>OV702290.1:201520744-206520744 GCA_916181665.1 Avena sativa
GCTGCCAGGCAAGCACTACCACATGCTTGCATACATATAGTACCTATTGCCTCTATCTTATTCTTGCATCATTGAGTCGCGATTGCCTTAAATTGAATCCCAAGTACTGCATAGCCTTTACTTTTAAACCCCATCGAAGCTTGTTCCTCCATCCCATGAGCCATTACTACAGGAGTTGTTTGAGCCATGCGGGTCGTAGAACAGCATGTGTAGGGTATGTGAGAGTCTAATGGATAACGAGGTACCTAAACAACTTAATCTGAGTAGTAATGGGATAACTAATGAAAGTGGCACCGGTGAGCAATATTTGCTATTTGGTTCTTCATGCTCACTTGTGTCCCGTAGGACCCCGAGTACTTGATTCCTGTTCCTGGATTATTCGCACTATCCACATCCAGGAGGCCTTATGGACCCCCTGAGCCAGAGCTTGATTCATTCTTATTTCTTGGGGCCACAAAGTAGTTTGGGGCTTTATTACTATCCTGTACTTATGCCATGCTTTACTGCTTTATTTAAGATTGTGCGAGGAGCACTTGTACAATTTTGGATGCGGAGTGTTTTCACGGTATCGACAAGCCCAGTCACATTTTCGGTTTCCCAGTCATTTACAGCCATTGACGCAAACCTTGGGTCTGTCTCGGAGCTGGCCAACTTCGTTGCGGGTAGCTTAATGGGGTGGCCCCCTGAAACATTTCTGAATCCTGTGATCGCTTTGTCGTGAATGCCTCGTTGGGTTTTGATTTGGTTTTTCCGAGGTTGATCGAGTGTGTGTTGCTATTTGTGCACCCCTGCAGGGTAAATCTTTCTGAAAGCCGTGTCCGCGGTTATGGACGACTTGGAGCACAGTTTCTTGATCATAGACAAGTATAACTAAAGTACAGCTTTTAATTTGACTAAGTACCTGACTAGTAATAGAGCAACACTCATGGAATGGTCAATAAAGCTGCTAACGAATGGGGGGTTGTTCGTCCGCTTCCTCATTGGTAAGCGAGGAGGAGGATGGATCTGTTAATATTACTGTTACAACTGTTGTTCTTAATTCACGAACATCCGTCTATCTTTGGTTAGGCGGATGGTTAGCGAGTATCTATAGACTTGTTAGGTATTATCTTTTGCTGCAATTGTGTCACCCCAGGTTGTGTCCCCTTTAGAGGCATAAAGACTTGCTGAGTACCCCTAGGGTCTCACACGATAAATTGTTTGATTCAGATGAACATGTATACTCGCAAGATGGATACTAGGTGGAGGAGACGGACGATGTTGGCAACAATCACTCGGTGTAGAGATTCCGAGAACGGGGATCCGTGAGATCTGTGGGCGGGATGTGTTTATTTATGCGGCATCTTATGCCGATTTGCTTCTTGTCCGTACTCGGATCTTGTTTCCGCTTCCGCCTGATACTCTGATGTTTGATGTATGAGGAGTTATCCTAAAATATTATCTATATCTAGGATATTTGGATCTTGCCGTATGGCGTTGCAATATTTCTATTTCATTTTAGATGGAATGGCTCTGAGGACTGTTGTATGTGGCTTGCATACATACTCATTTGTGTATGTAGTTGATCCCTTCGCCTGCCAATTACGCCGCTCGTTCTTGTCCCGATGTTCTGGAAATGGTTAGGACGGCCGAAAGGTCTACCTGTGAGTGGCATTTGGCCCCACCGTACTATTTTAACCATTTCTGCAAATCCAGGCATGTAACTAAGAGCGTAATTCACCGAGGTAGTTACAGTCATATTTTCCATCTCCCACATTATGGATGCAAAATGAGTAATCCAGTGTGAACCTATCTTGTTTCTTAATCAAGAAATTACGGTAATCTTTAGTAATCCTGATGGTGGCTGGCGACACCCTGCTCTTCGGCTCGAAAAATAGGCTATCTTCAGCGAACTCCTCTAGGTCCTCTCCAATCATGGAAGGTTTATAAAATTGCAACTCCACCACGTACCGTGGAAACAAGCATGCCGCCGACCTAATGCACTGGACGGATACGGCGAGGCCATAGTCAAGCATGTCAAATCACATGGAGAACAATGTACCATCTTCCCTAGATACCACAGTCTCTACTCTCCATGAGCGAGGTGCCAGCAAAGGCTGAGAGATGTACCTGTGTTCCTCGCCATAGTGGAAACTCTACACTTCAATTGAGTGGGCTTTTTCAAGGTGAGCGAGGAGCGCTGTGGGTGAGGCAGCAAACTCGCAGCCAGGCTTAGTGCAGTTGCATGGTCCGTGCGGGCACGCCATCTTCTGGTTGAGGAAGTCATGGAAGGCGACCAATGTCCCACAGCCGTCATTGGGACATCTACTAGCTTCTCCACCGATGACTTGGCGATGCAACTCCTTAGAGCATGCGGCCAGCTGGACGGTGCTAGTAGTTCCCATACACATAGCGATTTCTCTGAAGGCATCGTCGCTGACCTTGCGCCAGCCACCACACCGAATGTTGTGCATCGAATCCGCCATTGCATCCGGATGGACTAGGGCGAGGGCGGAATCAAATATGATTGTTGAGGTTTCTTGGAGGAGAGTGATGGAGGCCTGCAAGAACCAATGTAGCCGGCGAGAAATGTCTAGGAAAATTTAAGAAGTGTGCGCTGGAGAGGATCCAAAATGTGGCTAGCCAGCATTAGTGTTGGGGGGATACCCCCGGGTAGGGTCACGCGAGGGTATAAAGTCCGAGTTAGCCGAGGTACGGCGCGGTCAACGCAAATGCTGGTTGGGTTTCCTCAAGGCAGACCGACTTACAGGGTAACCCACCCTGGAGGGTGTTCACCTAACACTAACCTGGCTGACATAAAATGTATGTCGGCTATGCTTGATTTACCATATCTGCAAGTACCCTTGTAGCCGGGTTAGCCAGGCGCTAGCCGGGTTACCATTTGGCTTCCAAGAGAAGGAAGGAATCTCCCGCTGGTCAAAAGGTGTCCTCTGTCCATTGTAGCATGAGCGAAGTGAGCAGAGGGAAGGACCAGCAGGGCGTGGCCGATAAAGGTGACACAGACAGTGTCAGCTAACATGATCCGTGTCTGGTGATGCAACGCCACAGAGGGGCTCATAGAGGATTACGTCCAAGGTCCAGACTAGCCATTTAAAGTGAATAAAGACGCATCTTTCTTTAACCAAAGGCCATATTCGCAGAATATGATTCCACGTGTGCCCTAGTTTTGTAACCTGGGCTCCTCTATATAAGGAGCACCAGGGCCTCCATAGAGGGGGATCGACCATTCTATTGAGGAAGAACCCTAGGTCTTGGTAGTGGGGAGTAAGAGAACTACTCTCCTTCTCACGAATATCTCGAGGAGCCCTTGTAATTCACATCCAACAAGAGAGAAATACAAACATCTTTGTGTGGAATCACCACACTATCCCTCCCTAGATTCCTCTAGTGCACATTGGCCCCATCTTTAGCCTATCCATGGCATCTGCCGTGCCACCACCATGACAGTTGGCACCCACCGTGGGGCTAGCCGCGCTAGCAGGGGTGAAAATACGGACGAGAAACATCTTCGGCACCGGCGAGCGCGTCGTCTCCGGGCTGGTTCAGCGCTTTGGAGCACTGGACTACGTCAGTGACAACACGGGGAGCTTCGACAGGCGCCCTCCTCCGTGCAACAGCCTCTTCATCAAGCTTGGCACGCACAAGATCTACGTTGGTGTCGATGAGTCCCACGTACACCCGCGACACGTCATCGAGGGAGGCGAGCCACCTCTCAGCACAGCTCGCGGCATGCGTATCACTCGCCCCGCAAGATGCGTTGAGGTCATGATGACAATGCCTGACGCTGGAGCAAGCAAGGATCCGGCGCCAGAGCCGGAGCCAACGCCAAAGCAGGCAAGGTCCAGATTTCCTCTAGAGAGGCTAGAGAATGTACTGCAACAAGCAATAGATAGCTTAGCGACGCCCATAGCGTTAGTAGTAGATTTGTCTTAGGCACAGGCCGAGTTAGAGGAAACTAGGCAGAAAATGCTAGCTGGTGCGAAAAAAGTAGCTGAGTTACATCAGTCACTGAATATCACACTACGGGAGTATGCAAAGGCAAACCGCATAGATGGAGTAAAAATCCGAGGTAGAAACCTGATTACTAAGATTGACAGGGAGTATGTGCCTAGGCCGGGTCAGACAAATACGATAGTAACTGCAGGGCTGGAGAGGTACAGTACCCCGGCTAAGACCCTTAGGGCTGCTAATGCAGCTGCTTCTGAGGTAGAAGGCTTAACCGGAGAAGCCCGAGAAAGGCAACATGAAAGAGTAAACCACTTGTTGAGGGTAACGTGTCAGCAGAATGAGGAGATAAACAAGGTAAACCCGACGCAACCCAGAGCGTCTCACGTAGTTTATTTAGCACGGAATAACCCGGCAAAATCCGCGGAAGCCGCATCTTCTCCTGGTCACGGCCCTAGGAGAGAGGAATTAGTAACCTCGGGTATAAGAGAGAAACAGATGGTCCCGTATGACCCGATAAAGGCAGGAAAAGGAAAAGCAGTGCAAGTTGATTAGGATCGTCATAGTGCCAGCCGAGGTAAAGCTGGACGAGGTAACCACGACCAAGGCAATGGTGGTCGGAGGAACGCTGTCAACAGCAATGCCGAACAACGTGATCTGGCGGTAACAGGGCAAAATGCACCTCGATAACAGTAGAAGCAGTACGCACCTCGGCAGGAGAGAAGTGCAGGCCCAGCAATGCATCAGCAAAATGCTCGTCCGGGTCAGGACAGGTACAATGATGGTTACTCGGCAATGGTTGATGCCGGATTTCCTAGACCTGAGCACCAAGTGATTGGATCAAGATTGGGAAACAGGAACTTGCAGCCGGATGATGCCAGACTGAAGCTGTACCAAATATATAGGTCAGAGCTAATCGAGGTGCAAGGTCCTCTGGGTCCGGCATGTTTTGGACTTCGGATCATGAGGGAGCCACCGGTACCAAACTTTCAGCTGCCCAGAGGAACAAAGACGTAAGATGGAAGTACAAAGTCGGATGATTGGCTCATTGATTATGCAACTGCAGTGAACATAGCCGGAGGAAACTTGAGATGGGTGGTAAGGTATGTGCCGCAAATGTTGGAAGGACCGGCAAGGGTTTGGTTGAACAATTTGCCGCTAGGAAGTATCAACTGCTAGTTAGATTTCAAGGAGAAGTTCGTGAGTAATTTCTCAAGTACCTACAAGAGGCCGAATAGGCCACAAACTTTGGTGTTGTGCAGACAGAGACCGAATGAGCCAGACCGAGAGTTTCTGACTCGGTGGTGCAATGTGCACAATTCATGTGAAGGGTTAATTGAATCACAAGCAATTGCATGGTTCACCTAAGGTTGTAGGTATGGGAGTATGTTGTGGCAGAGGTTGCAGCGGGATATGCCAACCACCCTGGCGGAGACAATCTGGATCACAGATTTGTATGCTTTGGGAGACCCAACACAACCTCGAATAATGTCAAGCGAGTCAAATGAGGAGTATTACAGCAGAGATGGTTCTGGATCATCCTGGAGGAGTGATTTCCAAGGTAAAAGAAGGTATGATCGTCCGGATTACCGGTACAGCTCGCAGCAAGTGGCAGCTTAGGATCGGGATCAGCCCAATGCCAGTGCAAGCCAGCGCCAGAAAACTAGAGGACAATAGTGGCATCAAAAGAGTGAGGGCAAGAAGCCTTGGACCCCGGAACAGAAGGAACAATGGCAGGAAAGAAAGGACCATCCGAGATACACATTCAAATCTATGCTAGATCAACCATGCAAGTTCCATACGCCAAGTGCAAATAGTCCGGCGAATCATACGACCCTACAATGTTAATGGATGAGGAAGTTAGAGCAAGGTATCTCGAGGAATGCTCAGGCACCTCGGCATGATGCACCTCAACATGATGGACCTCGGAATGATGCACCTCGGTAGCAATTGCTCACTGGGGGGAATGGACAGCAGCTGATGTTGCCTCCACCTCCATCGAGGTATGAGAATCAGGAAAGGAGGGATGCAGTGCATCAGGTGAATAACTAGCAACAATAGGACCAAGGGTATCACGGCAATGAGGGGAGAAATGAGTACAGAGAGCACCATCAAAGTTATTGTGTGTTCACCACAGAAGAGACTGGCCGAAAGAGCTTGTAGCGCCGGCATGTGGAGGTGAATGCGATAATGCCGGCCATGGTGAGGTATATGCCTTGGTCAGATCAGGAGATTACTTGGAGCATCAAGGATCACCCAAAGCTTATGCCGAGTCCTGGAACCTATGCGCTGGTGCTAGATCCGATGTTCATTGGGCCGAATATCAATGTGAGATTCTCCAAGGTCTTGATAGATAATGGCAGTAGCATTAACATCATGTACAAGGATACCATGCACAAGGTGGGAATATCGGAGAATATGCTCCAGGCAACAAGGACCACCTTCCATGGCATTGTACCGGGTATCTCCTGTGAGCCAATTGGTAAAGTTCAGGTTGATGTGTTATTCGGCACAAGGGACAACTGCCGGACTAAGAACTTGGAGTTTGAGGTGGTGAACTTAGAAAGCGCGTATAAAACGTTACTCGGCAGGCCTGCTTTGAACAAATTCATGGCAAGTACTCACATCAGTTACCTGAAGATGAAAATACCCGGACCAAGGGGAGTGATTACCGTAGCTAGGGACTTCAGGCGTTCTATCGAATGTGCCTCCGCCAGATCTAACCTGGTCGAGTTACTTGTGATTGCTCAAGAGAAGAGGAAAATTCTAGAAGTGGCTGCATTGGCTCAGTCCGCGCAGCAGCATATGCCGGCTCTAACTAACCCGCCTAGAAGTGTTTCATTTCAAGCGACGAAAGATATAAGAAAGTGCCTATTGACGATTAGTTCCCAGAGCACACCGTAACTATTGGTGTCGGGTTGAGTGACAAATAGGAAAGCGAGCTCGTCAACTTCCTCCATGAGAATAGGGATATCTTTGCTTGGTCTACACAGTACCTGCAAGGTGTGCCAAGGGAGTTGGCTGAGCACTCTTTGAATGTAAGACCCGGGGCAAAGCCAATGAAGCAATCTCTCCGCCGCTTCACCAAAGACAGGAGAAAAGCCATTGGGGATGAGATAGCTCGGCTCCTTGCGGCCGGATTTATCATGGAGGTACTTTACCCGGATTAGGTCTCTAATATGGTACTCGTGGAGAAGAAGAAGGAGGATCCGAATGTGGCAGTGGTATGGTGCATGTGTATCTATTACACGAACCTGAATAAGGCATGTCCAAAAGATCCGTTCCCGTTGCCAAGGATAGATCAGGTCATAGACTCAACTGCTAGATGTGAACCATTATCATTCATAGATATATATTCTGGTTTTCACCAGATACCTCTGAATCTAGATGATCAAATAAAGACTGCGTTTATCACCCCATACGGGGCTTATTGCTATCGCAGTATGCAGTTTGGATTACGTAATGCAGGAGCAACGTATCAACGATGCATGCAAAAATGTCTACATGACCAAATAGGTCGAAATGTGCAAGTCTATATGCATGATGTGCTGATAAAAACCAAGGAAAGCAAAACGCTCCTTGATGATATCCGGCAAACATTCGCGAACCTAAGGAGGTTTTGAATGAAGCTTAACCCAGAAAAATGTATCTTTGGTGTGCTGGCAGGGAAGTTACTCGGTTTCCTTGTATCCAGCTAAGGTACCGAAACAAATCCCACGAAAATCCGAGCCATAGAGAAAATGGAGCTGTGGAAGTGTCTTAATGATGTGCAGAAGTTTACGGGTTGCCTAGCATCCTTAAGTCGGTTTGTAAGTCGGCTGGGGGAGAAGGCATTGCCCCTCTACCAGTTGATTAAAAAGGTAGATAAATTGACATGGACACCGCAAGCTGATAGCGTGTTCCGAGAGTTAAAAAAGATGTTGTCCTCTATACCAATACTAGCTGCGCCACTATGATACATTGCAAATGTATCTATAATTTTTGATGTTCCATGCTTGGTTTTATCCACTTTCTTGTGTTTTGTTCCAACTATGGAGTACTTTTCATATGATTTCTTGGACTAACCTATTAACAAGAGCCATAGTGCCAGCTGCCTGTTTTCTGCTGTTTTTGGTTCCAGGAAAGTCAGAAAATGAATATTCTCGGAATTGGATGGGACAAAAGCCAAAGTGCCTATTTTTCCAGAAGGGATCAAGTGCCAGAATACGAGACGGAGAAGGGCCAGGGAGCCACCACACCACCTGGCCACGTAGCCAGGCCTGACCCGCACCAGGGGGTGGTGTGGCCGCTCCCGGCACCCCCTCGGCCTCTCCTTCCGCCTATATATTACCCTCGGGACGAAAACCCTAAGTACCCGATCAAAAATCCACAAAAGAGTCTATAGCCGCCGTCATCTCCATCCCTAGATCAGGAGGGATCTGAAGCTCTTCCGGCACCCTGCCGGAGAGGGGAATTCACCCTGGAGGCCTTCTTCATCACCATGCAAGCCTCCGGTGTGATGGGTGAGTAGTTCATCCTTGGACTACGGATCCATGTAGTAGCTAGATGGCTGGTTCTCCTCCTTTGTGATTTCATGTTTAGATCATGTGGGATCCGTTCATGATCAAGATCATCTATTTGTAA
Source organism: Avena sativa (assembly GCA_916181665.1). Lineage (NCBI taxonomy): Eukaryota > Viridiplantae > Streptophyta > Magnoliopsida > Poales > Poaceae > Avena > Avena sativa. Next base: position 201,529,313 of record OV702290.1, read on the forward strand.
TTCATACATGTTGTGTTTGCGGGGATCCGATGGATATTGAGATGCTATTTCAGATTGATTATTGATTCTATCATGTCTTTGTTATTTGTGATCTTGCATGCTTTCCGTTGTTAGTAGCTATCTTGGCCAAGTAGATGCTAGCAACTCCAAGAGTTAGTATTTATGCTCGATAGTGGGTTCATGCCTCTGGTAATCTGGGGAAGTGACAGAAATCTCTAAGGTACTAGATGTGCTGTTGCTACTAGGGAGAAAACAACAATCCTTTGTTCATAGAACAATCGTATTGTTTACTTTACACGCAGTTCATAAAGCAATAATCTGTTGCTTGCAGCTTAATACTGGAGGGGGTTCAGATGATAACCTGAAGGTGGATTATTAGTCATAGATGCAGTTGGATGGCGGTCTATGTATTATGTTGTAATGCCCAATCAAGTCTCAGAGGATTCAGGATGATTAGTATATGCATGTATTGCTTTCTCGGTGTTTGTCAATTGCCCCGCTGTAATTTGTTCACCCAGCATGTTATCTATCTAAGGAGAGCCACGTCTAGTGAACTATGGATCCCGGTCCTTTTTCTTTACATACAATCTACAACTGTTTACTTCTTTGTGTTTACTTTCTGCAAACTTTTACTTCTTTCCATTCGATACGTTTAATCCTTTGTTTTCCGCAAAACACGGTGAGATTGACAACCTCATCGCAAGTTGGGGACAAAGTTCTGTGGTTGTGTTGTGCAAGTCTCCACATTGCTACTAGCACCGGTAGTGCGCCCTGCCAAAAGCTCAGCTAGTAACACCTTTGGGGTGTTTCCTTGCTCCTACTGGTTCGATTAAACCTTGGTTTCATAACTGAGGGAAAACTTACTGCTGTGTTCATAATACCTTCCTCTTGGGGTTCCCAACAAGCTCTACATCGAACGACGAACACATCACACTACCCAAGGAGCCAATGTTGCTCTATATAGCCGCGACCAACCGAGTCATAAGTGCAGTAGTAGTAGTGGAACGTGATGAGGAAGGAAAGTCGGTGCAAAGACCAGTGTATTACCTAAGCAAAGTATTATCGCCTTCAAAACAGAATTACCCTCACTACCAAAAGATGGCATATGGTGTGTACACGGCAGTTAAACAACTTAAGCATTACTTTGAGGAGCACCCCATCAAAGTGGTATGTGAAGCACCCATATCCGAGATTATGGGCAACAAAGATGCTAGCAGCCAAATTGTAAAATGGGCAATTGAGTTAGCCCCATATGCAGCGCAGTTTGATAGAAGAGATGCGATCAAATCCCAAGTTGTGGAAGATTTCTTTGTGGATTGGGCTGAGATGCAATATGAACCACCTCTGCCGGACTCAAATTACTGGCACATGCATTATGATGGGTCAAAGCTAAAGGAAGGACTGGGGGTCAGGGTAGTGCTTACCTTACCCAAGAAGGACCAGTTGAAATACTTCCTCCAGATCCAATTTAGCGCATTAAAAATGTGGACAATTATGAAGCACTTGTGCATGGACTCAAGGTAGTGAAGGAGGTAGGCATACATCGGATATTGTGTTTTGGAGACTCGGATTTGGTGGTATAGCAAGTGTCTGGAAATTGGGATGCTCTGGACGCAAACATGGCACTTTACAGATTCCATGTCCAGAAGATAAGTGGTTTCTTTGAGGGGTGTGAATTCCATCATGTACCTTGGATCGAAAATGAGGCGGTCAATGTATGATCCAAGCTGGGGTCTTCACGACAGCCAATCCCGCTAGGCATTGCTTTTGAAAACGTGAGAAAGCCATCCCGACGAGGGTTTAACTCGTCAATGCCCATTGTTATGGACTTGGGTTTTGGAGAAGGAGGGAGCGCTGGAGACATCTATCGGCTAGCAAACAAGCACACAGGGGACTCGAAGATTTACCCAGGTTTAGGGCTCGTAGAGGCATATTCCTGCTTGTCTGCTCGTGGAATTATCAAAGGAATCAAAGATTACAATGGTGCGCAGATGCAATCTGGCGAGGGTTGTGGAAACTAGGGTTGCTTGTGTTCTCCTCGCCGCCCCCTCCTAGCCTTTAAATAGATAGGTCGGGTCTCGGGTAGCAGGTCGAGTCGGTTACAGGTTAGGGTTTTCCCCTTTGAACTTTCTATCTCTAGCTTCTTCTCGTTCTTCAAGCAGTCAAGAGTCCGTAGGTTACTGGAGTTCTTCATTTGGGCCTTGGAGACACCATGGGCCTCTATGTATTCAGGCCGTATATACCAAGCTCGAGTACCTATAGGGTATACCCATGTCAGTAGCCCTCGATTGTCTAGTGGAATCGCAGATTCGACTAGAGACTTTATGAAGCCTTTCGAGTGCATGACTGAGTATGTTTTTCGACTGCTTTGTTTATGTCATAGGGATTGTTGATGTGCGTGCCTGATTTAACCGATGTATCGGTATTAGTTAACTACCTTAGGGTAAAACAATGCCATCTACTCGAACTCGAGTCCCTGGACTCGAATCCGGAAAAGTGCTTGTGTAATTCGACTCAAGCCGTGGAGGTCTTACAGGAGTCGAATTCCAGTATATGGGTGTGAGCACTCGACGCGTCTGTCAAGGCATGTTCATCGTACCTGTAGGCACGGATATATTTCTAGTATTGCGACAGGGACTAGAGAAATTTTGCGATAGCTGTCGTCTTTTTTTGCTTGTTTCAATCGAATTTGCTTCCAGCGCTCGCTATGGGAGTAACCCATGTCCATAGTCGAACCGTGTTTCGAGTGGTTGAGTTTGCTTTTATTGTTCATGTTCCTGCAAAAAGAAGAAGAAAAGATCGTAGGGTGCGCGGCCAGCGCTCCCTATGGGAGTAGCCCCCGAGTGCTTGGTAGAGTCGAAGACTCGAGCAAGGACTAAAGTAGTCGAAGTCTTCTGATGCGTAGGTTTTAATGACTCAGTGCTGATGATTCCATGACCTCAGTTGCCCGCGTGAACGAGTTTGACGGGATGTGACGAGCGGTGGGTCCCATTTCGACCGGGCGTGCGTAATCTTTATTTTAACTATGCCTCCTCGATTTCCGCGTGTAATGGGAGTAGTGGGGGACGGTTCACATTTCAGGTCCACCACGTGTCGTGCTCGATGAACGCCACGCGTCTAATAGGGTTTTTCTGAGCCGTTGGATTGCATATTCCAGGGGGTTAAGTAGCGATGTGGCGACAGTAAATTTCACATCTTACTTCTTTTTTGCCTTTGCCTTCATCGCCATTGCTGCTGCTCCTCTGCTTCCTTGCGCTCCTTTCTTTCGCGGCGCTGGACCAGCTCCGCGTATTTCCCAGCTACTTCCTTCGGTCGCATCGCCGCCGTGGAATGGGGATGAAAAAGGGAGGTGCTATGGCCGATTCCGCTGCTGCCACTGCTGCGATGAAGAAGAAGGGCGGATCCACCGCTACGGGCACCAGCATCGCCGCCGGCGAAAAGAAGAAGGGCGCGGGCACTCGCGACAGAAATGGCGCGTGGCGTCCCTCTGTGATCAAGTCCTCAGAACTTTGTCTTCTTCGCCAAGATGGAGTTTTGTCCTCTGCAGTCGCCAACGCGCGCGTCCCTAGCGGCGAGGTAATCCCCTCTCCTCCTGCCGGTTTTCAAGTGATGTTCCTAGCGTTCGTCATCCATGGCCTCTTGTTGCCCTGCATACTTTCTTCAGGGGCCTTCTTTGTTTTTACGGGGTCAAGCTCCATCAGCTATCCCCTAATTCCATCCTCCACGTAGCTTGCTACATTACCCTCTGCGAGTGCTGGCTCGGAATCGAGCCGCATTTCGGCCTCTTCAAGCGCCTCTTCAAGTTGAAGCGCCAGTCGGCGTCTGGATCCATAGTCTACGATGTAGGCGGCTACGGAATCCATGCTGATCCATCCGCCACATACTTCAACATCAAGCTGATGATGTACGTCCAAGGGTGGAGGGACAAGTGGTTCTATGTTTGCGACCAGAAGGCCAACGGAGACCACTTCAGACTCGCTCCCTTCGACCCCTCGACGCCATGCAAGAGGAGGCGCTCCTGGAAGAATGTGATTATGCCTGGCGAGTCCGCGGAGACAAATGTGCTGTACGAGCGCATCTGCAACCTCGAGAGTCGCATGGGCAAAGAGGAGGGAGGTTGCGCCCTCATTCGCACATGGCTACGCCAATTGACGAGGGTTTAACTCGTCAATGCCCATTGTTATGGACTTGGGTTTTGGAGAAGGAGGGAGCGTTGGAGACATCTATCGGCTAGAAAACGAGGACACAGGGGACTTAAAGATTTACCCAGGTTCAGGCCTCGTAGAGGTCCCTACTCCTGCTTGTCTGCTCGTGGAATTATCAAAGGAATCGAAGATTACAATGGTGCGCAGATGCAATCTGGCGAGAGTTGTGGAAACTAGGGTTGCGTGTGTTCTCCTCGCCGCCCCCTCCTAGCCTTTATATAGATAGGCCAGGTCTCGGGTAGCTGGTCGAGTCGGTTACAGGTTAGGGTTTTCCCCTTTGAACTTTCTATCTCTAGCTTCTTCTTGTTCTTCAAGCAGTCAAGAGCCCGTAGGTTACTCGAGTTCTTCATTTGGGCCTTGGCGACACCGTGGGCCTCTATGTATTCAGGACATATATACCAAGCTCGAGTACCTGTAGGGTATACCCATGTCACATCCATTACACCGTCACCGGAATCTGAATCAATTTATATCTCGTCCCTCTCCGGATGAGAAGCTACTCCTATGGATATAGACTGGGGAAACACCTCAGCAAACCCGGGGACTTCTTTGACAGACCCGGGGACTGCATCGCAAGACCTGTGGACTGTTCAGCTTGATTCGGCTGGGGTTATGTCGGTGGATATAATGGAAATAGACCAAGAGCTTTTCCCCGTTTGAGTTGTACCTGCATGGGCAAAGCCAATATTTGAATTCCTAAAAGTGGGAAATTTTCCGGATGACGAGCTACTTTCAAGGCAACTCTAGAGAAGAGCAAAAGCGTACACAATTATCAACGCCGAATTATAAAAAAGGAGTGTCACCACTATGCTGCAGCGATGCATAGACTCGGAAGAAGGGCTTGACATCCTCCGAGATATCCATCAAGGAGAATGTGGTCATCTTGCATCTTCTAGAGCATTAGTGGCAAAGGCTTTTCGGCATGGATTTTATTGGCCAAGTGCCTTGGAGCAAGTAGAGGATCTTGTGAGAAAATGCAATGGTTGTCAGAGGTACACCACAAAGACACATATGCCAATGTCAGAACTGAAAACTATACCTATCACTTGGCCATTTGCAGTATGGTTTTTCAATATGGTCAGGCAATTTAAGCCGGCAAAGGGAAACATGACTCATATCTTGGTGATGGTGGACAAATTCACCAAGTGGATTGAAGTGAAGCCAATCAGGAAATGTGATGGGGCAACAGGTGTGACCTTCCTCAGAGATATAATCTTGAGATATGGCTATCCCCATAGTATCATAACTGATAATGGCACAAACTTTGTTGAAGGAGCATTTGTGAGATTCTGCCGAGAGAAGAAGATCCGGCTAGATATTGCCTTTGTAGCCCACCCCGCATCGAATAGTCAAGTGGAAAGATCCAACGGACTAGTCTTGTCTAGGATAAAACCACGGCTCATTGAGCCGCTACAAAGATCAGCGGGGTGCTAGATAGAAGAACTACCTGCGGTACTGTGGAGTTTAAGAACAACTCCAAATCGATCAACAGTCTATATGCCATTCTTTATGGTATATGGGGCAGAAGCCGTACTACCGGCCGACATAGAGCATGATTCGCCAAGGGTCAGCCAGTACACAAAAGCCAAAGTGCGCGAAGCCCGGCAAAATGATGTTGATCTAGTGGAATAAGCGAGAGAACTGGCCTTGTCTAGATCTGCCATATATCTGCAAAACCTCTGATGCTATCATAGCCGGAAAGTAAACCCCGGAGTCTTCCGAGAAGGTATCTCATACTTTGGCTGGTGCCGCGCACTGCTGGCATGCATAAGTTATCCCCTCCATGGGAAGGACCCTTCATTGTAAGAAAAGTGTCAACACTCGGATTTTTAATCCCATATTCCTGTTATGCCATACATCGCAATCCCAGGATTACCATTTTTGCGAGACATAATAGATTGGTACCATAGTACATCATCCATTACAAACCATAATAAGGTCTTACAAATAAAGGATCTCATGATCCAGTCTTAATACAAATCAAAGCAGCGAAAATTAAACGTAGTACGGGCTCCATCTTTAGGGTCACAAGCAATGCTGACGATGGGATATGATCCTAGTTGTCGTAGCCATCCTGCTGTCCATCATCCAGATAGTCCTCCTCATAGTCGGGCCACAGGAATAGCCAGGGACAAAGCCATGAGTACTCTTTAAGTACTCGTAAACTATCACTAACAAGTAAGGTAGTTCTAGTAGGAATCTTAAGCTCTAGGTTTATTTGCAAAAAGCCAGGTTTATCTAAAACTGAGTTTAGAAGTAAAGAAAACTAAGTTAATGTTCTAAATCACTTAAGTGGGAACCTAGTTTTCATATTCACAACCCTATTTTGGTCAAGTCAAAATCAGAATTCACTTCACAAGTCATTTTGAAAACATCTAACGACGGAACAATATGGCCACTCCAACTGTCCATGACCACGGACGCGGCTATTCGAATAGTTTGACACTCTGCAGAGGTGGTATACTTTCACCACAAAATTCGATACGTCCATCATGGATAACCCTGAATCATCATACTTAGTATGTGGATAATCAATCATAACCTTTCAATTACACACTCTAGTATAGGCACCTCCCCTATGAGCTTGGCCTCCTAGCCATGGCCATTTGCCATCCTGGGCACTACATAGGTGGACATTCACACTCACGAGGTAGCCTCAGCTCAACCTCTTCCACGAGGAAACCCATACTAAGGCATATAAACTTCTAGCTAAGCCCTACCCAATTCAGGTATTGTGGTTGTATAGTAAAATTGGAATAGTATCGCATCCGAACCCAACCATCAGTTTTTATAAAGCGGCTAAGGCTCATGCCTCAACATTTTCATGATCAAATCCATTTGTGTTTCTCAACACATGTCAAAACATTTCAATAGAATGAATCCTCATTCCAAGGTTTTTGTAATCATTTTCACCAAGTATTCCCATCTAAAGTGATCAACTTTTATGCTTAGCAATAGCCACTAAAGTTAAGAGTGTTCACTAATGAGGGGTACTAATCAAGTGTAACTATCAAAATCTAGTTTTATGCTTTTGATGGCATCGAAGTATAACTACTTAGGCCTAGTTTTATACTATTTATGGTATCTATCCTATTTTTCCAATACTCACAAATCACTAACTAAAGGTAAGGAACTTTGGTAACAGTAAAAGAATAAAGCTTGCAAGTAAAACTTGGGATTGGTATAATCAAGGTTGCATAAACAAAGTACGCCTCATGCATCTTGCATAGGTTATCAAGTTTGCAAGTGTTAGCATGCATAGTTCTAGCTTGCAATTAGTGATGTCTTGCCTTGAGTAGTGCAGTGGTTGAAATTTTCCTCTTCTTCTTCTTGGTAGTACTCCTCCTCCTCGTATCCCGGGTTGGTACTATCGTCTATAAATGAATACGGGGTACACAATCACCAAACAATACTTAACTATTTCTACTTAGCAAACTCAGTTTCACACTAGATGATCTAGCATTATTACAATCATCTCATGAAATAAAGACTTAATCTTGTTTGTCTTATTTTAGAAAAGTAATTTCTACTCATTGAAAATACTTAAGATTTAATATTCTCCAATTAAAATATGGGATCATGTTGACACATGTCATCACCACATATTCTAATACATGGGAATGTGAGTTAAGTGTAGGTCATATTTTATTAACTTCAAGATTGTCATTTTATAGATTTAAATTGACTAGAAATGCCTATATAACATTCTTTTGCTACTAGTCCAATGTCACTGCATGCAAACCTAAATATTTTTACATATTCAGATAGATCTTGTCAAATGTGATTTTTGACAGTTGGAATCAACTCAAAATCATTTTTGGTTGATTTTTGAAAAATGTTTGAAGTTGGAAAAGTCTATGTTTTGTTATTTTTACTATAGATGATATCTAATTCAAAATGACTTTAATCCAACGGGCTTGGATAGATAATTTAAATACCTTTCTAACAAAATTGGAATCATGCAATTTGGTTTAGTGAATCTCTCTGATTTGATTTTTAAATCAATGGACAGAATTTGGTTTTAACTAAATTGGAAAATATCTATTTGAATCCCATGCCTGCGCGGGAAACTAACTGGGCCGGCCCAATCTGCACAGCACAGCGAAGTGGGATGCTGACAGCATGGACCCACTAGTTAGCAACTCTATCTATGTGAAGCGGTATCATTAAATCTTGGTCGTGCGATTAGAAGATGATCTAATGGCGGAGGTTCATTATCAATGACGAATAGCTCCGGCGAGGTCTAAACCCTAAAGCGGCGGTGGGGGTCGGCTGAGGCTCACCTGGGCTCCATCTAGGGTCGGTGATGGGGGAAAACGGTGTTGTCGATGACGGCGGTACGAACGGTGGTCACGGCAGCTCCTGGGGTCGCTCTAATCGATGGCACCCTTCCTTCACTACAGCGACAGGCTCTGGCTAAATTCTGGTGAAGCGGTGCTCGCCTTGCTCCGGGGAAGGGTGTGGGAGTGTCTGTGAGGAGTGGGGACTGAGGTGGTGTGAAGAATTGAGGCGAAGATGGCCTCTATTTATACACCGACGAGGGGACTAAGCGGGATGGGCTGGCGTCTCCGGCGACGGCGGTATAGAGAGCTAACGGCGTGGCTGTGGGTAGGGGGCGGTGCGGTGTTCCCTGGCGGTCATCACAGGCGTAATGGCACGGCATGGGGCGGTATGGAACGGTCGGGCGCGTGCGATGCTCTACGGGGGAGCGACGATGTTCGAGACGATGCACAAGGGCTACGGGTCGCGCGGCGGTGAACGGGGGTGTCTAGGAGCTAGCTGTAATCATGGCAAGTCTATGCACGCGAGGTTAGGGCGAGGCACGACGCATGCAAGCTGGTCGGCTACAGCACGCTGGCGCGCTCTCGGCACGGCGCAAAGAAACTGGGCGCAGCGCTGCTGGGGTGGTCCATGGCCAGGCTATGGTCATGGGCTGGACAAGGGGTGGCGGTGGACGATCACCTGTCTGGTGCGTGTCGTGGGAGAGGGCGGCATGGTCTCCGGTGAGCGATCCATGGTCGACCTGGCGCGGAGGCTTCGGGCGGCGACGCACTAGTGCAAAACGGCCAAGGGGAGCGTGTCTGGTGCGGCTAGAGGCTGGGGAGACAGGGGAGTGTAATGGGGGCATTTGGTCGAGTGATCAATGCCCCGCACAGTATAGTTAGGCATGTTTTGATTTTTGTCTGCAAGGTGTTTGATGAAATGGCCGAAAGAAATTTAGTTTGAAAATTTTGAATGCATTTTGGTGAGTGATCTAAACTTATGCTTGGTAGTCTCTGGTTTCTTGGGTTTGCCAAGGGGAATTGGTTTAGTTGGTTTTTGCAAAATGGTGATCTTACCATATGAACTAGATTCAAATTTGAACTGTCCTTTAAATAGATTTGAAAATAGTTTTGGTGAGTTTGTAAAGTGGGCTTGGGTTCACTTTTACTTGGTCTAGCAAGGGGTGAAAAGAAGTGGAATTGTTTTTGTTAGAATTTCTTTGCTAGGAACACACAAAGTGGCCTAGTGGTTAACTTTGGTCAAAATGACCATTAGCTTATTTAATTCATATTTGATTTCTTTTTCTTTGTATTTTGTTTGTAATTGGCCTAGATGATGTAGTATTCATCTCTAAACCTTTTCTCATCATTTGTAGAAATCAAACATGGCGATTTGACTCAATCATATACTAATGCAAAACACACATGCATTCATATTCAAATTATTCATAAAAGTTTTTGTTAACCCTAAATTTGGGAGATTAGCACTTGATAAACTTGATTAGTATTTTTGGGGTGTTACAAACCTTCTCTCCTTAAACAAAATCTCATCCTGAGATTTAAGAAAAACTAGGAACTAAAGAGATTTGGAAACTCGGTCCTAATGTAATCTTCTTGCTCCCAAGTAGCTTCTTCTTCAGTATGGTTGCTCAACTGGATCTTGAGAAACTTGATACTCTGGTCCTGGTGGTTCTGAAGGCTTCTTCCAAAATACGGATGGGTACTTCACGATATGTCATATCCTTGTTGATATCTATGGCTCGGTGATCGATGTTCTTGAACACTTCGGTCTTCTCCGGAACTTCTAGGCATTTGCGAAGTAACAAGATATGGAACACATTATGGATGGTTGACATCTCCTCCGACAGTTCTAGTTGACATGATACTTCTCCTCAGCGATTTGAAATCTTGAAGGGTCCAATATATCTAGGGCTAACTTTCCTTTCAGTTGAAAACGTTGCATTCCCTTCAGGGGTGATACTTTGAGATACACAAAATCTCTGACACTGAAAGTTAGGTCTCTACGTCTCTTGTCAGCATAACTCTTCTATCTGGATTGGGCGGTCTTGAGGTGTTCACGGACTTTGTGAACCTTCTCTTCGGCTTCTCGTAGGATGTCGGGTCCGAAAATCTGACACTCTCCTACTTGCGACCAATTCAAGGGGGTACGGCACTTCCTTCCATACAGAAAATCAAAGGGGGCCATTTGCAAACTGGCTTGATAACTATTTTTGTATGAGAATTCTACGAAAGGCAGACAATCTTCTCATTTTGATCCATATTCTAGCACACAAGCTCAACATATCTTCAAAGATTTGGTTGACTCTTTCAGTCTGTCCATCGGTCTGCCAGTGATAAGCTGTGCTGAAATTCAGCTTGGTTCCTAATCCTTCTTGGACTTTCTGCCAAAATATTGAGGTAAATTGGGTTCCTCGATCCGACAGTATGGTCTTAGGGGTTCCATGCAAACTGACAATTCTAGCAATGTACAACTCCGCTAGCTTTGAACTCTGGTAGGTGGTCTTGACAGGTATAAAATGGGCTACCTTGGACAGTCTATCAACTATGACCCAAATAGAGTCATTTCCCCTACTAGAAGTAGGCAAACCGGTGATAAAGTCCATTCTGACAGAATCCCATTTCCATTCCGGAATCTGCAATGGTTGCAAAAGTCCCGCGGGTCTCTAATGTTCCGCTTTGACTCGCTGACAAATATCACACTTGGCTATGTAGCTTCCGATTTCTCTCTTCATCTTGTGCCACCAAAATTTCTCCTTCAAATCTGATACATCTTCGTTCCTCCGAGGTGGATAGAATAAAGAGTATCATGAGCTTCCTGCATGATAACTTGCTTCAGCTCGGAATCTGCTAGCACACAGATACGTCCTTTGTACCACAAAACTTCTTCTTCATCTTGGGTGAATCCGGGTACCTTCCCTGTACCGATACGATGCTTGATTCCGTCGATACTCGCATTTCCCTTCTGCATTTCCTTGATCTGACCGATCAATGTGGGTTAAAGTTCAACGCTAGCTAAAAATCCTTTGCTAACTACCTCTGTTCTAAACTGCTCCAACACTTCATGCAAACTTGGCTGGTTCTCTTTAATCATGGTGTTTAACCTACACGGCAATCTGCTAAGAGCATCCGCTACCACATTGGCTTTGCCGGGGTGATAGTGAATGTCAAGGTCATAATCCTTGATTAACTCTATCCATCTCCTTTGCCTCATATTCATCTCCTTCTGGGTGAAAATATACTTCAGACTCTTGGGATCCGAATAAATCTCACAACAGTTACCCATAAGTTAATGTCGCCATGTCTTCAAAGCTAAAACTACGGCTGCTAGTTCAAGGTCATGGGTAGGGTAGTTTTGCTCATGTTGCTTCAGTTGTCGGGAAGATATGCTATGACTTTGCCCTCCTACATCAACACACATCCGAGACCAATCTTGGATGCATCACAATACACATCAAAAGGCTTCTCGATATCCGTCATAATCAGAATGGGGCTGAAATCAATCTCTTCTTGAGCTCTTGAAAACTTGCTTCACATTTATCCATCCATTCAAACTTCTTATCTTTCTTCAACAGTTGGGTCATTGGTCTTGCGATGCTCGAAAGTCCTTCAACAAACTTGCGGTAATATCCCGCTAATCCGAGAAATACATGGACTTGGGTTTGAGTAGTTGGGGCTTTCCATTCTTCAACATCTTTGATCTTGGCGGGATTAACAGCGACTCCTCCTGCCAACACAACATGTCCTAGGAATTCTACTTCCTTCAACCAGAACTCGCATTTGCTAAACTTGGCATACAACTGGTGCTCTCTAAGGGTTTCAAGGATGGTTCTCAAGTGTAGATCATGGTCTTCTTCTGACTAGGAATAGATCAGAATATCATCGATAAAAACAATGACAAACTTATCCAGGAAGTTCATAAAAATCTTATTCATGAGATTCATGAAATAAGCGGGGGCATTGGTGAATCCAAAAGACATGATAGTATACTCATACAATCCATAAATGGTGGTAAAGGCGGTCTTTGGAATATCTGTTGCACGAATCTTGAGTTCATGATAACCAGTTCTAAGATCAATCTTAGAAAACACTCTGGCACTAGTCAACTTGTCAAACAGATCCTCTATCTTCGACAGTGGGTACTTGTTCTTGATGGTGACATCATTCAGCTTCCGGTAATCCGTGCACAAACGGTTACTTCCATCTTTCTTATCCACAAACAGAACACGCGATCTCCATGGCGATGCACTTGGTTGAATCAAACCTTTCTCTAGCATAGCATCAAGTTGTTTCTTCAGCTCCACTAGTTCAGATGGGTTCATACTATAAGGTCTCTGAGCTAGGGGTCCAGTTCCAGGAATTAGTTCAATAATGAACTCGATATCCCGATCTGGGGGCATACCAGGAAATTCATCTAGGAATACATCGGGGTATTCACAGACTACTCTGACTTGGTCTATGGTTGGTTGGGATAGACTCTTATTGCATTTGAACTGACGGGGCAAGGTCTCAGATACATGCTCTACTGATACTCTAGAGCTACTGGTCATGGTTATGGCTTTCTTGGCACAGTCAATCAATCCTTTATGTTTCGACATCTAATCCATTCCTAGTATTACTTCCAAACCTTTGGTCCCGAGTACTATTAGATTGGCATAAAAATCTATTCCATGGATTCTGATAGGTACAGCTTTGCAGATTTTTCTATCTTTGGTGGTTGAACCAGGTATTTGAACTATCATAACATGCTTCAATTTGTTGGTTGAATCTTACTAGTGCATGCAAATTCTTCTGTAACAAACAAGTGCGATGCTCCAGAATCAAACAACACCCTTGCTAGTACTAAGTTAACAGAAAACATACCCAGGATGACATCGGGTGCTTCCTGAGCTTCTTCAACATTCATGTGGAACATACGGCCGTTGCGGTTGAGAGAGTTCCCTAGGGAAAATCTCCTTCCAGGCTGAACACGGCGTTGCTGCTGAGCGGGTACATTCACATTGGTGGCTGCTGCAAGCTTCTTGGGGCACTCGTTGGAGTAGTGACCCTTGACTCCGCATTTAAAGCAAATAATTTGGGACTTGTCTTTTCCTGCAACAGGCACAACATTGCTTCTAGTCCTTGGGGCAGTATTGTTGTTGTTGTTGTTGGACTTGGGTGGTGCACGGTTGAAGTTGTTGGATTTGCGGGGGTTGTTGTTCTGGTTTCCTCTAGACTTCAGGTTTCCTCCGCTACGATTGGGATAGCTTGGACAAGACATCAGGGGTTTGTTGTTTCTTGGGGCATATCCTGCAGACGGGTTGGGGCGATACTTCTGAGTATGGTGGGATCCAGTCTGGTGCATCATCCTGCGCTTGCGATTGTCATTGGCTTGGTTGATCTTCCCTTCCATCTGAATGGCAGAGTCTACTAGCTCTTCTAGGTCTCAAAAACAGATGTTGACTAATATAGTCTGCATCTCATCATGCAATCCATTCAGGAACCTTTCCTTCTTCTTGGCTTCAGTGTTAATATCATCAGGGGCATATCTAGCTAGGGACAGAAATTTGTCACGATACTCAACTACCGTCATCCTTCCTTGCTTCAGTTCTCTGAACTCATCCCTCATCCTTGTGACTAAACCTTGGGGCACATGAGTCCGACTGAACTTGATCTTGAATGCTTCCCAAGTCATCATCTAACCGTCATTCATGGTACGGGTGCTATTCCACCAGGCTCTTGCATCTCCTGTCAGATAATGGGTGGCAAACAGTACTATTGAATTGGCATCAACTCCTGCGACCTCCAGATTGTTCTCCATGGTTTGTAGCCAGTCATCGGCATCTAAGGGATCCTCAGACTTATTAAAGATAGGTGGGTTGGTATTTTGAAAGTTCTTGAGTTTGGATCCATGGTGATCCTGGTTTCCGTGACTTTGGTTATTGTGGGCCATCTGAGCTATCTGTTGAAGAGTGGCTAGGTTGGCTTGGCGTTCGGCTCTACTAGCTTCACGGTCAGAAACTAGCATTTGCAGGATCTGTAGCATTGGGTCCTGAGATGAACTGCTTCCTCCGGGGTTTCCACGAGTCATCTGAAGATTGATATAGATAATGAGATAAGAGGGAAATTTCTAAGGTTCATGGTTTTGTTTCAATAGCTTTAAACTTTGAGTTTGACTCAGGTTTTTCAAACTAACAACTTCTTCTCATTCATTCATTCAAATCACACCATACAAACACACACCACACACAAATAGAAAACAGATGGTTTTAAGAACCATTCTGTGAAACTACGATACAGTGGGACCGGTACAACTCATACCTACGGTAGTGATCAAGTGCATCTAATCATCATCAATGAAGCCGGAATCATCATCATCAATGTGGAACTCCATGGCATCATCCTCCAGGTAGTCGTTGTCATCACTGAGGTAAGAGTAAAGATCTCCCTGGATACCTTCACCTTCCTCCTCCTCTTTCTCTTCAAGCTAGACTTCCTATTCACGGATGGTCTTCTCGAGAGCGGCCACCTTCTTGCGAAGACGGTCGATGGTGCGATCCTTCTTGTCACGCTGATGACGAAGTGATTGGCGCTCCTTGGCGAGAATGGCGAGGGTTTGGTCCTTCTTGACGGCAATGGCATTGTTGTGGTTGGCGTAGGCACGGGAATTGTCCAATTCCTTCTGCCTATCATACATCATGAAGTCAAGATTGTCCACCTGGTGCTTCAGCTCCAGGTGTCCTGGCATTTCCAAGGGCATTCACATAGAATCACGCCTTGTGAAGTGAGCAAAGCGAGTTCCCTGGATCAAGTTGATGTTTTGCCCACACAGACGGGCAAGAGCTTCATGCATAGCCCTGGCTAATCCATCTAGCCGGTTATTCTCATGCATGGTGAATTGGATCTTCTCAGAAGTGGGTGCTTCCATCTTGCCTCTGAGATCTGCAACTATCAGCCATTGTAGATCTCCTCCTATGCCCGAAGAATTCCGGATGCGGGTGCCCAAGATACTCTGACAGTGCATCTAGATACCTCTCCAAGATCAGTTGGCCTCCATTGCCCAACTGGTAGAACTTGCAGTACTGGACTTGCATCTATCAAAATTTAGGATGAGTAAGTTAGTGAGGTGATCAAGTGTGTCAATTTTTATGTAGGAATGCAAGAATTTTTGAGTAACATGATTTTTTTGAAAGAATCAAGCATAAGAGTGGAAATAGGTTTTCATAAATACTCACTTCTTTTGTTTGGAAACTAAGTTTTTGTTCGGACGTCCATTCTAACTAGGGTCTCCTATGGTCAGGATGGCTCTGATACCAACTTGGCAACAACCGGATTTTTAATCCCAGATGCCTGTTATGCCATACATCACAATCCAAGGATTACCATTTTTGCTAGACATAACAGATTGGTACCATAGTACATCATCCATTACAAACCATAATAAGGTCTTACAAATAAATGATCTCATGATCTAGT
Source organism: Avena sativa (assembly GCA_916181665.1). Taxonomy (NCBI): domain Eukaryota; kingdom Viridiplantae; phylum Streptophyta; class Magnoliopsida; order Poales; family Poaceae; genus Avena; species Avena sativa. Next base: position 201,545,253 of record OV702290.1, read on the forward strand.
CTTAATACAAATATAAGCAGCGGAAATTACACGTAGTAGGGGCTCCATCTTTAGGGTCACAGGCAATGCTGACGATGGGAGATGATCTTAGTTGTCGTAGACGTCCTGCTGTCCATCATCCTGATAGTCCTCCTCATAGTCTGGCCACGGGAATAGCCAGGGACAAATCCACGAGTACTCTTTAAGTACTCGCAAACTATCACTAACAAGTAAGGTAGTTCTAGTAGGAACCTTAAGCTCTAGGTTTATTTGCAAAAAGCCAGGTTTATCTAAAACTGAGTTTAGAAGTAAAAAAAAACTAAGTTAATGTTCTAAATCACTTAAGTGGGAACCTAGTTTTCATATTCACAACCTTGTTGTGGTCAAGTCAAAATCATAATTCACTTCACAAGTCATTTTGAAAACATCTGACGACGGAACAGTATGGCCACTCCAACTGTCCATGACCGTAGACGCGGCTATTCGAATAGTTTGACACTCTGTAGAGGTGGTACACTTTCACCACAAAATTCGATACACCTGTCAGGGATAACCCTGAATCGTCATACTTAGTATGCGGATAATCAATCATAACCTTTCAATTACACACTCTAGTATAGGCACCTCCCCTATGATCTTGGCCTCCTAGCCATGGCCATCTGCCATCCTGGGCACTGAATAGGCGGACATTAACACTGTCGTTGTATTGGGAACGGCAGTACCTGAGGAGGTTAGATAGAGGTGTGGGGACTAGCAGGGAAGCTATCGACGGCGTCCGCAGGCGGGATTGGATACAAGCGAGCGTAGCAGGACGCAAGAAGTACCCAGGTTTGGGGCCCTCGTGGTGAGGTAAAGCCCCTACTCCTGCCTGATCTGACTATGTGGAATATACGAGCTACAAGTGCTCCTCGAGCTGTATTCTTTAGCTACTGCCTTAAATGAACTGAGACCAACCCTTTCTACTGAGGCCCTTCCTCTCCTTATATAGGAAGAGAGGCAAGGGTCTCACTGGCTAGTCTGACTGGCGGGCCCCACAGGCGGGTCCCAGCCGACTAGTCACCTACAGTACCCGGCATGGTATGTCACATCGGTGTATGAGCGGTATGGCTGTCGTAGGCACAGTGGACGCCGTGCGAGCCCGTCGTCAGCATAGGCCACTGTTCCCGCGTCAGCCACGCCAAGTCTTCGGTATGGGCGGGTGGTTGCCCGTCTTGTCGTCGTACAGGGCGTACCGTGCACTGATACGCACGTCGTCCTGTCCCTCTGATTGGATCCCGCTACGTCGTCGTATCCGGCTACCTCTTCATGGTCTGGCTACCGGGTGGTAGCCGGTCCATCCTACCCTGTCCGGCTGCATCTGGTCAGCCGGCCGAGATCCGACTGTCCTGTTTCTTATTCGGGTGGGGTATCCGGGGATCATCCCCCTGACACTAGCCCCCGAGCGCGTGTGGATTCCGCCCTTGGGAGAAATGCGCGCGCGCTCCCTTTTGCTTTTCGAATTTTGATCCGACTGAGCCTAGCGGTTGCGCTACCCGTGAAGTCAGTGCTGACGCCGGCCACGCGCGGACGCGCCATCATTGCTCTGCGACGGCCAGCGTAACGTCCCATCGCACGTCGCCTCGGGGAACTTCTGTCCGGCGCTTCGGTTCTCGCCCCAGGATCTTCTGCGCATCCCGTCCCGGCACACGGGATCTAGGCGGCGGTTGGGATGTGGGTCGCCCGGATGCGCGCCATGTGGCCCTGCCGACGGTTGCCCCTCCGATCCTTTAAAGGGATGCCGCGGGGGAGGCAGTTCTTTTCCTTCGCTCCCCCGCTGCAATCTTTCTCTCCTTCTCGCGTGCTGCTGCTCCTGTGCTCTTGCCTTCTGCGCCGCCCGCTCGCCGCCATCGACGTTACGGGCCACCGTCACTCCTCCGTTGCCGCTCCTTCTCCTCAGCCGGAAATGGCCGCTGACCGCGGAGCCTGGTGCGGCTCCTCCGTCACCGAGGATCAGATCGCGAAGTATCACGCGACCCGCGTCCTCCCGCCGGTGGAAGAGGTGGCGGTGCGGTTGGCACCGGTGGGGGAAGTGTTGCCGCATCCGACGGAGGGGGAGCGTGTTATCTTCCTCTCGCACCTGGCGCGCGGGTTTGCGCTGCCGCTCCACCCCTTCTTTCTGACTTTTCTGGCCTTCTTCGACCTCCGCCTCCACCACCTCGGCGCCAACGCCATCAGAACACTGGCGCACTTCATGGCGTTCTACGAGAGTTACCTCGGGATCCAGCCGGATCTCGGGCTCTTCTGTCGGCTCTTCCGAGTTCGGCCGCAGGTGCAGTACACGAAGGGCCTGCTAGTCGTCTGCGGCGGCGCCTCCATATACTCCCGCTCCCAATCCGGCTACCCAAAGTTCTTGCTCCAGGACACGGTACGGCTATGGCGGCAGTCGTATTTTTATGTCAAGAACGTCACCGACGTCGACCAGATAAACCTGCCGGCCTTCCAAGACGTCGAGTCCAGCCAGCAAAACTGGGACCTGAAGATCTACGGCAACAAGGCGGAGACGGATGCGATGCTGGCACGCATGCGCTCCCTTGTCACCTGCCAGCTAACCGGTCAGGACATCACCCTTAGCTGGACGTCCCGGCTGATGATGCCGCTCTAGAAGCGGGCGCCCAAGATGTGCTTCTACTCCGGCCGGCTGGACCCGACCCGGCTGTCGCGCCGCGATCCCCGCTACCACAACTTGAAGGAGTGGTTGTGGACGATCAGCAAGGAGCGGCTACCGGAGAACTGGAAGTTCATCCTGGCGCCCTACAGCTGGGAGAACCCCGCGCCATGGGTAAGTGCTTGTAGCCGGAATAGCCAGGGACAAATCCATGAGTACTCTTTAAGTACTCGCAAACTATCACTAACAAGTAAGGTAGTTCTAGTAGGAACCTTAAGCTCTAGGTTTATTTGCAAAAAGCCAGGTTTATCTAAAACTGAGTTTAGAAGTAAAAAAACTAAGTTAATGTTCTAAATCACTTAAGTGGGAACCTAGTTTTCATATTCACAACCTTGTTGTGGTCAAGTCAAAATCATAATTCACTTCACAAGTCATTTTGAAAACATCTGACGACGGAACAGTATGGCCACTCCAACTGTCCATGACCGTAGACGCGGCTATTCGAATAGTTTGACACTCTGCAGAGGTGGTACACTTTCACCACAAAATTCGATACACCTGTCAGGGATAACCCTGAATCGTCATACTTAGTATGCGGATAATCAATCATAACCTTTCAATTTCACACTCTAGTATAGGCACCTCCCCTATGAGCTTGGCCTCCTAGCCATGGCCATCTGCCATCCTGGGCACTGCATAGGCGGACATTAACACCGTCGTTGTATTGGGAACGGCAGTACCTGAGGAGGTTAGATAGAGGTGTGGGGACTAGCAGGGAAGCTATCGACGGCGTCCGCAGGCGGGATTGGATACAAGCGAGCGTAGCGGGACGCAAGAAGTACCCAGGTTTGGGGCCCTCGTGGTGAGGTAAAGCCCCTACTCCTGCCTGATCTGACTATGTGGAATATACGAGCTACAAGTGCTCCTCGAGCTGTATTCTTTAGCTACTGCCTTAAATGAACTGAGACCAACCCTTTCTACTGAGGCCCTTCCTCTCCTTATATAGGAAGAGAGGCAAGGGTCTCACTGGCTAGTCTGACTGGCGGGCCCCACAGGCGGGTCCCAGCCGACTAGTCACCTACAGTACCCGACATGGTATGTCACATCGGTGTATGAGCGGTATGGCTGTCGTAGGCACAGTGGACGCCGTGCGAGCCCGTCGTCAGCACAGGCCACTGTTCCCGCGTCAGCCACGCCAAGTCTTCGGTATGGGCGGGTGGTTGCCCATCTTGTCATCGTACAGGGCGTACCGTGCACTGATACGCACGTCGTCCTGTCCCTCTGATTGGATCCGGCTACGTCGTCGTATCCGGCTACCTCTTCATGGTCTGGCTACCGGGTGGTAGCCGGTCCATCCTACCCTGTCCGGCTGCATCTGGTCAGCCGGCCGAGATCCGACTGTCCTGTTTCTTATTCGGGTGGGGTATCCGGGGATCATCCCCCTGACACTAGCCCCCGAGCGCGTGTGGATTCCGCCCTTGGGCAAAATGCGCGCGCGCTCCCTTTTGCTTTTCGAATTTTGATCCGGCTGAGCCTGGCGGTTGCGCTACCCGTGACGTCAGTGCTGACGCCGGCCACGCGCGGACGCGCCATCATTGCTCTGCGACGGCCAGCGTAACGTCCCGTCGCACGTCGCCTCGGGGAACTGCTGTCCGGCGCTTCGGTTCTCGCCCCAGGATCTTCTGCGCATCCCGTCCCGGCACACGGGATCTAGGCGGCGGTTGGGATGTGGGTCGCCCGGATGCGCGCCACATGGCCCTGCCGACGGTTGCCCCTCCGATCCTTTAAAGGGATGCCGCGGGGGAGGCAGTTCTTTTCCTTCGCTCCCCCGCTGCAATCTTTCTCTCCTTCTCGCGTGCTGCTGCTCCTGTGCTCTTGCCTTCTGCGCCGCCTGCTCGCCGCCATCGACATTACGGGCCACCGTCACTCCTCCGTTGCCGCTCCTTCTCCTCAGCCGGAAATGGCCGCTGACCGCGGAGCCTGGTGCGGCTCCTCCGTCACCGAGGATCAGATCGCGAAGTATCACGCGACCCGCATCCTCCCGCCGGTGGAAGAGGTGGCGGTGCGGTTGGCGCCGGTGGGGGAAGTGTTGCCGCATCCGACGGAGGGGGAGCGTGTTATCTTCCTCTCGCACCTGGCGCGCGGGTTTGCGCTGCCGCTCCACCCCTTCTTTCTGACTTTTCTGGCCTTCTTCGACCTCCGACTCCACCACCTCGGCGCCAACGCCATCAGAACACTGGCGCACTTCATGGCGTTCTACGAGAGTTACCTCGGGATCCAGCCGGATCTCGGGCTCTTCTGTCGGCTCTTCCGAGTTCGGCCGCAGGTGCAGTACACGAAGGGCCTGCTAGTCGTCTGCGGCGGCTCCTCCATATACTCCCGCTCCCAATCCGGCTACCCGAAGTTCTTGCTCCAGGACACGGTACGGCTGTGGCGGCAGTCGTATTTTTATGTCAAGAACGTCACCGACGTCGACCAGATAAACCTGCCGGCCTTCCAAGACGTCGAGTCCAGCCAGCAAAACTGGGACCTGAAGATCTACGGCAACAAGGCGGAGACGGATGCGATGCTGGCACGTATGCGCTCCCTTGTCACCTGCCAGCTAACCGGTCAGGACATCACCCTTAGCTGGACGTCCCGGCTGATGATGCCGCTCTAGCAGCGGGCGCCCAAGATGTGCTTCTATTCCGGCCGGCTGGACCCGACCCGGCTGTCGCGCCGCGATCCCCGCTACCACAACTTGAAGGAGTGGTTGTGGACGATCAGCAAGGAGCGGCTACCGGAGAACTGGAAGTTCAGCCTGGCGCCCTACAGCTGGGAGAACCCCGCGCCACGGGTAAGTTCTTGTAGCCGGAATTTTTGCTTATTCCCTCTGTTATCTCCTTGATCTGTCTGGCTGACCTTTTGCATTCGCTAGATCTTCGCCTGCATCCTTCGGGAGGAGGGCGACGCTCCTCTCGAGGTGTTCGCACCGGACTTGCCCGAGCCGCGCGCTCGGCGATCCGGCGAGGAATCGGATGGGGACGGCGATGCCTTCCCCAGCCGGAACGACGAGCCGGTCGCTGACCCGCACGAGGAGGTGCACGAGGAGGAGGAGGCCGAGCAAACTGTGGAGCCGGCGACGCGCTCCGCGACGGACGGCGAAGCAGGCGGGAGCGGCTCCAGCCATTCCGGCTCCCGCCAGCCTGCGGCGGAGGATCCGGCTCTGACGAGGGGCCGAACTAGCGCCCTGCCGCCAAGCCGTCTTGGCCGGAAGAAAGGGCCGCCCCCGGTTGTGCCGGGGTACATTTTTCTCCCCCCCTCGGTGCTTTCTGTTTGTTTTCCTTGTCCTTGTTTTTCCGACTTTAGCCTGTTTTGCTCTTGTCTTTTCCTCTTTCCCTTTAGCGCACTGGTTTCTTTCGGCGCCGCTAGCCCGGCTCGGACGCCAGCCGGGTCGCCGCCTCGCGCCCCGACTGATCCAACCGGCGCCTCCCCTTCCTCTGAGGCGCAGCCTCCTTCTCCTCCTCAAGCCGAGCCGGCTGCCCCCTCCTAGGCGGAGGGTCCCCAGCCGGAAGCAAATCGCTCCCAGCCGGAAGGTTCCTCCGCGGGCGCGCGGGGGGCTACTGGCAAGGAGCTTGTCGTGGTTGGCGACGACGATTCTGACGAGGCGCTCGGGGAGGAGTGGCAGACAGCGCTGCTTGCGGCGAAGGAGTCCTTGGCCGTCAACGCCGTGGACGACGACGCCTCCTCCGCCGCTTCGCTGTCGGATCTTGCCGCCATGCTCGAGCTGGCGGTGAAGGAGATCCGGCTGCTTGAGGCCACAGCCGGTGGGAACTGGACGCTAGAGCAGAAGCTTGCTGCTACCAACGGGACCTCCCAGAGTAAGTTCGCCTTATCCGTCTGGCTCTTTTTTTTAATAGTCGGCTTCGTTGCAGCCATCCTCATGTGCGCTCAACGCGAGATCGACCGGCTGAGCAGGTCCAACTCCACGCTGCGCTTGCAGAACAAGGACTGGCACGCGCGGGTAGACGGCTTGGAGGCTACCATCAAGGAGCGCGACACCTCGCTCGCTAGCCGGGCCGAAGCCTTCTCCCTTCTCGAGGCCCAGAACAAGGACCAAGAGAAGGAGATAAAACGGCTAGCAGTCAAGGAGAAGGCGCTGGTGGAGGAGCTGATGCAAGTCGGCCACACTGCCAAAGGTGAGTTCTTTCTTCTGTCTTCTTCTCTTTCTGGATCCGGTAGCCGGATTTGACTCCTCTTCTCTGACAGCCTTTTACCCCGGCATAGACCTGCTGGCCTACAACCGGCTGCAGGAGAACTGGCCGGGAGCGCAGCCGACAGCTCAGGAGCTCGTCGTCCTTCTTGGCGAGGAGGCCGCGAAGCTTCATCAGGCGGCACGGGACATCTTCTCCTTTATGTGGCCAGAGTCTCCGGTCCCGGAGACGATGGCGCAGCTGGTGGCGAAGGTGGGAGAGGTGCCGGCTGCGGTGGACCGGCTGCGGGATCTGGCGGCGCGGGGTGGAGCGGAGATGGCCCTGGCGCTGATGCTTTCCTGGTACAAGGATGCTCGCGTCGATAAGATCGACGGGGCTTCCGCACCAGAGCCGATCTTGCCGCCATCCGCCAAGCCCATCCGGAGCTTCGCGGGTCCGCCATCAAGATCGCCGACTACGTGGATCCGGAGGAGGTGCTGACCGACTCGGAGTCCCCCGACACTCCGGATGCGGAGTCCTCGGTGCCGCCTCCTGCCAGCGCTGGAGCCGGAACGAGCACTGCGGCTCCTCCCCCGCCTCCAGCACCTGCCGGCCGGGAACTTCCCCATGGCAAAGGCCCTACCGTTTAGCTGTTGCCCCGGGATGCCGGGTGTATTTGTCTTGTTTTTAGGTTATCGTGAAACTTGTCTGTCTGTACCGGCTATCTTTGATGCCGGGTAACTCTCGGGAGCTTCGTCTCCCTTTTGCCTGTTAATGCTGAATTCTTGAGTCTTTCTTAACTTGTGTCTTGAATTTTCTTTTGATATCTTTGCCGGCTCGCTTCGCCCGGCTGCCCTAGTCCGGCTACACACTTTTAGCCGGACGAACTACACCTCCAGTGGGGGCGCGCCAGCGCACCCACTGGGTGTAGCCCCCGAGATTCGGAGTAGCTGGCGTAGCCAGGTGCTTCGAATCTCCCTTGTTCTTCCCCGTTCTTCTAACTTTATCTGACTGGCCTCGCCCCAGTCGGCCGCTTTCATCGGCTGGACGCCTTCAGCCGGGGGAACCAACATTCCAGTGGGGGCGCACGAGCGCACCCACTGGGTGTAGCCCCCGAGGTTCGGAGTAGCTGGCGTAGCCAGGTGCTTCGAATCTTTCTTGTCTTTTATTGCTCCCGCCCTTGCCCTCACCTGGGCTCCGAACTGCCGGCTAAACGCCCTTAGTCGGCTAGGAACTACAAGATTCCACTTGGGGCACGCTAGCGCACCCAGTGGGTGTAGCCCCTGAGATTCGGAGCACTTGATGGAGGCAAGGACTTCGAATCTTCTTTCCTTCTCCTGAATTCCGACTCGAAGTAGTCGGACAAGAACACACATATGCATACACATACATCTTCATAGGTTAATAGGTTAGTCTGTCAAATCGTAGCCGGGAAACGGCTTATTTTTCAAAAACTGGCTTGCTCCTTTCTAGGCACTTAGTCGCTTTCTCGTGTGTTCTGCTGTTTTCGCTGCGTCCTTGCCGGACAGCCGGGTTGCGGTCTGCAGCCGGAATTGAAGGGAGCTGACAGTACATTACGCACGGTACTAGCGGCTTAGCGGCTGGATTGGTTTGAGCTAGTTGCGGGGCCGGGACGCCCGATCTGTCACGCCTCTTCCCCGTTTTTCATGTGGGATGCCTCGGGATTTTGCTCTTGCTAGCCAGACAGCCGGGTTGCGGTCTGTAGCTGAGACGAAGAGTGGGCCTCTGACATCATCACACACTACTCAGCCGGCTTGTTGGCTTAACAGGCCGGGCCAGCCGGCAAGCCCCCGGGTAGGGGTTGCCGGAGCCGGAAAATTTTAGAACAGGTACGCACACATTTCCAGAAGGAGCCCCCGAGATTCTCGTGGGAGTCCACATTTTCATTTATGAGGTTTTCGGGATACATACACTGTTTAGCGACTAGGTGTAAAACGGGCGCAGCAGGGCCGCGTTCCAAGGACGTTGGGTCTCCTCGTCCGATTTGTCCATCTTGTTCTTGCGCGGCTGCTGTGCATCGATGAGGTAGTAAGAGTCGTTGGGCAACGCTCGGCTGATGATGAAGGGGTCCTCCCAGGGTGGTGATAGCTTGTGCATGCCCTTCGTGTCTTGCACCAGCCGGAGAACCAGGTCACCCTCTCGGAATGCGACTGGGCGAATCCGGCTGGAATGGTAGCGGCGTAGTCGCTGCTGGTACAGGGAAGATCTGGACAGGGCCAGCTCGCGGGCCTCCTCCAGGAGATCTACCCCGTCCTCCCGCGCCTCCTTGTTGGCCTGCTCGTCGTAGAGGAGCTTGCGGGGGGAGTCGAATTCGATGTCGGCGGAGAGGACGGCTTCCGATCCGTAGACCAGGAAGAATGGCGTGTAGCCGGTTGACCTATTCTGTGTGGTGCGGAGGCTCCACAGCACAGCCGGAAGTTCTTCGATCCAGCATCCGGGTGACCGCTCCAACGTCTCGATGAGACGTGGTTTGATGCCGGCTAGCACCAAGCCGTTTGCTCGTTCGACCTGCCCGTTGGACTGTGGATGTGCAACGGAGGCGAGGTCTAGCCGAATGCCCTTGTTGCTGCAGAACCGGGCGAAGGCCCCCTTGGCGAAGTTCGTGCCGTTGTCACTGATGATGCTATTGGGGTAGCCGAAGCAGTTGATGATGTCGATGAAGAAGGTAACAACCGTCGCCCCATCCAGCTTCCGGATAGGCTTGGCCTCGATCCACTTTGTGAACTTGTCCGCCGCTACCAGCAGGTGGGTCATTCCCGCGCGAGCTCGCTTGAAGGGCCCGACCATGTCGAGGCCCCAAACCGCGAAGGGCCAGGTGATCGGTATGGTCTTGAGCACCGAGGTTGGCATGTGCCTGAGCTGCCCGAAGTGTTGGCACCCATTGCACGCACGGACCAGCTTCTCGGCATCCTCGAGGGCGGTGGGCCAATAGAAGCCGTGGCGAAATGCCTTGGCGACTATCGCCCTTGATGAAGCGTGGTGCCCACACTCGCCCTGGTGGATGTCCTTGAGTAGCCGGTAGCCTGTGTCTACGTCGACACATCTTCGGAAGATACCGGATACACTGCACTTGTATAGCTCGCCGTTTATGATGGTGTATGTATGCGCGCGGCATCGGATTTGTCTGGCCTCCACCTCGTCGTCCGGGAGTTCGCTGTTGGCGATGTAGTTCATGAAGGGTTGTGCCCAGGATGGCACTTCCCGGATGACGAGGACGCTCCTGTCCTCCGGCTGTCGGGTGTCGGTGGGTCGTCCGGGTGGGATATCCGGGGCGGCAGCCCCTGAGCCACTGGGCGAGCCGGTAGGCCCCGGGTCCTGCGAGCCAGAGGGCACCACCTGGCCGGAGTTGGCACGAGTTTTCTTCTTTGGTGGCTCCGCCGGCTCCGTTTCCGCTGCCCCGGCTGCCGGGACGCTCCCCGCCCAGATGATGGAATCTGATTCCGGCGACGGGTTGATGGATGGCTTGCGCAGGTGCTCTAGGGAGACCTCTGGTGGGATGGCCTGCCTGGTGGACCCTATCTTGGAGAGCGCGTCGGCTGCCTCGTTGTTGGTGCGGGGGACGTGATGAAATTCGCATGCGTCAAAGGAGGAGCTGAGCTTCTGGATGTGGAACCGGTAGAGGGCCATGTAGGCATCTCTGGCATCCCATTCCCCGGATACTTGTTGTACCACCAAGTCCAAATCGCCGAAGCACAGGATCCGGTTGACGCCGATTTCCTTGGCCAGCCGGAGCCCGTGCGCCAGTGCCTCGTATTCGGCTACGTTGTTGGAGGCCTTGAAGTGGATCTGCAACACGTACTCCAGCCGGTCTCCCTTGGGCGAGGTGAGCACGATGCCGACTCCCAAGCCCCCGAGCATCTTTGACCCGTCGAAGTGCATCCTCCAGTGGTCCGAATCCGGAACCGGTGGGAGATACTAGGTCTCGTCCTAGTCGACGAGGAAGTCCGCCATCGCCTGTGACTTGATCGTGAGCCGGGGCTCATACTGGATAGAGTAGGCGGCGAGCTCGATGGCCCATTTGGCGACCCGGCTGGTGGCGTCCTTGTTGCCGATGATTTCTGACAGGGGTGCAGTGCACACGACCTTGATCAGGTGCTCCTGGAAGTAGTGCTTGAGCTTCTTGCATGCTAGGTACACGCCGTAGCACATCTTTTGGTAGTGGGGGTAGTTCTGCTTGGAGAGGGAGAGAACCTCGCTGAGGTAGTAGACGGGTCTCTGAACCTGCTGAGCCTTGCCTTCCTCGGGGCGCTCCACCACCAGGACGACGCTGACGACCCGGCTGGTGGCTGCTATATAGAGAAACATCGGCTCCTTGCTAGCCGGCGTGGCTAGAACCGGCGCTGTGGACAGCATGCGCTTGAGGTCGTGAAACGCGGTCTCGGCCTACGAAATCCAGGAGAACTTGTCCGTCTTTTTCATCAGCTGGTAGAACGGAAGTGCCTTCTCCCCCAGCCGGCTGATGAAACGACTGAGGGAAGCCAGGCATCCGGTGAACTTCTGGACTCCAAGCAGGTTCTTGGGCGGTTGCATCCTCTCGATTCCCACGATCTTCTCCGGATTTGCCTCGATGCCTTGCTGAGATACGAGGAAACCGAGTAGCTGGCCGGATGGTACTCCGAAGACGCATTTTTCGGGGTTCAGCTTCATCTGGTACTGGCGGAGGTTGCCAAATGTTTCTCCCAGATCCTCGAGGAGGGTGCGCTTTTTCTTGGTCTTGATGACCACGTCATCCACGTAAGCGTGCACGTTTCGGCCTATCTGCGAGTGCAAGCATTTCTGCATACATCGCTGATAGGTGGCGCCTGCGTTCTTTAGGCCGAAAGGCATGGTTACATAGCAGAAAGCCCCGTAGGGGGTGATAAATGATGTCTTAATCTGATCAGCCGGGTTTAGCCGGATCTAATTGTATCCGGAATAACAATCTAGAAAAGACAACAAATCACAGCCGGCCGTGGAATCGATGACTTGATCGATACGGGGCAAGGCGAAGGGGTCTTTCGGGCACGCCTTGTTCAGGCTGGTGTAGTCGATACACATGCGCCAGGTCTTGTTCTTTTTCAACACCAAGACTGGGTTCGCCAGCCAGTCCGGGTGGTATACTTCCATGATGAACCCGACTGCGAGGAGCCGGGTGATCTCGTCACCGATTATCTTTCTCTTCTCTTCTGCGATCCGGCGCAGAGGTTGCTTGACCGGCTTGGCATCCGGACGCACATGAAGTGAGTGCTCGGCGAACTCCCTCGGCACACCTGGCATGTCTTTGGGAGACCATGCGAAGATGTCCCGATTCTCACGGAGGAAGTCGACGAGCGCGCCTTCCTATTTGCTGTCTAAGCCGGCACCAATGGTGACGAACTTAGTTGGGTCGGAGGGGTCGAGCAGGATCCTGTTCGTCTCCTTTGCCGGTTGGAAGGCTCCTTCTCCAGCCGGTTTGCTGCTAGCCGGGATGTCCTGCTGGGCCATGGCCACATTGCGCATGAGCGCGCGCTTTTCTTCGGCTATGATGAGGGCCTCTGCTAGTTTGGAACCGGCTGAGGCGCACTCCATCGATCGCCTGAAGCAGCCGGCGACGGTGATCACGCCGTGGGGTCCTGGCATCTTCGTCTTGAGGTATGCGTAGTGGGGGATGGCCATGAATTTGGCGAGGGCGGGGCACCCGAGGAGAGCGTGGTATGAGCTCATCAAATTTACCACCTCGAACCAGATTGGTTCGGGGTGGAAGTTCTCCACGGTCCTGAAGATGACGTCCAACTGGATTTTTCCCAGCGGAGCGCAGGCTGGCCCCGGCAGTACGCCATGGAACGTCGTGGTAGTCGGGTGCAGGTCGCTTTCGCGAATGCCCAGCTTCTCCAGCGAGGACTGGTAGAGGAGGTTGAGGCTGCTGCCTCCGTCGATGAGGACGCGCGAGAATCGGCAGGTGCGCGTGTTGGAGACGATGAGGGGGTTGAGCACCATGGCGTAGCCCCTGGGAGTCGGCAGATGCTCAGGTTGATCTGCCCGGCTCCAGGAGATGGGGGTTTCTGACCAGTTCAGGTATTGGGGGACCGGAGAAACGATGGCGTTGACTTCCTTGGAGCGTCGCCTGCGGCCTTGCTTGTCGTCCTGCTCCGTCTCGAAGATGTGGTAGGCGGCATGCGGCTGGGGGTAGCTGTTGTTGTTGTTTCTGCCGTTGCCGCTGTTACCATCATTACCGACTCCCCTAGCCGGAGGTGGGGGTCCACCCGGTAGGGGAGGCAGGAGACGAGGCTGGTTGCCCTGGTCCTTTAGCTGGCGAGTCCAGCTGCAGTTCCGGGTGGTGTGCGTAGCCGGTTTGAAGGGACCGCTATGCCACTTGCACGGGCCGTCAATCATCTGGTCGAAGGTGAGCCAGGGCTTCTGCCTTCTTGTGTCGTTAGCCGGTGCGTCGGGCGCACCCTCTACAGCATTGACCTGCCGCACGTGGTAGCGAGGCTTCTGTTGCTTGTCCTAGCGGTCCCCGTGGAACCGGTTGTCGTTGCCGTGGCGTCTGGAGGATCTGGCTTCACCAGTCGGATTGCTCGGACGGTCGCGAGCCGGCTCCGTGGGAGTCGGACGGCCTTCCGCGTTTACTCGGAGGGGCTTCTTCATGGCGGCATCCACCGTGGCATACTGGTCGGCAACCGTCATGAGATCCGCCATGGTTTTCGGCTCGTCCAACAGTAGCCGGTGGCGAAGCATGGTGCCCTCTCGGCATCCTTCGATGAAGAAACCGATGGCTTGGCTCTCCAGGATGCCCTCGCAAGTGTTGCGGAGCTCCGTCCACTTGGCGAGGTACTCGCGGTCGGTCTCGCGGTCGCCCTGGACACACAAGGCCAGGTCGCGCGGGCGTCCTGGGCGCTTGTACGTGCCGTTGAAGTTGCGGACGAAAACCTTCTCGAAATCAGGCCAGGCGTTGATGCTGTTGGGCGCGAGGCTATTGAGCCAGGTCCTTGCCGACCCGGTTAGCATGAGAGGGACGTAACGCACGGCTGTGCGCTTATTCCCGTGGGCGATGCCGACTGCCGTGGCGTAGTCGGTCAACCAGTCTTCAAGCTTCATGCTGCTGTCGTACTTGGGGGTGTCCCTGGGCAGGGAGAATTTATCCGGAAACGGCTCGTTCCGGATGCGGGGTCCGAAACAAACTGGTCCGGTAGAATCTTCCTCCTCCGTGACGCGTGCTTGAGCGAGCAGCTCGATGCGGTCGTGGGCATCCGGACAATCCGGGTTGGGCGCACCCACCCGGCCCGAGAGGCGGGAACCGGCTGGTCTGGGTGCTCCGGCTGGTGGGGGGGAGGTGGCGGGTTGCTGTTGACCGTCTGCTCCTGGCGCGGCTGGCCCCTGTTTCCGGAGCTGCGACGCCTGCTGCGGGCCTTAGCCGGCTGAGGGGAGGACGCCTGCTGCGTGTCACGTGGTGCGCCCCTGCTGTTGGCGGGTAGCCTGCTTCCTCTGGAGTAGCTAAGGTCCTCCTGCGTCTGCCGGTTGGCGCCGGCCTGCTCGTCCGCGACGCGGAGGAGCTCCTGGACGCGAGCGTGCTGGCGGGCTCGCTCCTCGCCCTCCAGGCTGGGTAGTTCTTCTGCTGCGGCTCGCACCGCGCGTAAGTTCTTGATGGGCGTGCTGTAGGTGGGCCGTGTAGGAGCAGGCGCGGGATCCGGTTCTCCGTCCTTCTCCATCCTGCCGCCTAGCTCACCGCCCCGACGTCGTACCTGGCTGCGCCGGCTCGGCTCCACGGTAGCCGGGGTGAGGCCGTGCGCGCGGTCATACTTGCGCCTAGCGATCTCCAGCTGCTTGCGGGCTGCTGCCAGCTCCATGGCCTCCTGGAGGAGGATCTGTCCCTCCATGGTGAAGTTGGCCTCCGCCTCCTCCGGGTTGTCCCCGAGGGTAACCGGCGTCAGGAGCCGATCAATGGGTCCTCGACCGGGTTCCGAGGCTGCGGGGGAGTGGAAGTTCCGACCTCGTCCATGCCTCGCTCCCGCGGCCGGCGGGGCTGCGAGCTGGATCCGGCCATCATGACCTCCACGCCGCGAGGTGCGGCGGAGGTGCCGCCGCTTGAGCATGGCGGCCCCGCGACAGAGACGATTTCCCTAGGGAAACGCTCCGGGATGGTGCCGATGTAGACGAGGAGATCGCCGAATAGCAGAACGGTGCCGTTTGCTGGGAAGGAAGTTCCGGCGAAGCAGGAGGCATTGTCGATGACACAGTCAAACTTGCCAAGCGTGAGCACCAGGCTGGAGGCCACGCGCTCACCGGCTGAAGTGCGGGGTCCCGTGCGGAACGTGACTCCGGTCGAAGCCATTAGCCCCACGGTGGGCGCCAACTGTCGTTGTATTGGGAACGGGAGTACCTGAGGAGGTTAGATAGAGGTGTGGGGACTAGCAGGGAAGCTATCGACGGCGTCCGCAGGCGGGATTGGATAAAAGAGAGCGTAGCGGGACGCAAGAAGTACCCAGGTTCGGGGCCCTCGTGGTGAGGTAAAGCCCCTACTCCTGCCTAATCTGACTATGTGGAATATACGAGCTACAAGTGCTCCTCGAGCTGTATTCTTTAGCTACTACCTTAAATGAACTGAGACCAACCCTTTCTACTGAGGCCCTCCCTCTCCTTATATAGGAAGAGAGGCAAGGGTCTCACTGGCTAGTCCGACTGGCGGGCCCCACAGGCGGGTCCCAGCTGACTAGTCACCTACAGTACCCGGCATGGTATGTCACATTGGTGTATGAGCAGTATGGCTGTCGTAGGCACAGTGGACGCCATGCGAGCCCGTCGTCAGCACACGGCACTGTTCCCGCGTCAGCCACGCCAAGTCTTCGGTATGGGCGGGTGGTTGCCTGTCTTGTCGTCGTACAGGGCGTACCGTGCACTGATACGCACGTCGTCCTATACCTCTGATTGGATCCGGCTACGTCGTCGTATCCGGCTACCTCTTCATGGTCCGGCTACCGGGTGGTAGTCGGTCCATCCTACCCTGTCCGGCTGCATCTGGTCAGCCGGCCGAGATCCGACTGTCCTGTTTCTTATTCGGGTGGGGTATCCGGGGATCATCCCCCTGACAAACACTCACGAGGTAGCCTCAGCTCAACCTCTTCCGCGAGGGAACCCATACAAAGGCATATAAACTTCTAGCTTAGCCCTCCCCAATTTAGGTATTGTGGTTGTATGGTAAAATTGGAATGGTATCCCATCCAAACCCAACCATCAGTTTTTATAAAGGGGCTAAGGCTCATGCCTCAACATATTCATGATCAAATCCATTTGTGTTTCTCAAAACATGTCAAAACATTTCAATAGAATGAATCCTCATTCCAAGGTTTTTGTAATCATTTTCACCAAGTATTCCCATCTAAAGTGATCAACTTTTATGCTTAGCACTAGCCACTAATGTTAAGACTGTTCACTAATGAGGGGTATTAATCAAGTGTAACTATCCAAATCTAGTTTTATGCTTTTGATGTCATCCAAGTATAACTACTTAGGCCTAGTTTTATACTCTTTATGGTATCTATCCTATTTTTCCAATACTCACAAATCACTAACTAAAGGTAAATAACTTTGGTAAAAGTAAAATAATAAAGCTTGCAAGTAAAACTTGGAATTAGTATAATCAAGGTTGCATAACCAAAGTATGCCTCATGCATCTTTCATAGGTTATCAAGTTTGCAAGTGTTAGCTTGCATAGTTCTATCTTGGAATTAGTGATGGCTTGCCTTGAGTAGTGCGGCGGTTGAAGTTTTCCTCTTCTTCTTCTTGGTAGTACTCCTCCTCCTCGTATCCCAGGTCAGTACTATCGTCTATAAATGAATACGGGGTACACAATCACCATACAATACTTAACTATTTCTACTTAGCAAACTAAGGTTCACACTAGATGATCTAGCATCATTACAATCATCACATGAAATAAAGACTTAATCTTGTTTGTCTTATTTTAGAAAAGTAATTTCTACTCATTGAAAATACTTAAGATTTAATATTATCCAATTAAAATATGGGATCATGTTGACACATGTCATCACCACATATTCTAATACATGGGAATGTGAGTTAAAGTGTTGGTCATATTTTATTAACTTTAAGATTATCATTTAATAGATTTAAAGTAACTAGAAATGCCTATATAGCATTCTTTTGGTACTAGTCCAATGTCACTGCATGCAAACCTAAATATTTTTACATATTCAAATAGATTGTCAAATGTGATTTTTGAGAGTTGGAATCAACTCAAAAGCATTTTTGGTTGATTTTTGAAAATTGTTTGAAGTTGGAAAAGCCCTTGTCTTGTTATTTTTACTATAGATGATCTCTAATTCAAAATGACTTGAATCCAACGGGCTTGGATAGATAATTTAAATACCTTTCTACTAAAATTGGAATCATACAATTTGGTTTAGTGAATCTCTCTGAATTGTTTTTTAAATCTATGGACAGAATCTGGTTTTAACTAAATTGGAAAATATCTATTTGAATTCCCAGGCCTGCGCGGGAAACTAACTGGGCCGGCCCAATCTGCACAGCACAACGCAGAGGGCTGCTGACAGCACGGACCCACTAGTCAGCGACTATATCTACGCGAAGCGGTATCGTTAAATCTAGGTCGTGCGATTAGAAGACGATCTAACGGCGGAGGTTCATCGTCAACGACGAACAGCTCCGGCGAGGTCTAAACCCTAACGCGGCAGTGGGGGGTCGGGTGAGGCTCTCCTGGGCTCCATCTAGGGTCAGCGATCGGGACAAACGACATTGTCGACGACGGTGGTTCCAACGGTGGTCACGACAGCTCCTGGGGCGGCTCCAATCAACGGCACCCTTCCTTCACTACAGCGGCAGGCTCTGGCTAAATTCCGACGAAGTGGTGCCCGCCTTACTCCGGGGAAGGGTGTGGGAGTGTCGGTGAGGAGTGGGGAGTGAGGTGGTGTGAAGAATTGAGGCGGAGAGGGCCTCAATTTATACACCGACGAGGGGACTGAGCAGGATGGGCTGGCGTCTCCAGCGACGGCGGTATAGAGAGCTAACAGCATGGCTGTGGGTAGGGGCGGTGTGGTGTTCCCTGGCGGTCATCACGGGTGTAATGGCACAACACGGGCCGGTCTAGAACAGTCGGGCACGTGCGATGCTCTGTGCGGGAGCGGCGGTGTTCGAGACGGCGCATGGGGGCTACGGGTCGCGCGGCGACGAACAGGGGTGTCTGGGAGCTAGCTATGATCATGGCGAGTCTATGCACGCGAGGTGAGGGCGAGGCGTGGCGCGTGCGAGCTGGTGGGCTACGGCGTGCTGGCGTGCTCTCGACACGGCATAGAGAAACTGGGCGTGGCGCTGCTGGGGTGGTCCATGGCCAGGCTGTGGTCGTGGGCTGGACAGGGGTGGCGGTGGACGGTCGCCTGTCTGGTGCGCATCGTGGGAGAGGGCAGCGTGGTCTCCGGTGAGTGGTCCATGGCGCACTGGTGCAAAACAGCCAAGGGGGAGCGTGTCTGGTGCGGCTAGAGGCTGGGGGAGACAGGGGGAGTGTAATGGGGGCATTTGGTCAAGTGATCAATGCCCCAAACAGTATAGTTAGGCAGGTTTTGATTTTTGTCTGCAAGGTGTTTGATGGAATGGCCAAAAGAAATTTAGTTTCAAAATTTTGAATGAATTTTGGTGAGTGATCTAAACTTATGCTTGGTAGTCTCTGGTTGATTGGGTTTGCCAAGGGGAATTGGTTTAGTTGGTTCTTGCAAAATGGTGATCTTACCATATGAACTAGATTCAAATTTGAACTGTCCTTTAAATAGATTTGAAAATAGTTTTGGTGAGTTTGTAAAGTGGGCTCGGGTTCACTTTTACTTGGTCTACCAAGAGGTGAAAAGAAGTGGAATTGTTTCTGTTAGAATTTCTTTGCTAGGAACACTCAAAGTGGCCTAGTGGTTAACTTTGGTCAAAATGACCATTTGCTTATTTAATTCATATTTGATTTCTTTTTCTTTGGATTTTGTTTGTAATTGGCCTATATGATGTAGTATTCATCTCTAAACCTTTTCTCATCATTTGTAGCAATCAAACATGGCAATTTCACTCAATCATATACTAATGAAAAACACACATGCTTCATATTCAAATTATTCATAATTTTTTTGTTAACCCTAAACTTGGGTGATTAGCACTTGATAAACTTGATTAGTATTTTTGGGGTGTTACAAAAAGCTTTGCAGAATGATTCCTACTATCTTATTGATGCACATCCATAGGAGAAGAACAAGGCGGACAGGTCCAACGAGGAATCTAAGCGTCCATGGAATGTAGCCCTACTTCGTCCATCTTACACCTAGCAAAGAGGTGAATGTATCCGAATCACTCATATGTCGGTATGTATGTCGGCAATGAGCATATCAATGGAACTTCAATACCCCTAGCAGAAACTCGGGGACTGCCTTAATAATTGTTTTTCCTGTATTTACTTTATATATGTCGGTCGGATTAAACTACTTACACCTTAGCTAGATTAGTAGTGTGTAGGCACCAAAAACCCAACTCTTTAACTTTGCTGCTATCTAACAAGAATTGGCTTCATGGCAAGCAAGATCACAAGTTTGGAATTGCAAAACACATGAAAAATGACTAAGGAAAGAAACGTAATCGAGCCGACACTTGTTATTCGGACTAACCTTGTATTTACTTTATTTATGTTGTGTCAAATTATTTTGAGCTAATCCCAAGGTTTCAAGTATTGTTAAGTCAATTTTTTGAACCTCGGACTTGTAACTCAAAAACCAAATCAAGGTAGACACAAGCCGAATCAAAAATTGGACGAACAAGAAAAGGAAACTCGGGGACACCGCCCAAGTTAATCCGGCATTAGTAACTTAGTAGCAAAACTAAGGCAATTGTAGCAAAACGAACCATAGTGCTAAATACATCTGCACCCAGCATACCAGGGATCTGGCGAATATCATTAAGTGTTTATAGCTCATGGAGCAGCAGTTGGAGACGGGTCATTGGTTGAGGGAGGAGGTACTTCGGCGTCAGTAGGCGGGGCACTAGTATCTGCCTCATCTTCGGGGTTAGCCTCCTCATCCTACGGATCCTCCAGATCATCACCAGGCCCTTAGCACCATCCAAAACATAGGCGTCATCAACTGCATCGAGAAAGCTGGGACCCTCATTCCAGCTATAGCAGAAGGCGTACTGGATGAGATTGTTGGTGCAGGCCATGCGTTTAGTGTTATACTCCGGATCATTGGACCATTTAGATCCAGTGCACAGACATTCAAGCAGCTCAAGGTCCAGCATCTCATACCAAGAGAGAACAAAATTCAGCGACGTGTCAACACCGACACGTGTCGCAGATTCATGCCACAGGTTCAGCTGAGTCTCACACTCCATCCGCTTGGATATAAAAGTTGTAGTGCCTTTGGGAGTGGGCTTAGTGGGCCAGAAAGCATTGAACATCCGGACTGCTGCTGGCATAATGTCTGCACCATAGTTTTTCATGACCTGAATATGCACGGCGAGGCTTACCATCATGTCCTTCGTGTCATAAGAAATAGACTCGGAGGCAGAGTCAGCTGGGACACCTCGCTGAAGGAGAAATTTGGCGATAGCATCAGAAGCAAGAGGTTCGCTCTCTGGGAACTTGCCTATGAACAAAGCAAGCAATATCAATAAGTAAGGGAATATTACCTAGAAAATGAATGTCGGATGGAGGAAGAAAACTCACTTCCAATGTGGCACAGGATCTGACTCAGCTCCTTCTGTCCATCAGCGTTCCTCACCTCGAGCTTCTCATACTCAGGGGTCACCGACTTAAGCTTAATGTTGGCTTCCTTCAGCAAGTCGTTGTCCTTGGCGATCTGAGTCTTTAGGAGCTCCTTCTCCTTAGAGAACTAATGCCCACAAGTATAGGGGGTGTATCGCAGTATTTTTTATAAGTAAGAGTGTAAAACCCAACTAGGAGCAGAAGGTGTTGGCTAGTGGTATGGATCAGGAATTCTCTGCAAATACTTAGCAAACGGATTCTAAGGGGTTTTTGATAAAGCAAGTAAATAAAGTACGAGTAAATAAAAGACAGTAGGAATAAATGCAGCAAGTGGCCCAATCCTTTATGCAGCAAAGGACAAGCCGGTTGTATTACTTAAGATGACCAAACGTTCTTGAGGACACACGGGAAGACTGTCAAGTGCTTTTGCTTCATATAGTTGATTAATCTTCTTTAGCTTGCTAAGTGTTGTGTGGGTGAACCTGTGCTAATGTACCGACCTTCCTAGGACTAATACATACTTGTGATTATACCCCTTGCAAACATTCGTAAGCACAAGAAAGTAATTAAGGTAGAAACCTAACCACATCTTTAAACTCTAAGACCCTAACGTCCCTTGTGCAATGGTTTCCTAACGGGGGTTCAGGTTTCTGTTACTCCAGCAACCCCTACGATTAGTAGCCAAATACACAACGCATTCCCCTAGGCCCATATAGGTGGAGTGTCATGTAGTCGATGTTCACATGACACCACTAGAAGAAGTACACCACAACTTAAATATCAAACTATTGAATCTTTCTCAACACCACTCCACTACTAACAACATGACTTCTCCCATGTCCTCAAGAACAAAACGAACTACTCACAAGACAGCATATGGATCATGATCAGAGATGGAATAATGATGTATAACAATCTAAACATAAACAATAATTCAATGATTCACTCAATAGCATCAACTACAAAGAGTAATCAACACCGGGAAAGTTTCCCCTAAGAACTATGCAGGATTCAACCCAATTGTTACAGCAATATGGAGATGGTGATGAGGGTGCTGATGGTGGTGATGGTGGTGATGATGATGATGATCCCGATGAAGTCCAGCTTGATGGTGGTGTTGATGGTGATGATCTCCCCTCTCCAGGAAGGAATTCCCCCGGCAGAAATTTGTCTGCCGGAGAGATCTTTCTCTCTCGGTGTTTTCCACCCCCCGCAGAGGCGGCGGAATCTTTCTGTGGTTGCTCCCCGAGTATTAGGGTTTCGGGAGGAATATATAAGCCAGAGGGGAGAGCCAGAGGTGGGCCAGGGCGGCCACACCACCTGGTAGCGTGGCCTAGGGTGGCTTGCGCCAGGGGGTGGTGTGGGCCCCCTATGGCCCATCTCCACTCCTCCTTCTAGCTTCCTTCGTCTTCTGGAAAAATAGGATTTTCCATATATTTTCCTGGATTTTCTGATCTTCGCGAATTTTGCCTCCAAACAACACCTTTTCCATCAGAATCCTGACTGCAGCGGTCCATGCTCCAAAAGTCATCAACCATGCAAAAACAGATGAAATAACATAAGTATCATCTCTTAATATGAAATATATCAATGAATAATAGTGAATTATGGCATAGAATAGTGATGCAAAATGGACATATCAACTCCCCCAAGCTTAGACTTCCCTTGTCCCCAAGCGAAACTGAGCTCAATAAACATGACCTCAGGTTTATGGAGTGAAGAGTCGATAAAAGAATACGGACAAGAAGCATCACATTCATCAATACATAGATCATAATAGAAGACAACTCACTATTATGTAACTTAACTTGCAATAGGTAAAGGAAACACAATAAAGATACATGAAGTAAATCATAATTGGTAATGGCAAACTTAGCTCTTAGTCGAAGAATAGTTGACAGTTTGCTGGAGTTCACAAATAACTGGTTTTCAATGATAGCTTTCAAAGTAGTAATCACCAAGATAAGAGCAATGTGCAAAACAAGGAACATAAGAAACATGACTGGATAAATCATCATATGAATGAATGAAACACAACAACTCAAAGTACTTGCTGAGATAGAAGGGAATAGGTTTACTGACTCAACTAAAAAGTAAAAGAAAGGCCATTCGCAGAGGGAAGCAGGGATTTCAAGTTTCATAAAGGGCTCCCAAAAATTATGATACTTATTAGCTTTCAGCTCTCATTGCCCCTGTCATAGGCATCTTTAGGTGATTAAGGTTAAAGTGATCAAATACGAGGATATGCTTGACAAGTTGTAAGTTGAAAATCTCATGTCCCTTGAATATGAGGGCTGCTCCTCATGCTACTCAAGTTTAGTCACCGATAAGTTCTTGTCATCGTAAGCACATGTGTATCATAGAGAACTGCCAACGGGGTACCCCTTGCCCGATGATACAGAAGAATCCTCATATCAAAATGACAAGGCAAGCAGACAACAAGCATCTCAGCAATCTTCTTATTTACCATGGGAATATGGTGCTATTTTTTATCTTTCCTCTTTTCATAATCTCTTTTTTTCTTTTTCTCTTTTTTTCCCCAATATCGGATTCTTTTTTTATAAGAAGAATGCTTCATAGATGCTCATTATGGTTACGCTGTAGGTTTCCACCATGTCAGCATGGATTAGACCAGTGGCCCAGGCGTTTCTCTAACACACATGCATAACTCCATGGACTTACAAGCTCCCCTTTCATTTCACACCGACGACATCCATAGACAAAAGAACATGATATCAACTAGGTACAAAGTACCAGTGCAATGTTGAAAGCGTTCCCCATGATAGCATGGTTCTGCTAATTCACAACTTACAAAGCGCAAGCATATACACAACATAGATGGGCACAATGGTTCAAGTTTATTAAATGCAAGAAAGTAAAGTGTGCCATCAAGTTCGTGAGAGATTTAATCACTACTTTTCACATAAAAAGTTTAATTTGGAAGGTAGATAAAACAAGAATTTACTTGGAATAGCAATAATGCTATTAGGTAGGTATGGTGGACACAAATGGCATGGGTTTTGGTTTTAAAGGATTGGGTGCACGAGAAGAATTCCCTCTCAGTACATGTTTTTGGCTAGCAAGGCTGGGTAGCAAGTATAAGAGTTGAAGGAAATAAACAAACATACAAGTGATAAAAAGAAACATGCAATCTTCGTTGGACGCACAAAAGATCTTAACCAGAGAATACTAGACTTATGAGCAAATCAAGAAAGAAAGATGATGAAATTATATTTCTTTAGAGTACTTCTATCTTTTTCATTCAACTCTCAAATTTTTTGTTGCTACTGACCGAGCCAGGTTTGCCAAAACCAACTAAATTAACTCAATGATCCCAAAGTGATACCAATACTAACAACAAGATCAATCATATAACCACGAATTGAAAACTAATATAAGATATGCAAAAGAGTAAATGATAGAACTTCTCATTAATATTCCATAACGGCAACTCATACCAAGGGATACATATCTAACGATAGAGGGGACACTTCAACCATCCTACATGATAACTTCTCTATTCATGATATGACTCTACTAAAAAGGTAAAAAGATATAAGATAGTGATGTGATACCGCGGCACTCCCCCAAGCTTGGAACAAACCAAGGGGATGCCAAACCTGATGACGAATTACTCCTTCAGTGGTGGTGGTATCCTCTCAATGAGCTCTTTGATCAGTTTCCCCAAGTCCTCAATCTCGAAGGTGAGAGTACGAATCAACTCCGAGTTGTGCTCGATACGGTGCATGATCATGTCAGATTGTGGATCCCAGCTCTTGTGATTCTTTTTCCTCTCTTCCTTCTTGGAGTCTTCTTTCCCTGCATGGCTAGAACGAGGCAAATCCCAATTGGAGGGTAATTTCTCCGTGGGCATATTCTAGTGTTGATGCTTATGGAAAAGATTTTTGATGCGTGGAGGAAGTGACCGTGGAGCTAAACAGTGACGCGGAGTTTTCCCTCCAGTTGACATCCGTGCAGTCCTCCTGACCCTGACAGATCTTGCCAACACTCCAATGCTTGCAATGGTAGTGCCGGTGTGAGGATCTTGGCCTTTCTTTGTCTCCTCTTCACCTTCACTCTTGATCTCCTTCTCCTGCCTGGGGTCTTGGAGATCTTCCTCCATAGGCTCCTTCCCCTTATCCTTGGCAGACACCATTGCGCTTCTAAGCTTCAAAGATAGTTCCTGGAAGAAATAGATCGAAACGAAAACAAGATATACGAACCTCGGGGGATCTGGAGGATTATATATTACGAAGTTTCACAACAAAAGGAAGGTATTGGGAGAAAACGAGTCGGAGACGGAGTCCGGAGTGGCCACACCACCTGGTGGCGCGGCCAGGGGTGGGCCCGCGCCACAGGGCGGTGTGAGCCACCCTGGCTCCATTTCCGTCCCTCTTTCCCTTCATATCTTTCCTTATTGGCTAAAAACTGCAAAAATATAGTTGGATAGTATTTTCACGGAACTTTTCTTACTAGAACTATTACCTATTTGAAAACAGACTCTGTAGGTCTCTGAATTTGGTATTTAGTGGGTTCTTCCGGAGTCACCACTTGAATAACATCAATATATTCATCTTCATACACTTATTACTCGAGTCATGCAACCTTTCACTTCCTTATTACACCATTACCTCCACTACCTGGAAATTTCTTTCACACAAAACTTCACACAGTTCTCATTAGCAACATTAGTATGAATGAAGTGATAAAACCTTTTGAGTTCAACTTCAACTGAAAACCATCAAAACATAAGCTACTGTAGAAACTCCTTCCGAAGACCCAAAAAGAATTCAAAAAGGAAATCGAATAAAGAAGCAAATGCAAGAGTGGCAAAATCTGTCAAAACAGACCAGCAGGTAAAGATCAATTTTTTAGAAAATCTTCTGTTGCTCAAATCAAAAAGTGCAAAACGAACAAAAATTAAATAACAACCTGGGGCAGAAGCACAAACAATTACAGCTCAATCCGACAGACAGAGAACTCTCACGAATTTTTGCGATGAAGCACAAAAATCTGTTTCGGGACAGCAACTTCCCCAAATCTTACTTCTCTCTCATTACAGGTTGATCTTGACACAAAAACCAAACAAAACGGATAAGGAGAGGTTATTACCGAAGTAATAACTTCCAAGACTCAAAGAAATAAAAACAAACTGAAAGCAAAAATAATCTGGGTTGTCTCCCACAAAGCTCTTTCTTTATAGCCATTAAGATGGGCATGATAATTTTGATGATGCTCACTTAGGAATATGAATTGAAGTGAAAGAGAGCATTAAGAAGAAAAAATACACACGTTTAAGTCTAACCCACTTCCTATGCAAGGGAATTTTGTAAACAAACAAGTTGTTGAAACCAGAAGTTACTAGCATAGGAAGGCAAAATAAGTGCAACATAAAAACTTTCAGCATAAAACGAGGAAACTTGATATTATTGAGATGCATAAGAACACTTTTCCCTCTCTCATAGTAACTTTCAGTATCATGCATAAACTTAACAATATAACTATCACAAGGACCATCGTAACAATGATCACTTATTCTAACAGAAAACACGGGAATACTAGATCTCATAATACTACTTTGTGAAACAATATTAGAGGTATCCTTACAAAGGATAGTGTGTCCCTCTTCTACATATTTAGTAACAAAGTCTTTCACATTTTCTATTATAGGTTCATCAACCATTTTTTTATCAGGTTCAACAACTTTTCTTATACTTTCATCAACCATACTAGCTATCATAGAATGTTCCTTTATCTTAACTGGGAAAGGCATTTTCTCAATATAAGGTTTAGGTAAAACATGATTAGCAGTATAAACTTCAGTATTTCTTGCAGGAACACTCTTAGCAACATCTTTATAAGGTTCATGATACTTATTCCACTTCTTTTTAGGCACTTCAATATAGGAAGAAAAAGCCTTAAAATAAGAAGCAATAGCCTTAGAGTCTAGACCATAAGCATTTTTAATGTTTTGAAAGTCATCAGTTCCCATAAAAGATTCAATGCATTCATAATCATAATTTATACTTGACTTTCTACCTTTGTCATTCTCCCAAGCTTCAGCATTATCTTGAATATGGTCCAGAAGATCCCATTTAGCTTTTCCTTCCATGCGAGTGAATGATCCAGCACAAGAAGCATCCAATAAATCTTTATCATGTAAAGGGAGCCTTGCATAAAATTTTTTGATAATAATATTGTTGGGGAGCTCATGAATGGGACATTTGAGCATAAGTAACTTCAATCTCCCCCAAGCTTGAGCTGTACTCTCTCCATCAATAGGCCAAAAGTTGTATATTTGATTCCGATCTTTATGAATCTCACTAGGAGCATAAAACTTTGAATAAAAGATCAAGAGCTTGACCATTCTTCAGCAGCTTATACCATTCCTCAGCTCTTCCTTTCAGTGACAATGAAAATAACTTCTTCTTAACTTGATCTGTAGTAATACCTCCACACTTGAACAACCCGCATAATTCGTGTATAAAGAGCAAATGATCACCAGGATGGACTGTTCCATCCCCAACATAGTTGTTATCCATAACACGATCAATAATTCTTGTAGGTATTTTAAAAGAATCATTCTCAGCAGGAGGTGGTTCGTCTACTCCCTTAGCAGTGGTAGTAGCATTACGAAACAAGAAACTCAGCGAATTATCCATAACGAAAATAAAGCAACTAGCAGAAGTAAACAATACTCACAGTAGAAGTTTCCTTTACCAGTTCCACTCTACAATAGCGCTTCCCTCCCCGGTAACGGCGCCAGAAAATAGTCTTGATGGCCCACAAGTATAGGGGGTGTATCACAGTATTTTTGATAAGTAAGAGTGTCGAACCCAATGAGGAGCAGAAGGTGCTGGCTAGTGGTATGGATCAGGAATTCTCTGCAAATACTTAGCGAACGGATTTTTAGGGGTTTTTGATAAAGCAAGTAAATAAAGTACAAGTAAATAAAAGACAGTAGGAATAAATGCAGCAAGTGCCCAATCCTTTATGCAGCAAAGGACAAGCCGGTTGTATTACTTAAGATGACCAAACATTCTCGAGGACACACAGGAAGACTGTCAAGTGCTTTCGCTTCATATAGTTGATTAATCTTCTTTAGCTTGCTAAGTGTTGTGTGGGTGAACCTGTGCTAATGTACCGACCTTCCTAGGACTAATACATACTTGTGATTATACCCCTTGCAAACATCCGTAAGTACAAGAAAGTAATTAAGGTAGAAACCTAACCACATCTTTAAACTCTAAGACCCTAACGTCCCTTGTGCAATGGTTTCCTAACGGGGGTTTAGGTTTTTGTCACTCCGGCAACCCCTACGATTAGTAGCCAAATACACAATGCATTCACCTAGGCCCATATAGGTGAAGTGTCATGTAGTCGACATTCACATGACACCACTAGAAGAAGTACACCACAACTTAAATATCAAACTAACTATTGAATCTTTCTCAACACAACTCCACTACTAACATCATGACTTCTCCCATGTCCTCAAGAACAAAACTAACTACTCACAAGACATCATATGGATCATGATCAGAGATGGAATAGTGATGTATAACAATCTAAACATAAACAATAATTCAATGGTTCACTCAATAGCATCAACTACAAAGAGTAAACAACACCAGGAAAGTTTCCCCTAAGCACTATGCAAGATTCAACCCAATTGTTAAAGCAATATGGAGATGGTGGTGAGGGTGCTGATGGTGGGGATGGTGGTGGTGATGATGATGATGATATCGATGAAGTCCAGCTTGATGGTGGTGTTGATGGCGATGATCTCCCCTCTCCAGGAAGGAATTCCCCTGGCAGAAATATGTTTGCCGGAGAGATATTTCTCTCTCGGTGTTTTCCGCCCCACAGAGGCGGCAGAATCTTTCTGTGGTTGCTCCCCGAGTCTTAGGGTTTCAGGAGGAATATATACGCTAGAGGGGAGAGCCAGAGGTGGGCTAGGACGGCCACACCACCTGGTGGCGCGGCCTAGGGTGGCCCGCGCCAGGGGGTGGTGTGGGCCCCCTATGGCCCATCTCCACTCCTCCTTCTGGCTTCCTTCGTCTTCTGGAAAAATAGGATTTTCCGTATATTTTGACGAATTTTCTGATCTTCGCAAATTTTGCCTCCAAACAGCACCTTTTCCATCAGAATCCTGAGTGCAGCGGTCCATGCTCCAAACGTCATCAACCATGCAAAAACAGATGAAATAACATAAGTATCATCTCTTAATATGAAATATATCAGTGAATAATAGTTAATTATGACATAGAATAGTGATGCAAAATGGACGTATCAAGAACTCTTGGTCGGCCTTGTCCAGCTCTGATTTGTGGAGATCCTTGAGCTTCCGGATTTCAGCGTTCAGCCGAGTAATCTCATTGTCCTTGAGACGAAGCTGAATGATTTCATCATATTTTTTCTTCAATTCGGCCTGGTGCTTTCCTGCTTGTTCGAGAAAGTGAAGCATCATGTCAGGAATGGGCACTCTATCTTGAAGTGTAACTACAATAATGGATTGACCCGGCAGAGCCGAGGTATAAATATCTGCCAAGTCAAGGAAAAGAGCATGCAATGGCTAAATGAGCAAGATGAGTTACCTTGCATTTCAGCCAAGTTCTTGCGCATGATGATGTTCTCAGCCTCAGCCTCGGCTCCATAATCCGGATGATAAGCTAACACGGATAGCAAGTAACTCAAAGGAATGGAAGCGAAAAATGTTAAGTGAAATAGCTTACCCTTCTTTTGGTGATCAATGAGCAATTTGCCATATTTGGCATGAAGATCCTTATATGAATCCAGCAGACGCTGGAACTCAGCAGCTCGATGGTTGGTGGTGATCTAAAACAAGCAAATTTTAGTTCAGAAATAGGAAGAAATATATTCGAAGTCTACAAGATCCGGGCCAAGTGGAACTTAACCCGGCTCTAGGTGTGTGGATATTCTAAGTCTACAAGATCTGGGTCAAGTGGAACTTAACCCGGCTCTAGGTGTGTGCATATTCGAAGTATACAAGATCCAGGCCAAGTGGAACTTAACCCGACTCTAGGTGTGTGGATATTCAAAGTCTACAAGATCCGGGCCAAGTGGAACTTAACCCGGCTCTAGGTGTGTGGATATTCGAAGTCTACAAGATCCGGGCCAAGTGGAACTTAACCGGCTCTAGGAGTGTGGATATTTGAAGTATACAAGATCCAGGCCAAGTGGAACTTAACCCGACTCTAGGTGTGTGGATATTCAAAGTCTACAAGATCCGGGCCAAGTCGAACTTAACCCGACTCTAGGTGTGTGGATATTCGAAGTCTACAAGATCCGAGCCAAGTGGAACTTAACCGGCTCTAGGAGTGTGGATATTTGAAAATACTAAGGACTTGCGCTAGTTCTCTAAGAGCATCCGACCGAGTAATGAATTACTATCCCGGAGGCTCGGGGACTAGTGGGTATATCTCTGAGTGTTTGCGTATAAAAAGGCATAGCGCAAAAGGGCTTACCTCCATTATCCGGCCAGCAAGGGAGATGGCCCTAGTAGCGGTGTTCATCTGAGCGCTGAACTCCGCTGGACCAAACTTTTCTGGGAGATCATTCTGCGGGTTTATAAATTCGGTGTCATTCCAGTTGTTCACGTACTCGATGAGCGCCGAACTATAATTCTCCCTGCTAAGTGCTTGGCTTGTCACCAGACCCTTAGCATGGGCCTCCCGCCTCGCGGCCTGGGCAGCAGCCGGACTAGTATGCAATGTTAGTTGCTTTATGCCCTCTGACCCGGCAGCAGAAGACCTGGAGGATGGATCGTTGGCTGTCTCAGCAGCTTTCTTGCTCTTGCTGGAAGATTTTGTCCATTGCAGAAGAGCCGAGGCTGCCGCTCTGGATTGAGCTTGAGGGGCCGGCTGAAATATATCCTTAATGGACACAGTTGATCCGGAGGCGGTAGCTTGAGGTTTTTTCTTGGGGGCTGGCGTTGGGGTTGCTGTTGCTGGTGTTGTTACTGCTATTGCTTGTGCTGCTGGTGCTAGCACTGGTGATGCTGGTGCTAGTGTTGGTCCTGGTGCTGCTGGTGGTGATGCTTGTGCAGGTACTGGTGCTGATGTTGTTGCTGAAACTGGAACTGAAGAAGAAATAGTCTGGGGTGGTGCCGATGAAGCTGGCACCTCAAAAGCTGAAGGTTGTGGTGGAGCCAAGGAACTGGGAAGATCTGGCATCACCATATCCTCAGCGGTCCCACTACCCCCTGCACCAACATTACCCTCCTTGTGACGAGGTGGGCTCAGATCCGGCGCGGCCGCGGAACCCTCTTGGATAGGGCTCAGCGGGCGAACATCATCGTCGCAGGGGGGGAGATGGAGCGCTCCAGATAGGAGAAGATATGTTGGGGCCACTCTAGGGGATCACCCTAGGAGCGCTGCCGAACCAGACAATGAATAACAAGTTATAAAGAGAAATAAAATAAGTGATATGCAGAAATGGTGAAGCAAGACTCCGAAATGAGAAACGAAGGAAAAAAGACTTACTTGGCCGATGTTGGAGGTTCCCTGGTCTTGAGCACATGCCGAATCGGGCTCTTGGGCACAAGCTTGCCCACACCCTTAACCCCGGATTTCTTCAGCCTCTTCTTGGGTGGGGGCACCTCCGAAGCTACGACCGAGGTTGTCGGACACTTCTGGGAAGGGGCAGGTGCCGGCTCATCCATGCCAAGAGGAGGAACCTTGTGGACCTGACCGGCTGGGTTAGCTGAAGATACGAAGGTAACCAGAAACGCGTAAGAGATGGGCACCGGATCAAGTACCTCCATAACCTCAACATCGGAGTCGTCATCATCCGGACAATCCCTTAAAGAAGAGGCCTTACCAGAGGTTCGCTTGGTGTTGTCTAGAGTAGGCAAGAATCTCTCCAGGTCAGGCTCGTCAGCGTCCGAATCTGAGGGGTCCCCCACCCACTTGAGGGCTGGATCCTTGCCATCCTCAATTGTCTGCTGGAGAAACAACTGAGAGCAAAAATACTAAAGGGTCAAATTAGGATACAATCTGACATACCGTGAGACTCGGAAGGAGCATTAGGAGAAGAACATACCTTAGGCGGAAAGTTTGCCTGGGTGAAGTGCTCAAGCCCCCCACTTCCACGCCTCGGAGAACTCCTTGCTTACCATAAAATAGCTTTAACCCAGCGGAATATGTCGGTGTTGGTAAGCTCGAAGGAGGAGGTGTGGTTGGGGTCAAGAGGACCACTCAAGTGGCAAATTTTATGTGAGCGTTTATGAAGAGGGGAGATCCGGCTGTGTACGAAGGAGATCATAACGTCCTCACTACGTAGCCCCATCTTGACTAGCTCCTTGATCCACCGGTCAACCTAATTCACCTGGGTAGTAGGCCGCTTCGGGATCTGCTCCCACAAGGAGGTGTCTAGGACACCCATCTTGAAGGGGAGCAGCCGGATCAGGTCTTCATCCGAGTTGTTCCTGACAAATAAGAAGGTCCGGGCCCAGCCTTCACAAGATTCAAGGCCGGCAACCCAGGGAAAGGCAGATTTTTCGCGGGGAGAGATTGAGGCTCCACTGCACTGGGTCAAGAGTTTGTCGGCCAGAGCAACATGAGGATCCGGGATGACATTTTTCCGAATACCAAAGAACTTGATCCAAAGTTCTTTGGTGGGCCAGAGGCCAACATAGCCCTCTATGCCGGAGGCAGAATAGGAAAGGGAAGTAATAGCGTTGGCGGGAAGGTGGTGTGGCTGAAGTTGATAAGTGTTGATGAAATCACGGAAAAAGTCACTCACTAGGAGGGCAAAGCCGCGCTAGAAGTGGGACAAGAACACCACAAATTCACCTGTATTGGGAGAAGGGGAAATCTCCTGGGCGGCGAGGCGACATGATACGCCTGCGGGGATGCGGCGGGTCGCGTATAGCCAGTCAATGTCGTCTTGACAGACGAACACGCCCGCTGAGGCGCCGCGCTCGTGAGCTTCTTCTTCCTTCCCCTCCTCCTCAGAAACGATAATCTCCTCCTCAGTCATATCCAGATTGAGGTCTTCGAAGGGATAATCTGAAGTGGCGAGCGGTGGTTTGGAGCTACAAGGCCCCGTGGCGAAGAGCCCGCGTGAAATTAGCAGTGTGGAAGCGAAAAGAGCAGCAAGGCACGGCAGCAGCGGTGCTACGCTAAAGCAGAAGCGGCAGCGGCGATGCTATGGAGAAGAAGAATTAGAGGGCAGGGGCGAGTGCGAAGTGGGGGAACTTCCCCAAGAGCCGCCCCCGTCCCCTATTTAACTATGCCTCAGGAGGGCGTAGTGGGATCAACTGCTACGGCGCGGCCACACGATGTGGCTGTGTATTCTCCAAACCAACCAATCAGGCTCACACCACACTAGGGGCCACATGGATCAGGGAATCCCATGACGTGATGTTATGATACAATTAATGAGGGGGTTCCATGACGTGACGCGCATAACAGTTATTCCTGACAATCAATACTGTAACTGGCACAGTAAACTGGTGCGGCCCTTAAAATGAGGCAAAGTGATGATTACCCTCCACATGGGATGTGGGGAAGCGTATGAGAGAAGGAAAGATAACCCGGATACATGGACAATGACCTGGCTAATGAGAAGTAACTCGGATCGAGCCAAGGGAATGTCACACCAAAGAGACCAGGTTACAGGATAACTCGGCAAGGGGAGCACAGATCTTGATAAATGGAACCTGTTGTGGCCTTATCAGCAGAAGTTGCTAAGACCACACCAGCTTCAGGGACTAATATTGGGGGATACCCCCGGGCAGGGTCACGCCGGGGTATAAAGGAGTTAGCCGGGGCACCGCACGGTCAAAGCAAATGTTGGCCGGGTCTCCTCAAGGTAGACCGACTTACGGGGTAACCTGCCCTGGCGGGTGTTCAACTAACACTAACACGGCCGACATAAAACGTATGTCGGCTATGCTTGATTTACCATATCTGTAGGTACCCTTGTAGCCGGGTTAGCCAGACGCTAGCCGTGTTACCATTTGGCTTACAAGAGAAGGAAGGAATCTCCCGCTAGTCAAAAGGTGTCCTCTGTCCACTATTGCATGAGCGAAGCGAGTAGAGGGAAGGACCAGCAGGGCGTGGCCGACAAAGGTGACGCAGGCAGTGTCGGCTGACATGATCCGTGTCTGGTGATGCAACGCCACAGAGGGGCTCACAGAGGATTACGTCCAAGGTCTGGACTAGCCGTTTAAAGTTAATAAAGACGCATCTTGCTTTAACCAAAGGGCATATTCGGGGAATATGCTTCCACGTGTGCCCTACTTTTGTAACCTAGGCTCCCCTATATAAGGAGCACCAGGGCCTCCATAGAGGGGATCGACCATTCTATTAAGGAAGAACCCTAGGGCTTGGTAGTGGGGAGTAAGAGAACTAGTCTCCTTCTCACGAACAGCTCGAGGAGCCCTTGTAATCCACATCCAACAAGAGAGAAATAAAAACATCTATGTGTGGAATCACCACACTATCCCTCCATGTATTCCTCTAGTGCACATTGGCACTATCTTTAGCCTATCCATGACATCTGTCGTGCCACCACCATGACAATTAGAGAATAGGGATCAGCGGAGATGGGGAAGATGGGAGGCTCTTTGAACAAGGGGTATTAATTTTGTATGTTCTCTCGTCGGTCTTCTACAGTGCGCAACTGGATCGAGGACGCCTGCTAGAGTTATAGCTAGAGTTCTAGACTAGCAAGTTGTCACATCCTGGCTCAGTATTGTATTGTCTCATCATGTAGACTGTATTTCAGGAAAGGACGTGAACACATATTTCTCCCCTCCCTAGATAGAGTGCACCATAGAATCACTTTTATCGCACGTGAAGGATTTGAACCCACATGCCAAAATAAAAGGACGTCAATCCTCATGCTATCTCGCCCAACTCTGATAAATAGGACTACTAAAAACCTATAATAATAGGTGAATCTCAAAAAATAATTATATTTTTGAGCCACATCCATAGAATATCCGTTGTATATTTGGTTCTTGTACTTTATATCATGTAGTAGTAATCAACCTATTAGCTACCTAATAGTACTCGCTATGCTGTAGAGAAATGATGAAGAACATACTAGAATTATTGAGAAGTGTGTTTTGAGGTTTGTGCATTTCGTTTAGTGTGGTAAAGACTATCAATAGTATCTTCTAGATGCTAGAATGGATAAAATTAAGATCTAACGGTACTTTATGGACGTAGCTCGAAATTATAATTATTTTTGGGCTTCACCTATTATAATTTTAAATAAACTAGTAAAAGGCACATGCCACATACGTATTATACTGTATGAAATGTGATTTAGAAAACATTAATTTATTATAAACCAATAGTCTTGTTAGAGCAAAATGCATACATTAAGTCTATTAATAATAACTATCAACACATATTGAGAATACAACCTACTGTGCTATAAAATTTTGAGGAGGGGGTGACATGATGGTTCTAGAACATGGTGGAGTTTACTCTAGGTACTACTCAACACAAATTCAGCTGCTCTGAACCATTGGATCTAATAGCCCAACGGTCAGGATTGGTACTATCGATCCAATTCAAAACTATTCCTTTATAGTAGTAGAGAAAAAATGATATGGCATATACTTCTACTATCTGATTCTCACGTGCAAGGCATGTGCAACTTACTGTTGGGGATATACTTTCTGGGTATCCTCACAGTTCCTCACTGACCAGGGTGGCCCACTTCGGGTTAGAGCATTGCTTCACGGGCGGCCCAGTCAGGGAGAAAGACGGAGTCCAATCCGGCTACGGGAAGGCCCAGAAGACTTACCGACTTAGGCCCATAATGTTACTTATAGTTCAAGATGTACTCTGTAACCGACTCTCAGCCGTAGACGGATAGATCTCTCCTGTAAATCCTAGGCCGGATATCTATATAATCCGTCCTAGGGAGAGCCTTTAGGGCACA
Organism: Avena sativa; assembly: GCA_916181665.1. Taxonomy (NCBI): domain Eukaryota; kingdom Viridiplantae; phylum Streptophyta; class Magnoliopsida; order Poales; family Poaceae; genus Avena; species Avena sativa. Next base: position 201,580,714 of record OV702290.1, read on the forward strand.
CCTCAATAGTCTACAATCTCAACTCGCACAGGCGAAACCCTTGTAACCCATATTCTAGCTCTGGATTGCTAGCAGGAGTAGGATCCATCCAAAGCTGGCGGATTCGAACCTGGGTAAACTTGTGTGCTCACCATCCCAGAACACCATACGTCTCACACCCCTCTCTTCTGAACGCCTCGAGAACTCCCTCATGGCGTACTTGTCATCAATCCAACGACAGTTGGCGCCCACTGTGGCGCAAGTGAGCTTCGGATCTGCGTTCCGAGTGGAATCTGCAAGAATCAGAATCAGCGAGACTATCACCGTCGGGCGCATCCTCTATGCCAGTGACGTCCCTCTCATCATTCTCGACGAGACTTGGATTCCGGCTAGGGAGGCCGTGACTGCCTACACAATCATGTCTTTTGGCAAGATCGATCCGCTGAACCTGCCCAACCCACCCCAGCGGTGATGATAGAGGCAGAAGAATCTTCTGGGTACCCTTTGTTCACGGAGGAGGCAGAGTTCCGGATCTCAGAAAACCCTAATCCCACCCAGCCCGCACCAGTTGTGGAGATAGTGGAGAAATCCGAGCCTAAAGAAGACCTAGCGGTCCAAGTCGAATCTAGAGTGGATCTCCCTGGAGGAGCTGGATGCCAGATCGACCCACCCGCGGAAGTTGAAACCCAGGAGGAGCATATCAGTGACACTGATTCTGGCTCTGATGATGTCGGGATAGATAGACCTTTCCTAAGGTACACATTACGACGTATGATACTGCAAGGCGAAAGCGCAGATGCAATTCTCGAGACCATCAAAAGTTTCGACATGGCTGATCGTGAAAGCCGCAGGTACCTCAGGAAGCACGCATCGCACTTCGTCGGATACGTGGGATCCGGATCTGGCTCTGCCGATGCTGGAGAAAACACTGACTCGGTGCTGGAGGCAATTGGAACAAACGCCGACGTACCCGCATCCTTGGATAAATCAATGACGTCAGCAGATTTTCGAAAGTTCTCCGCGGAATATGAGGAGGAGTATAACTCCAAAGATGCAGAAGAAGGAGAAGCCATGGATGAAGGATCCGGGGAACACTCTCCCAAAGCGCAGGATGACATGGACATCGGAGATAATCCCGAGGTCCAGATGTCCAAAAGTACCGAACAGAGCTTGACTCCGGGAAACGGACCCAAAGCTGTCTTTGCTACCGGTGCTGCCAAGAAGGCAAAGAAGAAGAACAAGAAGAACAAGACCCCGGCAAAAGACCCTCTGGCTGAGGAGGTGATTGCCGAGGAATACGAAGAAGACTCAGATGGATCACTTATCCCAGACGAGAAGAAAAAAGAAGAATCGGTGGATGGACACGTGATCACCGAAGGTGCGCGTAAACTCATCGATGCTGCATTAACCACACCTATCCCTACAGCTGCAGAACTTACTGCTGAAGAGCTGGACGAAAGGGCACAAGCCCTAGAAGCATGTCGTCAACAACTCCTCGATGAAGCCAAAAACATCGAGGTGGAGAAGAAACGCATGGCAACCAAGGACTACATGTCTCAGTTGCATCAGAAGACACGGAAACGTCACACCAATGACAACCAGTTCCCAACTGTCCGTGCCGTCCTTTTCGGAGATGAGATGGGGAAGCCACGGAAAGATAGCAAAGGAGATTGGGTATACCCAACCCGAGTACAGAATACCGTGGCGGCCCGAGAAATTCTATCGGCTAATCCAGGACCAGAGGAGATCCATTTGTGTATCAAGCTACTCAACAAGGGACTGGAGCAGCAAAAGGTCGCCCTGTCCGGAAGTCAAAAACTGGTCTCGGATTCTGACCAATGTTGCACAGATCTGGCATGGGCTGACGTAAGACCCCATCACGTCCAGGAGCAGTATCATCGCCCCGAACGCCAGGAAGACAATTATTCAAGAACCGGATCGTCAGGACAGCACTACAAGACCACGCGCAACTGGAGCAACCTCGTTCTAGCGGCCGAAAAAGACGCCATTGCTGCACTGAATCCGACAAACCCTCCCCGACGAGAATCTAACGATCGAAGGGGAGAAGATAAAGAGAAACGACGGGAGGAGGATCGTCAAAAGATGCCACCTCCTAAATATACGAGCTGTCCGGCTGATCCTCACCGTGGTGGGAACGACGGACGAAGGAACGACGGAAACCACGCTGGAACAAGCCGGCAGGGGGCTCGTCGTAGTCAAGATCCTCCCCAGAACCGAAATAATGATGCTCCGGACGGAGGCCGGCGATCAGCCGGAAACTATCCAGCTGCACCACCCTCTCCACCACACAGTCATCACAATGGCTCCCATGGAGGGCAAGGAGGACGACATGGTGGAGGAGGTGGTGGCAGAAGCCGAAGTCCGGCTCCAAGGCACCGCAGCCACAGCCGACATTCGGGACGATCTCTATCCCCAAACGACGCAAGGCATAGGATCAATTCCAACATAGAGGCGTGGCGCTATGAAAACAATGACATGTACGTGGGCCCAAAGTGCTTCGGACCATGCATCAGAGCTACAAGATTCCCGGAAGGATTTGCTATCTCAAGGCACATCCAAGCCTACGACGGCATTGCTCGGCCAGACGGATTTTTTCCAAGCTTGCTGCATCGCCAAAGGCAAAAACAGCCTGGTCGCAGTGCGATATCTCCCAATTATGTTGCGGAAGACGGCGCGATCATGGCGCAATGAACTTCCAGAGAACACCATTCATAACTGGTATGACATGCAAAGTGCATTCTTTCATAATTTCGAAGGCACATATCGGAGGCCCTGTTCGGTCGGAGACCTACAGCGTTGCACCCAGAAATCCGAAGAAACTTGCCGAGATTATCTCGGACGATGGATCGACACCAAGAACTCCTGTGAAGGAGTAAACGACCAAACCGCGATTGAAGCTTTCATTGCAGGTCTCCCAATTGGTCTACTACATCATCGCTTGAAGTGTGACAAGGTCAATAATTTGGGAAAGATGATAGAAACAGCGAGCAAGTATGCAGATGCTAACAACGATGCAGAGGGATTGCTCAATGCCCTAGGTGTACCTCAGTCGGCAAAAACAAAGCAACAAGCTCATAAACGTAAGAACACCTCGGAGGAAAAACCCAACACGGAAACAGCAGTGGTTACTACTGTTTCCGGGTCTGGAGGACGAGGAGGACGTGGCGGAGGCCGCGGGCGTGGCCGTGGGACTTCAAGGGTCCAAGGTAGAGGAGAACATCAACCAGGCAAAACCTACTCTTGGGCCGACATTGCCAATAACCCATGTGTGCATCACCTAGACGCCAATGGGGGCTCGTCCCACACCAACGCTGAATGTCGTTTCAATGACGACATCAAAAGAGATGACACCGCGGGCTACAAAGCTAAGCGGAAGAAGGGAAAGAAAAATCCCGAAAAAGACAAGGAGACCAAGGAAGATTCCGACATGGAGGAAGCTGATGCTTCAAATCCCAAGCCAGAAGGGAAGAAAACCTTTCCCACGAAGAAGGGCACTTATGTCACTTTCCTCGGATCTCAACCAGCAAAGGTCAAGAAAGCAGTTCTACACGAGCTCAATGCAACAGTTCCGGGTGTCCCTTAGTATCTGGACTGGTCGGAAGTGGCAATCACATTTGACCGCGATGATCATCCGCCTAAGTTACACAGGCGAGGAAAATACGCCTTAATCATCAACCCACTTATTGACGGCTATGGTTTCTCCAAGACCCTCATGGACGGTGGTAGCAGCATCAATATTCTCTATGTCGAAACACTACACCGGATGAAGATCTCGGAGACCTAGCTGAACCATAGCTCTGTGATTTTTCACGGAGTTGTCCCAGGAAGACAAGCTAATTCCCTGGGAGAGATCACTCTGGATGTTACCTTTGGAACTCCAAAGAATTATCGGACGGAGGCACTTTCCTTCGAAGTGGTCCCGTTCAAGAGCACATACCACGTTATATTTGGACGTCCGGCTTACTAGGCTTTTATGGCTCGTCCGTGTTACATTTACAATATGATGAAAATTCCAGGTCCCAATAGCGTGATCACCATCAGGGGAGACCCAAACAAAGCGCCAGAGTGCGAGGATGGAAATGCCGCCTTTGCCGAAGCCGTGCTACACGCCCAGGAGTACCAGGAGATCAAGAAGAGCATAGATCCGTCCGAGATTCCCGCAACGAAGAAGAAGGTGACCAAGCCAAATCCGAAGTTCAAGGCATCAGAAGAGACGAAGAAAGCACCGTTGAAGGATGATGACCCCTCCAAGGTGACCCAGATAGGCGTAGGCCTAGATAGCGGATAGGAAAGCACGCTCGTCAAGTTCCTCCAAGCAAATCAAGATATCTTCGCATGGCAGCCATCTGACATGACCGGAGTACCTAGGGAACTTGCCGAGCACTCTCTAAATGTAAACCCGAACGCTAAACCCGTCAAATAGTCCTTACGACGGTTTAGCGACGAAAAGCGTATGGAAATAGCTAAGGAACTAGCGCGGCTCGAGTTAGCCGGATTCATAGAAGAGGTCATCCACACTGAGTGGTCGGCCAATCCTGTAATGGTCCCTAAAAAGGACACCACTGATTTAAGGATGTGTGTTGATTATACTTCCTTGAACAAGGCTTGTCCAAAAGATCCGTTCACTTTGCCTAGAATTGATCAAGTTATCGATTCTACGCATGCTCGGAACTCCTCTGTTTTCTCGACGCATATTCTGGTTATCACCAAATCCGGATGAAGGAATCTGACAAAGTCAAAACTTCATTCATAACCCCTTTCAGAACCTTCTGTTTTGTTACGATGCCCTTTGGGCTGCAGAACGCAGGAGCTACGTACCAGCGCACGATGCATCATTGCCTCCACGACAACTCAGACGCAATGTACATGCATACGTGGATGATATCACGGTGATGTCCAAAAAGAAGGAAACACTGATTTCCGACTTGGAGGAAACATTCGCCAATCTACGAAAATACAACATCATGCTTAACCGGAAGAAATGCTTCTTTGGAATACCAGCCGGAAAATTGTTAGGTTTCATCGTGTCTCAAAGAGGCATAGAGGTGAACCGAGACAAAATCAAGGCTATACTCAATATTTTCAGGCCAACTCGCCTGAAGGACGTACAAAGATTAACTGGCTACATCCTGCGGTTAGTCGATTTGTAAGCCGGCTTGGTGAAAGAGCCGCACCATTATACAAACTCCTGAAAAGACCAAAGATTTTGTTTGGACTGATGAAGCTGAAGCTGCACTATAAGACCTGAAGAAAGTACTCTCATCTGCTCCTATCCTTGCAGCGCCGGAACCTAAGGAACCGATGTTGCTCTACCTTGTTGCGAAAAATAAGGTCGTTAGTATCGTCATGGTGGTGGAGAGACCAGAGGAAAATCAGGAACACCTGGTGCAGCGTCCGACTTACTTTGTCAGCGAGGTTCTGACAGAATCAAAACAGCGGTATCCGCACTATCAAAAGTTGGCTTACGGTGTTTTTCTAGCATCTCGTAAGTTATGACACTACTTTCAAGAGCATCCAATTACCATGGTGAGCACAGCTCCCATGAGAGATATAATCAACAAAAGCGACGCCACAGGACGCGTCGCCAAATGGGGCATAAAGCTCTCAACTTTCGATATTGAGTACAAACCTCGGACAGCAATCAAATCCCAGATCCTTGCTGACTTTGTTGCTGATTGGACAGAGACGAAGGAGAATATGATCCTCCCTGAGTCGGAATATTGGACCCTCTTTTTCGACGGGTCTAAGGCTCGAGGGGGCTCGGGGGCTGGCGTGGTGCTCAAATCACCCCAAGGAGATAAACTTTTATACGTGTTGCAGATCCACTTCACAGCGACAAACAATATTCCCGAGTATGAAGCACTGCTACATGGAATCCGGATTGCTAAGGACATTGGCATCCGACATTTGATGTGTTATGGAGATTCGGATCTTGTTGCTCAACAAGTGTCGGATATTTGTAATGCAAATAAACACATGGCAACATATAAAGCTGTCGTGGATGATCTATCTAAATCGTTCGAAGGGTTTGAAGTTCAACACATCCCTCGAGAAGAAAATGAGGAAGCAGATGCACTATCTCGAATAGGTTCTGCGCGGAAAGAGGTCCCGGATGGCACTTTTTTAGAGCACCTCAAAGTTCCCTCAATAAAGGGAGTAGATGAGGAATATCCGACCAAATCCGACTCATCTTTAATAGCAGTTCTGGCTGTAATTCCCAGTTGGACTCAACCCTACCTCGATTATTTGGTAGATGGCAAATTACCCGAAGACGAGGTGCTGAGTCGGCAGATTATCCGACGAGCTAAAGCCTATACTATTGTTAAAGTTGAGCTCTATAAACGGAGTGTTTCTGGGGGTTTTCAGCGCTGTGTATCTCCGGAAGAAGGAGTGGAAATCTTAAGGGAAATCCACGAAGGCGAGTGTGGTCACCACACTGCAGCCAAATCTTTAGTGGCAAAAGCTTTTTGACACGGATTTTTCTAGCTTATAGCTCAGGCAGATGCCGAACGATTACTCAAGACGTGCAAAGGCTGCCAAAAGTATGCCAAGCAAGCTCATGTTCTGGCTGATCAGTTGCGAACAATACCTATAACATGGCCCTTTGCGGTCTGGGGGCTTGATATGGTAGGACCTTTTAAACGAGCTCCAAGTGGATTTACTCACCTCTTAGTGATGGTGGATAAATTCACCAAATGGATTGAGGCTAAACCCGTCACAAGTTGTGACGGAGCAACAGCCAAAAGATTTGTCGAGGATGTTATAATCCGGTATGGTTATCCGCATAGCATTATCACGGACAACGGGAGTAACTTTTCTATGGGAGAATTGGCTGAATTCTGCGACGATCAAAATATCCGGCTTGACATTGCGTCAGTCGCACATCCACAGGCTAACGGACAAGTCGAAAGAGCAAATGGTTTAATTCTACAAGGCCTAAAACCGAGACTCGAAGCACCACTACGACATGCTGCGGGGGCTTGGGCAGAGGAACTACCCTCTGTAATTTGGAGTTTACGAACAACTCCAAACAGGTCAACAGGATACACACCTTTCTTCTTGGTCTATGGTGCAGAAGCAGTTCTTCCTAGTGATTTGATTCATACTTCTCCTAGAGTGGCCGTGTATATCGAAGAGGATGCCGAGATTTCTCGATAAAATGATCTCGACTTAGTCGAAGAAGTTCGCGTCGTTGCTGAAATGAGATCTACAGCCTATCAGCATAAGTTACGCAAGTATCATAGCCAGAGAGTCCGAAATAGATCCTTCAATAAAGGTGATTTGGTTCTCCGGCTTGTGCAACAAAGAAAGCACAAACTTTCCCCAGTATGGGAAGGGACCTTTTTAGTTAGTCGAGTATTGCACAATGGATCGTACTACTTAACTGACATGAGGCCAGTCAAAGAAAGACCTGCTACTAAGAAGAGAAAGAGAGCTGGAGGCAGTACAAATACGGATGAGTTAGACAGACCATGGAATATTGCTCAACTACGTCCCTTTTATTCTTAGTTTATCCTTCTTTGTAAACATATATATGTACATGTTCTGTGAGAAATAAAAGTTTTGGTTACCTCAAGTTTTTTTCTGAGAAGTTCTTAAACCATCTTATTTCCGAATGATCATGTCATGGTCGAAAATCCCAGAATGCTTGAAAGTACTTTATGCTCATGTTCGTTCTGGTTTAGATTTCCGATTCTAAAACTGCTACCTTCGGGTATAACTCTAAAGTTTCTAGTCTTTACTTTGGTTATTTGTCTGATTGCTAGATGCGGGCATTTTCCGAGTAATGAATTGTTGGTACTGGAAGCCGGCTTTGTTTCCGAGTTTAAACTGGTTTAGCAATTGAGCTCCGTTGCTCGGCAAAGTTTCCGGCGGAAGGTTTAGCCGGCTCACGAAAGGGACGAGGCGGAAAGCCAAATAAACGATAAGTAGAGACGAAAAAATACAAGTGCTTATGTAAACATTTCAGGCACATAAAAGATTTTCAAAGCCGAAAAGTGCTGAATAGATCAAAAGCTTAGCACTAGCAAAGTTAAAGTATTACATATTTACAAAGGCATCATGTTTTTTCTGGAATAATACATAAGTTTCTAGTCTATGATGCAGGAGGAGATGAAGGAGTTGCTGGCTCGCTGGTTACTCCGCTTTGATACCGTTCCGAGATGTCCGCATCCGAGTTGGTGCGTTCATTGTCGAAAACTTATGTTGGTTCTTCGGAGGAGGAGGCGGAGTATCCACGCGGGTGAAGAAGGGGATCCCGTAGCTGGTCAGGTCAGCCACGTGACACCCATATCCGGCGCAGGAGTGCATGATGGCTTGAAGGTCTTGCTCCTGGCCGTCTTCGTCTACCTTGCAGTACCCTCTGGTCACTTGACATATTTCCATGTTTCCATGGTGGCTCATTACCATGGTAAGAGCGTTCTGCGCAGCAGTCCGTGCGTAGGACATGTTCTAGTCCCGAACAAGTTGCGGCATCTCCTTCGCCTTGTCCCGCACCTGGAAGTCCGACATGCTTGGCATGTCCGGAATCTTGAGAGCTTCGCCGACGTCCTCAAGGGACTGGCAGAAGTCATGAAGCAGGTCACCGACTTGGGTAAGCCGGTGGGTGCGGGGCTCGGAGGAGGAAGCGTCCGTCATGTTCAGAGGACCTATACATAAAACAAGTTAAGAAAAATCCGACATTGGTAAAAGTCAAAAAAGGCACAAGTCAGATAGATGGAACGTACCAAAAATGACGTCGTCAATCTTGGTCTTCTCCTCCCGGAGACTCCGGAGTTCAGCCCGGAGCGCCTGGGACATGTCCTTCTCTCTGTCAAGCTCATTCTTGAGGTCCGAGATTATTTTATCTTGAGCAGCAATCTTGCGATCACGCTCTTCAGTGGCCATGGAGGAGGATTCAAGGACATGAGCTATGCTTTTTTCATGATTGGCCTTGAGCTGATCCAGCTCTTGGCGAAGCTCCTTGTTCTCCACCACCAGGGTCTTGAGGTTCTCGGCCTCTTCAATCATGGCGACGGATTGTTTCACCAGCGCTGTAAGTAAAAAAGAACAAAAGTTCAGAAAAATTCAATGTTGAAAATAACAAAGACAAGGTTTGAGTCTCGGGATGTTTACCTTCGGCCTCATCCTTGGCAACTTTAAGCTCAACATTTTTAAGCCGGAGAGCTTTGATCTCTCTCTGCTTATCGCAGATATTGGTCAGTAATTCCTGGTTATAGGAACATACTTTCTATAAGTCAGAATACCCAAAGTCAGAAAGCTACTTAAGACTCGGGCTAATATTTTTGCTAAAATATCAGCACAAGCCTTGGGGGCTACACTAGTTCGTTCTTTGGCATCCTAATAAAGCATAAACCCGGATTGTTTATCCTACTTCATGCTTGGGCGCTAGAGGATATGATGTAAAATACAATAAAGGAAAGTTAGGAGTTGGAAATCCGACTTACATATTGTTCACGAGTGAGTTTATCCAAACCCGCGTTCACTTTAGCAGCCACCTTTTCGGCGAGTGTCAGAGGAATCACGGGAGCTGTTGGTAGCTCACCGGTCCTAATCCTCTCGTCGTGAAGGCGGACCTGGGCGAGAAGGTCAGAGAACTTGACGTCCTCTGCTTCTTGCGCTTCTTCTTCGGGAGATAAAGTACTTTTATCCAAGCATTGCTTGGCGAGCCACTGGATTTATTTAGCAGATTTCCGAGACAGGCCAAACTTGGCCAGTCCCGGATTGTTGATGAGGTTTTTGGGCGAAGGTTTCAGATGAGGGATCATTACCCGAATAGGGTTCACCCTTATTTAGATCTGACGCACTCGTGGTGACGTCAGCTTGCGATCCAAGGTTCGCAGGCCCCGTTGAAGGAGCCGGATCTTCTGCAGCATCCGGCGAGATAACCGGGGTTGCAGAAGGTTGAGGGGCAGGAGTCGGAGGAGCCACGGCAGGGGAAGCTATGGTACGCTTCGTCTGCCGCAGCGGCTTCGAAGAAATCCCTTTCCCCTTGGCCTTGACGAGCGGTTTTGCTCTGAGAATGTAGTCAAAGTCGGAAAACATTACATCTCGGGAAGAAATTTGATTAAGGTACAAAGGCGGAAGTTGTGATTGAATGTTACCTCTTCATGACAGGCACCTCCTTTGTGCCAACAGCCACTGTCGGAGCTTTGCGCTTCTTGAGCGCAAGATCCGATAATGGAACTACCTCCACCTCCTGAGAGAACTCCGGAGGATATCCTTCGAGCGGAGCAAGTTCCGACTCGGGGAGTTCAGCAAGCTGAAAAGAAGAAAACATATTAGTATTGCAGTATAACTCAAAGAATGAAACACATAAAAAGTATACTGATGGAAGCTTACCGGCACTACGGGGTTGTCCGCCTTGTGCATGTCTAGAGAAACCTCCGGGATTCTCCTCTCGATTCGCTCCTTGATCAGCCACTTAATCTGGCTTATGTAGCCCTATGTGGTGAAGGCTTTGGAGCTGATGCGGAGGGAATCTTTTGGGGACGACGTGATGGAGTGCATCAGTCGGGTTCCGTGGTACTGGAGAGGCTGGATCCGACGTGAGACCCAGCACTGAACCGAGTCAGATCTTTTTAGATCCTTGTGTTTGATTAAGTATTCGATCTGCCTCTTAGCGAGGATCAGATCGTCGGTGAGAGCCGGAGCAGCCTCGTCCCAAGAAGGTTGGGCCATGGCAGCTCTGTCAACAAAAGCCGGCAAAGCAGTAGCTTTGTCAGGAGCTGGAATATCCCTACGATAGAAGAAAGTGGTCGTCCATTGTTTGACCGAGTCACTGGCTAGAATCTTGGGATAAGCCCGGTCGCGTCTAAGTGAAAAGCTGATAGTGCCAGTGATGTAAGGAACACCGGCAGTAATGGAATTCCTCCGGACATGGAAATAGTACCGGAAGAGAGTCAAACTCGGCCTAATGTCGAGAAAGCCCTCACAAAGCGAAGCATACGCACTCATCTCTAAGAGTGAGTTGGGAGGAAGATTGTGGAGTTGAACTCCGAAATGATCTATCACCTCGGAGAAGAACTCCGAGCGAGGAAAGGACAGACCTCTATCGAGGTGGGTGCCGAAGTGGACCCGCTCGCCGTCGCGCGGGTTAGGGACGGTTTCCCCAAAGCCGCTCCGCCAGTAGCCGGCGACGATAAGCCCCTCCTTCTCCACATTCTTGAGGCCCTCCTCGTTCAGAGTGCAGGGAATCCAGATTCTGCGGAATCTCTCTTTCGCCGCTACTGCTGCCGCCGCCGCTGCCGCCAAGCTGGAGGAAGAAGATGAAGCCATTGCTCCAGTGAGAAGATGACCTAAAAGGGGCAGCGTTGGGAGCTCTATGGGGGAAGAACGAGGAAGCTCTGTGCAAGCAGGAGGATTGGGAGGAAAGGAAACGGCAAAGGACTGGTGGAAAGGAGAAGGAAAAATCCAAACCCCTTATATCCACCTACCTGCGCCAAGATTCGTGCAAATGCTACAGTGTAACCGCCACGCGTCGTGGAAGGAACTGGGAAGGACCCACGCGATGATTGTGTCGCCTCGATCTCCATGCACGCATTGAAACGGCGCCTCGGTTCCGCGAACCGTGGACCCACCAATGGTCGTGCTGACAGAATGCCTGTCAGATGACGTGACTTGACCATGACTTGTCTCAGGTGGCGTTGAGAACCAAGTTCCGGCTTAGTTTGAAATCGAGCTGGAAAATCCGAGAAAGACGGATTCCAATCCGGCTACGGGAAGGCCCAGAAGACTTACCGACTTAGGCCCATAATGTTACTTGTAGTTCAAGATGTACTCTATAACCGACTCTCAGTCGTAGCCGGATAGATCTCTCCTATAAACCCTAGGCCGGATATCTATATAAGCCGTCCTAGGGAGAGCCTTTAGGGAACACCTCAATAGTCTACAATCTCAACTCGCATAGGAGAAACCCTTGTAACCCATATTCCGGCTCTGCCGTATTACTGGATTGCTAGCAGGAGTAGGATCCGTCCAAAGCCGGCGGATTCGAACCTGGGTAAGCTTGTGTGCTCACCGTCCCGGAACACCGTACGTCTCACACCCCTCTCTTCCACACGCCTCGAGGACCCCCTCATGGCGTACTTGTCATCAATCCGATGACACTTACTAATAAGATATATAACACAAATAACTTTGAACATCGATCGTTGGATATTGATTGACAGATTCCAACATTGCTGATTGTTGGATTTCTTGCAAATTCAAGGAAGAATCTATTGCGCTTACTTGTAGTTCAAATTTGACCTACTTTCTTTAAATCGACATAAATTTATTCGAGTGCATGGGCGTAGTTACCTAATATATAGGAAAGCTTGAAACATATTAAGACTAGGGAATTGTAACAAAACATGTCTACTTTTTACTAAAATCAGGTGGTGGCACTTTATTTTTTGACTGGAGTATGTCCCGAAGGAGTGAGATGCTTCAATAATTAACACATTTAGTGCATGTGTACATGTTACACCAAGGACCTGAAAAAAGTGAAAATTGCATCCAAGTCCATACATTTAACACAAAGGACACTATAATCAAGCAATGAAAATTAGTAGTCGGGTCCTGCTCCTCCACCCGGAGCTGAACCATGCTCTTCGTAGTAGTAGTAGTAAGCCACACGTGCCTTCCACGTGAAACTCCCATAATATACAGAAGCATGACATGTCATCAGTATATAACATTATAATAGGTAAAGCTTGAAATATCTATGAATTTGAGCCACGTCTCTAAAGTATGAGTGTATAATTGGTTCTTGCACTTTATATTATGTAGAAATAAAGGTTTATTAGCTACCTAATAGTTCAAAATTCTAGAACCATGGTCTAGAGAAACAATCGAGAAGATTCTACAATGATGGATAAGTGTGTTTTTGATGTTTTTCTACATATATATATATATATATCTTATCTTATCTTATATTATCTTACCACTATATAGTGTACGAATAACTTTTAATATTAACCGTTAGATCAAGACTCACGAATCCGAATATTTCCAGCTATTGGATCTTCTTTTCCATTCTAGCATCTAGAAGATTCTATTGATAGTCTTCATCACAATCAATGGTATGCACAAAACTCAAAACACACTTCTCCATCATTCTAGAATCTTCTCCCTCATTTCTCTAGACCATGTTACCAAAATTTTCAAGTTTTAGATAGCTAATAATCGTTGACTTCTAAATGATATAAAAAGTACAAGAACCAAATATACGCCCATACTTTATAGATGTTGATCAAATTTATACTTTTTGATGCTTTACTATTATAATCTTATATAGTGATGATATATCAGACTCTATTATCTGAGTCTCACGTGTTGATCAAAAAGGACGTGTCACACACACGTATATACTATATGAAATGTGATTTAACAAACGTTAAGTTGTTATTAAGAAATTGTCTTGTTAGAGAAAAAATGCATACATTAAGTCTATTAGTAATAACTATCATTTTTTAGAAGAGTTCCCTTCCATCGTTTTTTTATAGAAGAGTTCCCTTCCATCATTTTTTACAAGAGTTCCCTTCCATCGTTAAAACAAGATCAAACGGTTGCTACTCCTTCACCCCGAGAGCATCAGCAGCGAGGATATTGCAAGTACCACCACATGTTGGGGAGGTTTTTGCACATAACAACAACCATAGACCTTTTTTTTATGCAAAATACAAACATTTTCTATAATCATTGTACATAATACATAACCAGTCATTGAACGTTTCTTAGTTTTTTTAGAAAACATTTCATAGTAAATTGGATAATATAGTACTAACATATCATTTTTATCTAAATTAATAATAGGTAAAGCTCAAAAGATAATTATAAATTTTGACCCACATCCATAAAGTATATGGTGTATTTTTGGTTATTGTAAGTTGTATCATTTAGAAATCAACCTATTAGTAAGTACATAATACCTGACATGCTCTAGAGAAATGATATATAGATTCTATAATAATGGAATGTGTGTTTTGAGTTTTATGCATAGCATTCATTGTGCTAAAGGCTATATTAATAGAATCTTCTAAATGTTAGAGTGGAAGGAAAATCCATCGGTTTGCAATGTTGGGATTTCCAGTCTTGATCCAACGGTTGAAGTTCAAAGTTATTCATACACTGGGGCATGCTAAGATAATTAAATGTATAACATGTCATTAGAATCTTTGTGGTTTTTGCATAGCGTTCATTGTGCCAAGGACTATCGATAGAATCTTCTACGTGCTAGAATTGTAAAAAGTATCCAAGAGTTAATATTGTTGAGATTTGCCAGTCTTGATTCAATTTTCATTGTTCAAAGTTACTCGTACATTATATAGTGGTAACATTCGCAAGAAGTCACATGCTACTTCCTACTAGTAAAAGTCACGTGCCACACTCGTATATACTGTATGAAATGTGATTTAATGAATATTAAGTTGTTATTAACCAATAGTCTTGTTAGAGAAAAAATCATACATCAAGTATATTAATAATAACTATCTACACATATTGAGAATACAACCTACTGCGCTATGAATTTTTATTGCAGGGGGGTGACATCGTAGTTCTAGAACATGGTGGAGTTTTCTCTAGGTAGTACTCCTTCAACACGAATCCAGTTGCTCTGAACCATTGGATCTAACAGCCCAACAGTAAGGATTGGTGTTATGGATCCAATTCAAAACTACTCCATTATAGTAGATGAGATAATTCGAAAACATTGGTGATGATGCTATATGTGCATGACCAAACAACTTTCGGATAATCTCAAGGAAAAACAAGGCTGCATGTATCAATGAGCGTGAATGGACAATAAGAGTTGTGAGGATAGATTACTTGTGGGGCCTAGCAACCCCACATTTCTTCTTGTTTTTAATGATCTTACCTTATGGGTGGCCTTGATGTCGTTGCTCAGGCGCACTATATTATTCACGTTAGTGGAATAGTGGGTTCCCAAAATTTTGTTTTAAACATAAGGTTGAACACTTCTAGCCATAGGGATTCAAAATTTATCGATAAAGGGGATTTATTTATTGGGTGGCAGAGTGGTTGACTCCACATGTCATTGTCATGTAGACATGATTTTTGCTAAGAAGGGCAAACACTAATGAAGCTTATAGGAAGGCTAGGAAATTGGAAATTATGTTCCATTGATAAACCTTAGCGCTCCTCTTCCTAGAGGCAGATTTTAGCAATTCAATACAAAAATATTGTTCGACATGCTCTAAAACCCAATAATTTTTCTTTTTAAATAAGAACAATAGTGATTAGCTCGACTAATTAATTGCGGTCTACGTATGTTGTACAACTGTACTTCATAGAATATATTATGTGTGCATGACCGAACAACTTTCAAAAACCTGAAGAAAAACATGGCCGCATTAATCAATGAGCGTGAAGGATGGCAATGGGTAGGGTATGAGTAGGGTAGAGCAATATCATACCCACTCATGTTTAGTCAATGGGTAGAAAATTTTACCCATAGCCGTACTCACGGGTATAAAACTTTACCCATGCCCGTACCCATGAAAATTATTGAAGTTTAGAAGTCACAATATCATACTCTTCCCAAGGTTGCTCGGCCCATAGGTTGTAACTCTATAGGTAAGTTTTACTACTATGTTAGTTTAAATGGCTAGGGTATGGTTCTATCTACCTGTGCCCGTACTCATGACTTAACGGGTTAGAGTATGGGTATTACCCATGGGTATAAAAGTGTGCCTATACCCTACCAATGCGGGTATGGTACATGTGGGCACTCGTGGGTAAAATTGCCATCCTTAGCGCAAAGGGACAATAAGAGTTGTGAGAACAAAGTACTTGTGGGGCCTAGCAACTTTCACATTTTTTGGATGAAAACACCATTGTTGCTTACCTTATGAGTGGTTTGATGTCGTCGCTCAGGCGCTAGATTATTCACGTTAGCGAAATAGTGGGTTCCCAAATTTTTGTTTAGAACAGAAGTATGAACACTCCCAACCATAGTGATTGAAAATTTATCGATAAATGACGCTTTATTTTTTAAAATATCAGGGCGCTTTATTATTACACTCGATTCCCCATACCACAGGCCCATTCTGCTATTATTAGTTGGACTATGGATAAATTCAAATTCAGTCGAGTTGGTTGGGGCTTTAATCGTAATTTTTGGGATCACTATGTGTCTTGGTGACAATATCTTCATACGCATCATTATTGATGAATGGATATAATACGGAAATATATCAATGCCATAGTATTTTAGTGTCTACCAAACTAATACTTCAGTTTTCTCTCTTCTCAGTTTCTTCAAAAAGGGGTCTGACCTCTTTCTCAATTATTTTAAAAACATAGTTTTAGAGAATACTTCAGTTTAAACCCGTATTATTTGTTGGAACAAAACACTAAAAGTTATACAATAGTTCAGTTTATTCAGAAATCAAAATGTTTTCTAAATAATTTAAAAATACTTTGATGCCAAACTGGGTCTTAATATCTGAACCGAGCCAATCTGAGCCATGGATGATCAATATTTAGATGCCAAATGGTTAAATGGGACCTTAATTTCTAAACTGAGGCAGTATGGTCCATGGATAATCACCGATGTGCCTGTAGGCCTTTTATTCCAAGGATTACGACTTACCAATTTACTACTACTTGGACTATACATAAATCTGAATTTAGTCGAGTGGGAAAATCTCCCGCTATCCAATGTTTCAAACATCTTGAAATCCCCCTTCTACCCCTAGTGAAGTCGGTTCGTTGGTGAAAAGGATACAGATGCTGCCTAGAGGGGGTGAATAGGCGGTTTAAAACTTTTACGATATGGGCTTAACAAAGACGGAATAAAACTAGCATTTACTTTGTCAAGCACAAATCTTATATAAACTACGGTTAACCTATGTGCACCAACAACTTATGCTAAGCAATACAAGCAACTATGTGATAGCTAGATATAAGACTTCAAGCACGAAGGCTATCACAAAGTGAAGTGCATAAGTAATAGCTCGGGTATAGAGATAACCGAGGCATGCGGAGACGATGATTTATTACCGAGTTCCTCCCATAAAGGGAGTACGTCTCATTGGAGGGGTGGGCGGTACTAGGACCACCACGCCACAAAAGGCCTCACCCTATTCTCCTGTGAACCTCGCCACAAGAGGCCCGGTTCACTTCTTCACTATCGGTGCACTTGTCGGTGGCAATCCGTAATCTCTCACAAAGATTGGGGCACTTCTCCACAACTTAATTGGAGGCTCCCAACAAACAAGCTCGGGGAAAGCTCCACAACTTAATTGGAGGCCCCAAGTAATCCACAAACCTGCAAAACAACTAAACCGTCTAGGGTTCCAAGAACCCAAGAGTAAAAAGCTTCTCACCTTTCACCCAATCAAATCCTCACCGAGAACTCAAACCTATGCACCAAATGCAATGGCAACAATACAAGAAGTTCTCAAGTCCTTCTTTCCCAAATCCCACCAAAGCTACAAAAGCTAGTGGGAGAATAAGAGAGGAAGAACACAAGAGGAAATCCACAAAAGAAATCCGAAGATCTAGATCCCAATATGTTCCTCTCACATAGAGGAGAGATGGATTGGTGGAGTTGTAGATCTAGACCACCCCTTTCAAATCCCCCAAAAAGATTCAAGAAATATGGGAGGGATTGAGAGAATTTGCAAGCTCTTGAAGGTCAAAACAATGGAGGAGAGAGAGAATGCAAGCCACCAGCCTTAGGAGGAAGAAGGGGTCTATTTATACCCCTCCCCAATGAAATATGTCCGTTTGGGACCTCCCAGGCCGGATAATCCGCCCCTCCCCCGGATATTCCGGGTTCCCTGGGCCAAAATATGACTAAGGACTTTGCGGCGCGACCCTCAGTATAGGGGGCGGATATTTGGGCCGGATAATCCGCCCCCGGAGGCCTAGATAATCCGCCCCTTTTACTGGGAGCCACGCCTCAAAGTCCTTAGCCATTTTCCGAAAATTGGGCCGGATAATCCGCCCCCATGGCCGGATAATCCGCCCCCCCTGAAAATTAGCAGAAACAGCGAAACTGAAACAATCATAACTTTTGCATCCGGACTCCGTTTTTGATGATCTTGGGATCGTTTTAAAGAGGACAATGAGATATACAAGATCATCCATAGAAACATCATAGTCCAGAAAGGTAGGATAGAACCAAATGACAAAAGGTTTGACCTCTCCCAAAAAGACGAACCGATAAAACCTCCAACATCGAAAACGCAATAGAGAAAGCATATGAAATTCGTTTTCGATGAACTTGAGCTTGTATGGAGATTAACAAAAGATATAAATACTCACATGAGTAAGACCCAAATAAGAACCAATAAAGATGATGCCAAGTATGCAAACGTTTGAGCTCTCACCGAGGGATATGATCAAGTTACTCACTCGAGAGCCCCTCTTGATAGTATGGTTATCTATCCTATAAATCGGTCTCCCTAACTAACACCACGAGACCGGTAAGAAAGAAACCCTATCAAGATCAAACAATTGTCTTGTGTATATTCCACCTGATGTTGATGATGACGATCTTCTACACCTCAAGATGGAACACGTTTCTTGATTGCGCTAGCTTGGTGAAGACTTGGAATTTGCTCCCCCATACTCCACTATGGAAGAGGCTCTCTTTTAGGCATATCTTCACATATCCATGATCACCCTAAGGATGGAAAGCTACACTTGATATCATTTATTATTCAAGACACACTTGCCATAGGCTCAACTTCTACTTGACCAATCTCCGGATCATTCCTTGAAACCTTGATCAACACTTGATCTTCTTCACTTTCTTCTTCTTCCAACCTTGAAGCCAACATATGGTTCAAGCATTGCCTATGGACAAATCCTACAAGTAGAACTCAATGGAAACATAAGTCCATAAAGATTGTCATTAATTACCAAAACCACACATGGGGCACACATGTTCTTTCAGTTGGGGCTTCAATCGCAATTTCCTCGTTCAGTACCTCTATAGCCCCACCCCCTACCACCAACCTCCCACCCCCATACCCACACATAATCCTCGCCCCAGCTACGCAAGCCCTGTGGAAAACCCTAGATCTACCTTCAGCACCTTAGATCTGATTCACCATCGTCGTCGTGCACTACACCAGGTCTGCTTCACCGACCCACTCTCCTGGCACGACGAACACATTCCCACCGCCAGGAATCTGCTTCTTCGCTGCTGTCGTCTAGCGCTCGAATGAACCACTGTGCTCGCTTGCAACCGAACCACCCTCGACAACATCGACGTCACCACCCAGGATTTGCAGGATGCCTAAACGTCACCGCGATCGAGGTAACCATATCTCCTTGGAGTTTGGTAAGATAAATATGTAGCAGTTACCTGTATTTTGTATTGGTGCTACTTTTGTAGTAACTTACAAGTACTATACTTGTTACCTATATCTTCCAAAATAATTTTTTTGTAGTCAGGTTTAACCGTAATGCATTCAACTGCGATTTTGTATGTCATGTTGAAATATGAGTCAGCCGACGGTTAACACATTTGTTTCCATTATCTACTTTAGTAAGTGTTCATATGTGATGCGGTTATAATTTTCTATAGCTTGGTGTAGACTATGGCACTAACTATTATTTCTTGCTTGATGCTTTTTTCCTATCTATGTAGTACACATTTACATTCGTTATACTGCTTCCACTAAGATGGTTGTTTTATTTGCTTCTACTTACCCTACTATTCCTAACTGTTTGTTATTCTTACGTAATGAACATGTGCAGTTTACACTAGAAATTGTAGAATGAATGGCCCCTATAATGTCGTAAGTATCTATTGCTTTTGTATCACTTCAGACTAACATCTGTGAGACTGGAACCTTTTTGTGTTTACTATTCTCTACACCATTATGCAGAGGACCACCACTGAAGTATGGAGACCACCAGTCCAATTACTTGATGCAGCGGACATCATCAACGAACATACTTGTAACCAGATCAGCAACTCTGAGAGTCTATATAGAGCTACTGTAAGTACGTCGCCCCTTTTTTTAAGGTTTAAGTCCCCTGGTGTCATGCCATTTACTCTAGTTGAGTTGTTATTTTTGTCGAAGACACTAGGGTGATTATAACATGGCTAGACATGTAACGGGATCCAATATAACAGAAACAGAAGGACCATAAGAAACTGCGCACTTCAAATCTCACTATGGTATCTACACGTGTATGGCTATTTTAATATGAGGCACATGATAGTACACTTTGTCTTTGGGCAGACAATTAAAAAAATTAAACAATCTAATTGTTTGATAGATTGTTTGACCATTTCTCTAAAATGATTTGGCTAGTCTATTAGAGGCACACGTCTGCATGAGGTCCTTGTGTTGAGTCTTACATTGCTATAACATACCAAATAATCTTTTAAAAATCTTTGAGAATGAACATGATAGTTTTGTTCCTTTGTATGATGTAACTTCTTTTATATTAATTTCAGCCTTCATCAAGTAGAGCAGTCATTTCACAGGACAGAAGTGACAGTTACACACGATCTCATCCCTCTATGAAGTCTACTGTTCTAGTTATTCCAGAAGAAAGAGATGTATGATGCCCTAGTGTTACTAATTGCTTTCTTCCTTTTAGCAAAGGGACTGATTTGAAATTCGTTGATTTTTGTTTTCCTTGGTAATGATGTTATATGAAGTTTCCTTTTGTTTTAGGTTGCAAATATAAATATGAAGGCAGAACATAAAACAACTACCTCAAGTGTAGATCTCTTTGGATAGAGCAGCAGTGACAGTGCGTATTGCTCACATAGGTACATGATCTCGACTGCTCCATACATTCTAGCAGAAAGAATTTTTGGTGCTGCGCTCCAAGATGCACTTGATGTAGTTGGACAGGAAGCCAATAGAACAGATACAGTAATCTCCATAGCAAGGAAGGAGCTATCTCAGTTGAAATACATGCAAGCTTTGATGGAGAATCTACTTAATAATATCCTCAACAAGTCTCGTGGTAATCCTGTCGTTACATGTGAGGCGGTGAGAGCTCTCTAAAAGGAACATTTTTGAAACTCAGATTATATTGTTTATCAGTTGTGTTGTACTTCGATGATGCTTTACAAGCTAAAGATTTTTTCAGGACTTTAATAATTTACTATTTTTCTAGTTATAATTTGTTTCCACAGTTCCAGAATTTATTTAGCATTCTAGAGAACTTGTGTTCTTTGTTTATCCACCTTTATGTCCTGGCAATGGATCTAAGTTAGATAGGCTTAAATAGTAGCAGGCCCGCAACATTTGTATCAGTTCTTGATCGGCCGCCAATCAACAGTGACAGACATACACTAACACCATTATATGTAGAATTTGACCACAAAAGAACATAACAGTAAAAGGCCAGAATAGTAAATGACCAGAATAGTAAATGGACAGAATAGTAAATGACCAGAATAGTAAATGGCCAGAACAGTGAAACCCTAGAATAGTAAAACGCTGGTATAGGAAAACTGTAGGATGCCAGAATAGTAACACGACGAAAACAGTAACATGGCTAAAACAGTAGAAGGCCAGAACTTTAGCAAGCCATAAACTTCGCAGCCGGTTTATGGGACTGAATAGTAGAAGGCCGGAACAGTGAATGTCTGGAACAGTAAAGGTCCATAATGGTAGAAGGCCGTAAGGGCCCACGATGGGTGCGAGAAAAGTGACGGGCCGATAATAGGCCTTAACAATAACGAATACACTTGGCCCAGGCGGAGAATGGGCTACGCAGTATTGGACCAAGGTGGGCCTTCTGTAGACTGAAACAGTGTCGGGCCTGAAAGTTCACGGGTCACGGATGGCTGCGGTAATTGTCTCATTTCAAACAGTGTTGAACGAAACAGTAACGTGCCTTCTTCTTATTGGGCTCTCCTCATGGGCTGGCCACTTAATATTTAGCAGGCCTTGGCTAGGCTTGGCTTCTGCCACGGTTTCTGTGACCGTTAACAACGGTAACTGGGCGTTAATGGTGTTCGCCACGTGGCATTTTGCATGATATCAACGGTCAACGGGGTTGGTGAACAGATCTACGACGGAACAAGTTTTCGTGGCTAAAGGGTGTGATCCGCTATGATAAAAAAAAACCGTGGTAGATTATTTTGTGACAGGACTTTTACCATGATGGGCATCCGTCGTAGAAGACTTTTTAGCCACGAAAAAGGGCCTTCAACCATGAAAATCATCCGTTATAAAAGCCAACTTTTCTTATAGTGTTCTTCTGTCTCACCGCCGCTGCCTCTCTCCTCGGCGCCCGATAGCATCATCCTCAACCTCTGTCACATGACCGCCGCTGCGCCTCCTTGTCTCAGAAAACCTACAGCGCGGCAACCCCAACCTACAACACGCACCAGAGGGGAGCCTCTCCGCCCTCCCTCTTCTACTGCGCAGATCTGACAACATCACCATTTTTTCCTCCCAGCTCCTCTCGCCCCCACAATTTTCCCCATCGTCTCCCGTCTACTCTGAACTTTTTTTCCTACGACTGGAACAAAAACGTTCACTCTGTTGAAAAAGAAAGTTCACTCGGCTGGAAATAAAAAGTACGCACATCAAGCTAGGAAAAGCTATTCGAGAAAAACAAAGTTCAGAAGCATAAAAAAATTTCAATCTTCTTTCTAAAAAAGTCCACTTCGAAAACATGGTGGTTGTTCGAGGAAAGAAAGTTCACAAGTGTTATAAACAAAGTTCACTCTGTGCAAAAACGTAGTTCACTTCGAACACGATGGGGGTTCTGGTTATATTTGATAGTTCACTTTGGACAAAACTAAAAAAAATCCAGAAGGGTGTTCGCGAAAAAGAAAGTTCACGTGAATTAAAAAGGAAGTTTACTCTGCGAAAACATAGTTCACTTCGAGCGCAACTCGGATTCTCGTTATATTTGGTAGTTCATGTTAGACAAAGCAAAAAATTCCAGAAAAGCATGTTCGGCAAATAGAAAGTTCAGAAGCATTAAAAAAGGAAATTCACTATACTATCTAAGAAAGTTCGTTTTATAATTTGAAAGTTTCACTTCGGACATGCTACAAAAATAAAAAAAATCACTTTGAACATGGTGATTTTCCGAGAAAAAGAAAGTTCACTCGCGCTAAAAAAAGATCACTCTGCTACGGGATAAAGTGCACTTAGTTCTGTGTTTAGTTATACAGAAACTGATTCGTCTTTAGCTTCTTTATATATATAGCTCGGCTATTCTACGATTGATTGTGTATTAATCATCTACTACCGTTCATGAACTCTAGAATATAGGGACTGAACTTACCTCCGTATCGCTCATGAACTATCCTCGTTGTAGCATGTCCGATCTACAATAATTTTATTAGAGTTTTTTCTCCTTTTCGGAATTGCACAAATGATATACAGTTGAAAGCTACAGAAATTCTATAACTTTTTTGTATTATAACTTTTTTCAAATATATTATGATTTAAATTTAATTTTAAAAATACTGAACCGTGTTCTAAAGGGCTGTAAGCGAATTTATGACGCAATTTTTCTATTATTTGTCAGATGATGCAAATGATATGGCATTTGATAGATATTGAACTTTTGCAACTTTTTTATGTTGTAAGTTTTTCCAAATTCGTCATGGTTTTTAAACAATTTTGAAAACACTGAATTTCGGAAGTATTCAAAACACGGACGGACGCCATATATTTGATTTTTTCAACTGTAGATCGGAATAACGCAAATGATATGTCATTGGAAAGATATGGAGTAGGCGCATGTTATTCGTTCAGATAATTGTTTATAGTTTAGACGTAATTTTTAAATTACTGTTCCCTCCTCACAAATGTAGTTAAAATGCCGAGGATTTGCCGAATTGTCCGCGATGCGCACCGGAACTTTTCTAGCGAGCGCACATGAACTTTACGCGATTGTGCACCTGAACTTTTACACGCGAGCGCACCTGAAATGTTCATGCATTTTACTGAACTTCCTGTGATATCGCACCTGAACTTTTTTATCACGGACTTCTTGAACAGCCTGCGATATCGCATCTGAACTTTCCCTACGATCATAGTTGAAATGCATGTAATTGTTTAAACTGTCCGTGAAGCGCACCTGATTTTTTTTATCACGGACTGCCTGAACTGTCCGCGATAGTGCACCTAAACTTTTCCCGCGAGCGCATTTGAAATGTTCATGCATTTTTACTGAACTTTCTATGGTAATGGGCTTGACCTTATTGTGGATCTCTTGAACTTCCATGCAAGCGCTCCTTGAACTTGAACTTATTGTCCGAATTCACTACCTGAACTGCTTGCATGCACTGCTAGAACTGCTCGGAGGGAATGCATGAACTTACCTATAGGCACTGCACTACACGCATGAACTTACCTATAGGCACTGCTTGTACTGCCCGGAGACAATATGTGATAACCCAGAGTTTCATGTTATTAATTAATTTTAGTTGGAAAATATTTTGCCTCTAACCTATTTAATTTTGCTAATCTTTCATATTTAATTTGATTACAACAACAATTAGAATAGTTAATCTTTGGTTTTCCACGTTGGAACAATCTTCTCGATACCCACTACCTGAACTTCCGAGAGATGCTAAGTGAACGCAATATCAGTCATGTACTGCACACGAAAAAAGAGCTTCACATAAACAACAATATATCACCTTACCTGAACAGTTTACAACATCTTTCCATGGGTAAAACGATATGATACCTCCAAACCCATCAGAAAATCACCACTTTGCAAGACACAACAGGAAGAAGCTTTCAGGTTCAGGCACAATAAGCGGAAACAAATTCCATTACAAACTGCAGAAATGCTTTTTACACTGCCAGTGTAGCTTGCAACACCAAAGAAGACAATTGACCACAGTTATAAATCTGGACGGCAAGCATAAAACACCTATCTCAGACAGAAATATCTGGATCCAGCATAAGGTAAAATCTTACAAACACGCTAGACTTGCTAACTCCCTAGTTAACTTCCCCTTTGCTGTTGTCTTGACAACATAAATCAAGTTAATCCTAAGAACATATCTAAAAACCTACAGGTTTCATCTGATCACCCAGTACCAATCAACATAGAAAAGAATAATCTTGATCAGTGATAATACCAAGTTCTCACTGGTAACTGGCTGTTGAACAGTAGTAGATGATCCAGTCTATTCAACTGCTCTCATTGTCTCCCCATCCCTACAAATAACATGAATCAAACCTTGTTAGATATTGCATCTTCCAATTCATAGGATGGAACATCACCCCTTGCAGTCATCCCAAGTCCCTTCTTTTCTTCTACAACCAAAAAGGAATGGTAATTCTCATTATTTTTTGCATAACTACACTATGCATTTGTAAAGGTAGGAATGTACAAAGGAAATTTACAAAATTTGTACTCTAAATGACAAATCTACATACACAGGTGAGAGGGAATAACCCCTGGTGGGTTAAATGCACCTATGTTTGCATTGATCCAAGTGACCAGGCATTCTAGTCATGATCACACACCAAACATTTCCACAATAGCTCGGTTTGCATGATGCTATAGCTTGATTCTGATAGTATCGTCTGTTGTTGGTAATCTTTGCGATAAAATCACAGGCCAGCACTGCTTAATGCTTGTGCTTTTTAGATGAGAAAACTAAGTATGCAAACATTTTGCTGGTTTCCATGAGAGAAATTAACCATCTTGATCTCAACTGTCCCCATCCACTAGGCTCTTGTGGTCCATGGGTTTGTGTATTTCATTTCCATGGTTTCTCTTTAGAAAGAGAATCACGAGGAACATATACATATCCTTTTGGAAGGCGTTGGTTCTGTGTAGATGCTTGATCAGATGTCATAACAAGCTCCTTTTGAAAGATTTTTGTCTACTGCAAAATCATATGTTTTGCATTAGCTTGGTGTCAGAAATAATCAACCAACTGAAAAGAACAGAACAAACCTTCTTATCTTTTATTTTTAGTTTTCCATCTTCCAATTTCTGAAGCGCACTCACTGATCTTTGTGGAAGTTGCTTGCCAGCAAGTGGTCCCCTCTCACTCAACTTCCGTTTGAAAGATATCAGTGTCCTTGAGCTATCAGCTATGTTAACCTCAGCATCTCTGTTATTAAGGGAAAACCTGACAGTATTCTTCCCAGAAATACTTCTATCCACCGTGACATCGTCAGGTCTTTGCAGGGTCCCACTGTATGATCTATTAATAACTGAAGTAGTGGTAGATTGTGAACTAGCTCCTGGTGTAAGGTAGGAGAAAACAATAGTATCCTTTGTTTTCGTGAGTATGTTGCTGGTAATTCTTCGTGCACAAGTTGAACTTGTTGCTGCTTGCGACTGCCTCAGCTGCTCCTCGCCGTGACGACACACTGGATTCCCCGGCAGCTAGGGCGTCAAGCGGGGCGGGTTGCGGCACTACTTTTTCACTAGTCCTTTTTATCTATATTTTGCTTCGCGGGTTGTTATGCGGGTGCCGCTTGACACCCTACCGGCAGCCTAGAAAACACGGAGCGGGGGCATAGGACGTCAGGGATTCCTCATGGTGGCGGCGAGAGATGTGGCCGCGCGTAATGGGGAGGCGGTGGCGGGGAAGGCGTGCTGGCCGATCCGGTGCGTCCGGCGAGCTGGCTGGTCCGACGAGCTGACCGGTCAGCGAGCTGACCGGTCTGGCAGGGGAGGCGATCTGGGGGAGGTGGGATCGGGAGGTCAAGAACATTACAGGTTGGACTATTTTCTCTTTTTTTTGTCAACAGAATCGCTCCTATATAGGCCAGCCGGTTGTAGAATATTAATCTACAACCGGTATATATATATATCTTGAACTTATATTTTTTCTTTTATTAATATCGTATTAAGGATGCTGACATCACAGAGCCACCATCTTGCAGCATCCCTCAAGTTTTTTTCAGAATGGGTTTGAAAAAAGTTTAAATTCTTGTATAGTGAGGTTGGCATCAGGGACCATCAAAGAGAACATACAAGGCTGTATCGGGAATCCACAAGCCAGAACATACCAGAGAGGCTGACATAAGGGCCCAAGTAGTAAGATCATACACAACGGACGCGCCCAAAAAACAGTCCAGCATACACACATTGCACTTATAGAGAAGCTGACATGTCGGACACAGCAGACCCAAGCATAGCCCATGAAATTAGCCTATCACCCAAGCATAGCCCAAAACCTTCTAATTCGGCCTTTTTTTAGTCTTGTGGCCACTGACCATAACCCATTCAATTTATTGAGCCGATGGAATATAACCCATGAAGAATAAGGCATCCGTCCGGGTTAGCCCAGAATCTTTCTAATTAGGCCTTTATGAGCATTTCCCCCCTTCACCCCCCCAAAGTTGCGCTTGTCGTTTAACGTTTCTAGTGTACGAAGTGTTTCTTGCGTAGTGGCAAGACACACAGTTGACCGCTACTGATCGAGGCCTCGAGTTCTAGTCCTAGACAATTCATGTTATTGTAGACTAACATTTTTTGTACTCTAAGGCTAACATCTAGGACTTGAAAAAATAGTCCAACATACACACGTTTCTTTCAAATAGAGGTTGTCATGTGGGACCCAGCATGGACACATTTCCTGCACAAAGGAGGCTGACATCTGCGATCCAGCAAACTACCAAGGTCAAAACAGAGGACTCGGTAAAAAAAAGTCCATTATATGCACGTTTCATTTACAGAGAGGCTGATACGGTCAAAATAGCAGATGGGGTCAAAAAAGTCGATCATACGCACATTTTATTTATAGAGAGGCTGATATGTGGGACCCAGCAGCGCGACCTTATAAAGATGTTGCATCGAGCAACGTTTCAAGTTCGAAATAGGAAGGCATGGGCGGGAAAAAAGTTCAGCATGCACACGTTTCTTGTAATGAGAGGCTGAAATGAGGAACCAAAAAGTGCGACCAAACGGTAGATTCCTCGAGCAACGCTATATTGTTCAGAACAAGGTAGCGCTAGAGAAGAAAAAAATTCCATCATACCCACGATTCTTTCAATGAGAGGCTGACATAAGTGACCTACCAGGCTGAATAAACGGCTGATGCACTGAGCAACGCTATCAAGTTCGGAACACGAAGGCGTGACCGAGGGAAAAAAAATTCATCATACACACGTTTCTCCTAATAAGAGGATGACATGTAGGACCCAACAACATGATTAAACGGTAGATGCATCGAGTAGCGCTATCAAGTTTGTAATAGGATTGCGCGAGCGAAGGAAAAATTTCATCATACACACGTTTCTTCTATTGATAGGATGGCATGTGGGTCCCAGCAGCCTGATTAAATGGTAGATGCATCGTGCAATGCTATCAAGTTCATAACAGGGTAGCGTGAGTGAAGGAAAAAATTCTATCATACACACGATTCTTCTAATAAGAGGCTGACATGTGGGACCCAGTAGCCTGACTAAACGTCAGACGTATTGAGCAACATTATCGAGTTCAAATAAGGGACGCACGACCAAAAAGTATGGTCCGCTGGAGACACTCACATCCGGAACCCACATGCCTCAAAAGAATTCGGCGAGTCAAACATCGCGCGAGGAACCGAAAATCTTTCTTCTGCCATATGCTGGCCGAGCTTAATCCATGTTTTTAGCGGTTTTATCGTAGCAGAGGGTCACGAAACCGGAAAAAAAGTTTCTCATCGGCCACGGTCGAGCGGAGAAATTCGTCGTGGAAGACGCGCCTTCTACGATGACCAACAGGCCAAGTCATTGCAGATGGACACTTTTCTTGTAGTGCTGAGTTTCAAACTATCAGGAAAGAACATTCTCAAATTTTTGAGTGATGACAAGTAAAGAAAGTCCGAATAATATAGATCTAAATGCTACAAGCTAAGTTTTCAGAGATAAATAATGGAGAAATATGTTGTACTTACAATTTTCCATGTTTTATGAGTTCTCAAACTTCCTAGCTAACTCCGCCCACTTGAATGACTTTATGTCAATTTATCAAAATTAGGTAAAATTTGACTACAAGAAAACTGTAGATTGCTTTGAAATTTTTACGAAAAAGCTTTTGGAGGTTCCCATCAAGGGGTCAATTAATATATCAAAAACCGCCGAGAGTTTGGATAACAGTTTCAACTTCTTGATAAGATTTTGAATCTTGGAAATTTTGAACCCGTTTTGAAAAGGATCACATGAAATAAAAGAAAAACAAAAAACAAAAGATTTACACATGATGTCCTATCATGTCGTGTGCACCACGGGCCATGAAAACGGTAACCATGGGATTAGACAAGTTTTGGAAAAATAGCTTCACAATATTGTCCTACTATGTGTATGGATATTATTGGGTTTATTTCAACCCGAACTACCAAGGTCATCAAGGACAGATCGACATCATAGTTTATGATTTGATAGAGTTCCCATAGTAGTTTGGTAGATGGGTGCATTTGGGCGTAGTAAGTATTGTTGCATGTGGGAGTTTCCAACAATTAGGAAAAAATATATTCAAGTTTCTCTAGTGACGACTGTGATATTTTTATTTGAAGAAAGTCCAAATAATATGGTTCATAACACCACAAGACAATGGTTTTAGACATAGTTGGTCATGTTTCCTATCTAACTTTGGCACTTAAAATGCCTATATGTCGATTTATCAAAACTAGGTCAAATTAATTTGAAGTGCAAGTAAGTGGTAGATTGCTCTTAAGATTTTATATAGGGCATTTGAAGGTATTGTACCCACCAGGCAATCAATATATGTGAACGACCAAGATTTTTGAAAAATTCAACTTCTTGCTAATAATTTGCATGCTGGCAATGTTGACCCTATTTTGCAATCAATAGAAGAAACTAAAGAAAAATCATAAAAACAAAGACTTATGCATGTCATCCTTTTGCGTGTATTACCTGCCATGAAAAATGATAAACATGAGTTTTGACAACTTTGAAAAAACCTGCCTCACAAAATTGGTCTAGCATGTATGTGAATAAGTTTCAAGCCAAAAGACCAAGGTCATGGCCATATCCAACATCGTGTTATGATAATTTTCACATATTAAGTAGATTGGTGCATCTTGACATGGAAAACAATGTTGCCTAGGGGAGTTTCCAACAAGTATTAGGAAAAGAGACAATCTCAATTTTCCAAGTGAGAGGAATGTTTCTTATGTAAATCAAGTACAATAGTACTAGCCACCCGCAAAATAGTACAGTAGTACTAGTACTACCAAGAATATGGTTTGAAATGGAGGGAAAAATGAAGAGCAAGAAGAGAGAGACTGAGAATAACGTAGGCAGCGCGAGAGGAGTTAAAGGCGGTGCAATGTCATAAGAAAAGTTACAGTACATATTACGATGGGTTCCTGACACGCGGTACTAGTACACGTACTACTAGTATATTTTCTCTCTCCTTCACCCCCCTCTGACCATCCATCCACCATCCTCCATTTCTCCTTTCTTTCCAGGTAATATTTCGCGCAATGATTATACTTCTAGTCTAAGATGTAGTGGTGCATAAAAAGATGGAGCCCACACCATATCAACATCAATTAAATTCAGTGACACAACTTTGTGAAGAGTATATAGTAGGACTACTGTAGATAAGCATGTAGAGACAATTAAATTTCAATGTATGAAGTAAGAGACACCGAGTAATTCTACAGGATCTGCATGATTCTCTTTATTTTTGGATAAAGCAGGCGCCTCCTAAATTCTTTGGGCCGAGAAAAATCAAGAACTGAAAAGGCTGGTATAATCTTTTTTTGTAGACGGGACGAGTCTGGTACAATCTATTTATGATACTTTGGGATACTTTTTAGGAAATTAATACAAACACGACTATAAATAGATATTATAAATTGCAACATTACGCACCCCTCCTTTCACCCAAAACACCCAACCTGCCGTTACATAGAACATGATCTCTCTCTATTTCCTTCCAAAATGTCGTATGGCAACTCCCTCCAGAACACATCGATCAACCTGACAAACAGGAAGGCCCCAAAACTCCGCCTAGAATCCCAGACTCATTAGTCGGGCCATGGCTGTCGCCGCTATCCGACTCCTCTGATGAAGAAGATAGCCACTGGCAGTGCTTTTTCGAAGGGACACCACCACCAACACTAAGCGACTCCGGTAAGACGGACGATGAGACTAAGGAAGAGGAGGAGTCTGAGGTCAATGTTGAGGATGAGGCCGAAGACGGCGATAGGGAGGAGGCCGAGGACAACAAGGAGGAGGTGTCTCCCCTCCCCCGAAGAAGTGTGCCCGATTGCAAAATTAAATAGTGTCTAGAAAAGAGGCGGGTAGTGTACTATATCTCATTCTAGAAAGCATCTTGTCTTCGGTAAATAATGTTGTCAATGAGAGTTCCCAACTTTTAGGAAAATGCTTTTCAATTTCCAAGTGATAGAATTTGTTTTTAGTAATTAAGTACACCCGAATAATTTGGCTTAGAGTGCACTCACTGTATTCTAGCAAAATATAAATAATTTCCACCGCATGTTCATACTATATGAAAATACTTATTTCTATTTGTGTAATGATACATAGTTTGGGAGGGAGGGGGTAATGATACATATGGAAACTCAAATGGTAATACTTTTTCCATAATATTGGTCAAACTTGATACTATTTGGCTTTCCAGGAAATTAATACTATATACCTTACTTTGTAGAACAAAGGTAGTATATAAGAAACAAGAGTTTTGAAAGTTTCAAATTTTTGCTATAAAGTTGCGTGCCAACAATTTTAAACCTGTTTTGTAAAAAAATCAAAGAAACTAAATGGAAATGAAAAATGAAAATTTTTGCATAGTGTCCTCTTACATCTATGCTTGTTTCGACGAAAACTACAAACATGGATTTGAGCAACTTTCGAAAAACTAGCTTCACAATATGGTCACAAGTATGTATGAACATTGTTCACATTTTAAGCCAAGTTACCAATGCCAAGGTCATATCTGCATCACTCATCCCGTTTATATAGGATAAATTAAAGAAAAGTTAAGAAAACAATAAAAAATTTAAGCACTTGCGTATGGTGTCCTCTTTCTTCAATGATAAACATGAATTTTGACAAGGTTTAAAAACACTTGCGTCATAATATAACTAGCAATGTGTTAATATACTTGGGGTTTAAGTTAAATAATGACAAAGTTCGTGGCCATTATTACATAGTTTATAATAACATGTCCATTTCTGGTAGACATGTACATCTTGGCATGGCATACTAATATTGTTAATGGGAATTTTCAACTATTATGTATAGGCAAATTTCAAATAACTTTAGAAGTGGCACATATGATTATTTTTTAAATAAAATGCATAAAGTATGGCTCTAAATGCCACACACACTAAATTTCACATAAAATAGAGTATGTTTTATGGTTACCAAGTTTCATGAATTTTCAAGCCTTCTAGATAATTTCGCATACTTAAATGACTTTTTATTAGTTGACCAAAGTAGGTAAAATTTGAACTACAAGTGCATGATAGATTGCTTGTAAATTTGTCCAAAATTCATATATAATTATTGTACCCACGCAGTCATATTGAAAACAAATGATTGTTTTGAAAGATACAACTTCTTTATATGAATTTTCATGCTGGCACATATGACCATGTTTCAAAAAAGTCAAAGAAAATAATAAAAAATGGAAAAAATGACCAAGGTCATGGCCATATTATATAATAGTACTCCAAAAAATTATGGTTCACATCCAAGGGATGGAGGCACAGAGCTGGCTCTAGAATAGATTAGACATCATCACAACTCAAAATAATTCTGGTACTGTATTTTGTTTGAAAAGGGGAATAGAACCCTGGCCTATGCATTGGTTGATGCACATAGCCTTTTAGTACTGTATTAAAAATTCATACTAGTAAAACGGTAAAAACAATGTTGTTAATGTTTCAATAGAAGGGACCTAAGCACCTTCACCAGCCCTCCACAATTAACCTTTCTTCCTCTTCTTCCCGCTGTTCCTTTATGACTTTGTAGCTATGGCTCCGAAGATCGGAGCTCCCCGGGGGAAGAAGAAGAATATCCAGGTGGCGGCCAGAAAGGCCGTGGAGAAAAAGAAGACATTTCTCTGGCTTTCGAATCCTGCTCTGGCCACTCCATGTTGCACTCTCACACCAGGCAACCACAGGAAGAAGTAGGTGTCGAGGTCTGTCAAGGCTGGGCTGCATTTCCCCATTGGTTGGATCGGGTGCTACCTCAAGGAGGGTCGGTACTCCCATCGCATAGACTTTGGGGCTCCCGTCTACCTCGCAGCCGTTCTCGAGTACCTCACAACCGAGGTGCTGGAGCTTCCCGGGCAAGCCGCAAAGGATAGCAAGAAGATCTGCATCATCCCGAGGCATATGATGCTCGGCATCATGCGCGACGAGGAGTGATGGCCCAAAATATATCGAGCCTGTTGGGGAACCCCAAGAGGAAGGTATGATGATCACATCAGCAAGTTTTCCCTCTGTTATGAAACCAAGGTTATCAATCAAGTAGGAGCAAGGAAACACCTCCAAGGTGTTGCTAGCTGGCCTTTGGCAGGGCGCACTACCGGTGCTAGCAGCAACATGGAAACCTGCACAACACAACCACAGAACTTTGCCCCCAACTTACAGTGAGGTTGTCAATCTCACCGTATTGTGTGGAAGAAAGTAATTGCTTGCAGAAAGTAAATAGAAAGCAATAAACAGTTGTAGATTGATGGTAAAAGAAAGGACAGGGATCCATAGTTCACTAGTGGTGGCTCTCCTTAAGATAGATAACATGTTGGGTGAACAAATTACAGCGGGGCAATTTACAAACATCAAGAAAGCAATGTGCATATACTACTCATCTTGACTCCTTTGAGATTTTATTGGGCATTACAACATTATACATAGACCATAATCCAACTGCATCTATGACTAATAATCCACCTTCAGGTTATCATCTGAACCCCCAAGTTGCAAGCAACAGATAATTGCATTACGCATTGCGTGTAAAGTAAACAATACGATTGTTCTATGAACAAAGGATTGTTGTTTTCTCCCTAGTAGCAACAACACATCTAGTACCTTAGAGATTTCTTTCACTTACCCAGATTACTAGAGGCATAAACCCACTATCGAGCATCAATACTAACTCTTGGAGTTGCTAGCATCTACTTGGCCAAGATAGCTACTAACAACGGAAATCATGCAAGATCACAAATAAGAAAGACATGATAGAATCAATAATCAATATGAAATAGCATCTCAATATCCATTGGATACCCGCAAACACAACATGTAGGAATTACAAATAGATGATCTTGATCATGAACGGAGCTCACAAGATCTAAACATGATAGCACAAAGGAGAAGAACTAGCCATCTAGCTACTACATGGACCCGTAGTCCAAGGATGAACTACTCACGCATCACACCGGAGGCTTGCATGGTGATGAAGAAGGCCCCCAGGGTGAATTCCCCTCTCTGGCAGGGTGTCGGGAAGAGCTTCAGATCCCTCCCGATCTAGGGATGGAGATGACGGCGGCTACAGACTATTTCATGGAATTTTGATCGGGTACTTAGGGTTTCTGTATCGGAGGCATCTTATAGGCGAAAGGGGAGGCCGAGGGGGTGCCGGAGGCGGCCAGACCACCCCCTGACGCGGGCCAGGCTGGGCCACGCGACCAGGTCGTGTGGCGCCCCCTGGCCCCTCTCCGTCTCGTACTCTGGCTCCTTGTGTCCCTCGGTGAAAAACTAACTTTGGCTTTTGTCCCATCCAATTCCGAGAATATTCATTTTCTGACTTTCCTGGAACCAAAAACAGCAGAAAACAGGCAGTTAGCATTGTGGCTCTTGTTAATAGGTTAGTTCAAGAAAGTGTATAGAAAGTACTCCAAAGTTGGAACAAAACATAAGAAAGTAGATAAAACCAAGCATTTAACATCAAAAATTATGGATACGTTAGCAACGTATCAACATCCCCAAGCTTAACTCATGCTCGTCCTCGAGTAGGTAAGTGATAAAAAGAAAGAATAATTTTTGAGGTGACATGCACCATCATAAACTTGATCAAAGTATTTGTAAAACATTGACAGCTGGGATCATAGTACTTCAATCATAACATGAAAGACAAAGTTCTAACAATAAGATAAAGGAACTATGTTGCAACATGAAAAGGCATAAACAAAATATTCATGAATAACGATGCTTTGCAAGACGTCTATTTGTTTCACATAAAGAAAACATAGCCTAGTAGCATTCAGCTTGTCCCTCATAGAGTAGCAAACATAAATGCATAGGACACCTTCAAAGTTCATAAGAGTGACTAGATACAAATAGTTTAAAACAAGAAATATCAAAGTTATGCATAAATCAACAAGTCCTGGGACAATGCACATAGAACTAAGAATGGCCACTATGCTCTCAAAGTAGGTGCATAAAGATAGAAGGTGGAGACTCAACATAAAAGTAAAAGAAAGGCCTTCATAGAAGGAAGTAGGGATTCAAGTTTCATAAAGAGCTTCCAAAAATTATGGTACTTATTAGCTTTTAGCTCTCATTGCCCCTATCATAAGGATCTTGAAGTGATTAAGGTTAAAGTGAACAAACTATGGTGTATATGCTTGACGAAGTATAAGTTGGAAATCTCATGTCCCTTGAATACGAGGGACGCTCCTCATGCTACTCAAGTTTAGTTACTGGTAAGTTCTTGTCATAGTAAGTACATGTGTATCCTAGAGAACCGCCAACGGGGTACCCCTTGCCCCATGATACGGAAGAATCCCCATATCAAAATGACAAGGCAAGCAGACAACGAGCATCTCAGCAATCTTCTTATTTACTATGGGAAAATGGTGCTTTTTTCTCTCTTTCCTCTTTTATCATATCTTTTTTTTATTTTTCTCTTTTTTTCTCAATATCTGACTCTTTTTTTACAAGAAGAATGCTTCATAGACAGCTCATTATGGTTATGCTGCAGGTTTCTACCACGACAGCATGGATTAGACCAGCGACCCAGGCGTTTCTCTAACACACAAACATAACTCCATGGACTTACACGCTCCCCTTTCATTTCACACTGACGACATCCATAGACAAAAGAGCATGATATCAACTAGGTACAAAGTACAAGTGCAATGTTGAAAGCGTTAGCCATGACAACATGGTTCTGATAATCCCCAACATATAAGTGCAAGCATATACAACATAGATGACACAATGGTTCAAGTTTATTAAGGGCAAAAAAGTAAAGTGTGCCATCAAGTTCGTGAGAGCTTTAATCACTAGTTTTCTCATAACAAGTTTAATTCGGAAGGTAGAATAAAAACATGAATATACTTGGAATAGCATATGCTAATAGGTAGGTATGGTGGACTCTTTGGAATAACTTGGTTTTAGGAGTTGGATGCATGAGTGGAACTCATACTTGGTATGGAGGCTAGCAAAAGACTGGGAGCGACCAACTAAGAGAGCAATAATGGCCATAATCATGCAGAGCGACAAAACATCATTAATCAAAGCATAAAGTGATACTACAAGTTGAAAACTAAAGGATCATAAAGGCTTATGGTGACTTGGGATAGTCATAACATGGCTTGAGCATGTGCCAAGTCAACCCAAATAAAGCATCAAAGGAGAATACCACAATATTATGCTTTAATATGCTAAAACAACGCATGATTCTTCCAAGGCACATTAAGCAATCTCAATTGTTTATAACAAGTCATGCTACAACAAAGAATACTAAGCATAAAGCCAAAACAATATCAAGCATGGCATGACAAAGCATATGCCACAGTCAAAAACAAGCTCTCTTTACCATTTAAGCATGAACTTCTCCTACTCTTTTCTAATCCAAATGAAACTATTTAAAAACCAATGTATGAAAGAGGGGGTCCAACCAATTTATTCAGAAAACTAAGAAAACCAAGCAAACGAAAAACCAAAACGAAAACGAAAAAGAAGACGCTCCAAGAACAACACAACTATGCATGAAACAATAAAAATGAACTATTTGGAAGAAACCTGGGATTTTTATTGATGAAGAAGGGGATGCCTTGGGCATCCCCAAGCTTTGATGCTTGTAATTCTTGGATATTTCTTGGGGTGACACGCGTGGCATCCCCAAGCTTGAGATTTAGTCCATCCTTCATCTCATTACTTATTCCTTCCATACACCTGAATTTTTTCTTCATACGAAACTTCACACAATCTTTATTAGCAACATTAGTGCACTCAAGATAATAAGTCTTGAGGTTCAGTTTTAACACCAATAAAACTTCCATTAAAACACAAGCTACTGTATCACTTCCCTCAAAAAGCACAATTCCCCAAAAGAACTCAAAAAGGAACCAACAAGAAGCAAATGCAAATAATGGCAGAAATCTGTCAAAACAGACCAGCAGGTAAAAACCAATTTTTTGAAGCCTTCTGTTGCTCAAATCAAAAAGTGTTGAACTAAAGAAAATTATATAACAACCTGGGGCAGAAGCACAAAAATTCACGCCTCAAAACGACGTACAGAGATTTTACACAAATTTTTACGGTGAAGCACAGAAATGTGTTTCGGGACAACAACTTTCCCAATCGTTACTTCTCTCTCATTAGAGGTTACTCTTGGCACAAAAAGCAAATAAAATGGATAAGGAGCAGTTATTACTGAAGTAATAACTTCCAAGACTCATCTAAAACTTTTGGGTTATCTCCTAATAAGTACTTTTGTTTAATGCCTTTAAGTTAGGCATGATAGTTTGAGAAGATGCTAACTTAACAAATATGAATTAAAGTAAAAGAGAGCATCAAGAAGCAAATTCAAAACACATTTAAGTCTAACCCACTTCCTATGCATAGGAATCTTATACGCAAATAAATTCACAAAGAATAAAGCGACATGCATAGGAAAATAAAACGAGAGTAACTTTAAAACTTTAAGCAAATAGAGAGGTGTTTCAGTGCCATGAAAACTTTTACAACCATATTTTCCTCTCTCATAATAATTTTCAGTAGCTTCATGAATGTACTCAACAATATAACTTTCACATAAAGCATGCTTTTCATGATCTACCAACACTAGAGCTTTATTATAATCATTTTCAAAAGAATCCTCAGGAACATAACATTCATCCTCCTTTAGTAAGCATGGGGGACAATCAAATATTGTAAGGGGTAAAGAGTTACTCACATTAGAAGGTAGGAATAGGTAGATCCATTCTTCCTCCTCTTGATCATCACTCTCCTCCTCTTTTTCATCCAATGAGCTTCCAGTTTCAGCAATTTCTTTTTCCAGAGGCTCCTGGAAGGCATTAGTCTCTTCCGCTGGTCGAGAGCATCTATTAAGATATTCAAGAATATAGCCATTTTCTTCCTTGTAATTATCAAAGCAAAATTGAAGTATATCATAAACCTCATATTTATAAGGTGCATCATCAGTATTTTCAAGCAAACTAGCAAGTTCAAATGCACCCTTCCAAGCAATAAATTCTTCAATTTGTTCCACATCATAAAAGTCATAATTTCCTTTAACATAAGAAGATATGGTAACATTATCATTATACTCACATTGAAAAGGGAGGTGTTTATACCTCCTACAGCAACAAGATTTATCAACGCAATAAGTAACATTATAAGTAGAGCACACGTTTCTAAAGATGGTATATAATTTATTAATTTGTTCCCATAAGTGTTTCCCTTTTTGTGACAAA
Source organism: Avena sativa (assembly GCA_916181665.1). Classification (NCBI taxonomy): domain Eukaryota; kingdom Viridiplantae; phylum Streptophyta; class Magnoliopsida; order Poales; family Poaceae; genus Avena; species Avena sativa. The sequence continues at coordinate 201,619,279 of OV702290.1, forward strand.
CGGTGTTCCTTATAATAATATTTTTGTTCTTCCGTGAACCCACCTTGACAATTAGATTCAGTTTCAAAGAAACCATCCATTGATAGAAAGCATCATAAAGCAAGACATATCAGACCAACGAAAATAACAACTATAGTAGGAACTAATTGTTTTTATATTTTTGATAAAAAGAACAAGCAAACAAAGCAGAAATAAACTAAGCAAAAAAAATAACAAAGTAAAGAGATTGGTTATGAGGGACTCCCCTTGTGAAGATGTCCTTGACTACCCAGCAACGGCGCCAGAAACATAGCTTGATGGAACAAAATATATCGAGCTCGTTGGGGAACCCCAAGAGGAAGGTATGATGAGCACAACAACAAGTTTTCCCTTAGTTATGAAACCAAGGTTATCAATCCAGTAGGAGCAAGGAAACACCTCCAAGGTGTTGCTAGCTGGCCTTTGGTAGGGCGCACTACTGGTGCTAGCAGCAACGTGGAAACCTGCACAACACAACCACAGAACTTTGCCCCCAACTTACAGTGAGGTTGTCAATATCACCGGTTTTGCTGAAAACAAAGGATTAAACATATTGTGTGGAAGAAAGTAATTGCTTGCAGAAAGAAAATAGAAAGCAGTAAACAGTTGTTGATTGATGGTAAAAGAAAGGACCGGGGTCCATAGTTCACTAGTGGTGGCTCTCCTTAAGATAGATAACATGTTGGGTGAACAAATTACAGCGGGGCAATTGACAAACATCGAGAAAGCAATATGCATATACTACTCATCTTGACTCCTTTGAGATTTGATTATGCATTACAACATTATACATAGACCATAATCCAACTGCATCTATGACTAATAATCCACCTTCAGGTTATCATCCGAACCCCCTCCAGAATTAAGTTGCAAGCAACAGATAATTGCATTACACATTGCATGTAAAGTAAACAATACGATTGTTCTATGAACAAAGGATTGTTGTTTTCTCCCTAGTAGCAACAACACATCTAGTACCTTAGAGATTTCTGGCATTTCCCCAGATTACTAGAGGCATGAACCCACTATCGAGCATCAATACTAACTCTTGGAGTTGCTAGCATCTACTTGGCCAAGATAACTACTAACAACAGAAAGCATGCAAGATCACAAATAAGAAAGACATGATAGAATGAATAATCAATCTGAAATAGCATCTCAATATCCATCGGATCCCCGCAAACACAACATGTAGGAATTACAAATAGATGATCTTGATCATGAACGGAGATCACAAGATCTAAACATGATAGCACAAAGGAGAAGAACCAGCCATCTAACTACTACATGGACCCGTAGTCCAAGGATGAACTACTCATGCATCACACCAGAGGCTTGCATGGTGATGAAGAAGGCCTCCAGGGTGCCGGGAAGAGCTTCAGATCCCTCTCGATCTAGGGATGGAGATGACAACAGCTACAAACTCTTTCGTGGAATTTTGATCGGGTACTTAGGGTTTCTGTATCGGAGGCATCTTATAGGCGAAAGGGGAGGCCGGAGGCGGCCAGACCACCCCCTGGCGTAGGCCAGGCTAGGCCACGCGGACAAGTGGTGTGGCGGCCCCCTGGCCCCTCTCTGTCTCATACTCTGGCTCCTTGTGTCCCTCGGTGAAAAACTGACTTTGGCTTTTGTCCCCTCCAATTCCGAGAATATTAATTTTCTGACTTTCCTGGAACCAAAAATAGCAGAAAACAGGCAGCTGGCACTGTGGCTCTTGTTAATAGGTTAGTCCAAGAAAGTGTATAGAAAGTACTCCAAAGTTGGAACAAAACATAAGAAAGTAGATAAAACCAAGCATGGAACATCAAAATTATGGATACATTAGCAACGTGTCAAGGAGCTCAGCAAGCTGCTGGCCGGTGTTACCCTCGCGCACAGCGGCGTGCTTCCAAACATCCACGAGTCCCTTCTTGGCAATGGTACCACGGAGGAAGCATCGAAGTTGGCCAAACAGGATGCTGCCAAGTCGCCTAGGAAGACCGCGGAGTCCCCCTAGAATTTGTTAAGTTGTACTCCGTATGAGGTTGGGTTTGCTCTGTTTGTAGTTTGGCTAATCATTAGTGTCAATGTAATGTTCGGATCTGTGATGCTAAGAAAGAGCTTGTGAGGGTTCTAAAAAATGTTATTTTCGTAATATTATCCTATACTGCCTTTTTTTAATATTACTCCGCATATTAGGTTTAATTAAAGTCAAACGTTACAAAGTTTGACCAACTATATACACTATTTAAAAGTATACTCATTAACAAAATCAATACTATCGGAACACAATGAAACATACTTTAATATATCATATAGTATACGTCTAATATTGTAGATATTAATATTTTGTATGTTATGTTTGCTTAAACATTACAAAACTTGACTTTGACTTGGTCAAACGTGCGAGTAATATGAAACAGAGAGAGTACCACTATATAGTGAATGAATAACTTTGAATATTAACCGTTGGATCAAGACTAGCAAATCCCAACATGCCAACCATTGGATCTTCTTTTCCATTTTAGCATCTAGAAGATTCTATCGATAGTCTTTACTCTTTATCACAATGAACGCTGGTATGCACAAACCTCAAAACACGCTCCATTGCTTAATTTCAGGGTCTTTGTGCTAAATGTATGGATTTGAATGTAATTTTCATTTTTATGAGATTCTTGATGTAACTTGTACTTCCACTGACTGTGTTAACTAAATCACCTCGCTTCTACGGGACCTACCCAGTTAGAAGAAAATGCCACCGCCCCAATTATCAAACAAAGTGGACCATGGTTTCTTATAATTCCAAGTTTTTATTACAAGGATTTTTCAAGCTTCCTTGCTAACTTCGCACACATAAGTTACTTTTTGCTCATTTAATGAAATTAGGTTAAACATTAGCTACAAGTAAGCATGTTAAACTGCTCTTGAATTATATGTCTCTTCGGAGTTAGATGGGTGCATCTCCTTATATTAAACAATGACGTTGGTGTGAATTACCAACTATGAGGAAATAAGATTCTCAATTTTCCGAGTGATGATGAGATTGTTCTTTTCCATAAAAAAAGTCCAAAGAACATGAATCTGAATGCCACAAGCCAAGCTTTCAGACATATATAGTGGACCAACATGTTTTCAAATGTCCCAGCTTACCCTGCCCAGTTGAATGACTTTATGTCAATTCATTGAAATTATGTCAAATTTGAACTATAAGTAAAATGTAGGTTGCTTTGAAAGTTTTACGAAAAATATTTTGAAGGTACCCATCGGGAGGTCAATTAATATATCATAAACCAACGTAAGTTTTGACGATAAGTTCAACTTTTTGCTAAGATTTTTCTTCTTGACAATTTCACTAAATTATGTCAAAACTTGAGTAATCGTGATATATTGCTCTTAAATTAAAAGTCATTTTCAGAGGTAGATGAGTACATCTTATTGTAGTAAAAAATGCTATTGGTGTGAGTATCCAACTATCAGGAAAAACATTCCCAAATTTTCGAGTGATGACAAGATTATTCTTTTCTGCAAAGAAAGCCCGAAAAATATTGGATCTGAATGCCACAAGCCAAGTTTGCAGAAATATATACTAGGTCAGTATGTTTTACTTATGATCCCATGTTTTACGAGTTTTTGATCTTCCCTGCTTAGCGATGGTACCGTGGAGGAAGCAGCGAAGTTGCCCGAGCAGGATGCTGCCAAGTCGGCTGAGAAGATCGCGGAGTCCTCCTAGAAGTCGTTAAGTTGTACTCCGTATGAGGTTGGGTTTGCCATGTTTGTAGTTTTGATAATAATCAGTGTCAATGTAATGTTCGGATCTATGATGCTAAGAAAAAGCTTGTGAGGGTTCTAAAAAAATGTTGTTTTCGTAATCTTATCCTATACTCCCTTTGTTTAATATTACTCCGTATATTAGGTTTATTCAAAGTCAAACGTTACCAAGTTTGACCAACTATGTACAATATTAAAAACTATACCCATTAACAAAAAAATCAATACTATCAAAACACAATGAAACATACTTTAATATATCATATAGTATACGTCTGATATTGTAGGTATTAATATTTTGTATGTTATGTTTTCTTAAACATTACAAAATTAACTTTGACTTGGTCAAACGTGCGAGTAATATGAAATAGAGAGAGTACCACTATATAGTGTATGAATAACTTTGAATATTAATTGTTGGATCAAGACTAGCAAATCCCAACATTGCAAACCGTTGGATCTTCTTTTCCATTCTAGCATCTAGAAGATTCAATTGATAGTCTTTACTCTTTAGCACAATGAACGCTGGTATGTGCAAACCTCAAAACACACTGCATTGCTTAATTTCAGGGTCTTTGTGCTAAATGTATGGACTTGGATGTAATTTTAATTTTTTATGAGATCCTTGATGTAACTTGTACTTCCAATAACCTTGTTAATTAAAGAACCTCGCTCCTATAGGACCTGCCCTAGTTAGAAGAAAATGCCACCGCCCCAATTATCAGACAAAGTGGACCATGGTTTCTTATAATTCCAAGTTTGTAGTACTAGGATTTTTCAAGCTTCCTTGCTAACTTCGCACACTTAAGTTACATTTTTCTCATTTAAAGAAATGAGGTTAAACTTGAGCTACAAGTAAGCGCAATAGACTGCTCTTGAATTAAATGTCTCTTCGGAGTTAGATGGGTGTATCTCCTTGTAGTAAACAATACCTTTGGTGTGAGTTTCCAACTATGAGGAAATAACATTCTCAATTTTCTGAGTGATGATGAGATAGTTTTTTCCATAAAGAAAGTTAGAAGAATATGGATCTGAATGCCACAACCCAAGCGTTCAGACATATATAGTAGACCAACATGTTATACATACTTATGATTCCCATGTTTTATGAGTTTTCAAACGTCCCATCTTACCCTGCCCATTTGAATGACTTTATGTTGATTCATTGAAATTATGTCAATTTTGAACTTTAAGTAAAATGTAGGTTGCTTTGAAAGATTTAAGAAAAAGCTTTTGGAGATACCCTTTCGGGCGATCAATTAATATATCATAAACCAACGTAAGTTTTGACGACGGGTTCAACTTCTTTCTAAGATTTTTCATCTTGACAATTTAAGGAAATTAGGTCAAACTTGAGCTTAAAAAATGCGCGATATATTGCTCTTGAATTAAATGTCATTTTAGAGGTAGATGAGTACATCTTATTGCAGTAAATAATGTTGATGTTGTGAGTTCCAACTATTAGAAAAAACATTCTCAATTTTCCGAGTGATGACAGATTGTTCTTTTCCGCGAAGAAAGCCCAAAGAATATTGGATCTGAATGCAAGAATCCAAGTTTTTAGACATATATAGTGGGTCAGCATGTTTTACTTATGATTCCCATGTTTTACGAGTTTTCGATCTTCCTAGCTAACTCTGTCCACTTGAATGACTTTATGTCAATGTATTGAAATTAGGTCAAATTTGACCTACATGTAAATTGTAGGTTACTTTGAAAGGTTTATGAAAAAGCATTTGGAGGTACCCATCAGGCGGTCAATTAATATATCATAAACCACCATAAGTTTTGACGATAGGTTCAACTTCTTGCTAAGTTTTTGCATCTTGATAATTTAACAAAATTACGTCAAACTTGAGCTACAAGTAAGCGTGAGAGATTGCTCTTGAATTAAATGTCATTTTAGAGGTAGATGAGTGCATCTTATTGTAGTCAAAAATACCATCGGTGTGAGTGTCCAACTATCATGAAATAACATTCTCAATTTTTGGAGTGATGACGAGATTGTTCTTTTCTATAAAGAAAGTCCGTATAATATTGGATTTTAATGCCACAATACAAGTTTTCGAACCTATATAGTGGATCGACATGTTGTACTTACGATTCCCATGTTTTATGAGTTTTCAAATTTCATAGCTAACTCTACCCACTTGAATGACTTTATGTCGATTTATCGAAATTAGTTCAAATTGAACTATATACATTAAGTAAATTGTAGGTTGCACTGGAAGTTTTACGAAAAAGCTTTTGGAGGTACCCATCGAGGATCAGAATTAATATATAAGAAACTATCGAGAGTTTTGATGACAGGTTCAACTTCTTGCTAAGATTTTGCATCTTGACAATTTAACGAAATTAGGTCAAACTTGAGGTACAAGTAAGCGCGATAGATTACTCTTGAATTAAATATCTTTTCGAAGGTAGATGGGTTTATCTTCTTGTAGTAAACAATGTCATCAGTGTGAGTTTCCAACTATCAGGAAAAAAACATTCTCAATTTTCGGATTGATAATGAGATTGTTCTTTTTAGTAAAGAAAGTCTGAAGAATATGGATCTCAACGCCACAAGCCAATCTTCCAAACATATTAAGTGAACCAACATGTTTTACTTATGATTCCTAGGTTTTATGATTTTTCAATCTCCCTAGCTAACTCCACACACTTGAATTACTTCATGCCAATTTATCAAAATTAGTCAAATTTGAACTACAACTAAATTGTAAGTTGCTTTTAATGATTTACGAAAAAACTTTTGGAGGTACCCATCGGGGGGGGGGGGGGAGGGGGGTAATTAATATATCAGAAACCATCGAGGGTTTTGACAATAGGTTTAACATCATGCTAAGATTTTGCATCTTGATAATTTAATAAAATTAGGTCAAACTTGAGCTATAAGTAAGCGCGATAGATTGCTGTTGAAATAAATGTATTTTCAGAGGTAGATGGGTGCATTTTCTTATAGTAAACAGTGTTGTCGGTGTGAGTTTCCAACTATCAAGAAATACCATTCAATTCTCAATTTTTTCAAGTGATGATGAGCGAGGTTATTCTTTTTCCGTAGAGAAATGTCCGAAGAATATTGGATCTGAATGCCACAAGCCAAGTTTACAGATGTATATAATGGACCAACATGTGGTACCAACGATTCCCATGTTTTATGAGTTTTCAAACTTCCTAGCTAACTCTGGCCATCACTTAAATGACTTTATGTCGATTTATCGAAATTAGGTCAAATTTGAAACTACAAGCAAAATCGTAGGTTTTTCTCTGAAAGTTTGACGAAAAAGCTTTTGGAGGCACCCATCGGGGGGGTCACAATTAGTATATGATAAACCATCGAGAGTTTTGACAACATGTTCAACTTCATGCTAAGATTTTTCGTCTTGACAGTTTAATGAAATCAGTTCAAACTTGAGCTACAAGTAAGTGCGATAGATTTATCTTGTATTAAATGTCATTTCAGAGCTATATGGGTGCTTTTTTAGTAGGCAATGCCATCGGTGTGAGTGTCCAACTACGAGGAAAGGACATTCTCAATTTTTTGAGTGATGACAAGATTGTTTTTCCATAAAGAATGTGCGAAGAATATTGGATCTGAATGCCACAAGACAAGTTTTCACACATATATAGTGGATCAACAACATGTTTTACTTGCGATTCCCATGTTTTATGAGTTTTCAAGCTTCCTAGCTAACTCCACCCACTTGACTAACTTCATGTCGATGTATCGAAATAAGGTCGAATTTGAACTACAAGAAATAAATTATTGGTTGTTTTGAAAGTTTTATGAAAATATCTTTCGGAGGTACCCATCGAGCAGTCAATTAATATATCAGAAACCATAGATAGTTTTGACGACTGGTTCGACTTCTAGCTAAGATTTTGCATCTTGCAAATTTTGAACCCCTTTTGAAAATGGTCACATGAAATAAGGAGAGAGGGGAAATGATTTGTCTATTCTGTATGGGCAACCCACAAGTTTGAGGTGCACCTTAGGCTTAAAGATAACTTTATTTTCTCCACAATGTATAAGGTGAACCTTAGTGGATGCTACATACTAGGACTGAAGGTGTGCTTTTTTACACATTGCAGATGCCCAAAAGGAAATAGTACACTAGTATATTTCTTTGCTTAGACATATGCTCACCTCTATCCAAGCGTTGTGCATGCTGAGAGAATAAAACGTAGGCAGGGGAAGAGGGCAGCAGCCAAGAGGATTCAAAGGCTGTTCGATGTCAGAGCAAAGTTATGATGGGTTCTTGACATGAGGTACTCGTGTGGCCTTATAGTGGACTACCCTCTACTAGTAGTAAATTTTAGGACCTATGCACGCAAAACAAATTGTGTGTTTTATCTCTCCTTCGCTACCTCTCACCATCCATCCTCCATCTCTCTTCCCCTTCCCCCTCACGCACCGGCCTAGCTGATCTCTCCCTCGTCCATAGTGTGGCACTACACACGTGTTCCTTGGTACGGAAGCTCTATGTCTCTAGCTTGTTCGCCATCCATGTTAGTGTGTAGTAGGAGGAGTACATAGCAAGGAAACCACTTTGCTCCTTGGCGGCAAAAATATTCAAACTATTTCTGTTTTCGAAATTTTCACTTGCTTCCCGAACATCGGGAGGGATGGTTATTCAAAAGATCAGCCATTCGTAGTACTTCTTATCTTATCTTTATCTTGTCTTATCTCTTACAATACCATACCACAGTATAGTGTACGGATAAGTTTGAATATTGACCGCTGGATCAAGACTGTCAAATCCAAACATTGCTAACCATTGGATCTTCTTTTCCATTCTTAGCATCTAGAAAGATTCTATTGATAGTGACATGGGTATACCCTATGGGTACTCGAGTTCGGTATATATGGTCCAGATACGGCGGAAGCCCAGGCATTTCCAAGGCCCAAATGAAGAATTCGAGTGGCCCACGGACTCTCGATTGCTTGCGAGACAAGAAGAAGCTTAAGATAGAAAGTTTAAAGAGAAAACCATAATCTGTAACCGACTCGACCTGCTACCCGAGACCTAGCCTATCTATATAAAGGCTAGGAGGAGGCAGCGAGGAGGACACACGCAACCTTAGTTTCCACAACTCTCGCCAGATTGCATCTGCGTGCCCCTGTAATCTTCGATTCCTTCGTTAATTCGAAGAGCAGAAAAGCAGAAGTAGGGACCTCTATGAGGCCCGAACCTGGGTAAAACTTGCGTCCCTGTGTGCTTGTTTGCTAGCCGACTGATACCTCTAGCGCTCCGTCCTCCAAAACCCAAGTCCATAACAATGGGCATTGACGAGTTAAACCCTTGTCAATTGGTGCCGTCTGTGGGAATTGGGAGTGCTGATGTCGTGACTTCTTTGGCCCCATCAACCACGATCTACAACTCCGCAACAGCGGAGATTCACCAGATCTTTGGCGCGTTCGACTTCACCATACACACGCCAGCCACTCGCCCGGCTTTCGAGTCCGTGGGCGATGGAATCAGTCTGGCAATTCGGAGCTTCCGCTTCCAGGTTGGTAAGATGGGAACGCTTCACATGCCTGACCAGCCAACGGCACCCACGATTGCTCCAGCATCGTGGTTCCTGCCACCAATCAGCACCCTCAGCGAGCTCAACACCTCGGCAACACTGGGAGCACGGACAGCGACCTAGCCACTAAAGATGGAGCCTACGGCTCTGGATCTGAAAGTTGCGGGAGCAACAGCTTCCCTAACCACTTCATGTGCACGGCCATCAATGCATGCGACACCACCACCAATCGCAAAAACGCTAGCCCTGGATCTGGCACCAGACCACCCAACAACGCTGAACCACCCAACGACAACATGTCCAATGGTGGCCTCACCAATGGTGGCAACGGCGCGCCCGTCAACAATGGTGCGGCAGTCAAACTGCCAACCATGGTGAATGAACACATAGGAGAGCGTGTCATGATTAAACTCAACGACAACGAGTGGGCTCGTTGTCGAGAAGCCCTGCGAGGCAATCCTCTGCCCCCCGGCACACCGCAGGACGTGATGATGGGCTACCATTGGCTACTAAAGGAGGAATACAGATGCCAGCTACATGCAATCGCGCAACTCGAGGCGCATAAAAAAGTGGCGGATGAGTCGAGTCTTCGACGAGCTGTGCTCTCCTCCCATGGAGGATCCTCCTCCAAAGGCAACAAGTACGTGGCCAACAAGAGGTGATCTCGGATGGCCTATCTCACCGAGCAAGAACGCATAGAAGCTGCAAAAGTCCTCGACTTCAGCTCTATGACAGTCGACACGCGGGGCAACGTGGTCCCAAAGACACCGCAAGCCGTGGTGACGGTGGCCACCATGTACTTCCTCAACAACCAGCCGCCAGCTGGAGATCCGCGAGCTGCCATGCACCGATCTACGATCGCGAGCCTGGGGCTAATCGAGGCTGCCCTCAACAAGGAGCCAATGCCGGAGCCAAAGAAAAACAAGGCTCTGGCAAAACGCTATTCCTCGCCCTCGTCCAGCGATGACAGGCACAATATTTCTTGATGTCGCCGCTCACGGCGGCACGATCGTGACTACGATGCACGCGATGACCTCACACAGCGCAAAATCGACAAATCAAGGGCAAGACGCGCTCGTTCGACTGATTTAGAAGAGGACGAGACTGAACTCTGCGGTGCCAGATGCTTCAGCAGGGCCATCAGGCAGAAGCGAATGCCTAAAGGGTTTAAACTCCCGTCGGAGAACCCAAAGTTCGATGGCCTACAAGAGCCAAAAGTCTGGTTGGAGGACCACATCTCCTCCGTCAGGCTACATGGCGGGAGTCGAAGCACGGCCATGCAATGCCTGCAGCTACAGCTGCAGGGCACCGCCAGCGCATGGCTCAACAATCTCCCCCGTGGATCCATTCGCAGCTGGGAAGAGCTGGTCTATAGCTTTGTACGCAACTTCAAGGGCACTTATAAAAGGCCCGTATCAATCGAAGAGCTGAGGGTCTGCCAGCAAAGGTCGGGTGAATCGCTATGCTCGTACATCCAGAGGTGGTCCATCATCAAGAATTCCGCGGAAAACATCTCGAAAGACCGCACAATCGATGCGTCCAATGGCAGCGTTCGCCGCATAGAGCTCTGGGAGGAGCTGGGCCGCTCGAAGCCCAAAACAATCGACCACCTGATGGAAATTGCGAATCGGTGGGCCAACGGAGAGGATTCAGTAAAAAATGCACCTACTCTGACAATGACAATGACCTCGGGCGTAGACGTGGCCATCGAGGCAAGTGGCGAATGCGCATCTACGATGACCACGACAATGTCAACATGGTCGCAGCCGGCTACGCCGACAAATGCAACGACAACCGCAACAACGGCTATCTCAACGGTGGATACCACGACTCCGGGAAAACCACACAGGTGTGGCAGCACCGCACTCGCGAAGAGGCACCCGCAACAACCATCAAGGACAAACTTTCCGGGCCATGCAACGTGCACTTCTACATCGATAAGCACGACGGCAAGAAAAAATCCAGCCACCTTCTCAAGGACTGCTGCGAGTTTCTCAAGCTCCACGAAGGCCTGGCTCGGATGAATCGCGACGCAGTCAACAAGGGCTATGGAGTCGCCCCAGGCGCCGTGGCACATGGAGCTCCTCCATCGCCGCCGGGACTACCACCACCCGCGGCCGCGCCGGTCCAGCATCATGGCAGCGAACCATACCCACAACCAGTGGGCAACATGGGGATGATCCAAAAGGGGCGTCCCTCAAATCGAGTGCAGAAGGCCATCACTCACCAAGTCAACTTGGCGATCAACTCTCCTCCTTCCACCACTGAGTACCTCAGTGGAAGTGACTCCTGCATCACCTTCGACAGGCGTGACCACCCGCGCCAAGTTCCTCGTCTAGGCCACTGTCCCCTCATACTCGAGGCACAGATTAGGGGTTTCGACATGAGTCTCTTCTTCATGGATGGCGGCAGCGGCATTAACCTCATGTTCGCGAGTACCTTGCGTGCGATGAGGACCCCTCTGACGTGTCTGGAAGTTTCAGACATGACGTTCCACTACATCGTCCCAGGGAAAGGCGTATATCCCTTGGGCAAAATCAACCTCGACGTCATCTTCGGCATGCCACAAAACTTTTGGCGAGAGCGCATCAACTTCGAGGTCGCCGACGGGCCTTCACAATATCACTGCATCCTTGGACGTGTCGCGTTCACGAGGTTCATGGTAGTACCACACTACGCCTACCTACAGATGAAGATGCTGGGTCCAAACGGCGTAATCACAATCAATGGAAACTTCAAAAGGTCCGACAACTGCGACAGGGAATTCAACAGAATCTCCTAGTCCTTTGGCATGCAGGAGGAACTTGTAAGACTAAATGAGTCGATAGACAACAGTCTGCCTCCCCTGAGCAGAACAAGTTCACCCGACCTGTCCTTTGACTCGTCGGTGCACAGGAAAAAAGTCCAAGTCCACCCAACGGACCCGACCAAGACGGCCCTCATCGCCAACAACTTGAGTCCCGCATAGGAACTCGCGCTCATCGAATTCCTCCGTGAGCACTGGGAAATCTTCGACTGGTGTCCAGCAGACATGCCAGGGGTTCCCAGGGAATTCGCCGAGCATGCACTCAACGTAAATCCAGACGCAAGGCCAGTCAAGCAGACAATGCAGCGACTATCTGAACCAAGAGCAAAATCGGTCGGAATGGATATCAATAGACTCCTCGACGCAAACTTCATACGCGAGATCAAGGAAAGCACTTGGCTCGCTAATACAGTGCTGGTGCCCAAAAAAGACACGGATATCCTGTGGATGTGCGTGGACTTCACCTCCCTGGATAAGCACTGCCCAAAGGATCACTTCTCGTTGCGGCGAATCGATCAAATCATCGAATCCACTGTGGGATGTGAATGCCTCTGCTTCCTCGATGCCTACCCAGGCTATAATCAAATTCGAATGAAGGAGGAAGACCAAGAGAAAAAGGCGTTTACGACGCCCTTTGGTGTGTTATGCTACAATATGATGCCCTTCGGGCTAAAGAACGCAGGAGCCACCTAACAGCGGTGCATGCAGGCCTGCCTCAAGAATCAACTTGGTCGCAACATCCAAGTCTACGTTGATGACATTGTCATCAAAGCAAAAGAGGAAGCCTCACTAATCGATGATCTACGCGAAACCTTCGCCAACCTAGACCGTTACCGGATCAAGCTCAATACGGACAAATGCGCCTTCGGCGTACCATTCGGGAAACTACTCGGGTATCTCATCTCCGCGAGAGGGATTGAGGAAAACCCGAAGAAAATAAAAGCCATACTAGCCATGGAGAAGCCAAAGAACGTAAGAGGCGTCCAGCAGCTGGCTGGGCGAATCGTGGCGCTCAGCCGATTCATTAGTCGAATGGGCGAAAAGGCACTACCCTTCTACCAACTTCTCCGCAAAACTGACAAGTTCGAGTGGACAGACGAGGCGCAAGAAGCATTCGAAGACCTTAAATGTCTACTATCCACCTCTCTAGTACTGGTGATGCCTCGTGAAAAGGAGCCACTGCTGCTCTACATCTCCGCCACCAACCAGGTGGTCAGCACGGTGCTCGTGGTGGAACGAGCCGAGGAAAACAAGGTCCACGGGGTCCAGCGCCTAGTCTACTACCTGAGCGAGGTGCTCACACCAACAAAGCAGCGGTACCCGCACTACCAGAAGCTGGCGTACAACGTCTTCATGACAACCAGGCGACTGCGCCACTACTTCCAGGAGAACCCAATCGTGATGGTCAACGACGCCCCGCTCGGGCATATCCTCAACAACCATGATGCCACCAGACGAGTCGCGCTTTGGGGAATCGAGCTGTCTCTGCGAGACATCACATATGAAAAGCGTGACGCAATCAAGTCGCAAGTCCTCCCTGATTTCCTTGTGCACTAGATGGAGAACCAGCTCCCCGACAAACTAGACATGTCTTATCTCTGGACAATGCACTTCGATGGGTCCAAACGAAAGGACGGGGTCGGCGCAGGTGTCATACTGACATCGCCCTAGGGAGACAAGCTCAAATATATTCTGTGAATGCAGTTCACGGCCTCCAACAATGAAGCTGAGTATGAGGCCCTACTCCATGGGATGCGGATGGCAAAAGCCTGCGGCGCCAAGAGGCTCATCATCTATGGCGACTCCAAACTGGTGGTGAACCAAACAATGCACGCGTGCGACGCACTGAATGACAACATGATCGCCTACCGCGACCTCTATGACACACTCGAAGGGGACTTTGATGGTTGTGAACTGCGGCACGTAGGCCGCGAAAGCAACGAAGAGGCAGACACACTCGCCATCATTAGCTCCACCTGTGCCCCCATACCACCTGGGGTATTTCTCAAGTGTATGTGCGAACACTCCGTCAAGCCAAAGGCTACAGAGAAGAAAGCAAGTGCATCAACGGACTCGGGGGCTACGCCACCCAATGAGCCAATGGCACTCGACGACCTGGAGCTCGACACAGGACTCGAAGGACCAATGGGCGTCATCATGATCGAGCCATCTTGGACTCAACCCTACATCACATATCTTCTCAACAAGAGGCTGCCTGACGACCCGACTGACGCGCGACACATTGCGCGACAATCCAAGGCATTCGCCGTCATCAACGATGAGCTATACAAGCGCAACATCACAGGAGTACTCCAAAGGTGCGTCTCCAACAGGGACGGAAGGACCGTCCTCCTCGACATCCATGAAGGGACCTGCGGGCACCATGCTGGTAGTCGCGCCCTCGTTGCCAAAGCTCTACGAGCTGGATTCTACTAGCCCACAGCCATGTGCGACGCTAAGGACATTGTCCAGCGCTGCAACGCTTGCCAGCGATTCGCGGACAAACCGCACGCACCTGGCGCGGAACTCCGGCCAATACCATTGGCTTGGCCCTTCGCGCAATGGGGACTCGACATGGTCGGCAAGCTCCCGAAATCCTTGTGAGGAGGTTACGTATACCTCTTGGTGGCAGTCGACAAGTTCACCAAGTGGATCGAGGCCATGCCGGTGACAAACCAATCAGGAGCCAGCGACGTCAAGTTCTTTGAGTCCATTGTCTATCGCTTCGGTGTGCCACATAGCATCATCACGGACAATGGGACGGACTTCACCTCCAAGGAGTTCCAGGAATTCTACAAAAACCTCGGAATCAACATAAGCTACGCCTCGGTAGCTCACCCACAGACCAACGGGCAAGTCGAAAAGGGCAACGGCCTCGTCTGCGATGGAATCAAGAAACGACTCCTCTGGCCACTCGAACAAGCCGCCAGATGCTGACCAGATGAGATGCAATCCGTACTCTGGAGCTTGCGCACAACTCCAAACAGCGCCACGGGATACACCCTGTTCTTCATGGTGCACGGCGCGGAAGCGGTGCTACCCGCAGAGGTACGCTACAAAGCCCCACGGGTGGTTGCCTATAGCGAGCAGGAGTCAACTTTCGCACTCGAAGACTCCGTTGACCTTCTTGACGAGGCGCGTGAAATCGCAGCAGAAAGATCAACGATCTACCAGCAGAGCCTCCGCAACTACCATAGAAGAAGGCTACGCCCAAGATCCTTTGTCGAAGGAGACCTGGTCCTGCGACTCAAGCAACAAGGGAATCTCAAGCTCGAGTCTCCCTGGGAGGGACCCTATGTGATTACAGAAGTAATCCTAGGTGGCGCCTATCGCCTTAAAGATTTCAAGACAGGAGTCACATAATCCAACCCCTAGAACGTCGCACAGCTGTGTCGTTTATACCCCTAGTCATTTTTACATTACAAATAAGGCTATTCAGCCAGGCTACTTAGCCACACATTGTACCTCGTACTATTCTACGAATAAATAAAGCTAAGTGCCCCGAAACTCTGTGTTCTCCTTTATTTTCTTGCAATTTTCACTTGGGGGTTGCGCCACCCTTTACACTCCCGTTCTACGAACAAATCGCAATGTCCCGAGTAGCTAACACAACATCAATCGAACCCTTGATAAACACCAACCCAGTTGCAGCGCATTTGACAGGTTGGCAAGGTGCTGAGATAAAACACAAGTCAGGCCAACGAAAAGGAATTGCAAGAGTACAAACACACTCGCAAAAAATAAAAAGCTAGCAAGCTCTTCACATATCAATGAGTATTACTTACATCCAACATATTCATACAAACTTTACAACACTGGTACACTTATGTGCAGGATACAAGTTAAACTACTGCTACAGTAGAAGAACGTTTGTTTGTGATGACCCACAAGTATAGGGGGTGTATCACAGTATTTTCGAGGGAAGTGAAACCCAATTTATTGATTCGACACAAGGGGAGCAAAAGAATATTTATAAGCCTTAACAACTGAGTTGTCAATTCAGCTGCACCATCTTGCTCACAGCAGTTTATCAGTAGCAACAGTTTTGTAGTAGGAATAGCAAAGTAACAGCAGAAGCAAAGTAAAGACAGTAGTAACAATAGTAGTAAATAGTGGGATTCGAGTGCGGTAGGCATAGGGATGTATGGATGGGCGTTGCATGGACAAGACAATTCACATAACAATCAGAACATAGGGCAATTGCAGATAAATAAGATAAAGCATCCAAGTACTAGATAATCCTAGGCATGTGTTCCATATATAGTCATACGTGCTTGCAATGAGAACTTGCACAACATCTTTTGTCCTGCCAGCCCGTTTGCACCGGGGCCTCAAGGGAACTACTGGCAATTAAGGTGCTCCTTTTAATAGAGCACCGGAGCAAAGCATTAACACTCCATGAACACATGTGATCCTCACATCAAAGCCATTCCCTCCGGTTATCATGATTTATGTCACTTCAGGGCATTGGTTCCGGACAACAACGTTTACAACTTGTAGATAAGACCAAAAACAATACTATAATAATGAATCAATAACATGTTCAGATCTGAAATCATGGCACTCGGGCCCTAGTGACAAGCATTAAGCACAACAAGTCGCAACAAAGTCATAAAGCACTAATAAAAGATACTAGGCACCATGCCCTAACAATTTGATGCCACTACATGAACGATCTCATCCAATCCCTACCATCCCCATAGCCTACAGCGGGGGATTACTCACTCATAGATGGGGGAAACATGGATGGTCGATGGAGAAGCGATGGTGATGATGGTGGCGATGATCTCCTCCAATTCCCCGTCCCGGTAGGTGTGCCAGAACGGAGTTTCTGGTGCTGTTTCGTGGAATCTGGTGGTAGCGGCGGAGCGGAACTCCTTTTGGAAAAACGTCGAACCCCCCGAAGTTTTTAGGTCAGAAGGCTCCTTATAGGAGAAGAGAGAGAGGCCGAGGGGGTGCCTGGGGGGCCCACACCACCCCCTGGCGTGGCCTGGCCTGGCCCGCGCCACCAGGTGGTGTGGCCACTCCCTGGCTCTTCTCCGTCTCGTATTCTGGCTCCTGGAGTCTTCGAGTGAAATAGGATTTTTGGCATATTTTCTGGGATTTTTCCTGATAGTTGATTTTCTGCACAAAAAGTAGACACCAAGGCAATTCTGCTAAAACAACGTCAGTCCGCATTAGTTGTATCCAAATCACACAAGTATAGAGGAGAAATAATAGCAAAAGTTTCGAGAAAGTAGATACGTTTTGGACGTATCAACTCCCCCCAAGCTTAGCTTATTGCTTGTCCTCAAGCAATTCAGTTGAAAACTGAGTGCGATAAAAGAACTTTCACAAACACATTTGCTTCATAAGATTTAAATATTCTCAGCAATGCGATCAACTACTTAGACAGTTCATAATAAAGAGTATGCAACTGAGTCTACTTAATAGTCATTGCAAGCTATGAAGAGATTCCAATTCAAAAATAATAAGTAGCATGGAGCATAAACATAAGCAGCATTACAACGCTCATAAAAAGGTATGATAGAGTGGTATCTCGCTTGCCTTTGATTATGAATATCAAGGCACCTCTGAAGTTCAAGTGATGACTAGAAGTAAAGATATCAAACATACGAGCATCAAAATCATAACACAAACAGTCAAGTAATGAGACAAACACAAAGAATGACAACTATGCTCTCAAGAAGGTGCTCAAAGAATAAATGGAGACTCAACAAGTAAAGAAAAAAGGTTTTGAATAATTTTGAAAGGCTTCCAAATGCTGAAAGTATGGTACTCGTTAGCTTTGAGCTCTCATTGCCCCTATCATAAGCATCTTTAAATGGTTAAGGTTAAAGTGACACAACTAAGAGGATATGCTTGACAAGTTATAAATCGAAGTCTCATGCCCCTTACTTACGAAGACCGATCCTCATGCTACTCAACTTCAGTCACAAGTAAGCTCTTGTCATTGTAAGTATATACGTATCATAGAGAACCATGAGGTACCCCTTGCACATGACATGGGAGCTGTCCCATAATCAAAATAACAAGGAAAGCAGACAATGAGCATCTCAGCGATCTTTTTATTTACTATGTGCATAGATTTTTATTGAGGATGCTTCATAGAATGCTCATTATGGTTATGCTGCAAGTTTCAACCATGATTAGGCATGGCTTAGGCTAGCGGTCCAGGTGTTTCTCTAACATACATACAAACTCCATGATCTTACAAGTTCCACTTTTATTTCACACCACCGGGATCCATAAGCAAAAGAACATGATATCAACTAGGTACAAAGTACCAATGAGTGTTGAAAGCGGTCCCCATGATACATGGTTCTGCTAACTTCAACTCATAAAGCGCAAGCATATGCGCAACAAAGAAGGACGCAATGGTTCATGTTTATTAAGTGCAAGAAAATAAAGTGTGCCATCAAGTTCATGAGAGCTTTACTAACTAACTTTCTCATAACAAGCAAACATTTTATTCGGAAGAAAACAAGGCATAATGAATATGCACGGAAGTAGCAAATGATGCTAATGGGTAGGTATGGTGGACACTTTGGAAATATTTGGTTTAGGGAGTTGGGAACTTGAGTAAAACATACTCAGTAAAAGTGAAGGCTAGCAATAGTAAGGGAGCGACAAACGAGAGAGCAATAGCTGTCATTATCATGCTTGCAACAAAACATGACTACTCATGGCATGAAAGTGATTCAAGATCCTCAAGGCAAAATAATTCATCGAGACTTAACTGATTATTACAGTCATGTGCATGCGTGAGCATGTGCCAAGTCAATCAAATGAAACATTCAGAGGAGGATACCGCGGTGTCATACCAATTTATAAATAGAGCAATGCAAGCAAACATTCATAAGACATGCTACAAACTATTAGCGAGCTGGAGCTAATCATAAGAAAGCAAGAACTACTAAGCATCCAAAGATAACATACACCCTACATGAACAGACTAAGCATGCTCACAATGATGAGTATATGTACAAAAATGAAAACAAATAGAGTTCGTTACCAGCCTCTTACCACGCCTCAAGTTGTCATTAATCCTCATTATTGATCTTCACTTGTGTGGCTTGAATAATAATATGAAACCAATATTCCACTGAGCACTGCTGAACCCTGTAGCAAACTCACAAAACCAAAGAAGAACGACAAATATTTTTGGTGTTTTCGATTTTTAAACAAGAACCAAAAGGGAAAAACAAGGAAAGCAAAATCTTTTTGGGTTTTTCGAATGGTTTAAACAAAGCAAAAAGGGAAAAACAAACCAAGGCAAAAAGAAGAAGCAAACCAAAGAGAAACAACCGAAATATTTTTGGTCTTTTTGTGTTTTTAGAAAGCAAAAGCAAAAGAAGAACGAAAACTAAAAAGAGAACGAAAACATGAATATACAAAGTACCGACACAACATGATATGAGGATGAGTGCGGTGTCGGCGTACCTACCCCCAAGCTTAGGCTTTTGGCCTAAGTGGGTATCAATCCCATGCTGTCCAGGATGAAGTGTCACCGTGGTACAACGAGGAAGTACCCTCGTCCTGGTGCGAGCTTGAGTACGTCCCTCCATATTGTGCGGAGTAATCATAGGAGGGCACATCCTCCTGGTGCTGCTCGTGGAAACCCAGCAAGCAAAGCTGCTCGTCCACCTCCTCCTTGGAGCGCGACCATGGTCTCCTGTGAACACTAAACAAAGAGGGCTGTGGCAAAAGGATCTCCCTTTCATCCCCGTCAGTGAAAAGCATCCTATATACTAGACTGTCCAAATCAGAAGGAGCACTGACAAAGTGATGAGCTTTCATAGCAACAAGGTCAAGCCTTTGTGGTGCCAGCATAGCATCATAGGGATCCACTGAAAGACCTAATGCATTGACTATACGCGAGGCAATGACGCCCCCATAGATAGCCCCCCTAGCAGCTAGGCGGCGAGCAATAAGCGAGCCAAGATTGTACCGAGTATCATTGTTAAGCGCAGCAGCAAGGAATGCTAAATGATAGTTGGAGATATTACTTGTGTTCTCCCTACCAAGCATGCTAGTAGCAGGATAATATGCGAAGTATCTAAGAGTAGGGAGTTGGATATTTCTTATCTTTCTGCGTTGCGCCACGCGGTCATCATGATTGGTCACCCCTTGGTAAGGCTCCAACAAATCAGCAGGTCGCCCTTGAATTTTCTTCATGGTCCCTGTCATGCGTACACCTACAATACTGCAAAATCTCTCCAAAGGCATGGTGAAGGGCAGATTATAGATTTTAGAAGAGACAGTCGACTGATAGGATGTGTTAGTAAATGTGAAGCTCTCAACAAAAGTTTTGGTGAGCATAGCGTATTGCGCACTCTCATATTGCATATATGAGGTCAAACAAACCCTCTCAATCAGTAGCAAGAAATCATCAAGAATACCTGCAGCTTGTAAGAAAGTAAAACAAGGAAAAGAGGATGGGTGAGCATCCCCATCATCCCTTTCATTACTAATACTAGTTCCAATGAGATCTTCGTTGTATGATGGCCTAAACTGAGAGGCAGATCTTCAGGGCCTCGACCTCCTAGGTGCATCACTCTCAAATATCTCTCCAAAGGTATGGTTGTTCGTGCTTGGTATTCTGAAATTTAAACACCTATTAAACAAGTGATTGCAAAGTGAATATAATGAAGGATTCTACTCATAGGGACTTGTAAGAGGCCTAAACATGCATCAAAACTATATCTCTAAGCATCAAACAAGCTTGCAAGATCTCATAACCAGTCACCTATAGCAGCAAAATACTCAAGATATAATCCACTAAACACAAATCTACTTGGACAAGGGGAGGAGTCACATACCAAGGAACAAATGCTCCAAATTTCAGCAAGAAAGATGGGCTGAGCAAGGAGATCAAAAAAATCGAGAGCAAGCACAGCAAGAATGCGATTTTGAGCAATGAACTGGAGCTTACTCGGGAGAGAGAAGAAAGTGACAGGTGAGAGAGTTAGTGGGGGGCCAGGGGTGGCCCATACCAGGGCATGGCGCCACCCAGGGCTGGCCGCGCCACCAGGTGGTGTGCCTACCTGGTGGGCCCCCCTGGTACCTCCCAGGTACTCCTCTGCCCCTTTTTTCACATAAAAATTTAATATGAATTTTCTGGAATTTTTTGAGACACTTTATTTTCTGGCATTTTTCAGAAATAGAAGAATGATTTTTCTGATAGACAGATTTTTTTTCTTTTGGAAACATGATGCAAGGACAACACAAAACTAGAACTACAGAAGTTCTAAGACACTCTAACATGCAAGAAACTAACAACAAAAAGAAAGCTAAACGAAAGCAAAAACTAAAATGCAAAGGGTAGAAATAAACGGAGATAATCATAATGAAAACATTGTTTTGTTCAATGGAATCCTTTTGTTAACAAGGTTGATCAAGTCTTGCTACCAAAACAATTGCATATGAGACAAAACTTTGTATTCCACTAGTGATTATGTTACCTCAACCTTGATAGCAATGGTCCCAATCATAATAGTTTCAAATTTTTCTCTAGGTATGGGACAATATATTTCTCCAACTTGAATGCCTTCAACATGTTCAATTGAATTCAAACCATAAGTACTTTCAATCTTCTTGGGGAAATAGACAGTATGTTCCTTGTCATTTACATTGAAAGTCACCTTTCCTTGATTACAATTAATAACAGCTCCTGCAGTATTAAGAAAAGGTCTCCCAAGAATAATAGACATATTATCATCTTCAGGCATTTCAAACACAACAAAATCAGTTAATATCAAGCAATTATGAGCCACTTGAACAGGTACATCCTCACATATACCCACAGGAATAGTGGTAGACTTAGCCATTTACAAAGATATATCAGTTGGTATCAATTTTTCTAGTTGAAGCCTCTTATAGAGAGAGAAAGGCATAACACTAACTCTAGCTGCCAAATCACACAAAGCAGTTCTAACATAACTATTCTTAATAGAGAAAGAGATAGTTGGAATCCCTGGGTCTCCAAGTTTCTTAGGAACCTTACCATTGAAAGAATAATTAGCAAGCAAAGTAGAAATTTCTTCATTAGGGACCTTCCTTTTATTCGAGACAATATCCTTCATATACTTTGAGTAAGGATGCAATTTAATAGCATCAGTCAAAGGAATTTGCAAGAATAAAGGCTTCATCCAATCACAAAACTTATTATAGTGTTCATCTTCCTTTGACTTGTGTTTCTTATCAGGGAAAGACATAGGTTTTTGGACCCAAGGTTCTCTTTCACTACCATGTTTCTTAGCAATAAAATCTTCTTTAGTGTATTTAGTATTCTTAGTGTGGTTTTCAGGTTCTTCTTCAACTTTTTCTTCATTAGGATCTTCATTTTCTTCATTACCACTTTCAGTTTTAGCATCAGAGATAGATATACTATTAGGATCTATAGCAGGTTCAGAGGGTTCTTCAACAGTTTTATGTTTCTTTTTCCTTTTCTTACGAGTAGAACCACTATTTTTAGCTTGTTGAGAATCCTGCTCAATTCTTTTGGGATGCCCCTCAGGATATAGTGGATCCTGGGTAGCAGCACCACTTCTAGTCCTAATTTCATAAGCATGTTTTTCTTTAGCAGCATTAACTAGCAAGTCATTTTGCACTTTAACGAGTTGATCTATTTGAGTTTGAACCATTTGAAAGTGTTTAACAATCATTTTAACATCATTAGAGGTTCTTTCCACAATATATTTCAACTCAACAATAGCTCTAGTGTTTTCCATTAGATGATTTTGCACCCTTTTATTAAAGTTATCTTGCTTAACAATAAAGATATCGAATTCTTCTAAGCATTGATTAGGAGGTTTAGAGCAAGGGATATCACCTTCATCAAAGTGTTGGAGAGAGTGTACCTCAATAGTGGATGAGTAGGGAATAGGCTTACATAATTCTTCTATAGGAGGTAAATTCTTGACATCTGCAGCTTTAATTCCCTTCTCCTTAAGACATTTCTTAGCTTCCTTCATCACTTCATCATTTAATTCAATAACTCCCCTCTTCTTTGATGTTGGAATAGGCACCGGAATAATGGTTCAGGTACAATTACTTTAGTTATAGCTTGTTTAGGAGGAGTCCAATCTTCATAGTTCTTACTTATTTTAGCCATTAATTCCTCAGCTTCCTTAGGAGTCCTATTCCTGAAAACACAATCAGCACAACTATCTAGGTATGTCCTAGATTCCTCAGTTAGTCCATTATAAAATATATCAAGAAGCTCATTCTTAGGTAATGGACTTCTCGCTTGTGCATGAATCAAAGCACAAAACCTTGCCCAAGATTCGGGCAATACCTCTTTTTCTCCCTGTTTAAAATCAAAAAGTTCCTGCAAAATAGCATGTCTAGCACTAGGAGGAAAATATTTCTGCAGGAAAGTACTAATCAAGCACTCAGGTTTATCGATAGATCCAGGAGGTAAATTACTAAACCAAGTTTTAGCTTCTCCTTTCAGTGAAAAGGGGAAAATCTTAGCAACAAAGTAAGTACGCATCTTAATATCATCAGAAAACAAGCCACTCATGGTAGAAAGTTAATTCATATGTGCTACCGCACTTTCATTCTTAGTCCCACAAAAAGGTTCTTTCTCGACAATAGCTATGTAAGATAGACCGAGAGAGAAATCATAATCTTCATCTATAATGTTTATGGGAGAAGCAGCAAACTTAGTAATAGGAGACAATTTGGGTCTAATAGTACGCCTCTCAAGGAGACTCTTAGCAGCGCTCCTATCATGGGTGTTCTTACATTCTTTAATAAATTCATCGGTCATCTCAACATAACCATCTTCGATATCATAACTTTCACTAGACTCAGGTGAACTAACAGGTGTGGTAGTGTCTTCATTAGGAGTTTCAGTATTTCCAGCTATAGTTCTAGCAATCGTAGCATCTAGGAAAGGACCTAATGAACCACTCTTATCAAGCACAGTAGAAGCAACATCATAAGCATCAGAAGTTTCAGATCCAGCAGTAGTAGCAGTGTGTGTAGCATGTGTGTGTGGTGGTGTAAGGAACTTACTCATAACAGACGGTGAATCAAGAGCAACAGAGGTGTTCAGAACCATACCTCTTCTTGTAGTGGATGGTAAAATAGGAACCTTGCCATCACAAGACTTACCCATGATGGATGGATAGCGGCGAACAATAGAGAATCCAAGTGAACTTGATAAATAAATCTATGGTCCCCGGCAACAGCTCCAGAAAATAGACTTGATGACCCACAAGTATAGGGGGTGTATCGCAGTATTTTCGAGGGAAGTGAAACCCAATTTATTGATTCGACACAAGGGGAGCCAAAGAATATTTATAAGCCTTAACAACTGAGTTGTCAATTCAGCTGCACCTGGAAACAATCTTGCTCACAGCAGTTTATTAGTAGCAACAATTTTGTAGTAGGAATAGCAAAGTAACAACAGAAGCAAAGTAAAGACAATAGTAACAATAACAGTAAACAGTGGGATTCGAGTGCGATAGGCATAGGGATGGATGGACGGGCGTTGCATGCACAAGACAATTCACATAGCAATCAGAACATAGGGCAATTGCAGATAAATAAGATAAAGCATCCAAGTACTAGATAATCCTAGGCATGTGCTCCATATATAGTCATACGTGCTCGGAATGAGAACTTGCACAACATCTTTTGTCCTGCCAGCCTGTTTGCAGCGGGGCCTCAAGGGAACTACTGGCAATTAAGGTGCTCCTTAATAGAGCACCGGAGCAAAGCATTAACACTCCATGAACACATGTGATCCTCACATGAAAGCCATTCCCTCCGGTTATCCCGATTTCTGTCACTTTGGGGCCATTGGTTCCAGACAACAACGTGTGTATACAACTTGTAGATAAGACCAAAAACAATACTATCATAATGAATCAATAACATGTTCAGATCTGAAATCATGGCACTCGGGCCCTAGTGACAAGAATTAAGCACAACAAGTCGTAACAAAGTCATAAAGCACTAATAAAAGATACTAGGCACCATGCCCTAACAATCTGATGCCATTACATGAACGATCTCATCCAATCCCTACCATCCCCATAGCCTACAACGGGGGATTACTCACTCATAGATGGGGAACCATGGATGGTCGATGGAGAAGCGATGGTGATGATGGTGGTGATGATCTCCTCCAATTCCCCGTCCCGGCAGGGTGCCAAATGGAGTTTCTGGTGCTGTTTCGTGGAATCTGTGGTGGCGGCGGAGCGGAACTCCTTCTGGAAAAACGTCGAACCCCCCGAAGTTTTTAGGTCAGAAGGCTCCTTATAGGCGAAGAGAGAGGCCGAGGGGGTGCCTGGGGGGCCCACACCATCCCCTGGCGTGGCCTGGCCTGGCCCGCGCCACCAGGTGGTGTGGCCACCCCCTGGCTCTTCTCCGTCTCGTATTCTGGCTCCTGGAGTCTTCAGGTGAAATAGGATTTTTGGCATATTTTCCGGGATTTTTCCTGATAGTTGATTTTTTACACAAAAAGTAGACACGAAGGCAATTCTACTGAAAACAGCGCCAGTCCGCATTATGTATCCAAATCAGACAAGTATAGAGGATAAACAATAGCAAAAGTGTTCGAGAAAGTAGATACGTTTTGGACGTATCAGTTTGTTCCTCAAAGAAGTCGACAATTTCTTCTGCTGCGTGGTCGACTGCCTGATAATGCGAAACCATATCCCAAGTCATACCCTCAGGCGGCGGCCCAGCGGCAATAGCCGCAACATCTACATATGGCCTATGCAAGCACACCAGCGACAAAGCAGCCTTAGGACCAGCTAATAACTGTTGTCGCACGCACCTACGAACTACACTCAAATCCTGGAACTTAGGCAGGAGAGCCAACATGCTTGAAGGGACGGGGTCCAGTGGAAACATCATTTGGTAGATATGCCTAAGGCACGACTGCGCCTTCTTCAAAAAGTGGAGTACTCGAGCAGCACGATCATGCAGGGTCGCAAGTGCGATCGCACGATCATGGTCCACCCAAAAGTACCCACTCGCCTGAAGCTGCTCCTGGGTCAGGTCATTCATCCCAATGGGAATCCGGTCTTTCTCATCCTGCGGATGACGAGCACTGACAACTACACCAAGCAAAAAGGGCAAAGTATGAAGACAAAGCATTGCCACGACTGACTAAAAGAAAAGATAAGAGGGCAGAAAGCTAACACTTGAATTAATCGCCCTGCTGTGTCACCTCCTCCAATAGATACTGCTCGCGGGCGGTAGCCTTCGCCGCCCTCGACTTCCATACATCCGCATTACCGTGGAGGATGGGCAACTCACGTTTTCCAGTTGCTTAACGCGATCGCGCAGTCGCGAAAGCAGGGACAACTCATCCACCCTTGAGCGCGGCTGCGCCAAGGTCTCATCAGTGGACGATAGATCAAGAGGATCACTTGAAGGACCACTCAACATACTCTATCATCAACCAAGAAAGAGCAAAAATAAGGGACCAAGAATACATTGACAAAAGGCATTTACGCATTCAAGCTTAGCAAAAGTCTCGATTGGGACTTCCATAAAGGCATTGTTCCAACACAGAAGTTAAAATTACAACTATTACAAGACAGCTACTGAGGAGCAGCCTGCTTCTTCGACTTCGAATTGGACTTCGGGGGCCTCGTCGAATCCGTGGCGGTCTCCAACACCACAGGCTTTCCGGTATCGACCCCTGACGCCACAGCCTTCGCCGCATTCTTCGCTCGCTGCAGCTCCTCAGAGTACTTGGCGACTGTACTGATGAGCTGTAGCCCATATTTACCACATCCAGTAGCGAAGGGAGAAAACACTACCTGTTGGCCATCCGCGCCGACGGGCATCACCTTGGAAAATCGTGACGGGATCCACCTCCACACCATGGGCTTGCACCATTGCGAGTGCCATGGTGGCGTCGACGGACCGCTGAGAGTTCCTGAAGTCCGTAGGAATACCCCCAGCAGGGGATTCCTCTAGGTCCTCTAGGTTGTCAAGCAGTTTATCCTTGGGAGTTAGATCCCTGCGTATGTGACTGAGAGAATTCTTGGCCTTCGTTAGCGTCCCTTGAAGAGAAGCGATGCGGTCTTCGACTATGGCGACGGCACCAGCCAATGCATCGTCGCGACAAAGGGCCTGGGCGTCAAAGCCTAGGCCGCCGGCATCTACATACAGCAAAGTGTTGGTACGATACCACGATGTCAAAGCAAGAAACAAAGACAATTCAGCTGAAAGAATACCTGAGAGGGACTTAGCAATCGGGACAAGCTGCTCCTCGAGCAACTTCTCCCTCTCAGCATTGGAGGAACGCAAGTCTTCTTCGCGCTTCCGCAAGTCCTCCTTGCGCCTTTGCGATTCCTCCAAGGCCATGATTGCTTCATCGCGACTCTTCGCCGCCACGGCAAGCGCCTTCTCAAGTGAAGCGGCATGGCGCAGAAGTTCGTTATGCTCAACTACAAGATGGGATGTATCATCAATCGCATCCAGACACTTCACCAAGGAAAATACAAAGGCAATACTAACCTTCGACAAGACGATGGAGATTGTCCAGTCGCGCATGCTGTCGACCCATCTCCAGGACTTGCTCCGCCAGGCGGGAAGCCTCCTTCATGATGAGCTGCATTAGAAGAAAACAAAAGTTCAGCAACAGCACCAAGTATATATTCGACTACCAACAGAGCAAAGAGGTGCTTAGATGGTCCCCAGAGACTCCGAAGATGACTGTCGCACAGTCGTTCGGGTAACAATCTGGTGTTCCCTAGCATGTGGGGAACTCGAAGAATTGTGCCCGGAGTGGGCCGCCAATGGAGGAGAAGAAGATCGTTCGGCCACCTCTTTGGCCTTGGAGTCCGTGACTCTGGATTCCTTCAAAAATTGGACGTTGCCAGAAGACGACGACGCCTCTTGACTACAGAACACATCCAGCAGAAACTTTCAGGAAAGGCAACTCAAAAAAGAAACTAAGACAAAGTTGAAAATTTACCAGTCAAATTTGTCAAAATCGAAGGTTTGCTCCTCCGACTCCGACGATTCCTTTGTTAGTCGTAGCTTCTTCCGGGAAGGAGGAGCCATGGACCGCACAAGAACGGGAGGGATTGGCTCCTCTACACCAACATAACGGCCTTCTGGGGTCGATAGCGACGAAGCATCTAAGTCCTTGCTGCGGGAGCGCTTGCGAGTGTCCAGGTCGCTGGACTCAGGGGCTCCCCCTCCTCCTCTTCAATTGGGACGGTCGACTCCGACTCGTCCTCTTCATCCACTTCGCGAGGAATAACCCCTTCAGGAAGAGGGGGCAAATTGGGAGACACCTTCCCATCCTGCATTTTGAAGATAATTTATTATACGTCAAGAACTTAATGGCAATCGACAAAGAAAGCTACTTCGTAGCACAATTCTACCTCAGGAGGAGGGTTAGAGGCATCGAAGGGAGGCACGACTGGTTAGCCTGGGAGAACCTCCTTAGCGGTATGCTTCGTCACCAGTCGCAGCCTCTTATCTACTTCACCCGTAGAAATTCCATTGGCAGATACGCGAGTGGCATCGTTCGCACCGGCCCATCAGAACATGGGGTGTACTCTGGCCTACAGAGGCCGGATACGACGACGCAGCCATGTGCGAATAAGGGCAACACCTCCCTCTTCTTTACCTATGCGACTCTCGAGGTCGCAGACGCGCTTGTACAACACTTACGTCTCCTCGGACTCACCAGGCATCACTACGTTCTTCCAAGAATGCCTCCTCTTGCATGGCATCGCGGGATGGAAGGGTGCGAGTCCATAGTGCTCTCCGTCGGCCTTCTGGTCGCGGATGTAGAACCACTTGTCTCTCCACCCTTGGACAGACGCCGTGAGTTTGATATCAAAATAAGTGGCGCAAGAGTCGACATGGATTCCGCAGCCTCCTACGTCGTAGACTACAAAAACAGATGCTAACTGGCACTTTAGCTTAAAAAGCCTCTTAAAGAGGCCAAAGTGTGGCTCGACTCCGAGCCAGAACTCGCAAAGGGTAATGAAGCAGGAGATGTGGAGAATAGAATTGGGGACAGCTGATGCAGCTAGAGCCCGTAGAAGCAAAGGAGGCCCCTAAAGAAAAGATGCATGGGCAGAGAAATACCTCGGATGATGAACGCAAGGAACATCACCCGGAAACCAGCAGGAGGGCAAGGAGTTACCTCCATGCCGGGCACTCGCGAGTCGTCCTCCACGGAGGGAAGAACTCCATCTTGATGATGAAGATGAAGCTCGGCGGGCTTGATGATGGACACATGCCAAGCGCCGTTGGTGACGTGGGTTCCTGCGCCCTTCTTCTTCCCAGCACCGGCGGCGCTGGTACCCATGGTGGCGGAGCCGTCCTTCTTCTTGGCGGCAGGAATGGCAACGGAACCAGCGGTGGTGCCTCCCTTCTTCTTGCCCATCTTCCGATGGCGGTGAGAGCGGAAGAAGTAACTGGGGAAGACACGGAGTTGGTCCAGTGACACGAAGAGGATGTGCGTAGGGAAGCAGAGAGCAGCGGCAATGGCAATGGAGGCATGTGCAGAGAAAGGCAGATGGGAAAATTACCGCAGCTGCACTCCTACTTAACCTCCTCGCGGATGCCGTCCAACGGCCAGCAGAAACCCTACTAGACGCGTGGTGCACATCGCCATCGACACGTGGTGAAGCCAAAACATGAACCGTCTCCCACTATCTCCATTACGCATGGAAATCGAGGAGACGCAGTTAAAACAGAAGATTACGCACGCCTGGTCAAATCGAATTCAGAAAGTGGGACCTCTCGCTCGTCACGTCCCCTCAAAGCTGCTCACGCGGGCAATTGAGGTCATCACATCGTTAGCACTGATGTCATCAAGTTTAGCAGCAGAAGATTTCGACTACTTTAGTCCTTGCTCGAGTCTTCGACTCCACCAAGCACTCGGGGGCTACTCCCATAGGGAGCGCTGGTCGCGCATCCTACGATTTATCTTTATACAGTAATATGAACATTAAAGGCATACCCACAACTCGAATCTACGATTCGATTGTGAATCATGGGTTACTCCCATAGGGAGCGCCAGAAGCAAATTCGACTGAAACAAGCAACAAAAGACGACATCAGTCGCAAAAAGTTTTTAGTCCCCGCCTGAGTCTTCGACTCAACCAGGCACTCGGGGGCTACTCCCATAGGGAGCGCTGGTCGCACACCCTATATTATTTGTATATCGTATTGTGTGTCGATAACGTCCACACCCGAAGGATATGGCGACTCCGCCTCATACTATCCATACAAAGAGACTGCATCTCCTGGGCCACCCGAATCATCTCCGCGATGGCAAAAATTCGGATGTCGCACTTATAGCGTGAAGATAAGACCTGAATAAGGCCTGGCAACGCATTTTCTGTGCACTACCAGAAACATATCCGTGCCTACAGGTACGATGAACATGCCTTGACGGACGCGCCGAGTGCTCACACTTATACACTGGAATTCGACTCATGTAAGACCTCCGCGGCTTGAATCGAATTATGCCAACACTTTTCCGAATTCGAGTCTGGGGACTCGAGTTTGAGTAGATTGCGTTGTTTTGCCCTAAGGCAGTTAATTGATACCGATACATCGGATAAATCAGGCACGTATATCAACAATCCCTATGACATAAACAGAACACTCGAAAATATACTCAGTCATGCACTAAAAAAGACTCCATAAAGTCCCTAGTCGAATCTACGATTCCACTGGACACTCGAGGTCTACTGACATGGGTATACCCTACAGGTACTCGATTTCGGTATATACGGTCCAGATACGTCGGAAGCCCACGGTGTTTCCAAGGCCCAAATGAAGAATTCGAGTGGCCCATGGACTCTCGATTGCTTGCGAGACAAGAAGAAGCTTAAGATAGAAAGTTTAAAGGGAAAACCCTAATCTGTAACCGACTCGACCTGCTACCGGAGACCTAGCCTATCTATATAAAGGCTAGGAGGTGGTGGCGAGGAGGACACACGCAACCCTAGTTTCCACAACTCTCGCCAGATTGCATCTGCGCGCCCCTGTAATCTTTGATTCCTTCGTTAATTCCAAGAGCAGACAAGCAGGAGTAGGGACCTCTACGTGGCCTGAACCTGGGTAAAACTTGCGTCCCTGTGTGCTTGTTTGCTAGACGACTGATGCCTCTAGTGCTCCCTCCTTCTCCAAAACCCAAGTCCATAACAATGGGCATTGACGAGTTAAACCCTAGTTAGATAGTCTTTAGCATGATGAATGCTAGTATGCACAAACCTCAAAACACACACCTCATTGCTCAGTTTCAGGGTCCTTGTGCTAAATGCATGGACTTGGATGCTATTTTCATTTTTTATGAGGTACTTGATGTAACTTGTACTTCTACCGACCGTGTTAACTCTCAAGCACGTCACTCCTACGAGACCTACCACAGTTAAAATAAAATGCAACCACCCCCATTATCACACAAACTGGACCATAGTTTCTTATATGTAACACCCAAGTTTTTAGTACTAGGATTTTTCAAGATTCCTAGCTAACTTCACACACTTCAATGACTTCTTGTCGATTTAACAAAATTAGGTCAAAATTGATCTACGAGTAAGCGCGATAGATTGCTCTTAAATTTAATGTCTTTTCGATGGTAGATGGGTGCATCTTCTTGTAGTAAACAATGTCATCGGTGTGAGTTTCCAACTATCAAGAAAGAAAATTATCAGTTTTGCAAGTGATGATGAGATGGTTCTTTTCCATAAAGAAAGTCCAAAGAATATGGATCTCAATGCCATAAGCCAAGCTTCTAGACATATTAAGTGGACAAACGTGTTTTACTTACAATTCCCATGTTTTATGAGTTTTCAAACTCCCTAGCTAATTAACTCTGCCCACTTGAATGACTTCATGCCAATTTATCGAAATTAGGTCAAATTTGGAATACAACTAAATTGTAGGTTGCTTTTAAAGATTTACGAAAAAAAAATTCGAGGTACCCATCGCGGGGTCAATTAATATATCAGAAACCACCGAGAGTTTTGACAACAGGATTAACTTTTTGCTAAGATTTTGCATCTTTACTGTTTAACAAAATTAAGTCAAACTTGGGCTACAAGTAAGCGTGATAGATTAATCTTGAAATAAGTGTCTTTTTAGTGGTAGATGGGTGCATTTTCTTGTAGTAAATAGTGTCGTCGATATGAGTTTCCTACTATCAGAAAAGAATATTCAATTCTCAATTTTTCGAGTGATGACGAGCGAGGTTGTTCTTTTCCGTAAAGAAAAGTCCAAATAATATTGGAGCCGAATGCTACAAGCCAAGTTTATAGACATATATAGTGGACCAACAAGTTGTACCAACGATTCACATGTTTTATGATTTTTCAAGCTTCCTAGCTAACTCTTCCCATTTGAATGAATTTATGTCGATTTATCGAAATTAGGTAAAATCTAAAACTACAAGTAAATTGTAGGTTTTTCTTTAAAAAAATTACGAAAAAGCTTTTGGAGGTACCCATCGAGGGGTCACAATTAATATATAAGAAACCAGCGAGAATTTTGACGATAGGTTCAACTTCTTGCTAAGATTTTGCATCTTGACAATTTAACGAAATTAGGTCAAACTTGAGCTACAAGTAAGTGAAATAGATTTCTCTTGAATTAAATGTATTTTCATAGGTAGAAGGGTGCATCTTCTTGTAGTAAATGTCGTCAGTGTGAGTTTACAACTATGAGGTAAGAACATTCTCAATTTTCTGAGTGATGACAAGATTATTCTCTCCCTTAAAGAAAGTCCAAAGAATATGGATCTGAATGCCACAAGCCAAGTTTACAGACATATATAGTGGACCAACATGTTGTACCAACAATTCCCATGTTCAGTTTTCAAACTTCCTAGCTAACTCTACCCATTTGAATGAGTTTATGTTCATTTATCGAAATTAGGTCAAATTTGAAACTATAAGTAAATTGTAGGTTTTGCTTAGAAAGTTTTACGAAAAAGCTTTTGGAGGTACCCATCGAGGGGTCACAATTAATATATCATAAACCAGTGAGATTTTTGATGATAGGTTCAACTTCTTTCTAAGATTTTGCATCTTGACAATTTAATGAAATTAGGTCAAACTTGA
Source organism: Avena sativa (assembly GCA_916181665.1). Classification (NCBI taxonomy): domain Eukaryota; kingdom Viridiplantae; phylum Streptophyta; class Magnoliopsida; order Poales; family Poaceae; genus Avena; species Avena sativa. Next base: position 201,652,450 of record OV702290.1, read on the forward strand.
GCTACAAGTACGCGCGATAGATTACTCTTGAATTAAATGTCTTTTTGGAGGAAGATGGGTGCATCTTATTGTAGTAAACAATGTCTTTGGTGTGAGCTTACAACTATCAGGACAGAAAATTCTCAATGTTCCGAGTGATGATGAGATTGTTCTTTTTCATAGAGAAAGTCCGAAGAATATGGATCTCAATGCCACAAGCCAAGCTTCCAGACATATTAAGTGGACGAACAAATTTTACTTATGATTCCCATGTTTTATGTATTTTTAAGTGCGATGACCCATCAGACAACTGCATGATGTAGTACACTATAGTCGTTGACATAACACCAGTGTACACCGTTCACTAGTATTACATCGCTCAGAATGGCACAATAGAAACATCGTGGGTCCAAAACATGCTTTTATGTTACATATATCACATTACAGAAGATCGAAAGAACTTCCTCTACACAAAGAGGATAGTAATTACAAAAGAAAACTAGAAATAGAAACTTGAAGTCCATTCTAGAAATACTACTACTATATAACTACGGCTTGCGATTGTTGCTACATCAATGCTCTACAGAAGTATGTTATGATTTCTAAGATTATTTATATGCTACGCTTCAGCTTGACTTCCACGACTTTGGATGTAGTTGTTGACCCTATTGATCTCCTCTAGATATCTTTAGTTCTTCATGGTATTTCACCTCCTAGGTTCACCATTGATTGCTCCGAAATATAGAAAGGGTTAAGAAGGTATGGTTGAGTATGAGCATACTCAATAAGTTCACTAAAAAGGAGTGCTTGATGCACTAGCTACAACCACAAACCAAATGTTGTAGGTTATGTAGGTTTTTCTAAACATTTCTTCAAAGGTTGCTTTTATTCTGAAAAGCTATGTCCGTCATCCTTCATAGGTTGATTAGAACTTCGTGGAGTTCCTTTCCTGCAGCATTCGCAGCTCCTTCCTGAAACAGGGAGTAACATGTCACAGTTTTATACACTCTACAGAGGTGCGTTGCTTTACCCATGAGAGCTCCTTATCCTTGTTGCACATCCAGGCGTACTTTCCTATTCACAGTTCCTTTGGTGTGAGGCCTATCATAAGAACCCAAGACGATCATTGTCCCTCTCCGTGACCCCACATGCCAACATGATCCTTCAAGCCTCCACATCTCTGTTAAGCCCCCTTTCGGCCAAGCTACAACTCTAATAGGCCCCTTAAGACTCTGTGAGTTGGTTGTGCCCCTAGAAGGTCCCATTTAAAAATGGCTGACCGTACCTCTGGCACCCTCACATGGATAATCTAGACACCTTACCCGCAGGGCCTAAGGGTACCCACCCATGTTGTTCGATCCATGCAAGGAATCACAGCATCGTATAAAGGTTGTTTGCTGACACACAAAAGGAAGAAGATCCAGCTGACTTCCCTAGAGCCATTGTAGATTGTCAACACCCGGATTTTTAATCCCAGATGCCGGTTATGCCATTCATCGCAATCCCAGGATTACCATTTTTGCGAGACATAACAGATTGGATATCACAGTACATCATCCATTACAAACCATACATAAGGTCTTACACAAATAAGGATCTCATGATCCAGTCTTAATACAACAAGCAGCGGAATAAAAGATAAGCATAGCGGTGCGGTCCATCTTCACGGGCACAGGAAATGCTGACAAAGGCAGATAGTCCTAGTTATCATAGCCGTCCCGCTGGCCATCATCTTCGTAGTCTCCTTCATAGTCTGGCCATGAGAATATCCAGGGACAAAAGCCATGAGTACTCTTTAAGTACTCACAAACTACCACTAACAAGTAGTATAATTCTAATGTAAATTATTAACTCTAAGTTTAACTATAAGGTTAAGTTTGAAACCTAAGCTGAGTTCAGAAGCAAAGAAAGATAAAATAAAGTTCTAGAATCACTTAAGTTGGGAAGCTAGTGTCATAAACACAACCCTGTTGTGGTGAAGTCAAGATTCAACATTCATTTCATAAGTTATTTTGAAAACATCTGACAACGAAATAGTATGGCCATTCCAACTGTCCATAACCGCGGACGCGGCTATTCGAATAGTTCGACACTCTGCAGAGGTGGTACACTTTCACCACAAGATTCGATACATCTGTCAGGTATAACCCTGAATCATCATACTTAGTATGCAGATAATCAAACATAACCTTTCCTTTACACACCCTAGTATAAGCACCTCTCCTATGAGCATGGCCTCCCAACCATGACCATCTGTCATCTTGGGCACTGCATAGGTGGACCACATTGAGAGGTAGCCTTAGCTCAAACCTCTCCCATGAGGGAACTAATACTAATGCATATAAATTTCTAGCTAAGCCTTACCCAATTCAGGTATTGTGGTTGTACGGTAAATTTGGAATGGTATCGCATCCGAATCCAACCATCAGTTTTGTAAAAGGGTTAAGGCTCATGCCTCAACATTTTCACCATCATAAACCACCAGTGTTTCTCAACACATGTCAAAATATCTCAATAGAATGACTCATCATTCCAAGGTTTTCTCAATTCATTTTCACCAAGTGTTCCCATCTAAAATGACTCAAGTTTTTATTTAACTCTAAACTACTAGGTTAAGGGTGTTCACTAAGATGGAAAGATGGGATCAATCTCATGCCATAGAATTACATCTAAAGTTATCTAAATAGGTCAAGTTTTATACTCTTTATGCTACCTTCAAACAAGTAAAAGACTTTGGGTAAAGTAAAGGAAGTAAATCTTGAAAATAATACTTGGGGTAAGTAATAGTCAAAGTGGTATGACCAAAGCATGCCTAAAGCATCTTTGCTCAATCATCTAGCTTAATTCTAGCTTGCTAAGCATTATACTTGCAAGGGTTAGCTTGCGTTGGTTGGTGCAGTGGTTGAAGTTTTCTTCCTCCTCTTGGTAGAACTCCTCCTCCTTGACAGCTTGGTCGGTACTATCGTCTATAAATACATACGGAGTACACAATCACCAAACAATACTTATCTAGTCTAATTAGCACTCTAAGGCACACATTTGATGATCTATTATCATCACAAGCATCACAAGTTTTATTAACTAGTTTCATTGTTTTTATTTAAGAAAAGTAATTTCTACTCATTGAAAAATAACTAATATTTAATATTCACCACTTATAATATGGGATCATGTGGACACATGTCATCACCACATATTCTAACATGTGGGAATGTGATTTAAGGGTTGGTTCATAATTACTTTGGTTTAAGTTCATTATTTAATGATTTAAAGTGACTAGAAATGCCTATATAGCATTATTTTGGTACTAGTCCAAAGTCACTCCATGTAAACCCTAATATTATTACATATTCAGATAGGTATGGTTAAATGTGATTTTTGAGAGTTGGATCAACTCAAAAGCTATCATGGTTGATTTTATAAAAATGTTTGAATGTGCACAAGCTTTTGTCTTGTTATTTCTACTAGGAGAGATCTATAACTCTAATTGAATTAAATCCAACGGGCTTGGGTAGATCTTTTCAGTAGCTTTCTAAAAAAATTGGAATCACTCCATTTAGATTTATAGATCTCTCTATAGAACTAAGTTCAAACTTAAATAGAAAATTCTAGATTTGCACTAATTGGGTCGCGCGGGAAAGCTAACGGGCCGGCCCAGTGGCACTGCGTAGCGCGGGGCACAGCTGACAGGGGGGTCCACCGGTCAGCGGCTATTTACACGCGAAGCAGTACGGGGCGATGTGGACCATTAGATTAGAACTAGGATCTACCGCTGGGGCTCGTCATCGACGACGGACAGGTCGCCGGCGAGGTTTAACCCTAGCGGCTCGGTGGGGGTGCTCAGGGGGCGTACCAGGGCTCCAGCAATGACGGCGAGGCGGGCAAACGAACTGGTGGATGACGGCAAGGTCAAGGGTGGTCGCAGCAGCTCCTGGGGTGGTCGCAATCAGCGAGGCCCTTCTCCTCTAGAGGCGGCCAGCTCCAGTGGAATTCCGGCGACTACGAGCTCGAGCGGCTCCGGGAAGACTGATCAGTGGCGAGAGGGGAGGTGAATGGTGTGAACAATAAGGCTGGGGGTGGCCTCCTTATATAGGCTCGACGACAGGACAACACGGCGTGGCCAGGCGACGGTGGCGACATGGCTACGGGCTGAGAGCGGCATGGCTGCGAGCGGCGATCGATGCGCGGTCTCCTGGCGGTGCTCTACGGGGTAATGGCGCTGCTAGGGGCGCTAGCAAATGGTCAGGCTATGCTCACGCTCTGAGCGGCAGAGGCGGCGTTCGACAGGGCGTGCGGTGGCTGCGGGTTAAACGACGGCGAATGGGCATGTCTGGGCGGTTCTTGGGTTCGTGGCTGAGCGGTGAGCGCAGGCTGTGGTCGAGGCAAGGCGTGTGCATGCTTGTTGGGCGTGGCGCTCTAGCGCGTGCTCGGCATGGTGCAGACGCTCTGGGCGCGGCGCTCTACGAGTGGTCCACGGCTTGGCTCTGCTCGGGGAGGGGACAGAGGGTGGTGGTGTGATCTGGTCTAGCTCTTAGACATGGCGAGAGAGAGAGAGGGGCGGTCTGCTGCTGCATTGGCAAGGTTGGCCGGCGAGCATGGTGCTCGGGGTGGCATGGCACTGCTGCTAGGGGATAGAGGATGGGGTATTTATTGCTTGGTTAGATCAGGTGGAGATAGAGGGAGTGATTTGAGGTCAATTGGGTGGCAAAACCCTGTAGAAAACAGTGAGCTAATACTAGGTGTAATTCCTTCCTGCCAAGTGTTTGTGAAAATGGCCGAAAGAAATTTAGTTTTGAATTTTGAAAATATTTTTGGTGGGTGTGTTAGTCATAAGCTTGATCATCTGTGGTTGCTTGGATTTTGAAAAAAAAGCTCATTTGAGGTTTTTTTGAATAAGTGGGATCTTCCCATATGAACTAGATTCAATTTTCAAATGCCATTTTAAATTAGTGTTTGAAAGTTTTTGGCAGATCACAAAGTGGGCCTTGGTACATCATTACATGTACTAGCAAGCGGTGCAAAGATCCATATTTATTTCTATTAAGAATTGAGTACTAGGAATAGCCAAAGTAGGCATGCTGATTAAAATGGCACAAATGACCATTCTCTTCTTTTATTCATTTTGATTTGTTTTTTCTTTGGGATTGGTTTGGGAATGATCTAGATGATGTTTATTTCACCTAAGAATCATTTTACAAGCAATGGATCACTTAATCATGGCAATTCAAATCAACTCCTAACTTAAATGCACACACATATGAATGCTTTAATAATTTTAATTGGAAAAGTTTTTTTAACCCTAATTTTGATGATTTGGATCTTGAATAACCTTGGATTAAAGTTTTGGGATGTTACAAACCTTCCCCCCTTAAACAAAATCTCGTCCCGATATTTAAAAAGAAAACTAGGAACTAAAGATATCTGGGACCTCTGTCCTAATGTAATCTTCTCGCTCCCAAGTTGCTTCGTCTTTCGTATGGTTGCTCCATTGAATCTTGAGAAACTTGATACTTCTGGTTCTGGTGGTTCTATAAGCTTCTTCTAGTATACGGATGGGCACTTCACGATATGTCAGGTCATTATTGATTTCAACAGCTCGGTGATCGATGTTCTTGAAAACTTCAGCCTTTTCCGGCACTTCCAAACATTTGCGAAGTAATGATATATGGAACACATTGTGGATGGCAGACATCTCTTTAGGTAGTTCCAGTTGATATGACACTTCTCCTCGATGATTCAGAATCTTGAAGGGCCTGATATATCTGGGGGCTAACTTTGCTTTCAGACTAAAGCGTTGGGTTCCTTTCAATGGTGAAACCTTGAGGTATACAAAATCTCTGACATTGAAAGTCAGGTCTCTCCTTCTCTTGTCGGCATAACTCTTCTGACTGGATTGGGCGGTCTTGAGGTGCTCACGGACTTTGTGAACTTTCTCTCCGGCTTCTCGGAGAATGTCGGGTCCAAACATCTGACTCTCTCCTACTTGTGACCAATTCAAAGGGGTGCGACACTTTCTTCCGTATAGGAATTCAAATGGTGCCATCTGCAAACTAGCTTGATAACTGTTGTTATATGAGAATTCTGCGAAAGGCAGGCAGTCTTCCCATTTTGATCCGTACTCTAACACACAAGCTCTAAGCATATCTTCCAGGATCTGGTTGACTCTCTCAGTCTGTCCATCAGTTTGTGGGTGATAAGCGGTGCTGAAACTCAACTTGGTTCCTAATCTTCCTGAACTTTCTGCCAAAATCTCGAGGTAAGCTAGGTTCCTTGATCTGATACTATGGTCTTGGGGGTTCCATGTAGACTAACAATCCTAGCAATGTACAACTCTACTAGCTTCGCACTCTGGTAGGTAGTCTTGACAGGTAGGAAGTGAGCTACCTTGGATAGTCTATCAACTATGACTCAGATTGAGTCATTCCCCTACTGGAAGTAGGCAAACCGGTGATAAAGTCCATCCCGATGGAATCCCATTTCCATTCCGAAATCTGCAATGGTTGCAATAGTCCTGCGGGTCTCTGATGCTCTGCTTTGACTCTTTGACAGATGTCACACTTGGCGATGTAACTTCCGATCTCTCTCTTCATCTTGTGCCACCAAAATTGCTCTTTCAGGTCTTGATACATCTTCGTTCCTCCGGGGTGGATAGAATAAAGAGTATCATGAGCTTCCTTCATGATAACTTGCTTCAGCTCCGAATCTGCTGGCACACAGATACATCCTTTGTACCAAAGCACTCCTTCTTCATCTTAAGTGAATCCAGGTACCTTCCCTGTACCAATACGATGTTTGATTCCATCGATACTTTCATTTCCCTTCTGGGCTTCCTTGATTTGGCTAATCAAAGTGGGTTGAAGTTCAATGCTATCTAAGAATCCTTTGCTAACTAGCTCAGTCCTAAACTGCTCCAACTCCTCATACAAACTTGGTTGTTTCTCCTTGATCATGGTGTTTAGCCTACACGACAATCTGCTAAGAGCATCCGCTACCACATTGGCTTTGCCGGGGTGATAGTGAATGTCAAGGTCATAATCCTTGATTAACTCTATCCATCTCCTTTGCCTCATATTCAGCTCCTTCTGAGTGAAAATATATTTCAAGCTTTTGTGATCTAAATAAATCTCACAGCGATTACCCATCAGATAATGATGCCATGTCTTCAATGCCAAAACTATGGCTGCTAATTCAAGATAATGGGTCAAATAGTTCTGCTCATGCTGCTCCAGTTGTCGAGATAGATAAGTGATGACTTTGCCTTCCTGCATCAGTACACATCCGAGACCAATCTTGGATGCATCACAATACATAACAAACGGCTTCTTGATATCTGGCATGATCAATATTGGGGCTGATATCAATCTCTTCTTCAGCTCCTAAAAACTGGCTTCACACTTGTCGGTCCATTCAAACTTCTTGTCCTTCTTCAACAATTGGGTCATGGGTCTGGCGATGCTCGAGAATCCTTCAACGAACTTGCGGTAGTATCCCGCTAATCCGAGGAATGCACGGACTTGGGTTTGCGTGGTTGGGGCTTCCCATGCTTCGACATCTCTGATCTTGGCGGGATCAACAGAGACTCCTTCGGCAGACACAATATGTCCTAGGAATCATACTTCTTCCAGCCAAAACTCACACTTGATGAACTTGGCATACAACCGATGCTCTCTCAGGGTTTCTAGGATGATTCTCAGATGTTGCTCATGCTCTTCTTCTGACTTGGAGTAGATAAGGTTATCATCGATAAACACAACTACAAACATATCTAGGAAATTCATAAAGATCTTATTCATGAGATTCATGAAATAACCAGGGGCATTGGTTAATCCAAAAGACATAACCATATACTAGTATAAACCATAGCGAGTAGTGAAGGAGGTCTTTGGAATATCCGTTGCACGAATCTTAAGTTGGTGATAACCAGTCCTAAGATCAATCTTTGAGAATACCTGAGCTCCAGTCAACTAATCAAATAGATCCTCTATCTTTGGCAAGGGGTACTTGTTCTTGATGGTGACGTCATTCAGTTTCTTGTAATCTATGCATATACTGTTGCCTCCATCTTTCTTGTCGACGAATAACACTGATGATCTCCATGGCAAAGCGCTTGGTTGAATCAAGCCTGTTGCCAACATAGCATCCAACAGCTTCTTCAATTCCACTAACTCCGAGGGGTTCATGCTATAGGGTCTGTGGGCTATGGGTCCGGTTCCGGGGATTAGTTCGATAATGAACTCAATATCCCTATCCAGGGGCATACCTGGCAATTCATCTGGGAATACGTCAGGGTATTCACAGACTACTCTTACTTGGTCTATGGTGGGTAGGGCTAGGCTCTTGTTGCACTTGAATTGACGGGGTAAGGTTTTAGATATATGCTCTACTGTGACTCCAGAGCTACTGGTCATGGTGATGGATTTCTTAGCACAGTCTATCATTCCTTTATGCCTTGACATCCAGTCCATACCTAGTACTACTTCCAATCCTTTGGTTCCGAGTACAATTAGGTTGGCATAAAAATCTATCCCATGTATTCTGATAGGTACAGCTTTGCAAATTTTTCTAGCTTTTGTAGTTGATCCGGGGATTTGAACTATCATGACATGCTTCAAGTTGGTTGGGTGAATCTTACTAGTGCATGCAAATTCTTCGGTGATAAATGAATGCGATGCTCTTGAATCAAACAATACCCTTGCTAAAACTGAGTTGACAGAAAACATACCCAGCACTACATATGGCGCTTCCTGGGCTTCTTCGGCGTTCATATGGAAGATACGGCCGTTGCGGTTGTGAGGCTTTCCTGGGGCAAATCTTCTCCCTGGTTGAACACGACGCTGCTGTTGAGCTGGGGCATTCACATTGGCAGTGGCGGCAGTCTTCTTGGGACACTCATTGGAATAGTGACCCTTCACTCCACACTCGAAACAGGTGATATGGGACTTGTCCTTTGCTACGACGGGCATATCATTGCTACCAGTTCTGGGTGCAGTATTGTTGTTGTTGTTCTTGGGAGGGGCACGGTTGGAATTGTTGGTGTTGCCAGAGTTGTGATTGTTTCGTCCGGACTTCACATTACCTCCGCTACGGTTGGGGTAGCTTGGGCGAGACATTGGGGGTCGGTTGTTCCTTGGTGCATATCCGGGTGAAGGGTTGGGGCGGTACTTCTGGTGACTGCTGGATCCAAATTGCTGCATCATATGACCTTTGCGGTTGTCGTTTGCCTGATTAATCTTCCCTTCCATCTGAATGGCAGAGTCGACTAGCTCTTCGAGATCCTCGAAACAGATGTTGACAAGGACAGTCTGCATCTTGACCTCTGTGTTGATCTCATCAGGGGCGTATCTTGCAAGCGACAGGAATCTGTCATGGTATTCCACCACAGTCATTCTGCCTTGCTTCAAATCGCGAAACTCATCCCTTAGCCTAGTGACTAGACCTTGCGGCACATGGGTGCGGCTGAACTTGGTTTTGAAGGCTTCCCATGTCATTACTTGACCATGGTGCATGTTACGGATACTAGTCCACCAAGCTCTTGCATCTCCCGTCAGATAGTGGGTGGTGAAGAGAACTTTCTTGTTGTCATCAACTCCTGCTACTTCTAAGTTTTTTTCCATTGTTTGTAACCAGTCATCAGCATCTAGTGGGTTTTTAGCTTGGTTGAAGATTGGGGGATTGGTATTCTGGAAGTTTTTGAGTTTGGATCCATGGTGATCCTGATTTCCATGCCCTTGGTTGTTGAGAGCCATCTAGGCGATATGTTGCAATGTTGCTAGATTACCTTGGCATTCTGCCCTGCTTGCTTCTCTATCTGCGATGAGATTCTGCAAGATCTACAACATTGGGTTTTGCGACGAGCTGCTCCCTCCTTGGTTCCCACGAGTCATCTGAAGATTGAGGTAGATAAAGGGGTAAGAGGGAAAGTTCTAAGGTTCATGGTTTTGGTTTCAAGACTAAAACTTTGAGTTTGACTCAGGTTTTGCAACTAACTTCATTTCATTCATTCAAACTAGCACTCGATACAAACACACACCACAACAACAAAGGAAAGCAGATGGTTTGAAGAACCATTCTGCAAGCTACGATACAGTGGGACCGATACATCTCATGCTACGACAGTGCTCTAGTGCATCTACTCATCATCGATGAAGTCGGAGTCTTCATCGTCCGTGTAGAAGTCCATGGCATCCTCCTCCAGAAAGTCATCATCATTGCTGAGGTAAGAATCCATGTCTCCCTAGATGTCTTCACCCTCCTCTTCTTCCTCCTTTGCTGCAAGCTGAGCTTCTTGCTCCTTGACGGTCTTCTCGAGGTCGGCCACCTTCTTGCAAAGACGGGCGATGGTACGATCCTTCTTCTTGCGCTGGAGGCGAAGAAACTGACGGTCCTTGACGAGCAGTGATAAAGTCTAGGCCTTCTGGGCGGCAATGACACGGTTGTGGTTGGCGAACTCCCTAGCATTGTCCAATTCCTTCTGGCGATCGTACAACAGGAAGTCAAGGTTCTCCACTTGACGCTTCAGCTTTGGGTGACTGGGCAGCCACGTCTTACATAGTGAGCAAAACGGGTTCCCTCGAGTTGGTTGACACTAAGGGAACATAGAAGTGCGAGAGCTTCATGCATTGCCCTGGCTAATCCATCTAGCCAGTTGTTCTCTCTCACGGAGAACTGGATTCTCCCGGACGTTGGTGCTTCGATGCTTCCTCTAAGATCAGCGGTGACTAGCCACTTCAAATCTCCTCCTGGGGGTCCTGGAAGTTGAGCTCCAAGAAACTCCGGATGCGGGCGTCCCAATAACTCTGACAGTGAATCCAAATCCCTCTCGAAGATCAGCTGACCTTCGTTTCCCAACTGGTAGAACTTGCTGAACTGAGTCTCCATCTACAAGAATTAAGGATGAGGAAATTAGTGAAGTGATCAAGTGTGTCAAATTTTAAGTAGTAATGTAAGAATTTTGAGGAACATGAATTTTTGAGAAAGAATGAATTCCCAAGGATAAGAGCGGAAATAGTTTTTCAGAAATACTCACTTTGGTTTGGAAATTAAGTTTTTGTTCGGACGTCCATTCTAACTAGGGTCTCCTATGGTCAGAATGGCTCTGATACCAATTTTTCAACACCCGGATTTTTAATCCCAGATGCATGTTATGTCATTCATCGCAATCCTAGGATTACCATTTTTGCGAGACATAACAGATTGGATATCACAGTACATCATCCATTACAAACCATACATAAGGTCTTACAAAAATAAGGATCTCATGATCCAGTCTTAATACAACAAGCAGCGGAATAAAAGATAAGCATAGCGGTGGGGTCCATCTTCAGGGGCATAGGCAATGCTGACGAAGGCAGATAGTCCTAGTTATCATAGCCGTCCTGCTGGCCATCATCTTGGTAGTCTCCTTCATAGTATGGCCATGAGAATAGCCAGGGACAAAAGCCATGAGTACTCTTTAAGTACTCGTGAACTACCACTAACTAGTATAATTCTAATGTAAAGTACTAACTCTAAGTTTAACTATAAGGTTAAGTTTCAAACCTAAGCTTTGTTCAGAAGCAAAGAAAGATAAAGTAAAGTTCTAGAATCACTTAAGTTGGGAAGCTAGTGTCATAAACACAACCCTGTTGTGGTCAAGTCAAGATTCAACATTCATTTCATAAGTTATTTTGAAAACATCTGACAACGAAACAGTATGGCCATTCCAACTATCCATAACCGTGGACGCGGCTATTCGAATAGTTTGACACTCTGCAGAGGTGGTACACTTTCACCACAAGATTCGATACATCTGTCATGGATAAATCTGAATCATCATACTTAGTATGCAGATAATCAAACACAACCTTTCCTTTACACACCCTAGTATAAGCACCTCTCCTATGAGCATGGCCTCCCAACCATGACCATCTGTCATCTTGGGCACTGCATTGGTGGACCACATTGAGAGGTAGCCTCAGCTCAAACCTCTCCCACGAGGGAACTAATACTAATGCATATAAATTTCTGGCTAAGCCTTACCTAATTCAGGTATTGTGGTTGTACGGTAAATTTGGAATGGTATCGCATCCAAATCCAACCATCAGTTTTGTAAAAGGGTTAAGGCTTATGCCTCAACATTTTCACCATCATAAACCATTTGTGTTTCTTAACACATGTCAAAATATCTCAATAGAATGACTCATCATTCCAAGGTTTTCTCAATTCATTTTCACCAAGTGTTCCCATCTAAAATGACTCAAGTTTTTATTTAACTCTAAACTGCTAGGTTAAGAGTGTTCACTAAGGTGGAAAGATGGGATCAATCTCATGCCATAGAATGACATCTAAAGTTATCTAAATAGGTCAAGTTTTATACTCTTTATGCTACCTTCAAACAAGTAAAAGACTTTGGGTAAAGTAAAGGAAGTAAAGCTTGAAAATAAACGTTGGGTAAGTAATAGTCAAAGTGGTATGTCCAAAGCATGCCTAAAGTATCTTTGCTCAATCATCTAGCTTAATTCTAGCTTGCTAAGAATTATACTTGCAAGGGTTAGCTTGCCTTGGTTGGTGCAGTGGTTGAAGTTTTCTTCCTCTTCTTGATAGAACTCCTCCTCCTCGAAAGCTTGGTCGGTACTATCGTCTATAAATACCTACGGAGTACACAATCACCAAAAAATACTTAACTAGTCTAATTAGCACTCTAAGGCACACATTTGATGATCTATTATCATCACAAGCATCACAAGTTTTATTAACTAGTTTCATTCTTTTTTATTTAAGAAAAGTAATTTCTCCTCATTGAAAAATAACTAATATTTAATATTCACCACTTAAAATACGGGATCATGTGGACACATGTCATCACCACATATTCTAACATGTGGGAATGTGATTTAAGGGTTGGTTCATAATTAGTTTGGTTTAAGTTCATTATTTAATGATTTAAAGTGACTAGAAATGCCTATATAACATTATTTTGGTACTAGTCCAAAGTCACTGCATGTAAACCCTAATATTATTACATATTTAGATAGGTATGGTTAAATGTGATTTTTGAGAGTTGGAATCAACTCAAAATCTATGATGGTTGATTTTATAAAAATGTTTGAATGTGCAAAAGCTTTTGTCTTGTTATTTTTACTAGGAGAGATCTATAACTCTAATTGAATTAAATCCAACGGGCTTGGGTAGATCTTTTCAGTAGCTTTCTAACAAAATTGGAATCACTCCATTTAGATTGGCAGATCTCTCTGAATTGATTTTCAAACTAGGGGATAGAACTAAGTTCAAACTTAAATAGAAAAATCTAGATTTGAACTAACTGGGTCGCGCGGGAAAGCTAACGGGCCAGCCTAGTGGCACTCCGCGGCACGGGGCATAGCTGACAGGGGGTCCACCGGTCAACAGCTATTTACACGCGAAGCGGTATGGGGCGATGTGAGCCATTAGATTAGAACTAGGATCTACGGCTGCGGCTCGTCGTTGACGATGGACAGGTCGCCGGCGAGGTCTAACCCTAGCGGCTCGGTGGGGGTGCTCAGGGGGCGTACCAGGGTTCCAGCAACGACGGCGAGGCAGGCAAACGAACTGGTGGATGATGGAGAGGTCAGGGGTGGTCGCGGCAGCTCCTTGGGTGGTCGCAATCAGCGGGGCCCTTCTCCTCCAGAGGCGGCCAGCTCCGGTGGAATTCCGGCGACTACGAGCTCGAGCGGCTCCGGGAAGAAGTGGGGACTGATCAGTGGCGAGAAGGGAGGTGAATGGTGTGCAGAATAAGGCTGGGGGTGGCCTCCTTATATAGGATCGACGACGGGACATCGCGGCGTGGCCAGGCGATGGTGGCGACATGGCTACGGGCTGCTAGCGGCATGGGTGCGAGCGGCGATCGATGCGCTGTCTCCTAGTGGTGCTCTACGGGGTAATGCCGCTGCTAGGGGCGGTGGCAAATGGTCGGGCGGTGCTCACGCTCTGAGCGGCAGAGGCGGCGTTCGACACGGCGTGCGGTGGCTGCGGGTCAAACAGCGGCGAACGGGCATGTCCGGGCGGTTCCTGGGTTCGTGGCTGAGCGGTGAGCGCGGGTTATGGTCGAGGCGAGGCGTGTGCATGCTTGTCGGGCGCGGCGCTCTGGCGCGTGGTCGACATGATGCAGACGCTCTGGGCGCGGCGCTCTGCGGGTGGTCCATGGCTTGGCTCTGCTCGGGGAGGGCACAGAGGGTGGCAGTGCAGTATGTCTAGCTCCTAGACATGGCGAGAGAGAGAGGGGCAGTCTGCTGCTGCATTGGCAAGGTTAGCCGGCGAGCATGGTGCTCGGGGTGGCGTGGCACTGCTGCTAGGGGATTTTGAATAATTGGGATCTTCCTATATGAACTAGATTCAATTTTCAAATGCCATTTAAAATTAGTGTTTGAAAGTTTTTGGCAGATCACAAAGTGGGCCTTGGTACATCATTACATGTACTAGCAAGAGGTGCAAAGATCCATATTTATTTCTGTTTAGAATTGAGTACTAGGAATAGCCAAAGTAGGCATGCTGATTAAAATGGCACAAATGACCATTCTCTTCTTTTATTCATTTTGATTTGTTTTTTCTTTGGGATTGGTTTGGGAATGATCTAGGTGATGTTTATTTCACCTAAGAATCATTTTACAAGCAATGGATCACTTAATCATGGCAATTCAAATCAACTCCTAATTTAAATGCACACACATATGAATGCTTTAATAATTTTAATTAGAAAAGTTTTTGTTAACCCTAATTTTGATGATTTGGATCTTGAATAACCTTGGATTAAAGTTTTGGGATGTTACATAGATCACATGGTTAACATGTATTATATGTCACAAGAATCACTGTCGACATTTGTTGATAAATCCTAGATGATACATTCCTGTTTCCATTCCCAGTCTTAATATATTAGTTGATCACCCTGGATCAGTAACCACCAGTTCAAATTAGTTATGAAAATAGTATTTTCTACCATTCGTTTTGAAATGCAGGTGATGACAACAACAGTTTGCAAATACTTGATAAAAAATAATCAAAGGACATGATCAAGTGTGAACTTTCCTTTTTGACTACAAGATTATGTAGTCAAGGTCTTCTAGTCGTTATGAACTCCAATTTTTGAAAACAACATCATTGATCCAGTAAGGTCTAATGTTTAAAGAAGCAACATCCTATTGTGCATAGATAATGATATGCATTTTGTATAAATCCCAAAGTAATTCCCCATGTATTAGTATGTATCGAGCTTGGTGATTTATGAAAGATTTGTGTTACAATCAAGTTTTACTTTACAAATAAATACCTGCTAAGCTTCTAAAAGTAATTGATAAGTGATGAAAGTAAGGTATAACGAAAGTTGTTAGTAAATGTTGATTGGTAAGCACTTTTAAGGATATCATATTTCAAGTGGGTGGTTGTTTCTAGAATTACTAAAGCTTTTGTCTGAACTTGAAAAACAAATAACTTTTGAAGGAAATACTTATTATATTAAGGCAACCAATTTGTAGTGTTCTCATAACACAATTGATGGTTATTTGAATCACTCTAATGATTTTAAGTTAATACGGTTCTCATGGGTTAAGTCACAGACCAATGTTAACTATAAAGATACCTTGGATTAGGATGAAGTAATTTTATATCGTGGTCGAGTTTAAAAGTCTTCTTCGATATGATTGATGACATTTTGGTATAGGTATTATGTACAACCCTAGGAATCTAAACATAGCAAGTTGATGCTAAGTATATTATGGAGTTAAAGTTAACTATGGGATATGGTGATCTTGTTATATGATTAGTTGAAATTCTATCAGTCATTATAATTATGTTAAGTATGGTTAAAAATATGAGATCATTCACCATCAATATAAGTGAATGATGCTAAAGCTTAGATTGAAGTTATTGGTTATAATTGTTTTAAGACTCTAAAGGAGTATTAGATAATTAGTAATTTGCATTTAGGTTCTATTAGAGTCCATAATTATGGTTTTAGGTTTAGTATTTTAGACTTCAAGGATTCTTTTTTAGAAATAAAACATTTTATAGGATCATATAAATTTATTCTTACTTAAAAAACATCGAAGAGTTATCTTCATGATAAAACAAGTCTCTTATTTGAATAAAATAGACAACTAAAGATTTATTATTTTAGAAATCTTAAACAGTTTTGAAATAGCATGGTTAAAGTACAAACTAATATTTTTCTGCCATTTAGTATTTATTGAGAAACCTAAATATGATTTTTACTTATTTTTAAGTATGATATTTATTTTTAGGGAATTCCTTGAAGTATTTATTACATTAAAATAGTTATTTTAAGTTTTATTATACTAAGATATATTGTAGTATTTTTTACATAAAGTGTTTATTTAGGATCTTAAAAATTATTTTTATTTATTTTTAGGTATTATTCTAATTTTAAGAAAATTCTATGAAAGAGTAGATGTTCTTAATTATTCATTTTATATTTATCAACTCAAAATACAATTTAGTGTTTTTCCTAGATAGATTATATTTTTGTGATCATTTAGACATATTACATGTATTTTTAGGATTTTTATTTATTTTTCTAGAGCTTATTTAACCTTAGGGGTATTTTTGTCTTTTTATAATTGGGTTAATTATTAGTTTGCCACTAGAGGCCGCCATATACTCTGTTTTGCCACTAGCGCGAAATGGTGCTCAATTTTGCTACTATTTCGGGCGTAGCTGCTATGGTGACGCTAACCGGCCAGTTTAAATGAGCATAATAAATTTTAAAAAAATCAAAAATCTGCGCACATAGTCTTCTTATGTCTTATAATAACGATTCAAGTTGATAAACAAGGTCCACATACATTCAAATGAAAAATTCATGTATTCATGTATGTAGACCTTGTTTGTCACGTATTCATGATTTGTTCATTTGAATCTATGTAGACCTTGTTTATCAACTTGAATCGTTAGTATATGACATAAGAAGACTATGTGCGCGAGTTTTTCATTTTTTTTGATTTTTTAGAATTTTTTATGCTCATTTAAACTAGCCGGTTGGCGTTGCCATAGAAGCTACGCCCAAAATACTGGAAAAACTGAGCATGATTCCACGCTAGTGGTAAAACTGAGCATATAACATCATCTAGTGGCAAACCAATAATTAACCCTTTATAATTTGTCTAGTTTTTCTTTTATGCAAATCTGGGCCTGGACCTTTGGGCTAGCCTAGCCCGACTCTACCCAATGGATTAGGTCAAACCCATATCGCTACACTAGACTGGCCTCAACCGGCCTAATACCTCATCTCACCCACTCTCTCTCTCATGCACGCTGCCCCTCTCTTCTCTATGGCGATTCAGTGCCATAGCCTCTGCCATGCTCGATCCTGACCGATTCCGTACTCCTCGACCACCACCGTGGTTCAAGATGGTGCAGTCAATGATGCTGCGTCGTCCTACCCTGCTCGATTCATCGCCTGTGCTCTCTATTGGCCGCGCCGCCACCTCTTTGGTGTCTAGGGTTTCACCCCTTGCCCTGGTGTGGTACTCTGGCGACCTTGCGGTGTTGTCCTACTGATGTGGGGCTGCGATGGTGCTAGGTGCACAGTTCCTTCTCCTGTGGTTGTTGTGTCCGCAGCTTGGCGTGAGTCGCAGCGCCTACGGGTTCTCCGTGTGCCTCCATGTACATCATCGTCGGCCACCACTGCTTCCTCTCCTATAACCTAGCGAGGACCACGACTATGTCTTTTCCCCTCTCCTCTTCCCACTGTCTCACTTAGAGTTCCACTCTGTGCTTCCATAAGTATCCCTAATTAGGGTTTCCCTCAGTTTCAGGGTGCATTCCCCCGCCTATTACTGTCAATGATAGTAGAAATTGATTTGATGCATTTCTACTTTGGATAAATTGTGAAGGATTTAGTTCTATGCTTGATTTAGAAGTACTGACAGTAGTTTCTGTCAATTGCTCACTGCAACTTAACCTTCTATTACCTAAATTAATTGATATGTATGCTATGGATACTATGTTGGATGTACATAAGCTATTGGTTATATTTGAAGTACTCCTATACTGAGGCAATATTGCAGGCTATTGATGCTGACTTGTTTTGATGCTTTGTATAAGATGATATCCTTGTGGTTTGCTCATCAGCTTTCTCTGATGATGTATGGAAACATTAGCTTATGGTTGTATAGATCAAATACTGTGATCATTTAATTATATATATGAGATAAAGATTTATTTCTTTAGGTGATGATATTTATGATTCATATAAGATGAAACTCTATGGAGAGTTTTAGATGAAAAGAAATGATTCCTAGTTTGTTTAGGAAAATGATTTGATTATCTGATTTCTGAAAGATTATAAATTTTGTCTTCATAAAAGATAAATATTTGTGATGCTGGTTACTACTGAGGTGCTACCCACAAATGGGATGTTCCCAGTAGAATCAATCCCCTCGACTTGCCTAAATATATATGTTGCTACTAGTTGGATCCAGGTTAGGTGTATGATGCAAACACTGAGACCTAATCTGTCGATTTAGAATAAGAATAGATGCCTCATGTGGCTGTTTCTACATCTAATGATGAGCTGTACACCCCACCTGGGTGTATCTCTAAGGATTTAACTTATCCAACAAACCTTGCTGTGAATGGATAAGAACAATAAATAGAGTGGTATTTTTATGAATCACTAACCAGATGATGTTGGTGATGTTGTTGATGCCTAATGTGCTCTGGCTCTAGTGTTGATGTTGCTGATTTACTTCTAGAACATAGGTGTTCTTCACTTCAGGATCCCTTCCTGGCTTGCCCTTGCTCTCCTCCTAAACCACCCCCTCTTCAGGTGACCTTCTTGTATAGTTTTCTATTAGTTTTCTATGGTGATTTGTTGGTTGATCTGGTGAACATTTGTCAGGTTCTAGTGGTGGTTTCTTGTGTTCTTGCTGAGAAGAACTTTCAGCTAACAGCAAAGAAAATTGTTGTTCCCCACGGTAGTGCCTATTATTCAGCCTCTACCTACTCTCTTGTGTTGACAACAATGCATGCTTGCATGCATGACAGTGTTGTGTTGCTGTGTGTATCCACTTGTAGATCAGTTCAACTGAAATCTAATCTCTTGACCCTTTTACATTTGTCTGTCCTGGTGAAGCTTGCCCCTCTCTGTTGAGGATGTGACGCTAGAGCCTTTATGATTTAATAGAACGGTTATTGCATTTTGGCGAAACTTGCCCCTTTCATTTAAATTGCTCAATGTTGCAATATGAACAGTGCACTTCGTTGTTCATGGCCGAGAGCAATAATATTAACACTAATTTCTTTTCTTTTCTTTATTTTCTTTTCTTTATTTTCTTTTCTATTTTGTCAATAGGTACAAGAAGTTTCAAAGAAGATCAAGAATATTTGGATTAGGATTAGTTTAGGATTTTCCTTTTATTTCTTTTGTAATATTTTCCTTT
Organism: Avena sativa; assembly: GCA_916181665.1. NCBI lineage: Eukaryota > Viridiplantae > Streptophyta > Magnoliopsida > Poales > Poaceae > Avena > Avena sativa. Next base: position 201,671,841 of record OV702290.1, read on the forward strand.
TTCTTCTTGTAAGAACAATGTAATGTATTCATTTATTTAATAAAGTTTACTCTTCGTACTTCTTGTCATTATTCATTTATATAAGAATTTCCTTACTTATTTGAATACTTGTTTTAGTGTAATTATATAATAAGAAAAGGATAAGAACAACCACTTATTTTATATGTCGATTCATTTAGAATGTCTATTATTTTGCTTTATCCTTATTCTCAAATATAATACTTAATACTCCATCTTAAACATTTAAAATCCTTTTTCAAACAATAATTTCCTAATGGCTTTTATTTTGAATCAATTCAAATGTAGCTTCCAATTTGAATGTGAATTCAAAATATTTCCCGAAAATAACACTGAGTTCCTAGAGATCATGTCAAAATTTATAACAATCAGCAGAATGAGCTAAACCCTATCTGAATCTAGTGAAAGATATTGGAAAAGCAGAGCTAAAATTAGATGGGACAAATTGGGAGATGAGAACACCAGATTTTTCCATGTTGTGGCTACCCAGAGCTTTAGGAGAAATCTCATCACCCATATCAAGTCTGAGGACAATTTGATTCTGACTGAGCATGAACTTAAAGCTGCTACAATCTGGCAATCTTACAAACACAGACTAGGCACAAGTGAAAACATTACTAATGACATCAACCTTGATGACTTGATTTCACCTCATAATCTTCTTCGCCTGGATGCTCCATTCACAAATGATGAGATTGATTCTGTGATCAATGATTTTCCTTTTGATAAAGCACCTGGTCCTAATGGTTTCAATGGTAAATTCCTTAAGAAATGTTGGCACATTATCAAAGATGATTTTGTAAAACTGGTACAGGAGTTCTATGATGAATCAGTAAATTTGAGTGCCATCAACACTGCCTTTATTACTCTCATCCCCAAGATAAATGATCCCGAGACCATGAATGACTACAGACCCATTTCTATGGTTAGTCTTCCACTTAAATTCATCACCATAATGGCTAATAGACTCTAGAAGGTTATCAAACCCATTATACATAACAATCAATATGGCTTTATTAAAGGGAAAAATATCCATGATTGTCTGGGATGGGCTTTTGAATATCTTCACATCTGCCATGTGTCAAAGAAGCAAATTATTATTCTAAAGATTGATTATGAGAAAGCATTTGACAAGATTGAATATAATGCAATTATTAATATGCCGAATGCCAAAGGTTTTGGCCCCAAATGGATTTCCCTGGTAAGATCTATATTGTACTCTGCATCCACCTCAGTGTTACTGAATGGTGTCCCAGGGAAAAAATATGCTGCAAAAGAGGTGTCAGACAAGGAGACCCCCTATCCCCCCTTCTATTTGTCTGCACAGCTGAATTATTACAGGAAATTGTCAATGATGCCTGGCACAGAAATGAAATCAGCCTGCCACTTGATAATGATTATGGGCAAAAATATCCAATTATTCAATATGCTGATGACACCCTCCTGATTATGCCTACTGATAGTTTACAACTTAATAACCTCAAGAACAGACTCCAACAATTCAACAATATGACAGGGCTCAAGGTAAATTATGACAAATCTACTCTAGTACCTATCAATATCACAATGGAATTTGCATGTCAACTGGCATCTGATTTTGGATGCAAATTGGAGAGTTTACCTTTCACTTACCTGGGTCTCCCTCTTGGTACCACAAGACCATCTATTAATAGCTTGATGCCCATTGTTTCCAAATTTGACAGAAGACTATCTAGACTATCTTCTCTCATGTCATATACTTGAAGACTCACATTACTGAACTCTGTATTGAATTATATGCCCATCCATGTTGTGTGTTCTTTCAAAGTCCCTTTAACAATTTTTACCCATTTTGAAAAGGGTGGCAGACAATTCCTCTGGGCAGGAAAAGATATCCACAAACATGGCAAACATCTTGCTAAATGGGATTTGGTATGTAGACCAAAGGAACAAGGAGGTTTAGGTGTCATAAACCTCAGAGTACAAAATCAGGCCCTTTTACTGAAGAATATTCATAAATTTTACAACAGGGATGATATACGATGGGTTGATCTTATTTGGAAAGCTTACTATCAAGGTGATTCTGCCCCACATTCAATGAATCATATTGGATCATTCTGGTGGAGAGATTGTATGAATTATGTGGATATTTACAGAGATCTGACTCACTGCAAAATTGGCAATGGAAAAACTATGCTACTATGGAAGGATCTATGGAAAGGTGAATGTTTTGAAGATAGATACCCTCACCTACACTCTTTCTGCCACAATGATACTTTGACCATGGCCAAAGCCATCTCTGCAGCTGATAATGATTTCTATGAACTTTTTCAACTCCCCTTATCCATTATTGCTCATGAGGAATTTACTGATATGTTGGAGAACATCAGAAGCATAAACCACACACACGATCATGATTCATGGTATTTTTCCTGGGGGGAGACTTTCAAAACCAGAAATATCTATAGAGCACTCATTCGGGCTCACCCAACACCAAAATCCATTCTGGATATTTAGAAATCATGTTGTCTACCAAGACACAAATTTTTTGCTTGGCTGCTACTGAATAAGAGATTAAACACCAATGACTTAATGAAAAGAAAAAACTTCTTTGTGGAATTCAATGATTGTGTAATATGTGACACCTGTCCTCAGGAAACCCTGCTGCATCTATTTTTTGAATGTAGCTTCAGCCAAGGGTTCTGGTGGGCCTTGGGACTTGAATGGAACATAGATATGGAGATTCATCAGATGATCAATGATGATAGAAATAGATTTAGTCCCAATTTTCTTATGGAAGTTATCATCACTGGATGCTGGAGTATATGGGAGCAAAGAAATGGCTATATTTTTAGGGATCTATATCAATCCATCACTAGATGTATTTCTTTTTTAAAAGCAACCTTCACCTTGACTATACATAGAGCTAAACCTAGTCTCAAGGAAGGTATGCAAGAGTGGCTTGACACGTTATAAATGTAACCATCTGTAACATTGATTGAGTCTAGCTTAATCTTTTGTATATTATAAAATTTATAAAATGACACAGTAGGGGACTTCCCTACTGTTTTTGTCAAAAAAAATCTAGTGAAAGAAACTTTAATCTCCACAGGGTTTTAGTTTGCGAAAAATTTACCCCAAATTTTCTTATGCATGAATGCGGATGCAAAAACTCTCTTATGTATCCCTAAATGCTGGGGAATTACATCAAGCTCGCTAGCTAACTCTGCCCACTTGAATAATATCATGCCAATTTATCGAAAGTATGTCAAATTTGAACTACAACTAAATTGTAAATTTCTTTTAAAGATATAAGAAAAAACTTTTGGAGATACCCATCAGGGGGTCAATTAATATATTAGAAACCACCAAGAGTTTTGAAAACAGGTTTTTAACTTCTTGCTAATTAAGATTTTGCATCTTAACAATTTAACAAAATCAGGTATAACTTGAGCTACAAGTAAGCACGATAGATTTTTCTTGAATTAAATGTCTCTTCGAAGGTAGATGGATGCATCTTCTTGTAGTAATAAGTCCCGTCGGTGTGAGTTTGTTTATGAGTGATGATGAGATTGTTCCTTTCTGTAAAGAAAGTCCGAAGGATATGGATCTGAATACCACAATCCAAGCTTTCAGACATATATAGTGGACCGTCATGTTGTACTTATGATTCCCATGTTTTATGAGTTTTGAAACTTCTTCCTAGCTAACTCTGCCCACTTAAAAGTGACTTTATGACTTCTGCATGTAGGGGAACAAGATGAAAGTACATGTGTCCATGTCGCGGCTACTACTAGTAGTAGTAGTTCGTCCACCTATTTTTCGTTGAAAATACTATAGTATGTTGAAATGAAAGCTATAAAAAGAAAACCCTCTGGTCAAACTGATGTGACTAGACAATACTGCACCTTTGATATGTAGTGGGAGTATTGGAAAAATACAAGTTGCATGGCATACTAGTCTAACATACAGTGAAGTCTAAGCGGCGGTGTCCTTGATGCTACTATTGACTAGACAGAGCAAGCAAGTAAAATCTCCTCGCTCTTGTTTTTTCTTTGCCTCTCCATCTTCTTCCCCAGTCCCCACTCAGTCCACTGTCTCCCCCACACTCCCTCTTCTCACCCATTCCTTGCATAACGCTCCCCTCCTCCTCCAGAAAACCCCAATTGCACTTTCATCCGCCTACTCTGCCTAAATCCATCCGACTGTGATGGCCGATTCAAAGCTCAGCGGGCAATGCAAGTGGGATCAACTCAGCACGGACGATGTCGAGCTCATCATTCAGTGCATAGAAATTTCCAGCACCGCTAGGCTAGTTGCATGCTGCAATCTGATGTACGATCATATCGGCAACAACGAAGGAATGAAATGGACTTTGCACCATTGGAATGAACCCTACCTATTGATGCCTCAACCTGCTCATTGGTTTGACGAGCACTATGACAATGTGAGGGTACATTGTTTGCACGACATGGTGTACAACGTGGTGCCCATCGACCATCCTTGACACAGCACCATCCTGCCCTTCATGCACAAAAAATTCTGGGTTGGCATGAACGGCGGCTGGCTTGCCGCCGTGGACTAGAGCAGGGTCTGGTGCCTAGAAAACATATACACCTATCAAGTAATCAACCTTCCATTGATGGATACTTGTGGCATTCAGATCGTCTCATATCCATTCTATAACAGGTAATGCTACTAGCCAACCAGGGTTCCCATAGTTATGTGTACTCATTTTTGTACTCATGCATATTTCAAAAGTTTTTTTCACGAATCCGTACGTATGGAGAAAAGTATGAAAAGTCGTGGGATGGATGTCTTGACCTGTTGAAGATCGTAATCTGCAGAGTGCCCACAGAAGCTGGGGTTTACGCATACTACAAGCTCCTCATGTTGTTCGATGGTGAAATCGCCTACCTGGAAGGCTGTTGTGAAGTTTGTAGATTTCTGGACCATTCAGATCATGGAAGACGATAGTACTTTGATGCCATTGAACACGGTGGCCTCATTTTTGCAGTCGGAAGTCAAGGCTGCACCTATTGCTGGGATCCTACATTGGAATAAAATGATAGTTCCATGATACATTGTGAGTGATTCAGTGAAGTTGTTCTTTAACTACCTTGTTTATGTTTTACCTTCCATATGACTAAATGAGCACACTCTTTATGTCCTAAAAAATGAATGAACCATTGTCAGTAATGAATTAGTACAAGTAATACGTCTTCCAAAAATATAGTGTATGACTGCGTCCTTGCTTTAGTAAGTTCGTTCATTGTCGAAATATGAAAGGTATTAACTAGCATCTCAAATTTGAGCGCAACACAATGAGGCTAGGGTTCTTGATTAGTTTGTACTTTAGTGCCATCTTCGGATTGTAGGAATCACATAGGATTTTTGTAGGATATCAATCTTTTTGTTTTTGGATTGCCTTGGGATTCAGAGGAATTATATAGGATTTTTGTAGGATTTGGATCCTTAGGATTTTTTCTATACAATGTTGCTTGATACAAAAGAGTATAATCCTTAGGAATTCCTTCAACAGATTCCTTTGCACTCTATTTTGGAGGAAAATTTCCATGCACTCCAACCTCTTTGTACAATTCCTTTGGTTTTCCTATGCAATCAAACACCACTTGATCCAAAATACTGTAGGTATCTAATCTTATAGGATTCAAGTCGACATGCCTCTATATCAATAAAAAGTAGTGTTCTAGCGTTTTTATCATTCATGTGTTCATGTGATCCAAAGAGTCCCTCATTTTTTCATATATCTGAATGATTGGTCCCTCTTTTGAAACTTACAACAACTAGGAAACTAAGGTAAGCAATAAATCAAAATATTCGGAATAACAGAATAAGAAATGAAATTTCTAATGTTGTTAATTTACTGAGTAATATTATCGTCAGGATTTGCCTATTCACACTATTATCATGAACAATGAAGAATGCTGGTGTTAGAATATGTATGCTAGTAACACACTTTTTGTCTCCAATTGTGATGCTGTGGGAAACAAGGAGCTTCCGTTTGTAATCCCAACACCTATTCTAAATGATCGGCCAAGCATGTGGTTCCTCGCTCGATCGGCTGGCGGCAAACACTTAATGATTATAATTATGCCGTATGGCATGGGGGTTTCCCATGGCGAAGAGGGTGAAGTCATACCCCATGATCAAAATGGGACTAACCTACGCCTATCTCCTGCTTCTCGTGTCTACATTTTTGAAGAGGATCCTAGCTCTGCCAGACCTCTAGGGGTCATCGTTTGGAGGCAAGTTAACCACTTGGGTGACAACTCTCTATTTCTCAGTCTCAATTATCCAATCATTGACAAGATGATGAACAAATATGGATGCAAGGCTCTTGATGGAACATTATTCCCATTGATGAGGAAAAACTATGTGTACACAACATACAGGAGGTTTCATGGAATACAATTCCCTTAGATTAAATGCTACAACCTGCATCCAACTGAAGGTGAGCCTGTGGGAGTTATCATCCTTTCCAAAGATTGTTGGAACAATGTGCAATAGGCGGCAATTTGGATTAGGCCTAGTTTAGGTGTGATAGGCTCGTTGTTCTGTCCCTAGACCGAGTTGTGGATCTTTCTGGTGTATCGTTGTGTCATCTTTTTTTGCATCGTGGTTCAGCAGTTGACTGTTAGTACACTGGTTTTAGTCGCGAGCCTGAAATAGTTTATATGAGCCTTGCGATGCTTTTGTAATTTGTATTGCCTTCAATGGTATAATCCATGTAGCGGTGCTTATTTCATAGCGTCATTTCTATACTATAGTTATCAATATTGTTACTAGCTTGTATATACGCACCTCGTGTAGCTTCATGTTTTAAGAGGAATATTCCTTTTTTCCTCTTAGCGAACAGGGAAAAGTAGGTCACTGCGTCTTATAGGGCAACGAAACAGGCCTTAACTAGGTTGTAATTGATCTAGGCTCGGTATGCCAAAGCAAGCCAAGACGCCCTTGGATGATAGCCGAAAATGGTTATACAGATTTTCTAAACAAAAAGTTTAAACAGATCCGTACAAAAAAATTGTTTACGTAGACCCCATATTTTCACTGATACATGGAATACTTTTGGCGCTACCATGAAATTACTTGTTCAATACAGTATGTATCCTTGCTCATTCTTCTGTATGTGAAATGAACAAGTCAATCTCTAATGTGAAATGAAAAAGTCAAGCTCTGATGTGCTGACATTATACTGTGATGTGCTAGTTTACAAACTGGTTGTATTATTGTGTTTGAAACTACAAACTAGATATGCAAATTTTGTGCTTTTTTGCATGATGACAATGCCACATGCTGGCGCTAATTGCGGTATGTATTGATTTGATCGTATGGAATCATACAACTTCGAGCGATCAGTATAAGTTGGTGCTTACCCGAGTTGTCTTAAGTTGGGAAAGTCAAGGCCACCGTGTCTCTATCGCCTATAGTTTATATGGCATGATTACATGGTTTTGAGTGTATCAAATCGACTGGGCACTTAGGCATATTCAAAGCCACCCAAACCATCTCGAAATATAACCTTTGCTGAAAAGATGATTGTGCACTATAAGACTTGATATGACATGATTTTATGTCAATCAGTCAAAATCCCTCCAGTACTTTCCATATTCGAATCGTGTGCTAACCAGGTTTTTTGCTACGTAAAACTCTCAATAAATCGCAATATCGGTCACTTTTCTCATTTTTCAACTTTATTCTTTTGGATCCGGCGTAGGTACACCCAAGTCAGGTGGACCATCGACCTTCAGTACAATGCATTTTACTACTCAGCATATGAAAACGAATATTTCAACCCCACGTCTAACAAAAAACTTTCCATAATCTTGTTTCAAAAAAATAGCCCTTAATTAGCCTTTCGTGGTGAGCAGAGCCACCAAACCCAAGTATATAATTTTTGGGATTTCTATTTTCATGCCCCTGGTTCATTAATTGTACACAGTTTTTCCCATCTCCTTAGTTTTTTTTCACTTTTCCCCTCCCTCTATTCTAAAACGCTCACAGGCACTCGGATGAGGGGGGTGCCGTAAGGTCAAAGGCTTGACAGTTACATGCTGACCGGTGGGACCGCGTTGGGGCGGGTCGTACATGGAGCGTTACTTTACGTCGCCTCGAACGTTACATGATGATAGGTGGGGACGCATTAGGATGGGTCTTGCATACGTGGTGAAGGGTGGGGCCGCATAAAGACACGTTGGACCGGCCATTCTCGCTCACCTAAAGCATTCGCTTCCCCCGAGCCTGGAACAGCTCCCACACTGCCCCTCCGCTCCCCCGCTATCGTGCCCCCCTACCTTATGTTGTCCTCGGCCACCTAGCCGCCCCTCCCCCTATCCATGGAGCCCACTTGTAGCACCCCGATAAAACCACTACTAGAAAATCGCTTGTTATTTCTGTTTTGTGCATCATCATGACCGCATGCTCATGTCATCATGCCACATTGCATTTGAGCATCGTCATCATCATGCATGTTTTGTTTCAAAACTATTTTCGAAAACCTATTTTATTTTTCTAAATAAGCCCCATCTTTATTTAAATACAAAACTCTGGGCTTGTTCGGAATATTTTGTTTCGTCTACAAACGGATTTCAAAAGCCCCATTTTAAACAAATAAAATATTTATATTATTTTTAGGGGGCAGCCGAACCGGGCCGAACCAACCCAGCCGGCTACCCCCAGTAAACAAAACAGAGCCAAAACCAAACCCCGGATTCCTCCCGACCAGCCACACTTGCCCACACTCCCGCCTAGCCGCCCACCAACCGCGGGCAGCCAATCTCCTCCCACCCCATCGCCACCTCACCCCGGCCACTCCCAGCCTGCCACCTCACCCCGCCAGGCCCCACCTCCTTTCTTTTCCCGCCTTCCGCACACCACTCCCTGGACCCGACACGCCTCTCACCCACCCCGCCCCACCTGGCCCCACCATCTCGTCCCGATCCTCCCCCACCTACCCGATCGAGACCACCTTCCCTCGAGCGCCTGCCGCCGGTGCCGATTCCTTCCTTCCCGCCGCCAGATGCGCCGCCCCACCTCGTATCCCTCCCCGAGCCAGGATGGTGCGACGCCGCCAGGCCTATCCTCCCCGAGCCCCCCCGCACAACACCCCCTCTCCTTCCCGCATGTTCTCCCTGCCGCCAATCGCTCCCCTCCTGCCGCCGCTCCTCTCTCCTCTCGGCCCCGGGCCAAGCCCCGCCACCTGGGTGCTCCTCTGCCTCTACCTCGTCTTCCCCCCGGCGTCGCCCAGCTCGCCGGCCCCATGGTCCCTGCGCTGTCGTTGGCGCCCGGGACCTACACCCCACGGCCTCTCCGCTCGCCCCAGCGGTGCTGCCCCGTCCAGAGCCTCGACGCGGCCGCTCCTCGTCCTGGCCGCCGGTAGATGCCTGGCCTCTTTACACCTCTCGCCGCCACGAGCCCCGCGGGCATCCTCCTCTTGGTCCTCCCCGGGTCGCCGGCCACCGCCAGCGGAACCTCGGCCTGACGCCCGCCCTCTCCGCCTCTGCGAGCCCAGCGACGCGCCGGCCCGCCTCGTCCACGTCTTCCCGGCGCCCGCCTCCTGTTCCTCGTGCTGGCAGTGGCCATGCTTGCCCCGATGGCTCGATCTGCCACTGTAGCCCAGTTTTGGCCAAGCATCTCTGTATGCTGGTCTCGTCCCGTATGTTCCATCTCTACAGCTTGTCACGAACCGCCTCGTGTGAGTGGTGAAGTGTTGGTGCAGTAGGTGTGGCATATACAGTTGTGTGTGGTGCTTCCATCTCGTCTGCTTCATTTTCGTGCCGCAAGGACATGGTGGTGCTCGAGGCCAAGTCCTTTCGTTTGACAAGCGGGACAAGTTGGACAAGACCATTGGTGTTGAACAAGTCTTCACCACGCTGAACCTAGTGAAAATCCAAGTCCATCACCGACACCGACAATTGAAGTCAACCGCCAAGTTCTTCATCCCGAACACCATGATCGCCTTCACGAACACCAAAGCCGAGAACCCCGACAAGATCTTCCGAGTGCCAATGACGCGGGCGAACGGTACCCCTAGGCCTCCAACATGGTGCGACAAGTACTTCTACCGGAGCATGAGCCGCGGAACCCCGGGTTCGCCATCACGAACCATGTGGCGCCACACCCCAAGATCTCCGATAAGGAACGCCAGGTTCTTCGTCCCGAACACCAAGACCCGAAACCGATGACCGCCAAGATCGCCACCGGAACGAAAAGCGCTTCATCTCAGAACGCCAAGACCTCCTTCCAAACTCGAGTTCTTCGTCACAGGCGTCAAGATCTCCTATACGGATCCGAGGTCCCCTAGTACCTGATCCACTCAAGTTCGCCATCGATGACAAGATCGACCGCTTGGAACCCAAGTTCTCCGTCACGACATGACAAGTTCTCCATCGTGAGTCCGAACCTCGCCGTTTTCCGTCGAACCCTGAGACCGACCCCGAACCCCCCGGAACCCAAGATCATCCGAACCCAGATGTGTGACCCTAAGCCCCAATTTTTATAATATGACATTATCAACTTCCGCATATTAAATTGTTCATGCATGCATACTTGTCTGTGGTTTGGGGGCATTATGCCGATTCACCTCATAATTAAATATGGAGTGTTTATGCGGGATATCTTTGTCTTATTCCGGACTCCATTTAAATATGTGTAGCGAACCGATGCCATGTTTTGCCTTGCTAATTCAACATTTAATTTGCGGGGTAGATAAATAACTTGAACCTGCTAATTAATTGTCGGGACCCTGGTTCCGCTTAGTATTGCCTAGTTGCATCGCATCTTTGCCATGTCATGCATCATAGATGCATCATGCCCGATCTTTTGCCGTAGTATTAAATAGTGTATCCGGTGTTTCTTCTAGTGCTTTGCTTCTTCAAGGATTAGGCCGTTGAGTGGATGCGAGTGTCGACCCGATCTCCAAATGATCCTTCGGCAGTGTTTCCCAGGCGAGCAATCTCCCTCTTTCTACCTATTTTGCATTTCTAGTCTTTACTCCCTCCTGTTGATCTATTGCTATCTTTATTGCGATGCTTTAGTTCCGTGCACCATTTATAATCCTTGAAGCCTCTATATTGCCATGGACAGATCCTATTGCCTGTTGTTTGATAGATAGTCAGCCTTGCGAGTCGTAGTTGCTTGCTTATGTGTTGCTTCGTGTTGTTGTCGTTCCACTGTTGACGGCAAGTTGGCACATGATTAATGGTGGAGATGCTTAATGGTGGAGATGATCATGACTTTAAATACAACTATTAAATTGCTGGGATAACTAATGAAAGAGGCACCAGTGGGCAATATATGCTATTTGGTTTTTCATGTCAACTTGTGTCCCGTAGGCCCCGAGTACTTGATACCTGTTCCTTGATTATTCGCACTATCCACATCCGGGAGACCCTATGGACCCCCTTAGCCAGAGCTTGATTCATTCTTATTTCTTGGGTCCACAAAGTAGTTTGGGGCTTTATTACAATCCTGTACTTATGCCATGCTTTACTGCTTTATTCACGATTGTGTGTGGAGCACCTGTACTGTTTTGGAACGTGGAATGTTTCCGCGGTATCGACAAGCCCAGCCACACTTTCGGGTTCCCAGTCATTTATAGCCATTGACACAAAGCGTGGGTCCGTCTCAGAATCGGCCAACTTCGTTGCGGGTAGATTAGTGGGGTGGCCCCCTAAAATAATTTATGAATCCTGTGATTTCTTTGTCGTGAAAGCCGCGTTGGGTTTTGATTTGGTTTTTCCGAGGTTGATCGTGTGTGTGTTGCTATTTGTGCACCCCTACAGCGTAAATCTTTCTGAAAGCCGTGTCCACGGTTATGGACGACTTGGAGCATAGTATCTCGATCATAAACAAGCATAACTAAAGTAGTGCTATAAATTTGACTTAATATGTGACTAGTAATCAGCTTCACCACAATGGAATGATAATAAAAGTGCCAACAACTGGTGGAACTGGGCGGTATCGTGTCATGTTATACCTGCCTAGTAAGTATCGCAACTCCAATGGATTGAAATAAAAGTGCCAACAACTGCTGGGTTTTGGGATTCCTCAGGACAATTATATCTGACTAGTAAATGTTCCAACTACCACAGAATGGTAATTAAAACTGCCCACTACTTTTGCTTCAGGATGATTCATGCTATCTATATCTGACTAGTAAGTGCTTCAACTATAATGGAATGAATAAAACTTCCAACTGTGTGAGTTCCTCGGTTTGACTTCCTCGTTTGGTCTCGAGGGGGAAATACCAGGATGGGTATGATTGGTGTTAGTATAAGGTTAGTTCCAAATAGGTCTTTCTTATCCCTCTCTAATAGACGGCAGTTTATCGAGTCTCTATAGGTTGTTTAGTGCATGCTTTGCTGCCGCTTCAGTCCACCATACCTATGTAGGCGAGAGCCGCCAAATTCTAGCCTCGCCGTGTACTGGCCTCAGTACTGACGCTCCTCTTTTTCCTTTGCCCTTTGTCGGCACCCCTTTTGTTTTAGCAGGTTTGAGATCAACGTCGTTAGCAGGGTTACCCTTCCGGCTTGGCCTGGGCAGGGTTATGTACGCCATTGGTTATTCTTCAGGGCTCTTAGCCCCATTTGCATCTTATCCGTACTCGGATGTTGTATCGTTTTCAAGGTGAGTTGGATCTTTGTATTGTATATCTGTATTTTGACTCATGGAGTCATTGTTGTATATATATGTTTCTGTGGGTTCCATCATGGACTATTGTGTAATGTTATTACTTCATTTTCCACCCACACGAAAGTGCCTAGTGGGCGTCCTTGAATCGTTTCTATGCGGGTTTGGCGGGAAGAGCTGAAACTTGCATAGGGCCGATTCGAGGGTGTTACACCACTCCACCTCTGGCTCCGCTCCCGCCCCTGCTAGATCTACCCCTTCCGCGGAACAGTATGCAACACTGGCTGGTGTACCGGTCCTCCCTGTCGAGCACGGAGAAGATTGGGTGGAATCAGAGGGATCTAACGCATGGATTCCATCTGGGTAAGCATTTTTTCGCTTTGTGAATTGATTATGGGCAGTAATTGAGCACGAATCGCTGGTGCTCAGCTAATGGCCTTGCTTTTCGAATAGGATTGTTCCAGCGCTGGCATTTCGGCTGGTGGTTAGACTGGATACTAGCGTAATTCGTGGTTATGAATAGTATCTCTCTGGATTTTACTTCCCAGCGGTGGTTGCAACCTCCATAACTCTCAGAGATTTGAAAGATAAAATTTGTTCTAAATTCCCCTGGAGCAATGGCGATTCAGTTGATTTACAATATTTCAACATTAGCGAGCAAAGATTGCTTCCACTAACTAGCGAAGCTGATCTGGTAAGGCTTTTCTCTTTGAATGCTGCTGAACGTTTTGGTCGAATTCATCTCCATGTGCAACCTAAAGTTGAACATACGGGAAAGAGGGTTAAAGCATCATCAGGTGGTTGGGCATCATGTGTCTCTATTGTCTCTACTAATAGTGTGCGCCCCTGCACTCCTTGTAGGTCCATAGCAGTACCATCTATTCGCACTGCGAGTGTAAGCCAAATCGCTCGTGTGGCCGATGCGGAGGACAAAGCACAGCCTAACGAGGGAGTGCCTCCACTAGATGACGAGGATGCGTTGATGTTTCATGAATTGGTTGATAGATTCAGTAAACAGGCACTAGAGGACCAATACACGGAGGAAATGGTCCACAGTGCCAGATTTGATGGCAGTGATGACGAAGAGAACAAGGAGAACAATGACAGTCTCATTTTAGCCGAGTACGATGGTGAGGACTTGCCATTAATTGAGTGGGACAGGAATGATCCTAAGATTTCAGAAGGCACCATATTTGAAATGATGCAGGACTGTCGTATTGCCCTTACTACATATTGTATCCAGACCAATAATGATTATGATGTTATTAAGAGTGAGCCAGCAAGGTTCACAGTGAAGTGCCTATATAATAGGTGTAGGTGGAGGATGCATGCATCCACAATGCTCAGGAGAAGTTTGGTTCAGGTATTACAACTAGTTGTGTATTTTAGATCATTGTGTAGAGTTTGTTAATTGTACCTAAAATTTTCATTATGTTTCAGATAAAAAGTAACCGGTTCGAACATTCTTGTCCACCTCAAGGGGGCAACCAAAGGACAAAACAAAACTAGCAAAGACTAGGTGGTTGGTAGATGCAATCATGGATTGGATGAGAGCGAACCCATCACTTGGTGCAACATCGCTCATAAAAGAAGTTTATGAAAAGTTTTGTGGGGCCCCCAGATTAATCCTTTGATAATCCCTGTTATGCATACAACCACGATCCTATGATCAGTTAGTTGTGGCACATAACCGACAAGTATTAAAGTAAACATCCAACACATAACGAATACCTGTCATACCTTATTTGCCATTATGGCTACATCGATCAACATCAGCGGAACTTCATCAAGCATAGAGCCCGAGCCATGCCTTAACCTACAAGCAACTGACTGGGAGAATGTCCTAGCGCGCATAGTCGCCAACATAAACTTCTTCTTGATATCTGACCAAGTTAATAGCCAGGGACAATGCTAGTGAGTACTTTGAATGTACACGCAAACCACCTTAAGATAACAATAATAACAAGAGGATAAGCATTATGGTTGTGGTAGTAGGAGGGCTCCAAGAGAGGTTATTTTCTCAAATAGTTTCTCTTGTAGATATAGCATCTACATATATTTATTGAAAACTTTTGTAAATCACTTTGGAAACCTTTTTGAAAAGTTTTGGAAAACATCAGGACTGGGTCACCCATTTGTTCCCGTCTTTAGGTCGTCCCACGACCAAACTCCTTTCTCCTCTTTCCGACCATCCCATGGTCAAAACCTTTCTCCTTTACGACCATCGCATGTTCAAAACATTTCCAAAACCATTTCTTTTCTGAAATCCTTTTCGAAAAGAAAACCAGCACCGCTCTACAGAAGTTTGTCCAACCTGTCCATGACTGCGGACATGGCTATTTGAATAGATTTACACTCTGCAGAGGTTGTACACTTTACCCACACCATCCGGGTACACTATCCTGATCTTCACCGATCGTGGGTCGAGTAACCGATCAAGACTCTCCGGATGCCCACTCCAATATAAGTGCCTACCCTATGAGTGTTGTTCCCCTCAACACCGGGACGTCCTATATAGTTCACAACCAACCGGAGCACTTTTCCCACTTCCCGAGTGTGTGCTTTCAATGAGGGGCTCATAGTAATGCGTGGACGTCCGTAAACCCTTCGTTCCTTCTCCCGATCGATGTCCCACATGGACCGTTTGTCCAGAGAAGGCCCACCCTCCAGGGAGTTTCATCCCCTGTAGTAGTTGCAAGGTAGCTTATACTAGAATAGACAAACATCAAATCCAGCCCTGTCCCATTCTAGAGTAATGTCGTTGCACGGGTTAAGTTGTTATAGCTAAACTGCAAAGAACCGGGTGCGTTTTTGTAAACCTTTTTCCTTCACCTTTCCTTCAGCATTTTGTAAAACAAAACCTTTTTCTTTCTCAACATCTCTTGGGAGGTCCCACCTTGCCAAGGTTTTATCATAAAGCATTTGGTAAAATTGTTTCCGAGGTCTTCCCATCCTATAGCTTTGCTTCGGCTAAATCGGAATCTCCCAAGGGGTATGGTGTGTTACACCGTCTACCACACTAGGGACAAGTAGGTGTCATCAAGGGGGTTGTACTTAATAGTACAAAAGTGTAATAGTTCGGAGGGGCCAAACAACTACCATATATATATACATCAACATATAGTAAAATAATGCAATTTTGATAAATAGTAGATAAAACATGCATAAGTAAAACAGTAGGACAAGGCTTATGAGCAAGAAGGTGGCTTGCCTAATGATCAGCAATATGCCAAAATATGTCCCCGGACTTCTTCTTAGAATACCCAATAATACCAATAATAATTACCACTTCTCCTGCTCTCCGATTTCATCGCAACTATCATCGTCCAGACAGCACATGCAAACAAACAAGGCCACAATCAACATAAAGCAATGCAGGCATCATTACAATACAGCAAACAAACATATGACACATTACTCCAATCAGTTGGTTTTGATAGATTGAGTGGGTTGTAATTGGAATTATTTTAATTGCCCTGTGGTCCTTGTTTTAGGGTGTATTTGTGCAAATACCACCTGTTAAGGGGATTTAGAACTAGGCTTGAGTCTGTATGATATAAATATGCAAAGATGATACCATCAGGTAGGTATTGGAAAAATAAGGCCAACAAAATTGGTTTCACTATTTTATCACTTTTCTTTACTTTCTTATGAATATTCTAGTGACAAAAGCTCTAGTTTTCGGAAATAATTCACTAGAAAAGTTCTGGAGATCCAAAAATTATTTCCTTGGGTGGTTAGGTAGGGATTGATGTACTTGTTCACTGAGAGTTTGAATCATGTCAAAATATTTACCAGGATGCCCTCAGGAAATTCCGAAAGGCAGTTCTATAGACAACTTGTCTTTTTAACCAGATTTAATCTACAGAGGCTTTTGGTAGGAAACCAAGGCCACATGGTAGGTATTTTTAATTAACTGAGCCCAGAACATATTAATTCACAATAAATCAACTGTCACTTAGAAAATTATGGGCTCCTGGGTTTTGATAGATGTGTGCCTTAATGTGTTCCAGGAGTTGGAAATAGGTCAAAACATGTTATAGCTTGGTCCAGGGAATTTTCTAGAGGCAGAGGCAAGGTGGTTTTGTTATTTTTGCTAAAGGTGGACCAGAGCTCCACTTGGCATGGGACAAATTTTATCTTCAGATACCCAACATTTGAAGTTGGATTTTCTCTATTTGGTGGTGTGGCACTACTTTGAAGATTTATTGGTTGAAAAAGGTACTATTTAGGAGATAAATCTACACGAAAAATACTACATGTTTGGGAAAACATGTGGGAACATGTATGAATTTGCATCTATCCAAAATGGAGTGATTTCTATTTTATTTAGTAATTAAACTACTTGGTCAGATGCAGATCTGGAATTAACGAAATTATAAAAATAAAAATAGGAAACAACTACTGGGCCGGATCTACACAGCCGTGGGCCGCTCATCTGCGGGTCGGCCCAACCATCACCACGGCTGCGGGCGGGAGTGGCTTTTTCACCCGCAATGGCGGGGCCTGCCTGTCGGCCGGAGCGGGGCGCCAAACAGGTAAGGAGGGACGGGGACCATCCGATTAAGTGGGTGCGGACGGCCCTGCGTTGTCGTCCAGCTCGCGCCGGCGGCGACTGACGGAAACCCTAGAGCGGTTGCGGGAAGGAGCAGGGAGGCTCACCGAGGGCTCGGGAGGCGGCTAGGATGGACGGAGGCGACGTGGCGCTCGACAGCGAGTCTGGGGAGGGGCGGCACGAGGTGGTTCGACGTTGGTGCAGGGCTCGCGCGAGGACGCCCGAACGGGGCTCGCCGGAGCTCGACGGTGGCGGTCGGTGGAGGCCGTCCTAAGCAGGAGGAAGGTAGGGTTAGGTTCAGAATCCGCTGGGGATCTTAGAAATCTTGCATGCATGGGGAGAGGGGCAGGAGGGCGTGAGCTATGCTCAGATCTGGAGTGATGGCCGAACGGCCATTCTCTCCTTCCTCCGGGCAGAGCAGGGCAGGAGAGGAGGAGTGGAGCTAGGGGGTGGTGAGGAGAAGGGAGAGGAAGCAAATGAGGGGTCAGGGGCGTGCTGGGAGGGCCTCTGGCCTATTTATATCGAGGTGGGAGCTCTAGAGGGAAAATGTCCATTTTTGACATGGAGGAGGGGGTGCTGGCAGGGGATTGGTCAAGGGAGTAGGTGGAGGGGGTGTGGTGGGTCTCTGAGTCGGACAGGGAGATAGAGAGAGAGTGGTGGAGGCTGCTGCAATTAATTGGTCCTACTTGTTTGTCTCTCTCTTTCTTCCAAGCACATGGGACAAGGGGGACAGGTTGCTACAGTGGTGTCGACCTGGGGTGTGTCCTGGTGCTGAGGAGATGTACTGAGCAAGTTTTGATGAGAGTTGGAGAGAGTTTAGATTATGAGCTTGATTTATATCAAGTCTTGGTCATATGGTTGCTTAAGAAGAACTTCTTAGATTTTTACCAGGTCTAGATGATCCAAAGCTGCTGGTAGATAGGTGTGGACAAGGTTTAGCTCCATGAATTATTTGAGATTTATTGGATGAATTTTGGTCCACTTTATATCAAGTATTCAAATAGTGCAGAAGTGGTTTTTAGGGTGGGATTTGATATTTTTGAATTGGACAGTTGGAGTTTTTGATGTGAGATGGTCCCAATTGTGAATACACACTTAGGGGAATTTTCCCAAGATTTATTGGGGATTAAAAGTATTTAAAACAATTATTATTCCATTTCTGCCATTTAAGAAAAAGGGCAAAAATAAATAATAAAGCTCTTCAAAAATATTTATTTTTGAAGTTGGAAGATAGGGTAGGATAGGTAGGCATCAAAAGTGACCTAACTTAGAGAAGTGTTTTGGCAGAAACTAGACTTTCCTTTATGGAGGAGGTTTTGCTTATTAAAGGAATTAAATAGTTTTGGCCCATATGGAGAATTATTGATAAATCTTGGTGATCAAGGTAGATGATGTAGACAAGGTGTAGCAAGCATTTTCAACCTTTGGAATTGGAAATCCAACTTGAATTAGATGGAAAACAAGGGGTTGTGGATCTAGGGTGATGTTATGTTTATACCACCAAAACATGGGTGTAACTTGGAGCTCAGAGCTCCCATTGGAACATGGGGTATATGGATGGATAGGATAAGTTATGTAGATCATCATGGTACAGAAGTTTGGGTTTGATCATGATTGAGCTCTCCATGGGTTTTTTCCAAATTTTGAATAAATTAAGCCTGCCAGAGCAGATTATCAACTGGCCTTCAAAACCTTGTGCGTTTAAGAATCACAATGATCCAATTGGAACAAGTGAAGTAGGTAATGATGAACCTATAAGAGTAGAACACAACCATGCAAAGAGTTGGTCCATAGAAGGTTGGATGGTGGTGTGAGCCTCTATCAAAGTAGGCATGTTGACTAGATTTGCAGGAATAGTTATTTTCTTGCCTGCAAAATCATCAAGAACAAGTGGGTTGGAGGATGATCTAACCAAGGGAAAGAGTGGGCCTTGGTACTCCTCAGGATGGTTAACAATATGGTTCAGATGCATTTTCAAAACAGCACAAGGGTTGAGAAAGGGAGGCTTTCAAAAAGGTGATGTTGGAAATAGTTTTCTAGACAGCCAAATTTGGCAGATTTAGGGTTTTTGACTAGAGCATGAGAGGGGATGTTTTTGATGGGTTGCAAGGTACCCAAGCATCATCAAGTGGATGATGTTGAAGTGTATATTGAGTAGAAAGGATCCATGCTTGCTATTGGTCTTTATTGACTTGGAAGCTTCTAGAATTAGATCACTTCAGAGCTGATCTGGTTAAGGGTTTTAGATGATCACCTAGTATCTAGAGATTAGATCTAGATAGTATTCTTGCTTAGGGTGTGGTGACTTGGAAACATCTTGATCCTAATTATGATCTCCTAGAATAGCTCATACTCTCTCGTAAGCAGACAAATCAAGCAGCAGATCAAGGCAACTCATCTTACAAACAATTCAACTAATACTAGGGTTACCATCAAGCTTAGCTTGAGGTAAGGATGGGCAATTTTGAAAGGTTGGAGTTTAAGTAAGGTAAGAGAGCTTGGTATCCCTACCAATAGTAGAGTTCAAAATATTTATAAAAGGTTTTGGAAATCTTAGAGGTAAGAGAAGTTGAAGGTTCTGTCTTGAAAACGTAAGGAGTTTATAGCTCTCCATAGTTTTGCCAATGGAAGCTACGAAACTAGTTTTTGTTACACAAGAATCTTGACTCATGTTTTGAAATGCCATAACATTTGAGAATATGTAAAATGAGCCAGGATAGTTTTGTTAGATAGCTTTTGTCAACTGATGGTGAGGTAAGGAGTATCATATGGCATATACTCACATGCACAGGCACAAACAAACAACAAGCAAACACTGCGCAAATGAACAAGAAAAGTTTTTCTTCCCCCTGATTTTTGCATTTTGGACAACTAATCAGGGTTGTAGAAATTGGGATGTTATAGACCTTTCCCCCTTAAAAGAATCTCGTCCCGAGATTCAGGAGAGTAGGGTTACAGGATTTTGACTCGGGTTGATACCAGGTGTCTTACGCATACTATCTGATGGACTCCGTCTTTGAAAGTGGTTACTACATCGCTGAAGTTGAGCTTCAGTCTTCCGGGATGCACGGAGAGTTGAGCAGAGTCCAACCCTGATTGCGAGGGATGACCTTCTTTTCCTTCTGGACTCTATATCTCGAGGGCTTAGTGTAACATCCCAGAACTTTAATCCAAGGTTATTAAGATCCAAATCATCAAAATTAGGGTTAACAAAAACTTTTCCAATTAAATTTATTAAAGCATTCATATGTGTGTGCATTTTAAATAGGAGTTGTTGTGAATTGCCTTGATTAAGTGATCCATTTCTTGTAAAATGATTCTTAAGTGAAATAAACATCATCTAGATCATTCCCAAACAAATCCCAAAGAAAAACAAATCAAAATGAATAAAAGAAGAGAATGGTCATTTGTGCCATTTTAATCAACATGCCTACTTTTGCTATTCCTAGAACTCAAAACCTAATAGAAATAAATATGTATCTTTGCACCCCTTGCTAGTACATGTAATGATGTACCACGACCCACCTTATGATCTTCCAAAAACTTTCAAACACTAATTTTAAATGACAGTTGAAAATTGAATCTAGTGTAGGTATCAAGATCACCCTATTTCAAAAACCACTCAAATGAGCTCAAATTTCAAATCCCAAGCAACCATAGAGGCTTAAGCATGTGTATAGAAAACCCACCAAATTCATCCAAAAATTCCAAACTTGATTTCTTTCGGCCATTTTCACAAACACTTGGTAGACAGAATTCAAACAAAAACCAAATTCACTATTTGAGCAGTGTTATGGCCAAACTTGTCCCCCACATTGCCACCAAAATCTCTCCACTACTCCTCCTACCCCTCTCCAGCCCAGCCACACACTGTGCCATGACCAAATGGTAATGGCCATGAAGGCCGAGCCCCCATTTGGGCACCTCACGAGCGACAGCACGCCCCAGCCGCTGCCAGCACCATCCACCATGTCCTGGAGGTAACCCGTGGTCCACCCCCACTGTCCAACCAGCCCCATCCCAAGGACAGCGACCAGAATGGCCAGGAACCGCCGCGCTCGGTGCCTGTCGACCATGCCGACGCTGCCCGCAGAGCGCACCCTGTCCCCGCGTAGCCAGACCTCGCCTCGCTCTAGCTGCCCGTCTACACGATCCCCACCGGCCTAGCAAGCTAACGGACATGCCCAATCTCCCGACCATGCCCCGTAGTCGCCGGTCGCCTAAAACTCGCCGTCGGTAGAGACTTAGTGCGTGCCGCGCTCTTCACTTTCCCCGACGCAAACCACTGCACAAGCACCACCGTGACACTCGCCAGGGCACCGCCCACCGTCCTAGCGCACCGCCCACGCCTCTAGCTTGTTGTCCCGTCATCACCGGCGATCACCGCCCATGCTTCTCTGTCGCTCAGCCGCGCCTATAAAAAGAGCCCTCCCTAGAACCAAAGACTCACACCATTCTACTCCCCTCTCCTCGCTGGTCCTTCCCCACCTCTAGCCGGAGCAGCTTGAGCACTTGTTCGCCGGAATTTGGCCGGAGAAGCCCGCTGCAGAGGAGGAGAAGGCGTCATCGATTTCGTCCACCCCAGGAGCTGCCACGACCACCCCTGAGCTCGCCGTCGTCCACCAGTTCGATCGCCCCCATCACCGCCGTAGCTGGAGCCCTGG
Organism: Avena sativa; assembly: GCA_916181665.1. Classification (NCBI taxonomy): domain Eukaryota; kingdom Viridiplantae; phylum Streptophyta; class Magnoliopsida; order Poales; family Poaceae; genus Avena; species Avena sativa. The sequence continues at coordinate 201,693,711 of OV702290.1, forward strand.
TATGCCCCATGTGCACGCCCACCGAGCTTCTAGGGTTTGTCCTCGCCGGCAAACTATTCGCTGGAGACGACACCTCTTAGCCGTAGATTCCCCTTCTAATCTAACGGCCCACATCGCCCCGTACCGCTTCAGAGAGATTTACAAATCCAAATGGAGTGATTCCAATTTTGTCGGAAAGCTACTGAAAAGATCTACCCAAGCCCATTGGATTTAATTCCATTAGAATTAGAGATCTCTCCTAGTAAAAATAACAAGACAGAAGCTTTTGCACATTCAAACATTTTTATAAAATCAACCATGATAGCTTTTGAGTTGACTCCAACTCTCAAAAATCACATTTAACCATACCTATCTGAATATGTAATAATATTACGGTTTGCATGCAGTGACTTTGGACTAGTACCAAAATAATGCTATATAGGCATTTCTAGTCACTTTAAATCATTAAATATTAAACTTAAACCAAAGTAATTGTGATCCAACCCTTAAATTACATTACCATATGTTAGAATATGTGGTGATGACATGTGTCCATATGATCCCATATTTTAAGTGGTGAATATTAAATCTTAGTTATTTTTCAATGAGTAGAAATTACTTTTCTTAAATGAAAAGAATGAAACTAGTTAATAAAACCTTGTGATGCTTATGAGGATAATAGATCATACAATGTGTGCCTTAGAGTGCTAAGTAGACTAGTTAAGCATTGTTTGGTGATTGTGTACTCCGTATGTATTTATAGACGATAGTACCGACCAAGCTTTCGAGGAGGAGGAGTGTTACCAAGAAGAGGAGGAAGAAAATTTCAACCACTGCACCAACCAAGGCAAGCTAACACTTGCAAGTATTATACTAGCGAGCCACCATTAACAATGCAAGCTAACCCTTGCAATCTAGATAACCCAAGCAAAGATGCTTTGGACATGCTTTAGTTATACCCCTTTGACTATTACTTACCCCAAGTATTATTTTCCAAACTTTACTTCCTTTACTTTACCAAAGTTCTTACTTGTTTTGAAGGTAGCATAAAGAGTATAAAACATGACCTAGTTAGATAACTTTAGATGTCATTCTATGGCATGAGATTGATCCCATCTTTCCACCTTAGTGAACACTCTTAACTTGGTAGTTTAGAGTTAGATAAAAACTTGAGTCACTTTAGATGGGAACACTTGGTGAAAATAAATTGAGAAAACCTTGGAATGATGAGTCATTCTATTGAGATGTTTTGACATGTGTTGAGAAACACAAATGGTTTATGATGATGAAAATGTTGAGGCATGAGCCTTAGCCCTTTTATAAAACTGATGGTTGGAATCGGATGCGATACCATTCCAAATTTACCGTACAACCACAATACCTGAATTAGGTAAGGCTTAGCCGGAAATTTATATGCATTAGTATTAGTTCCCTCGGGGGAGAGGTTTGAGCTGAGGCTACCTCTCAATGTTGTCCACCTATGCAGTGCCCAAGATGACAGATGGTCATGGTTGGGAGGCCATGCTCATAGGAGAGGTGCTTATACTAGGGTGTGTAAAGGAAAGGTTATGTTTGATTATCTGCATACTAAGTATGATGATTCAGGGTTATCCCTGACAGATGTATCGAATCTTGTGGTGAATGTGTACCACCTCTGCAGAGTGTCAAACTATTCGAATAGCCGCGTCCGCGGTTATGGATAGTTGGAGTGGCCATACTGTTTCGTTGTCAGATGTTTTCAAAATAACTTATGAAATGAATGATGAATCTTAACTTGACCACAACAGGGTTGTGTTTATGACACTAGCTTCCCAACTTAAGTGATTCTAGAACTTTATTTTATATTTCTTTGCTTCTGAACTCGGCTTAGGTTTCAAACTTAATCTTATAGTTAAACTTAGAGTTAGTACTTTAAATTAGAACTATACTACTTGTTAGTAGTAGTTTGCGAGTACTTAAAGAGTACTCATGGTTTTTGTCCCTGGCTATTCTCATGGCCAGACTATGAAGGAGACTACCAAGATGATGGCCAGTAGGACGGCTATGATAACTAGGACTATCTGCCTTTGTCAGCATTGCCTGTGCCCCTGAAGATGGACCCCACCGCTACACTTATTATTTATTTCGCTACTTGTTGTATTAAGACTGGATCATGAGATCCTTATTTGTGTAAGACCTTATGTATGGTTTGTAATGGATGATGTACTATGATATCTAATCTATTATGTCTCACAAAAATGGTAATCCTGGGATTGCAATGAATGACATAACAGGCATCTGGGATTAAAAATCCGGGTGTTGACACTTAGACTAGGCAGACTATCTCGATGCTGAACTTCACGGAGTACTCGTCAGAGGGTAGAACCTACAGCTGGGAGTACCTCGCTCTAAGGGTCCACAGCTCTTCCTTAGGGTCATAGCGTATCCTCTGAACGACGTTGGGGTCGAAACTCTTGAGTTTGCTTCTAGCGAAGAGGTACTCTATTATTGTGGGAAAGACGCAGTCTTTCTCCCTTAGGATTAAACTAGGGTGGCTCGGAGTTATCACGGTCCTTCCTTCTTGGAGTCATTAGATGATGTTAGGTGGATATCGCAATCTTCTGGAATTGAGTGGAAAGACGTAGTCTTTCCACCTTAGAGCTTTACATGAGGTCATCGAGGTTGGGGTAGATCCTTCGCCTTGGAGCAGAGGCATGACACTTGAGTTGGGGTCCTTGGGTGACACCTTATTGTGACTACCTTGTTGTGATGGTTACTTCACGAAGCTTTAAGTAGTTAGGTCGGAGAAAGTTAGCAGTTTACGACACGTCTTGATAGTCTTCAGTCAAAGTAGGGAAGCTAAATTCGGAGAGACGTCTTCACTTGAATTCTCTGTGTTGCTTTTGGTTGATGGTGGAGTAAACTCGGTGTCTTCATGCGTCCTTGTCTTCAGGGAACTGAAGTATTCTGGCCTTCTGGTCAGGAACTTCCCGTTGGTTGGGCAGAGAGATCTATTACTAGTTAGTCTCTTAGGGTTGTGGGAAGTTCTAATATACCAAGGTTAGCGGAGTCAGATTTTCACTTCTTGTCTTGGTAGGCATTTCGGGTGGTTTCTTGTGGATATTGAGGATCCTTTGGTGGTTGATTTCTGGCTTCAACGGAATTCTTGCTGTAGAAGACTGAGGAACAAGGGAGTGTGGTTCTATTGACGAGTCTTGCGAGGTGAGTTGGACGGGGTATGCCATCGTGCTAAGGTGAAGTCTTCTAGTGGGTCTGACTTGAAGAGATCAAACTCCTGATTCTCCCGAGGCTTTTCCTCTCATCTGCTCTCGAGGTTAGTTTGGTTTTCATTACCGACATCTAACACAGGGGTTTCCTGAGTCACTAGGTGGGTTATCGCTCCTCGAGTCACATTTTTAAGGAGGTCAAAGCAAGCCTGGACCTACAAAAAAGGCGAACAAAGCGAGGAGGATCACCATGTCCTCGGCAAACATCACACATCAAGCAACACAAGTGGCACTTAGGCAAGCAAACACAGTCAACGTTAGGGACCAAGGAGTTAACTACTCGTGATGAAGGGGAATCCTATTCTTAGGAATATTGATCCTAGATATCCTCTTTCTTCAGGTCGGAGTCACTATCTTACAGATGAAGCCTTCATCGTATCTTGGATGCTTCTTGATAGTGCAACACCCGATGTCTTCTAATTAGGGGGATTCCGCTGGTAGACTGATATTGTAGTCTCCTTGTGTTTGCTGGTAGTTGCTTTTCTTCATCTTGTTCTCATTGTCTTCACCGGGTTCTAGATCCTAGTTATTTAAAATCCGTAGATTTGAAGTTTGAACGAGAGTTAGAGGAAACCATTTTCAAAAGCATTTACTTAGAGTAAGAGAAGAAGTAGAACTTTTTGAAACTCATTGGGAAACTAGTTTTCGAAAGACAGGGTTTTCAAAATAAGGTTTCTGTCTAACGACCATGCTAACTAAGGTTCTCCTACAGTCAGGATGGCTCTAATACCAAGTCTGTGGGGCCCCCGGATTAATCCTCCGAGAATCCCTGTTATGCATACAACCACGATCCCATGATCAGTTAGTCGTGGCACATAACCAACAAGTATCAAAGTAAACATCCAACACATAACGAATACCTGTCATACCTTATTTGCCATTATGGCTACATCGATCAACATCAGCGGAACTTCATCAAGCGTAGAGCCCGAGCCATGCCTTAACCTACAGGAAAGTGACTAGAAGAACGTCCTAGCTCGCATAGTCGCCAACATCATCTTGTTCTTGATATCTGACCAAGTTAATAGCCAGGGACAATGCTAGTGAGTACTTTGAATGTACTCGCAAACCACCTTATGATAACAATAATAACAAGAGGATAAGCATTATGGCTGTGGTAGTAGGAGGGCTCCAAGAGAGGTTCTTTTCTCAAATAGTTTCTCTTGTAGATATAGCATCTACATATATTTATTGAAAACTTTTGTAAAACATTTTGGAAACCTTTTTGAAAAGTTTTGGAAAACATCAGGACTGGGTCACCCATTTGTTCTCGTCTTCAGGTCGTCCCATGACCCAACTCCTTCCTCCTTGTTCCGACCATCCCATGGGCAAACCCTTTCTCCTTTACGACCATCCCATGGTCAAAACATTTCCAAAACCATTTCTTTTCTGAAATCCTTTTTGAAAAGAAAACCAACACCGCTCTATAGAAGTTTGTCCAACCCGTCCATGACCGCGGACATGGCTATTTGAATTGATTTACACTCTACAGAGGTTGTACACTTTACCCACACCATCCGGGTACACTACCCTGATCTTCACTGATCGTGGGTCGAGTAACCGATCAAGACTCTCCGAATGCCCACTCCAATATAAGTGCCTACCCTATGAGTGTTGTTCCCCTCAACACTGGGACATCCTATATAGTTCATAACCAACCGGAGCGCTTTTTCCACTTCCCGAGTGTGCGCTTTCAATGAGGGGCTCATAGTAATGCATGGAGGTCCGTAAACCCTTCGTTCCTTCTCCCGGTCGATGTCCCACATGGACAGTTTGTCCAGAGAAGGCCCACCCTCCGGGGAGTTCCATCCCCTGTAGTAGTTGCAAGGCAGCTTATACCAGAATAGACAAACATCAAATCCAGCCCTGTCCCATTGTAGGGTAATGTGGTTGCACGGGTTAAGTTGTTATAGCTAAACTGCAAAGAACCAGGTGCATTTTCATAAACCTTTTTCCTCCACCTTTCCTTCAGCATTTTGTAAAACAAAACCTTTTTCTTTCTCAACATCTCTTGGGAGGTCCCACCTCACCAAGGTTTTATCATAAAGCATTTGGTAAAACTTTTTTCGGGGTCTTCCCATCCTATACCTTTGCTTCGGCTAAATCGGGGTCTCCCAAGGGGTATGGTGTGTTACACCATCTACCATACTAGGCACAAGTAGGTGTAATCAAGGGGGTGTACTTAATAGTACAAAAGTTTAATAGTTCGGAGGGGCCAAACCACTACCATATATATACATCAACATATAGTAAAACAATGCAATTTTGATAAACCGTAGATAAAACATGCATAAGTAAAACAGTAGGACAAGGCTTATGAGCAAGAAGGTGGCTTGCCTGATGATCAACAATGTGGCAAAATATGTCCCTAGACTTCTTCTTCGAATACCCAATATTACCAATAATAATTACCACTTCTCCTGCTCTCTGATTTCATCGCAACTATCATCGTCCAGACAGCACATGCAAACAAACAAGGCCACAATCAACATAAAGCAATGCAGGCATCATTACAATACAGCAAACAAACATATGACACATTACTCAAATCAGTTGGTTTTGATAGATTGAGTGGGTTGTAATTGGAATTACCTTAATTGCCCTTGTGGTCCTTGTTTTAGGGTGTATTTGTCCAAATACCACCTGTTAAGGGGATTTAGAACTAGGCTTGGGTCTGTATGATATAAATATGCAAAGATGATACCATTAGGTAGGTATTGGCAAAATAAGGCCAACAAAAGTGGTTTCACTAGTTTATCACTTTTCTTTACTTTATGAATATTCTAGTGATAAAAGCTCTAGTTTTTGGAAATAATTCACCAGAAAAGTTCTGGAGCTCCAAAAATTATTTCCTTGGGTGTTTTAGTAGGGATTGATGTACTTGTTCACTAAGAGTTCGAATCATGTCAAAATATTTACCAGAATGCCCTCAGGAAATTCCCAAAGGCAGTTCTGTAGACAACTTGTCTTTTTCACCAGATTTAATCTACAGAAACTTTTGGTAGGAAACCAAGGACACATGGTAGGTATTTTTAATACCTTCATGTAGTAATTAGATTCAATATTTTTGGAGTTGTAGAGCTACTGAGGTGATTTTATTAGTGAATTAACTGAGCCCAGAACAGTTTAATTCACAATAAATCAACTAGGACTTAGAAAATTATGGGCTCCTGGGTTTTGATAGATGTGTGCCTTAATGTGTTCCAGGAGTTGGAAATAGGTCAAAACATGTTATAGCTTGGTCCAAGGAATTTTCTAGAGGCAGAGGTAAGGTGATTTTGTTATTTTTGCTAAAGGTGGACCAGAGCTCCACTTGGCATGGGACAAATTTTATCTAACAGGTATTTGAGATACCCAACACTTGCAGTTGGATTTTATCTATTTGGTGGTGTGGAACTACTTTGAAGATTTATTGGTTGAAAAAGGTACTATTTAGGAGATAAATCTACAGGAAAAATACAGATGTTATTTGGCCAAACTTTTGGTACTGCATGTTTGGGAAAACATGTGTGAACATGTATGAATTTGGATCTGTCCAAAATGGAGTGATTTCCATTTTATTTAGCAATTAAACTACTTGGTCACATGCAGATCTAGAATTAACGAAATTATAAAAATAAAAAGAGGAAACAGCTACTGGGCCGGATCTGCACGGCCGTGGGCCGCTCATCCGTGGGCCGGTCCAACCATCACCGCGACCGCGGGCGGGAGTGGCTTTTAAACTCGCGATGGCGGGGCCTGCCTGTCGGCCGGAGCAGGGCGCCAAACAGGTAAGGAGGGACGGGGACCGTCCGATTAAGTGGGCGCAGACGGCCCTGCGTTGTCGTCCAGCTCGCGCCGGCAGTGATTGACGGAAACCCTAGGGGGGTTACAGGAAGGAGCGGGGAGGCTCACCGGGGGCTCGGGAGGCGGCGAGGATGGGCGGAGGCGACGCGGCGCTCGACGGCGAGTCTGGGGAGGGGCGGCACGAGGTGGTTCGACGTCGGTGCGTGCCTCGTGCGAGGACGCCCGAACAGGGCTCGCCAGAGCTCGACTGTGGCGGTCGGTGGAGGCCGTCCTGAGCAAGAGGAAGGTAAGGTTAGGTTCAGAATCCCCTAGGGGTCTGAGAAATTTTGCATGCAAGGGGAGAGGGGCAGGAGAGAGTGAGCTATGCTCAGATCTAGAGTGATGGCCGAAAGGCCATTCTCTCCTTCCTCCGGGTAGAGTAGGGAAGGGGAGGAGGAGTGGAGCTAGGGGGTGGTGAGGGGAAGGGAGATGAAGCAAATGAGGGGGCAGGGGCGTGTTGGGAGGGCCTCTGGCCTATTTATACCGAGGTGGGAGCTCTAGAGGGAAAATGTCTATTTTGGACATGGAGGAGGGGGTGCTGGCAGGGGATTGGTCGAGGGAGGAGGTGGAGGGGGTGTGGTGGGTCTCTGAGTCGGACAAGGAGATAGGGAGAGAGTGGTGGAGGCTGCTGCAATTAATTGGTCCCACTTGTTTGTCTCTCTCTCTCTCTTCCAAGCACATGGGACAAGGGGGAGGGGTTGCTACAGTGGTGTCGACCTGGGGTGTGTCCTGGTGCTGAGGAGATGTACTGAGCAAGTTTTGATGAGAGTTGGAGAGAGTTTAGATTATGAGCTTGATTTATATCAAGACTTGGTCATATGGTTGCTTAAGAAGAACTTCTTAGATTTGTACCAGGTCTGGATGATCCAAAGTTGCTGGTACATAGGTGTGGACAAGGTTTAGCTCCATGAATTATTTGAGATTTATTGGATGAATTTTGGTCCACTTTATATCAAGTATTCAAATAGTGTAGAAGTGGTTTTTAGGGTGGGATTTGATATTTTTGAATTGGACAGTTGGAGTTTTTGATGTGAGATGGTCCCAATTGTGAATACACACTTAGGGGAATTTTCCCAAGATTTATTGGGGATTAAAAGTATTTAAAACAATTATTATTCCATTTCTGCCATTTAAGAAAAAGGGAAGTTGGAAGATAGGGTAGGATAGGTAGGCATCAAAAGTGACCTAACTTAGAGAAGTGTTTTGGCAGAAACTAGACTTTCCTTTATGGAGGAGGTTTTGCTTATTAAAGGAATTAAATAGTTTTGGCCCATATGGAGAATTATTGATAAATCTTGGTGATCAAGGTAGATGATCTAGACAAGGTGTAGCAAGCATTTTCAACCTTTGGAATTGGAAATCCAACTTGAATTAGATGGAAAACAAGGGGTTGTGGATCTAGGGTGATGTTATGTTTATACCACCAAAACATGGGTGTAACTTGGAGCTCAGAGCTCCCATTGGAACATGGGGTATATGGATGGATAGGATAAGTTATGTAGATCATCATGGTACAAAAGTTTGGGTTTGATCATGATTGAGCTCTCCATGGGTTGTTTCCAAACTTTGAATAAATTAAGCCTGCCAGAGCAGATTATCAACTGGCCTTCAAAACCTTGTGGGTTTAAGAATCACAATGATCCAATTGGAACAAGTGAAGTAGGTAATGATGAACCTATAAGAGTAGAACACAACCATGCAAAGAGTTGGTCCATAGAAGGTTGGATGGTGGTGTGAGCCTCTATCAAAGTAGGCATGTTGACTAGATTTGCAGGAATAGTTATTTTCTTGCCTGCAAAATCATCAAGAACAAGTGGGTTGGAGGATGATCTAACCAAGGGAAAGAGTGGGCCTTGGTAGTCCTCAGGATGGTTAACAATATGGTTCAGATGCATTTTCAAAACTGCACAAGGGTTGAGAAAGGGAGGCTTTCAAAAAGGTGATGTTGGAAATAGTTTTCTAGACAGCCAAATTTGGCAGATTTAGGGTTTTTGACTAGAGCATGAGAGGGGATGTTTTTGATGGGTTGCAAGGTACCCTGATACATTGCAAATGTATCTATAATTTTTGATGTTCCATGCTTGGTTTTATCCACTTTCTTGTGTTTTGTCCACACTTTGGAGTACTTTTCATATGATTTCTTGGACTAACCTATTAACAAGAGCCATAGTGCCAGCTGCTTGTTTTCTGCTGGTTTTGGTTCCAGGAAAGTCAGAAAATGAATATTCTCGGAATTGGACGGGACAGAAGCCAAAGTGCCTATTTTTCCGGAAGTCATTAGATGCGAGAATACAAGACAGAGAAGGGCTAGGGGCCGTCCACACCACCTGGCCGCGCGGCCAGGCCTGACCCGCGCTAGGGGGTGGTCTGGCCGACCCCAGCACCCCCTCGGCCTCTCCTTCCGCCTATATATTGCCCTCGGGACGAAAACTCTAAGTACGTGATCAAAAATCCACGAAAGAGTCTGTAGTCACCGTCATCTCCATCCCTAGATCGGGAGGGATCTGAAGCTCTTCCTAGCACCCTGCCGGAGAGGGGAATTCAACCTGGAGGCCTTCTTCATTACCATGCAAGCCTCCAGTGTGATGCGTGAGTACTTCATCTCTGGACTACGGATCCATGTAGTAGCTAGATGGCTGGTTCTCCTCCTTTGTGCTTTTATGTCTAGATCTTGTGAGCTCCGTTCATGATCAAGATCATCTATTTGTAATTCTGCATGTTGTGTTTGGGGGGATCCGATGGATATTGAGATGCTATTTCAGATTGATTATTGATTCTATCATGTCTTTGTTATTTGTGATCTTACATGCTTTCCGTTGTTAGTAGCTATCTTGGCCAAGTAGATGCTAGCAACTCCAAGAGTTAGTATTTATGCTCGATAGTGGGTTCATGCCTCTGGTAATCTGGTGAAGTGACAGAAATCTCTAAGGTACTAGATGTGATGTTGCTACTAGGGACAAAACAACAATCCTTTGTTCATAGAACAATCGTATTGTTTACATTACACGCAATTCGTAAAGCAATAATCGGTTGCTTGCAACTTAATACTTGAGGGGGTTCGGATGATAACCTGAAGGTGGATTATTAGTCATAGATGCAGTTGGATGGCGGTCTAAGTATAATGTTGTAATTCCCAATCAAGTTCCAAGGGAGTCAATAAGATTAGTATATGCATGTATTTATTTCTCGATGTTTGTGAATTGCCCCGCTGTAATTTGTTCACCCAACATGTTATCTATCTTAAGGAGAGCCACCTCTATTGAACTATGGATCCCGGTCCTTTTCTTTTACATACAATCTATAAACTGTTTACTGCTTTGTGTTTACTTTCTGAAAACTATTACTTCCTTCCATTTGATATGTTTCATCCTTTGTTTTCAGCAAAACCGGTGAGATTGACAACCTCATCGCAAGTTGGGGACATAGTTCTATGGTTGTGTTGTGCAGGTCTCCATGTTGCTGCTGGCACCGATAGTGCGCTCTGCCAACATTCAGCTAGCTACACCTTTGGGGTGTTTCCTTGCTCCTACTGGATTGATAACCTTGGTTTTGTACTAAGGAAAAACTTGTTGTGCTCATCATACCTTCCTCTTGGGGTTCCCCAGCGAGCTTGATATATTTTGGGCCATCAAGCATATTTTCTGGCGCCGTTGCCGGGGACTAAAAGAAGAAAAAGCTCCCACGTCAACCACGCCCGGCATACTTTTCTGGCGTCCTTGCCGGGGAGTCAAGGACATCTTCACAAGGGGAGTCCCTCATAACCAATCTCTTTACTTTGTTATTTTTGTTTTGCTTTGTTTGCTTGTTTCTTTATCAAAAACACACAAAAAAATTAGTTTTACTAGTTTGCTTTCTTATTTGAAAACCCAAAAAAATGACTACTCTTGAAAACACTAAGTTGTGTGACTTCACTAGCACCAACAACAATGATTTTATGAGCACACCTATTGCTCCACCTGTGCCTGAAAATACTTTCTTTGAGATAAAACATGCTTTGCTCAATCTTGTTATGAGAGAACAATTTTCTGGTATTGGTAATGAAGATGCTGCTGCCAATCTAAATAACTTTGTTGAACTTTGTGAGATGCAAAATCATAGGGATGTAGATGGTGATATTATTAAGCTGAAATTGTTTCCTTTCTCTTTGAGAGGAAAAGCTAAAGAATGGTTGAATTCCTTAACTAAGAATAGTATTGATTCTTGGACTAAGTGCAAAGATGCTTTCATTGGAAAATACTATACTCCTGCTAAGATTATATCTATGAGAAGTGAGATAATGAAAGTTGCTCAAGCTTGGGAAAGAATGAAATCTTTGGTAAAGAATTGTCCCACTCATGGAAAGACTGCTTGGATGATCATCCAAACTTTTTATGCAGGATTGAAATATTCTTCAAGGAACCTATTGGATTCTGCTACTGGAGGTACCTTTATGACCATCACTTTCGGTGTTGCAACAAAACTTCTAGACAATATGATGGTTAATTATTCTGAATGGCATACTGAGAGAGCTCCACAAGGTAGGAAGGTAAATTCTGTTGAGGAAACTTCCTCCTTGAGTGATAAGATTGATATTATTATGTCTATGCATGTGAATGGGAAAGCCCATATTGATCCAAATAATGTTCCTTTAGCCTGTTTGGTTGCTCAAGAAGAGCAATTTGATGTGAACTTCATAAGAAATAATAATTTTGGCAACAATGCTTATGGTAATAACAATTATGGGCCCTACCCTCCTAATAATACTTATGTCTATAATGGTAAACTTGGATTACCTAGTGAAGGAAGAATTTTAGAAGTTGAAAGAGCCACTAAAAACTTCATGCAAATGCAATATGAGCAAAATAAACTATTCACTAAAACTATGGAGGAACAATCTACCATTTTGAAGAACATTAGCCATCAACTTGAGAGTGTAAATATGGAAATTCCTAGTTTACAATTGAAACTCTCTAATGCTTAAAGAAATATATCATCTTTGTCTGAAGCTAAATCCTCTTTGATCAATAAAATGGTTGCTAAACCTGAAACTAATGATAATCCCTTTGCAGCTACTAATGCTATACAAGTAAGAATTGATGAAAATGTTAGACTATTAGCTGAATTACATGCTAAGTGGGAAAGAGAAGATTAAGTTGCTAGAAACATTAGTGTTTCTACTATTACCACCACTAGTGTTGAGGCTAGTAATACTTCTAATACTTTTGATGATAAATTTGATTTTGATCTTGATGGTTACAATATCTCTGAAGTTATTAAGTTCCTACAAAAGCTTGCTAAAAGTCCTAATGCTAGTGCTATGAACATGGCCTTTACCGAACACATTACTGATGCTCTCATAAAGATTAAAGAAGAAAAGATGAAACATAAAGCTTATATTCCTATAAAACAAGAAGATGGTTGGGAACCCATCATTAATATGAAAGTGAATGACTTTGATTTCAAAGCTTTATGTGATCTTGATAGTAGTGTTTCTATTATGCCTAGAAGGATTTATGATATGCTTGATTTGCCTCCACTTGAAGATTGTTATTTGAATGTCCCACTTGATGATAATGCTAAAAATAAACTCATGGGGAGTCTTAATGATGTTCTTATTATGGTTACCAATGCCTATGTCCCTGTTGATTTCTATGTTTTGGATGTTGAATGCAATGCTTCTTGTCCTATTACTTTGGGAAGACCTTTTCTTAGAACTGTTGGTGCCATTATTGATATGAAAGAAGGCACCATTAAATATCAACTCCCACTCAAGAAAGGTATAGAACACTTCCCTAAGAAGAGAGAGAAGATTTATTTTGCTTCTCCTATGAAAACAAAATTTGGTCTTAATGCTTCTTCATTTGAGAACACTTGATTCTTTCTTGCTTCTTATGCCTAACTTAAAGGCGTTAAAGAAAAGTACTTATTGGGAGATAGCCCAAAAGTTTTAGATGAGTCTTGGAAGTTATTACCTCAGTAATAACCTATCCTTACCCTTTTTATTTGCTTTTTGTGCCAAGAGTAACCTCTAATGAGAGAGAAGTAATGATTGGGAAAGTTGTTGTCCTGAAACAGATTTCTGTGCTTCACCGTAAAAATTCGTTTGAAATCTCTGAACGTATTTTTGTGCTTCTGCCCCAGGTTGTTATATAACTTTCATTAGTTCAACACCTTTTGATTTGAGCAACAGAAGGTCTTCGAGAAAATTCGTCTTTACCTGCTGGTCTGTTTTGACAGATTTCTGCCATTTTCAGCATTTGCTTCTTGTTGGTTCCTTTTTGAGTTCTTTTGGGGAATTGAGATTTTTGAGGGAAGTGCTTCAGTATCTAGTGTTCTAATGGAAGTTTATTTGGTGTTGGAACTGAACCTTTAGACTTATTATCTTGAGTGCACTTATGTTGCTAATAAAGATTGTGTGAAGTTTTGTATGAAGGAAAAATTTCAGGTGTATGGAAGGAATGAGTAATGATATGAAGGATGGACTAAAGCTAAAGCTTGGGGATGCCACGCGTGTCACACCAAGAAATACCCAAGAAGTAAAAGCATCAAATCTTGGGGATGCCCAAGGCATCCTCTTCTTCATCAATAAAAATCCCAGGTTTCTTCAAAACGCTTCATTTTTATTGTTTCCTGCACAGTTGTGTTGTTCTTGGAGTGTCTTCTTTTTCGTTTTCGTTTTGGTTTTCATTTGCTTTTGTTTGCTTAGTTTGCTGAATAAATTGGTTGGACCCCTCTTTCATACATTGGTTTTCAAATAGTTTGGTTTGGTTTGGAAAAGAGTAGGAAAGTTCATGCTTATGTGGTAAAAAGAGCTCGTTTTTTACTGTGGCCTATGCTTTGTCATGCCATGCTTGATATTGTTTTGGATTTATACTTAGTATTCTTTGCTGTAGCATGACTTCTTATAAACAATTGAGATTTCTTAATGTGCCTTGGATGAATCATGCGTTGTTTTAGCATATTAAAGCATATTATAGTGGTATTCTCCTTTGACGCTTTATTTGGGTTGACTTGGCGCATGCTCACACCATGTTATGACTATCTCAAGTCACCGTAGCCTTTATGATCCTTTAGTTTTCAACTTGTAGTATCACTTTATGCTTTGATCAATGATGTTTTGTCGCTCTGCATGATTATGGCCATTATTGCTCTCTTAGTTTGTCGCTCCCAGTCTTTTGCTAGCCTCCACAACCAAGTATGAGTTCCACTCATGCATCCAACTCCCTAAACGAAGTTATTCCAAAGAGTCCACCATACCTACCTACTAGCTTATGCTATTCCTAGTATATTCATGTTTTTGTTTACCTTCCGAATTAAACTTGTTATGAGAAAACTAGTGATTAAAGCTCTCACGAACTTGATGGCACACTTTACTTTTATTGCCCTTAATAAACTTGAACCATTGTGTCATCTATGTTTTATATGCTTGCACTTATTTGTTGGGAATTAGCAGAACCATGCTGTCATGGGGAACACTTTCAACATTGCACTTGGTACTTGTACCTAGTTGATATCATGCTCTTTTGTATATGGATGTCGTCAGTGCGAAATGAAAGGGGAGCTTGTAAGTCCATGGAGTTATGTATATGTGTTAGAGAAATGCCTGGGCCGCTAGTCTAATCCATGCTGACATGGTGGAAACCTGCAGCGTAACCATAATGAGCTGTCTATGAAGCATTCTTCTTATAAAAAAGAGTCCTATATTGAGAAAAAAGAGAAAAGAAAAAAAAGAGATTATGAAAAGAGGAAAGAGAGAAAAAAGCACCACATTCCCATGGTAAATAAGAAGATTGCTGAGATGCTCGTTGTCTGCTTGCCTTGTCATTTTGATATGGGGATTCTTCCGTATCATCGGGCAAGGGGTACCCCGTTGGCGGTTCTCTATGATACACATGTACTTACAATGACAAGAACTTACCGGTGACTAAACTTGAGTAGCATGAGGAGCGACCCTCGTATCCAAGGGACATGAGATTTCTAACTTATACTTCATCAAGCATGTGCACCATAGTTTGTTCACTTTAACCTTAATCACTTCAAGATGCTTATGATAAGGGCAATGAGAGCTGAAAGCTATAAGTACCATAATTTTTGGAAGCTCTTTATGAAAATTGAATCTCTACTTCCTTCTATGAAGGCCTTTCTTCCACCATTATATTAAGTCTCCACCTTCTACCTTTATGCACCTACTTTGAGACCATAGTGGCCATTCTTAGTTCTATTTGCATTGTCCCAAGACTAGTTGATTGATGCATACCTTGATATTGCTTGTTTTATACTATTTGTATCTAGACACTCTTTTGAACTTTGAAGGTGTCCTATGCATTTATACTTGCTACTCTATGAGGGACAAGCTGAATACCATTATGATATGTTTTCTTTATGTGAAACAAACAAACGTCTTGCAAAACATTGTTATTCATGAATCTTTTGTTTGTGCCTATTCATGTTGCATCATGGTTTCTTTGTCTTATTGCTAGAACTTTATCTTTCATGTTATGATTGAAGTACTGTGATCCTAGCTTTGAATGTTTTACAAATACTTTGATCAAGTCTTTGATGGTGCATGTCACGTCAAAAATTATTCTTTCTTTTTTATCACTTACCTACTCGAGGACGAGCAGGAGTTAAGCTTGGGGATGTTGATACATTGCAAATGTATCTATAATTTTTGATGTTCCATGCTTGGTTTTATCCACTTTCTTGTGTTTTGTCCACACTTTGGAGTACTTTTCATATGATTTCTTGGACTACCCTATTAACAAGTGCCAGCTGCCTGTTTTCTACTATTTTTGGTTCTAGGAAAGTCAGAAAATGAATATTCTCGGAATTGGACGGGACAAAAGCGAAAGTGCCTATTTTTCTGGAAGTCATCAGATGCCAGAATACGAGACGAAGAAGGGCTAGGGGCCAACCACACCACCTGGCCTGCGCCAGGGGGTGGTCTGGCCGACCCCAGCACCCCCTCGGCCTCTCCTTCCGCCTATATATTGCCCTTGGGATGAAAACCCTAAGTACCCGATCAAAAATCCACGAAAGAGTCTGTAGCCGCCATCATCTCCATCCCTAGATAGGGAGGGATCTGAAGCTCTTCCCGACACCCTGTCGGAGAGGGGAATTCACCCTAGAGGCCTTCTTCATCACCATGCAAGCCTCCGGTGTGATGCGTGAGTACTTCATCTCTGGACTACGGATCCATGTAGTAGCTAGATGGCTGGCTCCTTTGTGCTTTCATGTCTAGATCTTGTGAGCTCCGTTCATGATCAAGATCATCTATTTGTAATTTTGCATGTTGTGTTTGCGGGGATCTGATGGATATTGAGATGCTATTTCAGATTGATTATTGATTCTATCATGTCTTTGTTATTTGTGATCTTGCATGCTTTCCGTTGTTAGTAGCTATCTTGGCCAAGTATATTCTAGCAACTCCAAGAGTTAGTATTTATGCTCGATAGTGGGTTCATGCCTCTGGTAATCTGGGGAAGTGACAGAAATCTCTAAGGTACTAGATGTGATGTTGCTACTAGGGACAAAACAACAATCCTTTGTTCATAGAACAATCGTATTGTTTACATTACACGCAATTCGTAAAGCAATAATCAGTTGCTTGCAACTTAATACTTGAGGGGGTTCGGATGATAACCTGAAGGTGGATTATTAGTCATAGATGCAGTTGGATGGCGGTGTATGTATAATGTTGTAATGCCCAATCAAGTCCCAAATGAGTCAAGATGATTAGTATATGCATGTATTGCTTTCTCGATGTTTGTCAATTGCCCCGCTGTAATTTGTTCACCCAGCATGTTATCTATCTTAAGGAGAGCCACCTCTAGTGAACTATGGATCCCGGTCCTTTTCTTTTACATACAATCTATAAATTGTTTACTGCTTCGTGTTTACTTTCTGCAAACTATTACTTCCTTCCATTTGATGTTTAATCCTTTGTTTTTAGCAAAACCGGTGAGATTGACAACCTCATCGCAAGTTGGGGACAGAGTTCTGTGGTTGTGTTGTGCAGGTCTCCAAGTTGCTGCTGGCACCGATAGTGCGCCCTGCCAATGTTCAGCTAGCTACACTTTTGGGGTGTTTCCTTGCTCCTACCGGATTGATAACCTTTGTATCGTACTGAGGGAAAACTTGCTGTTGTGCTCATCATACCTTCCTCTTGGGGTTCCCCAACGAGCTCGATATATTTTGGGCCATCATACCCAAGCATCATCAAGTGGATGATGTTGAAGTGTAGATTGATTAGAAAGGATCCATGCTTGCTATTGGTCTTTATTGACTTGGAAGCTTCTAGAATTAGATCACTTCAGAGCTGATCTGGTTAAGGGTTTTAGATGGTCACCTAGTATCTAGAGAATAGATCTAGATTGTATTCTTGCTTAGGATGTGGTGACTTGGAAACATCTTGATCCTAATTATGATCTCCTAGAATAGCTCATACTCTCTCCTAAGCAGACAAATCAAGCAGCAGATCAAGGCAACTCATCTTACAAACAATTCAACTACTACTAGGGTTACTATCAAGCTTAGCTTGAGGTAAGGATGGGAAATTTTGAAAGGTTGGAGTTTGAGTAAGGTAAGATTCCTTGGTATCCCTACCAAGAGTAGAGTTCAAAAGATTTATAAAAGGTTTTGGAAAATCTTAGAGGTAAGAGAAGTTGAAGGTTCTGTCTTGAAAACATAAGGAGTTTATAGCTCTATATAGTTTTTCCAATGGAAGCTACTAATCTAGCTTTGGTTACACAAGCATCTTGACTCATGTTTTGAAATTCCAGAACATTTGAGAATATGTAAAATGAGCCAGCATAGTTTTGTTAGATAGCTTTTGTCAACTGATGGTGAGGTAAGGAGTATCATATGGCATATACTCACATGCACAAGCACAAACAAACAACAAGCAAACACTGCACCAATGAACAAGAAAAGTTTTTGTTCCCCCTGATTTTTTCATTCTGGACAACTAA
The DNA here is from genome assembly GCA_916181665.1 of Avena sativa. Lineage (NCBI taxonomy): Eukaryota > Viridiplantae > Streptophyta > Magnoliopsida > Poales > Poaceae > Avena > Avena sativa. The sequence continues at coordinate 201,711,730 of OV702290.1, forward strand.
TCAGGGTTGTAGAAATTGGGATGTTACAAGTTTAATAGTACAGTACCTTACATGAGGATGTTCTATGCAAGGAAATGGCTCTTGATAGGATCAATGGTCCATGGAAGGAAAGTTTTCAGTTGCTTTACAGCTTCAAAGTTGAAGTGGAGATGGCTAGTCCAGGTAGTGTTGTACAGATAGACAGGCATAAAGTTTAGTACAAAATAAGAGGAAAGGCAAAGGAGAAGGAGTGCTTTAGAAGGGCTTTTGTTTGTTTCAAAGCTTGTTGTCAAGGGTTTATGGATGGTTGCAGGCCTTATTTGGACGTGGATGCAACAACTCTTCATGACAGGTTTAAAGGACAACTAGTAGCTGCTAATGCAGTTGATGGCCACAATTGGATGTTCCCTATTTCTTTTGGAGTTTTGGAGATTGAGTCAGAGAAAAGTTGGACTTGGTTTCCGGAGAATTTGTGCGACCTTATATGTCATCCACTAGGACTTACTATCCACACAGACGCTTGCAAAGGCTTGGAGAAATCTGTAGAAGTAGTATTCCCCGGAGTGGAGCATAGGGAATGTATGCGACACTTAGTGTAGAATTTTACAAAGAAATTCAAAGGTAAAGTTTATACTGACAACATATGGCCATCTTCATACAGATGCAGTTTGAGGAAGCATCTATATCATTTGGAAGAGTTGTATAAACAAAGACCGACGATGAAGGAGTATTTGGATGAACATCATGGAATGGTGTGGTCAAGAAGCCGATTCAATGAAATTTGCAAGGTAGACTATGTAACAAGTAACCTTGCAGAGAGTTTCAATCCAAAGGTCAAGTCATTGAAAGGGCTTATGTTGTGGCAAATATTTGATAAGATTAGGCAGATGATCATGATAAAGATCGATTTGCGTCAAAGAATTGCATCAATAGTATATGTTGGCCATGTCATCCTCCCATCTTTGATTAAGGCTTTGCATGCCAGGGCTAAACAATTGAAGATGAAATGCATTAGAAGAGGAATGGAGCCTGAGGTAACATACACTAACAGTAAAGATAGGCAATGGAGTTATCCAGTGCGTTTGGCTGATAGGACATGCCAGTGCAGGCAATGGCAGCTCCGTGGGAAACCCAGCATACATGCATTATTTTTCATGGGTGTTCTGGGAGGTGAAGAGGGTGAAGTTGATCAGTATGTGTCGGAGTATTTCTCTGTTGCCAAATTTAGAGCGGCATATGCTCAGAATGTTCCAGCCTTGTTGGGAAAAGACCAATGGATGGAAGTGGATCCAGGCTTCAAGGTATACCCTCTAGTTTTTACTAGACCAGCAGGTAGGCCAACAAAGAATAGGATGAGAAATAGTCCAGAGGGTGGTGCACCACCTCGACAACGTAAGTGCAAATATTTTGGTATCCTAGGGAACATTGCTATCCTTTGTAAAAATGCAGTGGACCCAACTTATGGAATCGATGATCAGGCGGGAGAAGAAAATGTAGAGGAGAATGAAGTATTTGAACGAGAGGAGAATGAAGCAATGGATACATTGTAGATTGAACCAACGGATCAAGAGGATATTGAACCAAATGCAGATGAGATTGAACCAAATGCAGGGGAGATTGAATCAATGGATCTAGAGGAGATTGAACTAAATGCAAGGGAGATTGAACCAATGGATCGAGAGGAGATTGAACCAAATGCAGATGAGATTGAACCAAATGCAGTGGAGATTGAACCCATGGAACGAAAGGAGAATAAAGCAATTTATTCATTGGAAGCAGAGTTCAAAAGTAAAGGAATTACACAAGATGATATTGAATAAATGATGCCAATGCATCTTGAACCATATGAACGAATGGATCGAAACGTGATTGAACCAATTGTACGATAAACTAAAGAACTTGATTCATTGGATGTAGAGAAAAAGAACAAATGGAAGAAGCTGATGGTGGACTCCACGAATATTCTAGCTAGGATCACTCGGAGCAAGGTGGTGAACCCAGTGAAAAACACTAGGAGCAAGAAAAAAATGAATTAGAATTATTAATTTGAATTTGTATGATGAATTTGAACTACTATCAATGTTTGTATTGAATTCGAACTAGTATGATGCTCCCAAGTTTGTATGTTGGATAATCTCATAATGTATGTGTTATTGCAAGTTTCTATGGCCATCCACCTAGTTGCTTAGCACTACTCAATTTTGCCCTCAACATGTGGTCAACACATGGGGTTTAGCTAGTTCATGGCCTAAACCGTAGCAAACATTGACCAATTGATCCAAAATTTGGCACACTTGTGTATGTTGGATTAATTTACCATATGAAATTGTAAATTTTGGATTTACTTGTAATCAACCACATTTTTCTTTCTCTAAGAGATTAAATTCAAAAAATGGTTTTAGGGTTAGTTTAATTCAAAAAAGTCAAAACATAGTGCAACCTTCGCATGGAGTTCTATTATGTTACCTACAACCTAGCATGAATAATAAAGGAAAAGGAAATAAAGAGAAATGGACTTATCCCCTAAACCACTTCTTAAACCCTTCTTGAAATGAGCTACTAGCTACGAAGATGCATGGCTTTCTACTCAATCAACCTCTAAACTAACTCATCCAAAAACATACTTTGTCTAAATGAGGCCAAATTTGGAACACTTGTGTATCTTTGAGTTGCAAACAATATAATGTCGGCCAAGATGGATTATTTTAATCAAATAACACATTTTCCATTTGTTATGCCAAAAGCTTGAATTTCCCTTAGTCATTTTTTATTGAGTGCCCTTGTTTTCCTTAGCTCTACTCAGTTTTCCCTCCCACTAGAGTTTTCCTCAGTTTTCCCTCCCGCTAAAGTTTTCCTTACTTTTCCCCTCCCGCTAAAGTTTTCCTCACTTTTCGCCTCTCTCATGTCTTAGTTTGGCTGCGCTCTGATTGGTCGAGATGTATGTCACATGGATCTTGGCCAACCACCGTTGGATATATCATGATCCGATGGGCTGGAGGTCTCTCTCTCCCGATGGGCGCACCTAACCTTGTACGACAAGGAGATCCCGACAAGCTGGATGTCTCTCCCTCACTTTCCTTGTCACACATATACCAGCTACATCATCTAGCGCTCAGTTACTGTAAAAAAAACTAGCGCTCAGTTTGGCTGCGCTCTAATTGGTCGACATGTATGTCACATGGATCTTGGCCAACCACCATTGGATACATCATGATCCGACGGGCTGCAGGTCTCTCTCCCCCGTTGGGATACGGAGAGGAGAGCCCAATGCACTAGAGGTCTGTCCCTCCCTTTCCCTATCGCACATATAGCAGCCGCATCTTCCTCCCCTCCTATCGACGTACAACGTCACGGCATACGGCGTGCGTGTAGCACCCCGGTAAAACCACTACTAGAAAATCGCGTTTTGTTTTTCATTTTGTGCATCATCATGATCGCATACTCATGTCATCATGACAATTCATTTGAGCATCGTCATGTCATCATGCATGGTTTGCCTCAAACTATTTTCTAAAAGCCTATCTTTGTTTTCTAGATATCCCCGTCTTTATTTCAAACCAAAACCCTGGTGTTCCAGATATCTCTATTTGTCTAAAACTATTTTTAAAATGATTTGTTTTATAAAAATATTGTTTGTACCGGGGAGGCAGTCCAACTAGTCAGACCAGAGATCCAACCGGCTAGACCGCCTAATACCCGGTTTAACCTAAACATAACCTAACCTGTGCTGACCCTAACCCTAAAATCCCCAAAACAAAACCCTAGACGCCACACCTAACCTCTCAGCCGCACACCCGATCCTCACCCCGTCGCACCCACCTACGTTGTGCACACACACACTAGTGCATGCTGCACGGCACATGCTAGCGCTTTGCAACGCTGCACGGCCCACTCCCCCTGACCGACAACTTCCCCGCAGCGCCAACCACCCCCTCGTGGCCCCACCTCCTCATCCGGATCCCCACCTTGCCATGGTCTCTCCCGAGTTCCTCTCTGTGTCGCCTCTCCCCGCACTCCAAGGTCGCCCTCGTCTCTCCTCTCTGCCACGCGCCTCGAGTCCCCTCCGTTCGTTCACGTCGACGGTGCCCCGAGGCCGCTCCTACCTCGCCCCCTCTCCCGCCGCCACCCAGCGCGGGACCCCCAAGCTCGGGCTGCCGCTGGTGGCCGCTCTCTCCCAAGCTCCTTCCTACGACGCCTGCCTTCGGCCTCCAGAGCCGCCTCCTCGCAGAGCTCCTCCGGCCGCAGCTGCCCGCAGATTCATCGTGCGCCATCCTCTATTTCCCCGCTCGGAGCCCCGTGCTCACCCTGGCCTCGCCAGGACGCCCCCTCTACTCCCGGGCCGGCACGTCTCCGGCCATGCCAGCCGTCGTCGTCGCGTCATCTCCCCGCAACCCCGACCCTGCGTGATGCCACCCGGCTCTCCCTCCTTTGCCTCAAGCCCGGCCGTTGCCAGCATCGCCCCTATTCATCACCGCCTCTTCCTCCTCTCTGACCTGCGCCCCTGTTCGCGCAGCATCGACGGTCGCTCCCCTTTCTCCTGCAGGTCGCACGGTGCCACCTGTCGGTGCGTTCTTGCTGAGATCCCTCCCGTCGCTGCCGTCCTCGACCTCGGGCCGCCACCTCCAGATCCCCTCGCAAGTGCCGTTCCGTCGCCTCCCCTTCGTGCAGGCCCGCGTCCGGCATCCCCCTATACAGCGCCTCTGGTGGTCACTTCTTCTGCGCGATGCCGCACAACGCCATGGGCGCCACCACCTCCTGTTGTCCCCGACTGAGCCCTCCATGACAAGGTCGCCCTGTTCCTCTGTTGGGTGCTACTCAACCCAACATGCTTTTTTCGGTTCTTGGATGTTTTGACCCCAACATAGTGGCTTGGTGATCGTTAGCTGAGGAGTCCCCTGATGGATGTGCTCCTATTCTGCTACGAGTCATATGCATCATCTACGTTAAACCCTGTTTCGTTGTTCACGCCCGAGATCCGATTTTAGGCTCTGCCGCCGCATCAACAAGATCTCCGCCACGGATTCAAGGGACCCAATGTACCATCGAGACACCTCGAAGGAACCGGCGCCGAGACCCGAGTCCATCACCGACAATTGAAGCGGCAAGACCTATAGTTCTCCTACACGGACACCGAGCGACAAGATCTCCTTCTCGGACCTAGGCTCGAAGATCTACCACACGGAACCCCAAGTCATCCTTCATGGATCCGATGGCCGAGACTCAGAAGACTGAACCTGAACCACATGGAACCCCAAGATCTTAGACCCTTAATGTGATCCCCTTTCCGAGACCCTTATTTTATAAATGCCATCTATATAAATTGTGCATATTAAATCGTCATGCTTGATACATATTGTGGTTTGAGGGCTTTTAGCCGATTCACCTCATAATTAAATATGGGGACCATATGGGAGCTATTCTAGTCTTATAACGGCTCCATTTAAATTTGTGTAGCGAACTGATGCCATGTTTTGCCTTATTAAGCCAACATTTAAATTGCGGTGTATCTAAACAACATAAACGATCTAAATAATTATCGGGACCCTGGTTTCGCTTAATATTTCCTAATTGTATCGTACCTTTTCCATGTCATGCACCATACATGCATCATGCCTGATCTTCTGCAGTAGTATCAAATAGTGCATCCGGTGTTTCTTCTAGTGCTTTGCTTCTTCATGGATTTGGCCGATGAGAGAAGCGAGTGTTTCCCAGGCGAGCAATCTCCCTCTTTCTACCTATTTGGCTTTTATAGTCTTTATTTCCTCCTATTGATCTATTGCTATCCGTGTTGCGATGCTGTAGTTTTCGTGCACCATTTATAATCCTTACAGCCTCTATATTGCCTTGGACACATCATATTGCCTGTTATTTGATAGATAGTCGGCCTTGCGAGTGGTAGTTGTTTGCTCAGGTGTTGCTTCACGTCGTTGTCATTTCACCATTCTAGAAGATTGGCACATGATCATGACTTTAATTACAACTTGATATTAAAATGTTGGCAATAGATATAACTAATGAAGAGGCATCGGTGGGCAATAGATGTTTTTTGGTTCTTCCACGCTCAGTTGTGTCCCGTAGGCCCCGAGTACTTGATACCAGTTCCCTGACTATTCGCACTATCCACATACGGGAAACCCTATGGATCCCCTTTGCATGAGCTTGATTCACACTTTATTTCTTGGGGCCAGAAACTAGTTTGAGGCTTTATTACTATCCTGTACTTATGCCATGCTTTACTACTTTATTTACGATTGTGCGTGGAGAGCCTATACTGTTTTGGAATGCGGAGTGTTTCTGCGGTATCGACAAGCCTAGTCACACTTTCGGGTTCCCAGTCATTTATAGCCATTGATGCAAACCCTGGGTCCGTCTCGGAGCCGGCCAACTTTGTTGCGAGTAGCTTAGTGGGGTGGACCCCTAAAATAAATTATGAATCCTGTGAATGCATTGTCGTGAGGCCTTGTTGCGTTTTATTTGGTTCTTCCCGAGGTTGATCGTGTGTGTGTTGCTATTTGTGCACCCCTGCAGGGTAAATCTTTCTGAAAGCCGTGTCCGCGGTTATGGACAACTTGGAGCACAGTATCTCGATCATAGACAACCATAACTAAAGTAGTGATATAAATTTGACTTTGATATGTCTAGTAATCATTTTCACTACAACGGAATGGGAAAATAAACGTGCCAACAACTGCTGGTTTTGGGATGTATTATGATAATTGTATCTGACTAGTAAACATTGCAACTACAATAGAATGGTTTACTAAAACTGTCCACTACTTACGATATCAGGATAACTCATGCTATCTACATCTGACTAGTAAGTGCTGCAACTATAATGGAATGAATAAAACTGCCAACTGTGTGAGTTCCTTGGTTTGACTTCCTCATTTGGTCTCGAGGGGGAAATACTAGGATGGGTATGTTTGGTGTTAATATCAAGTGGTTCCGAAAAGGTCTCTCTTATCCCGCTCTAATAGCCGACACTTGTATCGAGTCTCTATAGGTTGTTTAGTGCATGCTTCGCTGCCTCTTTAGTACACCATACCTATGTAGGCGAGAGCCGCCGAATTCTAGACTCACCGTGTACTGGCCTCAGTACTGACCGCTCTCTTTTTCCTTTGCCCTTTGTCGGCACCCCTTTTTGTTTAGCAGGTTTGAGATCGACGTCGTTAGCAGGGTTACCCTTCCGGCTTGGCCTGGGCAGGGTTATGGACGCCATTGGTTATTCTTCAGGGTTCTTAGCCCCATTTGCATTTTATCCATACTCGGACATTGTATTGTTTTCAAGGTGATTTGGATATTTATATTGTATATCTATATTGTTGACTCATGGAGTTGTGTTGTATATATATGTTTCAGTGGGTTCCATCGTGAACTATTGTGTAATGGTATTACTTCGTTTCCACCCGCACGCAAGTGCCTGGTGGGCATCTTTAAATCGTTTCTATGCGGGTTTGGCAGGAAGCGCTAAAATATGCATAGGGTCGATTCGAGGGTGTTACAAAATGGTATCAGAGCTCTGCAGTTGCGATACCCCACTGGTCCAACCTGTAGGATAACCTAGATAATGGACATTGAGAGTGTCAAAACTATTTTAGAAAATCGGTTGGATAGATCTGATTAGGTCTGCTTTGATTCCTTATCCTTATGCTATTCTCCTCTTACCTCTGCGTGTTTTGAATCTGTTCTCTTACCTTTTTCGAGTCCAGAATTTCTCATGGTTGGGTTTCCGTCGTACCTTCAGGGTTTCGCTCTCCCCTTTGTAACTATGGTGCTACAATCATCAATCTACATCTCGTTTGTTGTACCCTACATCTAATATTTTTGTCCTTGGACTCTTTATCTGTATGTGCCCCTTGACGGATATATGTATCGTTCAAAAAAAACATATGAGAAGGACGAGCATTGGTGAAGTTGGAGTATACCTTGAGCATGTGTTGTTCATGCCAATTAAACCATTGCGAAACCTAATCATTATGTCTTTTCATACAATTCCTTTTGTATCTTCCGGTGGTCCCCAACGCGATGACATCAACTATGCTAGAACCGATGAAGAGCCTGCATCACTCCTTTATTTCCAAACCTCACTTGTCGAGACCTTTTGTCTAAATTCGAGAGTGGGTTGCATAATTCTATTCATGTATAGACTAATGTTTTGGATGCATGATGGATTGATCCCCATCTGACTACTCGTATCATTCGCTGTTGTACAATGAATAGGTGTATCAATGCAATTTACTCATTCCATTGAAGGTAGATGTAGCCTTGTGACCTCTTGCTTCACCTCTGTTTCTACGGAGTGTTCTCTCGACAAATGTGAGAAACGACCCCTTGTTGGTGGTGTCGCCGATTCAAGATGGAGCAAGAATCTTTGTTAGTGGTGTCGCGAGGATCTACACGAAGCGAGAAGATTCATACCATCAGCCTTCTTCCCTAGACCATGAGGCGGATCTCGAGGGCGAGATCCCTTGTTAGTGGTGTCGAATTGTAGCATCCCGGTAAAACCACTACTAGAAAATTGCATATTGTTTTTATTTTGTGCATCATCATTATCACATGCTCATGTCATCATGCCACATTGCATTTGAGCATCGTCATGTCATCATGGATGGTTTGCCTAAAACTATTTTCTAAACGCCTATCTTTGTTTTCTAGATATCCCCGTCTTTATTTCAAACCAAAACTCTGGTGTTCCAGATATCTCTATTTGTCTAAAAATATTTTCTAAATGTTTTGTTTTATAAAAATATTGTTTGTACCGGGGAGGTAGTCCAACCGGTCAGACCAGAGACCCAACCGGCTAGACTGCCTACTATCTGGTTTAACCTAAACTAAACCTAATATGTGCTAACCCTAACCCTAAAATCCCCAAGACCAAACCCTAGACGCCACACCTAACCTCTCAGCCGCACAACTGATCCTCACCCCGTCGCACCCACCTGCCCTGTGCACACGCACACTAGTGCACGGCACACGCTCGCGCTTTCCAATGCGACGTGACCCACTCCCCCTGACTGACAACTTCCCCGCAGCGCCAACCACCCCCTCGCGGCCCCACCTCCTCATCTCGATCCCCACCTCACCACGGCCTCTCCGGAGTTCCTCTCTCTATCGCCTCTCCCCGCACGCCAAGATCACCCTCGTCTCTCCCCTCTGCCGCGTGCCTCGAGTCCCCTCTTTTCGTTCCCGTCAACGGTGCCCCGAGGCCGCTCCTACCTCACCCCCTCTCTAGATGCTGCCCAGTGCGGCCCCCAAGCTCGGGCCACTGTCGCTGGCTGCTCTCTCTCCCAAGCTCCTTCCCGCGACGCCTACCTTCGGCCTCCACAGCCGCCTCCTCTCGGATCTCCTCCGGTCGCTGCTACCCGCGGATTCATCATCCGCCACCCTCTGTTTCCCCGCTTGGAGCCCCGTGCTCACCCCGGCCTCGCCAGGATGCCCCTCTACTCCCGGGCCGGCACGTATCCGGCCGTGCCAGCCGCCACCGTCGCGTCGTCTCCCCACAACCCCAACCCCGCGTGATGCCACCCGGCTCTCCCTCCTCTACCCCGAGCCCAGCCGTTGCCGGTATCGCCCTTGTCTATCACTGCCTCTTCCTCCTCTCTGACCCACACTCCTGCCCGTGCAGCATCGACGGTCGCCTCCCCTTTCTCGTGCAAGTCGCGCGGTGTCACCTGCTGGTGCATCCTCGCTGAGCTCCCTCCCGTTGATGTCGTCCTCGACCTTGGGCTGCCACCTCCAGATCCCCTCGCGAGTGTCGTTACATCGCCTCCCCTTCATGCAGTCCCACGTCCGGCATCCCCCTATACAACGCCTATGGCGGTCACTTCTTCTGTGCGATGCAGCACACCGCCGCGGGCGCCACCACCTCCTATTGTCCCCGACCGAGCCCTCCATGGCAAGGCCGCACTATTCGTCTATTGGGTGCTATTCAACCCAACATGCTTTTGTTTTTGGTTGTTGGATGTTTTGACCCCAACATAGTGGCTTGGTGATCGTTAGCCGAGGAGTCCCCTGATGGATGTGCTCCTATTCTACTACGAGTCATATGCATCATCTACGTCAAACCCTGTTTCGTTGTTCACGCCCGAGACCCGATGTCAAGATCTACCGCCACATCAACAAGATCTTCATCACGGATTCAAGGGACCCGCTGTACCATCAAGAAATCTTGAAGGAACCGGCGCCGAGACCCGAGTCCATCACCGACAATTGAAGCGGCAAGACCTCTAGTTCTCCTACATGGACACTGAGCGACAAGATCTCCTTCTCGGACCTGGGCTCAAAGATCGACCACACGGAACCCCAAGTCCTCCTTCATCGATCCGATGGCCGAGACTCCGAAGACCGAGACTCCGAAGACCGAGACTCCGAAGACCGAACCTGAACCACATGGAACCCCAAGATCTTCGACCCCTAATGTGATCCCCTTTCCTAGACCCCTATTTTATAAATGCCATGTATATAAATTGTGCATATTAAATCGTCACGCTTGCATATATATTATGTTTTGGGGGATTTTAGCCGATTCACCTCATAATTAAATATGGAGACCATATGCGAGCTATTCTAGTCTTATAACGGCTCCATTTAAATTTGTGTAGCGAACTGATGCCATGTTTTGCCTTATTAAGCCAACATTAAAATTGAGGGGTATCTAAACAACATAAACGATCTAAATAATTGTCGGGACCCTGGTTCTGCTTAATATTTCCTAATTGCATCGCACCTTTGCCATGTCATGCACCATACATGCATCATGCCCGATTTTCTGCCGCAGTATTAAATAGTGCATCTGGTGTTTCTTATAGTGATTTGCTTCTTCATGGATTTGGCCGATGAGTGGATGCGAGTGTCGATCCAATCTCTGGTGAACCTTCGGCAGTGTTTCCTAGGCGAGCAATCTGCCCCTTTCTACCTATTTGGCTTTTATAGTCTTTATTTCCTCCTATTGATCTATTGCTATGCGTGTTGCGATGCTGTAGTTTCCGTGCACCATTTATATTCCTTACATCCTCTATATTGCCTTGGACACATCCTATTGCCTCTTGTTGCTTGCGAGTCGTACTTGCTTGCTCAGGTGTTGCTTCACGTTGTTGTCGTTTCACCATTGTTAGAAGATTGGCATATGTTTAATGGTGGAGATGATCATGAATTTAATTACAACTTGATATTAAAATCTTGGGAATAGATATAACTAATGAAGAGGCATTGGTCGGCAATAGATGTTATTTGGTTCTTCCACGCTCACTTGTGTCCCGTACGCCCCAAGTACTTGATACCTGTTCCCTTACTATTCGCACTATCCACATACGGGAGACCCTATGGATCCACCTTTGCCTGAGCTTGATTCACACTTTATTTCTTGGGGCCACAAACTAGTTTGGGGCTTTATTACTATCCTGTACTTATGCCATGCTTTACTGCTTTATTTACAATTACACGTGGAGCGCCTATACTGTTTTGGAATGCGGAGTGTTTTCGTGGTATCGACAAGCCCAGTCACACTTTTGGGTTCCCAGTCATTTACAGCCATTGACGCAAACCTTGGGTCCGTCTTGGAGCCATCCAACTTCGTTGTAGGTACCTTAGTGGGGTGGCCCCCTGAAATAATTTATGAATCATGTGAATGCATTTTTGTAAGGCCTCGTTGCATTTTATTTGGTTCTTCCCGAGGTTGATCATGTCTGTGTGTTGCTATTTGTGCACCCCTGTAGGATAAATTTTTCTGAAAGCCGTGTCCGCGGTTATGGACGATTGGAGCACAGTATCTCGATCATAGACAACCATAAGTAAAGTAGTGATATAAATTTGACTTTGATACGTCTAGTAATCAGTTTCACTACAACGGAATGGGAAAATAAAAGTGCCAACAACTGCTGGTTTTGGGATGTATTATGATAATTATATCTGACTAGTAAACATTGCAACTACAACAGAATGGTTAACTAAAACTGCCCACGGCTTATGATATCAAGATGACTCATGCTATCTACATCTGACTAGTAAGTGCTACAACTATAATAGAATGAATAAAATTGCCAACTGCGTGAGTTCCTTGGTTTGACTTCCTCGTTTGGTCTTGAGGGGGAAATACCAGGATGAGTATGTTTGTGTTAGTAAAGTGGTTCCGAATAGGTCTCTCTTATCCCTCTCTGATAGCCGACAGTTGTATCGAGTCTCTATAGGTTGTTTAGTGCATCCTTCGCTGCCGCTTTAGTCCACCATACATATGTAGGCGAGAGCCGCCGAATTCTAGACTCACCGTGTACTGGCCTCAGTATTGACCGCTCCCTCTTTCCTTTGCCATTTGTCGGCACCCCTTTTTATTTAGCAGGTTTGAGATCAATGTCGTTAGAAGGGTTATCCTTTCGGCTTGGCCTGGTCAGGGTTATGGATGCCATTGGTTATTCTTTAGGGCTATTAGCCCCAATTGCATCTTTTCCGTACCCGTATGTTGTATTGTTTTCAAGGTGATTTGGATCTTTGTATTGTATATTTGTATTCTTGACTCATTGAGTCGTGTTGTATATATTTGTTTCTGTGGGTTCCATCGTGAACTATTGTGTAATGGTATTACTTTGTTTTCCACCCACACGCAAGTGCCTGGTGGGCATCTTTGAATCGTTTCTATGCGGGTTTGGCGGGAAGCACTAAAATCTGCATAGGGCCGATTCGAGGGTGTTACAGTGTGGCGGCGTGGATCTAAGTGTGGTAGTTCAAATCTCGTGTGACAGCGCGGAACTAAGCGTGGTGGTCTAAACAGCGTGCGGCAGCACGGACCTAAGCGTGGCGGTCGGAACAACGTGCGGCGGCACGGACCTACGCGTGGGGGTTGGAACGGCTTACGACGGCGTGGCGCTAGAACGGAGTGCGACGGTGAGGATCTAACTGTCTGAAATTTCTGTCTCTGTCTGTCTCACTTCCGTTCACATCCTCAAATCCGTTGCTGATGAAAGACACCGATCAAAGCCATCATCTACAACGTCAGTGCGAGGGCAGTGGTGTCGATAGTGGTCATCGATGCAAAGTCAATTGAAGCCATCATCCGCAACATAACTACGACGTTGCAGCTCAAGCCCTCGTGAATCGAAGCTTTGGGAGGCCAGCCGCGGCCACGGCTAGGAGGTCGAGGTGCACTTCAACGGTGAAGGCCGGATGTACCTGATGGCCGGATGGGAGCACTTTGCCCGTACTTCTTGGAGTACACATACGGCAGGGAAGGCGGCTAGGTCACCATCCACTTAAAATTCGGACAAATTTTAGTCAACTAACTTAAATTTGAATAAATTAGATATGTATTTGAGCCATGAGACCGGTTGATATGCTCTAAATCTGATTCATAAGTAGTATTACTTGCTTTAACAATCTCCGGTGGGCTTGTATAAATTTGACAGAAATATGTATGATTTGAATCAAAATTGATATGTATTTGAGCTATGAGGATGGTGGATATGATCTAAAGCTGATTCACAAGTAGTACTCCCTCGAACCCAAATTAGTTGATTTAGATTTGTCTAGATTCGATTGTATCTAGACATGAATTAGTATTAGATTCATCTTTATCTTGACGAATTTGAGTCAACTAACTTGGAATGGGGGAATGGATGCTACCGCCAACGCTACAAGTCTACATGGCAGCCGAGATGGCACTATGGCAGCGACAGAACGGTCAAAGCTGATAGGTCCCCAACTTGACCCTCTAGGAATTTGGCACGCCAACTATTGGCAACTAGATCCAATGGCAAGAAACTCGGGCCCCGCAATGCATTCTCTCGACAACTTTGGGACCGCTAGAGCCAATGGCAAGCAACTCGGGCCCCACAATGCATTCTCTCGACCACTTTAGGACCACTAGATCCAATGGCAAACAACTCAAACGCCTAAATGCATTCTCTTGAAAACTTTGGGACCGCAAAATGACTAAATTAGTAGGAACTCACAACCATCCATTGAATAAAAATTCTACTCTCTAAATTAGCTATATATTCAACTAGTCATTACACATGCCACCCTTCACCACAACCACAGACTGTAACTGCTAGGACGCGGATGACAACTACTAAAAATGTCCACATGAATCTACTATTCTCCTCCCCCTTCACTTGAAATACATGTTTTAGATTTTCTACCACTTGATTAGATACGGCAAGATCAGCCTCAAGTGTCAACTTCTCTTTGCGAATAAGCTCTGAATTCTTCCTCGACAGTACGCTTTAGCTCGAATATCAACATGTTTTTATGGGCCAATTCATCACCTAACTTGGCAACCATCTCCTCCAAATCCATCCTCTGGCTAGACCACTTGGTTGATTCATCTTGGTATGCAATGTACCATGGAACATCGGCTTGCATAGAACACTATAACAATCCCAATTGAAATCAGTTCGACAGGCCATGGCAGCACTTCAAATTCAACGGTAGTACTAAGAGAAGGAGATACATGCACTTCTGACGTGGTAGGAGAAGGAGAATGTGGCCACAACATGATCGATTCCCCACCCTCCCCGGTGTACCCACTATGACCAGGCATTGAGGACTAATTTGCACCTGCAATATCGAGGAAATTACGGGAACCGAATGAATTAGGGTGGGCAGAGCAGGAGCCAAGGTCTTACCAAGCACTACTAGCAATTTCTGCGACTGTTCGTCAAGCTATGGCAGCGGAACCAAATCTCGGTCATCGTGGGCGGCGGACCTGCCTGCGGTCAGTACTACCTCAACGTACATGCGTACAGACAAAACTTGTGTTGGAGCCGTGTTTGAGGTGCAGCGCGGCAGTCCGTCCCATACACCGTAGGATGGTCCGGCGACGCGCCGACGATGGCTGCTCTGTCTGCCGGTGGGATAGGACCTGCTCGGGGCTAGGGGCTGGGAGCAAGAGGATGAGAGAGAGCCGACGTGTCATACACGACCCCACCTATCAATTTTTGCATATTTGCCAATTTTGCATATCTGCCAAACTTTTTCTTTGAAATTTGCATATTTGCTACATGAACACCACATGTCAGTGACACACAAAGTGGCAAATATGCAAGTTGCAAAGTAAAATGCGGCAAATATGCAAATCCCCCTCCAACCCCACATGACGGCCCCACCGGTCATTGTCTACGATGGCCCCACAGAACAACCCCACATAGTGGGCCCATCATTCATTGGCTTCGACGGCCCCACAGAACGGCCCCATTTATCATTGGCTCCACCGGCCACACAATCAAGAAATATGGGGTCCACAAGTCAGCGAGAGATGGATGGTTGGTCTGCCATGTAACCTGGACCCACCCATCAGCATGTAATGGTCGAGGCGACGTAACGTAACGCTCAACGCACGACCCGCCCCAACACGGTCCCACCGGTCAGCATGTAACGGTCAAGCCTTTGACCTGATGGCATACCCCCTTTCGAGCGCCTGTGAGGGTTTCAGAATAGATGGAGCGGAAAAGTTAGGAAAAACTAAGCGGCTAGGGAAAACTGAGTACAACTAATGAACCGAGGGCACAAAAATAGAAATCCCATATTTTTTAGGGTACCAACTACATTTTTTTGAACATGGGCTACGAACTACACTGAATTTTCACGAAGGACCTAACAAAAATATTGCACATTCGACCTAACACTAGCCCCAAACCTTGCAAATTTAGCTTGCCGGGTCAGTTGGACTGTCGACCCCCGACATATTGAGTACATTTAATTTTTAGTGAGGATCTCATTAGAAAATAGTACATCTACCCAACTCTGGCCCAAAACGTCGCTAATTTATCCTTCCGGGTTCAGGTCCGTCGTGGGCCACCAACTATCAACACATTGTTACTTCGTTTTTTAATCATGAATCACATTGAAGAAGTTTCACTAAGGATCCCACGATAATTAGCCCATTGGTTCACAAGATTGGACCCAAGTTATTTTTTGTATCACCCAAAATCGACTTAATTTAGCATTTTCCGTGACATTTTGATAAAGTGTAGGACAAGGTTCGCCTACCCAAGTTGTATTTATACAGACCATGTAGCATTTTTTTATGGCAAGTCGTCAGGGTCGCTGCCTTTTTACTTTAAGTGATTTCAATATTTCTAAACATAATATTTTCAAGGAGTGGCATAGATGGTTCTGGCGTAGTGGAAGCACACACAGTTGCCATTTGTTGAAGTCTTGAGTTCGAATCCTAGAATTATAAATATATATAATCCCTATCATTCTTTTACATTTTTTCCAGCATACACACCTTTCTTATATAGAGAAGGCTAACATCTGGGACCCAGCAACGTTGCCAAGGTAAAAACAGCATACACACCTTTCCTGATGCCTCATTGCTTTTCATTTAGTTTTTCCTAGGGTTGATGGTGCGTGTGTTGCTATTTGTAAACTCTACAGGGTAAATCTTTCTGAAAGCCCTATCCACGGTTATGGATGACTTGGAGCACAGTTTTTCGATCATAGATAACTATAACTAAAGTACCATGTTTAACTTGACAAAACATGACTAGTAATTAGTTCCATACTTATGGAATGGTTAATAAAATTGCCAACAGATGGGATATTCTTCCGCCTTCTCATTCGGTAAGAGAGAAGGAGGATGGGATATATTTATTTTATGTTGCTTATATAACTGTTTGTTTCTAGTTAACGTGCATCCGTCTATATCTGGTTAGGCTGATGTTGTAGCGTGTCTTTGTAGAACTGTTTCGATGTTTATATTTTGCTGCAATTGCATCACCCCAAGGTTATCCCGCTAGTTGCATAAATACTTGCTGAGTGCCCCTAGGGTCTCACACGATAATATTGATCAGATTGTCAGGTATACCCCTATGGAGGCTACTACGTCGATAAGGCCGATGATGGAGGCAACGACCCTCTTGCGTAGAGATTTCGGGGATGAAGATCTCTAAAATATGTGGGTGGGAACGTGCTTATTTGCATGGCACCTTATGCCGATTTGACTCTTAATCCGTACTCGGATCTGTGTTTTCCGCTTCTGCTTGATGATTTATTGAGTGATGTATGAGGATATAATCCTCAAATATTATTACTACTATCTATATAATTTGGTTCTCGTCGTAATATCATTCTTTATAGATGGAATTGCTCTGATGTAGTGTTGTATGTCATTGGCATACATACTCATTTGTGTATGTTAGACTCAGAGACTAGCAGGTCATGTTTCCCGCATTCGAAGCTATAACCAGGAGTTTTGGGGTGGATGGTTGGCTAGTACCGTGCCCTGCCATTGCGGCCTGCTTGTGGGCAGCCTCGCGGCGTCCACGGTAGTACGTCCTCCCCAGATTAGGGTTATACCGGCTTGTGATTTAGAAACTTGAGGTCCGGGGTGTTACAACGAAGCACTGGGCTATAACGATTATTAAGTAAAATACAAATCAAAGCCTTCAGAAGTGATATTACTGTTACTCCCAAGAGGGTCCATAAACAAAAACTGTACTCCCCTTGATGTCACTAGGTTTGGCATGATATTGTCGTTCACCACTCATCTCACCTCAAGGATTTATCAATCCTTGGAATATTCGTACCAACAAGTCCATAGATCGAGACAAGAGACAAAATACAAAGATACAAATCTCTATTCAATCACCACACAATACTCCCATGAATTAGAAGCACATAATGTTTCACCCCAACCCGCAACCCGTGAGGACTACTCACTCATAACAATAAGATCAAGGATAGAAAATATTGTGCAAAATACTTAGATTCAAATCAAATATTCTTACACTGGTTGCCAATTCACAAGGCAAGTACAAGATTGCTGCTATGGCTGTGGAGTGGATGGAGGATGGAGAGGATGAACTATGGTGGTGGATCTCCTTTGGTGGTGTTGTGATGCAATATGAGGATGGCGGCTCTCTACGAGGCGCCTAGAGTCTCAAAATATATAGGCGCTGATACGTCCATTTTTTATCACTATTCTATATCATAATTTACTGTTATTCATTGATATATTTCATATTAAGAGATGATACTTATGTTATTTCATCTGTTTTTGCATTGTTGATGACTTTTGGAGGATGGACCGCTGAAGTCAGGATTCTGATGGAAAAGGCACTGTTTGGAGGCGAAATTCGCGAAGATCAGAAAATTCCAGAAAATACATGGAAAATCCTATTTTTCCAAAAGACGAAGGATGCCAGAAGGGGGAGCAGAGATGGGCCACAAGGGTCCCACACCGACCCTGGCGCGGGCAACCCTAGGACGTGCCACCAGGTGGTGTGCCCACCCTGGCCCACCTCTGGCTCTCCCCTCTGGCGTATATTATCCCCACGAAACCCTAAGACTCGGGGATTGACCATAGAAAGATTCCTCCGCCTCTACAGGGTGGAAAACTGCATAGAGAGAAAGAGCTCTCCGGTAGGCAGAAATCTGCCGGGGAAATTCCTTCCTGGAGAGGGGAGATCGTCGCCATCAACACCACCATCAAGATGTACTACATTGGGATCATCATCATCATCATGATCTCCATCATCATCTCCACCAGCACCATCATCACCACTCCATACCGCTATAACAATTGGGTTGAATCTTGCATTGTTCTTGGGGGAAACTTTCCCAGTGTTGATTACTTGTTGTAGTTGATGCTATTGAGTGGAACCATTGAATTATCGTTCATGTTCAGATTGTTACTTATCATTATTTCATCTCTGATCTTGATCCATATGATGTCTTGTGAGTAGTTCGTTTAGTTCTTGAGGACATGGGAGAAGTCATGTTGTTAATAGTGGAATTGTGTTGAGAAAGATAGTTTGTTATTTAAGTTGTGGTGTTATTCTTCTAGTGGCATCATGTGAACATCGACTACATGATACTACACCTTTATGGGCCTAGGGGAATGCATTGTGTATTTGTCTACAAATCGTAGGGGTTGCCGGAGTGACAGAAACCTAAACCCCCGTTAGGAAACCATTACACAAGGGAGTGTAGGATCTCAGAGTTTAAAGCTGTGGTTAGGTTTCTATCTTAATTACTTTCTTGTACTTCCGAATGCTTACAAGGGGTATAATCACAAGTATGTACTAGTCCTAGGAAGGTCAGTACATTAGCACAGGTTCACCCACACAACACTTATCAAACTAAAGAAGATTAATCAACTATATGAAGCGAAAGCACTTGACGATATTCCCGTGTGTCCTCGAGAACATTTGGTCATCTTAAGTAATACAACCGGTTTGACCTTTGCTAAAGAAAGGATTGGGCCATTTGCTACATCTATTATTATTGTCTTTTATTTACTCGCACTTTATTTATCTGCATTATCAAAAACCCGTAAAAATCCGTTGGCTAAGTATTTATAGAGAATTCTTGCTCCAAGCCACTCGTCAACACCTTCTGCTCCTTGTTGGGTTCGACACTCTTACTTATCAAAAATACTGCGATACACCCCCTATACTTGTGGGTCATCAATACTATTTTCTGGCGCCGTTGCCGAGGAGTGAAGCGCCATTAGAGAGTGGAACTGGTAAAGGAAACTTCTACTGTGAGTATTGTTTACTTCTGTTAGTTACTTTATTTCAATATGGATAATTCAGTTAGTTTCTTATTTCGTAATGCTACTACCACTGCTAAGGTAGTAGATGAACCACCACCCGCTGAAAATGATACTTTTAAAATACCTACAAGAATTGTTGATCGTGTTATGGATAACTACTATTTTGGAGATGGAACTGTCCATCCCGATGATCATTTGCTCTTTATACACGAATTATGCGGGTTGTTCAAGTGTGCAGGTATTACAACAGATCAAGTCAAGAAGAAGTTATTCTCATTATCCCTTAAAGGAAGAGCTGAAGAATGGTACAAGCTACTGAAGAATGGTCAAGCTCTTGAATGGGAGGAAGTAGTACCTCTCTTTTATTCAAAATTTTATCCTCCTAGTGAGATTCATAAAGATCGGAATCAAATATACAACTTTTGGCCTCTTGATGGAGAGAGTACAACTCAAACTTGGGGGATATTGAAGTTATTAATGCTCAAATGTCCTATTCATGAGCTCCCCAACAATATTATTATCAATAACTTTTATGCAAGGCTTTCTCTTCATGACAAGGATCTATTGGATGCTTCTTGTGCTGGATCATTTACACGCATGGAAGAAGAAGCTAAATGGGATCTTCCAGACCGTATTCAAGACAATGCTAAAGCATGGGAGAATGATAAAGGAAGAAAGTCAGGTATAAATTATGATTATGAATGCATTAAATCTTTTATGGGAACTGATGACTTTCGTAATATTAGTAATGCTTATGGTCTAGACTCTCAAGTTATTGCAAATTGTTTCAAGGCTTTTTCTTCATATATTGAAATTCCAAAAAGAGAATGGAACAAGTATCATGCACCGTATAAGGATATTGTTGATTGTGTTCCTGCTAGAAGTACTGAAGTTTGCACTATTGATCGTATTTTTCCTAAACCTTATATCGAGAAAATGCCTTTCCCGGATAAAGTAAAGGAGCACTCTATGATAACTAGTGTAATTAATAAAAGTACGAAGAGAGATGTTAAGCCTGATGAACAAATAACCATTGAACCTGCAATAGCGATTGTGAAAGACCTTATCACTAAAAGAGTAGAGGATGGACACATTGTTTTCTGTGAAGATGCTTCTAATATTGTCTCACATCCTAATAGAACTAGAAAAGCTAGTGTCACTGTGCTTTCTGTTAGAATTGGTGATCATTGCTATTATGGTTTATGTGATATTGGTGCAAGTACAAGTGCTATTCCTTATGAGCTTTACAAAGAAATTATGCATGAAATAAGTCCATGTGAACTAGAAGAAATTGATGTGGTCATTCACCTTGCAAACAGAGAGACCATCTCTCCCATTGGTATTGTAAGAGAAGTGGAAGTTCTTTGTGGTAAGATTAAATATCCTGCTGATTTTCTTGTACTTGGTTCAACTGCTAGTAAAACCTATCCTATCATTTTTGGTAGACCTTTCCTGAACACATGTGGATCCATTATAGACTGTAAAAGGGAGAAAATTTTAACTAAATTTCATGGGGAATCTTATGTGTTTAATTTTTCGAAATTTTCTAAAGTCCCTTATGAAAATGAAACTCCTAATGAGGATTTTAGAGTTGAACAACTTGCTTCTATTTCTCTTACTCCTAACAATGCTTTGCAGCAATTTATTGAAGACCACGATAGTGAGATCTTCATGGAAGAAAGAAATGAGATTGACAAGATTCTCCATCGCCAACCTAAGATGCTTAAGAATAACTTGCCTGCGGAAGATTTGGGTACCACATTACCACCTAAAAACGATCCGGTTTTCGATCTAAAGCCTTTACCTGACGATCTTAAATATGTTTACATTGATGATAAAAAAAAATATCCTGTTATTATTAGTTCTAAACTTTTAGGGAAGGAAGAGGCAAGATTATTGGAAGTATTGAAGAAACATCGAGGAGCTATGGGCTATACACTTGATGATTTAAAAGGGATTTCTCCTACTATATGTTAGCACGCTATCAATATAGAACCCTATGCAAACCAGTGGTGGAACATCAACGTCGTTTAAATCCTAAGATGAAGTAAGTGGTAAGAAACAAGGTATTAAAACTCCTTGATGCTGGTATTATTTATCCTATTGCTGATAGTGAATGGGTTAGTCCTGATCATTGTGTCCCTAACAAAGGGGGAATTACTGTTGTGCCTAATGAGAATAATGAGCTTATCCCCCAAATAATAGTAGTAGGTTATAGGATGTGCATTGACTTCAGAAAGGTTAATAAAGTTACTAAGAAAGATCATTACCCACTGCCTTTTATTGATCAAATGTTAGAAATATTGTCTAAAAAGACCCATTTTTGCTTTCTTGATGGATACTCTGGGTTTTCTCAAATTGCTGTTAAACAACAAGATCAAGAAAAAACTACTTTTACGTGCCCTTATGGAACACATGCTTATAGGAGAATGCCATTTGGTTTGTGTAATGCTCCTGCCACTTTTCAAAGGTGCATGTATGCTATCTTTCATGGTGTTTGTGAAGAAATTGTGGAAGTATTCATGGATGATTTTTCCGTCTATGGAACTTCTTTTGATAATTGTCTGTACAACCTTGATAAAGTTTTGCAGAGATGTGAGGAAACTAATCTTGTTCTTAATTGGGAGAAATGACACTTCATGGTCAATGAAGGAATTGTCCTTGGACATAAATTTTTTGAAAGAGGCATTGAAGTTGACAGAGCCAAAGTTGAAGAAATTGAGAAAATGACCTGTCCTAGGGACGTCAAAGGTATTTGTAGTATCCGTGGTCATGCTGGTTTCTATAGAAGGTTTATTAAAGATTTCTCCAAGATATCAAAACCCCTTACTAATCTTCTCCAAAAAGATGTACCCTTTATTTTTGATGATGATTGTAAGGAAGCTTTTGAAACTCTAAAGAAAGCTTTAACTACCGCTCCTATTGTCCAACCACCTGATTGGAACTTACCCTTTGTGATCATGTGCGATGCTAGTGATTTTGCTGTAGTTGCTATTCTTAGGCAACGAATGGATAAAAAGTTAGATGTTATCCATTATGCTAGTAAGACTCTTGACACTACTCAAAATAATTATGCTACTACTGAGAAAGACTTCCTAGCTATTGTTTTTGCTTGTGATAAGTTTATACCTTATATTGTTGATTCAAAAGTTACCATTCATACTGATCATGCCACTATTAAGTACCTTATGACGAAGAAAGATGCTAAGCCTAGGCTTATTAGATGGTTGTTGCTTTTACAAGAATTTGACCTACATATTGTAGATAGGAAAGGTGCTGAAAATCATGTTGCTGATAATTTTATCTCGTTTGGAAAACATCTCCTTTGATACTGTACCTGTTAATGATAGTTTCCCAAATGAATAGTTGGTTGCAGTAGGGGTAAGTTCGTGAGGGAGTCCTTGGTATGCTGATTATGCTAACTTTATTGTTTCCAAGTATTTTCCTCCAACTTTTACAACACAGCAAAGAAGGAAGTTCTTTTACGATTTGAGGCATTATTTTTGGGATGACCCACATTTATATAAAGGAGTAGATGGTATCATGCGAAGATGCGTTCCAGAATTTGAACAAAAGGAGATATTGCGGAAATAGCATGATAGTGCCTATGGAGGACATCATGCAGGAGATAGAACCGCACAAAGGGTTCTACAATCAGGTTTTTACTGGCCTACCCTTTTTAAAGATGCAAGAAAATTGTCTTATCATGTGATGAATGTCAACGAGTTGGTAATATTTCTAGACGCAATGAAATGCCTATGAATTACTCTCTTGTTATTGAACCATTTGATTGTTGGGGATTTGACTTTATGGGTCCTTTTCCCCCTTCAAACGGTTGTACTCATATTCTTGTTACTGTTGACTATGTTACTAAGTGGGTAGAAGCCATACCTACGAAAAGTGGTAATGGTGAGACCTCTTTAAAAATGCTTAAGGATATCATCTTTCCTAGGTTTGGAGTGCCTAGATATCTTATGACCGATGGACGTTCTCATTTCATTCATGGTGGCTTTAGAAAAACCCTTGCTAAATATGATGTTAATCATAGAATTGCTTCAGCCTATGATCCCCAAACTAGTGGGCAAGTAGAACTATCAAATAGAGAAATTAAATCCATCTTGCAAAAGACTGTTAATAGATATAGAAAAAATTGGGCTAAAAAGTTCAATGATGCTTTATGGGCTTATAGATCTGCTTATAAAAATCCTATGGGAATGTCTCCTTACAAAATGGTTTGTGGGAAAGCTTGCCACCTGCCTTTAGAATTAGCACACAAAGCTTATTGGGCAGTGAAAGAACTTAATAGAGACTTCAAACTTGCTGATGAGAAAAGATTATTTGACTTAAGTTCGTTAGACAAGTGGAGGAGTGAAGCATACGAAAATGCTAGACTATTTAAAGAAAAAGTTAAAAAATGGCATGACAGGAGAATTCTTAAGAGAGAGTTCCATGTTGGTGAGAAGGTTCTATTGTATAGGTCTCGTCTCAGATTTTTTGCAGGAAAACTACTCTCAAAATGGGAAGGACCATTTGTTATTGAAGAGGTGTATCTTCCAGGTGCAATAAAATTTTCTTCCCTAAAAGATAACACTACACAAGTGGTGAATGGTCAGAGACTCAAGCACTATATTTCTGGAGATTCTTACAATGAAGACATTGATGCTATTCAAATGATAACTCCGGAAATTTTGATCAAAGACCAGGCTCGGAGACCCACAGAGTCCGTTTTTAAATAGGTAACAGTTCTAGTAAGAAAAGGTCCACGAAAAATCTGTCAATTTATATTTTTGCAGTTTTTATCTAACATGAAAAGTAATGAGTCGAAAAAGTGACGAAAACGGAGCCCGGGTGGCTCACACCACCTCGTGGCGCGGGCCCACTTGGCCGCGCCACAAGGGGGTGTGGCCACCCTGGAGCCTGTCTCCGACCTGTTTTCTACCAGTACCTTCCTTTTGTTGTTAAAATTCATAATATATATTCCCCCGGATCCCCCGAGCTTCGTATATTGTGTTCTCGTCGTGTTTTTGTTTCGATCTATTTCTGACAGGTGAAGTCCCAGTTTTGAAGTGATAATGTCTTCCTCTGGATCAGCCAAGGAAGATTCATCCCAAGGAGTTGTTGCTCGAAGATGGGAAGGTACATATAAAGGAGGTTCAGGGCCCTAAAGGTGAAGGTAGTCTGGAGGACAAGATGGAAGCACTAGAGCAAGAAGTCTTTAAGTACAAGAAGATGGTGGAACGTGAAGTGGATATCATCCATAAGATTAGTTCTGAACTCATCGCCAAGCACAAGAAGGAGACCGCTAAGGTTAAGGATGAAATTCTCTCACTCCACCGAACAACCAACCAACTACAAGCGCAACTCTATGATGTGCAAAATCAAAACTATGAGTACGAGGCTAGGTTTAAACACATAAGTGCTGCTGATAGTTTCAGGATGTTGGAGACTAGGATGTCTTTTGTTGATGGGGAACCCTTACCTTGGAAGTCGGACGATGACGAGAGAACACCACTACCGCTGAAGGAGTAATTCGTCATCAGGTTTTGGCATCCCCTTGGTTTGTTCCAAGCTTGGGGGAGTGCCTCGGTATCACATCACTATCTTTTATCTTTTTACCTTTTTAGTAGAGTCATATCATGAAAGAGAAGTTATCATATAGGATGGTTTGCATTATGGAAGTGTCCCCCTTCTCGTTAGATATCTATGTATCCCTTGGTGTGAGTTGCAGTTATGGAATTTTAATGAGAAGTTCTATCATTTACTCTTTTGCACATCTTATATTAGTTTTCAATTTCTATTATATGATTGATCTTGTTGTTAGTATTGGTATCACTTTTGGATCATTAAGTAAATTTAGTTGGTTCTGGAAAACCTGGCTCGGTCAGTAGCAACCCTATTATGATAATTGAATGAAAAAGATAAAAGTAATCTTAAGAAATATAATTTCATCATCTTTCTTTATTGATTGGCTCATAAGCTTATTATTCTCTAGTTAAGATCTTTTGTGCTTCCAAGGAAGATTGCATGTTTGCTTTTATCACTTGTATATTTGTTTGTTTCCTTCAACTCTTATGCTTGCTACCCAGCCTTGCTAGCCAAAAACCTGTACTGAGAGGGAATGCTTCTCATGCATCCAATCCTTAAAACCAAAACATATGCCATTTGTGTCCACCATACCTACCTATTAGCATTATTGCTATTCCAAGTAAATTCATGTTTTTATCTACCTTCCGAATTAAACTTGTTATGTGAAAATTAGTGATTAAAGCTCTCACGAACTTGATTGCACACTTTACTTTCTTGCAGTTAATAAACTTGAACCATTGTGCCCATCTATGTTGCGTATATGCTTGCGCTTTGTAAGTTGTGCATTAGAAGAACCATGTTACCATGGGTAACTCTTTCAACATTGCACTTTATTTAGTTGATATCATGTTCTTTTGCTTATGGATCCCGGCGGTGTGAAATGAAAGGGGAGCTTGTAAGGCTCATGGAGTTCGTATATGTGTTAGAGAAACGCCTGGGCGGCTGGTCTAAGCCATGCCTAATCATGGTGGAAACCTGCAGCGTAACCATAGTGAGCATTCTATGAAGCATCCTCTATAAAAAAATAAGCCTATGCAAATAGGAAAGAAAAAAGAGAGAAAAGAAAAAAAGAGCCTATGCAGATAGGAAATACAAGGATTGCTGAGATGCTCATTGTCTGCTTGCCTTGTCATTTTGATATGGGGAATCTTCCATATCATCGGGCAAGGGGTACCCCATTGGCGGTTCTCTATGATACACATGTACTTACAATGACAAGAACTTACCTATGACTAAACTTGAGTAGCATGAGGAACGGTACTCGTAAGTAAGGGGCATGAGATTTTCAGCTTATAACTTGTCAAGCATATCTTCATATTTGATCACTTTAACCTTAATCACCTAAAGATGCTTATGATAGGGGAAATGAGAGATGGAAGCTAATATGTACCATAATTTTTGGAAGCTCTTTATGAAACTTGAAATCCCTGCTTCCCTCTGCGAAGGGCCTATCTTTTACTTTTTAGTTGAGTTAGTAAACCTATTCCTTTCTATCTCAGCAAGTATTTTGAGTTGTTGTGTTTCATTCATTCAGATGATGATTTATTCAATCATGTTTCTTATGTTCCTTGTTTTGCACATTGCTCTTATCTTAGTGAGTATTACTTTGAAAGCTATCATTGAAAACCCCATTATGTTTGAACTCCTGCAAATTGTTAACTATTCTTTAACCAAGAGCAAAGTTTGCCATTACCAATTATGATTTACTTTATGTATATTTACTGTGTTTCCTTTACTTATTACAAGTTAAGTTATATAATAGTGAGTTATCTTCTATTATGATTTGTGTATTGATGAATGTGATGCTTCTTGTCCGTATTCTTTTATCGACTCTTCACTCCATAAACCCGAGGTCATGTTTATTGAGCTCAGATTTCCTTTGGGGACAAGCGAAGTCTAAGTTTGGGGGAGTTGATACGTCCAATTTGCATCACTATTCTATATCAAAATTTACTATTATTCATTGATATATTTCATATTAAGAGATGATACTTATGTTATTTCATCTGTTTTTGCATGGTTGATGACTTTTGGAGGATGGACCGCTGAAGTCAGGATTCTGATGGAAAAGGCACTATTTGGAGGCGAAATTCACGAAGATCAGAAAATTCCAGAAAATACATGGAAAATCCTATTTTTCCAGAAGATGAAGGATGCTAGAAGGGGGAGCAGAGATGGGCCACAGGGGGCCTACACCACCCCCTGGTGCGGGCTACCCTAGGTCGTGCCACCAGGTGGTGTGGCCACCCTGGCCCACCTCTGGCTCTCCCCTTTGGCGTATATTATCCCCATGAAACCCTAAGACCCGGGGAGTGACCACAGAAAGATTCCACTGCCTTTGCGGGGCAGAAAACTGCAGAGAGATAAAGAGCTCTCCGACAGGCAGAAATCTGTCGGCAAAATTCCTTCCCGGAGAGGGGAGATCATCGCCCTCAACACCACCATCAAGCTGGACTTCATTGGGATCATCATCATCATCTCCACCAGCACCATCATCACCACTCCATACCGCTGTAACAATTGGGTTGAATCTTGCATAGTTCTTGGGGGAAACTTTCCCGGTGTTGATTACTTGTTGTAGTTGATGCTATTGAGTGGAACCATTGAATTATCGTTCATGTTCAGATTGTTACTTATCATTATTTCATCTCTGATCTTGATCCATATGATGTCTTGTGAGTAGTTCGTTTAGTTCTTGAGAACATGGGAGAAGTCATGTTGTTAGTAGTGGAATTGTGTTGAGAAAGATTCAATAGTTTGTTATTTAAGTTGTGGTGTTATTCTTCTAGTGGTGTCATGTGAACGTCGACTACATGATACTTCACTTTTATGGGCCTTGGGGAATGCATTGTGTATTTGGCTACTAATCGTAGAGGTTGCCGGAGTGATAGAAACCTAAACCCCCGTTAGGAAACCTTTGCACAAGGGAGTGTAGGATCTTAGAGTTTAAAGTTGTGGTTAGGTTTCTATCTTAATTACTTTCTTGTACTCGTTAATGCTTGCAAGGGGTATAATCACAAGTATGTATTAGTCCTAGGAAGGTCAGTACATTAGCACAGGTTCACCCACACAACACTTATCAAACTAAAGAAGATTAATCAACTATATGAAGCGAAAGCACTTGACGATATTCCCATGTGTCCTCGAGAACGTTTGGTCATCTTAAGTAATACAACCGGTTTGTCTTTTGCTAAAGAAAGGATTGGGCCACTTGCTGCATCTATTATTATTGTCTTTTATTTACTCGCACTTTATTTATCTGCATTATCAAAAACCCCTAAAAATCTGTTTGCTAAGTATTTACAGAGAATTCCTACTCCAAGCCACTCGTCAACACCTTCTGCTCCTTGTTGGGTTCGACACACTTACTTATCAAAAGTACTGCGATATACCCCCTATACTTGTGGGTCATCAGGTGCCTTCATGAAAGTTGTAGGGTTTGACCTGATAGAGAGAACGCTGCATGGTACGGGCTGGCCTTGCCCATACGGCAGGTCATTAACTTGAGAAGGTCTCCTTTAGACCCAAGTTGACTTGGCTTTATAGGAAACATTATAATATTCATTGAATGCTCCTAATTTCACCTTAAAAGTATGATTTCCTACACAACACAAATGAAAACAAAGGATTGCACACCTTTGCAATAATTAATCATTAGTGGAAAGTCTAGAGAGATTCTTGGTCAAATGTTTGACTAAAAATGCGATTTAAACATGGAGAAGGATGGCTATTTTCATAGATAGTGCCATTAGTTGGTCGTTCATCGAAATGATGATTATTACTATAATACTTAGCAACATAGAGTTACCTTAATTTCGACCAAGAGCATATCCCATCATATGCCTCCTGCAAAATGAAGTTAGATGCCTCTACTTTATCTTTTGCAACTATTACATGGCTGTTAGGCTGTTGCGATCGAGCTGTTTCTACCTACGAACTTCCAACCATAACATGGATCTAAAACTTGTCTATATTACACCCCTTCCAGGGCCCTTCATTGCAATGACATATCAACTGCTAAAACAGAGATAAACACCCGCTAGCCACTTATATGGTACAATTAAGCCGTATGTTGAGCGTGGAACCAATCTCGTGTAATCTTATGCGTAAGTCGGTCTGGGCCGCTTCATCAAACATGCCATGATATAAACAAGTACATGTCAGAGGGTAACAACTATAGTATCAATGCCCACACAATCAACATGTGTTTTAACCATATAAGCAGTATTACACAAAGATCCGCTCTGATACCACTAAAGGTCTCCGTAGCAAAAAGCACATTTTTTTTAGCTAGTGCAACACCAATTGCTAGGATCTATCTATGAGTAATGCTGTAATGGAGAAGGTTTCGGTAACATACCCTTGAAGACTGAAAGCGCTTAACATTCTGTGGATAACGTGGATGGCATAGTCAAACTGGTAGCAGAATTCAAGGTCATGAACCTCCTTCCAAGTCACCCCAGGTCCTTGCACTACAACCCAGGTGCCACAAGTGGCAGCACCTTTGTAGTTTTGTACACATCTGGTGCACAATGATGACCTACGGCTCACAGATCCCTACCACGAGGGCGAAAATAGATCTTCTGGTTGGGATCCCTGCAACAAAATGGTGTGCCACAGCGAAGCACTGCCTTGCGCTCACAACCCTGACCCAGGTTTACACTTGCAAGTGAGAAGAGAGATAGGAAATTATCTAAGTAAAATGCCTTACAAAATATCTCAATTGGTGTTGTATTTTCCACCTATAGGATCCTCCTATATAGAGAGAGGAAAAGGGGAGACCCCCACCTTACCAAGTCCTGGGGTGGGACTAAACTTGGAGGAGGGGAGGCGCCAAGGGGAGGAGGGGCCGGTTGGCTGGCCAGGTGGGCCCTGCGCGTGCACAGCCCAATGAGGGGCCGACATCCGGGTCAAATTTTTGACTAAAATGTGAGGGATTGCAAACTTGACATTGATTACATCACGGTTGATGGGTTCACGTGATGTTTGTCATTGTTTCTAAGTTGTTGAATCTTACTTCTTGTACGTGCAGCCTGTTTATTTCTGAATCAATTTCAGAAGTTTGTCTGCTTTTGTTTCCTTCCTGCAATCTATCGGTCAGTTCGGCCCTAACCGAGACCGAATCGAATTTTGGATCCACTGAATTCCTCAGTTAGTTGTTTCCTTATGCAACGATCGGTCCATATATTCTAAAATCCGAATTTATTCACAGCCCAAAGTACCGAACCGAACGGTTCATTTGTACCGAATGCCTAGCCCTATCCTTACCCCCATCCTCTGTTGACAAAACCTATTTCACAAAACTGTCTTCGCTTATTTTACATATTCTCAAATGTTCTGGGCATTCAAAAGATGAGCCAATATTACTTTCTAGCAACAACTATCTGCTTGGCTTCTTTTTATAAAACAATGGGGATCTATATGATATAATCTCCTTATGTCTTCAAGACAGAACCTTCAACTACTCATACCCCTAGGTTTTTCCAAAACCTTCTATAAGATTTTCAATTCTACCCTTGGTAGAAATACCAAGGACTCATATCTACTTCAAAACACAACCTTTTCAAAATACCCATCCTTACCCCAAACGAGGCATGGAGGTATCCATATTAGTAGGTTTATTTTCCTTGTAAGATGAGTTGCCTTGATCTGCTATCTGACTTGTTTGATTAGGAAATAAAGTGGGCTACCCTAGGATCTCATCCCCTAGGATCAAACTAAATCAAGATTACCAAACATAAGCAAGAATACAGATCTAGATATGATCTCTAGCCTCTAAGTGATCATCTAAAACACTTAACAAGGTCACTTATGAAATTAACCTTCTCTAGAAACTTCCAAGTCAATGAAGACCAAATCCAAGCATGGATCCCTTTTTCTCAACCTACGCTTCATCACCATCCCCTTGACGATGATTTGGAACCTTGGATCATCCCAAAACCATCCTCTCTTACATTCAAGTCAAAATTCCCAAATCTGCCGAATTTGGCCAAGTCTGGAAATGTTATCAATATCCTATCTTTGGGGCTCCCTCATTTACAACCTTTGTGCATTTTCCAAAATGTAACCATCTTGTAGACCAACTTAAGAACTACCAATGCCCACTCTTTCCCTTGGATAGATCATAATTTAATCCACTTGTTCTTGATGGTTTTGCAGGCAAGAAAATAATTTTTCCTGCAAATCTTATCAACATGCCTACTTTAGTAGAAGCTCACATCTCCATACCATCTTCTTTGGACCGGCCCCTTGCCTCATTATGCTCTACTCATGAACTTCTATCAATCCCTACTTCACTTGTTCCAATTGGATCGTTGTTCCTCTAAAACCCACATGGTTTAGAAGGCTATTTGATAATCTCTTTTGGCACCCTTATTTTATTCATTTCTAAGCATAATTTCTTGGAGATCTCAATCAGGAACAACCTCAACTATTTAGTCCATGGTGATCTACATCACTTTGTATATCCATACATATACCCAATTTCCCAATGGGAGCTATGAGCTCTAAGATCCAACAAGGTTTTGATTGTATGATAATAACACTGCCCTAGATCCTATTCTCCTTGTTTTACACCAAAATCAAGTTGGACACTTAAAAACCAAGGTTGCAAATGATAGATACATATTGGGGACATCATCTAAATTGGATATAAGAACTTACCAAAGGATCTCAATAATTATTGTGGCGACAAAACAATTAATTTCCTTTAATTGACAAAAACCTCAAAACCCCTTCTATTAAGGAAAGTTGTTTTTGTCCAAATCACTTTTCCAACTTAGGTCAGATTTGAGGCCTATATATCATACCCTATCTTCCCACTTCAAAAATAGTTTTAATAATTCTTTTTTCCCATTTTCTTAAATGGAATAAATAAGAAAATAAATATTTTAAATACTTTTATTCTTCAATAAATCTAGGGAAATTTTTCCAAAGTGTGATTTCACTTTTAGGACCATCTCAAACCAAAAACTCACCTTGTCCAATTCAAAAATTTCGAATAAGTTTCTGAAAACCATTTCAGCACTTTCTAAATAATTAATATAAAGTGGACCAAAAATCATCCAATAAATCTCAAGTAAATCATGGAGGTGTAAAAGGACCATACCCATCTAGTAGCACCCTTATCTCATCTTGGCAAGATCAAAATTCAGGAATTACTTCATAGTCATCAATTATGGAAAGATTGATCATAACGCCAAACCACTATCAAATTGTCTCAATACCCCATCAACTCTTGCCCAACACTTCTCCACAGCAACCACACCCACCCCTGGTCATGGTCAACACTGCAACACCCTCTACCATTGCCCTTATCTCTTAGAAAGAGAGACTAGTAAAGAGAGAGAGAAGCCACTTGATGTCAATCTTGTAATTAAATCAATATAGCAGAAGCCCCAGTCTCCATCTGCCCTAGGCACGACCCTAGAGCAAAGCCACCACCTCTCCACCGCCCCAGAGGCCCAACCCCTGGCTAGAAACCTTCCAAAGCTTGGCCATGGACCTTGTCCACCATACACCCCAAACCTCTAGGGTATTAAGTACTGAGGCCACCCTGGCTCCCCTTCCTTGGCTCATTACCCTCCTATACATCCCTATTCTCTCCTCCCATCCGCCCAAATGCTCCATATCTCTATGAAGCTCCGGAGGAGGAAGCTCTCTTCTCGGACATGATAGCTCGCCCGAGCATATCCACTTGTCCCGACCTTTCCTGCCCCCTTTCTTCTCAGCTCTGTGATCCTCTCCCTCTCCTACTTATGCCCTGCCCCCTCCCTTGTTGCAGGAATGATGGAGGCCGTCTCCCCAAGGGCTTGCTCGGAGGGCGCTCCTTCTGCGCGATATAAGCTCCTGAGCCCCTTCCTCGCTGCATGGCTCGACCACACGCTCCCTAGGTGCACCGCATTAGGGCGGGGCCCTCAGATTCGACATGCACCGGCCCCTGGAAGCACTCCAGCAAGCTTCCGACACCGGCTCTGTGGCGAATGCGCGTGACCTTGCCTCTCCACTAAAATCGCCACCGCTGCCGATCATTGGGATTGTCGCAGTGAGCCTCGTCGTCCCAATATCTCACCGGTGCTAGAGGAAACCTCCAAGTTGGGTATTGGACCCCACCTATGCGCCCTAGGGTTTCCCCTTGTCCATCCCAGGTCAGAGGAAGAAGACAGCCGACGGCCATTGATTGCGAGTAAATCGAATGGCCCCGGTAGCCCAATACCCCTTCGGGGATTTGCGTCACTGACTGCCGGGCCCCATGGTCGGAGTTCAAATGCCCTTGTGCGCTCCCCCCGTCCGCCAATTGGGCCGGCATAGTGCTAGTAAGGCTGGGCCCTATCAGATCTGCCCCACACCTCCATTTTTGTTTAAACTTTTTACCAGGACAAATAAAAATAGTCTTTTGTTTAAATCAAAAAAAAATGAAAAAGAGAGGAAATTGCCTAGATATATTTTTGTACATGTTCCCTGACAAAGCCTCTAACATGCAGTACCAAAACCTGGACCAAAATGAAAATACTTAAATTCTAGGAATTAATCCACTATGTACCATCTATTTCAATAAATATTTTCTCCTTTGAGCTATACATCACCAAATGGAATGAAACAATGTGACTCTGGTAGATAAATTGAATCCCCATTTGTTGGCCTTGGCCCCATGTCAAGTGGAGTATTATTGTTACTATGGTAAAAATAACAAAATCTCTTAATTTTAGATTTCAAAAAATTCCCTAGGCTAAACTAAGTGAGGTTCTGACCCAATTCCAACTCTCAGTGAAATAGTACTACAAGACCCATAATACCACAGGATATCAGAAATATTTAAGCATTAAATAAATTTTAGTGAACTAAAATCTTCTTTGTAGGGTTATTCTACCAAATAAATAACATCTATAGTTATGCTGCTCCTAAAATGATAAATCTAGTTTCTACAAAAAGGTACTTGAAGTACCTACCTGTGGCATTTGGTTTCATATTAAAATCTTCAGTAAAATAAATCTAGTGATAAAGACAATCTGCTGGTAGAACTGACTTTGGGATTTTACAAAGGGCATTCTAGTAATTAATTTGAGGTGACTCCAACTCTCAAAAATCACAACTGAATTATATATAATATACTCTGATGACAAATTTATTTGGTTTACAGAGTTTTTCTGGTGAATTTTTACCTAAACTAGGGTTATTTTCACTAGGAAAAGCATAACTAATTAAAGAAAGGAGCTAAAATAGTAAAATCACTTTTGTTTTGCTTGTATTTTCAATAGCTATATGATGGTATCCTTTTTGTACATTGGTATCATACATACCAAGCCTTAGTTCCAAACCCCTTTATTAAGTGGTTTTGGCAAATAAATCCTAAAGGAAATTCCACAAGTGTTTCTCCATTATTTTCTATTGCAACAAACCCAATATACCAAAACCTACTGAAGTTATTATTGTGTTGTATCTTTGATTGTTGTATTGTACTAGTGTGTACATGCCTTGTGTTGATTGTGGTCTTGTTTGCTTTCATGTATGCTCCGTGCCAATGATAGTTGCGATTATATCGGAAACTAGGAGAAGTGGTTATTATTGGATTATTATGTTTCTTTGAGAAGAAGTCCAGGGACATATATTGCTAGATTGCTGATCTCAGCCAAGCCACCTTCTTGCTCATAAGCCTTGTCCAATTGCTTTATTTATTCATGTTTTACCTACTGTTGAAGAAAATGCATTGTTTTAATATATGATGAGCTATATCTTATAGTGGCTTGGCTCCTCCAAACCATTATGACACCTACTCTTCCCTAGTAATACTCCATACCCCTTTGGAGACCCTAATTTAGCCGAAGCAAAGCTATAGGATGGGAATACCCCGTAAAAGTCTTACAAAATGTTTTATGATGAAACCTTGGCGAGGTTTGATCTACCAAGAGAAGTTTGATAAAAAAGGTTTTGTTTTAAAAAATGCTAAAGTAAAGATGGAGGAAAAGGGGTTACTAAAACACACCTGGTTCTTTGCAGTTTTTCCATAATAATTAACCTGTGCAACCACATTACTCTGGAATGGGACAGGGTTGGACTTAATGTTTGCGAATCTGGCGTGGGAATTCTCACGACTACTTATAAGGGAACAACTCCCTCTAATTTTGGGCTTCCTCTATAGAAAGGGTCAACTGTTAGAAAGTCACCTGGAGGAAGCAGTATCACCCATGTGAGTGATTGGGTGATACTATGAGCCTCTCATTGAAAGTGCCCACTCTCGAGGAGTCGGACTACACTCCGGTTGGTCCGTGGATCCCCGACATCCCGGTGTTGAGAGGAACAACTCATAGGGGTAGGGCCTACGCTAGAGTGGCATCCACAGAGTCTTGATCGGTTACTTGACCAACGATCAGTGAGGGTCCGAGCAGGGTAGTCGGTTGGTGCGGGTAAAGCGTACAACCTCTGCAGAGTGTAAAATCTATTCGAATAGCCTTGTCCATGGTCATGGATGATTGGGAAAGTTCTTGTAGAGCGGTGTTGGTTTGATTTCAGAAATGATCTCGGAAAAGCAAAGGCTCTTGGAAATGTTTTAACCATGGGATGGTCGGAAAGGATGAATGCTTTGACCATGGGATGGTCAGAAAAGAAAGGAAGGAAGTAGGTCATGGGATGACTGGAAGGAGAAACTAAAGGGTGACCCAGTCCTAGGATTTTCCAAATCCTTAAAAAAGGTTTCCTAATTGATTTTTTTAAACAAAGATATGTAGATTCTATATCTACAAGAGAAACTATCTTAGAAAATAACCTCTATTGGAGCCCTCCTACTACCATAGCCATATTGCATATTCGCTTGTTATTATGTTTCTCTTAAGGTGGTTTGTGAGTACATTCAAAGTACTCACTGGCATTGTCCCTGGCTATTAACTTGGTCGGATTTCAAGGAAAAGGCGATGATGAAGACTATGCGAGCTAGGATGTCCTCCTAGTCAGTTGCCTGTAGGATTAGGTCATGGCTAGGGCTTTACCACTTGATGAAGTTTTGCTGATGATAATTGATGTAGCCATAATGGCATGTAAAGTATGACATGTCGATTATGTTCCACGACTAACTGATCATGGGATCGTGGTGTATGCATAACTGGGATTCTCTGAGGACTAATCCAGGGGCCCACAAAATATTCTTACAATGGTCACGAAATCACAAGGAGATCTAAAGTACAAAGCAATGGCTATGGCTAATGGAGGTGAAGGATGATGGAAGTGATGAACAATGGATGAACAATGGCGTGGATCTCCTTTGGTGGTGTTGTGATGTAATCTGAGAATGGAGGCCCTCTAGCCGGTGGCTGGAGCCTTAAAATATATAGTCGTATTCGCGAAAGTCGTAGGGTTTGATGAGATGAGGCTAATGCCACCTAGTATGGGAGGATGGTATAGGTGGTCTCTGCCTGTACCAGTGTTTGTTAAGCTTGATGACAATTGGAATGACTCCCCAATTATTTGGTCATGTGGACTTCCTCAAAAACCTTCATTATTGTTCCTGATTTCGCATTAAAAAGCGTGATTTCCTACACAACACAAATCAAGAGAAGCTTTTGCATATCTTTGCAATTATTAGTCATTAGTGGCAAGGATTGAGAGCTTGTTGTCAATTTCTTGACCAAAAACAATGTTTAAATGTGTTGGAAGATGGCTAATTTTGGAGCCATCAACTTCCCCAAATCTCAAACCTTGATTTCCCTTAAGTAAGAAGAAGCAGAAGAACTATAATGAATTCAGCATTTAAACTGGAAACAATAAGAACAAGAATTCACTTACGGTTGGTAGTCATATGCGCTCAACATTTCATTCATTTGTGAGGCTTCTCAAAGTTAGAGAGATGACAAGAGTATTATACAAGGTTTGGTAAGTCCAGACAATCAAAGTAAAGTTTAATATAAGTATAAATAACTAGAAGTGTAGCAATCAATCTAATTCTTATAATTAACTGTCAAGTTGCCAAGGAACACTAGGATGTTTAGATAGCATAATTGAGTAAGGTAGTTTCATGTCCTAAGTAGTTTAACAATGAAGTGTCTTATTTACACCCACATCTATAAATAAAGTCGATGAAAAACACTCCTAATCCAATTGTTTTTCAAGAAAAATTCATAGAGTAATAATCAGACCATGCCAAGGACTTGTTATGTGGATCCTCATAGATATCAATTTATTTTTATTCTTTCAAGGATCACTAGCTGTTTCTATTGCAAGTGCTTGCACAATATTTGAGAGTACCAATACTTTTGCCCATATATTGACACGTATGCCACTCATGGCATCAACTCATAGCCAAAATCCGAGTGATACCAAAGATCATTCAAAAGCTAGGAGAGTTGTTGGCATCCCAAAGGTGTGCATTAGAGACATAAAACAAATTTTTCTATCCCTCTTTATTTTGAGCTAGTACTGCGGTTTGATCCACGAGGTTAGCTTTGGCATGAATCACAATTACCACTATACTTTCTTCCAATCAAACAACTCCTTTCATGAGTGTCTTCAAGACTATCAAAATATCTATGGGATTAAGTATCCTCATGGGTCACTAAAAGAAAAGTTTCCTTCCGCAACGACTTGGCCTGACGGTCGTCGTAGAAGGCGCGTCTTCCACAAAGAATTTCTTAGCTTAACCTTGGCCGATGGAACTTTTGTTTCCGGTTTCGCATCACTCTACTATGACGGAACCACTAAAAACATGGAGGAATCTCAGCTGGCGCATGGCAGAAGCAAGATTTTTGTTTCCTCACGCGATGTTGACTCGCCAAAGTCTTTTAAGGCATGTGGGTCCCGGATGTTAGTGTCTCTTGGGGATCATACTTTTCGGTCACGCCTCCCTTATTTGAACTTGATAACGTTGCTCGAGGCGTCTACCATGTAGTAAGGCTGCTAGGTCCCTCATGTCAGCCTCTCATTAGAAGAATCGTGTGTATGATGGAATTTTTTTCCTTTGCTCATGCGACCCTGTTCCGAAGTTGATAGCGCTGCTCGATGCATTTACCATTTAATGAACCTCCTGGGACCCTGTTCCGAAGTTGATAGCGCTGCTCGATGCATTTACCATTTAATGAACCTCCTGGGACCCACATGTCATCCTCTTATTAGAAGAAATGTGTGTATGATGGATTTTTCCCTTGGGTATTGCCTCCCTGATTTCAACTCGATAACGTTGCTCTATCTATCTGCCGTTTAGTCACCCTGCTAGATTCTCCATGTCAGCCTCACATTATAAGAATCGTGTGTATGATGGAATTTTTCCTTCGCTCGCACTACCCTGTTCTGAACTTGATAGTGCTGCTTGATGCATCTACCATTTAATCAAACTCCTGGACCCCACATGTCATCCTCTCATTAGAAGGAACATGTGTATGATAGAATTTTTTCCCTCGGTCATGCCTCTGTGTTTCGAACTTGATATCAATGCTCGCCGCATCTACTGTTTAATCATGTTGTAGGGCCCCATATGTCATCCACTCATTAGAAGAAACGTGTGTATGATTGAATTTATTCTCTCAGTCGTGCCTCCGTGTTTTGAACTTGATAACATTGCTCGATGCATCAACCATTTTTCCAGGCTGCTAGGTCCCCCATGTGAGCCTCTCATTAGAAGAAACATATGCATGCTGGACATTTTTCTCGCTCGCGCCTCCCTATTTCGAACTTGGCAACAATGCTCAAGGAAACACCTATATAAGGCCGCACTACTAGTTCCCACATGTCGATCTCTCTGTAAATGAAACCTATGTATGGTGGACTTTTTTTGGCCGTGTCCGCTGTTTTGACCTTGGCAACGTTGCTTGATGCGGCAGCCGTGTATGGTCATGCTGCTGAGGCCCCTATGTCAGCCTCTCTAGTATGTTCTGGCTTGTGGGTCCCAGATGCAGCCTATATGTTCTGGCGGGTGGGTCCTAGATGCCAGCCTCTCTATAAGTATTTAATTTTTTTTCAAACCCGACCATTAAACTCGAGGGATGCTACAGGCTAGTCGGTCCGCGATGTCACCCTCTTCGTAATGCGATATTAAAAAGTAAACCCTTTCTCAAAAAAAAGTAAACCCAAGATATATATAAATATGTACACACAGGGGATTCGAACTAAAGACCTTCAAATGAAATCAAATAGACATAAACTGAGTGTTTTGCCACTACACCAAAGCTATTTATAGAAATTGAATAACTAAACATGTATTAGTACTACAACTTATGTATCACTATTCTAAAAAATATTTTGTGTTTCCATGTTATCTCTCTTAAAATAAAAGGGGCAGTGCTACTAGAACCTCCAATTATAAAAAGCCACATAAAGCATTAGTTTCTTAAAAACATGGGTAGGCAGAGTTTTTTTAGAGGTGGGGGCAATGCCAAAAAGGCCAAATTTAAAAGTTTTTGGGCTATGGACAAGGGGATCCTATATCAAATTTCACTAGGCTATGGCTCGCCAGATTCAAACACAGACCTCATCAAGGGAGAAAAAAACGATAATTCCTTTGACAGATATTCATGTAAGAATATCTAATGAACACACACCACATGCACCAAAACAGGACTGGTATCCATTGACTTCACTTGGTGAAATCATGCTATAAATCTTTACCCTCTCATCTCTGTACAAAACGCATCCAATGGTTCTGATGACACAAAGGAAAAATGTCTAGAGCAAGCAACTACTAGCAATGACAGAACTTTTGACAAATTCAATACCATTTGAAAGATTAAGGAGTACAGAATAATAAGACATAAAAACTCGACAGATTCCTAGTTCATATTCAGAAGCACTTGACCAATTCAGAAGCATTTCAAGGTGACTGATTCAACAATACAGACACTGAAATTCAATAGTAGTACATAGAGAGACAATTCTTGTTCCAGCTCTAAAAACCATGCCAGGGGCCGTCGATTGTGAGTTAATCGAACGACCCCGATAGCCCGATACTCCTTCAGGGATTTGTCTCACTGACTGCCGGGTCCCATGGCCGGAGTTCAAACGCCCTTGCGCGTTCCCCTCGGTCCGCCAATTGGGCCGGCCCAACGCTAGTAAGGCTGGGCCCTATCATATCTGTCCCACACCTCCATTTTCGTTTAAACTTTTCCACAGGAGAAATAAAAATAGTTTTATGTTTAAATCAAAAAAAAAGAAAAGGAGAGTATATAGCCTAGATATATGTTTGTACATGTTCCCTGACAAATCCTCTAACATGCAGTACCAAAACTTGGACCAAAATGATAATACTTAAATTATAGGAATTAATCCACTAAGCAGCATCTGTTTCAGTAAATATTTTCTCCTTTGATCTATACATCTCCAAATGGAATGAAACAAGGTTACTCTGGTAGATAAACTGAATACCCATTTATTGGCCTTGGCCCCATTCCAAGTGGACTATTATGTTTACTATGGTGAAAATAACAAAATCTCTTCATTTTAGACTTCAGAAAATTCCCTAGGCCAAACTAAGTTAAGTTCTGACCCAATTCCAACTCTCAGTGAAATAGTACTACAAGACCCATAATACCACAGGAGATCAGAAATATTTGAGCATTAAATAAATTTTAGTGAACTAAAATCTTCTCTGTAGGGTTATTCAACCAAATAAATAACATCTACAGTTCTACCACTCCTAAATTGATGAATGCAGTTTCTATAGAAAGGTACTTGAAGTACCTACCTATGGCATTTCGTTTCATATTAAAATCTTTAGTAAAATAAATATAGTGAAAAAGACAAGCATCTTGCAGAACTGACTTTGGGATTTTACAAATGGCATTCTGGTAATTACTTTGAGGTGATTCCAACTCTCAAAAAAGACCAACTCAATTATATATAATATACTCCGAGTACAAATTTATTTGGCTTACAGAGTTTTTTCTGGTGATTTTTTCACCTAAACTAGGGTTATTCTCACTAGAAAAATCATAACTAATTAAAGAAAGGAGCTAAAATAGTAAAACCACTTTTGTTGTCCTTGTATTTTCAATACCTATCTGATGGTATCCTTTTTGTACATTGGTATCATACAAACCAAGCCTTAGTTCCAAACCCTTTTATTAAGTGGTTTTGGCAAATAAATCCTAAAGGAAATTCCACAAGTGTTTCTCCATTATTTCGTATTGCAAAAAACACAATATACCAAAACCTATTGAAGTTATTATTGTGCTGTATGTTTGATTGTTGTATTGTACTAGTGCTTGCACGCCTTGTGTTTATTGTGATCTTGTTTGCTTTCATGTATGCTCATTGCCGACGATAGTTGCGATTATATCAGAGACTAGGAGAAGTGGTTTTTATTGGATTATTATGCTTTTCTAAGAAGAAGTCCAGGAAACATATATTGCCAAATTGCTGATCTCAGGCAAGCCACCTTCTTGCTCATAAGTATTGTCTTATTGTTTTATTTATGCTTGTTTTACCTAATGTTTATGAAACTGCATTGTTTTAATATATGATGAGTTATATCTGATAGTGGCTTGGCTCCTCCAAACCATTATACATTTGTACTACTAAGTACAACCCCCCTTGATGACACCTACTTGTCCCTAGTATGGTAGATGGTCTAATACTCCATACCCCTTTGGAAATCCTGATTTAGCCGAAGCAAAGCTATAGGATGGGAAGACCCTGTAAAAGTCTTACAGAATGTTTTATGATAAAACCTTGGTGAGGTTTGACCTACCAAGAGAAGTTTAAGAAAATAAAAAGTTTTTTTTTTACAAAATGTTGAAG
This sequence comes from Avena sativa, assembly GCA_916181665.1. NCBI lineage: Eukaryota > Viridiplantae > Streptophyta > Magnoliopsida > Poales > Poaceae > Avena > Avena sativa. The sequence goes on from OV702290.1 coordinate 201,753,497, forward strand.
GAAAGATGGAGGAAAAAGGTTTACGAAAATGCACCCGGGTTTTTTGCAGTTTTGCCAGAAAAATTAACCCATGCAACAACATTACTCTGGAATGGGACTGGACTAGACTTAATGTTTGCTACTCTGGCGTGGGAATTCTCATGACTAATTATAAGGAAACAACTCCCTCTAATTCCGGGATTTCTTTACAGAAAGGGTCAACTATTAGATAGTCACCTAGAGGAAGCACGATCACCCATCTGAGTGATCGGGCGATACTATTAGAATCTTATTGAAAGTGCCCACTCTCGAGGAGTCAGAAAGCACTTCGGTTGGTCCTTGGATCCCCGACATCCCGCTGTTGAGAGGAACAACTCATAGGGTAGGGCCTATGTTAGAGTGGTATCCGGAGAGTCTTGATTGGTTACTCGATCCACGATCAATGAGGGTCAGGGCAGGGTACTCGGTTCGTGTGGGTAAAGTGTACAACCTCTATAGAGTGTAAAATTTATTCGAATAGCCATTTCCACGGTCATGAACGGTGCTGTTTTTATTTCAAAAAGGATATCAGAAAAGGAAAGGCTTTTCAAAATGTTTTAACCATGGGATGGTCGGAAAGGATAAATGCTTTTACCATGGGATGGTCGGAAAAGAAAGGAAAGGGGTAGGTCATGGGATGACCAGAAGGATAAACTAAAGGATGACCCAATCCTAGCATTTTCCAAATCTTTTCAAAAAGTTTTCAAAATTGATTTACACAAGTTTTCAACAAATATATGTAGATGCTATATCTACAAGAGAAACTATCTTAGAAAATAACCTCTCTTGGAGCCCTCCTACTACCACAGCCATATTGCATATTCTCTTGTTATTATGTTTCTCTTAAGGTGGTTTGCGAGTACATTCAAAGTACTCACTGGCATTGTCCCTGGCTATTAACTTGGTAAGATTTTAAGAAGAAGAAGGCGATGTTGACTATGCGAGCTAGGACGTTCTCCCAGTCAGTTACCTGTAGGATTAGGTCATGGATAGGGATTTACCGCTTGATGAAGTTCCGCTGATGATGATTGATGTACCCATAATGGCATGTAAGGTATGACATGTATCCGCTTAAGTAATGGATGTTTACTTTGATACTTGTCGGTTATGTGCCATGACTAACTGATCATGGGATCGTGGTGTATGCATAACATCGATTGTTGGAGGATTAATTCGGGGCCTCCACAAACTTGTTATCAGAGCCATCCTGACTGTAGGACAACCTTAGTTAGCATGGTCATTAGATAGGAAAAACTATATTTGGAAACATTGGATTTTGAAAACTATTTGGTCAAAGGTTTTCCAAAGATTCTACTTCTTATCTTATTCTAATTTAAATGATTTCAGAAATGTTTTATCCTATTCCCTCATCCAAACTTCAAACATAACGGATTTCAAATAACTAGGACCTAGAACCCGGTGAAGACGATGAGAACAAGATAAAGAGAAGAAACTACCAGCAAACACCAGGAGACTACAAGATCGCCATACCAGTGGAATCGTCATAATCAGAAGAAATAAATTACTACACTATCGAGATGCATCCAATGACTCGGCAAAGGATTCATACGCAAGATAGTGTCCCAGACCCCAATAATGTGACGACTAGGTTTAATAGTCCTAAGATGGGATTCCCCTATATTGCAAGTAGTTAACTCCCTGGGTCCCCATAGTAGACCGTGTTTGATTGCCTAAGTTCTTAATGAGTTGCTAGATGTGTGTTATTTTTGGAGAACATTGCGACCCCGTCGCTCTGCTCACCTTGTATGAGTGTTATGGATTGTTTTAACCCTAGTCCAATATGTTTTGGGATTGATACACCACCTAGTATCTCTGGTAGCCCTGTTAGTTGTTGATTGCGAGAACCCATACTAACCTCGGGAGTTATGAGAGGAAAAGCATCGCAAGAACCAGGAGTAGGACATCGTCAAGATAGATCAAGTCGAATACTTCGCCTCAGTAGGATGGCATACTTTGTCAAACTTACCGCTCAAGACTCATCACCAAAGTTGTCCGCTCTTGTTGAACTGCCGACAATAGAAATATTCCCGTTGAAGCTGGAAGTCTACCCCCGAAGGATGTTCACTATCCACAAGAAAACCCAAGACTTTCTAACCAAAAAATGAAGTGAAGAATTGACTCCACTAACCTGCGGTAAACTAGAACTTTTGACAACACCCAAAAGACTAACTATTCTAGTCGGCCCTACCCAACCCGATGGGAAGTTCCTCTCTCGAAGGCTAGAATAATCCCAATATCTTGAAGATAAGGATGCATGAAGACAACAAGTCTACTCGGCCATCGAGCAAAAGCAACACAAGGACTCAAGTCAAGATGATTTCCTTGAAGTTGGATGCCCTAACTAGACTGAAGGCTAGCAAGAGGTATCGTCAACCACTAACCTACCTAGAGATAAATCCATAAGGTTTCGCTAGGAAACCACCCCGATAAGGTTTACGCAAATGGACGTCACTCGAGGACCTTAACTCAAGACCCAAGGAGATAAACCTTCTTTAACATCATGCCAGCACTTCAAGACGGAAGATCTGCACCACTCTCGGCGGACCTTAGTGATGCCCTCAGGTTGAAAGACTAGTATTTCCAACACAAATCCCGAAGACGGTCTACCGGGAGATACTTCAGAAAGATTTCCAGATCGAACGTCTTTTGCCAAGCTTCAACTCACGAGTCATCAGATGAGACAATAACTAAAGATTTACGAAGCCTCTCTTCTTACTTAGCTAAAGACCCAACCGGAAGACCGCCAAACCTACTAACCACCTCAGTTCTAAACTGCTCAGAAGATCCGCGAACCCGACTGCTCCCTTAGGTTATGTATGAATAAAGGTAGTACATGAGTCTCGCTAGACAAACGTCTGTAACATCCCAAATTCAGCAATCCTGATTAGTTGTCAAGAATGCAAAAATCCGGGGGAACAAAAACTTTTTATTGTTTAGTGATGCAATGTTTGCTTGCTTGTTATTGTTTGTGCTTATGCATATGAATGCGTAGCAGATGATATAATCCTTACCTAGGGGTGGGCATATAAACCAAGGACCAAACTACTGAACCGAAATAATCTAGACCGAATCTGAATAAACCGAAACCAAAAAATACGGTCACTAATTCAGTTATCACTTTTGAAAAACCGAAATATTTTGAGAAGGTTTGGTGTTCGCTCCTGGTTCCCCAAAACAACCGATATACCCGATCTGATTTGTTTGATGGCCTAAAACCAGTAATTCAGCCCACGGCCCAATACACTATTAGTTCTCGAGTAGGTAAGACCCACTAGTCTAGCACCTCCACACAGATTATTGTAAAGAAAACTCCACGCAGATGCCTCCACTCCCGATTTCCCATCCTAGCGTTGTAGCGCATGTGCGCCGCCTCTCCTTTCCTCAACCAAGCGGGCGACTATGGCGGTGGCCTACAGCCGGCATTCCTTCTCATCACGCGGCGGGCGGTCGTGTCCTACAGGAGTAGGTCTTTCTCCACACTCCGTTGAGCGGCTCCTCTCACCCTAGCGGGTGGTAGTGGTGGACTGCAGCCAAACTCCTCCCCACTGGCAGGCGGTGGTTGACACCTCTCACCCCGGTGGGCGCCGGTGGTGGGGAGCTGCTGAAGACGCTCCTCTACACCTGTGCGTACAACGGTGGCGAGGGATTGCAGACTTGACTTTGATTATATCACGGTTTGTAAGCTATTGATGGGTTCACGTGACGTTTGTCCTTGTTTCTAAGCTGCTGAATCTTACTTCTTGTACGTGCAGCCTGTTTTTATTTGTGAATCGATTTCAGAAGTTTCTCTGCTTTTGTTTCCTTCCTGCAATCTATCGGCCAGTTCGGCCCTAACCGAGACCGGACTGAATTTTGGATCCATAGAATTCCTTGATTAGATGTTTCCTTATGCACAGATTGGTCCACATATTCTCAAAACCGAATTTATTCACAGCCCTAAGTACCGAACCGAATGGTTCATTTGCACTGAAAGCCCAGCCCTATCCTTACCCCATCCTCCGTTGACAAAAGCTATTTCACAAAACTGTCTTGGCTTATTTTACTTATTCTCAAATGTTCTGGCCATTCAAAAGATGAGCCAATATGCCTTTGCAACAACAACTATCTTCGTAGCTTCTTTGTACAAAACTATGGGGATCTATATGATATAATCTCCTTATGCCTTCAAGACAAAACCTTCAACTACTCTTACCCCTAGGTTTCTCCGAAACCTTCTATAAGCTTTTGAATTCTACCCTTGGTAGAAATACCAAGGACCCTTATATACTTAAAAAGACAACCTTTTCAAAATACCCATCCTTACACCAAACTAGGCTTGGAGGTATCCATACTAGTAGGTTTGTTTTGCTTGTAAGATGAGTTGCCTTGATCTGCTATCTGACTTGTTTGCTTAGGAAATAAAGTGGGCTACCCTAGGAGCTCATCCCATAGGATCAAACTAAATCAACATTACCAACCCTAAGCAAGAATATAGAGCCGGATCTGATCTCCAGCCTGTAAGTGATCATATAAAACACTTAACAAGATCACTTATGAAATTAACCTTCTCTAGAAACTTCCAAGTCAATGAAGACCAAATCCAAGCATGGATACCTTTTTATAAACATACACTTCATCATCACACCCTTGACAATGATTTGGAACCTTGCATCATCCCAAAACCATCCTCTCTTACATTCTAGTCAAAATCCCCAAATCTACCAAATTTGCCCAAGTCTAGAAATGTTATCAATATCCCATCTTTGGGGCTCCCTCATTTCCAACCCTTGTGAATTTTCTAAATGCACTTGAACCATCTTGTCGACCAACTTAAGGACTACCAAGGCCCACTCTTTCCCTTGGCTAGATCATACTTTAACCCACTTGTTCTTGATGGTTTTGCAGACAAGAAAATATTTTCCCCTACAAATCTTATCAACATGCCTACTTTAGCAGAATCTCACATCTCCATACTATCTTATTTGGACCAACCCCTTGCATTATTATGCTCTACTCATGAACTTCTATCAATTCCTACTTCACTTGTTCGAATTGGATCCTTGTGCCTCTAAAACCCATATGGTTTAGAAGGCTATTTGATAATCTCTTTTGGCACCCTTATTTTATTCATTTCTAAGCAAATTTCTTGGAGATATCAATCAGGAAAAACCTCAACTCTTTACTCCATTGTGATCTACATCACTTGGTATATCCATACATATACCCAATGTCCCAAGGGGAGCTATGAGCTCCAAGATCCAACAAGGTTTTCATGGTATGATAATAACACTCCCTTAGATCCTATTCTCCTTGTTTTCCACCAAAATCAAGTTGGATACTCAAAAACCAAGGTTGAAAATGATAGATAAATATTGGGGACCTCATCTAAATTGGATATAAGAACTTACCAAAGGATCTCAATAATTATTGTGGCCCCAAAACAATTAATTTCCTCTAATTCACAAAAACCTCGAAACCCCTTCTATTAAGGAAAGTTGTTTTTCTCCAAATCACTTTTCCAACTTAGGTCACATTTGAGGCCTATATATCATACCCTATCTTCCCACTTCAAAAATAGTTTTAATAATTCTTTTTTCCCATTTTCTTCAATGGAAGAAACAAGAAAATAAATATTTTAAATACTTTTATTCTTCAATAAATCTATGGAAAATTCTCCAAAGTGTGATTTCACTTTTAGGACCATCTCAAACAAAAAACTCACCTTGGCCAATTCAGAATTTTCAAATAAGTTTCTGAAAACCATTTTAGCACTTTCTAAATAATTAATATAAAGTGGACCAAAAATCATCCAATAAATCGCAAGTAAATCATGGAGGTGTACAAGGACCATACCCATCTAGTAGCACCCTTATCTCATCTTTGCAAGATCAAAATTCAAGAATTCCTTCATAGTCATCAATTATGGAAAGATTATCAAATTGTCTCAAATCCCCATCAAATCCTTCCCAACACTTCGCCACGGCAACCACACCACCCCTGGTCGTGGTCAACACTACAACACCCTTTACCCTTGCCCTTATCTCCTAGAAAGAGAGACTAGTAAAGAGAGAGAGAAGACACTTGATGCGAATCTTGTAATTAAATCAATACAGCAGAAGCCCCACTCTCCCTCTGCCCTAGGCACGACCCTAGAGCACACCCACCACCTCTCCACCGCCCCTGAGGCCCAACCCCTGGCTAGAAACCTTTCAAAGCTTGGCCATGGCCCTTGTCCACCATACACCCCAAACCTTTAGGGTATTAAGTCCCGAGGCCACCCTAGCTCCCCTTCCTCAGATCATTACCCTCCTATACATCCCTATTCTCTCTCCCTATCTCTCTACAGCTCCGGAGAAGGAGGAAGCTCTCGTCTCGGACATGATAGCTCGCCCGAGCATATCCACTAGTCCCAACCTTCCCTGCCGCCTTTCTTCTCTGCTCTGTGCTCCTCTCCCTCACATACTCATCCCTGCCCCTTCCTTGTTGCAGGAATGCTGGAGGCCATCGCACCAAGCGCTCGCTCGGGACGGGGCCCCTTCTGCGCGACAGAAGCTTCTGAGCCCCTTCCTCGCTGCATGCCTCGACCACACGCTCCCTAGGACAACCACATCAGGGCGGGACCCTCAGATTCGACATGCACCGGCCCCTAGAAGCTCTCCGGCGAGCTCCCGACGCCGACTCCGTCGCGAATGCGCGTGACCTTGCCTCTCTACTAAAATTGCCGCTGCCGCCCATCGTTGGGATTGTCGCGGTGCGCCTCATCGCCCTGGCATATCGCCAGCGCCAGAGGAACCCTCCAAGGTGAGCACTGGACCCGACCTGTGCGCCCTAGGGTTTCCCCTCGTCCATCCTAGGTCAAACGAAGAAGACATCCGAGGGCCGTCGATTGCGATTTAATCGAACGACCCCGGTAGCCCGATACCTCTTCGGGGATTTGTGTCACTTACCTCCGGGCCCCATGGCCGGAGTTCAAACTCCCTTGCGCGCTCCCCCTGATCGGCCAATTGGGATGGCCCAATGCTAGTAAGGCTGGGCCCTATCAGATCTGGCCCACACCTCCATTTTCGTTTAAACTTTCCCCATGACAAATAAAAATAGTCTTTTGTTTAAATCAAAAAAAAATTAAAAAGAGAGGATGTTGCCGAGATCTATTTTTTGTACATGTTCCCTGACAAATCCTCTAACATGCATTACCAAAACTTGGACCAAAATGATAATACTTAAATTCTGGGAATTAATCAACTAACCAGCATCTATTTCGGTAAATATTTTCTCCTTTGAGATATACATCTCCAAATGGAATGAAACAAGGTGACTCTGGTAGATAAATTGAATACCCATTTGTTGGCCTTGGCCCCATGCCAAGTGGAGTATTATTTTTACTATGGTAAAAATAAAAAGATCTCTTCATTTTAGAGTTCAGAAAATTTCCCTAGGCCAAACTAAGTTAAGTTCTGACCCAATTCCAACTCTCAGTGAAATAGTACTACAAGACCCATAATACCACAGGAGATCAGAAATATTTAAGCATTAAATAAATTTTAGTGAACGTAAATCTTCTCAGTAGGGTTATTCCACCAAATAAATAACATCTATGGGACTGTCGCTCCTAAAATGATGAATCCGGTTTCTACCGAAAGGTACTTGAAGTACCTACCTGTGGCATTTGGTTTCATATTAAAATCTTTAGTAAAATAAATCTAGTGAAAAAGACAAGCTTCTTGTAGAACTGACTTTGGGATTTTACAAAGGGCATTCTGGTAATTACTTTGAGGTGATTCCAAATCTAAAATTCACCAAATCAATTATATATAATTTAATCTGAGTACAAATTTATTTAGCTTACAGAGTTTTTCTGGTGAATTTTTCACCTAAACTATTGTTATTTTCACTAGATAAATCATAACTAATTAAAGAAAGGAGCTAAAATAGTAAAACCACTTTTGTTTGCCATGTATTTTCAATTCTTATATGATGGTATCCTTTTTGTACATTGATATCATACAGACCAAGCCTTAGTTCCAAACCCCTTTATTTAGTGGTTTTGGCAAATAAATCCTAAAGGAAATTCAACAAGTGTTTCTCCATTATTTACTATTGCAACAAACCCAATACACCAAAACCTACTGAAGCTCTTATTGTGTTGTATGTTTGATTGCTGTATTGTACTAGTGCGTGCATGCCTTGTGTTGATTGTGGTCTTGTTTGCTTTCATGTATGCTCCGTGCTGACGATAGTTGCGATTATATCAGAGACAAGGAGAAGTGGTTATTATTGGATTATTATGGTTTTCTAAGAAGAAGTCCAGGGACATATATTGCTAGATTGTTGATCTCAGGTAAGCCACCTCTTGCTCACAAGCCTTGTCCTATTGTTTTATTTATTCATGTTTTACCTACTATTCATGAAACTGCATTGTTTTAATATATGGTGAGCTATATCTGGTAGTGTCTTGGCTCCTCCAAACCATTGTACATTTGTACTACTAATTACAACCCCCTTGATGACACCTACTCTTTCCTAGTAATACTACACACACGTTTGGAGACCCCGATTTAGCCGAAGCAAAGCTATAGGATGAGAATACCTTGTAAAAGTCTTACAAAATGTTTTATGATGAAACCTTGGTGAGGTTTGACCTACCAAGAGAAGTTTGATAAAAAAGGTTTTGTTTTACAAAATGCTAAAGGAAAGTTGGAAGAAAAAGGTTTACTAAAACACACCTGGTTCTTTGTAGTTTTGCCATAACAATTAACCCATGCAACAACATTACTCTGGAATGCCACATGGCTGGACTTAGTGATTGCTACTCTGGTGTGGGAATTCTCACGACTACTTATAATGGAACAACTCCCTCTAATTCCGGGCTTCCTCTACAAAAAGGGTCAACTATTACACAGTCACTTGGAGGAAGCAGGATTACCCATGTGAGTGACCGGGTGATACTATGAGCCTCTCATTGAAAGTACCCCCTATCGAGGAGTCGGAATGCACTCCGGTTGGTCCGTGGATCCCCGTCGTCCCGATGTTGAGAGGAACAACTCATATGTTAGGGCCTACGCTAGAGTGCCATCCAGAGAGTCTTGATCGGTTACTCGACCCATGATCAGTGAGGGTCAGGGCTGGTTACTCAGTTGGTGTGGGTAAAGTGTACAACCTCTACAGAGTGTAAAATCTCTTCAAATAACCGTGTCCACGGTCATGGATGATTGGGAAGGTTGGTGTAGAGATGTCCTGGTTTGATTTCAAAAATGATCTCGGAAAAACAAAGGCTCTTGGAAATGTTTTGACCATGGGATGGTGAGAAAGGATGACTTCTTTGACCATGGGATGGTTGGAAAAGAAAGGAAAGTAGTAGGTCATGGGATGACTGGAAGGAGAAAATAAAGGGTAACCCAGTCCTTGCATTTTCCAAATCTTTAAAAAAAGGTTTCCTAATTGATTTTAAAAAGTTTTAAACAAAGATATGTAGATGCTATATCTACAAGAGAAACTATCTTAGAAAATAACCTCTCTTGGAGCCCTCCTACTACCACAGCCATATTGCATATTCGCTTGTTATTATGTTTCTCTTAAGGTGGTTTGTGAGTACATTCAAAGTACTCACTGGCATTGTCCCTAGCTATTAACTTGGTCGGATTTCAAGGAGAAGGCGATGATGACGACTATGCGAGCTAGGACATTCTCCTAGTAAGTTGCCTGTAGGATTAGGGCATGGATAAGGCTTTACCACTTGATGAAGTTCCACTAATGATGATTGATGTAGCCATAATGGCATGTAAAGTATGACATGTATCCTCTTAAGTAATGGATGTTTACTTTGATACATGTCAGTTATGTGCCATGACTAACTGGTCATGGGATGTGGTGTATGCATAACAGGGATTCTCGGAGGACTAATCCGGGGGCCCCACAAAATATTCTTACAATGGTCGCCAAATCACAAGGAGATCTAAAGTACAAATCAGTGGCTATGGATAAAGGAGGGGATGGATGATGGAAGTGATGAACAATGGCGTGGATCTCCTTTCGTGGTGTTGTGATGTAATCTGAGAATGGCGGCCCTCTAGCCGGCGACAGGAGCCTTAAAATATAGGGCGTATTCACGAAAGTCGTAGGGTTTGACGAGATGAGGCCAACGCAACCTAGTATGGGAGGATGGTACGGGCGGGCTCTGCCTGTACCAGTGGTTGTTAAGTTTGATGACGCCTGGGAATGACTCCCCAATTATTTGGCCATGTGGACTTCCTCAAAAACCTTCATTATGGCTTCTGATTTCTAATTGAAAAGCGTGTTTTCCTGCACAACAAAATTAAAGAGAAGGATTTGCATATCTTTGCAATTATTAGTCATTACTGGCAAGGATTGAGAGTTTGTTGTTAATTGCTTGACCAAAAACAATGTTTAAATGCGGTGGAAGATGGCTAATTTTGGAGCCAAACTTGATCGCCCTTGAACAAGAAGAAGCAAAAGAACTATAAGGAATTCAGCGTTTAAATTTGAAACAACAAGAATAAGAATTCACTTACGGTTGGTAGTCATATGCGCTAAGCACTTCATTCTTTTGCGAGGCTTATCAAAGTTAGAGAGATGACAAGAGTACTATAAAAGGTTTGGTAAGTCAAGACAATCAAAGTAAAGTTTAATATAAGTATAAATAACTAGAAGTGTAGCAATCAATCTAATACTTATAGTTATCTCTCAGGTTGCCAAGGAACACTAGGATGTTTAGGTAGCATAGTTGAGTAAGGGAGTTTCATGTACTAAGTAGTGTAACAATGAAGTGTCTTATTTAGACCCAGATCAATAAATCAAGTTGATAAAAAACACTCCTAATCCAATCATTGTTTTTCAAGAAAAATTAGTAGAGTAGTAATGAGACCATGCCAAGGACTTGTTATGTGGATCCTCATAGATATCATTTTCTTTTTATTATTTCAAGGATTGTTGGCTATTTCTTTCGCAAGTGCTTGTAAAATCTTTGAGAGTACCAATACTTTTGGCCATATATTGACACGTATGCCACTCATGGCATCAACTCATAGCCAAAAGATGGGTGATACCATAGATCATTCAAAAGCTAGCGGAGTTGTTGGCATCCCAAAGGTGTGCATTAGAGACATAAAACAAAATTTTCTCTCCCTCTTGTTTTTGAGCTAGTAATGCGGTTTGATCCACAAGGTTAGCTTTGGCATGAATCACAATTACCACTAGACTTTATTTCAATCAAAAAACTCCTTTCATGAGTGTCTTCGAGACTATCATAATATCTATAGGGTTAAGTGTCTTCAAGGGTCACTAAAAGAAAAGTTTCCTTCCGCAACGACTTGGCCAGGCGGTCGTCGTAGAAGGCGCGTCTTCCACGAAGAATTTCTTGGCTCGACTGTGGATGATGGAAAACATTTTTTTTCGGTTTCACAACAGTCTACTATGATGGAACCGCTAAAAACATGGAGGAAGCTCGACTGGCATGTGGCAGAAACAAGATTTTCATTTCCTCGCGCGATGTTGACTTGCCGAAGTCTTTTGAGGCGTGTGGGTCCCGGACCTCAGTGTCTCTAGCAGACCATACTTTTTAGTCGCGCCTCCCTTATTTGAACTCGATAATGTTGCTCGAGGCGTCTGTCTAAGGATGCTAGGTCCCATATGTCAGCCTCTCATTAGAAAAATCGTGTGTATGATGGAATTTTTTCTTTCACTCGTGCTACCCTGTTCTGAAGTTGATAGCGCTGCTCGATGCATCTACCATTTAATGAACCTCCTAGGACCCACATGCCACCCTCTCATTAGAAGAAACGTGTGTATGATGGAATTTTTTCCCTTGGATATTGCCTCCCTGATTTCAACTCGATAATGTTGATCGATCTACCTGCCGTTTAGTCACCCTGCTGGGTCCTCTATGTCAGCCTCACATTACAAGAATCGTGTGCATGATGGAATTTTTTCTTTGCTCGTGCTACTGTGTTCTGAACTTGATAACATTGCTTGATGCATCTACCATTTAATCAAACTCCTGGACCCCACATGTCATCCTCTCATTAGAAGAAACGTGTGTATGATAGAATTTTTTCTCACATTCATGCCTCTATGTTCCGAATTTGATAGCGTTGCTTGCTGCATCTACCGTTTAATCATGTTGCTGGGCCCCACATGTGATCCACTCATTAGAAGAAATGTGTGTATGATGAAATTTTTGCTCTCGGTCACGCCTCCATGTTTTGAACCTGATAGCGTTGCTCGATGCATCAGCCATTTTTCCAGGCTGCTGGGTCCCCCATGTGAGCCTCTCATTAGAAGAAACATGTGCATGCTAGACTTTTTTCTCGCTCGCGCCTCCCTGTTTTGAACTTTGCAACGTTGCTCGAGGCACCACCTGTATAAGGCCACGCTACTAGGTCCCGCATGTCGATCTCTCTGTAAATGAAACCTGCGTATGGTGGACTTTTTTTCGGCCACATGCGTTGTTTTGACCTTGGCAACATTTCTTGATGCGACAGCCGTGTACGGTCTTGCTGCTGAGCCTCCTATGTCAGGCTCTCTAGTATGTTCTGGCATGTGGGTCCTAGATCCAGCCTATATGTTCTGGCGGGTGGGTCCTAGATGCCAGCATCTCTATAAGTATTTAACTTTTTTTCAAACCCGACCATTAAACTCAAGGGATGCTATAGGCTGGTCGGTCCGTGATGTCAGCCTCTCCGCAATGTGATATTAAAAAGTAAACCCTTTCTCAAAAAAAAGTAAACCCAAGATATATATAAATATGTACACATAGGGGATTCGAACTAAAGACCTTCAAATCAAATAAAATAGACATAAACTGAGTGTTTTGCCACTACACCAAAGCTATTTATAGAAATTGAATCATTAAATATGTATTATTAATACAACTTATGTATCAGTATTCTAAAAATATTTTGTATGTCCATGTTATCTCTCTTAAAATAAAAGGGTAGTGCTACTGGAACCTCGATTTATAAAAAGCCACATAATGGATTAGTTTCTTAAAAACATGGGTAGGAAGAATTTTTTTAGAGGTGGGGGGCAATGCCAAAAAGGGGCTCCTATCTCAAATTTCACTAGGCTATGGCTCGCCAGTTTCAATCACAGACCTCATCGATGAGGAAAAAAGCGATAATTCCTTTGACATATATTCATGTAAAAATATCTAATGAACACACACCACATGCGCCATAACATGACTGGTATCCAATGACTTCACTTGGTGAAATCATGTTGTATATGTTTACCCTCTCATCTCTGTCCAAAATGCATCCAACGGTTCCGATGACATAAAGGCAAAAGCTCTAGAGCAAGCAGCCAGCAGCAATGACAGAACTTTTGACAAATTCAATACCATTTGAAAGATTAAGGTGTACAGAATAATAAGACATAAAAACTTTCCATATTCCTAGTTCACATTCAGAAGCACTTGACCAATTCAAAAGCATTTCAAAGTGACTAATTCAGCAATACAGACACTGAAATTCAATAGCAGTACAGAGAGAGACATTTCTTGTTTCAGCTATAAAAACAATGTCACACAATCAGTTTGCCCTTTTCTCCAAACACACTCGATCACTAGAACACAATCATTGTCATAATATTTGGTCATATAGGGAACCAGATATACCATACCAGTACGTACTAGTCATAGCTCCAATCCAGCAAGGTTATCATAGTTTTACCACCCATATATGATCAGTGGAGATAAGACAATCACGTAATTACTTACAATAGCATACGTCCAAAGAGCTAGACATCTAGGAAGTTCATGACTAGCATGCGGCATTTAGGGCAGCCAGATACATCGACCTTGACAGTTCTTCCAATAGTAAGTTTGGCTGCTTTCCGGAACTTGATCCACCTAGAAGTAGCTACCAAGCACCCATCAGTCAAATTAATGGCATAGTGTCCCTTGATTTGCAATCCTTCGCTCTGCATCATGGACACTATTGTGCCCTTTTGTATGTCCTAGAGTTGCTTTATGGCACTCTTAGGCAATTTCTGAGTCAAAGCAAGAGATAGACGCGTAGTTACTAAGAGCAATGCACTGAATCATGTGAAACTTGAGAAGACATTCGGAGCAGTTTATCTGCCGCCACTCACAAACATAATCCAGTGCGACCTTGTGATGACACATGTGTAGGAATTGGTCTGACAAGGTACTGCCTGGGGTGATGAAGGAGCTTGTGCCGGTGCCTGTGCTAGGGATGGTGTGGTAGCTGGTGCTGGTGCACGGGATGGTGCCATTAATTGTAGAGGGGCTGATGCAGGAGCCAAAAGGCCTAAATCCGGTGCCGCGCCAGCATCTTGATGCTAGATTCCTTCTGAGGGGTATCTAATCTAACTGCAGGGATGGTAAAGGAAGATGAGAAGTGTACAAGCAAAATGGTCTCTTATACAATGGTTACTCACAAGATAGTGATCAGAGGATATGATGAGTACACGAGCAAATTAAGTTACTACCTCCATTCTTTTTCCTTAGGTCAATAGGTGTCGGAGCAGGAACTAGGGCCAGTGCCGTTGTGGGTGCCAGCTGCTTGACGCTGGTTACCTTCTGGGATAGGTAAGGGGACTACAGGAGTGGTCAGAGAGGCATATGAGATGTGTACAAGAAAAATGGTTTCTTATATAATAGTACCTCCTAGACAGAGATGAGAGTATACAAGCGAATTAAGTTACTACCTCTATTCTTTCTCCTACCGAGGTCAACTTGTGCCATTGCAGGAACTGGGGCCGGTGCTGGTGCTGGTGCTAGCAGCTTGATGTTGGCACCCTTTTGGGTGGTACATAAGGGGAAGCGGACTTCAGAAGTATTCAGGGTCATATGATGAGTAAAGACAATGGTGCAGAACAGTTAGTCGCAAGAAAATCATTATACGTTGTGATGAGTACAGAAGAAAATTAATTAGTACTACCTCTGTTCTTGGTCCTTCAGTCAACTGGTGTATGATGGCGTGCAAGTATCTTCCCAGGCTTGCTAAAATTGAATGTGACCTCGTCCCCCTACTTCAGACCATTCTCACGGACATACTTGGACCAACCTCGTCCACCTAAATAGGCGGTGGCCATCGTCTAGGAGACATCCACATCATATAGTTGTCGCATGCCTTTAGGGCCCTCACTATATAGAGTTAGAAACTTGTCATTTCTGAACATCTTGTTTATAATGGGGCGAGCGACACAAGATACAACCTTCATGACAAAATTGATAGAGAAGTAAGGCGACAAAAAAATTGAGATACAAGATCTTACATCAAGTCGTTCTAAACCACTTGGAATCCATACCTAATACCATGGGTACCCTTTGCGAAGGGTGGCCATGCACCATTTTTCTTCCCTCTAACTTTCGAAGGGCATATAGGGGACCCCTTTCAATCCATAAGCTTGACAAGAGTAGGGTAGTAGAAAGGGCTGAGCAGCTGGTGCGTGGTACTGATTGAAATTAAGTGGAAATGTTAAATTATGTAAAGAGCAAGTAAATCTAATAATATAAGACAAAACCATTGGTTGTAAAGAAAACATATTTGATTTTTGTGAACTTATGATGAGCGTAAACATATAGTACTAACTGATAACAATAACACGGAAAATCATAACATGTGAAATTGCGGATTTTCAAATTATACCCACTTCTTAGAGAGGTCACTTCCCACCTGGTTACTGTGTTGGTGCTTCCTCGTTGTGTGGAGGAGGTCCACTTTTGGTGCGGGCATCAGAAATCTACTAGCCTCTATAACAGCCTCAGCATGCGTATCTACACCTTCAATCTGCATAAATAACAATAGAGCTCAACAATTCAATACTATGTAAAGTTTGACCAAGTTTTTAGAAAAAAATTAATATTTATAATATGAGTTATATATCCTTGGATACATCATGAAACATATATTCACGTTGTATGTATATAGTATCATAGTTCTTGATAGTTTTTTACTTAAAAAAAATTTGGTCAAACTTTCTTTAGCTTGACTTGGGACGGAGGGAGTACAGTACATAGTAGTCATATACTGACTATATGAGACAGTCAGACAGATCCAAATCCGGATTCACATAAACAAAGTGCTAGAATTAATAAAATCACACATATGTTTCTGAACATCTGATAAGTATGCATGACACCAAGTGGGTAATAATTAAATCTAAGTGCACCATAGTAATAATGGTATTAAGAACAAATACCTTTCTCTTTAAGCTGGGCCCTCCCAGCTGGTCAGTGGCCTTGCGCTTGTTTGGTGAGTAGTGGTACGGGCTGGATCCAGCGACATGTGGGGGTACCATCGTGTTTGCGGCACCTAGAGCACCGCACGTTCACAGGTATGTACCACCATGTTACAGTAAATTAAGAAGAGATGGTGTCACAGAGGCTTCCACAAAAACAGGATATAGATAGAGACAACTTTTAGCACAGGGATACATCCAGGTTACAGCCAACCACTTCCAGCATTGGAAAGAATGGAAGAATGCAATGAATATACTACTACATTACCTTTTTAGGAAACTTTTAAGGTAACTGACAGGACCATCCTTGTCCATAGTGGCCGTGGGCACCACCTGACCCATAGTTCTCCATACAGAATCTAAAGAAAAATCCGTTGCACATTACGAGTAGCAACTAAAGGTTATAGAAGTGAAGAACACTGAAATTGAACCTGACCAAATGCCCCAATCAGAATAGCGGTGACGATGCCCTAATCCCGAATCCATAAGAAATCAGTACCATGTCCCCTCACCCCCACCCCCAACCCCCACCAACACCCCCACCCCACCCAAATGACCCAATCGATCAGAGCAAAGAAAAAAATATCCTGATTAGGTGATTCCAAGGTGAGCAATAAGGAAGAACTCCACAATCAAAGCATATCGAATACTACTACTCCTAGTACTAATAGTACCCCCAATGTCCCAATCGGAAGAAAATTAAGCAAAGCCAGATTTCGAGGTGAGCAAATACGCCCACCTATTTCAACAAGAACTCCCCAATCAGAGGTTGCACCAGTTCCAACCGTTGCTTGCTGGATGGGAGCTAGCTAGTGATGGTTTCTTGTCTTGTCATTGGTAGAAAGGCATGGGCAAGGGAGTAGTAGTACGAGTAGTAGTAGGGCTGGGTAGTACACTTTTTCTACAGTAAGTATTTTTAAGTGGCAGTGGTGGGAACATTTTTCCGGGAGAGAATCCCGAACTTTTGATCCCAGCTATCACGTGGTGGCCTACAGTTGTTTCAAGCGGGACCCACGTTAGGGGTGAGTTAAAGTGGGTTCCACATCAAGTGGGTGAGATAACTGATCGAGCCAACCTCCTGCTTCCCTTGGTACTAGTACTAGTTCTCCTGGGTTCCTCTCCAAGGACAGAGAAATCGCCCCTCTTCGAATCAAATTGATCCCAGCTTATTATCCTTTTGCTGATTCGTCTCATGGAGCATTGAGAGAGGGGAAGGGCTAGCAGTAGACAAGACATCGGTAGTTGTAGTATAGGGCACTAGCGCTGGGGCTTCAAAAATAGTTGAGGAACCAATAAAATGATAAGCTCGGATTTCAGACTAGAAACACACACAAACATACATATATATATACTAATATACAGAATAGTTTCCAATTACAATTTTGCTAACAAAGGCCTAGAAATCATAAGGTATCTCCATATTACAGAACTGTGACAGTAGCAAACGAATCATGGGATAGCTCTACACCCCAAGAGTTTTGCAGCTAGGCTAGTGGTCATGAGACTACCCAGATGGCACCAAAAGTACACCCCTAATGATTAGCAACCCTGCATCAAATCCATCCAGACGCAGTGTACCTGATCCACAGCCTCAGGTGCAGGCTCATCAATAAATATCTCATCATCATTACCAACAAAGTCCTCTTCGGTTGTCTGCTTCTGCGATTGGTAGATTAACATATACATTTATAGAGAAACATCAAAGACACACAACTTGAACATTTGTCGTTCTATAGATATACCTTGTCATATGGCATAGCGGTAGTACCAAAAATGAAACACGTTTCATGTAGCTTGCACTTTTTCTCTCCTCCCCCTTCTCCAAGATGATCTAGATGCTCAGGAGATGCCTCTGTCAGTTGATCTAGTTGATCAACATCTTCTTCCCCTAATTGATCTTGATGATAAACATGTGCTTCCCCCTGTCCATATGGAGGATCATATGGTTCACCATGAAATACCCATCTAACATATGTGCTTAGCATCCCAAATGTAAAAATATGGTCTTCCACTATACTTTGAGGCAGCACTCTATGATTCACACAAAACCGGTAGGGGGAATGTACTTTTGAGTTTTCACAATGAGCTCTAACAAACCCCATAAATCATAGAACACCAAGAATATGTTTAGCATTGCCTAATGGAGAAATCTCTATCCAAAATTTGCCCATCTGTTTAATTATGACATACAAGGTTAGTTATTATTAAAATAAAAGCAGGAAACATATAGATGGAGTACAAAAACTATATATTCCTATGCATTTCAGCAAACATATTGACTACAAAAATCTCCGAAGGTATTTAGGAACATAGATCCAACGCATAATAAACCATGACCATGCAGATTGAGGACAAATTAAACTTCGTATTTGAGGAGGCAGATCGGGTGAAAGGGCAATAAAATGGCAACCAGATAGAGATAGAGATAGAAGGACTACCATGGGATCGACGTGTCCACCGGTGCATCTCAAGAGAACGATGGGTAGGGAAAGCTTCTTCGCGCATGGTGGTAAGGAGGAGCGGCCGTAAGTGCATCTGTTTTTTGGGGAAGGGGGTGAGGGCCTAGGTGGCGGAGGGTGGAAGTTAATACACAGTGCGAAGGGGAGCGGAGGGATAACTTTGGAAATTCTTACCTACCCGGCTTTGGGTACCACCATATATGTGGCCCACCTACCAGTCACCATAGATCAAAATTGATCCAAAACTTGTCAAAATACGAGTTTATGTTTTACCATGGAAACTAATGCACATAGCATTGCATGTTGTGAAGGAATGGCTTTATTTCAACATATATTTACTTTCGTTCGTAATTTTTTCGAAAAGGGGTCAAATTTGAAAATTCGAAAGTAAACTTCAAATTTGGAACTAGACATATTGGTTGATTTGCCAAGATGCACCGATATACCAAATGCAGAGACATCATCATAAATTATGGCCATGACCTTGGTCACCTTTTTTTGGGATGATGGTCATCTTTTTGAAAGCCTTGAATTGTTTTGATAATTTCAGCAAATGTCTAAAAACTCATTTAAATGTTGGAAATCAACTCTCATTGTTATGCGGGTCTTGAATGTAACAGCAAGTCTAAGCGGCCCCACGTCGGAGCAGCGTACGTTTGAAGCTTCGACCTCAAAATTTTCGTATTACGCCCAAACATTGCACACATCCATTCAAATATCCCGTGCATCCATTTAGACATACTTCACCTTTTTTTAGAATGCATAGTTCCTCTTTTATCCCTGCTCCTCTTGTTTGAAAGCCTTGAATTAATGTTCATTAATTTTGGCAGATGTCTATAAACTCATTAAATGCTGGAAAGCATATAGGCATGTGGGTCTATCTAATGGGGATAGCATCCCAAGTGGGAATAGCGTATCTTAGAAGCTTCAACTTCAAAATTTCGGCAGAGCACCGAAATATCCCGCCCACCCATTCAAACATCTCGCCCATCCATTCAAACATCCAGCCCCAAAAATTATTTTATTGCACAAATTTAGCCTGGAAGCTTGAAAGGGCGTTATACATTGTGTGAAAAAAGGGGCGGTGGCATTTTGAGCCATCATCTTTGTAGTTGCTTCACAACAAAACATTGTTGTTACTTTGAAATTCGAAAACAAACTACAAATTCGGAACCAGACATATTGCTTGATTTGCAAAGATGCACCGATCTACCAAATATGGACATGTCATCATAAACTATTTCCATGACCTTGGTCACCTTTTTTTGGATGATGGTTATCTTCTTGAAATCCTTAAATTGTTTGAAAATTTCAGCAAATGCCTAGAAACTCGTTTAAATGCTAGGAAGCAACTCTCGCTGGTGTGTGGGTCTAGACGGTGACAGCGCGTCTGAGAGGCCCCACTTTGGAGTAGCGTATGCTAGAAGCTTCGACCTCAAAATTTTGGTACGTTTCCCAAACATCGCACCAATCCATTAACATATCCCGCGCATCCATTCAAACATGCTTCACGTCTTTCTAGAATGCGAAATTCCTCTTCTATCCCTGCTCCGGAAACAAGAATCTGAGGGAGCACTACAATAATAGAGGGATATAGGTGGTAAATTTGCGTTCTCCCAAGTGCATCACCCCATGGATGTTTCCTAGCCCTTCTTCAATATTTACCTGCCCGCCCACTCCGACCTACACTAAATTTTTGGACCCACTATGCAAGTGCCCCACATGTTAGTGAGCCAGAATTACGGGAAGTAGAGATTCCCATCGCTTGTTGTTAAAAATTCGAACTTGTTTGCTAAAGCGAGATAAAATCCTTAAAATCATCCAACCTGGCTTATACTATCATTCCACTATGTCAGAGTAAAAGCGAAAAAACAAAGCTAAAAACACGTTCCTGGATTTATAAGCCAAAAATCAAAAGTCAAAATTAGAGCCCAATCAAACAACGCATATATCTCACGGGACTCTTTGTGTTTCTCCCTTGTTTTAGTACTTGGGTACCTTTAATTTTATTTAACAAAAAATATGACCAAGCAGAGTATCATCGACTTGTAGATCAATTTTTGAGAAACTTTCATTAAATTATGGTAACACCATTATATTCCACGAATATATATAACCATAAAGTTTGAACATATTATTGAGAATTCACGGAATCCTAAACCATAAAATCTAAACCCCTAAACCCTGACCAAGCAGGTATCGTGCAACTCTAGATCAAAATTTGAGATACTTTCATTAAATTGGGTAACACCATTCTATTCCACGAATATAAGCATAAATCTTGAACATTATTGAAAATTCCCGGAACCCTGATCCCTAGCTAAACCCCTAAAACCCAAACCCTAAAACCCTATACCCCAAAACCTGACCAAGCACGTAGCATGCACTTATAGATCAAAATTTGAGATACTTTCGTTAAATTGGGTAACACCATTCTATTTGACGAATATAAGCATAAATCCTGAGAATTATCAAAAATTCCCTACACCCTAAACCCTAAAACCCTCAGCCCAAAGATCCTAACCAAGCAGGTGTCGTGCAATCATAGATCAAAATTTGAGATACTTTCAATGAATTACGTAACGCCATTCTATTCGACGAATATAAGCATAAAGCTTGAGCATTATTGAAAATTCGCTAAACCCCCTAAACCCTATTTAGTCCATAAAACCTAAACTGTAAAACCCTAAACCCTCGACCCATAAACCCTGACCAAGCAGGTATCATGGACTTATAGATCAAAATCTGAGATTATTTCATTAAATTGCGGTAACGCCATTCTGTTCCACGAATATAACAATAAAGTTTGAACATTACTGAAAATGCCCTAAACCCTAAAACCCTAAACCCTCAACCCCACTTGTAAATCAAAATTTCATATAAACTTTCCTCAAATTGTGCTAATGCCATTCAATTCCATGAATATAAGCATATATAAAGCAGCTTGAACATTATCGAAAATTCCCAATAAACCTAAACCCTAAACCCCCAAAACCATAAACCCTAAGCCCTCATCCCCTCAACTCCTTACCAAGCAGGTATCATGCACTTATAGATCAAAATCCAAGATACTTTCATTAAATTGCAATGACACCAGTCTATTCCACGAATATATATAAGCATATATATAGAAAGCTTGAACATTATTATTGAAAATTCATAAATCCTAAAACCTAGAAAACCGTAAACCCTAAAACCCTAAACCCTAAATACCAACCTTAAACTCCTAAACCCTAAACCCTAAAATCCTAAATCATATACCATAAACCATAAACCCCTAAACCCTCAACCCGAAAACATAAACCCTAAACCCAGGCTATATATATCTTGTGTGGAAACTACGGTAGTGGGATTTTGAGCCATACTTATTTGTAGTTTCTTCATGGCAAAAGCCACTGTCGTCGCTTGAAAAATTGAAAATCACTTCAAATTTAGAAGCTTCCTTTGTAAATAATATTTTAAATGCCAATAATACGGACCAATCTACCAAATACAAACATGTTGTTATAAACTATAGCAAATAAACAAATGGTTGTATTTTGTTTTATATTTTGTTTCTTTATTTTTTTTAATGGCCCAAATTTGGTGTCATTACCATTCATATCAAAAAATTGAAATCTTGCAAAACTCTTGGTGGATATCCAACATTTGACAAATTCGATACCTTTAAACTATTTTTGAAAAGTCAAGAGCAAGCTATATCACACACATTGTAGTACGTAATCAGACATACTTACTTTCAATTGTCAAAAAGTCATTTTATTGCACATCTTCATCTAGGAAGCTTGGAAACTCATGAAAGTAGGGCATTATCCATCAAATCTGGAATCTCCTTTGTAAACAATTGTTGGGTCCGCAGCATAGAAAACAAAAATTTCCCTACGGTGTGAACTACACGCCAAGATCTATCTACTTGGTACAAAGCAACAGGTGGACATACATCCAACGAGAACTTACCCTCATAGACAACGAGCTTTGTTGACGAGTAGGAACTCGTGGTTGATGTAGTCGTACACTTGCCGATCTCAAGATCGTGAGGAAGTCCGTGCGCCGCAACTCATTGGCGCATCCGCACTCGCACACACATTCAAGCCACCAGACAACCTCCACCTCCTCGCTCCAGCGATCCAGCAGAAGCAGCAACTCCTTTCAGACGAAATGCCACCGGGAACATGTATCTCGCTAATCCGAGACCATGGGGTAATAATTCTAGAGGGGGAGAGAGATCCTTCACAAGGAGGTGTGTGGATGAAGGAGGGAATGGGTGGCCTTTTATAGGAGGAGGGGGTGCCCCCTCTCTCCATGGCCGGCGCATGGGGGGTGACCCCTCACCTCCCCCATTCATGTGGTGGTAACCCCCCCACATTAAAATGCCTCTTCACATTCCCTTTTAAAGTCTCCACTTTAAATGTATTAAATTTCTCCAAATTTAATGCTCTCTCATTTAATAAAACTCTTTTTATTAAATTTATTCAGAATTTTGTTAATTACTTTAATTAACAAACATTCACATATAGCCCCTTGCAATATTTCAATATTACATGCAGAACCACCTTCTGCAATTTCACCCGAAACAATTTCCGGTTTCTATTGAAACAATTCCTGCGCTTTGCAATTCTTTCGTCTGAAACATATGTGCTCCAAAATGGTGTCCGGTAACTCTTAAGTGTGCCACCCTACGGTTCGCGAATAATGCAGACATGATCGAGACCCTTCTCCGATCAATAATCAGCAGCGGGACCTAGAGATCCGTACTGACTCCTACACATTCCACGATGACTCCTGTGATCGTGAGAACCTTTAACGCTTGTAACTAAATCCCTTTGTCTCTCGATATATTACATGTCCGAGATTCGATCATTGGTATCTCCATACCTAGTTTGATCTCGTTACCGACATGCACTCTTTTCTCGTTCCCGTGATATAACATTCGAGTGATCACATCACTTGCTTGCAAGCTATCCTAATGTGATATCACCGAGAGGGCCCAGAGTATATCTATCCGTCATCTGGATTGACAAATTCCACTCTTGATCCATGAGCCTCAACATAACACCTTCGTAGTACTGAACCCATCTTTATAGTCACCCTGTTATGGTGTGACATTTGATGTTATCAAGATACTCTTCCGGTGTCAGCAATTAACATGATCTCATGGTCTAAGGATAAAGATTACTTCGTATGATGTTATAGCAATATAAACATAATGACTTGATCGTAATGATATACTTTGGATGAATGTTCATCACATCATTCCACCAATGGTCTGACCTTGTTATTAACAACATCCAATGTCCATGATCAGGAAACCTTGATCATCCTGTTAATCAACACGCTAGTCTATAAGAGAGGCATGACTAGGAACCCTTTTTGTTTATTAAACACACATTTATTGATGTTTTCGAATCAATACATTTCTAGCATGTAAAATAAACATCTATCATGTATAAGGAATATATAATAACAACTTTATTATTGCCTCTCAGGGCATATTTCCTTCAGTCTCCCCCTTGCACTAGAGACAATAATCTAGTTCACATAGTGATAAATCTAACACCCATGGATTTCTGGTGTTGATCATGTTTTGCCCTAGGGATAACTTTAGTCAACGGATCTGCTACATTTAGGTCCGTGTGTACTTTACAAATCTTTATATCTCCATCCTTGGCATGCTTGCGGATGGAGTGAAACCGGCGCTTAATATGCTTGGATTTCTTATGAGACCTTGGTTCCTTTGCGTTGGCTATGGCTCCATTGTTGTCACAATAGATCACCATCGGGTCCAACGCACTGGGAACCACACCCAGTTCCGTAATGAACTCTTTTATCCAAACTGCTTCCTGTGCCGCTTCTGAAGCAGCAACATATTCCGCCTCCGTTGTTGATCCAGCCACCAAAGGTTGTTTGGAACTCCTCCAACTAACTGCTGCTCCGTTCAAGAGAAATACGTATCCGGATTGAGACTTAGAGTCATCCGGATCGGTGTCAAAGCTAGCATCAACGTAACACTTAGCGACTAGCTCTTCTTCACCTCCGTATATAAGAAACATATCCTTAGTTCTTCTTAAGTACTTGAGGATGTTCTTTACCGCTATCCAGTGTTCCGAACCTGGATCAGATTGGTACCTACTAGTCAAACTAATAGCATGTGCCAGATCCGGTCTTGTACATAGCATGGCATACATAATAGAGCCTATGGCCGAGGCATAGGGGATCTTATTCATCATCTCTCTTTCTTCCGCTGTAGCCGGACTTTGAGTCTTACTCAATGTCTTTCCTTGCAACATAGGTAAGAACCCCTTCTTACTTTCGTCCATATTAAACTTCTTTAATAACTTATCAAGGTATGTACTCTGCGATAGCCCAATTAGGCGCCTTGATCTATCTCTATAGATTTTAATGCCTAATATATATGATGCTTCACCAAGGTCTTTCATCGAAAATTTGCTGTTTAGATAACTTTTAACACTGTTTAAAAGATCTATATCATTTCCAATCAATAATATGTCATCCACATATAATATCAGAAATGCCACATTTCTCCCACTCACTTTCTTGTAAATACAAGCCTCTCCATAAGTTTGGACAAATCCAAACTCTTTGATCACCTCATCAAAGCGGAGATTCCAACTTCGTGATGCTTGCTTCAGTCCATAGATGGATCGCTGAAGTTTGCACACCTTATTAGCATCCTTAGGATCGACAAAACCCTTAGGTTGTATCATATACAAATCTTCTTCAATCTTACCATTGAGGAACGCAGTTTTGACATCCATCTGCCATATCTCATAATCGAAATATGCAGCAATTGATAACATAATCCTAACTGACTTAAGCATCGCTACGGGAGAGAATGTCTCATCGTAGTCAACTCCTTGAATTTGTCGAAACCCCTTTGCGACAAGTCGAGCCTTATAGATGGTCACATTACCATCAGCATCAGTTTTCCTTTTGAAAATCCATTTATTCTCCACGGCCTTTCGGTCGTGAGGTAAGTCCACCAAGTTCCAAACTTGGTTCTCGTACATGGATTCCATCTTGGATTTCATGGCTTCTAGCCATTTGTTGGAATCTGGGCTCATCATCGCTTCTTCATATGTCACAGGGTCATCCATTTCATCAACCATGAAATTCACAACAGGATCACCGTACAGTTCAGGAGCTGCACGTGTCCTGCTTGACCTGCGAGGTTCGGTAGTGTCCTCTTTCGGATTTTCATGATCATTATCATTAGCTCTCTCTTCATCAGGTGAAGTCAACTCCGAAACAACTTCCCGTGCTGCGCCACTCGCCATTCCATGAAGAGAAGGTTCAATAACCTCTTCGATTTCTACCTTCCGACTACACACACCTTTCGCGAGTAACTCCTTCTCAAGAAAGGATCCATTCTTGGCAACAAAAACCTTGCCCTCGGATCTGTGATAGAAGGTATACCCAATTGTTTCCTTAGGGTATTCTATGAAGACGCATTTTTCTGCTTTGGGTTCGAGTTTATCTGGTTGAAGTTTCTTCACATAAACATCGCATCCCCAAACCTTAAGAAATGATAGCTTAGGTTTGTTTCCAAACCATAATTCATACGGTGTCGTTTCAACGGATTTAGATGGTGCCCAATTTAAAGTGAATGCAGCTATTTCCAGTGCATAACCCCAAAATGACAGAGGTAAGTCAGTCAGAGACATCATAGATCGAACCATATCCAATAAGGTACGATTACGACGCTCCGACACACCATTACGTTGTGGTGTTCTGGCAGGCGTGAGTTGTGAAACTATTCCACACTCTTTCATGTGTGTTCTAAACTCGTAACTTAGATACTCTCCTCCACGGCCAGACCGTAGAAATTTGATCTTTCTATTACGATGATTTTCCACTTCATTCTGAAATTCCTTGAACTTTTCAAAAGTTTCGGACTTGTGTTTCATCAAATAGATATACCCATATCTACTCAAATCATCTGTGAAAGTAACAAAATAACGATATCCACCTCACGCCGACACACTCATTGGTCCACACACATCAGTATGTATGATTTCCAATAGATCTGTCGCCCGTTCCATTGAACCGGAAAACGGCGTTCTAGTCATCTTGCCCATAAGGCATGGCTCACATGTATCAAATGATTCAAAATCAAGTGATTCCAAAAGTCCATCAGAATGGAGTTTCTTCATGCGTTTAACACCAATATGACCTAGACGGAAGTGCCACATATATGTAGACATATCATCATCAAGTTTAATCCTTTTAGCATTAACATTATGAATGTGCGTAATATTACTATCAAGATCCAATAGAAATAAACCATTCAACATAGGCGCATGAACATAAAAGATATCATTCTTATAAATCGAACAACCATTGTTTTCAGATTTAAAGGAATGACCACTTTGCATCAAACATGATCCAGATACAATGTTCATGCTCAGTGCAGGCACCAAATAACAATTATTTAGGTTTATAACTAATCCCGATGGCAAATGGAGATGTAGCGTCCCGACGGCGATCACATCAACTCTTGATCCATTGCCGACCCGCATCCTGACCTCATCCCTTGCTAGTTGTCGCTTGTTCCGTAGCCCCTGAACCGAGTTACATATATTAGCAACCGATCCCGTATCAAATACCCAGGTGCTACTGCGAGTACTAGTCAAGTACACATCAATAACATGTATATCACATATACCTTTGTTTGCCTTGCTGGACTTCTTGTCCGCCAAATACTTGGGGCAGTTGCGCTTCCAATGGCCAGTCCCTTTGCAATAGTAGCACTCGGTGTCAGACTTAGGGCCAGCCGCGGGGTTTCTTTTCAGGCGTGGAAACAGACTTGCCACCCTTCTTTCCCTTGTGCTTGCCTTTCTTATCCTTCTTGAAACCGGTGGTCCTATTGATCATCAACACTTGATGTTCTTTCCTAATCTCCACTTCTTCAGTCTTAAGCATTGACAGAAGATCGGGAAGAGACTTCTTCATGCCCTGCATATTATAGATCATCATGAAACTCTTGTAGCTAGGTGGCAGAGATTGGAGAACACGATGTATGCCTAAGTCAATGGGAATCGTTATTCCCAAGGACACAAGCTTATCGGCGTACCCAGACATTTTGAGTACGTGCTCACTAACGGAGCTGTTTTCCTCCATCATGCAGCTAAAGAACTTTTCTGTAGCATTATAACTCTCTACGGCAGCATGGGTATCGAAAATCATTTTCAATTCTCCCATGGTATCAAAGGCATTGCCATTTTCAAAACGCTTTCAAAGTTCTGGCTCTAGCCCATATAGTATGCCGCAATGAACTAAGTTGTGGTCCTCCTGACGAGTTATATAGACGTTCTTTTCCTCGTCAGGGGCATCAGGAGCTCGTGGGGGGCCTAGCGGCGCATATAGCACATATTGCTTTTGTGCAGTAGTGAGGAGAATCCTCAAATTCATAGCCCAGTTGGTGAAGCTGCTACCATTCGCAGCAAGTTTCTCTTTCTCCAGGAACACATTGAAATTAAAAGCAGGTGGTGCCATCTACAACAGAATTTGTAAAGTTTATTTATACTAAGTTTATGATAGATTGAGTTCAACTAATCCAAATTACTAATGAACTCCCACTCAAAAACGACATCCCTCGTGTCCTTTTGGTGATTACATGAACCAAATCCACTATATCAAGTCCGATCATCACGTGAGTTGATATAGCTTCAAAGGCGAGCATCTATATGGGCATCATATCAACCATATGACTCATGCTTAACCTTTCGGTCCATGTTCCGAGGCCATGTCTGTACATGCTGGGCTCGCCAAGTAAGAACCTTAGTATTCGCGTGTGTAAAACTATCTTACACCCGTTCCTATGAAAGCGTAGATTCGAGTACACCCGATCATCACGTGATGTCTCGAAACACGATCCATAGAACGGTGCATACTCAAGGAAGAACACATTTTTATCTTGATATCTAAATGAGGGATCATCTTATAATGCTACCAAACGCGCCAAACTAGCAGTATAAGATGCTAACATCTAATGCGTAAAGTGAGATGATATGGTCCATGCATTTGATCTCTATCACTTGCATCATGGTATGATCTCTATCATTCCTTTGTGTGTAAGGCCAAGGTCTATGGAACTTACACGTTGACTGTGTTGTAAGAGTATCTACCATACATCTACTTACAACAATACCATATCAATACACTAGCCCAGCAACGATCTAAACTAGACGTCTCTAATTTATCAATTGCAAGTTTTACGTGGCTTAGGGCTTTCGGAGATAGAACCGTTCTCACCTACGAACATGAACCACAACGAGGATAACTAAGTTATTAGCAACTCATTGTAAATCAGATATTGACTATAGTAGGAGAGACAGACACCCACCAGCCACTTATGCAAAACAAGTTGCATGTCAGTCGTCGAACCGGTCTCATGTACGATGACATGTAAGGTTGGTCCGGGCCGCTTCATCCCACTATGCCACCAATATCCAAAATACATAGAAGATGCAATAACATGATCATCATCGCCCACATATCAACCATATGTGTACTACTCGTGCTAAGCACCTACGCATAGATCAGGCTCTGATACCATTGTTGGTTGCGCAGCATAGAAAACAAAAAATTTCCTACGGTGTGAACTATACGGCAAGATCTATCTACTACGTACAAAGCAACGGGTCGACATACATCCAACGAGAACTTACCCTCGTAGACAACGAGCTTTGTTAACGAGTAGGAACTCGTGGTTGATGTAGTCGTACACTTGCCGATCTCAAGATCGTGAGGAAGTCCGAGCGCCGCAACTCAGCGGCGCATCCGCACTCCACACGTTCAAGCCACCGGACAACCTCCACCTCCTCGCTCCAGCGATCCAGCGGAAGCAGCAACTCCTTCCAGACGAAATGCCACCAGGAACATGTATCTCGCTAATCCGAGACCATGGAGGGATAATTCTAGAGGGGGAGAGATCCTTCACAAGGAGGTGTGTGGATGAAGGAGGGAATGGGTGGCCTTTTATAGGAGGAGGGGGGGTTCCCCCTTTCTCCTTGGCCGGCGCATGGGGGGGTGACCCCTCACATCCCCCATTCATGTGGTGGTAACCCCCCACATTAAAATGCCTCTTCACATTCCCTTTTAAAGTCTCCACTTTAAATGCATTAAATTTCTCCAAATTTAGTGCTCTCTCATTTAATAAAACTCTTGTTATTAAATTTATTCAGAATTTTGTTAATTACTTTAATTAACAAACATTCACATATAGCCCCTTGCAATATTTAAATATCACATGCAGAACCACCTTCTGCAATTTCAGCCAAAACAATTTCCGGTTTCTATTGAAACAATTCCTGCTCTTTGCAATTCTTTCGTCTGAAACATATGTGCTCCAAAATGGTGTCTGGTAACTCTTAAGTGTGCCACCCTACGGTTCGCGAATAATGCAGACATGATCGAGACCCTTCTCCGATCAATAATCAGCAGCGGGACCTGGAGATCCGTACTGACTCCTACACATTCAACGATGACTCCTGTGATCGTGAGAACCTTTAACGCTTGTAACTAAATCCCTTTATCTCTCGATATATTACATGTCCGAGATTCGATCATTGGTATCTCCATACCTAGTTTGATCTTGTTACCGACATGCACTCTTTTCTCGTTCCCGTGATATAACATCACTTGCTTGCACCGAGAGGGCCCAGAGTATATCTATCCGTCATCTGGATTGACAAATTCCACTCTTGATCCATGAGCCTCAACATAACACCTTCGTAGTACTGAACCCATCTTTATAGTCACCCTGTTACGGTGTGACGTTTGATGTTATCAAGATACTCTTCCGGTGTCAGCAATTAACATGATCTCATGGTCTAAGGATAAAGATTACTTCGTATGATGCTATAGCAATATAAACATAATGACTTGATCGTAATGATATACTTTGGATGAACGTTCATCACATCATTCTACCAATGGTGTGACCTTGTTATTAACAACATCCAATGTCCATGATCAGGAAACCTTGATCATCCTGTTAATCAACAAGCTAGTCTATAAGAGAGGCATGACTAGGAACCCTTTTTGTTTATTAAACACATATGTATTGATGTTTCCGAATCAATACATTTCTAGCATGTAAAATAAACATCTATCATGTATAAGGAATATATAATAACAACTTTATTATTGCCTCTCAGGGCATATTTCCTTCAACAATTGCTTGAAATGCCAAGATCCACCAATCTACATATGGCCATGTTTGTAAGATTGGTTGGCGAAGATGCATAATTCCTCTTCTATCCCTGCTCCTCTTGTTTGAAAGCCTTGAATTAATGTTCATTAATTTTGTCAGATGTCTATAAACTCATTAAATATTGGAAGCCATACAGGCCCATGGGTCTATCTGATGGGAACAGCATCCCAAGTGAGAGTAGCGTACCTTAGAATCTTTAATTTCAAGATTTCGGCAGAGCGCCAAAATATCCCGCCCTCCCATTCAAACATCCAGCCCCAAAAATTATTTTATTGGACAAATTTAGCCTAGAAGCTTGAAAGGGTGTTATACATTGTGTGAAAAAGGGGGCGGTGGAATTTTAAGCCATCATTATTGTAGTTGCTTCATAGCAAAACACATTGTGTTACTCAGAAATTCGAAAACAAACTTCAAAATTTCAACCAGACATATTGGTTGATTAGCAAAGATGCACCGATCTACCAAATGCGGACACATCATCATCAAATATTTCATGACCTTGGTCACCTTTTTTTGGATGATGGTTATCTTCTTGAAAGCCTTAAATTGTGTGAAAATTTCAGCAAATTCCTAGAAACTCATTTAAATGCTAGGAAGCAACTCTCGCTGGCATGTGGGTCTAAACGGTGACAGTGCGTCTAAGAGGCCCCACGCCGGAGTAGCGTATGCTAGAAGTTTTGACCTCAAAATTTTGGTATAGCGCCCAAAAATCACACCCATCCATTAAAATATCTCGCGCATCCATTCAATCATGCTTCACCTCTTTCTAGAATGCAAAATTCCTCTTTTATCCCTGCTCCAGAAACAACAATTTGAGGGAGCACTACAATAACAAAGGGATATAGGTGGTAAATTTGCGTTCTCTCAAGTGCATCACCCCATCAATGTTTCCCAACCATTCTTCAATATTTACTTGCCCGCCCATTCCGACCTACACTGACTTTGTGGACCCACTATGCAAGTGACCCACATGTCAGTGACCCAAGCAGAGATTTCCATCGCTTGTTGTTCAAAATTCGAACATTTTTCGCTAAACCGAGATAAAATTGTTAAAATCATCCAACTTGGCTCAAAATCTTGAAGAATCATGAAACTTGGGCATTATCCATCAAAAAAATTATACTCTGTGAGAAAATTGGTGCCAAAAGATTTCAAACCATATATAATATTTGTAGTTGCTTCACAATGGAAGCCATTGTTGTCACATGGACAATTTAAGATAACTTCGATTTGGATGCACCATTTTTTGTAAACATTGTTTGAAATGCCAATATGCAGTTATGCACTGATGTATCAAACATGGACCCGTTATCATAAAATATGGCAAGCATATTGCCATGACCTTGGTCATCTCGTTTGAAAGCCATGAATGTTCATACATGGTACGCCATATTGTGAAATGGGTTTCTTCGAAAGTTTTCAAAGTTTAGCATACTTTTCATGAAAACTAGGCAGTGCACAAAACACAATACTCTGTGAAATAAAGATATTGCTTCAATTTATATATTTTTATTTGGATTTTTCTTTCAAAAGGTCTCAAATTAGGCTACATTATTAGCATTCATATCAAGAAGTTGAGGGGTTGTTCGGTTAAGCTTATCTGTCGCTTTTAGATTTGTTTTATAAGCCACTTCAGATTTTTTCTTTTGGCTTATACCATCATTGAACTATGTAAGAGTAAAAGAAAAAAAACCAAAGCCAGAAACACGTTCATGGCTTTGTAAGCCAAAATCTAAAGCTATAATTAGAGCCCAACCAAATAGCGCCTAAATCTCACGGAACTCTTGGTGTTTCTCCCTTGTTTTAGTACTTGGGTACCTTAAATTGTAATTAACAAAAAATATGACCAAGCAGGATATCATCGACTTGTAGATCAAATTTTGAGATACTTTCATTAAATTGCGGTAACAGCATTAAGTTTGAACATATTATTTGAGAATTCACGGAATCCTAAACCATAAACTCTAAACCCCTAAACCCAGACTAAGCAGGTATCGTGTACTTATAGATCAAAATTTGAGATACTTTCATTAAATTGGGTAACACCATTCTATTCCACGAATATAAGAATAAAGCTTGAACATTATTGAAAATTCCCGAAACCCTAAACCCCTAAACCCCTAAAACCCAAATCATAAACCCCTAAACCCTAAACCCTGACCAAGCACATAGCATGCACTTATAGATCAAAATTTAAAATAATTTTGTTAAATTGGGTAACGCCATTCTATTTGATTAATATAAGCATAAATCCCGAGCAATATCAAATATTCCCTAAACCCTAAACCCTAAACAACCCCTAAAACATAAAACCTAAACCCTAAAGGCCTAACTCTAAGTCATAAACCCTAACCAAGTAGTTGTCATGCACACATTGATCAAATTTGAGACAATTTCATTAAATCAGCTAACAACATTTTGTGCTACGAGGAGAGGCATAAATCTTTAGAATTCTTGAAAATTCGCTAAACCCTAAACCCTAAACAAACCATAAAACTAAAACGTAAAAACCTATAAGCATAAACCCTCGACCCATAAAACCTAACCAAAGCAGGTATCGTGCACTTACACATCAAAATTTTAGATACTTCCAATAAATATATGTAATCCCATTATATTCCGCGAATATAAGCATAAAGCAGCTTGAACATTATTGAAAATTCCTCAAACCCCAAACCCTAAACCCCTAAAACCCGAAACCCTAAACCCTAACCAAGCACGTAGCATGCACTTATAGATCAAAAATTGATATACTTTCGTTTATTTGGTAAATCCATTTTATTCGACAAATATAAGTATAAATCTTGAGCATTATGGAAAAGTCTCTAAACCCTAAACCCTAAACATCCCCTAAACCTAAACCCTAAAACCCCAAACCCTTAACCCATAAACACTAACCAAGCGGGTATCATACACTTTATAGATCAAAATTTGAGATACTTTCAATAAATTAGGTAATGCCATTCTATTCGACGAATATAAGCATAAAGCTTGAGCATTATTGAAAATGCGCTAAACCCTAAACCCTATACAACCGTAAAACCTAAACTGTAAAACCCTAAAACCCCAAAACCACGACCCATAAATCCTAACCAAGAAGGTATCATGCACTTATAGATCAACATTTGTGATACTTTCATTAAATTGCGGTAACACCATTCTATTCCACGAATATAAGCATAAAGATTGAACATTATTGAAAATCAAAAGCCCTTAACCATAAACCCTAATAACCTCCTTACCCTAGAACCCTAACCTCCTAACCCTAGAACCCTAAACCCTTACCAAGTAGGTATAATGCACATATAGATCAAAATTTGAAATACTTTTATTAAATTGCGATACCGCCATTCTACTCCATGAATATAACCATATATAAAGCTTGAACATAATTATTGAAAATTTCCTAAACTCTAAAACCTAAACAATCATAAACCCTACAACCCTGAACAACCCTAAACCCTAAATCATGAACACTAAACCCCTAAACCCTAAAAGCCTAAACCCTAAAATCCTAAACCATAAACCATGAACCCTTAAACCCTCAACCCAAAATAATCCCGAACCCTTAACTTAACCCTAAGCTATATATATTGAGTGAAAACTGGGGCAGTGGGATTTTGAGCCATATTTTGTAGTTGCTTCATGATAAAAGCCATTGTTGTGCCTTAGAAAATTGAAATAACTCCCAATTTAGAAGCTTCATTTGTTAATAATATTTTAAATGCCAATACGCACCAACTAGCAAATATGGATAGGTTATTATAAACTATAGAAAAGATATGGCCATGACCTTGGTCATCTGGGTTGAAAGCCATGCATATTCTTACATGGTACTCCATATATTGTGATACAATTTTTCTCAAAAGTTATCAAATTTTAAGATTACATTTTTACATGGAAACTAGCTAGTGCACATAGTGAGATACGAAGAGAGAAAAAAATGGTTGTATTTCTTTTTATATTTTGTTTCCTTGTATTTTCTTAAAAATGGCCGAAATTAGGTGTCATTGCCATTCATATCAAAAAGTTGAATTTTGCAAAACTCTCGGTGGTTATCCAATATTTGAATACTTGGTATCTTTGAATTATTTTAAAAAGTCAAGAGCAAGGTATATCACACACTTTCTAGTTCAAAATTAGACATACTTACTTCAGATTGTTAAAAAGTTATTTTGTTGCATAGATTGAGCTCAAAAGTTTGGAAATTCATGAAAGTTGGGCATTGTCCATCAAATCTAGAATCTTCTTTTGAAATGCCAAGATGCAGCGATCTATCATAAACTATAATAGAGATATGGCCGTGACCTTGGTCATATTGTATGAAAGACTTCAAAATATATTGTTTATCAATTTCGGCAACTATGTGGGAACTCATATATATGTTAGTAAGCATACTGTCGCTGGCGTGTGGGTCTAGACGGCGCCAACACGTGAGAGCGGCCGCGTCGGAGTAGCGTATGTCGGAAGCTTCAACCTCAAAATTTCCACAAGGCGCCGAAACATCCCGCACACATCTATTCAAGTATCCTGCTCATCTATTGAGATATCCCGCCCCACTTTTTGCAAATGCAAAATTCCTCTTCTATCCCTGCTCTGGAAACAAGGATCGTGGGAGTACTGCAATAATAGAGGGGTATAGGTGATAAATGTGCGTCATCCCACCTATATTCCCCCATCGTCTCTTTGCCGCCCACACCCCTCCAACCTCAACCTTCCTCTAGCTACTTCACAGCTGACCCTCTCTTCCATAACGGAGCTCCTCAACTATCGATGCTCTTCACAAAAAATATTTATTTACTACCTCCCTCGTAGCACTGGTTCTGCTTCGCCAACGCCATTGTCTACCCTATCGGGGCTGCTTCACTGAATCACTCGTTGCTGACCCCGAAATGCCGAGGCATTGCCCCCGCCACCCTCTTGCCGGTCCCACCCATCCTCACTGCGCAGCGGTAATTTCTCTTGCTTGTTTGCTATATTTTTGGTACTCATAAGCTACGAAATTGTTAGGATGTTGCTCAATATCCTAGATGTTATTGCCATTTTTTTTGCATCCTTCATCTGGTAGTTCCTATCCACATCACTAGCTTCTCGCTTTTATTCCCTTTCTTACATTCTCATGCTATCGGTTTAATCCTCCAACACCAACTCAAAGATGTTACACTTTCCGAGCGCTCACACGGGTCATGCAAATAGCTCATAGAGGATCCAACACTGAGAATCTGATGCCCAACAAGGCTGAATCGTGAGGTTTCCTTGTGTTACTTAGGCCAGTTTCTTTTCATGTTAATAAGTTGTATAACCTACATGCTTAATAAGTTAATAAGTCATTCTACCTAAGACCTTGTCATGACATTTGCATTCATATTCTATTGTGTTTCTATCTGCGAATGCTTAATTCGGAAAATCTCCATCTAGTTTGAATGATATAGCTAGTCATTTTTAATGCTATATGTTGGTGTTTTCACCTTATTTCATCCTTCAAAACCAGTTATCTAGTTTGAATCATAGATCTGGTAATTTTTAATGCTATGTGACATGGGCATACCTTACAGGTACTCGAGCTTGGCATATACGGTCCAACATTGAAGAAGCCCACGGCGTTGCTAAGGCCCAGCCAAGATTCGAGTAACCTGTAGACTTCGACTGCTTGCAGCACACACCAAACTTAAGATAGAAGTTTAAAGGGAAAACCCTAACATCTAACCGACTCGGCCTGCTATCCCGAGACCTAGCCTATCTATATAAAGGCTAGGAGGGGGCAGCGAGGAGGAAAATCACAACTCTAGTTTCCAGACCATCACCAAATTGCATCTGCGCACCTCCTGTAACTTTTGACTCCTCGATAATTCCAAGAGCAGAAAAGCAGGAGTAGGGTCCTCTACGAGGCCTGAACCTAGGTAAACCTTGCATCCCAGTGTGCTTGTTTTCTAGCCGATCGATGCCTCTATGATGGGCATCCTAGCTCTCCACTTCCTCGAAACCTGGGTATCCTAGCTCTCCACTTCCTCGAAACTAAGTCCATCTATGATGGGCATTGATGAGTTACCCACTCGTCAATTGGCGTCGTCTGTGGGAATTGGGAGTGCTGATGTTGCTGCTTCCTCGGCCCCATCAACTGTGATCTACGACTCCAGAACAGCGGAGATTCACCTCCTCTTCGGTGCCTTCGACTTCACCATCCACACGCCAGCCACTCGCCTGGATTTTGAGTTTGTGGGCGATGGGATCGGCCTAGCGATCGGGAGATTACGATTCTAAGTTGGTCGGCTGGGCACACTACGCCTCCCTTACCAGCCAAAGGTCCCCGCGATTGCTCCAGCATCGTGGTTTCCACCGCTGATCGGCACCTTGAGCAAACTCAACGCCCCGACAACAGTCAGAAATACGTACAG
Organism: Avena sativa; assembly: GCA_916181665.1. Classification (NCBI taxonomy): domain Eukaryota; kingdom Viridiplantae; phylum Streptophyta; class Magnoliopsida; order Poales; family Poaceae; genus Avena; species Avena sativa. The sequence continues at coordinate 201,790,825 of OV702290.1, forward strand.
TGATAGTAGTCATGAGTCCGATCTAGGTGATCTGTCCACAGAAGATGGAGCCTACGGCTCCAGGTCTGAAATCTACAGAAGCAAGAGCTTCCCCAAACCTTACTTGTGCATCGTCGTCAACACAGGCGACAACAACGGAAATTGAGACAACACCAATATTGGCGGTGGTGTCCCAGTCGCGAACGGTGGTCCCTCCAAAGGACAACCCACCAACAACGGGCCGAAAATTCATCCGGACCTTACTGCGAATGAACATACCCAAGATCGTGTGCTGATCAAGCTCAACGATGCCGAGTGGGCTCGTGTCGAGAGGCCCTGCGGGGCAACCCCGACCACCAAACTCATCGCAAGACATGCTGATGGGTTATCACTGGCTGCTCACGGAAGAATTCAAGCGTAGCAGCAAGTAATCGCCGAGCTCGAGGCACGCAGGAAGGCGGCGGATGAATCGAGCCTTCGGCGAGCTCAGCTCTCTTCATTGGAGGATCCTCCTCCAAGGGTAACGATCATACATCCTCCAAAAGACATTCTCGACTAGCTCATCTCACCGATAAAGAGCGAGAAGAGGCTACGAGAGTCCTCGACTTATCATCTATGACGGTGGATATGCGAGGCAATGTGCACCCGAAAACACCGCAGGCAGTGGTGACAGCAGCCACCATGTACCTGCTCAACAACCATCCACCGGCTGGGGACCCGCGAGCCGCCATGCACCAATCTACGATCGCGGTCCTGGGACTAGTCGAGGCTGCCCTCATCAAGGATCTAGCATCAGAGCCAAAGAAAAACAAGGCTCTCGCCAAGCTCTACTCCTCCCCCTCCTCCAGCAACGACAGCGATGACTTGTCGCAATGACGCCGCTCACGGCGGCACGACTACAACTACGATGCGTGTGATGACATCACACAATGCAAAGTCAACAAGATGCACGCGAGGCGTGCTCGTTCGATTGACACACAAGATGACGGGATAGAACTCTGTGGTGCCAGCTGCTTCAGCAGAGCCGTACGGCAAAAGCGAATGCTAAAGGGGTTCAAACGCCCATCTGAGAACCCAAAATTCAACGGCCTCTAGGACCCAAAGATCTGGCTGGAGGATCACATTTCCTCCATTAGGCTGCACGGAGGAACCACGAGCACGGCAATGCCATGCCTCCAGCTACAGCTACCAGGTGTCGCTCGTGCATGGCTCAACAACCTCCCGCGCGGATCGATTCGCAACTGGGAAGAACTGGTCTACAGCTTCGTGTGAAACTTCAAGGGTACTTACAAAAGGCCAGCATCAATCGAAGAATTAACAGACTGCTACCAGAAGACTAGCGAGTCACTGCGCTCATACATCTAGAGATGGTTCATCATCAACGGGACCACGCAATCGACACGTTCAATGGCGGTGTGCGCTGTAGAGAACTCAGAGAGGAGCTGGGTCGCTCGAAGCTCAAAACAATCCACCACCTGATGGAGATCGCAAAAAGGTGGGTTGATGGAGAGGACTCGGTGAAAAACCGTGTCCACTCCGACGACGATGACCTCCGCCGCAGACGTGATCACCGAGGAAAACGTCGAATGCACGGTTACGAGGACCGTGAGGAGGTCGACATGGTCACGGCTGGCTACGCTGACAAACGCGACGACAACAACCGCGACAACGGATACCGCAGCGGTGGATACCGCGATAGCAGGAAAATCATGCAAGTGTGGCAACACCGCACTCGTGATGAGGCACCTGGAACATTTGTTCAGGACAAACTGTCTAGACCGTTTAACATACACTTCTACATCGACAAGCACGACGACAAGAAAAAATCCAGCCACCTTCTAAAAGACTACCGCGAGTTCCTCAAGCTCCACGAAGGCCTAGCCCAAATGAATCGCGACGCGATAAATGATACGTTGCAATCGTATCTATAATTTTTGATGTTCCATGCTTGTTTAGTATCTACTTTTCTTTGCTTTGTCAACACTTTGAGGTATTTTTATATGTTTTCTGGGACTACCTATTCACAAGATGCCATAGTGCTAGTTGCCTGTTTTCTTCTGTTTTTGGTTCTAGAAAAGGCAGAAAATCAATATTCTCGGAATTGGATGGGACAAAAGGCAAAGTAGATATTTTACCGGAAGACACATGGAGCCCGAAGGAGAGACGAAGGGGGGCCACAGGGCGGCCACACCTCCCTTGGCGCGGGCAGCCCTAGGCCATGCTAGGGCATGGTGTGGGCCCCCTGGCCGGCCACCGACCTTGCCCCTTCACCTATAAAATCCCCTCAGGACGAAAACCCTAAATCGAACAGCCTCCAGCCACGAAAAGTTCCACAGCGCCGCGGCCACCGAAGGGTAGATTCGGGGACAGAAAGTCTCTGTTCCGGCACCCTACCGGGATGGGGAAGTGCCCCCAAATCCATCTCCATCTATCTCCACCACCATCTCCATCGCCGTTGCTGATTCCCATGATGAGGAGGGAGTAGTTCTCTCTCGAGGCTAAGGGTTCTACCGTAGCTATGTGTTCATCTCTCTCTCTATGCATGATCATATTGTGATCATGAGCTTTGTAATCAAGTAGTTCTACTTTGCTACTCAAGTGCTTGAATAGATCTCTGCTCTCCCCATGTGTGTGAAAGTGACAGCGTGCACACCATGGTGGCACTTAGGCTAGAGATTACAAATACTTGTTATGAGTTATATTTGGAGTTGGATGTTTCTATGAAATTGTGGTGTTTGTTGGAACCATCTAGAGCTCAAGGTGATAGTGTGGGGTTATCTAGATGGGGAAAGTGAACTTTGAGGAGTGATGTTATAGCCCTACCATGGATTAGAGTGTCCAACCGGAGAGTAGTTCAGAGTAGTATCATAAAGAGAAGATATTTATATGAGAGTGTTCACTAGCGAAAGTATGATCCCTAGGCCTTGTTTCTAAACATTGAAACACCATTTGCAACTAGATCAATTACATGTTTGCTTGCTTCCATCTTTATTTCAGTTTTCCTTTAGTCTCTTCCACGCTATCAAGCTATTTTCTAGCACCGTTACCACTTATAATTATCCATACCACTTGTATTTCACTATATCTTTGCCGAACTAGTGCACCTATACACCTGACAAGTGTATTGGGTGTGTTGGGGACACAAGAGACTTCTTGTGTCTTGATTGCATGGTTGCTTGAGAGGGGATACCTTTGACCACTTCCTCCCTGAGTTCGATAAACCTTGGGTGATCCACTTAAGGGAAAACTTGCTGCTATTCTACAAACCTCTGCACTTGGAGGCCCAACAACTGTCTACAAGAATAGAACTGCGTGGACATCAATAAACCAGGGCTATGGAGCTGCCCCGGGCCCTGTGGCTCATGGAGCACCACCACCACCCGGAGCACCACCACCTGCAGTTGCGCCAGTCCAAAACCATGGAGGCGAGCCATAGCCGTGTGCACTGGGAAACATGGGGATGATCCAAAATGGACGCCCATCAAATCGGGTGCAAAAATCAATCACTCGCCAAGACAATCTGGCGATGAACTATCTGCCCTCCACCACTAAGTACCTAAGTGGAAGCGAGTCCTGCATTACCTTCGACAAGCACGATCAACCGCGCCAAGTACCTTGCCTAGGTCACTGTCCCCTGGTGCTCGAGGCACAAATTGGAGGCTTCGAGATGAGTCGCGTCTTCATGGACGAAGGAAGCGACATCAACCTCATGTTCGCAATTACCTTGCGCGTCATGCGAATTCCTCTGTCATGTCTGGAAACTTCAGATACAACATTCCATGTCATTATCCTAGGGAAGGGCGTATACCCCCTGTGCAAGATCAGTCTGGATGTCATCTTCGGAACGCCAGCGAACTTTTGACAAGAGCGCATCGAATTCAAAGTTGTCGACTGGCCCTCGCAATACGATTGCATCCTCGAACATGTCGCGTTCGCAAGGTTCATGGCAGTACCACACTATGCCTACTTGCAGATGAAGATGCCGGGCCCAAATGGCATTATCATAGTCAATGGAAGCTTTGACAGGTCCAACATCTGTGACAGGGAATTCAATAGAATCTCCTAGTCTTTTGGCATACAGGAGGAACTGGCGAGGTTAAAGGAGTCGACAGACAATAGTCTACCACGTCTGAGCAAACCAAGATCACCCGACAAATCCTTTAACATGTCGATCCACACCAAGGTGGTCCAGGTCCACCCAACGGACCTGACCAAGATGGCCCTCATCGCTAACAACTTGAGTTCTCCATAGGAACTCACGCTCGTCGAATTCCTCCATGAGCGCTAGAATTTTTTTGCTTGGTGTCCAGTGGACATGCTAGGAGTTCCCAAGGAATTCGTCGAGCACTCACTCAATGTGAATCCTGAAGCAAGGCCAATAAAACAGAAAATATGTCGACCAGCTGAACCAAGGGCAAACTCGGTTGGTATGGAAGTCAACTGACTCCTCGACACTAACTTCATACGCGCGATCAAGGAAAGCACCTAGGTAGCAAACCCCGTGCTTGTTCCTAGATGTGCATGGATTTCACCTCCTTGAACAAGCATTGTCCAAAGGATCACTTCGTGTTGCCACGGATCGACCAGATAATCGACTCCACCGCGGTATGCGAGCGCCTCTTCTTCCTTGACGCCTACTTAGGCTATCACCAGATTTTAAAGGAAGGAGAAGGACCAGGAGAAAACGGTGTTCATCACGCCCTTTGGCGTCTTCTGCTACACAACGATGCCCTTCGGGTTGAAAAACGCAGGGTCCACCTACCAGCGGTGTATGCAGGCCTGCCTCAAGAGCCAGCTTGGCCGTAACATTCAAGTCTACATCGACGACATTGTTGTCAAAACAAAAGAGGAAGCCTCGTTACTCGATGATCTCCGCGAAACCTTCGACAACCTTGACCGCTATCGAATCAAGCTCAATCCAGACAAATGCGCCTTTGGCGTACCATCTGGGCAATTTCTCGGGTACCTCATCTCTGCGAGAGGGATCGAGGCCAACCCGAAGAAAATAAAGGCCATACTGTCCATGGAGAAACCAAACAACGTAAAAGTCGTCCAGCAGCTAGCTGGGCGAATCGCGGCGCTCAGTCGATTCATCAGTCGAATGGGCGAAAAGGCGTTGCCCTTCTACCAACTCCTCCGCAAGGCTGACAAATTTGAGTGGACAGACGAAGCACAAGAGGCATTCGAGGACCTCAAGCATCTCTTTTCCACTTCGCCGGTGTTGGTGACACCTCAAGAAAAGGAGCCGCTTCTATTATACATCTCCGCCACCAACCTGGTGGTTAGCACTATGCTCGTAGTGGAATGAGCCGAAGAAAATAAAGTCCACGGGGTGCAATTCCCAGTCTACTACCTCAGTGAGGTGCTCACACCAACAAAGCAGCGGTACCCGCATTATCAGAAGCTAGCATATGGCGTCTTGATGACAGCCAGGCGACCGCGCCACTACTTCCAGGAGAACCCGATCATTGTGGTGAACGACGCCCCGCTTGGGAACATCCTCAATAACCCAGATGCCACCGGTCGGGTCATGCTTTTGGGGATAGAAATGTCTCCACTAGACATCACATATGAGAAGCGAGATGCGATCAAGTCACATGTACTCCCGGACTTCCTCGTACACTAGATGGAAAACCAGCTCCCCGACAAGCTAGACATGTCCTATATATGGACAATGCACTTCGACAGATCCAAGCGTAAAGAGGGAGCTAGCGCATTGTCATACTGACATCGCCACAGGGCGCCAAGATGAGATATGTTCTACGAATGCAGTTTACAGGCTCCAACAACAAAGCTGAATACGAAGCCTTACTCCACGGGATGCGGATGGCAAAATCTTGTGGCGCAAAGCAACTCGTCATCTACGACGACTCCAAACTAGTGGTGAATGAAACCATGAACCAGTGCAACGATCTGAGCGACAACATGATTGCCTACCACGACCTCTACGACACACTCGAAGGGGACTTCAACGGCTGCGAACTGTGGCACGTCGGCCGCGACAGCAATGAAGAAGCGGATATACTCGCCAACATAGGCTCCACTTTTGCCCAGTGCCACCTAGAGTGTTTTTAGAGCGCATCTGTGAGTGCTCCATCAAGCCAAAGGCTCCAAAACTTAAAACCAGCATGTCAAAAGACTCGGGGGCTATGCCACCCAACGAGCCAAAGGCACTCGAGGACATGGATACAGATACAGGACTCGAAGGCCCCATGGAGGTTATGATGATCGAGCCATCCTGGACACAGCCATACATCACCTACTTGCTCAACAAAAGGCTACCAGATGACCCGACAGATGCATGTCATATAGCGTGACAATCCAATGCATTCGCCCTCATCAATGGCGAACTGCACAAACGCAGCATCACAGGAGTTCTTCAACGGTGCGTCTCCAATGGTGACGGAAGATCCATCCTCCTTGACATATACGAGGGCACATGTGGCCACCACGCTAGTAGTCACACCCTCGCCGCCAAAGCTCTGCGAGCTAGATTTTACTGGCCAACGGCAATGCGTGATGCTAAGGACATCGTCTAGTGATGCAACGCTTGCAAACGATTCGCGGATAAACCACACGCACCTGGCATAGAACTCAAGCCAATACCCGTGGCCTGGACCTTTGCGCAATGGGGACTCGACATGGTCGACAAGCTGCACAAATATTCACCTAGAGGATACGTCTACCTCCTCATCGCAGTCTAGAAATTCACGAAGTGGATTGAGGCCATGCCAGTAACAAACAAGCAGCAACCGTAAAATTCTTTGAGTCCATCGTCTTTCGATTCGGGGTGCCACACATCATCATCATGGACAACAGGATGAACTTCACCTCCAAAGAGTTCCAAGATTTCTGTGAAAACCTGGGAATCAACATCAACTACACCTCGGTGGCACATCCCTAGACCAACGGTCAAGTCGAAAAGGCCAACGGCCTCGTCTGCGACATGATCAAGAAAAGGCTCCTCCGGCCACTCGAAAGAGTTGCTGGATGCTGGCCCGAGGAGTTACAATCAGTACTATGGAGCATGTGCACAACTCCAAATAGCACAGAGGCTATACTCCATTCTTCATGGTACATGGTGCCAAGGCGGTGCTACCCGCAGAGGTGCGCTACAAAGCCCCACGGGTAGTAGCATATAATGAGGTAGAATCAACATTCTCACTCGAAGACTCCATCGATCTCCACGATGAAGCACGCGAGATTGCAGCAGAAAGATCCACGATCTACCAGCAGAATCTCCGCAACTACCACAGCAGAAGGCTGCGCCCCAGGTCCTTCATCGAAGGAGACCTGGTCCTGTGACTGAAGCAACAAGGGTACCTCAAGCTCGATTTTCCTTGGGAGGTACCTTATGTCATTACTAAAGTAATCCCAGGTGGCGTCTACCGCCTTAAAGACCTAGAAAGTGGAGTCGCATGCTCCAATCCCTGGAACATCGCGCAGCTGCGTCGTTTCTACCCCTAGATGTTTTTACTTTACAAATAAGGCTATTCAGCCAGGCTACTTAGCCATACATTGTACCTCGTGATATTCTACAAATAAATAAAGATAAGTGCCCGCAACTTTGTGTTTCTATTTTTACTTACAATTACATCACTCGGGGGCTGCGCCACCCTTTCCACCTTGTTAGACGAATAGATTAGTATCCTGAGTAGCTGACGCACTACCAATCGAACCCTTTGTAAAATCAACCAAGCCGCAACACACCTGACAGCTTAACAAGGTGCTGATATGAATATATGTTAGGCTAACGAAAAGGAACTTCAGAGTGCAACGCACTCCAAAAATATACAAGATAGCAAGCTTTTACATATAAATGAGTGACAAAAAACACCCAACACACTTATATGAACTTTACAACACATATGCATCTATATGCAGGGACATGCTACTCTACTGCCGTAAAAGGAGAACATTGGTACGTTCTTCAAAAAAATTGACAATATCTTTGGCTAGCTGATCAACCACCCGGTAATAGGGCACCATGTTCCATGCCATCCGTTCTAGCGGGGGTGGCGCTCCAGCGGCAACAACTGCGAAATCCATATTAGGTCGATGCAGGTGAACAAGCGCCAATCCAACCTTGGAACCCGCGACCAACTACTGACTCACGCACTCGCGAACCGCGCTGATATCCTGAAACTTCGTCAGCAAAGCTAGCAAGCTTGAAGGCACCGCATCTAGGGGAACATCGCCTGGAAAATATGCTTGAGGCACGACTGCAACTTCTTCAAGTAAAGCAGCACCTGCAATGCACGGTCCTACAGCATCGCCAACGCGACTGCCCGATCATAATCAACCTAGAAATACCCAATAGCTTCTAGCTGCTCCTGGGTCAAGTTGTTCGGTTGAATGGCAACTCGATCCCTCTCATCCTGCGGGTGACAAGTGCTAAAAACTGCAAGAATCAGTGTAAAGCATAAAAACAAAATGCTGTCACGAATGGCTAAGAAAGGATAAGAAGCTAGAAGAACTAACACTTAAATTGCTCATTCAACTAAGCCGGCTCACCCAGAAGCTACTTCTTGCGTGCACTGGCTTTTTCAGCGTTTGACTTCTACACATCCGCGCTACCATGGATCATGTTCATCTCTCGCTCCAAATGTTTTATGCGGTCATGCAATTGAGAAAGCAGCGATAGCTCCTCCACCTTTGAATGTGGTTGCGCCACTAGTTCATCGGTGGGAGGTGAGTTGGGCGGACCACTCGAAGGACCCTATTACAAGCAGAGTAAGAAGTAAATAAGACCAACCAGTCATAAATAAAGGACAGTAGAAGAAACATCAAGGTTCAGCATGTCTTAAAAGGGGCACCCTAGAGGGTAAAATTCAAAAGGGAAAAGCTAGACTATTACAAAATACGATCAAACAACAGACTACGGCTAGGCGTTGGCACTCGGGGGCTTCCTCGAGTCTGTGGCAGTCTTTGATGCCATAGTCTTCTCGACTACAACCTCTGATGCTGTGACTTTTGCTGTCTTCAGCCGCCTCAGCTCCGCTGAATCTTTGGCGAGTGTTTTAATGAGCCGAGGCCCATATTTATTGTAGCTAGTGGCAAAAGGAGCAAACACTACCTGTTGGCCATCCGCGGTAACCGGCATCGCTCAGGACACTCTACTGGGTTCAGATCCATGCCATGAGCTTGCGCCATCACGAGTCCCGTGGTCGCTCCAACCCCCCGCTGAGCGTTCTTAAAGTCCATGGGCACGCCTCCCGTGAAGGACTCCACCAAGCCATCAAGATCCTCGATCAGCTTGGCCTTGGGGACCATCTCCTCCCGAAGACGCCCAAGGACACCCTTGGCCTTCTCGAGCGAGTCCTTGACAGAGACGCTATGGTATTCGACAGCAGCCATAACACCGGCCAACTCATCTGAGCGGGCCAAAGCCTGGGCGTCGAAGGGCACGTCAGCAGCATCTGCAGAAGAGGCGCATCGGCATAACAACATAAAAGTAATGCATACAGAAAACAAAATGATGCAGCATCATACCCGAAAGTGCCTTAGCAATAGAGAAAAGTTGTTCTACGAATGTTTTTTCTCTATCAGCTACGGCGGAATGCAGGTTTACCTCGCACTTCTTCGACTCCTTAAGAGCTTCGAGTGCTTCGTCGCGCTTTTTCTCCGCCGCAGCAAGGCCCTTCTCGAGGGAGCCGACGCAACGACGAAGCTCATTATGCTCACCTACAAAGGATAAATGGCAAAACTTGAGCTCACCAACCTCTACACAAGAAGAATGGAGAAAAAAATATAAAGCTAACCTTCAAAGGCATGATGGTGGGTTTCCAGCAAAGCATGCTGACGACCCAAGGAAATGATCTGCTCGGCGAGGCGAGTAGATTCCTTCAAGATAGGCTACAAAAACAAAACGCGTGAGCATTAACCCAAATTCGACTACTAGCAACAAAAAAACTAATGTGTTCCTCCAGGGACTCTGAAGTTTCCTTCTGAATCGACGTTCGGGCAACCATCTGGTGCCCCCAGCGTGGGGGGAACTCGAAGAATTAGCACTGGAGTGGGCCGCCATCGGAGGAGAAGAAGATCATGCCGCCACCTCCTTGTCTTTGGAGTCCATGACTCTAGTCTCCTTGACAAAGCGATAGTCATTGGACGACGACACTGTTTGACTACAAAAATATTCAGAACTCTCTCAGAAGAATAGATTTCGGGAGGACAAGACAAACTCGCAAGAATATAAAAACATACCCGTAAAAATTGTCGAGGTCGAAGGAATCCTCAGATGCATCCTTCGGCATCCTCAACTTCTTCCGCGAAGGAGGAGCCATGGCACGCACATGCATGATAGGGATCGACTCCTCTACTACAGTAGGAGGACCCTCCGGTGTTGTCGGTGATGAGGCATCCGAGTCCTTGCTTCGGGAGCTCTTACGAGTCACGCTGCACTCGGGGGCTTCGCGTTCCTCCTCCACGGCGACAGTGGTGCCTGATACATTGCAAATGTATCTATAGTTTTTGATGTTCCATGCTTGGTTTTATCCACTTTATTGTGTTTTGTTCCAACTTTGGAGTACTTTTATTATGATTTCTTTGACTAACCTATTAACAAGAGCCACAGTGCCAGCTGCCTGTTTTCTGCTGTTTTTGGTTCCAGGAAAGTCAAATAATGAAAATTCTCGGAATTGGACGGGACAAAAGCCAAAGTGCCTATTTTCCCGGAAGGGATCAAAGTGCCAGAATACGAGACAGAGAAGGGCTGGGGGCCGGCCACACCACCTGGCCACGCAGCCAGGCCTGGCCCGCGCCAGGGGGTGGTCTGGCCGACCCCAGCACCCCCTCGGCCTCTCCTTCCGCCTATAAGTTGCCCTCGGGACGAAAACCCTAGGTACTCGATCAAAAAAATCCTCAAAAGAGTCTGTAGCCGCCGTCATCTCCATCCCTAGATCGGGAGGGATCTGAAGCTCTTCCCGGCACCCTGCCGGAGAGGGGATTTCACCCTGGAGGCCTTCCTCATCACCATGCAAGCCTCCGGTGTGATGCGTGAGTAGTTCATCCTTGGACTACGGATCCATGTAGTAGCTAGATGGCTGGTTCCTCCTTTGTGCTTTCATGTTTAGATCTTGTAAGCTCCGTTCATGATCAAGATCATCTTTTTGTAATCCATACATGTTGTGTTTTCGGGGATCCGATGGATATTGAGATGCTATTTTAGATTGATTATTGATTCTATCGTGTCTTTGTTATTTGAGATCTTGCATGCTTTCTGTTGTTAGTAGCTATCTTGGCCAAGTAGATGCTAGCAACTCCAAGAGTTAGTATTTATGCTCGATAGTGGGTTCATGCCTCTGGTAATCTGGGGAAGTGACAGAAATCTCTAAGGTACTAGATATGCTGTTGCTACTAGGGAGAAAACAACAATCATTTGTTCATAGAACAATTGTACTGTTTACCTTACACGCAGTTCGTAAAGCAATAATCTGTTGCTTGCAACTTAATACTGGAGGGGGTTCGGATGATAACCTGAAGGTGGATTATTAGTCATAGATGCAGTTGGATGGCGGTCTATGTATTATGTTGTATTGCCCAATCAAGTCTCAAAGGAGTCAAGATGATTAGTATATGCATGTATTGCTTTCTTGGTGTTTGTCAATTGCCCCGCTGTAATTTGTTCACCCAGCATGTTATTTATCTAAGGAGAGCCACCTCTAGTGAACTATGGATCCCGGTCCTTTACTTTACATACAATCTACAATCTTTTACTGCTTTGTGTTTACTTTCTGCGAACTTTTACTTCTTTCCATTCAATACGTTTAATCCTTTGTTTTCCGCAAAACACGGTGAAATTGACAACCTCATCGCAAGTTGGGGACAAAGTTCTGTGGTTGTGTTGTGCAGGTCTCCACGTTCCTACTAGCACCGGTAGTGCGCCCTGCCAAAGCTCAGCTAGTAACACCTTTGGGGTGTTTCCTTGCTCCTACTGGTTCAATTAAACCTTGGTTTCATAACTGAGGGAAACTTGCTGATGTGCTCATGATACCTTCCTCTTGGGGTTCCCAACGAGCTCTACATCAACCACAAGCCATCAACACTTTTCTGGGTGTCGTGCATTGAGCCATCAAGCGATTTTCTGGCGTCGTTGCCGGGGAGTCAAGGACATCTTCACCAGGGGAGTCCCTCATAACCAATCTCTTTACTTTGTTGTTTTTGTTTTGCTTAGTTTCTTTTTGCTTTGATTGCTTGTTTTGTTCTTCAAAAAAAATTAGGTTTACTCGTTTGCTTTCTTATTTGAAAACCCAAAAAAATGACTACTCTTGTAAACACTAAGTTGTGTGACTTCACTAGCACCAACAACAATGATTTTATGAGCACTCCTATTGCTCCACCTGTGGCTGAAAATATTTTCTTTGAGATAAAACCTGCTTTGCTCAATCATGTTATGAGAGAACAATTTTCTGGTATTGGTAAAGAAGATGATGCTTCCCATCTAAATAACTTTGTTGAACTTTGTAAGATGCAAAAGCATAGGGATATAGATGGTGATATTATTAAGCTGAAATTGTTTCCTTTCTCTCTGAGAGGAAAAGCTAAAGAATGGTTGAATTCCTTAACTAGGAATAGTATTGATTCTTAGACTAAGTGCAAAGATGCTTTTATTGGAAAATACTATCCTCCTGCTAAGATTATATCCATGAGAAGTGAAATAATGAAGTTTAAACAACTTGATAATGAGCATGTTGCCCAAGCTTGGGAAAGAATGAAATCTTTGGTAAAGAATTGTCCCACTCATGGACTGACTGCTTGGATGATCATCCAATCTTTTTATGCAGGATTAAACTATTCTTCAAGGAAACTATTGGATTCAGCTGCTGGAGGTACCTTTATGACCATCACTTTGGGTGCTGCAACAAAACTTCTGGACAATATGATGGTTAATTATTCTAAATGGCATACTGAGAGAGCTCCACAAGGTAAGAAGGTAAATTCTATTGAAGAAACCTCCTCCTTGAGTGATAAGATTGATATTATTATGTCTATGCTTGTTAATGGGAAAGCCAATATTGATCCAAATAATGTTCCTCTAGCTTCTTTGGTTGCTCAAGAAGAGCAAGTTGATGTGAACTTCATAAGAAATAACAACTTTGGCAACAATGCTTATGGTAATAATGCTTATAGGAACAATTTTGGTAACAACAATTATAAGCCATACCCTCCCAACAATGGTAATGCTTATGGAAATTCTTACAACAATAACAAGAGTGGTCCCTCTGAACTTGAAGTTATGCTTAAAGTGTTTATTAGTAAACAAACTGCTTTCAATAAAACTATCGAGGAAAAACTCTCTAATGCTGAAAGAAATATAGCATCTTTGGCTAAAGCTCAATCGTCTTTGAATAAAATGGCTGCTAAACCTGAAACTAATGAGAATCCCTTCGCAGCTACTAATGCCATACAAGTAAGAATTGATGAAAATGTTAGACTATTAGCTGAATTGCATGCTAAGTGGGAAAGAGAAGATGAAATTGCTAGAAACATTAGTGTTTCTACTATTACCACCAATAGTGTTGAGGCTAGTAATAGCTCTACTACTTTAGATGATAAAGTTGATTTTGATCTTGATGGTTGCAATATCTCTGAAGTTATTAAGTTTCTACAAAAGCTTGCTAAAAGTCCTAATGCTAGTGCTATGAACATGGCTTTTACAAAACACATTACCGATGCTCTCATGAAAATTAAAGAAGAAAAGATGAAACATAAAGCTTCTATTCCTATAAAGCAAGAATATGGTTGGGAACCCATCATTAATATGAAAGTGAATGACTTTGATTTCAAAGCTTTTATGTGATCTTGAAAGTAGTGTTTCTATTATGCCTAGAAGGATTTATGATATGCTTGATTTGTCTCCTCTTGAGGATTGCTATTTGAATGTCCCACTTGATGCTAATGCTAAAAAGAAACTCATGGGGAGTCTTAATGATATCCTTATTATGGTTAATGATTCCTATGTCCCCGTTGATTTCTATGTTTTGGATGTTGAGTACAATGCTTTTTGTCCTATTACTTTGGGAAGACCTTTTCTTAGAACTGTTGGTGCCATCATTGATATGAAGGAAGGCACCATTAAATATCAACTCCCACTCAAGAAAGGTATAGAACACTTCCCTAAAAAGAGAGAAAAGATTTATTTTGCTTCTCCTATGAAAACAAAATTTGGTCTTAATGCTTCTTCATTTGAGAATACTTGATCCTTTTTCTTGCTTCTTATGCCTAACTTAATGGCGTTAAAGAAAAGTACTTGTTGGGAGATTACCGAAGAGTTTTAGATGAGTCTTGGAAGTTATTACTTCAGTAATAACCTCTCCTTATCCTTTTTATTTGCTTTTTGTGCCAAGAGTAACCTCTAATGAGAGTGAAGTGATGATTGGGAAAGTTGCTGTCCCGAAACAGATTTTTGTGCTTCACCGTACAAATTCCTGAGAGAGCTCTGTATGTCAGATTGAGCTGTAATGTTTTGTGCTTCTGCCCCAGGTTGTTTTCTAACTTTCGTTAGTTCAACACTTTTTGATTTGAGCAACATAAGGTCTTCGAAAAAATTCGTCTTTACCTGCTGGTCTGTTTTGACAGATTTCTGCCATTTTCTGCATTTGCTTCTTGTTGGTTCCTTCTTGAGTTCTTTTGGGGAATTAAGCTTTTCTAGGGAAGTGCTACAGTAGCTAGTGTTATAATGGAAGTTTATTTTGTGTTAGAACTGAACCTTGAGACTTGTTTATCTTAAGTGCACTAATGTTGCTAATGAGATTGTGTGAAGTTTTGTATGGTAGAAAATTTTCAGATGTATGGAAGGAATGAGTAATGAGATGAAGGATGGACTCAAGCTCAAGCTCAAGCTTGGGGATGCCACGCGTGTCACCCCAAGAAATATCCAAGAAGTGCAAGCGTCAAAGCTTGGGGATGCCTAAGGCATCCCCTTCTTCATCAATAAAAATTCCAGGTTTCTTCCAAACGCTTCATTTTTATTATTTCATGCACAGTTGTGTTTTTCTTGGAGCGTCTTCTTTTTCGTTTTTGTTTTGGTTTTTAGTTTGCTTGGTTTGCTTAGTTTTCTGAATAAATTGGTTGGACCCCCTCTTTCACACTTTGGTTTGCAAATAGTTTGGTTTGGTTTGGAAAAGAGTAGGAAAGTTCATGCTTATGTGGTAAAAGAGCTCGTTTTTGACCGTGGCTATGCTTTGTCATGCCATGCTTGATATTGTTTTGGCTTTATGCTTAGTATTCTTTGCTGTAGCATGACTTGTTATAAACAATTGAGATCGCTTAATGTGCCTTGGATGAATCATGCGTTGTTTTAGCATATTAAAGCATAGTATAGTGGTATTCTCCTTTGATGCTTTATTTGGGTTGACTTGGCACATGCTCGCACCATGTTATGACTGTCACAAGTCACCATAGACTTTATGATCCTTTAGTTTTCAACTTGTAGTATCACTTTATGCTTTGAGCAATGATGTTTTGTCGCTCTGCATGATTATGGACATTATTGCTCTCTTAGTTTGTCGCTCCTAGTCTTTTGCTAGCCTCCACCATCAAGTATGAGTTCCACTCATGCATCCAACTCCCTAAACCATGTTTTTCCAAAGAGTCCACCACACCTACCTACTAGCTTATGCTATTCCAAGTATATTCATGCTTTTGTCTACCTTTCACTTGTTATGAGAAAACTAGTGATTAAAGCTCTCACGAACTTGATGGCACACTTTACTTTTTTTGCCTCTAATAAACTTGAACCATTGGGTCCTTCTTTGTTGCATATATGCTTGCGCTTTATAAGTTGAAATTAGCAGAACCATGTACCATGGGGAACGCTTTCAACATTGGACTTGTACTTTGTATCCCGTTGATATTATGTTCTTTTGCTGACGGATCCCAGCGGTGTGAAATAAAAGTGGAACTTGTAAGATCATGGAGTTTGTATATGTGTTAGAGAAACGCCTGTGTCACTAGCCTAAGCCATGCCTAATTATGGTGGAAATTTGCAGCATCACCATAATGAGCACTCTATGAAGCATCCTCAATAAAAACCTATGCAAATAAAAAGATCGCTGAGATGCTCATTGTATGCTTGCCTTGTCATTTTGATTATGGGAAAGCTCCCGTATCATGTGCAAGGGGTACCCCGTTGGCGGTTCTTAATGATACACATATACTTACAATGACAAGAGCTTACTCGTGACTGAATTTGAGTAGCATGAGGATCGGTCTTTGTAAGTAAGGGGCATGAGATTTCGGTTTATAACTTGTCAAGCATATCCTCTTAGTTGTGTCACTTTAACCTTAATCACCTTCAAGATGCTTATGATAGGGGCAATGAGAGATGAAAGCTACAAGTACCATAATTTTTGGAAGCTCTTTATGAGACTTGAATCCCTACTTCCTTTTACAAAAGGCCTTTCTTCCACCATTATATTGAGTCTCCACCTTCTATCTTTATGCACTACTTTGAGAGCATAGTGGCCATTCTTAGTTCTATGTGCATTGTTCCAAGACTAGTTGATTGATGCATAACTTGTTATTGCTTGTTTGAAACTATTGTATCTAGTCACTCTTATGAACTATGAAGGTGTCCCATGCATTTATATTTGCTACTCTATTGAGGGACAAGCTGAATACTATTATGCTATGTTTTCTTTATGTGAAACAAACAAACGTCTTGCAAAGCATTTTTATTCATGAATCTTTTGTTTGTGCCTTTTCATGTTGCGTCATAGTTTCTTTGCTTATTGCTAGAACTTTGTCTTTCATGTTATGATTAAAGTACTTTGATCCCAGCCTTGAATGTTTCGCAAATACTTTGATCAAGTCTTTGATGGTGCATGCCACCTCAAAAATTATTCTTTTTATCACATACCTACTCGAGGACGAGCAGGAGTTAAGCTTGGGGATGTTGATACATTGCAAATGTATCTATAATTTTTGATGTTCCATGCTTGGTTGTATCCACTTTCTTGTGTTTTGTTCCAACTTTGGAGTACTTTTATTATGATTTCTTGGACTAACCTATTAACAAGAGCCACAGTGCCAGCTGCCTGTTTTCTGCTGTTTTTGGTTCCAGGAAAGTTAGAAAATGAATATTCTTGGAATTGGACGGGACAAAAGCCAAAGTGCCTATTTTTCGGAAGGGATCAAGTGCCAGAATACGAGACGGAGAAGGGCTAGGGGCCGACCACACCACCTGGCCGCGCGGCCAGGCCTGGCCCGCGCCAGGGGTGGTCTGGCCGATCCCAGCACCCCCTCGGCCTCTCCTTCCGCCTATAAGTTGCCCTCGGGACGAAAACCCTAGGTACCCGATCAAAAAAATCCACGAAAGAGTCTGTAGCCGCCGTCATCTCCATCCCTAGATCGGGAGGGATCTGAAGCTCTTCCCGGCACCCTGCCGGAGAGGGGATTTCACCCTGGAGGCCGTCCTCATCACCATGCAAGCCTCCGGTGTGATGCGTGAGTAGTTCATCCTTGGACTACTGATCCATGTAGTAGCTAGATTGCTAGTTTCTCCTCTTTTGTGCTTTCATGTTTAGATCTTGTGAGATCCATTCATGATCAAGATCATCTTTTTGTAATCCATATATGTTGTGTTTGCGGGGATCCGATGGATATTGAGATGCTATTTCAGATTGATTATTGATTCTATCATGTCTTTGTTATTTGAGATCTTGCATGCTTTCCGTTGTTAGTAGCTATCGTGGCCAAGTAGATGCTAGCAACTCCAAGAGTTAGTATTTATGCTCGATAGTGGGTTCATGCGTCTGGTAATCTGGGGAAGTGACAGAAATCTCTAAGGTACTAGATGTATTGTTGCTACTAGGGAGAAAACAACGATCCTTTGTTCATAGAACAATTGTATTGTTTACCTTACACGCAGTTCGTAAAGCAATAATCTGTTGCATGCAACTGAATACTAGAGGGGGTTCAGATGACAACCTGAAGGTGGATTATTAGTCATAGATGCAGTTGGATGGCGGTCTATGTATTATGTTGTATTGCCCAATCAAGTCTCAAAGGAGTCAAGATGATTAGTATATGCATGCATTGCTTTCTCGGTGTTTGTCAATTGCCCCGCTATAATTTGTTCACCCAGCATGTTATTTATCTAAGGAGAGCCACCTCTAGTGAACTATGGATCCCGGTCCTTTACTTTACATACAATCTACAATCTTTTACTGCTTTGTGTTTACTTTCTGCAAACTTTTACTTCTTTCCATTCGATACGTTTAATCCTTTGTTTTCTGGAAAACACGGTGAGATTGACAACCTGATCGCAAGTTGGGGACAAAGTTCTGTGGTTGTGTTATGCAGGTCTCCACGTTGCTACTAGCACCGGTAGTGCACCCTGCCAAAGCTCAGCTAGTAACACCTTTGGGGTGTTTCCTTGCTCCTACTGGTTCGATTAAACCTTGGTTTCATAACTGAGGGAAACTTGCTGCTCTGCTCATCATACCTTCCTCTTGGGGTTCCCAACAAGCTCTACATCAACCACGAGCCATCAACACTTTTCTGGGCGTCGTGCATTGAGCCATCAGAGCCTGCCTCATCTTTCTCTTCGGCTTCACGAGGAATCATTCCCTCGTGCTGAGGAGGCAGCATGGTGGTCACCTTCTAATCCTGAAACCAGGACCAAACATCTATATAAAAGACACCCAGCAAGCAAGCAAAAAACAAGTAGAACTTTACGAGAAATCCACCTCGGGCGTAGGATGACTCGCACAGAAGGGAGACACGACTGAGTAACCTGGGAGTTCCTCCTTGGCGGTGTGCTTGGTCAGTGGTAGAAACCTCATGTCTAGTTCGCCCGAGGAGATGCCCTCTTGCGAGATACGAGTCACATCCCCAACACCAGTCGAGCAGCACATTGGATGCACCCTAGCCTGCAACGGCTACACTCAACAGCGCATCCAAGTGCGAATGAGATCTGCACTGCCTATTTCCTTGCCTATGTGGCGTTCAAGGTACATAGTCTCTGTTTCCTTGCCTTCACCGGACCTCACAGTGTTCTTCCACGACCTCCTTCTCTTGCATGCAGCCACCAGATCAAAAGGCGCGAGTCCATAGTGTTCTTCATCCACCTTCTGGCCATGAATGTAGAACAGCTTCTCCCTCCACCCTTGGACAAATGCGTTGAAGTTGACGGCAAAACAGGTGACATTGGAGTCGACATGGATACCGCGGCCTCCTATATCATAGACTACCGATCCAGAGCCTGACTGGCGTTTGAGTTTGAAAAGTTTTTTGAAGATACCGAAGTGTGGCTCGATTCCGAGCCAACACTCGTAGAGGGTAATGAATCATGCGATATGAAGGATGGAGTTCGGGGTCAGCTGGTGCAGCTGGAGCCCGTAGAAACAGAGCAACCCCCTCACAAACTTGTGAAGGGGAGAGAAACACCACAAATGATAAATGCGAGGAACATCACTCGAAACCCGGCGTGGGGACTAGGGATTACCTCATCGCCGGGAATTCGACAGTCATCTCCCATGGCAGGGAGCGCACCATCTTGGCGCTGGGTGAAGAGCTCTGTGGCCTTGATGGTGGATGGCCGCCATGACTCATTCGTGACATGTGTGCCTGGGCCCTTCTTTTTCCCAGCCGCGGCGGCAGCGTAGGTGCTCATGGTGGCGGCGCCTTTCTTCTTGGCTGCAATAGTGGCAGCCACAGATCCAGCGGCAGAAGCACCTTTCTTCTTCCCTATCTGGAGCTTGCTATGGGAGCACAGGAAGTAGCTTGGAAAAGTGCGAAGACCGTCCAGCACCGCAAGAGGGTGCGAGCAATGGAACAGAGAGGATAAGCAATGGAGGCAGTGCGCGAGGAGGAAGATGACTTGTGGGGAAATTACCGCACAACAGATCCCTACTTAACCTCACCGAAGATGCCATCCAATAGCCAGGAGAAAACTAGCCAGACGCGTGGCACAAATCAATGTCGACGCGTGGTAGTGTAAACCACGAGCCGTCTCTCCACTCCTCCCATTACACGTGAGAATCAAGGAGACACAGCTAAAACCAAAGATTACGCACGCCTGGTCAAATCCAAGTCAGAAATGGGACGCACTTTTTCGTCACGTCCCATCAAAACAGCTCACGCGGGCAAATGAGATCATCTCATCGTCAACACTAATGTCATTAACTCCAGCAGGAGCACTCTCTGACTACTCTAGTCCTTAATCGATTCTTCGACTCAACCAAGCACTCGGGGGCTACTCCTAACAGGAGCGCTGGCCGCGCACCCGATGAACTATAATAGACCTCCAAGCATTGTGACAATGTATTTTCTCTCAAAACCTGTGACACCCCCAGGATTAGGGCTAGACAAATCCCAGACCTCTGTCTGATATAAGCCTAACCTAAATCTCGAAGGCATACTGATAAAGAATCGGTAACATTAAAGTGACCCTACGACACAAAAGTTATTACAGCAAGCTCATAACTGAGCAAATATCTAAAATATTACAAGTAGAGGTCACTGACCACAAACATCAAACAACGGAAGGCAAATTACCCTATTAAGTATAGCAAACTTAACAAATGGCCTAAGAGGCCTGAAGCATAACGATGACATCCCAATCCATGGATTCCAGGCTGCCGACCGGGAATCCCAAGCTACTCGTCAATGTCATTGTCGTACAAAACTTATTTCTTATGGTAACACTTACCTGCTGCAAAAGTATAAGCAAAGCAAGGCTGAGTACAGGGTGTACTCCGCAAGACTTATGGCTGGTGGAGTTATTTTGCATAAAGTTGTCTTTGTTTGTAAAACAAGAGGGAGGACAAGAAGCTCGACTAAATAGATCATTTTAAAAGGGGATAAGAAAGCGATATCTCTAACTTGATCATCTCTTGATATCCACCAAAACTTTATCAGCTGAACCTACCATCTAGGATCACCCCCTCAATCCCTGAGGAAGCATCCTTAAACACACTTTACTTACTTGCCAAGTTTTACGATTAGGTTATTCTTCTCTATGATCTCATGTCCATTCCCAAGTCGTCCATAACTGTGGACACGGCTTTTTGAAAAGATTTAACCCTGCAGGGGTGTACAACTTTACCCACACGTGCCGACCGACTCTTAACGTCACTTGACACACTTCCTTGGTGTGTTGACAGAGGGTGATTGACGAAAACATTTCCCTTGCTTTTGCCTAACCCACGAGTCACCCAGAAGGGCTCCCTGCTGCGGCAGTTGGCCATACTCCGAGGATGTCCGCGACTCTGTGAACCGGGATCCAGTTTCAGTGTCGTGCACACTTCACCCGGCCACGTCTTATATGATGCACCATCTTTAACCCACCCAAATATGCAGATGCCAACTCCAGATCTCAAACTATGGACTCATGGATCAGACTAGGCAAGTTGGGGTAAAGGGGGTCGCCATAAACCCCCGTGTGGTTGCATGCTCGGTCTTGGTCCAAAGGCAAGAACTCGGGTCCTAGTGGTGGAAAGTATGGGACTACAAAAACCACAACCCTCGTGGCCTCCAATACAAGCCTTAACATGTTTAACTTTCATCTCTGATCATACCACGTCATCCTGTCCAACTAGGTTCATTCAGCTCTGATTCATCAACCAGATGGACAAGCAGTAACAACTAAGCTTGGCTAAGCACAGCAGATATAAATAGCTCTAGCGAAGCTCACAAAGTCAAACCCTAGTTATGCTAGGAGAAGTGGATCAGGGAATATAGGCTACAAAGGTAACATGCATCAAATAGGATTACTCTATATATCGAAGAATGACTTTAGGATCGTACGCACATGGCAAGAATGAAATACTTGAAAGCATAGGATTTTATCATGTGTGGGGCAATGCTTGCCTTTGCCTGTTGATACCCAAATATAGTTCTTTAGGGTTCATCAGATGATCTTGTTCGTCAAAGACCTTCGATGGTGTTGATCTCAATCTTCAATCTTGAACTCGTTATCGTTGCTCACATCAACTCCGAGGTCTACCGATAAGAAGCAGAAACACCGAAAAGGAAAGAAACAATCAACACATGGCATCGATGCAATTCTCAATCAAGAATGATGATATGATAAGTTAAAGTGTATTGTAATTAAACCCTAGTACATGCTTGTCATTTTAAACAGGGTTCGAGGGGTCCAAACCCAAATTCGGAGAAACCCCGGATGCATATGAGAGGGGTCTTTTTGTTCTTCTAATTAAGCTTGTCATGTAAGTTTCTTAACAATGCATGGTTATGAGTATATTGTGTAGATCTCATTTTTTGAACATTTTGATATATTATTTGTATTTTTCTGACTTAAAATGAACTAGTTATTGAATTTCTAATATTTATCCTTTTTCTGAAATTAAAACAAAACTGGAAAAACCTTTTTACACCCACGTAGAGCTAGCCACTGCAGTTGATGGAGGGGCCCCATGCCACCTAAGCATGCACGCGGGGTAGGTGGGACCAGACGTGGTTGACTGTGCTGACCTGCGCGCTCACTAACGTCACCATGATGTCAGCGTAACGTCATGGCAGGGATTGCTCCCAAGTTGGCCATGCGGCAGTCCCAAGGTGGGTGTGTTGGACGCGCGAGGATGCGGGGAGCTGTTTACGGGTGGAGCCACCCGATTTGGGTCACTAGACTGGCGACCACGACTGGTGGCGGCGGTCGGTGGCGCACGAGGCGAGAACATACCAGAGAGGGAGGGGACGTGTGGGGTGATGACTGAGCTCCGCATGCTCACCAGAAGGCAGAAGAGGCGATCGACGAGGCGGGGCACGGTCGGGAATGGCGGTGATTGACGACAATGGTGGTGGCCAGAGTCGGGGAGGGATCTTCCAATTGGAGCGTCTGGGAGCCTCTCGGATTGCAATCTTGGTCATGGAGGTTGCTGGGGAGGAGGCAGAGCTCTTGACATGACTGAATCGGTGGGCTAGGGTTCGGGTCCCAGAGAGAAAAGGAAGAGAGAGCCAGGGGAAGGGATAAGACCTGCAGGGGAGAGGGGCGAGCACGACGACCTTCTTATCCTCGCGGGATCGTCAGTGGGGCACGACTTGTGTTGATCGAGCGAAGGACGGCAGCAGATGCACCACCGAGCTGCTTCACTCTCCTGTTCGCGAGGAAGAAGAAAAGGAGAAGCACGACGAAGAGGTATTGGGATGGGGTGGGTTGCGGCTGGGCCAGCTGGGCTACTACGAGCTGCTCTATGCAGCAGGTAGTGGGGAGAAAGGGTCAGGGCCGGCCTGGTTAGGCTGCTAACTCTATTTTTTTATGTAAAACCTTTTTCTTTTGTGTTTTTCTATTTTTCTCTCTTGTAATTCAATTTCTATTTTGTTTTCAAATATCTCTAAAATACTAGAACTTTTATAAACTTCTCGAAATACCGTAGAGCCCTTATAATCCATTTGGGCTCCATAATTTTGGTAGTTTTCAAAATACAAAACCATTTTGAATACATTTCAAAAAGAGAGGAGAAGATTAGGGTTTAGTGATTTTTTATTGCATGCATTTTAATAGATCAGATGATGCTCATGGATGCACATACAAGCCCTAATTACTATTTTTAGAACTAGGGGTGTTACAGCTCTATCCCCCTTAACAGAATCTCGTCCCGAGATTCCTAGGCAGGAAGATAGAAGGAACAAGGTTACACTAAACTTCGACGATCTTCTTGAAGAGGTTGATCCATGCCACCATTATTGAATGAATGACGTGCTTCATTTATTCTAGGTTTCTGCACACACTAAAGAGAAGAGGGTAGGACACAAAACCACAATAGAGTATCTCATGGCCAACACATGGATAGATGTTTCATAACAAGTCTAGATCTAACGAGCATGAAATACATCAAGGTAGAGGAGGAAACAAAAGGAGATGGTGTTCAAGGTGGTAGATAGCTGGTCTTCATAAGGATTGATACCATGGAGCTTCAGAAGATTTTAAGCTTCTGAAAAGGAGAGCGTACAATGGAAAGAACACGACCACAGACTTCGAGAGATGAATCTCTACTAAACAGCTTAAATAGAGCTTCCAGGGATACAAAGACGTGGAGAACCAACTTGTTGAACTACTTTTGATACAGAAGGATCACTCTTCATTAACAAAAGTTCAAGAAATAAATATTGTTTTAGTGGAGAGGACTCATAAGAGTCACAAAGAACATGTAATAAGAGGAACTTCTGATTATCAAAACCATAGTCGCTCTTCGAACACATTAGGGGAACCGAAGGAAACTCTTTATTCATCCAGGTCTATCAAAATCTTTCTAGAAATCATGATATCACTTTACACCACTAAGATGAATGTATAAGAAGATTCCTGATGACACGAGGAAAAAGAAATTTCATTCTCAGACTTCGGTTACTTGGCACAACAAAATGCTTTCCAACATAAAAGGGTCTAGAAGATCGACCGAGAGACATTTAGCAACACTACTTTAAATGTTCTCCTTGATGTTCGAGAAGGCGGACATCAAGTAAAAGATCGAACTTTAGATACAAAGGAAACCATACGCGCAACTCTAACAAATCATAGAAGATGCCTCATGAGGAGTGGTTGTTATTGCCGATTCAAGAGAATGTGGCAATAGGTCTTCCGAATAATTGCGTTAACCATTACATCAATCATGCCGGGTTTTCAAAGAGACCTACGTCAAAAAATCTTGATGAACAATAACCATCATTGCTGCTTGATATTCAGCTTTGGTTAAGTTAAGAGATAGTTTAGACTCAGCATGTCTGAATAGAAAGGTTGCAACATTTACTATAGAGGTAAAGTTACTAGATTATCAAGACATGGACTACATTGTAAAGCTCCAAAAGAATGAGCTAGGTTGCGAAACCCATGTATTATCAAGTTATCAAAAGATAATTGTCCCTACATGAATTAATTGAAACGAAACACAAATGCATCCTTATTGTTGGAAGATATTTAGGAGGATACTGAACTTTGTGGAAATTCTTCTCTTCCATGACAAATCAGTCAGTGGCTTAGCGTGCTTAGAGAATGTTCTTGACATGTGAAGGTATCAACCTAGCATATCAAGAGTACTTCACACTAGCTTAACTAACATGAAATGATTCCCGAGGAAACAAAGATAACTCTTCTCAAATCCACGGCAACCACTACAACTATTACAAGTGAACCGGAGAAAGTTACTTCTAACATCCAGAATGCATACTTTGAGATCACATGAAGACGGTTCTCAAAAGTTTCCAACATTACCGCCAACTATTCCAGATGAATCTAGTCTAGCATGGAGAAGATAAGAATGTCATCGATGGTGTCAACACCCGGATTTTAAATCCCAGATGCCCATTATGCCATACCTCGCAATCCCAGGATTACCATTTTTGCGAGACATAATGAATTGGATATCATAGTACATCATCCATTACAAACCATACATAAGGTTGTACACAAATAAGGATCTCATGATCCAGTCTTAATACAACAAGCAGCGGACAATAAACGATAGCGTAGCGATGGGGTCCATCTTCAGGGGCACAGGCAATGCTGACGAAGGCAGATAGTCCTAGTTATCATAGCCGTCCTGCTGACCATCTCTTGATAATCTCCTTCATAGTCTCGCCATGATAATAGGCAGGGACAAAATCCATGAGTACTCTTCACGTACTCGCAAACTACTATTAATAGGTACTATAATTCTAATTTAAAGTGCTAAATCTAAGTTAACTATCGAGTTAAGTTTGAAACCTAAGCTGAGTTTAGAAGCGAAGAAAGATAAAGTAAAGTTCTAGAATCACTTAAACTGGGAAACTATTATCATCAACACAACCATGTTGTGGTCAAGTCAAAGTTCAACATTCATTTCAAGTTATTTAGAAAACATCTGACAACAAAACAGTATGGCCATTCCAACTGTCCATAACCGCGAACGCGGCTATCTGAATAGTTTGACACTCTGTAGAGGTGGTACACTTTCACCACAAGATTCAATACATCTGTCAGGGATAACCTTGAATCATCATACTTAGTATGAAGAGAATCAAACATAACCTTCCCTTTACACACCCTAGTATAAGCACCTCTCCTATGAGTATGGCCTCCCAACCATGACCATCAGTCATCTTGGGCACTGCATAGGTGGACAACACTGAGAGGTAGCCTCGGCTCAAACCTCTCCCGTGAGGGAACTAATACTAATGCATATAAATTTCTAGCTAAGCCTTACCCAATTCAGGTAGTTTGGTTGTATGGTAAATTTGGAATGGTATCGCATCCGAATCCAACCATCAGTTTTATAAAAGGGTTAAGGCTCATGCCTCATCATTTTCATCATCATAAACCAGTTGTGTTTCTCAACACATGTCAAAACATCTCAATAGAATGACTCATCATTCCATGGTTTTCACAATTCATTTTCACCAAGTGTTCCCATCTAAAGTGACTCAAGTTTTTGATCTACTCTAAAATACTAAGTTAAGAGTGTTCACTAAAGGGGAAGGATGGGATCAATCTCATGTCATAGAATGACATCTAAAGGTTTCTAAGTAGGTCAAGTTTTATACTTTTTATGCTACCTTCAAAAAAAGTAAGGAACTTTGCATACTAAGGGGAGTAAAACTTGTAAGTACGGCTTGGGGTACTAATAGTTAAAAGGGGTGTGATCAAAGCATGCCTAAAGCATCCTTGCTCATTCATCTAGCTTAATTCTAGCTTGCTAACAATAGCTTGCCTTGGTTGGTGCAGTGGTTAAAGTTTTCTTCTTCTTCTTCTTGGTAGAACTCCTCCTCCTCGAAAGCTTGGTCGGTACTAGCGTCTATAAATACATAGTGAGTAGACAATCACCAAACAATACTTAACTAGGCTAAGTAGCATTCTAAAACACACAATTGATGATCTATTATCATCACAAGCATCACAAGTTAAATTCAATAGTTTCAACCTTTTTATTTTAGAAAAGTAATTTCTACTCATTGAAATATTAACTAAAATTTAATATTCACCACCAAAGTATGGGATCATGTGGACACATGTCCTCACCACATATTCTAACATGTGGGAATGATATTTAAAGGTTGGATCAATATTACTTTGGTTTAAGTTTATTATTTAATGATTTAAAGTGACTAGAAATGCCTATATAGCATTATTTTGGTACTAGTCCAAAGTCACTACATGTAAACCTTAATATTATTACATATTTAGATAGATATGATGAAATGTGATTTTTGAGAGTTGGAATCAACTCAAAAGCTAACTTGGTTGATTTTATAAAAATGTTGCAAGTTGCAAAAGCTTCTGTTTTGTTATTTTTATTAGGAGAGATCTATAACACTAATTGAATTAAGTCCAACGGACTTGGATTGATCATTTTAATACCTTTCAGAAAAAATTGGTTTCATGCAATTTGGATTTCTAAAACTCTCTGAAATGATTTTTGAAAAAGTGGACAGAAACTAGATTTAACTAAAAAGAAAAATCCAGATTTGAATCTATGGGCTAGTGCGGGAAAGGACTTGGGCTGGCCCAGTGGTGCTCCGCGGCACGGGGCTCAACTGAAAGGGGGGTCCCGCGTGTCAGTGGCACTTAAAACGCGAAATGGTACGCGCGCTGTGGGCCGTAGGATTAGAAGCGAGATCAACGGTTGAGGGTCGTCGTCGACGACGAACAGGTCGCCTGCGAGCTCGAACCCTAGCGGGTCGGTGGGGGTCTACTGGGGGCGTACCAGGGCTCCAGCGGGGTTAGCGAGGCGGGCAAACGACATGGAAGACGACAACAAGGCGAGGCGCGGTTGCGGTGGAGCTTGGGGTGGTCGAAATCAACGGCGCCCTTCTCCTCCTGCCGCGGCGGCTCCGGCTCTAATTGCGGCGAGGCAGAGCTCACCTTGCTCCAGCTAGAGGTGGGTGAGGTTCAGAGAGGTGAGGGGAGTGGAACGGTGTGGAGAGAAGAGGCTGGGGAGGGCTCCTTTTATAGGCCTGACGGTGAGACCGAGCGGGATGGGCAGGCGACTACGGCGACAAGGCTACGGCAGTGTAGAGGCATGGTTGGGGGTGGCGATCAATGGGCGGTTCCCTGGCGGTGCTCTAGAACTTAAATGCAATCGTAGGGGCGGTGGCACGCGGTTTGGGCGAGGTGGCGCTCTGAGAGGCAGAGGTGGCGGTGTCCACGGCGAGCGGTGGCTGTGAGGCTTTGGGCGGCGAACGGGGATGTCTGGGGTGTTCTCCATGTCGAGGTGGAGCGGCGGGCGCGGGTTGGTGCCAAGGGGCGGTCTGTGCGAGCGGGGACATGGCGTGCTCTAGGGGCGGCACTGGCATGGTGCGGTGGCACTGGGCGCGGTTTGTGCTCGGTGGTCCACTGCTGCTCTAGGCTCGGGCAAGGGACGGGGGGTGGCGGTGAGCTCCTGGCTACCTCCTAGACATGGCGAGAGAGGGGGAGATGGTCTGCTGCGGCGGGGCAAAGTTTGGCCGGCGACCCTGCCCTCGGGTTGACATGGCAAGAGGGTTAGGGACAAGGGAGAGGGGAGTTAAGGGTTTGGTTAGACTAGGAGGGGACAGAGGAGATAAAAGAGGATCAATTGGGGGCAAAACCCTATTCAAAACAGTGAGCTAGGATTAGAGGTGATAATATGCATGCCAAGTGTTTGATGAAATGGCCGCATGAAAGAAAGTTTTGAATTTTGGTTTCAAAATTTTTGAGTGATCTCCACTAGTGATAGGTAGTGTCTGGTTGCAAGGGTTTTGAAAATGGAGCTCAAATAGATGGTTTTTGAAATAGGGGTGATCTATGCATATGCATTAGATTCAATTTTAAATTGTCATTTAAATTAGTTAACAAAATGTTTTTAGCAGATCAAAAGGTGGGCCTTGGTACCTCATTATGTGTACTAGCAAGGGGTGCAAAGATCAAGAATTGTTTCTGTTAAGAATTGAGTACTAGGAATAGCCAAAGTAGGCATGAGAGTTAAATTTGCCAAAATGACCATTCCTTCTTTTTAATTCTTTTTGATTTGATTTTCTTTAAGAAAAGTTTGGGAATAATGTAGATGATGTTTAAATCACCTAAGAAACATTTTACAAGCATTGGATCAATCAATCATGGCAATTCAAACAACTCCTATTTTAAATGCATACACATATGAATGCTTTCATTTTAAATTTGGAAAAGTTTTTGTTAACCCTAATTTTGGATGATTTGATCTTGATAACCTTGGATTAATGTTTTTGGGATGTTACAAACCTTCCCCCTTAAACAAAATCTCGTCCCGAGATTTACAAAGAAAACTAGGAACTAAAGAGATCTGGGAACTCTGTCCTAATGTAATCTTCGCGTTCCCAAGTAACTTCCTCCTCGGCATGGTTGCTCCACTGAATCTTGAGAAACTTGATACTCCTGGTCCTGGTGGTTCTGTAGGCTTCTTCTAAGATACGGATGGGTACTTCCCGATAGGTCAGGTTATTGTTGATTTCCATAGCTCTGTGATTGATATTCTTGAAAACTTCAGTCTTTTCAGGCACTTCCAAGCATTTGCGAAGTAACGAGATATGGAACACATTGTGGATGGCTGACATCTCTTCAGGCAGTTCCAGTTGATATGATACTTCTCCTCGGCGGTTCAGAATCTTGAAAGGTCCGATATATCTGGGAGTTAACTTTCCCTTCAGACTAAAGCGTTGCGTTCCCTTCAATGGTGAAACCTTGAGATACATGAAATCTCCGACATTGAAAGTCAGGTCTCTCCTTCTCTTGTCGGCATAGCTCTTCTATCTGGATTGGGTGGTCTTGAGGTGCTCACGCACTTTGTGAACTTTCTCTTATGCTTCTCGGAGAATGTCGGTTCCAAAGATCTGACTCTCTCCTACTTGCGACCAATTCAAAGGGGTACGACACTTTCTTCCGTATAGGAATTCAAATGGTGCCATCTGCAAACTAGCCTAATAACTGTTGTTATATGAGAATTCTGCGAAAGGCAGGTTGTCTTCCCATTTTGATCCGTATTCCAACACACAAGCTCTAAGCATATCCTGTAAGATCTGATTGACTCTCTCAGTTTGTCCATCTGTTTGCGGGTGATAAGCGGTACTGAAGTTCAACTTGGTTCCTAAACCTTCCTGAACTTTCTTCCAAAATCTTGAAGTAAACTGGGTTCCTCGATCTGAGACGATGGTCTTGGGGGTTCCATGCAGACTAACAATCCTAGCAATGTACAGCTCTGCTAGTTTTGCACTCTGGTAGGTTGTATTGACAGGTATGAAGTGGGCTACCTTGGGCAATCTATCAACGATGACCCAGATTGAGTCATTTCCCTACTAGAAGCAGGCAAACCGGTGATAAAGTCCATTCCGACGGAATCCCATTTCCATTCTGAAATCTGCAAAGGTTGCAACAATCCTGCAGGTCTCTGATGCTCTACTTTGACTCTTTGACAGATGTCACATTTGGCGATGTAGCTTCTGATCTCTCTCTTCATCTTATGCCACCAAAATTGCTCTTTCAAATCCTGATACATCTTTGTTCCTCCGGGGTGGATAGAATAAAGAGTATCATGAGCTTGCTTCATGATAACTTCCTTCAGCTCCGAATCTGTTGGCACACAGATACGTCCTTTGTACCACAGTACACCTTCTTCGTCTTTGGTGAATCCAGGTACCTTTCCTGTAGCAATACGACGTTTGATTCCGTCGATACTTTCATTTCCTTTCTAGGCTTCCTTGATTTGGCTAAACAAAGTGGGTTGAAGTTCAATGCTAGCTAGGAATCCTTTGCTAACTAACTCAGTCCTGAACTGCTCCAACTCTTCATACAAACTTGGTTGCTTCTCTTTGATCATGGTGTTAAGCCTACCCGGCAATCCGCTAAGAGCATCCGCTACCACATTGGCTTTGCCAGGGTGATAGTGAATGTCAAGGTCATAATCCTTGATTAACTCTATCCATCTTCTTTGCCTCATATGCAGCTCCTTTTGAGTGAAGATATACTTCAAGCTCTTATGGTCTGAGTAAATCTCACAGCGATTACCCATCAAATAATGACGCCATGTCTTCAACGCTAGAACCATGGCTCCTAGCTCAAGATCATGGGTTGGATAGTTCTGCTCATGCTACTTCAGTTGTCGAGACAGATACGTGATGACTTTGCCTTCTTGCATCAATACACATCCTAGGCTAATCTTGGATGCATCACAATACACATCAAACGGCTTCTTGATGTCTGGCATGATCAAAATTGGGGCTGATATCAATCTCTTCTTCAGCTCTTGGAAACTGGCTTCACACTTGTCTGTCCATTCAAACTTCTTATCCTTCTTCAATAATTGGGTCATTGGTCGGGCTATGCTTGAGAATCCTTCTACGAACTTGCGGTAATATCCTTCTAATCCGAGAAATGAACGAACTTGGGTTTGATTGGTTGGGGCTTCCCATTCCTTGACATCTTTGATCTTGGTGGGATCAACAGAGACTCCTCCGGCAGACACAATATGTCCTAGGAATCCTACTTCTTTCAGCCAAAACTCACACTTGTTGAACTTAGCATATAACTGATGCTCTCTTAGGGTTTCTAGAATGATTCTCAGATGTTGCTCATGCTCTTCTTCTGACTTGGAGTAGATAAGGATGTCGTCGATAAACACAACTACAAACTTATCTAGGAAATTCATAAAGATCTTATTCATGAGATTCATGAAATAAGCAGGGGCATTGGTTAATCCAAAAGACATAACCGTATACTCGTATAAACCATAGCGAGTAGTAAAGGCGGTCTTCGGAATATCCGTTGCACGAATCTTAAGTTGGTGATAACCAGTCCTAAGATCAATCTTTGAGAATACCTGAGCTCCAGACAACTGATCAAATAGATCCTCTATCTTTGGCAAAGGGTACTTGTTCTTGATGGTGACGTCATTCAACTTCCTATAATCTGTACACAGACGATTGCCTCCATCTTTCTTGTCGACGAATAACACTGGTGATCTCCATGGTGATGTGCTTGGCTGAATCAAGCCTGTTGCTAACATGGCATCCAACTGCTTCTTCAGTTCTACTAACTCTGAGGGGTTCATGGTATAGGGTCTCTGGGCTATAGGTCCGGTTCCGGGGATTAGTTCGATAATGAACTCAAAATCCCTATCTGGGGGCATACCTGGCAATTCATCTGGGAATACGTCGGGGTATTCACAGACTACTCTGACTTGGTCAATGGTGGGCAGGGCTACACTCTTGTTGCACTTGAATTGACGGGGTAAGGTTTCAAAGATATGCTCTACTGTTACTCCAGAACTACTGGTCATGGTGATGGCTTTCTTAGCACAGTCTATCAGTCCTTTATGCCTTGACATCCAGTCCATACCTAGGACTACTTCCAATTCTTTGGTTCCAAGTATAATTATGTTGGCATAAAAATCTATCCCATGTATTCTGATAGGTACAACTTTGCAAATTTTTCTAGCTTCTGTAGTTGAATCGGGGATTTGAACTATCATGACATGCTTCAGGTTGGTTGGGTGAATCTTACTAGTGCATACAAATTCTTCAGTGACAAATGAATGTGATGCTCGAGAATCAAACAATACTCTTGCTAAACTGAGTTGACAGAAAACATACCTACCACTACATCTGGCGCTTCCTGGGCTTCTTCTGCGTTCATGTGGAAGAGACGACCGTTGTGGTGGTGCGGGTTCCCTGGGGCAAATCTCCTTCCTGGTTGAACACGACGCTGCTGCTGAGCTGGGGCATTCATAGGGGCATTGGCGGAAGTATTCTTGGGACACTCATTGGAGTAGTGACCCTTCACTCCACACTCGAAACAAGTGATCTGGGACTTGTCCTTGACTGTGATAGGTACAACATTGCTGCCAGTTCTAGGTGCAGTGTTGTTGTTGCTCTTGGGCGGGGCACGGTTGAAATTGTTGGCATTGCCGGAGTTGTGATTGTTTCCTCCGGACTTCACATTACCTCCGCTACGGTTGGGGTAGCTTTGGCGAGAATTTGGGGGTCGGTTGTTCCTTGGTGCATATCCTGGTGAGGGGTTGGGACGGTACTTCTGGTGACTACTGGATCCAGACTGCTGCATCATACGACGCTTGCGATTGTCATTTGCCTCGTTAATCTTTCCTTCCATCTGAATGGCAGAGTCGACTAGCTCTTCAAGATCATCAAAACGGATGTTGACGAGGACAGTCCGCATCTCATCATGCAGTCCGTTTAAGAATCTCTCCTTCTTCTTGGCCTCCGTGTTGATCTCATCCGGTGCATATCTGGCAAGTGATAAGAATCTGTCACGGTACTCTACCATAGTCATTCTTCCTTGCTTCAATTCACGGAATTCATCTCTCATCCTGCTGACAAGACCTTGCGGTACGTGGGTGCGGCTGAACTTGACCTTGAATGCTTCCCAGGTCATCACCTGGCCATGGTTCATATTGCGGATGCTATTCCACCAAGCTATTGCATCTCCCGCCAGATAGTGGGTGGCGAAGAGAACTTTCTCATTCTCATCAACTCTGGCAACCTCTAAGTTGTTTTCCATGGTCTGTAACCAGTCATCATCATCTAATGGGTTTTTAGATTGGTTAAAGATTGGGGGATTTGTGTTCTAAAAGTTTTTGAGTTTGGATCCTTGGTGATCCTGATTTCCATGTCCTTGGTTGTTGAGAGCCATTTGGGCGATCTGCTGCAATGTTGCTAAGTTGGCTTGACGCTCGGCCCTGCTTGCTTCACGGTCCGCGATGAGATTCTGTAGGATCTGCAGCATTGGGTCTTGCGACGAGCTGCTCCCTCCTTGGTTCCCACGAGTCATCTGAAGATTGAGATAGATATAGGGGTAAGAGGGAAAGTCTAAGGTTCATGGTTTTGGGTTTTCAAAGCTAAAACATTGAGTTATACTCAGGTTTTTCAACTAACTTCATTTTCATTCATGCAAGCAAGCACACAATACAACACACACCACAACAATCAAAGGGGAAAACAGATGGTTTGAAGAACCATTCTGCAAGCTACGATACAATGAGATGATACATCTCATGCTACGACAGTGCTCTAGTGCCTCTACTCATTGTCGATGAAGTCGGAGTCTTCATCATCAGTGTAGAAGTCCACATCATCCTCCTCTAGAAAGTCATCATCGTTGCTGAGGTAAGAATCCATATCTCCCTGGATGTCTTCACCCTCATCATCTTCTTCCTTGGCGGCAAGCTGAGCTTCCTGCTCCTTGACGGTCTTCTCGAGGTCGGCCACCTTCTTGCAAAGACGGGCGATGGCACGATCCTTCTTTGCACGCTGGCGACAAAGAGACTGGCGATCTTAGACGAGCAGTGCGAAAGTCTGGGCCTTCTGGTCGGCAATGGCACGGTTCTGGTTGGCTAACTCCCTGGCATTGTCCAGTTCCTGCTGTCTGTTATGAAGCAAGAAATCAAGGTTCTCCACTTGACGCCTCAACTCTGGGTGACTTGGCATCTCCATCGGCATTCCCATGAAGTCATGTCTTGCATAGTGGGCAAAACGGGTTCCTTGGATCTTGTTGATGCTGAGGGCACATAGACGTGCGAGAGCTTCATGCATTGCCCTGGCTAATCCATCTAGCCAGTTGTTCTCTCTCACAGAGAACTGAATTCTCCCGGAAGTTGGTGCTTCGATGCTTCCCCGAAGATCCGCGGTGACTAGCCACTGTAGGTCTCCTCCTGGGGGTCCTGGAAGTTGAGCTCCAAGAAACTACGGATGTGGGCGTCCCAGTAACTCCGACAGTGAATCCAGACCCCTCTCGAAGATCAGCTGACCTCCGTTTCCCAACTGGTAAAACTTGCTGAACTGAGTCTCCATCTACAAGAATTAAGGATGAGGAAGTTAGTGAAGTGATCAAGTGTGTCAAATTTTAAGTAGTAATGTAAGAATTTTGAGGAACATGACTTTTTGAGAAAGAATGAGTTCACAAGGGTAAGAGAGGAAATAGTTTTTCATAAATACTCACTTTGGTTTTGAAGCTAAGTTTTTTTTGTTTGGACGTCCATTCTAACTAGGGTCTCCCATGGTCAGGATGGCTCTGATACCAACTTGTCAACACCCGGATTTTTAATCCCAGATTCCCGTTATGCCATACCTCGCAATCCCAGGATTACCATTTTTGCGAGACATAACGGATTGGATATCACAGTACATCATCCATTACAAACCATACATAAGGTTGTACACAAATAAGGATCTCATGATCCAGTCTTAATACAACAAGCAGCGGAAAATAAACGATAGCGTAGCGGTGGGGTCCATCTTCAGGGGTACAGGCAATGCTGACGAAGGAAGATAGTCCTAGTTATCATAGCCGTCCTGTTGACCATCATCTTGATAATCTCCTTCATAGTCTGGCCATGATAATAGCCAGGGACAAAAGCCATGAGTACTCTTCAAGTACTCGCAAACTACTATTAACAGGTACTATAATTCTAATTTAAAGTGTTGAATCTAAGTTAACTATCAAGTTAAGTTTGAAAACTAAGCTGAGTTCAGAAGCAAAGAAAGATAAAGTAAAGTTCTAGAATCACTTAAACTGGGAAACTATTATCATCAACACAACCCTGTTGTGGTCAAGTCAAAGTTCAACATTCATTTCAAGTTATTTAGAAAACATCTGACAACGAAACAGTATGGCCATTCCAACTGTCCATAACCGTGGACGCGGCTATTCGAATAGTTTGACGCTCTGCAAAGGTGGTACACTTTCACCACAAGATTCGATACATCTGTCAGGGATAACCCTGAATCATCATACTTAGTATGCGGATAATCAAACATAACCTTCCCTTTGCACACCCTAGTATAAGCACCTCTCCTATGAGTATGGCCTCCCAACCATGACCATCAGTCATCTTGGGCACTGCATAGGTGGACAACATTTAGAGGTAGCCTCATCTCAAACCTCTCTCGTGAGGAAACTAATACTAATGCATATAAATTTTCAGCTAAGCCTTACCCAATTCAGGTAGTGTGGTTGTACGGTAAATTTGGAATGGTATCGCATCCGAATCCAACCATCAGTTTTATAAAAGGGTTAAGGCTCATGCCTCATCATTTTCATAAACCAGTTGTGTTTCTCACCACATGTCAAAACATCTTAATAGAATGACTCATCATTCCAAGGTTTTCACAATTCATTTTCACCAAGTGTTCCGATCTAAAGTGACTCAAGTTTTTTATCTACCCTAAAATAATAAGTTAAGAGTGTTCACTAAAGGGGAAGGATGGGATCAATATCATGCCATATAATGACATCTAAAGGTTTCTAAGTAGGTCAAGTTTTATACTTTTTATGCTACCTTCAAAAAAAGTAAGGAACTTTGCATACTAAGGGGAGTAAAACTTGTAAGTAAGGCTTGGGCTACTAATAGTTAAAAAGGGGTGTGATCAAAGCATGCCTAAAGCATCCTTGCTCATTCATGTAGCTTAATTCTAGATTGCTAACAATAGCTTGCCTTGGTTGGTGTAGTGGTTGAAGTTTTCTTCTTCTTCTTCTTAGTAGAACTCCTCCTCCTCGAAAGCGTGGTCGGTACTAGCGTCTATAAATACATAGGGAGCAGACAATCACCAAACAATACTTAACTAGGATAAGTAGCATTCTAAAACACACAATTGATGATCTATTATCATCACAAGCATCACAAGTTAAATTCAATAGTTTCAACCTTTTTATTTTACAAAAGTAATTTCTACTCATTGAAATATTACCGAAAATTTAATATTCACCACCAAAGTATGGGATCATGTGGACACATGTCCTCACCACATATTCTAACATGTGGGAATGAGATTTAAAGGTGGGATCAATATTACTTTGGTTTAAGTTTATTATTTAATGATTTAAAGTGACTAGAAATGCCTATATAGCATTATTTTGGTACTAGTCCAAAGTCACTGCGTGTAAACCTTAATATTATTACATATTTAGATAGATATGATGAAATGTGATTTTTGAGAGTTGGAATAAACTCAAAAGCTAACTTGGTTGATTTTATAAAAATGTTGCAAGTTGCAAAAGCTTCTGTGTTTTTATTTTTATCAGGAGCGATTTATAACTCTAATGGAATTAAATCCAATGGGCTTGGATAGATAATTTTAATACCTTTCAGAAAAAATTAGTTTCATGCAATTTGGATTTCTAAAACTCTCTGAATTGATTTTTGAAAAAGTGGACAGAAACTAGATTTAACTAAAAAGAAAAATCCAGATTTGAATCTATGGGCTAGCGCGGGAAAGGACTTGGGCCGGCCCAGTGGCGCTCCGCGGCGCGGGGCTCAGCTGACAGGGGGTCCCGCGTGTTAGCGGCACTTAAAACGCTAAACGGTACGCGCCCTGTGGGCCGTAGAATTAGAAGCGAGATCAACGGTTGAGGGTCATCGTCGATGACGAACAGGTCACCGGCGAGCTCGAACCCTAGCAGCTCGGTGGGGGTCTACTAGGGACGTACCAGGGCTCCAGCGGGGTCGGCGAGGCGAGGTGCGGTTACGGCGGAGCTTGGGCTGGTCGAAATCAACGGTGCCCTTCTCCTCCTGCCGCGGCTGCTCCGGCTCTAATTCCGGCGAGGCAGAGCTCGCCATGCTCCAGCTAGAGGTGGGTGACGTTCAGAGAGGTGAGGAGAGTGGACTGGTGTGGAGAGAAGAGGCTGGGGAGGGCTCCTTTTATAGGCCCGACGGTGAGACCGAGCGGGATGGGCAGGCGACTCCAGCGACAAGGCTACGGCGGGGTAGAGGCATGGTTGGGGCTGGCGATCGATGGGCGGTTCCCTGGCGGTGCTCTAGAACTTAAATGCGATCGTAGGGGCGGTGACACGTGGTCTGGGTGAGGTGGCGCTCTGAGAGGCAGAGGCGGCGGTGTCCACGACGAGCGGTGGCTGTGAGGCTTTGGGCGGCGAACGGGGATGTATGGGTGTTCTCCAGGTCGAGGTGGAGCGGCGGGCGCGGGTTGCTGCCAAGGGGCGGTCTGTGCGAGCGGGGACAGGGCGTGCTCTGGGGTGGCACTAGCATGGTGCGGTGGCACTGGGCGCGGTTTGTGCTCGGTGGTCCACTGCTGCTCTGGGCTCGGGCAAGGGACAGGGGGTGGCGGTGAGCTCCTGGCTACCTCCTAGACATGGCAAGAGAGGGGGAGATGGTCTACTGCGGCGGGGCAAAGTTTGGCCGGCGACCCTGCCCTCGGGTTGACATGCAAAGAGGGTTAGGGACAAGGGAGAGGGGAGTTAAGGGTTTGGTTAGACTAGGAGGGGACAGAGGAGATAAAAGAGGATCAATTGGGGGCAAAACCCTGTTCAAAACAGTAAGCTAGGATTAGAGGTGATAATATGCATGCCAAGTGTTTGATGAAATGGCCGCATGAAAGAAAGTTTTGAATTTTGGTTTCAAAATTTTTGAGTGCTCTCCACTAGTGATAGGTAGTCTCTGGTTGCAAGGGTTTTGAAAATGGAGGTCAAATAGATGGTTTTTGAAATAGGGGTGATCTATGCATATGCATTAGATTCAATTTTAAATTGTTATTTAAATGAGTTAACAGAATGTTTTTAGCAGATCAAAAGGTGGGCCTTGGTACCTTATTATGTGTACTAACAAGGGGTGCAAAGATCAAGAATTGTTTCTGTTAAGAATTGAGTACTAGGAATAGCCAAAGTAGGCATGAGAGTTAAATTTGCCAAAATGACCATTCCTTCTTTTTAATTCTTTTTTATTTGATTTTCTTTCAGAAAAGTTTGGGAATGATGTAGATGATGTTTAAATCACCTAAGAAACATTTTACAAGCATTGGATCAATCAATCATGGCAATTCAAACAACTCCTATTTTAAATGCATACACATATGAATGCTTTCATTTTAAATTT
The DNA here is from genome assembly GCA_916181665.1 of Avena sativa. Classification (NCBI taxonomy): domain Eukaryota; kingdom Viridiplantae; phylum Streptophyta; class Magnoliopsida; order Poales; family Poaceae; genus Avena; species Avena sativa. The sequence goes on from OV702290.1 coordinate 201,829,569, forward strand.
GGAATTTTTTTGTTAACCCTAATTTTGGATGATTTGATCTTGATAACCTTGGATTAAAGTTTTTGGGATGTTACAGATGGGCTCAATAACAAACTTATCGTGACACTCCAAGAAGATAGACTCACATGTGGTATGACTGGAACAACAATATTGGTCAGACCAAAGCACATGAAGAGGTACCTAGGTGAAACATCACAAATAGATACACCATCAGGATAGTCCCTAAGACTGAGTTTGATTTGATGATAGCCCGAATCAAACCAAAGGTGGGGATGATAACATTTCCACGAAGGAAACACTATCCTTCTTCAGCACGAACAAAACTAGGCATCCCATTAGAAGGAACTATGTTGGATAGAACTTTTGTCTTACAACTCTTCAAGTTGTTGTTTAAGCTCAACCAACTAGTTTAGGGTTATCTAGTACGGATCCTTGTAGAAGGGAGCAATTTAGAGAACTTGCTTGCTTAAGAACTTGACAAACATGGTCATGTGGCGACATGACGATACTTCTACAAAGACGTCTAGAATATCACGAACTACCAATATGTCACGAAGCTCGAGAGGAGATCTTGCTTGGTATGGCAAGAAGACATAGTCTAAGAGTTTTGGCACAAGTCTAACTCTTTGACCGAAGAGAGTGTACTGGAATAGCAGACTTGGTGGCACAATCATCCTTTCCTTAATGATATATTAACCATCATGCTAAGAATGACAGAAATGTCCTTGTTGAGGTCTAAAGCAATAATGATTGCTAAGAATCTCAGATGGCCACATTTACGCACACACATCATTCACGAGCACGAAAGCTCGAAGGAAGGGTGGGTAAATATGTGTAAGAGCATCACTTCATTAAGGGAATCATGAAACTCAGCACAACCTCTTAGTATAAACGAGTGTGATACCTTAAGGTAGAGCAAAACAGAAGCCAATCAATGCTTATTGATGTATGGATTACAACACTTCGACCTGGTCCTAGAAATGACGAGGTCCTGGAGTTTGTTGCTCCTAGACATCCCAAAATGGTTTGTCTTGACGGACCACAAGAGTATCTTTCATGGGAGGACACCAATGCACACTTACTACTTGGCTACCAATTGGTAGATAAAGGTCAGAAAACAACAAGGAAAAAGGAACATCCGCAGGATAGAATCCCGAGATGTGGATACAGAAGTCAACAATCTTCTGAAGGCCGATGCAGGAAAAGGAGGTGTGGCAGAGTCATGGGTACAGATGCGAGACTCATGAGGAGTACTCTTGTCGTGATCTATTTGGTTCCATTAAAGAACATCTGCCATAGCATGTGGTAGGGGAAGTCCTTAATTTTCAAAATTCAATCGCGATAATATCCACAAGCTCGAAGGCTCGAATTGTAGTACCAGCCATCCTGAGGTAATGTTAAACATTAACAATAGGGAACAATGAAATGGATCTTGGGTTAAAGGTCAACTTCACGTACAAGATTTAGAACACCAGAATCAAGCACACTCAGGGATCTTCGGTTCAAGCCCAAGGGTTAAAACCCGAGAAAGGAGTAACTACTATCTTGGTAGCACAGAGGGTACTACAAGGTAGTAACCATGAGGTAGCTTCCAAGAGAAGAAAAAACTTCTGAAGTACCCAAACAAATAAAAAGGAGGCACCCGACGTGAAAGGAAACTTCAAGGCCTAGAACAGATCACTATGGAACCATCAACTTGATGTTGTGGTCCCATAAGATAGAGAGATCATGATGGAAAGGAATCTCTCAACTGAAGTAGAGCAAAGGGAAATAAGGAACACACACAACTGACTCTGGAGAACTCAACACTATGTCAACTGGCTGAGAAACGACATGCCTAAAAGGCACCTAAGCTTTGAAATACGAGACGGGATAGCAAATCTTTTCCAAAATCAACACAACATTAGATGATGCAGAGTTAGAGCGAAACTAGATAAGGAGAAAAGAAGCATACACATACTTTTCAACATTCAAATAGTTTTGACAAACACTAGACTCAACATCGACCAGTAGAAAGGTATTCCTACAGTCGGTACGGCTCTAATACCAAAACATGTGACACCCCCGGGATTAGGGCTAGACAAATCCCAGGCCTGTGTCTAATATAAGCCTAACCTAAATCTCGGAGGCATGAAGAAAAAGAATTGGTAACATTACAGTGACCCTACGACACAAAAGTTATTACAGTAAGCTCATATCTAAGCAAAGTTCCAAAATATTACAAGCAGAGGTCACTAACCACAAACATCAAACAATTAAAGGCAAATTATGCTATTAAGTATAGCAAACTTAACAAATGTCCTAAGAGGCCTGAAGCATAATGATGACGTCCCAATCCATAGATTCTAGGCTGCCAACCGGGAACCCCAAGCTACTCGTCGATGTCATTGTCGTACATAACTCATCTCTTATGGTAATACTTATCTGCTGCAAAAGTATCAACAAAGCAAGGCTAAGTACAGGGTGTACTCTGTAAGACTTATGGCTAGTGGAGTTATTTTGTATAAAGTTGTCTTTGTTTGTAAAACCAGAGGGAGGAGAAGTAGCTCGACTAAATAGATCATTTTAAAAGGGGATAAGAAAGCGATATCTCTAACTTGATCAGCTCTTGATATCCACCGAAACTTTATCAGCTGAACCTACCATCTAGGATCACCCCCTCGATCCCTGAGGAAGCATCCTTAAACACACTTTACTTACTTGCCAACTTTTACGATTAGGTTATTCTTCTCTATGATCCCACGTCCATTCCCAAGTTGTCCATAACCATGGACACGGCTTTTCGAAACCCTGCAGGGGTGTACAACTTTACCCACATGTGTCGTCTGACTCTTAATGTCACTTGACACACTTCCTTAGTGTGTTGATAGAGGGTGATCGACCAAAACCTTTCCCTTGATTTTGCCTAATCCACGATTCACCCAGAAGGGATCCCTGCTACGACAGTTGGCCATACTCCAAGGAGGTCCGCGAATCTGTGTACCAGGATCCAGTTTCAGTGCCATGCACCCTTCACCGGCCATGTCCTATATGATGCACCATCTTTAACCCATCCAAATATGTAGAGGCCAACTCCAAATCTCGAACTACAGACTCATGGATCAGACTACGCAAGTTGGGGTGAAGGGGGTCCCCATAAACGCCCGTGTGGTTGCACGCTCGGTCTTGGTCCAAAGGCAAGAACTCGGGTCCTAGTGGTGGCAAGTATAGGACTACAAAAACCACAACCCTCGTGGCCTCCCATACAAGCCTTAGCATGTTTAACTTTCATCTCTGATCATACCACGTCATCCTGTCCAACTAGGTTCACTCATCTCTGATTCATCAACCGGATGGACTAGCAGTAACAACTAAGCTTGGCTAAGCACAACAGATATAAATAGCTCTAGCGAAGCTCACAAAGCCAAACCCTAGTTAGACCAGGAGTAGTGGATCAGGGAGTATAGGCTACAAAGGTAACATGCATCAGATAGGATTAATCTATCTATCAAAGAATGACTTTAGAATCATATGCACATGGCAAGAATGAAACACTTGAAAGCATAGGATTTTATCATGTGTGGGGCTATGCTTGCCTTTGCCTGTTGATACCCAAATATAGATCTTCAGGGTTCATCAGATGATCTTGTTTGTCAATGACCTTCGATGGTGTTGATCTCAATCTTCAATCTTGAACTCATTCTCGTTGCTCACATCAACTCAGAGGTCTACTGATAAGCAGCAGAAACACCGGAAAGGAAAGCAGCAATCAACACATGTCATCGATGCAATGCTCAATCAAGAATGGTGATATGACAAGTTAAATTGTATTGTAATTAAACTCTAGTACATGCTTGGTCATTTTAAACATGGTCCGAGGGGTCCAAACCCTAATTCAGAGAAACCCTGGATGTATATGTGAGGGGTCTTTTTGTTCTTCTAATTAAACTTGTCATGTAAGTTGCTTAACAATTCATGGTTATGAGTATATTGTGTAGATCTCATTTTTCTGAACATTTTGATATATTATTTGTATTTTTCTGACTTAAAATGAACTAGTTATTGAATTTCTAACATTTATCCTTTTTTTGAAATTAAAACAAAACTGGAAAAACGTTTTTACACCCACACAGAGCTTGCCACTTCAGCTGACGGAGGGGCCCCAGGCCACCTCAGCATCCACGCGGGGTAGGTGGGACCTGGCGCGGTTGACTGCGTTGCCCTGCATGGTCGCTGACGTCAGCATGACGTCAGCGTGATGTCATGGCGGGGATTGCTCCCAGGTTGGCCATGGGGCGGTCGCGGGGGAGCACGCGCGGCTCGGCGGGCGGGTGTGTTGGATGTGCTAGGCTGCGGGAGTTGTTTACGGGTGGAGCCACCCGATTTGGGTCACCGGAGTGGCGAGCACGACCACGACTGGCGGCGGCGGTCAGTGGCGCACGAGGCGAGGACAAACCAGAGAGGGAGGGGAGGCACAGGGTGGTGCCTGAGTACCGCATGCTCACTAGAAGGCGGAAGAGGCGATCGGCACGGTGGGGCACGGTCGGGAACAATGGCGATTGACAACGATGGTGGCGGCCGGAGTCCGGGAGGGAACTTTAAATTGGAGCGTCTGGGAGCCTCCCGGGTTGCAAGCTTGGTCGTGGAGGTTGCTGGGGAGGAGGCAGAGCTTTTGACACGACTAAATCGGCCCGGGACAGTGCGGAACGGTGGCGAGCGGAGGAGCCCGAGGGCGAGGGTTTGTATCCCAGAGAGAAAAGGAAGAGAGAGCTAGGGGAAGGGATAAGACCAGCAGGGGAGAGAGGGGCGAGCACGACGACCTTCTTATCCTCGCGGGATCCTCAGTGGGGCACGAATTGTGTCGATCGAGCGACAGATGACGGCAGACGCGCCACCGAGCAGCTTCACTCTCCCGTTCGTGAGGAAGAAGAAAAGGAGAAGGTCGGCGAAGTGGTATTGGGCTGGGGTGGGCTACGGCTAGGCTACTGTGAGCTGCTTTGTGCGGCAAGTAATGGGGAGAAAGGGTCTGGGCCAGCCTGGTTAGGCTACTGGCTCTTTTTTTATGTAAAACCTTTTTCTTTTGTTGTTTTCTCTTTTATAATTCAATTTCTCTTTTTTTTTTAAATATCTCTAAGATACCAGAACTTTTATAAACTTATCAAAATAACGCAGAGCCCTTATAATCCATTTGGGCTCCATAATTTTGGTAGTTTTCAAAATACAAAACCATTTTGAATGCATTTCAAAAAGAGAGGGGAAGATTAAGGTTTAGTGATTATTTGTTGCATGCATTTTAATATATTGGATGATGCTCATGGATACACATACAAGCCCTAATTACTATTAGTAGAACTAGGGGTGTTACAAAACCCTTCACTCGGATCAGGGCTCAGTGTCGGGGGGATGACCTCCGGATACCCCAATCAGACAAGAATCATGGCAGTCGGTTCACGTTCGGCTGGCCGAACGCAGCCGGACACAAGCAAGTCAAGCCGGCTACTTCAGGGTAGCCGGAACAGCGAGGAGCAGCAAGGGACGGGGCCGTCTACATCAGCATAGCCGGACTCAATCAGGAGGACAGTGCGATGTGCGGCACAGTGCACGGTACGCCCTGGTATGATGACAAGACCCGCAACTACATGGTTATACCGAAGACTTTGCGGGGTGACGCGGGAATAGTGGCCAGATGCTGATGACAGGCTCGCACGATGTTCACTGTACCCACGACAATCTTACCGCCGGTACGCTGATGGGATGTAAGTGTACCGAGTACTATAGATGACCAGCCAGTTGGGACCCGTCTATGGGGCCCACTAGCCGGTCTGGCCAGTAAGACCGTTGCATCTGTGCCTATATAAGGAGAGGCAAGGTTCTCATAGAAAGGGTTGGTCTCAGTGCATTTAAGGCAGTAGCTAGAGAATACAGCTCGAGGAGCGATTGTAGCCCGTATACCTCTCATAGTCAGATCGGTAGGAGTAGGAGCTTTACCTCACCACGAGGGCTCCGAACCTGGGTACTTCCTGTCTCTCGCTACACTTGCTTGTACCCAATCCCGCCCGCGGATGCCATCGAGAGCTTCCCTGCTATTCCCCACACCTCTATCTATCCTGCTTAGGTACTTCCGTTCCCAATACAACGACAGTTGGCGCCCACCATGGGATAAGATGGCTTCGACCGGAGTCACGTTCTGCACGGGACACCACACCTCAGCCGGTGAGCGCGTGGCCTCCGGCCTAGTGCTTACGCTTGGCAAGTTTGACTGCATCATCGACAACGCTTCCTACTTCGCCGGATCCATGTTCCCGGTGAACGGTTCCATTCTGCTTTTTGGCGTCCTCCCCGTCTACATCGCCACCGTGCCGGAACGTTTCCCTAGGGAGATCGTTTCCGTCACGGAACCACTGCACCTTGGCAGCGACACCTCCGTCGCTCCTCGTGGCGTCGAGGTGATGATGGACGGCTCCAGCTCTCACCCCCGCCAGCCATAGGAGCGGGGCATGGACGAGGTCGAAACCTCTACTCCACCACCCAGGAACCCGGTGGAGGAGGCTATCGACCGGCTCCTCATGTCGGTTAACCTCGGGGATAACCTGGAGGAGGTGGAGGCTAACTTCTCCATGGAGAGGCAGCTTCTCCTCCAAGAGGCCATGGAGCTGGCTGCGTCCCGGAAGCAGATCGAAATCACCCAGCGCGAGTACGACCGCGCGCACAACTTCACTCCGGGTACCGCGGAGTCGAGACGGTGCGAACAAGTACGACGCCAGGGCGGCGAGCTAGGCGGTAGGATGGAGAAGGATGGCGAGCCTCATCCGCTACCCGCTCTCATCCAGCCCACCTACAACACACCCATCAAGAACCTGCGCGCAGCGTGAGCCGCGGCAAACGAATTGCCCTACCTGGAGGGCGAGGAACGAGCCTGGCAGCACGCTCGGGTGCAGGAGCTCCTCCAGATCACGGACCAGCAGGCTGATGCCAACCGGCAGATGCAGGAGGACCCCAGCTGCTCCAAGGGAAGCATGCCGCTTGCCAATAGCAAGGGCGTGCCCCGTAACACCCAGCAGGCGTCCTCTCCTCCGGCTAAGGCCCGCAGCAAGCGCCGCGACTCTGTCAGCAAGGGCCAACCGTGCCAGGAGCAAATGGTGAACAGCAACCCATCGCCTCCCCCTCCACCAATCGGAGCGCCAAGACCTACCGGATCCCGTCTCTCGGGCCAGGTAGGAGCGCCCAACCTGGATCGTCCGGATGCCCGTGACCGCATTGGGCTCCTTGCTCAAGCGCGCGTCACGGAAGAAGAAGACTCGACTGGACCGGTTTGTTTTGTACCCCGCATCTGGAAAGAGCCCTTTTCGGATAAGTTCACCCTGCCCAGAGACACCCCCAAGTATGACAACAACATGAAGCCGGAAGATTGGCTGACCGACTACGCCACGGCAGTCGGCATCACCCATGGGAACAAGCGCACAGCTATGCGCTACGTCCCCCTCATGCTAACCGGGTCAGCGAGGACATGGCTCAATAGCCTCGCGCCCAACAGCATCAACGCCTGTCCAGAATTTGAGAAGGTGTTCGTCCACAACTTCAACAGCACGTACAAGTGTCCGGGCCACCCACGCGACCTAGCCTTGTGCGTCTAGGGCAACCGCGAGACAGACCGCAAGTACCTCGCCAGGTGGACGGAGCTGTGCAACACCTAGGAGGGTATCCTGGAGAGCCAGGCCATCGGCTTCTTTGTCGACGGGTGCTAAGAAGGCACCATGCTTCGCTACTGGCTACTGTGTGACGAGCCGAAAACCATGGCGGAGCTCATGACGGTTGCGGACCAGTACGCCACGATGGATGCCACCATGAAGAAACCCCTTTGAGTATGTGCTGGCGGGCGTCAAACTCCATCGGAGCCGGCTCGCGATCGTCTGAGCAATCCGGCTGGAGAAGCCAGATCCTCCAGGCGCCACGGCAATGACAATCGGTTCTATGGGGACCACCAAGCCGGACAGCAGAAGCCTTGCTACCACACGTGGCATGTCAATGTTGTGGAGGGCGCGCCCGATGCACCGGCTAACGATGCAAGAAGGAAGAAGTCGTGGCTCACCTTCGACCAAATGTTTGACGACCCGTGCAAGTGGCATAGCGGTCCCTTCATGTTGGCTACGCACAACACCCGGAACTGCAGCTGGACCTGCCAGCTAAAGGACCAGGACAACCAGCAACGTCTTCCCCTGCCCCCTTCTGGTGGACCACCACCACCCGATAGGGGAGCCGGTAATGATGGTAACGGCAGCAACGGCAGAAACAACAACAACGGCTACCCCCAGCCGCATGCCTCCTACCACATCTTCGAGACAGAGCTGGATTACAAGCACAGCCGCAGGCGACGATCCAAGGAGGTCAACACCATCGTCTCCCCATTCCCCCAGTACCTGAACTGGTCGGAGACCCCCATCACCTGGAGCCGGGAGGATCAGCCAGATCTGCTTCCGATTCCCGGGGCTACGCCATGGTGCTTGACCCCCTCATCGTCTCCAACGAGCGCACCGCTTCTCACGCGTCCTCATCGATGGAGGTAGGAACCTCAACCTTCTCTACCGGTCTTCGCTGGAGAAGCTTGGCATCCGTGAGTGCAACCTGCGCCCGACTACCACGACGTTCCACGGCGTACTACCAGGACCGACTTTCGCCCCACTGGGTAAAATCCAGCTAGACGTCATTTTCGGGACCGAGGAGAACTTCCGCCGTGAGCCGATATGGTTCGAGGTGGTGAACCTGACGAGCTCCTACCATGCTCTCCTCGGGTTCCCCGTCCTCGCCAAGTTCATGGCCATCCCCCACTACACGTATCTCAAGACGAAGATGCTGAGACCAAACAGCGTGATCATCGTTGCCGGCTGCTTAAGGCGGTCGATGGAGTGCACCTCAACCGGCTCCAAGCTGGCAGAGGCCCTCATCATAGCCGAAGAGAAGCGCGTGATCATGCGCAATGTGGCCATTGCCCAACAAGAAATACCGGCTAGCAGCAAGCCGGCTAGAGAAGTACCTTTCTAGCCGGCAAAGGAGACGAAGAGGATTCTGCTCGACCTCTCCGACCTGACCAAGTTCATCACCATTGGTGCCACCTTGGACAGCAAATAGGAAGGCGTGCTCATCGACTTCCTCTATGAGAATCGGGACATCTTCGCATGGTCACCCAAGGACATGCCAGGTGTGCCGAGGGAGTTCGCCGAGCATTCGCTTCATGTGCGGCCGGATGCCAAGCCGGTCAAGCAGCCTCTGCGCCGATTCGCAGAGGAGAAAAGAAAGATCATTGGTGACTAGATCACACGGCTCCTCGCAGTTGGGTTCATCATGGAGGTGTACCACCCGAACTGGCTGGCCAACCCAGTCCTGGTGTTGAAGAAGAACAAGACCGGGAGCATGTGTATCGACTACACCAGCCTGAACAAGGCATTCCCGAAAGACCCCTTCGCTGTGCCCTGTATCGATCAAGTTATCGATTCCACGGCCAACTTCAATTTGTTGTCCTTCTTCGATTGTTACTCTAGTTACAATCAGATCCGGCTAAACCCGGTTGACGAGATAAAGACATCGTTTATCACCCCATACGGGGCTTTCTGTTATGTAACCATGTCGTTTGGTCTGAAAAATGTAGGCTCTACCTATTAGCGCTGTATGCAGAAATGCTTGCACTCGTAGATCGGCCGAAACGTGCATGCCTATGTGGACGATGTGGTCATAAAGACCAAGGAGAAGCGCACCCTCCTCGAAGACTTGGGAGAGACATTTGCCAACCTCTGGCAGTACCAGATGAAGCTTAAGCCAGAGAAATGCCTCTTCGAAGTCCCATCCGGCCAGCTACTCAGTTTCCTCGTTTCACAACGAGGGATCAAGGCAAACCCAGAGAAGATCATGGCCATCAAGAGGATGCAGCTGCCCAGGAACTTTCTTGGAGTCTAGATGTTCACCGGATGCCTGGCCTCCCTCAGCCGTTTTGTCAGTCGGCTAGGGGAGAAAGCACTTCCGCTGTACCAGCTGATGAAGAAGACGGACAAGTTCTCCTGGACATCGCAGACCGATGCTGCTTTTCATGACCTCAAGCGCATGCTATCCACAGCGACGGTTCTAGCCACGCCGGCTAGCAAGGAGCCGATGTTCCTGTATATAGCAGCCATCAGCCGGGTCGTCAGCGTCGTCCTGGTGGTGGAGCGCCGTGAGGAAGGCAAGGCTCAACCGGTTCAGCGACCCGTCTACTACCTCAGCAAGGTTCTCTCCCTCTCCAAGCAGAACAACTCCCACTACCAGAAGATGTGTTATGGTGTGTACCTGGCGTGCAAGAAGCTTAAGCACTACTTTCAAGAGCATCCAATTAAGGTCATGTGCACCGTACCCCTTTCCGAAATTATCGGCAACAAGGACGACACCAGCCGAGTCGCCAAGTGGACCATCGAGCTCGCCGCCTACTCCATCCAGTATGAGCCCCGGCTCACGATCAAGTCGCAAGCTTTGGCGAACTTCCTCATCGACTGGGCCGAGACCGAGTACCTCCCACCGGTTCCTGATTCGGACCACTAGAGGATGCACTTCGATGGCTCGAAGATGCTCGGGGTCTTGGGAGCCAGCATCGTCCTCACCTCGCCCAAGGGAGACCGGCTGGAGTACGTTCTGCATATCCACTTCAAGGCCTCCAACAACGTTGCCGAATAAGAGGCATTGGTGCATGGCCTCCGGCTGGCCAGGGAGGTATGCGTCAATCGGATCCTTTGCTTCAGCGATTGGGATCTGGTGGTGCAGCAGGTATCCGGAGAATGGGGCGCCCGCGATGTAAACATTGCTCTCTACCGGTTCCACGTACAAAAGCTCAACGCCTGCTTTGACGGATGTGAGTTCCATCACGTCCCTCGTGCCAACAACGAGGCAGCCGATTCGCTCGCACGAATCGGATCCACCAGGCTGGCGATCCCACCAGGGGTCTCCTTGGAGCACCTGCGCAAGCCCTCCATCAACCCGTCCCCCGAGTCGGATTCCATTATTTGGGCGCGGAGCGCTCCAGTTGACGGCACGGTAGATGTGGACCCGGCAAAACCCGTGAAGAAGAAGGCTCGCACCAACTCTGGCAAGTCCGTACCCTTCGGCTCGCAAGACCCGGGGGCTGTCGACTCATCGAGTTGCTCGGGGGCTGCCGTTCTGGGTACCTCATCTAGACGACCCCCCGACGCCCCCAACCGGAGAATGGAAGCGTCCTCACTATCCAGGAGATACCATCCGGGGCGCAGCCCTTCATGACCTACATTGCCAATGGAGAGCTTCCGGATGACGAGGTGGAGGCCAGGCAAATCTGGCGGCGCACGCAGACATACACCATCATCAATAAGGAGTTGTACAAGTGCAGCGTATCCGGCATCTTCCAGCGGTGTGTCGATGTGGACACAGGCTACCGGCTACTCAAGGACATCCACCAGGGCGAGTGCGGACATCACGCCTCATCTAGGGCAATAGTCACCAAGGCGTTCCACCATGGTTTCTATTGGCCCACCGCCCTCGAGGATGCCGAGCAGCTTGTCTGCGTGTGCAACGGGTGCTAGCGCTTCGGAAAGCTCAGACACATGCCGACTGCAGTGCTTAAAACTATACCATCACCTGGCCCTTTGCTGTCTGGGGCCTTGACATGGTCGGTCCCTTCAAGCGGGCGCGCGCAGGCATGACCCATCTGCTAGTAGCCTATCCGGAAGCTGGACGGGGCGACAGTCGTCACTTTCTTCAATGACATTATTAACCGGTTTGGCTACCCCAATAGCATCATCATCGACAACGACACGCATTTATCCAAGCGGGCCTTCGCCCGGTTCTGCAGCAACAAGGGCATCCGGCTGGACCTCGCCTCCGTCGCGCACCCGTAATCCAACAGGCAAGTCGAAAGGGCAAACGGCCCAGTGCTAGCCGGCAACAACCCACGCCTCATAGAGCCCTTGAAGCGATCACCCGGATGCTGGATTGAGGAACTTCTGGCTGTGCTGTGGAGCCTCCGCACCATGTTGAATAGGTCAACCAGCTTCACCCTGTTCTTCCTCATTTATGGCTCGAAGCCGTCCTCTCCGTGGACATCGAGTTCGACTCACCGCGCAAGCTCCTCTACGATGAAAAGGCCACCCAGGAGGCGCGAGAGGATGGCGTCTGCGCTATCTAGATCGGCCCTGTACCAGCAGCACTTGCGCTACTACCATTCGAGCCGGATCTGCCCCGTCGCATTCTGTGAGGGCAATCTGGTTCTCCGGCTGGTGCAAGACACGAAGGGCATGCACAAGCTATCACCGCCTTGGGAGGGCCCCTTCATCATCAGCCGGGCACTGCACAACAACTCCTACTACCGCATCGATGCACAACAGCCGTGCAAGAACAAGATGGACAAGTCGAATGAAGAGACAGAGCGCCCCTGGAACGCGGCCCCGCTCCGCCGGTTTTACACCTAGTCACCGGACAGTGTATGTATCCCGCCAACTCTATGAATGAAAATGCGGACCCCTACGAGATGCTCAGGGGCTCCTTGCTAGAAATTTGTGTGTATTTGTTTTCGGTTCAGTTTTTCCAGCTCCGGCAACCCCTACCCGAGGGCTTGACGGCTGGCCCGACCTTCTAAATCAACAAACTGGCTAAGTAGTGTGCGACGATGTCCGGCTCACTCTTCGTCTGAGCTACAGACCGCAACCCGGCTGTCCGGCTAGCAAGAGCAAAAGCCCGAGGAATCCCACATGAAAAATGGGGAGGAGATGCAATAAATCGAGCATCCCGGCCTTGCAACTAGTTTGAGACGATCCGGCTACTAAGCCATCAGTATCGTACGCAATGTACTGTCAGCTCCCTTTGGTTCTGGCTGTAGACCGCAACCCGGCTGCCCGGCAAGGACGCAACGTAAACAACTGAGCACACGGGAAAATGGCTAAGTTTCTAGAGAAGCACAAGCTAGTTTTTGAAAAATAAACCTGCCTTCTAGCTAAAAGGCGCTACCTTAACCGACTAACCTATTGACGGGTGTGAATGTATATATGTTTGTTTTGTACGACTACATCGAGTCGGAATTCAAGAAGGAGGAAGATTCGAAGTCCTTGCCTTCATCAAGCGCTCCGAATCTCGGGGGTACTCCCACTGGGTGCGCTCGCGCGCCCCTAGTGAAATCTTGTAGTTTCCGACCGGATAAAGGCGTTTAGCCGGATATTTGGAGCCCAGGTGAGAAGAAAGAAGAAGATTTGAAGCACCTGGCTACACCAGCTAAGGGCAGAAAGAAAAGAAAGAAGAAGATTCGAAGCACCTGGCTACACCAGCTACTCCGAATCTCGGGGGCTACACCCAGTGGGTGCGCTGGCGTGCCCCCACTGGAATTGAAGTTCCGCCAGCTGCAGGCATTCAGCCAGCAAAAGTAACCGGGTACCTCCCAAGTTAGGGTAGCCGGCTAGAGGTGTCTAGTAGGATAAATCTAAAGACTTGAATAAAAGAAAGAAGATTCGAAGCACCTAGCTGCGCCAGCTACTCCGAATCTCGGGGGCTACACCTAGTGGGTGCACTGCCGTGCCCCACTGGAGTTGGAGTTCCCCCGGGTAAAGGCGTTCAGTAGAGTGAAGACAGCCGGGTAAATTCAACCGGCAAAATATAAAAAATTCAAAGCGCACAAAAATCAAAAGTTTGAAGCAAGCCAAATAGTTCAGTTGGATAAAAAAAGAGGGAGACGAAGCTCCCATATGTTCACCCATTGTCAGAGACAGCCGACACACAAGACAAAGTTCAAACAAGCAAAATAAATAAAAGTCCACTCGGCATTCCGGGGATTTTGTCTTGGCGGTAGGGCCCTTGCCATATGGAGGGTCCTGACTGGAAGCGGTCTCAGGAGGCGGAGGAGGCGCGTTTGCAGATCCGGCTCCAGCATTGCCACCAGTCGGCTGCGACGAGGCTTCCACATCAGGTGTCCGCGTAATCTGCGATCTTGATGGCGGAGGCCCGGAACTCTGGATGGGTGTAACATCCCAAAACTTTAATCAAGGTTAATCAAGATCAAATCTACCCAATTTAGGGTTAACAGGAACTTTTTCCATTTAAAATCTTTAAGCATTCATATGTGTGTGCATTTAAAATAGGAGTTGTTTCAAATGCCATTATTGTTTGATCTAATGGTTGTAAAATGGTTCTATGATGAATGTTACATCATATAGATCATTCCCAAGCAAACACCAGAGAAAAAGAAATCAAAAAGAATTAAATAAAGGAAATGGTCACTTTTGCCATTTTAATCTCTCAGCCCACTTGGGTGTTCCTAGCACTCAATTTACAACATAAACAATTATGGATCTTTGCACCCCTTTCTAGTACAAGTAGTGATGTGCCAAGGCCCACTTTGTGATATCCCAAAAACATTCAAACTCTAATTTTAAATGACAATTGAAAATGGAATCTAGTTCATATGTCTAGATCGCACTTTTTCAAAAACCATCCAAATGAACTCCATTTCAAAATCCCAAGCAACCACAGATGCTTAAGCATGTGACAAACCACTCCACCAAAAATATTTCAAAAATTCAAAAGTTTCCTTCATGCGGCTATTGTGTCGAGCACCTTGTCAACAGAATCAAACTGGCCTAACTTATACTATTTTGGATCAAAAATTGTTGAGCCATTTGAGCCACATTAATCATCTTTGTCTCCCCCAGACCTAACCAGAACAAAACCAGCCCATCCCCTAGCCCTTGGCGCCAGTGCAATGCCGCACCGAGGCCATGATCGCCAGTTGATCATGCGCAAGCCATAGCAGACCACCAGCCCCTCTCCGCCGATCCAGGAAGCAAGGCGCCACCTCACCGCCGCCCACGGTCCACCCCACGGCCCCTGCTAGCCCCTGGACCACCTAGAGCCGCGCCGCACTAAGTATCCACGCCGCGCCAGAGCGCCCTCACCGCCAGCACGCCACAGACCGCACCTCGACCGAAGACCGCGCATGCCGCTCCGCCTTGACCACCTCGACCGAAGACACGGCCATGCACCGCCGCACGACCAACGATCGCCGGGAACCACGTCGAGCACCACCTCTGTCCCCCAGAGCGCGTGATGCTCCCGACCGATTTCCATCGCCCCTAGCTGCGCCATAAAGCCGTAGAGGACCGCTATGAGGCAAGCCACCGTCCGCCTATCTCGCCCATGCAGGTAGCTCGCTGTATCATCGTCACCAAGGAGCTCGATGTCGTCCCTTCGGTCCCCTCCTCGAGCCTATATAAGGAGGCCTTCCCCAGCCTCAATCTCCACACCATTCGACTCCCCTCTCTCCAGCAGTCCTTCTCCACCTCTCGCCATAGCAGCTCAAGCATCCTATCGCCAGAATTGAGCCGGAGACTACCGTAGCAGAGGATGAGACATTGCCGTTGATTTCGTCCACCTCAGCCTCTGCCGCGACTTCGCCTAAGCTCGCCGTCGTCGTCTTATTCGTTTGCCTGCCTCGCCGCACTAGCTGGAGCCCCGGTACGTCCCCACTGCACCCCCACCGAGCCGCTAGGGTCCAGTCTTGCCGGCGACGAGTCCGTCGACGACGACCGTGAGCCGTTGATCTAGTTCTAATCCTGCGGTCCAGCTCGCCCCGTACTGCTTCGCGTGTAATGAGCCACTGACAGGCGGACACCCTGTCAGCAGTCCTCAGCGCCGCGGAGTGAATCTGGGCCAACCCAATTAGTTTCCCGCGTGACCCAGTTAATTCAAATTTGGATTTTTCTTTTTAAACTTAAACTAGAATCTGTCCCTTAGTTTAAAAATCAACTCAGAGAGTTTTACAAATCCAAATTGAGTGATTCCAATTTTGTTGGAAATCTAATGAAAATATCTATCCAAGCCCGTTGGATTTAAATCATGTAGAGTTATAGATCTCTCCTAGCTAAAATAACAAGACAGAAGCTTTTGCACATTCAAACATTTTTATAAAATCAACCATAATAGCTTTTGACTTGATTCCAACTCTCAAAAATCACATTTAACCATAACTATCTGGATGTGTAATAATATGAAGGTTTGCATGCAGTTAATTTGGACTAGTACCAAAATAATGCTATATAGGCATTTCTAGTTACTTTAAATCATTAAATATTAAACTTTAACTTATTAAAATATGATCCAGCCCTTAAATCACATTCCCATATGTTAGAATATGTGGTGATGACATGTGTCCACATGATCCCATATTTTAATTGGAGAATACTAAATCTTAGTTAATTTCAATGAGTAGAAATTACTTTTCTCAAATAAAAAGAATGAAGCTAGTTCATTAAACCTTGTGATGTTTGTGATGATACTAGATCATCAAATGTGTGCCTTAGTGTGCTAAGTAGACTAGTAAGTATTGTTTGGTGATTGTGTATTCCGTATGTATTTATAGACGATAGTACCGACCAAGTCTACGAGGAGGAGGAGTTCTACCAAGAAGAGGAGGAAGAGAATTTCAACCACTACACCAACCAAGGAAAGTCATCATTAACAATGCAAGATCACCCTTGCAATATATTGTTAGCAAGTTAGAATTAAGCTAGATAACCTAAGCAAATGCATTAGGCATGCTTTGGTTATACCATTTTGACTTATACCTACTCCATGCTTTATTTACAAGCTTTACCTTCTTTATTTTACCAAAGTCCTTTACTTGTTTAAAGTTAGCATAAAGAGTATAAAACTTGACCTATTTAGTTAGACTTAGATGTCATTCTATGGCATGAGATTGAGATTTGCTTCCCACATTAGTGAACACTCTTAACCTAGTAGTCTAGAGCTAAACCAAAACTTGATCACTTTAGATGGGAATACTTGGTGAAAATGACCTCTGAAAACCTTGGAATGATGAGTCATTCTATTAAGATGTTTTGACATGTGTTGAGAAACACAAATGGTTTATGATGATGATGAAAATGTTGAGGCATGAGCCTTAGCCCTTTTATAAAAACTGATGGTTGGGTTCGGATGCGATACCATTACAATTTTACCGTACAACCACAATACCTGAATTGGGTAAAGCTTAGCCAGAAGTTTATATGCATTAGTGTTAGTTCCCTCGCGGGAGAGGTTTGAGCTAAGGCTACCTCTCAATGTTGTCCACCTATGCAGTGCCCAGGATGCAGATGGTCATGGCTAGGAGGCCATACTCATAGGAGAGGTGCTTATACTAGAGTGTGTAAAGGAAAGGTTATGTTTGATTATCTGCATACTAAGTATGATGATTCAGGGCTATCCCTGACAGATGTATTGAATCTTGTGGTGAAAGTGTACCACCTCTGTAGAGTGTAATAGGCGTGTCTGCGGTTATGGACAGTTGGAGTGGCCATACTGTTCTGTTGTCAGATGTTTTCAAAATGACTTATGAAATGAATTGTGACATGACTTGACCACAACAGAGTTGTGACTATGACAACTAAGTTCCCACTTAGGTGTTTTCAAACTTTATTTTATCTTTCTTTGTTTCTGAACTCAGCTTAGGTTTAAAACTTGGTTTTACAAATAAACCTAGAACTTAGCATTCCTACTAGAACTATCTTACTTGTTAGTGGTAGTTTGCGAGTACTTAAAGAGTACTCATGGCTTTGTCCTTGGCTATTCCTATGGCCAGACTATGAGGAGGCCTACCCTGAAGGAGGACAACAGGACGACTACGACAACTAGGATCATCTCCCATCGTCAGCATTGCCTGCAACACTAAAGATGGACCCCACCGCTACGCTATTTATTCCGCTACTTGATTGTACTAAGACTGGATCATGAGATCCTTTATTTGTGTAAGACCTTATTATGGTTTGTAATGGATGATGTACTGTGATATCCAATCTGTTATGTCTCGCAAAAATGGTAATCTTGGGATTGCGATGTATGGCATAACAGGCATCTGGGGTTAAAAATCCAGGTGTTGACAATGGGCTTGGCAGATGGCGGTGAGGTCGGCGCCCGCGCGGAAACCCCCGTCGATCTTCTCGACGTGGGCGTCCTTCTACCAAGAGGGCATCAGGGCCAAGGCCATTTCTGCCATGGCTCACGCCGCCAGATCCCTCAGGTGATCGACGGTAACCGGCACCTCCACCTTGGCAGCCAGCTGCGCCATCGTATCCGGAACCGGCACGTCCGGCCACAGAAACATGAAGATAGCTTGAGCCACCTGGTGCAGCTTGGCAGCCTCCTCGCCAAGGAGGACGACCAACTCCTGGGCGGTCGGCTGCTCCACCGGCTAGTTCTCATGCAGCCGGTTATACGCCAGTAGGTCTATGCCGGGATAAAAAGCTGTGAGAAAAAAGGAATGTCAGATCCAGCTACCGGATCTAGAGAGATGAAGATAGTCGGAGAGAAAACTTACCCTTGGTTGTGTGCCCGACCTGCATCAGCTCCTCCAAAACCGTCAGCTGTTTGACCTCGTTCTCTTGGTCCTTGTTCTGGATTTCGAGGAGGTCAAAAGCTTGGGCCCAGCTTGCGAGGGTGGCGTCGCGCTCCTTGACGGTTGCCTCCAGGGCGTCCAGCTTGGCGTGCCAGTCCTTATTCTGCAGCCGAAGAGTAGAATTGGACTTGCTCAGTCGGTCGTTCGCCTTCTTCAGGCGATCGATTTCCCGCTGAGCGCACACCATGATGGTCGCGGAAACCGACTATCAGCAAAAAAATGGAGAAAAGGAAAGACCAAGGTATCTGACAATTGTATCTGGCTGAAGGGACTTACTCTGGGAGGTCCTGTTGTTAGCCACAAGCTTCTGCTCCAGTGTTCGGTTGCCGCCGGGTGTGGCCTCGAGCAGCCGGATCTCCTTCACCACCAGCTCAGGGGTGGCGGCAAGGTCCGCCAGCGAGGCGGCAAAGGAAGCGTGATCATCAATGGCATTGGCGACTAGTGACTCCTTCGCCTCCGCCACAACCATCTGCCACTCCTCCCCTGGCTCGTCATCCGAGTTGTCGTCAGTGACGACCACGGGCTCCTCGCTGGTGGAGGCCCTCCTCGCCGCCGGGGGGGAACTACCTCCACTTTGTGAAGAAGGCACAGCCGTTTCTGGCCAAACCACCATGGTCGGCGGGGCGTCCCCTGCTCCGGCTGCGGTAGCCATATCAGCTTGAGGCGCCGGCGGAGATGGTGCCCTGGACGAAGGAGGGGGAGCGGAAGCAGATGCGGGTGGCACGGTGTCCGGCGCGCGGGGTGGCGAGCCAGCGGGCTCCCGCGCCGGACTCGCGGCACAAAAGGAAACCAGCGCACTAAACAAAAGATGACAAGAAGGAAATAGAGGCAAATAAGCAAAAGATAGAAAAACTGGCACGAAGAAATGAGGAAAAAAGGCATAAGGGCCAGTGAGGAACTTACCTCGACACCACGGGGGGCGGCCCCTTCTTGCGACCAAGGCGGCTGGGCGGAAGGGCGCCGGTCTAGCTCCTCTTAGGGGCCGGCTCCTCCACGGCGGGCCGGCTGGCCCCGCCACCTCCTCCACTAGACCAGCTGGACCCGCTCCCGCCGGCGCCGGACCGGCTAGAGCCGCTCCCACCGGCGCTCGACTGGCTGGAGTCACCGTCTGTTGCATGGTGCCGAGTCGGTTCGGGAGCCGGCGCCTACTCCTCCTCTTCATCAACCTCCGCGTGGGTGTCGTGAGACGGCTCGTCGTTCTGGCTCGGGAAAGACGTTGCCGTCCCCATCCGAGTCCTCGCCATACCAGCGAGCGCGTGGCTCGGGGAGGTCTGGCATGAAGTTTTGGAAGGGGGCCTCGCCCTCCTCCCAGATGATGCAGGGTAAGGTCTGCTAAAGAAAGAGACATGGGTCAGCCGAATAGAAAGGCAGAACAATAAAATAAAAAAGAAAGATCCGACTGGCAAGACTTACCCGGGGCGCGCGGTTGTCACAGCTGTAAGGAACCAGCCTGAACTTCCAGTGCTCCGACAGTTGTTCCTTCGTGATCGTCCACACCCACTCCTTCAAGTTGTGGTAGCGGGGATCACGGCGGGACAGCCGGGTCGGGTCCAGCCGGCCGGAGTAGTAGCACATCTTGTGTGCCCGCTGCTGCAGCGGCATCTTCAGCCGACATCCAGCTGAGCGTGATGTCTAGGTCGTTTAAGCCGACGATGACAAGGGATCTCATCCACTGCAGCATGGCATCCGTTCCGCCTTCTCGCCGTGGATCTTCAGGTCCCAATGCTACCGGCTAGATTCCACGCCTGGAAAGCCGGCAGATTGATCCAGTCCACATCGCCAAGGTTGCGGACGTAGAAGTACGACTGCTGCCATAGTCGCACCATGTCCTGCAGCCAGAACTTGGGGTAGCCGGTCTACCTATGGGAGTAGATGGAGGTGCCACCGTACGTCAGCATCGGCCCCTGGGTGAACTAGACCTGCGGCTGGACTCAGAAGAGCCGGCAGAAGAGCCCGAGATCCGGCTGGATCCCGAGGTAACTCTCGCAGAAGGCCACAAAGTGAGCCAGCGTCCCGATGGCGTTGGCGCCGAGGTGGTGGAGGCGGAGGTAGAAGAAGGCAAGAAAAGTGAGGAAGAAGGGGTGCACCGGGTAGCGCGAAGCCGCGAGCGAGGCGCGACAGAAAAATCACCCGCTCCACCTCCGCCGGGTGTGGCGATTGCTCCCCTCCGGCACAAGCCGTACTGCCACCTCCGTCTCCAGCGGTAGCACGCGGGTGGCGTGGTACTTCTCGATGTGCTCCTCCGTCACGGAGGAGCCGCACCATGCTCCACGCTCGGTAACTAACTTCGTCTCGCTAGGCGGCGCTCCGGTTGAGGAGTAACCGTGGCCCGTGTCTCTGGCGATGCTAAACTAGCGGCGTGGTGGACTACAACAGCAGCAGCAAGCGAGGCAGAGGGAGGAAGGCCAGGGCGCATGGGAGAACTGGGGAGGCAGCGAATGGAGGGAGGAACTCCCTTCCCCATGCGACCTTTTAAAGACCCGGAAGCGGAACCGTCCGCGGTGCCACGCGGCGCCCATCGAGCTGCACGCCGCTCTCCCCACCGTGCAGGATCCTTTGTGGAGGCACGTGATGCACACACGATCCTGGAGCAGAAAACGAAGAGGCAGACGGCAGTTCCCGAGGCAACGTGCGACGGGACGTTACGCTGCCCGCCGCAGTGCAATGATGGCGCGTGCGTGCGTGGCTGGCATCAGCATTGACATCACGGGTAGCGCAACCACCAGACGTAGCCGGCCAGAAATTTCAAAGTTGGAGAGGAGCGCGCGCACATTTCACCTAAGGATGAAATCTACATGCGATCGGTGGGATGACCTCCGGATACCCCAATTAGACAAGAATCATGGTAGTCGGTTCGTGTCCGGCTAGCTGAAAGCAGTCGGACACGAGCAAGTCAAGCCGACTACTTCACGGTAGCCAGAACCCCGAGGAGCAGGAAGGAACGAGGCCGGCTAAATCAGCATAGCCGGACTCAATCAGGAGGACAGTGCGACATGCCGCACAGTGCATCGTACGCCCTGGTACAGTGACAAGACCCGCAACTATATGGACATATCAAAGACTTTGCGGTGTGACGCGGGAACAGTGGCTAGATCCTGACGACAGGCTCGCACGACGTTCACTATACCCATGACGACCTTACCGCTGGTACACTAATGGGATGTAAGTGTACAGAGTACTATAGATGACCAGCCGGCTGGGACCTGCCTGTGGGGCCCGCCAATCGGTCTGGCCAGTAAGACCGTTGCCTCTCTGCCTGTATAAGGAGAAGCAAGGTTCTCATAGCAAGGGTTGGTCTCAGTGCATTTAAGGCAGTATCTAGAGAATACAGCTCGAGGAGCGATTGTAGCCTGTATACCTCTCATAGTCAGATCGGCAGGAGTAGGAGCTTTACCTCGCCACGAGGGCTCTGAACCTAGGTACTTCCTGTTTCTCGCTACACTTGCTTGTACCCAATCCCACCTGCGGACGCCGTTGAGATCTTCCCTGCTAGTCCCCACACCTCAATCTAACCTGCTTAGGTACTGCCATTCCCAATACAACGACACTTAGGGTTACTCCCATATGGATCTCTGAAAGCATATTCGACTGAAACAAGCAAAAGAAGACAACAGTCACAAAATACTTATAGTTCCCACTCGAGTCTACGACTCGAATAGGAACTCAGTGGCTACTCCCATAGGGACCGCTGGTCGCGCACCCTATGATTTTTCTTATACATGACTATGTGTTGACTACGTCCACACTCGAAAGCTCCGGCGACTCTGCCTCATATTTTCCCCTCAAAGATACTGCATCTCCTAGGCCACCCAAATCATCTCCGTGATGACAAAATTCGGATGACACACTTGCAGCGTGAAGATAAGACCTGAAGAAGGCATGGCAACGCACCTGCTACGCTCTACCAGACATAAACCGTGCCTACCGGCATGATGAAATAAGCCTTGACGGACGCGTCGATTTCTCAAACTTATACACTAGGATTCGACTCTATAAGACCTCCACAGCCTGAGTCAAATTATGCCAGCACTTTTCTGAATTCGAGTCCAGGGACTCGAGTTTGAGTAGATTACATTGTTTTTCCCTATGTTAGTTAACTGATCCTGATACATCGGATGAATCAGGCAGGTATATCGATAATCCCTACGATACAAATTAGATCACTTGAATACACTCTTGACTATGCACTCGAAGGCTTCATAAAGTCTCCACTCGAATCTGCGATTCAACCGGACACTCGGGGGCTACTAACGTGGGCATATTTTACAGGTACTCGAGCTTGGCATATATGGTCCAACATTGAAGAAGCCCACGACGTTTCTAAGGCCTAGCCAAGATTCGGGTGACCTAGAGACTTCGACTACTTGCAACACACGACAAACTTAAGATAGAAGTTTAAAGGGAAAACCCTAACCTGTAACCGACTCGGCCTACTATCTCGAGACCTAGTCTATCTATATAAAGGCTAGGAGGGGGCGGCGAGGAGGACAATCACAACCCTAGTTTCCACACCATCGCCAGATTGCATCTGCGCACCCCCTGTAACTTTTGACTCCTCGATAATTCCAAGAGCATACAAGCAGGAGTAGGGTCCTCTACAAGGCCTGAACCTGGGTAAACATTGTGTCCCTGTGTGCTTGTTTGCTAGCCGATCGATGCCTCCAGCACTCTCTACTTCCTTGAACCTAAGTCCATCCGTAATGGGCATTGATGAGTTAACCCCTTGTCACTATGTTTTTGGTGTTTTCCAAGAGTTTTCATCCTTCCAAACCAGCTAACTTGGTTTCAAATGTCATGCAGAGAAATGACAATGAAGGACAAGAGTTCCAACTTCTCGGCTCAGAATCTTCTAGCAGATTGACCAGGAGTCGCAACCGCTCAAGGAGCTACTGTCAGCCTGAACGTTCTACTGTAAGTTCATACTTACTTCAAATGATCTCTACTATATAATACTACTTGTTTCCCTTATTCTTTGTTTTAACCTCTTTCACCATTTTTTAGCAGACTGTAGTTAAAACCTAGTTAGGAGTCCTTGGAAGGCAGGACTGAAAGTTGTGATGCCTCTTCCCATTCATCCTCCCATTGCATTTCCGAAGCAAACAACTTACCTAATAGTCCACCTAGAACAACTCCTGCCGGTGATAAATATGTAAAGGTTGTATTGCATGAAGAACAAAAGGGTGTAGCTGCTCTTAGATTTGTAGCTGAAATGTTGAAGAAGAGGACATATGATACATTGTAGCAAATCGCCACGTACTGATCTCTTATTGATGGTACTGACACATTGTAATCTTTTAGAATTACAATCTCGTTGTATAACCTGTTGTAACAAACTTTTAAAGTTGTGTAATAAGTAGTTTTCATTTGTGCGTGTTTATTAAGTGATGTCTTGATATTCACCTGTTCTGCCAAAAGTAGGCGCTAGCAAAAAAGGCCGACATAGTAACAGGCCAGAGCAGTAGCATGCCGAACGTTGAAACAACATGCGCATGGACGACACAAAATGACTAGAACAGTAAAAGGCCAAAATGGTAGAAGGCCAGGATGGTAAAATGCCAGAACAGTAAAAGGCCATAATAGTAAAAGGCCATAACACTAAAAGGCCAGAACAGTAAAAGGCTAGAATGGTAAAAGGCCATAATGGTAAAAGGGCAGAATAGTAAAAGGCCAGAACAGTAAAAGGCCAGAACAGTAGAAGGCCAGAGCAGAGAAAAGGCCGGAATAGTGAAAGGCCGGAACCGCGAATGGTCTCAACAGTAAATGGTCGGAACAGTAAACGTCTAGAATAGTAAAAGGCTAGCATGGTGGTAGGCTAGTACAGTAACAGGCCGAATAGTGCTGGCCGGAATGGGCAAAAACCCAAACACTAAAGGGCCTAAACAGTAATAGGGCGAAATTCCTAAAAGGCTGGAACAGTAACAGGACTGAACAGTAAAAGGCTAGATTGGAAACAAGCTTGAATAGTGCCTGGCCGTCTTGGTGCAGGCCTCAAGTGATGGCATAGTGTTGGGCTAACTTGGGCCTTATATAGGCCGAAATAGTGTCGGGCCCGAAAGTGTACGGGTCGCTGCTGGCTGCAGTACTGGGCCGATTCAAGACAAAGTTGTCTTCCTATTGGGCTCTCCACATGGGCCGGCCCATTCAATTATTAGTAGGCCTTGGCAGGGCCTCGCTTCCACCATGGTTTCTGCGGCCGTTAACTTCTGGTTACTGCCTGGCAGGTTGCGTGACGTCAGCAGTCATCGCGGCTGGCGAACAGATCTATGATGCAACAAGTTTTCGTGGCCGAAGGGTGCGATCTGCCACGGTCGAAAAAACCTGTGGTTGATTCATTTGTGACGGGGCTTTTACCACGAAGGCCATCCGTCGTGGAACACTTTTTAGCAACGAAAAATGGGCCTTCAACCACGAAAATTGTCCATTGTAAAAGCCAACTTTTCTTGTAGTGGGTGTACTCTCAAGACATTAATTCATCAAACAAGACATAAATTTAAGAGTTTTTCTTATTGTACTTGTTTGGCATTATTATTTCCAAGGCAAGACTCGGTTAGCCAAAGGAACTACAGCAAGAGCTTCAACAACTAATCATCATACTAATAAAAAGCTTTACTCTAACCATATTAAATTACTCCCACAAGCATGGAATCTTAGCAAATCAACCAACTAAGATAAACAACTCAAACTTCAAAAGTGGGAGACATAGGACATACCTCTCATAAGTGAGCTCATGATTCTCTTCCTTATAGGGATGTGTTCCTTCAAAAGTCAAACACGATTATTCTCATAATAATATTAAAGCAATTAGGCAAAGTGTGAATCCACATTTATGAAAAAGGAAGAACGGAAAATTATTATTTTTGTATTTTTGAGGATATGGATTAAATAATAGAAAATAACTTGTGACCAAGAAAGGGTTTTAATAAAAGAAAAACAGACGAAAAACAAACGAAAACAAAAGAAAAGTAAAAAGCAAAGGAAAAAAGAAAAGTGTTGGAATGGGCCAACACAAATGTTTCAAAGCTCCCAAGGAGCTGGAGTACAACGTCATTATTACACAAATAAGTGAGCTCATGATTCTCTTCCTTATAGGGATGTGTTCCTTCAAAAGTCAAACACGATTATTCTCATAATAATATTAAAGCAATTAGGCAAAGTGTGAATCCACATTTATGAAAAAGGAAGAACGGAAAATTATTATTTTTGTATTTTTGAGGATATGGATTAAATAATAGAAAATAACTTGTGACCAAGAAATGGTTTTAATAAAAGAAAAACAGACGAAAAACAAACGAAAACAAAAGAAAAGTAAAAAGCAAAGGAAAAAAGAAAAGTGTTGGAATGGGCCAACACAAATGTTTCAAAGCTCCCAAGGAGCTGGAGTACAACGTCATTATTACACAAATAAGTGAGCTCATGATTCTCTTCCTTATAGGGATGTGTTCCTTCAAAAGTCAAACACGATTATTCTCATAATAATATTAAAGCAATTAGGCAAAGTGTGAATCCACATTTATGAAAAAGGAAGAACGGAAAATTATTATTTTTGTATTTTTGAGGATATGGATTAAATAATAGAAAATAACTTGTGACCAAGAAAGGGTTTTAATAAAAGAAAAACAGACGAAAAACAAATGAAAACAAAAGAAAAGTAAAAAGCAAAGGAAAAAAGAAAAGTGTTGGAACGGGCCAACACAAATGTTTCAAAGCTCCCAAGGAGCTGGAGTACAACGTCATTATTACACAAATAAATTTGCCGAGGGAACACATCCCCAAGATCGGGCTTTTGCAAGCCCTTTGCTTGCTCATTGTGGTGGTGATGGATAGTTTCCTATGTTCCATTGGCTGCTCCAATCATGGAATTGGGTGGCAAGGCTTGCAGTAGCATCTAGAATGTTGATAGAGAGGTTGTTCATGTTTTGAATATTCCTTCGAGTGCATAGATGTTTTGATAGGTGGTGTAGTAGTTTCGTTCTGCTCGTATTGTTAGGGTCCTCCTTGTTCTATTTCTTCATCTTCTCCTCCTCCTCCCATGCGTATTTTTGTTGGGGTAGATTAGCCTCAACCTGCACGTCAAAACACAAACATCCATCCTCGATAGAGAATAGACCATTCGGCAAAGGAGCCAGGATCAAGTGATCCGCTCCAGGTATATCAAAAAAGTATCTACCATGAGTTTTAGAAACCATACCACATGCTCTTAGAGTGGGGAAACCGAGACGGTGACTTCCTATCAATAGCTGGATGTTACCTAGGTTGATGTGAAGTGCACGTGCAATAACGGTCACAACTCCCCCTTCCCATATGGGTCCTCGAGATGGAAGAGCTTGATGCTTAAGGTAAAACACAAGAAGAGCGCCCAAATTTGGCATTAAGTTAAAATTAATAATAGAAGCCTTTGCAAGGATCAACATGTCCTCCTCATTAACTCTGGTAAACTCACCACATGCCTGCAAGGTGTTAGCAATTACATAAAATAAATAGTGAATACCAGGATGATCAATTTGGTTTCCCTTGGGTGTGTTTCCACGAATTCTTATTAAATTGAAGTACTCCCAAGGTGCTGGATTTAAAAAAAAAGTAGTTGTGCACACATCGGTGGTCTTGTTGGCAAACCCAAAACATTGAGCACATTGATCGAGTGTTAGGATGTACTCATGGTTCATAAGGAGGAATTTGATGCGATTAACTCCAGGCCTTTGTTCCTCCGTACAACCGTAAGGGTCCACTATATGTATCAATGTGCTGAAGAACTTAGGCGTCAAGTGGCAATACGTGGAAACATCCTAAAAGACAAAGTCATACACACCAACATTGTTGCAAAGTAAATCAAAATCAGCAGGAATGCCAAGTTGGTTCAGGATATAGGGACACAACCACTTGGTGGACTTGATTTCTCGGAGCTTGAGACGATTGAAACGGGACAGCTGAAACTCCTCAGTGAACTCAATACCAAGTGACTCGGGGGTTAACGTATCAACGGGTGGTGCAGAGGACTCATCAGCCATCTCACGTGTACGGCTTCTCGTGTTCATCTAAAAATAATAAGATAAAGTAACTAAAATTGCTAATAATTTTTTAGTCCAATAGAAACATAGTATAAGTGATTATCTACACTAATTACAAAAGAAACTCCTCTAAAACAATACTAAGCATGCTTAATATCAAGATTGAATCAAGAATAAGACCTAAGTCTAGATTGACAATAATAAAAGATTGAGTGAAGCTTTTATACAAATAAGTTGAGGATCAGAGGAGAATCATACCTTAGATTGATTGAGTGGGAAGAATCGAATGAAGATTGACTAAATTTTAAAGTCCAATGGAAGTGGTTTGGAGTTAGGAGGAAGAAGAAAGAGAAAGATTTGTTTTGGGGATTTTTAGGTTACCTCCTCGGGATGGTTATGATGGCCGCGTACGTGGTACGGGCTGGCGGTACAGCCAGAGCCCGCCCGTACCGGGTGACATACCTTGGGGGATATGACTTCCTTCCGGCGAGGCACTCGGTACGGGCATGCGATATAGTCGTGCACGCCCGTACAGCTGGTCATTATCCATTCGGTATCCTTGCTTGAAATCTGATTGTTTGCTCGAGGTATGGTATGGGCGCACGGGACGGGCACATCCGGCCGTACTGGTGGTCGTTAAGAGTACTATTTCCTGCGACAAAAATCAGAATTTCTATCTTCCCGTGCCTCAATGTGGTACGGGCGCACGGTACGGTCCCTTCCACCCATACCACAGGTTGTTAAACGGCTTGTGAGCTACAAAACTCAAAGATTTTGATTTAGAAGCTCCGTGCATCTTTGCACATCTTATCAAAGGACAAAATAACACCAAATATACTTCATAAAAATTTCAGCAATACTTCTTTGGCCATGTGTTATTAAAATAAAAGTTCGAGGATTACCTTATTTGTTCACCTCTCTCCAATGGACTTTTGAACATTCTTTATTAAAGCAAACCAAAACAAAACTAACAAAACTAGGAAGACTAACACACAATTAGAACTTTATTTCACATGGGTTGCCTCCCATGAAGCGCTTCTAGTTATGGTCAATTAGCTTGACCCCGATGGCAATCATTTAGTTTTAAGAAGTGGAATACCCACTCCAAAATAGTTGGCGTTTAAAGTAATTATACCATCATCATCATTAGGATTGGCCTTCTTTTTACTAGGGAAGTGGACTATAAAAGGATCTCTAGATGGTAGCCCTATTCTCATATTCCCCTCATGTAAATTAATAAAAGCCTTAATAGTTCTTAGGAATGGCCAGCCTAAAATTATTGGTGCTATGGGATCTTTAGGCATGTCCACAATAACAAGATCAATAAGAGCAGAACTATCTTTGATTTCAACAACTATATTTTCTTTTATCCCAATAGCTTGTTTATAAGTTGAATCTGCTAGATGGAGTCTCAATTCAGTAGTGACAAATGGCGCCAAGTTTAATTTGTCAAATAAGCTTTTGGAAATTGGTGAGACGCTCGCACCAAGATCACAAAGTGCGGATATCTCATTGACTCCCAACTTAACTTTAATAGTGGGCTCAAATATATCATCTAGCTTAACAAGAAGCTTATTAGCTAGTCTTTTATACTCCATCTCTAACTTGCTAACTTTAGATGCTACTTGTTGTATAAATTGTTGGTACATAGCATCATTACCTTGTTCTATACTTGGTGTTCTTCACGGTGATCATATTTAGTAGATCTTCCACGGTATATACTGGTGTCGGCACGGTTCTATAATCTAGCTCCTCAGGTTTCTCTTCATTGGTCACTACTCTCATCATCTTGAGGTGTTCTACTGGATTTGGATCGGGGTTTTCAGCAAACTTTGCTAGTGTGATAGCTTGGCTCTCAGCTACTTTACCCAGCTGAGCCTCCATGGTCTTTGTCCTTTCCTGTAGAGCCTGCACATCATTTCTAATTGCAATGGCCTGGTTAGATAATTTTCCTGTAATACTTTCATGGTTCTTCATATTTTAATAAGCATGTTATTTTTCTCGGTTTGAGCTTGTATAAAGGTTCTAACAGTTTGCTCAAATGAGAGATTGCCATGATTTGCTCCATTATTATTATCATAATTGTTGTAAGGAGCTCCTGCAGGATTAGGATAATGTTTTTGAGCATTAGAAGCATAATGATTTTTCCATGCAGGATTAAAAGGAGTGCGTGGTGTAAAACTGACATCATTAATATCATTAGCGATAGCATTTACTGGGTATCTTCTTTACCTTTTACTATACTAAGCAGCTTGTCTACCTTAGATGTAAGCACTTCATTATTTACCTTGGTTATTGAACTTACTCTCTTCGAGATTCTTTCCACATGCCATTGGGCATGATTATCTTCCATATCATCAAATAATTTATTTGCAACACTCACTTGCTTTCGCACGATTGTTCCTCCTGCTGCAGTATCTAGCATATACTTAGACATTGGGTTAAGACCATTATAAAACAAATGTAATGTAAGCCATTCTTCCATCCCATGACTAGGACAGTTCATTACGGCTTCTTGCATCCTTTCCCATGCAAGAGCTAGTGGCTCATGGTCTTCTTGTCTAAAACTTGTAATGTTGGATCTTAGCTGCATAATTTTAGCTCAGGGAAAAAATTAATCATAAACAAATTAGTACATTCCTCCCAAGATTTAATAGTGCCCTTTGGTAGACCTAGCACCCAATCCTTAGCCTTTCCTCTAAGAGAGAAAGGAAACAACCTTAATTTAATAGCATTTGGATATATGTCCTTAATACCCATCATGTCACAAATTTCAGTGAAAGTTTTTAAGTGCAAACCTGAATCTTCAAAAGATGAGCTGCCAAATTGGTTTTGTTGAACCAAGCTTAAGATGTTAGGCTTTATTTCATATGTTTCCGCATCAACAGCGGGTTGAGTGATAGATGCACGAATAAAATCATCAGTGGGAGTAACATACTCCCCTAGTCTCTTTTGAGCCATGGCTCTTATATTTTTGGTAATTTTAAGTAATGAAAACAAATAACAAGTAACTATTTTTTGGGTTTTCAAATAGATAACAAGAAAATAACTAATAATCTTAAATAAACTACAAACTAATAATAAAACTAAAAAAATGTCTCTAGTGACCTTAGTAGGATAGCGAAATTGCTTCCCCAGCAATGGCACCAGAAAAAGGGTTGATACCTTCGACCACGATTCACGGATGTAGTATAATAGATTTTCCCTAGAAGACCTAGGTTTAATCGAACCTTAGAAAGCAATGCTAAAAGGAAATAAAAAAGACCTATTTACAATACTTTGTTCCTTAGTTTACAGGACCAATTTAGTTTACTTTATAACGGGTTGAATCAATGGATGGAGATAGGCTAGGGTTAAAGATCCACATGCAGATGCACATCATATGGGATAAAAGGTAATAATAAGCATAGTCATGTGTAATGTTTGAATGGAGATAATCTCTTGTGGGCAACACATCTTAATATACTATAGCCCTCGTGATGCAGCAGGCATAGCAATAGTCTTTTAATACAACTGAGTGCGCACCAAAGCAACGGGCTACAAACGATTATTAAGTGTAAAACACAAATCAAAGCTTTAAGTAGTGATGTTGTTGTGATCTCGAACGGGTCGCTAAGCAAAAACCGTACTTCCGTTTCTATCACTATGGTTCCTATGAGATCGCTGCTAGCCAAGTATATCACCTCAAGCCTTTGTCAATCTATGGGATCTTGGGTACCTACAAGTCCACAGATCGAGACAAGAGACAAAGAAACAAAAGATACAAATCTCAGTTGCAAACAAAATACAATACTCCCATGAATTAGATGCACATAATTGTTATGAGGTTTCTCCCCAACCCGTAGCCCGTGAGGACTACTCACTCATAATAAATAGATCGGATATAGCAAACACCGTACAAATACTTAGATTGAAATCAAATATTCTTACAATGGTCACCAAATCACAAGGAGATCTAAAGTACAAAGCAATGGCTATGTCTAATGGATGGGATGGATGATGGAAGTGATGAAAAATGGATGAACAATGGCGTGGATCTCTTTGGTGGTGTTGTGATGTAATCTGAGATTGGCGGCCCTCTAGACAGCGACTGGAGCCTCAAAATATATAGGCGTCTTCATGGAAGTCGTAGGGTTTGACGAGACGAGGCTAATGCCACCTGGTACTGGCAGACATTACGGGCAGGCTATGTCCGTACTAGTGGTCGTTAAACTTGTTGACGCCTGGGAATGACTCCCCAATTACTTGGCCATGTGGACTTCCTCAAGAACCTTGATTATGACTCCTGATTTCGCATTAAAAATCGTGATTTCGTGCACAACACAATTCAAAGAAAGGTTTTGCATATCTTTGCAATTATTAGTCATTAGTGGAAAGGATTGAGAGTTCTTGTTAATTGCTTGACCAAAAACAATGTTTAAACATAGTGGATGATGGCGAATTTTGGAGCCATCTGTTGACCAGAACAAGGTTGTCCCCGTATGACAAAAAAGAGACTGTAGCTAATAGTCCTCTTTTGACCATACCAATTAGGGGGAAAAGTCTCTAATCTTTGGTTTAGTAGTGCTCATTGGGACACCAAGATAAGTGAAAGGCATGGAACCAAGTTGGCAGCCAAAGGTATGTGCCAGGTGTGAGGCTTCCTCATGCGACAGATTAATTGGTATCAATGATGACTTATGAAAATTAATTTTGAGGCTAGATATGGAAGCAAACTAGCTTATCGAACTCTTGAACAACAACATCTCATCTTCCTTAGCAGGTAACACAATGAAAGTATCATCTGTAGATTGGATTATAGGTTAGTCATCTACAACAGGAATAGGCTTCCTCAATCTTCCATCATGGAAAGCAAGATTCACAATACTTTGTAGTAAATCCTCCCAGGACATAGAGAGTAGGTGACAAAGGATCACCCTGCCTGACACCCCTTTTATAGTGAGAATTCTTCCCAGATACACTATTTATTAAAACTGATGATGATATAGTGGATAAGATTTCTTTAACTCATTTCATGGCAGTATCAGGGAACCCTTTAGACTTAAGGATTTTCAAAACAGCATTATGCTGAATGGTATCAAAATATTTTTCAAAGTCAATCTTGATAACAACAACCTTCCTCTTGGACTATTTACACTGATGCAAATATTCAAAACACCAAGCTAAGCAATCCTGAATAGTCCTGGCTTTAACAAACCCATATTGATTTGCATGGATGCACCTAGTAATCTCAGCTTGAAATCTTTTTGCCACCAATTTGGTTAAAAACTTTAAGGAATAATTAGTTAAAGAAATAGGCATGAAATCATTCACTGTCTGGGCATGTTTCGGCTTGGGGATCAACGTTATAAAAGAACCATTTATATTCTCTAGGGGAATGAGCATAAAAAGGAAATCATGACAAAGTTGTATGAAGTCAGCTTTTATAATATGCTAGCATTGCTTTATAAATAACCCATTGAACCCGTTTGGTCCTAGGGCCTTGTCAAGTTTCATATGCTTGACCACACTCTCATTTTCATCCAAACAGAACGGTTCACCAATGCCATCAAGACCATCAATCTTACTAATGAATTGCCCAACTTGCTGGACTGCTACGGGTGGCAACTATACACCCATTCTCCCTTTTAAGCAACTCTAGAAAGTAGCTGCCTTAAGGCTATGATTAGAGAGAACAACACCATTTTCATTCTCAATTGGTGAGATTACATTATGCATATATTTTTCTGTTGCTCTGGCATGAAAAATACTTAGTGTTCTCACCATTCGGTTTAGCTCATATTATAGTGCACCGTTGATTCCAATATTCAGACTGAATTCCCAGATGCCTTTTTAGATGTAATTTCACATTATTCTTGAAATTAAATTCAGGAACCGGTCAAGCCCTCTCATCTTCTAGTTGAATAAAGAATAAGATCAATGCATTACTCATGTCAATCAATAACTTATAGTGAGAAAGACCCGTGCGCTACTATTTTAGTTCAAGTCTCAAAGCTTTAAGCTTCATTGAAATACTTGGAACACTGCTCTTTTTGTTATGTGGATCATTCCAAAACTTCTAAATAAGTTCAAAGAAACCAGGTTGTTTCACCTGGAAGTTTTCAAATCTTTTGCTTTGGGGATATTTGTTTCAATCTTCACCACACATGGAACATGATCTGAGCTAGTTCATGCAGGGGAACACTAGAGTATTGGGGAATTCTAGAGTCCATTGACAAGAACTGAAAAACAAGTCAAATTGTGTTAGGAGAGGTTGTGTCTGCATGTTTGACCAAGTAAAAGATCTACCCTTCAAAGGGAGTTCCAGGGGACCTAGATCACTTATAATATCATTAAAGATATAAATATCATTCATATCAGCCCTAGGTTTGTTCCTATCTTCCTCAGATCTGATGAAATTAAAATTCCCAAGCAATAACCAGTTCTCCAACATTTGGATATTTAAATTATATAGCCATGTCACAAAGTTGTCCCGATCAATTTCCTAACATGTCCCATAAACATTCACCAAGGACCATTTAACTAAGGTATGGGTAGAGAGAAAATCCACACTAATTGCAGATATGTTCACCTCAACCATAGTACTAGAAAATATTGCAGTATTCCAAAGGATGATCTGCCCACCAGAAGCACCAACAGAAGGTAAGAACATAAAGTGATCAAATCTTTTGGGGCAAAAACTTCAAATAAAAGAATGGTCAAACTATTGACATTTGGTTTCTTGTAAACATATGCCACGAGCTCCACTTTCCTCAGTTTTATTGTAAGCAACTAATATCTTATCTTTGTCATTTAAACCCCTTACATTCCAATCAAATATCAGCCAATCAAGTAATGATTGTGAGGTATTATCCATTTAAAATTAGATTATATCCAAATGAGGAAACTCCCCAACCAACAGGGCCATAAATATTCATGAATATAGATAATAGACATTCCCAAAATAATTGACCATTAATCTAGCATAATACGTCAAAACTGTTACACACTGACTAACATAACCATAAAAATATTGCAAGTGCATAGACCAAATAATAGCCATAGACAAATAAAAATTGGCCCAGAACTAGGCCCCCATTATAGAAGAAGGCTTCATTATTAATTGGGATCCTCCGTTGAGTCCATGGGCTTGGGGTTGGCTGTAAGATTCTCCATAGAGATTTCACTGGCTGGTACTTCAAGCCACCTTCCCACCTTCTGCAGTGTTATGATTTGGGTGGCTTGGCTTCAACTTGACCATTAGATGGCTTTGAAGGTCTAGAGTTCTTTCTAGGCTCAAGATTATTTGACATTGCCTGAAGCTTGCTCCCATCTTTACTTGTGATGCTCCTTGTGCTTCTCCTTAGACCAAATTCAGCAAGAGTTGTTTCATACTGCTTCTTAGCATTCCTTTTTAGAGTTATAAGAGTGATTATATCCTCCAACAGGACATCTAGAACAACATTTATGGTTACATTGTCAACTGCAGAGGAAGATAGAACTGTCATCTCGTGTACAAGATCCTTTCCACTTATCCCAGTCACTTTACAACCCCCCATCCAAGATGCATAGATGGATTGAGGAAAAGCCAAATCTATTGGGTGGCCTTTCAATCTCATAAAGCATAATTTCAAAAATGTTCCTTTTGAAGAATTCAGTCATTTCTATGACAGAATTTGGCAACAAAAACCATGAATAAGTTGATATTCTGGTTGAATTTTTGTTCAGGCTACTGAAAAGGCACTATGGCTAGAGGGTTGACCTCAATATCATCTTGTAATTGAGAATTATCCCCATCATTACCTTGTAGATTTTTCGAAATGTTGCCCCACAAGATTATCCTAGTCAGCACCTTTAACATTGTGAGCATGCCCCTCTTACTGAACAAACTACACAGATGAAATAGATCCACCAGAGAATTGTGCGGAGATGGTAGACTGTTCCTGATGAATGTGATGCTGATAATGATCTTGGTCCTGATCCCAACCACCACCATGTCCCACATTGTCACCAATAACCTCATTTTCCTAAGAATCCCAACCAGGAACATCTAGAACAACATTAACAAGGATGAAGTCATCATCACCTGCATCATCAAGGCCATTACCAGGCAAAGGATGTGGGTTTCGATCAGGTGGTACTAGGGACTCATCACTAGGTAACACATTATGTAGATCAGTAAGCATTATGTAAACAGGTGCAGACCAAGAGACCACTACCCCATACCTCTGAGGCTTTCTAACAAAAATGGATTGAGGAATATCACTATCACCAACATAGTCATACCTAATCATGGTGCAAGTAGGAGAAGGATCATCCTTGTAACACCCTCTCATCTTGCCAAACTTGCCAATTGTCTCACACAGAAAATCTTCAGTGCGATAATCCAAAGGTTGATTAAGAATCATAATCCATTAAGTATAAGTGTTGGCCCTAAAATTTTCCGCTTCATCATGATGAGCAAAGAATAGCATACGACCATGACCAGGATGAAACTACGACAGAGCCACCAAAAGATCTCTAACCACATAATCCACCATGCGGAATAAACCTAAGCCAACTACACTTTCAGCAAAAGTGATTACCTCCATCTGAAGATGTTGTCCAATATGGATAGCCACTTGCTCCAGCACCTTATCAATCTCTGTAGCAGGTGCTAGTGGCAGAACTTGAGCAATCTCCTAGGACTCATGACAAAGAGGAGGGGTGACAGAAGTAGTGACGTACATCCTAGTCGGCCTTTCATAATCTCACTAGGGCTATAGGATATGCATCCCAGCTGGTGTGAAGTGAGTAGGATCAATAGGAAAACTCACCATCGTTGCTAGATTGGATGTGGCGCTGACTTGGTCACATGAGGAAGGCGGACGTTTCTCTATAACAGGTTGAGATTTTGTCATGACGATTGGAGTAATCTATGAACAAACCGACGCCTTCTCCAAGATTGTCTACTGATGAGACTTTTTGACGACCTAGCAAGAAGATCGTTTTGACCCTGGATAGTCACAACGGATATGTCCAAGTTCGTAGCATCCTTTGCAATGTACATTATTCATACAATCAGAAGTAATGTTCTTTAAACTAAGACATTTTGAACATTTCCAAATTTTAAGGACCATGTCATCAATCATCGCAGAGAAATCATTCTTATCAGATCTGCTAGTCTTCTATTATAGATGGCCCATTATCATTTAAAATGGCATCAACTGCAAATTGCACATGGGGAATCTCATGAATGACCTCATTGGACAGATCAGTGGAGCATCTTGAGAGAGATCCAAAAAACATATGTGGGCGATCAACAGGTAACATGTGCTCAAGGATCAACACTGCAGAATGAACCTCAGTAGATGTATCAATGACAATGGGAATTTTGGCTTGTGTTTGCTGAAGGGATTGGATACCATTATTCTTGACAAAATAACCAGAATTTCTGTGAGCAAGATGTTTCTTTCCATGGACCTGAGTCCATTGGTTTTTATTTTTATAACACCAAAGATTGAATTCTCTCATACAATTTGGACCACCAAAACCCTAGAGATGAAAGAAACACTTGAAGTGGAAACATTCATAAAAATGTAATTTGAGGACATGGAAACCCACTACCTTTGAAGATAATGTAAAGGAGAAAACCATGTCCTTGATGGGGATATACCAATTGGGATATGCCCATGAGGAGGATTCAACTGACCATGCCCATGACGAGGGGGCTCACTGGTATGGTGACTGGAAGCACCGCAACCCAAGAGGCCTAGCAACTGGATACAGGAAGCCCATAAGCATAGTTAGGCTTAGTGGGATTAAGTCAGGATCACCGAAACCTTTACCGATTTGATATTATCCATGTAAACCCTAGCAAGGTAGCACTATATAAGCCTCCCTAGGGTACCCTCTACAGGGACATGCTTTGATACACCCCATTGAGGTGACTCATGAGGAATTGAACTTGATGGCACACTTTACTTTACTTGCCCTTAATAAACTTGAACCATTGTGTCGTCTATGTTGTATATGCTTGCACTTATTTGTTGGGAATTAGCAGAACCATGCTTTCATGGGGAACACTTTCAACATTGCACTTGGTACTTGTACCTAGTTGATATCATGCTCTTTTGTATATGGATGTCGTCGGTGTGAAATGAAAGGGGAGCTTGTAAGTCCATGGAGTTATGTATATGTGTTAGAGAAACGCCCGGGCCGCTAGTCTAATCCATGCTGACATGGTGGAAACCTGCAGCGTAACCATAATGAGTTGTCTATGAAGCATTCTTCATATAAAAAAAGAGTCCTATATTGAGAAAAAAGAGAAAAGAAAAAAAAGAGATACTATGAAAAGAGGAAAGAGAGAAAAAAGCACCATATTCCCATGGTAAATAAGAAGAATGCTGAGATGCTCTTTGTCTGCTTGCCTTGTCATTTTGATATGGGGATTCTTCCGTATCATCGGGCAAGGGGTACCCCGTTGGCGGTTCTCAATGATACACATGTACTTACAATGACAAGAACTTACCGGTGACTAAACTTGAGTAGCACGAGGAGAGGCCCTCGTATACAAGGGACATGAGATTTCTGACTTATACTTCGTCAAGCATGTACACCATAGTTTGTTCACTTTAACCTTAGTCACTTCAAGATGCTTATGATAGGGGCAATGAGAGCTGAAAGCTGTAAGTACCATAATTTTTGGAAGCTCTTTATGAGACTTGAATCCCTACTTCCTTTTACAAAAGGCCTTTCTTCCACCATTATATTGAGTCTCCACCTTCTATCTTTATGCACCTACTTTGAGAGCATAGTGGCCATTCTTAGTTCTATGTGCATTGTCCCAAGACTAGTTGATTGATGCATAACTTGATATTGCTTGCTTTAAACTATTGTATATAGTCACTCTTATGAACTTTGAAGGTGTCCTATGCATTTATATTTGCTACTCTACTGAGGGACAAGCTGAATACTATTATGTTATGTTTTCTTTATGTGAAACAAACGTCTTTCAAAGCATGTTATTCAAGAATCTTTTGTTTGTGCCTTTTCATGTTGCATCATAGTTTCTTTGCTTATTGCTAGAACTTTGTCTTTCATGTTATGATTGAAGTACTATGATCCCAGCCTTGAATGTTTTGCAAATACTTTGATCAAGTCTTTGATGGTGCATGTCACCTCAAAAATTATTTCTTTTTATCACTTACCTACTCGAGGACGAGCAGGAGTTAAGCTTGGGGATGTTGATACATTGCAAATGTATCTATAATTTTTGATGTTCCATGCTAGGTTTTATCCACTTTCTTGTGTTTTGTTCCAACTTTGGAGTACTTTTCATATGATTTCTTGGACTAACCTATTAACAAGAGCCACAGTGTCAGCTGCCTGTTTTCTACTATTTTTGGTTCCAGGAAAGTCAGAAAATGAATATTCTCGGAATTGGACGGGACAAAAGCCAAAGTGCCAATTTTTCTGGAAGGGATCAAGTGCCAAAATATGAGACAGAGAGGGGCCAGGGGCCAGCCACACCACCTGGCCGCGCGGCCAGGCCTGGCCCGCGCCAGGGGGTGGTGTGGTGGCTCCAGGCACCCCCTCGGCCTCTCCTTCCGCCTATAAGTTGCCCTCGAGACGAAAACCCTAAGTACCCTATCAAAAAATCCACGAAAGAGTCTGTAGCCGCTGTCATCTCCATCCCTAGATCGGGAGGGATCTGAAGCTCTTCCCGGCACCCTACCGGAGAGGGGAATTCACCCTGGAGGCCTTCTTCATCTCCATGCAAGCCTCCGGTGTGATGCGTGAGTAGTTCATCCTTGGACTACGGATCCATGTAGTAGCTAGATGGTTGGTTTCTCCTCCTTTGTGCTTTCATGTTTAGATCTTGTGAGCTCCGTTCATGATCAAGATCATATATTTGTAATTCATACATGTTGTGTTTGCGGGGATCCAATGGATATTGAGATGCTATTTCAGATTGATTATTGATTCCATCATGTCTTTGTTATTTGAGATCTTACATTCTTTCTGTTGTTAGTAGCTATCTTGGCCAAGTAGATGCTAGAAACTCCAAGAGTTAGTATTTATGCTTTATAGTGGGTTCATGCCTCTGGTAATCTGGGAAGTGACAGAAATCTCGAAGGTACTAGATGTGTTGTTGCTACTAGGGAGAAAACAACAATCCTTTGTTCATAGAACAATCGTATTGTTTACTTTACATGCAGTTTGTAAAGCAATAATCTGTTGCTTGCAACTTAATACTGGAGGGGGTTCGGATGATAACCTGAAGGTGGATTATTAGTCATAGATGCAGTTGGATGGCGGTCTATGTATTATGTTGTAATGCCCAATCAAGTCTCAAAGGAGTCAATATGATTAGTATATGCATGTATTGCTTTCTCGGTGTTTGTCAATTGCCCCGCTGTAATTTGTTTACCCAACATGTTATCTATCTAAGGAGAGCCACCTCTAGTGAACTATGGATCCCGGTCCTTTTCTTTACATACAATCTACAATCTTTTACTACTTTGTGTTTACTTTCTGAAACTTTTACTTCTTTCCATTCGATACGTTTAATCCTTTGTTTTCCGCACAACACGGTGAGATTGACAACCTCATCGCAAGTTGGGGACAAAGTTCTGTAGTTCTGTTTTGCAGGTCTCCACATTGCTACTAGCACCGGTAGTGCGCCCTGCCAAAGCTCAGCTAGTAACACCTTTGGGGTGTTTCCTTGCTCCTACTGGTTTGATTAAACCTTCCTCTTGGGGTTCCCAACGAGCTCTACATCAACCACGAGCCATCAACACTTTTCTGGGCGCCGTGCATTGAGCCATCACTCAGCGAGATTGTGTGACAGTTGTTCCTGATGTAATCGAGCCTAAATTGAGTGATATAACAAAAAGTGAGAGAGTGCCTAATCTTTTGATATTAGCCACCAAGGAAGATATGAGATAATTTCGTGAGGATCCTACAGCCATGCCACTTGTGCTCATGTATAAGGGTGAGGTATTGGTTTCTAACAACATGACCCCTATTTCTCTTGGTGTCTCTTCTGTTTTGCGGGATTTCAGGGATGTGTTGCCAGAAGATGTACCCGCAGGCTTGCCTACATTGCGTGGTATAGAACACCAAATTGACTTGATCCCTAGCGCCACACTTCCCAATCATGCACCCTACAGGACCAATTTCAAAGAAACTAAGGAGATACAGAAATAAGTACAAGCGTTGTTGGATAAAGGGTACATTCGTGTATGTCTTAGCCCTTGTGTTGTTCCTGTTATTTTAGTGCCGAAGAAAGATGGTACATGGCGCATGTGTGTAGATTGTAGAGCGATTAATAACATCACTATTCGATATCTTCATCCTATCCCATGCTTAGAGGATATGCTAGATGAATTGAGTGGTGCTACTATTTTCTCTAAAATTGACTTGCGTAGTGGTTATCATCAAATTAGGATGAAAGAAGGGGATGAGTGGAAAACTGCTTTCAAAATGAAATTTGGTTTGTACGAGTGGTTAGTCATGCCATTTCGTCTCACTAATGCACCTAGTACATTCATGCGATTAATGAATCATGTTTTGAGAGATTTTATTGGTCATTTTGTGGTTGTTTACTTTGATGATATACTTACCTATAGCCACAATGAAACTGGACACTGTAATCACATCCGACAAGTTTTGCAAGTGTTGCGTGATAATAAACTATATGCTAATCTTGAGAAGTGCACATTTGCAAAAGATAAGGTCATATTTCTAGGATTTGTTGTATCTAAGAATGGGGTAGAGGTAGATCAATCT
Source organism: Avena sativa (assembly GCA_916181665.1). Classification (NCBI taxonomy): domain Eukaryota; kingdom Viridiplantae; phylum Streptophyta; class Magnoliopsida; order Poales; family Poaceae; genus Avena; species Avena sativa. The sequence goes on from OV702290.1 coordinate 201,870,726, forward strand.
AAAATTGAATCAATTCAGAATTGGCCTACTCCCATGAATGTAAGTCAAGTGCGTAGTTTCCACGGCTTAGCTAGTTTCTATAGGTGCTTTGTGAAAGATTTTAGCACCGTTGCTGCACCTTTGAATGATTTGACAAAGAAAGGTGTTCCTTTTGTATGGGGCGTGGCCCAAGATATTGTTGTTGATAAATTGAAACATTTACTTACTTCTGCACCATTACTTGCATTACCTGATTTTTCGAAGCAATTTGAAGTTAAATGTGAAGCTAGTGGTATAGGCATTGGTGGCGTTTTGATGCAAGAGGGTCGCCCTATAGCATATTTTTCTGAAAAACTTACTGGTGCTCGCTTGAATTATCCTATCTATGATAAAGAATTGTATGCACTTGTTAGAGTACTTGAAGTTTGGCAACATTATTTGTGGCCAAAGGAATTTATCATACATTCTGATCATGAAGCATTGAAATATTTGAAAGCTCAATCAAACTTGCATAGAAGATTAGCTAAATGGGTTGAGTTTATTGAGTCTTTTCCTTACATCATTAAATATAAAAAGGAAAAGAGAATGTTTTTGTTGATGCTCTATCTAGGAAGAACTTGCTATTAACCAATCTTGATGTTAAAATTCCTGAATTAGAAGCTATTTGTGCACTTTATGCAACTGAGCATGATTTTGCTGAACCATATCGTTTGTGTGCTCTTAGAAACGCATGGGATAAGTATCATATACACGACGGATATTTGTTTCGAGCTAACAAACTATGTATTCTAGAATCGTCGTTGCGTTTGTTCTTAGTGCAGGAATCACATGCTGGTGGTTTGATGGGTCACTTTGGGCGTGAGAAGACGTTGCTCATGCTTGCTGATCATTTTTATTGGCCCAAGATGAGGCATTATGTGTACAGATTTATGAGCTGATGTATTACATGCCACAAGTCGAAATCCAAGCTGAAGCCTCACGGTTTGTATACACACCTCTCTCTACACCTACTACCCCATGGGAAGACATTAGTATGGATTTTGTGTTAGGTCTACCTAAAACTTAGAGAGGTCGTGATTCTATATTTGTGGTAGTGGATATGTTCTCTAAGATGTCTCATTTTATTGTCTGCCACAAAAGCGATGATGCGTCGCATGTTGCTAACCTGTTTTTTAGGGACATCGTGAGATTACATGAAGTACCTAAGACGATTGTTTCTGACCGTGATGTGAAGTTCATGAGCTACTTATGGGGGAAGCTGGGAATGAAGCTGCTATTTAGTACTACATGTCATCCCCAAATAGATGGTCAAACGGAGGTGGTGAATCGAACATTGTCACAGCTGCTAAGGACTATGATAAAGAAGAATCTGCGGGAGTGGGAAGAGTGTTTGCCACATGTTGAGTTTGCATACAACAGGGTTGTGCATTCAACTACTCAGCTTTGTCCTTTTGAGGTGGTGTACGGCTTCAAGCCATTGACGCTGCTTGATTTATTGCCTCTGCCATTACATGAGAGAGTTGATATGGAGGCATCGAAACGTGCTGATTATGTGAAGAAAATTCATGAGAAGACTCGAGAGGCTATTGAGAAGAAAGGCAAGAACATTGCTGCTGCAAGGAATCAGGCAAAGAAGGAAGTGTTGTTCAAGCACGAAGACATGGTTTGGGTGCATCTGCGCAAGGATAGATTTCCACTACTTCGCAAGTCCAAGTTGAAGCCACGTGGTGCTGGTCCTTACAAGGTGTTAGCCAAAATTAATGATAATTCCTACTAGGTTGATATACCTATTAAGGGGTTTGGTGGAGTTAGCAACAGCTTCAACGTTGCTGATTTGTCACCATATGCTGGAGAAGACCTTGGAGCGTCGAGGTCGATGCCTTTTGAAGGGGGGGAGATGATGAGCACATCCCTACAGTTACACCAATTGCTAATGACGATGTTCCAAGTGCTGCAAAGAAAGATCAATCCAATGAGATAAGGATTGGACCAATTACAAGAGCTCGTGCTAAGCTACTAGAACAACCGGTGAACTTGTTTCTTAATGAACCTGGTGCTTTAGTTAATGAGAATTTTATACTACCTAAGTCTTTGAATTATTGTATGATCAGGTGCATGAGAGAAGAAGGCGTAACACGGAGCGAGGAGCTGAAGCATATGAAGAATGCGCGAGGGAGGAGAGGGAGGAAGCGCAAGGATCTACCAAGAAGAAGATCAACACATGGCAAGATCTCTGCCGCGGCGGAGTAACGATGCGTTTTCCTGCCAAGGCAGGCTGCCGCGGCACAGAAACAGAGTCCTTTTCTGCCACGGCAGGCTGCCGCGGCAAAGAAATAGGCCCAAACTCTGCCACGGCAGAAACCTGAGCCAAACCCACTTTGGCCCGGTTTGTACCCTTAGTTGGGTGGGACCAGCTGGGTTTCCACCCTAGGCCATCGCCCCCGAGATTCTTAAATAGATGGGGGCGCACTACTATCTAGGTTAGACCACGTTAAAATATTTTGGAGATGTTTCTTTCATAGAACCTCTAGAATCACCCTGTGATCGATTTTACCAACTATAATTGAGTGTGATCTGTTGTTCCACTGGGGATTATTAGATTGCAAACTACCGTTCGTCGTCGATGGCTATGTGCGCCAGAGCGTGGTGTTGTGAATATCCTACAAGGTTCGAGAGCTGTTGCATTGGCATCAGGGTTCGAGTGGGAGAGTTCAAAGCTACAGGCTAGTTATCTATCATCCACCATCACCATCGGCAAGTGCTTGTTAAGAAGATCGGGCCACCCCATATCATCAAGCCTTCTGACGGAGGGCTCCTTCAAGCTCCCCAGAGACGAAGCTGCTCCCATCCTCGAGCCTGGCTGGAGGGTAATCTTCCTTCCTTTCCTCTTCCAGGGTCTTTCTCTTCCTGTCCACAAGTTTCTTCATGGCCTTTTGTTTGTCTATAGCGTGCAACTTTATCAACTCATGCCCAAATATATTCTCCATGTTGCTTGTTTCGTCACTCTTTGTGAGTGTTTCCCTGGGATTCATCCCCATTGGGGCCTTTGGAAATACTTCATCTATGTTCGTCGTAACGCCACTTACACCATTGTCCATGATGTTGGTGGCGCCATTTTTCTGTCCGATCTGACATTGATTACTTGGACTTCAAATTTACTGACTCTGTCCAAGGTTCGAAGACCAGGTGGTTTTATGTCAAGGATCGGCCACTCGAAGGCCAATCTTTCGGGTTAGCCCCCTTTGAACCTAAGAAAATCTGTCGTAAACTTGACTCCTGGGATCAACGTCCTTTTGCCGAGGAAATCGCGGAAATCTAGCCCTATGTCGATTGTATTTCGAAGTTGCGGCATGAGGTTGGCAAGGAATTGTCGGGTCTCCAGGTCCTGGCATAATTTTTGCGGATTCGTGTCCAGCCTCTACAAGCCAGGCTTTCCGGCATGTTGGCGTACACCGGGAGGAAGGACCCGATTAGAATTTCTTCGGAAGACTGATGGCTCAATGCACGGCGCCCAGAAAAATGCTTGATGGTGGTGTTGATGTAGAGCTCGTTGGGAACCCCAAGAGGAAGGTATGATGAGCACAACAGCAAGTTTCCCTCAGTATGAAACTAGGGTTTAATCAAACCAGTAGGAGCAAGGAAACACCCCAAAGGTGTTACTAGCTGAGCTTTGGCAGGGCGCACTACCGGTGCTAGTAGCAACGTGGAGACCTGACAACACAACCACAGAACTTTGTCCCCAACTTTCGATGAGGTTGTCAATCTCACCGTGTTTTGCAGAAAACAAACGGTTAAACGTATCGAATGGAAAGAAGTAATAGTTTGCAGAAAGTAAACATAAAGAAGTAAACAGTTTATAGATTGTATGTAAAAGACAAGGACCAGGATCCATAGTTCACTAGAGGTGGCTCTCCTTAAGATAGATAACATGCTGGGTGAACAAAGTACAGCAGGGAAATTGACAAACACCAAGAAAGTACTAATCATCTTGACTCCTTTGAGACTTGATTGGGAATTACAACATAATACATAGACCGCCATCCAACTGCATCTATGACTAATAATCCACCTTCAGGTTATCATCCGAACCCCCTCCAGTATTAAGTTGCAAGCAACAGATTATTGCTTTACGAACTGTGTGTAAAGTAAACAATACGATTATTTTATGATCAAAGGATTGTTGTTTTCTCCCTAGTAGCAACAGCACATCTAGTACCTTAGAGATTTCTGTCACTTTCCCAGATTACTAGAGGCATGAACCCACTATCGAGCATAAATACTAACTCTTGGAGTTGCTAGCATCTACTTGGCCAAGATAGCTACTAACAACGGAAAGCATGCAAGATCACAAATAACAAAGACATGATAGAGGCAATAATCAATCTGAAATAGCATCTCAATATCCATCGGATCCCCCCAAACACAACATGCAGAATTACAAATAGATGATCTTGATCATGAACGGAGCTCACAAGATCTAAACATGAAAGCACAAAGGAGGAGAACCAGCCATCTAGCTACTACATGGATCCGTAGTCCAAGGATGAACTACTCACGCATCACACCGGAGGCTTGCATGGAGATGAAGAAGGCCTCCAGGGTGAATTCCCCTCTCCGGCAGGGTGCCGGGAAGAGCTTCAGATCCCTCCCGATCTAGGGATGGAGATGACGGCGGCTACAGACTCTTTCGTGGATTTTTTTATCGGGTACTTAGGGTTTTTGTCCCGAGGGCATCTTATAGGCGGAAGGGGAGACCGAGGGGGTGCCAGGGCTGGCCTCACCACCCCCTGGTGCGGGTCAGGCTGGGCCGCGCGGCCAGGTGGTGTGATGGCCCCCTGGACCCTCTCCGTCTCGTACTCTGGCACTTGATGACTTCCGGAAAAATAGGCACTTTGGCTTTTGTCCCGTCCAATTCCGAGAATATTCATTTTCTGACTTTCCTGGAACCAAAAATAGCAGAAAACAGACAGATGGCACTGTGGCTCTTGTTAATAGGTTAGTCCAAGAAATCATATGAAAAATACTCCAAAGTTGGAACAAAACACAAGAAAGTGGATAAAACCAAGCATGGAACATAAAAAATTATAGATACATTTGCAATGTATCAACATCCCCAAGCTTAACTCCTGCTCGTCCTCGAGTAGGTAAGTGATAAAAAGAAAGAATATTTTTTTAGGTGACATGCACCATCAAAGACTTGATCAAAGTATTTGCAAAACATTCAAAGCTGGGATCATAGTACTTCAATCATAACATGAAAGACAAAGTTCTAGCAATAAGCAAAGAAACTATGATGCAACATGAAAAGGCACAAACAAAAGATTCATGAATAACAATGCTTTGCAAGACGTTTGTTTGTTTCACATAAAGAAAACATAGCATAATAGTATTCACCTTGTCCCTCATAGAGTAGCAAATATAATTGCATAGGACACCTTCAAAGTTCATAAGAGTGACTAGATACAAATAGTTTAAAACAAGCAATATCAAGTACATAGAACTAAAAATGGCCACTATGCTCTCAAAGTAGGTGCATAAAGGTAGAAGATGGAGACTGAATATAATGGTGGAAGAAAGGCCTTTATAAAAGGAAGTAGGGATTCAAGTCTCATAAAGAGCTTCCAAAAATTATGGTACTTATAGCTTTCAGCTCTCATTGCCCCTATCATAAGCATCTTTAGGGTTATTAAGGTTAAAGTGACACAGCCAAGAGGATATGCTTGACAAGTTATAAATCGAAATCTCAAGCCCCTTACTTACGAAGACCGAACCTCATGCTACTCAACTTCAGTTACGAGTAAGCTCTTGTCATTGTAAGTACATGTGTATCATAAAGAACCGCCAACGGGGTACCCCTTGCACATGATACGGGAGCTTTCCCATAATCAAAATGACAAGGCAAGCAGACAATGAGCATCTCAGCGATCTTTTTATTTGCTATTTGCATAGGTTTTTATTGAGGATGCTTCATAGAATGCTCATTATGGTCATGCTGCAAGTTTCCACCATGATTAGGCATGGCTTAGGCTAGCGGCCCAGGCATTTCTCTAACACACATACAAACTCCATGATCTTACAAGTTCCACTTTTATTTCACACCGCCAGGATCCGTAAGCAAAAGAACATGATATCAATGGGGTACAAAGTACAAGTGCAATGTTAAAAGCGTTCCCCATGAAACATGGTTCTGCTAATTTCAACTTATAAAGCGCAAGCATATACGCAACAAAGAAGGACCCAATGCTTCAAGTTTATTAGAGGCAGTAAAGTAAAGTGTGCCATCCAGTTCGTGAGAGCTTTAATCACTAGTTTTCTCAGAACAAGTTTAATTTGGAAGGTAAACAAAAGCATGAATATACTTGGAATAGCATAAGCTAATATGTAGGTATGGTGTACTCTTTGGAATAACTTGGTTTAGGGAGTTGGATGCTTGAGTGGAACTCATACTTTGTTGTGGAGGCTAGCAAAAGACTGGGGGCGACAAACTAAGAGAGCAATAATGGCCATAATCATGCAGAGCGACAAAACATCATTGATCAAAGAATAAAGTGATACTACAAGTTGAAAACTAAAGGATCATAAAGGCTATGGTGACTTGAGATAGTCATAACATGGTGTAAGCATGCGCCAAGTCAACCCAAATAAAGCATCAAAGGAGAATACCACTATACTATGCTTTAATATACTAAAACAACGCATGATTCATCCAAGGCACATTAAGAAATTTCAATTGTTTATAACAAGTCATGCTACGGGAAAGAATACTAAGCATAAAGCCAAAACAATATCAATCATGGCATGGCAAAGCATAGGACACAGTCAAAAACAAGCTCTTTTTACCACATAAGCAAGAACTTTCCTACTCTTTTCCAAACCAAACCAAACTATTTGCAAACCAATGTATGAAAGAGGGGGTCCAACCAATTTATTCAGAAAACTAAGAAAACCAAAGAAAACGAAAAACAAAAAAAACGAAAAAGAATACGCTCCAAGAACAACACAACTGTGCATGAAACAATAAAAATGAAGCGTTTGGAAGAAACCTGGGATTTTTATTAATGAAGAAGGGGATGCCCTGGGCATCCCCAAGCTTTGACGCTTGTACTTCTTGGATATTTCTTGGGGTGACACATGTGGCATCCCCAAGCTTGAGCTTTAGTCCATCCTTCATCTCATTACTCATTCCTTCCATACACCTGAAAATTTTCCTTCATAGAAAACTTCACACAATCTTTATTAGCAACATTAGTGCACTCAAGATAAGTAAGTCTTAACGTTCAGTTCTAACACCAAATAAACTTCCATTAGAACACTAGCTATTGTAGCACTTCCCTCAAAAAGCTCAATTCCCCAAAAGAACTCAAAAAGGAACCAACAAGAAGCAAATGCAGAAAATGGCAGAAATCTGTCAAAATAGACCAGTAGGTAAAGACGAATTGAGGTGAATTGTGATAGTCATAACATGGTGTGAGCATGTGCTAAGTCAACCCAAATAAAGCATCAAAGGAGAATACCACTATACTATGCTTTAATATGCTAAAACAACGCATGATTCATCCAAGGCACATTAAGCAATCTCAATTGTTTATAACAAGTCATTCTACAGCAAAGAATACTAAGCATAAAGCCAAAACAATATCAAGCATGGCATGACGAAGCATAGGCCACAGTCAAAAACGAGCTCTTTTTACCACATAAGTATGAACTTTACTACTCTTTTCCAAACCAAACCAAACTATTTGCAAACCAGAGTGCGAAAGAGGGGGTCCAACCAACTTATTCAGAAAATTAACCAAACCAAGCAAACTAAAAACCAAAAAAAAACGAAAAAGATGACGCTCCAAGAAAAGCACAACCGTGCATGAAACAATAAAAATGAAGCGTTTGGAAGAAACTTGGAATTTTTATTGATGAAGAAGAGGAATGCCTTGGGCATCCCCAAGCTAGGACGCTTCTACTTCTTGGATATTTCTTGGGGTGACACGCGTGGCATCCCCAAGCTTGAGCTTTAGTCCATCCTTCATCTCATTACTCATTCCTTCCATACATCTGAAATTTTTCCTTCATACAAAACTTCACACAATCTCATTAGCAACATTAGTGCACTTAAGATAAATAAGTCTCTACGTTCAGTTCTAACACCAAATAAACTTTCATTAGAACACTAGCTACTGTAGCACTTCCCTCAAAAAGCTCAATTCCCCAAAGGAACTCAAGAAGGAACTAACAAGAAGCAAATGCAGAAATCTGTCAAAACAGACCAGCAGGTAAAGACGAATTTTTTCGAAGACCTTCTGTTCCTCAAATCAAAAAGTGTTGAACTAACGAAAGTTAGATCACAACTTGGGGCAGAAGCACAAAAACTTACAGCTCAATCCGACATACAGAGCTCTCTCAGGATTTTTTATGGTGAAGCACAAAAATCTGTTTCGGGATAGCAACTTTCCCAATCATTACTCCTCTCTCATTAGAGGTTACTCTTGGCACAAAAAGCAAATAAAAAGGATAAGGAGAGGTTATTAAAGAGGTAATAACTTCCACGACTCATCTAAAACTCTTGGGTTATCTCCCAACAAGTACTTTTCTTTAACGCCTTTAAGTTAGGCATAAGAAGCAAAGAAAGAATCAAGTGTTCTCAAATGAAGAAGCATTAACACCAAATTTTGTTTTCATAGGAGAAGCAAAAGAAATATTTTCTCTCTTTTTAGGGAAGTGTTCTATACCTTTCTTGAGGGCTCGACCTCCCTTTGTAATCTCACTCTGATTAATACATCTAGTAGGAAGTAGGTCCTTTAACCTACGGGGGGTGAACCTGGGTAAACTCCCGAGTCTCATTAATCTCACACTACAGATGGCTCACTCGCCCTTTCCCTCAACTCAATCGCTAGCCCCGGTAGGGACTGCCATGGTCATTCCCACGATAGTGGAGCCCACCGTGGGGCATGTTCAGTCAAGCCTCAGATCTACGGCGAGACCCTACACTCTAATCGACCAGCCATTTGCCACCGGTCGTATGATTGCCAACATCAGGTTCCTCCAGATCCTGCCGAGCACCTATGTGTTGGCGTCGCACCTGGTCACCCACACCGTTGTGGTGCCAATGGACAATGTAAAAATCCTCATCGGGTTCACGGACATCACCCAGACCAAATCGGCGGGATTCAACATTGTCAACGGACCGCCCTACGTGATCTAGTATCAGAGGAGCAAGTCTGCTCCATCACCCTCCTAGCCTCTGAATACGACCCGGCCGCGAGCGATGCGGCCGGAAGTGATCTGGCCCTCCGCGATGATGCCGACTCAGCGACCCCTTCTTTGGTCGCCGGATCCATCACCACCGCATCACACGCTGACTCCATCATGAGTGTCTCCAACACCGACGATTTCAAGAATCCATCTATCCTCGGGATCTTCGACTCAGACTTCGAATAAGAATCTGCCGACGAGGCATGTGCCAGATCCAATCTCTACAATACCATCTACATGGCGGACAACAGCACACCGGTGGATCCCTTCACCACTCGACTCCCGCTAACAGTGACGGCGGCGGAAGTCAAGGAGCACCGCAAGCAATTGGAAGCGGTCGTCGACAAGGAACATGCCGAGTGTAAGAAATTCTGCATCGGGCAAAAAATGGTGCAGGGGCTATCGCTCTACCATAAGCATCGCATCAGGAGCCGCCTCAACCCCACCATGCAGGGTCACGTCCTAAACTTTGATGACGAGCGCGACCCTGCACACACGGCGAGCTCGGATATTGCCCCAATGTGGTGCCAGGTGCCCGACCGCTGGGGCGCCCGCACACGAAGCTCCACCACCACCCTGCTGCTCGCCTTCTCTGAAGCAGTCATGGATCATGATCACACCATAGGATCTTGGCACCAATGGGCTCCTACTCTACTACATATGGATGGACAATGTCATCACAGGGCAAGCGGTAGTCGCCAAGCTTAACCTCACGATTGAGGGCGCGCTGCAAGTCGAGCACACTAAGGCCCTACTCGCTAGAGGCGTACAATAGTAAACCGTGGGGGTTGACCCACGGGGAAGGATGTACTCCCGCTCGACCGATAGCCGCATATCCTCCAGCAAGCGCTTGGGCAAGCGGACGGTCGCCAATGTCAACAACTGTCCACCACCCGAGCTCTATCAGCTCCAACCATGGGCCGTGAACTCCACTAACGAGCCACGACCAGTTTACAACACGGTCGCCGCCAATGGATAACCGATTGACGATCAGACCCACATCATTGCCACCCAACGACCTACGGCACACCCTCTCCAACCGCGGCGACCATGAGGCCGAGCCTAGGGGATCCCTCATTCGAATCAGACCACAGTGCTTTGGACCAATGGTCTGAGGCAAAAGATACCCCTCTAACGTGAAGGGGCCAAAGTAAACCGCGAAGTGCGACCCCATACTTGACCCATCAGTATGGATTGACACGTACCTCATGGCAATGGGAATTGCCAGCCATACATACCTACTCGCCGCTTGCTACCTCCTCCTGATGATGGAGGGAGCGACCCGCCAATGGATCAACACCCTCCCCAATAACAACACCGACTCGCGAGAGGAAATGCAGGAGGCCTTCATCAAGCACTTCGAGGGCTCCTACTCACACGCCACCACCATGAATGATCTGGAAAATTGCATCTAGGGACCTCGCGAGTCGACTCGCCACTAGGTCAAATGCTAGTAGGACCTATGGACCAACACCTCCAGCATCCACCTGGACACTATGATGCACTGCTTCAAGAATTCGTGTCGCTATGAACCTCTGGTCGCAAAGATCAAGAGGATATACAGGATGCTCGACAACATCCCTGACCTCCTCGAGATCGCCAAGAGCTAGGCCGAGAAGGACCCGAATCTGGTCTCGAACAACGAGTCGGGTGTAAGACACCACAGCGGTGGCCACGAAAACAGTAGACAACGCAATTTATGCTACATCGACACTCGCCAAACGAGCAAGTGCTGCAACGATGGCATATCCGACTATATCACCAACACCAGCTATGGGTAGCATGGCCCCAAGAATTTACGCTGCAACAGAGGCAGCTATCGTAGCAACAACACCGCGAGGCCAAAATTCGACCATGTGGTGCTCCTCAAACAACCCTGTATCTACCACAGCAGGGAAGGGAAGCCTTCCACCCATACAACCACTGACTACCACTCTCTCAAAGAGATCGAGAAAGCAAGGCGAGCTAGGAAGGGCCCCAACAAAGAGCCGCTGAGAGACAACGATATTGTCGGTGCATTCGGAAACACGGTCGGCTCACTACACACCTTCACCGGTGTAGGAACGAAACACAAGAATAAAGTACTCGCCCGTGCATTCACCGTAAACGCGGTGACCCAATTGGACATCCCTGCTACCTCAACTGGTCGGAACACACCATCACCTGGAGCTGCGAAGACCACGCACCCTGGATCGAATACCCAGGGCGAGTCGCGTTGGTCATCAAAACAAAGGTGGCCGACTAATGGCTACCTTAAACCTTGATGGACAGAAGAAGCTCCATCAACTTCTTATACCGCGACACCTTCAGCCGGCTGCAGCTCCCGCAGTTGATGGTCGAATGGACCCTCTACACCTTCCAAGGTATTGTCCTGGGTCAGAAGGAATACCCAATCGACAAGGTGATGCTGCTAGTCACCTTCGACACCCCACCAACTTCCGTACAGAGTGAATCATCTTTGAGCTGGTGAACTTTCGTAGACCGTATCATTGCTTGTTGGGGCGGCAGGCATTCACCAAATTCATGGCTGCCCCCATTACACCTAAAACATGATGAAGCTCATGGGCCCACATGGTCTCATCACCATGCATGGCAACCTTGACATGGCCATGGAGAGCAAGGATAACAGCGCTAAGCTCGCTGACGCTGTCATCACCAAAGAGGCGAACCACGCCGACAAACTCACAAAATATGCGAGTGGCATCAACAAGGATAACCCAACCATCCTGGAGAAGCCCACTATGTCAAGCTCCATGCCGACTACTTTCAAGGCCTCCGCACACACTCGAACCATCGAACTCGCCCCGAGCGACTCGAGCCAAAAGGTCACGATGGGGACAAATCTAACTCCCACATAGGAAAGCATGCTCGTCGAGTTCGTACATGAGAATCGTGACATCTTCACATGGAATCCATCTGACATGCCTAGTGTCCCGAGAGAACTCGCTGAGCACAAACTCAACATCGACCCTAACGCAACCCATCAAGCAACCACTATGACCCTTCAATGAAGAGTGTCGCCGCACAATCGCCATAGAAGTGTAGTGGCTACTTGTCGTAGGGTTCATTCGACCCATCAAGTACTCCAAATGGCTGGCAAACCCAATCCTAGTAATGAAGAAGAACAAAACCTGGAGGATGTGTATTGATTACACTAACCTCAACAGCACCTTCCCAAACAAAGAATCTGTACTACCGCTCAATCAAATCATCGACTTGACTACGGGGTCTGAGTTGTGGTTCTTCCTCGATGCATACTCTGGCTACAATCAAACCAATATGGCCACTGAGTACAAGGAGAAAACGGCTTTTATCACGCCGGTCGGAACCTTCTGCTACACCGCCATGATGTTAGCCTTAAGTACGCTGGGGCGACCAAACAATGGTGCATGCAGGAGTGCCTAGCGAGCCAAATTGGCCTCAACATCCACGTCTATATCGATGATGTGGTCGTGAAGTCGACCTGCCAGAGCAACCTACTCGCTGACCTGACTGAGACTTTCGCAAATTTGCGGAAGTATAACATTAAGCTCAATCTAGAGAAATGCATGTTTTGCGTTCCCACTAATACGTCCAAAACGTATCTACTTTCCCGAACACTTTTGCTATTGTTTTTCCTCTAAACTTGTGTGATTTGGATGCAACTAACACGGACTAACGCTGTTTTCAGCAGAATTACCTTGGTGTCTAGTTTTTGTGCAGAAAATCAACTATCAGGAAAAATCCCGGAAAATATGCCAAAAATCCTATTTCACTAGAAGACTCACGGAGCCAGAAGACGAGACGGAGGAGGGCCACGAGGGGCCCAGACCACCTGGCTGTGCGGGCCAGGCCAGGACGTGCCTGGGGGTGGTGTGGCCGCCTCGGTCACCCCCTCGGCCACCCTCTTCGCCTATAAGTTGCCTCTTGGCCTAAAAACCAAGGGGGGGTCGACGTTTTTCCAAAAAGAGTTCTGCTACGCCGCCACCACCAGATTCCGCGATCCAGAACTAGAAACTCTGTTATGGCACCCTGTCGGGATGGGGAATTGGAGGAGATCATTGCCATCATCATCATCATCATCGCTTCTCCATCGACCATCCATGTTTCCCCCATCTATGAGTGAGTAATCCCCCGCTGTAGGTTATGGGGATGGTAGGGATTGGATGAGATTGTTCATGTAATGGCATCAGATTGTTAGGGCATGGTGCCTAGTATCTATTATTAGTGTTTTTTGACTTTGTTGCAACTTGTTATGCTTAATGCTTGTCACTAGGGCCCGAGTGTCATGATTTCATATCTGAACATGTTATTGATTCATTATGGTAGTATTGTTTATGGTCTTACCTGCAAGTTGTATACACACGTTGTTGTCCGGAACCAAAGGCCCCGAAGTGACAGCAATCAGGATAACCGTAAGGAATGGCTTTGATGTGAGGATCACATGTGTTCAGGAGTGTTCATGCTTTGCCCTGGTGCTCTATTAAAAGGAGCACCTTAATTGTCAGTACTTCCCTTGAGGCCCCGCACCAAACGGGCTGGCAGGACAAAAGATTTTGTGCAAGTTCTCATTGCGAGCACGTATGACTATATATGGAACACATGCCTATGATTATTTAGTACCTGGATGTTTTATCTTATTCATCTGCAAATGCCCTATGTTTTGATTTCTATATGAATTATCTTGTCCATGCAATGCCCGTCCATCCATCCCTATGCCAACCGCGTTTAATCCTACTGTTTACTGCAATTGTTACTACTCTCTTTACTTTTACTACGGCTATTACTTTGCTATTGCTACTACAAAACAGTTGCTACCGATAAACTGCTGTGAGCAAGATTGTTTCTAGGTGTAGCTGATTTGACAACTCAGTTGTTAAGGCTTATAAATATTCTTTGGCTCCCCTTGTGTCGAATCAATAAATTGGGTTTCACTTCCCTTGAAAATACCGCGATACACCCCCTATACTTGTGGGTCATCAAGACTATTTTTTGGCACTGTTGCCAGGGAGCATAGCTCTATTTATCAAGTTCACTTGGAATCACTATTGTTCGCTGCCCTCCATTCATCATGGGTAAGTCTCGTGATGGAAAAGTCCCTATATTACCATCCACTACAAGAAGAGGTACGGTTCTTAACACCTCTGTTGCTCTTGATTCACCGTCTGTTATGAGTAAGTTCCTTACACCACCACATACACATGCTACACATACTGCTGAATCTGAAACTTCTAATACTTATGATGCTGCTTCTACTGTGCTTGATAAGAGTGGTTCATTAGGTCCTTTCCTAGATGCTACGATTGCTAGAACTATAGCTAGAAATACTAAAACTCCTAATGAAGACACTACTAAACCTATCAGTTCACCCGAGTCTAGAGAAAGCTATGATATTGAAGACGGTTATATAGAGATGACCGATGAATTTATTAAAGAATGTTAAAACACCCATGATAGGAGTGATATTAAGAGTCTCCTTTAGAGGCATACTATAAAACCCAAATTGTCTCCTAATGCTAAGTTTGATGCGTCTCCCATAAACATTAAAGATAAGGATTATGATTTCTCTCTTGATCTATCTTACATAGCTATTGTTGAGAAAGAACCTTTTTGTGGGACTAAGAATGAAAGTGCGGTAGCACATATGACTGAGCTTTCTACCATGAGTGGCCTGTTTTCTAATGATATTAAGATGCACACTTACTTTTGAAAGGAGAAGCTAAAACTTGGTTTAATAATTTACCTCCTGGATCTATTGATAGCCCTGATTGCTTGATTAGTACCTTCCTTGAGAAATATTTTCCACCTAGTGCTACACATGCTATTTTGCAGGAACTTTTTGAGTTTAAACAGGGAGAAAAAGAGATATTACCTGAATCATGGGCAAGGTTTTGTGCTTTGATTCATGCACAGGCTGGATGTCCATTACCTAAGAATGAGCTTCTTGACATATTTTATAATGGACTAACTGAAGAATCTAGGACATACCTGGATAGTTGTGCTGATTGTGTTTTTAGGAATAGGACTCCCAAGGAAGCTGAGGAATTAATGGCTAAAATAAGAAAGAATTATAAAGATTAGACTCCTCCTGAACCAATACCCGAGACAACTATACCTGAACCAACTATTCCTGTGCCTATACCAACATCAAAGAAGAGGGATGTTATTGAACTAAATGATGAAGTGATGAAGGAAGCTAAGAAATGTCTTAAGGAGAAGGGAATTAAAGCTGCAGACGTCAAGAATTTACCTCCTATAGAAGAATTATGTAAGCCAATATCCCACTCATCCACTATTGAGGTACACTCTCTCCAACATTTTGATGAAGGTGATATCCCTTACTCTAAACCTCCTGATCAATGCTTAGAAGAATTTGATATTTTTATTGTTAAGCAAGATAATTTTAATAAAAGGGTGCAAAACCATCTAATGGAAAACTCTAGAGCTATTGTTGAGTTGAAGGATATTGTGGAAAGAACCTCTAATGATGTTAAAATGCTTGTTAAACATTTTCAATTGGTTCAAACTCAAATTGATCAGCTTATTAAAGTACAAAAAGACTTGCTAGTTAATGCTGCTAAAGAAAAACATGCTTATGAAACTAGAACTAGAAGTGGTCCTACTACCCAGGATCCTCTATATCCTGAGGGGCATCCTAAAAGAATTGAGCAGGATTCTCAACAAGGTAAAAATAATGGTACTACTCCTACGAAAAGAAAAAAGAAACATAAATCTATTGTAGAACCTTCTGAACCTGCTCAAGATCCTAATAGTATATCTGTCTCTGATGCTGAAACTGAAAGTGGTATTGAATAAAATGATGCTCCTAATAAAGAAAAAGTTGAAGAAAAACCTGAAAGGCACACTAAGAATACTAAATACACTAAAGAAGATTTTGTTGCTAAGAAACATGGTAGTGGAAGAGAGCCTTGGGTCAAAAAACCTATGCCTTTCCCTGATAAGAAACACAAGTCAAAGGAAGATGAACACTATAACAAGTTTTGTGAGTGGATGAAACCTTTATTCTTGCAAATTCCTTTGACTGATGCTATTAAATTGCCTCCCTATTCAAAGTATATGAACGATATTGTCTCTAATAAAAGGAAGATCCCTAATGAAGAGATTTATACTTTGCTTGCTAATTATTCCTTTAATGGTAAGGTTCCAAAGAAACTTGGAGACCAGGGATTCCAACTATTCCTTCCTCTATTAAAAATAGTTATCTTAGAACTGCTTTGTGTGATTTGGGAGCAGGAGCTAGTGTTATGCCTTTTTCTCTCTATAAGAGACTTCAACTGGAAAAACTAATACCAACTGATATATCTTTGCAAATGGCTGATAAATTTACTACTATTCCTGTTGGTATATGTGAGGATGTACCTGTTCAAGTGGCTCATAATTGCTTGATACTAACTGATTTTGTTGTGCTTGAAATGCCTGAAGATGACAATATGTCTATTATTCTTGGGAGACCTTTTCTTAATACTGCGGGAGCTGTTATTAATTGTAATCAAGGAGAGGTGACTTTTAATGTTAATGACAAGGAGCACACTATCTATTTCCCCAAGAAGATTGATAGGACTTATGTCCTAAATTCAATTGAACATGTTGAGGGCATCCAAGTTGGAGAAATATATTGTCCCATACCACGAGAAAAATATGAAACTATTATGATTGGGACCATTGCTATCAAGGTTGAGGTAACATAATCATTAGTGGAATACAAAGTTTTGTTTCATATAAAATTGTTTTGGTAACAAGACCTGATCAACCTAGTTAACAAAAGGATTTTAATGAACAAAACAATGTTTTCACCATGATTATCTTTGCTTACTTTTATTTTATCCATTTTAGTTTTTGCTTTTTCTTAATTTAGTTTTCTGTTGTTAGTTCCTTGCACATTAGTGTGTCTTAGAACTTCTGAAGTTTTAGTTTTGTTTTGCTTTTGCATCTTTTCAAAAAAAATCTTTCTGTCAGAAAATCATTCATCTATACTTGAAAATTGCTCAAAAATAAAGTGTCTCGAAAAATCCCAGAAAATTCATATTAATTTTTTACGTGAAAAAGGGGCAGAGAAGTTCCTGGAGAGTACCAGGGGGACCCACCAGGCAGGCACACCACCTAGTTCCTGGCCATGGTGTGGGCCACCCCTGGCCCTCCACTCACTCTCTCACTTGCCACTTCTTTCTCTCTCCCGAGAAAACACCAGTTCATTGCTCGAAACCGCGTTCTTGCTATTCTTGTCCATGATTTTTCGATCTCCTTGCTCAACCCATCTTTGCTGCTGAAATTTGGAGCATTTGTTCTCCGATATGTGACTCCTCCACTTCTCCAAGTAGATTTGTGTTTAGTGGTTTATATCTTGAGTATTTTACTGCTGTAGGTGACAGGTTATGAGAGCTTGTAAGCTTGTCCAATGCTTAGAGATATTGTTTTGATGCATGTTTAGGCCTCTTACAAGTCCCCATGAGTAGTTCCCTTCATTATGTATTCACTTTGCAATAACTTGTATAATGGATGTTTAAATTTCAGAATATCAAAGATGAACAACCACACATTTGGACAAATATTTGAGAGGGACACACCTAGGAGGTGAAGGCCTTCAAGATCAGCCTCTCAGTTTAGGCCTTCATACAATGAAGATGTTATTGCACCACACTTTGGCAATGAAGGAGATGAGGGAGATGCTCACCCATCTACCTTCCCTTGTTTTACCTTTTTGCAAGATGCAGGGATCATCAATGATTTCTTACTGATGGCCCAAAATATATCGAGCTCGTTGGGGAACTCCAAGAAGAAGGTATGATGCGCACAACAACAAGTTTTCCCTTAGTTATGAAACCAAGGTTATCAATCCAGTAGGAGCAAGGAAACACCTCCAAGGTGTTGCTAGCTGGCCTTTGGCAGGGCACACTACCGGTGCTAGCACCAACGTGGAAACCTACACAACACAACCATAAAACTTTGCCCCCAACTTACAATGAGGTTGTCAATCTCACCGATTTTGCTGAAAACAAAGGATTAATAGTATTGTGTGGAAGAAAGTAATAGTTTGCAGAAAGTAAACAGAAAGCAGTAAACAGTTGATTGAAGATTGATGATTAAAGAGAGGACCGGGGTCCATAGTTCACTAGTGGTGGCTCTCCTTAAGATAGATGACATGTTGGGTGAACAAATTACAGCAGGGTAATTGACAAACATCGAGAAAGCAATCATGCATATACTACTCATCTTGACTCCTTTGAGATTTGATTGGGCATTACAACATTATACATAGACCGTAATGCAACCGCATCTATGACTAATAATCCAACTTCAGGTTATCATCCGAACCCCCTCCAGTATTAAGTTGCAAGCAACAGATAATTGCATTACGCATTGCATATAAAGTAAACAATACGATTGTTCTATGAACAAAGGATTGTTGTTTTCTCCCTAGTAGGAACAATACATCTAGTACCTTGGAGATTTCTTTCACTTCCCCAGATTACTAGAGGCATGAACCCACTATCGAGCATAAATACTAACTCTTGGAGTTGCTAGCATCTACTTGGCCAAGATAGCTACTAACAACGGAAAACATGCAAGATAGCAAATAACAAAGACATGATAGAATCAATAATCAATCTGAAATAGCATCTCAATATCCATTTGATCCCCGCAAACACAACATGTAGGAATTACAAATAGATGATCTTGATCATGAATGGAGCTTACAACATCTAAACATGATAGCACAAAGGAGGAGAACCAGCCATCTAGCTACTACATGGACCCGTAGTCCAAGGATGAACTACTCACACATCACACCGGAGGCTTGCATGGTGATGAAGAAGGCCTCCAGGGTGAATTCCCCTCTTCGGCAGGGTGCCGGGAAGTGCTTCAGATCCCTCTTGATCTAGGGTTGGAGATGACGGCGGCTACAGACTCTTTCGTGGAATTTTGGTCGGGTACGTAGGGTTTCTGTATCGGAGGCATCTTATAGGAGAAAGGGGAGGTCGATGGGGTGCCGGAGGCGACTAGACCACCCCCTAGCGCGGGCCATGCTAGGCCTCGCGGCCAGGTGGTGTGGCAGCCCCTTGGCCCCTCTCCGTCTCGTACTCTGGCTCCTTGTGTCCCTCGGTGAAAAACTGACTTTGGCTTTTGTCCCGTCCAATTCCGAGAATATTCATTTTCTGACTTTCCTGGAACCAAAAATAGCAGAAAACAGGCAGCTGGCGCTGTGGCTCTTGTTAATAGGTTTTCCAAGAAAGTGTATAAAAAGTACTCCAAAGTTGGAACAAAACATAAGAAAGTAGATAAAACCAAGCATGGAACATCAAAAATTATGGATACGTTAGCAACATCCCCAAGCTTAACTCCTACTTATCCTCGAGTAGGTAAGTGATAAAAAAAGAATAATTTTTGAGGTGACATGCACCATCATAAACTTGATCAAGGTATTTGTAAAACAATGATAGCTGGGATCATACTACTTCAACATAGCATGAAAGCGTTGCCCATGACAGCATGGTTCTGCTAATCCCCAACATATAAATGCAATCATATACAACATAGACGACACAATGGTTCAAGTTTATTAAGGGCAAGAAAATTAAAGTGTGCCATCAAGTTCGTGAGAGCTTTAATCACTAGTTTTCTCATAACAAGTTTAATTCGGAAGGTAGATAAAAAAATGAATATACTTAGAATAGCATATGCTAATAGTAGGTATGGTGGAATCTTTGGAATAACTTGGTTTTAGGAGTTGGATGCATGAGTGGAAATCATACTTGGTTATGGAGGCTAGCAAAAGACTCGGAGCGACCAACTAAGAGAGCAATAATGGCCATAATTATCCAGAGTGATAAAACATCATTAATCAAAGCATAAAGTGAGACTACAAGTTGAAAACTAAAGGATCATAAAGGCTTATGGTGACTTGGGATAGTGATAACATGGTCTGAGCATGTGCCAAGTCAACCCAAATAAAGCATCGAAGGAGAATACCACAATACTATGCTTTAATATGCTAAAACAATGCATGATTCTTCCAAGGCACATTAAGCAATCTAAATTGTTTATAACAAGTCATGCTACAACAAATAATACTAAGCATAAAGGCAAAGCAATATCAAGCATGGCATGACAAAGCATAGGCCACAGTCAAAAATAAGTTCTCTTTACCCCTTAAGCATGAACTTTTCCTACTCTTTTCCAATCCAAACCAAACTATTTGAAAACCAATGTATGAAAGAGGAGGTCCAACCAATTCGTTCAGCAAACTAAGAAAACCAAGA
This sequence comes from Avena sativa, assembly GCA_916181665.1. NCBI lineage: Eukaryota > Viridiplantae > Streptophyta > Magnoliopsida > Poales > Poaceae > Avena > Avena sativa. The sequence goes on from OV702290.1 coordinate 201,891,209, forward strand.
AAATGAAAAACCAAAATGAAAACGAAAAAGAAGACGCTCCAAGAACAACATAACTGTGCATGAAACAATAAAAATGAAGTGTTTGGAAGAAACCTGGAATTTTTATTGATGAAGAAGGGGATGCCTTGGGCATCCCCAAGCTTTGACGCTATTACTTCTTGGATATTTCTTCGGGTGACACACGTGGCATCCCCAAGATTGGGCTTTAGTCCATCCTTCATCTCATTACTGAATCCTTCCATACACCTGAAATTTTTCCTTCATACAAAACTTCACACAATCTTTATTAGCAACATTAGTGCACTCAAGATAATAAGTCTTTGGGTTCAGTTTCAACACCAATAAAAATTCCATTAAAACACAAGCTATTGTAGCACTTCCCTCAAAAAGCTCAATTCCCCAAAAGAACTCAAAAAGGAACCAACAAGAAGCAAATGCAAATAATGGCAGAAATCTGTCAAAACAGACCAGCAGGTAAAAACCAATTTTTCCGAAGACCTTCTGTTGCTCAAATCAAAAAGTGTTGAACTAACTAAAGTTAGATAACAACCTGGGGCAGAAGCACAAAAATTCACGTCTCAAAACAACATACAGAGATTTTACACGAATCTTTACGGTGAAGCACGGAAATCTGTTTCGGGACAACAACTTTCCCAATCATTACTTCTCTCTCATTAGAGGTTACTCTTGGCACAAAAAGCAACTAAAAAGGATAAGGAGCGGTTATTACTGAAGTAATAACTTCCAAGACTCATCTAAAACTTTTGGGTTATCTCCTAATAAGTACTTTTCTTTAACGCCTTTAAGTTAGGCATAAGAAGCAAGAAAAAGAATCAAGTGTTCTCCAATGAAGAAGCATTAAAACCAAATTTCTTGCCCTTACCTCTCTTACTTTTATTCTTAACCTTGGGGAACATATGATTGTTTGGTGGATAAGAAAAGTGCATGGTGCCTGTTTCCACATCTATTATTGCTCCAAGGAGTTTCAATAGGGATCTTCCAAGTGTGATTTGTCCTTTTCCTACACATTCAATAACAAGATAATCAGTAGAAACCATTTTCCCTAGGATATTTGTAAACACTCGTTCAGCTATTCCAATGGGTAATATTGTGGCATTATTAACAAGAAATACTTCTTCTCCCCTTCAGAACCTCCCCAAAGATTCAAAGGTTTATAGATATCTCTAGGCATAAGACAACATTCAAACATGATATCACAGCGAGCATGAAAAGTTTCATTATTTATAACAATCTTTACTATGGGAAGCCACTTCGAGGGTTTAGAATATATTGGAACATAGTCATGATGCTCTCTAAGTGTATTATAGCAATCTTTTAAACTAGCAGTGCTGGTCTCAAGAGTATTCAATCTAGCAAATATGTGTATGAAGGAAGAATCAGATTTACTAGGCAAGTTGTAAGTAAAGACCAACTTCTTTATGGCATTAACAACATCATCCTCATTGCATTGGAGTAGATCTCCTCCTACTACAGCATCCAAAGCATATCTATAGCAAAGAGCAATTCCAAGGTAAAAACTGCTAAGGAACAAGCTTTGAGTCATTTTAGGTTCGGTTTTTTCATGTAGATCAGAGATTCTAGACCAAGCTTCTTTGAAACTCTCTTCAATTCCTTGTATAAAAGTGAAAATCATTTCCTCAGATGACATAGTAGCTAGAGCAATGCTAGACATAATGGCAAATTAAGATAAGAACTAATTTTTTTGTGTGTTTTTAATAAAAAAGCAAACTAGTAAAACTAAAAATTTTGTGTTTTTGATAAAGAAACAAGCAAACAAAGAAAAAGTAAACAAAGACAAACAAAAATAACAAAGTAAAGAGATTGGTTATGAGGGACTACCCTTGTGAAGATGTCCTTGACTCCCCGGCAATGGCGCTAGAAAAATAGCTTGATGGCCCAAAATATATCAAGCTCGTTGGGGAACCCCAAGAGGAAGGTATCATGAGCACATCAACATGTTTTCCCTCAGTTATGAAACCAAGGTTATCAATCTAGTAGGAGCAAGGAAACACCTCCAAGGTGTTGCTAGCTCGCCTTTGGCAGGGCGCACTACCGGTGCTAGCAGCAACATGGAAACCTGCACAACACAACCACAAAACTTTGCCCCCAATTTACAGTGAGGTTGTCAATCTCACCGGTTTTGCTGAAAAGAAAGGATTAATAGTATTGTGTGGAGAAAAGTAATAGTTTGCAGAAAGTAAATAGAAAGCAATAAATAGTTGATTGAAGATTGATGATAAAAGAACGGACCGGGGTCCATAGTTCACTAGTGATGTCTCTCCTTAAGATAGATGACATGTTGGGTGAACAAATTACAGCGAGGCAATTGACAAACATCGAGAAAGAAATCATGCATATACTACTCATCTTGACTCCTTTGAGATTTGATTGAGAATTATAACATTATACATAGACCGTAATCCAACTGCATCTATGACTAATAATGCACCTTCAGGTTATCATCCGAACCCCCTCCAGTATTAAGTTGCAAGCAACAGATAATTGCATTATGCATTGCGTGTAAAGTAAACAATACGATTGTTCTATGAACAAAGGATTGTTGTAGTAGCAACATCACATCTAGTCCCTTAGAGATTTCTATCACTTCCCCAGATTACTAGTGGCATGAACCCACTATCGAGCATAAATACTAACTCTTGGAGTTGCTAGCATCTACTTGGCCAAGATAGCTACTAACAACGGAAAGCATGCAAGATCACAAATAACAAAGACATGATATAATCAATAATCAATCTGAAATTGCATCTCAATATCCATCGGATCCCCGCAAACACAACATGTAGGAATTACAAATAGATGATCTTGATCATAAACGGAGCTCATAAGACCTAAACATGATAGCACAAAGGAGGAGAACCAGCCATCTAGCTACTACATGGACCCGTAGTCCAAGGATGAACTACTCACGCATCACACCAGAGGCTTGCATGGTGATGAAGAAGGCCTCCAGGGTGAATTCCGTTCTCCGGCAGGGTGCCAAAAAGAGCTTCAGACTGCTCCCGATCTAGGGAAGGAGGTGACAGCAGCTACCGCCTCTTTCGTGGAATTTTGATCGGGTACTTAGGGTTTCTGTATCAGAGGCATCTTATAGGCGAAAGGGGAGGCCGAGGGGGTGCCGGAGGCGGCCAGACCACCCCCTGGCGCCAGTCTGAGCCGTGTGGCCAGGTGGTGTGGCGCCCCCCTGGCCCCTCTCCGTCTCGTACTCTGGCTCCTTGTGTCCCTCGGTGAAAAACCGACTTTAGATTTTGTCCCGTCTAATTCTGAGAATATTCATTTTCTGACTTTCCTGGAATCAAAAACAGCAGAAAACAGGCAGCTGGCACTATGGCTCTTCTTAATAGGTTATTCCAAGAAAGTGTATAAAAAGTACTCCAAAGTTGGAACAAAATAAGAAAGTAGATAAAACCAAGCATGGAACATCAAAAATTATGGATACGTTAGCAAAGTATCACTTACTACTGTTTCAGAGGGTTGGCCTGACCATGTACATGGAAGATGAGAGTGAGCAATATGTCATGCTCACCAAAACTTTCATTGGGAGTTTCGTTTTCACTAACACCCCTTATCAGTCAACTGTTTCTTTCAGAATTTATAATCAGCCTATTACCATGTCATTGGAAAGATTTTGTAGCATTATAGGTATAGGAATGACTGGAGTAGTGAAGAAGATCCAAGGTCAACCCGCTGATTTGCTGGAGCTCTATCGAAGTGTGACAAATGACGATGACCGTGTAGCTCAGCGCGGGAAGATAGGGAACATCCAACTCCCAGCTTTTAGATATTTTGCTTATTATCTTTCCACTAGCATTCTTGGTAGGGAGAACACAAGTAATATCTCTAATTATCATTTAGCCTTCCTCGCTACTACACTTAATAATGATACTAGGTACAATCTTGGCTCTGTCATTGTTCGGCGCCTAGCTGCTAGGGGACCTATTTATGGGGGCATTATTGCTTCACGTATGGTTGTTGCATTAGAACTTTCTGTGGATCATAATGACACTGTGTTGGCACCACAAAGGCTTGATTTTGCTGCTATGAAAACACTTCACTTCGTCACTTCTAACTCCAATACGGATAGTTTAGTATACAGGATGTTGTTTGCTGACGGAGACGAGAGGGAAATTCCTTTGCCGCAATCTACTTTGTTCAGTATTCACAGGAGGCCATGGTCGCGTTCCAAGGAGAAGGTGGATGAGCAGCTCCACTAGCTTGGTTTCCACAGGCAGCACTAGGAGGATGTGCCTTCTTACGACTACTCTGCGCACTACGGTGGGACGTCCTCGATCTCGTATCAGGACGAGGGTACCTCCTCGCCGTACTATGGAGGCGCTCCATCTTGGCCAGCTTAGGATTGATACCCACTTAGGCCAAAAGCCTAAGCTTGGGGGAGGTACACCGACATCACACTCATCTCCATATCATGTTTAGTCGGTACTTTGTATATCCATGCTTTGTTCTCTTTTTAGTTTTCGTTCTTTCTTTACTTTTTCTTTCTAAAACACAAAAAGACCAAAAATATTTCCGTTGTTTCTCTTTGTTTGCTTCTTTTTCTTTTTGCTTTGGTTTGTTTCTTCCTTTTTGCTTTGTTTGAATTATTTAAAAAACCCAAAAAGAGTTCGCTTTGCTTGTTCTTCCTTTTTGTTCTTGCCATTAAAAATCAAAAACACCAAAAATATTTGTTGTTCTTCTTTGGTTTTGTGAATTTTGTTGCAGGGTTCAGCAGTCCTCAGTGCAATTTGGTTTCATGTTATTATTCGAACCACACGAGTGAAGGGCAATAATGAGGATTAATGACAACTTGAGGTGTGGTAAGAGGCTGGTAACGATATCTATTTGTTTTCATTTTTGTACATATACTCATCATTGTGGGCATGCTTAGTCTGTTCATGTAGGGCATATGTTATTTATGGATGCTTAGTAGATCTTGCTTTTGTTAGCTTTCTGACAAGTAAATAACGAAGAATAAAATAAAATCGCAGGAAGGGGGACACAGATTTAACGTGGAAAACCCTCTCCAACAAAGAGAGGGGAAAAACTACGGGCGCCAGCCAGCGAAACTTCACTATAACGGGAGTGTTTACACAACACCCGGGATTTCACAGATGCAACTTTTCCCAGCCGGCGGCTTACAAGAAATATATATAGCGGTGGTAACCTAGGTCATGAATGATCCGCATCGGCCCAAGCCTCCGGCGACGGGCATCACTCCGCTCCGTCAGAAATTGGCCTCTACTTTGTAGAATTTGGATCAACATATAACAGCTTTCTTATGATTAGCTCCAGCTTGCTAATAGTTTGTAGCATGTCATATGAATGTTTGCTTGCATTCCTCTATTTCATAACTTGGTATGACAGTATGGTATCCTCCTCTGAATGTTTCACTTGAATTGACTTGGCACATGCTCATGCATGCATATTACTTAAACAATAATCAGTTAAGCCTCGATGAATTATTTTGCCACAGGGGTCTTGAATCACTTTCATGCCATGATTAGTCCCGTTTTGTTGCAAGCATGATTATGATAGTTATTGCTCTCTCATTTGTCGCTCCCTTACTATTGCTAGCCTTCACTTTCACTGAGTATGCTCTACTCGTGTTTCCAATTCCCCAAAACAATTATTGCCAGAAGTGTCCACTATACCTACCCATTAACATCATTTGATTTTCCGTGCATATTTAGTATGCCTTGTTTCCTTCCGAATAAAATGTTTGCTTGTTATGAGAAAGTTAGTTAGTAAAGCTCTCACGAACTTGATGGCACACTTTATTTTTTGCACTTAATAAACCTGAACCATTGTGACTGTCCTTGAAAGTTATATGCTTGCAAATTATAGGCTGGGAATTAGCAGAACTTCAACAAAGAGAGGGGAAAAAGCACGGGCGCCAGCCGGCGAAACTTCACTATAACGGGATTTCATAGATGCAAGTTTTCCCAGCCGGTGGCTTATAAGAAGTATATATAGCGGTGGTAACCTAGGTCATGAACGATCTGCATCGGCCCAAGCCTCCGGCGACGGGCCTCGCTCCGCTCCGTCAGAAGTTGGCCTCTACTTTGTAGAATTTGGATCAACATATAACAAACTCCACCTTGAGACAAATTTCTTCTTGTAGCATCAACAGTAATCATCTCCCTGAACAAACAAAGAAAACACTTTCGGCACCAATAGCCACTTGGGCTAAGCAGTTATACCAACTAAGCTTGAGCATAGCTCAAACTTAGCAACAGGAACAAGCTTTGTCATCATATCAGCAGGATTATCATGAGTGCTTATCGTGCATACCTTCAGTGTACCTTGTGCAACAACATCACGAACATAATGGTACTTGATATCAATGTGCTTTGTTCTCTCATTGAACATCTGATCCTTAGTAAGGTAAATAGCACTTTGACTGTCACATAACAGGTTAATGCAAGAATCATCCTGACAAAGCTCAGCATACAAACCTTTCAACCAAACAGACTCTTTAAAAGGCTTCAGCAACAGCCATATATTCTGCTTCGGTTGTAGATAGAGCAACAACTGGTTGCAGCGTTGCCTTCCCACTCACGGCACATCCACCTACCGTGAACACATAACCTGTGAGGGACCTCCTCTTATCCAAGTCGGCAGCAAAATCTGAATCCACATAGCCTGCGAGTCCCTCATCAGTCTTGCCAAACTTCAAGCAAGCATTGGATGTGCCACAGAGGTACCTGAAAATCCACTGAACAACTTTCCAATGTTCTTTACCAGGATTAGCCATGTAACGACTCACCAAACTCATAGCATATGATAAATCAGGGCGAGAGCAAACCATGGCATACAGCAAGGAACCAACAACACTAGAATAAGGAACTCGAGACATGTACTAAATATCTTCATCAGAACTAGGACATTGCAATGCTGACAATTTAAAGTGAGGAGAAACAGGAGTACTAACTGACTTTGCATCATGCATATTAAAACGTTGAAGAACTTTCTCAACGTAACTTTGCTGACTAAGAAACAACAACCTAGATTTTCTGTCCCGTTTAATTTCCATACCGAGGATTTTCTTAGTAGCACCAAGATCTTTCATCTCAAATTCACTACTTAGGTGTGCCTTCAAAGTAGTGATTTCTTTCATGCTCTTGGCAGCAATTAACATATCATCAACATATAACAGCAAGTAAATAGGTGATCCATTAACAAACTTTATGTAAACACAGCTATCAAACTGAGACCTCTTAAAACCTTGTGAGATCATAAATGAATCAAACCTTTTGTACCACTATCTTGGAGATTGCTTCAATCCATAAAGCTACCTCTTCAATTTGCACACAAAATCCTCTTTTCCAAGAACTATGAACCCTTCAGGTTGGTCCATGTAAATCTCCTCCTCCAGTTCACCATGCAGAAAAGCAGTCTTTACATCTAGCTGCTGAAGATCAAGATCATGCATAGCAACAATACCAAAGAAAGTACGAATAGAGCTATGCTTCACAACCGGAGAGAAAACATCATTATAGTCAATACCTGGAATCCGGCTAAAACCTTTTGCTACTAACCTTGCCTTAAACCTTGGAGGCTCATTAGGAGACAAACCTTCCTTTCTCTTGTATATCCACTTACAACGGACGCCCTTCTTCTGTTTAGGCAAGCGCACAACTTCCCATGTGCCATTCTTATCAAGCGATTGCATCTTTTCTTGCATAGCAGACACCCACTTCTCGCAGTCAACAGATGCAATAGCCTCATTGTATGTAGCAGGTTCAGTATAATGATCCACCTGTTTACACTCTTCAATAAAATGACGAGGTGGAACTATGTTACGCCTCGGTCTATCAGCAGCAATAGATTCCTATGGCTTCTGCAAAATAGTGGGTGAGTGCTGAACAACATCATCATCAATATTTTCCTCATGAGTATCATCAACAACAGCATTACTATCAACAGTTTTCTGCAGGTGCTCCACCTGCACACGGACTCCCTCCTCTCCAATAGCGACAGAAGAGGGATCTGATGGCAAGCTGTCATGATACATAACAGATTCACTGAAAACAACGTTTCTACTCAACAAAACCTTTTTAGTTTCAGGATTCCATAGTTTATATGCCTTAACTCCTGAACCATAACCAAGGAATATGCACTTAACAGCTCTAGGCTCTAACTTCCCATTATCAACGTGAGCATAAGCAGTGCAGCCAAAAACTCTCAGCTATGAATAATTAGCAGGCGAACCTGACCATACCTCAATAGGAGTTTTCTTCTCAAGTGGAATAGAAGGTGACTTGTTGATGAGGTAGCACGCTGTGTTGGCTACTTCAGCCTAGAAACGTCTATGCATACCTGCATTGGACAACATACAGTGAGCCCTCGAGATGATGGTTTTGTTCATGCGCTCAGCCACGCCATTCTGCTGAGGAGTGTAAGTGTCGTGGTGGTGTCACGGCAGATGCCATGGATAGGCTGAAGGTGGGGACTAATATACGCTAGGGGAATCCAGGGAGGGATAATAGAGTGATTCTCTACACAGAAGTTTGTATTGCGATATCTCCAAGATTACAAGTGCTCCTTGAGCTATATTGGCGAGAGGAGGAAGAAGGGGCTCTCTTACTCTTGCCTACTACCTAGCCCAAGAACCCTAGATCTACTAGTGCTCAACCAACTAGAATTCTGCCAACCCCCTCTACCAGAACCCTAACCCCCCTTATATAGAGGTGGTTCGGTCCTGGCCTAGGGCATACGTGGAGGCATATTCCTAAGAATATGCCCCCTCCCAAAGTAGTAACCCGACAGGGGTGCTTTTCCCCTGCGTCACACTTGCTTTAGCGACGTAAGCCGACATGAGCGTCGTCACCCTTGTCGGCCACGACCCGGTGGTCCCGCACTTGCTTTATTCGCTCATCCAGTATGTACCGGACCTTCTTTTTTGACCAGAGAGATTCCTTCCTTCTCCTAGAAGCTAAGCGAGGATCCGGATCACAGTAGATCCGGCCACACATGTTCCTGCATATAAGTTAGACAAGCATTTCTGACTTACTCCTTAAGTCGGACGAGACAACATTAGGCGACCCCCTGGTCCGGGTTACTCTGTGATCCGGCCTGCCTTGAGGTGACTCGGCCAGCATCCGCTTTGACCTTGCCGAACCTCGACTAACTCGGCCCTTATACCGCGGAGTGACCCTACCCGGGGGTATCCCCCCAACATTAGTCCCCGAAGCTGGTGCGGTCTTGGCTGCCTTGGCCGCTAAGGCCACATCAGGTTCATTTATGTGCGTGCCCTAGACGTTCAATTCCAGGTTAGCTCCCTATCTCGGATTACATGGATTTACGTTCCCTTCGCACGTTCCAACCCACGTGGCTCGGATCCCATGTCATCATGGTTTGATCCGGGCCTCGTTTCCTTCTCTCATACGCCAACCCACGTGGAGGCTAATCATTACCTTGCCTTATTTTAAGGGCCTGCACAATAACCGCCGCAGTAATTGTCAGTTTTACTGTGCGCGGGTTACGTCACGCCTGTCTCCTCGTTTACCGCAACTGCACGTCGCGTCATGGGATCTCATCTACTCAGTGGCCCCCCGTGTGGCTCCTCAGCGATTGGCTAATGCAAGCAATACACGGCCACATCGTGTGGCTTGTGCGCTCAACGCGATCCCACTCACCCATCTCTGGGGCAGTTACATAGGGGAGGGGCGCGTTCCTTAGCATTTTTCACCTTTGCGCCCCTCTGCCCGTTCCTCTTCTTCTCCTTCGTCTTCCTCGCGACCGTGCTGCCGCCAGTGCTCATAGCAGCAGCGCCTCCGCCGCACCTTCTTCGTGCCTCCGCACTGCAGCCCCCGCTGCGCAGCTTCTTAGCCACGGGTCCTCGTCAATCTAGACCACAGACCCCCGCTGCCGCTAGCTCCAGCGAGGATAGCGGATACGAGATGACTGAGGAGGAGCTCGTCGTCGCCGAGCAGGAGATGGAGGAGGACGCCGGCGCGGCAGACCGCGGCGCGTGGGCCGGTTCGTGGGTCTACCAAGACGACATCGACTGGCTCTACCGGACTAGGCGTATTCCCGCCGGTGTTGCCGCTCGTCTCCCTTCCTCGGAATTGGCCCCCTCACCCAATCCGGGTGAGTTTGTTGTTTTCCTTTCCCATTTCCAACGGGGATTTGGTCTTCCGGTGAGCGATTTCTTCCGGGACTAGGTCCGGACCTATCACTTGCAACCACATCATCTCCCGGCGAACGCCATCACCTCTCTATCCGCCTTTGTCTCTACGGTCGAAGGTTATACCGGACTATGGCCCACGAAGGAGATGTGGATCCGGTTCTTCGGTCTCCGTCGCAACGTCGTCCCCAACATCCACGTCGAGTCGGAGGACAAGCAGCTCACCCAGTTTGGAGCTGCCTCCATCTCGCCCCGGAGATTTTCAATCTTTCCCCGGGTCACCGGGCTTGACTCCTGCAAAGGATGGGCCCGGACCTTCTTCTACGTCCGGAACGAGGGTACCGAAGACTTGATTCGGTTGCTGCCCTATGCTCCGGGTCCCCCTGACATGGATTTCTGGGAGGAGGTCGCCAAGAAACCTACAGCTCTGGCCAATCAAGTCAACAAAAGATTCGCGAAGCTGAAGAAGCTCGGATTGTGCAACGAGGACGCTATGATCATGTTCGTGCGCAACCGAATCTCTCCCCTCCAGAGGCGCACCCACAAGTTGTGCCACATGAGCTTCGGTCACGACCCCAACCGAACCTCCTCCTTCGAATTGAGCAACACAGAGATCTTCCGCCAGGTCAAGGCTCTGTTCACCACTCACAAAGATTTCTCCGCCCAATGGACGTGGGGAATCGAACATTACTGCCGTGATAGGCTCCCTCCCGCGGTAAGCTTCACGGGGTAAACTCATTTCGGATCAATTATGTGTCAGTTTTTGTCATATTTTTGACTCTGCTCTTTGTGCTTTTTCTCAGCTGTTTCTCCAGCAAACTCTCGAGGATGGCACGGATCCGACCCTTAAGTGGGAGCCAGACCGAGAGATCCCGGATGAGGAGGAGCTGGACCAGGAGATGTTTCTCCCTATGACCGACACCACCAAACGTCCCAGCGGTAAATTCTCTTCTCTTAGAGATTGGCCCGATGATGAGGATGACTTGGATATCGACGTGATTGAACCCGTTGAGGCCGTCCCTCTGTCTTTTGTCTTTCTGGCATCAGCTAACCCCGATGGGCATATCCACGAGGATCCTCCACTTGCCACGGGCGAGCCGGTTCCAGTGGCATCGAAGAAGAAGCGCGGATCCGCGTCAAGTTCTTCTTCCGAACCTTCTCAGCCCACCAAAAGGCAAAAGAAGGCCGGAGACAAGACTGCCTCCAAGCGGGCAGGCAAAGCGCCGGCACGGAGGGCCCGAAAACCCAAGGAGGCCGAGAACTCGGATGCGTAAGTCATTTTTCACTGCGCAACATACTTCTCCTTGCATCGGGGTAATTTCACTCCTGACATCATTTTCTTTTGCAGGCCTCCTATGGAGGTTCCTCAGAGCGGATCGAGCATCTCTTCTCCCCTTCGGTCCGGTCCTTCCCCTCCTCGTGACAATGAGTCACGCCCGCTGAGCCCTATTCCGGAGGGCTCTGCGGCTGCTCCGGGTTCCGCAGTACCTCATCAAGAGGAACGCGACCTCAGATCGGGAGGGGTCGGTCCGGCCGAGGCAACGACGTCCGCCACTTCGGCATTGCCACAACCAGCAACCACCAAGTCTACCGCAACCCCAGCACCAGCACCAGCTCCAGTACCAGTTTCCGAACCAGCACCTATCCTGACAGCCAGGAAACCCACAATAGCTCCAGTACCAAGTTCCTCTGCCTCTTCCGAGTCATCTCAGCCCCGGCGAGGAACCATCCCAGTAGCTTCCGAAGGGAAATCCGTCATGGTTACTTCTTCCCAGCAGGCTAAAGGCAAGAAAGCTCCGGATGCTGCCAAGTCTACATCTGTCGAGGCCGGGCAGCGAACCTTGTCGTCAATGCTTTCGAAGAAATCACCAGCAGCGACGGATCCTCCTGCCTAGCCAACCGATGCACAGCAGATGGTTCTTCACACCAGCCCAGCTCTTGCCCTGATTGAGAGGAAGGAAGCTCATGCAAAGGGCTTGGTGGCACCCCACATGCCAACTGGTGAACGGTACCCTCCGAGCCTTATCAAGTTCGTCATGAACTGGAATAAGGCGGAGTTCGTCTACAACGACGATCTCCCGGAAAAGTTCGACCCCGTAGAATTTTCTGCCCAGATGAATACTGCCGCCAAGGCAATTAACCTCGCGGGGCGAATGATGGAGGTATGTCGTTTCTCCTTTACATGCTGTAGATAATAACCATTAGTCCCCGAGCCTCCGGCGGAGTAACTTGTTACTCGGCCGGATGCTCATTAGAAAATCAACGTAGCTGCATGTAAACTTCAAATATGCACACACCTAGAGCCGGGTTAAGTTCCGCTTGACCCGGATCTTGGACACTTCAAATATGCACACACACCTAGAGCCGGGTTAAGTTCCACTTGGCCCGGATCTTGTACACTTTGAATATGCACACACCTAGAGCCGGGTTAAGTTCCACTTTGCCCGGATCTTGCACACTTCTAATATGCACACACCTAGAGCCGTGTTAAGTTCCACTTGGCCCGGATCTTGCACACTTCGAATATGCACACACCTAGAGCCGGGTTAAGCTCCACTTGGCCCGGATCTTGCACACTTCGAATATGCACACACCTAGAGCTGGGTTAAGTTCCACTTGGCCCGGATCTTGTACACTTCGAATATGCACACACCTAGAGCCGGGTTAAGTTCCACTTGGCCCAGATCTTGCACACTTCGAATATGCACACACCTAGAGCTGGGTTAAGTTCCACTTGGCCCGGATCTTGTACACTTCGAATATTCATCAAGTTAATTCCACACTTTTGTGCTCCTTTTAGGTAACTACCAATCGCCGGAGCGCCGAATTTCAACGCCTGCTTGATACCCACAAGATCCTGCGTGCAAAACACGTTGCACTTGGCGCAGAGCATGAGAAGAGTTGTAATTTTCTCCCTCAGCACTTCTCCGTTTTTCTTCACTTGTTTTCACCGGACTAATCTCCTCATTCGGTTTCTGCTGCTGGGGTTGTAACTACCTCGGTGAATTACGCTCTTAGTTACAAGCCTGGATGAGCGAAAATGGTTAAAATAGTACGGTGGGGCCAAATGCCACTCACAGGTAGACCTTTTGGCCGTCCTAACCATTTCCAAACATCGGGACAAGAACGAGCGGCGTAATCGGCAGGCGAAGGGATCAACTACATACACAAATGAGTATGTATGCAAGCCACCATACAACAGTCCTCAGAGCCATTCCATCTAAAAGAAATAGAAATATTGCAATGCCATACGGCAAGATCCAAATATCCTAGATAGATATAATAGTTTAGGATATCTCCTCATACATCAAACATCAGAGTATCAGGCAGAAGCGGAAAACAAGATCCGAGTACGGATAAGAAGCAAATCAGCATAAGATGCCCCATAAATTAACACATTCCCGCCCACAGATCTCACGGATCCCCGTTCCCGGAATCTCTACACCGAGTGATCGTTGCCCACATCGTCCGTCTCCTCCACCCAGTATCCATCTTGCGAGTTTACCTGTTCATCTGAATCAAACAATTTATCGTGTGAGACCCTAGGGGTACTCAGCAAGTCTTTATGCCTCTAAAGGGGACACAACCTGGGGTGACGCAATTGCAGCAAAAGATAATACCTAACAATTCTATAGGTACTCGCTAACCATCCGCCTAACCAAAGATAGACGGATGTCCGTGAATTAATAACAACAGTTATAACAGTAATATTAACAGATCCATCCTCCTCCTTGCTTACCAACGAGGAAGCGGACGAACAGCCCCCCATCCGTTGGCAGTTTTATTATCCATTCCATGAGTGTTGCACTATTTACTAGTCAGGTACTTAGTCAAATTAAAAGCGGTACTTTAGTTATACTTGTCTATGATCGAGAAACTGTGCTCCAAGTCGTCCATAACCGCGGACACGGCTTTCAGAAAGATTTACCCTGCAGGGGTGCACAAATAGCAACACACACTCGATCAACCTCGGAAAAACCAAATCAAAACCCAACGAGGCATTCACGACAAAGCGATCACAGGATTCAGAAATATTTCAGGGGGCCACCCCACTAAGCTACCCGCAACGAAGTTGGCCGGCTCCGAAACGGACCCAGGGTTTGTGTGGACGGCGGTAAACGACTGGGAACCCAAAAATGTGACTGGGCTTGTCGATACAGCGAAAAAGTGTCACGGTCCTAAACAGTACAGGTGCTCCACGCACAATCTTAAATAAAGCAGTAAAGCATGGCATAAGTACAGGATAGTAATAAAGCCCCAATCTACTTTGTGGCCCCAAGAAATAAGAATGAATCAAGCTCTGGCTCAGGGGGGTTCATAAGCCTCCCGGATGTGGATAGCGCGAATATTCGAGGAACAGGAATCAAGTACTCGGGGTCCTACGGGACACAAGTGAGCATGAAAAACCAAATAGCAGATATTGCTCACCGGTGCCACTTTCATTAGTTATCCCATTACTACTCAGGTTAAGTTGTTTAGGTACCTCGTTATCCATCAGACACTCACATACCCTACACATGCTATTCTACGACCCGCATGGCTCAAACAAATCCTGTAGTAATGGCTCATGGGATGGAGGAACAAGCTTCGGTGGGGTTTAAAAGTAAAGGCTATGCAGTACTTGGGATTCAGTTTAATGCAATCGCGACTCAATGATGCAAGAATAAGATAGAGGCAATAGGTACTATATGTATGCGAGCATGTGGTAGTGCTTGCCTGGCAGCTCAGTTGAAGCGAGAGAAGGATCTGGGTAGTGCTCCTGGGTTTCTTGATATATCCCCTGCTCAGCGTCTATTCGAAGAAGAACCAAACAACCAAGGGCCAACATAAATAAAGTGCACAAGCATATGAATTAAAATGCGACAAGCAAACAATCATGCCATGATGAATGATGCACAATTTGCATGGCAATAATGTATCATGGCATGGGTGAGGTGTGGAATACGAGAATAAAGCATTTTATGGAGTTTTAGTCACCTTTTATCCTCAAATAAGTTGCTGTATACTTTTATATTTATATGATGCATGCTGCAAATCAGAACATGGAATGCATAGATAGAACGGGCTCGTCGCGCTGATCAATTTAGACATATTATTTGTCAAATTTGGAGTTAAAAAACAAAAGTTATTAATTAATTAAGAAAAAGGGCATTTTATTGTAATTTTAATCATCTCGAAATTTAAAGTGTTCAAAATATATTTTGAAGGGCATAATTGAATTCCTCACGTTTTTCTGATTCAAAAACATCTATTATTTGTATTATTTGGATTTTAAAATTAAAAGTTATTTAAAACAGATTTGAATTTGAATATAAACAATTTTGAATTTGTTTTGTTTAAACAGATAACCAGGGAACGTTTTATACACAGCCTCAGCTAGCCCCAGTCACTGACGGTGGGGCCGCGCTGAGCTGGCTGAAACCAACACGCGACAGACTTTTCTCACCGCGACCACAGCGAGCCACAGTGGTTGACAAGTGGGCCTTGCCCTTGATCGGCCCCACAAGCCAGCGGGTGAAGGAGCAGGTGCCACCTGGCGTGGCCGGGGACTGCGGGTTAGACGCGGAAAGAAGGGGTGCCTAAACGTAAAACTGCCACAGTCGATGACAGGCGGGCCCGGACTGGACTGCGGGTTGCGAAAACAAAAGGTTGGGGGGGTTAACTAGAAAACAACCCCACGCTACTGTTTTTCTTCTTGCGTGTTACTGGCGGATCTGACGCCGGTATGCAGAGCGCGGCGGAGACTCGAACGCGCGACCTGGCGCGGGCGTGCGGTGGCGGCTACCGATGCGGCGGCCAGGGGTTGTTGCTGGGTAACCGCTGCGCGGCTAGAAGAGGCTACCGTGGCGGGACGGCGGCAGCGACATCATGCACAAAGAGTGCCCGACAGAAAGATATGCTCCTCTAGGAAGAGATGAGGAGCGAGAGGATGTTAGAGGGGGTCGGAGGCTCACCGCGGGGCTCTCGGTGGTGGTGGATCGGCCAGGCGTGCAGCGGATCGGCGGTGGAGCTGGAGGACAGCGAGCTAGGGTTTCGGTGGCGGGGTCTCTCTCCGGCGAGCTGGGTCTTCTCCTCCTTACTGGCACGTACGAGGCGACATAGAGGATGGTCCTCGATCTCCTTGACCACCACCACGTCGAGCTTGCCGACAGGAGCGAGAGGTAGACGACGGTGCTGGCGATTCTGGCGAGGAGAAAGGGTCGTCGGTGGAGAGGGAGGGGAGGAGCGGTAGGGCTCTGGGCCGATCTGGTGAGGTAGAGGTGCCGTGTGGGGAGGAAAAAGTGAGAGGGGGAGAAAGGAAAGCAGGCGTGGGCACGGGGTAGATAAAAAGTGGCTTCGGCCCTTATCTCCTTCTCCTCTCACGTGCTCGAGCTGGCTCGGCATGAGCAGGACAGGGACAGGGAGAGGGCTGCAGGTGGGCCGAGGAAGAGAGAAGGAAGGTGGGGCTGGCACGGCAGGTAGAGAAAGAGAGAGGAGAGGGGCTCGGGTTAGCTATGGCTAGGGTTAGGAGAGGTGGTCTCGGGTTAGGGTGAGCTAGGTTAGGTGGAGCCAGGTGGATGGGTTAGGGGGTGGCTCGGTTTTGGCTAGAGGGGGTGGTATGGTAGATGGTGATAGTGGGGTAGGTGATTAGGGTTAGGGTTAGGATAGAGTCATAGAGAGAGGGAGAATTAAGGGTTAGATATGTTCTACCAAGGTCATGCAAGGGTTAAGGTGAAGCTATGGTGATGGTTTAAAAGAGGGTAAGGCTGGATACACATGACAAGGTCAAAGAGCAAGAGGAGGAGGTGTAAGAGAGAGAGAGAAAAAGATGTTTAACAAAAGGGAAGATCCACTCAACCAAAGGGAAAACAAAATGGGAAAAGATGGTGGTGAAGATTTGCATGGCCCATGCATGTGTAATAAATGCCATGTTTTATTCTTGTGAAAACAATAATAATAACATGGCATTATTATTATGCATTCCCAAAAGGTGGAATAAAGACCAAGAAAAAGAAATTATAGAATTAGATCCACCCCACCCACATGATCTAGAGAAATAAATTCAAAAGAAAGAACTACAAGCTCATGGTTTAATGGGATGGTGGAATTATAAGGTGGTGACAAAGAGAGGTGGTGGAATTGGAATAAAAGATATGCCCCCAACTCAACTTGGGCATTAAACAATATATCAATAACCAAATACAATATCAAGAGGCAAATATAATTTACAATGCATATGAGAGAAGAACCAAAACAAAAAGGGTTTTCTATGATGCTCAAATGCAAGGTGGCATGATGACATGAGCATGATATAATTATGATGCAACAATTTTATATGTAGGAAGTAGCATTTATATAGACTAGGATAGTAGCATTGCAATTGTTAGACAATTGGGATGCTATAGGGGTGGAGGCTGAGAACAAAATTATGCGGAAGAACTTGGAGGAAATCCGAGGTATGTCCTGTTTTGCCTGACCTTGTCGTGTTTTCCATTTCTTCTTCTCCTTGGCTCGGCAAACATTCACTCCTCGGCTTTGCCGGGTCAACATACTATTTCAGCATCGCTTGAGGATAGTGTGCCCGTGCCTGATATGATGCTGCATTTTCTCGAACAAGCAGGACAGCATCAAGCTGAGCTGCAGAAGAAGAACGATGAGCTTGCCCTCCTCCGGACCAAGGACGACAAGATAGCCAAGCTCAAAGCTGAAATGGAGAAGATGAAGGCCCAACACAAAACCGAGCTCCAAAAAGTTGGCCAGAACTTCACCGAAGAGCGGGAGCGCCTTACTCTCCAGATATCCAAGGATCAGGACCTGCTTAAAGAATCCGAGGTCTAGCTTGGGTCTGCGATCGCTGAGCTTGAACAACTTCGCCATAGACGCGACAATTGCATCAAGGAGTTGACCCGGATTCACCGCCATATCACACGTAAGTTTCTTTCCCTTATCCGACATAGTTTTCCGGGTTAGCTCATATGCCTTTGCTTCAGCATCTTCCCTTTCCTTGTTTCCAGATCACTTTCCTGAGGGTACTCCCATTGCCAGTGCTGTTGTTGCCACATTCCGCCGAGAAAGGGGTACTCCCGTCGCTCCTGATGTGAGAGCATCCCCTTAGACATGGAGGATCTATTGGTCAGCGTGTCAGCTCGTGTGGAAACCATCAAGAACTATGGGAAAGATCTCCTCGACGTTGCGGTCCGGATCTACAACACCTTCTGGCCAAGCGAGAGCACTCCGGAGAGGATCACACTCCTTGCCGAAAAGCTGTTGGAAGTTGAGACTCAGCTTGACCTCTGGAGGGAGTCCGCCGGGCGTGCCGCAGCAGATACCCTCCTTCATCATATTCTTACATGGTACGAGAAGATCGACCTGAGCCTCCTCACACGTCAGTGCACCGGATCCAAATGGACCGATGATCCGGAGTGGGTAGCTCGGCGCCAGGCTTGCGCCTTCAGCCTCGTCGAATATTCTCCAATCCATGACTGGGTTGAGGGGCCGAGCTTTCTGGAGTCCGGCGGGGACGAGCATATGGAGAACGTGGAGGATGGGTCGGGTGAGGATGGCAAAGATGTTGCTTCAGATATTGAAGACAGTGATGACGACGCCGAACTTCCTCCTCCTGCTGCTCCTTAGTTGAAAAAACTTGAAAATTTTATCAGATCCCCGGTATGCCGGGTGCAATTGTATGTTGGATAAGTAATTTTTTGCTACCATGTTTGTATGCCGGATTAACTTGGGCGTATTTCCCGAGTTTCATTTTCTTGTTCATCCAATTCCTTGGCTCGGTCCTTGTCTACCTTGATTCGGTTTTACGACTTACGAATCCGAGCTTCAAAAATTGTCTTAACAATACTTAGAAACTTTTGGGGCTTGGCTCAAAATAATTCAGCATAGTAACTTGAAAATAAAACCAGGGTTAGTCCAAAAAAACAAATGTTAACTCGAATAACTTCGTTTCCTTAACCGTTTTTCATGTGCTACGCAATTCCAAACTTGTTCCCTTGCTTGCCATGAAGCCAATTCTTGTTGGAGAGCAGCAAGTCGAAGGGTTGTGTTTTTGGTGCTCACACATTACTAATCCGGGTTAAGTAAAACGACTCATTCCAGCTACCGCAGAAGAAATTACGACAAACATTATTAAGGCAGTCCCCGAGTTACTGCTCGAGGAGCTGCTATTTCATTGATAAGCTCATTGCCGACATACATACCGACATATGAGATGACTCGGATACATACACTTCTTAGCTAAGTGTAGAAGGGACGAAGTAGTGCTACATTCCATGGTCGCTTGGATTCCTCTCCGGACCTGTCCGCCTTGTTCTTTTCCTGTGGCTTTGCATCTATGAGATAGTAAGAATCATTGTGTAATGCTTTGCTCACAATGAATGGCCCTTCCCATGGGGGGATAATTTATGCATGCCAGTAGTACGTTGTACCAACCGGAGCAGCAGATCACCTTCCTGGAAGACTTGGGGGCACACTTTCCGGCTATGATAGCTTCGGAGATTTTGCTGATATATGGCGGATCTGGACAGTGCCAGTTCTCTCGCTTCTTCCAGCAGATCAACATCATTTTGCCGGGCTTCTTGCACTTCGGCTTCTGTGTATTGGGTGACCCTAGGCGAATCATGCTCTATGTCGGCTGGTAATACAACTTCTGCCCCATATACCAGAAAGAATGGCGTATAGCTTGTTGATCGATTCAGAGTTGTTCTTAAGATCCACAGTACTGCTGGTAGTTCTTCTATCCAGCACCCCGCTGATATTTGCAGCCGCTCAATGAGCTGGGGTTTTATCCCGGATAATACTAATCCGTTGGATCATTCCACTTGTCCGTTCGATGCGGGGTGGGCTACCGAGGCGACATCGAGTCGGATCTTCTTATCTCGGCGGAAGCGTGCAAATGCTCCTTCCGCAAAAATTGTTCCATTATCAGTTATAATACTGTGTGGATAACCGTATCTCAAGATGATGTCTTTGAGAAATGTCACGGCGATAGCTCCATCACATTTTCTTATAGGTTTCACTTCAATCCATTTTGTGAACTTGTCCACCATGACCAAAATGTGTGTCATGTTTCCTCTCGCGGGTTTGAATGGGCCAACCATATCCAAGCACCATACAGCAAATGGCCCCGTAATTGGTATGGTCTTGAGTTCTGACATAGGCATATGTGTCTTGGTGGCGTACCTCTGACAACCATTGCATTTTCTCACCAGATCTTCTGCTTGTTCCAAGGCACTTGGCCAGTAAAATCCATGTCGGAACGCCTTTGCCACCAAGGCTCGGGATGAGGCATGATGCCCACATTCCCCTTGGTGTATATCTCGGAGGATGTCAAGCCCTTCTTCCGGGTCAACGCATCGTTGGAGAACATTGGTTACACTCCGTTTGTATAACTCAGAATTGATGATTGTGTATGCTTTTGCTCTCCTCTGAGTTTGCCTGGCTAACACCTCCTCAGTGGGCAGCGTTCCATCTTTCAGGAATTGGAATATAGGCAGTGCCCAAGCTGGTATGGCTCGTGGGGGGAATATCTCCTCATCAATTTCCATCTGATCCACCGGCATAACTTCAGTCGGATCATGCCGAGCAGTCCCCAGGTCTAGTGAGGTAGTCCCTGGGTTTGCTGACGCAGTCTCCGGGTCTCGCGTACCACCTCCCATGTCAATGTCCATGGGCTCAGCTCCGGATTCCATATTTTCCGGGACATATATCGAGTCGGTTCCTGGGGACAGCCTGATAGATGGTTTTCTGAGGTGTTCCAACGCTACACCCAGTGGAATTGCTTGTCTGGTTGATCCGATCTTCGACAACATGTCGGCAGCCTCGTTTTCTGCCCAGGGTACATGGTGAAATTCACACCCCTCGAAGTAACCAGATATCTTCTGCACGTGAAATAGTGCCATGTTTGGATCTAGGGCGTCCCATACTCCGGACACCTACTGCACCACCAGGTCCGAGTCGCCGAAGCATATTATCCGACGTATGCCAATCTCCTTTGCCACTTTGAGCCCATGCACAAGAGCCTCATACTCAGCGACATTGTTCGATGCCGCGAAATGGATCTGCAATACGTACTTGAGCTGATCCTTCTTTGGCGAGGTAAGCACAACCCCGGCACCTAATCCGGTTTTGGTTTTCGACCCGTCAAAGTGCATCCTCCAGTAATTTGGATCTGGTGGCGGTGGTTCGTAGTGTACCTCGGCCCAATCCACGAAAAATTCCGCCACAACCTGAGATTTGATCGCTTCTCTTTTGTCGTATTGGGGCACATAAGGGGCTAGCTCCATTGCCCATTTTGCGATTCTGCCACTCGCATCCTTGTTACCCATTATCTCGGATATGGGAGCTTCACATATTACTTTCATAGGGTGCTCCTCAAAGTAATTCTTTAACTTCTTCGCCGCCATATAGACACCGTATGCCACCTTTTGAAAGTGCGGGTAGTTCTGTTTTGAGGCAGACAATACCTCGCTCAGGTAATACACTGGCCTCTGCACCGATTTACCCTCTTCATTGCGTTCCACTATGATTACTGCACTTACAACTCGGTTGGTTGCGGCTACGTAGAGCAACATTGGCTCCTTTGATAGTGGAGAGGCTAACACTGGCGCAGTGGCCAACATCTTTTTGAAGTGGGCAAATGCTTCTTCAGCCTGTGGCGTCCAAACGAATTTATCTGACTTTTTCATGAGTTGGTAGAGAGGCAGTGCCTTTTCCCCCAACCGACATACAAACCGACTCAACGATGCCAGGCATCCAGTGAACTTCTGGACATCATTAAGACACTTTGGCAGCTCCATTCGTTCGATGGCTTGGACCTTAGTTGGATTAACCTCGATACCTCGGCTGGAGACGAGAAATCCGAGTAACTTTCCAGCCGGGACACCGAAGGTACATTTTTCCGGGTTAAGCTTCATCCGGAACCTTCTCAAGTTCGTGAATGGTTGCCTTATGTCGTCAAGGAGCGTTGCACTTTCTTTGGTCTTGATAACTACATCATCCACATATACTTGTACATTTTGACCTATTTGGTCGTGCAGACATTTTTGCATACATCTTTGGTACGTTGCACCTGCATTACGTAAACCAAACGGCATAGTGCGATAGCAATAAGCCCCGTACAGGGTAATAAACGCCGTTTTTATTTGACCATCCTGGTTCAGAGGTATCTGGTGGAAGCCAGAATATGCATCAATGAATGACAACAGTTCACATCCCGCGGTTGAGTCTATGACCTGGTCTATCCTCGGCAGTGGAAATGGATCTTTTGGACACGCCTTGTTCAGGTTCGTGTAATCGATACACATGCGCCAGACCACTGCCACGTTCGGATCGTCCTTCTTCTTTTCCACTAGCACCGGATTAGAGAGCCAATCCGGATATAGTACCTCCATGATAAATCCTGCTGCTAGTAACCGAGCTATCTCCTCTCCAATGACCTTTCTCCTATCCTCGGCGAAGCGGCGGAGAGGTTGCTTCACCAGCCTTGCTCCGGGTCTTACGTTCAAAGAGTGCTCGGCCAACTCCCTCGGAACACCTTGCAAGTCCTGTGTAGACCAAGCAAAAATATCCCGATTCTCACGGAGGAAGTTGACGAGCTCGCTTTCCTATTTGTCAGTTAACCCGGCACCAATCGTTACGGTGCGCTCCGGAAACATGTTATCAACTGGAATCTTCTTGGTGTCCTTTGCGGCTTGAAACGAAACGCTGCCATGCGGGTTACTTAGCGCCGGCATAAATTGCTACGCGGACTGAGCTAGTGCCGCCACCTCTTGGATTTTTCTTTTCTCTCGCGCAATCACGAGTGACTCGGCTAGGTTAGACCTGGCTGAAGCACACTCCATGGAACGTCGGAAATCTCCAGCAATGGTAATCACTCCATTTTGCCCGGGCAACTTCATCTTCAGATAACTGATGTGACAGCTTGCCATGAATTTGTTCAATGCTGGTCTTCTGAGTAACGCGTGATATGCACTTTCCAAGTTCACCACTTCAAAGTCCAGATTTTCAGTTCGGCAGTTATCCCTCATTCCGAATAGCACGTCGACTCGGACTTTGCCTATGGGCTCACAAGAGATGCCTGGTACAATGCCATGGAAAGTTGTTCTCGTAGCCTGGAGCATGTTCTCCGAGATGCCTAACTTGCGCATCGTATCCGCATACATGATGTTAATGCTACTGCCATTATCAATCAAAACCTTGGAGAACCTCACGTTGATGTTTGGTCCAATGAATGTCGGATCTAGCACTAGCGCGTACGAACCTGGGCTCGGCTTAAGTTTAGGATGATCTTTGATGTTCCAGGTGATGTCTTGGTCCGACCAAGGCATGTACCTCGTCACCGCTGGCATGACCGCATTGACCTCCATATGTCGTTGCTGCAAGCTTTTTCTATCCGTTTCCTCGGTCGTGAACACACAATAACTCTGGTGGTGTTCCCTGTTCTCATTCCTTCCCTCGTTTTCGGGGTACCTCTGATCCGGTTGTTGCTGATTTTCCACCTGATGCACTGCATCCCTTCTTTCATTGTTGTCATACCTCGGCGCAGGGGGAGGCAACATTAGCTGCTGCGTGTTCGCTCCGGAGAGCAATTGCTGCCGGGGTAACTCCTGCCGAGGTTGATCATTCCGGGGTGCCTGAGCATTCCCCGAGCCACCTTGCTCTATCTTTCGCATCCACTCACATTGCCTCGTCGTGTGACCCGCCGGGCTATTCGGATTCGGCGTGTGAAACTTACACGGTTGGTCCAGCATCGACTCATATGTATACCTCGGACGGCCTTTCTTTTTCTGCCACTGTTTCTTCTGCTCTGGAGTCCACGTTTTCTTTCCATCATTTCTTGGAGTCCATTGCCCTCCAGTTCTCTGGCGTTGGTTACTTCCTCCCCCGGGTTGATCTTGATTCACTACTGCAACTTGTTGCGAGCCATAGCGATGGTTCGGTCTGTCATCTCTCCTTTTTCCTCTGTAATCATTCCTCCGGGACGACCCAACTCCGTCCCTCTGATAGTATTCCTCGCCTGAGTCATTTGACGGGAGCCTAGGTTGAGTCGGATCGCCCAAAGCATACGAATCAGCAATCCGGATCATCTCTGCCACCGTAACTGGCATTTTCCTTTGAAGGTTCATCCATAGCTCGCTGCCGTATCTGCACCCTTGGGCAAACCACGCTATGGCCTGTGACTCTATGACGCCCTCACACGAGTTTCTTATGTTACACCACCGGGTTAAGAATTCATGATCCGTCTCGTTGGGTCTTTGCTTGCACATTGCCAGGGTCTGCGGTCTATTCGGCCTCTGGTACGTACTTGAGAAGTTGCTGATAAACATTTCTTCAAAATCTATCCAGCAGTTGATGCTTCCGGGCGACAAGTTATTCAGCCATACTTTGGCCGGGCCTTCCAACATCTGGGGCACGTAATGCATAGCCCATCTCAAGTTGCCAGTTGCAATTTTCACCGCCGTAGCATAGTTTATCAACCAATCTTCCAGCTTGGTACTGCCGTCATATGTCTTCGTGCCCCTGGTTAATTGGAAGTTGGGTACTGGTGGTTCCTTCATGATCCAGGGTCCAAAGCACGCTGGACCCGGAGGACCTTGACATTCGATCTGTTCCGACCTATACAGGCGATCTAGTTTTAACCTGGCGTCATCCGGCATCAAATCCCTGCTCCCCAACCTAGACCCTATCACATGATAGTCCGGTCTAGGGTACCCCGCGTTCACCATCTCCGAATCACCGTCATTGTATCGGTTTTGCTCCTGTTGCGCACCTTTCTGCTGCATACCTCGGCCGGCACTTTGCTCTTGCCTCGGTATATTCCGCTGCTGCGGTTGTCCTGCTCCGGCGGAGTTGCGCTGTCTGGCATTGCCGTTGGCAGCGTTCCCTTGACCGGCATTGCCTTGGTCGTGATTACCTCGGCCAGCTTCACCTTGCCTCACACTCCGTCGATCATCATTCTTCCGCATCTCTTTTTCCTTTCCCGCACGCGTTGGGTCGTACGGGACAATATGTTTGTTCCGTCTGGCCGAGGTTACTACCTCTTCTATCCTTGGACCGCCATGAGGCAATGATGTGGATCCAACGGATTTCTCCGGGTTACCCACCACCGAATGGACGATCTTGGAAGCCCCAGCTCTCTCCGGGTTAGCTCTCAGCAGCTCCTCGTTCTGCCTATTCGCGATCCGAACCAGCTCGTTAACCCGGTCTTGTTGTCTTTGACGGGCCTCACCTGTCAGACCCTCTAGCTCGGATGCAGCGGCATATGCTGCTCTGAGGTTCTTTGCCGGTGTGCTATACTTCGGCAACCCCACAGACAGATAGTTTTCCGACCCTTCTGCTCCATCATCACCTTCTCTGTTCATCTCACTTATGAGATTTTTCCCTTTTACCCTCACTACATCAACCTTGTTTGCCCTTGCATACTCACGCAGCGTCATGTTTAGTGACTGCTGAGCCGCGGCTATTTTCTTTGCGCCCTCCAGTATCTTTTGGCGAGTTTCCTCTAGCTCGGCCTGTGCCTGAGCCGGATCTATCACTGCTGCTACCGGGTTAGCCAAGCTATCCATAGCTTCCCTCAGCACGTTCTCAGGCCTCTCCAGTGGAGGTCCTCTACCTTTTCTTGGTGCCTTAGGTGTTACCTCCGGGTCTGGCGCTGGGCCTTTGCTTGCGCCTGCGCCTGGTGCAGTCATCATCACCTCCGCATGGTCCGGGGAGCGAGCGATATGCGCTCCACGAGCCACAGTGAGGGGTGGTTCCCCTGCATCGACGACGTGACGCGGATGAACGCACGAGACGTCCACAGCAACTTAGACCTTGTGCGCGCCGATCTTGACGAAGAGGCCGGTACGCGGAAGCGGGCGCGTGCTTAAGCAGCCAGCATTGTCGCTTACGAAATCCAACGCTCCAAAGTGTTGAACGAGCCCGAATACGATGCGCTCGCCGGTGCCGATGAAGTTTCCGGTCCGGATCTTCACCCCTGCTAGCGCCGCTAGCCCCACGGTGGGCGCCAACTGTCGTGGTGGTGTCACGGCAGATGCCATGGATAGGCTGAAGGTGGGGACTAATATACGCTAGGGGAATCTAGGGAGGGATAGTAGAGTGATTCTCTACACAGAAGTTTGTATTGCGATATCTCCAAGATTACAAGTGCTCATTGAGCTGTATTGGCGAGAGGAGGAAGAAGGGGCTGTCTTACTCTTGCCTACTACCTAGCCCAAGAACCCTAGATCTACTAGTGCTCAACCAACTAGAATTCTGCCAACCCCCTCTACCAGAACCCTAACCCCCCTTATATAGAGGTGGTTCGGTCCTGGCCTAGGGCATACGTGGAGGCATATTCCTAAGAATATGCCCCCTCCCAAAGTAGTAACCCGACAGGGGTGCTTTTCCCCCGCGTCACACTTGCTTTAGCGACGTAAGCCGACGTGAGCGTCGTCACCCTTGTCGGCCATGACCCGGTGGTCCTGCACTTGCTTTATTCGATCATCCAGTACGTATCGGACCTTCTTTTTTGACCAGAGAGATTCCTTCCTTCTCCTAGAAGCTAAGCGAGGATCCGAATCACAGTAGATCCGGCCACACATGTTCCTGCATATAAGTTAGACAAGCATTTCCAACTTACTCCTTAAGTCGAACGAGACAACGTTAGGCGACCCCCCTGGTCCGGGTTACTCTGTGATCCTGCCTTCCTTGAGGTGACTCGGCCAGCATCCGCTTTGACCTTGCCGAACCTCGGCTAACTCGGCCCTTATACCCCGGAGTGACCCTACCCGGGGGTATCCCCCCAACAGTAAGGGATGGTGTGGTGCCTGATCATACCATCATTACTTCAAAACTCCTCAAACTCATTAGAATAGAATTCCATACCATTGTCAGTACGTAGTACCTTTTACCTTCTTTTCAGTTTGCTTTTCTACCATAACTTTCCACTTCTTAAAAGCATCAAAAACATCAGATTTATGTTTCAGAAAATATGGCCACACTTTTCTTGAGTAGTCATCAATAATAGTAAGAATATAATTAGCACCACCAATAGATGTCTTACGGGAAGGTCCCCAAACATCAGCATGCACATAATCTAAAATGCCTTTGGTGGTATGAACGGAAGCATTGAATTTAACTCTTTTGTGCTTACCAAAAACATAGTGCTCGCAGAACTCAAACTTACCCAAGTTGCAACCATCAATCAGCTCTCCCTTAACCAACTTTGCCATGCCATGTTCGCTCATATGCCCAAGACGCATATGCCACAGATTCGTTTTACCACAATCATCAGAATCATTAGCAGTAACAGCAGCAGCAATACCAGGCAAGGTGCTACCTCTAAGAACATATAACTTAGCAGAATTTATATCACCTATCATGTGAATAAGAGAGCCTTTCGATACCTTTAACAAACTACGCCCACCAGCGTACTTGTATCCATCAACGTCCATGGTACTCAGGGAGATCAGATTTCTGGCCATGCTTGGTATGTGCTTCACCTCATTCAACGTACGCGTCACGCCATCATGTGTCTTGATCTTAACAGATCCAACTCCGACAATATGGCATGGGTTGTCATTCCCCACACGTACAAAATCTCTAGTCTACACAGACTCATATGAACTGAACCAATCTTTGTTATAGCAAATATGAAACGAACACGTAGTATCAAGTATCCATTCATCATCACGAGAAGCACAAGCAGCAAAAACGGCTAAACATTCACCGTCAGAACTATCACCAGAAACAACAGCAGCCTTACCAGTACCTTGATCCTTATCTTTCGGTTGGTAAGTACCGTTCCTTTTCTCCTTATTCTACAGCTTCCAACAATCATCAATAACATGATTAGATTTCTTACAATACCTACAGAACTTGTCCTTTCCCTTGGACTTTGCACGACTTCTGCCGTCTTTGCTCTTATCTCAGTTGCCATGGTTGTTAAATCTCTGCTCGGTCCTGCCACGAACCTGCAGAGCTTTAGCCTTGGAAGACGCCCCATCTGCCTGCACCATGGATTTCATCTTTTCCCTTTGTTTGAGGGCATCTTGCACTTCATCAAGGGTTATCTTATCATGGCTCAACAACATTGTATCACGAAAGTGAGTATAAGAACTAGGCAGCAAGCATAAGAGTAATAAGGCTAGATCCTCATCATCATATTTTACTTCCATAGATTGCAAATCAGAAATAATCTCTCTGAAAAGAGATAAGTGATTCATTACCGACCCACCTTCCTGCAATCTATGCGAGAACAACTTCATCTTCACATGCACCTCACTGGTTAGATCCTTTGACATGCAGATCGATTCCAGTTTCCCCCAAAGGGCAGCAGCAGATTTCTCTGTCAAGACTTCCTGCAAAATATTATTGGATAGATGAAGTTGAATTATAGACAAAGCCTTACGGTCCTTCCGCTTCTCTTTTTCAGACCAACTCTTAGCATCCTTTTCCCCGAATCCATCCAGCGCATCATCCAGATCCGACGTTTGGGCGAGAATCGCCCGCATCTTCACCTGCCACAAGAAGAATCTCGTGGAGTAGTCCAGCTGCGGTAGATCGAACTTCAATGACGACATGTCGCAAACCCTAGATTAGAACCTGGGGCTCTGATACCACTTGTTAGATTTGCGACAAGTAAATAACGAAGAACGAAAATAAAATCGCAGCAAGGGGGACACATATTTAATGTGGAAAACCCTTTCCAACAAAGAGAGGGGAAAAACCACAGGCGCCAGCCAGCGAAACTTCACTATAACGAGAGTGTTTACACAACGCCGGGGATTTCACAAATGCAACTTTTCCCAGCCGACAACTTACAAGAAGTATATATAGCGGTGGTAACCTAGGTCATGAACGATCCGCATCGGCCCAAGCCTCCGGCGACGGGCCTCGCTCTGCTCCGTCAGAAGTTGTCCTCTACTTTGTAGAATTTGGATCAACATATAATAGCTTTCTTATGATTATCTCCATCTTGCTAATAGTTTGTAGCATGGCATATGAATGTTTGCTTGCATTTCTCTATTTCATAACTTGGTATGACACTGTGGTATGCTCCTCTAAATGTTTCACTTGAATTGACTTGGCACATGCTCATGCATGCATATGACTTAAACAATAATCAGTTAAGCCTCGATGAATTATTTTGCCTCAAGGGTCTTGAATCACTTTAATGGCATGATTAGTCATATTTTGTTGCAAGCATGATTATGACAGTTATTGCTCTCTCATTTGTCACTCCCTTACTATTGCTAGCCTTCACTTTCACTGAGTATGCTCTACACGTGTTTCCAATTCCCCAAAACAAATATTGCTAGAAGTGTCCACTATACCTACCCATTAACATCATTTGATTTCCGTGCATATTTAGTACGCCTTGTTTTCTTCCGAATAAAAAGTTTGCTTGTTATGAGAAAGTTAGTTAGTAAAGCTCTCACGAACTTGATGGCACACTTTATTTTTTGCACTTAATAAACCTGAACCATTGTGACTGTCCATGAAAGCTATATGCTTGCAAATTATAGGCTGGGGATTAGCAGAACCATGCTGTCATGGGGAACGCTTTCAACACCTGTAAATGTATAACCAGTTGATATCATGCTCTTTTGTTTACGGATGTCGTCGGTGTGAAATAAAAGGGGTGCTTGTAAGTCCATGGAGTTATGTATGTGTGTTAGAGAAACGTCTGGGCCGCTGGTCTAATCCATGCCTAATCATGGTGGAAACCTGCAATGTAACCATAATGAGCTGTCTATGAAGCATTCTTCTTATAAAAAAAGAGTCAGATATTGAGAAAAAGAGAAAAAGAAAAAAAGAGATATGAGAAAAGAGGAAAGAGAGAAAAAACACCATTTTCCCATGGTAAATAAGAAGATTGCTGAGATGCTCATTGTCTGCTTGCCTTGTCATTTTGATATGGGGATTCTTCCGTATCATCAGGCAAGGGGTACCCCGTTGGTGGTTCTCTATTATACGCATGTATTTACTATGACAAGAACTTACCGGTAACTAAAGTTGAGTAGCATGAGGAGCGGCCCTCATACTCAAGGGACATGAGATTTCTAGTTTATGGTCTGTCAAGCATATAACTCATATTTGACCTCACTTTGACCTTAACCATTTAAAGATGCTTATGATAGGGGCAATGAGAGCTCAAATCTAATGAGTACCATACTTTCAGCATTTGGAAGCCTTTCAAACTTTTCAAAACCTTTTCATTCCCTTGTTGAGTCACCACCTATTCTATGAGAACTTTCTTTAGAGCATAGTTGTCATTATTAGTGTAATGTGGTTGTCTCAGAACTTGATTAATTATGTCATGACTTTGATGCATGTATCTTTGATATCTTTACTTCTAGTCTTCACTTGAACTTTAGAGGTGCCTTGGCATTTATGTTTTCTCTACAATCAAAGGCAAGCGAGATACCACTCTATCATACCTTTTTATGAGCACTACAATGTTGCTTATGTTTATGTTCCATGCTATTTATTATTTTTGAGTTGGAATCTCTTCATAGCTTGCAATGACTATTAAGTAAAATTAGTTGCATACTCTTTATTATGAATTGCCTGAGTAGTTGATCATATGCTGAGAATATATACATCTTATGAAGCAAATGTGTTCGTGAAAGTTTCTTTTATCGCACTCAGTTTTCAACTGAATTGCCTGAGGACAAGAAATAAGCTAAGCTTGGGGGGAGTTGATACGTCCAAAACGTATCTACTTTCCCGAACACTTTTGTTATTGTTTTTCCTCTAAACTTGTGTGATTTGGATGCAACTAACACGGACTGATGCTGTTTTCAGCAAAATTACCTTGGTGTCTAGTTTTTGTGCAGAAAATCAACTATCAGGAAAAATCCCGGAAAATATGCCAAAAATCCTATTTCACCAGAAGACTCACGGAGCTAGAAGACGAGACGGAGGAGGGCCACGAGGGGCCCACACCACCTGGACGCGCGGGCCAGGCCAGGCCGCGCCTGGGGGTGGTGTGGCCGCCTCGGTTACCCCCTCGGCCTCCCTCTTCGCCTATAAGTTGCCTCTTGACCTAAAAAAACCAAGGGGGTTCGACGTTTTTCCAGAAAGAGTTCCGCTACACCGCCACCACCAGATTCTGCGATTCGGAACCAGAAACTCCGTTGTGGCACACTGCTGGGACAGGGAATTGGAGGAGATCATAGCCATCATCATCACCATTGCTTCTCCATCGACCATCCATGTTTCCCCCATCTATGAGTGAGTAATACCCCGTTGTAGGTTATGGGGATGGTAGGGATTGGATGAGATTATTCATGTAATGTCATCAGATTTTTAGGGCATGGTGCCTAGTATCTATTATTAGTGCTTTTTGACTTTGTTGCAACTTGTTATGCTTAATGCTTGTCACTAGGGCCTGAGTGCCATGATTTCAGATCTGAACATGTTATTGATTCATTATGATAGTATTGTTTATGGTCTTACCTGCAAGTTGTATACACACATTGTTGTCCGGAACCAAAGGCCCTATAGTGACAGCAATTGGGATAACCAGAGGGAATGGCTTTGATGGGATGATCACATGTGTTCACGTAGTGTTAATGCTTTGCTCCGGTGCTCTATTAAAAGGAGCACCTTAATTTCCAGTAGTTCCATTGAGGCCTCGGTGCAAACGGGCTGGCAGGACAAAAGATGTTGTGCAAGTTCTCATTGCGAGCACGTATGACTATATATGGAACACATGCCTATGATTATTTAGTACCTGGATGCTTTATCTTATTCATCTGCAAATGCCCTATGTTTTGACTCCTATATGAATTGTCTTGTCCATGCAACGCGCATCCATCCATCCGTATGCCTACCGCGCTTAATCCTACTGTTTACTACAATTGTTACAACTGTCTTTACTTTTACTACTGCTATTACTTTGCTATTGCTACTAGAAAACTATTGCTATTGATAAACTACTGTGAGCAAGATTGTTTTCAGGTGCAGCTGAATTGACAACTCAGTTATTAAGACTTATAAATATTCTTTGGCCCTCCTTGTGTCGAATCAATAAATTGGGTTTCACTTCCCTCGAAAATACTGCGATACACCCTCTATACTTGTGGGTCATCACCCACCTAGCAACTACTCTGCTACATTGTCTCCAAGCGTGGTATCAAGGTCAACCGCACGAAGATCAACACCATCGCGTTACTCGGTAAACCCGAGTGTTGGCGCGACATGCAAAAGCTAGCCGGGAGAGTGGCATCTCTAAGCCGCTTCATCCCGCGACTCGGCGAGAAGGCAATGCCTCTCTATCACCTCCTCCGCAAGTCACCCACATTTTAGTGGACCAACAAGGCCGACAGTGCACTCGGCGCACTCAAAGAGGTGCTAATCGTGGCACTGGTGCTCGCCAAACCCCTCGATAAAGAGCCTATTCTCATGTACGTCACCGCTTCCAATCAAGTCGTCAACACGATCATGGTTGTGGAGAGGCACGAGGAGGACAAAGAGTGCCCCATACACGGCCGGTGTAGTATCTCAGCGAAGTACTAACCGACTTGAAGCAGCGCTACCCCCAGTACCAAAAACTGGTGTATGCCGTGTTCTGAGCATAGCGGCGACTCCCCCACTACTTCTAGGAACACCTGATCATGGTTGTATCCTCCTCCCTGTTACAAGATAATATCTGCAATCGTGACACGACTAGGAGAGTCGCCAAGTGGGTCGACGAAATCAGCGTTCACAACATCAATTACGAGCCATGAAGGGCCATCAGGTTGCAATCCCTATCCGACTTGTTTGTTGACTAAGAGGAGGCACAGCAGCCCGAACTACTGTTGCACCAGCACTACTGGACCATGTACTTTGATGGGTCCAAGAACTTCGAGGGCGCTAGCGCCGACATTGTCCTCATCTCCCCCATAGGAGACAAGCTCTGCTACATGCTATAGATCAACTTCACCCCCTACATTAACAACGTGGCATGATATGAGGCACTCCTTCATGGCATACGAGCCGCCAAGGAAATGAGCATCACTCGGCTAAAGTCTTATGGTGACTCCGACCATGTCGCTAGCCAGGTCACCGGCACCTGTGATGCCGTCGACCCCAACATGATCACTATCGGAGATTTATCCCATGAAGGAACTAGGGTCCAATGATCCCTTGGTTCGTGAGGAGGCTGAACACGCGATTCTGAAGGAACTTCTCGATGGCGACGATGGAGGAACGGACGCACGACAGAGATTTGACACCAGGTTTTTTACTCTTGCTTTGTTGTATTGCTTGTTTGCCTCGCAAGGTTATAATGGGTAATGAAAATCGAGGGTTTTAGATCTCTAGATCCGTCCCCTACAAGGTAGAAGAAAGGACCCTTATATAGGGTGGCGTCAGCCCTTTTCCCCCAGCCTTCTGACGGGAATGGCGTCCATAGTGCCGCCTATCTTGATCCCGGTCTAGGAGACTACTTTACATGGACTTGGTCCAGCTCGTCGTGCTCCACTCCATCCTCGTGTAAAACACCCTTCGTCACTTGTCTTTATCGGACACTCTCTTCTTTTTCCCCTTTCACCAAAACAGCAACTAGGGGGCTCCCCCACCACAAGATCACATGTCCCTTCCCTGCGAATGGAGGGTGGATGGGGTCTTCTTTTCAGAGTCGGTTGATGCCATGAAAGCCCTGCACTTTCTATCGGGCTGTAGTTCGTACTCCGTTGGGCATAGTTAATGTTCTGCCCTGGATGCACCCAGGGTTATCCGAGGATCGAGGGCATCGAATGACGTCGTTCAGCCTTGATACGTTACAAACGTATCCATAAATTTTTGGTGTTCCATGATTGGTTTTATCTACTTTCTTATGTTTTGTCCACACTTTGGAGTACTTTCTATACACTTTCTTGGACTAACCTATTAACAAGAGCCACAGTGCCAGCTACCTGTTTTCTGTTGTTTTTGGTTCCAGGAAAGTCAGAAAATGAATATTCTCGGAATTGAAAGGGACAAAACCGAAAGTCAGTTGTTCACCAAGGGACACCTAGAGCTAGAATACGAGACGGAGAGGGGCTAGGGCCCAGCCACACCACCTGGCTGCGCGGCCAGGCCTGGCCCGCACCAGGGGGTGGTATGGCCGCCCCAGGCACCCCCTCGGCCTCTCCTTTTGACTATATATTGCC
Organism: Avena sativa; assembly: GCA_916181665.1. Lineage (NCBI taxonomy): Eukaryota > Viridiplantae > Streptophyta > Magnoliopsida > Poales > Poaceae > Avena > Avena sativa. Next base: position 201,925,487 of record OV702290.1, read on the forward strand.
TCCAATACAGAAAACCTAAGTACCCGATCAAAATTCCACGAAAGAGTCTGTAGCCGCCATCATCTCCATCCCTAGATCGGGAGGGATCTGAAGCTCTTCCCGGCAACCTGCTGGAGGGGAGAATTCACCCTGGAGGCCTTCTTCATCACCATGCAAGCCTCCGGTGTGATGCGTGAGTAGTTCATCCTTGCACTACGGGTCCATGTAGTAGCTAGATGGCTGGTTCTTCTCCTTTGTGATATCATGTTAAGATCTTGTGAGCTCCGTTCATGATCAAGATCATCTATTTGTAATTTCTACATGTTGTGTTTGCGGGGATCCGATGGATATTGAGATGCTATTTCAGATTGATTATTGATTCTATCATGTCTTTGTTATTTGTGATCTTGCATGCTTTCCGTTGTTCGTAGCTATCTTGGCTAAGTAGATGCTAGCAACTACAAGAGTTAGTATTTATGCTCTATAGTGGGTTCATACCTCTAGTAATCTGGGAAGTGACAGAAATCTCTAAGGTACTAGATGTGCTGTTGCTACTAGGGACAAAACAGCAATCCTTTGTTCATAGAACAATCGTAATGTTTACATTACATGCAATGCGTAATTCAATTATCTATTTCTTGCAACTTAATACTGGAGGGGGTTCAGATGATAACCTGAAGGTGGATTATTAGTCATAGATGCAGTTGCATTACGGTCTATGTATAATGTTGTAATTCCCAATCAAATCTCAAAGGAGTCAAGATGTTTAGTATATGCATATTCCTTTCTCAATGTTTTTCCATTGCCCCGCTGTAATTTGTTCACCCAACATGTCATCTATCTTATGGAGAGACACCACTAGTGAACTATGGACCCCGGTCCTTTCTTTTACCATCAATCTACAACTCTTTACTACTTTCTTTTTACTTTCTGCAAACTATTACTTTCTTCCACACAATATGTTTAATCCTTTGTTTTCAGCAAAACCGGTGAGATTGACAACCTCACTTTAATTTGGGGGCAAAGTTCTGTGGTTGTGTTGTGCAGGTTTCCACGTTGCTGCTAGTGCCGGTAGTGCGTCCTGCCAAAGTCCAGCTAGCAACACCTTGGAGGTGATTCCTTGCTCCTACTGGTTCGATAAACCTTGGTTTCATAACTGAGGGAAAACTTGCTGTTGTGCTCATCATAACTTCCTCTTGGGGTTCCCCAATGAGCTTGATATATTTTGCGCCATCAAGGACTTTTTCTGGCGCCATTGCCGGGGAGTCAAGGACATCTTCACAAGGGGAGTCCCTCATAACCAATCGCTTTACTTTGTTATTTTTATTTTGCTTAGTTTACTTTTTGCTTTGTTTGCTTGTTTCTTTATCAAAACACAAAAAAAATAGTTTTACTAGTTTGCTTTCTTTATTAAAAACACAAAAAATGTCTACTCTTGAAAACACTAAGTTGTGTGACTTCACTAGCACCAATAACAATTATTTCATGTGCACACCTATTGCTCCACCTGTTCATGAAGCTACTTTCTTTGAAATTAAACCGACTTTACTCAATCTTGTTATGAGAGAACAATTTTCTGGTATTGGTAATGAAGATGTTTCTGCTCATCTAAATAACTTTGTTGAACTTTGTGAAATGCAAAAGCATAGGGATATAGATGGGGATATTATTAAGCTTAAATTGTTTCTTTTCTCCCTGAGAGGAAAAGCTAAACAATGGTTGAATTCCTTAACTAGGAATAGTATTGATTCTTGGACTAAATGCAAAGATGCTTTCATTGGAAAATACTATCCTCCTGCTAAGATTATATCTATGAGAAGTGAAATAATGAAGTTTAAACAATATGATAATGAACATGTTGCTCAATCTTGGGAAAGAGTGAAATCATTTGTAAAGAATTGTCTCACTCATGGACTGACTTCTTGGATGATTATCCAAACCTTTTATGCAGGATTGAACTATTCTTCAAGAAATCCATTGGATTCTACTGCTGGAGGTACCTTTATGACCATTACTTTTGGGTGCTGCAACAAAGCTTCTGGATAATATGATGGTTAACTATTCTGAATGGCATACTGAGAGAGCTCCACAAGGTAAGAAGGTATTCTGTTGAGGAAACCTCCTCCTTGAGTGATAAAATTGATGTTATTATGTCTATGCTTGTTAATGGGAAGGCTCATATTGATCCAAATCATGTTCCCTTAGCCTCTTTGGTTGCTCGAGAAGAGCAAGTTGATGTGAACTCTATAAGAAATAACAATTTTAGCAACAATGCCTACAAGAATAATTTTGGTAACAACAATTATAGACCATATCCTCCCAACAATGCTAATGCTTATGGAAATTCCTACAACAATAATTGGAGTGCCCCCTCTGAACTTGAAGTTATGCTTAAAGACTTTATTAGTAAACAAACTGCTTTCAATAAAACTATTGAGGAGAAACTCTCTAGTGCTGAAAGAAATATAGCATCATTGGCTAAAGCTCAATCTTCTTTGAATAAAATGGCTGCCAAACCTGAAACTAATGATAATCCCTTTGCTGCTACTAATGCCATACAAGTTAGAATTGCTGAAAATGTTAGATTATTAGCTGAGTTGCATGCTAAGTGGGAAAGAGAAGATGAAATTGCTAGAAACATTAGTGTGTCTACTATCAATAGCACTAGTGTTGAGGCTAGTAATAGCTCTACTAATTTAGATGATAATTATGATTTTCATCTTGATGGTTGCAACATCTCTGAAGTTATTAAGTTTCTACAAAAGCTTGCTAAAAGTCCTAATGCTAGTGCTATGAATATGGCCTTTACAAAACACATTACTAATGCTCTCATAAAAAGTAAAGAAGAAAAGATGAAACATAAAGCTTCTATTCCTATGAAACAAGAAGATGGTTGGGAACCCATCATTAATATGAAAGTGAATGATTTTGATTTCAAAGCTTTATGTGATCTTAATAGTAGTGTTTCTATTATGCCTATAAGGATTTATGATATGCTTGATTTGCCACCATTGGAAGATTGTTATTGAATGTACCACGTGATGATAATGCTAAAAAGAAACTCATGGGGAGTATTAATGATTTTCTTATTATGGTTAACAATGTCTATGTCCCCGTTGATTTCTATGTTTTGGATGTTGAATGCAATGCGTCTTATCCTATTACTTTGGGAAGACCTTTTCTTAGAACTGTTGGTGCCATTATTGATATGAAAGAAGGCACCATTAAATATAAACTTCCACTCAAGAAAGGTATAGAACACTTCCCTAAGAAGAGAGAGAATATTTCTTTTGCCTCTCCTATGAAAACAAAATTTGCTCTTAATGCTTCTTCATTTGAGAACACTTGATTCTTTTTCTTGCTTCTTATGCCTAACTTAAATGCGTTAAAGAAAAGTACTTATTGGGAGATAACCCAAAAGTTTTAGATGATTATTGGAAGTTATTGCTTCATTAATAACCGCTCCTTATCCTTTTTATTTTCTTTTTGTGCCAAGAGTAACCTCTAATGAGAGAGAAGTAATGATTGGGAAAGTTGCTATCTCGAAACAGATTTCTGTGCTTCACCATAAAAATTCGTATAAAATCTCTGTACGTAGTTTTGAGGTGTGAATTTTTATGCTTCTGCCTTAGGTTGTTATCTAACTTTCGTTAGTTGAACACTTTTTGATTTGAGGAACGTAAGGTCTTCGACAAAATTGGTTTTTACCTGCTAGTCTGTTTTGACAGATTTCGGCCATTATTTGCATTTGCTTCTTATTGGTTCCTTTTTGAGTTCTTTTGGGGAATTGAGATTTTTGAGGGAAGTGGTACAGTAGCTTGTGTTTTAATGGAAGTTTTATTGGTGTTGAAACTGAACCTAAAGACTTATTATCTTGAGTGCACTAATGTTGCTAATAAAGATTGTGTGAAGTTTTGTATTAAAGGAAAAATTTCAGGTGTATGGAGAGAATGATGTAATGAGATGAAGAATGGACTAAAGCTCAAGCTTGGGGATGACACCCCATGTCACCCCAAGAATTATTGAAGAGGTACAAGCGTCAAATCTTGGGGATGCCCAAGGCATCCCCTTCTTCATCAATAAAAAATCCAGGTTCTTCCAAACACTTCATTTTTATTGTTTCATGCATAGTTGTGTTGTTCTTGGAGCGTCTTCTTTTTCGTTTTTCGTTTTGGTTTTTGTTTGATTGGTTTTCTTAGTTTGCTGAATAAATTGTTTGGACCCCCTCTTTCATGCATTGGTTTTCAAATAGTTTGGTTTGGATTGGAAAATAGTAGAAAAAGTTCATGCTTAATTGGTAAAAGGAGCTTGTTTTTGACTGTGGCATATGTTTTGTCATGCCATGCTTGATATTGTTTTGGATTTATGCTTAGTGATCTTTTCTATAGCATGACATGTTATAAACAATTGAGATTGCTTAATGTGCCTTGAAAGAATCATGCGTTGTTTTAGCATATTAAATCATAGTATTGTGGTATTCTCCTTTGATGCTTTGTTTGGGTTGACTTAGCGCATGCTCACACCATGTTATGACTATCCCAAGCCACCAAAGCCTTTAGTTAGTTTTTGCTTTGATGTTCACCAAAACAAGCCTTTTTTCTTTCCGTGGATCGCACAGTGAGCGTATTTGGTATTTTGATATTATACGTATCAACGACCTGGTGAAGCCTCTTAATTAATCATTAGACAAAACTAATAAACAGAAAAGAAAGGGTAGATAAATGACCTTTAGTTTTTGACTTGTAGTATCACTTTATGCTTTGATTAATGATGTTTTGTCGCTCTGCATGATTATGGCCATTATTGCTCTCTTAGTTGGTCGCTCCTAGTCTTTTGCTAGCCTCCATAACCAAGTATGAGTTCCACTCATGCATCCAATTCCTAAAAACAAGTTATTCCAAAGCATCCACCATACCTACCTATTAGCATTTGCTATTCCAAGTATACTCATGTTTTTATCTACCTTCCGAATTAAACTTGTTATGAGAAAACTAGTGATTAAAGCTCTAACAAACTTGATGGCACACTTCACTTTTCTTGCCCTTAATAAACTTGAACCATTGTGTCGTCTATGTTGTATATGCTTGCACTTATATGTTGGGGATTAGCAGAACCATGTTGTCATGGGGAACTCTTTCAACATTGCACTTGTACTTTGTACCTAGTTGATATCATGCTCTTTTGTCTATGGATGTCGTCGGTGTGAAATGGAAGGGGAGCTTGTAAGTCCATGGAGTTATGTATGTGTGTTAGAGAAAGGCCTGGGCCGCCGGTCTAATCCATGTTGTCATGGTGGAAACCTGCAGCGTAACCATAATGAGCTATCTACGAAGCATTCTTCTTATAAAAAAAGAGTCAGATATTGAAAAAAAGAGAAAAAAGAAAAAAAGAGATATGAGAAAAGAGGAAAGAGAGAAAAAGCACCATTTTCCCATGGTAAATAAGAAGATTGTTGAGATGCTTGTTGTCTGCTTGCCTTGTCATTTTGATATGGGGATTCTTCCGTATCATCGGACAACGGGTACCCCGTTGGCGGTTCTCTATGATACACTTGTACTTACTGTGACAAGAACTTACCGGTAACTAAAGTTGAGTAGTATCAGGAGCGGCCCTCGTATTCAAGGGACATGAGATTTCCAACTTATACTTTGTCAAGCATATATTCCATAGTTTGTTCACTTTAACCTTAATCACTTCAATATGCTTATGATAGGGGCAATGAGAGCTGAAAGCTAATAAGTACCATAATTTTTGGAAGCTCTTTATGAAACTTGAATCTCTACTTCCTTCTATGAAGTCCTTTCTTTTACTTTTATGTTGAGTCTCCACCTTCTATCTTTAGCACCTACTTTGAGAGCATAGTGTCCATTCTTAGTTCTATGTGCATTGTCCCAAGACTTGTTGATTGATGCATAACTTTGATATTGCTTGTTCTTAAACTACTTGTATCTAGTCACTCTTATGAACTTTGAAGGTGTTCTATGCATTTATGTTTGCTACTCTATGAGGGACAAGCTGAATGCCACTATGATATGTTTTATTTATATGAAACAAACAAACGTCTTGCAAAGCATTATTATTCATGAATCTTTTGTTTGTGCCATTTAATGTTGCAATACAGTTGCTATGTCTTATTGTTAGAACTTTATCTTTCATGCTATATTGAAGTATTATGATCCCAGCTATCAATGTTTTAGAAATACTTTGATCAAGTTTATGAATGTGCATGTCACCTCAAAAATTATTCTTTCTTTTTATCACTTACCTACTCGAGGACAAGCAGGAGTTAAGCTTGGGGATGTTGATACGTTGCAAATGTATCCATAATTTTTGATGTTCCATGCTTGGTTTTATCTACTTTCTTATGTTTTGTCCACAGTTTGGAGTACTTTCTATACACTTTCTTGGACTAACCTATTAACAAGAGCCATAGTGCCAGTTGCCTGTTTTCTGTTGTTCTTGGTTCCAGGAAAGTCAGAAAATGAATATTCTCGGAATTGGACGGGATAAAAGCCAAAGTCAGTTTTTCACCGAGAGGGACACGGAGCCAGAATACGAGACGAAGAGGGGCCAGAGGGCCGCCACACCACCTGGCTGCGCGACCAAGCCTGGCCCGCGCTAGGTGGTGGTCTGGCCGCCTCAGGCACCCCCTCGGCCTCCCCTTTCTCCTATAAGATGCCTCCGATACAGAAACCCTAAGTACCCGATCAAAATTCCATGAAAGAGTCTGTAGCTGCCGTCATCTCCATCCCTAGATCGGGAGGGATCTGAAGCTCTTCCCGGCACCCTGCCGGAGGGGAGAATTCACCCAGGAGGCCTTCTTCATCACCATGCAAGCCTCTAGTGTGATGCGTGAGTAGTTCATCCTTGGACTACGGGTCCATGTGGTAGCTAGATGGCTGGTTCTTCTCCTTTGTGCTATCATGTTTAGATCTTGTCAGCTCCGTTCATGATCAAGCTCATATATTTGTAATTTCTACATGTTGTGTTTGCGGGGATCCGATGGATATTGAGATGCTATTTCAGATTGATTATCGATTCTATCATGTCTTTGTTATTTGTGATCTTGGATTCTTTCCGTTGTTAGTAGCTATCTTGGCCAAGCAGATGCTAGCAACTCCAAGAGTTAGTGCTTATGCTCTATAGTGGGTTCATGCCTCTAGTAATATGGGGAAGTGACAGAAATCTCTAAGGTACTAGATGTGCTGTTGCTACTAGGGAGAAAACAACAATCCTTTGTTCATAGAACAATCGTATTGTTTACTTTACACGCAATGCGTAATGTAGTTATCTGTTGCTTGCCACTTAATAATGGAGGGGGTTCAGATGATAACCTGAAGGTGGATTATTAGTCATAGATGCAGTTGAATTATGGTCTATGTATAATGTTGTAATGCCCAATCAAATCTCAAAGTAGTCAAGATGATTAGTATATGCATATTGCCCTGCTGTAATTTGTTCATCCAACATGTCATCTATCTTAAGTAGAGCCACCACTAGTGAACTATGGACCCCGGTCCTTTCTTTTACCATCAATCTACAACTGTTTACTGCTTTCTGTTTACTTTCTACAAACTATTACTTTCTTCCACACAATACGTTTAATCCTTTGCTTTCAGCAAAACCGGTGAGATTGACAACCTCACTGTAATTTGGGGGCAAAGTTCTATGGTTGTGTTGTGCAGGTTTCCACGTTGATGCTGGCGCCGGTAGTGCGCCCTGCCAAAGTCTAGCTAGCAACACTTTGGAGGTGTTTCCTTGCTCCTACTGGTTCGATAAACCTTGGTTTCATAACTTAGGGAAAACTTGCTGCTGTGCTCATCATACCTTCCTCTTGGGGTTCCCCAACGAGCTTGATATATTTTGGGCCTTCAAGCCTCCCTTAGGAGGATGCCTCGCGATGCCTGACCGTTTCGTCCCTTTGAGAGGCGTCCCACCTTTCGAAGGCGAAGACTCCTAGGGCACGAGGTTCGTGCAGCGCATGGACGTGGCACCCCGGATGCTAGGGCTCCGACAGCAGCCCCCGGGCGCTTGGCCTGCACGTGTCCCCTTGTGGGCTCTAAAGGGAAAGTGCCCTCATACGGTGGACTGGCCTCCGCGCTCGTTTGGTCAACGAGGACCTAGCCTGCTCAAATCCTAGCCCTGAATCCCAACCGGCCGCGAGTGCTCTCCCGTAGATCTGGAGTGTACTATTCCCTCCCTAGGAGTTGTTCCCACAATGCCTCGACGGGTGGGGCCTAGCCATTAATACCACGCATGCGGGGTATCGATACGTCTTTTTGGCTGGCGTAGTTAAAAGTGGGGAAGGAAACTTTTTTCTTCTACGCCACCACTTTCTTCCTTCCTTTCTTGCGATCCCGAGTCGAAACTTTCGACCTCTTTCCATGGCACCCAAGCATTTCTCGTTCGAGGAGAAGGTCAAGGTTGTGATGACCGAGGTGGTAGTGACTCTGCCGGTGAAGCGCGGCCGCAGGCGGTGTAAGTTGTCGAGGCAGGTGTGGCGGTTGCGGTATGGCTCTTGCCGTGCTTGCACCCACGAAGGTGAGCGCGACCTTAGTAGAGGCTCCCACCATGTGTGGGAGTGGCTGCCCTCGTGGGAGCGGAAGGGGTCATCGTGGAGGTCACGACGGTAGGCCCGGAGCTAGATCTAGGCCGTACACCCCCGCTGCTACCGAGGCCCCAACTCCGGAGGCCCCTGCTCTCGTGGTTATCAAGATCAAGGATGACCCGAAGCCTGAAAGGGTCATCGACTTCATCCTCATCCTCGATGGCTCGGATTGGTTCGTGAGGGTGGAGCTCCCCAAGCGATTTGTGCTCGAGACTGCGCATGATCGCCCGAACGAGGTGCATCTGCGCTACTCTAGGGGCACAAGAACTGGGAGCTGAGCATCAGCACCCTCTCGGGGGCGAGAAGTTCATCTCCGGCGGCTGCCGTCGTTTCCACTCTAAGCAATTCATCCAGTGTGACTTCATGCTACGATTTAGGTATGTCGTCAAGGGGGACTTCTCCATCTCGGTGTTCGACATGCAGCTGTGCCACGTTGACTATCCTCTTCACCTTTGGGTCGCCTGGTAGGCGTGGCCACCATAGCGCTGCCAGGAAGCGCAGATCTTGGTCCCTGGGGGTGTGATGCTGGAATAGTTGTCGGCTCCTTTTTCCTTGTAACTAAGACCTTAGGATGAATTTACCAGTAAGGGCCCTTGTTCTGTTTTGCCTCCCTTTGTCTGTTCTTGTTGTGCCCGGACTTTTTTGCATGTTCATGGCATAGCATCCTCTCGCCGAGGCCAGTGATGGCGGCTCGTGCCTTACTTTCATAAAGACAACCTTCTATAGGCATCGAATATGTCCGTCAATGGGAGAAGCGTTCTGGGACGGCGCCCTCGTGAGGCAAGGCATAGTGCTTCGGGAGGTGATTCCTGCAGACGGTGCTTGTGGGGCACTACTAGCGAGGCTCTTCTCAGCCAACGGGCCGGACTGACGTGCGGTGGACCATGCTTTATAGGCCCGCGAGGCTCTTAGAGCCTCAAGAGGGTAGCACCCTATTCTCCTAGGGAATATCGTAGGTTATCAGGCCTCAGGGTGCCTAGGAAGCTTGCCGTAGCTTGCTAATCACAACGGATTCGGGAAGTTCTCTCGAGGAGAGGCTCCAACATGTACCCTCGAGGAGGGGTCCTGTGCTAACCTGTTGAGCCTGCCTTCTTGAGAAGAGGCGCAGCCTCACGAGGCTCGCGGGTGGCGTTGTTCCTTGATCATGTAGCCAGAGGCACTGCGTGCCTTCCGAGGGAGGGGAGCAAGCCCTGACGCAGCTACCCGGGTGTGAGCCCACGACCCGGACCGTCTACAGAGCTTTATCCTTAGGTCCCCTTGCGGAGTATTATAGGACCGGGACCTGGTGTAACCGGGACGATCCGATGATGGATCTTTCAAACCTTGGATAGCCGAGGGCGTGGCCTCGCGAGGCTCACGTGCCCCTCCTAGGCGCCTCCCGAGGGTATGACCGTAGCGTGTGAACGGATGCAACTGGAGACCTGAAACACACTTATGCGACATGTTGTAAGCGCTAGGAACCGTAGGTGAGGTGACTAACCACCGACTAGGGCTGTAATTTGTCAACACCCGGATTTTTAATCCCAGATGCCTGTTATGCCATACATCGCAATCCTAGGATTACCATTTTAGCGAGACATAACAGATTGGATATCACAGTACATCATCCATTACAAACCATAATAAGGTCTTACACAAATAAAGGATCTCATGATCCAGTCTTAATACAAACAAGCGGTGGAATAATAAGCGTAGTAGTGGACACCATCTTCAGTGTCACAGGCAATGCTGACGATGGGAGATGATCCTAGTTTTCGTAGCCGTCCTACTGTCCATCATCCTGGTAGTCCTCCTCATAGTCTAGCCACGGGAATAGCCAGGGACAAAGCCATGAGTACTCTTTAAGTACTCGCAAACTATGACTAACAAGTAAGGTAGTTCTAGTTGGAATCCTAAGCTCTAAGTTTATTTGCAAAAAGTAGATTTATCTAAACTGAGTTTAGAAGTAAAGAAAACTAAGTTAATGTTCTAAATCACTTAAGTGGGAACCTAGTTTTCACATTCATAACCCGGTTATGGTCAAGTCAAAATCATAGTTCAGTTCACTAGTCATTTTGAAAACATTTGACGATGGAACAGTATGGCCACTCCAACTGTCCATGACCGCGGACCCGGCTATTCGAATAGTTTGACACTCTGCAGAGGTGGTACACTTTCACCACAAAATTCGATACATCCTCCAGGGATAACCCTAAATTATCATACTTATTATGCGGATGATCAATCATAACCTTTCAATTACACACTCTAGTATAGGCACCTCCCCTATGAGCTTGGCCTCCCAGCCATGTCCATCTGCCATCCTAGACAGTGCATAGGTGGACATCATCAAGATGTAGCCTCAGCTCAAACCTCTTCCGCGAGGGAACCCATACTAATGCATATAAACTTCCAGCTAAGCCTTACCCAATGTAGCTATTGTGGTTGTACGGTAAAATTGGAATGGTATCGCGTCCAAACCCAACCATCAGTTTTATTATAAAGGGCTAAGGCACATGCCTCAACATTTTCATCATCAAATCCATTTGTGTTTCTCAACACATGTCAAAACATTTCAATAGAATGACTCATCATTCCAAGGTTTTCTTAATCATTTTAACCAAGTAGTACCATCTAAAGTGATCAAGTTTTATGCTGAGCACTAGCCACTAAGTTAAGAGTGTTCACTAACGAGGGATGATAATCTCAATCTCATGCCATAGAATGACATCTAGTATAGTCCTAGTTTTATACTCTTTATGCTATCTATACTACTTTCCAATACTCACAAAGCACTAACTAAAAGTAAAGAACTTTGGTAAAGTAAAAGAGTAAAGCGTGCAAGTAAATCTTGGGATGGGTATAAATCAAAGATATATAACCAAAGCATGCCTAAAGCCTCTTGCTTAGGTTATCTTGCAATTAGTGATGGCTTGCATAAGTATGACACTTGCAAGTGTTAGCTTGCCAATAGTAGCTTGCCTTGATTGGTGCTGTGATTGAATTTTTCCTCCTCTTCTTCGGGGTAGAACTCCTCCTCCTCGTAGCTTGGGTCGGTACTATCGTCTATAAATAAATATGGGGTACCCAATCACTAAACAATACTTAACTATTTCTATTTAGCACACTAAGGCTCACACTTGATGATCTAGTATCATCACAATCATCACATGAATTAAAGAACTAGTTTTATTTAGTTTATTTGAGAAAAGTAATTTCTACTCATTGAAATTAATTAAGATTTAATATTCTCCAATTAAAATATGGGATCATGTGGACACATGTCATCACCACATATTCTAATACATGGGAATGTGATTTAAAAGGTTGATCATATTTTATAAAGTTCAAGATTATCATTTAATAGATTTAAAGTGACTAGAAATGCCCTAATAGCATTCTTTTGGTACTAGTCCAATGTCACTGTATGCAAACCTAGATATTTTTTACATATTCAGATAGATATTGTCAAATGTGATTTTTGAGAGTTGAAATCAACTCAAAAGCTTTTATGGTTTATTTTTGAAAAATGTTTGAAGTTGAAAAAGTCTCTGCCTTGTTATTTTTACTCTAGTTTATCTCTAACTGCAATTGATTTAAATCCAACAGGCTTCGATAGATAATTTAATTACCTTTCTATCAAAATTTGAATCATCCAATTTGGTTCAGTGAAACTCTCTGAATTGATTTTTGAATATGTGAACATAAACTAGTTTAAACATAAATGGAAAAACAATTATTTGGATTTCCAGGCCAGCGCCGGAAGTTAAACGGGCCGGCCTAGCTGCACTGCACAGCGCAGCGGGCTGCTGATAGATGGGGCCCACCATTCAGCAGGACTAACTACACAAAACGGTATCGGTGAATCTAGGCCGTGCGATCTTATTCTAATCCAATGGCTAGGAGTCATCATCGATGACGAACTGCTCTGGCGAGGAACTAAACCTAGGGCGGCGGTGGGGGTCTGGCGGGGCTCACCTGGGCTCTAGCTAGGGTCGATGATAGGGGCAATCGACGTGGTAGACGACAGCCAGGCGAGGAGCAGTCACGGTAGGGCTTGGGGTGGTCGAAATCAACGGCGCCCTTCTCCTCCAGCAGTGACGGGCTCCGGCCAAATTCCAGTGAGAGAGAGCTCGCCTTGCTCTGGGAAGAAGTGGGGGAGGTTTAGTGATAGGTGGTGAGTGGAATGGTGTGAAGAAATGAGGCGGGGATGGCCTCCTTTTATAGTGCGGCGAGGGGACCGAGCGGTGCAGGCATGAGCTTGTCGGTGACGATGCTACATGTGGCTATCGGCATGGCAGTGGCTAGTGGGAAGTCCTATGTTCCCTGGCGGTTCTTATGGGCATAATGGCGAGGCGTGGGGCGGTGTGATTTGGTCGGGAGCATGCGGCGCTACGCGCAGAAGCAGAGGTGTTTGCGGCGGCATGCGGGACCTGCGGGTTGCACGGCGGCGAACGGGGTTATCTGCTGGGGTGCTGTGATCATGGTGGGCGTGCGCGTGCACGGTGAGGGCAAGGCGCGGTCTGGGCGAGCTAGTCAGGCGCGGCGAGCTGGCGCGCTCTAGACATGGTGCAGAGGCACGGTGTGCGGCGTAGCTACGGTGGTCTAGGGCTCGGCTAGGGTCGTGGCCTGGACAGGGGGTGACAGTGGACCCAGGCGTGCTTCCTGGACATCATGGTTGGCTGCAGCGGTGTCTGCTGTGAGCTGGCCGTGGTCGGCCGATGATGACTACAATCGGGCGGTGCTCCACTATGCAAACAGCAAAGGGGGAACTTGGTCTGGGGCTTGGTTCGACTCAGGGGAGACAGGGGTTTGGAAATTTTGATTCAAAATTTTTGAGTGACCTTAAGTTAAGCTGGAGAGTCTATGTTTGCTTGGAGAGGTCAAGGGGAATTGATTTGATAGGTTTTTGAAAAAGTGGGGTCTTAACATATGAACTAGATTCAATTTTCAACTATCCATTAAATTGATTTTAAAGATGTTTTTGTAAGTTTGTAAAGTGTGCCTTGATACACTTTTAGTTGGTCTAGCAAGGGGTGAAAAGAAGTAGAAATGTTTATGTTAGAAATCTTCTTCTAGGAACACACAAAGTGGCCTAGTGGTTTACTTTGGTCAAAATGACCATTTGGTTTATTTATTTATATTTGATTACTTTTTCTTTTGATTTTGTTTGTAATTGGTCTAGATGATGTAGTATTCATCCTTAAACCATTTCACATCATTTATAACAATCAAGCATGGCATAAGCACTCAAATCTACACTAATGCAAACACACATGCATTCATATTCATTTTATTAATCAAAGTTTTTGTTAACCCTAAATTGGGTGATTAGAACTTGATAATCTTGATTAGAGGTTTTGGGGTGTTACATAAGTTCAGAGCTCACGCTCTAGGCCCTGCGAAGTTTAACCACTTAAGAGGGTTTCTCCAGGGGCACCTCGTAAGCCTCTCGAGGAGAAAGCCATAGGACTAAGGGTTCTTTCGACCAACCCCTGTGCCAAGGGTTCTGTGGGTTTCACGCAAGTTTTTCACAAATTTCAGGAACCGTGGGTGAGTTGACTCGTGGCCGGACCCGGTCCGTGTGTTGAGATCTCGACACTTTAGGTCCTGACGAGCTCGGGGCGTGTAAGGTTTGTGCCTCATGAGCCGTCGTGAGGTATAAAACAAGGTCCAAAACTATGGGTGAGGTAACTAATGGCTGAGGTACGGGCCGTGGAGTTCAGATCTCGACACTTTAGGTCCTAACAAGCTCAGTCCGCGGAGGAGCAGGGCCTCATGAGATGTCGTGAGTATAAAAATGAGGTCAGGAACCGTGGGTGAGGTAACTCAAGACCGAGGGACATGCCATAGATTTCAGATCTTAGAACTTTAGGTCCTGACGAGCTCCGGCCGTGGAGGAGCAGGGCCTCATGACCGTCACGAGAATAAAAATAAGGTTAGGGAACATGGGTGAGGTAACTCACGGCAGAGGGACGGGTCGTGGAGTTCAGAGCTCAACACTTTAGGTCCTGACAAGCTAAGGCCATTGATGAGCAGGGCCTCATGTGTGGGGTCCCCCGGATCTATCGGCCAAGAAATCCTGTTATGCATATATCCATGTTCCCATGATCAGTGAGCCATGGAACATAACCAACAAGTATCAATACAACATCCACAACTTATCGAATGCAGGACTTACATAGATTCCATTATGGCTACATAATATTCAGCAGCGGAACTTCATCAAACGCATAGCCCAATCCTGCCTTATCCTTGCATCTTCTAGCTTCTGTAAGTCTAGCCAAGTAAATAGCCACGGACAATGCCAATGAGTACTTTGAATGTACTCACAGACCACCAAGATAAGTGAAACAAGATAATGTAGTTTGGTTGTGGCAACATAGCTCTATCTAGGGTTGTTTTTGAAAAGCCTAGATTTCTCTTGTAGATATGGAATCTCTATCTTTGTTGAAAAATGTTTCCATTTCTTGATATCTCCATATCCTTGTTGAAAATCTTTTTGAAAGCAGTTTTAGAGAGAAACCCCTTTTTAACATCTTCAACCATCTCTGTTCAAAACAAAGCCTTAATATCAGGTCCTCTCAAGACCTCCATATTTTCATCCATCTTTCCAAGACCACCATTTGGGTACTCCTAGCAATCACCTTTCCAACCATTCTAGATCGTGGACATGGCTATTCGAATAGATTATACTCTACAGAGTTTGTGCACTTTACCACAAGAATCAATACATCCGCCGGGATTCAACCATGGCCCGCTACACACGGTAAACGGGGTTCGGATAATCAAACATAACCTTTCACTTATCAACCCTAGCAAAGGCACCATTCCCTTTTGGGTTTGTTCTCCCTAGTAACGAGTATGTGGATCCTGGCGTCATAGTCCTTCCTCCCATACACGTGTATACCCGAACCTCAACTTGGGAAATACCTTAATTTGGTGACTCCACTTCCTTCCATACTTCCTAAGTCATACTGTCCGCAGAAGACCCAATTGTTGCACCGGCCCTTGTCAGAGACATCCGCTAACCCCAGATTCTTAGACCTTTATAGGGGATAGCCTGGGGTTTGGAGGATTTCTCCCCTATAGCACGTGTAGGGGCTGCCATGCTAAGGAAAAAAAACTACGAGCTATGCCCCAGCTTCTAGGGTAATGTGGTTGCACGGATAAGTTGTTCCGGTAGAGGCATAGAACATCCCTTCTCAACCTCAAGTTCATCTATCTCAATGTTCCTCATCACTTTTGTTTTTTTAAAACATCCACTTGGAAGCGATGCCTCTTCCCAAGGGTTTTCCAAAGAAGTTTTTAAAGCATTTGTAGAGGGGTAACCCCCAAAACAGTTTGGTTTCTCAAACCCGAGGTTTCCAACGAGGTAGGATGCTAACCACCGTACTCTTGGTCTAAAAGGGTAGTATGGTAGGTACACATAAATGGTGGGTGTCATAGGGAACACCAAATCATAACTTGGAGGGGCCAAGTTATTAGCGTAGTAGTAGTAAACCAAAACATGCTGGCAATAACGCAGGTGATAAAGGAGATATAAAACAAGTACTAAAAGGAGTAGGACAAATATTGGAATTCAGGGATGGTGGCTTGCCTGTGACCAGCAATAAGTCCTTGGACTTCTTAGAATACCAATAATAACAATAATATTATGGTCCTTTATGCTCGATGTCACCACAATCGAAACT
Organism: Avena sativa; assembly: GCA_916181665.1. NCBI lineage: Eukaryota > Viridiplantae > Streptophyta > Magnoliopsida > Poales > Poaceae > Avena > Avena sativa. The sequence goes on from OV702290.1 coordinate 201,941,747, forward strand.
ATCGTCGTCATCGATGATGCATGCAAACAAGAAATGCCATAATCAATACAAGCAGACAAGCACCAATATAATACATCATACAAAGATATAATGCTAACTTCAATAGGTTTGATTAGTTCGAGTTCAAAGCAAGTGGAGTTATATTATATGGATTAGAGGCAAGTTCTCTTTATTTATTAGTCCAAAACTACATCAATAAAGGCTCTTTTAACCAAGGATTGGTCCTGTATGATATCAATGTGCAAAAAATATATCATCAGGTAGGTTTTGATAAAATAAGGGCACCAAAAGTGGTTTCACCAATTTACCATTTTTATTTAGTTATTGAATTTCTAGTGAAATAAACTCTAGTTTTAGGGGATAAATCACCAGAAAATCTTTGTAAATCCAAATATTATATTGAGTGCTAGTTCACTCAGCGTTGGAATAACTTCAAAATACTTACCAGAATGGCCTTGGGAGAATCCTAAAGTCAGTTCTGTAGACATTTTGTCTTTCTAACTAGATTACGTCTACATGGGATATGGATATGAATCCAAGGACACATGTTAGGTACATCAACTAACCTTCTGTAAAAATTAGATTCATCAGTTTTTAGTTTGTAAAACTACTGTAATCATTTATTTAGTGAAGATACCCCAAAATTTATAAAAGCCTCAATAATTTTTGAGCTTCTGGATTTTGATAAATCTTGCATTTAGTGAGCTATGAGAGTTTGAAAATTGTCGAAAAAAGGTCATATCTTGACTTAGGGAATTTTCTAAAGACAGAAAGGGGCTGATCATAATATTTTTACTAAAGGAGAAATATCGGGATTCTTGAGGAGGGGCCAGAGGGACATGCAAGGCATTACCTGTACCTCAACATACCAGGTGGTTTCATCCATTTTGGATCTACCAAACTCTCTGAAAGAATTTATTTATTAAAAGGACACATTTTGGTGTTCAATTTATTATAATTAATCTAAACATTATGTTGGTCCTGTATGTTTAGGGGAAAAATTAGATCAGGATAGAATATAGCATTTTTTATTTTCTTTTAGATTTAAACTAAACAGATAAGTTAACATATATGAAAAAAATATTAGAAAATAAGAGAAAGGGGCCAGACCTGAGTGGAAGCTAGGTCGTCCAAGGGAGGATCTGGCCCAACAGGGTGTTGATGCACGCGGAAGACATTGGTTCAAATCCGTGCGGGCTGGCCCAGCGGTCAGTGGTGGTAGCCATGAAGGGGTACGGGCGACGAGGGCCATTTGATTTAGTGGGCATCGACGGCCACAATCATCATCCTCCCTCAGCCGCATGAGCTGGCGGTAAAACCCTAGCTCGGGCAGGCGGTGTCCCAAGGATCACCGAAGGTGCTCCGTCGGTGACATGGGTGTGACAGTGTGAAGCGGCACATGCAGACGACCCCAACAAGGTGCGACAAGGGCAGGTCCTACGACAGTTTGTTGTTCACGCATGCGAACCCGCGGCGCATGCTCGGAAGTTCCACGGCGGCGGTGCCTAAGGCAGATCTGGTACAGAGGAAAGGTAGGATTAGAGAGCATTCGACCTGAGGGTCATGCTAGAACAAGAACGAGAGGGAGAGAGTGTGTGACGGCCCGTCTTGATAGGCTTCTTTCTTTCACCCCGAGAGAAGTTGTTCTTCTCCTCCACAGTGAGGTAGAGCCGGGGAAAGTCCTAGGGCTCGGGGGTGCTATCTGGAGGTGTGAGGATGGAATGGAGGGGGCGGATAGGAGAGGTACTGGCATCTAGCCTTAAATCCAGCGAGAAATGGCCTATGGTGGACTCGGTCCATTTGGATGAGTTATAGGAGACCCCTGGCGTTGGTTAGCCAAGGGTGGCGGTGGAGAGGTTGGGGTAGGGCCATAGGAAGGAACAGAGGGGTGGGGTCATAGTGTGTGGATAGCTTCCTCTCCTTTTTGTTCTTTAGCCAAGGAAAAGAAATGGGGAGGGGAAAGATCTAAGGTTGCTTCCATTGGTCGCATGGGGTGGTGGAGGCACTGTGTAGGGCCCAGGTTCTCGACCAGGGGGAAAGTTGAGGCGTGCTGCAGATGCTAGGTCTTAAAAGCCCAAGATCTACTTGGATTCACCTTGCCCCTCTCACTCACACACTCAAAGCACTAAGTACAAAGAAGAGAGGGAGCTGCTACCATGAGGGTACTATAGCATACGACCAGAATGGAGTGGTTGGGGTGTTGGAGTGATTATCAAGAAATTTGGCTTTAATTTTTGGTTTAGAGAGAGGTATGCGCATTCATGCATGTATTAGGGTAAGGATAGACCTTTGGGGTTTTTGTTAATGACTAGGTAGATGACCTGTAAGTAGACACTAAGGTAGGTTTGAGAGGGTTTTGATGTTTTGGCATATTTTTTGTAAGACTAGGTTTATTGTTTTTACTCAAAAACCCAACTCCATTCTCATTAGGTGATTTTAAGATGGTATCAAATGAAGAATATTTGAAATTGAGAAGTTTTAGTGATCTTGGTTTATAATGATTTTAGTCCTAGTTTGTCGAGTTGTAGGGAATGATATGTGTGTCCAAAAGATTCATGGGGCATATGGATGGGTAGAGTATTTGATGAATATTATCATGGATCAGAAGTTTGAGGTTGATCGTGCTTGAGGTTGTCTAGAAGTTTATCCATGATTGATAAACAAATAAGGAGGTCAAAACTTTATACCAATTAGCCTTGGAAACCTTGTGGGTTTAAGAAGCACATATCTCCAATAGGAAAAAGGAAGATGTGGATTGGTAGACACTGATGAGTAGAGAACACTCATGTAGAGAGTTGGTACAAAGAAGATGTTATGAAGATGTGAGCTTCTGCCAAAGTAGGCTTGTTGACAAGGTTTGCATAAATAATTAATTTATTTCTTGCAAAACCATCAAGAACAAGTGGGTCAAGGGATGATTTTATCCTGGGAAAGAGTGGGATTTGGAATTGTTTAGGATGGTATACAAGATGGTTCATGTTCATTTCCAAAAAGACACAAGGGTTGTAAAGAATAGGGTCCCAAAGTAGTGATGTTGATCACAATTTCAGACTTAGCCAAATTTTGATAGATCTGGGTTTTTTGGCTAGGTCACAAGAGGTGATATTTTTGAGAGGATGCAAGGTTCCAAATTCATGACGATGATGATGAGTGGGTTAAGTAGAGAGGATTTATGGCCTGGGTTGGTCCTCTAGACAACAAAGGCTACATAAAGGACAAAACGCCAAAAAGTAGTTTGTTGAAGAACACAAGGTCACTTGGGTGACAAAGGACCAAGGCAAGCTTGAATAAGTTGGAAAATGGATCAAAATATCAAGGTATGGCATAGGATATGGTGGGTTACATCCAAGGATGATGGTGGAGGTGGCACTAGGCCTAAGATCAAGAGTTAGGGGTGTTAAGTAGATTATCCCAGATGATCCTCATGAAAGAGAGAGATGATCTCCAGATTAGGGATTTGTTATTTCTTCTTAGAGGATTAGAGGTTGCGTTGCTTGGGTAGTTTTGTTGTTAAAGGATACCATTTTGGGTAATCCAAAATTCTTCCTAGTCAAACAAGTCAAACAGCAGAGCAAGACAATTCATCTAGCAAACGTCTCAAGTCTACTACTAAGGGTACATTCAAGCTTAGCTAAATGTATAGAGGGGTATTTTGAAGAGGTTGTGTTTTGAAATAGGTAACAGTAGTTGGTACTTCCACCAAGATTGGAATCCAAAGGTTTTATGAGAAGTTTGGAACACTAGAGGTAAGATTATTTGAAATTCTATCTTGAGAATATAAGGAGATGAGATCATGTAGATCTCCATAGTTTTGTAACTAGAGACTACTAAAATACTTGTTGTAGCAAAGGCATCTTGGCTCTTGTTTTTGAAATGTAAGACTATTTGAGGATTGGGAAAATAAGCCAAGAAACTTCTTTTGTTAAATAGTTTTTGTCAACTGGGGTGGAGGTGAGGATTACAACTTCTATTACACACTCAGATGTATAAGTCCAAATAGACAAGCACACATTGCATCATCTAGCAAGAAAAAGTTTTTGTTGACCCTATTTTTTGCATTTTGGATAAATAAGCAAGGTTACTGAAATTCGGATGTTACATCATGAGCCATCATGAGGCTAAAAACAAAGTTAGGGACTATGGGTGAGGTAACTCATTACCGAGGAACATGCCTTGGAGTTCAGAGCTCGACACTTTAGGTCCTGATGAGCTACCCCATAGACCTTACCAGGATAGGGCCGTAGGAAAAGACACCCACCGCTAGAGGCCCGTACACATGCCGTAGGAGGATCTTAAGCCTTATGAACCTTGTGACGAGGTAACTCGCGGCCGAGGAACGGGCCATGCAGTTCAGAGTTCGACACTTAGGCTCTGATGTCGACGAGGAACTGGCCCGGTGAAGGGTGCCGGCCCTAGCCCCCTCTCGCACGGAGTGTGTGAGGGAAATCTGGTGGTGCGTTTTTTGGAGAGATGCTTTTTCGGGGAAAAACCAAATAGCCAAGCGTGTGCATAGCACAAGATCCAAGGGAGCACCAGTAGCATAGGCTTATTACAAACGCCATTGTGGCTTGCCTGGGGTCTAATGAGAGGCAAAACCGTAAGGGGTGAGTGTTTTTCGGGGTTCACCTTCAAAAAGTCGTGGAGTCAGGCGCACCATTCAGAGAGGTTTGTCCACCTTCCAGCACCCTGGCCCGCCGGCTCATATGGCCACTTAGTTGCCGCCGTGGGTGCAGTAGGTGCTGTACTCACGCTGGGTACAGTTCATGGGGATGTTCAGAGCCCTCGTGTCGTCTCCGTCCTCGGGAGGCCCCTCATCCCTCACAAGGATGGGAAGGGGGTGCTCCTGAGGCCCTCTTGAGGTCGCGGGCGCCGGTCCAGTCGTACCCCTCGCGAGGCGGGAACATTGCGGATGATGCCCTCTTTGCCATGGCGTTCTCTTAGGCCATCATCTGCTTCCTCCTGGTGGAGCCTCCGACGTAGTCCAGGGAATCCACATCCTTAGGATAGGTGGTGGCACCGGTCTTGTAGGGGTGCTCTAGGGAGCGTAAGGCTTCCAACTCATCGCAACAGACCGTGATGACTTTGCTGCTGCCAGGACTCTTGATCATGTTGTAGGCATGGTGTGTGACTGCCATGAACTTGGCCAGCACAGGGTAGCTGAGGATGACGTTGTACGGTAGGATTATGTGCACCACATCAAAGTCGATGAGCTCAGTGTGGTAGTTGTCACGCGTTCCGAACGTGACGAAGAGGCGCACCTGCCTGATGGGTATGGTTGATCCGCTTGTCATCCCGGAGAACGGCATGGTCGGCATCATCCTGTCATATGGCACCTACAGTTGGGCGAAAGTCTTGGTGGAGATTACGTTCAGGCCCGTGCCTCCATTGATGAGGGTCTTTGCAACCGCGATGTTATTGATGGTGGGGGTGCAGATCAGGGGGAGTGTGCCCACAAGCCAGGTGGAGATGGGGTGATCGCTGGCATCGAAGGTGATGGCGCACTAGTACCGCTTGAGCTTTGGTGAAGGGATCCCCAGTCTGGCGACTACGACCTCGTGAGTGAGTAGCTTTAAGTGTCGGTTGGATGTTAGGGCTTGGGAGCCACCAAGGATGCAGGCTATAGCACCTTGCGGCACTTGGTAGCCCCAGGGGTCCTCAAAACGTCCTTTCACCTGGGGGTGCAGGTGTTGTTGCGCGTCGTTGGCTTGGCGGCCCATCAGAAGGGCATCATGCCCACATGAGTTGTTGTTCTAGCGGTTTCGTCCTTGGTTGCCCCGCCTTGGCTGCCTCGCTTGTCGCCCGGCCTCCCCTTCCTCTGGCTATTGTGTAGGTCGTGGAGTTTCTTGAGCATGTAGCAGTCTTCGATGAGGTGGCCTGGCTCCTTGTGGAAGTGGCAGTCTGAGTTGTCCTCCCACTCCTGCTCTATAACTCCCATGCGAGGGCTCTTCTGATCTAGCTCTGCTTCTAGGACGCTGGTGGTCTTGCGCTTAGGATCCTTGTCCTTACCCATGGATGAGCCCAAGGCAATGGGGGTGGTTTCTGCCTCCACAAGGCCAAACATCTTCCCCGCCTCTGCCTTGGCGCACTTCTCGGACATGAAGAAGAGCTCAGCAGCGGTGGTGAGGCTCTCGCCACGGATCCGGATATTTTCCCTCATCTTGACATCCTTCACGCCCTTGGAGAAACAGGTGATGATGTTGGAGTCTAAGATTTTGGGGATCTTGTTGCAGACTAGACTGAACCTCTGCAGTAACTTGAAGAGGGTCTCTCCAGGTTGCTGACATATCTGGCAGAGGTCATAGTACATGAGCATGTGCTCCTAGGTTCCCTTGAAGTTTGATATGAAGAGGGAGTTGAGCTCCGCCCATGAGTTGGTTGACACTTCGGGGAGGTTAATCAGCCATGTGATAGCCGTCTCCTTTAGGCACAGGGGAAACCAGTTTGCCAAGACGCGGTCATCTCCTCCTGCCGCTTCAACACCCGTGATGTAAAGCTAGAGAAACTCACACGGGTTGGTGGTGCCATCATAGCGTGCCGATGTCTCTGGGCGGAACTTGTGGGGCTAGACCATGCAGCAGAGGCTCTTGGTGAAGGCGAGGAAGCCGTTGTCCTGCACCACCTTGCTGTTGGCGAGGGCCGTGCGGTTTTGCTGCCGTATGGCGGCGATTTCCTTGGTGAGATAGTCTTAGCGCTCGCGTGGTGGCGCCGTGGCCATAGGAGGTGACATGATCTAGCAACTGTTTGCGGTCTGGGGAGCAGCGTCATCCGGTTTGGTCGTATCCCCACATCAGCGAGGCGGGAGCGAGCCCCTAGCCCCCGGCTCCTCGCTGATGGGCCGAGCCCCTGGGAGCTTGCGGAGAGGGTGGCAGCGTCGAGGAGTCCGACGATCCGGTCGCGCCACCTCTCCTGGCCCTACTCGGCCGGTGGGAGGTCCAGGAGCTCACGCACCATGCGCTTGGTGGCCTCCGGGGTGAGCTGCTCAGGGTGTCCCTTGGACGACGCGGTGCGGGAGAGCAACGTGAGGCCGTGTGAGGAAGGAGCAAGCTCCCGTGACAGGCAGTAGGAGCCCCCCTCGTCCTCCATCCATGGGACTTGATCAGAAGCGGCGCACTGCTGAGTCGGCTGTGTTTGGGCTTTTCTTGCCGCACGATAGAGGGCTCGCTCGGTGCATGTCTTGTTGCCGGCCAACATGTTGCTGAGGGCGTTGAAGATCTTGAAAATGTGCCTTAGCCCCCTACCTGGTGCGCCAAATGTCGGAGATTTGTCCCTTGAAGGAACTAGGGTCAAAAGGTCCCATGGTTCATGAGGGGGCTGAACACGCAATTCTGAAGGAACTCAGTGACGACGATGGAGGCGGAACGGATGCACGACAGAGAGTTGACACCGGGGTTTTTACCCAGGTTCGGGACCCTCGTGAGGAGGTAAAGCCCCTACTCTTTATTTGTTGTATTGCTCGCTTGCCTCACGAGGTTACAATGGGGGTGAAAGTCTAGGATTTTAGATCTTTCGGATCTGTCCCCTACAATGTAGGAGAAGGGGCCCTTATATAGGGCGGCATCGGGCCTTTTCCCTCAGCCTTCGGACGGGAAAGGCATCCACAATGACGCCTATCTTGATCCCCTTCTAGGAGACTACTTTACATGGACTTGGTCCAGGTCGCCGCACTCCACTCCATCCTCCTATAAAGAGTCCTTCGTCGATGTCGCTTGTGTTCATCCGGTGCTCTTTGCTTCCCCTATCACAATAACGACAACTGGGGGGGCTCCCCCACCACAAGATCACATGTCCCTTCCCTCTGAAAGGAGGGTGGACCGGGTTTTATTTCCAACGCGGTTGATGCCACGAAAGCCCTACGCTTGATGTCATGGCTATAGTCTGTACTCTGTTCGGCGTAGTTACTATTCTGCCCTGGATGACCTGGGGGTAACCGAGGCTCGAGGGGTGTTACATTACACCATGCAGCCTCCCTCAGGAGGATTCCTCGTGATGCCTTCCCGGTTTGGTCCCTTTGAGAGGCGTCCCAACTTTGGAAAGCGAAGACTCCTATGGAGCGGGGCTCGTCCAGCGTGGGGACGTGGCACCGTAGATGCCAAGGCTTCGACGGTAGCCCCCGGGAGCTTGGCCTACACGTGTACCCTTGTGGGCTCGAAGGGGCAAGCAGCCTCAAACAGTGGATGGGACTCTACGCACGATTGGTCAATGAGGACCTAGCCTGCTCAAATCCTAGCCGTGAAGCCCAACCGTCCGCGAGAGCTCATTCGTAGATCTGGAGTGCACTGTTCTTGCTCCAGGAGTTAATCCCATGATGTGACAATGTGTGGGGCCTATCGGTTAATACCATGCATGTGGCACAGCAATACATCTTTTCGGCTAGCACAGTTAAAGGTGGGGAAGGAATCTTTTTGCTTCTATGCCACCACTTTCTTCCTTCCTTTCTTCCGCTCCCGAGTCGAAACCTTTGTCCCCTTTCTATGGAACCCAAGCGTTTCCTAGTCGAGGAGAACGGTAAGGCTATGATGACCGAGGCGGTAGAGACTCCACTAGTGAAGCGCGCCCGTGGGCGGCGAAAGGGGTTGAGGGAGCCGTGGTAGTTGCGGTTGGGGTCAAGAGAGGCTCCCTCCAAGCGCGGGCGCGGCCACCCTTAGGGGAGCGGCAGGGATCACCACGGAGGGTGCGGCGGCAGGCCCGGAGCTATATACGAGCCGTACACCCCCGCTACTACCGAGGCCCCTACTTCGGAGGCCCCTGCTCCCATGGTTATCAAGATCAAGGATGACCTTGAGCCTGGAAGGGTCATCGACTTCGTCGTCATCCTCACAGGGTGGTGGACCAGCTAGGCGGCTACATCGTCAGACGCTCCGTCGAATGGGTCGATCAGCGGAAGAATGAAGTGGCCGACGCACTCTCGTGAATCATTTTGTCTCACCAAGCACCCCTCCTGGTGTCTTCCTCAACATTAATGACCACCACTCAGTCTCTCCACCTAAGGAGATCGACATCAGGATCCTGCTGAACCCCGACTCTGCCCTTGTAGCCATCATCTCGGACACAAGCGATAGGATAGAATCGTACATCGCCTACCTTGAGCACTAGATCCCGCTGAAATATGAGATTGAAGAGCGCATGATCGTGTGCCGGAGCAAGTCGTTCGTCATCATCAATGGAGGTCGATCGACCCATGTCTTCTAGCACTATGTCTTATAGCACTATATGACTAGCGTCTTCTAGCGCCACGTCTCGCTGGAGGAAGGGCGTAAAATCCTCCATGACATCCACTCCGGCAACTGCAGCCATGTAACACGCTCTAATCGTTGTTTTATATATATGTCCTTGTGGGTTCCATCATGAACAACGACTCCGTGAGTCAAGAATATAGATATACATTACAAAGACCCAAATCACATTGAAAACAATACAATATCAGAGTACAGATAAAATGAAAATTGGACTAAGAGTCCTGAAGAATAACCAATGTTGTGCATAACCCTACCTAGACCAAGACGGAGGGGTAACCTTGCTAACATCATCGACTCATACCTATCATAGAAAAAAGGGTGCCGACAAAGGACAAAGGAAAAAAGGGAGCGGACAATACTAAGGCCAATACATGACAAGTCTTAGAATTCAGCGACTCTCGCCTACAGGGGTATGGTGGGCTGAAGTGGCAGCAAAGCATGCACTGTACAACCTATAGAGACTCGATACAACTGTCGGCTATTAGAACAAGATAAGAGAAACCTATACGAAACTAACCTGATACTAACACCAAACATACCCATCCTGGAGTTTCCCCCTCGAGACCAAATGAGGAAGTCCTTTCGACGAACTCACACAGTTAGCAGTTACAAATAGTTCATTGTAAAGTGTTAAATTGATACAAGTTTTTTCACAAGATTCAAATTAAATTTATCTCAATTTATACTATGGGTAGCACAATGAAATGAAAGGAGGTTCCGTGATGGATTTGGATGAGTTCAAAAGTTAATACATTATGACGGATACTACAACACAAGGCTAACTATATGACTGCTATAATAGAACCAAAGGAGGGCATTTGTGTTGAGAAGTTTGTTATCAAACTAGTTGTGGGTCACAGTGGGCTAGTACTATGAAGATATATTATATGACAATGATATCAACATTTTTTAACCCAAAGGAACTAAAGGTCTCACCAACGGACTAAATTTATACAATGTCAACTCATTTGAGAATGAGTGATGCATAGAGACGCAAAGACATGCAAGTACACATGGAGCTGAAAGTTTCAGACCCGGAGATTATGTTTACCACTAGCAAATGCGTATATACATCACCAGAAAGCCATAGGTCACTACAAGAAAAGTTTCCTTCCGCAACGACTTGGCCCGACGATCGTTGTACAAGGCGCGTCTTCCGTGATGAAATTCTTGGCTCGGTCATGGCCGATGGAATTGTTTTTTGTTTTTGTGACCCTCTACTACGATAGATATTCTAAAAATGTGGAGGAAGCTCGGCCAGCGCGTCGCAGAAGCAAGATTTTCGTTTCCCCGCATGATGTTGACTCGTCGAAGTCTTTTGAGGCGTGTGGGTCCTGAACATTAGTGTCTCTAGTGGACCATACTTTTCGGTCGTGCCTCCCTGATTTGAACTCGATAACGCTGCTCGATGCGTCTGCCGTTTAGTCAGGCTGCTAGGTCCCACATGTCAGGCTCTCATTAGAAGGATCATGTGTATGATGGAATTTTTTTCTTCGCTCGCGCTACCCTGTTCCAATGTTGGTAGCGCTGATCGACGCATCTACCATTTAACCAACCTCTTGAGGAACACATGTCAACCTCTCATTAGAAGAAACGTGTGTATGATGGAATTTTTTCCTTCGCTCGCGCTACCCTATTCGAAACATGATAGCGTCGTTCGATGCATCTCCTGTTTAATCACGCTGGTGGGCCCCACATGTCATCCTCTCATTGGAAGAAATGTGTGTATGATGGATTGTTTACCCTCTGCCATGCCTTCGTTTCTGAACTTGATAGCATTGCTCGCTGCATCAGCCATTTATTCAGGCTGGTGGGTCCCTTATGTTAGCCTCACATTAGAAGAATCATGGGTATGATGGAATTTTTTTATTCTCTAGCGCTACCCTGTTCCAAACTAGATAGTGTTGCTCGACGAATCTGACGTTTGCTCATGCTGCTGGATCCCCCATTTTAGCGTCTCATTACAAGAAACGTGTGCATGGTGAACTTTTTTCTCGCTTCGCCCCTCCCTGTTTTGAACTAGCAACGTTGCTTGATGCAGCATCTATATAAGGTCATGTAGTTGGGTCCCACATATCAACCTCTCTGTAAATGAAATGTGCGTATGATGGACGTTTTCTAGCCATGTTCGCTGTTTTGACCTTGGCAACTTGCTGGGTCCCGGATGTCAACCACCTTTGTGCAAGAAACGTGGCTATGCTGTGTCCCAGCTGATAGCCTCTATTTGAAAGAAATGTGTGTATGTTGGACTGTTTTTTGGGTCTCAGATGTCAGCCTCAGAGTACAAAAAAATGCTCATAAAAGCCGAGTTAAAAAGATTTTGGGCTAACTAGGGGTGGATGCCCTATTTGTTAGGGCTTATATTCCGTGGGATCACTCCTAAATTGAATGAGCTATGGTCGGTGGCCACAAGACCATGAAAAGGCCGAATTAGAAGGTATTGGGCTATGCTTGGGGCTGATAGGCTAATTTCATGGGCTATGCTTGGGCCTACTGGGTCTGACATGTCAGCTTCTCTATAAGTGCAACGTGTGTATGATGGACTTTTTTGTGGCCGTGTCCATTATTTTCGTCGTGGCAGCCGCATATGGTCTTACTACTGGGGCCCTTATGTCAGCCTCTCTGGCATGTTCTGGCTTGTGGGTTCTTGATGCAGCCTTGTATGTTCTGTCTGGTGGGTCCCTGATGCGAGCCTCTATGTACAAGTATTTAAACTTTTTTTTGAACCCACCCTCAAAACAAACTATAGGGATGCTGCATGCTAGTGGGTGCGTGATGTCAGCCTCTTCGTAATGTGATATTTCTAGAAGAAAAAAATGTAAACCCAAGATATGATTCGACCAAAAGACCTTCAAATCAAATAAACGTAAACTGAGTGCGTTGCCACTACAACAAAGATATTTATATAATAAATATCATTAAACTTGTATTAGTACTACAATTTATGTATTAGTCTTCTTAAAAATATTTTGTGTCTATGTTTATCTCTTTTAAAATATAAAAGCACAGCACTGTTGGCATCTCAATTTATAAAATGCCACATAATGGAGTATTTTCTTAAAAACATGGGTAGGAAGAGTTTTATTTTTATTTTGAGAGGTGGGGGCAATGCCCAAAAGGCCGAATTAAAAAGAGTTTAGTTATTCTACATTGGCTGCTCTACATGGGTTATCCTCCGTAGGCTATACTCCATGGGCATCATTCTTAAATTTTAGTGGGCTGTGCTCAGTAGTCCCCTGACCCCTAAAAGTCCGAATTAATATGTTCTCGGCTATGCTCCACGGGCACCTTTCTCAAATTTCAATAGGCTGTGGTTAGTAGTCCCCTGACCCCGAAAAGACCGAATAAAAATGTTCTGGGCTAAAGAGGGGCCGAATGAGCTACTAGATTTCTTCTCCTGGTTAATAAAAATTGCATTGTGATGTGCTCGGCCCTATTAGAAACCATAACCTCAGAGAGGGAGACGGAAAAGCGATAATTCTTTTTGGTAGCTATTCATGTCAAAATTCAGCAGTACAGAATAAGGTTGAAAAATTATCATCAGATTCGAAGTTCATATTTAGGAGCACTTGACCAATTCAGCAGCATTTCAAAAGTGACCAATTCAGCAATACAGACAATGAAATATAATAGCATTACAAAGAGAACAAGTTCTTGTTTCAGCTCTAAAAACCTTGTCGTGTGATCAGTTTGTCCTTTTCACCAAACACACACGACCATTGGAGGAAGCAAAACTAACGATCAAGTCTGCTTTGAGTACCTTCTTCTCACATCAATGCCTGTGTGACCCCCGTATGCAACCCAAAATGCCCAAGTCTCATCTAGATTGTGACACGGCCATGTTTCAAAAGAAAAGCAAGAATACTAGTACATCAGCATTAGTTCCATAAAATGCTTCAGTAATAGTAACGACAGAACATTTGAGAGATTCAGTAGCTTTCCTACATGAAATTCAATAGCAGTACAAATGTAATAAGTTCCTGTTCCATCTCAAAAAACCTTGGCGCACGATTTGTTTGCCCTATTCTCCGAATAGGCTCGATCATAGGAGCAAGCAAACCTGATGATCATTTCTTCTTCTGTGTGAATACCACCTCATTTCGTCAATGCCTATGTGACCCCCCATATGCAACCTAAAATGCTAGGTTTCAAATGAAAAGAAAGACAATCAGCTGCACTTGATCTAAATAAGTAATAGCACATCACTATTAGTTCAACAAAATACTTTGGTCGTAGCAACGACAGAACAAAGGCGAAGCAAGACCATCTCCTGCCCTTGACCTAAACAAGTACTAACAGTATATAGTAGTAAAAAATACTCCGTAGTACAAGAACTAGTACTACTATGCATCCAAAATCCACCCTCCAACAATCAGAGATCCCTAAGCGGGTTAAATAAATATTGTGTCAATTAGGGATTCTCCCCCGCGATTGATGCATATTAAGTAATGTCGGCCGGTAACATGAGATGGTTCACTACAGAACATAAATGAATATTTTTTCCTCCAGATGATTCCCGGCACCTCCCAGCTCCCAGGCATGGAGGAATTGCAGATTGTACGGGCCCAAAACCCCAGCTCTATTGTCGGGTAATAGGCAGTGATCAGCACATTATACAAGGGCGACGAGCATGTGTCTGGCCTGACGCACATGACGGATCCGCTGATGTCGCCCGACTCGTGCATGTCAAATAGCAGAGCAAACACTGTACCATCGTCCCCTGATCTGATCTTCTCTACTCTCGATGAGCGCCGGTGCCAACAGCGGCTGAGAGATGTACTTGGAGTTTCTAAACGAAGTATGTTTCAGCGGACTAAATTGCAACATGCTAAATATTATAAGAAAAAATGATAAAGTAAATATGAGTAACTTAACTGCGATAAAACATACGTAGTACTCCCTCCATTTAAAATATAAGATGTTTTAGCTTTTGTGAAACAAGTGTATCTAGACCCCTTTTAGTATATGTGTTCACTCCGAACTAAACACTAAAAAGAGTCTAGATAAACTTGTTTCACAAAAGCTAAAACATCTTTATATATTTTGAAACAGCGGGAGTAGATAAATTGATCTAAGCAAGTAGTGCTAGTTCCCAGTACAGAGAGCCATGTTTAAAAGGAAATGCTCGACCATTGGAGCATGATAAATTGATGATCAATGCTTGTGTGACCCCCATATGGAACCCAAAATGCCCAAGTCTCGTTTAGATTGCGACAAGGCCATGTTTCAAAAGAAAAGCATGACTATCTACTGCCCTTGATTTAAACAAGTACAGTACATCAGTATCAGTTCCACAAAATGTTTTAGTAATAGCAACAATATAATATTTGAGAGATTTAGTAGCTTTCCTTCTTGAAATTCAATAGTAGTACAGAGAGAATCAGTTCTTGTTCCAGCTCAAAAAAACAGACTTGATCATTGGAGCAAGCAAAACTGACAATCAAGTGACAATGCCTGTGTGACCCCCCATATGCAACTCAAAATGCCTAAGACTCGTCTAGATAATTGTGACAATGCTGATTTTCAAAAGAAAAGCAAGACAAACTGCTGTACTTGATCTAAACAAGTAACAATACATCACTATTAGTTAAACAAAATATTTTAGTAATAGCAATGATAGAATAAAGGCAAAGTAAGACCATCTCCTGTCCTTGGCCTAAAGAAGTACTACGAGTACCAGTATATAGTAGTACAAAATAGTCTGAAGTACCAGAACTAGTGCTATAGTAGTACTACTCTGCATCCAAAATCTAACCTCCAGTACATGTACGTTTGTGGTATGTAGTGAAAGTGGGATAAAATATTCTGAGATAGTAGAATGGTCAATTTAGAATTCTCCCTCGCGATGGATGCATATTGAGTAATATAGGCCCTGGGTCTGAGACATTTGATGGTACACCACCATGGAATGTTTTTCCTTCTGCATGATGCCAGACACCGCCCTGCTCCCAGGAATGAAGGAATTGCGCACTGCACCCTACCAAAACCCAACCTTTAGTGACGTGTGATAGATGGTGAACTGCACATTGTACAAGGGAGACGAGCACCTGTCCAGCCTGATGCACACGGCGGATATGATGATGTCACCCCACTCGAGCATGTCGAATACCACAGCTAACACTGTACCATCATCCCTAGATTCGATGTTCTCTAGTCTTGATGAGCGCGGTGCCGACAGCGGCTGAAAGATGAACCTGACATTTCTAAAGGAAGTAAGAATCGGTAGACTAAATTGCAGCATGTTAAATATACATATAAGAAGTTCTTAGGCACCTGAGATCTAGGCACTCCGAACAAAAATACAGAGCCATATTTCAAAGGAAATGCTAGATCATCTAGAGCGTTTGATCTAAACAAACTTGAACGATAGATCATCATCAAAATCATGATGGTCATATTTGCCATCTCCCACATTGTGGATGCAAAATGAGTAATCTAGTGTGAACCTATCATGTTTCTTAATCAGGAAATTATGGTAATCTTCAGAAATCCTAACGGAGGCCGGTGACGCGCTACTCTTTGGCTCGAAAAATAGTCTATATTCGGCGAACTCCTCCAGGTCCTCTCCAATAATTGAAGTTTTATAAAATGCAACTCCACCATGTACCGCGGAAACAAGCACGCTACCGACCTGATGCACTAGACGGATACGGCGAGGCCATAGTCGAGAATGTCAAATCGCACGGCGAACAATGTACCATCATCCCCGGATACCATGGTCTCTACTCTCCATGAGCCAGGTGCTAGCAAAGGCTGAGAGATGTACCTGTGTTCCTCACCGAAGTGGAAACTCCGCACTTCAATTGAGTGGCATTTTTCAAGGTGAGTGAGGAGCACTGTGGGCGGGGTGGCAAACTCGTAGCCAGGCTTAGTGCAGTTGCACAGGCCATGCAGGCACGCCATCTTGTGGTTGAAGAAGTCGTGGAAGGCGACCAATGTCCCGTAGCCGTCATTGGGGCATCTGCTACCTTTTCCACCGATGACATGGCGGCGCAACTCCTTGGAGCATATGGCCAGCCGGACGGTGCTGGTAGTATCAATACGAATGGCGATTTCTCTGAAGGCGTTGTCGCTGACCTTGCTCCAGCCACCGTACCGAATGTTGTGCATAGAATCCACCATTGCGTTCGGATGGACTAGGGGCGAGGGCGGATTCAAATATGGTTGTTGGAGTTTCTTGGAGGAGAGTGATGGAGGCCTGCAAGAACCGATGTAGCGGGCAAGAAATGGCTAGGAAAATTGAGGAAGTGCACACTCGAGAGGATCCAAAATGTGGCTATCCAGCGTTAGCGAATGGGGATCACTGGAGATGGGGAAGATGGGAGGCTCTTTGAACAAGGGGTGTTAATTTTTCTCGTTCCCTCGTCAGTCTTCTATAGTGGATCAAGGACGCCTGCTAGAGTTATAGCTATAGTGCTAGACTAGCAAGCTGTCACGTCCTAACTCAGTATTGTATCGTCTCATCATGTAGGTTGTGATCCAGGAAAGGACGTCAACCCACATTTCTCCCCTCCCTAGATAGCGTGCACTGTAGAATCGCTTTTCTTGCACGCGAAGGATTTGAACCCCCATGCTGGAAAAAGGACGTAAATCCTTAAGCCAGTTCGCCCAACTCTGATAAATAGGACTACTAAAAAACTATAATAATAGGTGAAGCTCAAAAAATAATTTTAATTTTGAGCCACATCCATATAATATCTGTTGTATATTTGGTTCTTGTACTTAGTAGTAATCAACCTATTAGCTACCTAATAGTACTCGCCGTGCTCTAGAAAAATGATGATGAACATTCTAGAATTATTGAGAAGTGTGTTTTGAGGTTTGTGGATATCTTTTAGTGTTCTAAAGACTATCAGTAGTATATTTTAGATGCTAGAATGGATAGAATTAAGATCCAATGGTACTTTATGGACGTAGCTCGAAATTATAATTATTTTTGGGCTTCACCTATTATAATTTTATATAAACTAGTAAAAGGCACGTGCCATACATGTGATATACTATATGAAATGTGATTTAACAAACATTATGTTGTTATAAACCAATAGTCTTGTTAGAGAAAAATGCATACATTAAGACTATTAATAATAACTATTTACACATATTGAGAATACATCGTACTATGCTATAATTTGGGGGGGGGGGTGACATGATGGTTCTAGAACATGGTGGAGTTTTGTCTAGGTAGTACTCAACACGAATCCAGCTGCTCTGAACTATTAGATCTAACAGCCCAACAGTTAGGATTGGTACTATTGATCCAATTCAAAACTGCTTCTTTATAGTAATAGAGAAAAAATGATATGACATATACTTCTACTATCTGATTCTCACATGCAAGGCATGTACAACTTACTAATAAGATATATAAAACGAATAACTTTGAACATCGATCATCGGATAGAGATGAAAGATTCCAACATGGATAATTGTTGGATCTCTTGCAAATTCAACAAAAAAATCTATCGCGCTTACATGTAGTTCAAATTTGACCTAGTTTCTTTAAATCGACATAAAGTTATTTGAGTGCATCGTCGTAGTTAGATAATCTATAGGGAAGCTTGAAACGTGCTAATACTAGGGAATTGTAACAAAACATGTCCATTTTTTCGGAAAATTGGGTGGTGGTATTTTTTTGACTGGGGTATGTCCCGAAGGAGTGAGATGCTTCAATAATTAGCACAGTTAGTGCATATGTACATGTTACACCAAGGACCTTAAAAAGTGAAAATTGTATTCAAGTCCATACATTTAACACAAAGGACCCTACAATCAAGCAATTAAAATTAGTAGTCGGGTCCTGCTCCTCCATCGTGGAGCTGAGCCATGCTCTTCGTAGTAGTACTAGTAAGCTGCACGTGCCTTGCACGTGAAACTCACATAATATATAGAAGCATGACATGTCTGTCCGGGGGATGATCCCCAGGTACCCTATCCAGATAAGAAACAGGACAGTCGGATCGTGTTCGGCTGACTAGATGCAGCCGGACAGGACATGACGGGTCGGCTATCACCCAATAGTCGGATCAGCAAGAGACAGCCGGATATGACGACGTAGCCGGACCCAATCATTGAGATAGGACGACATGCGTATCAGTGCATGATACGCCCTGTAAGATGACAAGACGGGCAACCACCTGCCCATACCGAAGACTTTGCGTGGGTGACGCAGGAACAGTGGCCTGTGCTAACGACGGGCTCGCACGGCGTCCACTGTACCTACGACAGCCATACCGCTCATACTCCGATAAGACAAGCCATACTTGATACTGTAGATGACTAGTCGGCTGGGACCCGCCTGTGGGGCCCGCCAGTCAGACTAGCCAGTGAGGCGTTTGCCTCTCTGCCTATATAAGGAGAGGCAAGGCCTTAGTAGAAAGGGTTGGTCTGAGTGCATTTAAGGCAGTAGCTAAAGAACATAGCTCAAGGAGCACTTGTAGTTCGTATATCCCACATAGTCAGATCAGGCAGGAGTAGGGGCTTTACCTCACCACGAGGGCCCCGAACCTGGGTACTTCTTGCGTCCTGCCGTGCTCGCTTGTATCCAATCTCGCCTGCGGACGCCATCGATAGCCTCCCTACCAGTCCCCACACCTCTATCTAACCTCCTCAGGTACTGCCGTTCCCAATACAACGACAATATCATTAGTATATAACATTGTAATAGGTAAAGCTTGAAATATCTATGAATTTGAGCCACGTTTCTAAAGTATGAGTGTATATTTGGTTCTTGCACTTTATATCATGTAGAAATAAACGTTTATTAGCTACCTAACAATTGAAAATTCTATAACCATGGTCTAGAGAAACAAACGACGAGATTCTAGAATGATGAATAAGTGTGTTTTGACATTTTTCTACATATATATCTTATCTTATCTTATCACTATATAGTGTACGAATAACTTTGAATATTGAACGTTGGATCAACACTCGCGCATCCCAATAGTTCCAGCCATTGCATCTTCTTTTCCATTCTAGCATCTAGAAGATTTTATTGATAGTCTTCATCACAATGAATGGTATGCACAAAACTCAAAACATATTTCTCCATCATTCTAGAATCTTCTCCCTCGTTTCTCTAGACCATGTTACCAGAATTTTCAAGTTTTAGATAGCTAATAATCGTTGACTTCTAAATGATATACAAAGTACAAGAACCAAATATATACACATAGTCTATAGATCTTGATCAAATATTTTTCTTTTATGCTTTACCTATTAAAATTTTATGTAGTGATGATATGTCCGATGTCTATTATCTGAGTCTCACGTGTTGATCAAAAGGAATGTGCCATATATGTATATACTATATGAAATGTGATTTAACAAACGTTAAGTTGTTATTAGCCAAAATTCTTGTTAGAGAAAAAATGCATACATTAAGTCTATTAGTAATAACTATCTATCCATATTGAGCATACATCCTACTGTGCTATGAAATTTTGGGGATGGTGACATGATGGTTATAGAACATGTTAGAGTTTGCTCTAGGTATTATTCAACACGAATCTAGCTGCTCTGAACCATTGGATCTAACAACCCAACGGTCAGGATTGGTGCTATGGATCCAATTCAAAACTGCTTCATTGTAGTAGTAGAGAGAATACAACCTGCTATGCTATGAAATTTTGGGGGTGGTGACATGATGGTTCTTGAACATGGTGGAGTTTGCTCTAGCTAGTATTCAACATAAATCCAGGTGCTCTGAACCATTGGATCTAACAGCCCAACAATCACGATTGGTGCTAAGGATCTAATTCAAAACTGCTCCATGATAATAGTAGAGATAGAGATATGATGTCAATATGGTCATCCTTTGAATAACCTTCATTCCGATGTTTCGAAAGGAAGAGAAAAATTCCAAAGTTTGAAATCTACTAATTTTTGTCGCCAATGCCCGGTTCCTTGCTATGTACACCAACGCACACGTCGGAGACACAACTGAGTGTCCGTAATAAGACAGACGTGCGTAGTGCTGTGGACGAGGGAGTGTTGAGATGGATGGTGAGGTAGCGACTGAGAGCGAAAAAACAAATTTGTTTTGTTTGAGTGCACATAAGTCCTGAAATTTACTAGAGTGTGTATGCTATAAAGGCTATATTACCTCATGTCAGGAACATATCATAATTCTGCTCTGAGATTGCATCGCCTTCAAGTGCCCTGTCATGTTGCCCTGCCATCCTGCCTCCCTTTTATTCTCCGAGCTCCTCTTGCTCTTTGTTTTTTCCCTCATCTCACTAGTACCTCCATCCCAAAGCTTAAGGCTTTTCTTGATAAGTCAAGCTACGGAAAGTTTGACCAAACTTCTAAAAAAATATCAACAACTACTGTATGATATTAGTAGATACAATGTGAATATATGTTTCATGATGTATCAAAGGGTATGTATTTCATATTGTAAATATTAATATATTTTCTACAAACTTGGTTAAACTTTGCATAGTTTGACTTCTAAAAAAAATAGGCCTTGAGGCTTGCATGCAGGTACTACTAGTGTTTAGTACTCCTCCCCGGAACTTAAGTCTTGATATATAGACATCATGGGTCCCTTCACACAACGTTAGGAAAATTCAAGATGAATCTACCGCGCTTGCTTGTAGTTGAAATTTGACCTAATTTCTTTAAATCGACATGAAGTTATTTTAGTGGGCATGGTTCGCTAGGGAATCTTGAAATGTGCTAAGACTAGGGAATTGTAAGAAAACATGGTCCCCAGTTTTTCTGAAAACCGGGTGGTGGTAAATTTTTTTACTAAGGTATATCCCGAGGGAGCAAGATTCTTCAATTAATTAACAAGGTAAGTGGATGTGTACATGTTACACTAAGGACCTCAAAAAATGAAAAATACATCCAAGTCCGTACATTTAGCACAAAGGACACTAAAATGAAATGCTTGAAAATTTTGGTAACATGGTATATAGAAACGAGGGGGAAGATTCTAGAATGATGGAGAAGTGTGTTTTGAGTTTGTGCATAGAATTTCATTGTGATGAAGACTATCAATAGAATCGTCTAGATGCTATAATGGAAAAGAAGATCCAACGGCTAGAAATGTTGGGATTCATGAGTCTTGATCCAACAATTAATATTCAAAGTTTTTCGTACACCATATAGTGTTAAGATAGTGGTAATTGTAAGACTAGTAGTTTCTTAACAAAAGAAAACAACGCACTTCTCACTTTCAGCAAATCTTGTTGAAGAAGATGCACGAATCTACCAAATGCAGGTATTGTATCATAAACTATATATGATGTCAATATGGTAATGACATTGGCTGTTCAGGTCAACTAGGAATGTTCATACACCATAGGCCAATACAAATTGTGAAGCAGCGAGAGCATATTTTTTGCATTCAAAGGTGTCAAAACACATGTTTCTCTTTTTTTCTTAGCACTATATAGTGTACGAATAACTTTGAATACTGACCGTTGAATCAAGACGTGAATCCAAACATTGTCAGACATTAGTTCTTCATTTCCATTTTAGCATCGATAAGACACTATTGATAGTCTTTCTTTTCTTATCTTACCACTACTAGTAAAAGGCACGCGTCACACAAGTATAAACTGTATGAAATGTGATTTAAGAAACATAAAGTTGTTATTAACCAATAGTCTTGTTAGAGAAAAAATGCACACATCAAGTCTATTAATAATAACTATCTACACATATTGAGAATACAACCTACTATGCTATGAAATCTTGGGGGTGGTGACATTATTGTCGGGGGGATGACCCCCGGGTAGGCCAATACGGGACCAACCGACCGGCTCCAAGGAGCTATATACGTCTGGGCCTAGAACAAGTAACCACAGCCAGGTGGAATCCCTCACCTGGTCCGCATCCAAGATTCCCCAGATAGCCCGTCTAGCCGGGTGGCCAGAAGAACCGACTGGGAGGCCGCTCCTAACCGGCCGCCTCGGATCCGCTGGCGATGGTACGGTGGGGATGACGCTCCTTGATGAGTGCACCTTTGACCGGACAGGCTAGCTAGCTTGGCCGGTGCTACTGGACAACTGTGCCAAAGCTAGAGGCAGACGAGTAAAGACCTGGCTTACGCATAAAGAGCCGGCTGACGGATAAAGAACCAGCTGACGAGTAAAGAAGGGGCACTGGACACTGTAGCGCTGTCCTTCCCTGCACTGGAGGCTTGACTAGACCCAGGCCTACCGTTTGGCCCTGTCCAGCTATCCCACTTTGTAAGGCCTAGATACAAATAGTAAACCCTAGAACCCATCTTGTAAACTGCCCCTCAACCAGTATATAAGGGGGGTAGTGCTAGGGTTCTAGGTAGACAATGACAAGTTAGAAGTTCTCCACATTGGATAAGTTGAGTAGTTCCTTCTTCTTCTTATAGCAAGGAGTAGTCAGGAAAACAGCTCAAGGAGCATCTATATTGGGCGTTCGCCCCTTGATAGTACATCCTTGCAGGAGTAGGAGCTTTACCTCTCCAAGAGGGCTCCGAACCTGGGTACATTGCTGCGTTTGCAGTATCTATGCCCAACCCGTTGCGACTAGCCACCGATAGCATCCTAATTGTCCCCTTCATGCCATCCCCGATGGAACTGCCGTTTTACAGACCACGACAGTTGGCGCCTACCATGGGGCACAACGCTTCGGCTCGGATCATGTTTTGCATGGGACATCCGCTCGTCGACGGCGAGCGAGTCGCCTCTGGCCTCGTTCTCACTTTCGTCTCCTTCGACTGCGTCCTCGACAATCCATCCTATTTCACTGGGGGAACCTTACCAAGCGGTGACTCTATCATGCACTTCGGTGAGCATCGCATCTATGTCCCCACCATTGTCAAGGCCTTCCATCGCGAGATTTTCACCGTATCTGGCACGCCTCCAAGCTTCTCCGCTTCGCGCATCGCCAGTGGTAGCGTCGAGGTCATGATAGCGGGCTCGGGCGAAAACCGTCACCCACCTCTGGAGCACAACATGGAAATCCGCATCGCTAACCCGCGCCTCTCGAACTAGGACCTGCTCAACACGTCCATCGAGCACCTCCGCAACCACATCACCCCCATCGAGGAATATCCAGCTGCAGCTGCGGTAGCACTGGAGGCTACTTGCTAGAGCCTTCTAGAAGAAGCTGGCAAAGTGGCAGCCGCCCAATAGCGGGCGAATGCGACCATGCGCGAGTACAACATCGTGCACGGCTTCGCCCGCTTACCCGTCACCAGCCGACTGGCCTAGCCCCAAGGCCGAAACCTCGGTTCGGAGATGGATCGTGCTGCTGATCTGCGTATGCCCGTGGTGCAGCAGGTTTACAACACTCCCGCCAAAAACATCAGGGCTGCGGAGGCGGCAGTCGCAGAGCTAAACCACCTAGAGGGCGAGGAGCTGCTCCGTCAGCAAGAACGTGTCCAGCTCCTCGTGGTCACGACAAACAAATAGCAGGCTAAGGCAGAACTCAGCATGGCCGGCCACAACAGGACCCAACCGGCTCGCCGGATGACGGATCTGTCTACAGGCGGCAGCAAAGCATCTTCCCCAAATGGAGCAAGGCCGAGCAACCGCCTACGTGGCGGATTAGCATGCCGTGCACACAACACCCGTGACGTGGCAGCTGTTACCAGCAAAAATCGCGAGCCGAGTGGCGAAGCCGAAAAAGGCCAAGCGCTGCCCAAGTCCCGCCTATCCGGCCGGCTGGGTCAGCTCGAGCCGGAATAAACACAAGATGCGTGCACACACATCGACCTATTGGTCTAGTCACGCGTGCTGGAAGTAGAAATCCCAACCGGTCCAAGATGCTTTAGACCGCGAATCCGGAATGAACCGTTTCCAAAGGGATTTTCGCTCCCAAGGGATATGCCAAAGTACAACGGCTCGGTCAAGCCAAAGGACTGGCTGGTGGACTACACCACCGCGGTAGGCATCGCAAACGGCAACCACTGGGTAGCTGTGTGCTACGCCCCCCTCATGCTCCTCGACTCGGCCAGGACATGGCTCAACAGCCTCCCCGACAACAACATCAACACTTGGATTGATTTCGAACAGGCATTCATCCACAACTTCATTGGCACCTACAAGCGCCCTGGTCGACCCGGTGAGCTTGCTCTTTGTAGCATCCCAATTGTCTAACAATTGTAATGCTACTTGGTCTAGTAATATAATGGCTACTTCAAATATATAATTGTTGCATTACCATTATATCATGCTCATGTCATCATGCCACCTTGCATTTGAGCATCATATAAAAACCCTCTTCATTTGGTTCTTATCTCATATGCATTGTTAATTGTTTTTGCCTCTTGATATTGTATTTGGTTCTTGATATATTGTTTCAATGCCCAAGTTGAGTTGGGGGCATATCTCTTATTAACTTCACCACCTTTCTTTCACCACCTTATAAATCCACCATCCAACTAAATATGAGCTTGGCACTTATTGGTTTTACCTCTAGCTCATGTGGGTTGGGATGGATCCAATTCTTCTACCACATGCTCTCATCTTAGTATCATGTTGTTTTCACATTATTGATATATGAGAGCCACATGGCCACCTTTGCAGGCCTTGTGAGTGGGACCCTTTCTTCTAGCTTCCATATGGTTTATCATGGAATTATGTTCATGTTGGAATAGTTTGGGACTATTGATCATCTAGTGGAACATACACACTAGCAAGTCCCAATTTTACTCAAACATGATCATCTCCATCTATTCCCCTTGGAGCTTTCTCTTAAATCCTTTTTGCTTAGGCCTTACCCCACATTTTGGAATTCATAAGTATAAATGCTAGGGATATTCATTTTTGTTCTCACAAGAGGAAGCCTAGCATTTAATGCATTTGCATGGGCCATGCAACCATCACCAACTTAGGTCCTCTTTTGGTTTTACTTGTTTTTGGTTGGATCATGCCATCTCTCATCTATCTCTCCCTCCTTTAGCTTGATCTTATCTTGACCTTGCTTAAAACCCTAACCCTCATCCATCCCTCTCTTTTCATTGTCTAGTTCTTGCTTGCACTTTGCTTGATCTTGCTTGATCTTGACAAAACAACAAACCTCACCCCCATCTCTCTCTCATCTTTCCCCTCTCTCTCTAAACCCTAAGCTAAACCTAAACCATACCCCCTAGTCCCCTACCACACCTTCCCTCTCTCGGCCTCCCTCTATCTCTCACCTAGCTGGCCCCACCATGCCACCTAGCTACCCCCCTCCACCACACAAGCCCTGGCCCGAGGCTCCCTCTAACCCTAGCCCGAGCCTCCCACCTCCAACCCTAACTCTACCCGAGGCTACCCCCTCTCCCCTCTAGCTCTCTCCCTGCCTTGTGGCCCCCTAGCCCGAGCCTGCCCCTGCCTCCCTTGGCCTTGGCCGTCCCCACCTGCCAGCCCCTTGCCTTGCCCTGCCGACCGAGCACGTGAGGAGGAAGGAGGGAAAAAGGTGGCCGAAGCCACCTTTATCTCCAACCACTCCCTCCCCACGGCACCTCCTCCCCTCTCTGCTTATCTCCACCCTCACGGCTCCTCCTGCCTCGCCCAGATCTACCCTAGACCATCCCCTCTCTTCCTGCCTTCCCCCGCCACCGTCTACCCCCGACGTCGGCCACCGTCGGCCTCCATCTCCTCTACGCAAACCAGCCGGTGGCGAGGCGTCTGCTGGTGTCGAGGAAGGTCACGACGCTCCACTGCATCACCCTGTACGCGTCGTCGCAGAGGAGGAGCACCAGAGCCGAAGAACACCGACGCCACCGACGAGAAACCCTAGCTTTCGGTCTGTCTGCGTCCTCGTCGATCGCCCGCCCCTCTGCTCGATCCGACCACGCCAACATCCTCTAGGTGAGCTCCTAAACCCCCTGGACATGGTCCCCTTCGCCGTACCGCGCTAGGTCCGCCGGACGTTTCGTCGTGCACGCTCTGTGTGCCAGCGAGCGCAGCGTCGACTCGCTCCCCCGCCGCACAGAAACCCTAGCTAGGCCACGCACGCCTCCCTGTCACCAAGCCCAAGCCACCGCACTGGCAGCCGCCTCCGCGCGCGCACGCTAGGTCGCGGGATCGAGCCCCACGCGCCGCGCCTGCTGCTGCCGCGCACCGATCTGTCGACAGACAGATTCAGAGAAGATCCACAGTACCGCGCTGTCGCTTTTGCGCATACCCCCTGCTGTTTTGCTCGTCGCAACCCGCGCTCCTTAGGACCCCACCTGCCAGCCGCTGCGCGCTTTTGCAGAAAAACCCCCAGCGTTTCCCGCTCGCAACCCGCGCTCCAGCCTAGTCCCACCTGTCAGTTCCTGGCCCGCTCGCCTCTGCCGCGTGGACCCGCATGGTCGATGGCCCACCTGTCATTCGCTTAGGCTGGGTCAGCTCGCGGTGAGGAAAACTCCTCTGTGCGCGTTTGGTCCAGTCAGCCGAGAGGCCCACCCGTCAGCGTTAGGGGCTAGGTCAGGCTGGGTATATTAAGTTTGTCTGTTTTCTGTTTTAAATTCAAATTCTTTTCCAATTAATTCAAATTAAAATTTAATTCTATTTTTAAATATCTTTTGAAATACAAATCCAAATAATACAAATAATATATGTTTTCAAATCAGAAAAATATGAGGAATTCAAATATGGCCTTCAAAATATATTTTGAACATCTAAAATTCCAAGTTTATTTAAATTACAATAAATGCCCCTTTTCTTTAATAAATTAATAACTTTTGATTTATAACTCCAAATTTAACAAATGATATGTCTAAAATGATTAGCTCGATGAGACCTTTCTGTTTATGCATTCCATGGTTTGATTTGAAGCATGCATAATATAAATATAATGTATACATCAAAAAAAATGAGGTTAAAATGGGGCCAAAACTAAATAAAATGGTTTATTCTTGTGTTCCACACCTCACCTATGCCATGCTACTTTAATGCCATGCAAATTGTGCATCATTCATCATGGCATGATTGTTTGCTTATCACATTTTATTCATATGCTTGTGCACTTTATTTATGTTGGCCCTTGTTTGTTTGGTTCTTCTTCGAATAGACGCTGAGCAGGGGATATATCAGGAGAACCAGGAGCACTACCCAGATCCATCCTTTGCTTCAACTGAGCTGCCAGGCAAGCACTACCACATGCTTGCATACATATAGTACCTATTGCCTCTATCTTATTCTTGCATCATTGAGTCGCGATTGCATTAATTTGAATCCCAAGCATTGCATAGCCTTTACTTTTAAACCCCACCGAAGCTTGTCTCTCCATCCCATGAGCCATTACTACAGGAGTTGTTTGAGCCATGCGAGTCGTAGAACAGCATGTGTAGGGTATGTGAGTGTCTGATGGATAACGAGGTACCTAAACAACTTAACCTGAGTAGTAATGGGATAACTAATGAAAGTGGCATCGGTGAGCCATATTCGCTATTTGGTTTTTCAGGCTCACTTGTGTCCCGTAAGACCCCGAGTACTTGATTCCTGTTCCAAGATTATTCGCGCTATCCACATCCGGGAGGCCTTATGGACCCCCCTGAGCCAGGGCTTGATTCATTCTTATTTCTTGGGGCCACAAACTAGTTTGAGGATTTATTTACTATCCTGTACTTATGCCATGTTTTACTGCTTTAATTTAAGATTGTGCAAGGTAATGCACACTGTACTGTTTAGGTCCGTGACCCGTTTTCGCTGTATCGACAAGCCCAGTCACACTTTCGGGTTCCCAGTCATTTACAGCCGGCTCCACAAACCTTGAGGCCGTCTCGGAGTCAGCTAACTTCGTTGCGGGTAGCTCAATGGGGTGGCCCCCTGAAATATTTCTGAATCCTGTAAATGCTTTGTCGTGACTGCCTCGTTGGGTTTTGATTTGGTTTTTCCGAGGCACATCGAGTGTGTGTTGATATTTGTGCACCCCTGCAGGGTAAAACTTTCTGAAAGCCGTGTCCGCGGTTATGGACGACTTGGAGCACAGTTTCTCGATCATAGACGAGCATAACTAAAGTACCGCTTTTAATCTGACTAGACTAGGTACCTGACTAGTAAATAGCACAACACTCATGGAATGGATAATAAAACTGCCAACGGATGGGGGTTGTTCGTCCGCTTCCTCGTCGGTAAGCGAGGAGGAGGATGGATCTGTTAAGATTACCTTTATAACTGTTATAACTGCTGTTATTAATTCACGGACATCCGTCTATCCCTGGTTAGGCGGATGGTTAGCGAGTATCTATAGAATTGTTAGGGTTTATCTTTCGCTGCAATTGCGTCACCCTAGGTTATGTCCCCTTTAGAGGCATAAAGACTTGCTGAGTACCACTAGGGTCTCACACGATAAATTATTGGTTCAGATGAACAGGTACACTCGCAAGACAGATACTGGGTGGAGGAGACGGACGATGTGGGCAACGATCATTCGGTGTAGAGATTCCGGGAACGGGGATCCGTGAGATCTGTGGGCGGGATCTGCTTATTTATGGGGCATCTTATGACGATTTGCTTCTTATCCGTACTCGGATTTTGTCTTCCGCTTCCGCTTGATACTCTGTTGATTGATGTATGAGGAGATATCCTAAACTATTATATCTATCTAGGAAATTTGGATCTTGCCGTATGGCGTTGCAATATTTCCTTTCTTTTTAGATGGGATGACTCTGATGTACTGTTGTATGGTGGCTTGCATACATACTCATTCGTGTATGTAGTTGATCCCTTCGCCTGCCTATTACGCCGCCCGTTCTTGTCCCGATGTGTGGAAATGGTTGGGACGGCCGAAAGGTCTACCTGTGAGTGGCATTTGGGCCCCACTGTACTATTTCAACCATTCCCGCTCATCCAGGCTTGTAACTAGGAGCGTAATTCACCGAGGTAGTTACAATTGGTATCAGAGCCATCCCGCCCTTCAGGGTCTCAGCCAAATGGTCGTTGTCTGTCTAGCAAATATTTTTGGTAGTTATGTATACTAGGGAAAGACAAAACGCGAGAGTAGGACTGCTTCCACTTTTCTTCTTACCCACCCACCCACCCTTTTCTGGTAAGGAAGTGTAACGTTTTCAATACTCTTCTTAAAATTCAAACTAGGATTCACGTGTTCTGGGATTCCGTAGTACCATAGGAAGTGTGTGTGTGTGTGTGTAATTCTTTGTCTATCTGTTGCATCCAAGTTGTTATCTTTATCGGTCTTTTGGTTATCAACTGTTGGTACATTCCATACCGACAGGCTTTTGCAAACCGACGCGATCTATCTGATTCGTTGTATACCGACGTGATCTGTCTTACTCTTTGTTAACCGACGCTATCTTGTTTGGGATGTTCATTTCCGTAGTTGCTAATCTTTAGGTTCGTCGTGAGAAGAAGGTGTTGAGATATGTGTTTTACTTATTCATGTGCGGAGTAATGATTTGAGTGCGGGATGGAGTCGCGACCATACCACTACTCTTATCATTCGCTCTTGTATATTGAATTGGTAGAGTCACTAATCTTGATTCGTTAAGTGATTTTGCGCATCTATTGGTATTTTAATGCCGAAATTTGTGGAAAATTTTTCTTTGATATATTTGTGTACCACACTCCTTTTCAGTCGTGTGCGATATGCTTAATATCTTCTAGGTGCTTTGAACTTCGTTGATATTTTAATATCATCTTAGTAAATTGTATCCTTTAATCTTGATTAATTCCATCTTGGTACTATTTTGGATTATTATTATTCTCCATCATAGTACTGACTTGTGTGTTATATCAATAACATGATGGCACCACCACGCCGTTCTGAGGAGGACATACAACCTGAACTGGGGGCAGCGTTGTCAAGCATCGCCAATGCCTTGGCAGCAATGCAGCAAACCAGCAGCGCTTTGAAGAAAGTGTCAGGAGGAACGAGTTTGTGCCGCTACCTCCACCTCCCAAGCGAGGAGACATCAAGAGCTTCCTGAAGTTCAACCCTAGCCAGTTTGATGTTTCTGATCAACCACTTGATGCTGATGATTGGTTGCGTGAGATGTCAAGGTTACTGGCAACTGCTGATGTTCCTGAGCAAGAATGGGTAAAGTGTGCTACTCACCTTCTAAAGGGAGATGCAGCTCTCTGGTGGGAGAATTACCTGAAGGCAAACTGCACTGGTTTTCAGCCTACTTGGGGACAGTTCACTGGAGCTTTCAAAGAGCAGTATCTGTCAGAAATTGTCATGGAGAGGATGAAGGAAGTGTTTCTTAACCTCAAGCAGGGCAATGACAATGTCAACACATACATCAGGAACTTCATGAACCTTTCTCGTTATGGTGGCGATGAGATCTCGGATGACAAGAAGAAGCAAAAGAGGTTCAGGCAAGGGCTCAATGCATCGATCAAGTATGCAATCACACATGCAAGGCCGGCGTCCTTTCTGGAACTTCAGCATACAGCTCTGCAGGAAGAGGCAAGTAGGCAAGTGTTTGAGGAGTCAAAGAAGCACAGCCGTGATGCATCAAGCTCTTCAGCTATGTCAGCTCCTTCTAAGCGTCGTGTCTGGGTTCCTAACACCCCACCATCGCTCCCGGCTCCACCAAGACCTTCAAGCTACGCGGCAAGGCCACCAAACTCCCTCACTGAGGCTCCCAGGGGCTACAACCACCACTACCCTGGAGCGCCTGGCGGAGTCCCTGGCTACGTTGCTCCACGTCCAGCTGGTGCTTGTTACACTTGTGGAGATACTGGCATCAAAGCTGGAACTGTCCGATGAAGAACAAGGCTCTTCCTCCACCAACTCCAAGATTTGCGGCAAGCTCTCCTTTGGTTCGTGCACCACCACCTCGGGCTCTCAACATCAACACCAAGCCCGGGTCTACTGTTGCTCGTGCCAACTGCATCAACGCCGCTCAAGCTGAGCATGCACCTGGAGTTGTGATGGGTATGCTTCCCGTGAACTCAGTTCCTGCAAGAGTTTTGTTTGATTCTGGTGCTTCGCATTCTTTTGTTTCGCATAAGTTTGCGCAAGAGCAGGATCTGGATAAGGTTCCTTTATCACGTCGTCTGGTGGTACAATCTCCTGGTTCAAACATGAGGGCTGCTCATATCAGCCATGGCAATCAAATTGAGATTGGTGGCTCTTCGTTCTCGGCGTCCTTAATCCTTCTGGGCAATTCTGACATTAATGTCATCTTGGGCATGGATTGGTTGACAACAAATGCAGCTGTGATTGATTGTGCTGAACGCTCGGTTTCTCTGAAGATTCCTGAAGGCCATATAGTCTATTCTCCAAGTCTGACTCCTGCTATCTAGCTTTTCTCTTTGGCGGCTCTGAATGTTGATGCTATGGAAGCTATTCAGAGTGTTCCGGTGGTCTGTGAGTTCCCATATGTCTTTCCTGAAGAGTTGCCAGGTATGCCTCCGGAGCGTCAGGTTGAGTTTGTAATTGAGCTCGAACCTGGTACCGCTCCTATCTCCAAGCGGCCTTATAAGATGGGTCCTGCTGAGTTGGCTGAACTCAAACGTCAGCTTGATGAACAAGAGAAGTTGGGTTTCATTCAGCATAGTACTTCTTGGGGTAGCCCTACTCTCTTTGTGAAGAAGCGAGACCAGACTGATAGACTTTGTGTTGACTATCGGGCTCTCAATGCTAAAACCATCAAGAATAAGTATCCCCTTCCGCGGATTAATGATCTCTTCGATCAGCTAGCTGGAGCTGTGGTATTCTCTAAGCTTGATTTGAGGAGTGGTTATCACCAAATCAAGATTCGCAAGGAAGATGTTCCCAAAACAGCTTTCACCACCCGGTATGGCCTGTATGAGTACACGGTCATGTCTTTCGGTCTCACCAACGCACCTGCCACCTTCTCGAGGCTCATGAACTCGGTTTTCATGGAGTTTCTTGATAAGTTCGTTGTGGTCTATCTGGATGACATCTTAGTCTACTCTAAGTCACAGGAAGAGCATGAAGAACACCTTCGGTGTGTCCTAAGCAAGCTTCGTGAGAACCGCTTGTATGCAAAGTTCTCCAAGTGTGAGTTTTGGCTGCCTCAAGTAACCTATCTTGGTCATGTCATCTCTGCCAAGGGCATTGCAGTCAACCCGGAAACTGTGAAGACAATTGTTGAATGGCTTCCTCCTGTTAATGTCAAAGAAGTGCGGAGTTTCCTTGGTTTGGCTAGTTATTGCCGTCGCTTCGTTCAGAACTTTTCGAAGATAGCGAAGCCTCTTACCGATCTCCTCAAGAAAGGCAAGAAATACCTTTGGACTCCTGCATGTCAAGCAAGCTTTGAGACACTTAAAGAGAAGCTCACTTCCACACCAGTCTTGGTTCCTCCGGATACATCCAAGCCGTTCCAGATCTTCTGTGACGCCTCCATGCATGGATTGGGTGCGGTCCTCATGCAAGAAAAACAAGTTGTTGCTTATGCCTCTCGACAGTTGAAGACGCATGAGATCAACTATCCTACACATGACCTCGAGCTCGCAGCAGTTGTCTTTGCTTTGAAAGTATGGAGGCACTACTTGCTTGGCAACCGTTGTGAGATCTTTTCTGATCACAAGAGTCTAAAGTATATCTTTACTCAGCCTGATCTCAACCTTCGGCAAAGGAGATGGATTGAAGCAATCAATGACTTCGATTTGACCATCAACTACACTCCGGGCAAAGCTAATGTTATGGCAGATGCTCTCAGCCGCAAAGCTTATGTCAACAACCTCATGATGGAAGAACAACAACCTCTCTTGTGCGAGGAATTCTGTCAGCTCAACCTGGAAATTGTGGAATAAGGGTATCTCCTAAACCTTCTAGCAACACCTCTCTTGGAAGAAAAGGTTCGCTCTTCTCAGCTTGGTGATCCGCACACAAAAAAGATCATCTCCAGGATTCAGCTTCCGAAGTATGAGTCCTTCCACGTCGATGATCAAGGCACGCTTTTCTTTGAACACCGGATGTTTGTTCCGAACTACCCGGGTTTGAGAGAGCAAGTTCTCAAGGAGGCACACGATTCTGTTCTTTCTATCCACCCTGGCAGCACAAAGATGTACATGGACTTGAAAACACAATATTGGTGGCCTGGTTTGAAAAGGTATTGTGCCAAGTATGTCTCGGAGTGTGATGTCTGCCGCAGAGTGAAAGCTGTCCATCAGAAACCATCCGGTCTTCTACAGCCATTGAAATCCCCGGAATGGAAATGGGAGAAAGTATAGATGGACTTCATCACTGGTTTCCCAAGGTCGCAGAAGGGCAACAATGCAATCTTTGTTGTCATTGACAGGCTTTCTAAAGTGGCTCACTTCTTCCCCGTCAAGGAAACCATTTCTGCAATTCAGTTGGCTGAGCTATATATCGACAGAATTGTCTCTCTGTATGGGGTTCCTCTCGAGATCAGTTCAGACCGTGGAAGCATCTTCACTTCCAAGTTCTGGGAGAGTTTCCAAAATGCTTTGGGAACAAAGTTGAACATCAGCACAGCTTACCACCCTCAGTCGCAAGGACAAGTTGAAAGGATCAATCAAATTCTGGAGGATATGCTTCGTGCTTGCGTCATCTCTTTTGGCATGAAGTGGGAAGAATGTCTTCCTTATGCTGAGTTCTCTTACAACAACAGCTTCCAGAAAAGTCTAAAGATGGCACCATTTGAGGCTCTCTATGGTCGCAAATGCAGAACTCCAATTGGTTGGTCGGGTGCAGGTGAAAGGATCTTGTTTGGCCCTGACATTGTGACTCAAGCAGAGGAGAAGGTTCACATCATTCTGGAAAATCTGAGGATTGCTCAAAGTCGCCAGAAGAGCAATTATGACAGGAAGCACACGTACATGGAGTATGTCCCTGGTGATCTCGTTTACCTTCGTGTCACTCCCATGAGAGGCACGCACCGTTTTGGTATCAAAGGGAAGCTGGCTCCTAGATACATCGGTCCTTTCAAAGTTCGTGGAAGAAGAGGAGAAGTTGCTTATGCTCTTGAGCTCCCGGAAAAACTCAAGGTCCATGATGTTTTCCACATCTCTCAGCTCAAGAAGTGCTTCAAGGATCCCGGCAGGACCGTGGACCATGAGCTGATCAATCTCCAAGAAGACCTGTCTTATCAAGAACACCCCACAAAAATCCTTGAAGTCGCAGAAAGAAGGACTCGCAACAAGTCCATCAAGTTCTGCAAGGTGCAGTGGTCGCACCATTCCGTTGATGAAGCCACTTGGGAACGCGAAGACGATCTCCGTGCCAAGTATCCTACCCTCTTTATGTCTTCTTCATCCTAGAATCTCGGGGCGAGATTCCTATTTAGTGGGGGAGAGTTCTAGCATCCCAATTGTCTAACAATTCTAATGCTACTTGGTCTAGTAATATAATGGCTACTTCAAATATATAATTGTTGCATCACCATTATATCATGCTCATGTCATCATGCCACCTTGCATTTGAGCATCATATAAAAACCCTCTTCATTTGGTTCTTATCTCATATGCATTGTTAATTGTTTTTGCCTCTTGATATTGTATTTGGTTCTTGATATATTGTTTCAATGCCCAAGTTGAGTTGGGGGCATATCTCTTATTAACTTCACCACCTTTCTTTCACCACCTTATAAATCCACCATCCAACTAAATATGAGCTTGGCACTTATTGGTTTTACCTCTAGCTCATGTGGGTTGGGATGGATCCAATTCTTCTACCACATGCTCTCATCTTAGTATCATGTTGTCTTCACATTATTGATATATGAGAGCCACATGGCCACCTTTGCATGCCTTGTGAGTGGGACCCTTTCTTCTAGCTTCCATATGGTTTATCATGGAATTATGTTCATGTTGGAATAGTTTGGGACTATTGATCATCTAGTGGAACATACACACTAGCAAGTCCCAATTTTACTCAAACATGATCATCTCCATATATTCCCCTTGGAGCTTTCTCTTAAATCCTTTTTGCTTAGGCCTTACCCCACATTTTGGAATGCATAAGTATAAATGCTAGGGATATTCATTTTTGTTCTCACAAGAGGAAGCCTAGCATTTAATGCATTTGCATGGGCCATGCAACCATCACCAACTTAGGTCCTCTTTTGGTTTTACTTGTTTTTGGTTGGATCATGCCATCTCTCATCTATCTCTCCCTCCTTTAGCTTGATC
This sequence comes from Avena sativa, assembly GCA_916181665.1. NCBI lineage: Eukaryota > Viridiplantae > Streptophyta > Magnoliopsida > Poales > Poaceae > Avena > Avena sativa. Next base: position 201,976,977 of record OV702290.1, read on the forward strand.
TTATCTTGACCTTGCTTAAAACCCTAACCCTCATCCATCCCTCTCTTTTCATTGTCTAGTTCTTGCTTGCTCTTTGCTTGATCTTGCTTGATCTTGACAAAACAACAAACCTCACCCCCATCTCTCTCTCATCTTTCCCCTCTCTCTCTAAACCCTAAGCTAAACCTAAACCATACCCCCTAGTCCCCTACCACACCTTCCCTCTCTCGGCCTCCCTCTATCTCTCACCTAGCTGGCCCCACCATGCCACCTAGCTACCCCCCTCCACCACACAAGCCCTGGCCCGAGGCTCCCTCTAACCCTAGCCCGAGCCTCCCACCTCCAACCCTAACTCTACCCGAGGCTACCCCCTCTCCCCTCTAGCTCTCTCCCTGCCTTGTGGCCCCCTAGCCCGAGCCTGCCCCTGCCTCCCTTGGCCTTGGCCGTCCTCACCTGCCAGCCCCTTGCCCTGCCCTGCCGACCGAGCACGTGAGGAGGAAGGAGGGAAAAAGGTGGCCGAAGCCACCTTTATCTCCAACCACTCCCTCCCCACGGCACCTCCTCCCCTCTCTGCTTATCTCCACCCTCACGGCTCCTCCTGCCTCGCCCAGATCTAACCCAGACCGTCCCCTCTCTCCCTGCCTTCCCCCGCCACCGTCTACCCCCGACGTCGGCCATCGTCGGCCTCCATCTCCTCTACGCAAACCAGCCGGTGGCGAGGCGTCCGCTGGTGTCGAGGAAGGTCACGACGCTCCACTGCATCACCCTGTACGCGCCGTCGCAGAGGAGGAGCACCGGAGCCGAAGAACACCGACGCCACCGACGAGAAACCCTAGCTTTCGGTCTGTCTGCGTCCTCGTCGATCGCCCGCCCCTCTACTCGATCCGACCATGCCAACATCCTCTAGGTGAGCTCCTAAACCCCCTGGGCATGGTCCCCTTCGCCGTACCGCGCTAGGTTCGCCGGACGTTTCGTCGTGCACGCAACCCGCGCTCCTTAGGACCCCATCTGCCAGCCGCTGTGCGCTTTTGCAGAAAAACCCCCAGCGTTTCCCGCTCGCAACCCGCACTCCAGCCTAGTCCCACCTGTCAGTTCCTGGCCCGCTCGCCTCTGCCGCGTGGACCCGCGTGGTCGATGGCCCACCTGTCATTCGCTTAGGCTGGGTCAGCTCGCGGTGAGGAAAACTCCTCTGTGCGCGTTTGGTCCAGTCAGCCGAGAGGCCCACCCGTCAGCGTTAGGGGCTAGGTTAGGCTGGGTATAAAAAGTTTGTCTGTTTTCTGTTTTATATTCAAATTCTTTTCCAATTAATTCAAATTCAAATTTAATTCTGTTTTTAAATATCTTTTGAAATCCAAATCCAAATAATACAAATAATATATGTTTTCAAATCATAAAAATATGAGGAATTCAAATATGGCCTTCAAAATATATTTTGAACATCTAAAATTCCAAGTTTATTTAAATTACAATAAATGCCCCTTTTCTTTAATAAATTAATAACTTTTGATTGATAACTCCAAATTTAACAAATGATATGTCTAAAATGATTAGCTCGACGAGACCTTTCTGTTTATGCATTCCATGGTTTGATTTGAAGCATGCATCATATAAATATAATGTATACAGCAACAAAAATGAGGTTAAAATGGGGCCAAAACTAAATAAAATGGTTTATTCTTGTGTTCCACACCTCACCTATGCCATGCTACTTTAATGCCATGCAAATTGTGCATCATTCATCATGGCATGATTGTTTGCTTGTAACATTTTATTCATATGCTTGTGCACTTTATTTATGTTGGCCCTTGTTTGTTTGGTTCTTCTTCGAATAGACGCTGAGCAGGGGATATATCAGGAGAACCAGGAGCACTACCCAGATCCATCCTTTGCTTCAACTGAGCTGCCAGGCAAGCACTACCACATGCTTGCATACATATAGTACCTATTGCCTCTATCTTATTCTTGCATCATTGAGTCACGATTGCATTAATTTGAATCCCAAGCATTGCATAGCCTTTACTTTTAAACCCCACCGAAGCTTGTCCCTCCATCCCATGAGCCATTACTACAGGAGTTGTTTGAGCCATGCGAGTCGTAGAACAACATGTGTAGGGTATGTGAGTGTCTGATGGATAACGAGGTACCTAAACAACTTAACCTGAGTAGTAATGGGATAACTAATGAAAGTGGCATCGGTGAGCCATATTCGCTATTTGGTTTTTCAGGCTCACTTGTGTCCCGTAAGACCCCGAGTACTTGATTCCTGTTCCAAGATTATTCGCGCTATCGACATCCGGGAGGCCTTATGGACCCCCCTGAGCCAGAGCTTGATTCATTCTTATTTCTTGGGGCCACAAACTAGTTTGAGGATTTATTTACTATCATGTACTTATGCCATGTTTTACTGCTTTAATTTAAGATTGTGCAAGGTAATGCACACTGTACTGTTTAGGTCTGTGACCCGTTTTCGCAGTATCGACAAGCCCAGTCACACTTTCGGGTTCCCAGTCGTTTACAGCCGGCTCCACAAACCTTGAGGCCGTCTCGGAGTCAGCTAACTTCGTTGCGGGTAGCTCAATGGGGTGGCCCCCTGAAATATTTCTGAATCCTGTAAATGCTTTGTCGTGACTGCCTCGTTGGGTTTTGATTTGGTTTTTCCGAGGCACATCGAGTGTGTGTTGCTATTTGTGCACCCCTGCAGGGTAAAACTTTCTGAAAGCCGTGTCCGCGGTTATGGACGACTTGGAGCACAGTTTCTCGATCATAGACGAGCATAACTAAAGTACCGCTTTTAATCTGACTAGACTAGGTACCTGACTAGTAAATAGCACAACACTCATGGAATGGATAATAAAACTGCCAACGGATGGGGGTTGTTCGTCCGCTTCCTTGTCGGTAAGCGAGGAGGAGGATGGATCTGTTAAGATTACCTTTATAACTGTTATAACTGCTGTTATTAATTCACGGACATCCGTCTATCCCTGGTTAGGCGGATGGTTAGCGAGTATCTATAGAATTGTTAGGGTTTATCTTTCACTGCAATTGCGTCACCCCAGGTTATGTCCCCTTTAGAGGCATAAAGACTTGCTGAGTACCCCTAGGGTCTCACACAATAAATTATTGGTTCAGATGAACAAGTACACTCGCAAGACGGATACTGGGTGGAGGAGACGGACGATGTGGGCAACAATCATTCGGTGTAGAGATTCCGGGAACGGGGATCCGTGAGATCTGTGGGCGGGATCTTCTTATTTATGGGGCATCTTATGCCGATTTGCTTCTTATCCGTACTCGGATTTTGTCTTCCGCTTCCGCTTGATACTCTGTTGATTGATATATGAGGAGATATCCTAAACTATTATATCTATCTAGGAAATTTGGATCTTGCCGTATGGCGTTGCAATATTTCCTTTCTTTTTAGATGGGATGACTCTGATGTACTGTTGTATGGTGGCTTGCATACATACTCATTCGTGTATGTAGTTGATCCCTTCGCCTGCCGATTACGCCGCCCGTCCTTGTCCCGATGTGTGGAAATGGTTGGGACGGCCGAAAGGTCTACCTGTGAGTGGCATTTGGGCCCCACCGTACTATTTCAACCATTCCCGCTCATCCAGGCTTGTAACTAGGAGCGTAATTCACCGAGGTAGTTACACTCTTTGCGTGCAAGGGCCGGATGAGTCTGATCGATCCTACATGACCCGGTGGATGAGCATGCACAACTCTTGCGAGGGGGTGCGCGAGCACCAGGCGGTTGACTTCTTCATCAACGACTATAGATACGACACCATGCTCAAGCACAAGCTTCACCGGGTGGAGCCCACCACCATGGCGCAGACCATGGCCATCGTGAACAAGTACGCCACCGCTAACACTGCAATGAAAAGATCCGTCTGGGTGGACGACCAAGGGTAAATCATCGTCGACGTCACTGTGGATCGGCGCCAGCCGGAAGGGAATGGCCATAACTCCAGGCGGCATGACAACCGCCATGACAAGAGAAAGGACGACTAGCTGGATAACCAATATGGTTCCAGGAAGGTAGCAGCAGTGCAGGAGGATCCTGCTGCAGGCGGAAGCCGGAGACAGAAGCCTGTTGACTGGCCTCCGAGGCCCAAGTACACCATTGAGTAAATGCTTGATGGGCCATGCAAGTTCCACAGCGGAGGCAACAAACCGGCTATGCATACCACACGCCAGTGCACCTGGATGAAGAAGACGGCGGAAATCGCTGGCACGCCGGCCACACAGGCTCCACCGCCCCCAGCCGGTGGGCCGCCAGGCAATCGCGATAACCAGCTTCGAAGGGGAGATGACAATAACAACTACCCCCGCCAGGTGGGAAACTACGACATCTTCATGACGGAGCCGGAGTCCAAGAACAACAAGAGACATCGCGAGGCGAAGGTGAACGCAATTGTTCCTCCCGTCCCCCAGTACCTCAACTGGTCAGAACAAGAAGTTGCATGGAGCCGGAAGGATCAGCCAGCTGAGCTGCCTCATCTAGGCACCTACGCGATGGTTTTGGACCCTATCATTGTCTCCCAGAAGCATTCCTGTAGATTCTCCCGCGTCCTCGTAGACGGAGGGAGCCGCATCAACCTCTTGTACCGCAGCTCGCTAGACCGGCTCGGTATCAGCGAGTCGCAGCTGGAGCCGTCAAGGATAGACCGGCTCGGTATCAGCGAGGTTTTCCACCCAGAATGGCTAGCAAACCCCGTACTGGTGCTGAAGAAGAACAAGACTTGGCGCATGTGTGTTGACTACACCAGTCTCAACAAAGGATCCCCCAAAGAACCATCCACCCTGCCAAGGATAGACCAAGTAATCGATTCCACCGCTGGCTCCGAGTTGTTGTTGTTTCTGGACGCGTATTCTGGCTACCGCCAGATCCGGCTGAACCCCGCTGATAAAATCAAGACAGCATTCATCACTCCCTATGGAGCCTATTGCTACACCACCATGGCGTTCCGACTAAAGAACACTGGGGCAACGTACCAGCGCTGAATGCAAAAATGCCTACAAACTCAAATCGGTAGAAATGTACACGCCTACGTCGATGATGTAGTGGTCAAGACCAAGGAGCACCAAACACTCCTTGAAGATCTAAAGGAAACATTCACCAACCTCCACCGGTTCCAGATGAAGCTGAACCCGGAGAAATGCGTGTTTGGTGTCCTAGTCGGCCAGCTACTCGGGTTTCTCGTATCAGAACGGGAAATTGAGGCGAACCCGGAGAAGATTGGCGCAATCGAGCGCATGCAGCCACCCAAGAACTTGCGAGACATCCAAATGTTCACCAGATGCTTGGCCTCCCTCAGCCGGTTCATCAGCCGGCAGGGCGAGAAAGTACTCCCGCTATACCAAATGATGAAGAAGACGGACAAGTTCGTCTGGACATCACAGGCGGATGAAGCCTTCCGCAACCTCAAGCGCATGCTCACCTCACCACCTATACTGGCAGCACCAGCATCAAAGGATCCCATGTTGATGTACATCGCAACAACCAACAGGGTTGTCAGTGTGGTGCTGGTAGTGGAGATGCCGGAAGAAGGAAAGGCACAACCGGTGCAATGACCAGTGTACTACCTGAGTGAGGTACTCTCGCTCTCAAAGCAGAATTACCCTCATTACTAGAAGCTGGTGTATGACGTGTATATGGCCGCCAAGAAATTGAAGCACTACTTCCAAGAACATTCCATCCGGGTGGTTATGCTAGCGCCACTTTCGGAGATCATTGGCAATAGAGATGCCATAGGCCGGGTGGCGAAATGGGCCATAGAGATCGCCGCCCACAACATACAGTACGAGCTAAGAACAGTGATCAAGTCTCAGGCCTTGGCAGATTTCCTTGTTGATGGGAAGAGACGCAGTACCTGCCGGCTTGCCCTGACTCCACGCATTGGAAGCCGCATATCGACGGCTCCAAGATGTATGGAGGGCTCGGAACCGGATTGGTCATCACCTCTCCAAAAGGAGACCGGCTGGAATATGTGATGTAGATCCACTTCCGCGCATCCAGCAACATCGCCGAATACGAGGCACTCGTTCACAGCCTCAAGATGGCAAAAGAGATCGGCATCCGGCGCATTCTATGCTTTGGCGACTCGGATCTGGTGGTGCATCAAGTGTCAGGTGATTAGGATGCCAGGGACGCAAACATGGCTCTATATCGCTTCTTCGTACATCAGCTATGTGCCTATTTTGAAGGGTCCGAGTTTCACCATGTCCCCAGAGTAAACAACAAAGCTATGGGCACGCTCGCATGCATTAGGTCAACAAGACAGACAATTCCACCTAGAGTCTCCCTCGAGCACCTGTGCAAGCCATCAATCACGCCGTCTCCAGAATCCGACTCCATCATACTGTACGCGGACCCGGGAACTGCTGGCTCCAAGACCTACGCGATGGCTTCACCGCACTTGGGGACCGCTTCGCCGCACCCGGGGACTGCCGGATCCAAGACCTCCACGACGGCTTCACCGTACCTGGGACTGCTTCACCGCACCTGGAGAGTGTCGGCTCCAAGACCTCCGCGACGGCTTCCCCGCACCCGGGGACTGCTTCACCGCACCCGGGGACTGCCGGATCCAAGACCTCCGCGACGGCTTCGCCACACTCGGGAACCACCGCGTCCAACCTAGAGGCTTCCGGCTCCACTACTCCACCCGGTCGGCCTCCAAACGAGCCAAACACGGTTATCCGCGCATAAGTAAATCTGCTCATGCAGGCGGTATGCGCCATTCAGGAAACCCCAACATGGGCCAAGCCGTTCATGGATTTCCTAGCCAAAGGAGAGCTGCCCGAAGAGGAAGTAGAGGCAAGGCAAGTGAAGCACAGAGACAGCGCATATACCATCATCAACAACGAGCTCTACAAGCGCAGCATTGGTGGCATTTATCAGCGATGTGTGAGCCCGGAGGAGGGGATCCGGCTGCTGGTCAACATTCACCAGGGCAAATGCGGACACCACGCATTGTCACGGGCCATAGTGGCAAAGGCATTTCGCCATGGGTTCTACTGGACCACGGCACTCGAAGATGTTGAACAAATAGTCAAGGCATGCAACAATTGCCAACGGTTCAGCCAGCAAAAGCGCACCCCGTCTGCGGCACTCAAGACGATTCCCATCACTTGGCCCTTTGCCGTCTGGGGGCTAGACATGGTTGACCCTTTCAGAATAGCCCGATCCAGCATGACGCACCGACTGGTGGCAGTGGAAAAATTCACCAAGTGGATAGAGGCAAAGCCAATAAAGAAGTTGGATGGACCAATAGTGGTCAAGATCTTCACGGACATAATCACATGCGTTGGCTACCTCAACAGCATCATAACAGACAACGGCACAAATTTTGCCAAAGGAGCTTTCGCACGCTTTTGCGGAGACAAGGGCATTCGCCTGGACCTTGCATTTGTGGCACACCCCTAGTCCAACAGACAGTGTGAGCGAGTAAACGGCCTAGTCCTAGCCGGAATCAAGCCTTGTCTGATCGAGCCACTGATGCGATCCCCCGGCTACTGGATTGAGGAGCTACCGGCTGTGCTTTGGAGCCTTTCCACCACGCCAAACCGGTCCACTAGCCAACAGACATCAAGTTCGATGCACCTCGAAAGTTGCTATACTCAGAGCAACAAGCCAAAGAAGCACGAGAGGACATCGTCGATCTCCTCGAAGAAGCACGCGAGCTGGCCTTGTCCAGATCCGCCATCTACCAGCAGAACCACCGCCATTACCACTCTAGCCGGATCCGCAGTGTTTCGTCCTATGAGGGTGATCTGGTAGTAAGGCTGGTACAAGACACCAAGGGGAGGCACAAGTTATCCCCACCTTGGGAGGCCCATTCATAATCAGTCGGGCACTACAGAACAACTCATACTATCTCATCGACACCTGCCACCAGAAAAGAACAAGATGGACCGTTCAGGCGAAGAAACTGAGCGCCTGTCGTGGTGGTGTCACGGCAGATGCCATGGATAGGCTAAAGGTGGGGACTAATAGCACTAGGGGAATCCAGGGAGGGATAGTGAGGTGATTCCCCACACAGAAGGTTTGTATTCGATTCGCTTCACAGATTACAAGTGCTCCTAGAGCTGTATTGGCGAGAGGAGGAAGGAAGAACTCTCTTACTCTCACCCACAGTTAACCCGTACAAGACCCTTAGAACCTAAAACCAATCAGAATCGAGGAACCCCTTCTACGGAGGCTCTAGCCCTCCTTATATAGGGGTGGCTAGGTCTCCCCTTAGGGCATACGTGGAGGCATATTCCAGGGAATATGCCTCCTCCCAAAATAGCAAACCGACCTGGGTGCTTTTCCCCCGCGTCACCCATGCAGAGGCTACGTGAGCCTCTGCGGCGCCTGCGTCAGCCGACACGGGCGTCATCACCTCTGTCGGCCACGCCTCGGTGGTCCTGCCCTTGTTCGCTTCGCTAATGCAGTGCGTGCGGGGCTTCTTTTGACCAGCGAGATTCCTTCCTTCTCCTAGAAGCTAGATATGACCCGGATCATAGTTGATCCTGCCACACATGTTACTGCATACAAGTTAAATACGCCATTCTGACTTACGGCTTAAGTCGGTTGAGACCTAGTTAGGTGGACGCCCCCTTGGTCCGGGTTACCCCGTGATTCGGCCTGCCTTGAGGTGACCCGGCCAGCATCCGCTTTAGCCTTCCCGAACCTCGGCTAACTCGACCTTTATACCCCAGCGTGACCCTAACCGGGGGTATCCCCCCAACATTAGTCCCCAAAGCTGGTGCGGTCTTAGCTGCCTTGGCTGCTAAGGCCACATCAGGTTCAATTCTATCGAGCTTTGGATGTCATTTCCGAGTTATCTCCTTATCTCGGGTTGTATGGATTTACGTTCCCTTGGCACGTTCCAAGTTTTCACTTGCTGGCCGGGTTACCACCTCAACTCGGACCTCATGGTTTTACCTTCCCTTGGCACATTCCAAGTTTTCACTTGCTGGCCGGGTTACCACGATCTCATCCGGGTCTTCTTTCCTTCTCTCGTACGCTAACCCACGTGGAGGCTAATCATCAGGTTGCCTCATTTTAAGGGCCAGCCACAGTAACCGCCGCGTAATTGTCAGTTATCACTGCGCGCGGGTCACGTCATGCCTGCCTCCTCGTTAACCGCATCAATGCGTCACGTCGTGGGATCAGCTACACCCTGTGGCCTTCCGTGTGGCTCGCTGCTGATTAGTTGACGCGAGCAATACATGGCCACACCGTGTGGCACACACGTATGACACGATCCCACTTCCCCCTCGAGAGAGTGGTTAAATAGGGGAGGGACGCACCCCCTTAGGTCTTTTCCCCCTTCTGCGCCCCTCTGCTTCTATCTCTTCTTCTTCGTCGTCTTCCCCGTGACAGCACCGCCGCCACTGCTACCAAGTAGCAGCGCCGCCGCTGCACTGCTTCCCCACGCCTCTGCATCGCCTCCACCGCTACGCACCTCCTCCGCCACGGGTTGTTGTCAATCTAGGCCACTGCCCCCCACCGCTGCTAGCGACAGTGAGGGCAACAAACGGGAGATGACAGAGGAGGAGCTCGCCGTCGCCGAGCAAGAGATGGAGGAAGACACCACCACGGCGGACCGTGGTGCGTGGGCTGGGTCCTGGGTCTGCCAAGACGACCTGGACTGGCTCTACAGCACCAAATGCATTCCCGCCGGAGTCATCGCGTGCCTTGCCTCTGCCGAACTTGCCCCTAACCTAATTCAGGTGAGTTTGTGGTGTTCTTGTCACACTTCCAGCGGGGGTTCGGTTTACCAGTTAGCGACTTTTTCCACGATTGGTTGAATACCTATGAACTCCAGCCGCACCACCTTCCTGCCAACGCAATTACTTCTCTTTCTGCTTTCGCCTCCATGATCAAAGGCTATGCCGGACTATGGCCCACGAAGGAGCTATGGATCCGGTTTTTTGGCCTTCGTCGTAATGTCATTCTGAACATAGATCTAGAGCCGGAGGATAAACAACTTACGCAGTTCGGCGCTGCGTCCATTTCACCCCGGAGGTTCTCTGTCTTTCCCCGGGTTACCAGGTTGGATTCCTGCAAAGGATGGGCCCGGACCTTCTTTTATGTTCGGAATGAAGGCACTGAAGATTTGATCCGGCTTCGCCCCTATGCTCCGGGTCCTCCTAACCCGGAGTTATGGGACGTTGTCCCCAAGAAGCCCACAGTCTTGGTCAACCAGGTCAATAAAAGGTTCAAGGAGCTGAAGGATCTCGGGTTGCGCAACGAGGACGCCATGATCACATTCGTCCGCAACCGGATCTCCCCTCTCCAGAAGCGCACTCACAAGGTGTGCCACATGAGCTGGGGCCACGACCCAACCGGACCTCGTCCTTCGAGCTTAGCAACACAGAAATCTACTGCCGGGTCAAGGCACTCTTCACCACCCACAAGGACTTCTCCTCTGAGTGGACATGGGGAATTGAGCATTATTTCCGGGATAGGCTTCCTCCCGTGGTAAGCTTCGTGCCACCAACTTTCTCCGAATTAGATCTTATGTCGGTTGCTATTTTATTTTTAACTCCGTTGTCTTTTTTCTTCTTTAGTAATTCCTTCAACAGACTATTAAGGATGGCACCGACCCCACCCTCAAATGTGCGCCTGATCGGGAGAGCTCAGACGAGGAAGAACCGGACCAGGAGATGTTCCTCCCAATGTCCGACGAGACCAAGCGACCCACCGGTAAACTCTCTTCAATTAGAGATTGGCCCGACGATGAGGATGAATCGGATATTGAGGTGATGGAAGCTGTTGACGCTATCCCCCTTTCTTATGTTTTTCCGGCGTCAGCTAAGCCCGGTGGGCAGATCCATGAGGACCCTCCCCTTGCTACGGGTGAACCTGTTCCGGTAGCGCCGAAGAAGAAGCGGGGAGCTGCATCAAGTTTCTCCTCCGGACCTTCTCAGCCCTCCAAAAGGAGAAAGAAGTCACGAGATACAACCACCTCCAAGCCAGCAGGCAAGGCCCCAGTACGTAGGGCTCGGAAACCCAAGGATCCCCTGACCTCGGATGCGTAAACCTCTTTTCCCTCTGCAACTTATTCTTCCTTGCATTGTTTTAGTTTCTCTCCTGAAATTATTCGGCAGTGTTGCGGAGGAGGTCCCCTAGAGTGGATCTAGCATCTCTTCGTCGCTCCGACTTAGCCCTTCTCCCCCTCGTGACGACGAGTGACGCCCGCTGAGCCCTATTCCAGGGGGTTCTGCGGCTGCTCCGGGTTCCAGCCCACCTTGTCAAGAGGGGGGCAACCTTGGAGCGGGGGAGACGGACCCAGCCGAGGCAGCGGCATCCACCACTTCGGCTCCGCCGCAACCAGCAACTACCGAGACTACCTCCGCACCAGCACCAACTCCGGCACCAGCACCAACTCCGGCAGCAAGAACATCAGCAGCAGCACCAAGTCCAGCAACAAGAGCACCAGTGCCAAGCTCCTCTGCCTTGTCCGAGTCTTCTCAGTCTCAGCGAGGAAGTACCAAGGCAGCTCCTAAGGGAAAGTCTGCCGCAACCACTTCCACCTCTCAGCAGCTCAAAGGCAAGAAAGCCCCTGACGCCACCAGGGTAGCGTCCGCCAGTTCTGCATAGCGCACCCTCGCGTCCATGCTTGCCTATAAGCCTCCAGCACCGAAGGACGCCCCTGTCGAGCCAGCTAATACGCAGCAACTTGTTCTGCACACCAGTCCGGCCCTTGTTCAGGTTTAGAGGAGGGAAGCGCGTGCAAAGGGCTTGGTGGCGCCCCACATGCTTAGAGGAGAGCGATATGCTCCGACCTTGATCGAGTTTATGAACAACTGGAACAAGGCGGAGTTCGTCTACAACGATGATCTCCCGGAGAAGTTCGGTCCCGCCGAGTTCTCTGCTCAGATGAACACAGCCGCTAAGGCGATTAACCTCGCGGGTCGGATGATGGAGGTACGTTACTTCACCTTTTCCTTAGCATGCACTAGCGATATAACCATTAGTCCCCGAGCCTCCGGGGGAGTAACTTGTTACTCGGCCGGATGCTCCTTAGAAAACTAACGTAGCTCCTTGACAACTTCAAATATGCACACACCTAGAGTCGGGTTAAGTTTCACTTGGCCCGGATCTTGCACACTTCGAATATGCACACACCTAGAGCCGGGTCTTGTACACTTCAAATAAGCACACACCTAGAGCCGGGTTAAGTTCCACTTGGCCCGGATCTTGTACACTTCGAATATGCACACACCTAGAGCCGGGTTAAGTTCCACTTGGCCCGGATCTTGTACACTTCGAATATGCATACACCTAGAGCCAGGTTAAGTTCCACTTGGCCTGGATCTTGTACACTTTGAATATGCACACACCTAGAGCCGGGTTAAGTTCCACTTGTCCCGGATCTTGTACACTTCGAATATGCACACACCTAGAGCCAGGTTAAGTTCCACTTGGCCCGGATCTTGTACACTTCGAATATGCACACACCTAGAGCCGGGTTAAGTTCCACTTGGCCCGGATCTTGTACACTTCGAATATGCACACACCTAGAGCCGGGTTAAGTTCCACTTGGCCCAGATCTTGCACACTTCGAATATGCACACACCTAGAGCCGGGTTAAGTTCCACTTGGCCCGGATCTTGTACACTTCGTATATGCACAAGGCTTAAGCTAAATTTTTGTACTCTTTTCAGGTGACCACCAACCGCCGGAGCGCTGAGTTCTAGCGTCTCCTGGACACTCATAAAATGCTGCTTGCAAAGCACAATGCACATCACGCTGAGCACGAGAAAAGGGGTAAGTTCTCTTCTTCACATTTTTCTGTTTTCCTTCATCTTTTTCTACCAAACTAATCTGTCATTCGGTTTTCGCAGCTGGGGTGGAGGCTGAGAACAAGCTTATGAGGAAGAATCTGGATAAGATTAAGGGTAAGCTACTTTTGTCCGACCTTGCTTTGCTTTCCATCTCCTTTTCTTCTTGGCTCGGCAAACATTCATACCTCGGCTCTGCCGGGTCAACACGCTATTTTAGCATCTCTTGAAGATAGTGTGCCCGTGCCTGATATGATGCTGCATTTTCTCGAGCAAGTAGGGCAGCATCAGGCCAAGCTCAAAAATAAAGACGATGAGCTTGCCCTCCTCCGAACCAAGGATGATGAAATTGCCAAGTTAAAGGCAGAAATGAAGAAGATGAAAGCGCAGCACCAAACCGAGCTTGAAAAGGCTGGCCAGGCCTACACCGAAGAACGCGAGCGCCTCAATCTCCAAATTGCCAAGGACCGAGAACTTCTCCAGGAGGCCGACGTCAAGCTTGAGTCGGCGAACGCTGAACTGGTGCAGCTCCACAAAAGACGCGATCATTGTACCAATGAATTGACCCAGATCCACAGCCACATTTTACGTAAGATCCTTTTCCATATCTGGCATACTTCTCCGGGTTACCTCACATGTCTCTTCATTACTCGTTTCTCTTGTCCTGTTTTTAGGCAAATTTCCAGAGGGTACTCCCATTGCGAGCGCCGCTGTTGCCAATTTCCACCGAGATAGGGGTACAGCTGTTGCTCCTGACGGTGATGACATTCCCTATGACATGGAGGACCTGTTGGTCAGCCTATCATCTCGCGTGGAAATCATCAAGAACTACGGCAAGGATCTTCTTGACGTTGCAGTCCGAGTTTTCAACATGTTCTGGCCTGGCAAAGACACTCCGAAGATAAACGCAATTCTCGTTGAAAAGCTGACAGAAATCGAGACCCAACTCGACCTTTGGAGGGAGTCCTCTAGACGTGTCGCAGCTGAGACCGTTCTTCACCTCATACTCACGTGGTATGAGAAGATCGACCTCAACCTCCTGACGCACCTTCGCACTAGATCCAAATGGACCAATGACCCGGAGTGGGTAGCTCGGCGCTAGGCTTGCGCCCATAGCCTCATTGAATATGCTCCCATTCATGAATGGACTGAGGGACCGAGCTTCCTGGAAGCCGCTGGTGACGAAGAGGTTGACAATGTTGAAGATGGTTCGGACAAGGATGGAGGGGACGATGCCTCGGATATCGAAGACGGCGAAGATGACGCCGAACTTCCTCCTCCTGCTGCTCCTTAAGTGAAAACACTTGAAAACTTATCAGATCCCCGGTATGCCGGGTGGAATTGTATCCAATACACATGTGATATTTTGCTACTAAGTTTTTATGCCGGATTAACTTGGGCTTAGTCCCCGAGTTTCATTTTCTTATTCGTCCAATCTTCTGGCTCTGCTCGTGTCTACCTTGATTCGGTTTTACGACTTACGAATCCGAGCTTCAAAAATTGTGTTAACAATACTTGGAAACTTTAGGCTTAGCTCAAAATAATTCAGCATATTAATTTAAAAGTAAATACAAAGTTAGTCCGAAAAACAAACGTCGGTTCGATTAAGTTCCTTTCCTTAGTTTTTTTTCGTGTGCTACGCAATTCCAAACTTGTTCTCTTGCTTGCCATGAAGCCAATTCTTGTTGGGCAGCAGAAAGTCGAAGAGTTGGGTTTTTGGTGCTCACACACTACTAATCTGAGTTAAGTAGAACAACTTACTCCAGCTGACGTATAAATAATAAAAGACAACAAATATTATTAAGGCAGTCCCCGAGTTACTGCTCGAGGTGCCAACATTTCGTTGATAAGCTCATTGCCGGCATACATACCGACATATGAGAAGACTCGGATACATACACTTCTCTGCTAAGTGTAGAAAGGACGAAGTAGAGCTACATTCCATGGACGCTTAGATTCCTCGCCGGACATGTTCGCCTTGTTCTATTCCCGTGGCTTTGCATCGATGAGATAATAAGAATCATTGTGCAATGCTTTGCTCACAGTGAACGGCCCTTCCCATGGGGGGGATAGTTTATGCATGCCAGCAGTACGTTGTACCAACCGGAGCACCAGATCGTCTTCCCGAAAGACTCGGGGGCTTACTTTCCGGCTATGATAGCGTCAAAGATTTTGCTGATATATGGCGGATCTGGACAATGCCAATTTTCTCGCTTCTTCTAGCAGATCAACATCATTTTGCCGGGCTTCTTGCACTTCGGCTTCTGTGTATTGGGTGACCCTAGGCGACTCATGCTCTATGTCGGCTGGTAATACAGCTTCTGCCCCATATACCAGAAAAAATGGCGTATAGCCTGTTGATCGATTCAGAGTTGTTCTTAAACTCCACAGTACCGCCGGTAGTTCTTCTATCCAGCACCCCGCTGATCTTTGCAGCGGCTCAATGAGCCGGGGTTTTATCCCGGATAATACTAATCCATTGGATCTTTTCACTTGTCCGTTCGATGCGGGATGAGCTACCGAGGCAATGTCCAGCCGGATCTTCTTATCCCGGCAGAATCACGCAAATGCTCCTTCAGCAAAATTTGTGCCATTATCAGTTATGATATTGTGAGGATAACCGTATATCAAGATAATGTCTTTGAGAAATGTTACGGCCATAGCTCCATCACATTTTCTTATAGGCTTCACTTCAATCCATTTTGTAAACTTATCCACCATGACCAAAATGTGAGTCATATTCCCCCTTGCTGGTTTGAACGGGCCAACCATATCCAAACACCATACGGTAAATGGCCACGTGATTGGTATGGTTTTGAGTTCTGACATAGGCATATGTGTCTTGGTAGCATACCTCTGACAACCATTGCATTTTCTCACCAGATCTTCTGCTTGTTCTAAGGCATTTGGCCAGTAGAATCCATGCCAGAAAGCTTTTGCCACCAAGGCTCGGGACGAGGCACGATTCCCGCACTCCCCTTGATGTATATCTCGGAGGATGTCAAACCCTTCTTCCAGGTCAACGCATCGCTGGAGGACATTTGTCACACTCTGTTTGTATAGCTCGGAATTGATGATTGTGTATGCCTTTGCTCTCCTCTGAGTTTGCCTGGATAACACCTCCTCCGTGGGTAATGTTCCATCTTTCAGGAATTGAAATATAGGCAGTGCCCAAGCTGGTATTACTCACACAGGGAACACATCCTCATCAATTTCCATTTGATCCACCGGCATAACTTCAACCTGATCACGCTGAGCAGTCCCCGGGTCCTGCGAGGCAGTCCCCGGGTTCGCTGAGGCAGTCCCTGGGTTTGCTGATGCAGTCCCCGGGTTTCGCGCACCACCTCCCATGTCAATGTCCATGGGCACAGCTCCGGATTCTGTATCTTCCGGGACATAGATTGAGTCAGTTCCTGGGGACGACCTGATAGATGGTTTTTTGAGGTGTTCCAATGCTACACCTAGTGGAATTGCTTGTCGGGTTGATCCGAGCTTCGACAGCATGTCGGCAGCCTTATTTTCTACCCAGGGTACATGGTGAAAGTCACATCCCTCAATGTAACCAGATATCTTCTGCACATGAAATCTGTATAGAGCCATGTTTGGATCAAGGGCATCCCACAATCCTGACACTTGCTGTATTACCAAATCCGAGTCACCAAAGCATAGTATCCGACGTATCCCAATCTTTTTTGCCACTTTGAGCCCATGCACAAGTGCTTCATACTCAGCGACATTGTTTGATGCCGTGAAATGGATCTTCAGCACATACTTCAGCTGGTCCTTCTTTGGCGAGGTAAGCACAACTCCGGAACCTAGCCTGGTTTTTGTTTTTGACCCGTCAAAATGCATCCTCCAGTAGTTCGGATCTGGTGGCTGTGGTTCATACTGTACCTCGGCCCAGTCCACAAAAAAGTCTGCCACGGCTTGAGACTTGATTGCTTCTCTTCTGTCATATTGTGGCGCATAAGGATCTAGTTCAGTTTCCCATTTTGCAATTCTACCCCTCGCATATTTGTTACTCATTATCTCGGATATGGGAGCTTCACATATTACTTTGATGGGATGCTCCTCAAAGTAATGCTTTAACTTCTTAGCTGCCATATAGACACCATATGCCACCTTTTGATAGTGTGGGTAGTTCTGCTTTGAGGCAGATAACACCTCGCTCAAGTAATACACTGGCCTTTGCACCAACTTACCCTCTTCGTCGCGCTCTACCACAATCACTGCAGTTACAACTCAGTTGGTTTTGGCTATGTAGAGCAACAATGGCTCCTTTGAAAGTGGAGAGGCTAACACTGGTGCAGTGGCTAACATCTTCTTTAAGTGGGCAAAGGCTTCATCGGCCTGTGGCATCCAAACGAACTTATCCGACTTTTTCATGAGTTGGTAGAGAGGCAATGCCTTTTCTCCCAACCGACATACAAACCGACTTAACGATGCCAGGCAACCAGTGAACTTCTGGACATCGTTAAGACACTTCGGTAGTTCCATTCGTTCAATGGCCCGGATCTTAGTTGGATTAACTTCGATACCTCGGCTGGAGACTAGAAATCCGAGTAATTTTCTAGCCAGGACACCGAAGGTACATTTCTCCGGTTTAACCTTCATTCGGAACCTTCTTAAGTTCACGAACGTCTGCCTGATGTCGTCAAGGAGCGTTTTTCTTTCCTTGGTGTTGATAACCACATCATCCACATACACTTGTACATTTTGAACTATTTGGTCGTGTAAACATTTCTGCATACATCTTTGGTACGTTGCCCCTGCATTACGTAAACCAAACGGCATGGTGCGATAGCATTAAGCCCCATGCGGGGTGATAAATGCAGTCTTTATTTGATCATCCGGATTCAGAGGTATCTGGTGGAAACCAGAATATTAATCCGAATGACAACAGTTCACATCCAGCAGTTGAGTCTATGACCTGATCTATCCTCGGCAGTGGAAATGGATCTTTTGGACACGCCTTGTTCAGTTTCATGTAATCGATACACATACGCCAAACCACTGCCATGTTCGGGTAATCCTTCTTCTTCTCCATCAGCATCGGATTAGAGAGCCAATCCGGATAAAGCACTTCCATGATAAATCCTGCTGCTAGTAACCGAGCTATTTCATCTCCAATGACTTTTCTCCTATCCTCGGCGAAGCGGCGGAGAGGTTGCTTCACCGGCCTTGCTCCGGGTCTCACATTCAAAGAGTGCTCGGCCAACTCCCTTGGAACACCTTGCAAGTCTTGTGTGGACTAAGCAAAAATATCCCGATTCTCATGGAGGAAGTTGACGAGCTCGCTTTCCTATTTATCATTCAACCCGGCACCAATTGTTATGGTGCGCCCTAGGAACATATCAGCAACAGGCACTTTCTTAGTATCCTTTGCAGCTTGGAACGAAACGCTACCATGCGGGTTACTCAACGCCGGCATATACTGCTGCGCGGACTGAGCTAATGCCGCCACCTCTTCGATTTTTTTTCTCTTGCGCAATCACAAGTGACTCGGCTAGGTTAGACCCTGCTGAGGCACACTCAATGGAACGTCGGAAATCTCCAGCAATGGTAATCACTCCATTTGGCCTGGGCAATTTCATCTTCAAGTAACTGATGTGACAGCTTGCCATGAACTTGTTCAATGCTGGTCTTCCGAGTAACGCGTGATACGCACTTTCCAAGTTCACCACCTCAAACTCCAAATTCTCAGTTCGGCAGTTATCTCTCGTGCCGAAGAACACGTCAATCCGGACTTTTCCTACGGGCTCACAAGAAATGCCTAGTACAATACAATGGAAATTGTCCTTGTAGCCTAGAGCATGTTCTCCGAGATACCCAATTTGCGCATTGTATCGGCATACGTGATGTTAATGCTACTGCCATTGTCAATCAGTACCTTGGAGAACCTCACATTGATGTTTGGCCCAATGAATGTCGGATCCAGCACTAACGCATACGAACCAGGACTCGGCATAAGCTTGGGATGATCTTTGATGTTCCAGGTGATTTCCTAGTCCGACCAAGGCATATACCTCGTCATCGCTGGCATTACCGCATTGACCTCCATATGTCGGCGCTGCAAGCTCTTTCTATCGGTTTCCTCAGTGGTAAACACACAGTAACTCTGATGATGCTCCCTGTACTCATTCCTCCCCTCATTTCCGGGGTGCCTCCGATCCGGCTGATGTTGGTTTTCTACTTGATGCACTGCGTCCCTTCTCTCATGGTTATCATAGCTCAGTGGAGGGGGAGGCAACATTAGCTGTTGCGTGTTCGCTCCAGAGAGCAATTGCTGTCGGGGTAACTCCTGCCGAGGTTGATCATTCCGGGGTGCCTGAGCATTCCCCGAGCCACCTTGTTCTATCTTACGCATCCACTCACATTGCCTCGTTGTATGACCCGCCGGGTTACTCGGATTTGGCGTGTGAAATTTACACGGCTGATCAAACATCGACTCATAAGTGTACCTCGGACGCTCCTTCTTTTCTTGCCATTGTTTCTTCTTCTCTGGCGTCCAAGTTTTCTTGCCATCATTTCTCGGTGTCCATTGTTGCCCTCCAGTTTTCTGACGTTGGTTGCTCCTTGTTTCGGGCTGATCTTGATTCACAGCTGCAACCTGTTGCGAACTGTACCGGTGATCCGGCCTGTCATCTCTCCTTTTACCTCTGTAATCATTCCTCCGGGATGATCCGGCTCCATCTCTCTGGTAGTACTCCTCATTCGACTCGTTCGACACGAGCCTAGGTTGAGTCGGATCACCCAAGGCGTACGAATCAGGAATCCGGATCATTTATGCCAAAGTGGTTGGCATTTTCCTTTGCAACTTCTGCCACATTTCGCTTGCATATCTGCATCCCTGCGCAAACCATGTTATGGCATGTGACTCTATCACACCCTCACATGAGTTTCGCACGGTACACCACCGGGTCAAAAATTCCCGGTCTGTCTCATTCGGTCTTTGCTTGCACATACCTAGGGTTTGCGGCCTATTTGGTCTCTGATACGTACTTGAGAAATTGCTGATAAACATTTCCTCAAAATCGATCCAGCAGTTAATACTTCTGGGCGGCAAATTGTTCAACCATACCTTTGTTGGCCCCTCCAATATCTGGGGTAGATATCTCACAGCCCATCGCAAGTTACCTATAGCAATTTTCACAACCGTAGCATAGTTTATCAACCAATCCTCCGGCTTAGTGTGGCCGTCATACGTCTTCGTGCCTCTGGGTAACTGGAAGTTAGGTACCGCTGGCTCTTTCATGATCCGAGGTCCAAAACACGCTGGACCCGGAGGACCTTGACTTTCAATCTGCTCCAACCTATATAGCCGATCCAGTTTCAAACTGGCATCGTCCGGCATTAGATCCCTGCTTCCCAATCTTGACCCTATCACATGATAGTCCGGCCTTGGGTATCCTGTGTTCACCATTTCTGAATCTCCATCGTTATACCGGTCTCTCTCTCGTGGCGCATGTCTCTGTTGCATACCTCGGCCGGCACTTTCCTCTTGCCTTGGTATATTCCGCTGCTGCGGTTGTCCTACCGAGTTGCGCTGTCCGGCATTGCCATTAACAGCGTTTCCTTGACCGGCATTGCCTTGGTCACGGTTACCTCGGCCAGAATCACCTCGGCTTACACTCTGTCGATCGTCATTTCTTTGTACCTCTTTTGCTTTTCCTGCCCTTGTTGGGTCATACGGAACAATCTGCTTGTTTCTCCTGGCTGAGGTTACTACCTCCTCTCTCGTAGGACCACCATGAGGGGACGATGCGGTTCCAGTGGATTTCTTTGGGTTACCCACCGCCGAATGAACGAT
This sequence comes from Avena sativa, assembly GCA_916181665.1. Classification (NCBI taxonomy): domain Eukaryota; kingdom Viridiplantae; phylum Streptophyta; class Magnoliopsida; order Poales; family Poaceae; genus Avena; species Avena sativa. The sequence continues at coordinate 201,997,546 of OV702290.1, forward strand.
CTTGGAGGCCCCAGCTCTCTCCGGGTTTGCCCTGAGAAGTTCCTCATTTTGCCTGTTCGCGATCCGAACCAACTCATTAACCCTATCTTGCTGTCTCTGGCGGGCTTCACCCGTCAGACCCTCTAGCTCGGATGCAGCTGCATCTGCTGCTTTGAGGTTTTTTGCCGGGGTACTGTACTTCGGCAGCCCCACGGACAAACAGTTTTCTAACTCCTCAATCCGAGTATCACCCTCTTTGTTCATTTCACTCATGAGATTTCTCCCCTTCATTTTTTACAGCATCTACTTTATTTGCCTTTGCGTACTCACGCAACGTCATGTTCAATGATTGCTGGGCCGTAGGAATCTTTTTCGCTCCCTCTAGAATTTTCTGCCTAGTTTCCTCTATCTCGGCCTGTGCCTGAGCTAGATCTACCACTGCTGCTACCGGGTTTGCCAAGCTATCCATAGCTTCTCTCAGTACATTCTCAGGCCTCTCTAGTGGATCCTTGCTATGGATCCTCTCAGTATATTCTGAGGCTATGGATCCTCGGTGCCTTAGGTGTTACCTCCGGATCTGGTGCCGGATCCTTGCTCGCGCCTGCACCTAGCGCATTCATCATCACCTCAGCATGGTCCGGGGAGCGAGTGATACGCGCCCCGTGAACCACGCTAAGCGGTGGATCCCCTGCCTCGACGACGTGCCGCGGATGAACGCATGATACGTCCACCGCAACGTAGACCTTGTGCGCACCGAGCTTGACGAAGAGGCCGTTGCACGGAAGTGGGCGCGTGCCGAAGCAGCCAGCATTGTCACTGACGAAGTCCAGCGCTTCAAAGCGCTGAACGAGCCTGGAGACGATGCGTTCGCCAGTGCCGATGAGGTTTCCCGTCCGGATCTTCACCCCCGCTAGCGCCGCTAGACCCACGGTGGGCGCCAACTGTCGTGGTGGTGTCACGGCAGATGCCATGGATAGGCTAAAGGTGGGGACTAATAACACTAGGGGAATCCAGGGAGGGATAGTGAGGTGATTCCCCACAAAGAAAGTTTGTATTCGATTCGCTTCACAGATTACAAGTGCTCCTAGAGCTGTATTGGCGAGAGGGGGACGGAAGAACTCTCTTACTCTCACCCACAGTTAACCCGTACAAGACCCTTAGAACCTAAAACCAATCAGAATCAAGGAACCCCTTCTACAGAGGCCCTATCCCTCCTTATATAGGGATGGCTAGGTCTCCCCTTAGGGCATACGTGGAGGCATATTCCAGGGAATATGCCTCCTCCCAAAATAGCAACCCGACTGGGGTGCTTTTCCCCCGCGTCACCCATGCAGAGGCTACGTGAGCCTCTGCGGCGCCTACGTCAGCCAACACGGGCGTCGTCACCTTTGTCGGCCACGCCTCAGTGGTCCTGCCCTTGTTCGCTTCGCTCATGCAGTGCGTACCAGGGCTTCTTTTGACCAGCGATATTCCTTCCTTCTCCTAGAAGCTAGATATGACCCGGATCATAGTTGATCCGGCCACACCCGTTCCTGCATACAAGTTAAATACGCCATTCCGACTTACGCCTTAAGTCGGTTGAGACCTAGTTAGGTGGACGCCCCCTTGGTACGGGTTACCCCGTGATTTGGCCTGCCTTGAGGTGACCTGGCCAGCATCCGCTTTAGCCTTGCCAAACCTCGCCTAACTCGGCCTTTATACCCCGGCGTGACCCTACCCGGGGGTATCCCCCAACAACGCCCATTGAACACGAGCCCGCTTCGCCCCTTTTACACTTGAACAAGAAGTGTATGTATCTTAACTTTATGTAATGAACAAGAATGGGAGCCTCGACACTGTCTCGGGGACTCCGCTATAAATTAGCAAGTCATGCTGCACAATTTGTTTTTTTTGGCTGCATTATTCTAACCCCGGAGCCGGCGATCTGTCTCGGGGACTCGCCGGTTGGCCCAGATGGCCGCGCAATCCACACGACAAAGTATTGTACGCGGCTGCTAGGGCTTCCTCTTCGGTTCAGGCTGCAGACCACAAGCTGGCTGACAGATCCGGCAAGAGCAGAACGCTCGGAGACCCTTACACGAAAAAGCTACGACGAAAACAAAAACGTCCGGACATTGCGGTCACGCTCGCTCGCCCAAGGCCAATGACCCAAATCCAAAGTATCATGCAGTACGCCTAGTAAGCTACCCCTTCGACTCTAGCTCAAAGCCGGCAAGGGCACAGCATCAAATTGGCCAATGCTCACTTAGAAAAGGGCAAAGCATTGGCTTCGTGCGAAACATCAACTTTAAAGACTACTGAATCTCAGATTACAATTAAACTTGCATCTGTTTAACCAGGCAAACAACTTGTTTGTTTTTTCATCTTTGCATGAGCCAAAGTTCCACGACGAATAACCAAGCCGGAGGCCAGAAGCTTCTAGATGGCAGTAGAGTAGGTCAAGGAGATTCGCCCCGGCTGTATCCTCTAGTTGGCCCAAACCTCGGGGACTACACCCTGTGGGTGCGCTTGCGCACCCCCACAAAGAAACCTGCAAACAAACAACATTATAAAGGAGCTTCTACTCAGCTGTATTCTCCAGCCGGCCTGAACCTTGGGGACTACACCCTGTGGGTGCGCTCACACGCCCCCACACAGAAACAAGCTTGTAGCAAATGCAAGACAGAAAGTGCAAATGAAAAAGCACAATCAAAAGAAAAAGTTCTTCATCTACAAATATAACCGACATACCGGGGATCAAGTTAACTAGTTGGCAGAAGGGTCGGAGACATTGGCTAGAGCTTGGCTACTGGAGGCGATGTCGGCCAAGGCGATCTAGGGCGCAGCCGGGGCATCAGTGCGCGGCGCATCCGGACTGTGGTGATACGGCTCCATGCCAGCCGGGTTGCTGAAGTCCCGGTCCAGCGCGACGAAGCTCCCAATCTTCACGCCACAGGAGCGGGTGTCAGGAACCTCGGCGCGAAGCTGGTCGTAGTTGGTCCCTTAGCGAAATCCACGGGAAAGGCTCCACAGATCCACGTCTGGGTACCAGGACTTTAGCAGCGCCAACACCATCTCCGCGCCGCCGTGAGCCGCCAACTCCCGAGCCACGTTCATGAGGTCCGGAGCACCCGAAAGCCGCTCAGCCAAGGCGTCCATGGTAGCCAGATGGACAGTGTCCGGCCAGACATAGTCGTAGACCTCAAGAGCAGTGGCACGAAGCTGGTTCACCTCCTCCTGACAACCAACACCAGCTCCCCTGGGTGGAGATCCCGCTCCGGATCCATCTCGGGAATGCGGGCTAGCGCCTGATCAGTCAAATCAGGATACTGAGCTGCACCCGAGAGAAGAGACAATAATCAATATGGGTTGTCGAAGGCAAAATGGCAATACTGGCTTGGATTGAGAGCACTTACTGACGACAATCTTGGCAATATGGCAGAGCTCTCCCACCTCCGCACGACGGTTCGGGACAGATCGCGTGCGCCCATGCGAGATGCATAGAAGATCCCGCAGGTGTTATGGCGCCAGGCTATTCGCGCCCACAATCTCCAAGAAACTGCAATGATGAAGGCATGCACGCAGTTACCAAAAACTCCACGATAGACCAAGAGGTCAAACTGATGCGACGCACACCAGAAGTGGTAGGCGTGGCTATGCAAGCAGCGACATCAGCAAACTGGTGATCTCTCTCCCGGCCTGGTGCGGTAGCCGGTCCAAAACATCACCGCTTAAACCCTGTGGGTGGGGCCATCGGCTTCGTAGCCGGTAAGCCCCAGCCGGGAAACGACGAAGAATCTCAAGCAGGTACAAGACAAAAACTATGAGACAAAAGAAAGATGACAAGGCCCCTGCATCATCAATCATTCCAAATGAGCATGCAAGAACTTCTCTACGGGGAGAAGTCCTAATGCGCTCGGGGACTAGTGTCGGGGGCATGACCCCCGGGTAGGCCAAGATGGGACCAACCGACCGGATCCAAGGAGCTCTAGCCGTCTGGGCCCAGAACAAGTAACAACAACCGGGTGGAATCCCTCACTCAGTCCGCATCCAAGTTTCCCCAGCTGGCCCGTCTAGCCGGGTGGCCAGAAGAACCGGCTAGGAGGCCACTCCTAGCCGGTCTCCTCAGATCCGCTGGCGATGGTACGGTGGGGATGACACTCCTTGGTGAGCGTACCTTTGACCGGACAGGCTGGCTAGCCTCGCCGACTGTAGCATCCCAATTGTCTAACAATTGCAATGCTACTAGCCTAGTCTATATAATGCTACCTTCCTACATATAATTGTTGCATCATAATTATATCATGCTCATGTCATCATGCCACATTGCATTTGAGCATCAAATTAAAACCTATTTCATTTGGTTCTTCTACTCATATTGCATTGTCGTGCATATTATTATTTTGCTTGTTGATATAATGTATTTGGTTCTTGATACATGTCTATAATGCCCAAGTGGAGTTGAGGGCATATCTCTTCAATCCGTTCGATCACTAACAAGCCCCTATTCATTGTCCAGGATCATGCCCTAATTACATCACACATGGTTCATATGGGATCCTTTCTTTTGGTTTGAATTTAATTCTACCCATATGCTCATGTATCGATCCATTCCACCAACCCTTCCAATATGATCTTGTTTATTCTATACACATATTTTACCTCTCTCATATCCACATGTGTGCTATTATTCTTTCTCTCTATGGCTCCTAGCACACATGCAATAATAAGCCCATCTCTAGTCACATGTAATATCAACACTACTTGTGATTTTTCCTCCTTCTAATTAAATTCTTGGAATCTCTTGGCTTATTTGATTTTTACCAACAGGTTTAAAATCATCAAAACCATCATTGTACATTTGTCTATGTGCATGCCACATGAACACTTCATAACCTTTCAACTTCTCACCTCCTTCTCTCTTTTGTTGGTGTTATTTTGGAACCCTTGTTTGTTTGATCTTTTGGCTTTGTTGATACCTTTTTCTACTAATCTTCCCATCAATCTCTAAGCAATTTTTCTCTCTCACACGTACCTACACGTGAGTGCTCACACACACATGCATGGGTGCAACCTTGCATGGCACATGCAATGTAGATCCATCTACATCTCCTCCCCACCTCTTCTCTTCTTTTGAGCTTTTGTTTTGAGTTGACAAATCAACTAAAAGCTTTTTATCCCAATTTAAACTAACAACATCCTCTACATCTACTCCTTTCTCCTCCACCGAAGGTACCTCATGTGTGGTATCATGTGAAAGTGAGTATCTCCCTCTCACCTTTTTCTCCTTTTGGCAAATCTCCAAACCACCACCACCCCATTCCTCTCTTCCTTGATCAGCCACCACACGCAGCACCACCCCTCTCCTGGTCCCCTCTCCCTCCCTCTCTCTCTACCATCTAGGAGAGAGACCATCGAAGCCTCCCATCATTTTTTTGTGCAAAAGCACCACCACAACCACCTCCCATGTGATCTTCTCCTCCTCCCTTATCTCCTCAACCACCCAGCCTCATGCAACACCAGATCGAGATCTGGGAGATATCACAAGTCTCCTCTCCTTCCTCCTCAAGCTAGCAATCTCACTATGGCCAAATCGAGCGTGTAAGGGCTCGTTTTAAAGAGGGGAGGACCGTCTACAAATTTTGTGCAGGTTCCAAGCACAGAAGAGCACCACAGGGAGAGCTAGATCACGATGAACTCAGGCAGCAACAAGATGGCTGGCACGTCTGCGACAGCGAGCGCGCACCGCGGCGAGGTCGGCGGCGATGCAAGGTGAGATGGGGAGGGAGATGATGTCAAGGAGGTCGGTAGGCTCACCTACGACCCTCAGGTGCAGTGGTCACCACCCCGCGTCAATTCAGCCCGCGGCCTTGAGGTCCTGGGTTCAAACCCCCACTGTGCCCCATTTTCTTTTAACCTCGCGCACCGAGCGTCCCCACCAGTCAGCCTCACGCAGCCACATCAACAGATTCTTGTACAGTCAGCAATCGGGCCCACATGGCAGTGTCTGCGACAAGGTTCTGCCGAGTACAAAAAGTTTGGGACTCTTTTTTTTGTTTTCAAGAAATTAAACAAATGAGTTAAATGTATTTATATCAATATCTTTTCAATGCAAAATCCTTTTGTCACATATGATATAAGTTTTCTGACCAGAAAAGTGCCACGAATTCAACTATGCTATCCAAAATAATTTTTGAGCAATTTAAGATTTTCGAAATTATTTAAAATTGCAATAAATGCCTTCTTCTCCATTAATTAATAACTTTCAAACTATAATTCCAAATTTGGCAAATATTATGTCTAAAACAATCAGCGCGACGAGCCTGTTCTAACTACGCATTCCTTGATATGAATTGTAGCATGCATCATATAAATATTAAGTGGACAGCAAGATATATGGGAGCAAAACATGACTAAAAACTTAATAAAATGTTTTATTCTTGTACCCCACACCTCACCCATGCCATGCTATGCTATGCCATGTAAATTGTGCATCTTACATCATGGCATGCTTGTTTGCTTGTCGCATTTGATTCATATGTTTGTGCACTATATTTATGTTGGCCCTTGTTTGTTTGGTTCTTCTTTCGAATAGACGCCGAGCAGGGGAATTATCAGGAATCCCAGGAGTACTACCCAGATCCATCTCTCGCTTCAACTGAGCTTCCAGGCAAGGACTACCACATGCTTGCATACATATAGTACCTATTGCCTCTATCTTATTCTTGCATCATTGAGTCGTGATTGCATTAAATTGAATCCCAAGTACTGCATAGCCTTTACTTTTAAAGCCCACCGAAGCTTGTTCCTCCATCCCATGAGCCATTACTACAGGAGTTGTTTGAGCCATGCGAGTCGTCGAACAACATGTGTAGGGTATGTGAGTGTCTGATGGATAACGAGGTACCTAAACAACTTAACCTAAGTAGTAATGGGATAACTAATGAAAGAGGCGCCGCTGAGCAATATCTATTATTTGGTTTTTCATGCTCACTTGTGTCCCATAGGACCCTGAGTACTTGATTCCTGTTCCTTGACTATTCGCACTATCCACATCCGGGAGGCCGTGGACCCCCCTGAGCCAGAGCTTGATTCATTTTTATTTCTTGGGGCCACAAACTAGTTTGGGGTTTTATTTACTATCCTGTACTTATGCCATGTTACTGCTTTATTAAGATTGTGCATGGAGCACCTGTACTATTTTGGATGCGGAGTGTTTTCACGGTATCGACAAGCCCAGTCATATTTTAGGGTTCCCAGTCGTTTACAGCCATTGACGCAAACCTTGGGTCCGTCTCGGAGTGGCCAACTTCGTTGCGGGTAGCTTAATGGGGTGGCCCCCTGAAATATTTCTGAAACCTATGATCGCTTTGTCGTGAATGCCTCGTTGGGTTTTGAGTTGGTTTTTTCCGAGGTTGATCGAGTGTGTGTTGCTATTTGTGCACCCCTGCAGGGTAAAACTTTCTGAAAGCCGTGTCCACGGTTATGGACGACTTGGAGCACAGTTTCTCGATCATAGACAAGCATAACTAAAGTACCGCTTTTAATTTGACTAAATATCTGACTAGTAATTAGTGCAATACTCATGGAATGGTTAATAAAACTGCCAATGGAGGGGTTGTTCGTCCGCTTTCTCGTTGGTAAGCGAGAAGGAGGATGGATCTGTTACTTTATACTATTATAACTATTGTTACTAATTAACGGACATCCGTCTATCATTGGTTAGGCGGATGGTTAGCGAGTAGCTATAGACTTGTTAGTTATTATCTTTTGCTACAATTGCGTCACCCCAGGTATATGTCCCCTTTAGAGGCATAAAGACTTGCTGAGTACCCCTAAGGTCTCACACGATAAATTGTTTGATTCAGATGAACATGTGTATTCGCAAGATGGTTACTGGGTGGAGGAGACAGACGATGTTGGCAACGATCACTCGGTGTAGAGATTCCGGGGATGGGGATCCGCGAGATCTATGGGCGGGATGTGTTTATTTATGTGGCATCTTATGCCGATTTCCTTCTTATCCGTACTCGGATCTTGTTTTTCGCTTCCGCCTGATACTCTGATGGTTGATGTATGAGGATCTATCCTAAACTATTATCTCTATCTAGGATATTTGGATCTTGCCGTATGGTGTTGCAATATTTCTATTTCTTTTAGATGGAATGGCTCTGAGAACTGTTGTATGGTAGCTTGCATACGTACTCACTTGTGTATGTATTTGATCTCTTCGCCTGTTGCCTACGGCGCTCGCTCTTGTCCTGATGTCTTGGAAGTGGTTAGGACGGCTGACGGGTCTACTCGTGGGCGGTCCCCTGGGCCCCCCGCTGTACTATTTTAACCACTTCCGTTTCATCCAGGCTTGAACTTAGAGCGTAGGGTCCGAGGTTGTTACACCGGCGCTACTAGACAACTGTGCCGAAGCTGGAGGCTGACGAGCAAAGCAAGGACTGACTAGTGAAGGCCCGGCTTACCCATAAAGAACCGGCTGACGGATAAAGAACCGGATGACGAGTAAAGCAGGGTCACTAGACACTGTAGCGCTGTCCTTCCCTGTACTGGAGGCTTGACTGGACCTGGGCCTACTGTTTGGCCATGTCCATCCGACCCTCTTTGTAAGGCCCAGATCCAAACAGTAAACCCTATAACCCATCTTGTAAACTGCCCCCTCAACCAGTATATAAGGGGGGTAGTGCTAGGGTTCTAGGTAGACACTGACAAGTTCGAAGTTCTCCACATTGGATAAGTTGAGTAGTTCCTTCTTCTTCTTCTAGCTAGGAGTAGTCAGGAAAACAGCTCAAGGAGCATCTGTATTGGGCGTTCGCCCCTTTATAGTAGATCCTTGCAGGAGTAGGAGCTTTACCTCGCCAAGAGGGCTCCGAACCTGGGTACATCACTGTGTTTGCAGTATCTGTGCCCAACCCGTTGCGTGTAGACACCGATAGCATCCTGATTGTCCCCTTCATGCCATCCCCGATGGCACTGTCGTGTTCCACACCATGACAATGATGGTTCTAGAACATGGTGGAGTTTGCTCTAGGTACTATTTAACATGAATCCAGCTGCTCTGAACCATTCGATCTAACAGCCCAATGGTCATGATTGGTGCTCTAGATCGAATTCAAAACTGCTCCATTATCTCTAACTATTATAACAGAGCAGTTTTGAATTGGATACATAGCACCAATCCTGACCGTTGGGCTATAAGATCCAATGGTTCAGAGCAGCTGGATTCGTGGTGAACAGTATCTAGAGAAAACTCCACCATGTTCTAGAACCATCATACTTTAAGTCTTGTTAGATAAAAAATGCATACATTAAGTCTATTAATAATAACTATCTACACATAGTGGGAATACAACCTACTGTGCTGTGAAATTTTGGGGGTGGTTACATGATGGTTCTAGAACATGCATGGTGGAGTTTGCTCTAGGTACTATTCAACAAGAATCCAGCTACTCTGAACCATTGGATCTAATATCCCAACGGTAAGGATTGGTGTTATGGATCCTATTCAAAACTGCTCCATTATAGTAGTAGAGATATAGTGTACGGATAACTTTGAATATTGACCGTTGGATCAAGACTCGCGAATCCCAACATTTCCAACCGTTGGATCTTCTTTACCGTTCTAGCATCTAGAAGAGTCTATTGATAGTCCTCATCACAATGAATGCTATGCACAACACTCAAAACACACTTGTCCATGATTCTAGAATCTTCTCCCTCATTTCTCTAGACCATGTTACCAAAATTTTCATGTCTTAGATAACTAATAATCATTGACTTCTACATGATACACAAAGTACAAGAACGAACTATAAACCCATACTTTATAGATGTTGATCAAATTTATATTTTTTTAGCTTTACCTATTATAATTTTATATAGTGTTGATATGTTAGACGTCTCTTATCTCAGTCTCACGTGCAGGACACGTGCAACTTACTATTTATATATAGTGTGCGGACAAGTTTGAATATTGACAGCTGATTCGTGACCCCGCGAATCCCAACATTGCTACTAGTTGTTGGACCCTCTAATCCATTCCATCATCTAGAAGATACTATTGATAGTCTTTGTTATCTTATCTTACCACTATATATTGTACGAATAACTTTGAGTATAGACCGTTGGATCAAGACTCACGAATCCCAACACTGCTAGCCTCTTGATTTTCTTTTTTCCATTCTACCGGGTGGTGGTACTTTTTTTGACTAATAAGGTATATGTCCCAAGGGAGCGAGATTCTTCAATTAATTAACACGGTAAGTGGATGTGTACATGTTACACCAAGGAGCTCCAAAAAATGAAAAATACATCCAAGTTCATACATTTAGCAAAAAGGACCCTAAAATCAAATACTTGAAAATTTTGGTAACATGGTCTATAGAAATGAGGGGGAGATTCAAGAATGATGGAGAAGTGTGTTTTGAGGTTTGTGCATATAGCATTTCATTGTGATGAAGACTATCAATAGAATCTTCTAGATGTTAGAATGGAAAAGAAGATCTAACGGCTGTAAATGTTGGGATTCGTGAGTCTTGATCCAACAATTAATATTTAAAGTTTTTCATGCACCATATAGTGTTAAGATAGTGGTAATGGTAATACTAGTACTTGCTTAACAAAAGAAAACAGCACACTCCTCACTTTCAGTGGATCTTGTTGAAGAAGATGCACGAATCTACTAGATGTGGGAACTGTTTAGACGTATGGCATATCATCACTATATAAAATTATAATTGGTAAAGCACAATAAATTATAAATTTTATCAACATCTATAAAGTATGGGTGTATATTTGTTCCTTATACTTTGTATCATCATGTGGAAGTCAAAGATTATTAGCTACCTAACACATAAATTTTTTGATAACATGGTCTAGAGAAACAAGGGAGAAGATTCTAGTATGATGGAGAAGTGTGTTTTGAGGTTTGTGCAGAGCATTCATTATCCCGAAGACTATCAATAGAATATTCTAGATGCTAGAATGGAAAAGAAGATCCAACGGCTAGAAATGCTGGGATTTGTGATTCTTGGTCCAATGGTCAAAATTCAAAGTTATTCGTACACTATATAGTGGTAAGATAAGATAAGATAAGATACGATCATGTAGAAGTCAACGGTTATTAGCTATGAGGGAGAAGATTCTAGTATGATGGAGAAGTGTGTTTTGAGGTTTGTGCATAGCATTCATTATCCCAAAGACTATCAATAGAATCTTCCAGATGCTAGAATGGAAAACAAGATCCAAGCAACGGATGGAAATAATGTTGGGATTCGCGAGTCTTGATTCAACTCTCAATATTCAAAGTTATTCGTACACTTTATAGTGGTAAGATATCTCTACTACTATATTGGAGTAGTTTTGAATTGGATCCATAGCACCAATCCTGCCCGTTGGGATGTTTGATCCAATGGTTCAGAGAAGCTGGATTCGTGTTCAATAGTACCTAGAGCAAAATCCACCATGCATGTTCTAGAACCATCATGTGACCACCCCGAAAATTTCATAGCATAGTAGGTTGTATTCTCTCAACTACTATAGTGGATCAGTTTTGAATTCGATCCATAACACCAATCCTGGATCTTGGGCTATTAGATCCAATGGTTCAGAGCAACTGGATTCGTGTTGAATAGTACGTACCTACATGTCACCACCCCCAAAATTCATAAATTAAGTCTATTAATAATAACTATCTGCACATACTGAGAATACAACCTACTGTGCTATGAAATTTTGGGGGTGGTGACATGATGGTTCTAGAACATGGTGGGGTTTGCTGTAGGTATTATTCAACACGACTCCAGCTGCTCTGAACCATTGGATCCAATAGCCCAACAGTCAGGATTGGTGCTATGGATTGAATTCAAAACTGCTCCATTATAGTAGTAGAGATAGAGATATGATGTCAATATGGTCATGACCTTGGCTATTCGGGTCAAAGCCAGTAATATTCATACACCCGAGGCCAATACACATTGTGAAGAAGATAGAGCATTTTTTTGTATTCAAAGGTATCAAAACACATGTTTCCCATTTTTTTCTTAGCACGGTATAGTGTAGGAATAACTTTTAATATTGACTGTTGGATCAAGATGTGAATACCAACATTGTCAGATGTTGGATCTTCATTTCCATTTTAGCATCGAGAAGATACTATTGATAGTCTTTCTTTTTTTATCTTACCACTATTTTTTATATATAGTGTGCGAACAACTTTGAATATTGACCACTGATTCATGACCCGCGAATCCCAACATTGCTGCTAGGTATTGGATCCTCTAATCCATTCCATCATCTAGAATATACTATTGATAGTTTTTGTTATCTTATCTTACCACTATATAATGTACGAATAACTTTGAGTATTGACCGTTGGATCAAGACTCGCGAATCCCAACAATGCTAGCCGTTGGATCTTCTTTTTTCCATTCTACCAGGTGGTGGTACTTTTCTCTACTACTATAATGGAGCAGTTTTGAATTGGATCTATACCACCAATCCCGACCATTGGGCTGTTAGATCCAATGTTTTAGAGCAGCTGGATTCGTGTTGAAAAGTACCACTTTATCAATTTGTTTTCACCCATCAACTCAGTCATCCACGTAGGGCCCATGGATTGGGGAGGTCGCGGTTGCCTTGGACGCAACACAGAATTATGACTAGGCCATCGAGTGCGGGAAGCAGAGTCAACATTCAGTCCCTTGATATTTGCCACACGCATCGGCTTCATCGCTGGCATAAATTGTTCCCTCGCTTCGGTAATCTTCCACATTAATCTCGGATCACCTCCTTCATATTTAATCTCTCCCCTTCCCCACACCAAACCATCTCTAATCCCCCGCTTCCAGCAACCATCTCCATCCTCGTCTGTCATCCATGGCCACCTTCCGGCTGCCGCCTGCCGTACCGAAGCGCAAAGAACCCGACATCGCCATACAGGAGGACAATGCCTTGCGCATTTGGGCCTTCCTCCCGTGGAGAATAAAGTGGCAGCTCGCATGCGCCTTCCTCGACACTGGGTATGGTCACCGCAAATACCATATTTACAGCCTCAACGACAATCCGAACGGGACGTTGAAGGTCAAGTTCGTCAACTTCAGGGATGCCCGTTTCCTCTACGGCCAGGCCTTCCACTATGGCTACGATATGGTGGTGTTCACCGGCCACAACATTTTCACGAACTAGTGGAACCAGTTCCCAAAAAAAGGCAACTTCATCCATAGTGTTCTCCTGGAGCTGTTGTCGTGGTATTGACCACGATAGATGCTACGGGGTAGCTTACGTAGAGGAGGCAAGACGACGTAGGAGAATCCGGGAGCGATATTGGCACACGATGTACCCAGGTTCACGTCCACTTGGTGGAGGATCGCTATGTCCTGCTATCAATCCAGTATATGATCACATATTGGTTTACAAGGATCTTCCATGGGCGGAGGGAAAGACTAGATCTAATGAGACCTTTCCCGTGGGGGTGCCCCTTGGTGGCTTTATATATCCAGCCAGTTATGGTTTACAAGTGCTAATGGGCTTTTTATTGGAGTCACTATATTGGGCCTCCAGTCAGCGATGCGTCTAGGTCCAGTATACTCTAGTCGCCGTATTCGGCGAGTCGACCCAACTTGGGCTTGGGTTTAGTCGACTCGATCCAGCTACAGACTCCGCTTCGTGGGTATACCCCAATTGGTATTCCCCCATCACTAGTTCCCGAGCGTGTCAGGGACTCAGCGATGACTTCAAACTGTCGAATAAGCATAGGAGATTCCAGGGTAGAGTCAATGGTGATTCGCTGGCGAGCTCCTAAAATAGAGAAATAGCTCATGAGGTAGCCCATTCACCGAGGCGATTCGGCATGCTAGGTGAGTCGCCATTGGGTGGAGTCGCCCCTTTGATAAGTTTGATTAGCTCCTTGTCAACTTGATGTCGTAAAGGCTGATGAATAGCAGACATGGAAGCCGCCAAGTCGTTGATGACAAAGTCACTGAGTTGGTGCAGGCGATTCCGTGATGGGCGAGCCCGCGAGGGAGAGCCCGCGATGGCGAATTGGTAATGGCGAGCCTGTGATGAAGACTCCGTGAGGGTGGAGATTCCCCAAGCATGAAGAGTCTACGAGGGCGGCAAGTCCCCGAGCGTGAAGACTCCGCGAGGGCAGCGATTCCCTGAACATGAAGACTCCGCGAGGGCAGCAAGTCCCCGAACGTGAAGACTCCACGAGGGTGGCGAGTCCCTAAGCGTAAAGACTCTATGAGGGCGGTGATTCCCTGAGCATGAAGACTCCTCGAGGGCGGCGAGTCCCCGAGAGTGAAGACTCCGCGAGGGCGGATCCCTGATGGAGAGTCTGTGTATACACCACGGAAATCATATGAGCACAATGACTCAAGAGAAATGTCACACTCGAGGAGCAATGTGGTTGTAAAGCCCTGAGACAAACAACTGAAAACTTGACAAGTCGTCCGCTGATTGGAGTTGACTTGCTTTATGCTTACCTCTGCAATATGCCTAGGAGTAGTCCCCGAGGCTCGAGTTAGTTTGTAGAGGCGACTTGAGGCTCTTTTTAGAGATGCATAATCCGCAGATAGTACTTGGTTGTTCCCGAGCATGGCGGGCAGCGAGTCCCCATGTATTGTGAGTGGAGAGCTTAACGAGTCCTGGAGACCAGTGATTGTTAAACCAATGAGCATGACGGATCTACATTGAGAGAGTCCACGAGGGGGAGTCTGCGAGCCTAGCGAGTCTGTGTTTGAGTGATTCCACGAGTGCGAGTCCGTGATGATGGCATGTTCATGAGGGGAGAGTTCCCGAGCGTGGCGAGTCCGTGATGATGGCGTGTCCACGAGGGGAGAGTCCCCGAGCATAGCGAGTCGCTCATCCGATATTGGGAGGGATTGATTGTGATGTTTTTGTTGACCAGTCTCTCCTCTTGGCCCGAGGGGTCAGTCGCATAGCGACTCCAAAGATGGCTCTCGGCTAGGCGTTCTTCCTAGATGATCAGATGCTCGGTTTGCGAGTCCTTGTCCACAGTACTTGGCCATGCGAGTCGCGCTATCTTAGGTTTAGGAGGACATGGTGCTATTTGTGTAGCACTACCATTTGTCTTAGCCCGAAAGGCCAGTCGAGCAAGGCGAGTGCAATGATGGCTCTTGGTTAGCATTTTTTGTGGATGATCCGAGGCTTGGTTTGCGAGTCCCTGTTCGCATTACTTGGCCATTGTGAGTCGCTCTTTCAAAGGCTGACAAAGGAGAATTAATTTGTCCAGGAGGAAATAGATGCCCAGTGGTGAGTCCATGCGGCATGGCATTTGACCCTCTCTGGCGACTCGTACGGTGAGGGGCCCTTAGCAGACGCAGCATATGCATTCAGCGTAGCGGAAGTATAGGCACATTTTGGTAGAGTCGACGCGGCGGAAAAATATTCGACACGGCGGACGGAGGTCACGCTATGGCAAAGTCGACGCGGTGGACACGGGGTCGACGCGGTGGACGGGGGTCGCGCTATGGCAAAGTCGACGCGGCGGACACGTGGTTAACACGGTGAACACGGGGTCAACGTAGGAGGACGGAGGTCGCGTTATCGTGAAGTCGACGCAGCTGACATGGGGTCGACGCGGCGGACGGGGGTCGCGCTATGGCGAAGTCAACATGGAAAATACGGGGCAACGCGGCGGACGAGGTCGCGCTATGGCAAAGTCGACGCAGCGGACAAGGGGTCGACGCGGCGGACGGAGGCCGCGCTATGGTTAAGTCGACGCGGCGGACTCGGGGTCGACGCAGAGGACATGGGGTCGCACTATGGCAGAGTTGACGCGGAGGACACGGGGTCAACGCGGTAGACAGGGTTCGCGCTATGGAGAAGTCGACGCAGTGGACATGGGATCAACGTGGCGGATGGAGGTCGTGCTATGGTGAAGTCGACGCGGCGGACATGGGGTCGCGCTATGGCAAAGTCTACACGGCGAACACGGGGTCAACACGACGAACGGGGGTCGCGCTATGGCGAAGTTGACGCGACGGACATGGGGTCTATGCCGCGGACGGAGGTCGTGCTATGGCGAAGTCGACGCGGCGGACACAGGTCGACGCGGCAGACAGGGGTCGTTCTATGGCGAAGTCGACGCGGCAGACACGCGGTTAACACGGCGTACGGAGGTCACGCTATGGCAAAGTCGACGCGGCGGACATGGGGTCGACATGGTGGACGGGGGTCGCGCTATGGCAAAGTCGATGCGGTGGACACGGTGTCGACATGGCGGATGGAGGTTGCGCTATGGCGAAGTCGACGCAGCGGAGACGGGGTCACGCTATGGCGAAGTCGACGTGGCGGACGAAGGTCGCGCTATGACGAAGTCAATGCGGCGGACGGATGTCGCACTTTGGCGAAGTCGACGCGACAGACATGGTGTCTACGCGATGGACAGAGGTTACCGGAAGGAGTCATGTGATGTTTATCCTTTAGCATGGAGAGTCCATGATGGCAAGTCCCCAAGCATGGAGAGTCCAGTGAGGGCAGCGGGTTCATGATGGAGAGTCCACGAGGGCGACAAGTCCGCGAGCGGTAAGCCGCGAGTCCCCGAGTATGGCATTTAGCTAGAAGGAGTGGACGTGGCTGACATGCTCGCGTAGGCGCGACGCACGCATCCGTGCCGCGAGAGCGCAATTTTATTCTTCTCCGCACACATGTATCAACACGCATTCAGTAAAAAAATTGTTAGTATACAAATAAAATATAAGATCAAGTGGGAGAAAATTATCGGCCATAGTCGAGTTGTCGCGGGTGGAATTGTGGGAGCCACTGCAGCGAAAAGTCGAACAAGTTCGAGGTAGAACTGTTGTTCAAGCCTTAGGACGAGGTCATGGCAGCGCGTCCGACCGGACCTTCACAGGGCGGAATCAGTCAGATCTGCTTTATGCAATCGCTGGCACTAGACACAACATACGTACTGTTCACTAATCGATCTAATTGCCCTACCGGCACCAGACCAAAGCACTTCATATATATTAATAATTAAATGGCAAAGGAAGGATGTCACTCGATGATGGATTGGAAGAATCGCTTTTCTCTTCCTTGGACTGCAATTGCTGCCACTCGCATGCATGCCTGACCCCGAGTCGAGCTATGTTTCTCATCAGCACATCGCAACGATTGATCTGGCACACTGCTCCACAAGGATTTCACGTGCGTGTGAAAATTCATGGATCGTGAGTAGCTACCATCGCCATCTGAGTTGATTACAGCAAAATTGACTGACGAAGCCGGCCGCGATGAGATGCGATCTCAGGTTGTTGACGACGAGAGATCCTGCCCGGATCATCACCTCCAAGAACCACTTGCTCCACGGTGGGCGTCAACTGTCGTGGTATTAACAATGGCGGATGATATGGGGTAGCTTACGTAGAGGAGGCAAGGCAACGTAGGAGAATACGTGAGCAAGATTGGCACACGATGTACCCAGGTTCACGTCCCTTCGATGGAGGATCGCTACGTCCTGCTATCAATCCAGTATATGATCACAGATTGGTTTACATGGAGCCGCCGTGGGCAGAGGGAATGACTAGATCTAATGAGACCTCTCCCTTCGGGGTGCCCCTTGGTGGCTCTATATATCCACCCAGTTAGGGTTTACAAGTGCTAATAGGCTTTTTATTGGAGTCATTATATTGGGCCTCTAGTCGGCGAGGCGTCTAGGTCCAGTATACGCCAGTCGCCGTATTCGGCGAGTCGACCCAACTTGGGTTTGGCTTCATTCGGCTCGATCTAGCTGGCGACTCCGCTTCATGGGTATACCCCAATTGATATTCCCCCATCAGCTGCCGATGGATCTGGAGGTGCCGCCTCCTTATCCGGAGGTATCGATGAGTCAAGAGCCGGCTTTGTCACTGGAGCTGTGTTGGTGCTAATGTCACGAGCTACCGCTGGCGGGCACGCACTAGATGTTAGGAGGCGCTGGACCTACACTAGTTCAGCAGCGAGTCCTATATATGTAAACTCGTGTTGTTATGTTAATGGTTGAATGAAGTTTCTTTTGGTACTACTCGTCAAAAAAAGTTTCTTTTGGTACTACTCACTATACCCTGTAGTACTGGTCGTACTGCGAATGGTGATCTATTGAATATCCTTCCCCCCGGATGTTTGTGAAAGAAGTGAAAATTTTGAAACCACGAATGTTTGAATTGCTACTCTATAGTAAGGGCCAAAATGGTTCCCACCAACGCAGCTAACGAACATGCCATACAAAGACATGGAGCCGCTGATAGAAGGCAGGTCATCGGTTGACGCACATGCGCAGCACGGTGGACGAGGGAGAGATCAGCCGACCGGGGTGTGGGTTGGTGATGAGGGAGCGAAGGAGAGAGAGAACACATTTTGTTTTGCATGCATATATATTGTGGTCCTAAAATTTACTCTACTCACTATACCTTGTACCTTATGTCAGGAACCCATCCCAGCTTTGCTCTGACATCGCACTGCCTTCAAATCCTCCTCTTCGCAACTCTCTCATTGCCTCGTCTATGCTCATAGTCTCTTCTCGCTCAACATTTTTAACAGAAAAAAGGAAATAAATGCTTCTTACTTGCTTTTCAGAAAATAAATTCTTGTCACCTAGAAAATTGAAATTGATTATTTGTTGTTTTTAATATATTTGATTGTTCTCAAAAGATGGCCAAATTTGTCGGGATGCAAATTCTTGGATATGGGATCATGAGCATAAAGTATGATGTAGAGATATGGCCTTAACCTCTTGGTTGTTCGCCTTGAAATCCAAGAATTTTTCATATTCGTTGACAACTATAAGATGAAATTCGTTTAAATTTCACCACTTACTTTTAGGTTAGAATTTTACATGGTCGGTGGGAGTACATTTTACAACAAGGACCTAAAAGGGGAAAATTACATCGAGGTCCATACATTTAGCACAAAGGACCCTAAAATTAAGCAAGAAAAATAGTCGGGTTCGGCTCCTTCTCGAGAGAGTAGCTAATCGAGCCACACTCTTCATACTACTTAATATTCGATTGTTTTCAAAATATGGCCAAATTTGTCGACATGCAAATTCTTGGATGTGGGATCATTAGCATAAAGTATGATGTAGATATGTCCTTGACCTTGGTCGTTCGTCTTGAAATACAAGAATGGTTCATACTCGTTGACAACTAAGCTTGAATTCGTTTAAATTTCACCACTTACTTTTAGGTTAGAACTTTACACGGTCAATTGGAGTACATTTTACATCAGGGACCTCAAAAAAGCAAAAATTACATCGAGGTCCATACATTTAGAATAAAGGACCCTAAAAGGAAAAATTTCTAGTTCAGCTCCATCTTGAGAGATCAGCTGATCTCATCTAAACTCTTGATACTACATCCTCTTCGATTGTTTTCAAAACATGGCCAGATCTATTGCCATGCAAATTCTCTAACATGGGATCATCGTCATATAAAGTTTGATGTTGATATGGCCTTGACCTTAGTAATTCGGCTTGAAATCCAAGAATGCTCATACTCATTGACAAGTAAGCTTAAAAAATCGTCTAAATTTCACTAGTTACACTTTTATACCTAAAAAGGGGGAATTACATCGAGGTCCATACATTTAGCACAAAAGGCCCTTAAATTAAGTAAGAAAAATAGTTGGGTTAGGCTCCTTCTTGAGAGAGTAGATGATCGAGCCATACTCTTCATACTACTTCATCTTCGATTGTGTTCAAAATATGGCCAAATTTGTGAGCATGCAAATTCTTGGATATGGGATCATTAGCATAAAGTATGATGTAGATATGGCCTTGACCTTGGTGGTTCGTCTTGAAATACAACAATGCTTCATACTCATTGACAACTAAGCTTAAATTTGCTTAAATTTCACCACATACTTTTAGGTTAGAACTTTACATGGTCGATCGGAGTAAATTTTACATCAGGGACCTCAAAAAGCAAAAAATTACATCTAGGTCCATATACATTTAGCATAAAGGACCCTAAAAGAAAAAAAAATATGGTTCAACTCATTCTCGAGAGATCAGCTGATCTGAGCCAAACTCTTAATACTACTTCCTCTTCGATTGTTTTCAAAACATGGCCAGATCTGTTGCCATGCAAATTCTCTTACACGGGTCATCATAATATAAAGTATGATGTAGATATCGCCTTGACCTTGATCGTTCGGCTTGAAATCCAAGAATGCTCATACTCATTGACAAGTAATCTTAAAATCATCTAAATTTCACCACTTACACTTTAGACCTAACTAAAGGGGGGAAATTACATCGAGGTCCATACATTTAGCACAAAGGACCCTAAAATTAAGCAAGGAAAACAGTCGGGTTCAGCTCCTTCTCTAGAGAGTAGCTGATTGAGCCATACTCTTCATACTACTTCATCTTTGATTGTTTTCAAAATATGGCAAAATTTATTGCCATGCAAATTCTTGGATATGGGATCATCAGCATAATGTATGATGTAGATATGGCCTTGACCTTCGTCGTTCATCTTGAAATACAAGAATTGTTCATAATCATTGACAACTAAGCTTAAATTCGTTTAAATTTCACCACTTAATTTTAGGTTAGAACTTTACACGGTCGATCGGAGTACATTTTACATCAGGGACCTCAAAAAATAAAAAAATACGTCGAGGTCCATACATTTAACATAAAGGACCCTAAAAAGGAAAAATTTATGGTTCGGCTCCTTGAGAGATCAGCTGATCTGAGCCAAATTCTTGATACTACTTCCTCTTCAATTGTTTTCAAAACATGGACAGATCTGTTGCCATGCAAATTCTCTCACATGGGATCATCATAATATAAATATGATGTTGATATGGCCTTTACCTTGAGAATATCATTTTGCGGCCGGAAAGTTGAGGCGCCTAGGCAACTTGGTACCCAAGTTTCTTGTAATCAGCCGTGTTGACCATAGTTGGCGTGCCAAATACTTAGAGGGTATTTTTCGGCACGAATTCAATTTTTTGTTTGAATACAAAATATCAGGCTAACTCCCGTCAAATTGGGCCCCCCTGTCGGTTTTTGCCGTTATGTCGCTGCCATCGTGACTGCCATGCAGGCTTGAAGTGTTGGCGCCTGCATCCACTACGCGTCTTCTTCTTCCCTGGAGCGGCAATCTGTGGGGCGTCGCGGCCATGGCGCGGAGCTGGGACACGGACGAACCTTCTTGGCCCTGCTCTCCTCCCTATAGGCTTGCAACGTTGGCGCATGCATCCATTATGCATCTTCTTCTTCCCTGGAGCGGCAATCTCTGGTCGCGACAATGGCACAGAGCTAGGACCTGGACGAACTTGCTCGGCCCCGCTCTCCTCCCCATCCCGAGTCGGAGCTCGCCCTCACCATGGCATGGCGCGGGGATGAGAATTGGTTACCAGTGAGGTCTGTCACCGTGTCGACCATGCTCGGTCATGTTTTCCTCCTCCAGAATCTGAGCTCGTCGTCACCGTGGTCGCACCCGTGCCAATTCTGCCACCCCTGCCGAGGTCTCTGTGGGAGTTGTACCCTCAGTAGCTCAAGTTCTGCCATGTTGAACCTATAATTTGGAGCTGGGCGGCGGCAACCCGTTGTTGAACCTGTAAGGAATTTGCCGAAGGCTGCGTGCCGTGCCAAGGTCTTCAGATGATGCCTTCGGCCTCGGCTTCTGCCAATGTCCACCATCGATGTGAGGTCATTTAGTTACTTCAATACGAAATTTCGACCAATTTAACTTGTTGATGCATTTCTTGACAATTATAATATAATCGAACACTAGAAATATTTGGTGCTGTGCATGAGCATGATTAGTAATATAATTGAACACTAGAAATTTGAAGGCACTCCATATAAAGGAGTAGATTAAAACATAGATAGAAGGTTCACTAGAGACACCATGGTCCACGGATATATTGTCTTACATGCAACACATAGGTAATAGTTAACTAAAACAAAATAAAAGCAGGGGCAACAGCAGGAGGCCAGGACACGGAGACTCCTAGGAGGGCGGGGGTAGCATAGACAAGGGGATACAGGCTAGTCCTGACATACTCCCGAAGGAATTTGCCGAAGGCTGCGTGTCGCGCCATGGTAATCGGCTTATGCTTTCTGCCTCCGCCTTTGCCAACACCCACCGCGTGCTAGATCATGCTGTCAAGGTCCATGTTGATTGCTCTGCCACAGAATGGGCAAAACAGTCTCCCCCTACGGTAGAAACACATTTTCCCACACCATAACCGCCTCAGCATGTAGCGGCTCTTGTTGTCCCTGGATTCCTTGCTATCGTCCACATCATCATCATCCTCCTGTTGATTTTTAAGAACATAACTTAGAACTCATACGTATGATTGAATTGTATTACAACACAAGAATTGACAACATATATATGTAAGACAATATTAAGTTGATATCAAAGGGAAAGCATCTCAGCAATAGTTTGATCAGTTCATATATCATTTCATCTCAACAAAATTACAATTAATTGGATCAGAGTGTATGTAGAATAAATCTAGGGGCCTCAAATGTTTTTTTAGGGATGGCATAAGATAACCAAGTAACAATTGCACAACCTATATTGTTCTTGTACATTGCCCCAGGTTTGCTAACTCATCCCTTCATAAATCTGACACCAATGTGTCTGCCTCTCTTTTGGGGCAAATTTGAATCATTGGCCACAATAACATATTGAAATGTAATTGCACAAAACAATATTCAGGGATATACATAGTCAGGTACAAAAACAAGACTAAGTATTATAATTATAAATAAAAACCAAACAATTAATCTTAAGGTACATGTTAAAAATACTTATGATCAAAACCATTCATATACATATGCATCAGACGAATCATTCAAAGATCAAAAACAATTCAAGGATCATATATGTTTTTCCATATGAGAATAAAGCAAGGGCCTCATAATTTGTTTCAGAGATGGAGTTGGAGAACCAAAGTACTGATACATTGCAAATGTATCTATAATTTTTGATGTTACATGCTAGGTTTTATCTACTTTCTTGTGTTTTGTCCAAACTTTGGAGTACTTTTCATATGATTTCTTGGACTAACCTATTAACAAGAGACACAGTGTTAGCTGCCTATTTTCTGCTGTTTTTAGTTCCAGGAAGTCAGAAAATGAATATTCTCGGAATTGGACGGGACAAAAGCCAAAGTTGCTATTTTACCGGAAGACATCTGGATCCAGATACGAGACGGAGAAGGGCTAGGGCCTGGCCACACCACCTGGCCATGCGGCTAGGCCTGGCCCATGCCAGGGGGTGGTCTGGCTGACTCCAGCACCCCCTCGGCCTCTCCTTCTGCCTATATATTGCCTCTGATACGGAAACGCTAAGTACCCGATCAAAAATCCACGAAAGAGTTTGTATCCGCCGTCATCTCCATCCCTAGATCAGGAGGGATCTGAAGCTCTTTCTGGCACCCTGCCGGAGAGGGGAATTCACCCTGGAGGCCTTCTTCATCATCATGCAAGCCTCCGGTGTGATGCGTGAGTAGTTTATCTCTGGACTACGGGTCCATGTAGTAGCTAGATGGCTGGTTCTCCTCCTTTGTGCTTTCATGTTTAGATCTTGTGAGCTCCGTTCATGATCAAGATCATCTATTTGTAATTCTGCATGTTGTGTTTGTGGGGATCCGATGGATATTGAGATGCTATTTCAGATTGATTATTGATTCTATCATGTCTTTGTTATTTGTGATCTTGCATGATTTCCGTTGTTAGTAGCTATCTTGGCCAAGTAGATGCTAGCAACTCCAAGAGTTAGTATTTATGCTCGATAGTGGGTTCATGCCTCTGGTAATCTGGGGAAGTGACAGAAATCTCTAAGGTACTAGATGTGTTGTTTCTACTAGGGAGAAAACAACAATCCTTTGTTCATAGAACAATCGTATTGTTTACTTTACACGCAATTCATAAAGAAATAATACGTTGCTTGCAACTTAATACTGGAGGGCGTTCGGATGATAACCTGAAGGTGGATTATTAGTCATAGATGCAGTTGGATGGCGGTCTATGTATAATGTTATAATGCCCAATCAAGTCTCAAAGGAGTCAAGATGATTAGTATATGCTTGTATGCTTTCTCTATGTTTGTCAATTGCCCCGCTGTAATTTGTTCACCCAGCATGCTATATATCTTAAGGAGAGCCACCTCTAGTGAACTATGGACCCCGGTCCTTTCTTTTACATTCAATCTATAAATTGTTTACTGCTTTGTGTTTACTTTCTACAAACTATTAATTCCTTCCATTCGATACGTTTAATCCTTTGTTTTCAGCAAAACCGGTGAGATTGACAACCTCATCATAAGTTTGGGGCAAAGTTCTATGGTTGTGTTGTGCAGGTTTCAACATTGCTGCTGACACCGGTAGTGCACCCTGCCAACGTTCAGCTAGCTACACCTTTGGGGTGTTTCCTTGCTCCTACTGGATTGATAACCTTGGTTTCTTACTGTTGGAAAACTTGCTACCGTGCTCATCATACCTTCCTCTTGGGGTTCCCCAACAAGCTCGATATATTTGGGCCATCAAGTACCAACAGCAAAACCTATATTGTTTGTGTGCATTGTTGCCTCAGGTTCACCAACCCATCCCTAAAACACAACACCATCATATGTGTCTCCCCTTGAACTCTGTTGGGGAAAATTTCAATGATCGGCCTCGGTGATAAACTGAAATGTAATTCTTATACACTATGAATGCATGGAATAGATAATTCAAATATCATAGTTCTATGAATGTACAATAAAGGTTGCAGCCTCATAAGTTTCTTCAGGGATGGTGTAAGCGAACCAAGTAACAATTGCCCAACTTATATTGTTCTTGTACACGGCCCCAGGTTCGCTAACTCATCCCTAAAAAACTGACACCAATGTGTCTGCCTCTCTTTTGGGGAAAATTTGAATCATTGGCCACAATATGAAATTGAAATGTAATCATACAAAAAATTATTTAGGGATATACATATGAATTATATGACTCATTCAAAGATCAAAAACAATACGATGATTATATATATAGGTTCCATATGTGAATAAATTAAGGGCCTTATTAATTTTTTTAGAGATGGTGTTGGAGAACCAAAATACCAACAGCACAACCTATATTTTTATGTACATTGCTGCCTCAGGTTCACTAACCATCCTTAAGAAAACGACACCATCAAATATGTCTCTCTTGCACTATTTTGGGGCAAAATTGAATCATTGGGCTTAGTAAGGAATAGAAATGTAATGTTATAGGCATGTTGTGTATGGAAATCAACACTCAACTAGCAAACTCAAATAGATGGTAGATGAGAAGATTGGTGTTTTGTGGCTAGACAGATTGGGGTTTTGTGACTAGATGGCAGATGCATCATCGACTGTTCAAACCATATATATACTACCCTACTTCAAGAGCAAAATAATCTATACACGATTGAGCAAATCCTATGTATGAACAATGAAATCTGCGGGTGTGGCTAGAGAAGCTAGCAATGTAGTACCTCGGACTCCTCATCAGGGACCTCCTCCTCGAACTCGTCATTCTCTACGATTGCATGAAAGATTTCTTGTACAGCGACGGGGTCGTTGATGTAGAGCACCGGATTGCCTCCGCGTGCCGCCTGCCCCCCATCCAGATCTGCCACTGGCACCATGACGTTGTTGGCCACCTGCTGCTCGACGGCGATGGCTACTGGCTGGACGGATGAGCTCGAACCCTCGACGGCGTGGCGACCAATGGCGTTCGTGCCTGGAGAAGACGCCTCCGCCTGCTTGGCAACGACAAAGCCATCTGCTGATGCACTTTCACCGGGCTTCACCTCCGGCTCGTCTCCATGTGTACACTTCATGGCACACCTAGGGAAGGAGGTGGTGCAAGCGAAGGAGCTTCGGCGCACGCGGTAGGTGCAGATTGGGGTATTGGGAGTAGACAAATTGGACAAAATGACACGAGCTCATGGAAGAAGAAGGTCGAGCGGGTTTATAAACACTAGACCATTCGTAGTCCTCGAGTGGACATGTGTGGTGGGCGGGGGGATGGGGCTACCACGATCTCCACTTTTTTTGGTTCCCTTTTCTGTGAAACAACCATGATCTCCACTTTAGAACTGCATTAAAAACACGCTCATGGCAGACCTCGATTCCACTACATGCAAGTGGCGCAGAACCAATTTCTAGCAACGTTAGGTCTACTCGAGGGGCCCCCTTGACGCATGGAAGTTACTTGCGGTAGGACCCAGTTGGAAGTGAGATTGAGAGCGCTGCACAAAAATGGGATATTTCTTATTAAAATCAAGTGGCAATAAATAGCAGCGTCCCATCGACAACCGTGCACTCGATGACCCCGTTGCCCTGTGCATGTGTTGTAGTAGCAGTAGTAGGATTTTTACACATGATTAAACATGACATGACCACTCGACGAATTTTTTCATGGACGGCACTCGCTTGTAGAAGTCTCGCTGAGGAAGACGTTTGTGCTATCTCACGCTATACAGTGAAGGGCACGACGTGTGCA
This sequence comes from Avena sativa, assembly GCA_916181665.1. Lineage (NCBI taxonomy): Eukaryota > Viridiplantae > Streptophyta > Magnoliopsida > Poales > Poaceae > Avena > Avena sativa. Next base: position 202,023,994 of record OV702290.1, read on the forward strand.
ACCATCCTCATTCGATCACATAGGCTCAACGGTTGGGGCAAACGATCCGCATGACAATTGTGTCAACCAATCAGGGCGTAGCAGACAGAGCGAGCACATGTTTGGCCTTCTACGAAAGAGAGAGAAGGAGGGCAAAACTGAGTAGTATCAAAAAACCAAGGGATAAACTGAGTAGTATAAAAACGAAAAGTGAGTGTCTTGTACAATGGAATACAATGAATGTGTGTTATTTTCACAGACCACATATGGATCCACCAGTGTCATTGCTTGTCTATTCTTTTCATAAACCACATATGGATCCACCAGTGTCATTGCATGTGTGTTGTTTTCATAAACCACATCTAGAGTCATTGGATATGTGTTATTATCATGAACCACATGGATCGACCAGAGTTCATTGCATGTGTGTTCTTCTCATAAACCACATGGATCAACCAGAGTCATTGCATGTGTGCTCTTTTCACAAACCACATATGGATCCACCAGAGTCATTGCATGTGTGTTCTTTTCACAAACCACATATGGGTCCACCAGTGTCATTGCATGTGTGTTCTTTTCATTAACCACGGCTAGAGTCATTGCATGTGTGTTCTTTGCATAAACCACATATGGATCCACCAATGTTGTTGCATGCCTGTTCTTTTCATCAACCACATGGATCCACCAGTTTCATTGCATGTGTGTTCTTTTCATAAACCTAAACTAGAGTCATTGCATGTGTGTTCTTTTCACAACCCACATATGGATCGACCAGAATCATAGCATTTGTGTTCTTTTCATAAACCACTTATGGATCCACTAGAGTTCATTGCATGTCTATTATTTTCATAAACCACATGAGCATGTGTGTTGTTTTCACAAACCACATATGGATCCACCAGTGTCATTGAATGTATGTTATTTTCCTAAAACACATCTGGATCCACCAGAGCCATTTCATGTGTGTTATTTTCATGAACCTCAACTAGAGACAGTGAATGTGTGTTGTTTTCACAAACCACATATGGATCCACCAGAGTCATTGCATGTGTGTTCTTTTTATAGACCACATATGGATCCACCAGTGTCATTGCATGTGTGTTCTTTTCACAAACCACATATGGATCCACCAGAGTCATTGCATGTGTGTTCTTTTCACAGACCACATATGGATCCACTAGAGTCATTGCATGTGTGTTCTTTTCATTAACCATAGCTAGAGTCATTGCATGTTTGTTCTTTTCACAAACCACATATGGATCCACCAGAGTCATTGCATGTGTGTTCTTTTCACAAACCACATATGGATCCACCAGTGACATTGAATGTGCGTTCTTTTCCTAAAACACATAAGGATCCACTGGAGTCATTAGATGTGTGTTCTTTTCATGAACCACACCTAGAGTTAGTGAATGTGTGTTCTTTTCATGAACATATGGATCCACCAGAGTCATTGCACGTGTGTTCTTTTCATAGACCACATATGGATCCACTAGTGTCATTGCATGTGTGTTCTTTTAATAAACCACAGCTAGAGTCACTGGATGTGTGTTCTTTTCATAAACCACAACTAGATTCATTGCACGTATGTTCTTTTCACAAACCACATATAGATCCACCAGTGTCATTGAATGTGTGTTCTTTTCATAAACCACATATGGATCCACCAGAGTCATTGCATGTGTGTTCTTTTATTAACCACAGCTAGAGTCATTGCATGTCTGTTCTTTTCACAAACCACATAAGCATCCACCAGAGTCATTTCATGTGTGTTCTTTTCACAAACCTCATATAGATCCACCAGAGTCATTGCATGTCTATTCTTTTCATAAACCACATGGATCCACGAGTGTCATTGCATGTGTGTTCTTTTCATTAACCAAAGCTAGAGTCATTGTGTGTCTGTTCTTTTCACAAATCACATATGGATCCACCAGAATCATTGCATGTGTGTTCTTTTCATTAACCACAGCTAGAGTCGTTACATGTCTGTTCTTTTCACAAACCACATATGAATCCACCAGTGTCATTGCATGTGTGATCTTTTCATAAACCACAAATGGATCCACCAAAGTTCATTCCATGTGTGTTCTTTTCATATACTACGGCTAGAGTCATTGCATGTCTATTCTTTTCACAAATCACATATAGATCGACCAGAGTCATTGAATGTGTGTTCTTTTCACCAACCACATATGGACCCACCAATGTCATTGAATGTGTGTTCTTTTCATTAACCACGGCTAGAGTCATTGCATGTTTCTTCTTTTCTCAAAGCACATAAGGATCCACCAGAGTCATTTCATGTGTGTTCTTTTCACAAACCACATATGGATCCACCAGAGTCATGGCATGTGTGTTCTTTTCACAATCCACATATGGTTCCACCAGTGACATTGAATGTGTGTTCTTTTCCTAAAACACATATGGATCCACCAGCGTCATTACATGTGTATTCTTTTAATGAACCACAACTAGAGTCAGTGAATGTGTGTTCTTTTCACAAACAACATATGGATCCACCAGAGTCAGTGCATGTGTGCTCTTTTCGTAGACCACATATGGATCCACTAGTGTCATTGCATGTGTGTTCTTTTAATAAACCATAGCTAGTGTTACTGGATGTGTCTTCTTTTCATAAACCACAACTAGAGTCATTGCATGTGTGTTCTTTTAATGGATCCACCACTATCATTGAATGTGTGTTCTTTTCATAAACCACATATGGATCCACTAGAGTCATTGCATGTGTGTTCTTTTCATTAACCACAACTAGAGTCATTGCATGTTTGTTCTTTTCACAAACCACATAAGGATCCACCAAAGTCGTTTCATGTGTGTTCTTTTCACAAAGCTCATATGGATCCACCAAAGTCATTGCATGTTTGTTCTGTTCATAAACCACATGGATCCACCAGTGTCATTGCATGTGTGTTCCTCATTAACCAAAGCAAGAGTCATTGCATGTCTGTTCTATTCACAAACCACATATGGATCCACCAGAATCATTGCATGTGTGTTCTTTTCATTAACCACAGCTAGAGTCATTGCATGTCTGTTCTTTTCACAAACAACATATAGATTCACCAGTGTCAATGCATGTGTGTTCTTTTCATAAACCACATATGGATCCACCAAAGTTCATTCCATATGTGTTCTTTTCATATACCACAGGTATAGTCATTGCATGTATGTTCTTTTCACAAACCAGATATGGATCCACCAGAGTCATTGCACGTGTGTTCTTTTCACTAACCATATATGGATCCACCAGTGTCATTGAATGTGTGTTCTTTTCATTAACCATAACTAGAGTCATTGCATCTATGTTCTTTTCTCAAACCACATAAGGATCCACCAGAGTCATTCCATGTGTGTTCTTATCACAAACCACATATGGATCCACTAGAGTCATTGCATGTTTGTTTTTTTCATAAACCACATGGATCTAGCAGTGTCATTGCATCTGTGTTCTTTTCATTAACCACATCCAGAGTCATTGCATGTATGTTCTTTTCACAAACCACATAACGATCCACCAGTCATTGCATGTTTGTTCTTTTCATAAACCACATGTGTATCCACCAGAGTTCATTGCGTGTGTGTTCTTTTCATAAACCACAACTAGAGTAATTGCATGTGTGTTCTTTTCACAAACCACATATGGATCCACCAGATTCATTGCATGTGTGTTCTTTTCATTGACCACAGCTAGAGTCATTGCATGTCTGTTCTTTTCACAAACCACATATGGATCCACTAGAGTCATTGCATGTGTGTTCTTTTCTTAAACCACATATCGATCCATCAGAGTTCATTGCATGTTTGTTCTTTTCATAAACCACATGAGCATGTGTGTTCTTTTCACCTACCACATATGGATCCACCAGTGACATTGAATGTGTGTTCTTTTCCTAAAACACATATGGATCCACTAGAGTCATTGCATGTGTGTTCTTTTCATGAACCACAACTAGTGTCAGTGAATGTGTGTTCTTTTCACAATCCACATATGGATCCACCAGAGTCATTGCATGTGTGTTCTTTTCATAAACCACATATGGATCCACTAGTGTCATTGCATGTGTGTTCTTTTAATAAACCACAGCTAGAGTCACTGGATGTGTGTTCTTTTCATAAACCACAACTAGGGTCATTGCATGTGTGTCTTTGCACACACCACATATGGACCGACGAGTGTCATTGAATGTGTGTTATTTTTGTAAACCACATATGCATCAACCAGAGTCATTGCATGTGTGTTCTTTTCATTAACCATAGCTAGAGTCATTGCATGTCTGTTCTTTTCACAAACCACATAAGGATCCACCAGAGTCATTTCATGTGTGTTATTTTCATAAATCACATATGGATCCACCAGAGTCGTTTTATGTCTATTCTTTTCATGACCATATGGATCCACCAGTGTCATTGCTTGTGTGTTCTTTTCATTAACCAAATCAAGATTCATTGCATGTCTGTTCTTTTCACAAACCACATATGGATCCACCAGAATCATTGCATGTGTGTTCTTTTCATTAACCATAGCTAGAGTCATTGCATGTTTGTTCGTTTCGCAAACCACATATGGATCCACTAATGTCATTGCATGTGTGTTCTTTTCATAAACCACATATGGATCCACCAGAGTTCATTGCATGTGTGTTCTTTTTATAAACCACAGGTAGAGTCATTGCATGTGTGTTCTTTTCACAAACCGCATATGGATCCACCAGAGTCATTGCATGTGTGTTCTTTTCACCAACCACATATGGATCCACCAGTGTCATTGAATGTGTGTTCTTTTCACAAATCATTGCATGTCTATTCTTTTCACAAACCACATAAGGATCCACCAGAGTCATTGCATATCTGTTCTTTTCATAAACCATATGGATCCAGCAGTGTCATTGCATGTGTGATGTTTTCATTAACCACATCCAGAGTCATTACATGTCTGTTCTTTTCACAAACCACATAAGGGTACACCAGAGTCATTGCATGTATGTTCTTATCATAAACCACATATGGATCCACCAGAGTTTATTGCATGTGTGTTCTTTTCATTAACCATACCAAGAGTCATTTCATGTCTGTTCTTTTCACAAACCACATAAGGATCCACCAGAGTCATTTCATGTGTGTTCTTTTCACAAATCATATATGGATCCAGCAGAGTCATTGCATGTCGGTTCTTTTCATAAAACACATGGATCCACCAGTGTCATTGCATGTGTGATCTTTTCATTAACCAAATCTAGAGTCATGACATGTCTGTTCTTTTAACAAACCACATAAGGATACAACAGAGTCATTGCATGTATTTTATTTTCATAAACCACAAATGGATCCACCAGAGTTTATTGCATGTGTGTTTTTTCATTAACCATAGCTAGAGTCATTGCATGTCTGTTTTTTTCACAAACCACATAAGGATCCACCAGAGTCATTTCGTGTGTGTTCTTTTCATTAACCACATCCAGAGTAATTGCATGTCTGTTCTTTTGACAAACCACATGAGGATCCACCAGAGTCATTGCATGTCTGTTCTTTTCATAAACCACATATGGATCCACCAGAGTTTATTGCATGTGTTCTTTTCATAAACCACAGCTAGAGTCATTGCATGTCTATTCTTTTCACAAACCACATATAGATCCGCCAGAGTCATTGCATGTGTGTTATTTTCACCAACCACATATGGATACACCTTTGTCATTCAATGTGTGTTCTTTTCATTAACCATAGCTATAGTCATTGCATGTCTATTCTTTTCACAAACCAAATAAGGATCCACTAGAGTCATTTCATGTGTGTGCTTTTCACAAACCACATAGGGATCCACCAGACTCACTGCATGTCTGTTCTTTTCATAAACCACATGGATCCACAAGTGTCACTGCATGTGTGATCTTTTCAATAACCACATCCAGAGTCATTGCATGTCTGATCTTTTCATAAACCACATATGGATCAACCAGAGTTTATTGCATGTGTGTTCTTTTTATAAACTACAGCTAGATGCATGTGTGTTCTTTTCAGAAACCACATATGGATCCACCAGAGTCATTACATGTGTGTTATTTTCATTAACCACATATAGAGTCATTGCATGTCTATTCTTTTCACAAACCACATATGGATCCACCAGAGTCATTGCATGTGTGTTCTTTTCATAAACAACATATGGATCCACCAGAGTTCATTGCTTGGTTGTTATTTTCATAAACCACATGAGCATGTGTGTTCTTTTCACAAACCACATATGGATCCACCAGTGACATTGAATATTTGTTCTTTTCCTAAAACACATATGGATCCACCAGAGTCCTTGCATGTGTGTTCTTTTCATGAACCACAACTAGAGTTAGTGAATGTATGTTCTTTTCACTAACCACATATGGATCCACCAGAGTCATTGCATGTGTGTTCTTTTCATAGACCATATATGGATCCACCAGTGTCATTGAATGTGTGTTCTTTTCATTAACCATAGCTAGAGTCATTGCATGTCTGTTCTTTTCACAAACCACACAAGGATCCACCAGAGTCATTTCATGTGTGTTCTTTTCACAAACCACATAAGGATCCACCAGAGTCATTACATATCTGTTCTTTTCAAAACCCATATAGATCCACCAGTGTCATTGCATGTCTGTTCTTTTAACAAACCACATAAGGATACAACAGAGTCATTGCATGTATTTTCTTTTCATAAACCACATATGGATCCACTAGAGTTTATTGCATCTGTGTTTTTTCATTAACCATAGCTAGTGTCATTCAATGTGTGTTGTTTTCATTAACCATAGCTATAGTCATTGCATGTCTATTCTTTTCACAAACCAAATAAGGATCCACCAGAGTCATTTCATGTGTGTGCTTTTCACAAACCACATAGGGATCCACCAGAGTCACTGCATGTCTGTTCCTTTCATAAACCACATGGATCCACAAGTGTCACTGCATGTGTGATCTTTTCAATAACCACATCCAGAGTCATTGCATGTCTGATCTTTTCATAAACCACATATGGATCGACCAGAGTTTATTGCATGTGTGTTCTTTTTATAAACTACAGCTAGAGTCATTGCATGTGTGTTCTTTTCAGAAACCACATATGGATCCACCAGAGTCATTACATGTGTGTTATTTTCATTAACCACACCTAGAGTCATTGCATGTCTGTTCTTTTCACAAACCACATATGGATCCACTAGAGTCATTGCACGTGTGTTCTTTTCATAAACAATATATGGATCCAGGAGAGTTCATTGCATGGTTGTTATTTTCATAAACCACATGAGCATGTGTGTTCTTTTCACAAACCACATATGGATCCACCAGTGACATTGAATATGTGTTCTTTTCCTAAAACACATATGGATCCACCAGAGTCCTTGCATGTGTGTTCTTTTCATGAACCACAACTAGAGTTAGTGAATGTATGTTCTTTTCACTAACCACATATGGATCCACCAGAGTCATTGCATGTGTGTTCTTTTCATAGACCATATATGGATCCACCAGTGTCATTGAATGTGTGTTCTTTTCATTAACCATAGCTAGAGTCATTGCATGTCTGTTCTTTTCACAAACCACACAAGTATCCACCAGAGTCATTTCATGTGTGTTCTTTTCACAAACCACATAAGGATCCACCAGAGTCATTACATATCTGTTCTTTTCAAAAACCATATGGATCCACCAGTGTCATTGCATGTCTGTTCTTTTCACAAACCACATAAGGATCCACCAGAGTTTATTGCATGTGTTTTCTTTTTATTAACCATAGCTAGAGTCATTGCATGTCTGTTGTTTTCACAGACCACATAAGGATCCACCAGAGTCATTTCATGTGTGTTCTTTTTACAAATCATATATGGATCCAGCAGAGTCATTGCATGTCAGTTCTTTTCATAAACCACATGGATCCACCAGTGTCATTGCATGTGCGATCTTTTCATTAACCATAGCTAGAGACACTGCATGTCTATTCTTTTCACAAACCACATATGGATCCACCAGAATCATTGCATGTGTGTTCTTTTCATTAACCACATCTAGAGTCATTGCATGTTTGTTCTTTTCACAAACCACATAAGGATACACCAGAGTCATTACATGTATGTTCTTTTCATAAACCACATATGGATCCACTAGTTTTATTGCATGTGTGTTGTTTTCATTAACCATAGCTTGAGTCATTGCATGTTTGTTCTTTTCACAAACCACATAAGGATCCACCAGAGTCATTTCATGTGTGTTATTTTCATTAACCACATCCAGAGTCATTGCATATTTGTTCTTTTCTCAAACCACATAAGGATCCACCAGAGTCATTGCATGTGTGTTCTTTTGATAAACTACATATGGATCCACCAGAGTTTATTGCATGTGTGTTCTTTTCATAAACCACAACTAGAGTCATTGCATGTCTGTTCTTTTCACAAACCACATATGGATCCACCAGAGTCATTACATGTGTGTTCTTTTCACCAAGCACATATGGATACACCAGTGTCATTGAATGTGTGTTCTTTTCATTAACCAGATCTAGAGTCATTGCATGTCCGTTCTTTTCACAAACCACAAAAGGATCCACCAGAGTCATTTCATGTGTGTTCTTTTCACAAACCACATATGGATTCACCAGAGTCATTGTATGTCTGCTCTTTTGATAAACCACATGGATCCACCAGTGTCATTGCATGTGTGATCTTTTCATTAACCACATCCAGAGTCATTGCATGTCTGTTAATTTCACAAACCACATACGAATCCACCAGAGTCATTGCATGTGTATTCTTTTCATAAACCACATATGGATCAACCAGAGTTTATTGCATGTGTGTTCTTTTTATAAAACATAGCTAGAGTCATTGCATATGTGTTCTTTTCACAAACCACATATGGATCCACCAGAGTCATTACATTTGTGTTCTTTTCATTAACCACACCTACATTCATTGCATGTCTGTTATTTTCACAAACCACATATGGATAGACCAGAGTCATTGCATGTGTGTTCTTTTCATAAACCACATATGGATCCACTAGAGTTCATTGCATGTCTGTTCTTTTCATAAACCACATGGGCATGTGTATTATTTTCACAAACCACATATGGAACCACCAGAGTCATTCCATGTGTGTTCTTTTCATAAACCACATATGGATCCATCAGAGTTCATTGCATGTTTGATCTTTTCATAAACCACATGAGCATGTGTGTTCTTTTCACAAACCACATATGGATCCACCAGTGACATTGAATGTGTGTTCTTTTCCTAAAACACATATGGATCTACTAGAGTCATTGCATGTGTGTTCTTTTCATGAACCACAACTAGAGTCAGTGAATGTATGTTCTTTTCACAAACCACATATGGATCCACCAGAGTCATTGCAAGTGTGTTCTTTTCATATACCACATATGGATCTACTAGAGTCATTGCATGTGTGTTCTTTTTATTAACCACACCTAGAGTCATTGCATGTGTGTTCTTTTCACCAACCATATATGGATCCACCAATGTCATTGAATGTGTGCTCTTTTCCTAAAACACATATGGATCCACCAGAGTCATTGCATGTGTGCTCTTTTCATGAACCACAACTAGAGTCATTGAATGTGTGTTCTTTTCACAAACCACATATGGATCCACCAGTGACATTGAATGTGTGTTGTTTTCCTAAAACACATATGGATCCACCAGAGTCATGGCATGTGTGCTCTTTTCATGAACCACAACTAGAGTTAGTGAATGTGTGTTATTTTCGCAAACCACATATGAATCCACCAGAGTCATTGCATGTGTGTTCTTTTCATAGACCACATATGGATCCACAAGTGTCATTGCATGTGTGTTCTTTAATAAACCACATCTAGAGTCACAAGACGTGTGTTCTTTTCATAAACCAGAACTAGAGTCATTGCATGTGTGTTGTTTTCACAAACCACATATGGATCCATCAGTGACATGTCATGTGTGTTCTTTTCACAAACCACATATGGATCCACCAGAGTCATTGCATGTGTGTTGTTTTCATTAACCACAGCTAGAGTCATTGCATGTCTGTTATTTTCAGAAACCACATATGGATCCAACAGATTCATTGCATGTGTGTTCTTTTCATAAACCACATCTGGATCCACCAAAGTTCATTGCATGTTTATTATTTTCATAAACCACATGAGCATGTGTGTTCTTTTCAGAAACCACATATGGATCCACCAGTGACATTGAATGTGTGTTCTTTTCCTAAAACACATTTGGATCCACCAGAGTCATTACATGTTTGTCCTTTTCATGAACCACAACTAGAGTCAGTGAATGTGTGTTCGTTTCACAAACCATATATGGATCCACCAGAGTCATTGCATGTGTGTTGTTTTCATTAACCACATATGGATCCATCACTATCATTGCATGTGTGTTATTTTAATAAACCACAGCTAGAGTCGATGGATGTGTGTTCTTTTCATAAACCACAAACAAAGTCATTGCATGTGTGTTCTTGTCACAAACCACATATGGATCCACCAGTGTCATTTCATCCGTGTTCTTTTCAGAAACCACATATGGATCCACCAGAGTCATTGCATGTCTGTTCTTTTCATAAACCACATGGATCCACTAGTGTCATTGCATGTGTGATCTTTTCATTAACCACATCCAAAGTCATTGCTTGTCTGTTCTTTTCACAAACCACATAAGGATCCACTAGAGTCATTGCATGTCTGTTCTTTTCATAAACCACATATGGATCGACCAGAGTTTATTGAATGTGTGTTCTTTTTATAAACTACAACTAGAGTCATTGCATGTGTGTTCTTTTCACAAACCACATATGGATCCACTAGAGTCATTGCATGTGTGTTCTTTTCATTAACCTCACCTAGAGTCATTGCATGTCTATTCTTTTCACAAACCACATATGGATCCACTAGAGTCATTGCATGTGTGTTCTTTTCATTAACCTCACCTAGAGTCATTGCATGTCTATTCTTTTCAGAAACCACATATGGATCCACCAGAGTCTTTGCATGTGTGTTCTTTTCATAAACCACATATGGATCCACTAGAGTTCATTGCATGGCTGTTCTTTTCATAGACCACATGAGCATGTGTGTTCTTTTCACAAACCACATATGGATCCACCAGTGACATTGATTGTGTGTTCTTTTCCTAAAACACATATGGATCCACCAGAGTCATTGCATGTATATTCTTTTCATGAACCACAACTATAGTTAGTGAATGTATGTTCTTTTCACAAACCACGTATGGATCCACCAGATTCATTGCATGTGTGTTCTTTTCATAGACCATATATGGATCAACCAGAGTCATTGCATGTGTGTTCTTTTCACCAACCACATATGGATCCACCAGTGTCATTGAATGTGTTTTCTTTTCGTTAACCACAGCTAGAGTCATTGCATGTCTGTTCTTTTCACAAACCACACAAGGATCCACCAGAGTCATTTCATGTGTGTTCTTTTCACAAACCATATAAGGATCCACCAGAGTCATTGCATGTATGTTCTTTTCATAAACCATATGGATCCACTAGTGTCATTGCATGTGTGATCTTTTCATTAAGCACATCCAGAGTCATTGCATGTCTGTTCTTTTCACAAACCACATAAGGATCCACTAGAGTCATTGCATTTCTGTTCTTTTCATAAACCACATATGGATCCACTAGAATTTATTGCATGTGTTTTCTTTTCATTAACCATAGCTAGAATCATTGCATGTCTGTTCTTTTCACAAACCACATAAGGATCCACCAGACTCATTTCATGTGTGTTATTGTTGCGACCTCGGATCGTTAAGGATCCTAAGTCCCTGTGATTAACATGCTAGTCCCTGGATCAATAGCTAGCACTTCACAGTCGATGAATATCATGTAAAACACAAGTCATTATTACACGAATAATCCAGAGTATAATTATTACAACTTGCATAACTTATAGCTAGCTCAAATAAAACAGCGGAAACTACGAAGAACTTGAGTCCATAAATGCCTCTGGCTAGTTGCGTGAAGACCCGCGATCCCTACGCACCTTTCAATCTTTGGATTCTACACATAAGACGTGCAGCCAACAAGTTGGGTCAATACTTTGAATGTATTGGAAAATTACACCAAGGAAAGAGTAAGACTATCTCCACATGCAAGGCTAGGAGTAGGCTCCGGGGTTCATTTGCGTAACGCCAATTTTATCAATGTAATAAGAAAAGAGGAAGAAAGTTTTCCCTACTTTGTAAACTTTGATAAATAGTATAGGGTCGAATGGAACACGTGGATATTACTCACCAAGTGCCCAATCAACCTAGCACTTGGATATTACACACCAAGTTCCCAAAAACCCGCCCAATGGCGATATTACTCATGCCTTGGGTTTTATAAAACGTTAGGTTTGGAAAAGAGACGAAGATCCTTCAGAGGCTCCATCCTTCAGATGCTCATAGTTGTTCTGTTTCCGTGAACACGGTTGATCGATCAGATTGCAATACTCTCAAGAGGTTGTGGACTTTCCCCACAATCCATGATCAAGTACTTTTATAGACAAGACCATGGCGAAGCCTTCCCTTAGTATCCCCTCTACCAGCTGGATCCAACCGTGCCAAGAACCTCCAAATGTTGATACCTCGGTGAGGTTTCCCACTAAGTACTAAGCCAAGACAGAGCCCATATGTATTGTGGTTGCACGGGAAGCTTCTGAATTCCGAAACATGGCAGACTTCTTTGATTCCTAGGCTGCCGTCCTCCACCAAAATCCCACTCGTTGTCCCGACAACCATTCGGCCCAGAAGAAAACTTAGTTTTATTTTGAAGGGGGGTTGTGAGAGGAAAAAGGTTCGCTCGAGAGAGCTCTTTTACTTAGAAATTTTTGAGTCTTTCGAACCCTCCCAACGGTACTTGATATAGATAAGTATATAGCATAGCAAGCATAACTTAGAAAAACAGGATAACCTATTGGGATAGAAAATCCTAAGCATAGAGCTACTCATGGCATACTACAACACCGCACTTGCAAAATAGTACTAAGAAATTCTACCAAAATCCTACACATGCATACTACAGAATTTGAAGAGTAAAACATGCATAGTCAAAACTGGGACATAAACATGAACAAGTGGTGTAACTTTCCTTGATCCGAGCAGCACTCTACACAACAGTACTCCTCAACGCACTCCGAGCAATCTAACGAAACAAACATGGATCCAATCACAATTTGCACAAAACAAAGTCACGAAGTCGAATATGCATGCATGCAACATGGTAATATGCAAGGATGGATTCGATTTCGACCAAGGGTTTTATTCAGGGGTGTTGTTGAGTTGGGGACGTCATTAGAATCGATTCCCCACAGATTTTAAGTATTTTGGGTTAAACCCTGGATAACCAAGCTCAAAACTAGATCTACAACTCCAATCTACCTCGAGACTGATCTGAACACCCTAAGCATGATATGACAATTTTTCTACAGAAGGTCTCGTTGATACAAAACCAACGTAACAAGAATCAACTAAAACGGATCTACGGATAATTTTCTAGAATTAAAATACTCTAATCTAAACTTTAAATCCTACTGCAAGATTGCTATGGTAAAACAGCAATATTATTGCAGATCTGTGATCTACTCGAAAATATTAATCCAACGGTATATCATACTCAATATTTGGACTAAAACTCGAATTACTATGGATTTTACAAGATTAAAGTATTTTCTGCCTATTTAAAAGAAAACCAGAACAGTGGCCAGCTGTGTAGCGCCAAGTGGCGGCACGGGGTTGGTCCAGCGGGGCGCGCGTGACGCCGACGCGGTGATGACGCGGCACTGATGTGGGCATGCCATGCGGCGGGTCGCGGCTGGCCGGGTCGGTTTGACCGATCTGTGCCCTTAGATTTTGATCTAACGGTCGGAGAGAGGGGGGTGGTGGCTTACCGGCGGTGGCGACGGCGGGTGGCGGTGGAGCGTCGGTGGAGGTCGGCGACGGTCGACGGCGGCGAGGTGGTGCTCCCCCGGCACAGCGAAGAAGGCGACGGCGACCGGCTCCTCGCCACGGTTCCGTTCCCGAGGGCGGCGTCGGCTCCTTCCTCCCGAGGTGGCGGCGGGCGACGGCTAGAGGCGGCGGAGTCCGGGGAAGCTCCGGCGAGCGATTGGCGGTGGCTCGATGGCAGAGGAGTAGAGAAAATCTAGGGTTTCGTGGGAGGCGTCCCGGGGCTTTAAATAGCCGGGCTTACTTGGTGCGGGGGTTGCGAAAATCTGCTCCGATTCGGCCAGAGTTGGTTGTGCCGACGCGGCGAGGCGTGCTCGAGCCGGACTCGGACGGAGGAGGCGGATGACGGGTGGGTCCGTCCTGTCGGCGGCTGCGGCTGGAGGCAGGCTGGCGGATGGCACGGCTTGCTGGGCTGGCCCACACGCTGCGCGACGCCCACCCGGCCAGGCGAGCGGTAGGTAAGCGCCAGGCTAGCTCGGCTGGCCCGGTTAGACTAGGTTTCTCCTTTTTTATACCTTTTATCTTTTTCTGTTTTACTAAAAGTCGCATAACTTTTGCAAACGGACTCCGATTTGAATGAAATCGGTCTCTAAAATTTTATAAAAAGAAGAGGGTTAGGGTAGGATTATAAAATAACACCTTTGCAAGGGTGTTGGTGGTTCAAAAAAGTTTTACCCCTTTTAGTCTATATAAGACTATGGGATTTAGGAAAAAATATCTATGCAGTTTTTATTATTCAATGCCATGATATGATGCATGCTTCTAGTAACATCTGTAATTGCAAAAATTTGGGATGTTACAAACCTACCCCCCTTAAGAAGAATCTCGTCCCCGAGATTCAGGTTAGTTAGCAAATAGGTGTGGGTGTTCTTTCTTTCGGTCTTCTTCACGTTCCCACGTGGCCTCTTCCTCGGAATGGTGATTCCATTGAACTTTGCAAAACCTGATAGTCTTGGTACGAGTAATTCTCTCAGCTGTTTCCAGAATCCTGGTGGGTTTTTCCTCATAGGTTAGATTGTTTTCCAGTTGAACTTCTTCCAACGGAACCGTATCCTTTAGTGGGGTTTCAGCCATTTCCGGGTGACACTTCTTTAGTTGCAACACATGAAAAACATCATGAACTGTTAGCACTTCAGGCAATTCCAACTAATAGGCAACTTCCCCTCTTTAACCCAAGATTTTGTAGGGCCCTATGAATCGGGGTGCTAATTTACCCTTGATTCCGAATCTCTTAACTCCTCGTAGTGGCGAAACTCGGAGATACGCACGGTCTCCCACTTCATAAGTCACATCCCTGCGCTTGGAATCAGCATAACTCTTTTGTCTAGATTGGGCTATTTTTAACCTTTCTTGAATCTGTCTCACCTTTTCTTCGGCATCCTTGATTAGTTTAGGTCCAAACAAACTACGTTCTCCAACTCCGCTCCATAGCAGCGGAGTCCTACACTTTCTGCCATATAGAACTTCAAATGGAGCCATCTTGATACTAGTTTGGTAGTTGTTATTGTATGAGAATTCCGCATATGGCAAGTTATCATCCCAACTAGACCCATAGTCTAGCGCACAGGCTCTTAACATGTCCTCCAAGATCTGATTAACTCTTTCCGTCTGTCCATCTGTTTGTGGGTGGAAGGCAGTACTAAACTCCAGTCGTGTCCCTAGAGACTCGTGTAGCTGTTGCCAAAACTTAGAGGTGAATTGGGTACCTCTGTCAGAGACAATCCCCTTGGGTACACCATGAATGCTTACGATCCTTGTCATATAAATCTTGGCAAGTTTAGCACTCATATAGGTGGTCTTTACGGGAATAAAGTGGGCCACCTTTGTGAAGTGGTCGAATACTACCCAGATGGAGTCATACCCAGAACGAGTCCGCGGTAGTCCTGTGATAAAATCCATGCCTACCTTGTCCCACTTCCAATCGGGCACAGGTAATGGCTGCAGCAGTCCTGCTGGCTTTTGATGTTCGGCCTTGACTCTGTTGCACACGTCACACAAGGAGATGTATTCAACAATTTCCTTTTCATGTTGTTCCACCAGAATCTATCATTCACATCCATGTACATCTTTGTATTACCAGGATGAATTGAGTAAGGCGAATCGTGAGCTTCCTGAAGAATTAACTTCCTGATATCAGGGTCATCAGGAACGCACAAACGCTTCTCATACCAAAGTGTTCCTTGTTCATCCGTGTGAAAACCTTTTGCTTTACCCTTGCTTATATTAGCTCTTATCTCTTCCAACTCTTTGTCCCCCTTCTAGGCCTCTTTGATTTGGTCCAGAAGCGTTGGCACTATCTCCATAGTTGCTAACTATCCCTCCGGAACTATTTCCAACCTGAGATCCTTGAATTGTTCACACAAATCATTTGGAAGTTCTCCCACGGTAAGCCCATTTACATAGACTTTCCGGCTTAAGGCGTCAGCCACAACGTTGGCCTTTCTAGGATGGTACTGCAGGTCCAAGTCATAGTCCTTGATGAGCTCAAGCCATCTCCTTTGCCTCATATTTAATTCCTTTTGAGTGAAGATGTATTTAAGGCTTTTGTGATCCGTGAACACATCACAATGTTTGCCCATGAGGTAATGTCTCCATACCTTGAGCGCATGCACAATAGATGCTAGTTCCAAATCGTGCGTGGGGTAGTTATGCTCATGGTTCTTAAGTTGCCGAGAGGCGTAAGACACTACTTTTCCATCTTGCATCAGTACACTACCAAGTCCTTGTCGAGAAGCGTTGCAATAGACTTGGAAGTCCTTTTGGATGTCAGGGAGACACAAAACGGGTGTTGTTACTAAGCGCTTCCTCAATTCTTGAAAACTTGCTTCACATTCCTCGGTCCATTGGAACTTCTTCTCTTTCTTCAATAATTCTGTCATAGGCTTTGCTATGTTGGAAAAGTTTTCAATGAACCTTCAGTAATATCCCGCAAGGCCCAGGAAACTCCTAATATCACCCACATTCTTAGGGGACTCCCATTCTGTCACGGAAGCTACCTTACTTGGGTCCACGGCAACACCTTTAGCTAACACAATATGACCAAGGAATCCCACTTCTCTCAACCAGAACTCACATTTGCTAAACTTGGCATACAACTTGTGTTCCCTTAACTTTTCCATGATTAGGCGCAAATGCCGCTCATGTTCCTTCTCGTCCTTGGAGTATATGAGTATGTCATCAGTGAATACCACAATAAACTTATCCAAGTACTCCATGAACACATTGTTCATCATAGTCATGAAGTATGCTAGGGCATTGGTTAAGCCAAACGACATCACGGTGTATTCATACAATCCGTATCTCGTGGTGAAAGCTGTCTTGGGTACATCCTGTTCCCGGATCTTTAGCTGGAAATATCTTGATCGGAGATCAATCTTAGAGAACACACTAGCTCCCTTTAGTTGGTTAAACAGGTCGTTAGTATTGGGTAGAGGGTACTTGTTCTTGATTGTCACTTCATTCAACGACCGGATGTCCACGACTAGTCTCTTGGTTTTATCCTTCTTCTCCACGAATAAGACAGGCGCTCCCCAAGATGATGCACTTGGTTGAATGAAGCCTTTATCCAATTGGTCTCTAAGCTGTTTCTTAAGTTCCTTCAACTCATCCACATCCATCTTGTATGGTCTCTTTGCTATCGGTCTAGTACTACGCATCAAGTCAATGAGAAACTCGATGTCTCGGTCAGGTGGCATCCCTGGCAATTCTTCCAGAAACACATCTGGATACTCCTTCACAATTGGCACATCCTCCAGGCTAACCCCCTTAGGAGATTTCACCATACTTCCTTTGAGTGCGAAAGCTGACTTAAAGCGGATCCTTTTCTTATCCGGAGTCGTGAGTGCGATAGTCCTTTTGGCACAATCTATGACTCCCTCATACTCGGTCATCCAATTCATGCCCAAAATTATGTCTAAGCCTTGTGACTCCAGAACGACTAGGCTGGTGTGGTGTGCGCCCCAATCCTTAGTTCTAACCCATGACATCCAGAGTTTGCCACTATTTCTCCTCCAGGAGAACTTACCCTTAGGGGAGTACTAATAGTCTCCGTAGGTATCTTGCCTCTATCCACAAATACCCTTGATATGAATGAATGCGATGCACCAGTATCAAAAAGAACATTTGCAGGGGTGGAGTTAAGCTTGAACTTACCAATCACGGAGTCAGGTGCCTCACGAGCATCCTCCACAGAAACATCATTCACTGTGGCTTTGACGAACGGATTCGGCTTCTTCCCATTTCCATTACCATTGCCATTGTTGTGTCTGTTGCCGTTTCCATTACCATTCCCATTCTTCACCTTTTCGGGGCAGGTAGTTGCATAGTGCCCTGTCTTGTTACACTTGAAGCATGTCACTTCACTCAAATCCTTCCCATTGCCATTTCCATTGCGGTGTTTGTGGCCATTGTGGTTATGTCCTCCATGACGATGACATTGTGGTTGTGTACATTGTGGTTGTGGGGTGGTGGTGACGAAGTGCGTTGCTTCTGATACGGGGCTGAGTTGTGCTTGTGAGAGGTGGACTTTCTCTTTCGGTTCTCTATATTCCTTTGCTTTGCTTCAACCACCACTTCCCTGTCCAGGAGTTCCTGGTAGTTATCAAACTTCAGAGCCACAAGATGAATAGATATTTCATCATTAAGTCCTCTTAAGAACTCCTCCTGCCTCTTGGCATCAGTGGATACATCATCAGGTGCATAACGTGCCAGCTTGTTGAAAAGGTCCACATACTTGGAGACAGAGCGGTGGAGTTGTTTCAAGTCACGGAACTCACGTCTCTTAAGTGACATGACTCCCGCGTCTACGTGATGAGTACGAAAGGCTGCCTCGAACTGGTTCCAGGTGATAGCTTCAATATCGGGGTGGGTGACCTCGTAATTATCCCACCATTCAGCAGCTGGTCCCTCAAGTTGGTGCACGGCAAAGCGCACGCTATCAGCTCCAACAACTTGGACGGTGTCTAACTTCTTGTTGGTGGTGCGGAGCCAGTCATCTGCCACAATTGGCTCAGAACTACTTGAGAAAATTGGAGGGTTCAGCCTCAGGAACCGAGTCAAGCGATCCTGTTGGGGCGGTGGGGGTGGTGGAGGCGGCAGGTTGTTGTTGTTGTTGTTGTTGTTGTTGTTGTTGTTTTGCATGTTTTGAGTGAGGAGTTGGATCAGCTGATTCTGGGAGTTCAGAAGTTGTGCTATCTCTGGGGGCATGTTGTTATTGTTGTTGTTTCCACGTGTCGCCATCTGTGGGGTTTGGGAAACAAGTTAAGAAATGGATAGAAAAGCCTAAGGAATAAACTCCTACCCTTATGTAAACAAGAGAAAAAACACACGAGAAAAGCAAGGCACACCAAGCACATAGTTTAACACACTCAACCAAGTTTAACTAAACCAAAATAATTTTTGGTACTCATTACAATGGCGAACAACGTTTGACTATAGAACTAAAGGTGGTCCAACTACTCTACTCATCATCCACTTCCTCATCCTCAATAATGAAGCCTTCCTTCTCCAGCAGTGACTTGTATAACTCCATGTCCTTCGTTGTGGCTTCAAGCTTCTCCTCAAGTTCCTTCACCTCCTGTGGCTCTGGTGTAGCAGCTTCGAGCCTCTCTTGAAGTTCCTTCACCTCTTGCAGCTCCTGGGTAGCAGCTCCCAGCTTCTCTTGGAGATCCTTCTTCTCCTTCTATAGCTTCTTGATCAAACTTGACCCCATAGTCACGGGCGTGATCTTCTCCTCCAAGCTCCTCTTGGCTGCTCGCAGGTCCTTCAACATGGTGGCAAAGTTCTTGAACTCCATCTCGTTTTTTGTGAGCACAAGACTTTGCTCCCTAATCCTCTTGTTCTTATCTCGCACCCTCTTCTCTTGATTAGCGAACCTTTTGTCTTGGGCGGTGAGCTCCCCTCATAGGGACTTGATCTTCTCTTCTAGTTCCTCGATCTTCTCGTCCTTCTCCTTGACTAGGGCACAAAGCTCGTCATTCCTCATGATCTCAAGGCAGCTCCCCTTCTGAAGGTCATTGATGTGGGACTCCAAGTCTTGATATTGGATTCTTCGACGCTTGCATGTCTTCCCTTCCTCTGGGGTTAACTCGATTGGAACTCCCTTCTCATCACGTCTTCCAAAGAGTTTGAGGTAGTGGCCTTCAACCTCTTCATGGTGGCGTCCGCAAAGGCGTCCAATGAGCTCCTGCAAGCTGATGCTAAGTCCTTTCTCTTTGGAGTCGCTGGTGACATTGAGTACAATGGCCTCTGTCTTGGGTTCTGTCTGACTGCGCCCTGGTTGGATGACTTCAATCGCCTAGCATCCTTCCTTGTGCATCTTCCTCAACTCGCTTCCCTTGATTGATGGCATGGGTAACTGTAATGTCTTGATGATGTCCAGAAGGCATTCCCCGAAGCGCAGGCACTTGATGTCTTCGGCGGTTTCGTAGTAGAAGGCCGTCATCTTTAGGTTAGGAGAAAGAAAATTAGGCACAAGGTGATAAGGAAGAGAAATACTAGAAGAGTGCAAATAACTTAGAAGAATATAGAAAGCAAAAACACACATGGTAAAGGTGGTTTCCAATCCTAGGGGTCACGTCCTACAGGCAACTTTGTGCTCTGATACCATCTGTTGCGACCTCGGATCGTTAAGGATCGTAAGTCCCTGTGATTAACATGCTAGTCCCTGGATCAATAGCTAGCACTTCACAGTCGATGAATATCATGTAAAACACAAGTCAGTATTACACGAATAATCCAGAGTATAATTATTACAACTTGCAGAGCTTATAGCTAGCTCAAATAAAACAGCGGAAACTAAGAAGAACTTCAGTCCATCAACGCCTCAGGCTAGTTGCGTGAAGACCCGTGATCCCTACGCACCTTTCAATCTTCGGATTCTGCACATAAGACGTGCATCCAACAAGTTGGGTCAATACTTTGAATGTATTGGAAAATTACACCAAGGAAAGAGTAAGACTATCTCTACATGCAAGGCTAGGAGTAGGCTCTAGGGTTCATTTGCGTAAAGCCAATTTTATCAATGTAATAAGGAAAGAGGAAGAAAGTTTTCCCTACTTTGTAAACTTTGATAAATAGTATAGGGTCGAATGGACCACGTGGATATTACTCACCAAGTGCCCAATCAACCTAGCACTTGGATATTACACACCAAGTTCCCAAAAACCCGCCAAACGGCGATATTACTCACGCCTTGGGTTTTATAAAACGTTATGTTTGGAAAAGAGAGAGGAAGATCCTTCAGAGGCTCCATCCTTTAGATGCTCATAGTTGTTCTGTTTCTGTGAACACGGATGATCGATCAGATTGCAATAGTCTCGAGAGGTTTTGCACTTTCCCCACAATCCACGATCAAGTCCTTTTACAGACAAGACCATGGCGAAGCCTTCCCTTAGTAGCCCCTCTACCAGCTGGATCCAACCGTGCCAAGAACCTCCAAATGTTGGTACCACGGTGAGGTTTCCCACTAAGTACTAAGCCAAGGCAGAGCCCATATGTATTGTGGTTGCACGGGAATCTTCTGAATTCTGAAACATGGCAGACTTCTTTGATTCCTGGGCAGCCGTCCTCCACCAAAATCCCACTCGTTGTCCCGACAACCATTCCGCCCGAAAGAAAACTTAGTTTTATTTTGAAGGGGGGTTTTGAGAGGAAAAAGGTTCGCTCGAGAGAGCTCTTTTACTGAGAAAATTTTGAGTCTTTCGAACCCTGCCAACGGTACTTGATATAGATAAGTATATAGCATAGCAAGCATAACTTAGAAAAACAGGATAACCTATTGGGATAGAAAATCCTAAGCATAGAGCTACTCATGGCATACTACAAAACCGCACTTGCAAAATAGTACTAAGAAATTCTACCAAAATCCTACACATGCATACTACAAAATTTGAGGAGTAAAACATGCATAGGTAAAACTGGGACATAAACATGAACAAGTGGTGTAACTTGCCTTGATCCGAGCAGCACTCTACACAACAATACTCCTCAGCGCACTCTGAGCAATCTAACGAAACAAACATGGATCCAATCACAATTTGCACAAAACAAAGTCACAAAGTCGAATATGCATGCATGCAACATGGTAATATGCAAGGATGGATTCGATTTCGACCAAGGGTTTTATTCAGGGGTGTTGTTGAGTTGGGGACGTCATTAGAATTGATTCCCCATAGATTTTAAGTATTTTGGGTTAAACCCTAAATAACCAAGCTCAAAACTAGATCTACAACTCCAATCTACCTCGAGACTGATCTGAACACCCTAAACATGATATGACAATTTTTCTACAAAAGGTCTCGTCGATACAAAACCAACGCAACAAGAATCAACTAAAACGGATCTACGGATAATTTTCTAGAATAAAAATACTCTGATATAAACTTTAAATCCTACTGCAAGATTGCTGTGGTAAAACAGCAATATTATTGTAGATCTGTGTTCTATTCGAAAATATGAATCCAACGGTATATCATACGCAATATTTGGATTAAACTCGAATTACTATGGATTTTACAAGATTAAAGTATTTTCTGCCTATTTAAAAGAAAACCAGAACAGCGGCCAGCTGTGTAGCGCCAAGTGGCGGCGCGGGGTTGGTCTAGCGGGGCGCGCGTGACGCCGACGTGGTGATGACGCGGCGCTGACGTGGGCGTGCCACGCGGCGGGTCACGGTTGGCCGGGTCGGTTTGATCGATCTGTGCCGTTAGATTTTGATCTAACGGTCGGAGAGAGGGGGGTGGTGGCTTACCGGCGGTGACGACGGCGGGTGGCGGTGGAGCGTCAGCGGAGGTCGGCGACGGTCGGCGGCAGCGAGGTGGTGCTCCCCCGGCCCGGCGAAGAAGGCGACGGCGACCGGCTCCTCGCCGCGGTTCCGTTCCCAGGGGCGGCGTCGTCTCCTTCCTCCCGAGGTGGCGGCGGCTGGAGGCGACGGAGTCCGGCGGAGCTCCGGCGAGCGATTGGTGGCGGCTCGGTGGCGGTGGAGTAGAGAAAATCTAGGGTTTTGCGGGAGGCGTGCCGGGGCTTTAAATAGCCGGTCTTACTTGGCGCGCGGGTTGCGGAAATCCGCACCGATTCGGCCGGAGTTGGTTGTGTCGACGCGGCGAGGCGTGCTCGAGCCGGACTCGGACGGAGGAGGCGAATGACAGGTGGGTCCGGCCTGTCGGCGGCTGCGGCTGGAGGCAGGCTGCGGATGGCGCGGCTTGCTGGGCCGGCCGATGCGCTGCGCGACGCCCACCCGGCCAGGCGGGCGGTAGGTAAGCCCTGGGCTGGCTCGGCTGGCCCGGTTAGGCTAGGTTTCTCCTTTTTTTATACCTTTTATCTTTTTCTGTTTTACTAAAAGTCGCATAACTTTTGCAAACGGACTCCGGTTTGAACGAAATCGGTCTCTGAAATTTTATAAAAAGAAGAGGTTTAGGGTATGATTATAAAATAACGCCTTTGCAAGGGCGTTGGTGGTTCAAAAAGGTTTTACCCCTTTTAGTCTATATAAGACTATGGGATTTAGGAAAAAATATCTATGCAGTTTTTATTATGCAATTCCATGATGCAAGGATATGGTGCATGCTTCTAGTAACATCTGTAATTGCAAAAATTTGGGATGTTACAGTTCTTTTCACAAATCATATATGGATCCAGCAGAGTCATTTCATGTCGGTTCTTTCCATAAACCACATGGATCCACCAGTGTCATTGCATGTGTGATCTTTTCATTAACCAAATCTAGAGTCATTGCATGCCTATTCTTTTCACAAACCACATCTGGATCCACCAGAATCATTGCATGTGTGTTCTTTTCATTAACCACAATTAGAGTCATTGCATGTCTATTCTTTTCACAAACCACATAAGGATACACCAGAGTCATTGCATGTATGTTCTTTTCATAAACCAGATATGGATCCACCAGAGTTTATTGCATGTGTGTTCTTTTCATTAACCATAGCTAGAGTCATTGCATGTCTGTTCTTTTCACAAACCACATAAGGATCCACCAGAGTCATTTCATGTGTGTTATTTTTGTTAACCACATCCCGAGTCATTGCATGTCCGTTCTTTTCACAAACCAAATAAGGATCCACCAGAGTCATTGCATGTTTGTTCTTTTCATAAACTACATATGGATCCACCAGAGTTTATTGCATGTGTGTTCTTTTCATAAACCACAGCTAGAGTCATTGCAAGTCTGATCATTTCACAAACCACATATGGATCCACCAGAGTCATTGCATGTGTTCTTTTCACCAACCACATATGGATACACCAGTGTCATTGAATGTGTGTTCTTTTCATTAACCACAGCTAGAGTCATTGCATGTCTGTTCTTTTCACAAACCACATAAGGATCTACCAGAGTCATTTCATGTGTGTTCTTTTCACAAACCACATATGGATCCACCAGAGTCATTGCATGTCTGTTCTTTTCATAAACCACATGGATCCACCAGTGTCATTGCATGTGTGATCTTTTCATTAACCATATCCAGTTTCATTGCATGTCTGTTATTTTGACAAACCACATAAGGATCCACCAGAGTCATTGCATGTCTGTTCTTTTAATAAACAACATATGGATCGACCAGAGTTTATTGCGTGTGTGTTCTTTCTATAAACCACAGCTAGAGTCATTGGATGTGTGTTCTTTTCACAAACCACATATGGATCCACCAGAGTCATTGCATGTGGGTTCTTTTCATTAACCACACCTAGAGTCATTGCATGTTTGTTATTTTCACAAACCACATATGGATCGACCAGAGTCATTGCATATGTGTTCTTTTTATAAACCACATATGGATCCACCAGAGTTCATTGCATGTGTGTTCTTTAATAAACCACATCTAGAGTCACTGGACATGTGTTCTTTTCATAAACCATAACTAGAGTCATTGCATGTGTGTTCTTTTCACAAACGATAGCTAGACTCATTGCATGTCTGTTATTTTCACAAACCACACATGGATCCACCAGATTCATTGCATGTGTGTTTTTTTCATAAACGACATATGGATCCACCAGCGTTTATTGCATGTCTATTCTTTTCATAAACCACATGAGCACGTATGTTCTTTTCACAAACCACATATGGATCCACTAGTGACATTGAATGTGTGTTCTTTTCCTAAAACACATATGGATCCACCAGAGTTCGTTGCATGTGTGTTCTTTTCATAAACCATTGCTAGAGTCATTGCATGTGTGTTCTTTTCACAAACCACGTATAGATCCACCAGAGTCATTGCATGTGTGTTCTTTTCAGTAACCACACCTAGAGTCATTGCATGTCTGTTATTTTCACAAACCACATATGGATCGACCAGAGTCATTGCCTATGTGTTCTTTTCATAAACCACATATGGATCCACCAGAGTTCATTGCATGTTTGTTCTTTTCATAAACCACATGAGCATGAGTGTTCTTTTTAGAAACCACATATGGAACCACTAGTGACATTGAATGTGTGTTCTATTCCTAAAACACATATGGATCTACGAGAGTAATTGAATGTGTGTTCTTTTCATGAACCACAACTAGAGTCAGTGAATGTATGTTCTTTTCACAAACCACATATGGATCCACCAGTGTCATTGAATGTGTGTTCTTTTCCTAAAACACATATGGATGCACCAGAGTCAATGCATGTGTGCTCTTTTCATGAACCACACTAGAGTCATTGAATGTGTGTTCTTTTCACAAACAACATATGGATCCACCAGTTACATTGAATGTGTGTTCTTTTCCTCAACCACATCTGGATCCACCAGAGTCATTACATGTGTGCTCTTTTCATGAACCACACCTAGAGTCAATGAATGTGTGTTGTTTTCACAAACCACATATGGATCCACTAGAGTCATTGCGTGTGTGTTCTTTTCATAGACCACATATGGATCCACCAGTGTTGTTGCATGTGTGTTCTTTAATAAACCACATCTAGAGTCACTGGACATGTGTTCTTTTCATAAACCACAACTAGAGTAATTGCATGTGTGTTCTTTTCACAAACCACATATGTATCCATCAGTGTCATTTCATGTGTTTTCTTTTCACAAACCACATATGCATCCACCAGAGTCATTGCATGTGTGTTGTTTTCATTAACCATAGCTAGATTCATTGCATGTCTGTTATTTTCACAAACCACATATGGATCCACCAGTGACATTGAATGTCTGTTCTTTTCCTAAAACACATATGGATCCACCAGAGTTTTTTGCATGTGTGTTCTTTTTATCAACCATAGCTAGAGTCATTGCATGTGTGTTCTTTTCACAAACCACATATGAATCCACCAGAGTCATTGCATGTGTGTTCTTTTCATTAACCACACCTAGAGTCATTGCATGTCTGTTATTTTCACAAACCACATATGGATCGACCAGAGTCATTGCATATGTGTTCTTTTTATAAACAACATATGGATCCACCAGAGTTCATTGCATGTCTGTTATTTTCATAAACCACATGAGCATGTGTGTCCTTTTCAGAAACCACATATGGAACCACCAGTGACATTGAATGTGTGTTCTATTCCTAAAACACATATGGATCTACCAGAGTCATTGAATGTGTGTTCTTTTCATGAACCACAACTAGAGTTAGTGAATGTATGTTCTTTTCACGAACCACATATGGATCCACCAGTGTCATTGAATGTGTGCTCTTTTCCTAAAACACATATGGATCCAACAGAGTCATTGCATGTGTGCTCTTTTCATGAAGCACAACTAGAGTCGTTGAATGTGTGTTCTTTTCACAAACCACATATGGATCCACCAGTGACATTGAATGTGTGTTCTTTTCCTAAAACACATAAGGATCCACCAGAGTCATTGCATGTGTGCTCTTTTCATGAACCACAACTAGAGTCAGTGAATGTGTGTTCTTTTCACAAACCACATATGGATCCACCAGAGTCATTGCATTTGTGTTATTTTCATAGACCACATATGGATCGACCAGAGTCATTGCCTATGTGTTCTTTTCATAAACCACATATGGATCCACCAGAGTTCATTGCATGTTTGTTCTTTTCATAAACCACATGAGCATGTGTGTTCTTTTCAGAAACCACATATGGAACCACCAGTGACATTGAATGTGTGTTCTATTCCTAAAACACATATGGATCTACGAGAGTAATTGAATGTGTGTTCTTTTCATGAACCACAACTAGAGTTAGTGAATGTATGTTCTTTTCACCAACCACATATGGATCCACCAGTGTCATTGAATGTGTGTTCTTTTCCTAAAACACATATGGATCCACCAGAGTCAATGCATGTGTGCTCTTTTCATGAACCACACTAGAGTCATTGAATGTGTGTTCTTTTCACAAACAACATATGGATCCACCAGTTACATTGAATGTGTGTTCTTTTCCTCAACCACATATGGATCCACTAGAGTCATTACATGTGTGCTCTTTTCATGAACCACACCTAGAGTCAATGAATGTGTGTTGTTTTCACAAACCACATATGGATCCACCAGAGTCATTGCGTGTGTGTTCTTTTCATAGACCACATATGGATCCACCAGTGTCGTTGCATGTGTGTTCTTTAATAAACCACATCTAGAGTCACTGGACATGTGTTCTTTTCATAAACCACAACTAGAGTCATTGCATGTGTGTTCTTTTCACAAACCACATATGGATCCACCAGAGTCATTGCATGTGTGTTCTTTTCATTAACCACACCTAGAGTCATTGCATGTCTGTTATTTTCACAAACCACATATGGATCGACCAGAGTCATTGCATATGTGTTCTTTTCATAAACCACATATGGATCCACCAGAGTTCCTTGCATGTCTATTCTTTTCATAAACCACATGAGCATGTGTGTTATTTTCAGAAACCACATATGGAACCACCAGTGACATTGAATGTGTGTTCTATTCCTAAAACACATATGGATCTACCAGAGTCATTGAATGTGTGTTCTTTTCATGAACCACAACTAGAGTCAGTGAATGTATGTTCTTTTCACTAACCACATATGGATCCACCAGTGTCATTGAATGTGTGTTCTTTTCCTAAAACACATATGGATGCACCAGATTCATTGCATGTGTGCTATTTTCATGAACCACAACTAGATTCACTGAATGTGTGTTCTTTTCACAAACCAGATATGGATCCACCAGTGACATTGAATGTGTGTTCTTTTCCTAAAACACATAAGGATCCACCAGAGTCATTGCATGTGTGCTCTTTTCATGAACCACAACTAGAGTAAGTGAATGTGTGTTCTTTTCCCAAACCACATATGGATCCACCAGAGTCATTGCATGTGTGTTATTTTCATAGACCACATATGGATCCACCAGTCTCTTCGCATGTGTGTTCTTTAATAAACCACACCTAGAGTCACTGGACGTGTGTTCTTTTCATAAACCACAACTAGAGTCATTGCATGTGTGTTCTTTTCATAAACCACATATGAATCCATCAGTGTCATTTCATGTGTGTTCTTTTCACAAGCCACATATGCATCCACCAGTAATTGCATGTGTGTTGTTTTCATTAGCCACAGCTAGAGTCTTTGCATGTCTGTTATTTTCACAAACCACATATGGATCCACCAGATTCATTGCATGTGTGTTCTTTTCCTAAACCACATTTGGATCCACCAGAGTTCATTGCATGTCTGCTCTTTTCATGATACACATGAGCATGTATGTTCTTTTCACAAACCACATATGGATCCACCAGTGAGATTGAATGTGTGTTCTTTTCCTAAAACACATATGGATCCACCGAAGTCATTGCATGTGTGCTCTTTTCATGAACCACAACTAGAGTCATTGAATGTTTGTTTTTTTCACAAACCACATATGGATCCACCAGAGTCATTTCATGTCTGTTCTTTTCATAAACCACATGAGCATGTATGTTCTTTTCACAAACCACATGAGCATGTGTGTTCTTTTCAGAAACCACATATGGAACCACCAGTGACATTGAATGTGTGTTCTATTCCTAAAACACATATGGATCTACCAGAGTCATTGAATGTGTGTTCTTTTCACGAACCACAACTAGAGTCAGTTAATGTATGTTCTTTTCACAAACCACATATGGATCCACTAGTGACATTGAATGTGTGTTCTTTTCCTAAAACACATATTGATCCACCAGAGTTTATTGCATGTGTGTTCTTTTTATAAACCATAGCTAGAGTCATTGCATGTGTGTTCTTTTCAGTAACCACACCTAGAGTCATTGCATGTCGTTATTTTGACAAACCACATATGGATCGACCAGAGTCATTGCATATGTGTTCTTTTCATAAACCACATATGGATCCACCCGAGTTCATTGCATGTCTGTTCTTTTCATAAACCACATGAACATGTGTGTTCTTTTTAGAAACCACATATGGAACCACCAGTGACATTGAATGTGTGTTCTATTCCTAAAACACATATGGATGTACCAGAGTCATTGAATGTGTGTTCTTTTCATGAACCACAACTAGAGTTAGTGAATGTATGTTCTTTTCACGAACCACATATGGATCCACCAGTGTCATTGAATGTGTGTTCTTTTCCTAAAACACATATGGATCCACCAGAGTCATTGCATGTGTGCTCTTTTCATGAACCACAACTAGAGTCATTGAATGTGTGTTCTTTTCACAAACCACATATGGATCTACCAGAGTCATTGGGTGTGTGTTCTTTTCATAGACAACATATTGATCCACCAGTGTCAGTGAATGTGTGAACTTTTCCTAAAACACATATGGATCCACCAGAGTCATTGCATGTGTGCTCTTTTCATGAACCCAACTAGAGTCAGTGAATGTGTGTTCTTTTCACAAACCACATATGGATCCACCAGAAACATTGCATGTGTGTTCTTTTCATAGACCACATATGGATCCACCAGTGTCGTTGTATGTGTGTTCTTTAATAAACCACATCTAGAGTCACTGGACGTGTGTTCTTTTCATAAACCACAACTAGAGTCATTACATGTGTGTTCTTTTCACAAACCACATATGGATCCATCAGTGTCATTTCATGTGTGTTCTTTTCACAAACCACATATGCATCCACCAGAGTCATTCCATGTGTGTTGTTTTCATTAACCATAGCTAGAGTCATTGCATGTTTGTTATTTTCACAAACCACATATGGATCCACCAGATTCATTGCATGTGTGTTCTTTTCATAAACCACATATGGATCCACCAGAGTTCATTGCATGTCTGTTCTTTTCATAAACCACATGAGCATATATGTTCTTTTCACAAACCACATATGGATCCACCAGTGACATTGAATGTGTGTTTTTTTCCTAAAACACATATGGATCCACCAGAGTCATTGCATGTGTGCTCTTTTCATGAACCACAACTAGATTCATTGAATGTGTGTTCTTTTCACAAACCACACATGGATCCACTAGTGACATTGAATGTGTGTTCTTTTCCTAAACCACATATGGATCCACCAGAGTCATTACATGTGTGCTCTTTTCATGAAGCACAACTAGAGTCAGTGAATGTGTGTTCTTTTCACAAACCACATATGGATCTACTAGAGTCTTTGGGTGTGTGTTCTTTTCACAGACAATATATTGATCCACCAGTGTCATTGCATGTGTGTTCTTTAATAAACAACATCTAGAGTCACTGGACATGTGTTCTTTTCATAGACCAGAACTAGAGTCATTGCATGTGTGTTCTTTTCACAAACCACATATAGATCCATCAGTTTCATTTCATGTGTGTTCTTTTGACAAACCACATATGCATCCACCAGAGTCATTGCATGTGTGTTGTTTTCATTAACCACAGCTAGACTCATTGCATGTCTGTGATTTTCACAAACCACATATGGATCCACCAGATTCATTGCATGTGTGTTCTTTTCATAAACCACATATAGATCCACCAGAGTTTATTGCATGTCTGTTCTTTTCATAAACCACATGAGCACGTATGTTCTTTTCACAAACCACATATGGATCCACTAGTGACATTGAATGTGTGCTCTTTTCCTAAAACACATATGGATCCACCAGAGTTTATTGCATGTGTGTTCTTTTTATAAACAATAGCTAGACTAATTGCATGTGTGTTCTTTTCACAAACCACATATGGATCCACCAGAGTCATTGCATGTGTGTTCTTTTCATTAACCACACCTAGAGTCATTGCATGTCTGTTATTTTCACAAACCACATATGGATCGACCAGAGTCATTGCATATGTGTTCTTTTCATAAACAACATATGGATCCACCAGAGTTCATTGGATGTCTGTTATTTTCATAAACCACATGAGCATGTGTGTCCTTTTCAGAAACCACATATGGAACCACCAGTGACATTGAATGTGTGTTCTATTCCTAAAACACATATGGATCTACCAGAGTCATTGAATGTGTGTTCTTTTCATGAACCACAACTAGAGTTAGTGAATGTATGTTCTTTTCACGAACCACATATGGATCCACCAGTGTCATTGAATGTGTGCTCTTTTCCTAAAACACATATGGATCCAACAGAGTCATTGCATGTGTGCTCTTTTCATGAAGCACAACTAGAGTCGTTGAATGTGTGTTCTTTTCACAAACCACATATGGATCCACCAGTGACATTGAATGTGTGTTCTTTTCCTAAAACACATAAGGATCCACCAGAGTCATTGCATGTGTGCTCTTTTCATGAACCACAACTAGAGTCAGTGAATGTGTGTTCTTTTCACAAACCACATATGGATCCACCAGAGTCATTGCATTTGTGTTCTTTTCATAGACCACATATGGATCCACCAGTGCCGTCGCTTGTGTGTTCTTTAATAAACCACATCTAGAGTCACCAGACGTGTGTTCTTTTCATAAACCACAACTAGAGTCGTTGCATGTGTGTTCTTTTCAGAAACCACATATGGAACCACAAGTGACATTGAATGTGTGTTCTATTCCTAAAACACATATGGATGTACCAGAGTCATTGAATGTGTGTTCTTTTCATGAACCACAACTAGAGTCAGTGAATGTATGTTCTTTTCACGAACCACATATGGATCCACCAGTGTCATTGAATGTGTGTTCTTTTCCTAAAACACATATGGATCCACCAGAGTCATTGCATGTGTGCTCTTTTCATGAACCACAACTAGAGTCGTTGAATGTGTGTTCCTTTCACAAACCACATATGGATCCAGTAGTGACAGTGAATGTGTGAACTTTTCCTAAAACACATATGGATCCACCAGAGTCATTGCATGTGTGCTCTTTTCATGAACCCAACTAGAGTCAGTGAATGTGTGTTCTTTTCACAAACCACATATGGATCCACCAGAAACATTGCATGTGTGTTCTTTTCATAGACCACATATGGATCCACCAGTGTCGTTGCATGTGTGTTCTTTAATAAACCACATCTAGAGTCACTAGACGTGTGTTGTTTTCATAAACCACAACTAGAGTCATTGCATGTGTGTTCTTTTCACAAACCACATATGGATCCATCAGTGTCATTTCATGTGTGTTCTTTTCACAAACCACATATGCATCCACCAGAGTCATTCCATGTGTGTTGTTTTCATTAACCATAGCTAGAGTCATTGCATGTCTGTTATTGTCACAAACCACATATGGATCCACCAGATTCATTGCATGTGTGTTCTTTTCATAAACCACATATGGATCCACCAGAGTTCATTGCATGTCTGTTCTTTTCATAAACCACATGAGCATATATGTTCTTTTCACAAACCACATATGGATCCACCAGTGACATTGAATGTGTGTTATTTTCCTAAAACACATATGCATCCACCAGAGTCATTGCATGTGTGCTCTTTTCATGAACCACAACTAGATTCATTGAATGTGTGTTCTTTTCACAAACCACACATGGATCCACTAGTGACATTGAATGTGTGTTCTTTTCCTAAACCACATATGGATCCACCAGAGTCATTACATGTGTGCTCTTTTCATGAAGCACAACTAGAGTCAGTGAATGTGTGTTCTTTTCACAAACCACATATGGATCCACCAGAGTCATTGTGTGTGTGTTCTTTTCATAGACAACATATTGATCCACCAGTGTCATTGCATGTGTGTTCTTTAATAAACCACATCTAGAGTCACTGGACATGTGTTCTTTTCATAGACCAGAACTAGAGTCATTGCATGTGTGTTCTTTTCACAAACCACATATACATCCATCAGTGTCATTTCATGTGTGTTCTTTTCACAAACCACATATGCATCCACCAGAGTCATTGCATGTGTGTTGTTTTCATTAACCACAGCTAGACTCATTGCATGTCTGTGATTTTCACAAACCACATATGGATCCACCAGATTCATTGCATGTGTGTTCTTTTCATAAACCACATATGGATCCACCAGAGTTTATTGCATGTCTGTTCTTTTCATAAACCACATGAGCACGTATGTTCTTTTCACAAACCACATATGGATCCACTAGTGAGATTGAATGTGTGTTCTTTTCCTAAAACACATATGGATCCACCGAAGTCATTGCATGTGTGCTCTTTTCATGAACCACAACTAGAGTCATTGAATGTTTGTTCTTTTCACAAACCACATATGGATCCACCAGAGACATTTCATGTATGTTCTTTTCATAACCACATGAGCATGTATGTTCTTTTCACAAACCACATGAGCATGTGTGTTCTTTTTAGAAACCACATATGGAATCACCACTGACATTGAATGTGTGTTCTATTCCTAAAACACATATGGATCGACCAGAGTCATTGAATGTGTGTTCTTTTCATGAACCACAACTAGAGTCAGTTAATGTATGTTCTTTTCACAAACCACATATGGATCCACAAGTGACATTGAATGTGTGTTCTTTTCCTAAAACACATATTGATCCACCAGAGTTTATTGCATGTGTGTTCTTTTTATAAACCATAGCTAGAGTCATTGCATGTCTGTTATTTTCACAAACCACATATGGATCGACCAGAGTCATTGCATATGTGTCCTTTTCATAAACCACATATGGATCCTCCCGAGTTCATTGCATGTCTGTTCTTTTCATAAACCACATGAGCATGTGTGTTCTTTTTAGAAACCACAAATGGAACCACCAGTGACATTGAATGTGTGTTCTATTCCTAAAACACATATGGATGTACCAGAGTCATTGAATGTGTGTTCTTTTCTTGAACCACAACTAGAGTCAGTGAATGTATGTTCTTTTCACGAACCACATATGGATCCACCAGTGTCATTGAATGTGTGTTCTTTTCCTAAAACACATATGGATCCACCAGAGTCATTGCATGTGTGCTCTTTTCATGAACCACAACTAGAGTCGTTGAATGCGTGTTCCTTTCACAAACCACATATGGATCCACTAGTGACAGTGAATGTGTGAACTTTTCCTAAAACACATATGGATCCACCAGAGTCATTGCATGTGTGCTCTTTTCATGAACCCAACTAGAGTCAGTGAATGTGTGTTCTTTTCACAAACCACATATGGATCCACCAGAAACATTGCATGTGTGTTCTTTTCATAGACCACATATGGATCCACCAGTGTCGTTGTATGTGTGTTCTTTAATAAACCACATCTAGAGTCGCTGGACGTGTGTTCTTTTCATAAACCACAACTAGAGTCATTGCATGTGTGTTCTTTTCACAAACCACATATGGATCCATCAGTGTCATTTCATGTGTGTTCTTTTCACAAACCACATATGCATCCACCAGAGTCATTCCATGTGTGTTGTTTTCATTAACCATAGCTAGAGTCATTGCATGTTTGTTATTTTCACAAACCACATATGGATCCACCAGATTCATTGCATGTGTGTTCTTTTCATAAACCACATATGGATCCACCAGAGTTCATTGCATGTCTGTTCTTTTCATAAACCACATGAGCATATATGTTCTTTTCACAAACCACATATGGATCCACCAGAGTCATTGCATATGTGTTCTTTTCATAAACCACATATGGATCCACCCGAGTTCATTGCATGTCTGTTCTTTTCATAAACCACATGAGCATGTGTGTTCTTTTTAGAAACCACAAATGGAACCACCAGTGACATTGAATGTGTGTTCTATTCCTAAAACACATATGGATGTACCAGAGTCATTGAATGTGTGTTCTTTTCTTGAACCACAACTAGAGTCAGTGAATGTATGTTCTTTTCACGAACCACATATGGATCCACCAGTGTCATTGAATGTGTGTTCTTTTCCTAAAACACATATGGATCCACCAGAGTCATTGCATGTGTGCTCTTTTCATGAACCACAACTAGAGTCGTTGAATGTGTGTTCCTTTCACAAACCACATATGGATCCACTAGTGACAGTGAATGTGTGAACTTTTCCTAAAACACATATGGATCCACCAGAGTCATTGCATGTGTGCTCTTTTCATGAACCCAACTAGAGTCAGTGAATGTGTGTTCTTTTCACAAACCACATATGGATCCACCAGAAACATTGCATGTGTGTTCTTTTCATAGACCACATATGGATCCACCAGTGTCGTTGTATGTGTGTTCTTTAATAAACCACATCTAGAGTCACTGGACGTGTGTTCTTTTCATAAACCACAACTAGAGTCATTGCATGTGTGTTCTTTTCACAAACCACATATGGATCCATCAGTGTCATTTCATGTGTGTTCTTTTCACAAACCACATATGCATCCACCAGAGTCATTCCATGTGTGTTGTTTTCATTAACCATAGCTAGAGTCATTGCATGTTTGTTATTTTCACAAACCACATATGGATCCACCAGGTTCATTGCATGTGTGTTCTTTTCATAAACCACATATGGATCCACCAGAGTTCATTGCATGTCTGTTCTTTTCATAAACCACATGAGCATATATGTTCTTTTCACAAACCACATATGGATCCACCAGTGACATTGAATGTGTGTTATTTTCCTAAAACACATATGGATCCACCAGAGTCATTGCATGTGTGCTCTTTTCATGAACCACAACTAGATTCATTGAATGTGTGTTCTTTTCACAAACCACACATGGATCCACTAGTGACATTGAATGTGTGTTCTTTTCCTAAACCACATATGGATCCACCAGAGTCATTACATGTGTGCTCTTTTCATGAAGCACAACTAGAGTCAGTGAATGTGTGTTCTTTTCACAAACCACATATGGATCCACCAGAGTCATTGTGTGTGTGTTCTTTTCATAGACAACATATTGATCCACCAGTGTCATTGCATGTGTGTTCTTTAATAAACCACATCTAGAGTCACTGGACATGTGTTCTTCTCATAGACCAGAACTAGAGTCATTGCATGTGTGTTCTTTTCACAAACCACATATAGATCCATCAGTTTCATTTCATGTGTGTTCTTTTCACAAACCACATATGCATCCACCAGAGTCATTGCATGTGTGTTGTTTTCATTAACCACAGCTAGACTCATTGCATGTCTGTGCTTTTCACAAACCACATATGGATCCACCAGATTCATTGCATGTGTGTTCTTTTCATAAACCACATATAGATCCACCAGAGTTTATTGCATGTCTGTTCTTTTCATAAACCACATGAGCACGTATGTTCTTTTCACAAACCACGTGACATTGAATGTGTGCTCTTTTCCTAAAACACATATGGATCCACCAGAGTTTATTGCATGTGTGTTCTTTTTATAAACAATAGCTAGACTCATTGCATGTGTGTTCTTTTCACAAACCACATATGGATCCACCAGAGTCATTGCATGTGTGTTCTTTTCATTAACCACACCTAGAGTCATTGCATGTCTGTTATTTTCACAAACCACATATGGATCGACCAGAGTCATTGCATATGTGTTCTTTTCATAAACAACATATGGATCCACCAGAGTTCATTGCATGTCTGTTATTTTCATAAACCACATGAGCATGTGTGTTCTTTTCAGAAACCACATATGGAACCACCAGTGACATTGAATGTGTGTTCTATTCCTAAAACACATATGGATCTACCAGAGTCATTGAATGTGTGTTCTTTTCATGAACCACAACTAGAGTTAGCGAATGTATGTTCTTTTCACGAACCACATATGGATCCACCAGTGTCATTGAATGTGTGCTCTTTTCCTAAAACACATATGGATCCAACAGAGTCACTTCATGTGTGCTCTTTTCATGAAGCACAAGTAGTCGTTGAATGTGTGTTCTTTTCACAAACCACATATGGATCCACCAGTGACATTGAATGTGTGTTCTTTTCCTAAAACACATAAGGATCCACCAGAGTCATTGCATGTGTGCTCTTTTCATGAAACCACAACTAGAGTCAGTGAATGTGTGTTCTTTTCACAGACCACATATGGATCCACCAGAGTCATTGCATTTGTGTTCTTTTCATAGACCACATATGGATCCACTAGTGTCGTCGCTCTTGTGTTCTTTAATAAACCACATCTAGTGTCACAAGACGTGTGTTCTTTTCATAAACCACAACTAGAGTCATTGCATGTGTGTTCTTTTCAGAAACCACATATGGAACCACAAGTGACATTGAATGTGTGTTCTATTCCTAAAACACATAAGGATGTACCAGAGTCATTGAATGTGTGTTCTTTTCATGAACCACAACTAGAGTCAGTGAATGTATGTTCTTTTCACGAACCACATATGGATCCACTAGTGTCATTGAATGTGTGTTCTTTTCCTAAAACACATATGGATCCACCAGAGTCATTGCATGTGTGCTCTTTTCATGAACCACAACTAGAGTCGTTGAATGTGTGTTCCTTTCACAAACCACATATGGATCCAGTAGTGACAGTGAATGTGTGAACTTTTCCTAAAACACATATGGATCCACCAGAGACATTGCATGTGTGCTCTTTTCATGAACCCAACTAGAGTCAGTGAATGTGTGTTCTTTTCACAAACCACATATGGATCCACCAGAAACATTGCATGTGTGTTCTTTTCATAGACCACATATGGATCCACCAGTGTCGTTGCATGTGTGTTCTTTAATAAACCACATCTAGAGTCACTGGACGTGTGTTGTTTTCATAAACCACAACTAGAGTCATTGCATGTGTGTTCTTTTCACAAACCACATATGGATCCATCAGTGTCATTTCATGTGTGTTCTTTTCACAAACCACATATGCATCCACCAGAGTCATTCCATGTGTGTTGTTTTCATTAACCATAGCTAGAGTCATTGCATGTCTGTTATTTTCACAAACCACATATGGATCCACCAGATTCATTGCATGTGTGTTCTTTTCATAAACCACATATGGATCCACCAGAGTTCATTGCATGTCTGTTCTTTTCATAAACCACATGAGCATATATGTTCTTTTCACAAACCACATATGGATCCACCAGTGACATTGAATGTGTGTTATTTTCCTAAAACACATATGCATCCACCAGAGTCATTGCATGTGTGCTCTTTTCATGAACCACAACTAGATTCATTGAATGTGTGTTCTTTTCACAAACCACACATGGATCCACTAGAGACATTGAATGTGTGTTCTTTTCCTAAACCACATATGGATCCACCAGAGTCATTACATGTGTGCTCTTTTCATGAAGCACAACTAGAGTCAGTGAATGTTTGTTCTTTTCACAAACCACATATGGATCCACCAGTGACATTGAATGTGTGTTCTTTTCCTAAACCACATAAGGATCCACCAAAGTCATTGAATGTGTGCTCTTTTCATGAACCACAACTAGAGTCAGTGAATGTGTGTTCTTTTCACAGACCACATATGGATCCACCAGAGTCATTGCATTTGTGTTCTTTTCATAGACCACATATGGATCCACTAGTGTCGTCGCTTGTGTGTTCTTTAATAAACCACATCTAGAGTCACCAGACGTGTGTTCTTTTCATAAACCACAACTAGAGTCATTGCATGTGTGTTCTTTTCAGAAACCACATATGGAACCACAAGTGACATTGAATGTGTGTTCTATTCCTAAAACACATATGGATGTACCAGAGTCAATGAATGTGTGTTCTTTTCATGAACCACAACTAGAGTCAGTGACTGTATGTTCTTTTCATGAACCACATATGGATCCACCAGTGTCATTGAATGTGTGTTCTTTTCCTAAAACACATATGGATCCACCAGAGTCATTGCATGTGTGCTCTTTTCATGAACCACAACTAGAGTCGTTGAATGTGTGTTCCTTTCACAAACCACATATGGATCTAGTAGTGACAGTGAATGTGTGAACTTTTCCTAAAACACATATGGATCCACCAGAGTCATTGCATGTGTGCTCTTTTCATGAACCCAACTAGAGTCAGTGAATGTGTGTTCTTTTCACAAACCACATATGGATCCACCAGAAACATTGCATGTGTGTTCTTTTCATAGACCACATATGGATCCACCAGTGTCGTTGCATGTGTGTTCTTTAATAAACCACATCTAGAGTCACTGGACGTGTGTTGTTTTCATAAACCACAACTAGAGTCATTGCATGTGTGTTCTTTTCACAAACCACATATGGATCCATCAGTGTCATTTCATGTGTGTTCTTTTCACAAACCACATATGCATCCACCAGAGTCATTCCATGTGTGTTGTTTTCATTAACCATAGCTAGAGTCATTGCATGTCTGTTATTTTCACAAACCACATATGGATCCACCAGATTCATTGCATGTGTGTTCTTTTCATCAACCACATATGGATCCACCAGAGTTCATTGCATGTCTGTTCTTTTCATAAACCACATGAGCATATATGTTCTTTTCACAAACCACATATGGATCCACCAGTGACATTGAATGTGTGTTATTTTCCTAAAACACATATGCATCCACCAGAGTCATTGCATGTGTGCTCTTTTCATGAACCACAACTAGATTCATTGAATGTGTGTTCTTTTCACAAACCACACATGGATCCACTAGTGACATTGAATGTGTGTTCTTTTCCTAAACCACATATGGTTCCACCAGAGTCATTACATGTGTGCTCTTTTCATGAAGCACAACTAGAGTCAGTGAATGTGTGTTCTTTTCACAAACCACATATGGATCCACCAGAGTCATTGTGTGTGTGTTCTTTTCATAGACAACATATTGATCCACCAGTGTCATTGCATGTGTGTTCTTTAATAAACCACATCTAGAGTCACTGGACATGTGTTCTTTTCATAGACCAGAACTAGAGTCATTGTATGTGTGTTCTTTTCACAAACCACATATAGATCCATCAGTGTCATTTCAGGTG
The DNA here is from genome assembly GCA_916181665.1 of Avena sativa. Taxonomy (NCBI): domain Eukaryota; kingdom Viridiplantae; phylum Streptophyta; class Magnoliopsida; order Poales; family Poaceae; genus Avena; species Avena sativa. The sequence goes on from OV702290.1 coordinate 202,064,226, forward strand.
TGTTCTTTTCACAAACCACATATGCATCCACCAGAGTCATTGCATGTGTGTTGTTTTCATTAACCACAGCTAGACTCATTGCATGTCTGTGATTTTCACAAACCACATATGGATCCACCAGATTCATTGCATGTGTGTTCTTTTCATAAACCACATATGGATCCACCAGAGTTTATTGCATGTCTGTTCTTTTCATAAACCACATGAGCACGTATGTTCTTTTCACAAACCACATATGGATCCACTAGTGACATTGAATGTGTGCTCTTTTCCTAAAACACATATGGATCCACCAGAGTTTATTGCATGTGTGTTCTTTTTATAAACAATAGCTAGACTCATTGCATGTGTGTTCTTTTCACAAACCACATATGGATCCACCAGAGTCATTGCATGTGTGTTCTTTTCATTAACCACACCTAGAGTCATTGCATGTCCGTTATTTTCACAAACCACATATGGATCGACCAGAATCATTGCATATGTGTTCTTTTCATAAACCACATATGGATCCACCAGAGTTTATTGCATGTCTGTTATTTTCATAAACCACATGAGCATGTGTGTTCTTTTCAGAAACCACATATGGAACCACCAGTGACATTGAATGTGTGTTCTATTCCTAAAACACATATGGATCTACCAGAGTCATTGAATGTGTGTTGCTTTCATGAACCACAATTACAGTCAGTGAATGTATGTTCTTTTCACCAACCACATATGGATCCACCAGTGTTATTGGATGTGCGTTCTTTTCCTAAAACACATATGGATCCACTAGAGTCATTACACGTGTGCTCTTTTCATGAACCACAACTAGAGTCATTGAATGTGTGTTTTTTCACAAACCACATATGGATCCACCAGTGACATTGAATGTGTGTTATTTTCCTAAAACACATATGGATCCACCAGAGTCATTGCATGTGTGCTCTTTTCATGAACCACAACTAGAGTCAGTGAATGTGTGTTCTTTTCACAAACAACATATGGATCCACCAGAGTCATTGCATGTGTGTTCTTTTCATAGACCACATATGGATCCACCAGTGTCGTTGCATGTGTGTTCTTTAATAAACCAGATCTAGAGTCACTGGACGTGTATTCTTTTCATAAACCACAACTAGAGTCATTGCATGTGTGTTCTTTTCACAAACCACATATGGATCCATCAATGTCATTTCATGTGTGTTCTTTTCACAAACCACATATGCATCCACCAGAGTCATTGCATGTGTGTTGTTTTCATTAACCACAGCTAGAGTCATTGCATGTCTGTTATTTTCACAAATCACATATGGATCCACCAGATTCATTGCATGTGTGTTCTTTTCATAAACCACATATGGATCTACCAGAGTTCATTGCATGTCGGTTCTTTTCATAAACCACATGAGCATGTATGTTCTTTTCACAAACCACATATGGATCCACCAGTGATATTGAATGTGTGTTCTTTTCCTAAAACACATATGGATCCACCAGAGTCGTTGCATGTGTGTTCTTTTCATGAACCACAACTAGAGTTAGGGAATCTGTGTTTTTTTCACAAACCACATATGGATCCACCAAAGTCATTGCATGTGTGTTCTTTTCATACACCACATATGTATCCACCTGTGTCATTGCATGTGTGTTCTTTTAATAAACCATAGATAGTCACTGGATGTGTGTTCTTTTCATAAACCACAACCAGAGTCATTGCATGTGTGTTCTTTTCACAAACCACATATGGATCCACCAGTGTCATTGAATGTGTGTTCTTTTCATAAACCACATATGAATCCACAAGATTCATTGCATGTGTGTTCTTCCCATTAACCACAGCTAGAGTCATTGCATGTATATTCCTTTCACAAACCACATAAGGATCTACCAGAGTCATCTATGTGTGTTCTTTTCACAAACCACATATGGATCCAGTAGAGTGATTGCATGTATGTTCTTTTCATAAACCACATGGATCCACTAGTGTCATTGCATCTGTGTTCTTTTCATTAACCAAACCTAGAGCCTTTGCATGTCTGTTCTTTTCAAAAACCACATATGGATCCACCAGAATCATTGCATGTGTGTTCTTTTCATTAACCACAGCTAGAGTCATTGCATGTCTGTTCTTTTCATAAACCACATATGGATCCACCAGTGTTATTGCATGTGTGATTTTTCATAAACCACATATGGATCCACTAGAGTTCATTGCATGTGTGTTACATCCCCAATCTTAACTCCTACTCATCCTCGAGTAGGTAAGTGATAAAAAGAAAGAATATTTTTTGAGGTGACATGCACCATCATAAACTTGATCAAAGTATTTGTAAGACATTGATAGCTGGGACCATAGTACTTCAATCATAACATGAAAGATAAAGTTCTAACAATAAGACAAATAAACTATGTTGCATCATGAAAAGGCACAAACAAAAGATTCATGAATAACAATGCTTTGCAAGAAGTTTGTTTGTTTCACATAAAGAAAACATAGCATAGTGGCATTCATCTTGTCCCTCATAGAGTAGAAAACATAAATGCATAGAACACCTTCAAAGTTCATAAGAGTGACTAGATACAAATAGTTTAAAACAAGCAATATCAAAGCTATGCATACAATGCACATAGAACTAAGAATGGCCACTATGCTCTCAAAGTAGGTGCATCAAGATAGAAGGTGGAGACTCAACATAAAAGTAAAAGAAAGGCCTTCATAGAAGGAAGTAGGGATTCAAGTTTAATAAAGAGCTTCCAAAAATTATGGTACTTATTAGCTTTCAACTATCATTGCCCCGATCATAAGCATATTGAAGGTGATTAAGGTTAAAGTGACACAACTAAGAGGATATGCTTGACAAGTTATAAGCCGAAATCTCATGCCCCTTACTTACGAAGACCGAACCTCATGCTACTCAACTTCAGTCACAAGTAAGCTCTTGTCATTGTAAGTACATATGTGTCATAGAGAACCACCAATGGGGTACCCCTTGCACATGATATAGGAGCTATCCCATAATCTAAATGACAAGGCAAGCAGACATTGAGCATCTCAGCGATCTTTTTATTTGCTATTTGCATAGGTTTTTATTGAGGATGCTTCATAGAGTGCTCATTATGGTTATGCTGCAAGTTTCCACCATGATTAGGCATGGCTTAGGCTAGCGTCCCAGGCGTTTCTCTAACATAAATACAAACTCCATGACCTTACAAGTTCCCCCTTTATTTCACACCGCCGGGATCCATAAGCAAAAGAACATGATATCAACGAGGTACAAAGTACAAGTGCAATGTTGAAAGCGTTCCCCATGATACATGGTTCTGCTAACTTCAACTTATAAAGCGCAAGCATATACACAACAAAGATGGACGCAATGGTTCAAGTTTATTAAATGCAAGAAAGTAAAGTGTGTCATCAAGTTCGTGAGAGCTTTAATCACTAGTTTTCTCATAAAAAGTTTAATTCGGAAGGTAGATAAAAACATGAATATACTTGGAATAGAAAAATGCTAATAGGTAGGTATGGTGGACTCTTTGGAATAACTTGGTTTTATTTGGAGTTGGATGCATCAGTGGAACTCACACTTGGTTATGGAGGCTAGCAAAAGACCGGGAGCGACCAACTAAGAGAGCAATAATGGCCATAATCATGCAGAGCGACAAAACATCATTGATAAAACCATAAAGTGATACTTAAAGTTGAAAACTAAAGGATCATAAAGGCTATGTTGACTTGGGATAGTCATAACATGGTGTGAGCTTGCGCCAAGTCAACCCAAATAAAGCATCAAAGGAGAATACCACAATACTATGCTTTAATATGCTAAAACAACGCATGATTCTTCCAAGGCACATTAAGAAATCTCAATTGTTTATAACAAGTCATGCTACAGAAAAGAATACTAAGCATAAATCCAAAACAATATCAAGCATGGCATGACAAAGCATAGGCCACAGTCAAAAACAAGCTCTCTTTACCACTTAAGCATGAACTTTCCTACTCTTTTCCAATCCAAACCAAACTATTTGAAAACCAATGTATGAAAGAGGGGGTCCAACCAATTTATTCAGCAATCTAAGAAAACCAATCAAACGAAAAACCAAAACGAAAACAAAAAATAAGACGCTCCAAGAACAACACAACTGTGTATGAAACAATAAAAATGAAGTGTTTGGAAGAAACCTGGATTTTTTATTGATGAAGAAGGGGGATGCCTTGGGCATCCCCAAGCTTTGATGCTTGTACTTCTTGGATATTTCTTGGGGTGACACGCGTGGCATCCCCAAGCTTGAGCTTTAGTCCATCATTCATCTCATTATTCATTCCTTCCATACATCTGAAATTTTCCCTCATACAAAACTTCAAACAATCTTTATTAGCAACATTAGTGCACTCAAGATAATAAGTCTTTAGGTTCAGTTCCAACACCAATAAAACTTCCAATAAATCTCAAGCTATTGTAGCACTTCCTTTAAAAAGCTCAATTCTGCAAAAAGAACCCAAAAAGGAACCAACAAGAAGCAAATGCAAATAATGGCAGAAATCTGTCAAAACAGACCAGCAGGTAAAAACCAATTTGTTCGAAGACCTTCTATTGCTCAAATCGAAAAGTGTTGAACTAATGAAAGTTAGATAACAACCTGGGTCAGAAGCACAAAAATTCACGCCTGAAAACGACATACAGAGATTGTACAAGAATTTTTATAGTGAAGCACAAAAATCTGTTTCGGGACAGCAACTTTCCCAATCATTACTTCTCTCTCATTAGAGGTTGCTCTTGGCACAAAAAGCAAATAAAAAGGATAAAGAGCGGTTATTACAGAGGTAATAACTTACAAGACTAATCTAAAACTTTTGGGTTATCTCCCAATAAGTACTTTTATTTAACGCCTTTAAGTTAGGCTTGATAGTTTGAGAAGATGCTCACACAAGAAATATGAATTGAAGTAAAAGAGAGCATCAAGGAGAAAATTCAGAACCCATTTAAGTCTAACCCACTTCATATGCATAGGGATATTGTAAATAAACAATTCATGAAAGCACAAAGCAACAAGCATAGTAAAGCAAAACAAGTGCAACTCCAAGACTTTCAACATAAAGAGGGGAAATTTAATATTATTGAGATGCATTAAACCATGTTTCCCTCTCTCATAATAATTTTTAGTAGCATCATGAATAAAATTAACAATATAATTATCACATAAAACATTCTTATCATGAGCCACATGCATAAAAGAATCAATACTCTCCATATAAACATAGTCATTCTTATTAATTGTAGTGGGAGCAAATTCAACAAAATAGCTATCATTATTATTCTCATCACCATAATCATCAAATACAGGAGGCATATTGTAATCATAATTAATTTTCTCCTCAATAGTAGGTGGACTAAAAATATCATATTCATCATTGTAATCATCATATATTGGAGGTTTGGTATCATCATAAGCAATAGAATAGCTATCTTCCAAAGCTGGGGAACTAAAAAGATCATTTTCATAAAGACTAGCTTCCCCAAGCTTAGACTTTTCCATAGCATTAGCAATAATGGTGTCCAAAGAATTCATACTAACAACATTTCTATTAGCATGCAAATAAAGTTCCATAGGTTTTTTAATTTTCTCTTCAAACACTTCATGTCCTAACTCAAGATAAATACTATAAAGCTCTCTAATTTTTTTGTTGTTTTCCATTAAGCCTAACTAGTGAAAACAAGAAACAAAATTGCAGAATCTAAAGGAAATAACTTTGAGCACTCACACCGGAGGATGTGAGTACCTTTTACCTTACCTCCCCGGCAATGGCGCTAGAAAATAGCTTGATGTCTACGCACTTCTATTCTTGTAGACAGTTGTTGGGCCTCCAAGTGCAGAGGTTTGTAGAATAGCAGCAAGTTTCCCTTAAGTGGATTACCCAAGGTTTATCGAACTCAGGGAGGAAGTGGTCAAAGTTATCCCTCTCAAGACACCCTGCAATCAAGATACAAGAAGTCTCTTGTGTCCCCAACACACCCAATACACTTATCAGGTGTATAGGTGCACTAGTTTGGCGAAGAGATAGTGAAATACATGTGGTATGGATATAAGATAACGGTGCTAGAAAATACTTTGATGGCGTGGAAGAGACTAAAGGCAAACTAAAATAAAGATGGAAGCAAGCAAACATGTAACAGATCTAGTTGCAAACGGTGTTTCAGTGCTTAGAAACAAGGCCTAGGGATCATACTTTCACTAGTGAACACTCTCATATAAATATATTCTCTTTATGATACTACTCTGAACTACTCTCTGGTTGGACACTCTAATCCATGGTAGGGCTATAACAGCACACCTCAAAGTCCGCTTTCCCATCTAGATAACACCACACTGTCACCTTGAGCACTAGATGGTTCAAACACACCACAATTTCATAGAGACATCCAACTCCAAATATAACTCATAACAAGTATTTGAAATCTCTAGCCTAAGTGCCACCATGGTGTGCACACTGTCAACTTCACACACATGGGGAGAGCAGAGATCTATTAAAGCACTTGAGTAGCAAGGTAGATCTATAGATTACAAGCTCATGATCTCAATAAGATCATGCATAGAGAGAGAGATGGACACATAGCTACCGGTAGAGCCCTTAGCCTCGAGAGAGAACTACTCCCTCATCATCATGGGAATTAGCAATGATGATGGAGATGGCTCTAGGGGCACTTCCCCGTCCCGGCTGGTTGCCGGAACAGAGACTTTCTGTCCCTCGAATCTCCCCTTTGGCGGCAGCAGTGCTGCGGAACTTTTCGTGGCTGGAGGCTTGACGATTTAGTGTTTTTTGCATCGGGAGGCATCTTATAGGCGGAGAGGCAAGGTCGGCGGGCAGCCAGAGCGCCCACACCATGCCCTGGCACGGCCTGGGGGGACCCGCGCCTAGGGGTGGTTTGGCCACCCTGTGGCCCCCCTTCGTCTCTCCTTCTGGCTTCGTGAATCTTCCGGGAAAATAACGACTTTGGGTTTTGTCCGGTCCAATTCCGAGAATATTCATTTTCTGACTTTCTAGAATCAAAAATAGAAGAAAACATGCAACTGGCACTATGGCTCTTGTTAATAGGTTAGTCCAAGAAATCATATGAAAAGTACTCCAAAGTGTGGACAAAACATAAGAAAGTAGATAAAACCAAGCATGGACCATCAAAAATTCTGGATACGTTAGCAACGTATCAGTGTTCTTTTCATAAACCACATCTAGAGTCATTGCATGTCTGTTCTTTTCACAAACAACACATGCATCCACCAGAGTCAATGCATGTGTGTTCTTTTCACCAACCACATATGGATCCACCAGTGTCATTGAATGTGTGTTATTTTCATTAACCACAACTAGTGTAGAGTCCCCAACCTTTAATAAGATTGAGCCCCCTGTGTTTACAATGCTAGTCCCTGGATCAATAGCTAGCATCCACAGTTTAGATGTAATATCAAGAAACAAAGGTCATATTATAACTTTATAACCAGGAATAACATAATTTTATTACATCATACATAGCTCATTTGGCCATTACATTACATTGCAGCGGAATAACTATAGTCATGGGGTCCTTCATCTTCAAAGTGCCACAGGCAGATGTTGGTTGTAGACTTTGTAATCCTAATCAAACAATCTTCACTAAAAACAATCAAACCTGCAACATTACAAGTTACAGCCACAAGGGTCAATACATTTGAATTGTATTGGCAAGTTTCACTACTATGTATAATATAAGTGGATCCTATCATTACATGCAAATTTGGCTAAGTAGAGTTTTAGGCTCATTTGCATAAAGCAATGTTTTATCCTATCTTTTCAAAATGGTTTTGGTCCTTTGTCAAATCTCCTTTCAAAATCCCTTGAACTCCTTGGTAAAAACTCAAGTGTTCAAGTCCTTGTCAAAATCTCTTGAGCACCTAGGTAACTCCAAGTGCATCAAGTTTTAAAAGTTTTCTTTTAGAAATTAGAGTGTCGAGATCTTCCATAGATTCAGGCCTTAGTTGCTCAGTATTGTCCATAACCGGGGACACGGCTAAGTACTTAGATTTTATTATCTTCTGCAGAAGTTGTACACTTTACCCACATGACACAATCTCATCTTGTTGCCACCAGTGGCCGCTGGATTAGTACTCACCAAGATGGAATACTGGCAGATTGAGAATGTGACGAAGTCTTTCCAAAGGGTCCTCCCATACATCATTGCTAGCTTGTCATCAGTAACAATGTAGGATTCCAGGTCCCCATTTTTTCTGTAGCCTGATGACAATGCATGGGTCTTTCCAATGTAGTTGACTAAGCCAGAGCCATAATAGCATGTGGTTGCACACGGAAGCCACTGTACGAGAAACATGTTCAATCTCTAAGTTTCCTGAGTGGTTTTCTTTTGGAGCACAACACAAAGAGATTGCCATAGAATGGTTCGTTTTGTTGCCACCTTCTCCAAAACTCAAAGTCCTTGTCCACCCAGGTGGTTCATTGAGTCCTTGTTTTATTATATAAAATCACAAGTCCTTTTCTCAACTTCATAAAATCTCAACATGTATCTCTTTTCAAAATATAGCATGGCTAAGCATGTACAACTACAAGATTTTCACTAAGGTATATATAGGGAATCCTATTAGGATTAGCATAGCATAAGTATAAAATTGTTTTCATGCATGTTTTCAAAATCCACTAAGTATAATGACAATAATAGGACTTTTGTATGATAGTGTAACTTGCCTTTTTGGTAGGGAATGGTGGTTCACTTCTTGATCTTGGTAGTCTCACACTTTGCTAAATTCACTACAAGTCAATCAAGCAAACACAAATTCAATTCACATTCCAAACCAAAGTCAAACAAACATTTTTTCACACACAAAGTAATGGAATCTAAGTCATGCATAAGCATGCAAAGGTTGGTTCTATTGTAAGGATGGTCTCCACTAGGCTTCTAAACTTTGTAAGTTCCAATTTGGTCATTTACCAAAATGGCAAAGTCATTCGCAAATGGGTTTTACTTTAAAAACCATTTTCAAAACAAAGTATTATTTTATGTGGTGTAGAAATATTTTTACTAAGGCATTAACCTATAGGGTTCACCAAATATGTTTTCAAATCACAAAACTTGGTTTTTGGGGCCAGAGAGTTTAAAACAAAACATTTTCCAAAGGTTTTCTTCCAAAACCATTTTTAATAAATAAACCACATTTCTATTTGACTAGAAATGGTTTTAAATCAAAGAATCATTATTTTGTTTTACCAAATACATTTTTGAGTCCACAAAGTGTTTCCTAGGGTCAGTAGGTTTGGTCCAAAATATTTTCCCAAAGTTTTCTTTATAAAAGTATTTTCATAACCAAAATATTTATTTCCATTTGGCTAGAAATGGGCTAAATCAAGTTTTCTATCCTAAACTTTACCAAATTCATTTTCCAAATCATGGGTTGGTCCCTAGGGTCAGTAAGGTCACAACAAACCATTTTGCAAAAGTTTTAACCCTAAAATCATTTTTAAACAATTTTTCTACTCTAAACATGCTCACAAAAGAATCTGCAAAAACAAGCAAACTAACAGATACTATTTGCTAAACCAAGGGCATGGCTGGTTAGGGCTTGCTCTCCTGAATCCAACGACATAAAATTTGTAATTTTTGCACGTGTGGATCCAAAGTTACAAGGGTTTGAAAATGGCACTTAAATCTGTTTTTCAAATTCTGTTTTAAAACAAACCTGGCCACGCGTCGCTGTTTCATTGGTCGATACCGGTTCATCCGGATCGGCTCTGTAGGCCGTAGGATCTCATTTAGATCGAGCGGCACAGGGACATGCGATACCCATTCGTTTATGTTCTATTACAGCCTTACGATCTAGTTCTAACGGATGCAATCAATCACACCACTAACTGGCGGCGCTGCGGTGGCTACCGGCGGCGGAGCTGTCGGTCAACAACGGTGCCGATGCTACAGGGGGTGAGGGAGAAAGGGGAGATGCTCACTAGGCTCAGGGGTCACGGCGATGCTCAAGGTGCTCGCGGTTGGTCAAGGGGCGCACTAGGGTTGCAGGAATTCCTCGTCGGAGTTGCGTCTGACGACGGACGCACGCGATCGAGGTAGAGGACGACGCTAGGGATCACCCGGAGACAAACGAAACTCACAGTCAGGAGCGCAAGGACACGGCGAAGGTGTGTGTGTGAACGAGAAGGCGCGGGGCGGTCTGGTTTACCTGGGAGACGTCGTCGGAGAAGAACCAGACGGCGGCGATGCTGGAGGTTGTCGAAGGCGAGGATAGGGGGCACCCTAGGACAAACAGAAGGCACCATTAGGTTCGTCAGATCATGGCAGTCACTATCGTGTCCACGAGGAAACGAGGGGAGGTCAGGTTATACCGGGGAACGTCGCCGTAGTTGGAGCAGACGGCGGCGCTGGCTCGGGGTAGATGTTGCCGACGCTCAAGGACACGCGTGAGCGAGCTGCGACTGCAGAAAGTTCCGCTGGGGGATGCTGAGCACAGCTGCGTGCTCGAGGAGGTAGGAGGTGGTGTGTGCTGGCCGGAATCGGCAAAGAGGGTCGTCGGAGACAGTGTTGCTCGGGGAGAAATTGGGGCGGCCTGGGGGCGTGCTTGGGGGAGGAGACAGAGGGGAAGTGAAGAGGAGTCACTGGCGTTTTAAAGCGTGCTGTCACGGCGAGATTAACACGCGGTATTAAGGCGAATCGAACGCGCGGATTGAAGGCAGCAACGACAGCGTCGTTAACGCGAGGAGGAAGAAGGGGTCGTGCGGATGAGGAAGAAGAGGGCCGGTGGTGGGGTCTGGCGTCAGTGAGAAAAAGGAGAGGGAGCATGGGTCCACCGGTCAGCGTCTGTTAGGGTTAGTGTTTAGGTAGGAAAACGTTTCGCTGCGGATAGAGGAGCTGGGCTGGCGCTGGGCCTTAGTGGGCTGCTGGGTTGGGTTGGTTCTATTTTTTTTCTGTCTGTTTTTCTTTTTCCTTTTCTAATTCTATTTTCTGTTTTGAATTTCAATCAATTATTCAAACAAGGTTCAAATCAATTCAAACAATCAACAAACTTTGAGGGCTTGAACTGGGTTCTGTTTAGTAACTTAAACCTATTCCAGAAATAAAATAATATTTTTATTCATTTTAGGATCCATTCAATAATTAAATAAAATGGATCTTTAGTTATTTAATAAAATAGGGTTTGATTTAATTAATAAAAATTTTCTATTTGAAATCCAAATATTTTCAAAACCAAATCAGTAGGTTTTAATTGAAAATAAAAGATATTTGGAAATCTTGTTTAAAACAAAATAACCTTTTATTTTAGGTTCCATTAATAATTAAATAAAATGGACCTTAGTTATTAAATCAAATAGAATTTGTTTATTTAAAAACTTTATTTTGAAATCTAAAATAAAACCAAAACACTTTAGTAGGTTTTATTTTGAGAATATAAAATACTTGGAAAACTTATTTTAAATAAATAAATAAGTTTTGATATTTTGGAAATAGTAAAACCTTTATTAATAAAACTTGGATATTTAAATCCTTTTTATTTTAAATAAACCTCTACTATTTTAATCAAAGCAAAACCTTTTGTTTCAAAGTCTTGGCCAAGTATTAATTTGGCTTTATAAAATAATCTTTATTTAAAATATTTCTTTTCATTTTGAAAATCAAAACCTTTTATAAAAAGATTTCAAAGTAGTAATAAAATATTTGGAAAACTTATTTAAAATAAAAAATAAGTTTTAGTGTTTATTTAAAATGGGAAAAGCCTTTACTTGAATAAAATTTGGATTTTTAAATCCTTATTACTTTATTTAAATAAACCTTTACTCATTTTATCAAAACAAAATATTTTATTATAAAAGCTTGGCCAAAATTAATTTGGCTCTTTAAAATATAATCTTTATTTATAATTCTATCTTTGCGTTTGAAAACCAAATCTTTTTATTTAAGGATCCAAAAATAGTAATTCCAAAACATTTTATTTGCCTTTATTAAATGTTTATCTTTATAAATCCCTTTAGGATTTTATTTGATCCAACTGGTTTGAAGTCCCAATTGAATTCAAAAAGTTTCTTCTAGCCTTGAAAATCCAACAAAGTTTTATTTTATTCATTTATTTTCACATTACAAGATTTGGAAAATCTTGGGATGTGACAGGCTACCACCCTAAAAATAAATCTCGTCCCGAGATTTGGGAAGGATAGGGTTACAAGTTGGCTCAACTAGGGTACTACCACCCTTAAAAAAATTTCAACTAAGCTAGATGTTGGCCTTCTTGGGATCCTGGGGAAACTTCTCTGGGCAAACATCTGCATAGTTTCCTTTGTTTCCACACTTGAAACATGTGACTTGGCTGATATCCCTCATAGGCTTGTTTATCTTGTGTTTCATCTTCTCTAGACAGTTGCTTGCATAATGTCCCGGTTCTTTGCAATTGAAACACATCACTTGGCTAATATCTTTCTTTTCTTTTGGTATCATTGCCTCTTGTTTGTTTCCTTGGTTCTTCTTCTTTTCTAGGCATTCATTGGCATAATGTCCCATCTCTTTGCAAGTGTAACATTGCTCTTGAGTAATATCCTTCTTGTTTGGGTTGGGGCATTTCTTCTTCTTCTTCTTGGGTTTCTCCAAAGCTAGGAGTTCTTCTAGTTCATGCTCTTCATATTTCACCACAAAGGTGGGAAATCTTTCTCTCTTCTTGGGGCAGTTACTAGAGATATGACCTTCTTCTTCACAAGAGTAGCAACACTTTATGGTCACTTTGGATTTGGCCTTATGTGGCATGGTTCTGACTTTGCCTTCATCCATCTTGGTAGAAGTTGTTCCCTTATGGAGGTTTCCAAACATTTGATGCATTCCATCTTGCTTCATTTGTTGAACTATAGGATATATGGGGCATTGAATAGGGACATGATTATTTCCTTCACATAGGAAACAAGTTACTTGAGATGTGGGGCATTGATTAGTTAGATGTTTCTCTTCACAATTGGGGCATTGATCTTCATGCTCTTTGGAAGTGTGATCCTTGTCTCCACAAATATTGCAAGCTTGGGTTCCTTCTAGAATAACATCTTTGTCATCCTTGTTGTCACAAACTCCTTGGGAAGAGTTGTCTCCCATGTTGATCATTTGAGTAGCCATCCTTTGCAACAATTGGGATTGAGTTTTCAAAAACCTTTGCATGGTTGGGTCTAATCCATTGTTGTTGGCTAAAAGCTGAGTTGTCTCTTGGCTCAACTGGTGTTGGGTTGCTATGAGCTCTTTCATGCTGGCCTCTTGGTTGGTGTTGGTGTCATCCACTTTGTTGTTGGAGTTTCTTGGAGAAGTCATCTGTTTGGTTTGGATTGGGATTAGAATAGGCAAGATATTTTCTAAGGAATCAATTCTAATCACACACATCACAATTCACACAAGCAATGTGCAAGCAATCACAAACATAACATTCCACTCAAACAACAAGCTTCAAGCATAATTTTAGGCAACCAAAAATAATTTTTGTTACACCACATAAGTTGGTGTGTTTTGACTTAACTATAATATGGTGGTCCATCTATATGGTTCACTTGTGATCTTTCCATCCTTCTTGGTTGATTCTTCATAAACAAGATCTTTGTATCCTTAAAGAATTTCTTGCATCTTGGTCTCAAACTTCAAAGGTGATGATGGCTTCTTCTAAGTTGTGTTTCCTTAGTCTTCAAGTCTTGGGCAAAATTTCTTGTATCATTTGTAGTCCTTAGTGACATCTAAGATTGAAGTCCTTGGTGAAAATGTTGAAGATGTTGAAGTCATTAGAGTTGAAGATGTTGAAGTCACTTAGAGTTGATGAAGTCCTTTGCTCATGGTGAAGTCTTTGGTCATGGGGTAGGTTTTATCCATCAAGTTTGAAATGGAAGAGATGTAGAGTTGAAACCAAAATGGTTGAGGAAAGAGTTTACAAGATTGTTTGTAAATAAGTTTTTGAACAAATACAACTCCTATTTTTTTCTAAGGGTTTTTGTCCAATCCTAGGGTTACAAATCCTACAGGCAACACAATGCTCTGATACCATCTGTAGAGTCCCCAACCTTTAATAAGATTGAGCCCCCTATGTTTACAATGCTAGTCCCTGGATCAATAGCTAGCATCCACAGTTTAGATGTAATATCAAGAAACAAAGGTCATAATATAACTTTATAACCAGGAATAACATAATTTTATTACATCATACATAGCTCATTTGGCTATTACATTACATTGCAGCGGAATAACTATAGTCATGGGGTCCTTCATCTTCAAAGTGCCACAGGCAGATGTTGGTTGTAGACTTTGTAATCCTAATCAAACAATCTTCACTAAAAACAATCAAACCTGCAACATTACAAGTTACAGCCACAAGGGTCAATACATTTGAATTGTATTGGCAAGTTTCACTACTATGTATAATATAAGTGGATCCTATCATTACATGCAAATTTGGCTAAGTAGAGTTTTAGGCTCATTTGCATAAAGCAATGTTTTATCCTATCTTTTCAAAATGGTTTTGGTCCTTTGTCAAATCTCCTTTCAAAATCCCTTGAACTCCTTGGTAAAAACTCAAGTGTTCAAGTCCTTGTCAAAATCTCTTGAGCACCTAGGTAACTCCAAGTGCATCATGTTTTAAAAGTTTTCTTTTAGAAATTAGAGTGTCGAGATCTTCCATAGCTTCAGGCCTTAGTTGCTCAGTATTGTCCATAACAGGGGACACGGCTAAGTACTTAGATTTTATTATCTTCTGCAGAAGTTGTACACTTTACCCACATGACACAATCTCATCTTGTTGCCACCAGTGGCCGCTGGATTAGTACTCACCAAGATGGAATACTGGCAGATTGAGAATGTGACGAAGTCTTTCCAAAGGGTCCTCCCATACATCATTGCTAGCTTGTCATCAGTAACAATGTAGGATTCCAGGTCCCCATTTTTTCTGTAGCCTGATGACAATGCATGGGTCTTTCCAATGTAGTTGACTAAGCCAGAGCCATAATAGCATGTGGTTGCACACGGAAGCCACTATACGAGAAACATGTTCAATCTCTAAGTTTCCTGAGTGGTTTTCTTTTGGAGCACAACACAAAGAGATTGCCATAGAATGGTTCGTTTTGTTGCCACCTTCTCCAAAACTCAAAGTCCTTGTCCACCCAGGTGGTTCATTGAGTCCTTGTTTTATTATATAAAATCACAAGTCCTTTTCTCAACTTCATAAAATCTCAACATGTATCTCTTTTCAAAATATAGCATGGCTAAGCATGTACAACTACAAGATTTTCACTAAGGTATATATAGGGAATCCTATTAGGATTAGCATAGCATAAGTATAAAATTGTTTTCATGCATGTTTTCAAAATCCACTAAGTATAATGACAATAATAGGACTTTTGTATGATAGTGTAACTTGCCTTTTTGGTAGGGAATGGTGGTTCACTTCTTGATCTTGGTAGTCTCACACTTTGCTAAATTCACTACAAGTCAATCAAGCAAACACAAATTCAATTCACATTCCAAACCAAAGTCAAACAAACAATTTTTCACACACAAAGTAATGGAATCTAAGTCATGCATAAGCATGCAAAGGTTGGTTCTATTGTAAGGATGGTCTCCACTAGGCTTCTAAACTTTGTAAGTTCCAATTTGGTCATTTACCAAAATGGCAAAGTCATTCGCAAATGGGTTTTACTTTAAAAACCATTTTCAAAACAAAGTATTATTTTATGTGGTGTAGAAATATTTTTACTAAGGCATTAACCTATAGGGTTCACCAAATATGTTTTCAAATCACAAAACTTGGTTTTTGGGGTCAGAGAGTTTAAAACAAAACATTTTCCAAAGGTTTTCTTCCAAAACCATTTTTAATAAATAAACCACATTTCTATTTGACTAGAAATGGTTTTAAATCAAAGAATAATTATTTTGTTTTACCAAATACATTTTTGAGTCCACAAAGTGTTTCCTAGGGTCAGTAGGTTTGGTCCAAAATATTTTCCCAAAGTTTTCTTTATAAAAGTATTTTCATAACCAAAATATTTATTTCCATTTGGCTAGAAATGGGCTAAATCAAGTTTTCTATCCTAAACTTTACCAAATTCATTTTCCAAATCATGGGTTGGTCCCTAGGGTCAGTAAGGTCACAACAAACCATTTTGCAAAAGTTTTAACCCTAAAATCATTTTAAAACAATTTTTCTACTCTAAACATGCTCACAAAAGAATCTGCAAAAACAAGCAAACTAACAGATACTATTTGCTAAACCAAGGGCATGGCTGGTTAGGGCTTGCTCTCCTGAATCCAACGACATAAAATTTGTAATTTTTGCACGTGTGGATCCAAAGTTACAAGGGTTTGAAAATGGCACTTAAATCTGTTTTTCAAATTCTGTTTTAAAACAAACCTGGCCACGCGTCGCTGTTTCATTGGTCGATACCGGTTCATCCGGATCGGCTCTGTAGGCCGTAGGATCTCATTTAGATCGAGCGGCACAGGGACATGCGATACCCATTCGTTTATGTTCTATTACAGCCTTACGATCTAGTTCTAACGGATGCAATCAATCACACCACTAACTGGCGGCGCTGCGGTGGCTACCGGCGGCGGAGCTGTCGGTCAACAATGGTGCCGATGCTACAGGGGGTGAGGGAGAAAGGGGAGATGCTCACTAGGCTCAGGGGTCACGGCGATGCTCAAGGTGCTCGCGGTTGGTCAAGGGGCGCACTAGGGTTGCAGGAATTCCTCGTCGGAGTTGCGTCTGACGACGGACGCACGCGATCGAGGTAGAGGACGACGCTAGGGATCACCCGGAGACAAACGAAACTCACAGTCAGGAGCGCAAGGACACGGCGAAGGTGTGTGTGTGAACGAGAAGGCGCGGGGCGGTCTGGTTTACCTGGGAGACGTCGTCGGAGAAGAACCAGACGGCGGCGATGCTGGAGGTTGTCGAAGGCGAGGATAGGGGGCACCCTAGGACAAACAGAAGGCACCATTAGGTTCGTCAGATCATGGCAGTCACTATCGTGTCCACGAGGAAACGAGGGGAGGTCAGGTTATACCGGGGAACGTCGCCGTAGTTGGAGCAGACGGCGGTGCTGGCTCGGGGTAGATGTTGCCGACGCTCAAGGACACGCGTGAGCGAGCTGCGACTGTAGAAAGTTCCGCTGGGGGATGCTGAGCACAGCTGCGTGCTCGAGGAGGTAGGAGGTGGTGTGTGCTGGCCGGAATCGGCAAAGAGGGTCGTCGGAGACAGTGTTGCTCGGGGAGAAATTGGGGCGGCCTGGGGGCGTGCTTGGGGGAGGAGACAGAGGGGAAGTGAAGAGGAGTCACTGGCGTTTTAAAGCGTGCTGTCACGGCGAGATTAACACGCGGTATTAAGGCGAATCGAACGCGCGGATTGAAGGCAGCAACGGCAGCGTCGTTAACGCGAGGAGGAAGAAGGGGTCGTGCGGATGAGGAAGAAGAGGGCCGGTGGTGGGGTCTGGCGTCAGTGAGAAAAAGGAGAGGGAGGATGGGTCCACCGGTCAGCGTCTGTTAGGGTTAGTGTTTAGGTAGGAAAACGTTTCGCTGCGGATAGAGGAGCTGGGCTGGCGCTGGGCCTTAGTGGGCTGCTGGGTTGGGTTGGTTCTATTTTTTTTCTGTCTGTTTTTCTTTTTCCTTTTCTAATTCTATTTTCTGTTTTGAATTTCAATCAATTATTCAAACAAGGTTCAAATCAATTCAAACAATCAACAAACTTTGAGGGCTTGAACTGGGTTCTGTTTAGTAACTTAAACCTATTCCAGAAATAAAATAATATTTTTATTCATTTTAGGATCCATTCAATAATTAAATAAAATGGATCTTTAGTTATTTAATAAAATAGGGTTTGATTTAATTAATAAAAATTTTCTATTTGAAATCCAAATATTTTCAAAACCAAATCAGTAGGTTTTAATTGAAAATAAAAGATATTTGGAAATCTTGTTTAAAACAAAATAACCTTTTATTTTAGGTTCCATTAATAATTAAATAAAATGGACCTTAGTTATTAAATCAAATAGAATTTGTTTATTTAAAAACTTTATTTTGAAATCTAAAATAAAACCAAAACACTTTAGTAGGTTTTATTTTGAGAATATAAAATACTTGGAAAACTTATTTTAAATAAATAAATAAGTTTTGATATTTTGGAAATAGTAAAACCTTTATTAATAAAACTTGGATATTTAAATCCTTTTTATTTTAAATAAACCTCTACTATTTTAATCAAAGCAAAACCTTTTGTTTCAAAGTCTTGGCCAAGTATTAATTTGGCTTTATAAAATAATCTTTATTTAAAATATTTCTTTTCATTTTGAAAATCAAAACCTTTTATAAAAAGATTTCAAAGTAGTAATAAAATATTTGGAAAACTTATTTAAAATAAAAAATAAGTTTTAGTGTTTATTTAAAATGGGAAAAGCCTTTACTTGAATAAAATTTGGATTTTTAAATCCTTATTACTTTATTTAAATAAACCTTTACTCATTTTATCAAAACAAAATATTTTATTATAAAAGCTTGGCCAAAATTAATTTGGCTCTTTAAAATATAATCTTTATTTATAATTCTATCTTTGCGTTTGAAAACCAAATCTTTTTATTTAAGGATCCAAAAATAGTAATTCCAAAACATTTTATTTGCCTTTATTAAATGTTTATCTTTATAAATCCCTTTAGGATTTTATTTGATCCAACTGGTTTGAAGTCCCAATTGAATTCAAAAAGTTTCTTCTAGCCTTGAAAATCCAACAAAGTTTTATTTTATTCATTTATTTTCACATTACAAGATTTGGAAAATCTTGGGATGTGACAGGCTACCACCCTAAAAATAAATCTCGTCCCGAGATTTGGGAAGGATAGGGTTACAAGTTGGCTCAACTAGGGTACTACCACCCTTAAAAAAATTTCAACTAAGCTAGATGTTGGCCTTCTTGGGATCCTGGGGAAACTTCTCTGGGCAAACATCTGCATAGTTTCCTTTGTTTCCACACTTGAAACATGTGACTTGGCTGATATCCCTCATAGGCTTGTTTATCTTGTGTTTCATCTTCTCTAGACAGTTGCTTGCATAATGTCCCGGTTCTTTGCAATTGAAACACATCACTTGGCTAATATCTTTCTTTTCTTTTGGTATCATTGCCTCTTGTTTGTTTCCTTGGTTCTTCTTCTTTTCTAGGCATTCATTGGCATAATGTCCCATCTCTTTGCAAGTGTAACATTGCTCTTGAGTAATATCCTTCTTGTTTGGGTTGGGGCATTTCTTCTTCTTCTTCTTGGGTTTCTCCAAAGCTAGGAGTTCTTCTAGTTCATGCTCTTCATATTTCACCACAAAGGTGGGAAATCTTTCTCTCTTCTTGGGGCAGTTACTAGAGATATGACCTTCTTCTTCACAAGAGTAGCAACACTTTATGGTCACTTTGGATTTGGCCTTATGTGGCATGGTTCTGACTTTGCCTTCATCCATCTTGGTAGAAGTTGTTCCCTTATGGAGGTTTCCAAACATTTGATGCATTCCATCTTGCTTCATTTGTTGAACTATAGGATATATGGGGCATTGAATAGGGACATGATTATTTCCTTCACATAGGAAACAAGTTACTTGAGATGTGGGGCATTGATTAGTTAGATGTTTCTCTTCACAATTGGGGCATTGATCTTCATGCTCTTTGGAAGTGTGATCCTTGTCTCCACAAATATTGCAAGCTTGGGTTCCTTCTAGAATAACATCTTTGTCATCCTTGTTGTCACAAACTCCTTGGGAAGAGTTGTCTCCCATGTTGATCATTTGAGTAGCCATCCTTTGCAACAATTGGGATTGAGTTTTCAAAAACCTTTGCATGGTTGGGTCTAATCCATTGTTGTTGGCTAAAAGCTGAGTTGTCTCTTGGCTCAACTGGTGTTGGGTTGCTATGAGCTCTTTCATGCTGGCCTCTTGGTTGGTGTTGGTGTCATCCACTTTGTTGTTGGAGTTTCTTGGAGAAGTCATCTGTTTGGTTTGGATTGGGATTAGAATAGGCAAGATATTTTCTAAGGAATCAATTCTAATCACACACATCACAATTCACACAAGCAATGTGCAAGCAATCACAAACATAACATTCCACTCAAACAACAAGCTTCAAGCATAATTTTAGGCAACCAAAAATAATTTTTGTTACACCACATAAGTTGGTGTGTTTTGACTTAACTATAATATGGTGGTCCATCTATATGGTTCACTTGTGATCTTTCCATCCTTCTTGGTTGATTCTTCATAAACAAGATCTTTGTATCCTTAAAGAATTTCTTGCATCTTGGTCTCAAACTTCAAAGGTGATGATGGCTTCTTCTAAGTTGTGTTTCCTTAGTCTTCAAGTCTTGGGCAAAATTTCTTGTATCATTTGTAGTCCTTAGTGACATCTAAGATTGAAGTCCTTGGTGAAAATGTTGAAGATGTTGAAGTCATTAGAGTTGAAGATGTTGAAGTCACTTAGAGTTGATGAAGTCCTTTGCTCATGGTGAAGTCTTTGGTCATGGGGTAGGTTTTATCCATCAAGTTTGAAATGGAAGAGATGTAGAGTTGAAACCAAAATGGTTGAGGAAAGAGTTTACAAGATTGTTTGTAAATAAGTTTTTGAACAAATACAACTCCTATTTTTTTTCTAAGGGTTTTTGTCCAATCCTAGGGTTACAAATCCTACAGGCAACACAATGCTCTGATACCATCTGTAGAGTCCCCAACCTTTAATAAGATTGAGCCCCCTATGTTTACAATGCTAGTCCCTGGATCAATAGCTAGCATCCACAGTTTAGATGTAATATCAAGAAACAAAGGTCATAATATAACTTTATAACCAGGAATAACATAATTTTATTACATCATACATAGCTCATTTGGCTATTACATTACATTGCAGCGGAATAACTATAGTCATGGGGTCCTTCATCTTCAAAGTGCCACAGGCAGATGTTGGTTGTAGACTTTGTAATCCTAATCAAACAATCTTCACTAAAAACAATCAAACCTGCAACATTACAAGTTACAGCCACAAGGGTCAATACATTTGAATTGTATTGGCAAGTTTCACTACTATGTATAATATAAGTGGATCCTATCATTACATGCAAATTTGGCTAAGTAGAGTTTTAGGCTCATTTGCATAAAGCAATGTTTTATCCTATCTTTTCAAAATGGTTTTGGTCCTTTGTCAAATCTCCTTTCAAAATCCCTTGAACTCCTTGGTAAAAACTCAAGTGTTCAAGTCCTTGTCAAAATCTCTTGAGCACCTAGGTAACTCCAAGTGCATCATGTTTTAAAAGTTTTATTTTAGAAATTAGAGTGTCGAGATCTTCCATAGCTTCAGGCCTTAGTTGCTCAGTATTGTCCATAACAGGGGACACGGCTAAGTACTTAGATTTTATTATCTTCTGCAGAAGTTGTACACTTTACCCACATGACACAATCTCATCTTGTTGCCACCAGTGGCCGCTGGATTAGTACTCACCAAGATGGAATACTGGCAGATTGAGAATGTGACGAAGTCTTTCCAAAGGGTCCTCCCATACATCATTGCTAGCTTGTCATCAGTAACAATGTAGGATTCCAGGTCCCCATTTTTTCTGTAGCCTGATGACAATGCATGGGTCTTTCCAATGTAGTTGACTAAGCCAGAGCCATAATAGCATGTGGTTGCACACGGAAGCCACTGTACGAGAAACATGTTCAATCTCTAAGTTTCCTGAGTGGTTTTCTTTTGGAGCACAACACAAAGAGATTGCCATAGAATGGTTCGTTTTGTTGCCACCTTCTCCAAAACTCAAAGTCCTTGTCCACCCAGGTGGTTCATTGAGTCCTTGTTTTATTATATAAAATCACAAGTCCTTTTCTCAACTTCATAAAATCTCAACATGTATCTCTTTTCAAAATATAGCATGGCTAAGCATGTACAACTACAAGGTTTTCACTAAGGTATATATAGGGAATCCTATTAGGATTAGCATAGCATAAGTATAAAATTGTTTTCATGCATGTTTTCAAAATCCACTAAGTATAATGACAATAATAGGACTTTTGTATGATAGTGTAACTTGCCTTTTTGGTAGGGAATGGTGGTTCAATTCTTGATCTTGCTAGTCTCACACTTTGCTAAATTCACTACAAGTCAATCAAGCAAACACAAATTCAATTCACATTCCAAACCAAAGTCAAACAAACAATTTTTCACACACAAAGTAATGGAATCTAAGTCATGCATAAGCATGCAAAGGTTGGTTCTATTGTAAGGATGGTCTCCACTAGGCTTCTAAACTTTGCAAGTTCCAATTTGGTCATTTACCAAAATGGCAAAGTCATTCGCAAATGGGTTTTACTTTAAAAACCATTTTCAAAACAAAGTATTATTTTATGTGGTGTAGAAATATTTTTACTAAGGCATTAACCTATAGGGTTCACCAAATATGTTTTCAAATCACAAAACTTGGTTTTTGGGGTCAGAGAGTTTAAAACAAAACATTTTCCAAAGGTTTTCTTCCAAAACCATTTTTAATAAATAAACCACATTTTTGAGTCCACAAAGTGGTTTTAAATCAAAGAATCATTATTTTGTTTTACCAAATACATTTTTGAGTCCACAAAGTGTTTCCTAGGGTCAGTAGGTTTGGTCCAAAATATTTTCCCAAAGTTTTCTTTATAAAAGTATTTTCATAACCAAAATCTTTATTTCCATTTGGCTAGAAATGGGCTAAATCAAGTTTTCCATCCTAAACTTTACCACATTCATTTTCCAAATCATGGGTTGGTTCCTAGGGTCAGTAAGGTCACAACAAACCATTTTGCAAAAGTTTTAACCCTAAAATCATTTTTAAACAATTTTTCTACTCTAAACAAGCTCACAAAAGAATATGCAAAAACAAGCAAACTAACAGATACTATTTGCTAAACCAAGGGCATGGATGGTTAGGGCTTGCTCTCCTGAATCCAACGACATAAAATTTGTAATTTTTGGACGTGTGGATCCAAAGTTACAAGGGTTTGAAAATGGCACTTAAATATGTTTTTCAAATTCTGTTTTAAAACAAACCTAGCCACGCATCGCTGTTTCATTGGTCAATACCGGTTCGGCCAGATCGGCTCTGTAGGCCGTAGGATCTCATTTAGATCGAGCGGCACAGGGACATGCGATACCCCTTCGTTTATGTTCTATTACAGCCTTACGATCTTGATCTAACGGATGCAATCAATCAGACCACTAACTGGCGGCGCTGCGGTGGCTACCAGCAGCGGAGCTGTCGGTCGACGACGGTGCCGATGCTACAGGGGGTGAGGGAGAAAGGGGAGATGCTCACCGGGCTCAGGGGGTCACGGCGATGCTCAAGGTGCTCGCGGTTGGTCAAGGGGCGCACTAGGGTTGCAGGAATTCCTCGTCGGAGTTGCGTCTGACGACGGACGCACGCGGTCAAGGTAGAGGACGACGCTAGGGATCACCCGGAGACAAACGAAACTCACAGTCAGGAGCGCAAGGACACGGCGAAGGTGTGTGTGTGAACGAGAAGGCGCGGGGCGGTCTGGTTTACCTGGGAGACATCGTCGGAGAAGAACCAGACGGCAGCGATGCTGGAGGTTGTCGAAGGCGAGGATATGGGGCACCCTAGGACAAACGGAAGGCACCATTAGGTTCGTCAGATCATGGCAGTCACTATCGTGTCCACGAGGAAAGGAGGGGAGGTCAGGTTTTACCGGGGAACGTCGCCGTAGTTGGAGCAGACGGCGGCGCTGGCTCGGGGTAGATGTTGCCGACGCTCAAGGACACGCGCGAGCGAGCTGCGACTGCAGAAAGTTCCGCTGGGGGATGCTGAGCACAACTGCGTGCTCGAGGAGGTAGGAGGTGGTGTGTGCTGGCCGGAATCGGCAAAGAGGGTCGTCGGAGACAGTGTTGCTCGGGGAGAAATTGGGGCGGCCTGGGGGCGTGCTTGGGGGAGGAGACAGAGGGGAAGTGAAGAGGAGTCACTGGCGTTTTAAAGCGTGATGTCACGGCGAGATTAACACGCGGTATTAAGGCGAATTGAACGCGCGGATTGAAGGTAGCAACGGCAGCATCGTTAACGCGAGGAGGAAGAAGGGGTCGTGCGGGTGAGGAAGAAGAGGGCCGGTGGTGGGGTCTGGCGTCAGTGAGAAAAGGAGAGGGAGGATGGGTCCACTGGTCAGCGTCTGTTAGGGTTAGTGTTTAGGTAGGAAAACGTTTCGCTGCGGATAGAGGAGCTGGGCTGGCGCTGGGCCTTAGTGGGCTGCTGGGTTGGGTTGGTTCTATTTTTTTCTGTCTGTTTTTCTTTTTCCTTTTCTAATTCTATTTTCTGTTTTGAATTTCAATCAATTATTCAAACAAGGTTCAAATCAATTCAAACAATCAACAAACTTTGAGGGCTTGAACTGGGTTCTGTTTAGTAACTTAAACCTATTCCAGAAATAAAATAATATTTTTATTCATTTTAGGATCCATTCAATAATTAAATAAAATGGATCTTTAGTTATTTAATAAAATAGGGTTTGATTTAATTAATAAAATTTTTCTATTTGAAATCCAAATATTTTCAAAACCAAATCAGTAGGTTTTAATTGAAAATAAAAGATATTTGGAAATCTTGTTTAAAACAAAATAACCTTTTATTTTAGGTTCCATTAATAATTAAATAAAATGGACCTTAGTTATTAAATCAAATAGAATTTGTTTATTTAAAACTTTATTTTGAAATCTAAAATAAACCAAAACACTTTAGTAGGTTTTATTTTGAGAATATAAAATACTTGGAAAACTTATTTTAAATAAATAAATAAGTTTTGATATTTTGGAAATAGTAAAACCTTTATTAATAAAACTTGGATATTTAAATCCTTTTTATTTTAAATAAACCTCTACTATTTTAATCAAAGCAAAACCTTTTTTTTCAAAGTCTTGGCCAAGGTTTAATTTTGCTTTATAAAATAATCTTTATTTAAAATATTTCTTTTCATTTTGAAAATCAAAACCTTTTATAAAAAGATTTCAAAGTAGTAATAAAATATTTGGAAAACTTATTTAAAATAAATAAATAAGTTTTAGTGTTTATTTAAAATGGGAAAAGCCTTTACTTGAATAAAATTTGGATTTTTAAATCCTTATTACTTTATTTAAATAAACCTTTACTCATTTTATCAAAACAAAATATTTTATTATAAAAGCTTGGCCAAAATTAATTTGGCTCTTTAAAATATAATCTTTATTTATAATTCTATCTTTGCTTTTGAAAACCAAATCTTTTTATTTAAGGATCCAAAAATAGTAATTCCAAAACATTTTATTTGCCTTTATTAAATGTTTATCTTTATAAATCCCTTTAGGATTTTATTTGATCCAACTGGTTTGAAGTCCCAATTGAATTCAAAAAGTTTCTTCTGGCCTTGAAAATCAAACAAAGTTTTATTTCATTCATTTATTTTCACATTACAAGATTTGGAAAATCTTGGGATGTGACAACTAGAGTCATTGCATGTCTATTCTTTTCACAAACCACATAAGGATCTACTAGAGTCATTTCATGTGTGTTCTTTTCAAAAACCAAATATGGATCCACCAAAGTCATTGCATGTCTGTTCTTTTCATAAACAACATGGATCCACCAGCGTCATTGCATGTGTCTTCTTTTCATTAACCACAGCTAGAGTCATTTCATGTCTATTCTTTTCACAAACCACAGAAGGATCCACCAGCGTCATTGCATGTCTGTTCTTTTCATAAACCATATACGGATCCAGCGGAGTTCACTGCATGTCTGTTCTTTTCATAAACCAAAGCTAGAGTCATTGCATGTGTGTTCTTTTCACGAACCACATATGGATCCACTAGAGTCAATGCATGTGTGTTCTTTTCATTAACCACAACTAGAGTCATTGCATTTCTGTTATTTTCACAAACCACATATGGATCCACCAGATTCATTGCATGTGTGTTCTTTTCATAAACCACTTATCAATCCACCAGGGTTCATTGCATGTCTATTCTTTTCATAAACCGCATGAACATGTATGTTCTTTTCACAAACCACATATGGATCCACTAGTGACATTTAATGTGTGTTCTTTTCCTAAAACACATATGGATCCACCAGAGTCATTGCATGTGTGTACTTTTCCTAAACCACAACTAGAGTCAGTGAATGTGTGTTCTTTTAACAAACCACATATGGATCCACCAAAGTCATTGCATGTGTGTTCTTTTTATAGACCACATATGGATCCACCACTATCATCGCATGTGTGTTCTTTTAATAAACCATAGCTAGAGTCACTGGATGTGTGTTCTTTTCATAAACCACAACCAGAGTCATTGCATGTGTGTTCATTTCACAAACCACATATGGATCCGCCAGTGTCATTGAAAGTGTGTTCTTTTCATTAACCACGGCTAGAGTCATTGCATGTCTATTCTTTTCACAAACCACATAAGGATCTACTAGAGTCATTTCATGTGTGTTCTTTTCACAAACCACATATGGATCCACCAGATTCATTGCATGTCTATTCTTTTCACAAACCACAGAAGGATCCACCAGCATCATTGTATGTCTGTTCTTTTCATAAACCATATATGGATCCACCGGAGTTCACTGCATGTGTGTTCTTTTCATAAACCAAATCTAGAGTTATTGCATGTGTGTTCTTTTCACAAACCACGTATGGATCCACTAGAGTCAATGCATGTGTGTTCTTTTCATTAACCACAGCTAGAGTCATTGCATTTCTGTTATTTTCTCAAACCACATATGGATCCACTAGATTCATTGCATGTGTGTTCTTTAAATAAACCACATATCGATCCACTAGGGTTCATTGCATGTCTATTCTTTTCATCAACCGCATGAACATGTATGTTCTTTTCACAAACCACATATGGATCCACTAGTGACATTTCATGTGTGTTCTTTTCCTAAAACACATATGGATCCACCAGAGTCATTGCATGTGTGTTCTTTTCCTGAACCACAACTAGAGTTAGTGAATGTGTGTTCTTTTAACAAACCACATATGGATCCGCCAGAGTCATTGCATGTGTGTTCTTTTTATAGACCACATATGGATCCACCACTGTCATCGCATGTGTGTTCTTTTAATAAACCACAGCTAGAGTCACAAATGTGTGTTCTTTTCATAAACCACAACCAGAGTCATTGCATGTGTGTTCATTTCACAAACCACATATGGATTCACCAGTGCCATTGCATGTGTGTTATTTTCACAAACCACATATGGATCCACCAAAGTCATTGCATGTGTGTTCTTTTCATTAACCACAGCTAGAGTCATCGCATGTCTGTTCTTTTCACAAACCACATAAGGATCCACCAGAGTCATTTCATGTGTGTTCTTTTCACAAACCACATATGGATCCAAAAGAGTCATTGCATGTATGTTCTTTTCGTAAACCACATGAATCCACCAGTATCATTGCATGTGTGTTCTTTTCATTAACCACAGCTAGAGTCATTTCATGTCTGTTTTTTTCACAAACCACATAATGATCCACTAGAGCCACTCCATGTCTGTTCTTTCAATAAACCACATATGGATCCACCAGAGTTTGTTGCATGTGTTTTATTTTCATAAACCACGTGAGCAGGTATGTTCTTTTCACAAACCACATATGGATCCACCAGTGACATTGAATGTTTGTTCTATTCCTAAAACACATACGGATCCACCAAAGTCATTGCATGTGTGTTTTTTCATGAACCACAACTAGAGTAAGTGAATGTGTGTTTTATTCATAAACCACATATGGATCCACCAGATTCATTCCATGTGTGTTCTTTTCATAGACCACATATGGATCCACCAGTGTCATTGCATGCATGTTCTTTTAATAAACCACAACTAGAGTCACTCGATGTGTGTTCTTTTCATAAACCACAACTAGAGTCATTGCATATGTGTTCTTTTCACAAACCACATATGGATCGACCAGTGTCATTGTATGTGTGTTCTTTTCATAAACCACATATGGATCCACCAGAGTCATTGCATGTGTGTTATTTTCATTAACCACACCTAGAGTCATTGCATGTCTGTTCTTTTCACAAACCAGATAAGGATCAACCAGAGTCATTTCATGTGTGTTCTTTTCACAAACCACATATGGATCCACCAGAGTCATTGCATGTCTGTTCTTTTGAAGAACCACAACTAGAGTCAGTGAATGTGTGTTCTTTTCACAAACTACATATGGATCCAGTAGAGTCATTGCATTTGTGTTCTTTTCATAGACCACATATGGATCCACTAGTGTCATTGCATGGTTGTTCATTTAATAAACCATAGCTAGATTCACTGGATGTGTGTTCTTTTCATAAACCACTACTAGAGTCATTGCATGTGTTTTGTTTTCACAAACCACATATGGATCCACCAGTGTCATTGAATGTGTGTTCTTTTCATAAACCATATATGGATCCCCCAGAGTCATTGCATGTGTGTTCTTTCCATTAACCATAGCTAGAGTCATTGCATGTCTGCTCTTTTCACAAACCACATAAGGATCCACCAGAGTCATTTCATGTGTGTTCTTTTCACATACCACTTATGGATCCACCAGAGTCATTGCACGTATATTCTTTTCATAAACCTCATAGATCCACCAGTGTCATTGCATGTGTTTTCTTTTCATTAACCAAAGCTAGAGTCATTCCATGTCTGTTCTTTGCACAAACCACATATGGATCCACTAGAATCATTGCATGTGTGTTCTTTTCATTAACCACAACTAGATTCATTGCATGTCTGTTCTTTTCACAAACCACATATGGATCCACCAGTGTCATTGCATGTGTGTTCTTTTCATAAACCACATATGGATCCACTAGTGTCATTGAATGTGTGTTCTTTCCATCAACCACAACTAGAGTCGTTGCATGTCTGTTCTTTTCACAAACCACCTCAGGATCAACTAGAGTCATTCATGTGTGTTCTTTTCACAAACCACATATGTATCCACCAGAGTCATTGCATGTCTGTTCTTTTCACAAACCACATATGGATCCACCAGATTTGTTGCATGTGTGTTCTTTTCATAAACCACATCGATCCAACAGAGTTCATTGCATGTCTGTTCTTTTCATAAACCACATATCGATCCACCAGAGTTCATTGCATGTCTGTTCTTTTCATAAACCGCATGAGCATGTATGTTCTTTTCACAAACCACATATGGATCCACTAGTGACATTTAATGTGTGTTCTTTTCCTAAAACACATATGGGTCCACCAGAGTCATTTCATGTGTGTTCTTTTCAAAAACCAAATATGGATCCAACAAAGTCATTGCATGTCTGTTCTTTTCATAAACAACATGGATCCACCAGCGTCATTGCATGTGTCTTCTTTTCATTAACCACAGCTAGAGTCATTGCATGTCTATTCTTTTCACAAACCACAGAAGGATCCACCAGCGTCATTGCATGTCTGTTCTTTTCATAAACCATATACGGATCCACCGGAGTTCACTGCATGTGTGTTCTTTTCATAAACCAAAGCTAGAGTCATTGCATGTGTGTTCTTTTCACAAACCACATATGGATCCACTAGAGTCAATGCATGTGTGTTCTTTTCATTAACCACAACTAGAGTCATTGCATTTCTGTTATTTTCACAAACCACATATGGATCCACCAGATTCATTGCATGTGTGTTCTTTTCATAAACCACATATCAATCCACCAGGGTTCATTGCATGTCTATTCTTTTCATAAACCGCATGAACATGTATGTTCTTTTCACAAACCACATATGGATCCACTAGTGACATTTAATGTGTGTTCTTTTCCTAAAACACATATGGATCCACTAGAGTCATTGCATGTGTGTTCTTTTCCTAAACCACAACTAGAGTCAGTGAATGTGTGTTCTTTTAACAAACCACATATGGATCCACCAAAGTCATTGCATGTGTGTTCCTTTTATAGACCACATATGGATCCACCACTATCATCGCATGTGTGTTCTTTTAATAAACCATAGCTAGAGTCACTGGATGTGTGTTCTTTTCATAAACCACAACCAGAGTCATTGCATGTGTGTTCATTTCACAAACCACATATGGATCCGCCAGTGTCATTGAAAGTGTGTTCTTTTCATTAACCACAGCTAGAGTCATTGCATGTCTATTCTTTTCACAAACCACATAAGGATCTACCAGAGTCATTTCATGTGTGGTCTTTTCACAAACCACATATGGATCCACCAGATTCATTGCAAGTCTATTCTTTTCACAAACCACAGAAGGATCCACCAGCATCATTGTATGTCTGTTCTTTTCATAAACCATATATGGATCCACCGGAGTTCACTGCATGTGTGTTCTTTTCATAAACCAAATCTAGAGTTATTACATGTGTGTTCTTTTCACAAACCACGTATGGATCCACTAGAGTCAATGCATGTGTGTTCTTTTCATTAACCACAGCTAGAGTCATTGCATTTCTGTTATTTTCTCAAACCACATATGGATCCACTAGATTCATTGCATGTGTGTTCTTTAAATAAACCACATATCGATCCACCAGGGTTCATTGCATGTCTATTCTTTTCATCAACCTCATGAACATGTATGTTCTTTTCACAAACCACATATGGATCCACTAGTGACATTTCATGTGTGTTCTTTTCCTAAAACACATATGGATCCACCAGAGTCATTGCATGTGTGTTCTTTTCCTGAACCACAACTAGAGTTAGTGAATGTGTGTTCTTTTAACAAACCATATATGGACCCGCCAGAGTCATTGCATGTGTGTTCTTTTTATAGACCACATATGGATCCACCACTGTCATCGCATGTGTGTTCTTTTAATAAACCACAGCTAGAGTCACAAATGTGTGTTATTTTCATAAACCACAACCAGAGTCATTGCATGTGTGTTCATTTCACAAACCACATATGGATTCACCAGTGTCATTGCATGTGTGTTATTTTCACAAACCACATATGGATCCACCAAAGTCATTGCATGTGTGTTCTTTTCATTAACCACAGCTAGAGTCATCGCATGTCTGTTCTTTTCACAAACCACATAAGGATCCACCAGAGTCATTTCATGTGTGTTCTTTTCACAAACCACATATGGATCCAAAAGAGTCATTGCATGTATGTTCTTTTCGTAAACCACATGAATCCACTAGTATCATTGCATGTGTGTTCTTTTCATTAACCACAGCTAGAGTCATTTCATGTCTGTTTTTTTCACAAACCACATAATGATCCACTAGAGCCACTCCATGTCTGTTCTTTCAATAAACCACATATGGATCCACCAGAGTTTGTTGCATGTGTTTTATTTTCATAAACCACGTGAGCAGGTATGTTCTTTTCACAAACCACATATGGATCCACCAGTGACATTGAATGTTTGTTCTATTCCTAAAACACATACGGATCCACCAAAGTCATTGCATGTGTGTTTTTTCATGAACCACAACTAGAGTAAGTGAATGTGTGTTTTATTCATAAACCACATATGGATCCACCAGATTCATTCCATGTGTGTTCTTTTCATAGACCACATATGGATCCACCAGTGTCATTGCATGCATGTTCTTTTAATAAACCACAACTAGAGTCACTCGATGTGTGTTCTTTTCATAAACCACAACTAGAGTCATTGCATATGTGTTCTTTTCACAAACCACATATGGATCGACCAGTGTCATTGTATGTGTGTTCTTTTCATAAACCACATATGGATCCACCAGAGTCATTGCATGTGTGTTATTTTCATTAACCACACCTAGAGTCATTGCATGTCTGTTCTTTTCACAAACCAGATAAGGATCAACCAGAGTCATTTCATGTGTGTTCTTTTCACAAACCACATATGGATCCACCAGAGTCATTGCATGTCTGTTCTTTTGAAGAACCACAACTAGAGTCAGTGAATGTGTGTTCTTTTCACAAACTACATATGGATCCAGTAGAGTCATTGCATTTGTGTTCTTTTCATAGACCACATATGGATCCACTAGTGTCATTGCATGGTTGTTCATTTAATAAACCATAGCTAGATTCACTGGATGTGTGTTCTTTTCATAAACCACTACTAGAGTCATTGCATGTGTTTTGTTTTCACAAACCACATATGGATCCACCAGTGTCATTGAATGTGTGTTCTTTTCATAAACCATATATGGATCCCCCAGAGTCATTGCATGTGTGTTCTTTCCATTAACCATAGATAGAGTCATTGCATGTCTGCTCTTTTCACAAACCACATAAGGATCCACCAGAGTCATTTCATGTGTGTTCTTTTCACATACCACTTATGGATCCACCAGAGTCATTGCACGTATATTCTTTTCATAAACCTCATAGATCCACCAGTGTCATTGCATGTGTTTTATTTTCATTAACCAAAGCTAGAGTCATTCCATGTTTGTTCTTTGCACAAACCACATATGGATCCACTAGAATCATTGCATGTGTGTTCTTTTCATTAACCACAACTAGATTCATTGCATGTCTGTTCTTTTCACAAACCACATATGGATCCACCAGTGTCATTGCATGTGTGTTCTTTTCATAAACCACATATGGATCCACTAGTGTCATTGAATGTGTGTTCTTTCCATTAACCACAACTAGAGTCGTTGCATGTCTGTTCTTTTCACAAACCACCTCAGGATCAACTAGAGTCATTCATGTGTGTTCTTTTCACAAACCACATATGTATCCACCAGAGTCATTGCATGTCTGTTCTTTTCACAAACCACATATGGATCCACCAGATTTGTTGCATGTGTGTTCTTTTCATAAACCACATATCGATCCAACAGAGTTCATTGCATGTCTGTTCTTTTCATAAACCACATATCGATCCACCAGAGTTCATTGCATGTCTGTTCTTTTCATAAACCGCATGAGCATGTATGTTCTTTTCACAAACCACATATGGATCCACTAGTGACATTTAATGTGTGTTCTTTTCCTAAAACACATATGGGTCCACCAGAGTCATTGCATGTGTGTTATTTTCGTGAACCACAACTAGAATCACTGAATGTGTGTTCTTTTAACAAACCACATATGGATCCACCAGAGTCATTGCATGTGTGTTCTTTTTATAGACCACATATGGATCCACCACCGTCATCGCATGTGTGTTCTTTTAATAAACCACAGCTAGAGTCACTGGATGTGTGTTCTTTTCATAAACCACAACCAGAGTCATTGCATGTGTGTTCTTTTCACAAACCACATATGGATCCACCAGAGTCATTGCATGTGTGTTCTTTTCATTAACCACAGCTAGAGTCATCGCATGTCTGTTCTTTTCACAAACCACATATGGATCCACCAGAGTCATTGCATGTGTGTTCTTTTCATTAACCACAGCTAGAGTCATCGCATGTCTGTTCTTTTCACAAACCACATCAGGATCCACAAGAGTCATTTCATGTGTGTTCTTTTCACAAACCACATAAGGATCCACCAGAGTTATTGCATGTATGTTCTTTTCATAAACCACATGAATCCACCAGTATCATTGAATGTGTGTTCTTTTCATTAACCACAACTAGAGACATTGCATGTCTATTATTTTCACAAACCACATAATGATCCACCAGAGTTTCTTGCATGTGTTTTATTTTCATAAACCACATGAGCATGTCTGTTCTTTTCACAAACCACATATGGATCCACCAGTGCACATTGGATGTGTGTTCTTTTCCGAACAGACATATGGATCCACCAGAGTGATTACAGATGTGTTTTTTCATGAACCACAGCTAGAGTAAGTGAATGTGTGTTTTATTCACAAACCACATATGGATCCACTAGATTCATTGCATGTGTGTTCTTTTCATAGACCACATATGGATCCACCAGTGTCATTGCATGTCTATTCTTTTAATAAACCACAGCTAGAGTCACTCGATGTGTGCTCTTTTCATAAACCACAACTAGAGTCATTGCATATGCGTTCTTTTCACAAACCACATATGGATCGACCAGTGTCATTGTATGTGTGTTCTTTTCATAAACCACATATGGATCCACCAGAGTCATTGCATGTGTGTTATTTTCATTAACCATAGCTAGAGTCATTGCATGTCTGTTCTTTTCACAAACCACATAAGGATCAACCAGAGTCATTTCATGTGTGTTCTTTTCACAAACCACATATGGATCCACCAGAGTCATTGCATGCATGTTCTTTCCATGAACCACAACTAGAGTCTGTGAATGTGTGTCCTTTTCACAAACCACATATGGATCCACCAGAGTCATTGCATGTGTGTTCTTTTCATAGACCACATATGGATCCACCAGTGTCATTGCATGGTTGTTATTTTATTAAACCATAGCTAGATTCACTGGATGTGTGTTCTTTTCATAAACCACAACTAGAGTCATTGCATGTGTGTTGTTTTCACAAACCACATATGGATCCACCAGTATCATTGAATGCATGTTCTTTTCATAAACCACATATGGATCCACCAGAGTCATTGCATGTGTGTTCTTTCCATTAACCACCACTAGAGTCATTGCATGTCTGCTCTTTTCACAAACCAAATAAGGATCCATTAGAGTCATTTCATGTGTGTTCTTTTCACAAACTACATATGGATCCACCAGAGTCATTGCACGTCTATTCTTTTCATAACCACATGGAACCACCAGTGACATTTGATGTGTGTTCTTTTCCTAAAAGAGATATGGATCCACCAGAGTCATTGCATGTGTGTTTTTTAATTAACCACAGCTAGAGTAGGTGAATGTGTGTTTTATTCACAAACCACATATGGATCCACCAGATTCATTGCATGTGTGTTTTTTCATAGACCACATATGGATCCACCAGTGTCATTATTTGTCTGTTCTTTTAATAAGCCACAACTAGAGTCACTCGATGTGTGTTCTTGTCATAAACCACAACTAGTGTCATTGGATATGTGTTCTTGTCATAAACCACAACTAGTGTCATTGGATATGTGTTCTTTTCACAAACCACATATGGATCGACCAATGTCATTGTATGTGTGTTCTTTTCGTAAACCACATATGGATCCACCACAATCATTGCATGTGTGTTATTTTCATTAACCACAGCTAGAGTTATTACATGTCTGTTCTTTTCACAAGCCACATAAGGATCAACCAGAGTCATTTCATGTGTGTTATTTTCACAAACCACATATGGATCCGCCGGAGTCATTGCATGTTTCTTCTTTTCATGAACCACAACTAGAGTCAGTGAATGTGTGTTCTTTTCACAAACCACATATGGATCCACCAGAGTCATTGCATGTGTGTTCTTTTCATAGACCGCATATGGATCCACCAGTGTCATTACATAGTTATTCTTTTAATAAACCATAGCTAGATTCACTGAATGTGTGTTCTTTTCATAAACCACAACTAGAGTCATTGCATGTGTGTTGTTTTCACAAACCACATATGGATCCACCAGTATCATTGAATGTGTGTTCTTTTCATAAACCACATATGGATCCACCAGAGTCATTGCATGTGTGTTCTTTCCATTAACCACAGCTAGAGTCATTACATGTCTGCTCTTTCCACAAACCATACAAGGATCCACCAGAGTCATTTCATGTGTGTTCTTTTCACAAACCACATATGGATCCACCAGAGTCATTGCACGTCTATTCTTTTCATAACCAGATAGATCCACCAGTGTCATTACATGTGTTTTCTTTTCATTAACCAAAGCTAGAGTCATTCCATTTTTGTTCTTTTCACAAACCACATATGGATCTACTAGAATCATTGCATGTGTGTTCTTTTCATTAACCACAACTAGAGTCATTGCATGTATGTTCTTTTCGCAAACCACATATGGATGCACTAGTGTCATTGCATGTGTGTTCTTTTCATAAACCACATATGGATCCACCATTGTCATTGAATGTGTGTTCTTTTCATTAACCACAGCTAGAGTCATTGCATGTCTGTTCTTTTCACAAACCACATAAGGATGCACTAGAGTCATTCATGTGTGTTGTTTTCACAAACCACATATGGATCCAGTAGAGTCATTGCATGTCTGTTCTTTTCATACACCAGATGGATCCACCAGTGTCATTGCATGTGTGTTCTTTTCATTACCCACAGCTAGAGACATTGCATGTCTATTCTTTTCACAAACCACATAAGGATCCACCAGAGTCATTGCATGTCTGTTCGTATCATAAACCACATATGGATCCACCAGAGTTCATTGCATGTGTGTTCTTTTCATAAACCATAGCTAGATTCATTGCATGTGTGTTCTTTTCACAAACCACATATGGATCCACCAGAGTCAATGCATGTGTGTTCTTTTCATTAACCACACCTAGAGTCATTGCATGTATGTTCTTTTCACAAACCACATATGGATCCCCCAGATTCATTCCATGTGTGTTCTTTTCATAACACACATATGGATCCCCCAGAGTCATTCCATGTCTGTTCTTGTCATAAATCGCATGAGCATCTTTGTTCTTTTCATAAACCACATATGGATCAATGTAGCATCCCATCTGTCTAACATCTGTAATGCTACATGGTCTAATCATAAAATGCTACTTCCTACATATAATTGTTGCATCATAATTATATCTTGCTCATGTCATCATGCCACTTTGCATTTGAGCATCATATAAAACCCTTTTCATTTGGTTCTTATCTCATATGCACTATTAATTGTATTTGCCTCTTGATATATTGTATTTGGTTCTTGATAAATGCTTGATGCCCAAGTTGTGTTGGGGGCATATCTTTTATTAACACCACCACCTTTTCTTGTCCCCACCCCATAATTCCACCATCCAACTATATGTGAGCCTTGCATTCTATTTGGGTTTACCTCTAGCTCATGTGGGTTGGGATGGATCCACTTCCAAATCCACATGCTCCCATATATGCATCATGTTGTTTTCACAATGTTGATATGTGGAGAGCCACATGACCACCTTTGCATGTGATGTGAGTATTTTTCCTTGTCTAGCTTCCATATGGTTTGGTTTGGAGTATTTGATCATGTATGAATATAATTGTGGCTATATACTTACCTAGTGGA
This sequence comes from Avena sativa, assembly GCA_916181665.1. Taxonomy (NCBI): domain Eukaryota; kingdom Viridiplantae; phylum Streptophyta; class Magnoliopsida; order Poales; family Poaceae; genus Avena; species Avena sativa. The sequence continues at coordinate 202,101,319 of OV702290.1, forward strand.
ACATACACGCTAGCATGCCCACATTATATTCAAATATGAGCATTTTCCATCTATTCTACTTGGAGCACCACTCTTGTTCTTTTGGCTTGGTCTTAATCCCCTATTTTGAATCATGTGCTAAAAATATGCCATGTTCTTTTATCATTGTTTTCACCATAGAAAATAATGCATTTATTAAACATGCATGAGCCATGCAAGCTCATCCTCTTTTCTCTCCCTTTGGTTTTTCTTCGGTTTGAGTGGGGCATGGTTTTTCTCCCATGATCCAACCTAGTCCTTCTTCATCTCTTTATTCTTTTATTTTTTGGTCCTCTAGCTAACCCTAACCTTACTATCTAGCCCTAAACCTACACAACACAAACCCTAGCTCACCTCACCACCCTTCCTTCTACCCTAGGCACCACCACACCTCGTGGTTTGGTTCGAACCAACCCCCAACACCTAGCTATCCTGCTCACACCACCCTGGCCACCCTCATGCCGAGCCTCCCCTCTACCTACCCTAGCAGAGCCACCCCTTTTCCCTCTCTGTTTCTCTCTTTCTCGCTGCCAAGGCAACCCCACCGAGCCCTGCGTCGCCACTCTGGCCCAGCTGCAGGCACCCAGCCCTCCGGAGCCGGTCTACCACGTGAGAGAGAGGAAGGAGAGAGCTGGCCGCCACCACCTTTTACACCCGATCCATCCCATGTGCCTCTCCCCTCCTCCCTTGGCCTTATCTACCCTGCCCGGCCTAGCAGTGCCCTAGATCTTCCCAGGGCCCTGTCCTTCTACCCTCCATACCCACCTACCGCTACCCCTCTCTCTTCCATCTCCGTCGGCCACCATCGGCTTCGACTCGCCACAGTTTCTAGGAGGAGGCGGGCGTGGTGTTGAGGCGTTGGGGAAGACCGAGGAGAAACCCTGCGTCGCCCCTGTCCACGCCGTCGAGGAGGAGGAGCCACAGACCTGCTGCACGTCTTCCATGCCCATGCAAAACCCTAGATCACCGGGCATCAGCGTCGCTGCTGATCCTCTGTGCCCCTGCCCGAGCCACCACCACCAACCTCCCCGTGGTGAGCCGACGTACCCCCCTGACACCCTCTCCTCGTCCTGCGCTTCCTATACACGCAGATCGATCCGTCGAGCGCTCACGGTGCAGCGCGCTCGATTTCGCCACCCCGTCGTTGCACCGCAGTAGGATCATCTCGCCGCGCAACGTTTAACCAGCACCAAACCCCCCTAGCCGCAGCAGTTGCCGCCGCCGCGCGCGCGCTAGATCGCCAGATCGAGCCCTGGTCGCGCCTCTGTTTTCCGCCTGGCGCACGTCGATAGTTCGTCAGTAACAGCGGGAAGAAAAACAGTATCTGCCCCCTCTTTGCGAATGCCCCCCTGCGCTTTTTGCGGCTCAACCCGCGCTCCACCGGGGCCCGCTCGTCAGCCGTCGTTGCGCGTTTTCTAGAAAAGTACCCAGGCTTTTGGGCTCCTCAACCCTCGCTCCCCGTCCGCGCCACGTGGCTGCGCCCGATTCACGCCCCCACGTGTGGCCCTGTGGCTGCCATGGCCCACCCGTCAGTCTCTGCGGCCGGTTGTACGGGTGGTAAGAAAAGTCGCTGCAGCGCGTTGGTTGCGCCAGCTCAGCGTGGCCCCACCCGTCAGCGGCTGTGGCTAGCTGCCCTCTGTGTGCGAAAAGTCTGAGATCTTTTCTGTTTAATAAAATGTTTTCTAGAAATGTTTAATATGTTTTAAAATCCAGAAATTAATATCTTTTAATTGACTTATCCAAATAATACAAATGATATATGTTTTTGAATCAGAAAAATGTGAGGATTTCAAATCTGCCATCCAAAGCAATGTTTGACTAATTTAAATTTTCGAAATTGTTTAATTGCAATAAAAATGCCTTTTCTTAATTAATTAATTAATAACTTGAATTCTATAACTCCAAATTTGACAAATAATATGTCTAAATCAATCAGCGTGACGAGCCCGTTCCGTTTATGCATTCCATGATATGAATTGAAGCATGCATCATGTCATTGTTAACAATCAGAACTGTTTATGGCAATAAAACTTGACCAAATAAATAATAAAATGATTTATTCTTGTCCAAACGCCTCACCCTTGCCATGCTACATTATTGCCATGTAATTTGTGCATCATTCGTAATGGCATGATTGTTTGCTTGTCGCATTTTATTTATATGCTTGTGCACTTTATTTATGTTGTCCCTTGTTTGTTTGGTTCTTCTTTCGGATAGACCCCGAGTAGGGGAAATATCAGGAATCCCAGGAGTACTACCCTGGTCCACCTCTCGCTTCAACTAAGCTGCTAGGAAAGCACTACCACATGCTTGCATACATATAGTACCTATTGCCTCTATCTTATTCTTGCATCATTGAGTCGCGATTGCATTAAATTGAATCCCAAGTACTACATAGCCTTTACTTTTAAACCCCACCGAGCTTGTTCCTCCATCCCATGAGCCATTATTACAGGAGTTGTTTGAGACATGCGAGTCGTAGAACATCATGTGTAGGGTATGTGAGAGTCTGTTGGATAACGAGGTACATCAACAACTTAACGTGAGTAGTAATGGGATAACTAATGAAAGAGGCACCGGTGGGCAATATCTATTAATTGGTTTTTCATGCTCACTTGTGTCCCATAGGACCCCGAGTACTTGATTCCTGTTCCTTGACTATTCACACTATCCACATCCGGGAGGCCTTATGGACCCCTCCTGAGCCAGAGCTTGATTCATTTCTATTTCTTGGGGCCACAACTAGTTTGGGGCTTTATTACTATCCTGTACTTATGCCATGCTTTACAGTTTTATTTAAGAGTGTGCGTGAAGCACCTGTACTGTTTTGGATCGTGACACGTTTTCGCTGTATCGACAAGCCCAATAACACTTTCCGATTCCCAGTCGTTTACCGCCGTCCACACAAACCCTGGGTCCGTTCCGGAGCCGGCCAACTTCATTGCGGGTAGCTTAGTGGGGTGGCCCCCTGAAATATTTTATGAATCCTGTGATCGCTTTTGTCGTGAATGCCTCGTTGGGTTTTGAGTTGGTTTTTCCAAGGTTGATCGAGTGTATGTTGGTTTTTGTGCACCCCTGCAGGGTAAATCTTTCTAAAAGCCGTGTCCGCGGTTATGAACGACTTGGAGCATACTTTCTCGATCATAGACAAGAATAACTAAAGTACCGCTTTTAACTTGACTAAATACCTGTCTAGTAAATAGTGCAATATCCATGGAATGATTAATAAAACTGCCAACGGATGGGTTGTTCGTCCGCTTTCTCGTTGGTAAGCGAGAAGGAGGATGGATCTGTTACTTTATACTGTTATAACTGTTGTTTCTAATTAACAGACATCCGTCTATCATTGGCTAGGCGGATGGTTAGCGAGTATCTATAGACTTGTTAGGATTATCTTTTGCTGCAATTGCGTCACTCCAGGTTATGTCCCCTTTAGAGGCATAAAGACTTGCTGAGTACCCCTAGGGTCTCACACGATAAATTGTTTGATTCAGATGAACAGGTGTATTCGCAAGATGGATACTGGGTGGAGGAGACAGATGATGTTGGCAACGAGCACTCGGTGTAGAGATTCCGAGAATGGGGATCCGCGAGATCTGTGGGCGGGATGTGCTTACTTATGTGGCATCTTATGCCGATTTGCTTCTTATCCGTACTTGGATCTTGTTTCCCGCTTCCGCTTGATACTCTGATGTTTGATGTATGAGGAGCTATCCTACACTATTATCTCTATCTAGGATATTTTGATCTTGCCGTATGGCGTTGCAATATTTCTATTTCTCTTAGATGGTATGGCTCTAAGAACTGTTGTAAGGTAGCTTGCATACATACTCACTTGTGTATGTATTTGATCTCTTCGCCTGTTGCCTACGCTGCTCGCTCTTGTCCCGATGTTCTTGGAAGTGGTTAGGACGGCCGACGGGTCTACACGCGGGTGGCCCCTGGGCCCCGCTGTACTATTTTAACTACTTTCGGTTCATCCAGGCTTGAACTTAGAGCGTAGGGTCCGAGGTAGTTACAATTGGTATCAGAGCCATCCCGCCCTTAAGGGTCTCAGCCAAATGGTCGTTGTCAGTCTAGCAAATATTTTGGTAGCTATGTATACTAAGGAAAAACAAAACGTGAGAGTAGGACTGATTCCATTTTTCTTCTTACCCACCCACCCACCCTTTTGCTGGTAAGGAAGTGTAACATTTTCAATCCTCTTCTAAAATTCAAACTAGGATTCACGTGTTCTGGGTTCCGTAGTACCATAGTGTGTGTGTGTGTGTAATTCCTTGTCTATCTGTTGCATCCAACTTGTTGTCGCTATCTGCCTTTTGGTTATCAACTGTTGGTACATTCCATACCGAAAGGCTTTTGTAAACTGATGCGATCTATCTGATTCATTGTAAACCAACGCGATCTGTCTTACTCTTTGTTATCCGACGCTATCTTGTTTGGGGTGTTTGTTTCCATAGTTGCTAATCTTTAGGTTCATCTTAAGAAAGAAGGAAGTTGGGATATGTGTTTTACTTATTCATGTGTGGGGTAATGATTTGAGTGCGGGATGGAGTCGCGACCATACCACTACTTTTATCATTCGCTCTTATATATTGAATTGGTAGAGTTACTAATCTTGATTCGTTAAGTGGTTTTGCGCATATAGTGGTATTTTAATGCCAAAATTTGCGGAAATTTTTTCTTTGATAGCTTTGTGTACCACACTCCTTGTTCAGTCGTGTGCAATATGCTTACTATCTTCTAGGTGCTTTGAACTTTGTTGATATTTTAATATCATCTTAGTAATTTGTATCCTTTAATCTTGGCTAATTCCATTTTGGTACTATTTTGGATTATTATTATTCTCCATTATGGTACTGACTTGAGTTTTATATCAATCACAGGATGGCACCAAAACGCCGTTCTGAGGAGGACATACCACCTGAACTGGGGGCTGCGTTGGCAAGTATTGCTAATGCCTTGGGAATAATGCAGCAGAACTAGCAGCGATTTGAAGAAAGTGTGAGGAGGAATGAGTTTGTTCCGCTACCTCCACCTCCCAAGCAAGGAGACATCAAGAATTTTCTGAAGTTCAACCCGCGCCACTTTGAGGTGTCTGATCAGCCACTAGATGCTGATGATTGGCTGCGTGAGATGTCAAGGTTGCTGATGACTGCTGATGTTCCTGAGCAAGAATGGGTAAAATGTGCCACTCATCTTCTGAAGGGAGACGAAGCTCTGTGGTGGGAGAATTACCTGAAGGAAAACCACTATGGGTTTCAGCCTACTTGGGAGCAGTTCACTGGGGCTTTCAAAGAGCAATACCTATTAGAAATTGTCATGGAAAGGATGAAGGAAGTGTTTCTCAACCTCAAGCAGGGCAATGACAATGTCAATACATATATCAGAAACTTCATGAATATTTCTCGGTATGGTGGCGATGAGATCTCAGATGACAAGAAGAAGCAAAAGAGGTTCAGGCAAGGGCTCAATGCATCTATCAAATATGCAATCACTCATGCAAGGCCGGGGTCTTTTTTGGAACTCCAACATACAACTCTACAGGAAGAAGCCAGTAGGCAAGTGTTCGAGGAGTCCAAGAAACACAGCCGTGACGCAGCAAGCTCTTCAGCTATGACAGCTCCTTCTAAGCTCCACGTGTGGGTCCCTAATACCGCACCGCCGCTCCCGGCTCCATCAAGACCTTCAAGCTACGCAGCAAGGCCACCAAACTCCTTCACCGGGGCTCCTAGGGACTACAACCACAACTACCCTGGAACGCCTAGCGGAGTCCCTGGCTACGCTGCTCCATGTCCACCTGGTGCTTGCTACACTTGTGGGAACTCTGGGCATCAACACTGGAGTTGTCCCATGAACAACAAAGCTCTTCCTCCACCACCTCCAAGACCTGCAGCAAGTTCTTCTATGGTTCATGCACCTCCACCGCGGGCTATCAACATCAACACCAAGCCAGGGTCCACTGTTGCTCGTGCCAACTGTGTCAACGTTGCTCAAGCTGAGCATGCACCTGGAGTTGTGATGGGTACGCTTCTCGTTAACTCAGTCCCTACACGAGTTTTGTTTCATTCTGGTGCTTCGCATTCGTTTGTTTCTCACAAGTTTGCACATGAGCATGATTTGGCTATGGGTCCTCTATTGCATCGTCTCGTGGTACAATCTCCTGGGTCAACATGAGGGCTCCTCATATGAGCCATCCAATCAAATTGAGATTGGTGGCTCTTTGTTCCCGGCTTCCTTAATTATTCTGGGCAATTCTAATATTGATGTTATCTTGGGCATGGATTGGCTAACAGAAAATGCAGCTGTGATTGATTGTGCTGAACGCTCGGTTTCTCTGAAAATTCCTGAAGGCCATATAGTCTAGTCTCCAAGTCTGACTCCTGCAATTCAGCTTTTCTCTTTGGCGGCTCTGAATGATGATGCTATGGATGCTATCCAGAGTGTTCCGGTGGTCCGTGAGTTCCCAGATGTTTTTCTTGAAGAGTTATCGGGTATGCCTCCTGACCGATAGGTCGAGTTTGTGATTGAGCTTGAACCTGGTACCGCTCCTATCTCCAAGCGGCCTTATAAAATGGGTCCTACTGAGTTGGTTGAACTCAAACGCCAACTTGATGAACAAGAGAAATTGGGTTTAATTCAGCACAATACTTCTTCTTGGGGTAGCCCAACCATCTTTGTGAAGAAGCGAGATAAGACTGATAGACTTTGTGTTGACTATCGGGCTCTCAATGCTAAAACCATCAAGAATAAATATCCCCTTCCGCGGATTAATGATCTTTTCGATCAGCTAGCTGGAGCTGTGGTATTCTCTAAGCTTTATTTGAGAAGTGTATATCATCAAATCAAGATTCGCAAGGAAGATGTTCCCAAAACAGCTTTCACCACCCGCTCTGGCCTGTATGAGTACACGGTCATGTCCTTCGGTCTCACCAATGCACCTGCCACCTTCTCGAGGCTTATGAACTCGGTTTTCATGGAGTATCTTGATAAGTTTTTCGTGGTCTATCTGGATGACATTCAAGTATATTCTAAGTCAAAGGAAGAACATGAAGAACACCTTTGGTGTGTCCTAAACAAGCTTCGTGAGAACCGCCTGTATGCAAAGTTCTCCAATTGTGAGTTCTGGCTGCCTGAAGTCACCTACCTTGGTCACGTCATCTCTGCCAAGGGCATTGCCGTCAACCCAGAAACTGTTCGGACAATTGTTGACTGGCTTCCACCCAAAAATGCCAAAGAAGTCCGGAGTTTCCTTGGTTTGGCTAGTTATTTCCGTCGCTTCGTTCAGAACTTCTCGAAGATTGCGAAGCCTCTTACCGATCTCCTCAAGAAAGGCAAGAAATACCTTTGGTCTCCTGCATGTCAAGCTAGATTTGAAACACTCAAAGAGAAGCTCACTTCCACTCCAGTCTTGATTCCTCCAGATACATCAAAGCCTTTCTAGATATTCTGTGACGCCTCCTTGCAAGGATTGGGTGTGGTCCTTATGCAAGATAAACAAGTTGTTGCTTATGCCTCTCGACAGTTGAAGACGCATGAGATCAACTATCGTACACATGACTTCGAACTCGCAGCAGTTGTCTTTGCTTTGAAAGTATGGAGGCACTACTTGCTTGGCAACCGTTGTGAGATCTTTTCTGATCACAAGAGTCTGAAATATATCTTCACACAACCTGATCTCAACCTTCGTCAGAGGAGGTGGATTGAAGCAATTAATGATTTTGATCTGACCATCAACTACACTCCTGGCAAAGCTAATGGCATGGCCGATGCTCTCAGCCGAAAAGCTTATGTCAACAACCTCATGGTGGAAGAACAATAGCCTCTCTTGTGCGAGGAATTCCGCCAGCTCAACCTTGAAATTTTGGATCAAGGGTATCTTCTGAACCTTCTAGCAACCCCTCTCTTGGAAGAAAAAGTTCGCTCCATTCAACTTGGTGACCCTTACACCAAAAAGATCATCTCCAACATTTAGCTTCCGAAGTATCAGTCCTTCCACGTCGATGACCAAGGCGCTCTATTCTTTGAACACCGAATGTTTGTTTTGAACTACTCGGGTTTAAGAGAGCAAGTTCTTAAGGAGGCGCATGATTCTGTTCTCTCTTTCCACCCTGGCAGCACTAAAATGTACATGGACTTGAACACACAGTATTGGTGGCCTAGGTTGAAACGATATTGTGCCAAGTATGTCTCGGAGTGTGATGTCTGCCGTAGAGTTAAAGCTGTCCATCAGAAACCTTTCGGTCTTCTACAGCCATTGAAGCCTCCGGAATGGAAATGGGAGAAAGTAGAGATGGACTTCATAACTGGTTTTCCAAGGTCGCAAAAAGGCAACAATGCAATCTTTGTTGTCATCGACAGGCTTTCTAAAGTGGCTCACTTCTTTCCCGTCAAGGAAACAATTTCTGCAATTCAGTTGGTTGAGCTCTATATTCAACAGAATTGTCTCTCTGTATGGGGTTCCTCTTGAGATTAGTTCAGACCGTGGAAGCATCTTCACTTCCAAGTTCTGGGGAAGTTTCCAAAATGCTTTGGGAACAAAGTTGAACTTCAGCACTGCCTATCACCCTCAGTCGCAAGGACAAGTTGAAAGGAACAATCAGATTCTAGAAGATATGCTCCATGCTTGCGTCATCTCTTTCGGCATGAAGTGGGAAGAATGCCTTCCTTATGCTGAGTTCTCTTACAACAATAGCTTCCAGAAGAGTCTAAAGATGACACCATTTGAGGTTCTCTATGGCCGCAAATGCAGAACTCCGATTGGTTGGTCGGGTGCAGGTGAAAGAACATTGTTTGGCCTCGACATTGTAACTCAAGCGGAGGAGAAGGTTCACATCATTCTCAAAAACTTGAAGGTTGCTCAAAGTCGCCAGAAGAGCAACTATGACAGAAAGCACACGGACATGGAGTATGTCCCTGGTGATCTCGTTTACCTTCGTGTCACTCCCATAAGAGGCCGCACCGGTTTGGTATCAAAGGAAAGCTGGCTCCTACATACATCGGTCCTTTCAAAGTTCGTGGAAGAAGAGGAGAAGTCGCTTATGCTCTTGAGCTTCCTGAAAAACTCAAGGTCCATGATGTTTTCCATATCTCTCAACTCAAGAAGTGCTTCAAGGATCCTGGCAGGACCGTGGACCCTGAGCTCATCAATCTCCAAGAAGACATATCTTATCAAGAACACCCCACAAAAATCCTAGAAGTCGCAGGAAGAAGGACTCGCAACAAGTCCATCAAGTTCTGCAAGGTGCAGTGGTCGCACCATTCCGTTGATGAAGCCACTTGGGAACACGAGGATGAGCTCCGTGCCAAGTATACTACCCTCTTCGTGTCTTCTTCTTCTTCCTAGAATCTCGGGGCGAGATTCCTGTTTAGTGGGGGGGGAGTTGTAGCATCCCATCTGTCTAACATCTGTAATGCTACATGGTCTAATAATAAAATGCTACTTCCTACATATATTTGTTGCTTCATAATTATATCATGCTCATGTCATCATACCACTTTGCATTTGAGCATCATATAAAACCCTTTTCATTTGGTTCTTATCTCATATGCACTATTAATTGTATTTGCCTCTTGATATATTGTATTTGGTTCTTGATAAATGCTTGATGCCCAAGTTGAGTTGGGGGCATATCTTTTATTAACACCACCACCTTTTCTTGTCCCCACCCCATAATTCCACCATCCAACTATATGTGAGCCTTGCATTCTATTTGGGTTTGCCTCTAGCTCATGTGGGTTGGGTTGGATCCACTTCTAAATCCACATGCTCCCATATATGCATCATGTTGTTTTCACAATGTTGATATGTGGAGAGCCACATGGCCACCTTTGCATGTGATGTGAGTATTTTTCCTTGTCTAGCTTGCATATGGTTTGGTTTGGAGTATTTGATCATGTATGAATATAATTGTGGCTATATACTTACCTAGTGGAACATACACGCTAGCATGCCCACATTATATTCAAATATGAGCATTTTCCATCTATTCTACTTGGAACACCACTCTTATTCTTTTGGCTTGGTCTTAATCCCATATTTTGAAGCATGTGCTAAAAATATGCCATGTTCTTTTACCATTGTTTTCACCATAGAAAATAATGCATTTATTAAACATGCATGAGCCATGCAAGCTCATCCTCTTTTCTCTCCCTTTGGTTTTTCTTTGGTTTGAGTGGGGCATGGTTTTTCTCCCATGATCCAACCTAGTCCTTATTCATCTCTTTATTCTTTTATTTTTGGTGCTCTAGCTAACCCTAACCTTCCTATCTAGCCCTAAACCTACACAACACAAAACCTAGCTCACCTCACCACCCTTCCTTCTACCGTAGGCGCCACCACACCTTGTGGTTTGGTTCGAATGAACCCCCAACACCTAGCTATCCTGCTCACACCACCCTGGCCACCCTCATGCTGAGCCTCCCCTCTACCTACCCTAGCCGAGCCACCCCTTTTCCCTCTTTGTTTCTCTCTTTCTCGCTGCCAAGGCAACCCCACCGAGCCCTGCGTCGCCACTCTGGCCCAGCTGCAGGCACCCAGCCCTCCCGAGCCAGTCTACCACGTGAGAGAGAGGAAGAAGAGAGCTGGACGCCACCACCTTTTACACCCGATCCATCCCATGTGCCTCTCCCCTCCTCCCTTGGCCTTATCTACCCCGCCCCGGCCTAGCAGTGCCCCAGATCTCCCCAGGGCCCTGTCCTTCTACCCTCCTTCCCCACCTACCGCTACCCCTCTCTCTTCCATGTCCGTTGGCCACCGTTGGCTTCGACTCGCCACAGTTGCTAGGAGGAGGCGGGCGTGGTGTTGAGGCGTTGGGGAAGACCGAGGAGAACCCCTGCGTCGCCCCTGTGCACGCTGTCGAGGAGGAGGAGCCCCAGACCTGATGCACGTCTTCCACGCCGACGCAAAACCCTAGATCGCCGGGCGTCAACGTCACCGCCGATTCTCTGCACCCCTGCCCGAGCCACCACCACCAACCTCCCCGCGGTGAGCCGACATACCCTCCTGACACCCTCTCCTCGTCCTGCGCTTCCTATACACGCGGATCGATCCGTCGAGCGCTCTCGGGGCACCGCGCTTGAGTTCGCCACCCCGTCAGCGGCTGTGGCTAGCTGCCCTCTGTGTGCGAAAAGTCTGAGATCTTTTCTGTTTAATAAAATGTTTTCTAGAAATGTTTAATATGTTTTAAAATCCAGAAATTAATATCTTTTAATTGACTTATCCAAATAATACAAATGATATATGTTTTTGAATCAGAAAAATGTGAGGATTTCAAATCTTCCATCCAAAGCAATGTTTGACTAATTTAAATTTTCGAAATTGTTTAATTGCAATCAAAATGCCTTTTCTTAATTAATTAATAACTTTAATTATATAACTCCAAATTTGACAAATAATATGTCTAAATCGATCGGCGCGACGAGCCCGTTCTGTTTATGCATTCCATGATATGAATTGAAGCATGCATCATGTCATTATTAACAATCAGAACTGTTTATGGCAATAAAACTTGACCAAATAAATAATAAAATGATTTATTCTTGTCCCCACACCTCACCCTTGCCATGCTACATTATTGCCATGTAATTTGTGGATCATTCATCATGGCATGATTGTTTTCTTGTCGCATTTTATTTATATGCTTGTGCACTTTATTTATGTTGGCCCTTGTTTGTTTGGTTCTTCTTTCGGATAGACGCCGAGTAGGGGAAATATCAGGAATCCCAGGAGTACTACCCAGGTCCACCTCTCGCTTCAACTGAGCTGCCAGACAAGCACTACCACATGCTTGCATACATATAGTACCTATTGCCTCTATCTTATTCTTGCATCATTGAGTCGCGATTGCATTAAATTGAATCCCAAGTACTGCATAGCCTTTACTTTTAAACCCCACCGAGCTTGTTCCTCCATCCCATGAGCCATTACTACAGGAGTTGTTTGAGCCATTCGAGTCGTAGAACAGCATGTGTAGGGTATGTGAGACTCTGTTGGATAACGAGGTACATCAACAACTTAACCCGAGTAGTAATGGGATAACTAATGAAAGAGGCACCGGTGGGCAATATCTGTTAATTGGTTTTTCATGCTCACTTGTGTCCCGTAGGACCCCGAGTACTTGATTCCTGTTCATTGACTATTCGCACTATCCACATCCGGGAGGCCTTATGGACCCCCTTGAGCCAGAGCTTGATTCATTTCTATTTCTTGGGGCCACAACTAGTTTGGGGCTTTATTACTATCCTGTACTTACGCCATGCTTTACAGTTTTATTTAAGATTGTGCGTGCAGCACCTGTACTGTTTTGGATCGTGACACGTTTTCGCTGTATCAACAAGCCTAGTAACACTTTCGGGTTCCCAGTCGTTTACCGCCGTCCACACAAACCCTGGGTCCGTTCTGGAGCCGGCCAACTTTGTTGTGGGTAGCTTAGTGAGGTGGCCCCCTGAAATATTTTATGAATCTTGTGATCGCTTTGTCGTGAATGCCTCGTTGGGTTTTGAGTTGGTTTTTCCGAGGTTGATCGAGTGTGTGTTGTTATTTGTGCACCCCTGCAGGGTAAATCTTTCTGAAAGCCGTGTCCGTGGTTATGGACGACTTGGAGCATAGTTTCTCGATCATAGACAAGAATAACTAAAGTACCGCTTTAACTTGACTAAATACCTGTCTAATAAATAGTGCAATATCCATGGAATGATTAATAAAACTGCCAACGGATGGGTTGTTCGTCCGCTTTCTTGTTGGTAAGCGAGAAGGAGGATGGATCTATTACTTTATACTGTTATAACTATTGTTTCTAATTAATGGACATCCCTCTATCATTGGCTAGGCGTATGGTTAGCGAGTATCTATAGACTTGCTAGGATTATCTTTTGCTGCAATTGCGTCACCCCAGGTTATGTCCCCTTTAGAGGCATAAAGACTTGCTGAGTACCCTTAGGGTCTCACACGATAAATTGTTTGATTCAGATGAACATGTGCATTCGCAAGATGGATACTGGGTGGAGGAGACAGATGATGTTGGCAATGACCACTTGGTGTAGAGATTCCGGGAATGGGGATCCACGAGATCTGCGGGCGGGATGTGCTTACTTATGTTTCATCTTATGCCGATTTGCTTCTTATCCGTACTCGGATCTTGTTTCCCGCTTCCGCTTGATACTCTAATGTTTGATGTATGAGGAGCTATCCTACACTATTATCTCTATCTAGGATATTTGGATCTTGCCATATGGCGTTGCAATATTTCTATTTCTTTTATATGGTATGGCTCTGAGAACTGTTGTAAGGTAGCTTGCATACATACTCACTTGTGTATGTATTTGATCTCTTCGCCTGTTGCCTACGCCGCTCACTCTTGTCCTGATGTTCTTGGAAGTGGTTAGGACGGCCAACGGGTCTACACGTGGGTGGCCCCTGGGCCCCCGCTGTACTATTTTAACCACTTTCGGTTCATCCAGGCTTGAACTTAGAGCATAGGGACCGAGGTAGTTACAATCCACCAGTGACATTGAACGTGTGTTCTTTTCCTAAAACACATATGGATCCACCAGCGTTCATTGCATGTGTGTTCTTTTCCTAAAACACATATGGATACACCAGAGTCATTGCATGTGTGTTCTTTTCATGAACCACAACTAGAGTCAGTGAATGTGTGTTCTTTTCACAAACCACATATGGATCCACTAGTCATTGCATGTGTGTTCTTTTCATATACCACATATGGATCCACCACAGTCATTGCATGTGTGTTCTTTTAATAAACCACAGCTAGAGTCGCTGGATGTGTGTTCTTTTCATAAACCACAACTAGAGTCATTGCAAGTGTGTTATTTTCACAAACCACATATGGATACACCAGTGTAACTGAATGTGTGTTCTTTTCACAAACCACATATGGATCCACCAGAGTCATTGCATGTGTGTTCTTTTCCTTAACCACAACTAGAGTCATCGCATGTATGTTCTTTTCACAAACCACATAAGGATCCACCAGAGTCATTTCATGTGTGTTCTTTTTCACAAAGCACATATGGATCCACCAGAGTCATTGCATGTCTGTTCCTTTCATCAACCACATGAATCCACCAGTGTCATTGGATGTGTATTGTTTTCATTAACCACAGCCTGAGTCATTGCATGTCTGTTCATTTCACAAAACACATAAGGATCCACCAGAGTCATTCCATGTCTGTTCTTTTAATAAACCACATATGGATCCATGAGAGTTCATTGCATGTGTGTTCTTTTCATAAACCACATGAGAATGTGTGTTCTTTTCACAAACCACATATGGATCCACCAGTGACATTGGATGTGTGTTCTTTTCATAAAAGACATAAGGATCCACCAGAGTCATTGCATGTGTTTTTTTTCATGAACCACAACTAGAGTTAGTAAATGTGTGTTTTATTCATAAAACACATATGGATCCACCAGAGTCATTGCATGTGTGTTCTTTTTCATAGACCACATATGGATTCACTGGTGTCATGGCATGTGTGTTCTTTTAATAAACCACATCTAGAGTCACTGGATGTGTGTTCTTTTCATAAACCACAACTAGAGTCATTGCATGTGGCTTCTTTTCACAAACCACATATGGATCCACCAGTGTCACTGAATGTGTGTTCTTTTCATAAACCACATATGGATCCACCAGAGTCATTGCATGTGTGTTCTTTCCATTAACCACAGCTAGAGTCATTGCATGTCTGTTATTTTCACAAACCACATAAGGATCCACCAGAGTCATTCATGTGTGTTCTTTTCACAAACCACATATGGATCCACCAGAGTCATTGCATGTCTATTCTTTTCATAAACCACATGGATCCACCAGTGTCATTGCATGTGTGTTCTTTTCATTACCCCCGGCTAGAGTCATTGCATGTCTATTGTTTTCACAAACCACATAAGGATCCACCAGAGTCATTGCATGTCTGTTCTTTTCATAAACCACATATGGATCCACCAGAGTTCATTGCATGTGTGTTCTTTTCATAAACCATAGCTAGTGTCATTGCATGTGTGTTCTTTCACAAACCACATATGGATCCACCAGAGTCATTGCATGTGTGTTCTTTTCATTAACCACAGATAGAGTCATTGCATGTATGTTATTTTCATAAACCATATATGGATCCACCAGAGTTCATTACATGCCTGTTCTTTTCATAAACCACATGAGCATATATGTTCTTTTCACAAACCACATATGGATCCACCAATGACATTGAATGTGTGTTCTTTTCCTAAAATACATATGGATCCACCAGAGTTCATTGCATGTGTGTTCTTTTCATAAATACAGCTAGAGTAATTGCATGTATGTTCTTTTCACAAAACACATATGGATCCACCAGATTCATTGCATGTGTGCTCTTTTCATAAACCATATATGGATCCACTAGAGTTCATTGCATGTCTGTTCTTTTCATAAACCACATGAGCATATATGTTCTTTTCACAGACCACATATGGATCCACGAGTGACATTGAATGTGTGTTCTTTTCCTAAAACACATATGGATCCACCAGCGTTCATTGCATGTGTGTTCTTTTCATAAACCACAGCTAGAGTCATTGCATGTCTGTTCTTTTCACAAACCACATAAGGATCCACCAGAGCCATTGCATGTCTGTTCTTTCAATAAACCACGTATGGATCCACTTGAGTTCGTTGCATGTGTATTATTTTCATAAACCACATGAGCATGTGTGTTCTTTTATCAAACCACATATGGATCCACCAGTGACATTGGATGTGTGTTCTTTTCCTAAAACACATATGGATCCACCAGAGTCATTGCAGGTGTGTTTTTTCATGAACCACAACTAGAGTAAGTGAATGTGTGTTTTATTCACAAACCACATATGGATCCACCTGATTCATTGCATGTGTGTTCTTTTCATAGACCACATATGGATCCACCAGTGTCATTGCATGTTTGTTCTTTTAATAAACCACAGCTAGAGTCACTCGATGTGTGTTCTTTTCATAAACCACAACTAGAGTCATTGCATATGTGTTCTTTTCAAAAACCACATATGGATTGACCAGTGTCATTGTATGTGTGTTATTTTCATAAACTATATATGGATCCACCAGAGTCATTGCATGTGTGTTACTTTCATTAATGACAGCTAGAGTCATTGCATGTCTGTTCTTTTGACAAACCACATAAGGATCAACCAGAGTCATTTCATGTGTGTTCTTTTCACAAACCACATATGGATCCACCAGAGTCATTGCATTTCTGTTCTTTTCATGAACCACAACTAGAGTCAGTGAATGTGTGTTGTTTTCATAAACCACATATGGATCCACCAGAGTCATTGCATGTGTGTTCTTTTCATAGACCACATATGGATCCACCAGTGTCATTGCATGGTTGTTCTTTTAAGAAACCATAGCTAGATTCACTGGATGTGTGTTCTTTTCATAAACCACAACTAGAGTCAATGCATGTGTGTTGTTTTCACAAACCACATATGGATCCACCAGTGTCATTGAATGTGTGTTCTTTTCATAAACCACATATGGATCCACCAGAGTCATTGCATGTGTGTTCTTTCCATTAACCACAGTTAGAGTCATTGAATGTCTGTTGTTTTCAAAAACCACATAAGGATCCACCAGAGTCATTTCATGTGTGTTCTTTTCACAAACCACATATGGATCCACCAGAGTCATTGCACGTCTATTCTTTTCATAAACCACATGGATCCACCAGTGTATTGCATGTGTTTTATTTTCATTAACCAGAGCTAGAGTCAGCATGTTTGTTCTTTTCACAAACCACATATGGATCCATTAAAATCATTGCATGTGTGTTCATTTCATTAACCACAGCTAGAGTCATTGCATGTCTGTTCTTTTCACAAACCACATATGGGTCCACCAGTGTCATTGCATGTGTGTTCTTTTCGTACACCACATATGGATCCACAAGTGTCATTGAATGTGTGTACTTTTCATTAACCACAGCTAGAGTCATTGCAAGTTTGTTCTTTTCACAAACCACATATGGATCCACCAGTGTCACTGAATGTGTGTTCTTTTCATAAACCACATATGGATCCACCAGAGTCATTGCATGTGTGTTCTTTCCATTAACCACAGCTAGAGTCATTGCATGTCTGTTATTTTCACAAACCACATAAGGATCCACCAGAGTCATTCATGTGTGTTCTTTTCACAAACCACATATGCATCCACCAGAGTCATTGCATCTCTATTCTTTTCATAAACCACATGGATCCACCAGTGTCATTGCATGTGTGTTCTTTTCATTACCCACGGCTAGAGTCATTGCATGTCTATTGTTTTCACAAACCACATAAGGATCCACCAGAGTCATTGCATGTCTGTTCTTTTCATAAACCACATATGGATCCACCAGATTTCATTGCATGTGTGTTCTTTTCATAAACCATAGCTAGTGTCATTGCATGTGTGTTCTTTCACAAACCACATATGGATCCACCAGAGTCATTGCATGTGTGTTCTTTTCATTAACCACAGCTAGAGTCATTGCATGTATGTTATTTTCATAAACCATATATGGATCCACCAGAGTTCATTACATGCCTGTTCTTTTCATAAACCACATGAGCATATATGTTATTTTCACAAACCACATATGGATCCACCAGTGACATTGAATGTGTGTTCTTTTCCTAAAATACATATGGATCCACCAGAGTTCATTGCATGTGTGTTCTTTACATAAACCACAGCTAGAGTAATTGCATGTATATTCTTTTCACAAAACACATACGGATCCACCAGATTCATTGCATGTGTGCTCTTTTCATAAACCATATATGGATCCACCAGAGTTCATTGCATGTCTGTTCTTTTCATAAACCACATGAGCATCTATGTTCTTTTCACAAACCACATATGGATCCACGTGTGACATTGAATGTGTGTTCTTTTCCTAAAACACATATGGATCCACCAGCGTTCATTGCATGTGTGTTCTTTTCATAAACCATAGCTAGAGTCATTGCATGTCTGTTCTTTTCACAAACCACATAAGGATCCACCAGAGCCATTGCATGTCTGTTCTTTCAATAAACCACGTATGGATCCACTTGAGTTCGTTGCATGTGTATTATTTTCATAAACCACATGAGCATGTGTGTTCTTTTCTCAAACCACATATGGATCCACCAGTGACATTGGATGTGTGTTCTTTTCCTAAAACACATATGGATCCACCAGAGTCATTGCAGGTTTCATGAACCACAACTAGAGTAAGTGAATGTGTGTTTTATTCACAAACCACATATGGATCGACCTGATTCATTGCATATGTGTTCTTTTCATAGACCACATATGGATCCACCAGTGTCATTGCATGTCTGTTCTTTTAATAAACCACAGCTAGAGTCACTCGATGTGTGTTCTTTTCATAAACCACAACTAGAGTCATTGCATATGTGTTCTTTTCAAAAACCACATATGGATCGACCAGTGTCATTGTATGTGTGTTCTTTTCATAAACTACATATGGATCCACCAGAGTCATTGCATGTGTGTTACTTTCATTAATGACAGCTAGAGTCATTGCATGTTTATTCTTTTGACAAACCACATAAGGATCAACCAGAGTCATTTCATATGTGTTCTTTTCACAAACCACATATGGATCCACCAGAGTCATTGCATTTCTGTTCTTTTCATGAACCACAAATAGAGTTAGTGAATGTGTGTTGTTTTCATAAACCACATATGGATCCACCAGAGTCATTGCATGTGTGTTCTTTTCATAGACCACATATGGATCCACCAGTGTCATTGCATGGTTGTCTTTTAATAAACCATAGCTAGATTCACTGGATGTGTGTTCTTTTCATAAACCACAACTAGAGTCAATGCATGTGTGTTGTTTTCACAAACCACATATGGATCCACCAGTGTCATTGAATGTGTGTTCTTTTCATAAACCACATATGGATCCACCAGAGTCATTGCATGTGTGTTGTTTCCATTAACCACAGTTAGAGTCATTGCATGTCTGTTGTTTTCAAAAACCACATAAGGATCCACCAGAGTCATTTCATGTGTGTTCTTTTCACAAACCACATATGGATCCACCAGAGACATTGCACATCTATTCTTTTCATAAACCACATGGATCCACCAGTGTATTGCATGTGTTTTATTTTCATTAACCAGAGCTAGAGTCAGCATGTCTGTTCTTCTCACAAACCACATATGGATCCATTAGAATCATTGCATGTGTGTTCATTTCATTAACCACAGCTAGAGTCATTGCATGTCTGTTCTTTTCACAAACCACATATGGGTCCACCAGTGTCATTGCATGTGTGTTCTTTTCGTAGACCACATATGGATCCACAAGTGTCATTGAATGTGTGTTCTTTTCATTAACCACAGCTAGAGTCATTGCAAGTTTGTTCTTTTCACAAACCACATAAGGATTCACTAGAGTCATTCATGTGTGTTCTTTTCACAAACCACATATGGATCCAGTAGAGTCATTGCGTGTC
The DNA here is from genome assembly GCA_916181665.1 of Avena sativa. NCBI lineage: Eukaryota > Viridiplantae > Streptophyta > Magnoliopsida > Poales > Poaceae > Avena > Avena sativa. The sequence goes on from OV702290.1 coordinate 202,120,862, forward strand.
TGTTCTTTTCATAAACCACATGGATCCACCCGTGTCATTGCATGTGTGTTCTTTTCATTACCCACTGCCAAAGTCAGCGCATGTATGTTCTTTTCACAAACCACATACGGATCCACCAGAGTCATTGCATGTATGTTATTTTCATAAACCACATATGGATCCACCAGAGTTCATTGCATGTCTGTTCTTTTCATAAACCATAGCTAGATTCATTGCATGTGTGTTCTTTTCAGAAACCACATATGGATCCACCAGAGTCATTGCATGTGTGTTCTTTTCATTAACCACAGCTAGCGTCATTGCATGTATGTTCTTTTCACAAACCACATATGGATCCACCAGATTCATTCCATGTGTGTTCTTTTCATAACCCACATATGGATCCAATAGAGTTCATTGCATGTCTGTTCTTTTCATAAACCACATGAGAATCTATGTTCTTTTCACAAACCACATATGGATCCACCACTGACATTGAATGTGTGTTCTTTTCCTAAAACACATATGGATACACCAGAGTCATTACATGTGTGTTCTTTTCATGAACCACAACTAGAGTTAGTGAATGTGTGTTCTTTTCACAAACCACATATGGATCCACTAGTCATTGCATATGTGTTCTTTTCATATACCACATATGGATCCACCACTGTCATTGCATGTGTGTTGTTTTAATAAACCATAGCTAGAGTTGCTGGATGTCTGTTCTTTTCATAAACCACTACTAGAGTCATTGCATGTGTGTTATTTTCACAAACCACATATGGATCCACCAGTGTCATTGAATGTGTGTTCTTTTCATAAACCACATATGGATCCACTAGAGTCATTGCATGTGTGTTCTTTCGATTAACCACAACTAGAGTCATTGCATGTATGTTCTTTTCACAAACCACATAAGGATCCACCAGAGTCATTTCATGTGTGTTCTTTTCACAAACCACAACTAGAGTCATTGCATGTGTGTTATTTTCACAAACCACATATGGATCCACCAGTGTCATTGAATGTGTGTTCTTTTCACAAACCACATATGGATCCACCAGAGTCATTGCATGTGTGTTCTTTTCATTAACCACAACTAGAGTCATTTCATGTATGTTCTTTTCACAAACCACATAAGGATCCACCAGAGTCATTTCATGTGTGTTCTTTTCACAAACCACATATGGATCCACCAGAGTCATTGCATGTATGTTCTTTTCATAAACCACATGTATCCACCAGTGTCATTGCAAGTGTATTGTTTTCATTAACCACAGCCAGAGTCATTGCGTGTCTGTTCTTTTCACAAACCACATAAGGATCCACCAGAGTCATTGCATGTCTGTTATTTTAATAAACCACATATGGATCCACGAGAGTTCATTGCATGTGTGTTCTTTTCATAAACCACATGAGAATGTGTGTTCTTTTCACAAACCACATACGGATCCACCAGTGACATTGGATGTGTGTTGTTCTCCTAAAACACATATGGATCCACCAGAGTCATTGCATGTGTGTTTTTTCATGAACCACAACTAGAGTAAGTGAATGTGTATTTTATTCACAAACCACATATGGATCCACCAGAATCATTGCATGTGTGTTTTTTCATGAACCACAACTAGAGTTAGTGAATGTGTGTTCTATTCCCAAATCACATATGGATCCACCAGAGTCATTGCATGTGTGTTCTTTTCATAAACCACAACTAGATTCATTGCATGTGTGTTCTTTTCACAAACCACATAGGGAGCCACCAGTGTCATTGAATGTGTGTTCTTTTCATAAACCACATATGGATCCACCAGAGTCATTGCATCTCTGTTATTTTCACAAACCAAATAAGGATCCACGAAAGTCATTCATGTGTGTTCTTTTCACAAACCTGATATGGATCCACCAGAGTCATTGCATGTTTGTTCTGTTTATTAACCACATGGATCCACCAGTGTCATTGCATATCTGTTCTTTTCATCACCCACGGCTAGAGTCATTGCATATCTGTTCTTTTCACAAACCACATATGGATCCACCAGAGTCATTGCATGTCTCTTCTTTTCATAAACCACATATGGATCCACCAGAGTTCATTGCATGTGTGTTCTTTACACAAACCACATATGGATCCACTAGAGTCATTGCATGTGTGTTCTTTTCATTAACCACAGCTAGAGTCATTGCATGTATATTGTTTTCACAAACCATATATGGATCCACTAGATTCATTGCATGTGTGTTCTTTTCATAAACCATATATGGATCCACCAGAGTTCATTGCATGTTTGTTCTTTTCATAAACCACATGAGCATCTATGTTCTTTTCACAAACGACATATACATCCACCAGTGACATTGAATTGTGTTCTTTTCGTTAAACACATATGGATCCACCAGAGTTCATTGCATGTGTGTTCTTTTCATAAACCACAGCTAGAGTCATTGCATGTGTGTTCTCTTCACAAACCACATATGGATCCACTAGAGTCAATGCATGTGTGTTCTTTTCATTAACCACAACTAGAGTCATTGCATGTATGTTCTTTTCACAAACCACATATGGATCCACCAGATTCATTGCATGTGTGTTCTTTTCAAAAACCATATATGGATCCACCAGAGTTCATTGCATGTCTATTCTTTTCATAAACCACATGAGCATCTATGTTCTTTTCACAAACCACATATGGGTGCACCAGTGTCATTGCATGTGTGTTATTTTCGTAGACCACATATGGATCCACAAGTGTCATTGAATGTGTGTTCTTTTCATTAACCACATCTAGAGTCATTGCAAGTTTGTTCTTTTCACAAACCACATAAGGATCCACTAGAGTCATTCATGTGTGTTCTTTTCACAAACAACATATGGATCCATTTTAGTCATTGCATGTTTGTTCTCTTCATAAACCGCATGGATCCACCCGTGTCATTGCATGTGTGTTCTTTTCATTACCCACTGCCAGAGTCAGCGCATGTCTGTTCTTTTCACAAACCACATACGGATCCACCAGAGTCATTGCGTGTATGTTATTTTCATAAACCACATATGGATCCACCAGAGTTCATTGCATGTGTGTTCTTTTCATAAACCATAGCTAGATTCATTGCATGTGTGTTCTTTTCAGAAACCACATATGGATCCACCAGAGTCATTGCATGTGTGTTCTTTTCATTAACCACAGCTAGCGTCATTGCATGTATGTTCTTTTCACAAACCACATATGGATCCACCAGATTCATTCCATGTGTGTTCTTTTCATAACCCACATATGGATCCAATAGAGTTCATTGCATGTCTGTTCTTTTCATAAACCACATGAGAATCTATGTTCTTTTCACAAACCACATATGGATCCACCACTGACATTGAATGTGTGTTCTTTTCCTAAAACACATATGGATACACCAGAGTCATTACATGTGTGTTCTTTTCATGAACCACAACTAGAGTTAGTGAATGTGTGTTCTTTTCACAAACCACATATGGATCCACTAGTCATTGCATATGTGTTCTTTTCATATACCACATATGGATCCACCACTGTCATTGCATGTGTGTTGTTTTAATAAACCATAGCTAGAGTTGCTGGATGTCTGTTCTTTTCATAAACCACTACTAGAGTCATTGCATGTGTGTTATTTTCACAAACCACATATGGATCCACCAGTGTCATTGAATGTGTGTTCTTTTCATAAACCACATATGGATCCACTAGAGTCATTGCATGTGTGTTCTTTCGATTAACCACAACTAGAGTCATTGCATGTATGTTCTTTTCACAAACCACATAAGGATCCACCAGAGTCATTTCATGTGTGTTCTTTTCACAAACCACAACTAGAGTCATTGCATGTGTGTTATTTTCACAAACCACATATGGATCCACCAGTGTCATTGAATGTGTGTTCTTTTCACAAACCACATATGGATCCACCAGAGTCATTGCATGTGTGTTCTTTTCATTAACCACAACTAGAGTCATTTCATGTATGTTCTTTTCACAAACCACATAAGGATCCACCAGAGTCATTTCATGTGTGTTCTTTTCACAAACCACATATGGATCCACCAGAGTCATTGCATGTATGTTCTTTTCATAAACCACATGTATCCACCAGTGTCATTGCAAGTGTATTGTTTTCATTAACCACAGCCAGAGTCATTGCGTGTCTGTTCTTTTCACAAACCACATAAGGATCCACCAGAGTCATTGCATGTCTGTTATTTTAATAAACCACATATGGATCCACGAGAGTTCATTGCATGTGTGTTCTTTTCATAAACCACATGAGAATGTGTGTTCTTTTCACAAACCACATACGGATCCACCAGTGACATTGGATGTGTGTTGTTCTCCTAAAACACATATGGATCCACCAGAGTCATTGCATGTGTGTTTTTTCATGAACCACAACTAGAGTAAGTGAATGTGTATTTTATTCACAAACCACATATGGATCCACCAGAATCATTGCATGTGTGTTTTTTCATGAACCACAACTAGAGTTAGTGAATGTGTGTTCTATTCCCAAATCACATATGGATCCACCAGAGTCATTGCATGTGTGTTCTTTTCATAAACCACAACTAGATTCATTGCATGTGTGTTCTTTTCACAAACCACATAGGGAGCCACCAGTGTCATTGAATGTGTGTTCTTTTCATAAACCACATATGGATCCACCAGAGTCATTGCATCTCTGTTATTTTCACAAACCAAATAAGGATCCACGAAAGTCATTCATGTGTGTTCTTTTCACAAACCTGATATGGATCCACCAGAGTCATTGCATGTTTGTTCTGTTTATTAACCACATGGATCCACCAGTGTCATTGCATATCTGTTCTTTTCATCACCCACGGCTAGAGTCATTGCATATCTGTTCTTTTCACAAACCACATATGGATCCACCAGAGTCATTGCATGTCTCTTCTTTTCATAAACCACATATGGATCCACCAGAGTTCATTGCATGTGTGTTCTTTACACAAACCACATATGGATCCACTAGAGTCATTGCATGTGTGTTCTTTTCATTAACCACAGCTAGAGTCATTGCATGTATATTGTTTTCACAAACCATATATGGATCCACTAGATTCATTGCATGTGTGTTCTTTTCATAAACCATATATGGATCCACCAGAGTTCATTGCATGTTTGTTCTTTTCATAAACCACATGAGCATCTATGTTCTTTTCACAAACGACATATACATCCACCAGTGACATTGAATTGTGTTCTTTTCGTAAAACACATATGGATCCACCAGAGTTCATTGCATGTGTTTTCTTTTCATAAACCACAGCTAGAGTCATTGCATGTGTGTTCTCTTCACAAACCACATATGGATCCACTAGAGTCAATGCATGTGTGTTCTTTTCATTAACCACAACTAGAGTCATTGCATGTATGTTCTTTTCACAAACCACATATGGATCCACCAGATTCATTGCATGTGTGTTCTTTTCAAAAACCATATATGGATCCACCAGAGTTCATTGCATGTCTATTCTTTTCATAAACCACATGAGCATCTATGTTCTTTTCACAAACCACATAAGGATCCACCAGTGTCATTGAATATGTGTTCTTTTCATAAACCACATATGGATCAACCAGAGTCATTGCATGTGTGTTCTTTCCATTAACAATAGCCAGAGTCATTGTATGTTTGTTCATTTCACAAACCACATAAGGATCCACTAGTGTCATTCATGTTTGTTCTTTTCACAAACCACATATGGATCCACCAGAGTCATTGCATGTCTGTTCTTTTCATAAACCACATGGATCCACCAGTGTCATTGCATGTGTGTTCTTTTCATTACCCACTGCCAGAGTCAGCGCATGTCTGTTCTTTTCACAAACCACATACGGATCCACCAGAGTCATTGCGTGTATGTTATTTTCATAAACCACATATGGATCCACCAGAGTTCATTGCATGTGTGTTCTTTTCATAAACCAAAGCTAGATACATTGCATGTGTGTTCTTTTCACAAACCACATATGGATGCACCAGAGTCATTGCATGTGTGTTCTTTTCATTAACCACAGCTAGCGTCATTGCATGTATGTTCTTTTCACAAACCACATATGGATCCACCAGATTCATTCCATGTGTGTTCTTTTCATTTCCCACATATGGATCCAATAGAGTTCATTGCATGTCTGTTCTTTTCATAAACCACATGAGAATCTATGTTCTTTTCACAAACCACATATGGATCCACCAGTCACATTGCATGTGTGTTCTTTTCCTAAAACACATATGGATACACCAGAGTCATTACATGTGTGTTCTTTTCATGAACCACAACTAGAGTTAGTGAATGTGTGTTCTTTTCACAAACCACATATGGATCCACTAGTCATTGCATATGTGTTCTTTTCATATACCACATATGGATCCACCACTGTCATTGCATGTGTGTTCTTTTAATAAACCATAGCTAGAGTTGCTGGATGTCTGTTCTTTTCATAAACCACAACTAGAGTCATTGCATGTGTGTTATTTTCACAAACCACATATGGATCCACCAGTGTCATAGAATGTGTGTTCTTTTCACAAACCACATATGGATCCACCAGAGTCATTGCATGTGTGTTCTTTTCATTAACCACAACTAGAGTCATTGCATGTATGTTCTTTTCACAAACCACATAAGGATCCACCAGAGTCATTTCATGTGTGTTCTTTTCACAAACCACATATGGATCCACCAGAGTCATTGCATGTATGTTCTTTTCATAAACCACATCTATCCACCAGTGTCATTGCATGTGTATTGTTTTCATTAACCACAGCCAGAGTCATTGCGTGTATGTTCTTTTCACAAACCACATAAGGATCCACCAGAGTCATTGCATGTCTGGTATTTTAATAAACCACATATGGATCCACGAGAGTTCATTACATGTGTGTTCTTTTCATAAACCACATGAGAATGTGTGTTCTTTTCACAAACCACATACGGATCCACCAGTGACATTGGATGTGTGTTCTTTTCCTAAAACACATATGGATCCACCAGAGTCATTGCATGTGTGTTTTTTCATGAACCACAACTAGAGTAAGTGAATGTGTGTTTTATTCACAAACCACATATGGATCCACTAGAATCATTGCATGTGTGTTTTTTCATGAACCACAACTAGAGTTAGTGAATGTGTGTTCTATTCCCAAACCACATATGGATCCACTAGAGTCATTGCATGTGTGTTCTTTTCATAAACCACAACTAGATTCATTGCATGTGTGTTCTTTTTACAAACCACATAGGGAGCCACCAGTGTCATTGAATGTGTGTTCTTTTCATAAACCACATATGGATCCACCAGAGTCATTGCATCTCTGTTATTTTCACAAACCACATAAGGATCCACCAGTGTCATTGCATATGTGTTCTTTTCATCACCCACGACTAGAGTCATTGCATATCTGTTCTTTTCACAAACCACATATGGATCCACCAGAGTCATTGCATGTCTCTTCTTTTCATAAACCACATATGGATCCACCAGAGTTCATTGCATGTGTGTTCTTTACACAAACCACATCTGGATCCACTAGAGTAATTGCATGTGTGTTCTTTTCATTAACCACAGCTAGAGTCATTGCATGTATATTGTTTTCATAAACCATATATGGATCCACTAGATTCATTGCATGTGTGTTCTTTTCATAAACCATATATGGATCCACCAGAGTTCATTGCATGTCTGTTCTTTTCATAAACCACAGGAGCATCTATGTTCTTTTCACAAACGACATATAGATCCACCAGTGACATTGAATTGTGTTCTTTTCGTAAAACACATATGGATCCAGCAGAGTTCATTGCATGTGTGTTCTTTTCATAAACCACAACTAGAGTCATTGCATGTGTGTTCTTTTCACAAACCACATATGGATCCACAAGAGTCAATGCATGTGTGTTCTTTTCATTAACCACAACTAGAGTCATTGCATGTATGTTCTTTTCACAAACCACATATGGATCCACCAGATTCATTGCATGTGTGTTCTTTTCAAAAACCATATATGGATCCTCCAGAGTTCATTGCATGTCTGTTCTTTTCATAAACCACATGAGCATCTATGTTCTTTTCACAAACCACATATGGGTCCACCAATGTCATTGCATGTGTGTTCTTTTCGTAGACCACATTTGGATCCACAAGTGTCATTGAATGTGTGTTCTTTTCATTAACCATAGCTAGAGTCATTGCAAGTTTGTTCTTTTCACAAACCACATAAGGATCCACTAGAGTCATTCATGTGTGTTCTTTTCACAAACCACATATGGATCCAGTAGAGTCATTGCATGTTTGTTCTTTTCATAAACCGCATGGATCCACCCGTGTCATTGCATGTGTGTTCTTTTCATTACCGACTGCCAGAGTCAGCGCATGTCTGTTCTTTTCACAAACCACATACGGATCCACCAGAGTCATTGCATGTATGTTATTTTCATAAACCACATATGGATCCACCAGAGTTCATTGCATGTGTGTTCTTTTCATACACCATAGCTAGATTCATTGCATGTGTGTTCTTTTCACAAACCACATATGGATCCACCAGAGTCATTGCATGTGTGTTCTTTTCATTAACCACAGCTAGCGTCATTGCATGTGTGTTCTTTTCACAAACCACATATGGATCCACCAGATTCATTCCATGTGTGTTCTTTTCATAACCCACATATGGATCCAATAGAGTTCATTGCATGTATGTTCTTTTCATAAACCACATGAGAATCTATGTTCTTTTCACAAACCACATATGGATCCACCACTGACATTGAATGTGTGTTCTTTTCCTAAAACACATATGGATACACCAGAGTCATTAAATGTGTGTTCTTTTCATGAACCACAACTAGAGTTAGTGAATGTGTGTTCTTTTCACAAACCACATATGGATCCACTAGTCATTGCATATGTGTTCTTTTCATATACCACATATGGATCCACCACTGTCATTGCATGTGTGTTCTTTTAATAAACCATAGCTAGAGTTGCTGGATGTCTGTTCTTTTCATAAACCACAACTAGAGTCATTGCATGTGTGTTATTTTCACAAACCACATATGGATCCACCAGTGTCATTGAATGTGTGTTCTTTTCACAAACCACATATGGATCCACCAGAGTCATTGCATGTGTGTTCTTTTCATTAACCACAACTAGAGTCATTGCATGTATGTTCTTTTCACAAACCACATAAGGATCCACCAGAGTCATTTCATGTGTGTTCTTTTCACAAACCACATATGGATCCACCAGAGTAATTGCATGTATGTTCTTTTCATAAACCAGATGTATCCACCAGTGTCATTGCATGTGTATTGTTTTCATTAACCATAGCCAGAGTCATTGCGTGTCTGTTCTTTTCACAAACCACGTAAGGATCCACCAGAGTCATTGCATGTCTGTGATTTTAATAAACCACATATGGATCCACGAGAGTTCATTGGATGTGTGTTCTTTTCATAAACCACATGAGAATGTGTGTTCTTTTCACAAACCACATACGGATCCACCAGTGACATTGGATGTGTGTTCTTTTCCTAAAACACATATGCATCCACCAGAGTCATTGCATGTGTGCTTTTTCATGAACCACAACTAGAGTAAGTGAATGTGTGTTTTATTCACAAACCACATATGGATCCACCAGAATCATTGCATGTGTGTTTTTTCATGAACCACAACTAGAGTTAGTGAATGTGTGTTCTATTCCCAAACCACATATGGATCCACCAGAGTCATTGGATGTGTGTTCTTTTCATAAACCACAACTAGATTCATTGCATGTGTGTTCTTTTTACAAACCACATAGGGAGCCACCAGTCTCATTGAATGTGTGTTCTTTTCATAAACCACATATGGATCCACCAGAGTAATTGCATCTCTGTTATTTTCACAAACCACATAAGGATCCACCAAAGTCATTCATGTGTGTTCTTTTCACAAACCTGATATGGATCCACCAGAGTCATTGCATGTTTGTTCTGTTTATTAACCACATGGATCCACCAGTGTCATTGCATATGTGTTCTTTTCATCACCCACGGCTAGAGTCATTGCATATCTGTTCTTTTCACAAACCACATATGGATCCACCAGAGTCATTGCATGTCTCTTCTTTTCATAAACCACATATGGATCCACCAGAGTTCATTGCATGTGTGTTCTTTACACAAACCACATCTGGATCCACTAGAGTCATTGCATGTGTGTTCTTTTCATTAACCACAGCTAGAGTCATTGCATGTATATTGTTTTCACAAACCATATATGGATCCACTAGATTCATTGCATGTGTGTTCCTTTCATAAACCATATATGGATCCACTAGAGTTCATTGCATGTATGTTCTTTTCATAAACCACATGAGCATCTATGTTCTTTTCATAAACGACATATAGATCCACCAGTGACATTGAATTGTGTTCTTTTCGTAAAACACATATGGATCCACCAGAGTTCATTGCATGTGTGTTCTTTTCATAAACCACAGCTAGAGTCATTGCATGTGTGTTCTTTTCACAAACCACATATGGATCCACTAGAGTCATTGCATGTGTGTTCTTTTCATTAACCACTACTAGAGTCATTGCATGTATGTTCTTTTCACAAACCACATATGGATCCACCAGATTCATTGCATGTGTGTTCTTTTCAAAAACCATATATGGATCCACCAGAGTTCATTGCATGTCTGTTCTTTTCATAAACCACATGAGCATCTATGTTCTTTTCACAAACCACATATGGATCCACCAGTGACATTGAATGTGTGTTCTTTTCCTAAAACACATATGGATCCACCAGAGTTCATTGCATGTGTGTTCTTTTCATAAACCACAGCTAGAGTCATTGCATGTCTGTTCTTTTCACAGAGCACATAAGGATCCACCAGAGCCATTGCATGTATGTTCTTTCAATAAACCACATATCAATCCACCAGAGTTCGTTGCATGTGTTTTATTTTCATAAACCACATGAGAATGTGTGTTCTTTTCACAAACCACATATGGATCCACCAGTGACATTGGATGTGTGTTCTTTTTGTAAAACACATATGGATCCACCAGAGTTATTGCATGTGTGTTTTTTCATGAACCACAACTAGAGTAAGTGAATGTGTGATTTATTCACAAACCACATATGGATCCACCAGAGTCATTGCATTTCTATTCTTTTCATGAACCACAAATAGAGTCAGTGAATGTGTGTTCTTTTCATAAACCACATATGGATCCACCAGAGTCATTGCATGTGTGTTCTTTTCATAGACCACATATGGATCCACCAGTGTCATTGCATGGTTGTTCTTTTAATAAACCATAGCTAGATTCACTGGATGTGTGTTCTTTTCATAAACCACAACTAGAGTCAATGCATGTGTGTTGTTTTCACAAACCACATATGGATCCACCAGTGTCATTATATGTGTGTTCTTTTCATAAACCACATATGGATCCACCAGAGTCATTGCATGTGTGTTCTTTCCATTAACCACAGTTAGAGTCATTGCATGTCTGTTGTTTTCAAAAACCACATAAGGATCCACCAGAGTCATTTCATGTGTGTTCTTTTCACAAACCACATATGGATCCACCAGAGTCATTGCACGTCTATTCTTTTCATAAACCACATGGATCCACCAGTGTCATTGCATGTGTTTTCTTTTCATTAACCAAATCTGGAGTCATTGCATGTCTGTTCTTTTCACAAACCACATATGGATCCACTAGAAACATTGCGTGTGTGTTCTTTTCATTAACCACAGCTAGAGTCATTGCATGTCTGTTCTTTTCAAAAACCACATATGGATCCACGAGAGTCATTGCATGCATGTTCTTTTTCATAGACCACATATGGATTCAGAAGTGTCATTGCATGTGTGTTATTTTAATAAACCACATCTAGAATCACTGGATGTGTGTTCTTTTCATAAACCACAACTAGAGTCATTGCTTGTGTGTTGTTTTCACAAACCACATATGGATCCACTAGTGTCATTGTATGTGTGTTCTTTTCATAAACGACATATGGATCCACTAGAGTCATTGCATGTGTGTTCTTTACATTAACCACAACTAGAGTCATTGCATGTATGTTCTTTTCACAAACCACATAAGGATCCACCAGAGTCATTTCATGTGTCTTATTTTCACAAACCACATATGGATCCACTAGAGTCATTGCACGTCTATTCTTTTCATAAACCACATGGATCCACCAGTGTCATTGCATTAGTTTTGTTTTCATTAACCGAAGCTAGAGTCATTGCATGTCTGTTCTTTTAACAAACCACATATGGATCCACTAGAATCATTGCATGTGTGTTCTTTTCATTACCCACATCCAGAGTCATTGCATGTATGTTCTTTTCATAAACCACATATGGATCCACCAGAGTTCATTGCATGTGTGTTCTTTTCATGAACCACAGCTAGAGTCATTGCATGTGTGTTCTTTTCACAAACCAGATATGGATCCACCAGAGTCATCGCATGTGTGTTCTTTTCGTAGACCACATATGGATCCACAAGTGTCATTGAATGTGTGTTCTTCTCATTAACCACAGCTAGAGTCATTGCATGTATGTTCTTTTCACAAAACACATATGGATCCACCAGATTCATTCCATGTGTGTTCTTTGGATAACCCACATATGGATCCAACAGAGTTCATTGCATGTCTGTTCTTTTCATAAACCACATGAGCATCTATGTACTTTTCACAAACCACATATAGATCCACCGGTGTCATTGAATTGTGTTCTTTTCCGAAAACAAATATGGATCCACCAGAGTCATTGCATGTGTGTTCTTTTCATGAACCACAACTAGAGTCAATGAATGTGTGTTCTTTTCACAAACCACATATGGATTCACTAGTCATTTCATGTGTGTTCTTTTCATAGACCACATATGGATCCACCATTGTAATTGCATGTGTGTTCCTTTAATAAACCACAGCTAGAGTCGCTGGATGTGTGTTCTTTTCATAAACCACAACTAGAGTCATTGCATGTGTGTTATTTTCACAAACCACATATGGATCCACCAGTGTCATTGAATGTGTGTTCTTTTCACAAACCACATATGGATCCACCAAAGTCATTGCATGTGTGTTCTTTTCATTAACCACAACTAGAGACATCGCATGTATGTTCTTTTCACAAACCACATAAGGATCCACCAGAGTCATTTCATGTGTGTTCTTTTCACAAAGCACATATGGATTCACAAGAGTCATTGCGTGTCTGTTCTTTTCATAAACCACATGAATCCACCAGTGTCATTGCATACGTGTTCTTTTCATTAACCACAGCCAGAGTCATTGCATGTCTGTTCTTTTCACAAACCACATAAGGATCCACCAGAGTCGTTGCATGTCTGCTCTTTTCATAAACCACATAGATGCACCAGTGTCATTGCATGTGTGTTATTTTCATTACACATGGCCAGAGTCATTGCTTGTCTGTTCTTTTCACAAACCACATAAGGATCCAGCCGAGTCATTGCATGTCTATTCTTTTCATAAACCGCACATGGATCCACCAGAGTTCGTTGCATGTGTGTTCTTTTCATAAACCATTGCTAGAGTCATTGCATGTGTGTTCTTTTCACAAACCATATATGGATCCACAAGAGTCATTGCATGTGTGTCCTTTTCCTTACCCACAGCTAGAGTCATTACATGTATGTTCTTTTCACAAACCACATATGGATCCACCAGATTCATTGCATGTGTGTTCTTTTCAAAAACCATATATGGATCCACCAGAGTTCATTGCATGTCTGTTCTTTTCATAAACCACATGAGCATCTATGTTCTTTTCACAAACCACATATGGATCCACCAGTGACATTGAATGTGTGTTCTTTTCCTAAAACACATATGGATCCACCAGAGTTCATTGCATGTGTGTTCTTTTCATAAACCACAGCTAGAGTCATTGCATGTCTGTTCTTTTCACAAAGCACATAAGGATCCACCAGAGCCATTGCATGTATGTTCTTTCAATAAACCACATATCAATCCACCAGAGTTCGTTGCATGTGTTTTATTTTCATAAACCACATGAGAATGTGTGTTCTTTTCACAAACCACATATGGATCCACCAGTGACATTGCATGTGTGTTCTTTTTGTAAAACACATATGGATCCACCAGAGTTATTGCATGTGTGTTTTTTATGAACCACAACTAGAGTAAGTGAATGTGTGTTTTATTCACAAACCACATATGGATCCACCAGATTCATTGCATTTGTGTTCTTTTCATAGACAACATATGGATCCACGGTGTCATTCCATGTCTGTTCTTTTAATGAACCACAACTAGAGTCACTAGTTGTGTGTTCTTTTCATAAACCACAACTAGAGTCATTGCATATGTGTTCTTTTCACAAACCACATATGGATCGACTAGTGTCATTGAATGTGTGTTCTTTTCATAAACCACACATGGATCCACCAGAGTCATTGCATTTGTGTTATTTTCATTAACCACAACTAGAGTCATTACATGTCTATTCTTTTGACAAACCACATAAGGATCAACCAGAGTCATTTCATGTATGTTCTTTTCACAAACCACATATGGATCCACCAGAGTCATTGCATTTCTGTTCTTTTCATGAACCACAAATAGAGTCAGTGAATGTGTGTTATTTTCATAAACCACATATGGATCCACCAGAGTCATTGCATGTGTGTTCTTTTCATAGACCACATATGGATCCACCAGTGTCATTGCATGGTTGTTCTTTTAATAAACCATAGCTAGATTCACTGGATGTGTGTTCTTTTCATAAACCACAACTAGAGTCAATGCATGTGTGTTGTTTTCACAAACCACATATGGATCCACCAGTGTCATTATATGTGTGTTCTTTTCATAAACCACATATGGATCCACCAGAGTCATTGCATGTGTGTTCTTTCCATTAACCACAGTTAGAGTCATTGCATGTTTGTTCTTTTCACAAAACACAAAAGGATCCACCAGAGTCATTTCATGTGTGTTCTTTTCACAAACCACATATGGATCCACCAGAGTCATTGCACGTCTATTCTTTTCATAAACCACATGGATCCACCAGTGTCATTGCATGTGTTTTCTTTTCATTAACCAAAGCTGGAGTCATTGCATGTCTGTTCTTTTCACAAACCACATATGGATCCACTAGAATCATTGCGTGTGTGTTCTTTTCATTAACCACAGCTAGAGTCATTGCATGTATGTTCTTTTCACAAACCACATATGGATCCACGAGAGTCATTGCATGCATGTTCTTTTTCATGGACCACATATGGATTCAGAAGTGTCATTGCATGTGTGTTCTTTTAATAAACCACATCTAGAGTCACTGGATGTGTGTTCTTTTCATAAACCAAAACTAGAGTCATTGCTTTTGTGTTGTTTTCACAAACCACATATGGATCCACTAGTGTCATTGTATGTGTGTTCTTTTCATAAACGACATATGGAGCCACTAGAGTCATTGCATGTGTGTTCTTTCCATTAACCACAACTAGAGTCATTGCATGTATGTTCTTTTCACAAACCACATAAGGATCCACCAGAGTCATTTCATGTGTCTTATTTTCACAAACCACATATGGATCCACTAGAGTCATTGCACGTCTATTCTTTTCAAAAACCACATGGATCCACCAGTGTCATTGCATTAGTTTTGTTTTCATTAACCAAAGCTAGAGTCATTGCATGTCTGTTCTTTTAACAAACCACATATGGATCCACTAGAATCATTGCATGTGTGTTCTTTTCATTACCCACAGCCAGAGTCATTGCATGTATGTTCTTTTCATAAACCACATATGGATCCACCAGAGTTCATTGCATGTGTGTTCTTTTCATGAACCACAGCTAGAGTCATTGCATGTGTGTTCTTTTCACAAACCAGATATGGATCCACCAGAGTCATCGCATGTGTGTTCTTTTCATTAACCACAACTAGAGTCATTGCATGTATGTTCTTTTCACAAAACACATATGGATCCACCAGATTCATTCCATGTGTGTTCTTTGCATAACCCACATATGGATCCAACAGAGTTCATTGCATGTCTGTTCTTTTCATAAACCACATGAGCATCTATGTACTTTTCACAAACCACATATAGATCCACCGGTGTCATTGAATTGTGTTCTTTTCCTAAAACAGATATGGATCCACCAGAGTCATTGCATGTGTGTTCTTTTCATGAACCACAACTAGAGTCAATGAATGTGTGTTATTTTCACAAACCACATATGGATTCACTAGTCATTTCATGTGTGTTCTTTTCATAGACCACATATGGATCCACCATTGTCATTGCATGTGTGTTCCTTTAATAAACCACAGCTAGAGTCGCTGGATGTGTGTTCTTTTCATAAACCACAACTAGAGTCATTGCATGTGTGTTATTTTCACAAACCACATATGGATCCACCAGAGTCATTGAATGTGTGTTATTTTCACAAACCACATATGGATCCACCAGAGTCATTGCATGTGTGTTCTTTTCATTAACCACAACTAGAGACATCGCATGTATGTTCTTTTCACAAACCACATAAGGATCCACCAGAGTTATTTCATGTGTGTTCTTTTCACAAAGCACATATGGATTCACAAGAGTCATTGCGTGTCTGTTCTTTTCATAAACCACATGAATCCACCAGTGTCATTGCATACTTGTTCTTTTCATTAACCACAGCCAGAGTCATTGCATGTCTGTTCTTTTCACAAACCACATAAGGATCCAGCAGAGTCGTTGCATGTCTGTTCTTTTCATAAACCACATAGATGCACCAGTGTCATTGCATGTGTGTTCTTTTCATTACACATGGCCAGAGTCATTGCTTGTCTGTTCTTTTCACAAACCACATAAGGATCCAGCCGAGTCATTGCATGTCTATTCTTTTCATAAACCGCACATGGATCCACCAGAGTTTGTTGCATGTGTGTTCTTTTCATAAACCATTGCTAGAGTCATTGCATGTGTGTTATTTTCAGAAACCATATATGGATCCACCAGAGTCATTGCATGTGTGTCCTTTTCATTACCCACAGCTAGAGTCATTACATGTATGTTCTTTTCACAAACCACATATGGATCCACCAGATTCATTGCATGTGTGTTCTTTTCATAAACCATTTACGGATCCACCAGAGTTCATTGCATGTCTGTTCTTTTCATAAACCACATGAGCATCTATGTTGTTTTCACAAACCACATATGGATCCACCAGTGACATTGAATGTTGGTTCTTTTCCTAAAACACATATGGATCCACCAGAGTCATTGCATGTGTGTTATTTTCATGAACCACAACTAGAGTCAATGAATGTGTGTTATTTTCACAAACCACATTTGGATCCACTAGTCATTGCATGTTTGTTCTTTTCATAGACCACATATGGATCCACCACTGTCATTCCATGTGTGTTCTTTTAATAAACCACAGCTAGAGTCGTTGGATGTGTGTTCTTTTCATAAACCACAACTAGAGTCATTGCATGTGTGTTATTTTCACAAACCACATATGGATCCACCAGTGTCATTCAATGTGTGTTCTTTTCACAAACCAAATATGGATCCACCAGAGTCATTGCATGTGTGTTATTTTCATTAACCACAACTAGAGTCATCGCATGTATGTTGTTTTCACAAACCACATAAGGATCCACCAGAGTCATTTCATGTGTGTTCTTTTCACAAAGCACATGAATCCACCAGTGTCATTGCATACGTGTTCTTTTCATTAACCACAGCCAGAGTCATTGCATGTCTGTTCTTTTCACAAACCACATAAGGATCCACCAGAGTCGTTGCATGTCTGTTCTTTTCATAAACCACATATGGATCCACGAGAGTTCATTGCATGTGTGTTCTTTTCATAAACCACATGAGAATGTGTGTTCTTTTCACAAACCACATATGGATCCACCAGTGACATTGAATGTGTGTTCTTTTCCTAAAACAAATATGGATCCACCAGAGTCATTGCATGTGTGTTATTTTCATGAACCACAACTAGAGTTAGTGAATGTGTGTTATTTTCACAAACCACATATGGATCCACTAGTCATTGCATGTGTGTTCTTTTCATAGACCACATATGGATCCACCACTGTCATTGCATGTGTGTTCTTTTAATAAACCACAGCTAGAGTCGTTGGATGTGTGTTCTTTTCATAAACCACAACTAAAGTCATTGCATGTGTGTTATTTTCACAAACCACATATGGATCCACCAGTGTCATTGGATGTGTGTTCTTTTCATAAACCACATATGGATCCACCAAAGTTCATTGCATGTGTGTTCTTTTCATAAACCACAGATATGGATCCACCAGAGTCATTGCATGTGTGTTCTTTTCATTAACCACAACTAGAGTCATTGCATGTATGTTCTTTTCACAAACCACATATGGATCCCCCAGATTCATTCCATGTGTGTTCTTTGGATAACCCACATATGGATCCAGCAGAGTTCATTGCATGTTTGTTCTTTTCATAAACCACATGAGCATCTATGTACTTTTCACAAACCACATATAGATCTACCGGTGACATTGAATTGTGTTCTTTTCCTAAAACAGATATGGATCCACCAGAGTCATTGCATGTGTGTTCTTTTCATGAACCACAACTAGAGTCAGTGAATGTGTGTTCTTTTAACAAACCACATATGGATTGTCACGGTGGTGTCACGGCAGATGCCATGGATAGGCTAAAGGAGGGGACTAAATGTACTAGGGGAATCCATGGAGGGATAGTGAGGCGATTCCTCACACAAAAGCTTTGTATTCGATTCAGCTCATAGATTACAAGTGCTCCTTGAGCTGTATTAGCGAGAGGAGGAAGAAGGAACTCTCTTACTCTCACCCACAGTTAACCCGTACAAGACCCTTAGAACCTAAAACCAATCAGAATCAAGGAACCTCGTAAAACTCAACCCCTTCTACAGAGGCCCTAGCCCTCCTTATATAGGGGTGGCTAGGTCTCCACTTAGGGCATACGTGGAGGCATATTCCAGGGAATATGCGTCCTCCCAAAATAGCAAACCGACCGGGGTGCTTTTCCCCCGCGTCACCCATGCAGAGGCTATGTGAGCCTCTGCGGCGCCTGCGTCAGCCGACACGGGCGTCGTCACCTCTATCGGCCACGCCTCGGTGGTCCTGCCCCTGTCCGCTTCGCTCATGCAGTGCGTACCGGGGTTACTTTTGACCAGCGAGATTCCTTTCTTCTGCTAGAAGCTAGATACGACCCGGATCGTAGTTGATCCGGCCATACCCGTTCTTGTATACAAGTTAAATTCATCTATCCGGCTCACTGCTTAAGTTGGATGAGACTCAATTAGGTGGACACCCCCTAGTCCGGGTTACTCTGAGACTCGGCCTGCCTTGAGGTAACTCGGCCAGCATTCGCTTTAGCCTTGCCGAACCTCGGCTAACTCGGCCTTTATACCCCGGCGTGACCCTACCCGGGGGTATCCCCCAACATTAGTCCCCGAAGCTGGTGCGGTCTTAGCTGCCTTGGCTGTTAAGGCCACATCAGGTTCAATTCCACCGAGCTTTGTGCTCCTTCTCCGAGTTTCCTCCTTATCTCGGATTCTTTGGATTTACTTTCCCTTGGAACATTCCAAGTTTTCTCTTGCTGGCCGGGTTACCACCTTATCTCGGATCTCATTGGTTTACTTTCCCTTGGCACATTCCAAGTTTTCACTTGCTGGCCGGGTCACCATGTTCTCATCCGGATCGCTTTTCCTTCACTCGTACACTTCCCCACGTGGAGGCTAATCATTAGGTTGCCTCATTTCAACAGCCAGCCACAAACCGCTGTAGTAATTGTCAGTTATCACTATGGCACACGTCACGTCTGGCCTTCCTCCTCGTTAACCGCATCAATGCGTCACGTCATGGGATCAGCTACACCCTGTGGCCTTCCGTGTGGCTTGCTGCAGATTGGTTGATGTGGGCCATACACGGCCACACCATGTGGCGCACCCGCATGACACGATCCCACTTCCCCCTAAGGGAGTGGTTAAATAGGGGAGGGGCGCACCCCTTAGGTATTTTCCCCTTTTCGCGCCCCTCTGCCTCTAGCTCTTCTTCTTCTTCATCTTCCCCGCGACAGCGCCGCCGCCACTGCTTCTAAGTAGCAGCACCGCCGCCGCACTACTTCCCCACGCCTCTGCTTCGTCGTTGCTGCTGCGCACCTCCTCCGCCACGGGTTGCTGTCAATCTAGGCCACTGCCCCCCGCCGCCGCTAGCGACAGTGAGGGCAATGAACTGGAGATGACAGAAGAGGAACTCGTCGTTGCTAAGCAGGAGATGGAGGAGGACACTGTGACGGCGGACCGCAGTGCGTGGGCCGGGTCCTGGGTCTGCCAAGACAACCTGGACTGGCTCTATAGCACCAGACGCATTCCCGTCGGCGCCATCGCGCGCCTCGCCTCCGCCGAACTCGCCCCCTCACCCAATCCGGGTGAGTACGTTGTGTTCTTGTCCCACTTCCAGCGGGGGTTTGGTTTGCCGGTCAGCGATTTCTTCCATGATTGGTTAAGCACATACGAACTCCAGCCACACCACCTTCCTGCTAACGCAATTACTTCTCTTTCTGCTTTCGCCTCCACGATCGAAGGCTATGCCGGAATATGGCCCATGAAAGAGCTATGGATCCGGTTTTTCGGCCTTCATCGTAATGTCATTCCGAACATAGATCTAGAGCCGGAGGATAAACAACTTACGCAGTTCGGCGCTACGTCCATTTCACCCCAGAGGTTCTCTGTGTTTCCCCGGGTTACCGGGCTAGATTCCTGCAAAGGATGGGCCCGGACCTTCTTTTATGTTCGTAATGAAGGCACTGAAGATTGGATCCGGCTTCGCCCCTATGCTCCGGGTCCTCCTAACCCGGAGTTATGGGACATTGTCCCCAAGAAGTCCACAGTCTTGGCCAACCAGGTCAATAAAAGGTTCAAGGAGCTGAAGGAGCTCGGGTTGCGCAACGAGGATGCCATGATCACATTTGTCCGCAACCGGATCGCCCCTCTCCAGAAGCGCACTCACAAGGTGTGCCACATGAGCTGGGGCCGCGACCCCAACCGGACCTCATCCTTCGAGCTTAGCAACACAGAAATCTACCACTGGTTCAAGGCGCTCTTCACCACCCACAAGGACTTCTCCTCTGAGTCGACGTGGGGAATTGAGCATTATTGCCGGGATAGGCTTCCTCCCGTGGTAAGCTTTGTGCCACATACGCTTTCCTTATCAGATCTTATGTCGGTTGTTGTTTTATTGTTAACTCTGTTGTCTTTTTTCTCCTTTAGCAATTCCTTCAGCAGACTATTGAGGATGGCACCGACCCCACCCTCAAATGTGCGCCTGACCGGGAGAGCTCGGACGAGGAATAACCGGACCAGGAGATGTTCCTCCCAATGTCCGACGCGACCAAGCGACCCACCGGTAAACTCTCTTCTATTAGAGATTGGCCCGACGATTAGGATGACTCAGATATTGAGGTGATGGAAGCTGTTGACGCTGTCTCCCTTTCTTATGCTTTTCGGGCATCAGCTAACCCCGGTGGGCAGCTCCACGAGGACCCTCCCCTTGCTACGGGTGAACCTGTTCCGGTAGTGCCGAAGAAGAGGCATGGAGCTGCATCAAGTTCCTCCTTTGGACCTTCTCAGCCCTCCAAAAGGCGAAAGAAGTCCAGAGACAAAACCGCCTCCAAGCCAGCAGGCAAGGCCCCAACACGAAGGGCTCGGTAACCCAAGGAGCCCCTGACCTTGGATGCGTAAGCCTCTTTTCCCTCTGCAACTTATTCTTCCTTGCATTGTTTTAGTTTCTCTCCTGACATTATTAGATTCGGCAGTGCTGCGGAGGAGGTCCCCCATAGTGGATCTAGCATCTCTTCGCCGCTCCGACTTAGCCCTTCTCCCCCTCGTGACGACGAGTCACGCCCGCTGAGCCCTATTCTAGAGGGTTCTGCGGCTGCTCCGGGTTCTAGCCCACCTCGTCAAGAGGGGGCAACCTCGAAGCAGGGAGATGGACCCAGCCGAGGCAGCGGCATCCACCACTTCGGCTCCGCCGCAACCAGCAACTACCGAGACTACCTCCACACCAGCACCAGCTCCAGCACCAGCACCAACTCCGGCAGCAAGAACATCAACAACAGCACCAAGTCCAGCAACAAGAGCACCAGCACCAAGCTCCTCCACCTCGTCCGAGTCTTCTCAGTCTCAGGGAGGAAGTACCTAGGCAGCTCCTAAGGGAAAATCTGCCGCAACCACTTCCTCCTCTTAGCAGCTCAAAGGCAAGAAAGCCCCTGACGCCACCAGGGCAGCGTCCGCCGGGTCTGGACAGCGCACCCTCGCGTCCATGCTTGCCCAGAAGCCTCCAGCACCGAAGGATTCCCCTGCCGAGCCAGCTAATGCATAGCAACTTGTTCTGCACACCAGTCCGGCCCTTGCTAAGGTTGAGAGGAGGGAAGCGCATGCCAAGGGCTTGGTGGCGCCCCACATGCTCAGCAGTGAGCGATATCCTCCGACCTTGATCGAGTTTATGAACAACTGGAACAAGGCGGAGTTCGTCTACAACGACGATCTCCTGGAGAAGTTCGGTCCCGCCGAGTTCTCTGCTCAGATGAACACAGCCGCTAAGGCGATTAACCTCGCGGGTCGGATGATGGAGGTAAGTTTCTTCACCTTTTCCTTAGCATGCACTAGCGATATAACCATTAGTCCCCGAGCCTCCGGGGGAGTAACTTGTTACTCAGCTGGATGCTCCTTAGAAAACTAACATAGCTCCTTGACAACTTCAAACATGCACACACCTAGAGCCGGGTTAAGTTCCATTTGGCCCGGATCTTGCACACTTCGAATATGCACACACCTAGAGCCCGGTTAAGTTCCACTTGGCCTGGATCTTGTACACTTCAAATATGCACACACCTAGAGCCAGGTTAGGTTCCACTTGGCCCGGATCTTGTACACATCGAATATGCACACACGAAGAGCCGGGTTAAGTTCCACTTGGCCCGAATCTTACACACTTCGAATATGCACACACCTAGAGCTGGGTTAAGTTCCACTTGGCCCGGATCTTGTACACTTCGAATATGCACACACCTAGAGCCGGGTTAAGTTCCACTTGGCCCGGATCTTGCACACTTCGAATATGCACACACCTAGAGCCGGGTTAAGTTCCACTTGGCCCGGATCTTGTACACTTCGAATATGCACACACCTAGAGCCAGGTTAAGTTCCACTTGGCCCGGATCTTGTACACTTCGAATATGCACAAGGCTTAAGCTAAATTTTTGTACTCTTTTCAGGTGACCACCAACCGCCGGAGCGCTGAGTTCTAGCGTCTCCTGGACACTCATAAAATGCTGCTCGCAAAGCACAATGCACATCTCGCTGAGCACGAGAAAAGGGGTAAGTTCTCTTCCTCATATTTTTTTGTTTTCCTTCATCTTTTTCTGCCGAACTAATCCGTCATTCGGTTTTCGCAGCTGGGGTGGAGGCTAAGAACAAGCTTATGAGGAAGAATTTGGATCAGATTAAGGGTAAGATACTTTTGCCCGACCTTGCTTTGCTTTCCATATCCTTTTCTTCCTGGCTCAACAAACATTCATACCTCGGCTCTGCTGGGTTAACACGCTATTTCAGCATCTCTTGAAGATAGTGTGCCCGTGCCTGATATGATGCTGCATTTTCTCGAACAAGCAGGGCAGCATCAGGTCGAGCTCAAAAAGAAAGACGATGAGCTTGCCCTCCTCCGAACCAAGGATGACGAGATTTCCAAGTTAAAGGCAGAAATGAAGAAGATGAAAGCGCAGCACCAAACCGAGCTTGAAAAGGCTGGCCAGGACTACACCGAAGAACACGAGCGCCTCAATCTCCAAATTGCCAAGGACCGAGAACTTCTCCAGGAGGCCGACGTCAAGCTTGAGTCGGCGAACACTAAACTGATGCAGCTCCAGAAAAGACGCGATGATTGTACCAATGAATTGACCCAGATCCACAGCCACATTTTACGTAAGTTCCTTTCCCTTATCCGGCATATTCCTCTGGGTTATTTCACATGTCTTTTCATTGCTTGCTTCTCTTGTCTTGTTTTTAGGAAAATTTCCAGAGGGTACTCCCATTGCGAGCGCCGCCGTTGCCAATTTCCACCGAGATAGGGGTACTCCCGTCGCTCCTGACGGTGAAGACATTCCCTATGACATGGAGGACCTGTTGGTCAGCCTGTCATCTCGCATGGAAATCATCAAGAACTACGGCAACGATCTCCTTGACGTTGCAGTCCGAGTCTTCAACACGTTCTGGCCTGGCGAAGACACTCCGGAGAGAATCGCAATTCTTGCTGAAAAGCTGACGGAAATTGAGACCCAGCTCAACCTTTGGAGGGAGTCTGCTGGACGTGCTGCAGTTGAGACCGTTCTTCACCACATACTCACGTGGTATGAGAAGATAGACCTCAACCTCCTAACGCGCCTGCGCATCGGATCCAAATGGACCAATGACCCGGAGTGGGTAGCCCGGCGCCAGGCTTGCGCCCATAGCCTCATTGAATATGCTCTCATTCATGAATGGACTGAGGGTCCGAGCTTCCTGGAAGCCGCTGGTGACGAAGAGGTTGAGAATGTTAAAGATGGTCCGGACGAGGATGGAGAGGACGATGCCTCGGATATCGAAGACTGCAAAGATGACCCTGAATTTCGTCCTCCTGCTGCTCCTTGAGTGAAAACACTCGAAAACTTATCAGATCCTCGGTATGCCGGGTGGAATTGTATCCAGTGCACATGTGATATTTTGCTACTAAGTTTCTATGCCGGATTAACTTTGGCATAGTCCCCGAGTTTCATTTTCTTGTTCGTCCAATCTTCTGGCTCGGCTCGTGTCTACCTTGATTTGGTTTTACGACTTACGAATCCGAGCTTCAAAAATTATTTTAACAATACTTGGAAACTATAGGCTTAGCTCAAAATAATTCAGCATAATAATTTAAAAGTAAATACAAGGTTAGTCCGAAAAACAAACGTCGGATCGATTAAGTTCTTTTCCTTAGTCGTTTTTCATGTGCTACACAATTCCAAACTTGTTCTCTTGCTTGCCATGAAGCCAATTCTTGTTGGACAGCAGCAGGTCGAAGAGTTGGGTTTTTGGTGCTCACACACTACTAATCCGAGTTAAGTAGACCAACTTATTCCAGCTGACGTATAAATAATAAAAGACAAAAAATATTATTAAGGTAGTCCTCGAGTTACTGCTCGAGGTGCCAACATTTCATTGATAAGCTCATTGCCGGCATACATACCGACATATGAGAAGACTCGGATACATACACTTCTCTGCTAAGTGTAGAAAGGACGAAGTTGAGCTACATTCCTTGGAAGGCTTAGATTCCTCACCAGACCTGTCCGCCTTGTTCTTTTCCTGTGGCTTTGCATCGATAAGATAATAAGAATCATTGTGCAATGCTTTGCTCACAATGAATAGCCCTTCCCATGGGGGCATAACTTATGCATGCCAGCAGTATGTTGTACCAACCGGAGCACCAGATCACCTTCCCGAAAGACTCGGGGGCTTACTTTCCGGCTATGATAACATCAGAGATTTTGCTGATATATGGCAAATATGGAAAATGCTAATTCTCTCGCTTCTTCTAGCAGATCAACATCATTTTGCCGGGCTTCTTACACTTCGGCTTCTGTGTATGTGACCCTATGCGAGTCATGCTCTATGTCGGCTGGTAATACAGCGTCTGCCCCATATACCAGAAAAATGGCGTGTAGCCTGTTGATCGATTCAGAGTTGTTCTTAAACTCCACAGTACCGCTGGTAGTTCTTCTATCCAGCACCCCGCTGATCTTTGCAGCGGCTCAATGAGCCGAGGTTTTATCCCAAATAACTAATCCATTGGATCTTTCCACTTGTCCGTTCGATGCGGGATGAGCTACCGAGGCAACGTCCAGCCGAATCTTCTTATCCCGGCAGAATCGCGCAAATGTCTTTGAGGAATGTTACAGTCGTAGCTCCATCACATTTTCTTATTGGCTTCACTTCAATCCATTTTGTAAACTTATCCACCATGACCAAAATGTGAGTCATATTTCCCCTTGCTGGTTTGAACAGGCCAACCATATCCAAGCACCATATGGCAAATGGCCATGTAATTGGTATGGTCTTGAGTTCCGACATAGGCATATCTGTCTTGGTAGCGTACCTCTGGCAACCATTGCATTTTCTCACTAGATCTTCTGCTTGTTCTGAGGCACTTGGCCAGTAGAATCCATGCCTGAACACTTTTGCCACCAAGGCTCGGGACGAGGCATGATGCCCGCACTCCCCTTGATGTATATCTCGGAGGATGTCAAGCCCTTCTTCCGGGTCAACGCATCGCTGGAGGACATTGGTCACACTCCGTTTGTATAGCTCGGAATTGATGATTGTGTATGCCTTTGCTCTCCTCTGAGTTTGCCTGGCTAACACCTTCTCAGTGGGTAATGTTCCATCTTTCAGGAATTGAAATACAGGTAGTGCCCAAGATGGTATTGCTCGCACAGGGAACACATCCTCATCAATTTCCATCTGATCCACCGGCATAACTTCAACTGGATCATGCTGAGCATTCCCCGGGTCCTGCGAGGCAGTCCCCGAGTTCGCTGAGGCAGTCCCCTGGTTTGCTGATGCAGTCCCCGGGTTTCGTGCACTACCTCCCAAGTCAATGTCCATGGGCACAGCTCCGGATTCTGTATCTTCCGGGACATAAATTGAGTTGGTTCCTGGGGACGACCTGATAGATGGTTTTCTGAGGTGTTCTAATGCTATACCCGGTGGAATTGCTTGTCGGGTTGATCCGAGCTTTGACAGCATGTCGGCAGCCTCATTTTCCACCCGGGGTACATGGTGAAATTGACATCCCTCAAAGTAACTAGATATCTTCTGCACATGAAATCTGTATAGTCATGTTTGGATCATGGGCGTCCCACAATCCCGACACTTGCTGTATTACCAAATCCGAGTCGCCAAAGCATAGTATCCGACGTATCCCAATCTCTTTTGCCACTTTGAGCCCATGCACACATGCTTCATACTCAGCGACATTCTTTGATGCTGTGAAATGGATCTGCAGCACATACTTCAGCTGGTCCTTCTTTGGCGAGGTAAGCACAACTCCGGCGCCTAGCCCGTTTTTTGTTTTTGACCCGTCAAAATGCATCCTCTAGTAGTTTGGATCTGGTGGCGGTGGTTCATATTGTATCTTGGCCCAGTCCACAAAAAAGTCAGCCACAACCTGAGACTTGATTGCTTCTCTTCTGTCATATTGCGGTGCATAGGGAGCTAGTTCAATGGCCCATTTTGCAATTCTGCCACTTGCATCTTTGTTACTCATTATCTCGGATATGGGAGCTTCACATATTACTTTGATGGGATGCTCCTCAAAGTAATGCTTTAACTTCTTAGCTGCCATATAGACACCATATGCCACCTTTTGATAGTGTGGGTAGTTCTGCTTTGAGGCCGATAATACCTCGCTCAAGTAATACACTGGCCTTTGCACTGACTTACCCTCTTCGTCACGCTCTACCACAATCACTGCACTTACAACTCGGTTGGTTGCGGCTATGTAGAGCAACATTGGCTCCTTTGATAGTGGAGAGGCTAACACTAGTGCAGTGGCTAACATCTTCTTTAAGTGGGCAAAGGCTTCATCAGCCTGTGGTGTCCAAACGAACTTATCCGACTTTTTCATGAGTTGGTAGAGAGGCAATGCCTTTTCTCCCAACCGACATACAAACCGACTTAACTATGCCAGGCAACCAGTGAACTTCTGGACATCGTTAAGACACTTTGGCAGTTCCATTCGTTCAATGGCCCAGATCATAGTTGGATTAACTTCGATACCTCGGCTGGAGACGAGAAATCCGAGTAATTTTCCAGCCGGGACACCGAAGGTACATTTTTCCGGGTTAAGCTTCATTCGAACCTTCTTAAGTTCGTGAATGTCTGCCTGATGTCGTCAAGGAGCGTTTTGCTTTCCTTGGTCTTGATAACCACATCATCCACATACACTTGTACATTTTGACCTATTTGGTCTTGCAAACATTTCTGCATACATCTTTGGTACATTGCTCCTGCATTACGTAAACCAAACGGCATGGTGCGATAGCAATAAGCCCCATACGGGGTGATAAATGCAGTCTTTATTTGATCATCCGGATTCAGAGGTATCCGGTGGAAACCATAATATGCATCAATGAATGACAACAGTTCACATCCAGCAGTTGAGTCTATGACCTGATCTATCCTCGGTAGTGGAAATGGTTCTTTTGGACACGCCTTGTTCAGGTTCATGTAATCGATACACATACGCCAAACCACCGCCACATTCGGATCATCTTTCTTCTTCTCCACTCGCACTGGATTAGATAGCCAATCCGGGTAAAGTACTTCCGTGATAAATCCTACTGCTAGTAACCGAGCTATTTCATCTCCAGTGACTTTTCTCCTATCCTCGGCGAAGCAGCGGAGAGGTTGCTTCACTGGCCTTGCTCCGGGTCTCACGTTCAAAGAGTGCTCAGCCAACTCCCTCGGAACACCTTGCAAGTCCTGTGTGGACCAAGCAAAAATATCCCGATTCTCACGTAGGAAGTTGACGAGATCGCTTTCCTATTTATCACTCAACCCGGCACCAATTGTTACGGTGCGCTCTAGGAACATATCATCAACAGGCACTTTCTTAGTATCCTTTGCGGCTTGGAATGAAATGCTACCATGCGGGTTACTCAACGCCGGCATATACTGCTGCGCGAACTGAGCTAATGCCGCCACCTCTTGGATTTTTCTTTTCTCTTGCACAATCACAAGTGACTCGGCTAGGTTAGACCCGGCTGAGGCACACTCAATAGAACGCCGGAAATCTCCAGCAATGGTAATCACTCCATTTGGCCCGGGAAACTTCATATTCAAGTAACTGATGTGACAGCTCGCCATGAACTTGTTCAATGCTGGTCTTCTGAGTAAAGCGTGATACGCACTTTCCAGGTTCACCACCTCAAACTCCATATTCTCAGTTCGGCAATTATCCCTCGTGCCGAACAACACGTCAACCCGAACTTTGCCTATGGGCTCACAAGAAATGCCTGGTACAATACCATGGAAAGTTTTCCTTGTAGCCTGGAGCATGTTCTCCGAGATACCCAACTTGCGCATTGTATCCGCATACATGATGTTAATGCTACTGCCATTGTCAATCAGTACCTTGGAGAACCTCACATTGATGTTTGGCCCAATGAATGTTGGGTCCAGCACTAACGCATATGAACCAGGACTTGGCATAAGCTTGGGATGATCTTTGATATTCCAGGTGATTTCCTGGTTCAACCCAGGCATATACCTCGTCACTGCGGGCATTACCGCATTGACCTCCATATGTCGGCGCTGCAAGATCTTCCTATCTGTTTCCTCAGTGGTAAACACACAGTAACTCTGATGATGCTCCCTGTACTCATTCCTCCCCTCATTTCCAGGGTACCTCTGATCCGGCTGATGCTGGTTTTCTACTTGATGCACTGCATCCCTTCTCTCATGGTTATCATACCTCGGCGGAGGGGGAGGCAACATTAGCTGTTGTGTGTTTGCTCCGGAGAGCAATTGCTGCCGGGGTAACTCCTGCCGAGGTTGATCATTCCGAGGTGCCTGAGCATTCCCCAAACCACCTTGTTAAATCTTGCGCATCCACTCACATTGCCTTGTTGTATGACCCGCTGGGTTACTCGGATTTGGCGTGTGAAATTTACACGGCTGATCCAACATCGACTCATAAGTGTAACTCGGACGGTCCTTCTTTTCTTGCCACTGTTTATTCTGCTCTGGTGTCCAAGTTTTCTTGCCATCATTCCTTCGTGTCCATTGTTGCCCTCCAGTTTTCTGACGTTGATTGCTCCCTGTTCCGGGCTGATCTTGATTCACAGGTGCAACTTGTTGCAAACTGTACCGATGATCCGGTCTGTCATCTCTCCTTTTACCTTTGTAATCATTCCTCCGAGATGATCCGGCCCCATCTCTCTGGTAGTACTCCTCATTCGACTCGTTCGACATGAGCCTAGGTTGAGTCGGATCACCCAAAGCATACGAATCAGCGATCCGGATCATTTCTGCCAAAGTGGTTGGCATTTTCCTTTGCAACTTCTGCCACAATTTGCTTGCATACCTGCACCCCTGCGCAAACCATGCTATGGCCTATGACTCTATCACACGCTCACACGAGTTTCACACGGTACACCACCGGGTTAAGAACTCCCAGTCTGTCTCATTCGGTCTCTGCTTACACGTAGCTAGGGTTTGTGGCCTATTTGGCCTCTGATACGTACTTGAGAAATTGCTGATAAACATTTCCTCAAAATCGATCCAGTAGTTAATACTTCCAGGCGACAAATTGTTCAACGATACCCTTGCTGGCCCCTCCAACATCTGGGGTACATATCTCACAGCCCATCGCAAGTTACCTGTAGCAATTTTCACAACCGTAGCATAGTTTATCAACCAATCCTCCGGCTTAGTGCTGCCGTCATATGTCTTTGTGCCTCTGGGTAACTAGAAGTTAGGTACCGGTGGCTCTTTCATGATCCGGGATCCAAAACACGTAGGACCCGTAGGACCTTGACTTTCAATCTGCTCTGACCTATACAGTCGATCCAGTTTCAACCTGGCGTCATTCGGCATCAGATCCCTGCTTTGCAATCTCGACCCTATCACATGATAGTCCGGCCTTGGGTATCCTGCATTCACCATTTCCGAATCTCCATCGTTATACCGGTCTCGCTGTCGTGGCGCATCTCTCTATTGCATACCTCGGCCGGCACTTTGCTCTTGCCTTGGTATATTCTGCTGCTGCGGTTGTCCTGCCGAGTTGCGCTGTCCGGCATTGCCATTAACATCGTTTCCTTGACCGGCATTGCCTTGGTCACGGTTACCTCGGCCAGCTTCACCTCGGCTTACACTCTGTCGATCGTCATTTATTTGTACCTCTTTTGCTTTTCCTGCCCTTGTCAGGTCATACGGAACAATCTGCTTGTTTCTCCTGACCGAGGTTACTACCTCTTCTCTCCTAGGACCACCATGAGGGGACGATGTGGCTCTAGCGGATTTCTCCAGGTTACCCACCGCCGAATGAACAATCTTGGAGGCCCCATCTCTCTCCGTGTTTTCCCTTTGTAGTTCCTCATTTTGCCTGTTCGCGATCCGAACCAACTCATTGACCCTATCTTGCTGTCTCTGGCGGGCTTCACCCGTCAGACCCTCTAGCTCGGATGCAGCTGCATTTGCTGCTCTGAGGTTTTTTGCCGGGGTACTGTACTTCGGCAGCCCCACGGACAAACAGTTTTCTAACTCCTCAATCCGAGTGTCACCCTCTTTGTTCATTTCACTCATGATATTTCTTCCCTTCACTTTTACAGCATCTACTTTATTTTCCTTTGCGTACTCACGCAGCGTCATGTTCAACGACTGCTGAGCCGCACCTATCTTTTTTGCTCCCTCTAGAATTTTCTGGCTAGTTTCCTCTAACTCGGCTTGTGCCTGAGCCGGATCTACCACTGCTGCTACCGGGTTTGCCAACCTATCCATAGCTTCTCTCAGTACATTCTCAGGCCTCTCTAGGGGAGGACCTCTACTTTTCCTTGGTGCCTTAGGTGTTACCTCCGGATGTGGTGCTGGATCCTTGCTCGCGCCTGCACCTGGCGCAGTCATCATCACCTCAGCACGGTCCGGGGAGCGAGTGATACGTGCCCCGTGAACCACGCTAAGGGGTGGCTCCCCTGCCTCGACGACGTGCCGCGGATGAACGCATGATACGTCCACAACAACGTAGACCTTGTGTGCATTGAGCTTGACGAAGAGGCTGTTGCGTGGAAGTGGGCGCATGCCGAAGCAGCCAGCATTGTCGCTGACGAAGTCCAGCGCTCCAAAGCGCTGAACGAGCCCGGAGACGATGTGTTCGCCGGTGCCAATGAGGTTTCCCGTCCGGATCTTCACCCCTGCTAGCGCCCACTAGCCCCAACATGGATCCACTAGTCATTGCATGTGTGTTCTTTTCATAGACCACATATGGATCCACCATTGTCATTGCATGTGTGTTCTTTTAATAAACCACAACTAGAGTCGCTGGATGTGTGTTCTTTTCATAAACCACAACTAGAGTCAGTGCATGTATGTTCTTTTCACAAACCACATATGGATCCACCAGTGTCATTGAATGTGTGTTGTTTTCACAAACCACATATGGATCCACCAGAGTCATTGCACGTGTGTTCTTTTCATTAACCACAACTAGATTCATCGCATGTATGTTCCTTTCACAACCCACATAAGGATCCACCAGAGTCATTTCATGTGTTTTCTTTTCACAAACCACATATGGATTCACAAGAGTCATTGCATGTGTGTTCTTTTCATAAACCACATGAATCCACTAGTCTCATTGCATGTGTGTTCTTTTCATTAACCACAGCCAGAGTCATTGCATGTCTGTTCTTTTCACAAACCACATAAGGATCCACCAGGATCATTGCATGTCTGTTCTTTTCATAAACCACATAGATGCACCAGTGTCATTGCATGTGTGTTCTTTTCATTACCCATGGCCAGAGTCATTGCTTGTCTGTTCTTTTCACAAACCACATAAGGATCCACCAGAGTCATTGCATGTCTGTTCTTTTCATAAACCGCACATGGATCCACCAGAGTTCATTGCATGTGTGTTCTTTTCATAAACCAGTGCTAGAGTCATTGCATATGTGTTCTTTTCACAAACCACATATGGATCCACCAGAGTCATTGCATCTGTGTTCTTTTCATTAACCATAGCTAGAGTCATTGCATGTATGTTCTTTTCACAAACCACATATGGATCCACCAGATTCATTGCATGTGTGTTCTTTTCATAAACCATATATGGATCCACCAGAGTTCATTGCATGTATGTTCTTTTCATAAACCACATGAGCATCTATGTTGTTTTCACAAACAACATATGGATCCACCAGTGACATTGAATGTGTGTTCTTTTCCTAAAACACATATGGATCCACGAGAGTCATTGCATGTGTGTGATTTTCATGAACCACGACTAGAGTCAGTGAATGTGTGTTATTTTCACAAACCACATATGGATCCACTAGTCATTGCATGTGTGTTCTTTTCATAGACCACATATGGATCCACCACTGTCATTGCATGTGTGTTCTTTTAATAAACCACAGCTAGAGTCGTTGGATGTGTGTTCTTTTCATAAACCACAACTAGAGTCATTGCTGTGTGTTATTTTCACAAACCACATATGGATCCACTAGTGTCATTGAATGTGTGTTCTTTTCACAAACCACATATGGATCCACTAGAGTCATTGCATGTGTATTCTTTTCATTAACCACAACTAGAGTCATCGCATGTATGTTCTTTTCACAAACCACATAAGGATCCACCAGAGTCATTTCATGTGTGTTCTTTTCACAAACCACATATGGATCCACCAGATTCATTGCATGTCCGTTCTTTTCATAAACTACATGTATCCACCAGTGTCATTGCAGGTGTGTTCTTTTCATTAGCGACAGCCAGAGACATTGCATGTCTGTTCTTTTCACAAACCACATAAGGATCCACCAGAGTCATTTCATGTCTGTTCTTTTAATAAACCACATATGGATCCACGAGAGTTGATTGCATGTGTGTTCTTTTCATAAACCACATGAGAATGTGTGTTCTTTTCACAAACCACATATGGATCCACCGGTGACATTGGATGTGTGTTCTTTTCCTAAAACACATATGAATCCACTAGAGTCAGTGAATGTGTTTTATTTTCACAAACCACATATGGATCCACCTGAGTCATTGCATGTGTGTTCTTTTTTATGGACCACGTATGGATTCACTAGTGTCATTGCATGTGTGTTCTTTTAATAAACCACAACTAGAGTCACTGCATGTGTGTTCTTTTCATAAACTACAACTAGTCATTTCATGTGTGTTCTTTTCATAAAACCACATATCGATCCACCAGTGACATTGAATGTGTGTTCTTTTAATAAACCACATATGGATTCACGAAAGTCATTGCATGTGTGTTCTTTCCATTAACCACAGCTAGAGTCATCGTATGTTTGTTCTTTTAACAAACCACATAAGGATCCACCAGAGTCATTCATGTGTGTTCTTTTCACAAACCACATATGGATCCACTAGAGTCATTGCATGTCTTTTCTTTTCATAAACCACATGGATCCACCAGTGTCATTGCGTGTGTGTTCTTTTCATTACCACAGTCAGAGTCATTGCATGTCTATTCTTTTCACAAACCACATAAGGATCCACCAGAGTCATTGCATGTCTGTTCTTTTCATAAACCACATATGGATCCACTAGAGTTCATTGCATGTGTGTTCTTTTCATAAACCACATGGATCCACCAGTGTCATTGCGTGTGTGTTCTTTTCATTACCCACGGCCAGAGTCATTGCATGCCTATTCTTTTCACAAACCACATAAGGACCTCCAGAGTCATTGCATGTCTGTTCTTTTCATAAACCACATATGGATCCACTAGAGTTCATTGCATGTGTGTTCTTTTCATAAACCATAGCTAGAGTCATTGCATGTGTGTTCTTTTCACAAACCACATATGGATCCACCAGAGTCATTGCATGTGTGTTATTTTCATTAACCATAGCTAGAGTCATTGCATGCATGTTCTTTTCACAAACCACATATGGATCCACCAGATTCATTGCATGTGTCTTCTTTTCATAAACCACATATGGATCCACCAGAGTTCATTGCATGTCTGTTCTTTTCATAAACCACATGAGCATCTATTTTCTTTTCACAAACCACATATGGATCCACCAGTGACATTGATTGTGAGTTCTTTTCCTAAAACACATAGGGATCCACCAGAGTCATTGCATGCGTGTTCTTCTCAGGAACCACAACTAGAGTCAGTGAATGTGTTTTTTTCACAAACCACATATGGATCCACTAGAGTCATTGCATGTGTGTTCTTTTCATAGACCACATATGGATCTACCACTGTCATTACATGTGTGTTCTTTTAATAAACCACAGCTAGAGTCACTAGACTTATGTTCTTTTCATAAACCACAACTAGAGTCATTGCATGTGTGTGTTTTCACAAACCACATATGGATCCACCAGTGTTATTGAATGTGTGTTCTTTTCACAAACCACATATGGATCCACCAGAGTCATTGCATGTGTGTTCTTTTCATTAACCACATCTAGAGTCATCGCATGTCTGTTCTTTTCTTAAACCGCGTAAGGATCCACCAGAGTCATTTCATGTGTATTCTTTTCACAAACCACATATGGATCCACCAGAGTCATTGCATGTCTGTTCTTTTTATAAACCTCATGAATCCACCAATGTCATTGCATGTGTGTTCTTTTCATTAATCATAGCCAGAGTCATTGAATTTCTATTCTTTTCACAAGCCACATAATGATCCACCAGAGTCATTGCATGTCCCACAAGAGTTCATTGCATGTGTGTTATTTTCATAAACCACATGAGAATGTGTGTTCTTTTCACAAAGCATATATCGATCCACCAATGACATTGGATGTGTGTTCTTTTCCTAAAACACATATGGATCCACCAGAGTCATTATATGTGTGTTCTTTTCATGAACCACAACTAGAGTTAGTGACTGTGTGTTATATTCACAAACCACATATGGATCCACCAGAGTCATTGCATGTGTGTTTTTTTCATAGACCACATATGGATTCACAAGTGTCATTGCATGTGTGTTCTTTTAATAAACCACAACTAGAGTCACTGGATCTGTGTTCTTTTCATAAACCACAACTAGAGTCATTGCATGTGTGTTCTTTTCACAAACCACATATGGATCTACTAGTGTCATTGAATGTGTGTTCTTTTCATAAACCACATATGGATCCACTAGAGTCATTGCATGTGTGTTCTTTCGATTAACCACAGGTAGAGTCATTGCATGTTTGTTCTTTTCACAAAACACATAAGGATCCACCAGAGTCATTTCATGTGTGTTCTTTTCACAAACCACATGTGGATCCACCAGAGTCATTGCATGTCTGCTCTTTTGATAAACCACATGGATCCACCAGTGTCATTGCATGTGTGTTATTTTTATTAACCAAAGACAGAGTCATTGCATGTCTGTTCTTTTCACAAACCACATATGGATCCACCAGAATCATTGCATGTGTGTTATTTTTTCATTAACCACAACTAGAGTCATTGCATGTATGTTCTTTTCACAAACCAAATATGGATCCACCAGTGTCATTGCATGTGTGTTCTTTTCATAAACCACACATGGATCCACCAGAGTTCATTGCATGTGTGTTCTTTTCAGAAACCATAGCTAGAGTCATTGCATATCTGTTCGTTTCACAAACGACATATGGATCCACCAAAGTCATTGCATGTGTGTTCATTTCACCAGGCACATATGGACCCACCAGTGTGATTGAATGTGTGTTCTTTTCATTAACCACATCTAGAGTCATTGCATGTTTATTCTTTTCACAAACCACATAAGAATCCACCAAATTCATTCATGTGTTTTCTTTTCACAAACCACATATGGATCCACTAGAGTTCATTGCATGTGTGTTCTTTTCATAAACCACACGGATCCACTAGTGTCATTGCGTGTGTGTTCTTTTCATTACCCACGGCCAGAGTCATTGCATGTCTATTCTTTTCACAAACCACATAAGGACCTCTAGAGTGATTGCATGTCTGTTCTTTTCATAAACCACATATGGATCCACTAGAGTTCATTGCATGTGTGTTCTTTTCATAAACCATAGCTAGAGTCATTGCATGTGTGTTCTTTTCACAAACCACATATGGATCCACCAGAGTCATTGCATGTGTGTTATTTTCATTAACCATAGCTAGAGTCATTGCATGCATGTTCTTTTCACAAACCACATATGGATCCACCAGATTCATTGCATGTGTCTTCTTTTCATAAACCACATATGGATCCACCAGAGTTCATTGCATGTCTGTTCTTTTCATAAACCACATGAGCATCTATTTTCTTTTCACAAACCACATATGGATCCACCAGTGACATTGAATGTGAGTTCTTTTCCTAAAACACATATGGATCCACCAGAGTCATTGCATGCGTGTTCTTTTCAGGAACCACAACTAGAGTCAGTGAATGTGTTTTTTTTCACAAGCCACATATGGATCCACTAGAGT
Source organism: Avena sativa (assembly GCA_916181665.1). Lineage (NCBI taxonomy): Eukaryota > Viridiplantae > Streptophyta > Magnoliopsida > Poales > Poaceae > Avena > Avena sativa. Next base: position 202,158,191 of record OV702290.1, read on the forward strand.
CATTGCTTGTGTGTTCTTTTCATAGACCACATATGGATCTACCACTGTCATTGCATGTGTGTTCTTTTAATAAACCACAGCTAGAGTCACTAGACTTATGTTCTTTTCATAAACCACAACTAGAGTCATTGCATGTGTGTTTTTTCACAAACCACATATGGATCCACCAGTGTTATTGAATGTGTGTTCTTTTCACAAACTACATATGGATCCACCAGAGTCATTGCATGTGTGTTCTTTTCATTAACCACAGCTAGAGTCATCGCATGTCTGTTCTTTTCTCAAACCGCATAAGGATCCACCAGAGTCATTTCATGTGTATTCTTTTCACAAACCACATATGGATCCACCAGAGTCATTGCATGTCTGTTCTTTTTATAAACCTCATGAATCCACCAATGTCATTGCATGTGTGTTCTTTTCATTAATCACAGCCAGAGTCATTGCATGTCTATTCTTTTCACAAGCCACATAATGATCCACCAGAGTCATTGCATGTCCCACAAGAGTTCATTGCATGTGTGTTATTTTCATAAACCACATGAGAATGTGTGTTATTTTCACAAAACACATATCGATCCACCAGTGACATTGGATGTGTGTTCTTTTCCTAAAACACATATGGATCCACCAGAGTCATTACATGTGTGTTCTTTTCATCAACCACAACTAGAGTTAGTGACTGTGTGTTATATTCACAAACCACCTATGGATCCACCAGAGTCATTGCATGTGTGTTTTTTCATAGACCACATATGGATTCACAAGTGTCATTGCATGTGTGTTCTTTTAATAAACCACAGCTAGAGTCACTGGATCTGTGTTCTTTTCATAAACCACAACTAGAGTCATTGCATGTGTGTTCTTTTCACAAACCACATATGGATCCACAAGTGTCATTGAATGTGTGTTCTTTTCATAAACCACATATGGATCCACTAGAGTCATTGCATGTGTGTTCTTTCGATTAACCACAGCTAGAGTCATTGCATGTTTGTTCTTTTCACAAACCACATAAGGATCCACCAGAGTCATTTCATGTGTGTTCTTTTCACAAACCACATGTGGATCCACCAGAGTCATTGCATGTCTGCTCTTTTCATAAACCACATGGATCCACCAGTGTCATTGCATGTGTGTTATTTTTATTAACCAAAGACAGAGTCATTGCATGTCTGTTCTTTTCACAAACCACATATGGATCCACCAGAATCATTGCATGTGTGTTCTTTTTTCATTAACCACAACTAGAGTCATTGCATGTATGTTCTTTTCACAAACCAAATATGGATCCACCAGTGTCATTGCATGTGTGTTCTTTTCATAAACCACACATGGATCCACCAGAGTTCATTGCATGTGTGTTCTTTACAGAAACCATAGCTAGAGTCATTGCATATTTGTTCGTTTCACAAACGACATATGGATCCACCAAAGTCATTGCATGTGTGTTCTTTTCACCAGGCACATATGGATCCACCAGTGTGATTGAATGTGTGTTCTTTTCATTAACCACAACTAGAGTCATTGCATGTTTGTTCTTTTCACAAACCACATAAGAATCCACCAAATTCATTCATGTGTTTTCTTTTCACAAACCACATATGGATCCACCAGAGTCATTGCATGTCTGTTGTTTTCATAAACCACATGGATCCACTAGTGTCATCGCATGTGTGTTCTTTTCATTAACCACATCTAGAGTCATTGGATGTGTGTTCTTTTCCTAAAACACATAAGGATCCACCAGAGTCATTGCATGTCTGTTATTTTCATAAACCACATATGGATCCACCAGAGTTCAGTGCATGTTTGTTCTTTTCATAAACCACATGAGAATGTGTGTTCTTTTCACAAATAACATATGGATCCACCAGTGACATTGGATGTGTGTTCTTTTCCTAAAACACATATGGATCCACCAGAGTCATTGCATGTGTGTTTTTTCATGGACCACAACCAGAGTTAGTGAATGTGTGTTCTATTCACAAACCACATATGGATCCACCAGAGTCATTGTATGTGTGTCTTTTTCATAGAACACATATGGATTCACCAGTGTCATTACATGTGTGTTCTTTTAATAAACCATAGCTATAGTGACTGGATGTGTGTTCTTTTCATAAACCACAACTAGAGTCATTTCATGTCTGTTATTTTCATAAACCACATATGGATCCACTAGTGTCATTGAATGTGTGTTCTTTTAATAAACCACATATGGATCCACCAGAGTCATTACATGTGTGTTCTTTCCATTAACCATAGCTAGAGTCATTGTATGTTTGTTCTTTTCACAAACCACATAAGGATCCACTAGAGTCATTCATGTGTGTTCTTTTCAAAAACCACATATGGATCCACCAGAGTCATTGCATGTGTGTTCTTTTCATAAACCACATGGATCCACTAGTGACATTGCGTGTGTGTTCTTTTCATTACCCACGGCCAGAGTCATTGCATGTCTGCTCTTTTCACAAACCACATAAGGATCCACCAGAGTCAATGCATGTGTGTTCTTTTCATGAACCACATATGGATCTACCAGAGTTCATTGCATGCGTGTTATTTTCATAAACCATAGCTAGAGTCATTGCATGTGTGTTCTTTTCACAAACGACATATGGATCCACCAGAGTCATTGCATGTGTGTTTTTTTCATGAACCACAACTAGAGTTAGTGAATGTGTGTTCTATTCACAAACCACATATAGATCCAGTAGAGTCATTGTATGTGTGTTCTTTTCCATGGACCACATATGGATTCACCAGTGTCATTTCATGTGTGTTCTTTAATAAACCACAGCTAGAGTCACTAGATGTGTGTTCTTTTCATAAACCACAACTAGAGTCATTTCATGTCTGTTATTTTCATAAACCACATATGGATCCACCAGTGTCATTGAATATGTGTTCTTTTCATAAACCACATATGGATCCACCAGAGTCATTGCATGTGTGTTTTTTCATGAACCACAACCAGAGTTAGTGAATGTGTGTTCTATTCACAAACCACATATGGATCCACCAGAGTCATTGTATATGTGTCTTTTTCATAGAACACATATGGATTCACCAGTGTCATTACATGTGTGTTCTTTTAATAAACCATAGCTAGAGTGACTGGATGTGTGTTCTTTTCATAAACCACAACTAGAGTCATTTCATGTCTGTTATTTTCATAAACCACATATGGATCCACTAGTGTCATTGAATGTGTGTTCTTTTAATAAACCACATATGGATCCACCAGAGTCATTACATGTGTGTTCTTTCCATTAACCATAGCTAGAGTCATTGTATGTTTGTTCTTTTCACAAACCATATAAGGATCCACCAGAGTCATTCATGTGTGTTCTTTTCACAAACCACATATGGATCCACCAGAGTCATTGCATGTGTGTTCTTTTCATAAACCACATGGATCCACTAGTGACATTGCGTGTGTGTTCTTTTCATTACCCACGGCCAGAGTCATTGCATGTCTGCTCTTTTCACAAACCACATAAGGATCCACCAGAGTCAATGCATGTGTGTTCTTTTCATGAACCACATATGGATCTACCAGAGTTCATTGCATGCGTGTTATTTTCATAAACCATAGCTAGAGTCATTGCATGTGTGTTCTTTTCACAAACGACATATGGATCCACCAGAGTCATTGCATGTGTGTTCTTTTCATTAACCATAGCTAGAGTCATTGCATGTATGTTCTTTTCACAAACCACATATGGATCCACCAGATTCAGTGCATGTGTGTTCTTTTCATAAACCACACATGGATCCACCAGAGTTCATTGCATGTGTGTTCTTTTGATAAACCACAACTAGAGTCATCACATATCTGTTCTTTTCACAAACGACATATGGATCCACCAAAGTCATTCCATGTGTGTTCTTTCCACCATCCACATATGGATCCACTAGTGTGATTGAATGTGTGTTCTTTTCATTAACCACAACTAGAGTCATTGCATGTCTGATGTTTTCACAAACCACATAAGAATCCACCAAAGTCATTCATGTGTGTTCTTTTAACAAACCACATATGGATCCACCAACGTCATTGCATGTATGTTCTTTTCATAAACCACATGGATCCACTAATGTCATTGCATGTGTGTTATTTTTGTTAACCACATCTAGAGTCATTGCATGTCTGTTCTTTTCACAAACCACATAAGGATCCACCAGAGTCATTGCATGTCTGTTCTTTTCATAAATCACATATGGATCCACCAGAGTTCATTGCATGTGTGTTCTTTTCATAAACCACATGAGAATGTGTGTTCTTTTCACAGATCACATATGGATCCACCAGTGACATTGGCTGTGTGTTCTTTTCCTAAAACACATATGGATCCACCAGAGTCATTGCATGTGTTTTTTTTCATGAACCACAACTAGAGTTAGTGAATGTGTGTTCTATTCACAAACCACATATAGATCCACTAGAGTCATTGTATGTGTGTTCTTTTCCATGGACCACATATGGATTCACCAGTGTCATTTCATGTGTGTTCTTTAATAAACCACAGCTAGAGTCACTGGATGTGTGTTCTTTTCATAAACCACAACTAGAGTCATTTCATGTCTGTTATTTTCATAAACCACATATGGATCCACCAGTGTCATTGAATATGTGTTCTTTTCATAAACCACATATGGATCAACCAGAGTCATTGCATGTGTGTTCTTTCCATTAACCATAGCTAGAGTCATTGTATGTTTGTTCTTTTCACAAACCACATAAGGATCCACCAGAGTCATTCATGTGTGTTCTTTTCACAACCCACATATGGATCCACCAGAGTCATTGCATGTCTGTTCTTTTCATAAACCACATGGATCCACTAGTGTCATTGCGTGTGTGTTCTTTTCATTACCCACGGCCAGAGTCATTGCATGTCTGCTCTTTTCACAAGCCACATAAGGATCCACCAGAGTCATTGCATGTCTGTTCTTTTCATGAACCACAGATGGATCCACAAGAGTTCATTGCGTGTGTGTTCTTTTCATAAACCATAGCTAGATTCATTGCATGTGTGTTCTTTTCAAAAACCACATATGGATCCACCATAGTCATTGCATATGTGTTCTTTTCATTAACCATAGCTAGAGTCATTGCATGTATGTTCTTTTCACAAACCACATATGGATCCACCAGATTCATTGCATGTGTGTTCTTTTCATAAACCACATATGGATCCTCCAGAGTTCTGTGCATGTGTGTTCTTTTCATAAACCACATGAGCATCTATGTTCTTTTCAGAAACCACATATGGATCCACCAGTGACATTGAATGTGTGTCCTTTTCCTAAAATACATATGGATCCACCAGAGTCATTGCATGTGTTTTTTTTCATGAACCACAACTAGAGTTAGTGAATGTGTGTTCTATTCACAAACCACATATAGATCCACTAGAGTCATTGTATGTGTGTTCTTTTCCATGGACCACATATGGATTCACCAGTGTCATTTCATGTGTGTTCTTTAATAAACCACAGCTAGAGTCACTGGATGTGTGTTCTTTTCATAAACCACAACTAGAGTCATTTCATGTCTGTTATTTTCATAAACCACATATGGATCCACCAGTGTCATTGAATATGTGTTCTTTTCATAAACCACATATGGATCAACCAGAGTCATTGCATGTGTGTTCTTTCCATTAACCATAGCTAGAGTCATTGTATGTTTGTTCTTTTCACAAACCACATAAGGATCCACCAGAGTCATTCATGTGTGTTCTTTTCACAAACCACATATGGATCCACCAGAGTCATTGCATGTCTGTTCTTTTCATAAACCACATGGATCCACTAGTGTCATTGCGTGTGTGTTCTTTTCATTACCCACGGCCAGAGTCATTGCATGTCTTCTCTTTTCACAAGACACATAAGGATCCACCAGAGTCATTGCATGTCTGTTCTTTTCATGAACCACAGATGGATCCACAAGAGTTCATTGCATGTGTGTTCTTTTCATAAACCATAGCTAGATTCATTGCATGTGTGTTCTTTTCACAAACCACATATGGATCCACCATAGTCATTGCATATGTGTTCTTTTCATTAACCATAGCTAGAGTCATTGCATGTATGTTCTTTTCACAAACCACATATGGATCCACCAGATTCATTGCATGTGTGTTCTTTTCATAAACCACATATGGATCCCCCAGAGTTCTGTGCATGTGTGTTCTTTTCGTAAACCACATGAGCATCTATGTTCTTTTCACAAACCACATATGGATCCACCAGTGACATTGAATGTGTGTCCTTTTCCTAAAATACATATGGATCCACCAGATTCATTGCATGTGTGTTCTTTTCACAAACCACATATGGATCCACCAAAGTCATTGAATGTGTGTTCTTTTCATATACCACATATGGATACACCACTGTCATTGCATGTGTGTTATTTTAATAAACCACAGCTAGAGTCACTAGATGTGTGTTCTTTTCATAAACCACAAATAGAGTCATTGCATGTGTGTTCTTTTCGCAAACCACATATGGATCCACCAGTGTCATTGAATGTCTATTATTTTCATAAACCACATATGGATCAACCAGAGTCATTGCATGTGTGTTCTTTCCATTAACCACAACTAGAGTCATTGCATGTATGTTCTTTTCACAAACCACATAAGGACCCACTAGAGTCATTTCATGCGTGTTCTTTTCATAAACCACATATGGATCCACCAGAGTTATTGCATGTTTGTTCTTTTCATAAACCACATGGATCCACCAGTGTCATTGCATTTGTGTTCTTTTCATTAACCAAAGCTAGAGTCTATGCATGTCTGTTCTTTTCACAAACCACATATCGATCCACCAGCATCATTGCATTCTCTTATTTTCACAAACCACATATGGATCCACCAGTGTCATTGCATGTGTGTTCTTTTCATAAACCACACATGGATCCACCAGAGTTCATTGCATGTGTGTTCTTTTCATAACCATAGCTAGAGTCATTGCATATCTGTTCGTTTCACAAACGACATATGTATCCACCAAAGTCATTGCATGTGTGTTCTTTTCACCAAGCACATATGGATCCACCAGTGTGATTGAATGTGTGTTCTTTTCATTAACCACAGCTAGAGTCATTGCATGTTTGTTCTTTTCACAAACCACATAAGAATCCACCAAATTGATTGATGTGTTTTCTTTTCACAAACCACTTATGGATCCACCAGAGTCATTTCATGTCTGTTCTTTTCATAAACCACATGGATCCACTAGTGTCATCGCATGTGTGTTCTTTTCATTAACCACATCTAGAGTCATTCCATGTCTGTTCTTTTCGCAAACCACATAAGTATAGGGTTCCCAACCTTTATAAGGTTGATCCCTCCTGTGTTTACAATGCTAGTCCCTGGATCAATAGCTAGCATCCACAGTTAAGATGTAATATCAAGAAACAAAGGTCATAATATAACTTTATAACCCGGAATAACATAATTTTATTACATCATACATAGCTCATTTGGCTATTACATTACATTGCAGCGGAATAACTATAGTCATGGGGTCCTTCATCTTCAAAGTGCCACATGCAGATGTTGGTTGTAGACTTTGTAATCCTAATCAATCAATCTTCACTAAAACAATCAAACCTGCAACATACAAGTTACAACCACAAAGGGTCAATACATTTGAATTGTATTGGCAAGTGATACTTTGGTAGTATGGTGGAGTCTATCATCTAAATGCATTTGGCTAAGTGGAGTTGAGGCTTGCATTGCTCAAAATAGATTTTCCTTATCATTTTGAAAATACTAAGTTTTTGTTTGGCACAAATCCCCCCAAGGCATCTACCAATCAAAGACTGAAGATCCTTTTAACCCTTGTTCACCCACAAGTTTTTACTTAGAAATTGGGATGAGGAGATTCTTGATAGCTTCCATGTCTTGATGCTCGAATTGTCCTTTTCCAGGGACATGGCTAAGTACTTAGATTTTTACACTCTGCAGAGGTGGTGCACTTTCCCCACAAGACTTGGTTTCCCAAGACAAGATCTTTCAGAAGCCTTCCCTTAGACCATCATGGACGCGCTCCAACCTATCAAACACTACCACCCACTGTCCATATGGCTAAGTTCTTGCAACCTATATGATCATGGCAGAGCCCATATTGCCAAGTGGTTGCACTTGAAGCTTCTCAACATTTGACATCTCAAATATCTTTGTTCCTGGGTGGCCATCCACAAGTGAGATACACAAGCCAAGTCCATGGCCTTGTGAACCACTCAACACAAACCATTCCTTCCATTCCACCCAGGTGATTCATTCACTTAGTTGTTTTATTAAACAAAACATAAGTCCACAGACTTAGAAATTTTCCATAGCATGAATATATATTCCACCCATGTTTTCTATTAGCTAGGCTAAGCTTGATAGTAATAGGAATCTTAACTTAGGAAAATCCTACTAAGGATTCATCTACTAGGTTTCCTATAGCAAGGTCTATACTTAGCTAAATAAAATCCATGCAAGTTTTACTTAGCAAAATCACTAATGCATAGAGAAAGTAATGGGACAAAAGATATGAAGCATCACTTGTCTTTTTGGTAGAGTATAGGTTCACTCCTTGTCCTTGCAACAATCACACTCTTCAAGTCACTACAAATCAATCAAGCAAGGCACAAACTCAATCTACCAATCAAGCAAAACAACACACAAAATGACAAGGTCAAAGTAATGCATGCAAGCATGCCAAGCTTTGTTTTGTTTGAAAAAGTGGTTCCTAGTGGGTCATAGACATTTGGGTACATCTAATGGTCATTTTGTAAAGTGGCCAAGTCATTTGCAAAAGGTTTCACTTCATAAACCATTTTCAAAACAAAGTATCATTTTATGTGGTGTAGAAATATTTTTACTAAGGAATTAACCTATAGGGTTCACCAAATATGTTTTCAAATCACAAAACTTGGTATTTGGGGTCAGTGAGTTTAAAACAAAACATTTTCCAAAGGTTTTCTTCCAAAACCATTTTTAATAAATAAATCACATTTCTATTTGACTAGAAATGGTTTTAATTCAAGGAATCCTTAATTTGTTTCACCAAATTCATTTTTGAATCCACAAAGTGTTTCCCAATGTTAGTAGGTTTGGTCCAAAATATTTTCCCAAAGTTTTCTTTATAAAAGTATTTTCATAACCAAAAATCTTTATTTCCATTTGGCTAGAAATGGGCTAAATCAATTAATCCATTCTAAACTTTTCCAAATTCATTTTCCAAAACAGGGGTTGGTTCCTAGGGCCAGTAAGGTCACAACAAACCATTTTGCAAAGGTTTTAACCCTAAAATCATTTTTAAACAATTTTTATAATCTAAACAAGCACACAAAAGAAACTGCAAAGTTAAACAAGCTAACAGATACTATTTACTAAACTAAGGGTATGGTTGGCTAGGGCTTGCTCTCCTGAATCCAACGACATAAAGTTTGCAAAATTTGGACGTGTGGTTTGAAAGCTATGGATTTTACAAAACTGAACATCAATTAGATCAATTCTGTTTTAAATCAAATGAGCAGAGCCACGTGTCATATTCTTATTCGCCCGTACCGGTTCGCACGGATCAACCTTCCTGGACCGTCAGATCTAAGTGGCTACGCATGGTGCAGATCAAAAGATACCCTTTCATTCACGTTCTATTACAACGCTACGATTAAGATCCTACGGTCGCTACGCGTTTGACCACTAAGCAGCGGCGCTGGCGGCGGAGGAACTGGCGGTGGCGTTGCCGGTGATGCAGGAAGGAAGAGAGGGAAAGGAGATGCTCACCGAGTTCGCCGTGGCGTGGGGAAGCTCCACGTGCCTTCTTCTTGTCGAGGGGCGCGTTGGTGTTGCGGGAATTGTTCGTCGGAGACGAGACAGACGGCGGTTGCTCACAGTTGATGACGGAGGCGACGCTACTGTGTGAGCTAGGACACGAAAACGATGGCATTAGTTGCGGAAGAAGTCACTGGTCTTAGGTGCATCATCGAAAAGAAGAGGGGCGGGCAGAACATTACCAAGGAAGTCGCCGGAGATAAAGTCAGACGGCAGCGTTCAGAAGCTGGTCGTTGTCGACGCTCTGGGGCGCAAGCGAGCAAGAGATCATGTCAGGAAGATGTGCAAGTTTGTACAGGTTGATATGGAACTCACCATAGGGCAAGGGGCACACGGAGTTGACGACAGTAGCTCGCCGGAGGTGATGCAGACGGCGGTGGTTCCCAGACGAAGACGAAGGCGAGGCTGTGGGGCACGAGCAGACAAGTGGAAGGTACTGGAAGAAGTGCACGGTGATGGTGAACGAGCTCGTAGCATTCAAGGGGCAAGGGGAGGCAGGTACTGGCTGGAATTGGCCGGACAGCTAGTCGGAGCAGAGGGCGTTCCAGGTCGAAATTTGCTCGGCCTGGGGGCAGAGGGGGTGCAGCGTTCAGGGGAAAGGGAGGAGGAGGAGCAAGCGGTTTAATATGCATGGTCGCGGTGAGGGTTAATGGAGAGATTAACGCGGATTGATGGTGCCTTCATTGGCCAGAAACGGCGACGGAGAATTTGGGGGCGGGGTCGTCACGCGGGTGAGGGAGACGATGACTCAGCGGTGGGGTCTGTTGTCAGCGAGAGGGAGAGAGGAGGAGTGGGTCCCGGTTGTCTGTGACTGAGTGGGTTAGTTAATTGGTTCGAATCGTTTTCTGTTCGGGGAGAACAACTGGGCTGCTTCTGGGCCTGTTTGGGCTAGTTGGGCTGGGTCGGTTTGACTCTTTTTTTTTCTGTCTGTTTTCTTTTTCCTTTTCTAATTCTATTTTTCTGTTTTGAATTTCAAACAATATTCAAACATTCAAACCACTCAAACAATTCAAACAAACACCACACTTCACAACTTTGAACTTGGTTCTGTTTATCAACATAAACCAAATCTCAAAATAAAATAATATTTTTAATCATTTTTAGGTTCTATTTAATAATTAAATAAAATAGTCCTTTAGTTATTTAATAAAATAGGGTTTGATTTATTTAATAAAAACTTCATTTGAAATCCAAATGTTTTCAAAACCAAATCAGTAGGTTTTATTTGAAAATAAAGAATACTTGGAAAGCTTGTTTAAAACAAAATAACATTTTTGCTATAGGGTCCATTAATAAATAAATAAAATGGACCTTAGTTAATAATTCAAATAGGATTTGTTTATTTAAAAACTTTATTTTGAAATCTAAAATAAAACCAAAACACTTCAGTAGGTTTTATTTGAGAATATAAAATATTTGGAAAACTTATTTAAAATAAATAAATAAGTTTTGATGTTTTGGAAATAGTAAAACCTTTATTAATAAAACTTGGATATTTAAATCCTTTTTATTTTAAATAAACCTCTACTATTTTTAATCAAAGCAAAACCTTTTGTTTCAAAGTCTTGGCCAAGGTTTAATTTGGCTTTATAAAATAATCTTTATTTATAAATCTACCTTTTCTTTTGAAAACCCAAAAACTCTTTATTTTAAAGATTCAAAATAGTAACTCCAAAACATTTTATTTGCCTTTATTAAATGTTTATCTTTATAAATCCCTTTAGGATTTTATTTGATCCAACTGGTTTGAAGTCCCAATTGAATACAAAAAGTTTCTTCTGGCCCTGAAAATCAAACAAAGTTTTATTTTATTCATTTATTTTCACATTACAAGATTTGGAAAATCTTGGGATGTGACAATAAGGATCCTAGAGTCATTGCATTTCTATTCTTTTCATAAACCACATATGGATCCACCAGAGTTCATTGCATGTGTGTTCTTTTCATAAACCACATGAGAATGTGTGTTCTTTTCACAAACCACATATGGATCCACCTGTAACATTGGATGTGTGTTATTTTCCTAAAACACATATGGATCCACCAGAGTCATTGCATCTGTTTTTTCATGAACCACAACTAGAGTTAGTGAATGTGTGTTCTATTCACAAACCACATATGGATCCACCAGAGTCATTTCATGTGTGTTCTTTTTCATAGACCACATATGGATTCACTAGTGTCAGTGCATGTGTGTTCTTTCCATTAACCACAGCTAGAGTCATTGCATGCCTATTCTTTTCACAAACCACATAAGGATCCACCAGAGTTATTTCATGTGTGTTCTTTTCACAAACCACATATGGATCCACCAGAGTCATTGCATGTCTATTCTTTTCATAAACCACATGGATCCACCAGTGTCATTGCATGTGTGTTCTTTTTATTAACCAAAGCTAGAGTCATTGCAAGTATGTTCTTTTCACAAACCACATATGGATCCACCAGAATCATTGCATGTGTGTTCTTTTTTCATTAACCAAAGCTATAGTCATTGCATGTATGTTCTTTTCACAAACCACATATGGAACCACTAGTGTCATTGCATGTGTGTTCTTTTCATAAACCACACATGGATGCACCAGAATTCATTGCATGTGTGTTCACTTCATAAACCACATCTAGAGTCATTGCGTCTCTCTTCTTTTCACAAACGACATATGGATCAACCAAATTCATTGCATGTGTGTTCTTTTCACCAGGCACATAGGGATCCACCAGTGTGATTGAATGTGTGTTCTTTTCATTAACCACAGCTAGAGTCATTGCATGTTTGTTCTTTTCACAAACCACATAAGAATCCACCAAAGTCATTCATGTGTGTTCTTTTCACCAGCCACATATGGATCCACTAGTGTCATTGAATGTGTGTTCTTTTCATTAACCACAGCTAGAGTCATTGCATGTCTGTTGTTTTCACAAACCACATAAGAATCCACCAAAGTCATTCATGTGTGTTCTTTTAACAAACCACATATGGATCCACCAGAGTCATTGCATGTCTGTTCTTTTCATAAACCACATGGATACACTAATGTCATTGCATGTGTGTTATTTTCGTTAACCACATCTAGACTCATTGCATGTCTGTTCTTTTCACAAACCACATAAGGATCCACTAGAGTCATTGCATGTCTGTTCTTTTCATAAACCACATATGGATCCACCAGAGTTCATTGCATGTGTGTTCTTTTCATAAACCAGCTGAGAATGTGTATTCTTTTCACAGATCACATATGGATCCACCAGTGACATTGGTTGTGTGTTCTTTTCCTAAAACACATATGGATCCGCCTGAGTCATTGCATGTGTTTTTTTTCATGAACCACAACTAGAGTTAGTGAATGTGTGTTCTATTCACAAACCACATATGGATCCACCAGAGTCATTGTATGTGTGTTCTTTTCCATGGACCACATATGGATTCACAAGTGTCATTACATGTGTGTTCTTTTAATAAACCACAGCTAGAGTCACTGGATGTGTGTTCTTTTCATAAAACACAACTAGAGTCATTTGATGTCTGTTATTTTCATAAACCACATAAGGATCCACCAGTGTCATTGAATATGTGTTCTTTTCATAAACCACATATGGATCAACCAGAGTCATTGCATGTGTGTTCTTTCCATTAACAATAGCCAGAGTCATTGTATGTTTGTTCATTTCACAAACCACATAAGGATCCACTAGTGTCATTCATGTTTGTTCTTTTCACAAACCACATATGGATCCACCAGAGTCATTGCATGTCTGTTCTTTTCATAAACCACATGGATCCACCAGTGTCATTGCGTGTGTGTTCTTTTCATTACCCATGGCCAGAGTCATTGCATGTCTGCTCTTTTCACAAACAACATAAGGATCCACCAGAGTCATTGCATGTCTGTTCTTTTCATGAACCACATATGGATCCACAAGAGTTCATTGCATGTGTGTTATTTTCATAAACCATATCTAGAGTCATTGCATGTGTGTTCTTTTCACAAACCACATATGGATCCACCAGAGTCATTGCATGTGTGTTCTTTTCATTAACCATAGCTAGAGTCATTGCATGTATGTTTTTTCACAAACCACATATGGATCCACCAGATTCATTGCATGTGTGTTCTTTTCATAATCCACATATGGATCCACCAGAGTTCAGTGCATGTGTGTTCTTTTCGTAAACTGCATGAGCATCTATGTTCTTTTCACAAACCACATATGGATCCACCAGTGACATTGAATGTGTGTTCTTTTCCTAAAATACATATGGATCCACCAGAGTCATTGCATCTGTGTTCTTTTCATTAATCACAACTAGAATCAGTGGATGTGTGTTATTTTCACAAACCACATATGGATCCACAAAAGTCATTGAATGTGTGTTCTTTTCATATACCACATATGGATCCACCACTGTCATTGCATCTGTGTTATTTTAAAAACCACAGCTAGAGTCACTAGATGTGTGTTCTTTTCATAAACCACAAATAGAGTCATTGCATGTGTGTTCTTTTCGCAAACCACATATGGATCCACCAGTGTCATTGAATGTGTGTTATTTTCATAAACCACATATGGATCAACCAGAGTCATTGCATGTGTGTTCTTTCCATTAACCACAACTAGAGTCATTGCGTGTGTGTTCTTTTCACAAACCACATAAGGATCCACCAGAGTCATTTCATGCGTGTTCTTTTCATAAACCACATATGGATCCACTAGAGTTATTGCATGTCTGTTCTTTTCATAAACCACATGGATCCACCAGTGTCATTGCATTTGTGTTCTTTTCATTAACCAAAGCTAGAGTCAGTGCATGTCTGTTCTTTTCACAAACCACATATGGATCCACCAGAATCATTGCATGTCTCTTATTTTCACAAACCACATATGGATCCACCAGTGTCATTGCATGTGTGTTCTTTTCATAAACCACATATGGATCCACTAGAGTTCATTGGATGTGTGTTCTCTTCATAAACCATAGCTAGAGTCATTGCATGTCTGTTCTTTTCGCAAACAACATATGGATCAACCAAAGTCATTCCATGTGTGTTCTTTTCACCAACCACATATGGATGCACCAGTGTCATCGAATGTGCGTTCTTTTCATTAACCACAGCTAGAGTCATTGCATGTCTGTTCTTTTCATAAACCACATAAGGATCCACCAGAGTCATTCATTTGTGTTCTTTTCACAAACCACATATGGATCCACCAGAGTCATTGCATGTCTTTTTTTTCATAAACCACATGGATCCACTAGTGTCATTGCATGTGTGTTATTTTCAATAACCATATCCAGAGTCATTGCATGTCTATTCTAATCACAAACCACATAAGGATCCACCAGAGTCATTGCAGGTCTTTTCTTTTCATAAACCACATATGGATCCACTAGATTTCATTGCATGTGTGTTCTTTTCAAAAACCACAGCTAGAGTCATTGCATGTGTGTTGTTTTCACAAACCCACATATGGATCCACCAGAGTCATTGGATGTGTGTTCTTTTCATTAACCATAGCTAGAGTCATTGCTTGTATTTTCTTTTCACAAACCACATATGGATCCACCAGATTCATTGCATGCATGTTCTTTTCATAAACCACATATGGATCCACCAGAGTTCATTGGATGTTTGTTCTTTTCATAAACCACATGAGCATCTATGTTCTTTTCCCAAACCACATCTGGATGCACTAGTGACATTGAATGTGTGTTATTTTACTAAAACACATATGGATCCACTAGAGTCATTGCATGTCTGCTCTTTTCACAAACCACATACGGATCCACCAGAGTCATTGCATGTGTGTTCTTTTCATGAACCACATATGGATCCACCAGAGTTCATTGCATGTGTGTTCTTTTCATAAACCATAGCTAGAGTCATTGCATGTGTGTTCTTTTCACAAACCACATATGGATCCACCAGATTCATTGCATGTGTGTTCTTTTCATTAACCATAGCTAGAGTCATTGCATGTGTGTTCTTTTCACAAACCACATATGGATCCACCAACGTCATTGCATGTGTGTTCTTTTCATTAACCATAGCTAGAGTCATTTCATGTATGTTCTTTTCACAAACCACATATGGATCCACCAGATTCATTGCATGTGTGTTCTTTTCATAAACCACATATGGATCCACCAGAGTTCATTGCATGTCTGTTCTTTTCGTAAACCACATGAGCATCTATGTTCTTTTCCCAAACCACATATGGATCCACCAGTGACATTGAATGTGTGTTCTTTTCCTAAAATACATATGGATCCACCAGAGTCATTGCATGTGTGTTCTTTTCATTAACAACAACTAGAGTCAGTGGATGTGTGTTCTTTTCACAAACCACATATGGATCCACCAAAGTCATTGAACGTGTGTTCTTTTCGTATACCACATATGGATCCACCACTGTCATTGCATGTGTGTTATTTTAATAAACCACAGCTAGAGTCACTAGATGTGTGTTCTTTTCATAAACCACAAATAGAGTCATTGCATGTGTGTTCTTTTCGCAAACCACATATGGATCCACCAGTGTCATTGAATGTGTGTTATTTTCATAAACCACATATGGATCAACCAGAGTCATTGCATGTGTGTTCTTTCCATTAACCACAACTAGAGTCATTGCATGTCTGTTCTTTTCACCAACCACATATGGATCCACCAGATTCATTGCATGTGTGTTCTTTTCATTAACCACAACTAGAGTCATTGCATGCCTGTTCTTTTCACAAACCACATAAGGATCCACCAGAGTCATTCATTTGTGTTCTTTTCACAAACCACATATGGATCCACCAGAGTCATTACATGTCTATTCTTTTCATAAACCACATGGATCCACTAGTGTCATTGCATGTGTGCTCTTTTCATTAACCACAACCAGAGTCATAGCATGTATATTCTTTTCACAAACCACATAAGGATCCACCAGAGTCATTGCAGGTCTGTTCTTTTCATAAACCACATATGGATCCACCAGATTTCATTGCATGTGTGTTCTTTTCATAAACCACAGCTAGAGTCATTGCATGTGTGTTGTTTTCACAAACCACATATGGATCCACCAGAGTCACTGGATGTGTGTTCTTTTCATTAACCAGAGCTAGAATCATTGCATGTATTTTCTTTTCACAAATCACATATGGATCCACCAGATTCATTGCATGTGTGTTCTTTTCATAAACCACATATGGATCCACCAGAGTTCATTGCATGTTTGTTCTTTTCATGAACCACATCCGTATCTACTAGTGACATTGAATGTGTGTTCTTTTACTAAAACACATATGGATCTACCAGAGTCATTGCATGTGTGTTCTGTTCATGAACCACAACTAGAGTCAGTGAATGTGTGTTCTTTTCACAAACCACATATGGATCCACCAGAGTCATTTCATGTGTGTTCTTTTCATAGACCACATATGGATCCACCACTGTCATTACATGTGTGTTCTTTTAATAAACCACAGGTAGATTCACTAGATGTGTGTTCTTTTCATAAACCACAACTAGAGTTATTGCATGTGTGTTATTTTCACAAACCACATATGGATCCAATAGAATCATTGCATGTTTGTTCTTTTCATAAACCACATGAATCCACTAGTGTCAATGCATGTGTGTTCTTTTCATTAACCACAACCAGAGTCATTGCATGTCTGTTCTTTTCACAAACCACATAAGGATCCACCAGAGACATTGCATGTCTGTTCTTTTAATAAACCACATATGGATCAATGAGAGTTCATTGCATGTATGATTCTTTTCATAAACCACATGAGTATGTGTGTTCTTTTCACAAACCACATATGGATCTACCAGTGACATTGGATGTGTGTTCTTTTCCTAAAACACATACGGATCCACCAAAGTAATTGCATGTGTGTTCTTTTCATGAACCACAACTAGAGTCAGTGAATGTGTGTTCTGTTCACAAACCACATATGGATCCACCAGAGTCATTGCATGTGTGTTCTTTTCATAGACCACATATGGATCCACCGGAGTCATGGCATGTCGGTTCTTTTCATAAACCACATGGATCCACCAGTGTCATATTATGTGTGTTCTTTTCATTAACCAATGCTAGAGTCATTGCATGCCTGTTTTTTTCACAAACCACATATGGATCCACCAGAGTCATTGGATGTGTGTTCTTTTCATTAACCACAACTAGAGTCATTGCATGTATGTTCTTTTCACAAACCACAAAAGAATCCTCCAGATTTATTGCATGTGTGTTCTTTTCATAAACCACACATGGATCCTCCAGATTTATTGCATGTGTGTTCTTTTACTAAAACACATATGGATCCACCAGAGTCGTTGCATGTGTGTTCTTTTCATGAACCACAACTAGAGTCAGTGAATGTGTGTTCTGTTCACAAACCACATATGGATCCACCAGAGTCATTGCATGTGTGTTCTTTTCTTAGACCACATATGGATCCACCACTGTCATTGCATGTGTGTTCTTTTAATAATCCACAGGTAGAGTCAGTAGATGTATGTTCTTTTCATAAACCACAACTAGAGTCAGTGAATGTGTGTTCTTTTCACAAACCACATATGGATCCACCAGAGTCATTGCATGTGTGTTCTTTTCATAGACCACATATGGATCCACCACTGTCATTGCATGTGTGTTCTTTTCATTAACCAGAGCTAGAATCATTGCATGTATTTTCTTTTCACAAATCACATATGGATCCACCAGATTCATTGCATGTGTGTTCTTTTCATAAACCACATATGGATCCACCAGAGTTCATTGCATGTTTGTTCTTTTCATGAACCACATCCGTATCTACTAGTGACATTGAATGTGTGTTCTTTTACTAAAACACATATGGATCTACCAGAGTCATTGCATGTGTGTTCTGTTCATGAACCACAACTAGAGTCAGTGAATGTGTGTTCTTTTCACAAACCACATATGGATCCACCAGAGTCATTTCATGTGTGTTCTTTTCATAGACCACATATGGATCCACCACTGTCATTACATGTGTGTTCTTTTAATAAACCACAGGTAGATTCACTAGATGTGTGTTCTTTTCATAAACCACAACTAGAGTTATTGCATGTGTGTTATTTTCACAAACCACATATGGATCCAATAGAATCATTGCATGTTTGTTCTTTTCATAAACCACATGAATCCACTAGTGTCAATGCATGTGTGTTCTTTTCATTAACCACAACCAGAGTCATTGCATGTCTGTTCTTTTCACAAACCACATAAGGATCCACCAGAGACATTGCATGTCTGTTCTTTTAATAAACCACATATGGATCAATGAGAGTTCATTGCATGTATGATTCTTTTCATAAACCACATGAGTATGTGTGTTCTTTTCACAAACCACATATGGATCTACCAGTGACATTGGATGTGTGTTCTTTTCCTAAAACACATACGGATCCACCAAAGTAATTGCATGTGTGTTCTTTTCATGAACCACAACTAGAGTCAGTGAATGTGTGTTCTGTTCACAAACCACATATGGATCCACCAGAGTCATTGCATGTGTGTTCTTTTCATAGACCACATATGGATCCACCGGAGTCATGGCATGTCGGTTCTTTTCATAAACCACATGGATCCACCAGTGTCATATTATGTGTGTTCTTTTCATTAACCAATGCTAGAGTCATTGCATGCCTGTTTTTTTCACAAACCACATATGGATCCACCAGAGTCATTGGATGTGTGTTCTTTTCATTAACCACAACTAGAGTCATTGCATGTATGTTCTTTTCACAAACCACAAAAGAATCCTCCAGATTTATTGCATGTGTGTTCTTTTCATAAACCACACATGGATCCTCCAGATTTATTGCATGTGTGTTCTTTTACTAAAACACATATGGATCCACCAGAGTCGTTGCATGTGTGTTCTTTTCATGAACCACAACTAGAGTCAGTGAATGTGTGTTCTGTTCACAAACCACATATGGATCCACCAGAGTCGTTGCATGTGTGTTCTTTTCTTAGACCACATATGGATCCACCACTGTCATTGCATGTGTGTTCTTTTAATAATCCACAGGTAGAGTCAGTAGATGTATGTTCTTTTCATAAACCACAACTAGAGTCAGTGAATGTGTGTTCTTTTCACAAACCACATATGGATCCACCAGAGTCATTGCATGTGTGTTCTTTTCATAGACCACATATGGATCCACCACTGTCATTGCATGTGTGTTCTTTAATAAACCATAACTAGAGTCACTAGATGTGTGTTCTTTTCATAAACCACAACTAGAGTCATTGCATGTGTGTTCTTTTCACAAACCACATATGGATCCACCAGAGTCATTGCATGTGGGTTCTTTTCATTAACCACATGAATCCACCAGTGTCATTGCATGTGTGTTCTTTTCATTAACCACAACCAGAGTCATTGCATGTCTGGTCTTTTCACAAACCACATAAGGATCCACCAGAGACATTGCATGTCTGTTCTTTTAATAAACCACATATGGATCAACGAGAGTTCATTGCATGTATGTTCTTTTCATAAACCACATGAGTATGTGTGTTCTTTTCACAAACCACATATGGATCTACCAGTGACATTGGATGTGTGTTCTTTTCCTAAAACACATACGGATCCACCAAAGTAATTGCATGTGTGTTCTTTTCATGAACCACAACTAGAGTTAGTGAATGTGTGTTCTGTTCACAAACCACATATGGATCCACCAGAGTCATTGCATGTGTGTTCTTTTCATAGACCACATATGGATCCACCAGTGTCATTGCATGTTTTTTAATAAACCACAGCTAGAGTCACTAGATTTGTGTTCTTTTCATAAAGCACAACTAAAGTCATTGCATGTGTGTTCTTTTCACAAACCACATATGGATCCACCAGTCTCATTGAATATGTGTTCTTTTCATAAACCACATATGGATCCACCAGAGTCATTGCATGTGTGTTATTTTCATTAACGATAGCTAGAGTCATTGCATGTCTGTTATTTTCACAAACCACATAAGGATCCACCAGAGTCATTTCATGTGTGTTCTTTTTACAAACAACATATGGATCCACTGGGGTCATGGCATGTCAGTTCTTTTCATAAACCACATGGATCCACGAGTGTCATAGCATGTGTGTCCTTTAATTAACCAATGCTAGAGTCATTGCATGCCTGTTCTTTTCACAAACCACATATGGATCCACCAGAGTCATTGGATGTGTGTTCTTTTCATTAACCACAGCTAGAGTCATTGCATGTATTTTCTTTTCACAAACCACATATGGATCCACCAGGTTCATTGCATGTGTGTTCTTTTCATAAACCACATATGGATCCACCAGAGTTCATTGCATGTTTGTTCTTTTCATAAACCACATGAGCATATGTGTTCTTTTCACAAACCACATATGGATCCACTAGTGACATTGAATGTGTGTTCTTTTACTAAAACACATATGGATCCACCAGAGTCATTGCATGTGTGTTCTTTTCATGAACCACAACTAGAGTCAGTGAATGTGAGTTCTTTTCACAAACCACATATGGATCCACCAGAGTCATTGCATGTGTGTTCTTTTCATAGACCACATATGCATCCACCACTTTCATTGCATCTGTGTTCTTTTAATAAACCACAGGCAGAGTCACTAAATGTGTTTTCTTTTCATAAACCACAACTAGAGTCATTGCATGTGTGTTCTTTTTACAAACCACATATGGATCCACCAGTGTCATTAAATGTGTGTTCTTTTCACAAATCACATATGGATCCACCAGAGTCATTACATGTGTCTTCTTTTCATTAACTACAACAAGAGTCATCGCATGTCTGTTCTTTTCACAAACCACATAAGGATCCACCAGAGTCATTTCATGTGTGTTCTTTTGACAAACCACATATGGATCCAATAGAATCATTGCATGTTTGTTCTTTTCATAAACCACATGAATCCACTAGTGTCAATGCATGTGTGTTCTTTTCATTAACCACAACCAGAGTCATTGCATGTCTGTTCTTTTCACAAACCACATAAGGATCCACCAGAGACATTGCATGTCTATTCTTTTAATAAACCACATATGGATCCACGAGAGTTCATTGCATGTGTGTTCTTTTCATAAACCACCTGAGCATGTGTGTTCTTTTCACAAACCACATATGGATCCACCAGTGACATTGGATGTGTGTTCTTTTCCTAAAACACATATGGATCCACCAGAGTCATTGCATGTGTGTTCTTTTCATGAACCACAACTAGAGTCAGTGAATATGTGTTCCGTTCACAAACCACATATGGATCGACATAGTCATTGCATGTGTTTTCTTTTCATAGACCACATATGGATCCACCAGTGTCATTGCATTTTTTTTAATAAACCACAGCTAGAGTCACTAGATTTGTGTTCTTTTCATAAACCACAACTAGAGTCATTGCATGTGTGTTCGTTTCACAAAACACATATGGATCCACCAGTCTCATTGAATAAATGTTCTTTTCATAAACCACATATGGATCCACCAGAGTCATTTCATGTGTGTTATTTTCATTAACCATAGTTTCAGTCATTGCATGTCTGTTCTTTTCACAAACCACATAAGGATCCACCAGAGTCATTTCATGTGTTTTTTTACAATCAACATATGGATCCACCGGAGTCATAGCATGTGTGTTCTTTTCATAAACCAATGCTAGAGTCATTGCATGCCTGTTCTTTTCACAAACCACATATGGATCCACTAGGATCATTGCATGTGTGTTCTTTTCATTAACCACAGTTAGAGTCATTGCATGTATGTTCTTTTCACAAACCACATATGGATCCACTAGATTCATTGCATGTGCGTTCTTTTCATAAACTACATATGGTTCCACCATAGTTCATTGCATGTTTGTTCTTTTCATAAACCACATGAGCATCTATGTTCTTTTCACAAACCACATATGGATCAACTAGTGACATTGAATGTGTGTTCTTTTCCTAAAACACATATGGATCCACCAGAGTCATTGCATGTGTGTTCTTTTCATGAACCACAACTAGAGTCAGTTAATGTGTGTTCTTTTCACAAACCACATATGGATCCACCAGAGTCATTGCATGTGTGTTCTTTTCTTAGACCACATATGGATCCACCACTATCATAGCATGTGTGTTCTTTTAATAAACCACAGCTAGAGTCACTAGATGTGTGTTCTTTTCATAAACCACAATAGGAGTCATTACATGTGTGTTATTTTCACAAACCACATATGGATCCACCAGTCTCATTGAATATGTGTTCTTTTCATAAACCACATATGGATCCATTAGAGTCATTGCATGTGTGTTCTTTTCATTAACCACAGATAGAGTCATCGCATGTCTGTTCTTTTCAGAAACCACATAAGGACCCACCAGAGTCATTTCATGTGTGTTCTTTTGACAAACCACATATGTATCCAATAGAATCATTGCATGTTTGTTCTTTTCATAAACCACATGAATCCACTAGTGTCAATGCATGTGTGTTCTTTTCATTAACCACAACCAGAGTCATTGCATGTCTGTTCTTTTCACAAACCACATAAGGATCCACCAGAGACATTGCATGTCTGTTCTTTTAATAAACCACATACGGATCCACGAGAGTTCATTGCATGTATGTTCTTTTCATAAACCACATGAGCATGTGTGTTCTTTTCACAAACCACATATGGATCCACCAGTGACATTGGATGTGTGTTCTTTTCCTAAAAATCATATGGATCCACCAGAGTCATTGCATGTGTGTTCTATTCATGAACCACAACTAGAGTCAGTGATTGTGTGTTCTGTTCACAAACCACATATGGATCCACAGAGTCATTGCATGTGTGTTCTTTTCATAGACCACATATGGATCCACCAGTGTCATTGCATGTTTTTTTAATAAACCACAGCTAGAGTCACTAGATTTGTGTTCTTTTCATAAACCACATCTAGAGTCATTGCATGTGTGTTCTTTTCACAAAACACATATGGATCCACCAGTCTCATTGAATAGGTGTTCTTTTCATAAACCACATATGGATCCACCGGAGTCATTTCATGTGTGTTATTTCATTAACCATAGTTTCAGTCATTGCATGTCTGTTCTTTTCACAAACCACATAAGGATCCACCAGAGTCATTTCATGTGTTTTTTTACAATCAACATATGGATCCACCGGAGTCATGGCATGTCGGTTCTTTTCATAAACCACATGGATCCACCAGTGTCATAGCATGTGTGTTCTTTTCATTAACCAATGCTAGAGTCATTGCATGCCTGTTCTTTTCACAAACCACATATGGATCCACTAGGATCATTGCATGTGTGTTCTTTTCATTAACCACAGTTAGAGTCATTGCATGTATGTTCTTTTCACAAACCACATATGGATCCACTAGATTCATTGCATATGCGTTCTTTTCATAAACCACATATGGTTCCACCATAGTTCATTGCATGTTTGTTCTTTTCATAAACCACATGAGCATCTATGTTCTTTTCACAAACCACATATGGATCAACTAGTGACATTGAATGTGTGTTCTTTTCCTAAAACACATATGGATCCACCAGAGTCATTGCATGTGTGTTCTTTTCATGAACCACAACTAGAGTCAGTTAATGTGTGTTCTTTTCACAAACCACATATGTATCCACCAGAGTCATTGCATGTGTGTTCTTTTCATAGACCACATATGGATCCACCACTGTCATAGCATGTGTGTTCTTTTAATAAACCACAGCTAGAGTCACTAGATGTATGTTCTTTTCATAAACCACAATAGGAGTCATTACATGTGTGTTATTTTCACAAAGCACATATGGATCCACCAGTCTCATTGAATATGTGTTCTTTTCATAAACCACATATGGATCCACTAGAGTCATTGCATGTGTGTTCTTTTCATTAACCACAGATAGAGTCATCGCATGTCTATTCTTTTCAGAAACCACATAAGGACCCACCAGAGTCATTTCATGTGTGTTCTTTTGACAAACCACATATGGATCCACCAGAATCATTGCATGTCTGTTCTTTTCATAAACCACATGAATCCACCAGTGTCATTCCATGTGTGTTCTTTTCATTAACCACAACCTGAGTCATTGCATGTCTGGTCTTTTCACAAACCACATAAGGATCCACCAGAGACATTGCATGTCTGTTCTTTTAATAAACCACATATGGATCCACGAGAGTTCATTGCATGTATGTTCTTTTCATAAACCACATGAGCATGTGTGTTCTTTTCACAAACCACATATGGATCCACCAGTGACATTGGATGTGTGTTCTTTTCCTAAAACACATATGGATCCACCAGAGTCATTGCATGTGTGTTCTTTTCATGAACCACAACTAGAGTCAGTGATTGTGTGTTCTGTTCACAAACCACATATGGATCCACAGAGTCATTGCATGTGTGTTCTTTTCGTAGACCACATATGGATCCACTAGTGTCATTGCATGTTTTTTTAATAAACCACAGCTAGAGTCACTAGATTTGTGTTCTTTTCATAAACCACAACTAGAGTCATTGCATGTGTGTTCTTTTCACAAACCACATATGGATCCACCAGTCTCATTGAATATGTGTTGTTTTCATAAACTACATATGGATCCACCAGAGTCATTGCATGTGTTTTCTTTTCATTAACCACAGCTAGAGTCATTCCATGTCAGTTCTTTTCACAAACCACATAAGGATCCACCAGAGTCATTTCATGTGTGTTCTTTTTACAAACAACATATGGATCCACCGGGGTCATGGCATGTCGGTTCTTTTCATAAACCACATGGATCCACCAGTGTCATACCATGAGTGTTCTTTTCATTAACCAATGCTAGAGTCATTGCATGCTTGTTCTTTTCACAAACCACATATGGATCCACCAGAGTCATTGGATGTGTGTTCTTTTCATTAACCACTATCGTGGTGGTGTCACGGCAGATGCCATGGATAGGCTAAAGGTGGGGACTAAATGCACTAGGGGAATCCAGGGAGGGATAGTGTGGTGATTCCACACACATTAGCTTTATATTGGGGAGAGGAGGAAGAAGGAACTCTCTTACTCTCACCACTAGCTAGCCCTCAGGAACTTGCTAGTAGAACATAAACCTCTCAAGATCAACTAGTCAAAGACCAACCCCTTCTACAGAGGTCCTAGCCCTCCTTATATAGGGGTGGCTAGGTCTCCAATTAGGGCATACGTGGAGGCATATTCCAAGGAATATGCCTCCTCCCAAAATAGTAAGCCGACCGGGTCACTTTAACCCAGCGTCATCCATGCAGAGGCTATGTGAGCCTCTGCGGCGCCCGCGTCATCCGACACAGGCTTTGTCACCTTGTCGGCCAGGCCTCGGTGGTCCTGGCTTCTGTCCGCTTCGCTCACGCTCTACGTACAGTGGTCACCCTTTGACCTGCGAGATACCTTCCTTCTCTTGTAAGCTTGATATAACCCGGATCGTACCTAGTAGATCCGGCCATACCTGTACCTGCATACAAGTTAGATACATCTCAACGACTTACGATATAAGTCGGCCGAGACCCAGTTAGGTGGACATCCCCTGGTTCGGGTTACCCCGTGATTCGTCCTGCCTTGAGGTGGCTCGGCCAGCACCTGCTTTGACCTTGCCGTACCTCGGCTAACTCGACCTTTATACCCCGGCGTGACCCTATCCGGGGGTATCCCCCCAACATTAGTCCCCGAAGCTGGTGTGGTCTTAGTTGCCTTAGCCGCTAAGGCCACAGCAGGTTCAATTTTATCAAGCCTCTAGCTCCCTTTCCGAGTTACCTCATAGTCCGGATTTCATAGGTTTACTTTCCCTTGGCACATTCCGAGTTTTCACTCGCTGGCCGGGTCACCTCATATTCATCCGGGTCATTCTTCCTTCTCTTGTACGCTTCCCCACGTGGAAGTTAATCATTACTTTTGCCTCATTTTAAGGGCCTGCGCCAGTAACCGCCGCAGTAATTGTCAGTTATTACTGTAGCACACGTCATATCGTGCCTGCCTCCTCATTAACTGCATCATAACGTCACGTCATGGGATCTCCTGCGCCTCGGGCCTTTCCTGTGGCTCGTTGCTGATTGGTTGATTCGGGTTATACACGGCCACACCGTGTGGCCCACCCGCACAGCGTGATCCCACTACCCCTGAAGGGCGTGGTTAAATAGGGGTGGGGGCGCCCCTTGGGTCTGTTCCCCACTCTCGCGCCTCCTTTGCCTCTTCTTCTTCCTCTTCCTCTCTAGCAACAGCGCCGCCACCACCGCACTTGCGTAAGTGCGCCGCTGCTGCACCGTTTCCTCGCGCACCCGTGTTGCCGCCACCTCCCCGCATCTCTTCCGCCACGGGTCCTCGCCTATCCAGGCCACTGTCACCCACCGCCGCTAGCGCCAGTGAGGACAGTGATCTTGAGATGACTGAAGAGGAGCTCGCCGTCGCTGAGCAAGAAATGGAGGAGGACGCGGTGAACGCCGACCGTGATGCTTGGGCTGGGTCCTGGGTTTGCCAGGATGATCTTGACTGGCTATATCGCACCCGGCGCATCCTGGAGGGCGTCACCGCGCGTCTCCTCGCTGCGGAGCTTGCCCCTCACCCAATCCGGGTGAGTATGTGGTATTCCTCTCCCACTTCCAACATGGATTCGGGCTCCCAGCAAGTGATTTCTTCAACGACTGGCTCAACACGTATGAGCTTCAGCCGCACCATCTTCCGGCTAATGCCATCACCTCTCTCCGTGCCTTCGCTTCCACCATTGAGGGCTACGCCGGACTGTGGCCCATGAAGGAGCTCTGGATCCGGTTCTTCGTCCTTCGCCGGAACGTGATTCTGAACATCCAGCTTAATCCGCAGGACAAGCAGCTCACGCAGTTCGGCGCAACTTCCATCTCCCCTCGGAAACAGTCTATCTTTCCCCGAGTTATGGGGCTTGACTCCTGGAAGGGCTGGGCCCGAACCTTCTTCTATGTTCGGAACGGTACAACTGAAGATCTGATCCGGCTGCGCCCTTACGCTCCGGGTCGTCCCAATCCGGATCTGTGGGACGCGGTCCCCAAGAAGCCCACTGTCCTGGTGAACCAAGTCAACAAAAGGTTCCAGGAGCTGAAGGACTTGGGGTTGCGCAACGGGGATGCGATGATTACATTCGTCTGCAACCGGATCTCCCTCCTCCAGAAACATACACATAAAGTTTGCCACATGAGCTAGGGCCGTGACCCCAACCGGACCTCCTCATTTGAGTTGAGCAACACCGAGATCTTCCGCCGGGTCAAGGCCCTCTTCACCACTAAGAAGGACTTCTCGGCTGAGTGGACGTGGGGGATCGAACACTTCTGCCGAGACAGGCTTCCCCCCACGGTAAGTCTCGTGCCCCAAACTTTCTCCGAATTGTATCATATGTCGGTTTCTGTTGTAGGTTTAATCCCTTTGTCTTTTCTTTCCCTTCGATGTTTCTTCAGCAAACCATTGAGGATGGCACCGAGACTTCTCGCAAATGGGCACCTGATCGAGACACCTCGGATGTGGAGGAGCCGGATCAGGAGATGTTCCTGCCGATGGCGGACGCGACCAAGTGACCCACCAGTAAACTCTCTTCCATTAGAGATTGGCCCGACGATGAAGATGATTCGGATGTTGAGGTGATGGAGGCATTTGACGCTGTCCCCCTTTCTTATGCTTTTCCGACATCAGCTAACCCCGGTGGGCAGATCCATGAAGATCCTCCCCTTGCCACGGGTGAGCCTGTCCCGGTCGCTCCGAAGAAGATGGGGGCAGCATCTGCTTCTTCCTCCGGACCTTCTCAGCTAGCTAAAAGGCAAAAGAAGTCCACGGACAAAGCTACAACCAAGGCCACGACTAAGGCCGTGACCCGGCAAGCTCACAAGCGGAAGGAGCCCTTGACTTCGGATGAGTGAGTCGCTTCTCCCTTTGCTATTCACTCGTTCTTCTTTTGTTATAGTTTCTCATCATACATGATTTGATTCGGCAGGGCTGCGGTGGAGGTCCCACAGAGTCGATCCGACATTGCCTCGCCGCTCCGACACAGTCTCCCCCTGTGGCGACGATTCACGCCCGTTGAGCCCCATTCTAGAGGGTTCAGCGGCTGCTCCGGGTTCTAGCCCACCTCGTCAAGAGGAGGGCAACCTTGGAGCGGGGGAAACTGGCTCTGCCGAGGCAGCAGCAACCACCACTTTGGCTCCGCCGCAAACAGCTTCATCCGAGTTACCTTCAGCACCTCCACCGAAACAGAAATCAGCACCAGCACCATCATCAGCTCCAGCACCAGCAGCAACACCAAGCCCCTCCGCCTCGTCTGAGTCTTCCAAGGCTCGGCAAGAAGACATCAGCAGCACCAAGGCTAGCGCCAAGGCAGCTCCCAAGGGCAAATCCGCTGCAGCAACTTCAAGTTCTCAGCAGCAGCCCAAGGGCAAAAAGGCTCCTGACGCCACGAGGGCAGCGTCAATCGAGGCTGGGCAGCGCACACTCGCGTCCATGCTTTCAAAGAAGACTCCACCATCGAAGGACGCCCCTGCCGAGCCAGCTGATGCACAACTCATTTTACACACCAGCCCTGCCATTGCGCAGGCTAAGGGTCTAGTGGCGCCCCACATGCTTAGCGGCGAACGATATCCTCCGACCTTGATCGAGTTTGTAAATAACTGGAACAAGGCGTAGTTCGTCCATAAGGACGATCTCCCGGAGAAGTTCGGTCCCGCCGAATTTGTTGCGCAGATGAATACTGCTGCCAAGGCAATTAATCTTGCGGGTCGGATGATGGATATTATTGATATAGCCATTAGTCCCCGAGCCTCCGGGGGAGTAACTTGTTACTCGGCCGGATGCTCCTTAGAAAACTAACGTAGCTCCTTAATAACTTCGAATATGCACACACCTAGAGCCGGGTTAAGTTCCACTTGGCCCGGATCTTGTACACTTCGAATATGCACACACCTAGAGCCGGGTTAAGTTCCACTTGGCCCGGATTTTGTACACTCCGAATATGCACACACCTAGAGGCGGGTTAAGTTCCACTTGGCCCGGATCTTGTACACTTCGAATATGCACACACCTAGAGCTGGGTTAAGTTCCACTTGGCCCGGATCTTGTACACTTCGAATATGCACACACCTAGAGCCGGGTTAAGTTCAACTTGGCCCGGATCTTGTACACTTCGAATATGCACACACCTAGAGCCGGGTTAAGTTCCACTTGGCCCGGATTTTGTACACTTCGAATATGCACACACCTAGAGCCGGGTTAAGTTCCACTTGGCCCGGATTTTGTATAGTTCGAATATGCACACACCTAGAGCCGGGTTAAGTTCCACTTGGCCCGGGTCTTGTACACTTCGAATATGCACGAGACTAAGCTATCCTTTTGTACTCTTTTCAGGTGACTACCAATCGCCGGAGCGCTGAGTTTCAGCGTCTCCTGGATACTCACAAGATGCTACGTGCAAAACATAGTGCACTTCTCGCTGAACACGAGAAAAGGGGTAAGTTTCTTTCTTGGCATTTTTCCGTTTTTCTTCATCTTTTTCTGCCGAACTAATCCATCATTCGGATTTCGCAGATGGGGTGGAGGATGAGAATACCATTATGAGGAAAAACTTGGAGCATATCAAGGGTAAGTCATTTTTGCTCAATCTCTCTCTGCGCCCTATCCTCTTTTCTTCTTGGCTCGGCAAATATTCATACCTTGGCTTTGCTGGGTCAACAAACTATTTCAGCATCTCTTGAAGATAGTGTGCCCGTGCCTGATATGATGCTGCATTTTCTTGAACAAGCAGGGAAGCACCAGGCTGAACTCAAAAAGAAAGAAGATGAGCTTGCCCTCCTCCGAACCAAAGATGATGAGATTGCCAAGATCAAGGCAGATATGAAGAAGCTCAAAGCGTAGCACAAATCCGAGCTAGAGAAAGCAGGCCAGGACTTTACTGAAGAAAGCGAGTGCCTCACCCTCCAGATCACCAAGGACCAAGAATTTCTTAAGGAGGCCAACGTCAAGCTTGAGTCGGCGAATGCTAAACTTGTGCAACTCCGGGAGAGGCGCGACAACTACACCATGGAGCTGACCCGGGTTCACAGCCATATTTCTAGTAAGTTCTTTTCCTTCAACCGACGTTGATCTTTCCGGGTCTACTTCTTTTACTTACTCCACCTGTCTTATTTTTTCAGGCAAATTCCCAGAGAGCGATTTCATTCCATCCAATGATGTTACCAAGTTCCGCAGGTAGAGGGGTACTTCATCTGGTCCTGGCACCATTCCTCTTGATCTCGAGGACTTGATAGTCAGCTTGTCCTCCCGAGTCGAGATCGTGAAGAACTACGGCAAGGATATCTTGGACGTAGTGGTCCGGATCTTCAACGTCTTTTGGCCTGAAGAAGATACTCCGGAGAGTATCGCTGTTCTTTTTGCCAAGCTCATGGAGTGCGAGACTCAGCTCGATCTCTGGAGAGAATCGGCTGGACGCATCGGACCTGAGATCGTTCTTCACTACGTGCTTACGTGGTACGGGAAGATTAACCTCAAACTCCTTGAGCGCATGCGCACTGGATCCAGGTGGTCCACTGACCCGGATTGTGTAGCTCGGCGCAAGGCTTGCACCCATAGCTTCATCCAATACGCCCCCATTCATCAATGGAACAAGGGACCAAGCTTCCTAGATGTTGCCGACGATGAAAATGCTGAAAACGTTGAATATGATTCGGATGAGGACAAAGAGGACGAAGCTTCGGCGTCGAGGAAGACGGAGATGACTCTGAAGCCGAGGCTAGGGCTGCACCTGCTGGCGCTGAATTACCTCCTCCTGCTGCTCCTTGATTATAAACACTTTAAATTTCATCAGATCCCCGGTATGCCGGGTGCAATTGTATCAAGCACACAAGTGATATTTTGCAACTAAGTTTTTATGCTGGATTGACTTGGGCGTAGTCCCCGAGTTTCATTTTCTTGTTCCTCCAATTTCTTGGCTCGGCTCGTGTCTACCTTGGTTCGGTTTTATGACTTACGAGTCCGAGCTTTAAAAATTGTCTTAACAATACTTGGAAACTTTAGGATTTAGCTCAAAATAATTTAGCAAAGCAAATTTAAAGTAAGCATAAGGTTAGTCCGAAAAACAAACGTCGGCTCGATTAAGTTCCTTTCCTTAGTCGTTTTTCATGTGGTACGCAATTCCAAACTTGTTCTCTTGCTTGCCATGAAGCCAAATCTTGTTGGACAGCAGCAAGTCGAAGAGTTGGGTTCTTGGTGCTCACACACTACTAATCCGGCTTAAGTAGAAACAACTTACGCCAGCCGACGTATAAATAAATACCAAATATGACAAATATTATTAAGGCAGTCCCCGAGTTACCGCTCGAGGTGCCAAGATTTCATTGATAAGTTCATTGCCGGCATACATACCGACATATGAAAGACTCGGATACATACACTTCTCTGCTAAGTGTAGAAAGGACGAAGTAGAGCTACATTCCATGGACGCTTAGATTCCTCGCCGGACCTGTCTGCCTTGTTCTTCTCCTGTGGTTTTGCATCGATAAGATAATAAGAATCATTGTGCGGTGCTTTGCTCACAATGAATGGCCCTTCCCATGGGGGGGATAACTTATGCATGCCAGTAGTACGTTGTACCAACCGGAGTACCATATCACCTTCCCGGAAGACGCGGGGGTTTACTTTCTGGCTATGATAGCATCGGAGATTTTGCTGATATATGGCAGATCTGGACAATGCCAATTCTCTCGCTTCTTCCAGCAGATCAACATCATTTTGCCGGGCTTCTTGCACTTCGGCTTCTGTGTATTGGGTGACCCTAGGCGAGTGATGCTCTATGTCGGCTGGTAATACAGCTTCTGCCCCATATACCAGAAAGAATGGCGTATAGCCTGTTGATCGATTTAGAGTTGTTCTTAAACTCCACAGTACCGCTGGTAGTTCTATCCAGCACCCCGCTGATCTTTGTAGTGGCTCAATGAGTCGGGGTTTTATCCCGGATAATACTAATCCGTTGGATCTCTCCACTTGTTTGTTCGATGTGGGGTGGGCTACCAAGGCAACGTCCAGCCGGATCTTCTTATCTCGGCAGAATCGCGCAAATGCTCCTTCAGCAAAATTTGTGCCATTATCTGTTATGATACTGTGAGGATAACCGTATCTCAAGATGATGTCTTTGAGAAATGTCATGGCCGTAGCTCCATCACATTTTCTTATTGGCTTTACTTCAATCCATTTTGTAAATTTATCAACCATGACCAAAATGTGAGTCATATTCCCCCTCGCAGGTTTGAAGGGGCTAACCATGTCGAAACACCATACAGCAAATGGCCAAGTAATTGGTATGGTTTTGAGCTCAGACATTAGCATATGTGTCTTGGTAGCATACCTCTGACAACCATTGCATTTTCTTACCAAGTCCTCTGCTTATTCTAAGGCACTTGGCCAATAGAACCCATGTCGGAAAGCTTTCGCCACCAACGCTCTGGACGAGGCATGATGCCCACATTCCCCTTGATGTATATCTCGGAGGATGTCAAGCCCTTCTTCCGGGTCAACACATCGCTGGAGGACATTAGTCACACTCCTTTTGTATAGCTCGGAATTGATGATCGTGTATGCCTTTGCTCTCCTCTGTGTTTTCCTGGACAACACCTTGTCAGCGGGTAAGGTTCCATCTTTCAGGAATTGAAATATGGGCAACGCCCAAGTTGGTACAGCTCGCACTAGGAACACATCCTCATCAATTTCCATCTGATCCACCTGCATAACCTCAACTAGATGACACTGAGCAGTCCCTGGGTCTTGCGAAGCAGTCCCCAGGTTTGCCGAGGCAGTCCCCGGGTTTCGCGTACCACCTCCCACGTCAATGTCCATGGGTATAGCTCCGGACTCCGGATCCTCCGGGACGTAGATTGAGTCGGTTTCTGGGGACGACCTGATAGATGGTTTTCTGAGGTGTTCTAATGCTACACCTAGTGCAGTTGCTTGTCGGGTTGATCCGAGCTTCGACAATACGTCGGCAGCCTCATTTTCCACCCGGGGTATATGGCGAAATTCGCATCCCTCAAAATAACCAAATATCTTTTGCACATGGAATCTGTATAATGCCATGTTTGGATCAAGAGCGTCCCATAGCCCTGAAACTTGCTGTATTACCAAATCCGAGTCGCCAAAGCATTGGATCCGACGTATCTCGACTTCTTTTTCCACTTTGAGCCCATGCACAAGTGCCTCATATTCGGCGAGATTGTTTGATGCTGTGAAATGGATCTGCAGCACATACTTCAGATGGTCATTTTTTGGCGAGGTAAGCACAACTCCGGCGCCTAACCCGGTTTTTGGTTTTGACCCGTCAAAGTGCATTCTCCAATAATTCGGATCTGGTAGTGGTGGTTCATATTGCACCTCGGCCCAGTCCACGAAAAAGTCGGCCACAGCCTGAGACTTGATTGCTTCTCTTCTGTCATATTGTGGCACATAGAGGGCTAGTTCAATTGCCCATTTTGCAATTCTGCCACTTGCATCTTTGTTACTCATTATCTCGGATATGGGAGCTTCACATATTACTTCGATGGGATGCTCCTCAAAATAGTGTTTTAGCTTCTTAGCCGACATGTACATACCATATGCCACTTTCTGATAATGCGGATAATTTTGCTTTGATGCGGATAATACCTCGCTTAGGTAATATACTGGCCTTTGCACAGACTTACCCTCTCCCTCGCGCTCTACCACAATTACTGCACTTACAACTCGGTTGGTTGTGGCTATGTAAAGCAACATTGGCTCCTTTGGTAGTGGAGAGGCTAACACTGGTGCAGTGGCTAACATATTCTTTAATTGGATAAAGGCTCCAGATGCCAAATGAACTTGTCCGACTTTTTCATGAGTTGATAGAGGCAGTGCCTTTTCTCCCAATCGACATACAAAACGACTTAACGATGCCAGGAAACCATTGAACATCTGCACATCGTTAAGGCACTTAGGCGTTCCATTCACTCTATGGCCTGGATTTTAGTTGGATTGACTTCAATGCCTCGGCTGGAGACGAGGAATCCGAGTAATTTTCCAGCCAGGACACCGAAGGTACATTTTTTCGGGTTAAGCTTCATCCGGAAACTCCTTAGGTTCGCGAATGTCTGCCTGATATCATCAAGGAGCGTTTTGCTTTCCTTGGTCTTGATAACAACATCATCCACATACACCTGCACATTTTGACCAATTTGGTCGTGAAAACATTTCTGCATACATCTTTGGTACGTTGCCCCTACATTACGTAAACCAAATGGCATGGTGCGATAGCAATAAGCCCCATACGGGGTGATAAATGCAGTCTTCATTTGATCATCCGGATTCAGGGGTATCTGGTGGAAACCAGAATATGCATCAATGAATGACAACAGTTCACACCCAGCAGTTGAATCTATGACTTGATCTATCCTTGGCAGTGGAAATGGATCTTTTGGACACGCCTTATTCAGGTTCATGTAATCGATACACATACGCCAAACCACTGCCACATTCGGATCATCCTTCTTCTTCTCCACCAGCACCGGATTAGATAGCCAATCCGGGTAAAGAACTTCCATGATAAATCCAGCTGCTAGTAACCGAGCTATCTCATCTCCAATGAATTTTCTCCTATCTTTGGCGAAGCGGAGGAGAGGTTGCTTGACCGGCCTTGCGCCGGGTCTCACATTCAAAGAGTGCTCGGCCAACTCCCTCGGAACACCTTGCAAGTCCTGTGTGGACCAAGCAAAAATATCCCGATTCTCACGGAGGAAGTTGACGAGCTCGCTTTCCTATTTATCATTTAACCCGGCACCAATTGTTACGGTGCGCTCTGGGAACATATCATCAATAGGCATTTTCTTGGTATATTTTGTCGCCTGGAACGAAACACTACCATGTGGGTTACTCATCGCCGGCATATACTGTTGCGTGGACTGAGCCAATGCTGCCACTTCCTGTATCTTTCTTTTCTCTTGCGCAATCACGAGTGATTCGGCTAGGTTAGACCCGGCTGACGCACACTCAATGGAACGTCGGAAATCTCCAGCTATGGTTATTACTCCATTTGGCCTAGGCAACTTCATCTTCAGATAACTGATGTGACAACTTGCCATGAACTTGTTCAGTGCTGGCCTACCGAGTAACGCGTGATACGCACTTTCTAAGTTTACCACTTCAAACTCCAAATTCTCAGTTCGGCAGTTATCTCGCGTGCCGAACAATACGTCAACCCGGACCTTGCCTATGGGCTCACAAGAAATGCCTGGCATAATGCCATGGAAAGTCGTTCTGGTAGCCTGGAGCATGTTCTCCGAGATACCCAACTTGCACATCGTATCCGCATACATGATATTGATGCTATTGCCATTATCTATCAGCACCTTGGAGAATCTCACATTGATATTTGGCCCTATGAATGTTGGGTCCAGCACTAACGCATATGAACCGGGGCTTGGCATAAGCTTGGGGTGATCCTTGATACTCCAGGTGATTTCCTGATCCGACCATGGCATATACCTCGTCACTGCGGGCATTACCGCATTTACTTCCATGTGTCGGCACTGCAAACTCTTTCTGTCCGTCTCTTCTATGGTAAACACACAGTAGCTCTGATGATGTTCTCTGTACTCATTCCTTCCCTCGTTTCCGGGGTACCTCTGATCCGGTTGATGCTGGTCTTCCACTTGATGCACGGCATCCCTTCTCTCATGGTTGTCATACCTCAGCGGAGGGGGAGGCAACATTAATTGTTGCGTGTTCGCTCCAGAGAGCAATTGTTGCCGGGGTAACTCCTGCCGAGGTTGATCATTCCGAGGTTCCTGAGCATTCCCCGAACCACCTTGTTCTATCTTGCGCATCCACTCACACTGCCTTGTTGTATGACCTGCTGGGTTACTCAGATTTGGCATGTGAAATTTACACGGCTGATCCAACATTGACTCATAAGTATACCTCGGACGGTCCTTCTTTTCCTGCAACTATTTCTTCTGCTCTGGCGTCCAAGTTTTCTTGCCATCATTTCTCGGTGTCCATTGTTGCCCTCCAGTTTTTTGACGTTGATTGCCCCCTGCTCTGGGTTGATCTTGATTCACAGCAGCAACTTGTTGCGAACTGTACCAGTAATCCGGGTTGTCATCTCTTCTTTTACCCCGGTAATCATTCCTCTGGGATGATCCGGCTCCATCTCTCTGGTAGTACTCCTCATTTGACTCGTTTGACACAAGCCTGGGTTGATTCGGATCACCCAAATCATATGAATCAGCAATCCAGATTGTCTCTACCAATGTAGTTGGAATGTCCCTTTGCAATCTTTGCCACAACATGCTTGCATATCTGCATCCTTGCGTGAACCACGCTATGGCCTGTGACTCGATCACACCCTCACATGAGTTTCGCACGGTACACCACCGGGTCAGGAACTCCCGGTCTGTCTCATTCGGTTTCTGCTTGCACATTGCTAGGGTCTGTGGCCTATACCGCCTCTGATACGTGCTCGAGAAGTTGCTTACAAACATTTCTTCAAAGTCAATCCAATAGTTAATACTTACGGGTGGCAAATTGTTTAGCCATACCCTCGCTGGCCCCTCCAACATTTGGGGTACATATCTCATAGCCCATCTCAAGTTGCCTGTAGCAATCTTTATAGCTGTAGCATAGTTAATCAACCAATCTTTCGGCTTTGTGCTGCCATCATACGTTTTTGTGTCTCTAGGTAATTGGAATTTAGGTATCGGAGGTTCCTTCATGATCCGGGGCCCAAAACACGCAGGACCCTGGGGACCTTGACATTCAATTTGCTCCGACCTATACAGCCGATCCAGTTTTAATCTGGCATCGTCAGGCATCAAATCCCTGCTCCCCAATCTTGACCCTATCACATGATACTCCGGCCTTGGGTATCCTGCGTTCACCATTTCTGAATCACCATCATTATATCTATCTTGCTCTCGTGGAGCACCTCTCTGTTGCATACCTTGGCTGGCACTTTGCTCTTGCCTTGGTATATTCTGCTGCTACGGTTGTCCTGCTCCTGCCGAGTTACGCTGTCCGGCATTGCCATTTACAGCATTCCCTTGACCGGCATTGCCTTGGTCGCGGTTACCTCGTCCAGCTTCACCTCGGCTCACACTCCATCGATCCTCATCTCTCTACACTCCTTTTCCTTTCCCTGCCCTTGCCGGGTCATACGGGACTATCTATTTGTTCCTCCTAGCCGAGGTTACTACCTCTTCTCTCCTAGGACTGCCATGAGGAGACGATGCAGCTCTAGCGGATTTCTCTGGGTTACCCACCGCCGAATGAACGATCTTGGAGGCCCTAGCTCTCTCCGGGTTAGCCCTGAGCAATTCCTCATTTTGCCTGTTCGCGATCCAAACCAACTCATTGACCCTATCTTGATGTCTCTGATGGGTTCACCCGTCAAACCCTCTAACTCGGACGTAGCTGCATCTGCTGCTCTGAGGTTTTTTGCCGGGGTACTATACTTTGCAGCCCCACGGATAAACAGTTCACTGACTCCTCAATCCTAGTATCACCCTCTTTGTTCATTTCACTCATGAGGTTTCTCCCCTTTACTTTTACAGCATCTACCTTATTTGCCTTTGCGTACTCACGCAGTGTCATGTTCAACGACTGCTGAGCTGCCGCTATCTTTTTCGCACAGTCTAGTATTTTTTGCCTAGTTTCCTCTAGCTCGGCCTATGCCTAAGCCGGATCTACCGCTACTTCTACTGGGTTTGCCAAACTATCCATCGCTTGCTGCAGCACATTCTCTGGCCTCTCTAGTGGGGGACCTCTACTTTTCCGCGATGCCTTAGGCGTTACCTCTGGATCTGGTGCCAGATCCTTGCTTGCGCCAGCGCCAAGCGTAGTCATCATCACCTCTGCACAGTCTGAGGAGCGAGTGATACGCGCCTCGTGAACCACGCTAAGGGGTGGCTCGCCTCCTTCGGCGACATGCCGCGGGTGAACGCACGACACATCGACAGCAACGTAGATCTTGTGCACGCCGATCTTGACGAAGAGGCCATTGCACGGAAGAGGACACTTGCCGAAGCAGCCAGCGTTGTCGCTGACAAAGTCCAGCGCTCCAAAGCGCTGAACGAGCCCAGAGACGATGCGTTTGCCGGTGCCGATGAGGTTTCCCGTCCGGATCTTCACCCCTGCTAGCTCCGCTAGCCCCACGGTGGGCTCCTACTGTCGCGGTGGTGTAATGGCAGATGCCATGGATAGGCTAAAGGTGGGGATTAAATGCACTAGGGGAATCCAGGGAGGGATAGTGTGGTAATTCCACACACAGTAGCTTTGTATTTGATTCCCTTCCACAGATTACAAGTGCTCCTTGAGCTGTATTGGGAAGAGGAGGAAGAAGGAACTCTACTACTCTCCCGACTAGCTAGCCCTCAGGAACTTGCTAGTAGAACATAAACCTCTCAAGATCAACTAGTCAAAGACCAACCCCTTCTACAGAGGCCCTAGCCCTCCTTATATAGGGGTGTCTAGGTCTCCAATTAGGGCATACGCGACCGGGTCATTTTAACCCAACGTCATCCATGCAGAGGCTACGTGAGCCTCTGCGGCGCCCGCGTCATCCAACACAGGCTTCGTCACCTTTGTCGGCCAAGCCTCGGTGGTCCTGGCTTCTGTTCTCTTTGCTCACGCTCTGCATACAGTGGTCACCCTTTGACTAGCGTGATACCTTCCTTCTCTTGTAAGCTTGATATAACCCGGATCGTACCTATTAGATCCGGACATACCTGTACCTACATAATGGTTAGATACATCTCACCGACTTACGATATAAGTCGGTTGAGACCCAGTTAGGTGGACATCTCCTGGTCCGGGTTACCCCGTGAATCGACCTGCCTTGGGGTGACTCGGCCAGAACCTGTTTTGACCTTGCCGTACCTCGGCTAACTCGGCCTTTATACCCCGGCGTGACCCTACCCGGGGGTATACCCCAACAACGACAACTAGAGTCATTGCATGTATTTTCTTTTCCAAAACCACATATGGATCCACCAGATTCATTGCATGTGTGTTCTTTTCATAAACCACATATGGATCCACCAGAGTTCATTGCATGATTGTTCTTTTCATCAACCACATGAGCATCTATGTTCTTTTCACAAACCACATATGGATCCACTAGTGACATTGAATGTGTGTTCTTTTACTAAAACACATATGGATCCACCAGAGTCATTGCATGTGTGTTCTTTTCATGAACCACAACTAGAGTCAGTGAATATGTGTTCTTTTCACAAACCACATATGGATCCACCAGAGTCATTGCACGTATGTTCTTTTCATAGACCACATATGGATCCACCACTTTCATTGCATGTGTGTTCTTTTAATAAACCACAGGTAGAGTCACTAGATGTGTGTTCTTTTCATAAACCACAACTAGAGTCATTGCATGTGTGTTCTTTTTACAAACCACATATGGATCCACCAGTGTCATTAAATATGTGTTCTTTTCACAAATCACATATGTATCCACCAGAGTCATTGCATGTGTGTTCTTTTCATTAACCACAGCAAGAGTCATCGCACGTCTGTTCTTTTCACAAACCACATAAGGATCCACCAGAGTCATTTCATGTGTGTTCTTTTGACAAACCACATATGGATCCACCAGAATCATTGCATGTTTGTTCTTTTCATAAACCACATGAATCCACCAGTGTCAATGCATGTGTGTTCTTTTCATTAACCCCAACCAGAGTCATTGCGTGTCTGTTCTGTTCATAAACCACATAAGGATCCACCAGAGAAATTGCATGTCTATTCTTGTAATAAACCACATATGGATCCACGAGAGTTCATTGCATGTGTGTTCTTTTTAGAAACCACATGAGCATGTGTTTTTCACAAACCACATATGGATCCACCAATGACATTGGATGTGTGTTCTTTTCCTAAAACACATATGGATCCACCAGAGTCATTGCATGTGTGTTCTTCTCATGAACCACAACTTGAGTCAGTGAATGTGTGTTCTATTTACAAACCACATATGGATCCACAGAGTCATTGCATGCGTGTTCTTTTCATAGAACACATATTTATACACTAGTGTCATTGCATGTTTTTTAATAAACCATAGCTAGAGTCACTAGATTTGTGTTCTTTTCATAAACCACAACTAGAGTCATTGCATGTGTGTTCTTTTCACAAACCACATATGGATCCACCAGTCTCATTGAATATGTGTTCTTTTCATAAACCACATATGGGTCCACCAGAGTCATTTCATGTGTGTTCTTTTCATTAACCACAGCTAGAGTCATTGCATGTCTGTTATTTTCACAAACCACATAAGGATCCACTAGAGTCATTTCAAGTGTGTTCTTTTTACAAACAACATATGGATCCACCGGAGTCGTGGCATATCGGTTCTTTTCATAAACCAAATGGATCCACTAGTGTCATAGCATGTGTGTTCTTTTCATTAACCAATGCTAGAGTCATTGCATGCCTGTTCTTTTCACAAACCACATATGGATCCACTAGAATCATTGCATGTGTGTTCTTTTCATTAACCACAGTTAGAGTCATTACATGTATGTTCTTTTCACAAACCACATATCGATCCACCAAATTCATTGCATGTGCGTTCTTTTCATAAACCACATATGGATCCACCATAGTTCATTGCATGTTTGTTATTTTCATAAACCACATGACCATCTATGTTCTTTTCACAAACCACATATGGATCAACTAGTGACATTAAATGTGTGTTCTTTTCCTAAACACATATGGATCCACCAGAGTCATTGCATGTGTGTTATTTTCATGAACCACAACTAGAGTAAGTGAATGTGTGTTGTTTTCACAAACCACATATGGATCCACCAGAGTCATTGCATGTGTGTTCTTTTCATAGACCACATATGGATCGACCACTATCATTGCATGTGTGTTCTTTTAATAAACCACAACTAGAGTCACTAGATGTGTGTTCTTTTCATAAACCACAACTAGAGTCATTGCATGTGTGTTCTTTTCACAAACCACATATGGATCCACCAGTGTCATTAAATGTGTGTTCTTTTCACAAATCACATATGGATCCACCAGAGTCATTGCATGTGTGTTCTTTTCATTAACCACAGCAAGAGTCATGGTATGTCTGTTCTTTTCACAAACCACATAAGGATCCACCAGAGTCATTTCATGTGTGTTCTTTTGACAAACCACATATGGATCCACCGGAATCATTACATGTTTGTTCTTTTCATAAACCACATGAATCCACCAGTGTCAATGCATGTGTGTTCTTTTCATTAACCACAACCAGAGTCATTGCATGTCTGTTCTATTCACAAACCACATAAGGATCCACCAGACACATTGCATGTCGGTTCTTTTAATAAACCACATATGCATCCATGAGAGTTCATTGCATGTGTGTTCTTTTCATAAACCACATGAGCATGTGTGTTCTTTTCACAAACCACATATGGATCCATCAGTGACATTGGATGTGTGTTCTTCTCCTAAAACACATATGGATCCACTAGAGTCATTGCCTGTGTGTTATTTTCATAGACGACATATGGATCCACCAGTGTCATTGCATGTTTTTTTAAGAAACCACAGCTGGAGTCACTAGATTTGTGTTCTTTTCATAAACCACAACTAGAGTCATTGCATATGTGTTCTTTTCACAAACCACATATGGATCCACCAGTCTCATTGAATATGTGTTCTTTTCATAAACCACATATGGATCCACCAGAGTCATTGCATGCGTGTTCTTTTCATTAACCACAGCTAGATTCATTACATGTCTGTTCTTTTCACACACCACATAAGAATCCACCAGAGTCATTTCATATGTGTTCTTTTCACAAAAAACATATGGATCCACCGGAGTCCTGGTATGTCGGTTCTTTACATAAACCACATGGATCCACCAGTGTCATAGCATGTGTGTTCTTTTCATTAACCAATGCTAGAGTCATTGCATGCCTGTTCTTTTCACAAACCACATATGGATCCACTAGAATCATTGCATGTGTGTTCTGTTCATTAACCACAGTTAGAGTCATTGCATGTATGTTCTTTACACAAACCACATATGGATCCACCAGTGTCATTGCATGTATGTTCTTTTCAAAAACCACATATGGAGCCACCCGAGTTCATTGCATGTGTGTTCTTTTCATAAACCACAGCTAGAGTCATTGCATGAATGTTCTTTTCACCAACCACATAAGGATCCACCAGTGTCATTGAATGTGTGTTCTTTTCGTTAACGCTAGCTAGATTCATTGCATGTATGTTTTTTTCACAAACCACATAAGGATCCACCAGAGTCATTTCATATGTGTTCTTTTCACAAACCACATATGGATCCACCATTGCATGTTTGTTCTTTTCATAAACCACATGGATCCATAAGTGTCATTGTATGTGTGTTTTTTTCATTAACCCCAGCCAGAGTCATTGCATGTATGTTCTTTTCACAAACCACATAAGGATCCACCAGAGTCATTGCATGTCTGTTCTTTTCACAAACCACATAAGGATCCACCAGAGTCATTTCATGTGAGTTCTTTTGACAAACCACATATGGATCCACCAGAGTCATTGCATGTTTGTTCTTTTCATAAACCACATGAATCCACTAGTGTCAATGCCTGTGTGTTCTTTTCATT
This sequence comes from Avena sativa, assembly GCA_916181665.1. Classification (NCBI taxonomy): domain Eukaryota; kingdom Viridiplantae; phylum Streptophyta; class Magnoliopsida; order Poales; family Poaceae; genus Avena; species Avena sativa. The sequence goes on from OV702290.1 coordinate 202,201,740, forward strand.
AACCACAACCAGAGTCATTGCATGTCTATTCTTTTCACAAACCACATAAGGATCCACCAGAGAAATTGCATGTCTGTTCTTTTAATAAACCACATATGGATCCACGAGAGTTCATTGCATGTGTGTTCTTTTCATAAACCACATGAGCATGTGTGCTCTTTTCACAAGCCACATATGGATCCACCAATGATATTGGATGTGTGTTCTTTTCCTAAAACAGATATGGATCTACCAGAGTCATTGCATGTGTGTTCTTTTCATGAACCACAACTAGAGTCAGTGAATGTGTGTTCTATTCACAAACCACATATGGATCAACCCGAGTCATTGCATGTGTGTTCTTTTCATAGACGACATATGGATCCACTAGTGTCATTGCATGTTTTTAAGAAACCACAACTAGAGTCACTAGATTTGTGTTCTTTTCATAAACCACAACTAGAGTCATTGCATGTGTGTTCTTTTCACAAACCCATATGGATCCACCAGTCTCATTGAATATGTGTTCTTTTCATAAACCACATATGGATCCACCAGAGTCATTGCATGTGTGTTCTTTCCATTAAGCATAGCTAGATTCATTGCATGTCTGTTCTTTTCACAAACCACATAAGAATCCACCAGAGTCATTTCATGTGTGTTCTTTTCACAAAAAACATATGGATCTGCCGGAGTCATGGAATGTCGGTTCTTTTCATAAACCACATGGATCCACCAGTGTCATAGCATGTGTGTTCTTTTCATGAACCACAACTTGAGTCAGTGAATGCCTATTCTTTTCACAAACCACATATGGATCCACCAAAATTATTGCATGTGTGTTCTTTTCATTAACCACAGTTAGAGTCATTGCATGTCTGTTCTTTTCACAAACCACATATTGATCCACCAGTGTCATTGCATGTATGTTCTTTTCATAAACCACATATGGAGCCACCAGAGTTTATTGCATGTGTTTTCTTTTCATAAACCACAGCTAGAGTCATTGAATGTCCATTATTTTCACAAACCACATATGGATCCACCAAAGTCATTGCATGAATGTTCTTTTCACCAACCACATATGGATCCACCAGTGTCAGTGAATGTGTGTTCTTTTCATTAACCCTAGCTAGTGTCATTGCATGTATGTTCATTTCACAAACCACATAAGGATCCAGCAGAGTCATTTCATATGTGTTCTTTTCACAAACCACATATGGATCCACCAGAGTCATTGCATGTTTGTTCTTTTCATAAACCACATGGATCCATAAGTGTCATTGCATGTGTTTTTTTCATTAACCCCAGCCAGAGTCATTGCATGTATGTTCTTTTCACAAACCACATAAGGATCCACCAGAGTCATTGCATGTCTATTCTTCTCATAAACCACATATGGATCCACCAGAGTCATTGCATGTGTGTTCCTTTGACAAACCACATATGGATCCACCAGAGTCATTGCATGTTTGTTCTTTTCATAAACCTCATGAATCCACCAGTGTCATTGCATGTGTGTTCTTTTCATTAACCGCAACCAGAGTCATTGCATGTCTGTTCTTTTCACAAACCACATAAGGATCCACCAGAGTCATTGCATGTCTATTCTTTTCATAAACCACATATGGATCCACCAGTGTTCATTGTATGTGGGTTATTTTCATAAACGATAGTTGTGGGGCCCCTGGATTAATCTTCCGAGAATTCCTGTTATGCATACAACCACGATCCCATGATCAGTTAGTCGTGGCACATAACTGACAGGTATCAAAATAAACATCCAAAACATAACAAATACATGTCATACCTTATTTGCCATTATGGCTACATCGATCAACATCAACGGAACTTCATTAAGCGTAGAGCCCGATCCATGCCTTAACCTACAGGCAACTGACTAGGAGAACGTCCTAGCTCGCATAATCGTCCACTTCACCTTCTTCTCGATATCTGACCAAGTTAATAGCCAGGGGCAATGCTAGTGAGTTTTTTGAATGTACTCGTAAACCACCTTAATAGAATAATAAAACAAGAGGATATGCAATATGGCTGTGTAGTAGGAGGGCTTCAAGAGAGGTTCTTTTCTCAAATAGTTTCTCTTGTAGATATAGCATCTACATATCTTTGTTGAAAACTTTTGTAAACATTTTGGAAACCGTTTGGAAAAGTTTTGGAAAACATCAGGACTGGGTCACCCATTTGTTCCCGTCTTCAGGTCGTCCCACGACCAAACTCCTTTCTCCTCCTTCCGACCATCCCATGGTCAAAACCTTTCTCCTTTACGACCATCCCATTTCAAAACATTTCAAAAGCCATTTCTTTTCCCAAATCCTTTTTGAAAACAAAACCAGCACTGCTCTATAGCAACCTTCCCAACCGTCCATGACCGCGGACGCGGCTATTCGAATAGATTTACACTCTGCAGAGGTTATACACTTTACCCACACCATCCGGGTACACTACCCTGATATTCACCGATCGTGGGTCGAGTAACCGATCAAGACTCTCCGGAGGCCCACTCCAATATAAGTGCCTACCCTATGAGTGTTATTCCCCTCAAAACCGGGACGTCGGGTACCGAGGACCAACCGGAGCGCTTTTTTCCACTTATCGAGTGTGCGCTTTCAATGAGGGGCTCATAGTAACACCTGGAGGTCCGCAAACCCTTCGTTCCTTCTCCCGGTCGATGTCCCACATGGACCGTTTGTCCAGAGAAGACCCAGCCTCCAAGGATTTTTATCCCCTGTAATTGTTGTGAGGCAGATTATACCAGAATAGACAAACATCAAATCCATCCCTGTCCCATTCCAGAGTAATGTGGTTGCACGTGTTAATTGTTCTAGCAAAACTGCAAAGAACCGGGTGCGTTTCGTAAACCTTTTTCCTCCAGGATTTTTATAAAACAAAACTTGTTTTTCTCAACATCTCTTGGGAGGTCCCACCTCACCAAGGTTTTATCATAAAATATTTGGTAAAACTTTTTCTGGGGTCTTCCCATCCTCTAGCTTTTCTTTGGCTAAACAGGGTCTCCAAAAAGGCGTATGGTGTATTACACCATCTACCATACTAGTGACAAGTAGGTATCTTCAAGGGGGTTGTACTTAGTAGTACCAAAGTGTAATAGTTCGGAGGAGCCAAACCACTACCATATATACATCAATATATAGTAGACAATGCAGTTTTGATAAACAGTAGATAAAACATGCATAAGTAAAACAGTAGGACAAGGCTTATGAGCAAGAAGGTGGCTTGCCTGATTATCAGTGATATGGCAATAGGTCCCTGGACTTCTCCTTAGAAAACCATAATACCAATAATAACCGAAATAGAATAACCCGATGCTTCCTTCTTCTCGGCATCACATAAACGCAACTATCACCGATATCGAGCATACATGCAAACAAACAAGTCCACAATCAAACAAGGTATTCAAGCATCAAAACCATACAGTAAAAAAAACATGCCACACATTACTCAATTCAGTAGGTTTTGAGAGGATTGGTTTTAGGGGATTGAGATGGCCTTGGAGAAGGGGATGAACACCCCTTAGGGTTTATTATCGCGGAACTACCTAAGAGGGGGTTTTGGACCAATGACCTATTCAGTATGATACCATTCTGTACTAATGATACCAACAGATAGGTGTTGATAAAATGAAACCAACAAAAGTAGTTTCATTAATTTATCACTTTTCTTTAAATAGTTATGATTTTCCTAGTGAAATAACTTCTAGTTTTAGGAATAAATCACCAGAAAAGTTCTGGAGCTCCAAAAATTATTTCCTTGGAGGATTTTGTAGAGTCTTATGAACTGAACCACTGAGAGTTGGAATCACTCCAAAATAATTACTAGAATGCCCTCAGGAAATTCCCAAAGGAAGTTCTGTAGCTGTTTTGTCTTTTTCACTGAATTAAATCTACAGAAGCTTTTGACTTGATTCCAAGGGCAAAATGTAGGTATTTGGGATACTTTTCCGTAGAAATTGGAATCGACCTTTTTGGAGTTACAGAGCTACTAGAGGGAATTATCTAGTGAAATGAGTCTACACAAAATAGTTTAATTCAGTAGAATTGAACCAGAGCACAGTAAAATTTGAGGTGCTGGAGTTTGATAGATGTTGATATGGAGTTTACTGGGAGTTGGATTTAGGCCAAAACCATTTTTGGTTTGGCCTAGATAAATTCGTAAAGTCAAAAGTTATTTGTGTTTGTTATTTTCTTTACGGGTAATCTAAGAAGCAATATAATATAGGGCGAGTTTGACAGGCAAGGTATCATTGATACCTTTCAGTACAAAGTGGTTTTGGTCAAATTGGTGTTGTAAAACTCCCTGGAGAGATTTATTGGTGAGAAGGATAGATCTAGGAAATGGATTTAATACATTTCATCTAGACATCAACTATGCTAACCAAGAGTACTGCATGTTTAAGAAAACCTTTAGAAACCCTAGGAATTTTAGATCTAGTCAATTAAATTAGTTTTCCATTTTTATTTGGATTTATTCCTCTAGACATAAAATAGATCTAGGAAAAAAAGGGAAAGAGGGCAGCATATGCCGGATTTAACCGGGTCTGGGCCTCACAGGGCCCGATCAGCCCAACGCACCGGCGAGGGCAGCGCGCGCTACGCGCTTGAAGCTGCCAGGGCGGGCCCAGCTATCGGCGTCTGCGGGAAGCAAAGGGGTAAGGCGCGAGGCGGGACGTCCGATCAAGTCATGATCGATGGCAGCCATCCATCGTCAACCTGGGGTCAAGGGCGATAGGGGCTAACCCTAGCTGGCGGCAGGGGTCGCTGGGAGCTCACCTTGGGGGCACAGAGAAGAGGTGGGGAGGCCGTAGGAAGCCGGGATGCTCCGCGGTGGCCCTAGAGATGGGCGGCAGCATGGGGTTCAACGTCAGAGGCGGTCTCACGCATCGGCACCGACGGAGGAGTTCGGGAGCTCATCGGAGCATGCCCTTGGGGTGGCTGCATGTCGGAGGAGAGGCATCCCCGTGGACCTAGGAGGATTCTGAGGCCCTGGGGCATCCTTTGGCGATGCATCTGGGTCTCGGACACGTCGGGCTCGACGGGAGCTCTCAAGCGCACATGCACGATGGTGGCGGTTGCTCCGCTGTCCCTAGGGCAAAATAGAGCAAAGTGAAAGGCAGGAGGGAGTTAGCAGAGGACATGCCAGTGAGCAGGGGAGGCTTGGAGGGGCGAGGATATGGTTACCACTTGAGATCTTGAAGTGTACCGAGGGGTGGAGTTCTTCTTCTCTCCGGCGAGCCAGGCCCTGAGATGAGCTCTAGAGCTCGGGGATGGGGAGTGGAGGTGTAAGGAAACAAATGAGGGGTATAGGGGAGGATGTAGTGGTCTCTGGCCATTTAAACGAGATGGATCGGTTCATGGTGGGCATGGCTTATGGAGGGACTGGGAGAGGGGGTGCTGGCCGGTGATTTGTCGGTTTGGGCGGTGGAGAGAGAGGTCTGGTCATGCAGCAGGCGAGAGGGAGCAGGGAGGCTGCTGCTACAGCACAATAAGTGAGCAAGTTTGGCAATATATGAGTGTCTTTCTCTTTGGTATAGCTTCCAAGCACTAGTGGACAAGGTTTAGGTCTTGATACAGTGATGGTACAACGTTTTCGACCAGAGGAGAAGTGAGGGTTGCTGTGGAGAAGTAGAGAGTAAGTTTCCATGGTGGTTTGGGGTGGTTCTGGATCAATACTTGATTGATTTGGCAAATTGGATCACATGGAGGCGTGTGAAGGAAGTTCCAAAATTTGTATTGGACAAGGTGGGGAGATGATACTGGTAGGTAGATGAGGTCAAGATATAACACCATGAATTATCTGGGATTTTTCAGAGGATTTTAAGTCCACTTAAAATCATTTATTCAAAAAGTACAGGTGTAGTTTCTAGAAGATCATTTGATAATTTTACATGGGACAAGGTTGGTTTTTGGTGTGAGAGTGTCCCAAATGTGAATATACACTTAATGGAATTTTCCCAAGATTTATTGTGGCTACAAAAGTATTCAAGGCAATTATTATTCCATTTTTGCCATTTAAGAGAATAGGCAAAAAGAATTATTGAAACTCTTCAAAAATATTTGGGATGATAGGGTATGATATATAGGACTCAACTGAGCCATAAGTTGGGGAAGTGCTTTGGAAAAAACCAAACTTTCTATTGGGAAAGGAGTTTAGGATATTTTGTCTATTAAAGGAATTAAATAGATTTGGTCCATAGTAAATATGGATAAAATTTGATAAATCTTTATGAGCAAGGTAGATGATGTAGACAAGATTTAACAAGCATTTTCAACCATGGGATTGGCGAATCCAAGTTGATTTTGGTGAAAGCTAGAGATTTAAGAATCTTGGGTAAGGTTGTTTTCATGCCACCAAAACCTTGCTGGATCTTGGAGCTCAGATCTCCACTTGATGCAAGGGATAAATGGATAGTTAGACCAAGCCATATAGATGATCATGGAAGAAGGAGTTTGGATTGGTTACATTTGAGGTGGTCTGGAAGTGATGGCAAACTTTGTTGAAAATAAGGCTGCCATACCAGATGACTCATGATGCCTTATAAACAATGCGGGTTTAATAAGCACAAGGATCCACTTGGAACAAGTGAAGTAGATGTTGATAGACCTATATGATTAGAACACAACCATGAAAAGAGTTGGTCCATAGAAGGTTGGATGATGGTGTGAGGTTCTGTCAAAGTTGGCATGTTGACTAGATTTGTCGAAATAGTTATTTTCTTGCCTGCAAAACCATCAAGAACAAGTGGGTTGGAGGATGATATAACCAAGGGAAAGAGTGGGACTTGTTAGTCCTTAGGATGGTTAACAAGATTTCTCAGATGCATTTTCAAAAATTCACAAGGGTTGAGAAAGGGAGGCATTCAAAAGGTGATGTTGGAAATAGTTTTCCAGACAGCCAAATTTGGCAGATTTAGGGATTTTGACTAGAGCATGAGAGGGGATTTTTTTGATGGGTTGCAAGGTACCCAAGCATCATAAATTGGATGATTTTGAAGTGTAGATTGAGTAGAAAGGATCCATGCCTTATATTGTTCTTCATTGACTTGAAAACTTCTAGAAGGGATATCTTCAGAATTGATCTGGTTAAGGATTTTAGATGATCACCTAGTATCTAGAGATTAGACCCTGCTTTGTTGTCCCGTTTAGGGTGTGCTGATTTGGAAACCTCTTGATCCTAGTGATGATCTCCTAGAGTATCTCATACTATCTCCTAAGCAGACAAATCAAGCAGCAGATTAAGGCAATTCATCTTATAATCAAATCAACTACTACTAGGGTTACCATCAAGCTTAGCTTGAGGTAAGGATGGACAATTTTGAAAGGTTGTACTTTGGATAAGGTAAGAGTCCTTGGTATCCCTACCAAGAGTAGAATTCAAAAGTTTTATAAAAGGTTTTGAAAATCCTGGAGGTAAGAGTAGTTGAAGGTTCTGTCTTGAAAACATAAGGAGATTATATTATATATCTCTCCATAGTTTTGTCAATAGAAGCCACTAAAATAGTTTTGGTTACATAAGCATCTTGGCTCATATTTTGAAATGCCGGAACATTTGAGAATATGTAAAATGAGCAAGGATAATTTTGTTAAATAGCTTTTGTCAACTGATGGTGAGGTAATGAATATCATATGGTAGACACTCACATGCACAAGCACAAACAAACAACAAGCAAACACTGCACCAATGTACAAGAAAAAGTTTTTGTTCCCCTGATTTTCGCATTCTGGACAACTAATCAGGGTTGCAGAAATTGGGATGTTACAATAGCTAGAGTCATTCCATGTGTGTTCTTTTCACAAACCACATATGGATCCACTAGAGTCATTATCTGTGTGTTCTTTTCATTAAACATAGTTAGAGTCATTGCATGTATATTCTTTTCACAAACCACATATGGATCCAACAGAGTCATTGCATGTGTGTTCTTTTCATAAACCACATATGGATCCACCAGAGTTCATTGCATGTGTGTTCTATTCATAATCCACATGAGCATGTGTCTTCTTTTCACAAACCACACATGGATCCACAAGTAACATTGGATGTGTGTTCTTTTCCTAAAACACATATGGATCCACCAGAGTCATTTCATGTGTGTTCTTTTCATGAACCACAACTAGAGTCAGTGAATGTGTGTTATTTTCACAAACCACATATGGATCCACCAGAGTAATTAGATGTGTGTTCTTTTCATAGACTACATATGGATCCAACAGTGTCATTGCATGTGTGTTCTTTTAATAAACCACAACTAGAGTCACTGGATGTGTGTTCTTTTCATAAACCACAACTATGGTCATTGCATGTGTGTTCTTTTCATAAACCACATATGGATCCACGCGTGTTATTGAATGTGTTTTCTTTTCAGAAACCACATATGGATCCACCAGAGTCATTTCATGTCTATTCTTTTCATTAACCATAGCTAGAGTCATTGCATGTCTGTTCTTTTCACTAACCAGATAAGGATCCACCAGAGTCATTTCATATGTGTTCTATTCAGAAACCACATATGGATCCACCAGAGTCATTGCATCTCTATTCTTTTAATAAACCACATGGATCCACCAGTGTCATTGCATGTGTGTTCTTTTCATTAACAATAGCCAGAGTCCTTGCATGTTTGTTCTTTTCACAAGCCACATAAGGATCCACCAGAGTCCTTGCATGTCTGTTATTTTAATAAATAACATATGGATCCACCAGAGTTCATTGCATGTGTTTTCTTTTCATAAACCACATGAGAATGTGCGTTCTTTTCCTAAAGAAAATATGGATGCACCAGAGTCATTGGATGTGTGTTCTTTTCATGAAACACAATTAGAGTCAGTGAATGTGTGTTATATACACAAACCACATATGGATCCACCAGATACATTGCATGTGTGTTCTTTTCATAGACCACATATGGATCCACCAGTGTCATTGCATGTGTGTTCTTTTAATAAACCAAAGCTAGAGTCACTGGATGTGTGTTCTTTTCATAAACCACAACTAGAGTCATTGCATATGTGTTCTTTGTACAAACCACATCTGGATCCAGAAGTGTCATTGAATGTGTGTTCTTTTCATAAACCACATATGGATCCACTAGAGTCATTACATGTGTGTTCTTTTCATTAAGCATAGCTAGAGTCATTGCAGGTTAGTTCTTTTCACAAGCCACATAAGGATCCACTAGAGTCATTTAATGTGTGTTCTTTTCAGAAATCACATATGGATCCACCAGAGTCATTGCACGTATATTCTTTTACTCTTCTCCCACACTAATCACTATCTCCTTCCTCCTGCCGCGGCCACCCTCACCCTGCAAGCCATGGCTCCACTGAGGAGGGGGAGAGGCCGGTCGACGATCCTCCTGGAGAAAAGGGAGAGAAATCGCTGCGAGGCACTTCTTGCTCTACCAGCCGCTCAAGCCCACCCTCTCATCGAGGCCCAATCTCCCCCGACAATGGTGCCGAGTGTTCTAGCAGGCGAGGGCACCTCCCGGTACGGTCTTCTTGTTCTACTTCTTCTCCATCTCCCTCTCCATCATGATCTTATTCAACTTCTTCTTGTTTTTCTTCTTCTTCTTGCTCTTTCTCTTCTACGTATTACAGGCCTGCTGTGGAGCCCGAATCCACCACGATGGAGGCGTTGTAGTACCCGTTCGTCCCCGTTCCATGTCTCCGCAAGGTAGCAAATCTCCACATTGTTATTTCTCCGAGTTGTGATGTGGATTTCTTAGATCCTGTTCGCCCCGCATTGGTTTTTCTTCTTCTCTTGCGAGTTGTATTAGTTTTCATGATTATGACTGGATCTCTTGGTCTTTCCTTAATACCGCTGTTCATAGATTCACTATGGATTTTTTGTGATTAGGATTATTTTATCGTGGTCATGAATAGATTTCTAGGTCCATTTGTGAACACTGCGGTCAATAGATTCAACGGGGATTTTTTTATCTGTATTAGTATTCACCTGGAACCTGGAGTGTAATTATAGAATTCCTATTTCAATAAACATGAACGATGCAGCGATCGAAGGCTGAGTACCGTGACAAGGTGGTCGCGATCAGTTCCAAGATTGTCAACCAACATGAGCTTGCACGCTCCCTCACCCAAGTTAATGAGAGCCTAAGCAAGCAATTATCTGTGCACGTGATGTCGAGAGGCTGCAGAAAGTGCTCGACCGTAACTTGAATAGGCAAGAAAAGGCCATCAAGATAATCAACAAGCTCATGGAGGAGAAGAAGAATCTCGTGGAAAGGTGCATTCTCCTGCAGGACAAGTCAGCGAGGCACTCTGAGGCCACGTCGAGGACACCAAGGCTACCATCCAAGCCTACCATGACAAGAACCGTTGCCTGGATGCAGTGAAGGAGATGAAGGAGGACATGAGCAGAGGGATCACCGTACTCGAGGGTGTTCAGAAAGAGAACGAGGAGCTAAGGGCATGTCTGGAGGCGTATCGGAGTAATGCCCAAGTCTGATTCCCGTTAGCGGGGACACGAATATCAGTTCGTCCTCCACTCCTTTTGTAATGTTTAGGGTTCAGGGAGCAATGCCCAAGTCTGCTTCCCATTATAGGGTGCAATAAGAATCCTAGGGCAACTACTTATCTATCTGGACATGTGATGTTGGTGTTCATGTTCATGAATGGACACCATGTGCTCTTTTCATTATGTATATGTGTAACATCCCAATTTCAGCAACCCTGATTAGTTGTCCAGAATGCAAAAGGAAGGGGAACAAAAACTTTTTCTCGTTTAGTGATGAAGTGTTTGCCTGTTGTTTGACTGTGTTTATGCTTATGATTGTGTATTAGAAGTTATACTCCTTACCTCAAGCTAGGCTTGATGGTAACCCTAGTAGTACGTTTGCTTAGTTTCTAAAATGAGTTGCCTTGATCTGCTGCTTGATTTGTCTGCTTAGGAGATAGTATGAGCTACTCTAGGATCTCATCACTAGGATCAAGAGGTTTCCAAATCACCACACCATAAGCAAGAATACAAAGCAGGATCTAATCTCTAGATACTAGGTGATCATCTAAAACCCTTAACCAGATCAATTCTAAAGATATCCTTTCTAGAAGTTTCCAAGTCAATGGAGACCAATATCAAGCATGGATCCTTTCTACCAAATCTACACTTAAACATCATCCACATGATGATGCTTTGGTACCTTGCTACCCATCAAAAGCCTCCCCTCTCACATTCTAGACAAAAAAACCCTAAATCTGCCAAATTGTTTGGAAACTATTTCCAACATCACCTTTTTGAATGCCTCCCTTTCTCAACCCTTGTGCATTTTTGAAAATGCATCTGAACCATCTTGTTAACCATCCTAAGGACTACCAAGGACCACTCTTTCCGTTGGTTAGATCATCTCCAACCTACTTGTTCTTGATGGTTTTGCAGGCAAGAAAATAACTATTCCTACAAATCTAGTCAACATGCCTACTTTGACAGAAGCTCACACCATCATCCAACCTTATATGGACCAACTCTTTGTATGGTTGTGTTCTACTCATATAGGTATATCAATATATACTTCACATGTTCCAAGTGGATCTTTGTGCTTCTTAAACCCACAAGGTTTTGAAGGCTACTTGATAATCTGCTTTGGCAAGCTTATTTTATTCAAAGTTTGAAAGCCTATCTTGGTGAAATCAAGCAAGATCAAGCTCAAAACTATATACCATGTTGATGTAAATGAAATTGGTCTAACTATCCATATACCCCTTGCATCAAGGTGAGCTCTGACCTCCAAGATCTAACAAGGTTTTGGTGGTATAAAAATAACAGCACCCTAGATCCACAACTTGTTTTCCATCTAATTCAAGTTGGATTCTCCAATCCCAAGATCGCAAATGCTTGTTACACCTTATGTACATCATCTCCTTTGATCATCAAGATTTATCAAATATTACCCATATTTATTATGGCTCCAAATCTAATTAATCTCTTTAATAGACCAAATCTCCCAAACTTCTTCCATAAAGGAAAGTTTGGTTTTTGCCAAAGCACTTCCCCAACTTTTGGCCCAATTGAGATCCATATATCATACCCTACCTTCCCATCTCAAAAGTAAATATTTTTGAGAAGTTTTATTATTTCTTTTTGCCTATTTTCTCAAATGGAAGAAATGGAATAATAATAGTTTTAAATACTTTTAATCCCCAATAAATCATGGGAAAATTCCTCAAAGTATGGAGTCATATTTAGAATAATCTCACATCAAAAACGAACCATGACCAATGTAAAATTTTCAAATGAGCTTCTATAAACCACTTCTGCACTTTTTGAATAATTGATACAAAGTGCATCTCGAATTCTTTGAAAAATCCCAAATAAATCTCAGAGATGCATCTTAACCTTACCCATTTACCAGCATCCCTACCTCAGCTGGTCAAGATCAAAAATCAAGATATAACTCTTGATCATCCTTTATGGCTGATTTGGACATTTAACCTTTTAGTACCCAAAAACCAAATCAAACCTCATCCAATCTTCTCCAACAAGCCTCCACAGCACCACCCCTCAATCCTGGTCGTGTGCACTGTAGCATCACTGTAGCAGCTCTCCTTCCCTTGTCCTTTGCACTTGGAGTAAGTGAGAGAGGGAGAAATGCTTGTCCCTTTTAAAAATCCCTAGCTGCTGCTGCACACTACCTCTCTGCCCCTACACGACTAGAGCACCCCACCTCTCTCCTCAGCACCGCCCAACCCGACCAATCCCCTACCTGGCCACCTCCATGTCCTCCCCATGGAACAAGTCCACCATGGATCTCCTCCCAAATAAATAGGCCAGAGGCCACCCCGTGCCTCCCCTGCCCCTCATTTGCTTCCTTTCCCTTCTTCTTACCACCCCTGAGACCCACTCCTCCTCCCCTGCCCTGATTTGGCCGAGGAAGGAATAAAATGGCCTCTCGGCCATTACTCAAGTTCCGAGCACGGTGCCCTCTCCCCAGCTCCCTATTATCTGCATGTCCCCTTTCTGACATCCCTAAAGAATTTTGGATCTAAACCTACTTTCCTCTTGCTCAGGAAGGCCTCCATAGACCGCCATCGTCGAGCTCCGGCGAGCTCCCTCTCAGGCGTGGACAAGCGGGTCACCTCCTGGCGTAGAACCGTACCTCGCCACCCACCGTTGAGGTCGCCGTCGTCCACCACGTCCTCTCTGCCACTCCCCGTCGCCTCTCCCTTGGCCCCAAGTGAGCCCTCCGCCGCCGGCGAGCCTTCTTAGGGTTTCCAGCGCCGCCACTGTGTCCAGAGGAGGAGGATGAAAGAGAGCCGTTCATCGCCCTCTAATCGGATGACCCTCGTCCCTCCTTACCCCTTCGCCGCCCGCTGCGGCTGGCAGGCGGGCCCCGCCCAGAGGGATTCGAATCCTCTCCTGTGCACTCTCCTGGTGAGCTGGGCCAGCCTTCCTCCTTCGTGGCCCAACTCCCCTCCAAATCCGGGCCCGTGACACCCTTTTCTTTTTACTTTATGTAAATTATTAGATCTCATTTCTGCAGTCTAGTTTAAATCTAATTGAAAATGGAAAAGGAGGTATTTTGCCCAAATAGATTTTTTACCATGTTCAGGTGTGTTTTGTGCAACATGCAAAACAAGCCTTAGGACCAAAATCATTTTCATGATTTTCTAAAAATTATTCTACTAAGATTTGTCCCTTCCACTATTTAATTCTTTCTAGTAGTTTCGTAAATCCAATTGTTGTGAATCCACTCACTACTTAAAGGTATGTGAGATACCCTACTTGTGACCCTGACCCCATGAACTTTTACTTCCTATTCTGCCCCTGGAAAAAATAACAAAAACAACCATAATATTCCTTTAGGAATTTCTCTAGGTCAAACCAACAGAGGTATTGGCCTAATCCCAACTCCCAGTAATACTCCCTATCAACTTCTATCAAACACCAGTAGCTCAAATTTTATTGAGCTCTGGTTCAATTTTTATGAATTAAACTATTCTATGTAGACTCATTTCACTAAATAAACCACTCCAGAAGTTATTTATATCCAAAAAGGTTGATTCCAATTCCTACAGAAAGGTATTCTAAATTCCTACCATGTGCCCTTGGAATCAACTCAAAAGCTTCTGTAGTTTTAATTTGGTGAAAAAGACAAAAAAACAACATAACTTCCTTTGGGATTTTCCTACGGGCATTCTGTTAATTATTTTTTAGTGATTCCAACTCTCAGTGAACAAGTACATGAATCCCTACCTAACCACCCAAGGAAATAATTTTTGGAGCTCTAGGACTTATTTCCTAAAACTAGAGTTTTAATCACTAGAAAATGCTTATTAAATCAAGGGAGATTTATAAAATAGTGAAACCACTTTTGTTGGCTTCATTTTACCAATACCTATCTGATGGTACCATTTTGATACAATGAGATCATACATGATATGGTCTTGGTCCAAAATCCATCTCCTAGGTAGTTTCTAGACTATAAATCCTAAGGGATTTTCTTCCATATTTCCAAGAAAAGGCCAATCTTATTACTCCATTCTTCCTAATACCTACTGATTTGTAAACTTGTATTGTCCATTGCTCGCTGTATGTATTGATATTTGTATGCCTTGTTTTGATTGAGGTCTTGCTTGTTTGCATGTATACTCGATGACGACGATACTTGCGCTTGTATTGACACCGAGAAGAAGAGATCTTATTATTATTGGTATTGGTATTCTTGGTTATCTAAAGATGAAGTCCAAGGACATATTGCCATATTGCTGATCATCAGGCAAGCCACCTTCTTGCTCATAAGACTTGTCCTACTATTTTACTTATGCATGTTTTATCTACTGTTAATTAAAACTGCACTGTTTTACTATATGATGTTGTATGCCCGGTAGTGGCTTGGATCCTCCAAACCATTACTCAATGGTACTACTAAGTACAACCCTCTCGATGATACCTACTTGTCCCTAGTATGGTAGATGGTGTAGCACACCATACCCTTTGGAGACCCTGTTTTAGCCGAAACAAAACTAGAGGATGGGAAGACCCCCGACAAAGTTTTTACCAAATGTTTTATGATAAAACCTTGGTGAGGTGGGACCTCCCAAGAGATGTTTAGAAAGAAAAAGGTTTGTTTTACAAAATGATGAAGGAAGCTGGAGGAAAAAGGTTTACGAAAATGCACCCGGTTCTTTGCAGTTTTGCTACAACAACTAACCCGTGCAACCACACTACTCTGGAATGGGACAGGGCTAGATTTGATGTTTGTTTACTCAGGTATAAGCTGCCTCGCAACAACTACAGGGGATAAAAATCCCTGGAGGGTGGGCTTTCTCACATAAGGGTCCACGTGGGACATCGACCTGGAGAAGGAATGAAGGGTTTGCGGGCCTTCACGCATTACTATGATCCCCTCATTGAAAGCGCCCCACTTGGGAAGTGCAAAATGTGCTCCGGTTGGTCCTTGGTACTCGACGTCCTAGTGTTGAGGGGAACAACACTCATAGGGTAGACACTTATATTGGAGTGGGCATCCGGAGAGTCTTGATCGGTTACTCGACCCACGATCGGTGTAGATCAGGGTAATGTACCCGGATGGTGTGGGTAAAGTGTACAACCTCTGCAGAGTGTAAATATATTCGAATAGCCGTGTCACAGTCATGGATGGTTGGGAAGGTTGCTGTAGAGCGGTGCTGGTTTTGTTTTCAAAAAGGATTTCGGAAAAGAAATGGCTTTGGAAATGTTTTGACCATGGGATGGTCGTAAGGGAGAAAGATTTTTACCATGGGATGGTCGGAAGGAGGAGAAAGGAGTTTGGTCATGGGACGACCTGAAGACGGGAACAAATGGGTACCGCAACCCTAGTGTTTACAAAACTTTTCAAAAGGTTTCCAAAATGGTTTACAAAACTTTTCAATAAAGATATGTAGATGCTATATCTACAAGAGAAACTATTTGAGAAAAGAACCTCTCTTGAATCCCTCCTACTACCACAGCCATAATGCATATCCTCTTGTTTTTACTGTTATCTTAAGGTGGTTTGTGAGTACACTCAAAGTACTCACTGACATTGTCCCTAGCTATTAACTTGGTCAGGTATCAAGAAGAGGTGAAGTGGACGACTATGCGAGCTAGGACGTTTTTCCCCAGTCAGTTGCCTGTATGTTATGGCATGGCTCGGGCTCTACGCTTGATGAAGTTCCGCTGATGTTGATCGATGTAGCAAGAATGGAAAATAAGGTATGACATGTATTCGTTATGTATTAGATGTTTACTTTGATACTTGTCGGTTATGTGCGATGACTAAATGATCATGGGATCGTGGTTGTACGCATAATAGGGATTCTCGGAGGATTAATCCGAGGGCCCCACAGACTTGGTATCAGAGCCATCCTGACTGTAGGAGAACCTTAGTTAGCATGGTCACTAGACATGAACCTTATTTTGAAAACCCTGGCTTTCGAAAACTAGTTTCCCAATGAGTTTCAAAAAGTTCTACTTCTTCTCTTACTCTAAGTATATGCTTTCGAAAATGGTTTCCTATAACTCTCATCCAAACTTCAAACCTATGGATTTTAAATAACTAGGATCTAGACCTCGGTAAAGACAATGAGAACAAGATGAAGACATGCAACTACCAGCAAACACAAGGAGACTACAATATCACTCTACCAGCGGAATCCCCATAATCAGAAGACATCGGGTGTTGCACTATCAAGAAACGTCCAAGATATGACGAATGCTTCATCTGCAAGATAGTGACTCCGACTTGAAGAAAGACGATATCTAGGGTCAATAGTCCTAAGAATAGGATTCCCTACATCGCGAGTAGTTAACTCCTTGGTACCTAATGTTGATTGTGTTTGCTTCCCTAAGTGCATCCTGTGTTGCTTGATGTGTGTTGTTTGCCGAGGACATTGCGCTTCCCTCGCTCTGTTCCCCTTGTTTGTATGTTCTGGTTTGCTTTGACCTCCTTAAAAAAATGTGACTCGAGGAGCGATAACCCACCTAGCAACCTAAGAAACCCCTGTGTTGGCTGTCAGTAATGAGACCCGGACTAACCTCGAGAGTATATGAGAGGAAAAGCATCACAAGAACCAGGAGTTCAACATCGTCAAGTCAGAATCAACTCGAAGATTTCACCTCAGTAGGACGCATACCTCGTTAAACTCACCTCTCAAGACTCGGCAATAGCACGACACTCCCTTGTTACTCACTCTACTACAGCAAGAATCCCGTTGAAGCTGGAAGTCAACAATCGAAGGATCCTCAATATCCACAAGAAACCACCCGATAAGTCAACCAAGACAAGAAGGGAAGACCTAATCACACTAACCTTTAGTGTATTAGAGCTTCTGACTGCCTCAGGAGACTAACTAATTTAGTTGACCCTACCCAAAGTAATGGAATGATCCTCCCTAGAAGGTCATAACTACCCCTGAAGTCAGATGATTAGGAAGTGTGAAGACAACGAGTCCACTCCGCCATCAAGCAGAAGCAACGCAATAGATGCCAATGAAGATAGCTTACCCGACGCTGACTGCTTCAACCCTAACTAACTATTAGCACGAAGAGACGTAAACCGCTAATTTGTGCTGAGCTAACTCCTTAAAGATTCATTAAGAAACCACCCCCGATAAGGCTTAAGAAATAAGACGTGACTCGAAGACCCCAGCTCAAGACTCCGGGAAGATACAGCCTTCCGCTAACATCAGGTCAACACTCCAAGACCGAAGATCCTCACCACTCCTAAAGCACCTTAGTGAAGCTCTAAGGTGGAAAGACCGTGTCTTTCCACTCAATCCTGAGAAGAATGTCTACCAGAGGATACTTCAGAAGAGATCTTCAGATACAGCGTCTTTCTGCCATACAACCACCCGCGAGTTATCAGAGGAGAAACTAACTGAAGATCCTATGAAGTCCCTCTGCTAATTCAGCTGCAGACATACCGGAAGGACCACAACATCTCCAACCCCTCGGTTCCAATCGCTTAGAGGACGTAAGTCTCCGATGGCTCCAACAGACTAAGTACGAATAATCGTAGTATATAAGCCCCGTAGGGCCTCCCTTCGCGGACGTCATCGGAAGAATTCCAACTCTATGAGAAAGAGTGACGATAGTCTTCAAAACATCAATCCACAACTCCAAGAAGGAAGGACTATGTCAACTCTCTGATCTACCCTAGTTTAATCCTAAGGGGGAAAGACTGTGTCTTTCCCATAGAAATAGGGTAACCCTTTGCTGAAGCAAACTCAGGAATCCCGACCCAAAAGTCGTTAATTAGGATACGCTACGACTCTAAGGAAGAGCCGTGGACCCTCAGAGAAAGGTACACCAAGCCGTCGATTCTATCCTCCAACGAGTACCCGTAAAGTTTAGCATCGAGATAGTCCGCCCAGTGTAAGCCCTCGAGATATAGAGTCTGGAAGGAAAAGAAGGTCATTCCTCGTAATCAAGACTGGACTCTGCTCAACTCTCTGTGAATCCCGGAAGACTGGAGCTCAAATTCATCGACAGAGTAGTCACTTTCAAAGACGGAGTCCGTAAGATAGTATGCATAAGACACCTAGTATCAAATCGACTCAAAATCCCCTAACCCTACTCTCCTGAATCTCGGTACGAGATTCTTTTAAGGGGGAATGGTCTGTAACATCCCAATTTCAGCAACCCTGATTAGTTGTCTAGAATGCAAAAATCAGGGGGAACAAAAACTTTTTCTCGTTTAGTGATGAAGTGTTTGCATGTTGTTTGACTCTGTTTATGATTATGATTGTGTATTAGAAGTTATACTCCTGACCTCAAGCTAGGCTTGATGGTAACCCTAGTAGTAGGTTTGCTTAGTTTCTAAGATGAGTTGCCTTGATCTGTTGCATGATTTGTCTGCTTAGGAGATAGTATGAGCTACTCTAGGAGCTTCACTAGGATCAAGAGGTTTCCAAATCACCATACCCTAAGAAAGAATACAACGCAGGATCTAATCTCTAGATTCTAGGTGATCATCTAAAACCCTTAACTAGATCAATACTGAAGATATCCTTTCAAGAAGTCAATGAAGACCAATATCAATCATGGATCCTTTCTACCCAATCTACACTTCAACATCATCCACTTGATGATGCTTTGGTACCTTGCTACCCATCAAAAGCCCCCCTCTCACATTCTAGACAAGAAAACCCTAAATCTGCCAAATTTGGCAAAGTCTGAAAAACTATTTCCAACATCACCTTTTTGAATGCCTCCCTTTCTCAACCCTTGTGCATTTTTGAAAATGCATCTGATCCATCTTGTTAAACATACTAAGGACTGACAAGGACACTCTTGCCCTTGGTTAGATCATCCTCCAACCTACTTGTTCTTGATGGTTTTGCAGGCAAGAAAATAACTATTCCTGCAAATCTAGTCAACATGCCTACTTTGACAGAAGCTCACACCATCATCCAACCTTCTATGGACCAACTCTTTGCATGGTTGTGTTCTACTCATATAGTTATATCAATATCTACTTCACTTGTTCCAAGTGGATCTTTGTGCTTCTTAAAGCCACAAGGTTTTGAAGGCTAGTTGATAATCTTCTTTGGCAAGCTTATTTTATTCACAGTTTGAAAGCCTGTCTTGGTGAACTCAAGCAAGATCAAGCTCAAACCTCTATACCATGTTGATTTACATGACTTGGTATAACTATCCATCTACCCCTTGCATCAAGGTGAGCTCAGAGATCCAAGATCCAACAAGGTTTTGGTGGTATAAAAATAACAGCACCCAAGATCCACAACTCCTTGTTTTCCACATAATTCAAGTTGGATTCTCCAATCCCAAGATCGCAAATGCGTGTTACACCTTATATACATCATCTCCTTTGATCATCAAGATTTATCAAATATTACCCATATTTATTATGGCTCCAAATCTAGTTAATATCTTTAATAGACCAAAAATCCAAAACTTCTTCCATAAAGGAAAGTTTGGTTTTTGCCAAAGCACTTCCCAAAATTTTGGCTCAATTGAGATCCATATATCATACCCTACCTTCCCATCTCAAAATTAAATATTTTTGAGAAGTTTTATTATTTCTTTTTGCCTATTTTCTCAAATGGAAGAAATGGAATAATAATAGTTTTAAATACTTTTAATCCCCAATAAATCATGGGAAAATTCCTCAAAGTATGGAGTCATATTTAGAATAATCTCACATATTTAAAATACCTACCTCAGTAGGTCAAGATTAAAAATCAAGAAATAATTCTTGATCATCCTTTATGGCTGATTTGGACATTTAACCTTTTAGTACCCAAAAACCAAATCAAACCTCATCCAATCTTCTCCAACAAGCCTCCATAGCACCACCCCTCAATCCAGGTCATGTGCACTGTAGCATCACTGTAGCAGCTCCCCTTCCCTTGTCCTTTGTACTTGGAGTAAGTGAGAGAGGGAGAAATGCTTGTCCCTTTTAAAAATCCCTAGCTGCTGCTGCACACTACCTCTCTGCCCCTACACGACTAGAGCACCCCACCTCTCTCCTCAGCACCGCCCCACCTGACCAATCCCCTGCCTGGCCACCTCCATGTCCTTCCCATGGAACAAGTCCACCATGGACCTCCTCCTCCACAAATAAATAGGCCAGAGGCCACCCCATGCCTCCCCTGTCCCTCATTTGCTTCCATTCCCTTCTTCTTACCACCCCTGAGACCCACTCCTCCTCCCCTGCCCTGCTTTGGATGAGGAAGGAAGAAAATGGCTTCTTGGCCATTACTCAAGTTCCGAGCATTGTTCCCTCTCCCCAACTCCCTATTATCTCCATGTCCCCTTTCTGAGTCCTCCAAAGAATTATGGATCTAACCCTAATTTCCTCTTGCTTAGGAAGGCCTCCACAGACCGCCACCGTCGAGCTCCTGCGAGCTCCCTCTCGGGCGTGGACAGGCTGGTCGCCTCCTGGCATAGAACCATACCTCGCCGCCCACCGTTGAGGTCGCCGTCATCCACCGCGTCCTCTCCGCCGCTCCTCGTCGCCTCCCCTTGGCCCCAGGTGAGCCCTACGCCGCCGCCGAGCCCGCTTAGGGTTTCCAGCACCGCCACTGTGTCCAGAGGAGGATAAACGAGAGACGTTCCACGTCCTCTAATCGGACGACTCCCGTCCCTCCTTACCCCTTCGCCGCCCGCTGCGGCTGGCAGGCGGGCCCCGCCCGGAGGAATTCGAATCCTCTCCCACATGCTCTCCTGGTGAGCTAGGCCGTCCTTCCTCCTCCGCGGCCCAACTCCCCTCCAAATCCGGGCCTGTGACACCCTTTTCGTTTTCCTTTTTGTAAATTATTAGATCTCACTTCTGCAGTCTAGTTTAAATCTAATTGAAAATGGAAAATGAGGTATTTTGCCCAAATAGAATTTTTTCCATGTTCAGGTGTGTTTTGTGCAACATGCAGAACAAGCCTTAGGACCAAAATCATTTTCATAATTTTCTGGGAATTATTCTACTAAGAGCTATCCCTTCCACTATTTAATTCTTTCTTGTAGTTTGGTAACTCCAATTGGTGTTAATCCACTCAGTACTAAAAGTTATGTGAGATACCTTGCTTGTGACCCTGACCCCATGAATTTTTACTTCCTATTCTGCCCCTGGCAAAAATAACAAAAACAGCCATAATATGCCTTTAGGAATTTCTCTAGGTCAAACCAACAGAGGTATTGGCCTAATTCCAACTCCCAGTAAACTCCCTATCAACTTCTATCAAACACCAGCAGCTCAAATTTTATTGACCTCTAGTTCAATTTTTATGAATTAAACTATTCTGTGTAGACTCATTTCACTAAATAAACCACTCCAGAAGTTCTTGATATCCAAAAAGGTTGATTCCAATTCCTCCAGAAAGGTATTCTAAATTCCTACCATGTGCCTTTGGAATCAACTCAAAAGCTTCTGTAGTTTTAATTTGGTGAAAAAGACAAAAACCCCACAAAACTGCCTTGGGATTTTCCTACGGGCATTCTATTATTTATTTTGGAGTGATTCCACCTCCCAGTTAACAAGTACATGAATCGCTACGTAACCACCCAAGGAAATAATTTTTGGAGCTCCAGAACTTTTCTGGTGAATTATTTCCTAAAACTAGAGTTTTAATCACTAGAAAATGCTTATTAAATCAAGGGAGAATGATAAAATAGTGAAACCACTTTTGCTGTCTTCATTTTGTCAATACCTATCTGATGGTACCATTTCCATACAATGAGATCATACAGGATATGGTCTTGGACCAAAATCCATCTCCTAGGTAGTTTCTAGACCATAAATCCTAAGGGATTTTCTTCCATATTTCCAAGACTAGGCCAATCTTATTACTCCATTCTTCCTAAGACCTACTGATTTGTAAACTTGTATTTTCCATTGCTCGCTGTATGTATTGAGGTTTGTATGCCTTGTTTTGATTGAGGTCTTGCTTGTTTGCATGTATACTCGATGACGACGATAGTTGCGCTTGTATTGACACCGAGAAGAAGAGATCTTATTATTATTGGTATTGGTATTCTTGGTTATATAAAGATGAAGTCGAGGGAAATATTGCCATATTGGTGATCATCAGGCAAGCCACCTTCTTGTTCATAAGTCTTGTCCTACTATTTTACTTATGCATGTTTTATCTACTGTTTATTAAAACTACACTGTTTTACTATATGATGTTGTATGCCCGGTAGTGGCTTGGCTCCTCCAAACAATTACCCAATGGTACTACTAAGTACAACCCTCTCAATGATACCTACTTGTCCCTAGTATGGTATATGGTGTAGCACACCATACCCTTTGGAGACCCTGTTTTAGCAGAAGCAAAACTAGAGGATGGGAAGACCCCCGACAAAGTTTTTACCAAATGTTTTATGATAAAACCTTGGTGAGGTGGGAGGTCCCAAGAGATGTTGAGAAATAAAAAGGCTTGTTTTACAAAATGATGAAGGAAAGCTGCAGGAAAAAGGTTTACAAAAACGCACCTGGTTCTTTGCAGTTTTGCTACAACAACTAACCCGTGCAACCACACTACTCTGGAATGGGACAGGGCTAGATTTGATGTTTGTTTACTCAGGTATAAGCCGCCTCGCAACAACTACAGGGGATAAAAATCCCTAGAGGGTGGGCCTTCTCACATAAGGGTCCATGTGGGACATCGACCTGGAGAAGGAACGAAGGGTTTGTGGGCCACCATGCATTACTATGAGCCCCTCATTGAAAGAGCCCACTTGGGAAGTGCAAAATGCGCTCCGGTTGGTCCTCGGTACCCGACGTCCCGGTGTTGAGGGGAACAACACTCATAGGGTAGACACTTATATTGGAGTGGGCATCCATAGAGTCTTGATAGGTTACTCGACCCACAATCAGTGTAGATCAGGGTAGTGTACCCGGATGGTGTGGGTAAAGTGTACAACCTCTGCAGAGTGTAAATCTATTTGAATAGTCGTGTCTGCGATCATGGAAGGTTGGGAAGGTTGCTGTAGAGCGGTGCTGGTTTTGTTTTCAAAAAGGATTTCGGAAAAGAAATGGCTTTGGAAATGTTTTGACCATGGGATGGTCAGAAGGAGGAGAAAGGAGTTTGGTCGTCGGACGACCTGAAGACAGGAACAAATGGGTACCCCAACCCTAGTGTTTACAAAACTTTTCAAAAGGTTTCCAAAATGGTTTACAAAAGTTTTCAACAAAGATATGTATATGCTATATCTACAAGAGAAACTATTTGAGAAAAGAACGTCTCTTGAAGCCCTCCTACTACCATAGCCATAATGCATATCCTCTTGGTTTTACTGTTATCTTAAGGTGGTTTGCGAGTACACTCAAAGTACTCACTAGCATTGTCCCTGGCTATTAACTTGGTTAGATATCAAGAACAGGTGAAGTGGACGACTATGCGAGCTAGGACGTTTTTCCACAGTCAGGTGCCTATAGGTTAAGGCATGGCTCGGGATCTACGCTTGATGAAGTTCCGCTGATGTTGATCGATGTAGCCATAATGCCAAATAAGGTATGACATGTATTCATTATGTATTGGATGTTTACTTTGATACTTGTCGGTTATGTGCCACGACTAACTGATCATGGGATCGTGGTTGTATGCATAACAGGGATTCTCGGAAGATTAATCTGGGGGCCCCACAATCTGGACATGGGTTTCTGCATTATTAGTTTGCCACTCTCCCACTACTATTTGGTGATATTGGGAAAAACCCACAGCACACTAAATTGCAGATAAATCTTATTTGTCTTTGAAATTGAAATTATGACAGTGCCACTAGTCGATTCATAAAATGTTGATTAGTCCTAGATTTCTTCTTCCTTGAAATTATGACAGTGTCACTAGTCGATTATGGAAACTAACCAGCTTGTCCTGGTGAACTGAACAAACCATACTATGTATTTTTGTTGCAGGGAAAGAGGCGAAAGATTGACCAGGACCTGGCGACCTAGCTAAATGACAAGATAGCAATCCAAAGGGAGAAGCAGAATTCCCAGAAACTGGCCTTTGACCACCTGCGCGCTGAACTCGCGTTCCTTTCTGACAAGTGCCAGAAACCGAAGGAGTTAAACACCGACTGGGCGAAGCTACACAGTGAAGGTCGCACCTCGGCTAGGAAGTAGAAGGAGATCATGAAAGGGATCTTGAAGGAAAATCGTATGGCTACAGACCAACTTCTCCTATCCGTGACGGAGCGTTGGAACCTACAGCTGAAGCACGACATAGTACTGAAGGAGCTGGCCGATCTTAGGGAGGAAAACATGGAGCTCCTGGCTAGGCTCGCTTGAACACAACATATGTCTATTTAGTACTGAACTGCCTATTTTATCCTCTGAAGTGGTGATTTTGTAAGCGTGAACTTAACTCTATGCACGATATGTGTGTTCGTCTGAAATTAGTTTGCTCGAGGATTGAGTTTGGTTTAGTTAAGAAAGTGCAAATGCAAGTTTTATAGGTAACTAGTTTTAGGCATTGGCACAACATAAATTATTCATCTCGAAATTCCTTTATCCTCTATAGTCTGTCCTTGTTCACCCTCGCGCGCCTTCTTCAGTTCCTTCAACAGATCCGCAATGCAGTACTCTAGCTTCTTCTTGTCTTCCCTGAGCTGATCCCTCTCCTTTTCTGCATTATGAATCAGCAACCTATGACTATCCTGAAGCTTCTTTGCAGTTCCAACAACCAAGCTCCCATCGATTCCGTCAGTTAGCTCTGAATGCAAATTATTGATTTCTTGTTCCAGCTCCTTATTTCGTACCGACAACTTGTAATTGTTTTCAGCTGCATCACTTACATCAGTAAATCTCCCCGACCTTTCCAACTCATACATCTCCCATAACTGTGCCAAACATTTCTTAAGTGCATCTGGCCACTCAAGATTCACCCACTCTACTCCTTTACACACCAGGCCAACCTAAAAACACACACACTATAGTGTTATCAACATGCACGATACATTTTACTTCATGTCATAGTTGCACATAATGTAAAAAAACCTGATTTGTACAGCCCAAAAACCTTCTCCTAGTGTTACTGCCTTCGAATGCAACATATCTCCTCAGTTTTAGCCCATGGTCACATGGCACTTCTCCACCGAGATCTAGGCCCTCCCATTCGGAGTGGTAGATCGTTCGTGGTACCTATAGGTAAACGCAAAGCTGAAATCAAACACGATTACATGCACATATGGATCTCAGATTGAGAGATTTACCATTGGCTAACCCTAGCCCGAGAAAACAAAGGAACTCACATCATGGAAGGAATACTAGATGTCAGAGAGAAGGCTGTCGCTTCTCGACTGGTCGTCCTTGCCGTTCAAGGACAGCATGGCGAATGCGTCATCGCAAGCGATAGCATCGGTGTCGGCGTCAGCATCGGCGAGAGAGAGAGAGAGAGAGAGAGAGAGAGAGAGAGAGAGAGAGAGAGAGAGAGAGAGAGAGAGAGAGAGAGAGAGAGAGAGAGAGAGAGAGAGAGAGAGAGAGAGAGAGAGAGAGAGAGAGAGATCCCTTCTACCTCTGCAACAATGACTAAATTGGCATGTTACACAATTTTAAAGGATACCATGCCCTTTCCCTGGATTACTATCTCCTGCCTAATATGGATTCTCTTCATACATTCTCATTTCAAATATTAAACCTGCACTGCCTCCATCCCAATTTCATTGCCTAACAAAAACCTACTAGTATATTACATCATCTAAAGAAACAAAATCATGTCAACTACAAGGTACTTATGCATCACTTCTTCAGTCATGGTTTCACAAAACATTACATTACAATCTCTCAAAAAACATAATCACATCATGGTTTCACAAAACATCACATTACAATCTCTCAACAAACATAATCACAGAAATAAGTATATTACATCAACTCAAGAAACAAAATCATGTCAACTACATGGTACTTACGCATCACTTGTCCTGTCATGGTTTCGCAAAACATTACACTACAATCTCTCAACAAACAAAATAACAGAAACAAGTATAGTACATCATCTCAAGAAACATAATCATCTCAACTACTATGTATTTATGCATCACTTGTCCAGTCATGGTTTCACAAAACATTACATTACAATGTCCCAACAAACATAATAACAGAAACAAGTACGGTACATCATCTTAAGAAACATAATCATGTCAACTACAATGTACTTATGTCTTATTACAACAACGATGGTTTCAGTGAGTGACATGTCTGAAAATCTCAACAGCTCGCACAACATTATATCGCAATCTCTCAACAAACATAATCACAAAAACACGCTCTAAATACAACAACAGTCAAAATTACAAATACAGGTAGGGGAACCCCGCTGTCCATATCACAAGCCTAGGGTAGCAGCTCTCATCAGATCAGATCAGCGTCGATCACCTCATTTTGTTCAGCCACTACATGGGCATCTACATCCACTATAACCTGTTCAACAACATTAGAAATGGTACCAAGGAAGAACACCTTCCTAGTTCGCTTCTTTCGTCGCATAATCTGCATAAGATCTTCAGTATCCAAAACATCTATGAATTGCTGCTTCTTATGATGCCAGCACTGGATTTTTGCCATCTTCTTAGGGCCAATACTGATTTCCTTACCGATCAACATCTATTGGTCCATAATCTGTAGGAGCAGAAGCTCTTGCAGCAAGATCTCCAGCATCTGCATACATATCATCAATCATCGCTTCAACTTTCACCTTACGATCAGCTACACAACACTCCCAAACCATCTGAAGCTCATGGGAGTGCTCAATTTGCTGAGAGGTATCATTCATGTTGAGCCACACCAATTTTTTCCTCTGTCTAGAATCCTAGGGAATTCTAGCGGCAAACATATCTACCAGCTGCTAAAACAGACACAACCTCTTTGCAATTCACAAGAAGATGCACATCTTACCCAAACACAACCCTCTCGCAACCAAAATCATGTTTTGCAGTGTACTGCCGAACATGAACTGTGAACTCATATAGGTCCCTTGTATCAAAGCTTTGCCTAATTTGATTAAAAAGGGGAACTTTTCAGTTCACTCAATTCTATTATGATGTAACTAATCTACTTGCAAGATAAGGCACAGATAAGAAAAATTCACCTCTCGCTCTTCTCCTGGGTTTTTTTCTTCGAGATATGGGTGCCGCATCCGCCCACCGGAGACTTACAATCCGCCACCGGCCTTGCTTTTCTCTTCAACCAGCTGCTTGTAGGTACCTTGGGAGCAGAATACTTGCTGGCCTCCTCGCTAACCGGGGCTGTAGACCTCGCCGCTGCTACGCCTTGAGCCCCAGACATGGGCCTCGACGGACCCAAATCAGTCAGCGACGTAGCTACAACCTTCGCCTTGCAAGATATGTTGGGCCGCCCCCATTGGATTCAGTGTCGGGGGAGGGAGAAAAAAGGTCCTCTGCCGCCGGCAGATTTAGGGTCGGGGAAGGGAAGAAAAGGGACCGCCGCAGCAAGATTTAGTGTCGAGAGTTAGTAAAGTATAGTAATGGATTTTCCCCTACGACAAGTGCAGGGTGGCTAAGAAGAGTGACCGGCGAAGAAGGGGCACAACAGGAACTAGTGTAACGGAATATCCTGACTTAACGGGCGCGATTAGAAAATATTGGGTTTGGCCATCATTCACTCGGAAGACCCCTCTCAGCAATTGGCGCCCCAACTTTTGGAATCGTGGTGATTAAAATCAACTTGAGTTCCGCGTTGCCTGGGCGCTCCAACTTTCGGGCCGCAAAATGATATTCTCCATTTGACGTGTGTTCTTTTCACAAACCACATATGGATCCACTAAAGTCATTGCATGTTTGTTATTTTCGTAAACCACATGGATCCCCTAGTGTCATATCATGTGTGTTCTTTTCATTAACCAAAGCTAGAGTCATTGCATGTCTGTTCTTTTCACAAACCACATATGGATCCACCAGAATCATTGCATGTGTGTTGTTTTCAGTAACCACAGTTAGATTCATTACATGTTTGTTCTTTTCATAAATGACATATGGATCCACCAGTGTCATTGCATGAGTGTTCTTTTCATAAAGCACTCATGGAGCCACTAGAGTTCATTGCATGTGTGTTCTTTTCATAAACCACAGCTAGAGTCATTGCATGTCTGTTCTTTTCACAAACCACATATGGATCCACTAGAGTCATTGCATGTGTGTTCTTTTCACCAACCACATATGGACCCAGTAGTGTCATTGAATATGTGTCCTTTCATTAACCACGGCTAGAGTCATTGTATGTATGTTCTTTTCACAAACCACGTTAGGAACCACCAGAGTCATTTCATGTGTGTTCTTTTCACAAACCACATATGGATCCATCAGAGTCATTGCATGTCTGTTAGTTTCATAAACTACATGTATCCACCAGTGTCATTGCATGTGTTTTTCTTCATTAACCACAACCATAGTCATTGTATGTATGTTGTTTTCACAAACTACATAAGGATCCACTAGAGTCATTGCATGTATGTTCTTTTCATAAACAAACATATGGATCCACCAAAGTTCATTGCATGTGTGTTCTTTTCATAAACCATAGCTAGCGTCATTGCATGTGTGTTCTTTTCAAAAACCACATATGGATCCACCAGAGTCATTGCATGTGTGTTCTTTTCATTAACCACAGCTAGAGTCATTGCATGTCTGTTCTTTTCACAAACCACATATGGATCCACCAGAGTCATTGCATCTGTGTTCTTCTCATAAACCACATATGGATCCACCAGAGTTCATTGATTGTCTGTTCTTTTCATAAACCACATGAGCATGTGTGTTCTTTTCACAAACCACATATGTATCCACCAGTGACATTGAATGTGTGTTCTTTTTTACTAAAACACATATGGATCCATGAGAGTCATTGCATGTGTGTTCTTTTCATGAAAAACAACTAGATTCAGTGAATGTGTGTTATATTCACAAACCACATATGGATCCACCAGAGTCATTACATGTGTGTTCTTTTCATAGACCACATATGGATCCACCAGTGTCATTACATGTTTGTTCTTTTAATAAACCACAGGTAGAGTCACTGGATTTGTGTTCTTTTCATAAACCACAACTAGAGTCATTGCATGTGTGTTCTTATCACAATCCACATATGCATCCACCAGTGTCAGTGAATGTGTGTTCTTTTCATAAACCACACATGGATCCACCAGAGTCATTGCATGTGTGTTCTTTTGATTAACCACAGCTAGAGTCATTGCATGTATATTATTTTCACAAACCACATAAGGATCCACCAGAGTCATTTCATGTGTGTTATTTTCACGAACCAAATATGGATCCACCGGAGTCATTGCATGTTTGTGCTTTTCATAAACCACATGGATCCACTAGTGTCATAGCATGTGTGTTCTTTTCATTAACCAAAGCTAGAGTCATTGAATGTCTATTCTTTTCACAAACCACATATGGATCCACCAGAATCATTGCATGTGTGTTCTTTTCATTAACCATAGTTAGAGGCATTGCATGTCTGTTCTTTTCACAAACCACATATCGATCCACCAGTGTCATTGCATGAGTGTTCTTTTCATAAATCACATATGGAGCCACCAGAGTTCATTGCATGTGTGTTCTTTTCATAAACCACATACAGATCCACCAGAGTTCATTACTTGTCTATTCTTTTCATAAACCACATGAGCATGTGTGTTCTTTTCACAAACCACATATGTATCCACCAGTGACATCGAATGTGTTTTACTTTCCTAAAACACATATGGATCCACCAGAGTCATTGCATGTGTGTTGGTTTCATGAACCACGACTAGATTCAGTGAATGTCTATTATTTTCACAAACCACATATGGATCCACCAGAGTAATTGCATGTATGTTCTTTTCATAGTCCACATATGGATCCACTAGTGTAATTGCATGTGTGTTCTTTTAATAAAACATAGCTAGAGTCACTAGATGTGTGTTCTTTTCATAAACCACAACTAGAGTCATTGCATGTGTGTTCTTTTCACAAACCACATATGGATCCACGCGTGTCATTGAATGTGTGTTCTTTTCACAAACCACATATGGATCAACTAGAGTCATTGCATGTCTGTTCTTTTTATTAAGCACAACTAAATTCATTGCATGTCTATTGATTTCACAAACCTTAATGATCCACCAGAGTCATTTCATATGTGTTCTTTTCACAAACCACATATGGATCCACTAGAGTCATTGCATGTCTGTTCTTTTCATAAACCACATGGATCCACTAGTGTCATTGCATGTGTGTTCTTTTCATTAACCACAACTAGAGTCATTGCACGTCTGTTCTTTTCACAAACCACATAAGGATCCACCAGAGTCATTGCATGTCTGTTATTTTAATAAACCACATATGGATCCACCAGAGTTCATTGAATGTGTGTTCTTTTCATAAACCACATGAGCATGTGTGTTCTTTTCTCAAACCACATATGGATCTACCAGTGACATTCGATGTGTGTTCTTTCCCTTACACACATACGGATCCACTAGAGTCATTGCATGTGTGTTCTTTTCATGAACCATAACTAGAGTCAGTGAATGTGTCTTCTTTTCACAAACCACATATGGATCCACCAGAGTCATTGCATGTGTGTTCTTTTCATGAACCACATTCAGTAAATGTGTGTTCTATTCACAAACCACATATGGATCCACCAGAGTCATTGCATGTGTGTTCTTTTCATAGACCACATATGCATCCACTAGCGTCATTGCATGTGTGTTGTTTTAATAAACCACAACTAGAGTCACTGGATTTGTGTTCTTTTCATAAACCACAACTAGAGTCATTGCATGTGTGTTCTTGTCACAAACCACATATGGATCCACCAGTGTCATTGAATGTGTGTTATTTTCATAAACCACATATGGAACCACCAGAGTCATTGCATGTGTGTTCTTTTGATTAACCATAGCTAGAGTCATTGCATGTCTATTCTTTTCACAAACCACATAAGGATCCACCAGAGTCACTTCATCTGTGTTGTTTTCACAAACCACATATGGATCCACCGGAGTCATTGCATGTTTGTGCTTTTCATAAACTACATCGATCCACTAGTGTCATATCATGTGTGTTCTTTTCATTATCCAAAGCTAGAGTCATTGCATGTGTGTTCTTTTCACAAACCACATATGGATCCACCAAAGTCATTGCATGTGTGTTCTTTTCATTAACCACAGCTAGAGTCATTGCATGTCTATTATTTTCACAAACCACACATGGATCCACCAGAGTCATTGCATGTGTGTTCTTTTGATAAACCACATACGGATCCACCAGAGGTCATTGCATGTGTGTTCTTTTCATAAACCACATGAGCATGTGTGTTCTTTTCACAAACCATATATGTATCCACCAGTGACATTGAATGTGTCTTCTTTTCCTAAAACACATATGGATCCACCAGAGTCATTGCATGTGTGTTCTTTTCATGAACCACAACTAGAGTCAGTGAATGTGTTTTATTTTCACAAACCACATATGGATCCACGCGTGTCATCGAATGTGTGTTCTTTTCACGAACCACATATGGATCCACCAGAGTCATTGCATGTCTGATCTTTTTATTAACCATAGCTAGAGTCATTGCATGTCTATTCTTTTCACAAACCACATAAGCATCCACCAGAGTCATTTCATATGTGTTCTTTTCACAAACCACATATGGATCCACTAGAGTCATTGAATATCTGTTCTTTTCATAAACATCATGGATCCACCAGTGTCATTGCATGTGTCTGCTTTTAATAAACCATAGCTAGAGTCACTGGATGTGTGTTCTTTTCATAAACCACAACTAGAGCCATTGCATGTGTATTCTTTTCACAAACCACATATGGATCCATGCATGTCATTGAATGTGTGTTCTTTTCACAAACCAC
The DNA here is from genome assembly GCA_916181665.1 of Avena sativa. Taxonomy (NCBI): domain Eukaryota; kingdom Viridiplantae; phylum Streptophyta; class Magnoliopsida; order Poales; family Poaceae; genus Avena; species Avena sativa. Next base: position 202,234,073 of record OV702290.1, read on the forward strand.
ATATGGATGCACTAGAGTCATTGCATGTCTGTTCTCTTCACAAACCACATGGATCCACCAGTGTCATTGCATATGTGTTCTTTTAATTAACCACAGCTAGAGACATTGCATGTCTGTTCTTTTCACAAACCACATATGGATCCACCAGAGTCATTTCATATGTGTTATTTTCACAAACCACATATGGATCCACGAGAGTCATTGCATGTCTGTTCTTTTCATAAACCACATGGATCCACTAGTGGCATTGTGTGTGTGTGTGTTCTTTTCATTAACCACAGCCAGAGTCATTGCATGTCTGTTGTTTTCACAATCCACATAACGATACACCAGAGTCATTGCATGTCTATTCTTTTTATAAACCACATATGGATCCACCAGAGTTAATTGTATGTGTGTTCTTTTCATAAACCATAGCTAGAGTCATTGCATGTCTGTTCTTTTCACAAACCACATATGGATCCATCAGAGTCATTACATGTGTGTTCTTTTCACCAACCACATATGGCAACAACTAGAGTCATTGCATGTGTGTTCTTTTCATTAACCACAACTAGAGTCATTGGATGTGTTCTTTTTCAGAAACCACAACTAGAGTCACTACATGTGTGTTCTTTTCATAGACCACATATGGATCCACCAGAGTCATTTCATGTGTGTTCTTTTCATAAACCACAACCAGAGTCATTGCATGTGTGTTCTTTTCACAAACCACATATGGATCCACCAGAGTCATTGCATGTGTCTTCTTTTCACAAACCACACATGGACCGACCAGTGTCATTGCATGTGTGTTCTTTTCATTAACCACAGCTAGAGTCATTGCATATGTGTTCTTTTCACAAACCAAATATGGATTCATCAGAGTCATTGCATGTGTGTTTGATATGTTTCAAACGTATCTATAATTCTTGATGTTCCATGCTTGTTTTATATCTACTTTCTTATGTTTTATCCACACTTTGGAGTATTTTTACACATTTTCTGGAACTAACCTATTAACAAGATGCCACAGTACTAGTTGCCTGTTTTCTGTTGTTTTTGGTTTCAGAAAAGCTAGTAAGGAAATATTCTCGGAATTGGACCAGACAAAAGCCCAAGTCAATATTTCACCAGAAGGAATACAGAGTCTGGAGGGGAGACGAAGAGGGGAGCCAGGGAAGCCACACCCTAGGGTGGCGCGGCCAGCCCTAGCCGCGCAACCACCTGGTGTGGCCCGCTTGGTACTCCACCGACCTTGACTATTCGCCTATATATTGCCTCCGGGAAGAAAACCCTAAGTACCCGATCAAAATTCAATGAAAGAGTCTGTAGCTGCCACCATATCCATCCCTAGATCGGGAGGGAGCTGAAGCTCTTCCCCACACCCTGCTGGAGGGGAGAGATCACCCTAGAGGCCTTCTTCATCACCATGACTGCCTCCGGTGTGATGCATGAGTAGTTCATCCCTGGACTATGGGTCCATGTAGTAGCTAGATGGTTGGTTCTCCTCCTTTGTGCTACCATGTTTAGATCTTGTGATCTCCGTTCATGATCAAGATCATCTATTTGTAATCATACATGTTGTGTTTGTGGGGATCCGATGGATATTGAGATGCTATTTCAGATTGATTATTGATTTTATCATGTCTATGTTATTTGTGATCTTGCATGCTTTCCGTTATTAGTAGCTATCTTGGCCGAGTAGATGCTAGCAACTCCAAGAGGGAGTATTTATGCTTGATAGTGGGTTCATGCCTCTAGTAATCTGGGGAAGTGACATAAATCTATAAGGTACTAGATGTGTTGTTGCTACTAGGGAGAAAACAACAATCCTTTGTAAATAGAACAATCATATTGTTTACTTTACACGCAATGCTTAATGCAATTATTTGTTGCTTGCAACTTAATACTAGAGGGGGTTTGGATGATAACCTGAAGGAGGATTATTAGTTATAGATGTAGTTGGATTATGGTGTCTGTCAATTGCCCCGCTGTAATTTGTTCACCCAACATGTCATCTATCTTAAGGAGAATCACCTCTAGTGAACTATGGACCCCGGTCCATTCTTTTACCATCAATCTACAAGCTATTTACTATTTACTGTTTACTTTCTACAAGCAATTACTATCTTCCACACAATACGTTTAATCCTTTGTTTTCAGCAAAACCAGTGATATTGACAACCTCACTTTAAGTTGGGGGGCAAAGTTCTGTGGTTGTGTTGTGCAGGATTCGAAGTTGGAAACAACACCTTGGAGGTGTTTCCTTGCTCCTACTAGTTCGATAACCTTGGTTTCATAACTGAGGGAAAACTTGCTGTGGTGCTCATCATACCTTCCTCTTGGGGATCCCCAACGAGATCGATATATTTTGAGCCAACAAGCAGCTTTTTTGGCTCCATTGCCGAGGACTAAAGAATAAGAAGCTCCCACGTCAACAACGTGCCATCAAGCTTTTTCTGGCACCGTTGCCGGGGAGTCAAGGACATCTTCACAAGGGGAGTCCCTCATAACCAATCTCTTTACTTTGTTTTCTGTTTTGCTTAGTTTATTTCTGCTTTGTTTGCTTGTTTTTTTATCAAAAATATAAAAAATTAGTTCCTACTATAGTTGTTATTTTCGTTGGTCTGTTATTGTCTTGCTTTATCATACTTTCTATCAATCGTTGGTTTCTTTGAAACTGTATCTAATTGGCAAGGTGGGTTCATGGAAGAACAAAAACATTAGTAAAAGGAACACCGCTTGTCACAAAAAGGGAAACACTTATGTGAACAAATTGATAAATTGTATACCATCGCTAGAAACGTGTGCTCTACTTATAATGTTACTTATTGCTTTGATAAATCTTGCTGCTGTAAGAGGTATAAACACCTCCCTTTTCAATGTGAGTATAATGATGATGTTACCATATCTTCTTATGTTAAGGGAAATTATGACTTTTATGATGTGGAACAAATTGAAGAATTTATTGCTTGGAAGGGTGCATTCGAACTAACTTATTTGCTTGAAAATACTGATGATGCACCTTATAAATATGAGGTTTATGATATACTTAAATTTTGCTTTGATAATTACAATGGCTATATTCTTGAATATCTAAATAGATGCTCTCCACCAGCGGAAGCGTCTAATGCCTTGCAGGAGCCTATGGAAGAAGAAATTGCTGAAACTAGAAGCTCATTGGATGAAAAAGAGGAGGAGAGTAATGATCAAGAGGAGGAAAAAAGGATCTACCCATTCCTACCTTCTAATGAGAGTAACTCTTTACCCCTTACAATATTTGATTGTCTCCCATGCTTACTAAAGGAGGATGAATGTTATGTTCCTAAGGATTCTTTTGAAAATGTTTATAATAAATCTCTAGATGATGGTCCTATATTGATTGATAATATTAATTATAATACTATTTAAAATGATATTGACCAGTCATCTTCTTATAAAATTGTTAAAAGTTGGTTTGAAGGTTTTAATCCCACTATTTTTGAGCTTGATAAAAATTATGTGTTTATAGATCATGAAAAGCATGCTTTATGTGATAGTTATATTGTTGAGTTTATTCATGAGGCTACTGAAAATTATTATGAGAGAGGAAAATATGGTTGTAAAAGTTTTCATGGTAATAAAACACCTCTCTATTTGCTGAAAGTTTTGAAATTACTCTTGTTTTATCTTCCTATGCCTGCCACTTTGTTCTTTGTGAATTTATTTGCATATAATATTCCTATGAATAGGATGTGGTTTAGAGTTAAATGTGTTTTGAATTTGCTTCTTGATGCTCTCTTTTACTTCAATTCATATTTCTTATGTGAGCATCATCGAAATAATCATGCCTAGCTCAAATGCGTTAAAGAAAAGCACTTACTGGGAGATAATCCAAATTTCTTTAGGGGTCTTTTTGTTGAGTCTTGGAAGTTATTGTCAGTAATAACATCTCCTTATCATTTTTGTGTGGTTTTTGTGCCAAGAGTAACCTCTAATGAGAGAGAAGTAACACTTGGCAAAGTTGCTGTCCCGAAACAGATTTTTGTGCTTTGCTGTAAACATTCGTGAAAAATATCTGTATGTCGGTTTGAGCTGTAATTTTTGTGCTTCTGCCCCAGGTTGTTATCTAACTTTCGTTAGTTCAACACTTTTCGATTTGAGCAACAGAAGGTCTTCGAAAAAATTGGTTTTACCTGCTGGTCTGTTTTGACAAATTTCTGCCATTATTTGCATTTGCCTCTTAATCTCTTTCTCTTTGAGTTCTTTCTAATCATTTGAAATTTTGTGTTGAACTGAACCAAAAGACTTATTATCTTGAGTACACTAATGTTGCTACTGAATATTGTGTGAAGTTTTGTATGAAGGAAATTTTAAAGTGTAGGGAAGAGTAATGTGAAAAGATGAAGTATGGAAAAAATCTCAAGCTTGGGGATGCCACCCGTGTCACCCCAAGAAATATTCAAGAAGTACAAGCGTTAAAGCTTGGGGATGCCCAACGTTTCTTCCAAACACTTCAGTTTTTGTTTCATGCACAATTGTGTTGTTCTTGGAGCGTCTTCGTTTTTGTTTTTAGTTTTCGTTTTATTAAGTTTGCTTGAATAAGTTGGTTGGACCCCCGCATTCATAAATAGTTTCAAATAGGTTGATTTGGATTGTAAAAGAGTAGGAAAGTTTATGCTTAAGTGGTATAAAAGGAGCTTGTTTTTGACTGTGACTTAGAATTTATCATGTCATGCTTGATATTGTTTTGGCTTTATGTTTAGTGATTATTGATGTAGCATGACTTGTTATAAACAATTGAGATTGCTTAATGTGCCTTGAAAGAATCATGCGTTGTTTTAGCATATAAAAGCATAATATTGTGGTATTCTCCTTTGATGCTTTATTTGGGTTGACTTGGCACATGCTCACACCATGTTAAGACTACACCAACTCATCATAGCCTCTATGATCATTTAGTTTTCGACTTGTAATACCACTTTATGCTTTAATTAATAACGTTTTGCTGCTTTGCATGATTATGGCCATTATTGCTCTCTAAGTTGGTCACTCCCAGTCTTTTGCTAGCCTCCATACCAAGTATGAGTTCCACTCATGCATCCAACTCCAAATAAAACCAAGTTGTACCAAAGAGTCCACCATACCTACCTATTAGCATTTTCTATTCCAAGTATATTCATCTTTTTATCTACCTTCCAAATTAAACTTGTTATGTGAAAATTAGTGATTAAAGCTATCACAAACATGAAGGCACACTTTACTTTTCTTTCACTTAATAAACTTGAACCATTGGGTCCATCTATGTTGTGTATATGCTTGTGTTTTGTAAGTTGTGGATTAGAAGAACCATGTGATCATGGAGAACGCTTTCAACATTGCACTTTATTTAGTTGATATCATGTTCTTTGTCTTATGGATTCCGGTGGTGTGAAATGAAAGGGGATCTTGTAAGGCTCATGGAGTTCGTATATGTGTTAGAGAAATGCCTGGGCGGCTGGTCTAAGCCATGCCTAATCATGGTGGAAACCTGCAGCGTAACCATAGTGAGCAATCTATAAAGCATTCTCTATAAAAAACCCTATGCAAATAGGAAATAAAAAAAGAGAAAGAAAGGAAAAAGAAAAAAGAGATGCCTATGCAAATAGGAAATAAACGGATGTTGAGATGCTCATTGTCTGCTTGCCTTGTCATTTTGATATGGGGAATCTTCCGTATCATCGGGCAAGGGGTACCCATGTACTTACAATGACAAGAACTTACTTGTGACTAAACTTCAGTAGCATGAGGAACTGTACTCGTAAGTAAGGGGCATGAGATTTTCAGCTTATAACTTGTCAAGCATATCCTCATATTTGTTCACTTTAACCTTTATCACTTAAAGATGCTTATGATAGGGGCAATGATAGCTGAAAGCTAATAAGTACCATAATTTTTGGAAGCTCTTTATGAGACTTGAATCCCTGCTTCCTTGTATGAAGGGCCTTTCTTTTACTTTTATGTTGAGTCTCCATCTTCTATCTTTATGCACCTATTGAGAGAGCATAGTGGTCATTCTTTGTTTAGTGTGCATTGTCCGAATACTTGTTGATTCATTCATAACTTTGATATTGCTTGTTCTTAAACTATTTGTATCTAGTCACCCTTATGAAATTTGAAGGTGTCCTATGCATTTATGTTTTGCTACACTATGAGGGACAAGATGGATACCATTCTCGTTATGTTTTCTATATGTGAAACAAACAAATGTCTTTCAGAGCATTGTTATTCATGAATCTTTTGTTTGTACCTTTTCATGTTATAACATAGTTGCTATGTCTTATTTTTAGAACTATATCTTTCATGCTATGTTGAAGTACTATGATCCCAGTTATCAGTGTTTTACAAATACCTTAATCAAGATTATGATGGTGCATGTCACCTCAAAAATTATTCTTTTTTATCACTTACCTACTCGAGGATGAGTTGGAGTTAAGCTTGGGGATGTTGATACGTTGCAAACGTATCTAAAATTTTGATGTTCCATGCTTGTTCTATATCTACTTTCTTATGTTTTGTCCACACTTTGGAGTATTTTTACACATTTCTGGAACTAACCTATTAACAAGATGCCACAGTGCTAGTTGCCTGTTTTCTGCTGTTTTTGGTTTCAGAAAAGCTAGTAAGGAAATATTCTCGGAATTGGACCGGACAAAAGCCCAAGTCAATATTTCACCAGAAGGAATATGGAGTCCGGAGGGGAGACAAAGAGGGGAGACAGGGCGGCCACACCCTAGGGTGGCGCGGCTAGCCCTAGCCGCGCCACCACCTGGTGTGGGCCCCTGGTACTCCACCGACCTTGCCCCTTTGCCTATATATTACCTCTAGGACGAAAACCCTAAGTACCCAATCAAAATTCCACGAAAGAGTCTGTAGCCGCCACCATCTCCATCCCTAGATCGGGAGGGATCTGAAGCTCTTCCCAACACCCTGCCGGAGGGGAGAGATCACCATGGAGGCCTTATTCATCACCATGTCTGCCTCTGGTGTGATACATGATGGTTGGTTCTCATCCTTTGTGCTACCATGTTTAGATCTTGTGAGCTCCGTTCATGATCAAGATCATCTATTTGTAATCATACATGTTGTCTTTGCAGGGATCCGATGGATATTGAGATGCTATTTCAGATTGATTATTGATTCTATCATGTATATGTTATTTGTGATCTTGCATGCTTTCCGTTGTTAGTATGATGAGGACATCCCTACAGTTACACATGCCCCAATTGCTAATGAAGATGTTCTAATTGCAAAGAAAGATCAATCCAATGAGATAAGGATTGGACCAATCACAAGAGCTCGTGCTAAGCTGCTAGAACAACAGGTGAAATTGTTTCTTAATGAACCTGGTGTTTTTATTAATGAGAATTTTATACTACCTAAGTCTTTGAACTATTGCATGATCAAGTACTTAGGAGAAGAAGGCATAGCAAGGAGCGAGGAGCAAATGGAACAAGGCGTGTTGATTAATGAAGAATGCACGAGGGAGGAAGCGCAAGGAGCTATCCAAGACAAAGATCAACAAGAGACGTGAGTTCTCTACCGTGACAGAGAAAAGCCCTAGTTCTCTGCCATGGCAGGCTGCCGCGACAGAGAAAGCAACTACAACTCTGCCACGGTAGAGTCAGTTTGACCGAACCCAAGTTGGGTTGGTTTGTATCCATAGGCCGCCGCCCCTTGGACCCATAAATAGATGGGGGTGCTCTAGCTTTATTCTTTAGACCATATTAAAATATTTTGGAGTTGATTCTTTCATAGAACCTCTGAAATTACCCTGTGTTCGAATTCTACAACTATAATTGAGTGTGATCTGTTGTTCCATTGGGAATTAGTAGATTGCATACTACCGTTCATGGTCACGGCTGCATGTGCAAGAGCGTGGTGTTGTGAATATACTACAAGGTTCGAGAGTTGTTGCACTGGCATAAGGGATCGAGCGGGAGAGTTCATAGCTATAGGCTAGTTATCTATCATCCACCATATCCATCGACAAGTGCTTGCTGAGAAGATCAGGCCACCCCATATCATCTTGGTATCAGAGCTTCCTCGTTGCCTCGGTAAGCAATCCACAATCCATCCGTAGTTTAGAGAGTGTTTTCTTCCTATAGAGAAAATAGCCCCACAAAAGATTCTCCATAGCCTAGATTACATCGTAGACGAGTAATAGTTGTTGGTCGTGTTCATCAATTAGTCTAGATTAGTTTTTGTTTTCATCGTTTTCTTCTTTCTAGTCGTGTTCATCATTTGTTTTCCGCGCCATCTAGTAGATCTGATCTAGTTTAGAGTCCCTGTGTTTTACTCCAGGCCGATTCGGTTTGCTATAGTTAAAAATAATAATACTTACAGATTCTGTCGCGGCACGGAAAAGGTCACTTTCCCTGCCGTAAAACCGAGTCCGACAGCGACTCTGCCACATGATGCCGCTGCTCTGCCGCGGCATAATTTCTGCCTGTTTCGCTGCCGCCGCTCTGCCACGGCAGGATTTGTTCTGCCACGACCGGATTTTGAGCTGTTTTTCTGCCACGACACCATAATTACAAAGTGTGATTGATTGGCACTTTTCCAAAACCCTTAGCCACAGCCAATCTACTACATACGTGTAGGAACTTGCCGATTGAGACTAGTTTCCGCTCCTACAGGCTACTCTTAGGATTTTTGGTGCTGTACTTTGTAATTGGCCGTGTGTTATCTATAAAATCAAAAAAAGGAAGAAAAAGCAAGATAGCAAAATAAAAAGTATAAAAAAAAAGAGAGCTATACAAAAGAATTTTTTTGGAAAAAGAGAATTTGAGCAAGAGGCCTAATGTTTTCTTTTTGCACCGGTAGATTGAGCAATCTTGTGCCTGTTTCCTTTGAGCTTTGCTAGTGTCTTTCGAGTGTAGAGCAACACCCTTCATAGTTGCATTGCCACATTTTTCTCCACGTGTGTGTTTCTTGGGTATTTGTACGATCAGCACTAGGACTTGTTTGCGGTGTAGATAGGATACCATACCTATAGCTCCACTATAAATAACCTATGTGCCCTACGATCGTTATCTATACCTTTGATATTTACTTCATCACTTTAGTGCATCAGTCGTTGATCTTGTTGGGTAGAGTATCTCTATTCACTTTGGAATGGTAAGATCTCCTTTCTTATTAGTTGTGAGTGAGTTGTGAGAGGTTCCACCATACAATTTGTGATTTTTGCACTAACCTACTAATCATGTTTACTAGTGATGGTGATGTTGTGTCGCAGAAAAAGAAGGATGAGGAGCTTTTCAATTGGCGGGAATATGAGTCTTTGAGGTCTCATTTGACACTCGTGTTTACTAACACCACAGATGGAATTGACAAGAATCTCCAGGACATAAATATAAGGCTGCATCAGAATATTGGAGCGGTTGATACTATCCAAATGCAAGTGGCTACACTCACTGCCAACTTCGCCACTTTGCAGCAATCCATTGAGGGTTTAACAGCCGCCATACATAGGGCAAGAGCCTCAACCTTATGATGCCTTTGATGATTTTGACGAGGGTAGCGCTGTGGATGCTGCTCCACATGTTGGCAGGGGACGTGCTATTCCCCCTGCCCATGCACCTGCTCATGGCCGTGGGCTTTCCCCTTGTGGGCGTGCTCAGCGTGTGCTCAACCAACCTGCTGACGATGGTTTGGGCAAGCCAAAATTATCAATTCCCAAGTTTGATGGTTCCATTGATCCGTAAGATTACCTCACATGGGAGTTGAAGATTGAGAAACTCTGGCGCTTATTTGACTATCTAGAAGACAAGAAGGTCAAACTTGCAACATCTGAATTCGATGGTTATGCTTTGCGTTGGTGGGATGCTCTTGTGCAACATAGGAGGGAGGACAATGAACTTCTAGTGATGGATTGGCGCGAGATGAAGCAAATCATGAAGGCTCGTTTTGTACCAACCAACTACTTGCGATCAGTTTTTGATAAATTGACGCAATTGAAGCAAGGAACCATGATAGTTGATGAGTACTACATGGAGATGGAGCTTCTTATGCAGCGTGCTAGAATTCGTGAGTCCATTGAGATGACCATGCAGCGATTCCTAAACAATCTGAAGTTGCCAATCAAGAGCATAGTTTGTCATCACAAGTATGAGACCATGAATGAGCTATTGCACCATGCTAGAGAGGCCGAATCCCAGTTGCACCATGCTTTTTTTCCATCATCCAGCAGATTTTCGGCCAGATCTACTCCTCCTACAGCTGCGCCACCAGCTGCTGCTCCGTTTACACCATCGGCCAAACCAGCAAGTACACCTTCATTTGGTTCTAATGCTCAGAAACCCGCTGCTCCTGCTGCTAGCTCGGGTTCCAACATGTCTACGGCACGTACTCGTGATGTGGTGTGCCATACTTGTGGAGGTAGAGGTCACTGCAAGAAGGATTGTCCAAACAACAAGGTTATGTTTGTTAACGAACAAGGAGAAGTAGAGAGTGGAGATGAAGCTTCTAATGATGATATTGATGATGGCGAGGTTGGTGCTGATGCATATGCTGAGCGTGCACCAACTATTGTCGTATGTTCATGTGTACTTAGTGTGTAACCAGTTGAGGAATCCCAGTGTTGCAACTTGTTCCAAACAAAAGCTCTAGTTGGACCTAACAAAGCTTGCAAGGTAATTATTGATGGAGGTAGCTGCAGAAACTTTGCAAGCATGGAACTATGTGCCAAACTAAATTTGACATACTTACCTCATCCCAAGCCATACTACATACAATGGTTGAGCAACAATGGTGAGATGAAGGTAAATCATATGGTATGTTTGATTTTTCAAATAGGGCCATACAAAGATTCTATTGATTTTGATGTGGTTCCTATGACTGTTTGTCACCTACTATTGGGTCGGCCTTGGCTCTATGATCGCCATGTGCAACACAATGGCCGAGCCAATACGTATCACTTGGAATTCAAAGGGAAGAAGATTACTATGTAGCCAATGACACCACAAGAAATTGTGAATGATTCTTGCCAGAAAATAGAGGTGAACTTGAAGGAAGATACTACCACTCGGCGAGACTGTGTAACAACTGTTCCTGATGTAATTGAGCCTAAATTGAGTGATATAACGAAAAGTGAGAGATTGCCTCGGTTATTGATACTAGCCACCAAGTAGGATATGAGAGAGTTTCGTGAGGATCCTACAGCCATGCCACTTGTGCTCATGTATAAGGGTGAGATATTGGTTTCTAACGACATGAACCCTATTTCTCTTGGTGTCTCTTCTATTTTGCAGGAGTTTGGGGAAGTGTTTCCAGAAGATGTACCCGCAAGGTTACCTGCATTGCGTGGTATAGAACATCAAGTGGACCTGATTCCTGGTGCCACACTTCCCAACCGTGCACCCTACATGACTAATCCCGAAGAAACTAAGGAAATTTAGAAGCAAGTACATTCGTGTCTCTCTTAGCCCTTGTGATGCTCCTGTTATTTTAGTTCCTAAGAAAGATGGTACATGGTGCAAGTGTGTAGATTGTAGAGCGATTAACAACATCACTATTCGATATCATCATCCTATTCCACGCTTAGAGGATATGCTAGATGAATTGAGTGGTGCTGCTGTTTTCTCTAAGATAGGCTTGTGTACTGGTTATCATCAAATTAGGATGAAAGAAGGGTTTGAATGGAAAACTGCTTTCAAAACTAAATTCGGCTTGTATGAGTGGTTAGTCATGCGATTTGGTCTTACTACTGCAGCTAGTACCTTCATGTGTTTGATGAATCATGTTTTGAGAGAGTTTATTGGTCATTTTGTGGTTATTTACTTTGATGATATACTCATATACATCCACACCGAATCTAAACATTGCACTCATATTAGACAAGTTTTGCAAGTGTTACGTGATAATAAAGTGTATGCTAATCTTGAGAAGTGTACATTTGCAAAAGATAAGGTCATATTCCTAGGATTTTTTGTTTCTAAGCATGGAGTAGAGGTAGATCAATCTAAAATTGAATCAATGCAGAATTGGCCTACTCCAATGAATGTAAGTCAAGTGCGTAGTTTCCACGGTCTCGCTGGTTTCTATAGACGCTTTGTGAAAGATTTTAGCACCATCGCTGAACCATTAAATGATTTGACAAAGAAAGTTGTTCCTTTTGTATGGGGCGCGGCCCAAGACATTGCATTTGATACATTGAAACGTTTGCTTACTTCTGCACCATTCCTTGCATTACCTGATTTTTCGAAGCAATTTGAAGTTGAATGTGATGCTAGTGGTATAAGCATAGGTTGCATTTTGATGCAAGAGGGTCGACCTATAGCTTATTTTTCTAAGAAATTGAATCGTGCTCGCTTGAATTATTCTATCTATGATAAAGAATTGTATGCACTTGTTAGAGTACTGGAGGTTTGGCAACATTATTTGTGGCCAAAGGAATTCATCATACATTCTGATCATGAAGGATTGAAATACTTGAAAGCTCAATCAAACTTGCATAGAAGATTATCTAAATGGGTTGAGTTCATTGAGTCTTTTCCTTACATCATTAACTATAAGAAGGGAAAAGAGAATGTTGTTGCTGATGCTCTATCTAGGAAGAATATGGTATTAACCAATCTTGATGTTAAAATTCCTAGATTAGAAGCTATTTGTGCACTTTATGCAACTGATCATGATTTTGCTGGACCATATCGTTTGTGTGCTATTAGAAACGCATGGGATAAGTATCATATCCATGATGACTATTTGTGTAGAGATAACAAACTATGTATTCCAGAATCGCCGTTGCGTTTGTTCTTAGTGCAGGAATCACATGCTGGTGGTTTGATGGGTCACTTTGGGCGTGAGCAGACATTGCCCATGCTTCCTGATCACTTCTATTGGCCCAAGATGAGGCGTGATGTGTACAGATTTGTGAGCCGATGCATTACTTGCCACAAGTCGAAATCAAAGCTGAAGCCGCACGGTTTGTATACACCTCTCTCTGCACCTACTACTCCATGGGAAGACATTAGTATGGATTTTGTGCTAGGTCTACCTAAAACTCAGAGAGGTCATGATTCTATATTTGTGGTAGTGGATAGGTTCTCTAAGATGGCTCATTTTATTGCCAGCCACAAAAGCAACGATGCGTCGCATGTTGCTAACCTGTTTTTCAGGGACATCGTGAGATTACATGGAGTACCAAAGACGATTGCTTCTGACCGTGATGTGGAGTTCATGAGCTACTTTTGGAAGACCTTATGGGGGAAGCTAGGAACGAATCTGCTGTTCAGTACTACATGTCATCCCCAAACAAATGGACAAACGGAGGTGGTGAATAGAACATTGTCACAGCTGCTAAGGACCATGATTAAAAAGAATTTGCGGGAGTGGGAAGAGTGTTTTCCACATGGTGAGTTTGCTTACAATAGGGATGTGCATTTAACTACTCAACTTTGTCCTTTTGAGGTGGTGTATGGTTTCAAACCACTAACGCCCCTTGATATGTTGCCTCTGCCATTGCATGAGCGAGTTGATATGGAGGCATCAAAACGTGCTGATTACGTGAAGAAAATACAGAGAAGACTAGAGAGGCAATTGAGAAGAAAGGCAAGAACATTGCTGCTGCAAGGAATCAAGCAAGGAAAGAAGTGTTGTTCGAGTCTGGAGATAAGATTTGGGTGCATCTGCGCAAGGACAGATTTCCACTACTTTGCAAGTCCAAATTAAAGCCACGTGGTGCTGGTCCTTACAAGGTGCTAGCCAAAATTACAGAAAATGCCTACTCAGTTGATATACCTATTGAGGAGTTTGGTGGTGCTAGAAATAGCTTCAACATTGCTGATTTGTCACCATATGCTGGAGAAGACCTTGGAGCGTCGAGGTCGACGCCTTTTGAAGGGGCGGAGATGATGAGGACATCCCTACAGTTACACCTGCCGCAATTGCTAATGAAGATGTTCCAATTGGAAAGAAAGATCAATCCAATGATATAAGGATTGGACCAATCACAAGAGCTCATGGTACGCTGCTAGAACAACAAGTGAACTTGTTTCTTAATGAGCCTAGTGTTTTTATTAATGAGAATTTTATACCTAATTCTTTGAACTATTGCATGATCAGGTACTTAGGAGAAGAAGGCATAGCAAGGAGCAAGGAGAAAATGGAACAAGGCGTGTTGATCAATGAAGAATGCACGAGGGAGGAGAGGGAGGAAGCGCAAGGAGCTGTCCAAGACAAAGATCAACAAGAGACACGAGTTCTCTGCCTCGGTAGAGAAAAGCCCCAGTTCTCTGCCACGATAGGCTACCGTGGGAGGAAAACAGTGTCCAACTCTACCACGGCAGGCTGCCGCGGCAGAGAAAGCAACTACAACTCTACCACGACAGAGTCAGTTTGACCGAACCCAAGTTAGGTCGGTTTGTATCCATAGGCCGCCGCCCCTTGGACCCTTAGATAGATGGGGGCGCTCTAGCTTTATTCTTTAGACCACGTTAAAATATTTTGGAGTCGATTCTTTCATAGAAACTCTGAAATTACCCTGTGTTCGAATTCTACAACTATAATTGAGTGTGATATATTGTTCCATTGGGAATTAGTAGATTGCAGACTACCGTTCATGGTCACGGCTGCGTGCGCAAGAGCATGGTGTTGTGAATATCCTACAAGGTTCGAGAGCTGTTGCACTGGCATCCGGGATCGAGCGGGAGAGTTCATAGCTACAGACTAGTTATCTATCATCCACCGTATCCACCGGCAAGTGCTTGCTGAGAAGATCGGGCCACCCCATATCATAGTAGCTATCTTGGCCGAGTAGATGCTAGCAACTCCAAGAGGGAGTACTTATGCTCGATAGTGGGTTCATGCCTCTAGGAATCTGGGGAAGTGACGAAATCTCTAAGGTACTAGATGTGGTGTTGCTACTAGGGAGAAAACAGCAATCCTTTCTTCATAGAATAATCGTATTGTTTACTTTACACACTTTTTCTTAATGCAATTATCAGTTTCTTGCAATTTAATACTGGAGGGGGTTCAGATGATAACCTGAAAGTGGATTATTAGTCATAGATGCAGTTGGATTACGGTCTATGTATAATGTTGTAATGCCCAATCAAATATCGTAGGAGTCAAGATGATTAGTATATGCATGTATGCTTTCTCGGTGTCTGTCAATTGCCCCACTGTAATTTGTTCACCCAACATGTCATCTATCTTAAGGAGAATCACCTCTAGTGAACTATGGACCTCGGTCCATTCTTTTACCATCAATCTACAATCTATTTACTGTTTACTGTTTATTTTCTGCAAGAAATTACTATCTTCCACATAATACGTTTAATCCTTTGTTTTCAGCAAAACCAGTGAGATTGACAACCTCACTATAAGTTGGGGGCAAAGTTCTATGGTTGTGTTGTGCAGGATCCCAAGTTGGAAACAACACGTTGGAGGTGTTTCCTTGCTCCTACTGGTTCGATAACCTTAGTTTCATAACTGAGGGAAAACTTGCTGTTGTGCTCATCATACCTTCCTCTTGGGGTTCCCCAACAAGCTCGATATATCTCGAGCCAACAAGCAGTGTTCTTTTCATTAACCACAGCTAGAGTCATTGCAGGTGTGTTCTTTTCACAAACCACATATGGATACACCAGTGTCATTGCATGTCTGTTCTTTTCATTAACCACATATGGATCCCCTAGTGTCATTGCATGTGTGTTCTTTTCATTAACCACAACTAGAGTCATTGCATGTGTGATTTACATAAACCACATATGGATCCACCAGAGTCATTGCATGTGTGTTCTTTTCGTAAACCACATATGGATCCACCAGAGTCATTACATGTATGTTATTTTAATAAACCATAGCTAGTAACTGGATGTGTATTCTTTTCATAAACCACAACTAGAGTCATTGCATATGTGTTCTTTTCACAAACCACATATGGATCCACCAGAGTCATTGCATGTGTGTTCTTTTCATTACTAAAGCTAGAGTCATTGCATGTCTGTTCTTTTTGTAACAGCCCAATTTTAGCAACCCTGATTAGTTGTCCAGAATGCAAAAATCTGTGGGAACAAAAACTTTTTTCTTGTTTAGTGATGAAGTGTTTGCCTGTTGTTTGACTATGTTTATGCTTATGATTGGGTATTAGAAGATATACTCCTTACCTCAACACCAGTTGACAAAACCTACTTCCCCAAAACTGTCTTGGCTTAATTTCCATATTCTCAAATGTTCTGGCATTTCAAAACCGGAGCCAAGGAGCCTTTGCAAACCAACTATTTTAGTAGATTATATTAATCAAACTATGTAGAGCTATATAATACTATCTCCTTATGTTTTCAGGACAGAACCTTCAATTACTCTTCTCTCTAGGTTTCCCAAAACACCTCTATTAAAGCTTTTGAATTCTACTCTTGGTAGAGATACTAAGGACTCTCATCTTATTCAAACTCTAGCTCTTTTCAAATTGCCCAACCTTACCTAAAGTTAGACTTGATGGTAACCCCAGTAGTAGGTTTGCTTTGTTTGTAAGATGACTTGCCTTGATCTTCTAAGATGAAGTGCCTTGATCTGTTGTCTGATGAATTGTCTTGATCTGCTGCTTGATTTGTCTGCTTAGGAGATAGTACGAGCTACTCTAGGAGATCATAACTAGGATCAAGATGGTTCCCAATCACCACACCCTAAGCAAGAATACAAAGCTGGATCTGATCTCTAGATACTAGGTGATCATATAAAACCCTTAACCAGATCAATTCTGAAGATATCCCCTCGAGAAGCTTCCAAGTCAATGAAGATCAATATCAAGCATGGATCCCATCTACTCAATATACTCTTCAACCTCATCCACTTGATGATGCTTTGGTACCTTGCAACCCATTAAAATGATCACCACCCACATTCTAGTTAAAAACCCTAAATCTGCGAAATTTGGCTAAGTCTGGAATCTGCTTCAACTCACCTTTTTGAATGTCTCCCTTTCTCAACCCTTGTGCAGTTTTGAAAATTCATTTGAACAATATTGTTAACCATCCTAAGTAATACCAAGGCCCACTCTTTCCCTTGGTTAGATCATCCTCCAACCCACTTATTCTTTATGGTTTTGCAGGCGAGAAAATAACTATTCCTGCAAATCTAGTCAACATGCCTACTTTGACAGAAGCTCACAGCATCATCCAACCTTCTATGGACCAGATCTTAGAATGGTTGTGTTCTAATCATATAGGTCTATAAATATCTACTTCACTTGTTCCAAGTGGATCTTTGTGCTTCTTAAACCCACAAGGTTTTGAAGGCTAGCTGATAATCTGCTTTGGCAGGCTTATTTTATTCAAAGTTTGAAAGCCCGTCTTGGTGAGCTCAAGCAGGATAAAGCTCAAACCTATACACCATGGCAATCTAAATCACTTGGTCTATCAATCCATATATCCCATGGCCCAAGGGGAGATCAGAGCTCCAAGATCGAGCAAGGTTTTGGTGGCATGAAAACAATCTTACCCAAGATCCTTAAATCTCTAGTTTTCACCAAAATCAACTTGGATTCTCATATACCAAGGTTGAAAATGCTTGTTACACCTTGTATACATCATCTACCTTGATCATCAAGATTTATCAAATTTTATCCATATTTATTACGGATCAAATCTATTTAATTCCTTTAATAGACAAAATCTCCAAAACTCCTTTCCCAATGAAAAGTTTGGTTTTTTGCCAAAACACTCCTCCAACTTTTTACTCAGTAGAGGTACATATATCACACCCTACATTACCATCTCAAAAATAATTAGTTTTGAGATCATTTATTATTTCTTTTTGCTTATTTTCTTAAATGGCAGAAATGAAATAATAAATGTTTTAAATACTTTTAATCCTCAATAAATCTAGGGAAAATTCTCCTAAGTGTGTTTTCACATTTCGGACCACCTCACATCAAAATCCAACAAGGTCCAATGTAAAAATATTAAATGAGCTCCAATACTTCACTTCTGCAGTTCCTAAAATAATGGATTTAAGAGGACTAACACCCCTTAGAAAAATCCCAAATAAATCCTAGGAATGTACCTTACCCTTACCCATCTACCAGTAGCATCTCCCCCACCTTTTCCAATGCAAATTTCTCAACTCCTTCACAAGCTCTCTTGTGATCAAAGTTTGCAAAACAATCAAAACTTGAGCTAAACCAAAACCAACCCACCCCAAACATGTATATTACACCACCACAGAAACATCACTCCCTCTTGGTCATGTACCACTGTAGCATCAGCCCTCACCCTTGTCTAATAGGTCTTGAGTAAGTAATAAAGAGGGAGTTAGCAATACCTTTCCCCAAAATATCTTGTATATCAAAACCAGCAGCCACCACCCCTCCCCTTCACTCATCTGGTCGAGCACATGGCCCACACACACCGCAGCACCACCCCTCGGGGCCAATTCCTGGCCTCCCCTACTCCCCAACCTCTCCATGAGCCAAGTCTAGCATGGACCATTCCTCCTCGGGTTAAAAAGGGCCATAGGACAGGAAACACCCCTGCCTCATTTCCACTCCTATCCCTTTCCTCACCCTCTCCCAGACACCCAGAGCTTCCCTTTCACTCTTCTATCTAGGAGACACCAGAGAGCGGCCTCGGCCATTTTCAAGATATGGCTAGCATCCTCTCTCCCCTGCTCCTCTATCTCTGCATGACACCCTACCAGGATCTCCCCGTCCCCTGCATCTCACCCTGCATTTCTTTTTGCTCAGGACCGTCCCAGAAGCCATGTTGGCGAGCTCCAGAACGCCCTCCACGGCCGTCGTCGCGTGAGCATCCTCCCGATGTTGAACTGCCCCATGCCTCCCCTCTCTGGAACCGCCTCGTCGCGTCGCGCCCCCTCGGAGCCTCCCCATCTCCTCTCCACCCATCGTAAGGCCGCCCCGGCGAGATTCCGCTGCCCCTAGGGTTTCTTGCCCCGCTGCTTCGTCGCAGGGAAGACGACGACCCCCAACCGTCGGATCCCACTCGATCCAACGCCCCTGCTCCCAGATACCCCTTCAGAAACCACCAGGGTTGACCGCTGGCCCCTCCACCGGCGGGATTTTAAATCCCCCTCCCACTCACTCCGTCGCCTAGGTGGGCCGCATCTGCCCCTCGGCCCATATTCGGTCCCGAACTGGCCCGTGACACCTGGAGCATCCCTTTTCTCTTTTATCCAAAAACAAATAAAGATCTAAAATTTCCACTTGGTTTAAATCGTTTCAAAAATGCAAACCCACACCAAATGTCTAAATATAAATTTCCTCGTGTTTTTGAATGTTTTCTTAAACATGCAGTACAAGAAGTGGACCAAAATAATGTCTATATTAATCATAGTAATTTTACATACCCAAAGGTGTCCTTTTCACAAGAAAAATCCTTCGGAGAGTTTAGTAAGTCCAAATTGAGTAGATCCACTTTATTCCGAAAGGTATCTAATATACCTTGCCTTATACCCTGGCCTCATGGTATTTGAATTCCTAAGTATACAGTAGTGAAATTAACAAATAAACCTCATATCTGCCTTATAAAAATTCCCTAGGCGTATCTACATTACCTATTAGTCTAATTCCAACTCCCAGAGAAGTAGTACATAAATACCTATCTAAAACTAGGAGATAAGGATTTATTGATCCTCTGTTGAATTTTAGTGAATTAAATACTTCTGTATGTGGTATTATCACTAGATAAATCACTACAGTAGCTATGCAACTCCGAAATTAGTATTTCCAATTGTTACTGGAAGGTATTTTCAATACCTACCCATTGCCCCTTGCCTCATATCAAAAGTCCTTGTATATTTAATATGGTGAAAAAGAGAGGTTGTCTACAGAACTGCCTTTGGGAATTTCCTGAGGGTATTCTGGTACAAACTTTGACATGATTCCAACTCTCAGTTAATAAGTAAATCAAACTCTACCTAAGCACCCAAGGAAATAAATTTTGGACATACAGAACCTTCCTGGTGAATTATTTCCTAAAACTAGAGTTTTAATCACTAGAAAATGCTTTATAAATCAACTGAAATTGATAAAATAGTGAAACCCCTTTTGTTGGTTTCATTTTGTCAATACCTATTTGGTGGTATCATTTAGATACAAATGTATCATTCAAAATATGTCCTTGGTCCAAAACCCATCTCTTAGGTAGTTTCTAGACTATAAATCCTAAGGGATTTTCTTCCATATTTCCAAGACAAGGCCAATCTTTTTAAATCCATTCTTCCTAAGACCTACTGATTTGTAAACTTGAATTGTTCCTTGTTTGCTATATGTATTGTTGCTTGTATTCCTGGTGTTGATTGTGCCCTTGCTTGTTTGCATGTTCGCTCCCTAACGACAATAGTTGCGGTTATCCCGGAGATCAGAAGAAGATGGTTATTATTGTATATTATTGGGTATTCTAAGAAGTAGTCCAGGGACAATTATGCCATACTGCTGATCTCAGGCAAGCCACCTTCTTTCTCATAAGCCTTGTCCTACTGTTTTAATTATGCATGTTTTACTTACTGTTTTATGAAAACTGCATTGTTTCACTATATGATGTTCTATATCTGGTAGTGGTTTGGCTCCTCTAAACCATTACTCAATGATACTACTAAGTACAACCCTCTCAATGATACCTACTTGTCCCTAGTATGGTAGATGGTGTAACACACCATACCCCTTTGGAGACCCCGATTTAGTCGAAGCAAAGCTATAGGATGGGAACACAACGAAAAAGTTTTACCAAATGTTTTATGATAAACCCTTGGTGAGGTGGGACCTCACAAGAGTTGTTGAGAAAGAAAAAGGTTTTGTTTTACAAAATTCTGAAGGAAAGCTGGAGGAAAATGGTTTACAAAAATGCACCCGGTTCTTTGCAGTTTAGCTATAACAACTTAACCCGTGCAACCACATTACTATGGAATGGGACAGGGCTAGATTTGATTTTTGTCTATTCTAATATAAGATGCCTCACAACTACTATAGGGGATTGCGATCCCCGGAGGCTGGGCCTTCTCCCTTAAAGGTCCATGTGGGACATCGACCTGGAGAAGGAACGAACTGTCTGCAGGCAGCCAGGCATTACTATGAGCCCCTCATTGAAAGCGCCCACTGTGTAAAGTGTAAATGCGCTCCGGTTGGTCCTCGGTACCCGACGTCCCGGTTTTGAGGGGAGTAACACTCATAGGGTAGGCACTTATATTGGAGTGGGCATCCGGAGAGTCTTGATCGGTTACTCGACCCACGATCGGTGTAGATCAGGGTAGTGTACCCGGATGATGTGGGGAAAGTGTACAACCTCTGCAGAGTGTAAATCTATTCAAATAGCCATGTACGCGGTCATGGACAGGTTGGACAAACTTATGTAGAGCGGTGCTGGTTTTGTTTTCAAAAAGGATTTTGGAAAAGAAATGGCTTTGGAAAGGTTTTGACCATGGGATGGTCGTAAAGGAGAAAGGTTTTGACCATGGGATGATCAGAAGGAGGAGAAAGGAGTTTGGTCGTGGGATGACCTAAAGACGAGAAACAAATGGGTAGCCCAATCCTAATGTTTACAAAACTTTTCAAAAGGTTTCCAAAATGGTTTACAAAAGTTTTCAACAAAGATATGTAGATGCTATATCTACAAGAGAAACTATTTGAGAAAAGAACCTCTCTTTAAGCCCTCCTACTAATGAAGCCATACTGCATATCCTCTTGTTATTATTATTTTCCTGAGGTGGTTTGCGAGTACATTCAAAGTACTCACTGGCATTGTCCCTGGCTATTAACTTGGTCAGATATCGAGAAGAAGGTGAAGTGGATGACTATGCGAGCTAGGACGTTCTCCCAAACAGTTGCTTGTAGGTTAAGGCATGGCTCGGGCTCTACGCTTAATGAAGTTCCGCTGATGATTGATCGATGTAGCTATAATGGCAAATAAGGTATGATAGGTATTCGTTATGTATTAGATGTTTACTTTGATAGGCAAATAAGGTACTTGTCTGTTATGTGCCATGACTAACTGATCATGGGATCGTGGTTGTATGCATAACAGGGATTCTCAGAGGATTAATCCGGGGGCCCCACACACTTGGTATCACAACCATCCTGACTGTAGGAGAACCTTAGTTAGCATGGACGTTAGGCAGGAACACTATCTTGAAAACACCGGCTTTCGAAAACTAGTTACTCAATGAGTTTCAAAAAGTTCTATTTCTTCTCTTACTCTAAGTAAATGCTTTCGAAAATTATTTCCTCTAACTCTCGTCCAAACTTCACACCTATGGATTTTAAATAACTAGGATCTAGAACCCGGTGAAGACAATGAGAACAATATGAAGACAAGAAACTACAAGAAAACACAAGGACACTACAATATCGCTCTACCTGCGGAATCCTCATAATCAGAAGACCTCAGGTGTTGCACTATCAAGAAGCATCCAAGATACGACGCAGGATTTATCGGCAAGATAGTGACTCCGACCTAAAGAAAGACGATATCTAGGGTCAATAGTCCTAAGAATAGGATTCCCCTATATCGCGAATAGTTAACTCCTTGGTCCCTAGTGTTGACCGTGTTTGCTTGCCTAAGTGCATCCTATGTTGCTTGATGTGTGTTTTCTGTCGAGGACACTGCGATCCCCTCGCTCCATTCGCCTTGTTTATATGCTCTGGTTTGCTTTGACCTCCTTAAAAATGTGATTCGAGGAGCGATAACCGACCTAGTAACTCAGGAAACCCCTGTGATAGATGTCGGTAATGAGACCCAGACTAACCTCGAGAGTATATGGGAGGAAAAGCATCGCAAGAACCAGGAGTTCGACATCGTCAAGTTAGAATCAACTCGAAGACTTCACCTTAGCATGATGACATACCTCGTCCAACTCACCTATCAAGACTCATCAATAGCGCAACACTCCCTTGTTCATCAGTCTACTACAGCAAGAATCCTGTTGAAGCCGGAAGTCAATCGCCGTAGGACCCTCAATATCCACAAGAAACCACCCGATAAGTCAACCAACACAAGAAGTGAAAACCTGACTTCGCTAACATTTGGTATATTAGAACTTCCTACAACCTCGAGAGACTAACTAGTAATTGATCCCTCTGCCCAACCAACGGGAAGTTCCTCACTAGAAGGCCATAATACTTCAGTTCCCTGAAGACAAGGATGCATGATGACATCGAGTTTACTCCACCATTGAGCAAAAGCAACACAAAGAGTTCAGGTGAAGATGTTTTCTATGACGTTAGCTACCCTACCTTGTCCGAAGACTAGCAAGAGAGTGGTTAACCGCTAACTATCCCTAAGCTAAAACCATCACACTTCATTAGGAAGCCACCCACGCAAGGGCTGAATCAATAGACCTTCACTCAAGGACCTCATACCAAGACCCAAGGAGATACAACCTCCCTTAGCATCACGCCAGCACTTCAAAACGGAAGATCGACATCACTCCTAAAACACCTTAGTGAAGCTCTAAGGTGGAAAGACTGCGTCCTTCCACTCAATCCTCAGAAAACTGCCTACCAGAGGATACTTCAGAAGACCTCTAGAATTGGACGCCTTCCTTCCAAACAACAACCCGGGAGTTATCAAAGGAGAAACTAATTGATGATCCTACGAAGTCCCTCTGCCGTTTCAGCTGAAGACCCACCGGAAGGGCGTCAGGATCGCTAACCGCTCAGTCCCAATCACTTAGAGGAATTGAGACTCCAAAAGGCTAAGTACGAATAATCGTAGTACATAAGCCCCATAGGACCTACCTTCACGGACGTCATCGGAAGCTTCCAACTCCCGAAGGAAGATGGGCGACAACCTTCAAAACATCCATCTGCGACTCCAAGAAGGAAGGATTACTTCCAATCCTAGAATTCTACCCTAGTTTAATCCTAAGGGGGAAAGACTGCGTCTTCCCCACCAAAATAGAGTAACCCTTCACTAGAAGCAACCTCAGGAGTAGACCCAAAATCATGAACTAGGATACGATGATCCCTTAAGAGAAACGCCGCAAATCCATACAGAAGGAAGATCACCCCTCATAATCTCGATTGAAGCCTACTCAACACTTGTGCGTCGAAGATGATTAAAGTTCAACCTCACCATCGTAGTGACCCTGTTCAAAGACAAAGCCGACAAGTCAATACATGAGAAAAACATGGCACTAACTCCAACACAAAATCCCCTAACCCTACTCTCCTGAATCTCGGGACGAGATTCTTTTAAGGGGGAAAGGTCTGTAATAACCCAATTTCAGCAACCCTGATTAGTTGTACAGAATGCAAAAACCAGGGGGAACAAAAACTTTTTTTCTTGTTTAGTGATGAAGTGTTTGCCTGTTGTTTGACTATGTTTATGCTTATGATTGGGTATTAGAAGATATACTCCTTACCTCAACACCAGTTGACAAAAGCTACTTCCCCAAAACTGTCTTGGCTTAATTTACATATTCTCAAATGTTCTGGCATTTCAAAACCAGAGCCAAGGAGCCTTTGCAAACCAACTATTTTAGTAGCTTCTATTAATCAAACTATGGAGAACTATATAATACTATCTCTTTATGTTTTCAAGACAGAACTTTCAACTACTATTCTCTCTAGGTTTCCCAAAACACCTTTATTAAAGCTTTTGAATTCTACTCTTGGTAGAGATACCAAGGACTCTCATCTTATTCAAACTCGAGCCCTTTTCAAATTGCCCAACCTTACCTCAAGTCACACTTGATGGTAACCCCAGTAGTAGGTTTGCTTTGTTTGTAAGATGAGTTGCCTTGATCTTCTAAGATGAAGTGCCTTGATCTGTTGTCTGATGAATTGTCTTGATCAGCTGCTTGAATTGTCTACTTAGGAGATAGTATGAGCTACTCTAGGAGCTCATCACTAGGATCAAGATGGTTCCCAATCACCACACCCTAAGCAAGAATACAAAGCTGGATCTGATCTCTAGATACTAGGTGATCATATAAAACCCTTAACCAGATCAATTCTGAAGATATCCCATCTAGAAGCTTCCAAGTCAATGAAGATCAATATCAAGCATGGATACCTTCTACTCAATCTACTCTTCAACCTCATCCACTTGATGATGATTTGGTACCTTGCAACCCATCAAAATCATCACCACCCACATTCTAGTCAAAAACCCTAAATCTACCAAATTTGGCTAAGTCTGGAATCTGCTTCAACATCATCTTTTTGAATGTCTCCCTTTCTTAACCCTTGTGCATTTTTGAAAATGCATTTGAACAATATTGTTAACCATCCTAAGAACTACCAAGGCCCACTCTTTCCCTTGGTTATATCATCCCCCAACCCATTTGTTCTTGATGGTTTTACAGGCAAGAAAATAACTATTCCTGCAAATCTAGTCAACATTCCTACTTTGACAGAAGCTCACACCATCATCCAAGCTTCTATGGACCAACTCTTGGCATGGTTGTGTTCTACTCATATAGGTCTATCAATATCTACTTCACTTGTTCAAAGTGGATCTTTGTGCTTCTTAAACCCACAAGGTTTTGAAGGCTAGTTGATAATCTGCTTTGGCAGGCTTATTTTATTCAAAGTTTGAAAGACTATCTTGGCGATCTCAAGCAGGATAAATCTAAAACCTATATACCATTGCAATCTACATCACTTGGTCTATCTATCCATCTATCCCATGCCCTAAGGGGAGATCTGAGCTCCAAGATCGAGCAAGGTTTTGGTGGCATGAAAACAATCTTACCCAAGATCCTTAAATCTCTAGGAATGTACCTTAACCTTACCCATCTACCAGTAGCATCTCCCGCACCTTTTACAATGCAAATTTATGAACTGCTTCACAAGCTCTCTTGTGATCAAAGTTTGCAAAACAATCAAAAACTTGAGCTAAACCAAAACCAACCTACCCCAAACATGTATATTACACCACCATAGAAACATCACTCCCTCCTGGTCGTGTACCACTGTAGCATCTGTTGGGAATATTCCCTATAGGCAATCATGTATGATGTTATTTCCAATGTATTCATAAAGTTATTGTCCATGTATGAACTAGTTATATATATCATTGAATATGTGATTTGATTGTGGAACTATATATTCATGTTTTTTATACTAATTGTCCTTGGTCACTAAGGTTGTGCTGGACACACCACTTAGACTAATGTGAAAGTCGGTTGATGACTCGGTTCCACTTGTCATGGGCATAGAGATGCTATTCCGACTTACACGGATTCGGCTAAAGAGTTTAGCGAGTCGGACTGACCCATATTGAGATACAATGAATAAGTCGTCATTTGTATATCTCAATCAATGTAATCCTTAGACCTCAGGTTATTGCACAATCCGAGTTGAGGATCACCGACTTAGGTTTTGTCAAACGCTGTTCCGTTACTGGGCTGTTATAAAGGCAGAGTTCGGGTCGACTGAGAATCAAGCTGCGTGATGTGAATAACCGAGATGGGATTTTGCCCCTTTGTTTGGAGAGATATTCTCTGGGCCCTCTCGGAAGATATGATTCAGAAAGCATTGCCATGCATGACTCGGTTAAGTGTTAACCGAGGAGACCGATTAAGAGTTAGTCGGATGAATCACTTATCTCTGATCGATAAAGAGAGTGGAACTATTTAAGGGATGACAATTATTCGCCTATTGACGAGGGTTTAACTCGTCAATGCCCATTGTTATGGACTTGGGTTTTGGAGAAGGAGGGAGCGCTGGAGACATCTATCGGCTAGCAAACAAGCACACAGGGGACTCGAAGATTTACCCAGGTTCAGGCCTCGTAGAGGTCCCTACTCCTACTTGTCTGCTCGTGGAATTATCAAAGGAATCGAAGATTACAATGGTGCACATTGCAATCTGGCGAAGGTTGTGGAAACTAGGGTTGCATGTGTTCTCCTCGCTGCCCCCTCCTAGCCTTTATATAGATAGGTCAGGTCTCAGGTAGCAGGTCGAGTCGGTTACAGGTTAGGGTTTTCCCCTTTGAACTTTCTATCTCTAGCTTCTTCTTGTTCTTCAAGCAGTCAAGAGTCCGTAGGTTACTCGAGTTCTTCATTTGGGCCTTGGCGACACCGTGCGCCTCTATGTATTCAGGCCGTATATACCAAGCTCGAGTACCTATAGGCTATACCCATGTCACCTATAGTTCGACAAGGTATATTGTGAGGGAAAAGGGACTCAGACGAAAGTCGCATTGGAAGGTATATCGTCATGACTCTTTGGTACTTGGGAGTTGGCACGTTCTGCTAGGAGCCGCTACCAACTGATCGGTCATGAGTGAGACTCGGATCGTGTCCAGGTCACCATGAGCCTGTCAGGTCACACACTTTAGAGCGGGAGCATATTTGGGTTGGACCCAAAAAGGAAACGGACATAGTCAGTGAGTTGGACTTTCAGTGACTAATATAGGCCTTTTAGTGAAGGGCCACAAGTGAGTGGAGCCCACTTTCACTCCCTATAAAAGTTGGGGCGCAGGTGCTTAGAGCACACTATTAGGTCACTCCATGTGTTGGAAACCCTAGGTCCAGTCTAGTCCTATCGCTGTCGTACCGGACCTAGCAGTCCATCGCCGATGCTCCTCCTCATACGTGTGGATACTGGCGGAGGTGTTGTACGTTCAGCACTTCGACGATCGTGGATCGGAATGGATCGTGAGGACTACACTGCATGAAGTGACGTGCTTCATCGATTCCGCAACCGCGCGTCTAGTGGTAATTCTTGTGGCCTACTACCTCAGCTAGATCTTGGGTTCACCGCGTAGGAAAAAGTTTTGTTTTCTCTATGTGGACCAGCAGCACCAGCCCTCTCCCTTGTCTAATAGCTCTTGAGTAAGTAATAAAGAGAGAGATAGCAATAGCTTTCCCCAAAATATCTTGTATATCAAAACCAGCAGCCACCACCCCTCCCGTCCACTCATCGAGTCGAGCACATGGCCCACACACACCCTAGCACCACCCCTCCCGGCCAATCCCTGGCCTCCCCTACTCCCCAACCTCTCCATGAGCCAAGTATAGCATGGACCATCCCTCCTCGGGTTAAAAAGGGCCAGAGGCCAGGAAACACTACCCCTACCGCATTTCCACTCCTATCCCTTTCCTCACCCCTCTCCCAGACACCTAGAGCATCCCTTTCACTCTTCTGTCCAGGAGACACCGGAGAAGAGGCCTCGGCCATTTTCAAGAACTGGCTAGCATCCTCTCTCCCCTGCTCCTCTATCTCTGCATGACAACCTACCAGGATCTCCTCGTCTCCCTGCATCTCACCCTGCTTTTCTTTTTGCTCAGGACCGTCCCATAATCCACGCCGGCGAGCTCCCGAACACCCTCCACGGACGTCGTCGCGCGAGCATCCTCCCGACATCGAACCGCCCCGTGCCGCACCTCTCTAGAACCGCCTCGCCGTGCCGCACCCCCTCGGAGCCTCCCCATATCCTCTCGACCCATGATAAGTCCGCCCCAGCGAGATTCCGCCGCCCCTATGGTTTCCTGTCCTGCCGCTTCGTCGCAGGGAAGACGACGGCCCCCAATCGTCGGATCCCACTCGATCCAACGCCCCCTGCTCCCAGATACCCCTTTAGCACCCACCAGGGCTGACCGCTGGGCCCTCCGTCGGTGGGATTTGAAATCCCCCTCCCACTCACTACGTCGCCTAGTGATACATTGCAAATGTATCTATAATTTTTGATGTTCCATGCTTGGTTTTTATCCACTTTATTGTGTTTTGTCCACACTTTGGAGTACATTCCATATGATTTCTTGGACTAACCTATTAACAAGAGCCACAGTGCCAGCTGCCTGTTTTCTGCTGTTTTTGGTTCCAAGAAAGTCAGAAAATGAATATTCTCGGAATTGGACTGGACAAAAGCCAAAGTGCCTATTTTTCCGGAAGTCATCAGATGCCAGAATACGAGACGGAGAAGGGCTAGGGCCCGGCCACACCACCTGGCCGCGCGGCCAGGCCTGGCCTGCGCCAGGTGGTGGTCTGGCTGACCCCAGCACCCCCTCGGCCTCTCCTTCCGCCTATAAGATGCCCTCAGGACAAAAACCCTAAGTACCCGATCAAAAATCCACGAAAGAGTCTGTAGCCGCCGTCATCTCCATCCCTAGATTGGGAGGATTCTGAAGCTCTTCCCAGCACCCTGCCGGAGAGGGGAATTCACCCTGGAGGCCTTCTTCATCATCATGCAAGCCTTCGGTGTGATGCGTGAATAGTTCATCTCTGGACTACGGGTCCATGTAGTAGCTAGATGGTTGGTTCTCCTCCTTTGTGCTTTCATGTTTAGATCTTGTGAGCTCCGTTCATGATCAAGATCATCTATTTGTAATTCTGCATGTTGTGTTTGCGGGGATCCGATGGATATTGAGATGCTATTTCAGATTGATTATTGATTCTATCATGTCTTTGTTATTTGTGATCTTGAATTCTTTCCATTGTTAGTAGCTATCTTGGCCAAGTAGATGCTAACAACTCCAAGAGTTAGTATTTATGCTTGATAGTGGGTTCATGCCTCTGGTAATCTGGGGAAGTGACAGAAATCTCTAAGGTACTAGATGTGCTTTTGCTACTAGGGAGAAAACAACAATCCTTTGGTCATAGAACAATCGTATTGTTTACATTACACGCAATTTGTAAAGCAATAATCTGTTGCTTGCACCTTAATACTGGAGGGGGTTCGGATGATAACCTGAAGGTGGATTATTAGTCATAGATGTAGTTGGATGACGGTCCATGTATAATGTTATAATGCCCAATCAAGTTCCAAAGGATTCAAGATGATTAGTATATGCATGTATTGCTTTCTCGATGTTTGTCAATTGCCCTGCTGTAATTTGTTCACCTAGAATGTTATCTGTCTTAAGGAGAGCCACCTCTAGTGAACTATGGACCCCGGTCCTTTCTATTACCATCAATCTACAATCAACTGTTTACTGCTTTGTGTTTACTTTCTGCAATCTATTACTTTCTTCCACTCGATACGTTTAATCCTTTGTTTCAGCAAAAACGGTGAGATTGACAACCTCATCGCAAGTTGGAGACAGAGTTCTATGGTTGTGTTGTGCAGGTCTCCACATTGCTGCTGGCACCGGTAGTGCGCCCTACCAACGTTCAGCTAGCTACACCTTTGGGGTGTTTCCTTGCTCCTACTGGATTGATAACCTTGGTTTCTTAATGAGGTAAAACTTGTTGTTGTGCCCATCATACCTTCCTCTTGGGGTTCCCCAACGAGCTCGATATATTTTGGGCCATCAAGCATATTTTCTGGCGCCGTTGCCAGGGAGTCAAGGACATCTTCACAAGGGGAGTCCCTCATAACTAATCTCTTTACTTTGTTATTTTTGTTTTGCTTAGTTTCTTTTGCTTTGTTTGCTTGTTTCTTTATCGAAAACACAAAAACATTAGTTTTACAAGTTTGCTTTCTTATTTGAAAACACACAAAAAATGACTAATCTTGAAAACACTAAGTTGTGTGACTTCACTAGCACCAACAACAATGATTTTATGAGCACACCTATTGCTCCACCTGTGCCTGAAGATACTTTCTTTGAGATAAAACCTGCTTTACTCAATCTTGCTATGAGAGAACAATTTTCTGGTATTGGTAATGAAGATGCTGCTGCCCATCTAAATAACTTTGTTGAACTTTGTGAGATGCAAAAGCGTAGGGATGTAGATGGTGATACTTTCTTCCCCACGACAGCGGCGCCGCCACTGCTTCTAAGTAGCAGCGCCGCCGCCGCACTGCTTCCCCACGCCTCTGCTTCGCCGTCGCCGCTGCGCACCTCCTCTGCCACGGGTCACTGTCAATCTAGGCCGCTGCCCCCCACCGCTGCTAGCGATAGTGAGGGCAACGAACTAGAGATGACAGAAGAGGAGCTCGTCGTTGCTGATCAGGAGATGGAGGAGGACACCACGACGGCAGACCGTGGTGCATGGGCTAGCTCCTGGGTCTGCCAGGACGACCTCGACTGGCTCTACCACACCAGGTGCATCCTCGCTGGAGTCACTGCGCCTTGCCTCTGCCGAACTCGCCCCCTCACCCAATCCGGGTGAGTTTGTGGTGTTCTTGGCACACTTCCAGCGGGGGTTTGGTTTACCAGTTAGCCACTTTTCCACGATTGGTTGAATACCTATGAACTCCAGCCGCACCACCTTCTTGCCAACGCAATTACTTCTCTTTCTGCTTTCGCCTCCACGATCGAAGGCTAAGCCGGACTATGGCCCATGAAGGAGCTATGGATCCGGTTTTTCGGTCTTCGTCGTAATGTCATTCCGAACATTCAACTTGATCCGGAGGACAAGCAGCTCACTCAATTCGGAGCTGCGTCCATCTCACCCCGGAGGTTCTCTGTCTTTCCCCGGGTTACCGGGCTGGATTCCTGCAAAGGATGGGCCCGGACCTTCTTCTATGTTCGGAATGAAGGCACTGAAGATTTGATCTGGCTTCGCCCCTATGCTCCGGGTCCTCCTAACCCGGAGTTATGGGACGTTGTCCCCAAGAAGCCCACAGTCTTGGCCAACCAGGTCAATAAAAGGTTCAAGGAGCTGAAGGAGCTCGGGTTGCGCAACGAGGATGCCATGATCACATTCGTCCGCGGCCGGATCTCCCCTCTCCAGAAGTGCACTCACAAGGTGTGCCACATGAGCTGGGGCCGCGACCCCAACCGGACCTCGTCCTTCGAGCTTAGCAACACAGAAATCTACCACCGGGTCAAGGCGCTCTTCACCACCCACAAGGACTTCTCCTCTGAGTGGACGTGGGGAATTGAGAATTATTGCCAAGATAGGCTTCCTCCCGTGGTAAGTTTCGTGCCACCAACTTTCTCCGAATTAAACCTTATGTCGGTTGCCGTTGTATTTTTAACTCTATTATCTTTTTTCTCCCTTAGCAATTCCTTCAGCAAACTATCGAGGATGGTACCGATCCCACCCTCAAATGTGCGCCTGACCGGGAAAGCTCGGACGAGGAAGAACCGGACCAGGAGATGTTCCTCCCAATGGCCAACGCGACTAAGCGACCCACCGGTAAACTCTCTTCTATTAGAGATTGGCCCGATGATGAAGATGACTCGAATATCGAGGTGATGGAAGCTGTTGACATTGTCCCACTTTCTTATGCTTTTCCGGTATCAGCTAACCCCGGTGGGCAGATCCACGAGGACCCTCCCCTTGCTACGGGTGAACTTGTTCCGGTAGCACCGAAGAAGAGGCATGGAGCTGCATCAAGTTCCACCTCCCGACCTTCTCAGCCGTCCAAAAGGCGAAAGAAGTCCGGAGACAAAACCGCCTCCAAGCCAGCAGGCAAGGCCCCAGCACGAAGGGCTCGGAATCCCAAGGAGCCCCTGACCTCGGATGCGTAAGCCTCTTTTCCCTCTGCAACTTATTCTTCCTTGCATTGTTTTAGTTTCTCTTGCGACATTATTTGATTCGGCAGTGCTGCGGTGTAGGTCCCCCAAATTGGTTCTAGCATCTCTTCGCCACTCCGACTTAGCCCTTCTCCCCCTCGTGACGACGAGTCACGCCCGCTGAGCCCTATTCCAGAGGGTTCTGCGGCTGCTCCGGGTTCTATTCCACCTCGTCAATAGGGGGGTAACCTTGGAGCGGGGGAGACCGGCCTAGCCGAGGCGGCGGCATCCATAACTTCGGCTTCGCCGCAACCAGCAACTACCGAGACTACCTCAGCACCAGCACCAGCTCCAGCACCAGCACCAGCAACCACTCCAGCACCAGCACCAACTCCGACACCAGCACCAACTCCGGTAGCAAGAACATCAGCAGCAGCACCAATTCCAGCAACAAGAGCACCAGCGCCAAGCTCCTCCGCCTTGTCCGAGTCTTCTCAGTCTCGGCGAGGAAGTACCCAGGCAGCTCCTAAGGGAAAATCTGCTACAACCACTTCCTCCTCTCAGCAGCTCAAAGGCAAGAAAGCCCCTGATGCCACCAGGGCAGCGTCCGTCGAGTCTGGACAGCGCACCCTCGCGTCCATGCTTGCCAAGAAACCTCCAGCACTGAAGGACGCCCCTGTCGAGCCAGCTAATGCGCAGCAACTTGTTCTGCACACCAGCCCGGCCCTTGCTCCGGGTGAGAGGAGGGAAGCACATGCCAAGGGCTTGGTGGCACCCCACATGCTCAGCAGTGAGCGATATCCTCCGACCTTGATCGAGTTTATGAACAACTAGAACAAGGCGGAGTTCGTCTACAACGACGATCTCCCGGAGAAGTTCGGTCCCGCCGAGTTCTCTGCTCAGATGAACATAGCCGCTAAGGCGATTAACCTCGCGGGTCGGATGATGGAGGTACGTTACTTCACCTTTTCCTTAACATGCTGTAGATATTGGTGATATAACCATTAGTCCCCAAGCCTCCGGGGGAGTAACTTGTTACTCGACCGGATGCTCCTTAGAAAACTAACGTAGCTCCTTGACAACTTCGAATATGCACACACCTAGAGCCGAGTTAAGTTCCACTTGGCCCGGATCTTGTACACTTCGAATATGCACACACCTAGAGCCGGGTTAAGTTCCACTTGGCCCGGATTTTGTACACTCCGAATATGCACACACCTAGAGGCGGGTTAAGTTCCACTTGGCCCGGATCTTGTACACTTCGAATATGCACACACCTAGAGCCGGGTTAAGTTCCACTTGGCCCGGATTTGTACACTTCGAATATGCACACACCTAGAGCCGGGTTAAGTTCCACTTGGCCCGGATCTTGTACACTTTGAATATGCACACACCTAGAGCCGGGTTAAGTTTCACTTGGCCCGGATCCTGTACACTTCGAATATGCACAAACCTAGAGCCGGGTTAAGTTCCACTTGGCCCGAACCTTGTACACTTCGAATATGCACACACCTAGAGCCGGATTAAGTTCCACTTGGCCCGGATCTTTCCCACTTCGAATATGCACACACCTAGAGCCGGGTTAAGTTCCACTTGGCCCGGATTTTGTACACTTCGAAAATGCACAAGGCTTAAGCTAAATTTTTGTACTCTTTTCAGGTGACCACTAACCGCTGGAGCGCTGAGTTCCAGCGTCTCCTGGATACTCACAAAATGCTGCTCGCAAAGCATAATGCACATCTCGCTGAACATGAGAAAAGGGGTAAGTTCTCTTCTTCACATTTTTCTGTTTTCCTTCATCTTTTTCTACCGAACTAATCCGTCATTCGATTTTCGCAGCTGGGGTGGAGGCTGAGGACAAGCTTACGAGGAAGAATTTGGATCAGGTTAAGGGTAAGCTACTTTTGTCCGACCTTGCTTTGCTTTCCATCTCCTTTTCTTCTTGGCACAGCAAACATTCATACCCCAGCTCTGCTGGGTCAACACGATATTTCAGCATCTCTTGAAGATAGTGTGCCCGTGCCTGATATGATGCTGCATTTTCTTGAACAAGCAGGACAGCATCAGGTCGAGCTCAAACAGAAAGATGATGAGCTTGCCCTCCTCCGAACCAAGGACGATGAAATTGCCAAGCTAAAGGCAGAAATGAAGAAGATGAAAGCGCAACACCAAACCGAGCGCCTCAATCTCCAAATTGCCAAGGACCGAGAACTTCTCCAGGAGGCCGACATCAAGCTTGAGTCGGTGAACGCTGAACTGGTGCAGCTCCGCAAAAGACGCAATGATTGTACCCAGGAATTGAATCGGATCCATAGCCACATTTTACGTAAGTTCCTTTTCCTTATCCGGCATGTTTCTCCAGGTTACCTCACATGTCTTTTCATTACTTGCTTCTCTTGTCCCGTTTTTAGGAAAAAATTTAGAGGGTACTCCCATTGCGAGCGCCGCTGTTGCCAATTTCCGCCGAGATAGGGGTACTCCCGTCGCTCCTGACGGTGAAGACATTCCCTATGACATGGAGGACCTGTTGGTCAGCCTGTCATCTCGCGTGGAAATCATCAAGAACTACGGCAAGGATCTCCTTGACGTTGCAGTCTGAACCTTCAACATGTTCTGGCCTAGCGAAGACACTCCGGAGAGAATCGCAATTCTCGCTGAAAAGCTAACGGAAATCGAGACCTAGCTCGACCTTTGGAGGGAGTCCGCTAGACGTGCCGCAGCTGAGACCGTTCTTCACCACATACTCACGTGGTATGAGAAGATCGACCTCAACCTCCTGACGTGCATGCGCATCGGATCCAAATGGACTAATGACCCGGAGTGGGTAGCTCGGCGTCAGGCTTGCGCCCATAGCCTCATTGAATTTGCTCCCATTCATGAATGGACTGAGGGTCCGAGCTTCCTGGAAGCCGTTGGTGACGAAAATGCTGAGAACGTAGAAGATGGTTCAGACGAGGGTGAAGAGGACGATGCCTCGGATATCAAAGAAGGCGAAGATGATGCCAAACTTCCTCCTCCTGCTGCTCCTTAAGTGAAAACACTTAAAAACTTATCAAATCCCCGGTATGCCGGGTGGAATTGTATCCAGTACACATGTGATATTTTGCTACTAAATTTTTATGCCGCATCAACTTGGGCATAGCCCCCGAGTTTCACTTTCTTGTTCGTCCAATCTTTTGGCTCGGTTCGTGTCTACCTTGATTCGGTTTTACGACTTACAAATCCGAGCTTCAAAAATTGTTTTAACAATACTTAGAAACTTTAGGTTAGCTCAAAATAATTCAGATAATAATTTGAAAGTAAATACAAGGTTAGTCCAAAAAACAAACATTGGCTCGATCAAGTTCTTTTCCTTAGTCGTTTTTCATGTGCTACGCAATTCGAAACTTGTTCTCTTGCTTGCCATGAAGCCAAATCTTGTTGGACAGCAGCAAGTCGAAGAGTTGGGTTTTTGGTGCTCACACACTACTAATCCGAGTTAAGTAGAACAACTTACTCCAGCTGACATATAAATAATGAAAAACAACAAATATTATTAAGGCAGTCCCCGAGTTACTGCTCGAGGTGCCAACATTTCATTGATAGGCTCATTGCCGGCATACATACCGACATATGAGAAGACTCGGATACATACACTTCTCTGCTAAGTGTAGAAAGGACGAAGTAGAGCTACATTCCATGGACGCTTAGATTCCTCGCCGGACCTGTCTGCCTTGTTCTTTTCCTGTGGCTTTGCATCGATAAGATAATAAGAATCATTATGCAATGCTTTGCTCACAATGAATGGCCCTTCCCATGGGGGGATAATTAATGCATGCCAGCAGTACGTTGTACCAACCGGAGCACCTGATCGCCTTCCCGAAAGACTCGGGGGCATCCTTTCCGGATATGATAGCGTCGGAGATTTTGCTGATATATGGCGGATCTAGACAATGCCAATTCTCTCGCTTCTTCCAGCAGATCAACATCATTTTGCCAGGCTTCTTGCACTTCGGCTTCTGTGTATTGGGTGACCCTAGGCGAGTCATGCTCCATGTCGGCTGGTAATACAGCTTCTGCCCCATATACCAGAAAAATGGCGTATAGCCTTTTGATCGATTCGGAGTTGTTCTTAAACTCCATAGTACCGCTGGTAGTTCTTCTATCTAGCACCTCGCTGATCTTTGTAGCGGCTCAATGAGCCAGGGTTTTATCCTGGATAATACTAATCCGTTGGATCTTTCCACTTGTCCGTTCGATGCGGGATGAGCTACCGAGGCAACGTCCAGCCGGATCTTCTTATCTCGGCAGAATCGCGCAAATGCTCCTTCAGCAAAATTTGTGCCGTTATCAGTTATGATACTGTTAGGATAACTGTATCTCAAGATAACTGTATCTCAAGATAATGTCTTTGAGAAATGTTACGGCCATAGCTCCATCACATTTTCTTATAGGCTTCACTTCAATCCATTTTGTAAACTTATCCACCATGACCAAAATGTGAGTCATATTCCCCCTTGCTCGCTTGAATATGCCAACCATATCCAAACACCATACGGAAAATGGCCACATGATTGGTATGGTTTTGAGTTCTGACATAGGCATATGTGTCTTGGTAGCGTACCTTTGGCAACCATTGCATTTTCTCACCAGATCCTCTGCTTGTTCTAAGGCACTTGGCCAGTAGAATCCATGCTGGAACGCTTTTGCCACCAAGGCTCAGGACGAGGCATGATGCCCGCACTCCCCTTGATTATCTCGGAGGATGTCAAGCCCTTCTTTCGGGTCAACGCATCGCTGGAGAACATTGGTCACATTCCGTTTGTATAGCTCGGAATTGATGATTGTGTATGCATTTTCTCTCCTCTGAGTTTGCCTGGATAACACCTCCTCAGTGGGTAACGTTCCATCTTTCAGGAATTGAAATATAGGCAGTGCCCAAGCTGGTATTGCTCGCACAGGGAACACATCCTCATCAATTTCCATCTGATCCACCGGCATAACTTCAACCGGATCATGCTGAGCAGTCCCCGGGTCCTGCGAGGCAGTCCCCGGGTTTGCTGAGGCAGTCCCTAGGTTTGCTGATGCAGTCCTCGGGTTTTGCACACCACCTCCCATGTCAATGTCCATGGGCACAGCTCTGGATTCTGTATCTTCCGGGACATAGATTGAGTCGGTTCCTGGGGACGGCCTGATAGATGGTTTTCTGAGGTGTTCCAATGCTACACCCGGTGGAATTGCTTGTCGGGTTGATCCGAGCTTCGACAGCATGTCGGCAGCCTCATTTTCCACCCGGGGTACATGGTGAAATTCGCATCCCTCAAAGTAACCAGATATCTTCTACACATGAAATCTGTACAGAGCCATGTTTGGATCAAGGGCGTCCCACAATCCCGACACTTGCTGTATTACCAAATCCGAGTCGCCAAAGCATAGTATCCGACGTATCCCAATCTCTTTTGCCACTTTGAGCCCATGCACAAGTGCTTCATACTCAGCGACATTGTTTGATGCCGTGAAATGCATCTGCAGCACATACTTCAGCTGGTCCTTCTTTGGCGAGGTAAGCACAACTCCAGTGCCTAGCCCGGTTTTTGTTTTTGACCCGTCAGAATACATCCTCCAGTAGTTCGGATCTGGTGGCGGTGGTTCATATTGTACCTCGGCCCAGTCCACAAAAAATTCCGCCACAGCTTGAGACTCGATTGCTTCTCTTCTGTCATATTATGGCGCATAAGGGGCTAGTTCAATGGCCCATTTTGCAATTCTGCCACTTGCATCTTTGGTACTCATTATCTCGGATATGGGAGCTTCACATATTACTTTGATGGGATGCTCCTCAAAGTAATGCTTTAACTTCTTAGCTGCCATATAGACACCATATGCCACCTTTTGATAGTGTGGGTAGTTCTGCTTTGAGACAGATAATACCTCGCTCAAGTAATACACTGGCCTTTGCACCGACTTACCCTCTTCGTCACGCTCTACCACAATCACTGCACTTACAACTCGGTTGGTTGCGGCTATGTAGAGCAACATTGGCTCCTTTGATAGTGGAGAGGCTAACACTGGTGCAGTGTCTAACATCTTCTTTAATTGGGAAAAGGCTTCATCGGCCTGTGGCGTCCAAACGAACTTATCCGACTTTTTCATGAGTTGGTAGAGAGGAAATGCCTTTTCTCCCAACCGACATACAAACCGACTTAACGATGCCATGCAACCTGTGAATTTCTGGACATCGTTAAGACACTTCGACAGTTCCATTCGTTCAATGGCCCGGATTTTAGTTGGATTAACTTCGATACCTCGGCTGGAAACGATAAATCCGAGTAACTTCCTAGCCGGGACACCGAAGGTACATTTTTCCGGGTTAAGCTTCATCCGGAACCTTCTTAGGTTCGCGAATGTTTTCCTGATATCGTCAAGGAGCGTTTTGCTTTCCTTGGTCTTGATAACCACATCATCCACGTACACTTGCACATTTTGACCAATTTGGTCGTGCAAACATTTTTGCATACATCTTTGGTACGTTGCCCCTGCATTACGTAAACCAAACGGCATGGTGCGATAGTAATAAGCCCCATACGGGGTGATAAATGCAGCCTTTATTTGATCATCCGGATTCAGAGGTATGTGGTGGAAACCAGAATATGCATCAATGAATGACAATAGTTCACATCCAGCAGTTGAGTCTATGACCTGATCTATCCTCGGCAGTGGAAATAGATCTTTTGGACACGCCTTGTTCAGGTTCGTGTAATCGATACACAGACGCCAAACCACTACCACATTCGGATCATCTTTCTTCTTCTCCACCAGCACCGGATTAGATAGCCAATCCGGGTAAAGTACTTTCATGATAAATCCTACTGCTAGTAACCGAGCTATTTCATCTCCAATGACTTTTCTCCTATCCTCGGCGAAGCGGTGGAGAGGTTGCTTCACCGGCCTTTCTCCGGGTCTCACATTCAAAGAGTGCTCGGCCAACTCCCTCGGAACACCTTGCAAGTCCTGTGTGGACTAAGCAAAAATATCCCGATTCTCACGGAGGAAGTTGACGAGCTCGCTTTCCTAGTTATCATTCAACCCGGCTCCAATTGTTACGGTGCGCTTTGGGAACATACCATCAACATGCACTTTCTTAGAATCCTTTGCGGCTTGGAACAAAACGCTACCATGCGGGTTACTCAACGCCGGCATATACTGCTGCGCGGAGTGAGCTAATGCCGCCACCTCTTGGATTTTTCTTTTCTCTTGCGCAATCACAAGTGACTCGGCTAAGTTAGACCCGGCTGAGGCACATTCAATGGAACGTCGGAAATCTCCAGCAATGGTAATCACTCCATTTGGCCCGGGCAACTTCATCTTCAAATAACTGATGTGGTAGCTTGCCGTGAACTTGTTCAATGCTGGTCTTCCGAGTAACGCGTGGTACGCACTTTCCAAGTTCACCACCTCAAACTCCAGATTCTCAGTTCGGCAATTATCTCTCGTGCCGAACAACACGTTAACCCGGACTTTGCCTATGGGCTCACAAGAAATGCCTGGTACAATACCATGGAAAGTTGTCCTTGTAGCCTGGAGCATGTTCTCTGAGATACCCAACTTGCGCATTGTATCCGCATACACGATGTTAATGCTACTGCCATTGTCAATCAGTACCTTGGAGAACCTCACATTGATGTTAGGCCCAATGAATGTCGGGTCCAACACTAATGCATATGAGCCTGGACTTGGCATAAGCTTGGTATGATCTTTGATGTTCCAGGTGATTTCCTACTCCGACCAAGGCATATACCTCGTCACCGCTGGCATTGCCGCATTGACCTCCATATGTCGGTGCTGCAAGCTCTTTCTATCGGTTTCCTCTGTGGTAAACACACAGTAACTCTGATGATGCTCCCTGTACTCATTCCTCCCCTCATTTCCGGGGTGCCTCAGATCCGGCTGATGCTGGTTTTCTACTTGATGCACTTCATCCCTTCTCTCATGGTTATCATACCTCGGCGGAGGGGGAGGCAACATTAGCTGTTGCGTTTTCGCTCCGGAGAGCAATTGTTGCCGGGGTAACTCCTGTCGAGGTTGATCATTCCGGGGTGCCTGAGCATTCCCCGAACCACCTTGTTCTATCTTGCGCATCCACTCACATTGCCTCATTGTATGACCCGCTGGGTTACTTGGACTTGGCGTGTGAAATTTACACGGCTGATCCAACATCGACTCATAAGTGTACCTCGGACGGTCCTTCTTTTCTTGCCACTGTTTCTTCTGCTCTGGCATCCAAGTTTTCTTGCCATCATTCCTTGGTGTCCATTGTTGCCCTCCAGTTTTCTGACGTTGATTGCTCCCTGTTCCGGGCTGATCTTGATTCACTGCCGCAACTTGTTGCGAACTATACCGGTGATCCGGTCTGTCATCTCTTCTTTTACCTCTATAATCATTCCTCCGGGATGATCTGGCTCCATCTCTCTGGTAGTACTCCTCATTCGACTCATTCGACACGAGCCTAGGTTGAGTCGGATCACCCAAGGCGTACGAATCAGCAATCCGGATCATTTCTGCCAAAGTGGTTGGCATTTTCCTTTGCAACTTTTGCCAGAGCTCGCTTGCATATCTGCATCCTTGCGCAAACCACGCTATGGCCTGTGACTCTATCACGCCCTCACATGAGTTTCTCACGGTACACCACCGGGTCAAAAACTCCCGGTCCGTCTCATTCGGTCTTTGCTTGCACATAGCTAGGGTGGCAAATTGCTGATAATACTTGAGAAACTCAGTCCGCGCAGTTAATACTTGGCAAATTGCTGAGAATATTTGGTCTCCGATATGTACTTGAGAAATTGCTGATGAACATTTCCTCAAAATCGATCCAGCAGTTAATACTTCCAGGTGGCAAATTGTTCAACCATACCCTTGCTGGCCCCTCCAACATCTGGGGTACGTATCTCACAGCCCATCGCAAGTTGCCTATAGCAATTTTCACTGCTGTAGCATAGTTTATCAACCAATCCTCCGGCTTAGTGCTGCCGTCATACGACTTCGTGCCTCTGGGTAACTGGAAGTTAGGTACCGGTAGCTCTTTCATGATCCGGGGTCCAAATCACGCAGGACCCGGAGGACCTTGACTTTCAATCTGCTCCGACCTATACAGCCCATCTAGTTTCAACCTGGCGTCGTCCGGCATCAGATCCCTGCTTGCCAATCTCGACCCTATCACATGATAGTCCAGCCTTGGGTATCCTGCATTTACCATTTCTGAATCTTCATCGTTATACCGGTCTCTCTCTCGTGGCGCAACTCTCTGTTGCATACCTCGACCGGCACTTTGCTCTTGCCTTGGTATATTCCGCTGCTGCGGTTGTCCTGCCGAGTTGCGCTGTCCGGCATTGCCATTAACAACGTTTCCTTGAGCGGCATTGCCTTGGTCACGGTTACCTCGGCCAGCTTCACCTCGGCTTACACTCTGTCGATCTTCATTTCTTTGTACCTCTTTTTCTTTTCCTGCCCTTGTCGGGTCATACGGAACAATCTGCTTGTTTCTCCTGGCCGAGGTTACTACCTCTTCTCTCCTAGGACCACAATGAGGGGACGATGCGGCTCCTGCGGATTTCTCCGGGTTACCCACCGCTGAATGAACGATCTTGGAGGCCCCAGCTCTCTCCGGGTTTGCCCTAAGCAGTTCCTAATTTTGCCTGTTCGCGATCCGAACCAACTCATTGACCCTATCTTGCTGTCTCTGACGGGCTTCACCCGTTAGACCCTCTAACTCGGACGCAGCTGCATCCGCTGCTCTGAGGTTTTTTGCCGGGGTACTATACTTCGGCAGCCCCACGGACAAACAGTTCTCTGACTCCTCAATCCTAGTGTCTCCCTCTTTGTTCATTTCACTCAAGAGATTTCTTCCCTTTATTTCTACAACATCTACTTTATTCGCCTTTGCATACTCACGCAGCGTCATGTTCAACGACTGCTGAGCCGCAGCTATTTTTTTCGCTCCCTCTAGAATTTTCTGCCTAGTTTGCTCTAGATCGGCCTGTGCCTGAGTCGAATCTACCACTGCTTCTACCGGGTTTGCCAAGCTATCCATAGCTTCTCTCAGTACATTCTCGGGCCTCTCTAGTGGAGGACCTCTACTTTTCCTCGGTGCCTTAGGTGTTACCTCCGGATCTGGTGCCGGATCCTTGCTCGCGCTTGCACCTGGCACAGTCATCATCACCTCAGCACGGTCCGGGGAGCGAGTGAATGCGCCCCGTGAACCACGTTAAGGGGTGGCTCCCCTGCCTCGACGATGTGTCGTGGATGAACGCATGATACGTCCACAGCAACGTAGACCTTGTGCGCACCGAGCTTGACGAAGAGGCCATTGCACGGAAGTGGGCGCGTGCCAAAGCAGCCAGCGTTGTCGCTGACGAAGTCCAGCACTGAACAAGCACGGAGACGATGCGTTCGCTGGTGTCGATGAGGTTTCCCGTCCGGATCTTCACCCCTGCTAGCACCGCTAGCCCCACGGTAGGCGCCAACTGTCGTGGTGG
This sequence comes from Avena sativa, assembly GCA_916181665.1. Lineage (NCBI taxonomy): Eukaryota > Viridiplantae > Streptophyta > Magnoliopsida > Poales > Poaceae > Avena > Avena sativa. The sequence continues at coordinate 202,276,834 of OV702290.1, forward strand.
TGTCACGGCAGATGCCATGGATAGGCTAAAGGTGGGGACTAATAGCGTTAGGGGAATCCAGGGAGGGATAGTGAGGTGATTCCCCACACAGAAGATTTGTATTTGATTCACTTCCAAGTTTACAAGTGCTCCTAGAGCTGTATTGGCGAGAGGAGGAAGAAGGAACTCTCTTACTCTCACCCACAGTTAACCCGTACAAGACCAACTAGAGATCAACCCTTAGAACCTAAAACCAATCAGAATAGCCCAGCCCCTTCTACACAGGCCCTAGACCTCCTTATATAGGGGTGGCTAGGTCTCCACTTAGGGCATACGTGGAGGCATATTCTAGGGAATATGCCTCCTCCCAAAATAGCAAACCGACCGGGGTGCTTTTCCCCCGCGTCACCCATGCAGAGGCTACGTGAGCCTCTGCGGCGCCTGCGTCAGCCGACACGGGCGTCGCGCCTCTGTCGGCCATGCCTCGGTGGTCCTGCTCCTCTCCCCTTTGCTCATGCAGTGCATACCGGGGTTACTTTTGACCAGCGAGATTCCTTCCTTTTGGTAGAAGCTTGCTATGACCCGGATCGTGGAGGATCCGGTCATACCTGTTCCTGCATACAAGTTAGATTCATCTATCTGGCTCACTGCTTAAGTTGGATGAGACTCAGTTAGGTGGACACCCCCTGGTTCGGGTTACCCCGAGATTCGGTTTGCCTTGAGGTAACTCGGCCAGCATCCGCTTTAGTCTTGCCAAACCTCGGCTAACTCGGCCTTTATACCCCGGTGTGACCCTACCCGGGGGTATCCCCCCAACAGCATACTGAGAGAGTGTAACTACCTCGGTGAATTACGCTCTTAGTTACATGCCTGGATGAGCGAAAGTGGTTAAAATAGTACGGTGGGGCACAGGGGCCACTTACAGGTAGACCTTTCGGCTGTCCTAACCACTTCCAGAACATCGGGACAAGAACGAGCGGCGTAATCGGCAAGCGAAGGGATCAACTACATACACAAGTGAGTATGTATGCATGCCACCATACAACTGTTCACAGAGCCATTCCATCTAAAAGAAATAGAAATATTGCAACGCCATATGGCAAGATCCAAATATCCTAGATAGAGATAATATTTTAGATAGCTCCTCATACATCAAACATCAGAGTATCAGGCGGAAGCGGAAAACAAGATCCGAGCACGGATAAGAAGCGAATCGGCATAAGATGCCACATAAATAAACACATCCCGCCCACAGATCTCACGGATCCCCGTTCCCGGAATCTCTACACCGCGTGATCGTTGCCAACATCATTCGTCTCCTCCACCCAGTATCCATCTTGCGAATACACCTGTTCATCTGAATCAAACAATATATCGTGTGAGACCCTAGGGGTACTCAGCAAGTCTTTATGCCTCTAATGGAGACATAACCTGGGGTGACGCAATTGCAGCAAAAGATAATAACTAACAAGTCTATAGATACTCGCTAACCATCTGCCTAACCAATGATAGACGGATGTCCATTAATTAGTAACAATAGCTATAACAATATAACTAACAGATCCATCCTCCTTCTCGCTTACCAACGAGAAAGCGGACGAACAACCCATCCGTTGGCAGTTTTATTAACCATTCCATGAGTATTGCACTATTTACTAGTCAAGTACTTAGTCAAATTAAAAGCGGTACTTTAGTTATACTTGTCTATGATCGAGAAACTGTGCTCCAAGTCGTCCATAACCGCGGACACGGCTTTCAGAAAGATTTACCCTGCAGGGGTGCACAAATAGCAACACACACTCGATCAACCTCGAAAAAACCAAATCAAAACCCAACGAGGCATTCACGACAAAGCGATCACAAGATTCAGAAATATTTCAGGGGGCCACCCCACTAAGCTACCCGCAACGAAGTTGGCCGGCTCCGGAACGGACCAAGGGTTTGTGTGGACGGCGGTAAACAAATGGGAACCCGAAAGTGTGTCTGGGCTTGTCGATACAGCGAAAACGTGTCACGATCCAAAACAGTACAGGTGCTCCACGCACAATCATAAATAAAGCGGTAAAGCATGGCATAAGTACAGGATAGTAATAAAACCCCAAACTAGTTGTGGCCCCAAGAAATAGACATGAATCAAGCTCTGGCTCAGGAGGGTCCATAAGGCCTCCCGGATGTGGATAGTGCGAATAGTCAAGGAACATGAATCAAGCACTCGGGGTCCTACGGGACACGAGTGAGCATGAAAAACCAAATAACAGATATCGCTCACCGGTGCCTCTTTCATTAGTTATCCCATTACTACTCAGGTTAAGTTGTTTAGGTACCTCGTTATCCATCAGACACTCACATACCCTACACATGCAGTTCTACGACTCGCATGGCTCAAACAACTCCTATAGTAATGACTCGTGGGATGGAGGAACAAGCTTCGGTGGGGTTTAAAAGTAGAGGCTATGCAGTACTTGGGGTTCAATTTAATGAAATCGCGACTCAATGATGCAAGAACAAGATAGAGGCAATAGGTGCTATATGTATGCAAGCATGTGGTAGTGCTTTCCTGGCAGCTCAGTTGAAGCGAGAGTCGGATCTGGGTAGTGCTCCTGGGATTCCTGATATATCCCCTGCTCGGCGTCTATTCGAAGAAGAACCAAACAAACAAGGACCAACATAAATAAAATGCACAAGCATATGAATTAAAATGCGACAAGCAAACAAACATGCCATGATGAATGTTGCACAATTTACATGGCAATAAAGTAGCATGGCATGGGTGAGGTGTGGGGTACAAGAATAAAGCATTTTATTAAGTTTTAGTCATGTTTTGCTCTCATATAAGTTGCTGTATACTTTATATTTATATGATGCATGCTGCAATTCAGAACATGGAGTGCATAGTTAGAACGGGCTCATCGTGCTGATCGATTTAGACATATTATTTGTCGAATTTGGAGTTGTAGAATTAAAGTTATTAATTATTTAAGAAAAGGCATTTTTATTGCATTTAAACAATTTCGAAATTTAATTTGCCCAAAAGATATTTTGAATGGCATATTGGAATTCCTCTCATTTTTCTGATTCCAAAACATATACCATTTGTAGTATTTGGAATTGTAATTCAAAAGTTATTAAAAACAGATTTGAAATCATATTTAAATCATTTTTGAAAATGTTTTAATTAAACAGAAAACTGCCAGATTTTTTATACCCAGCTAAACATAGCCACAGTCACAGACATGTGGGACCAAGCTGACTGGGCAACACGGTGCGCGGTGAAACATTTTATACTGCGGGCTCAGCCAGCCACAGCCGCTGACAAGCGGGACGGCATGCGCGCGGACCCACACACAGGCGGGCGAACGGGGCAAAGCCACGTGGCTTGGACGGGGACAGCGGGTTGAGGGTTTTGGAACCTGGGGTGCTTTTCTGCAAAAAGTTAGAGGGGCTGACTGGTGGGGCTCGATGGATTGCGGGTTGAGCAGTAAAAAGGTTTGGGGGGGAATTGCAAAGTAGCCACTGCTACTGTACTTCTTCTATGAATTTTCTGTCGACAGGTCCGTGATCGGCAGGGACAGAGCGCGGCGCGGGGACTCGATCTGGCGAACTCGTGCGCGCGCGGAGGTGGCTACTGCTGCGGTGGCCAAGGGGTTGGTGCTGGTTTGCGGTTGCACAGCTAGCTAAGGTGGAAACGGCGCGAGGATGGTCGGCAGACGACGGAAGCTCGTCGCGCAGAGAGTGCTCGAAGAAACGCGCGGCGCGACCAGTGGGCGAGAATGGCCTAGAGGATGTCAGGGGAGTAGGGTAGCTCACCGCGAGGTGGACGGCGGTGGTGGATCAGGTCGGGGAGCGACGGATCGGCGGCGTAGCAAGCGGCTGGAGGCGTTAGGGTTTCACTCGGCGCGTCGGTGTGTGGCGGGGCTGGGCCGGCTCCTCCTCGCTGCTATGCACAGGGCGACGCAGAAGTATCTCCTCGGCTTCCTCGACAACCAAGATCGCCATGCCACCGGCTGTGTTGTTGAGGAGATGGAGGAGGCCGACGGTGTTGCCGGAGTTGGATAAGAGGGTGGCAGGGGAAGAAGGGTATGGCGCAGCGGCCAGGGTTAGATCTGGCGCGATAGAGGAGGCGTGGGGGAGTAGATATGGACGGAAGAGGAGAGGGGTGGCGTGGGGCAGCTCGAGGTGGAAAGGTGGCTTCGACCACTTTTCTTCTCCCTCACGCTCATGTGCTCGACCGGCTCCGACAGGGGTGCAGGGTGGCTGCAGGTGGGTCCAGACTCGGTGTGGGGTAGGCCTGGCAGGCAGAGAGAGAGGGAGAGAGAGAGGCTCGGGTTGGATGGGATGGGTATCTAGGGTTAGCCTCGGTTAGGGTTTAGGAGCGGGTAGCTTCGGCATGGGGAGAGAGAGAGCTGGGGTGGACCCTGCCGGCAAAGAGAGGAACGGGAGGGAAGGGAGGCTCGGCATGGGGTGGTTGGGTAAGGGGAAGGCTCGGTTAGAGAGGGTTTTGGTGAGGGGGACATGATCTAATCTAGATCATGCAAGGTGAGATGGAGGTGAGGAGGGGAAGGGTTAGGCTTGGTTAATGAAAGTGAGAGGAGTTTAAGCTAGAGAGGAAAGAGCTAGGGTTTAAAGACCACAAGGGAGGGAGAAAAGAAAAAGGTGGTGAGGCTCTAGGTTAAGAGAAAAAAAGGGACTCCACTTGTTAATGCATGCACTAGGGCTCAACAAAACAATTATGGTGGTGCCCTAAGAATGGTGGAGTAAAAGAAAAGGCTCACTTGGCTTGATTCCCAAAGAACTAAGATCCACTCACAAATCCAAGAGAACCACAGAAAAAGGGATGGTGGTGGTTTTGCATGGCCCATGCAAAAGCATTAAATGACATGTGTTAATCTTGTGAAAACAATAGTAAGGCATCATGGCATTATACACATGCATTCCCCAAAATGTGGAGTAAAGGCCAAGCAAAAAGGAATTAAAAGTAGGCCCCATGTGGATTATATGGAGATGATCATATTTGAATATAGTTTGGACTTGCTAGTGTGTATGTGCCACTAGATGTTTAATAGTCCCAAAAATATTCCAACATGATCATACATTCATAATAGTCCATATGGAAACTAGAAAAAAGGGGTTCCACTCACAAAGCATGCAAAGGTGGCTCCATATATTAATAATGTGGAAACAACATGAAGCTAGTGTGAGGGCATGTGGAAAGTAGAAGTGGATCCATCCCAACCCACACGAGCTAGATTTAAATTCCAAAGAAAAAGTAGAGCTCATGGTTAATTAGGATGGTGGAATTATAAGGTGGTGACAAAGAAAGGTGATGGAGTGGAATAAAGGATATGCCCCCAACTCAACTTGGGCATCAAGCATTTATCAAGAACCAAATACACTATATCAAGAGCCAAATACAATCACTAATGCATATGAGAGAAGAACCAAATGAAAAGGGTTTTATATGATGCTCAAATGCAAGGTGGCATGAGGACATGAGCATGATATAATTATGATGCAACCATTATATGTAGGAAGTAGCAATTATATTACTAGACCATGTAGCATTACATATGTTAGATAGATGGGATGCTACAACTCTTCCCCACTAAACAAGAATCTCGCCCCGAGATTCTAGGAAGAAGAAGAAGACACGAAGAGGGTAGGATACTTGGCACGGAGCTCATCCTCGCGTTCCCAAGTGGCTTCATCAACTGAATGGTGCGACCACTGCACCTTGCAGAACTAGATGGACTTGTTGCGAGTCCTTCTTTCTGCGGCTTCTAGGATTTTTATGGGGTGTTCTTGATAAGACAGGTCTTCTTGGAGATTGATAAGATCATGGTCCACGGTCCTGCCGGGATCCTTGAAGCACTTCTTGAGTTGAGAGATATGGAAAACATCATGGACCTTGAGTTTTTCAGGGAGCTCAAGAGCATAAGCAACTTCTCCTCTTCTTCCACGAACTTTGAAAGGACCGATGTATCTAGGAGCTAGCTTTCCTTTGATACCAAACCGGTGCGTGCCTCTCATGGGAGTGACACGAAGGTAAACGAGATCACCAGGGACATACTCCATGTCCGTGTGCTTTCTGTCATAGTTGCTCTTCTGGCGACTTTGAGCAACCTTCAGATTTTCAAGGATGATGTGAACCTTCTCCTCCGCTTGAGTTACAATTTCGGGGCCAAACAATGTTCTTTCACCTGCGCCCGACCAACCAATCGGAGTTCTGCATTTGCAACCATAGAGAACCGCAAATGGTGCCATCTTTAGACTTTTCTAGAAGCTGTTGTTGTAAGAGAATTCAGCATAAGGAAGACATTCTTCCCACTTCATGCCGAAAGAGATAACGCAAGAACGGAGCATATCTTCCAGAATCTGATTGATCCTTTCAACTTGTCCTTGCGACTGAGGGTGGTACGCTGTGCTGAAGTTCAATTTTGTTCCCAATGCATTTTGGAAACTTCCCCAGAACTTGGAAGTGAAGATGCTTCCACGGTCTGAGCTGATCTCAAGAGGAACCCCATACAAAGAGACAATTCTGTTGATATAGAGCTCAGCCAACTGAATTTGCAGAAATTGTTTCCTTGGCGGGAAAGAAATGAGCCACTTTAGAAAGCCTGTCGATGACAACAAAGATTGCATTGTTGCCCTTGTGCGACCTTGGAAAGCCAGTTATGAAGTCCATCTCTACTTTCTCCCATTTCCATTCCGGAGGCTTCAATGGCTGTAGAAGACCAGAAGGTTTCTGATGGACAGCTTTAACTCTACGGCAGACATCACACTCCGAGACATACTTGGCACAATGTCGTTTCAACCCAGGCCACCAATACTGTGTTTTCAAATCCATGTACATCTTAGTGCTGCCCGGGTGGATAGAAAGAACAGAATCGTGCGCCTCCTTGAGAACTTGCTCTCTTAAACCCGGGTAGTTCGGAACAAACATCTGGTGTTCAAAGAAAAGAGTGCCCTGGTCGTCGACATGGAAGGACTCATACTTCGGAAGCTGAATGTTGGGGATGATGTTTTTAGTGTAAGGATCACCACGTTGAATGGAGCGAACTTTTTCTTCCAAGAGAGGGGTTGCTAGAAGGTTCAGAAGGTACCGTTGATCCACAATTTCAAGGTTGAGCTGACGGAATTCCTCACACAAGAGATGTTGTTGTTCTTCCACCATGAGGTTGTTGACATAAGCTTTTCGGCTGAGAGCATCGGCCATGACATTAGCTTTGCCCGGAGTGTAGTTGATGGTCAAATCAAAATCATTGATTGCTTCAATCCACCTCCTCTGACGAAGGTTGAGATCAGGTTGTGTGAAGATATACTTCAGACTCTTGTGATCAGAAAAGATCTCACAACGGTTGCCAAGAAAGTAATGCCTCCATACTTTCAAAGCAAAGACAACTGCTGCAAGCTCGAGGTCATGTGTAGGATAGTTGATCTCATGTGTCTTCAACTGTCGAGAGGCATAAGAAACAACTTGTTTTTCTTGCATAAGGACCGCACCCAATCCTTGCAAAGAGGCATCACAGAATATCTGGAAAGGCTTTGATGTATCTGGAGGAATCAAGACTGGTGTGGAAGTGAGCTTCTCTTTGAGTGTTTCAAAGCTTGCTTGACATGCAGGAGACCAAAGGTATTTCTTGCCTTTCTTGAGGAGATCGGTAAGAGGCTTCGCAAACTTCGAGAAGTTCTGAACGAAGCGACGGCAGTAACTAGCCAAACCAAGGAAACTCCGGACTTCTTTGACATTTATGGGAGGAAGCCAGTCAACAATTGTCTTAACAATTTCTGGGTTGACGGCAATGCCCTTGGCAGAGATGACATGACCAAGATAGGTGACTTGAGGCAGCCAAAACTCACACTTTGAGAACTTTGCATACAGGCGGTTCTCACGAAGCTTGTTTAGGACACACTGAAGGTGTTCTTCATGTTCTTCCTTTGACTTAGAAGAGACTAGAATGTCATCCAGATAGACCACAACGAAATTATCAAGATACTCCATGAAAACCGAGTTCATAAGCCTCGATAAGGTGGCAGGTGCGTTGGTGAGACCGAAAGACATGACCGTGTACTCATACAGGCCATAGCGGGTGGTGAAAGCTGTTTTAGGAACATCTTCCTTGCGAATCTTGATTTGATGATATCCACTGCTCAAGTCAAGCTTAGAGAATACCACAACACCAGCTAGCTGATCAAAGAGATCATTAATCCACGGAAGGGGATATTTATTCTTGATGGTTTTAGCATTGAGAGCCCGATAGTCAACACAAAGTCTATCAGTCTTGTCTCGCTTCTTCACAAAGATGGTTGGGCTACCCCAAGAAGAAGTACTGTGCTGAATAAAACCCAACTTCACTTGTTTATCGAGCTGACGTTTGAGTTCAGCCAATTCAGCAGGACCCATTTTATAAGGCCGATTGGAGATAGGAGCGGTTCCAGGTTCAAGCTCAATCACAAACTCGACCTCTCGATCAGGAGGCATACCTGGCAACTCTTCAGGAAAAACATCTGGGAATTCACAGACCACTGGAACACTCTGAATAGATTCCATAGCATCATCATTCAGAGCCGCCAAAGAGAAAAGCTGAATTGCAGGATTCAGACTTGGAGAATAGACTATATGGCCTTCAGGAATTTTCAGAGAAACCGAGCGTTCAGCACAATCAATCACAGCTGCATTTGCTGTTAACCAATCCATGCCCAAGATAACATCAATGTCAGAGTTGCCCAGAATAATTAAAGAAGCCAAGAACAAAGAGGCACCAATCTCAATTTGATTGCCATGGCTGATATGAGCAGCCCTCATGTTTGACCCAGGAGATTGTACCACCAGACGATGCAATAAGAGAACCATAGCCAGATCATGCTCATGCGCAAACTTGTGAGAAACAAAAGAATGCGAAGCACCAGAATCAAACAAAACTCGTGCAGGGATTGAGTTAACGGGAAGCATACCCATCACAACTCTAGGTGCATGCTCAGCTTGAGCAGCGTTGACACAGTTGGCACGAGCAACCGTAGACCCGGGCTTTGTGTTGATGTTGAGAGCCCACGGTGGAGGTGCACGAACCATAGAAGAGCTTGCCGCAGGTCTTGGAGGTGGTGGAGGAAGAGCTTTGTTGTTCATTAGACAATTCCAGTGTTGATGCCCAGTGTTTCCATAGGTGTAACAGGCACCAGGTGGACGTGGAGCAGCGTAGCCAGGGACTCCGCCAGGCGCTCCAGGGTAGTTGTGGTTGTAGCTCCTGGGAGCAACAGTGAAGGAGTTTGGTGGCCTTGCCGCGTAGCTTGACGGTCTTGGTGGAGCCAGGAGCAACGGTGGGGTGTTAGGAACCCACACGCGGCACTTAGAAGGAGATGACATAGCTGAAGAGCTTGCTGCATCGCGGCTGTGTTTCTTGGACTCCTCAAACACTTGCCTACTTGCTTCTTCCTGCAGAGCTGTATGTTGAAGTTCCAGAAAAGACCCCGGCCTTGCATGAGTGATTGCATATTTGATTGATGCATTGAGCCCTTGTCTGAACCTCTTTTGCTTCTTTTTGTCATCAGAGATCTCATCACCACCATACCAAGAAAGGTTCATGAAGTTTCTGATACAGGTATTGACATTGTCATTGCCCTGCTTGAGGTTGAGAAACACTTCCATGACAATTTCTGACAGATATTGCTCTTTGAAAGCTCTAGTGAATTGCTCCCAAGTAGGCTGAAACTCAGAGTGGTTTGCCTTCAGGTAATTCTCCCACCACAGAGCTGCATCTCCCTTCAGAAGGTGAGTGGCACATTTTACCCATCCTTGCTCAGGAACATCAGCAGTCACCAGTAACCTTGACATCTCACGCAGCCAATCATCTGCGTCCAGAGGCTGATCAGACACCTCAAAGTGGCGTGGGTTGAACTTCAGAAAACTCTTGATGTCTCTTCTCTTGGGAGGTGGAGGTAACGGAACAAACTCATTCCTCCTGACACTTTCTTCAAATCGCTGTCGGTTCTGCTGCATTGCTCCCAAGGCATTAGCAATACTTGCCAACGCAGCCCCCAGTTCAGGTGGTATGTCCTCCTCAGAACGGCGTGGTGGTGCCATCCTGTGATTGATATAAAACACAAGTCAGTACCATAATGGAGAATAATAATAATCCAAAATAGTACCAAAATGGAATTAACCAAAATTAAAGGATACAAATTACTAAGATGATATTAAAATGTCAACAAAGTTCAAAGCACCTAGAAGATATTAAGCATATCGCACACGACTGAACAAGGAGTGTGGTACACAAGCTAACAAAGAAAAAATTTCCGCAAATTTCGGCATTAAAATACCACTATAAGCGCAAAACCACTTAACGAATTAATATTAGTAACTCTACCAATTCAATATACAAGAGCGAATGATAAAAGTAGTGGTATGGTCGCGACTCCATCCCGCACTCAAATCATTACTCCACACATGAATCAGTAAAACACATATCCCAACACCTTCTTCTTAAGATGAACCTAAACATTAGTAACTACGGAAACGAACACCCCCAAACAAGATAACATCAGATAACCAAGAGTAAGATAGATCGCACCGGTATACAACGAATCAGATAGATCGTGTCGGTTTATAAAGGTTTGTCGGTATGGAATGTACCAATAGTTGATAACCAAGAGGCAGATAGTGATAACATGTTGGATGCAACAGATAGACAAGGAACTCACACACACACACAACCTATGGTACTACGGAACCCAGACACGTGAATCCTAGTTTGAATTTTAGAAGAGGATTGAAAACGTTACACTTCCTTACCAGAAAAAAAAGGTGGGTGGATGGGTAAGAAGAAAAATGGAAGCAGTCCTACTCTCATGTTTTTTTGTTTTTCCCTAGTATACATAGCTAATAAAATATTTGCTAGACTGACAACGACCATTTGGCTGACCCTGAAGGGCGGGATGGCTCTGATACCAATTGTAACTACCTCGGTGAATTACGCTCTTAGTTACATGCCTGGATGAGCGAAAGTGGTTAAAATAGTACGGTGGGGCAGAAGGGCCACTCACAGGTAGACCTTTCGACCGTCCTAACCACTTCCAGAACATCAGGACAAGAACGAGCGGCGTAATCGGCAGGCGAAGGGATCAACTACATACACAAGTGAGTATGTATGCAAGCCACCATACAACTGTTCATAGAGCCATTCCATCTAAAAGAAATAGAAATATTGCAATGCCATACGGCAAGATCCAAATATCCTAGATAGAGATAATATGTTAGGATAGCTCCTCATACATCAAACATCAGAGTATCAGGCGGAAGCGGAAAACAAGATCCGAGCATGGATAAGAAGCGAAACGGCATAAGATGCCACATAAATAAACACATCCCGCCCACAGATCTCACGGATCCCTATTCCCGGAATCTCTACACCGCATGATCGTTGCCAACATCATCCGTCTCCTCCACCCAGTAACCATCTTGTCAATACACCTGTTCATCTGAATCAAAAAATATATCGTGTGAGACCCTAGGGGTACTCAGCAAGTCTATATGCCTCTAAAGGGGACATAACCTGGTGTGACGCAGTTGCAGCAAAAGATAATAACTAACAAGTCTATAGATACTCGCAAACCATCCGCCTAACCAATTGTAGACGGATGTTCTTTAATTAGTAACAACAGTTATAATAGTATAACTAACAGATCCGTCCTCCTTCTCGCTTACCAAAGAGAAAGCGGACGAACAACCCATCCGTTGGCAGTTTTATTAACCATTCCATGAGTATTGCACTATTTACTAGTCAAGTACTTAGTCAAATTAAAAGTGGTACTTTAGTTATACTTGTCTATGATCGAGAAACTGTGCTCCAAGTCGTCCATAACCGTGGACACGGCTTTCAGAAAGATTTACCCTGCAGGGGTGCACAAATAGCAACACACACTCGATCAACCTCGGAAAAACCAAATCAAAACCAATGAGGCATTCACGACAAAGCGATCACAGGATTCAGAAATATTTCAGGGGGCCACCCCACTAAGCTACCCGCAACAAAGTTGGCCGGCTCCGGAATGGACCCAGGGTTTGTGTGGATGGCGGTAAACGACTGGGAACCCGAAAGTGTGACTGGGCTTGTCGATACAGAGAAAACGTGTCACGATCCAAAACAGTACAGGTGCTCCACGCACAATCATAAATAAAGCGGTAAAGCATGGCATAAGTACAGGATAGTAATAAAACCCAAAACTAGTTGTGGCCCCAAGAAATAGACATGAATGAAGCTCTGGCTTAGGGGGGTCCATAAGGCCTCCCGGATGTGGATAGTGCGAATAGTCAAGGAATAGGAATCAAGCACTCGGGGTCCTACGGGACACAAGTGAGCATGAAAAAACAAATAACAGATATCGCTCTCCGGTGCCTCTTTCATTAGTTATCCCATTACTACTCAGGTTAAGTTGTTTAGGTACCTCATTATCCATCAGACACTCACATACCCTACACATGCAGTTCTACGACTCGCATGGCTCAAACAACTCCTATAGTAATGGCTCATGGGATGGAGGAACAAGCTTCGGTGGGGTTTAAAAGTAAAGGCTGTGTAGTACTTGGGGTTCAATTTAATGAAATCGCGACTCAATGATGCAAGAATAAGATAGAGGCAATAGGTGCTATATGTATGCAAGCATGTGGTAGTGCTTGCCTGGCAGCTCAGTTGAAGCGAGAGTCGGATCTGGGTAGTGCTCCTGGGATTCCTTATATATCCCCTGCTCGGCGTCTATTCGAAGAAGAACCAAACAAACAAGGGCCAACATAAATAAAGTGCACAAGCATATGAATTAAAAGGCGACAAGCAAACAAACATGCCATGATGAATGATGCACAATTTACATGGCAAGAAAGTAGCATGGCATGGGTGACGTGTGGGGTATAAGAATAAAGCATTTTATTAAGTTTTAGCCATGTTTTGCTCTCATATAAGTTGTTGTATACTTTATATTTATATGATGCCTGCTGCAATTCAGAACATGGAGTGCATAGTTAGAACAGGATCGTCACGCTGATCGATTTAGACATATTATTTTTCAAATTTGGAGTTGTAGAATTAAAGTTATTAATTATTTAAGAAGAGGCATTTTTATTGCATTTAAACAATTTCGAAATTTAATTTGCCCAAAATATATTTTGAATGGCATATTTGAATTCCTCACATTTTTCTGATTCCAAAACATATACCATTTGTAGTATTTGGAATTGTAATTCAAAAGTTATTAAAAACAGATTTGAAATCATATTTAAATCATTTCTAAAAATGTTTTAATTAAACAGAAAACTGCCACATTTTTTATACCCAGCTAAACTTAGCCACAATCATAGACGTACATGTGGGACCATGCTGACTAGGCGACACGGTGCGCGGTGAAACATTTTATGCCACGGGCTCAGCCAGCCACAGCCGCTGACAAGAGGGACCGGTGTGCGCGCAGACAAGCGGAACCTGGGGTGCTTTTCTGCAAAAAGTTAGAGGGGCTGACTGGTGGGGCCCGATGGATTGCGGGTTGAGCAGTAAAAAGGTTTGGGTGGAATTGCAAAGTAGCCACTGCTACTGTACTTCTTCTCTTAATTTTCTGTCGACGGGTCCGTGATCAGCAGGGACAGAGCACGGCGCGGGGACTCGATCTGGCAACCTCGTGTGCGTGCGCGGCGGCAGCTACCGCTGCGGTGGCCAAGGGGTTGGTGCTAGTTTGCGGTCGTGCGGCTAGCTAAGGTGGAAACGGCGCGAGGACGGTTGGCAGACGATGGAAGCTCGTCGCGCAGAGAGCGCTCGAAGAAACGCGCGGCGCGACCAGTGGGTGAGAAGGGCCTAGAGCTTGTCAGGGGAGTAGGGTAGCTCACCGCGAGGTGGACGGCGGTGGTGGATCGGGTTGGGGAGCGACGGATCAGCGACATAGCAGGTGGCCGGAGGCGTTAGGGTTTCACTCGGCGCGTCGGTGTGTGGCGGGGCTTGACCGGCTCCTCCTCGCTGTTGTGCACGGGGCGACGCAGAAGGATCTCCTCGGCTTCCTCAACAACCAAGATCGCCACGCCACCGGCTGTGTTGTCGAGGAGATGGAGGAGGCCGACGGTGTGGCCGGAGTTGGATAAGTGGGTGGCAGGGGAAGAAGGGTACAGCGCAGCGGCCAGGGTTAGATTTGGTGTGGCAGAGGAGGCGTGGGGGAGTGGATATGGACGAAAGAGGAGAGGGGTGGCGTGGGGCAGCTCGAGGTGGAATGTTGGCTTCGGCCAGTTTTCTTCTCTCTCCCGCTCACGTGCTCGACCGGCTCGGGCAGGGGTGCAGGGTGGCTGCAGGTGGGTCCAGGCTCATTGTTGGGAAGGCCTGGCAGGCAGAGAGAGAGAGAGAGGGAGAGAGAGAGAGAGGCTCGGGTTGGAGGGGATGGGTAGCTAGGGTTAGCCTCGGTTAGGGTTTAGGAGGGGGTAGCTTCCGCATGGGGAGTGAGAGAGAGCTGGGTGGACCCTGCCTACAGAGAGAGGAAAGGGAGGGAAGGGAGGCTCGGCATGGGGTGGTTGAGTAAGGGGAAGGCTCGGTTAGAGAGGGTTTTGGTGAGGGGGGCATGATCTAATCTAGATCATGCAAGGTGAGATGGAGGTGAGGAGGGGAAGGGTTAGGCTTGGTTAAGCAAAGTGAGAGGAGTTTAAGCTAGAGAGGAAAGAGCTAGGGTTTAAAGACCACAAGGGAGGGAGAAAAGAAAAAGGTGGTGAGGCTCTAGGTTAAGAGAAAAAAAAGGGACTCCACTTGTTAATGCATGCACTAGGGCTCAACAAAACAATTATGGTGGTTCCCTGAGAATGGTGGAGTAAAATAAAAGGCTCACTTGGCTTGATTCCTAAAGAACCAAGATCCACTCACAAATCCAAGAGAACCACAGAAAAAGGGATGGTGGTGGTTTTGCATGGCCCATGCAAAAGCATTAAATGCCATGTGTTAATCTTGTGAAAACAATAGTAAGGCATCATGGCATTATATACATGCATTCCCCAAAATGTGGAGTAAAGGCCAAGCAAAAAGGAATTAAAAGTAGGCCCCATGTGGAGTAGATGGAGATGATCATATTTGAATATAGTTTGGACTTGCTAGTGTGTATGTGCCACTAGATGTTTAATAGTCCCAAAAATATTCCAACATGAGCATACATTCATAATAGTCCATATGGAAACTAGAAAAAAGGGGTTCCACTCACAAAGCATGCAAAGGTGGCTCCACATATTAATAATATGGAAACAACGTGAAGCTAATGTGAGGGCATGTGGAAAGTAGATGTGGATCCATCCCAACCCACATGAGCTAGATTTAAATGCCAAATAAAAAGTAGAGCTCGTGGTTAATTAGGATGGTAGAATTATAAGGTGGTGACAAAGAAAGGTGATGGAGTGGAATAAAGGATATGCCCCAAACTCAACTTGGGCATCAAGCATTTATCAAGAACTAAATACACTATATCAAGAGCCAAATACAATTACTAATGCATATGAGAGAAGAACCAAATGAAAAGGGTTTTATATGATGCTCAAATGCAAGGTGGCATGATGACATGAGCATGATATAATTATGATGCAACCATTATATGTAGGAAGTAGCAATTATATTACTAGACCATGTAGCATCACATATGTTAGACAGATGGGATGCTACAGAGAGCTCCACAAGGTAGGAAGGTAAAATCTGTTGAGGAAACTTCCTCCTTGAGTGATAAGATTGATATTATTATGTCTATGCTTGTTAATGGGAAGGCCCATATTGATCCAAATAATGTCCCTTTAGCCTCTTTGGTTGCTCAAGAAGAGCAAGTTGATGTGAACTTCATAAGAAATAACAATTTTGGCAACAATGCTTATAGTAATAACAATTATAGGCCCTACCCTCCTAATAATACTTATGGATATAATGGTAAACCTGGATTACCTAATGAAGGAAGAATTTTAGAAGTTGAAAGAGCCACTAAAAACATCATGCAAATGCAATATCAGCAAAATAAACTATTCACTAAAACTATGGAGGAACAATCTAAAATTTTGAAGAACATTAGACATCAACTTGAGAGTCTAAATAGGGAAATTCCTAGTTTACAATTGAAACTCTCTAATGCTGAAAGAAATATATCATCTTTGTCTGAAGCTCAATCCTCTTTGATCAATAAAATGGCTGCTAAACCTAAAACTAATGATAATCCCTTTACAACTACTAATGCTATACAAGTAAGAATTGATGAAAAATTTAGACTATTAGCTGAATTACATGCTAAGTGGCAAAGAGAAGATGAAATTGCTAGGAACATTAGTGTTTCTACTATTACCACCACTAGAGTTGAGGCTAGTAATAGTTCTACTACTTTAGATGATAAGTATGATTTTGATCTTGATGGTTTTAACATCTCTGAAGTTATTAAGTTCCTACAAAAGCTTGCTAAAAGTCCTAATGCTAGTGCTATGAACATGGCCTTTACAAAACACATTACTGATGCTCTCATAAAGATAAAAGAAGAAAAGATGAAACATAAAGCTTCTATTCCTATAAAACAAGAAGATGGTTGGAACCCATCATTAATATGAAAGTGAATGATTTTGATTTCAAAGCTTTATGTGATCTTGATAGTAGTGTTTCTATTATGCCTAGGAGGATTTATGATATGCTTGATTTGCCTCCACTTGAATATTGTTATTTGAATGTCCCACTTGATGATAATGCTAAAAAGAAACTCACGGGGAGTCTTAATGATGTTCTTATTATGGTTAAAAATGCTTATGTCCTTATTGATTTCTATGTTTTGGATGTTGAATGCAATGCTTCTTGTCCTATTACTTTGGGAAGACCTTTTCTTAGAACTGTTGGTGCCATTATTGATATGAAAGAAGGCACCATTAAATATCAACTCCCACTCAAGAAAGGCATAAAAAACTTCCTTAAGAAGAGAGAGAAGATTTCTTTTGCCTCTCCTATGAAAACAAAATTTGGTTTTAATGCTTCTTCATTTGAGAACATTTGATTCTTTTCCTTGCTTCTTATGCCTAACTTAAAGGCGTTAAAGAAAAATACTTATTGGGAGATAACCCAAAAGTTTTAGATGAGTCTTGGAAGTTATTACTTCAGTAATAACCGATCCTTATCCTTTTTATTTGCTTTTTGTGCCAAGAGTAACCTCTAATGAGAGAGAAGTAATGATTGGGAAAGTTGTTGTCAAGAAACAGATTTCTGTGCTTCAGCATAAAAATTCGTGTAAAATCTCTGAACGTCTTTTTGAGGCGTGAATTTTTGTGCTTCTGCCCGAGTTAGTTATCTAACTTTAGTTAGCACAACACATTTTGATTTTAGCAATATAATGTCTTCGAAAAAATTCGTCTTTACCTGCTGGTCTGTTTTGACAGATTTCTGCCATTTTCTGCATTTGCTTCTTGTTGGTTCCTTTTTTGAGTTTTTTTGGGGAATTGAGATTTTTGAGGGAAGTGCTTCAGTAGCTAGTGTTCTAATGGAAGTTTATTTGGTGTTAGAACTTAACCTTAAGACTTATTTATCTTCGGTGCACTAATGTTGCTAATAAAGATTGTGTGAAGTTTTGTATGAAGGAAAAAATTTCAGGTGTATGGAAGGAATGAGTAATAAGATGAAGGATGGACTAAAGATCAAGCTTGGGGATGCCACGCGTGTCACCCCAAGAAATATCCAAGAAGTACAAGCGTCAAAGCTTGGGGATGCCCAAGGCATCCCCCTCTGCATCAATAAAAACCCCAGGTTTCTTCCAAACGCTTCATTTTTATTGTTTCATGCACAGTTGTGTTGTTCTTGGAGCGTCTTCTTTTTTGTTTTTGTTTTGTTTTTTCGTTTGCTTTGGTTTTCCTAGTTTTCTGAATAAATTGGTTGTACCCCCTCTTTTATACATTGGTTTGCAAATAGTTTGGTTTGGTTTGGAAAAGAGTAGGAAAGTTCATACTTATGTGGTAAAAAGAGCTCGCCTTTGACTGTGGCCTATGCTCTGTCATGCCATGCTTGATATTGTTTTGGCTTTATGTTTAGTATTCTTTGTTGTAGCATGACTTGTTATAAACAATTGATATTGCTTAATGTGCCTTAGATGAATCATGCGTTGTTTTAGCATATTAAAGCATAGTATAGTGGTATTCTCCTTTGATGCTTTATTTGGGTTGACTTGGCACATGCTCACACCATGTTATGACTATCTCAAGTCATCATAGACTTTATGATCCTTTATTTTTCAACTTGTAGTATCACGTTATGCTTTGATCTATGATGTTTTGTCACTCTGCATGATTATGGCCATTATTGCTCTCTTAGTTTGTCGCTCCCAGTCTTTTGGTAGCCTCCACAACCAAGTATGAGTTCCACTCATGCATCCAACTCCCTAAACCAAGTTATTCCAAAGAGTCCACCATACCTACCTACTATCTTATGCTATTCCAAGTATATTCATGCTTTTGTTTACCTTCCAAATTAAACTTGTTACGAGAAAACTAGTGATTAAAGCTCTCACGAACTTGATGGCACACTTTACTTTTTTGCATCTAATAAACTTGAACCATTGGGTCCTTCCTTGTTGCGTATATGCTTGCACTTTATAAGTTGAAATTAGAAGAACCATGTATCATGGGGAACGCTTTCAACATTGCACTTGTACTTTGTACCCCGTTGATATCATGTTCTTTTGCTTATGGATCCCGGCGGTGTGAAATAAAAGTGGAACTTGTAAGATCATGGAGTTTGTATGTGTGTTAGAGAAACGCCTGGGCCGCTAGCCTAATCCATGCCTAATCATGGTGGAAACTTGTAGCATCACCATAATGAGCATTCTATGAAGCATCCTCAATAAAAAACTATGCAAATAGCAAATAAAAAGATCGCTGAGATGCTCATTGTCTGCTTGCCTTGTCATTTTGATTATGGGATAGCTCCTGTATCATGTGCAAGGGGTACCCCGTTGGCGGTTCTTTATGATACACATGTACCTACAATGACAAGAGCTTACTCGTGACTAAAGTTGAGTATCATGAGGTTCGGTCTTCGTAAGTAAGGGGCATGAGATTTCGGTTTATAACTTGTCAAGCATAACCTCTTAGTTGTGTCACTTTAACCTTAATCACCTTCAAGATGCTTATGATAGGGGCAATGAGAGCTGAAAGCTATAAGTACCATAATTTTTGGAAGCTCTTTATGAGACTTGAATCCCTACTTCCTTCTATGAAGGCCTTTCTTCCACCATTATATTGAGTCTCCACCTTCTACCTTTATGCACCTACTTTGAGAGCATAGTGGCCATTCTTAGTTCTATGTGCATTGTCCCAAGACTAGTGATTGATGCATAACTTGATATTGCTTGTTTTAAACTATTTGTATCTAGTCACTCTTATGAACTTTGAAGGTGTCCTATACATTTATATTTGCTACTCTATGAGGGACAAGACGAATACTATTATGCTATGTTTTCTTTATGTGAAACAAACAAACGTCTTGCAAAGCATTGTTATTCATGAATCTTTTGTTTGTGCCTTTTCATGTTGCATCATAGTTTATGTCTTATTGCTAGAACTTTGTCTTTCATGTTATGATTGAAGTACTATGATCCCAGCTTTGAATGTTTTACAAATACTTTGATCAAGTCTTTGATGGTGCATGTCACCTGAAAAATTATTCTTTCTTTTTATCACTTAACTACTCGAGGGCGAGCAGGAGTTAAGCTTGGGGATGTTGATACATTGCAAATGTATCTATAATTTTTGATGTTCCATGCTTGGTTTTATCCACTTTCTTGTGTTTTGTCCACACTTTGGAGTACTTTTCATATGATTTCTTGGACTAACCTATTAACAAGAGCCAAAGTGCCAGCTGCTTGTTTTCTGCTGTTTTTGGTTCCAGGAAAGTCAGAAAATGAATATTCTCATAATTGGACGGGACAAAAGCCAAAGTTCCTATTTTTCCGGAAGTCATCAGATACCAGAATACGAGACGGAGAAGGGTGATGACCCACAAGTATAGGGGGTGTATCGCAGTATTTTTGATAAGTAAGAGTGTCGAACCCAACGAGGAGCAGAATGTGCTGGCTAGTGGTATGGATCAGGAATTCTCTACAAATACTTAGCAAACGGATTTTTAGGGGTTTTTGATAAAGCAAGTAAACAAAGTATGAGTAAATAAAAGATAGTAGGAATAAATACAGCAAGTGGCCCAATCCTTTATGTAGCAAAGGACAAGCCGGATGTATTTCTATAGATGACCAAACGTTCTCGAGGACACATGGGAAGACTGTCAAGTGCTTTCGCTTCATATAGTCGATTAATCTTCTTTAGCTTGCTAAGTGTTGTGTGGGTGAACCTGTGCTAATGTACCGCCCCATCCAAGACTAAATACATACTTGTGATTAAACCCCCTTGCAAACATCCCTAAGTACAAGAAAGTAATTAAGGTAGAAACCTAACCATAGCTTTAAACTCTAAGACCCTTACGTCCCTTGTGCAATGGTTTCCTAACGGGGGTTCACGTTTCACTCCGGCAACCCCTACGATTAGTAGCCAAATACACAATGCATTCCCCTAGGCCCTTATAGGTGAAGTGTCATGTAGTCGACGTTCACATGACACCACTAGAAGAAGTACACCACAACTTAAATAACAATCTATTGAATCTTTCTCAACATAACTCCACTACTAACAACAAGACTTCTCCCATGTCCTCAAGAACAAAACGAACTACTCACAAGACATCATATGGATCATGATCAAAGATGGAATAATGATGTATAACAATCTGAACATAAACAATAATTCAATGGTTCACTCAATAGCATCAACTACAAAGAGTAATCAACACCGAGAAAGTTTCCCCTATGAAGTACGCAAGATTCAACGCAATTGTTACAACAATATGGAGGTGGTGATGAGGGTGCTGATGGTGATGATGATGGTGTTGATGATCCCGATGAAGTCCAGCTTGATGGTGGTGTTGATGGCGACGTTCTCCCCTCTCCGGGAAGGAATTCCCCCGGCAGAAATCTGTCTGCCGGAGAGATCTTTCTCTCTCGGTGTTTTTCGCCCCGCAGAGGCGGTGGAATCTTTCTGTGGTCGCTCTCCGAGTCTTAGGGTTTCGTGGGGATGGTATACGCCAGAGGGGAGAGGCTGGAGTGGGCCAGGGCGGCCACACCACTCCCTGGCGCAACCTAGGCCTGCCTGCGCCATGGGGTGGTGTGGGCCCCCTGTGGCCCACCTCCACTCCATCTTCTGGCATCCTTAGACTTCTGGAAAAATAGGATTTTCCGTATATTTTCCCGGATTTTCTGATCTTCGCGAATTTTGCCTCCAAATAGCATCTTTTCCATCAGAATCCTGACTGCAGCGGTTCATGCTCCAAAAGTCATCAACCATGCAAAAATAGATGAAATAACATAAGTATCACCTCTCAATACGAAATATATCAATGAATAATAGTGAATTAAGACATAGAATAGTGATGCAAAATGGACGTATCAACTCCCCCCAAGCTTAGACTTCGCTTGTCCCCAAGCGAAACTGAGCTCAATAAACATGACCTCAAGTTTATGGAGTGAAGAGTTGATAAAAGAATACGGGCAAGAAGCATCACATTCATCAAATATATAGATCATAATAGAAGACAACTCGCTATTATACAACTCAACTTGTAATGAGTAAAGGAAACACAATAAAGATACACAAAGTGAATCATCATTGGTAATGGCAAACTTAGCTCTTGGTCGAAGAATAGTCGATAATTTGTTGAGTTCACAAATAGCTGGTTTTCAAAGAAAGCTTTCAAAGTAGTAAACATCAAGATAAGAGCAATGTGCAAGACAAGGAACATAAGAAACATGATTGAATAAATCATCATATGAATGAATGAAACACAACAACTCAAAATACTTCATGAGATAGAAGGGAATAGGTTTACTGACTCAACTACAAAGCAAGAGAAAGGCCCTTCGCAGAGGGAAGCAGGGATTGCAAGTCTCATAACGAGCTCCCAAAAATTATGATACTTACTAGCTTTCAGCTCTCATTGCCCCAATCATAGGCATCTTTAGGTGATTAAGGTTAAAGTGACACAACTAAGAGGATATGCTTGAGAAGTTATAAGTGGAAATCTCATGCCCCTTACTTATGAGTACCGATCCTCATGCTACTCAACTTCAGTCACGAGCAAGCTCTTGTCATTGTAAATATGTGCGTATCATTGAGAACCACCAACGAGGTACCCCTAGGATATGACACAGGAGCTATCCCATAATCAAAATGACAAGGCAAGCAGACAATGAGCATCTCATCGATCTTTTTATTTGCTATTTGCATAGGTTTTTATTGAGGATGCTTCATAGAATGCTCACTATAGTTATGCTGCAAGTTTCCACCATGATTAGGCATGGCTTAGGCTAGCGGCCTAGGCGTTTCTCTAACACACATATAAACTCCATGATCTTACAAGTTCCACTTTTATTTCACACCGCCGGGATCCATAAGCAAAAGAACATGATATCAACTAGGTACAAGTCCCAATGAAGTGTTGAAAGCGGACCCCATGATACATGGTTCGGCTAACTTCAACTCATATATGCAACAAAGAAGGACCCAATGGTTCAAGTTTATTAAGTGCAAGAAAGTAAGGTGTGCCATCAAGTTTGTGAGAGCTTTAATCACTAATTTTCACATAACAAGTTTAATTTGGGAGGTAGATAAAACAGGAATTTACTTGGAATAGCAAGAATGCTACTAGGTAGGTATGGTGGACGCAAATGGCAAAGGTTTTGGTTTAAAGGAGGTGGATGCACGAGAAGAATTCCCTCTCAGTACAGGTTTTTGGCTAGCAAGGCTGGGTAGCAAGTACAAGAGTTGAAGGAAACAACCAAACATACAAACGATAAAGACAAACATGCAATCTTCCTTGGTAGCACAAAAGATCTTAACTAGAGAATACTAGACTTATGAGCAAATCAAGAAAGAAAGATGATGAAATTATTTTTTTAGAGTACTTCTATCTTTTTCTTTTCAACTCTCAAAAAGGTGTTGCTACTGACCGAGCCAGGTTTGCCAAAACCAACTAAATTAACTCAATGATCCCAAAGTGATACCAATACTAACAACCAGATCAATCATATAACCACGAATTGAAAACTAATATAATCTACGCAAAAGGGTGAATGATAGAAATTCTCATTAATATTCCATAACAGAAACTCACACCAAGGGATACATATCTAATGAGAGAGGGGACACTTCCATAATGCAAACCATACTACAAAATATCTCCTCTATTCATGATATGACTCTACTAATAAGGTAAAAGGATAGAAGACAGTGATATGATACCACGACACTCCCCCAAGCTTGGAACAAACCAAGGGGATGCCAAACCTGATGACGAATTACTCCTTCGGTGGTGGTGGTATTATGCTCTTAGTGGACGTGAGGAATTCTTCCAGCATCTTGCGAAGCCTATTATTCTCCCATTGAAGCATGTCCACTTTCCTCTTCAAGTCCCGGTACTTATCGCAGAACTCTTTAGTGGCTCGTAGGGCTTCCATTGATGCAGGGCAAGAGACTAAAGGTACCAGCCCCTGCTTGGGGTCCTGAAGATCCTCCTCCATGGGATCCTTCCCTTTATCCTTGGCAGACACCATTGTGCTTCTAAACATTCAAAGAGTATGTCCAGACAGAAACAGGTCGAAACAAAAACACGACGAAAACACGATATACGGACCTTGGGAGATCTGGGGGGGTTATATATTACGAAGTTTCGTGTCAAAAGGAAGGTACTAGGAGAAAACGAGTCGGAAGCGGAGTCCTGGGTGGCCTCGCCATCTGGTGGCGCGGCTAGGGGTGGGCCCGCGCCATGGGGTGGTGTGGGCCACCCTGGCACCGTTTTCGTCCCTTTTTCGCTTTGTAGCTTTCCTTATTGACTGAAAACTGCAAAAATATAGTTGGATTGTATTTTCGTGGAACTTCTCTTACCAGAACTGTTACCTAGTTGGAAGGGGACTCTGCAGGTCTCTGAATTTGGTATTTTGTGGATCCTTCCGGAGTCATCTCTTGAATATCAATATCTTCGTCTTCATACAGTTATTACTTGAGTCATAAAGCCCTTCTCTTCCTTATTACACCATTATCTGCACTTCCTGGAAATTTCTTTCACACAAAACTTCACACAGTTATTATTAGCAACATTAGTATAAGTGAAGTGATAAAACCTTTTTAGTCCAACTTCAACTGAAAACCATCAAAACATAGGCTACTGTAGCAACTCCTTCCGAAAACCAAAAAATAATTCAAAAAGGAAATCAAATAAAGAAGCAGATGCAAGAGTGGCTAAATCTGTCAAAACAGACCAATAGGTAAAGATCAATTTTTTAGAAAATCTTCTGTTGCTCAAATAAAAAAGTGCAAAACTAACGAAAGTTAAATACCAACCAGGGGTAGAGTAACAAAAAATTATAGCTCAATCCGACATACAGAGATCTCGCACGAATTTTTATGGTGAAGCACAAAAATCTGTTTCGGGACAGCAACTTCCCCAAATCTTACTTCTCTCTCATTAGAGGTTGATCTTGACACAAAAACCAAACAAAACGGATAAGGAGCGGTTATTACAAAAGTAATAACTTCCAAGACTCAAAGAAACAAAAACAAACTGAAAGCCAAAACAAATTGGGTTGTCTCCCATAAAGCTCTTTCTTTATAGCCATTAAGATGGGCATGATAATTTTGAAGAAGCTCTCATAGGGATATGAATTGAAGTGAAAGAGAGCATTAAGAAGCAAAAACACACGCATTTAAGTCTAACCCACTTCCTATGCAAGGGGATTTTGTAAACAAACAAGTTATTGAAACCAAAGGCAACTTGCATAAGAAGGCAAAAGAAGCGCAATATAAAAACATTCAGCGTAAAACGAGGAAACTTGATATTATTGAGATACATAAGAACACTTTTACCTCTCTCATAGTAACTTTCAGTATCATGCATAAACTTAACAATATATCTATCACAAGGACTATCATAGCAATGGTCACTTATTCTAACAGAAAACACGGGAATACTAGCTCTCATAACACTACTTTGTGAAACAATATTAGAGGTATCCTTACAAAGGATATGGTGTCCCTCTTTTTCATATTTAGTGACAAAGTCTTTCACACTTGCTATTATAGGTTCATCAACCATTTGTTTATCAGGTTCAACAGCTTTATTCATACTTTCATCTACCATACTAGCCATCATAGAATGTTCCTTTAGCTTAACTGGGAAAGGCATTTTCTGAATATAAGGTTCAGGTAAAACATGATTAGCAGTATAAACTTCAGTAATTCTTGCAGGAACACTCTTAGCAATATCTTTATAAGGTTCATGATACTTATTCCACTTCTTTTTAGGCACTTCAATGTACGAAGTAAAAGCCTTAAAATAAGAAGCAATAGCTTGAGAGTCTAGACCATAAGCATTTTTAATATTTCGAAAGTCATCAATTCCCATAAAAGATTCAATGCATTCATAATCATAATTTATACCTGACTTTCTACCTTTGTCATTCTCCCAAGCTTCAGAATTGTCTTGAATACGATCTAGAAGGTCCCATTTAGCTTCTTCTTCCATACGAGTGAATGATCCAGCACAAGAAGCATCCAATAAATCTTTGTCATGTAGAGGGAGCCTTGCATAAAAGTTGTTGATAATAATATTGTTGGGGAGCTCATGAATGGGACATTTGAGAATTAGTAACTTCAATCTCTCCCAAGCTTGAGCTGTACTCTCTCCATCAAGAGGCCAAAAATTGTATATTTGATTCCGATCTTTATGAATCTCAATAGGAGGATAAAACTTTGAATAAAAGAGAGGCACTATTTCCTCCCATTCCAGAGCTTGACCATTCTTCAGCAGCTTATACCATTCCTCAGCTCTTCCTTTTAGTGATAATGAGAATAACTTCTTCTTAACTTGATCTGTAGTAATACCTGCACACTTGACAACCCGCATAATTCGTGTATAAAGAGTAAATGATCACCGGGATGGACAGTTCCATCCCCAACATAATAGTTATCCATAACACGATCAATAATTTTTGTAGGTATTTTGAAAACATCATTCTCAATAGGTGGTGGCTTATCTACTAACTTAGCAGTGGTAGTAGCACTACCAAATAAGAAACTCACCGAATTATCCATAACGAAAATAAAGCAACTAGCAGAAGTAAACAATACTCACAGTAGAAGTTTCCTTTACCAGTTCCACTCTCCAATAGCGCTTCACTCCCGGCAACGGCGCCAAAAAATAGTCTTGATGACCCACAAGTATAGGGCGTGTATCGCAGTATTTTTGATAAGTAAGAGTGTCGAACCCAACGAGGAGTAGAAGGTGCTGGCTAGTGGTATGGATCAGGAATTCTCTGCAAATACTTAGCAAACGGATTTTTAGGGGTTTTTGATAAAGCAAGTAAACAAAGTACGAGTAAATAAAAGACAGTAGGAATAGATGCAGCAAGTGGCCCAATCCTTTATGCAGCAAATGACAAGTCGGTTGTATTTCTATAGATGACCAAACGTTCTCGAGGACACATGGGAAGTCTGTCAAGTGCTTTCGCTTCATATAGTCGATTAATCTTCTTTAGCTTGCTAAGTGTTGTGTGGGTTAACCTGTGCTAATGTACCACCCCATCCAAGACTAAATACATACTTGTGATTAAACTCCCTTGCAAACATCCGTAAGTACAAGAAAGTAAGTAAGGTAGAAACCTAACCACAGCTTTAAACTCTAAGACCCTTACGTCCCTTGTGCAATGGTTTCCTAACGGGAGTTCAGGTTTCTGTCACTCCGGCAACCCCTACGATGAGTAGCCAAATACACAATGCATTTCCCTAGGATCATATAGGTGAAGTGTCATGTAGTCGACGTTCACATGACACCACTAGAAGAAGTACACCACAACTTAAATAACAATCTATTGAATCTTTCTCAACATAACTCAACTACTAACAACAAGACTTCTCCCATGTCCTCAAGAATAAAACGAACTACTCACAAGACATCATATGGATCATGATCAGAGATGGAATAATGATGTATAACAATCTGAACATAAACAATAATTCAATGGTTCACTCAATAGCATCAACTACAAAGAGTAATCAAACACTTGGAAAGTTTCCCCTATGAACTACGCAAGATTCAACGCAATTATTACAGCAAGATGGAGGTGGTGATGTTGGGTCCGCAACATAGAAAACAAAAATTTTCCTACGATGAGAACTATACGCCAAGATCTATCTACTAGATACAGAGCAACGGGTGGACATACATCCATGGAGAACTTACCCTCGAAGACAACGAGCTTTGTTAACGAGTAGGAACTTGTGGTTGATGTAGTCGTACACTTGTCGATCTCAAGATCGTGAGGAAGTCCGAGCGCCGCAACTCAGCAGCGCATCCGCACTCGCACACACGTTCAAGCCACCGGACAACCTCCACCTCCTCGCTCCAGCGATCCAGTGGAAGCAGCAACTCCTTCCAGACGAAATGCCACCAGGAACATGTATGTCGCTAATCCGAGACCATGGGGGAATAATTCTAGAGGGGGAGAGAGATCCTTCACAAGGAGGTGTGTGGATGAAGGAGGGAATGGGTGGCCTTTTATAGGAGGAGGGGGGTGCCCCCTCTCTCCATGGCCGGCACATGGGGGGGTGACCCCTCACCTCCCCCATTCATGTGGTGGTAACTCCTCCACATAAAAATGCCTCTTCACATTCCCTTTTAAAGTCTCCACTTTAAATGCATTAAATTTCTCCAAATTTAATGCTCCCTCATTTAATAAAACTCTTTTTATTAAATTTATTCAGAATTTTGTTAATTACTTTAATTAACAAATATTCACATATAGCCCGTTGCAATATTTGAATATCACATGCAGAAACACCTTCTGCAATTTCACCTGAAACAATTTCCGGTTTCTATTGAAACAATTCCTGCGCTTTGCAATTCTTTCGTCTGAAACATATGTGCTCCAAAATGGTGTCCGGTAACTCTTAAGTGTGCCACCCCACGGTTCGCGAATAATGCAGACATGATCGAGACCCTTCTCTGATCAATAATCAGCAGCGGGACCTAGAGATCCGTACTGACTCCTACACATTCAACGATGACTCCTGTGATCGTGAGAACCTTTAACGCTTGTAACTAAATCCCTTTGTCTCTCGATATATTACATGTCCGAGATTCGATCATCGGTATCTCCATAACTAGTTTGATCTCGTTACTGACATGAACTCTTTTCTCGTTCTCGTGATATAACATTCTAGTGATCACATCACTTGCTTACAAGCTATCCAAATGTGATATCACCGAGAGGGCCTAGAGTATATCTATCCGTCATCTGGATTGACAAATTCAACTCTTGATCCATGAGCCTCAACATAACACCTTCGTAGTACTGAACCCATCTTTATAGTCACCCTGTTACGGTGTGACGTTTGATGTTATCAAGATACTCTTCTGGTGTTAGCAATTAACATGATCTCATGGTCTAAGGATAAAGATTACTTCGTATAATGTTATAGCAATATAAACATAATGACTTGATCGTAATGCTATACTTCGGATGAATGTTCATCACATCATTTCACAAATGATGTGACCTTGTTATTAACAACATCCAATGTCCATGATCAGGAATCCTTGATCATCTTGTTAATCAACAAGCTAGTCTATAAGAGAGGCATAACTAGGAACCCTTTTTGTTTATTAAACACACATGTATTGATATTCCTTATCAATACAATTATAGCATGCAAAATAAACATCTATCATATACAAGGAATACATAATAACAACTTTATTATTGCCTCTCAGGGCATATTTCCTTCAGTCTCCCACTTGCACTAGAGACAATAATCTAGTTTATATAGTGATAAATCTAACACCCATGGAGTTCTGGTGTTGATCATGTTTTGCCCTAGGGAGTACTTTAGTCAACGGATCTGCTACATTCAGGTCCGTGTGTACTTTACAAATCTTTATATCTCCATCCTTGACATGCTCGCGGATGGAGTGAAAACGGCGCTTAATATGCTTGGAATTCTTGTGAGACCTTGGTTCCTTGGCGTTGGCTATGGCTCCATTATTGTCACAATAGATCACCCAGTTCTGTAATGAACTCTTTCATCCAAACTGCCTCCTACGCCACTTCTTAAGAAGCAACATATTCCGCCTCCATTGTTGATCCAGCCACCACAGGTTGTTTGGAACTCCTCCAACTAACTGCTGCTCCGTTCAAGAGAAATACGTATCCGGATTGAGACTTAGAGTCATCCGGATCAGTGTCAAAGCTAGCATCGACATAACACTTAGCGACTAGCTCTTCTTCACCTCCGTATACAAGAAACATATCCTTAGTTCTTCTCAAGTACTTAATGATATTCTTGACCGCTATCCAATGTTCCGAACCTGGATCAGATTGGTACCTACTAGTCAAACTAATAGCATGTGCCACATCCGGTCTTGTACATAGCATGGCATACATTATAGAGCCTATGGCTGAGGCATAGGGGATCTTATCCATTATCTCTCTTTCTTCCGCCGTAGCCGGACACTTGAGTCTTACTCAATGTCTTGCCTTGCAACATAGGTAAGTACCCCTTCTTACTTCCATCCATATTAAAATTCTTTAATATCTTATCAAGGTATGTACTCTGCGATAGCCCAATTAGGCGTCTTGATCTATCTCTATAGATTTTAATTCCTAATATATCATTTCCAATCATAGCAAGGGAGCGAAGGCACCACTCTCGAAGCCAACCATTGGTGCTCGTATGAAAGTTAAGCCTCAAGAAGAGTGGAGGTATAGTTTCCACTTCCCCGATCCATCAATTATAAATGAGGAAGAAGAACCTGTCCCCAGGACCAAGGATCATGTGCGGGCACTAGAGATATATCAGAAGCAGGAGCTACTCCATCGCGTCGAAGTCCATCACCATCTCAATGAGATGGAGAAGAAGGAATACCTCCTTCCATTGGCGACTAAGCTCGTAGATAGAGTGGACACTCTGCAATCTGATCTACGCAGGTGCTACAGCCGCATAACTGCTCTAGAGGAGACCAACAAGAAGCTACGCACCACGGTGTTACATGCCATGGCGCCATAGTGATCTACAACAATCATGGTATCAAATAATCGCAAGGGATTATTTGATCCCGCCTGGCTTGATTCCAAGCTTGGGGAGATCTTTAAGACCTTGTAATCTATCCTATAAGTTTTTACTACTATTTTTTGCATTAGGCCAAACTAGCAATAAAGTTTGCATCATTAGAATTCCCTTCAGGAATAGTTGATACCTTTAATGAAATTTCGAGTTTATTATTATATATGGAGCAATATTGAGTTTGTGTTTGCTTTAATGATATATGAATGGCTTGAGTATGATTTTACTTGCACTTGATGATAGCAATAGGAGTCTTCCACACCATTGGTATTAATGGAACACATAAAGATAATTTGGTCAATATGCTATAAGTCTATGGTTTGATTTACAAAGAAAGATTATCTATACAGCTAAATTCAAAAAGAAACCTTGAACAAAGGAAAGTGAAAGTGGTATCAAAATAGAGTGAGAACAAGTCGAGGTAGAATGTCCAAGTCATAAGAATCCTTCATGTACAATTGGATTTTGATAATCGAGATCATTAAACTTTGAATTTATACATAAGGTGGAATATATGGATAGCTCCTTTGCACAACACTTAAACAAAAGTGTGAGCATATATGCAAAAGAAAAGAAAAGAAAGAAGAAAAAGGGCGAGTGTACAAAGAGCAAATAGGCATATACCACTGTATTGTAGTATGACAAAGAGGCACTTTTGATATTTTGAATCCCAAGTGAATACATTTGATCTTAAAACACTTGGGACTACCTCGCTAACTCATTCGGTTGAACCAGATACTTTTATATTATGTTGAGATTCATCCTTTATGAACTGTTGATCACTAAGGTGTGGAAGCCTTCTAATACTAATCAGATGGTTTGAGTAAGGTACTATTCACGAACTTACTCCTATGTATCATATATGATAAACACATGTTGCAACTACCTCCTTTATTTTAGTCCACTCGACTTCATGAATATGAGGATCACATCCATTAAGCTAAAACATGCTCCAGACGAGAAAGATTCTAAGTTGATGAGTGCATATTTGCATCATGTTTTACATTATTATTTTGCATTGTAGATGTAGGATCTTGGTATTTTACGGCGCTCGCACGCACATTTTATGTCTGTTTTCACCAGGATCAGGACAGATGATGGATCCAATGGATACAATTCTTGGAGCAGTTGTATTATGGAGAAAAGGAGTCAAAAACAACGTAAATCATTTATTTGGGAAATATTAATAATACCAGAAGAAAACCAGAAGAGAACAAGGGAGGCAGAAGGTTCAACGACCAACTATATGACCAGAGCAAAATTTCTGGACGTATAGCTTCAGCCATATAGTTGGCGCCGCCTCCGTCTCCTCAAATAGTTTCACCCCGTGCAACTGGTTCAGGGAGACGACATACATAACACCCAGAAATTACAGAAACCTCACCTCCGAAAGGCATCTGCAGGGGGACCTCATCCACCGGGGATCCATCTTCGCCCTGCGCAGATCCGGGAGGCTAAGGGTCGATATTCATCATCCACCGCTGCATCGCCAACATCTCCATCCATCCCATCGACATCTTGTCTAGATCTTGTTGTAATTCCCCTACTCGTTGTGGATTTATACAAGTATTATTCATCTATGATTGTTTCCATTACCATTGCCATGATGTTGATTGCCTCCATGTCTGAGTAGATCTATAGTTCTTGGGGAGATGGAGAAACCCTAGTGTGAGATTGAAATAAGATAAAGTCTATTGTGATATTCATCGCTGTGACCATGTGTTAGATTTTCTACATCTTGATGTTGAGACAAGTCGTCCTCTCAATATTTGCCTCTCATGGGGACATGATGGAGGGAACTACTAGTTGGTAGACGGAGGCATGCAAGCACTTACAGTGACTATAAAGCTGTTGGCACCCCTTACGTATCAACTTGGGAAACTGAGGAAACTCACGGAACACTATCCATGCCATGGGATACGTCCTACGGGATTACGTCCCTTAATAGCACAGTAATTTGATTGATGTCGATTACTAACTATTGTGGTTATGAGGATGATGTGAGGAGCAGTTGCTACCTATTTGTCCAAATACGGAGTTCCTCCCACACATACATAGTTGAGAATGTTCATGATGATAATGTTTATCTTAGCTCCTTATAATGCTAGTGGTGTATCCGCTACTCCCTGAGAATGCTTTTTCCCTATTGCAGTTCCAATCTCTCTTACGTACGCGATACTTACTTTCTGTATTCAGTTATTTTACTTTACTTTATTATTGCTCTTATACCAAAAACCCCAAAACACTATTTTACACAATACTCACATTTTATCTTGTCACTTAGAACTTTATCTAGCATTTTTGTCGTATTATTTATTTCAAGAGTTATTAGACTTCAGACTCCTGCTTCCTGTGGGATTGATATCTTTATTTCGAAACTAGCTACAAACGATCTATGCACTTGAAGTCATCAGCTGCCATTGGACCGCGGCTTTCCATGCCACACGCCCCCGCTGCTAGCAGTTCACCGGAGAACAACGAATATGAAATTGATCCGCAGGATTTGCTCGCCATTGATGAACACGAAGAGGATGCTGCTTCTGAGCGCGACTCTTGGGAGGGTTCTACCATCACCCAGAGGGAGATAGATTTGTTGAAGCAGACTTGCCGGATTCCTGAGGGGGTCACTTGTCGTCTCCCTAGTGAGGAGCAAATCCCCACTGTAGAAGGTGAGTATGTGGTCTTTATATCTCACTTTTCCCGCAGCTTTGGCCTCCCCCTTAGCGATTTAGCTAAGGATTTCTCTCAAACTTTCACTCTCCATCCTCATCATCTCGCGGCAAACGCCCTCTCCTCTCTCTCGGATTTTATCTCCAGTATGGAGGGATACTTCGCCCTTTTGCCAAATGTACACATCTAGGTGAGGTTCTTTCAGTTCCACGCTAATGTAGTTCCTGACAAGGATATTCACTCCAGCGAGAAATCTTTGACTTAGTGCGGGGGTTCGTCCATCTCTACTCGGAAGAACTTCAGCTTTCCTCGGATTCACGGCCTCGACTCGTGCAAGAAGTGGGCGAGGGCCTTTTTTCTATGTGAAGAACATCATCATTGAAGATTTGATTCGGCTTCCCCTTTCTCTCTTGGCGTCCCCACCAGACATAATTGGGACCTCAACCCAAGGAAAAACAACCCTCTTATCAACATGATTGAGAAACGGCTCATCGAGCTAAAGAAATCCGGGTTATGCAGTGCCGACCTAATGGCCACCTTCATCAGCCGCCAGGTCTGCCCGCTACAGAAGCGCAGCCACAAATCTGTCACATGAATGACCCTTTGGACCCTACCCGAGTCTCCACTATTGGGCTTTCCAAGGCCCACATATTTAAGCACATCAAATCCATCTTCAAGACATAGATGATCGAGGAATGGGAATAGGGTATGGTTCCTTTCGACCGAGTAACCCTGTACATTAGGTATGTTCTGCCGAGTTACCCTTGCAAAGTCCATATGTCGGCCGACTTACTTTCCTGTTTTCATTATACTTTCTTGTACAGGAGTTCCTTTAGCAAATCGTTGAGGATACTCAGACCCCTTCCCTCTCTTGTGGTAAGGATTGAGAGACTTTGTATTCGGAGGAGCTAGACCCTGAGGAGTTTCTACCTATCCCGGATGCTTGATCCGGCCAACATCATGGTAAGGCCTCCATCTTAAGGGATTGGCCAGAAGATGATGACAATGATGACTATGAGATTCTAGAGGTATATGATCCGATGCCAATCTCATATGCCTTTCCGCCTGACTTTACCCCAGCTAACCCGGCTGGGCAGGTGCATGAAGGTCCTCCCCTGGCTGTGGGAGGCCGAGGTGTGGTCAAGAAATGTGTCATGGCCTAGGCCCCTCCAGCCAAATCAACCAAGGCCGAGAAAAGGTATAATAAAACGGGGAATAAGCCCGGGGCTTGGAGGGTTCCGAAACCAAAGACTCCCCCAGGTGTTTCCGCGTAAGTTTTCTCCCTCTTTGTATTTCTTGTTTTTTTCTTTTTCTTCCTTTGCTTCAAGCTTTTTTTGTTTGATTTGATAGTGCTCCTCTAAGCATTCCTCAAAGAGGATCCAACATTGCTTCTTCCATTCCCATGCCGACGTCTCCCCCACCTCCAGATGATACCCAGGCTTCGAGCCATATCTGAGGTAGCACTCCTCCTCCCGTGCCGGATCATGGTTCACCTCGGCGGGAGGACGAAAATGCCAACATGGGTGGAAATGATGCTCTGGAGGACGTGCCAATGCCAAACCAACGGGGTGACTCATCTGCCCAACGAAGGATCATGGCACCGATAGTGCTAGTGCCAAGTTAGCTTCAACCGAGACGCCGGTAACTTCAGCGGTAGATCAACCTCAACCTCAGAAAGAAACAACCTCTACTTCAGCCCAACAACAACAACCACCACCGACATCATCCGAACTTCCCACTCGCCGATCAGAACAAACTCAGTGAAGCTCGCAGGTTAAACCTTCGACAACTTCACAATCTCTACCTCCACCGACCTAGGCATCTGATCTTTGGCCAACTACTTCCTTGCAAAAGGGCAGCCCAACTGGTAAACAGAAGAAGGCAGGGGGTGCAACCAAAGTCACCCAGAAGAAAACTAGGGTCACTTCTACGCAACCCTCTATTGCTACCAAGCTCCAGAAGACAACCTCTCCCTCTGCCTGAGCTATCAAAAAACATATCACTTTACATACTAGCCCAACAGCTTCGATGGCCGCCTAGAAGTCCGCTCATGCAAAGGGATTAGTTCTGACTTGGGACCTTAGTGGTGAAAGCCTCGGCTCACTTTCTGAGTATGCTGATAATTGGAACAATGCTGAGTTCATCGAGGTCACTTCTGGGAATCCGCAGAAGTTCGGCCCTACCGAGATTGGTGTGAAGATGTATACCACCAGCAAAGTCATTAATGATGTTGGCCGAATCGTTGAAGTAAATGTCTCGACTATGTTTTTGATATTTGTGCAAGTATGCATGTACATAATCTCTAGTCCCCGAGCCTCCGGGGGAGTAAGATATTACTCGGCTGAATGCTCTTAGCGTCAAATTTGCGCAATTTTTCTTTATATTTCCTCAACTTCGAGGTATATGATCCGCGCAATCAAGACTTAGACAGAATTTTCTGTTAGCTTTGATTAGCCAGCCATCTAGATTTGGATCGAGTTTACTTGGTTCGAATCATTAGTAGAGTTTCAATATCCAGCCACCTAGAGTCGGGTTAAGGTCCACTTGACTCGGATTTGCAGTAGCATCGAATATCTAGCCACCTATAGCCGCGTTAAGTTCCACTTGAATTGAATCTCCAGTAGCTTCGAATATCTAGCCACCTAGAGCCGTTTTAAGTTCCACTTGACTCGGATCTGCAGTAGCTTCGAATATCTAGCCACCTAGAGCCGTTTTAAGTTCCACTTGACTCGGATCTGCAGTAGCTTCGAATATCTAGCCACCTAGAGCATGGTTAAGTTCCACTTGACTCGGATCTGTAGTAGCTTCGAATATCCAGCCACCTAGAGCCAGGTTAAGTTCCACTTGACTCGGATCTGCAGTAGCTTCGAATTTCCAGCAACCTAGAGTCGGGTTAAGTTCCACTTGACTAGGATCTACAGTAGCTTCGATATTCAGCCACCTAGAGCCGGGTTAAGTTCTACTTGACTTGGATCTGCAGTAGCTTCGAATATCCAGCCACCTAGAGCTAGGTTAAGTTCCACTTGACTCGGATCTGCAGTAGCTTCGAATATCCAGCCACCTAGAGCTAGGTTAAGTTCCACTTGACTCGGATCTGCAGTAGCTTCGAATGTCCCGGCACCTAGAGCCGGGTTAAGTTCCACTTGACTAGGATCTACAGTAGCTTCGATATTCAGCCACCTAGAGCCGGGTTAAGTTCTACTTGACTTGGATCTGCAGTAGCTTCGAATATCTAGCCACCTAGAGCATGGTTAAGTTCCACTTGACTCGGATCTGTAGTAGCTTCGAATATCCAGCCACCTAGAGCCAGGTTAAGTTCCACTTGACTCGGATCTGCAGTAGCTTCGAATTTCCAGCAACCTAGAGTCGGGTTAAGTTCCACTTGACTAGGATCTACAGTAGCTTCGATATTCAGCCACCTAGAGCCGGGTTAAGTTCTACTTGACTTGGATCTGCAGTAGCTTCGAATATCCAGCCACCTAGAGCTAGGTTAAGTTCCACTTGACTCGGATCTGCAGTAGCTTCGAATATCCAGCCACCTAGAGCTAGGTTAAGTTCCACTTGACTCGGATCTGCAGTAGCTTCGAATGTCCCGGCACCTAGAGCCGGGTTAAGTTCCACTTGACTTGGATCTACAGTAGCTTCGAATATCTAGCCACCTAGAGCTGGGTTAAGTTCCACTTGACTCAGATCTGCAGTAGCTTCGAATATCCAGCCACCTTGAGTCGGGTTAAGGTCCACTTGACTTGGAGATGTAGTAGCTTCGAATATCCTTATTATTTAGTGACTAATTGTTGTTATTTTCAGATCACCACGAATCAACACACTACTGAATTTTGGCAGCTGCTTGATGCGCCTAGAGAGCTTTTTGGCAAGCACAAGGCGTTGCTCCCGAGCTGAAGAAAAAATGTAAGTTTTGCTTGATTGTATTCATTATATTTCTGTTCTCAATCAGTCGAGCTAACTTGTGACTCGAACTTTGCTAGCTGATTGGGACGCCAAGAATAAGGTGTTGCATAAGCGCATAGCCGAGCTAGAAGTTATGTTTCCTCTTGCTCTTCATCCTTTTCCCTTCTTTCTTTTGGCTCGGCTTGAATTTATACCTCGGGCTGAATTGTAGTGTCTCTTCAAGATAGCATTTCCATGCCTGAATTGACGCTTCATTTTCTCAAAAAAGAAGTCCAGCATCAAGCCAAGCTGAAGGAGAAGGACGAAGAAATCTATCGGCTCCATGCCGAGATTGAGAAATTGAAAAATCTCCAGAAGCTGAACTTGACAAGGTTGATCAAGCCTTTGTTGAGAAGAGGACCGGCTCAAGACTGAACTTGAAAAGGGGGCAGGACATGCTCAAGGAGGCCGATGTCAAATCTGACTCGGTGAACATTAAGTTTGAAAAGCTCAAGAAACAGAATGCTGCCTGGTTTACCGAGCTGACTCGGATCAACAACTTCATGTCTTGTGAGTTCATCTCATGCTGCTGACATTTCTTTCTCGGATCTTGTTTTCCCCATTAACTTGTCCTTTCTATCCTCTTTCCAAGCAAGTTTCTGGAGTCTGATTCCCGTTCTACCACTGCGGTCACCAAGTTTCGGTCACAGAAAGGTAACTCTGGTGCCACCTCTGCTGACTATGATATGGAGTACACATTGCTCAGCCTTTGAAGGCAGGTGAAGACCATGAAAACCTTTGGTGTTGATCTCATGAGAGCTGCCATCCGGATCTTACATGCCCTCTGGCCGACAGAAACTGCTCCCACCTGCACCAATATTAGATAATTCCTTACACTTGTGTGGCCTTGGATCAGTGGTGATGAACTTGACTATCTCCACACGCCCTTTTACATGTGGCTGGCAGGACAAAAGATGTTCTGCAAGTTCTCATTGCGAGAACGTATGACTATATATGGAACACATGCCTAGGATTGTCTAGTACTTGGATGCTTTATCTTATTTATCTGCAATTGCCCTATGTTTTGATTGCTATGTGAATTGTCTTGTCCATGCAACGCCTGTCCATCCATCCCTATGCCTACCGCACTCGAATCCCACTGTTTACTGCTTTTGTTACTATTTTCTTTGCTTTACTACTGCTGTTACTTTGCCATTCCTACTACAAAACTATTGCTACTGATAAACTGCTGTGAGCAAGATTGTTTCCAGGTGCAGCTGAATTGACAACTCAGTTGTTAAGGCTAATAAATATTCTTTGGCTCCCCTTGTGTCGAATCAATAAATTGGGTTTCACTTCCCTCGAAAATACTGCGATACACCCCCTATACTTGTGGGTCATCAGCGTACTATTAGACCCAAATTATCTCCTATTGCTAAGTTTGTTGCTTCTCCCATAAACATTATAGATAAAGATTATGATTTCTCTCTCGATCTATCTTACATAGCTATTGTTGAGAAAGAACCTTTTTGTGGGACTAAGAATGAAAGTGTGGTAGCACATATGAATGAACTTTCTACCATGAGTGGCTTGTTTTCTGACGATATTAAGATGCGTACTTACTTTTTTGCTAAGATTTTCCCCTTTTCACTAAAAGGAGAAGCTAAAACTTGGTTTAGTAATTTACCTCCTGGATCTATTGATAGCCCTGATTGCTTGATTAGTACTTTCCTGCAGAAATATTTTCCTCCTAGTGCAGACATGCTATTTTGTAGGAACTTTTTGATTTTAGACAGGGAGAAAAAGAGGTATTGCCCAAATCTTGGGCAAGGTTTTGTGCTTTGATTCATGCACAGGATGGAAGTCCATTACCTAAGAATGAGCTTCTTGATATATTTTATGATGGACTAACCGAGGAATCTAGGACATACCTAGATAGTTGTGCTGATTGTGTTTTTAGGAATAGGACTCCTAAGGAAGCTGAGGAATTAATGGCTAAAATAAGCAAGAACTATGAAGATTGGACTCCTCCTAAACAAGCTATACCTGAAGTAATTGTACCTGAACCTACTATTTCGGTGCCTATTCCAACATCAAAGAAGAGGGGAGTTATTGAATTAAATGATGAAGTGATGAAGGAAGCTAAGAAATGTCTTACGGAGAAGGGAATTAAAGCCGCATATGTCAAGAATTTACCTCCTATAGAATAATTATGTAAGCCAATTCCCCACTCATCCACTATTGAGGTACACTCTCTCCAACACTTTGATGAAGGAGATATCCCTAAACCTCCTGATCAATGCTTAGAAGAATTCGATATTTTTATTGTTAAGCAAGATAATTTTAATAAAAGGGTGCAAAATCATCTAATGGAAAACACTAGAGCTATTGTTGAGTTGAAAGATATTGTGGAAAGAACCTCTAATGATGTTAAAATGATTGTTAAACACTTTCAAATGGTTCAAACTCAAATAGATCAACTCGTTAAAGTGCAAAAAGACTTGATAGTTAATGTTGCTAAAGAAAAACATGCTTATGAAATTAGAACTACAAGTGGTGCTTCTACCCAGGATCCTCTATATCCTGAGGGGCATCCTAAAAGAATTGAGCAGGATTCTCAACAAGCTGAAAATAGTGGCTCTACTCGTAAGAAAAGGAAAAATAAACATAAAAATGTTGAAGAACCCTCTGAACCTGCTATAGATCCTAATAGTATATCTATTTTTGATGTTGAAACTGAAAGTGGTAATGAAGAAAATGAAGCTTCTAATGAAGAAAAAGTTGAAGAAGAACCTGAAAACCACACTAAGAATACTAAATAAACCAAAGAAGATTTTATTGCTAAGAAACATGGTAGTGAAAGAGAGCCTTGGGTCCAAAAACCTATGCCTTTCCCTGATAAGAAACACAAGTCAAAGGAAGATGAACACTATAATAAGTTTTGTGAGTGGATGAAACCTTTATTCTTGCAAATTCCTTTGACTGATGGTATTAAATTGCCTCCTTATTCAAAGTATATCAATGATATTGTCTCGACTAAAAGGAAGAGCCCTAGTGAAGAAATGTCTACTTTGAGATTTCATCTCCTCCTCTTTTTCATCTAATGAGATTTCAGTTTCATCAATTTCTTCTTCCATAGGATCCTACAAGGCATTCGTCTCTTCCATTTGTGGAAAGCATCTATTAAAATATTCAAGAATATAGCCATTTTCATCCCTGTAATTATCAAAGCAAAATTTAAGTATACCATAAACCTCATATTTGTAAGGTGAATCATCAATACTTTC
Organism: Avena sativa; assembly: GCA_916181665.1. Taxonomy (NCBI): domain Eukaryota; kingdom Viridiplantae; phylum Streptophyta; class Magnoliopsida; order Poales; family Poaceae; genus Avena; species Avena sativa. The sequence continues at coordinate 202,316,875 of OV702290.1, forward strand.
AAGCAAACTAGCAAGCTCAAAAGCACCCTTCCAAGAAATAAATTCTTCAATTTGTTCCGCATCATAAAAGTCATAAATTCCTTTAGCATAGGAAGATATGGTATCATTATCATTATACTCACATTGAAAAGGGAGGTGTTTATACCTCTTTCTGCAACAAGATTCATCACAGCAATAAGTAGCATTATAAATAGAGCACACGTTCCTAGCAATGGTATACAATCTATCAATTTGTTCCCATAAGTGTTTCCCTTTTTGTGACAAGCGGTGTTCCTTATAATAATATTTTTGATCTTCCGTGAACCCACCTTGCCAATAAGCTTCAGTTTCAAACAAACCAACCATTGACAACAAGCATGATAAGGCAAGACAATAACAGACCAACGAAAATAACAACTAGAGTAGAAACTACTTTTTTTTCTATTTTTGATAAACAAACAAGCAAACAAGGAGAAAATAAACTTAGCTTGAACAATACAAGTGGACTTGATAAATAAAGCTATGCTCCCCGGCAACGGCGCCAACAAATAGTCTTGACGACCCACAAGTATAGGGGGTGTATCGTAGTATTTTCGAGGAAAGTGAAACCCAATTTATTGATTCGACACAAGGGGAGCCAATGAATATTTATAAGCCTTAACAACTGAGTTGTCAATTCAGCTGAACCTGGAAACAATCTTGCTCACAGCAGTTTATCAGTAGTAACAGTTTTGTAGTAGGATAGTAAAGTAGCAGCAGTAGTAAAGCAAAGACAACAGTAACAAAAACAGTAAACAGTGGGATTCGAGTGCGGTAGGCATAGGGATGGATGGACGGGTGTTGCATGGACAAGACAATTCACATAGCAATCAGAACATAGGGCAATTGCAGATAAATAAGATAAAGCATCCAAGTACTAGACAATCCTAGGCATGTGTTCCATATATAGTCATACGTGCTCGCAATGAGAACTTGCACAACATCTTTTGTCCTGCCAGCCCGTTTGTAGCGGGGCCTCTAGGGAACTACAGGCAATTAAGATGCTCCTTTTAATAGAGCACTGGAGCAAAGCATTAACACTCTGTGAACACATGTGATCCTCACATCAAAGCCTTTCCCTTCCGGTTATCCCGATTTTTGTCACTTCGGGGCCATAGGTTCCGGACAACAACGTGTGTATACAACTTGTAGATAAGACCAAGAACAATACTATCATAATGAATCAATAACATGTTTAGATCTGAAATCATGGCACTCGGGCCCTAGTGACAAGCATTAAGCACAACAAGTCGCAACAAAGTCATAAAGCACTAATAAAAGATACTAGGCACCATGCCCTAACAATCTGATGCAATTATATGAACGACCTCATCCAATCCCTACCATCCCCATAGCCTACAGCGGGGGATTACTCACTCATAGATGGGGGAAACATGGATGGTCGATGGAGATGATGGTGGAGATCGATGGAGATGGCTCCGGGGGCACTTCCCCATCCCGGCAGGGTGCCAGAACAGAGACTTTCTGTCCCCCGAATCTCCCCTTCGGTGGTGGCGGCACTGGGGAACTTTTTTTTGGAAAAACGTTGAACGCCCCGAAGTTTTTAGGTCAGAAGGCTCCTTATAGGAGAAGAGAGAGGCCGAGGGGGTGCCTGGGGCCACCACACCATGCCCTGGCGCGGCCAGGCCCAGCCCGCGCCTGGGGGTGGTGTGGCCAGCCCCTGGCCCTCCTCCGTCTCGTATTCTGGCTCCTGGAGTCTTCTGGAAAAATAGGCACTTTGGCTTTTGTCCTGTCCAATTCCGAGAATATTCATTTTCTGACTTTCCTAGAACCAAAAACAGCAGAAAATAGGCAGCTGGCACTGTGGCTCTTGTTAATAGGTTAGTGCAAGAAATCATATGAAAAGTACTCCAAAGTGTGGACAAAACACAAGAAAGTGGATAAAACCAAGCATGGAGCATCAAAAATTATAGATACATTTGCAATGTATCAAGGTATCAAAAGATAAGACCACCTTTAACTTCCAAAGAATGGGTAGAAATTGCATTAGTTCCCTGGTTCAATGCAACAAGAGCTAATGAAAATAGTAGTGGTATGGTCGCGACTCCATCTCGCACTGAAAGCATTACTCTATACATGAATAGGAGAATTGTGCAACCGAATTCCCGAAATTATCTCGACAAGCGATGTTCGGAAAACTTCAGAAAACAAAGAGTGATGCAGGATCTTTATCAGATACGAAGTAGATGATGAAGTCGTTGTGTTGGAAACAACGGAAGGTATAAAGAAAAAGTTTAGTGAATTTTTGGATCAAAGGAAAGATACAACAAATGAAAGATTCCTTACATATCACAAAGGCTGGATGCAGAAACACCATTGCAAGAGGAAGAAATCGAAATCCTAAAGGTACGACAAAAACCCAACCACGAGAAATCCTGAACTTTAAGAAAGGTAAGAGGCTTGATTCAAACACACGAGGGTAAGAGGAGAATAGCATAGAGGTAAGGAGTAAAAGCAGATCTAATCAGAGCTATCTAACCGATTTTGCAAAATAGTTTTGACACACTACATCGCCCGTTAGCTAGGTTATCCTATAGGCTGGACTAGTGGGGTATCGAAGACCAAGGCTCTGATACCACTTGTAACCCTCTCAAATCGGCCCTATGCAGATTCTAGAGATTCTCTCCAACCCGCATAGAAATGATTCAAATATGCCCACCAAGCACTTGCGTGCGGTGGAAAACAAAGTAATACCATTACACAATAGTTTACGATGGAACCCACAAGAACATATACATACAACAACAACTCCGTGAGTCAAGAATACAGATATACATTACAAAGATCGAAATCACATTAAAACCTATACAATATCCGAGTACGGATAATATGCAAATTGGCCTAAGAGTCCTGAAGAATCACTAATGGCGTCCATATCCCTTCCTAGGACAAGCCGGAGGTCTAACCTTGGTAACGTCATTGACTCTTATTTGTCAAAGCAAAAGGAGTGCCGACAAAGGGCAAAGGAAAAAAAGGGAGATGTCATTGATTAGAGCATCCAGAGCAGCCATTGTGCGATCACCAAGTTGTAACTGTTGAGCATTGCCAGCACCCATAACCCAGTGGCCCCATCCATCATCAGCATCTACATTTTCAGGTTGAGGGGAGCAGGTGGGGCAGGGGGCTGGAAAGGTGGTTCCACATTTTCAGGAAGAGGACGAGGTTCCACACCATCATCAGGAAAAAGGTCTTCATCCTGGGCTATACCACCAAGAATGTTTTGAGACAAAAATTTCAACAGAGAATGTCCAGGAGTTGCGATCAGGGTTGTCTCCTTTAGTGAACCTGACACTCTTGGGAACATCTTCCAAATTTTTGACCCTAACCTTCACAAGCACTTTCCCAACATTATTTGGGTCTTTCTCCCACATGATCAGTTTACCAATGTCATCAAAAGCAGCACTAAGATCTTCAGTATGCAAGTAGTCTAATGGGGGCCCAACAATGAGCAACTAACACTCTATATTGAATTGTAGTCTCCTCCAGTTATTCCCTTCATTATGTTTTGTGAAGAAAATTGTAACATCCTCAAAAGGGATAGGACTTTCATCAATCATTTTGTCCCTATCACTCACACGACAAAAATGAACATAGGCAGCACCAAAGGGGCAAGGTTGTACATACCTGAATCCAACCTGGGTGGTGGCAATGAGGAAATATTGCACCTGACCTTGAGGCATAGGGTTGATGGTTGCAATTGCATAGGATTCATGAACTCGCAGCCTCCTTGCACATTCAGAGTCTCAAACCCTCGAGAGACAAATGGCCAAGGATCAATGGGAATATTCGCCATTGACCTCGACAGCAACACCGGCGAAGGAAGTGGTGGGGTTTTCGCAGCATAGTGATAGAGCCTAGGAGAAGACGAGGAAGTGGAGATGACGGGCAGAGATTTTGCCTTTTCATGAAAAAGGGAAAATCTTTTAGACAGGAAAACACCCTAGGCTTATGGGCTTTGAAACACGTGAGGTAGTCGTTGTTGGGCCACGCCTGAACTAGAAACGAGAGAAAGATAGAATTGGAAAAAACTTAAGTAATCCCTATAATTTCAACCCCATAGAATTATCATGCACATTAATATGATTTACCGAATCAATTATGGCCTACACATAAGTTTTCCTTTTAATGTAATCAATATATTATCTGTCGGGAGAAGGGCCTATTGCTACCAGAATTAGTCTAACTTCATTGTCGCAGAATTAGTGTTGCCAGAATTATCGCAATTTGGAAAGAGGAGTCTTCCAAACACATATTTTCTTGGAATTTTTTCTTTCCGACAAGGGTCCAATGACGATCTTATTCCTTATAAAATTTGATTTCTTCAGCTTTCCAGTTGGGTCCACCTTCCCCCCGGAGATTGACAAATAAATCAAAACCTTGTTGTTAGAATTTGCCTCTATTGTAAATTTCAAATCCCATAGCTTTTGAAGCAATGGAGAAAAGAAAATTCCTATTTTGAAGCAATTTCACTTTGTAACAAACAACTAGACCTCCAAAACAAGCTTTGAGAGGAGCACTAACAGTGTAAACATCCAGTTTAAAATTTGCTGTGCCAAAAGAAGCAACTAGATAAAATTCTCTTCTTTTGTAACCTTCAAAGAAGTTGACTGGGTAACCAAATTTTGACTGTATACTGTTAGAAAATAGTAAAACCATTGAGAAATCTAGTGAAGGAGCAGGAGGACTGACGAAATGTTGAGTTCCAGAAGTGTTTTGAGGGCCAGAATCACTTGCAGGAAACATTGGAGTTGAAGAAAATTGATCACCCACTAAAGATTTGTGGACTGGTAAATCGAAGGAAGCTCCCAAGATTACCACTTCCCCTTGAATCAAATACCTAGCATCCAAGACCACTCCCAATGAGCTAATAAGAACTAGCCTTCTAGCCCTAGGATGTAGAGCTAGAATGGCATCAAATCATGAGAATTGACTGAAACTAGGGAGTTATAGGAGGCTTTCCACTTTAAAGGAAGATCTTCAATCTTAGAAGAAAAATCATCTGAAACAACCAAAGAATCAGAGGAAGTGTTTAAAATATCATTAATCTACAACAAATGAGAGGGGAACCTCACAATTGATCCAACATGAAAAACCTCCCCATTTTCAATCTGTCTACCCTCAAGAGGTAAGCCTTTTGAATCCATCATAACAAGTAAAACCTTGTTCGACCAAAGAACCACTGAGCCCTCCAGAAACTTACCATTGAGATTGGCTCCTGTGTAGGAAACCTTCCAACTAGTAGCAATCTTGGACATGGTGGAGGGAGAAGAGAGGAGCCAAGAGGGTGGTGGGCACCGGCGCTGAGGTGATGTCGACGATGATCGGAGATCAAGGTCTCAGAGTCGCCTCAGAGGGGCTCATGGGGGACAATTCTTCTAATGAGACAAAAGGGATTCAGCTCACCAACATATTCATATAAGGTGAATAGAGCAATACGGTCGCAAAGTTCTTCCTAACCTAGAGACGCAAACAACACACATCAAGCAACACATTATGCATTCAGGCAAGCAAACACGACCTACTATAGGGACCAAGGAGTTAACTACACACGATGAAAGGGAATCCCATCTTAGGACTATTCATCCTAGATATCATCTTTCTTAAGGTTTGGGTCACTATCTTGCATAGGATGTTTCACCGTGTCATTGGACGCTTCTTGATAGTGCAGCACTTGATCTCTTCTGATTATGGGGATTCCGCTGGTAGGGTGATCTTGTATTCTCCTTGTGTTTGCTGGCAGTTTCTTCTCTTCATCTTGTTATCATGGTCTTCACCTGGTTCTAGGTCCTATTTGTTTGAAATCCGTATATTTGAAGTTTGGACAAGAGATAGAAGAAACCATTTTCAAAATACTTTAAATTAGGAGTAGATAAGAAGTAGAACTTTTCAAAAACTTTTGATGAAGTAATTTTTGAAAGCCGGTGTTTCCAAAATAGTTTTCCTGTCTAATAACCATGCTAACTAAGGTTCTCCTACAATCAGGATGACTCTGACACGAAGTATGTGGGCCCCCTAGATTAATCCTCTGAGAATCCATGTTATGCATATCACCATGATCCCATGACTAGTCTATCATGGCACATAGCTAACAAGTATCAAAGTAAACATCCATTACTAAAGTGGATACAAGTCATACCTCGATTGCCATTATGGGTACATCGAACATCATCAGTGGAACATTATAAAGCGCCGAGCCTGAGCCATGCCTTAACCTACAGGCAGCTGATTGGGAGAACGTCCTAGCTTGGATAGTTGTCAATGTCACCTTCTTCTTCAATTTACTTCTCGAATCTGACCAAGTTAATAGCCACGGACAATGCTAGTGAGTACTGTGAATGTACTCGCAAACCACCTTAAGAGAACAATAATAATAAGAGGATATGAAATATGGCCGTGGTAATAGGAGGGATCCATGAGAGGTTCTTTTCTATTTCTCTTGTAGATATAGCATCTGCATATCTCTGTTGAAAACTTTTGTAAAATATTTTGAAAGTATTTTGAAAAGTTTTGGAAAACACTAGGATTGGGTCTCCCATTTCTCATCTCATAGTCATTCACTGACTGCTCTTTCCTTCTTCCGTGATCATTTCGAGATCACCTCACTTCCTCTGTGGTCACACTAGACCACTCTTTTCACAAATATCTTTCTTTTCCAAAATCCTTTTTGAAAACAAAACCAGCACCGCTCTACAGTAGTTTGTCCTACCGTCCATAACCACGAACACGGCTATTCGAATAGATTTTACACTTTGTAGAGGTTGTACACTTTACCCATGCCATCCGGATACCCTACCCTGACCCCTCACTAATCGTTGGTCGAGTAACCGATCAAGACTCTTCAGATGTCCACTCTAGCATAGGCCCTACCCTATGAGTTATTCCCCTAAACACCGGGACATTGGGATCCACGGACCAACCGGAGTGCTCCACTCAAACCCGGAGTGTGCACTTTCAATGAGTGGCTCATAGTATCGCCCGGCCGCTCACGAGGACGGTCTCAACTCCCCCAGGTCATGGCCTTCAGCAGATGACCCTTCTATATAAGGTAGCCCCAAAATTCGAGAGATGTGATCCCTTATAAGTAGTTGCGAGGAATCCCATACCAGAGTAGGCAACCTTCAACTCCAGTCCCGTCCCATTCTAGGGTAATGTGGTTGAACGATTTAGTTGTTATAGCTAAAGCTGCAAAGAAATGGGTGCGTTTTTGTAAACCTTTTTCCCCTCCTCATTTTCATCATCATTTGTAAAACAAAACCTTTTCTTTCTCAAATCTCTCTTGGGAGGTTAAACCTCACCAAGGTTTTACCATAAAACATTTTTATAAACTTTTCTAGGGTCTTCCCACCCTAAAGCTTTGCTCGGCTAAAACAGGGTCTCCAAGGGGTATGGTGTTATGCACCATGTAGCACCTCGATAAAATCCTTACTAGAAAATCGCGTTTTGTTTTTATTTTGTGCATCATCATGACTGCATGCTCATGTCATCATGCCACATTGCATTTGAGCATCGTCATGTCATCATGTATTTGTTTGCCTAAAACTATTTTCTAAAAGCTTAGTTTTGTTTTCTAGATATCCCCAGTCTTTATTTCATATCAAAACACCAGTCTTTACCGAATCTTTTATTTGTCTAAAAATATTTGTAAAAGTCTTTAAAAATAAAACAAATATAAATAAAAGTATTTTTGTTTTTTAGTGGGGGAGGCAGCCAGCCGCTAGGCCCAGCAGCCAGCTATCTACCACCCCACACACCCGAAAATCCTAGTTCCAAACCCCCACCTAATCTCCACTCAGCCGCCGCCACTCACCACCCCAACCACCTGCCCCACCAGCACGCCAGCGCGCGCGTGAGCCCTACCCGGTCACGACGCCTGCCTCGCACCTGCACGCTTTCCGCGACCGACACTCCTGCACGGTCGAACCTCACCCCGTGCTCCCCTCTCTCTCTCCTCCTCTCATGGCCCCGCAACCCAGCGACCGAACCACCCTTCCCCTGGATCCCATCGCGAACCCACCTGAAGCCACCTACCCCGTGTCGCTCTCTGCCTTGCTCCCCACCATTGCCGCTAGTGCCCATGATCCCCGAGCACCTCTGCCTCCTTGATCTCCGCCACCGTGTTCCCCTGTCGTCCGCGTGGCCCGCTGTCCGCGCCCCTGCAAGACAAAACCGGCAGCTCGACCTCGTCTCGTCTTCCTCGGCGACCTACACAGCAAATACCACCGCCAGCATCACCTTCATGTCCCTCGAGCTCCCGCCGCTGGCATTCTCTTCTCTCTGTCTCTCGTCGCGGAACCGCCACCCCATCCGCCAGCGAGCCGCTGACCTTGCTACCTGCGCGCCCTCGGCCTCCCTGTCCTGCAGCGACCCGAGAACCACCGCATCTGGCCACCTCTGCGAGCCCCTCTTCCCCACTCTGCCTCCTCGTCTCCTCCTGCAAGCTCGCCGTCCGTCGCCTCCTCGCCTCGTTGCGACCTTGTCGTGCTCGACCTGGCCCCGAGCTCCGTTTCACCACCTCCGGCCCTCCCTCTCAGCGACGACCCCGCCGTGTGCCTCCGCGCTACGCAACTCCTCTGCTGCACGTCAGCGCCGGCCGCCTCTACGTCATTCCCGGTTGCACAGATGCCAGGCCTTCCACGGACCTCTCCCTGTCCCTCGAGCCTCGACGCAAACATGGTGTTTGGGAGGATGCCTGAATCAAGTTGAGCCAAAGTGTGGTGGTCTATAGTTGGTGTTTGAAGGTGACCATATAGAGTGGTGATGTGGGGAAGGTGTAGGTGTTTTGGTCTTGTTGTTTCTCATACCCTGCCACTCCATTCCGTGTCTGTGTACCCCAGGTCGACGTCATGGAACCAAGACCGCGGAATTCGAAGATCTCCGCATGGATCCGATAGCCATTGCCCCGAAGACCGATCCTAGATCCGAAGAACGATCCCGGAGTCCGAAGACCCGAACCCCGAGGCCCTCGGAGCCCAAGATCGCCGAACACTATGTGTGACCCCGATCCGATATCCCTATTTTATAAATTCTATATATAATTGTTGCATATTAATTTGATCATGTCGCATACATATTCATGTGTTTGGGTGTATTTTGTTGACTCACCTAAATTAAATATAGAGACTATATGTGGGCTATTCTAGTCTTATAATGGCTCCATTTAAATTTGTGTAGCGAACCGATGCCTTGTTTTGCCTTATTAAGACAACATTTAAATTGCGGGGTAGCTAAACAACATGAACCACCTAATTAATTGTCGGGACCTAGGTTCCGCTTAATATTGCCTAGTCGCATCGCATCTTGCCATGGCATGCATCATACATACATCATGCCGGATCTTTTGCCGTAGTATTAAATAGTGCATCCGGTGTTTCTTTTAGTGCTTTGCTTCTTCGCGGATTAGGACGATGAGTTGATGCGAGTATCGACAAGTCCTTCGGATAATGTATCTTCGGTAGTGTTTCCCAGGCGAGCAATCTTCCCCTTTCTACCTATTTTGCATTTATAGTCTTTACTTCCTCCTGTTGATCTATTGCTATCGGTATTGCGATGCTTTAGTTTCCGTGCACCATTTATAATCCTTGCAACCTATATATTGCCTTGGACACATCCTATTGCCTGTTGATTGATGGTCAATTGGCCTTGCGAGTCGTAGTTGCTTGCTCAGGTGTTGCTTCGCGTCGTTGTTGTTCCATCGTTGTTGGAAGGTTGGCACATGCTTAATAGTGGAGATGATCATGACTTTAAATACAACTTGATATTAAAATGCTGAGAATAGTTATAACTAATGCAGAGGCACCGGTGGGTAATAGATGTTATTTGGTTTTTAACCGCCCACTTGTGTCCCGTAGGACCCCGAGTACTTGATACCTGTTCCTTGACTATCGTACTATCCGCATGTGGGACCATGAATCCCCTTAGCCAGAGCTTGATTCATTTCTTATTTCTTGGGGCCACAAACTAGTTTGGGGCTTTATTACTATCCTATACTTATGCCATGCTTTACTGCTTTATTTACGATTGTGCGTGGAGCACTTGTACTGTTTAGGAATTGCGGAGTGTTTTCGTGGTATCGACAAGCCCAGTCACACTTTCGGGTTCCCAGTCGTTTACAGCCATTGGCGCAAACCTTGGGTCCGTCTCGGAGCCGGCCAACTTTGTTGCGGGTAGCTTAATGGGGTGCCCCCCTGAAATAATTTATGAATCTTGTGATTGCTTTGTCGTGAAAGCCTCGTTGGGTTTTGATTTGGTTTTTCTGAGGTTGATCGTGTGTGTGATGCTATTTGTGCACCCTGTAGGGTAAATCTTTCTGAAAGCCGTGTCCGCGGTTATGGATGACTTGGAGCACAGTATCTCGATCATAGACAAGCATAACTAAAGTAGTGCTATAAATTTGACTTAATATGTGACTAGTAATCAGCTTCACTACAATGGAATGGATAATAAAAGTGCCAACAACTGGTGGAACTGGGGTGTATCGTGTCATGTTATACCTGCCTAGTAAGTATCGCAACTCCAATAAAATGAAATAAAAGTGCCAACAACTGCTGGGTTTGGGATGTCACATGCTAATTGTATCTAACTAGTAAGTACTGCAACTACAATTGAATGGTTAACTAAAACTGCCCACTACTTATGCTATCAGGATGACTGATGCTATCTATATCTAACTAGTAAGTGCTTCAACTATAATGGAATGAATAAAACTGCCAACTGTGTGAGTTCCTCGGTTTGACTTCCTCGTTTGGTCTCGAGGGAGAAATGCTAGGATGGGTATGATTGGTGTTAGTATCAGGTTGGTCCCGAATAGGTCTTTCTTATATCCCTCTAATAGCCGATAGTTTATCGAGTCTCTATAGGTTGTTTAGTGCATGCTTCGCTGCCGCTTCAGTCCACCATATCTATGTAGGCGAGAGCCGCCAAATTCTAGCCTCGCCGTGTACTGGCCTCAGTACTGACCGCTCCGTTTTTTCCTTTGCCCTTTGCCGGCACCCCTTTTGTTTTAGCAGGTATGAGATCGACGTCGTTAGCAGGATTACCCTTCTGGCTTGGCCTGGGCAGGTTTATGGACGCCATTGGTTATTCCTTAGGGCTCTTAGCCCCATTTGCATCTTGTCCACACTCGGATATTCTATTGTTTTCAAGGTGATTTGGATCTTTGTATTGTATATCTGTATTCTTGACTCTTTGAGTCATGTTTGTATATATATGTTTCTGTGGGTTCCATCGTGGACTATTGTGTAATGTTATTACTTCGTTTTCCACCCGCACGCAAGTGCCTGGTGGGCATCTTTGAATCGTTTCTATGCGGGTTTAGCAGGAATCGCAAAAACTTGCATAGGACCGATTCGAGGGTGTTACACACCACTTACAAGTCTAGGGGAAACTAGGTGGCATCAAAGGAGGTTGTACCTATTGGTCCAAATGTGTAATGGTTTGGAGGACCATGCCACTACCAGATATAGATCATAAAACAATGCAGTTTTCATAAACAGTAGGTAAAACATGCATCAGTAAAACAGTAGGATAAGGCTTATGAGGAAGAAGGTGGCTTGCCTATGATAAAGAATATGGCAATATGTCCCTAAACTTCTTCTTAGAAACCATAATTGATGGCGGAATACCAATCGGGGTAATGCCCATGAAGCGGAGTCGCCACCTGGAGCGAGCCGACTGAAGCCTAACCCTAGGCGGATTGACTTGCCAAATACGGCGACTGACACATACTGGACCCAAACGCCACGCCGACTGAAGGCCCAAGACAGTGACTCCAATAAAAATCCCATTAGCACTTGTAAACCCTAACTAGCTGGATATATAAAGCCACCAAGGGGCACCCCCACGGGAGACATCTCTCACGTTAGATTAGATCTAGTCTCTCCCTCCGCCCATGGCGGCTCCATGTAAACCAATCTATGATCTTATACTGGATTGCTAGCAGGACGTAGCGATCCTCCGTTGAGGGGATGCGAACTTGGATACGTCGTGTGCCAATCTCGTTTCCGGATTCTCCTACGTCGCCTTGCCCTTTCCTCTACGTAAGCTGTCCTGTAGCATATGTCGTGGTCAATTCCACGACAGTTGAAGCCCACCGTGGGGCAAGCAGTGCTTGGAGGTGATGATCCGGACGGCAGATTGCATCTAGCACGCCGTATGAGAAAGGCCGATCGATCCGATCCGGTCACGGTAGCCGGCTTGGAGCAAGCGCGCAGTCGTCTCGGAAATTTCTGCGGCACACGCACATATGCAGATGACGAACTGATTGTTCTATCTCCCTTTGATTTTACTATTTTATTAATTTATTATTCTGTTTTGATCTAAAGTTTGCCTGGTTCGTTTTTCATGGTGGCGCCAGATCATGGACTGTGTTGCCGTCTAACGCGGCTGCAACTTTGCTGTAGTCGGTCGGCAAAACCGATCTACCTGCAGACTTCTGGATCGTTCGTGCGAGCGTGAGAAAAATAAAACACAAAGATGGAGGATCAAGTTCATCATTGTCTCGCTCACAATTTTTGGGGGCGTTGTTGTCTCGTCCGGTGATCAGGCAGCAGGCCCTATCAAATTGCTTTTCCTGCCAAGCCGCTCACGTGAAGCCTGCGATCCACTGCTTGAAGCAGGAAGGCAAGCTTAATCGCATGGGACATTAACTAACACTTCTTATTTCCATTTAATATTATATCTCTCATGCATTGATCCTATCTGAATAAATTATTTTACTTTAGACATAATCCTTTGCATTAACGATGCTTAACATATACGCATCGTTGGGAGAAACAAGTCATGGAGGAAATCAGATAGCTAAATACGCGATTCAACATGCGAGCACCGCTGACGAGTCGGCTTCTATGCCGACTGAAGTTTGTTCTATTTTTATTCGATCATCTAATCTCGTTTTCCTTGCAAAATCTACATGAAGGGGCAAGCTCGTATTTGGCCGTACGTACATGAAACTCGAGGCAAGCCCGTCGGTCCATCCACAGTGAAGTCCTTCTAGCAAGCAAACCTGCGTGACTAATGAGTTTTTCCTATTCAGTCTCATGCATTGCTTAATTTGTCAGCCAATTATTTTAGTCATACTAATTCTTTGAATGTTCTTTCTTATGTGCATGTCACCTGAGAATTAAGCTATGGAGGCGAGGCAAATCGGTGCATCGACTCCTCCCACCCAAACGCCACATGACCCCGTCGCGTTGACGCCGACTCGCCATCGCGAACCTGCCACCGGAGACTCGCCTCACTCCTCACGGATTCGCCATGCCCGGGGACTCGCCCTCGCGGATTCTCCGTTCGCCATGCCCGGTGACTCACCATAACGACTTCGCCCTCGCGGCCTCGCCATCGCCGACTCGCCATTCTACCGGCTAAACGCCGCGCGACACCGCCACAACGTGACTCCATCCGCCGCGTGACCTTCGTCCGCCGCTTCGACTTCGCCATAGCGTGACCTCGTCGCCGCGTTGACTCCGTATCCATCGCGTCGACTTCGCCATAGCATGAACTCGTCGCCACGTCGACTCCGTGTCTGCCGCGTTGACCCCGTGTCCACCGCGTCGACTTCGCCAAAGCGCGACCTCCGCCGCGTCGACCCCGTGTCCACCGCGTCGACTTCGCCAAAGCGCGAACATACGTCTGCCACGTCAACCCTGTGTCCGCCACGTCAACTTCGCCAAAGCGCAACCTCTGCCGCGTCGACCCCGTGTCCGCCGCATCGATTTCGCCAAAGCACGACCATACGTCCGCCGCGTCAAATCTTTCTGGCTACGTCGAATGCGTACGCCGCGCCTACTAAGGGACCTTCATCGTCCGAGTTACCAGAGAGGGTCACATGCCACGCTGCATGGACTCACCAATGGGCGTCTCTTCCCCCTGGGAAAAATTGATTCGCCTTTGTCAACCATTGAAAGAGCGACTCGCAATGGACAAGGAGTGCGGACGAGGACTCGCAAACCGAGCCTCGGATCGTCCATGAAAAACGCTAACCGAGAGCTATCATTGGGGTCGCCTTGCTCGACTGGCCTTCTGGGTCAAGACAAATGGCAGTGCTACACATACAATACCATGTACTCCTCAACCTTAGGTAGTACGACTCGCACGACTAAGTACTACGGACGAGGACTCGCAAACCGAGCCTTGGATCGTCTAGGAAGAACGCCAAGCCGAGAGCCATCTTTGGAGTCGCCAAGCGACTGGCCCCCCGGGCTAAGACGAGAGACTCGCTAACAAAAGCAGCGCAATCAACGTCATCACGGACTCGCAATCATCGCGGACTCGCCATACTCGGCGACTCTCCCCTCGCGGACTCGGAATCATCGCGGACTCGCCACACTCGGGGACTCTCCCCTTGTGGACTCGCAATCATCGCGGACTCGCCACACTCGGGGACTCTCCCCTCGCGGACTCGCAATCATCGCGGACTCGCCACACTCGGGAACTCTCCCCTCGCAGACTCGCTCACCGTGAACTCTCCGCATGCGGACGCGCCCTGCTCGGCAACAACCATTATTGTTTTCAGAATATGCATCTCTAAAGAGCCTCAAGTTGCCTCTACAAGCCAACTTGAGCCTCGGGGACTACTCCTAGGCATACTGTGTGTGTGCGTGGTTCCACGACCGCTGCTTGCTACGCTCGGGGACTCGCCACCGTGGACTCGCCCCCGTGTACTCAACACGCTCGGGGACTCGCCACCATGGACTCGCCCTCGCGTACTTGCCACGCTCGGGGACTCGCCACCGCGGACTCGCCCTCCCGTACTCGCCACCGCGGACTCACCCTCGCGTACTCGCCACGCTCGGGGACTCGCCACCGCGGACTCGCCCTCGCGTACTCGCCACGCTTGGGGACTCGCCACCGCGTACTTGCCACGCTCGGGGACTCACCACCGCGGATTCGGTGTACTCGCCACGCTCGGGGACTCGCCACCGCGGACTCGCCCTCGCGTACTCGCCATGCTCGGGGATTCGCCACCGCGGACTCGCCCTCGTGTACTCGCCACGCTCGGGGACTCGGCACCACGAACTCGCCCTCGTGTACTCAACACGCCCGGGGACTCACCCCTTGCAGACTCGTCTCGCGTATTCCACTTCACCGACTTGGCGACTTCACCATCAATGATTTGGTGGCCTCCACGTCCTCTATGTCAGCAAGTTGACATGGCGTCGGCCAAACTTCTCCAAGGGGCGACTCCGTCCAATGACGACTCGCCCGACGTGTCGACCCGCCTTGGCGATTGGGCTACTTCATGAGCTTTTTCTCTGTTTCAGGAGCTCGCCAACGACTCACCATCGACTCCACCCTAGAATCACCTGCGCCGATTCAGTGGCTTGAAGTCATCGCCGAGTCCCTGACACGCTCGGGGACTACTGATGGGGGAATACCAATCGGGGTATGCCCATAAAGCGGAGTCGCCAGCTGGAGCGAGCCGACTAAAGCCTAACCCTGGACGGATTCACTATCCAAATACGGCGACTGACACATACTGGACCCAGACGCCACGCCGACTGAAGGCCCAAGACAGTGACTCCAATAAAAAGCCCATTATCACTTGTAAACTCTAACTGGCTGGATATATAAAGCCACCAAGGGGCACCCCCACGGGAGACATCTCTCATGTCAGATTAGATCTAGTCTCTCCCTCCACCCATGGTGGCTCCATGTAAACCAATCTATGATCTTATACTGGATTGCTAGCAGGACATAGCAATCCTCCATCGAGGGGACGCGAACCTAGGTACGTCGTGTGCCAATCTCTCTCCCGGATTCTCCTACGTCGTCTTGTCCTTTCCTGTATGTAAGCTACCCTGTAGCATCTGCCGTGGTCAATTCCACGACAATAATAATAAATATAACCATTTTCTTTGGGTCTTCAGTATAATTGCAACTATCATCGTCTGGGATCATACATGCAAGAAACAAGGACACAATCAACACAAGGCATACAATCACCAATACAATACAGCAAACAAACATACAAAACATTACTCACTTTAGTAGGTTTTGATAACTTGAGGTCATAGCAATTGGAATTACTTTATTTGCATTTGTCGACTTTATTTTATGAATCAATTGTCAAATACCACTTAATGAAGGGGTTTTGAACTAAGGCTTGGGTTGGTATGTTATAAATGTACAAAGATGATATCATCAGATAGATATTGAAATAACAAAGCCACCAAAAGTGGTTTCATGAGTTTATCACTTTTCTTTATTTATTTATGAATATTCTAGTGGAAATAACCCTTGTTTTGGTGAATAATTCACTAGAAAAGATCTAGAACTCAATTAAATTTGTGTTCAGAGGTTTTTGTAGATCTTTGAGTTGGTGATTTTTGAGAGTTGGAAACACTTCAAAGCAATTAACAGAGTGCCCTTGGGAAAATCCTAAAGTCAGTTTTGCAAGAAGTTTGTCTTTTTCACTAGATCTATAAATACACATAGTAGGTATTTCAAACACCTTTCTGTAGAAATAGAATTCATCAATTTTAGAGTTGTAGATCTACAAACATGATTTATTTGGTGGAATAACCCTACACAAAGGAGTTTAATTCACAAAAATTCACCAGAGAATCAATAAATCTTGATCTCTAGGTATTTGGTAGATCTTGTAGTAACACTTCCCTAGGAGTTGGAATCAACTCAAAAGTTGGTACACATTGACCTAGGGAATTTTCTAAATATGGATTTGAATTTATTTTGTTATTTTTGCTATAGGTTAACTTGAGCTCCACTTGGCATGGGGACAAGGTCAACAGTTAGATGTTTCAAATAGGTTACAGAGGAAATTGAGTTTACCACAAATGGATCTATAATTATCCAGAGAGGATTTAGTGATTGAAAAGGATACCTTTTGGTAGGTAATTTCTTAGAAAATAATGACAAATATTGTTGAACTGAGGTTTATTCTGAATGTTAGACAAAACACACAGGGACATGTGAAATGTTAGATATGGACATTTGGGTTTACTTTACATTTTCAAAACGAATTAAACTAAAGAGCTAGATATAGAAGAAAATAGCTAATAGAAGAGGAAAAGAAACATCACTGGGCCAGATCCTTGACTACAATGGGCCGCGCAAGGCAGCCTGGCCCAACTGGCGTTGGGGCGCGCAGGAGAAGGAGTTTAAACTCTAGCCGTGGGGCCCTTTTTCCAGAGGCTCAGTGAGGCAAAGGGGTATCGTGAAGTGGTGGATGAATGATTAGAGGATGACGGATGGCTGCGGTGCTTCATCTTGCCCGTGACTACCAAGCAACGACAGAACCCTAGCTAGAGGTGGGAGTACATGGGGAGACTCACCTAAGGGCTTGCCGACTGCCGGGGAGCAGCGGAGGCAAGGAGGTGATCGATGTTGAGTCCATAGATGGGCGGTAGAGGTAGTTTGATACTAGGAGGGTGCTCGCGCGTGAGCACCAACAATGCACGCGCCATAGCTCATCAAAGATGCCCCTAGGACCTGCTGCATGCTGAAGAAAAGGGAAGGGTTAGACACGGCTTAGGTTATCTAGCTTAATTTTAGCTTGTTAGGTATTATACTTGCAAGTGTATGCTTGCATTGTTAATGATGGCTTGCCTTGTGCAGTGCAGTGGTTGAAGTTTTCCTCCTCCTCCTCTTGGTAGAACTCCTCCTCCTCGAAAGCTTGGTCGGTACTATCGTCTATAAATACATACGGAGTACACAATCACCAAAGAATACTTAACTGGTCTACTTAGCACTCTAAGGTACACATTTTATGATCTAATATCATCACAAGCATCACAAGGTTTCATTAACTAGCTTCATTCTTTTTATTTAAGAAAAGTAATTTCTACTTATTGAAAATATCTAAGATTTAATATTCTCCACTTAAAATATGGGATCATGTGGACACATGTCATCACCACATATTCTAACATAGGGGAATGTGATTTAAATGTTGGATCATATTTAATTAAGTTTAAGATTAATATTTAATGATTTAAAGTGACTAGAAATGCCTATATAGCACTATTTTGGTACTAGTCCAAAGTCACTGCATGCAAACCTTAATACTATTATATATTCAGATAGGTATGGTTAAATGTGATTTCTGAGAGTTGGAATCAACTCAAAAGCTATCATGGTTGATTTTATAAAAATGTTTGAATGTGCAAATGCTTCTGTCTTGTGATTTTTACTAGGAGAGATCTCTAACTCTAAATGAATTAAATCCAAAGAGTTTGCATAGATCTTTTCAGTAGCTTCCTAACAAAATTTGAATCACTCAATTTGGTTTAGTAGATCTTCTTGAATTGATTTTTAAACTAAGGGATAGAAGTGAGTTCAAACTAAAATAGAAAAATCTATATTTGAACTAACTGGGTCGCGTGGGAAAACTAACGGGCCAGCCCAGTGGTGCTCCACGGTGTGGATGACAACTGGCAGGGGGTCCCGCAGGTCAGCGACACATCAAACGCGAAGCGGTACGGGGCACTCTCAGCGCTATGATTAAAAGGTGGATCGATGGCTGAGGATCGTCGTCCCCGGCGAACAGGTCGCCGGCGAGAGATAACCCTAGCGGCTCAGTGGGGTACATGGGGGCTTACCAAGGCTCCAGCTATACTTGGTGATGGGGGTGATCGAACGTGCGGTCGACAGCAGGCTCAGGCGTGGTCGCGGCGGCTCCTGGGGTGGATGAAATCGACAGCGCCTCTCCTCCTCTGTTGCGGCAAGCTCCGGCAAAATTCTGGCGAACGGTGGCTCGCCTTGCTTCGGGGATGGGGTGGAAGGATCAGTGGAGAGAGTGGAGTGAGATGGGGTGAGGAGTTTGTGCTGGGGTGGCCTCCTTTTATAGGTCGACGAGGGGACCGAACGGGATGGGCTGGCGACTCCGGCGAGGGCTGCACATCGTGCTATCGTCGTGGCTGGAGGTAGGGGACGGTGGCCTGCCTCCTGGCGGTGCTCTACGGCTTAAATGCGGAGCTAGGGGCGGTGGCGTTTGGTCGGGAGTGTCCCGCGCTCTGGGAGATAGAGGAGGTGCTCGACGCGAGAATATCATTTTGTGGCCCGAAAGTTGGGGTGTACAGGCAACGCGGTACCCAAGTTCCCTGAAATCAGCTGGGATGACTATAGTTGGTGTGCCAAATACTCAGAGGGTCTTTTTGGCACGAATTCAACTTTACGTTTCAATACAAAAAATCAGGCTAACGGGCGTCAAGTTGCCCCCCTGTCAGTTCTTGCTGTTATATCGCTCCTGTCGCTTAGACGGGGTGGCTGTCACGTAGGCTTGCAGCGTTGACACAGTGGATAGGACAACACCCCCTACCCAGTGTATTGACGTGACAAAATAGGGCCCATGTATCGGCGTTATAATTATTTTTTGTTTACTCAGAAGCTGGAACGGCCACCGCCACACGTCTCTCCTGGGACTTCCGTCCCAATCGTTAACCCCTACCATAAAAGCGCATTAACTGTTCCACCGTTCCCCTGCCTCGCAGAAACCACTCTTCTTCTTCCTGTCATCTACTATCTTCTTCCCATCTTCTCCTTGCTGCCATGGAAGTTATACGCACTCTATAAATATGAGGCCACAGTGCTCGCTTTCGCCATCGCCTCGGCCTCTCTGCAGTCCATCTCCACCCCACCCCTTTAGCCATCGCCTCTACACCGCGCCGTCGTCTCGCCTCCCCTCCGTCTCCAATATCCACCGTGCCGCCATGGAGGTGCCCACGCTTAACTACTATGAGGTGGCGATGTTTGCGTACTACGGCATCCTCGCACCACCGCGCGCGATCGTGCCCGCCGGATTTCGCATCAGCGAGGCGGGTGTGCCGGTGGCTCCGCTCCTCAACCCCCGCGGATACGAGATGGAGTGCGTCATCACGGAGCGTCGCCGCCAGCTGCCCACGTGCATGAGGGCGTTGCCCCGGTACGCGGCGGCCAGCGAGTACTGGCCCCCGCTGTTCAAGAAGGAGCGGAAGGCCAAGCTTGGCAACCGTATCGTGGACGGGCGCCTGGTGCACCCGGATCGCCGCAACCAAGAAGGGCGGGAGATGTTCTGGTCCATCCCTGGATGGACCATCTACACCGCCATCGACGCCGCTAGCCGCGCAGAGGAGCTCCGTCTCCCGAACAACGCCGAAATCATGGAGATTTCGTCTGACAACATCGAGGAAGCCGGCGGCTCGGAGGACAGCGGCAGCGGAAGTGTTGTCGACTAGGAAAATTTGTAAAGTCGCATCTTTGTATGGAAAAATTTGTGGTCGAATAATAAAATGTCTCAATTTAGATCTTTGTCTCGATTAATTTGTGAAAGATTTTTACAAAAATACTGATCAATTCAATTTCTACCTCGAATTAATTTCTGCCTCGAATTTATTTCTGCCCCGAATTAATTTACATTAATTGTCCTGGACTGATGACTGTCGCGGGGTTTTTGGTCTCGGTTCGTGGCATGGTCCCAATTATGGAAACAAACCGGGACCAATGGAATTTGGGCGCTGGACCAAAGACCCTCTTTCTACCAAGTGCTAGAGACAAGCTTCACTACCCATGACAACAAGAAGATAGACATTGTCTACACCAACGAGGAGGAGACAGTGGTGCATGTCCTGAGGATGTACGAGGGTTGGCTTGGGATAGACGAGGACAAGTTTGTGGGATTGGGCCTCGAGTACACCCCGGAACACCCATATGAAGGGAGTGAAGTCGCCGTCGTTCAACTGGCCATGCGGAAACATGTCCTCGTCTACCACCTCTCCCGGTTTGTAGATCTGCACTCTGTAGCTAACCGCTTTTAGGGTTTTCTCCTCCTGTTCTTTATCCACTTGCTCATCTTGCAACTACTGGATTTTATTTAGGACCAAATAAATTAGGGTTTGCCTATGTCTCAATCGACTGAGATTTTCTTTAGTCTCAATCACCTAAGAAAAGTGCAACCGTAGTTAAAAGAAATGTGCAACTCGTTCAGTCGACTAAGAAATAGCAAAACCGAATAAATTATGACAATACAATGCTGAGAGTCTTGATCTTGCATTTACTAAACTTTTCAAAATTATATTGAGATGATGATCTTGCATTGACAAAATATTTGTAGTTACAAATTTTGGTGATGACAAACTACATACTTTCAGGACTGACAGGAAATGTCCGGCGCTACGCCATTTCCTCGAAAAAAGGGAATTGTTTTCTGCACTGTCGACACAACAACCGATTTTTCAAAATTGTATCAAGAGGAAATTATAACTCCTGCGCACAACTGGATTGATATTCAGCATCTTGTCAAGATCCTAGGGGGCAGGAAGAAGGATGGAATGGCATCACTCGCAACTAGAATCCTTGATGAGTCGTACGTCACAATGAAGGAAGATTTCTCTATGGATAGGCACGATTTCTGGAACGAGTGGCCGTTGTCTGATATAAACCTGAAGTATGCAGCCATAGATGCTTACGTGACCTACCATTTGTACAATAAGATTCATTTTTTTCAACGTTACCTCGTGTTTTGCCCTATTTGCAAGAGGGAAGACGAGCTTAGGGGATCCCTTTGTAGAAAATGCCGAATAGCTGAGTTTGAAGTTGAATATGCAAAGAAATTGGCTGCATCTAAAGCAGCTGACAGAGAGGCTGCAGCTGAAGCGGCAAACAGAGAGGCGGCATCTTCTAGCGGCAACAATCAGGCCTGTGAGGCACCGCTAATTGTTCCGCAGGACGCTGAAGATAGGAAAGCCAAGTCAGATGCCATTTGGGACAAAGTAGTTCGTCGGATGTGGAGTACCTGTAATGATGGCAAGTGCGTCAAGTGGTCTGATAAGAAGTGAATTAAATTTTACTTGTCAGTGTTATGTTTCTATTTTGTGGAACTCAGTTAACTTGCCAAGATGTCTAGCGCATCAAGTGATACTAGTAAAATAAATTTAACCCTCGTTGTGTTATGTTCTGTGGACCTCTTTTTGCCTCCGAACAGGTAACAAATCTAGAGCAGCAAATCACACCAGGCAGAATACATTCATTCAGAAAACAAAACAAATGTAGATATAGCTATGCGCAGCTAAATAGGATATAGCGATAGAAAGTATGTTGCTTAACGAGGTTCGATGCATTCAGCCAGAAATAGGATATAGCTAGAAAGGAGCTGCTGGGCAGCAGGGGCAGCCGCCGCTGCTGCAGGCACATCCTGCAAGCGCCCGCGCCTCTGGCATCTCCCTTTGGTGCTTCCGCCACTTCTTGCTGCCCAGTTTCTTGGAATTGGGGGCCTTGGGCCTGATTGGAGGCATGCGATCCTCTTTGATGGCCACCCGCTGGAGGTTTCGGAGGTGAATGCAGAGAGCACGGTGTTCAGCGATGTAGGCGTTGATGTTCGCGGGCTCAGGCTTGCCGCTTTTCTGGATGCCGGAGCCCGTGTGGTGTCGCCAGCGGCGTGACTCGTCAAGCAGTAGATGCCCCCCTTGCGGAAGGGGCAGCTGTAGGGGTCCTAGAGGAAGCCGTCGTACTTGCCGGCCCGCAGCCTCCTCAGCACCTGACGAGCCTTGGTGTGAATGGACTCGTCATCGCTGCAGACATTGCTGCCGGAAACCTATTGGAAGAAAGGGAAAATGGGGGAGTAGATGGTGTAAGAAGATCGAGCAATCGAAATGCGAACAAGCGAATCCTAATAAACCAAGATATAGCATCCAATGATGGGAACGATGTTGGATAATTAGGCACAATTTCCATGATTAATTACAGAATATTAAACATGACAATACCAGCTAAATTTAAATAGATTAGCCCATTATTTCTAACAAACGGTAGAAGAACCAGGGGAGGGGAGCAAACCCAAGTTACCTCCGACCATAGGTCGTCGATGCCGGTGTCGTAGGGGTTCAGCGAAGCGATGTACTTATCTAGATCATAGGTGCCCAAGAAGTGCGTGATCTGCTTGTGACCGGCGGGGGCCTCCTCGCCAGTGGGGGGCTCCTCTTCGGCGTCTCCGTCGGTAGCTGGGACGGGGGCCTGGACGGGAACGGCGGCTGCCATCGATGCCTCCACTGGGGCCTGGACAGGGACAATGGCTGCTTTCAACGCGTCGAGGGGGACCGGCGAGGAGACGGGGGCCTCCTCGTCGGCGGCCACGGAGGCGACGATGGCCACCTTATCCTCCTCGTCCATCACCGGCGCGGACGGGGTATTCTCGGGAGTTTGCGGATGGTGGTGGGACAATGGAGAGGGTTGCGTGGGGACAGTGAGCAAGAGTGGGAGTGGGTGTGCGGAGAGGGGCTCTATAGCTAAGGTGGATAGAAGCAAGGCACGTTTCGTTGCACCACCGTGCAACACGCCACGCAGTCGACTGCACCATGCACCGCGACACGCACACGGTACGTCACGTTTTTTCACGGGCCATGCATGGTAGTTTTGTATTGAGCCGCATGCAAAGGGCGCACACACAATTTCTATGTACGAAGTTTGACACGGCCCTAAAATTGGCGATTGAGAGCCGCTGCGTAAAAAATGGGATATGTCTTATTAAAATCAAGTGACAATAAATTGCAGCTGTCCATCAACGACCGTGCACTCGATGACGCATGCGTTGTGGCGTAGTAGTAGAAGTAGTAGGCTTTTCCGACTTGATTAAACATGACCTGACCGCTCGACGACTTTTTCCATGGACGGATCGTGTTCCTTCTTGTAGAAGTCTCGCTGAGGGAGACGTCCGTGTTGTCTCGCGCTGTACTGTGAAGGGCACGACATGTGCAACGGTCATCGTTGGATCACACAGAATCAACGGCTGGTGCGCACGATCCGTGTGACAACTGTGATAACCAATCAGGGAGTAGCAGACAGGGTGAGCACAGATTTGTGCTTCTACGAAAGATAGAGAGGTGGGGGCAAAACGGAGTAGTACCACATAAAACCAAGGGCGACACTGGGTAGTAGAAAAATGGAAAGTGAGTGTCTTGCACAATGAAATACATCGTGGCATACATCAAATTATGCCAAGATAGATCCACAAGAGTTCATTGGATGTGTGTTCTTCTCATAAACCGCTCATAAACCACGTAAGGATCCACTAGAGTCATTGGATGTGTGTTCTTCTCACAAACCACATATCACCAGTGTCATTTCATGTGTGTTCTTCCCACAGACCACACATGGATCCACCGGTGTCATTGCATGTATGTTCTTCTCACAAACCACACATGGATCCAGCAGTGTCATCGCATGTCTGCTCTTTTCATGAACCACGGCTAGAGTCATTGCATGTGTGTTCTTCCCACAGACCACACATGGATCCACTAGTGTCATTGCATGTGCGTTCTTCCCATGGACCACACATGGATCCACCAGTGTCGTTGCATGTCTGCTCTTTTCATGACCCACAACTAGAGTCATTGGATGTGTGTTCTTCTCATAAACCACATATCACCAGTGTCATTGCATGTGTGTTCTTCCCAAATACCACACATGGATCCACCAGTGTCATTGCATGTGTGTTCTTCTCACAAACCATATCATGAACCACACCCAGTGTCATTGCATGCGTGTTCTTCCCAAAGACCACACATGGATCCACCAATGTCATTGCATGTGTGTTCTTCTCACAGACCACACATGGATCCACCAGTGTCATTGCATGTGTGTTCTTCTCACAGACCATATCATGAACCACACCTAGTGTCATTGCATGTGTTTTCTACCCATGAATGACACATGGATCCACCGGTGTCATTGCATGTCTACTCTTTTCATTAACCACAGCTAGAGTCATTGCATGTGTGTTCTTCTCACAGACCACATATCACCGGAGTCATTGCATGTGTGTTCTTCATAAAGACCACACATGGATCCACCAGTGTCATTGCATCTGTGTTCTTCCCATAGACCACAAATGGATCCACCAGTGTTGTTGCATGTGTGTTCTTCCCATGAACAACACATGGATCCACCAGTGTCATTGTATGTCTGCTCTTCGCATGAACCACAGCTTGAGTCATCGCATGCGTGCTCTTTTCACAAATCACAGCTAGAGTCCTTGCATGTGTGTTCTTCTTACAAACCATATCATGAACCACACCCAGTGTCATTGCATGTGTCTTCTTCTCACAAACCACACATGGATCCACCGGTGTCATTGCATGGCTGCACTTCTCATTAACTACAACTAGAGTCATTGCATTTCTATTCTTTTCACAAACCACATATCACCAGAATCATTGCATGTGTGTTCTTCCCATGAACCACACATGGATCCACCAGTGTCATTGCATGTCTGCTCTTTTCATCAACCATAGCTAGAGTCATTGGATGTGTGTTCTTCTCACAGACCACATATCACCAGTGTCATTGCATGTGTGTTTTTCCCAAAGACCACACATGGATCCACCAGTGGCATTGCATGTCTGTTCTTCTCACAAACCATATTATGAACCACACCCAGTGTCATTGCATGTGTGTTCTTCTCACAGACCACACATGGATCCACCAGTGTCATTGCATGTGTGTTCTTCTCACAAACCATATCATGAACCACACCCTGTGTCATTGCATGTGTGTTCCTCCCATGAATCACACATGGATCCACCAGTGTCATTGCATGTCTGCTCTTTTCATGAACCACAACTAGAGTCATTGGATGTGTGTTCTTCTCACAGACCACATATCACCAGTGTCATTTCATGTGTGTTCTTCCCAAAGACCACACATGAATCCAGCAGGGTCATTGCATGTGTGTTCTTCTCACAAACCACACATGGATCCACCAGTGTCATTGCATGTCTGCTCTTCTCATTAACCATAGTTAGAGTCATTGCATGTCTGTTCTTTTCACAAACCACATATCACCAGAGTCATTGCATGAGTGTTCTTCCCATGAACCACACATGGATCCACCCAGTGTCATCGCATGTGTGTTCTTCCCATGAACCACACATGGATCCACAAGTGTCATTGCATGTGTGTTCTTCTCACAGACCACATATCACCTGTGTCATTGCATGTGTGTTCTTCCTAAAGACCACACATGGATCCACCAGTGTCATTGCATGTGTCTTCTTCCCACAGACCACACATGGATCCACCGGTGTCATTGCATGTGTGTTCTTCCCATGAACCACACATGGATCCACCGGTGTCATTGTATGTCTCCTCTTCCCATGAACCACAGTTAGAGTCATCACATGCGTGCTCTTTTCATAAACCACATATCACCGGAGTCATTGCATGTGTGTTCTTCCCAAAGACCACACATGGATCCACCAGTGTCATTGCATGTGCGTTCTTCTCACAAACCATATCATGAACCACACCCAGTGTCATTGCATGTGTGTTCTGCCCATGAACCACACATGGATCCACCAGTGTCATTGCATGTCTCCTCTTCCCACAGACCACACATGGATCCACCCAGTGTCATCGCATGTGTGTTCTTCCCATGAACCACACATGGATCCACTGGTGTCATTGCATGTCAGCTCTTTTCATTAACCACAGCTAGAATCATTGCATGTGTGTTCTTCTCACAGACCACATATCACCGGAGTCATTACATGTGTGTTCTTCCCAAAGACCACACATGGATCCACCAGTGTCATTGCATGTGTGTTCTTCCCACAAACCACACATGGATACACCAGTGTTGTTGCATGTGTATTCTTCCCATGAACCACACATGGATCCACCAGTGTCATTGCATGTCTGCTCTTTTCATGAACCACAGCTAGAGTCATTGCATGTGTGTTCTTCTCACAGACCACATATCACTAGTGTCATTGCATGTGTGTTCTTCCCAAAGACCACACATGGATCCACCAGTGTCATTGCATGTGCGTTCTTCTCACAAACCATATCATGAACCACACCCGGTGTCATTGCATGTGTGTTCTGCCCATGAACCACACATGGATCCACCAGTGTCATTGCATGTCTCCTCTTCCCACAGACCACACATGGATCCACCCAGTGTCATCGCATGTGTGTTCTTCCCATGAACCACACATGGATCCACCGGTGTCATTGCATGTCAGCTCTTTTCATTAACCAAAGCTAGAGTCATTGCATGTGTGTTCTTCTCACAGACCACATATCACCGGAGTCATTACATGTGTGTTCTTCCCAAAGACCACACATAGATCCATCAGTGTCATTGCATGTGTGTTCTTCCCACAGACCACACATGGATCCACCAGTGTTGTTGCATGTGTGTTCTTCCCATGAACCACACATGGATCCACCAGTGTCATTGCATGTCTGATCTTTTCATGAACCACAGCTAGAGTCATTGCATGTGTGTTCTTCTCACAGACCACATATCACTAGTGTCATTGCATGTGTGTTCTTCCCAAAGACCACACATGGATCCACAAGTGTCATTGCATGTGTGTTCTTCCCAAAGACCACACATGGATCCACCGGTGTCATTGCATGTGTGTTCTTCCCATGAACCACACCTGGATCCACCAGTGTCATTGCATGTCTGCTCTTTTCATCAACCATAGCTAGAGTCATTGGATGTGTGTTCTTCTCACAGACCACATATCACCAGTGTCATTGCATGTGTGTTTTTCCCAAAGACCACACATGGATCCACCAGTGGCATTGCATGTCTGTTCTTCTCACAAACCATATTATGAACCACACCCAGTGTCATTGCATGTGTGTTCTTCTCACAGACCACACATGGATCCACCAGTGTCATTGCATGTGTGTTCTTCTCACAAACCATATCATGAACCACACCCAGTGTCATTGCATGTGTGTTCCTCCCATGAATCACACATGGATCCACCAGTGTCATTGCATGTCTGCTCTTTTCATGAACCACAACTAGAGTCATTGGATGTGTGTTCTTCTCACAGACCACATATCACCAGTGTCATTGCATGTGTGTTCTTCCCAAAGACCACACATGAATCCAGCAGGGTCATTGCATGTGTGTTCTTCTCACAAACCACACATGGATCCACCAGTGTCATTGCATGTCTGCTCTTCTCATTAACCATAGTTAGAGTCATTGCATGTCTGTTCTTTTCACAAACCACATATCACCAGAGTCATTGCATGTGTGTTCTTCCCATGAACCACACATGGATCCACCCAGTGTCATCGCATGTGTGTTCTTCCCATGAACCACACATGGATCCACAAGTGTCATTGCATGTGTGTTCTTCTCACAGACCACATATCACCTGTGTCATTGCATGTGTGTTCTTCCTAAAGACCACACATGGATCCACCAGTGTCGTTGCATGTGTCTTCTTCCCACAGACCACACATGGATCCACCGGTGTCATTGCATGTGTGTTCTTCCCATGAACCACACATGGATCCATCAGTGTCATTGCATGTCTGATCTTTTCATGAACCACAGCTAGAGTCATTGCATGTGTGTTCTTCTCACAGACCACATATTACTAGTGTCATTGCATGTGTGTTCTTCCCAAAGACCACACATGGATCCACAAGTGTCATTGCATGTGTGTTCTTCCCAAAGACCACACATGGATCCACCGGTGTCATTGCATGTGTGTTCTTCCCATGAACCACACCTGGATCCACCAGTGTCATTGCATGTCTGCTCTTTTCATCAACCATAGCTAGAGTCATTGGATGTGTGTTCTTCTCACAGACCACATATCACCAGTGTCATTGCATGTGTGTTTTTCCCAAAGACCACACATGGATCCACCAGTGGCATTGCATGTCTGTTCTTCTCACAAACCATATTATGAACCACACCCAGTGTCATTGCATGTGTGTTCTTCTCACAGACCACACATGGATCCACCAGTGTCATTGCATGTGTGTTCTTCTCACAAACCATATCATGAACCACACCCAGTGTCATTGCATGTGTGTTCCTCCCATGAATCACACATGGATCCACCAGTGTCATTGCATGTCTGCTCTTTTCATGAACCACAACTAGAGTCATTGGATGTGTGTTCTTCTCACAGACCACATATCACCAGTGTCATTGCATGTGTGTTCTTCCCAAAGACCACACATGAATCCAGCAGGGTCATTGCATGTGTGTTCTTCTCACAAACCACACATGGATCCACCAGTGTCATTGCATGTCTGCTCTTCTCATTAACCATAGTTAGAGTCATTGCATGTCTGTTCTTTTCACAAACCACATATCACCAGAGTCATTGCATGTGTGTTCTTCCCATGAACCACACATGGATCCACCCAGTGTAATCGCATGTGTGTTCTTCCCATGAACCACACATGGATCCACAAGTGTCATTGCATGTGTGTTCTTCTCACAGACCACATATCACCGGAGTCATTACATGTGTGTTCTTCCCAAAGACCACACATGGATCCATCAGTGTCATTGCATGTGTGTTCTTCCCACAGACCACACATGGATCCACCAGTGTTGTTGCATGTGTGTTCTTCCCATGAACCACACATGGATCCACCAGTGTCATTGCATGTCTGATCTTTTCATGAACCACAGCTAGAGTCATTGCATGTGTGTTCTTCTCACAGACCACATATTACTAGTGTCATTGCATGTGTGTTCTTCCCAAAGACCACACATGGATCCACAAGTGTCATTGCATGTGTGTTCTTCCCAAAGACCACACATGGATCCACCGGTGTCATTGCATGTGTGTTCTTCCCATGAACCACACCTGGATCCACCAGTGTCATTGCATGTCTGCTCTTTTCATCAACCATAGCTAGAGTCATTGGATGTGTGTTCTTCTCACAGACCACATATCACCAGTGTCATTGCATGTGTGTTTTTCCCAAATACCACACATGGATCCACCAGTGGCATTGCATGTCTGTTCTTCTCACAAACCATATTATGAACCACACCCAGTGTCATTGCATGTGTGTTCTTCTCACAGACCACACATGGATCCACCAGTGTCATTGCATGTGTGTTCTTCTCACAAACCATATCATGAACCACACCCAGTGTCATTGCATGTGTGTTCCTCCCATGAATCACACATGGATCCACCAGTGTCATTGCATGTCTGCTCTTTTCATGAACCACAACTAGAGTCATTGGATGTGTGTTCTTCTCACAGACCACATATCACCAGTGTCATTGCATGTGTGTTCTTCCCAAGGACCACACATGAATCCAGCAGGGTCATTGCATGTGTGTTCTTCTCACAAACCACACATGGATCCACCAGTGTCATTGCATGTCTGCTCTTCTCATTAACCATAGTTAGAGTCATTGCATGTCTGTTCTTTTCACAAACCACATATCACCAGAGTCATTGCATGTGTGTTCTTCCCATGAACCACACATGGATCCACCCAGTGTCATCGCATGTGTGTTCTTCCCATGAACCACACATGGATCCACAAGTGTCATTGCATGTGTGTTCTTCTCACAGGCCACATATCACCTGTGTCATTGCATGTGTGTTCTTCCTAAAGACCACACATGGATCCACCAGTGTCATTGCATGTGTCTTCTTCCCACAGACCACACATGGATCCACCGGTGTCATTGCATGTGTGTTCTTCCCATGAACCACACAGGGATCCACCGGTGTCATTGTATGTCTCCTCTTCCCATGAACCACAGTTAGAGTCATCACATACGTGCTCTTTTCATAAACCACATATCACCGGAGTCATTGCATGTGTGTTCTTCCCAAAGACCACACATGGATCCACCAGTGTCATTGCATGTGCGTTCTTCTCACAAACCATATCATGAACCACACCCAGTGTCATTGCATGTGTGTTCTGCCCATGAACCACACATGGATCCACCAGTGTCATTGCATGTCTCCTCTTCCCACAGACCACACATGGATCCACCCAGTGTCATCGCATGTGTGTTCTTCCCATGAACCACACATGGATCCACTGGTGTCATTGCATGTCAGCTCTTTTCATTAACCACGGCTAGAATCATTGCATGTGTGTTCTTCTCACAGACCAC
Organism: Avena sativa; assembly: GCA_916181665.1. NCBI lineage: Eukaryota > Viridiplantae > Streptophyta > Magnoliopsida > Poales > Poaceae > Avena > Avena sativa. Next base: position 202,347,764 of record OV702290.1, read on the forward strand.
ATATCACCGGAGTCATTACATGTGTGTTCTTCCCAAAGACCACACATGGATCCACCAGTGTCATTTCATGTGTGTTCTTCCCACAAACCACACATGGATCCACCAGTGTTGTTGCATGTGTATTCTTCCCATGAACCACACATGGATCCACCAGTGTCATTGCATGTCTGCTCTTTTCATGAACCACAGCTAGAGTCATTGCATGTGTGTTCTTCTCACAGACCACATATCACTAGTGTCATTGCATGTGTGTTCTTCCCAAAGACCACACATGGATCCACCAGTGTCATTGCATGTGCGTTCTTCTCACAAACCATATCATGAACCACACCCGGTGTCATTGCATGTGTGTTCTGCCCATGAACCACACATGGATCCACCAGTGTCATTGCATGTCTCCTCTTCCCACAGACCACACATGGATCCACCCAGTGTCATCGCATGTGTGTTCTTCCCATGAACCACACATGGATCCACCGGTGTCATTGCATGTCAGCTCTTTTCATTAACCAAAGCTAGAGTCATTGCATGTGTGTTCTTCTCACAGACCACATATCACCGGAGTCATTACATGTGTGTTCTTCCCAAAGACCACACATGGATCCATCAGTGTCATTGCATGTGTGTTCTTCCCACAGACCACACATGGATTCACCAGTGTTGTTGCATGTGTGTTCTTCCTATGAACCACACATGGATCCACCAGTGTCATTGCATGTCTGATCTTTTCATGAACCACAGCTAGAGTCATTGCATGTGTGTTCTTCTCACAGACCACATATCACTAGTGTCATTGCATGTGTGTTCTTCCCAAAGACCACACATGGATCCACAAGTGTCATTGCATGTGTGTTCTTCTCACAGACCACATATCACCTGTGTCATTGCATGTGTGTTCTTCCTAAAGACCACACATGGATCCACCAGTGTCATTGCATGTGTCTTCTTCCCACAGACCACACATGGATCCACCGGTGTCATTGCATGTGTGTTCTTCCCATGAACCACACATGGATCCACCGGTGTCATTGTATGTCTCCTCTTCCCATGAACCACAGTTAGAGTCATCACATGCGTGCTCTTTTCATAAACCACATATCACCGGAGTCATTGCATGTGTGTTCTTCCCAAAGACCACACATGGATCCACCAGTGTCATTGCATGTGCGTTCTTCTCACAAACCATATCATGAACCACACCCAGTGTCATTGCATGTGTGTTCTGCCCATGAACCACACATGGATCCACCAGTGTCATTGCATGTCTCCTCTTCCCACAGACCACACATGGATCCACCCAGTGTCATCGCATGTGTGTTCTTCCCATGAACCACACATGGATCCACTGGTGTCATTGCATGTCAGCTCTTTTCATTAACCACAGCTAGAATCATTGCATGTGTGTTCTTCTCACAGACCACATATCACCGGAGTCATTACATGTGTGTTCTTCCCAAAGACCACACATGGATCCACCAGTGTCATTGCATGTGTGTTCTTCCCACAAACCACACATGGATCCACCAGTGTTGTTGCATGTGTATTCTTCCCATGAACCACACATGGATCCACCAGTGTCATTGCATGTCTGCTCTTTTCATGAACCACAGCTAGAGTCATTGCATGTGTGTTCTTCTCACAGACCACATATCACTAGTGTCATTGCATGTGTGTTCTTCCCAAAGACCACACATGGATCCACCAGTGTCATTGCATGTGCGTTCTTCTCACAAACCATATCATGAACCACACCCGGTGTCATTGCATGTGTGTTCTGCCCATGAACCACACATGGATCCACCAGTGTCATTGCATGTCTCCTCTTCCCACAGACCACACATGGATCCACCCAGTGTCATCGCATGTGTGTTCTTCCCATGAACCACACATGGATCCACCGGTGTCATTGCACGTCAGCTCTTTTCATTAACCAAAGCTAGAGTCATTGCATGTGTGTTCTTCTCACAGACCACATATCACCGGAGTCATTACATGTGTGTTCTTCCCAAAGACCACACATGGATCCATCAGTGTCATTGCATGTGTGTTCTTCCCACAGACCACACATGGATCCACCAGTGTTGTTGCATGTGTGTTCTTCCCATGAACCACACATGGATCCACCAGTGTCATTGCATGTCTGATCTTTTCATGAACCACAGCTAGAGTCATTGCATGTGTGTTCTTCTCACAGACCACATATTACTAGTGTCATTGCATGTGTGTTCTTCCCAAAGACCACACATGGATCCACCAGTGTCATTGCATGTGTGTTCTTCTCACAAACCATATCATGAACCACACCTAGTGTCATTGCATGTGTGTTCTTCTCACAGACCACACATGGATCCACCAGTGTCCTTGCATGTGTCTTCTTCCCACAGACCACACATGGATCCACTGGTGTCATTGCATGTGTGTTCTTCCCATGAACCACACATGGATCCACCGGTGTCATTGTATGTCTCCTCTTCCCATGAACCACAGTTAGAGTCATCACATGCGTGCTCTTTTCATGAACCACATATCACCGGAGTCATTGCATGTGTGTTCTTCCCAAAGACCACACATGGATCCACCAGTGTCATTGCATGTGCGTTCTTCTCACAAACCATATCATGAACCACACCCAGTGTCATTGCATGTGTGTTCTGCCCATGAACCACACATGGATCCACCAGTGTCATTGCATGTCTCCTCTTCCCACAGACCACACATGGATCCACCCAGTGTCATCGCATGTGTGTTCTTCCCATGAACCACACATGGATCCACTGGTGTCATTGCATGTCATCTCTTTTCATTAACCACAGCTAGAATCATTGCATGTGTGTTCTTCTCATAGACCACATATCACCGGAGTCATTACATGTGTGTTCTTCCCAAAGACCACACATGGATCCACCAGTGTCATTGCATGTGTGTTCTTCCCACAGACCACACATGGATCCACCAGTGTTGTTGCATGTGTATTCTTCCCATGAACCACACATGGATCCACCAGTGTCATTGCATGTCTGATCCTTTCATGAACCACAGCTAGAGTCATTGCATGTGTGTTCTTCTCACAGACCACATATCACTAGTGTCATTGCATGTGTGTTCTTCCCAAAGACCACACATGGATCCACCAGTGTCATTGCATGTGCGTTATTCTCACAAACCATATCATGAACCACACCCGGTGTCATTGCATGTGTGTTCTGCCCATGAACCACACATGGATCCACCAGTGTCATTGCATGTCTCCTCTTCCCACAGACCACACATGGATCCACCCAGTGTCATCGCATGTGTGTTCTTCCCATGAACCACACATGGATCCACCGGTGTCATTGCATGTCAGCTCTTTTCATTAACCAGAGCTAGAGTCATTGCATGTGTGTTCTTCTCACAGACCACATATCACCGGAGTCATTACATGTGTGTTCTTCCCAAAGACCACACATGGATCCACCAGTGTCATTGCATGTGTGTTCTTCCCACAGACCACACATGGATCCACCAGTGTTGTTGCATGTGTGTTCTTCCCATGAACCAGACATGGATCCACCAGTGTCATTGCATGTCTGATCTTTTCATGAACCACAGCTCGAGTCATTGCATGTGTGTTCTTCTCACAGACCACATATCACTATTTTCATTGCATGTGTGTTCTTCCCAAAGACCACACATGGATCCACCAGTGTCATTGCATGTGTGTTCTTCTTACAAACCATATCATGAACCACACCTAGTGTCATTGCATGTGTGTTCTTCTCACAGACCACACATGGATCCACCAGTGTCATTGCATGTGTGTTATTCTCACAAACCATATGATGAACCACACCCAGTGTCATTCATGTGTGTTCTTCCCATGAACCAGACATGGATCCACCAGTGTCATTGCATGTGTGTTCTTCCCACAGACCACACATGGATCCACAAGTGACATTGCATCTGTGTTCTTCCCATGAACCACACATTGATCCACCAGTGTCATTGCATGTGTGTTCTTCTCATAAACCATATCATGAACATCACCTAGTGTCATTGCATGTGTGTTCTTCCCACAGACCACACATGGATCCACCAGTGTCATTGCATGTGTGTTCTTCTCACAAACCCTATCAGTAACCACACCCAATGTCATTGCATGTGTGTTCTTCCCATGAATCACACATGAATCCACCAGTGTCATTGCATGTGTGTTCTTCCCACAGACCACACATGGATCCACCAATGTCATGGCATGCCTGCTCTTCTTAGAAACCACACATGGATCCACCAGTGTCATCGCATGTCTGCTCTTTTCATGAACAACGGCTAGAGTCATTGCATGTGTGTTCTTCCGACAAACCACATATCACCAGTGTCATTGTATGTGTGTTCTTCCTGAAGACCACACATGGATCCACCGGTGTCATTACAAGTCTGCTCTTTTCATTAACCACAGCTAGAGTCATTGGATGTGTGTTCTTCTCACAGACCACATATCACCAGTGTCATTGCATGTGTGTTCTTCCCAAAGACCACAAATGGATCCACTAGTGCCATTGCATGTGTGTTCTTCTCATAATCCATATCATGAACCACACCCAGTGTCATTGCATGTGTGTTCATCTCACAGACCACACATGGATCCACCAGTGTCATTGCATGTGTGTTCTTCTCACAAACCCTATCATGAACCACACCCAATGTCATTGCATCTGTGTTCTTCCCATGAATCACACATGGATCCACGAGTGTCATTGCATGTGTGTTCTTCCCACAGACCACACATGGATCCACCAATGTCATGGCATGTCTGCTCTTCTCACAAACCACACATGGATCCACTAGTGTCATCGCATGTCTGCTCTTTTCATGAACCACGGCTAGAGTCATTCCATGTGTGTTCTTCCCACAGACCACATATCACCAGTGTCATTGCATGTGTGTTCTTCCCAAAGACCACACATGGATCCACTAGTGTCATTGCATGTGTGTTCTTCTCACAAACCATATCATGAACCACACCCAGTGTCATTGCATGTGTGTTCTTCTCACAGACCACACATGGATCCACCAGTGTCATTGCATGTGTGTTCTTCTCACAAACCATATCATGAACCGCACCCAGTGTCATTGCATGTGTGTTCTTCTCACAAACCACACATGGATCCACCAGTGTTGTTGCATGTGTATTCATCCCATGAACCACACATGGATCCACCAGTGTCATTGCATGTCTGCTCTTTTCATGAACCACAGCTAGAGTCATTGCATGTGTGTTCTTCTCACAGACCACATATCACTAGTGTCATTGCATGTGTGTTCTTCCCAAAGACCACACATGGATCCACCAGTGTCATTGCATGTGCGTTCTTCTCACAAACCATATCATGAACCACACCCGGTGTCATTGCATGTGTGTTCTGCCCATGAACCACACATGGATCCACCAGTGTCATTGCATGTCTCCTCTTCCCACAGACCACACATGGATCCACCCAGTGTCATCGCATGTGTGTTCTTCCCATGAACCACACATGGATCCACCGGTGTCATTGCATGTCAGCTCTTTTCATTAACCACGGCTAGAGTCATTGCATGTGTGTTCTTCTCACAGACCACATATCACCGGAGTCATTACATGTGTGTTCTTCCCAAAGACCACACATGGATCCACCAGTGTCATTGCATGTGTGTTCTTCCCACAGACCACACATGGATCCACCAGTGTTGTTGCATGTGTGTTCTTCCCATGAACCACACATGGATCCACCAGTGTCATTGCATGTCTGGTCTTTTCATGAACCACAGCTAGAGTCATTGCATGTGTGTTCTTCTCACAGACCACATATCACTAGTGTCATTGCATGTGTGTTCTTCCCAAAGACCACACATGGATCCACCAGTGTCATTGCATGTGTGTTCTTCTCACAAACCATATCATGAACCACACCTAGTGTCATTGCATGTGTGTTCTTCTCACAGACCACACATGGATCCACCAGTGTCATTGCATGTGTGTTATTCTCACAAACCATATGATGAACCACACCCAGTGTCATTCATGTGTGTTCTTCCCATGAACTAGACATGGATCCACCAGTGTCATTGCATGTGTGTTCTTCCCACAGACCACACATGGATCCACAAGTGTCATTGCATATGTGTTCTTCCTATGAACCACACATTGATCCACCAGTGTCATTGCATGTGTGTTCTTCTCATAAACCATATCATGAACATCACCTAGTGTCATTGCATGTGTGTTCTTCTCATAGACCACACATGGATCCACCAGTGTCATTGCATGTGTGTTCTTCTCACAAACCCTATCAGTAACCACACCCAATGTCATTGCATGTGTGTTCTTCCCATGAATCACACATGAATCCACCAGTGTCATTGCATGTGTGTTATTCCCACAGACCACACATGGATCCACCAATGTCATGGCATGCCTGCTCTTCTCAGAAACCACACATGGATCCACCAGTGTCATCGCATGTCTGCTCTTTTCATGAACAACGGCTAGAGTCATTGCATGTGTGTTCTTCCCACAAACCACATATCACCAGTGTCATTGTATGTGTGTTCTTCCTGAAGACCACACATGGATCCACCGGTGTCATTACATGTTTGCTCTTTTCATTAACCATAGCTAGAGTCATTGGATGTGTGTTCTTCTCACAGACCACATATCACCAGTGTCATTGCATGTGTGTTCTTCCCAAAGACCACAAATGGATCCACTAGTGCCATTGCATGTGTGTTCTTCTCATAATCCATATCATGAACCACACCCAGTGTCATTGCATGTGTGTTCATCTCACAGACCACACATGGATCCACCAGTGTCATTGCATGTGTGTTCTTCTCACAAACCCTATCATGAACCACACCCAATGTCATTGCATCTGTGTTCTTCCCATGAATCACACATGGATCCACGAGTGTCATTGCATGTGTGTTCTTCCCACAGACCACACATGGATCCACCAATGTCATGGCATGTCTGCTCTTCTCACAAACCACACATGGATCCACTAGTGTCATCGCATGTCTGCTCTTTTCATGAACCACGGCTAGAGTCATTGCATGTGTGTTCTTCCCACAGACCACAAATCACCAGTGTCATTGCATGTGTGTTCTTCCCAAAGACCACACATGGATCCACTAGTGTCATTGCATGTGTGTTCTTCTCACAAACCATATCATGAACCACACCCAGTGTCATTGCATGTGTGTTCTTCTCACAGACCACACATGGATCCACCAGTGTCATTGCATGTGTGTTCTTCTCACAAACCATATCATGAACCGCACCCAGTGTCATTGCATGTGTGTTCTTCTCACAAACAACACATGGATCCACCGGTGTCATTGCATGTCTGCTCTTCTCATTAACCACAGCTAGAGTCATTGCATGTCTGTTCTTTTCAAAAACCACATATCACCAGAGTCATTGCATGTGTGTTCTTCCCATGAACCACAAATGGATCCACCGGTGTCATTGCATGTGTGTTCTTCTCACAAACCACGCATGGATCCACCCAGTGTCATCGCATGTGTGTTCTTCCCATGAACCACACATGGATCCACCAGTGTCATTGCATGTCTGCTCTTTTCATGAACCACAGCTAGAGTCATTGCATGTGTGTTCTTCTCACAGACCACATATCACCAGTGTCATTGCATGTGTGTTCTTCCCAAAGACCACACATGGATCCACCAGTGTCATTGCATGTGTGTTCTTCTCACAAACCATATCATGAACCACACCTAGTGTCATTGCATGTGTGTTCTTCTCACAAACCACACATGGATCCACCAGTGTCATTGCATGTGTGTTCTTCTCACAAACCATATGATGAACCACACCAGTGTCATTTGTGCCGCCCCGCAATACCACTACTAGAAAATCGCGGTGTTTTTGTGCATTGCATCATCATGATTGCATGCTCATGTCATCATGCCACCTTGCATTTGAGCATCGTCATGTCATCTTGCATTAGTTTGCATAAAACTATTTTCGAAACGCCGGGTTTTGTTTTCTAAATGCCCCGTCTTGTATTCAAACTAACAAAACCCGGGTCTCCGGAATATTTTGCGTTGTCTACCAACGGTTTTCAAAAGCCCCATTTTAAATATTAAAATATTTATTTTATTTTTAGGGACAGCCGTACCGGGCCGATCCCACCCAGTCGGCCACCCCTAGTACAAAAACCAGACTACCCAAGACTTTTCCTACCTAACCCTAACCTACCCAGTCCCCAGCCACATCACTCCCTCCAATCCCATGCCGCCACCTCACCACCCCCACCCTTTTTTCTCTCCACCTCACCCAACACACCCCAACCAGCTCTCACCCTGCCGCCACCTCACCACCTGCACCGCCCCGCTCCCCACTCACCAACCCCACCCCACCTGGCACGACCCCCCAGCCCTACCTGGTCAACCGACCATCCCACATGCACGCAAGTCACCAACCACCCCTGCCGACACGATCCCACTCCCTCTGGCCCCACCACCCCGCCACCTGCCCCGCACTCCCTGGCCGGCCCCACCCGACAACCTTCCCCGCATCGAGCCTCCCCCACCTGGCCCCTTCCTCCCGCTTCCTCGCCCCACCGCCGCCTCTCAGGAACCCCAGGCGCCGCCGCTCCCTCCCAAACGGCGTCGCCCGCCCCGCCGGCCACATCCCGCGCGAGATCGACGTCCCTCGGCCTCACCCCCGCGTCTCCTTCTCCCTTCCTCGGTACCGGCCGTCCGAGCCCGCCGTCGGCAGCACGCCAAGGTCCAGCCCCGCACGAGCCCTGGCCTCCGACCCTGACACTCGTCCCTGCATCGACGCTATCCTCCTCGGCCGCGGCTCCGCCAGCGCTCTCCCCGTCCCTCTCCCTGCTCCTCTCTGCATCGCCACCGCGCCGACCCCGCCTCTGTTCGACCGCCATCCCTCGAGCGCGCCGCCGCACCTTGCGCTCTGCAGCCCCGAGGCTGCCGCCAAGCACGCCTCGATCCGCGACCTCGCCGCCCGACCGCGCCCTCTGCCTCGCTCGGCCCCGCGCCTCCTTGTGGCCGTCCCTTAGCCGCCGCCAGCGCCTTGCTCGGCACCGCCGGCCTCTGCGTCCTCCCCGAACAGAGCCCCCACCGCCCCTGACCACCTCTCCGGCCCCGTGCTCGAGGGCCACCGTCACAGCCACCGCTGCCCTATGGCCGCCGAGCCCCTCCCCGAGCGGACGTCGTCGTCTCTCCCTCGTCCTCGTCTACACCTGTCGCCTCGCTACGTGTGTTCGTTAGCAGCAACAAGCTGCTGCCCCGCGCGTGTGTGCTATCCATCTCGTTTGCGCCGGTTTCTGGGAGGATCTGTCTAGTAGGTTGCCACCTGTTTGATACGGAAATTCAGTCAAGATCGCCAACGGCAACCGAAGCCATACTGATCAAGACCTTCGTCACGGGATGCCATGTTCTCCCTCCTGGACTCCGAGACCTCCATCAAAGAACCCTGAAGGTGACCGATGAATCACGGAACTCCAAGGTCTCCTTCTCGGATCCGAAGACCGAGACCCCCGAAGACCGATCCCGTACCCGGCGCCACGCCAAGTGCTCCTTCCCGGAGTCCGAAGGCCAATCTCGCCGAGACCCCGAAGACCGATCCCTCGAACCCCTCCGAACCAAGACCTCCGACCATAATGTGTGATGCCCTTTTCCAAGCCCCGTATTTTTATAATATATGATATAAACTTGTTGCATTAAATCATTCATGTCGCATACATATTTGTGGGTGTTTGGGGGTGTTTCGACGATTCACCTAAATTAAATATGGAGGCCATATGCGGGCGAATCTAGTCTAATATTTCCTCCATTTAAATTTGTGCATCGAACCGGTGATATATTTTGCCATGTTAAGACAACATTTAAATTGTGGGGTATCTAAATAACTTGAACCACTTAAATATTTGTCGGGACCCCGGTTCCGCTTAATATTGCCTAATTGCATCGCATCTTTGCCATGTCATACATCATACATGCATCATGCTCGATCTTTTGCCGTAGTATTAAATAGTGCATCCGGTGTTTCTTCTAGTGCTTTGCTTCTTCGCGGATTAGGACGATGAGTTGATGCGAGTGTCGACCCGATCTTGGATGAACCTTCGGCAATGTTTTCCAGGCGAGCATCTCCCCCTTTCTACCTATCTTACTTTTATAGTCTTTATTCCCTCCTGTTGATCTATTGCTATCTGTGTTTCGATGCTCTAGTTTTCGTACCCGTGATATCCCTTGCAGCCTTATATTTCCTTGGACACATCCTATTACCTGTTGATTGGTAGGTAGTTGGACTTGCGCGTCGTAGTCGCTTGCTCAAGTGCTGTTGTGTGTCGTCAAGTACCACAGTTGTTGGAGTATTGCCGTGTGTTTAATGTTGGAGATGATCATGACTTTAATTCTTGTTTAATAACTAAAATTGAAGTAGGTAAATGCAGAGGCACAGGTGGGCAATAGATGTTATTTGGTTGTTAACAGTCCACTTGTGTCCCGTAGGACCCCGAGTTCTTGACACTTGTTCCGAGATCGAGCGCGCTAACCACAGGTGGGGTGTGTGGGCACCCCCATCGATTAGTACCTGATTTCAAAGTATTGTACTAGGGGCCACAAAGTAGTTTGGGGCTTTATTACTATTCTGTACTTATGCCATGCTTTACTGCTTAATTTAAAATTGTGCGAGGTACTGCACCTGTACTGTTTAGGGAAGCGGAGTGTTTTCGCGGTATCGACAAGCCCAGTCACACTTTCGGGTTCCCAGTCGTTTACAGCCACTGACGCAAACCCTGAGTCCGTCTCAGAGACCGGCCGACTTCCTTGCGGGTAGCTTAGTGGGGTGGCCCCCATGTACTTGCTTTGGATCTGGGAAACGTCATGACTTAGGCCCCGCCGACATACCGATGGGTGTATGTTAACTGATCTGGCAAAAATGGTCGAAGTGCGTGTGGATACTTTGGTGCACCCCTGCAGGGTTAAATCTTTTCGAAAAGCCGTGTCCGCGGTTATGGACGACTTGGAGCACAGTTCTCGATCATAGACAACTATAACTAAAGTTTACTGTTATAAATTGACTTGTATCCGATATGACTAGTAATCAGCTTCACTGCAACGGTATGGCGAAATAAAAGTATCAACAACTGCTGGGTTTTGGGATATCTCATGCCAATTGCATCTGACTAGTAAGTGTTGCAACTACAACGGAATGGTTAACTAAAAGTGCCCACTGCTTATTATATCAGGATGACTATCTATACCTGACTAGTAATTGCTGCAACGATAACTGAATAAATAAAACTGCCAACGGTGTGAGTTCCTCGGTTGACTTCCTCGTTTGGTCTCGAGGGGGAAATACCAGGATGGGTATGTTTGGGTGGTAGTATCAGGTTGGTTCCGAATAGGTCTTTCTTATCCCTCTCTGATAGCCGACAGTTATCTCGAGTCTCTATAGGTTGCGTAGTGCATGTCGCGATGCCGCTCAGTCCACCATACCTATGTAGGCGAGGACCGCCGAATTCTAGTCTCGCCGTGTACTGGCCTCAGTACTGACCGCTCTCTCTTTTTCCTTTGCCCTTTGTCGGCACCCCTTTTGTTTAAGCAGGTTTGAGCTCGACGTCGTTAGTAGGGTTACCCTTCTGGCTCGGCCTGGGCAGGGTTATGGACGCCATTGGTTATTCTTCAGGGCTCTTAGCTCAATTTGCATCTTGTCCGTACTCGGACGCCGTATCGTTTTCAAGGTGATTTGGATCTTTGTACTGTATATCTGTATTCTTGACTCATGGAGTCGCTGTTGTATATATATGTTCTGTGGGTTCCATCGTGGACTATTGTGTAATGATATTACTTCGTTTTCCACCCGCACGCAAGTGCCTGGTGGGCACCTTTGAATCGTTTCTATGCGGGTTTTGGCGGGATTCGCTAAAACTTGCATAGGCCTGATTTTGAGGGTGTTACAGAGTGGTATCAGAGCTCAGCAGTTGCGATACCCCACAAGTCCAGCCTGTAGGATAACCTAGCTAACGGCCGAAGTAGAGTGTCAAAACTATTTTCGCAAAATCGGTGGGATAGTTCTGATTAGGTCTGATTTTACTCCTTACCCCTCTGCTGCTCTCCTCTCACCTCTGCGTGTTTTGAATCCTCTCTCTTCTCTCTCTTCGAGTCCAGGATTTCTCGAGGTTGGGTTCCATCGTACCTTCAGGGTTTCGCTTCCTCCTTTGGTAACGGTGTTGCTACATCTGGTATTCATGCTATCCGAGGAATCCTTCATCTGGTGGACTTCTCTTTGTTCCTTCTTGTGCCTTCCGGTGTTTTCTGACGCGACGACATCATCTACGCCAGATCCGATGCAGAGTCTGCATCACTCCTTTGTTTCTGAACCTCGATTGTCGAGATCTTCAGTCTAATTCCGAGAATGGTTGCACGCTTTTCTACTAATTGTGCGGAGTAATAGTTTGGGTGCGTGATGGATTGGCCCCCATGCCGACTACTCATTCTATTTGCTCTTGTACATTGAAGTGGATTAGAAGGCTTCTCTTATCTCTTTCTGTCGAAGTTAGAGGTGGTTTTATCTTTTGATACCTCTGCCTTCATCCATTGTTTCTCCGGAGTGTTGTCTCGACGAGCATGAGCAACTACCCTTGTTGGTGGTGTCGCTGTTTTCAAGACAGAGAAGAACCCTTGTTAGTGGTGTCGCGAGGATCTACGCGCAGCGAGAAGATTCAGATCGCCGGCCTTCTTTCTGGTACCATGAGGCGGATCTCGAGGGCGAGATCCATTGTTAGTGGTGTCGAATTGTGGCACCCCGCAATACCACTACTAGAAAATCGCGGTGTTTTTGTGCATTGCATCATCATGATTGCATGCTCATGTCATCATGCCACCTTGCATTTGAGCATCGTCATGTCATCTTGCATTAGTTTGCATAAAACTATTTTCGAAACGCCGGGTTTTGTTTTCTAAACGCCCCGTCTTGTATTCAAACTAACAAAACCCGGGTCTCCGGAATATTTTGCGTTGTCTACCAACGGTTTTCCAAAGCCCCATTTTAAATATTAAAATATTTATTTTATTTTTAGGGGCAGCCATACCGGGCCGATCCGACCTAGTCGGCCACCCCCAGTACAAAAACCAGACTACTCAAGACTTTCCCTACCTAACCCTAACCTACCCAGTCCCCAGCCACATCACTCCCTCTAATCCCATGCCGCCACCTCACCACCCCCACCCTTTTTTCTCTCCACCTCACCCAACACACCCCAACCAGCTCTCACCCTGCCGCCACCTGGGCGCGTCCCCACCACCAACTCCCGCCTGCCCTGCCTGGCCCACCTCACCACCTGCACCGCCCCGCTCCCCACTCACCAACCCCACCCCACCTGGCGCGACCCCCAGCCCTACCTGGTCAACCGACCATCCCACATGCACGCAAGTCACCAACCACCCCTGCCGACACGACCCCACTCACTCTGGCCCCACCACCCCGCCACCTGCCTCGCACTCCCTGGCCGGCCCCGCCCGACAACCTTCCCCGCATCGAGCCTCCCCCACCTGGCCCCTTCCTCCCGCTTCCTCGCCCCGCCGCCGCCTCTCAGGAACCCCAGGCGCCGCCGCTCCCTCCCAAATGGCGTCGCCCGCCCCGCCGGCCACATCCCGCGCGAGATCGACATCCCTCGGCCTCACCCCCGTGTCTCCTTCTCCCTTCCTCGGTACCGGCCGTCCGAGCCCGTCGTCGCCAGCACGCCAACGTCCGGCCCCGCACGAGCCCTGGCCTCCGACCCCGACGCTCGTCCCTGCACCGACGCTCTCCTCCTCGGCCGCGGCTCCGCCAGCGCTCTCCCCGTCCCTCTCCCCGCTCCTCTCTGCATCGCCGCCGCGCCGACCCCGCCTCTGTTCGACCGCCATCACTCGAGCGCGCCGCCGCCGCACCTTGCGCTCTGCAGCCCCGAGGCTGCCGCCAAGCACGCCTCGATCCACGACCTTGCCGCCCGACCGCGCCCTCTTCCTCGCCCGGCCCCGCGCCTGCTCGTCGCCGTCCCTTAGCCGCCGCCAGCGCCTTGCTCGGCACCGCCGGCCTCTGCGTCCTCCTCCCCGAGCAGAGCCCCCGCCGCCCCTGACCGCCTCTCCGGCCCCGTGCTCGAGGGCCACCGTCACAGCCACCGCTGCCCTCTGGCCGCCGAGCCCCTCCCCGAGCGGACGTCATCGTCTCTCCCTCGTCCTCGTCTGCACCTGTCGCCTCGCTACGTGTGTTCGTTAGCAGCAACAAGCTGCTGCCCCGCGCGTGTGTGCTATCCATCTCGTTTGCGCCGGTTTCTGGGAGGATCTGTCTAGTAGGTTGCTACCTGTTTGGTACGGAAATTCAGTCAAGATCGCCAACGGCAACCGAAGCCATACTGATCAAGACCTTCGTCACGGGATGCCATGTTCTCCCTCCTGGACTCCGAGACCTCCATCAAAGAACCCTGAAGGTGCCCGATGAATCACGGAACTCCAAGGTCTCCTTCTCGGATCCGAAGACCGAGACCCCCGAAGACCGATCCCGTACCCGGCGCCACGCCAAGTGCTCCTTCCCGGAGTCCGAAGGCCAATCTCGCCGAGACCCCGAAGACCGATCCCTCGAACCCCTCCGAACCAAGACCTCCGACCATAATGTGTGATGCCCTTTTCCAAGCCCCGTATTTTTATAATATATGATATAAACTTGTTGCATTAAATCATTCATGTCGCATACATATTTATGGGTGTTTGGGGGTGTTTCGACGATTCACCTAAATTAAATATGGAGGCCATATGCGGGCGAATCTAGTCTAATATTGCCTCCATTTAAATTTGTGCATCGAACCGGTGATATATTTTGCCATGTTAAGACAACATTTAAATTGTGGGGTATCTAAATAACTTGAACCACTTAAATATTTAACGGGACCCCGGTTCCGCTTAATATTGCCTAATTGCATCGCATCTTTGCCATGTCATACATCATACATGCATCATGCCCGATCTTTTGTCGTAGTATTAAATAGTGCATCCGGTGTTTCTTCTAGTGCTTTGCTTCTTCGCGGATTAGGACGATGAGTTGATGCGAGTGTCGACCCGATCTTGGATGAACCTTCGGCAATGTTTTCCAGGCGAGCATCTCCCCCTTTCTACCTATCTTACTTTTATAGTCTTTATTCCCTCCTGTTGATCTATTGCTATCTGTGTTGCGATGCTCTAGTTTTCGTACCCGTGATATCCCTTGCAGCCTTATATTGCCTTGGACACATCCTATTACCTGTTGATTGGTAGGTAGTTGGACTTGCGCGTCGTAGTCGCTTGCTCAAGTGCTGTTGTGTGTCGTCAAGTACCACAGTTGTTGGAGTATTGCCGTGTGTTTAATGTTGGAGATGATCATGACTTTAATTCTTGTTTAATAACTAAAATTGAAGTAGGTAAATGCAGAGGCACAGGTGGGCAATAGATGTTATTTGGTTGTTAATAGTCCACTTGTGTCCCGTAGGACCCCGAGTTCTTGACACTTGTTCCGAGATCGAGCGCGCTAACCACAGGTGGGGTGTGTGGGCACCCCCATCGATTAGTACCTGATTTCAAAGTATTGTACTGGGGGCCACAAAGTAGTTTGGGGCTTTATTACTATTCTGTACTTATGCCATGCTTTACTGCTTAATTTAAAATTGTGCGAGGTACTTCACCTGTACTGTTTAGGGAAGCGGAGTGTTTTCGCGGTATCGACAAGTCCAGTCACACTTTCGGGTTCCCAGTCGTTTACAGCCACTGACGCAAACCCTGAGTCCGTCTCGGAGACCGGCCGACTTCGTTGCGGGTAGCTTAGTGGGGTGGCCCCCATGTACTTGCTTTGGATCTGGGAAACGTCATGACTTAGGCCCCGCCGACATACCGATGGGTGTATGTTAACTGATCTGGCAAAAATGGTCGAAGTGCGTGTGGATACTTTGGTGCACCCCTGCAGGGTTAAATCTTTTTGAAAAGCCGTGTCCGCGGTTATGGACGACTTGGAGCACAGTTCTCGATCATAGACAACTATAACTAAAGTTTACTGTTATAAATTGACTTGTATCCGATATGACTAGTAATCAGCTTCACTGCAACGGTATGGCGAAATAAAAGTATCAACAACTGCTGGGTTTTGGGATATCTCATGCCAATTGCATCTGACTAGTAAGTGTTGCAACTACAACGGAATGGTTAACTAAAAGTGCCCACTGCTTATTATATCAGGATGACTATCTATACCTGACTAGTAATTGCTGCAACGATAACTGAATAAATAAAACTGCCAATGGTGTGAGTTCCTCGGTTGACTTCCTCGTTTGGTCTCGAGGGGGAAATACCAGGATGGGTATGTTTGGTTGGTAGTATCAGGTTGGTTTTGAATAGGACTTTCTTATCCCTGTCTGATAGCCGACAGTTATCTCGAGTCTCTATAGGTTGCGTAGTGCATGCCGCGATGCCGCTCAGTCCACCATACCTATGTAGGCGAGGACCGCCGAATTCTAGTCTCGCCGTGTACTAGCCTCAGTACTGACCGCTCTCTCTTTTTCCTTTGCCCTTTGTCGGCACCCCTTTTGTTTAAGCAGGTTTGAGCTCGACATCGTTAGCAGGGTTACCCTTCCGGCTCGGCCTGGGCAGGGTTATGGACGCCATTGGTTATTCTTCAGGGCTCTTAGCTCAATTTGCATCTTGTCCGTACTCGGACGCCGTATCGTTTTCAAGGTGATTTGGATCTTTGTACTGTATATCTGTATTCTTGACTCATGGAGTCGCTGTTGTATATATATGTTCTGTGGGTTCCATCGTGGACTATTGTGTAATGATATTACTTCGTTTTCCACCCGCACGCAAGTGCCTGGTGGGCACCTTTGAATCATTTCTATGCGGGTTTTGGCGGGATTCGCTAAAACTTGCATAGGGCCGATTTTGAGGGTGTTACATCATTCATGTGTGTTCTTCCCATGAACCACACATGGATCCACCAGTGTCATTGCATGTGTGTTCTTCCCACACACCACATATGGATCCACCGGTGTCGTTGCATGTGTGTTCTTCCGATGAACCACACATGGATCCATCAGTGTCATTGTATGTCTGCTCTTCCCATGAACCACAGCTAGAGTCATCCCACGCGTGCTCTTTTCAAAAACCACAGCTAGAGTCATTGCATGTGTGTTCTTCTCACAGACCACATATCACCAGTGTCATTGCATGTGTCTTCTTCCCAAAGACCACACATGGATCCACCAGTGTCATTGCATGTGTGTTCTTCTCACAAACCATATCATGAACCACACCTAGTGTCATTGCATGTGTGTTCTTCTCACAGACCACACATGGATCCACCAGTGTCATTGCATGTGTGTTATTCTCACAAACCATATCATGAACCACAAATAGAGTCATTGCATGTGTGTTCTTTCCATGAACCACCCATGGATCCACCTGTGTCATTGCATATGTGTTCTTGTCACAAACTACACACGGATCCACCAGTGTCATTGCATGTGTGTTCTTCCCATGAACCACACATGGATCCACCAGTGTCATTGTATGTCTGCTCTTTTCATGAACCACAGCTATAGTCATTGGATGTGTGTTCTTCTCACAGACTACATATCACCAGTGTCCTTGCATGTGTGTTCTTCCCAAAGACCACACATGGATCCACCAGTTTCATTGCATGTGTGTTCTTCTCACAAACCATATCATGAACCACACCCAGTGTCATTGCATATGTGTTCATCTCACAAACCATATCATGAACCACACCTAGTGTCATTGCATGTGTGTTCTTCTCACAGAGCATATCATGAATCACACGCACTGTCATTGCATGTGTGTTCTTCGCATGAACCACACATGGATCCACCGGTGTCATTGCATGTCTGTGCTTTTCATTAACCACAGCTAGAGTCATTGCATGTGTGTTCTTCACACAAACCACATATCACCGGAGTCATTGCATGTGATTTCTTCCCAAAGACCACACATGGATCCACCAGTGTCATTGCATGTGTGTTCTTCCCACAGACCACACATGGATCCACCAATGTCATGGCATGTCTGCTCTTCTCACAAACCACACATGGATCCACCAGTGTCATCGCATGTCTGCTCTTTTCATGAACCACGGCTAGAGTCATTGCATGTGTGTTCTTCCCACAGACCACATATCACCAGTGTCATTGCATGTGTGTCCTTCCCAAAGACCACACATGGATCCACCGGTGACATTGCATGTATGTTCTTCTCACAAACCATATCATGAACCACACCTAGTGTCATTGCATGTGTGTTCTTCTCACAGACCACACATGGATCCACCAGTGTCATTGCATGTGTGTTCTTCTCACAAACCATATCATGAACCACACCCAGTGTCATTGCATGTGTGTTCTTCTCACAAACCACACATGGATCCACCGGTGTCATTGCATGTCTGCTCTTCTCATTAACCACAGCTAGAGTCATTGCATGTCTGTTCTTTTCACAAACCACATATCACCAGAGTCATTGCATGTGTGTTCTTCCCATGAACCACAAATGGATCCACCGGTGTCATGGCATGTGTGTTTTTCTCACAAACCACACATGGATCCACCCAGTGTCATCACATGTGTGTTCTTCCCATGAACCACACATGGATCCATCAGTGTCATTGCATCTCTGCTCTTTTCATGAACCACAGCTAGAGTCATTGCATGTCTGTTCTTTTCACAAACCACATATCACCAGAGTCATTGCATGTGTGTTCTTCCCATGAACCACACCTAGTGTCATTGCATGTGTGTTCTTCTCATTAATCCCACATGTCTGCTCTTTTCATTAACCACAGCTAGAGTCACTGCATGTGTGTTCTTCTCACAGGCCACATATCACCAGTGTCATTGCGTGTGTGTTCTTCCCAAAGACCACACATGGATCCATCAGTGTCATTGCATGTGTCTTCTTCTCACAAACCATATCATGAACCACACCTAGTGTCATTACATGTGTGTTCTTCTCACAAACCATATGATGAACCACACCTAGTGTCATTCATGTGTGTTCTTCACATGAACCACACATGTATCCACTAGTGTCATTGCATGTGTGTTCTTCCCACAGACCACACATGGATCCACCGGTGTCGTTGCATGTGTGTTCTTCCCATGAACCATAGCTAGAGTCATTGCATGTCTGTTCTTTTCACAAACCACATATCACCAGAGTCATTGCATGTGTGTTCTTCCCATTAACCACACCTAGTGTCATTGCATGTGTGTTCTTCTCATTAATCCCACATGTCTGCTCTTTTCATTAACCACAGCTAGAGTCACTGCATGTGTGCTCTTTTCACAAACCACATATCAACAGAGTCATTGCATGTGTGTTCTTCTCACAGACCACATATCACCTATGTCATTGCATGTGTGTTCTTCCGAAAGACCACCCATGGATCCACCAGTGTCATTGCATGTGTGTTCTTCCCACAGACCACACATGGATCCACCGATGTCATTGCATGTGTGTTCTTCCCATGAACCACACATGGATCCACCAGTGTCATTGCATGTGTGTTCTTCCCACAGACCACACATGGATCCACCGGTGTGATTACATGTGTGTTCTTCCCATGAACCACACATGGATCCATCAGTGTCATTGTATGTCTGCTCTTCCCATGAACCACAGCTAGAGTCATCCCATGCGTGCTCTTTTCACAAACCAGAGCTAGAGTCATGGCATGTGTGTTCTTCTCACAGACCACATATCACCAGTGTCATTGCATGTGTGTTCTTCCCAAAGACCACACATGGATCCACCAGTGTCATTGCATGTGTGTTCTTCTCACAAACCATATCATGAACCACACCTAGTGTCATTGCATGTGTGTTCTTCTCACAGACCACACGTGGATCCACCAGTGTCATTGCATGTGTGTTCTTCCCACAGACCACACGTGGATCCACCGGTGTCATTGTATGTGTGTTCTTCCCATGAACCACACATGGATCCACCGGTGTCATTGCATGTGTGTTCTTCCCATGAACCACACATGGATCCATCAGTGTCATTGTATGTCTGCTCTTCCCATGAACCACACTAGAGTCATCCCATGCGTGCTCTTTTCACAAACCAGAGCTAGAGTCATTGCATGTGTGTTCTTCTCACAGACCACATATCACCAGTGTCATTGCATGTGTGTTCTTCCCAAAGACCACACATGGATCCACCAATGTCATTGCATGTGTGTTCTTCTCACAAACCATATCATGAACCACACCTAGTGTCATTGCATGTGTGTTTTTCTCACAGACCACACATGGATCCACTAGTGTCATTGCATGTGTGTTCTTCTCACAAACCATATCATGAACCACAACCAGAGTCAGTGGATGTGTATTCTTCCCATGAACCACACATGGATCTACCGGTGTCATTGCATGTGTGTTCTTCTCACAAACTACACATGGATCCACCAGTGTCATTGCATGTGTGTTCTTCCCATGAACCACACATGGATCCACCAGTGTCATTGCATGTCTGCTCTTTTCATGAACCACAGCTAGAGTTATTGGATGTGTGTTCTTCTCACAGACCACATATCACCAGTGTCATTGCACGTGTGTTCTTCCCAAAGACTACACATGGATCCACTAGTGTCATTGCATGTGTGTTCTTCTCACAAACCATATCATGAACCACACCCAGTGTCATTGCATGTGTGTTCTTCTCACAAACCATATCATGAACCACACCTAGTGTCATTGCATGTGTGTTCTTCTCACAGACCATATCATGAATCACACCTAGTGTCATTGCATGTGTGTTCTTCCCATGAACCACACATGGATCCACCTGTGTCATTGCATGTCTGGTCTTTTCATTAACCACAGCTAGAGTCATTGCATGTGTGTTATTCTCACAAACCACATATCACCGGAGTCATTGCATGTGTGTTCTTCCCAAAGACCACACATGGATCCACCAGTGTCATTGCATGTGTGTTCTTCCCACAGACCACACATGGATCCACCAGTGTCGTTGCATGTGTGTTCTTCCCATGAACCACTCATGGATCCACCAGTGTCATTGTATGTCTACTCTTCCCATGAACCACAGCTAGAGTCATCGCATCCGTGCTCTTTTCAAAAACCACAGGTAGAGTCATTGCATGTGTGTTCTTCTTACAAACCCTATCATGAACCGCACCCAGTGTCATTGCATGTGTGTTCTTCTCACAAACGACACATGGATCCACTAGTGTCATTGCATGTCTGCTTTTCTCGTTAATGACAGTTAGGGTCATTAGATGTCTGTTCTTTTCACAAACTACATATCACCAGAGTCATTGCATGTGTGTTCTTCCCATGAACCACACATGGATCCACCGGTGTCATTGCATGTCTGCTCTTCTCATGAACCAAACTTGGATCCACCCAGTGTCATCGCATGTGTGTTCTTCCCATGAACCACACATGGATCCACCAGTGTCATTGCATGCGTGCTCTTTTCATGGACCACAGCTAGAGTCATTGGATGTGTGTTGTTCTCACAGACCACATATCACCAGTGTTATTGCATGTGTGTTCTTCCCAAAGACCACAAATGGATCCAGCAGTGTCATTGCATGTGTGTTCTTCTCATAAACCATATCATGAACCACACCCAGTGTCATTGCATGTGTGTTCTTCTCACAGACCACAGATGGATCCACCAGTTTCATTGCATGTGTGTTCTTCTCACAAACCCTATCATGAACCACACCCAATGTCATTGCATTTGTGTTGTTCCCATGAATCACACATGGATCCACCAGTGTCATAGCATGTGTGTTCTTCTGACAGACCGCACATGGATCCACCAGTGTCATTGCATGTGTGTTCTTTCATGAACTACACATGGCTCCACCAGTGTCATTGCATGTGTGTTCTTCCCACAGACCACACATGGATCCACCGGTGTCGTTGCATGTGTGTTCTTCCCATGAACCATAGCTAGAGTCATTGCATGTCTGTTCTTTTCACAAACCACATATCACCAGAGTCATTGCATGTGTGTTCTTCCCATGAACCTCACCTAGTGTCATTGCATGTGTGTTCTTCTCATTAAGCCCACATGGATCCACCGGTGTCATTGCATGTCTGCTCTTTTCATTAACCACAGCTAGAGTCACTGCATGTGTGCTCTTTTCACAAACCACATATCAACAGAGTCATTGCCTGTGTGTTCTTCTCATAGACCACATATCACCTATGTCATTGCATGTGTGTTCTTCCCAAAGACCACCCATGGATCCACCAGTGTCATTGCATGTGTGTTCTTCCCACAGACCACACATGGATCCACCGGTGTCATTGCATGTGTGTTCTTCCCATGAACCACACATGGATCCACCAGTGTCATTGCATGTGTGTTCTTCCCACAGACCACACATGGATCCACCGGTGTCATTGCATGTGTGTTCTTCCCATGAACCACACATGGATCCATCAGTGTCATTGTATGTCTGCTTTTCCCATGAACCACAGCTAGAGTCATCCCATGCGTGCTCTTTTCACAAACCAGAGCTAGAGTCATTGCATGTGTGTTCTTCTCACAGACCACATATCACCAGTGTCATTGCATGTGTGTTCTTCCCAAAGACCACACATGGATCCACCAGTGTCATTGCATATGTGTTCTTCTCACAAACCATATCATGAACCACACCTAGTGTCATTGCATGTGTGTTCTTCTCACAAACCACACATGGATCCACTAGTGTCATTGCATGTGTGTTCTTCCCACAGACCACACATGGATCCACCAGTGTCGTTGCATGTGTGTTCTTCCCATGAACCACACATGGATCCACCAGTGTCATTGTATGTCTACTCTTCCCATGAACCACAGCTAGAGTCATCGCATCCGTGCTCTTTTCAAAAACCACAGGTAGAGTCATTGCATGTGTGTTCTTCTTACAAACCCTATCATGAACCGCACCCAGTGTCATTGCATGTGTGTTCTTCTCACAAACGACACATGGATCCACCAGTGTCATTGCATGTCTGCTTTTCTCATTAATGACAGTTAGGGTCATTGGATGTCTATTCTTTTCACAAACTACATATCACCAGAGTCATTGCATGTGTGTTCTTCGCATGAACCACACATGGATCCACCGGTGTCATTGCATGTCTGCTCTTCTCATGAACCAAACTTGGATCCACCCAGTGTCATCGCATGTGTGTTCTTCCCATGAACCACACATGGATCCACCAGTGTCATTGCATGCGTGCTCTTTTCATGGACCACAGCTAGAGTCATTGGATGTGTGTTGTTCTCACAGACCACATATCACCAGTGTTATTGCATGTGTGTTCTTCCCAAAGACCACAAATGGATCCAGCAGTGTCATTGCATGTGTGTTCTTCTCATAAACCATATCATGAACCACACCCAGTGTCATTGCATGTGTGTTCTTCTCACAGACCACAGATGGATCCACCAGTGTCATTGCATGTGTGTTCTTCTCACAAACCCTATCATGAACCACACCCAATGTCATTGCATTTGTGTTGTTCCCATGAATCACACATGGATCCACCAGTGTCATAGCATGTGTGTTCTTCCGACAGACCACACATGGATCCACCAGTGTCATTGCATGTGTGTTCTTCCCATGAACCACACATGGATCCAGCAGTGTCATTGCATGTGTGTTCTTCCCACAGACCACACATGGATCCACCGGTGTCGTTGCATGTGTGTTCTTCCCATGAACCATAGCTAGAGTCATTGCATGTCTGTTCTTTTCACAAACCACATATCACCAGAGTCATTGCATGTGTGTTCTTCCCATGAACCTCACCTAGTGTCATTGCATGTGTGTTCTTCTCATTAATCCCACATGGATCCACCGGTGTCATTGCATGTCTGCTCTTTTCATTAACCACAGCTAGAGTCACTGCATGTGTGCTCTTTTTACAAACCACATATCAACAGAGTCATTGCCTGTGTGTTCTTCTCATAGACCACATATCACCTATGTCATTGCATGTGTGTTCTTCCCAAAGACCACCCATGGATCCACCAGTGTCATTGCATGTGTGTTCTTCCCACAGACCACACATGGATCCACCGGTGTCATTGCATGTGTGTTCTTCCCATGAACCACACATGGATCCACCAGTGTCATTGCATGTGTGTTCTTCCCACAGACCACACATGGATCCACCAGTGTCATTGCATGTGTGTTCTTCCCATGAACCACACTTGGATCCATCAGTGTCATTGTATGTCTGCTTTTCCCATGAACCACAGCTAGAGTCATCCCATGCGTGCTCTTTTCACAAACCAGAGCTAGAGTCATTGCATGTGTGTTCTTCTCACAGACCACATATCACCAGTGTCATTGCATGTGTGTTCTTCCCAAAGACCACACATGGATCCACCAGTGTCATTGCATATGTGTTCTTCTCACAAACCATATCATGAACCACACCTAGTGTCATTGCATGTGTGTTCTTCTCACAAACCACACATGGATCCACTAGTGTCATTGCATGTGTGTTCTTCCCACAGACCACACATGGATCCACCAGTGTCGTTGCATGTGTGTTCTTCCCATGAACCACACATGGATCCACCAGTGTCATTGTATGTCTACTCTTCCCATGAACCACAGCTAGAGTCATCGCATCCGTGCTCTTTTCAAAAACCACAGGTAGAGTCATTGCATGTGTGTTCTTCTTACAAACCCTATCATGAACCGCACCCAGTGTCATTGCATGTGTGTTCTTCTCACAAACGACACATGGATCCACCAGTGTCATTGCATGTCTGCTTTTCTCATTAATGACAGTTAGGGTCATTGGATGTCTGTTCTTTTCACAAACTACATATCACCAGAGTCATTGCATGTGTGTTCTTCGCATGAACCACACATGGATCCACCGGTGTCATTGCATGTCTGCTCTTCTCATGAACCAAACTTGGATCCACCCAGTGTCATCGCATGTGTGTTCTTCCCATGAACCACACATGGATCCACCAGTGTCATTGCATGCGTGCTCTTTTCATGGACCACAGCTAGAGTCATTGGATGTGTGTTGTTCTCACAGACCACATATCACCAGTGTTATTGCATGTGTGTTCTTCCCAAAGACCACAAATGGATCCAGCAGTGTCATTGCATGTGTGTTCTTCTCATAAACCATATCATGAACCACACCCAGTGTCATTGCATGTGTGTTCTTCTCACAGACCACAGATGGATCCACCAGTGTCATTGCATGTGTGTTCTTCTCACAAACCCTATCATGAACCACACCCAATGTCATTGCATTTGTGTTGTTCCCATGAATCACACATGGATCCACCAGTGTCATAGCATGTGTGTTCTTCCGACAGACCACACATGGATCCACCAGTGTCATTGCATGTGTGTTCTTCCCATGAACCACACATGGATCCACCAGTGTCATTGCATGTGTGTTCTTCCCACAGACCACACATGGATCCACCGGTGTCGTTGCATGTGTGTTCTTCCCATGAACCATAGCTAGAGTCATTGCATGTCTGTTCTTTTCATAAACCACATATCACCAGAGTCATTGCATGTGTGTTCTTCCCATGAACCACACCTAGTGTCATTGCATGTGTGTTCTTCTCATTAATCCCACATGGAACCACCGGTGTCATTGCATGTCTGCTCTTTTCATTAACCACAGCTAGAGTCACTGCATGTGTGCTCTTTTCACAAACCACATATCAACAGAGTCATTGCCTGTGTGTTCTTCTCATAGACCACATATCACCTATGTCATTGCATGTGTGTTCTTCCCAAAGACCACCCATGGATCCACCAGTGTCATTGCATGTGTGTTCTTCCCACAGACCACACATGGATCCACCGGTGTCATTGCATGTGTGTTCTTCCCATGAACCACACATGGATCCACCAGTGTCATTGCATGTGTGTTCTTCCCACAGACCACACATGGATCCACCGGTGTCATTGCATGTGTGTTCTTCCCATGAACCACACTTGGATCCATCAGTGTCATTGTATGTCTGCTTTTCCCATGAACCACAGCTAGAGTCATCCCATGCGTGCTCTTTTCACAAACCAGAGCTAGAGTCATTGCATGTGTGTTCTTCTCACAGACCACATATCACCAGTGTCATTGCATGTGTGTTCTTCCCAAAGACCACACATGGATCCACCAGTGTCATTGCATATGTGTTCTTCTCACAAACCATATCATGAACCACACCTAGTGTCATTGCATGTGTGTTCTTCTCACAAACCACACATGGATCCACTAGTGTCATTGCATGTGTGTTCTTCCCACAGACCACACATGGATCCACCAGTGTCGTTGCATGTGTGTTCTTCCCATGAACCACACATGGATCCACCAGTGTCATTGTATGTCTACTCTTCCCATGAACCACAGCTAGAGTCATCGCATCCGTGCTCTTTTCAAAAACCACAGGTAGAGTCATTGCATGTGTGTTCTTCTTACAAACCCTATCATGAACCGCACCCAGTGTCATTGCATGTGTGTTCTTCTCACAAACGACACATGGATCCACCAGTGTCATTGCATGTCTGCTTTTCTCATTAATGACAGTTAGGGTCATTGGATGTCTGTTCTTTTCACAAACTACATATCACCAGAGTCATTGCATGTGTGTTCTTCGCATGAACCACACATGGATCCACCGGTGTCATTGCATGTCTGCTCTTCTCATGAACCAAACTTGGATCCACCCAGTGTCATCGCATGTGTGTTCTTCCCATGAACCACACATGGATCCACCAGTGTCATTGCATGCGTGCTCTTTTCATGGACCACAGCTAGAGTCATTGGATGTGTGTTGTTCTCACAGACCACATATCACCAGTGTTATTGCATGTGTGTTCTTCCCAAAGACCACAAATAGATCCAGCAGTGTCATTGCATGTGTGTTCTTCTCATAAACCATATCATGAACCACACCCAGTGTCATTGCATGTGTGTTCTTCTCACAGACCACAGATGGATCCACCAGTGTCATTGCATGTGTGTTCTTCTCACAAACCCTATCATGAACCACACCCAATGTCATTGCATTTGTGTTGTTCCCATGAATCACACATGGATCCACCAGTGTCATAGCATGTGTGTTCTTCCGACAGACCACACATGGATCCACCAGTGTCATTGCATGTGTGTTCTTCCCATGAACCACACATGGATCCACCAGTGTCATTGCATGTGTGTTCTTCCCACAGACCACACATGGATCCACCGGTGTCGTTGCATGTGTGTTCTTCCCATGAACCATAGCTAGAGTCATTGCATGTCTGTTCTTTTCATAAACCACATATCACCAGAGTCATTGCATGTGTGTTCTTCCCATGAACCACACCTAGTGTCATTGCATGTGTTTTCTTCTCATTAATCCCACATGGAACCACCGGTGTCATTGCATGTCTGCTCTTTTCATTAACCACAGCTAGAGTCACTGCATGTGTGCTCTTTTCACAAACCACATATCAACAGAGTCATTGCCTGTGTGTTCTTCTCATAGACCACATATCACCTATGTCATTGCATGTGTGTTCTTCCCAAAGACCACCCATGGATCCACCAGTGTCATTGCATGTGTGTTCTTCCCACAGACCACACATGGATCCACCGGTGTCATTGCATGTGTGTTCTTCCCATGAACCACACATGGATCCACCAGTGTCATTGCATGTGTGTTCTTCCTACAGACCACACATGGATCCACCGGTGTCATTGCATGTGTGTTCTTCCCATGAACCACACATGGATCCATCAGTGTCATTGTATGTCTGCTTTTCCCATGAACCACAGCTAGAGTCATCCCATGCGTGCTCTTTTCACAAACCAGAGCTAGAGTCATTGCATGTGTGTTCTTCTCACAGACCACATATCACCAGTGTCATTGCATGTGTGTTCTTCCCAAAGACCACACATGGATCCACCAGTGTCATTGCATATGTGTTCTTCTCACAAACCATATCATGAACCACACCTAGTGTCATTGCATGTGTGTTCTTCTCACAAACCACACATGGATCCACTAGTGTCATTGCATGTGTGTTCTTCCCACAGACCACACATGGATCCACCAGTGTCGTTGCATGTGTGTTCTTCCCATGAACCACACATGGATCCACCAGTGTCATTGTATGTCTACTCTTCCCATGAACCACAGCTAGAGTCATCGCATCCGTGCTCTTTTCAAAAACCACAGGTAGAGTCATTGCATGTGTGTTCTTCTTACAAACCCTATCATGAACCGCACCCAGTGTCATTGCATGTGTGTTCTTCTCACAAACGACACATGGATCCACCAGTGTCATTTAATGTCTGCTTTTCTCATTAATGACAGTTAGGGTCATTGGATGTCTGTTCTTTTCACAAACTACATATCACCAGAGTCATTGCATGTGTGTTCTTCGCATGAACCACACATGGATCCACCGGTGTCATTGCATGTCTGCTCTTCTCATGAACCAAACTTGGATCCACCCAGTGTCATCGCATGTGTGTTCTTCCCATGAACCACACATGGATCCACCAGTGTCATTGCATGCGTGCTCTTTTCATGGACCACAGCTAGAGTCATTGGATGTGTGTTGTTCTCACAGACCACATATCACCAGTGTTATTGCATGTGTGTTCTTCCCAAAGACCACAAATGGATCCAGCAGTGTCATTGCATGTGTGTTCTTCTCATAAACCATATCATGAACCACACCCAGTGTCATTGCATGTGTGTTCTTCTCACAGACCACAGATGGATCCACCAGTGTCATTGCATGTGTGTTCTTCTCACAAACCCTATCATGAACCACACCCAATGTCATTGCATTTGTGTTGTTCCCATGAATCACACATGGATCCACCAGTGTCATAGCATGTGTGTTCTTCCGACAGACCACACATGGATCCACCAGTGTCATTGCATGTGTGTTCTTCCCATGAACCACACATGGATCCACCAGTGTCATTGCATGTGTGTTCTTCCCACGGACCACACATGGATCCACCGGTGTCATTGCATGTGTGTTCTTCCCATGAACCATAGCTAGAGTCATTGCATGTTTGTTCTTTTCACAAACCACATATCACCAGAGTCATTGCATGTGTGTTCTTCCCATGAACCACACCTAGTGTCATTGCATGTGTGTTCTTCTCATTAATCCCACATGGATCCACCGGTGTCATTGCATGTCTGCTCTTTTCATTAACCACAGCTAGAGTCACTGCATGTGTGCTCTTTTCACAAACCACATATCAACAGAGTCATTGCCTGTGTGTTCTTCTCATAGACCACATATCACCTATGTCATTGCATGTGTGTTCTTCCCAAAGACCACCCATGGATCCACCAGTGTCATTGCATGTGTGTTCTTCCCACAGACCACACATGGATCCACCGGTGTCATTGCATGTGTGTTCTTCCCATGAACCACACGTGGATCCACCAGTGTCATTGCATGTGTGTTCTTCCCACAGACCACACATGGATCCACCGGTGTCATTGCATGTGTGTTTTTCCCATGAACCACACATGGATCCATCAGTGTCATTGTATGTCTGCTTTTCCCATGAACCACAGCTAGAGTCATCCCATGCGTGCTGTTTTCACAAACCAGAGCTAGAGTCATTGCATGTGTGTTCTTCTCACAGACCACATATCACCAGTGTCATTGCATGTGTGTTCTTCCCAAAGACCACACATGGATCCACCAGTGTCATTGCATATGTGTTCTTCTCACAAACCATATCATGAACCACACCTAGTGTCATTGCCTGTGTGTTCTTCTCACTAACCACACATGGATCCACTAGTGTCATTGCATGTGTGTTCTTCTCACAAACCATATCATGAACCACAACCAGAGTCATTGGATGTGTTTTCTTCCCATGAACCACACATGGATCTACCGGTGTCATTGCATGTGTGTTCTTCTCACAAACTACACATAGATCCACCAGTGTCATTGCATGTGTGTTCTTCCCATGAACCACACATGGATCCACCAGTGTCATTGCATGTCTGCTCTTTTCATGAACCACAGCTAGTCATTGGATGTGTGTTCTTCTCACAGACCACATATTACCAGTGTCATTGCACGTGTGTTCTTCCCAAAGACCACACACGGATCCACCAGTGTCATTGCATGTGTGTTCTTCTCACAAACCATATCATGAACCACACCCAGTGTCATTGCATGTGTGTTCTTCTCACAAACCATATCATGAACCACACCTAGTGTCATTGCATGTGTGTTCTTCTCACAGACCATATCATGAATCACACCTAGTGTCATTGCATGTGTGTTCTTCCCATGAACCACACATGGATCCACCGGTGTCATTGCATGTCTGGTCTTTTCATTAACCACAGCTAGAGTCATTGCATGTGTGTTCTTCTCACAAACCACATATCACCGGAGTCATTGCATGTGTGTTCTTCCCAAAGACCACACATGGATCCACCAGTGTGATTGCATGTGTGTTCTTCCCACAGACCACACATGGATCCACCAGTGTCGTTGCATGTGTGTTCTTCCCATGAACCACACAAGGATCCACCAGTGTCATTGTATGTCTGCTCTTCCCATGAACCACAGCTAGAGTCATCGCATCCGTGCTCTTTTCACAAACCACAGGTAGAGTCATTGCATGTGTGTTCTTCTTACAAACCATATCATG
This sequence comes from Avena sativa, assembly GCA_916181665.1. NCBI lineage: Eukaryota > Viridiplantae > Streptophyta > Magnoliopsida > Poales > Poaceae > Avena > Avena sativa. The sequence goes on from OV702290.1 coordinate 202,378,501, forward strand.
AACCACACCCAGTGTCATTGTATGTGTGTTCTTCTCATGAACCACACATGGATCCACCGGTGTCATTGCATGTCTGCTCTTCTCATGAACCACACTTGGATCCACCCAGTGTCATCGCATGTGTGTTCTTCCCATGAACCACACATGGATCCACCAGTGTCATTGCATTCGTGCTCTTTTCATGAACCACGGTTAGAGTCATTGGATGTGTGTTGTTCTCACAGACCAGATATCACCAGTGTCATTGCATGTGTGTTCTTCCCAAAGACCATAAATGGATCTAGCAGGGTCATTGCATGTGAGTTCTTGTCATAAACCATATCATGAACCACACCCAGTGTCATTGCATGTGTGTTCTTCTCACCGACCACAGATGGATCCACCAGTGTCATTGCATGTGTGTTCTTCTCACAAACCCTATCATGAACCACACCCAATGTCATTGCATGTGTGTTCTTCCCATGAATCACACATGGATCCACCAGTGTCATTGCATGTGTGTTCTTCCCACAGACCACGCATGGATCCACCAATGTCATGGCATGTCTGCTCTTCTCAGAAACCACACATGGATCCACCAGTGTCATCGCATGTCTGCTCTTTTCATGAACCACGGCTAGAGTCATTGCATGTGTGTTCTTCCCACAGACCACATATCACCAGTGTCATTGCATGTGTGTTCTTCCCAAAGACCACACATGGATCCACCGGTGTCATTGCATGTCTGCTCTTTTCATTAACCACAGCTAGAGTCATTGCATGTGTGTTCTTCTCACAGACCACATATCACCAGTGTCATTGCATGTGTGTTCTTCCCAAAGACCACAAATGGATCCACCAGTGCCATTGCATGTGTGTTCTTCTCATAAACCATATCATGAACCACACCTAGTGTCATTGCATGTGTGTTCTTCTCACAGACCACACATGGATCCACCGGTGTCATTGCATGTGTGTTCTTCCCACAGACCACACATGGATCCACCAATGTCATGGCATGTCTGCTCTTCTCACAAACCACACATGGATACACAGTGTCATCGCATGTCTGCTCTTTTCATGAACCATGGGTAGAGTCATTGCATGTGTGTCCTTCTCACAGACCACACATGGATCCACCAGTGTCATTGCATGTGTGTTCTTCTCACAAACCATATCATGAACCTCACCCAGTGTCATTGCATGTGTGTTCTTCCCATGAACCACACATGGATCCACTGGTGTCATTGCATGTGTGTTCTTCCCACAGACCACACATGGAACCACCAATGTCATTGCATGTGTGCTCTTCCCATGAACCACACATGGATCCAACGGTGTTCTTGCATGTCTGCTCTTTTCATGAACCACAGCTAGAGTCATTGCATGTGTGTTCTTCTCACAAACCACATATCACCGGAGTCATTGCATGTGTGTTCTTACCAAAGACCACACATGGATCCACCAGTGTCATTGCATGTGTGTTCTTCCCACATACCACACATGGACCCACCGGTGTCGTTGCATTTGTGTTCTTCCCATGAACCACCCATGGATCCACCAGTGTCATTGTATGTCTGCACTTCCCATGAACCACAATTAGAGTCATCACATCCGTGCTCTTTTCACAAACCATAGCTAGAGTCATTGCATGTGTGTTCTTCTTACAAACCATATCATGAACCACACCCAGTGTCATTGCATGTGTGTTCTTCTCACAAACCACACATGGATCCACCGGTGTCATTGCATGTCTGCTCTTCTCATTAACCATAGCTAGAGTCATTGCATGTCTGTTCTTTTCACAAACTACATATCACTAGAGTCGTTGCATGTGTGTTCTTCCCATGAACCACACATGGATCCACCGGTGTCATTGCATGTCTGCTCTTCTCACAAACCACACATGGATCCACCCAGTGTCATCGCATGTGTGTTCTTCCCATGAACCACACATGGATCCACCGGTGTCATTGCATGTCTGCTCTTTTCATGAACCACAGCTAGAGTCATTGGATGTGTGTTCTTCTCATAGACCACATATCACCAGTGTCATTGCATGTGTGTTCTTCCCAAAGACCACAAATGGATCCACCAGTGTCATTGCATGTGTGTTCTTCTCACAAACCATATCATGAACCACACCCAGTGTCATTGCATGTGTGTTCTTCTCACAGACCACACATGGATCCACCAGTGTCATTGCAAGTGTGTTCTTCTCACAAACCATATCATGAACCACACCCAATGTCATTGCATGTGTGTTCTTCCCATGAACCACACATGGATCCACCAGTGTCATTGCATGTGTGTTCTTCCCACAGACCACAAATGGATCCACCAATGTCATTGCATGTCTTCTCTTCCCATGAACCACAGCTAGAGTCATTGCATGTCTGTTCTTTTCACAAACCATATATCACCAGAGTCATTGCATGTGTGTTCTTCCCATGAACCACACATGGATCCACCGGTGTCATTGCATGTCTGCTCTTCTCATGAACCACAACTAGAGTCATTGCATGTGTGTTCTTCTCACAAACCACATATCACCAGAGTCATTGAATGTGTGTTCTTCCCACAATCCACATATCACCGGTGTCATTGCATGTCTACTCTTCTCATTAACCACAGCTAGATCCACCCGTGTCATTGGATGCATGTTCTTTTCATAAACCGCATATGGATACTAATTAACCTTAGGAGAGCCCTAACCTTAGCGTTAGACCGGGTCTTCTAGAAGGCACGCCCTAACACAGTTGTTCTGGTTGTCGATTGTTACATACCGTCCGATCGGGGCGCTTGGACGATTGGGATGGTTTTCGTAAGATCGATCCGCGATTAGTCTGTTCTGTGTCATGATTGGCCACGCTTGCTCTAGACAAATTGGCAACACCATGGGCTCCCTTGTTGCGAGTGTCACGACTCACGAGTTGAGCGGGCCATATCCTAGTGTCACGTCCCCATTACTTCTCTTCCTCCCTGTACTTCTATTCCTTCCCCTCGAAGCCACATTCCCCACTTCACTCCCATCCTGCTGTAGTCACAAGCCGACGGCGCCGCCATCCCAATCCCCTCTCCGGCAGCCATCCCCCCTCCCCTCTCGCCATGGGTTCAAGGGGAGACGACGAGGAAACGCGTCGTGATGACAGGGACGGTGATTTTGATGTGAGTCATCTCATCTCTATCTCTATCATCCATGGCCAGTTATCTATTTTTTGAGCCAGATCTACTCCATTTACTCATGCACGTATGATGTGTTAGGCCAACCAGACGATGTATGACACCGACTATTACAGTTTAGCGGATGAAGACAGTCATCTGCTATGTAAACATGGATATGTGCCCATCAAATTTGTAGCGTTCGAAGGACGAAACTCAGGCAGGAGGTTTCTACGGTGTCAAGGAAATCGTGCAATGATGCGAGGCGGAAGTTGCGGTGTTGTCAAATGGGTAGATCTAGAGTGGCCCAAATCGATGCAGAAAACGCTGGACAAACTATGGGAAATGACTGTTGAGTTGAAAGAATCCGCATTCAGCTCACTTCTTGACAGTGTTGAGATGAAGCTATGGGAACCAGTTGACACGACCAAGCATAAGCGAGATCTCATGGGGGTGGAAGACAAGGTTAGCAAAGTCGAGAAGGAGAGGGACGCGGCGTTGGCCCTGAAGGCTAAAGCAGAGCAAGAACTGACTCAAGCAAGGAAGGATCTTCACCAGGCCAAAGTCCTGCAGTTCACAACTACGAGTATTGACAAGTGCATGAGGAAAGATGCAGAGAAACAATTGAAGCTGTGCAAGGAAGATGCTAAAAGGAAGGAGCAGACGATTCGATCCTTGCTCTCATAGGAAGATGCGCATAAGGCTAAGATTAGGAAGATCAAGGAGATGTCTGTTAACTAGTTCTATTTAGCTTAAGCCCCATGCCTTTTTTAAGTTGTAATAGTTGTACATGTTGACCTAGCGGTCTGAACTATTGTCCCCGGAGTCCTGGGAGTAAAAAAATTGGTCGCCCGTTAATCTGTCTTAACGCTGCATTACTTCCTATTGTCTGACCAATGCCTCTTGGATATTCTGCCCGTCGCTTCGTCGTCCTCGTGTACAAATAGGAGGCGCCACAGCTCGTCGCTTCGTCGCCCATCCCCTCTCCCTCTCCAATCTCCACCGCGTCGTCCACCCCCTCGCTCCCTCTCCAATCTCCACCGCGCCGCCATGGAGATGCCCTCGCTGAACTTCTACGAGGCGGTGATGTTCTTGCACTTCGACATCCTCGCGCCGCCGGCCGCGACGGTGCCCCACGGATGGCGCATCAGCTATGCGGGGGTGCCAGTGGCTCCGCTCCTCTTCCCCGGCGGAGCCGTGATGGAGAGCGAAATCGCGGCGCGCCGCCTCCAGATGCCCGCATGGAAGAGGGCGCTGCCCCGGTATGCGGCGGCCAGCCATTGGCTGGCGCTGTTCAAGAAGGAGCAGAAGGCAAGATTGGCAACCGCATCGTTTACGGGTGCGTGGTGCACCAGGATCTCCGCAACCAAGAAGGGCGGGAGAGGTTCTGGTCCATCCCTGGACGGACCAAGTTCACCGTCATCGCCGCCGCTCACCGCGAAGAGGTGCTCTGTCTCGCGTACAATGCGGAAATCATGGAGGTTCCGTCCGACGAAGACGAGGAAGCCGGCGGCTCGGAGGACAGCGGCAGCGGAAGTGAAATTGTTGACTAGTTGGTTGAATTAATGTAGGATGTGAAATCGCACCTTTGTTTAGAAGAATTTGTGGTTGAATTAATGAAATGCCTCGATTTAGATCTCTTTCTCGATTAATTTGTGGAAGAATTTGTGATTTAGATCAATTTCTGCCTCGATTTAGATCTCTATCCCGGATTGGGAACGTAACCGTGGACCAAAGACACCTTTTCTACTAGTGTATTCTGACACTGGTGGTTTGTTTAAACGTAATCTACGTGGATTGTGCCGCATGCAAATGGCACAACCAAAATTTATAAAGTGGAAGGACGTACACCCGGTTACTGGAGATCCGGGAGCTTCGCCAGATGCAGGGAATGCAAGAGCAGAGAGGCGGTGAGATAGACGGGCTTAAGATTAGGCTAGAAAGTGGTACCCATTTCCTCCTCATCTGGGCATTATCGGTGAGAACATTGCTGTTTATGTTGCCACGTCGTTGTGCGGCATCTAAAATAAGTTGCTGCTTCGTGGAGTGTGACAGCTTAAATAATTTATTTATGTGCCACTTAGATTCCGTCGTATTTGGAGACCTCCTGCCCCTCAGCAATCGTGGAACCGGTGGATCATTGTTTTCAGATAGCAGTGGCACAATCACAATTTCGGATTCAACTACTGACTCGGGCATTTCCAAACCCTAAGTCGCGGTACATTTTACTCAGAGAATGTGGGTAGATTGTTTCGCCCAACAACATGCCACACACAGAGCGATCAGAATTTGACAGAATTACATATATAGGTTCAAGTTCAACACATTACTATGCATCTTCATTGCCAGCAGCCTTCTTCCGCAGCCTGGGTGCCAAGCCTTCATGTCCAATGGCTTCTTCATTTCCTGCCTTCTTCCTCTTCCTTGGTGCCAATTTTCTTAGCTTCACGTACTCTGCATCGCCGGGACAATGGGCACCAGAATCGTGTCCAGCATCATCTTTCCACTCGTTTTTAATTTCTTTGGGCAGTAAAATGATTGACCCGGCAGTCATGTTTCTAACCTTGCGGTGCTTCCTGTCAAAGAAACAAGACTATTGCATAACTGCCCAATATCTACTGAGTAAATAAAACAAAAATTACAATTCATCACAAACATGCGAAACCCCAAGCGACCTTTGCTTACCAGGAGATAATTGCGTTCGAGCAACCACCCTGTCCAAGAATAGAAGGGCGACTCCCAGTTGCAGCCGCTTCCATATCCAGTACATCACAATTCAGCTCAAACATGCAATCCGAAGCATACCTTTTCATTAACCCAATTAGCTGACTGTCACACGATATAGGAACACGGGTGCCACGTTCATCCATGAAGCTGAACTTTGCAGTCTGTTTCAGCCATACTTCAACATGATTACGCAGAGCAGCAACCATACCAAATATAGTGCAGATCTGCACAGGCGCTTCTTCCATCGTGAAACAATGGCTTCCATACCACTTGCCCTTGGAGTCGTACCTGTAGAGGACTACCGTAACCAGTTAAGGGGGGTCCGCGCAGATCCCATTTGACAGAAAACTGTGGACAAAATATGTTTGTCAGCGTTGGGCTAACGAACAATTTGAGGTTCAGTAGCCAGCTAGCATTTGTAATTAGTGCGAATAGCAAAGAGAAGGGTAGCTCACCCGCTTGTAGGCAGAACTTCTTCTTCCTTGATAGTAGGATCTGCCATCCTCCGAAATGCTCGGCTCGTCGGCGGCAGATGCGGGCTAGAGCCTCGCAATGGCGGCTTGCGCCATTGGAGCTCGGTATCAACGACTGGGCGCAACAACTTGGCCTCGGAAGTCAAATGTACGAAGGGATCGTCCTGCCTGGAGGGTGGATTCCGACGCCGCCGGTGCTAGGGGAAAGCTGGGAAAAGATTTGTGAAATTGGTCGACCAATCCAATCCACTTAGCTACTTGATTTGCCTAAGAGGTTGCCGCGTTGGCACCCGCGTCACAGATACATAACCGACATGTGGGTCCCGGCCGTCTACTTCATGGGGCGGTTTAACGGAATGTTTGTATTTGGCAAGGGTGAGATGAGTTTACCTTGAAATGGCCCCTCTCAGTAGTTGGCGGCCCAACTTTTCGAAACGCGGTAACTTCAGGCAACTTAGGTACCGACATGCGCTGGCCTGCCAACTTTGGTACCGCAGACGAACAAGCCCGCTCGACGCGGTGCTCGGCGACCGTGGGTCGCGTGGCGGTGCACGGCCGTATCTGGCGGGGTGCTGGGGTCGAGGCAGAGCGGCGTGCATGGTCATGGGTCGCGGGGTGGTCTGTGGCGTGCTAGCGGCTAACGCGCTCTGGCGAGCTCGTAGAGAGAATGGGTGGCGGTTCTAGGGAGTGGTCCAGTGGCTGGCAGTGCCCGTGGGGTGGACCATGGGTGGCGGTAGGGTGGCGCCTAGCTTCCTGGAGCAGCGGAGAGGGGCTGGCGGTCTGCTGCTGCGTTGCCAATGTTGGTCGGCGAGCATGGCGTCGGGATGGCGTTGCACTGGCGCTAGGGGCTAGAACTAGGGTGGGTTTTGGTCTGGTTGGGCTCAGGGGAGACACGAATGATCATTGCAAACTAAATGGCTCAACAAGAATTGATCAAAACAGTAATAGTTAGGCCAAAGTTGATTCTGACTGCAAGGTGTTCGACACAATGGCCGCAAGAGAAAAATATTTGATTTGGTGAAAAAGACAAAACTGCTCTAGAACAGCCTTTGGAAATTTCCTGAGGGCATTTTGTTAATTATTTTGGAGTCATTCCAATTATATTGAATCAGTACATTAAACCCTACTTAACCATCCAAGGAAATAATTTTTGGAGGTCCAGAACCTTTCTGGTGAATTATTTCCTAAAACTAGAGCTTTTATCACTAGAATATTCATAATAAATTAAAGAAAAGTGATAAAATAGTGAAACCACTTTTGTTGGTTTCATTTTATCAACTCCTATCTGTTGGTATCATATTTACACAATGTTATCATACATAATATGTCCTTGGTCCAAAACCCCTATTAGGTAATTCCTCGGCTATAAATCCTAAGGGATTTTTCTTCCAGGTTTCCAAGACAAGGCCAATCTTATTAAATCCATTCTTCCTAAGACCTACTGATTTGTAAACTTGTATTGTTCATTGTCTGTTGTATGTATTGTTATGTGTATGCCTTGTGTTGATTGTGCTCTTGCTTGTTTGCATGTGTGCTCCCTGACGACGATAGTTGCGATTATCTCAGAGTCAGAAGAAGATGATTATTATTGTATATTCTGGGTATTCTAAGAGGAAGTCTAGGGACAATTATGCCATATTGCTGATCTCAGGCAAGCCACCTTCTTGCTCATAAGCCTTGTCCTACTGTTTTACTTATGCATGTTTTATCTACTGTTTATCAAAACTGCATTATTTACTATATGTGGATGTATATATGGTAGTGGTTTGGCTCCTCCAAACTATTACACTTTGGTACTACTAAGTACAACACCCTTGACGATACCTACTTGCCCCTAGTATGGTAGATGGTGTAATACACCATACCCCTTTTTGGAGACCCTGTTTTAGCCAAAGAAAATCTAGAGGATGGGAAGACCCCGCAAAAAGTTTTACCAAATGTTTTATGATAAAACCTTGGTGAGGTGGGACCTCCCAAGAGATGTTGAGAAAGAAAAAGGTTTTGTTTGACAAAATGGTGAAGGAAAGCTAGAGGAAAAATGTTTACGAAAATGCACCCGGTTCTTTATAGTTTTGCTAGAACAATTAATCCTGTGCAACCACATTACCCTGGAATGGGACAGGGCTGGATTTGATGTTTGTTTATACTGGTATAAGATGCCTCGCAATGACTACAGGGGATAAAAATCCCTGGAGGGTGGGCCTTCTCTAGCAGAGTCCATGTAAAACATCGACCGGGAGAAGAAACGAAGGGTCTGCGAGCCTCCACGTGTTACTATGAGCCCCTCATTGAAAGCGCTCACTTTGGAAGTGGAAAAAGCGCTCTGGTTGGTTCTCGGTACCGGACTTCCCGGTGTTGAGGGGAACAACACTCATAGGGCAGGCACTTATATTAGAGTGGGCATCTAGAGAGTCTTGATCGGTTACTCGACCCACGATCAGTGTAGATCAGGGTAGTGTACCCGGATGGTGCGGGTAAAGTGTACAACCTATGCAGAGTGTAAATCTATTCGAATAGCCGTGTCCGCGGTCATGGACGGTTGGGAAGATTGTTGTAGAGCGGTGCTGGTTTTGTTTTCAAAAAGGATTTCGGAAAAGAAATGGCTTTGGAAATGTTTTTACCATGGAATGGTCGTAAAGGAGAAAGGTTTTGACCATGGGATGGTCGGAAGGAGGAGAAAAGAGTTTGGTCATGGGATGACCTAAAGACGGGAACAAATGGGTACCCCAATCCTATTGTTTCCAAAACTTTCAAAAAGGTTTCCAAAATGTTTTACAAAAGTTTTTAACAAAGATATGGAGATTCCATATCTACAAGAGAAACTATTTTAGAAAGGAACCTCCATTGGAGCCCACCTACTACCACAGCCAGATTGCATATCCTACTGTTATTATTATTATCCTAAGGTGGTTTGCGAGTACATTCAAAGTACTCACTGGCATTGTCCCTGGCTATTTAACTTGGTCAGATATCGAGAAGAAGGTCAAGTGCATGACTATGTGAGCTAGGATGTTCTCCCAGCCAGTTGCCTGTAGGTTAAGGTAGGGCTCGGGCTCTACGCTTGATGAAGTTTCGCTGATGATTATTTGATGTAGCCATAATGGCATGTAAGGTATGACATGTATTCGCTTAAGTAATGGATGTTTACTTTTATACTTGTCGGTTATGTGCCACGACTAACTGATCATTAGATCGTGGTGTATGCATAACAGGGATTCTCGGAGGATTAATCCGGGGGCCCCACAAGAAGTGCGTAGACATCAAGCTATTTTCTGGCGCCGTTGCCGGGGAGGTAAGGTAAAAGGTACTCACATCCTCTGGCTACTAAGCTATCTTCTAGTACTGTAGCTGGTGTGTGAGTGCTCGAAGTTATTTCCTTTAGATTCTACAATTATATCTTTTTGTTTCTTGTTTTTATTTTCACTAGTTAGGCTTAATGGAAAACAACAAAAAAATTAGAGAGCTTTATAGTATTTATCTTGAGTTAGGACATGAAGTGTTTGAAGAGAAAATTAAAAAACCTATGGAACTTTATTTGCATGCTAATACCAATGTTATTAGTATGAATTCTTTGAACACCATTATTGCTAATGCTTTTGGATATTGGGTGCAACCAATTGGAATTGGTAGAAAGGGATATTTACAGCCGATGCAACTGACAGGACCTCTAGATGGCTCCTCCTCCACATCTCCCTCCCCTCCCACCTCCGGCCACCAACGGCCGAAAACCTCCGGAACTACCTAACCTCTACCCGCCGTCCACCAACGGAAGGTTCCCACTAGCCCCCAGCCCCCAACCGCTCCCACCACCAGCTGGTTACTCCATTGATGAAGACGCGCCATCACAGGCGGCCATTCGGAGGTTCCTCAGTGTTGGCAATGCTATGGGCCCGCAGTTCGAACAAGATGCATGGAAAGATGGCATCCTGACCTCCCCCCTCTTCCCGTCATCCATGGCAGTCCCCATATTAGCTTCAATCCACCTATCTGAACTCCACCTCGACGACCTCATCGTCGCTGTCCTCCTACAAGCCTGCCTCGGAGGAGCTGCAAACCTCTTCAGGGTACACCAGATAACATCCTACTACTTCATGTTCTTCGTACCCTCCTCTCAAGCCATGGAACTCATCATTAGTCAAAAACCAATCAAAGCCAGCCGCTTCACCCTCATCTTCGACCACATCACTACAGCTCCTGCCCACCACAATCCACTGATGTACCCACTGCTCAACCTTCCCCACCGCTCCTAGCCACATGCCAACGACGATGACACCTTGCCGCGCGAACGCCTGCGTGCCAAATCGAAGCAGCCGTATGCCAACCTGAAAGATGTTCCACACCACCAGGCAATCGAGAGGCATGGGAGGCTACTCCCAACTGCAAAGGTTAGTCGGTTCCGTCCTGGCTCGCAATTTCGATCCTTTATTTTGCAGAACTATCATACGGATGTTGCACACACACTCTTCCACCGAAAAACAACCACGCCCCCTGCATGCTTTTGGATCATAGTCGTTTCAGAAAATATCAAACCTTCTATGCTTTTAATAAAAACGCTCTAGATTTCCTCCTAACTGGGGTAGACTCGTTCTCTGTCTCGCAAGCCCAAAACATGCTGTTCTACTCTCACGTATCCTCCGAAAACGTCCTAGCTGAACTACTCCGGCGATCACCGCTGCTTCTGCCTGGAGTGGCGCTGCACCTTTCCGTGGAATGACAAGCGGCCCAACGGATACTTAGCTCGAATTTGAATTTCACGGTACCATTGTGCACGGCTCCATCCCAACCCACTTGCCCATGCGTCCTGCCAGGCATACTGGGACGAAATCCTACCACGTCGCCTACCTCCGACTCGCCTACGCGCTCCTACGCCATAGGTCTCCACACGTGCGCCCATCCTACTGCGGCTCCCGCGGAAGCCACGTCACTCGCGACGACCTCAACCCCCCTTTCCTGTGCGACAGCGTCACAAAAGGAAAGACATCCCGCCGATGACCGAGTAATTACCGCCTACTCGCCAACCTGTCCGCCACCTCCTCCGGAACTGCCTTCCGAGGCCAACGCCCAGCTTGTCGGCTCCTTCAACCACGCCACGTACGAAGCCTACTCGACCGTACGACCAATCCACCGTGAGCTTGCGGGCCACGCGTCCACCCAGCTCTCGGCTCACCCAGACCTAGTCCACGAACAAGGCGCCTCTGCATGCATGCATAGCCTCGACGCACTCTAGTACCCAGTTCTTCCCCAGAACATAGCTCCCTGCCCGCCGCCTGACCCCGGTCTTGTCAAATTCATGGGCTCTGCCTCGCCGCCTGCCATCTCCTACCGTGAAGTCCTCCTCTCTCCACCAAAGGTCACAGCAGCTGACCCTTCCTCCAGGCCGCAGCACACACAAACCCCTATAAAGAGAAGATCGAGCTACCCGAAGCTATCTCCATCACACATGCCACGCTGCTTCCGCTGTTTAGCCACTGACCACTTCATCAATGATTGCCGGGACCCGGTGCGGTGCACCCGCTGCGGGGTCTCCGGCCACCGATCCCATTCCTGCCTCTCCACAAAGCCACTCGCCCTCTCCCTCCCACCATTCTCCCTACACTGCACCACAGCCGACCCCCCCCCCCCCCCCCCCCCACCATGGACAACAACAACGCTACCGTGCCAACCAACGACAGCCAGCCACCCGCCAATGCCCAGACCCACGAAAACCCACCCACCTCAACCCTCACCACCACCTCTGAGGTCTGGTTCGGCTCGCACCGGGTACTGCTCGACGCGCCCATAACACTCCCTCCACGACTCGCCCTAGCCACACCTCCCGCTGCCGCGGCCACCAGAGCTGACCCCATCATTCTCTCATCCGACGATGACTTTGCACCCCTATCCCAGCAAGCCGAGGCGACCATTAATGACACCACTGCTGGAGCCCAGGCCTTCATCATCCCGACGGGCGGCCACGCGATCGGCATGGCCATATCCCACCATTCGCCGGGCGCGGAGGCCATAGATGCCGACACTGCGCGTGGCATCCTGCTTGGGGTTCTAGTGGCTCGCCCTGAGGCTGAGTCCTCAGCGGCTGCGCCCGCACGGGTCAGGGGTCCCGACATCGACGTCTATGTCCCGAACGCGTTGGTACAGGACACAAGCCTCTTCGCCTTCGCCATCATCGAAACACCGATCCTGGGACCCTTCGAGTTCATCCGCATGGCTGTCGAGACCAGGTTGCCCAACGTCTCCTTCCACTTCGTGGCCTCCACCTATGGCTCCGCCCTCATGATCTTCTCCAACGCCGGCGCACGGGAGGAGGTTGTCGCGCGCTCGCCGATCCGCTTCGCGGGCCTCACCATCGACTTCGTCAGGCCGGAGGACACGGAAGACAGATCCACGACCTCGTACAGCCTACTCGTCGAGGTAGCCATCTCCAACTTCCCCCTACAACTTTGGCATGAGGCTAGTGCTGCTTTCGTGCTTGGCCATGTTGGACAGTTCTGTTGCGTGGACCGTGCCTGCTTCCTCGGCTCCGACTACTCATCCATGCGCGGCTTCATCAACATCGAGCCCACCGCCTCCATCCCTCTGGCCCTCATCCTCCGCCTTCCCAACAACGACATCTTCACCGTCTCCCTACGCATTGTTTAGTCCTGGGTCGTCAGCTTGGGGGCCCCGTTCCAGGCTGGCGAGGGTCCCGACGATGACATGCCGTCCCACTGGCAGGCTCCTCGCAACACGTGCCGGCCTTTTGGCGTCGCATCGCGCGGCACCCAGACCATGGATGACATTGACGTGGACTCCATCGGCGGTGGCGACCAAGTGGTTCCCACCACCCCCGCCCAGCAAACTCGCCGGCTGGATCGGTCGTCCATGATCTCGCCTCAATCGACGCGGCGGTGGAGGCCGCCCACTCCGCCGCCATCACTGCCGCCAGCTTGGTGGTGGCGGATGGCGAGGAGCTTGTGGGCTCCATCTGTGACCTCGCCCGGTCCAACTTCGAGTTCAGATCCTCGTCGACGCAGCCTACCCCCGTCGGCCAATCGTCCCCGCTGCACAAGAACGAAGCTCACACGCACCGCGTACGTGCCAAGCGTGCTGCGGACTCTGCCAAAAAACTGCGCCGCAGCCAGCGGCTGGCGGCCAAGGAGGAGGGCAGCTACCTCGACATGGTCTCTAAGGCCATCAATGCCAAGGCTGCCAGCTTCAACATGTCTGCGGCCACGGACAACCTCGCGCAGGCCCTCAAGGACTCCGGCCTCACGGACCGCCCTGAAGTGCCCTCCGTCGATGTTGCGGCTCTGGTACATGTGGCCCTGGCCTGTGGATCCGATGAGGAGGAGGCGGGGCAGATCTCCGAAGACAAGGTGGCACCGCCATCTCCATGATCTGCAACCATCCTTCTGCCTCGCACCGGCCGGGCTGTTGCCACGACGTTTCCCGGCTCGGATGCTTCCCGCGTCATGCTCCAGCGGCGCCTCCTAGTGGCCTACCACAAGTATCTACTTTCAGTTCGTGTGCCACGTTCAACCTGCACACTAGGTGCTGTCAAGTTCCTTACGCTATATCTATATCGGCTTCGGCCCTAATAGTAATGAAAATGCTGGAGCTCTACTATCTGCCTCGCTCACTGCAGCTTACCCTACAAGGTGAACTACATGTTACCCATGCCTAATCTATCCTTTCTCATCGGTTCATGGAACATCCGTGGCCTAAATGATTCTGCCAAGTGCAAAGAAGTTCTAGCTGAACTAACTGAACTTAAGCCCTCTATCACCCTTCTTCAGGAGACCAAGCTTACCGCCTGCGACACGTTCAAAGCCAAATCCTTTTTACCTACTAACTGCGACCAGTTCTCCATTCTACCCGCCCTACGCACTGCAGGAGGGATCCTAAACGCTTTCTCCTCTAGACAGTTCAAACTTGTCTCTGAAACCCTTGGCACGTACACCCTGACCTCTGTCCTGTCCACCTTTCTATCAGCAAAAAAATTCAGATAACCAATGTCTACGCCCCGACTGATCACGATCAAAAAACAAGCTTCCTCAATGAGCTCCGTGCACTAGAGCCACCACCAGACACACCCTGGATCATTCTTGGGGATTTCAACCTCATGAGGTCCACCTCTGACAAAAACAAAAATTCCTTCAGGCAAAATGAGGCCGACATGTTTAACCTCACAATCCACGACCTCATGCTACTTGAGCTGCCCTTGCTAGATAGGGCATTCACCTGGTCTAGTAACCGCCTCGACCCCACCCTAGAAAAGATCGACGTCGCCTAGAACTACACCTTCCCAAATTCCTCCATCTCCTCCCTCACTCGCTTCATTTCAGACCATGTACCTTTAATTGCCTCGATCGGTACTACTGTTCCGTGTCCCGCCTTTTTTCGTTTTGAAAATAGTTGGGCCGCTAACACCTCCCGCCGCCTCACCCTCATGACCACTTGGGCCGCATGCCGGCCTTCCACGGACACAGCCCACGAGATAGTCGCCACGCTCAAAAAATGTTGTTTCGTGCTCAAAAAATGGAGACGCGCAATGCTCCCCACTCACCTGATCGAATCCAACTGCAAAATCGTAATCACATACCTAGATTTAATCGAGGAATGCAGACCCCTATCTATGCCAGAACTGCATCTTAGACGAGTGGTCATAACCACCCTCCGCCGTGCAATCCGCGCCAGAGTAGACCACTGGAAAATTAGGTCCAAAACAAAATTCACCGTAAATGGAGACGAAAATACAAAATACTTCCACGTCTGCGCTTCCAATCGCATGCGCAACAAAAAAATTGCAATCATCGAACACAACGGCAACGAATTAAGAATCATGACCAAAATATAAAAATCCTAACTTCATTCTACTAACATCTTCTGGGATCTCCACTTAACCCCACCTGGCATTTTGACCTAGCTACTATCTACACTCCCATCGATCATCTCCTAGTTCATCTGGATGACCCCTTCACCCCAGACGAGATAGCCATAGCCTTCCTCGGACAAAATATATCTGCCAGCTCTGGGCCTGATGTCTTCGGCCCTGGATTCTACAGAAAATTCTGGCAAATGGTCAAACCAAAAATACTACGGTTCTTCTCCCAGTTCTACAACCTCCGCTCAAACATCGAGGACATCAATCGGGCCTACATGATCCTCCTCCCAAAAAATGACAACGCTAGATCCCCTGAATCCTTCATACCGATCTCCCTACAAAACTGTCCGATCAAAGCCATATCCAAACTACTCACCAACCGTCTCCAAAAAATGATCCCATTCATCATAGACCCAAACCAAACGGGTTTTATTAGAGGGCGGTGCATAGCAGAGAATTTCGTCCTCGCAGCTGATATTCTGAACTGCTGCCACAAAGGAAAAGCACCAACAGTCACCATCAAGCTTGACTTCCGGAAGGCCTTCGACTCTGTCTGCTGGGAATCCCTGCTCAAACTCTTAAGGCACAGAGGGTTCCTGCCAAAATTCTGTGCATGGATTGAACTCCTTCTACGATCTGGTAAGACGGCCGTACTCCTCAATGGGGTACTAGGGCCATGGATCAACTGTAGAAATGGACTCCGCCAAGGAGACCCATTATCCCCTTATATCTTCATCACTCTTGTAGACATCCTCCAAATATTAATACTACTAGCTTGCGAGGACGGCCTCCTCGCCCATCCTCTCACAGATGACATTCCATGCCCGGTCCTCCAATACGCGGACGACACACTTATCATCCTACGAGCCACACCCATAGCGGCTCCTGTACTCAAGAACATCCTCCTAAACTTCGCAAACGCGATAGGCCTGTCCATCAACTTTGATAAGACCACCTTCATGCCCATGAACATCACCGATGAACTAGCGTCATCCATTGCCGCCACACTAGGAAAAACAATTTCCTCCTTCCCCAAAACGTAACTAGGCCTTCCCCTCTCATCTACGAAACTGCCCGCATCGGCTTTTCAGCCGATTATAGATAGATGCGACTGATACCTCGTTGGGTGGTGTGCCTCCCTGCTATCCAAAGGAGGACGATTAGTCCTTCTCTCCGTTGTCTTAGACTGCCTACCCACGTACTTCATGTCAGCCTTCCTACTACCCGCCTCACTCATGGATATCATTGATGGCTGACGACGTGCGTTCTTATGGGCCGCCGAGGAATCGTGCTCCGGACCTCAATGTTTGGTTGCGTGGGACAAAGTTTGTACGCCTACACATTTAGGAGGGTTGGGAGTCAAAAATTTAAAATCACAGAATGTTTGTCTTCTTCTGAAATTTTGCTGCAAATTCTTGCATTCAGAAAACCTACCCTGAAAACAATGGATTCAGACAAACTCGCCATTTCCTAACAGTGCATCCACACCCTCATACCTAGCCAACATAATCTCCAAACATGTTGCATTGCTACCCCAAATATCTAGGTGCTCGATTCATAATGGTAGGTCAGTATACTTTTGGCATGACACATGGATCCTCTCAGAGCCCCTCGCCATTGCCTTCCCCGCACTATATTCGCATCACAGCCAACAACATGCTTTCGTTTATGATGTTCTGCTTAATGGGATTGAACGCGGCCTACAAAACCGATTAATTAATGCAGCCACCGAGCAGCTCGCCCTTCTGTCTGCTCTTTTACAGGATGTGGTGTTAACATATGACGGGGACAACAGAAAGCTGCTAGACGGATCATGTTTCTCCTCCAAGGGGGCCTACGCTGCCCTGCAGACGGCACTCCTCGACCCGCACGCCGCCCACATATGGGCCTCACACCATGAAGGTCAAGATCTTTGGGTGGATGCTCCAGCTGGACAGGCTCAATACACGAGCTAACCTCGTTCACAAAAACATCATTCTCTCCGCAGAATGCCCAAGGTGCCTTGCACCGATTGAGGATCGGCAACACCTATTCCTCGAGTGTCCCGCAGCTGCTGACGTATGGCGAAGGCTACAGATCAGCCCCAGCAGCCTCCATTTTACCGACATCTGGATGGCCACACTACCGACTAGGCTGCCTCGCTCCATCTGGGACTCCGTTGCGCTAGTTATCCTTTGGAAAATTTGGGACGCTCGAAATGCCATGGTGTTTAGGACTATCAATCAAGACACATCATGGACCATTAGGAATATCGTCTCTGATTTCACCTTGTGGTCACACCGTCTCAAAAAAACGGAAGCACGCACGGCCGCCGACATGTGGCGAGACCACCTCTCCTCTTGTACTATGTAAAATAAATTTTCAAGCAATATAATGATTCAGGTGGGGACTCTCCCCCCCCCCCGGTGACAGCCTCAAAAAAAATATGCTAATGCTATGGAAAATTCTAAGCTTGGGGAAGCTGGTTTTGATGAGCATGATATTTTTAGTCCCCCAAGCATGGAGGAGAAAATTTACTTTGATGATACTATGCCTCCAATATATGATAATTTCAATGATGAATATGATATTTTCAGTCCACCTACTATTGAGGAGAAAATTAATTATGATTACAATATGTCTCCTATATTTGATGATTATGGTGATGAGAATAATAATGATAGCTATTTTGTTGAATTTGCTCCCACTATAATTAATAAGAATGACTATGTTTATGTGGAGAGTATTAATTCTTTTATGCATGTGGCTCATGATAAGAATGTTTCATGTGATTGTTATATTGTTAATTTTATTAATGATGGTACTGAAAGTTATTATGAGAGAGGGAAACATGGGTTTATGCATCTCAATAATATTAAGTTTCCCCTCTTTATGTTGAAAGTCTTGAAGTTGCACTTGTTTTGCTTTCCTATTCTTGTTGCTTTGTGCTTTTCTGACTTGTTTATTTACAAGATTCCTATACATGGGAAGTGGGTTAGACTTAAATGTGTTTTGAATTTTCTTCTTGATGCTCTCTTTTACTTCAATTCATATTTCTTATGTGAGCATCTTCTCAAACTATCATGCCTAACTTAAAGGCGTTAAAGAAAAGTACTTATTGGGAGATAACCCAAAAGTTTTAGTTGAGTCTTGGAAGTTATTACTTCTGTAATAACCTCTCCTTATCCTTTTTTATTTGATTCGTGTGCCAAGAATAACCTCTAATGAGAGGGAAGTAAGATTTGGGGAAGTGCTGTCCTGAAACAGATTTTTGTGCTTCAATATAAAAATTCATGAAAAATCTCTTTATGTCGGATTGAGCTGTAATTTTCTGAATATACCCCCAGGTTATTAGCTAACTTCCATTGGTTCATCACCTTTCGATTTGAGCAACAGAAGGTCTTCGAACAAATCGGTTTTTACCTGCTGGTCTATTTTGATAGATTTCTGCCATTATTTACATTTGCCACTTAGTCTCTTTCTCTTTGAGTTCTCTTTGATCATTTGAACTTTTTAAAGGAAGTGATACAGTAGCTTGTGTTTTAATGGAAGTTTTACTTGTGTTAAAACTAAAACCCCAAAGGTTTATTATCTTTTGAATGCACTAATGTTGCTAATGAAGATTGTCTGAAGTTTTGTATGAAGGAAAGTTTCAGGTGTAGGGAAAGAATGATGTAATGAGATGAAGAATGGACAAAAGCTCAAGATCGGGGATGCCACCCGTGTCACCCCAAGAAATATCCAAGAAGTACAAGCGTCAAAGCTTGGGGATTCCCAAAGCATCCCCTTCTTCATCAATAAAATTCTCAGGTCTTTCTAGACACTTCATTTTTATTGTTTCATGCACTGCTGTGTTGTTCTTGGAGCAGCTTTGTTTTCATTTTTAGTTTTCATTTGCTTGGTTTGCTTAGTTTGCTTGAATAAATTGGTTGGACCCCCTCATTCATGCATTGGTTTCCAAATAAGTTGGTTTGGATTGGAAAAAAGTATGAAAAGTTCATGCTTAAGTGGTAAAAAGGAGTTTGTTTTTGACTGTGACCTATGCTTTATCATTTCATGCTTGGTATTATTTCGGCTTTATGCTTAGTGATTTTTGCTGTAGCATGACATGTTATAAACAATTGAGATTTCTTAATGTGCCTTGAAAGAATCATGCGTTGTTTTAGCATATTAAAGCATAGTATTGTGGTATTCTCCTTTGATGCTTTATTTGGGTTGACTTGGCGCATGCTCACACCATGTTAAGACTATACCAAGTAACCATAGCCTCTATGATCCTTTAGTTTTCAACTTTTAATATCACTTTATGCTTTAATTAATGATGTTTTGTCTCTTTGCATGATTATGGCCATTATTTCTCTCTTAGTTGGTCGCTCCCAGTCTTTTGCTAGACTCCATAACCAAGTATGAGTTCCACTCATGCATCCAACTCCAAATAAAACCAAGTTATTCCAAAGAGTCCACCATACCTACCTATTAGCATTTGCTATTCCAAGTATATTCATGTTTTTATCTACCTTCCGAATTAAACTTGTTATGAGAAAACTAGTGATTAAAGCTCTCACAAACTTGATGGCACACTTTACTTTTCTTGCCCATAATAAACTTGAACCATTGTGTCATCTATGTTGTATATGCTTGCACTTATACGTTGGGTATTAGCAGAACCATGTTGTCATGGGGAACACTTTCAACACTACACTTGTACTTTGTACCTAGTTGATATCATGCTCTTTTGTTTATGGATTTCATCGGTGTGAAATGAAAGGGAGCTTGTAAGTCCATGGAGTTATGTATGTGTGTTAGAGAAACGCCTGAGCGGCTGGTCTAAGCCATGCCTAATCATGGTGAAAACTTGTAGCATCAGCATAGTGAGCAATCTATGAAGCATTCTTCTTATAAAAAAGAGATAGAGATTGAGAAAAAGAAAAAAAAGATGAGAAAAGAGGAAAGAGAGAAAAAAATCACCATTTTCCCATGGTAAATAAGAAGATTGCTGAGATGCTCATTGTCTGCTTGCCTTGTCATTTTGATTATGGGATAACTCCTGTATCATGTGCAAGGGGTACCCCGTTGGCGGTTCTCTATGATACACATGTACTTACTATGACAAGAACTTACCGGTAACTAAACTTGAGTAGCATGAGGAGCGGCCCTCGTATTCAAGGGACATGAGATTGCCAACTTATACTTTGTCAAGCATATACTCCATAGTTTGTTAGCTTTAACCTTAATCACTTCAAGATGCTTATGATAGGGGCAATGGGAGCTAAAAACTAATAAGTACCATAATTTTTGGAAGCTCTTTATGAGACTTGAATCCGTGCTTCCTTCTATGAAGGCCTTTCTTTTACTTTTATGTTGAGTCTCCATCTTCTATCTTTATGCACCTATTGAGAGAGCATAGTGGCCATTCTTAGTTTAATGTGCATTGTCCCAAAACTTATTGATTGATTCATAATGTTGATATTGCTTGTTTTGAACTATTTGTATCTAGTCACCCTTATGAACTTTGAAGGTGTCCTATGCATTTATGTTTTGCTACTCCATGAGGGACAAGCTGAATGCCACTATGCTATGTTTTCTATATGTGAAACAAACAAACGTCTTTCAATGCATTGTTATTCATGAATATTTTGTTTGTACCTTTTCATGTTACAACATAGTTGCTATGTCTTATTGTTAGGACTATATCTTTCGTGCTATGTTAAAGTACTATGATCCCAGTTATCAATGTTTTACAAATACTTTGATCAAGATTATGATGGTGCATGTCACCTAAAAAATTATTCTTTGTTTTTATCACTTACCTACTCGAGGACGAGCAGGAGTTAAGCTTGGGGATGTTGATACGTTGCTAACATATCTATAATTTTTTATGTTACATGCTTGTTTTATATCTACTTTCTTATGTTTTGTCCACACTTTGGAGTACTTTCACACATTTTCTAGAACTAACCTATTAACAAGATGTCATAGTGCTAGTTGCCTGTTTTGTTCTGTTTTTGGCTCCAGAAAAGCCAGAAAATGAATATACTCGGAATTCGACGGGACAAAAGCCAAAGTCAATATTTTACCGGAAGACACATGGAGTCCGAAGGAGAGACGAAGGGGGGCCATAGGGAGGACACACCCCTCTTGGCGCGGGCAGCCCTAGGTTGTGTGAGGGCATGGTGTGGGCCCCCTGGCCGGCCACCGACCTTGCCCCTCCGCCTATAAGAAGCCTCCCGATCCAGAAACCCTAAGAAATCCAGCCTCCAGCCACGAAAAGTTCCGTAGCACCGCTGCCACCGAAGGGGAGATTCGGGGAACAGAAAGTCTCTGTTTCAGCACCCTGCCGGGACGGGGAAGTGCCCCCGGAGCCATCTCCATCGATCTCCACCACCATCCCCAGCGTTGTTGCTGATTCCCATGATGATGACGGAGTAGTTCTTCCTCAAGGCTAAGAGTTCTACCGGTAGCTATGTGTTCATCTGTCTCTCTATGCATGATCATATTGTGATCATGAGCTTTGTAATCAAGTAGATCTAATTTGCTACTAAAGTGCTTTAATAGATCTCTGCTCTCCCCATGTGTGTGAAAGTGACAGCGTGTACACCATGGTGGCACTTAGGCTAGAGATTACAAGTACTTGTTATGAGTTATATTTGGAGTTAGATGTCTCTATGAAATTGTGTAGTTTGTTGGAACCATCTAGTGCTCAAGCTGACAGTGTGGGGTTATCTAGAAGGGGAAATAAAACTTTAAGGAGTGTTGTGATAGCCCTACAATGGATTAGAGTGTCCAACCTGAGAGTAGTTTAGAGTAGTATCATGAAGAGAACATATTTATATGAGAGTATTCACTAGCGAAAGTATGATCCCTAGGACTTGTTTCTAAGCATTGAAACACCATTTGCAATTAGATATGTTACATGTTTGCTTGCTTCCATCTTTATTTCAGTTTTCCTTTAGTCTGTTCCAAGCCATCAAGCTATTTTCTGGCACCGTTGTATTTTATCCATACCACTTGTATTTCAATATCTCTTCGCCGAACTAGTGCACCTATACACCCGACAAGTGTATTGGATGTGTTGGGGACACAAGAGACTTCTTGTATCTTGATTGTAGGGTTGCTTGAGAGGGATACCTTTGACCACTTCCTCCCTGAGTTCAATAAACCTTGGGTGATCCACTTAAGGGAAATTTGCTGCTGTTCTACAAACCTCTGGACTTGGAGGCCCAACAACTGTCTACAAGAATAGAAGTGCATAGACATCAGGGATACATCAGTCCTTCCTTCTTGGAGTCGTCGGATGATGTTTAGGTTTGAAAGCTTCATATGATGTCCGCAAACTAGGTCCTACAAGGCTCATATACTACCCTTATTCGCACCTAACCTATCGGAGTAGTGGAATTAGTGTATCGTCCAAACATATTAGAGCTGATAGAGTTAGCGATTCTGCGGTCCTTCAGGTGGGTCTTCAGCTAAAGTAGCAGAGGGGAGGGGCTTCATAATTCTTCAGTTATTGTCTCATCTGATGACTCGTGATTTAATGCTTGGCGAAAGATGTCGGATATGGATATCTTTCTGAAATATCTTCTGGTAGACTGCGTATTTCCACCTTAGAGACTCACTAAGGCCCTTCGAGAGTGGTGTAGATCTTCCGTCTTGAAGTCCTGGCGTGATGCTAAAGAAGGCTGCATCTCCTTGGGTGTTGAGTTGAGGTCCTCAAGTGACGTTCTATTGCATAAATCTTGTTGGGGTGGTTTCCTAATGAAGCCTTATGGAGTTAGCATGGTATTTCTACCAAGAGTATAGTTCAAGGTTTTATAAAAGGTTTTGGAAAGCCTGGGGATAAGAGTAGTTGAAGGTTCTTTCTTGGAAACATAAGGAGATTATATCTTATAGATCTCCATAATTTTGTCAACAGAATCTAACAAATCAAACATGGTGGAAAGGGTATCTTGGCTTAGGTTTTGTAATGCTAGAACATTTGAGACTATGTAAAATGAGCTAGGTCAGTTTTGTCAAATAGCTTTTGTCAACTAAGGGTGAGGTATGGAGTATATTATCTGTTACACATTCAGATGCATCAGCGCAAAACAACAAGCAAGGTAACACTACATCACTAAGAAGAAAAAGTTTTTCTTCCCCTTGATTTTTGCATTCTGGACAACTAATCAGGGTTGCTGGAAGTAGGATGTTATAGTATCTAGGTAGATATATCTTGGTGCTTAGTTGTTCATATCGTACGATTTTTTTGTTTTCTATGTTGCAAACCCAATAGTGGTATCAGAGACTGATCTATGCGTAGATGCTTTGCACGAGTAGAACACATATGATTATGTGGGCACTGATGATCATGTTATGGCATATTCTATGTATTTTGGATATTATGGGCATAGTGGGATGAAGCGGCCCAGACTAACTTTAATGTCCTCGCCCATGAGACATGTTCCACGCTTGACATGCAACTAGTTTTGCATAAGTGCCTAGCGGGTTTCTGTCTCTCCTACTATAGTTAATATCAGATTTACAACGAGTTTCTAATAATTTGACTATCACCATTGTGGTTCCATGTTCGTAGGTAAGAACAGTTCTATCTCCGAAAGCCCTAAGCCATGTAAAAACATGCAAAGGTTAAATTAGAAGCATCTAGTTTAGTTGTTGCTAGGCAATTGTCATGATATGGTAATGTTATAATTTGTCGTATGGTTTGATACTCTTGGAAATTGAAACATACGAAACTGTAAGTTCCATAGACCTTGTCCTTACACATATTGGAATGATGAAGATCATACCATGATGCACAAGATAGTGATCAACTGCAAGAACCATATCATATCACTTTTTGGATATGATGTTTGTTTGCATCTTATATTGCGTGTATGACCCTTTAGTAGAATTATAAAATTATCCCTCATTTAAATATCAAAACAAAAATGTGTTCTTCCTTTAGTATGCACCCTTAAGAAAGTTCATCGTTTCAAGGCACCAAGTGATGATCGAGTGTGATAGACTCTACATTCGCATACAACAGGTGTAAGATAGTTTTACACATGCGGGTACTAAGGTTCTTACTTGGGGAGCCTAGCATGTATAGACATGGCCTCAGAACATGAACCAAAAGGTAAAGCATGAGTCATATAGTTGATATGATGCTCATATTGATGCTCGCCTTTGAAGTTACACCAATTCACGTGATGACCGGGCTTGGTGTAGTGGATTTGGTTCATGTAATCACCAAAACGACTCGGGGGATGTTGGTTTTGAGTGGGAGTTCATGTAGTAAGATGATTAAAGTTGATCTTAATTTATCATAAACTAAATCGAAGTGAATTTGCATAATTTCTTTTTGTCATTGGCATTCGTTTACTACTTTATGCTTAGTTATAATTGAGATAATATAACTATAGAATTCTGGGTATTTACTTTATCAACTAGTATCTTATTGTTTTGATTGTTAATCTAATTTTAGAAGTCCTATTGCAAACTTTCAGCAAAATCCATTTACTCCATGAAGTTTAATAAGTAGTATTAAATCAAGAGAAACAATTCCAGTGTTAGTATCTAAAGTATCATGTTTGCCTCCATGATCCTTGATATTCAAAAGATGTTTTAGTATCAAGGTTATCTAGGATCTAAAAAGATTTTTTCAGAAACCAGCATGTGTGTAAGATATTGTGATATCTGAAACAATGTTTTGGTTGCAATATGATAGAGTATAATTTAACAAAATACATGTTCTCATATTGTATGAGAATTTGCGACGGTTGGAGACGCTAGACGTCCTAATATCCCAAAATGTTTTGGGAACTAACATTATACTCATGTTTCGCCTTTATAAGTTATAGTTGCTTGATCATGAAAGTTATCATGATAAGGATGAATAGAATATGTAGGTAGAATGTTTACTACACTAAAATATACGAAAGAATGGATTTTGTAAGAACACTAAACATTTGATGATGGTGATCTAGTTCAAAAGTGCAAGTCCAAGATATTAGTATTTGACTAACAAGCTTTGGAACTAAGTGTCTTGTGTATGGCACCACTATTGAGGTTGATAGATTCTTTTAAAAATAAAAGGAAATGCTGAAATAGAATCTACAAAATATTTGGTAGAAAGAGAAAGACTGGAAATGTCCAGCTTCGGTATATAGATGATACACATGTTATGGTTGTATTCTTTGCTTGTTAAAATATGTGGTTCTTGGGTATTGGATACTGAATTTGTTGGTGTAAAGTTTCATATAGAACAACACAATTCATGAACTGCAATGGCCTATAGCAAGAGAATATGTGATGATGTTCATCGAAAACAAATAAAGTTATTTTGTTATGGTAATATGAGAACAATGGTTGTTCAAATTACTACCATATTCCATAGAAGATGGATGAACTTTTACAAGTCTAGTTGGAGAAATCATGTCCATAAAAACTAATGCTAAAATGTTGCAAGAGAAATGATTGAAAGATCACTTACAAAGTGACATCACTGTTTAAATTATATTGGAAACAAAACATGAAGAAATTCATGTTGATGGATTTTTGGAGTCTTTGATTTTGATCAATTGACGCTTGTGAGACTTTCTTGGAAATAATTGAAACTCCATTCATACGCCAAAGAGGAACGGATGACTAACTTATTGGACATTTTGCATATTGATGTATATAGTCCATTATGTGTAGCCATGAGCAGTGGATCTTTCAACTTAATATACTTTCTTCGAAAATTTAAGTGAATATATGTGTATATTTACTTAATAAGGAAGAAGTATGAAACATTTTAAAAATGTTCAAAGTATTTCAAGATGAAGTAGAAAATCATTGTAACGAGAAAATAAAGAATTTATGATTGGATCATAAAGGAAGATATTTGAGTTACAAGTTTAGCAAAACACCTAAGATTTGATGAATCGTTCCATGGGTTTGCATTTTTCGATAAACCATAGGAGTATGGAATGTTCGAGAGATGAAACCAAACTTTGTTTGACATGGTAAGATCAAAGGTGTCATTTATAAAACTGCCACTATGTTTTAAGGATTAAAGCTCTATAGACTACCTTTTTACACTGAAAAGAGCACCATCATGAATGACACCATATGGGTTATGGTTGGGGATAAAACCCGAGTTGTCTTTTCTTAAATTTTGGTATGCCAGGCATAAGTAAAATGTTTACAACCATAAACAGATAAGCACGTCTTTGTAGATTATCCCAAAGCAACAGTTGGGTATTCCACCATAACACCGAAGACAAAATAGTTTGTCGCTTAAAACGTCAAGTTTCTTAAGAAGGAATTTTTTGCAAAAGTTAAGTGCGAGGACAATAGAACTTGGATTAGGTTAATGAACCTAAACAAGATGTGCTAAGTAGCACAACACCGGAAAGTGTCTCGAAGGTGGCCAAAATGCTCATGGCTCACGTGAATATAAAGGTGTTGATCTCGGATATTATAGTTCCTATTGAACCATTGTTGGGGGGATGACCCTAGGTAGGGTCAAGCTGAGGTATAAGGATGGAGTCTGCCGAGGTATAATGAGGTCAAAGCAAGTGCTGGCCAGGTACCAAGAGGCTGACCGAGTCATGAACGACTTACCCATGATCGGATTCACCCGACAAGACCCCAACGGACATATTTCATATGTCAGCATTAGGAACTACTTGTATCATGTTTGCAGGTACCATCTTGACCGAGTTAGCCAGGTTAGAGCCGAGTTATGGGTTGGCATACACGAGAAGGAAGGAATCATCTCCAAGGTCTATGCTTTTCTCTCTCTACAAGGTTTCCCTATAGAGATAACGCTAGAGACAAAGGTTAGAGAGATAGAGACAGATCACATGCCCACGAGCGTGACGATGTCTGACCGCCAACAGGAAGACAACATGGACTCTAGGGAATTGCCTCATAGAGGGTGGCGACATACGAAAGGAGAGCACCGCTTTGCTATTTCAGGAAGAGCATCTCTAGAGAATATGCTGGCCATGTATGCCCTAAGTGTAACCTGGCCACCCCTTTATAAGGTGAACCAGGGCCACCAAGGAGAGGGTCGGTCATTTTGGTTAAGGTAAAACCCTATTGTGTGAGTATAGAGCAGGATAGCTTCATCTCCTTCCTCTCCTCAGTACATCTCAAGGAGCATCAGTATTCTCCATTGATTCATAGAATAGAGATCTCAGTGTGCGGAATCACCACTCTATCCCTCCCCGGATACCATTAGTGCACATTGGCCCCATCTTTAGCCTACCCTTGGTATCCACCCTGACACCACCATGATAGTTGGAGCCCACCGTGGGACTTTGTTAGCGACAACACGCGCAGCATCGGCAACATCCTGCCTCCGTGCAATGGGCTCTTCGTCAGCTTCAGCACGCACAAGATCTACATCCGCACCGACGATTCCTGCCCGTACCCACAGTGAGCCACCGTGTCGGGAGAACCTCCTCTCAGACCGGCTCGCGGTCCGCGTATCGCTCGCCCTGCCAGTTGCGTTGAGGTGATGATGACCGCGCCAGATGCAGGCACGAGAAAAGACCCGTCAGAAGAAGGAGAGGTAACTCCCAGGGCAGCTAGGGCTAGAGGTCCACCACTGGAAATGCCACAAAATATACTACAGCAAGCCATCGAGAGCCTAACTACACCTATAGCTCCCACAGTAGATCCAACTCAGGCATAAGCCGAACTAGAGGAAACCCGGCAGAAAATGTTAGCGGAGGCCAAGAAAGTAGAAGCGGCTCAGCAAGTGTTGAACATCACAATGCGTGAGTATGCTAGGGCAAATAAGATAAGCACTATTCCCACCCGCATGGATGGTGTAAAGATTAGGGGATATAACCTCATTAGTGAAATAGATAAGGAATATGTGCCTAGGCTAGGAGATTCGGTTAACCCCATGTCAGCAGGGCTGCCAAGGTATAGCACCCTGGCAAAGAACCTCAGGGCTGCCGATGCAGCCGCCACCGAGTTAGATAGTCCAACTGGCAAAGCCCAGAAGAGGCAGCAAGCAAGAGTCATAGAGCTAGTGCACATCGCGAACCAGCAAAATGAAGAGATTCACAGGTCTAACACGACAAGGGAAGGGGGTTCCCGCGTCATTCATTTGGGTGGGGGCTATCCTGCAAAATCAGCCGGGGCAACCTCATCCCCCGGAGCAGACCCAAGGAGAGAAGAGGTGGTAACCTCTGCAGAAGAAACAATCAGATGCTATCGTATGACCCGGTGATGTCTACGCACTTCTATTCCTGTAGACAGTTGTTGAGCCTCCAAGTGCTGAGGTTTGTAGAACAACAACAAGTTTTCCCTTAAGTGGATCACACAAGGTTTATCGAACTCAGGGAGGAAGTGGTCAAAGGTATCCCCTCTCAAGCAACCCTGCAATCAAGATACAAGAAGTCTGTTGTGTCCCCAACACACCCAATACAATTGTCAGGTGTATAGATGCACTAGTTCGTCGAAGAGATAGTGAAATACAAGTGATATGGATAATTATAAGTGG
Source organism: Avena sativa (assembly GCA_916181665.1). Classification (NCBI taxonomy): domain Eukaryota; kingdom Viridiplantae; phylum Streptophyta; class Magnoliopsida; order Poales; family Poaceae; genus Avena; species Avena sativa. The sequence goes on from OV702290.1 coordinate 202,407,161, forward strand.
TAACGGTGCCAGAAAATACCTTGATGGCGTGGAAGAGACTAAAGGCAAACTGAAATAAAGATGGAAGCAAGCAAACATGTAACAGATTTAGTTGCAAATGGTGTTTTAATGTTTAGAAACAAGGCCTAGGGATCATACTTTCACTAGTGAACACTGTCATATAAATATCCTCTCTTCATGATACTACTCTGAACTACTCTTCGGTTGGACACTCTAATCCATGGTAGGGCTATAACAGCACACCTCAAAGTTCACTTTCCCCATCTAGATAACCCCACACTATCACCTTGAGCACTAGATGGTTCCAACAAACACCACAATTTCATAGAGTCATCGAACTCCAAATATAACTCATAATAAGTATTTGTAATCTCTAGCCTAAGTGCCACCATGGTGTACACGCTGTCACTTTCACACACATGGGGAGACCAAAGATCTATTAAAGCACTTAAGTAGCAAGGTAGATCTACTTGATTACAGAGCTCATGATCACAATATGATCATGCACATAGAGAGAGATGAACACATAGCTACCGGTATAACCCTTAGCCTTGCGAGAGAACTACTCCCTCCTCATCATGGGAATCAGCAACGCCGATAGAGATGGTGGTGGAGATCGCAGGAGATGGCTCCGGGGGCACTTCCTCATCCCGGTAGGGTGCCGGAACAGAGACTTTCTGTTCCTCGAATCTCTCCTTCGGTGGGGGCAGTGCTGTGGAACTTTTCGTGGCTGGAGGCTCTTCCACTAATTAGGGTTTCCTCCCTTTATATAGCTTCTCGGATTCCCATCACCCCATCTTGGGCTACAGTAAATCAGGCCTATCGGGCCCGTCCGGACTCGGAATCAGCTAAATTTTATGTTCAAAATATTTGTCGTGAAATTTCCAACAAATTTGTAGTTTAAGAGTTTTCTGTCTGACGCCGTATTCGATCCGAAACGTGACCATCTTCAAAAAGAGTTCTGAGACAGATTTCTGGAAAATCCCAATTTGACTCCAACAAGGTTTCCACTTGTATTCTTGGTAATTCCTACACATCAAAGTGTAAAACAAAAACATTATGCACTTTTGCAACTATTAGTGGGTTAGTTCAAATAAATCATAAACTTTATATAAAAAGGAGTATCAAAAGCATATTATTAGCATAAAACCATCAAAAATTATAGATACGTTATGGACGTATCAACATCCCGAAGCTTAGTTTTTGAGGTGACATGTAGCCAACTCAATCTTGATCTTCATTATTATAAAAGCATTGATAGCTGGGATTAAAGTACTCTAAACATGAACATGAAAGATACAGTTCTAACAATAAGACATAGCAACTATGTTATAACATGAAAAGGTACAAACAAAAGATCATTAATAACAATGCATTGAAAGACGTTTGTTTGTTTCACATATAGAAAACATAATGAGAATGGTATTCATCTTGTCCCTCATAGTGTAGCAAAATATAAATGCATAGGACACCTTCAAAGTTCATAAGGGTGACTAGATAAAAATAGTTTAAGAACAAGCAATATTAAAGTTATGAATCAATCAACAAGTTTTGGTACAATGCACATTAAACTAAGAATGACCACTATGCTCTCTTAATAGGTGCATAGAGATAGAAGATGGAGACTCAACATAAAAGTAAAAGAAAGGCCTTCATATAAGGAAGCAGGGATTCAAGTCTCATAAAGAGCTTCCAAAAATTATGGTACTTATTAGCTTTTAGCTCTCATTGCCCCTATCATAAGCATCTTTAGGTGATTAAGGTTAAAGTGAACAAACTATGTAGTATATCCTTGACAAAGTATAAGTTGGAAATCTCATGTCCCTTGCATACGAGGGACGCTCCTCATGCTACTCAAGTTTAGTTACCGGTAAGTTCTTTTCATAGTAAGTACATGTGTATCATAGAGAACCGCCAACGGGGTACCCCTTGCCCGATGATACGGAAGAATCCCCATATCAAAATGACAAGGCAAGCAGACAATGAGCATCTCGGCAATCTTCTTATTTGCCATGGGAAAATGGTGCTTTTTTCTCTCTTTCATCTTTTCTCATATCTTTTTTTTCTTTTTCTCAATATCTGACTCTTTTTTATAAGAAGAATGCTTCCTAGACAACTCATTATGGTTACGCTGCAGGTTTCCATCATGACAGCATGGATTAGACCGGCGGCCCAAGCGTTTTCCTAACACACATACATAACTCCATGGAGTTACAAGCTCCCCTCTCATTTCACACTGACGACATCCATAGACAAAAGAACATGATACCAACTAGGTACAATGTACAAGTGCAGTGTTGAAAGCGTTCCCCATGACAGCATGGTTCTGCTAATCCCCAACATATAAGTGCAAGCATATACAACATAGATGACACAATGGTTCAAGTTTATTAGGGGCAAGAAAAGTAAAGTGTGCCATCAAGTTTGTGAGAGCTTTAATCACTAGTTTTATAATAACAAGTTTAATTCGGAAGGTAGATAAAAACATGAATATACTTGGAATAGAAAATGCTAATAGGTAGGTATGGTGGATTCTTTGCAATAACTTGGTTTTATTTGGAGTTGGATGGATGAGTGCAACTCATACTTGGTTATGGAGGCTAGCAAAAGACTAGGAGCGACCAACTAAGAGAGCAATAATGATCATAATCATGCAAAGCGACAAACCATCATTAATTAAAGCATAAACTGATATTACAAGTCGAAAACTAAAGGATCATAGAGGCTATGGTGATTTGGGATAGTCATAACATGGTGTGAGCATGTGCCAAGTCAACCGAAATAAAGTATCAAAGGAGAATACCACAATACTATGCTTTAATATGCTAAAACAACACATGATTCTTTCAAGGCACATTAAGAAATCCCAATTGTTTATAACATGTCATGCTACAGCAAATATCACTAAGCATAAAGCCAAAACAAAATCAAGCATGTCATGACAAAGCATAGGCCACAGTCAAAAACAAGATCCTTTTTGTACCACTCAAGCATGAAGCTTCCTACTCTTTTCCAACACCAATCGACTTATTTGAAACAACTCACAAAGATAATAATAAATAAAGATTAGTGAGATTGTCTCACAAATCCACAAAGAAGAACTAAAAAGTTATAAGCTGAAAGCACAAGCAAACTAAGGCTAAACCCAGTGCTAGCAAAAGAAAATATTCACAAAACAATAAGAATGAAAACTAGAGTGTTCTAAACAATGAAAGCAGGGTGTGTCTCTCTCCAAAAGAAGTGTTGGGATCCAACCAACTTATTGCAGCAAAGAAAGCAAAAGAAAACTAAAAAAAAAACAAAGACGCTCCAAGAAGAACACAATAGTGCATGAAACAATAAAAATGAATTGTTTGGAAGAAACCTGAAATTTTTATTGATGAAGGAGATGCCTTGGGCATCCGCAAGTTTTGACGCTTGTACTTCTTGGATATTTCTTGGGGTGACACACGTGGCATCCCAAGCTTGAGCTTTAGTCCATTTTTCATCTCATTACATCATTCTCTCCATACACCTGAAATTTATCCTTCATACAAAACTTCACACAATCTCTATTAGCAACATTAGTGCACTCAAGATAATAAGTCTTTGGATTCAGTTTCAACACCAATAAAACTTCCATTAAAATACAAGCTACTGAAGCACTTCCCTGAAAAAGCTCAATTCCCCAAAGAGAACCCAAAAAGGAACCAACAAGAAGCAAATGCAAATAATGGCAGAAATCTGTCAAAACAGACTAGCAGGTAAAAACCAATTTTTTCGAAAACCTTATGTTGCTCAAATCGAAAAGTGTTGAACTAAAGAAAGTTAGATGACAACCTGGGACAGAAGCACAAAAATTAACGCCTCAAAAATACGTACAGAGATTTTACACGAATTTTTACAGCGAAGCATAAAAATTTGTTTCGGGACAGCAACTCTCCCAAGCATTACTTCTCTCTCATTAGAGGTTACTCTTGACACAAAAAGGAAATTAAAAGGATAAGGAGCGGTTATTACATAGGTAATAACTTCCAAGACTCATCTAAAACTTTTGGGTTATATCCCAATAAGTACTTTTCTTTAACGCCTTTAAGTTAGGCATGATAGTTTGAGAAGATGCTCACATAAGAAATATGAATTGAAGTAAAAGAGAGCATCAAGAAGCAAATTCAAAGAACATTTAAGTCTAACCCACTTCCTATGCAAAGGAATCTTGTAAAGAAACAAGTCATGAAAGCACAAAGCAACCATAGTAAAGCAAAACAAGTGCAACTTCAAGACTATCAACATAAAGAGGGGAAACTTAATATTATTGAGATGCATAAAACCATGTTTCCCTCTCTCATAATAACTTTCTGTAGCATCATGAATAAAATTAACAATATAATTATCATATAAAACATTCTTATCATGAGGCACATGCATAAAACAATTATTACTCTCCATATAAGCATAGTTATTCTTATTAATCGTAGTGGGAGAAAATTCAACAAAATAGCTATCATTATTATTCTCATCACCATAATCATCAAATATAAGAGGCATATTGTAATCATATTTAATTTTCTCCTCAATAGTAGGTGGACTGAGAATATCATCTTCATCATTGTAATCATCATATATTGGAGGTTTGATATCATCATAAGCAATAGAATAACAAAATGAAGAGATTCGCAGGTCTAACCCGACAAGGGAAGGGGGTTCCCGTGTCATTCATTTGGGTGGGGGTGCTCCTGCAAAATCAGCCGGGGCAGCATCATCCCCTAGAGCAGACCCAAGGAGAGAAGAGGTGGTAACCTCTGCAGAAGAAACAACGAGATGCTATCGTATGACCCAGTGATGTCTACGAACTTCTATTCTTGTAGACAGTTATTGGGCCTCCAAGTGTAGAGTTTTCTAGAACAACAACAAGTTTTCCCTTAAGTGGATCACCCATGGTTTATCAAACTTAGGGAGGAAGTGGTCAAAGGTATCCCCTCTCAAGCAACCCTGCAATCAAGATACAAGAAGTCTCTTGTGTCCCCAACACACCCAATACACTAGTCACATGTATAGGTGCACTAGTTCGGCGAAGAGATAGTGAAAGACAAGTGGTATGGATAATTATAAGTGGTAATGGTGCTAGAAAATTCCTTGATGGCATGGAAGAGACTAAAGGAAAACTGAAATAAAGATGGAAGCAAGCAAACATGTAACAGATCTAGTTGCAAACGGTGTTTTAATGTTTAGAAAATAGGCCTACGGATCATACTTTCACTAGTGAAACCTCTCATATGAATATCTTCTCTTCATGATACTACTCTGAACTACTCTCCGGTTGGACACTCTAATCCATGGTAGGGCTATAACAACACACCTCAAAGATCACTTTCCCCATCTAGATAACCCCACACTGTCACCTTGAGCACTAGATGGTTCCAACAAACACCACAATTTCATAGAGACATCCAACTCCAAATATAACTCATAACAAGTATTTGTAATCTCTAGCCTAAGTGCCGCTATGGTGTACACGCTATCACTTTCACACACATGGGGAGAGCAGAGATCTATTAAAGCACTTGAGTAGCAAGGTAGATCTATTTGATTACAAAGCTCATGATCACAATATGATCATGCATAAAGAGAGATGAACACATAGCTACCGGTAGAACCCTTAGCCTCGAGATAGAACTACTCCCTCCTCATCATGGGAATTAGCAACGCCGATGGAGATGGCTCCGGGGGCACTTCCCCATCCCGGCAGGTTGCCAGAATAGAGACTTTCTGTCCCCCGAATCTCTTCCTTGGTGGCGGCGGCGCTGCGGAACTTTTCGTGGCTGGAGGCTCTTCCACGAATTAGGGTTTCCCCTTTATATAGATTCTCGGATTCCCGTCACCCCATCTTAGGCTGCAGTAAATTGGGCCTATCGGGCCCGTCCGCACTCGGAATCAGTTAAATTTTATGTCTAGAATATTTGTCATGAAATTTCCAACAACTTTGTAGTTGAAGAGTTTTCCGTTTAACGCCGTCGTCAATCCGAAACGTGACCATCTTCAAAAAGAATTCTGAGACAGATTTCTGGAAAATCCCAATTTGACTCCAACAAGGTTTCCACTTGTATTCTTGGTAATTCCTACACATCAGTGTAAGACAAGAACATTGTGCATTTTTGCAAATATTAGTAGGTTAGTCCAAATAAATCATAAACTTTATATAAAAAGGAGTATCAAAAGCATATTATTAGCATAAAACCATCAAAAATTATAGATACGTTATGGGCGCATCACTCGGCTGAAGGGTTCCACAGCAGAAAACAAAAAAATCCTACGATGGAACCTCCTAAACTACCCAAGATCTATCTATGTAGTAATGTGATAATGGCCGAGCGTATAGAATACATACCCTTGTAGGCCATACGCGGTTAATGTTCCGAGGGGAACGTGGTTGATGTAGTCGTACTTGTAGCCAACCTCAAGGTCACGAAGCTCCTCGCAGGTCACCCCTTTCTCCTTCTTCATCGTGTAGCAGCTCTGGCTCACGACATTTAAGTGTCCCAAGTGTTGCACCTCGTGTCTTCATACACATCCGGTGTATGATGAGACCTCCGACTCCCCGATCCCACCGAGAGTGCGGAAGTTAATATCCGGCTAGGAATCCCGGTAGCGCAACGGTGTGTTGCAGGTGTGTCGCCTCTTGTGCGGACAGTCCTTACTTGGGACTGTGCCAACGTGTGAAGACAACTAGAAAGAGAGGGAAGGAGAAAGTCAACCAAAGGACTTCTCCAATTATCGTGTTTAATACCACCCATGGGAACCCTTTTATATAGGTGGAGGGGGCGTGCCCTCTCCATTGGATGCCCCATGTGGGACTATTCTTAAAAGAAAAGGGCAGGAAAAACATGTGACAGCCGGCTAGGACAATGGGGCAGCCGGATGGGCCACCCCGCCAAGGCCTAGCCTGGCTAGGCGAGCAGCAGCCAGTGGTGACCGGATGGGTCGTTCGTGCCCCAAGGCCCAGCAACTGGTGGCGACTAGTGCTGTCCAGGTGGGCCGGTGATCCGCTCGCCCGGCGTGGCCCATGTAGTAGCACGCGGCTGCGGTGCCCCAACCAGGCCCCGGGTGACTAGGTTGGCTGGATCGACTTGGCAGCCCAGCATGGCGCCTCTCCGCCCGCCTTCTCAACGCCCTCGCACGGCACTTAGTGCCTGCTGCCCGCCTCTGTGGGCTGCCAGGCCCACCGATGGTAGAAGCTGTTTTTCTCAGCTGTTCCTTTTTCCTTTTTCCAGGGTGACTTTCCATGGGTCAATTCCCTCCCAGGATTTGCCCTAATATGAAAGTTGATTTCATAAATCTTAATTTAAATATTATTTAGAATATATTAATTCCTAATTAACATATAATAAATGTATATTTAAATTCTCATTTATCTGAAAACACTTTTCTGGTCTTTTCCTTTATTCCTTTATCCGAACAACTTCGAATCTCTCTACGAAACAATTACGTCTTTCTCTTTCTCTACTTTGGTTCCATCTTACGGATGATCACTCTCATCATACCCTTAAGTGTATCCCCTCGAAGCTCGGGAATGCTCTAGACATGATCTATATCAATGATCATCAGAGGGACCAGGGATGCCCATGTGACCCCTATACACTCCAGATGACAATTTCGTTTGAACTGTAAAATATAGAATCCAATTTACCTTTGTTTCTTGATATGACTTGTCTGAGATCCGATCATTGTTATCACATACCCTGTTCAATCTCGTTACCAACAAGTTATGTTTTACTTGTTACTGTGATATTACATCCCTATGACCGAGTCACATGTTGCAACATTTATGGATGTAATCTCACCAAGCTAGCCGTATGTATCTTACCCATCACGTGGGTGAACAAATCCCGGTCTTCTAGTCACATGTCATCTAATGTTCCTTTGGAATACACAACATATACCTTTATGATCACCGTATTACCATATGACGTTTGATGCAGTCAAAGCAGACTTGGGAAACAGTGAGTAATATGAACTCACGGTCTAAGGAAAACGATACTAGATTTTAGCTACTACAACAATGAACTATATGACTTGATTGTGTCGCAATCTTTCGAGGAATGTCCATCACATCATTCTCCAATGATATGACCTTGTTGTCAATTGGAATAAATTCCCATGATTTTGAAACCCGGGTCATCCTCATGACCAACGAAGTAGTATAAATAGAGGCTACTAGGGACTTGGTTTGTTTCATACCACACCTGTACCAATGTTTCTACTTGATATAGTTATAGCACAATATGAAACTATTATAAACTAATTGAGATATGAGAATAAAAACCTATTTATTATTTGCCTCTAGGGCATATCTCCTTCACCGACAGTGGATGGGAAAGACAAAGCCGCACAGTGCAATGATGATAGAAGGAGTGTTAGATGAGGTAACAGTTGTCAAGGAAACCCCAGGCAAGGCAACATGAGTCAAGGGAATGCTGGGCACGGCCATGCCGGACAGCGTAACTTGGCAGGAGCATGACATTACCCCCCATAGAAGCAACAATATGTACCTCGGCAAGATCAAAGTGCAAGGCTAGCTATGCAACATAAATATGCTCATCAGGGGCAAAATAGGTACAATGATGGTTACTCGGCGATGGCCAATGTCGGTTTTCCCAAGCCAGATCATCATGTGATGGGAAATGCAATGGTATCAAGGCTGGGAAATAGGAACTTGCAGCCGAATGATGCAAGATTGAAGCTGGATGGAATTTATATGTCAAAAATAATGGAAGGGACAGGCCCCATAGGACCGGCATGCTTTGGACCTCGGATTATGAGGGAACCACCTATGCCAAACTTTCTGTTGGCTAGGGGAACGAAGACATATCACGGTAGCACCAAGCCGCAAGATGTGTTGATTGATTATGCCAACGCTATGCACATCGCACAGGGATCTCAGATGGGCATTAAGGAATGTGCCTCAGATGCTTGAGGGACCAGCAAGGGTCTGGTTGAATAATCTACCACCAGGAAGTATCAACTGTTGGTTGGATCTTGAGGAGATGTTCATCAATAACTTCACTAGCACATATAAGAGGCCAAACAGGTCACAACACTTGGCAATGTGTAAGCAGAGGTTGAATGAGACCGACCGAGAGTTTTTGACTCGGTGGTGTACATTGCGCAACTCGTGTGAAGGTGTGAGCAAGTCATAGGCAATTGTATGGTTTGCACAAGGGTGTAGACATGCAAGTGTACCGTGGAAAAGTCTATAGAGGGATATGCCAACTATGTTGGCCGAGACAATCAAGATTGCATACTCATATGCATTAGGAGATCCAACCCAACCCCTGCTTATGTCAGCTGGGCCGAATGAGGAGTACTACTCCAAGGATGGGGCCGCGTCTTCTCGGTGGAATGATTTCCGGGGCAAGAGAAGAGATAAAAGGCTGGATTATTGGTACAACTCGAATCATGTTGTTGTTGTGACCCAAGATCAGCCAGATGTTGGGAGTAACCAGCGGCAGAAGAACAGTAACCAACTGTGGACACAAAAGAGTGATGGCAAGAAAACCTGGACCAATGAACAGAAAAAACAGTGGCAAGAAAAAAGAGACAGGCCGAGATATACCTATGAGACTATGCTGGATCAACCATACATGCCCAATCCGAGTAAAACAGCGAATCATACGACCCGACAATGTGAATGGATGCAGCATGTAGGATAAGTAAACATGGGGCCACCTCCGGAACCTCGGCTACCACAACTCACAGGGGCAAATGCTCAGCAAGTAATGTTGCCACCACCCCTGCCGAGGTATGTGAATCATCAAAGATGGGAAGTGCAATAGGTGCAGAACCAGAACCAAGCAGAGTATGAATATGCTGACCAAGGAGGTCGAAATGAATATAGGGAGCACCACCAGAGCTATTGTGTGCTTACCATAGTGCAAAATGATAGGCAAAGTGTGTAGAGGAGACACATGTAAGTCAATGATGTTATGCCGGTTGTGCTGAAGTATATGTACTGGTCAGATCAAGAACTCATGTGGAGCATAAAATATCATCCCAAGATCATGACGAGTCCTGGGAGAATATCATTTTGCGCCCCAAAAGTTGAGTGCCCAGGCAAAGTTGTACCCAAGTTGCTTGTAATTAGCCATGTTGCCCACAGTTGGCGTGCCAAATACTCAGAGGGTCTTTTTCGGCATGAATTCAACATAATGTTTCAATAAAAAATATCAGGCTAACTTCCGTCAAGTTGGCCCCCTGACAGTTTTCGCCGTTATGTCGCTGCCGTTGCGTAGGCATGGTGCATGTCACATAGGCTTGCAGCGCTGGCGCAGTGGATAGGACAACACAACCGATAGCGTGTTTTGACGTGACAAAATAGGGCGCATATATCCTTGTTATTACTATTTTTAATATTTGTTTACTCACAAGCTGGAATGGCCACCCAGGGCCGGCCCTAAAATTTTTGGGGCCCGGGACGAGACTAAAACCTCGGACCCTTGATATAGCCATCAGAATAATACTAAGGAATATTTTACGTGAAAAACAAATATTATCTCACTAAAATTTAAATGCATCCAAAAGAAGTTTATTCTATCATTTCTTGATGCAAAATCACTTATGATGGGGTCGATGTCCTTGTTATCCAATGATTTTTTCTCTATACATAATGTTGCCCTGAAACATTTGTATACATCTCTTCTCTGTGATTATACCAAAATAGCCACCTCTTTTGCTTCTTTTCTTTTAGTGTGTCCAGATGGACGACATGATCTACAAAATAAATTTACATCAAATAACAAATGGTACAAACTATATATCATGTATGGGTGTGGTAATACAATGTTCAATATACTTCAGATTGGTCAAATCGGAATTATGTTGTGTATGTTATGCTTAGAGATGTGAAGGAAAAGCTATGTGGCGTATCCTCATTATCCGGGTCCCCTAAAATTCAAATTGTCGAGATAAACTTACAAACATTGATCATACTAAGATTTTTTTTAGAAGAAAACAAGAGCTCTAAATCTCAATGAATTGGTACCGTGACTCATGCGCTCATCAGTCTGCCGCCCATTGGTCAAGCCCAGAAGATCACTGAAGATATCAACCATGCACGGACGCATGGTTGGTCAGTCCATCGCCCGTCCGTGGGTTGTGGCCTGAGCGCCTCCATTCCTCGTGCGGCCACGGCCGTCGCACAAGCGAGGTAGTCAAGAAGGCGATAGGAATAGATCCCTAATTCGCTGGGTCACCACCGACGATGCCTTTTCTTCATACTACTTTTTTTCCTAGCACGTGATATAATGCAGCATGGCCCATTAGACTTGTTTTCTACCTCAGAAAATATGCTTACATGTAATACTGTGCAACTAGGATGGGCCCTTGGATTTTTGGGGCCCTGCGCGGCCGCACACCCTGCCCACCCCAGGGCCGGCCCTGCGGCCACCGCCACGCGTCTCTCCATTGGACTTTTGTCCCTGTTGTTAACCACTACCTTAGAAACACATCGACGGTTCCATCGTTCTCCTGTCTCGCAGACCACTCTTCTTCTTCCTGTCATCTGTCTTCTTTCCGTCTTCTCCTTGCCGCCATGGAAGGTCGTCACACTCTAGAGACAATCTTCATTGCCCATGACAATAAGAAGATAGCCGCTGTATACACCAACGAGGAGGAGACAGTGGTGTGAGTCCTGAGGATGTACGAGGATTGTCTTGTGCAAGACGAGGACAAGTTCATGGGATTGGACCTTGAGTACACCCCAGAGGAACTAGAGTTGTAAAATGAAGTCGTTGTCGTTCAACTGGCCATGAGGAAACACGTCCTCGTCTACCACTACTCCTGGTTTGTAGATCTTCTCTATGTAGTTAACCACTTTTCGGGTTTTCTCCTCTTATTCTTTATCCATTTGCTCATCTTGCAACTACTGAATTTTATTAGGACCAAATAAATTATGACAACCCAATGTTGAGAGTCTTGATCTTGCATTTACTAAACTTTTTAAAATTATATTGAGATGATGATCTTGCATTGACCAAACATTTGTAGTTACAAATTTTGGCGATGACAAACTACATACTTTCAGGACTAACAAGAAGTGCCCGGCGCTGCTTCAGTTCCTTGTAGAAAAGGGAATTATTTTCTGCACTGTCGACAAAAGAACTGGTTTTTTAAAATTTCGTCTTGAGAGAATTACAATTCCTGCGCACAAGTGGATGGATATTTAGAGTCTTGTCAAGATCATAGGGCGATCGAGGAAGGATGGAATGGATACACTCGCAACTAAAATCCTTGATGAGTCGGACGACAGAATGAAGGAAGATTTCCCTACGGATCGGCACGATTTATGGGAGGAGAAGCCGTTATTTGAGATAAACCTGAAGTATGCAGTCATAGATGCTTACGTGACCTACCAGCTATACAAGAAGATCCATTTCTTTCTATGTTTCCTCGTGTTTTATCCTAGTTGTAAGAGGGAAGACGAGCTTAGAGGAGCCCTTTGTACCAAATGCAGCATAGCTAAGCGTGACACTACATATGCAAAGGAAATGGCTACATTTGAAGCAGCTGACAGAGAGGCTGCAGCTGAAGCAGCAAGCAGAGAGGCAACATCTTCCAGCGGCAATAACCAGGCCCGTGATGCACCGCTAATTGTGCCGCGGGATGCTAAAGATAGGGAAGCCAAGGAAGATTCTAGGTGGGAAGAACTTGCATTTTGTGAGCTGTTGGATGATGAATAATGTAATAAACAACTGGAATGCTCTCAGTTGGTATCCTAGGAATGACGGCAAGCACCTCAAGTGGTCTGATAAGAAGTGAATTAAATTTTACTCCTTTGTGTTATGTTTCTGTTTTGTGGAACTCATGTAGCTCGTCAAGATGGCTAGCGCCTCAAGTGAGAGAAGTGAACTAAATTTTACTTCTTTGTTTTATGTTTTTATATGTGTCTGGTAGCTTGTGAAGATGGCAGCTCGTTAACTAGCAGTTTCAAAGAGTACCCTTTTCTTCTCTCGCTAACAATTATGTTTCATTTTTCCCAAATTGGTAGCAAATCTAGAGCAGCTTCTCTCTTCTATCATTCGTTCTCTTTTGGCCCTCTTTTTGGCCTGATCTGGTAACAAATCTAGAGCATCAAATCACACCAGGGAGAATACATTCATTCAGAAATCAAAAAAATGTAGATATAGCTGTGCACAGCTAAATATGATATAGCAATAGAAAGTAGGTTGCTTAAGGAGGTTCCATACATTCGCTGCTCGGCAGCCATCACACACAAAATATACAAAATCAAAAGAAGCTGCTTAGCAGTAGCAACAACAACAGACACGTTCAACCCCTCCTTGCATGCGCGTGCGCCTCCACCTCCTTCCTATGGAGTTTCCTCCACTTTTTGCTGCCCAGTCCCTTGATCTTGCGGGCCTTGGGCTTGATGGGAGACATGTGACCCTCTTCAATGGCCACCCACTGAAGGTTGGGGAGGTGAATGTTGAATGCCTAGTGTTCAGCGATATAGGAGTTGACGTTCACGATCTGGCCAACTTTGGGGGTGCTGTAGCTCGAGCCCTCTGCATGCATCATGACGCAGTTCAAGTCGGTGTCGAGTAGTCTCATCCTGCAGAAGGGGCAATTCTAGACGCCGCTAGGGAAGAAGGCATCATATTGGCTGGCCTGTAGCCTCCTTAGCATCTAACGAGTCTTGGTATGCCTGGACTTTTCATCGCTATAGACGTCGCTACCGTACACCTATTGGAAGGGAAAAGGAGGATTAGATGATGTAAGAAGATCGAGCAATCGAAATGCAAACAAAAAAACCCTAATAAACAAAGATCTAGCATCCAACGATGCAAACGGGAGAAAAACCAGGGAAGAGGAGCAAACCCTAGTTACCTCCGACCATGGGTCGTCGATGCCGGTGTCATAGGGGTTCACCGGAGTGATGTACTCCCCTGGATCGTAGGGGTGCAAGAAGAGTTGGATCTGCGCATGACCGGCGGGGGCCTCCTCGCCAACGGCTATGTTGGTAGCAGACATTGGGGATGGCAGCTGCCATCGATGCCTCAATGGGGGCCTCCTCGCTGGTAGCTACATCGGTAGCGGGGACGAGGGCCTGGACGGGGACGGTGGATGCCATCGATGCCTCGATAGGGGCCTGGACGTGGACAGCGGCTGCTTTCAATGCCTCGCGGGGGATCGGGATGGAGATGGGGGACTCCTCTCCCGTGTCCTTAAAGGCGACGATGGCCACCGTATCCTCCTTCACCATCGCTGGCGTGGTTGGGTTTTTCTCTGGAGTTTGTAGAAGCTGATGGGACAGTGGAGAGGGTTGCATGAGGAGAGTGAGCGAGAGTGAGAGTGGGTAGGCGGAGAGGGAGAGGGAGAGAGAGGGGCTCTATAGTTAAGATGATGGGAAGGGATGTTTCGTTGCACCACCATGCACCACGCCGTGTAGGCTACTGCTGCACCGTGCACCGCGACATGCGAATGGTATGTCACTTTTTTCCAGGGCCATGCATGGCAGTTCTGTATTCAGCTGCATGCAAAGGGCACAGACACAATTTCTATGTATGAAGTTTGACACGGCCATAAAATTTCCGATAATTAAAAGGGGAAATGTAGAGGAGAAGGTAGGTGACTATACATCGAGATTTGTGTGGTTGTTCTAGATAGGGTAGAGGGAGGTGTAGATGAGTGCGAGGGACTCGATGAAGGCGGAGACATTAGGTCTCCTCGAGGCCCATTTCTCAACTCTTTGGCCTCCGGCTAACGCGTGGAAGTTTGTTATGGTAGGGCCTAGTTGGAGGTGAGATTGAGAGCGCGCTGCATAAAAATGGTATATGTCTTATGAAAATCAAGTGGCAATAAATTACAGCTGCCCGTTGATGACTGTGCACTCGATGACCTTGTTGCCCTATGCATGTGTCATGGCGTAGTAGTAGTGGTGGTGGTAGTAGTAGTAGTAGTAGACTTTTCAGACGCGATTAAACATGACATGACCACTCGACGAATTTTTCCATGGACGGCTTCGTGTTCCTTCTTGTAGAAGTCTCGCTGAGAGAGATGTCTATGATGGCTCACGCTGTACTGTGAAGGGCACGACGTGTGAAACAATATACATTGGATCACACAGGATCAACGATTGGTGCGCACGATCCGCGTGACAACTGTGACAACCAATCAGGGCGTAGTAGCTAGAGTGAGCACAAGTTTGGGATTCTACGATAGAGAGAGGGGGGCAAAACTGAGTAGTATCAAAAAACCAAGGGCAAAACTAAGTAGTATAAATATGGAAATTGAGTGTATTATACAATGAAATACATCTTGGCATAAACCGCATGCATTATGTGATGCAACTTCTGCAATGCGGGTCTGAAATGCAATGTAGAAGGTGCTTTCCTATGTGTGTTATTTTCATAAACCACATGGATCGACTAGAGTTCATTGCATGTGTGTTCTTTTCATAAATCACATGGATCCACTAGAGTTCATTGGATGTGTGTGTGTATTAGTGATTCCACTCCAGCATGTGGTGTTCTTTTCATAAATGACATGGATCCACTAGAGTTCATTGCATCTGTGTTATTTTCATAAACCACATGGATCCACTAGACTTCATTGCATGTGTGTGTATGAGTATGCATCATTGTGGTTTTAGGAAAAGAACACATACAGTGATGCCACTCTAGCATGTGGTGTCGAACCATGTCTAGGAACCTTGGCATCATGCTAGGATTCAACTACAACATGCATTTTACCACCAGCTTGAAAGATGCTGCATCACCACACCTCATTGGATGTGTGTGTGTCAGTGTGCATCATTGTGGTTTTAGAAAAGAACATATGTAGTGATGTCACCACAACATGTGTGTTCTTTTCATAAACCACATGGATCCACTAGAGTTCATTGCATGTGTGTTCTTTTGATAAGCCACATAGATCGACTAGAGTTCATTGCATGTTTGTTCTTTTCATAAATCATATGCATCCACTAGAGTTCATTGGATGTGTGTGTATCAGTGTGCATCATTGTGGTTTTAGGAAAAGAACACATGCAGTGATGCCACTCCAGCATGTGGTGTCCAACCATGTCCAGGAACCCTGACATCGTTTTGGGATTCAACTACAGCATGCATTCTACCACCAGGTTGAAAGATGTTGCATCACCACACCTCATTGGATGTGTGTGTATCAGTGTGCATCATTGTGGTCTTCGGAAAAGAACACATGCAGTGATGCCACTCAAGCATGTGGTGTCCAACCATGTCCAGGAACCCTAGCAACATGCTGGGATTCAACTACAGCATGCATTCTACCACCAGTTTGAAAGATGTTGCATCACCACACCTCATTGGTTGTGTGTGTGTATCAGTCTGCATCATTATGGTTTTAGGAAAAGAACAAATGGAGTGATGCCACCACAACATGTGTGTTCTTTTCATAAACCACATGGACCCACTAGAGTTCATTGCAGGTGTGTTCTTTTCATAAACCACATGGATCCACTAGAGTTCATTGCATGTGTGTTGTTTTCATAAACCAGATGGATCCACTAGAGTTCATTAGATGTGTGTGTATCAGTGTGCATCATTGTGGTTTTAAGAAAATAACACATGTAGTGATGCCACTCCAACATGTGGTGTCCAACCATGTCCAGGAACCCTGGCAGCATGCTGGGATTCAACTTCAGCATGCATTCTACCACCAGCTTGAAAGATGCTGCATCACCACACCTCATTGGATGTGTGTGTTTATTAGTGTGCTGCATTGTGGTTTTGGAAAAGAACATATGTAGTGATGCCACCACATCATGTGTGTTCTTTTCATAAACCACATGGATCCACTAGAGTTCATTGCATGTGTGTTCTTTTCATAAACCACATGGCTCCACTAGAGTTCATTGCAAGTGTGTTCTTTTCATAAACCACATGGATCCACTAGAGTTTATTGGATGTGTGTGTGTATCAGTGTGCATCATTGTGCTTTTAGGAAAAGAACACATGTAGTGATGCCACCATAGCATGTGGTGTCCAACAATGACCAGGAACCCTAGCAACATGCTGGGATTCAACTACAACATGCATTCTACCACCATCTTGAAAGATGCTTCATCACCACACCTCATTGGATGTGTGTGTTAGTGTGCATCATTGTGGTTTTGGAAAAGAACATATGGAGTGATGCCACCACATCATGTGTGTTCTTTTTATAAACCACATGGATCCACTAGAGTTTATTGCATGTGTGTTATTTTCATAAACCACATGGATCCACTAGAGTTCATTGGATGTATGTGTGTATCAGTGTGCATCATTCTGGTTTTGGAAAAGAACATATGTAGTGACGCCACCACAGCATGTGTGTTCTTTTCCTAAACCACATGGATCCACTAGAGTTCATTGCATGTGTGTTCTTTTCATAAACCACATGGATCCACTAGAGTTCATTGCATGTGTGTTCTTTTCATAAACCACATGGATCCACTAGAGTTCATTCGATATGTGTGTGTAGCAGTGTGCATCATTGAACTCTAGTGGATATTTGAGGAAAAGAACACATGAAGTGATGCCACTACAGCATGTGGTGTCCAACCATGTCTAGGAACCCTGCCAGCATGCTAGGATTCAACTGCAGCATGCATTCTACCACCATCTTGAAAGATGATACATCACGACACCTCATTGGATATGTGTGTGTGTATCAGTGTGCATCATTGTGGTTTTAGGAAAAGAACACATGTAGTGAAGCCACTCTACCATGTGTGTTCTTTTCATAAACCACATGGATCCACTAGAGTTCATTGGATGTGTGTGTATCAGTGTGCATAATTGTGGTTTTAAGAAAAGAACACATGCAGTGATGCCACCACAACATGTGATGTCCAACCATGTCTAGGAACCCTGGTAGCATGCTGGGATTGAACTGCACCATGCATTTTACCACCAGGTTGAAAGATGCTGCATCACCACACCTCATTGGATGCATGTGTGTCAGGGTGCATCATTGTGGTTTTGGAAAAGGACATATGCAGTGATGCCACCATAGCTTGTATTTTTTTTCTAAACCAGATGGATCCACTAGAGTTCATTGCATGTGTATTCTTTTCATAAACCACATGGATCCACTAGAGTTTATTGGATGTGTGTGTATCAGTGTGCATCATTGTGGTTTTAGGAAAAGAACACATATAGTGATGCCACCACAACATGTGGTGTCCAACCATGTCTCGGAACCCTGGCAGCATGCTAGGATTCAACTACAGCATGCATTCTACCACTAGCTTGAAAGATGCTGCATCACCACACCTCATTGGACGTGTGTGCGTATTAGTGTGAATCATTGTGGTTTTTGAAAACAACATATGAAGTGATGCCACCACAGCATGCGTGTTCTTTTCATAAACCAAATGGTTCCACTAGAGTTCACTACATTTGTGTTCTTTTCATAAACCACATGGGTCCACTAGAGTCCATTGCATGTGTGTTATTTTCATAAACCACATGGATCCACTAGAGTTCATTGGATGTGTGTGTATCAGTGTGTATCATTGTGGTTTTAGGAAAAGAACACATGTAGTGATGCCACCACAGCATGTGGTGTCCAACCATGTCCAGGAACCCTGGCAGCATGCTGGGATTCAACTATAGCATGCATTCTACCACCAGCTTGAAATATGCTGCATCACCACACCTCATTGGATGTGTGTGTGTATCAGTGTGAATCATTGTGGTTTTGGAAAAGAACATATGTTGTGATGCCATCGCAGCATGTGTGTTCTTTCCATAAACCACATGGATCCACTAGAGTTCACTTCATGTGTGTTTTTTCATAAACCACATGTGTCCACTAGAGTTCATTGCATGTGTGTTCTTTCAATAAACCACATGGATCCACTAGAGTTTATTGCAAGTGTGTTCTTTTAATAAACCACATGGATCCACTAGAGTTCGTTGGATGTGTGTGTGTATCAGTGTGCATCATTGTGCTTTAAGGAAAAGAACACATTTAGTGATGCCACCATAGCATGTATTGTCCAACCATGTCCAGGAACCCTGGAAGCATGCTGGGATTCAACAACACCATCCATTCTACCACCATCTTAAAAGATGCTTCATCACCACACCTCATTGGATGTGTGTGTGTTAGTGTGCCTCATTGTGGTTTTGGAAAAGAACATATGTAGTGATGCCACGACATCATGTGTGTTCTTTTCATAAACCACATGGATCCACTAGAGTTCATTGCATGTGTGTTCTTTTGATAAATCACATGGATCCACTAGAGTTCATTTGATGTGTGTGTGTATCAGTGTGCATCATTTTGGTTTCGGAAAAGAACATATGTAGTGATGCCACCATAGCATGTGTGTTATTTTCATAAACCACATGGATCCACTAGAGTTCATTGCAAGTGTGTTCTTTTCATAAACCACATGGATCCACTAGAGTTCATTGCAAGTGTGTTCTTTTCATAAACCACATGGATCCACTAGAGTTCATTGGATGTGTGTGTATTAGTGTGCATCATTGTGGTTTTAGGAAAAGAACACATGCAGTGATGCCACCACAACATGTGGTGTTCAACAATGTCTAGGAACCCTGGTAGCATGCTGGGATTCAACTGCACCATGCATTTCACAACCAGCTTGAAAGATGTTGCATCACCACACCTCATTGGATGTGTGTGTGTCTGTGTGCATCATTGTGGGTTTGGAAAATAACATATGCAGTGATGCCACCATAGGTTGTGTTTTTTCTAAACCGCATGGATCCACAAGAGTTCGTTGCATGTGTATTCTTTTCATAAACCACATGGATCCACTAGAGTTCATTGGATGTGTGTCAGTGTGCATCATTGTGGGTTGAGGAAAAGAACACATGTAGTGATGCCACCGTAGCATGTGGTATCCTACCATGTCTAGGAACCCTGGCAGCATGCTAGGATTCAACTGCAGCATGCATTCTACCACCAGCTTGAAATATGCTGCATCACCACACCTCATTGGATGTGTTTGTGTATTAGTTTGAATCATTGTGGTTTTGGAAAGCAATATATGAAGTGATGCCACCACAGCATGTGTGTTCTTTTCATAAACCAAATGGATCCACTAGAGTTCACTACATTTGTGTTCTTTTCATAAACCACATGGGTCCACTAGAGTCCATTGCATGTGTGTTATTTTCATAAACCACATGGATCCACTAGAGTTCATTGGATGTGTATGTATCAGTGTTTATTAGTGTGGTTTTAGGAAAAGAACACATGTAGTGATGCCACCATAGCATGTGGTCTCCAACCATGTCCAGGAAACCTGGCAGCATGCTGGGATTCAACTATAGCATGCATTCTACCACTAGCTTGAAAGATGTTGCATCACCACACCTCATTGGACGTGTGTGTGTATCAGTGTGAATCATTGTGGTTTTGGAAATGAACATATGCAGTGATGCCACCGCAGCATATGTGTTCTTTCCATAAACCATATGGATCCACTATAGTTCACTTCATGTGTGTTCTTTTCATAAACCACATGGGTCCACTAGAGTTCATTGCATGTGTGCTCTTTTCATAAACCACATGGATACACTAGAGTTGATTGCAAGTGTGTTCTTTTCATAAACCACTTGGATCCACTAGAGTTCATTGGATGTGTGTGTGTATCAGTGTGCATCATTGTGCTTTCAGGAAAAGAAAACATGTAGTGATGCCACCATAGCATGTGGTGTCCAACCATGTCCGGGAACCCTGACAACATGCTGGGATTCAATTACAGCATGCATTCTACCACCATCTTCAAAGATACTTCATCACCACACCTCATTGGATGTGTGTGTGTGTTAGTGTGCATCATTGTGGTTTTGTAAAAGAGCATATGTAGTGATGCCACCACATCATGTGTGTTGTTTTCATAAACCACATGGATCCACTAGAGTTCATTGCATGTGTGTTCTTTTCATAAACCACATGGATCCACTAGAGTTCATTGGATGTGTGTTTATCAGTGTGCATCAATGTGGTTTTAGGAAAAGAACACATGCAGTGATGCCACCACAACATGTGGTGTCCAACCAAGTCTAGGAACCCTGGTAGCATGCTGGGATTCAACTGCGCCATGCATTTTACAACCAGCTTGAAAGATGTTGCATCACCACACCTCATTGGATGTGTGTGTGTCTGTGTGCATCATTGTGGGTTTGGAAAAGAACATATGTAGTGATGCCACCATATCTTGTTTTTTCTTTCTAAATAGCATGGATCCACAAGAGTTCATTGCATGTGTATTCTTTTCATAAACCACATGAATCCACTAGAGTTCATTGGATGTGTGTTAGTGTGCATCATTGTGGGTTTAGGAAAAGAACACATGTAGTGATGCCACCACAGCATGTGGTATCCAACCATGTCTAGGAACCCTGGCAGCATGCTAGGATTCAACTGCAGCATGCATTCTACCACCAGCTTGAAATATGCTGCATCACCACACCTCATTGGATGTGTTTGTGTATTAGTTTGAATCATTGTGGTTTTGGAAAGCAATATATGAAGTGATGCCACCACAGCATGTGTTTTCTTTTCATAAACCAAATGGATCCATTAGAGTTCACTACATTTGTGTTCTTTTCATAAACCACATGGGTCCACTAGAGTCCATTGCATGTGTGTTATTTTCATAAACCACATGGATCCACTAGAGTTCATTAGATGTGCATGTATCAGTGTGTATCATTGTGGTTTTAGGAAAAGAACATGTAGTGATGCCACCATAGCATGTGGTGTCCAACCATGTCTAGGAACCCTGGCAGCATGCTGGGATTCAACTACAGCATGCATTCTACCACCAGCTTGAAAGATGTTGCATCACCACACCTCATTGGACGTGTGTGTGTATCAGTGTGAATCATTGTGGTTTTGGAAAAGAACATATGCAGTGATGCCACCGCAGCATATGTGTTCTTTCCATAAACCACATGGATCCACTATAGTTCACTTCATGTGTGTTCTTTTCGTAAACCACATGGATCCACTAGAGTTCATTGCATGTGTGTTCTTTTCATAAACCACATGGATCCACTGGAGTTCATTGCAAGTGTGTTCTTTTCATAAACCACATGGATCCACTAGAGTTCATTGGACGCGTGTGTGTATCAGTTTGCATCATTCTGGTTTTGGAAAAGAACATATGTAGTGATGCCATTCCAGCATGTGGTGTCCAACCATGTCCAGGAACCCTAGCAGCATGCTAGGATTCAATTGTAGCATGCATTCTACCACCATCTTGAAATATGCTACATCACCACACCTCATTAGATATGTATGTGTGTGTATCAGTGTGCATCATTGTGGTTTTAGGAAAAGAACACATGCAGTGATGCCACCACAACATGTGGTGTCCAACCATGTCTAGGAACCCTGGCAGCATGTTGGGATTCAACTCCAGCATGCATTCTACCACCATCTTGAAAGATGCTGCATCACCACACCTCATTGGATGTGTGTGTGTATTAGTGTGAATCATTTTGGTTTTGGAAAACAACATATGAAGTGATGCCACCACAACATGTGTGTTCTTTTCATAAACCAAATGGATCCACTAGAGTTCACTACATTTGTGTTCTTTTCATAAACCACATGGGTCCACTAGAGTTCATTGCATGTGTGTTATTTTCATAAACCACATGGATCCACTACAGTTCATTGGATGTGTGTGTATCAGTGTGTATCATTGTGGTTTTAGGAAAAGAAAACATGTAGTGATGCCACCACAGCATGTGGTGTCCAACCATGTCCAGGAACCCTAGAAGCATGCTGGGATTCAACTGCGGCATGTATTCTACCACCAGTGTGAAAGATGTTGCATCACCACACCTCATTGGATGTGTGTGTGTATCAGTGTGCATCATTGTGGTTTTGGAAAATAACATATGTAGTGATGCCACCATGGCATGTGTGTTCTTTTCATAAACTACATGGATCCACTAGAGTTCATTGCATGTGTGTTCTTTTCATAAAATACACGGATCCACTAGAGTTCATTGGATGTGTGTGTGTGTCACTAGAAGAAAAGTTTCCTTCCGCAATGACTTGGCTTGACTGTCGTTGTAGAAGGCGCGTCCTCGGCGATGAAATTCTCAGCTCGGCCTCAACCGTGGCTAATGGAAAACTTTTTTCCGGTTTCATGGCCCTCTACTATGACGGAACCGCTAAAAAGATGGAGGAAGCTCGGTTTGCGCGTGGAAGAAGCAAGATTTTTGTTTCCTCGCGTGATGTTGACTCGCTGAAGTCTTTTGAGGCGTGTGGGTCTCGGACATTAGTGTCTCTAGAGGACCATACTTTTTGGTCGCACCTCCTTGATTTGAACTTGATAACGTTGCTCGATGCGTCTGTCGTTTAGTCAGGTTGGTAAGTCCCACGTGTCAGCCTCTCATTAGAAGGATTATGTGTATGATGGAATTTTTTTCCTTCGCTTGCGCTACCCTGTTCCGAAGTTGATAGTGCTGCTCGATGCATCTACCGTTTAATCAACCTCCTAGGACCCACATGTCATCCTCTCATTAGAAGAAACGTGTGTATAATGGAATTTTTCCCTTGCCTATTGCCTCCCTGATTTCAACTCGATAACGTTGCTCGATCTATCTACCATCTAGTCACGCTGATGGGTCCTCCATGTCAGCCTCACATTATAAGAATCGTGTGTATGATGGAATTTTTTCTTCGCTCATGCTACCCTGTTCCGAACTTGATAGTGTTGCTCGATGCATCTACCGTTTAATCAAACTTCTAGACCCCACACGTCATCCTCTCATTAGAAGAAACGTGTGTATGATATAATTTTTTCCCTTGGTTGCGCCTCCGTGTTCTGAACTTGATAGCATTGCTCGCTACATCTACCATTTAATAATGATGCAGGGCCCCACATGTCATCCACTCATTAGAAGAAACGTGTGTATGATGGAATTTTTGCTCTCAGTCGCGCCTCCATGTTTCGAACTTGATAGTGTTGCTCGATGCATCAGCCGTTTTTCCAAGCTACTGGGTCCCCCATGTGAGCCTCTCATTAGAAGAAACATGTGCATGTTGGACTTTTTTCTCGCTCGCGCCTCCCTGTTTTGAACTTGGCAACGTCGCTCGAGGCAGAACTTGTATAAGGTTGCGGTACTGGGTCCCACATGTCGGTCTCTATGTAAATCATACCTGCGTATGATGGACTTTTTTTGGCCACATCCGCTATTTTGACCTTAGCAACGTTGCTCGATGTGGCAGTCGTGTATGGTCTTGCTCCTAAGGCCCCCATGTCAGCCTCTCTAGTATGTTCTGGCTTGTGGGTCCCAAATGTAGCCTCGTATGTTCTAGTGGGTGGGTCCCTGATGCTAGCCTCTCTGTACAAGTATTTAACTTTTTTTCGAACCCGTCCATTAAACTCGAGGGATCCTGCAGGCTGGTGGCTCGGCGATGTCAGCCTCTCCGTAATGCGATATTAAAAGTAAACCCTTTCTCAAAAAAAGTAAACCCAAGATATATATAAATATGTACACAGAAGGGATTCAAACGAAAGACCTTCAAATCAAATCAAATAGACATAAACTAAGTGTTTTGCCACTACACCAAAGATAATTATAGAAATTGAATCATTAAGCATGTGTTAGTACTACAACTTATGTATTAGTCTTCTAAACAATATTTTGTGTGTCCATCTTATCTCTCTTAAAATAAAAGAGCAGTGCTACTGGACCCTAGATTTATAAAAAGCCACATAATGGATTAGTTTCTTAAAAACATGGGTAGGCAGAGTTTTTTTAAAGGTGGGGGGCAATGCCAAAAAGGCCAAATTAAATTTTTTTGGGCTATGGTCAATGGGCTCCTACCTCAAATTTCACAGGGTTGTGGCTCGCCAGATTCAAACATAGACCTCATCAAGGGAGGAAAAAAGCGATAATTCCTTTGACAGATATTCATGTAAAAATATCTAATGAACACACACCACATGCGCCAAAACAAGGCTGGTATCCAATGACTTCACTTGGTGAAATCACGTTGTATATCCTAACCCTCTCATATCTGTCCAAAATGCATCCAACGGTTCTGATGACACAAAGGCAAAAGCTCTAGAGTAAGCATCTAGCAGCAACGAAAAAACTTTTGACAAATTCAATACATTTGAAAGATTAAGGAGTACAGAATAATAAGACATAAAAAAATGACAGATTCCTAGTTCATATCCAGCAGCACTTGACCAATTCAGAAGCATTTCAAAATGACTGATTTAGCAATACACACACTGAAATTCAATATCACTACAGAGAGAGATAGTTCTTGTTTCAGCTCTAAAAACCATGCCATGCGATCAGTTTGCCCTTTTCTCCAAATACACTCGATCACTAGAACACAATCATTGTCATAATATTTGGTCATAAAGGGAACCGTCATATAGATACAGATATACCATATCAATACGTACTAGTCATAGCTCCAATCTAGCAAAAGGTTATCATAGTTTTACCACCCATATATGATCAGTGGAGATAAGACAACCACATAATTAATTACAATAGCATGCGGCCAAAGAGCTCGATAGCTAGGAAGTTCATGAACATCATGCGGCATTCAGGGCAGCCAGATACATCGACCTTGACCGTTCTTCCAATAGTAAGTTTGGCTGCTTTCCGGAACTTGATCTACATAGAAGTAGCTACTAAGCAGCCATCAGTCGAGTTAATGACGTAGCGTCCCTCGATTTGCAGTCCTTTGCTCGGCATCGTTGCTTAGCCCAAAATATATCGAGCCCGTTGGGGAACCCCAAGAGGAAAGTATGATGAGCACAGCAGCAAGTTTTCCCTCAGTTATAAAACCAAGGTTATGAATCCAGTAGGAGCAAGGAAACACCTCAAAGGTGTTGCTAACTGAACTTTGGCAGGGCGCACTATCGGTGCCAGCAGCAACATGGAGACCTGCACAACACAACCACATAACTTTGCCCCCAACTTGCGATGAGGTTGTCAATATGACCGGTTTTGTTGAAAACAAAGGATTAAACGTATCGAGTGGAAGAAAGTAATAGTTTGCAGAAAGTAAACAGAAAGCAGTAAACAGTTGTAGGTTGATGATAAAAGAAACGACCGGGCTCCATATTTCACTAGTGGTGGCTCTCCTTAAGATAGATGACATGTTGGGTGAACAAATTACAGCGGGGCAATTGATAAACATCGAGAAAGCATACATGCATATACTACTCATATTGACTCCTATGAGATTCGATTGGGCATTACAACATTATACATAGACCGTAATCGAAATGCATCTATGACTAATAATCCACCTTCAGGTTATCATCCGAACCCCCTCCAATATTAAGTTGCAAGCAAAAGATAATTGCATTACGCATTGTGTGTAAAGTAAACAATATGATTGTTCTATGAACAAAGGATTGTTGTTTTCTCCCTAGTAGCAACAATACATCTAGTACCTTAGAGATTTCTGTCACTTCCCCAGATTACTAGAGGCATGAACCCACTATCGAGCATAAATACTAACTCTTGGAGTTGTTAGCATCTACTTGGCCAAGATAGCTACTAACAACAGAAAGCATGCAAGATCACAAATAACAAAGACATGATAGAATCAATAATCAATATGAAATAGCATCTCAATATCCATCGGATCCCCGCAAACACAACATGTAGGATTACAAATAGATGATCTTGATCATGAACGAAGCTCACAGGATCTAAACATGATAGCACAAAGGAGAAGAACCAGCCACTACATGGATCTTGATCATGAACGGAGCTACTACATGGACCCGTAGTCCAGAGATGAACTACTCACGCATCACACCGGAGGATTGCATGGTGATGAAGAAGGCCTCTAGGGTGAATTCCCCTCTCAAGCAGGGTGTCGGGAAGAGCTTCAGATCCCTCCCGATCTAGGGATGGAGATGACGGCGGCTACAGACTCTTTTGTGGAATTTTGATCTGGTACTTAGGGTTTCCTTATCAGAGGCATCTTATAGGCGAAAGGGGAGGCCGAGGGGGTGCCTGGGCTGGCCACACCACCCCCTGGCATGGGCCAGGCCTGGCCGCGCGGCCAGGTGGTGTGTCCGCCCTCTGGCCCGTCTCCTTCTCGTATTCTGGCTCCGTGTGTCCCTCGGTGAAAAACTGACTTTTGCTTTTGTCCCGTCCAATTTTGAGAATATTCATTTTCCGACTTTCCTGAAACCAAAAACAGCACAAAACAGGCAGCTCGCACTGTGGCTCTTGTTAATAGGTTAGTCCAAGAAATCATATGAAAAGTACTCCAAAGTTGGAAAAAACACAAGAAAGTGGATAAACCAAGCATGGAACATAAAAAATTATAGATACATTTGCAATTTATCAACATCCCCAAGCTTAACTCCTGCTCATCCTCGAGTAGGTAAGTGATAAAAAGAATGAATAATTTTTGAGGTGACATGCACCATCATAAACTTGATCAAAGTATTTGTAGAACATTGCTAGCTGGGATCATAGTACTTCAATCATTACATGAAAGATAAAGTTCTAACATTGATAGCTGGAATCATAGTACTTCAATTGCCTCGGAAGTATCAAGCAAGCACACTTAGCAGAGCAAAATTAAGAGTCGTGAATACACAAATCAACTGATGGCTA
This sequence comes from Avena sativa, assembly GCA_916181665.1. NCBI lineage: Eukaryota > Viridiplantae > Streptophyta > Magnoliopsida > Poales > Poaceae > Avena > Avena sativa. Next base: position 202,434,772 of record OV702290.1, read on the forward strand.
CATCTTGTTTGCGTCAAATCGCCCGAAATTCCCCAACTGATTCCCCCAAAGAAAACTGTAAACCTAGCGCAGACGACCAACAGGGGAACAACAGGACATGATCTCAATATATGCAACGGAAGTGCTCACCTTGGAGGGCGGCAGCGGCGACTGGAGCGGCACGACCCTGATGAAGGCCCCCGAGGGAACAACAGAGCCTCGCCTGCCTTTCCTCTTGTTCCACGTGGGTCCATTGACCATGTACTTCTACCTCCTTCCGTCAATCTACTCGAGGCAGAGGAACCCCTCGACCGCGGGCACCGGCGCGTCCAGCCTGTTGCCCGGCGTGGGATCAACGATCATGGACTTGACGTCCGCACCCAGTGCGAAGCGCGCGTCGTGGGGCGATGGCACAGGCGCCGTGATGGTCTGTGTTGCGGCGGGAGACCGTTTGATCCCCACCACCAGCGCCATGGAGGTACGGTGAGGGCGAGGCTTGCTTAGTCAGGAGGGCGGGTGGGCGCATCATCCCGCAAGCGGCTTGAGCGATGGGCGAGTGTCGCGAGGGGATCAAGATCTATGGATGGGGGGTGGCGCGGGCGCTGGAGGAGAGGAGAAAGGAAGGGGAGGGACTAGGGAGACAGCAGGAGTGTGGCGGGCTAGGGTTTGGTGGCCTTGGGAGAATCCATCATAGTGTGTTTCTTCGGGGGCATCGGAAGAGCTCGAGTCGTCGGATCGGCGGTCGTTTGACGATCAAGATTGGTTCAACATGGTGATCCGCTCGCGTCCGTTTTCTTTTCTATGGTTGGTTGGAGAGCTTACTAGGATCATGACAAATTGTGAGAGAAGTGTGATCCCCCATGGGATGAAATTTGGGTGCCTTTTGGGTACAAAATTATATATAAGCAAATGTGTAATTTTCTATAGTTTTTTAGTTTGCAAATGGATAATATCTAAAAATAATGTTGCAATAGGAAGTTATCCTTTTCTTCGTACCAAAAAACCATTTTACATTTTCCGAGTGCCAAAAATGGGGTGTTTTATGAAGCAAACACCAAATAAAAGTTTCAAAATGGTATCATCCCATTTAAAAAAAATACTAGACCACATTACATCGAGAAAGTCCCAATCGGGGTATCTTAAACCTTTCCGTCCACTTGTCATAAAAAAGACAAATTCATGCTGAATCGGTAGAAAGTGGGTCCGATTTGACCCACAAGTACATGATTTAACAATATGATGTTTATTTAGAGATCTAATGCAAGTTTAGTGAGGCTCGACCCGTAGTTAAGAATCTTCATGCCCGCTGTTTTAACCATAGTTTGAAATGCACATAAGATATTAAAAAACACTCCGAATAATATAAATCCTTTGCGTGGTATCATATTATGTGATATAGTTGTAAGGAAAAATACCAAACTTGGTGTATTAATTGCATCTCGAAAAAACCTTCACAGAAATGACATATCATGTTCGAGATTTCATGGCTTTCAAGCCAAACGACCAATGTTATGGCTAGAATTGTGACATAGTTTTTGATAATGTGCCCATATTATGCACGGGTGTGCATCTTGGGATGGCGAATAATGTTGTAGGAGCAAGTTTTCTGTTTCGTTGCATAGAAAAGCCATTTTCTATTTTCCGAGTGCCAAAATCGGGGCGTTTTGTGAAGCAACATCAAATGGTCAATTTAAAATGCTACCACCCCATTTTTGAAAAATACGAGACCTCCCTACATGGACAATATCCCAACGAAGGAATCTGAAACCTTTTTGTCCATCCCTGGTGAAAAACACAAATGTCTGCCGAATCAGTAGGAATTGGGCCGGATTTGAAATACGGGTACGTGATCTAATGCTCATGATATTTAAAAAAACATATTTAGACTCACAATATGATGTTTCATCGGATATCCAATGCAAGTTTAGCGAGACTCATCCCTTATCTTCATGCCCGACATTTTGACCATAGTTGAAACAGGAAACTTTTGAAACGGGTATAATAAATTAAAAACGGTCCGAACAATGTAAATCCTTCACGTGGTGTCATATTATGTGACATAGTTGCAAATAAAAATATCAAACTTGGTATATTGATTGCATCTTAAAAAAACCTTCACAGAAATGACCTATCATGTTCAAGGTTTCATGGTCTTCAAGCCAAACGACCAATGTTATGGCTAGAATCGCGATATAGTTTGTGATAATGTACCCATATTTTGCACGCATGTGCATCTTGGGATGGCGAACAATATTGCAGGAGAAAGTTTTCCTTTTTGTCATATGAAAAAGCCATTTTCTATTTTTTGAGTGTCAAAATCAGGTCGTTTTGTGAAGCAACACCAAATGTTCAATTATAAAATATACCACCACATTTTTCTAAGAGTAGACCATCTTACATTAACAATATCCAAGTTTGAAAATCTCAAACCTTTCCGCCCATCCCTAATGAAAAAGACAAATATCTGCCGAATCGGCAGGAAGTGGGTCCGGTTTGAACTATAGGTACATGATCTGATGCTCATGATTTTTTGAAAAAAAATCATTTTTAGACTCATAATATGATGTTTCTTCATATTTCCAACACAATTTTAATGAGGCTCATCCCCTATCGTTATGCCCGTCGTTTTGACCATAGTTTGACACATAATTTTTTTGAAACGGGCATAAGAAATTAAAAAACGGCCCGAACAATGTAAATACCAAATTTGGTATATTAATTGCCATTTCGAAAAAACCTTCACATAAATGCCTTATCATGTTCGAGGTTTCATGGTTTTCAAGCCAAACGATCAATTTTATGGTCATAAATCGCGACATAATGTGCATCTTGGGACAATGAACATTGTCATATTGTGCATGCATGCGCATCTTGGGATGGCGAACAATATTGCAGGAGGAAGTTTTCCTTTTCGTCGCATGAAAAAACCATTTTCTATTTTTCGAGTGCCAAAATCAGGATGTTTTGTGAAGCAACACCAAATGTTCAATTCAAAAATGCTACCACCCTATTTTTCAAATATAATAGACCACCTTACATAAAAAATGTCCTAACCGGGGATTTTAAAACATTTTCATCCACTCACGGTTAAAAAGATAAATGTCTGCCGAATCGGTAAGAAGTGGGTCCGGTTTGAACTACAGGTACATGATCTAATGCTCATGTGTTTTTGCAAAAATATTTTTAGATTCACAATATGTTGTTTCATCAGAGATCTACCAAAATATTTGCAAGACTTGACACCTAGATTCAACCCCCACATTTTGAATTCAAAATCCTAATTTCAAAATCATCTTTTGAATTATGATATTGTCCCTATCAGGGAATAATGTGTAATTAATAGATCCAATTTTTTAATTAATCATACTATTTATAATTAACATGATAATATGATCTACTAGAATTTCTAAAAATTTAGAGACAAAAATCAATTCTTTTGAATTTGTTATTGAAAAGATATAAAAAAATTAAGAAAACATAAAAAAACTAACGTACCTATTCTACTGCTACCATTGCCAGGGTCAAGACCAGCCCAATGTTCTCTTCCCACCGAGGCCCATTATTAGAAAATAAATAATAGGAGGGGAGACATAGTCCTTTAGGCCCAGGCCCAGACGTGGAGAACAAGTTCATAAAGGTGACATCGTATTATTCTAACATCTACGCGGTGGAGGCCTGGTGGTACGGGGCTGGTCTTGGTGGCTGAAGTCGCTGGTTCGAGTACTAGCGCCGCATGATTTTTGTCTCATATTTTCTTCCGCAGGTCAGTTTGTGGGGCCTGCATCTCAGGTTAGAGGGTCAACAGTCCAAACATAAATACATAGCAAATATTGACATATGGATATGCCATGTAGACAAAAACTAACACGTAGACACGTCATATAGTCAAAAATTGACACATAGACACGCCACAAAGGCAAATATTGGCACATGGATATGCCATCTAGACAAAAGGTGCCACGTAGACACACCACATAGGCAAAAACTGCCATGTAGACACATCATATAGTCAAAAATTGACACATAGACACGCCACGTAGACGAAGATGCTGACTTGGACGCTTACTCATTTCAACTTATCATATTTTAGACATTACGACCAATTTAAATCATCGCAATCAGCTACAAATAACGTCGTAGGCTGCGTACCCATACTATGACGATTTTGGCTACTGCAACTATGACGTTTTTGAATCAAATCGTCTTAATTTTTCAGCGTTTTGCACCTTAAAATGACTTATAACCATCTAGTGCAAAATCGTCGTAGATCTATGACGATTTTCTGCACGGTCACTATTAGAAGGTCATAGAATAACAAATTTCTTGTAGTGGAAGGAAGTAGGGATTCAAGTTTTATAAAGAGCTTCCAAAAATTATGGTACTTATTAGTTTTTAGCTCTCATTGTCCCTATCATAAGTATTTTGAAGGTGATCAAGGTTAAAGTGACACAACTAAGAGGATATGCTTGACAAGTTATAAGCTGAAATCTCATGCCCCTTACTTACAAAGACCGAACCTCATGCTACTCAACTTTATTCACAAGTAAGCTCTTGTCATTGTAAGTACATATGTATCATAGAGAACTGTTAACGGGATACCCTTTGCACATGATACATGAGCTATCCCATAATCAAAATAACAAGGCAAGCAGACAATGAGCATCTCAACGATCTTTTTATTTGATATTTGCATAGGTTTTTATTGAGGATGCTTTATAGAGTGCTCATTATGGTTATGCTGCAAGTTTACACCATGATTAGGCATGGCCTAGGCAAGCGTCCCAGGCGTTTCTCTAACACAAATACAAACTCCATGATCTTACAAGTTCCCCTTTTATTTCACACCCCCGGGATCCATAAGCAAAAGAACATGATATCAGCGGAGTACAAAGTACAATTGCAATGTTGAAAGCGTTCCCCATGATACATGGTTCTGCTAACTTCAACTTATAAAGCGCAAGCATATACGCAACAAAGATGGATGCAATGGTTCAAGTTTATTAAGTGCAAGAAAGTAAAGTGTGCCATCAAGTTCGTGAGAGCTTTAATCACTAATTTTCACATAACAAGTTTAATTCGGAAGGTAGATAAAAACATGAATATACTTGGAATAGCAAATGGTAATAGGTAGGTATGGTGAACTCTTTGGAATAACTTGGTTTTAGGAGTTGGATGCATGAGTGGAACTCATACTTGGTTATGGAGGCAAGCAAAAGACTGGGAGCGACCAACTAAGAGAGAAATAATGGCCATAATCATGCAGAGCGACAAAACATCATTAATTAAAGCATAAAGTGATACTACAAGTTCAAAACTAAAGGATCATAAAGGATTATAGTGACTTGGGATAGCCATAACATGGTGTGAGCATGCACCAAGTCAACTCAAATAAAGAATCAAAGGAGAATACCACAATACTATGCTTTAATATGCTAAAACAACGCATGATTCTTCCAAGGCACTAACACATTGCAAATGTATCTATAATTTTTGATGTTCCATGCTTGGTTTTATCCACTTTCTTGTGTTTTGTTCCCACTTTAGAGTGCTTTTCATATGATTTCTTGGACTAACCTATTAACAAGAGCCACAGTGCCAGCTGCCTGTTTTCTACTATTTTTGGTTCCAAGAAAGTCAGAAAATGAATATTCTCGGAATTGGACGGGACAAAAGCCAAAGTGCCTATTTTTCTGGAAGTCATCAGATGCCAGAATACGAGTCAGAGAAGGGCTGGCAGCCGTCCACACCACCTGGCCGCGCGGCCAGGCCTGACTCACACCAGGGGGTGGTCTGGCCGACCCTAGCACCCCCTCGGCCTCTCCTTCCGCCTATAAGATGCCCTCGGGACGAAAACCCTAAGTACACGATCAAAAAGCCATGAAAGAGTCTGTAGCCGCCGTCATCTCCATCCCTTGATCGGGAGGGATCTGAAGCTCTTCCCAGCACCCTGCCAGAGAGGGGAATTCACCCTAGAGGCCTTCTTCATCACCATGCAAGCCTCCAGTGTGGTGCGTGAGTAGTTCATCTCTGGACTACGAATCCATGTAGTAGCTAGATGGCTGGTTCTCCTCCTTTGTGCTTTCATGTTTAGATCTTGTGAGCTCCGTTCATGATCAAGATCATCTATTTGTAATTTTGCATGTTGTGTTTGCGGGGATCCTATGTATATTGAGATGCTATTTTAGATTGATTATTGATTCTATCATGTCTTTGTTATTTGTGATCTTGCATGCTTCCGTTGTTAGTAGCTATCTTGGCCAAGTAGATGCTAGCAACTCCAAGAGTTAGTATTTATGGTCGATAGTGGCTTCATGCCTCTGGTAGTCTGGGGAACTGACAGAAATCTCTAAGGTACTAGATATGTTGTTGCTACTGGGGAGAAAACAACAATCCTTTGTTCATAGAACAATCGTATTGTTTACTTTACACGCAATTCATAAAGCAATAATCTATTGCTTGCAACTTAATACTGGAGGGGGTTCAGATGATAACCTGAAGGTGGATTATTAGTCATAGATGCAGTTGGATGGCGGTCTATCTATAATGTTGTAATGCCCAATCAAGTTCCAAAGGAATCAAGATGATTAGTATATGCATGTATTGCTTTCTCGATGTTTGTCAATTGCCCCGCTGTAATTTGTTCACCCAGCATGTTATCTATCTTAAGGAGAGCCACCTCTAGGGAACTATGGATCCCGGTCCTTTTGTTTTACATACAATCTATAAACTATTTACTCCTTTGTTTTTACTTTCTGCAAACTATTACTTCCTTCCATTCGATACGTTTAATCCTTTGTGTTCAGCAAAACACGGTGAGATTGACAACCTCATCGCAAGTTGGGGACAGAGTTCTGTGGTTGTGTTGTGCAGGTCTCCACGTTGCTAGTAGCACCGGTAGTGCGCCCTGCCAAGGCTCAGCTAGCAACACCTTTATGTGTTTCCTTGCTCCTACTGGTTCGATTAAACCTTGGTTTCATAACTGAGGGAAACTTGCTGCTGTGCTCATCATACCTTCCTCTTGGGGTTCCCAACGAGCTCTACATCAACATTGAGCCATCAAGAATTTTTGTGGCGCCGTTGCCGGGGAGTCAAGGACATCTTCACAAGGGGAGTCCCTCATAACCAATCTATTTACTTTGTTATTTTTGTTTTGCTTAGTTTCTTTTGTTTTGTTTGCTTGTTTCTTTATCAAAAACACAAAAAAATTAGTTTGCTTTCTTATTTGAGAACACAAAAAAAAATAGTTCCTTTCTCAAGTTACCATTATGTCTAGCCTTGCTCCAGTCACTATGTCACCCGAGGAAATGATTTTCACTTTTAAACAAGGAATCAAGGAAAGTTTTAAGGAAGCTTGGTTTAGAATCTCTGATCTACATGAAAAAACTGAGCCTAAAATGACTCAAAGCTTGTTCCTTAGCAGTTTTTACTTTGGAATTGCACTTTGCTATAGATATGCGTTAGATGATGTTATAGGAGGAGATTTACTCCAATGTAATGAGGATGATGCTATAAATGCTATAAAGAAATTGATCCTCACTTACAACTTGCCTAGCCAAACTGATATTTCTTTCACAAGAATATTTGCTAGATTGAACACTCTTGATACTAGCACTACTAGCTTAAAATATTTCTATAATACGCTTAGGGAGCATCACAATTATGTCCAAATAAATTCTGAACCATCAAAGTGGCTCCCTACAGTAAAGATTGAGATAAACACTGAAACTTTTCAAGCTAACTGTGATATCATGTCTGAATTTTGTCTTATGCCCAAAGTTATTGATGAATCTTTGAATCTTTGGGGGCTTACTGAAGGAGGAAAAGAAATATCTCTTGCTAATAATGCAACCATATTACCTATTGGAATACCTGAAGGAGTGTTTACAAAGATCCTTGGGAAAATGATTTCTACTGATTATCTTGTTATTGAATGTGCAGGAAAAGGACAAATTACACTTGGAAGGTCCCTGTTAGAACTTCTTGGAGCAATAATAGATGTGGGAAAGGGGACCATGCACCTTTCTCTCCACCAAACAATCATATTTTCCCCAGGGTTAAGAATAAAAGTAAGAGAGGTAAGGGCAAGAAATTTGGTCTTAATGCTTCTTCATCTGAGAACACTTGATTCTTTCTTGCTTATTATGCCTAACTTAAAGGCGTTAAAGAAAAGTACTTATTGGGAGATAACCCAAAAGTTTTAGATGAGTCTTGCAAATTATTACTTCAGTAATAACCACTCCTTATCCTTTTTATTTGCTTTTTGTGCCAAGAGTAACCTCTAATGAGAGAGAAGTAATGATTGGGAAAGTTGTTGTCCCGAAACAGATTTCTATGCTTCACCGTAAAAATTCGTGTAAAATCTCTGAACGTGTTTTTGAGGCGTGAATGTTTGTGCTTCTGCCCCAGGTTGTTATCTAACTTTTGTTAGTCCAACACTTTTTGATTTGAGCAACAGAAGGTCTTCGAAAAAATTCGTCTTTACCTGCTGGTCTGTTTTGACAGATTTCTGCCATTTTCTGCATTTGCTTCTTGTTGGTTCCTTTTGGAGTTATTTTTGGGAATTGAGCTTTTTGAGGGATGTTCTACAGTAGCTAGTGTTCTAATGGAAGTTTATTTGGAGTTAGTCTGAATCTTAAGACTTATTTATCTTGAGTGCACTAATGTTGCTAATAAAGATTGTGTGAAGTTTTGTATGAAGGAAAAATTTTAGGTGTATGGAACGAATGAGTAATGAGATGAAGGATGGACTAAAGCTCAAGCTTGGGGATGCCACACGTGTCACCCCAAGAAATATCCAAGAAGTACAAGCATCAAAGCTTGGGGATGCCCAAGGCATCCCCCTCTTCATCAATAAAAATTAGAGGTTTCTTCCAAACGCTTCATTTTTATTGTTTCATGCACAGTTGTGTTGTTCTTGGAGCGTCTTCTTTTTCTTTTTTGTTTTGGTTTTTTGTTTGCTTGGTTTTCTTAGTTTGCTGAATAAATTGGTTGGACCCCCTATTTCATACATTGGTTTTCAAATATTTTGGTTTGGTTTGGAAAAGAGTAGGAAAGTTCATGCTTATGTGGTAAAAAGAGCTCGTTTTTGAATGTGGCCTATGCTTTGTCATTCCATGCTTGATATTGTTTTGGATTTATGCTTAGTATTATTTGCTGTAGCACGACTTGTTATAAACAATTGAGATTGCTTAATGTGCGTTGGATGAATCATGCGTTGTTTTAGCATATTAAAGCATAGTATAGTGGTATTCTCCTCTCATGCTTTATTTGGGTTGACTTGGCGCATGCTCACGCCATGTTATGAATATCTCAAGTCACCATAAGCCTTTATGATCCTTTAGTTTTCAACTTGTAGTATCACTTTATGCTTTAATCAATGATGTTTTGTTGCTCTGCATGATTATGGCCATTATTGCTCTCTTAGTTTGTCGCTCCCAGTCTTTTGCTAGCCTCCACAACCAAGTATGAGTTCCACTCATGCATCCAACTCTCTAAACCAAGTTATTCCAAAGATTTCACCATACCTACCTACTAGCTTATGCTATTGCAAGTATATTCATGCTTTTGTTTACCTTCCGAATTAAACTTGTTATGAGAAAACTAGTGATTAAAGCTCTCACGAACTTGATGGCACACTTTACTTTTCTTGCCCTTAATAAACTTGAACCATTGTGTCGTCTATGTTGTATATGCTTGCACTTATTTGTTGGGAATTAGCAGAACCATGCTTTCATGGGGAACGCCTTCAACATTGCACTTGGTACTTGTACCTAGTTGATATCATGCACTTTTGTATATGGATGTTGTCAGTGTGAAATGAAAGGGGAGCTTGTAAGTCCATGGAGTTATGTATATGTGTTAGAGAAATGCCTGGGACGCTGGTCTAATCCATGCTGACATGGTGGAAACCTGCAGCATAATCATAATGAGTTGTCTATGAAGCATTCTTCTTATAAAAAAAGAGTCATGTATTGAGAAAAAGAGAAAAGGAAAAAAAGAGATTATGAAAAGAGGAAAGAGAGAAAAAAGCACCATATTCCCATGGTAAATAAGAAGATTGTTGAGATGCTTGTTGTTTGCTTGCCTTGTAATTTTGATATGGGGATTCTTCCGTATCATCGGGCAAGGGGTACCCCGTTGGCAGTTCTCTATGATACACATGTACTTACGATGACAAGAACTTACCGATGACTAAACTTGAGTAGCATGAGGAGCGGCCCTCGTATACAAGGGACATGAGATTTCTGACTTATACTTCGTCAAGCATGTACACCATAGTTTGTTCACTTTACCTTAATCACTTCAAGATGCTTATGATAGGGGCAATGAGAGTTGAAAGCTATAAGTACCATAATTTTTGGAAGCTCTTTATCAGACTTGAATCCCTGCTTCCTTTTATGAAGGCCTTTCTTCCACCATTATATTGAGTCTCCACCTTCTATCTTTATGCACTTACTTTCAGAGCATAATGGCCATTCTTAGTTCTATGTGCATTGTCCCAAGACTAGTTGATTGATGCATACCTTGATATTGCTTGGTTTAAACTATTTGTATCTAGTCACTCTTATGAACTTTGAAGGTGTCCTATGCATTTATATTTGCTACTCTATGAGGGACAAGCTGAATGCTATTATGCTATGTTTTATTTATGTGAAACAAACAAATGTCTTGCAAAGCATTGTTATTCATGAATCTTTTGTTTGTGCCTTTTCATGTTTCATCATAGTTTCTTTGTCTTATTGCTAGAACTTTGTCTTTAATGTTATGATTGAAGTACTATGATCCCAGCTTTGAATGTTTTACAAATACTTTGATCAGGTCTTTGATGGTGCATGTCACCTCAAAAATTATTCTTTCTTTTTATCACTTACATACTCGAGGACAAGCAGGAGTTAAGCTTGGGGATGTTGATACATTGCAAATGTATCTATAATTTTTGATGTTCCGTGCTTGGTTTTATCCACTTTCTTGTGTTCTGTTCCAACTTTGGAGTGCTTTTCATATGATTTCTTGGACTACCATATTAACAAGAGCCATAGTGTCAGCTGCCTGTTTTCTACTGTTTTTGGTTTCAGGAAAGTCAGAAAATGAATATTCTCGGAATTGGACAGGACAAAAGCCAAAGTGCCTATTTTTTTGGAAGTCATCAGATGCCAGAATACGACACGGAGAAGGGCTGGGGGCCGGCCACACCACTTGGCCGCACGGCCAGGCCTGGCCCGCGCCAGGGGGTGGTCTGGACGACCCCAACACCCCCTCGGCCTCTCCTTCCGCCTATGCTGTCGGTACGAAAACCCTAAGTACCCAATCAAAAATCCACGAAAGAGTCTGTAGTCACCGTCATCTCCATCCCTAGATCGGGAGGGATCTGAAGCTCTTCCCGGCACCCTGCCGGAGAGGGGAATTCACCCTGGAGGCCTTCTTCATCACCATGCAAGCCTCTGGTGTGATGCGTGAGTAGTTCATCTCTGGACTACGATTCCATGTAGTAGCTAGATGGATGGTTCTCCTCCTTTGTGCTTTCATGTTTAGATCTTGTGAGCTCCGTTCATGATCAAGATCATCTATTTGTAATTCTGCATGTTGTGTTTGCGGGGATCCGATGGATATTGAGATGCTATTTCATATTGATTATTGATTCTATCATGTCTTTGTTATTTGTGATCTTGCATGCTTTCCGTTGTTAGTAGCTATCTTGGCCAAGTAGATGCTAGCAACTCCAAGAGTTAGTATTTATGCTCGATAGTGGGTTCATGCCTCTGGTATTCTGGGGAAGAGACAGAAATCTCTAAGGTACTAGATGTGCTGTTGCTACTAGGGAGAAAACAATAATCCTTTGTTCATAGAACAATCGTATTGTTTACTTTACACGCAATTCGTAAAGCAATAATCGGTTGCTTGCAACTTAATACTGGAGGGGGTCCGGATGATAACCCGAAGGTGGATTATTAGTCATAGATGCAGTTGGATGATGGTCTATGTATAATGTTGTAATGCCCAATCAAGTTCCAAAGGGGTCAAGATGATTAGTATATGCATGTATTTCTTTCTCGATGTTTGTCAATTTCCCCGCTGTAATGTGTTCACCCAGCATGTTATCTATCTTAAGGAGAGCCACCTCTAGTGAACTATGGATCCCGGTCCTTTTCTTTTACATACAATCTATAAACTATTTACTGCTTTGTGTTTACTTTCTGCAAACTATTACTTCCTTCCATTCGATACGTTTAATCCTTTGTTTTCAGCAAAACACGGTGAGATTGACAACCTCATCGCAAGTTGGGGATAGAGTTCTGTGGTTGTGTTGTGCGGGTCTCCATGTTGCTACTAGCACCGGTAGTGCGCCCTGCCAAGGCTCAGCTAGCAACACCTTTGGGGTATTTCCTAGCTCCTACTGGTTGGATTAAACCTTGGTTTCATACCTTCCTGTTGGGGTTCCCAACGATCTCTACATCAACACTGAGCCATCATGCACATTAAGCAATCTCAATTGTTTATAACAAGTCATGCTACAACAAAGAATACTAAGCATAAAGCCAAAACAATATCGAGCATGGCATCAAAGCATAGGCCACAGTCAAAAACAAGCTCCTTTTACCACTTAAGCATGAACTTTCCTACTCTTTTCTAATCCAAACAAAACTATTTGAAAACCAATGTATGAAAGAGGGGGTCCAACCAATTTATTCAGCAAACTAAGAAAACCAAGTAAACGAAAAACCAAAACGAAAATGAAAAAGAAGACGCTCCAGGAACAACACAACTATGCATGAAACAATAAAAATGAAGCGTTTGGAAGAAACCTGAGATTTTTATTGACGAAGAAAGGGGATGCCTTGGGTATCCCCAAGCTTTGACGCTTTTACTTCTTGCATATTTCTTGGGGTGACATGCGTGGCATCCCCAAGCTTGAGCTTTCGTCCATTCTTCATCTCATTACTCATTCCTTCCATACACCTGAAATTTTTCCGTCATACAAAACTTCACACAATCTTTATTAGCAACATTAGTGCACTCAAGATAATACGTCTTTAGGTTCAGTTCCAACACCAATACAACTTCCATTAAAACACAAGATACTGTAGCACTTCCCTCAAAAAGCTCAATTCTCCAAAAGAACTCAAAAAGGAACAAATAAGAAGTAAATGCAAATAATGGCAGAAACCAGTCAAAATAGACCAGCAGGTAAAGAATATTTTTTTCGAAGACCTTCTGTTGCTCAAATCGAAAAGTGTTGAACTAACAAAAGTTAGATAACAACCTGGGGCAGAAGAACAAAAATTTAAGACTCAAAAGGACGTACAGAGATTGTACACCAATGTTTACGGTGAAGCACATAAATCTATTTCGGGACAGCAACTTTCCCAATCAGTATTTCTCTCTCATTAGAGGTTATTCTTGGCACAAAAAGCAAATAATAAGGATAAGGAGCGGTTATTACTGAAGTAATAACTTCTAAGACTCATCTAAAACTTTTGGGTTAACTCCCAATAAGTACTTTTCTTTAACGCCTTTAAGTTAGGCATGATAGTTTGAGAAGATGCTCACATAAAAATATATGAATTGAAGTAAAAGAGAGCATCAAGAAGAAAATTCAAAACACATTTATGTATAACCCACTTCCTATGCATAGGAATCTTGTATGCAAATAAATTCGCAAAGAACAAAGTGACAGGCATAGGAAGATAAAACAAGAGTAACTTCAAAACTTTCAGCACATAGAGAGGTGTTTCAATACCATGAAAACTTCTACAACCATATTTTCCTCTCTCATAATAATTTTCAGTATCCTCATGAATAAACTCAACAATATAACTATCACATAGATCATGCTTTTCATGATCTGCAAACACATAATTTTTATCAAGCTCAAAAATAGTGGGATTAAAACCTTCAAACCCACTTTTAACAATTTTATAACAAGATGACTGATCAATCTCATTTTCAATAGTAGTACAATTAATATTATCAACCAATATAGGAGCATCATCTAGAGCTTTATTATAAACATTTTCAAAAGAATCCACAGGAACATGACATTCGTCCTCCTTTGGTAAGCATGGGGGACAATCAAATAATGTAAGGGGTAAAGGGTTACTCTCATTAGAAGGTAGGGATGGGTAGATCCATTCATCCTCCTCTTGATCTTCACTCTCCTCCTCTTTTTCATCCAATGAGCTTCCAGTTTCAGCAATTTCTTCTTCCATAGGCTCCTGCAAGGCATTATTCTCTTCCATTGGTGGAGAGCATCTATTAAGATATTCAAGAATATAGCCATTTTCTACCTTGTAATTATCAAAGAAAAATTTAAGTATATCATAAACCTCATATTTATAAGGTGAATCATCAGTATTTTCAAGAAAACTAGCAAGTTCAAATGCACCCTTCCAAGCAATAAATTCTCCAATTTGTTCCACATCATAAAAGTCATAATTTCCCTTAACATAAGAAGATATGGTAACATCATCATTATACTCACTTTGAAAAGGGAGGTGTTTATACCTCCTACAACAACAAGATTTATCAAAGAAATAAGTAACATTATAAGTACAACACACGTTTATAGCAATGGTATACAATTTATCAATTTGTTCCGATAAGTGTTTCCCTTTTTGTGACAAGCAGTGTTCCTTATAATAATATTTGTGTTCTTCCGTGAACCCACCTTGCCAATAAGATTCAGTTTCAAAGAAACCAACCATTGATAGTAAGCATGATAAAGCAAGACAATAACAGACCAATGAAAATACCAACTATAGTAGGAACTAATTTTTTGTGTGTTTTTGATAAAGAAACAAGCAAACAAAGCAGAAATATACTAAGCAAAACAAAAACAACATAGTAAAGAGATTGGTTATGAGGGACTCCCCTTGTGAAGATGTCCTTCACTCCCCGGCAACGGCGCCAGAAAATCATTTTCTTAGCCCAAAATATATTGAGCCCGTTGGGGAACCCCAAGAGGAAGGTATGATGAGCACAGCAGCAAGTTTTCCCTTAGTTATGAAGCCAAGGTTATCAATCCAGTAGGATCAAGGAAACACCTCAAAGGTGTTGCTAGCTAAACTTTGGCAGGGCGCACTACCGGTGCCAGTAGCAACATGGAGACCTGCACAACACAATCACATAACTTTTCCCCCAACTTTCGATGAGGTTGTCAATCTCACCGGTTTTGCTGAAAACAAAGGATTAAACGTATCGAGTGGAAGAAAGTAATAGTTTGCAGAAAGTAAACAGAAAGCAGTAAACAGTTGTAGATTGATGATAAAAGAAAGGAACGGGGTCCATAGTTCACTAGTGGTGGCTCTTCTTAAGATAGATGACATGTTGGGTGAACAAATTACAGCGGGGAAATTGACAAACATCGAGAAAGCATACATGCATATAGTACTCATCTTGACTCCTTTGAGATTCGATTGGGCATTACAACATTATACATAGACCATAATCCAACTGCATCTATGACTAATAATCCACCTTCAGGTTATCATCCGAACCCCCTCCAGTATTAAGTTGCAAGGAATAGATAATTGCATTACGCATTGCGTGTAAAGTAAACAATACGATTGTTCTATAAACAAAAGATTGTTGTTTTCTCCCTAGTAGCAACAACACATCTAGTACCTTAGAGATTTCTGTCACTTCCCATGTTACTAGAGGCATGAACCCACTATCGAGCATAAATACTAACTCTTGGAGTTGCTAGCATCTACTTGGCCAAGATAGCTACTAACAACGGAAAGCATGCAAGATCACAAATAACAAAGACATGATGGAATCAATAATCAATCTGAAATAGCATCTCAATATCCATCGGATCCCCGCAAACACAACATGTAGGATTACAAATAGATGATCTTGATCATGAACGGAGCTCACAAGATCTAAACATGATAGCACAAAGGAGAAGTACCAACCATCTAGCTACTACATGGACCCGTAGTCCAGAGATAAACTACTCACGCATCACACCAAAGGCTTCATGGTGATGAAGAAGGACTCTAGGGTGAATTCCCCTCGCCGGCAGGGTGCCGGGAAGAGCTTCAGATCCCTCCCGATCTAGGGATGGAGATGATGGCGGCTATAGACTCTTTCGTGGAATTTTGATCGGGTACTTAGGGTTTCTGTATCAGAGGCATCTTATAGGCGAAAGGGGAGGCCGAGGTGGTGCCTGGGCTGGCCACACCACCCCCCGGCATGGGCCAGGCCTAGCCGTGTGGCCAGGTGGTGTGGCCGCCCTCTGGACCCTCTCCGTCTCGTATTCTGGCTCCGTGTGTCCCTCAGTGAAAAACTGACTTTTGCTTTTGTCCCGTCCAATTCCGAGAATATTCATTTTCTGACTTTCCTGGAACCAAAAACAGCAGAAAACAGGCAGCTGGCACTATGGCTCTTGTTAATAGGTTAGTCCAAGAAAGTGTAAAGAAAGTACTACAAAGTGTGGACAAAACATAAGAAAGTAGATAAAACCAAGAATGGAGCATCAAAAATTATGGATACGTTAGCAACGTATCAATTGTGAAGACTATTGTGCCCCTTTGTCTGGCTTGGAGTTGCTTTGTCGCACTCTTAGGCAATTTCTGAGTCAAAGCAAGAGATAGATGCAGAATTACTAAGAGTAGTGCACTGAATCATGTGAAACTTGAGAAGACATTGAGAGAAGTTTATCTGCCGCCATATACTCACAAACATTATCTGGTGTGACCTTGTTATGACACATGTGTAGGATATGGTCTGACAAGGTGCTGCCCGAGGTGATGAAGGAGCTTGTGTCAGTTCCTATGTTGGGGCTAGTGCTGGTGCAGGAGATGGTGCTACTAATTGTAGAGGGGCTGGTGCAGGAGCTAGAAGTCTCAGAAACAGTGCCGGCGCCAGCAGCTTGATGCTAGATTCCTTCTGAGGTGTAGCTAAGCTGAACGCATTGATGGTAGAGGCAGATCAGAAGTGTACAAGCAAAATGGTCTCTTATACAATAGTTACTCACAAGACAGTGATCAGAGGATATGATGAGTATACAAGCAAATTAAGTTACTACCTCCATTCTTTCTCCTTAGGTTAACAGGTGTCGGAGCAGGAACTAGGGCCAGTGCCATTGCGGGTGCCAGCAGCTTGATGCTGTTTACCTTCTGGGGGGTAGGTAAGGGGACTGCAGAAGTGGTCAGAGAGGCATATGAGATGTGTACAAGCAAAATGGTTTCTTATACAACAGTAACTCCTAGATAGAGATGAGAGTATACAAACTAATTAAGTTACTACCTCTATTCTTTCTCCTACTGAGGTCAACAGGTGCCGTTGCAGGAACTGGGGCCGGTGCAGGTGCAGGTGCCGGTGCCAGCAGCTTGATGCTGGCACCCTTCTAGGTGGTACATAAGGGGAAGCGGACTGAAGAAGTGGTCAGGGTCATATGATGAGTAAAGACAATGGTGCAGAACAGTTAGTCACAAGAAAATCATTAGAGGTTATGATGTGTATAGAAGAAAATTAATTAGTACTACCTCTGTTCTTGGTCCTTCGATCAACAGGTGTACGATGTCGTGTAAGTATCTTCCTAGGCTTTCTAAAATCGAATATTACCTCGTCCCCCTGCTTCAGACTATTCTCACGGACATACTTGGACCAACCTCGGCCACCCAAATAGGTGGTGGCCATCGTCTGCGAGACATCCACATCATATAGTTGCCGCATGCCTTTAGGGCCCTCGCTATATAGAGTTAGAAACTTGTCGTTTCTGAACATCTTGTTTATAATGGGGCGAGCGACACAAGGGATATCCTTCATGAGAAAATTGATAGAGAGGTAAGGAGACAACAAACAAAGTGAGATACAAGATCTTACATCAAGTCAGTCTAAACCACTTGGAATCCATACCTGATACCATGGGTACCCTTTGTGAAGGGTGGTCATGTACCATTTTTCTTCCCACTGCCTTTGGAATGGCATACAAGGGCCCCCTTTCAATCCACAAGCTTGACAAGAGGAGGGTAGCAGAAAGGGCTGAGCAGCTGGCGCGTGGTACTGATTGAAATTAAGTGGAAAAGTTAAATTATGTAAAGAGCAAGTAAATCTAATAACATAAGACAAAACCATTGCCTA
The DNA here is from genome assembly GCA_916181665.1 of Avena sativa. Lineage (NCBI taxonomy): Eukaryota > Viridiplantae > Streptophyta > Magnoliopsida > Poales > Poaceae > Avena > Avena sativa. Next base: position 202,452,838 of record OV702290.1, read on the forward strand.
TAAAGCAAACAGATTTTATTTTTGTGAACTTATAATGAGCATAAACATATAGTACTAGTTGATAACAATAACATGGAAAATCATAACATGTAAAATTGTGGATTTCCAAATTATACCCACTTCTTAGAGAGGTCACTACCCATCTGGGTACTGTGTTGGCGCTTCCTCGTTGTGTAGAGGATGTCCCCTTTTGGTGTGGGCATCAGAAATCTACTAGCCTCTATCGCAGCCTCAGCCTCCACAGCAACACCTTCAATCTGCATAAATAGCAACAGAGCTCAACAGTTCAATACTATGTAAAGTTTTCCCATGTTTTTAGAAAAAAAATATGAATTATATATCCTTGGATACATCATGAAACATATATTCACGTCGTATGTATATAATATCATAGTTCGTGATAGTTTTTTACCTTTTCCAACAGTTTGGTCAAACTTTCCGTCACTTGACTTTTCAAATATATATATGCCTAAGCCTTGGGACATAGGGAGTACAGTACATAGTAGTCATATACTGACTCTATGAGACAGTCTGACAGATCCAGATCTGGATTCACATAAACACAACGCCAGAATTAATAAAATCACACATATGTTTCTGAACATCTTATAAGCATGCATGACACCAAGCGGGTAATACTTAAATCTAACTACACCATGGTAATAAGGGTATTAAGAACAAATACCTTTCTCTTTAAGCTGGGCCCTCCCAGCTGGTCGGTGGCCTTGCGTTTGTTTGGTGAGTAGTGGTACTGGCCGGATCCCGTGGCATGTGGGGGTACCATCCAGTTTGTCGCACCTGGAGCACCGCACGTTTGCAGATATGTACCACCATGCTACAGTAAATGAAGAAGAGACGGTGTCACAGAGGCTTCCACAAAAAGAGGATGCAGACAGAGACAACTTTTAGCACAGGGATACATCCAGGTTGCAGCTAACCACTTTTAGCATTGGAAAGAATGGAAGAATGCAATGAATATATTGCTACATTACCTTTTTTAGGAAACTTTTAAGGGAACTGACGGGACCATCCCTCTCTGTAGTGGGCGTGCGCACCACTGACCCATAGTTCTCCATATAGAATCTGATGCAAAATCCATTGCACATTACGAGTAGCAATTAAAGGTTACAGAAGTGAAGAACACCGAAATTGAACCTGAACAAATGGCCCAATCAGAACATCGGTGACCATGCCCTGATCCCGAATCCATATGAAATCAGTACCACCTCCCCCATCCCCACCACCACCCTCACCCCACCCAAATGACCAAATCGATCAGAGAAGAGGAAAAATATCTTGATTAGGTGATTCCAAGGTGAGGAGTAAGCAAGACCTCCACAATCAAAGCATACCAAATACTACTACTCCTAGTACTAAAAGTACTCCCAATGGCCCAATCGGAAGAAAATTAAGCAAAGCCGGATTTCGAGGTGAGAAAATACACCCACCTATTTCAACAAGAACTCCCCAATCGGAGGTTACACCAGTTCGAACAGTTGCTTGCTGGATGGGAGCTAGCTAGTGATGGTTTCTTGTCGTGTCATCGGTAGAAAGGCATGGGCAGGGGAGTAGTAGTACCAGTAGTAGTGGGGTTGGGAAATACACTTTTCTACAATAAGTATTTTTAAGTGGCAGTGGCGAGAACATTTTGCCGGGAGAGAATCCCAAATTTTTCATCCCAGCTATCACGTGGTGGCCTACAGCTGTTTCAAGCGGGACCCACGTCAGGGGTGAGTTAAAGCGGGTCCCATGTCAACTAGGTGAGATAATTGACTGATACAACCTCCTCCTTCCCTTAGTACTAGTACTAGTTCTCCCGGGTTCCTCCCCAAGGACAGAGAAAATCGCCACCTTTGAATCAAATTGATCCCAGCTTATTATCCTTTTGATGATTCGTCTCACGGAGCAGTGGACAAGACGGTAGTAGTTGCACCATAGGGCACTAGTGCTGGAGCCTCAAATACAGTTTAGGAACCGATAAAATGAGAAGCTCAGATTTCAGACTAGAAACACACATATACTATATACTAATATATGGAATAGTTTCCAATTACAGTTCTGCTAACAAAGGCCACAAAATCATAATAAGGTAGCTCCATATTACAGAACTACGACAGTAGCGAACTAATCATGGGATAGCTCTACACCCCAAGAGTTTTGCAATTGGGCTAGTGGTCATGAGACTACCCAGACGGCACCAAAAGTACACCCTGATGATCAACAACCCTGCATCAAATCCATCTAGAAGCAATGTACCTGATCCACAGCCTTAGGTGCAGGATGATCAATGAACATGTCATCGTCATTACCATCAAAGTCCTCTTCAGTTGTCTTCTTCTGCAATTAGTACATAAACAAATATGTTTATAGAGAAACATCAATTACACACAACCTGAACATTTTTCGTTCTACAGATATACCTTGTCATCTAATATAGCGGTAATACCAGAAATGAAACTCGTTTCATGTTGCTTGGGCTTTTTATCACCTTCCCCTTCTCCAAGTTGATCTAGATTCCTAGGAGCTGCCTCTTCCAGTTGATCTAGTTGATCAACATCTGCTTCCCCTACTTGATCTTGATGATAAACATGTGCTTCCCCCGGTTTATATGGAGGATCATATGGTTCACCAAGAAATAGCCATCTAACATATGTGTTTAGCATCCCAAATGTAAAAATATGGTCTTCCACTATACTTTGAGGCTGCACCCTACGATTCGCACACAACCGGCACGGGCAATGTACTTTTGAGTTGTCACAATGAGCTCTAACAAATCCCATAAATTGTTAGAACATCAAGGATACGTTTAGAGCTGCCTAATGGAGCAATCTGTATCCAAAATTTGCCCATCTGTTTAATTATGACATACAAGGTTGGTTATTATTAAAATAAAAGCAGGAAACATATAGATGGAGTACAAAAACTATATATTCCTATGCGTTTCAGCAAACCTATTGACAGCAAAAATCACTGAAGGTATTTAGGAACACAGATCCAGCAAAGAATAAACTATGACCATGCAGATTGAGGACAAATTAAACTACGTATTTGAGGAGGCAAATTGGGTCAAAGGGCAATAAAATTCCAACCAGATAGAGCTAGAGATAGAAGGACTGTCGTGGGATCGACGTGCCCACTGGTGCATCTCAAGAAGACTCATAGGTAGGGAAAGCTTCTTCACGCACGATGGTGATGATGAGCGGTTGTAAGCACGTATGTTTTGTGGGGAAGGGGTGAGGGCCTAGGCGGCGGAGGGTGGAAGTTAATACACAACGCAAAGGGGTGCGGGCGGATAACTTTGGAAATTCTGACCGACCCTGCTTTGGGCACCACCATATACGTGGCCCACCTGCCAGTCACCATAGATCAAAATTGATCCAAAACTTGTCAAAATACAAGTTTATGATTTACCATGGAAACTAATGCACATAGAATTGCACTTTGCGAACGAATGGCTTTATTTCAACATATATTTCATTTCAGCATCTTCAGCTAGGAAGCTTGGAAACTCATGAAAGTAGGGCATTATACATCAAATCTGGAATCTCCTTTGTAAACATTTGCTTGAAATGCCAAGATGCACCGATCTACCAAATATGGACACGTTTGTAAGCTTGGTTGGCGAAGATGCTTCAATGTACGGAGTAGTACAAAACATGAAAAAGGTACAGAAACTATGGATGTGACCTTGCTCCTCTTGTTTGAAAGCCTTGAATTAATGTTCATTAATTTTGGTACATGTCTATACGCCCATTAAATACTGGAAAGCATACAGGCCTATGGGTCTATCTGACGGGGACATCATCCCAAGTGGGAGTAGCGTACCTTTGATCCTTCAACTTCAAAATTTCAGCAAAGTGCTAAAATGTCCCGCCCACCCATTCAAACATCCCGCCCATCCATTCAAACATCTATGCCCAAAAAATATTTTATTGCACAAATTTAGCCTGGAAGCTTGAAAGGGCGTTATACATTGTGTGAAAAAGGGGCGGTGGCTTTTTGAGCTATCATATTTGCAGTTGTTTCACAACAAAACACATTGTTGTTGCTTGGAAATTCAAAAGCAAACTTCAAATTTGGTACCGGACATATTGGTTGATTTGCAAATATGCACCGACCTACCAAATACGGACACGTCATTATAAACTATTTCCATGACCTTGGTCACCTTTTGTTTGGACGATGGTCATCTTCTTGAAAGCTTTAAATTATTCAAAAAAATTCAGCAAATGCCTAGAAACTCGTTTAAATGCTGGGAGGCAACTCTCGCTGGCGTGTGGGCCTAGACGGTGACAGCGTGTCTAAGAGGCCCCACGCCGGAGTAGCATATGCTAGAAGCTTCGACCTCAAAATCTGGTACGGTGCCCAAACATCGCACCCATACATTAAAATATCCCGCGCGTCCATTCAAACATGCTTCACCTCTTTCTAGAATCCAAAATTCTTTTTCTATCCCTGCTCCGGAAACAAGAATCTGAGGGAGCACTTCAATAATAGAGGGATATAGGTGGTAAATTTGCTTTCTACCAATTGCATCACCCCATGGACGTTTCCTAGCCCTTCTTCAATATTTACCTACCCTCCCACTCCAACCTACAATGACTTTTGGGACCCACTATGCAAGTGACCCATAGGTCAGTGAGCCAGAATTACGGGAAGTAGAGATTCCCATCGCTTGTTGTTCAAAATTTGAACATTTTTCGCTAAACCGAGATAAAATTGTTAAAATCATCCAACCTGGCTTGTACTATCATTCCACTATGTTAGAGTAAAATCTAAAAAAACAAATCCAAAAACACGTTCCTAGCTTTATAAGCCAAAAATCAAAAGCCAGAATTAGAGCCCAACCAAACAACACCTAAATCTCAAGGAACTCTTGGTATTTCTCCCTTGTTTTAGTACTTGGGTACCTTCAATTTTATTTAACAAAAAATATGACCAAGCAGGGTATCATCGACTTGTAGATCAATTTTTGAGATACTTTCATTAAATTGTCGTAGTGACCTCGGATCGATAAATATCCTAAGTCCCTGTGATTAACATGCTAGTCCCTGGATCAACAACTAGAACTCACACTCGATGAAATATCATGTAAAACACAAGTCTTTATTACATGAATCAAATAATCCAGAGTTTACATTATTACAATAGTAGCGATATAAGTATACCTTGTAGTCCCATCAATGCCACAGGCAGGTTGAGTGAAGACCCGCGATCCTAGCGCACCTTTCAACGATGATCTCCAATTTCTGCACATAAAACATGCAACCAAACGAGTTGGTCAAAACTTTGAATGTATTGGCAAATTACACCATGAAGGAAAGACTTGGCTATTTCTACATGCAAGGCTAAGATAAGGCTTTGTGGTTTATTTGCATAAAGACAATTGTTACTAAGTAAAAGAGAAGTAGAGAGAGGAAATTTTATCCTACTTTGCAAACTTTTAGTAAGTAAAATAAGGTTGAGTGGCTCGCATTGGGTCCTCCATGCTACACATGGCACCCAAAATAATCCCACTATGTTTGAGTTCACAGAGCCCACAGGATGCAACTCACAACTTAGGTTTGCAAACATTTTATTTGATAAGGATAGAGGAAAATCCTTCAGAGGCTCCATGCTTCAGATGCTCAATGTTGTTCTGTTTCTGTGAACACAGCTGATCAATCCGATTGATTACTCTCGAGAGATTGTGCACTTTACCCACAATCTATGATCATGTCCTTTTACATACAAGACCATGGCAAGGATTTCCCTTAGTAGCCCCTCTACCTTCTGGATCCAACCGTGCCAAGAACCTCCAAAAGTTGGTACCCAGGTGAGGTTTCCCACTAAGTACTAGGCCAAGACATAGCCCATATGTATTATGGTTGCACTGGAAGCTTCTGAATTCTGAAACATGGCAGACTTCTTTGATTCCTGGGCGGCTGTCCTCCACCAAATTCCACTCGTGGACCCGACAACCATTCCGCCCAGAAGAAAACATAGTTTTTATTTTGAAGTGGACTTGAGAAGAAAAGATCACTCAGGAGAGCCTTTATACTTAGAAAATTTCTTGACTTTCAAACCCCCAAACGGTACTTTATATATATATAAAGGGGTAACCTATTAGGATGGATAAATCCTAAGTATAGATCTACTCATGGCATACTACAAAATCATCGCAGTTGCAAAATAATACTAAGAAATTCTACTAGAACATCCTACACATGCATTCTACAGAATTTGAAGGTCAAAACATGCATAGTTAAAACTGGGACAAAAACATGAACAAGTGGTGTAACTTGCCTTATGTTGAATATATGGATGACGATTGAATTCCTTCGCAGCAACCACACTCTTCGCACAATCTAACGGAAGGACAAGTAGTTCCAATCAAAACAATTGCAACCATAGCAAACACAACAATGATTATCACAACCATGCATGATGATATAATGACACAATAGTTATATTTAGTTCTCTAAACAATATTAGATCACATGATGCATGCATAGAAGTTTTTTACGCAATAGGACATTTATTATTAATTCTTGTTTGCCATTAAAGTGTTTTTAATAGTCCTACTGCAACTTCTGTCCTAATTGTCTAATAAAATTTAGTTCTACGTTTTACTAGATAGAGGACATTAATACGAACTATTAGGAATTGGATTCATCCTAATCAAAGTTGTAGATCTTTGTCTATGATTTATTTACTATTTAATATAGGTTAAATCATTTCAAATACTTACTTCGTGAAAAAAATAATCTAAGACCAGATCTGTAATCTACATTAAATTGTGAATCCAGGGACATATTATTTATATTTTTTGGATCTAGGAATAATTTACTATAAATTTATTACTCCAAAAGGCTATTAAAACTATTTAACTAATTACTTGTTAAATGTAGCGCGAAAATTGGATCTAATCTTATATTAATAAGATAAATGAAATTATTTTCAATTTGATATATTATATGCAATTTTGGACATAGTATGAATTTCTTATGGATTTTACAAGGTAGATCTATAATCTGCAATTTTAAATTCGAACGGAATATTCCAGGGAATATTCTACTGACCGGACGGGTTGACCGTGCATGTTGACTAGGACTAAATGCTGACCTGGTGACGAAGTGACAGTGACGAGACAGCTGACCAGGACGATTGAATCTGACCGTCAGGATGAGATCCGGTGGCTAGGAGAGAAGTTGGCTTCAAATCGGCTCGATTTTGCCTGAAAAAAGATTAGAAACAGATATGTGTTAGAGATACAAATTCGTAGATCAAATCAAAAAACTTCCAACATGAAAGTTATAGAGAATCATTAGATCTACCTTTTCACCAAAGGAATTTGGATTTGAAGAAATGAACGTGATAGAATGTTGGAATTACGTTGTTAGATCTGAAGTATTGCGTCGCGGAATTCTCCGGCTATGGTGGATGAAAAGAGGTGAGGTTTTTCGGCACCGAAAGATTTCGACGAGATCTACAACTTTTGTGTTGGAGCCGAAGGCAACCCACGAAGTTTAGATAGGTTTAGAAGCGAAATATGATTCGAGAAGGTGTAGATTCGGGATTTCGAGAAGAAAACATGATATAGTTGTGGTTACGGGGATTATATAGGGGTTTAGGATAGTGGAGAGATAGATCTTGGAGTAGGAAACAAGTAGAAACAAACGGAAGTCAATTCGGAGTTGTAGATAAAAACATATAGTAGTTTGAATAGATGTAGGTTTAGAAAACGAGTGTTCGCACGATTTTTAAAGCGGAGGTGGTATCGATCCCTTGCTCCCGTGGGCTGGCTGGTTCGGTCCATTGGACAGGCTCATTTCGTTTTTTCTTTTCTTTTTTATTTTTCCTTTCCAATTTTTGTATTTATTTTATATCTTTTGCATACGAACTCCAAATGACATGATTCTTGTTTCCAAAATTTTCTAAAATTCAGTAGATCATTATAGGATCATATTTGTAACATTTTCTCTAGTTTGAAGATGGTGGCTTCATAAATCTCTATATATTTCTTATAGGAAAATTTGGGCAAATCAAATAACGGATTTAGATACTAAAATTTAACTTATTTTATTTATTTTTAACATTCCAAAAATTAGGATTTTTTTTGGGACGTTACAATTGCGGTAACACAATTCTTTTCCAAGAATATATATAACCATAAAGTTTGAAAATATTATTGAGAATTGAAGGAATCCTAAACCTTAAAATCTAAACCCCTAAACCCTAACCAAGCAGGTATCGTGCAACTATAGATCAAAATTTGAGATACTTTCATTAAATTGGGTAACACCATTCTATTTCACGAATAAAACCAAAAAGCTTGAACATTATTGAAAATTCCCGAAACCCTAAACCCTAGCTAAACCCCTAAAACCCAAATAAACCCTAAACCCCTATACCCCAAAACCTGACCAAGCACGTACCATGCACTTATAGATCAAAATTTGAGAACTTTCTATAAATTGGGTAACACCATTCTATTTGATGAATATAAGCATAAATCCTAAGCATTATCGGAAATTCCCTAAACCCTAAAACCCTCAGCCCAAAAACCCTAACCAAGCAGGTGTCATGCACTGACAGATCAAAATGTGAGATACTTCCATTAAATCAGGTAACGCCATTCTATTAGACGAATATAAGCATAAATCCTGAGCATTACCAAAAATTCTCTAAACCCTAAACCGGAAACAACCCATAAAACTAAACTATAAAACCCTAAACCCTCGACCCATAAACCCTAACCAAGCAGGTACCATGCACTTATATATCAAAATTTGAGATACTTTCATTAAATTGCGGTAACGCCATTCTATTACATTAATATAAGCATAAGCTTGAACATTATTTAAAATTCTCAAAACCCTAAAACCTAAACATTAAACTCCAAATCCTAACCAAACACGTAGCATGCACTTATAGATCAAAATCTGATATATTTTCATTAAATTGGTAACTCCATTCTATTCGATGAATATAAGCATAAATCTTGAGCATTATCAAAAATACCCTAAACCCTAAACAACCCCTAAAACCTAAACCTAAAACTCCAAACCCTCAACACATAAACCCTAACCAAGCAGGTATCATGCTCTTATAGATCAAATTTTGAGATACTTTCAATGATTTTGGTAACGCCATATTCTATTCGACGAATATCAGCATAAAGCTTGAGTATTATTGAAAATTCGCTAAACCCCCTAAACCCTATTCAGTCCATAAAACCTAAATCGTAAAACCCTAAAACCCAAAACCCTCGACACATATAAACCCTAACCAAGCAGGTACCATGGACTTATAGATCAAAATCTGAGTTCCTTTCATTAAATTACGGTAATGCCATTATATTCCACGAATATAACAATAAAGTTTGAACATTATTGGAAATGCCCTAAACCATAAACCCTAAAATCCTAAACCCCCAACCCCGCCTAAATGAAATTGGCAAATGAGGTATCACATGCACTTGTAGATCAAAATTTTAGATAAACTTTCCTCAAATTGTGTTAACGCCATTCAATTCCACGAATATAAGCATACATAAAGCAGCTTGAACATTATCAAAAATTCCCAAAAAACCTAAACCCTAAACACCTAAACCCCGAAAACCATAAACCCAAAACCCTCATCCCCTCAACCCCTTACCAAGCAGGTATGATGCACTTTATAGATCAAAATCTGAGATACTTTCATTAAATTGCGATAACACCAGTCTATTCCACAAATATATATAAGCATATATATATATATATATAAAGCTTGAACATTATTATTGAAAATTCATAAACCCTAAAACCTAAAAAACCATAAAGCCTAAAACCCTAAACCCTAAATACCAACCTTAACTCCTAGGCCCTAAACCCTAAAATCCTAAATCATATACCATAAACCCTAAACCCCTAAACCCTTAACCCAAAAAACACGAACCTTAAACCCAGGCAATATATATCTTGTGTGGAAACTAGGGCAGTGGGATTTTGAGCCATACTTATTTGTAGTTTCTTCACGACAAAAGCCATTATCGTCGCTTGAAAAATTGAAAATAACTTCAAATTCAGAAACTTCCTTTGCAAATAATATTTTAAATGCCTATAATACGGACCAATCTACCAAATACAAACATGTTGTTTTAAACTATAGCAAAGATATGGCCATGACCTTGGTCATCTGGTTTGAAAGCCATGCAAATTCATACATGGTACGCCATATATCATATGACAAAATTAAAGCCATTATTATCGATTGGGGCTTTTAAAATAACTCAAAATATGGAAGCTATTTTTGTAAACAATGTTGAAATACCAATGTCACCAATCTACCAAACATGGTTACATTATCATAAAGTATGGTAACATATATGGCCTTGACATTGGTCATCTAGTTTTTTAAAGCCATGAATGTTCAAACATGGTACGCCATATTGTGAAACGGGTTTTTCAAGAGTTATCAGATTTTATATATGTTCATGGAAATTAGCCAATGCACACAGTGAGACACCAACGGAGAAACGAATGGTTGTATTTCGTTTAATATTTTGTTTCTTTATTTTTTTAGAAAAACTGGCCCAAATTTGGTGTCATTACTATTCATATCAAAAAATTGAAATCTTGCAAAACTCTCGGTAGTTCTCCAATATTTGACTAATTCGGTACCTTTAAACTATTTATAAAAAGTCAAGAGCAAGCTATATCACACACTTTGTAGTTCATAATTAGACATACTTACTTTCAATTGTCAAAAAATTATTTTTTCAGCATCTTCAGCTAGGAAGCTTGGAAACTCATGAAAGTAGGGCATTATCCATCAAATCTAGAATCTCCTTTGTAAACAATTGCTTGAAATGCCAAGATGCACCGATCTACCAAATATGGACACGTTTCTAAGCTTGGTTGGCAAAGATGCTTCAATGTATGGAGTAGTACAAAACATGAAAAAGGTACAAAAACTATGGTTGTGACCTTGCTCCTCTTATTTGAATGCCTTGAATTCATGTTCATTAATTTTGGCAGATTTCTATAAACTCATTAAATGCTGGAAAGCATACAGGCTTGTGGGTCTATCTGACGGGGACAGCATCCCAAGTGGGAGTAGGGTACCTTAGAAGCTTCAACTTCAAAATTTCAGCAGAGCACCGAAATATCCCGCCCACCCATTCGAACATCCCACCCATCCATTCAAACATCCAGCCCTAAAAATTATTTTATCGCACAAATTTAGCCTGGAAGCTTGAAAGGCTATTATACATTGTGTAAAAAAGGGGGCGGTGGCATTTTGAGCCATCATCTTTCTAGTTGCTTTACAACAAAACACATTGTTGTTACATGGAAATTTGAAAACAAACTTCAAATTTGGAACCAGACATATTGGTTGATTTGCCAAGATGCACCGATCTACCAAATACGGACACGTCATCATAAACTATTTCCATGACCTTGGTCACCTTTTTTTTGGACGACGGTCATCTTCTTGAAAGCCATAAATTGTTCGAAAATTTCAGCAAATGCCTATAAACTCGTTTAAATGCTAGGAAGCAACTCTCACTAGCGTGTGGGCCTAGACGGTGACAGCGTGTCTGAGAGGCCCCACGCGGGAGTAGCGTATGCTAGAAGCTTCGACCGCAAAATTTGGTATGATGCCCAAACATCGCATCCATCCATTAAAATATCCCGCGCATCCATTCAAACATGCTTCACCTCTTTCTAGAATGCAAATTCCTCTTCTATCCCTGCTCCGGAAACAAGAATCAGAGGGAGCACTGCAATAATAGAGGGATATAGGTGGTAAATTTGCATTCTCCCATGTGGATCACCTCATCGACGTTTCCCAACCCTTCTTAAATATTTACCTACCCACCCACTCTGACCTACACTGACTTTTTGGACAACTATGCAAGTTACCCACATGTCAGTGAGCCAGAATTACAGGAAGGAGAGATTGCCATCGCTTGTTGTTAAAAATTCGAACATTTTTCGCTAAACTGAGATAAAATTGTTAAAATCATCCAACCTGGCTTATACTTTCATTCCACTATGTCAGAGTAAAAGCTAAAAAATCAAAGTCAAAAACACGTTTCTAGCTTCATAAGCCAAAAATCAAAAGCCAGAATTAGAGCTCAACCAAACAACACCTAAATCTCATGGAACTCTTGGTTTTTCTCCCTTGTTTTACTACGTGGGTACCTTAAATTTTATTTAACAAAAAATATGACCAAGCATGGTATCATCGACTTGTAGATCAATTTTTGAGATACTTCCATTAAATTGCGGTAACACCATTCTATTCCACGAATATATATAACCATAAAGTTTGGATATATTATTGAGAATTCATGGAATCCTAAACCATAAAATCTAAACCCCTAAACCCTGACCAAGCAGGTATCGTGCAACTATAGGTCAAAATTGGAGATACTTTCGTTAAAATTGGGTGACACCATTCTATTCCATGAATATAAGCATAAAGCTTAAACATTATTAAAAATTACCGAAACCCTAAACCCCTAAAACCCAAATCCTAAACCCCTAAACCCTATAACCCTAAACCCTCACCAAGCACGTAGCATGCACTTATAGATCAAAATTGAAGATAATTTTGTTAAATTGGCTAACGCCATTCTGTTTGACGAATATAAGCATAAATCCTGAGCAATATAAAAAATTCCCTAAACCCTAAACAACCCCTAAAACTTAAACGCTAAACCCTAAAGCCCTAAACCCTCAGCCATAAACCCTAACCAAGCAGGTGACATGCACACATTGATCAAAATTTGAGATACTTTCATTAAATCAGCTAACACCAATTCTTTTCTATGACTATAAGCATAAATCTTCAGCATTATTGAAAATTCACTAAACCCTAAACCCTAAATAACCCATAAAACTAAACCGTAAAAACCTATAACCCTAAACCGTCGACACATAAACCCTAACCAAAGCAGGTGTCATGCACTTATACATCAAAATTTGAGATATTTTCAATAAATTGATGTAATGCCATTCTATTCCACGAATATAAGCATAAAACAACTTGAACATTATTGAAAATTCCTAAAACCCAAAACCCTAAACCCCTAAAACCCGAAACCCTAAACCCTTACCAATCACGTAGCATGCACTTATAGATCAAAATTTGATATACTTTCGTTTAATTTAGTAACGCCATTTTATTCGATGAATATAAGCATAAATCTTGAGCATTATCGAAAATTCCCTAAACCCTAAACCCTAAACACCCCCTAAAACCTAAACCCTAAAACCCCAAACCCTCGAGTCATAAACACTAACCAAGCAAGTATCATGCACTTTATAGATCAAAATTTGAGATACTTTCAGTAAATTAGGTAATGCCATTTTATTCGATGAATATAACCATAAAGCTTGAGCATTATTCTAAATTAGCTAAACTCTAAACCCTATACATCCATAAAACCTAAACTGTAAAATCCTAAAACCCAAAACCACGACCCATAAACCCTAACCAAGCAGGTATCATGCACTTATAGATGAACATTTGAGATACTTTCATTAAAGCAGGTAACAACATTCTATTCGACGAATATAAGAATAAACCTTTGAGCATTATTGAAAAATTGTTGATCCCTAAACCCTAAACAACCCATAAAACCTAAACCGTAAAACCCTAAATCATCGACCCATAAACCCTAAACCAAGCAGGTACCATGCACTTATAGATAAAAATTTGAGATACTTTCATTCAATTGTGGTAACGCCATTCTATTCCATGAATATAAGCTTAAAGCTTGAACATTATTGAAAATCAAACACCCTTAACCGTAAACCCTAATAACCTCCTAACCCTAGAACCCTAACTTCCTAACCCTCGAACCCTAAACCCTTACCAAGGAGGTTTAATGCACTTATAGATCAAAATTTTAAATACTTTTATTGAATTGCGAAAACGCCATTCTATTCCATGAAAATAAAGCTTGAACATTATTATTGAAAATTCCCTAAACCCTAAAACCTAAACAATGATAAATCCTAAAAACCTGAACAACCGTAAACCCTAAACCATGAACCCTAAAGCCCTAAACCATAAAATCCTAAACCATAAACCATAAACCCTTAAACCCTCAACCCAAAATAAAACCCAAAACCCTAAACTTAACCCTAGGCTATATATACATTGAGTGAAAACTGGGGTAGTGGAATTTTAAGCCATATTTTGTAGTAGCTTCATGACAAAAGCCATTGTTGTGCCTTGGAAAATTGAAATAACTTCCAATTCGGAAGCTTCCTTTGTAAATAATATTTTAAATGCCAATACACACCAACTAGCAAATATGGATAGGTTATTATTAACTATAGAAAAGATATGGCCATGACCTTGGTCATCTGGTTTGAAAGCCATGCATATTATTACATGGTACTCCATATATTGTGATACAATTTTTTCTCAAAAATTATCAAATTTTAAGATTATATTTTTCCATGGAAACTAGCTAGTGCACATAGTGAGACACGAACAGAGAAAATAATGGATGAATTTATTTTTATATTTTGTTTCTTTGTATTTTTTTAAAATGGCCGAAGTTAGGTGTCATTACCATTCATATCAAAAATTTGAATTTTGCGAAACACTCGATGGTTCTCCAATATTTTACTGCTTGGTATCTTTGAATTATTTTAAAAATTCAAGAGCAAGGTGTATCACACACTTTCTAGTTCGAAATTAGATATACTTACTTCAAATTGTCAAAAAGTCATTTTATTGCATAGATTTAGCTAGAAAGTTTGGAAATTCATGAAAGTTGGACATTGTCCATCAAATCTAGAATCTTCTTTTGAAATGCCAAGATGCAGCTATCTACCAGATATGGACACACTATTATAAACTATAACAGAGATATAGTCGTGACCTTGGTCATCTTGTATGAAAGCCTTCAAAATATATTGTTTATCAGTTTCAGTATATGTGTGGAAACTCATTTATATGTTGGTAAGCATAATGTTGCTAGCGTGTGGGTCTACACGAGGCCAACACGTGAGAGAAGATGCGTCGGAGTAGCATACGTCGGAAGCTTCAACCTCAAAATTTCCGCATGGTGCTGAAATATCCCACGCACATCTATTCAAATATCCTGCCCCGCTTTTTGCAAATGCAAAATTCCTCTTCTATCCCTGCTCCGGAAACAAGGACCGTGGGAGTACTGCAATAATAGAGGGGTATAGGTGGTAAATGTGCATCATCCCACCTATATTCCCCCATCGTCTCCTCCCCGCCCACACCCCTCCAACCTCGACCTTCCTCCAGCTCCTTTACCGCTGGCCCTCTCTTCCACACCGAAGCTCTTCCACTGCAGGCGCTCTTCACCGAAACTATTTCACAGACACCCTCGTTGCACCGGATCTACTTCACCAACGCTGTCGTCTACCCTACCGGGGTCGCTTCACTGAATCTTTCATTGTTGACCCCAAAATGCCGAGCCGCCGCCCCCACTACCCTTTTGCCTGTCCCACCTGTCCTCGCCGCGCAGCAGTAATTTCTCTTGCCTATTTGCTATATTTTTGGTACTCGTAAGCTACGAAATTGTTAGGATGTTGCTCAATATCCTGGATGCTATTGCCATTTTGTTTGCACCCTTCATCTTGTAGGTCCTATCCATATCATTAGCTTCTCGCTTTTATTCCCTTTCTTACATTCTCATGCTATTGGTTTAATCCTCCAACACCAACTCATAGATTCTATTGTTTCCGAGCGCTCGCACGGGTCATGCAAACAGCTCATAGAGGATCCAACACTGACAACCTGACGCCCAGCAAGGCTGAATCGTGAGGTTTCCTTGTGTTACTTAGGATAGTTTCTTGTCATGTTAATTAGTTGTATAACCTGCATGCCTAATAAGTTAATAAGTCATTCTACCTAAGAACTTGCCATGACATTTGCATTTATGTTCTATTGTGGATCTATGTGTGAAAGCGTAATTCGAAAATGTCCATCTAGTTTGAATGATATATATGGTCATTTTTTATTCTATATGTTGGTGTTTTCACCTACTTTCATCCTTCCAAACCAGCTATCTAGTTTGAAACATGCATCTAGTAATTTTTAATGCTATGTTTTTAGTGTAGTTTCATCCGTCCAAACCAAATAACTTGGTTTCAAATGTCCTACAGAGAAATGACAATCGAGTACAAGGACCAAAGTTCCAACAGCTCTGCTCAGATTCTTCTGACAGATTAACCAGGAGTCGCACCCGCTCGAGAAGCAGCTACTGTAAGTTCATACTTACTTTAAATGATCTCTACTTTATATAATACTACTTGTTTTCCTTGTTCTTTGTTTTAACCTCTTTCACCATATTTTAGCAGACTGTAGTTAAAACCCAGCAGGAGTCCTTGGAAGGCAGGACTGAAAGTTGTGATCCCTCGTCCCATTCATCCTCCCATTGTAGTTCCAAAGCAAACAACTTACTTAACAGTCCACCTAGAGCAACTCCTGCAGGTGATAAATATATAAAGGTTGTATTGCATGCAGAACGAAAGGGTGTAGCTGCTCTTAGATCTGTAGCTGAGATGTTCAAGAAGAGGACATATAATACATTAAAGCAAATCGCCATGTACCGATCTCCTATTGATGGTACTGAAACATGGTAATCTTTCGGAATTACGATCTTGTTGTATAACCTGTTATAACAAACTTTTATTGTTGTTTAATAAGTAGTTGTAATTTCTGTGTTTTTATTAATTGATGTCTTGATATTCACCTGTTCTGCGAAAAGTAGGCGCTAACAAAAACGGCTGAAATAGTAATAGGCCAGAGCACTAGCATGCTGAACGTTGAAATAACATGCGCATGGACGGCCCAAAACCACCAGAACAGTAAATGCTAGAACAGTAAAAGGCCAGAACAGTAGAAGGCCAGTATAGTAAAAGGCCAGTACAGTAAAAGGACATAACAGTAAAAGGCCATAGTAGTAAAAGGCCAGAACAGTAAAAGGCCAGAACAGTAAGAGGCCAGGACAGTAAGAGGCCAGAATAGTAAAAGGCTAGAAGAGTAGAAGGCCAGAATAGTAAAAAGTCCAGAATAGTAGAAGACTAGAGCAAAGAAAAGGCCATAACAGTGAAAGGCCAGAACTGCGAAAGGTATCAATAGCAAAAGGCCAGTACGGGGATTGTTTGTTTGCGGCCCGAAAGTTCCTGGGCGATTGCATGGCGGTACCCAAGTTCCTGTAATTGCCACGTTTCGTAAAGTTGGGCTGCCAACTACTGAGAGGGGCCATTTCGAGGAAAACTCATCTCACCCCTGCCAAATTCAAACATTCCGTTAAACTGTCCCGTGAAGTAGACGATCAGGACCCACATGTCGGTCATCTATCCGTCACGCGAGCGCCAACACGGCAACCTCTTATTAAAATCGAGGAACTAAGTGGATTGGATGCGTTGACCAATTTCACAAATCCATTCCCTCCTTTCCCCTAGCATCGGTAGTGTCAAAATCCACCCTCCAGGCAGGATGATTCCTTCGGACATTTGACTTCCGGCGCCAAGTTGCTACGCCCAGTCACTTCTCCCAAGCTCCAATGGCGCATGTTGTAGCCTTTGTTGCGAGGCTCTAGCCCGCCTTCACCGCCGACGAGCCGAGCAGCTCGGAGGATGGCAAATCCTACTACTAAGGAACAAGAAGTTCTGGCTAGATGCGGGTGAGCTACCCTTCTCTTTGCTATTCGCACTAATTATAACTGCTAGCTGTCTAGTGAACCTAAAATTGTTTGTTAGCCCAACGCTAACAAACATATTTTGTCCATAGTTTTCTATCAAGTGGGATCTCCGCGGACCACCCTTACCTGGTTACGGTAGTCCTATTTAGGTACGACTCTAAATCAGCAAGGGTGAAGGGCAAGTGGTATGGACACTATTGTATCACGATGGAAGAAGCGCCTACACAGATCTTCACTATATCTGGTATGGTTGCTGCTCTGCGTAATCATGATGAAATATGGATGAAGCAGACTACAAAGTTTAGCTTCGTGGATGAACATGGCATGATGGTTCCTCTAACGTGTGATAGTCAGTTAACTGGGTTGATGAAAAGGTATGATTCGGTTTGCATGTTTGAGCTGAACTGTGATGTACTGGATGTGGAAGCTGATGCAACTGGGAGTCGCCCTTCTATTCTTGGACAGGGTGGTCGCTCAAATCCAATTAGCTCCTGATAAGCAAAAGTCTCTTGGGGTTCGCATGTTTGTGCTGAATTGTAATTTTTGCAAGTATTTACTCTGTAGATATTGGGCAGTTATGCAACAGTGATGTTTCTTTGACAGGAAGCGCCGCAAGGTTAGAAACATGACTGTCGGGTCAGTCATTTTGCTGCCCGAAGAAGGAAAAAACGAGTGGAAACATGATGTGGGACACGATTCTGGTGCTGATTGTCCCGACGATGCAGAGTACGTGAAGCTAAGAAAATTGGCACCGAGGAAGAGGAAGAAGGCAGGAAATGAAGAAGCCAATGTACGTGAAGGCTTGGCACCCAGGCTGTAGAAGAAGGATACTGTCAATGAAGATGCATAGTAATGTGTTGAACTTGAACCTATATATGTGATTCGGTTAAATTTTGGAGCTCTGTGTGTGGAACTTTGCTGGGCGAAACAATCTACCCACGTTCTCTGAGTAAAATGTACCGCGACTTAGGGTTTGGAAACGCCTGAGTCAGTAGTTGAATCCAGAATTGTGATTGTGCCACTAATATCTGAAAACATACAACACCGGATCCACGATTGCCGAGGGGCAGGATGTCTCCAAATTCGATGGAATGTAAGTGGCACAGAAATAGATTATTTAAGCTCCTACACTCCACGAAGCAGCAACTTATTTCAGCTACTGCACAACGACATGGCAACATAAACAGCAATGGCAACCGAGATGAGGAGGAAATCGGTGCCACTTTCTGGCCTAATCTTGAGTCCGTCTATCTCACTGCCTCCCTGCTCCTACATCCCCTGCATCTGGCGAAGCTCCCGGATCTCTAGTAACCAGGTGTACGTGCTTCCACTTTATAAATTGTGGTTATGCCATTTGCACGCGGCACAATCCACGTAGATTACGTTTAAACAAACCACCAATGTCAGAATACCACCATGATTAGACAAAAGGAAGTAATGTAGGGTTAAGACAGATTAACGGGTGACCAATTTTTTTCCTCCCAGGACTCCGGGACCACTAGATATGGTTTGTGAAAAGAACACACATGCAATGACTCTAGATATGGTTTGTGAGAAAAACACACATGCAATAACATTTGTGGATCAATGTGGTTTGTGAGAATAACAGACATGCAATGAACTCTGGTGGATCCATATGTGGTTCATGAAAAGAACACACATGCAATGACCCTGGGTGTGGTTCATGAAAAGAACACACATCCAATTACACCGGTGGATCCTTATGTGGTTTGTGAAAAGAACACACATGCAATGACTCTAGATATGGTCTGTGAGAAGAACACACATCCAATGACACTAGTGGATCCATATGTGGTTTGTGAGAAGAACACACATGCAATGACACTGGTGGATCCATATGTGGTTTGTGAAAATAACACACATTTCGATGACTCTAGATGTGGTTTGTGAAAGAATACACATGCAATGACACTGGTGGATCCACATGTGGTTTGTGAGAAGAACACACATCCATTGACACTGGTGGATCGATATGTGGTTTGTGAGAAGAACACACATGTAATGACATTGGGTGTGGTTCATGAAAATAACACAGATCCAATGACATTGGTGGATCCTTATGTGATTTGTGAAAAGAACACACATGCAATGAATCTAGATGTGGTTTGTGAGAAGAACACACATGCAATGACACTAGTGGATCCATATGTGGTTTGTGAGAAGAACACACATCCAATAACACTGGTGGATCCATATGTGGTTTGTGAGAATAACACACATGCAATGACTCTAGATGTGGTTTGTGAGAAGAACACACATGCAATGACACTAGTGGATCCATATGTGGTGTTTGAGAAGAACACACATTTCAATGACTCTAGATGTGGTTTGTGACGAGAACACACATGCAATGACACTAGTGGATCCTTATGTGGTTTGTGAAAAGAACACACATGCAATGACTCTAGATGTGGTCTGTGAGAAGAACACACATCCAATGACACTGGTGGATCCATATGTGGTTTGTGAGAAGAAAACACATTCAATGACACTAGGTGTGGTTCATGAAAAGAACACATATCCAATGAACTCTGGTGGATCCATATGTGGTTTTGAGAAGAACACACATGCCATGACTCTAGCTGTGGTTTGTGAGAAGAACACACATGCAATGACTCTAGATGTGGGTTGTGAGAAGAACACACATGCAATGACACTGGTGGATCCATGTGCGGTTTGTGAGAAGAACACACATTTCAATGACTCTAGATGTGGTTTGTGAAAAGAACACACATGCAATGACACTGGTGGATCCATATGTGGTTGTGAGAAGAACACACATGCAATGACACTGGGTGTGGTTCATGAAAAGAAGACACATCCAATGAACTCTGGTGGATCCATATGTGGTTTGTGAGAAGAACACACATGCAATGAATCTAGATGTGGTTTGTGAGAAGAAAACACATGACTTGACACTGGTGGATCCATATGTGGTTTGTGAGAAGAACACACATTTCAACGACTCATGATGTGGTTTGTGAGAAGAACACACATGCAATGACACTAGTGGATCCATATGTGGTTTCTTAGAAGAACACACATGCAATGACATTGGGTGGGGTTCATGAAAACAACACACATCCAATGAACTCTGGTGGATCCATATGTGGTTTGTGAGAAGAACACACATGCAATGACACTGGGTGTGGTTCATGAAAAGAACACACATCCAATGAACTCTGGTGGATCTATATGTGGTTTGCGAGAAGAACACACATGCAATGAAACTAGTGGATCCATATGTGGTTTGTGAGAAGAACACAACATGCAATGACTCTAGATGTGGGTTGTGAGAAGAACACACATGCAACGACACTGGTTGATACCTATGTGGTTTGTGAGAAGAACACACATTTCAATGACTCTATATGTGGTTTGTGAGAAGAACACACATGCAATGACACTGGTGGATCCATATGTGGTTCGTGAGAAGAACACACATGCAATGACACTGGGTGTGGTTCATGAAAAGAACACACATCCAATGAACTCTGGTGGATCCATATGTGGTTTGTGAGAAGAACACACATGCAATGACTCTAGATGTGGTTTGTGAGAAGAACACACATGCAATGACACTGGTGGATCCATATGTGGTTTGTGAGAATAACACACATGCAATGACACTTGTGGATCCATATGTGGTTTGTGAGAAGAACACATATTTCAACGACTCATGATGTGGTTTGTGATAATAACACACATGCAATAACAGTAGTGGATCCATATGTGGTTTGTGAGAAGAACGCACATGCAATGACACTGGGTGTGGTTCATGAAAACAACACACATCCAATGAACTCTGGTTGATCCATATGTGGTTTGTGAGAAGAACACACATGCAATGAAACTGGTGGATCAATATGCGGTTTGTGAGAAGAACACACATGCAATGACTCTAGATGTGGGTTGAGAAGAACACACATGCAATGAAACTGGTGGATCCATATGTGGTTTGTGAGAAGAACACACATTTCAATGACTCTAGATGTCGTTTGTGAAAAGAACGCACATGCAATAACACTGGTGGATCCATATGTGGTTTGTGAGAAGAACAAACATGCAATGACACTTGGGGTGGTTCATGAAAAGTACACACATCCAATGAACTTTGGTGGATCCATATGTGGTTTGTGAGAATAACACACATGCAATGACTCTAGATGTGGTTTGTGAGAAGAACACACATGCAATGACACTGGTGGATCCATGTGTGGTTTGTGAGAATAACACACATGCAATGACACTATTGGATACATATGTGGTTTGTGAGAAGAACACACATTTCAATGACTCATGATGTGGTTTGTGAGAATAACACACATGCAAAGACACTAGTGGATCCATATGTGGTTTGTGAGAAGAACACACACGCAATGACACTGGGTGTGGTTCATGAAAACAACACACATCCAATGAACTCTAGTGGATCCATATGTGGTTTGTGAGAAGAACACACATGCAATGAAACTGGTGGATCCATATGCGGTTTGTGAGAAGAACACACATGCAATGACTGTAGATGTGGGTTGTGAGAAGAACACACGCAATGACACTGGTGGATCCATATGTGGTTTGTGAGAAGAACACACATTTCAATGACTCTAGATGTCGTTTGTGAAAAGAAGACACATGCAATGACACTGGTGGATCCATATGTGGTTTGTGAGAAGAATAAACATGCAATGACACTTGGTGTGGTTCATGAAAAGAACACACATCCAATGACACTGGTGGATCCTTATGTGGTTTGTGAAAAGGACACACATGCAATGACCATAGATGTGGTATGTGAGAAGAAGACACCTGCAAGGACACTGGTGGATCCATATGTGGTTTGTGAGAAGAACACACATCCAACGACACAGGTGGATCCATATGTGGTTTCTGAGAAGAACACACATGCAATGACTCTAGACTTGGTTTATGAGAAGAACACACATGCAATGACACTGGTGGATCCATATGTGGTTTGTGAGAAGAACACACATCCAACAACACTGCTGGATCCATATGTGGCTTGTGGGAAGAACACAAATGCAATGACTCTGGATGTGGTTTATGACAAGAACACACATGCAATGACACTGGTGGATCCATATGTGGTTTGTGAGAAGAACACACATTTCAATAACTTTAGATGTAGTTTGTGAAAGTAACACACATGCAATGACAGTGGTGGATCCATATGTGGTTTGTGAGAAGAACACACATCAAATGACACTGCTGGATCCATGTGTGGTTTGTGAGAAGAACACACATGCAATGACACTGGGTGTGGTTCATGGAAAGAACACACATCTAGTGACACTAGTGGATCCTTATGTGGTTTGTGAAAAGAACACACATGCAATGCCTCTAGATGTGGTTTGTGAGAAGAACACACATCCAATGACACTAGTGGATCCATATGTGGTTTGTGAGAAGAACACACATGCAATGACACTGGGTGTGGTTCATGAAAAGAACACACATCCAATGAACTCTGGTGGATCCATATGTGGTTGTTGAGAAGAACACACATTCAATGACTCTAGATGTGGGTTCTGAGAAGAACACACATGCAATGATACTGGTGGATCCATGTGTGGTTTGTGAGAAGAACACACATTTCAATGACTCTAGATGTGGTTTGTGAAAAGAACACACATGCAATGACACTGGTGGATCCATATGTGGTTGTGAGAAGAACACACATGCAATGACACTGGGTGTGGTTCATGAAAAGAAGACACATCCAATGAACTCTGGTGGATCCATATGTGGTTTGTGAGAAGAACACACATGCAATGAATATAGATGTGGTTTGTGAGAATAACACACATGCAATGACACTGGTGGATCCATATGTGGTTTGTGAGAATAACACACATTTCAACGACTCATGATGTGGTTTGTGAGAAGAACACACATGCAATGACACTAGGTGATCCATATGTGGTTTGTGAGAAGAACACACATACAATGACATTGGGTGTGGTTCATGAAAACAACACACATCCAATGAACTCTAGTGGATCCATATGTGGTTTGTGAGAAGAACACACATGCAATGACACTGGGTGTGGTTCATGAAAAGAACACACATCCAATGAACTCTGGTGGATCCATATGTGGTTTGCGATAAGAACACACATGCAATGAAACTGGTGGATCCATATGTGGTTTGTGAGAAGAACACAACATGCAATGACTCTAGATGTGGGTTGTGAGAAGAACACACATGCAACGACACTGGTGGATCCATATGTGGTTTGTGAGAAGAACACACATCCAATTACACTGGGTGTGGTTCATGAAAAGAACACACATCCAATGACACTGGTGGATCCTTATGTGGTTTGTGAAAAGGACACACATGCAATGACCCTAGATGTGGTATGTGAGAAGAAGACACCTGCAATGACACTGGTGGATCCATATGTGGTTTGTGAGAAGAACACACATCAAACGACACAGGTGGATCCATATGTGGTTTGTGAGAAGAACACATATGCAATGACTTTAGACTTGGTTTATGAGAAGAACACACATGCAATGACACTGGTGGATCCATATGTGGTTTGTGAGAAGAACACACATCCAACAACACTGCTGGATCCATATGTGGCTTGTGGGAAGAACACAAATGCAATGACTCTGGATGTGGTTTTTGACAAGAACACACATGCAATGACACTGGTGGATCCATATGTGGTTTGTGAGAAGAACACACATTTCAATAACTTTAGATGTAGTTTGTGAAAGGAACACACATGCAATGATAGTGGTGGATCCATATGTGGTTTGTGAGAAGAACACACATCAAATGACACTGCTGGATCCATGTGTGGTTTGTGAGAAGAACACACATGCAATGACACTGGGTGTGGTTCATGAAAAGAACACACATCTAGTGACACTAGTGGATCCTTATGTGGTTTGTGAAAAGAACACACATGCAATGCCTCTAGATGTGGTTTGTGAGAAGAACACACATCCAATGACACTAGTGGATCCATAAGTGGTTTGTGAGAAGAACACACATGCAATGACACTGGGTGTGGTTCATGAAAAGAACACACATCCAATGAACTCTGGTGGATCCATATGTGGTTGTTGAGAAGAACACACATTCAATGACTCTAGATGTGGGTTGTGAGAAGAACACACATGCAATGACACTGGTGGATCCATGTGTGGTTTGTGAGAAGAACACACATTTCAATGACTCTAGATGTGGTTTGTGAAAAGAACACACATGCAATGACACTGGTGGATCCATATGTGGTTGTGAGAAGAACACACATGCAATGACACTCGGTGTGGTTCATGAAAAGAAGACACATCCAATGAACTCTGGTGGATCCATATGTGGTTTGTGAGAAGAAAACACATGCAATGAATCTAGATGTGTTTTGTGAGAATAACACACATGCAATGACACTGGTGGATCCATATGTGGTTTGTGAGAAGAACACACATTTCAACGACTCATGATGTGGTTTGTGAGAAGAACACACATGCAATGACACTAGGTGATCCATATGTGGTTTGTGAGAAGAACACACATACAATGACATTGGGTGTGGTTCATGAAAACAACACACATCCAATGAACTCTGGTGGATCCATATGTGGTTTGTGAGAAGAACACACATGCAATGACACTTGGTGTGGTCCATGAAAAGAACACACATCCAATGAACTCTGGTGGATCCATATGTGGTTTGCGATAAGAACACACATGCAATGAAACTGGTGGATCCATATGTGGTTTGTGAGAAGAACACAACATGCAATGACTCTAGATGTGGGTTGTGAGAAGAACACACATGCAACGACACTGGTGGATCCATATGTGGTTTGTGAGAAGAACACACATTTCAATGACTCTAGATGTGGTTTGTGACAAGAACACACATGCAATGACACTGGTGGATTCATATGTGGTTCGTGAGAAGAACACACATGCAATGACACTGGGTGTGGTTCATGAAAAGAACACACATCCAATGAACTCTGGTGGATCCATATGTAGTTTGTGAGAAGAACACACATGCAATGACTCTAGATGTGGTTCGTGAGAAGAACACACATGCAATGACACTGGTGGATCCATATGTGGTTTGTGAGAATAACACACATGCAATGACACTTGTGGATGCATATGTGGTTTGTGAGAAGGACACACATTTCAACGACTCATGATGTGGTTTGTGATAATAACACACATGCAATAACACTAGTGGATCCATATGTGGTTTGTGAGAAGAACACACATGCAATGACACTGGGTGTGGTTCATCAAAACAACACACATTCAATCAACTCTGGTTGATCCATATGTGGTTTGTCAGAAGAACACACATGCAATGAAACTGGTGGATCCATATGCGGTTTGTGAGAATAACACACATGCAATGACTCTAGATGTGGGTTGAGAAGAACACACATGCAATGACAATGGTGGATCCATATGTGGTTTGTGAGAAGAACACACATTTCAATGACTCTAGCTGTCGTTTGTGAAAAGAACGCACATGCAATAACACTAGTGGATCCATATGTGGTTTGTGAGAAGAACAAACATGCAATGACACTTGTTGTGGTTCATGAAAAGAAAACACATCCAATGAACTCTGGTGGATCCATGTGTGGTTTGTGAGAAGAACACAGATGCAATGACTCTAGATGTGGTTTGTGAGAAGAACACACATGCAATGACACTAGTGGATCCATGTGTGGTTTCTGAGAATAACACACATGCAATGACACTGTTCGATCCATATGTGGTTTGTGAGAAGAACACATATTTCAACGACTCATGATGTGGTTTGTGAGTATAACACACATGAGAAGACACTAGTGGATCCATATGTGGTTTGTGAGAAGAACACACACGCAATGACACTGGGTGTGGTTCATGAAAACAACACACATCCAATGAACTCTAGTGGATCCATATGTGGTTTGTGAGAAGAACACACATGCAATGAAACTGGTGGATCCATATGCGGTTTGTGAGAAGAACACACATGCAATGACTGTAGATGTGGGTTGTGAGAAGAACACGCGCAATGACACTCGTGGATCCATATGTGGTTTGTGAGAAGAACACACATTTCAATGACTCTAGATGTCGTTTTTGAAAAGAAGACACATGCAATGACACTGGTGGATCCATATGTGGTTTGTGAGAAGAATAAACATGCAATGACACTTGGTGTGGTTCATGAAAAAGAACACACATCCAATGAACTCAGGTGGATCCATATGTGTTTTCTGAGAGGAACACACATGCAATGACTCTAGATATGGTTTGTGAGAAGAACACACATGCAATGACACTACTGGATCCATATGTGGTTTGTGAGAATAACACACATGCAATGAAACTGGTGGATCCATATGTGGTTTGTGATAAGAACACACATTTCAACGAGTCATGTTGTGGTTTGTGAGAATAACACACATGCAATGACACTAGTGGATCCATATGTGGTTTGTGAGAAGAACACACATGCAATGACACTAGGTGTGGTTCATGAAAACAACACACATCCAATGAACTCTGGTGGATCCATATGTGGTTTGTGAGAAGAGCACACATGCAATGACACTGAGTGTGGTTCATGAAAAGAACACACATCATATAAACTCTGGTGGATCCATATGTGGTTTGTGAGAAGAACACACATGCAATGAAACTGGTGGATCCATATGTGGTTTGTGAGAAGAACAGACATGCAATGACTCTAGATGTGGTATGTGAGAAGAACACACATGCAATGACACTGGGTGTGGTTCATTAAAAGAACACACATTCAATGAACTCTGGTGGATCCATATGTGGTTTGTGAGAAGAACACACATGCAATGAAACTGGTGGATCCATATGTGGTTTGTGAGAAGAACACACATGCAATCACTCTAGATGTGGGTTGTGAGAAGAAAACACATGCAATGACACTGGTGAATCCATATGTCGTTTGTGAGAAGAACACGGATTTCAATGACTCTAGATGCGGTTTGTGGAAAGAACACACATGCAATGACACTGGCGGATCCATATGTGGTTGTGAGAAGAACACACATGCAATGACACTGGGTGTGGTTCATGAAAAGAACACACATCCAATGAACTCTGGTGGATCCATATGTGGTTTGTGAATAGAACACACATGCCATGACTCTAGATGTGGTTTGTGAGAAGAACACACATGCAATGACACTGGTGGATACATATGTGGTTTGTGAGAATAACACACATGCAATGACACTGGTGGATCCATATGTGGTTTGTGAGAAGAACACACATTTGAACGACTCATGATGTGGTTTGTGAGAATAACACACATGCAATGACACTGGGTGTGGTTCATGAAAACAACACACATCCAATGAACTCTAGTGGATCCATATGTGGTTTGTGAGAAGAACACACATGCAATGACACTGGGTGTAGTTCATGAAAAGAACACACATTCAATGAACTCTGGTGGATCCATATGTGGTTTGTGAGAAGAACACACATGCAATGAAACTAGTGGATCCATATGTGGTTTGTGAGAAGAACACACAAGCAATGACTCTAGATGTGGGTTGTGAGAAGAACACACATGCAACAACACTGGTGGATCCATATGTGGTTTGTGAGAAGAACACACATTTCAATGACTCTAGATGTGGTTTGTGAAAAGAACACACATGCAATGACACTGGTGGATCCATGTGTGGTTTGTGAGAATAACACACATGCAATGACACTGTTGGATCCATATGTGGTTTGTGAGAAGAACACACATTTCAACGACTCATGATGTGGTTTGTGAGAATAACACACATGCAAAGACACTAGTGGATCCATATGTGGTTTGTGAGAAGAACACACATGCAATGACACTGTGTGTGGTTCATGAAAACAACACACATCCAATGAACTCTGGTGGATCCATATGTGGTTTGTGGGAAGAACACACATGCAATGAAACTGGTGGATCCATATGCGGTTTGTGAGAACAACACACATGCAATGACTCTCGATGTGGGTTGTGAGAGAAACACACGCAATGACACTGGTGGATCCATATGTGGTTTGTGAGAAGAACACACATTTCAATGACTCTAGATGTCGTTTGTGAAAAGAACACACATGCAATGACACTGGTGGATCCATATGTGGTTTGTGAGAAGAACACACATGCAATGACACTAGGTGTGGTTCATGAAAACAACACACATCCAATGAACTCTGGTGGATCCATATGTGGTTTGTGAGAAGAGCACACATGCAATGACACTGAGTGTGGTTCATGAAAAGAACACACATCCAATAAACTCTGGTGGATCCATATGTGGTTTGTGAGAAGAACACACATGCAATGAAACTGGTGGATCCATATGTGGTTTGTGAGAAGAACATACATGCAATGACTCTAGATGTGGTATGTGAGAAGAACACACATGCAATGACACTGGGTGTGGTTCATTAAAAGAACACACATTCAATGAACTCTGGTGGATCCATATGTGGTTTGTGAGAAGAACACACATGCAATGAAACTGGTGGATCCATATGTGGTTTGTGAGAAGAACACACATGCAATCACTCTAGATGTGGGTTGTGAGAAGAAAACACATGCAATGACACTGGTGAATCCATATGTCGTTTGTGAGAAGAACACGGATTTCAATGACTCTAGATGCGGTTTGTGGAAAGAACACACATGCAATGACACTGGCGGATCCATATGTGGTTGTGAGAAGAACGCACCTGCAATGACACTGGGTGTGGTTCATGAAAAGAACACACATCCAATGAACTCTGGTGGATCCATATGTGGTTTGTGAATAGAACACACATGCCATGACTCTAGATGTGGTTTGTGAGAAGAACACACATGCAATGACACTGGTGGATACATATGTGGTTTGTGAGAATAACACACATGCAATGACACTGGTGGATCCATATGTGGTTTGTGAGAAGAACACACATTTGAACGACTCATGATGTGGTTTGTGAGAATAACACACATGCAATGACACTGGGTGTGGTTCATGAAAACAACACACATCCAATGAACTCTAGTGGATCCATATGTGGTTTGTGAGAAGAACACACATGCAATGACACTGGGTGTAGTTCATGAAAAGAACACACATTCAATGAACTCTGGTGGATCCATATGTGGTTTGTGAGAAGAACACACATGCAATGAAACTGGTGGATCCATATGTGGTTTGTGAGAAGAACACACAAGCAATGACTCTAGATGTGGGTTGTGAGAAGAACACACATGCAACAACACTGGTGGATCCATATGTTGTTTGTGAGAAGAACACACATTTCAATGACTCTAGATGTGGTTTGTGAAAAGAACACACATGCAATGACACTGGTGGATCCATGTGTGGTTTGTGAGAATAACACACATGCAATGACACTGTTGGATCCATATGTGGTTTGTGAGAAGAACACACATTTCAACGACTCATGATGTGGTTTGTGAGAATAACACACATGCAAAGACACTAGTGGATCCATATGTGGTTTGTGAGAAGAACACACATGCAATGACACTGTGTGTGGTTCATGAAAACAACACACATCCAATGAACTCTGGTGGATCCATATGTGGTTTGTGGGAAGAACACACATGCAATGAAACTGGTGGATCCATATGCGGTTTGTGAGAACAACACACATGCAATGACTCTAGATGTGGGTTGTGAGAGAAACACACGCAATGACACTGGTGGATCCATATGTGGTTTGTGAGAAGAACACACATTTCAATGACTCTAGATGTCGTTTGTGAAAAGAACACACATGCAATGACACTGGTGGATCCATATGTGGTTTGTGAGAAGAATAAACATGCAATGACACTTGGTGTGGTTCATGAAAAGAACACACATCCAATGAACTCTGGTGGATCCATATGTGTTTTGTGAGAAGAACAGACATGCAATGACTCTAGATTTTGTTTTGTGAGAAGAACACACATGCAATGACAGTGCTGGATCCATATGTGGTTTGTGAGAATAACACACATGCAATGACACTGGTGGATCCATATGTGGTTCGTGATAAGAACACACATTTCAACGAGTCATGATGTGGTTTGTGAGAATAACACACATGCAATGACACTAGTGAATCCATATGTGGTTTGTGAGAAGAAGACACATGCAATGACAGTAGGTGTGGTTCATGAAAACAACACACATCCAATGAACTCTGGTGGATCCATATGTGGTTTGTGAGAAGAACACACATGCAATGACACTGGGTGTGGTTCATGAAAAGAATACACATCCAATGAACTCTTGTGGATCCATATGTGGTTTGCGAGAAGAACACACATGCAATGAAACTGGTGGATCCATATGTGGTTTGTGAGAAGAACACAACATGCAATGACTCTAGATGTGGTTTGTGAGAAGAACACACATGCAATGACACTGGGTGTGGTTCATTAAAAGAACACACATTCAATGAACTTTGGTGGATCCATATGTGGTTTCTGAGAAGAACACACATGCAATGAAACTGGTGGATCCATATGTGGTTTGTGAGAAGAACACACATGCAATCACTCTAGATGTGGGTTGTGAGAAGAACACACATGCAATGACACTGGTGAATCCATATGTCGTTTGTGAGAAGAACACGGATTTCAATGACTTTAGATGTGGTTTGTGGAAGAACACACATGCAATGACACTGGTGGATCCATATGTGGTTGTGAGAAGAACACACATGCGATGACACTGGGTATGGTTCATGAAAAGAACACACATCCAATGAACTCTGGTGGATCCATATGTGGTTTATGAGAAGAACACACATGCCATGACTCTAGATGTGGTTTGTGAGAAGAACACACTTGCAATGACACTGGGGGATCCATATGTGGTTTGTGAGAATAACACACATGCAATGACACTGGTGGATCCATATGTGGTTTGAGAGAAGAACACACATTTCAACGACTCATAATGTGGTTTGTGAGAATAACACACATGCAATGACACTAGTGGATCCATATGTGGTTTGTGAGATGAACACACATGCAATGACACTGGGTGTGGTTCATGAAAACAACACACATCCAATGAACTCTAGTGGATCCATATGTGGTTTGTGAGAAGAACACACATGCAATGACACTGGGTGTGGTTCATGAAATGAACACACATCCAATGAACTCTGGTGGATCCATATGTGGTTTGTGAGAAGAACACACGCAATGAAACTGGTGGATCCATATGTGGTTTGTGAGAAGAACACACATGCAATGACTCTAGATGTGGGTTGTGAGAAGAACACACATGCAATGACACTGGTTGTGGTTCATGAAAAGAAGACACATCCAATGAACTCTGGTGGATCCATATGTGGTTTGTGAGAAGAACACACATGCAATAAATCTAGATGTGGTTTGTGAGAATAACACACATGCAATGACACTGGTGGATCCATATGTGGTTTGTGAGAAGAACACACATTTCAACGACTCATGATGTGGTTTGTGAGAAGAACACACATGCAATGACACTAGGTGATCCATATGTGGTTTGTGAGAAGAACACACATACAATGACATTGGGTGTGGTTCATGAAAACAACACACATCCAATGAACTCTGGTGGATCCATATGTGGTTTGTGAGAAGAACACACATGCAATGACTCTGGGTGTGGTTCATGAAAAT
The DNA here is from genome assembly GCA_916181665.1 of Avena sativa. Taxonomy (NCBI): domain Eukaryota; kingdom Viridiplantae; phylum Streptophyta; class Magnoliopsida; order Poales; family Poaceae; genus Avena; species Avena sativa. The sequence continues at coordinate 202,485,238 of OV702290.1, forward strand.
AACACACATCCAATGAACTCTGGTGGATCCATATGTGGTTTGCGATAAGAACACACATGCAATGAAACTGGTGGATCCATATGTGGTTTGTGAGAAGAACACAACATGCAATGACTCTAGATGTGGGTTGTGAGAATAACACACATGCAACGACACTGGTGGATCCATATGTGGTTTGTGAGAAGAACACACATTTCAATCACTCTAGATGTGGTTTGTGACAAGAACACACATGGAATGACACTGGTGGATTCATATGTGGTTCGTGAGAAGAACACACATGCAATGACACTGGGTGTGGTTCATGAAAAGAACACACATCCAATGAACTCTGGTGGATCCATATGTAGTTTGTGAGAAGAACACACATGCAATGACTCTAGATGTGGTTCGTGAGAAGAACACACATGCAATGACACTAGTGGATCCATATGTGGTTTGTGAGAATAACACACATGCAATGACACTTGTGGATGCATATGTGGTTTGTGAGAAGGACACACATTTCAACGACTCATGATGTGGTTTGTGATAATAACACACATGCAATAACACTAGTGGATCCATATGTGGTTTGTGAGAAGAACACACATGCAATGACACTGGGTGTGGTTCATCAAAACAACACACATTCAATGAACTCTGGTTGATCCATATGTGGTTTGTCAGAAGAACACACATGCAATGAAACTGGTGGATCCATATGCGGTTTGTGAGAATAACACACATGCAATGACTCTAGATGTGGGTTGAGAAGAACACACATGCAATGACAATGGTGGATCCATATGTGGTTTCTGAGAAGAACACACATTTCAATGACTCTATCTGTCGTTTGTGAAAAGAACGCACATGCAATAACACTAGTGGATCCATATGTGGTTTGTGAGAAGAACAAACATGCAATGACACTTGTTGTGGTTCATGAAAAGAAAACACATCCAATGAACTCTGGTGGATCCATGTGTGGTTTGTGAGAAGAACACAGATGCAATGACTCTAGATGTGGTTTGTGAGAAGAACACACGTGCAATGACACTAGTGGATCCATGTGTGGTTTCTGAGAATAAAACACATGCAATGACACTGTTCGATCCATATGTGGTTTGTGAGAAGAACACACATTTCAACGACTCATGATGTGGTTTGTGAGTATAACACACATGAGAAGACACTAGTGGATCCATATGTGGTTTGTGAGAAGAACACACACGCAATGACACTGGGTGTGGTTCATGAAAACAACACACATCCAATGAACTCTAGTGGATCCATATGTGGTTTGTGAGAAGAACACACATGCAATGAAAATGGTGGATCCATATGCGGTTTGTGACAAGAACACACATGCAATGACTGTAGATGTGGGTTGTGAGAAGAACACACGCAATGACACTGGTGGATCCATATGTGGTTTGTGAGAAGAACACACATTTCAATGACTCTAGATGTCGTTTGTGAAAAGAAGACACATGCAATGACACTGGTGGATCCATATGTGGTTTGTGAGAAGAATAAACATGCAATGACACTTGGTGTGGTTCATGAAAAAGAACACACATCCAATGAACTCAGGTGGATCCATATGTGTTTTCTGAGAGGAACACACATGCAATGACTCTAGATATGGTTTGTGAGAAGAACACACATGCAATGACACTACTGGATCCATATGTGGTTTGTGAGAATAACACACATGCAATGACACTGGTGGATCCATATGTGGTTTGTGATAAGAACACACATTTCAACGAGTCATGTTGTGGTTTGTGAGAATAACACACATGCAATGACACTAGTGGATCCATATGTGGTTTGTGAGAAGAACACACATGCAATGACACTAGGTGTGGTTCATGAAAACAACACACATCCAATGAACTCTGGTGGATACATATGTGGTTTGTGAGAAGAGCACACATGCAATGACACTGAGTGTGGTTCATGAAAAGAACACACATCCAATAAACTCTGGTGGATCCATATGTGGTTTGTGAGAAGAACACACATGCAATGAAAATGGTGGATCCATATGTGGTTTGTGAGAAGAACAGACATGCAATGACTCTAGATGTGGTACGTGAGAAGAACACACATGCAATGACACTGGGTGTGGTTCATTAAAAGAACACACATTCAATGAACTCTGGTGGATCCATATGTGGTTTGTGAGAAGAACACACATGCAATGAAACTGGTGGATCCATATGTGGTTTGTGAGAAGAACACACATGCAATCACTCTAGATGTGGGTTGTGAGAAGAACACACATGTAATGACACTGGTGAATCCATATGTCGTTTGTGAGAAGAACACGGATTTCAATGACTCTAGATGTGGTTTGTGGAAAGAACACACATGCAATGACACTGGCGGATCCATATGTGGTTGTGAGAAGAACACACATGCAATGACACTAGGTGTGGTTCATGAAAAGAACACACATCCAATGAACTCTGGTGGATCCATATGTGGTTTGTGAATAGAACACACATGCCATGACTCTAGATGTGGTTTGTGAGAAGAACACACATGCAACGACACTGGTGGATCCATATGTGGTTTGTGAGAAGAACACACCTTTCAATGACTCTAGATGTGGTTTGTGAAAAGAACACATATGCAATGACACTGGTGGATCCATGTGTGGTTTGTGAGAATAACACACATGCAATGACACTGTTGGATCCATATGTGGTTTGTGAGAAGAACACACATTTCAACGACTCATGATGTGGTTTGTGAGAATAACACACATGCAAAGACACTAGTGGATCCATATGTGGTTTGTGAGAAGAACACACATGCAATGACACTGTGTGTGGTTCATGAAAACAACACACATCCAATGAACTCTGGTGGATCCATATGTGGTTTGTGGGAAGAACACACATGCAATGAAACTGGTGGATCCATATGCGGTTTGTGAGAACAACACACATGCAATGACTCTAGATGTGGGTTGTGAGAGAAACACACGCAATGACACTGGTGGATCCATATGTGGTTTGTGAGAAGAACACACATTTCAATGACTCTAGATGTCGTTTGTGAAAAGAACACACATGCAATGACACTGGTGGATCCATATGTGGTTTGTGAGAAGAATAAACATGCAATGACACTTGGTGTGGTTCATGAAAAGAACACACATCCAATGAACTCTGGTGGATCCATATGTGTTTTGTGAGAAGAACACACATGCAATGACTCTAGATTTTGTTTTGTGAGAAGAACACACATGCAATGACAGTGCTGGATCCATATGTGGTTTGTGAGAATAACACACATGCAATGACACTGGTGGATCCATATGTGGTTCGTGATAAGAACACACATTTCAACGAGTCATGATGTGGTTTGTGAGAATAACACACATGCAATGACACTAGTGAATCCATATGTGGTTTGTGAGAAGAAGACACATGCAATGACAGTAGGTGTGGTTCATGAAAACAACACACATCCAATGAACTCTGGTGGATCCATATGTGGTTTGTGAGAAGAACACACATGCAATGACACTGGGTGTGGTTCATGAAAAGAACACACATCCAATGAACTCTGGTGGATCCATATGTGGTTTGCGAGAAGAACACACATGCAATGAAACGGGTGGATCCATATGTGGTTTGTGAGAAGAACACAACATGCAATGACTCTAGATGTGGTTTGTGAGAAGAACACACATGCAATGACACTGGGTGTGGTTCATTAAAAGAACACACATTCAATGAACTTTGGTGGATCCATATGTGGTTTCTGAGAAGAACACACATGCAATGAAACTGGTGGTTTCATATGTGGTTTGTGAGAAGAACACACATGCAATCACTCTAGATGTGGGTTGTGAGAAGAACACACATGCAATGACACTAGTGAATCCATATGTCGTTTGTGAGAAGAACACGGATTTCAATGACTTTAGATGTGGTTTGTGGAAGAACACACATGCAATGACACTGGTGGATCCATATGTGGTTGTGAGAAGAACACACATGCGATGACACTGGGTGTGGTTCATGAAAAGAACACACATCCAATGAACTCTGGTGGATCCATATGTGGTTTATGAGAAGAACACACATGCCATGACTCTAGATGTGGTTTGTGAGAAGAACACACTTGCAATGACACTGGGGGATCCATATGTGGTTTGTGAGAATAACACACATGCAATGACACTGGTGGATCCATATGTGGTTTGAGAGAAGAACACACATTTCAACGACTCATAATGTGGTTTGTGAGAATAACACACATGCAATGACACTAGTGGATCCATATGTGGTTTGTGAGATGAACACACATGCAATGACACTGGGTGTGGTTCATGAAAACAACACACATCCAATGAACTCTAGTGGATCCATATGTGGTTTGTGAGAAGAACACACATGCAATGACACTGGGTGTGGTTCATGAAATGAACACACATCCAATGAACTCTGGTGGATCCATATGTGGTTTGTGAGAAGAACACACGCAATGAAACTGGTGGATCCATATGTGGTTTGTGAGAAGAACACACATGCAATGACTCTAGATGTGGGTTGTGAGAAGAACACACATGCAACGACACTAGTGGATCCATATGTGGTTTGTGAGAAGAACACATATTTCATTGACTCTAGATGTGGTTTGTGAAAAGAACTGTAAGATCCCTCGTTTGTAAAGGAAAAGATCCCTGTGATTGCAATGCTAGTCCCTGGATCAATGCTAGCATCCACAGTTTAAGATGAAGTACACAGATACAAAGGTCGTTTATTACAGTCATTCCAGAGATATAACATAGTCTTTTACAACTCATGGCCAAAGGCCTAATACAAGAGTTTATGGAATAAGTAAATAAACATAAGTCTTCATCTTCATGTGCCACAGGCAAGCATGTTGAGTGTAGACTCATGACTCCTAATCATCATCGGAATAACCTGCAACATTACAAGTTACAGCAATAGAGGGTCAATACTTTGGAATAGTATTGGCAAGTGATACCTTAGTATATATTAAGTGGACTATAATACTATATGCATTTGGCTGGTGGAGCTTAGGCTTGCATTGCTCAAAATAGATTTTTCCTTAACTTTTGAAAATACTAAGTTTTTGTTTTGACAAAATCTTTCCCAAGGCATCTACCAATCAAAGACTGAAGATCCACTCAGGGCATCTACCAATCAAAGACTGAAGTGCTTGGCAAAAACACCCAAGGTATCTACCAATCATAGACTGAAGATCCACTCAGGGCATCTACCAATCAAAGACTGAAGAACCTTTTAACCCTTGTTCACCCACAAGTTTTATTTTGAAATTGGAGTGATGAGATTCTTGAAGCTTCCATGTCTTGATGCTCAAATTGTCCTTTACCAGGGACATGGCAAAGTACTTAGATTTTTTACACTCTGCAGAGGTGGTGCACTTTCCCCACAAGACTTGGTTTCCCAAGACAAGATCCTTCAAAAGCCTTTCCTTAGTCAAATGGACGCGCTCCAACCTATCATTCCCACTACCACCAACTGTCCAAGAGACTAAGTTCTAGCAACCTAAGATCATGGCAGAGCCCATATTGCCAAGTGGTTGCACTTGAAGCTTCTCAACATTTGACATCTCAAATCTCTTTGTTCCTGGGTGGCCATCCACAAGTGTGATACACCAGGGTAGTCCATTTAATGGGCCCTGAGTAACCACTCAACATAAACCATTCCTTCCATTTCCACCCAGGTGATTCATTAACTTAGTTGTTTTTGTTAAATAAAAACATAAGTCCTTAGACTTAGAATATTTTTCCATAGTGAATATATAAACCACCCTTGTTTTCTAGTAGCTAGGCTAAGCATAATAGTAATAGGAATCTTGACTTAGGTAATTTTCACTAAGGTTTCACCTAATAGGTTTTCCCATAGCATAGTTTATACTTAGCAAAAATCCATGCAAGTCCTATACTTAGAAAAATAATACTAATGCATATATAAAATATAGGAATGGAATATTCATGATGATATCACTTGCCTTGGTAGTGTGGAGAGTAGCACTCGTCACAATCACAATCACTAGCAAAATCTACACACAAAGTTGTAGCACACAATTACACACAAATATATACAAACAAAGATAATATGAATGCATGCATGCATGAATCTACTAAGTGGTGATTTTTGAAAACACTACCAAGCAAGTGCAAATTTACAGAAACTTAACAAGTCACAAGTTTGCCAACTAAACAAATTTAACCCTAAAACAAAATACTAAACTAAATCTATACTCAAAAAGGCCTCAAACAAGTTTCTGCAATTTAAACCAATCTAATGGTTACTATTTGCTAAACAAATTGGATAGGCAGAAAGGTCTTGTTTTTCTGAATCCAACGGTATCAAATTTGTAAAATTTGGACGTGTGGATCCAAAGTTACAAGGGTTTGAAGTTTGCAAGAAATTCTGTTTTCAAATTTGTTTTTAAACCTAATAGGGGACACGCGGCGCTGTTTCATTGGTCGATACCGGTTCGGCCGGATCGTGGCTGTGGAGCGTTAGATCTAAAGTGGATCGTGCGGTCCAGAGGACATACCTCTTCGATGTTAAGTGAACTAATCGTGAGTGCCAGATCCAGATCGAACGGTCCTGATCTAATCAACCACAAAGTGGCGGCGCTGCGGTGGCTAGCGGCGCGGAGCGGTCGGTCAACGACGGAGGCGACACTACAGGGGGTGAGTGAGAAAGAGGATTAGCTCACCAGGCTCAGGGGATTACGACGATGCTCGGGGAGGAGTTGGTCGGGCGAGGGGCGCACGGGGCCGTCCTAGATTGCTCGCCGGAGTTGCTGCGGGCGGCGGTTGGCTCTGGTTGCTGTCGAGGACAAAGCTGTAGATCACCCGGAGGCAAACAAAACACATAGTTAGGAGCGCAAGGTCACGGCGAAGGTGTGTGTGTGAACGAGAGGGGTCAGGGTAGTCTGGTTTACCCGAGGGGTTCCGCCGGAGTAGCAGACAGACGGTGGCGGCCAGTCGACGATGTTGCCGGAGCTACGGTTCATGCGAGGGCAAACGAAGGGTGTTAAAAGAAGCACATAGGCTCACTGAACCAGATAGCAAGAACGAGAGGCAGAGGGGAGCTCAGAACTCACCGGAATTCGCCGGCGCAGTCGTCGGAGACGGCGGGGCTACAGAGAGTAATTCACGCAGCCTGGTGGCGTTCTGGGTTCGGGGTTTGAGGGAGAAGGGAGAGGGGGCAGAGGGGGTTCATATAGCCTGGTCACGAGCGAGAATTACTTGGCCATTGAATCGAATTAACACCGCGAATTAAACACGGAAAACGCCCGCGTTGATTTGGGGATGAACTGGTCGTGCGGGTGGAGACGATGCTGACGTGGAGGAGGCCCGCTCGTCAGCGAGGTGCGCGAGGTGGAGGTGGGGTCTGCCTGTCAGCGACTGAACCGTGCGCTCGCGTGTGAGAGAGGAAAAAGGAGATCCCCGGGTGGGCTTGCTGGGCTGGATTCGAAGCTGGGCCAGAACTCTGCCGCGCGGCCTTTTTCCTTTGAGAAATCCTTTTCTTTTTCTAAATTCATTTTCTGGAATGAATTTGATATGAATTCAAATCCTTTTGAATTCAAACAGCTTTGGGAATTTTTGCAGGGTTCTGTGGGTTCAAATACAGTCAATAAACTAAGGGGTTACCTTGCAAGGCCTGGTCAAGCTTGGGCTTAGGAATAAACAGAGACTATTGTCTCTAGTTTGAAAATGTTTGAAATAGGGTTTTGAAACTATTTCTAAATTTGAAACTTGGGATAAAATGCTACACTTACTCTTTCCAACAATGGAGGCAAGCAAACAAGTTCATAGACAATCAATTTTCAAAGGGTGATGGCCAATTGAGATAAATTGCCCACATGAAATCATAGCACAAGCTTATGCATCTAAATGATTTTGAGAAAAACCCTAAATGAATGAAGGATGCAGGGATGATATGAATGAGTTTTTGAAACATGATTTTTAGGGATGTTACAATCTAACCCCCTTAAGATGAATCTCGCCCTCGAGATTCGGATTGGCTAGCAAATAGGTGAGGGTGGTCTTTCCGAAGATCATCTTCTCTTTCCCATGTTGCTTCTTCTTCGGAATGATGGTTCCATTGTACTTTGCAAAACTTGATAGTCTTTGTCCTTGTGACTCTTTCTGCGGTCTCAAGAATCTTGACAGGCTTTTCTTCATAGGTGAGATCACTTTCTAGTTGAACTTCCTCCAAAGATATGGTATCCTTCAAAGAAGATCCTTCCATCTCCGGGTGACATTTCTTAAGCTGACTCACATGAAAAACATTATGGACTGCTAATAAAGATGCTGGCAGTTCGATTTCATATGCATCTTCTCCCTTGCGACTTAGAATGTTGAATGGTCCAACATATCTTGGTGCTAACTTTCCTTTGACTCCAAATCTTTTCACTCCACGAAGTGGTGATACTCTAAGATAAGCTCTATCCCCATCTTCGTAAGTGACTTCTCTACGCTTAGCATCTGCATAGCTTTTCTGTCGAGACTGTGCTATCTTCAACCTGTCTCTAACCAATTTGACTTTTTCTTCGGCGTCTTTGATAAGATCTGGTCCAAACAAATTTCTTTCTCCCACACCATTCCATAGCAATGGGGTGGTACACTTTCTTCCGTAGAGAAACTCAAATGGTGCCATCCCAATGCTAGATTGGTGACTGTTGTTGTAAGAGAACTCTGCGTAAGGCAGACTTTCATCCCAACTTGCTCCATAGTCTAGGGCACATGCCCTCAACATGTCTTCAAGAATTTGATTAGTCCTTTCTGTTTGTCCATCAGTTTGAGGATGAAAAGCAGTGCTGAATTCCAATCTCGTCCCTAAAGATTCATGAAGCTGTCTCCAAAAGTGAGAAGTGAACTGAGTTCCTCTATCAGACACAATACTCTTAGGTACACCGTGAAGGCATACAATTCTGTTCATGTACATTTTGGCTAACTTGGCACTGGTATAAGTTGTCTTTACGGGTATAAAATGAGCCACTTTAGTTAGGCGATCCACTACTACCCATATGGAATCATACCCTGACCTGGTCCTTGGTAATCCGGTAATGAAATCCATACCAATATTTTCCCACTTCCATTCAGGAATAGGCATTGGTTGAAGCAAACCTACTGGTTTCTGATGCTCCGCTTTCACTCTACTACACACATCACACAAAGCAATGTGTTCAGCGATGTCCCTTTTGAGATTGTTCCACCAAAATCTTTCTTTCATATCTATGTACATTTTGGTGTTTCCCGAGTGAATAGAATACGGAGAGTTATGGGCTTCTTGTAGAATCAGTTTCCGCAATTCCGGATCTTGTGGAACACAAATACGTTTCCCGTGCCATAAAGTACCTTGTTCATCCATATGGAAACTTTTAGCTTTCCCTTGGCTAATCTTTTCCTTAATCTCTTCGATTTCTTTATCCATCTTTTGGGCTTCTTTAATCTTATCCAACAGAGTGGGTTGAACATCCAAAGACATGAGATGTCCTTCCGGCACAATCTCCAACCTGAGTTCCTTGAATTGCTTACACAAGTCATCTGGCAATTCACCTTTGGTAAGGCCATTTACAAACGCCTTACGACTTAGAGCATCTGCTACTACATTTGCTTTACCGGGGTGGTATTGCAAACTCAAGTCGTAATCCTTGATAAGTTCCAGCCATCTCCTTTGTCTCATATTGATTTCCTTCTGGGTGAAGATATACTTCAAACTCTTATGATCGGTGAATACTTCACAATGTTTTCCCAAAAGGTAATGTCTCCATGTTTTGAGTGCATGGACAACAGCGGCTAACTCTAAATCATGAGTAGGATAATTTACTTCATGAGTTTTGAGTTGTCTCGAGGCATAAGCCACAACTTTTCCGCCTTGCATAAGTACGGCACCTAATCCTTGATGCGACGCATCACAATACACTTGGAAATCCTTTTCTAAATCTGGTAGGCATAGAACTGGTGCTGACACAAGTCTCTTCTTTAATTCTTGAAAGCTGAGTTCACATCCTTCAGACCAAGCAAATTTCTTATCTTTCTTTAACAATTCTGTCATTGGTTTAGCAACCTTAGAAAAAATTTCTATGAATCTCCTGTAGTAACCTGCTAAACCAAGGAAACTACGAACCTCTTTTACATTCTTAGGGGATTCCCATTCTGTCACAGCTGAAACTTTAGCAGGGTCAACTGCTACACCATCCTTTGTCATAACGTGACCAAGAAATCCAACTTCCTCTAACCAAAACTCACACTTGCTGAATTTGGCATAAAGCTTATGTTCCCTTAGTTTCTCAAGTATCAAGCGTAGATGTCTTTCATGCTCTTCCTTGCTCTTGGAGTAGACTAAGATGTCATCGATGAAAACGACAACGAACTTGTCGAGAAATTCCATGAACACTTTGTTCATCATATTCATGAAGTATGCTGGAGCGTTGGTTAAACCAAAAGGCATCACAGTGTACTCATACAATCCATACCTTGTGGTGAATGCTGTTTTAGGTATGTCTTGCTCTCTTATCTTGAGTTGAAAATAGCCTGACCGAAGATCAATCTTTGAGAACACACATGCTCCTTCTAGCTGATCAAACAAGTCATTTATTCTTGGCAAAGGATATTTGTTCTTGATGGTTACCTCGTTGAGAGAACGGTAATCTATGCATAATCTTTGAGTTCTGTCTCTCTTTTCTACGAACAAAACTGGAGCTCCCCAAGATGAAGAACTTGGCTGGATGAATCCTTTCTGCAATTGTTCTCTAAGTTGTTTCTTGAGTTCCTTAAGTTCGTCAACTGACATTTTATAAGGCCTCTTAGCTCTTGGTCCAGAACCTGGTACCAAGTCTATTATAAACTCTACATCTCTATCTGGTGGCATTCCCGGCAACTCTTCCAGAAACACATCCGAATATTCACACACAATTGGCACACTGTCCATGCTAACCCCCTTAAGAGAATTTAGCTTACTTCCTTTAGATTTAAAATTGGACTTAAATTTTATCCTCTTACCTTCAGGGGTTGTGAGTGAAACTGTACGATTGGCACAATCTAGTACTCCCTCATACTTAGCCATCCAATCCATTCCCAAAATTACATCCAATCCTTGGGAATTCAGGATTATTAGGTTTACTGGAAACTTATGTTTTCCGATCTCTATTACTAGATCCCGGCATCCAAGACTCACTATCATATCTCCTCCCGGAGAGCTAACTTTTATCGGACACCCAATGTTTTCAGATGCAAACCCGTTTCTATCAACAAATGCCTTTGATATGAATGAATGAGATGCACCAGTATCAAAGAGTACAAATGCTGAGATGGAATTGAGGCTGAACTTACCAGCAAAAGCATCAGGCTCTTCATAGACCTCCTCCACATTGATGTGGTTAACCTGTCCTTTCTGAAAAGGATTGGGCTTGTTAGGTCCTTCAACTTTCTTTTCAGGGCACTCATTAGCATAATGCCCCAGCTTCTTGCATTTGAAGCATTCAACCTGACTGATGTCCGTTTTAGGCTGGTTTCTACCTCCACTTCCACTTCCACTATGGTGGCTCTTATGCCCACTCTTGTGATTCTTGTACTTATCATTGTCATGACTGCGGTGATGCTTGTTGTCATGACGGTTGTGGTTGCGGTGCTTGGTAAATTTCCCATGCTTGTGGGATCCTGTGCTGACACTATCATCATAGTGAGATTGTTTATGGGACGATCCCGAGCTGTGTTTGTCGGAGTGTTTCCTCTTCCTACTCTCGACTTGCTTCATTTTATTCTCCACAATAACAGCCTTGTCACACAGCGACTGATAAGTTGGAACATATGCCACAGACAGCTGCAGATTCAGCTCATCATTCAAGCCTTCCAGAAACTTTTCCTTCCTTTTGGCATCATTGTCAACCTCATCCGGTGCATAGCGCGCCAGATTGTTGAACTCTTCAATATATTCAGCCACGTTGTGGTGGCGCTGCTTCAGGTTGTGAAACTCCTTCTTTTTCAGGCTCATCATTCCTGGTGAGATATGAGTAGTGCGAAAACCATCTTCAAAGATAGCCCAAGTCACCTCATCAATAGGTGTGGTGATTTGGAAATTGTCCCACCATGCTGCGGCTGGTCCTTCCAACAGATGAGCTGCGAACCTGACTTTTTCAGCATCCGTGCAACCCACGGTCACTAAGTCTTTGTTCACAGAACGTAGCCAATCATTGGCCACCATGGGACCAGTCGATCCTGAGAACTTAGCTGGCCTCAGACGCAGAAATCTGGTGAGCATATCAAAACCTGGAGGGTTGTTGTTGTTGTTGTTATTGTTGTTGTTATTGGGGTTGTTGTTGTTGGGGTTGTTGTTGTTCTGGTTCTGGATGAACGTCGTCATCATTTGCATAAGCTGTGTCTGCGCATTCATCATTTGTTGCATTTCCGGGGTAATGTTGGGGTTGGGGTTAGGGTTTGCGCGACGGGGAGGCATCTGTGGTTTATTCATATAGAGATAAAAATAAGATACCCTTACATGATTTATGCACAATACATTACTCAAACAAACACATAACATGCAACACAAGGATAAAATCTCAACAACAAAATAACATAAGTCTCAAAGTAAAAACACACAAGTGGCAAGCCATCCACATGTCGGATGATCCAATAACAAGTTCACAAATAACAAGTACGGTAAATAAAGATAACTGAGTAGTCAAGTCTACTCGTCAGCCTCAATCTCCTCCTCGACAAAAGTAAGACCTGCGTTCTCCATTGCGGTCTTGTTCTCCTCGATGGTAGTGGTCAAAGAGTCGATCTTGGCCTTGATAGCCCTCTTCTGGGAACGAAGCCTCTCAATCACTATCTGCTGCTGCTCTAACTCGAAGTCCTTGGACTGCAGTTCCTCGGTCATATCCCGGATCCTCTTGTTCCTATCCTGGACACGTTTCTCTTGACTCTTGAACTTACGGTCTTGGGTCTCGAACTTCGCCTCCATCTCCTTGACTATCTCGTCCTGCTGCGCGAAGAGCTTGTCCTTCTCGCGAAGCTGCACCTGGAGCTCGTCATTACTAAGCATGACGTTGGTCCTATCGGTATCCACGTGCCTAATAAGAGTCTCTAAGTCCTGGAGGTACAGGCGTATCGGCTCTGCTGTGACCCTCGAGTCGTCCTCAAAGTCAATGGACTCTCCGTCATCATCACGCCTTCCGAAGGCGTGGAAGTGAGTACCTCTAACCTGTCGGGAGTGACGGCCTAATAGACGTCCTATCAGATCCTGCATGACAACCTCCATGCCTCTCTCCCTATCATCGTGCATAAGCTTGAAGACGATGGCCTCCGTAGTGGGCTCAGTCTGGCGTCCTGGCTGGTTCACCTTGAAGCCCCAGAGGTCCTTCCTCTCAAACTTGGTGAGTGGGTGCACCGTAATGATAGGAATAGGGAGATCGAGTAAAGTAGTAAGCTCTACGATACGAGGACCAAAACGGGTAGCCTGGAACTCCTCAACAGTGCTGATGGCAATAGGCATCTATTTATAAGATTGAAAAAGTTAGAACAACACAATTTAAGATAAACAAGACAAACATTCCTACACATTCTTGGAACACACAAAAATCATACAAGTCATGCATACAAGAATCCATTACATCAACCAAGGTTCAAACTTATTTAAGGTATCATTTTGGAAAATAAGGTGATAGGTGGTGGTCCAACTAACGAAGTGCGTTTACAGACCTATCTCACTAGATATGGTGGCTAACACAATGTTCCTAGTGGCAATCACCCTATCTTGTTCACATGCTTCTATCACTAAGTCTATAATATCTCCTCTTAAGGTTTGGTTGGTGACTTCCAACTCTTGGGTATGTTCCTTCTCTTTATCTAAGTCTTTTTGGAGGTTGAGCATCTTGCACTTGACTCTAGCACTTAGTTCTTTGATAGTCTTCCAAGCTGCTTCTTTTGCTGACTCAAAGAATGTGGTGTGCATAAAAGTGTTGGTGTACATGGAGAAGCCCTTTTCTTTGTGGTTGTCTTCCTTGTTTTTGTACAGGTGAAGTTGCACCCGCCAATACTCCACTTCTTCCTCCATCACTGGAAAAGAACACACATCCAATGAACTCTGGTGGATCCATATGTGGTTTATGAGAAGAACACACATGCCATGACTCTAGATGTGGTTTGTGAGAAGAACACACTTGCAATGACACTAGGGGATCCATATGTGGTTTGTGAGAATAACACACATGCAATGACACTGGTGGATCCATATGTGGTTTGAGAGAAGAACACACATTTCAACGACTCATAATGTGGTTTGTGAGAATAACGCACATGCAATGACACTAGTGGATCCATATGTGGTTTGTGAGATGAACACACATGCAATGACACTGGGTGTGGTTCATGAAAACAACACACATCCAATGAACTCTAGTGGATCCATATGTGGTTTGTGAGAAGAACACACATGCAATGACACTGGGTGTGGTTCATGAAATGAACACACATCCAATGAACTCTGGTGGATCCATATGTGGTTTGTGAGAAGAACACACGCAATGAAACCGGTGGATCCATATGTGGTTTGTGAGAAGAACACACATGCAATTACTCTAGATGTGGGTTGTGAGAAGAACACACATGCAACGACACTGGTGGATCCATATGTGGTTTGTGAGAAGAACACATATTTCATTGACTCTAGATGTGGTTTGTGAAAAGAACTGTAAGATCCCTCCTTTGTAAAGGAAAAGATCCCTGTGATTGCAATGCTAGTCCCTGGATCAATGCTAGCATCCATAGTTTAAGATGAAGTACACAGATACAAAGGTCGTTTATTACAGTCATTCCAGAGATATAACATAGTCTTTTACAACTCATGGCCAAAGGCCTAATACAAGAGTTTATGGAATAAGTAAATAAACATAAGTCTTCATCTTCATGTGCCACAGGCAAGCATGTTGAGTGTAGACTCATGACTCCTAATCATCATCGGAATAACCTGCAACATTACAAGTTACAGCCACAGAGGGTCAATACTTTGGAATAGTATTGGCAAGTGATACCTTAGTATATATTAAGTGGATTATAATACTATATGCATTTGGCTGGTGGAGCTTAGGCTTGCATTGCTCAAAATAGATTTTTCCTTAACTTTTGAAAATACTAAGTTTTTGTTTTGACAAAATCTTTCCCAAGGCATCTACCAATCAAAGACTGAAGATCCACTCAGGGCATCTACCAATCAAAGACTGAAGTGCTTGGCAAAAACACCCAAGGTATCTACCAATCATAGACTGAAGATCCACTCAGGGCATCTACCAATCAAAGACTGAAGAACCTTTTAACCCTTGTTCACCCACAAGTTTTATTTTGAAATTGGAGTGATGAGATTCTTGAAGCTTCCATGTCTTGATGCTCAAATTGTCCTTTACCAGGGACATGGCTAAGTACTTAGATTTTTTACACTCTGCAGAGGTGGTGCACTTTCCCCACAAGACTTGGTTTCCCAAGACAAGATCCTGCAGAAGCCTTTCCTTAGTCAAATGGACGCGCTCCAACCTATCATTCCCACTACCACCAACTGTCCAAGAGACTAAGTTCTAGCAACCTAAGATCATGGCAGAGCCCATATTGCCAAGTGGTTGCACTTGAAGCTTCTCAACATTTGACATCTCAAATATCTTTGTTCCTGGGTGGCCATCCACAAGTGTGATACACCAGGGTAGTCCATTTAATGGGCCCTGAGTAACCATTCAACATAAACCATTCCTTCCATTTCCACCCAGGTGATTCATTAACTTAGTTGTTTTTGTTAAATAAAAACATAAGTCCTTAGACTTAGAATATTTTTCCATAGTGAATATATAAACCACCCTTGTTTTCTAGTAGCTAGGCTAAGAATAATAGTAATAGGAATCTTGACTTAGGTAATTTTCACTAAGGTTTCACCTAATAGGTTTTCCCATAGCATAGTTTATACTTAGCAAAAATCCATGCAAGTCCTATACTTAGAAAAATAATACTAATGCATATATAAAATATAGGAATGGAATATTCATGATGATATCACTTGCCTTGGTAGTGTGGAGAGTAGCACTCATCACAATCACAATCACTAGCAAAATCTACATACAAAGTTGTAGCACACAATTACACACAAATATATACAAACAAAGATAATATGAATGCATGCATGCATGAATCTACTAAGTGGTTATTTTTAAAAACTCTACCAAGCAAGTGCAAATTTACAGAAACTTAACAAGTCACAAGTTTGCCAACTAAACAAATTTAACCCTAAAACAAAATACTAAACTAAATCTATACTCAAAAAGGCCTCAAACAAGTTTCTGCAATTTAAACCAATCTAATGGTTACTATTTGCTAAACAAATTGGATAGGCAGAAAGGTCTTGTTTTTCTGAATCCAACGGTATCAAATTTGTAAAATTTGGACGTGTGGATCCAAAGTTACAAGGGTTTGAAGTTTGCAAGAAATTCTGTTTTCAAATTTGTTTTTAAACCTAATAGGGGACACGCGGCGCTGTTTCATTGGTCGATACCGGTTCGGCCGGATCGTGGCTGTGGAGCGTTAGATCTAAAGTGGATCGTGCGGTCCAGAGGACATACCTCTTCGATGTTAAGTGAACTAATCGTGAGCGCCAGATCCAGATCGAACGGTCCTGATCTAATCAACCACAAAGTGGCGGCGCTGCGGTGGCTAGCGGCGGCGGAGTGGTCGGTCGACGACGGAGGCGACGCTACAGGGGGTGAGTGAGAAAGAGGAGTATCTCACGAGGATCAGGGGATTACGGCGATGCTCGGGGAGGAGTTGGTCGGGCGAGGGGCGCACGGGGCCGTCCTAGATTGCTCGCCGGAGTTGCTGCGGGCGGCGGTTGGCGCTGGTTGCTGTCGAGGACGAAGCTGTAGATCACCCGGAGGCAAACAAAACACATAGTCAGGAGTGCAAGGTTACGGCGAAGGTGTGTGTGTGAACGAGAGGGGTCAGGGTAGTA
Source organism: Avena sativa (assembly GCA_916181665.1). NCBI lineage: Eukaryota > Viridiplantae > Streptophyta > Magnoliopsida > Poales > Poaceae > Avena > Avena sativa. The sequence continues at coordinate 202,502,241 of OV702290.1, forward strand.
TGGTTTACCCGAGGGGTTCCGCCGGAGTAGCAGACAGACGGTGGCGGCCAGTCGACGATGTTGCCGGAGCTACGGTTCATGCGAGGGCAAACGAAGGGTGTTAAAAGAAGCACAGAGGCTCACTGAACCAGATAGCAAGAACGAGAGGCAGAGGGGAGCTCAGAACTCACCGGAATTCGCCGGCGCAGTCGTCGGAGACGGCGGGGCTACAGAGAGTAATTCACGTAGCCTGGTGGCGTTCTGGGTTCGGGGTTTGAGGGAGAAGGGAGAGGGGGCAGAGGGGGTTCATATAGCCTGGTCACGAGCGAGAATTACTCGACCATTGAATCGAATTAACGCCGCGAATTAAACACGGAAAACGCCCGCGTTGATTGGGGATGAACTGGTCGTGCGGGTGGAGACGATGCTGACGTGGAGGAGGCCCGCTCGTCAGCGAGGTGCGCGAGGTGGAGGTGGGGTCTGCCTGTCAGCGACTGAACGCGTGCGCTCGCGCGTGAGAGAGGAAAAAGGAGATCCCCGGGTGGGCTTGCTGGGCTTGATTCGAAGCTGGGCCAGAACTCTGCCGCGCGGCCTTTTTCCTTTGAGAAATCCTTTTCTTTTTCTAAATTCATTTTCTGGAATGAATTTGATATGAATTCAAATCCTTTTGAATTCAAACAGCTTTGGGAATTTTTGCAGGGTTCTGTGGGTTCAAATACAGTCGATAAACTAAGGGGTTACCTTGCAAGGCCTGGTCAAGCTTGGGCTTGGGAATAAACAGAGACTATTGTCTCTAGTTTGAAAATGTTTGAAATAGGGTTTTGAAACTATTTCTAAATTTGAAACTTGGGATAAAATGCTACACTTACTCTTTCCAACAATGGAGGCAAGCAAACAAGTTCATAGACAATCAATTTTCAAAGGGTGATGGCCAATTGAGATAAATTGCCCACATGAAATCATAGCACAAGCTTACGCATCTAAATGATTTTGAGAAAAACCCTAAATGAATGAAGGATGCAGGGATGATATGAATGAGTTTTTGAAACATGATTTTTAGGGATGTTACAAGAACACACATGCAATGACACTGGTGGATCCATATGTGGTTTGTGAGAAGAACACACATGCAATGACACTGGTGGATCCATATGTGGTTTGTGAGAAGAACACACATTTCAACGACTCATGATGTGGTTTGTGAGAATAACACACATGCAATGACACTAGTGGATCCATAGGTGGTTTGTGAGAAGAACACACATTTCAACGACTCATGATGTGGTTTGTGATAATAACACACATGCAATGACACTAGTGGATCCATATGTGGTTTGTGAGAAGAACACACATGCAATGACACTGGGTGTGGTTCAGGAAAACAACACACATCCAATGAACTCTGGTGGATCCATATGTGGTTTGTGAGAAGAACACACATGCAATGAAACTGGTGCATCCATATGCGGTTTGTGAGAAGAACACACATGCAATGACTCTAGATGTGGGTTGTGAGAAGCACACATGCAATGACACTGGTGGATCCATATGTGGTTTGTGAGAAGAACACTCATTTCAATGACTCTAGATGTCGTTTGTGAAAAGAACACACATGCAATGACACTGGTGGATCCATATGTGGTTTGTGAGAAGAACAAACATGCAATGACACTTGGTGTGGTTCATGAAAAGAACACACATCCAATGAACTTTGGTGGATCCAAATGTGGTTTGTGAGAATAACACACATGCAATGACTCTAGATGTGGTTTGGGAGAAGAACACACATGCAATGACACTGGTTGATCCATATGTGGATTGTGACAAGAACACACATGCAATGACTCCAGATATGGTTTGTGAGAAGAACACACATGCAATGACACTGGTGGATCCATATGTGGTTTGTGAGAATAACACACATGCAATGACATTAGTGGATCCGTATGTGGTTTGTGAGAAGAACACACATGCAATGACACTTGTGAATCCATATGTCGTTTGCGAGAAGAACACGCATTTCAATGATTCTAGATGTGGTTTGTGGAAAGAACACACATGCAATGACACTAGTGGATCCATATGTGGTTGTGAGAAGAACACACATGCAATGACACTGGGTGTGGTTCATAAAAAGAACACACATCCAATGAACTCTGGTGGATCCATATGTGGTTTGTGATAAGAACACACATGCCATGAGTCTAGATGTGGTTTGTGAGAAGAACACACATGCAATGACACTAGTGGATCCATATGTGGTTTGTGAGAATAACACACATGCAATGACACTGGTGGATCCATATGTGGTTTGTGAGAAGAACACACATTTCAACGACTCTTGATGTGGTTTGTGAGAATAACACACATGAAATGACACTAGTGGATCCATATGTGGTTTGTGAGATGAACACACATGCAATGACACTGGGTGTGGTTCATGAAAACAACACACATCCAATGAACTCTAGTGGATCCATATGTGGTTTGTGAGAAGAACACACATGCAATGACACTGGGTGTGGTTCATGAAATGAACACACATCCAATGAACTCTGGTGGATCCATATGTGGTTTGTGAGAAGAGCACACATGCAATGAAAATGGTGGATCCATATGTGGTTTGTGAGAAGAACACACATGCAATGACTCTAGATGTGGGTTGTGAGAAGAACACACATGCAACGACACTGGTGGATCCATATGTAGTTTGTGAGAACAACACACATTTCAATGACTCTAGATGTGGTTTGTGAAAAGAACACACATGCAATGACACTGGTGGATCCATATGTGGTTTGTGAGAAGAACACACATGCAATGACACTGGGTGTGGTTCATGAAAAGAACACACATCCAATGAACTCTGGTGGATCCATATGTGGTTTGTGAGAAGAACACACATGCAATGACTCTAGATGTGGTTTGTGAGAAGAACACACATGCAATGACACTGGTGGATCCATATGTGGTTTGTGATAATAACACACATGCAATGACACTAGTGGATCCATATGTGGTTTGTGAGAAGAACAAACATTTCAACGACTCATGATGTGGTTTGTGATAATAACACACATGCAATGACACTAGTGGATCCATATGTGGTTTGTGAGAAGAACACACATGCAATGAAACTGGTGGATCCATATGCGGTTTGTGATAAGAACACACATGCAATGACTCTAGATGTGGGTTGTGAGAACAACACACGTGCAATGACACTGGTGGATCCATATGTGGTTTGTGAGAAGAACTCACATTTCAATGACTCTAGATGTCGTTTGTGAAAAGAACGCACATGCAATGACACTGGTGGATCCATATGTGGTTTGTGATAAGAACAAACATGCAATGACAGTTGGTGTGGTTCATGAAAAGAAAACACATCCAATGAACTCTGGTGGATCCATATGTGGTTTGTGAGAAGAACACACATGCAATGACTCTAGATCTGGTTTGTGAGAAGAACACACATGTAATGACACTGGTGGATACATATGTGGTTTGTGAGAATAACACACATGAAATAAAACTTGTGGATCCATATGTGGTTTGTGAGAAGAACACACATTTCAACGAGTCATGATGTGGTTTGTGAGAATAACACACATGCAATGACACTAGTGCATCCATATGTGGTTTGTGAGAAGAACACACATGCAATGACACTGCGTGTGGTTCATGAAAACAACACACATCCAATGAACTCTGGTGGATCCATATGTGGTTTGTGAGAAGAACACACATGCAATGAAACTGGTGGATCCATATGCGGTTTGTGAGAAGAACACACATGCAATGACTCAAGATGTGGGTTGTGAAAAGAACACACATGCAATAACACTGGTGGATCCATATGTGGTTTGTGAGAAGAACACACATTTCACTGACTCTTGATGTCGTTTGTGAAAAGAACACACATGCAATGACACTGATGGATCCATATGTGGTTTGTGAGAAGAATAAACATGCAATGACACTTGGTGTGGTTCATGAAAAGAACACACATCCAATGAACTCTGGTGGATCCATATGTGGTTTGTGAAAAGAACACACATGCAATGACTCTAGATATGGTTTGTGAGAAGAATACACATGCAATGACACTGCTGGATCCATATGTGGTTTGTGAGAATAACACACATGCAATAACACTGGTGGATCCATATGTGGTTTGCGAGAAGAACACACATGCTATGACATTGGGTGTGGTTCATGAAAACAACACACATCCAATGAACTCTGGTGGATCCATATGTGGTTTGTGAGAAGAACACACATGCAATGAAACTAGTGGATCCATGTGTGGTTTGTGAGAAGAACACACATGCAATGACTCTAGATGTGGTTTGTGATAAGAACACACATACAATGACTCTAGATGTGGTTTGTGAGAAGTACACGCATGCAATGACACTGGTGGATCCATATGTGGTTTGTGAGAAGAACACACATGCAATGACACTAGTGGATCCATATGTGGTTTGTGAGAAGAACACACATTTCAATGACTCATGATGTGGTTTGTGATAATAACACACATGCAATGACACTAGTGGATCCATATGTCGTTTGTGAGAAGAACACACATGCAACGAAACTGGTGGATCCATATGCGGTTTGTGATAAGAACACACATGCAATGACTCTAGATGTGGGTTGTGAGAAGAACACACGTGCAATGACACTGGTGGATCCATATGTGGTTTGTGAGAAGAACTCACATTTCAATGACTCTAGATGTCGTTTGTGAAAAGAACGCACATGCAATGACACTGGTGGATCCATATGTGGTTTGTGATAAGAACAAACATGCAATGACAGTTGGTGTGGTTCATGAAAAGAAAACACATCCAATGAACTCTGGTGGATCCATATGTGGTTTGTGAGAAGAACACACATGCAATGACTCTAGATGTGGTTTGTGAGAAGAACACACATGCAATGACACTGGTGGATACATATCTGGTTTGTGAGAATAACACACATGCAATGACACTGGTGGATCCATATGTGGTTTGTGAGAAGAACACACATTTCAACGACTCATGATGTGGTTTGTGAGAATAACACACATGCAATGACACTAGTGCATCCATATGTGGTTTGTGAGAAGAACACACATGCAATGACACTGCATGTGGTTCATGAAAACAACACACATCCAATGAACACTAGTGGATCCATATGTGGTTTGTGAGAAGAACACACATGCAATGAAACTGGTGGATCCCTATGCGGTTTGTGAGAAGAACACACAAGCAATGACTCAAGATGTGGGTTGTGAAAAGAACACACATGCAATAACACTGGTGGATCCATATGTGGTTTGTGAGAAGAACACACATTTCACTGACTCTGGATGTCGTTTGTGAAAAGAACACACATGCAATGACACTGATGGATCCATATGTGGTTTGTGAGAAGAATAAACATGCAATGACACTTGGTGTGGTTCATGAAAAGAACACACATCCAATGAACTCTGGTGGATCCATATGTGGTTTGTGAAAAGAACACACATGCAATGACTCTAGATATGGTTTGTGAGAAGAATACACATGCAATGACCCTGCTGGATCCATATGTGGTTTGTGAGAATAGCACACATGCAATAACACTGGTGGATCCATATGTGGTTTGCGAGAAGAACACACATGCTATGACATTGGGTGTGGTTCATGAAAACAACACACATCCAGTGAACTCTGGTGGATCCATATGTGGTTTGTGAGAAGAACACACATGCAATGAAACTAGTGGATCCATGTGTGGTTTGTGAGAAGAACACACATGCAATGACTCTATATGTGGTTTGTGAGAAGAACACACATGCAATGACTCTAGATGTGGTTTGTGAGAAGTACACGCATGCAATGACACTGGTGGATCCATATGTGGTTTGTGAGAAGAACACACATGCAATGACACTAGTGGATCCATATGTGGTTTGTGAGAAGAACACACATTTCAACGACTCATGATGTGGTTTGTGATAATAACACACATGCAATGATACTAGTGGATCCATATGTCGTTTGTGAGAAGAACACACATGCAACGAAACTGGTGGATCCATATGCGGTTTGTGATAAGAACACACATGCAATGACTCTAGATGTGGGTTGTGAGAAGAACACACGTGCAATGACACTGGTGGATCCATATGTGGTTTGTGATGACTCTAGATGTCGTTTGTGAAAAGAACGCACATGCAATGACACTGGTGGATCCATATGTGGTTTGTGATAAGAACAAACATGCAATGACAGTTGGTGTGGTTCATGAAAAGAAAACACATCCAATGAACTCTGGTGGATCCATGTGGTTTGTGAGAAGAACACACATGCAATGACTCTAGATGTGGTTTGTGAGAAGAACACACATGCAATGACACTGGTGGATACATATGTGGTTTGTGAGAATAACACACATGCAATGACACTGGTGGATCCATATGTGGTTTGTGAGAAGAACACACATTTCAACGACTCATGATGTGGTTTGTGAGAATAACACACATGCAATGACACTAGTGCATCCATATGTGGTTTGTGAGAAGAACACACATGTAATGACACTGCATGTGGTTCATGAAAACAACACACATCCAATGAACTCTAGTGGATCCATATGTGGTTTGTGAGAAGAACACACATGCAATGAAACTGGTGGATCCATATGCGGTTTGTGAGAAGAACACACAAGCAATGACTCAAGATGTGGGTTGTGAAAAGAACACACATGCAATAACACTGGTGGATCCATATGTGGTTTGTGAGAAGAACACACATTTCACTGACTCTGGATGTCGTTTGTGAAAAGAACACACATGCAATGACACTGATGGATCCATATGTGGTTTGTGAGAAGAATAAACATGCAATGACACTTGGTGTGGTTCATGAAAAGAACACACATCCAATGAACTCTGGTGGATCTATATGTGGTTTGTGAAAAGAACACACATGCAATGACTCTAGATATGGTTTGTGAGAAGAATACACATGCAATGACACTGCTGGATCCATATGTGGTTTGTGAGAATAACACACATGCAATAACACTGGTGGATCCATATGTGGTTTGCGAGAAGAACACACATGCTATGACATTGGGTGTGGTTCATGAAAACAACACACATCCAATGAACTCTGGTGGATCCATATGTGGTTTGTGAGAAGAACACACATGCAATGAAACTAGTGGATCCATGTGTGGTTTGTGAGAAGAACACACATGCAATGACTCTATATGTGGTTTGTGAGAAGAACACACATGCAATGACTCTAGATGTGGTTTGTGAGAAGTACACGCATGCAATGACACTAGTGGATCCATATGTGGTTTGTGAGAAGAACACACATGCAATGACACTAGTGGATCCATATGTGGTTTGTGAGAAGAACACACATTTCAATGACTCATGATGTGGTTTGTGATAATAACACACATGAAATGATACTAGTGGATCCATATGTCATTTGTGAGAAGAACACACATGCAACGAAACTGGTGGATCCATATGCGGTTTGTGATAAGAACACACATGCAATGACTCTAGATGTGGGTTGTGAGAAGAACACACGTGCAATGACACTGGTGGATCCATATGTGGTTTGTGAGAAGAACTCACATTTCAATGACTCTAGATGTCGTTTGTGAAAAGAACGCACATGCAATGACACTGGTGGATCCATATGTGGTTTGTGATAAGAACAAACATGCAATGACAGTTGCTGTGGTTCATGAAAAGAAAACACATCCAATGAACTCTGGTGGATCCATATGTGGTTTGTGAGAATAACACACATGCAATGACTCTAGATGTGGTTTGTGAGAAGAACACACATGCAATGACACTGGTGGATACATATGTGGTTTGTGAGAATAACACACATGCAATGACACTGGTGGATCCATATGTGGTTTGTGAGAAGAACACAAATTTCAACGACTCATGATGTGGTTTGTGAGAATAACACACATGCAATTACACTAGTGCATCCGTATGTGGTTTGTGAGAAGAACACACATGCAATGACACTGCGTGTGGTTCATGAAAACAACACACAGCCAATGAACTCTAGTGGATCCATATGTGGTTTGTGAGAAGAACACACATGCAATAAAACTGGTGGATCCATATGCGGTTTGTGAGAACAACACACAAGCAATGACTCAAGATGTGGGTTGTGAAAAGAACACACATGCAATAACACTGGTGGATCCATATGTGGTTTGTGAGAAGAACACACATTTCACTGACTCTAGATGTCGTTTGTGAAAAGAACACACATGAAATGACACTGGTGGATCCATATGTGGTTTGTGAGAAGAATAAACATGCAATGACACTTGGTGTGGTTAATGAAAAGAACACACATCCAATGAACTCTGGTGGATGCATATGTGGTTTGTGAGAAGAACACACCTGCAATGACTCTAGATATGGTTTGAGAGAAGAATACACATGCAATGACACTGCTGGATCCATATGTGGTTTGTGAGAATAACACACATGCAATAACACTGGTGGATCCATATGTGGTTTGCGAGAAGAACACACATGCTATGACATTGGGTGTGGTTCATGAAAACAACACACATCCAATGAACTCTGGTGGATCCATATGTGGTTTGTGAGAAGAACACACATGCAATGACTCTAGACGTGGTTTGTGAGAAGAACACACATGCAATGACACTGGGTGTGGTTCATTACAAGAACACACATCCAATGAACTCTGGTGGATCCATATGTGGTTTGTGAGAAGAACACACATACAATGAAACTGGTGGATCCATATGTGGTTTGTGCGCAGAACACACATGCAATGACTCTAGATGTGGGTTGTGAGAAGAACACATGTGCAATGACACTGGTGAATCCATATGTCGTTTGTGAGAAGAACATGTATTTCAATGACTCTAGATGTGGTTTGTGGAAAGAACACACATGCAATAACACTGGTGGTTCCATATGTGGTTGTGAGATGAACACACATGCAATGACACTTGGTGTGGTTCAGGAAAAGAACACACATCAAATAAACTCTGGTGGATCCATATGTGGTTTGTGAGAAGAACACACCTGCAATGACTCTAGATGTGGTTTGTGAGAAGAACACACATCCAATGACACTGGTGGATCCATATGTGGTTTGTGAGAATAACACACATGCAATGACACTAGTGGATCCATATGTTGTTTGTGAGAAGAACACACATTTCAACGACTCATGATGTGGTTTGTGATAATAACACACATGCAATGACACTACTGGATCCATATGTGGTTTGTGAGAAGAACGCACATGCAATGACACTTGGTGTGGTTCAGGAAAACAATACACATCCAATGAACTCTGGTGGATCCATATGTTGTGAGAAGAACACACATGCAATGTAACTGGTGGATCCATATGCGGTTTGTGAGAAGAACACACATGCAATGACTCTAGATGTGGGTTGTGAGAAGAACACACATGCAATGACACTGGTGGATCCATATGTGGTTTGTGAGAAGAACAGACATGCAATGACTCTAGATGTGGTATGTGAGAAGAACACACATGCAATGACACTGGTGGATCCATATGTGGTTTGTGATAAGAACAATCATGCAATGAAACTTGGTGTGGTTCATGAAAAAAAAACACATCCAATGAACTCTGGTGGATCCATATGTGGTTTTTGAGAAGAACACACATGCAATGACTCTAGATGTGGTTTGTGAGAAGAACACACATGCAATGACACTGGTGGGTCCATATGTGGTTTGTGAAAATAACACACATGCAATGACACTGGTGGATCCATATGTGGTCTGTGAGAAGAACACACATTTCAACGACTCATGATGTGGTTTGTGAGAATAAGACACATGCAATGACACTAGTGCATCCATATGTGGTTTGTAAGAAGAACACACATGCAATGACACTGAGTGTGGTTCATGAAAACAACACACATCCAATGAACTCTGGTGGATCCATATGTGGTTTGTGAGAAGAACACACATGCAATGAAACTGGTGGATCCATATGCGGTTTGTGAGAAGAACACATATGCAATGACTCTGGATGTGGGTTGTGAAAAGAACACACATGCAATAACACTGGTGGATCCCTATGTGGTTTGTGAGAATAATACACATTTCACTGACTCTAGATGTTGTTTGTGAAAAGAACACACATGCAATGACACTGGTGGATCCATATGTGGTTTGTGAGAAGAATAAACATGCAATGACACTTGGTGTGGTTCATGAAAAGAACACACATCCAATGAACTCTGGTGGATCCATATGTGGTTTGTGAGAAGAACACACATGCAATGACTCTAGATATGGTTTGTGAGAAGAACACACATGCAATGACACTGGTGGATCCATATGTGGTTTGCGAGAAGAATACACATGCAATGAATTGGGTGTGGTTCATGAAAACATCACACATTTAATGAACTCTGGTGGATCCATATGTGGTTTATGAGAAGAACACACATGCAATGAAACTGGTGGGTCCATATGTGGTTTGTGAGAAGAACACGCATGCAATGACTCTAGATGTGGTTTGTGTGAAGAACACACATGCAATGACACTAGGTGTGGTTCATTAAAAAACACACATCCAATGAACTCTGGTGTATCCATATGTGGTTTGTGAGAAGAACACACATGCAATGAAGTTGGTGGATCCATATGTGGTTTGTGAGAAGAACACACATGCAATGACTCTAGATATGGTTTGTGAGAAGAACACACATGCAATGACACTGGTGGATCCATATGTGGTTTGTGACAATAACACACATGCAATGACACTAGTGGATTCATATGTGGTTTGTGAGAAGAACACACAATTCAATGACTCATGATGTGGTTTGTGATAATAACACACATGCAATGACACTAGTGGATCCATATGTAGTTTCTGAGAAGAACACGCATGCAATGACACTTGGTGTGGTTCATCAAAACAACACACATCCAATGAACTCTGGAGGATCCATATGTGGTTTGTAAGAAGAACACACATGCAATGACACTGGGATTGGTTCATGAAAAGAACACACATCCAATGAACTCTGGTGGATCCGTATGTGGTTTGTGAGAAGAACACACCTGCAATGAAACTGGTGGATCCATATGCGGTTTGGGAGAAGAACACGCATGCAATGACTCTAGATTTGGGTTGTGAAAAGAACACACATGCAATAACACTGGTGGATCCATATGTGGTTTGTGAGAAGAACACACATTTCACTGACTCTAGATGTCATTTGTAAAAAAGAACACACATGCAATGACACTGGTGGATCCATCTGTGGTTTGTGACAAGAATAAACATGCAATGACACTTGGTGTGGTTCATGAAAAGAACACACATCCAATGAACTCTGGTGTATCCATATGTGGTTTGTGAGAATAACACACATGCAATGACTCTAGATACAGTTTGTGAGAAGAACACACATGCAATGACACTGTTGGATCCATATGTGGTTTGTGGGAATAACACACATGCAATGACACTGGTCGATCCATATGTTGTTTGTGATAAGAACACACATTTCAACGACCCATGATGTGGTTTGTGAGAATAACACACATGCAATGACACTAGTGGATCCATATGTGGTTTGTGAGAAGAACACACATGCAATGACACAGGGTGTGGTTCGTGAAAAGAACACACATCCAATGAACTCTGGTGGATCCATATTTGGTTTGTGAGAAGAACACACATGCAATGAAACTAGTGGAGCCATATGTGGTTTGTGAGAAGAACACACATGCAATGACTCTAGATGTGGTTTGTGAGAAGAACACACATGCAATGACACTGGGTTTTGTTCATTAAAAGAACACACATCCAATGAACTCTGGTGGATCCATATGTGGTTTGTGAGAAGAACACACATGCAATGAATCTGGTGGTTCCATATGTGGTTTGTGAGAAGAACACACATGCAATGACTCTAGATGTGGGTTGTGAGAAGAACACACATGCAATGACACTGGTGAATCCATATGTCGTTTGTGAGAAGTACACACATTTCAATGACTCTATATGTGGTTTGTGGAAAGAACACACATGCAATGACACTGGTGGATCCATATGTGGTTGTGAGAAGAACACACATGCAATGACACTGGGTGTGGTTCATGAGAAGAACACACCTGCAATGAAACTGGTGGATCCATATGCGGTTTGTGAGAAGAACACACATGCAATGACTCTAGATGTGGTTCGTGAGAAGAACACACATGCAATGACACTGGTGGATCCATATGTGGTTTGTGAGAATAACACACATGCAATGACACTGGTGGATCCATATGTGGTTTGTGAGAAGAACACACATTTCAACGACTCATGATGTGGTTTGTGAGAATAACACACATGCAATGACACTAGTGGATCCATATGTGGTTTGTGAGAAGAACACACATGCAATGACACTGGTGTGGTTCATGAAAACAACACACATCCAATGAACTCTAGTGGATCCATATGTGGTTTGCGAGAAGAACACACATGCTATGACATTGGGTGTGGTTCATGAAAACAACACACATCCAATGAACTCTGGTGGATCCATATGTGGTTTGTGAGAAGAACACACATGCAATGAAAGTGGTGGATCCATATGCGGTTTGTGAGAAGAACACACATGCAATGACTCTAGATGTGGGTTGTGAGAAGAACACACATGCAACAACACTGGTGGATCCATATGTGGTTTGTGAGAAGAACACACATTTCAATGACTCTAGATGTCGTTTGTGAAAAGAACGCACATGCAATAGCACTGGTGGATCCATATGTGGTTTGTGATAAGAACAATCATGCAATGACACTTGGTGTGGTTCATGAAAAGAAAACACATCCAATGAACTCTGGTGGATCCATATGTGGTTTGTGAGAAGAACACACATGCAATGACTCTAGGTGTGGTTTGTGAGAAGAACACACATGCAATGACACTGGTGGATCCATATGTGGTTTGTGAGAATAACACACATGCAATGACACTGGTGGATCCATATGTGGTTTGTGAGAAGAACACACATTTCAACGACTCATGATGTGGTTTGTGAGAATAACACACATGCAATGACACTAGTGGATCCATATGTGGTTTGTGAGAAGAACAAACATGCAATGACACTGGGTGTGGTTCATGAAAACAACACACATCCAATGAACTCCGGTGGATCCATATGTGGTTTGTGAGAAGAACACACATGCAATGAAACTGGTGGATCCATATGCGGTTTGTGAGAAGAACACACATGCAATGACTCAAGATGTGGGTTGTGAAAAGAACACACATGCAATAACACTGGTGGATCCATATGTGGTTTGTGAGAAGACCACACATTTCACTGACTCTAGATGTCGTTTGTGAAAACAACACACATGCAATGACACTGGTGGATCCATATGTGGTTTGTGAGAAGAATAAACATGCAATGACACTTGGTGTGGTTCATGAAAAGAACACACATCCAATGAACTGTGGTGGATCCATATGGGGTTTGTGAGAAGAAGACACATGCAATGACTCTAGATATGGTTTGTGAGAAGAATACACATGCAATGACACTGCTGGATCCATATGTGGTTTGTGAGAATAACACACATGCAATAACACTGGTGGATCCATATGTGGTTTGCGAGAAAAACACACATGCTATGACATTGGGTGTGGTTCATGAAAACAACACACATCCAATGAACTCTGGTGGATCCATATGTGGTTTGTGAGAAGAACACACATGAAATGAAACTAGTGGATCCATATGTGGTTTGTGAGAAGAACACACATGCAATGACTCTAGATGTGGTTTGTGAGAAGAACACACATGCAATGACTCTAGGTGTGGTTTGTGAGAAGAACACACATGCAATGACACTGGTGGATCCATATGTGGTTTGTGAGAATAACACACATGCAATGACACTGGTGGATCCATATGTGGTTTGTGAGAAGAACACACATTTCAACGACTCATGATGTGGTTTGTGAGAATAACACACATGCAATGACACTAGTGGATCCATATGTGGTTTGTTTGATGAACACACATGCAATGACACTGGGTGTGGTTCATGAAAACAACACACATCCAATGAACTCTAGTGGATTCATATGTGGTTTGTGAGAAGAACTCACATTTCAATGACTCTAGATGTCGTTTGTGAAAAGAACGCACATGCAATGACACTGGTGGATCCATATGTGGTTTGTGATAAGAACAAACATGCAATGACAGTTGGTGTGGTTCATGAAAAGAAAACACATCCAATGAACTCTGGTGGATCCATATGTGGTTTGTGAGAAGAACACACATGCAATGACTCTAGATGTGGTTTGTGAGAAGAACACACATGCAATGACACTGGTGGATACATATGTGGTTTGTGAGAATAACACACATGCAATGACACCGGTGGATCCATATGTGGTTTGTGAGAAGAACACACATTTCAACGACTCATGATGTGGTTTGTGAGAATAACACACATGCAATGACACTAGTGCATCCATATGTGGTTTGTGAGAAGAACACACATGCAATGACACTGCATGTGGTTCATGAAAAAAACACACATCCAATGAACTCTGGTGGATCCATATGTGGTTTGTGAGAAGAACACACATGCAATGAAACTGGTGGATCCATATGCGGTTTGTGAGAAGAACACACATGCAATGACTCAAGATGTGGGTTGTGAAAAGAACACACATGCAATAACACTGGTGGATCCAGATGTGGTTTGTGAGAAGAATAAACATGCAATGATACTTGGTGTGGTTCATGAAAAGAACACGCATCCAATGAACTCTGGTGGATCCATATGTGGTTTGTGAGAAGAACACACATGCAATGACTCTAGATATGGTTTGTGAGAAGAATACACATGCAATGACACTGCTGGATCCATATGTGGTTTGTGAGAATAACACACATGCAATAACACTGGTGGATCCATATGTGGTTTGCGAGAAGAACACACATGCTATGACATTGGGTGTGGTTCATGAAAACAACACACATCCAATGAACTCTGGTGGATCCATATGTGGTTTGTGAGAAGAACACACATGCAATGAAACTGGTGGATCCATATGTGGTTTGTGAGAAGAACACACATGCAATGACTCTAGATGTGGTTTGTGAGAAGAACACACATCCAATGACACTGGGTGTGGTTCATTAAAACAACACACATCCAATGAACTCTGGTGGATCCATATGTGGTTTCTGAGAAGAACACACATGCAATGAAACTGGTGGATCCATATGTGGTTTGTGAGAAGAACACACATGCAATCACTCTAGATGTGGGTTGTGAGAAGAACACACATGCAATGACACTGGTGAATCCATATGTCGTTTGTGAGAATAACACGGATTTCAATGACTTTAGATGTGGTTTGTGGAAGAACACACATGCAATGACACTGGTGGATCCATATGTGGTTGTGAGAAGAACACACATGCGATGACACTGGGTGTGGTTCATGAAAAGAACACACATCCAATGAACTCTGGTGGATCCATATGTGGTTTATGAGAAGAACACACATGCCATGACTCTAGATGTGGTTTGTGAGAAGAACACACTTGCAATGACACTGGGGGATCCATATGTGGTTTGTGAGAATAACACACATGCAATGACACTGGTGGATCCATATGTGGTTTGAGAGAAGAACACACATTTCAACGACTCATAATGTGGTTTGTGATAATAACACACATGCAATGACACTACTGGATCCATATGTGGTTTGTGAGAAGAACACACATGCAATGAAACTGGTGGATCCATATGCGGTTTGTGAGAAGAACACACATGCAATGACTCAAGATGTGGGTTGTGAAAAGAACACACATGCAATAACACTGGTGGATCCATATGTGGTTTGTGAGAAGAACACACATTTCACTGACTCTAGATGTCGTTTGTGAAAAGAACACACATGCAATGACACTGGTGGATCCAGATGTGGTTTGTGAGAAGAATAAACATGCAATGACACTTGGTGTGGTTCATGAAAAGAACATACATCCAATGAACTCTGGTGGATTATGTGGTTTGTGAGAAGAACACACATGCAATGACTCTAGATATGGTTTGTGAGAAGAATACACATGCAATGACACTGCTGGATCCATATGTGGTTTGTGAGAATAACACACATGCAATAACACTGGTGGATCCATATGTGGTTTGCGAGAAGAACACACGTGCTATGACATTGGGTGTGGTTCATGAAAACAACACACATCCAATGAACTCTGGTGGATCCATATGTGGTTTGTGAGAAGAACACACATGCAATGAAACTGGTGGATCCATATGTGGTTTGTGAGAAGAACACACATGCAATGACTCTAGATGTGGTTTGTGAGAAGAACACACATCCAATGACACTGGGTGTGGTTCATTAAAACAACACACATCCAATGAACTCTGGTGGATCCATATGTGGTTTCTGAGAAGAACACACATGCAATGAAACTGGTGGATCCATATGTGGTTTGTGAGAAGAACACACATGCAATCACTCTAGATGTGGGTTGTGAGAAGAACACACATGCAATGACACTGGTGAATCCATATGTCGTTTGTGAGAATAACACGGATTTCAATGACTTTAGATGTGGTTTGTGGAAGAACACACATGCAATGACACTGGTGGATCCATATGTGGTTGTGAGAAGAACACACATGCGATGACACTGGGTGTGGTTCATGAAAAGAACACACATCCAATGAACTCTGGTGGATCCATATGTGGTTTATGAGAAGAACACACATGCCATGACTCTAGATGTGGTTTGTGAGAAGAACACACTTGCAATGACACTGGGGGATCCATATGTGGTTTGTGAGAATAACACACATGCAATGACACTGGTGGATCCATATGTGGTTTGAGAGAAGAACACACATTTCAACGACTCATAATGTGGTTTGTGATAATAACACACATGCAATGACACTACTGGATCCATATGTGGTTTGTGAGAAGAACACACATGCAATGAAACTGGTGGATCCATATGCGGTTTGTGAGAAGAACACACATGCAATGACTCAAGATGTGGGTTGTGAAAAGAACACACATGCAATAACACTGGTGGATCCATATGTGGTTTGTGAGAAGAACACACATTTCACTGACTCTAGATGTCGTTTGTGAAAAGAACACACATGCAATGACACTGGTGGATCCAGATGTGGTTTGTGAGAAGAATAAACATGCAATGACACTTGGTGTGGTTCATGAAAAGAACACACATCCAATGAACTCTGGTGGATTATGTGGTTTGTGAGAAGAACACACATGCAATGACTCTAGATATGGTTTGTGAGAAGAATACACATGCAATGACACTGCTGGATCCATATGTGGTTTGTGAGAATAACACACATGCAATAACACTGGTGGATCCATATGTGGTTTGCGAGAAGAACACACGTGCTATGACATTGGGTGTGGTTCATGAAAACAACACACATCCAATGAACTCTGGTGGATCCATATTTGGTTTGTGAGGAGAACACACATGCAATGAAACTGGTGGATCCATATGTGGTTTGTGAGAAGAACACACATGCAATGACTCTAGATGTGGTTTGTGAGAAGAACACACATGCAATGACACTGGGTGTGGTTCATTAAAAGAACACACATCCAATGAACTCTGGTGGATCCATATGTGGTTTGTGAGAAGAACACACATACAATGAAACTGGTGGATCCATATGTGGTTTGTGCGAAGAACAGACATGGAATGACTCTAGATGTGGGTTGTGAGAAGAACACACATGCAATAACACTGGTGGATCCATATGTGGTTTGTGATAAGAACAATCATGCAATGACACTTGGTGTGGTTCATGAAAAGAAAACACATCCAATGAACTCTGGTGGATCCATATGTTGTTTGTGAGAAGAACACACATGCAATGACTCTAGATGTGGTTTGTGAGAAGAACACACATGCAATGACACTGGTGGATCCATATGTGGTTTGTGAGAATAACACACATGCAATGACACTGGTGGATCCATATGTGGTCTGTGAGAAGAACACACATTTCAACGACTCATGATATGGTTTGTGACAATAAGACACATGCAATGACACTAGTGCATCCATATGTGGTTTGTGAGAAGAAAACACATGCAATGACACTGATTGTGGTTCATGAAAACAACACACATCCAATGAACTCTGGTGAATCCATATGTGGTTTGTGAGAAGAACACACATGCAATGAAACTGGTGGATCCATATGCGGTTTGTGAGAAGAACACACATGCAATGACTCTGGATGTGGGTTGTGAAAAGAACACACATGCAATAACACTGGTGCATCCATATGTGGTTTGTGAGAATAATACACATTTCACTGACTCTAGATGTCGTTTGTGAAAAGAACACACATGCAATGACACTGGTGGATCCATATGTGGTTTGTGAGAAGAATAAACATGCAATGACACTTGGTGTGGTTCATGAAAAGAACACACATCCAATGAACTCTGGTGGATCCATATGTGGTTTGTGAGAAGAACACACATGCAATGACTCTAGATATGGTTTGTGAGAAGAACACACATGCAATGACACTGCTGGATCCATATGTGGTTTGTGAGAATAACACACATGCAATGACACTGGTGGATCCATATGTGGTTTGCGAGAAGAGGACACATGCAATGAATTGGGTGTGGTTCATGAAAACAACACACATCCAATGAACTCTGGTGGATCCATATGTGGTTTGTGAGAAGAACGCACATGCAATGAAACTGGTGGGTCCATATGTGGTTTGTGAGAAGAACACACATGCAATCACTCTAGATGTGGTTTGTGACAAGAACACACATGCAATGACATTGGGTGTGGTTCATTAAAAAACACACATCCAATGAACTCTAGTGGATCCATATGTGGTTTATGAGAAGAACACACATGCAATGACTCTAGATGTGGTTTGTGAGAAGAACACACATGCAATGACACTGGTGGATCCATATGTGGTTTGTGAGAATAACACACATGCAATGACACTAGTGGATTCATATGTGGTTTGTGAGAAGAACACACATTTCAAGGACTCATGATGTGGTTTGTGATAATAACACACATGCAATGACACTAGTGGATCCATATGTGGTTTGTGAGAAGAACACACATGCAATGACACTGGGTGTGGTTCATCAAAACAACACACATCCAATGAACTCTGGTGGACCGTATGTGGTTTGTAAGAATAACACACATGCAATGACACTTGGTGTGGTTCATGAAAAGAACACACACCCAATGAACTCTGGTGGATCCGTATGTGGTTTGTGAGAAGAACACACCTGCAATGAAACTGGTGGATCCATATGCGGTTGTGAGAAGAACACACATGCAATGACTCTAGATGTGGGTTGTGAAAAGAACACACATGCAATAACACTGGTGGATCCATATGTGGTTTGTGAGAAGAACACACATTTCACTGACTCTAGATGTCATTTGTAAAAAGGAACACACATGCAATGACACTGGTGGATCCATATGTGGTTTGTGACAAGAATAAACATGCAAAGACACTTGGTGTGGTTCATGAAAAGAACACACATCCAATGAACTCTGGTGGATCCATATGTGGTTTGTGAGAATAACACACATGCAATGACTCTAGATACGGTTTGTGAGAAGAACACACATGCAATGACACTGCTGGATCCATATGTGGTTTGCGGGAATAACACACATGCAATGACACTGGTGGATCCATATGTTGTTTGTGATAATAACACACATTTCAACGAATCATGATGTGGTTTGTGAGAATAACACACATGCAATGACACTAGTGGATCCATATGTGGTTTGTGAGAAGAACACACATGCAATGACACTGGGTGTGGTTCATGAAAAGAACACACATCCAATGAACTCTAGTGGATCCACATGTGGTTAGTGAGAAGAACACACATGCAATCAAACTGGTGGATCCATATGTGGTTTGTGAGAAGAACACACATGCAATGACTCTAGATGTGGTTTGTGAGAAGAACACACATGCAATGACACTGGGTGTGGTTCATTAAAAGAACACACATCCAATGAACTCTGGTGGATCCATATGTGGTTTGTGAGAAGAACACACATGCAATGAAACTGGTGGATCCATATGTGGTTTGTGAGAAGAACACACATGCAATGACTCTAGATGTGGGTTGTGAGAAGAACACACATGCAATGACACTGGTGAATCCATATGTCGTTTGTGAGAAGACCACGCATTTCAATGACTCTAGATGTGGTTTGTGGAAGGAACACACATGCAATGACACTAGTGGATCCATATGTGGTTGTGAGAAGAACACACATGCAATGACAGTGGGTGTGGTTCATGAAAAGAACACACATCCAATGAACTCTGGTGGATCCATATGTGGTTTGTGAGAAGAACACACATGCAATGACTCTAGATGTGGTTTGTGAGAAGAACACACATGCAATGACCCTGGTGGATCCATATGTGGTTTGTTAGAATAACACACGTGCAATGACACTGGTGGATCCATATGTGGTTTGTGAGAAGAACACACATTTCAACGACTCATGATGTGGTTTGTGAGAATAACACACATGCAATGACACTAGTGGATCCATATGTGGTTTGTGAGAAGAACACACATGCAATGACACTGGGTGTTGTTCATGAAAACAACACACATCCAATGAACTCTAGTGGATCCATATGTGGTTTATGACAAGAACACACATGCAATGAAACTGGTGGATCCATATGTGGTTTGTGAGAAGAACACACCTGCAATGAAACTGGTGGTTCCATATGCGGTTTGTGAGAAGAACACACATGCAATGACTCTAGATGTGGTTTGTGAGAAGAACACACATGCAATGACACTGGTGGATCCTTATGTGGTTTGTGAGAATAACACACATGCAATGACACTGGTGGATCCATATGTGGTTTGTGAGAAGAACACACATTTCAACGACTCATGATGTGGTTTGTGAGAATAACACACATGCAATGACACTGGTGGATCCATATGTCGTTTGTGAGAAGAACACACATGCAATGACACTGGTGTGGTTCATGAAAACAACACACATCCAATGAACTCTAGTGGATCCATATGTGGTTTGTGAGAAGAACACACATGCAATGACACTAGGTTTGGTTTATGAAAAGAACACACATCCAATGAACTTTGGTGGATCCATATGTGGTTTGTGAGAAGAACACACATGCAATGAAACTGGTGGATCCATATGCGGTTTGTGAGAAGAACACACATGCAATGACTCTAGATGTGGGTTGTGAGAAGAACACACATGCAATGACACTGGTGAATCCATATGTCGTTTGTGAGAAGAACACGCATTTCAATGACTCTAGATGTGGTTTGTGGAAAGAACACACATGCAATGACACTGGTGGATCCATATGTGGTTGTGAGAAGAACACACATGCAATGACACTGGGTGTGGTTCATGAAAAGAACTCACATCCAATGAACTCTGGTGGATCCATATGTGGTTTGTGAGAAGAACACACATGCAATGACTCTAGATGTGGTTTGTGAGAAGAACACACATGCAATGACACTGGTGGATCCATATGTGGTTTGTGAGAATAACACACATGCAATGACATTGGTGGATCCATATGTGGTTTGTGAGAAGAACACACATTTCAACGACTCATGATGTGGTTTGTGAGAATAACGCACATGCAATGACACTAGTGGATCCATATGTCGTTTGTGAGAAGAAAACGCATTTCAATGACTCTAGATGTGGTTTGTGGAAAGAACACACATGCAATGACACTGGTGGATCCATATGTGGTTGTGAGAAGAACACACATGCAATAACACTGGGTGTGGTTCATGAAAAGAACACACATCCAATGAACTCTGGTGGATCCATATGTGGTTTGTGAGAAGAACACACATGCAATGACACTGGTGGATCCATATGTGGTTTGTGAGAATAACACACATGCAATGACACTGGTGGATCCATATGTGGTTTGTGAGAAGAACACACATTTCAACGACTCATGATGTGGTTTGTGAGAATAACACACATGCAATGACACTAGTGGACCCATATGTGGTTTGTGAGAAGAACACACATGCAATGACTCTGGGTGTGGTTCATGAAAACAACACACATCCAATGAACTCTAGTGGATCCATATGTGGTTTATGACAAGAAAACACATGCAATGAAACTGGTGGATCCATATGTGGTTTGTGAGAAGAACACACCTGCAATGAAACTGATGGATCCATATGCGGTTTGTGAGAAGAACACACATGCAATGACTCTAGATGTGGTTTGTGAGAAGAACACACATGCAATGACACTGGTGGATCCATATGTGGTTTGTGAGAATAACACACATGCAATGACACTGGTGGATCCATATGTGGTTTGTGAGAAGAACACACATTTCAACGACTCATGATGTGGTTTGTGAGAATAACACACATGCAATAACACTAGTGGATCCATATGTGGTTTGTGAGAAGAACACACATGCAATGACACTAGTGAGGTTCATGAAAAAAACACACATAATGAACTCTAGAGGATCCATATGTGGTTTGTGAGAAGAACACACATGCAATGACACTAGGTTTGGTTCGTGAAAAGAACACACATCCAATGAACTTTGGTGGATCCATATGTGGTTTGTGAGAAGAACACACATGCAATGAAACTGGTGGATCCATATGCGGTTTGTGAGAAGAACACACATGCAATGACTCTAGATGTGGGTTGTGAGAAGAACACACATGCAATGACACTGGTGGATCCATATGTGGTTTGTGAGAAAAACACACATTTCAATGACTCTAGATGTCGTTTGTGAAAAGAACGCACATGCAATAACACTGGTGGATCCATATGTGGTTTGTGATAAGAACAATCATGCAATGACACTTGGTGTGGTTCATGAAAAGAAAACACATCCAATGAACTCTGGTGGATCCATATGTGCTTTGGAGAAGAACACACATGCAATGACTCTAGATGTGGTTTGTGAGAAGAACACACATGCAATGACACTGGTGGATCCATATGTGGTTTGTGAGAATAACACACATGCAATGACACTGGTGGATCCATATGTGGTTTGTCGAAGAACACACATTTCAACGACTCATGATGTGGTTTGTGAGAATAACACACATGCAATGACACTAGTGAATCCATATGTGGTTTGTGAGAAGAACAAACATGCAATGACACTGGGTGTGGTTCATGAAAACAACACACATCCAATGAACTCTGGTGGATCCATATGTGGTTTGTGAGAAGAACACACATGCAATGAAACTGGTGGATCCATATGCGGTTTGTGAGAAGAACACACATGCAATGACTCAAGATGTGGGTTGTGAAAAGAACACACAGGCAATAACACTGGTGGATCCATATGTGGTTTGTGAGAAGAACACACATTTCACTGACTCTAGATGTCGTTTGTGAAAAGAACACACATGCAATGACACTGGTGGATCCATATGTGGTTTGTGAGAAGAATAAACATGCAATGACACTTGGTGTGGTTCATGAAAAGAACACACATCCAATGAACTCTGGTGGATCCATATGTGGTTTCTGAGAAGAACACACATGCAATGACTCTAGATATGGTTTGTGAGAAGAATACACATGCAATGACACTGCTGGATCCATATGTGCTTTGTGAGAATAACACACATGCAATAACACTGGTGGATCCATATGTGGTTTGCGAGAAGAACACACATGCTATGACATTGGGTGTGGTTCATGAAAACAACACACATCCACTGAACTCTGGTGGATCCATATGTGGTTTGTGAGAAGAACACACATGCAATGAAACTAGTGGATCCATATGTGGTTTGTGAGAAGAACACACATGCAATGACTCTAGATGTGGGTTGTGAGAAGAACACACATGCAATGACACTGGTGGATCCATATGTGGTTTGTGAGAAGAACACACATTTCAATGACTCTAGATGTCGTTTGTGAAAAGAACGCACATGCAATAACACTGGTGGATCCATATGTGGTTTGTGATAAGAACAATCATGCAATGACACTTGGT
This sequence comes from Avena sativa, assembly GCA_916181665.1. Lineage (NCBI taxonomy): Eukaryota > Viridiplantae > Streptophyta > Magnoliopsida > Poales > Poaceae > Avena > Avena sativa. The sequence goes on from OV702290.1 coordinate 202,526,411, forward strand.
GTGGTTCATGAAAAGAAAACACATCCAATGAACTCTGGTGGATCCATATGTGCTTTGTGAGAAGAACACACATGCAATGACTCTAGATGTGGTTTGTGAGAAGAACACACATGCAATAACACTGGTGGATCCATATGTGGTTTGTGAGAATAACACACATGCAATGACACTGGTGGATCCATATGTGGTTTGTGAGAAGAACACACATTTCAACGACTCATGATGTGGTTTGTGAGAATAACACACATGCAATGACACTAGTGAATCCATATGTGGTTTGTAAGAAGAACAAACATGCAATGACACTGGGTGTGGTTCATGAAAACAACACACATCCAATGAACTCTGGTGGATCCATATGTGGTTTGTGAGAAGAACACACATGCAATGAAACTGGTGGATCCATATGCGGTTTGTGAGAAGAACACACATGCAATGACTCAAGATGTGGGTTGTGAAAAGAACACACATGCAATAACACTGGTGGATCCATATGTGGTTTGTGAGAAGAACACACATTTCACCGACTCTAGATGTCGTTTGTGAAAAGAACACACATGCAATGACACTGGTGGATCCATATGTGGTTTGTGAGAAGAATAAACATGCAATGACACTTGGTGTGGTTCATGAAAAGAACACACATCCAATGAACTCTGGTGGATCCATATGTGGTTTGTGAGAAGAACACACATGCAATGACTCTAGATATGGTTTGTGAGAAGAATACACATGCAATGACACTGCTGGATCCATATGTGCTTTGTGAGAATAACACACATGCAATAACACTGGTGGATCCATATGTGGTTTGCGAGAAGAACACACGTGCTATGACATTGGGTGTGGTTCATGAAAACAACACACATCCACTGAACTCTGGTGGATACATATGTGGTTTGTGAGAAGAACACACATGCAATGACTCTAGATGTGGTTTGTGAGAAGAACACACATGCAATGACTCTAGATGTGGTTTGTGAGAAGAACACACATGCAATGACTCTAGATGTGGTTTGTGAGAAGAACACACATGTAATGACACTGGTCGATCCATATGTGGTTTGTGAGAAGAACACACATGCAATGACTCTAGATCTGGTTTGTGAGAAGAACACACATGCAATGACTCTAGATGTGGTTTGTGAGAAGAACACACATGCAATGACACTGCTGGATCCATATGTGGTTTGTGGGAATAACACACATGCAATGACAATGGTGGATCCATATGTGGTTTGTGAGAAGAACACACATTTCAACGACTCATGATGTGGTTTGTGAGAATAACACACATGCAATGACACTAGTGGATCCATAAGTGGTTTGTGAGATGAACACACATGCAATGACACTGGGTGTGGTTCATGAAAACAACACACATCCAATGAACTCTAGTGGATCCATATGTGGTTTGTGAGAAGAACACACATGCAATGACACTGGGTGTGGTTCATGAAATGAACACACATCCAATGAACTCTGGTGGATCCATATGTGGTTTGTGAGAAGAACACACATGCAATGAAACTGGTGGATCCATATGTAGTTTGTGAGAAGAACACACATGCAATGACTCTAGATGTGGGTTGTGAGAAGAACACACATGCAACGACACTGGTGGATCCATATGTAGTTTGTGAGAACAACACACATTTCAATGACTCTAGATGTGGTTTGTGAAAAGAACACACATGCAATGACACTGGTGGATCCATATGTGGTTTGTGAAAGAACACACATGCAATGACACTGGGTGTGGTTCATGAAAAGAACACACATCCAATGAACTCTAGTGGATCCATATGTGGTTTGTGAGAAGAACACACATGCAATGACTCTAGATGTGGTTTGTGAGAAGAACACAAATGCAATGACACTGGTGGATCCATATGTGGTTTGTGATAATAACGCACATGCAATGACACTAGTGGATCCATATGTGGTTTGTGAGAAGAACACACATTTAAACGACTCATGATGTGGTCCGTGATAATAACACACATGCAATGACACTAGTGGATCCATATGTGGTTTGTGAGAAGAACACACATGCAACGAAACTGGTGGATCCATATGCGGTTTGTGATAAGAACACACATGCAATGACTCTAGATGTGGGTTGTGAGAAGAACACACGTGCAATGACACTGGTGGATCCATATGTGGTTTGTGAGAAGAACTCACATTTCAATGACTCTATATGTCGTTTGTGAAAAGAACGCACATGCAATGACACTGGTGGATCCATATGTGGTTTGTGATAAGAACAAACATGCAATGACAGTTGGTGTGGTTGATGAAAAGAAAACACATCCAATGAACTCTGGTGGATCCATATGTGGTTTGTGATAAGAACACACATGCAATGACTCTAGATGTGGTTTGTGAGAAGAACACACATGCAATGACACTGGTGGATACATATGTGGTTTGTGAGAATAACACACATGCAATGACACTGGTGGATCCATATGTGGTTTGTGAGAAGAACACACATTTCAACGACTCATGATGTGGTTTGTGAGAATAACACACATGCAATGACACTAGTGCATCCATATGTGGTTTGTGAGAAGAACACACATGCAATGACACTGCGTGTGGTTCATGAAAACAACACACATCCAATGAACTCTGGTGGATCCCTATGTGGTTTGTGATAAGAACACACATGCAATGAAACTGGTGGATCCATATGCGGTTTGTAAGAAGAACACACATGCAATGACTCAAGATGTGGGTCTTGAAAAGAACACACATGCAATAACACTGGTGGATCCATATGTGGTTTGTGAGAAGAACACACATTTCACTGACTCTAGATGTCGTTTGTGAAAAGAACACACATGCAATGACACTGGTGGATCCATATGTGGTTTGTGAGAAGAATAAACATGCAATGACACTTGGTGTGGTTCATGAAAAGAACACACATCCAATGAACTCTGGTGGATCCATATGTGGTTTGTGAGAAGAACACACATGCAATGACTCTAGATATGGTTTGTGAGAAGAATACACATGCAATGACACTGCTGGATCCATAGGTGGTTTGTGAGAATAACACACATATGTGGTTTGTGAGAAGAACACACATGCAATGACTCTGATGGATCCATATGTGGTTTGTGAGAAGAACACTAATGCTATGACATTGGGTGTGGTTCATGAAAACAACACACATCCAATGAACTCTGGTGGATCCATATGTGGTTTGGGAGAAGAACACACATGCAATGAAACTGGTGGATCCATATGTGGTTTGTGAGAAGAACACACATGCAATGACTCTAGATGTGGTTTGTGAGAAGAACACACATGCAATGACATTGGGTGTGGTTCATTAAAAGAACACACATCCAATGAACTCTGGTGGATCCATATGTGGTTTGTGAGAAGAACACACATACAATGAAACCGGTGGATCCATATGTGGTTTGCGCGAAGAACACACATGCAATGACTCTAGATTGGGTTGTGAGAAGAACACACGTTCAATGACACTGGTGAATCCATATGTCGTTTGTGAGAAGAACACGCATTTCACTGACTCTAGATGTGGTTTGTGGAAAGAACACACATGCAATAACACTGGTGGTTCCATATGTGGTTGTGAGAAGAACACACATGCAATGACACTTGGTGTGGTTCATGAAAAGAACACACATCAAATGAACTCTGGTGGATCCATATGTGGTTTGTGAGAAGAACACACCTGCAATGACTCTAGATGTGGTTTGTGAGAAGAACACACATTTCAACGACTCATGATGTGGTTTGTGATAATAACACACATGCAATGACACTACTGGATCCATATGTGGTTTGTGAGAAGAACACACATGCAATGACACTAGGTGTGGTTCATGAAAACAACACACATCCAATGAACTCTGGTGGATCCATATGTTGTGACAAGAACACACATGCAATGTAACTGGTGGATCCATATGCGGTTTGTGAGAAGAACACACATGCAATGACTCTAGATGTGGGTTGTGAGAAGAACACACGTGCAATGACACTGGTGGATCCATATGTGGTTTGTGAGAAGAACACACATTTCAATGACTCTAGATGTCGTTTGTGAAAAGAACGCACATGCAATAACACTGGTGGATCCATATGTGGTTTGTGATAAGAACAATCATGCAATGACACTTGGTGTGGTTCATGAAAAGAAAACACATCCAATGAACTCTGGTGGATCCATATGTGGTTTGTGAGAAGAACACACATGCAATGACTCTAGATGTGGTTTGTGAGAAGAACACACATGCAATGACACTGGTGGATCCATATGTGGTTTGTGAGAATAACACACATGCAATGACACTGGTGGATCCATACGTGGTTTGTGAGAAGAACACACATTTCAACGACTCATGATGTGTTTTGTGAGAATAACACACATGCAATGACACTAGTGCATCCATATGTGGTTTGTGAGAAGAACACACATGCAATGACTCTATATGTGGTTTGTGAGAAGAACACACATGCAATGACACTGGGTGTGGTTTATTAAAAGAACACACATCCAATGAAATCTGGTGGATCCATATGTGGTTTGTGAGAAGAACACACATACAATGGAACTGGTGGATCCATATGTGGTTTGCGCGAAGAACACACATGCAATGACTCTAGATGTGGCTTGTGAGAAGAACACATGTGCAATGACACTGGTGAATCCATATGTCGTTTGTGAGAAGAACACGCATTTCAATGACTCTAGATGTGGTTTGTGGAAAGAACACACATGCAATAACACTGGTGGTTCCATATGTGGTTGTGAGAAGAGCACACATGCAATGACACTTGGTGTGGTTCATGAAAAGAACACACATCAAATGAACTCTAGTGGATCCATATGTGGTTTGTGAGAAGAACACACCTGCAATGACTCTAGATGTGGTTTGTGAGAAGAACACACATGCAATGACACTTGTGGATCCATATGTGGTTTGTGAGAATAACACACATGCAATGACACTAGTGGATCCATATGTGGTTTGTGAGAAGAACACACATTTCAACGACTCATGATGTGGTTTGTGATAATAACACACATGCAATGACACTACTGGATCCATATGTGGTTTGTGAGAAGAACACACATGCAATGACACTAGGTGTGGTTCATGAAAACAACACACATCCAATGAACTCTGGTGGATCCATATGTTGTGACAAGAACCCACATGCAATGTAACTGGTGGATCCATATGCGGTTTGTGAGAAGAACACACATGCAATGAATCTAGATGTGGGTTGTGAGAAGAACACACGTGCAATGACACTGGTGGATCCATATGTGGTTTGTGAGAAGAACACACATTTCAATGACTCTAGATGTCGTTTGTGAAAAGAACGCACATGCAATAACACTGGTGGATCCATATGTGGTTTGTGATAAGAACAATCATGCAATGACACTTGGTGTGGTTCATGAAAAGAAAACACATCCAATGAACTCTGGTGGGTCCATATGTGGTTTGTGAGAAGAACACACATGCAATGACTCTAGATGTGGTTTGTGAGAAGAACACACATGCAATGACACTGGTGGATCCATATGTGGTTTGTGAGAATAACACACATGCAATGACACTGGTGGATCCATACGTGGTTTGTGAGAAGAACACACATTTCAACGACTCATGATGTGGTTTGTGAGAATAACACAGATGCAATGACACTAGTGCATCCATATGTGGTGCGTGAGAAGAAAACACATGCAATGACACTGAGTGTGGTTCATGAAAACAACACACATCCAATGAACTCTGGTGGATCCATATGTGGTTTGTGAGAAGACCACACATGCAATGAAACTGGTGGATCCATATGCGGTTTGTGAGAAGAACACACATGCAATGACTCTGGATGTGGGTTGTGAAAAGAACACACATGCAATAACACTGGTGGATCCATATGTGGTTTGTGAGAAGAATACACATTTCACTGACTCTAGATGTCGTTTGTGAAAAGAACACACATGCAATGACACTGGTGGATCCATATGTGATTTGTGAGAAGAATAAACATGCAATGACACTTGGTGTGGTTCATGAAAAGAACACACATCCAATGAACTGTAGTGGATCCATATGTGGTTTGTGAGAAGAACACACATGCAATGACTCTAGATATGGTTTGTGAGAAGAACACACATGCAATGACACTGTTGGATCCATATGTGGTTTGTGAGAATAACACACATGCAATGACACTGGTGGATCCATATGTGGTTTGCGAGAAGAACACACATGCAATGAATTGTGTGTGGTTCATGAAAACAACACACATTCAATGAACTCTGGTGGATCCATATGTGGTTTGTGAGAAGAAAACACACGCAATGAAACTGGTGGGTCCATATGTGGTTTGTGAGAAGAACACACATGCAATCACTCTAGATGTGGTTTGTGAGAAGAACACACATGCAATGACACTGGGTTTGGTTCATTAAAAAACACACATCCAATGAACTCTAGTGGATCCATATGTGGTTTGTGAGAAGAACACACATGCAATGAAGTTGGTGGATCCATATGTGGTTTGTGAGAAGAACACACATGCAATGACTGTAGATGTGGTTTGTGAGAAGAACACACATGCAATGACACTGGTGGATCCATATGTGGTTTGTGAGAATAACACACATGCAATGACACTAGTGGATTCATATGTGGTTTTTGAGAAGAACACACATTTCAATGACTCATGATGTGGTTTGTGATAATAACACACATGTAATGACACTAGTGGATCCATATGTGGTTTGTGAGAAGAACACACATGCAATGACACTGGGTGTGGTTCATGAAAACAAGACACATCCAATGAACTCTAGTGGATCCGTATGTGGTTTGTAAGAAGAACACACATGCAATAACACTGGGTGTGGTTCATTAAAAGAACCCACATCCAATGAACTCTGGTGGATCCATATGTGGTTTGTGAGAAGAACACACCTGCAATGAAACTGGTGGATCCATATGCGGTTTGTGAGAAGAACACACATGCAATGACTATAGATGTGGGTTGTGAAAGGAACAGACATGCAATAACATTGGTGGATCCATATGTGGTTTGTGAGAAGAACACACATTTCACTGACTCTAGATGTCATTTGTAAAAAAGAACACACATGCAATGACACTGGTGGATCCATATGTGGTTTGTGACAAGAATAAACATGCAATGACACTTGGTGTGGTTCATGAAAAGAACACACATCCAATGAAGTCTGGTGGATCTATATGTGGTTTGTGAGAATAACACACATGCAATGACTCTAGATACAGTTTGTGAGAAGAACACACATGCAATGACACTGCTGGATCCATATGTTGTTTGTGGGAACAACACACATGCAATGACACTGGTGGATCCATATGTTGTTTGTGATAAGAACACACATTTCGACGACTCATGATGTGGTTTGTGAGAATAACACACATGCAATGACACTAGTGGATCCATATGTGGTTTGTGAGAAGAACACACATGCAATGACACTGGGTGTGGTTCATGAATAGAACACACATCCAATGAACTCTGGTGGATCCATATGTGGTTTGTGAGAAGAACACACATGCAATGACTCTAGATGTGGTTTGTGAGAAGAACACACATGCAATGACACTGGGTGTGGTTCATGAAAAGAACTCACATCCAATGAACTCTGGTGGATCCATATGTGGTTTGTGCGAAGAACACACATGCAATTAAACTGGTGGATCCATATGTGGTTTGTGAGAAGAACACACATGCAATGACTCTAGATGTGGGTTGTGAGAAGAACACACATGCAATGACATTGGTGAATCCATATGTCGTTTGTGAGAAGAACACACATTTCAATGACTCTAGATGTGGTTTGTGGAAAGAACACACATGCAATGACACTGGTGGATCCATATGTGGTTGTGAGAAGAACACACATGCAATGACACTGGGTGTGGTTCATGAAAAGAACACACATCCAATGAACTCTGGTGGATCCATATGTGGTTTGTGAGAAGAACACACATGCAATGACTCTAGATGTGGTTTGTGAGAAGAACACACATGCAATGACACTGGTGGATCCATATGTGGTTTGTGAGAATAACACACATGCAATGACACTGGTGGATCCATATGTGGTTTGTGAGAATAACACACATGCAATGACACTGGTGGATCCATACGTGGTTTGTGAGAAGAACACACATTTCAACGACTCATGATGTGTTTTGTGAGAATAACACACATGCAATGACACTAGTGCATCCATATGTGGTTTGTGAGAAGAACACACATGCAATGACTCTATATGTGGTTTGTGAGAAGAACACACATGCAATGACACTGGGTGTGGTTTATTAAAAGAACACACATCCAATGAAATCTGGTGGATCCATATGTGGTTTGTGAGAAGAACACACATACAATGGAACTGGTGGATCCATATGTGGTTTGCGCGAAGAACACACATGCAATGACTCTAGATGTGGCTTGTGAGAAGAACACATGTGCAATGACACTGGTGAATCCATATGTCGTTTGTGAGAAGAACACGCATTTCAATGACTCTAGATGTGGTTTGTGGAAAGAACACACATCCAATAACACTGGTGGTTCCATATGTGGTTGTGAGAAGAGCACACATGCAATGACACTTGGTGTGGTTCATGAAAAGAACACACATCAAATTAACTCTAGTGGATCCATATGTGGTTTGTGAGAAGAACACACCTGCAATGACTCTAGATGTGGTTTGTGAGAAGAACACACATGCAATGACACTTGTGGATCCATATGTGGTTTGTGAGAATAACACACATGCAATGACACTAGTGGATCCATATGTGGTTTGTGAGAAGAACACACATTTCAACGACTCATGATGTGGTTTGTGATAATAACACACATGCAATGACACTACTGGATCCATATGTGGTTTGTGAGAAGAACACACATGCAATGACACTAGGTGTGGTTCATGAAAACAACACACATCCAATGAACTCTGGTGGATCCATATGTTGTGACAAGAACCCACATGCAATGTAACTGGTGGATCCATATGCGGTTTGTGAGAAGAACACACATGCAATGAATCTAGATGTGGGTTGTGAGAAGAACACACGTGCAATGACACTGGTGGATCCATATGTGGTTTGTGAGAAGAACACACATTTCAATGACTCTAGATGTCGTTTGTGAAAAGAACGCACATGCAATAACACTGGTGGATCCATATGTGGTTTGTGATAAGAACAATCATGCAATGACACTTGGTGTGGTTCATGAAAAGAAAACACATCCAATGAACTCTGGTGGGTCCATATGTGGTTTGTGAGAAGAACACACATGCAATGACTCTAGATGTGGTTTGTGAGAAGAACACACATGCAATGACACTGGTGGATCCATATGTGGTTTGTGAGAATAACACACATGCAATGACACTGGTGGATCCATACGTGGTTTGTGAGAAGAACACACATTTCAACGACTCATGATGTGGTTTGTGAGAATAACACAGATGCAATGACACTAGTGCATCCATATGTGGTGCGTGAGAAGAAAACACATGCAATGACACTGAGTGTGGTTCATGAAAACAACACACATCCAATGAACTCTGGTGGATCCATATGTGGTTTGTGAGAAGACCACACATGCAATGAAACTGGTGGATCCATATGCGGTTTGTGAGAAGAACACACATGCAATGACTCTGGATGTGGGTTGTGAAAAGAACACACATGCAATAACACTGGTGGATCCATATGTGGTTTGTGAGAAGAATACACATTTCACTGACTCTAGATGTCGTTTGTGAAAAGAACACACATGCAATGACACTGGTGGATCCATATGTGATTTGTGAGAAGAATAAACATGCAATGACACTTGGTGTGGTTCATGAAAAGAACACACATCCAATGAACTGTAGTGGATCCATATGTGGTTTGTGAGAAGAACACACATGCAATGACTCTAGATATGGTTTGTGAGAAGAACACACATGCAATGACACTGTTGGATCCATATGTGGTTTGTGAGAATAACACACATGCAATGACACTGGTGGATCCATATGTGGTTTGCGAGAAGAACACACATGCAATGAATTGTGTGTGGTTCATGAAAACAACACACATTCAATGAACTCTGGTGGATCCATATGTGGTTTGTGAGAAGAAAACACACGCAATGAAACTGGTGGGTCCATATGTGGTTTGTGAGAAGAACACACATGCAATCACTCTAGATGTGGTTTGTGAGAAGAACACACATGCAATGACACTGGGTTTGGTTCATTAAAAAACACACATCCAATGAACTCTAGTGGATCCATATGTGGTTTGTGAGAAGAACACACATGCAATGAAGTTGGTGGATCCATATGTGGTTTGTGAGAAGAACACACATGCAATGACTGTAGATGTGGTTTGTGAGAAGAACACACATGCAATGACACTGGTGGATCCATATGTGGTTTGTGAGAATAACACACATGCAATGACACTAGTGGATTCATATGTGGTTTTTGAGAAGAACACACATTTCAATGACTCATGATGTGGTTTGTGATAATAACACACATGTAATGACACTAGTGGATCCATATGTGGTTTGTGAGAAGAACACACATGCAATGACACTGGGTGTGGTTCATGAAAACAAGACACATCCAATGAACTCTAGTGGATCCGTATGTGGTTTGTAAGAAGAACACACATGCAATAACACTGGGTGTGGTTCATTAAAAGAACACACATCCAATGAACTCTGGTGGATCCATATGTGGTTTGTGAGAAGAACACACCTGCAATGAAACTGGTGGATCCATATGCGGTTTGTGAGAAGAACACACATGCAATGACTATAGATGTGGGTTGTGAAAGGAACAGACATGCAATAACACTGGTGGATCCATATGTGGTTTGTGAGAAGAACACACATTTCACTGACTCTAGATGTCATTTGTAAAAAAGAACACACATGCCATGACACTGGTGGATCCATATGTGGTTTGTGACAAGAATAAACATGCAATGACACTTGGTGTGGTTCATGAAAAGAACACACATCCAATGAAGTCTGGTGGATCTATATGTGGTTTGTGAGAATAACACACATGCAATGACTCTAGATACAGTTTGTGAGAAGAACACACATGCAATGACACTGCTGGATCCATATGTTGTTTGTGGGAACAACACACATGCAATGACACTGGTGGATCCATATGTTGTTTGTGATAAGAACACACATTTCGACGACTCATGATGTGGTTTGTGAGAATAACACACATGCAATGACACTAGTGGATCCATATGTGGTTTGTGAGAAGAACACACATGCAATGACACTGGGTGTGGTTCATGAATAGAACACACATCCAATGAACTCTGGTGGATCCATATGTGGTTTGTGAGAAGAACACACATGCAATGACTCTAGATGTGGTTTGTGAGAAGAACACACATGCAATGACACTGGGTGTGGTTCATGAAAAGAACTCACATCCAATGAACTCTGGTGGATCCATATGTGGTTTGTGCGAAGAACACACATGCAATTAAACTGGTGGATCCATATGTGGTTTGTGAGAAGAACACACATGCAATGACTCTAGATGTGGGTTGTGAGAAGAACACACATGCAATGACATTGGTGAATCCATATGTCGTTTGTGAGAAGAACACACATTTCAATGACTCTAGATGTGGTTTGTGGAAAGAACACACATGCAATGACACTGGTGGATCCATATGTGGTTGTGAGAAGAACACACATGCAATGACACTGGGTGTGGTTCATGAAAAGAACACACATCCAATGAACTCTGGTGGATCCATATGTGGTTTGTGAGAAGAACACACATGCAATGACTCTAGATGTGGTTTGTGAGAAGAACACACATGCAATGACACTGGTGGATCCATATGTGGTTTGTGAGAATAACACACATGCAATGACACTGGTGGATCCATATGTGGTTTGTGAGAAGAACACACATTTCAACGACTCATGATGTGGTTTGTGAGAATAACACTGTCACATCCCAAGATTTTCCAAATCTTGTAATGTGAAAAATAAATGAATAAAATAAAACCTTGGTGATTTTCAGGGCCAGAAGAAACTTTTGAATCCAATTGGGAATCTTCAAACCTATTTTGATCAAATAAAATCCTAAAGGGATTTAAAAATATAAATATTTAATAAAGGGAAAATAAAAGTATTTTATTACTACTTTGAAATCTTTTTATAAAAGGTTTTGGTTCTCAAAATGAAAAGAAATATTTTAAATAAAGATTATTTTATAAAGCCAAATTAAACCTTGGCCAAGATTTTGAAAACAAAAGAGTTTGCTTTGATTAAAAGAGTAAAAGTTTGTTTAAATAAAATAATAAGGATTTAAATATCCAAATTTTATTAAAGTAAAGGCTTTTCCCATTTTAAAAAAAACACTAAAACTTATTTATTTATTTTAAATAAGTTTTCCAAAGGTTTTTGAATAAAACCTACTGAAAAGGTTTTTGGTTTGGTTTATATTTCAAATAGAGTTTTAAAAATAAATTAAACCCTATTTTGAAAATAAAGAATAAAGTCTTTTTATTTAATTATTAATAGATCCTAAAAAGGATAAAAATTATTTTGTTTTTGACTTTGGTTTTATATTCTCAAATAAACTTACTGATGTGTTTTGGTTTTATTTTAGATTTCAAAATAAAAGATTTAAATAAAACCAATCCTATTTGATTTAATAACCAAGGCCCATTTTATTTAATGGACCCTATAGCAAAAATGTTATTTTGTTTTAAACAAGCTTTCCAAGTATTCTTTATTTTCAAATAAAACCTACTGATTTGGTTTTGAAAATATTTGGATTTCAAATAGAGTTTTAAAATAAATTAAACCCTATTTTGAATTAATAACTAAGGTCTATTTACTTAATTATTAATAGATCTTAAAAGAATAAAAATTATTTTGTTTTGGACTTTGTTTTGTGTTATTAAACAGAACTAAAAATTTTACAAAGTTTGGTGGTGGTTTTGATTTGAATTGATGTTTGAAATTATTATTAAAACTTATTTGGTTTAAAACTAGGGCCTTTTGATTTATTTAAAAGACCCCAAAAAGAATAAAGTTTTATTCAAAAATTAATTTCAGAATGTGCTACTAATCAGTATTTAAATCCACACAAATTTTGACAAAGTTTTGAAATCAAATGAGTGCTTGAAATAATTAAAGGAAATCAAAACAGAAAATAGAAATAGAAAAGGAAAAAGAATTCAGACAGAAAAAAAATAGAACAGCCCACCCTCTTGCCCAACTAACCCAACAGCAGCCCAGTCCAGCCCATCTGCCCTTCGCCCCCGAACCGTTTTTCTTCACCGCAGAAACAACCCGCTAAGTCACTGACCAGTGGACCCTCCCCCTCCTTTCTTTCCCCGCTGACGACTGGACCCCACTCTACTGTTCATCCTCCTCACCCGCGCGACCAGTTCTCCCCTCCCTCGTCGCCGTGACTGCACGCTATTAAGCGCCTGCGTCTTCTCCTCCTTTCCCCTCTGTCGCCACTCCTTCTCCGCCCCGAGGCTGCCACAATTCGAGCCCGTATCGCCACAGCTCCGACCACCGTCTCCGACCAATTCAGGCCGGTACACACCACCCCCTGCCTTCCCGAGCACCCTAGCAGCTTCCCCACTCCCAGACGCTTCTCCCCATGCCCTTCATACAACCGCGGGCGCCCTAGAGCTTCGGCTATGACAAGAGTCTGAACGCCGCCGTCTGACTTCAACTCCGTCGAGTTCCTTCGGTAAGTCCAGGCCGCCCCTCTTCTTCTCGTTCACGTACACAGCACCTCCGTGATCTCCTGTGTCTAACCCTACCCTCGGTTGATCTTCTCGTGACCTCTAGCGACGACTCCGACCACGACAGAGACCACCGACGGCGCGTCTACTCTGGCGAAACCTCCCTAGTAAACCAAACCACCCCAAACCCTCTCATTGACACTCCCTTACTCCCCATGCTCATACGCACCTAATGCTACCTTCCAATTGTCTCAGCGCGACCTGCAACTCTGTCCACGACAACCTCCAGAGGCACCCGCCGTTCGCAACAGCTCCGGCGAGCAATCCCTGACAGCACCGTGCGCCCCTTGGACTATCACGACCACGTTGAGCTTCCCCAGCCAACTGCGACCTCGGTGAGCACCTCCCCAACCTCCCTTGCTTCCTGTTTTGCCAGCACCGCCACCGCTTGGCCGTCGCCGCCGCGCGCAGCCGCCGAGCGCCGCCAAACTTTGATCGAGTGCTGCAGACCGTAGGATCTTAATCCGACGCTTACGATAGATCATTTAAGTCGCGAAGAGGTACGCTCTTTGGACCACACGATCTAGTTAGATCCAACGCACCGCGTTGCCGATCCGGCCGAACCGGTACCGTCTAGTTAAAACACGCCGCGTGTCACCAGATGAATTAGAAACAGAATTTGAAATCTGATTGAGATTCAATTTTCAAACCCTTGTATCTTTGGATCTCCACGTCCCAAAATTACAAATTTTATGTCGTTGGATTCAGGAAAGCAAGACCTAACCAACCCTGCCCTTAGTTTAGCAAATAGTATCTGTTAGTTTGCTTGTTTTTGCAGATTCTTTTGTGAGCTTGTTTAGAGTATAAAAATTGTTTAAAATTGATTTTAGGGTTAAAACCTTTGCAAAATGGATTGTTGTGACCTTACTAACCCTAGGAACCAACCCATGTTTTGGAAAATGAATTTGGAAAAGTTTAGAATGGATTAATTGGTTTAGTTTATTTCTAGCTAAATAAAACTATTGATTTGTTTATGAAAATGGTTTTGAATAGAAAACTTTGGAGGAAATGTGTTGAACCAAACCTACTAACATTGGGAACCACTTTGTGGATTCAAAAATGAATTTGGTGAAACAAAATAAGGATTCCTTGATTTAAAACCATTTCTAGTCAAATAGAAATGTGGTTTATCTATTAAAAATGGTTTTTGAAGAAAACTTTTTGGGAAATGTTTTGTCTTAAAACCTCTGACCCTAAACACCAAGTTTTGTGATTTGAAAACATCTTGGGTGAACCCTATAGGTTAATGCCTTAGTAAAAATATTTCTACACCACATAAAATGATACCTTGTTTTGAAAATGGTTTTTGTAGTGAAACCTTTTGCTAATAACTTTGCCACTTTGGTAAATGACCAATTTGGATCTTACAAAGTCTAGGAATCTAATAGAGACCCTCTTTGCAAAATAAACTATCTTGTGCATGCTCCCATGCATGACCTAGTTTTCAGAGTTTTGTGTGAGTGAAATGATGATTGATTGATTATTTGGAATGCTAGTTGATTTGGTGTTTTGCTTGATTGGTAGATTGAGTTTGTGCCTTGCTTGATTGATTTGTAGTGACTTGAAAAGTGTGATTGTTGCAAGGACAAGGAGTGAACCCATACTCTACCAAAAAGGCAAGTGATGCTTCATACTTTGTCCCATTATTTTCACTATGCATTAGTGATATTTCTAAGTAAGACTTGCATGGAATTTTGCTAAGTGTAAACTATGCTATGGGAAATCCTAGTAGATGAAACCTTAGTAGAAATTTCCTAAGTTAAGATTCCTACTACTATCATGCTTAGCTTAGCTAGTAGAAAACAAGGGTGGAATATATACTCATGCTATGGAAAAATTTCTAAGTCTGAGGACTTGTGTTTTGTTTAATAAAACAACTAAGTTAATGAATCACCTGGGTGGAATGGGACTTGCTTGGTGGTTTTTGGTTGAGTGGTTCACAAGGCCCATTTCTATGGTTTACCTTTGTGTATCTCACTTGTGGATGGCCACCTAGGAACAAAGAGATTTGAGATGTCAAATGTTGAGAAGCTTCAAGTGTAGCCACATGGCATTATGGGCTCTGCCTGGATCATATAGGTTGCAAGAACTTAGCCAAATGGACAGTTGGTGGTAGGGGAATGATAGGTTGGGAGCGCGTCCATTCTGGTCTAAGGGAAGGCTTCTGAAAGATCTTGTCTTGGTGAAACCAAGTCTTGTGGGGAAAGTGCACCACCTCTGCAGAGTGTAAAATCTAAGTACTTAGCCATGTCCTTGGCAAAGGACAATTTGAGCATCAAGACATGGAAGCTATCAAGAATCTCCTCATCCCAATTTCTAAGTTAAAAACTTGTGGGTGAACAAGGGTTAAAGGATCACCAATTTCTATTGGGAGATACCTTGGGTGTTTTTGTCAAGCAAAAACTTAGTGTTTTCAAATGTTAAGGAAAAATCTATTTTGAGCAATGCAAGCCTAAGCTCCACTTAGCCAAATGCATATAGATGATAGACTCCACTATACTACCATAGTATCACTTGCCAATACAATTCATACGTATTGACCCTTATGGCTGTAACTTGTTATGTTGCAGGTTTGTTTGATTTAGTGAAGTGTATTGATTAGGATTACAAAGTCTACAACCAACATGTCTGCCTGTGGCACTTTGAAGATGAAGGACCCCATGCTTATAGATATTCTGCTGCAATGTAATGTAATAGCCAAATGAGCTATGAAAGATGTAATAAACTATTTTATTCCTGGTTATAAAGTTGTATTATGACCTTTGTTTCTTGATATTACATCTTAACTGTGGATGCTAGCTATTGATCCAGGGACTAGCATTGTAAACACAGGGGACTCTACCTTATTAAAGGTTGGGAACCCTACAAGATGGTATCAGAGCATTGTGTTGCCTGTAGGATTTGTAAACCTAGGATTGGACAAACCCCTTAGAAAATAGGAGTTGTGTTTGTTACAAAAACTTATTTACAAACAATCTTGTAAACTCTTTCCTCAACCATTTTGATTTCAACTCTACATCTCTTCTATTTCAAACTTGATGGATAAAACCTACCCCATGACCAAAGACTTCACCATGTGCAAAGGACTTCATCAACTCTAATGACTTCAACATCTTCAGCATTTTCACCAAGGACTTCAACCTTGGATATCACTAAAGACAAGTGAGACAAGGAAAACTTGCTCAAGATTTAGAGACTAAGAGAATGCAAAAGTTAGAAGGAGCCTACATCATTTGAAGTATTGCAACCAAGAGTTTTTCTCAAGGAAACTATGATCTCATACAAGAAGAATCAAGAAGGAAAGAAAGATCACAAGTGAACCATATAGATGGACCACCATAATTTAGTTAAGTCAAACACACCAACTTATGTGGTGTAACAAAAATATTTTTGTTGCCTAAAAATGTGCTTGAACTTTGTTGTTTGAGTGAAATGTTTGGCTTGTGATTACTTGCACATTGCTTGAGTGAATTCTGATGTGTATGATTAGAATTGATTCCCTAGAAATCTTTTGCCTATCCTAATCCCAATCCAACCCAAACAGATGACTTCTCCAAGAGACTCCAACATCAAGGATGGTGACAACAACAACAACCAAGAGGACCACATGAGAGAACAACTACTAGCAAACCAAACCCAATTAAGCCAAGTGACAACTCAGTTTTTAGCCAACAATAATGGATTAGACCCAACCATGCAAAGGTTTTTGAAAACTCAATCCCAATTGTTGCAAAGGATGGCTACCCAAATGATCAACATGGGAGACAATTCTTCCCAAGGAGTTTGTGATAACAAGGATGACAAAGATGTTATTCTAGAAGGAACCCAAGCATGCAATATTTGTGGAGACAAGGATCATACTTCCAAGGAGCATGGAGATCAATGCCCCAATTGTGAAGAGAAATATCCAACTAATCAATGCCCCACATCTCAAGTAACTTGTTTCCTATGTGAAGGAAATAATCATGTCCCTATCCAATGCCCCATCTATCCTATAGTTCAACAAATGAAGCAAGATGGAATGCATCAAATGTTTGGAAACCTCCATAAGGGAACAACTTCTACCCAGATGGATGAAGGCAAAGTCAGAACCATGCCACATAAGGCCAAATCCAAAGTGACCATAAAGTGTTGCTACTCTTGTGAAGAAGAAGGTCATATCTCTAGTAACTGCCCCAAGAAGAGAGAAAGATTTCCCACCTTTGTGGTGAAATATGAAGAGCATGAACTAGAAGAACTCCTAGCTTTGGAGAAACCCAAGAAGAAGAAGAAATGCCCCAACCCAAACAAGAAGGATATTACTCAAGAGCAATGTTACACTTGCAAAGGGATGGGACATTATGCCAATGAATGCCCAGAAAAGAAGAAGAACCAAGGAAACAAACAAGAGGCAATGATACCACAAGAAAAGAAAGATATCAGCCAAGTGATGTGTTTCAATTGCAAAGAACCAGGACATTATGCAAGCAATTGTCCAGAAAAGATGAAGCACAAGATAAACAAGCCTATGAAGGATCTCAGCCTAGTCACATGTTTCAAGTGTGGAAACAAAGGACACTATGTAGATGTTTGCCCAGAGAAGTTTCCCCAGGATCCCAAGAAGGCCAACATATAGTTTAGTTGGAAAATTTTTAAGGGTGGTAGTACCCTAGATGCTTTGAGCCAACTTGTAACCCCTAGCCTCCCCAAATCTCGGGACGAGATTTATTTTAAGGGTGGTAGCCTGTCACATCCCAAGATTTTCCAAATCTTGTAATGTGAAAAATAAGTGAATAAAATAAAACCTTGGTGATTTTCAGGGCCAGAAGAAACTTTTGAATCCAATTGGGAATCTTCAAACCTATTTTGATCAAATAAAATCCTAAAGGGATTTAAAAAGATAAATACTTAATAAAGGGAAAATAAAAGTATTTTATTACTACTTTGAAATCTTTTTATAAAAGGTTTTGGTTCTCAAAATGAAAAGAAATATTTTAAATAAAGATTATTTTATAAAGCCAAATTAAACCTTGGCCAAGATTTTGAAAACAAAAGAGTTTGCTTTGATTAAAAGAGTAAAAGTTTGTTTAAATAAAATAATAAGGATTTAAATATCCAAATTTTATTAAAGTAAAGGCTTTTCCCATTTTAAATAAAACACTAAAACTTATTTATTTATTTTAAATAAGTTTTCCAAAGGTTTTTGAATAAAACCTACTGAAAAGGTTTTTGGTTTGGTTTATATTTCAAATAGAGTTTTAAAAATAAATTAAACCCTATTTTGAAAATAAAGACTAAAGTCTTTTTATTTAATTATTAATAGATCCTAAAAAGGATAAAAATTATTTTGTTTTTGACTTTGGTTTTATATTCTCAAATAAACTTACTGAAGTTTTTTGGTTTTGTTTTAGATTTCAAAATAAAAGATTTAAATAAAACCAATCCTATTTGATTTAATAACCAAGGCCCATTTTATTTAATGGACCCTATAGCAAAAATGTTATTTTGTTTTAAACAAGCTTTCCAAGTATTCTTTATTTTCAAATAAAACCTACTGATTTGGTTTTGAAAATATTTGGATTTAAAATAGAGTTTTAAAATAAATTAAACCCTATTTTGAATTAATAAATAAGGTCTATTTACTTAATTATTAATAGATCTTAAAAGAATAAAAATTATTTTGTTTTGGACTTTGTTTTGTGTTATTAAACAGAACTAAAAATTTTGCAAAGTTTGGTGGTGGTTTTGATTTGAATTGATGTTTGAAATTATTATTAAAACTTATTTGGTTTAAAACTAGGGCCTTTTGATTTATTTAAAAGACCCCAAAAAGAATAAAGTTTTATTCAAAAATTAATTTCAGAATGTGCTACTAATCAGTATTTAAATCCACACAAATTTTGAAAAAGTTTTGAAATCAAATGAGTGCTTGAAATAATTAAAGGAAATCAAAACAGAAAATAGAAATAGAAAAGGAAAAAGAATTCAGACAGAAAAAAAAAGAACAGCCCACCCTCTTGCCCAACTAACCCAACAGCAGCCCAGTCCAGCCCATCTGCCCTTCGCCCCCGAACCGTTTTTCTTCACCGCAGAAACAACCCGCTAAGTCACTGACCAGTGGACCCTCCCCCTCCTTTCTTTCCCCGCTGACGACTGGACCCCACTCTACTGTTCATCCTCCTCACCCGCGCGACCAGTTCTCCCCTCCCTCGTCGCCGTTTCCTGCAGTAATCCCGCGGCTTCAATTCGCCATAATGCCGCGCGTTAATCTCGCCGTGACTGCACGCTATTAAGCGCCTGCGTCTTCTCCTCCTTTCCCCTCTGTCGCCACTCCTTCTCCGCCCCGAGGCTGCCACAATTCGAGCCCGTATCGCCACAACTCCGACCACCGTCTCCGACCAATTCAGGCCGGTACACACCACCCCTTGCCTTCCCGAGCACCCTAGCAGCTTCCCCACTCCCAGACGCTTCTCCCCATGCCCTTCATACAACCGCGGGCGCCCTAGAGCTTCGGCTATAACAAGAGTCTGAACGCCGCCGTCTGACTTCAACTCCGTCGAGTTCCTTCGGTAAGTCCAGGCCGCCCCTCTTCTTCTCGTTCACGTACACAGCACCTCCGTGATCTCCTGTGTCTAACCCTACCCTCGGTTGATCTTCTCGTGACCTCTAGCGACGACTCCGACCACGACAGAGACCACCGACGGCGCGTCTACTCTGGCGAAACCTCCCTAGTAAACTAAACCACCCCAAACCCTCTCATTGACACTCCCTTACTCCCCATGCTCATACACACCTAATGCTACCTTCCAATTGTCTCAGCGCGACCTGCAACTCTGTCCACGACAACCTCCAGAGGCACCCGCCGTTCGCAACAGCTCCGGCGAGCAATCCCTGACAGCACCGTGCGCCCCTTGGACTATCACGACCACGTTGAGCTTCCCCAGCCAACTGCGACCTTGGTGAGCACCTCCCCAACCTCCCTCGCTTCCTGTTTTGCCAGCACCGCCACCGCCTGGCCGTCGCCGCCGCGCGCAGCCGCCGAGCGCCGCCAAACTTTGGTCGAGTGCTACAGACCGTAGGATCTTAATCCGACGCTTACGATAGATCATTTAAGTCGCGAAGAGGTACGCTCTTTGGACCACACGATCTAGTTAGATCCAACGCACCACGTTGCCGATCCGGCCGAACCGGTACCGTCTAGTTAAAACACGCCGCGTGTCACCAGATGAATTAGAAACAGAATTTGAAATCTGATTGAGATTCAATTTTCAAACCCTTGTATCTTTGGATCTCCACGTCCCAAAATTACAAATTTTATGTCGTTGGATTCAGGAAAGCAAGACCTAACCAACCCTGCCCTTAGTTTAGCAAATAGTATCTGTTAGTTTGCTTGTTTTTGCAGATTCTTTTGTGAGCTTGTTTAGAGTATAAAAATTGTTTAAAATTGATTTTAGGGTTAAAACCTTTGCAAAATGGATTGTTGTGACCTTACTAACCCTAGGAACCAACCCATGTTTTGGAAAATGAATTTGGAAAAGTTTAGAATGGATTAATTGGTTTAGTTTATTTCTAGCTAAATAAAACTATTGATTTGTTTATGAAAATGGTTTTGAATAGAAAACTTTGGAGGAAATGTGTTGAACCAAACCTACTAACATTGGGAACCACTTTGTGGATTCAAAAATGAATTTGGTGAAACAAAATAAGGATTCCTTGATTTAAAACCATTTCTAGTCAAATAGAAATGTGGTTTATCTATTAAAAATGGTTTTTGAAGAAAACTTTTTGGGAAATGTTTTGTCTTAAAACCTCTGACCCTAAACACCAAGTTTTGTGATTTGAAAACATATTGGGTGAACCCTATAGGTTAATGCCTTAGTAAAAATATTTCTACACCACATAAAATGATACCTTGTTTTGAAAATGGTTTTTGTAGTGAAACCTTTTGCTAATAACTTTGCCACTTTCGTAAATGACCAATTTGGATCTTACAAAGTTTAGGAATCTAATAGAGACCCTCTTTGCAAAATAAACTATCTTGTGCATGCTCCCATGCATGACCTAGTTTTCAGAGTTTTGTGTGAGTGAAATGATGATTGATTGATTATTTGGAATGATAGTTGATTTGGTGTTTTGCTTGATTGGTAGATTGAGTTTGTGCCTTGCTTGATTGATTTGTAGTGACTTGAAAAGTGTGATTGTTGCAAGGACAAGGAGTGAACCCATACTCTACCAAAAAGGCAAGTGATGCTTCATACTTTGTCCCATTATTTTCACTATGCATTAGTGATATTTCTAAGTAAGACTTGCATGGAATTTTGCTAAGTGTAAACTATGCTATGGGAAATCCTAGTAGATGAAACCTTAGTAGAAATTTCCTAAGTTAAGATTCCTACTACTATCATGCTTAGCTTAGCTAGTAGAAAACAAGGGTGGAATATATACTCATGCTATGGAAAAATTTCTAAGTCTGAGGACTTGTGTTTTGTTTAATAAAACAACTAAGTTAATGAATCACCTGGGTGGAATGGGACTTGCTTGGTAGTTTTTGGTTGAGTGGTTCACAAGGCCCATTTCTATGGTTTACCTTTGTGTATCTCACTTGTGGATGGCCACCTAGGAACAAAGAGATTTGAGATGTCAAATGTTGAGAAGCTTCAAGTGCAGCCACATGGCATTATGGGCTCTGCCTGGATCATATAGGTTGCAAGAACTTAGCCAAATGGACAGTTGGTGGTAGGGGAATGATAGGTTGGGAGCGCGTCCATTCTGGTCTAAGGGAAGGCTTCTGAAAGATCTTGTCTTGGTGAAACCAAGTCTTGTGGGGAAAGTGCACCACCTCTGCAGAGTGTAAAATCTAAGTACTTAGCCATGTCCCTGGCAAAGGACAATTTGAGCATCAAGACATGGAAGCTATCAAGAATCTCCTCATCCCAATTTCTAAGTTAAAAACTTGTGGGTGAACAAGGGTTAAAGGATCACCAATTTCTATTGGGAGATACCTTGGGTGTTTCTGTCAAGCAAAAACTTAGTGTTTTCAAATGTTAAGGAAAAATCTATTTTGAGCAATGCAAGCCTAAGCTCCACTTAGCCAAATGCATATAGATGATAGACTCCACTATACTACCATAGTATCACTTGCCAATACAATTCAAATGTATTGACCCTTGTGGATGTAACTTGTTATGTTGCAGGTTTGTTTGATTTAGTGAAGTGTATTGATTAGGATTACAAAGTCTACAACCAACAAGTCTGCCTGTGGCACTTTGAAGATGAAGGACCCCATGCTTATAGATATTCTGCTGCAATGTAATGTAATAGCCAAATGAGCTATGAAAGATGTAATAAACTATTTTATTCCTGGTTATAAAGTTGTATTATGACCTTTGTTTCTTGATATTACATCTTAACTGTGGATGCTAGCTATTGATCCAGGGACTAGCATTGTAAACACAGGGGACTCTACCTTATTAAAGGTTGGGAACCCTACAAACACACATGCAATGACACTAGTGGATCCATATGTGGTTTGTGAGAAGAGCACACATGCAATGACACTGGGTGTGGTTCATGAAAACAATACACATCCAATGAACTCTAGTGGATCCATATGTGGTTTGTGAGGAGAACACACATGCAATGACACTAGGTTTGGTTCATGAAAAGAACACACATCCAATGAACTCTGGTGGATCCATATGTGGTTTGTGAGAAGAACACACATGCAATGAAACTGGTGGATCCATATGCGGTTTGTGAGAAGAACACACATGCAATGACTCTAGATGTGGGTTGTGAGAAGAACACACATGCAATGACACTGGTGGATCCATATGTGGTTTGTGAGAAGAACACACATTTCAATGACTCTAGATGTCGTTTGTGAAAAGAACGCACATGCAATAACACTGGTGGATCCATATGTGGTTTGTGATAAGAACAATCATGCAATGACACTTGGTGTGGTTCATGAAAAGAAAACACATCCAATGAATTCTGGTGGATCCATATGTGGTTTGTGAGAAGAACACACATGCAATGACTCTAGATATGGTTTGGGAGAAGAACACACATGCAACGACACTGCTGGATCCATATGTGGTTTGTGAGAATAACACACATGCAATGACACTGGTGGATCCATATGTGGTTTGTGATAAGAACACACATTTCAACGACTCATGATGTGGTTTGTGAGAATAACACACATGCAATGACACTAGTGGATCCATATGTGGTTTGTGAGAAGAACACACATGCAATGACACTGGGTGTGGTTCATGAAAAGAACACACATCCAATGAACTCTGGTGGATCCATATGTGGATTGTGACAAGAACACACATGCAGTGAAACTGGTGGATCCATATGTGGTTTGTGATAAGAACACACATGCAATGACTCTAGATGTGGTTTGTGAGAAGAACACACATGCAATGACACTGGGTGTGGTTCATTAAAAGAACACACATCCAATGAACTCTGGTGGATCCATATGTGGTTTGAGAGAAGAACACACATGCAATGAAACTGGTGGATCCATATGTGGTTTGTGAGAAGAACACACATGCAATGACACTAGTGGATCCATATGTGGTTTGTGAGAAGAACAAACATGCAATGACACTGGGTGTGGTTCATGAAAACAACACACATCCAATGAACTCTGGTGGATCCGTATGTGGTTTCTAAGAAGAACACACATGCCATGACACTGGGTGTGGTTCATGAAAAGAACACACATCCAATGAACTCTGGTGGATCCATATGTGGTTTGTGACAAGAACACACCTGCAATGAAACTGGTGGATCCATACGCGGTTTGTGAGAAGAACACACATGCAATGACTCTAGATGTGGGGTGTGAAAAGAACACACATGCAATAACACTGGTGGATCCATATGTGGTTTGTGAGAAGAACACACATTTCAGTGACTCTAGATGTCGTTTGTAAAAAAGAACACACATGCAATGACACTGGTGGATCCATATGTGGTTTGTGACGAGAATAAACATGCAATGACACTTGGTGTGGTTCATGAAAAGACCACACATCCAATGAACTCTGGTGGATCCATATGTGGTTTGTGAGAATAACACACATGCAATGACTCTAGATATGGTTTGTGAGAAGAACACACATGCAATGACACTGCTGGATCCATATGTGGTTTGTGGGAATAACACACATGCAATGACACTGGTGGATCCATATGTGGTTTGTGATAAGAACTCACATTTCAACGACTCATGGTGTGGCTTGTGATAATAACACACATGCCATGACACTAGTGGATCCATATGTGGTTTGCGAGAAGAACACACATGCAATGAATTGGGTGTGGTTCATGAAAACAACACACATCCAATGAACTCTGGTGGATCCATATGTGGTTTGTGAGAAGAACACACATGCAATGAAACTGGTGGGTCCAGATGTGGTTTGTGAGAAGAACACACATGCAATCACTCTAGATGTGGTTTGTGAGAAGAACACACATGCAATGAAACTGGTGGATCCATATGTGGTTTGTGAGAAGAACACACATGCAATGACTCTAGATGTGGTTTGTGAGAAGAACACACATGCAATGACTCTGGATGTGGGTTGTGAAAAGAACACACATGCAATAACACTTGTGGATCCATATGTGGTTTGTGAGAAGAATACACATTTCACTGACTCTAGATATCGTTTGTGAAAAGAACACACATGCAATGACACTGGTGGATCCATATGTGGTTTGTGAGAAGAATAAACATGCAATGACACTTGGTGTGGTTCACGAAAACAACACACATCCAATGAACTCTGGTGGAGCCATTTGTTGTTTGTGAGAAGAACACACATGCAATGACTCTAGATATGGTTTGTGAGAAGAACACACATGCAATGACACTGCTGGATCCATATGTGGTTTGTGAGAATAACACACATGCAATGACACTGGTGGATCCATATGTGGTTTGCGAGAAGAACACACATGCAATGAATTGGGTGTGGTTCATGAAAACAACACACATCCAATGAACTCTGGTGGATCCATATGTGGTTTGTGAGAAGAACACACATGCAATGAAACTGGTGGGTCCATATGTGGTTTGTGAGAAGAACACACATGCAATCACTCTAGATGTGGTTTGTGAGAAGAACACACATGCAATGACACTAGGTGTGGTTCATTAAAAAACACACATCCAATGAACTCTGGTGGATCCATATGTGGTTTGTGAGAAGAACACACATGCAATGACACTAGGTGTGGTTCATTAAAAAACACACATCCAATGAACTCTGGTGGATCCATATGTGGTTTGTGAGAAGAACACACATGCAATGAAGTTGGTGGATCCATATGTGGTTTGTGAGAAGAACACACATGCAATGACTCTAGATGTGGTTTGTGAGAAGAACACACATGCAATGACTCTAGATGTGGTTTGTGAGAAGAACACACATGCAATGACACTGGTGGATCCATATGTGGTTTGTGAGAATAACACACATGCAATGACACTAGTGGATTCATATGTGGTTTGTGAGAAGAACACACATTTCAATGACTCATGATGTGGTTTGTGATAATAACACACATGCAATGACACTAGTGGATCCATATGTGCTTTGTGAGAAGAACACACATGCAATGACACTGGGTGTGGTTCATGAAAACAACACACATCCAATGAACTCTGGTGGATCCGTATGTGGTTTGTGAGAAGAACACACATGCAATGACACTGGGTGTGGTTCATTAAAAGAACACACATCCAATGAACTCTGGTGGATCCATATGTGGTTTGTGAGAAGAACACACATGCAATGAAACTGGTGGATCCATATGTGGTTTGTGAGAAGAACACACATGCAATGACTCTAGATGTGGGTTGTGAGAAGAACACACATGCAATGACACTGGTGAATCCATATGTCGTTTGTGAGAAGAACAGGCATTCAATGACTCTAGATGTGGTTTGTGGAAAGAACACACATGCAATGACACTGGTGGATCCATATGTGGTTGTGAGAAGAACACACATGCAATGACACTGGGTGTGGTTCATGAAAAGAACACACATCCAATGAACTCTGGTGGATCCATATGTGGTTTGTGAGAAGAACACACATGCAATGACTCTAGATATGGTTTGTGAGAAGAACACACATGCAACGACACTGCTGGATCCATATGTGGTTTGTGAGAATAACACACATGCAATGACACTGGTGGATCCATATGTGGTTTGTGATAAGAACACACATTTCAACGAGTCATGATGTGGTTTGTGAGAATAACACACATGCAATGACACTAGTGGATCCATATGTGGTTTGTGAGAAGAACACACATGCAATGACACTGGGTGTGGTTCATGAAAAGAACACACATCCAATGAACTCTGGTGGATCCATATGTGGATTGTGACAAGAACACACATGCAGTGAAACTGGTGGATCCATATGTGGTTTGTGATAAGAACACACATGCAATGACTCTAGATGTGGTTTGTGAGAAGAACACACATGCAATGACACTGGGTGTGGTTCATTAAAAGAACACACATCCAATGAACTCTGGTGGATCCATATGTGGTTTGAGAGAAGAACACACATGCAATGAAACTGGTGGATCCATGTGTGGTTTGTGAGAAGAACACACATGCAATGACACTAGTGGATCCATATGTGGTTTGTGAGAAGAACAAACATGCAATGACACTGGGTGTGGTTCATGAAAACAACACACATCCAATGAACTCTGGTGGATCCGTATGTGGTTTCTAAGAAGAACACACATGCCATGACACTGGGTGTGGTTCATGAAAAGAACACACATCCAATGAACTCTGGTGGATCCATATGTGGTTTGTGACAAGAACACACCTGCAATGAAACTGGTGGATCCATACGCGGTTTGTGAGAAGAACACACATGCAATGACTCTAGATGTGGGGTGTGAAAAGAACACACATGCAATAACACTGGTGGATCCATATGTGGTTTGTGAGAAGAACACACATTTCAGTGACTCTAGATGTCGTTTGTAAAAAAGAACACACATGCAATGACACTGGTGGATCCATATGTGGTTTGTGACAAGAATAAACATGCAATGACACTTGGTGTGGTTCATGAAAAGACCACACATCCAATGAACTCTGGTGGATCCATATGTGGTTTGTGAGAATAACACACATGCAATGACTCTAGATATGGTTTGTGAGAAGAACAACATGCAATGACACTGCTGGATCCATATGTGGTTTGTGGGAATAACACACATGCAATGACACTGGTGGATCCATATGTGGTTTGTGATAAGAACTCACATTTCAACGACTCATGGTGTGGTTTGTGATAATAACACACATGCCATGACACTAGTGGATCCATATGTGGTTTGTGAGAAGAACACACATGCAATGAAACTGGTGGATCCATATGTGGTTTGTGATAAGAACACACATGCAATGACTCTAGATGTGGTTTGTGAGAAGAACACACATGCAATGACACTGGGTGTGGTTCATTAAAAGAACACACATCCAATGAACTCTGGTGGATCCATATGTGGTTTGAGAGAAGAACACACATGCAATGAAACTGGTGGATCCATATGTGGTTTGTGAGAAGAACACACATGCAATGACACTAGTGGATCCATATGTGGTTTGTGAGAAGAACAAACATGCAATGACACTGGGTGTGGTTCATGAAAACAACACACATCCAATGAACTCTGGTGGATCCGTATGTGGTTTGTAAGAAGAACACACATGCAATGACACTGGGCGTGGTTCATGAAAAGAACACACATCCAATGAACTCTAGTGGATCCAGATGTGGTTTGTGAGAAAAACACACATTTTAATGACTCTAGATGTGCTTTGTGAAAATAACACACATGCAATGTCACTGGTGGATCCATATATTGTTTGTGAGAAGAACACACATCCAATTACAAGGGTGCGGTTCATGAGAAGAACACACATCCAACGACACTGGTGGATCCATATGTGGTTTGTGAGAAGAACACACATGCAATGACTCTAGATGTGGTTTGTGAGAAGAACACACATGCAATGACACTGGTGGATCCATATGTGGTTTGTGAGAAGAACACACATGCAATGACTCTGATGGATCCATATGTGGTTTGTGAGAAGAACACACATGCAATGAATCTGGATGTGGTTTATGAGAAGAACACACGTGTAATGACACATGGTGGATCCATATGTGGTTTGTGAGAAGAACACACATTTCAATGACTCTAGATGTGGTTTGTGAAAAGAACACTCATGCAATGACACTGGTGGATCCATATGTGGTTCGTGAGAAGAAACCACATCCAATGACACAGGTAAATCCAAATGTGGTTTGTGAGAAGAACACACATCTAATGACATTGGGTGTGGTTCATGAAAACAACACACATCCAATGACACTGGTGGATCCTTATGTGGTTTGTGAAAAGAACACACATGCAATGACTCTAGATGTGGTTTGTGAGAAGAAGACACATGCAATGAAACTGGTGGATCCATATGTGGTTTGTGAGAAGAACACACATCCAACGACACTAGTGGATCCACATGTGGAACATACATGCAATGACTCTGGATTTCGTTTATGAGAAGAACACACATGCAATGATACTGGTGGATCCATATGTGGTTTATGAGAAGAACACACATCCAACGACACTGGTGGATCCATATGTGGTTTGTGAGAAGAACACACATGCAATGACTCTGGTTGTGGTTTATGACAAGAACACACATGCAATGACACTGGTGGATCCATATGTGGTCTGTGAGAAGAACACACATTTCAACGACTCTAGATGTGGTTTGTGAAAAGAACACACATGCAATAACACTGGTGGATCCATATGTGGTTTGTGAGAAGAACACACATCCAATGACACTGGTGGATCCATGTGTGGTTTGTGAGAAGAACACACATGCAATGACACTGGGTGTAGTTCATGAAAAGAACACACATCCAATGACACTAGTGGATCCTTATGTGGTTTGTGAAAAGAACACACATGCCATGACTCTAGATGTGGTTTGTGAGAAGAACACACATGCAATGACATAGGTTGATACATATGTGGTTTGTGAGAATAACACACATGCAATGACGCTAGTGGATCCATATGTGGTTTGTGAGAAGAACACACATGCAATGACACTGGGTGTGGTTCATGAAAATAACACACATCCAATGAACTCTGGTGGATCCATATGTGGTTTGTGACATGAACACACATGCAATGAAACTGGTGGATCCATATGTGGTTTGTGAGAAGAACACACATGCAATGACACTAGTGGATCCATATGTGGTTTGTGAGAAGAACAAACATGCAATGACACTGGGTGTGGTTCATGAAAACAACACACATCCAATGAACTCTGGTGGATCCGTATGTGGTTTCTAAGAAGAACACACATGCAATGACACTGGGTGTGGTTCATGAAAAGAACACACATCCAATGAACTCTGGTGGATCCATATGTGGTTTGTGACAAGAACACACCTGCAATGAAACTGGTGGATCCATATGCGGTTTGTGAGAAGAACACACATGCAATGACTCTAGATGTGGGGTGTGAAAAGAACACACATGCAATAACACTGGTGGATCCATATGTGGTTTGTGAGAAGAACACACATTTCAGTGACTCTAGATGTCGTTTGTAAAAAAGAACACACATGCAATGACACTGGTGGATCCATATGTGGTTTGGGACAAGAATAAACATGCAATGACACTTGGTGTGGTTCATGAAAAGAACACACATCCAATGAACTCTGGTGGATCCATATGTGGTTTGTGAGAATAACACACATGCAATGACTCTAGATATGGTTTGTGAGAAGAACACACATGCAATGACACTGCTGGATCCATATGTGGTTTGTGGGAATATCACACATGCAATGACACTGGTGGATCCGTATGTGGTTTGTGAGAAGAACACACATGCAATGAAACTGGTGGATCCATATGTGGTTTGTGAGAAGAACAAACATGCAATGACTCTAGATGTGGTTTGTGAGAATAACACACATGCAATGACACTGGGTATGTTTCATTAAAAGAACACACATCCAATGAACTCTGGTGGATCCATGTGTGGTTTGCGAGAAGAACACACATGCAGTGAAACTGGTGGATCCATATGTGGTTTGTGGGAATAACACACATGCAATGACACTGGTGGATCCGTATGTGGTTTGTGAGAAGAACACACATGCAATGAAACTGGTGGATCCATATGTGGTTTGTGAGAAGAACACACATGCAATGACTCTAGATGTGGTTTGTGAGAAGAACACACATGCAATGACACTGGGTATGTTTCATTAAAAGAACACACATCCAATGAACTCTGGTGGATCCATGTGTGGTTTGAGAGAAGAACACACATGCAATGAAACTGGTGGATCCATATGTGGTTTGTAAAAAGAACACACATGCAATGACACTAGTGGATCCATATGTGGTTTGTGAGAAGAACACACATGCAATGACACTGGGAGTGGTTCATGAAAGGAAAACACATCCAATGAACTCTGGTGGATCCATATGTGGTTTGTGAGAAGAACACACATGCAATGACTCTAGATGTGGTTTGTGAGAAGAACAGACATGCAATGACACTGGTGGATCCAGATGTGGTTTGTTAGAAAAACACACATTTTAATGACTCTAGATGTGCTTTGTGAAAATAACACACATGCAATGTCACTGGTGGATCCATATATTGTTTGTGAGAAGAACACACATCCAATTACAAGGGTGCGGTTCATGAGAAGAACACACATCCAACGACACTGGTGGATCCATATGTGGTTTGTGAGAAGAACACACATGCAATGACTCTAGATGTGGTTTGAGAGAAGAACACACATGCAATGACACTGGTGGATCCATATGTGGTTTGTGAGAAGAACACACATGCAATGACTCTGATGGATCCATATGTGGTTTGTGAGAAGAACACACATGCAATGAATCTGGATGTGGTTTATGAGAAGAACACACGTGTAATGACACATGGTGGATCCATATGTGGTTTGTGAGAAGAACACACATTTCAATGACTCTAGATGTGGTTTGTGAAAAGAACACTCATGCAATGACACTGGTGGATCCATATGTGGTTCGTGAGAAGAAACCACATCTAATGACACAGGTAGATCCAAATGTGGTTTGTGAGAAGAGCACACATCTAATGATATTGGGTGTGGTTCATGAAAACAACACACATCCAATGACACTGGTGGATCCTTATGTGGTTTGTGAAAAGAACACGCATGCAATGACTCTAGATGTGGTTTGTGAAAAGAACACACATGCAATTACACTGGTGGACCATATGTGGTTTATGAGAAGATCACACATTTCAATGACTCTAGACGTGGTTTGTGAAATGAACACACATGCAATAACACTGGTGGATCCATATGTTGTTTGGGAGAAGAACACACATCCAATGACACTAGGTGTCCTTCATGAAAAGAACACACATCCAATGACACTGGTGGATCCTTATGTGGTTTGTGAAAAGAACACACATGCAATGACTCTAGATGTGGTTGGTGAGAAGAAGACACATGCAATGAAACTGGTGGATCCATATGTGGTTTGTGAGAAGAACACACATCCAACGACACTGGTGGATCCACATGTGGTTTTTGAGAAGAACATACATGCAATGACTCTGGATTTGGTTTATGAAAGAACACACATGCAATGATACTGGTGGATCCATATGTGGTTTATGAGAAGAACACACATCCAACGACACTGGTGGATCCATATGTGGTTTGTGAGAAGAACACACATGCAATGACTCTGGTTGTGGTTTATGACAAGAACACACATGCAATGACACTGGTGGATCCATATGTGGTTTGTGAGAAGAACACACATTTCAACGACTCTAGATGTGGTTTGTGAAAAGAACACACATGCAATAACACTGGTGGATCCATATGTGGTTTGTGAGAAGAACACACATCCAATGACACTGGTGGATCCATGTGTGGTTTGTGAGAAGAACACACATGCAATGACACTGGGTGTAGTTCATGAAAAGAACACACATCCGATGACACTAGTGGATCCTTATGTGGTTTGTGAAAAGAACACACATGCAATGACTCTAGATGTGGTTTGTGAGAAGAACACACATGCAATGACATAGGTTGATACATATGTGGTTTGTGAGAATAACACACATGCAATGACACTAGTGGATCCATATGTGGTTTGTGAGAAGAACACACATTCAATGACACTGGGTGTGGTTCATGAAAATAACGCACATCCAATGAACTCTTGTGGATCCATATGTGGTTTGTGAAAAGAACACACATGCAATGAAACTGGTGGATCCATATGTGGTTTGTGAGAAGAACACACATGCAATGACTCTAGATGTGGTTTGTGAGAAGAACACACATGCAATGACACTGGGTGTGGTTCATTAAAAGAACACACATCCAATGAACTCTGGTGGATCCATATGTGGTTTGAGAGAAGAACACACATGCAATGAAACTGGGGGATCCATATGTGGTTTGTGAGAAGAACAAACATGCAATGACACTAGTGGATCCATATGTGGTTTGTGAGAAGAACACACATTTCAGTGACTCTAGATGTAGTTTGTAAAAAAGAACACACATGCAATGACACTGGTGGATCCATATGTGGTTTGTGACAAGAATAAACATGCAATGACACTTGGTGTGGTTCATGAAAAGAACACACATCCAATGAACTCTGGTGGATCCATATGTGGTTTGTGAGAATAACACACATGCAATGACTCTAGATATGGTTTGTGAGAAGAACACACATGCAATGACACTGCTGGATCCATATGTGGTTTGTGGGAATAACACACATGCAATGACACTGGTGGATCCATATGTGGTTTGTGATAAGAACTCACATTTCAACGACTCATGATGTGGTTTGTGAGAATAACACACATGCAATGACACTAGTGGATCCATATGTGGTTTGTGAGAAGAACAGACATGCAATGAAACTGGTGGATCCATATGTGGTTTGTGAGAAGAACACACATGCAATGACTCTAGATGTGGTTTGTGAGAAGAACACACATGCAATGACATTGGGTGTGGTTCATTAAAAGAACACACATCCAATGAACTCTGGTGGATCCATATGTGGTTTGAGAGAAGAACACACATGCAATGAAACTGGTGGATCCATATGTGGTTTGTGAAAAGAACACACATGCAATGACACTAGTGGATCCATATGTGGTTTGTGAGAAGAACACACATGCAATGACACTGGGAGTGGTTCATGAAAGGAAAACACATCCAATGAACTCTGGTGGATCCATATGTGGTTTGTGAGAAGAACACACATGCAATGACTCTGGATGTGGTTTGTGAGAAGAACAGACATGCAATGACACTGGTGGATCCAGATGTGGTTTGTGAGAAAAACACACATTTTAGTGACTCTAGATGTGCTTTGTGAAAATAACACACATGCAATGTCACTGGTGGATCCATATATTGTTTGTGAGAAGAACAGACATCCAATTACAAGGGTGCGGTTCATGAGAAGAACACACATCCAACGACACTGGTGGATCCATATGTGGTTTGTGAGAAGAACACACATGCAATGACTCTAGATGTGGTTTGAGAGAAGAACACACATGCAATGACACTGGTGGATCCATATGTGGTTTGTGAGAAGAACACACATGCAATGACTCTGATGGATCCATATGTGGTTTGTGAGAAGAACACACATGCAATGAATCTGGATGTGGTTTATAAGAAGAACACACGTGTAATGACACATGGTGGATCCATATGTGGTTTGTGAGAAGAACACACATTTCAATGACTCTAGATGTGGTTTGTGAAAAGAACACTCATGCAATGACACTGGTGGATCCATATGTGGTTCGTGAGAAGAAACCACATCCAATGACACAGGTAGATCCAAATGTGGTTTGTGAGAAGAACACACATCTAATGATATTGGGTGTGGTTCATGAAAACAACACACATCCAATGACACTGGTGGATCCTTATGTGGTTTGTGAAAAGAACACGCATGCAATGACTCTAGATGTGGTTTGTGAAAAGAACACACATGCAATTACACTGGTGGACCATATGTGGTTTATGAGAAGAACACACATTTCAATGACTCTAGACGTGGTTTGTGAAATGAACACACATGCAATAACACTGGTGGATCCATATGTTGTTTGGGAGAAGAACACACATCCAATGACACTAGGTGTGCTTCATGAAAAGAACACACATCCAATGACACTAGTGGATCCTTATGTGGTTTGTGAAAAGAACACACATGCAATGACTCTAGATGTGGTTTGTGAGAAGAAGACACATGAAATGAAACTGGTGGATCCATATGTGGTTTGTGAGAAGAACACACATCCAACGACACTGGTGGATCCACATGTGGTTTGTGAGAAGAACATACATGCAATGACTCTGGATTTGGTTTATGAGAAGAACACACATGCAATGATACTGGTGGATCCATATGTGGTTTATAAGAAGAACACACATCCAACGACACTGGTGGATCCATATGTGGTTTGTGAGAAGAACACACATGCAATGACTCTGGTTGTGGTTTATGACAAGAACACACATGCAATGACACTGGTGGATCCATATGTGGTTTGTGAGAAGAACACACATTTCAACGACTCTAGATGTGGTTTGTGAAAAGAACACACATGCAATAACACTGGTGGATCCATATGTGGTTTGTGAGAAGAACACACATCCAATGACACTGGTGGATCCATGTGTGGTTTGTGAGAAGAACACACATGCAATGACACTGGGTGTAGTTCATGAAAAGAACACACATCCGATGACACTAGTGGATCCTTATGTGGTTTGTGAAAAGAACACACATGCAATGACTCTAGATGTGGTTTGTGAGAAGAACACACATGCAATGACATAGGTTGATACATATGTGGTTTGTGAGAATAACACACATGCAATGACACTAGTGGATCCATATGTGGTTTGTGAGAAGAACACACATGCAATGACACTGGGTGTGGTTCATGAAAATAACACACATCCAATGAACTCTTGTGGATCCATATGTTGTTTGTGACAAGAACACACATGCAATGAAACTGGTAGATCCATATGTGGTTTGTGAGAAGAACACACATGCAATGACTCTAGATGTGGTTTGTGAGAAGAACACACATGCAATGACACTGGGTGTGGTTAATTAAAAGAACACACATCCAATGAACTCTGGTGGATCCATATGTGGTTTGAGAGAAGAACACACATGCAATGAAACTGGTGGATCCATATGTGGTTTGTGAGAAGAACAAACATGCAATGACACTAGTGGATCCATATGTGGTTTGTGAGAAGAACACACATTTCAGTGACTCTAGATGTAGTTTGTAAAAAAGAACACACATGCAATGACACTGGTGGATCCATATGTGGTTTGTGACAAGAATAAACATGCAATGACACTTGGTGTGGTTCATGAAAAGAACACACATCCAATGAACTCTGGTGGATCCATATGTGGTTTGTGAGAATAACACACATGCAATGACTCTAGATATGGTTTGTGAGAAGAACACACATGCAATGACACTGCTGGATCCATATGTGGTTTGTGGGAATAACACACATGCAATGACACTGGTGGATCCATATGTGGTTTTGATAAGAACTCACATTTCAACGACTCATGATGTGGTTTGTGAGAATAACACACATGCAATGACACTAGTGGATCCATATGTGGTTTGTGAGAAGAACAGACATGCAATGAAATTGGTGGATCCATATGTGGTTTGTGAGAAGAACACACATGCAATGACTCTAGATGTGGTTTGTGATAAGAACACACATGCAATGACACTGGGTGTGGTTCATTAAAAGAACACACATCCAATGAACTCTGGTGGATCCATATGTGGTTTGAGAGAAGAACACACATGCAATGAAACTGGTGGATCCATATGTGGTTTGTGAAAAGAACACACATGCAATGACACTAGTGGATCCATATGTGGTTTGTGAGAAGAACACACATGCAATGACACTGGGTGTCACATCCCAAGATTTTCCAAATCTTGTAATGTGAAAAATTAAATAAACAAAATAAATTTTTGTTGAAAATCAGGGTGAAAAGAAACTTTTGTTTCTAAAAGGAAAACTTTAGCCAAAGTTTGATAAGGATGGGATTCTAAAGTTTGAATTCAACAAAAATCCAAATCAAGGGAAAAGCATTCCTCAATGAATGTATCTGGAAATTTAAACACTTGGAAAGTAAATCCAAAATCCAAAACCCTAAGCCCTAATGGAAGGAAATCAATTTCCAAAGTATCTCCAAATCTACGGATTTGATCCATACCAAAGTTGATCAACAAACTTTCTCAAAGGATCAAGAAAGACCTTAAAAGTTGGTTTCACTTAGTTTGGAACCATAAGCAAAATCTTAGAAGTATAATAAGAGAAGGAAATTGAAATTTCCAAAGCCTTTAAAGCCCTTACCAAAAGCCCATACCAATTGGTGAACAATTATAATCCTAAAGGGATTAAAAAGATAAACATTTAATAAAGGAAAAATAAATAGTTTTGGACATACTATTTGGATCTTTTAATAAAAGACTTTGTTTTCAAATGAAAAGGTGAGCCAAATTAATTTTGGCCAAACTTTTGTAATAAAATATTTTGTTTTGATAAAATGAGTAAAAGTTTATTTAAATAAAATAATAAGGATTTAAATATCCAATTTTATTTAAGTAAAAGCTTTTCCCATTTTAAATGAACACCAAGTATTTTATTACTACTTTGAAATCTTTTATTAAAAGGTTTTGCTTTGATTAAAATGAGTAAAGAATTATTTAAATAAAATAATAAGGATTTAAATATCCAATTTTATTTAAGTAAAGGCTTTCCCATTTTAATTAAACACCAAAACTTATTTATTTATTTAAATAAGTTTCCAAGTATTCTTTTATTTTTCAAATAAAACCTTCTGGTTTGGTTTTGAAAATAATTGGATTTCAAATGGAAATTTTATCTAAATAAATCAAACACTATTAAACAACTAAAGATCCATTTTATTTAATTATTAAAATGGATCCGAAATTAAATAGAAATATTATTTCATTTTGAGATTTGGATTATGTTTCTAAACAGAACCAAATTCAAATGAAAAGTTGAGTGCTTGTTTGAAAGTTTGAACCTTGATTGAATTGCTTGATTAATTGTTTGAAATTCAAAACAGAAAAGAATTAGAAAAAGGAAAAAGAGTTAGACAGAAAAAAATAAGAAAACAGACCCAGCCCACTAAGGCCCAGACCAGCCCAGTCTACTCCCTCTTCCCCGAAGAAACCTTTTCTCACACAGAAACAGACCCGCTGAGTCAATGGCAACCCGGACCCACTTCTCCCTCTCACTCACTCGCTGACATCAGACCCCACCTCCTCTTACTCCCCCCCGAACCGTTTTTCTTCACCAACTAAACAACCCGCAAAGAGACTGGCAAGTGGACCCCATTCCCTTTCTTTTCCCCACTGACCAGAGGACCCCAATGCCACCTCCTTCTTCGTCCTCCCCGCGACCCCGTCTCCCCCTCACAACGCGGCCGTTTCTGCCTTGATTTCTCGCGCTTCAATTCGCCTTAACGCCGTGTTAATTCCTCGCCGCGACCACGCCCTTTTAACCGCCAGCGCCTTCTCCTCCCTTTCCCTCAAACCCTGCCTCCCCTCTGCCCCTAGGCTGCCTCCATTTCTCTCTATACCGCCGCAGCTCCGACCACCGTCTCCGAGCAATTCCGGCCAAGACTCTCCACCCCGTGCCTCCTCGACCATCCTCTCGTGATCGACACCTCCTGGCGATCATCCCCGTAGCACCAGCTTGCCCCCGAGCGACCCAGAGCGTCGACAACCACCTCGACCACCGTTACCACCGTCTGCCTCTTTCTCCGACGAGCCCCACAGGTAGATTCCGGTCACCCCTCTCCTCCCCGAGAACACGATGATGATCTCCAAGCTCAGACGAACCTAACAGCACTTTCCGTTTGTCTTAGGGCGCCCCCAATCTTCGCCTTCGTCAAGCACAGAGCGCCGCCGTGTCTGCTTCTTCTCCGGCGACTCTTCTGGTAAGCACATGACTGCCCCGCGCCTTCTCGTTCACGCACACACCTACGCCGTGACCTTGCGCGTTTAACTGGACCCTTGGATTGCTTCCTTGTGATCCACAGCGACGCCAACAACGACAACCCGAGAGCCCCGCTGCCCGCAGAAACTCCGGCGAGCAATCAAGCTCACTCCAGTACGCCCCGCGATAAGAAGACACTACTTCGAGCTTTCCCACGTTCTTGCGAACTCGGTGAGCCTCCCCTTTTCCTCTCTCGCTTCCTGTATCGCCGGCTCCGTCATCGACCGACCGCTCCGCCGCCGGTAGCCACCGCAACGCCGCTCGCAAATGGTCGAGCACGCTAGCACCGTAGGATCTGGATCTGACGGTTACGATAGATCACTTAACCGCGAAGAGGTACGAGTCCTGCGCCGCACGATCTCATTTAGATCCAACGGCTACAGAGCGTGATCCGCAGCGAAGCGGTACCGTCCAATAGAATCCTGCCGCGTGGCACTAGATCTGTTTAAAAGAGATTTGAAAACAGAAACTTTTGCCATTTTCAAAC
Source organism: Avena sativa (assembly GCA_916181665.1). Taxonomy (NCBI): domain Eukaryota; kingdom Viridiplantae; phylum Streptophyta; class Magnoliopsida; order Poales; family Poaceae; genus Avena; species Avena sativa. The sequence continues at coordinate 202,566,043 of OV702290.1, forward strand.
CCTTATATCTTTTGATCCACACGTCCAAATTTTACAAATTTGATGTCGTTGGATTCAGCAAGACAAGCTCTAACCAACCCTGCCCTTAGTTTAGCAAATAGTATCTGTTAGCTTGTTTAATTTTGTAGATTCTTTTGTGTGCTTACTAACATTAGAAAAATCATTTAAAAATGATTTTAGGGTTAAAACCTTTGCAAATTAGTTTGTTGTGACCTTACTGACCCTAGGAACCAACCCCTATCTTAGTAAATGATTTTGGAAAAGATTAGAATGGATTAATTAGTTTAGTCCATTTCTAGCTAATTAAAATCCATTGTTTTGTTTATGAAAATGCTTTCATAAAGAAAACTTTGAGAAAATGTTTTGAACCAAACCTACTGACCCAAAACACCAAGTTTTGCAATAGCAACTCATTTGGTGAACCCTATAGACTAAAGCCCTAGTAGACATATTTCTTCACCACATAAAATGACCAAATAGGTGCCTTGTTTTGAAATTGGTTTTGAGGTGAAACCTTTTGCTAACAACTTTGCCACTTTGGTAAATGACCAATTTGGATCTTACAAAGTTTAGGAATCTAATAGAAACCCTTTTGCAAATGACTTTGCCATTTTGGTAAATGACCAATTTGGAACTTACAAAGTTTAGAAGCCTAGTGAAGACCATCCCTACAATAGAACCAACCTTTGCATGCTTATGCATGACTTAGATGTACCCAAATGTCTATGACCCACTAGGAACCACTTTTGCAAACAAAGCAAAGCTTGGCATGCTTGCATGCAAATTCTTTGACTTTGTTATTTTTGTTTGTGTGTGTTGTTTTGCTTGATTGGTAGATTGAGTTTGTGCCTTGCTTGATTGTTGTAGTGACTTGAAGAGTGTGTTTGTTGCAAGGACAAGGAGTGAACTTATACCCTCTACCAAAAAGGCAAGTGATGCTTCATATCTTATGTCCCATTATTTTCACTATGCATTAGTGTTTTTGCTAAGTAAAACTTGCATGGTTTTTGTTTTGCTAAGTATAGATCTTACTATAGGAAAACCTAGTAGATGAATCCTTAGTAGAATTTTCCTAAGTTAAGAATCCTATTACTATCATGCTTAGCCTAGCTAATAGAAAACTTGGGTGGAAAATATATTCACTATGGAAAAATATTCTAAGTCTAAGGACTTGTGTTTTGTTTAAATAAAACAACTAAATTAATGAATCACCTGGGTGGAATGGAAGGAATGGTTTATGTTGAGTGGTTCACAAGGCCACACTTGGCTTGTGTATCTCACTTGTGGATGGCCACCCAGGAAACAAAGAGATTTGAGATGTCAAATGTTGAGAAGCTTCAAGTGCAACCACTTGGCAATATGGGCTCTGCCATGATCTTAGGATGCTAGAACTTAGTCACTTGGACAATGGGTGGTAGTGTATGATAGGTTGGAACGCGTCCATTTGACTAAGGAAAGGCTACTGAAGGATCTTGTCTTGGGAAACCAAGTCTTGTGGGGAAAGTGCACCACCTCTGCAGAGTGTAAAACCTAAGTACTTAGCCATGTCCCTGGTAAAGGACAATTTGAGCATCAAGACATGGAAGCAATCAAGAAGCTCATCGCTCCAATTTCTAAATAAAAATTTGTGGGTGAACAAGGGTTGTGTGAAATTCTTCAATCTTTGATGGAGAGATGGCTTGGTACAAGGATCTTGAAATCATTGATTGAGGAAAATTGTTTTTGCCAAGCATATCTTCAGTCTTTGATTGGTAGATGCCCTGAGTGGATCTCCAGTCTTTGATTAGTAGATGTCTTGGAAAGTTTTTGCCAAACAAAACTTAATATTTTCAAAATGATAGGAAAAATCTATTTTGAGCAATGCAAGCCAAAGCTCCACCAGCCAAATGCATATAGTATTATAGTCCACTTAAAATATACTAAGGTATCACTTGCCAATACAATTCAAATGTATTGACCCTTGTGGCTGTAACTTGTAATGTTGCAGGTTTGATTGATTTAGTGAAGATTGATTGATTAGGATTACAAAGTCTACAACCAACATCTGCCTGTGGCACTTTGAAGATGAAGGATCCATGACTATAGTTATTCCGCTGCAATGTAATGTAAATAGCCAATGAGCTATGTTTGATGTAATAAAACTATTTTATTCCTGGTTATAAAGTTGTATTATGACCTTTGTTTCTTGATATTACATCTGAACTATGGATGCTAGCTATTGATCCAGGGACTAGCATTGTAAACACAGGGGACTCAATCTTATTAAAGGTTGGGGACGCTACAGAATGGTATCAGAGCATTGTGTTGCCTGTAGGATTTGTAACCCTGGGATTGGACAAAAACCCTTAGACAATAGGAGTTGTCTTATTCCAAAACTTATTTACAAAAACAATCTTGTAAACTCTTTCCTCAACCATTTTGATTTCAACTCTACTTCTCTTCTACTTCAAAACTTGATGGAAAAGCCTACCCCATGACCAAAGACTTCATCATGAGCAAAGGACTTCTTCAACACTTTCAACTCTAATGACTTCAACTTCTTCAACATCTTCAACATGTACACCAAGGACTTCAACTTGGATATCATTAAAGACTACAAGTAAGACTTGAAGACTAAGGAAACACAACTTAGAAGAAGCCATCACCACCTTTGAAGATTTGTGAACAAGAGACAAGACTTCTCCAAGGATACAAAGATCTCATTCAAGAAGAATCAACCAAGAAGGATGGAAAGATCACAAGTAAACCATGTAGATGGACCACCATATTTAGTTAAGTCAAACACACCAACCTATGTGGTGTAACAAAAATTATTTTGTTGCCTAAGTATGTGCTTGAAACTTGTTGTTTGAGTGGAGTGCTTGTTTGTGATTGCTTGCACATTGCTTGTGTGAATTGTGAAGTGTGTGATTAGAATTGATTCCTTAGAAAAACCTTTTGCCTATTCTAATCCCAATCCAACCCAAACAGATGACTTCTCCAAGAGACTCCAACATCAAGGATGGTGACAACAACAACAACCAAGAGGTCAACATGAGAGAACTCCTAGCAACCCAACACCAGTTGAACCAACTAACAACTCAGTTCATAGCCAACAATAGTGATAAAGACCCTACCTTGCAAAAGTTTTTGGAAGAACAATCCCAACTGATGCTTAAGGTGACTAACCAAATGATCAGCATGGAAGAAAACTATCCCAAAAGAATGTATGACAACAAGGATGACAAGAATATTATTCTAGATGGAGCCCCAGCTTGCATTATTTGTGGAGACAAGGATCACACTTCCAAGGAGCATGAAGATCAATGCCCCAATTGTGAAGAGGAACATCCAGTTGGCCAATGCCCCACATCTCAAGTTACTTGTTACCTTTGTGAAGGAAACGACCATGTCCCTATCCAATGCCCCATCTATGCCATTGTTGAACAAAGGAAACAAGAAGGATCCAAGTATGCCAAGAATGTTGATGACAAAGGAAAAGGACCACTCATACCTCCAAACAAGACAACCCAATTCAAAGGATCAAAGAAATCCAAGAAACCAAAGCAAGACATGAGCCTTGTGCAATGTCGTAAATGTAAGGAAATGGGACACTACCCCAGTGGATGCCCAGAGAACCCGAAGAATAAAGAGATCGACCAAGTAGTGTGCAACAACTGCAAAGAGCTAGGCCATTATGTAGCAATTTGTCCACAAGAGCAACATAAAGAACTCCAAGATATCCACTGTTTCAATTGCAAGGAACCAGGACATTATGCCAGCAATTGTCCAGAAAAGATGAAGAACAAGATAAACAAGCCTATGAAGGATCTCAACCTTGGCCCATGAGTCAAGTGTGAAATAAAGGACACTATGCAGAAGTTTTCCAAGATTCCAAGCAAGCCAAGATATAGTTTAGTTGGAAAATTTTAAGGGTGGTAGTACCCTAGTTGTTTTGAACCTGCTTGTAACCCTAGCCTCCCCAAATCTCGGGAAGAGATTTATTTTAAGGGTGGTAGCCTGTCACATCCCAAGATTTTCCAAATCTTGTAATGTGAAAAATTAAATAAACAAAATAAATTTTTGTTGAAAATCAGGGTGAAAAGAAACTTTTGTTTCTAAAAGGAAAACTTTAGCCAAAGTTTGATAAGGATGGGATTCTAAAGTTTGAATTCAACAAAAATCCAAATCAAGGGAAAAGCATTCCTCAATGAATGTATCTGGAAATTTAAACACTTGGAAAGTAAATCCAAAATCCAAAACCCTAAGCCCTAATGGAAGGAAATCAATTTCCAAAGTATCTCCAAATCTATGGATTTGATCCATACCAAAGTTGATCAACAAACTTTCTCAAAGGATCAAGAAAGACCTTAAAAGTTGGTTTCACTTAGTTTGGAACCATAAGCAAAATCTTAGAAGTATAATAAGAGAAGGAAATTGAAATTTCCAAAGCCTTTAAAGCCCTTACCAAAAGCCCATACCAATTGGTGAACAATTATAATCCTAAAGGGATTAAAAAGATAAACATTTAATAAAGGAAAAATAAATAGTTTTGGAAATACTATTTGGATCTTTTAATAAAAGACTTTGTTTTCAAATGAAAAGGTGAGCCAAATTAATTTTGGCCAAACTTTTGTAATAAAATATTTTGTTTTGATAAAATGAGTAAAAGTTTATTTAAATAAAATAATAAGGATTTAAATATCCAATTTTATTTAAGTAAAAGCTTTTCCCATTTTAAATGAACACCAAGTATTTTATTACTACTTTGAAATCTTTTATTAAAAGGTTTTGCTTTGATTAAAATGAGTAAAGAATTACTTAAATAAAATAATAAGGATTTAAATATCCAATTTTATTTAAGTAAAGGCTTTCCCATTTTAATTAAACACCAAAACTTATTTATTTATTTAAATAAGTTTCCAAGTATTCTTTTATTTTTCAAATAAAACCTTCTGGTTTGGTTTTGAAAATAATTGGATTTCAAAAGGAAATTTTATCTAAATAAATCAAACACTATTAAACAACTAAAGATCCATTTTATTTAATTATTAAAATGGATCCTAAATTAAATAGAAATATTATTTCATTTTGAGATTTGGATTATGTTTCTAAACAGAACCAAATTCAAATGAAAAGTTGAGTGCTTGTTTGAAAGTTTGAACCTTGATTGAATTGCTTGATTAATTGTTTGAAATTCAAAACAGAAAAGAATTAGAAAAAGGAAAAAGAGTTAGACAGAAAAAAATAAGAAAACAGACCCAGCCCACTAAGGCCCAGACCAGCCCAGTCTACTCCCTCTTCCCCGAAGAAACCTTTTCTCACACAGAAACAGACCCGCTGAGTCAATGGCAACCCGGACCCACTTCTACCTCTCTCTCACTCGCTGACATCAGACCCCACCTCCTCTTACTCCCCCCCCCCGAACCGTTTTTCTTCACCAACTAAACAACCCGCAAAGAGACTGGCAAGTGGACCCCATTCCCTTTCTTTTCCCCACTGACCAGAGGACCCCACTGCCACCTCCTTCTTCGTCCTCCCCGCGACCCCGTCTCCCCCTCACAGCGCGGCCGTTTCTGCCTTGATTTCTCGCGCTTCAATTCGCCTTAACGCCCTGTTAATTCCTCGCCGCGACCACGCCCTTTTAACCGCCAGCGCCTTCTCCTCCCTTTCCCTCAAACCCTACCTCCCCTCTGCCCCTAGGCTGCCTCCATTTCTCTCTATACCGCCGCAGCTCCGACCACCGTCTCCGAGCAATTCCGGCCAAGACTCGCCACCCCTTGCCTCCTCGACCATCCTCTCGTGATCGACACCTCCTGGCGATCATCCCCGTAGCACCAGCTTGCCCCCGAGCGACCCAGAGCGTCGACAACCACCTCGACCACCGTTACCACCGTCTGCCTCTTTCTCCGACGAGCCCCACAGGTAGATTCCGGTCACCCCTCTCCTCCCCGAGAACACGATGATGATCTCCAAGCTCAGACGAACCTAACAGCACTTTCCGTTTGTCTTAGGGCGCCCCCAATCTTCGCCTTCGTCAAGCACAGAGCGCCGCCGTGTCTGCTTCTTCTCCGGCGACTCTTCTGGTAAGCACATGACTGCCCCGCGCCTTCTCGTTCACGCACACACCTACGCCGTGACCTTGCGCGTTTAACTGGACCCTTGGATTGCTTCCTTGTGATCCACAGCGACGCCAACAACGACAACCCGAGAGCCCCGCTGCCGGCAGAAACTCCGGCGAGCAATCAAGCTCACTCCAGTACGCCCCGCGATAAGAAGACACTACTTCGAGCTTTCCCACGTTCTTGCGAACTCGGTGAGCCTCCCCTTTTCCTCTCTCGCTTCCTGTATCGCCGGCTCCGTCATCGACCGACCGCTCCGCCGCCGGTAGCCACGGCAGCGCCGCTCGCAAATGGTCGAGCACGCTAGCACCGTAGGATCTGGATCTGACGGTTACGATAGATCACTTAACCGCGAAGAGGTACGAGTCCTGCGCCGCACGATCTCATTTAGATCCAACGGCTACAGAGCGTGATCCGCAGCGAAGCGGTACCGTCCAATAGAATCCTGCCGCGTGGCACTAGATCTGTTTAAAAGAGATTTGAAAACAGAAACTTTTGCCATTTTCAAACCCTTATATCTTTTGATCCACACGTCCAAATTTTACAAATTTGATGTCGTTGGATTCAGCAAGACAAGCTCTAACCAACCCTGCCCTTAGTTTAGCAAATAGTATCTGTTAGCTTGTTTAATTTTGTAGATTCTTTTGTGTGCTTACTAACATTAGAAAAATCATTTAAAAATGATTTTAGGGTTAAAACCTTTGCAAATTAGTTTGTTGTGACCTTACTGACCCTAGGAACCAACCCCTATCTTAGGAAATGATTTTGGAAAAGATTAGAATGGATTAATTAGTTTAGTCCATTTCTAGCTAATTAAAATCCATTGTTTTGTTTATGAAAATGCTTTCATAAAGAAAACTTTGAGAAAATGTTTTGAACCAAACCTACTGACCCAAAACACCAAGTTTTGCAATAGCAACTCATTTGGTGAACCCTATAGACTAAAGCCCTAGTAGACATATTTCTTCACCACATAAAATGACCAAATAGGTGCCTTGTTTTGAAATTGGTTTTGAGGTGAAACCTTTTGCTAACAACTTTGCCACTTTGGTAAATGACCACTTTGGATCTTAAAAAGTTTAGGAATCTAATAGAAACCCTTTTGAAAATGACTTTGCCATTTTGGTAAATGACCAATTTGGAACTTACAAAGTTTAGAAGCCTAGTGAAGACCATCCCTACAATAGAACCAACCTTTGCATGCTTATGCATGACTTAGATGTACCCAAATGTCTATGACCCACTAGGAACCACTTTTGCAAACAAAGCAAAGCTTGGCATGCTTGCATGCAAATTCTTTGACTTTGTTATTTTTGTTTGTGTGTGTTGTTTTGCTTGATTGGTAGATTGAGTTTGTGCCTTGCTTGATTGTTGTAGTGACTTGAAGAGTGTGTTTGTTGCAAGGACAAGGAGTGAACTTATACCCTCTACCAAAAAGGCAAGTGATGCTTCATATCTTATGTCCCATTATTTTCACTATGCATTAGTGTTTTTGCTAAGTAAAACTTGCATGGTTTTTGTTTTGCTAAGTATAGATATTACTATAGGAAAACCTAGTAGATGAATCCTTAGTAGAATTTTCCTAAGTTAAGAATCCTATTACTATCATGCTTAGCCTAGCTAATAGAAAACTTGGGTGGAAAATATATTCACTATGGAAAAATATTCTAAGTCTAAGGACTTGTGTTTTGTTTAAATAAAACAACTAAATTAATGAATCACCTGGGTGGAATGGAAGGAATGGTTTATGTTGAGTGGTTCACAAGGCCACACTTGGCTTGTGTATCTCACTTGTGGATGGCCACCCAGGAAACAAAGAGATTTGAGATGTCAAATGTTGAGAAGCTTCAAGTGCAACCACTTGGCAATATGGGCTCTGCCATGATCTTAGGATGCTAGAACTTAGTCACTTGGACAGTGGGTGGTAGTGTATGATAGGTTGGAACGCGTCCATTTGACTAAGGAAAGGCTACTGAAGGATCTTGTCTTGGGAAACCAAGTCTTGTGGGGAAAGTGCACCACCTCTGCAGAGTGTAAAACCTAAGTACTTAGCCATGTCCCTGGTAAAGGACAATTTGAGCATCAAGACATGGAAGCAATCAAGAAGCTCATCGCTCCAATTTCTAAATAAAAATTTGTGGGTGAACAAGGGTTGTGTGAAATTCTTCAATCTTTGATGGAGAGATGGCTTGGTACAAGGATCTTGAAATCATTGATTGAGGAAAATTGTTTTTGCCAAGCATATCTTCAGTCTTTGATTGGTAGATGCCCTGAGTGGATCTCCAGTCTTTGATTAGTAGATGTCTTGGAAAGTTTTTGCCAAACAAAACTTAATATTTTCAAAATGATAGGAAAAATCTATTTTGAGCAATGCAAGCCAAAGCTCCACCAGCCAAATGCATATAGTATTATAGTCCACTTAAAATATACTAAGGTATCACTTGCCAATACAATTCAAATGTATTGACCCTTGTGGCTGTAACTTGTAATGTTGCAGGTTTGATTGATTTAGTGAAGATTGATTGATTAGGATTACAAAGTCTACAACCAACATCTGCCTGTGGCACTTTGAAGATGAAGGATCCATGACTATAGTTATTCCGCTGCAATGTAATGTAAATAGCCAATGAGCTATGTTTGATGTAATAAAACTATTTTATTCCTGGTTATAAAGTTGTATTATGACCTTTGTTTCTTGATATTACATCTGAACTATGGATGCTAGCTATTGATCCAGGGACTAGCATTGTAAACACAGGGGACTCAATCTTATTAAAGGTTGGGGACGCTACAGAATGGTATCAGAGCATTGTGTTGCCTGTAGGATTTGTAACCCTGGGATTGGACAAAAACCCTTAGACAATAGGAGTTGTCTTATTCCAAAACTTATTTACAAAAACAATCTTGTAAACTCTTTCCTCAACCATTTTGATTTCAACTCTACTTCTCTTCTACTTCAAAACTTGATGGAAAAGCCTACCCCATGACCAAAGACTTCATCATGAGCAAAGGACTTCTTCAACACTTTCAACTCTAATGACTTCAACTTCTTCAACATCTTCAACATGTACACCAAGGACTTCAACTTGGATATCATTAAAGACTACAAGTAAGACTTGAAGACTAAGGAAACACAACTTAGAAGAAGCCATCACCACCTTTGAAGATTTGTGAACAAGAGACAAGACTTCTCCAAGGATACAAAGATCTCATTCAAGAAGAATCAACCAAGAAGGATGGAAAGATCACAAGTAAACCATGTAGATGGACCACCATATTTAGTTAAGTCAAACACACCAACCTATGTGGTGTAACAAAAATTATTTTGTTGCCTAAGTATGTGCTTGAAACTTGTTGTTTGAGTGGAGTGCTTGTTTGTGATTGCTTGCACATTGCTTGTGTGAATTGTGAAGTGTGTGATTAGAATTGATTCCTTAGAAAAACCTTTTGCCTATTCTAATCCCAATCCAACCCAAACAGATGACTTCTCCAAGAGACTCCAACATCAAGGATGGTGACAACAACAACAACCAAGAGGTCAACATGAGAGAACTCCTAGCAACCCAACACCAGTTGAACCAACTAACAACTCAGTTCATAGCCAACAATAGTGATAAAGACCCTACCTTGCAAAAGTTTTTGGAAGAACAATCCCAACTGATGCTTAAGGTGACTAACCAAATGATCAGCATGGAAGAAAACTATCCCAAAAGAATGTATGACAACAAGGATGACAAGAATATTATTCTAGATGGAGCCCCAGCTTGCATTATTTGTGGAGACAAGGATCACACTTCCAAGGAGCATGAAGATCAATGCCCCAATTGTGAAGAGGAACATCCAGTTGGCCAATGCCCCACATCTCAAGTTACTTGTTACCTTTGTGAAGGAAACGACCATGTCCCTATCCAATGCCCCATCTATGCCATTGTTGAACAAAGGAAACAAGAAGGATCCAAGTATGCCAAGAATGTTGATGACAAAGGAAAAGGACCACTCATACCTCCAAACAAGACAACCCAATTCAAAGGATCAAAGAAATCCAAGAAACCAAAGCAAGACATGAGCCTTGTGCAATGTCGTAAATGTAAGGAAATGGGACACTACCCCAGTGGATGCCCAGAGAACCCGAAGAATAAAGAGATCGACCAAGTAGTGTGCAACAACTGCAAAGAGCTAGGCCATTATGTAGCAATTTGTCCACAAGAGCAACATAAAGAACTCCAAGATATCCACTGTTTCAATTGCAAGGAACCAGGACATTATGCCAGCAATTGTCCAGAAAAGATGAAGAACAAGATAAACAAGCCTATGAAGGATCTCAACCTTGGCCCATGAGTCAAGTGTGAAATAAAGGACACTATGCAGAAGTTTTCCAAGATTCCAAGCAAGCCAAGATATAGTTTAGTTGGAAAATTTTAAGGGTGGTAGTACCCTAGTTGTTTTGAACCTGCTTGTAACCCTAGCCTCCCCAAATCTCGGGAAGAGATTTATTTTAAGGGTGGTAGCCTGTCACATCCCAAGATTTTCCAAATCTTGTAATGTGAAAAATTAAATAAACAAAATAAATTTTTGTTGAAAATCAGGGTGAAAAGAAACTTTTGTTTCTAAAAGGAAAACTTTAGCCAAAGTTTGATAAGGATGGGATTCTAAAGTTTGAATTCAACAAAAATCCAAATCAAGGGAAAAGCATTCCTCAATGAATGTATCTGGAAATTTAAACACTTGGAAAGTAAATCCAAAATCCAAAACCCTAAGCCCTAATGGAAGGAAATCAATTTCCAAAGTATCTCCAAATCTATGGATTTGATCCATACCAAAGTTGATCAACAAACTTTCTCAAAGGATCAAGAAAGACCTTAAAAGTTGGTTTCACTTAGTTTGGAACCATAAGCAAAATCTTAGAAGTATAATAAGAGAAGGAAATTGAAATTTCCAAAGCCTTTAAAGCCCTTACCAAAAGCCCATACCAATTGGTGAACAATTATAATCCTAAAGGGATTAAAAAGATAAACATTTAATAAAGGAAAAATAAATAGTTTTGGAAATACTATTTGGATCTTTTAATAAAAGACTTTGTTTTCAAATGAAAAGGTGAGCCAAATTAATTTTGGCCAAACTTTTGTAATAAAATATTTTGTTTTGATAAAATGAGTAAAAGTTTATTTAAATAAAATAATAAGGATTTAAATATCCAATTTTATTTAAGTAAAAGCTTTTCCCATTTTAAATGAACACCAAGTATTTTATTACTACTTTGAAATCTTTTATTAAAAGGTTTTGCTTTGATTAAAATGAGTAAAGAATTACTTAAATAAAATAATAAGGATTTAAATATCCAATTTTATTTAAGTAAAGGCTTTCCCATTTTAATTAAACACCAAAACTTATTTATTTATTTAAATAAGTTTCCAAGTATTCTTTTATTTTTCAAATAAAACCTTCTGGTTTGGTTTTGAAAATAATTGGATTTCAAAAGGAAATTTTATCTAAATAAATCAAACACTATTAAACAACTAAAGATCCATTTTATTTAATTATTAAAATGGATCCTAAATTAAATAGAAATATTATTTCATTTTGAGATTTGGATTATGTTTCTAAACAGAACCAAATTCAAATGAAAAGTTGAGTGCTTGTTTCAAAGTTTGAACCTTGATTGAATTGCTTGATTAATTGTTTGAAATTCAAAACAGAAAAGAATTAGAAAAAGGAAAAAGAGTTAGACAGAAAAAAATAAGAAAACAGACCCAGCCCACTAAGGCCCAGACCAGCCCAGTCTACTCCCTCTTCCCCGAAGAAACCTTTTCTCACACAGAAACAGACCCGCTGAGTCAATGGCAACCCGGACCCACTTCTACCTCTCTCTCACTCGCTGACATCAGACCCCACCTCCTCTTACTCCCCCCCCCCCCCCCCGAACCGTTTTTCTTCACCAACTAAACAACCCGCAAAGAGACTGGCAAGTGGACCCCATTCCCTTTCTTTTCCCCACTGACCAGAGGACCCCACTGCCACCTCCTTCTTCGTCCTCCCCGCGACCCCGTCTCCCCCTCACAGCGCGGCCGTTTCTGCCTTGATTTCTCGCGCTTCAATTCGCCTTAACGCCGTGTTAATTCCTCGCCGCGACCACGCCCTTTTAACCGCCAGCGCCTTCTCCTCCCTTTCCCTCAAACCCTGCCTCCCCTCTGCCCCTAGGCTGCCTCCATTTCTCTCTATACCGCCGCAGCTCCGACCACCGTCTCCGAGCAATTCCGGCCAAGACTCGCCACCCCTTGCCTCCTCGACCATCCTCTCGTGATCGACACCTCCTGGCGATCATCCCCGTAGCACCAGCTTGCCCCCGAGCGACCCAGAGCGTCGACAACCACCTCGACCACCGTTACCACCATCTGCCTCTTTCTCCGACGAGCCCCACAGGTAGATTCCGGTCACCCCTCTCCTCCCCGAGAACACGATGATGATCTCCAAGCTCAGACGAACCTAACAGCACTTTCCGTTTGTCTTAGGGCGCCCCCAATCTTCGCCTTCGTCAAGCACAGAGCGCCGCCGTGTCTGCTTCTTCTCCGGCGACTCTTCTGGTAAGCACATGACTGCCCCGCGCCTTCTCGTTCACGCACACACCTACGCCGTGACCTTGCGCGTTTAACTGGACCCTTGGATTGCTTCCTTGTGATCCACAGCGACGCCAACAACGACAACCCGAGAGCCCCGCTGCCCGCAGAAACTCCGGCGAGCAATCAAGCTCACTCCAGTACGCCCCGCGATAAGAAGACACTACTTCGAGCTTTCCCACGTTCTTGCGAACTCGGTGAGCCTCCCCTTTTCCTCTCTCGCTTCCTGTATCGCCGGCTCCGTCATCGACCGACCGCTCCGCCGCCGGTAGCCACGGCAGCGCCGCTCGCAAATGGTCGAGCACGCTAGCACCGTAGGATCTGGATCTGACGGTTACGATAGATCACTTAACCGCGAAGAGGTACGAGTCCTGCGCCGCACGATCTCATTTAGATCCAACGGCTACAGAGCGTGATCCGCAGCGAAGCGGTACCGTCCAATAGAATCCTGCCGCGTGGCACTAGATCTGTTTAAAAGAGATTTGAAAACAGAAACTTTTGCCATTTTCAAACCCTTATATCTTTTGATCCACACGTCCAAATTTTACAAATTTTATGTCGTTGGATTCAGCAAGACAAGCTCTAACCAACCCTGCCCTTAGTTTAGCAAATAGTATCTGTTAGCTTGTTTAATTTTGCAGATTCTTTTGTGTGCTTACTAACATTAGAAAAATCATTTAAAAATGATTTTAGGGTTAAAACCTTTGCAAATTAGTTTGTTGTGACCTTACTGACCCTAGGAACCAACCCCTATCTTAGGAAATGATTTTGGAAAAGATTAGAATGGATTAATTAGTTTAGTCCATTTCTAGCTAATTAAAATCCATTGTTTTGTTTATGAAAATGCTTTCATAAAGAAAACTTTGAGAAAATGTTTTGAACCAAACCTACTGACCCAAAACACCAAGTTTTGCAATAGCAACTCATTTGGTGAACCCTATAGACTAAAGCCCTAGTAGACATATTTCTTCACCACATAAAATGACCAAATAGGTGCCTTGTTTTGAAATTGGTTTTGAGGTGAAACCTTTTGCTAACAACTTTGCCACTTTGGTAAATGACCAATTTGGATCTTACAAAGTTTAGGAATCTAATAGAAACCCTTTTGCAAATGACTTTGCCATTTTGGTAAATGACCAATTTGGAACTTACAAAGTTTAGAAGCCTAGTGAAGACCATCCCTACAATAGAACCAACCTTTGCATGCTTATGCATGACTTAGATGTACCCAAATGTCTATGACCCACTAGGAACCACTTTTGCAAACAAAGCAAAGCTTGGCATGCTTGCATGCAAATTCTTTGACTTTGTTATTTTTGTTTGTGTGTGTTGTTTTGCTTGATTGGTAGATTGAGTTTGTGCCTTGCTTGATTGTTGTAGTGACTTGAAGAGTGTGTTTGTTGCAAGGACAAGGAGTGAACTTATACCCTCTACCAAAAAGGCAAGTGATGCTTCATATCTTATGTCCCATTATTTTCACTATGCATTAGTGTTTTTGCTAAGTAAAACTTGCATGGTTTTTGTTTTGCTAAGTATAGATCTTACTATAGGAAAACCTAGTAGATGAATCCTTAGTAGAATTTTCCTAAGTTAAGAATCCTATTACTATCATGCTTAGCCTAGCTAATAGAAAACTTGGGTGGAAAATATATTCACTATGGAAAAATATTCTAAGTCTAAGGACTTGTGTTTTGTTTAAATAAAACAACTAAATTAATGAATCACCTGGGTGGAATGGAAGGAATGGTTTATGTTGAGTGGTTCACAAGGCCACACTTGGCTTGTGTATCTCACTTGTGGATGGCCACCCAGGAAACAAAGAGATTTGAGATGTCAAATGTTGAGAAGCTTCAAGTGCAACCACTTGGCAATATGGGCTCTGCCATGATCTTAGGATGCTAGAACTTAGTCACTTGGACAATGGGTGGTAGTGTATGATAGGTTGGAACGCGTCCATTTGACTAAGGAAAGGCTACTGAAGGATCTTGTCTTGGGAAACCAAGTCTTGTGGGGAAAGTGCACCACCTCTGCAGAGTGTAAAACCTAAGTACTTAGCCATGTCCCTGGTAAAGGACAATTTGAGCATCAAGACATGGAAGCAATCAAGAAGCTCATCGCTCCAATTTCTAAATAAAAATTTGTGGGTGAACAAGGGTTGTGTGAAATTCTTCAATCTTTGATGGAGAGATGGCTTGGTACAAGGATCTTGAAATCATTGATTGAGGAAAATTGTTTTTGCCAAGCATATCTTCAGTCTTTGATTGGTAGATGCCCTGAGTGGATCTCCAGTCTTTGATTAGTAGATGTCTTGGAAAGTTTTTGCCAAACAAAACTTAATATTTTCAAAATGATAGGAAAAATCTATTTTGAGCAATGCAAGCCAAAGCTCCACCAGCCAAATGCATATAGTATTATAGTCCACTTAAAATATACTAAGGTATCACTTGCCAATACAATTCAAATGTATTGACCCTTGTGGCTGTAACTTGTAATGTTGCAGGTTTGATTGATTTAGTGAAGATTGATTGATTAGGATTACAAAGTCTACAACCAACATCTGCCTGTGGCACTTTGAAGATGAAGGACCCATGACTATAGTTATTCCGCTGCAATGTAATGTAAATAGCCAATGAGCTATGTTTGATGTAATAAAACTATTTTATTCCTGGTTATAAAGTTGTATTATGACCTTTCTTTCTTGATATTACATCTGAACTGTGGATGCTAGCTATTGATCCAGGGACTAGCATTGTAAACACAGGGGACTCAATCTTATTAAAGGTTGGGGACGCTACACTGGGAGTGGTTCATGAAAGGAAAACACATCCAATGAACTCTGGTGGATCCATATGTGGTTTGTGAGAAGAACACACATGCAATGACTCTAGATGTGGTTTGTGAGAAGAACAGACATGCAATGACACTGGTGGATCCAGATGTGGTTTGTGAGAAAAACACACATTTTACTGACTCTAGATGTGCTTTGTGAAAATAACACACATGCAATGTCACTGGTGGATCCATATATTGTTTGTGAGAAGAACACACATCCAATTACAAGGGTGCGGTTCATGAGAAGAACACACATCCAACGACACTGGTGGATCCATATGTGGTTTGTGAGAAGAACACACATGCAATGACTCTAGATGTGGTTTGTGAGAAGAACACACATGCAATGACACTGGCGGATCCATATGTGGTTTGTGAGAAGAACACACATGCAATGACTCTGATGGATCCATATCTGGTTTGTGAGAAGAACACACATGCAATGAATCTGGTTGTGGTTTATGAGAAGAACACACGTGTAATGACACATGGTGGATCCATATGTGGTTTTTGAGAAGAACACACATTTCAATTACTCTAGATGTGGTTTGTGAAAAGAACACTCATGCAATGACACTGGTGGATCCATGTGTGGTTTGTGAGAATAACACACATGCAATGACACTGTTGGATCCATATGTGGTTTGTGAGAAGAACACACATTTCAACGACTCATGATGTGGTTTGTGAGAATAACACACATCTAATGACATTGGGTGTGGTTCATGAAAACAACACACATCCAATGACACTGGTGGATCCTTATGTGGTTTGTGAAAAGAACACGCATGCAATGACTCTAGATGTGGTTTGTGAAAAGAACACACATGCAATGACACTGGTGGACCATATGTGGTTTATGAGAAGAACACACATTTCAATGACTCTAGATGTGGTTTGTGAAATGAACACACATGCAATAACACTGGTGGATCCATATGTTGTTTGGGAGAAGAATACACATCCAACGACACTAGGTGTGGTTCATGAAAAGAACACACATCCAATGACACTGGTGGATCCTTATGTGGTTTGTGAAAAGAACACACATGCAATGACTCTAGATGTGGTTTGTGAGAAGAAGACACATGCAATGAAACTGGTGGATCCATATGTGGTTTGTGAGAAGAACACACATCCAACGACACTGGTGGATCCACATGTGGTTTGTGAGAAGAACATACATGCAATGACTCTGGATTTGGTTTATGAGAAGAACACACATGCAATGACACTGGTGGATCCATATGTGGTTTATGAGAAGAACACACATCCAACGAAACTGGTGGATCCATATGTGGTTTGTGAGAAGAACACACATGCAATGACTCTGGTTGTGGTTTATGACAAGAACACACATGCAATGACACTGGTGGATCCATATGTGGTTTGTGAGAAGAACACACATTTCAACGACTCTAGATGTGGTTTGTGAAAAGAACACACATGCAATAACACTGGTGGATCCATATGTGGTTTGTGAGAAGAACACACATCCAATGACACTAGTGGATCCATGTGTGGTTTGTGAGAAGAACACACATGCAATGACACTGGGTGTAGTTCATGAAAAGAACACACATCCAATGACACTAGTGGATCCTTATGTGGTTTGTGAAAAGAACACACATGCAATGACTCTAGATGTGGTTTGTGAGAAGAACACACATGCAATGACATAGGTTGATACATATGTGGTTTGTGAGAAGAACACACATGCAATGACACTAGTGGATCCATATGTGGTTTGTGAGAAGAACACACATGCAATGACACTCGGTGTGGTTCATGAAAACAACACACATCCAATGAACTCTGGTGGATCCATATGTGGTTTGTGAGAAGAACACATGTGGGCTCCCTGGATTATTCATCCGAGAAATCCCTATTATGCATACATCCATGTTCCCATGATTAGTGAGCCGTGGAACATAACCGACAGGTGCCATTACAACATCCGAAACATAACGAAATACAAGACTTACATAATTGCCATTATGGCTACATCTTCATTAGCAGCGGAACATCGCCAAGCGCAGAGCCCAATCGTGCCTCAACCTACAGGCAACTGACTAGGAAGACGACCTAGCTCGCTGGACATCACCTTAAACTCCTGAAAGTCTGGCCAAGTAAATAGTCAAGGACACAACCGTGAGTACTTTTGAATGTACTCGCAAACCACCAGGATAAGTAAACAAAGGAAATGCAATTTTGGCTGTGGCGAGATAGCTCTATCTAAGGATGTTTTTGAAAATCCTAAACTAACATTGAAGTTATGGCATCTCCATATCTTTGTTGAAAAAGAGTTTTGAAAACCATGCTTCTGATTTATAAATCTAGACATCTCCATGTCTGTGTTGAAAAAGAGTTTGAAAATAGTTTTTGTAGTAAAAACCCTTTTTAAAACATCTTCGACCCCTCGGGTCAAAACAAAGCCTTCGAACTCGGGTTCCCCCGGAACCTTCGTCCTCAAAGTACTTGTTTCCCAAACAAGCATAGTTTGGGTACTCCTAGCCAACACCTTTACAACCGTCCTTGACCGTGGACACGGCTATTCGAATAGGTTATACTCTGCAGAGTTTGCACACTTTACCCACAAGAATCAATACATCTGCTGGGATACAACCACGTCCCACTACCACTGTAGATGGGGGTCCGGATAATCAAACCTAACCTTTCGCTTGTCTACACTAGCAAAGGCATGCTTTTCCTCTTGGGTTTGTTCTCCTCGGCAATGAATATGTGGCTCCCAACCATAGTCCTTCCTTCCTTACATGCGCATACCCAAGCCGCAGCTTGGCGTATACCTGAAATTTGGTGACTCCGCTTCCTGCTTTTCTTGGGGGCGGCTTCCCTCGAGGTTCCTTCAGTTGCAGTTGTTCGTGCTTGATTTCTTTGCAGGGTTTCCATAGCTTCTTTACGGGTGAGAATGGTTTGCAGTCGGCGAAGCTCCATCTGGGAGTGGCGGTATTCGTCAATAACTGCTGTTAACGCCTCATTGCTAGAGTAGCTGTAACGGGTTTGAAAGGAGAGAGCAGGATACGCCAGGCTGGGGTCTTGAGTTCCTCCGGTGCAGTCAACATTTCCCTTCATGGGGAGGTAGAAAGTTGTGGGCTGCCTCATCTCTGGAAGGGAACTACGGATGTGCATCAAAGCTTCTCTAGCTACCAAGTCAATAGCAAGAACGGGACTAGGCATCCGAGGTCCGGTGGAGTAGACAGGGCTTCCATTGGTTCCTGGCTTGGCTAGTATGACAATCTGCCCCACATAATCTCCTGATTCTAGTCCCTTGTGGAGGGTGTAGGTAGGTTTCTGCTGGTGCCCGCACAGTTGCATCGAGTCCCATAGGATTTGTGGAAACCAATCTTCAGCCACTCTTCATCAATAGGCTCCATCTACAGAAAGTGTTTAGGTTCAGGTTGGGTTCGTGATATGTGTGTAGGATTTTAAACTTATGAAATCATATTAATTCAAGTATGTTTTCAAAATCAGAGGGGGAAAAGACATAAGCAGTTTTGCAAATAGTCATCTTTTCTCCCTTGTCTTTATAGAAAATAGGTTTATCGTTTCCTGTCTAACGTTCATGCTAACTAAGGTCTCCTACAGTCAGGATGGCTCTGATATCAAGTATGTGGGCTCCCCGGATTATTCATTCGAGAAATCCCTGTTATGCATACATCCATGTTCCCATGATTAGTGAGCCGTGGAACATAACCGACAGGTACCATTACAACATCTGAAACATAACGAAATACAAGACTTACATAATTGCCATTATGGCTACATCAGCATTAGCAGTGGAACATCGCCAAGCGCAGAGCCCAATCGTGCCTCAACCTACAGGCAACTGACTGGGAAGACGACCTAGCTCGCTGGACGTCATCTTAAACTCCTGAAAGTCTGGCCAAGTAAATAGCCAGGGACACAGCCGTGAGTACTTTTGAATGTACTCACAAACCACCAGGATAAGTAAACAAAGGAAATGCAATTTTGGCTGTGGCAAGATAGCTCTATCTGAGGGTGTTTTTGAAAAGCCTAAACTAACATTGAAGTTATGGCATCTCCATATCTTTGTTGAAAAAGTGTTTTGAAAACCATGCTTCTGTTTTATAAATCCAGACATCTCCATGTCTGTGTTGAAAAAGAGTTTGAAAACAGTTTTTGCACTAAAAACCCTTTTTAAAACATCTTCGACCCCTCGGGTCAAAACAAAGCCTTCGAACTCAGGTTCCCCCAAAACCTTCGTCCTCAAAGTACTTGTTTCCCAAACAAGCACATTTTGGGTACTCCTAGCCAACACCTTTACAACTGTCCTTTACCGTGGACACGGCTATTCGAATAGGTTATACTCCGCAAAGTTTGCACACTTTACCCACAAGAATCAATACATCCACCGGGATACAACCACGGCCCACTACCACTGTAGATGGGGGTCCGGATAATCAAACCTAACCTTTCGCTTGTCTACACAAGCAAAGCCATGCTTTTCCTCTTGGGTTTGTTCTCCCCGGCAACGAGTATGTGGCTCCCAGCCATAGTCCTTCCTTCCGTACACGCGCATACCCAAGCCGCAGCTTGGCGTATACCTTAAATTTGGTGACTCCACTTCCTTTCGTACTACCTAAGTCATACCGTCCGCGGGAGACCCAATTGTTGCACCGGACTCCTGTTAGTTCAGGCTCACTCTTGCTGAAGCAAGCAATAGGCGTCAGATCCTTGATCTGGGGGTGCCCGCCCGGAATTCTAGGGATTCCTCCCTATAAGCATGGCAAAAGTTTCCTCGGCTAATACAGACAAACTACGAGTTAAGCCCCAGCAACCTGGGGTAATGTGGTTGCGCGGATAAAAGAAATTGTTCTAGTAAAGGCGTAGAACATCCCATCACATTTCCACTTCTTCTCATCACCATTTCTTTTGTTAAAACTTCCACTGGGAACGATGCCTCTTCCCAGGGTTTTACAAAGCCGTTTTGAAAGATTTGTAGTGGGGAAAATCCCAAAACAATTTATTTTCTCAAAACCGGGGTTTCCAAGGAGGTAGGATGCTAACCATCATACTCTCGGTCTAAAGGGGATAAAATGATAGGTTCATCGGGGTGGTGCCTCGAAGGACATGAAGTAATAACTTGGAGGAGCCAAGTTACTATCGCAGTATTTAAAAAACAAGACATGCAGGTAGATAATGCAATTTACAAAGAAGATATAAAACAGGTAAAAGAGAATAGAACATATATCAGAGTTCAGGAATGGTGGCTTTCCTGTGATCAGCAATAAGTCCCTGGACTTCTTCAGATGACCAAGAATACCCAAATAATAATAATAAAAGAAGTCCCTTCCTTCTTGTCGTCAGACACTCACACTATCGTCGTCATCGGGTACACATGCAAGCAGACAAGTCCACAGTCAAAACAAGGCATACAAAACATCAAACCATACAGCAAACACACATAAGAATACTACTGAACTTGGGAGGTTTTGGAGAGTCTGGGTATTGGTGGTGGAATTTACTAAATTGCCATTTTAGTGGTTTCCATTTGGAGATAGTTGTCTAGGATAGATACAAAGAGCTTGGGTTAGGGATCTGTGGTTAGTAGGATACCAAGGGATAACCATGATATCCTTAGATAGGTCTTGTCAAAACAAAACCATCACAAGTGGTTTCACTAGGAAATTAATTTCCTAGATTTAATTATGCTTTTTATGGTGGATTAAACTCTAGTTTAAGGAAATAATTCACCGGAAAAGTTTTGGAGCTCCAAACATTATTTCCTTGGATGGTTAGGTAGTACTTGATGTACTGAACTACCTAGAGTTGGAATCATGTCCAAAGAATTACCAGAATGACCTCAGGAAATTCCCAAAGGAAGTTCTATAAGATTCTTTTCTTTTTCACCAGATTCATTATACAGAAGCTATGGAGTTGGTTCCAAGGGAATATGATAGGTATGTCCAATACCTTTGTATAGGAATTAGATTCACTCATTTTGGAGCTTCCAAACTCCTGGAGTGATTTATTTAGTGAAAATACCCATTACGTAAGTATTTAAATCACTAAAATTCAACTAGAGCTCAATAAATTTTGAGCTGCTAGGATTGGATAGATACAGATACTATGGTGTACTGGGAGGTGGAATCAGGTCAATACCACATTTGGTTTGACCTAGAGAATTTATCTAAGACAGAAAGTTGCTGATTTTGTTATTTTTGCTAAAGGCAGTATACTGATCAACTTGGCATAGTACTTGTGCTGGATGATAGGTATTTCAAATATCTTCCAGTAGGTCTTTAGTTCATCCCAAATGGATACGGAGATTTATCTAAGGAAATTAATTAGGGTTCTAGATACATGTTAGTAGAATAATTACTAGTAAATATTGGAATTTATTTTGGACATGGGGTTGCCTCTGCATGTTTGAGAAAACACCAGAGAACCACCAGAAATTTGGATCTAGGCATTTGGATTATGTTTACCATTTTATTTGGATTTAATCCTAACAGGAACTTTTCTGGAATAATAGGTTAGCTAAAAGAAAATGAAAAGGGGGTGCAGCGGGCCGGATCTGGGGAGCTACTGGGCTGCAGGGGAGGATTCGGCCCACGGCGGGGCAGCGCGACGCGCGGGAGCCAGCGCTTGAACTGGCAAGCGGGGCCCCAACAGTCAGCGGGAGGAGGGGCCGAAGGGGTATCAGACAGATCTGGCCGTTCGTTCAAGTGGCGATGGACGGACCAGGGTCGTCGTCTACACGAACACAACGCTGACGACGAAACCCTAGGCAGCGGCGGAGAGGGGAGGCGGGAGCTCACCCGAGGGCTCGGGGAAGGTTGGGGATGGTGCAGGGCGACGCGGTCGACGACGCTGAGCAGATTGGTGGGCGGCACGACGACGGGAAGCATCTCGCGCAACGGCGGCCAAGAGAGAACTCATCGGAGCTCGACGGCGATGGCGGAGGAGAGGGTCCTGGGCAAAAAGAAGAGCACCGTTAGGTAGAGGAGGAGGAGGGGATCTCATGGGCTAACATGTAGAGGGAATGGAGTAGAGGAGGAGGTGCCTTGCTCGATTTTCTTGAGAAGGCCGAGGCTCTCCTCTTCTTCTTCCTCAGACAAAACAGACCAGGGGAGGGGGTCTGGTGCTCGGGGGAGGCAAGTGGGAGTGAGAGGGAGCAAATGAGGGCAGGGGCAAGCTGGGGGAGGGTTGCTGGCCTTTATACCAAGGGGGAGGACTAGATGGGGTAAATTACCATTTAGGACAAGGGGGATGGCAAGGCTGGCCAATGATTGGTCCATGGGGAGGTGGAGAGGGGTATTGTTGGTACTTGGTCATGCTGGATCAGAGAGAGAGGGGTGGCATTAGTGGTAATTAAGTTAGGTTGATCTTTGTAAGAATTGGGGTTATTTCTCCTTCTTTCTACTATTGTAGGGGAAAATGGGTAATTGTTGGGGTGGAGCTACAATGCTAGACGACCAGGGTGTGTCCTAGTGCTGAGGATGAGCTTTGATCAAGGTGTGATGGAGTTTGGAAGTGGCTAGAGTAGAAGTTTGCTTAATTGACCAATTTGATCAAACTAGAAGTTTATGAAGGAAGTCCAAAAATTTACATTGGACCAGAGAATAAAATGGTACTGGTAGATAGATAAGGTCAAGGTATACTTCTAGGAATTATTTGGGGTTTTTATGTGGAGTTTAAGTCCACTTAAATCCAAGTACTCAAAAAGGACAGAAATGATTTCTAGAAGATCAATTGATAAATTTCCATTGGGCAAAGGTTGGATTTTGATGTGGGAGGGTCCCAGAGGTGAATACACACTTAGGGGAATTTTCCCAAGATTTATTGAAGCATAAAAGTATTTAAAACAATTATTATTCCAATTCAGCCATTTAAGAAAATGGGCAAAAAGAAATAACAAAGCTTCTAAAAAATATTTATTTTTGAAATGGAAAGATAGGATATGATTTGTGGGACTCACATGAGCCAAAATTTGGGGAAGTGTTTTGGTAAAAACCAAACTTTCCTTTATGGAGGGAGTTTTGGAGATTTTGACTATTTAAGGAATTAAATAGTTTTGGGACCATAATAATTATGGCTACTTGTTGATAATTATTGGAGATGAGGGTAGGTGGTGTGTACAAGGTGTAGAAAGCATTTGCAACCTTGTGGAAAGGAAATCCCACCTGAATAAGATGGAAACCCAGGAGTTGATGATCTAGGGTGAGGTTATTTTTATACCACCAAATCATGCTTGCATCTTGGAGCTTAGAGATCACCTTGGTGCAAGGGATAGGTGGGAGGGTAGACCAGGTTTTGTAGATGATCATGTTAGAAGGAGTTAGAATTACCTGCATTTGAGGTGATCTAGAAATGATGGCAAACTTTGTTGAAATTAAGGCTGTCGGGCAATAATGAGTCAGGATGCCTTATAAACCATGTGGGTTTAATAAGCTCAAAGGTCCACATGGGACAAGGGAAGTAGATTTAGATAGACATAAATGAGTAGAACACAACCATGCAGAGGGTTGGTCCATAGGAGTTTGGATGGTGATTTGAGCTTCTACCAAAGTAGGCAGGATGACTAGTTTTGTAGGAAATGTTATTTTCTTGTCTGCAAAACCATCACGGACAAGTGGGTTGGAGAAGGATGTAACCAGGGGCCAATGTGGGACTTGGTAGTACTTAGGATGGTTAACAAAGTGGTTCAAGTGCATTTCCGAAAATGCACAAGGTTTGAGGAAAGGAGGCATTCAAAAAGGTGATGTTGAAACTGTTTCCAGACTTAGTCAAAATTGGCAGTTTTGAGGAATTTGACTAGAGTATGAGAGGGAATGTTCTTGGAGGAGTTGCAAGGTATCAGAGCTTTACTAAGGGAGTGATATTGAGGTGTAGAGTGAGTAGAGGAGATTCTTTCTTGATATTGGTCTTCATGAACTTGGAAACATCTAGAATGGAGATCCTAGAATTGATCTGGTTAAGGGTTTTGGATGATCACCTAGTGGCTAGGGATCAGATCTAGGTTGGTATCCTTGCTTAGGGATGGATGATTTGGAAACATCTTGAGCCTAGTGATGAGCTCCTAGGTTGGCTCGTACTACTTACTACTTCCTAAGCAAACAAGTCAAACGGCTCGTACTACTCTAGGGTTACCATCAAGCTTAGCTTGAGGTAGGGTTGGGGCATTTTGAAGAGATTGAGTTTTGAATAAGATGGGGGTTATTGGTATCTCTACCAAGAGTAGAATTCAAGTGCTTTTTGAAACAGGTTTTGGGAACACTAGAGGTAAGATTAGTTGAGTGTTCTGTCTTAAAAACATAAGGAGATTGTAATATATATATCTCCATAGTTTTATAAATAGAAGCTACCAAAATTGTTTTGGTTACATAGGCATCTTGGCTCATGTTTTGAAATGCCAGAATGTTTGAGAATATGTAAAATAAGCCAAGACTATTTTGGTAAATAGCTTTTGTCAACTGAGGGTGAGGTAAGGAGTATCCTAAGATACACATCATAAGCACAAGTGCAAGCAAACAACAAGCAAGCACTGCACCAAAACACTAGAAAAAGATTTTGTTCCCTCTGATTTTTGTATTCTGGACAACAAATCAGGGTTGCTGAAATTGGGATGTTACAACACACATGTAATGAAACTGGTGGATCCATATGTGGCCTGTGAGAAGAACACACATTTCAATGACTCTAGATGTGGTTTGTGAAAAGAACACACATGTAATGACACTGGTGGATCCATATGTGGTTTGTGAGAAGAACACACATGCAATGACAATGGGTGTGGTTCATGAAAAGAAAACACATCCAATGAACTCTGGTGGATCCATATGTGGTTTGTGAGCAGAACACACATGCAACGACTCTAGATTTGGTTTGTGAGAAGAATAGACATGCAATGACACCGGTGGATCCATATGTGGTTTGTGAGAAGAACACACATTTCAATGACTCTAGATGTGCTTTGTGAAAATAACACACACGCATGACACCGGTGGATCCATTTGTGGTTTGTGAGAAGAACACACATACAATTACAATGGGTGCGGTTCATGAAAAGAACACACATCCAATGACACTAGTGGATCCTTATGTGGTTTGTGAAAATAACACACATTCAAAGACTCTAGATGTGGTTTGTGAGAAGAACACACATGCAAGGACACTTGTGGATCCATATGTGGTTTGTGAGAAGAACACACATGCAATGACTCTGACGGATCCATATGTGGTTTGTGAGAAGAACACACATGCAATGTCTCTGGATGTGGTTTATGAGAAGAACACACATGCAGTAACACATGGTGGATCCATATGTGGTTTGTGAGAAAAACAAACATTTCAATTACTCTAGATATGGTTTGTTAAAAGAACACACATGAAATGACACAGGTGGATCCATATGTGGTTTGTGAGAAGAACACACATCCAATGACACTGGTGGATCCATATGTGGTTTGTGAGAAGAACACACATCCAATGACATTGGGTGTGGTTCATGAAAACAACACACATCCAATGCCACTAGTGGATCCTTATGGGGTTTGTGAAAAGAACACGCATGCAATTACCCTAGATGTGGTTTGTGAGAAGAACACACATGCAATGACACTGGTGGATCCATATGTGGTTTGTGAGAAGAACACACATCCATTGACACTGGTGGATCCTGTTATAGTATTAGGTATATATGGTTGTTATGGTAGTTTAGATAGATTTAGGATCTGTTTACGTACAGTCCTAACTTGACTCGTACTCTGAGATAATCCTCTTTACGCCTATATATACTCGCCCATGAGGGTCAATAATATATCCAACATATTCCGCCAAACTCATACTCTTTCATGGTATCAGCCTAAATAGATCTCAAACCCTAGCTTCCGCCGGGCTACCCCCAGGGAGGTCGATCTCCATGATCTCCGTCAGGGGTTGCGCAACCCGTATGCAGGGTTCGTCCGCCGATCCATGATCGGCTGCCCTGTATGTCTATTTTTCCGATCTCTTGATCGGTTTTTTTTGGTTTACCGATCTTAGATCAGATTGAGTCGCCCACCGCCATCGTCATCGCCGCGCCTCTACTCTGACCATCGGCATCGAGGATCTACATCACGTCCGTGCTCATGCCCCCTCTGCTGCTGAGCCTGCCTCGGCAGGCTGCCGCGCACCATAGACGGCTGCTATGCCTTTCTTAGAAAGTTACCGCGGCCACCCCCTAGGATCCTCTTCGTTGTCATCGTCCGGGACTTCACGGACAACGCCGCCATCAAATCCGATCTACACATCGTCCATGCCATGGCGCATACGGTGCACCGTTGGTCTGATCAACCGATCCCACGCCTATCTTCGCCAAGCACGTCCCCAAGCACGCGCCTACCACTGATCGAGCTACGGGCTGCCGCTGTGTCACCCTGTCGGGCCACATCGCTGCCGCGTTTGGTCCACTCTACCGGCTTCCAACGCGCCTTCCGTGGCATGTACGTCGCTGGTGGTCTCCCACCCACTGCACCGACTTGCGCCCTGCAGCTATCTCGTCCCCTTGGGTCGTAGCATGGCTGCACGCAATCTACTTCGCCATCCTCATGCATCGACGGCCTCGGCTTTCACCGCGCCATCTCCTATGGCGCGGATCGCCACTGTCTGCACATGGTCTTCGTCATGTCGCTGAGTCTTCCTCGCCTACTTCGAGCACCGCTGCCACACTTCACAAGGTAACCAGCAGGGTGCCCTCTCACCGTCGCAGGTCCCGCCGACTACCCCATCGCCACTCCAGGCATCCAGCATGACTACCATAGGTCCCCACCGGTTTCGTCGCCTTCTATGTCTTCTTCCACTACAACTTCACCGCCAGCGTCATCGCCTCATCCCCGACTACACCATCTGCTACTCTACTCTGACAACCGCAGACAGCGCTGACATCTCTCCCTTCGCCGCTCTGCGCACCGCAACCGCTCTGGAGGCTTCCTCTGCTAGTCTTTCTAACATGGCGGCAAGTTCATGATGGTCCCTGCCCCCGCACGCCTGGTACTGGCAACCCTGGGAGTGCCTTCGTCCCCGACGTGTTCCCGAGTCTGGCAAGCTCGGATCGGCGCCTCGCCTTCATCGGCTTTGACAACGTCTTCTTCAGCATCGACCCCTCTA
Source organism: Avena sativa (assembly GCA_916181665.1). Classification (NCBI taxonomy): domain Eukaryota; kingdom Viridiplantae; phylum Streptophyta; class Magnoliopsida; order Poales; family Poaceae; genus Avena; species Avena sativa. The sequence goes on from OV702290.1 coordinate 202,593,722, forward strand.
CGACTGCCTCGATAGCGTCACCGATGAGTTCTTCTTTGCATACTCGGTTCTGGCAAACCGGAGTGTGCGTTCGTCCCTGACGTGTGCCGAGTTCTCGCAAAACTATGGCCGCACCTCGTCCTCGACGGCTCGGACTGCATCGGCTGCAACATCGACACCCTCGACGACTGCCTCGACGCGTCTCCGTCATCCTCCTCGTGCACTATGCGCATGCGGCTACCTTGACACCGGCATCCCCGACCACGACATCGACCACGGCTACCCCTCGCATGACTACTTCGACCACGACACCGCCCAATGCTCTCGGCTTCCTCGACATCAGCACAAGGGCTACCACCTCACTTGAGCATCACCAGCTTCCTATACAGTCCAACCGCGACGCGACACCGTCCTTGATGTTCCCGCTATGACTGCGGGGGGATGTTAGCCTACTGGATGCTACTTCGGTTTATCTCCAGTCTGACCGTCCGCGATATTCCAGTTGTTCACGACGCTACCGCTACAACTACGGGGGGATGTTAGAATATTAGGTATATACGGTTGTTATGGTAGTTTAGATAGAGTTAGGATCTGTTTATGTACAGTCCTAACTTGACTCGTACTCCAAGATAATCCTCTTTACGCCTATATATACTCGCCCATGAGGCTCAATAATATATCCAACATATTTTGCCAAACTCATACTCTTTCAGATCCATATGTGGTTTGTGAGATGAACACACATGCAATGACACTAGGTGTGGTTCATGAAAAGAACACACATGCAATCAAAATGGTGGATCCATGTGTGGTTTGTGAGAAGAACACACACCCAAAACACACATGCAATGACACTGGTGGATCCATATGTGGTATATGGAAAGAACATACATGCAATGACACTAGCTGTGGTTAATGAAAAGAACATACATGCAATGACTCTGATGGATCCATATGTGGTTTGTGAAAAGAACCCACATGTAATGACACAGGTGGATCCATATGTGGTTTGTGAGAAGAACACACATGCAATGACATTGGGTATGGTTCATGAAAATAACACATATCCAATGAACTCTGGTGGATCCATATGTGGTTTGTGAGAAGAACACACATGCAATGACACTGACGGATCCATATGTGGTTTGTGAGAAGAACAGACATACAATTACAGTGGTGGATCCATATGTGGTTTGTGAAAAGAATACACCTGCAATGACACTGGTGGATCCATATGTGGTTTGTGAGAAGAACAGACATGCAATGGCACTGGGTGTGGTTCATGAAAAGAACACACATCCAATGAACTCTAGTGGATCCATATGTGTTTTGTGAAAAGAACACACATGCAATGACTCTAGATGTGGTTTCTGAGAAGAACACACATGCAATATCCATATGTGGTTTGTGAGAATAACACACATTTCAATGACTCTAGATGTGGTTTGTGAAAAGAACACACATGCAATGACACAGGTGGATCCATATGTAGTTTGTGAGAAGAAGACACATCCAATTACACTAGGTGTGGTTTATGAAAAGAACACACATCCAATGACACTGGTGGATCATTATGTGGTCTGTGATAAGAACACACATGGAATGACTCTAGATGTGGTTTGTGAGAAGAACACACATGCAAGGACTCTAGATGTGGTTTGTGAGAAGAACACACATGCAATGACTCTAGATGTGGTTTGTGAGAAGAACACACATGCAATGACACTGGTGGATCCATATGTGGTTTGTGACAAGAACACACATTTCAATGACTCTAGATGTGGTTTGTGAAAAGAGCACACATGCAATGACACTGGTGGATCCATATGTGGTTTGTGAGAAGAACACACATGCAATGACACTGGGTGTGGTTCATGAAAATAACACGCATCCAATGAACTCTGGTGGATCCATATGCGGTTTGTGAGAAGTACACACATGCAATGACTTTAGATGTGTTTTGTGAGAAGAACACACATGCAATGACACTGGTGGATCCATATGTGGTTTGTGAGAAGAACAAACATTTCAATGACTCTAGATGTGGTTTGTGAAAAGGAGACACATGCAATAACACTGGTGGATCCATATGTGGTTTGTGAGAAGAACACACATCCAATTACTTTGGGTGTGGTTCATGAAAAAACACATATCCAATGACACAGGTGGATCCTTATGTGGTTTGTGAAAAGAACACACATGCAATGACTCTAGATGTGGTTTTGTGAGAAGAACACACATGCAATGACACTGGTGGATCCATATGTGCTTTGTGAGAAGAACACACATCCAATGAAACTAGTGGATCGATATGTGGTTTGTGAGAAGAACACACTTGCAATGACTCTGGATGTGGTTTATGAGAAAAACACACATGCAATGACACAGGTAGATCCAAATGTGGTTTGTGAGAAGAACACACATTTCAATGACTCTAGATGTGGTTTGTGAGTAGAACACACATGCAATGACACTGGTGGATCCATATGGGTTTTGTGAGAAGAACACACATCCAATGACACTAGTGGATCCATATGTGGTTTGTGAGAAGAACACACATCCAATGACAATAGGTGTGGTTCAAGAAAAAACACACATCCAAAACACACATGCAATGACACTAGTGGATCCATATGTGGTTTGTGGAAAGAACATACATGCAATGACACTAGCTGTGGTTAATGAAAAGAATAGACATGCAATGACTCTAGTTGTGGTTAATGAGAAGAACACACATGCAATGACACTGGTGGATCCATATGTGGTTTGTGAGAAGAACACACATCCAATGACATAGGTGGATCCATATGTGGTTTATGAGAAGAACACATATCCAATGACACTGGGTGTGGTTCATGAAAAGAACACACATCCAATGATACTAGTGCATCCTTATGTGGTCTGTGAAAAGAACAAACGTGCAATGACTCTAGATGTGGTTTGTGAGAAGAACACACATTCAACGAAACTGGTGGATCCATATGTGGTTTGTGAGAAGAACACACATCCAATAACACTAGTGGATCCATATGTGGTATGTGAGAAGAACACACATGCAATGACACTGGGTGAGGTTCATGAAAATAACACACATCCAATGAACTCTGTGTAACATCCCAAAACTTTAATTCAAGCCTATCAAGATCCAAATCATCAAAATTAGGGTTAACAAAAACTTTTCCAAATTAAAAATGAAAGCATTCATGTGTATGTGCATTTAAAATAGGAATTGATTTGAATTGCCATGGTTCGGTGATTCTTTGGTTGTAAAATGTTCCTTAGGTGATTTAAGCATCATCTACATCATTCCCAAACTTTTCCCAAAGAAAATAAAATAAAAAACAATTAAAAAGGAGGAATGGTCATTTTGGCCATTTTAATCAACTACACTACATTGAGTGTTCCTAGCACTCATTTCTCAACAGAAATAATTCTAGATCTTTACACCCCTTGCTAGTACACATAATGAGGTACCAAGGCCCACCTTTTGATCTGCTACAAACATTCAAATACTTATTTTAAATGGCATGTGAAAATTGAATTCAATGCATATGCCTAGATCACCCCTATTTCAAAAACCATCAAATTGAGCTCCAGTTTCAAAACCCTTGCAACCAGAGACTACCTAGTACCAGTGTAGATCACTCAAAAATTTTGAAACCAAAATTCAAACTTTGGTCTCTTGCGGCCATTTCATCAAACAGGTGGCAGGCACAAATCTGGCCAAATTCCAAACACTATAGTGTGCAGTGATTTTGGTCACCGTTTGGGCCTAACTCGGTCCCCTTGTCCCCCCAGCTAAAACCCCGGCCCTATCTCTCTCTCCCTCTCCCCTAGCTGCTCCAGTGCCAAGCCGCCCGACGCCATGCGCCAGGTCGACCATGGACGGCTCGCCCCAGCCCGTCCCACGCTCTCCTTCGCCTGTTGGCAAACAGGCGCCATCACACCGCACCGCCTCGACTAGCCCTCGACCAAAATCGAGCGGAGGACAAGCCCCAGTTGCTCGCACCCATGCCTCTGTCCGCCATGCCGATCACCTCGGAGCGCCGCGCCCGCCAGAGCAGCACCGGCCTCGCCTAGCCCTAGCCTTGCGTGGCAGCACCCGCAGCAGGCCCAGCAACCGCCCAGAAATCCTCGTTTGCCACCTCGCGACCAGCAGCCCAGAGGAACCGCGTCGAGCACCGCCGCCCGCGCTCAGTTCACCGCACGCTCCCGACCCGTAGAGCCCTCGCCTTGCCGCGCCATTAAGTCCTAGAGGACCGCCAGGGGACAGAGAACCCATCGCCACCCTCGCCCATGCCGAGAGCGCTCCGCATCGTAATCACCAATGACCTCACCGGAGCCCACTCTGCCCTCTCGTCGACCCTATATAAAGAGACCACCCCAGCACCATTTCTCCACACTCCCACACTCCCCACCTCTCACTGAACCTCACCCACCTCTTGCCGATGCCGCTCGAGCTCTGCCTGACCGGAATTGGAGCCGAAGCCGCTGCAGCAGCAGGAGAAGGGCGCCTGCGATTTAGGGCACCCGAAGCTCCGCCGCAACCGCGCCTCGCCTTGCCGTTGTCTACCAGCCCGTTTGCCCGCCTCACCCACCTTGCTGGAGCCCTGGTACGCCCCCAATCGACCCCCACCGCCGCGTCTAGGTTAGACTCTCGCCGGAGTAATCCGTCATCGATAATGACTCTCCATCGTTAGATCCCCTTTTAATCGTGCGGCCTAGAATGCTAGATACCGTTTCGGTGTTTTTGTTCCGCTGACTGGTGGAGCCCGCATGTCAGGCATCCCGTTGCGTGCACTGTGCGTAGCTGGGCCGGCCCAGTGAGTTCCTGCGCGAGTTAGAAATTCAAATTTAGTTTTTTCTATTTAGAGTTAATCTAGTTTTTGTCCACTAGTTTAAAAATCAATTCTGGGAGTTTGACAAATCCAAACTGCATGAAACCTATTTTTCCTGAAAGGTATTGAAATGATCTATCCAAGGCAGTTGGATTTAATTCAATTAGAGTTATAGATCTCTCCTAGTAAAAATAACAAAACAGAAGCTTTTGCACCTTGCAACATTTTTATAAAATCAACCAAGATAGGTTTTGAGTTGATTCCAACTCTCAAAAATCACATTTCATCATATCTATCTAAATATGTAATAATATTAAGGTTTTCATGCAGTGACTTTGGACTAGTACCAAAATAATGCTATATAGGCATTTCTAGTCACTTTAAATCATTAAATAATGAACTTAAACCAAAGTAATTATGATCCAACCTTTAAATCACATTCCCACATGTTAGAATATGTGGTGATGACATGTGTCCACATGATCCCATATTTGAAGTGGTGAATATTAAATCTTAGTTAATTTTTCAATGAGTAGAAATTACTTTTCTAAAATAAAAAGGAAGAAACTAGTGAATAAAACTTGTGATGCTTGTGATGATAATAGATCATCAATTGTGTGCCTTAGAGTACTAACTAGACTAGTTAAGTATTGTTTGGTGATTATGTACTCCGTATGTATTTATAGAAGATAGTACCGACCTAGCTTACGAGGAGGAGGAGTGCTACCAAGAAGAAGAAGAACAAAACTTCAACCATTGCACCAACCAAGGCAAGCTAGCACTATCCAAGTTAACCCTTGCAAGTTGTACTTGCAAGCCACCATTGAAAGTGCAAGCTATTGTTAGCAAGCTAGAATGAAGAGAGATGAATGAGCAGAGATGCTTTACGCATGCTTTGGTTACACCACCTTGACTATTACTACCCCAAGTATTACCTTACAAGCTTTAATTCCTTTAGTTTACACAAAGTCCTTTACTTGTTTTGAAGGTAGCATAAAAAGTATAAAACTTGACATATTTAGCTAAGCTTTAGATGTCATTCTATGGCATGAGATTGAACCCATCATCTTTCCACCTTAGTGAACACTCTTAACTTAGTAGTTTAGAGTAGATCAAAACTTGAGTCACTTTAGATGGGAACAATTAGTGAAAATGAATTGTGAAAACCTTGGAATGATCAGTCATTCTATTGAGATGTTTTGACATGTGTTGAGAAACACAAATGGTTTATGATGATGAAAATGTTGAGGCATGACCCTTAGCCCTTTTATAAAACTGATGGTTGGATTCGGATGCGATACCATTCCAAATTTACCGTACAACCACACTACCTGAATTGGGTAAGGCTTAGCTAGAAATTTATATGCATTAGTATTAGTTCCCTCGTGGGAGAGGTTTGAGCTGAGGCTACCTCTCAATGTTGTCCACCTATGTAGTGCCCAAGATGACTGATGGTCATGGTTGGGAGGCCATGCTCATAGGAGAGGTGCTTATAATAGGGTGTGTAAATGAAAGGTTATGTTTGATTATCTGCATACTAAGTATGATGATTCAGGGTTATCCCTGACAGATGTATCAAATCTTGTGGTGAAAGTGTACCTCCTCTGTAGAGTGTCAAACTATCCGAATAGCCGCGTCCATGGTTATGGACAGTTGGAATGGCCATACTGTTTTGTTGTCAGATGTTTTAAAAACAACTTATGAGATGAATGATGAATCTTGACTTGACCACAACAGGGTTGTGTTTATGATACTAGCTTCCCAACTTAAGTGATTCTAGAACTTTATTTTATCTTTCTTTTCTTCAGAACTCAGCTGAGGTTTCAAACTTAACCTTATAGTTAAACATTGAGTTTAGAACTATATTACTTGTTAGTAGTAGTTTGCGAGTACTTAAAGAGTACTCATGGCTTTTGTCCATGGCTATTCTCATGGCCAGACTATGAAGGAGACTATCAAGATGATGGCCAGCAGGACGGCTATGATAACTAGGACTATCTGCCTTCGTCAGCATTGCCTGTGCCCCTAAAGATGGACCCTACCGCTACGCTTATCTTTTATTTCCGCTGCTTGTATTCAGACTGGATCATAAGATCCTTATTTGTGTAAGACCTTATGTATGGTTTGTAATGGATGATGTACTGTGATATCCAATCCGTTATGTCTCGCAAAAATGGTAATCCCGAGATTGCGAGGTATGCAATAACGGGCATCTGGGATTAAAAATCCGGGTGTTGACAAGTTGGTATCAGAGCCATCCTGACCATAGGAGACCCTAGTTAGAATGGATGTCCGAATAAAAACTTAGTTTCAAAACCAAAGTGAGTATTTACAAAAAACTATCTCCTCTCTTATCCTTGGGAATTCTTTCTTTCTCAAAAATTCATGTTCCTCAAAATTCTTACATTACTACTTAAAATTTGACACACTTGATCACTTCACTAATTTCCTCATCCTTAATTCTTGTAGATGGAGACTCAGTTCAGCAAGTTTTACCAGTTGGGAAATGGAGGTCAGCTGATCTTCAAGAGGGATCTGGATTCACTGTCGGAGTTCTTGGGACGCCCACATCAGGATTTTCTTGGAGCTCAACTTGCAGGACCCCCAGGAGGAGACCTATAGTGGCTAGTCATAGCGGATCTTAGAGGAAGCATTGAAGCACCAACTTCTAGAAGAATTCAGTTCTTCGTGAGAGAGAACAACTAGCTAGATGGATTAGCCAGGGCAATGCATGAAGCTCTCGCACGTCTATGTGACCTCAGCGTCAATAAGATCCAAGCAACCCGTTTTGCCCACTATGCAAGACGTGACTTCATGGGAATGCCGATGGAGATGCCAAGTCACCCAGAGTTGAGGCATCAAGTGGATAATATTGACTTCTTGCTGCATGACAGACAGCAGGAACTGGATAATGCCAGGGAGTTATCCAACCAGAACCGTGCCATTGCTGACCAGAAGGCCCAGACTTTCGCACTGCTCGTCCAGGATCGCCAGTCTCTTCGCCGCCAGCGCGCAAAGAAGGATCACACCATCGCCCGTCTTCGCAAGAAGGTGGCCGACCTCGAGAAGACCGTCAAGGAGCAGGAAGCTCAGCTTGCCGCCAAGGAAGAAGAAGATGAGGGTGAAGACATCCAGGGAGACATGGATTCTTACCTCAACAATGATGATGAATTTCTGGAGGAAGATGTTGTGGACTTCTACACTGACGATGAGGACTCCGACTTCATCGACGATGAGTAGATGCACTAGAGCACTGTCGTAGCATGAGATGTATCGGTCCTACTATATCGTAGCTTATAGAATGGTTCTTCAAACCATCTGTTTTCCTTTGCTTGTTGTGGTGTGTGTTGTATTGTGTGTTTGTCTGCCTGAATGAAATGGAGTTAGTTGAAAAACCTGAGTCTAACTAAAAGTTTTAGCTTTCAAAAACCAAAACCATGAACCTTAGAATTTCCCTCTTACCCCTATATCTATCTCAATCTTCAATGACTCGTGGAAACCAAGGAGGGAGCCGCTCGTCACATGACCCAATGCTCTAGATATTGCAGAATCTCATCGCCGACCGTGAAGCAAGCAGGGCAGAACGTCAAGCCAACTTAGCAACACTACAGCAGATAGCCCAGATGGCTCTCAACAACCAAGGACATGGAAATCAAGATCACCATGGATCCAAACTCAAAAAATTTCAGAATACCAATCCCCCAATCTTCAACCAATCTGAAAACCCATTAGATGCTGACGACTGGTTATAGACAATGGAAAACAACCTCGAAGTTGCAGGAGTTGATGAAAACGAGAAAGTTATGTTCGCCACCCACTATCTGGCGGGAGATGCAAGAGCTTGGTGGAATAGCATCCGCAATATGAACCATGGTCAAGTGATGACATGGGAAGCATTCAAAGTCAAGTTCAGCCGCACCCACGTGCCGCAAGGTATCGTCAACAGGATGAGAGATGAATTCTGTGAATTGAAGCAAGGAAGAATGGTTGTGGTAGAATACCGTGACAGATTCCTGTCACTTGCCAGATATGCACCGGATGAAATCAACATGGAGGCCAGGAAGAAGGAAAGATTCTTGAATGGACTGCATGATGAGATGCAGACTGTCCTTGTCAACATCCATTTTTAGGACTCGAAGAGCTAGTCGACTCTGCCATTCAGATGGAAGGGAAGATTAACTAGGCAGACGACAATCGCAAACGTCGTATGATGCAGCAATCAGGATCCAGTAGTCACCAGAAGTACCGTCCCAACCCCTCACCAGGATATGCACCAAGGAACAGCCGACCCCCAATGTCTCGCCCAAGCTACCCCAACCGTAGCGGAGGCAATGTGAAGTTCGGAGGAAACCATCCCAACTCCGGCAACGCCAACAATTTCACCCGTGCACGTCCCAAGAACAACAACATAAACAACAACAACACTACACCCAGAACTGGCAGCAATGCTATACCTGTCGCAGTCAAGGACAAGTCCCAGATCACTTGTTTTGAGTGTGGAGTGAAGGGTCACTATTACAATGAGTGTCCCAAGAAGACTGCAGCCAATGCCACTGTGAATGCCCCAGCCCAACAGCAACGTCGTGTTCAACCAGGAAGAAGATTTGCCCCAGGGAACCCTCACAACCGCAACGGTCGTCTCTTCCACATGAACGCAGAAGAAGCCCAGGAAGCGCCAGATGTAGTGCTGGGTATGTTTTCTTTCAACTCAGTTTTAGCAAGAGTATTGTTTGATTCAGGAGCATTGCATTCATTTGTTACCGAAGAATTTGCATGCAGTAGTAAGATTCACCCAACCAACCTGAAGCATGTCATGATAGTTCATATCCCCGGTTCAACTACAAAAGCTAGAAAAATTTGCAAAGTTGTGCCTATCAGAATACATGGGATAGATTTTTATGCCAACCTAATTGTACTTGGAACCAAAGTATTGGAAGTAGTACTTGGTATGGACTGGATGTCAAGGCATAAAGGACTGATAGACTGTGCTAAGAAAGCCATCACCATGACCAGTAGTTCGGGAGTAACAGTAGAACTTATCTCTAAAACCTTACCCCGTCAATTCAAGTGCAACAAGAGTCTAGCCCTACCCACCAAAGACCAAGTCAGAGTAGTCCGTGAATACCCCGACGTATTCCCAGATGAATTGCCAGGTATGCCCCCGGATAGGGATATTGAGTTCATCATCGAACTAATCCCCGGAACCGGACCCATAGCCCAGAGACCCTGTAGCATGAACCCCTCAGAGTTAGTGGAACTGAAGAAGCAGTCAGATGCCATGTTAGCAACAGGCTTGATTCAACCAAGCGCATCGCCATGGAGATCACCCGTGTTATTCGTCGACAAGAAAGATGGAGGCAATCGTCTGTGTATAGATTACAGAAAGTTGAATGACGTCACCATCAAAAACAAGTACCCCTTGCCAAAGATAGAGGATCTATTTGATCAGTTGACTAGAGCCCGGGTATTCTCAAAGATTGATCTTAGGACTCGTTATCACCAACTTAAGATTCGTGCAACAGATATTCCGAAGACCGCCTTTACTACTCGCTATGGTTTATACGAGTATATGGTTATGTCTTTTGGATTAACCAATGCCCCTGCTTATTTCATGAATCTCATGAATAAGATCTTTATGAATTTCCTAGATAAGTTTGTAGTTGTGTTTATCGACGACATCCTTATATACTCCAAGTCAGAAGAAGAGCATGAGCAACATTTGAGAATCATCCTAGAAACCTAGAGAGAGCATCAGTTATATGCCAAGTTCAGCAAGTGTGAGTTTTGGCTGAAAGAAGTAGGATTCCTAGGACATATTGTGTCTGCCGAGGAGTCTCTGTTGATCCCTCCAAGATCAAAGATGTCGAAGAATGGGAAGCCCCAACCACTCAAACCCAAGTCCGTGCATTTCTCGGATTAGCAGGATACCACCGCAAGTTCGTAGAAGGATTCTCGAGCATCGCCCGACCCATGACCCAATTATTGAAGAAGGACAAGAAGTTTGAATGTACTGACAAATGTGAAGCCAGTTTTCAGGAGCTGAAGAAGAGATTGATATCAGCCCCAATTTTGATCATGATAGACATCAAGAAGCCGTTTGATGTATATTGTGATGCATCCAAGATTGGTCTAGGATGTGTATTGATGCAAGAAGGCAAAGTCATCACGTATCTGTCTCGACAACTGAAGCAGCATGAGCAGAACTATCTGACCCATGATCTCGAGCTAGCAGCCATGGTTCTAGCGTTAAAGACATGACGTCATTATTTGATGGGAAATCGCTGTGAGATTTACTCAGATCACAAGAGCTTAAAGTATATTTTCACTCAGAAGGAGCTGAATATGAGGCAAAGGAGATGGATAGAGTTAATCAAGGATTATGACCTTGACATTCACTATCACCCCGGCAAAGCCAATGTGGTAGCGGATGCTCTTAGCAGATTGTCGTGTAGGCTAAACACCATGATCAAGGAGAAGCAACCAAGTTTGTATGAAGAGTTGGAGCAGTTCAGGACTGAATTAGTTAGCAAAGGATTCTTAGCTAGCATTGAACTTCAAACAAATTTGATTAGCCAAATCCAGGAAGCCCAGAAGGGGAATGAAAGTATCGACGGAATCAAACATCATATTGGTACAGGAAAGGTACCTGGATTCACTAAAGACGAAGAAGGAGTAGTATGGTACAAAGGACGTATCTATGTGCCAGCAGATTCAGAGCTAAAGGAAATTATCATGAAGGAAGATCATGATACTCTTTATTCTATCCACCTCGGAGGAACCAAGACGTATCAAGATTTGAAAGAGCAATTTTGGTGGCACAAGATGAAGAGAGAAATCGGAAGCTATATCGCCAAATGTGACATCTATCAAAGAGTCAAAGCAGAGCATTAGAGACCTGCAGGACTGTTGCAACCACTGCAGATTCCAGAATGGAAATGGGATTCCATCGGAATGGACTTTATCACCGGTTTGCCTACTTCCAGCAGGGGAATTGACTCAATCTGGTTCATAGTTGATAGACTGTCCAAGGTAGCCCACTTTATACCTATCAAGACTATCTACCAGAGTGCCAAGTTAGCAGAGCTGTATATTGCTAGGATTGTTAGTCTGCATGGAACCCCCAAGACCATCGTATCAGATCGAGGAACCCAGTTTACTTCAAGATTTTGGCAAAAAGTTCAGGAAGGATTAGGAACCAAGTTGAATTTCAGCACCGCGTATCACCCGCAAACAGATGGACAGACTGAGAGAGTCAACCAGATCCTTGAGGATATGCTTAGAGCTTGTGTGTTGGAATACGGATCAAAATGGGAAGACTGCCTGCCTTTCGCAGAATTCTCATATAACAACAGTTATCAAGCTAGTTTGCAGATGGCACCATTTGAATTCCTATACGGGAGAAAGTGTCGTACCCCTTTGAATTGGTTGCAAGTAGGAGAGAGTCAGATTTTTGGACCTGACATTCTCCGGGAAGTAGAAGAAAAGGTTCACAAAGTCCATGAGCACCTCAAGACCGCTCAATCCAGACAGAAGAGTTATGCTGACAAGAGAAGGAGAGACCTGACTTTCAATGTCGGAGATTTTGTATAGCTCAAGGTTTCACCATTGAAGGGAACTCAACGCTTTAGTCTGAAGGGAAAGTTAGCCCTAGATATATCGGACCTTTCAAGATTCTGAACCGTCGAGGAGAAGTATCGTATCAGCTGGAACTGCCTGAAGAGATGTCAGCCATCCACAATGTGTTTCATATCTCGTTACTTCGCAAATGCTTGGAAGTGCCCGAGAAGACTGAATTCTTCAAGAACATCGATCACGGAGCCGTAGAAATCAATAATGACCTGACCTATCGGTAAGTGCCCATCCGTATCTTAGAAGAAGCCTACAGAACCACCAGAACCAGGAGTATAAAGTTTCTCAAGATTCAGTGGAGCAACCATACCGAGGAGGAAGCCACTTGGGAGCGCAAAGATTACATTAGGACAGAGTTCCCCGATCTCTTTAGTTCCTAGTTTTCTTTGTAAATCTCGGGACGAGATTTTGTTTTAGGGGGAAAGGTTTGTAACATCCCAAAACTTTAATCCATGCCTATCAAGATCCAAATCATCAAAATTAGGGTTAACAAAAACTTTTCCAAATTAAAAATGAAAGCATTCATGTGTATGTGCATTTAAAATAGGAATTGATTTGAATTGCCATGGTTCTGTGATTCTTTGGTTGTAAAATGTTTCTTAGGTGACTTAAACATCATCTACATAATTCCCAAACTTCTCCCAAAGAAAATCAAATAAAAAACAATTAAAAAGGAGGAATGGTCATTTTGGCCATTTTAATCAACTACACTACTTTGAGTGTTCCTAGCACTCATTTCTCAATAGAAATAATTCTAGATCTTTACACCCCTTGCTAGTACACATAATGAGGTACCAAGGCCCACCTTTTGATCTGCTAAAAACATTCAAATACTTATTTTAAATGGCATGTGAAAATTGAATTCAATGCATATGCCTAGATCACCCCTATTTAAAAAACCATCAAATTGAGCTCCACTTTCAAAACCCTTGCACCCAGAGACTACCTAGTACCAGTATAGATCACTCAAAAAAATTAAACCAAAATTCAAACTTTGGTCTCTTGCGGCCATTTCATCAAACAGGTGGCAGGCACAAATCTGGCCAAATTCGAAACACTATAGTGTGCGGTGATTTTGGTCACCTTTTGGGCCTAACTCGGTCCCCTTGTCCCCCCCGCTAAAAACCCGGCCCTATCTCTCTCTCCCTCTCCCCTAGCTGCTCTAGTGCCAAGCCGCCCGACGCCATGCGCCAGGTCGACTATGGACGGCTCGCCCCAGCCCGTCCCGCGCTCTCCTTCGCCCGCTGGCAGACAGGCGCCATCACACCACACTGCCTCGACCAGCCCCTGACCAAAATCGAGCGGAGGACATGCCCCAGTTGCTCGCGCCCATGCCTCTGTCCGCCATGCCGATCACCTTGGAGCGTCTCGCCCGCCAGAGCAGCACCGGCCTCGCCTAGCCCTAGCCTTGCGTGGTAGCACCCGCAGCAGGCCCAGCAAGCGCCTAGACATCCTCGTTCGCCGCCTCGCGACCAGCAGCCCGCAGGAACTGCGTCGAGCACCGCCGCCCGCGCTCAGTTCACCGCACGCTCCCGACCCATAGAGCCCTCGCTTTGCCGCTCCATTAAGCCCCAGAGGACCGCCAGGGGACAGAAAATCCATCACCGCCCTTGCCCATGCCGAGAGCGCTCTGCATCGTCTTCACCGATGACCTCACCAGAGCCTGCTCTGCCCTCTCGTCGACCCTATATAAAGAGACCACCCCAGCACCATTTATCCATACTCACTCACTCCCCACCTCTCACTAAACCTCACCCACCTCTGGCCGACGCTGCTCGAGCTCTGCCTCGCCGGAATTGGAGCCAAAACCGCCGCAGCAGCAGGAGAAGGGCGCCTGCAATTTAAGGCACCACAAGTTCCGCCGCAACCGCGCCTCGCCTCGCCGTCATCTACCAGCCCGTTTGCCCGCCTCACCGACCTTGCTGGAGCCCTGGTACGCTCCCAATCGACCCCCACCGCCGCGTCTAGGTTAGACTCTCGCCTGAGTAATCTGTCGTCGACGATGACTCTCTACTGTTATATCCCCTTTTAATCGTGTGACCTAGAATGCTAGATACTGTTTCGGTGTTTTTGTTCCGCTGACTGGTGGAGCCCGCATGTCAGGTAGCCCGTTGCGTGCACTGTGCGTAGCTGGGCCGGCCCAGTGAGTTCCCGCGCGAGTTAGAAATTCAAATTTAGTTTTTTCTATTTAGAGTTAATCTAGTTTCTGTCCACTAGTTTAAAAATCAATTCTGGGAGTTTCACAAATCCAAGCTGCATCAAACCAATTTTGCCTGAAAGGTATTGAAATGATATATCCAAGGAAGTTGGATTTAATTCAATTAGAGTTATAGATCTCTCGTAGTAAAAATAACAAAAAGAAGCTTTTGCACCTTGCAACATTTTTATAAAATCAACCAAGATAGGTTTTGACTTGATTCCAACTCTCAAAAATCACATTTCATCATATATATCTAAATATGTAATAATATTAAGATTTACATGCAGTGACTTTGGACTAGTACCAAAATAATGCTATATAGGCATTTCTAGTCACTTTAAATCATTAAATAATGAACTTAAACCAAAGTAATTATGATCCAACCTTTAAATCTCATTCCCACATATTAGAATATGTGGTGATGACATGTGTCCACATGATCCCATATTTGAAGTGGTGAATATTAAATCTTAGTTAATTTTTCAATGAGTAGAAATTACTTTTCTAAAATAAAAAGGAAGAAACTAGTGAATAAAACTTGTGATGCTTGTGATGATAATAGATCATCAATTGTGTGCCTTAGGGTACTAACTAGACTAGTTAAGTATTGTTTGGTGATTGTGTACTCCGTATGTATTTATAGAAGATAGTACCGACCAAGATTACGAGGAGGAGGAGTGCTACCAAGAAGAAGAAGAAGAAAACTTCAACCATTGCACCAACCAAGGCAAGCTAGCACTATCCAAGTTAACCCTTGCAAGTTGTACTTGCAAGCCACCATTAAAAGTGCAATCTATTGTTAGCAAGCTAGAATGAAGAGAGATGAATGAGCCAAGATGCTTTAGGCATGCTTTGGTCACACCACCTTGACTATTACTACCCCAAGTATTACCTTACAAGCTTTAATTCCTTTAGTTTACACAAAGTCCTTTACTTGTTTTGAAGGTAGCATAAAAAGTATAAAACTTGACCTATTTAGCTAAGCTTTAGATGTCATTCTATGGCATGAGATTGAACCCATCATCTTTCCACCTTAGTGAACACTCTTAACTTAGTAGTTTAGAGTATATCAAAACTTGAGTCACTTTAGATGGGAATAATTAGTGAAAATGAATATGTGAAAACCTTGGAATGATCAGTCATTCTATCTAGATGTTTTGACATGTGTTGAGAAACACAAATGGTTTATGATGATGAAAATGTTGAGGCATGAGCCTTAGCCCTTTTATAAAACTGATGGTTGGATTCGGATGCGATACCACTCCAAATTTACCGTCGAATCACACTACCTGAATTGGGTAAGGCTTAGCTGGAAATTTATATGCATTAGTATTAGTTCCCTCATAGGAGAGGATTGAGCTGAGGCTACCTCTCAATGTTTTCCACCTATGGAGTGCCCAAGATGACTGATGGTCATGGTTGGGAGGCCATGCTCATAGGAGAGGTGCTTATACTAGGGTGTGTAAAGGAAAGGTTATGTTTGATTATATGCATACTAAGTATGATGATTCAGGGTTATCCCTGACAGATGTATCGAACCTTGTGGGGAAAGTGTACCACCTCTGCAGAGTGTCAAACTATTTGAATAGCCCCGTCCACGGTTATGGACAGCTGGAATGGCCATACTGTTTCGTTCTCAGATGTTTTCCAAATAACTTATGAAATGAATAATGAATCTTGACATGACCACAACAGGGTTATGTTTACGATACTAGCTTCCCAACTTAAGTGATTCTAGAACTTTATTTTATCTTTCTTTGCTTCAAAACTCAGCTGAGGTTTCAAACTTAACCTTATAATTAAAGGGTACTCATGGCTTTTGTCCCTGGCTATTCTCATGGCCAGACTATAAAGGAGACTATCAAGATGATGGCCAGCAGGACGGCTATGATAACTAGGACTATCTGCCTTCATCAGCATTGCCTGTGTCCCTGAAGATGGACCCCACCGCTACGCTTATCTTTTATTTCCACTGCTTGTTGTATTCAGACTGGATCATAAGATCCTTATTTTTGTAAGACCTTATGTATTGTTTGTAATGGATGATGTACTGTGATATCCAATCCGTTATGTCTCGCAAAAATGGTAATCCTGGGGTTGCGAGGTATGGCATAACGGCAGTCTGGGATTAAAAATCCGGGTGTTGAAACTCTAGTGGATCCATATGTGGTTTGTGAGAAGAACACACATGCAATGACTCTAGATGTGGTTTGTGAGAAGAACACACATGCAATGACACTGGTGGATCCATATGTGGTTTGCGAGAAGAACAAACATTTCAATGACTCTAGATGTGGTTTGTGAAAAGAAGACAGATGCAATAACACTGGTGGATCCATATGTGGTTTGTGAGAAGAACACACATCCAATTACACGGGGTGTGGTTCATGAAAAGAACACACATCCAATGACACTGGTGGATCCTTATGTGGTTTGTGAAAAGAACACACATGCAATGACTCTAGATGTGGTTTGTGAGAAGAACGCACATGCAATGACACTGGTGGATCTATTTGTGCTTTGTGAGAAGAACACACATCCAGTGGCACTGGTGGATCCATATGTGGTTTGTGAGAAGAATACACATGCAATGACTCTGGATGTGGTTTATGAGAAGAACACACATGCAATGACACAGGTGGATCCAAATGTGGTTTGTGAGATGAACACACATTTCACTCACTCTAGATGTGGTTTGTGAGAAGAATACACATGCAATGACACTGGTGGATCCATATGTGGTTTGTGAGAAGAACACGCATCCAATGACACTAGTGGATCCATATGTGGTTTGTGAGAAGAACACACATACAATGACACTTGGTGTGGTTCAACAAAAGAACACACATCCAATGACACTGGTGGATCCTTATGTGGTTTGTGAAAAGACCACACATGCAATGACTCTAGATGTGGTTTGTGAGAAGAACACACATGCGATGACACTGGTGGATCCATATGTGGTTTGTGAGAAGAACACACATCCAATGACACTGGTGGATCCCTATGTGGTTTGTGAGAAGAACACACACGCAATGACACTAGGTGTGGTTCATGAAAAGAACACACATCCAATGAACTCTGGTGGATCCATATGTGGTTTGTGAGAGAATACACATGTAATGACTCTAGCTGTGGTTTGTGAGAAGAACACACATGCAATCACACTGGTGGATCCATATGTGGTTTGTGATATGAACAAACATCCAATGACACTAGTGCATCCATGTGTGGTTTGTGAGAAGAACACTGATACATTGCAAATGTATCTATAATTTTTGACGTTCCATGCTTGATTTATCTACTTTCTTGTGTTTTGTCCACACTTTGGAGTACTTTTCATATGATTTCTTGGACTAACCTATTAACAAGATGCCATAGTGCCAGTTTCCTGTTTTCTGCTGTTTTTGGTTCCAGGAAGTCAGAAAATGAATATTCTCGGAATTAGACGGGACAAAAGCCAAAGTTACTATTTTCCCGGAAGACTCACGGAGCCAGAAGGAGAGTCAGAGAGGGGCCACATGGTGGCCACACCCCCCTTGGCACGGGCCAGCCCAGGGCGCGCCAGGGCATGGTGTGGGCCCCCTGGTCGGCCATCGACCTTGCCTCCTTCGCCTATAAGAGCCTCCTGATACCAAAACCCTAAATAGTCAATCAGAAATCCACGAAAAGTTCTGCCAGCAAAGGGGAAATTCGTTGGGACAGAAAGTCTCTGTTCCAGCACCCTGCCGGGACGGGGAAGTGCCCCCAGAGCCATCTCCATCGATTTCCACCACCATCTCCATCACCATTTCTGATTCCCATGATGAGGAGGGAGTAGTTCTCTCTCAAGGCTAAGGGTTCTACCGGTAGCTATGTGTTCATCTCTCTCTCTATGCATGATCATATTGTGATCATGAGCTTTGTAATCTATAAATCTACCTTGCCACTCAAGTGCTTTAATAGATCTCTGCTCTCCCCATGTGTGTGAAAGTGACAGCGTGCTCACCATGGTGGCACTTAGGCTGCAGATTACAAATACTTGTTATGAGTTATATTTGGAGTTGGATGTATTTATGAAATTGTGGTGTTTGTTGGAACCATCTAGTGCTCAAGGTGACAGTGTGGGGTTTCTAGATGGGAAAGATGAACTTTGAGGTGTGTTGTTATATCCCTACCATGGATTAGAGTGTCCAACCGGAGAGTAGTTAAGAGTAGTATCATAAAGAAGGATATATTTATATGAGAGTGTTCACTAGTGAAAGTATGATCCCTAGGCCTTGTTTCTAAGCACTAAAACACCGTTTGCTATTAGATCTATTACATGTTTGCTTGCTTCTATCTTTATTTCAGTTTTACATTAGTCTTTTCCACGCCACCAAGCTATTCTCTATCACCATTACCACTTATAATTATCCATCCCACTTGTATTTCACTATCTCTTTGCCGAACTAGTGCACCTATACACCTGACAAGTGTATTGGGTGTGTTGGGGACACAAGAGACTTCTTGTATCTTGATTGCAGGGTTGGTTGAGAGGGGATACCTTTGACAACTTACTCCCTAAGTTTGATAAACCTTGGGTGATCCACTTAAGGGAAACCTTGCTGCTATTCTACAAACCTCTGCACTTGGAGGCCCAACAACTATTTACAAGAATAGAAGTGCGTAGACATCAAGCTATTTTCTGGCGCTGTTGCCGGGGAGGTAAGGTAAAAGGTACTCACGTCTTCCGGTGTGAGTGCTCGAAGTTATTTCCTTTAGATTCTGCAATTTTGTCTTTTTGTTTCTTGTTTTCACTAGTTAGGCTTAATGGAAAACAACAAAAAAATTAGAGAGCTTTATAGTATTTATCTTGAGTTAGGACATGAAGTGTTTGAAGAGAAAATTTAAAAACCTATGGAACTTTATTTGCGTGCTAATGGCAATATTATTAGTATGAATTCTTTGAACACCATTATTTCTAATTCTATGGAAAAGTCCAAGCTTGGGGAAGCTAGTTTTTATGAAAATGATCTTTTTAGTTCCCCAACTTTGGAAGATAGCTATTCTATTGCTTATGATGATACCAAACCTCCAATATATGATGATTACAATGATGAATATGATATTTTCTGTCCACCTACTATTGAGGAGAAAACTAATGATTACAATGTGCCTCCTATATTTTATGATTATGGTGATGAGAATAATAAGGATAGCTATTTTGTTGAATTTGCTCCCACCACAAATAATAAGAATGACTATGCTTATGTGGAGAGTAATAATCATTTTATGCATGTGGCTCATGATAAGAATGTTTTATGTGATAGTTATATTTTAAATTTTATTCATGATTCTACTGAAAGTTACTATGAGAGAGAGAAACATGGTTTTATGTGTCTCAACAATATTAAGTTTCCCCTCTTTATGTTTGAAATTTTGAAGCTGCACTTGTTTTGCTTTCCTATGCTTGTTGCTTTGTGCTTTCATGACTTGTTTCTTTACAAGATTACTATGCATAGGAAGTGGGTTAGACTTAAATGTGCTTTGAATTTGCTTCTTGATGCTCTCTTTTACTTCAATTCATATTTCTTATGTGAGCATCTTCTCAAACTATCATGCCTAACTTAAAGGCGTTAAAGAAAAGTACTTATTGGGAGATAACCCAAAAGTTTTAGATGAGTCTTGGAAGTTATTACTTCAGTAATAACCGCTCCTTATCCTTTCGATTTTGTTTTTCTGCCAAGAGTAACCTCTAATGAGAGAGAAGTAATGATTGGAAAAGTTGCTGTCCCGAAACAGATTTCTGTGCCTCACCGTAAAAATTCGTGTTGAATATATGATCGTATTTTTGAGGCGTGAATATTTGTGCTTCTGCCCCAGGTTGTTATCTAAGTTTCGTTAGTTCAACACTTTTTGATTTGAGCAACAGAAGGTCTTCGAAAAAATTCGTCTTTACCTACTGGTCTGTTTTAACAGATTTCTGCCATTTTCTGCATTTGCTTCTTGTTGGTTCTTTTTTGAGTTCTTTTGGGAATTGAGATTTTTGAGGGAAGTACTTCAGTAGCTAGTGTTCTAATGGAAGTTTATTTGGTATTAGAACTGAACCTTAAGACTTATTTATCTTGAGTACACTAATGTTGCTAATAAAGATTGTGTGAAGTTTTGTATGAAGGAAAAATTTCAGGTGTATGGAAGGAATAAGTAATGAGATGAAGGATGGACTAAAGCTCAAGGTTGGGGATACCACGCGTGTCACCCGAAGAAATATCCAAGAAGTACAAGCGTCAAAGCTTGGGGATGCCTTGGGCATCCCCTTC
Source organism: Avena sativa (assembly GCA_916181665.1). Classification (NCBI taxonomy): domain Eukaryota; kingdom Viridiplantae; phylum Streptophyta; class Magnoliopsida; order Poales; family Poaceae; genus Avena; species Avena sativa. Next base: position 202,614,649 of record OV702290.1, read on the forward strand.
TTCATCAATAAAAATACCAGGTTTCTTCCAAACGCTTCATTTTTATTGTTTCATGCACAGTTGTGTTGTTCTTGGAGCGTCTTATTTTTCGTTTTTCGTTTTGGTTTTTGTTTGCTTGGTTTGCTTAGTTTGCTGAATAAATTGGTTGGACCCCCTCTTTCATGCATTGGTTTCAAATAGTTTGGTTTGGATTGGAAAAGAGTAGGAAAAGTTCATGCTTAAGTGGTAAAGAGAGCTTGTTTTTGACTGTGGCCTATGCTTTGTCATGCCATGCTTGATATTGTTGTGGCTTTATGCTTAGTATTATTTGCTATAGCATGACTTGTTATAAACAATTGAGAATTCTTAATGTGCCTTTGAAGAATCATGCGTTGTTTTAGCATATTAAAGCATAGTATAGTGGTATTCTCCTTTGATGCTTTATTTGGGTTGACTTTGCGCATGCTCACACCATGTTATGACTATCTCAAGTCACCATAGCCTTTATGATCCTTTAGTTTTCAACTTATAGTATCACTTTATGCTTTGATCAATGATGTTTTGTCGCTCTGCATGATTATGGCCATTATTGCTCTCTTAGTTTGTCGCTCCCAGTCTTTTGCTAGCCTCCACAACCAAGTATGAGTTCCACTCATGCATCCAACTCCCTAAACCAAGTTATTCCAAAGAGTCCACCATACCTACCTACTAGCTTATGCTATTCCAAGTATATTCATGCTTTTGTTTACCTACCGAATTAAACTTGTTATGAGAAAACTAGTGATTAAAGCTCTCACGAACTTGATGGCACACTTTACTTTTCTTGCCCTTAATAAACTTGAACCATTGTGTCGTCTATGTTGTATATGCTTGCACTTATTTGTTGGGGATTAGCAGAACCATGCTTTCATGGGGAACGCTTTCAACATTTCACTTGGTACTTGTACCTAGTTGATATCATGCTCTTTTGTATATGGATGTCGTCGGTGTGAAATGAAAGGAGAGCTTGTAAGTCCATGGAGTTATGTATATGTGTTAGAGAAACGCCTGGGCCGCTGGTCTAATCCATGCTGACATGGTGGAAACCTGCAGCATAACCATAATGAGCTATCTATGAAGCATTCTTATTATGAAAAAAGAGTCCTATTGAGAAAAAAAGAGAAAAAGAAAAAAAGAGATTATGAAAAGAGGAAAGAGAGAAAAAAGCACCATATTCCCATGGTAAATAAGAAGATTGCTGAGATGCTCGTTGTCTGCTTGCCTTGTCATTTTGATATGGGGATTCTTCCGTATCATCGGGCAAGGGGTACCCCATTGGCGGTTCTCTATGATACACATGTACTTACAATGACAAGAACTTACCGGTGACTAAACTTGAGTAGCATGAGGAGCGACCCTCGTATACAAGGGACATGAGATTCCTAACTTATACTTCGTCAAGCATGTACACCATAGTTTGTTCACTTTAACCTTAATCACTTCAAGATGCTTATGATAGGGGCAATGAGAGCTGAAAGCTATAAGTACCATAATTTTTGGAAGCTCTTTATGAGACTTGAATCCCTACTTCCTTCTATGAAGGCCTTTCTTCCACCATTATATTGAGTCTCCACCTTCTATCTTTATGCACCTACTTTGAGAGCATAGTGGCCATTCTTAGTTCTATGTGCATTGTCCCAAGACTAGTTGATTGATGCATAACTTGATATTGCTTGTTTTGAACGATTTGTATCTAGTCACTCTTATGAACTTTGAAGGTGTCCTATGCATTGATATTTGCTACTCTATGAGGGACAAGCTGAATACTATTATGCTATGTTTTTTTATGTGAAACAAACAAACGTCTTGCAAAGCATTGTTATTCATGAATCTTTTGTTTGTGCCTTTTCATGTTGCATCATAGTTTCTTTGTCTTATTGCTAGAACTTTGTCTTTTATGTTATGATTGAAGTATTATGATCCCAGCCTTGAATGTTTTACAAATACTTTGATCAAGTCTTTGATGGTGCATGTCACCTCAAAAATTATTCTTTCTTTTTATCACTTACCTACTCGAGGACGAGCAGGAGTTAAGCTTGGGGATGTTGATACATTGCAAATGTATCTATAATTTTTGATGTTCCATGCTTGGTTTTATCTACTTTCTTGTGTTTTGTCCACACTTTGGAGTACTTTTCATATGATTTCTTGGACTAACCTATTAACAAGATGCCACAGTGCTAGTTGCTTGTTTTCTACTGTTTTTGGTTCTAGGAAGTCAGAAAATGAATATTATCAGAATTGGACGGGACAAAAGCCAAAGTTACTATTTTCCCGAAAGACTCACGGAGCCAGAAGGAGAGTCGGAGAGGGGCCACAGGGTGGCCACACCCCCTTGGCACGGGCCAGCCCAGGCTGCGCCAGGGCATGGTGTGGGCCCCCTGGCCGGCCACCGACCTTGCCTCCTTCGCCTATAAGAGCCTCCCGATACCAAAACCCTAAATAGTCAATCAGAAATCCACGAAAAGTTCCGCAGCGCCGCCGCCACCGAAGGGGAAATTCGGGGGCATAGAAAGTCTTTGTTTCGGCACCCTGCCGGGACAGGGAAGTGCCCCCGAAGCCATCTCCATCGATCTCCACCACCATCTCCATCACCATTGCTGATTCCCATGATGAGGAGGGAGTAGTTCTCTCTCGAGGCTAAGGGTTCTACCGGTAGCTATGTGTTCATCTCTCTCTATACATGATCATATTGTGATCATGAGCTTTGTAATCTATAGATCTACCTTGCTACTCAAGTGCTTTAATAGATCTCTGCTCTCCCCATGTGTGTGAAAGTGACAGCGTGCTCACCATGGTGGCACTTAGGCTAGAGATTACAAATACTTGTTATGAGTTATATTTGGAGTTGGATGTCTTTATGAAATTGTGGTGTTTGTTGGAACCATCTAGTGCTCAAGGTGACAGTGTGGGGTTTCTAGATGGGAAATATGAACTTTGAGGTGTGCTATTATAGCCCTACCATTGATTAGAGTGTCCAACCAGAGAGTAGTTAAGAGTAGTATCATAAACAAGGATATATTTATATGAGAGTGTTCACTAGTGAAAGTATGATCCCTAGGCCTTGTTTCTAAGCACTGAAACACCGTTTGCTATTAGATCTATTACATGTTTGCTTGCTTCTATCTTTATTTCAGTTTTACTTTAGTCTTTTCCACGCCACCATGCTATTCTCTACCACCATAACCACTTATAATTATCCATCCCACTTGTATTTCACTATCTCTTCGCCGACCTAGTGCACCTGTACACCTGACAAGTGTATTGGGTGTGTTGGGGACACAAGAGACTTCTTGTATCTTGATTGCAGGGTTGCTAGAGAGGGGATACCTTTGACCACTTCCTCCCTGAGTTCGATAAACCTTGGGTGATCCACTTAAGGGAAAACTTGCTGCTGTTCTACAAACCTCTGCACTTGGAGGCCCAACAACTGTCTACAAGAATAGAAGTGTGTAGACATCAAACACACATCCAAAACACACATGCAATGACACTGGTGGATCCATATGTGGTTTGTGAGAAGAACACATATCCAATGACACTGGGTGTGGTTCATGAAAAGAACAGACCTGCAATGACTCTGATGGATCCTTATGTGGTCTATCAAAAGAACAAACGTGCAATGACTCTAGATGTGGTTTGTGAGAATAACACACATTCAATGACACTGGTGGATCCATATGTGGTTTGTGAGAAGAACACATATCCAATGACACTGGGTGTGGTTCATGAAAAGAACAGACCTGCAATGACTCTGATGGATCCTTATGTGGTCTATGAAAAGAACAAACGTGCAATGACTCTAGATGTGGTTTGTGAGAAGAACACACATTCAATGACACTGGTGGATCCATATGTGGTTTGTGAGAAGAACACACATCCAATGACTCTAGATGTTGTTTGTGAAAAAAACACACATGCAATGACACTGGTGGATCCATATGTGGTTTGTGAGAAGAACACACATCGAATGACACTGCTGGATCCATATGTGGTTTGTGAGAAGAACACATATCTAATGACACTGGGTGTGGTTCATGAAAAGAACACACATCCAATGACACCGGTGGATCCTTATGTGGTCTGTGAAAAGAACAAACATGCAATGACTCTAGATGTGGTTTGTGAGAAGAACACACATTCAATGACACTGGTGGATCGATATGTGGTTTCTGAGAAGAACACACATCCAATAACACTAGTGGATCCATATGTGGTATGTGATAAGAACACACATGCAATGACACTGGGTGTGGTTCATGAAAATAACACACATCCAATGAACTCTGGTGGATCCATATGTGGTTTATGAGAAGAACACACATGCAATGACTCTAGATGTGTTTTGTAAGAAGAACACACATGCAATGACACTGGTGGATCCATATGTGGTTTGTGAGAAGAACAAACATGCAATGCCACTTGGTGTGGTTCATGAAAAGAACACACATCCAATGAACTCTAGTGGATCCATATGTGGTTTGTGAGAAGAACACGCATGCAATGACTCTAGATGTGGTTTGTGAGAAGAACACACATGCAATGACACTAGTGGATCCATATGTGGTTTGTGACAAGAACACACATTTCAATGACTCTAGATGTGGTTTGTGAAAAGAAGACACATGCAATAACACTGGTGGATCCATATGTGGTTTCTGAGAAGAACACACATCCAATTACACGGGGTGTGGTTCATGAAAAGAACACACATCCAATGACACTGGTGGATCCTTATGTGGTTTGTGAAAAGAACACACATGCAATGACTCTAGATGTGGTTTGTGAGAAGAACACACATGCAATGACACTAGTGGATCCATATGTGCTTTGTGAGAAGAACAGACATGCAATGACACTGGTGGATCCATATGTGGTTTGTGTGAAGAACACACATGCAATGACTCTGGATCTGGTTTATGAGAAGAACACACATGCAATGACACAGGTGGATCCAAATGTGGTTTGTGAGAAGAACACACATTTCAATGACTCTAGATGTGGTTTGTGAGAAGAACACACATGCAATGACACTGGTGGATCCATATGTGGTTTGTGAGAAGAACACACATCCAATGACACTTGTGGATCCATATGTGGTTTGTGAGAAGAACACACATCCAATGACACTGGGTGTGGTTCAAGAAAAGAACACACATCCAATGACACTAGTGGATCCTTATGTGGTTTGTGAAAAGAACACACATGCAATGACTCTAGATGTGGTTTGTGAGAAGAACACACATGCAATGCCACTGTTGGATCCATAAGTGGTTTGTGAGAAGAAAACACATCCAATGACTCTGGTGGATCCATATGTGGTTTGCGAGAAGAACACACACGCAATGACACTAGGTGTGGTTCATGAAAAGAAAACACATCCAATGAACTATGGTGGATCCATATGTGGTTTGTGAGAGAACACACATGTAATGACTCTAGATGTGGTTTGTGAGAATAACACACATGCAATCACACTGGTGGATCCATATGTGGTTTGTGAGATGAACACACATGGAATGACACTGGTGGATCCATATGTGGTTTGTGAGAAGAACACACGTGCAATTACACTGGTGGATCCATATGTGGTTTGTGAAAAGAATACACCTGCAATGACACTGGTGGATCCATATGTGGTTTGTGAGAAGAACACACATGCAATGACACTGGGTGTGGTTCATGAAAAAAACACACATCCAATGAACTCTAGTGGATCCATATGTGGTTTGTGAGAAGAACACACATGCAATGACTCTAGATGTGGTTTGTGAGAAGAACACACATGCAATGACACTAGTGGATCCATATGTGGTTTGTGCCAAGAACACACATTTCAATGACTCTAGATGTGGTTCGTGAAAAGAACACACATGCAATGACACTAGTGGATCCATATGTGGTCTATGAAAAGAACACACATGCAATGACACTGGGTGTGGTTCATGAAAAGAACACACATCCAATGAACTCTGGTGGATCCATATGTGATTTATGAGAAGAACACACATGCAATGACTCTAGATGGGGTTTGTAAGAAGAACACACATGCAATGACACTAGTGGATCCATATGTGGTTTGTGAGAAGAACACACATGCAATGACACTGGGTGTGGTTCATGAAAAGAACACACATCCAATGAACTCTGGTGGATCCATATGTGGTTTATGAGAAGAACACACATGCAATGACTCTAGATGTGGTTTGTAAGAAGAACACACATGCAATGACACTGGTGGATCCATATGTGGTTTGTGAGAAGAACAAACATGCAATGCCACTTGGTGTGGTTCATGAAAAGAACACACATCCAATGAACTCTAGTGGATCCATATGTGGTTTGTGAGAAGAACACACATGCAATGGCTCTAGATGTGGTTTGTGAGAAGAACACACATGCAATGACACTAGTGGATCCATATGTGGTTTGTGACAAGAACAAACATTTCAATGACTCTAGATGTGGTTTGTGAAAAGAAGACACATGCAATAACACTGGTGGATCCATATGTGGTTTGTGAGAAGAACACACATCCAATTACATGGGGTGTGGTTCATGAAAAGAACACACATCCAATGACACTGGTGGATCCTTATGTGGTTTGTGAAAAGAACACACATGCAATGACTCTAGATGTGGTTTGTGAGAAGAACACACATGCAATGACACTAGTGGATCCATATGTGCTTTGTGAGAACAACACACATGCAATGACACTGGTGGATCCATATGTGGTTTGTGTGAAGAACACACATGCAATGACTCTGGATCTGGTTTATGAGAAGAACACACATGCAATGACACAGGTGGATCCAAATGTGGTTTGTGAGAAGAACACACATTTCAATGACTCTAGATGTGGTTTGTGAGAAGAACACACATGCAATGACACTGGTGGATCCATATGTGGTTTGTGAGAAGAACACACATCCAATGACACTTGTGGATCCATATGTGGTTTGTGAGAAGAACACACATCCAATGACACTGGGTGTGGTTCAAGAAAAGAACACACATCCAATGACACTAGTGGATCCTTATGTGGTTTGTGAAAAGAACACACATGCAATGACTATAGATGTGGTTTGTGAGAAGAACACACATGCAATGCCACTGGTGGATCCATAAGTGGTTTGTGAGAAGAAAACACATCCAATGACTCTGGTGGATCCATATGTGGTTTGCGAGAAGAACACACACGCAATGACACTAGGTGTGGTTCATGAAAAGAAAACACATCCAATGAACTATGGTGGATCCATATGTGGTTTGTGAGAGAACACACATGTAATGACTCTAGATGTGGTTTGTGAGAAGAACACACATGCAATCACACTGGTGGATCCATATGTGGTTTGTGAGATGAACACACATGGAATGACAGTGGTGGATCCATATGTGGTTTGTGAGAAGAACACACGTGCAATTACACTGGTGGATCCATATGTGGTTTGTGAAAAGAATACACCTGCAATGACACTGGTGGATCCATATGTGGTTTGTGAGAAGAACACACATGCAATGACACTGGGTGTGGTTCATGAAAAGAACACACATCCAATGAACTCTAGTGGATCCATATGTGTTTTGTGAGAAGAACACACATGCAATGACTCTAGATGTGGTTTCTGAGAAGAACACACATGCAATATCCATATGTGGTTCGTGAGAAGAACACACATTTCAATGACTCTAGATGTGGTTTGTGAAAAGAACACACATGCAATGACACTGGTGGATCCATATGTAGTTTGTGAGAAGAACACACATCCAATTACACTCGGTGTGGTTTATGAAAAGAACACACATCCAATAACACTGGTGGATCCTTATGTGGTTTGTGAGAAGAACACACATACAATGACTCTATATGTGGTTTGTGAGAAGAACACACATGGAATGACACTGGTGGATCCATATGTGGTTTGTGACAAGAACACACATTTCAATGACTCTAGATGTGGTTTTTGAAAAGAACACACATGCAATGACACTGGTGGATCCATATGTGGTTTGTGAGAAGAACACACATGCAATGACACTAGGTGTGGTTCATCAATAAAACACACATCCAATGAACTCTGGTGGATCCATATGTGGTTTGTGAGAAGAACACACATGGAATGACTCTAGATGTGGTTTGTGAGAAGAACACACATGCAATGACACTGGTGGATCCATATGTGGTTTGTAAGAAGAACAAACATTTCAATGTCTATAGATGTGGTTTGTGAAAAGAAGACACATGAAATAACACTGGTGGATCCATATGTGGTTTGTGAGAAGAACACACATCCAATTACACGGGGTGTGGTTCATGAAAAGAAGACACATCCAATGACACTGGTGGATCCTTATGTGGTATGTGAAAAGAACACACATGCAATGACTCTAGATGTGGTTTGTGAGAAGAACGCATATGCAATGACATTGGTGGATCCATATGTGGTTTGTGAGAAGAACACACATGTAATGACTCTGTATGTGGTTTATGAGATGAACACACATGCAATGACACAGGTGGATCGAAATGTGGTTTGTGAGAAGAACACACATTTCAATGACTCTAGATGTGGTTTATGAGAAGAACACACATGCAATGACACTGGTGGATCCATATGTGGTTTGTGAGAAGAACACACATCCAGTGACACTAGTGGATCCATATGTGGTCTGTGAGAAGAACACACATCCAATGACACTGGGTGTGGTTCAAGAAAAGAACCCACATCCAATGACACTGGTGGATCCTTATGTGGTTTGTGAAAAGAAAACACATGCAATGACTCTAGATGTGGTTTGTGAGAAGAAGACACATGCAATTACACTCGTGGATCCATATGTGGTTTGTGAGAAGAACACACAACCAATGACACTGGTGGATCCATATGTGGTTTGTGAGTAGAACACACACACAATGACATTAGGTATGGTTCACGAAAAGAACACACATCCAATGAACTCTGGTGGATCCATATGTGGTTTGTGAGAGAACACACATGTAATGACTCTAGTAGTGGTTTGTGAGAAGAACACACATGCAATCACACTGGTGGATCCATATGTGGTTTCTGACATGAAAAGACATCCAATGACACTGGTGGATCCATGTGCGGTTTGTGAGAGAACACACATGTAATGACTCAAGATGTGGTTTGTGAGAAGAACACACATGCAATCACACTAGTGGATCCATATGAGGTTTGTCAGATGAACACACATGCAATGACCCTGGTGGATCCATATGTGGTTTGTGAGAAGAACACACATGCAATTACAGTGTTGGATCCATTTGTGGTTTGTGAAAAGAATACACCTGCAATGACACTGGTTGATCCATATGTGGTTTGTGAGAAGAACACACATGCAATGACACTGGGTGTGATTCATGAAAAGAACACACATCCAATGATCTCTAGTGGATCCATATGTGTTTTGTGAGAAGAACACACATGCAATGACTCTAGATGTGGTTTCTAAGAAGAACACACATGCTATATCCATATGTGGTTTGTGAGAAGAACACACATTTCAATGACTCTAAATGTGGTTTGTGAGAAGAACACACATGCAATGACACTGGTGGATCCATATGTGGTTTGTGAGAAGAACACACATCCAGTGACACTAGTGGATCCATATGTGGTCTGTGAGAAGAACACACATCCAATGACACTAGGTGTGGTTCAAGAAAAGAACACACATCCAATGACACTGGAGGATCCTTATGTGGTTTGTGAAAAGAACACACATGCAATGACTCTAGATGTGGTTTGTGAGAAGAACACACATGCAATTACACTAGTGGATCCATATGTCGTTTGTGAGAAGAACACACATCCAGTGACACTGGTGGATCCATATGTGGTTTGTGAGTAGAACACACACATAATGACATTAGGTATGGTTCACGAAAAGAACACACATCCAATGAACTCTGGTGGATCCATATGTGGTTTGTGAGAGAACACACATGTAATGACTCTAGCTGTGGTTTGTGAGAAGAACACACATGCAATCACACTAGTGGATCCATATGTGGATTGTGACATGAACAAACATCCAATGACACTGGTGGATCCATGTGCGGTTTGTGAGAGAACACACATGTAATGACTCTAGATGTGGTTTGTGAGAAGAACACACATGCAATCACACTGGCGGATCCATATGTGGTTTATGAGATGAACACACATGGAATGACACTGGTGGATCCATATGTGGTTTGTGATAAGAACACACATGCAATTACACTGGTGGATCCATATGTGGTTTGTGGAAAGAATACACCAGCAATGACACTGGTGGATCCATATGTGGTTTGTGAGAAGAACACACATGCAATGACACTGGGTGTGGTTCATGAAAAGAACACACATCCAATAAACTCTAGTGGATCCATATGTGTTTTGTGAGAAGAACACACATGCAATGACTCTAGATGTGGTTTCTGAGAAGAACACACATGCAATATCCATATGTGGTTCGTGAGAAGAACACACATTTCAATGACTCTGGATGTGGTTTGTGAACAGAACACACATGCAATGACACTGGTGGATCCATATGTAGTTTGTGAGAAGAACACACATCCAATTACACTGGGTGTGGTTTATGAAAAGAACACACATCCAACAACACTGGTGGATCCTTATGTCGTTTGTGAGAAGAACACACATACAATGACTCTATATGTGGTTTGTGAGAAGAACACACATGGAATGACACTAGTGGATCCATATGTGGTTTGTGACAAGAACACATATTTCAATGACTCTATATGTGGTTTGTGAAAAGAACACACATGCAATGAAACTGGTGGATCCATATGTGGTTTGTGAGAAGAACACATCTGCAATGACACTGGGCGTGGTTCATGAATAGAACACACAACCAATGAACTCTGGTGGATCCATATGTGGTTTGTGAGAAGAACACACATGCAATGACTCTAGATGTGGTTTGTGAGAAGAACACACATGCAATGTCACTGGTGGATCCATATGTGGTTTGTAAGAAGAACAAACATTTCAATGTCTCTAGATATGGTTTGTGAAAATAAGACACATGCAATAACACTGGTGGATCCATATGTGGTTTGTGAGAAGAACACATATCCAATTACACGAGGTGTGGTTCCTGAAAAGAACACACATCCAATGACACTGGTGGATCCTTATGTGGTATGTGAAAAGAACACACATGCAGTGACTCTAGATGTGGTTTGTGAGAAGAACGCACATGCATTGACATTGGTGGATCCATATGTGGTTTGTGAGAAGAACACACATGCAATGACTCTGGATGTGGTTTATGAGATGAACACACATGCAATGACACAGGTGGATCGAAATGTGGTTTGTGAGAAGAACACACATTTCAATGACTCTAGATGTGGTTTGTGAGAAGAACACACATGCAATGACACTGGTGGATCCATATGTGTTTTGTGAGAAGAACACACATCCAGTGACACTAGTGGATCCATATTTGGTTTGTGAGAAGAACACACATCCAATGACATTCGGTGTGGTTCAAGAAAAGAACACACATCCAAGGACACTGGTGGATCCAAATGTGGTTTGTGAGAAGAACACACATGCAATGACTCTGGATGTGGTTTATGAGAAGAACACACATGCAATGACACAGGTGGATCCAAATGTGGTTTGTGAGAAGAACACACATTTCAATGACTCTAGATGTGGTTTGTGAGAAGAACACACATGCAATGACACTGGTGGATCCATATGTGGTTTGTGAGAAGAACACACATTCAATGACACTTGTGGATCCATCTGTGGTTTGTGAGAAGAACAGACATCCAATGACATTGGGTGTGGTTCAAGAAAAGAACACACATCCAATGACACTAGTGGATCCTTATGTGGTTTGTGAAAAGAACACACATGCAATGACTCTAGATGTGGTTTGTGAGAAGAACACACATGCAATGCCACTGGTGGATCCATATGTGGTTTGTGAGAAGAACACACATCCAATGACACTGGTGGATCCATATCTGGTTTGCGAGAAGAACACACACGCAATGACACTAGGTATGGATCATGAAAAGAACACACATCCAATGAAGTATGGTGGATCCATATGTGGTTTGTGAGAGAACACACATGTAATGACTCTAGCTGTGGTTTGTGAGAAGAACACACATGCAATCACACTTTTGTATCCATATGTGGTTTGTAAGAAGAACAAACATTTCAATGTCTCCAGATGTGGTTTGTGAAAAGAAGACACATGCAATAACACTGGTGGATCCATATGTGGTTTGTGAGAAGAACACACATCCAATTACACGGGGTGTGGTTCATGAAAAGAACACACATCCAATGACACTGGTGGATCCTTATGTGGTATGTGAAAAGAACACACATGCAATGACTCTAGATGTGGTTTGTGAGAAGAACGCACATGCAATGACATTGGTGGATCCATATGTGGTTTGTGAGAATAACACACATGCAATGACTCTAGATGTGGTTTATGAGATGAACACACATGCAATGACACAGGTGGATCGAAATGTGGTTTGTGAGAAGAACACACATTTCGATGACTCTAGATGTGGTTTGTGAGAAGAACACGCATGCAATGACACTCGTGGATACATATGTGGTTTGTGAGAAGAACACCCATCCAATGACACTAGTGGATCCATATGTGGTTTGTGAGAAGAACACACATCCAATGACACTGGCTGTGGTTCAAGAAAAGAACACACATCCAATGACACTGGTGTATCCTTATGTGGTTTGTGAAAAGAACACACATGCAATGACTCTAGATGTGGTTTGTGAGAAGAACACACATGCAATTACACTGGTGGATCCATATGTGGTTTGTGAGAAGAACACACATCCAATGACACTTGTGGATCCATATGTGGTTTGTGAGAAGAACACACACACAATGACATTAGGTATGGTTCATGAAAAGAACACACATCCAATGAACTCTGGTGCATCCATATGTGGTTTGTGAGAGAACACACATGTAATGACTCTAGCTGTGGTCTGTGAGAAGAACACACATGCAATCACACTAGTGGATCCATATGTGGTTTGTGAGATGAACACACATCCAGTGACACTGGTGGATCCATGTGCGGGTTGTGAGAAGAACACACATCCAAAACACACATGCAATGACACTTGTGGATCCATATGTGGTCTGTGCAAAGAACAAACATGCAATGACACTAGCTGTGGTTAATGAAAAGAACAGACATGCAATGACTCTGATGGATCCATATGTGGTTTGTGAAAAGAACACAAATGCAATGACACTAGTGGATCCATATGTGGCTTTTGATAAGAACACACATCCAATTACACTGGGTGTGGTTCATGAAAATAAAACACATCCAATGACACTTGTGAATCCTTATGTGGTTCATGAAAAGAACACACATGCAATGACTCTAGATGTTGTTTGTGAGAAGAACACACATGCAATGACACTGGTGGATCCATATGTGGTTTGTGAGAAGAACACACATCCAATGACACTGGTGGATCCATATGTGGTTTGTGAGAAGAACACACATGCAATGACTCTGGATGTGGTTTATGAGAGGAACACACATACAATGACACTGGTGGATCCATATGTGGTTTGTGAGAAGAACACACATTTCAATGACTCTAGATGTGGTTGGTGAAAAGAACACACATGCAATGACACTGGTGGATCCATATGTGGTTTATGAGAAGAACACACATCCAATGACATTGGTGGATCCATATGTGGTTTGTGAGAAGAACACATATCCAATGACACTGTGTGTTGTTCATGAAAAGAACACACATCCAATGAAACTAGTGCATCCTTATGTGGTTTGTGAAAAGAACACACGTGCAATGACTCTAGATGTGGTTAGTGAGAAGAACACACATTCAATGACACTGGTGGATCCATATGTGGTTTGTGAGAAGAACACACATCCAATGACACTGTTGGATCCATATGTGGTTTGTGAGAAGAACACACATGCAATGACATGGGGTGTGGTTCATGAAAAGAACACACATCCAATGACACTGGTGGATCCTTATGTGGTATGTGTAAACAACACACATGCAATGACACTGGTGGATCCATATGTGGTTTGTGAGAAGAACACACATGCAATGACATTGGTGGATCCATATGTGGTTTGTGAGAAGAACACACACGCAATGACTCTGGATGTGGTTTATGATATGAACACACATGCAATGACACAGGTGGATCGAAATGTGGTTTGTGAGAAGAAAGCACATTTCAGTGACTCTAGATGTGGTTTGTGAGAAGAACACAAATGCAATGACACTGGTGGATACATATGTGGTTTGTGAGAAGAACACACATCCAATGACACTAGTGGATCCATATGTGGTTTGTGAGAAGAACACACATCCAATGACGCTGGGTGTGGTTCAAGAAGAGAACACACATCCAATGACACTAGTGGATCCTTATGTGGTTTGTGAAAAGAACACACATGCAATGACTCTAGATGTGGTTTGTGAGAAGAACACACATGCAATTAAACTAGTGGATCCATATGTGGTTTGTGAGAAGAACACACATCCAATGACACTGGTGGATCCATATGTGGTTTGTGAGAGAACACACATGTAATGACTCTAGCTGTGGTTTGTGAGAACAACACACATGCAATCGCACTGGTGGATCCAAATGTGGTTTGTGAGATGAACACACATCCAATCACACTGGTGGATCCATGTGCGGTTTGTGAGAAGAACACATATCCAAAACACACATGCAATGACACTGGTGGATCCATATGTGGTTTGTGCAAAGAACGAACATGCAATGACACTAGCTGTGGTTAATGAAAAGAACAGACATGCAATGACTCTGATGGATCCATATGTGGTTTGTCAAAAGAACACAAATGCACTGACACTGGTGGATCCATATGTGGTTTGTGATAAGAACACACATGAAATGACACTGGGTGTGGTTCATGAAAAGAACACACATCCAATGAACTCTGGTGGATCCATTTGTGGTTTGTGAGAAGAACACACATGCAATGACACTAGTGGATCCATATGTGGTTTGTGATAAGAACATACATGCAATTACACTGGTGGATCCATATGGGTTCGTGAGAAGAACACACATTTCAATGACTCTAGATGTCATTTGTGAAAAGAACACACATGCAATGACACTGGTGGATCCATATGTGGTTTGTGAAAAGAACACACATGCAATGACACTGGGTGTGGTTCATGAAAAGAACACACATCCAATGAACTCTAGTGGATCCATATGTGGTTTGTGAGAAGAACACACATGAAATGACTCTAGATGTGGTTTGTGAGAAGAACACACATGCAATGACACTAGTGGATCTATATGTGGTTTGTGAGAAGAACACACATGCAATAACACTAGTGAATCCATATGTGGTTTGATAGAAGAACACAAATTTCAATAACTCTAGATGTGGTTTGTGAAAAGAACACACATGCAATGACACTGGTGGATCCATATGTGGTTTGTGAGAAGAACACACATGCAATGACACTGTTGGATCCATATGTGGTTTGTGAGAATAACACACATGCAATGACACTAGGTGTGGTTCATACAAAGAACACACATCTAATGAACTCTGGTGGATCCATATGTGGTTTGTGAGAAGAACACACATCCAATTACACTGGGGGTGGTTCATGAAAAGAACACACATCCAATGACACTGGTGGATCCTTATGTGGTCTATGAAAACAACATACATGCAATGACTCTACATGTGTTTTGTGAGAATAACGCACATGCAATGACATTGGTAGATCCATATGTGGTTGGTGAGAAGAACACACATGCAATGACTCTGGATGTGGTTTATGAGATGAACACAGATGCAATGACACAGGTGGTTCGAAATGTAGTTTGTGAGAAGAACACACATTTCAATGAATCTAGATGTGGTTTATGAGAAGAACACACATACAATGACACTGGTGGATCCATATGTGGTTTGTGAGAAGAACACACATCCAATGACACTAGTGGATCCATATGTGGTTTGTAAGAAGAACACACATCCAATTACATGGGGTGTGGTTCATGAAAAGAACACACATCCAATGACACTGGTGGATCCTTATGTGGTATGTGAAAACAACACACATGCAATGACTCTAGATGTGTTTTGTGAGAAGAACGCACATGCAATGACATTGGTAGATCCATATGTGGTTTGTGAGAAGAACACACATGCAATGACTCTGGATGTGGTTTATGAGATGAACACACATGCAATGACACAGGTGGATCGAAATTTGGTTTGTGAGAAGAACACACATTTTAATGACTCTAGATGTGGTTTGTGAGAAGAACACACATGCAATGACACTGGTGGATCCATATGTGGTTTGTGAGAAGAACACACATCCAATGACACTAGTGGGTCCATATGTGGTTTTTGAGAAGAACACACATCCAATGACACTGGGTGTGGTTCAAGAAAAGAACACACATCCAATGACACTGGTGGATCCTTATGTGGTTTGTGAAGAGAACACACATGCAATGACTCTAGATGTGGTTTGTGAGAAGAACACACATGCAATTACACTGGTGGATCCATATGTTGTTTGTGAGAAGAACACACATCTAATGACACTGGTGGATCCATATGTGGTTTGCGAGAATAACACACACGCAATGACACTAGGTATGGTTCATGAAAAGAAGAAACATCCAATGAACTCTGGTGGATCCATATGTGGTTTGTGAGAGAACACACATGTAATGACTCTAGCTGTGGTTTGTGAGAAGAACACACATGCAATCACACTGGTGGATCCATATGTGGTTTGTCAGATGAACACACATCCAATCACACTGGTGGATCCATGTGCGGTTTGTGAGAAGAACACACATCCAAAACACACATGCAATGACACTGGTGGATCCATGTGTGGTCTGTGCAAAGAACAAACATGCAATGACACTAGCTGTGGTTAATCAAAAGAACAGACATGCAATGACTCTGATGGATCCATTTGTGGTTTGTGAAAAGAACACAAATGCAATGACACTGGTGGATCCATATGTGGTTTGTGATAAGATCACACATGAAATGACACTGGCTGTGGTTCATGAAAAGAACACACATCCAATGAACTCTGGTGGATCAAATTTGTGGTTTGTGAGAAGAACAGAAATGCAATGACACTAGTGGATCCATACGTGGTTTGTGAGAAGAACAGACATGAAATTACACTGGTGGATCCATATGTGGTTCGTGAGAAGAACACGCATTTCAATGACTCAAGATGTGGTTTGTGAAAAGAACACACATGCAATGACACTGGTGGATCCATATGTCGTTTGCAAAAAGAACACACATGCAATGACACTGGGTGTGGTTCATGAAAAGAACACATATCCAATGAACTCTAGTGGATCCATAGGTGGTTTGTGAGAAGAACACACATGCAATGACTCTAGATGTGGTTTGCGAGAAGAACACACATGCAATGACACTAGTGGATCTATATGTGGTTTGTGAGAAGAACACACATGCAATGACACTGGTGAATCCATATGTGGTTTGTGAGAAGAACACACATGCAATGACACTGGTGGATCCATATGTGGTTTGTGAGAAGAACACACATTTCAATGACTCTAGATGTGGTTTGTGAAAAGAACAGACATGCAATGACACTGGTGGATCCATATGTGGTTTGTGAGAAGAACACACATTTCAATGACTCTAGATGTGGTTGGTGAAAAGAACACACATGCAATGACACTGGTGGATCCATATGTGGTTTATGAGAAGAACACACATCCAATGGCATTGGTGGATCCATATGTGGTTTGTGAGAAGAACACATATCCAATGACACCGGGTGTGGTTCATGAAAAGAACACACATCCAATGACACTGGTGGATCCTTATGTGGTTTGTGAGAAGAACACACGTGCAATGACTCTAGATGTGGTTTGTGAGAAGAACACACATTCAATGAAACTAGTGGATCCATATGTGGTTTGTGAGAAGAACACACATCCAATGACACTGGTGGATCCATATGTTGTTTGTGAGAAGAACACACATGCAATGACACTAGGTGTGGTTCATGAAAAGAACACACATCCAATGAACTCTGGTGGATCCATATGTGATTTGTGAGAAGAACACACATGCAATGAATCTGGCTTTTGTTTGTGAGAATAACACACATGCAATCACACTAGTGGATCCATATGTGGTTTGCGAGATGAACACACATCCAATGACACTGGTGGATCCATGTGTGGTTTGTGAGAAGAACACACATGCAATGACACTAGTGGATCCATATGTGGTCTGTGGAAAGAACAAACATGCAATGATACTAGTTGTGGTTAATGAAAAGAACAGACATGCAATGACTCTGATGGATCCATATGTGGTTTGTGAAAAGAACACAAATGTAATGACACTGGTGGACCCATATGTAGTTTGTGATAAGAACACACATGAAATGACACTGGGTGTGGTTCATGAAAAGAACACACATCCAATGAACTCTGATGGATCCATTTGTGGTTTGTGAGAAGAACACACATGCAAACACACTGGTGGATCCATATGTGGTTTGTGAGAAGAACACACATGAAATTACACTGGTGGATCCATATGTGGTTTGTGAGAAGAACACACATTTCAATGACTCTAGATGTCGTTTGTGAAAAGAACACACATGCAATGACACTGGGTGTGGATCATGAAAAGAACACACATCCAATGAACTCTGGTGGATCCATATGTGGTTTGTGAGAAGAACACACATGAAATGACTCTAGATGTGGTTTGTGAGAAGAACACACATGCAATGACACTGGTAGATCTATATGTGGTTTGCGAGAAGAACACACATCCAATGACACTGGTGGATCCATATGTGGTTTGTGAGAAGAACACACATGCAATGACTCTGGATGTGGTTCATGAGAAGAACACACATACAATGACACTGGTGGATCCATATGTGGTTTGTGAGAAGAACACCCATTTCAATGACTCTAGATGTGGTTGGTGAAAAGAACACACATGCAATGACACTGGTGGATCCATATGTGGTTTATGAGAAGAACACACATCCAATGACATTGGTGGATCCATATGTGGTTTGTGAGAAGAACACATATCCAATGACACTGGGTGTTGTTCATGAAAAGAACACACATACAATGAAACTAGTGCATCCTTATGTGGTTTGTGAAAAGAACACACGTGCAATGACTCTAGATGTGGTTAGCGAGAAGAACACACATTCAATGACACTGGTGGATCCATATGTGGTTTGTGAGAAGAACACACATCCAATGACACTGTTGGATCCATATGTGGTTTGTGAGAAGAACACACATGCAATGACACGGGGTGTGGTTCATGAAAAGAACACACATCCAATGACACTGGTGGATCCTTATGTGGTCTGTGAAAACAACACACATGCAATGACACTGGTGGATCCATATGTGGTTTGTGAGAAGAACACACATGCAATGACATTGGTGGATCCATATGTGGTTTGTGAGAAGAACACACACGCAATGACTCTGGATGTGGTTTATGAGATGAACACACGTGCAATGACACAGGTGGATCGAAATGTGGTTTGTGAGAAGAAAGCACATTTCAATGACTCTAGATGTGGTTTGTGAGAAGAACACACATGCAATGACACTGGTGGATCCATATGTGGTTTGTGAGAAGAACACACATCCAATGACACTAGTGGATCCATATGTGGTTTGTGCGAAGAACACACATCCAATGACACTGGGTGTGGTTCAAGAAGAGAACACACATCCAATGACACTAGTGGATCCTTATGTGGTTTGTGAAAAGAACACACATGCAATGACTCTAGATGTGGTTTGTGAGAAGAACACACATGCAATTACACTGTGGATCCATATGTGGTTTGTGAGAAGAACACACATCCAATGACACTAGTGGATCCATATGTGGTTTGTGAGAATAACACACACGAATGACACTAGGTATGGTTCATGAAAAGAACACACATCCAATGAACTCTGGTGGATCCATATGTGGTTTGTGAGAGAACACACATGTAATGACTCTAGCTGTGGTTTGTGAGAACAACACACATGCAATCGCACTGGTGGATCCAAATGTGGTTTGTGAGATGAACACACATCCAATCACACTGGTGGATCCATGTGCGGTTTGTGAGAAGAACACATATCCAAAACACACATGCAATGACACTGGTGGATCCATATGTGGTCTGTGCAAAGAACGAACATGCAATGACACTAGCTGTGGTTAATGAAAAGAACAGACATGCAATGACTCTGATGGATCCATATGTGGTTTGTCAAAAGAACACACATTTCAATGACTCTAGATGTCGTTTGTGAAAAGAACACAGATGCAAGGACACTGGTGGATCCATATGTGGTTTGTGAAAAGAACACACATGAAATGACATTGGGTGTGGTTCATGAAAAGAACACACATCCAATGAACTCTAGTGGATCCATATGTGGTTTGTGAGAAGAACACACATGAAATGACTCTAGATGTGGTTTGTGAGAAGAACACACATGCAATGACACTAGTGGATCTATATGTGGTTTGTGAGAATAACACACATGCAATGACACTAGTGAATCCATATGTGGTTTGTGAGAAGAACACACATGCAATGACACTGTTGGATCCATATGTGGTTTGTGAGAAGAACACACATGCAATGACACTAGGTGTGGTTCATACAAAGAACACACATCCAATGAACTCTGGTGGATCCATATGTGGTTTGTGAGAAGAACACACATCCAATTACACGGGGTGTGGTTCATGAAAAGAACACACATCCAATGACACTGGTGTATCCTTATGTGGTATGTGAAAACAACACACATGCAATGACTCTAGATGTGTTTTGTGAGAAGAACGCACATGCAATGACATTGGTAGATCCATATGTGGTTTGTGAGAAGAACACACATGCAATGACTCTGGATGTGGGTTATGAGATGAACACACATGCAATGACACAGGTGGATCGAAATTTGGTTTGTGAGAAGAACACACATTTCAATGACTCTAGATGTGGTTTGTGAGAAGAACACACATGCAATGACACTGGTGGATCCATATGTGGTTTGTGAGAAGAACACACATCCAATGACACTAGTGGATCCATATGTGGTTTGTGAGAAGAACACACATCCAATGACAGTGGGTGTGGTTCAAGAAAAGAACACACATCCAATGACACTGGTGGATCCTTATGTGGTTTGTGAAAAGAACACACATGCAATGACTCTAGATGTGGTTTGTGAGAAGAACACACATGCAATTACACTGGTGGATCCATATGTTGTTTGTGAGAAGAACACACATCTAATGACACTGGTGGATCCATATGTGGTTTGTGAGAATAACACACACGCAATGACACTAGGTATGGTTCATGAAAAGAACACACATCCAATGAACTCTGGTGGATCCATATGTGGTTTGTGAGAGAACACACATGTAATGACTCTAGCTATGGTTTGTGAGAAGAACACACATGCAATCACACTGGTGGATCCATATGTGGTTTGTCAGATGAACACACATCCAATCACACCGGTGGATCCATGTGCGGTTTGTGAGAAGAACACACATCCAAACACACATGCAATGACACTGGTGGATCCATGTGTGGTCTGTGCAAAGACCAAACATGCAATGACACTAGCTGTGGTTAATGAAAAGAACAGACATGCAATGACTCTGATGGATCCATTTGTGGTTTGTGAAAAGAACACAAATGCAATGACACTGGTGGATCCATATGTGGTTTGTGATAAGAACACACATGAAATGACACTGGCTGTGGTTCATGAAAAGAACACACATCCAATGAACTCTGGTGGATCAAATTTGTGGTTTGTGAGAAGAACAGAAATGCAATGACACTAGTGGATCCATATGTGGTTTGTGAGAAGAACAGACATGCAATTACACTGGTGGATCCATATGTGGTTCGTGAGAAGAACACGCATTTCAATGACTCAAGATGTGGTTTGTGAAAAGAACACACATGCAATGACACTGGTGGATCCATATGTGGTTTGCAAAAAGAACACACATGCAATGACACTGGGTGTGGTTCATGAAAAGAACACATATCCAATGAACTCTAGTGGATCCATAGGTGGTTTGTGATAAGAACACACATGCAATGACTCTAGATGTGGTTTGCGAGAAGAACACACAT
The DNA here is from genome assembly GCA_916181665.1 of Avena sativa. Lineage (NCBI taxonomy): Eukaryota > Viridiplantae > Streptophyta > Magnoliopsida > Poales > Poaceae > Avena > Avena sativa. The sequence goes on from OV702290.1 coordinate 202,636,959, forward strand.
GCAATGACACTAGTGGATCTATATGTGGTTTGTGAGAAGAACACCCATGCAATGACACTGGTGAATCCATATGTGGTTTGAGAGAAGAACACACATGCAATGACTCTAGATGTGGTTTGTGAGAAGAACACACATGCAATGACACTGGTCGATCCATATGTGGTTTGGGAGAAGAACACACATTTCAATGACTCTAGATGTGGTTTGTGAAAAGAACAGACATGCAATGACACTGGTGGATCCATATGTGGTTTGTGAGAAGAACACACATTTCAATGACTCTAGATGTGGTTGGTGAAAAGAACATACATGCAATGACACTGGTGGATCCATATGTGGTTTATGAGAAGAACACACATCCAATGGCATTGGTATATCCATATGTGGTTTGTGAGAAGAACACATATCCAATGACACCGGGTGTGGTTCATGAAAAGAACACACATCCAATGACACTGGTGGATCCTTATGTGGTTTGTGAGAAGAACACACGTGCGATGACTCTAGATGTGGTTTGTGAGAAGAACACACATTCAATGACACTAGTGGATCCATATGTGGTTTGTGAGAAGAACACACATCCAATGACACTGGTGGATCCATATGTTGTTTGTGAGAAGAACACACATGCAATGACACTAGGTGTGGTTCATGAAAAGAACACACATCCAATGAACTCTGGTGGATCCATATGTGATTTGTGAGAAGAACACACATGCAATGACTCTAGATTTTGTTTGTGAGAATAACACACATGCAATCACACTAGTGGATCCATATGTGGTTTGCGAGATGAACACACATCCAATGACACTGGTGGATCCATGTGTGGTTTGTGAGAAGAACACACATGCAATGACACTGGTGGATCCATATGTGGTCTGTGGAAAGAACAAACATGCAATGATACTAGCTGTGGTTAATGAAAAGAACAGAGATGCAATGACTCTGATGGATCCATATGTGGTTTGTGAAAAGAAAACAAATGTAATGACACTGGTGGACCCATATGTAGTTTGTGATAAGAACACACATGAAATGACACTGGGTGTGGTTCATGAAAAGAACACACATCCAATGAACTCTGATGGATCCATTTGTGGTTTGTGAGAAGAACACACATGCAAAGACACTGGTGGATCCATATGTGGTTTGTGAGAAGAACACACATGAAATTACACTGGTGGATCCATATGTGGTTTGTGAGAAGAACACACATTTCAATGACTCTAGATGTCGTTTGTGAAAAGAACACACATGCAATGACACTGGGTGTGGATCATGAAAAGAACACACATCCAATGAACTTTTGTGGATCCATATGTGGTTTGTGAGAAGAACACACATGAAATGACTCTAGATGTGGTTTGTGAGAAGAACACACATGCAATGACACTGGTAGATCTATATGTGGTTTGTGAGAAGAACACACATCCAATCACACTGGTGGATCCATGTGCGGTTTGTGAGAAGAACACATATCCAAAACACACATGCAATGACACTGGTGGATCCATATGTGGTCTGTGCAAAGAACGAACATGCAATGACACTAGCTGTGGTTAATGAAAAGAACAGACATGCAATGACTCTGATGGATCCATATGTGGTTTGTCAAAAGAACACAGATGCAATGACACTGGTGGATCCATATGTGGTTTGTGATAAGAACACAGATGAAATGACACTGGGTGTGGTTCATGAAAAGAACACACATCCAATGAACTCTGGTGGATCCATTTGTGGTTTGTGAGAAGAACACACATGCAATGACACTAGTGGATCCATATGTGGTTTGTGAGAAGAACAGACATGCAATTACACTGGTGGATCCATATGGGTTCGTGAGAAGAACACACATTTCAATGACTCTAGATGTCATTTGTGAAAAGAACACACATGCAATGACACTGGTGGATCCATATGTGGTTTGTGAAAAGAACACACATGCAATGACACTGGGTGTGGTTCATGAAAAGAACACACATCCAATGAACTCTAGTGGATCCATATGTGGTTTGTGAGAAGAACACACATGAAATGACTCTAGATGTGGTTTGTGAGAAGAACACACATGCAATGACACTAGTGGATCTATATGTGGTTTGTGAGAAGAACACACATGCAATGACACTAGTGAATCCATATGTGGTTTGTGAGAAGAACACAAATTTCAATGACTCTAGATGTGGTTTGTGAAAAGAACACACATGCAATGACACTGGTGGATCCATATGTGGTTTGTGAGAAGAACACACATGCAATGACACTGTTGGATCCATATGTGGTTTGTGAGAAGAACACACATGCAATGACACTAGGTGTGGTTCATACAAAGAACACACATCCAATGAACTCTGGTGGATCCATATGTGGTTTGTGAGAAGAACACACATCCAATTACACGGGGTGTGGTTCATGAAAAGAACACACATCCAATGACACTGGTGGATCCTTATGTGGTCTATGAAAACAACACACATGCAATGACTCTACATGTGTTTTGTGAGAATAACGCACATGCAATGACATTGGTAGATCCATATGTGGTTGGTGAGAAGAACACACATGCAATGACTCTGGATGTGGTTTATGAGATGAACACAGATGCAATGACACAGGTGGTTCGAAATGTAGTTTGTGAGAAGAACACACATTTCAATGAATCTAGATGTGGTTTGTGAGAAGAACACACATGCAATGACACTGGTGGATCCATATGTGGTTTGTGAGAAGAACACACATCCAATGACACTAGTGGATCCATATGTGGTTTGTGAGAAGAACACACATCCAATGACACTGGGTTTGGTTCAAGAAAAGAACACACATCCAATAACACTGGTGGCTCCTTATGTGGTTTGTGAAAAGAACACACATGCAATGACTCTAGATGTGGTTTGTGAGAAGAACACACATGCAATTACACTGGTGGATCCATATGTTGTTTGTTAGAAGAACACACATCCCATGACACTGGTGGATCCATATGTGGTTTGTGAGAATAACACACATGCAATGACACTAGGTATGGTTCATGAAAAGAACACACATCCAATGAACTCTGGTGGATCCATATGTGGTTTGTGAGAGCACACACATGTATTGACTCTAGCTGTGGTTTGTGAGAAGAACACACATGCAATCACACTAGTGGATCCATATGTGGTTTGTGAGATGAACACACATCCAATCACACTGGTGGATCCATGTGCGGTTTGTGAGAAGAACACACATCCAAAACACACATGCAATGACATTGGTGGATCCATATGTGGTCTGTGCAAAGAACAAACATGCAATAACACTAGCTGTGGTTAATGAAAAGAACAGACATGCAATGACTCTGATGGATCCATATCTGGTTTGTGAAATGAACACAAATGCAATGACACTGGTGGATCCATATGTGGTTTGTGATAAGAACACACATGAAATGACATTGGGTGTGGTTCACGAAAAGACCACACATCCAATGAACTCTGGTGGATCCATTTGTGGTTTGTGGGAACACACATGCAATGACACTAGTGGATCCATATGTGGTTTGTGAGAAAAACAGACATGCAATTACACTGGTGGATCCATATGTGGTTCGTGAGAAGAACACACATTTCAATGACTCTAGATGTCGTTTGTGAAAAGAACACAGATGCAATGACACTGGTGGATCCATATGTGGTTTGTGAAAAGAACACACATGCAATGACACTGGGTGTGGTTCATGAAAAGAACACACATCCAATGAACTCTGGTGGATCCATTTGTGGTTTGTGAGAAGAACACACATGCAATGACACTAGTGGATCCATATGTGGTTTGTGAGAAGAACAGACATGCAATTACACTGGTGGATCCATATGGGTTCGTGAGAAGAACACACATTTCAATGACTCTAGATGTCATTTGTGAAAAGAACACACATGCAATGACACTGGTGGATCCATATGTGGTTTGTGAAAAGAACACACATGCAATGACACTGGGTGTGGTTCATGAAAAGAACACACATCCAATGAACTCTAGTGGATCCATATGTGGTTTGTGAGAAGAACACACATGAAATGACTCTAGATGTGGTTTGTGAGAAGAACACACATGCAATGACACTAGTGGATCTATATGTGGTTTGTGAGAAGAACACACATGCAATGACACTAGTGAATCCATATGTGGTTTGTGAGAAGAACACAAATTTCAATGACTCTAGATGTGGTTTGTGAAAAGAACACACATGCAATGACACTGGTGGATCCATATGTGGTTTGTGAGAAGAACACACATGCAATGACACTGTTGGATCCATATGTGGTTTGTGAGAAGAACACACATGCAATGACACTAGGTGTGGTTCATACAAAGAACACACATCCAATGAACTCTGGTGGATCCATATGTGGTTTGTGAGAAGAACACACATCCAATTACACGGGGTGTGGTTCATGAAAAGAACACACATCCAATGACACTGGTGGATCCTTATGTGGTCTATGAAAACAACACACATGCAATGACTCTACATGTGTTTTGTGAGAATAACGCACATGCAATGACATTGGTAGATCCATATGTGGTTGGTGAGAAGAACACACATGCAATGACTCTGGATGTGGTTTATGAGATGAACACAGATGCAATGACACAGGTGGTTCGAAATGTAGTTTGTGAGAAGAACACACATTTCAATGAATCTAGATGTGGTTTGTGAGAAGAACACACATGCAATGACACTGGTGGATCCATATGTGGTTTGTGAGAAGAACACACATCCAATGACACTAGTGGATCCATATGTGGTTTGTGAGAAGAACACACATCCAATGACACTGGGTTTGGTTCAAGAAAAGAACACACATCCAATAACACTGGTGGCTCCTTATGTGGTTTGTGAAAAGAACACACATGCAATGACTCTAGATGTGGTTTGTGAGAAGAACACACATGCAATTACACTGGTGGATCCATATGTTGTTTGTTAGAAGAACACACATCCCATGACACTGGTGGATCCATATGTGGTTTGTGAGAATAACACACATGCAATGACACTAGGTATGGTTCATGAAAAGAACACACATCCAATGAACTCTGGTGGATCCATATGTGGTTTGTGAGAGAACACACATGTATTGACTCTAGCTGTGGTTTGTGAGAAGAACACACATGCAATCACACTAGTGGATCCATATGTGGTTTGTGAGATGAACACACATCCAATCACACTGGCGGATCCATGTGCGGTTTGTGAGAAGAACACACATCCAAAACACACATGCAATGACATTGGTGGATCCATATGTGGTCTGTGCAAAGAACAAACATGCAATAACACTAGCTGTGGTTAATGAAAAGAACAGACATGCAATGACTCTGATGGATCCATATCTGGTTTGTGAAATGAACACAAATGCAATGACACTGGTGGATCCATATGTGGCTTGTGATAAGAACACACATGAAATGACATTGGGTGTGGTTCACGAAAAGACCACACATCCAATGAACTCTGGTGGATCCATTTGTGGTTTGTGGGAACACACATGCAATGACACTAGTGGATCCATATGTGGTTTGTGAGAAAAACAGACATGCAATTACACTGGTGGATCCATATGTGGTTCGTGAGAAGAACACACATTTCAATGACTCTAGATGTCGTTTGTGAAAAGAACACAGATGCAATGACACTGGTGGATCCATATGTGGTTTGTGAAAAGAACACACATGCAATGACACTGGGTGTGGTTCATGAAAAGAACACACATCCAATGAACTCTAGTGGATCCATATGTGGTTTGTGAGAAGAACACACATGAAATGACTCTAGATGTGGTTTGTGAGAAGAACACACATGCAATGACACTAGTGGATCTATATGTGGTTTGTGAGAATAACACACATGCAATGACACTAGTGAATCCATATGTGGTTTGTGAGAAGAACACACATGCAATGACACTGTTGGATCCATATGTGGTTTGTCAGAAGAACACACATGCAATGACACTAGGTGTGGTTCATACAAAGAACACACATCCAATGAACTCTGGTGGATCCATATGTGGTTTGTGAGAAGAACACACATCCAATTACACGGGGTGTGGTTCATGAAAAGAACACACATCCAATGACACTGGTGGATCCTTATGTGGTATGTGAAAACAACACACATGCAATGACTCTAGATGTGTTTTGTGAGAAGAACGCACATGCAATGACATTGGTAGATCCATATGTGGTTTGTGAGAAGAACACACATGCAATGACACAGGTGGATCGAAATTTGGTTTGTGAGAAGAACACACATTTCAATGACTCTAGATGTGGTTTGTGAGAAGAACACACAAGCAATGACACTGGTGGATCCATATGTGGTTTGTGAGAAGAACACACATCCAATGACACTAGTGGATCCATATGTGGTTTGTGAGAAGAACACACATCCAATGACACTGGGTGTGTTTCAAGAAAAGAACACACATCCAATGACACTGGTGGATCCTTATGTGGTTTGTGAAAAGAACACACATGCAATGACTCTAGATGTGGTTTGTGAGAAGAACACACATGCAATTACACTGGTGGATCCATATGTTGTTTGTGAGAAGAACACACATCTAATGACACTGGTGGATCCATATGTGGTTTGTGAGAATAACACACACGCAATGACACTAGGTATGGTTCATGAAAATAACACACATCCAATGAACTCTGGTGGATCCATATGTGGTTTGTGAGAGAACACACATGTAATGACTCTAGCTGTGGTTTGTGAGAAGAACACACATGCAATCACACTGGTGGATCCATATGTGGGTTGTCAGATGAACACACATCCAATCACACTGGTGGATCCATGTGCGGTTTGTGAGAAGAACACACATCCAATACACACATGCAATGACACTGGTGGATCCATGTGTGGTCTGTGCAAAGAACAAACATGCAATGACACTAGCTGTGGTTAATGAAAAGAAAAGACATGCAATGACTCTGATGGATCCATTTGTGGTTTGTGAAAAGAACACAAATGTAATGACACTGGTGGATCCATATGTGGTTTGTGATAAGAACACACATGAAATGACACTGGCTGTGGTTCATGAAAAGAACACACATCCAATGAACTCTGGTGGATCAAATTTGTGGTTTGTGAGAAGAACAGAAATGCAATGACACTAGTGGATCCATATGTGGTTTGTGAGAAGAACAGACATGCAATTACACTGGTGGATCCATATGTGGTTCGTGAGAAGAACACGCATTTCAATGACTCAAGATGTGGTTTGTGAAAAGAACACACATGCAATGACACTGGTGGATCCATATGTGGTTTGCAAAAAGAACACACATGCAATGACACTGGGTGTGGTTCATGAAAAGAACACATATCCAATGAACTCTAGTGGATCCATAGGTGGTTTGTGAGAAGAACACACATGCAATGACTCTAGATGTGGTTTGCGAGAAGAACACACATGCAATGACACTAGTGGATCTATATGTGGTTTGTGAGAAGAACACACATGCAATGACACTGGTGAATCCATATGTGGTTTGTGAGAAGAACACACATGCAATGACTCTAGATGTGGTTTGTGAGAAGAACACACATGCAATGACACTGGTGGATCCATATGTGGTTTGTGAGAAGAACACACATTTCAATGACTCTAGATGTGGTTTGTGAAAAGAACAGACATGCAATGACACTGGTGGATCCATATGTGGTTTGTGAGAAGAACACACATTTCAATGACTCTAGATGTGGTTGGTGAAAAGAACACACATGCAATGACACTGGTGGATCCATATGTGGTTTATGAGAAGAACACACATCCAATGGCATTGGTGGATCCATATGTGGTTTGTGAGAAGAACACATATCCAATGACACCGGGTGTGGTTCATGCAAAGAACACACATCCAATGACACTGGTGGATCCTTATGTGGTTTGTGAGAAGAACACACGTGCAATGACTCTAGATGTGGTTTGTGAGAAGAACACACATTCAATGACACTAGTGGATCCATATGTGGTTTGTGAGAAGAACACACATCCAATGACACTGGTGGATCCATATGTTGTTTGTGAGAAGAACACACATGCAATGACACTAGGTGTGGTTCATGAAAAGAACACACATCCAATGAACTCTGGTGGATCCATATGTGGTTTGTGAGAAGAACACACATGCAATGACTCTAGCTTTTGTTTGTGAGAATAACACACATGCAATCAAACTAGTGGATCCATATGTGGTTTGCGAGATGAACACACATCCAATGACACTGGTGGATCCATGTGTGGTTTGTGAGAAGAACACACATGCAATAACACTGGTGGATCCATATGTGGTCTGTGGAAAGAACAAACATGCAATGATACTAGCTGTGGTTAACGAAAAGAACAGACATGCAATGACTCTGATGCATCCATATATGGTTTGTGAAAAGAACACAAATGTAATGACACTGGTGGACCCATATGTAGTTTGTGATAAGAACACACATGAAATGACACTGGGTGTGGTTCATGAAAAGAACACACATCCAATGAACTCTGATGGATCCATTTGTGGTTTGTGAGAAGAACACACATGCAAAGACACTGGTGGATCCATATGTGGTTTGTGAGAAGAACACACATGAAATTACACTGGTGGATCCATATGTGGTTTGTGAGAAGAACACACATTTCAATGACTCTAGATGTCGTTTGTGAAAAGAACACACATGCAATGACACTTGGTGTGGATCATGAAAAGAACACACATCCAATGAACTCTGGTGGATCCATATGTGGTTTGTGAGAAGAACACACATGAAATGACTCTAGATGTGGTCTGTGAGAAGAACACACATGCAATGACACTGGTAGATCTATATGTGGTTTGTGAGAAGAACACACATTTCAATGACTCTAGATGTGGTTTGTGAAAAGAACACATGTGCAATGACACTGGTGGATCCATATGTGGTTTCTGAGAAGAACACACATCCAATTACAGAGTGTGTGATTCATGAAAAGAAAACACATCCAATGAACGCTGGTGGATCCATATGTGGTTTGTGAGAAGAATACACATGCAATGACTCTAGATGTGGTTTGTGAGAAGAACACACATGCAATGACACTGGTGGATACATATGTGGTTTGCGATAAGAACACACATTTCAATGACTAGATGTGGTTTGTGAAAAGAACACACATGCAATGACACCGGTGGATCCATATGTGGTTTGTGAGAAGAACACACATCCAATTACACTATGTGTGGTTCATTAAAAGAACACACATCCAATGACACTGGTGGATCCTTATGTGGTTTGTGAAAAGAACACTGGTGGATCCATATGTGGTTTGTGAGAAGAACACACATCCAATGACACTGGTGGATCCATATGTGGTTTGTGAGAAGAACACACATGCAATGACTCTGGATGTGGTTTATGAGAAGAACACACATGCAATGACACTGGTGGATCCATATGTGCTTTGTGAGAAGAACACACATTTCAATGACTCTAGATGTGGTTTGTGAAAAGAACACACATGCAATGACACTAGTGGATCCATATGTGGTTTGTGAGAAGAACACACATCCAATGACACTGGTGGATCCATATGTGATTTGTGAGAAGAACACACATCTATTGACACTGGGTGTGGTTAATGAAAAAACACATATTCAATGACACTGGTGGATCCTTATGTGGTTTGTGAAAAGAACACACATCCAATGACACTGGTGGATCCTTATGTGGTTTGTGAGAAGAACACGCATTTCAATGACTATAGATGTGGTTTGTGAAAAGAACACACATGCGATGACACTGGTAGATCCATATGTGGTTTGTGAGAAGAACACACATCCAATGACACTGGTGGATCCATATGTGGTTTGTGAGAACAACACATATCCAATGACACTGGGTGTGATTCATGAAAAGAACGCACATCCAATGACATCGGTGGATCCTTATGTGGTTTGTGAAAATAAGGCACGTGCAATGACTCTAGATGTGGTTTGTGAGAAGAACACACATTCAATGACACTGGTGGATCCATATGTGCTTTGTGAGAAGAACACACATCCAATAACACTAGTGGATCCATATGTGGTATGTGAGAAGAACACATATGCAATGACACTGGGTGTGGTTCATGAAAATAACACACATCCAATGAACTCTGGTGGATCCATATGTGGTTTGTGATAAGAACACACATGCAATGATTCTAGCTGTTGTTTGTGAGAATAACACACATGCAATCACACTGGTGGATCCATATGTGGTTTGTGAGATGAACACACATTGGATGACACTGGTGGATCCATGTGTGGTTTGTGAGAAGAACACACATCCAAAACACACATGCAATGACACTGGTGGATCCATATGCGGTCTGTGGAAAGAACAAACATGCAATGACACTAGCTGTGGTTAATAAAAAGAACAGACATGCAATGACTCTGATGGATCCATATGTGGTTCGTGAAAAGAACACAAATGCAATGACACTGGTGGATCCATATGGGGTTTGTGATAAGAACACACATGAAATGACACTAGGCGTGGTTCATGAAAAGAACACACATACAATGAACTCTAGTGGATCCATATGTGGTTTGTGAGAAGAACACACATGCAATTACACTAGTGGATCCATATGTGGTTTGTGAGAAGAACACACATTTCAATGACTCTAGATGTGGTTTGTGCAAAGAACACACATGCAATGACACTGGTGGATCCATATGTGGTTTGTGAGAAGAACACACATGCAATGACACTAGGTATGATTCATGAAAAGAACACACATCCAATGAACTCGAGTGGATCCATATGTGGTTTGTGAGAAGAACACACATGCAATGACTCTAGATGTGGTTTGTGAGATGAACACACATGCAATGACACTGGTGGATCTATATGTGGTTTGTGAGAAGAACAGAAATTTCAATGACTCTAGATGTGGTTTGTGAAAAGAACACACATGCAATGACACTGGTGGATCCATATGTGGTTTGTGAGAAGAACACACATGCAATGACACTGGATGTGGTTCTTGAAAAGAAAACACAACCAATGAACTCTGGTGCATCCATATGTGGTTTGTGAGAAGAACACGCATGCAATGACTCTAGATGTGGTTTGTGAGAAGAACACACATGCAAAGACACTGGTGGATCCATATGTGGTTTGTGAGAAGAACACACATTTCAATGACTATAGATGTGGTTTTTGAAAAGAACACACATGCAATGACACTGGAGGATCCATATGTGGTTTGGGAGAAGAACACACATCCAATTACACTGGGTGTGGTTCATGAAAAGAACACACATCCAATGACACTAGAGGATCCTTACGTGGTTCGTGAAAAGAACACACATGCAATGACTCTAGATGTGGTTTGTGAGAAGAACACACATGCAATGACACTGGTGGATCCATATGTGGTTCGTGAGAAGAACACACATCCAATGACACTGGTGGATCCATATGTGGTTTGTGAGAAGAACACATATCTAATGACACCGGGTGTGGTTTATTAAAAGAAAACACATCCAATGACATTGGTGGATTCTTATGTGGTTTGTGAAAAGAACACACATGCAATGACTCTAGATGTGGTTTGTGAGAAGAACACACATTCAATGACACTGGTGGATCCATATGTGGTTTGTGAGAACAACACACATCCAATGACACTGGTGGATCCATATGTGGTTTGTGAGAAGAACACATATCTAATGACACTAGGTGTGGTTCATGAAAAGAACACACATGCAATGATAGTAGTGGATCCTTATGTGGTTGGTGAAAAGAACACACATGCAATGACTCTAGATGTGGTTTATGAGAACAACACACATTCAATGACACTGGTGGATCCATATGTGGTTTGTCAGAAGAACACACATCCAATGACACTGGTGGATCCATATGTGGTTTCTGAGAAGAACACACATGCAATGACACTGGGTGTGTGATGACCCACAAGTATAGGGGTGTGTATCGCAGTATTTTCGAGGGAAGTGAAACCCAATTTATTGATTCGACACAAGGGGAGCCAAAGAATATTTATAAGCCTTAATAACCGAGTTGTCAATTCAGCTGCACCTAGAAACAATCTTGCTCACAAAATTTTATCAGTAGCAACAGTTTTGTTGTGGGAATAGTAAAGTAATAGCAGTAGTAAAGTTAACACAATAGTAACAATAGCAGTAAATAGTGGGATTCGAGTGCGGTAGGCATAGGGATGGATGGACGGGCGTTGCATGGACAAGACAATTCACATAGCAATCAGAACATAGGGCAATAACATCCAAGTACTAGATAATCCTAGGCATGTGTTCCATATATAGTCATACGTGCTCGCAATGAGAACTTGCACAACATTTTTTGTCCTGCCAGCCCGTTTGCAGCGGGGCCTCAAGGGAACTACTGGCAATTATGGTGCTCCTTTTAATAGAGCACCGGAGCAAAGCATTAACACTCCGTGAACACATGTGATCCTCACATCAAAGCCATTCCCTCCGGTTATCCCGATTTCTGTCACTTCGGAGCCATTGGTTTCGGACAACAACGTGTGTATACAACTTGCCGATAAGACCATAAACAATACTATCATAATGAATCAATAACATGTTCAGATCTGAAATCATGGCACTTGGGCCTTAGTGACAAGCATTAAGCACAACAAGTCGCAACAAAGTCATAAAGCACTAATAAAAGATACTAGGCACCATTCCCTAACAATCTGATGCCATTATATGAACGATCTCATCCAATCACTACCATCCCCATAGCCTACAGTGGGGGATTACTCACTCATAGATGGGGGAAACATGGATGGTTGATGGAGAAGCGATGGTGATGATGGTGGCGATGATCTCCTCCAATTCCCCGTCCCGGCAGGGTGCCAGAACGGAGTTTCTGGTGTTGTTTCGTGGAATCGAGTGGTGGCGGCGGAGCGGAACTCCTTCTAGAAAAACGTCGAACCCCCTGAGTTTTTAGGTCAGAAGGCTTCTTATAGGCGAAGAGGGAGACCGAGGGGGTGCCTGGGGGGCCCACACCATGCCCTGGCGCGGCCAGGCCCAGCCCGTGCCTAGGGGTGGTGTGGCCAGCCCCTGGCCCTCCTCCGTCTTGTATTCTGGCTCCGTGAGTCTTCCGGAAAAATAGGCACTTTGGCTTCTGTCCCGTCCAATTCCGAGAATATTCATTTTCTGACTTTCCTGGAACCAAAAACAGCAGAAAACAGGCAGCTGGCACGGTGGCTCTTGTTAATAGGTTAGTCCAAGAAATCATATGAAAAGTACTCCAAAGTGTGGACAAAACACAAGAAAGGAAAAACCAAGCATGGAACATCAAAAATTATAGATACATTTGCAATGTATCAACATCCCCAAGCTTAACTCCTGCTCGTCCTCGAGTAGGTAAGTGATAAAAAGAAAGAATAATTTTTTAGGTGACATGCACCATCAAAGACTTGACCAAAGTACTTGTAAAACATTCAAAGCTGGGATCAAAGTACTTCAATCATAACATGAAAGACAAAGTTCTAGCAATAAGACAAAGAAACTATGATGCAACATGAAAAGGCACAAACAAAAGATTCATGAATAATAATGCTTTGCAAGACGTTCGTTTGTTTCACATAAAGAAAACATAGCATAGTGGCACTCAGCTTGTCCCTCATAGAGTAGCAAACATAAATGCATAGGGCACCTTCAAAGTTTACAAGAGTGACTAGATACAAATAGTTTAAAACAAGCAATATCAAGGTATGCATCAATCAACAAGTCTTGGGACAATGCACATAGAACTAAGAATGGCAACTATGCTCTCAAGAAGGTGCTCAAAGAATATGTGGAGACTCAACAAGGAAATGAACAGGTTTTGAAAAGTTTGAAAGGCTTCCAAATGCTGAAAGTATGGTACTCATTAGCTTTGAGCTCTCATTTCCCCTATCATAAGCATCTTTAAATGGTTAAGGTTAAAGTGACACAACTAAGAGGATATGCTTAACAAGTTATAAATCGAAGTCTCATGCCCCTTACTTACGAAGACCGATCCTCATGCTACTCAACTTCAGTCACAAGTAAGCTCTTGTCATTGTAGGTATATACGTATCATAGAGAACCGCCAACAGGGTACCCCTTGCACATGATACAGGAGCTATCCCATAATCAAAATGACAAGGCAAGCACACAATGAGCATCTCATTAATCTTTTTATTTACTATGTGAATAGATTTTTATTAAGGACGCTTCATAGAATGCTCATTATGGTTATGCTGCAAGTTTCCACCATGATTAGGCATGGCTTAGCCTAGCGGCCTAGGCCTTTCTCTAACATACATACAAACTCCATGATCTTACAAGTTCTACTTTTATTTCACACCGCCGGGATCCATAAGCAAAAGAACATGATATCAACGAGGTACTAAGTACCAATACAATGTTGAAAACATTCCCCATGATACATGGTTCTGCTAACTTATAAAGCGCAAGCATATACGCAACAAAGAAGGACACAATGGTTTAGGTTTATTAAATGCAAGAAAATAAAGTGTGCCATCAAGTTCGTGAGAGCTTTACTAACTAACTTTCTCATAACAAGCAAACATTTTATTCGGAAGAAAACAAGGCGTATTGAATATGCACGGAAGTAGCAAATGATGCTAATAGGTAGGTATGGTGGACACTTTGGCAATATTTGTTTTTGGGGAGTTGGAAGCATGAGTAAAACATACTCAGTGAAGATGAAGGCTAGCAATAGTAAGGGAGCGACAAACGAGAGAGCAATAATGGCCATAATCATGTAGAGCGACAAAACATCATTGATCAAAGCATCAAGTGATACTACAAGTTGAAAACTAAAGGATCACAAAGGCTTATGGTGACTTGAGATAGACATAACATGGTGTGATCATGCGCCAAGTCAACCCAAATAAAGTATCAAAGGAGAATACCACAATACTATGCTTTAATATGCTAAAACAACACATGATTCATCCAAGGCACATTAAGAAATCTCAATTGTTTATAACAAGTCATGCTACAGCAAAGAATACTAAGCATAAAGCCAAAACAATATCAAGCATGGCATGACAAAGCATAGGCCACAGTCAAAAACAAGCTCTCTTTACCGCTTAAGCATGAACTTTCCTACTCTTTTCCAAATTGAAACCAAACTATTTGAAAACCAATGCATGAAAGAGGAGGTCCAACCAATTTATTCAGCAAACTAAGCAAACCACGCAAACAAAAACCAAAACGAAAAACGAAAAAGAAGACGCTCCAAGAATAACGCAATTGTGCATGAAACAATAAAAATGAAGTGTTTGGAAGAAACCTGAGATTTTTATTGATGAAGAAGGGGATGCCTTGGGCATCCCCAAGCTTTGACGCTTGTACTTCTTGGATATTTCTTGGGGTGACACGCATGGCATCCCCAAGCTTGAGCTTTAGTCCATCCTTCATCTCATTACTCATTCCTTCCATACACCTGAAAATTTTCCTTCATACAAAACTTCACACAATTTTTATTAGCAACATTAGTCCACTCAATATAATAAGTCTTAAGGTTCAGTTCAAACACCAAATAAACTTCCATTAGAACACTAGCTACTGTAGCACTTCCCTCAAAAAGCTCAATTCCCCAAAAGAACTCAAAAAGGAACCAACAAGAAGCAAATGCAGAAAAATGGCAGAAATCTGTCAAAACAGATCAGCAGGTAAAGACGAATTTTTTCGAAGACCTTATGTTGCTCAAATCAAAAAGTGTTGACCTAACGAAAGTTAGATAACAACCTGGGGAAGAAGCAAAAAACTTCACGCCTCAAAAAGACGTTCAGAGATTTTACATGAATTTTTACGGTGAAGCACAGAAATCTGTTTCGGGACAACAACTTTCCCAATCATTACTTGTATCTTATTAGAGGTTACTCTTGGCACAAAAAGCAAATAAATAAGATAAGGAGCGGTTATTACTGAAGTAATAACTTCCAGGACTGATCTAAAACTTTTGGGTTATCTCCCAATAAGTACTTTTCTTTAACGCCTTTAAGTTAGGCAAAAACAAAAACTAAAAATGGATAGAATAGAAGTAAGCGAGGATAATCACGGTGAAAACATTGTTTTGTTTAATGAAATCCTTTTGTTAACAAGGTTGATCAGGTCTTGTTACCAAAACAATTCCATATGAGACAAAACTTTGTATTCCACTAATGATTATGTTACCTCAACCTTGATAGCAATAGTCCCAATCATAATAGTTTCAAATTTTTCTCTTGGTATGGGACAATATATTTCTCCAACTTGAATGCCCTCAACATGTTAAATTGAATTCAAACCATAAGTTCTTTCAATCTTCTTGGGAAAATAGACAATATGTTCCTTGTCATTCACATTGAAAGTTACCTTTCCTTGATTACAATTGATAACAGCTCCTGTAGTATTAAGAAAAGGTCTCCTAAGAATAATAGACATATTATCATCTTCAGGCATTTCAAGCACAACAAAATCAGTTAATATCAAGCAATTATGAGCCACTTGAACAGGTACATCCTCACATATACCAACAGGAATAGTGGTAGATTTATCAGCCATTTGCAAAGCTATATCAGTTGGTATTAATTTTTCTAGTTGAAGCCTCTTATAGAGAGAGAAAGGCGTAACACTAACTCCAGCTCCCAAATCACACAAAGCAGTTCTAACATAACTGTTCTTAATAGAGCAAGGGATAGTTGGAATCCCTAGGTCTCCAAGTTTCTTAGGAACCTTACCATTAAAGGAATAATTAGCAAGCAAAGTAGAAATTTCTTCATTAGGGATCTTCCTTTTATTCGAGACAATATCCTTCATATACTTTGAGTAAGGAGGCAATTTAATAGCATCAGTCAAAGGAATTTGTAAGAATAAAGGTTTCATCCACTCACAAAACTTATTATAGTGTTCATCTTCCTTTGACTTGTGTTTCTTATCAGGGAAAGGCATAGGTTTTTGGACCCAAGGTTCTCTTTCACTACCATGTTTCTTAGCAATAAAATCTTCTTTAGTGTATTTAGTATTCTTAGTGTGGTTTTCAGGTTCTTCTTCAACTTTTTCTTCATTAGGAACTTCATTATCTTCATTATCACTTTCAGTTTTAGCATCAGAGATAGATATACTATTAGGATCTAAAGCAGGTTCAGAGGGTTCTACAACAGTTTTATGTTTCTTTTTCCTTTTCTTACGAGTAGAACCACTATTTTCAGCTTGTTGAGAATCCTGCTCAATTCTTTTGGGATGCCCCTCAGGATATAGAGGATCCTGGGTAGCAGCACCACTTCTAGTTCTAATTTCAAAAGCATGTTTTTCTTTAGCAACATTAACTACTAAGTCGTTTTGCACTTTGACGAGTTGATCTATTTGTGTTTGAACCATTTGAAAGTGTTTAACAATCATTTTAACATCATTAGAGGTTCTTTCCACAATATCTTTCAACTCAACAATAGCTCTAGTGTTTTCCATTAGATGAATTTGCACCCTTTTATTGAAATTATCTTGCTTAACAATAAAGATATTGAATTCTTCTAAGCATTGATCAGGAGGTTTAGAGTAAGGGATATCACCTTCATCAAAGTGTTGGAGAGAGTGTATCTCAATAGTGGATGAGTAGGGAATAGGCTTACATAATTCTTCTATAGGAGGTAAATTCTTGACATTTGCAGCTTTAGTTCCCTTCTCCTTAAGACATTTCTTAGCTTCCTTCATCACTTCATCATTTAATTCAATAACTCCCCTCTTCCTTGATGTTGGAATAGGCACTGGAATAGTAGGTTCAGGTACAATTACTTTAGGTATAGCTTGTTTTGGAGGAGTCCAATCTTCATAATTCTTGCTTATTTTAGCCATTAATTCCCCAGCTTCCTTAGGTGTCCTATTCCTGAAAACTCAATTAGCACAACTATCTAGGTATGTCCTAGATTCTTCAGTTAGTCCATTATAAAATATATCAAGAAGCTCATTGTTAGGTAATGGAATTCCAGCTTGTGCATGAATCAAAGCACAAAACCTTGCCCAAGATTTGGGCAATACCTCTTTTTCTCCCTGTTTAAAATCAAAAAGTTCCTGCAAAATAGCATGTCTAGCACTAGGATGAAAATATTTCAGCAGGAAAGTACTAATCAAGCACTCAGGGCTATCAATAGATCCAGGAGGTAAATTACTAAACCAAGTTTTAGCTTCTTCTTTTAGTGAAAAGGGGAAAATCTTGGCAACAAAGTAAGTACGCATCTTAATATCATCAGAAAACAAACCACTAAAGGTAGAAAGTTCATTCATATGTGCTACCGCACTTTCATTCTTAGTCCCACAAAAAGGTTCTTTCTCGACAATAGCTATGTAAGATATATCGAGAGAGAAATCATAATATTCATCTATGATGTTTATGGGAGAAGCGACAAACTTAGCAGCAGGAGATAATTTGGGTCTAATAGTACGCCTCTCAAGGAGACTCTTAGCAGTGCTCCTATCATGGGTGTTTTTACATTCTTTGATAAATTCATCGGTCATCTCAACATAACTATCTTCAATATCATAACTTTCACTAGACTCACGTGAACTAACAGGTGTGGTAGTGCCTTCATTAGGAGTTTCGGTATTTCCAGCTATATTTCTAGCAATCGTAGCATCTAGGAAAGGACCTAATGAACCACTCTTATCAAGCACAGTAGAAGCGGCATCATAAGCATCAGAAGTTTCAGATTCAGCAGTAGTAGTAGTGTGTGTAGCATGTGTATGTGGTGGTGTAAGGAACTTACTCATAAAAGACGGTGAATCAAGAGCAGCAGAGGTGTTCAGAACCGTACCTCTTCTTGTAGTGGATGGTAAAATAGGAAACTTGCCATCATGAGACGTACCCATGATGGATGGATAGCAGCGAACAATAGAGAATCCAAGTGAACTTGATAAATAAAGCTATGCTCCCCGACAACAGCGCCAGAAAATAGTCTTGATGACCCACAAGTATAGGGGGTGTATCCCAGTATTTTCGAGGGAAGTGAAACCCAATTTATTGATTCGACACAAGGGGAGCCAAAGAATATTTATAAGACTTAACAACTGAGTTGTCAATTCAGCTGCACCTGGAAACAATCTTGCTCACAACAGCTTATCAGTAGCAACAGTTTTGTAGTAGGAATAGTAAACTAATAGCAGTAGTAAAGTAAAGATAGTAGTAACAATAGCAGTAAACAGTGGGATTCGAGTGCGGTAGGCATAGGGATGGATGGACGGGCGTTGCATGGACAAGACAATTCACATAGCAATCAGAACATAGGGCAATTGCAGATAAATAAGATAAAGCATCCAAGTACTAGATAATCCTAGGCATGTGTTCCATATATAGTCATACGTGCTCGCAATGAGAACTTGCACAACATCTTGTGTCCTGCCAGCCCGTTTGCAGTGGGGCCTCAAGGGAACTACTGGCAATTAAGGTGCTCCTTTTAATAGAGCACCGGAGCAAAGCATTAACACTCCGTGAACACATGTGATCCTCACATCAAATCCATTCCCTCTAGTTATCCCGATTTCTGTCACTTCGGGGCCATTAGTTCTAGACAACAACGTGTGTATACAACTTGCAAATAAGACCATAAACAATACTATCATAATGAATCAATAACATGTTCTGATTTGAAATCATGGCACTCGGGCCCTAGTGACAAGCATTAAGCACAACAAGTCGCAACAAAGTCATAAAGCACTAATAAAAGATACTAGGCACCATGCCCTAACAATCTGATTCCATTACATAAACGATCTCATACAATCCCTACCATCCCCATAGCCTACAGCGGGGGATTACTCACTCATAGATGGGGGAAACATGGATGGTCGATGGAGAAGCGACGGTGATGATGGTGGCGATGATCTCCTCCAATTCCCCGTCCCGGCAGGGTGCCAGAACGGAGTTTCTGGTGCTGTTTCGTGGAATCTGGTGGTGGCGGTGGAGCGGAACTCCTTCTGGAAAAACGTCAAACCCCCCGGAGTTTTTAGGTCAGAAGGCTTCTTATAGGTAAATAGGGAGACCGAGAGGGTGCCTAGGGGTCCCACACCATGCCCTGGCACGGCCAGGCCCAGCCCGCGCCTTGGGGTGGTGTGGGTCCGTCTCGTATTCTGGCTCCGTGAGTCTTCCGGAAAAATAGGCACTTTGGCTTTTGTCCTGTCCAATTCCGAGAATATTCATTTTCTGACTTTCCTAGAACCAAAAACAGCAGAAAACAGGCAGCTGGCACTGTGGCTCTTGTTAATAGGTTAGTCCAATAAATCATATGAAAAGTACTCCAAAGTGTGGACAAAACACGAGAAAGGAGATAAAACCAAGCATGGAACATCAAAAATTATAGATACATTTGCAATGTATCAGTGTGGTTCATGAAAAGAACACACAAGAAATGAACTCTGGTGGATCCATATGTGGTTTGTGATAAGAAAACACATGCAATGACTCTAGCTGTTGTTTGTGAGAATAACACACATGCAATCACACTGGTGGATCCATATGTGGTTTGTGAGATGAACACACATCCAATGACACTGGTGGATCCATGTGTGGTTTGTGAGAAGAACACACATCCAAAACACACATGCAATGACACTAGTGGATCCATATGTGGTCTATGGAAAGAACAAACATGCAATGATACTAGTTATGGATAATGAAAAGAACAGACATGAAATGACTCTGATGGATCCACATGTGGTTTTTGAAATGAACACAAATGCAATGACACTGGTGGATCCATATGTGGTTTGTGATAAGAACACACATGAAATGACACTGGGTGTGGTTCATGAAAAGAACACACATCCAATGAACTCTGATGGATTGATTTGTGGTTTGTGAGAAGAACATACATGCAATGACACTGGTGGATCCATATGTGGTTTGTGAGAAGAACACACATGCAATTACACTGGTGGACCCATATGTGGTTTGTGAGAAGAACACACATTTCAATGACTCTAGATGTGGTTTGTGAAAAGAACACACATGCAATGACACTGGTGGATCCATATTTGGTTTGTGAGAAGAACACACATGCAATGACACTGGGTGTGGTTCATGAAAAGAACACACATCCAATGAAATGACTCTAGATGTGGTTTGTGAGAAGAACACACATGCAATGACACTAGTGGATCTATATGTGGTTTGTGAGAAGAACACACATTTCAATGACTCTAGATGTGGTTTGTGAAAAGAACACACGTGCAATGACACTGGTGGATCCATATGTGGTTTGTGAGAAGAACACACATCCAATTACACTAGGTTTGGTTCATGAAAAGAACACACATCCAATGCCACTGGTGGATCCTTATGTGGTTTGTGAGAAGAACACACATGCAATGACACTGGTGGATCCATATGTGGTTTGTGAGAAGAACACACATCCAATGACACTGGTGGATCCATATGTGGTTTGTGAGAAGAACGCACATGCAATGACACTGGGTGTGGTTCATGAAAAGAACACACATCCAATGAACTCTGGTGGATCCATATGTGCTTTGTGAGAAGAACAAACATGCAATGAATCTAACTGTGGTTTGTGAGAATAACACACATGCAATCACACTAGTGGATCCATATGTGGTTTGTGAGATGAACACACATCCAATGACACTGGTGGATCCATGTGTGGTTTGTGAGAAGAACACACACTACCAGGAAAATGGCTATAGGTAATCCGCACATCCATGGCGCACGTGCTAGTGGTGCCCCATAGCTAAAATAGGCTTGGCGCACTGTCCACAGGTGCCCTACGGCTAACTACCGTAAGCGTGGCGCACATGTGGGTGGTGAGCCACGGGTGAGTATGGGCCAGGGCACTTTCGGCCGTAGACCACATAGTCGTAGCGCACTTGTGGGAAGTGCGCTACGGGTGTGGCCGGTAGTCATGGCGCACATGGCCACCATGCGCTACAGGCAAGATCGGGCCACCCTACTATGTAACTTGGAAAACACGTATGTGGCGCACGGCTGGTATGTGCGCCACGGATGTTCTTTATTCCTGTGGCGCACTGCTCCATGTGCGCCACGGATGTGCGTTCTACTACTTTTTGGCAGATACCTTTGCACATTTGACTAGATCTCACCATCTCCCACTTCACTTTCCCCTCCTTCTTCCTCCTTGGATCTCGCCCCCTCCTCCTTACCACCTCAATTTCTCCACTCTTTCACCATTTTTAGCATGTAAAAATTACCTTGGATGCTACATACATAATAAAGGAAAGCTCTCCTTCCGGCCACCATCCTCTCGGTCTCTTACCTCTCCTTCAAGATCTTCTTGGTCTCTCATCTCGGTAAGTTGTCTATGTAAGAGGATGTGTTTATGTGTATGGATGATATGGTCACATATCTATGGAGAGGATCGATGCTCTCATGTGTTTGGAGAGCATGCATTGCATTCTCTCTCATATATTGGCATTGTTTTGCCAAAATGTTGATTCATTTCCATTTTGGCAAGACTTTGGCATTTCGCAAAGGTCCTAATTTTAGGATAGGTCATGCCAAAATTTTCCATCGACCATTGCATGCATGCATTGGTTCTGTGGTTGTAATAAACTTTTAATTCTACTGTGTACACCGCGTAGGCAACCATGGTCCGCATAATGAGCGAAGGCATAGTGGCTAGATTTTTGAAATGCGCGACGGCCGACATGATACGAAATAACATGACGAAGATAAGATGTCCATGCAGAAGATGCAAACTCAATTGGTTGATCGACCTAGATTCCGGATATCTACATGCGCACCTGCTCCGCCATGGTTTCATGGATGGATACACTCGGTGGATAAGTGATGACAAAGACGATGAGGCTGTAAATGGGGCAGCGGAAAATGAGGAAGGCGGGCAACATGATCATGATCACGACGAGGACGGGCGAGATGAAGAAGATTCTCCTGGAGATGGTGAAGGTGTGGAAGCAGACCAGGATGATGATGATCTAGATGCCGGAGCAGATGATGGAACAACGTCAGGCTGGGTGCAGGACCCTTATGTTCAAGAACTGCTTCTCAAGCAGACGAGTAATGCCAGGGCTGCCGCTAGAGAGAAAGCCAAGCTTGCGCAACTTGAGAAAGACGCAGTTACTCCATTCTATGAAGGATGCAAGCCCGATGATACCCGGTTGAATGTAACGCTCAAGGCTATGGAGATGAAGGCAAAACACAAATGGACCGATGCAAGCTTCGACGATATGATGGCATTCTAGCACGATCGTCTCCCGGAGGGGAACACATGTCCAACTAGTATTGAGGATGCCAACAAAATCGTGTGTCCTCTTGATCTACCGCACATTAGATACCACGTCTGCATCAACGATTGCATCATTTATCGAGGCGAGGACACGGAGAAAACCACATGCCCGTTCTGCGGCGTTAGTCGATACAAGAAAGGGAAGAAAGCTCCTCGAAAAGTGGTATGGTACTTTCCTATCACTCCTCGTCTGCAGCGCTATTTCGCAGACCCTAAGGAAGCAAATCTCATGCGCTAGCATGCGGAAAGAAAGAAACTAGGAGATGACGATGACCCTGAAAAGGATGAGCTGCTGACGCACCCTTCAAATGCTAGCCAGTGGAAAGAATTACACGTCGAATTCCCAAAATTCGGTGCAGATTCGAGGAACATCAGGCTAGGTGCTAGCACCGATGGACTCAATCCATTCGGTAGCCAGAGCAGTACGCACAGCACTTGGCCCGTGTTTGTATGGATGTACAACCTCCCTCCCTGGTTGTGCATGAAAAAGAAGTGCATACAAATGAGTATGTTAATTCAAGGGCCAAAACAACCTGGTACCGACATCAATCTATATCTTGGGTTGTTGAAAGTGGAGCTAGCCATTTTATGGGAATCCGGAGCCAATACGTATGACGCTGTCGCACACGATTATTTCACTATGAGAGCCGCGTTGGTCACTACGGTGCAAGACTATCCAGGTTGCGGATATTTCTCGGGGCAGGTTATCCAAGGATTCTTAGCATGCGTTAGGTGCATGGATAACACGACCTATCTCCAACTAGAGAAAGATCCAGGGTCTTTGAAAACCGTGTTCATGGGGCACCGGAGGTGGCTTGGAAAGAATGATGCATGGAGAAAACATGGAGATCTGTTCGATGGGAAATCCGAGACCCGAGGAATCCCAGAGCGGAGGAGCAGCGAAGAAGTGGATGAATTGCTGAAAAACTGGAAAGAGTGTCCTAAACCGGGAAAGAAGCGAAAGAGGCAGAAAGACAAGCCGTTGATGAAGGTATGGAAAACAAGGTCTGTTTTCTGGGAGTTGCCATACTGGAAGTTTCTCCGCATGCCTCATAGCCTTGACATCATGCATATCACGAAGAACGTGTGCGAGAGTCTGGTCGCCACCCTAATCAACATGCCAGATAGGACGAAAGATGGTCCTAAAGCAAGGAACGACTTGATATTCATGGGCATCCGGAAGGATTTTCACGGAGGACGCCCTAATCCTGATGATCAGGAATATGACGATGATCATCAGTCGGAGGAGACACAAGGTCGTCGAAAGGGTAAAAAGTTCAAGAAGAACGAATATTACTGCCCTCCTTCGTGCTTCACACTAAGCCAGGATAAGATCAAACAGTTTTTCAAGTGCCTTCTAGGAGTCAAATTTCCTTACGGCTACGAGGGCAAGATAAGCAGGTACCTAGACGAGGATAAGCAGAGGTTTAGTAGGATGAAGTCTCACGACTGTGTCGTGCTAATGACGCATATACTTCCGGTTGCACTACGAGTTATAATGGACGAGCATGTCCGAGAAACATTGTTTGGGGTCTGCAAGTTTTTCAACGTCATCTCTCGAAAGTCAATTGGCGTGAAACAGCTCGAGAGGGTACAAGAGGAGATCGTGGTGATACTATGCGAGCTCGAGATCTACTTCCGGCCTGCATTCTTCGACATTATGGTGCATCTGCTGGTCCATATCATGGAGGATATCATCCAACTCGGGCCGATGTTCCTCCGCAGCATGATGGCGTTCGAAAGGATGAACGGACACATCAAAGGATACGTTCGCAATAGGTCCCGTCCAGATGGAAGCATAGCTAAGGGCTTTCTGGCCGAAGATGTAAGATCCCTCCTTTGTAAAGGAAAAGATCCCTGTGATTGCAATGCTAGTCCCTGGATCAATGCTAGCATCCACAGTTTAAGATGAAGTACACAGATACAAAGGTCGTTTATTACAGTCATTCCAGAGATAAACATAGTCTTTTACAACTCAGGGCCAAAGGCCTAATACAAGAGTTTATGGAATAAGTATATAAACATAAGTCTTCATCTTCATGTGCCACAGGCAAGCATGTTGAGTGTAGACTCATGACTCCTATTCATCATCGGAGTAACCTGCAACATTACAAGTTACAACCACAGAGGGTCAATACTTTGGAATAGTATTAGCAAGTGATACCTTAGTATATTTTAAGTGGACTATAATACTATATGCATTTGGCTAGGTGGAGCTTAGGCTTGCATTGCTCAAAATAGATTTTTCCTTATCATTTGAAAACACTAAGTTTGTGTTTGGCACAAACCACCCAAGGCATCTACCAATCAAAGACTGAAGATCCACTCAGGGCATCTACCAATCAAAGACTGAAGATCCTTTTATCCCTTGTTCACCCACAAGTTTTATTTAGAAATTGGAGTGATGAGATTCTTGAAGCTTCCATGTCTTGATGCTCAAATTGTCCTTTACCAGGGACATGGCTAAGTACTTAGGTTTTACACTCTGCAGAGGTGGTGCACTTTCCCCACAAGACTTGGTTTCCCAAGACAAGATCTTTTAGAAGCCTTTCCTTAATCAAGTGGACGCGTTCCAACCTATCATTCCCTCTACCACCAACTGTCCAAGAGACTAAGTTCTAGCAACCTATATGATCATGGCAGAGCCCATATTGCCATGTGGTTGCACTTGAAGCTTCTCAACATTTGACATCTCAAATCTCTTTGTTCCTGGGTGGCCATCCACAAGTGAGATACACAAGCCAAGTCCATGGCCTTGTGAATCACTCAACACAAACCATTCCTTCCATTCCACCCAGGTGATTCATTCACTTAGTTGTTTTATTAAACAAAACATAAGTCCAAAGACTTAGAAATTTTCCATAGCATGAATATATATTCCACCCTTGTTTTCTATTATCTAAGCTAAGCATGAAGGTAGTAGGAATCTTAACTTAGGAATTTCTACTAAGGCTTCATCTACTAGGTTTTCCCATAGCAAGGTCTATACTTAGCAAAATCCCATGCAAGTTTTACTTAGCAAAAACACTAATGCATAGTGAAAATAATGGGACCAAAAGATATGAAGCATCACTTGCCTTGGTAATGAGGAGAGTAGCACTCTTCACAGTCACAATCACTAGCAAAATCTACACAAGGATTATAGCACACCATTACACACAATTATATACAAACAAAAATAATATGAATGCATGCATGCATGAATCTACTAAGTGGTGTTTTTTGAAAACTCTACCAAGCAAGTGCATGATTACAGAAACTTAACAAGTAACAAGTTTGCCAACTAAACTTACTTAACCCTAAAACAAAATACTAAACTAAATCTATACTCAAAATAGCCTTAAACAAGTTTCTACAAATAAAGTCTTCTAATGGTTACTATTTGCTAAAAACATTGGATATTCAGAAAGGTCTTGAATCACTAAATCCAACGGTATAAAGTTTGCAAAATTCTAACGTGGCATTCAAAAGTTATAGCAGTTTGAAGTTTGGATCTAATTCTGGTTTTAAATTCTGTTTTTGAACTCATCCTAGCCACGCGTCGCAACCTCATTGGTGCGTACCGGTTCGGTCGGATCGACAGATGCGGACCGTAGGATCTATCTTAGATCTGGCGGCTCAGACGTGAGCGTACCCCTTCGTTTAAGATCTATCCTAGCCTTACGATATAGATCCAACAGACTCAATCACCGAGCCACTAACTGGCGGCGCTAGCGGCGATGACTGGCGGTGGCGCGTCTGACTACGGTGGCGCCGGCGCTCTAGGTCGTCCGAGGAAACAAGAAGGCGCTTACCAGGACCGCGGTGGCGTGCTGAAGCTCGAGGTGGCTCTGGTTTGTCAAGGGGCGCACAGATACGGCGATGATTGCTCGTCGGAGTAGAGACAGACGTCGACACGGTCAATCGTCGTCGTTGGCGAGGTTGTCGATCACTAGGAGGCAAACAAAGGGCATGGTCAGATGCAGAAGATCATGGCGAAGATGCGTGCATGAATGACAAGGCTTGGGGCGGTCTGGACTTACCACTAGAGCTCGCCAGAGTTTGTGCAGAAGACGATGGCGGCCGGTCGTCGATGTTGCTGGAGCTACGGTTCATGCGAGGGTAAACGGAGTGTGTTAGAAGAAGCGCAGAGTCTCACTGAATCATATAGCAAGAACGAGAGGCAGAGGAGAGCTCGGAACTCACCGGAATTTGCCGGCGCAGTCGTCGGAGACGGCGGGGCTACAGAGAGCAATACACGCAGCCTGGTGGCGCTCTGGGTTCAGGGTTTGAGGGAGAAGGGAGAGGGGGCAGAGGGGGTTTATATAGCCTGGTCACGAGCGAGAATCACTCGGGCATTGATACGAATTGAAGCCGCGAATTAAACACAGAAAACTGCCGCGTTGATTTGGGGATGAACTGGTCGTGCGGGTGGAGACGACGATGCTCAGGTGGGCCGCGGTTGTCAGCGATAGAGAGGAATGTGAGTGGGTCCCTTCTGTCAGTGAGCTGGTGGGTGCGCTCACACATGAGAGAAGAAAAGGAAAAACCCCGGGTGGGCTTGATGGGCCTGTTTCACTGCTGGGCCAGATTTCAGCCGCGCAGCCTTTTTCCTTTGTTAGCTTCTTTTCTTTTTCTAATTCTATTTTCTGGAATGATTTTGATATGAATTCAAATCCTTTTTGAATTCAAACAATTCTGGGGATTTTTGTAGGGTACTGTGGTTTCAAAATCAGTCAATTAACCATGTGGTTACCTTGCTAGGGCTTGGTCAAGCTTGGGCTTAATACAAACAGAGACTTTGCCTCTAGTTTGCAAATGTTTTGAAATGGTTTTGAAATTATTTCTAGGTTGAAAACTTTGGTTAGAATGCTACACTTAAACTATCCAACAAAGTAGGCAAGCAAAAAAGTTCCTAAACAATCAAGTCTCAAAGGGGTGATGGCCAATTGAGTTAAATTTGCTCACATGAAATCATAGCACAAACTTCTGCTTCTAAATGATTTTGAGAAAAACCCTAAATGAATGAAGGATGCAAGGATGATATGAATGAGTTTTGAAATATGATTTTAGGGATGTTACAAATCTAACCCCCTTAAGATGAATCTCGCCCTCGAGATTCGGATTGGCTAGCAAATAGGTGAGGGTGGTCTTTCCGAAGGTCATCTTCTCTTTCCCATGTTGCTTCCTCTTCGGAGTGATGACTCCATTGCACTTTGCAAAAATTGATAGTCTTTGTCCTTGTGACTCTTTCTGCGGTCTCAAGTATCTTGACAGGCTTTTCTTCATAGGTGAGATCACTTTCTAGTTGAACTTCTTCCAAAGATATGGTATCCTTCAAAGAAGATTCTTCCATTTCTGGGTGACACTTCTTGAGCTGACTCACATGAAAAACATTATGGACTGCTAATAAAGATGCTGGCAGTTCGATTTCATATGCAGCTTCTCCCTTGCGACTTAGAATGTTGAATGGTCCAACATATCTTGGTGCCAACTTCCCTTTGACTCCAAATCTTTTCACTCCACGAAGTGGTGATACTCTAAGATAAGCTCTATCCCCAACTTCGTAGGTGACTTCTCTACGCTTAGAATCTGCGTAGCTTTTCTGTCGAGACTGTGCTATCTTCAACCTGTCCCTAACCAATTTGACCTTTTCTTTGGCGTCTTTGATAAGATCTGGTCCAAACAAACTTCTTTCTCCCACACCATTCCATAGCAACGGGGTGGTACACTTCCTTCTGTAGAGAAACTCAAATGGTGCCATCCCAATGCTAGATTGGTGACTGTTATTGTAAGAGAACTCTACGTAAGGCAGACTTTCATCCCAACTTGCTCCATAGTCTAGGGCACATGCCCTCAACATGTCTTCAAGAATTTGATTAGTCCTTTCTGTTTGTCCATCAGTTTGAGGATGAAAAGCAGTGCTGAATTCCAACCTCGTTCCTAAAGATTCGTGAAGCTGTCTCCAAAAGTGAGAAGTGAACTGAGTTCCTCTATCAGACACAATACTCTTAGGCACACCGTGAAGGCATACAATTCTGCTCATGTAATTTCTGGCTAACTTTGCACTGGTATAAGTTGTCTTTACGGTTATAAAATGAGCCACTTTGGTTAGGCGATCCACTACTACCCATATGGAATCATACCCTGACCTGGTCCTTGGTAATCCGGTAATGAAATCCATACCAATATTTTCCCACTTACATTCAGGAATAGGCATTGGTTGAAGCAAACCTGCTGGTTTCTGATGCTCCGCTTTCACTCTACTACACACATCACACAAAGCAATGTGTTCGGCGATGTCCCTTTTGAGATTGTTCCACCAAAATCTTTCTTTCATATCCATGTACATCTTGGTGTTTCCCGGGTGAATAGAATACGGAGAGTTATGGGCTTCTTGTAGAATCAGTTTCCGCAATTCCGGATCTTGTGGAACACAAATACGTTTCCCGTGCCATAAAGTACCTTGTTCGTCTATGTGGAAACTTTTAGCTTTCCCTAGGCTAATCCTTTCCTTAATCTCTTCGATTTCTTTGTGCGTCTTTTGGGCTTCTTTAATCTTATCCAACAGAGTGGGTTGAACATCTAAAGACATGAGATGTCCTTCTGGCACAATCTCTAACCTGAGTTCCTTGAATTGCTTACACAAGTCATCTGGCAATTCACCTTTGGTAAGGCCATTTACAAACGCCTTACGACTTAGAGCATCTGCTACTACATTTGCTTTACCAGGATGGTATTGCAAACTCAAGTCGTAATCCTTGATAAGTTCTAGCCATCTCCTCTGTCTCATATTGATTTCCTTCTGGGTGAAGATATACTTCAAACTCTTATGATCGGTGAATACTTCACAACGTTTCCCCAAAAGGTAGTGTCTCCATGTTTTGAGTGCATGGACAACAACGGCTAACTCTAAATCATGAGTAGGATAATTTACTTCATGAGTTTTGAGTTGTCTCGAGGCATAAGCCACAACTTTTCCGCCTTGCATAAGTACGGCACCTAATCCTTGATGAGAAGCATCACAATACACTTGGAAATCCTTTTCCAAGTCTGGTAGGCACAGAACAGGTGCTGACACAAGCCTCTTCTTCAATTCCTGAAAGCTGAGTTCACAACCTTCAGACCAAGAAAATTTCTTATCTTTCTTTAACAATTCTGTCATTGGTTTAGCAACCTTTGAAAAAATTTCAATGAATCTTCTGTAGTAACCTGCTAAACCAAGGAAGCTATGAACCTCTTTTACGCTCTTAGGAGATTCCCATTCTGTCATAGCTAAAACTTTAGCAGGATCAACTGCTACACCATCCTTTGTCATAATGTGACCAAGAAATCCAACTTCCTCTAACCAAAACTCACACTTGCTGAATTTGGTATAAAGTTTATGTTCCCTCAGTTTCTCAAGTATCAAGCGTAGATGTCTTTCATGCTCCTCCTTGATCTTGGAGTAGACTAAGATGTCATCGATGAAAACGACAACGAACTTGTCGAGAAATTCCATGAACACTTTGTTCATCATATTCATGAAGTATGCTGGAGCGTTGGTTAAACCAAAAGGCATCACAGTGTACTCATACAATCCATACCTTGTGGTGAATGCTGTTTTAGGTATGTCTTGTTCTCTTATCTTGAGTTGAAAATAGCCTGACCGAAGGTCAATCTTCGAGAACACACATGCTCCTTCTAGCTGATCAAACAAGTCGTTGATTCTTGGCAAAGGATATTTGTTCTTGATGGTTACCTCGTTGAGAGAACGGTAATCTATGCATAGTCTTTGAGTTCTATCTTTCTTTTCTACGAACAATACTGGGGCTCCCCAAGATGAAGAACTTGGCTGGATGAATCCTTTCTGCAATTGTTCTCCAAGCTGTTTCTTGAGTTCCTTAAGTTCGTCAACTGACATTTTATAAGGCCTCTTTGCTCTTGGTCCAGAACCTGGTACCAAATCTATTATAAACTCTACATCTCTATATGGTGGCATTTCCGGTAACTCTTCTGGAAACACATCCGGATATTCACACACAGTTGGCACACTGTCCATGCTAACCCCCTTAAGAGAATTCATCTTACTTCCTTTAGATTTAAAATTGGACTTGAATTTTATCCTCTTACCTTCAGGGGTTGTGAGTGCAACTGTATGATTGGCACAATCTAGTACTCCCTCATACTTAGCCATCCATTCCATTCCCAAAATCACATCCAATCCTTGGGAATTTAGGATTATTAGGTTCACTGGAAACTTATGTTTTCCGATCTCTATGACTAAGTCATGACATCCTGAGTTTACTATCATTTCTCCACCAGGAGAACTTACTCTTATAGGACACCCAATGGTTTCTACCGGTAGTTCATTTCTTTCGACAAATGCTTTTGATATGAATGAATGAGATGCACCAGTGTCAAAGAGTACAAATGCTGAGATGGAATTGAGTCTGAACTTACCAGCAACAGCATCAGGATCTTCATAGACCTCCTCCACATCGATGTGGTTAACCTGTCCTTTCTGAAAAGGATTGGGCTTGTTAGGTCCTTCAACTTTCTTTTCAGGGCACTCATTAGCATAATGCCCCAGCTTCTTGCATTTGTAGCATTCGACCTGACTGATGTCCGTTTTAGGCTGGTTTCTACTTCCACTTCCACTTCCACTATGGTGGCTCTTATGTCCACTCTTGTGATTCTTGTACTTATCATGGTCATGACTGCGATGATGCTTGTTGTCATGACGGTTGTGGTTGTGGTGCTTGTTAAATTTCCCATGCTTGTGGAATCCTGAGCTGACACTATCATCATAGTGAGATCGTTTATGAGACGATCCCGAGCTGTGCTTGTCAGAGTGTTTCCTCTTTCTACTCTCGACTTGCTTCATTTTATTCTCCACAATAACAGCCTTGTTACACAGCGACTGATAAGTTGGAACATATGCCACAGACAGCTGCAGATTCAGCTCATCATTCAAGCCTTCCAGAAACTTTTCCTTCCTTTTGGCATCTGTGTCAACCTCATCCGGTGCATAGCGCGCCAGATTGTTGAACTCTTCAATATACTCAGCCACGCTGTGGTGGCGCTACTTCAGGTTGTGAAACTCCTTCTTTTTCAGGCTCATCATTCCTGGTGAGATATGAGTAGTGCGAAAACCATCTTCAAAGATAGCCCAAGTCACCTCATCGATAGGAGTGGTGATCTGGAAGTTGTACCACCATGCGGCGGCTGGTCCTTCCAACAGATGTGCTGCGAACCTGACTTTTTCGGCATCCGTGCAGCCCACGGTCACTAAGTCTTTGTTCACAGAACGTAGCCAATCATTGGCCACCATGGGATCAGTCGTTCCCGAAAACTTAGCTGGCCTCAGACGCAGAAATCTGGTGAGCATATCAAAACCCGGAGGGTTGTTGTTGTTGTTGTTATTGTTGTTGTTATTATTGGGGTTGTTGTTGTTCTGGTTCTGGATGAATGTCGTCATCATTTGCATAAGCTGTGTCTGCGCATTCATCATCTGTTGCATTTCCGGGGTAATGTTGTTGGGGTTGGGGTTGGGATTGGGGTTTGCGCGACGGGGAGGCATCTGTGGTTTGATCATATAGAGATAAGAATGAGATACCCTTACATGATTCATGCACAATACAACTCACAAGCAAACGCATAGCATGCAACACAAGGATAAAAGCTCAACAACAAGATAACAAAAGTCTCAAAGTAAAAACACACAAGTGGCAAGCCATCCACATGTCGGATGGTCCAATAATAAGTTCACAAATAACAAATACGGTAAATAAAGATAACTGAGTAGTCAAGTCTACTCGTCAGCATCAATCTCCTCCTCGACAAAGGTAAGACCTGCGTTCTCCATTGCGGTCTTGTTCTCCTCGATAGTAGTGGTCAAGGAGTCGATCTTGGCCTTGAGAGCCCTATTCTGGGAACAAAGTCTCTCAATCACTGTCTGCTGCTGCTCTAACTCGAAGTCCTTGGACTGCAGTTCCTCGATCATGTCCCGAATCCTCTTGTTCCTATCCTGGACACGCTTCTCTTGACTTTTGAACTTACGGTCTTGGGTCTCGAACTTCGCCTCCATCTCCTTGACTATCTCGTCCTGCTGCGCGAAGAGCTTGTCCTTCTCGCGAAGCTGCACCTGGAGCTCGTCATTGCTAAGCATGACGTTGGTCCTGTCAGTATCCACGTACCTAATAAGAGTCTCTAAGTCCTGGAGGTACAGGCGTATCGGCTCTGCTGTGGTCCTCGAGTCGTCCTCAAAGTCGATGGACTCTCCGTCATCATCACGCCTTCCGAAGGCGTGGAAGTGAGTGCCTCTAACCTATCGGGAGTGACGGCCTAGCAGACGTCCTATCAGGTCCTGCATGACAACCTCCATGCCTCTCTCCCTGTCATCGTGCATAAGCTTGAAGACGATGGCCTCCGTAGTAGGCTCTGTCTGGCGTCCTGGCTGGTTCACCTTGAAGCCCCAGAGGTCCTTCCTCTCAAACTTGGTGAGTGGGTGCACCGTAATGGTGGGAAGAGGGATATCGAGCAAGGTAGTAAGCTCTACGATACGAGGACCAAAACGGGTAACCTGGAACTCCTCAACAGTGCTGATGGTAATAGGCATCTATTTATAAGATTGAAAAAGTTAGAACAACACAATTAAAAAAAAATAAACAAGACAAACATTCATACATATCCATGGAACACAAAAATCACACAAGTCATGCATACATGAAGCCATTACATCAACCAAGGTTCAAACTTATTTAAGGTATCATTTGGAAAATAAGGTGATAGGTGGTGGTCCAACTAACAAAGTGCGTTCACAAACCTATCTCACTGGATCTGGTGGCTAACACAATGTTCCTAGAGGCAATCAGCCTATCTTGTTCACATGCTTCTATCACTAAGTCTATAATATCTCCCCTTAAGGTTTGGTTGTTGACTTCCAACTCTTGGGTATGTTCCTTCTCCTTCTCTAAGTCTTTTTGGAGGTTGAGCATCCTGCACTTGACTCTAGCACTTAGTTCTTTGATAGTCTTCCAAGCTGCTTCTTTTGCTGACTCAAAGAATGTGGTGTGCATAAAAGTGTTGGTGTACATGCAGAAGCCTCTTTCTTTGTGGTTGTCTTCCTTGTTTTTGTACAAGTGAAGTTGCACCCACCAATACTCTACTCCTTCCTCCATCACTGGAAAGCCCTTGTACACAGCTTCTCCATGTGCTTCCATTGTTTCCATGAGGTCCTTGAGAATCTTGGGAAACTCAGTCTCACACTCCAAGGTCATGGTCATGAGTGGTCCTCTCTTCACGGCTTCGTTGATGGAGTTCATCTACAAATAGAGATGAGAATGAGAAGATTAGAAAAGTTTACGAGAAGAATAGACAAGTGTAGAAGTAGTTAAAAATTTTCCTTAGTGGTTTCCAATCCTAGGGTCATAATCCTACAGGCAACACAGTGCTCTGATACCATCTGTAAGATCCCTCCTTTGTAAAGGAAAAGATCCCTGTGATTGCAATGCTAGTCCCTGGATCAATGCTAGCATCCACAGTTTAAGATGAAGTACACAGATACAAAGGTCGTTTATTACAGTCATTCCAGAGATAAACATAGTCTTTTACAACTCAGGGCCAAAGTCCTAATACAAGAGTTTATGGAATAAGTATATAAACATAAGTCTTCATCTTCATGTGCCACAGGCAAGCATGTTGAGTGTAGAATCATGACTCCTAATCATCATCGGAATAACCTACAACATTACAAGTTACAGCAATAGAGGGTCAATACTTTGGAATAGTATTGGCAAGTGATACCTTAGTATATTTTAAGTGGACTATAATACTATATGCATTTGGCTAGGTGGAGCTTAGGCTTGCATTGCTCAAAATAGATTTTTCCTTATCATTTGAAAACACTAAGTTTTTGTTTGGCACAAACCACCCAAGGCATCTACCAATCAAAGACTGAAGATCCACTCAGGGCATCTACCAATCAAAGACTGAAGATCCTTTTATCCCTTGTTCACCCACAAGTTTTATTTAGAAATTGGAGTGATGAGATTCTTGATGCTTCCATGTCTTGATGCTCAAATTGTCCTTTACCAGGGACATGGCTAAGTACTTAGGTTTTACACTCTGCAGAGGTGGTGCACTTTCCCCACAAGACATGGTTTCCCAAGACAAGATCTTTTAGAAGCCTTTCCTTAATCAAATGGACGCGTTCCAACCTATCATTCCCTCTACCACCAACTGTCCAAGAGACTAAGTTCTAGCAACCTATATGATCATGGCAGAGCCCATATTGCCATGTGGTTGCACTTGAAGCTTCTCAACATTTGACATCTCAAATCTCTTTGTTCTTGGGTGGCCATCCACAAGTGAGATACACAAGCCAAGTCCATGGCCTTGTGAACCACTCAACACAAACCATTCCTTCCATTCCACCCAGGTGATTCATTCACTTAGTTGTTTTATTAAACAAAACATAAGTCCAAAGACTTAGAAATTTTCCATAGCATGAATATATATTCCACCCTTGTTTTCTATTAGCTAAGCTAAGCATGAAGGTAGTAGGAATCTTAACTTAGGAAATTTCTACTAAGGCTTCATCTACTAGGTTTTCCCATAGCAAGGTCTATACTTAGCAAAATCCCATGCAAGTTTTACTTAGCAAAAACACTAATGCATAGTGAAAATAATGGGACCAAAAGATATGTAGCATCACTTACCTTGGTAATGAGGAGAGTAGCACTCTTCACAGTCACAATCACTAGCAAAATCTACACAAGGATTATAGCACACCATTACACACAATTATATACAAACAAAAATAATATGAATGCATGCATGCATGAATCTACTAAGTGGTGTTTTTTGAAAACTCTACCAAGCAAGTGCATGATTACAAAAACTTAACAAGTCACAAGTTTGCCAACTAAACTTACTTAACCCTAAAACAAAATACTAAACTAAATCTATACTCAAAATAGCCTTAAACAAGTTTCTACAAATAAAGTCATTCTAATGGTTACTATTTGCTAATCACATTGGATATTCAGAAAGGTCTTGAATCACTGAATCCAACGGTATAAAGTTTGCAAAATTCTAACGTGGCATTCAAAAGTTATAGCAGTTTGAAGTTTGGATCTAATTCTGGTTTTAAATTCTGTTTTTGAACTCATCCTAGCCACGCGTCGCAACCTCATTGGTGCGTACCGGTTCGGTCGGATCGACAGATGCGAACCGTAGGATCTAACTTAGATCTGGCGGCTCAGACGTGAGCGTACCCCTTCGTTTAAGATCTATCCTAGCCTTACGATATAGATCCAACGGACTCAATCACCGAGCCACTAACTGGCGGCGCTAGCGGCGATGACTGGCGGCGGCGCGTCTGACTACGGTGGCGCCGGCGCTCTAGTTCGTCCGAGGAAACAAGAAGGCGCTTACCAGGACCGCGGTGGCGTGCTGAAGCTCGAGGTGGCTCTGGTTTGTCAAGGGGCGCACAGATACGGCGATGATTGCTCGTCGGAGTAGAGACAGACGTCGGCACGGTCAATCGTCGTCGTTGGCGAGGTTGTCGATCACTAGGAGGCAAACAAAGGGCGTGGTCAGATGCAGAAGATCATGGCGAAGATGCGTGCGTGAATGACAAGGCTTGGGGCGGTCTGGACTTACCACTAGAGCTCGCCGGAGTTCGTGCAGAAGACGATGGTGGCCGGTCGTCGATGTTGCCGGAGCTACGGTTCATGCGAGGGTAAACGGAGTGTGTTAGAAGAAGCACAGAGTCTCACTGAATCAGATAGCAAGAACGAGAGGCAGAGGAGAGCTCGGAACTCAACGGAATTTGCCGACGCAGTCGTCGGAGACGGCGGGGCTACAGAGAGCAATACACGCAGCCTGGTGGCGCTCTGGTTTCGGGGTTTGAGGGAGAAGGGAGAGGGGGCAGAGGGGGTTTATATAGCCTGGTCACGAGCGAGAATCACTCGGGCATTGATACGAATTGAAGCCGCAAATTAAACACAGAAAACTGCCGCGTTGATTTGGGGATGAACTGGTCGTGCGGGTGGAGACGACGATGCTCAGGTGGGCCGCAGTTGTCAGCGATAGAGAGGAATGTGAGTGGGTCCCTTCTGTCAGTGAGCTGGTGGGTGCGCTCACGCGTGAGAGAAGAAAAGGAAAAACCCCGGGTGGGCTTGATGGGCCTGTTTCACTGCTGGGCCAGATTTCAGCCGCGCGGCCTTTTTCCTTTGTTAGCTTCTTTTCTTTTTCTAATTCTATTTTCTGGAATGATTTTGATATGAATTCAAATCCTTTTTGAATTCAAACAATTCTGGGGATTTTTGTAGGGTACTGTGGTTTCAAAATCAGTCAATTAACCATGTGGTTACCTTGCTAGGGCTTGGTCAAGCTTGGGCTTAATACAAACAGAGACTTTGCCTCTAGTTTGCAAAAGTTTTGAAATGGTTTTGAAATTATTTCTAGGTTGAAAACTTTGGTTAGAATGCTACACTTAAACTATCCAACAAAGGAGGCAAGCAAACAAGTTCCTAAACAATCAAGTCTCAAAGGGGTGATGGCCAATTGAGTTAAATTTGCTCACATGAAATCATAGCACAAACTTCTGCTTCTAAATGATTTTGAGAAAAACCCTAAATGAATGAAGGATGCAAGGATGATATGAATGAGTTTTGAAATATGATTTTAGGGATGTTACAGAAGAGTGCATCTCTTTCTGCATGAATTATCTAGGCATCGAGAACCCTGTCGGTCTTCCCGTCAATAGGCACCTTGGCAAGCTCGACCGATCGGGTCACCGAGAGGGTCGTCGCGTACTGCATGCTGACTTCGATTATCGACACGCAGACTTTGATAGAGCAAACCTGGTCACGCTACAACATTTAGAACTGGTCGATCCTTGGGTACAAAAGCACAAAAGGTTAATCGAGAAGAAGTACAGTGACCGGGGCATACAGAGGACGCAGGGAGAAATAATCAAAGAGCACAACTCAGATTTCACGCGTTGGTTTAGGCCGACACTCCTAGATAATCCCCCGCAATCGTATTCTGTGGAACAAAACATCATATTCACCTTGTCGCAGGGACCCATGCACAACCTGGTGACCTATCAGGCGTATGATATCAACGGCTACACATTCTACAAGGAGGAAAAGGACAACAAGTGTGACTATCAGAACTCAGGCGTAACATCGGAATTCTACACCGATGACAACGTGAAGATGGAATGATCAAGGAGATTTGGGAGCTCGACTACTGTGGAGAAAAGGTGCCGATGTTCCGTCTCATATGGGCCAAGAGCGTCGAAAGAGAAGACCGGTATTTCACAACCATGTTAATACCCGAAGAAGCCAAATCCAAGGCCGCCGGTGCGAACGTCGCCGCGAAAAATGAACCGTGGGTACTGGCTAGCAAAGTGGACCAATGTTTTTTAATACCGACCCGACAAAGCCTAGTCATGTTGTCGTGAGGAGAGGAAAAATAAACATCATCGGAATGGATGGAGTCGCCAACGAGCAAGACTTCGACCAGTATGGTGATCCAAAGATTGAAGATGATGATGACTAGGATGAAGGAACATACATCACAAGAAGAAAAAGGACAACCTTACCCAAAAAAGGTAGTCCATTCGAGCGAAGAAACATAAAAGTGTCGGGGCTAAATTATTCAACTGCAACAAAGAAGGGAAAACAGATTATAAAACGCTAGCTCAAAAAAGATTGTAAAACGCATGCTCAAAAAATATTGTATTGATGCATATGGATGGCATATTATTAATGGATACATTATTATTTAATTTCTTTCTACTTTGAATCACTTTTGTACCACTTTTATAATATATATGTACCACTTTTATCATATAAAACATATAACATATATTTTATATAGTTTACATAATTTTTGGGATATTTTTTAACATTTTAAAGTAGTTTTAAAATAAAAACAAAAAAGGGGCACCAGGGTTCGAACCTGGGTGCTTACACAGGTTTAGATTCGAGCATAGGGCGGAACTAGTGGGATACCGCAGTGCTGGTGTCAACAACAGGGGCGGTCGCCCTCTTATTTGACTTGACACGGCAATTAGCCGTAGCGCACCCTTATCTAGTGCGCTACGGGTAAATGACTTCCCCGTAGCGCACTAGGTAAGGGTGTGCTACGGCTAAGTGCCATGACAGGTCAACTGTCGAGCACGGACCCGTCCCTCTCCCCATCCTCAGACAGATCGTCCCCGAGCCGAGAGACGTGCCACCACCGCTGCCGCTCGATCTGATCCGCTCGCCCGCTGCCTGCCACTACACTTGCCACGTCCGAGGAGGAGGAGAGGAGGCCGCCGAGTCCACGGACGAGGAGAGGAGGCCACCGCCGCTCGATCTGCCTGTCACCGCACTCGCCTCGCTAACTGCTCCTACCGAGGAGGATGTCGTCGAAGAGGAGAGGAGGCCGCCGCGTCCGGGAGGAGGAGAGGAGGCCGTCGCGCGTCCTAGGAGGAGGAGGCCACCACTGCCCTAGGTTGATTTGTAGGTTAGCTTGTAGTTGAATTGTAGCAGTAGGTTGATTTGTAGCAGTAGGTTGATTTGTAGTTGATTTGTAGTTAGAAGTAGGTTGATTTGTAGCACTAGGAACACCACTATGGATCGCATTGTAGTTGATTTGTAATTAGTAGTAGGTTATCTTTTAGTTACCAGTAGGTTTTATTTGTTCATACATTGGCACAAGTAGGTTAGCTTGTAGTTAGAAGTAGCTTGTAGTTAGCAGTAGGTTAGTTAGCAGTAGGTTAGCTTGTAGTTGTTGTAGTAGGTTAGCAGTAGTAGGTTATCAATAGGTTAGTAAGAAATGGAGTAGTAGTTGTTGTAGTAGGTTAGTCTATCTAGCAAGCAAGCAGTAGTAGGTTAGCAAGAAAGTAGTAGTAGGTTAGTTGATGATGTAGGTTAGAATTTTATTTCCTGTTCTTATTACTTAGTAAAATGAATATAATGAAATAGAAAATGAATAGAATTTTATTTCTTGTTCTTGAATAGAATGAAACGGAAAATGAATTTTATTTGCTGTAATTTGCGTGTTGTCAATTGCTATTCTTGCTACATTTTATTGAAGTGCACTTGGTTATGAGTCCATTTAAACCAATCTTGTTTGGTTCATATTCCTCAAACATCGAGCAAAGCTCTGAAAATAAAAATAATAAACAATGGGATCTCAAAAAATGCATGGAATGAAATTGGCAATCAAAATAGATTTGGTACTTGTATAGGAAAATTGGTAGCATAGGAAATTTGTGTTGGGTAAACAATGGCAATAAGAGGAATATAGTTGTCTGACAAAACTTCCCATTTAAACCCAAAACAAGCTAACAATAGCAGAAGGCATATGTGTCTCTATGCTCTCTTTTCAAGACCACCTGAAAGTTCTACATCTGATATATGTTCCCGCCTTCCACCATTCTTGGTTATGATCTCCTTTAAATACTAGTTAGAGTGGTGGCCTTGCTTTGTTGTATTCGTAGCTATATTACCCTGCCTAGTACTTAGGTTTAAATGGACTCAAATGTTTCCCAAGTCCTGACAATTTGATGACTGTGAAACCTCATGAAAGGTTTCCCAAGTCTAGAAAATGAATTGAATTTCATTTCCTGTTCTTGCTATCATTTGTTCTTCTAAGTTATATATTGTAGGATTGCAGCAAATGACAGCAAGCATTAAAGTGCACTTGGTTATGATCTGCAACACTTGTATGAAGCACTTTGTTATTGTTGTAGCACTTGAAATTGTGCTTGTGCTTGTATGAAGCACTTTCTTATGTCGTGTATGCAGGTGCTTGTATGAAATGAGTCCCGATTTTCGCTGAAATGTTGATTAACTTCCGTTTCGGCAGAAATTGGGCACTCCTAGTTTAACAAAAATTAGCAAAGGTCATGCCGGATTTTTCCGCGCACTTTATTAACCATTATTTGCCTTCTATTAATGCAAACATGTGTGACAATGACAAGGCTGGCTCTTCTCAGCGTATCAACGCTGAAGGAGAAGTGAGACCTCAAAAGAGACCCTTGTCATTCTAGGAGGAGGTCGAGCGTCTAGAAAGAATGACAGAGGGCGATGAAGAATACAACCCTTCCGAGAGCGACGATGATGAGATGGAAGACACGGAGGAAGAAGAAGCGGCCGAAGGAACGGAGAATGATGAAACCACTGATGGCAGCGAGGGCACAACAAGTGGTAGTAATCCACCTAAGAAAAAGAAGGAAAGGCGCCCGAACACGGCCGGTACCGTCAGAGAGGAAATTACCGAAGTGAGCCCAACAGGGGTTCCTTTGGCGCCCAACCATGTCGTCAAAGGGTATTGTGGGCAAGTGGCGGCTATCACCCGGACCGCCATCTCGATCAACACCGAGAATCTCCGGCATAAAGATAATGGCCATTTGCGCATACTCCTCTTCGAGAAGCTGCACGCAAGATACAAGTTCCCCTTCAGTATCAGAACATAGAT
The DNA here is from genome assembly GCA_916181665.1 of Avena sativa. Classification (NCBI taxonomy): domain Eukaryota; kingdom Viridiplantae; phylum Streptophyta; class Magnoliopsida; order Poales; family Poaceae; genus Avena; species Avena sativa. The sequence continues at coordinate 202,678,739 of OV702290.1, forward strand.
TAGCATGGGAATGAAGTAAATAAATCCGCCCTCACGAAGATGAGCACCGCCCTGGCCAGCTGGAGAACCCCGATAAAGAGGAATATATTTAAAGAAGGAAAAAGTCTCGAGGATATCCAGAAGTTTGACCCGTAGATCACCGAAGATCAATTCCAGGAATTCAAGGCCAAGTGCAAATCCGAAGTAGCCAAGGCCTCGAGTAGGCGGGGAATGGAATTGCAGGCAATGAATATAGGTCACCACCATCTTGGATCTGGTGGTTACAGAGCTGCAGAGCCCAAATGGGATAAGGAGGTTGATGAGTATAGAGCTAAGGGGATACCTAACCCCTTTTCGAAATTCGAAAACAGGCAGCTTCCAAACTTTATCAGGGCTCCTTACCATGTGGACCCCAAAACCAAAGAACTCGCCACGGAAACTAAGGTGAAGGACTTCGAGGTTCTTGTGGTAAGTAATTTAATTACCGTGGATCAAGTCGATTGCATTCTAATCGATCAAGTTGAATTTCTAAACGGTTCATGTTACTTCTTCTACAAGAGCAGGAAATTGCTAGTTAGGGATCCCATGGTTCCTCATCCCACGGGTCGACAGCGGCCACCTGGTGGGATAACCCTTTTAACAGGGCGATGGACCGGGCCAAGAAAATCACGCTGGTTACAAAGAAGCCATTGTCGGCTGGCCGTCTGGCCGGCTTTGGGGCTAAGAATTGGGTGGATCATTTTGGTCCACCCCCGATGTAGCATCCCAGTTGTCTAACAATTGCAATGCTACTAGCCTAGTCTATATAATGCTAATTCAATTATATAATTGTTGCATCATCATTATATCATGCTCATGTCATCATGCCGCCTTGCATTTGAGCATCATATAAAACCCTTTTCCATTTGGTTCTTATCTCATATGCATCATTATTAATTGTATTTGCCTCTTGATATTGTATTTGGTTGTTGATATATTGTTTAAATGCCCAAGTTGAGTTGGGGGCATATCTTTTGTTAACTCCACCACCTTTCATGTCATCACCCATCATTCCACCATTCCACCATATATGAGCATTGCAACTTATTTGGTTTTACCTCTAGCTCATATGTGTTGGTGTGGATCCATTCTATCTCCACATGCTCTCATATATGCACCATATTGTTTTCACATTATTGGTTTATGAGAGCCACATGGCCACCTTTGCATGCCTTGTGAGTGGAACCCTATTTCTAGCTTCCATATGTGTTGTTTTGGGGTTATCATCATGTTGGGATATTTTGTGGGCTTATTAAATACCTAGTGGCATATACACACTAGCAAGTCCCATTGTATTTTCAAATATGGTCATCTCCTACTACTCCACATGGGGCATCCTTCCACTTCTTCTAGCTTGGCTCATTTTATGTTTTTGGAATGCATATGTGTAAATGCTAGGGATATTATTTTGTTTTCACAAGATGAAACCTAGCATTAATATTATGCATGGGCCATGCAACCATCTCTATAGTTTTGCCTCTTTTGGTTTTTATTTGAATTCTTGAGGGGTTCATCTCCCATCTCTTTCTCTCCTTCTCTTTTGGGCTTGATCTAGTTGTTCTTGCTTTAGTCCACCACCACACCCTAGTCCCTCTCTAATCTAAACCATACACCCCATCTAAACCAAAACCCTAAGCTACCACCCCTCTCTCTCGGCCTCTCTCTCTTCTCTCTCCTAGCTGGCCCCACCTGGCCACCCTGGCGCACCTAGCTACCCCAACCCTAGAACCAAACCCTACCCGAGCCATACCCCTCTCTCTCCTACCCTAGCTACACCCGAGCCACCCCTCTCTCTCTCTAGCTCTCTCTCTGCCTAGAGGACCCCAGCCCGAGCACCACCTCTCTGGCCTCACCCTGACCCCACCTGGAAGCCACCACCTGCCCTGCCCTGGTCCTTCCCGGCCACAAGCACGTGAGGAGGAGGAGAGATAGGTGGCACCGAGCCACCTTTAACCCTACCTACTCCCACGGCACCTCCCCCTCTCTCTGCTACCTACCACCATCCCCTGGCTCTCCTCTGTCCCCCAGATCCGCCAGCACCTCGCCCTCTTCTCTCCTTCCTCTCCCCACCGTCTACCCCCCCCATCGCCGGCAAAACCTCGGTCTCCACCGATCCCCCTCTCCCAGCCATTGGCGCGGTGATCATTGGTGTCGAGGAAGGCCACGCAGTGCTCCTGCATCACCCTGTACCCGCCGTCGAGGAGGAGAAGGACCGGAGCCGAAGGACCTCGCGACGCCGACCCCGAAACCCTAGTTCGCTCGGCCTCTGCATCATCGTCGCCCTGCTGCTCGCCTGCCCGATCCATCACCACCGAGACACCCGCGGTGAGCTTCTGCGCCTCTCTGACATCCTATCCTCGCGCTTCGCTTCCTGTGCTCGCCGGACCCTTCGTCGAGCGGCCTCTGTGCGGCGGCGTGCACGCGCGTCTGCTCGATGCGCGCCGCGGAGGATACACCTAGTCGTGCCCCGCTTAACCTACATCAACCCCTCCCTAGCCCAGCGGTAGCCGCCGCCGCGCGCTGCCAGGTCCCCAGTTCGATCCCCCCCTGCGCGCTGCGCTCCGCGCGTCGGCATCGATCTGTCGTCAGACGGTTTCAGAGAAGAGAAACAGTGCTCGATCCCCTTTTTGCAGATAACCCTCTGATCTTTTGTTTTCGCAACCCGCACTCCGCTCGGGCCCGCATGTCATCGGATGAGGTAGTTTTATAAAAAGGCTCCTCCAAAACCCTATGCTCAACCCGCGCTCCCTGGGCTTGGACTCGTGGCTGTGTCCACTTCGCCCGCCTGCACGTGGACCCGCCGTGGTCTCGGCCCCACCGGTCGGTGACTGCGGTTGGGTAAGCCTGCGGTGAGAAAAGTTTTTGCGCGCCGTGAGCGTCCAGTCAGCAACGGTCCCACCCGTCAGCGACTGTGGCTGGGTCTGCCTGGGTATAAAAAGGTTTTCTGTATCTCTGTTTTAATTTAAATCTTTTTCAAAATTAATTCAAATTCAAATTTAATTCTGTTTTAAAATAACTTTTAAAATACAAATCCAAATAATACAAATAATATATGTTTTCAAATCAGAAAAATGTGAGGAATTCAATTATGCTATTCAAAATATATTTTGGACACTTTATTTTCCAAGTTGTTTAAAATTACATTAAAATGCCCTTTTTCCTTATTTAATTAATAACTTTTGTTTTATAACTCCAAATTTGACAAATAATATGTCTAAAATGATTAGCTCGACGAGACCTTTCTGTTTATGCATTCCATGTTCTGTTTTGCAGCATGCATCATATAAATATAATGTGTACAGCAACTAATATGAGGATAAAATGGGGCCAAAACCCAATAAAAATGTTTATTCTTGTATTCCACACCTCACCCATGCCATGCTACTTTATTGCCATGCAAGTTGTGCATCATTCATCATGGCATGATTGTTTACTTGATGCATCTATTCATATGCTTGCGCACTTTATTTATGTTGGCCCTTGTTTGTTTGGTTCTTCTTCGAATAGACGCTGAGCAGGGGATATATCAAGAGAACCAGGAGCACTACCCAGATCCTTCTCTCGCTTCAACTGAGCTGCCAGGCAAGCACTACCACATGCTTGCATACATATAGTACCTATTGCCTCTATCTTATTCTTGCATCATTGAGTCGCGATTGCATTAAACTGAATCCCAAGTATTGCATAGCCTTTACTTTTAAACCCCACCGAAGCTTGTTCCTCCATCCCATGAGCCATTACTACAGGAGTTGTTTGAGCCATGCGAGTCGTAGAACAGCATGTGTAGGGTATGTGAGTGTCTGATGGATAACGAGGTACCTATACAACTTAATCTGAGTAGTAATGGGATAACTAATGAAAGTGGCATCGGTGAGCCATATTCGCTATTTGGTTTTTCAGGCTCACTTGTGTCCCGTAGGAACCCGAGTACTTGATTCCTGTTCCTTGAATATTCGCGCTATCCACATCCGGGAGGCTTATGAACCCCCCTGAGCCAGAGCTTGATTCATTCTTATTTCTTGCGGCCACAATTAGTTTGGGGCTTTATTTACTATCCTGTACTTATGCCATGCTTTACTGCTTTATTTAAATTGTGCGAGGTACTGCACACTGTACTGTTTAGGGAAGCGGAGTGTTTTCGCGGTATCGACAAGCCCAGTCACATTTTCGGGATCCCAGTCGTTCACTGCCATTGGCGCAAACCTTGAGTCCGTCTCGGAGTCGGCCAACTTCGTCGCGGGTAGCTTAATGGGGTGCCCCCCTGAAATATTTCTGAATCCTGTGATCGCTTTGTCGTGACTGCCTCGTTGGGTTTTGATTTGGTTTTTCCGAGGCATATCAAGTTTGTGTTGCTATTTGTGCACCCCTGCGGGGTAAAACTTTCTGAAAGTTGTGTCCGTGGTTATGGACGACTTGGAGCACAGTTTCTCGATCATAGACAAGCATAACTAAAGTACCACTTTTAATCTGACTAAGTAACTGACTAGTAAATAGTGCAACACTCATGGAATGGATAATAAAACTGCCAACGGATGGGGGGTTGTTCGTCCGCTTCCTCGTCGGTAAGCGAGGAGGAGGATGGATTTGTGGATATTACCGTTATAACTGTTATAACTGTTGTTATTAATTCACGGACATCCGTCTATCTATGGTTAGGCGGATGGTTAGCGAGTATCTATAGAATTGTTAGGGTTTATCTTTTGCTGCAATTGCGTCACCCCAGGTTGTGTCCCCTTTAGAGGCATAAAGACTTGCTGAGTACCCCTAGGGTCTCACACGATAAATTGTTTGATTCAGATGAACAGGTAAGCTCGCAAGATGGATACTGGGTGGAGGAGACAGACGAAGTGGGCAACGATCATTCGGTGTAGAGATTCCGGGAACGGGGATCCGTGAGGTCTGTGGGCGGGACGTGCTTATTTATGGGGCATCTTATGCCGATTTGCTTCTTATCCGTACTCGGATTTTGTCTTCCGCTTCCGCCTGATACTCTGATGTTTGATGTATGAGGAGATATCCTAAACTATTATATCTATCTAGGATATTTGGATCTTGCCGTATGGCGTTGCTATATTTCCTTTCTTTTTAGATGGAATGGCTCTGATGTACTGTTGTATGGTGGCTTGCATACATACTCATTTGTGTATGTAGTTGATCCCTTCGCCTGCCGATTACGCCGCCCGTTCTTGTCCCGATGTTTAGAAATGGTTGGGACGGCCGAAAGGTCTACCTGTGAGTGGCATTTGGGCCCCACCGTACTATTTCAACCATTTCTGCTCATCCAGGCTTGTACTAGGAGCGTAATTCACCGAGGTAGTTACAATTGGTATCAGAGCCATCCCGCCCTTCAGGGTCTCAGCCAAATGGTCGTTGTCTGTCTAGCAAATATTTTGGTAGTTATGTATACTAGGGAAAAACAAAACGTGAGAGTAGGACTGCTTCCACTTTTCTTCTTACCCACCCACCACCCTTTTCTGGTAAGGAAGTGTAACGTTTTCAATCCTCTTCTTAAAATTCAAACTAGGATTCACGTGTTCTGGGTTTCCGTAGTACCATAGGAAGTGTGTGTGTGTGTGTGTGTAATCCTTTGTCTATCTGTTGCATCCAACTTGTTATCATAATCTGCCTTTGGTTATCAACTGTTGGTACATTCCATACTGACAGGTTTTTGGAAACCGGTGCGATCTATCTGACTCCTTGTTAACCGGTGCCATCTTCTTAAGGGTGCCCTTCCTTCTAGCAACTCCACATTCTGTGAAAGCATCTATTGCTAATCTCTACCTGATAAGTGATTTTGCGCATCTATTGGTATTTTAATGCCGAAAAATGCGGAAAAATTTTCTTTGATACATCTGTGCTTCCACACTCCTTTCCAGTCGTGTGTGAAACATTATCTATCTCCCTTTTATCAGCATGTCCATGCTAACTCATTCTTTTGTCACCGGCGCTTAATCCTGGAGTTTCATTTCATCTCCAATTCTCTTGGGCTAATTACATAACGTGTGTCGATCCGATGCTGGTGATTATAATTTGGTTCTCGGCATAGCTATATTCCGCTCATGATACGTGTCGATTGGAATATGGAAAATGCTATCAACTCTATCCTCCAAATGGTGACGGTTAACTCCTGTGAATTTTGAGTACACCGTGGTCATATCTGTGCATACTCGAGCATCTTGGGCAATCCGGAGTTCTCAAAGCACTACGGCGGTCTATCATCTGTTCATCATGCTGCACATCGTTTTGAACCCCATATCTGCAAAATTCTCTTTGAGACGAGGGAATTGCATCTTTTCGCTTCTGATAGCTTTGCTTAAGGTATGAGCTATCATCGTTTCTTATCCAAGATCTCTTTATCTTTGTAACCGGCGATCCAATCGACAATGCGAACCAGGTGACATCTCTTTTTCTTCCGAAGGACCAGATAGTCTATTCTTCTAGTGCATCTTCTTCAACACGAACCCGTGCTCTTAACGTTGATCTTTCTAAGAGCGTGGAGCTCAGGAAGTGTTCGAGCATTTGTTCGTTTCTCTCGCCTTTTGAACTTGGTATTCTGGGAATATCTTGTTAATCCATGGTGGTATATGTTGATAATATGCTTGCCTATTCGATATCAATGGGGGGACATGGAAGATCATCTGTGTCTCTTTCTCAAGCTTTGTTAACACTGCCTGTGTGCAAAGTCTCAAAGCGTGAATCCTGACTTTTTGAAGTCACCTATCTCGACCACGTCCTTCTGCTAAATAGATCGCTTCAATTCTGGAATTAGCAAGTCCATTGTTAATTCCATCCTCCATCTTCAACCAACCCGGAGTTGTCCTTGTTGGCAGGTTATCAACGTCGTTCCGCCGAAGTTTTCCTCAAGACCGATAAATATCTCTCAATCTTTTCAAGAACAACATGGAGTTCTTTCACCTCAGTCTCGTCAAGTAATCTCTTGAAACCCTCTCGCTCTATCGTCTATGCTCAATCCACCGGAGGCCATGAAGACCTTCCAGATCTGGTATTCCTTCCGTTCAAGTTGGTGCTATCTTTTCTGTAGCTGTTGAATCTTGCAGTTGTTCTCCGTAATCTTCCTTCATATCTTTCCGGTGGCTTGGTACTTCCGACATGACGACAACATCATCATCTTTATCTATCTATGAATCCGGCGAATCACTTGCATCTATCCTTGTTTTCTAACAGAGTTCCATGAGCTCTTCTTATCAATACCTTCAGTCTGTTTTGGTAGTTGGGTTGCTTAGTTTTCCTATTCATGTGCGGAGTAATGCTTTGAGTGCGGGATGGAGTAGCTACCATACCACTACTCTTATCATTCGCTCTCGTACATTGAATTGGTGAATTAATGTGATTTCACTCATTCCACGGAAGTTAGAAGTGGCCATTATCCCTCGATACTTTTACTTCCGTCCTTGTTTTCCGGAGTGCTCTCTCGAAGAAAGTAATCAATAATCTCTTGTTGGTGATCTCAACCTTTCTACACGGAGCAAAATCTGCAATTATCTGGTGGGAACAGACGCAAAATCTTTTTCTGTCCTCGTCATTCTACCGGTGCTCTACATCCCCAAACAAGATGGAAGTAAACTATCTCTCTTTGCTTCATCAACTCTTTTTCTGTGGTAAAGCCAATTATGGTTGATTCCATCACCCGCAAATCTATTGTGTTAGCCTCAAGGCTAAAGAAAGCAATAAGTATCTCTACAATAAACTCCAGATCCTCCATATTCTTTGCTTCTCGGGATTCCACCATGATCTAGCTTCACATCCATCTCTGGAAGTTTTATCCGCGCACCTCAATTGAGTGATACTTTGGTTCTTACCGGCGCAAGAAGAATCTAATCCGGCGATGTCTAACTAAATCTTTCTGTTGATATCAAGGGACTCTATTGTGTGAAGGCAATATTGTTTCCGAACGTCATTTCTCAAATCCGAGAGAAGATACGATGCTATTGTCATAGTGGTTCAAAACCTCTCCAATCTAGCTCTTTTCTTCCGGCGAGACAAACGTTCATCCTCTCTAGTATCGGTAAATCTTTAATCTTAACGGTGTGCCTTTCTTTATCCATGATACATCATCTTGTCCTTTCTTTCACAAGTGGTTCTTTTTCTTTTATCAGGTTTCTTGAGAAAACCGGAGCTATGTTCATCCTATCCTTCTTGTCTCACGACAATTCTTCAGCTCTTCTAACCCGTTGTTTCTCAAGCAAAATGCAAGACTCGCAACAAGTCTAGCAAGTTTTGCAAGGTGTAGTGGTCGCACCATTCCGTTGTTCATCAACTTGTGAACGTGAGGGTCACCTTCGTTCGAACACCCGCCTCTCCTTGTGTTGTTTCTTTTTCCTAGGAATCTTGGGGCGAGATTCTTGTTTAGTGGGGGAGAGTTGTAGCATCCCAATTGTCTAACAATTGCAATGCTACTAGCCTAGTCTATATAATGCTACTTCAATTATATAATTGTTGCATCATCAGTATATCATGCTCATGTCATCATGCCGCCTTGCATTTGAGCATCATATAAAACCCTTTTCCATTTGGTTCTTATCTCATATGCATTATTAATTGTATTTGCCTCTTGATATTGTATTTGGTTGTTGATATATTGTTTAAATGCCCAAGTTGAGTTGGGGGCATATCTTTTGTTAACTCCACCACCTTTCATGTCATCACCCATCATTCCACCATTCCACCATATATGAGCATTGCAACTTATTTGGTTTTACCTCTAGCTCATATGTGTTGGTGTGGATCCATTCTATCTCCACATGCTCTCATATATGCACCATATTGTTTTCACATTATTGGTTTATGAGAGCCACATGGCCACCTTTGCATGCCTTGTGAGTGGAACCCTATTTCTAGCTTCCATATGTGTTGTTTTGGGGTTATCATCATGTTGGGATATTTTGTGGGCTTATTAAATACCTAGTGGCATATACACACTAGCAAGTCCCATTGTATTTTCAAATATGGTCATCTCCTACTACTCCACATGGGGCATCCTTCCACTTCTTCTAGCTTGGCTCATTCTATGTTTTTGGAATGCATATGTGTAAATGCTAGGGATATTATTTTGTTTTCACAAGATGAAACCTAGCATTAATATTATGCATGGGCCATGCAACCATCTCTATAGTTTTGCCTCTTTTGGTTTTTATTTGAATTCTTGAGGGGTTCATCTCCCATCTCTTTCTCTCCTTCTCTTTTGGGCTTGATCTAGTTGTTCTTGCTTTAGTCCACCACCACACCCTAGTCCCTCTCTAATCTAAACCATACACCCCATCTAAACCAAAACCCTAAGCTACCACCCCTCTCTCTCGGCCTCTCTCTCTTCTCTCTCCTAGCTGGCCCCACCTGGCCACCCTGGCCCACCTAGCTACCCCAACCCTAGAACCAAACCCTACCCGAGCCATACCCCTCTCTCTCCTACCCTAGCTCCAACCCTAGCTACACCCGAGCCACCCCTCTCTCTCTCTAGCTCTCTCTCTCTGCCTAGAGGACCCCAGCCCGAGCACCACCTCTCTAGCCTCACCCTGACCCCACCTGGAAGCCACCACCTGCCCTGCCCTGGTCCTGCCCGGCCACAAGCACGTGAGGAGGAGGAGAGAAAGGTGGCACCGAGCCACCTTTAACCCTACCTGCTCCCACGGCGCCTCCCCCTCTCTCTGCTACCTACCACCATCCCCTGGCTCTCCTCTGTCCCCCAGATCCGCCAGCACCTCGCCCTCTTCTCTCCTTCCTCTCCCCACCGTCTACCCCCCCCCCCCCCCATCGCCGGCAAAACCTCGGTCTCCACCGATCCCCCTCTTCCAGCCGTTGGCGCGGTGATCATTGGTGTCGAGGAAGGCCATACAGTGCTCCTGCATCACCCTGTACCCGCCGTCGAGGAGGAGAAGGACCGGAGCCGAAGGACCTCGCGACGCCGACCCCGAAACCCTAGTTCGCTCGGCCTCTGCATCATCGTCGCCCTGCTGTTCGCCTGCCCGATCCATCACCACCGAGACACCCGCGGTGAGCTTCTGCGCCTCTCTGACATCCTCTCCTCGCGCTTCGCTTCCTGTGCTCGTCGGACCCTTCGTCGAGCGGCCTCTGTGCGGCGGCGTGCACGCGCGTCTGCTCGATGCGCGCCGCGGAGGATACACCTAGTCGTGCCCCGCTTAACCTACATCAACCCCTCCCTAGCCCAGCAGTAGCCGCCGCCGCCGCGCGCTGCCAGGTCCCTAGTTCGATCCCCCTCGCGCGCTGTGCTCCGCGCGTCGGCATCGATCTGTCGTCAGACGGTTTCAGAGAAGAGAAACAATGCTCGATCCCCTTTTTGCAGATAACCCCCTGATCCTTTGTTTTCGCAACCCGCACTCCGCTCGGGCCCGCATGTCATCGGCTGAGGTAGTTTTATAAAAAGGCTCCTCCAAAACCCTATGCTCAACCCGCGCTCCCTGGGCTTGGACTCGTGGCTGTGTCCACTTCGCCCGCCTGCACGTGGACCCGCCGTGGTCTCGGCCCCACCGGTCGGTGACTGCGGTTGGGTAAGCCTGCGGTGAGAAAAGTTTTTGCGCGCCGTGAGCGCCCAGTCAGCAACGGTCCCACCCGTCAGCGACTGTGGCTGGGTCTGCCTGGGTATAAAACGGTTTTCTGTATCTCTGTTTTAATTTAAATCTTTTTCAAAATTAATTCAAATTCAAATTTAATTATGTTTTAAAATAACTTTTAAAATACAAATCCAAATAATACAAATAATATATGTTTTCAAATCAGAAAAATGTGAGGAATTCAATTATGCTATTCAAAATATATTTTGGACACTTTATTTTCCAAGTTGTTTAAAATTACATTAAAATGCCCTTTTTCCTTATTTAATTAATAACTTTTGTTTTATAACTCCAAATTTGACAAATAATATGTCTAAAATGATTAGCTCGACGAGACCTTTCTGTTTATGCATTCCATGTTCTGTTTTGCAGCATGCATCATATAAATATAATGTGTACAGAAACTAATATGAGGATAAAATGGGGCCAAAACCCAATAAAAATGTTTATTCTTGTATTCCACACCTCACCCATGCCATGCTACTTTATTGCCATGCAAGTTGTGCATCATTCATCATGGCATGATTGTTTGCTTGATGCATCTATTCATATGCTTGCGCACTTTATTTATGTTGGCCCTTGTTTGTTTGGTTCTTCTTCGAATAGACGCTGAGCAGGGGATATATCAAGAGAACCAGGAGCACTACCCAGATCCTTCTCTCGCTTCAACTGAGCTGCCAGGCAAGCACTACCACATGCTTGCATACATATAGTACCTATTGTTGGAATTATGCCCTAGAGGCAATAATAAAGATGTTATTATTATAATTCTTGTTCATGATAAAGTTTATATTCCATGCTAGAATTGTATTAAGCGGAAACATTAATACTTGTGTGGTTTGTGAACAACACCGTGTCCCTAGTACGCCTCTATGGACTAGCTCATTGATCATTGATGGTTAAGGTTTCCTAACTATAGACATGAGTTGTCAATTGATAATGAGACCATATCATTGGGAGAATGATATGGTGGACAGACCCAAACTAAGCAAAGCTATTAGATCGTTTCATCGTGTTCGTCTTTGTGAAGCTTTTCTCATGTCAAATATTGTATTCCTTAGACCATGAGATAATACAACTCCCTGGTATCGGAAGAAAGCTTTGAGGTCATCAAACGTCATCCTATGAGAGGGTGATCATAAAGGTGTCTCTCAGGTGATCGGAAAGTATCTGTTGGGTTGTATGTATCGAGATGGGATTTGTCCCTCCCAAGTCGGAGAGATATGCTTCGGGCCCACTCGGTAATCGATATCAACAACGCTTGCAAGCATGTGGTTAAGGAGTTAATCACAAATTGATATCGGATTACGGAACGAGTAAAGTACTTGCTGTGAACGAGATTGAACTAGGTATGACGATACCGACGATCGAATCTCGGGCAAGTAAAATATCACGAGACGAAGGGAATATATATATGGGATTGATTGAATCCTGGCATCATGGTTCATCCGATATGATCATCGATGAATGTGTGGAAGTCAATATGGGTGCCCAGACCCCGCTGTTGATTATTGATAGAAGATCATGTCTGCATATTCTCGAACCCGCAGGGTCACACACTTAACGTGTCTCGACGCTAGGATAGATTGGATAATTGGTTTATGAATTTTTGTTCAGAGTCTCGGATGGGATCCGGGACATCACGAGTGGTTCCGGAGTGGTCCGGAGAATAAGATTCATATAAGGCAGTGCAGTTTTTGGAGTTCGGAATTGTTCCGGATTAATCGGTATTGTACCGGAAGCTTCTAGAACCTTCCGGAAGGGGGCCAACGTGGTCCCACCTTCCGGGAGGGGGCATGGGCCTATGAGGGAGTGTCCTGGCTGCATTGGTCTAGGGGCACAAGGCCCCATACGGCCCATCCGATCCTAGATAAGTTTAAACCGTTTAAACTAGAGATAAGATAGGATTTCTAGATAAGGGGATAGTTTAAATCGTTTAAACTAGAGATAGGCTTGGAGGAGGGGCTAGGGCTGGCCGCACCATCCCCCTCTATATATAGAGGGCTGGTGCGCCCCCTTCCCCCCACACACACCTTTCCTCCAAACCCTAGCCGCCCTGCTGCCCTCCTCTCTCTCTCCCGACTGCTTGTAGGCGAAGCCCTGCTGCAGAAATTCTCCACCATATACACCACGCCGTCGTGTTGTAGATCCAATCCATCTCTCCACCATACTTGCTGGTCCGAGGAAGGAGGAGACGTCGAGGTGCTGCACGTGTGCATCTCACGGAGGCACCGCCACTTGTGGTGCTAGATCGGATCGGATCGCGAGGAGAAGAAGCGAGTACGACTACATCACCCACGTTCCGACGAACGTTTCGCTATGCGAATCTTCAAGGGTATGAAGATCTAATCCAATCTCTCTCGTTGTTTGCATCTCCTAGATTAGATCTTGGCTTTCCCTCTGTTCGCTTCCGTAGAAAATTTTGATTTACTATGCTGCGAAACCCTTCAGTGGTATCAGAGCTAGATCTATGCGTAGATGTGATTCACGAGTAGAACACAACATGGTTGTTGCGGGCGTTGATGTTTTCTGTTGCAAGCCTCTTGTTTGTGTTCTTCTTATGACGCGGGATAGTGAGATTGAAGCGGTCCAGGCCAACCTTACGCGACGTCGTTCGCGAGACCGGCTCCGCACTTGACGTGTGGCTTGTACCACACATGCGGCTGGTGGATGTCAGTTTCTCTCACTATAGTTGTCATGGGATTAACACCGGAGTTTGGCAACCATAATATCACCGTTGTGGCTTTCCGTAGGTAAGAATCGTTCTTAGCATCTACTCCCATAAGCCACGTAAAACATGCAACAACAAAGTAGAGGCGTCTAACTTGTTTTTGCAGGGAGTGTTTTCTGTGATATGGTATGGCCCAAGATGTGATGTGTATATTGTATGCGATGATCATGTTTTGTAATGTTTCACGACTTGCATGTCGATGAGTACACAACCGGCAGGAGCCATATGGTTGTCTTTATAATTGTGTATGACCTGCGAGTCAACTTCTTATACGCCATGTAATAGCTTTACTTTATCGCTAAGTAGTTAGCACTAATTGTAGTTGCTATTCGTGGTGGAGGCAATCATGGTGGAGTGATGGAGATCATGCCGGAACGCACAAGATGGAGATCATTGCGCGAAGATTGGCTATACCATGTCACATAAAGTTATATGCATGTGATGTTTATCCTTTTATGTATCTTATTATGCTTAGATCGCGACGGTAGCATTATAAGATGATTCCTCACTTAAAGATCAAGATAAAAACTGTGTTCTCCCCAAGTATGCACCGTTGCGAAAGTTCTTCGTGTCCAAGCATCACGTGATGATCGGGTGCTATAGACTCTACGCTCACATACAACGGGTGCAAGCCAGTTTTGCACACGCGGAAATACTTGGGTCTAACTTGACGAGCCTAGCATGTACAGACATGGCCTCGGAACACAAGAACCGAAAGGTTAAGCATGAGTCATATGAATGATATGATCGACACTTCGTTGTCCACCATTGAAACCACATCTCTTCTCGTGATGATCGGATTAGGTGTGGTGAATTTGGATCGTGTTCACTAAACAACTTGAGGGATGTTGAATTTAGTGGGAGTTCATCTAGTAATTTGATTAAGTTGAACTATTTATCATGAACATAGTCTAAATTGTACTTGCAAATACTGTAGATCACATGGCCAAGTCCAACTTCAACTTCAACGTTTTTGCTGAGAAAGAAAAGCTTAGAAACAATGGGTCTAACTTCACCAACTGGTTCCGCAATCTAAGAATCATTCTGTCTGGCGGACAAAAGGACTATGTTCCCCCTGCTGCAACTGCGCCGGCTGATGAGAAAGCTGTCTATCAGTCGCGCAAAGATGATTATGGTGTGATTAAGAGCACCATGTTGTTTGCTATGGAACCGGAACTTCAAAATCATTTTGAAAACTATCCCGGGCCCTTTGAGATTCTCGAGGAGCTGAAAACCATGTTTCAGACTCAGGCCCGTTCTAAGAGATATGAGATCTTCGAGAAGTTCTTTAACTGCAAGATGGAGGAAGGGAGTTCCGTTAGTGAGCACGCCATAAAGATGTCGGGCTACACTCAACGCCTTGAGCAACTGGACTGCAAGATTCCAGAGGAGCTCAAGATTGACAGGGTTCTGTAATCACTCCCTCCCAGCTACAAAATTTTTGTAGTGACTCATAATCAGATTGGTTCCACTGATACGATCACCGAGCTCTTCGCAAAGCTGAAGGCTGCGGAGGTGGACATCAAAAAGGATAATCATGTGTTGATGGTCAACAAGCCCTTCTTTAAGAAAGGTAAGGGTGCAAAGAAGCCCTTCAAGAAAGGAGGCGGCAAACGCGTTGCCCCTGCTGAGAAGAAGCTCAAGTCTGGACCCAAGCCAGAAACTGAGTGCTTCTATTGCAAGGACAAGGGTCACTGGAAGCGCAACTGTCCGAAGTACTTAGCGGACAAGAAGGCTGGCACCATCAAAGGTATATTTGATACATGTTATTGATGTTTTCCTTACTAGCCCTCGTTGTAGTGTCTGGGTATTTGATACTGGTTCGGTTGCTAATATTTGTAACTCGAAACAGGAGCTACGGAATAGACGGCGGCTTGCGAGGGATGAGGTGACGATGCGCATTGGCAACGGATCAAGAGTTGATGTGATGGCCGTCGGCACGCTCTCCTTAGTTTTACCTTTGGGATTAGTTTTAAACCTTAATAAATTTTATTATGTGCCTGCGTTGAGCATGAACATTATTTCTGGATCGTGTTTATTGCAAGACGGTTATTCATTTAAATCGGAGAATAATGGTTGTTCTATTTATATGAGTAACATCTTTTATGGTCATGCACCTCTTGTGAATGGTTTATTTCTTCTAAATCTCGAAAGGGATGAAACACACATCCATAACATTGAGGCTAAGAGATGCAAAGTAGATAGTGATAATACTACTTATTTGTGGCACTGTCGTCTAGGTCATATTGGTGTAAAGCGCATGAAGAAACTCCATTCTGATGGACTTTTGGAGTCTCTTGATTTTGAATCATTTGACACATGCGAACCATGCCTCATGGGCAAGATGATCAAAACCCCGTTCTCCGGTATGGTGGAGCGAGCAACGGACTTGTTGGAAATCATACATACCGATGTATGCGGACCGATGAGTGTTTCGACGCGCGGTGGATATCGCTATTTTCTCACTTTTACCGATGACTTAAGTAGATATGGGTATATCTATTTATTGAAACATAAATCTGAAACGTTTGAAAAGTTCAAAGAATTTCAGAATGAAGTGGAGAACCATCGTAACAGAAAGATTAAGTTTCGACGATCCGATCGTGGGGGCGAATATTTAAGTTATGATTTTCTCACGCATCTCAAAGCAAGTGGAATCGTTTCACAACTCACGCCACCCGGAACACCATAGCGCAATGGTGTGTCTGAACGCCGGAATCGAACCCTATTAGATATGGTCCGATCGATGATGTCTCTTACTGATTTGCCGTTATCATTTTGGGGTTATGCATTAGAAACCGCTGCATTCACTTTAAATAGGGCTCCATCTAAATCCGTTGAGACGACACCGTATGAACTGTGGTTTGGTGCTAAACCTAAGTTGTCGTTTCTTAAAGTTTGGGGATGCGAAGCTTACGTCAAGAAGTTGATGCCCGACAAGCTCGAACCCAAAGCGGAGAAATGCGTCTTCATAGGATACCCTAAGGAAACTATTGGGTATACCTTCTATCACAGAACCGAAGGCAAAGTGTTTGTCGCAAAGAACGGTTCCTTTCTTGAGAAGGTGTTTCTCTCGAAAGAAGTGAGTGGGAGGAAAGTAGAGCTAGACGAGGTTGTTGAACCTTCTCTTGAATTGGAGAGTAGCACAGCACCTGAAATTGTTCCAGTGCCGCCTGCGCCAACAATAGAGGAAGCTAATGACAAGGATCATGAAGCTTCGCACGATGCTGCTACTGAACGTCGCATGTCGACAAGGTCGCGTGCCCCTCCTGAGTGGTATGGCAACCCTGTCTTGACTGTCTTGTTAGAAGAAGATAGCGAACCTACGAACTATGAGGAAGCGATGATGAGCCCAGACTCTGAGAAATGGCTAGAAGCCATGAAATCCGAATTGGGATCCATGAGCGAAAACCAAGTATGGACTTTGGTGGACCCTCCTAGCGACTGAAAGGCCGTTGAGTGCAAATGGATCTTCAAGAAAAAAACGGACGCGGATGGTAATGTTACCGTCTATAAAGCACGGCTTGTTGCGAAAGGTTTTCGACAAGTTCAAGGTGTTGACTACGATGAGACTTTCTCTCCCGTAGCGATGTTTAAGTCCATTCGGATTTTATTAGCAATTGCTGCGTTTCATGATTATGAAATATGGCAAATGGATGTCAAGACTGCTTTCCTCAATGGCAACATTGATGAAGAGTTGTATATGATGCAACCCGAAGGTTTTGTCGATCCTAAGGATGCTGATAAAGTATGCAAACTTCAGCGTTCCATTTATGGACTGAAGCAAGCATCTCGGAGTTGGAACCTTCGTTTTGATCAAGTGATCAAGAGCTTTGGATTTGTTCCAAATTGCTACGAAGCTTGCATCTACAAGAAAGTGAGTGGGAGCTCGGTGACGTTTCTGGTACTATATGTGGATGACATATTGATTATTGGAAATGACATCAACATGCTTAACGATGTGAAGAGTTATTTGAACAAGTGTTTTTCAATGAAAGACCTAGGTGAAGCTGCTTATATATTGGGCATCAAGATCTATAGAGATAGACAAAGACGCCTAATAGCTTTAAGCCAGAGTACATACCTAGACAAAGTTCTGAAAAGGTTCAGAATGGATAAGGCATTGAAAGGTTCAGTGCCTATGTTGTCAGGGAAGATATTGAGCAAGGCTCAGTGTCCAGCTACGGTAAATGATAGGGAAGCTATGAGCAAAGTGCCTTATGCCTCGGCCATAGGTTCCATCATGTATGCCATGCTGTGTACTAGACCGGATGTGTCCAATGCTCTTAGTTTGACGAGCAGATATCAAAGTGATCCAGGAGTGGAACACTGGAGAGCCGTGAAGAACATCCTAAGGTACCTAAATAGGACTAAAGAAATGTTCTTAGTCTATGGGGGTGATGAACAGCTCGTCGTAAAAGGTTACGTCGATGCTAGTTTCGACACCGACAAGGATGATTGTAAATCTCAGACAGGATACGTGTATATTTTGAATGGAGGAGATGTGAGTTGGAGAAGCTACATGCAAAGCGTGATCGCGGGATCTACAGTATAAGCGGAATACATGGCTGCTGCAGAAGCGTCAAGTGAAGGAGTTTGGATCAGAAACTTCATCACTGAGCTTGGCGTGGTTCCAAGTGCATTGGACCCACTGGAGATATTGTGTGACAACACTGGCGCCATAGCACTTGCTAAGGAACCAAGATATCATCCAAAGACCAAGCATATCAACCGCAAGTTTCATATAATCCGAGATTATATATCAGATGGAGATCTGAAGATTAGCAAAGTACATACAGATCTGAATGTCGTAGATCCGTTGACTAAACCTCTTCCACGTGTAAAACATGATCAGCACCTCAGTGCCATGGGTGTGAGATTGTTTCCAAATGTAAACTAGATTATTGACTCTAGGGCAAGTGGGAGATTGTTGGAATTATGCCCGAGAGGCAATAATAAAGATGTTATTATTATAATTCTTGTTCATGATAAAGTTTATATTCCATGCTAGAATTGTATTAAGCGGAAACATTAATACTTGTGTGGTTTGTGAACAACACCGTGTCCCTAGTACGCCTCTATGGACTAGCTCATTGATCAATGATGGTTAAGGTTTCCTAACTATAGACATGAGTTGTCAATTGATAATGAGACCATATCATTGGGAGAATGATATGGTGGACAGACCCAAACTAAGCAAAGCTATTAGATCGTTTCATCGTGTTCGTCTTTGCGAAGCTTTTCTCATGTCAAATATTGTATTCCTTAGACCATGAGATAATACAACTCCCTGGTATCGGAACAAAGCTTTGAGGTCATCAAACGTCATCATATGAGAGGGTGATCATAAAGGTGTCTCTCAGGTGATCGGAAAGTATCTGTTGGGTTGTATGTATCGAGATGGGATTTGTCCCTCCCAAGTCGGAGAGATATGCTTCGGGCCCACTCGGTAATCGATATCAACACCGCTTGCAAGCATGTGGTTAAGGAGTTAATCACAAAGTGATATCGGATTACGGAACGAGTAAAGTACTTGCTGTGAACGAGATTGAACTAGGTATGACGATACCGACGATCGAATCTCAGGCAAGTAAAATATCGCGAGACGAAGGGAATATATATATGGGATTGATTGAATCCTGGCATCGTGGTTCATCCGATATGATCATCGATGAATGTGTGGGAGTCAATATGGGTGCCCAGACCCCGCTGTTGATTATTGATAGAAGATCATGTCTGCATATTCTCGAACCCGCAGGGTCACACACTTAACGTGTCTCGACGCTAGGATAGATTGGATAATTGGTTTATGAATTTTTGTTCGGAGTCTCGGATGGGATCCGGGACATCACGAGAGGTTCCGGAGAATAAGATTCATATAAGGCAGTGCAGTTTTTGGAGTTCGGAATTGTTCCGGATTAATCGGTATTGTACCGGAAGCTTCTAGAACCTTCCGAAAGGGGGCCAACGTGGTCCCACCTTCCGGGAGGGGGCATGGGCCTATGAGGGAGTGTCCTGGCCGCATTTAGCCAGGGGCACAAGGCCCCATAGGGCCCAGCCGATCCTAGATAAGTTTAAACCGTTTAAACTAGAGATAAGACAGGATTTCTAGATAAGGGGATAGTTTAAATCGTTTAAACTAGAGATAGGCTTTGAGGAGGGGCTAGGGCTGGCCGCACCCTCCCCCTCTATACATAGAGGGCTGGTGCACCCCCTTCCCCCCCCACACACCTTTCCTCCAAAGCCTAGCCGCCCTGCTGCCCTCCTCTCTCCCTCCCGATTGCTTGTAGGCAAAGCCCTGCTGCAGAAATTCTCCACCATATACACCACGCCGTCGTGTTGTAGATCCAATCCATCTCTCCACCATACTTGCTGGTCCGAGGAAGGAGGAGACGTCGAGGTGCTGCACGTGTGCATCTCACGGAGGCACTGCCACTTGTGGTGCTAGATCGGATCGGATCGCGAGGAGAAGAAGCGAGTACGACTACATCACCCACGTTCCGACGAACGTTCCGCTGTGCGAATCTTCAAGGGTATGAAGATCTAATACAATCTCTCTCGTTGTTTGCATCTCCTAGATTAGATCTTGGCTTTCCCTCTGTTCGCTTCCGTAGAAAATTTTGATTTACTATGCTGCGAAACCCTTCACCTATTGCCTCTATCTTATTCTTGCATCATTGAGTCGCGATTGCATTAAACTGAATCCCAAGTATTGCATAGCCTTTACTTTTAAACCCCACCGAAGCTTGTTCCTCCATCCCATGAGCCATTACTACAGGAGTTGTTTGAGCCATGCGAGTCGTAGAACAACATGTGTAGGGTATGTGAGTGTCTGATGGATAACGAGGTACCTATACAACTTAATCTGAGTAGTAATGGGATAACTAATGAAAGTGGCATCGGTGAGCCATATTCGCTATTTGGTTTTTCAGGCTCACTTGTGTCCCGTAGGACCCCGAGTACTTGATTCCTGTTCCTTGAATATTTGCGCTATACACATCCGGGAGGCTTATGAACCCCCCTGAGCCAGAGCTTGATTCATTCTTATTTCTTGGGGCCACAATTAGTTTGGGGCTTTATTTACTATCCTGTACTTATGCCATGCTTTACTGCTTTATTTAAATTGTGCGAGGTACTGCACACTATACTGTTTAGGGAAGCAGAGTGTTTTCACGGTGTCGACAAGCCCAGTCACATTTTCGGGTTCCCAGTCGTTCACAGCCATTGGGCAAACCTTGAGTCCGTCTCGGAGTCGGCCAACTTCGTGGCGGGTAGCTTAATGGGGTGGCCCCCTGAAATATTTCTGAATCCTGTGATCGCTTTGTCGTGACTGCCTCGTTGGGTTTTGATTTGGTTTTTCCGAGGCATATCGAGTGTGTGTTGCTATTTGTGCACCCCTGCAGGGTAAAACTTTCTGAAAGTCGTGTCCGTGGTTATGGACGACTTGGAGCACAGTTTCTCGATCATAGACAAGCATAACTAAAGTACCGCTTTTAATCTGACTAAGTAACTGACTAGTAAATAGTGCAACACTCATGGAATGGATAATAAAACTGCCAACGGATGGGGGGTTGTTCGTCCGCTTCCTCGTCGGTAAGCGAGGAGGAGGATGGATCTGTGGATATTACCGTTATAACTGTTATAACTGTTGTTATTAATTCACGGACATCCGTCTATCTATGGTTAGGCGGATGGTTAGCGAGTATCTATAGAATTGTTAGGGTTTATCTTTTGCTGCAATTGCGTCACCCCAGGTTGTGTCCCCTTTAGAGGCATAAAGACTTGCTGAGTACCCCTAGGGTCTCACACGATAAATTGTTTGATTCAGATGAACAGGTAAGCTCGCAAGATGGATACTGGGTGGAGGAGACGGACGAAGTGGGCAACGATCATTCGGTGTAGAGATTCCGGGAACGGGGATCCGTGAGGTCTGTGGGCGGGACGTGCTTATTTATGGGGCATCTTATGCCGATTTGCTTCTTATCCGTACTCGGATTTTGTCTTCCGCTTCCACCTGATACTCTGATGTTTGATGTATGAGGAGATATCCTAAACTATTATATCTATCTAGGATATTTGGATCTTGCCGTATGGCGTTGCTATATTTCCTTTCTTTTTAGATGGAATGGCTCTGATGTACTGTTGTATGGTGGCTTGCATACATAGTCATTTGTGTATGTAGTTGATCCCTTCGCCTGCCGATTACGCCGCCCGTTCTTGTCCCGATGTTTAGAAATGGTTGGGACGGCCGAAAGGTCTACCTGTGAGTGGCATTTGGGCCCCACCGTACTATTTCAACCATTTCTGCTCATCCAGGCTTGTACTAGGAGCGTAATTCACCGAGGTAGTTACACCCGAGGACGCGTGTGGAGGGAATGAGCGACGAGGAAAACCACAAGGTTCAGGAACTTAAGGAACAAGTGGCACGGATCCCGCAGATCGTCCAAGACAACCTGGCAATCACCCTCACCTCCATCCTGCCTACCTTGGTGGAGTCAATAGCGAACTGGAGTGCGGGTGGTCGACATGGGCCATGCCCGTTTCCAAGCATGGTCAGTAGCCACTCAAACAATGTGGTGCTGGCGAATCTGGTGAATTGTGTGTTCGTGACTCCGCCCGCTAACACGGCGGCGCCGGAAGCATTGGTGACTCCCCCTGCCATCACTGCGGCGCCGGAGCTTAATGCACCCGATATGAAGAATACACCGGCGGCCGGCACCGCGCCATCAAGCAGCCCCTTCGTCTCTTGAACGCCCATCGTTGTATGCGGTGCCTCGACATTAGCCGAGCTTGACGCCATCACGGTAAACCAAATACTTTACCGCCTTGCCATTTATTACTCTTATGGCATCTTTTTAATGCCATACTTGTTTTTCGCAGACGGATGTTCCATGCACTCTCTTATGCTTCGTGAACAACGAGTTGAGGGATGTTGCCAAGGGTACCATCATTCAACCCTTGCACCGCACGTTCCACTCAAAGCCGATGCCAGATAGCGTGCATAGGGTTACAATTATGCGGGTGCTAAGCGGCTGCGACTACCTGGAACCTCCCATTCAACCCCCAGGAGCGGATCAAGAAGAGTCGGCTGTCCTCAGAAGTTGCTTCGGCTTATTCCTGCTATGGCCAAAGAGCATGATTCGTTTGGGGACGGTCGGGGCCATCACCCCACAGACAACAACACCGCCTGTCATGCCAGCGCCAAGCCATGGCAAGACCCCCACACCGCTACCACCGTCACATCCACGCGATTGTTCGGCTGGTCATATTGACATGACCATGGCACAGGATCCGAACGAGGATGACGAAGATGACTTCGATGATTTCATCAACACTAATATTTTCCCCGGCGACCTAAACGAAGACCCAGCTGCTGGCCCCGCAGAGAAAGCCACTTGCAACAAACATCTCTTTGGTTCTCGAGAGACGCCTCCATCTTGCTCCTTCACCGAGCCAGCGGATACATCCAACCGGCCCTTCATTCTAAGCCCTGACACACTACATAGGGCGATCGATGCTCAGATTGCGGTGCCTACCCACTTCCAAAAAGGCAAGAAGGCCAGGAAAAGAAAATCTCGCAGCTCGAGCCAGCCGGTGGCATCAACTGCGAATCCGATCATGTTTCAGGATGGGCCACCAAGACCCAAGGGTATTATGTGGAGGATACATGTGGCGGGTGAGCCCATGCTAACTAAGAAATTGCTCAGGCTCGCCACTTCAGAAATGAGGAGTGTGCATGACGGTGTGCTGACGATAGAGAGACGCCTTCTTGCCGAGAAAGATCCCTCGCACCCGGTATTCGTGGTTAAGGTGCCACGAGGCTTGGGCTTCGTCGATAATGTCCTCGCGGATCTGTTCTTCCTGCGGTTTGATGACATCTTCAATATGTTCCACCTGTATCCGCTGCACTATACCATGGTACGCCTGTTTTCTCTCAGCCTGGCCATTCAAATCATTAGAGCGAACACCCCGGGCATCTCTATAGTGGACCCCTACTACATGCGTGATGGCTGCTTGGGAAGCGCCATTGAACGGCGATTCGTGGCCTCGTACCTCCAAGGCATCTTGGTGGCGAACAAGACAAAGGAATACATTCTCGTGCCTTTCTTTCCCAGGTAAGTCATTATTCACTCGCCGCCATAACATGCTTTATTAGATTTTCATCATTATTTTTCCAACACATTCCGTTTGAATTGTTTTGCGCAGAGATCAACACTGCACACTCATCAGTATTTCGATTCAGGGAGTCAAGAAAAGAAGAAAAACTATGCCAAGATCAAGGAAGTTCTGGATGAGGCTCTCACCGGCTATGCCTCAGCAGAAGGTGCCACCTTCGTGCATAAGAAGCTCAAGTTTGGCAAGCACGTCTTCACCCATGTGACGGAATTCCCCTTCGTGAAGCAGCCAGCAGGCAATCAGAAGGAAGCCTACTATGCACTCCATCACATGAGGGTGTTCCTACTAGAGCAACAGAATTCTACGCTGCCAGATCATCTCAAACGGTGGGCCGAAGCCAAGGCGAGGATCAATGATTCAGATATTAGACAAGAGATGTATCGCATCCAGCAACAGTTTGGGGCAATTATCAGCTGTTATGTCATGACTTCAGGGGGGTTCTTCTATGGAGGCAATCCCCCGAATAACTGTGACGTAGTAGATCGCCTAAAGATGCAGGGCGACTATAGGGCGTTCATGACGAAACAAGGCGTCCTCCCGTTCCCTGAGCCGAGCCAGAAGTCTTGATGTGTTGGTCTAGTTGTAGTTCTTTATCCCCACAAGTACTTGTGTATGTCGACATGTACATGTTACTACTTATTAGGGTTATGAATCAACGCTTACTTTGTTACCTTATTTGATAAGTATATCTTTATATGCGACTTCTACTTGTTTTTTCACCCACCATTTAATTATTATTGCCAACTTGTAGATGACGTGGTACGTCGTGTACAAGGGATAGGTTCACGGAGTCTACGATGATTGGGAAGACTGCCGGAGACAGGTGCACCATTTCAGCGGCAATAGCTACAAAGGGTACAACACTATGGCGGAGACAGAAGCTAGATACGCGCACTATCTAGCGGGAGTTAGGACGAGGAACCGAATGAAGACCTACACCTCTATCACGGTGATGCTTATCGTCCTTGGTTGTCTGTCCTGCATGTTCCTACTTTAGATGTCTAGGCGAGCTTCCGAGCTCTAACTTGGTTGAGACATGTATTCATGTCATCACTAGCTACTTTGTAACTTGATCGAAACAATGTAACTTATACTGTGTATTTATGTATGTGACTTATCGATATGTATTTGTTTCTATCTTGTCTGTGTATTTATTTCTATACTGTATATCTGTGTATTTATTTCTGTACTGTATATTTGTGTATTTATTTCTGTACTGTATATCTGTGTATATCAGCTATATTTTATATAATTTGTATTGAATATCATCCTTATTGAGTATTTCTTTTTTTAAAGCCCAGCCGTGGCACACATATGCTTGGTTAGTGGCGCACTACGTTAGTGGCACACGTTGTCAAATATTAGTAGCGCACTACAACATGCGCCACAGGAAAAACAGTGGAAACGCATTGCCTTTTACAGCCGTGGCGCACCAAGCAATGCGCTACTACTAACTCGAGATACCTGTAGCACACCTGGCAGTATGCTACAGGCACTTTTTAGCCGTAGCGCAGAACTCGTGGTGCACCCCTAGTGCGCCACGGAAGGGGAAAACAGGTGCGCCACGAACGTGCGTTTTCCTAGTAGTGACACATCTAAAACACACATGCAATGACACTGGTGGATCCATATGTGGTCTGTGGAAAGAACATACATGCAATGACACTAGCTGTGGCTAATGAAAAGAATAAACATGCAATGACTCTGATGGATCCATATATGGTTTGTGAAAAGAACACACATGCAATGACTCTAGTTGTGGTTAATGAAAAGAACACACATGCAATGACTCTGGTGGATCCATGTGGTTTGTGAAAAGAACACACATGCAATGACTCTAGTTATGGTTAATGAAAAGAACATATGCAATGACACTGTTGGATCCATATGTGGTTTGTGAAAAGAATAGACATGCAATGAACTCTTGTGGATCTAGATGTGGTTTGTGAGAAGAACACACATGCAATAACACTGGTTGTGGTTCATGAAAAGAACACACATGCAATAACACTAGTGGATCCATATGTGGTTTGTGAAAAGAACACACATGCAATGACTCTGGTCGATCCACATGTGGTTTGTGAAAAGAACACTCATGCAATGACACTGGTGGATCAATGTGGTTTGTGAGAATAACAGACATGCAATGAACTCTTGTGGATCCATATGTGGTTTGTGAGAAGAACACACATGCAATGACTCTATATGTGGTTTGTGAAAAGAACCCACATGCAATGACACTGGTGGATCCATATGTGGTTTGTGAGAAGAACACACATGCAATAACATTGGGTGTGGTTCATGAAAAGACCACACATCTAATGAACTCTGGTGGTTCATATGTAGTTGGTGAAAACAACACACATTTCAATGACACTGCTGGATCCATATGTGGTTCGTGAAAAGAACACACATGTAATGACTCTGGTGGATCCACATGTGGATTGTGAAAAGAACACTCATGCAATGACACTGGTGGATCAATGTGGTTTGTGAGAATAACAGGCATGTAATGAACTCTGGTGGATCCATATGTGGTTTGTGAGAAGAACACACATGCAATGAAACTGGGTGTGGTTCATGAAAAGAACACACATGCAATGACTCTGGTGGATCCATGTGGTTTGTGAAAAAGAACACAAATGCAATGACTCTAGCTATGGTTAATGAAAAGAACACACATGCAATGACACTGTTGGATCCATATGTGGTTTGTGAAAAGAACACACGTGAAATGGCTCTATATGTGGTTTGTGAAAAGAACACACACTACTAGGAAATAGCTTATAGATAGACAAGATATTCGGTGGCGCATATGTAAAACTATGCGCCACAGATATATATCAGTGGCGCACTAGAAAAAATGCGCCACAGAAGTTTGGCACTTCAGTGGCGCATGAAACCAATATGCGCCACAGAAGTCCATATTTCTGTGGCGCATATTTTCGTGTGCGCCACTGAAGTGCCAAACTTCTGTGGCGCATATAGACGTATGCGCCACAGAAGGTTGATGCGACCAAGCAGCAAAAAAAGCTGAATCCCGTCGGTGCATATAGACGAAATTTGAATCCCGCCAGCGCCCTTCTCCCTCCCTTTTTCCTTTTTCCCCCTCCCCACTTCTTCTCCCCTCCCCACTTCTCCACCCCTCCACACTTCTCCCCTCCCCACTTCTCCTCCTCCTCCTCCCCCTCCTCCTCCACCACCACCACCAACTCCGGTGACCACCACCTCCTCCTCCTCCTCCTCCACCACCAACTCCGGCGACTTCCAGTGACCTCCTCCTCCACCACCAACTCCGGCGACCTCCTCCTCCTCCTCCACCACCAACTCTGGCGACCTCCTCCTCCTCCACCACCACCACTTCGGCGACCTCCTTCTCCTCCTCTTCCACCACCAACTCCAGCGACCTCCTCCTCCACCACAACCAACTCTGGCAACCTCCCCCTCCTCCACCACCAACTCCGGCAACCTCCTCCTAGCCCTCCTCCAGCCACCACCAGCCACCACCACCACCACCAGCCACCACCACCACCAACTCCAGGCAGATCTAGATCTGGCCCGGGTTTTTTTTGAAATTTGAAAAAAACTTCTGTGGCGCATATTGGCCATATGCGCCACTGAAGTTTGAGACTTCTGTGGCGCATTTTGAAATGCGCCACAGAATATAGTTATCAGTGGCGAGGTATCAGTGGAGACTAGGAAATGCGCCACGGATAGTGAAATAAGGTGCGCCACTAATAAGTTGTTTCCTAGTAGTGACACATGCAATGACACTGGTGGATCCATATGTGGTTTGTGAGAAGAACACACATGCAATGACACTGGTGGATCCATATGTGGTTTGTGAGAAGAACACTCATGCAATGACACTTGGTGGTTCATGAAAAGAACACACATCCAATGAACTCTGGTGGATCCATATGTGGTTTGTGAGAAGAACACACATGCAATGACTCTAGATGTGGTTTATGAGAAGAACACACATGCGAAGACACTGGTGGAATCATATGTGGTTTGTGAGAAGAACACACATTTCAATGACTCTAGATGTGGTTTGTGAAAAGAACACACATGCAATGACACTGGTGGATCCATATGTGGTTTGTGAAAAGAACACACATGCAATGACACTGGGTTTGGTTCATGAAAAGAACACATATCCAATGAACTCTGGTGGATCCATATGTGGTTTGTGAGAAGAACACACATGCAATGACTCTAGTTGTGGTTGATGAAAAGAACACACATCCAATGAACTATGGTGGATCCATATGTGGTTTGTGAGAATTACACACATGCAATGACTCTTGATGTGGTTTATGAGAAGAACACACATGCAATGACACTGGTGCATCCATATGTGGTTTGTGAGAAGAACACACATTTCAATGACTCTAGATGTGGTTTCTGAAAAAAACCACATGCAATGACACTGGTGGATCCATATGTGGTTTGTGAGAAGAACACACATCCAATGACACTGTGTGGTTCATGAAAAGAACAGACATCCAATGACACTGGTGGATCCTTATGTGGTTTGTGAAAAGAACACACATGCAATGACTCTAGATGTGGTTTGTGAGAAGAACACACATGCAATGACACTGCTGGATCCATATGTGGATTGTGAGAACAACACACATCTAACGACACTGGTGGATCCATATGTGGTTTGTGAGAAGAACACACATGCAATGACTCTGGATGTGGTTTATGAGAAGAACACACATGGAATGACACTGGTGGATCCATATGTGGTTTGTGAGAAGAACACACATCCAATGACACTGGTGGATCCATATGTGGTTTGTGAGAAGAACACACATGCAATAACATTGGGTGTGGTTCATGAAAAGAACACACATCCAATGAACTCTCGTGGATCCATATGTGGTTTGTGAGAAGAACACACATGCAATGACTCTAGCTGTGGTTTGTGAGAAGAACACACATGCAATCACACTTGTGGATCCATATGTGGTTTCTGAGATGAACACACATCGAATGACACTAGTGGATCCATGTGTGGTTTGTGAGAAGAACACACATCCAAAACACACATGCAATGACGCTAGTGGATCCATTTGTGGTCTATGGAAAGAACAGACATGCAATCAAACTAGCTTTGGTTAATGAAAAGAATAAACATGCAATGACTCTGATGGATCCATATGTGGTTTGTGAAAAGAACACACATGCAATGACTCTAGTTCTGGTTAATGAAAAGAACACACATGCAATGACTATGGTGGATCCATGTGGTTTGTTAAAAGAAAACACATGCAATGAGTATAGCTATGGTTAATGAAAAGAACACACATGCAATGACACTGTTGGATCCATATGTGGTTTGTGAAAAGAACAGACATGCAATGAACTCTGGTGGGTTTAGATGTGGTTTGTGTGAAGAACACACATGCAATAAGACTGGTTGTGCTTCATGAAAATAAAACACATGCAATGACACTGGTGGATCCTTATGTGGTTTGTGAAAAGAACGCACATACAATAACTCTGGTGGATCCACATGTGGTGTGTGAAAAGAACACTCATGCAATGACACTGGTGGATCAATGTGGTTTGTGATAATAACAAACATGCAATGAACGCTGGTGGATCCATATGTGGTTTGTGAGAAGAACACACATGCAATGACACTGGGTGTGGTTCATGAAAAGAACACACATCCAATGAACTATGGAGGATCCATATGTGGTTTGTGAGAATAACACACATTTTAATGACTCTAGATGTGGTTTATGAGAAAAACACACATGCAATGACACTGGTGGATCCACATGTGGTTTGTGAAAAGAACACACATTTCAATGACTCTAGATGTGGTTTCTGAAAAGAACACACATGCAATGACACTGGTGGATCCATATGTTGTTGGTGAAAAGAACACACATGCAATGACTCTATATGTGGTTTGTGAGAAGAACATACATGCAATGACACTCGTAGATCCATATGTGGTTTACGAGAAGAACACACATCCAATGACACTGGTGGATCCATATGTTGTTTGTGAGAATAACACACATGCAATGACTCTGGATGTGGTTTATGAGAAGAACACACATGCAATAGCACTGGTGGATCCATATGTGGTTTGTGAGAAGAACGCACATTTCAATTACTCTAGATGTGGTTTGTGAAAAGAACACACATGCAATGACACTGGTGGATCCATATGTGGTTTGTGAGAAGAACACACATCCAATGAAACTGGTGGATCCATGTGTGGTTTGTGAGAAGAACACACATGCAATGACACTGGGTGTGGTTCATGAAAAGAACACACATCCAATAACACCGGTGGGTCCTTATGTGGTTTGTGAAAAGAACGCACATGCAACGACTCTAGATGTGGTTTGTGAGAAGAACACACATGCAGTGACACTGGTGGATCCATATGTGGTTTGTGACAAGAACACACATCCAATGACACTTGTGGATCCATATGTGGTTTGTGAGAAGTACACACATGCAATGACTCTGGATGTGGTTTATGAGAAAAACACACATGCAATGACACTGGTGGATCCATATGTGGTTTGTGAGAAGAACACACATTTCAATGACTCTAGATGCGGTTTGTAAAAAGAACACACATGCAATGACACTGGTGGATCCATATGTGGCTTGTGATTAGAACACACATCCAATGACACTGGTGGATCCATATGTGGTTTGTGAGAAGAACACACATGCAATGACTCTAGATGTGGTTTATGAGAAGAACACACATGCAATGACACTGTTGGATCCATATGTGGTTTGTGAAAAAAACACATATTTCAATGACTCTAGATGCGGTTTCTGAAAAGAACACACATGCAATGGCACTGGTGGAACCATGTGCGGTTTGCGAGAAGAACACAAATTTCAATGACTCTAGATGTGGTTTTTGAGAAGAACACACATTCAATGACACTGATCGATCCATATGTGGTCTGTGAGAAGAACACACATCCAAAACACAGATGCAATGACACTGGTTTATCCATATGTGGTTTGTTGAAAGAACAGACATGCAATGACATTAGCTGTGGTTAATGAAAAGAATAGACATGCGATGACTTTGATGGATCCATATGTGGTTTGTGAAAATAACACACATGAAATGACTCTAGATGTGGTCAGTGAGAAGAACACACATGCAATCACACTGGTGGATCCATATGTGGTTTGTGAGAAGAACACACATCCAATGACACTGGTGGATCCATATGTGGTTTGTGACAAGAACACACATGCAATGCCTCTTGAAGTTTTTTATGAGAAGAACACACATGCAATGACACTGGTGGATCCATATGAGGTTTGTGAGAAGAACACACATTTAAATGACTCTAGATGTGGTTTTCGAGAAGAACACACATCCAATGACACTGGTGGATCCATATGTGGTTTGTGAGAAGAACACACATCCAATGACACTGGGTGTGGTTTATGAAAAGAGCACACATCCAATGACACTGGTGGATCCTTATGTGGTTTCTGAGAAGAACACACATTTCAATGACTCTAGATGTGGTTTGTGAAAAGAACAAATATGCAATGAAACTGGTGGATCCATATGTGGTTTGTGAGAAGAACACACATCCAATGACACTGGTGGATCCATATTTGGTTTGTGAGACGAACACACATGCAATGACTCTAGTTGTGGTTTGTGAGAAGAACACAATGCAATCACACTGGTGGATCCATATGTGGTTTCTGAAAAGAACACACATCCAATGACATTGGTGGATCCATGTGTGGTTTGTGAGAATAACACACATCCAAAACACACATGCAATGACACTGGTGGATCCATATGTGGTATGTGGAAAGAACAGACATGCAATGATACTAGCTGTGGTTAATGAAAAGAACAAACATGCAACGACTCTGACGGATCCATATGTGGTTTGTGAAAAGAACACACATGCAATGACTCTAGTTGTGGTTAATGAAAAGAACACACATGCAATGACTATGGTGGATCCATGTGGTTTGTGAAAAGAACACACATGCAATGACACTGTTGGATCCACATGTGGTTTGTGAAAAGAACACCCATGCAATGACACTGGTGGATCAATGTGGTTTGTGAGAATAACAGACATGCAATGAACTCTGGTGGATCCATATGTGGTTTGTGAGAAGAACACACATGCAATGACACTGGGTGTGGTTCATGAAAAGAACACACATCCAATAACACCGGTGGGTCCTTATGTGGTTTGTGAAAACACACATGCAATGACTCTAGATGTGGTTTGTGAGAAGAACACACATGCAGTGACACTGGTGGATCCATATGTGGTTTGTGAGAAGAACACACATCCAATGACACTTGTGGATCCATATATGGTTTGTGAGAAGTACACACATGCAATGAATCTGGATGTAGTTTATGAGAAGAACACACATGCAATGACACTGGTGGATCCATATGTGGTTTGTGAGAAGAACACACATTTCAATGACTCTAGATGCGGTTTGTGAAAAGAACACACATGCAATGACACTGGTGGATCCATATGTGGCTTGGGATTAGAACACACATCCAATGACACTGGTGGATCCATATGTGGTTTGTGACAAGAACACACATGCAATGACTCTAGAGGTGGTTTATGAGAAGAACACACATGCAATGACACTGGTGGATCCATATGTGGTTTGTGAAAAAAACACATATTTCAATGACTCTAGATGTGGTTTCTGAAAAGAACACAAATGCAATGGCACTGGTGGAACCATGTGTGGTTTGCGAGAAGAACACAAATTTCAAAGGCTCTAGATGTGGTTTTTGAGAAGAACACACATCCAATGACACTGATCGATCCATATGTGGTATGTGAGAAGAACACACATCCAAAACACAGATGCAATGACACTGGTTTATCCATATGTGGTTTGTTGAAAGAACGGACATGCAATGACACTAGCTGTGGTTAATGAAAAGAATAGACATGCGATGACTTTGATGGATCCATATGTGGTTTGTGAAAAGAACACACATGCAATGACTCTAGATGTGGTCAGTGAGAAGAACACACATGCAATCACACTGGTGGATCCATATGTGGTTTGTGAGAAGAACACACATCCAATGACACTGGTGGATCCATATGTGGTTTGTGAGAAGAACACACATGCAATGCCTCTTGAAGGTTTTTATGAGAAGAACACACATGCAATGACACTGGTGGATCCATATGTGGTTTGTGAGAAGAACACACATTTCAATGACTCTAGATGTGGTTTCCGAGAAGAACACACATCCAATGACACTGGTGGATCCATATGTGGTTTGTGAGAAGAACACACATCCAATGACACTGGTGTGGTTTATGAGAAGAGCACACATCCAATGACACTGGTGGATCCTTATGTGGTTTCTGAGAAGAACACACATTGCAATGACTCTAGATGTGGTTTGTGAAAAGAACACATATGCAATGAAACTGGTGGATCCATATGTGGTTTGTGAGAAGAACACACATCCAATGACACCGGTGGATCCATATTCGGTTTGTGAGAAGAACACACATGCAATGACTCTTGTTGTGGTTTGTGAGAAGAACACAATGCAATCAAACTGGTGGATCCATATGTGGTTTCTGAAAAGAACACACATCCAATGACACTGGTGGATCCATGTGTGGTTTGTGAGAATAACACACATCCAAAACACACATGCAATGACACTGGTGGATCCATATGTGGTCTGTGGAAAGAACAGACATGCAATGATACTAGCTGTGGTTAATGAAAAGAACAAACATGCAACGACTCTGACGGATCCATATGTGGTTTGTGAAAAGAACACACATGCAATGACTCTAGTTGTGGTTAATGAAAAGAACACACATGCAATGACTATGGTGGATCCATGTGGTTTGTGAAAAGAACACACATGCAATGACACTGTTGGATCCATATGTGGTTTGTGAAAAGAACAGACATGCAATGAACTCTGGTGGATCTAGATGTGGTTTGTGAGAAGAACACACATGCAATAACACTGGTTGTGGTTCATGAAAAGAAAACACATGCAATGACACTAGTGGATCCTTATGTGGTTTGTGAAAAGAACACACATGCAATGACTCTGGTGGATCCACATGTGGTTTGTGAAAAGAACACCCATGCAATGACACTGGTGGATCAATGTGGTTTGTGAGAATAACAGACATGCAATGAACTCTGGTGGATCCATATGTGGTTTGTGAGAAGAACACACATGCAATGACACTGGGTGTGGTTCATGAAAAGAACACACATCCAATAACACCGGTGGGTCCTTATGTGGTTTGTGAAAAGAACACACATGCAATGACTCTAGATGTGGTTTGTGAGAAGAACACACATGCAGTGACACTGGTGGATCCATATGTGGTTTGTGAGAAGAACACACATCCAATGACACTTGTGGATCCAGATGTGGTTTGTGAGAAGTACAGACATGCAATGACTCTGGATGTGGTTTATGAGAAGAACACACATGCAATGACACTGGTGGATCCATATGTGGTTTGTGAGAAGAACACACATTTCAATGACTCTAGATGCGGTTTGTGAAAAGAACACACATGCAATGACACTGGTGGATCCATATGTGGCTTGGGATTAGAACACACATCCAATGACACTGGTGGATCCATATGTGGTTTGTGAGAAGAACACACATGCAATGACTCTAGATGTGGTTTATGAGAAGAACACACATGCAATGACACTGGTGGATCCATATGTGGTTTGTGAAAAAAACACATATTTGAATGACTCTAGATGTGGTTTCTGAAAAGAACACACATGCAATGGCACTGGTGGAACCATGTGTGGTTTGCGAGAAGAACACAAATTTCAATGACTCTAGATGTGGTTTTTGAGAAGAACACACATCCAATGACACTGATCGATCCATATGTGGTCTGTGAGAAGAACACACATCCAATGACACTGGTGGATCCATATGTGGTTTGTGAGAAGAACACACATGCAATGACTCTGGATGTGGTTTATGATAAGAACACACATGCAATGACACTGGTTTATCCATATGTGGTTTGTTGAAAGAACAGACATACAATGACACTAGCTGTGGTTATTGAAAAGAATAGACATGCAATGACTTTGATGGATCCATATGTGGTTTGTGAAAAGAACACACATGCAATGACTCTAGATGTGGTCAGTGAGAAGAACACACATGCAATCACACTGGTGGATCCATATGTGGTTTGTGAGAAGAACACACATCCAATGACACTGGTGGATCCATATGTGGTTTGTGAGAAGAACACACATGCAATGCCTCTTGAAGTTTTTTATGAGAAGAACACACATGCAATGACACTGGTGGATCCATATGTGGTTTGTGAGAAGAACACACATTTCAATGACTCTAGATGTGGTTTCCGAGAAGAACACACATCCAATGACACTGGTGGATCCATATGAGGTTTGTGAGAAGAACACACATCCAATGACACTGGGTGTGGTTTATGAAAACAGCACACATCCAATGACACTGGTGGATCCTTATGTGGTTTCTGAGAAGAACACACATTTCAATGACTCTAGATGTGGTTTGTGAAAAGAACACATATGCAATGAAACTGGTGGATCCATATGTGGTTTGTGAGAAGAACACACATCCAATGACACCGGTGGATCCATATTCGGTTTGTGAGAAGAACACACATGCAATGACTCTAGTTGTGGTTTGTGAGAAGAACACAATCCAATCACACTGGTGGATCCATATGTGGTTTCTGAAAGGAACACACATCCAATGACACTGGTGGATCCATGTGTGGTTTGTGAGAATAACACACATCCAAAACACACATGCAATGACACTGGTGGATCCATATGTGGTCTGTGGAAAGAACAGACATCCAATGACACTAGCTGTAGTTAATGAAAAGAACAAACATGCAACGACTCTGATGGATCCATATGTGGTTTGTGAAAAGAACACACATGCAATGACTCTAGTTGTGGTTAATGAAAAGAACACACATCCAATGACACTGGTGGATCCATGTGGTTTGTGAAAAGAACACACATGCAATGACACTGTTGGATCCATATGTGGTTTGTGAAAAGAACAGACATGCAATGAACTCTGGTGGATCTAGATGTGGTTTGTGAGAAGAACACACATGCAATAACACTGGTTGTGGTTCATGAAAAGAAAACACATGCAATGAAACTAGTGGATCCTTATGTGGTTTGTGAAAAGAACACACATGCAATGACTCTGGTGGATCCACATATGGTTTGTGAAAAGAACAACCATGCAATGACACTGGTGGATCAATGTGGTTTGTGAGAATAACAGACATGCAATGAACTCTGGTGGATCCATATGTGGTTTGTGAGAAGAACACACATGCAATGACACTGGGTGTGGTTCATGAAAAGAACACACATCCAATAACACCGGTGGGTCCTTATGTGGTTTGTGAAAAGAACACACATGCAATGACTCTAGATGTGGTTTGTGAGAAGAACACACATGCAGTGACACTGGTGGATCCATATGTGGTTTGTGAGAAGAACACACATCCAATGACACTTGTGGATCCATATGTGGTTTGTGAGAAGTACACACATGCAATGACTCTGGATGTGGTTTATGAGAAGAACACACATGCAATGACACTGGTGGATCCATATGTGGTTTGTGAGAAGAACACACATTTCAATGACTCTAGATGCGGTTTGTGAAAAGAACACACATGCAATGACACTGGTGGATCCGTATGTGGCTTGGGATTAGAACACACATCCAATGACACTGGTGGATCCATATGTGGTTTGTGAGAAGAACACACATGCAATGACTCTAGATGTGGTTTATGAGAATAACACACATGCAATGACACTGGTGGATCCATATGTGGTTTGTGAAAAAAACACATATTTGAATGACTCTAGATGTGGTTTCTGAAAAGAACACACATGCAATGGCACTGGTGGAACCATGTGTGGTTTGCGAGAAGAACACAAATTTCAATGACTCTAGATGTGGTTTTTGAGAAGAACACACATCCAATGACACTGATCGATCCATATGTGGTCTGTGAGAAGAACACACATCCAATGACACTGGTGGATCCATATGTGGTTTGTGAGAAGAACACACATTCAATGACTCTGGATGTGGTTTATGATAAGAACACACATGCAATGACACTGGTTTATCCATATGTGGTTTGTTGAAAGAACAGACATACAATGACACTAGCTGTGGTTATTGAAAAGAATAGACATGCAATGACTTTGATGGATCCATATGTGGTTTGTGAAAAGAACACACATGCAATGAACTCTGGTGGATCTAGATGTGGTTTGTGAGAAGAACACACATGCAATAACACTGGTTGTGGTTCATGAAAAGAAAACACATGCAATGACACTAGTGGATCCTTATGTGGTTTTTGAAAAGAACACACATGCAATGACTCTGGTGGATCCACATATGGTTTGTGAAAAGAACAACCATGCAATGACACTGGTGGATCAATGTGGTTTGTGAGAATAACAGACATGCAATGAACTCTGGTGGATCCATATGTGGTTTGTGAGAAGAACACACATGCAATGACACTGGGTGTGGTTCATGAAAAGAACACACATCCAATAACACCGGTGGGTCCTTATGTGGTTTGTGAAAAGAACACACATGCAATGACTCTAAATGTGGTTTGTGAGAAGAACACACATGCAGTGACACTGGTGGATCCATATGTGGTTTGTGAGAAGAACACACATCCAATGACACTTGTGGATCCATATGTGGTTTGTGAGAAGTACACACATGCAATGACTCTGGATGTGGTTTATGAGAAGAACACACATGCAATGAAACTGGTGGATCCATATGTGGTTTGTGAGAAGAACACACATTTCAATGACTCTAGATGCGGTTTGTGAAAAGAACACACATGCAATGACACTGGTGGATCCATATGTGGCTTGGGATTAGAACACACATCCAATGACACTGGTGGATCCATATGTGGTTTGTGAGAAGAACACACATGCAATGACTCTAGATGTGGTTTATGAGAAGAACACACATGCAATGACACTGGTGGATCCATATGTGGTTTGTGAAAAAAACACATATTTGAATGACTCTAGATGTGGTTTCTGAAAAGAACACACATGCAATGGCACTGGTGGAACCATGTGTGGTTTGCGAGAAGAACACAAATTTCAATGACTCTAGATGTGGTTTTTGAGAAGAACACACATCCAATGACACTGATCGATCCATATGTGGTCTGTGAGAAGAACACACATCCAATGACACTGGTGGATCCATATGTGGTTTGTGAGAAGAACACACATGCAATGACTCTGGATGTGGTTTATGATAAGAACACACATGCAATGACACTGGTTTATCCATATGTGGTTTGTTGAAAGAACAGACATACAATGACACTAGCTGTGGTTATTGAAAAGAATAGACATGCAATGACTTTGATGGATCCATATGTGGTTTGTGAAAAGAACACACATGCAATGACTCTAGATGTGGTCAGTGAGAAGAACACACATGCAATCACACTGGTGGATCCATATGTGGTTTGTGAGAAGAACACACATCCAATGACACTGGTGGATCCATATGTGGTTTGTGAGAAGAACACACATGCAATGCCTCTTGAAGTTTTTTATGAGAAGAACACACATGCAATGACACTGGTGGATCCATATGTGGTTTGTGAGAAGAACACACATTTCAATGACTCTAGATGTGGTTTCCGAGAAGAACACACATCCAATGACACTGGTGGATCCATATGTGGTTTGTGAGAAGAACACACATCCAATGACACTGGGTGTGGTTTATGAAAACAGCACACATCCAATGACACTGGTGGATCCTTATGTGGTTTCTGAGAAGAACACACATTTCAATGACTCTAGATGTGGTTTGTGAAAAGAACACATATGCAATGAAACTGGTGGATCCATATGTGGTTTGTGAGAAGAACACACATCCAATGACACCGGTGGATCCATATTCGGTTTGTGAGAAGAACACACATGCAATGACTCTAGTTGTGGTTTGTGAGAAGAATACAATGCAATCACACTGGTGGATCCATATGTGGTTTCTGAAAGGAACACACATCCAATGACACTGGTGGATCCATGTGTGGTTTGTGAGAATAACACACATCCAAAACACACATGCAATGACACTGGTGGATCCATATGTGGTCTGTGGAAAGAACAGACATGCAATGACACTAGCTGTAGTTAATGAAAAGAACAAACATGCAACGACTCTGACGGATCCATATGTGGTTTGTGAAAAGAACACACATCCAATGACTCTAGTTGTGGTTAATGAAAAGAACACACATGCAATGACACTGTTGGATCCATATGTGGTTTGTGAAAAGAACAGACATGCAATGAACTCTGGTGGATCTAGATGTGGTTTGTGAGAAGAACACACATGCAATAACACTGGTTGTGGTTCATGAAAAGAAAACACATGCAATCACACTAGTGGATCCTTATGTGGTTTGTGAAAAGAACACACATGCAATGACTCTGGTGGATCCACATGTGGTTTGTGAAAAGAACACCCATGCAATGACACTGGTGGATCAATGTGGTTTGTGAGAATAATAGACATGCAATGAACTCTGGTGGATCCATATGTGGTTTGTGATCAGAACACACATGCAATGACACTGGGTGTGGTTCATGAAAACAAAACACATGCAATGAACTATGGTGGATCCATAAGTGGTTTGTGAGAATAACACACATGCAATGAATCTAGATGTAGTTTATGAGAAGAACACACATGCAATGACACTGGTGGATCCATATGTGGTTTGTGAGAAGAACACACATTTCTATGACTCTAGATATGGTTTCTGAAAAGATCATATGTGCTTTGTGAGAAGAACACACATCCTACGACACTGGGTGTGGTTCATGAAAAGAACACACATCCAATGAAACTGGTGGATCCTTATGTGGTTTGTGAAAAGAACACACATGCAATGACTCTAGATGTGGTTTGTGAGAACAACACACATGGAATGACACTGGTGGATCCATATGTGGTTTGTGAGAAGAACACACATCCAATGACACAGGTGGATCCATATGTGGCTTGTGAGAAGAACACACATCCAATGACACTGGGTGTTGTTCATGAAAAGAGCACACATTCAATGACACTAGTGGATCCTTATGTGGTTTGTGAAAAGAACACACATGCAATGACTCTACATGTGGTTTGTGAGAAGAACACACATGCAATGACACTGGTGGATCCATATGTGGTTTGTGAGAAGAACACACATCCAATGACAATGGTGGATCCATATGTGGTTTGTGAGAAGAACACACATGCAATAACACTGGGTGTGGTTCATGAAAAGAACACACATCTAATGAACTTTGGTGGATCCATATGTGGTCTGTGAGAAGAACACACATGCAATGACTCTAGCTGTGGTTTGTGAGAAGAACACACATGCAATCACACTAGTGGATCCATATGTGGTTTGTGAGATGAACACACATGCAATGACACTGTTGGATCCATATGTGGTTTGTGAAAAGAACAGACATGCTGACTCTAGATGTGGTTTGTGAGAAGAACACACATGCAATAACACTGGTGGATCTATATGTGGTTTGTGAGAAGAACACACATGAAATGACTCTAGATGTGATTTGTGAGAAGAACACACATGCAATGACATTGGTGGATCTATATGTGGTTTGTGAGAAGAACACACATTTCAATGACTCTAGATCTGGTTTGTGAAAAGAACACACATGCAATGATATTGGTGGATCCAAATGTGGTTTGTGAGAAGAACACACATCCAATTACACTGGGTGTGGTTTATGAAAAGAACACACATCCAATGACACTGGTGGATCCATGTGTGGTTTGTGAGAAGAACATTAGAAATGATACTGGGTGTGGTTCATGAAAAAACACACATCCAATAACACTGGTGGATCCTTATGTGGTTTGTGAAAAGAACACACATGCGATGACTCTAGATGTGGTTTGTGAGAAGAACACACATGCATTAACACTGGTGGATCCATATGTGGTTTGTGAGAAGAACACACATCCAATGACACTTGTGGATCCATATGTGGTTTGTGAGAAGTACACACATGCAATGACTCTAGATGTGGTTTGTGAGAAGAACACACATCCAATGACACTGGTGGATCCATATGTGGTTTGTGAGAAGAAGACAAATTTCAATGACTCTAGATGTGGTTTGTGAAAAGAAAACACATGCAATGACACTGGTGGATCCATATGTGGTTTGTGAGAAGAACACACATGCAATGACATTAGGTGTGGTTCATGAAAAGAAAACACATCCAATGAACTCTGGTGGATCCATATGTGGTTTATGTGAATAACACACATGCAATCACACTGGTGGATCCATATGTGGTTTGTGAGAAGAACACACATTTCAATGACTCTATATGTGGTTTGTGAAAAGAACACACATGCAGTGACACTGGTGGATCCATATGTGGTTTGTGATTAGAACACACATCCAATCACACTGGTGGATCCATATGTGGTTTGTGAGAAGAACACACATGCAATGACTCTAGATGGGGTTTATGAGAAGAACACACATGCAATGACACTAGTGGATCCATATGTGGTTTGTGAAAAGAACACATATTTCAATGACTCTAGATGTGGTTTCTGAAAAGAACAAACATGCAATGGCACTGGTGGATCCATATGTGGTTTGTGAGAAGAACACAAATTTCAATGACTCTAGATGTGGTTTTTGAGAAGAACACACATCCAATGACGCGGGTCAATCCATATGTGGTTTGTGAGAAGAACACACATGCAATCACACTGGTGGATCCATATGTGGTTTGTGAGATGAACACACATCCAATGACACTGGTGGATCCATGTGTGGTTTGTGAGAATAACACACATCCAAAACACACATGCAATGACACTGGTGGATCCATATGTGGTCTGTGGAAAGAACAGACATGCAATGACACTAGCTGTGGTTAATGAAAAGAACAAACATGCAACGACTCTGGTGGATCCATATGTGGTTTGTGAAAAGAACACACATGCAATGACTCTAGTTGTGGTTAATGAAAAGAACACACATGCAATGACTATGGTGGATCCATGTGGTTTGTGAAAAGAACACACATGCAATGACACTGTTGGATCCATATGTGGTTTGTGAAAAGAACAGACATGCAATGAACTCTGGTGGATCTAGATGTGGTTTGTGAGAAGAACATACATCCAATGACACTGGTGGATCCATATGTTGTTTGTGAGAAGAACACACATGCAATGACTCTGGATGTGGTTTATGAGAAGAACACACATGCAATAGCACTGGTGGATCCATATGTGGTTTGTGAGAAGAACGCACATTTCAATGACTCTAGATGTGGATTGTGAAAAGAACACCCATGCAATGACACTGGTGGATCCATATGTGGTTTGTGAGAAGAACACAAATTTCAATGACTCTAGATGTGGTTTTTGAGAAGAACACACATCCAATGATACTGGTCGATCCATATGTGGTTTGTGAGAAAAACACACATGCAATGACACCGGTGGGTCCTTATGTTGTTTGTGAAAAGAACACACATGCAATGACTCTAGATGTGGTTTGTGAGAAGAACACACATGCAGTGAAACTGGTGGATCCATATGTGGTTTGTGAGAAGAACACACATCCAATGACACTTGTGGATCCATATGTGGTTTGTGAGAAGTACACACATGCAATGACTGTGGATGTGGTTTATGAGAAGAACACACATGCAATGACACCGGTGGATCCATATGTGGTTTGTGAGAAGAACACACATTTCAATGACTCTAGATGCGGTTTGTGAAAAGAACACACATGCAATGACACTGGTGGATCCATATGTGGCTTGTGATTAGAACACACATCCAATGACACTGGTGGATCCATATGTGGTTTGTGAGAAAAACACACATGCAATGACTCTAGATGTTGTTTATGAGAAGAACACACATGCAATGACACTGGTGGATCCATATGTGGTTTGTGAAAAAAACACATATTTCAATGACTCTAGATGTGGTTTCTGAAAAGAACACACATGCAATGGCACTGGTGGAACCATGTGTGGTTTGCGAGAAGAACACAAATTTCAATGACTCTAGATGTGGTTTTTTGAGAAGAACACACATCCAATGACACTGGTCGATCCATATGTGGTTTGTGAGAAGAACACACATCCAAAACACACATGCAATGACACTGGTTTATCCATATGTGGTTTGTTGAAAGAACAGACATGCAATGACACTAGCTGTGGTTAATGAAAATAATAGACATGCAATGACTTTGATGGATCCATATGTGGTTTGTGAAAAGAACACACATGCAATGACTCTAGATGTGGTCAGTGAGAAGAACACACATGCAATGACTCTAGATGTGGTCAGTGAGAAGAACACACATGCAATGACTCTAGATGTGGTCAGTGAGAAGAACACACATGCAATGACTCTAGATGTGGTTTGTGAAAAGAACACACATGCAATGACACTGGTGGATCCATATGTGGTTTGTGAGAAGAACACACATCCAATGACACTGGTGGATCCATATGTGGTTTGTGAGAAGAACACACATGCAATGCCTCTTGAAGTTTTTTATGAGAAGAACACACATGCAATGACACTGGTGGATCCATATGTGGTTTGTGAGAAGAACACACATTTCAATGACTCTAGATGTGGTTTCTGAGAAGAACACATATCCAATGACACTGGTGGATCCATACGTGGTTTGTGAGAAGAACACACATCCAATGACACTGGGTGTGGTTTATGAAAAGAGCACACATGCAATTACACTGGTGGATCCATATGTGGTCTGTGGAAAGAACAGACATGCGATGACACTAGCTATGGTTAATGAAAAGAACAAACATGCAACGACTCTGATGGATCCATATGTGGTTTGTGAAAAGAACAGACATGCAATGACTATAGTTGTGGTTAATGAAAAGAACACACATGCAATGACTATGGTGGATCCATGTGGTTTGTGAAAAGAACACACATGCAATGACACTGTTGGATCCATATGTGGTTTGTGAAAAGAACAGACATGCAATGAACTCTGGTGGATCTAGATGTGGTTTGTGAGAAGAACACACATGCAATAACACTAGTTGTGGTTCATGAAAAGAAAACACATGCAATGACATTAGTGGATCCTTATGTGGTTTGTGAAAACAACACACATGCAATGACTCTGGTGGATCCACATGTGGTTTGTGAAAAGAACACCCATGCAATGACACTGGCGGATCAATGTGGTTTGTGAGAATAACAGACATGCAATGAACTCTGGTGGATCCATATGTGGTTTGTGATAAGAACACACACGCAATGACACTGGGTGTGGGTCATGAAAACAACACACATGCAATGAACTATGGTGGATCCATAAGTCGTTTGTGAGAATAACACACATGCAATGACTCTAGATGTAGTTTATGAGAAGAACACACATGCAATGACACTGGTGGATCCAGATGTGGTTTGTGAGAAGAACACACATTTCTATGAATCTAGATATGGTTTCTGAAAAGAACACACATGCAATGACATTGGTGGATCCATATGTGCTTTGTGAGAAGAACACACATCCTATGACACTGGGTGAGGTTCATGAAAAGAACACACATCCAATGACACTGGTGGATCCTTATGTGGTTTGTGAAAAGAACACACATGCAATGAATCTAGATGTGGTTTGCGAGAACAACACACATGCAATGACACTGGTGGATCCATATGTGGTTTGTGAGAAGAACACACATCCAATGACACGAGTGGATCCATATGTGGCTTGTGAGAAGAACACACATCCAATGACACTGGGTGTTGTTCATGAAAAGAGCACACATTCAATGACACTGGTGGATCCTTAGGTGGTTTGTGAAAAGAACACACATTCAATGACTCTAGATGTGGTTTGTGAGAAGAACACACATGCAATGACACTGGTGGATCCATATGTGGTTTGTGAGAAGAACACACATCCAATGACACTGGTGGATCCATATGTGGTTTGTGAGAAGAAGACAAATTTCAATGACTCTAGATGTGGTTTGTGAAAAGAACACACATGCAATGACACTGGTGGATCCATATGTGGTTTGTGAGAAGAACACACATGCAATGACATTAGGTGTGGTTCATGAAAAGAAAACACATCCAATGAACTATGTGGATCCATATGTGGTTTATGTGAAG
Organism: Avena sativa; assembly: GCA_916181665.1. NCBI lineage: Eukaryota > Viridiplantae > Streptophyta > Magnoliopsida > Poales > Poaceae > Avena > Avena sativa. Next base: position 202,723,596 of record OV702290.1, read on the forward strand.
AACACACATGCAATCACACTGGTGGATCCATATGTGGTTTGTGAGAAGAACACACATTTCAATGACTCTAGATGTGGTTTGTGAAAAGAACACACATGCAATGACACTGGTGGATCCATATGTGGTTTGTGATTAGAACACACATCCAATCCCTTTGGTGGATCCATAGGTGGTTTGTGAGAAGAACACACATGCAATGACTCTAGATGGGGTTTATGAGAAGAACACACATGCAATGACACTAGTGGATCCATATGTGGTTTGTGAAAAGAACAAATATTTCAATGACTCTAGATGTGGTTTCTAAAAAGAACAAACATGCAATGGCACTGGTGGATCCATATGTGGTTTGTGAGAAGAACACAAATTTCAATGACTCTAGATGTGGTTTTTGAGAAGAACACACATCCAATGACACGGGTCAATCCATATGTGGTTTGTGAGAAGAACACACATGCAATCACACTGGTGGATCCATATGTGGTTTGTGAGATGAACACACATCCAATGACACTGGTGGATCCATGTGTGGTTTGTGAGAATAACACACATCCAAAACACACATGCAATGACACTGGTGGATCCATATGTGGTCTGTGGAAAGAACAGACATGCAATGACACTAGCTGTGGTTAATGAAAAGAACAAACATGCAACGACTCTGGTGGATCCATATGTGGTTTGTGAAAAGAACACACATGCAATGACTCTAGTTGTGGTTAATGAAAAGAACACACATGCAATGACTATGGTGGATCCATGTGGTTTGTGAAAAGAACAGACATGCAATGACACTGTTGGATCCATATGTGGTTTGTGAAAAGAACAGACATGCAATGAACTCTGGTGGATCTAGATGTGGTTTGTGAGAAGAACACACATCCAATGACACTGGTGCATCCATATGTTGTTTGTGAGAAGAACACACATGCAATGACTCTGGATTTGGTTTATGAGAAGAACACACATGCAATAGCACTAGTGGATCCATATGTGGTTTGTGAGAAGAACGCACATTTCAATGACTCTAGATGTGGTTTGTGAAAAGAACACCCATGCAATGACACTGGTGGATCCATCTGTGGCTTGTGATTAGAACACACATCCAATGACACTGGTGAATCCATATGTGGTTTGTGAGAAAAACACACATGCAATGACTCTAGATGTGGTTTATGAGAAGAACACACATGCAATGACACTGGTGGATCCATATGTGGTTTGTGAAAAAAACACATATTTCAATGACTCTAGATGTGGTTTCTGAAAAGAACACACATGCAATGGCACTGGTGGAACCATGTGTGGTTTGCGAGAAGAACACAAATTTCAATGACTCTAGATGTGGTTTTTGAGAAGAACACACATCCAATGACACTGGTCGATCTATATGTGGTTTGTGAGAAGAACACACATGCAATGACACTGGTTTATCCATATGTGGTTTGTTGAAAGAACAGACATGCAATGACACTAGCTGTGGTTAATGAAAAGAATAGACATGCAATGACTTTGATGGATCCATATGTTGTTTGTGAAAAGAACACACATGCAATGACTCTAGATGTGGTCAGTGAGAAGAACACACATGTAATGACTCTAGATGTGGTCAGTGAGAAGAACACACATGCAATGACTCTAGATGTGGTCAGTGAGAAGAACACACATGCAATAACTCTAGATGTGGTTTGTGAAAATACCACACATGCAATGACACTGGTGGATCCATATGTGGTTTGTGAGAAGAACACACATCCAATGACACTGGTGGATCCATATGTGGTTTGTGAGAAGAACACACATGCAATGCCTCTTGAAGTTTTTTATGAGAAGAACACACATGCAATGACACTGGTGGATCCATATGTGGTTTGTGAGAAGAACACACATTTCAATGACTCTAGATGTGGTTTCTGAGAAGAACACATATCCAATGACACTGGTGGATCCATACGTGGTTTGTGAGAAGAACACACATCCAATGACACTGGGTGTGGTTTATGAAAAGAGCACACATGCGATGACACTGGTGGATCCATATGTGGTCTGTGGAAAGAACAGACATGCGATGACACTAGCTATGGTTAATGAAAAGAACAAACATGCAACGACTCTGATGGATCCATATGTGGTTTGTGAAAAGAACAGACATGCAATGACTCTAGTTGTGGTTAATGAAAAGAACACACATGCAATGACTATGGTGGATCCACGTGGTTTGTGAAAAGAACACACATGCAATGACACTGTTGGATCCATATGTGGTTTGTGAAAAGAATAGACATGCAATGAACTCTGGTGGATCTAGATGTGGTTTGTGAGAAGAACACACATGCAATAACACTAGTTGTGGTTCATGAAAAGAAAACACATGCAATGACATTAGTGGATCCTTATGTGGTTTGTGAAAAGAACACACATGCAATGACTCTGGTGGATCCACATGTGGTTTGTGAAAAGAACACCCATGCAATGACACTGGTGGATCAATGTGGTTTGTGAGAATAACAGACATGCAATGAACTCTGGTGGATCCATATGTGGTTTGTGATAAGAACACACATGCAATGACACTGGGTGTGGTTCATGAAAACAACACACATGCAATGAACTATGGTGGATCCATAAGTGGTTTGTGAGAATAACACACATGCAATGACTCTAGATGTAGTTTATGAGAATGACACATATGCAATGACACTGGTGGATCCATATGTGGTTTGTGAGAAGAACACACATTTCTATGACTCTAGATATGGTTTCTGAAAAGAACACACATGCAATGACATTGGTGGATCCATATGTGCTTTGTGAGAAGAACACACATCCTATGACACTGGGTGAGGTTCATGAAAAGAACACACATCCAATGACACTGGTGGATCCTTATTTGGTTTGTGAAAAGAACACACATGCAATGAATCTAGATGTGGGTTGCGAGAACAACACACATGCAATGACACTGGTGGATCCATATGTGGTTTGTGAGAAGAACACACATCCAATGACACGAGTGGATCCATATGTGGCTTGTGAGAAGAACACACATCCAATGACACTAGGTGTTGTTCATGAAAAGAGCACACATTCAATGACACTGGTGGATCCTTAGGTGGTTTGTGAAAAGAACACACATTCAATGACTCTAGATGTGGTTTGTGAGAAGAACACACATGCAATGACACTGGTGGATCCATATGTGGTTTGTGAGAAGAACACACATCCAATGACACTGGTGGATCCATATGTGGTTTGTGAGAAGAACACACATCCAATGACACTGGTGGATCCATATGTGGTTTGTGAGAATAACACACATGCAATAACACTGGGTGTGGTTCATGAAAAGAACACAGATCCAATGAACTCTGGTGGATCCATATGTGGTCTGTGAGAAGAACACACATGCAATGACTCTAGCTGTGGTTTGTGAGAAGAACACACATGCAATCACACTAGTGGATCCATATGTTGTTTGTGAGATGAACACACATGCAATGACACTGTTGGATCCATATGTGGTTTGTGAAAAGAACAGACATGATGACTCTAGATGTGGTTTGTGAGAAGAACACACATGCAATGAACTCTGGTGGATCCATATGTTGTTTGTGGTAACAACACACATGCAATGACACTGGTGGATCTATATGTGGTTTGTGAGAAGAACACACATTTCAATGACTCTAGATCTGGTTTGTGAAAAGAACACACATGTAATGATATTGGTGGATCCATATGTGGTTTGTGAGAAGAACACACATGCAATTACACTGGGTGTGGCTCATGAAAAGAACACACATCCAATGACACTGGTGGATCCATGTGTGGTTTGTGAGAAGAACACACATGCAATGACACTGGGTGTGGTTCATGAAAAGAACACACATCCAATAACACTGGTGGATCCTTATGTGGTTTGTGAAAAGAACACACATGCAATGAAATTGGTGGATCTATATGTGGTTTGTGAGAAGAACACACATTTCAATGACTCTAGATCTGGTTTGTGAAAAGAACACACATGCAATGATATTGGTGGATCCATATGTGGTTTGTGAGAAGAACACACATCCAATCACACTGGGTGTGGTTCATGAAAAGAACACACATCCAATGACACTGGTGGATCCATGTGTGGTTTGTGAGAAGAACACACATTCAATGACAATGGGTGTGGTTCATGAAAAGAACACACATCCAATAACACTGGTGGATCCTTATGTGGTTTGTGAAAAGAACACACATGCAATGACTCTAGATGTGGTTTGTGAGAAGAACACACATGCAGTGACACTGGTGGATCCATATGTGGTTTGTGAGAAGAACACACATCCAATGACACTTGTGGATCCATATGTGGTTTGTGAGAAGTACACACATGCAATGACTCTAGATGTGGTTTGTGAGAAGAACACACATGCAGTGACACTGGTGGATCCATATGTGATTTGTGAGAAGAAGACAAATTTCAATGACTCTAGATGTGGTTTCTGTAACACCCTCGGAATCGACCCTATGCAAGTTTTAGCGCTTCCCGCCAAACCCGCATAGAAACAATTCAAAGGTGCCCACCAGGCACTTGCGTGCGGCTGGAAAACGAAGTAATATCATTGCACAATAGTCCTCGATGGAACCCACAAAACATATATATACAACAGCGACTCAATGAGTCAAGAATACAGATATACAATACAAAGATCCAAATCACCTGGAAAACGATACAGCGTCCGAGTACGGACAAGATGCAAATTGAGCTAAGAGCCCTGAAGAATAACCAATGGCGTCCATAACCCTGCCCAGGCCAAGCCGGAAGGGTAACCCTGCTAACAACGTCGATCTCAAAACCTGCTAAAGACAAAGGGGTGCCGACAAAGGGCAAAGGAAAAAGAGAGCGGTCAGTACTGAGGCCAGTACACGGCGAGACTAGAATTCGGCGGTCCTCGCCTACATAGGTATGGTGGACTGAAGCGGCAGCGCGGCATGCACTAAACAACCTATAGAGACTCGATACAAATAGCGGCTATCAGAGAGGGGTAAGAAAGACCTATTCGGAACCAACCTGATACTACCACCAAACATACCCATCCTGGTGTTTCCCCCTCGAGACCAAACGAGGAAGTCAACCGATGAACTCACACCGTTGGCAGTTTTATTTATTCAGTTATCGTTGCATCAATTACTAGTCAGGTATAGATAGTCATCCTGATATAAGAAGCAGTGGGCACTTTTAGTTAACCATTCCGTTGTAGTTGCAACACTTACTAGTCAGATACAATTAGCATGAGATATCCCAAACCCAGCAGTTGTTGGTACTTTTATTTAGCCATTCCGTTGCAGTGAAGCTGATTACTAGTCATATCGGATACAAGTCAAATTATAACAGTAAACTTTAGTTATAGTTGTCTATGATCGAGAACTGTGCTCCAAGTCGTCCATAACCGCGGACACGGCTTCTCGAAAAGATTTAACCCTGCAGGGGTGCACCAAAGTTTCCACACGCACCTACACCCTTGTTGTCAGATCAGGTAGGTACAAGATCACAAAACATACACCCAACGGTATGTCGACGGGGTTTCGGACACGACGTTTCCCAGGCCCAAAGCAAGCACGGAGGGCCACCCCACTAAGCTACCCGTAACGAAGTCGGCCGGTGTCCGAGACGGACCCAGGGTTTGTGTCGACGGCTGTAAACGACTGGGAACCCGAAAGTGTGACTGGGCTTGTCGATACAGCAAAAACGTATCACGGGGTTCCTAAACAGTACAGGCGCTCGACGCGCAATCGTAAATAAAGCAGTAAAGCATGGCATAAGTACAGGATAGTAATAAAGCCCCAAACTACTTTGTGGCCCCCAGTACAGTACTTGAAATCAGGTACTAAATCGATGGGGGTGCCCACACACCCCACCTGTGGTTAGCGCGCTCGATCTCGGAACAGGTGTCAAGAACTCGGGGTCCTACGGGACACCAGTGAGCGGTTAAAATCCAAATATTGTCTATTACCCACCGGTGCCTCTGCATTCACCTACTTTCAATTTTAGTTATTAAACAATAATTAAAGTCTTGATCATCTCCAACATTAAACATGCGGCATTACTCCAACAACTGTGGTACTTGACGACACGCAACAGCACTTGAGCAAGCGACTACGACGCGCAATTCCAACTATCTACCAAACAACAGGTAATAGGATGTGTCCAAGGCAATATAAGGCTCCAAGGGATATCACGGGTACGAAAACTAGAGCATCGCAACACAGATAGCAATAGATCAAAAGGAAGAAATAAAGACTAGAAAGGTAAAATAGGTAGAAAGGGGGAGAATGCTCGCCTGGGAAAACACTGCCGACGGACCATATCCGGAGAACTTGTCGGTACTCGCATCCACTCATCGGCCTAATCCGCGAAGAAGCAAACACTAGAAGAAACACCGGATGCAATATTTAATACCACGGCAGAAGATCCGGCATGATCATGATATGCATGCGAGATGAACAATTCAATATGCGACAGTCGATAATGTCATATTATAAAAATAATGCGGGTCTCGGATAGGGAATCACATTAGGGTTCGGCGAACTTGGGCTCCGAGGGGTTCGGGGTCGGGTCTTAGGGTCCGGACCTAGGGTTCGGTCTCGGCAGGATCGTTCTCGGATAACAGAGCAGATCTTGGCGTTCCGCGAAGAAGGACTTGGCTTGGCGTCGGGGCGCATTGGATTTGCCCTGGTCGGTGTCGATCTTGTCGTTGCGAAGGTCTTGTCGGGTCCACGGATCGGGTCGGACTTGGCGTTCGGGGTGAAGAACTTGGCATCCTCGAGGAAGTACTTGTCGTATCCGTGAAGAAGATCATGTCGGTCCACGGGGTTCGGTCTTCGGGGTCGGGGCTTCGAAGCTAGGAAGGAGAACTTGGTGTCCACGATGAAGATCTTGGAATGCAGCGCCATCGCATTCGGGTTTTTGGCGTAGAGGTCGATGTTGACGATGCTTCGGGTACCGACTTCATTGTCGATGGCGAACTTGAATAGACGACACCGAGTACAAGATGGCCCCTCGGGTTTTGGCTTCGCACGAAGGCATTGAAGATCCTGCGCCGACAGATCTTGGAAGCGACACTCTGCAATCGTATCTGTGACGGAGCACTCAGTGGACCTTGTGGACAAGAATCTATGGCCACACGTGGCAGATCACGGGCCTCACAAAACGGCAACACAAAACAACACACCCACTGTGCCTCTATGCACACAAGGGAATAGGCAGCAGAGGAAAGGAGGTGCTCAGGGCCGGGGCTCCACGGCGCGGTGGTTGGCAGCAGCCAACGGCGAAGGGCGCTAGGCGCTGCGGCCGGATGCAGGCAGCGTCGACGCGGTCAGCTGCGAGGAGGGCGAGGCCGCGAGGTGAGGCTGCCCGGGTCGGTGGCGAGCGCGTCGTCGAGACGAGGTGGTGATGGCGGGCTTGCAAAACGGAGGGAGGCGGACACCGAGATGGAGGACGGCGAGGCCGAGGTCGGCGAGGATGCGCGGCCGGCGGCGCATGGAGCCAGAGGAGAAGGGGCCGCAGCAGCGAGGTCCCAGGCGGCGACAGGAGGAGGCATGAGCCAGGGAACGGCGAGCATGGGGTAGCCGGCGGCCGGCGGAGAGGGCGGTGGTTGACAGTTGGTCCCGGTGAAGCGAGATGCCGGTGACAGCGGCGAGGTGGGGGCCCGCGGCGGCTCAGCGGTGGCTGGAGGCGGCGATGCCATGAGGCGAAGGACGCGCCGGTGAGGGGAGGAGCGGGGCGAGGTCGTCGGTGAGGGGGCGCGCAGCAGAGGCGAGCAAGCAGCAGCGGCGGCGGAGGGTGCCAACGCGGGGGAGAGAGAGGGGTGCGACGCGGGGGAGAGAGAGGGATGTGATGCGGGGGCGTGCCGACAAGGGTGGGGCCAGGGGAAAACGTGGGCGTACGGGACGCGTCTGTCCATCCCAGGAGGTGGGGTCCGCGCGGGGTAGGTGGTCACGGGAGAGAGGCTGGCGGGGTGACGTGCACGTGGGGAGAGAGAGACGGGGTGGGGCCAGGCTGTCGGGCGGGCGGACCAGGGGAGTGGGGCTGCATGCAGTTGGTGCGCGCGGGTGTGTGTGCGTGTGCAGCTGCGTGTGTGTGCGTGTGTGGGCCGGGGAGTGGGTGGATGAGGTGGCAGATGGTGGTTGGGTGGATGGAGGGAGGAGAGATGAGGTGGCGTGCACCAATTGGTGCAGGTGAGGTGGAGGGGGCTGGGTAGGAAAAAAATAGGGTAGGGTTTCTGGTAGAAAAGGGTTTGGGGGAAAACTGGTGTAGCTAGGATTTTTATCTGGAGGTGGCCGGCTGGGCTTTCGGGCCTGGCTGGCTGCCTCCCAAAAATAATTTAAATATTTCATTTATTAAAACGAGGCTTTTGCAAACCGTTGGTAGACGAAACAAAATATTCCGGAGACCCGGGTTTTGATTTGAATTAAAGACGGGGTATTTAGAAAACCAAAACTGGACTTTTTTGAAAATAGTTTTATGCAAACAAATGCAAGATGACATGACGATGCTCATATTCAAGGTGGCATGACGACATGAGCATGCAGTCATGATGATGCAATGCACGAAAACAACGCGATTTTCAAGTAGTGGTTTTTGCGGGGCGCTACAGTTTCTGAGAAGAACACACATCCAATGACACTGGTGGATCCATATGTGGTTTGTGAGAAGAACACACATTTCAATGACTCTAGATGTGGTTTCAGAGAAGAACACACATCCAATGACACTGGTGGATCCACATGTGGTTTGTGAGAAGAACACACATCCAATGACACTGGGTGTGGTTTATGAAAAGAGCACACATGCAATGACACTGGTGGATCCATATGTGGTCTGTGGAAAGAACAGACATGCAATGACACTAGCTATGGTTAATGAAAAGAACAAACATGCAATGACTCTGATGGATCCATATGTGGCTTGTGAAAAGAACACACATGCAATGACTCTAGTTGTGGTTAATGAAAAGAACACACGTGCAATGACTATGGTGGATCCATGTGGTTTGTGAAAAGAACACACATGTAATGACACTGTTGGATCCATATGTGGTTTGTGAAAAGAACAGACATGCAATGAACTCTGGTGGATCTAGATGTGGTTTGTGAGAAGAACACACATGCAATAACACTGGTTGTGGTTCATGAAAAGAAAACACATGCAATGACACTAGTGGATCCTTATGTGGTTTGTGAAAAGAACACACATGCAATGGCTCTGGTGGATCCACATGTGGTTTGTGAAAAGAACACCCATGCAATGACACTGGTGGATCAATGTGGTTTGTGAGAATAACAGACATGCAATGAACTCTAGTGGATCCATATGTGGTTTGTGATAAGAACACACATGCAATGACACTGGGTGTGGTTCATGAAAACAACACACATGCAATGAACTATGGTGGATCCATAAGTGGTTTGTGAGAATAACACACATGCAATGACTCTAGATGTAGTTTATGAGAAGAACACACATGTAATGACACTGGTGGATCCATATGTGGTTTGTGAGAAGAACACACATTTCTATGACTCTAGATATGGTTTCTGAAAAGATCATATGTGCTTTGTGAGAAGAACACACATCCTATGACACTAGGTGTGGTTCATGAAAAGAACACACATCCGATGACACTGGTGGATCCTTATGTGGTTTGTGAAAAGAACACACATGCAATGACTCTAGATGTGGTTTGTGAGAACATCACACATGGAATGACACTAGTGGATCCATATGTGGTTTGTGAGAAGAACACACATCCAATGACACGGGTGGATCCATATGTGGCTTGTGAGAAGAACACACATCCAATGACACTGGGTGTTGTTCATGAAAAGAGCACACATTCAATGACACTGGTGGATCCTTATGTGGTTTGTGAAAAGAACACACATTCAATGACTCTAGATGTGGAGAAGAAAACACATGCAATGACACTGGTGGATCCATATGTGGTTTGTGAGAAGAACACACATGCAATAACACTGGGTGTGGTTCATGAAAAGAACACACATCCAATGAACTCTGGTGGATCCATATGTGGTCTGTGAGAAGAACACACATGCAATGACTCTAGCTGTGGTTTGTGACAAGAACACACATGCAATCACACTAGTGGATCCATATGTGGTTTGTGAGATGAACACACATGCAATGACACTGTTGGATCCATATGTTGTTTGTGAAAAGAACAGACATGATGACTCTAGATGTGGTTTGTGAGAAGAACATACATGCAATGACACTGGTGGATCTATATGTGGTTTGTGAGAAGAACACACATGAAATGACTCTAGATGTGATTTGTGAGAAGAACACACATGCAATTACATTGGTGGATCTATATGTGGTTTGTGAGAAGAACACACATTTCAATGACTCTAGATATGGTTTGTGAAAAGAACACACATGCAATGATATTGGTGGATCCATATGTGGTTTGTGAGAAGAACACACATCCAATTACACTGGGTGTGGTTCATGAAAAGAACACACATCCAATTACACTGGTGGATCCATGTGTGGTTTGTGAGAAGAACACACATGCAATGACACTGTTGGATCCATATGTGGTTTGTGAAAAGAACAGACATGCAATGAACTCTGGTGGATCTAGTTGTGGTTTGTGAGAAGAACACACATGCAATAACACTGGTTCTGGTTCATGAAAAGAAAATACAAGCAATGACACTAGTGGATCCTTATGTGGTTTGTGAAAAGAACACACATGCAATGACTCTGGTGGATCCACATGTGGTTTGTGAAAAGAACACCCATGCAATGACACTAGTGGATCAATGTGGTTTGTGAGAATAACAGACATGTAATGAACTCTGGTGGATCCATATGTGGTTTGTGATAAGAACACACATGCAATGACACTGGGTGTGGTTCATGAAAACAACACACATGCAATGAAATATGGTGGATCCATGAGTGGTTTGTGAGAATAACACACATGCAATGACTCTAGATGTAGTTTATGAGAAGAACACACATGCAATGACACTGGTGGATCCATATGTGGTTTGTGAGAAGAACACACATTTCTATGACTCTAGATATGGTTTCTGAAAAGATCATATGTGCTTTGTGAGAAGAACACACATCCTATGACACTAGGTGTGGTTCATGAAAAGAACACATATCCAAGGACACTGGTGGATCCTTATGTGGTTTGTGAAAAGAACACACATGCAATGACTCTAGATGTGGTTTGTGAGAACAACACACATGGAATGACACTGGTGGATCCATATGTGGTTTGTGAGAAGAACACACATCCAATGACACGGGTGGATCCATATGTGGCTTGTGAGAAGAACACACATCCAATGACACTGGGTGTTGTTCATGAAAAGAGCACACATTCAATGACACTGGTGGATCCTTATGTGGTTTGTGAAAAGAACACATATTCAATGAATCTAGATGTGGTTTGTGAGAAGAACACACATGCAATGACACTGGTGGATCCATATGTGGTTTGTGAGAAGAACACACATCCAATGACACTGGTGGATCCATATGTGGTTTGTGAGAAGAACACACATGCAATAACACTGGGTGTGGTTCATGAAAAGAACACACATCCAATGAACTCTGGTGGATCCATATGTGGTCTGTGAGAAGAACACACATGCAATGACTCTAGCTGTGGTTTGTGACAAGAACACACATGCAATCACACTAGTGGATCCATATGTGGTTTGTGAGATGAACACACATGCAATGACACTGTTGGATCCATATGTTGTTTGTGAAAAGAACAGACATGATGACTCTAGATGTGGTTTGTGAGAAGAACATACATGCAATGACACTGGTGGATCTATATGTGGTTTGTGAGAAGAACACACATGAAATGACTCTAGATGTGATTTGTGAGAACAACACACATGCAATTACATTGGTGGATCTATATGTGGTTTGTGAGAAGAACACACATTTCCATGACTGTATATATGGTTTGTGAAAAGAACACACATGCAATGATATTGGTGGATTCATATGTGGTTTGTGAGAAGAACACACATCCAATTACACTGGGTGTGGTTCATGAAAAGAACACATATCCAATTACACTGGTGGATCCATGTGTGGTTTGTGAGAAGAACACACATGCAATGACACTGTTGGATCCATATGTGGTTTGTGAAAAGAACAGACATGCAATGAACTCTGGTGGATCTAGTTGTGGTTTGTGAGAAGAACACACATGCAATAACACTGGTTGTGGTTCATGAAAAGAAAATACAAGCAATGACATTAGTGGATCCTTATGTGGTTTGTGAAAAGAACACACATGCAATGACTCTGGTGGATCCACATGTGGTTTGTGAAAAGAACACCCATGCAATGACACTGGTGGATCAATGTGGTTTGTGAGAATAACAGACATGTAATGAACTCTGGTGGATCCATATGTGGTTTGTGATAAGAACACACATGCAATGACACTGGGTGTGGTTCATGAAAACAACACACATGCAATGAAATATGGTGGATCCATAAGTGGTTTGTGAGAATAACACACATGCAATGACTCTAGATGTAGTTTATGAGAAGAACACACATGCAATGACACTGGTGGATCCATATGTGGTTTGTGAGAAGAACACACATTTCTATGACTCTAGATATGGTTTCTGAAAAGATCATATGTGCTTTGTGAGAAGAACACACATCCTATGACACTAGGTGTGGTTCATGAAAAGAACACATATCCAAGGACACTGGTGGATCCTTATGTGGTTTGTGAAAAGAACACACATGCAATGACTCTAGATGTGGTTTGTGAGAACAACACACATGCAATGACACTGGTGGATCCATATGTGGTTTGTGAGAAGAACACACATCCAATGACACGGGTGGATCCATATGTGGCTTGTGAGAAGAACACACATCCAATGACACTGGGTGTTGTTCATGAAAAGAGCACACATTCAATGACACTGGTGGATCCTTATGTGGTTTGTGAAAAGAACACATATTCAATGAATCTAGATGTGGTTTGTGAGAAGAACACACATGCAATGACACTGGTGGATCTATATGTGGTTTGTGAGAAGAACACACATGAAATGACTCTAGATGTGATTTGTGAGAAGAACACACATGCAATGACATTGGTGGATCTATATGTGGTTTGTGAGAAGAACACACATTTCAATGACTCTAGATCTGGTTTGTGAAAAGAACACACATGCAATGATATTGGTGGATCCATATGTGGTTTGTGAGAAGAACACACATCCAATTACACTGGGTGTGGTTCATGAAAAGAACACACATCCAATGACACTGGTGGATCCATGTGTGGTTTGTGAGAAGAACATACATGCAATGACACTGGGTGTGGTTCATGAAAAGAACACACATCCAATAACACTGGTGGATCCTTATGTGGTTTGTGAAAAGAACACATGCAATGACTCTAGATGTTGTTTGTGAGAAGAACACACATGAAGTGACACCGGTGGATCCATATGTGGTTTGTGAGAATTACATACATGCAATGACTCTAGATGTGGTTTGTGAGAAGAACACACATGCAATGACACTGGTGGATCCATATGTGGTTTGTGAGAAGAAGACAAATTTCAATGACTCTAGATGTGGTTTGTGAAAAGAACACACATGCAATGACACTGGTTGATCCATATGTGGTTTGTGAGAAGAACACACATGCAATGACACTAGGTGTGGTTCATGAAAAGAAAACACATCCAATGAACTCTGGTGGATCCATATGTGGTTTCTGTGAAGAACACACATGCAATAACACTGGTGGATCCATATGTGGTTTGTGAGAAGAACACACATTTCAATGACTCTAGATGTGGTTTGTGAAAAGAACACACATGCAATGACACTGGTGGATCCATATGTGGTTTGTGATTAGAACACACATCCAATCACAATGGTGGATCCATATGTGGTTTGTGAGAAGAACACACATGCAATGATTCTAGATGGGGTTTATGAGAAGAACACACATGCAATGACACTAGTGGATCCATATGTGGTTTGTGAAAAGAACACATATTTCAATGACTCTAGATGTGGTTTCTGAAAAGAACAAACATGCAATGGCACTGGTGGATCCATATGTGGTTTGTGAGAAGAACACAAATTTCAATGACTCTAGATGTGGTTTTTGAGAAGAACACACATCCAATGACACTGGTCGATCCATATGTGGTTTGTGAGAAGAACACACATGCAATCACACTGGTGGATCCATATGTGGTTTGTGAGATGAACACACATCCAATGACACTGGTGGATCCATGTGTGGTTTATGAGAATAACACACATCCAAAACACACATGCAATGACACTGGTGGATCCATATGTGGTCTGTGGAAAGAACAGACATGCAATGACACTAGCTGTGGTTATTGAAAAGAACAAACATGCAACGACTCTGGTGGATCCATATGTGGTTTGTGAAAAGAACACACATGCAATGACTCTAGTTATGGTTAATGAAAAGAACACACATGCAGTGACTATGGCGGATCCATGTGGTTTGTGAAAAGAACACACATGCAATGACTCTAGATGTGGTTTATGAGAAGAACACACATGCAATAGCACTGGTGGATCCATATGTGGTTTGTGAGAAGAACGCACATTTCAATGATTCTAGATGTGGTTTGTGAAAAGAACACACATGCAATGACACTGGTGGATCCATATGTGGTTTGTGAGAAGAACACACATCCAATGACACTAGTGCATCCATGTGTGGTTTGCGAGAAGAACACACATGCAATGACACTTGGTGTGGTTCATGAAAAGAACACACATCCAATAACACCGGTGGGTCCTTATGTGGTTTGTGAAAAGAACACACATGCAATGACTCTAGATGTGGTTTGTGAGAAGAACACACATGCAGTGACACTGGTGGATCCATATGTGGTTTGTGAGAAGAACACACATCCAATGAGACTTGTGGATCCATATGTGGTTTGTGAGAAGTACGCACATGCAATGACTCTGGATGTGGTTTATGAGAAGAACACACATGCAATGACACTGGTAGATCCATATGTGGTTTGTGAGCAGAACACACATTTCAATGACTCTAGATGCGGTTTGTGAAAAGAACACACATGCAATGACACTGGTGGATCCATATGTGGTTTGTGATTAGAACACACATCCAATGACACTGGTGGATCCATATGTGGTTTGTGAGAAGAACACACATGCAATGACTCTAGATGTGGTTTATGAGAATAACACACATGCAATGACACTGGTGGATCCATATGTGGTTTGTGAAAAAAACACATATTTCAATGACTCTAGATGTGGTTTCTGAAAAGAACACACATGCAATCGCACAGGTGGAACCATGTGTGGTTTGCGAGAAGAACACAAATTTCAATGACTCTAGATGTGGTTTTTGAGAAGAACACACATCCAATGACACTGGTCGATCCATATGTGGTTTGTGAGAAGAACACACATCCAAAACACACATGCAATGACACTGGTTTATCCATATGTGGTTTGTTGAAAGAACTGACATGCAATGACACTAGCTGTGGTTAATGAAAAGAATAGACATGCAATGACTTTGATGGATCCATATGTGGTTTGTGAAAAGAACACACATCCAATGACTCTAGATGTGGTCAGTGAGAAGAACACACATGCAATGACTCTAGATGTGGTCAGTGAGAAGAACACACATGCAATGACTCTAGATGTGGTCAGTGAGAAGAACACACATGCAATGACTCTAGATGTGGTTTGTGAAACTAACACACATGCAATGACACTGGTGGATCCATATGTGGTTTGTGAGAAGAACACACATCCAATGACACTGGTGGATCCATATGTGGTTTGTGAGAAGAACACACATGCAATGCCTATTGAAGTTTTTTATGAGAAGAACACACATGCAATGACACTGGTGGATCCATATGTGGTTTGTGAGAAGAACACACATTTCAATGACTCTAGATGTGGTTTCTGAGAAGAACACACATCCAATGACACTGGTGGATCCATATGTGGTTTGTGAGAAGAACACACATCCAATGACACTAGGTGTGGTTTATGAAAAGAGCACACATGCAATGACACTGGTGGATCCATATGTGGTATGTGGAAAGAACAGACATGCAATGACACTAGCTATGGTTAATGAAAAGAACAAACATGGAACGACTCTAATGGATCCATATGTGGTTTCTGAAAAGAACAGACATGCAATGACTCTAGTTGTGGTTAATGAAAAGAACACACATGCAATGACTATGGTGGATCCATGTGGTTTGTGAAAAGAACACACATGCAATGACACTGTTGGATCCATATGTGGTTTGTGAAAAGAATAGACATGCAATGAACTCTGGTGGATCTAGATGTGGTTTGTGAGAAGAACACACATGCAATAACACTAGTTGTGGTTCATGAAAAGAAAACACATGCAATGACACTAGTGGATCCTTATGTGGTTAGTGAAAAGTACACACATGCAATGACTCTGGTGGATCCACATGTGGTTTGTGAAAAGAACACCCATGCAATGACACTGGTGGATCAATGTGGTTTGTGAGAATAACAGACATGCAATGAACTCTGGTGGATCCATATGTGGTTTTTGATAAGAACACACATGCAATGACACTGGGTGTGGTTCATGAAAACAACACACATGCAATGAACTATGGTGGATCCATAAGTGGTTTGTGAGAATAACACACATGCAATGACTCTAGATGTAGTTTATGAGAAGAACACACATGCAATGACACTGGTGGATCCATATGTGGTTTGTGAGAAGAACACACATTTCTATGACTCTAGATATGGTTTCTGAAAAGAACACACATGCAATGAGATTGGTGGATCCATATGTGCTTTGTGAGAAGAACACACATCCTATGACACCGGGTGTGGTTCATGAAAAGAACACGCATCCAATGACACTGGTGGATCCTTATGTGGTTTGTGAAAAGAAAACACATGCAATGACTCTAGATGTAGTTTGCGAGAACAACACACATGCAATGACACTGGTGGATCCATATGTGGTTTGTGAGAAGAACACACATCCAATGACACGAGTGGATCCATATGTGGCTTGTGAGAAGAACATACATCCAATGACACTAGGTGTTGTTCATGAAAAGAGCACACATTCAATGACACTGGTGGATCCTTATGTGGTTTGTGAAAAGAACACACATTCAATGACTCTAGATGTGGTTTGTGAGAAGAACACACATGCAATGACACTAGTGGATCCATATGTGGTTTGTGAGAATAACACACATCCAATGACACTGGCGGATCCATATGTGGTTTGTGAGAAGAACACACATGCAATAACACTGGGTGTGGTTCATGAAAAGAACACACATCCAATGAACTCTGGTGGATCCATATGTGGTCTGTCAGAAGAACACACATGCAATGACTCTAGCTGTGGTTTGTGAGAAGAACACACATGCAATCACACTAGTGGATCCATATGTGGTTTGTGAGATGAACACACATGCAATGACACTGTTGGATCCATATGTGGTTTATGAAAAGAACAGACATGATGACTCTAGATGTGGTTTGTGAGAAGAACACACATGCAATGAACTCTGGTGGATCCATATGTGGTTTGTGATAAGAACACACATGCAATGACACTGGTGGATCTATATGAGGTTTGTGATAAGAACACACATTTCAATGACTCTAGATGCGGTTTCTGAAAAGAACACACATGCAATGACACCTGTGGATCCATATGTGGTTTGTGAGAAGAACACACATCCAATTACACTGG
Organism: Avena sativa; assembly: GCA_916181665.1. Classification (NCBI taxonomy): domain Eukaryota; kingdom Viridiplantae; phylum Streptophyta; class Magnoliopsida; order Poales; family Poaceae; genus Avena; species Avena sativa. The sequence continues at coordinate 202,741,451 of OV702290.1, forward strand.
GTGTGGTTCATGAAAACAACACACATCCAATGACACTGGTCGATCCATGTGTGGTTTGTGAGAAGAACACACATGCAATGACACTGGGTGTGGTTCATGAAAAGAACACACATCCAATAACACTGGTGGATCCTTATGTGGTTTGTGAAAAGAACACACATGCAATGACATTGGTGGATCTATATGTGATTTGTGAGAAGAACACACATTTCAATGACTCTAGATCTGGTTTGTGAAAAGAACACACATGCAATGATATTGGTGGATCCATATGTGGTTTGTGAGATTACACTGGGTGTGGTTCATGAAAAGAACACACATCCAATGACACTGGTGGATCCATGTGTGGTTTGTGAGAAGAACAAACATGCAATGCCACTAGGTGTGGTTCATGAAAAGAACACACATCCAATAACACTGGTGGATCCTTGTGGGGTTTGTGAAAAGAACACACATGCAATGACTCTAGATGTGGTTTGTGAGAAGAACACACATGCAGTGACACTGGTGGATCCATATGTGGTTTGTGAGAAGAACACACATCCAATGACACTTGTGGATCCATATGTGGTTTGTGAGAAGTACACACATGCAATGACTCTAGATGTGGTTTATGAGAAGAACACACAAGCAATGACACTGGTAGATCCATATGTGGTTTGTGAGCAGAACACACATTTCAATGACTCTAGATGCGGTTTGTGAAAAGAACACACATGCAATGACACTGGTGGATCCATATGTGGCTTGTGATTAGAACACACATCCAATGACACTGGTGGATCCATATGTGGTTTGTGAGAAGAACACACATGCAATGACTCTAGATGTGGTTTATGAGAAGAACACACATGCAATGACACTGGTGGATCCATATGTGGTTTGTGAAAAAAACACATATTTCAATGACTCTAGATGTGGTTTCTAAAAAGAACACACATGCAATCGCACTGGTGGAACCATGTGTGGTTTGCGAGAAGAACACAAATTTCAATGACTCTAGATGTGGTTTTTGAGAAGAACACACATCCAATGACACTGGTCGATCCATATGTGGTTTGTGAGAAGAACACACATCCAAAACACACATGCAATGACACTGGTTTATCCATATGTGGTTTGTTGAAAGAACTGACATTCAATGACACTAGCTGTGGTTAATGAAAAGAATAGACATGCAATGACTTTGATGGATCCATATGTGGTTTGTGAAAAGAACACACATCCAATGACACTGGTGTGGTTCATGAAAAGAAAACACATCCAATGAACTCTGGTGGATCCATATGTGGTTTATGAGAAGAACACACATGCAATGACACTGGTGGATCCATATGTGGTTTGTGAGAATAACACACATTTCAATGACTCTAGATGTGGTTTGTGAAAAGAACACACATGCAATGACACTGGTGGATCCATATGTGGTTTGTGATTAGAACACACATCCAATCACACTGGTGGATCCATATGTGGTTTGTGAGAAGAACACGCATGCAATGACTCTAGATGGGGTTTATGAGAAGAACACACATGCAATGACACTAGTGGATCCATATGTGGTTTGTGAAAAGAACACATATTTCAATGACTCTAGATGTGGTTTCTAAAAAGAACAAACATGCAATGGCACTGGTGGATCCATATGTGGTTTGTGAGAAGAACACAAATTTCAATGACTCTAGATGTGGTTTTTGAGAAGAACACACATCCAATGACACTGGTCGATCCATATGTTGTTTGTGAGAAGAACACACATGAAATCACACTAGTGGATCCATATGTGGTTTATGAGATGAACACACATCCAATGACACTGGTGGATCCATGTGTGGTTTGTCAGAATAACACACATCCAAAACACACATGCAATGACACTGGTGGATCCATATGTGGTCTGTGGAAAGAACAGACATGCAATGACACTAGCTGTGGTTAATGAAAAGAACAAACATGCAACGACTCTGATGGATCCATATGTGGTTTGTGAAAAGAACACACATGCAATGACTCTAGTTGTGGTTAATGAAAAGAACACACGTGCAATGACTATGGTGGATCCATGTGGTTTGTGAAAAGAACACACATGTAATGACACTGTTGGATCTATATGTGGTTTCTGAAAAGAACAGACATGCAATGAACTCTGGTGGATCTAGATGTGGTTTGTGAGAAGAACACACATGCAATAACACCAGTTGTGGTTCATGAAAAGAAAACACATGCAATGACACTAGTGGATCCTTATGTGGTTTGCGAAAAGAACACACATGCAATGACTCTGGTGGATCCACATGTGATTTGTGAAAAGAACACCCATGCAATGACACTGGTGGATCAATGTGGTTTGTGAGAATAACAGACATGCAATGAACTCTGGTGGATCCATATGTGGTTTGTGGTAAGAACACACATGCAATGACACTGGGTGTGGTTCATGACAACAACACACATGCAATGAACTATGGTGGATCCATAAGTGGTTTGTGAGAATAACACACATGCAATGACTCTAGATGTAGTTTATGAGAAGAACACACATGCAATGACACTGGTGGATCCATATGTGGTTTGTGAGAAGAACACACATTTCTATGATTCTAGATATGGTTTCTGAAAAGAACACACATGCAATGACATTGGTGGATCCATATGTGCTTTGTGAGAAGAACACACATCCTATGACACTAGGTGTGGTTCATGAAAAGAACACACATCCAATGACACTGGTGGATCCTTATGTGGTTTGTGAAAAGAACACAGATGCAATGACTCTAGATGTGGTTTGCGAGAACAACACACATGCAATGACACTGGTGGATCCATATGTGGTTTGTGAGAAGAACACACATCCAATGACACGAGTGGATCCATATGTGGCTTGTGCGAAGAACACACATCCAATGACACTGGGTGTTGTTCATTGAAAGAGCACACATTCAATGACACTGGTGGATCCTTATGTGGTTTGTGAAAAGAACACACATTCAATGACTCTAGATGTGGTTTGTGAGAAGAACACACATGCAATGACACTGGTGGATCCATATGTGGTTTGTGAGAAGAACACACATCCAATGACACTGGTGGATCCATATGTGGTTTGTGAGAAGAACACACATGCAATAACACTGGGTGTGGTTCATGAAAAGAACACACATCCAATGAACTCCGGTGGATCCATATGTGGTCTGTGAGAAGAACACACATGCAATGACTCTAGCTATGGTTTGTGAGAAGAACACACATGCAATCACACTAGTGGATCCATATGTGGTTTGTGAGATGAACACACATGCAATGACACTGTTGGATCCATATGTGGTTTGTGAAAAGAACAGACATGATGACTCTAGATGTGGTTTGTGAGAAGAACACACATGAAATAACTCTAGATGTGGTTTGTGAGAAGAACACAGATGCAATGACATTGGTGGATCTATATGTGGTTTGTGAGAAGAACACACATTTCAATGACTCTAGATCTGGTTTGTGAAAAGAACACACATGCAATGATATTGGTGGATCCATATGTGGTTTGTGAGAAGAACATATATCCAATTACACTGGGTGTGGTTCATGAAAAGAACACACATCCAATGACACTGGTGGATCCATGTGTGGTTTGTGAGAAGAACACACATGCAATGACACTGGGTGTGGTTCATGAAAAGAACACTCATCCAATAACACTGGTGGATCCTTATGTGGTTTGTGAAAAGAACACACATGCAATGACTCTAGATGTGGTTTGTGAGAAGAACACACATGCAGTGACACTGGTGGATCCATATGTGCTTTGTGAGAAGAACACACATCCAATGACACTTGTGGATCCATATGTGGTTTGTGACCAGTACACACATGCAATGACTCTAGATGTTGTTTGTGAGAAGAACACACATGCAATGACACTGGTGGATCCATATGTGGTTTGTGAGAAGAAGACAAATTTCAATGACTCTAGATGTGGTTTGTGAAAAGAACACACATGCAATGACACTGGTGGATCCATATGTGGTTTGTGAGAAGAACACACATGCAATGACACTAGGTGTGGTTCATGAAAAGAAAATACATCCAATGAACTCTGGTGGATCCATATGTGGTTTATGAGAAGAACACACATGCAATGCCACTGGTGGATCCATATGTGGTTTGTGAGAAGAACACACATTTCAATGAATCTAGATGTGGTTTGTGAAAAGAACACACATGCAATGACACTGGTGGATCCATATGTGGTTTGTGATTAGAACACACATCCAATCACACTTGTGGATCCATATGTGGTTTGTGAGAAGAACACACATGCAATGACTCTAGATGGGGTTTATGAGAAGAACACACATGCAATGACACTAGTGGATCCATATGTGGTTTGTGAAAAAAACACATATTTCAATGACTCTAGATGTGGTTTCTGAAAAGAACAAACATGCAATGGCATTGGTGGATCCATATGTGGTTTGTGAGAAGAACACAAATTTCAATGATCTAGATGTGGTTTTTGAGAAGAACACACATCCAATGACACTGGTCAATCCATATGTGGTTTGTGAGAAGAACACACATCCAACACACACATGCAATGACACTGGTGTATCCATATGTGGTCTGTTGAAAGAACAGACATGCAAAGACCCTAGTTGTGGTTAATGAAAAGAATAGACATGCAATGACTTTGATGGATCCATATGTGGTTTGTGAAAAGAACACACATGCAATGACTCTAGATGTGGTTTGTGAGAAGAACACACATGCAATGACACTGGTGGATCCATATCTGGTTTGTGAGAGGAACACACATCCAATGACACTAGTGGATCCACATGTGGTTTGTGAGAAAAACACACATGCCATGACTTTGGATGTTTTTTATGAGAAGAACACACATGCAATGACACTGGTGGATCTATATGTGGTTTGTGAGAAGAACACACATTTCAATGACTCTAGATGTGGTTTGTGAAAAGAGCACACATGCAATGACACTGGTGGATCCATATGTGGTTTGTGAGAAGAACACACATCCAATGACACTAGTGGATCCATATGTGGTTTGTGAGAAGAACACACATCCAATGACACTGGGTGTGGTTTATGAAAATAGCACACATCCAATGACACTTGTGGATCCTTATGTGGTTTGTGAGAAGAACACACATTTCAATGACTCTAGATGTGGTTTGTGAAAAGAACACACATGCAGTGAAACTGGTGGATCCATATGTGGTTTGTGAGAAGAACACACATCCAATGACACTGGTGGATCCATGTGTGGTTTGTGAGAAGAACACACATGCAATAACATTGGGTGTGGTTCATGAAAAGAACACACAACCAATGAACTTTGGTGGATCCATATGTGGTTTGTGAGCTGAACACACATCCAATTACACTGGTGGATCCATCTGTGGTTTGTGAGAATAACACACATCCAAAACACACACGAAATGACACTCGTGGATCCATATGTGGTCTGTGGAAATAAAAGACATGCAATGACACTAGCTGTGGTTAATGAAAAGAACAACCATGCAACGACTCTGATGGATCCATATGTGGTTTGTGAAAATAACACACATACAATGACTCTAGTTGTGGTTAATGAAAAGAACACACATGCAATGACTATGGTGGATCCATGTGGTTTGTGAAAAGAACACACATTCAATGACACTGTTGGATCCATATGTGGTTTGTGAAAAGAACAGACATCCAATGAACTCTGGTGGATCTAGATGTGGTTTGTGAGAAGAACACACATGCAATAACACTAGTTGTGGTTCATGAAAAGAAAACACATGTAATGACACTAGTGGATCCTTATGTGGTTTGTGAAAAGAACACACATGCAATGACTCTGGTGGATCCACATGTGGTTTGTGAAAAGAACACCCATGCAATGACACTGGTGGATCAATGTGGTTTTTGAGAATAACAGACATGCAATGAACTCTGGTGGATCCATATGTGGTTTGTGATAAGAAGACACATGCAATGACACTGGGTGTGGTTCATGAAAACAACACACATGCAATGAACTATGGTGGATCCATAAGTGGTTTGTGAGAATAACACACATGCAATGACTCTAGATGTAGTTTATGAGAAGAACACACATGCAATGACACTGGTGGATCCATATGTATTTTGTGAGAAGAACACACATTTCAATTACTCTAGATATGGTTTCTGAAAAGAACACACATGCAATGACATTGGTGGATCCATATGTGCTTTGTGAGAAGAACACACATCCTATGACACTGGGTGTGGTTCATGAAAAGAACACACATCCAATGACACTGGTGGATCCTTATGTGGTTTGTGAAAAGAACACACATGCAATGACTCTAGATGTGGTTTGTGAGAACAACGCACATGCAATGACACTGGTGGATCCATATGTGGTTTGTGAGAAGAACACACATCCAGTGACACTGGTGGATCCATATGTGGTTTGTGAGAAGAACACACATCCAATGACACTGGGTGTGGTTCATGAAAAGAACACACATCCAATGAACTCTGGTGGATCCATATGTGGTCTGTGAGAAGAACACACATGCAATGACTCTAGCTATGGTTTGTGAGAAGAACACACATGCAATCACACTAGTGGATCCATATGTGGTTTGTGAGATGAACACACATGCAATGACACTGTTGGATACATATGTAGTTTGTGAAAAGAACAGACATGATGACTCTAGATGTGGTTTGTGAGAAGAACACACATGCAATAACACTGGTGGATCTATATGTGGTTTGTGAGAAGAACACACATGAAATGACTCTAGATGTGGTTTGTGAGAAGAACACACATGCAATGACATTGGTGGATCTATATGTGGTTTGTGAGAAGAACACACATTTCAATGACTCTAGATCTGGTTGGTGAAAAGAACACACATGCAATGATATTGGTGGATCCATATGTGGTTTGTGAGAAGAACACACATCCAATTACACTGGGTGTGGTTCATGAAAAGAACACACATCCAATGACATTGGTGGATCCATGTGTGGTTTGTGAGAAGAACACACATGCAATGACACTGGGTGTGGTTCATGAAAAGAACACACATCCAATAACACTGGTGGATCCTTATGTGGTTTGTGAAAAGAACGCACATGCAATGAATCTAGATGTGGTTTGTGAGAAGAACACACATGCAGTGACACTGGTGGATCCATATGTGGTTTGTGAGAAGAACACACATCCAATGACACTTGTGGATCCATATGTGGTTTGTGAGAAGTACACACACGCAATGACTCTCGATGTGGTTTGTGAGAAGAACACACATGCAATAACACTGTTGGATCCATATGTGGTTTGTGAGAAGAAGACAAATTTCAATGACTCTAGATGTGGTTTGTGAAAAGAACACACATTTAATGACACTGGTGGATCCATATCTGGTTTGTGAGAATAACACACATGCAATGACACTAGGTGTGGTTCATGAAAAGAAAACACATCCAATGAACTCTGGTGGATCCATATGTGGTTTGTTGAAAGAACAGACATGCAATGACTCTAGATGTGGTTTGTGAGATGAACACACATGCAATGACACTGGTGGATCCATATGTGGTTTGTGAGAATAACACACATTTCAATGACTCTAGATGTGGTTTGTGAGAAGAACACACATGCAATGACACTGGTGGATCCATATGTGGTTTGTGAGAAGAACACACATCCAATTACACTGGGTGTGGTTGATGAAAAGAACACACATCCAATGAGACTGGTGGATCCTTATGTGGTTTGTGAAAAGAACACATATGCAATGACTCTAGATGTGGTTTGTGAGAAGAACACACATCCAATGAAACCGGTGGATCCATATGTGGTTTGTGAGAAGAACACACATCCAATGACACTGGTGGATCCATATGTGGTTTGTGAGAAGAACACACATGCAATGACTCTGGATGTGGTTTATGAGAAGAACACACATACAATAACACTGGTGGATCCATATGTGGTTTGTGAGAAGAACGCACATTTCAATGACTCTAGATGTGGTCTGTGAAAAGAACACACATGCAATGACACTGGTGGATCCATATGTGGTTTGTGATAAGAACACACATCCAATGGCACTGGTGGATCCATGTGTGGTTTGTGAGAAGAACACACATGCAATGACACTGGGTGTGGTTCATGAAAAGAACACACATCCAATAACACTGGTGGATCCTTATGTGGTTTGTGAAAAGAACACACATGCAATGACTCTAGATGTGGTTTGTGAGAAGAACACACATGCAGTGACACTGGTGGATCCATATGTGGTTTGTGAGAAGAACACACATCCAATGACACTTGTGGATCCATATGTGGTTTGTGAGAAGTACACACATGTAATGACTCTGGATGTGGTTTATGAGAAGAACAAACATGCAATGACACTGGTGGATCCATATGTGGTTTGAGAGAAGAACACACATTTCAATGACTCTAGATGTGGTTTCTGAAAAGAACACACATCCAATGACACTGGTGGATCCATATGTGGTTTGTGAGAAGAACACACATGCAATGACTCTAGATGTGGTTTATGAGAAGAACACACCTGCAATGGCACTGGTGCGTCCATATGTGGTTTGTGAAAAGAACACATATTTCAATGACTCTAGATGTGGTTTCTAAAAAGAACACACATGCAATGGCATTGGTGGAACCATATGTGGTTTGTGAGAAGAACACAAATTTCAATGACTCTAGATGTGGTTTTTGAGAAGAACACACATCCAATGACACTGGTCGATCCATATGTGGTTTGTGAGAAGAACACACATGCAATGACACTGGTGTATCCATATGTGGTTTGTGAAAAGAACACATATTTCAATGACTCTAGATGTGGTTTCTAAGAAGAACACACATGCAATGGCATTGGTGGAACCATATGTGGTTTGTGAGAAGAACCCAAATTTCAATGACTCTAGATGTGGTTTTTGAGAAGAACACACATCCAATGACACTGGTCGATCCATATGTGGTTTGTGAGAAAAACACACATGCAATGACACTGGTGTATCCATATGTGGTCTGTTGAAAGAACAGACATGCAATGACACTAGCTGTGGTTAATAAAAAGAATAAACATGCAATTACTTTGATGTATCCATATGTGGTTTGTGAAAATAACACACATGCCATGACTCTAGATGTGGTTTGTGAGAAGAACACACATGCATTGACACTGGTGGATCCATATGTGGTTTGTGAGAAGAACACACATCCAATGACACTTGTGGATCCATATGTGGTTTGTGAGAAGTACACACATGCAATGACTCTAGATGTGGTTTGTGAGAAGAACACACATGCAGTGACACTGGTGGATCCATATGTGGTTTGTGAGAAGAAGACAAATTTCAATGACTCTAGATGTGGTTTGTGAAAAGAACACACGTGCAATGACACTAGTGGATCCATATGTGGTTTGTGAGAAGAACACACATGCAATGACACTAGGTGTGGTTCATGAAAAGAAAACACATCCAATGAACTCTGGTGGATCCATATGTGGTTTATGAGAAGAACACACATCCAATGACACTGGTGGATCCATATGTGGTTTGTGAGAAGAACACACATGCAATGACTCTAGATGTGGTTTATGAGAAGAACACACCTGCAATGGCACTGGTGCATCCATATGTGGTTTGTGAAAAGAACACATATTTCAATGACTCTAGATGTGGTTTCTGAAAAGAACACACATGCAATGGCAGTGGTGGAACCATATGTGGTTTGTGAGAAGAACACAAATTTCAATGACTCTAGATGTGGTTTTTGAGAAGAACACACATCCAATGACACTGGTCGATCCATATGTGGTTTGTGAGAAGAACACACAGCCAAAACACACATGCAATGACACTGTTGTATCCATATGTGGTTTGTGAAAAGAACACATATTTCAATGACTCTAGATGTGGTTTCTAAGAAGAACACACATGCAATGGCATTGGTGGAACCATATGTGGTTTGTGAGAAGAACACAAATTTCAATGACTCTAGATGTGGTTTGTGAGAAGAACACACATCCAATTACACTGGGTGTGGTTCATGAAAAGAACACACATCCAATGACATTGGTGGATCCATGTGTGGTTTGTGAGAAGAACACACATGCAATGACACTGGGTGTGGTTCATGAAAAGAACACACATCCAATAACACTGGTGGATCCTTATGTGGTTTGTGAAAAGAACACACATGCAATGATTCTAGATGTGGTTTGTGAGAAGAACACACATGCAGTGACACTGGTGGATCCATATGTGGTTTGTGAGAAGAACACACATCCAATGACACTTGTGGATCCATATGTGGTTTGTGAGAAGTACACACACGCAATGACTCTCGATGTGGTTTGTGAGAAGAACACACATGCAATAACACTGGTGGATCCATATGTGGTTTGTGAGAAGAAGACAATTTCAATGACTCTAGATGTGGTTTGTGAAAAGAACACACATTTAATGACACTGGTGGATCCATATCTGGTTTGTGAGAATAACACACATGCAATGACACTAGGTGTGGTTCATGAAAAGAAAACACATCCAATGAACTCTGGTGGATCCATATGTGGTTTGTTGAAAGAACAGACATGCAATGACTCTAGATGTGGTTTGTGAGATGAACACACATGCAATGACACTGGTGGATCCATATGTGGTTTGTGAGAATAACACACATTTCAATGACTCTAGATGTGGTTTGTGAGAAGAACACACATGCAATGACACTGGTGGATCCATATGTGGTTTGTGAGAAGAACACACATCCAATTACACTGGGTGTGGTTGATGAAAAGAACACACATCCAATGAGACTGGTGGATCCTTATGTGGTTTGTGAAAAGAACACATATGCAATGACTCTAGATGTGGTTTGTGAGAAGAACACACATCCAATGAAACCGGTGGATCCATATGTGGTTTGTGAGAATAACACACATGCATTGACACTGGTGGATCCATATGTGGTTTGTGAGAAGAACACACATCCAATGACACTTGTGGATCCATATGTGGTTTGTGAGAAGTACACACATGCAATGACTCTAGATGTGGTTTGTGAGAAGAACACACATGCAGTGACACTGGTGGATCCATATGTGGTTTGTGAGAATAAGACAAATTTCAATGACTCTAGATGTGGTTTGTGAAAAGAACACACGTGCAATGACACTAGTGGATCCATATGTGGTTTGTGAGAAGAACACACATGCAATGACACTAGGTGTGGTTCATGAAAAGAAAACACATCCAATGAACTCTGGTGGATCCATATGTGGTTTATGAGAAGAACACACATCCAATGACACTGGTGGATCCATATGTGGTTTGTGAGAAGAACACACATGCAATGACTCTAGATGTGGTTTATGAGAAGAACACACCTGCAATGGCACTGGTGCATCCATATGTGGTTTGTGAAAAGAACACATATTTCAATGACTCTAGATGTGGTTTCTGAAAAGAACACACATGCAATGGCAGTGGTGGAACCATATGTGGTTTGTGAGAAGAACACAAATTTCAATGACTCTAGATGTGGTTTTTGAGAAGAACACACATCCAATGACACTGGTCGATCCATATGTGGTTTGTGAGAAGAACACACAGCCAAAACACACATGCCATGACACTGTTGTATCCATATGTGGTTTGTGAAAAGAACACATATTTCAATGACTCTAGATGTGGTTTCTAAGAAGAACACACATGCAATGGCATTGGTGGAACCATATGTGGTTTGTGAGAAGAACACAAATTTCAATGACTCTAGATGTGGTTTCTGAGAAGAACACACATCCAATTACACTGGGTGTGGTTCATGAAAAGACCACACATCCAATGACATTGGTGGATCCATGTGTGGTTTGTGAGAAGAACACACATGCAATGACACTGGGTGTGGTTCATGAAAAGAACACACATCCAATAACACTGGTGGATCCTTATGTGGTTTGTGAAAAGAACACACATGCAATGAATCTAGATGTGGTTTGTGAGAAGAACACACATGCAGTGACACTGGTGGATCCATATGTGGTTTGTGAGAAGAACACACATCCAATGACACTTGTGGATCCATATGTGGTTTGTGAGAAGTACACACACGCAATGACTCTCGATGTGGTTTGTGAGAAGAACACACATGCAATAACACTGGTGGATCCATATGTGGTTTGTGAGAAGAAGACAAATTTCAATGACTCTAGATGTGGTTTGTGAAAAGAACACACATTTAATGACACTGGTGGATCCATATCTGGTTTGTGAGAATAACACACATGCAATGACACTAGGTGTGGTTCATGAAAAGAAAACACATCCAATGAACTCTGGTGGATCCATATGTGGTTTGTTGAAAGAACAGACATGCAATGACTCTAGATGTGGTTTGTGAGATGAACACACATGCAATGACACTGGTGGATCATATGTGGTTTGTGAGAATAACACACATTTCATTGACTCTAGATGTGGTTTGTGAGAAGAACACACATGCAATGACACTGGTGGATCCATATGTGGTTTGTGAGAAGAACACACATCCAATTACACTGGGTGTGGTTGATGAAAAGAACACACATCCAATGAGACTGGTGGATCCTTATGTGGTTTGTGAAAAGAACACATATGCAATGACTCTAGATGTGGTTTGTGAGAAGAACACACATCCAATGAAACCGGTGGATCCATATGTGGTTTGTGAGAAGAACACACATCCAATGACACTGGTGGATCCATATGTGGTTTGTGAGAAGAACACACATGCAATGACTCTGGATGTGGTTTATGAGAAGAACACACATACAATAACACTGGTGGATTCATATGTGGTTTGTGAGAAGAACGCACATTTCAATGACTCTAGATGTGGTCTGTGAAAAGAACACACATGCAATGACACTGGTGGATCCATATGTGGTTTGTGATAAGAACACACATCCAATGGCACTAGTGGATCCATGTGTGGTTTGTGAGAAGAACACACATGCAATGACACTGGGTGTGGTTCATGAAAAGAACACACATCCAATAACACTGGTGGATCCTTATGTGGTTTGTGAAAAGAACACACATGCAATGACTCTAGATGTGGTTTGTGAGAAGAACACACATGCAGTGACACTGGTGGATCCATATGTGGTTTGTGAGAAGAACACACATCCAATGACACTTGTGGATCCATATGTGGTTTGTGAGAAGTACACACATGTAATGACTCTGGATGTGGTTTATGAGAAGAACAAACATGCAATGACACTGGTGGATCCATATGTGGTTTGTGAGAAGAACACACATTTCAATGACTCTAGATGTGGTTTCTGAAAAGAACACACATCCAATGACACTGGTGGATCCATATGTGGTTTGTGATTAGAACACACATCCAATGACACTGGTGGATCCATATGTGGTTTGTGAGAAGAACACACATGCAATGACTCTAGATGTGGTTTATGAGAAGAACACACCTGCAATGGCACTGGTGCGTCCATATGTGGTTTGTGAAAAGAACACATATTTCAATGACTCTAGATGTGGTTTCTGAAAAGAACACACATGCAATGGCATTGGTGGAACCATATGTGGTTTGTGAGAAGAACACAAATTTCAATGACTTTAGATGTGGTTTTTGAGAAGAACAAACATCCAATGACACTGGTCGATCCATATGTGGTTTGTGAGAAGAACACACATGCAATGACACTGGTGTATCCATATGTGGTTTGTGAAAAGAGCACATATTTCAATGACTCTAGATGTGGTTTCTAAGAAGAACACACATGCAATGGCATTGGTGGAACCATATGTGGTTTGTGAGAAGAACACAAATTTCAATGACTCTAGATGTGGTTTTTGATAAGAACACACATCCAATGACACTGGTCGATCCATATGTGGTTTGTGAGAAAAACACACATGCAATGACACTGGTGTATCCATATGTGGTCTGTTGAAAGAACAGACATGCAATGACACTAGCTGTGGTTAATAAAAAGAATAAACATGCAATTACTTTGATGTATCCATATGTGGTTTGTGAAAATAACACACATGCCATGACTCTAGATGTGGTTTGTGAGAAGAACACACATGCATTGACACTGGTGGATCCATATGTGGTTTGTGAGAAGAACACACATCCAATGACACTTGTGGATCCATATGTGGTTTGTGAGAAGTACACACATGCAATGACTCTAGATGTGGTTTGTGAGAAGAACACACATGCAGTGACACTGGTGGATCCATATGTGGTTTGTGAGAAGAAGACAAATTTCAATGACTCTAGATGTGGTTTGTGAAAAGAACACACGTGCAATGACACTAGTGGATCCATATGTGGTTTGTGAGAAGAACACACATGCAATGACACTAGGTGTGGTTCATGAAAAGAAAACACATCCAATGAACTCTGGTGGATCCATATGTGGTTTATGAGAAGAACACACATCCAATGACACTGGTGGATCCATATGTGGTTTGTGAGAAGAACACACATGCAATGACTCTAGATGTGGTTTATGAGAAGAACACACCTGCAATGGCACTGGTGCATCCATATGTGGTTTGTGAAAAGAACACATATTTCAATGACTCTAGATGTGGTTTCTGAAAAGAACACACATGCAATGGCAGTGGTGGAACCATATGTGGTTTGTGAGAAGAACACAAATTTCAATGACTCTAGATGTGGTTTTTGAGAAGAACACACATCCAATGACACTGGTCGATCCATATGTGGTTTGTGAGAAGAACACACAGCCAAAACACACATGCAATGACACTGTTGTATCCATATGTGGTTTGTGAAAAGAACACATATTTCAATGACTCTAGATGTGGTTTCTAAGAAGAACACACATGCAATGGCATTGGTGGAACCATATGTGGTTTGTGAGAAGAACACAAATTTCAATGACTCTAGATGTGGTTTGTGAGAAGAACACACATCCAATTACACTGGGTGTGGTTCATGAAAAGAACACACATCCAATGACATTGGTGGATCCATGTGTGGTTTGTGAGAAGAACACACATGCAATGACACTGGGTGTGGTTCACGAAAAGAACACACATCCAATAACACTGGTGGATCCTTATGTGGTTTGTGAAAAGAACACACATGCAATGATTCTAGATGTGGTTTGTGAGAAGAACACACATGCAGTGACACTGGTGGATCCATATGTGGTTTGTGAGAAGAACACACATCCAATGACACTTGTGGATCCATATGTGGTTTGTGAGAAGTACACACACGCAATGACTCTCGATGTGGTTTGTGAGAAGAACACACATGCAATAACACTGGTGGATCCATATGTGGTTTGTGAGAAGAAGACAATTTCAATGACTCTAGATGTGGTTTGTGAAAAGAACACACATTTAATGACACTGGTGGATCCATATCTGGTTTGTGAGAATAACACACATGCAATGACACTAGGTGTGGTTCATGAAAAGAAAACACATCCAATGAACTCTGGTGGATCCATATGTGGTTTGTTGAAAGAACAGACATGCAATGACTCTAGATGTGGTTTGTGAGATGAACACACATGCAATGACACTGGTGGATCCATATGTGGTTTGTGAGAATAACACACATTTCAATGACTCTAGATGTGGTTTGTGAGAAGAACACACATGCAATGACACTGGTGGATCCATATGTGGTTTGTGAGAAGAACACACATCCAATTACACTGGGTGTGGTTGATGAAAAGAACACACATCCAATGAGACTGGTGGATCCTTATGTGGTTTGTGAAAAGAACACATATGCAATGACTCTAGATGTGGTTTGTGAGAAGAACACACATCCAATGAAACCGGTGGATCCATATGTGGTTTGTGAGAAGAACACACATGCATTGACACTGGTGGATCCATATGTGGTTTGTGAGAAGAACACACATCCAATGACACTTGTGGATCCATATGTGGTTTGTGAGAAGTACACACATGCAATGACTCTAGATGTGGTTTGTGAGAAGAACACACATGCAGTGACACTGGTGGATCCATATGTGGTTTGTGAGAAGAAGACAAATTTCAATGACTCTAGATGTGGTTTGTGAAAAGAACACACGTGCAATGACACTAGTGGATCCATATGTGGTTTGTGAGAAGAACACACATGCAATGACACTAGGTGTGGTTCATGAAAAGAAAACACATCCAATGAACTCTGGTGGATCCATATGTGGTTTATGAGAAGAACACACATCCAATGACACTGGTGGATCCATATGTGGTTTGTGAGAAGAACACACATGCAATGACTCTAGATGTGGTTTATGAGAAGAACACACCTGCAATGGCACTGGTGCATCCATATGTGGTTTGTGAAAAGAACACATATTTCAATGACTCTAGATGTGGTTTCTGAAAAGAACACACATGCAATGGCAGTGGTGGAACCATATGTGGTTTGTGAGAAGAACACAAATTTCAATGACTCTAGATGTGGTTTTTGAGAAGAACACACATCCAATGACACTGGTCGATCCATATGTGGTTTGTGAGAAGAACACACAGCCAAAACACACATGCCATGACACTGTTGTATCCATATGTGGTTTGTGAAAAGAACACATATTTCAATGACTCTAGATGTGGTTTCTAAGAAGAACACACATGCAATGGCATTGGTGGAACCATATGTGGTTTGTGAGAAGAACACAAATTTCAATGACTCTAGATGTGGTTTGTGAGAAGAACACACATCCAATTACACTGGGTGTGGTTCATGAAAAGACCACACATCCAATGACATTGGTGGATCCATGTGTGGTTTGTGAGAAGAACACACATGCAATGACACTGGGTGTGGTTCATGAAAAGAACACACATCCAATAACACTGGTGGATCCTTATGTGGTTTGTGAAAAGAACACACATGCAATGAATCTAGATGTGGTTTGTGAGAAGAACACACATGCAGTGACACTGGTGGATCCATATGTGGTTTGTGAGAAGAACACACATCCAATGACACTTGTGGATCCATATGTGGTTTGTGAGAAGTACACACACGCAATGACTCTCGATGTGGTTTGTGAGAAGAACACACATGCAATAACACTGGTGGATCCATATGTGGTTTGTGAGAAGAAGACAAATTTCAATGACTCTAGATGTGGTTTGTGAAAAGAACACACATTTAATGACACTGGTGGATCCATATCTGGTTTGTGAGAATAACACACATGCAATGACACTAGGTGTGGTTCATGAAAAGAAAACACATCCAATGAACTCTGGTGGATCCATATGTGGTTTGTTGAAAGAACAGACATGCAATGACTCTAGATGTGGTTTGTGAGATGAACACACATGCAATGACACTGGTGGATCATATGTGGTTTGTGAGAATAACACACATTTCATTGACTCTAGATGTGGTTTGTGAGAAGAACACACATGCAATGACACTGGTGGATCCATATGTGGTTTGTGAGAAGAACACACATCCAATTACACTGGGTGTGGTTGATGAAAAGAACACACATCCAATGAGACTGGTGGATCCTTATGTGGTTTGTGAAAAGAACACATATGCAATGACTCTAGATGTGGTTTGTGAGAAGAACACACATCCAATGAAACCGGTGGATCCATATGTGGTTTGTGAGAAGAACACACATCCAATGACACTGGTGGATCCATATGTGGTTTGTGAGAAGAACACACATGCAATGACTCTGGATGTGGTTTATGAGAAGAACACACATACAATAACACTGGTGGATTCATATGTGGTTTGTGAGAAGAACGCACATTTCAATGACTCTAGATGTGGTCTGTGAAAAGAACACACATGCAATGACACTGGTGGATCCATATGTGGTTTGTGATAAGAACACACATCCAATGGCACTAGTGGATCCATGTGTGGTTTGTGAGAAGAACACACATGCAATGACACTGGGTGTGGTTCATGAAAAGAACACACATCCAATAACACTGGTGGATCCTTATGTGGTTTGTGAAAAGAACACACATGCAATGACTCTAGATGTGGTTTGTGAGAAGAACACACATGCAGTGACACTGGTGGATCCATATGTGGTTTGTGAGAAGAACACACATCCAATGACACTTGTGGATCCATATGTGGTTTGTGAGAAGTACACACATGTAATGACTCTGGATGTGGTTTATGAGAAGAACAAACATGCAATGACACTGGTGGATCCATATGTGGTTTGTGAGAAGAACACACATTTCAATGACTCTAGATGTGGTTTCTGAAAAGAACACACATCCAATGACACTGGTGGATCCATATGTGGTTTGTGATTAGAACACACATCCAATGACACTGGTGGATCCATATGTGGTTTGTGAGAAGAACACACATGCAATGACTCTAGATGTGGTTTATGAGAAGAACACACCTGCAATGGCACTGGTGCGTCCATATGTGGTTTGTGAAAAGAACACATATTTCAATGACTCTAGATGTGGTTTCTGAAAAGAACACACATGCAATGGCATTGGTGGAACCATATGTGGTTTGTGAGAAGAACACAAATTTCAATGACTCTAGATGTGGTTTTTGAGAAGAACAAACATCCAATGACACTGGTCGATCCATATGTGGTTTGTGAGAAGAACACACATGCAATGACACTGGTGTATCCATATGTGGTTTGTGAAAAGAGCACATATTTCAATGACTCTAGATGTGGTTTCTAAGAAGAACACACATGCAATGGCATTGGTGGAACCATATGTGGTTTGTGAGAAGAACACAAATTTCAATGACTCTAGATGTGGTTTTTGAGAAGAACACACATCCAATGACACTGGTCGATCCATATGTGGTTTGTGAAAAAAACACACATGCAATGACACTGGTGTATCCTTATGTGGTCTGTTGAAAGAACAGACATGCAATGACACTAGCTGTGGTTAATAAAAAGAATAAACATGCAATTACTTTGATGTATCCATATGTGGTTTGTGAAAATAACACACATGCCATGACTCTAGATGTGGTTTGTGAGAAGAACACACATGCATTGACACTGGTGGATCCATATGTGGTTTGTGAGAAGAACACACATCCAATGACACTTGTGGATCCATATGTGGTTTGTGAGAAGTACACACATGCAATGACTCTAGATGTGGTTTGTGAGAAGAACACACATGCAGTGACACTGGTGGATCCATATGTGGTTTGTGAGAAGAAGACAAATTTCAATGACTCTAGATGTGGTTTGTGAAAAGAACACACGTGCAATGACACTAGTGGATCCATATGTGGTTTGTGAGAAGAACACACATGCAATGACACTAGGTGTGGTTCATGAAAAGAAAACACATCCAATGAACTCTGGTGGATCCATATGTGGTTTATGAGAAGAACACACATCCAATGACACTGGTGGATCCATATGTGGTTTGTGAGAAGAACACACATGCAATGACTCTAGATGTGGTTTATGAGAAGAACACACCTGCAATGGCACTGGTGCATCCATATGTGGTTTGTGAAAAGAACACATATTTCAATGACTCTAGATGTGGTTTCTGAAAAGAATACACATGCAATGGCAGTGGTGGAACCATATGTGGTTTGTGAGAAGAACACAAATTTCAATGACTCTAGATGTGGTTTTTGAGAAGAACACACATCCAATGACACTGGTCGATCCATATGTGGTTTGTGAGAAGAACACACAGCCAAAACACACATGCAATGACACTGTTGTATCCATATGTGGTTTGTGAAAAGAACACATATTTCAATGACTCTAGATGTGGTTTCTAAGAAGAACACACATGCAATGGCATTGGTGGAACCATATGTGGTTTGTGAGAAGAACACAAATTTCAATGACTCTAGATGTGGTTTTTGAGAAGAACACACATCCAATGACACTGGTCGATCCATATGTGGTTTGTGAGAAAAACACACATGCAATGACACTGGTGTATCCATATGTGGTGTGTTGAAAGAACAGACATGCAATGACACTAGCTGTGGTTAATAAAAAGAATAGACATGCAATTACTTTGATGGATCCATATGTGGTTTGTGAAAATAAAACACATGCCATGACTCTAGATGAGGTTTGTGAGAAGAACACACATGCATTGACACTGGTGGATCCATATGTGGTTTGTGAGAAGAACTCACATCCAATGACACTTGTGGATCCATATGTGGTTTGTGAGAAGTACACACATGCAATGACTCTAGATGTGGTTTGTGAGAAGAACACACATGCAGTGACACTGGTGGATCCATATGTGGTTTGTGAGAAGAAGACAAATTTCAATGACTCTAGATGTGGTTTGTGAAAAGAACACACGTGGAATGACACTAGTGGATCCATATGTGGTTTGTGAGAAGAACACACATGCAATGACACTAGGTGTGGTTCATGAAAAGAAAACACATCCAATGAACTCTGGTGGATGCATATGTGGTTTATGAGAAGAACACACATGCAATGACACTGGTGGATCCATATGTGGTTTGTGAGAATAACACACATTTCAATGACTCTAGATGTGGTTTGTGAAAAGAACACACATGCAATGACACTGGTGGATCCATATGTGGTTTGTGATTAGAACACACATCCAATCACACTGGTGGATCCATATGTGGTTTGTGAGAAGAACACGCATGCAATGACTCTAGATGGGGTTTATGAGAAGAACACACATGCAATGACACTAGTGGATCCATATGTGGTTTGTGAAAAGAACACATATTTCAATGACTCTAGATGTGGTTTCTAAAAAGAACAAACATGCAATGGCACTGGTGGATCCATATGTGGTTTGTGAGAAGAACACAAATTTCAATGACTCTAGATGTGGTTTTTGAGAAGAACACACATCCAATGACACTGGTCGATCCATATGTGGTTTGTGAGAAGAACACACATGAAATCACACTAGTGGATCCATATGTGGTTTGTGAGATGAACACACATCCAATGACACTGGTGGATCCATGTGTGGTTTGTCAGAATAACACACATCCAAAACACACATGCAATGACACTGGTGGATCCATATGTGGTCTGTGGAAAGAACAGACATGCAATGACACTAGCTGTGGTTAATGAAAAGAACAAACATCCAATGACTCTGATGGATCCATATGTGGTTTGTGAAAAGATAACACATGCAATGACTCAGGTTGTGGTTAATGAAAAGAACACACGTGCAATGACTATGGTGGATCAATGTGGTTTGTGAAAAGAACACACATGTAATGACACTGTTGGATCCATATGTCGTTTGTGAAAAGAACAGACATGCAATGAACTCTGGTGGATCTAGATGTGGTTTGTGAGAAGAACACACATGCAATAACACTAGTTGTGGTTCATGAAAAGAAAACACATGCAATGACACTAGTGGATCCTTATGTGGTTTGTGAAAAGAACACACATGCAATGACTCTGGTGGATCCACATGTGGTTTGTGAAAAGAACACCCATGCAATGACACTGGTGGATCAATGTGGTTTGTGAGAATAACAGACATGCAATGAACTCTGGTGGATCCATATGTGGTTTGTGATAAGAACACACATGCAATGACACTGGGTGTGGTTCATGAAAACAACACACATGTAATGAACTATGGTGGATCCATAAGTGGTTTGTGAGAATAACACACATGCAATGACTCTAGATGTAGTTTATGAGAAGAACACACATGCAATGACACTGGTGGATCCATATGTGGTTTGTGAGAAGAACACACATTTCTATGACTCTAGATATGGTTTCTGAAAAGAACACACATGCAATGACATTGGTGGATCCATATGTGCTTTGTGAGAAGAACACACATCCTACGACACTAGGTGTGGTTCATGAAAAGAACACACATCCAATGACACTGGTGGATCCTTATGTGATTTGTGAAAAGAACCCAGATGCAATGACTCTAGATGTGGTTTGTGAGAACAACACACATGCAATGACACTGGTGGATCCATATGTGGTTTGTGAGAAGAACACACATCCAATGACACGAGTGGATCCATATGTGGCTTGTGAGAAGAACACACATCCAATGACACTGGGTGTTGTTCATGAAAAGAGCACACATTCAATGACACTGGTGGATCCTTATGTGGATTGTGAAAAGAACACACATTCAATTACTCTAGATGTGGTTTGTGAGAAGAACACACATGCAATGACACTGGTGGATCCATATGTGGTTTGTGAGAAGAACACACATCCAATGACACTCGTGGATCCATATGTGGTTTGTGAGAAGAACACACATGCAATAACACTGGGTGTGGTTCATGAAAAGAACACACATCCAATGAACTCTGGTGGATCCATATGTGGTCTGTGAGAAGAACACACATGCAATGACTCTAGCTGTGGTTTGGGAGAAGAACACACATGCAATCACACTAGTGGATCCATATGTGGTTTGTGAGATGAACACACATGCAATGACACTGTTGGATCCATATGTGGTTTGTGAAAAGAACAGACATGATGACTCTAGATGTGGTTTGTGAGAAGAACACACATGCAATGACACTGGTGGATCTATATGTGGTTTGTGAGAAGAACACACATGAAATAACTCTAGATGTGGTTTGTGAGAAGAACACACATGCAATGACATTGGTGGATCTATATGTGGTTTGTGAGAAGAACACACATTTCAATGACTCTAGATCTGGTTTGTGAAAATAACACACATGCAATGATATTGGTGGATCCATATGTGGTTTGTGAGAAGAACACACATCCAATTACACTGGGTGTGGTTCATGAAAAGAACACACATCCAATGACACTGGTGGATCCATGTGTGGTTTGTGAGAAGAACACACATGCAATGACACTGGGTGTGGTTCATGAAAAGAACACACATCCAATAACACTAGTGGATCCTTATGTGGTTTGTGAAAAGAACACACATGCAATGACTCTAGATGTGGTTTGTGAGAAGAACACACATGCAGTGACACTGGTGGATCCATATGTGGTTTGTGAGAAGAACACACATCCAATGACACTTGTGGATCCATATGTGGTTTGTGAGAAGTACACACATGTAATGACTCTGGATGTGGTTTATGAGAAGAACAAACATGCAATGACACTGGTGGATCCATATGTGGTTTGTGAGAAGAACACACATTTCAATGACTCTAGATGTGGTTTGTGAAAAGAACACACATCCAATGACACTGGTGGATCCATATGTGGTTTGTGATTAGAACACACATCCAATGACACTGGTGGATCCATATGTGGTTTGTGAGAAGAACACACATGCAATGACTCTAGATGTGGTTTATGAGAAGAACACACCTGCAATGGCACTGGTGGATCCAGATGTGGTTTGTGAAAAGAACACATATTTCAATGACTCTAGATGTGGTTTCTGAAAAGAACACACATGCAATGGCATTGGTGGAACCATATGTGGTTTGTGAGAAGAACACAAATTTCAATGACTCTAGATGTGGTTTTTGAGAAGAACACACATCCAATGACACTGGTCGATCCATATGTGGTTTGTGAGAAGAACACACATGCAATGATACTGGTGTATCCATATGTGGTTTGTGAAAAGAACACATATTTCAATGACTCTAGATGTGGTTTCTAAGAAGAACACACATGCAATGGCATTGGTGGAACCATATGTGGTTTGTGAGAAGAACACAAATTTCAATGACTCTAGATGTGGTTTTTGAGAAGAACACACATCCAATGACACTGGTCGATCCATATGTGGTTTGTGAGAAAAACACACATGCAATGACACTGGTGTATCCATATGTGGTCTGTTGAAAGAACAGACATGCAATGACACTAGCTGTGGTTAATAAAAAGAATAGACATGCAATGACTTTGATGATCCATATGTGGTTTGTGAAAATAACACACATGCCATGACTCTAGATGTGGTTTGTGAGAAGAACACACATGCATTGACACTGGTGGATCCATATGTGGTTTGTGAGAAGAACACACATCGAATGACACTTGTGGATCCATATGTGGTTTGTGAGAAGAAGACAAATTTCAATGACTCTAGATGTGGTTTGTGAAAAGAACACACGTGCAATGACACTAGTGGATCCATATGTGGTTTGTGAGAAGAACACACATGCAATGACACTAGGTTTGGTTCATGAAAAGAAAACACATCCAATGAACTCTGGAGGATCCATATGTGGTTTATGAGAAGACAACACATGCAATGACACTGGTGGATCCATATGTGGTTTGTGAGAATAACACACATTTCAATGACTCTAGATGTGGTTTGTGAAAAGGAAACACATGCAATGACACTGGTGGATCCATATGTGGTTTGTGATTAGAGAACACATCCAATCACACTGGTGGATCCATATGTGGTTTGTGAGAAGAACACGCATGCAATGACTCTAGATGGGGTTTATGAGAAGAACACACATGCAATGACACTAGTGGATCCATATGTGGTTTGTGAAAAGAACACATATTTCAATGACTCTAGATGTGGTTTCTAAAAAGAACAAACATGCAATGGCACTGGTGGATCCATATGTGGTTTGTGAGAAGAACACAAATTTCAATGACTCTAGATGTGGTTTTTGAGAAGAACACACATCCAATGACACTGGTCGATCCATATGTGGTTTGTGAGAAGAACACACATGAAATCACACTAGTGGATCCATATGTGGTTTGTGAGATGAACACACATCCAATGACACTGGTGGATCCATGTGTGGTTTGTCAGAATAACACACATCCAAAACACACATGCAATGACACTGGTGGATCCATATGTGGTCTGTGGAAAGAACAGACATGCAATGACACTATCTGTGGTTAATGAAAAGAACAAACATGCAACGACTCTGATGGATCCATATGTGGTTTGTGAAAAGAACACACATGCAATGACTCTAGTTGTGGTTAATGAAAAGAACACACGTGCAATGACTATGGTGGATCCATGTGGTTTGTGAAAAGAACACACATGTAATGACACTGTTGGATCCATATGTGGTTTGTGAAAAGAACATACATGCAATGAACTCTGGTGGATCTAGATGTGGTTTGTGAGAAGAACAAACATGCAATAACACTAGTTGTGGTTCATGAAAAGAAAACACATGCAATGACACTAGTGGATCCTTATGTGGTTTGTGAAAAGAACACACATGCAATGACTCTGGTGGATCCATATGTGGTTTGTGGAAAGAACACCCATGCAATGACACTGGTGGATCAATGTGGTTTGTGAGAATAACAGACATGCAATGAACTCTGGTGGATCCATATGTGGTTTGTGATAAGAACACACATGCAATGACACTGGGTGTGGTTCATGAAAACAACACACATGCAATTGCTCTAGATGTAGTTTATGAGAAGAACACACATGCAATGACACTGGTGGATCCATATGTGGTTTGTGAGAAGAACACACATTTCTATGACTCTAGATATGGTTTCTGAAAAGAACACACATGCAATGACATTAGTGGATCCATATGTGCTTTGTGAGAAGAACACACATCCTATGACACTAGGTGTGGTTCATGACAAGAACACACATCCAATGACACTAGTGGATCCTTATGTGGTTTGTGAAAAGAACACAGATGCAATGACTCTAGATGTGGTTTGTGAGAACAACACACATGCAATGACACTGGTGGATCCATATGTGGTTTGTGAGAAGAACACACATCCAATGACATGAGTGGATCCATATGTGGCTTGTGAGAAGAACACACATCCAATGACACTGGGTGTTGTTCATGAAAAGAGCACACATTCAATGACACTGGTGGATCCTTATGTGGTTTGTGAAAAGAACACACATTCAATGACTCTAGATGTGGTTTGTGAGAAGAACACACATGCAATGACACTGGTGGATCCATATGTGGTTTGTGAGAAGAACACACATGCAATAACACTGGGTGTGGTTCATGAAAAGAACACACATCCAATGAACTCTGGTGGATCCATATGTGGTCTGTGAGAAGAACACACATGCAATGACTCTAGCTGTGGTTTGTGAGAAGAACACACATGCAATCACACTAGTGGATCGATATGTGGTTTGTGAGATGAACACACATGCAATGACACTGTTGGATCCATATGTGGTTTGTGAAAAGAACAGACATAATGACTCTAGATGTGGTTTGTGAGAAGAACACACATGCAATGACACTGGTGGATCTATATGTGGTTTGTGAGAAGAACACACATGAAATAACTCTAGATGTGGTTTGTGAGAAGAACACACATGCAATGACATTGGTGGATCTATATGTGGTTTGTGAGAAGAACACACATTTCAATGACTCTAGATCTGGTTTGTGAAAAGAACACACATGCAATGATATTGGTGGATCCATATGTGGTTTGTGAGAAGAACACACATCCAATTACACTGGGTTTGGTTCATGAAAAGAACACACATCCAATGACACTGGTGGATCCATGTGTGGTTTGTGAGAAGAACACACATGCAATGACACTGGGTGTGGTTCATGAAAAGAACACACATCCAATAACACTGGTGGATCCTTATGTGGTTTGTGAAAAGAACACACATGCAATGACTCTAGATGTGGTTTGTGAGAAGAACACACATGCAGTGACACTGGTGGATCCATATGTGGTTTGTGAGAAGAACACACATCCAATGACACTTGTGGATCCATATGTGGTTTGTGAGCAGTACACACATGCAATGACTCTAGATGTTGTTTGTGAGAAGAACACACATACAATGACACTGGTGGATCCATATGTGGTTTGTGAGAAGAAGACAAATTTCAATGACTCTAGATGTGGTTTGTGAAAAGAACACACATGCAATGACACTGGTGGATCCATATGTGGTTTGTGAGAAGAACACACATGCAATGACACTAGGTGTGGTTCATGAAAAGAAAACACATCCAATGAACTCTGGTGGATCCATATGTGGTGTATGAGAAGAACACACATGCAATGCCACTGGTGGATCCATATGTGGTTTGTGAGAAGAACACACATTTCAATGAATCTAGATGTGGTTTGTGAAAAGAACACACATGCAATGACACTGGTGGATCCATATGTGGTTTGTGATTACAACACACATCCAATCACACTGGTGGATCCATATGTGGTTTGTGAGAAGAACACACATGCAATGACTCTAGATGGGGTTTATGAGAAGAACACACATGCAATGACACTAGTGGATCCATACGTGGTTTGTGAAAAAAACACATATTTCAATGACTCTAGATGTGGTTTCTGAAAAGAACAAACATGCAATGGCACTGGTGGATCCATATGTGGTTTGTGAGAAGAACACAAATTTCAATGATCTAGATGTGGTTTTTGAGGAGAACACACATCCAATGACACTGGTCAATCCATATGTGGTTTGTGAGAAGAACACACATCCAACACACACATGCAATGACACTGGTGTATCCATATGTGGTCTGTTGAAAGAACAGACATGCAAAGACACTAGCTGTGGTTAATGAAAAGAATAGACATGCAATGACTTTGATGGATCCATATGTGGTTTGTGAAAAGAACACACATGCAATGACTCTAGATGTGGTTTGTGAGAAGAACACACATGCAATGACACTGGTGGATCCATATCTGGTTTGTGAGAAGAACACACATCCAATGACACTAGTGGATCCACATGTGGTTTGTGAGAAGAACACACATGCCATGCCTCTGGATGTTTTTTATGAGAAGAACACACATGCAATGACACTGGTGGATCTATATGTAGTTTGTGAGAAGAACACACATTTCAATGACTCTAGCTGTGGTTTGTGAAAAGAGCACACATGCAATGACACTGGTGGATCCATATGTGGTTTGTGAGAAGAACACACATGCAATGACACTAGTGGATCCATATGTGGTTTGTGAGAAGAACACACATCCAATGACACTGGGTGTGGTTTATGAAAATAGCACACATCCAATGACACTTGTGGATCCTTATGTGGTTTGTGAGAAGAACACACATTTCAATGACTCTAGATGTGGTTTGTGAAAAGAACACACATGCAGTGAAACTGGTGGATCCATATGTGGTTTGTGAGAAGAACACACATCCAATGACACTGGTGGATCCATGTGTGGTTTGTGAGAAGAACACACATGCAATAACATTGGGTGTGGTTCATGAAAAGAACACACAACCAATGAACTTTGGTGGATCCATATGTGGTTTGTGAGCTGAACACACATCCAATTACACTGGTGGATCCATCTGTGGTTTGTGAGAATAACACACATCCAAAACACACACGAAATGACACTGGTGGATCCATATGTGGTCTGTGGAAAGAAAAGACATGCAATGACACTAGCTGTGGTTAATGAAAAGAACAACCATGCAACGACTCAGATGGATCCATATGTGGTCTGTGGAAAGAACAGACATGCAATGACACTATCTGTGGTTAATGAAAAGAACAAACATGCAACGACTCTGATGGATCCATATGTGGTTTGTGAAAAGAACACACATGCAATGACTCTAGTTGTGGTTAATGAAAAGAACACACGTGCAATGACTATGGTGGATCCATGTGGTTTGTGAAAAGAACACACATGTAATGACACTGTTGGATCCATATGTGGTTTGTGAAAAGAACATACATGCAATGAACTCTGGTGGATCTAGATGTGGTTTGTGAGAAGAACAAACATGCAATAACACTAGTTGTGGTTCATGAAAAGAAAACACATGCAATGACACTAGTGGATCCTTATGTGGTTTGTGAAAAGAACACACATGCAATGACTCTGGTGGATCCATATGTGGTTTGTGGAAAGAACACCCATGCAATGACACTGGTGGATCAATGTGGTTTGTGAGAATAACAGACATGCAATGAACTCTGGTGGATCCATATGTGGTTTGTGATAAGAACACACATGCAATGACACTGGGTGTGGTTCATGAAAACAACACACATGCAATTGCTCTAGATGTAGTTTATGAGAAGAACACACATGCAATGACACTGGTGGATCCATATGTGGTTTGTGAGAAGAACACACATTTCTATGACTCTAGATATGGTTTCTGAAAAGAACACACATGCAATGACATTAGTGGATCCATATGTGCTTTGTGAGAAGAACACACATCCTATGACACTAGGTGTGGTTCATGACAAGAACACACATCCAATGACACTAGTGGATCCTTATGTGGTTTGTGAAAAGAACACAGATGCAATGACTCTAGATGTGGTTTGTGAGAACAACACACATGCAATGACACTGGTGGATCCATATGTGGTTTGTGAGAAGAACACACATCCAATGACATGAGTGGATCCATATGTGGCTTGTGAGAAGAACACACATCCAATGACACTGGGTGTTGTTCATGAAAAGAGCACACATTCAATGACACTGGTGGATCCTTATGTGGTTTGTGAAAAGAACACACATTCAATGACTCTAGATGTGGTTTGTGAGAAGAACACACATGCAATGACACTGGTGGATCCATATGTGGTTTGTGAGAAGAACACACATGCAATAACACTGGGTGTGGTTCATGAAAAGAACACACATCCAATGAACTCTGGTGGATCCATATGTGGTCTGTGAGAAGAACACACATGCAATGACTCTAGCTGTGGTTTGTGAGAAGAACACACATGCAATCACACTAGTGGATCGATATGTGGTTTGTGAGATGAACACACATGCAATGACACTGTTGGATCCATATGTGGTTTGTGAAAAGAACAGACATAATGACTCTAGATGTGGTTTGTGAGAAGAACACACATGCAATGACACTGGTGGATCTATATGTGGTTTGTGAGAAGAACACACATGAAATAACTCTAGATGTGGTTTGTGAGAAGAACACACATGCAATGACATTGGTGGATCTATATGTGGTTTGTGAGAAGAACACACATTTCAATGACTCTAGATCTGGTTTGTGAAAAGAACACACATGCAATGATATTGGTGGATCCATATGTGGTTTGTGAGAAGAACACACATCCAATTACACTGGGTTTGGTTCATGAAAAGAACACACATCCAATGACACTGGTGGATCCATGTGTGGTTTGTGAGAAGAACACACATGCAATGACACTGGGTGTGGTTCATGAAAAGAACACACATCCAATAACACTGGTGGATCCTTATGTGGTTTGTGAAAAGAACACACATGCAATGACTCTAGATGTGGTTTGTGAGAAGAACACACATGCAGTGACACTGGTGGATCCATATGTGGTTTGTGAGAAGAACACACATCCAATGACACTTGTGGATCCATATGTGGTTTGTGAGCAGTACACACATGCAATGACTCTAGATGTTGTTTGTGAGAAGAACACACATACAATGACACTGGTGGATCCATATGTGGTTTGTGAGAAGAAGACAAATTTCAATGACTCTAGATGTGGTTTGTGAAAAGAACACACATGCAATGACACTGGTGGATCCATATGTGGTTTGTGAGAAGAACACACATGCAATGACACTAGGTGTGGTTCATGAAAAGAAAACACATCCAATGAACTCTGGTGGATCCATATGTGGTGTATGAGAAGAACACACATGCAATGCCACTGGTGGATCCATATGTGGTTTGTGAGAAGAACACACATTTCAATGAATCTAGATGTGGTTTGTGAAAAGAACACACATGCAATGACACTGGTGGATCCATATGTGGTTTGTGATTACAACACACATCCAATCACACTGGTGGATCCATATGTGGTTTGTGAGAAGAACACACATGCAATGACTCTAGATGGGGTTTATGAGAAGAACACACATGCAATGACACTAGTGGATCCATACGTGGTTTGTGAAAAAAACACATATTTCAATGACTCTAGATGTGGTTTCTGAAAAGAACAAACATGCAATGGCACTGGTGGATCCATATGTGGTTTGTGAGAAGAACACAAATTTCAATGATCTAGATGTGGTTTTTGAGGAGAACACACATCCAATGACACTGGTCAATCCATATGTGGTTTGTGAGAAGAACACACATCCAACACACACATGCAATGACACTGGTGTATCCATATGTGGTCTGTTGAAAGAACAGACATGCAAAGACACTAGCTGTGGTTAATGAAAAGAATAGACATGCAATGACTTTGATGGATCCATATGTGGTTTGTGAAAAGAACACACATGCAATGACTCTAGATGTGGTTTGTGAGAAGAACACACATGCAATGACACTGGTGGATCCATATCTGGTTTGTGAGAAGAACACACATCCAATGACACTAGTGGATCCACATGTGGTTTGTGAGAAGAACACACATGCCATGCCTCTGGATGTTTTTTATGAGAAGAACACACATGCAATGACACTGGTGGATCTATATGTGGTTTGTGAGAAGAACACACATTTCAATGACTCTAGCTGTGGTTTGTGAAAAGAGCACACATGCAATGACACTGGTGGATCCATATGTGGTTTGTGAGAAGAACACACATGCAATGACACTAGTGGATCCATATGTGGTTTGTGAGAAGAACACACATCCAATGACACTGGGTGTGGTTTATGAAAATAGCACACATCCAATGACACTTGTGGATCCTTATGTGGTTTGTGAGAAGAACACACATTTCAATGACTCTAGATGTGGTTTGTGAAAAGAACACACATGCAGTGAAACTGGTGGATCCATATGTGGTTTGTGAGAAGAACACACATCCAATGACACTGGTGGATCCATGTGTGGTTTGTGAGAAGAACACACATGCAATAACATTGGGTGTGGTTCATGAAAAGAACACACAACCAATGAACTTTGGTGGATCCATATGTGGTTTGTGAGCTGAACACACATCCAATTACACTGGTGGATCCATCTGTGGTTTGTGAGAATAACACACATCCAAAACACACACGAAATGACACTGGTGGATCCATATGTGGTCTATGGAAAGAAAAGACATGCAATGACACTAGCTGTGGTTAATGAAAAGAACAACCATGCAACGACTCAGATGGATCCATATGTGGTTTGTGAAAAGAACACACATACAATGACTCTAGTTGTGGTTAATGAAAAGAACACACATGCAATGACTATGGTGGATCCATGTGGTTTGTGAAAAGAACACACATGCAACGACACTGTTGGATCCATATGTGGTTTGTGAAAAGAACAGACATCCAATGAACTCTGGTGGATCTAGATGTGGTTTGTGAGAAGAACACACATGCAATAACACTAGTTGTGGTTCATGAAAAGAAAACACATGCAATGACACTAGTGGATCCTTATGTGGTTTGTGAAAAGAACACACATGCAATGACTCTGGTGGATCCACATGTGGTTTGTGAAAAGAACACCCATGCAACGACACTGGTGGATCAATGTGGTTTGTGAGAATAACAGACATGCAATGAACTCTGGTGGATCCATATGTGGTTTGTGATAAGAAGACACATGCAATGACACTGGGTGTGGTTCATGAAAACAACACACATGCAATGAACTATGGTGGATCCATAAGTGGTTTGTGAGAATAACACACATGCAATGACTCTAGATGTAGTTTATGAGAAGAACACACATGCAATGACACTGGTGGATCCATATGTGGTTTGTGAGAAGAACACACATTTCAATGACTCTAGATATGGTTTCTGAAAAGAACACACATGCAATGACATTGGTGGATCCATATGTGCTTTGTGAGAAGAACACACATCCTATGACACTGGGTGTGGTTCATGAAAAGAACACACATCAAATGACACTGGTGGATCCTTATGTGGTTTGTGAAAAGAACACACATGCAATGACTCTAGATGTGGATAGTGAGAATAACACACATGCAATGACACTGGTGGATCCATATGTGGTTTGTGAGAAGAACACACATCCAATGACACGGGTGGATCCATATGTGGTTTGTGAGAAGAACACACATCCAATGACACTGGGTGTTGTTCATGAAAAGAGCACACATTCAATGACACTGGTGGATCCTTATGTGGTTTGTGAAAAGAACACACATTCAATGACTCTAGATGTGGTTTGTGAGAAGAGCACACATGCAATGACACTGGTGGATCCTTATGTGGTTTGTGAAAAGAACACACATTCAATGACTCTAGATGTGGTTTTTGAGAAGAACACACATCCAATGACACTGGTCGATCCATATGTGGTTTGTGAGAAGAACACACATAAAATCACACTAGTGGATCCATATGTGGTTTGTGAGATGAACACACATCCAATGACACTGGTGGATCCATGTGTGGTTTGTCAGAATAACACACATCCAAAACACACATGCAATGACACTGGTGGATCCATATGTGGTCTGTGGAAAGAACAGACATGCAATGACACTATCTGTGGTTAATGAAAAGAACAAACATGCAACGACTCTGATGGATCCATATGTGGTTTGTGAAAAGAACACACATGCAATGACTCTAGTTGTGGTTAATGAAAAGAACACACGTGCAATGACTATAGTGGATCCATGTGGTTTGTGAAAAGAACACACATGTAATGACACTGTTGGATCCATATGTGGTTTGTGAAAAGAACAGACATGCAATGAACTCTGGTGGATCTAGATGTGGTTTGTGAGAAGAACACACATGCAATAACACTAGTTGTGGTTCATGAAAAGAAAACACATGCAATGACACTAGTGGATCCTTATGTGGTTTGTGAAAAGAACACACATGCAATGACTCTGGTGGATCCATATGTGGTTTGTGGAAAGAACACCCATGCAATGACACTGGTGGATCAATGTGGTTTGTGAGAATAACAGACATGCAATGAACTCTGGTGGATCCATATTTGGTTTATGATAAGAACACACATGCAATGACACTGGGTGTGGTTCATGAAAACAACACACATGCAATGGCTCTAGATGTAGTTTATGAGAAGAACACACATGCAATGACACTGGTGGATCCATATGTGGTTTGTGAGAAGAACACACATTTCTATGACTCTAGATATGGTTTCTGAAAAGAACACACATGCAATGACATTAGTGGATCCATATGTGCTTTGTGAGAAGAACACACATCCTATGACACTAGGTGTGGTTCATGACAAGAACACACATCCAATGACACTGGTGGATCCTTATGTGGTTTGTGAAAAGAACATAGATGCAATGACTCTAGATGTGGTTTGTGAGAACAACACACATGCAATGACACTGGTGGATCCATATGTGGTTTGTGAGAAGAACACACATCCAATGACACGAGTGGATACATATGTGGCTTGTGAGAAGAACACACATCCAATGACACTGGGTGTTGTTCATGAAAAGAGCACACATTCAATGACACTGGTGGATCCTTATGTGGTTTGTGAAAAGAACACACATTCAATGACTCTAGATGTGGTTTGTGAGAAGAACACACATGCAATGACACTGGTGGATCCATATGTGGTTTGTGAGAAGAACACACATCCAATGACACTGGTGGATCCATATGTGGTTTGTGAGAAGAACACACATGCAATAACACTGGGTGTGGTTCATGAAAAGAACACACATCCAATGAACTCTGGTGGATCCATATGTGGTCTGTGAGAAGAACACACATGCAATGACTCTACCTGTGGTTTGTGAGAAGAACACACATGCAATCACACTAGTGGATCGATATGTGGTTTGTGAGATGAACACACATGCAATGACACTGTTGGATCCATATGTGGTTTGTGAAAAGAACAGACATAATGACTCTAGATGTGGTTTGTGAGAAGAACACACATGCAATGACACTGGTGGATCTATATGTGGTTTGTGAGAAGAACACACATGAAATAACTCTAGATGTGGTTTGTGAGAAGAACACACATGCAATGACATTGGTGGATCTATATGTGGTTTGTGAGAAGAACACACATTTCAATGACTCTAACACACATGCAATGATATTGGTGGATCCATATGTGGTTTGTGAGAAGAACACACATCCAATTACACTGGGTGTGGTTCATGAAAATAACACACATCCAATGACACTGGTGGATCCATGTGTGGTTTGTGAGAAGAACACACATGCAATGACACTGGGTGTGGTTCATGAAAAGAACACACATCCAATAACACTGGTGGATCCTTATGTGGTTTGTGAAAAGAACACACATGCAATGACTCTAGATGTGGTTTGTGAGAAGAACACACATGCAGTGACACTGGTGGATCCATATGTGGTTTGTGAGAAGAACACACATCCAATGACACTTGTGGATCCATATGTGGTTTGTGAGCAGTACACACATGCAATGACTCTAGATGTTGTTTGTGAGAAGAACACACATACAATGACACTGGTGGATCCATATGTGGTTTGTGAGAAGAAGACAAATTTCAATGACTCTAGATGTGGTTTGTGAAAAGAACACACATGCAATGACACTGGTGGATCTATATGTGATTTGTGAGAAGAACACACATGCAATGACACTAGGTGTGGTTCATGAAAAGAAAACACATCCAATGAACTCTGGTGGATCCATATGTGGTTTATGAGAAGAACACACATGCAATGCCACTGGTGGATCCATATGTGGTTTGTGAGAAGAACACACATTTCAATGAATCTAGATGTGGTTTGTGAAAAGAACACACATGCAATGACACTGGTGGATCCATATGTGGTTTGTGATTACAACACACATCCAATCACACTGGTGGATCCATATGTGGTTTGTGAGAAGAACACACATGCAATGACTCTAGATGGGGTTTATGAGAAGAACACACATGCAATGACACTAGTGGATCCATACGTGGTTTGTGAAAAAAACACATATTTCAATGACTCTAGATGTGGTTTCTGAAAAGAACACACATGCAATGACACTGGTGGATCCATATGTGGTTTGTGAGAAGAACACACATTTCAATGACTCTAGATATGGTTTCTGAAAAGAACACACATGCAATGACATTGGTGGATCCATATGTGCTTTGTGAGAAGAACACACATCCTATGACACTGGGTGTGGTTCATGAAAAGAACACACATCCAATGACACTGGTGGATCCTTATGTGGTTTGTGAAAAGAACACACATGCAATGACTCTAGATGTGGATAGTGAGAACAACACACATGCAATGACACTGGTGGATCCATATGTGGTTTGTGAGAAGAACACACATCCAATGACACGGGTGGATCCATATGTGGTTTGTGAGAAGAACACACATCCAATGACACTGGGTGTTAACCATGAAAAGAGCACACATTCAATGACACTGGTGGATCCTTATGTGGTTTGTGAAAAGAACACACATTCAATGACTCTAGATGTGGTTTGTGAGAAGAACACACATGCAATGACACTGGTGGATCCATATGTGGTTTGTGAGAAGAACACACATTCAATGACACTAGTGGATCCATATGTGGTTTGTGAGAAGAACACACATGCAATAACACTGGGTGTGGTTCATGAAAAGAACACACATCCAATGAACTCTGGTGGATCCATATGTGGTATGTGAGAAGAACACACATGCAATGACACTGGTGGATCTATATGTGATTTGTGAGAAGAACACACATGCAATGACACTAGGTGTGGTTCATGAAAAGAAAACACATCCAATGAACTCTGGTGGATCCATATGTGGTTTATGAGAAGAACACACATGCAATGCCACTGGTGGATCCATATGTGGTTTGTGAGAAGAACACACATTTCAATGAATCTAGATGTGGTTTGTGAAAAGAACACACATGCAATGACACTGGTGGATCCATATGTGGTTTGTGATTACAACACACATCCAATCACACTGGTGGATCCATATGTGGTTTGTGAGAAGAACACACATGCAATGACTCTAGATAGGGTTGATGAGAAGAACACACATGCAATGACACTAGTGGATCCATACGTGGTTTGTGAAAAAAACACATATTTCAATGACTCTAGATGTGGTTTCTGAAAAGAACACACATGCAATGACACTGGTGGATCCATATGTGGTTTGTGAGAAGAACACACATTTCAATGACTCTAGATATGGTTTCTGAAAAGAACACACATGCAATGACATTGGTGGATCCATATGTGCTTTGTGAGAAGAACACACATCCTATGACACTGGGTGTGGTTCATGAAAAGAACACACATCCAATGACACTGGTGGATCCTTATGTGGTTTGTGAAAAGAACACACATGCAATGACTCTAGATGTGGATAGTGAGAACAACACACATGCAATGACACTGGTGGATCCATATGTGGTTTGTGAGAAGAACACACATCCAATGACACGGGTGGATCCATATGTGGTTTGTGAGAAGAACACACATCCAATGACACTGGGTGTTAACCATGAAAAGAGCACACATTCAATGACACTGGTGGATCCTTATGTGGTTTGTGAAAAGAACACACATTCAATGACTCTAGATGTGGTTTGTGAGAAGAACACACATGCAATGACACTCGTGGATCCATATGTGGTTTGTGAGAAGAACACACATTCAATGACACTAGTGGATCCATATGTGGTTTGTGAGAAGAACACACATGCAATAACACTGGGTGTGGTTCATGAAAAGAACACACATCCAATGAACTCTGGTGGATCCATATGTGGTATGTGAGAAGAACACACATGCAATGACTCTAGTTGTGGTTTGTGAGAAGAACACACATGCAATCACACTAGTGGATCCATATGTGGTTTGTGAGATGAACACACATGCAATGACACTGTTGGATCCATATGTAGTTTGTGAAAAGATAATACATGATGACTCTAGATGTGGTTTGTGAGAAGAACACACATGCAATAACACTGGTGGATCTATATGGGGTTTGTGAGAAGAACACACATGAAATGACTCTAGATGTGGTTTGTGAGAATAACACACATGCAATGACATTGGTGGATCTATATGTGGTTTGTGAGAAGAACACACATTTCAATGACTCTAGATCTGGTTTGTGAAAAGAACACACATGCTATGATATTGGTGGATCCATATGTGGTTTGTGAGAAGAACACACATCCAATTACACTGGGTGTGGTTCATGAAAAGAACACACATCCAATGACATTGGTGGATCCATGTGTGGTTTGTGAGAAGAACGCACATGCAATGACACTGGGTGTGGTTCATGAAAAGAACACACATCCAATAACACTGGTGGATCCTTATGTGGTCTGTGAGAAGAACACACATGGAATGACTCTAGCTATGGTTTGTGAGAAGAACACACATGCAATCACACTAGTGGATCCATATGTGGTTTGTGAGATGAACACACATGCAATGACACTGTTGGATCCATATGTGGTTTGTGAAAAGAACAGACAAGATGACTCTAGATGTGGTTTGTGAGAAGAACACACATGCAATGACACTGGTGGATCCATATGTGGTTTGTGAGAAGAAGACAAATTTCAATGACTCTAGATGTGGTTTGTGAAAAAAACACACATGCAATGACACTGGTGGATCCATATCTGGTTTGTGAGAAGAACACACATGCAATGACACTAGGTGTGGTTCATGAAAATAAAACACATCCAATGAACTCTGGTGGATCCATATGTGGTTTGTGAAAAGAACAGACATGCAATGACTCTAGATGTGGTTTGTGAGATGAACACACATGCAATGACACTGGTGGATCCATATGTGGTTTGTGAGAATAACACACATTTCAATGACTCTAGATGTGGTTTGTGAGAAGAACACACATGCAATGACACTAGTGGATCCATATGTGGTTTGTGAGAAGAACACACATCCAATTACACTGGGTGTGGTTCATGAAAAGAACACACATCCAATGAGACTGGTGGATCCTTATGTGGTTCGTGAAAAGAACACATATGCAATGACTCTAGATGTGGTTTGTGAGAAGAACACACATCCAATGAAACCGGTGGATCCATATGTGGTTTGTGAGAAGAACACACATCCATTGAAACCGGTGGATCCATATGTGGTTTGTGAGAAGAACACACATCCAATGACACTGGTGGATCCATATGTGGTTTGTGAGAAGAACACACATGCAATGACTCTGGATATGGTTTATGAGAAGAACACACATGCAATGACACTGGTGGATCCATATGTGGTTTGTGAGAAGAACGCACATTTCAATGACTCTAGATGTGGTTTGTCAAAAGAACACACATGCAATGACACTGGTGGATCCATATGTGGTTTGTGAGAAGAACACACATCCAATGGCACTGGTGGATCCATGTGTGGTTTGTGAGAAGAACACACATGCAATGACACTGGGTGTGGTTAATGAAAAGAACACACATCCAATAACACTGGTGGATCCTTATGTTGTTTGTGAAAAGAACACACATCCAATGACTCTAGATATGGTTTGTGAGAAGAACACACATGCAGTGACACTGGTGGATCCATAGGTGGTTTGTGAGAAGAACACACATCCAATGACACTTGTGGATCCATATGTGGTTTGTGAGAAGTACACACATGTAATGACTCTGGATGTGGTTTATGAGAAGAACAAACATGCAATGACACTGGTGGATCCATATGTGGTTTGTGAGAAGAACACACATTTCAATGACTCTAGATGTGGTTTCTGAAAAGAACACACATCAATGACACTGGTGGATCCATATGTGGTTTGTGATTAGAACACACATCCAATGACACTAGTGGATCCATATGTGGTTTGTGAGAAGAACACACATGCAATGACTCTAGATGTGGTTTATGAGAAGAACACACCTGCAATGGCACTGGTGGATCTATATGTGGTTTGTGAAAAGAACACATATTTCAATGACTCTAGATGTGGTTTCTGAAAATAACACACATGCAATGGCATTGGTGGAACCATATGTGGTTTGTGAGAAGAACACAAATTTCAATGACTCTAGATGTGGTTTTTGAGAAGAACACACATCCAATGACACTGGTCGATCCATATGTGGTTTGTGAGAAGAACACACATGCAATGACACTGGTGGATCTATATGTGGTTTGTGAAAAGAACACACCTGCAATGGCACTGGTGGATCTATATGTGGTTTGTGAAAAGAACACATATTTCAATGACTCTAGATGTGGTTTCTGAAAATAACACACATGCAATGGCATTGGTGGAACCATATGTGGTTTGTGAGAAGAACACAAATTTCAATGACTCTAGATGTGGTTTTTGAGAAGAACACACATCCAATGACACTGGTCGATCCATATGTGGTTTGTGAGAAGAACACACATGCAATGACACTGGTGTATCCATATGTGGTCTGTTGAAAGAACAGACATGCAATGACACTAGCTGTGGTTAATAAAAAGAATAGACATGCAATGACTTTGATGGATCCATATGTGGTTTGTGAAAATAACACACATGCCATGACTCTAGATGTGGTTTGTGAGAAGAACACACATGCATTGACACTGGTGGATCCATATGTGGTTTGTGAGAAGAACACACATCCAATGACACTGGTGGATCCATATGTGGTTTGTGAAAAGAACACACATGCAATGCCTCTGGATGTTTTTTATGAGAAGAACACACAGCAATGACACTTGTGGATCCATATGTGGTGTGTGAGAAGAACACACATTTCAATGACTCTAGATGTGGTTTCTGAAAAGAACACACATGCAATGACACTGGTGGATCCATATGTGGTTTGTGAGAAGAACACACATCCAATGACACTGGTGGATCCATATGTGGTTTGTGAGAAGAACACACATCCAATGACACTGGGTGTGGTTTATGAAAAGAGCACACATCCAATGACATTGGTGGATCCTTATGTGGTTTGTGAGAAGAACACACATTTCAATGACTCTAGACGTGGTTTGTGAAAAGAACACACATGCAATGAAACTGGTGGATCCATATGTGGTTTGTGAGAAGAACACACATCCAATGACACTGGTGGATCCATGTGTGGTTTGTGAGAAGAACACACATGCAATAACACTGGGTGTGGTTCATGAAAATAACACACAACCAATGAACTCTGGTGGATCCAAATGTGGTTTGTGAGAAGAACACACATGCAATGACTCTAGCTGTGGTTTGTGAGAAGAACACACATGCAATCACACTCGTGGATCCATATGTGGTTTGTGAGATGAACACACATCCAATGACACTGGTGGATCCATGTGTTGTTTGTGAGAATAACACACATCCAAAACACACATGCAATGACACTGGTGGATCCATATGTGGTCTGTGGAAAGAATAGACATGCAATGACACTAGCTGTGGTTAATGAAAAGAACAAACATGCAACAACTCTGATGGATCCATATGTGGTTTGTGAAAATAACACACATGCAATGACTCTAGTTGTGGTTAATGAAAATAACACACATGCAATGACTATGGTGGATCCATGTGGTTTGTCAAAAGAACACACATGCAATGACTGTAGCTATGGTTAATGAAAAGAGCAAACTTGCAATGACACTGTTGGATCCATATGTGGTTTGTGAAAAGAACAGACAATCAATGAACTCTGGTGGATCTAGATGTGGTTTGTGAAAAGAACAAACATTCAATAACACTAGTTGTGGTTCATGAAAAGAAAACACATGCAATGACACTAGTGGATCCTTATGTGGTTTGTGAAAAGAACACACATGCAATGGCTCTGGTGGATCCACATGTGGTTTGTGAAAAGAACACTCATGCAATGACATTGGTAGATCAATGTGGTTTGTGAGAATAACAGACATGCAATGAACTCTGGTGGATCCATATGTAGTTTGTGATAAGAACACACATGCAATGACACTAGGTGTGATTCATGAAAAGAACACACATGCAATGAACTATGGTGGATCCATAAGTGGTTTGTGAGAATAACACACATGCAGTGACTCTAGATGTGGTTTATGAGAAGAACGCACATGCAATGACACTGGTGGATCCATATGTGGTTTGTGAGAAGAACACACATTTCAATGACTCTAGATATGGTTTCTGAAAAGAACACACATGCAATGACACTGGTGGATCCATATGTGCTCTGTGAGAAGAACACACATCCTATGACACTGGGTGTGGTTCATGAAAAGAACACACATCCAACGACATTGGTGGATCCTTATGTGGTTTGTGAAAAGAACACACATGCAATGACTCTAGATGTGGTTTGTGAGTACAACACACATGCAATGACACTGGTGGATCCATATGTGGTTTGTGAGAAGAACACACATCCAATGACACTGGTGGATCCATATGTGGTTTGTGAGAAGAACACACATCCAATGACACTGGGTGTTGTTCATGAAAAGAACACACATCCTTAACTCTGGTGGATCCATATGTGGTCTATGAGAAGAACACACATGCAATGACTCTAGCTATGGTTTGTGAGAAGAAAACACATGCAATCACACTAGTGGATCCATATGTGGTTTGTGAGATGAACACACATGCAATGACACTGTTGGATCCATATGTGGTTTGTGAAAAGAACACACATGATGACTCTAGATGTGGTTTGTGAGAAGAACACACATGCAATGACACTGGTGGATTTATATGTGGTTTGTGAGAAGAACACACATGAAATGACTCTAGATGTGGTTTGTGAGAAGAACACACATGCAATGACATTGGTGGATCTATATGTGGTTTGTGAGAAAAACACACATTTCAATGACTCTAGATCTGGTTTGTGAAAAGAACACACATGCAATGATACTGGTGGATCCATATGTGGTTTGTGAGAAGAACACACATCCAATTACACTGGGTGTGGTTCATGAAAAGAACACACATCCAATGACACTGGTGGATCCTTATGTGGTTTGTGAGAAGAACACACATGCAATTACACTAGGTGTGGTTCATGAAAAGAAAACACATCCAATGAATTCTGGTGGATCCATATGTGGTTTGTGAAAATAACAAACATGCAATGACTCCATATGTGGTTTGTGATTAGAACACACATCCAATGACACTGGTGGATCAATATGTGGTTTGTGAGAATAACACACATTTCAATGACTCTAGATGTGGTTTGTGAGAAGAACACACATGCAATGACTCTAGATGTGGTTTATGAGAAGAACACACATGCAATGACACTGGTGGATCTATATGTGGTTTGTGAAAAGAACACATATTTCAATGACTCTAGATGTGGTTTCTGAAAAGAACACACATGCAATGGCACTGGTGGAACCATATGTGGTTTGTGAGAAGAACACAAATTTCAATGACTCTAGATGTGGTTTTTGAGAAGAACACACATCCAATGACACTGGTCGATCCATATGTGGTTTGTGAGAAGAACACACAGCCAAAACACACATGCAATGACACTGGTGTATCCATATGTGGTCTGTTGAAAGAACAAACATGCAATGACACTAGCTGTGGTTAATGAAAAGAATAGACATGCAATGACTTTGATGTATCCATATGTGGTTTGTGAAAAGAACACACATGCAATGACTCTATATGTGGTTTGTGAGAATAACACACATCCAATGACACTGGTGGATCCATATGTGGTTTGTGAGAAGAACACACATCCAATGACAGTGGTGGATCCATATGTGGTTAGTGAGAAGAACACACATGCAATGCCTCTTGAAGTTTTTTATGAAAAGAACACACATGCAATGACACTGGTGGATCCATATGTGGTTTGTGAGAAGAACACACATCCAATGACACTGGTGGATCCATATGTGGTTTGTGAGAAGAACACACATCCAATGACACAGGGTGTGGTTTATGAAAAGAGCACACATCCAATGACACTGGTGGATCCTTATGTGGTTTGTGAGAAGAACACACATTTCAATGACTGTAGATGTGGTATGTGAAAAGAACACGCATGCAATGACACTGGTGGATCCATATGTGGTTTGTGATTAGAACACACATCCAATGACACTGGTGGATCCATATGTGGTTTGTGAGAAGAACACACATTTCAATGACTCTAGATGTGGTTTGTGAAAAGAACACACATGCAATGACACTGGTGGATCCATATGTGGTTTGTGATTAGAACACACATCCAATGACATTGGTGGGTCCATATGTGGTTTATGAGAAGAACACACATGCAATGACTCTAGATGTGGT
Organism: Avena sativa; assembly: GCA_916181665.1. Taxonomy (NCBI): domain Eukaryota; kingdom Viridiplantae; phylum Streptophyta; class Magnoliopsida; order Poales; family Poaceae; genus Avena; species Avena sativa. The sequence continues at coordinate 202,785,665 of OV702290.1, forward strand.
TGATGAGAAGAACACACATGCAATGACACTAGTGGATCCATATGTGGTTTGTGAAAAGAACACATATTTCAATGACTCTAGATGTGGTTTCTGAAAAGAACACACATGCAATGGCACTGGTGGAACCATATGTGGTTTGTGAGAAGAACACAAATTTCAATGACTCTAGATGTGGTTTTTGAGAAGAACACACATCCAATGACACTGGTTGATCCATATGTGGTTTGTGAGAAGAACACACATCCAAAACACACATGCAATGACACTTGTGTATCCATATGTGGTTTGTTGAAAGAATAGACATGCAATGACACTTGCTGTGGTTAATGAAAATAATAGACATGCAATGACTTTGATGGATCCATATGTGGTTTGTGAGAAGAACACACATGCAATGACACTGGTGGATCCATATGTGGTTTGTGAGATGAACACACATCCAATGACACTCGTGGATCCATATGTGGTTTGTGAGAAGAACACACATGCAATGCCTTTGGAAGTTTTTTATGAGAAGAACACACATGCAATGACACTGGTGGATCCATATGTGGTTTGTGAGAAGAACACACATTTCAATGACTCTAGATGTGGTTTCTGAAAAGAACACACATGCAATGACACTGGTGGATCCATATGTGGTTTGTTAGAAGAACACACATCCAATGACACTGGTGGATTCATAAGTGGTTTGTGAGAAGAACACACATCCAATGACACTAGGTGTGGTTTACGAAAAGAGCACACATCCAATGACACTGGTGGATCCTTATGTGGTTTGTGAGAAGAACACACATTTCAATTACTGTAGATGTGGTATGTGAAAAGAACACAGATGCAATGAAACTGGTGGATCCATATGTGGTTTGTGAGAAGAACACACATCCAATGACACTGGTGGATCCATGTGTGGTTTGTGAGAAGAACACACATGCAATAACACTGGGTGTGGTTCATGAAAAGAACACACAACCAATGAACTCTGGTGGATCCATATGTGGTTTGTGAGAAGAACACACATGCAATGACTCTAGCTGTGGTTTGTGAGAAGAACACACATGCAACTACACTGGTGGATCCATATGTGGTTTGTGAGATGAACACACATCCTATGACACTGGTGGATCCATGTGTGGTTTGTGAGAATAACACACATCCAAAACACACATGCAATGACGCTTGTGTATCCATATGTGGTCTGTTGAAAGAACATATATGCAATGACACTAGCTGTGGTTAATGAAAAGGATAGACATGTAATGACTTTGATGGATCCATATGTGGTTTGTGAAAAGAACACACATGCAATGACTCTAGATGTGGTTTGTGAGAAGAACACACATGCAATGACACTGGTGGATCCATATGTGGATTGTGAGAAGAACAAACATCCAATGACACTGGTGGATCCATATGTGGTTTGTGAGAAGAACACACATCCAGTGACACTGGGTGTGGTTCATGAAAATAAGACACATCTAATGACACTGGTGCATCCTTATGTGGTTTGTGAAAAGAACACACCTGCAATGACTCTAGATGTGGTTTGTGAGAATAACACACATGCAATGAAACTGGTGGATCCATATGTGTTTTGTGAGAAGAACACACATCCAATGACACTGGTGGATCCATATGTGGTTTGTGAGAAGAACACACATTTCAATGACTCTAGATGTGGTTTGTGAAAAGAACACACATGCAATGACACTGGTGAATCCATATGTGGTTTGTGATTAGAACACACATCCAATGACCCTGGTGGGTCCATATGTGGTTTATGAGAAGAACACACATGCAATGACTCTAGATGTGGTTTATGAGAAGAACACACATGCAATGACACTAGTGGATCCATATGTGGTTTGTGAAAAGAACACATATTTCAATGACTCTAGATGTGTTTCTGAAAAGAACACACATGCAATGGCACTGGTGGAACCATATGTGGTTTGTGAGAAGAACACAAATTTCAATGACTCTAGATGTGGTTTTTGAGAGGAACACACATCCAATGACACTGGTTGATCCATATGTGGTTTGTGAGAAGAACACACATCCAAAACATACATGCAATGACACTTGTGTATCCATATGTGGTTTGTTGAAAGAATAGACATGCAATGACACTTGCTGTGGTTAATGAAAAGAATAGACATGCAATGACTTTGATGGATCCATATGTTGTTTGTGAAAAGAACACACATGCAATGACTCTAGATGTGGTTTGTGAGAAGAACACACATGCAATGACACTGGTGGATCCATATGTGGTTTGTGAGATGAACACACATCCAATGACACTCGTGGATCCATATGTGGTTTGTGAGAAGAACACACATGCAATGCCTTTTGAAGTTTTTTATGAGAAGAACACACATGCAATGACACTGGTGGATCCATATGTGGTTTGTGAGAAGAACACACATTTCAATGACTCTAGATGTGGTTTCTGAAAAGAACACACATCCAATGACACTGGTGGATCCATATGTGGTTTGTTAGAAGAACACACATCCAATGACACTGGTGGATTCATATGTGGTTTCTGAGAAGAACACACATCCAATGACACTAGGTGTGGTTTATGAAAAGAGCACACATCCAATGACACTGGTGGATCCTTATGTGGTTTGTGAGACGAACACACATTTCAATGACTGTAGATGTGGTATGTGAAAAGAACACACATGCAATGAAACTAGTGGATCCATATGTGGTTTGTGAGAAGAACACACATGCAATGACACTGGTGGATCCATGTGTGGTTTGTGAGAAGAACACACATGCAATAACACTGGGTGTGGTTCATGAAAAGAACACACAACCAATGAACTCTGGTGGATCCATATGTTGTTTGTGAGAAGAACACACATGCAATGACTCTAGCTGTGGTTTGTGAGAAGAACACACATGCAACTACACTGGTGGATCCATATGTGGTTTGTGAGATGAACACACATCCAATGACACTGGAGGATCCATGTGTGGTTTGTGAGAATAACACACATCCAAAACACACATGCAATGACACTTGTGTATCCATATGTGGTCTGTTGAAAGAACAGATATGCAATGACACTAGCTGTGGTTAATGAAAAGGATAGACATGTAATGACTTTTATGGATCCATATGTGGTTTGTGAAAAGAACACACATTTAATGACTCTAGATGTGGTTTGTGAGAAGAACACACATGCAATGACACTGGTGGATCCATATGTTGATTGTGAGAAGAACAAATATCCAATGACACTGGTGGTTCCATATGTGCTTTGTGAGAAGAACACACATCCAATGACACTGGGTGTGGTTCATGAAAATAAGACACATCTAATGACACTGGTGCATCCTTATGTGGTTTGTGAAAAGAACACACCTGCAATGACTCTAGATGTGGTTTGTGAGAAGAACACACATGCAATGAAACTGGTGGATCCATATGTGTTTTGTGAGAAGAACACACATCCAATGACACTGGTGGATCCATATGTGGTTTGTGAGAAGAACACACATTTAATGACTCTAGATGTGGTTTGTGAAAAGAACACACATGCAATGACACTGGTGGATCCATATGTGGTTTGTGATTAGAACACACATGCAATGACATTGGTGGATCCATATGTGCTTTGTGAGAAGAACACACATGCAATGACTCTAGATGTGGTTTATGAGAAGAACACACATGCAATGACACTGGTGGATCCATATGTGGTTTGTGAAAATAACACATATTTCAATGACTCTAGATGTGGTTTCTGAAAAGAACACACATGCAATGGCACTGGTGGAACCATATGTGGTTTGTGAGAACAACACAAATTTCAATGACTCTAGATGTGATTTTTGAGAACACACATCCAATGACACTGGTCGATCAATATGTGGTTTGTGAGAAGAACACACATCCAAAACACACATGCAATGACACTGGTGTATCCATATGTGGTCTGTTGAAAGAACAGACATGCAATGACACTAGCTGTGGTTAATGAAAAGAATAGACATGCAATTACTTTGATGGATCCATATGTGGTTTGTGAAAAGAACACACATGCAATGACTCTAGATGTGGTTTGTGAGAAGAACACACATGCAATGACACTGGTGGATCCATATGTGGTTTTGAGAAGAACAGACATCCAATGACACTGGTGGATCCATATGTGGTTTGTGAGAAGAACACACATGCAATGACACTGGTGGATCCATATGTGGTTTGTGAGAAGAACACACATTTCAATGACTCTAGATGCGGTTTGTGAAAAGAACACACATGCAATGACACCTGTGGATCCATATGTGGTTTGTGATAATAACACACATCCAATGACACTGGTGGATCCATATGTGGTTTGTGAGAAGAACACACATCCAATGACACTGGGTGTGGTTTATGAAAAGAGCACACATCCAATGACACTGGTGGATCCTTATGTGGTTTGTGAGAAGAACACACATTTCAATGGTTGTAAATGTGGTATGTGAAAAGAACACACATGCAATGAAACTGGTGGATCCATATGTGGTTTGTGAGAAGAACACACATCCAATGACACTGGTGGATCCATGTGTGGTTTGTGAGAAGAACACACATGCAATAACACTGGGTGTGGTTCATGAAAAGAACACACAACCAATGAACTCTGGTGGATCCATATGTGGTTTGTCAGAAGAACACACATGCAATGACTCTAGCTGTGGTTTGTGAGAAGAACACACATGCAATCACACTGGTGGATCCATATGTGGTTTGTGAGATGAACACACATCCAATGACACTGGTGGATCCATGTGTGGTTTGTGAGAATAACACACATCCAAAACACACATGCAATGACACTGGTGGATCCATATGTGGTCTGTGGAAAGAACAGACATGCAATGACACTAGCTGTGGTTAATGAAAAGAACAAACATTCAACGACTCTGATGGATCCATATGTGGTTTGTGAAAAGAACACACATGCAATGACTCTAGTTGTGGTTAATGAAAAGAACACACATGCAATGACTATGGTGGATCCATGTGGTTTGTGAAAAGAACACACATGCAATGACTGTAGCTATGGTTAATGAAAAGAGCACACATGCAATGACACTGTTGGATCCATATGTGGTTTGTGAAAAGAACAGACATGCAATGAACTCTGGTGGATCTAGATGTGGTTTGTGAGAAGAACACACATGAAATAACACTGGTTGTGGTTCATGAAAAGAAAACACATGCAATGACACTAGTGGATCCTTATGTGGTTTGTGAAAAGAACACACTTGCAATGACTCTGGTGGATCCACATGTGGTTTGTGAGAAGAACACCCATCCAATGACACTGGTGGATCCATATGTGGTTTGTGAGAAGAACACACATGCAATGACTCTGGATGTGGTTTATGAGAAGAACACACACGCAATGACACTGGTGGATCCATATGTGCTTTGTGAGAAGAACACACATTTCAATGACTCTAGATGTGGTTTGTGAAAAGTACACACATGCAATGACACTAGTGGATCCATATGTGGTTTGTGAGAAAAACACACATCCAATGAGCCTGGTGGATCCATATGTGGTTTGTGAGAAGAACACACATCCAATGACACTGGGTGTGGTTCATGAAAAGGGCACACATCCAATGACACTGGTGGATCCTTATGTGGTTTGTGCGAAGAACACACATTTCAATGACTCTAGATGTGGTTTGTGAAAAGAACGCACATGCAATGAAACTAGTGGGTCCATATGTGGTTTGTGAGAAGAACACACATCCAATGACACTAGTGGATCCATGTGTGGTTTCTGAGAAGAACACACATGCAATAACACTGCGTGTGGTTCATGAAAAGAACACACATCCAATGAACTCTGGTGGATCCATATATGGTTTGTGAGAGGAACACACATGCAATGACTCTAGTTGTGGTTTGTGAGAAGAACACACATGAAATCACACTGGTGGATCCATATGTGGTTTGTGAGATGAACACACATCCAATGACACTGGTGGATCCATGTGTGGTTTGTGACAAGAACACACATCCAAAACACACATGCAATGACATTGGTGGATCCATATGTGGTCTGAGGAAAGAACAGACATGCAATGACACTAGCTTTGGTTAATGAAAAGAACAAACATGCAATGACTCTGATGGATCCATATGTGGTTTGTGAAAAGAACACACATGCAATGACTCTAGTTGTGGTTAATGAAAAGAACACACATGCAATGACTATGGTGGATCCATGTGTTTTGTTAAAAGAACACACATGCAATGACACTGGTGGATCCATATGTGGTTTGTGAGAAGAACACACATGCAATGACTCTGGATGTGGTTTATGAGAAGAACACACACGCAATGACACTGGTGGATCCATATGTGCTTTGTGAGAAGAACACACATTTCAATGACTCTAGATGTGGTTTGTGAAAAGTACACACATGCAATGACACTAGTGGATCCATATGTGGGTTGTGAGAAAAACACACATCCAATGACACTGGTGGATCCATATGTGGTTTGTGAGAAGAACACACATCCAATGACACTGGGTGTGGTTCATGAAAAGAGCACACATCAAATGACACTGGTGGATCCTTATGTGGTTTGTGAGAAGAACACACATTTCAATGACTCTAGATGTGGTTTGTGAAAAGAACGCACATGCAATGAAACTAGTGGGTCCATATGTGGTTTGTGAGAAGAACACACATCCAATGACACTGGTGGATCCATGTGTGGTTTCTGAGAAGAACACACATGCAATAACACTAGGTTTGGTTCATGAAAAGAACACACATCCAATGAACTCTGGTGGATCCATATGTGGTTTGTGAGAATAACACACATGCAATGACTCTAGTTGTGGTTTGTGAGAAGAACACACATGAAATCACACTGGTGGATCCATATGTGTTTTGTGAGATGAACACACATCCAATGACACCGGTGGATCCATGTGTGGTTTGTGACAAGAACACACATCCAAAACACACATGGAATGACATTGGTGGATCCATATGTGGTCTGAGGAAAGAACAGACATGCAATGACACTAGCTTTGGTTAATGAAAAGAACAAACATGCAATGACTCTGATGGATCCATATGTGGTTTGTGAAAAGAACACACATGCAATGACTCTAGTTGTGGTTAATGAAAAGAACACACATGCAATGACTATGGTGGATCCATGTGTTTTGTTAAAAGAACACACATGCAATGACTGTAGCTATGGTTAATGACAAGAACGCACATGCAATGACACTTTTGGATCCATATGTGGTTTGTGAAAAGAACAAACATGCAATGAACTCTGGTGGGTCTACATGTGGTTTGTGTGAAGAACACACATGCAATAAGACTGGTTGTGGTTCATGAAAATAAAACACATGCAATGACACTGGTGGATCCTTATGTGGTTTGTGAAAAGAACACACATACAATGACTCTGGTGAATCCACATGTGGTTTGTGAAAAGAACACAGATGCAATGACACTGGAGGATCAATGTGGTTTGTGAGAATAACAAACATGCAATGAACTCTGGTGGATCCATATGTGGTTTGTGAGAAGAAAACACATGCAATGACTCTAGATGTGGTTTATGAGAAAAACGTACATGCAATGACACTGGTGGATCCATATGTGGTTTGTGAAAAGAACACACATTTCAATGACTCTAGATGTGGTTTCTGAAAAGAGCACACATGCAATGATACTGGTGGATCCATATGTGGTTTGTGAGAAGAACACACATCCAATGACACTGGGGGTGGTTCATGAAAACAACACACATCCAATGAAACTAGTGGATCCTTATGTGGTTTGTGAAAAGAACACACATGCAATGACTCTAGATGTGGTTTGTGAGAAGAACATACATGCAATGACACTGGTGGATCCATATGTGGTTTGTGAGAAGAACACACATCTAATGACACTGGTGGATCCATATGTGGTTTGCGAGAAGAACACACATGCAATGACTCTAGATGTGGTTTATGAGAAGAACACACATGCAATGACATTGGTGGATCCATATGTAGTTTGTGAGAAGAATGCACATTTCAATGACTCTAGATGTGGTTTGTGAAAAGAACATACATGCAATGATACTGGTGGATCCATATGTGGTTTGTGAGAAGAACACACATGCAATGACATTGGGTGTGGTTCATGAAAAGAACACACATCCAATAACACTGGTGGATCCTTATGTGGGTTGTGAAAAGAACACACAGGCAATGACTCTAGATGTGTTTTGTGAGAAGAACACACATGTAGTGACACTGTTGGATCCATATGTGGTTTGTGAGAAGTACACACATGCAATGACTCTGGATGTGGTTTATCAGAAGAGCACACATGCAATGACACTGGTGGATCCATGTGTGGTTTGTGAGAAGAACACACATTTCAATGACTCTAGATGTGGTTTGTGAAAAGAACACACATGCAATGACATTAGTGGATCCATATGTGGTTTGTGATTAGAACACACATCCAATCACACTGGTGGATCCATATGTGGTTTGTGAGAGGAACACACATGCAATGACTCTAGATGGGGTTTATGAGAAGAACACACATGCAATGACACTAGTGGATCCATATGTGATTTGTGAAAAGAACACATATTTCAATGACTCTAGATGTGGTTTCTGAAAAAGAACAAACATGCAATGGCACTGGTGGATCCATATGTGGTTTGTGAGAAGAACACAAATTTCGATGACTCTAGATGTGGTTTTTGAGAAGAACACACATCCAATGACACTGGTCGAACCATATGTGGTTTGTGAGAAGAACACACATCCAACCCACACATGCAATGACACTGGTGTATCCATATGTAGTCTGTTGAAAGAACAAAGATGCCAAGACACTAGCTGTGGTTAATGAAATGAATAGACATGCAATTACTTTGATGGATCCATATGTGGTTTGTGAAAAGAACACACATGCAATGACTCTAGTTGTGGTTAATGAAAAGAACACACATGCAATGACTATGGTGGATCCATGTGGTTTGTTAAAAGAACACACATGCAATGAATGTAGCTATGGTTAATGAAAAGAACGCACATGCAATGACACTTTTGGATCCATATGTGATTTGTGAAAAGAACAGACATGCAATGAACTCTGGTGGGTCTAGATGTGGTTTGTGTGAAGAACACACATGCAATAAGACTGGTTGTGGTTCATGAAAATAAAACACATACAATGACACTGGTGGATCCTTATGTGGTTTGTGAAAAGAACACACATACAATGACTCTGGTGAATCCACATGTGGTTTGTGAAAAGAACACTGATGCAATGACACTAGTGGATCAATGTGCTTTGTGAGAATAACAAACATGCAATGAACTCTGGTGGATCCATATGTGGTTTGTGAGAAGAAAACACATGCAATGACTCTAGATGTGGTTTATGAGAAAAACACACATGCAATGACACTGGTGGATCCATATGTGGTTTGTGAAAAGAACACACATTTCAATACTCTAGATGTGGTTTCTGAAAAGAGCACACATGCAATGATACTGGTGGATCCATATGTGGTTTGTGAGAAGAACACACATCCAATGACACAGGGTGTGGTTCATGAAAACAACACACATCCAATGAAACTAGTGGATCCTTATGTGGTTTGTGAAAAGAACACACATGCAATGACTCTAGATGTGGTTTGTGAGAAGAACATACATGCAATGACACTAGTGGATCCATATGTGGTTTGTGAGAAGAACACACATCCAATGACACTGGTGGATCCATATGTGGTTTGTGAGAAGAACACAAATGCAATGACTATGGATGTGGTTTATGAGAAGAACACACATGCAATGACATTGGTGGATCCATATGTGGTTTGTGACAAGAATGCACATTTCAATGACTCTAGATGTGGTTTGTGAAAAGAACATACATGCAATGATACTGGTGGATCCATATGTGGTTTGTGAGAAGAAGACACATGCAATGACACTGGGTGTGGTTCATGAAAAGAACACACATCCAATAATACTGGTGGATCCTTATGTGGGTTGTGAAAAGAACACACATGCAATGACTCTAGATGTGGTTTGTGAGAAGAACACACATGCAGTGACACTGGTGGATCCATATGTGGTTTGTGAGAAGAACACACATCCAATGACACTGGTCGATCCATATGTTGTTTGTGAGAAGTACACACATGCAATGACTCTGGATGTGGTTTATGAGAAGAACACACATGCAATGACACTGGTGGATCCATATGTGGTTTGTGAGAAGAACACACATGCAATGACACTAGGTGTGGTTCATGAAAAGAAAACACATCCAATGAACTCTGGTGGATCCATATGTGGTTTATGAGAAGAACACACATGCAATGCCACTGGTGGATCCATATGTGGTTTGTGAGAAGAACACACATTTCAATGACTCTAGATGTGGTTTGTGAAAAGAACACACATGCAATGACACTGGTGGATCCATATGTGGTTTGTGATTAGAACGCACATCCAATCACACAAGTGGATCCATATGTGGTTTGTGAGAAGAACACACATGCAATGACTCTAGATGGGGTTTATGAGAAGAACACACATGCAATGACACTAGTGGATCCATATGTGGTTTGTGAAAAGAACACATATTTCAATGAATCTAGATGTGGTTTCTGAAAAGAACAAACATGCAATGGCACTGGTGGATCCATATGTGGTTTGTGAGAAGAACACAAATTTCAATGACTCTAGATGTGGTTTTTGAGAAGAACACACATCCAATGACACTGGTCGATCCATATGTGGTTTGGGAGAAGAACACACATACAACACACATATGCAATGACACTGGTGTATCCATATGTGGTCTGTTGAAAGAACAGACATGCAAAGACACTAGCTGTGGTTAATGAAAAGAATAGACATGCAGTTACTTTGATGGATCCATATGTGGTTTGTGAAAAGAACACACATGCAATGACTCTAGATGTGGTTTGTGAGAAGAACACACATGCAATGACACTGGTGGATCCATATGTGGTTTGTGAGAAGAACACACATCCAATGACACTAGTGGATCCACATGTGGTTTGTGAGAAGAACCCACATGCCATGCCTCTGGATGTTTTTTATGAGAAGAACACACATACAATGACACTGGTGGATCTATATGTGGTTTGTCAGAAGAACACACATTTCAGTGACTCTATATGTGGTTTGTGAAAAGAGCACACATGCAATGACACTGGTGGATCCATATGTGGTTTGTGAGAAGAACACACATCCAATGACACTAGTGGATCCATATGTGGTTTGTGAGAAGAACACACATCCAATGACACTGGGTGTGGTTTATGAAAAGAGCACACATCCAATGACACTGGTGGATCCTTATGTGGTTTGTGAGAAGAACACACATCCAATGTGTCACATCCCAAGATTTTCCAAATCTTGTAATGTGAAAAATAAATAAACAAAAATAAATTTTTGTTGAAAATCAGGGTGAAAAGAAACTTTTGTTCTAAAAGGAAACTTAAAATCCCATCTTGAACAAACTTTGGTTAAAGTTGGAATTCAACAAATCCAAATCAAGTGAAATGCATTCCTCAATGAATGTATCTGGAAATTTGAACATTTGGAAAATAAATCCAAAACCCTAAACCCTAATGGAAGAAAATCATTTTCCCAAAGTATCTCCAAGCCTATGGATTTGATCCATACCAAAATTGATCAACAAATATTCACAAAGGATCAAGAAAGACCATAGAAGTTGGTTTCACTCAATTTGGAACCATAAATAAAATCTTATGAATATAATAAGATAAGGAAATTGAATTTCCAAAGCTAATAAAGCCCTTACCAAAAACCCATACCAATTGGTGAACAAATAATCCTAAAGGGATTTAAAAAGATAAGCAATTAATAAAGAAAGTTTTATAATTGGAATTACTTTTTTGGATCTTTAAAATAAAGAGTTTTGGGTTTCAAAAGAAAAGGTAGATTTATAAATAAGGATTATTTTATAAAGCCAAATTAAACCTTGGCCAATATTTTGAAATAAAATGTTTTGTTTTGATTAAAATAGTAGAGGTTTATTTAAAACAAAATATAAAGGATTTAAATATCCAAGTTTAGTAATAAAGGTTTTACTATTTTCAAACATCAAAACTTATTTATTTATTTTAAATAAGTTTTCCAAGTATTTTATATTCTCAAAATAAAACCTACTGAAGTGTTTTGGTTTTATTTTAGATTTTCAAAATAAAGATTTTAATAAAACAAATCCTATTTGAATTATTAACTAAGGTCCATTTTATTTAATTATTAATGGACCCTATAGCAAAAATGTTATTTTGTTTTAAACAAGCTTTCCAAGTATTCTTTATTTCCAAATAAAACCTACTGATTTGGTTTTGAAAATATTTGGATTTCAAATGAAGATTTTATAAAATAAATTAAACCCTATTTTGAATTAATAACTAAGGTCTATTTATTTAATTATTAATAGATCTTAAAAGAATAAAAATATTATTTTATTTTGGGATTTGGTTTATGTTGATAAACAGAACCAAGTTCAAAGTTGTGAAGTGTGGTGTTTGTTTGAATTGATTTGGTTGATTGAATCATTTGTTTGAATTTCAAATCAGTAAATTGAAAATAGAAAAGGAAAAAGTTTCAGACAGAAAAGAAATAGAGCAGCCCACCATCTGGCCCAGCTCCAGCCCAACAGCCCACCTAGCCCACCTGTTCCCACGCCCCCGAAATGTTTTCTTTGCCGCGGACAGAACCCACGCAGTCGATGACAGCTTGGACCCACTTCTCCTTCCCCTCTTTCGCTGACGAGATGACCCCACCGCCACGCAGGCTTCTTCCTCACCCGCACGACCCCTTCTTCCTCCTCGCGTTAACGACGCCTGCCGTTGCTGCCTTTGAATGCCGCGATCAATTCGCATTGATGCCACGCCTTTACCTCGCCTTGACCATGCTCGATAAAACGCCAGCGTCCCTTCTTCATTTCCCCTCTGACTCCTCCCTCAAGCACGCCACCAGGCCGCCCCAATTCCTCCCCGAGCACCCTCTGTTCCGACGAAGTCCGGTGCCGATTCCGGCGACTCGACACCGCCCCGAGCCTCCCTGAGCATGCTGGCAGCTTCCCCACTCCCAGATGCATCTGCTGGTACCCTCCGTTCGCTCGCGCGTGTCCCTGAGCGTCGGCAACGTCTTCCCCGATCCAGCGTCCCCGTCTACTCCAACTGCGGCGACGTTCCCCGGTAAACCTGACCTCCCCTCCTTTCCTCGTGGACACGGTAGTGACTGCCATGACCTAATGGTGCCTTCCGTTTGTCCTAGGGTGCCCCTATCCTCGCCCTCGACAACCTCCAGCATCGCCGCCGTCTGGCTCTTCTCCGACGACGTCCACAGGTAGTATCCGACCACCCCGAGCCCTCTCTTTCACGCGAGAAGCTTCGCCTTGATCTTGCGCGACTAAATGCGTCTTCATTTTCCCTCGGGGCGAACCACAGCACCACCCTCGACGAGCTCCAGGACCATCGGACGCCGTCCACATCTCCGGCGAGCAATTAACCGCAACCTTGCGCGCCCCTCGTCGAACCATCAGCACGTTGAGCATCGCCGTGACCCCCTGAGCCCGGTGAGCATCTCCCCTTTCTCCCTCACCTCCTATAGCATCGGCACCGTCGTCGACCGACAGCTCCGCCGCCGGTAGCCACCGTAGCGCCGCCCATCTATGGCTGGTGTGCCTAGCACCGTTAGATCGTAATCGTATGGCCACGATAGAACATAACTGAAGCGGTAAGTAACCTTTGCGCTTCGCACGATTTAACTTAAATCCAACGGCTGTCGTCGCGTGATCCAACCGAAACGGTACCGACGAATAGGAAGTCGCCGCGTGTCCAGCTGATGATTTAAAAACAGATAGAAACCAGATTTGTATTGCAAATTGAAAACCCTATAACTTTGGATCCACACGTCCAAAAATTACAAATTTTATGTCGTTGGATTCAGGAGAACAAGACCTAGCCAACCATGCTCTTAGTTTAGTAAATAGTATTTGTTAGTTTTCTTGTTTTTGCAGATTCTTTTGTGAGCTCGTTAAGATTAGAAAAATTGTTTAAAAATGATTCTAGGGTTAAAACTTTTGCAAAATGGTTTGTTGTGACCTTACTGACCCTAGGAACCAACCCATGGTTTGGAAAATGAATTTGGAAAAGTTTAGAATGGAAAACTTGATTTAGCCCATTTCTAGCCAAATGAAAATAAAGATTTTGATTATGAAAATGTTTTTGTAAAGAAAACTTTGGGAAATTGTTTTAGATCAAACCTACTGACCATAGGAAACACTTTGTGGTTTCAAAATTGTATTTGGTGAAACAAAATAATGATTCTTTAATTTAAAACCATTTCTAGTCAAATAGAAATGTGGTTTATTTATTAAAAATGGTTTTGGAAGAAAACCTTTGGAAAATGTTTTGTTTTAAACCCTCTGACCCCAAATACCAAGTTTTATGGTTTGAAAACATATTTGGTGAACCCTATAGATTAATGCCTTAGTAAAAATATTTCTACACCACATAAAATGATACTTTGTTTTGAAAATGGTTTATGAAATAAAACCCATTTGCAAATGACTTTGCCATTTTGGTAAATGACCAATTTGGATCATACAAAGTTTAGAAATCCAATAGAGACCCTCTTTGCAAAAATAAAACTATCTTGTGCATGCTCCCAAGCATGAATTAGTTTCCATTGTCTTGTGTGTATGAATTTGTTTGAGTGATTATTGGTTTGGAATGTTAGTTGATTTTGTGTTTGCTTGATTGACTTGTAGTGAAGTTAGAGAAGTGTGAGACTAGCAAGATCAAGGAGTGAACCCATACTCTACCAAAATGGCAAGTGATGCTTCATACTTTCTATCCCATTACTTTCATTATGCACTAGTGATTTTGCTAAGTAAAACTTGCATGGATTTTGCTAAGTATAAACCTTGCTATAGGAAAACCTAGTAGATGAATCCTTAGTAGGATTTTCCTAAGTTAAGATTCCTATTACTATCAAGCTTAGCCTAGCTAATAGAAAACATGGGTGGAATATATATTCATACTATGGAAAAATATCCTAAGTCTAAGGACTTGTGTTTTGTTTAATAAAACAACTAAGTTAATGAATCACCTGGGTGGAATGGGACTTTCTTGGTGGTTTTTGGTTGAGTGGTTCACAAGGCCCATGTTTATGGTTGACCTTGTGTATCTCACTTGTGGATGGCCACCCAGGAACAAAGAGATTTGAGATGTCAAATGTTGAGAAGCTTCAAGTGCAACCACTTGGCAATATGGGCTCTGCCATGATCATATAGGTTGCAAGAACTTAGCCATATGGACAGTTGGTGGTAGTGTTTGATAGGTTGGAGCGCGTCCATTTTGGTCTAAGGGAAGGCTTCTGAGAGATCTTGTCTTGGGAAACCAAGTCTTGTGGGGAAAGTGCACCACCTCTGCAGAGTGTAAAATCTAAGTACTTAGCCATGTCCCTGGTAAAGGACAATTTGAGCATCAAGACATGGAAGCAATCAAGAATCTCATCATTCAAATTTCTAAGTTAAAATCTTGTGGTTTGAACAAGGGTTGTTTGAAATCTTCAATCTTTGATTGAGAGATGCCTTGTAAAGGATCTTCAATCTTTGATTGAGAAAAATGATTTTATCAAAGCAAAAACTTAGTATTTTCAAATGTTAAGGAAAAATCTATTTTGAGCAATGCAAGCCTCAACTCCACTTAGCCAAATGCATATAGATGATAGAATCCACTATACTACCATAGTATCACTTGCCAATACAATTCAAATGTATTGACCCTTGTGGCTGTAACTTGTAATGTTGCAGGTTGATTGATTTTAGTGAAGATTGTTTGATTAGGATTACAAAGTCTACAACCAACATCTGCCTGTGGCACTTGAAGATGAAGGACCCCATGATTATAGTTATTCCGCTGCAATGTAATGTAATAGCCAAATGAGCTATGTAAGATGTAATAAAATTATGTTATTCCTGGTTATAAAGTTATATTATGACCTTTGTTTCTTGATATTACATCTTAAACTGTGGATTCTAGCTATTGATCCAGGGACTAGCATTGTAAACACAGGAGGGATCAATCTTATTAAAGATTGGGATCTCTATAAGATGGTATCAGAGCATTGTGTTGCCTGTAGGATTTGTAAACCTAGGATTGGACAAAAACCCTTAGAAAACATAGGAGTTATATTTGTTCCAAAACTTATTTACAAACAATCTTGTAAACTCTTCCCTTAACAATTTTGATTTCAACACTACATCTCTTCCACTTCAAACTTAATGTAAAAGCCTATCCCATGACCAAAGACATCTCCATGTGCTAAGGACATCTTCAACTCTAATGACTTCAACTTCTTCAACTCTAAATGACTTCAACATCTTCAACATATTCACCAAGGACTTCAACCATGGTTATCACTAAAGAGTACAAGTGAGACAGGAAATGTTACTCAAGACTTGAAGACTAAGGAAAAACAACTTAGAAGGAACCATGACCGCCTTTGAAGTTTTGTGACCAAGATTCAAGAAATTCTCCAAGGATACAAAGATCTTGCTCAAGAATAATCAACCAAGAAGGAAGGAAAAATTTCAAGTGAACCATATAGATGGACCACCATATTTAGTTTAAGTCAAACCCACCAACTTATGTGGTGTAACAAAAATATTTTTGGTTGCCTAAAAATATGCTTGAAACTTGTTGTTTGAGTGGAATGTTTGTTTGTGGTTGCTTGCACATTGCTTGTGTGAATTGTGATGTTTGTGATTAGAATTTAATTCCTTAGAACTCTTTTGCCTTTCTAATCCCAATTCTACCCAAACAGATGACTTCTCCAAGAGACTCCAACATCAAAGATGATGACAACAACAACAACCAAGAGATGCACATGAGAGAACAACTACTAGCAAACCAAACCCAATTAAGCCAAGTGACAACTCAGCTTTTAGCCAACAACAATGGACTAGACCCAGCCATACAAAGGATTTTGAAAATTCAATCCCAATTGTTGCAAGGGATGTCCACTCAAATGATCAACATTGGAGACAACTCTTCCAAAGGAGTTTATGACAACAAAGATGGCAAAGATGTTATTTTAGAAGGAACCAAAGCTTGCAATATTTGTGGAGACAAGGATCATACTTCCAAGGAGCATGGAGATCAATGCCCCAATTGTGAAGAGAAACATCCAACTAATCAATGCCCCACATCTCAAGTAACTTGTTTCCTATGTGAAGGAAATGATCATGCTCCTATCCAATGCCCCATCTATTCCCTAGTTCAACAAAGGAAACAAGGTGGAGCACAACAACGGATTGTAGATTTTCATGAGAGAGCCAAGTCTACCAAGAAGGATGAAGACAAAGGAAAATCTCCACTTGTACCTCCATGCAATGTGACCCAATTTAAAGGACCAAAGAGGAGGCATATGAATTATCCAAAGAGCAATAGAAGGTCAAGGAGACCAGTAGACATTCCTACCTATGAGATAACATATGAAGAACATGAACTAGAAGCACTCCTAGCTTTGGAGAAACCCAAGAAGAAGAAGAACCAAGGAAACAAGCAAGAGGCAATGATATCAAAGGAAAAGAAAGATATCAGCCAAGTGATGTGTTTCAATTGCAAAGAACCAGGACATTATGCAAGCAATTGTCCAGAAAAGATGAAGCACAAGATAAACAAGCCTATGAAGGATCTCAGCCTTGTCACATGTTTCAAGTGTGGAAACAAAGGACACTATGCAGATGTTTGCCCAGAGAGATTTCAACAAGATCCCAAGAAAGCCAAGATGTAATTTAGTTGGAAAATTTTTAAGGGTGGTAGTACCCTAGTTGTTTTGAACCTGCTTGTAACCCTAGCCTCCCCAAATCTCGGGACGAGATTTATTTTAAGGGTGGTAGCCTGTCACATCCCAAGATTTTCCAAATCTTGTAATGTGAAAAATAAATAAACAAAAATAAATTTTTGTTGAAAATCAGGGTGAAAAGAAACTTTTGTTCTAAAAGGAAACTTAAAATCCCATCTTGAACAAACTTTGGTTAAAGTTTGAATTCAACAAATCCAAATCAAGTGAAATGCATTCCTCAATGAATGTATCTGGAAATTTGAACATTTGGAAAATAAATCCAAAACCCTAAACCCTAATGGAAGAAAATCATTTTCCCAAAGTATCTCCAAGCCTATGGATTTGATCCATACCAAAATTGATCAACAAATATTCACAAAGGATCAAGAAAGACCATAGAAGTTGGTTTCACTCAATTTGGAACCATAAATAAAATCTTATGAATATAATAAGATAAGGAAATTGAATTTCCAAAGCTAATAAAGCCCTTACCAAAAACCCATACCAATTGGTGAACAAATAATCCTAAAGGGATTTAAAAAGATAAGCAATTAATAAAGAAAGTTTTATAATTGGAATTACTTTTTTGGATCTTTAAAATAAAGAGTTTTGGGTTTCAAAAGAAAAGGTAGATTTATAAATAAGGATTATTTTATAAAGCCAAATTAAACCTTGGCCAATATTTTGAAATAAAATGTTTTGTTTTGATTAAAATAGTAGAGGTTTATTTAAAACAAAATATAAAGGATTTAAATATCCAAGTTTCGTAATAAAGGTTTTACTATTTTCAAACATCAAAACTTATTTATTTATTTTAAATAAGTTTTCCAAGTATTTTATATTCTCAAAATAAAACCTACTGAAGTGTTTTGGTTTTATTTTAGATTTTCAAAATAAAGATTTTAATAAAACAAATCCTATTTGAATTATTAACTAAGGTCCATTTTATTTAATTATTAATGGACCCTATAGCAAAAATGTTATTTTGTTTTAAACAAGCTTTCCAAGTATTCTTTATTTCCAAATAAAACCTACTGATTTGGTTTTGAAAATATTTGGATTTCAAATGAAGATTTTATAAAATAAATTAAACACTATTTTGAATTAATAACTAAGGTCTATTTATTTAATTATTAATAGATCTTAAAAGAATAAAAATATTATTTTATTTTGGGATTTGGTTTATGTTGATAAACAGAACCAAGTTCAAAGTTGTGAAGTGTGGTGTTTGTTTGAATTGATTTGGTTGATTGAATCATTTGTTTGAATTTCAAATCAGTAAATTGAAAATAGAAAAGGAAAAAGTTTCAGACAGAAAAAAAATAGAGCAGCCCACCATCTGGCCCAGCTCCAGCCCAACAGCCCACCTAGCCCACCTGTTCCCACGCCCCCGAAATGTTTTCTTTACCGCGGACAGAACCCACGCAGTCGATGACAGCCTGGACCCACTTCTCCTTCCCCTCTTTCGCTGACGAGATGACCCACCGCCACGCAGGCTTCTTCCTCACCCGCACGACCCCTTCTTCCTCCTCGCGTTAACGACGCCTGCCGTTGCTGCCTTTGAATGCCGCGATCAATTCGCATTGATGCCGTGCCTTTACCTCGCCTTGACCATGCTCGATAAAACGCCAGCGTCCCTTCTTCATTTCCCCTCTGACTCCTCCCTCAAGCACGCCACCAGGCCGCCCCAATTCCTCCCCGAGCACCCTCTGTTCCGACGAAGTCCGGTGCCGATTCCGGCGACTCGACACCGCCCCGAGCCTCCCTGAGCACGCTGGCAGCTTCCCCACTCCCAGACGCATCTGCTGGTACCCTCCGTTCGCTCGCGCGCATCCCTGAGCGTCGGCAACGTCTTCCCCGAGCCAGCGCCGCCGTCTGCTCCAACTGCGGCGATGTTCCCCGGTAAACCTGACCTCCCCTCCTTTCCTCGTGGACATGGTAGTGACTGCCATGACCTAATGGTGCCTTCCGTTTGTCCTAGGGTGCCCCCTATCCTTGCCCTCGACAACCTCCAGCATCGCCGCCGTCTGGCTCTTCTCCGATGACGTCCACAGGTAGTATCCGACCACCCCGAGCCCTCTCTTTCACGCGAGAAGCTTCGCCTTGATATTGCGCGACTAAATGCGTCTTCATTTTCCCTCGGGGCGAACCACAGCACCACCCTCGACGAGCTCCAGGACCATCGGACGCCGTCCACATCTCCGGCGAGCAATTAACCGCAACCTTGCGCGCCCCTCGTCGAACCATCAGCACGTTGAGCATCGCCGTGACCCCCTGAGCCCGGTGAGCATCTCCCCTTTCTCCCTCACCTCCTGTAGCATCGGCACCGTCGTCGACCGACAGCTCCGCCGCCGGTAGCCACCGCAGCGTCGCCCATCTGTGGCTGGTGTGCCTGGCACTGTTAGATCGTAATCGTATGGCCACGATAGAACGTAACTGAAGCGGTAAGTAACCTCTGTGCGCCGCACGATTTAACTTAAATCCAACGGCTGTCGTCGCGTGATCCAACCGAAACGGTACCGACGAATAGGAAGTCGCCGCGTGTCCAGCTGATGATTTAAAAACAGATAGAAACCAGATTTGTATTGCAAATTGAAAACCCTATAACTTTGGATCCACACGTCCAAAAATTACAAATTTTATGTCGTTGGATTCAGGAGAACAAGACCTAGCCAACCATGCCCTTAGTTTAGTAAATAGTATTTGGTAGTTTGCTTGTTTTTGCAGATTCTTTTGTGAGCTTGTTAAGATTAGAAAAATTGTTTAAAAATGATTTTAGGGTAAAAACTTTTGCAAAATGGTTTTTTGTGACCTTACTGACCCTAGGAACCAACCCATGGTTTGGAAAATGAATTTGGAAAAGTTTAGAATGGAAAACTTGATTTAGCCCATTTCTAGCCAAATGAAAATAAAGATTTTGATTATGAAAATGTTTTTGTAAAGAAAACTTTGGGAAAATGTTTTAGATCAAACCTACTGACCATAGGAAACACGTTGTGGTTTCAAAATTGTATTTGGTGAAACAAAATAATGATTCTTTAATTTAAAACCATTTCTAGTCAAATAGAAATGTGGTTTATTTATTAAAAATGGTTTTGGAAGAAAACCTTTGGAAAATGTTTTGTTTTAAACCCTCTGACCCCAAATACCAAGTTTTATGGTTTGAAAACATATTTGGTGAACCCTATAGATTAATGCCTTAGTAAAAACATTTCTACACCACATAAAATGATACTTTGTTTTGAAAATGGTTTATGAAATAAAACCCATTTGCAAATGACTTTGCCATTTTGGTAAATGACCAATTTGGATCATACAAAGTTTAGAAATCCAATAGAGACCCTCTTTGCAAAAATAAAACTATCTTGTGCATGCTCCCAAGCATGAATTAGTTTCCATTGTCTTGTGTGTATGAATTTGTTTGAGTGATTATTGGTTTGGAATGTTAGTTGATTTTGTGTTTGCTTGATTGACTTGTAGCGAAGTTAGAGAAGTGTGAGACTAGAAAGATCAAGGAGTGAACTCATACTCTACCAAAAAGGCAAGTGATGCTTCATACTTTCTATCCCATTACTTTCATTATGCACTAGTGATTTTGCTAAGTAAAACTTGCATGGATTTTGCTAAGTATAAACCTTGCTATAGGAAAACCTAGTAGATGAATCCTTAGTAGGATTTTCCTAAGTTAAGATTCCTATTACTATCAAGCTTAGCCTAGCTAATAGAAAACATGGGTGGAATATATATTCATACTATGGAAAAATATCCTAAGTCTAAGGACTTGTGTTTTGTTTAATAAAACAACTAAGTTAATGAATCACCTGGGTGGAATGGGACTTGCTTGGTGGTTTTTGGTTGAGTGGTTCACAAGGCCCATGTTTATGGTTGACCTTGTGTATCTCACTTGTGGATGGCCACCCAGGAACAAAGAGATTTGAGATGTCAAATGTTGAGAAGCTTCAAGTGCAACCACTTGGCAATATGGGCTCTGCCATGATCATATAGGTTGCAAGAACTTAGCCATATGGACAGTTGGTGGTAGTGTTTAATAGGTTGGAGCGCGTCCATTTTGGTCTAAGGGAAGGCTTCTGAAAGATCTGGCCTTGGGAAACCAAGTCTTGTGGGGAAAGTGCACCACCTCTGCAGAGTGTAAAATCTAAGTACTTAGCCATGTCCCTGGTAAAGGACAATTTGCGCATCAAGACATGGAAGCAATCAAGAATCTCATCATTCAAATTTCTAAGTTAAAATCTTGTGGTTTGAACAAGGGTTGTTTGAAATCTTCAATCTTTGATTGAGAGATGCCTTGTAAAGGATCTTCAATCTTTGATTGAGAAAAATGATTTTATCAAAGCAAAAACTTAGTATTTTCAAATGTTAAGGAAAAATCTATTTTGAGCAATGCAAGCCTCAACTCCACTTAGTCAAATGCATATAGATGATAGAATCCACTATACTACCATAGTATCACTTGCCAATACAATTCAAATGTATTGACCCTTGTGGCTGTAACTTGTAATGTTGCAGGTTGATTGATTTTAGTGAAGATTGTTTGATTAGGATTACAAAGTCTACAACCAACATCTGCCTGTGGCACTTGAAGATGAAGGACCCCATGATTATAGTTATTCCGCTGCAATGTAATGTAATAGCCAAATGAGCTATGTAAGATGTAATAAAATTATGTTATTCCTGGTTATAAAGTTATATTATGACCTTTGTTTCTTGATATTACATCTTAAACTGTGGATGCTAGCTATTGATCCAGGGACTAGCATTGTAAACACAGGAGGGATCAATCTTATTAAAGATTGGGATCTCTATACAATGACACTGGTGGATCCATGTGTGGTTTCTGATAAGAACACACATGCAATAACATTGGGTGTGGTTCATGAAAAGAACACACAACCAATGAACTCTGGTGGATCCATATGTGGTTTGTGAGCTGAAAACACATCCAATGACACTGGTGGATCCATCTGTGGTTTGTGAGAATAACACACATCCAAAACACACATGAAATGACACTGGTGGATCCATATGTGGTCTGTGGAAAGAACAGACATGCAATGACACTAGCTGTGGTTAATGAAAATAACAAACTTGCAACAACTCAGATGGATCCATATGTGGTTTGTGAAAAGAACACACATGCAATGACTCTAGTTGTGGTTAATGAAAATAACACACATGAAATGACTCTGTTGGATCCATGTGGTTTGTGAAAAGAACACACATGCAATGACTCTAGATGTGGTTTGTGAGAAGAACACACATGCAATGACACTGTGGATCCATATATGGTTTGTGAGAAGAACACACATTTCAATGACTCTAGATGTGGTTTGTGAAAAGAACAAACATGCAATGACACTAGTGGATCCATATGTGGTTTGTGAGAAGAACACAAATCCAATGACACTTGTGGATCCATATGTGGTTTGTGAGAAGTACACACATGCAATGACTCTAGATGTGGTTTGTGAGAAGAACACACATGCAATGACACTGGTGGATCCATATGTGGTTTGTGAGAAGAACACACAACCAATAACATCGGTGGATCCATATGTGGTTTGTGAGACGAACACACATGCAATAACCCTTGGTGTGGTTCATCAAAAGAACACACATCCAATGAACTCTGGTGGATCCATATGTGGTTTGTGAGATGAACACACATCCAATGACACTGGTGGATCCATGTGTGGTTTGTGAGAAGAACAAAAATCCAAAACACACATGCAATGACACTGGTGGATCCATATGTGGTCTGTGGAAAGAACAGACATGCAATGACACTAGCTGTGGTTAATGAAAAGAATACACATGCAATGACTATGGTGGATCCATGTGGTTTGTGAAAAGAACACACATGCAATGACTATAGCTATGGTTAATTAAAAGAACACACATGCAAGGACATTGTTGGATCCATATGTGGTTTTTGAAAAGAACAGGCATGCAATGAACTTTGGTGGATCTAGATGTGGTTTGTGAGAAGAACACACATGCAATCACACTGGTTGTGGTTCATGAAAAGAACAGACATGCAATGACACTGGTGGATCCTTATGTGGTTTGTGAAAAGAACACACATGCAATGACTCTGGTGGATCCACATGTGGTTTGTAAGAAGAACACACATGCAATGACACTGGGTCTGGTTCATGAAAAGAAAACACATCCAATGAACTCTGGTGGATCCATACGTGGTTTGTGAGAAGAACACACATGCAATGACTGTAGATGTGGTTTGTGAGAAGAACACACATGCAATGACACTGGTGGATCCATATGTGGTTTGTGAGAATAACACACATTTCAATGACTCTAGATGTGGTTTCTAAAAATAACACACATGCAATGACACTGGTGGATCCATATGTGGTTTGTGAGAAGAACACACATCCAATTACACTGGTTGTGGTTCATGAAAAGAACACACATCCAATGACACTGGTGGATCCTTATGTGGTTTGTGAAAATAACACACATGCAATGACTCTAGATGTGGTTCGTGAGAAGAACACACATGCAATGACACTGGTGGATCCACATGTTGTTTGTGAGAAGAACACACATCCAATGACACTAGTGGATCCATATGTGGGTTGTGATAAGAACACACATGCAATGATTCTGGATGTGGTTTATGAGAAGAACACACATGCAATGACACTACTGGATCCATATGTGGTTTGTTAGAAGAACACACATTTCAATGACTCTAGATGTGGTTTGTGAAAAGAGCACACATACAATGACACTAGTGGATCCATATGTGGTTTGTGAGAAGAACACACATCCAATGACACTGGTGGATCCATATGTTGTTTGTGAGAAGAACACACATCCAATGACACTGGGTGTGGTTCATGAAAAGAGCACACATCTAATGACACTGGTGGATCCTTATGTGGTTTGTGAAAAGAACACACATGCAATGACTCTAGATGTGGTTTGTGAAAAGAACACACATGCAATGACACTGGTAGATCCATATGTGGTTTCTGAGAAGAACACACAACCAATGACATTGGTTGATCCATATGTGGTTTGTGAGACGAACACAAATGCAATAACACTTGGTGTGGTTCATCAAAAGAACACACATCCAATGAACTCTAGCGGATCCATATGTGGTTTGTGAGATGAACACACATCCAATGACACTGGTGGATCCATGTGTGGTTTGTGAGAAGAACACAAATGCAAAACACACATGCAATGACACTGGTGGAGCCATATGTGGTCTGTGGAAAGAACAGTCATGCAATGACACTAGTTGTGGTTAATGAAAAGAACAAAAATGCAATGACTCTGATGGATCCATATGTGGTTTGTGAAAAGAACACACATGCAATGAATCTAGTTGTGGTTAATGAAAAGAACACACATGTAATAACTATGGTGGATCCATGTGGTTTGTGAAAAGAACACACATGCAATGACTGTAGCTATGGTTAATGAAAAGAACACACATGCAATGACACTGTTGGATCCATATGTGGTTTGTGAAAAGAACAGACATGCAATGAACTCTGGTGGATCTAGGTGTGGTTTGTGAGAAGAACACACATGCAATAACACTGGTTGTGGTTCATGAAAAGAACACACATGCAATGACACTGGTGGATCCTTATGTGGTTTGTGAAAAGAACACACATGCAATGACTTTGGTGGATCCACATGTGGTTTGTGAAAAGAACACTCATGCAATGACACTGGTGGATCAATGTGGTTTGTGAGAATAACAGACATGCAATGAACTCTGGTGGATCCATATGTGGTTTGTGAGAGAACACACATGCAATGACACTTGGTGTGGTTCATGAAAAGAAAACACATCGAATGAACTCTGGTGGATCCATATGTGGTTTGTGAAAAGAACACACATGCAATGACTCTAGATGTGGTTTATGAGAAGAACACTGATGCGCTCGATGATCGACATAGAGCTCGTTGGGGACCCCTAGAGGAAGGTATGATGAGCACAGCAGCAAGTTTTCCCTCAGTTATGAAACAAAGCTTTAATCGAACCAGTAGGAGGAAGGAAACACCCCAAAGGTGTTACTAATTGAGCTTTGGCAGGGCGCACTACTGGTGCTAGTAGCAACGTGGATACCTGCACAAAACAACCACAGAACATTGTCCCCAACTTGCGATGAGGTTGTCAATCTCACCGTGTTTTTCGGAAAACAAAGGATTAAACGTATCGAATGGAAAGAAGTAAAAGTTTGCAGAAAGTAAACACAAAGCAGTAAACAGTTGTAGATTGTATGTAAAGAAGAAGGACCGGGATCCATAGTTCACTAGAGGTGGCTCTCCTTAGATAGATAACATGCTGGGTGAAAAAATTACAGCGAGGCAATTGACAAACACCGAGAAAGCAATACATGCATATACTAATCATCTTGACTCCTTTGAGACTTGATTGGGCATTACAACATAATACATAGACCGCCATCCAACTGCATCTATGACTAATAATCCACCTTCAGGTTATCATCTAAACCCCCTCCAGTATTAAGTTGCAAGCAACATATTATTGCTTTACGAACTGCGTGTAAGGTAAACAATACAATTGTTCTATGAACAAAGGATTGTTGTTTTCTCCCTAGTAGCAACAGCACATCTAGTACCTTAGAGATTTCTGTCACTTCCCCAGATTACCAGAGGCATGAACCCACTATCGAGCATAAATACTAACTCTTGGAGTTGCTAGCATCTACTTGGCCAAGATAGCTACTAACAACGGAAAGCATGCAAGATCTCGAATAACAAAGACATGATAGAATCAATAATCAGTCTGAAATAGCATATCAATATCCATCGGATCCCCGCAAACACAACATGTATGAATTACAAATAGATGATCTTGATCATGAACGGAGTTTAGAAGATCTAAACATGAAAGCACAAAGGAGGAGAAACCAGCCATCTAGCTACTACATGGATCCGTAGTCTAAGGATGAACTACTCACGCATCACACCGAAGGCTTGCATGGTGATGAAGAAGGCCTCTAGGGTGAATTCCCCTCTCCGGTAGGGTGCCGGGAAGAGCTTCAGATCCCTCCTGATCTAGGGATGGAGATGGCGGCGGCTACAGACTCTTTCGTGGATTTTTGATCGGGTACTTAGGGTTTCCGTCCCGAGGGCAACTTATAGGCGGAAGGAGAGGCCGAGGGGGTGCTGGGGTCGGCCAGACCACCCCCTGGCGCGGGCCAGGCCTGGCCGCGTGGCCAGGTGGTGTGGGCGGCCCCTAGCCCTTATCCGTCTCGTATTCTGGCACTCGATCCCTTCCGTAAAAATAGGCACTTTGGCTTTTGTCCCGTCCAATTCCGAGAATATTCATTTTCTGACTTTCCTGGAACCAAAAACAGCAGAAAATAGGCAGCTAGCACTATGGCTCTTGTTAATAGGTTAGTCCAAGAAATCATAATAAAAGTACTCCAAAGTTGGAACAAAACACAAGAAAGTGGATAAAACCAAGCATGGAACATCAAAAATTATAGATACATTTGCAATGTATCAACATCCCCAAGCTTAACTCCTGCTCGTCCTCGAGTAGGTAAGTGATAAAAAGAATAATTTTTGAGGTGACATGCACCATCAAAGACTTGATCAAAGTATTTGCAAAACATTCAAGGCTGGGATCAAAGTACTTCAATCATAACATGAAAGACAAAGTTCTAGCAATAAGCAAAGAGACTATGATGCAACATGAAAAGGCACAAACAAAAGATTCATGAATAACATGCTTTGCAAGACGTTTGTTTGTTTCACATAAAGAAAACATAGCATAAAAGTATTCAGCTTGTCCCTCAATAGAGTAGAAAATATAAATGCATGGGACACCTTCAAAGTTCATAAGAGTGACTAGATACAATAGTTTCAAACAAGCAACAACAAGTTATGCATCAATCAACTAGTCTTGGGACAATGCACATAGAACTAAGAATGGCCACTATGCTCTCAAAGTAGTGCATAAAGATAGAAGGAGGAGACTCAATATAATGGTGGAAGAAAGGCCTTTTGTAAAAGGAAGTAGGGATTCAAGTCTCATAAAGAGCTTCCAAAAATTATGGTACTTGTAGCTTTCAGCTCTCATTGCCCCTATCATAAGCATCTTGAAGGTGATTAAGGTTAAAGTGACACAACTAAGAGGATATGCTTGACAAGTTATAAACCGAAATCTCATGCCCCTTACTTACGAAGACCGATCCTCATGCTACTCAACTTCAGTCACGAGTAAGCTCATGTCATTGTAAGTATATGTGTATCATTAAGAACCGCCAACGGGGTACCCCTTGCACATGATACGGGAGCTTTCCCATAGTCAAAATGACAAGGCAAGCAGACAATGAGCATCTGAGCGATCTTTTTATTTGCTATTTGCATAGGTTTTTATTGAGGATGCTTCATAGAGTGCTCATTATGGTCATGCTGCAAGTTTCCACCATGATTAGGCATGGCTTAGGCTAGCGGCCTAGGCGTTTCTCTAACACACATACAAACTCCATGATCATACAAGTTCCACATTTATTTCACACCGCCGGGATCCGTAAGCAAAAGAACATAATATCAATGGGGTACAAAGTACAAGTGCAATGTTGAAAGCGTTCCCCATGAAACATGGTTCTGCTAATTTCAACTTATAAAGCACAAGCATATACGCAACAAAGAAGGACCCAATGGTTCAAGTTTATTAGAGGCAAAAAAGTAAAGTGTGCCATCAAGTTCGTGAGAGCTTTAATCACTAGTTTTCTCATAACAAGTGAAAGGTAGACAAAAGCATGAATATACTTGGAATAGCATAAGATAGTAGGTAGGTATGGTGAACTCTTTGGAATAACTTGGTTTAGGGAGTTGGATGCATGAGTAGAACTCATACTTTTTTGTGGAGGCTAGCAAAAGATTGGGAGCGACAAACTAAGAGAGCAATAATGGCCATAATCATGCAGAGCGACAAAACATCATTGATCACAGCATAAAGTGATACTACAAGTTGAAAACTAAAGGATCATAAAGGCTATGGTGACTTGAGATAGTCATAACATGGTGTGAGCATGTGCCAAGTCAACCCAAATAAAGCATCAAAGGAGAATACCACTGTATTATGCTTTAATATGCTAAAACAACGCATGATTCATCCAAGGCACATTAAGAAATCTCATTTTTTTATAACAAGTCATGCTACAGGAAAGAATACTAAGCATAAAGCCAAAACAATATCAATCATGGCATGACAAAGCATAGCCACAGTCAAAAACGAGCTCTTTTTACCACAAAAGTATGCACTTTCCTACTCTTTTCCAAACCAAACCAAACTATTTGCAAACCAAAGTATGAAAGAGGGGGTCCAACCAACTTATTCATAGAACTAAACAAACCAAGCAAACTAAAAACCAAAACCAAAACGAAAAAGAAGACGCTCCAAGAACAACACAACTGTGCAAGAAACAATAAAAATGAAGCGTTTGGAAGAAAAACCTGGGATTTTTATTGATGAAGAAGGGGATACCTTGGGCATCTGTAGCATCCCAATTGTCTAACAATTGTAATGCTACTTGGTTTAGTAATATAATGGCTACTTCAAATATATAATTGTTGCATCATAAATATATCATGCTCATGTCATCATGCCACCTTGCATTTGAGCATCATATAAAACACTTTTTGTTTTGGTTCTTCCCTCATATGCATTGAAAATTGTATTTGCCTCTTGATATTGTATTTGGTTCTTGATATATTGTTTAATGCCCAAGTTGAGTTGGGGGCATATCTTTTATTCCACTCCACCACCTTTTCTTTCACCACCTTATAATTCCACCATCCAACTAAATATGAGCTTGGCACTTATTGGGTTTTACCTCTAGATCATGTGGGTTGGGATGGATCCAATTCTTTTTCCACATGCTCTCATCTTAGCATCATGTTGTTTTCACATTAGTGATAAATGAGAGCCACATGGACACCTTTGCATGCCTTGTGAGTGGAACCCTTTTTCCTAGCTTCCATATGGATTATTATGGGTTTATGCTCATGTTGGGATATTTTGGGGACTATTAAGCATCTAGTGGTATATACACACTAGCAAGTCCCAATTTTACTCAAATATGATCATCTCCATCTATTCCACTTGGGACTTTCTTTTAAATTCTTTGCCTGGCTTTATTCCACTTGTGGGAATGCCTAAGATTAATGCCATGTGATATAATTGTTTTCACAAGAATAAACATGGTATTAAATACTTTGCATGGGCCATGCAAGTACCACCTTTTGCTTGTCCTTTGGATTTTATTTGAATTTTGAGTGGATATTTTCCCCATATCTCTCTCTACCCTCTTATGCTTGATCTTGCTTGATGCATGCAAGCATCTAACCCTAAAACCTACATCTACCTCCATCCATCCCCTCACCACCTTTTTATCTCACCCTCTCTTTTCTTGTCTAGATCTTGTTGAGCTTGACTTGTTCTAGCTTGGTCTTGTCAAAAGAAAGCCACCCCATCTTGTCTCTCTCTCTAAACCCTAAACCATACCACTCATCTCTCCTCTCTCTTTACCATCCTCTCTAACCACACCCCCATCTAAACCTAACCCTCCCCTTGGTCTCTCCTTGCTGAGCCCCTCCTAGCTGGCCCCACCTGGCCACCTTGGACCACCTAGCTACCACCCCAACCAAACCCTAGCTACACCCGAGCCATACCTTCCCCACTCCCAACCCTAGCATCTAACCGAGCCTACCCCTCTCTCTCTAGCTTTCTCTCCCTGCCTCAGCAGCCCCAGCCCGAGCCTCCCCTGCCTGCCTGGCCTCGCCCTGGCCCCACCTGCAGCCCCATGTGCCTACCTGCCGCAGCCCGAGCCTGCCTAGCACGTGAAGAAGGAGAAAAAGTGGCCGACGCCACCTTTCCCCTCCACCACGCCATCTACCCTCCCTCTCTCCATTCCTATCTACCCCCACCTCTCTGCCTTGCCCTGCTACCTCTCCCAGATCTCCCCAGGGCGCCTGCCGCTCCTCTCCTCCCTCTCCACCGACGCCACTCTCTCTCGCCGGCCACCGCCAGTATATCGTCGCCTCGTCGATCGGGCCGTCAAGCTCTACGTGGTGGTGATCGTGGAGACCAAGGACCTGTCCTGCATCGCCCCCATCCACGCCAGCGAGGAGGAGGAGCCTCGGACCTGCCGCAGCACCGCGTGGCCGACGAGAAACCCTAGCTCCAGATCGTCTGCCTCGTCGCCGATCGACCGCTCCCCTGCCCGATCCGACGCCACCGACAGCCTCGCGGTGAGCCTCTCTACCCCCCTGACATGGTCCGCCTCTCTGAACCGCCCTAGCTTCGCCGGACTTTCCGTCTAACGGACTCCGCGCGCCGGAGTGCACTGGCGTCTGCACGCTCTCGCTCCGCGTAGCACCTCACCTAGGCCACGCCCACCTCCCTGACAACAACGCTAGGCCACCGCAGCGGTATCCGCCTACGCGCGCGCACGCCAGGTCCGGAGTTCGATCCCGCGCGCCGCGCCCCGCGCCCTGTCGTGCACCGACCCGTCCGCAGCGCAGAGAAGAAGCACAGTACCGCGGCGGCGTTTTTCGGTTTAGCCCTCCCTTTTTGTTTTCGCTTAACCCGCGGTCCGCCTGAGCCCACCTGTCAGCCGTAGTACCGCTTTGCAGTTAGGCCCCCCTGTTTCTCCAGCCTCAACCCGCACTCCCACGGATGTCCCACGTGTCGCGTCCCCGCTGGCGCGCCCGCGTGTGGCCCTGAGTCTGACGCGGCCCCACCTGTCATCGGCTGTGGCTTGGTCAAGTCGCGGTGGGAAAAGTCTGTCTGTGCGCGTTTGGTCCCAGTTCAGCCAGTGACCCCACCTGTCATTGTCTGTGTCTGGATCTGTCTGAGTACAAAAAGTTTCTGTCTATTTTCTCTTTTAAATTTAAATCTTTTTCAAATTAATTCAAATTCAAAATTCAAATCTGTTTTGATATAACTTTTCAAATATAATTCCAAATAATATAAATAATATATGTTTTCAAATCAGAAAAATGAGAGGAATTCAAATCGTTTACATCCACTGACGCAAACCTTGAGTCCGCCTCGGAGTCGGCTAACTCCGTTGCGGGTAGCTTAATGGGGTGGCCCCCTGAAATATTTCTAAATCCTGTGATTGCTTTGTCGTGACTGCCTCATTGGGTTTTGATTTGGATTTTCCGAGGTTGATCGAGTGTGTGTTGCTATTTGTGCACCCCTGCAGGGTAAAACTTTCTGAAAGCCGTGTTCGCGGTTATGGACGACTTGGAGCACAGTTTCTCGATCATAGACAAGTATAACTAAAGTACCGCTTTTAACTTGACTAAGAATCTGACTAGTAACTAGTGCAACACTCATGGAATGGATAATAAAACTGCCAACGGATGGGGGGTTGTTCATCCGCTTCCTCGTCGGTAAGCGGGGAGGAGGATGGATTTGTTAATATTACCGTTATAACTGTTGGTATTAATTCACGGACATCCGTCTATCTTTGGTTAGGCGGATGGTTAGCGAGTATCTATAGAATTGTTAGGTATTACCTTTTGCTGCAATTGTGTCACCCCAGGTTGTGTCCCCTTTAGAGGCATAAAGACTTGCTGAGTACCCCTAGGGTCTCACACGATAAATTGTTTGATTCAGATGAACAGGTAAGCTCGCAAGATGGATACTGGGTGGAAGAGACGGACGATGTGGGCAACGATCATTCGGTGTAGAGATTCCGGGAACGGGGATCCGTGAGATCTGTGGGCGGGATGTGTTTATTTATGAGGCATCTTATGCCGATTTGCTTCCTATCCGTACTCGGATCTTGTTTTCCGCTTCCGCTTGATACTCTGATGTTTGATGTATGAGGAGATATCCTAAACTATTATATCTATCTAGGATATTTGGATCTTGCCGTATGGCGTTGCTATATTTCCTTTCTTTTTAGATGGAATGACTCTGAGAACCATTGTATGGTGGCTTGCATACATACTCATTTGTGTATGTAGTTGATCCCTTCGCCTGCCGATTACGCCGCCCGTTCTTGTCCCGATGTTTGGAAATGGTTAGGACGGCCGAAAGGTCTACCTGTGAGTGGCATTTGGGCCCCGCCGTACTATTTTAACCATTTCCGCTCATCCAGGCTTGTAACTAGGAGCGTAATTCACCGAGGTAGTTACAATTGGTATCAGAGCCATCCCGCCCTTCAGGGTCTCAGCCAAATGGTCGTTGTCAGTCTAGCAAATATTTTTGGTAGTTATGTATACTAGGGAAAAACAAAACGCGAGAGTAGGACTGCTTCCATTTTTCTTCTTACCACCCACCCACCCTTTTCTGGTAAGGAAGTGTAACGTTTTCAATCCTCTTCTTAAAATTCAAACTAGGATTCACGTGTTCTGGGTTCCCGTAGTACCATAGAAAGTGTGTGTGTGTGTGTAATTTCTTGTCTATCTGTTGCATCCAACATGTTATCTTTATCTGCCTTTTGGTTATCAACTGTTGGTATATTCCATACCGACAGGCTTTTGCAAACCGGCGCGATTTATCTGACTCCTTGTTAACCGGTGCCATCTTCTTAAGGGTGTTCTTCCTTCTAGCAACTCCTCATTCTGTGAAAGCATATGTTGCTAATCTCTACCTGATAAGTGATTTTGCGCATCTATTGGTATTTTAATGCCGAAAATGTGGAAAAAAAATTCTTTGATACATCTGTGTTTCCACACTCCTTTCCAGTCGTGTGTGAAACATTATCTATCTTCCTTTTATCAGCATGTCCATGCTAACTCATTCTTTTTGTCACCGGCGCTTAATCCTGGAGTTTCTTTTCATCTCCAATTCTCTTGGGCTAATTACATAACATGTGTCGATCCGATGCTGGTGATTGTAATTTGGTTCTCGGCATAGCTATATGACACTTATCATGAGTGGAATATGGAAAATGCTATCAACTCTATCCTCCAAATGGTGACGGTTATCTCTTGTGATTTTGAGTACACCGTAATCATATCTATGCATATTCAAGCATCTTTGGCAATCCGGAGTTTCTCAAGGCACTACGGCGATCTATCAGCTGTCCATCATGCGGCACATCTTTTTGAACTCCATATCTGCAAAATTCTCCTAGATACGAGGGAATTGCATCTTTTCGTCTCTGGTAGCTTTGCTTAAGGTATGATCTATCATCTTTTCTTTATCCAAGATCTCTTTATCTTTGTAACCGGTGATCCAATCGACAATGTGGACCAGGTGGCATTTCCTGTTCTCTTCCGAAGGACCAGATAATCTATTCTTCCAGTGCATCTTCTTCAACACGAACCCGTGCTCTTAATATTGATCTTTCTAAGAGCGTGGAGCTCAGGAAGTGTTTCGAGCATTGTTCGTTTCTCTCGCCTCTTGAACTTGATATTCTGGGAATATCCTGTTAATCCATGGTGGTATATGTTGATAATATGCTTGCCTATTCGATATCAATGGAAGAACACGGAAGATCATCTGTGTCTCTTTCTCTCAAGCTTCGTGAGCACTGCCTGTGTGCAAAGTCTCAAAGTGAGAACTCTGACTTTTGAAGTCACCTATCTCGGCCACGTCCTTCCGCTAAATACATTGCTTCAATTCTGGAATTAGCAAGTCCATTGTTAATTTCATCTTCCATCTTCAATCAAACCCGGAGTTTTCCTTGTTGGCGAGTTATCATCGTCGTTCCGCTGTAGATTTCCTCCAGACTACTAAATCTCTCTCAATCATTTCAAGAAGAACATGGAGTTCTTTCACCTCAGTCTCGTCAAGAGATCTTTTGAAACCCTCTCGCTCTATCGTCTATGCTCAATCCACCGGAGTCCATGAAGACCTTCTAGATCTTGTATTCCTTCTGTTCAAGTTGGTGCTACCTTTTCTGTAGCTGTTGAATCTTGCAGTTCTTCTCCGTAATCTTCCTTCATATCTTTCTGGTGGCTTGGTACTTCAGATATGTCGACAATATCATCACCCTTATCTATCTTGGATCCGGTGAATCGTTTGCATCAATCTTTGTTTTCTAACGAAGTTCCATGAGTTATTGTCAATACCTTCAGTCTGTTTTGGTAGTTGGGTTGCATGGTTTTCTTATTCATGTGCGGAGTAATGCTTTGAGTGCGGGATGGAGTAGCTACCATACCACTACTCTTATCATTCGCTCTTGTACATTGAATTGGCAAACTAATGTGATTTCACTCATTCCACGGAAGTTAGAAGTGGCCTTTATCCCTCGATACTTTTACTTCTGTCCTTGTTTTTCCGGAGTGCTCTCTCGAAGAAGGTAATCAATAATCTCTTGTTGGTGGTCTGTCTATTCTAGATGGAGCAAAATCTTCAATTATCTGGTGGAAACAAACGCAAACTCCTTTCGGTCCTCGTCTTTCTACCGATGCTCGATATCCCCAAACAAGATGAAAGGAAACTATCGCTCTCTTTGTTGCATTAATTCTTTTTTTGTGGTAAAGCCAATTATGGTTGATGCCATCAGCCGCAAATCTATTGCATTAGCCTCAAGGCTAAAGAAAGCAATAAGTATCTCTACAATAAACTCCAGATCCTCCATATTCTTTGCTCCTCGGGATTCCACCATGATCTAGCTTCACATCCGTCTCTGGAAGTTATATCCGCGCACCTCAATTGCGTGATCCTTTGGTTCTTACCGGCGCAAGAAGAATCTAATCCGACGATGGCTAACTAAATATTTCTGTTGATATCAAGGGACTCTATTGTTTGAAGGCAACATTGTTTCCGAACTTCATTTCTCAAATCCGAGAGAAGATACGATGCTATTATCATAGTGGTTCAAAACCTCTCCAATCTAGCTCTTTTCTTCCGGCGAGACAAAGGTTCATCCTCTCTAGTATCGGCAACTCTTTAATCTTAATGGTGTGTCATTTCTTTCTCCATGATACATCATCTTGTCCGTTCTTTCACCAGTGGTTCTAGTCTTTTATCTTGTTTCTTGAGAAAACCGGAGCTATGTCCATCCTATCCTTCTTGTCTCACGACAATCCTTCAACTCTTCTAACCCGTTGTTCTCAAGCAAAACGCAAGACTCGCAACAAGTCTAGCAAGTTTTGCAAGGTGTAGTAGTCGCACCATTCTGTTGTTCATCAACTTGGGAACGTGAGGGTCACCTTTGTTCGAACACCCGCCTCTTCTTGTGTTGTTTTCTTTTTCCTAGGAATCTCGGGGCGAGATTCTTGTTTAGTGGGGGAGAGTTGCAGCATCCCAATTGTCTAACAATTGTAATGCTACTTGGTTTAGTAATATAATGGCTACTTCAAATATATAATTGTTGCATCATAAATATATCATGCTCATGTCATCATGCCACCTTGCATTTGAGCATCATATAAAACCCTTTTTGTTTTGGTTCTTCCCTCATATGCATTGAAAATTGTATTTTCCTCTTGATATTGTATTTGGTTCTTGATATATTGTTTAATGCCCAAGTTGAGTTGGGGGCATATCTTTTATTCCACTCCACCACCTTTTCTTTCACCACCTTATAATTCCACCATCCAACTAAATATGAGCTTGGCACTTATTGGGTTTTACCTCTAGCTCATGTGGGTTGGGGTGGATCCAATTCTTTTTCCACATGCTCTCATCTTAGCATCATGTTGTTTTCACATTAGTGATAAATGAGAGCCACATGGCCACCTTTGCATGCCTTGTGAGTGGAACCCTTTTTCCTAGCTTCCATATGGATTATTATGGGTTTATGCTCATGTTGGGATATTTTGGGGACTATTAAGCATCTAGTGGTATATACACACTAGCAAGTCCCAATTTTACTCAAATATGATCATCTCCATCTATTCCACTTGGGACATTCTTTTAAATTCTTTGCCTGGCTTTATTCCACTTGTGGGAATGCCTAAGATTAATGCCATGTGATATAATTGTTTTCACAAGAATAAACATGGTATTAAATACTTTGCATGGGCCATGCAAGTACCACCTTTTGCTTGTCCTTTGGATTTTATTTGAATTTTGAGTGGATCTTTTACCCATATCTCTCTCTACCCTCTTATGCTTGATCTTGCTTGATGCATGCAAGCATCTAACCCTAAAACCTACATCTACCTCCATCCATCCCCTCACCACCTTTTTATCTCACCCTCTCTTTTCTTGTCTAGATCTTATTGAGCTTGACTTGTTCTAGCTTGGTCTTGTCAAAAGAAAGCCACCCCATCTTGTCTATCTCTCTAAACCCTAAACCATACCACTCATCTCTCCTCTCTCTTTACCATCCTCTCTAACCACACCCCCATCTAAACCTAACCCTCCCCTTGGTCTCTCCTTGCCGAGCCCCTCCTAGCTGGCCCCACCTGGCCACCCTGGCCTACCTAGCTACCACCCCAACCAAACCCTAGCTACACCCGAGCCATACCTTCCCCACTCCCAACCCTAGCATCTAACCGAGCCTACCCCTCTCTCTCTCTAGCTTTCTCTCCCTGCCTCAGCAGCCCCAGCCCGAGCCTCCCCTGCCTGCCTGGCCTCGCCCTGGCCCCACCTGCAGCCCCATGTGCCTACCTGCCGCAGCCCGAGCCTGCCTAGCACGTGAAGAAGGAGAAAAAGTGGCCGACGCCACCTTTCCCCTCCACCACGCCATCTACCCTCCCTCTCTCCGTTCCTATCTACCCCCACCTCTCTGCCTCGCCCTGCTACCTCTCCCAGATCTCCCTAGGGCGCCTGCCGCTCCTCTCCTCCCTCTCCACCGACGCCACTCTCTCTCGCCGGCCACCGCCAGTATATCGTCGCCTCGTCGATCCGGCAATCAAGCTCTACGTGGTGGTGATCGTGGAGACCAAGGACCTGTCCCTACATCGCCCCCATCCACGCCAGCGAGGAGGAGGAGCCTCGGACCTGCCGCAGCACCGCGTGGCCGACGAGAAACCCTAGCTCCAGATCGTCTGCCTCGTCGCCGATCGACCGCTCCCCTGCCCGATCCGACGCCACCGACAGCCTCGC
Source organism: Avena sativa (assembly GCA_916181665.1). NCBI lineage: Eukaryota > Viridiplantae > Streptophyta > Magnoliopsida > Poales > Poaceae > Avena > Avena sativa. Next base: position 202,823,618 of record OV702290.1, read on the forward strand.
GGTGAGCCTCTCCACCCCCCTGACATGGTCCGCCTCTCTAAACCGCCCTAGCCTCGCCGGACTTTCCGTCGAACGGACTCCGCGCGCCGGAGTGCACTGGCGTCTGCACGCTCTCGCTCCGCGTAGCACCTCACCTAGGCCACGCCCACCTCCCTGATAACAACGCCAGGCCACCGCAGTGGTATCCGCCTACGCGCGCGCACACCAGGTCCGGAGTTCGATCCCGCGCGCCGTGCCCCGCGCCCTATCGTGCACCGACCCGTCCGCAGCGCAGAGAAGAAGCACAGTACCGCGGCGGCGTTTTTCGGTTTAGCCCTCCCTTTTTGTTTTCGCTTAACCCGCGGTCCGCATGAGCCCACCTGTCAGCCGTAGTACCGCTTTGCAGTTAGGCCCCCCTGTTTCTCCAGCCTCAACCCGCACTCCCACGGATGTCCCACGTGTCGCGTCCCCGCTGGCGCGCCCGCGTGTGGCCCTGAGTCTGACGCGGCCCCACCTGTCATCGGCTGTGGCTAGGTCAAGTCGCGGTGGGAAAAGTCTGTCTGTGCGCGTTTGGTCCCAGTTCAGCCAGTGACCCCACCTGTCATTGTCTGTGTCTGGATCTGTCTGAGTACAAAAAGTTTCTGTCTATTTTCTGTTTTAAATTTAAATCTTTTTCAAATTAATTCAAATTCAAAATTCAAATCTGTTTTGATATAACTTTTCAAATATAATTCCAAATAATACAAATAATATATGTTTTCAAATCAGAAAAATGAGAGGAATGCAAATATGCCCTTCAAAATATATTTTGAACACTTTATTTTCCAAGTTGATTAAAATTACAATAAAATGCCCTTTTACCTTAATTAATTAATAACTTTTGTTTTATAAGTCCAAATTTAACAAATAATATGTCTAAAATGATTAGCTCTACGAGACCTTTCTGTTTATGCATTTCTCTATCTGTTTTGCAGCATGCATCATATAAATATAAAGTATACAGCAACTTATATGAGGCTAAAATGTGATTAAAACTCCACAAAATGATTATTCCTTGTATTCCACACCTCACCCATGCCATGCTACATTATTGCCATGCAAATTGTGCATCATTCATCATGGCATGATTGTTTGCTTGTCGCATTTTATTCATATGCTTGTGCACTTTATTTATGTTGGCCCTTGTGTGTTTGGTTCTTCTTCGAATAGACGCTAAGCAGGGGATATACCAAGAGACCCAGGAGCACTACCCAGATCCTTCTCTCGCTTCAACTGAGCTGCCAGGCAAGCACTACCACATGCTTGCATACATATAGTACCTATTGCCTCTATCTTATTCTTGCATCATTGAGTCGCGATTGCATTAAATTGAATCCCAAGTATTGCATAGCCTTTACTTTTAAACCCCACCGAAGCTTGTTCCTCCATCCCATGAGCCATTACTACAGGAGTTGTTTGAGCCATGTGAGTCGTAGAACAGCATGTGTAGGGTATGTGAGTGTCTGATGGATAACGAGGTACCTAAACAACTTAACCTGAGTAGTAATGGGATAACTAATGAAAGTGGCATCGGTGAGCCATATTTGCTATTTGGTTTTCAGGCTCACTTGTGTCCCGTAGGACCCCGAGTACTTGATTCCTGTTCCTTGAATATTCGCGCTATCCACATCCAGGAGGCTTATGAACCCCCCTGAGCCAGATCTTGATTCATTCTTATTTCTTGGGGCCACAAACTAGTTTGAGGTTTTATTTACTATCTTGTACTTATGCCATGCCTTACTGCTTTATTTAAAATTGTGCGAGGTACTGCACCTGTACTGTTTAGGGAAGCGGAGTGTTTTCGCGGTATCGACAAGCCCAGTCACACTTTCGGGTTCCCAGTCGTTTACAGCCACTGAAGCAAACCTTGAGTCCGCCTCGGAGTCGTCTAACTCCGTTGCGGGTAGCTTAATGGGGTGGTCCCCTGAAATATTTCTGAATCCTGTGATCGCTTTGTCGTCACTGCCTCGTTGGGTTTTGATTTGGATTTTCCAAGGTTGATCGAGTGTGTGTTGCTATTTGTGCACCCCTGCAGGGTAAAACTTTCTGAAAGCCGTGTCCGCGGTTATGGACGACTTGGAGCACAGTTTCTCGATCATAGACAAGTATAACTAAAGTACCGCTTTTAACTTGACTAAGAATCTGACTAGTAACAAGTGCAACACTCATGGAATGGAAAATAAAACTGCCAACGGATGGGGGGTTGTTCGTCCGCTTCCTCGTCGGTAAGCGGGGAGGAGGATGGATCTGTTAATATTACCGTTATAACTGTTGGTATTAATTCACGGACATCCGTCTATCTTTGGTTAGGCGGATGGTTAACGACTATCTATAGAATTGTTAGGTATTACCTTTTGCTGCAATTGCGTCACCCCAGGTTGTGTCCCCTTTAGAGGCATAAAGACTTGCTGAGTACCCCTAGGGTCTCACACGATAAATTGTTTGATTCAGATGAACAGGTAAGCTCGCAAGATGGATACTGGGTGGAAGAGACGGACGATGTGGGCAACGATCATTCGGTGTAGAGATTCCGGGAACGGGGATCCGTGAGATCTGTGGGTAGGATGTGTTTATTTATGAGGCATCTTATGCCGATTTGCTTCTTATCCATACTCGGATCTTGTTTTCCGCTTCCGCTTGATACTCTGATGTTTGATGTATGAGGAGATATCCTAAACTATTATATCTATCTAGGATATTTGGATCTTGCCGTATGGCGTTGCTATATTTCCTTTCTTTTTAGATGGAATGACTCTGAGAACCATTGTATGGTGGCTTGCATACATACTCATTTGTGTATGTAGTTGATCCCTTCGCCTGCCGATTACGCCGCCCGTTCTTGTCCCGATGTTTGGAAATGGTTAGGACGGCCGAAAGGTCTACCTGTGAGTGGCATTTGGGCCCCGCCGTACTATTTTAACCATTTCCGCTCATCCAGGCTTGTAACTAGGAGCGTAATTCACCGAGGTAGTTACAGCATCCCCAAGCTTTGACGCTTGTACTTCTTGGATATTTCTTGGTGTGACACGCGTGGCATCCCCAAGCTTGAGCTTTAGTCCATCCTTCATCTCATTACTCATTCCTTCCATACACCTGAAAATTTTCCTTCATACAAAACTTCACACAATCTCATTAGCAACATTAGTGCACTTAAGATAAATAAGTCTCAAGGTTCAGTTATAACACCAAATAAACTTCCATTAGAACACTATCTACTGTAGCACTTCCCTCAAAAAGCTCAATTTCCCAAAAGAACTCAAGAAGGAACCAACAAGAAGCAAATGCAGAAAATGACAGAAATTTGTCAAAACAGACCAACAGGTAAAGACGAATTTTTTAGAAGACCTTCTGGTGCTCAAATCAAAAAGTGTTGAACTAATGAAAGTTAGATAACAACCTGGGTAGAAGAACAAAAAATTACAGCTCAATCCGACATAAAGATCTCTCTCAGGAATTTTTACAGTGAAGCATAGAAATCTGTTTCAGGACAGCAACTTTCCCAATCATTACTTCACTCTCATTAGAGGTTACTCTTGGCACAAAATGCAAATAAAATGGATAAGGAGAGGTTATTACAGAGGTAATAACTTCCAAGACTCATCTAAAACTCTTAGGTTATCTCCCAACAAGTACTTTTCTTTAACGCCTTTAAGTTAGGCATAAGAAGCAAAGAAAGAATCAAGTGTTCTCAAATGAAGTAGCATTAAGACCAAATTTTGTTTTCATAGGAGAAGCAAAAGAAATCTTTTCTCTCTTTTTAGGGAAGTGTTCTATACCTTTCTTGAGTGGTAGTTGATATTTAATGGTGCCTTCCTTCATATCAATGATGGCACCAACAGTTCTAAGAAAAGGTCTTCCCAAAGTAATAGGACAAGAAGCATTGTATTCAACATCCAAAACATAGAAATCAACGGGGACATAGGAATCATTAACCATAATAAGAACATCATTAAGACTCCCGATGAGTTTATTTTTAGCATTAGCATCAAGTGGGACATTCAAATAGCAATCTTCAAGAGGAGGCAAATCAAGCATATCATAAATCCTTCTAGGCATAATAGAAACACTACTATCAAGATCACGTAAAGCTTTGAACTCAAAGTCATTCACTTTAATATTAATGACGGGTTCCCAACCATCTTCTTGCTTTATAAGAATAGAAGCTTTATGTTTCATCTTTTCTTCTTTAATCTTTATGAGAGCATCGGTAATGTGTTTTGTAAAAGCCATGTTCATATCACTAGCATTAGGAATTTTAGCAAGCTTTTGTAGGAACTTAATAACTTCAGAGATATTGCAACCATCAAGATCAAAATCAAATTTATCATCTAAAGTAGTAGAACTATTACTAGCCTCAACACTAGTGGTGGTAATAGTAGAAACACTAACGTTTCTAGCAATTTCATCTTCTCTTTCCCACTTAGCATGTAATTCAGGTAATAGTCTAACATTTTCATCAATTCTTACTTGTATGGCATTAGTAGCTGCAAAGGGATTCTCATTAGTTTCATGTTTAGTAGCCATTTTATTAATCAATGAAGATTGAGCTTCAGATAGAGATGATATATTTCTTTCAGCATTAGAGAGTTTCAATTGTAAACCAGGAATTTCCCTATTTAGACTCTCAAGTTGATGGCTAATGTTCTTCAAAATGATAGATTGTTCCTCCATAGTTTTAGTAAATAGCTTATTTTGCTCATATTGCATTTGCATGAAGTTTTTAGTGGCTCTTTCAACTTCTAAAATTCTTCCTTCACTAGGTAATTCAGATTTACCATTATAGCCATAAGTAGTATTAGGAGGATAAGGCTTATAATTGTTGTTACCAAAATTGTTCCTATAAGCATTATTACCATAAGCATTGTTGCCAAAGTTGTTATTTCTTATGAAGTTCACATCAACTTGCTCTTCTTGAGCAACCAAAGAGGCTAAAGGAACATTATTTGGATCAATATGGGCTTTCCCATTAACAAGCATAGACATAATAATATCGATCTTATCACTCAAGGAGGAGGTTTCTTCAACAGAATTTACCTTCTTACCTTGTGGAGCTCTCTCAGTATGCCATTCAGAATAATTAACCATCATATTATACAATAGTTTTGTTGCAGCACCCAAAGTGATGGTCATAAAGGTACCTCCAGCAGCTGAATCCAATAGGTTCCTTGAACAATAGTTCAATCCTGCATAAAAAGTTTGGATGATCATCCAAGCAGTCAGTCCATGAGTGGGACAATTCTTTACCAAAGATTTCATTCTTTCCCAAGCTTGAGCAACATGCTCATTATCAAGTTGTTTAAACTTCATTATTTCACTTCTCATGGATATAATCTTAGCAGGAGGATAGTATTTTTCAATAAAAGCATCTCTGCATTTAGTCCAAGAATCAATACTATTCCTAGTTAAGGAATTCAACCATTCTTTAGCTTTTCCTCTCAAAGAGAAAGGAAACAATTTCAGCTTAATAATATCACCATCTATATCCCTATGCTTTTGCATCTCACAAAGTTCAACAAAGTTATTTAGATGGGAAGCAGCATCTTCATTACCAATACCAGAAAATTGTTCTCTCATAACAAGATTGAGCAAAGAAGGTTTTATCTCAAAGAAAGTATTTTCAGCCATAGGTGGAGCAATAGGTGTGCTCATAAAATTATTGTTGTTGGTGCTAGTGAAGTCACACAACTTAGTGTTTTCAAGAGTAGTCATTTTTTTGGGTTTTCAAATAAGAAAGCAAACAAGTAAAACTAATTTTTTTGTGTTTTTTGAAGAACAAAACAAGCAAACAAAGCAAAAAGAAACTAAGCAAAACAAAAACAACAAAGTAAAGAGATTGGTTATGAGGGACTCCCCTTGTGAAGATGTCCTTGACTCCCCGGCAACGGCGCCAGAAAATAGCTTGATGCGCTCGACGATCGACGTAGAGCTCGTTGGGAACCCCAAGAGGAAGGTATGATGAGCACAACAGCAAGTTTTCCCTCAGTTATGAAACCAAGGTTTAATCGAACCAGTAGGAGCAAGGAAACACCCCAAAGGTGTTACTAGCTGAGCTTTGGCAGGGCGCACTACCGGTGCTAGTAGCAACGTGGAGACCTGCACAACACAACCACAGAACTTTGTCCCCAACTTGCGATGATGTTGTCAATCTCACCGTGTTTTGCGGAAAACAAAGGATTAAACGTATCGAATGGAAAGAAGTAAAAGTTTGCAGAAAGTAAACACAAAGAAGTAAACAGTTGTAGATTGTATGTAAAGAAGAAGGACCGGGATCCATAGTTCACTAGAGGTGGCTCTCCTTAGATAGATAACATGCTGGGTGATCAAATTACAGCGAGGCAATTGACAAACACCGAGAAAGCAATACATGCATATACTAATCATCTTGACTCCTTTGAGACTTCATTGGGCATTACAACATAATACATAGACCGCCATCCAACTGCATCTATGACTAATAATCCACCTTCAGGTTATCATCCGAACCCCCTCCAGTATTAAGTTGCAAGCAACAGATTATTGCTTTACGAACTGCGTGTAAGGTAAACAATACAATTGTTCTATGAGCAAAGGATTGTTGTTTTCTCCCTAGTAGCAACAACACATCTAGTACCTTAGAGATTTCTGTCACTTCCCTAGATTACCAGAGGCATGAACCCACTATCGAGCATAAATACTAACTCTTGTAGTTGCTAGCATCTACTTGGCCAAGATAGCTATTAACAACGGAAAGCATGCAAGATCTCAAATAACAAAGACATGATAGAATCAATAATCAATCTGAAATAGCATCTCAATATCCATCGGATCCCCGCAAACACAACATGTATGAATTACAAATAAATGATCTTGATCATGAACGGAGCTCACAAGATCTAAACATGAAAGCAAAAAGGAGGAGAAACCAGCCATCTAGCTACTACATGGATCCGTAGTCCAAGGATGAACTACTCACGCATCACACCGGAGGCTTGCATGGTGATGAAGAAGCCCTCCAGGGTGAATTCCCCTCTCCGGCAGGGTGCCGGGAAGAGCTTCAGATCCCTCCCGATCTAGGGATGGAGATGACGGCGGCTACAGAATCTTTCGTGGATTTTTGATCGGGTACTTAGGGTTTCCGTCCCGAGGGCAACTTATAGGCAGAAGGAGAGGCCGAGGGGGTGCTGGGGTCGGCCAGACCACCCCCTGGCGCGGGCCAGGCCTGGCCGTGCGGCCAGGTGGTGTGGCCGGCCCCTATCCCTTCTCTGTCTCGTATTCTGGCACTCGATCCCTTCCGAAAAAATAGGCACTTTGGCTTTTGTCCTGTCTAATTCCAAGAATATTCATTTTCTGACTTTCCTGGAACCAAAAATAGCAGAAAACAGGCAGCTAGCACTGTGGCTCTTGTTAATAGGTTAGTCCAAGAAATCATAATAAAAGTACTCCAAAGTTGGAACAAAACACAAGAAAGTGGATAAAACAAAGCATGGAACATCAAAAATTATAGATACATTTGCAATGTATCAAACACACATGCAATAACACTGGTGGATCCATATGTGGTTTGTGAGAAGAACACACATCCAATGACACTAGTGGATCCATATGTGGTTTGTGATATGAACACACATGCAATGATTCTGGATGTGGTTTATGAGAAGAACACACATGCAATGACACTGGTGAATCCATATGTGGTTTGTGAGAAGAACACACATTTCAATGACTCTAGATGTGGTTTGCGAAAAGAACACACATGCAATGACACTAGTGGATCCATATGTGGTTTGTGAGAAGAACACACATCCAATGATACTGGTGGATCCATATGTGGTTTGTGAGAAGAACACACATCCAATGTCACTGGGTGTGGTTCATAAAAAGAACACACATGCAATGACACCAGTGGATCCTTATATGATTTGTGAAAATAACACACATGCAATGACCCTAGATGCGATTTGTGAGAAGAACACACATGCAATGACACTGGTGGATCCATATGTTATTTGTGAGAAGAACACACATCCAATGACACTGGTGGATCCATATGTGGTTTGTGAGAAGAACACACCTGTAATAACACTGGGTGTGGTTCATGAAAAGAACACACTTACAATGAACTCTGGTGGATCCATATGTGGTTTGTGAGAAGAACACACATGCAATGACTCTAACTGTGGTTTGTGAGAAGAACACACATGCAATCACACTGGTGGATCAATATGTGGTTTGTGAGATGAACACACATCCAATGACACTGGTGGATCCATGTGTGGTTTGTGAGAAGAACACACATCCAAAACACACATGCAATGACACTGGTGGATCCATATGTGGTCTATGGACAGAACATATGTGCAATCACACTAGCTGTAGTTAATGAAAAGAAGAAACATGCAATGACTCTGATGGATCCATATGTGGTTTGTGAAAAGAACACACATGCAATGACTCTAGTTGTGGTTAATGAAAAGAACACACATGCAATGACTCTAGTTGTGGTTAATCAAAAGAACACACATGCAATGACTCCGGTGGATCCATGTGGTTTGTGAAAAGAACACACATGCAATGAGTCTAGCTATGGTTAATGAAAAGAACACACATGCAATGACATTGGTGGATCCATATGTGGTTTGTGAAAAGAACAGACATGCAATGAACTCTTGTGGATATAGATGTGGTTTGTGAGAAGAACACACATGCAATAACACTGGTTGTGGTTCATGAAAAGAACCCACATGTAATGACACTAGTGGATCCTTATGTGGTTTGTGAAAAGAACACACATGCAATGACTCTGGTCGATCCACATGTGGTTTGTGAAAAGAACACTCATGCAATGACACTGGTGGATCAATGTGGTTTGTGAGAATAATAGACATGCAATAAACTCTGGTGGATCCATATGTGGTTTGTGAGAAGAACACACAGGCAATGACACTGGGTGTGGTTCATGAAAAGACCACACATCTAATGAACTCTGGTGGATCCATATGTGGTTTGTGAAAAGAACACACATTTCAATGACACTAGTGGATCCTTATGTTGTTTGTGAAAACAACACACATGTAATGACTCTGGTGGATCCACATGTGGATTGTGAAAAGAACACTCATGCAATGACACTGGTGGATCAATGTGGTTTGTGAGAATAACAGACATGCAATGAACTCTGGTGGATCCATATGTGGTTTGTGAGAAGAACACACATGCAATGACATTGGGTGTGGTTCATGAAAAGAACACACATGTAATGACTCTGGTGGATCCATGTGGTTTGTGAAAAGAACACACATGCAACAATTCTATCTATGGTTAATGAAAAGAACACATATGCAATGACACTGTTGGATCCATATGTGGTTTGTGAAAAGAACAGACATGCCATGATTCTAGATGTGGTTTGTGAAAAGAACACACATGCAATGACACTGGTGGATCCCTATGTGGTTTGTGAGAAGAACACACATGCAATGACACTGGTGGATCCATATGTGGTTTGTGAGAAGAACACTCATGCAATGACACTGGGTGTGGTTCATGAAAAGAACACACATCCAATGAACTCTGGTGGATCAATATGTGGTTTGTGAGAAGAACACACATGCAATGACTCTAGATGTGGTTTGTCAAAAGAACACACATGCAATGACACTTGTGGATTCATATGTGGTTTGTGATAAGAAAACACATTTCAATGACTCTAGATGTGGGTTGTGAAAAGAACACACATGCAATGACACAGGATGATCCATATGTGGTTTGTGAGAAGAACACACATGCAATGACACTAGGTGTGGTTCATGAAAAGAACACACATCTAATGAACTGGTGGATCCATATGTGGTTTGTGAGAAGAACACACATGCAATGACTCTAGATGTGGTTTGTGAGAAGAACACACATGCAATGACACTTGTGGATCCATATGTGGTTTGTGAGAAGAACACACATTTCAATGACTCTAGATGTGGTTTGCGAAAAGAACACATATGCAATGACACTGGTGGATCCATATGTGGTTTGTGAGAAGAACACACATCCAATTACACTGGGTGTGGTTCATGAAAAGAACACACATCTAATGACACTTTTGGATCATTATGTGGTGTGTGAAAAGAATACACATGCAATGACTCTAGATGTGGTTTGTGAGAAGAACACACATGCAATGACACTGGTGGATCCATATGTGGTTTGTGAGAAGAACACACATGCAATGACACTTGTGGATCCATATGTGGTTTTTGGGAAGAACACTCATGCAATGACACTGGGTGTGGTTCATGAAAAGAACACACATCCAATGAACTTTGGTGGATCCATATGTGTGTCGTCGGATTAATGATAAGTACGCCATGAGGGGATCCTTGAGGCGTGCGGAAGAGAGGGTTGTGAGACGTACGGTGCTCCGGGATAGGGAGCACACAAGTTTACCCAGGTTCGAATCCACCGGCTTTGGACGGATCCTACTCCTGCTAGCAATCCAGTAATACGGCGGAGCCGGAATATGGGTTACCCTAAAGGCTGTGTGAGTTGAGATTGTGATTGTAAGGGGTGCCCTAAAGGCTCTCCCTAGGAGGGCTTATATAGATATCCGGCCTAGGGTTTATAGGACAGATCTATCCGGCTATGACTAGGAGTCGGTTATAGAGTACATCTTGAACTACAAGTAACACTACGGGCCTATGTCGGTATGTCTTCTGGGCCTTCCCATAGCCAGATTGGACTCTGTCTCTTCTCCCGGACTAGGCCGCCCGTGAAGCAAAGCTCTAACCCGAAGTGGGCCACCCTGGTCAGTGAGGACTGTGAGGATACCCAGAAAGTATATCCCCAACAACAGCCCCCAGAAGTCTCCAAGACCCAAAGTCAGATTCATCATCGTCTAGCTTGATCTTCGGCTTGCAGAATCTTGAAGGGTTCCTGAAACTTCAAAACAACAGATACGATCATGGTCTCAAAAGTAAGTCGGACCTATCAGTACGTTATTTAGGTTTCTAGCTTGATATTCAAACCAAGCCGGATCTTGGTCTCTGACATCATCTAACAATTGTCATGGTCAAGTCACGTCATTGACAGACATCCTGTCAGCACAACCATTGGTGGGTCCTCCGTTCGCGGAACCTAGGCGCCGTTTTAATGCGTACATGGAGATCGAGGCGACATAATCATCGCATGGGAACTTCCCAGTTCGTTCCACGACGTGTGGCGTATTTACTGTGCTATTTGCACGAATCTTGGCGTGGTTTATTGGTTATCAGGGGTGTGGATTCCTTTTCCCTCATCTTCTTCACCTATTCCCCGTGCTATTTCCTTCTCCTCCACTTCTCCCACACGCACAGAGCTCCCTTGCCTTTAGATTCCCAGTGCCGCCCACCCAAGGTCACCGGCGTACCGGAAGAATGGCTTCATCATCATCATCTGGCTTGGCTGCGGCAATAGCGGAGGCGATGGCGGCAGCAGAGAAATAAAGCAACCGTGGGGTTTGGATCCCGTGCGTCCTCGACGACGCCAAGCTCAGCGGTGTGGAGAATGAAGGACTCCTCCGCGCCGACGACTGGCAGAGCGGTTTCGGTGAAACCATCCCCAATCCACACGCCGACGAGCGGGTGCACTTCGGCACCCACCTCGACAGAGGTTTGTCTTTCCCTCCCTCGGAATTCATTTTCGAGGTGATAGATCACTATGGTTTTCAACTCCACCTTCTCCCCCAAACTCTCTTTTAGAGATGAGCGCCTATGCGGCTTTGTGTGAGGGGTATCTCGGCATTAGGCCGAGTCTCATTCTCTTCCGGTTTTACTTCCATGTCCGGAGAAACTCCATCACTTCCGGTAATCCTTACATTACCGGCACAATTAGTCTTTCGGTTAGATGTGAGCGTGTCTATCCTAGGATTTTAGCTAGTGAGTTGGTCAAACAGTGGCCAGTTACCTTCTTTTATCATAAGGATATTCCCGCTCCCGCTTTGCCGGCTTTCGTCGAAAGAGCTGCCATGCCCTGAGCATCCTGGGACGAGGATCCTCTGACTCTCAGCGACGATCTGCTTCTCGCCAAGAGGCGGATCGAGTATCTGATGGAGCACAAGGGCCTGCGAGGGTCCGACTTGGTCCAATCTTGGGTGGCATGCCGGATCCAGCCTCTCCAGCACCACGGCGACCGACTGATGCATTCCATCACGGCGTCGAAAAATGACTCCCTCCACATCAGTCCCAAGGCTTTAAAGCCACAGGATTACATAAGCCAGATCAAATGGCTGATAAAGGAGCGGATCGAGAGAAAGATCCCGGATTTGTCCCTAAACATGCATAAAACGGAAGACCCAGTAGTGCCGGTAAGATTTAGCAATAAACCCTTTTTATATTTTTCACCTTTAATTTGTTTCGCAACACTGAGATATTATCTTCTTTTTAGCTTGCCGACCTCCCCGAATCGGAATTCGCTCCTATCAAGGGATATCCTCCCGAGTTCTCTCAGGAGGAGGAATTGGTCCCACTGCCAGATGTTGTGCCTAGAAAGCGCAAAGCTCCAATAGTAGCCATCGGCACAAAGGAGGTGCCAGTTGTGAAGAGGTAACTTTCTGCACAACTTCCGCCTTTGTACTTTACTCATGATTTCTTCCGAGATATAATGTCCTCCATTCTATTACTTTCTCAGAGCTAAGCAGCTCATCAAGGGCAAGGGGAAGGGGAACATCTCGAAGCCCCTGCGTCAAACGAAGGTAACTATGGCTTCTCCTGCCGTAGCTCCTCTGACTCCTGCCCCTCAACCTTCTGCAGCACCAGTGATTACCCCATCCCAGTCATTGCAGAAGATCCGGCTCCCTCATCGGGGCCAGCGACCCTTGAGTCGCAAGCTGACGTCACCATGGGTTGCTCAAGTTTTTATAAGGGTGAACCTTCTTCGGGTAATGATCCCTCGACAGAGACCTTCGTTGAAAATCTCCTGAACAATTCAGGACTTGCCAAATTTAGCTTGTCTCAGAAATCTGCGGAGGAAATCCAGCGGCTGGCCCGGCAATGCCTGGAAAGCCGTAATCTCTCTACCGAAGAAGAAGCACAAGAAGTGGAGGACATCAAGTACTCTGATCTTCTTGAACAAGTCTGCCTTCGCGACGAGGGACTAAGAGCTGGTGTGCTTCCACCACCTCCGGTTATTCCACTCACCCTCGCTGAGAAGGTGCTGAGGTGAACATGTGCTTGAGAAAGCTCACACATGAACATCATGTAAGTCGGAATTCCAACTCACGCTTTTATTTATTGTACTTTATATCATATCCTCTAGCCCCCAAGCATGAAGTTGGATAAACAATCTGGGTTTATGCTTCATTAGGATGCCAAAGAATGAACTAGTATAGCCCCAAGGCTCGTGCTGATATTAACTACAATATTAGCCCGAGTCTTTAGTAGACCTCTGACTCTGGGTATTCTGACTTACAGAAAGTTAATTCATATAACTAGTAATTGTTGAAGAATGTCTGCCATAAGCGGAGAGAGATCAAAACTCTCCAACTTAAAAATGCTGAGCTTAAAGTTTCCAAAGATGAGGCCGAAGGTAAACATTCCGAGACTCAAACCTTGTCTTGCGTTTTCATAGTCGAATATTTTTACTGAAGTGTTGTTCTTTTTGACTTACATCACTGATAAAGCAGTCCTCTGCTATGATTGAAGAGGCCAAGAATCTGAAGAACCTGGTGGTGGAAAACAAGGATCTCTGCCGAGAGCTAGACCAGCTTAAGGCAAACCATGAGAAGAGCATTTCTCAAGTTCTCGAATCCTCCTCCATGGCCACCGTGGAGCGTGATCGCAAGATTACACTCCATGAGCAGAAAATCTCGGATCTCAATGACGAGATTTTCAGAGAGAAGGACCTTTTCGAGGCGCTCCGGGCTGAACTCCGGAGTCTTCATGAAGAGAAAACCAAACTTGACGATGTCTTATTTGGTATGTTTCCATCTTTCTAACTTCATTACATTCTTCGACTCTTTCGATGTCGGATTTATTTAAACATTTTGCGTTATATGCATAGGTCCTCTGAACTTGACGGACTCCACCTCTGCCGAGCCTCGCACCCATCGGCTTACCCAAGTCGGTGATTTGCTTCATGACTTCCGCCAATCCATCGAGGATATTGGCGAAGCTCTTAGGGTTCCAGACATGCGTAGCATGTCTGACTTTTAGGTGCGGGACAAGGAAAAGGAGATGCTGCAGCTTGTCCAGGACTGGAACATGTCCTACGCGTGACCGCAACGTAGAAAGCTCTCACCATGGTCATGAGCCACCATGGAAGCATAGAAATCTGGCAAGTGACCAGAGGGTACTCTACTATGGACGAAGATGGCCAGAAGCAAGATATCAAAGCCATCATGGACTGTTGCGCCGTATATGGGTGCCACGTAGCTGACTTGACCAGCTACGACACTCCCTTCTTCAACCGCGTGGACACGCCTCCTCCGCCTCCGGAAGAAGCAGCCGAAGTTTCCGATGATGAACAAATCATATCGGATTTGGACATCTCGGATCGTTATCAAGTCGAGGCCGATGCATCCAGCGAGCCGGCAGCTCCCACCTCTTCTCCTGCATCGTAGATTATCAGAAACAAATGTGTTATTCTGAAAACATTATGGGTCTATAAATATGTAGTATGATACTTTTTCTAGTTCTAAGATTTAATCTATTCAGCACTTTTGGCTTTGATTTTTGTGTGCCTGAAATGTTTACATAAGCACTTATACTTTTTTGTCTACACTTATCGTTTATCTGGCTTTCTGCCTCATCCCTTTCGTGAGCCGGCTAAACTTTTAGCTCGGAAACTTTGTTGAGCAATGGAGCTCAATTGCTAAACTAGTTTAAACTCAGAAACAAAGCCGGCTTCCAGTACCAACAATTCACTACTCGGAAAATACCCGCATCCGGCAATCAGACAAATAACCAAAGTATAGACTAGAAACTTTAGAATTATACCCGAAGGTAGCACATTTTAGAATCAGAAATCTAAACCAGAACAAACATGAGCATAAAGTACTTTCAAGCATTCTGGGATTTTTGACTGTGACATGATCATTCAGAAATAAGATGGTAAAAACTTCTCGGAAAAAATGTGAGGCAACCAAAACTTTTATTTCTCTCAGAACATGTACATATATATGATTACAAAGAATGATAAACTAAGAATAAAAGGGACATAGCTGATAAATATTCCACGGTTTGTCTAAATCATCCGGATTTGTACTACCTCTAGCTCTCTTTCTCTTCTTAGTAACAGGTCTTTCTTTGACTGGCCTCATATCTGTTAGGTAGTATGAACCATTGTGCAATACTTGACTAACTAAAAATGGCTCTTCCCATATAGGGGAAAGTTTGTGCTTTCTTTTTTGCACAAGCCGGAGAACCAAATCACCCTTATTGAAAGATCTGTTCCTGACTCTCTGGCTATGATACTTGTGTAACTTCTGCTGATAGGTTGTTGGTCTCGTTTCAGCAACGACGCAAACTTCTTCGACTAAGTCGAGATCATTTCGTCGAGAAATCTCGGCAGCCTCTTCGATATACGCGGCCACTCTAGGAGAAGTGTGAATCAAATCACTAGGAAGAACTGCTTCTGCAGCATAGACGAAGAAGAAAGGTGTGTACCCGGTTGACCTGTTCGGAGTTTTTCGTAAACTCCATATTACAGAAGGTATTCCTCTGCCCAAGCCCCCGCAGCACGTCATAGTGGTGCTTTGAGTCTCGGTTTTAGGCCTTGTAGGATTAAACCATTTTCTCTTTCAAATTGTCCATGAGCCTGTGGATGTGCGACTGACGCAATGTCAAGCCGGATATTTTTTTTGTTGCAGAATTCGGCAAGTTCTCCCATTGAGAAATTACTCCCGTTGTCCGTGATAATACTATGTGGATAACCATACCGGATTATAACATCCTTGACAAATCTTTTGGCTGTTGCTCCATCACAACTTGTGATGGGTTTAGCCTCAATCCATTTGGTGAATTTATCCACCATCACTAAGAGGTGAGTAAATCCACTTGGAGCCCGGCTAAATGGTCCTACCATGTCAAGCCCCCATACCGCGAAAGGCCATGCTATAGGTATTGTTCGCAGCTGATCAGCTGGAACATGAGCTTGTTTGGTGTACTTTTGGCAGCCCTTGCACGTCTTGACCAACCGTTCGGCATCTGCCTTGGCTGTAAGGCAGAAAAAACCGTGTCGGAAAGCTTTTGCCACTAAAGATTTGGCTGCAGCATGGTGACCACACTCGCCTTCATGGATTTCTCTTAAGATTTCCACTCCTTCTTCCGGAGATACGCAGCGCTGAAAGACCCCAGATACACTCCGCTTGTAGAGCTCACCATTAACTATAGTATAGGCTTTCACTCGTCGGATAATCTGCCGGCTCAGAACCTCGTCTTAGGGTAATTTGCCATCTACCAAATAGTCAAGGTAGGGTTGAGTCCAACTGGGAATTATAGCCAGAACTGCTACTAGAGGTGAGTCGGATTTGGTCGGATATCCCTCGTCCACTCCCTTTATTGAGGGAACTTTGAGGTGCTCTAAAAAAGCACCATCCGGGACCTCTTTCCGTGCGGAGCCTATCCGAGATAATGCATCTGCTTCCTCATTTTCTGCTCGAGGGATGTGTTGAACCTCAAACCCTTCGAACGATTTAGGTAAATCATCCACGACAGCTTTATATGCTGCCATGTGTTTATTTTCATCACAAATATACGACACTTGCTGAGCAACAAGATCCAAATCTCCATAACACATCAAACGTCGGATGTCGATATCCTTAGCAATCCGGATTCCATGCAGCAGTGCTTCATACTCGGCAATATTATTTGTCGCTATGAAGTGGATCTGCAACACGTATAAAACTTTATCTCCTTGGGGTGATTTGAGCACCATGCTTGCCCCCTAGCCCCTGCGAGCCTTAGACCCATCAAAGTATATGGTCCAATATTCTGACTCAGGGAGGGTCATATTTTCCTTCATCTCTGTCCAATCAGCAACAAAGTCGGCAAGGATTTGGGATTTGATTGTTGTCCGAGGTTTGTACTCTATATCGAAAGCTAAGAGCTCTATGCCCCATTTGGCGACACGTCCTGTGGCGTCACTGTTGTTGATTATATCTCTCATGGGAGCTGTGCTCACCATGGTAATTGGATGCTCCTGAAAATAGTGTCGTAGCTTACGAGATGCCAAGAAGACACCATAAGCTAGCTTTTGATAGTGCGGATACCGCTGTTTCGATTCTGTCAAGACCTCGCTGACAAAGTAAGTCGGACGCTGCACCAAGTGTTCCTGATTTTCCTCCGGTCTCTCCACTACCATGACAATACTGACGACTTTGTTTGTCGCAGCGAGATAGAGCAACATCGGTTCCTGTGGCTCCGGCGCAGCAAGGATAGGAGCAGATGAGAGTACTTTCTTCAGGTCTTGTAGTGCGGCTTCAGCATCGTCGGTCCACACAAAATCCTTGGTCTTTTTCAAGAGTTTGTATAATGGTGTGACTCTTTCACCGAGCCGTCTTACGAACCGACTGACTGCAGCAATGCAACCAGTTAGTCTTTGTATGTCCTTCAGGCGAGTTGGCCTGGAAATATTGAGTATAGCCTTGATTTTGACTCGGTTCACCTCTATGCCTCTTTGAGACACGATGAAACCTAACAATTTTCCAACCGGGATTCCAAAGAAGCATTTCTTCAGATTAAGCATTATGTTGTATTTTCATAGATTGGCAAATGTTTCTTCCAAGTCAGAAATCAATGTATCCTTCTTTTTGGACATCACCGCAATATCATCCACATATGCATGTACATTGCGTCCGATTTGATCATGGAGGCAACGCTGCATTGTACGTTGGTACGTAGCTCCTGCGTTCTTCAGCCCAAAGGGCATCGTAACAAAACAGAAGGTTCCGAAGGGGGTTATGAATGAAGTTTTGACTTTGGCAGATTCCTTCATCCGGATTTGGTGATAACCGGAATATGCATCGAGAAAACAGAGGAGTTCCGATCCTGCCGTAGAATCGATAACTTGATCAATCCTAGGCAGAGCAAATGGTTCTTTATGACAAGCCTTGTTCAAGGCAGTATAATCAACACACATCCTTAAATCAGTGGCGTCCTTTTTAGGGACCATTATAGGATTGGCCGACCACTCAGTGTGGATGACGTCTTCTATGAATCCGGCTAACTCGAGCCGTGCTAGTTCCTTAGCTATTGCCTTACGCTTTTCATCGCCGAAACATTGTAAGGACTATTTGACGGGTTTAGTGTTCGGGTTTACATTTAAAGAGTGATCAGCAAGTTCCCTAGGTACTCTGGTCATGTCAGATGGCTGCCATGCGAAGATATCTTGATTTGCTTTGAGGAACTTGACGAGCGCGCTTTCCTATGCGCTATCTAGGCCTACGCCTATCTGGGTCACCTTGGAGGGGTCATCATCCTTCAACGGTGTCTTCTTCGTCTCTTATGATGCCTTGAACTCCGGATTCGGCTTTGTCACCTCCTTCTTCGTTGCTAGCATCTCGGACGGATCTATGCTCTTCTTGATCTCCTGGTACTCCTGGGCGTGCAGCACGGCTTAAGCAAAGGCGGCATTTGCATCCTCGCACTCTCGCGCTTTCTTCGGCTCTCCCCTAATGGTGATCACGCTGTTGGGACCTGGAATTTTCATCATATTATAAATGTAACACGGACGAGCCATAAAAGCCCAGTAAGCCGGATGTCCGAATATAGCGTGGTACACGCTCTTGAACGGGACCACCTCGAAGGAAAGTGCCTCCGTCTGATAGTTCTTTGGAGTCCCAAAGGTAACATCCAAAGTGATTTCTCCCAAGGAATTTGCTTGTCTTCCTGGGACAACCCCGTGAAAGATCATAGTGATGTGGTTCAGCTAGGTCTCTGAGATCTTCATCCGGCATAGCGTTTCGACATACAGAATATTAATACTACTTCCACCATCCATGAGAGTCTTGGAGAAACCATAACCGTCAATAAGTGGATTGACGATTAAGGCGTATTTTCCTCGCCTATGCAACTTAGGCGGATGATCAACGTGGTCAAATGTGATTGCCACTTCTGACCAATCCAAGAATTGTGGGACAGCCGGAACTATTGCATTGAGCTCATGTAGAATTGCCTTTTAACCTTTGCTGGTTGAGATCCGAGGAAGGTGACATAAGTGTCTTTCTTGGTCGGAAATTTTTTCTTCCCTTCCGGCTTGGGATTTGAAGCACCAGCTTCCTCCATGTCGGAATCTTCCTTGGTCTCTTTATCCTTTTCAGGATTCTTCTTTCCCTTCTTCCGCTTAGCTTTGTAGCCAGCGGTATCATCTCTTTTAATGTCGTCATTCAAACAACACTCGGATTTCTCCACTATCTCTGCGATTGGTGTGGGCTAGGTGGGATTAGGGTCTTCTGAGATCCGGAACTCTACCGCCTCTGCTGACAAAGGGGACCCAGAAGTTTCTTCTACCTCTATCATCACCGCTGGGGTGGGTGGGGCAGGTTCAGCAAAACTGATATAAACATCAATCTCGCCAAAAGACATGATGGTGTAGGCAGTCATAGCCTCCCTAGCCGGAATCCAGGTCTCGTCGAGAACGATGAGAGGGACATCGCTGGCATGGAGGATGCTACCGACTGCGATAGTCTCGCCGATTCCGATTCTTGTAGATTCCGCTCGGAACGCAGATCCGAAGCTCACTTGCCCCATGGTGGGTGCCAACTGTCGTCAGATTGATGACAAGTACGCCATGAGGGGGTCCTCGAGGCGTGCGGAAGAGAGGGGTGTGAGACGTATGGTGTTCTAGGACGGTGAGCACACAAGTTTACCCAGGTTCGAATCTGCCAACTTTGGACGGATCCTACTCCTGCTAGCAATCCAGTAATAAGGCAGAGCCGGAATATGGGTTACAAGGGTTCGCCTGTGCGAGTTGAGATTGTGATTGTAAGGGGTGCCCTAAAGGCTCTCCCTAGGACGGCTTATATAGATATCCGGCCTAGTGTTTATAGGAGAGATCTATCCGGCTACGACTAAGAGTCGGTTACAGAGTACATCTTGAACTATAAGTAACACTACATGCCTATGTCGGTAAGTCTTCTGAGCCTTCCCGTAGACAGATTGGACTCCGTCTCTTCTCCCTGACTGGGCCGCCTGTGAAGCAAAGCTCTAACCTGAAGTGGGCCACCTTAGTCAGTGAGGACTGTGAGGATACCCGGAAAGTATATCCCCAACAATGTGGTTTGTGATAAGAACACACATGCAATGACTCTAGATGTGGTTTGTGAGAAGAACACACATGCAATGGCACTGGTGGATTCATATGCGGTTTGTGAGAAGAACACACATTTCAATGACTCTAGATGT
This sequence comes from Avena sativa, assembly GCA_916181665.1. Classification (NCBI taxonomy): domain Eukaryota; kingdom Viridiplantae; phylum Streptophyta; class Magnoliopsida; order Poales; family Poaceae; genus Avena; species Avena sativa. The sequence continues at coordinate 202,843,984 of OV702290.1, forward strand.
GGTTTGTGAAAAGAACACACATGCAATGACACTGCTGGATCCATATGTGGTTTGTGAGAAGAACACACATGCAATGACACTGGGTGTGGTTCATGAAAAGAACACACATCCAATGAACTCAGGTGGATCCATATGTGGTTTGTTAGAAGAACACACATGTAATGACTCAAGATGTGGTTTGTGTGAAGAACACGTGTTCAATGACACTGGTGGATCCATATGTGGTTTGTGAAAGAACACACATTTCAATGACTATAGATGTGGTTTGTGAAAAGAACACACATGCAATGACACTAGTGGATCCATATGTGGTTTGTGAGAAGAACACACATCCAATTACACTAGGTGTGGTTCATGAAAAGAATACACATCTAATGACACTGGTGGATCCTTATGTGGTTTGTGAAAAGAACACACATGCAATGACTCTAGATGTGGTTTCTGAGAAGAACACACATGCAATGACACTGGTGGATCCATATGTGGTTTGTGAGAAGAACACACATGCAATGACACTGGTGGATCCATATGTGGTTTGTGGGAAGAACACTCATGCAATGACATTGGGTGTGGTCATTGAAAAGAACACACATCCAATAAACTCTGCTGGATCCATATGTGGTTTGTGAGAAGAACACACATGCAATGACTCTAGATCTGGTTTGTGAGAAGAACACACATGCAATGACACTGGTGGATTCATATGTGATTTGTGAGAAGAACACACATTTCAATGACTCTAGATGTGCTTTGTGAAAAGAACACACATGCAATCACACTTGTGGATCCATATGTGGTTTGTGAGAAGAACACACATGCAATGACACTGGGTGTGGTTCATGAAAAGAACACACATCCAATGAACTTTAGTGGATCCATATGTAGTTTGTGAGAAGAATACACATACCATGACTCTAGATGTGGTTTGTGAGAAGAACACACAGGCAATGGCACTGGTGGATCCATATGTGGTTTATGAGAATAACACACATTTCAACGACTCTAGATGTGGTTTGTGAAAAGAACACACATGCAATGACACTGGTGGATCCATATGTGGTTTGTGAGAAGAACACACATCCAATACACTGGGTGTGGTTCATGAAAAGAACACACATCCAATGACACTGGTGGATCCTTATGTGGTTTATGAATAGAACACACATGCAATGACTCTAGACGTGGTTTGTGAGAAGAACACACATGCAATAACACTGGTGGATCCATATGTGGTTTGTGAGAAGAACATACATGCAATGACACTGTTGGATCCATATGTGGTTTGTGGGAAGAACACTCATGCAATGACACTAGGTGTAGTTCATGAAAAGAATACACATACAATGAACTTTGGTGGATACATATGTGGTATGTGAGAAGAACACACATGCAATGACTCAAGATGTGGTTTGTGTGAAGAACACACATGCAATGACACTGGTGGATCCATATGTGGTTTGTGAGAAGAACTCACATTTCAATTACTATAGATGTGGTTTGTGAAAAGAACACACATGCAATGACACTTGTGGATCCATATGTGGTTTGTGACAACAACACACATCCAATTACACAGGGTGTGGTTCATGAAAAGAACACACATCGAATGACACTGGTGGATCCTTATGTGGTTTGTGAAAAGAACATACATGCAATGACTCTAGATGTGGTTCGTGAGAAGAACACACATGCAATGACACTAGTGGATCCATATGTGGTTTGTGAGAAGAACACACATCCAATGACACGGGTGGATCCATATGTGGTTTGTGAGAAGAACACTCATGCAATGTCACTAGGTGTGGTTCATGAAAAGAACACACATCCAATCAACTCTGGTGGATCCATATGTGGTTTGTGAGAAGAACACACATGCAATGACTCTAGATGTGGTTTGTGAGAAGAACACACATGCAATGACACTGGTGGACTAATATGTGGTTTGCGAGAAGAACACACATTTCAATGACTCTAGATGTGGTTTGTGAAAAGAACACACATGCAATGACACTGGTGGATCCATATGTGGTTTGTGAGAAGAACACACATGCAATGACACTGGGTGTGGATCATGAAAAGAACACACATCCAATGAACTCTGGTGGATCCATATGTGGTTTGTGAGAAGAACACACATGCAATGACTCTAGATGTGGTTTGTGAGAAGAACACACATGCAATGACACTAGTGGATCCATATGTGGTTTGTGAGAAGAACACACATCCAATGTCACTGGTGGATCCATATGTGGTTTGTGAGAAGAACACACATGCAATGACACTAGTGGATCCATATGTGGTTTGTGTGAAGAACACTCATGCAATGACATTGGGTGTGGTCATTGAAAAGAACACACATCCAATGAACTCTGGTTGATCCATATGCGGTTTGTGAGAAGAACACACATGCAATGACTCTAGATGTGGTTTGTGAGAAGAACACACATGCAATGACACTGGTGGATTCATATGTGATTTGTGAGAAGAACACACATTTCAATGACTCTAGATGTGGTTTGTGAAAAGAACACACATGCAATGACACTTGTGGATCCATATGTGGTTTGTGAGAAGAACACACATGCAATGACACTGGGTGTGGTTCATGAAAAGAACACACATCCAATGAACTCTGGCGGATCCATATGTGGTTTGTGAGAATAATACACATGCAATGACTCTAGATGTGGTTTGTGAGAAGAACACACATGTAATGACACTGGTGGATCCATATGTGGTTTATGAGAAGAAAACACATTTCAATGACTCTAGATGTGGTTTGTGAAAAGAACACACATGCAATGACACCGGTGGATCCATATGTGGTTTGTGAGAAGAACACACATCCAATTACACTGGGTGTGGTTCATGAAAAAAACACACATCCAATGACACTGCTGGATCCTTATGTGGTTTATGAAAAGAACACACATGCAATGACTCCAAATGTGGTTTGTGAGAAGAACACACATGCAATAACACTAGTGGATCCATATGTGGTTTGTGAGAAGAACACACATGCAATGACATTGGTGGATCCATATGTGGTTTCTAGGAAGAACCCTCATGCAATGACAGTGGATGTGGTTCATGAAATTAACACACATCCAATGAACTCTGGTGGATCCATATGTGGTTTGTGAGAAGAATGCACATGCAATGACTCTAGATGTGGTTTGTGAGAAGAACACACATGCAATGACACTGGTGGATTCATATGTGGTTTGTGAGAAGAACACACATTTCAATGACTCTAGATGTGGTTTGTGAAAAGAACACACATGCAATGACACTGGTGGATCCATATGTGGTTCGTGAGAAGAACACACATGCAATGACACTGGGTGTGGTTCATGAAAAGAACACACATCCAATGAAATCTGGTGGATCCATATGTGGTTTGTGAGAAGAACACACATGTAATTACTCAAGATGTGGTTTGTGTGAAGAACACGTGTTCAATGACACTGGTGGATCCATATGTGGTTTGTGAGAAGAACACACATTTCAATGACTCTAGATGTGGTTTGTGAAAAGAACACACATGCAATGACATTGGTGGATCCATATGTGGTTTGTGAGAAGAACACACATCCAATTACACTGGGTGTGGTTCATGAAAAGAACACACATCCAATGACACTGGTGGATCCTTATGAGGTTTGTGAAAAGAACACACATGCAATGACTCTAGATGTGGTTTGCGAGAACAACACACATGCAATGACACTGGTGGATCCATATGTGGTTTGTGAGAAGAACACACATCCAATGAAACTGGTGGATCCATATGTGGTTTGTGAGAATAACACACATGCAATGACTCTAGATGTGGTTTATGAGAAAAACACACATGCAATGACACTGGTGGATCCATATGTGGTTTGTGAGAAGAACACACATTTCAATGACTCTAGATGTGGTTTGTGAAAAGAACACACATGGAATGACACTGGTGGATCCATATGTGGTTTGTGAGAAGAACAAACATCCAATGACACTGGTGGATCCATATGTGGTTTGAGAATAACACACATCCAATGACACTGGGTGTGGTTCATGAAAAGAGGACACATCCAATGACACTGGTGGATCCTTATGTGGTTTGTGAAATGGACACACATGCAATGACTCTAGATTTGGTTTGTGAGAAGAACACACATGCAATGACACTGGTGGATCTATATGTGGTTTGTCAGAAGAACACACATCCAATGACACTGGTGGATCCATATGTGGTTTGTGAGAAGAACACACATGCAATAACACTAGGTGTGGTTCATGAAAAGAACACACATCCAATGAACTCTGGTGGATCCATATGTGGTTCGTGAGAAGAAGACACATGCAATGACTCTAGTTGTGGTTTGTGAGAAGAACACACATGCAATCACACTGGTGGATCCATATGTGGTTTGTGAGAAGAACACTCATGCAATGGCACTGGGTGTGGTTCATGATAAGAACACGCATCAAATGAACTCTGGTGGATCCATATGTGGTTTGTGAGAAGAACACACATGCAAGGACTCTAGATGTGGTTTGTGAGAAGAACACACATGCAATGACACTGGTGGATTCTATGTGGTTCGTGAGAAGAACACACATTTCAATGACTCTAGATGTGGTTTGTGAAAACAACACACATGCAATGACACTGGTGGATCCATATGTGGTTTGTGAGAAGAACACACATGCAATGACACTGGGTGTGGATCATGAAAAGAACACACATCCAATGAACTCTGGTGGATCCATATGTGGTTTGTGAGAAGAAGACACATGCAATGACTCTAGATGTGGTTTGTGAGAAGAACACACATGCAATGACACTAGTGGATCCATATGTGGTTTGTGAGAAGAACACACATCCAATGTCACTGGTGGATCCATATGTGGTTTGTGAGAAGAACACACATGCAATGACACTAGTGGATCCATATGTGGTTTGTGTGAAGAACACTCATGCAATGACATTGGGTGTGGTCATTGAAAAGAACACACATCCAATGAACTCTAGTGGATCCATATGCGGTTTGTGAGAAGAACACACATGCAATGACTCTAGATGTGGTTTGTGAGAAGAACACACATGCAATGACACTGGTGGATACATATGTGATTTGTGAGAAGAACACACATTTCAATGACTCTAGATGTGGTTTGTGAAAAGAACACACATGCAATGACACTTGTGGATCCATATGTGGTTTGTGAGAAGAACACACATGCAATGACACTGGGTGTGGTTCATGAAAAGAACACACATCCAATGAACTCTGGCGGATCCATATGTGGTTTGTGAGAAGAATACACATGCAATGACTCTAGATGTGGTTTGTGAGAAGAACACACATGTAATGACACTGGTGGATCCATATGTGGTTTATGAGAAGAAAACACATTTCAATGACTCTAGATGTGGTTTGTGAAAAGAACACACATGCAATGACACCGGTGGATCCATATGTGGTTTGTGAGAAGAACACACATCCAATTACACTGGGTGTGGTTCATGAAAAAAAACACACATCCAATGACACTGCTGGATCCTTATGTGGTTTATGAAAAGAACACACATGCAATGACTCTAGATGTGGTTTGTGAGAAGAACACACATGCAATAACACTAGTGGATCCATATGTGGTTTGTGAAAAGAACACACATGCAATGACATTGGTGGATCCATATGTGGTTTCTAGGAAGAACCCTCATGCAATGACAGTGGATGTGGTTCATGAAATTAACACACATCCAATGAACTCTGGTGGATCCATATGTGGTTTGTGAGAAGAATGCACATGCAATGACTCTAGATGTGGTTTGTGAGAAGAACACACATGCAATGACACTGGTGGATTCATATGTGGTTTGTGAGAAGAACACACATTTCAATGACTCTAGATGTGGTTTGTGAAAAGAACACACATGCAATGACACTGGTGGATCCATATGTGGTTCGTGAGAAGAACACACATGCAATGACACTGGGTGTGGTTCATGAAAAGAACACACATCCAATGAACTCTGGTGGATCCATATGTGGTTTGTGAGAAGAACACACATGTAATTACTCAAGATGTGGTTTGTGTGAAGAACACGTGTTCAATGACACTGGTGGATCCATATGTGGTTTTTGAGAAGAACACACATTTCAATGACTATAGATGTGGTTTGTGAAAAGAACACACATGCAATGACACTAGTGGATCCATATGTGGTTTGTGAGAACAACACACATCCAATTACACTGGGTGTGGTTCATGAAAAGAACACACATCCAATGACACTGGCGGATCCTTATGTGGTTTGTGAAAAGAACACACATGCAATGACTCTAGATGTGGGTTGTGAGAAGAACACACATGCAATGACACTAGTGGATCCATATGTGGTTTGTGAGAAGAACACACATCCAATGACACGGGTGGATCCATATGTGGTTTGTGAGAAGAACACTCAAGCAATGTCACTAGGTGTGGTTCATGAAAAGAACACACATCCAGTGAACTCTGGTGGATCCATATGTGGTTTGTGAGAAGAAAGCACATGCAATGACTCTAGATGTGGTTTGTGAGAAGAACACACATGGAATGACACTGGTGGACTAATATGTGGTTTGTGAGAAGAACAAACATCCAATGACACTGGTGGATCCATATGTGGTTTGAGAATAACACACATCCAATGACACTGGGTGTGGTTCATGAAAAGAGGACACATCCAATGACACTGGTGGATCCTTATGTGGTTTGTGAAATGGACACACATGCAATGACTCTAGATTTGGTTTGTGAGAAGAACACACATGCAATGACACTGGTGGATCTATATGTGGTTTGTCAGAAGAACACACATCCAATGACACTGGTGGATCCATATGTGGTTTGTGAGAAGAACACACATGCAATAACACTAGGTGTGGTTCATGAAAAGAACACACATCCAATGAACTCTGGTGGATCCATATGTGGTTCGTGAGAAGAAGACACATGCAATGACTCTAGTTGTGGTTTGTGAGAAGAACACACATGCAATCACACTGGTGGATCCATATGTGGTTTGTGAGAAGAACACTCATGCAATGGCACTGGGTGTGGTTCATGATAAGAACACGCATCAAATGAACTCTGGTGGATCCATATGTGGTTTGTGAGAAGAACACACATGCAAGGACTCTAGATGTGGTTTGTGAGAAGAACACACATGCAATGACACTGGTGGATTCTATGTGGTTCGTGAGAAGAACACACATTTCAATGACTCTAGATGTGGTTTGTGAAAACAACACACATGCAATGACACTGGTGGATCCATATGTGGTTTGTGAGAAGAACACACATGCAATGACACTGGGTGTGGATCATGAAAAGAACACACATCCAATGAACTCTGGTGGATCCATATGTGGTTTGTGAGAAGAAGACACATGCAATGACTCTAGATGTGGTTTGTGAGAAGAACACACATGCAATGACACTAGTGGATCCATATGTGGTTTGTGAGAAGAACACACATCCAATGTCACTGGTGGATCCATATGTGGTTTGTGAGAAGAACACACATGCAATGACACTAGTGGATCCATATGTGGTTTGTGTGAAGAACACTCATGCAATGACATTGGGTGTGGTCATTGAAAAGAACACACATCCAATGAACTCTAGTGGATCCATATGCGGTTTGTGAGAAGAACACACATGCAATGACTCTAGATGTGGTTTGTGAGAAGAACACACATGCAATGACACTGGTGGATACATATGTGATTTGTGAGAAGAACACACATTTCAATGACTCTAGATGTGGTTTGTGAAAAGAACACACATGCAATGACACTTGTGGATCCATATGTGGTTTGTGAGAAGAACACACATGCAATGACACTGGGTGTGGTTCATGAAAAGAACACACATCCAATGAACTCTGGCGGATCCATATGTGGTTTGTGAGAAGAATACACATGCAATGACTCTAGATGTGGTTTGTGAGAAGAACACACATGTAATGACACTGGTGGATCCATATGTGGTTTATGAGAAGAAAACACATTTCAATGACTCTAGATGTGGTTTGTGAAAAGAACACACATGCAATGACACCGGTGGATCCATATGTGGTTTGTGAGAAGAACACACATCCAATTACACTGGGTGTGGTTCATGAAAAAAAACACACATCCAATGACACTGCTGGATCCTTATGTGGTTTATGAAAAGAACACACATGCAATGACTCTAGATGTGGTTTGTGAGAAGAACACACATGCAATAACACTAGTGGATCCATATGTGGTTTGTGAAAAGAACACACATGCAATGACATTGGTGGATCCATATGTGGTTTCTAGGAAGAACCCTCATGCAATGACAGTGGATGTGGTTCATGAAATTAACACACATCCAATGAACTCTGGTGGATCCATATGTGGTTTGTGAGAAGAATGCACATGCAATGACTCTAGATGTGGTTTGTGAGAAGAACACACATGCAATGACACTGGTGGATTCATATGTGGTTTGTGAGAAGAACACACATTTCAATGACTCTAGATGTGGTTTGTGAAAAGAACACACATGCAATGACACTGGTGGATCCATATGTGGTTCGTGAGAAGAACACACATGCAATGACACTGGGTGTGGTTCATGAAAAGAACACACATCCAATGAACTCTGGTGGATCCATATGTGGTTTGTGAGAAGAACACACATGTAATTACTCAAGATGTGGTTTGTGTGAAGAACACGTGTTCAATGACACTGGTGGATCCATATGTGGTTTTTGAGAAGAACACACATTTCAATGACTATAGATGTGGTTTGTGAAAAGAACACACATGCAATGACACTAGTGGATCCATATGTGGTTTGTGAGAACAACACACATCCAATTACACTGGGTGTGGTTCATGAAAAGAACACACATCCAATGACACTGGCGGATCCTTATGTGGTTTGTGAAAAGAACACACATGCAATGACTCTAGATGTGGGTTGTGAGAAGAACACACATGCAATGACACTAGTGGATCCATATGTGGTTTGTGAGAAGAACACACATCCAATGACACGGGTGGATCCATATGTGGTTTGTGAGAAGAACACTCAAGCAATGTCACTAGGTGTGGTTCATGAAAAGAACACACATCCAGTGAACTCTGGTGGATCCATATGTGGTTTGTGAGAAGAAAGCACATGCAATGACTCTAGATGTGGTTTGTGAGAAGAACACACATGCAATGACACTGGTGGACTAATATGTGGTTTGTGAGAAGAACACACATTTCAACAACTCTAGATGTGGTTTGTGAAAAGAACACACATGCAATGACACTCGTGGATCCATATGTGGTTTGTGAGAAGAACACACATGCAATGAAACTGGGTGTGGTTCATGAAAAGTACACACATCCAATGAACTCTGGTGGATCCATATGTGGTTTGTGAGAAGAACACACATGCAATGACTCTAGATGTGGTTTGTGAGAAGAACACACATGCAATGACACCGGTGGATCCATATGTGGTTTGTGAGAATAACACACATTTCAATGACTCTAGATGTGGTTTGTGAAAAGAACACACATGCAATGACATTGGTGGATCCAAATGTGGTTTGTGAGAAGAACACACATCCAATTACACTGGGTGTGGTTCATGAAAAGAACACACATCCAATGACACTGGTGGATCCTTATGAGGTTTGTGAAAAGAACACACATGCAATGATTCTAGATGTAGTTTGCGAGAACAACACACATGCAATGACACTGGTGGATCCATATGTGGTTTGTGAGAAGAACACACATCCAATGAAACTGGTGGATCCATATGTGGTTTGTGAGAATAACACACATGCAATGACTCTAGATGTGGATTATGAGAAGAACACACATGCAATGACACTGGTGGATCCATCTGTGGTTTGTGAGAAGAACACACATTTCAATGAATCTAGATGTGGTTTGTGAAAAGAACACACATGGAATGACACTGGTGGATCCATATGTGGTTTGTGAGAAGAACACACATCCAATGACACTGGTGGATCCATATGTGGCTTCAGAATCACACACATCCAATGACACTGGGTGTGGTTCATGAAAAGAGGACACATCCAATGACACTGGTGGATCCTTATGTGGTTTGTGAAATGGACACACATGCAATGACTCTAGATTTGGTTTGTGAGAAGAACACACATGCAATGACACTGGTGGATCTATATGTGGTTTGTCAGAAGAACACACATCCAATGACACTGGTGGATCCATATGTGGTTTGTGAGAAGAACACACATGCAATAACACTAGGTGTGGTTCATGAAAAGAACACACATCCAATGAACTCTGGTAGATCCATATGTGGTTCGTGAGAAGAAGACACATGCAATGACTCTAGTTGTGGTTTGTGAGAAGAACACACATGCAATCACACTGGTGGATCCATATGTGGTTTGTGATATGAACACACATCCAATGACACTGGTGGATCCATGTGTGGTTTGTGAGAAGAACACACATCCAAAACACACATGCAATGACACTGCTGGATCCATATGTGGTCTGTGGAAAGCACAGACATGCAATGACACTAGCTGTGGTTCATGAAAAGAACAAACATGCAATGACTCTGATGGATCCATATGTGGTTTGTGAAAAGAACACACATGCAATGACTCTAGTTGTGGTTAATGAAAAGAACACACATGCAATGACTATGGTGGATCCATGTGGTTTGTGAAAAGAACACACATGCAATGACTCTAGTTGTGGTTAATGAAAAGAACACACATGCAATGAGTATGGTGGATCCATGTGGTTTGTGAAAAGAACACACATGAAATGACTGTAGCTATGGTTAATGAAAAGAAACACATGCAATGACACTGTTGGATCCATACGTGGTTTGTGAAAAGAACAGACATGCAATGAACACTGGTGGATCTAGATGTGGTTTATGAGAAGAACACACATGCAATAACACTGGTTGTGGTTCATGAAAAGAACACACATCCAATGACACTGGTGGATCCATATGTGGTTTGTGAGAACACACATCCAATGACACTAGGTGTGGTTCATGAAAAGAACACACATCCAATGAACTCTGGTGGATCCATATGTGGTTTTTGAGAAGAACACATAGGCAATGACTCTAGATGTCATTTGTGAGAAGAACACACATGCAATGACACTGGTGGAATCATATGTGGTTTGTGAGAAGAACACACATTTCAATGACTCTAGATGTGGTTTGTGAAAAGAACACACATGCAATGACACTGGTGGATCCATATGTGGTTTGTGAGAAGAACACACATCCAATTACACTGGTGTGGTTCATGAAAAGAACACACATCCAATGACACTGGCAGATCCTTATGTGGTTTGTGAAAATAAAAAACATACAATGATTCTAGATGTGGTTTGTGAGAAGAACACACATGCAATGACACTGGTGGATCCATATGTGGTTTGTGAGAAGAACACACATACAATGACACAGGTGGATCCATATGTGGTTTGTGAGAAGAACAATCATGCAATGGCGTTGGGTGTGGTTCATGATAAGAACACACATCCAATGAACTCTGGTGGATCCATATGTGGTTGGTGAGAAGAACACACATGCAATGACTCTAGATGTGGTTTGTCAGAAGAACACACATGCAATGACACTGGTGGATTCATATGTGGTTTGTGAGTAGAACACACATTTCGATGACTCTAGATGTGGTTTGTGAAAATACAACACATGCAATGACACTGGTGGATCCATATGTGGTTTGTGAGAAGAACACACATGCAATGACACGGGTGGATCCATCTGTGGTTTGTGATAAGAACACACATGCAATGACACTGGTGGATCCATATGTGGTTTGTGGGAAGAACACTCATGCAATGACACTGGGTGTAGTTCATGAAAAGAACACACATCCAATGAACTCTGGTGGATCCATATGTGGTTTGTGAGAAGAACACACATGCAATGACTCTATATGTCATTTGTCAAAAGAACACACATGCAATGACACTGGTGGATTCATATGTGGTTTGTGAGAAGAACACACATTTCAATGACTGTAGATGTGGTTTGTGAAAAGAACACACATGCAATGACATTGGTGGATCCATATGTGGTTTGTGAGAAGAACACACATCCAATTACACTAGGTGTAGTTCATGAAAAGAACACACATCCAATGACACTGGTGGATCCATATGTGGTTTGTGAAAAGAACACACATGCAATGATTCTAGTTGTGGTTAATGAAAAGAACACACATGCAATGACTATGGTGGATCCATGTGGTTTGTGAAAAGAACACACATGCAATGACTGTAGCTATGGTTAATGAAAAGAAAACACATGCAATGACACTGTTGGATCCATACGTGGTTTGTGAAAAGAATAGACATGCAATGAACACTGGTGGATCTAGATGTGGTTTATGAGAAGAACACACATGCAATAACACTGGTTATGGTTCATGAAAAGAACACACATCCAATGACACTGGTGGATCCATATGTGGCTTGTGAGAACACACATCCAATGACACTAGGTGTGGTTCATGAAAAGAACACACATCCAATGAACTCTGGTGGATCCATATGTGGTTTGTGAGAAGAACACATAGGCAATGACTCTAGATGTCATTTGTGAGAAGAACACACATGCAATGACACTGGTGGAATCATATGTGGTTTGTGAGAAGAACACACATTTCAATGACTCTAGATGTGGTTTGTGAAAAGAACACACATGCAATGACACTGGTGGATCCATATGTGGTTTGTGAGAACAACACACATCCAATTACACTAGGTGTGGTTCATGAAAAGAACACACATCCAATGACACTGGCGGATCCTTATGTGGTTTGTGAAAAGAACAAACATACAATGATTCTAGATGTGGTTTGTGAGAAGAACACACATGCAATGACACTGGTGGATCCATATGTGGTTTGTGAGAAGAACACACATCCAATGACACTGGTGGATCCATATGTGGTTTGAGAAGAACAATCAAGCAATGGCACTGGGTGTGGTTCATGATAAGAACACACATCCAATGAACTCTGGTGGATCCATATGTGGTTGGTGAGAAGAACACACATGCAATGACTCTAGATGTGGTTTGTGAGAAGAACACACATTTCGATGACTCTAGATGTGGTTTGTGAAAATACAACACATGGAATGACACTGGTGGATCCATATGTGCTTTGTGGGAAGAACACACATGCAATGACACGGGTGGATCCATCTGTGGTTTGTGAGAAGAACACACATGCAATGACACTGGTGGATCCATATGTGGTTTGTGGGAAGAACACTCATGCAATGACACTGGGTGTAGTTAATGAAAAGAACGCACATCCAATGAACTCTGGTGGATCCATATGTGGTTTGTGAGAAGAACACACATGCAATGACTCTATATGTCATTTGTCTAAAGAACACACATGCAATGACACTGGTGGATTCATATGTGGTTTGTGAGAAGAACACACATTTCAATGACTCTAGATGTGGTTTGTGAAAAGAACACACATGCAATGACATTGGTGGATCCATATGTGGTTTGTGAGAAGAACACACATCCAATTACACTAGGTGCGGTTCATGAAAAGAACACACATCCAATGAGACTGGTGGATCCATATGTGGTTTGTGAAAACAACACACATGCAATGACTCTAGATGTGGTTTGTGATAACAACACACATGCAATGACACTGGTGGATCCATATCTGGTTTGTGAGAAGAACACACATCCAATGACACTGGTGGATCCATATGTGGTTTGTGAGAAGAACACACATCCAATTACACTGGTGTGGTTCATGAAAAGAACACACATCCAATGACACTGGTGGATCCTTATTGTGTCACATCCCAAGATTTTCCAAATCTTGTAATGTGAAAAATAAATAAACAAAATAAATTTTTGTTGAAAATCAGGGTGAAAAGAAACTTTTGTTTCTAAAAGGAAACTTAAAATCCCATCCTGAACAAACTTTGGTTAAAGTTTGAATTCAACAAATCCAAATCAAGAGAAATGCATTCCTCAATGAATGTATCTGGAAATTTGAACACTTGGAAAATAAATCCAAAACCCTAAGCCCTAATGGAATAAAAACCATTTCCAAGTTATCTCCAAATCCATGGATTTGATCCATACCAAAAATTGATCAACAAATATTCACAAAGGATCAAGTAAGACCATAGAAATTGGTTTCACTTATTTTGGAACCCTAAATAAAAATCTTATGGATTTAATAAAGGAATTGAGTTTCCAAAGCCATTAAAGCCCTCATCTAAATCCATACCAAGTGGTGAACAATAGATCCTAAAAGGATTCAAAAGGTTAAACAAATAATAAATAAGATTTCACAAAATTGGAGTCACCAAGTTTGGATCTATAAATAAAAAGATATGGATTTTATAAGACAAAGATAAAAATATTAAATAAAGAATATTTAAATACCAAATCAAATCTTGGCCTAATCCATTAAGTAAATGGAGTGATTATAATCCCAATCCAAATAAAATAAAAGGATAAAGAATATTCCAAATAAAATAAAATGGCAATAACCATTCTATCCCTCTCTTAATAAGGACAAATCTCTAATTAAGAATACATGAGAAAATGATATTTGGAATTCACCCAAGTGGAATAAAAGTTGTTTAATCAACTTAAATAAAATAAAACCTCCAAATAAAAATTTGGGAATTAAAACTATATTAAATTCCATTGGAATTAAAACAAATACCCAATCTTAAATGATTAATAAATCATATTAGAATACTTTCCAAATAATTCAAGATGAATTATTTGAACCAACTAAACAAATAAAAACCTACTGAAAGGAATTGGGAAGTTTAAAGAATTTGAATGGAAATTTTATTAATTAAATCAAACCCTATTTTATTAAATAACTAAAGATCCATTTTATTTAATTATTAAATGGATCCTAAAATGAATAAAAATATTATTTTATTTTGAGATTTGGTTTATGTTGAAAAACAGAACCAAATTCAAAGTACAAAGTTGAGTGATTTTTTGAATTGTTTGATTGGATTTGAATGCTTGAATAATTGAATAAAAATTTAAAACAGAAATTGTTTTGGAAAATAGAAAAAGTTTTAGACAGAAAAAAATAGAGCAGCCCAACCAGCCCAATAGGCCCAACCCCAGCCCACCTCTCTTTTCCCTCAGAAAAACTTTTCGCACCAATTAGTTAACCCGCACAGAGAGTGAAATCTGGACCCCACCCCCACTCCCTTTCTTTCACTGCCAAGCGGACCCACTCGCCCCCGAACCGTTTTTCTTTACCACGGACAGAACCCACGCAGTCAATGACAGCCGGGACCCACTCCTCCTCTCTCCCTATCTCTGACCAGAGGACCCCACGTAGCCAGCTCATCGTTTTCACCCTCGCCGAAACGTTTTTCTTCACCGCGAAAGAAACCCACACCCTCACTGATTGGTGGACCCAACCCTTTTCCTTTTCTATTGCTGACAGGTAGACCCACTCCCTCCTGTTCTTCTTCCCTACCCGCTGACCACGCCTTCCCCCTCTCCGGCCGTTGCAGGCAAAATTAACTCCGGCGTAATACGCCTTAATCCCGCATTGAATCAGCCCCATGACCATGCAGGATAAATCGCCTCTCCCTCCTATCCATTTCCCCCAGACCACTCCCTCTCTCTGCCCCCAGGCTGGACGAATTGCGCCGCACACTGCCCACTGTCCGACGATGTTCCGGTGACGATTCCGGCGAAACCAGACCCCCCCTTGCCTCATTGACCAAGCACCCACACTCCCCAGCCCCTGGAGCTTCTGTCCGTACCTTCAGTTCAACCGCGGGTGCCCCAGAACCTCGACTCCGACAAGCTTTGAGCGCCGCCGTGTCTGCTTCTTCTCCGGCGACGTTTCCTGGTAAGAGCCGACCACCCCGAGCTTTCTCGTTCACGCTCACAGTTCCGCCATGATCTCCTGCGTCTAACCCTGCTCTCGGTTTGCCCTGTAGTGATCTACAGCGTCGGCAACGACGACGACCTACAGCACCGCCGTCTGCCTCTTTCTCCGACGACGCCCACAGGTAGATTCCGACCACCCCGTGTCTCCTCGATCACGCAGACATCTTTACCATGGCCTTGCGCAGCTAACCTAGTCCTCCGTTTGTCTTCTCGTGGTCCACAGCATCGTCTTCGACCACGGACAGAGCCGTCCTACGCTGATCCCAACTCCGACGAGGAATTCCTGCAACCCTAGTGCGCCCCTTGACCAACCGCGAGTACCTTGAGCTTCGCCGTGTTCTCCTGAGCCTGGTGAGCATCTCCTTACTCTTCCTTGCTTCCTCTAGCGCCAGCTCTGCCGCTAGCCGAGCACCGCCAGTTCTTGGTCGCTGCGATGATAACCGTTAGATCTAGATCGGGCGAGCACAATAGATTCACTTAACCGCGAAGGGGTATGTCCTCTGGACCGTGCGATCGATCTGATCCAACGCACCGCAACGCTGATCCGCGCGAACCGGTACCGTCCAGTAGAATACTGCCGCGTGTCACCTTTTTGGTTTAAAAACAGATTTGAAAACAGATTTGTTTGCAAACTTCAAACCCTTGTATCTCTAGATCCACACGTCCAAAAATTACAAATTTTATGTCGTTGGATTCAGGAGAACAAGCCCTAACCAACCCTACCCTTATTTTAACAAATAGTATTTGTTAGATTGGTTGATTATGCAGAAACATTTGATTGCTTGTTTAGATTAGAAAAATTGTTTAAAAATGATTTTAGGGTTAAAACCTTTGCAAAATGGTTTGTTGTGACCTTACTGACCCTAGGAACCAACCCATGTGTTTGAAAATGAATTTTGGAAAAGTTTGGAATGGATTACTTGTTTAGTCCATTTCTAGCTAAATAAAACTATTGATTTGTTTATGAAAATGATTTTTGAGTAAAAACTTTGGAGAAAATGGTTTAGACCAAACCTACTGACCCAAACACCAAGTTTTGCAATAGCAACTTATTTGGTGAACCCTATAGGTTAATGCCTTAGTAAAAATATTTTCTACACCACATAAAATGACACTTTGTTTTGAAAATGGTTTAAGGATAAAACCTCTTTGCAAATGACTTTGCCATTTTGGTAAATGACCAATTGGGAACCTACAAAGTTTAGAAGCCTAGTGAAGACCATCCCTACAATAGAACAAACCTTTGCATGATTTTGCATGACTTGGATCCCTTTGTCTTGTGTGTGTGATTTTGTTTGAGAGAATATTGGTTTGGAGTGTTAGTTGATTTTGTGTTTGCTTGATTGACTTGTAGTGAAGTGTGAGACTAGCAAGATCAAGGAGTGAACCTATACCCCCTACCAAAAAGGCAAGTGATACTTCATATCTTTGTCCCATTATTTTCACTATGCATTAGTGTTTTTGCTAAGTAAAACTTGCATGGATTTTTGTTTTGCTAAGTATAGACCTTGCTATAGGAAAACCTAGTAGATGAATCCTTAGTAGGATTTTCCTAGTTAAGAATCCTATTACTATCATGCTTAGCCTAGCTAATAGAAAACAAGGGTGGATTATTTATTCATACTATGGAAAAATCTCTAAGTATGAGGACTTATGTTTTGTTTAATAAAACAACTAAGTTAATGAATCACCTGGGTGGAATGGGACTTGCTTGGTGGTTTTTGGTTGAGTGGTTCACAAGGCCCATGTTTATGGTTTACCTTAGTGTATCTCACTTGTGGATGGACACCCAGGAATAAAGAGATTTGAGATGTCAAATGTTGAGAAGCTTCAAGTGCAACCACTTGGCAATATGGGCTCTGCCATGATCATATAGGTTGCAAGAACTTAGCCATATGGACAGTTGGTGGTAGTGTTTGATAGGTTGGAACGCGTCCATGATGGTCTAAGGGAAGGCTTCTGAAAGATCTTGTCTTGGGAAACCAAGTCTTGTGGGGAAAGTGCACCACCTCTGTAGAGTGTAAAATCTAAGTACTTAGCCATGTCCCTGGTAAA
Organism: Avena sativa; assembly: GCA_916181665.1. Lineage (NCBI taxonomy): Eukaryota > Viridiplantae > Streptophyta > Magnoliopsida > Poales > Poaceae > Avena > Avena sativa. The sequence goes on from OV702290.1 coordinate 202,862,038, forward strand.
GGACAATTTGAGCATCAAGACATGGAAGCAATCAAGAATCTCATCATTCCAATTTCTAAATAAAACTTGTGGGTGAACAAGGGTTGTTTGAATTCCTCAAATCTTTGATTGTGAGATGGGTTGTTAAAGGATCTCCAATCTTTGATTAAGGAAAAATGTTTTTGTTTGAAATCTTCAATCATTGATGGAGAGATGGCTTGGTACAAGGATCTTGAAATCTTTGATTGAGGAAAAATGTTTTTGTCAAAACAAAATTTAGTATTTTCAAATGTTAGGGAAAAATCTATTTTGAGCAATGCAAGCCTCAACCCCACTTAGCCAAATGCATATAGATGATAGCCTCCACTATACTACCAAAGTATCACTTGCCAATACAATTCAAATGTATTGACCCTTGTGGCTGTAACTTGTAATGTTGCAGGTTTGATTGATTTTAGTGAAGATTGATTGATTAGGATTACAAAGTCTACAACCAACATCTGCCTGTGGCACTTTGAAGATGAAGGACCCATGACTATAGTTATTCCGCTGCAATGTAATGTAATAGCCATATGAGCTATGTGTGATGTAATAAAATTATGTTATTCCCGGTTATAAAGTTAAATTATGACCTTTGTCTCTTGATATTACATCTAAACTGTGGATGCTAGCTATTGATCCAGGGACTAGCATTGTAAACATAGGGGGCTCAATCTTATTAAAGGTTGGGGACCCTACATATTGGTTTGTGAAAAGAACAAACATACAATGATTCTAGATGTGGTTTGTGAGAAGAACACACATGCAATGACACTGGTGGATCCATATGTGGTTTGTGAGAAGAACACGCATCCAATGACACTGGTGGATCCATATGTGGTTTGTGAGAAGAATAGTCATGCAATGGCACTGGGTGTGGTTCATGATAAGAACACACATCCAATGAACTCTGGTGGATACATATGTGGTTTGTGAGAAGAACACACATGCAGTGACTCTAGATGTGGTTTGTCAGAAGAACACACATGCAATGACACTGGTGGATTCATATGTGGTTTGTGAGAAGAACACACATTTCAATGACTCTAGATGTGGTTTGTGAAAATAACACACATGCAATGACACTGGTGGATCCATATGTGGTTTGAGAGAAGAACACACATGCAATGACACGGGTGGATCCATATGTGGTTTGTGAGAAGAACACACATGCAATGACACTGGTGGATCCATATGTGGTTTGTGGAAAGAACACTCATGCAATGACACTGGGTGTAGTTCATGAAAGGAACACACATCCAATGAACTCTGGTGGATCCATATGTGGTTTGTGAGAAGAACACACATGCAATGACTCTATATGTCATTTGTCAAAAGAACACAAATTCAATGACACTGGTGGATTCATATGTGGTTTGTGAGAAGAACACACATTTCAATGACTCTAGATGTGGTTTGTGAAAACAACACACATGCAATGACACTGGTGGATCCATATGTGGTTTGTGAGAAGAACACACATCCAATTACACTAAGTGTAGTTCATGAAAAGAACACACATCCAATGACACTGGTGGATCCTTATGTGGTTTGTGAAAAGAACACATATGCAATGACTCTAGATGTGGTTTGTGATAACAACAGACATGCAATGACACTGGTGGATCCATATGTGGTTTGTGAGAAGAACACACATCCAATGACGCTGGTGGATCCATATGTGGTTTGTGAGAAGAACACTCATGCAATGACACCGGGTGTGGTTCATGAAAAGAACACACATCCAATGAACTCCGGTGGATCCATATGTGGTTTGTGAGAAGAACACACATGCAATGACACTGGTGGATCCATATGTGGTTTGTGAGAAGAACACACATCCAATTACACTGGTGGATCCATATGTGGTTTGTGAGAAGAACACACATGCAATGACACTGGTGGATCCATATGTGGTTTGTGGGAAGAACACGCATGCAATGACACTGGGTGTGGTTCATGAAAAGAACACACATCCAATGAACTATGGTTGATCCATATGTGGTTTGTAAGAAGAACACACATGCATTGACTCTAGATGTCATTTGTGAGAAGAACACACATGCAATGACACTCGTGGATTCATATGTGGTTTGTGAGTAGAACACACATTTCAATGACTCTAGATGTGGTTTGTGAAAAGAACACACATGCAATGACAATAGTGGATCCATATGTGGTTTGTGAGAAGAACACACATCCAATTACACGGGGTGTGGTTCATGAAAAGAACACACATCCAATGACACTGGTGGATCCTTATGTGGTTTGTGAAAAGAACACACATGCAATGACTCTAGATTTGGTTTGTGAGAAGAACACACATGCAATGACACTGGTGGATCCATATGTGGTTTGTGAGAAGAACACACATCCAATGACACTGGTGGATCCATATGTGGTTTGTGAGAAGAACACTCATGCAATGACACTGGGTGTGGTTCATGAAAAGAACACAAATCCAATGAACTCTGGTGGATCCATATGTGGTTTGTGAGAAGAACACACATTTCAATGACTCTAGATGTGGTTTGTGAAAAGAACACACATGCAATGACGCTGGTGGATCGATATGTGGTTCGTGAGAAGAACACACATGCAATGACTCTAGATGTCATTTGTGAGAAGAACACACATGCAATAACACTGGTGGATCCATATGTGGTTTGTGAGAAGAACACACATCCAATAACACTGGTGGATCCATATGTGGTTTGTGAGAAGAACACTCATGCAATGACACAGGGTGTGGTTCATGAAAAGAACACACATCCAATGAACTCTGGTGGATCCATATGTGGTTTGTGAGAAGAACACACATGCAATGACTCTAGATGTCATTTGTGAGAAAAACACACATGCAATGACACTGGTGGATTCATATGTGGTTTGTGAGAAGAACACACATTTCAATTACACAAGATGTGGTTTCTGAAAAGAACACACATGCAATGACACTGGTGGATCCATATGTGGTTTGTGAGAAGAACACACATCCAATTACACTGGGTGTGGTTCATGAAAAGAACACACATCCAATGACACTGGTGGATCCTTATGTGGTTTGTGAGAAGAACACAAATCCAATGACACTGGTGGATCCATATGTGGTTTGTGAGAAGAACACACATCCAATGACACTGGGTGTGGTTCATGAAAAGAGCGCACATCCAATGACACTAGTGGATCCATATGTGGTTTGTGAGAAGAACACTCATGCAATGACACTGGGTGTGGTTCATGAAAAGAACACACATCCAAGGAACTCTGGTGGATCCATATGTGGTTTGTGAGAAGAACACACATGCAATGACTCTAGATGTCATTTGTGAGAAGAACACACATGCAATGACACTGGTGGATCCATATGTGGTTTGTGAGAAGAACACACATGCAATGACACTGGTGGATCCATATGTGGTTTGTGGGAAGAACACTCATGCAATGACACTGGGTGTGGTTCATGAAAAGAACACACATCCAATGAACTATGGTTGATCCATATGTGGTTTGTGAGAAGAACACACATGCAATGACTCTAGATGTCATTTGTGAGAAGAACACACATGCAATGACAATCGTGGATTCATATGTGGTTTGTGAGATGAACACACATTTCAATGACTCTAGATGTGGTTTGTGAAAAGAACACACATGCAATGACACTAGTGGATCCATATGTGGTTTGTGAGAAGAACACACATCCAATTACACTGGGTGTGGTTCATGAAAAGAACACACATCCAATTACACTGGTGGATCCTTATGTGGTTTGTGAAAAGAACACACATGCAATGACTCTAGATGTGGTTTGTGAGAAGAACACACATGCAATGACATTGGTGGATCCATATGTGGTTTGTGAGAAGAACACACATCCAATGACACTGGTGGATCCATATGTGGTTTGTGAGAAGAACACTCATGCAATGACACTGGGTGTGGTTCATGAAAAGAACACACATCCAATGAACTCCGGTGGATCCATATGTGGTTTGTGAGAAGAACACACATGCAATGACACTGGTGGATCCATATGTGGTTTGTGAGAATAACACACATGCAATGACACTGGTGGATCCATATGTGGTTTGTGAGAAGAACACACATGCAATGACACTGGTGGATCCATATGTGGTTTGTGGGAAGAACACGCATGCAATGACACTGGGTGTGGTTCATGAAAAGAACACACATAAAATGAACTATGGTTGATCCATATGTGGTTTGTAAGAAGAACACACATGCAATGACTCTAGATGTCATTTGTGAGAAGAACACACATGCAATGACACTCGTGGATTCATATGTGGTTTGTGAGTAGAACACACATTTCAATGACTCTAGATGTGGTTTGTGAAAAGAACACACATGCAATGACAATAGTGGATCAATATGTGGTTTGTGAGAAGAACACACATCCAATTACACTGGGTGTGGATCATGAAAAGAACACACATCCAATGACACTGGTGGATCCTTATGTGGTTTGTGAAAAGAACACACATGCAATGACTCTAGATTTGGTTTGTGAGAAGAACACACATGCAATGACACTGGTGGATCCATATGTGGTTTGTGAGAAGAACACACATCCAATGACACTGGTGGATCCATATGTGGTTTGTGAGAAGAACACTCATGCAATGACACTGGGTGTGGTTCATGAAAAGAACACAAATCCAATGAACTCTGGTGGATCCATATCTGGTTTGTGAGAAGAACACACATTTCAATGACTCTAGATGTGGTTTGTGAAAAGAACACACATGCAATGACGCTGGTGGATCGATATGTGGTTCGTGAGAAGAACACACATGCAATGACTCTAGATGTCATTTGTGAGAAGAACACACATGCAATAACACTGGTGGATCCATATGTGGTTTGTGAGAAGAACACACATCCAATAACACTGGTGGATCCATATGTGGTTTGTGAGAAGAACACTCATGCAATGACACAGGGTGTGGTTCATGAAAAGAACACACATCCAATGAACTCTGGTGGATCCATATGTGGTTTGTGAGAAGAACACACATGCAATGACTCTAGATGTCATTTGTGAGAAAAACACACATGCAATGACACTGGTGGATTCATATGTGGTTTGTGAGAAGAACACACATTTCAGGTACACAAGATGTGGTTTCTGAAAAGAACACACATGCAATGACACTGGGTGTGGTTCATGAAAAGAGCGCACATCCAATGACACTAGTGGATCCATATGTGGTTTGTGAGAAGAACACTCATGCAATGACACTGGGTGTGGTTCATGAAAAGAACACACATCCAAGGAACTCTGGTGGATCCATATGTGGTTTGTGAGAAGAACACACATGCAATGACTCTAGATGTCATTTGTGAGAAGAACACACATGCAATGACACTGGTGGATTCATATGTGGTTTGTGAGAAGAACACACATTTCAATGAATCTAGATGTGGTTTGTGAAAAGAACACACATGCAATGACACTAGTGGATCCATATGTGGTTTGTGAGAAGAACACACATCCAATTACACTGGGTGTGGTTCATGAAAAGAACACACATCCAATGACACTGGTGGATCCTTATGTGGTTTGTGAAAAGAACACACATGCAATGACTCTAGATTTGGTGTGTGAGAAGAATACACATGCAATGACACTGGTGGATCCATATGTGGTTTGTGAGAAGAACACTCATGCAATGACACTAGGTGTGGTTCATGAAAAGAACACAAATCCAATGAACTCTGGTGGATCCATATGTGGTTTGTGAGAAGAACACACATTTCAATGACTCTAGATGTGGTTTGTGAAAATAACACACATGCAATGACACTGATGGATCCATATGTGGTTTGTGAGAAGAACACACATTTCAATGACTCTAGATGTGGTTTGTGAAAAGAACACACATGCAATGACACTGGTGGATCCATATGTGGTTCGTGAGAAGAACACACATGCAATGACTCTAGATGTCATTTGTGAGAAGAACACACATGCAATAACACTGGTGGATCCATATGTGGTTTGTGAGAAGAACACACATCCAATGACACTGGTGGATCCATATGTGGTTTGTGAGAAGAACACTCATGCAATGACACTGGTTGTGGTTCATGAAAAGAACACACATCCAATGAACTCTGGTGGATCCATATGTGGTTTGTGAGAAGAACACACATGCAATGACTCTAGATGTCATTTGTGAGAAAAACACACATGCAATGACACTGGTGGATTCATATGTGGTTTGTGAGAAGAACACACATTTCAATTACTCAAGATGTGGTTTCTGAAAAGAACACACATGCAATGACACTGGTGGATCCATATGTGGTTCATGAAAAGAACACACATCCAATGACACTGGTGGATCCTTATGTGGTTTGTGAGAAGAACACAAATCCAATGACACTGGTGGATCCATATGTGGTTTGTGAGAAGAACACACATCCAATGACACTGGGTGTGGTTCATGAAAAGAGCGCACATCCAATGACACTAGTGGATCCATATGTGGTTTGTGAGAAGAACACTCATGCAATGACACTAGGTGTGGTTCATGAAAAGAACACACATCCAAGGAACTCTGGTGGATCCATATGTGGTTTGTGAGAAGAACACACATGCAATGACTCTAGATGTCATTTGTGAGAAGAACACACATGTAATGACACTGGTGGATCCATATGTGGTTTGTGAGAAGAACACACATCCAATTACACTAGGTGTGGTTCATGAAAAGAACACACATCCAATGACACTGGTGGATCCTTATGTGGTTTGTGAAAATGACAGACATGCAACGACTCTAGATGTGGTTTGTGAGAAGAACACACATGCAATGACACTGGTGGATCCATATGTGGTTTGTGAGAAGAACACACATCCAATGACACTGGTGGATCCATATGTGGTTTGTGAGAAGAACACTCATGCAATGGCACTGGGTGTGGTTCATGATAAGAACACGCATCAAATGAACTCTGGTGGATCCATATGTGGTTTGTGAGAAGAACACACATGCAAGGACTCTAGATGTGGTTTGTGAGAAGAACACACATGCAATGACACTGGTGGATTCTATGTGGTTCGTGAGAAGAACACACATTTCAATGACTCTAGATGTGGTTTGTGAAAACAACACACATGCAATGACACTGGTGGATCCATATGTGGTTTGTGAGAAGAACACACATGCAATGACACTGGTGGATCCATATGTGGTTTGTGAGAAGAACACACATGCAATGACACTGGTGGATCCATATGTGGTTTGTGGGAAGAACACTCATGCAATGACAATGGGTGTGGTTCATGAAAAGAACACACATCCAATGAACTCTGGTGGATCCATATGTGGTTTGTGAGAAGAACACACATGCAATGACTCTAGATGTCATTAGTCAGAAGAACACACATGCAATGCCACTGGTGGATTCATATGTGGTTTGTGAGAAGAACACACATTTCAATGACTCTAGATGTGGTTTCTGAAAAGAACACACATGCAATGAAACGGGTGGATCGATATGTGGTTTGGGAGAAGAACACACATCCAATTACACTGGGTGTGGTTCATGAAAAGAACACACATCCAATGACACTGCTGGATCCTTATGTGGTTTGTGAAAAGAACACACATGCAATGACTCTAGATGTGGTTTGTGAGAAGAACACACATGCAATGACACTCATGGATCCATATGTGGTTTGTGAGAAGAACACACATCCAATGACACTGGTGGATCCATATGTGGTTCCTAAGAAGAACACTCATGCAATGACACTGGGTGTGGTTCATGAAAAGAACACACATCCAATGAACTCTGGTGGATCCATATGTGGTTTGTGAGAAGACCACACATGCAATGACTCTAGATGTCATTAGTCAGAAGAACACACATGCAATGCCACTGGTGGATTCATATGTGGTTTGTGAGAAGAACACACATTTCAATGACTCTAGATGTGGTTTCTGAAAAGAACACACATGCAATGAAACGGGTGGATCCATATGTGGTTTGGGAGAAGAACAGACATCCAATTACACTGGGTGTGGTTCATGAAAAGAACACACATCCAATGACACTGCTGGATCCTTATGCGGTTTGTGAAAAGAACACACATGCAATGACTCTAGATGTGGTTTGTGAGAAAAACACACATGCAATGACACTGGTGGATTCATATGTGGTTTGTGAGAAGAACACACATTTCAATTACTCAAGATGTGGTTTCTGAAAAGAACACACATGCAATGACACTGGTGGATCCATATGTGGTTTGTGAGAAGAACACACATCCAATGACACTGGGTGTGGTTCATGAAAAGAGCGCACATACAATGACACTAGTGGATCCATATGTGGTTTGTGAGAAGAACACTCATGCAATGACACTGGGTGTGGTTCATGAAAAGAACACACATCCAATGAACTCTGGTGGATCCATATGTGGTTTGTGAGAAGAACACACATGCAATGACTCTAGATGTCATTTCTGAGAAGAACACACATGCAATGACACTGGTGGATTCATATGTTGGTTGTGAGAAGAACACACATTTCAATGAATCTAGATGTGGTTTGTGAAAAGAACACACATGCAATGACACTGGTGGATCCATATGTGGTTTGTGAGAAGAACACACATCCAATTACACTAGGTGTGGTTCATGAAAAGAACACACATCCAATGACACTAGTGGATCCTTATGTGGTTTGTGAAAATGACAGACATGCAATGACTCTAGATGTGGTTTGTGAGAAGAACACACATGCAATGACACTGGTGGATCCATATGTGGTTTGTGAGAAGAACACACATCCAATGACACTGGTGGATCCATATGTGGTTTTTGAGAAGAACACTCATGCAATGGCACTGGGTGTGGTTCATGATAAGAACACACATCCAATGAACTCTGGTGGATCCATATGTGGTTTGTGAGAAGAACACACATGCAAGGACTCTAGATGTGGTTTGTGAGAAGAACACAAATCCAATGACACTGGTGGATCCATATGTGGTTTGTGAGAAGAACACACATCCAATGACACTGGGTGTGGTTCATGAAAAGAGCGCACATCCAATGACACTAGTGGATCCATATGTGGTTTGTGAGAAGAACACTCATGCAATGACACTAGGTGTGGTTCATGAAAAGAACACACATCCAAGGAACTCTGGTGGATCCATATGTGGTTTGTGAGAAGAACACACATGCAATGACTCTAGATGTCATTTGTGAGAAGAACACACATGTAATGACACTCATGGATCCATATGTGGTTTGTGAGAAGAACACACATCCAATGACACTGGTGGATCCATATGTGGTTCCTAAGAAGAACACTCATGCAATGACACTGGGTGTGGTTCATGAAAAGAACACACATCCAATGAACTCTGGTGGATCCATATGTGGTTTGTGAGAAGACCACACATGCAATGACTCTAGATGTCATTAGTCAGAAGAACACACATGCAATGCCACTGGTGGATTCATATGTGGTTTGTGAGAAGAACACACATTTCAATGACTCTAGATGTGGTTTCTGAAAAGAACACACATGCAATGAAACGGGTGGATCCATATGTGGTTTGGGAGAAGAACAGACATCCAATTACACTGGGTGTGGTTCATGAAAAGAACACACATCCAATGACACTGCTGGATCCTTATGCGGTTTGTGAAAAGAACACACATGCAATGACTCTAGATGTGGTTTGTGAGAAAAACACACATGCAATGACACTGGTGGATTCATATGTGGTTTGTGAGAAGAAGACACATTTCAATTACTCAAGATGTGGTTTCTGAAAAGAACACACATGCAATGACACTGGTGGATCCATATGTGGTTTGTGAGAAGAACACACATCCAATGACACTGGGTGTGGTTCATGAAAAGAGCGCACATACAATGACACTAGTGGATCCATATGTGGTTTGTGAGAAGAACACTCATGCAATGACACTGGGTGTGGTTCATGAAAAGAACACACATCCAATGAACTCTGGTGGATCCATATGTGGTTTGTGAGAAGAACACACATGCAATGACTCTAGATGTCATTTCTGAGAAGAACACACATGCAATGACACTGGTGGATTCATATGTTGGTTGTGAGAAGAACACACATTTCAATGAATCTAGATGTGGTTTGTGAAAAGAACACACATGCAATGACACTGGTGGATCCATATGTGGTTTGTGAGAAGAACACACATCCAATTACACTAGGTGTGGTTCATGAAAAGAACACACATCCAATGACACTAGTGGATCCTTATGTGGTTTGTGAAAATGACAGACATGCAATGACTCTAGATGTGGTTTGTGAGAAGAACACACATGCAATGACACTGGTGGATCCATATGTGGTTTGTGAGAAGAACACACATCCAATGACACTGGTGGATCCATATGTGGTTTTTGAGAAGAACACTCATGCAATGGCACTGGGTGTGGTTCATGATAAGAACACACATCCAATGAACTCTGGTGGATCCATATGTGGTTTGTGAGAAGAACACACATGCAAGGACTCTAGATGTGGTTTGTGAGAAGAACACAAATCCAATGACACTGGTGGATCCATATGTGGTTTGTGAGAAGAACACACATCCAATGACACTGGGTGTGGTTCATGAAAAGAGCGCACATCCAATGACACTAGTGGATCCATATGTGGTTTGTGAGAAGAACACACATGCAATGACACTGGTGGATCCATATGTGGTTTGTGAGAAGAACACACATCCAATGACACTGGTGGATCCATATGTGGTTTGTGAGAAGAACACTCATGCAATGGCACTGGGTGTGGTTCATGATAAGAACACGCATCAAATGAACTCTAGTGGATCCATATGTGGTTTGTGAGAAGAACACACATGCAAGGACTCTAGATGTGGTTTGTGAGAAGAACACACATGCAATGACACTGGTGGATTCTATGTGGTTCGTGAGAAGAACACACATTTCAATGACTCTAGATGTGGTTTGTGAAAACAACACACATGCAATGACACTGGTGGATCCATATGTGGTTTGTGAGAAGAACACACATGCAATGACACTGGTGGATCCATATGTGGTTTGTGAGAAGAACACACATGCAATGACACTGGTGGATCCATATGTGGTTTGTGGGAAGAACACTCATGCAATGACAATGGGTGTGGTTCATGAAAAGAACACACATCCAATGAACTCTGGTGGATCCATATGTGGTTTGTGAGAAGAACACACATGCAATGACTCTAGATGTCATTAGTCAGAAGAACACACATGCAATGCCACTGGTGGATTCATATGTGGTTTGTGAGAAGAACACACATTTCAATGACTCTAGATGTGGTTTCTGAAAAGAACACACATGCAATGAAACGGGTGGATCGATATGTGGTTTGGGAGAAGAACACACATCCAATTACACTGGGTGTGGTTCATGAAAAGAACACACATCCAATGACACTGCTGGATCCTTATGTGGTTTGTGAAAAGAACACACATGCAATGACTCTAGATGTGGTTTGTGAGAAGAACACACATGCAATGACACTCATGGATCCATATGTGGTTTGTGAGAAGAACACACATCCAATGACACTGGTGGATCCATATGTGGTTCCTAAGAAGAACACTCATGCAATGACACTGGGTGTGGTTCATGAAAAGAACACACATCCAATGAACTCTGGTGGATCCATATGTGGTTTGTGAGAAGACCACACATGCAATGACTCTAGATGTCATTAGTCAGAAGAACACACATGCAATGCCACTGGTGGATTCATATGTGGTTTGTGAGAAGAACACACATTTCAATGACTCTAGATGTGGTTTCTGAAAAGAACACACATGCAATGAAACGGGTGGATCCATATGTGGTTTGGGAGAAGAACAGACATCCAATTACACTGGGTGTGGTTCATGAAAAGAACACACATCCAATGACACTGCTGGATCCTTATGCGGTTTGTGAAAAGAACACACATGCAATGACTCTAGATGTGGTTTGTGAGAAAAACACACATGCAATGACACTGGTGGATTCATATGTGGTTTGTGAGAAGAAGACACATTTCAATTACTCAAGATGTGGTTTCTGAAAAGAACACACATGCAATGACACTGGTGGATCCATATGTGGTTTGTGAGAAGAACACACATCCAATGACACTGGGTGTGGTTCATGAAAAGAGCGCACATACAATGACACTAGTGGATCCATATGTGGTTTGTGAGAAGAACACTCATGCAATGACACTGGGTGTGGTTCATGAAAAGAACACACATCCAATGAACTCTGGTGGATCCATATGTGGTTTGTGAGAAGAACACACATGCAATGACTCTAGATGTCATTTCTGAGAAGAACACACATGCAATGACACTGGTGGATTCATATGTTGGTTGTGAGAAGAACACACATTTCAATGAATCTAGATGTGGTTTGTGAAAAGAACACACATGCAATGACACTGGTGGATCCATATGTGGTTTGTGAGAAGAACACACATCCAATTACACTAGGTGTGGTTCATGAAAAGAACACACATCCAATGACACTAGTGGATCCTTATGTGGTTTGTGAAAATGACAGACATGCAATGACTCTAGATGTGGTTTGTGAGAAGAACACACATGCAATGACACTGGTGGATCCATATGTGGTTTGTGAGAAGAACACACATCCAATGACACTGGTGGATCCATATGTGGTTTTTGAGAAGAACACTCATGCAATGGCACTGGGTGTGGTTCATGATAAGAACACACATCCAATGAACTCTGGTGGATCCATATGTGGTTTGTGAGAAGAACACACATGCAAGGACTCTAGATGTGGTTTGTGAGAAGAACACAAATCCAATGACACTGGTGGATCCATATGTGGTTTGTGAGAAGAACACACATCCAATGACACTGGGTGTGGTTCATGAAAAGAGCGCACATCCAATGACACTAGTGGATCCATATGTGGTTTGTGAGAAGAACACTCATGCAATGACACTAGGTGTGGTTCATGAAAAGAACACACATCCAAGGAACTCTGGTGGATCCATATGTGGTTTGTGAGAAGAACACACATGCAATGACTCTAGATGTCATTTGTGAGAAGAACACACATGTAATGACACTGGTGGATCCATATGTGGTTTGTGAGAAGAACACACATCCAATTACACTAGGTGTGGTTCATGAAAAGAACACACATCCAATGACACTAGTGGATCCTTATGTGGTTTGTGAAAATGACAGACATGCAACGACTCTAGATGTGGTTTGTGAGAAGAACACACATGCAATGACACTGGTGGATCCATATGTGGTTTGTGAGAAGAACACACATCCAATGACACTGGTGGATCCATATGTGGTTTGTGAGAAGAACACTCATGCAATGGCACTGGGTGTGGTTCATGATAAGAACACGCATCAAATGAACTCTGGTGGATCCATATGTGGTTTGTGAGAAGAACACACATGCAAGGACTCTAGATGTGGTTTGTGAGAAGAACACACATGCAATGACACTGGTGGATTCTATGTGGTTCGTGAGAAGAACACACATTTCAATGACTCTAGATGTGGTTTGTGAAAACAACACACATGCAATGACACTGGTGGATCCATATGTGGTTTGTGAGAAGAACACACATGCAATGACACTGGTGGATCCATATGTGGTTTGTGAGAAGAACACACATGCAATGACACTGGTGGATCCATATGTGGTTTGTGGGAAGAACACTCATGCAATGACAATGGGTGTGGTTCATGAAAAGAACACACATCCAATGAACTCTGGTGGATCCATATGTGGTTTGTGAGAAGAACACACATGCAATGAATCTAGATGTCATTAGTCAGAAGAACACACATGCAATGCCACTGGTGGATTCATATGTGGTTTGTGAGAAGAACACACATTTCAATGACTCTAGATGTGGTTTCTGAAAAGAACACACATGCAATGAAACGGGTGGATCGATATGTGGTTTGGGAGAAGAACACACATCCAATTACACTGGGTGTGGTTCATGAAAAGAACACACATCCAATGACACTGCTGGATCCTTATGTGGTTTGTGAAAAGAACACACATGCAATGACTCTAGATGTGGTTTGTGAGAAGAACACACATGCAATGACACTCATGGATCCATATGTGGTTTGTGAGAAGAACACACATCCAATGACACTGGTGGATCCATATGTGGTTCCTAAGAAGAACACTCATGCAATGACACTGGGTGTGGTTCATGAAAAGAACACACATCCAATGAACTCTGGTGGATCCATATGTGGTTTGTGAGAAGACCACACATGCAATGACTCTAGATGTCATTAGTCAGAAGAACACACATGCAATGCCACTGGTGGATTCATATGTGGTTTGTGAGAAGAACACACATTTCAATGACTCTAGATGTGGTTTCTGAAAAGAACACACATGCAATGAAACGGGTGGATCCATATGTGGTTTGGGAGAAGAACAGACATCCAATTACACTGGGTGTGGTTCATGAGAAAGAACACACATCCAATGACACTGCTGGATCCTTATGCGGTTTGTGAAAAGAACACACATGCAATGACTCTAGATGTGGTTTGTGAGAAAAACACACATGCAATGACACTGGTGGATTCATATGTGGTTTGTGAGAAGAACACACATTTCAATTACTCAAGATGTGGTTTCTGAAAAGAACACACATGCAATGACACTGGTGGATCCATATGTGGTTTGTGAGAAGAACACACATCCAATGACACTGGGTGTGGTTCATGAAAAGAGCGCACATACAATGACACTAGTGGATCCATATGTGGTTTGTGAGAAGAACACTCATGCAATGACACTGGGTGTGGTTCATGAAAAGAACACACATCCAATGAACTCTGGTGGATCCATATGTGGTTTGTGAGAAGAACACACATGCAATGACTCTAGATGTCATTTCTGAGAAGAACACACATGCAATGACACTGGTGGATTCATATGTTGGTTGTGAGAAGAACACACATTTCAATGAATCTAGATGTGGTTTGTGAAAAGAACACACATGCAATGACACTGGTGGATCCATATGTGGTTTGTGAGAAGAACACACATCCAATTACACTAGGTGTGGTTCATGAAAAGAACACACATCCAATGACACTAGTGGATCCTTATGTGGTTTGTGAAAATGACAGACATGCAATGACTCTAGATGTGGTTTGTGAGAAGAACACACATGCAATGACACTGGTGGATCCATATGTGGTTTGTGAGAAGAACACACATCCAATGACACTGGTGGATCCATATGTGGTTTTTGAGAAGAACACTCATGCAATGGCACTGGGTGTGGTTCATGATAAGAACACACATCCAATGAACTCTGGTGGATCCATATGTGGTTTGTGAGAAGAACACACATGCAAGGACTCTAGATGTGGTTTGTGAGAAGAACACACATGCAATGACACTGGTGGATTTTATGTGGTTCGTTAGAAGAACACACATTTCAATGACTCTAGATGTGGTTTGTGAAAACAACACACATGCAATGACACTGGTGGATCCATATGTGGTTTTTGAGAAGAACACATGTAGCATCCCAATTGTCTAACAATTGTAATGCTACTTGGTCTAGTAAAATAATGGCTACTTCTTATATATAATTGTTGCATCATCATTATATCATGCTCATGACATCATGCCACCTTGCATTTGAGCATCATATAAAACCCCCTTTTGTTTGGTTCTTATCTCATATGCATTGTTAATTGTAGTTGCCTCTTGATATTATATTTGGTTCTTGATATATTGTTTAATGCCCAAGTTGAGTTGGGGGCATATCTCTTATTAACTCCACCACCTTTCTTTCACCACCTTATAATTCCACCATCCAACCAAATATGAGCTTTGCACTTTATTTGGGTTTTACCTCTAGCTCATGTGGGTTGGGATGGATCCAATTCTATTTCCACATGCTCTCATCTTAGCATCATGTTGTTTTCACATTATTGATATATGAGAGTCACATGGCCACCTTTGCATGCCTTGTGAGTGGAACCCTTTTTCCTAGCTTCCATATGGATTATTATGGATTTATGCTCATGTTGGGATATTTTTGGGACTAGTAAGCATCTAGTGGAATATACACACTAGTAATTCCCTATTATATTCAAATGTGATCATTTCCATCTACTCCACTTGGAGCTTTCTTTTAAATTCTTTTGCTTAGGCCTTACTCCACATTTTGGAATGCATAAGAAAAATGCCATGTAAATAATCTTGTTTTCACAAAGATAAGCATGGTATTAATAATTTATGCATGGCCCATGCAAGTACCACCTTTTTCTTGTCCTTTGGTTTGTATTTGAAGTTTGAGTGAATCTTTTTCCCATCCTCTCTCTAACCCTCATCTCTCCCTCCCTCCTTTTGGCTTGATCTAGTTTGATCTTGCTTAAACCATCTCACCACATCCCTATCTTTTCTTCTCTTGATCTTGTTGGAGTTAGGCATGTTCTTGGCTTGATCTTGACAAAAGCAAACCCTAAACCATACCACTCCTCTCTCTTCACCCCCCTCTCTAAACCACACCCCATCTAAACTAACCCTAGCCTCTCTCTCTCTAAGCTAAACCCTAAACCTACCTCCCTCTCTCTCGGCCTCTCTCTCTCTCACCTAGCTCGGCCCCACCTGGTTCCTAACCCTGGCCCACCTAGCTACCCCATCCACCCCAAAACCCTAACCCGAGCCTACCCACTCCTCTACCCTAGCTAAACCGAGTCTCCCCCTCTCCTTTCTCTCTGCCACAAGGGGCACCCGAGCCAGTCCCCTCCTCCACCGGCCTACCAACCCCACCTGGCAGCCCCCCTTCACCACCTCGCCCTGCTCCTGCCCAGCCCGAGCCGCCTAGCACGTGAAGAAGGAGAAAAGTGGCCGACGCCACCTTTCCCCTCCACCACGCCATCTACCCCTCCCTCTCTCCGTTCCTATCTACTCCCACCTCTCTGCCTCGCCCTGCTACCTCTCCAGATCTGGCCGAGGCGCCCTGGCCTTCCTCCCTCCCTATCCACCGACCCCAGCTCCCTCTCGCCGGCCACCGTCTGCTCCACCGGCGTTGCTTCGATCCAGACGACAAGCGCGACGTGGAGGTGATCGAGGAGGACAAGGAGGTCCTCTGCATCCGCTCCGTACACGCCGTCGAGGAGGAGGAGCCCCAGAACCGCTCCACCTGCCGAGCCCGAGCCGAAACCCTAACCTCGCCGTCCGTCTATGTCGTCGCCCATCCCCTGCGTCCCGAGCCGATCCGACCGCACCAACACCCTCCCGGTGAGCTCCTTCTTCCCGCTGACACCTCCGTCCTCGCCGTAGCTCTCTGTTCTCGCTGGACCAAACGTCGAGCGTTCTCGGTGCGTCGCGTGCGCGTGCGTCCTCTGCGTCGCCGCGTCGCGGAGAGCCTCATCTAGCCGCCCTTTTCCCTCCTAGCAACCTCCCCGAGCCAGCCGCACTGGTTCGCACCCCCAGCGCGCGCCCGCACGTCCCTGGTTCGATCCCCGCCCCGCGTCGGACACCGATCTGTCCGCAAGACGCGGAGAAGAGGAACAGTGGGTCCGTGTCGTCCTTTTTGCAGAAAACCCCTTCCCTAGTTTTTATTCCTAAACCCGCGGTACAACCGAGCCCACCGTCAGCCTCTCAGACCTTCTTGCAGAAAACACCCCGCAGATCTGAGCGCTTAACCCGCACTCCCTGGGATCTGCCGCGTGTCATGCCCCGGCTGGCGCGCCCGCGAGTGGACCCGCGTGTGCTCTGGCCCCACCTGTCACTCTCTGAGGCTAGACTAGCCCGCGGTGTAAAAATCTTTTCTACGCGCTGTGCTGCTGAGTCAGCGCTGGACCCATTGGTCATTGACTGTGGCTAGCTCTGGGCTGAGTAACAAAAGTATTTTCTGTATTCTGTTTTAATTCAAACTTTTTCAAATTAATTCAAATTCAAAAATTCAAATCTGTTTTATAATAACTTTTAAAATATAAATCCAAATAATACAAATAATATATGTTTTGAAATCAGAAAAATGTGAGGAATTCAATTATGCCATTCAAAATATATTTTGAACACTTTATTTTTCAAGTTGATCAAAATTACAATAAAATGCCCTTTTACCTTAATTAATTAATAACTTTTGTTTTATAACTCCAAATTTAACAAATGATATGTCTAAAATGATTAGCTCGACGAGACCTTTCTGTTTATGCATTCCATGTTTTGATTTGAAGCATGCATCATATAAATATAAAGTGTACAGCAACTAATATGAGTATAAAATGGGGCCAAAACTCATTAAAATGATTTATTCTTGTATTCCACACCTCACCCATGCCATGCTACTTTATTGCCATGCAAATTGTGCATCATTCATCATGGCATGATTGTTTGATTGTCGCATTTATTCCTATGCTTGTGCACTTTATTTATGTTGGCCCTTGTTTGTTTGGTTCTTCTTCGAATAGACGCTGAGCAGGGGATATATCAAGAGACCCAGGAGCACTACCCAGATCCGTCTCTCGCTTCAACTGAGCTGCCAGGCAAGCACTACCACATGCTTGCATACATACAGTACCTATTGCCTCTATCTTATTCTTGCATCATTGAGTCGCGATTGCATTAAACTGAATCCCAAGTATTGCATAGCCTTTACTTTTAAACCCCACCAAAGCTTGTTGCTCCATCCCATGAGCCATTACTACAGGAGTTGTTTGAGCCATGCGAGTCGTAGAACAGCATGTGTAGGGTATGTGAGTGTCTGATGGATAACGAGGTACCTATACAACTTAATATGAGTAGTAATGGGATAACTAATGAAAGTGGCATCGGTGAGCCATATTTGCTATTTGGTTTTTCAGGCTCACTTGTGTCCCGTAGGACCCCGAGTACTTGATTCCTGTTCCTTGAATATTCGCGCTATCCACATCCGGGAGGCTTATGAACCCTCCTGAGCCAGAGCTTGATTCATTCTTATTTCTTGGGGCCACAAACTAGTTTGAGGTTTTATTTACTATCCTGTACTTATGCCATGCTTTAATGCTTTATTTAAATTGTGCGAGGTACTGCACACTGTACTGTTTAGGAACGCGGAGTGTTTTCGCGGTATCGACAAGCCCAGTCACATTTTCGGGTTCCCAGTCGTTTACAGCCATTGGCGCAAACCTTGAGTCCGTCTCGGAGTCGGCCAACTTCGTCGCGGGTAGCTTAATGGGGTGGCCCCCTGAAATATTTCTGAATCCTGTGATCGCTTTGTCGTGACTGCCTCGTTGGGTTTTGATTTGGTTTTTCCGAGGTTGATCGAGTGTGTGTTGCTATTTGTGCACCCCTGCAGGGTAAAACTTTCTGAAAGCCGTGTCCGCGGTTATGGACGACTTGGAGCACAGTTTCTCGATCATAGACAAGAATAACTAAAGTACCGCTTTTAATTTGACTAAATAACTGACTAGTAAATAGTGCAACACTCATGGAATGGTTAATAAAACTGCCAACGGATGGGGGGGTTGTTCGTCCGCTTCCTCGTCGGTAAGTGGGGAGGAGGATGGATCTGTTAATATTACCGTTATAACTGTTGTTATTAATTCACGGACATCCGTCTATCTATGGTTAGGCGGATGGCTAGCGAGTGTCTATAGAATTGTTAGGGTTTATCTTTTGCTGCAATTGCGTCACCCCAGGTTGTGTCCCCTTTAGCGGCATAAAGACTTGCTGAGTACCCCTAGGGTCTCACACGAGAAATTGTTTGCTTTAGATGAACAGGTAAACCCTCAAGATGGATACTGGGTGAGGGAGACGGACAATGTGGGCAACGAGCATTCGGTGTAGAGATTCCGGGAACGGGGATCCGTGAGATCTGTGGGCGGGATGTGTTTATTTATGGGGCATCTTATGCCGATTTGCTTCTTATCCGTACTCGGATCTTGTTTTCCGCTTCCGCTTGATACTCTGATGTTTGATGTATGAGGAGATATCCTAAACTATTATATCTATCTAGGAATTTGGAACTTGCCGTATGGCGTTGCTATATTTCCTTTCTTTTTAGATGGAATGGCTCTGATGTACTGTTGTATGGTGGCTTGCATACATACTCATTTGTGTATGTAGTTGATCCCTTCGCCTGCCGATTACGCCGCCCGTTCTTGTCCCGATGTTTGGAAATGGTTAGGACGGCCGAAAGGTCTACCTGTGAGTGGCATTTGGGCCCCACCGTACTATTTTAACCATTTCCGCTCATCCAGGCTTGTAACTAGGAGCGTAATTCACCGAGGTAGTTACAATTGGTATCAGAGCCATCCCGCCCTTCAGGGTCTCAGCCAAATGGTCGTTGTCTGTCTAGCAAATATTTTTGGTAGCTATGTATACTAGGGAAAAACAAAACGTGAGAGTAGGACTGCTTCCACTTTTCTTCTTACCCACCCACCCACCCTTTTCTGGTAAGGAAGTGTAACGTTTTCAATCCTCTTTTAAAATTCAAACTAGGATTCACGTGTTCTGGGTTTCCGTAGTACCATAGGTTGTGTGTGTGTGTGTAATTCCTTGTCTATCTATTGCATCCAACTTGTTATCTATATCTGCCTTTGGTGATCAACTGTTGGTACATTCCATACCGACAGGCTTTTGCAAACCGACGCGATCTATCTGATTCGTTGTATACCGCCGCGATCTGTCTTACTCTTTGTTATCCGACGTTATCTTGTTTGGGGTGTTCATTTCCGTAGTCACTAATCTTTAGGTTCATCGTGAGAAGAAGGTGTTGGGATATGTGTTTTACTTATTCATGTGCGGAGTAATGATTTGAGTGCAGGATGGAGTCGCGACCATACCACTACTCTTATCATTCGCTCTTGTATATTGAATTGGTAGAGTCACTAATCTTGATTCGTTAAGTGATTTTGCGCATCTATTGGTATTTTAATGCCGAAATTTGCGCAAAATTTTTCTTTGATATATTAGTGTACCACACTCCTTTTCAGTCGTGTGCGATATGCTTAATATCTTCTAGGTGCTTTGAACTTTGTTGATATTTTAATATCATCTTAGTAAATTGTATCCTTTAATCTTGATTAATTCCATCTTGGTACTATTTTGGATTATTATTATTCTCCATCATAGTACTGACTTGTGATTTTTATCAATCACAGGATGGCACCACCACGCCATTCTGAGGAGGACATACAACCTGAACTGGGGGCAGCGTTGTCAAGCATCGCCAATGCCTTAGCAGCAATGCAGCAGAACCAGCAGCGTTTTGAAGAAAGTGTCAGGAGGAATGAGTTTGTTCCGCTACCTCCACCTCCCAAGCGAGGAGACATCAAAAGCTTCCTGAAGTTCAACCCACGCCAGTTTGATGTTTCTGATCAACCACTTGATGCTGATGATTGGTTGCGTGAGATGTCAAGGCTGCTGATGACTGCTGATGTTCCTGAGCAAGAATGGGTAAAGTGTGCTACTCACCTTCTGAAGGGAGATGTAGCTCTCTGGTGGGAGAATTACCTAAAGGCAAACTGCACTGGTTTTCAGCCTACTTGGGGACAGTTCACTGGAGCTTTCAAAGAGCAGTACCTGTCAGAAATTGTCATGGAGAGGATGAAGGAAGTGTTTCTCAACCTCAAGCAGGGCAATGATAATGTCAATGCCTACATCAGGAACTTCATGAACCTTTCTCGTTATGGTGGCGATGAGATCTCTGATGACAAGAAGAAGCAAAAGAGGTTCAGGCAAGGGCTCAATGCATCGATTAAATATGCAATCACACATGCAAGGCCGGCGTCCTTTCTGGAACTTCAGCATACAGCTCTGCAGGAAGAAGCAAGTAGGCAAGTGTTTGAGGAGTCAAAGAAACACAGTCGTGATGCAGCAAGCTCTTCAGCTATGTCAACTCCTTCTAAGCGTCGTGTCTGGGTTCCTAACACCCCACCGTTGCTCCCGGCTACACCAAGACCTTCAAGCTTCGCGGCAAGGCCACCAAACTTCCTCACTGCTGCTCCCAGGGGCTACAACCACCACTACCCTGGAGCGCCTGGCGGAGTCCCTGGCTACGTTGCTCCACGTCCAGCTGGTGCTTATTACACGTGTGGAAACACTGGGCATCAATACTGGAACTGTCCGATGATGAACAAGGCTCTTCCTCCACCACCTCCAAGACCTGCGGCAAGCTCTCCTATGGTTCGTGCACCACCACCTCGTGATCTCAACATCAACACCAAGCCTGGGTCTACTGTTGCTCGTGCCAACTGTGTCAACGTCGCTCAAGCTGAGCATGCACCTGGAGTTGTGATGGTTATGCTATCCGTTAACTCAGTCCCTGCATGAGTTTTGTTTGATTCTGGTGCATCGCATTCTTTTGTTTCGCACAAGTTTGCGGATGAGAATGGGTTAGCTATGGATCCTCTCCTTAAGCGTTTAATGGTCCTTTCTCCTGGAGCAACAATGGCAGCTTCTAAAATCAGCCATGGCAATCAAATTGAGATTGGTGGCTCTTCGTTCTCGGCTTCCTTAATCATTCTGGGCAATTCTGACATTGATGTCATCTTGGGCATGGATTGGTTGACAGCAAATGCAGCTATGATTGATTGTGCTGAACGCTCGGTTTCTCTGAAGATTCCTGAAGGCCATATAGTCTATTCTCCAAGTCAGACTCCTGCTATCCAGCTTTTCTCTTTGGCGGCTCTGAATGATGATGCTATGGAAGCTATTCAGAGTGTTTCCGTGGTCTGCGAGTTCCCAGATGTCTTTCCGGAAGAGTTGCCAGGTATGCCTCCGGATCGTGAGGTTGAGTTTGTAATTGAGCTTGAACCTGGTACCGCTCCTATCTCCAAGCGGCCTTATAAAATGGGTCCTGCTGAGTTGGCTGAACTCAAACGTCAGCTTGATGAACAAGAGAAGTTGGGTTTCATTCAACATAGTACTTCTTCTTGGGGTAGCCCAACAATCTTTCTGAAGAAGCGAGACAAGACTGATAGACTTTGTGTTGACTATCGGGCTCTCAATGCGAAAACCATCAAGAATAAATATCCCCTTCCGTGGATTAATGATCTCTTCGATCAGCTAGCTGGAGCTGTGGTATTCTCTAAGCTTGACTTGAGAAGTGGTTATCACCAAATCAAGATTCGCAAGGAAGATGTTCCTAAAACAGCTTTCACCACCTGCTATGGCCTGTATGAGTACACGGTCATGTCTTTCGGTCTCACCAACGCACCTGCCACCTTCTCGAGGCTCATGAACTCGGTTTTCATGGAGTATCTTGATAAGTTCGTTGTGGTCTACCTGGATGACATCCTAGTCTATTCTAAGTCAAAGGAAGAGCATGAAGAACACCTTCGGTGTGTCCTAAACAAGCTTCGTGAGAACCGCCTGTATGCAAAGTTCTCCAAGTGTGAGTTTTGGCTGCCTCAAGTCACCTATCTTGGTCACGTCATCTCTACCAAGGGCATTGCCGTCAACCCGGAAACTGTAAAGACAATTGTTGAATGGCTTCCCCCGGTAAATGTCAAAGAAGTGCGGAGTTTCCTTGGTTTGGCTAGTTATTGCCGTCGCTTCGTTCAGAACTTCTCAAAGATAGCGAAGCCTCTTACCGATCTCCTCAAGAAAGGCAAGAAATACCTTTGGACTCCTGCATGTCAAGCAAGCTTTGAGACACTCAAAGAGAAGCTCACTTCCACACCAGTCTTGGTTCCTCCAGATACATCCAAGCCTTTCCAGATATTCTGTGACGCCTCTTTGCATGGATTGGGTGCGGTCCTTATGCAAGAAAAACAAGTTGTTGCTTATGCCTCTCGACAGTTGAAGATGCATGAGATCAACTATCCTACACATGACCTCGAGCTCGCAGCAGTTGTCTTTGCTTTGAAAGTATGGAGGCACTACTTGCTTGGCAACCGTTGTGAAATCTTTTCTGATCACAAGAGTTTGAAGTATATCTTCACTCAGCCTGATCTCAACCTTCGGCAGAGGAGGTGGATTGAAGTAATCAATGACTTCGATCTAACCATCAACTACACTCCGGGCAAAGCTAATGTCATGGCAGATGCTCTCAGCCGTAAAGCTTATGTCAACAACCTCATGATGGAAGAACAACAGCCTCTCTTGTGCGAGGAATTCCGTCAGCTCAACCTTGAAATTGTGGAACAAGGGTATCTCCTGAACCTTCTAGCAACTCCTCTCTTGGAAGAAAAGGTTCGCTCCTTTCAGCTTGGTGATCTGTACACAAGAAAGGTCATCTCCAACATCCAGCTTCCGAAGTATGAGTCCTTCCACGTCGATGATCAAGGCACGCTTTTCTTTGAACACCGGATGTTTGTTCCGAACTACCCGGGAGGCGCATGATTCTGTTCTTTCTATCCACTCTGGCAGCACAAAGATGTACATGGACTTGAAAACACAATATTGGTGGCCTTGTTTGAAACGATGTTGTGCCAAGTATGTCTCGGAGTGTGATGTCTGCCGCAGAGTTAAAGCTGTCCATCAGAAACCTTCCGGTCTTCTACAACCATTGAAACCCCCGGAATGGAAATGGGAGAAAGTAGAGATGGACTTCATCACTGGTTTTCCAAGGTCGCAGAAGGGCAACAATGCAATCTTTGTTGTCATTGACAGGCTTTCTAAAGTGGCTCACTTCTTCCCCGTCAAGGAAACAATTTCTGCAATTCAGTTGGCTGAGCTCTATATCAACAGAATTGTCTCTCTGTATGGGGTTCCGCTTGAGATCAGTTCAGACCGTGGAAGCATCTTCACTTCCAAGTTCTGGGAGAGTTTCCAAAATGCTTTGGGAACAAAGTTGAACTTCAGCACAGCTTACCACCCTCAGTTGCAAGGACAAGTTGAAAGGATCAATCAGATTCTGGAGGATATGCTTCGTGCTTGCGTCATCTCTTTTGGCAT
This sequence comes from Avena sativa, assembly GCA_916181665.1. Taxonomy (NCBI): domain Eukaryota; kingdom Viridiplantae; phylum Streptophyta; class Magnoliopsida; order Poales; family Poaceae; genus Avena; species Avena sativa. The sequence goes on from OV702290.1 coordinate 202,886,993, forward strand.
GAAGTGGGAAGAATGTCTTCCTTATGCTGAATTCTCTTACAACAATAGCTTCCAGAAAAGTCTAAAGATGGCACCATTTGAGGCTCTCTATGGTTGCAAATGCAGAACTCCGATTGGTTGGTCGGGTGCAGGAGAAAGAACATTGTTTGGCCCTGACATTGTGACTCAAGCGGAGGAGAAGGTTCACATCATTCTTGAAAATCTGAAGATTGCTCAAAGTCGCCAGAAGAGCAATTATGACAGGAAGCACACGGACATGGAGTATGTCCCTGGTGATCTCGTTTACCTTCGTGTCACTCCCATGAGAGGCACGCACCGTTTTGGTATCAAAGGAAAGCTGGCTCCTAGATACATCGGTCCATTCAAAATTCGTGGAAGAAGAGGAGAAGTTGCTTATGCTCTTGAGCTCCCGGAAAAACTCAAGGTCCATGATGTTTTCCACATCTCTCAGCTCAAGAAGTGCTTCAAGGATCCCGGCAGGACCGTGGACCATGAGCTTATCAATCTACAAGAAGACCTGTCTTATCAAGAACACGCCACAAAAATCCTTGAGATCGCAGAAAGAAGGACTCGCAACAAGTCCATCAAGTTCTGCAAGGTGCAGTGGTCGCACCATTCTGTTGATGAAGCCACTTGGGAACGTGAAGATGAGCTCCGTGCCAAGTATCCTACCCTGTTTGAGTCTTCTTCTTCTTCCTAGAATCTCGGGGCGAGATTCCTGTTTAGTGGGAGAGAGTTGTAGCATCCCAATTGTCTAACAATTGTAATGCTACTTGGTCTAGTAATATATTGGCTAATTCTTATATATAATTGTTTCATCATCATTATATCATGCTCATGACATCATGCCACCTTGCATTTGAGCATCATATAAAACCCCTTTTGTTTGGTTCTTATCTCATATGCATTGTTAATTGTAGTTTCCTCTTGATATTGTATTTGGTTCTTGATATATTGTTTAGTGCCCAAGTTGAGTTGGGGGCATATCTCTTATTAACTCCACCACCTTTCTTTCACCACCTTATAATTCCACCATCCAACCAAATATGAGCTTTGCACTTTATTTGGGTTTTACCTCTAGCTCATGTGGGTTGGGATGGATCCAATTCTATTTCCACATGCTCTCATCTTAGCATCATGTTGTTTTCACATTATTGATATATGAGAGTCACATGGCCACCTTTGCATGCCTTGTGAGTGGAACCCTTTTTCCTAGCTTCCATATGGATTATTATGGATTTATGCTCATGTTGGGATATTTTTGGGACTAGTAAGCATCTAGTGGAATATACACACTAGTAATTCCCAATTATATTCAAATGTGATCATTTCCATCTACTCCACTTGGAGCTTTCTTTTAAATTCTTTTGCTTAGGCCTTACTCCACATTTTGGAATGCATAAGAAAAATGCCATGTAAATAATCTTGTTTTCACAAAGATAAGCATGGTATTAATAATTTATGCATGGCCCATGCAAGTACCACCTTTTTCTTGTCCTTTGGTTTGTATTTGAAGTTTGAGTGAATCTTTTTCCCATCCTCTCTCTAACCCTCATCTCTCCCTCCCTCCTTTTGGCTTGATCTAGTTTGATCTTGCTTAAACCATATCACCACATCCCTATCTTTTCTTGTCTTGATCTTGTTGGAGCTAGGCATGTTCTTGGCTTGATCTTGACAAAAGCAAACCCTAAACCATACCACTCCTCTCTATTCACCCCCTCTCTAAACCACACCCCATCTAACCTAACCCTAGCCTCTCTCTCTCTAAGCTAAACCCTAAACCTACCTCCCTCTCTCTCGGCCTCTCTCTCTCACCTAGCTCGGCCCCACCTGGTTCCTAACCCTGGCCCACCTAGCTACCCCATCCACCCCAAAACCCTAACCCGAGCCGACCCACTCCTCTACCCTAGCTAAACCGAGTCTCCCCCTCTCCTTTCTCTCTGCCACAAGGGGCACCCGAGCCAGTCCCCTCCTCCACCGGCCTACCGACCCCACCTGGCAGCCCCCCTTCACCACCTCGCCCTGCTCCTGCCCAGCCCGAGCCGCCTAGCACGTGAAGAAGGAGAAAAGTGGCCGATGCCACCTTTCCCCTCCACCATGCCATCTACCCCTCCCTCTCTCTGTTCCTATCTACTCCCACCTCTCTGCCTCGCCCTGCTACCTCTCCAGATCTGGCCGAGGCGCCCTGGCCTTCCTCCCTCCCTCTCCACCGACCCCAGCTCCCTCTCGCCGGCCACCGTCTGCTCCACCGGCGCTGATTCGATCCAGACGACAAGCGCGACGTGGAGGTGATCGAGGAGGACAAGGAGGTCCTCTGCATCCGCTCCGTACACGCCGTCGAGGAGGAGGAGCCCCAGAACCCCTGCACCTGCCGAGCCCGAGCCGAAACCCTAACCTCGCCGTCCGTCTGCGTCGTCGCCGATCCCCTGCGTCCCGAGCCGATCCGACCGCACCAACACCCTCCCGGTGAGCTCCTTCTTCCCGCTGACACCTCCGTCCTCGCCGTAGCTCTCTGTTCTCACCGGACCAAATGTCGAGCGCTCTCGTTGCGTCGCGTGCGCGTGCGTCCTCTGCGTCGCCGCGTCGCGGAGAGCCTCATCTAGCCGCCCTTTTCCCTCCTAGCAACCTCCCCGAGCCAGCCGCACTGGTTCGCACCCCCAGCACGCGCCCGCACGTCCCTGGTTCGATCCCCGCCCCGCGTCGGACACCGATCTGTCCGCAAGACGCGGAGAAGAGGAACAGTGGGTCCGTGTCGTCCTTTTTGCAGAAAACCCCTTCCCTAGTTTTTATTCCTAAACCCGCGGTACAACCGAGCCCACCGTCAGCCTCTCAGACCTTCTTGCAGAAAACACCCCGCAGATCTGAGCGCTTAACCCGCACTCCCTAGGATCTGCCGTGTGTCACGCCCCGGCTGGCGCGCTCGCGAGTGGACCCGCGTGTGCTCTGGCCCCACCTGTCACTCTCTGAGGCTAGACTAGCCCGCGGTGTAAAAATCTTTTCTGCGCGCTGTGCTGCTGAGTCAGCGCTGGACCCACTGGTCATTGACTGTGGCTAGCTCTGGGCTAAGTAACAAAAGTATTTTCTGTATTCTGTTTTAATTCAAACTTTTTCAAATTAATTCAAATTCAAAAATTCAAATCTGTTTTATAATAACTTTTAAAGTATAAATCCAAATAATAAAAATAATATATGTTTTGAAATCAGAAAAATGTGAGGAATTCAATTATGCCATTCAAAATATATTTTGAACACTTTATTTTTCAAGTTGATCAAAATTACAATAAAATGCCCTTTTACCTTAATTAATTAATAACTTTTGTTTTATAACTCCAAATTTAACAAATGATATGTCTAAAATGATTAGCTCGACGAGACCTTTCTGTTTATGCATTCCATGTTTTGATTTGAAGCATGCATCATATAAATATAAAGTGTACAGCAACTAATATGAGTATAAAATGGGGCCAAAACTCATTAAAATGATTTATTCTTGTATTCCACACCTCACCCATGCCATGCTACTTTATTGCCATGCAAATTGTGCATCATTCATCATGGCATGATTGTTTGCTTGTCGCATTTATTCCTATGCTTGTGCACTTTATTTATGTTGGCCCTTGTTTGTTTGGTTCTTCTTCGAATAGACGCTGAGCAGGGGATATATCAAGAGACCCAGGAGCACTACCCAGATCCGTCTCTAGCTTCAACTGAGCTGCCAGGCAAGCACTACCACATGCTTGCATACATACAGTACCTATTGCCTCTATCTTATTCTTGCATCATTGAGTCGCGATTGCGTTAAACTGAATCCCAAGTATTGCATAGCCTTTACTTTTAAACCCCACCGAAGCTTGTTCCTCCATCCCATGAGCCATTACTACAGGAGTTGTTTGAGCCATGCGAGTCGTAGAACAGCATGTGTAGGGTATGTGAGTGTCTGATGGATAACGAGGTACCTATACAACTTAATCTGAGTAGTAATGGGATAACTAATGAAAGTGGCATCGGTGAGCCATATTTGCTATTTGGTTTTTCAGGCTCACTTGTGTCCCGTAGGACCCCGAGTACTTGATTCCTGTTCCTTGAATATTCGCGCTATCCACATCCGGGAGGCTTACGAACCCCCCTGAGCCAGAGCTTGATTCATTCTTATTTCTTGGGGCCACAAACTAGTTTGAGGTTTTATTTACTATCCTGTACTTATGCCATGCTTTACTGCTTTATTTAAATTGTGCGAGGTACTGCACACTGTACTTTTTGGAAAGCGGAGTGTTTTTGCGGTATCGACAAGCCCAGTCACATTTTCGGGTTCCCAGTCGTTTACAGCCATTGGCGCAAACCTTGAGTCCGTCTCGGAGTCGGCCAACTTCGTCGCGGGTAGCTTAATGGGGTGGCCCCCTGAAATATTTCTGAATCCTGTGATCACTTTGTCGTGACTGCCTCGTTGGGTTTTGATTTGGTTTTTCCGAGGTTGATCGAGTGTGTGTTGCTATTTGTGCACCCCTGCAGGGTAAAACTTTCTGAAAGCCGTGTCCGCGGTTATGGACGACTTGGAGCACAGTTTCTTGATCATAGACAAGAATAACTAAAGTACCGCTTTTAATTTGACTAAATAACTGACTAGTAAATAGTGCAACACTCATGGAATGGTTAATAAAACTGCCAACGGATGGGGGGGTTGTTCGTCCGCTTCCTCGTCGGTAAGCGCGGAGGAGGATGGATCTGTTAATATTACCGTTATAACTGTTATTATTAATTCACGGACATCCGTCTATCTATGGTTAGGCGGATGGCTAGCGAGTGTCTATAGAATTGTTAGGGTTTATCTTTTGCTGCAATTGCGTCACCCCAGGTTGTGTCCCCTTTAGCGGCATAAAGACTTGCTGAGTACCCCTAGGGTCTCACACGATAAATTGTTTGCTTCAGATGAACAGGTAAACCCTCAAGATGGATACTGGGTGGAGGAGACGGATGATGTGGGCAACGAGCATTCGGTGTAGAGATTCCGGGAACGGGGATCCGTGAGATCTGTGGGCGGGATGTGTTTATTTATGGGGCATCTTATGCCGATTTGCTTCTTATCCGTACTCGGATCTTGTTTTCCGCTTTCGCTTGATACTCTGATGTTTGATGTATGAGGAGATATCCTAAACTATTATATCTATCTAGGAATTTGGATCTTGCCGTATGGCGTTGCTATATTTCCTTTCTTTTTAGATGGAATGGCTCTGATGTACTGTTGTATGGTGGCTTGCATACATACTCATTTGTGTATGTAGTTGATCCCTTCGCCTGCCGATTACGCCGCCCGTTCTTGTCCCGATGTTTGGAAATGGTTAGGACGGCCGAAAGGTCTACCTGTGAGTGGCATTTGGGCCCCACCGTACTATTTTAACCATTTCCGCTCATCTAGGCTTGTAACTAGGAGCGTAATTCACCGAGGTAGTTACAACACACATGCAATTCACCGAGCGTAATTCACCGAGCGTAATTCACTGGGTGTGGTTCTTGAAAAGAACACACATCCAATGACACTGCTGGATCCTTATGCGGTTTGTGAAAACAACACACATGCAATGACTGTAGATCTGGTTTGTGAGAAGAACACACATGCAATGACACTGGTGGATCCATATGTGGTTTGTGAGAAGAACACACATCCAATGACACTGGTGGATCCATATGTGGTTTGTGAGAAGAACACTCATGCGATGACACTGGGTGTGGTTCATGAAAAGACACACATCCAATGAACTTTGGTGGATCCATATGTGGTTTGTGAGAAGAACACACATGCAATGACTCTAGATGTCATTTGTGAGAAAAACACACATGCAATGACACTGGTGGATTCATATGTGGTTTGTGAGAAGAACACACATTTCAATGACTCTAGATGTGGTTTCTGAAAAGAACACACATGCAATGACACTAGTGGATCCATATGTGGTTTGTGAGAAGAACACACATCCAATTACACTTGGTGTGGTTCATGAAAAGAACACACATCCAATGACACTTGTGGATCCTTATGTGGTTTGTGAAAAGAACACACATGCAATGACTCTAGATGTGGTTTGTGAGAAGAACACACATGCAATGACACTGGTGGATCCATATGTGGTTTGTGAGAAGAACACACATCCAATGACACTGGTGGATCCATATGTGGTTTGTGAGAAGAACACACATGCAATGACTCTGTTTGTGGTTTATGAGAAGAACACACATGCAATGACACTAGTGGATCCATATGTGGTTTGTGAGAAAAACACACATTTCAATGACTCTAGATGTGGTTTGTGAAAATAACACACATGCAATGACACTAGTGGATCGATATGTCGTTTGTGATAAGAACACAAATCCAATGACACTAGGTGTTGTTCATGAAAAAACCACACATCCAATGACACTGGTGGATCCTTATATGGTTTGTGAAAAGAACACACATGCAATGACTCTAGATGTGGTTTGTGAGAAGAACACACATGCAATGACACTGGTGGATCCATACGTGGTTTGTGAGAAGAACACACATCGAATGACACTGGTGGATCCATATGTGCTTTGTGAGAAGAACACACATGCAATGACACTAGGTGTGGTTCATGAAAAGAACACATATCCAACGATCTTTGGTGGATCCATATGTGGTTTGTGAGAAGAACACACATGCAATGACTCTAATTATGGTTTGTGAGAAGAACACACATGCAATGACTCTAGATGTCATTAGTCAGAAGAACACACATGCAATGCCACTCGTGGATTCATATGTGGTTTGTGAGAAGAACACACATTTCAATGACTCTAGATGTGGTTTCTGAAAAGAACACACATGCAATGAAACGGGTGGATCCATATGTGGTTTGTGAGAAGAACAAACATCCAATTACACTGGGTGTGGTTCATGAAAAGAACACACATCCAATGACATTGCTGGATCCTTATGCGGTTTGTGAAAAGAACACACATGCAATGACTCTAGATGTGGTTTGTGAGAAGAACACACATGCAATGACATTGGTGGATCCATATGTGGTTTGTGAGAAGAACACACATCCAATGACACTGGTGGATCCATATGTGGTTTGTGAGAAGAACACTCATGCAATGACACTGGGTGTGGTTCATTAAAAGAACACACATCCAATGAACTCTGGTGGATCCATATGTGGTTTGTGAGAAGAACACACATTTCAATTACTCAAGATGTGGTTTCTGAAAAGAACACACATGCAATGACACTGGTGGATCCATATGTGGTTTGTGAGAAGAACACACATCCAATTACACTGGGTGTGGTTCATGAAAAGAACACACATCCAATGACACTGGTGGATCCTTATGTGGTTTGTGAGAAGAACACAAATCCAATGACACTGGTGGATCCATATGTGGTTTGTGAGAAGAACACACATCCAATGACACTGGGTGTGGTTCATGAAAAGAGCGCACATACAATGACACTAGTGGATCCATATGTGGTTTGTGAGAAGAACACTCATGCAATGACACTAGGTGTGGTTCATGAAAAGAACACACATCCAATGAACTCTGGTGGATCCATATGTGGTTTGTGTAACTACCTCGGTGAATTACGCTCCTAGTTACAAGCCTGGATGAGCGGAAATGGTTAAAATAGTACGGTGGGGCCCAAATGCCACTCACAGGTAGACCTTTCGGCCGTCCTAACCATTTCCAAACATCGGGACAAGAACGGGCGGCGTAATCGGCAGGCGAAGGGATCAACTACATACACAAATGAGTATGTATGCAAGCCACCATACAATAGTTCTCAGAGCCATTCCATCTAAAAGAAATATAAATATTGCAACGCCATACGGCAAGATCCAAATATCCTAGATAGATATAATAGTTTAGGATATCTCCTCATACATCAAACATCAGAGTATCAGGCGGAAGCGGAAAACAAGATCCGAGTACGGATAAGAAGCAAATCGGCATAAGATGCCCCATAAATAAACACATCCCGCCCACAGATCTCACGGATCCCTGTTCCCGGAATCTCTACACCGAATGATCGTTGCCCACATCGTCCGTCTCCTCCACCCAGTATCCATCTTGCGAGCTTACCTATTCATCTGAATAAAACAATTTATCGTGTGAGACCCTAGGGGTACTCAGCAAGTCTTTATGCCTCTAAAGGGGACACAACCTGGGGTGACGCAATTGCAGCAAAAATAATACCTAACAATTCTATAGATACTCGCTAACCATCCGCCTAACCAGAGATAGACGGATGTCCGTGAATTAATAACAACAGTTATAACGGTAAAATTAACAGATCCATCCTCCTCCTCGCTTATCGACGAGGAAGCAGACGAACAAACCCCCATCCGTTGGCAGTTTTATTATCCATTCCATGAGTGTTGCACTATTTACTAGTCAGGTACTTAGTCAAATTAAAAGCGGTACTTTAGTTATACTTGTCTATGATCGATAAACTGTGCTCCAAGTCGTCCATAACCGCGGACACGGCTTTCAGAAAGTTTTACCCTGCAGGGGTGCACAAATAGCAACACACACTCGATCAACCTCGGAAAAAAACCAAATCAAAACCCAACGAGGCATTCATGACAAAGCGATCACAGGATTCAGAAAATATTTCAGGGGGCCACCCCATTAAGCTACCCGCAACGAAGTTAGCCGACTCCGAGACGGACTCAAGGTTTGCGTCAGTGGCTGTAAACGACTGGGAACCCAAAAGTGTGACTGGGCTTGTCGATACCGCGAAAACACTCCGCTTCCCCTAAACAGTACAGGTGCATTCCTCGCACAATCTTAAATTAAGCAGTAAAGCATGGCATAAGTACAGGATAGTAATAAAGCCCCAAACTACTTTGTGGCCCCAAGAAATAAGAATGAATCAAGCTCTGGCTCAGGGGGGTTCATAGGCCTCCCGGATGTGGATAGCGCGAATATTCAAGGAACAGGAATCAAGTACTCGGGGTCCTACGGGACACAAGTGAGCATGAAAAACCAAATAGCAGATATTGCTCACCGGTGCCACTTTGATTAGTTATCCCATTACTACTCAGGTTAAGTTGTTTAGGTACCTCGTTATCCATCAGACACTCACATACCCTACACATGCTGTTCTACGACTCGCGTGGCTCAAACAACTCCTGTAGTAATGGCTCATGGGATGGAGGGACAAGCTTCGGTGGGGTTTAAAAGTAAAGGCTATGCAGTACTTGGGATTCAGTTTAATGCAATCGCGACTCAACGATGCAAGAATAAGATAGAGGCAATAGGTACTATAGGTATGCCAGCATGTGGTAGTGCTTGCCTGGCAGCTCAGTTGAAGCGAGAGAAGGATCTGGGTGGTGCTCCTGGGTCTCTTGATATATCCGCTGCTCAGCGTCTATTCGAAGAAGAACCAAACAAACAAGGGCCAACATAAATAAAGTGCACAAGCATATGAATAAAATGCGACAAGCAAACAATCATGCCATGATGAATGATGCACAATTTGCATGGCAATAAAGTAGCATGGCATGGGTGAGGTGTGGAATACAAGAAATAAGCATTTTATGGAGTTTTAGTCATATTTTATACTCAATTAAGTTGCTGTATACTTTATATTTATATGATGCATGCTACAAAACAGATAATGGAATGCATAAACAGAAAGGTCTCGTCGAGCTAATCATTTTAGACATATCATTTGTTAAATTGGAGTTATAAAACAAAAGTTATTAATTAATTAAGGCCAAGGGCATTTTATTTGTAATTTTAATCAACTTGAAAAATAAAGTGTTCAAAATATATTTTGAAGGGCATATTTGAATTCCTCACATTTTTTTGATTTCAAAACATATATTATTTGTATTATTTGGTTTTAGAATTCAAAAGTTATTTAAATACAGATTTGAATTTGAATTTAAAACAATTTTGAAAAGGTTAAATTAAAACAGATAAACAGAATCCATTTTATACTCAGACAGACCCAGCCACAGTCACTGACGGGTGGGGCCAAGGCTGACTAGGACACACGCGTCCAGAAAATACTTTTCGCACCGCGACGCTTCCTAGCCACAGAGAGTGACAGCTGGGCCCGGCAGACTCGCGGGTTCACGGCGCGCGCAGCCAGCGGGGACGCGACACGTGTGGAATCCGGGGGACTGCGGGTTGAGGGGTGTAAAACCCAGGTACCTATTTTCTTAAACGCCAGGGTGACCGACGGGTGGGCCTCTAGGAGCGCGGGTTAAGCGAAAACAAAAGGGAGGGCTAAACTCTAAAACATCGCCGCGGTACTGTGCTTCTTCTCTGCGCTGCGGACGGGTCGGTGCTCGTCTGTCGTGGGGCGCGGCGCGCGGGGCTCGAACCAAGGACCTGGCGTGCGCGCGCGTAGGCGGCAATCACTGCGGTGGCTCGGGTTGATGCCAGGAGGGTGGACGGGGCCTAGATGAGGTTCTGTGCGACGCGGGAGCGAGCAGACGCTGTGGCCGACAGCGCGCGCAGCCTGTTCGACGAAACGATCGGCGGCACTAGGGCGGTACGGCGAGGCGGAGCATGTCCAGAAGGATTAGGGGCTCACCGAGGAGATGTTGGTGGTGTTCGATCTGCTTGGGGAGCGTCGCAGCGGCGAGGATGCAGACGGCCACCGGCGTTAGGGTTTGGCGTCGGGCTCGTCGGTGAACTTCGGCACTGGTCCTTCTCCTCCTCCGCGACGGGAACTGGTCGAAGCAGAGGGGCCTCCTCGTCCTCCCCGACCACCTCCACGTCACGCTCGTCGACTGGATCGAAGAAGCGTCGGTGGAGCAGACGGTGGCCGGCGTCGGGGTAGATGGTGGTGGTGGAGGAAAAGAGGGGGAGAGGCAGGGACCTGGGGTGGATCTGGGGGAGACAGCAGGCGAGTGAGAGGGGGTAGATAGGGACGGGAGAGGAGAGGGGTGCCGTGGAAGGTGTGGTGGAGGAAAAGGTGGCTCGGCCACCTTTTTCTCCTCTACCCCCATGTGCTTGACCGGCTCGGCCAGGGCAGGGGAGGGGTGGTCAGGGACGTCCAGGTGGGGCCAAGGCAAGGTCAAGGAGGTCAGGCTCGGGTGGGGCACGCACGGCAGAGAGAAGAGAAGAAAGGAGGAGAGGGGAGGCTCGGGCTAGGGTAGGGTGGCCTCGGGTTGGGGCTTGGGGGGGTTGGTAGCTAGGGCAGGGGGAGGGTAGCTCGACCAGGGAAGGGTGGCTAGGTGGGGTTGCCTTGGCAGGGGAGGGAGGGGTGCCTCGGCAAGAGTGGTTAGGGTTTGGTTTGGAGAGAGAGGAGCTAGAGAGAGAGGTTAGGGTTAGATGGAGAAGAGAGAGGGGTTTTAGGGTTTTGTTTAGGGTTAGGGGTAGGTCAAGGTGGTAGGGTTTAGAGTTAGAAGAAGAGAAAGGGGAAAAACCACTTGTTAGCATGGAGATGCCCATGAGATTAAATCCACACAAAAACAAATGAAAAATAAGCTCAAGTAACTCATATGAATGGGTAAGGGAGAAGGGGATGGTGATGTTGCATGGGGCATGCATGTATGTGAATAGCCACGTCTATTAGTTGTAAAAACAACTATAGTACATGTGTGAACTTATTACATGCATGCACATCACTATTTGAACAAAAACCAACCCACTAGATACAAGCTTGATGGATATATGGGAATGGTAGAATCAAGCATAATTGAATATATAGGCCATGCTAGTGTGTATATTCCACTAAAAGATTATTTGGCCACAATTATATTCAAACAAGCTCAATTAGCCAAAACAACCATATGGAAGGTAAAAGGAAGATTCTACTCACATGACATTCAAAGGTGGCCATGAGGCTCCATATAATTATTATTGTGAAAACAACATACTTCATATATGGAACATGTAGAAATAGAATGGATCCACACCATCACATATGAGCTAGATTTAAATAGCAAAAGAAAAGCAATGGCTCATATATGACTAGGGTGGTGGAATTTTAAGGTGGTGAAAGAAAGGGTGGTGGAGTTGAATAAAAGATATGCCCCCAACTCAACTTGGGCATTTAACAATATATCAACAACCAAATACAATATCAAGAGGCAAATACAATTAACAATGCATATGAGAGAAGAACCAAATCAAAAGGGTTTTATATGATGCTCAAATGCAAGGTGGCATGATGACATGAGCATGATATAATTATGATGCAACAATTATATATAGGAAGTAGCCATTATATTACTAGACCAAGTAGCATTACAATTGTTAGACAATTGGGATGCTACAACTCTCCCCCACTAAACAGGAATCTTGCCCCGAGATTCTAGGACGAAGAAGAAGACACAAAGAGGGTAGGATACTTGGCACGGAGCTCATCTTCATGTTCCCAAGTGGCTTCATCAACAGAATGGTGCGACCACTGCACCTTGCAGAACTTGATGGACTTGTTGCGAGTCCTTCTTTCTGCGACTTCAAGGATTTTTGTGGGGTGTTCTTGATAAAACAGGTATTCTTGGAGATTGATAAGCTCATGGTCCACGGTCCTGCCGGGATCCTTGAAGCACTTCTTGAGTTGAGAGATGTGGAAAACATCATGGACCTTGAGTTTTTCCGGGAGCTCAAGAGCATAAGCAACTTCTCCTCTTCTTCCACGAATTTTGAATGGACCGATGTATCTAGGAACCAGCTTTCCTTTGATACCAAAACGGTGCGTGCCTCTCATGGGAGTGACACGAAGGTAAACGAGATCGCCAGGGACATACTACATGTCCGTGTGTTTTCTGTCATAATTGCTCTTCTGGCGACTTTGAGCAATCTTCAGATTTTCAAGAATGATGTGAACCTTCTCCTCCGCTTGAGTTACAATGTCAGGGCCAAACAAAATTCTTTCACCTGCACCTGACCAACCAATCGGAGTTCTGCATTTGCGACCATAGAGAGCCTCAAATGGTGCCATCTTTAGACTTTTCTGGAAGCTATTGTTGTAAGAGAATTCAGCATAAGGAAGACATTCTTCCCACTTCATGCCAAAAGAGATGACGCAAGCATGGAGCATATCCTCCAGAATCTGATTGATCCTTTCAACTTGCCCTTGCGACTGAGGGTGGTAAGCTGTGCTGAAGTTCAACTTTGTTCCCAAAGCATTTTGGAAACTTTCCCAGAACTTGGAAGTGAAGATGCTTCCACGGTCTGAACTGATCTCAAGCGGAACCCCATACAGAGAGACAATTATGTTGATATAGAGCTCAGCCAACTGAATTGCAGAAATTGTTTCCTTGACGGGAAAGAAGTGAGCCACTTTAGAAAGCCTGTCAATGACAACAAAGATTGCATTGTTGCCCTTCTGCGACCTTGGAAAACCAGTAATGAAGTCCATCTCCACTTTCTCCCATTTCCATTCCGGGGGTTTCAATGGCTGTAGAAGACCGGAATGTTTCTGATGGACTGCTTTCACTCTGCGGCAGACATCACACTCCGAGACATACTTGGCACAATATCGTTTCAAACCCGGCCACCAATATTGTGTTTTCAAGTCCATGTACATCTTTGTGCTGCCAGGGTGGATTGAAAGAACAGAATCATGTGCCTCCTTGAGAACTTGCTCTCTCAAACCCGGGTAGTTCGGAACAAACATCCGGTGTTCAAAGAAAAGCGTGCCTTGATCATCGACGTGGAAGGACTCATACTTCGGAAGCTGGATGTTGGAGATGACCTTTCTTGTGTACGGATCACCAAGCTGAAAGGAGCGAACCTTTTCTTCCAAAAGAGGAGTAGCCAGAAGGTTCAGGAGATACCCTTGTTCCACAATTTCAAGGTTGAGCTGACGGAATTCCTCGCACAAGAGAGGCTGTTGTTCTTCCATCATGAGGTTGTTGACATAAGCTTTGCGGCTGAGAGCATCGGCCATGACATTAGCTTTGCCCGGAGTGTAGTTGATGGTCAAATCAAAATCATTGATTGCTTCAATCCATCTCCTCTGCCGAAGGTTGAGATCAGGTTGTGTGAAGATATACTTCAAACTCTTGTGATCAGAAAAGATTTCACAACGGTTGCCCAGCAAGTAATGCCTCCATACTTTCAAAGCAAAGACAACTGCTGCGAGCTCGAGGTCATGTGTAGGATAGTTGATCTCATGCGTCTTCAACTGTCGAGAGGCATAAGCAACAACTTGTTTTTCTTGCATAAGGACCGCACCCAGTCCTTGCAAAGAGGCGTCGCAGAATATCTGGAAGGGCTTGGATGTATCCGGAGGAACCAAGACTGGTGTGGAAGTGAGCTTCTCTTTGAGTGTCTCAAAGCTTGCTTGACATGCAGGAGTCCAAAGGTATTTCTTGCCTTTCTTGAGGAGATCGGTAAGAGGCTTCGCTATCTTCGAAAAGTTCTGAACGAAGCGACGACAATAAATAGCCAAACTAAGGAAACTTCGCACTTCTTTGACATTAATAGGAGGAAGCCATTCAACAATTGTCTTTACAGTTTCCGGGTTGACGGCAATGCCCTTGGCAGAGATGACGTGACCAAGATAGGTTACTTGAGGCAGCCAAAACTCACACTTGGAGAACTTTGCATAGAGGCAGTTCTCACGAAGCTTGTTTAGGACACACCGAAGGTGTTCTTCATGTTCTTCCTTTGACTTAGAATAGACTAGGATGTCATCCAGATAGACCACAATGAACTTATCAAGATACTCCATGAAAACCGAGTTCATGAGCCACGAGAAGGTGGCAGGTGCGTTGGTGAGACCGAAAGACATGACCGTGTACTCATACAGGCCATAGCGGGTGGTGAAAGCTGTTTTAGGAACATCTTCCTTGCGAATCTTGATTTGGTGATAACCACTTCTCAAGTCAAGCTTAGAGAATACCACAGCTCCAGCTAGCTGATCGAAGAGATCATTAATCCGCGGAAGGGGATATTTATTCTTGATGGTTTTAGCATTGAGAGCCCGATAGTCAACACAAAGTCTATCAGTCTTGTCTCGCTTCTTCACAAAGATAGTAGGGCTACCCCAAGAAGAAGTACTGTGTTGAATGAAACCCAACTTCTCTTGTTCATCAAGCTGACGTTTGAGTTCAGCCAACTCAGCAGGACCCATCTTATAAGGCCGCTTGGAGATAGGAGCCGTTCCAGGTTCAAGCTCAATTACAAACTCAACCTCACGATCCGGAGGCATACCTGGCAACTCTTCAGGAAAGACATCTGGGAACTCACAGACCACCGGAACACTCTGAATAGCTTCCATAGCATCATTATTCAGAGCCGCCAAAGAGAAAAGCTGAATAGCAGGAGTCAGACTTGGAGAATAGACTATATGGCCTTCAGGAATCTTCAGAGAAACCGAGCGTTCAGCACAATCAATCACAGCTGCATTTGCTGTCAACCAATCCATGCCCAAGATGACATCAATGTCGGAATTGCCCAGAACAATTAAGGACGCCGAGAACGAAGAGCCACCAATCTCAATCTGATTGCCATGGCTGATTTTAGAAGCTGCCATCTTTGCTCCAGGAGAAAGGACCATTAACCGCTTAAGGAGAGGATCCAACGCTAACTCATTCTCATGTGCAAACTTGTGAGAAACAAAAGAATGCGATGCACCAGAATCAAACAAAACTCGTGCAGGGACTGAGTTAACTGGAAGCATACCCATCACGACTCCAGGTGCATGCTCAGCTTGAGCGGCGTTGACACAGTTGGCACGAGCAATAGTAGACCCGGGCTTGGTGTTGATGTTGAGAGCCCGAGGTGGTGGTGCACGAACCAAAGGAGAGCTTGCCGCAGATCTTGGAGGTGGTGGAGGAAGAGCTTTGTTTTTCATCGGACAGCTCCAGTATTGATGCCCAGTGTTTCCACAAGTGTAACAAGCACCAGGTGGACGTGGAGCATCGTAGCCAGGGACTCCGCCAGGCGCTCCAGGGTAGTGGTGGTTGTAGCCCTTGGGAGCCGCAGTGAGGAAGTTTGGTGGCCTTGCCGCGTAGCTAGAAGGTCTTGGTGTAGCCGGGAGCGACGGTGGGTTGTTAGGAACCCATACACGATGCTTAGAAGGAGTTGACATAGCTGAAGAGCTTGATGCATCGCGGTTGTGTTTCTTTGACTCCTCAAACACTTGCCGACTTGCTTCTTCCTGCAGAGCTGTATGTTGGAGTTCCAGAAAAGACGCCGGCCTTGCATGTGTGATTGCATATTTAATCGATGCATTGAGCCCTTGTCTGAACCTCTTTTGCTTCTTCTTGTCATCAGAGATCTCATCGCCACCATAACGAGAAAGGTTCATGAAGTTTCTGATGTAGGTATTGACATTATCATTGCCCTGCTTGAGGTTGAGAAACACTTCCTTCATCCTCTCCATTACAATTTCTGACAGGTACTGCTCTTTGAAAGCTCCAGTGAACTGTCCCCAAGTAGGCTGAAAACCAGTGCAGTTTGCCTTCAGGTAATTCTCCCACCAGAGAGCTGCATCTCCCTTCAGAAGGTGAGTAGCACATTTTACCCATTCTTGCTCAGGAACATCCGCAGTCATCAATAACCTTGACATCTCACGCAACCAATCATCAGCATCAAGTGGTTGATCGGACACATCAAATTGGCGTGGGTTGAACTTTAGGAAGCTCTTGATGTCTCCTCGCTTGGGAGGTTGAGGTCGCGGAACAAACTCATTCCTCCTGACACTTTCTTCAAACCGCTGCTGGTTCTGCTGCATTGCTGCCAAAGCATTGGCGATGCTTGACAACGCTGCCCCCAGTTCAGGTTGTATGTCCTCCTCAGAACGGCGTGGTGGTGCCATCCTGTGATTGATATAAAACACAAGTCAGTACTATGATGGAGAATAATAATAATCCAAAATAGTACCAAGATGGAATTAACCAATATTAAAGGATACAATTTACTAAGATGATATTAAAATATCAACAAAGTTCAAAGCACCTAGAAGATATTAAGCATATCGCACACGACTGAAAAGGAGTGTGGTACATAGATATATCAAAGAAAAATTTTCCGCAAATTTCGGCATTAAAATACCAATAGATGCGCAAAATCACTTAACGAATCGAGATTAGTGACTCTACCAATTCAATATACAAGAGCGAATGATAAAAGTAGTGGTATGGTCGTGACTCCATCCCGCACTCAAATCATTACTCCGCACATGAATAAATAGAACACATATCCCAACACCTTCTTCTCACGATGAACCTAAAGATTAGCAAATACGGAAACGAACACCCCAAACAAGATAACGTCGGATAACAAAGAGTAAGACAGATCACGGCGGTATACAACGAATCAGATAGACCGCGTCGGTTTGCAAAAGCCTGTCGGTATGGAATGTACCAACAGTTGATAACCAAAGGCAGATTGTGATAACAACTTGGATGCAACAGATAGACAAGGAATTACACACACACACACACAACCTATGGTACTACGGAACCCAGAACACGTGAATCCTAGTTTGAATGTTAAGAAGAGGATTGAAAACGTTACACTTCCTTACCAGAAAAGGGTGGGTGGGTGGGTAAGAAGAAAAGTGGAAGCAGTCCTACTCTCGCGTTTTGTTTTTCCCTAGTATACATAGCTACCAAAATATTTGCTAGACTGACAACGACCATTTGGCTGAGACCCCGAAGGGCGGGATGGCTCTGATACCAATTGTAACTACCTCGGTGAATTACGCTCCTAGTTACAAGCCTGGATGAGCGGAAATGGTTAAAATAGTACGGTGGGGCCCAAATGCCACTCACAGGTAGACCTTTCGGCCGTCCTAACCATTTCCAAACATCGGGACAAGAACGGGCGGCGTAATCGGCAGGCGAAGGGATCAACTACATACACAAATGAGTATGTATGCAAGCCACCATACAATAGTTCTCAGAGCCATTCCATCTAAAAGAAATAGAAATATTGCAACGCCATACGGCAAGATCCAAATATCCTAGATAGATATAATAGTTTAGGATATCTCCTCATACATCAAACATCAGAGTATCAGGCGGAAGCGGAAAACAAGATCCGAGTACGGATAAGAAGCAAATCGGCATAAGATGCCCCATAAATAAACACATCCCGCCCACAGATCTCACGGATCCCCGTTCCCGGAATCTCTACACCGAATGATCGTTGCCCACATCGTCCGTCTCCTCCACCCAGTATCCATCTTGCGAGCTTACCTGTTCATCTGAATCAAACAATTTATCGTGTGAGACCCTAGGGGTACTCAGCAAGTCTTTATGCCTCTAAAGGGGACACAACATGGGGTGACGCAATTGCAACAAAAATAATACCTAACAATTCTATAGATACTCGCTAACCATCCGCCTAACCAGAGATAGATGGATGTCCGTGAATTAATAACAACAGTTATAACGGTAAAATTAACAGATCCATCCTCCTCCTCGCTTACCGACGAGGAAGCGGACGAACAAACCCCCATCCGTTGGCAGTTTTATTATCCATTCCATGAGTGTTGCACTATTTACTAGTCAGGTACTTAGTCAAATTAAAAGCGGTACTTTAGTTATACTTGTTTATGATCGAGAAACTGTGCTCCAAGTCGTCCATAACCGCGAACACGGCTTTCAGAAAGTTTTACCCTGCAGGGGTGCACAAATAGCAACACACACTCGATCAACCTCGGAAAAAAACCAAATCAAAACCCGACGAGGCATTCACGACAAAGCGATCACAGGATTCAGAAAATATTTCAGGGGGCCACCCCATTAAGCTACCCGCAACGAAGTTAGCCGACTCCGAGACAGACTCATGGTTTGCGTCAGTGGCTGTAAACGACTGGGAACCCGAAAGTGTGACTGGGCTTGTCGATACCGCGAAAACACTCCGCTTCCCTAAACAGTACAGGTGCATTCCTCGCACAATCTTAAATTAAGCAGTAAAGCATGGCATAAGTACAGGATAGTAATAAAGCCCCAAACTACTTTGTGGCCCCAAGAAATAAGAATGAATCAAGCTCTGGCTCGGGGGGGGGGGGGGGGGTTCATAGGCCTCTCGAATGTGGATAGCGCGAATATTCAAGGAACAGGAATCAAGTACTCGGGGTCCTACGGGACACAAGTGAGCATGAAAAACCAAATAGCAGATATTGCTCACCGGTGCCACTTTCATTAGTTATCCCATTACTACTCAGGTTAAGTTGTTTAGGTACCTCGTTATCCATCAGACACTCACATACCCTACACATGCTGTTCTATGACTCGCATGGCTCAAACAACTCCTGTAGTAATGGCTCATGGGATGGAGGAACAAGCTTCGGTGGGGTTTAAAAGTAAAGGCTATGCAGTACTTGGGATTCAGTTTAATGCAATCGCGACTCAATGATGCAAGAATAAGATAGAGGCAATAGGTACTATAGGTATGCAAGAATGTGGTAGTGCTTGCCTGGCAGCTCAGTTGAAGCGAGAGAAGGATCTGGGTAGTGCTCCTGGGTCTCTTGATATATCCCCTGCTCAGCGTCTATTCGAAGAAGAACCAAACAAACAAGGGCCAACATAAATAAAGTGCACAAGCATATGAATAAAATGCGACAAGAAAACAATCATGCCATGATGAATGATGCACAATTTGCATGGCAATAAAGTAGCATGGCATGGGTGAGGTGTGGAATACAAGAAATAAGCATTTTATGGAGTTTTAGTCATATTTTATACTCAATTAAGTTGCTCTATACTTTATATTTATATGATGCATGCTGCAAAACAGATAATGGAATGCATAAACAGAAAGGTCTCGTCGAGCTAATCATTTTAGACATATCATTTGTTAAATTGGAGTTATAAAACAAAAGTTATTAATTAATTAAGGCCAAGGGCATTTTATTTGTAATTTTAATCAACTTGAAAAATAAAGTGTTTAAAATATATTTTGAAGGGCATATTTGAATTCCTCACATTTTTCTGATTTCAAAACATATATTATTTGTATTATTTGGTTTTAGAATTCAAAAGTTATTTAAATACAGATTTGAATTTGAATTTAAAACAATTTTGAAAAGGTTAAATTAAAACAGATAAACAGAATCCATTTTATACTCAGACAGACCCAGCCACAGTCACTGACGGGTGGGTCCAAGGCTGACTAGGACACACGCGTCCAGAAAATACTTTTCGCACCGCGACGCTTCCTAGCCACAGAGAGCGACAGCTGGGCCCGGCAGACTCGCGGGTCCACGGCGCGCGCAGCCAGCGGGGACGCGACACGTGTGGAATCCGGGGGACTGCGGGTTGAGGGGTGTAAAACCCAGGTACCTATTTGCTTAAACGCCAGGGTGACCGACGGGTGGGCCTCTAGGAGCGCGGGTTAAGCGAAAACAAAAGGGAGGGCTAAACTATAAAACATCGTCGCGGTACTGTGCTTCTTCTCTGCGCTGCGGACGGGTCGGTGCTCGTCTGTCGCAGGGCGTGGCGCGTGGGGCTCGAACCGAGGACCTGGCGTGCGCGCGCGTAGGCGGTAGCCACTGCGGTGGGCTCGGGTTGATGCCAGGAGGGTGGACGGGGCCTAGATGAGGTTCTGTGCGACGCGGGAGCGAGCAGACGCTGTGGCCGACGGCGCGTGCAGCCTGTTCGACGAAACGATCGGCGGAACTAGGGCGGTACGGCGAGGCGGAGCATGTCCAGGAGGATTAGGGGCTCACCGAGGAGATGTTGGTGGTGTTCGATCGGCTTAGGGAGCGTCGCAGCGGCGAGGATGCAGACGGCCACCGGCGTTAGGGTTTGGCGTCGGTGAACTTCGGCGCTGGTCCTTCTCCTCCTCCGCGACAGGTACTGGTCGAAGCAGAGGGGCCTCCTCGTCCTCCCCGACCACCTCCACGTCGCGCTCGTCGGCTGGATCGAAGAAGCGTCGGTGGAGCAGACGGTGGCCGGCGTCGGGGTAGATGGTGGTGGTGGAGGAAAAGAGGGGGAGAGGCAAGGACCTGGGGGGGGATCTGGGGGATACAGCAGGCGAGTGAGAGGGGGTAGATAGGGACGGGAGAGGAGAGGGGTGCTGTGGAAGGTGTGGTGGAGGAAAAGGTGGCTCGGCCACCTTTTTCTCCTCTACCCCCATGTGCTTGACAGGCTCGGCCAGGGCAGGGGAGGGGTGGTCAGGGACGTCCAGGTGGGGCCAAGGCAAGGTCAAGGAGGTCAGGCTCGGGTGGGGCACGCAAGGCAGAGAGAAGAGAAGAAAGGAGGAGAGGGGAGGCTCGGGCTAGGGTAGGGTGGCCTCGGGTTGGGGCTTGGGGGGGTTGGTATCTAGGGCAGGGGGAGGGTAGCTCGACCAGGGAAGGGTGGCTAGGTGGGGTTGCCTTGGCAGGGGAGGGAGGGGTGCCTCGGCAAGAGTGGTTAGGGTTTTGTTTGGAGAGAGAGGAGCTAGAGAGAGAGGTTAGGGTTAGATGGAGAAGAGAGAGGGGTTTTAGGGTTTTGTTTAGGGTTAGGGGTAGGTCAAGGTGGTAGGGTTTAGAGTTAGAAGAAGAGAAAGGGGAAAAACCACTTGTTAGCATGGAGATGCCCATGAGATTAAATCCACACAAAAACAAATGAAAAATAAGCTCAAGTAACTCATATGAATGGGTAAGGGAGAAGAGGATGGTGATGTTGCATGGGGCATGCATGTATGTGAATAGCCACGTCTATTAGTTGTAAAAACAACTATAGTACATGTGTGAACTTATTACATGCATGCACATCACTATTTGAACAAAAACCAACCCACTAGATACAAGCTTGATGGATATATGGGAATGGTAGAATCAAGCATAATTGAATATATAGGCCATGCTAGTGTGTATATTCCACTAAAAGATTATTTGGGCACAATTATATTCAAACAAGCTCAATTAGCCAAAAGAACCATATGGAAGGTAAAAGGAAGATTCTACTCACATGACATTCAAAGGTGGCCATGAGGCTCCATATAATTATTATTGTGAAAACAACATACTTCATATATGGAACATGTAGACATAGAATGGATCCACACCATCACATATGAGCTAGATTTAAATAGCAAAAGAAAAGCAATGGCTCATATATGACTAGGGTGGTGGAATTTTAAGGTGGTGAAAGAAAGGGTGGTAGAGTTGAATAAAAGATATGCCCCCAACTCAACTTGGGCATTTAACAATATATCAACAACCAAATACAATATCAAGAGGCAAATACAATTAACAATGCATATGAGAGAAGAACCAAATCAAAAGGGTTTTATATGATGCTCAAATGCAAGGTGGCATGATGACATGAGCATGATATAATTATGATGCAACAATTGTATATAGGAAGTAGTCATTATATTACTAGACCAAGTAGCATTACAATTGTTAGATAATTGGGATGCTACAGTTTGTGAGAAGAACACACATGCAATGAATCTAGATGTCATTTGTGAGAAGAACACACATGCAATGACACTGGTGGATTCATATGTGGTTTGTGAGAAGAACACACATGCAATGACTCTAGATGTCATTTGTGAGAAGAACACACATGCAATGACACTGGTGGATTCATATGTGGTTTGTGAGAAGAACACACATCCAATTACACTAGATGTGGTTTATGAAAAGAACACACATGCAATGACACTGGTGGATCCATATGTGGTTTGTGAGAAGAACAGACATCCAATTACACTAGGTGTGGTTCATGAAAAGAACACACATCCAATGACACTGGTGGATCCATATGTGGTTTGTGAGAAGAACACACATCCAATGACACTGGTGGATCCATATGTGGTTTGTGAGAATAACACTCATGCAATGGCACTGGGTGTGGTTCATGATAAGAACACACATCCAATGAACTCTGGTGGATCCATATGTGGTTTGTGAGAAGAACACACATGCAAGGACTCTAGATGTGGTTTGTGAGAAGAACACACATGCAATGACACTAGTGGATTTTATGTGGTTCGTGAGAAGAACACACATTTCAATGACTCTAGATGTGGTTTGTGAAAAGAACACACATGCAATGACACTGGTGGATCCATATGTGGTTTGTGAGAAGAACACACATGCAATGACACTGGTGGATCCATATGTGGTTTGTGAGAAGAACACACATGCAATGACACTGGTGGATCCATATGTGGTTTGTGGGAAGAACACTCATGCAATGACAATGGGTGTGGTTCATGAAAAGAACACACATCCAATGAACTCTGGTGGATCCATATGTGGTTTGTGAGAAGAACACACATGCAATGACTCTAGATGTCATTAGTCAGAAGAACACACATGCAATGCCACTGGTGGATTCATATGTGGTTTGTGAGAAGAACACACATTTCAATGACTCTAGATGTGGTTTCTGAAAAGAACACACATGCAATGAAACGGGTGGATCCATATGTGGTTTGTGAGAAGAACACACATCCAATTACACTGGGTGTGGTTCCTGAAAAGAACACACATCCAATGACACTGCTGGATCCTTATGCGGTATGTGAAAAGAACACACATGCAATGACTCTAGATGTGGTTTGTGAGAAGAACACACATGCAATGACACTAGTGGTTCCATATGTGGTTTGTGAGAAGAACACACATCCAATGACACTGGTGGATCCATATGTGGTTTGTGAGAAGAACACTCATGCAATGACACTGGGTGTGGTTCATGAAAAGACACACATCCAATGAACTCTGGTGGATCCATATGTGGTTTGTGAGAAGAACACACATGCAATGACCCTAGATGTCATTTGTGAGAAAAACACACATGCAATGACACTGGTGGATTCATATGTGGTTTGTGAGAAGAACACACATTTCAATGACTCTAGATGTGGTTTCTGAAAAGAACACACATGAAATGACACTAGCGGATCCATATGTGGTTTGTGAGAAGAACACACATCCAATTACACTGGGTGTGGTTCATGAAAAGAACACACATCCAATGACACTTGTGGATCCTTATGTGGTTTGTGAAAAGAACACACATGCAATGACTCTAGATGTGGTTTGTGGGAAGAACACACATGCAATGACACTGGTGGATCCATATGTGGTTTGTGAGAAGAACACACATCCAATGACACTGGTGGATCCATATGTGGTTTGTGAGAAGAACACACATGCAATGACTCTGTTTGTGGTTTATGAGAAGAACACACATTCAATGACAGTGGTGGATCCATATGTGGTTTGTGAGAAGAACACACATTTCAATGACTATAGATGTGGTTTGTGAAAATAACACACATGCAATGACACTAGTGGATCGATATATGGTTTGTGAGAAGAACACAAATCCAATGACACTGGGTGTTGTTCATGAAAAAAACACACATCCAATGACACTGGTGGATCCTTATATGGTTTGTGAAAATAACACACATGCAATGACTCTAGATGTGGTTTGTGAGAAGAACACACATGCAATGACACTGGTGGATCCATACGTGGTTTGTGAGAAGAACACACATCGAATGGCACTGGTGGACCCATATGTGCTTTGTGAGAAGAACACACATGCAACGACACTAGGTGTGGTTCATGAAAAGAACACATATACAATGAACTCTGGTCGATCCATATGTGGTTTGTGAGAAGAACACACATGCAATGACTCTAACTATGGTTTGTGAGAAGAACACACGTGCAATCACACTGGTGGATCCTAATTGGTTTGTGAGATGATATAGGGATCCCAACCTTTAAATATGTAGAGTCCCCTGTGTTTACAATGCTAGTCCCTGGATCAATAGCTAGCATCCACAGTTAAGATGTAATATCAAGAAACAAAGGTCATAATATAACTTTATAACCAGGAATAACATAATTTTTATTACATCTTACATAGCTCTTTGGCTATTACAATACATTGCAGCGGAATAACTATAAGCATGGAGTCCTTCATCTTCAAGTGCCACAGGCAGATGTTGGTTGTAGACTTTGTAATCCTAATCAAACAATCTTCACTAAAATCAATCAAACCTACAACATTACAAGTTACAGCCACAAGGGTCAATACATTTGAATTGTATTGGCAAGTTTCACTACTAAGTATAATATGAGTGGATCCTATCATTACATGCATATTTGGCTAAGTAGAGTTTTAGGCTCATTTGCAGAAAGCAATAGTTTATCCTATCTTTTCAAAATGGTTTTGGTCCTTTGTCAAATCTCCTTTCAAAATCCCTTGAACTCCTTGGTAAAAACTCAAGTGTTCAAGTCCTTGTCAAAATCTCTTGAGTACCTTGGTAACCCCAAGTGCATCAAGTTTTAAAAGTTTTCTTTTAGAAATTAGAGTGTCGAGATCTTCCATAGCTTCAGGCCTTAGTTGCTCAGTATTGTCCATTACCGGGGACACGGCTAAGTACTTAGATTTTATTATCTTCTGCAGAAGTTGTACACTTTACCCACATGACACAATCTCGTCTTGACGCCACCAGTGGCCGCTGGATAAGTACTCACCAAAATGGAGTACCGGCAGATCGAGAATGTGACGAAGTCTTTCCAAAAGGTCCTCCCATACACCATTGCTAGCTTGTCTTCAGTACCCATGAAGCATTCCAGATCCCCATGTCCAGTAAACTGAAGACAATGCATGGGTCTTCCCAATGTAGTTGACTAAGCCAGAGCCATAATAGCATGTGGTTGCACACGGAAGCCACTGTACGAGAAACATGTTCAATCTCTAAGTTTCCTGGGTGGTTTTCCTTTGGAGCAAAACACAAAGAGATTTGCCATAGACAAGATTCCTTTTGTTGCCACCTTCTCCAAAACTCAAAGTATCCTTGGCCACCCAGGTGGTTCATTGAGTCCTTGTTTTATTATATAAAACATAAGTCTTTTCTCAACCTTTGTAAAATCTCAACATGTATCTCTTTTCAAAATATAGCATGGCTAAGCATGTATCAACTACAATGTTTTCTCTAAGGAATGTATAAGGTATCCTAATAGGATTTAGCATAGCATAAGTATAAAATTATTTTCATGCATGTTTTCAAAATCCACTAAGTATAATGAAAATAATAGGACTTTTGTATGATAGTGTAACTTGCCTTTTGGTAGGGAATGGTGGTTCACTTCTTGATCTTGCTAGTCTCACACTTCTCTATCTTCACTACAAGTCAATCAAGCAAACACCAAATCAACTCACATTCCACACCAAGGTCAAACAAACAATTTCACACACAAAGTAATGGAATCTAAGTCATGCATAAGCATGCAAAGGTTGGTTCTATTGTAAGGATGGTCTCCACTAGGCTTCTAAACTTTGTAAGTTCCAAATTGGTCATTTTCCAAAGTGGCAAAGTCATTTGCAAAAGGGTTTTGTCCTTAAACCATTTTCAAAACAAAGTATTATTTTATATGGTGTAGAAAATATTTTTACTAAGGCATTAATCTATAGGGTTCACCAAATATGTTTTCAAATCACAAAACTTGGGGTTTGGGGTCCGTGAGTTTAAAACAAGACATTTTCCAAAGGTTTTCTTCCAAAACCATTTTTAATAAATAAACCACATTTCTATTTGACTAGAAATGGTTTTAAATCAAAGAATCATTATTTTGTTTCACCAAATACATTTTTGAATCCACAAAGTGTTTCCTATGGTCAGTAGGTTTGGTTCAACACATTTCCTCCAAAGTTTTCCATTCAAAACCATTTTCATAAACAAATCAATAGTTTTAATTAGCTAGAAATGAACTAAACCAATTAATCCACTCTAAACTTTTCCAAATTCATTTTCCAAAATATGGGTTGGTTCCTAAGGTCAGTAAGGTCACAACAAACCATTTTGAAAGGTTTTAACCCAAAAATCATTTTTAAACTATTTTTCTACTCTAAACAAGCTCACAAAAGAATCTGCAAAAACAAGCAAACTAATAGATACTATTTGCTAAACTAAGGGCATGGTTGGCTAGGGCTTGCTCTCCTGAATCCAACGACATAAAATTTGTAATTTTTGGACGTGTGGATCCAAAGTTACAAGGGTTTGAAAATGGCATTTAAGTATGATTCCAAACTCTATTCTCAAACGTCTGGTGCCACGCGTCTTAATCTCATTCGCCCATACCGTTTCGTCTGGATTGGCTATTCTGGCGCGTTGGATCAAGTTCGATCGTGCGACCCTGAACGCATGTAGCATCCCAATTGTCTAACAATTGCAATGCTACTAGCCTAGTCTATATATGCTACTTCCTATATATAATGGTTGCATCATAAATATATCATGCTCATGTCATCATGCCACCTTGCATTTGAGCATCATATAAAACCCTTTTTGTTTTGGTTCTTCTCTTATATGCATCATTAATTGTATTTGCCTCTTGATATTGTTTTTGGTTATTGATATATTGTTTAATGCCCAAGTTGAGTTGGGGGCATATCTTTTATTTAACTCCACCACCTTTCTTGTCATCACCCCATAATTCCACCATCCAACTAAATATGAGCTTTGCACTTTATGGGTTTTACCTCTAGCTCATGTGGGTTGGGATGGATCCAATTCTATCTCCACATGCTCTCATATATGCACCATATTGTACCCACATTATTGGTTTATTAGAGCCACATGGCCACCTTTGCATGCCTTGTGAGTGGAACTTTTCCCTAGCTTCCATATGGGTTGTATTGGGGTTATTATCATGTTGGGGTATTTTTGGGACTATTAAACATCTAGTGGAATATACACACTAGCAAGTCCCAATTATAATCAAATGTGTTCATCTCCATCTACTCCATCTGGAACTTTCCTTTAAATTCTTTTGCTTGGCTTTTATTCCAATTTTAGGAATGCATAATAATAATGCCATGTTAGTATTATTGTTCTCACAAAAATAAACATGGCAATAAATATTTTGCATGGGCCATGCAAGTACCACCACAATTAAGTCTTTTTGGATTTTTATTTGAATTCTTGAGTGGTTCATCTCTCTTCCTCTCTTCCACTCCTTTTGTTGATCTTGTTTGAGTTGCTAAACCCTACACCTTTTCCACATGTTCTTGCTTGATCTAAGTTTGGAGCATGCAAGCTTCTAAAACCCTAAGCCCTCACCCTCTCTCTCTTACCCTCTATCTAAGATCCTTCCTAATCACCTACCCCATCATCACCATACCCCCTCTCTCCTAAACCCTAAACCGAGCCTCCCTAGCTCTCACCCTCTCTCTCGGCCTCTCTCTTCTCTCTACCTAGCTGGCCCCACCTGACCACCCTGGACCCACCTAGCTACCACCACCCCAAGCCCTAACCTGAGCCATACCCCTCCTAGCCAACCCTAGCTCCTAACCGAGCTACACCCGAGCCTCCTCTCTTCCTACCCTCTCTCTTCTCTACCTGTCTGCCAGCCCCACCCCGGACCTACCTCTCCCCTCCTTGTCCCCGCCCTGCCCCACCTGCCAGCTGCCTACCTGCCCTGGCCTCCCAGCTCGAGCACGTGAGGGGGAGGAGGGAAAGGTGGCACCCGAGGCCACCTTTTTCCATCTACCCCGCGCCCACACGCTCCTCCCCTCCCTCCTTTCTCTTTAACCACACGGCTCTCCTCTGGCCTTCCCCAGATCTACCCCAGGGCGCCTGCCGCTCCTCCCCTCCCTCTCCACCGACGCCCAACCTCTCTCGCCGGCCACCGCTAGCACCACGTCGCCCCGTCGCTCCAGCCGGTGGACACGTCGTGGAAGTGATCGAGGAGCCCGTGGAGCATCCACTGCATCACCCTGTACGCACCGTCGCAGAGGAGAAGCACCGGAGCCGAAGAACACCGCCGCCACCGACGCCAAACCCTAGAACTCTGGCCGTCTTCATCGTCGTCGATCCCCTGCGTCCCAAGCCGATCCGCCACCACCGACACACTCTCGGTGAGCACCCGACCCTCCTAGACATCCGCGTTGTCGTCATAGTCCCGTGTATGCGTTGATCTTTCCGTCGTACACCCTCGGTGCACCGACGAGCGCGCGCGTCTGCTCGCTCCCACGTCGCGCAAAACCCTATCTAGGCCCCGTCCGCCCTCCTGACACCGACCTCTCCCTAGCCCAATGGTAGCCGCCTCCGCGCGCGAGCCCCAGGTCCAGGGATCGATCCCCGCCCGCGCCGCGCACCGATCTGTCGCGCGATGCAGAGAAAGAAGAGGAACAATACGGCCGTGGTAGTTTTACAGATCGCCCCCTCCTTTTTGTTTTCTGCTCCACCCGTGGTACCTCATGGCCCACTAGTCAGCCGCCGTGACCTTCTTCCAGAAAACCCCCTGACTTTTGTAAACCTTAACCCGCGCTCCAGCCCAGCCCCACCTGTCAGTTCCCCTCTCACCGCTGTCACGTGGACCCCGTGGCCGCTGGTCCCACCTGTCATTCGTTACGGCTGGCTTAGCTCGCAGTGAGGAAACCCTGTTCCGCCACCGTGTCACCCAGTCAGCAACTGGCCCACCCGTCAGCGGCTGGGTCTGGATCTGCCTGAGTACTAAAAGTTTCTGTTTATTTCTGTTTTAATTTAAATCTTTTTCAAATTAATTCAAATTCAAATTTAAATCTGTTTTCAAATAACTTTTAAAATATAAATCCAAATAATACAAATAATATATGTTTTGAAATCAGAAAAATATGAGGAATTCAAATATGCCATTCAAAATATATTTTGGACACTTTAATTTTGAAGTTGATTAAAATAACAATAAAATGCCCTTTTTCCTTAATTAATTAATAACTTTTGTTTTATAACTTCAAATTTAACAAATAATATGTCTAAAATGATTAGCTCGACGAGACCTTTCTGTTTATGCATTCCTTGTTCTGTTTTGCAGCATGCATCATATAAATATAATGTATACAGCAACTTAATTGAGGTTAAAACATGATTAAAACTCAACAAAATGATTTATACTTGTATTCCACACCTCACCCATGCCATGCTACATTATTGCCATGCAAATTGTGCATCATTCATCATGGCATGATTGTTTGCTTGATGCATTTTATTTCATATGCTTGTGCACTTTATTTATGTTGGCCCTTGTTTGTTTGGTTCTTCTCCGAATAGACGCTGAGCAGGGGATATATCCAGAGACCCAGGAGCACTTCCCAGATCCTTCTCTCGCTTCAACTGAGCTGCCAGGCAAGCACTACCACATGCTTGCATACATATAGTACCTATTGCCTCTATCTTATTCTTGCATCATTGAGTTGCGATTGCATTAAATTGAATCCCAAGTATTGCACAGCCTTTACTTTTAAACCCCACCGAAGCTTGTTCCTCCATCCCATGAGCCATTACTACAGGAGTTGTTTGAGCCATGTGAGTCGTAGAACAACATGTGTAGGGTATGTGAGAGTCTGATGGATAACGAGGTACCTAAACAACTTAACCTGAGTAGTAATGGGATAACTAATGAAAGTGGCATCGGTGAGCCATATTTGCTATTTGGTTTTTCAGGCTCACTTGTGTCCCGTAGGACCCCGAGTACTTGATTCCTGTTCCTTGAATATTCGCGCTATCCACATCCGGGAGGCTTATGAACCCCCCTGAGCCAGAGCTTGATTCATTCTTATTTCTTGGGGCCACAAAGTAGTTAGGGGCTTTATTACTATTCTGTACTTATGCCATGCTTTACTGCTTAATTTAAGATTGTGCGAGGAATGCACCTGTACTGTTTAGGTAAGCGGAGTGTTTTCGCGGTATCGATAAGCCCAGTCACATTTTTGGGTTCCCAGTCGTTTACAGCCATTGGCGCAAACCTTGAGTCCGTCTCGGAGCCGGCCAACTTCGTCGCGGGTAGCTTAATGGGGTGGCCCCCTGAAATATTTCTGAATCCTGTGATCGCTTTGTCGTGACTGCCTTGTTGGGTTTTGATTTGGTTTTTCCGAGGTTGATCGAGTGTGTGTTGCTATTTGTGCACCCCTGCAGGGTAAAACTTTCTGAAAGCCGTGTCCGCGGTTATGGACGACTTGGAGCACAGTTTCTCGATCATAGACAAGTATAACTAAAGTACCGCTTTTAATTTGACTAAGTATCTGACTAGTAAATAGTGCAACACTCATGGAATGGATAATAAAACTGCCAACGGATGGGGGTTTGTTCGTCCGCTTCCTCGTCGGTAAGTGAGGAGGAGGATGGATCTGTTAATATTACCGTTATAACTGTTGTTATTAATTCATGGACATCCGTCTATCTATGGTTAGGCGGATTGTTAGCGAGTATCTATAGAATTGTTAGGGTTTATCTTTGCTGCAATTGCGTCACCCCAGGTTGTGTCCCCTTTAGAGGCATAAAGACTTGCTGAGTACCCCTAGGGTCTCACACGATAAATTGTTTGATTCAGATGAACAGGTAAACTCGCAAGATGGATACTGGGTGGAGGAGACGGACGATGTCGGCAACGATCATTCGGTGTAGAGATTCCGGGAACGGGGATCCGTGAGATCTGTGGGCGGGATGTGTTTATTTATGGGGCATCTTATGCCGATTTGCTTCTTATCCGTACTCGGATCTTGTTTTCCGCTTCCGCTTGATACTCTGATGTTTGGTGTATGAGGAGGTATCCTAAACTATTATATCTATCTAGGATATTTGGATCTTGCCGTATGGCGTTGCAATATTTCCTTTCTTTTTAGATGGAATGACTCTAAGAACCATTGTATGGTGGCTTGCATACATACTCATTTGTGTATGTAGTTGATCCCTTTGCCTGCCGATTACGCCGCCCGTTCTTGTCCCGATGTTCGGAAATGGTTAGGACGGCCGAAAGGTCTACCTGTGAGTGGCATTTGGGCCCCACCGTACTATTTTAACCATTTCCGCTCATCCAGGCTTGTAACTAGGAGCGTAATTCACCGAGGTAGTTACAACGCATACCCCTTCGCGTTAAGTGATTCTTTCGTAGCCAATGGATCTGCATCTAACGGTCGTTGCGCGTTTGACCTAAAAGGAGCGGCGCTCATGGCGGCAGTGCGGCGGCGGCGCTCTGTCAGCGAGGTTGTCGACGATGCAGGAAGCGAGGGAGAAGAAGGAGATGCTCACCAGAATCGCGGGGTCGTGGTGAAGTTCAAGGTACTCGCGAGAAGGCAAGGGACGCACGGGTGTCGTCGGAATTCCTCGCCGGAGATGCTCTGGTTCTCGGGTGCGGTCAGACGCTGTCAGGGGCGAGGCTACAGGGCTCGCCGAAGCAAGGCAGAGGGTGTGTTAGACGCGCCTGGTACTAAGGAGTATGTGAGCATCACTGAATGGCATCGGGGAGGTCCGATCTTACCAGGAAGACTCGCCGGAGTTTGCAGTAGACGCGGTGGTCTCAGTCGTGGTCGGAGACGTCGCTACAGGTCACGAGAAGAACAACCGAGGGTATGGTTAGACGCAGGAGATCACAGAGGTAATGTGTGCGTAAACGAGAAGTGAAGGGGCGGTCTGGTTCACCTGGGAGACGTCACCGGAGAAGTTGCAGACGGCGGCGCTGTCAGAGCTTGATGTAGTCGACGCTCTGGGGCGCCCACGGTTGAACGGCGGGTACAGGGGGATGCGTCTGGGAGTGGGGAAGCTGCTAGGGTGCTCGGGGAGGCACGGGGTGGTGTGGCTTGGCCGGAATCGGTACTGGACCTCGTCGGAGCAGAGGGTGCTCGGGGAGGAATTGGGGGAGGTCTAAGGCGTGCCAGCGTGGGGTGTTAGAGGGGAAATATACGGGAGACATGGGCGTTTCAACCTGCGTGATCAAAGCTGGTAACGGTGGTGGAGTTAAAGCGAATTAAGGCCGCGAATTCATCGGCAGGAAACAACGACGAGAGAGGAAGAACAGGTCGTGCGGGTAAGAAAGAAGAACAGGAGGAGTGGGGTCTACCTGTCAGTGGGAAAAGAGACGAGGGGAGGGTCCACTGGTCATACTCTGTGCGGGTCAGAAACGAGGTGTGAATCGTTTTCTGTTCGGGGAGAATAACTGGGCTGCTTCTGGGCCTTAGTGGGCTGAGTCCTTTGCACTATTTTTTTCTGTCTGAAACATTTTTCTTTTTCTAAATCTAATTTCTGTTTTGAATTTCAAACTATCAAACAACACTCAAATTGATTCAAACAATCACCAAACTTCACAACTTTGAACTTGGTTCTGTTTATCAACATAAACCAAATTCTAAAAATAAAATAATATTTTTATTCATTTTTAGGATCTATTTAATATTTAAATAAAATAGCCCTTTAGTTATTTAATCAAATAGGGTTTGATTTATTTAATAAAATCTCCATTTGAAATCCAAACATTTTCAAAACCAAATCAGTAGGTTTTATTTGAAAATAAAAGAATACTTGGAACTTGTTTAAAACAAAATAACCTTTTATTTTAGGGTCCATTAATAATTAAATAAAATGGACCTTAGTTAATAATCCATATAGGATTTGTTTTATTAAATCTTTATTTTGAAATTTAAGATAAAACCAAAACACTTCAGTAGGTTTTATTTTGAGAATATAAAATACTTGGAAAACTTACTTTAAATAAATAAATAAGTTTTGATGTTTTGGAAATAGTAAAACCTTTATTAATAAAACTTGGATATTTAAATCCTTTTTATTTTATTTTAAATAAACCTCTACTATTTTAATCAAAGCAAAACCTTTTGTTTCAAAGTCTTGGCCAAGGTTTAATTTGGCTTTATAAAATAATCTTTATTTATAAATTCTACTTTGCTTTTGAAAACCAAATCTTTTATTAAAAGATTCAAAAATAGTAATTCCAAAACATTTTATTTGCCTTTATTAAATGTTTATCTTTATAAATCCCTTTAGGATTTAATTGTTCAAAATAGGTTTGAAGATTCCCAATTGGATTCAAAAGTTTTTTTCTGGCCCTGAAAATCAACAAAGTTTTATTTTATTCATTTATTTTCACATTACAAGATTTGGAAAATATTGGGATGTGACAGGCTACCACCCTTAAAAGAAATCTCGTCCCGAAATTTGGGAAGGTTAGGGTTACAAGTAGGCTCAAAACAACTAGGGTACTACCACCCTTAAAAATTTTCTAACTAAACTACATGTTGGCCTTCTTGGGATCCTGGGAAAACTTTCTCTAAGCAAACAGCTGCATTTGAGTCCTTTGTTTCCATACTTGACTCATGGGCCAAGGTTGAGTTTCTCCATAGGCTTGTTCAACTTATTCTTGATCTTCTCTGGACAATTGCTTGCATAGTGTCCTGGGTTCTTGCAATTGAAACAGTGGATATCTTGGAGTTCTTTATGTTGCTCTTGTGGACAAGTTGCTACATAATGGCCTGGTTCCTTGCAGTTGTTGCACACCACTTGGTCAATTCCTTTATTCTTCTTGTTCTCTGGGCACTCACTGGAGTAGTGTCCCATTTCCTTACATTTACGACATTGCACAAGGTTCATGTCTGGTCTTGGTTTCTTGGTTTTCTTTGATCCTTTGAATTGGGTTGTCTTGTTTGGAGGTATGAGTGGTCCTTTTCCTTTGGTAGACTTGGATCCTTCTTGTTTCCTTTGTTCCACCATGGAATAGATGGGGCATTGGATAGGGACGTGGTCATTTCTTTCACAAAGGTAACAAGTAGCTTGAGAGGTAGGACATTGTCCAATAGGATCTTTCTCTTCACAGTTAGGGCATTGATCTTCATGCTCCTTGGAAGTATGGTCCTTGTCTCCACAAATAATGCAAGCTGGGTCTCCATCTAGAATAACATTCTTGTCTTCCTTGTTGATCATTTGAGTAACCAATCCTTGCATCAATTGGGATTGAAGTCTCAAAATACTTTGTATGGCTGGGTCTAGTCCATTGTTGTTGGCTAAAAGCTGAGTTGTCACTTGGCTTAATTGGGTTTGGTTTGCTAGTAGTTGTTCTCTCATGTTGACCTCTTGGTTGTTGTTGTTGTCACCATCCTTGATGTTGGAGTCTCTTGGAGAAGTCATCTGTTTGGGTTGGATTGGGATTAGGATAGGCAACAAAATTTCTAAGGAAACAATTCTAATCACACACATCACAATTCACACAAGCAATGTGCAAGCAACCACAAACAAACATTCCACTCAAACAACAAGTTTCAAGCACATACTTAGGCAACAAAAAATATTTTTGTTACACCACATAAGTTGGTGGGTTTGACTTAAACTAAATATTGTGGTCCATCTATATGGTTCACTTGAAATTTTTCCTTCCTTCTTGTTGATTATTCTTGAGCAAGATCTTTGTATCCTTGGAGAATTTCTTGAATCTTGGTCACAAAACTTCAAAGGCGGTCATGGTTCCTTCTAAGTTGTTTTTCCTTAGTCTTCAAGTCTTGAGTAACATTTCTTGTCTCACTTGTAGTCTTTAGTGATATCCAAGGTTGAAGTCCTTGGTGAAAATGTTGAAGATGTTGAAGTCATTAGAGTTGAAGATGTTGAAGAAGTCCTTTGCACATGGTGTAGTCTTGGGCCATGGGTAGGTTTTTCCATCAAGTTGAAATTAGATGAGATGTAGAGTTGAAACAAAATGGTTGAGGAAAGAGTTTACAAGTGTTTTTCTAAATAAGTTTTTGGAATAAGACAACTCCTATTGTCTAAGGGTTTTTGTCCAATCCTAGGGTTACAAATCCTACAGGCAACACAATGCTCTGATACCATCTTATAGGGATCCCAACCTTTAAATAGGTAGAGTCCCCTGTGTTTACAATGCTAGTCCCTGGATCAATAGCTAGCATCCACAGTTAAGATGTAATATCAAGAAACAAAGGTCATAATATAACTTTATAACCAGGAATAACATAATTTTTATTACATCTTACATAGCTCTTTGGCTATTACAATACATTGCAGCGGAATAACTATAAGCATGGAGTCCTTCATCTTCAAGTGCCACAGGCAGATGTTGGTTGTAGACTTTGTAATCCTAATCAAACAATCTTCACTAAAATCAATCAAACCTACAACATTACAAGTTACAGCCACAAGGGTCAATACATTTGAATTGTATTGGCAAGTTTCACTACTAAGTATAATATGAGTGGATCCTATCATTACATGCATATTTGGCTAAGTAGATTTTTAGGCTCATTTGCAGAAAGCAATAGTTTATCCTATCTTTTCAAAATGGTTTTGGTCCTTTGTCAAATCTCCTTTCAAAATCCCTTGAACTCCTTGGTAAAAACTCAAGTGTTCAAGTCCTTGTCAAAATCTCTTGAGTACCTTGGTAACCCCAAGTGCATCAAGTTTTAAAAGTTTTCTTTTAGAAATTAGAGTGTCGAGATCTTCCATAGCTTCAGGCCTTAGTTGCTCAGTATTGTCCATTACCGGGGACACGGCTAAGTACTTAGATTTTATTATCTTCTGCAGAAGTTGTACACTTTACCCACATGACACAATCTCGTCTTGACGCCACCAGTGGCCGCTGGATAAGTACTCACCAAAATGGAGTACCGGCAGATCGAGAATGTGACGAAGTCTTTCCAAAAGGTCCTCCCATACACCATTGCTAGCTTGTCTTCAGTACCCATGAAGCATTCCAGATCCCCATGTCCAGTAAACTGAAGACAATGCATGGGTCTTCCCAATGTAGTTGACTAAGCCAGAGCCATAATAGCATGTGGTTGCACACGGAAGCCACTGTACGAGAAACATGTTCAATCTCTAAGTTTCTGGGTGGTTTCCCTTTGGAGCACAACATAAAGAGATTTGCCATAGACAAGATTCCTTTTGTTGCCACCTTCTCCAAAACTCAAAGTATCCTTGGCCACCCAGGTGGTTCATTGAGTCCTTGTTTTATTATATAAAACATAAGTCTTTTCTCAACCTTTGTAAAATCTCAACATGTATCTCTTTTCAAAATATAGCATGGCTAAGCATGTATCAACTACAATGTTTTCTCTAAGGAATGTATAAGGTATCCTAATAGGATTTAGCATAGCACAAGTATAAAATTATTTTCATGCATGTTTTCAAAATCCACTAAGTATAATGAAAATAATAGGACTTTTGTATGATAGTGTAACTTGCCTTTTGGTAGGGAATGGTGGTTCACTTCTTGATCTTGATAGTCTCACACTTCTATATCTTCACTACAAGTCAATCAAGCAAACACCAAATCAACTCACATTCCACATCAAGGTCAAACAAACAATTTCACACACAAAGTAATGGAATCTAAGTCATGCATAAGCATGCAAAGGTTGGTTCTATTGTAAGGATGGTCTCCACTAGGCTTCTAAACTTTGTAAGTTCCAAATTGGTCATTTTCCAAAGTGGCAAAGTCATTTGCAAAAGGGTTTTGTCCTTAAACCATTTTCAAAACAAAGTATTATTTTATATGGTGTAGAAAATATTTTTACTAAGGCATTAATCTATAGGGTTCACCAAATATGTTTTCAAATCACAAAACTTGGGGTTTGGGGTCAGTGAGTTTAAAACAAGACATTTTCCAAAGGTTTTCTTCCAAAACCATTTTTAATAAATAAACCACATTTCTATTTGACTAGAAATGGTTTTAAATCAAAGAATCATTATTTTGTTTCACCAAATACATTTTTGAATCCACAAAGTGTTTCCTATGGTCAGTAGGTTTGGTTCAACACATTTCCTCCAAAGTTTTCCATTCAAAACAATTTTCATAAACAAATCAATAGTTTTAATTAGCTAGAAATGAACTAAACCAATTAATCCACTCTAAACTTTTCCAAATTCATTTTCCAAAAGATGGGTTGGTTCCTCAGGTCAGTAAGGTCACAACAAACCATTTTGCAAAGGTTTTAACCCAAAAATCATTTTTAAACTATTTTTCTACTCTAAACAAGCTCACAAAAGAATCTGCAAAAACAAGCAAACTAACAGATACTATTTGCTACACTAAGGGCATGGTTGGCTAGGGCTTGCTCTCCTGAATCCAACGGCATACAATTTGTAATTTTTGGACGTGTGGATCCAAAGTTACAAGGGTTTGAAAATGGCATTTAAATCTGATTCCAAACTCTATTCTCAAACGTCTGGTGCCACGCGTCTTAATCTCATTCGCCCATACCGTTTCGTCTGGATTGGCTATTCTGGCGCGTTGGATCAAGTCCGATCGTGCGACCCTGAACGCATACCCCTTCGCGTTAAGTGATTCTTTCGTAGCCAATGGATCTGCATCTAACGGTCGCTGCGCGTTTGACCTAAATGGAGCGGCGCTGACGGCGGCTGTGCGGTGGAGGCGCTCTGTCGGCGAGGTTGTCGACGATGCAGGAAGCGAGGGAGAAGAAGGAGATGCTCACCAGAATCGCGGGGTCGTGGTGAAGTTCAAGGTACTCGCGAGAAGGCAAGGGACGCACGGGTGTCGTCGGAATTCCTCGCCGGAGATGCTCTGGTTCTCGGGTGCGGTCAGACGCTGTCAGGGGCGAGGCTACAGGGCTCGCCGAAGCAAGGCAGAGGGTGTGTTAGACGCGCCTGGTACTAAGGAGTATGTGAGCATCACTGAATGGCATCGGGGAGGTCCGATCTTACCAGGAAGACTCGCCGGAGTTTGCAGTAGACGCGGTGGTCTCAGTCGTGGTCGGAGACGTCGCTACAGGTCACGAGAAGAACAACCGAGGGTATGGTTAGACGCAGGAGATCACAGAGGTAATGTGTGCGTAAACGAGAAGTGAAGGGGCGGTCTGGTTCACCTGGGAGACGTCACCGGAGAAGTTGCAGACGGCGGCGCTGTCAGAGCTTGATGTAGTCGACGCTCTGGGGCGCCCACGGTTGAACGGCGGGTACAGGGGGATGCGTCTGGGAGTGGGGAAGCTGCTAGGGTGCTCGGGGAGGCACGGGGTGGTGTGGCTTGGCCGGAATCAGTACTGGACCTCGTCGGAGCAGAGGGTGCTCGGGGAGGAATTGGGGGAGGTCTAAGGCGTGCCAGCGCGGGGTGTCAGAGGGGAAATATATGGGAGACATGGGCGTTTCAACCTGCGTGATCAAAGCTGGTAACGGTGGTCGAGTTAAAGCGAATTAAGGCCGCGAATTCATCGGCAGGAAACAGCGACGAGAGAGGAAGAACAGGTCGTGCGGGTAAGAAAGAAGAACAGGAGGAGTGGGGTCTACCTGTCAGTGGGAAAAGAGACGAGGGGAGGGTCCACTGGTCATACTCTGTGCGGGTCAGAAACGAGGTGTGAATCGTTTTCTGTTCGGGGAGAATAACTGGGCTGCTTCTGGGCCTTAGTGGGCTGAGTCCTTTGCACTATTTTTTTCTGTCTGAAACATTTTTCTTTTTCTAAATCTAATTTCTGTTTTGAATTTCAAACTATCAAACAACACTCAAATTGATTCAAACAATCACCAAACTTCACAGCTTTGAACTTGGTTCTGTTTATCAACATAAACCAAATTCTAAAAATAAAATAATATTTTTATTCATTTTTAGGATCTATTTAATATTTAAATAAAATAGCCCTTTAGTTATTTAATTAAATAGGGTTTGATTTATTTAATAAAATCTCCATTTGAAATCCAAACATTTTCAAAACCAAATCAGTAGGTTTTATTTGAAAATAAAAGAATACTTGGAACTTGTTTAAAACAAAATAACCTTTTATTTTAGGGTCCATTAATAATTAAATAAAATGGACCTTAGTTAATAATCCATATAGGATTTGTTTTATTAAATCTTTATTTTGAAATCTAAGATAAAACCAAAACACTTCAGTAGGTTTTATTTTGAGAATATAAAATACTTGGAAAACTTATTTTAAATAAATAAATAAGTTTTGATGTTTTGGAAATAGTAAAACCTTTATTAATAAAACTTGGATATTTAAATCCTTTTTATTTTATTTTAAATAAACCTCTACTATTTTAATCAAAGCAAAACCTTTTGTTTCAAAGTCTTGGCCAAGGTTTAATTTGGCTTTATAAA
This sequence comes from Avena sativa, assembly GCA_916181665.1. NCBI lineage: Eukaryota > Viridiplantae > Streptophyta > Magnoliopsida > Poales > Poaceae > Avena > Avena sativa. The sequence continues at coordinate 202,926,726 of OV702290.1, forward strand.
ATAATCTTTATTTATAAATTCTACTTTGCTTTTGAAAACCAAATCTTTTATTAAAAGATTCCAAAATAGTAATTCCAAAACATTTTATTTGCCTTTATTAAATGTTTATCTTTATAAATCCCTTTAGGATTTAATTGTTCAAAATAGGTTTGAACATTCCCAATTGGATTCAAAAGTTTTTTCTGGCCCTGAAAATCAATAAAGTTTTATTTTATTCATTTATTTTCACATCACAAGATTTGGAAAATATTGGGATGTGACAGATGAACACACATCCAATGACACTGGTGGATCCATGTGTGGTTTGTGAGAAGAACACACATCCAAAACACGCATGCAATGACACTGGTGGATCCATGTGTGGTTTGTGAGAAGAACACACATGCAATGACACTGGGTGTGGTTCATGAAAAGGACACACATCCAATGAACTCTGGTGGATCCATATGTGGTTTGTGAGAAGAACACACATGAAATGACTCTAGATGTGGTTTGTGTGAAGAACACACATGCAACGACAATGGTGGATCCATATGTGGTCTGTGAGAAGAACACACATCCAATTACACTGGGTGTGGTTCATGAAAAGAACACACATCCAATGACACTGGTGGATCCTTATGCGGTTTGTGAAAATAAAACACATGCAATGACTCTAGATGTGCTTTGTGAGAAGAACACACATGCAATGACACTGGTGGATCCATATGTGGTTTGTGAGAAGAACACACATCCAATGACACTGGTGGATCCATATGTGGTTTGTGAGAAGAACACTCATGCAATGACACTGGGTGTGGTTCATGAAAAGAACACACATCCAATGAACTCTGGTGGATCAATATGTAGTTTATGAGAAGAACACAGATGCAATGACTCTAGATGTCATTTGTGAGAAGAACACACATGCAATGACACTGGTGGATTCATATATGGTTTGTGAGAAGAACACACATTTCAATGACTCTAGATGTGGTTTCTGAAAAGAACACACATGCAATGACACTGGTGGATCCATATGTGGTTTGTGAGAAGAACACACATCCAATGACACTAGGTGTTGTTCATGAAAAGAACACACATCCAATGACACTGGTGGATCCTTATATGGTTTGTGAAAAGAACACACATGCAATGACTCTAGATGTGGTTTGTGAAAAGAACACACATGCAATGACACTGGTGGATCCATATGTGGTTTGTGAGAAGAACACACATCAAATGACACTGGCGGATCCATATGTGCTTTGTGAGAAGAACACACATGCAATGACACTAGGTGTGGTTCATGAAAAGAACACATATCCAATGAACTCTAGTGGATCCTTATGTGGTTTGTGAGAAGAACACACATGCAATGACTCTAACTGTGGTTTGTGAGAAGAACACACATGCAATCACACTGGTGGATCCAAATGTGGTTTGTGAGAAGAACACACATCCAATGACACTGATGGATCCATGTGTGGTTTGTGAGAAGAACACACATCCAAAAAACACATGCAATGACACTGGTGGATCCATATGTGGTTTGTGAGAAGAACACACATGCAATGACACTGGGTGTGGTTCATGAAAAGAACACACATCCAATGAACTCTGGTGGATCCATATGTGGTTTGTGAGAAGAACACACATGAAATGACTCTAGATGTGGTCTGTGTGAAGAACACACATGCAACGACAATGGTGGATCCATATGTGGTCTGTGAGAAGAACACACATCCAATTACACTGGGTGTGGTTCATCAAAAGAACACACATCCAATGACACTGGTGGATCCTTATGCGGTTTGTGAAAAGAAAACACATGCAATGACTCTAGATGTGGTTTGTGAGAAGAACACACATGCAATGACACTGGTGGATCCATATGTGGTTTGTGAGAAGAACACACATCCAATGACACTGGTGGATCCATATATGGTTTCTGAGAAGAACACTCATGCAATGACACTGGGTGTGGTTCATGAAAAGAACACACATCCAATGAACTCTGGTGGATCCATACGTGGTTTATGAGAAGAACACACATGCAATAACTCTAGATGTCATTTGTGAGAAGAACACACATGCAATGACACTGGTGGATTCATATGTGGTTTGTGAGAAGAACACACATTTCAATGACTCTAGATGTGGTTTCTGAAAAGAACACACATGCAATGACACTGGTGGATCCATATGTGGTTTGTGAGAAGAACACACATCAAATTACACTGGGTGTGGTTCATGAAAAGAACACACATCCAATGACACTGGTGGATCCTTATGTGGTTTGTGAAAAGAACACACATGCAATGACTAGATGTGGTTTGTGAGAAGAACACACATGCAATGACACTTGTGGATCCATATGTGGTTTGTGAGAAGAACACACATCCAATGACACTGGTGGATCCGTATGTGGTTTGTGAGAAGAACACACATGCAATGACTCTGTTTGTGGTTTATGAGAAGAACACACATGCAATGACACTGGTGGATCCATATGTGGTTAGTGAGAAGAACAGACATTTCAATGACTCTTTATGTGGTTTGTGAAAAGAACACACATGCAATGACACTAGTGGATCCATATGTGGTTTGTGAGAAGAACACAAATCCAATGACACTTGTGGATCCATATGTGGTTTGCGAGAAGAACACACATCCAATGACCCTGGTGGATCCTTATATGGTTTGTGAAAAGAACACACATGCAATGACTCTAGATGTGGTTTGTGAGAAGAACACACATGCAATGACTCTAACTGTGGTTTGTGAGAAGAACACACATGCAATGACTCTAGATGTGGTTTGTCAGAAGAACACACATGCAATGACACTGGTGGATTCATATGTGGTTTGTGAGAAGAACACACATTTCAATGACTCTAGATGTGGTTTGTGAAAATAACACACATGCAATGACACTGGTGGATCCATATGTGGCTTGTGAGAAGAACACACATGCAATGACACGGGTGGATCCATATGTGGTTTGTGAGAAGAACACACATGCAATGACACTGGTGGATCCATATGTGGTTTGTGGGAAGAACACTCATGCAATGACACTGGGTGTAGTTCATGAAAAGGACACACATCCAATGAACTCTGGTGGATCCATATGTGGTTTGTGAGAAGAACACACATGCAATGACTCTATATGTCATTTTTCAAAAGAACACACATGCAATGACACTGGTGGATTCATATGTGGTTTGTGAGAAGAACACACATTTCAATGACTCTAGATGTGGTTTGTGAAAACAACACACATGCAATGACACTGGTGGATCCATATGTGGTGTGTGAGAAGAACACACATCCAATTACACTAGGTGTGGTTCATGAAAAGAACACACATCCAATGACACAGGTGGATCCTTATGTGGTTTGTGAAAAGAACACATATGCAATGACTCTAGATGTGGTTTGTGATAACAACACACATGCAATGACACTGGTGGATCCATATGTGGTTTGTGAGAAGAACACACATGCAATGACACTGGGTGTGGTTCATTAAAAGAACACACATCCAATGAACTCTGGTGGATCCATATGTGGTTTGTGAGAAGAACACACATCCAATGACACAGGTGGATCGATATGTGGTTTGTGAGAAGAACACTCATGCAATGACACTGGGTGTGGTTCATGAAAAGAACACACATCCAATGAACTCTGGTGGATCCATATGTGGTTTGTGAGAAGAACACACATTTCAATGACTCTAGATGTGCTTTGTGAAAAGAACACAGATGCAATGACACTGGTGGATCCATATGTGGATTGTGAGAAGAACACACATTTCATTGAATCTAGATGTGGTTTGTGAAAAGAACACACATGCAATGAAACTGGTGGATCCATCTGTGGTTTGTGAGAAGAACACACATCCAATTACACTGGGTGTGCTTCATGAAAAGAACACACATCCAATGACACTGCTGGATCCTTATGTGGTTTGTGAAAAGAACACACATGCAATGACTCTAGATGTGGTTTGTGAGAAGAACACACATGCAATGACACTGGTGGATCCATATGTGGTTTGTGAGAAGAACACACATCCAATGACACTGGTGGATCCATATGTGGTTTGTGAGAAGAACACTCATGCAATGACACTGGGTGTGGTTCATGAAAAGAACACACATCCAATGAACTCTGATGGATCCATATGTTGTTTGTGAGAAGAACGCACATGCAATGACACTGGTGGATTCATATGTGGTTTGTGAGAAGAACACGCATTTCAATGACTCTAGATGTGGTTTCTGAAAAGAACACACATGCAATGACACTGGTGGATCCATATGTGGTTTGTGAGAAGAACACACATCCAATTACACTAGGTGTGGTTAATGAAAAGAACACACATCCAATGACACTGGTGGATCCTTATGTGGTTTGTGAAAAGAACACAGATGCAATGACTCTAGATGTGGTCTATGATAACAACACACATGCAATGACACTGGTGGATCCATATGTGGTTTGTGAGAAGAACACACATCCAATGACACTGGTGGATCCATATGTGGTTTGTGAGAAGAACACTCATGCAATGACACTGGGTGTGGTTCATGAAAAGAACACACATCCAATGAACTCTGGTGGATCCATATGTGGTTTGTGAGAAGAACACACATTTCAATGACTCTAGATGTGGTTTGTGAAAAGAACACACATACAATCACACTGGTGGATCCATATGTGGTTTGTGAGAAGAACACACATCCAATGACACTGGTGGATCCATATGTGGTTTGTGAGAATAACACACATCCAATGACACTGGTGTGGTTCATGAAAAGAGCACACATCCAATGACACTGGTGGATCCATATGTGGTTTGTGAGAAGAACACTCATGCAATGACACTGGGTGTGGTTCATGAAAAGAACACACATCCAATGAACTCTGGTGGATCCATATGTGGTTTGTGAGAAGAACACACATGCAATGACACTGGTGGATCCATATGTGGTTTTTGAGAAGAACACACATGCAATGACACTGGTGGATCCATATGTGGTTTGTGGGAAGAACACTCATGCAATGACACTAGGTGTGGTTCATGAAAAGAACACACATCCAATGAACTCTGGTTGATCCATATGTGGTTTGTGAGAAGAACACACATGCAATGACTCTAGATGTCATTTGTGAGAAGAACACACATGCAATGACACTAGTGGATTCATATGTGGTTTGTGAGAAGAACACACATTTCAATGACTCTAGATGTGGTTTATGAAAAGAACACACATGCAATGACACTGGTGGATCCATATGTGGTTTGTGAGAAGAACACACATCCAATTACACTGGGTGTGGTTCATGAAAATAACACACATCCAATGACACTGGTGGATCCTTATGTGGTTTGTGAAAAGGACACACATGCAATGACTCTAGATTTGGTTCGTGAGAAGAACACACATGCAATGACACTGGTGGATCCATATGTGGTTTATGAGAAGAACACATATCCAATGACACTGGTGGATCCATATGTGGTCTGTGAGAAGAAAACTCTTGCAATGACACTAGGTGTGGTTCATGAAAAGAACACACATCCAATGAACTCTGGTGGATCCATATTTGGTTTGTGAGAAGAACACACATTTCAATGACTCTAGATGTGGTTTGTGAAAAGAACACACAAGAAATGACACTGGTGGATCCATATGTGGTTTGTGAGAAGAACACACATTTCAATGACTCTAGATGTGGTTTGTGAAAAGAACACACATGCAATGACACTGGTGGATCCATATGTGGTTTGTGAGAAGAACACAAATTTCAATGAATCTAGATGTGGTTTGTGAAAAGAACACACATGCAATGAAACTGGTGGATCCATATGTGGTTTGTGAGAAGAAGACACATCCAATTACACTGGGTGTGGTTCATGAAAAGAACACACATCCAACGACACTGCTGGATCCTTATGCGGTTTGTGAAAAGAACACACATGCAATGACTCTAGATGTGGTTTGTGAAAACAACACACATGCAATGACACTGGTGGATCCATATGTGGTGTGTGAGAAGAACACACATCCAATTACACTAGGTGTGGTTCATGAAAAGAACACACATCCAATGACACAGGTGGATCCTTATGTGGTTTGTGAAAAGAACACATATGCAATGACTCTAGATGTGGTTTGTGATAACAACACACATGCAATGACACTGGTGGATCCATATGTGGTTTGTGAGAAGAACACACATGCAATGACACTGGGTGTGGTTCATTAAAAGAACACACATCCAATGAACTCTGGTGGATCCATATGTGGTTTGTGAGAAGAACACACATCCAATGACACAGGTGGATCGATATGTGGTTTGTGAGAAGAACACTCATGCAATGACACTGGGTGTGGTTCATGAAAAGAACACACATCCAATGAACTCTGGTGGATCCATATGTGGTTTGTGAGAAGAACACACATTTCAATGACTCTAGATGTGCTTTGTGAAAAGAACACAGATGCAATGACACTGGTGGATCCATATGTGGATTGTGAGAAGAACACACATTTCATTGAATCTAGATGTGGTTTGTGAAAAGAACACACATGCAATGAAACTGGTGGATCCATCTGTGGTTTGTGAGAAGAACACACATCCAATTACACTGGGTGTGCTTCATGAAAAGAACACACATCCAATGACACTGCTGGATCCTTATGTGGTTTGTGAAAAGAACACACATGCAATGACTCTAGATGTGGTTTGTGAGAAGAACACACATGCAATGACACTGGTGGATCCATATGTGGTTTGTGAGAAGAACACACATCCAATGACACTGGTGGATCCATATGTGGTTTGTGAGAAGAACACTCATGCAATGACACTGGGTGTGGTTCATGAAAAGAACACACATCCAATGAACTCTGATGGATCCATATGTTGTTTGTGAGAAGAACGCACATGCAATGACACTGGTGGATTCATATGTGGTTTGTGAGAAGAACACGCATTTCAATGACTCTAGATGTGGTTTCTGAAAAGAACACACATGCAATGACACTGGTGGATCCATATGTGGTTTGTGAGAAGAACACACATCCAATTACACTAGGTGTGGTTCATGGAAAGAACACACATCCAATGACACTGGTGGATCCTTCTGTGGTTTGTGAAAAGAACACAGATGCAATGACTCTAGATGTGGTCTGTGATAACAACACACATGCAATGACACTGGTGGATCCATATGTGGTTTGTGAGAAGAACACACATCCAATGACACTGGTGGATCCATATGTGGTTTGTGAGAAGAACACTCATGCAATGACACTGGGTGTGGTTCATGAAAAGAACACACATCCAATGAACTCTAGTGGATCCATATGTGGTTTGTGAGAAGAACACACATTTCAATGACTCTAGATGTGGTTTGTGAAAAGAACACACATACAATCACACTGGTGGATCCATATGTGGTTTGTGAGAAGAACACACATCCAATGACACTGGTGGATCCATATGTGGTTTGTGAGAATAACACACATCCAATGACACTGGTGTGGTTCATGAAAAGAGCACACATCCAATGACACTGGTGGATCCATATGTGGTTTGTGAGAAGAACACTCATGCAATGACACTGGGTGTGGTTCATGAAAAGAACACACATCCAGTGAACTCTGGTGGATCCATATGTGGTTTGTGAGAAGAACACACATGCAATGACACTGGTGGATCCATATGTGGTTTTTGAGAAGAACACACATGCAATGACACTGGTGGATCCATATGTGGTTTGTGGGAAGAACACTCATGCAATGACACTGGGTGTGGTTCATGAAAAGAACACACATCCAATGAACTCTGGTTGATCCATATGTGGTTTGTGAGAAGAACACACATGCAATGACTCTAGATGTCATTTGTGAGAAGAACACACATGCAATGACACTAGTGGATTCATATGTGGTTTGTGAGAAGAACACACATTTCAATGACTCTAGATGTGGTTTGTGAAAAGAACACACATGCAATGACACTGGTGGATCCATATGTGGTTTGTGAGAAGAACACACATCCAATTACACTGGGTGTGGTTCATGAAAAGAACACACATCCAATGACACTGGTGGATCCTTATGTGGTTTGTGAAAAGGACACACATGCAATGACTCTAGATTTGGTTCGTGAGAAGAACACACATGCAATGACACTGGTGGATCCATATGTGGTTTATGAGAAGAACACATATCCAATGACACTGGTGGATCCATATGTGGTCTGTGAGAAGAAAACTCTTGCAATGACACTGGGTGTGGTTCATGAAAAGAACACACATCCAATGAACTCTGGTGGATCCATATTTGGTTTGTGAGAAGAACACACATTTCAATGACTCTAGATGTGGTTTGTGAAAAGAACACACAAGAAATGACACTGGTGGATCCATATGTGGTTTGTGAGAAGAACACACATTTCAATGACTCTAGATGTGGTTTGTGAAAAGAACACACATGCAATGACACTGGTGGATCCATATGTGGTTTGTGAGAAGAACACAAATTTCAATGAATCTAGATGTGGTTTGTGAAAAGAACACACATGCAATGAAACTGGTGGATCCATATGTGGTTTGTGAGAAGAAGACACATCCAATTACACTGGGTGTGGTTCATGAAAAGAACACACATCCAACGACACTGCTGGATCCTTATGCGGTTTGTGAAAAGAACACACATGCAATGACTCTAGATGTGGTTTGTGAGAAGAACACACATGCAATGACACTGGTGGATCCATATGTGGTTTGTGAGAAGAACACACATCCAATGACACTGGTGGATCCATATGTGGTTTGTGAGAAGAACACTCATGCAATGACACTGGGTGTGGTTCATGAAAAGAACACACATCCAATGAACTCTGGTGGATCCATATGTGGTTTGTGAGAAGAACACACATGCAATGACTCTAGATGTCATTTGTGAGAAAAACACACATGCAATGACACTGGTGGATTCATATGTGGTTTGTGAGAAGAACACACATTTCAATGACTCTAGATGTGGTTTCTGAAAAGAACACACATGCAATGACACTGGTGGATCCATATGTGGTTTGTGAGAAGAACACACATCCAATTACACTTGGTGTGGTTCATGAAAAGAACACACATCCAATGACACTGGTGGATCCTTATGTGGTTTGTGAGAACAACACAAATCCAATGACACTGGGTGTTGTTCATTAAAAAGAACACACATGCAATGAAACTGGTGGATCCATATATGGTTTGTGAGAAGAACACACATCCAATTACACTGGGTGTGGTTCATGAAAAGAACACACATCCAATGACACTGCTGGATCCTTATGTGGTTTGTGAAAAGAACACACATGCAATGACTCTAGATGTGGTTTGTGAGAAGAACACACATGCAATGACACTAGTGGATCCATATGTGGTTTGTGAGAAGAACACACATCCAATGACACTGGTGGATCCATATGTGGTTTGTGAGAAGAACACTCATGCAATGACACTGGGTGTGGTTCATGAAAATAACACACATCCAATGAACTCTGATGGATCCATATGTGGTTTGTGAGAAGAACGCACATGCAATGATTCTAGAAGTCATTTGTGAGAAAAACACATGTGCAATGACACTGGTGGATTCATATGTGATTTGTGAGAAGAACACGCATTTCAATGACTCTAGATGTGGTTTCTGAAAATAACACACATGCAATGACACTGGTGGATCCATATGTGGTTTGTGAGAAGAACACACATCCAATTACACTAGGTGTGGTTCATGAAAAGAACACACATCCAATGACACTGGTGGATCCTTATGTGGTTTGTGAAAAGAACACATATGCAATGACTCTAGATGTGGTTTGTGATAAGAACACACATGAAATGACTCTAGATGTGGTTTGTGTGAAGAACACACATGCAACGACAATGGTGGATCCATATGTGGTCTGTGAGAAGAACACACATCCAATTACACTGGGTGTGGTTCATGAAAAGAACACACATCCAATGACACTAGTGGATCCTTATGCGGTTTGTGAAAAGAAAACACATGCAATGACTCTAGATGTGGTTTGTGAGAAGAACACACATGCAATGACACTGGTGGATCCATATGTGGTTTGTGAGAAGAACACACATCCAATGACACTGGTGGATCCATATGTGGTTTGTGAGAAGAACACTCATGCAATGACACTGGGTGTGGTTCATGAAAAGAACACACATCCAATGAACTCTGGTTGATCCATATGTGGTTTGTGAGAAGAACACACATGCAATGACTCTAGATGTCATTTGTGAGAAGAACACACATGCAATGACACTGGTGGATTCATATATGGTTTGTGAGAAGAACACACATTTCAATGACTCTAGATGTGGTTTCTGAAAAGAACACACATGCAATGACACTGGTGGATCCATATGTGGTTTGTGAGAAGAACACACATCCAATGACACTAGGTGTTGTTCATGAAAAGAACACACATCCAATGACACTGGTGTATCCTTATATGGTTTGTGAAAAGAACACACATGCAATGACTCTAGATGTGGTTTGTGAAAAGAACACACATGCAATGACACTGGTGGATCCATATGTGGTTTGTGAGAAGAACACACATCAAATGACACTGGGGGATCCATATGTGCTTTGTGAGAAGAACACACATGCAATGACACTAGGTGTGGTTCATGAAAAGAACACATATCCAATGAACTCTAGTGGATCCTTATGTGGTATGTGAGAAGAACACACATGCAATGACTCTAACTGTGGTTTGTGAGAAGAACACACATGCAATCACACTGGTGGATCCAAATGTGGTTTGTGAGAAGAACACACATCCAATCACACTGATGGATCCATGTGTGGTTTGTGAGAAGAACACACATCCAAAAAACACATGCAATGACACTGGTGGATCCATATGTGGTTTGTGAGAAGAACACACATGCAATGACACTGGGTGTGGTTCATGAAAAGAACACACATCCAATGAACTCTGGTGGATCCATATGTGATTTGTGAGAAGAACACACATGAAATGACTCTAGATGTGGTCTGTGTGAAGAACACACATGCAACGACAATGGTGGATCCATATGTGGTCTGTGAGAAGAACACACATCCAATTACACTGGGTGTGGTTCATCAAAAGAACACACATCCAATGACACTGGTGGATCCTTATGCGGTTTGTGAAAAGAAAACACATGCAATGACTCTAGATGTGGTTCGTGAGAAGAACACACATGCAATGACACTGGTGGATCCATATGTGGTTTGTGAGAAGAACACACATCCAATGACACTGGTGGATCCATATGTGGTTTCTGAGAAGAACAATCATGCAATGACACTGGGTGTGGTTCATGAAAAGAACACACATCCAATGAACTCTGGTGGATCCATACGTGGTTTATGAGAAGAACACACATGCAATAACTCTAGATGTCATTTGTGAGAAGAACACACATGCAATGACACTGGTGGATTCATATGTGGTTTGTGAGAAGAACACACATTTCAATGACTCTAGATGTGGTTTCTGAAAAGAACACAGATGCAATGACACTGGTGGATCCATATGTGGTGTGTGAGAAGAACACACATCAAATTACACTGGGTGTGGTTCATGAAAAGAACACACATCCAATGACACTGGTGGATCCTTATGTGGTTTGTGAAAAGAACACACATGCAATGACTCTAGATGTGGTTTGTGAGAAGAACACACATGCAATGACACTGGTGGATCCATATGTGGTTTGTGAGAAGAACACACATGCAATGACACTGGTGGATCCATATGTGGTTTTTGAGAAGAACACACATGCAATGACACTGGTGAATCCATATGTGGTTTGTGGGAAGAACACTCATGCAATGACACTGGGTGTGGTTCATGAAAAGAACACACATCCAATGAACTCTGGTTGATCCATATGTGGTTTGTGAGAAGAACACACATGCAATGACTCTAGATGTCATTTGTGAGAAGAACACACATGCAATGACACTAGTGGATTCATATGTGGTTTGTGAGAAGAACACACATTTCAATGACTCTAGATGTGGTTTGTGAAAAGAACACACATGCAATGACACTGGTGGATCCATATGTGGTTTGTGAGAAGAACACACATCCAATTACACTGGGTGTGGTTCATGAAAAGAACACACATCCAATGACAATGGTGGATCCTTGTGTGGTTTGTGAAAAGGACACACATGCAATGACTCTAGATTTGGTTCGTGAGAAGAACACACATGCAATGACACTGGTGGATCCATATGTGGTTTATGAGAAGAACACATATCCAATGACACTGGTGGATCCATATGTGGTCTGTGAGAAGAACACTCTTGCAATGACACTGGGTGTGGTTCATGAAAAGAACACACATCCAATGAACTCTGGTGGATCCATATTTGGTTTGTGAGAAGAACACACATTTCAATGACTCTAGATGTGGTTTGTGAAAAGAACACACAAGAAATGACACTGGTGGATCCATATGTGGTTTGTGAGAAGAACACACATTTCAATGACTCTAGATGTGGTTTGTGAAAAGAACACACATGCAATGACACTGGTGGATCCATATGTGGTTTGTGAGAAGAACACAAATTTCAATGAATCTAGATGTGGTTTGTGAAAAGAACACACATGCAATGAAACTGGTGGATCCATATGTGGTTTGTGAGAAGAAGACACATCCAATTACACTGGGTGTGGTTCATGAAAAGAACACACATCCAACGACACTGCTGGATCCTTATGCGGTTTGTGAAAAGAACACACATGCAATGACTCTAGATGTGGTTTGTGAGAAGAACACACATGCAATGACACTGGTGGATCCATATGTGGTTTGTGAGAAGAACACACATCCAATGACACTGGTGGATCCATATGTGGTTTGTGAGAAGAACACTCATGCAATGACACTGGGTGTGGTTCATGAAAAGAACACACATCCAATGAACTCTGGTGGATCCATATGTGGTTTGTGAGGAGAACACACATGCAATGACTCTAGATGTCATTTGTGAGAAAAACACACATGCAATGACACTGGTGGATTCATATGTGGTTTGTGAGAAGAACACACATTTCAATGACTCTAGATGTGGTTTCTGAAAAGAACACACATGCAATGACACTGGTGGATCCATATGTGGTTTGTGAGAAGAACACACATCCAATTACACTGGGTGTGGTTCATGAAAAGAACACACATCCAATGACACTGGTGGATCCTTATGTGGTTTGTGAGAACAACACAAATCCAATGACACTGGGTGTTGTTCATGAAAAGAACACACATGCAATGAAACTGGTGGATCCATATGTGGTTTGTGAGAAGAACACACATCCAATTACACTGGGTGTGGTTCATGAAAAGAACACACATCCAATGACACTGCTGGATCCTTATGTGGTTTGTGAAAAGAACACACATGCAATGACTCTAGATGTGGTTTGTGAGAAGAACACACATGCAATGACACTAGTGGATCCATATGTGGTTTGTGAGAAGAACACACATCCAATGACACTGGTGGATCCATATGTGGTTTGTGAGAAGAACACTCATGCAATGACACTGGGTGTGGTTCATGAAAATAACACACATCCAATGAACTCTGATGGATCCATATGTGGTTTGTGAGAAGAACGCACATGCAATGATTCTAGAAGTCATTTGTGAGAAAAACACATGTGCAATGACACTGGTGGATTCATATGTGATTTGTGAGAAGAACACGCATTTCAATGACTCTAGATGTGGTTTCTGAAAAGAACACACATGCAATGACACTGGTGGATCCATATGTGGTTTGTGAGAAGAACACACATCCAATTACACTAGGTGTGGTTCATGAAAAGAACACACATCCAATGACACTGGTGGATCCTTATGTGGTTTGTGAAAAGAACACATATGCAATGACTCTAGATGTGGTTTGTGATAAGAACACACATGAAATGACTCTAGATGTGGTTTGTGTGAAGAACACACATGCAACGACAATGGTGGATCCATATGTGGTCTGTGAGAAGAACACACATCCAATTACACTGGGTGTGGTTCATGAAAAGAACACACATCCAATGACACTGGTGGATCCTTATGCGGTTTGTGAAAAGAAAACACATGCAATGACTCTAGATGTGGTTTGTGAGAAGAACACACATGCAATGACACTGGTGGATCCATATGTGGTTTGTGAGAAGAACACACATCCAATGACACTGGTGGATCCATATGTGGTTTGTGAGAAGAACACTCATGCAATGACACTGGGTGTGGTTCATGAAAAGAACACACATCCAATGAACTCTGGTTGATCCATATGTGGTTTGTGAGAAGAACACACATGCAATGACTCTAGATGTCATTTGTGAGAAGAACACACATGCAATGACACTGGTGGATTCATATATGGTTTGTGAGAAGAACACACATTTCAATGACTCTAGATGTGGTTTCTGAAAAGAACACACATGCAATGACACTGGTGGATCCATATGTGGTTTGTGAGAAGAACACACATCCAATGACACTAGGTGTTGTTCATGAAAAGAACACACATCCAATGACACTGGTGTATCCTTATATGGTTTGTGAAAAGAACACACATGCAATGACTCTAGATGTGGTTTGTGAAAAGAACACACATGCAATGACACTGGTGGATCCATATGTGGTTTGTGAGAAGAACACACATCAAATGACACTGGGGGATCCATATGTGCTTTGTGAGAAGAACACACATGCAATGACACTAGGTGTGGTTCATGAAAAGAACACATATCCAATGAACTCTAGTGGATCCTTATGTGGTTTGTGAGAAGAACACACATGCAATGACTCTAACTGTGGTTTGTGAGAAGAACACACATGCAATCACACTGGTGGATCCAAATGTGGTTTGTGAGAAGAACACACATCCAATCACACTGATGGATCCATGTGTGGTTTGTGAGAAGAACACACATCCAAAAAACACATGCAATGACACTGGTGGATCCATATGTGGTTTGTGAGAAGAACACACATGCAATGACACTGGGTGTGGTTCATGAAAAGAACACACATCCAATGAACTCTGGTGGATCCATATGTGATTTGTGAGAAGAACACACATGACATGACTCTAGATGTGGTCTGTGTGAAGAACACACATGCAACGACAATGGTGGATCCATATGTGGTCTGTGAGAAGAACACACATCCAATTACACTGGGTGTGGTTCATCAAAAGAACACACATCCAATGACACTGGTGGATCCTTATGCGGTTTGTGAAAAGAAAACACATGCAATGACTCTAGATGTGGTTCGTGAGAAGAACACAAATGCAATGACACTGGTGGATCCATATGTGGTTTGTGAGAAGAACACACATCCAATGACACTGGTGGATCCATATGTGGTTTCTGAGAAGAACAATCATGCAATGACACTGGGTGTGGTTCATGAAAAGAACACACATCCAATGAACTCTGGTGGATCCATACGTGGTTTATGAGAAGAACACACATGCAATAACTCTAGATGTCATTTGTGAGAAGAACACACATGCAATGACACTGGTGGATTCATATGTGGTTTGTGAGAAGAACACACATTTCAATGACTCTAGATGTGGTTTCTGAAAAGAACACAGATGCAATGACACTGGTGGATCCATATGTGGTGTGTGAGAAGAACACACATCAAATTACACTGGGTGTGGTTCATGAAAAGAACACACATCCAATGACACTGGTGGATCCTTATGCGGTTTGTGAAAAGAAAACACATGCAATGACTCTAGATGTGGTTCGTGAGAAGAACACACATGCAATGACACTGGTGGATCCATATGTGGTTTGTGAGAAGAACACACATCCAATGACACTGGTGGATCCATATGTGGTTTCTGAGAAGAACACTCATGCAATGACACTGGGTGTGGTTCATGAAAAGAACACACATCCAATGAACTCTGGTGGATCCATACGTGGTTTATGAGAAGAACACACATGCAATAACTCTAGATGTCATTTGTGAGAAGAACACACATGCAATGACACTGGTGGATTCATATGTGGTTTGTGAGAAGAACACACATTTCAATGACTCTAGATGTGGTTTCTGAAAAGAACACACATGCAATGACACTGGTGGATCCATATGTGGTTTGTGAGAAGAACACACATCAAATTACACTGGGTGTGGTTCATGAAAAGAACACACATCCAATGACACTGGTGGATCCTTATGTGGTTTGTGAAAAGAACACACATGCAATGACTCTAGATGTGGTTTGTGAGAAGAACACACATGCAATGACACTGGTGGATCCATATGTGGTTTGAGAGAAGAACACACATCCAATGACACTGGTGGATCCGTATGTGGTTTGTGAGAAGAACACACATGCAATGACTCTAGATGTGGTTTATGAGAAGAACACACATGCAATGACACTGGTGGATCCATATGTGGTTAGTGAGAAGAACAGACATTTCAATGACTCTTTATGTGGTTTGTGAAAAGAACACACATGCAATGACACTAGTGGATCCATATGTGGTTTGTGAGAAGAACACAAATCCAATGACACTTGTGGATCCATATGTGGTTTGCGAGAAGAACACACATCCAATGACCCTGGTGGATCCTTATATGGTTTGTGAAAAGAACACACATGCAATGACTCTAGATGTGGTTTGTGAGAAGAACACACATGCAATGACACTGGTGGATCCATATGTGGTTTGTGAGAAGAACACACATACAATGACACTGGTGGATCCTTATATGGTTTGTGAAAAGAACACACATGCAATGACTCTAGATGTGGTTTGTGAGAAGAACACACATGCAATGACTCTAACTGTGGTTTGTGAGAAAAACACACATGCAATGACTCTAGATGTGGTTTGTCAGAAGAACACACATGCAATGACACTGGTGGATTCATATGTGGTTTGTGAGAAGAACACACATTTCAATGACTCTAGATGTGGTTTGTGAAAATAACACACATGCAATGACACTGGTGGATCCATATGTGGCTTGTGAGAAGAACACACATGCAATGACACGGGTGGATCCATATGTGGTTTGTGAGAAGAACACACATGCAATGACACTGCTGGATCCATATGTGGTTTGTGGGAAGAACACTCATGCAATGACACTGGGTGTAGTTCATGAAAAGGACACACATCCAATGAACTCTGGTGGATCCATATGTGGTTTGTGAGAAGAACACACATGCAATGACTCTATATGTCATTTTTCAAAAGAACACACATGCAATGACACTGGTGGATTCATATGTGGTTTGTGAGAAGAACACACATTTCAATGACTCTAGATGTGGTTTGTGAAAACAACACACATGCAATGACACTGGTGGATCCATATGTGGTGTGTGAGAAGAACACACATCCAATTACACTAGGTGTGGTTCATGAAAAGAACACACATCCAATGACACTGGTGGATCCTTATGTGGTTTGTGAAAAGAACACATATGCAATGACTCTAGATGTGGTTTGTGATAACAACACACATGCAATGACACTGGTGGATCCATATGTGGTTTGTGAGAAGAACACACATCCAATGACACTGGTGGATCCATATGTGGTTTGTGAGAAGAACACTCACGCAATGACACTGGGTGTGGTTCATGAAAAGAACACACATCCAATGAACTCTGGTGGATCCATATGTGGTTTGTGAGAAGAACACACATGCAATGACACTGGTGGATCCATATGTGGTTTGTGAGAAGAACACACATGCAATGACACTGGTGGATCCATATGTGGTTTGTGAGAAGAACACACATCCAATGACACAGGTGGATCGATATGTGGTTTGTGAGAAGAACACTCATGCAATGACACTGGGTGTGGTTCATGAAAAGAACACACATCCAATGAACTCTGGTGGATCCATATGTGGTTTTTGAGAATAACACACATTTCAATGACTCTAGATGTGCTTTGTGAAAAGAACACAGATGCAATGACACTGGTGGATCCATATGTGGATTGTGAGAAGAACACACATTTCAATGAATCTAGATGTGGTTTGTGAAAAGAACACACATGCAATGAAACTGGTGGATCCATCTGTGGTTTGTGAGAAGAACACACATCCAATTACACTGGGTGTGGTTCATGAAAAGAACACACATCCAATGACACTGCTGGATCCTTATGTGGTTTGTGAAAAGAACACACATGCAATGACTCTAGATGTGGTTTGTGAGAAGAACACACATGCAATGACACTGGTGGATCCATATGTGGTTTGTGAGAAGAACACACATCCAATGACACTGGTGGATCCATATGTGGTTTGTGAGAAGAACACTCATGCAATGACACTGGGTGTGGTTCATGAAAAGAACACACATCCAATGAACTCTGATGGATCCATATGTTGTTTGTGAGAAGAACGCACATGCAATGACACTGGTGGATTCATATGTGGTTTGTGAGAAGAACACGCATTTCAATGACTCTAGATGTGGTTTCTGAAAAGAAAACACATGCAATGACACTGGTGGATCCATATGTGGTTTGTGAGAAGAACACACATCCAATTACACTAGGTGTGGTTCATGAAAAGAACACACATCCAATGACACTGGTGGATCCTTATGTGGTTTGTGAAAAGAACACATATGCAATGACTCTAGATGTGGTTTGTGATAACAACACACATGCAATGACACTGGTGGATCCATATGTGGTTTGTGAGAAGAACACACATCCAATGACACTGGTGGATCCATATGTGGTTTGTGAGAAGAACACTCATTCAATGACACTGGGTGTGGTTCATGAAAAGAACACACATCCAATGAACTCTGGTGGATCCATATGTGGTTTGTGAGAAGAACACACATTTCAATGACTCTAGATGTGGTCTGTGAAAAGAACACACATACAATGACACTGGTGGATCCATATGTGGTTTGTGAGAAGAACACACATCCAATGACACTGGTGGATCCATATGTGGTTTGTGAGAATAACACACATCCAATGACACTGGTGTGGTTCATGAAAAGAGCACACATCCAATGACATTGGTGGATCCATATGTGGTTTGTGAGAAGAACACTCATCCAATGACACTGGGTGTGGTTCATGAAAAGAACACGCATCCAATGAACTCTGGTTGATCCATATGTGGTTTGTGAGAAGAACACACATGTAATGACTCTAGATGTCATTTGTGAGAAGAACACACATGCAATGACACTAGTGGATTCATATGTGGTTTGTGAGAAGAACACACATTTCAATGACTCTAGATGTGGTTTGTGAAAAGAACACACATGCAATGACACTGGTGGATCCATATGTGGTTTGTGAGAAGAACACACATCCAATTACACTGGGTGTGGTTCATGAAAAGAACATACATCCAATGACACTGGTGGATCCTTATGTGGTTTGTGAAAAGGACACACATGCAATGACTCTAGATTTGGTTCGTGAGAAGAACACACATGCAATGACACTGGTGGATCCATATGTGGTTTATGAGAAGAACACATATCCAATGACACTGGTGGATCCATATGTGGTCTGTGAGAAGAACACTCTTGCAATGACACTGGGTGTGGTTCATGAAAAGAACACACATCCAACGAACTCTGGTGGATCCATATGTGGTTTGTGAGAAGAACACACATTTCAATGACTCTAGATGTGGTTTGTGAAAAGAAGACACAAGAAATGACACTGGTGGATCCATATGTGGTTTGTGAGAAGAACACACATTTCAATGACTCTAGATGTGGTTTGTGAAAAGAACACACATGCAATGACACTGGTGGATCCATATGTGGTTTGTGAGAAGAACACACATTTCAATGAATCTAGATGTGGTTTGTGAAAAGAACACACATGCAATGAAACTGGTGGATCCATATGTGGTTTGTGAGAAGAAGACACATCCAATTACACTGGGTGTGGTTCATGAAAAGAACACACATCCAACGACACTGCTGGATCCTTATGCGGTTTGTGAAAAGAACACACATGCAATGACTCTAGATGTGGTTTGTGAGAAGAACACACATGCAATGACACTGGTGGATCCATATGTGGTTTGTGAGAAGAACACACATCCAATGACACTGGTGGATCCATATGTGGTTTGTGAGAAGAACACTCATGCAATGACACTAGGTGTGGTTCATGAAAAGAACACACATCCAATGAACTCTGGTGGATCCATATGTGGTTTGTGAGAAGAACACACATGCAATGACTCTAGATGTCATTTGTGAGAAAAACACACATGCAATGACACTGGTGGATTCATATGTGGTTTGTGAGAAGAACACACATTTCAATGACTCTAGATGTGGTTTGTGAAAAGAACACACATGCAATGACACTGGTAGATCCATATGTGGTTTGTGAGAAGAACACACATCCAATTACACTGGGTGTGGTTCATGAAAAGAACACACATCCAATGACACTGGTGGATCCTTATGTGGTTTGTGAGAAGAACACAAATCCAATGACACTGGGTGTTGTTCATGAAAAGAACACACATGCAATGAAACTGGTGGATCCATATGTGGTTTGTGAGAAGAACACACATCCAATTACACTGGGTGTGGTTCATGAAAAGAACACACATCCAATGACACTGCTGGATCCTTATGTGGTTTGTGAAAAGAACACACATGCAATGACTCTAGATGTGGTTTGTGAGAAGAACACACATGCAATGACACTGGTGGATCCATATGTGGTTTGTGAGAAGAACACACATACAATGACACTGGTGGATCCATATGTGGTTTGCGAGAAGAACACACATCCAATGACACTGGTGGATCCATATGTGGTTTGTGAGAATAACACAAATCCAATGACACTGGTGTGGTTCATGAAAAGAGCACACATCCAATGACACTGGTGGATCCATATGTGGTTTGTGAGAAGAACACTCATGCAATGACACTGGGTGTGGTTCATGAAAAGAACACACATCCAATGAACTCTGGTTGATCCATATGTGGTTTGTGAGAAGAACACACATGTAATGACTCTAGATGTCATTTGTGAGAAGAACACACATGCAATGACACTAGTGGATTCATATGTGGTTTGTGAGAAGAACACACATTTCAATGACTCTAGATGTGGTTTGTGAAAAGAACACACATGCAATGACACTGGTGGATCCATATGTGGTTTGTGAGAAGAACAAACATCCAATTACACTGGGTGTGGTTCATGAAAAGAACACACATCCAATGACACTGGTGGATCCTTATGTGGTTTGTGAAAAGGACACACATGCAATGACTCTAGATTTGGTTCGTGAGAAGAACACACATGCAATGACACTGGTGGATCCATATGTGGTTTATGAGAAGAACACATATCCAATGACACTGGTGGATCCATATGTGGTCTATGAGAAGAACACTCTTGCAATGACACTGGGTGTGGTTCATGAAAAGAACACACATCCAACGAACTCTGGTGGATCCATATGTGGTTTGTGAGAAGAACACACATTTCAATGACTCTAGATGTGGTTTGTGAAAAGAAGACACAAGAAATGACACTGGTGGATCCATATGTGGTTTGTGAGAAGAACACACATTTCAATGACTCTAGATGTGGTTTGTGAAAAGAACACACATGCAATGACACTGGTGGATCCATATGTGGTTTGTGAGAAGAACACACATTTCAATGAATCTAGATGTGGTTTGTGAAAAGAACACACATGCAATGAAACTGGTGGATCCATATGTGGTTTGTGAGAAGAAGACACATCCAATTACACTGGGTGTGGTTCATGAAAAGAACACACATCCAACGACACTGCTGGATCCTTATGCGGTTTGTGAAAAGAACACACATGCAATGACTCTAGATGTGGTTTGTGAGAAGAACACACATGCAATGACACTGGTGGATCCATATGTGGTTTGTGAGAAGAACACACATCCAATGACACTGGTGGATCCATATGTGGTTTGTGAGAAGAACACTCATGCAATGACACTGGGTGTGGTTCATGAAAAGAACACACATCCAATGAACTCTGGTGGATCCATATGTGGTTTGTGAGAAGAACACACATGCAATGAATCTAGATGTCATTTGTGAGAAAAACACACATGCAATGACACTGGTGGATTCATATGTGGTTTGTGAGAAGAACACACATTTCAATGACTCTAGATGTGGTTTGTGAAAAGAACACACATGCAATGACACTGGTGGATCCATATGTGGTTTGTGAGAAGAACACACATCCAATTACACTGGGTGTGGTTCATGAAAAGAACACACATCCAATGACACTGGTGTATCCTTATGTGGTTTGTGAGAAGAACACAAATCCAATGACACTGGGTGTTGTTCATGAAAAGAACACACATGCAATGAAACTGGTGGATCCATATGTGGTTTGTGAGAAGAACACACATCCAATTACACTGGGTGTGGTTCATGAAAAGAACACACATCCAATGACACTGCTGGATCCTTATGTGGTTTGTGAAAAGAACACACATGCAATGACTCTAGATGTGGTTTGTGAGAAGAACACACATGCAATGACACTGGTGGATCCATATGTGGTTTGTGAGAAGAACAATCATGCAATGACACTGGGTGTGGTTCATGAAAAGAACACACATCCAATGAACTCTGATGGATCCATATGTGGTTTGTGAGAAGAACGCACATGCAATGATTCTAGAAGTCATTTGTGAGAAAAACACATGTGCAATGACACTGGTGGATTCATATGTGATTTGTGAGAAGAACACGCATTTCAATGACTCTAGATGTGGTTTCTGAAAAGAACACACATGCAATGACACTGGTGGATCCATATGTGGTTTGTGAGAAGAACACACATCCAATTACACTAGGTGTGGTTCATGAAAAGAACACACATCCAATGACACTGGTGGATCCTTATGTGGTTTGTGAAAAGAACACATATGCAATGACTCTAGATGTGGTTTGTGATAACAACACACATGCAATGACACTGGTGGATCCATATGTGGTTTGTGAGAAGAACACACATCCAATGACACTGGTGGATCCATATGTGGTTTGTGAGAAGAACACTCATGCAATGACACTGGGTGTGGTTCATGAAAAGAACACACATCCAATGAACTCTGGTGGATCCATATGTGGTTTGTGAGAAGAACACACATTTCAATGACTCTAGATGTGGTTTGTGAAAAGAACCCACATACAATGACACTGGTGGATCCATATGTGGTTTGTGATAAGAACACACATCCAATGACACTGGTGGATCCATATGTGGTTTGTGAGAAGAACACACATCCAATGACACTGGTGTGGTTCATGAAAAGAGCACACATCCAATGACACTGGTGGATCCATATGTGGTTTGTGAGAAGAACACTCATGCAATGACACTGGGTGTGGTTCATGAAAAGAAAACACATCCAATGAACTCTGGTGGATCCATATGTGGTTTGTGAGAAGAACACACATGCAATGACACTGGTGGATCCATATGTGGTTTGTGAGAAGAACACACATGCAATGACACTGGTGGATCCATATGTGGTTTGTGGGAAGA
The DNA here is from genome assembly GCA_916181665.1 of Avena sativa. NCBI lineage: Eukaryota > Viridiplantae > Streptophyta > Magnoliopsida > Poales > Poaceae > Avena > Avena sativa. The sequence goes on from OV702290.1 coordinate 202,950,397, forward strand.
ACACTCATGCAATGACACTGGGTGTGGTTCATGAAAAGAACACACATCCAATGAACTCTGGTTGAACCATATGTGGTTTGTGAGAAGAACACACATGCAATGACTCTAGATGTCATTTGTGAGAAGAACACACATGCAATGACACTAGTGGCTTCATATGTGGTTTGTGAGAAGAACACACATTTCAATGACTCTAGATGTGGTTTGTGAAAAGAACACACATGCAATGACACTAGTGGATCCATATGTGGTTTGTGAGAAGAACACACATCCAATTACACTGGGTGTGGTTCATGAAAAGAACACACATCCAATGACACTAGTGGATCCTTATGTGGTTTGTGAAAAGGACACACATGCAATGACTCTAGATTTGGTTTGTGAGAAGAACACACATGCAATGACACTAGTGGATCCATATGTGGTTTATGAGAAGAACACATATCCAATGACACTGGTGGATCCATATGTGGTTTGTGAGAAGAACACTCTTGTAATGACACTGGGTGTGGTTCATGAAAAGAACACACATCCAATGAACTCTGGTGGATCCATATGTGGTTTGTGAGAAGAACACACATTTCAATGACTCTAGATGTGGTTTTTGAAAAGAACACACATGCAATGACACTGGTGGATCCATATGTGGTTTGTGAGAAGAACACACATTTCAATGACTCTAGATGTGGTTTGTGAAAAGAACACACATGCAATGACACTGGTGGATCCATATCTGGTTTGTGAGAAGAACACACATTTCAATGAATCTAGATGTGGTTTGTGAAAAGAACACACATGCAATGAAACTGGTGGATCCATATGTGGTTTGTGAGAAGAAGACACATCCAATTACACTGGGTGTGGTTCATGAAAAGAACACACATCCAATGACACTGCTGGATCCTTATGCGGTTTGTGAAAAGAACACACATGCAATGACTCTAGATGTGGTTTGTGAGAAGAACACACATGCAATGACACTGGTGGATCCATATGTGGTTTGTGAGAAGAACACATATCCAATGACACTGGTGGATCCATATGTGGTTTGTGAGAAGAACACTCATGCAATGACACTGGGTGTGGTTCATGAAAAGAACACATATCCAATGAACTCTGGTGGATCCATATATGGTTTGTGAGAAGAACACACATGCAATGACTCTAGATGTCATTTGTGAGAAAAACACACATGCAATGACACTAGTGGATTCATATGTGGTTTGTGAGAAGAACACACATTTCAATGACTCTAGATGTGGTTTCTGAAAAGAACACACATGCAATGACACTGGTGGATCCATATGTGGTTTGTGAGAAGAACACACATCCAATTACACTGGGTGTGGTTCATGAAAAGAACACACATCCAATGACACTGGTGGATCCTTATGTGGTTTATGAGAAGAACACAAATCCAATGACACTGGGTGTTGTTCATGAAAAGAACACACATCCAATGACACTGGTGGATCCTTATATGGTTTGTGAAAAGAACACACATGCAATGACTCTAGATGTGGTTTGTGAGAAGAACACACATGCAATGACACTGGTGGATCCATTTGTGGTTTGTGAGAAGAACACACATCGAATGACACTGGTGGATCCATATGTGCTTTGTGTGAAGAACACACATGCAATGACACTAGGTGTGGTTCATGAAAAGGACACATATCCAATGAACTCTGGTGGATCCATACGTGGTTTGTGAGAAGAACACACATGCAATGACTCTAACTGTGGTTTGTGAGAAGAACACACATGCAATCACACTGGTGGATCCAAATATGGTTTGTGAGATGAACACACATCCAATGACACTGGTGGATCCATGTGTGGTTTGTGAGAAGAACACACATCCAAAACACACATGCAATGACACTGGTGGATCCATATGTGGTTTGTGAGAAGAACACACATGCAATGACACTGGGTGTGGTTCATGAAATGAACACACATCGAATGAACTCTGGTGGATCTATATGTGGTTTGTGAGAAGAACACACATGCAATGACTCTAGATTTGGTTTGTGTGAAGAACACACATGCAACGACAATGGTGGATCCATATGTGGTCTGTGAGAAGAACACACATCCAATTACACTGGGTGTGGTTCATTAAAAGAACACACATCCAATGACACTGGTGGATCCTTATGCGGTTTGTGAAAAGAAAACACATGCAATGACTCTAGATGTGGTTTGTGAGAAGAACACACATGCAATAACACTGGTGGATCCATATGTGGTTTGTGAGAAGAACACTCATGCAATGACACTACGTGTGGTTCACGAAAAGAAGACACATCCAATGAACTCTGGTGGATCCATATGTGGTTTATGCGAAGAACACACATGTAATGACTCTAGATGTCATTTGTGAGAAGAACACACATGCAATGACACTGGTGGATTCATATGTGGTTTGTGAGAAGAACACATATTTCAATGACTCTAGATGTGGTTTCTGAAAAGAACACACATGCAATGACACTGGTGGATCCATATGTGGTTTGTGCGAAGAACACACATGAAATTACGCTGGGTGTGGTTCATGAAAAGAACACACATCCAATGACACTGGTGGAACCTTATGTGGTTTGTGAAAAGAACACACATGTAATGACTCTAGATGTGGTTTGTGAGAAGAACACACATGCAATGACACTGGTGGATCCATATGTCGCTTCTGAGAAGAACACACATCCAATGACACTGGTGGATCCATATGTGGTTTGTGAGAAGAACACACATGCAATGACTCTGTTTGTGGTTTATGAGAAGAACACACATGCAATGACACTGGTGGATCCATATGTGGTTAGTGATCAGAACACACAATTCAATGACTCTAGATGTGGTTTGTGAAAAGAACACACATGCAATAACTCTGTTTGTGGTTTATGAGAAGAACACACATGCAATGACACTGGTGGATCCATATGTGGTTAGTGATCAGAACACACAGTTCAATGACTCTAGATGTGTTTTGTGAAAAGAACACACATGCAATGACACTAGTGGATCCATATGTGGTTTGTGAGAAGAACACAAATCCAATGACACTTGTGGATCCATATGTGGTTTGCGAGAAGAACACACATCCAATGATACTGGGTGTTGTTCATGAAAAGAACACACATCCATTGACACTGGTGGATCCTTATGCGGTTTGTGAAAAGAACACACATGCAATGACTCTAGATGTGGTTTGTGAGAAGAACACACATGCAATGACACTGGTGGATCCATATGTGCTTTGTGACAAGAACACACATCCAATGACACTGGTGGATCCATATGTGGTTTGTGAGAAGAACACTCATGCAATGACACTGGGTGTGGTTCATGAAAAGAACACACATCCAATGAACTCTGGTGGATCCATATGTGGTTTGTGAGAAGAACACACATGCAATGACTCTAGATGTCATTTGTGAGAAAAACACACATGCAATGACACTGGTGGATTCATATGTGGTTTGTGAGAAGAACACACATTTCAATGACTCTAGATGTGGTTTCTGAAAAGAACACACATGCAATGACACTAGTGGATCCATATGTGGTTTGTGAGAAGAACACACATCCAATTACACTGGGTGTGGTTCATGAAAAGATCACACATCCAATGACACTGGTGGATCCTTATGTGGTTTGTGAAAAGAACACACATGCAATGACTCTAGATGTGGTTTGTGAGAAGAACACACATGCAATGACACTGGTGGATCCATATGTGGTCTGTGAGAAGAACACACATCCAATGACACTGGTGGATCCATATGTGGTTTGTGAGAAGAACACACATGCAATGACTCTGTTTGTGGTTTATGAGAAGAACACACATGCAATGACACTAGTGGATCCATATGTGGTTTGTGAGAAGAACACACATCCAATGACACTGGGTGTTGTTCATGAAAAGAACACACATCCAATGACATTGGTGGATCCTTATATGGTTTGTGAAAAGAACACACATGCAATGACTCTAGATGTGGTTTGTGAGAAGAACACACATGTAATGACACTGGTGGATCCATATGTGGTTTGTGAGAAGAACACACATGGAATGACACTGGTGTATCCATATGTGATTTGTGAGAAGAACACACATTGTAACATCCCTAAAAAAATAATGTTTCAAAACTCATTCATCTCATCCTTGCATCCTTCATTCATTTAGGGTTTTCCTCAAAATCATTTGGATGCATAAACTTAGGCTATGATTTCATGTGTGCAAATTCAACTCAATTGGCCATCACCCTTTGAGATTGGATTGATTAGGAACTTGTTTGCTTGCCTCCATGGTTGGAAAGATTAGGTGTAGCATTTAAACCCAAGCTTCCAATTTAGAAATATTTTCTAAACCCTATTTCAAAAAATTTCAAACTAGAGACAAAGTCTCTGTTTGTTTCAAAACCCAAGCTTGACCAAGCCTTGCAAGGTAACTACTTGGTTAGATGACTGCATTTGAAACCACAGAACCCTGCAAAGATCCCTAGTTTTGTTTGAATTCAAAAGGATTTGAATTCATATCAAAAAAACATTCCAGAAAATAGAATTAGAAAAGAAAAAGACTTAAACAAAGGAAAAAGGCCGAGCGCCAGGTTTCTGGCCCAGCAGCAAATCGAGCCCAGCAATCCCACCCGGGGATCTCCTTTTTCCTCTCTCACGCGCAAGCACACACACCCAGTCGCTGACAGGCAGACCCCACTTTCACCCTGCACACTTCGCTGACGAGCGGGCCCGGTCCACGTCGTCCTCGTCTTCCCCAAACCGCGCCTGCGACCATGTCGCTGCTGCAGTCACTGCCGGTAATGGCGCGGCGTAATTGGCATTAAACCGCGAGCCTTTCCTGTCGAGCCTCTGGCTATATGACCCCCTCTGCCTCCCGATCATTTTCCCCCAAACACCTCACTCGCTCCGCCACCAGGCTGCCCTCAATCAATCTTGCACCGCCGCAGACAGAGCCCACTCCGGCGATCGATTCCGGTGAGCCTCGTGTTCCCCTCTACCTCTCGTTCTTACAATCTGACTCAGCGTGTCTTTGCGCACCTCCTGACTCCACTAGTCCATCCTGTACTGCCCCAGGTCGCCGGTTCCACTTGACACCGCAAGCACCGACGGCGACATCAACTCCGACGAGTTTCCCCGGTAAGTACAGACCGCCCCTCGCCTTCCCGTTCATGCACACGACTTCGCCTTGACCCTGTGAACCTAACCGCATCGTTGTTTTGCCTTGGGGGTGATCCACAGCTCCATCCTTGACGAGCACCAGGACCACCTGACGCCGCCATGAACTCCGGTGAGGAATTGCCACAGACCCCGAGCGCCCCTTGACCAACCACGAGTACCTTGAGCTTCGCCGTGACCCCCTGAGCCCGGTGAGCAACTCCCCTTTCTCCCTCACCTCCTGCATCGTCGGCAATGTCGTCGACCGACCGTTCCGCCGCCGCTAACCACCGCGCAGCGCCGCCCATCTGTGACCAAGCAGTAGCAGCCGTTAGATCTGGATCGAACGAATCGGATAGACCCACTTAACCCCGAAGCGGTACGCGATCTGGAGCGTACGATCTGTTTAGATCCTGCGGCTGCAGAGAGCGATCCAACCGAAGCGGTACGCGCCAATCACAGCGCGACGCGTGGCTAGGGTTAGATCTAAAAACAGATTTAAAACCAGAAATTTGATCCAAATTCAAATGCTTATAACTTTTGATTGCCACGTTAGAATTTTGCAAACTTTATACCGTTGGATTCAGAAAAACAAGACCTTTCTGCCTATCCAATTTGTTTAACAAATAGTAACCATTAGATTGGCTTTATTTGCAGAAACTTGTTTGAGGCCTTTTTGAGTATATATTTAGTTTAGTATTTTGTTTTAGGGTTAATTTTGTTTAGTTGGCTACTTTGTGACTTGTTTAGTTTCTGTAATCTTGCACTTGCTTGGTAGAGTTTTCAAGAAAAATCACCACTTAGTAGATTCATGCATGCATTCATATTATTTTTGTTTGTATATATATTTGTGTGTAATTGTGTGCTACCACTTTGTGTGTAGATTTTGCTAGTGATTGTGATTGTGACGAGTGCTACTCTCCACACTACCAAGGCAAGTGATATCTTCATGAATATTCCATTCCCATATTTTATACTTGCATTAGATATTTTTGCTAAGACTTGCATGCTACTTTTGTCAAATGATGTTGGGAAATCCTATGTAGATTAGAATGGTAGAGTTGCTAGGAAAATTCCCTAAGGATAAGTTGCCATGCCATGCTTAGCCTAGCTACTAGAAAACAAGGGTGGTTTATATATTCACACTATGGAAAAATATTCTAAGTCTGAGGACTTGTGTTTTATTTAACAAAAACAACTAAGTTAATGAATCACCTGGGTGGAGATGGAAGGAATGGTTTATGTTGAGTGGTTACTCAGGGCCCATTCAATGGACTACCCTGGTGTATCACACTTGTGGATGGCCACCCAGGAACAAAGAGATTTGAGATGTCAAATGTTGAGAAGCTTCAAGTGCAACCACTTGGAAATATGGGCTCTGCCATGATCTTAGGTTGCTAGAACTTAGTCTCTTGGACAGTTGGTGGTAGAGGGAATGATAGGTTGGAACACGTCCATTTGACTAAGGAAAGGCTTCTGAAGGATCTTGTCTTGGGAAACCAAGTCTTGTGGGGAAAGTGCACCACCTCTGCAGAGTGTAAAACCTAAGTACTTAGCCATGTCCCTGGTAAAGGACAATTTGAGCATCAAGACATGGAAACTTCATGAATCTCATCACTCCAATTTCTAAATAAAACTTGTGGGTGAACAAGGGTTATAAGGATCTCCAGTCCTTGATTGGTAGATACCCTGAGTGGATCTTTAGTCTTTGATTGGTAGATGCCTTGGGTGTTTTGTGCCAAGCAAAAACTTAGTGTTTTCAAAAGATAAGGAAAAATCTATTTTGAGCAATGCAAGCCTAAGCTCCACCAGCCAAATGCATATAGTATTATAGTCCACTTAAAATATACTAAGGTATCACTTGCCAATACTATTCCAAAGTATTGACCCTCTGTGGCTGTAACTTGTAATGTTGCAGGTTACTCTGATGATGATTAGGAGTCATGAGTCTACACTCAACATGCTTGCCTGTGGCACATGAAGATGAAGACTTATGTTTATTTACTTATTCCATAAACTCTTGTATTAGGCCTTTGGCCATGAGTTGTAAAAGACTATGTTTTATCTCTGGAATGACTGTAATAAACGACCTTTATATCTGTGTACTTCATCTTAAACTGTGGATGCTAGCATTGATCCAGGGACTAGCATTGCAATCACAGGGACCTTATCCTTTAATAAGGAGGGATCTTACAGATGGTATCAGAGTACTGTGTTGCCTGTAGGATTATGACCCTAGGATTGGAAACCACTAAGGAAAATTTTTAACTCCTTCTACACTTGTCTATTCTTCTTGTAAAATTTTCTAATCTTCTCATTCTCATCTCTATTTGTAGATGAACTCCATCAAAGAAGCCGTGAAGAAAGGACCACTCATGACCATGACCTTGGAGTGTGAGACTGAGTTTCCCAAGATTCTCAAGGACCTCATGGAGACAATGGGAGCACATGGTGCAGCAGTGTACAAGGGCTTTTCCAGTGATGGAGGAAGGAGTGGAGTATTGGTGGGTGCAACTTCACTTGTACAAAAACAAGGAAGACAACCACAAAGAAAAAGGCTTCTGCATGTACACCAACACTTTTATGCACACCACATTCTTTGAGTCAGCAAAAGAAGCAGCTTGGAAGACCATCAAAGAACTAAGTGCTAGAGTCAAGTGCAAGATGCTCAACCTCCAAAAAGACTTAGAGAAAGAGAAGGAACATACCCAAGAGTTGGAAGTCACCAACCAATCCTTAAGAGGAGATATTATAGACTTAGTGATAGAAGCATGTGAACAAGATAGGGTGATTGCCACTAGGAACATTGTGTTAGCCACCAGATCCAGTGAGATAGGATTGTAAGCGCACTTCATTAGTTGGACCACCACCTATCACCTTATTTTCCAAAAAGATACCTTAAATAAGTTTGAACCTTGGTTGATGTAATGGATTCTTGTATGCATGACTTGTATGATTTTTGTGTGTTCCAAGAATGTGTATGAATGTTGACTTGATTATCTTCAATTGTGTTGTTCTAACTTTTTCAATCTTATAAATAGATGCCTATTGCCATCAGCACTGTTGAGGAGTTCCAGGCTACCCGTTTTGGTCCTCGTATCGTAGAGCTTACTACTTTACTCGATCTCCCTCTTCCTATCATTACGGTGCACCCACTCACCAAGTTTGAGAGGAAGGACCTTTGGGGCTTCAAGGTGAACCAGCCAGGACGCCAGACCGAGCCTACTACGGAGGCCATCGTCTTCAAGCTTATGCACGATGACAGGGAGAGAGGCATGGAGGTTGTCATGCAGGATCTGATAGGACGACTGTTAGGCCGTCACTCCCGACAGGTTAGAAGCACTCACTTCCACGCCATCGGAAGGCGTGATGATGACGGAGAGTCCATTGACTTTGAGGACGACTCGAGGGTCACAGCAGAGCCGATACGCCTGTACCTCCAGGACTTAGAGACTCTTATTAGGCACGTGGATACTGATAGGACCAACATCATGCTTAGTAATGACGAGCTCCAGGTGCAGCTTCGCGAGAAGGACAAGCTCTTCGCGCAGCAGGACGAGATAGTCAAGGAGATGGAGGCGAAGTTCGAGAACCAAGACCGTAAGTTCAAGAGTCAAGAGAAACGTGTCCAGGATAGGAACAAGAGGATCCGGGATATGACTGAGGAACTGCAGTCCAAGGACTTCGAGTTAGAGCAGCAGCAGACAGTGATTGAGAGGCTTCGTTCCTAGAAGAGGGCTCTCAAGGCCAAGATCGACTCTTTGACCACTACCACCGAGGAGAACAAGACCGCAATGGAGAACGCAGGTCTTACCTTTGTCGAGGAGGAGATTGATGCCGACAAGTAGACTTGACTACTCAGTTATCTTAATTTACCACACTTGTTATTTGTGAACTTATTATCGGACCATCCGACATGTGGATGGCTTGCCACTTGTGTGTTTTTACTTTGAGACTTTTGTTATCTTGTTGTTGAGTTTTTATCCTTGTGTTGCTTGCCATGTGTTTGCTTGTGTAATGTATTGTGCATAAATCATGTAAGGGTATCTTATTCTTATCTCTATATGAATAAACCACAGATGCCTCCCCGTCGCGCAAACCCCGACCCCAACCCCAACATTACCCCAGAAATGCAACAGATGATGAATGCGTAGACACAGCTTATGCAAATGATGACGATGTTCATCCAGAACCAGAACAACAACAACAACAACCCCAATAACAACAACAATAACAACAATAACAACAAAAACAACAACAACCCTCCCGGTTTTGATATGCTTACCAGATTTCTACGTCTGAGGCCAGCTAAGTTTTCAGGAACGACTGATCCCATGGTGGCCAATGATTGGCTACGTTCTGTGAACAAAGACTTAGTGACCGTGGGCTGCACGGATGCTGAAAAAGTCAGGTTCGCAGCTCATCTGTTGGAAGGACCAGCCGCAGCATGGTGGGACAACTTCCAGATTACCACGCCTATTGATGAGGTGACTTGGGCTATCTTTGAAGATGGCTTTCGTACTACTCATATCTCACCAGGTATGATGAGCCTGAAAAAGAAGGAATTCCACAACCTGAAGCAACACCACCACAGTGTGGCTGAATATATTGAAGAGTTCAACAATCTGGCGCGCTATGCACCGGATGAGGTTGACACTGATGCCAAAAGGAAGGAAAAGTTTCTAGAAGGCTTAAATGATGAGCTGAATCTGCAGCTGTCTGTGGCATATGTTCCACCTTATCAGTCGCTGTGTGACAAGGCTGTTATTATGGAGAATAAAATGAAGCAAGTCGAGAGTAGGAAGAGGAAACACTCCGACAAGCACAGCTCGGGATCGTCTCATAAACGATCTCACTATGACGATAGTGTCAGCTCAGGATCCCACAAGCATGGGAAATTTAACAAGCACCACAACCACAACCGTCATGACAACAAGCATCACCGCAGTCATGACAATGATAAGTACAAAAATCACAAGAGTGGACATAAGAGCCACCATGGTGGAAGTGGAAGTAGAAACCAGCCTAAAACGGACATCAGTCAGGTCGAATGCTACAAATGCAAGAAGCTGGGGCATTATGCTAATGAGTGCCCTGAAAAGAAGGCTGAAGTACCTAACAAGCCCAATCCTTTTCAGAAAGGACAGGTTAACCACATCAATGTGGAAGAGGTCTTTGAAGAGCCTGATGTTGTTGCTGGTAAGTTCAGACTTAATTCCATCTCAGCATTTGTACTCTTTGACACTGGTGCATCTCATTCATTCATATCAAAAGCATTTGTCGAAAGAAATGAACTACCGGTAGAAACCATTGGGTGTCCTATAAGAGTAAGTTCTCCTGGTGGAGAAATGATAGTAAACTCAGGATGTCATGACCTAGTCATAGAGTTTGGAAAACATAAGTTTCCAGTGAACCTAATAATCCTAAATTCCCAAGGATTGGATGTGATTTTGGGAATGGATTGGATGGCTAAGTATGAGGGAGTACTAGATTGTGCCAATCGTACAGTTTCACTCACAACCCCTGAAGGTAGGAGGATAAAATTTAAGTCCAATTTTAAATCTAAAGGGAGTAAGCTGAATTCTCTTAAGAGGGTTAGCATGGACAGTGTGCCAATTGTGTGTGAATATCCGGATGTGTTTCCGGAAGAGTTACCAGGAATGCCACCAGATAGAGATGTGGAGTTTATAATAGATTTGGTACCAGGTTCTGGACCAAGAGCAATGAGGCCTTATAAAATGTTAGTTGACGAACTTAAGGAACTCAAGAAATAACTTGGAGAACAATTACAGAAAGGATTCATCCAGCCAAGTTCTTCATCTTGGGGAGCTCCAGTTTTGTTCGTAGAAAAGAGAGACAGAACTCAAAGATTATGCATAGATTACCGTTCTCTCAACGAGGTAACCATCAAGAACAAATATCCTTTGCCAAGAATAAATGACTTGTTTGATCAGCTAGAAGGAGCTTGTGTGTTCTCGAAGATTGATCTTCGGTCAGGCTATTTTCAACTCAAGATAAGAGAGCAAGACATACCTAAAACAGCATTCACCACAAGGTATGGATTGTATGAGTACACTGTGATGCCTTTTGGTTTAACCAACGGTCCAGCATACTTCATGAATACGATGAACAAAGTGTTCATGGAATTTCTCGACAAGTTCGTTGTCGTTTTCATCGATGACATCTTAGTCTACTCCAAGAGCAAGGAAGAGCATGAAAGACATCTCCGCTTGATACTTGAGAAACTAAGGGAACATAAGCTTTATGCCAAATTCAGCAAGTGTGAGTTTTGGTTAGAGGAAGTTGGATTTCTTGGTCACGTTATGACAAAGGATGGTGTAGCAGTTGATCCTGCTAAAGTTTCAGCTGTGACAGAATGGGAATCTCCTAAGAATGTAAAAGAGGTTCGTAGTTTCCTTGGCTTAGCAGGTTACTACAGAAGGTTCATTGAAAATTTTTCAAAGGTTGCTAAACCAATGACAGAATTGTTAAAGAAAGATAAGAAATTTGCTTGGTCTGAAGGTTGTGAACTCAGCTTTCAAGAATTAAAGAAAAGACTTGTGTCAGCACCAGTTCTGTGCCTACCAGATTTAGAAAAGGATTTCCAAGTGTATTGTGATGCTTCGCATCAAGGATTAGGAGCCGTACTTATGCAAGGCGGAAAAGTTGTGGCGTATGCCTCGAGACAACTCAAAACTCATGAAGTAAACTATCCTACTCATGATTTAGAGTTAGCCGCTGTTGTTCATGCACTCAAAACATGGAGACATTACCTTTTGGGAAAACGTTGTGAAGTATTCACCGATCATAAGAGTTTGAAGTATATCTTCACCCAGAAGGAAATCAATATGAGACAAAGGAGATGGCTAGAACTTACCAAGGATTACGACTTGAGTTTGCAATACCACCCCGGTAAAGCAAATGTAGTAGCTGACGCTCTAAGTCGTAAGGCATTTGTAAATGGCCTTACCAAAGGTGAATTGCCAGATGACTTGTGTAAGCAATTCAAGGAACTTAGGTTGGAGATTGTGCCAGAAGGACATCTCATGTCTTTGGATGTTCAACCCACTCTGTTGGATAAGATTAAAGAAGCCCAAAAGACGGATAAAGAAATCGAAGAGATTAGGAAAAGGATTAGCCAAGGGAAAGCTAAAAGTTTTCATATGGACGAACAAGGTACCTTATGGCACGGGAAACGTATTTGTGTTCCACAGGATCCGGAATTGCGGAAACTGATTCTACAAGAAGCCCATAACTCTCCGTATTCTATTCACCCGGGAAACACCAAAATGTACATGGATATGAAAGAAAGATTTTGGTGGAACAATCTCAAAAGGGACATCGCCGAACACATTGCTTTGTGTGATGTGTGTAGTAGAGTGAAAGCGGAGCATCAGAAACCAGCAGGTTTGCTTCAACCAATGCCTATTCCTGAATGGAAGTGGGAAAATATTGGTATGGATTTCATTACCGGATTACCAAGGACCAGGTCAGGGTATGACTCCATATGGGTAGTAGTGGATCGCCTAACTAAAGTGGATCATTTTATACCCGTAAAGACAACTTATACCAGTGCCAAGTTAGCCAAAATCTACATCAGCAGAATTGTATGCCTTCACGGTGTACCTAAGAGTATTCTGTCTGATAGAGGAACTCAGTTCACTTCTCACTTTTGGAGACAGCTTCATGAATCTTTAGGAACGAGATTGGAATTCAGCACTGCTTTTCATCCTGAAACTGATGGACAAACAGAAAGGACTAATCAAATTCTTGAAGACATGTTGAGGGCATGTGCCCTAGACTATGGAGCAAGTTGGGATGAAAGTCTGCCTTACGCAGAGTTTTCTTACAACAACAGTCACCAATCTAGCATTGGGATGGCACCATTTGAGTTTCTATACGGAAGGAAGTGTACCACCCCATTACTATGGAATGGTGTGGGAGAAATAAGCTTGTTTGGACCAGATCTTATCAAAGACGCCGAAGAAAAAGTCAAATTGGTTAGAGACAGGTTGAAGATAGCACAGTCTCGACAGAAAAGCTACGCAGATGCTAAGCGTAGAGAAGTCACCTACGAAGTTGGGGATAGAGCTTATCTTAGAGTATCACCACTTCGTGGAGTGAAAAGATTTGGAGTCAAAGGAAAGTTAGCAGCAAGATATGTTGGACCATTCAACATTCTAAGTCGCAAGGGAGAAGCTGCATATGAAATCGAACTGCCAACATCTTTATCAGCAGTCCATAATGTTTTTCATGTGAGTCAGCTTAAGAAATGTCATCCAGAAATGGCAGAAACATCTTTGAAGGATACCATACCTTTGGAGGAAGTTCAACTAGAAAGTGATCTCACCTATGAAGAAAAGCCTGTCAAGATTCTTGAGACCGCAGAAAGAGTCACAAGGACAAAGACTATCAAGTTTTGCAAAGTACAATGGAACCATCATTCCGAAGAAGAAGCAACATGGGAAACAGAAGATGATCTTCGGAAAAACCACCCACACCTATTTGCTAGCCAATCCTAATCTCGAGGGCGAGATTCATCTTAAGGGGGTTAGATTGTAACATCCCTAAAAAAATCATGTTTCAAAACTCATTCATATCATCCTTGCATCCTTCATTCATTTAGGGTTTTCCTCAAAATCATTTAGATGCATAAACTTAGGCTATGATTTCATGTGTGCAAATTCAGCTCAATTGGCCATCACCCTTTGAGATTGGATTGTTTAGGAACTTGTTTGCTTGCCTCCATGGTTGGAAAGATTAGGTGTAGCATTTAAACCCAAGCTTCCAATTTAGAAATATTTTCTAAACCCTATTTCAAACATTTTCAAACTAGAGACAAAGTCTCTGTTTGTTTCAAAACCCAAGATTGACCAAGCCTTGCAAGGTAACTACTTGGTTAGATGACTGCATTTGAAACCACAGAACCCTGCAAAGATCCCTAGTTTTGTTTGAATTCAAAAGGATTTGAATTCATATCAAAAAACATTCCAGAAAATAGAATTAGAAAAGAAAAAGACTTAAACAAAGGAAAAAGGCCGAGCGCCAGGTTTCTGGCCCAGCAGCAAATCGAGCCCAGCAAGCCCACCCGGGGATCTCCTTTTTCCTCTCTCACGCGCAAGCACACACACCCAGTCGCTGACAGGCAGACCCCACCTTCACCCTGCACACTTCGCTGACGAGCGGGCCCGGTCCGCGTCGTCCTCGTCTTCCCCAAACCGCGCCTGCGACCACGTCGCTGCTGCAGTCACTGCCGGTAATGGCGTGGCGTAATTGGCATTAAACCGCGAGCGTTTCCTGTCGAGCCTCTGGCTATATGACCCCCTCTGCCTCGCGATCATTTTCCCCCAAACACCTCACTCGCTCCGCCACCAGGCTGCCCTCAATCAATCTTGCACCGCCGCAGACAGAGCCCACTCCGGCGATCGATTCCGGTGAGCCTCGTGTTCCCCTCTGCCTCTCGTTCTTACAATCTGACTCAGCGTGTCTTTGCACACCTCCTGACTCCACTAGTCCGTCCTGTACTGCCCCAGGTCGCCGGTTCCACTTGACACCGCAAGCACCGACGGCGACATCAACTCCGACGAGTTTCCCCGGTAAGTACAGACCGTCCCTCGCCTTCCCGTTCATGCACACGACTTCGCCTTGACCCTGTGAACCTAACCGCGTCGTTGTTTTGCCTTGGGGTGATCCACAGCTCCATCCTTGATGAGCACCAGGACCACCCGACGCCGCCACGAACTCCGGTGAGGAATTGCCACAAACCCCGAGCGCCCCTTGACCAACCACGAGTACCTTGAGCTTCGCCGTGACCCCCTGAGCCCGGTGAGCAACTCCCCTTTCTCCCTCACCTCCTGCATCATCGGCAACGTCGTCGACCGACCGTTCCGCCGCCGCTAACCACCGCGCAGCGCCGCCCATCTGTGACCAAGCAGTAGCAGTTGTTAGATCTGGATCGAACGAATCGGATAGACCCACTTAACCCCGAAGAGGTACGCGATCTGGAGCGTACGATCTGTTTAGATCCTGCGGCTGCAGAGCGCGATCCAACCGAAGCGGTACGCGCCAATCACAGCGCGACGCGTGGCTAGGGTTAGATCTAAAAACAGATTTAAAACCAGAAATTTGATCCAAATTCAAATGCTTATAACTTTTGATTGCCACGTTAGAATTTTGCAAACTTTATACCGTTGGATTCAGAAAAACAAGACCTTTCTGCCTATCCAATTTGTTTAACAAATAGTAACCATTAGATTGGCTTTATTTGCAGAAACTTGTTTGAGGCCTTTTTGAGTATATATTTAGTTTAGTATTTTGTTTTAGGGTTAATTTTGTTTAGTTGGCTACTTTGTGACTTGTTTAGTTTCTATAATCTTGCACTTGCTTGGTAGAGTTTTCAAGAAAAATCACCACTTAGTAGATTCATGCATGCATTCATATTATTTTTGTTTGTATATATATTTGTGTGTAATTGTGTGCTACCACTTTGTGTGTAGATTTTGCTAGTGATTGTGATTGTGACGAGTGCTACTCTCCACACTACCAAGGCAAGTGATATCTTCATGAATATTCCATTCCCATATTTTATACTTGCATTAGATATTTTTGCTAAGACTTGCATGCTACTTTTGTCAAATGATGTTTGGAAATCCTATGTAGATTAGAATGGTAGAGTTGCTAGGAAAATTCCCTAAGTATAATTTGCCATGCCATGCTTAGCCTAGCTACTAGAAAACAAGGGTGGTTTATATATTCACACTATGGAAAAATATTCTAAGTCTTAGCAATGAAAAGAAAACACATGCAATGACTCTAGATGTGGTTTGTGTGAAGAACACACATGCAACGACAATGGTGGATCCATATGTGGTCTGTGAGAAGAACACACATCCAATTACACTGGGTGTGGTTCATGAAAAGAACACACATCCAATGACACTGGTGGATCCTTATGCGGTTTGTGAAAAGAAAACACATGCAATGACTCTAGATGTGGTTTGTGTGAAGAACACACATGCAATGACACTGGTGGATCCATATGTGGTTTGTGAGAAGAACACAAATCCAATGACACTTGTGGATCCATATGTGGTTTGCGAGAAGAACACACATCCAATGACACTGGGTGTTGTTCATGAAGAGAACACACATCCAATGACACTGGTGGATCCTTATATGATTTGTGAAAAGAACACACATGCAATGACTCTAGATGTGGTTTGTGAGAAGAACATACATGCAATGACTCTAACTGTGGTTTGTGAGAAGAACACACATGCAATCACACTGGTGGATCCAAATATGGTTTGTGAGATGAACACACATCCAATGACACTGGTGGATAAATGTGTGGTTTATGAGAAGAACACACATCCAAAACACACATGCAATGACACTGGTGGATCCATATGTGGTTTGTGAGAAGAACACACATGAAATGACACTTGGTGTGGTTCATGAAAAGAACACACATCCAATGAACTCTGGTGGATCCATATGTGGTTTGTGAGAAGAACACACATGCAATGACTCTAGATGTGGTTTGTGTGAAGAACACACATGCAACGACAATGGTGGATCCATATGTGGTCTGTGAGAAGAACACACATCCAATTACACTGGGTGTGGTTCATGAAAAAAACACACATCCAATGACACTGGTGGATCCTTATGCGGTTTGTGAAAAGAACACACATGCAATGACTCTAGATGTGGTTTGTGAGAAGAACACACATGCAATGACACTGGTGGATCCATATGTGGTTTGTGAGAAGAACACACATCCAATGACACTGGTGGATCCATATGTGGTTTGTGAGAAGAACACTCATGCAATGACACTGGGTGTGGTTCATGTAAAGAACACACATCCAATGACACTGGTTGAACCTTATGTGGTTTATGAAAAGAACAAACATGTAATGACTCTAGATGTGGTTTGTGAGAAGAACATACATGCAGTGACACTGGTGGATCCATATGTGGTTTGTGGGAAGAAGACTCATGCAATGACAATGGGTGTGGTTCATGAAAAGAACACACATCCAATGAACTCTGGTGGATCCATATGTGGTTTGTGAGAAGAACACACATGCAATGACTCTAGATGTCATTTGTGAGAAGAACACACATGCAATGACACTGGTGGATTCATATGTGGTTTGTGAGAAGAACATACATTTCAATGACTCTAGATGTGGTTTCTGAAAAGAACACACATGCAATGACACTGGTGGATCCATATGTGGTTTGTGAGAAGAACACACATCCAATTACACTGGGTGTGGTTCATGAAAAGAACACACATCAAATGACACTGATGGATCCTTATGTGGTTTGTGAAAAGAACACACATGCAATGACTCTAGATGTGGTTTGTGAGAAGAACACACATGCAATGACACTGGTGGATCCATATGTGGTTTGTGAGAAGAACACACATCCAATGACACTGGTGGATCCATATGTGGTTTGTGAGAAGAACACACATGCAATCACCATGTTTGTGGTTTATGAGAAGAACACACATGCAATGACACTGGTGGATCCATATGTGGTTTGTGAGAAGAACACACATTTCAATGACTCTAGATGTCGTTTCTGAAAAGAACACACATGCAATGACACTAGTGGATCCATATGTGGTTTGTGAGAAGAACACAAATCCAATGACACTTGTGGATCCATATGTGGTTTGTGAGAAGAACACACATCCAACGACACTGGGTGTTGTTCATGAAAAGAACACACATCCAATGACACTGGTGGATCCTTATATGGTTTGTGAAAAGAACACACATGCACTCACTCTAGATGTGGTTCGTGAGAAGAACACACATGCAATGACACTGGTGGATCCATATGTGGTTTGTGAGAAGAACACACATCAAATGACACTGGTGGATCCATATGTGGTTTGTGAGAACAACACACATACAATGACACTTGGTGTGGTTCATGAAAAGAACACACATCCAATGAACTCTGGTGGATCCATATGTGGTTTGTGAGATGAACACACATGCAATGACTCTAACTATGATTTGTGAGAAGAACACACACGTAATCACACTGGTGGATCCAAATGTGGTTTGTGGGATGAAAACACATCCAATGACACAGGTGGATCCATGTGTGGTTTGTGAGAAGAACGCACATCCAAAACACACATGCAATGACACTGGTGGATCCATGTGTGGTTTGTGAGAAGAACACACATCCAAAACACACATGCAATGACACTGGTGGATCCATATGTGGTTTGTGAGAAGAACACACATGCAATGACACTGGGTGTGGTTCATGAAAAGAACACACATCCAATGACACTGGTGGATCCATATGCGGTTTGTGAGAAGAACACACATACAACGACTCTAGATGTGGTTTCTGTGAAGAACACACATGCAACGACACTGGTGGATCCATATGTGGTTTGTGAGAAGAACACACATTTCAATGACACTGGTGGATCCATATGTGGTTTGTCAGAAGAACACTCATGCAATGACACTGGGTGTGGTTCATGTACAGAACACACATCCAATGAACTCTAGTGGATCCATATGTGGTTTGTGAGAAGAACACACATGCAATGACTCTAGATGTCATTTGTGAGAAGAACACACATGCAATGACACTGGTGGATTCATATGTGGTTTGTGACAAGAACACACATTTCAATGACTCTAGATGTGGTTTCTGAAAAGAACACACATGCAATGACACTGTTGGATCCATAGGTGGTTTGTGAGAAGAACACACATCCAATTACACTGGGTGTGGTTCATTAAAAGAACACACATCAAATGACACTGGTGGATCCTTATGTGGTTTGTGAAAAGAACACACATGCAATGACTCTAGATGTGGTTTGTGAGAAGAACACACATGCAATGACACTGGTGGATCCATATGTGGTTTGTGAATAGAACACACATCCAATGACACTGGTGGATCCATATGTGGTTTGTGAGAAGAACACACATGCAATGACTCTGTTTGTGGTTTATGAGAAGAACACACATGCAATGACACTGGTGGATCCATATGTGGTTTGTGAGAAGAACACACATTTCAATGAATCTAGATGTGGTTTCTGAAAAGAACACACATTCAATGACACTAGTGGATCCATATGTGGTTTGTGAGAAGAACACAAATCGAATGACACTTGTGGATCCATATGTGGTTTGTGAGAAGAACACACATCCAATGTCACTGGGTGTTGTTCATGAAAAGAACACACATCCAATGACACTGGTGGATCCTTATATGGTTTGTGAAAAGAACACACATGCACTGACTCTAGATGTGGTTCGTGAGAAGAACACACATGCAATGACACTGGTGGATCCATATGTGGTTTGTGAGAAGAACACACATCAAATGACACTGGTGGATCCATATGTGGTTTGTGAGAACAACACACATACAATGACACTTGGTGTGGTTCATGAAAAGAACACAC
Organism: Avena sativa; assembly: GCA_916181665.1. Taxonomy (NCBI): domain Eukaryota; kingdom Viridiplantae; phylum Streptophyta; class Magnoliopsida; order Poales; family Poaceae; genus Avena; species Avena sativa. Next base: position 202,970,048 of record OV702290.1, read on the forward strand.
ATCCAATGAACTCTGGTGGATCCATATGTGGTTTGTGAGATGAACACACATGCAATGACTCTAACTATGATTTGTGAGAAGAACACACACGTAATCACACTGGTGGATCCAAATGTGGTTTGTGGGATGAAAACACATCCAATGACACAGGTGGATCCATGTGTGGTTTGTGAGAAGAACGCACATCCAAAACACACATGCAATGACACTGGTGGATCCATGTGTGGTTTGTGAGAAGAACACACATCCAAAACACACATGCAATGACACTGGTGGATCCATATGTGGTTTGTGAGAAGAACACACATGCAATGACACTGGGTGTGGTTCATGAAAAGAACACACATCCAATGACACTGGTGGATCCATATGCGGTTTGTGAGAAGAACACACATACAACGACTCTAGATGTGGTTTCTGTGAAGAACACACATGCAACGACACTGGTGGATCCATATGTGGTTTGTGAGAAGAACACACATTTCAATGACACTGGGTGTTGTTCATGAAAAGAACACACATCCAATGACACTGGTGGATCCTTATATGGTTTGTGAAAAGAACACACATGCAATGACTCTAGATGTGGTTTGTGAGAAGAACACACATGCAATGACACTGGTGGATCCATATGTGGTTTGTGAGAAGAACACACATGCAATGACACTGGGTGTGGTTCATGAAAAGAACACATATCCAATGAACTCTGGTGGATCCACATGTGGTTTGTGAGAAGAACACACATGCAATGACACTGGTGGATTCTATGTGGTTTGTGAGAAGAACTCACATTTCAATGACTCTAGATGTGGTTTGTGAAAAGAACACACATGCAATGAGACTGGTCGATCCATCTGTGGTTTGTGAGAAGAACACACATGCAATGACACTGGTGGATCCATATGTGGTTTGTGAGAAGAATACACATGCAATGACACTGGTGGATCCATATGTGGTTTGTGGGAAGAACACTCATGCAATGACAATGGGTGTGGTTCATGAAAAGAACACACATCCGATGAACTCTGGTGGATCCATATGTGGTTTGTGAGAAGAACACACATGCAATGACTCTAGATGTCATTTTTCAGAAGAACACACATGCAATGCCACTGGTGGATTCATATGTGGTTTGTGAGAAGAACACACATTTCAATGACTCTCGATGTGGTTTGTGAAAAGAACACACATGCAATGAAATTGGTGGATCCATATGTGGTTTGTGAGAAGAACACACATCCAATTACACTGGGTGTGGTTCATGAAAAAAACACACATCCAATGACACTTGTGGATCCTTATGCAGTTTCTGAAAAGAACACACATGCAATGACTCTAGATGTGGTTTGTGAGAAGAACACACATGCAATGACACTGGTGGATCCATATGTGGTTTGTGAGAAGAACACACATCCAATGACACTGGTGGATCCATATGTGGTTTGTGAGAAGAACACTCATGCAATGACACTGGGTGTGGTTCATGAAAAGAACACACATCCAATGAACTCTGGTGGATCCATATGTGGTTCGTGAGAAGAACACACATGCCATGACTCTAGATGTCATTTGTGAGAAGAACACACATGCAATGACATTGGTGGATTCATATGTGGTTTGTGAGAAGAACACACATTTCAATGATTCTAGATGTGGTTTCTGAAAAGAACACACATGCAATGACACTGGTGGATCCATATGTGGTTTGTGAAAAGAACACACATCCAACTACACTGGGTGTGGTTCATGAAAAGAACACACATCCAATGACACTGGTGGATCCTTATGTGGTTTGTGAAAAGAACACACATGCAATGACTCTAGATGTGGTTTGTGAGAAGAACCCACATGCAATGACACTGGTGGATCCATATGTGGTTTGTGAGAAGAACACACATCCAATGACACTGGTGGATCCATATGTGGTTTGTGAGAAGAACACACATGCAATGACTCTGTTTGTGGTTTATGAGAAGAACACACATGCAATGACACTGGTGGATCCATATGTGGTTTGTGAGAAGAACACACATTTCAATGACTCTAGATGTGGTTTGTGAAAAGAACACACATGCAATGTCACTAGTGGATCCATATGTGGTTTGTGAGAAGAACACACATCCAATGACACTTGTGGATCCATATGTGGTTTGTGAGAAGAACACACATCCAATGACACTGGGTGTTGTTCATGAAAAGAACACACATCCAATGACACTGGTGGATCCTTATATGGTTTGTGAAAAGAACACACATGCAATGACTCTAGATGTGGTTTGTGAGATGACACACATGCAATGACACTGGTGGATCCATATGTGGTTTGTGAGAAGAACACACATCGAATGACACTAGGCGTGGTTCATGAAAAGAACACAGTTCCAATGAACTCTTGTGGATCCATATGTGGTTTGTGAGAATAACACACATGCAATGACACTGGTGGATTCTATGTGGTTTGTGAGAAGAACACACATTTCAATGACTCTAGATGTGGTTTCTGAAAAGAACACATATGCAATGACACTAGTGGATCCATATGTGGTTTCTGAGACGAACACACATCCAATTACACTAGGTCTGGTTCATGAAAAGAACACACGTCCAATGACACTGGTGGATCCTTATGTGGTTTGTGAAAAGAACACACATGCAATGACTCTAGATGTGGTTTGTGAGAAGAACACACATGCAATGACACTGGTGGATCCATATGTGGTTTGTGAGAAGAACACACATCCAATGACACTGATATGTGGTTTGTGAGAAGAACACACATTCAATGACTCTGTTTGTGGTTTATGAGAAGAACACACATGCAATGACACTGGTGGATCCATATGTGGTTTGTGAGAAGAACACACATTTCAATGACTCTACATGTGGTTTGTGAAAAGAACACACATGCAATGACACTAGTGGATCCATATGTGGTTTGTGAGAAGAACACAAATCCAATGACACTTGTGGATCCATATATGGTTTGTGAGAAGAATACACATCCAATGACACTGGGTGTTGTTGATGAAAAGAACACACATCCAATGACACTAGTGGATCCTTATATGGTTTGTGAAAAGAACACACATGCAATGACTCTAGATGTGGTTTGTGAGAAGAACACACATGCAATGACACTGGTGGATCCATATGTGGTTTGTGAGAAGAACAAACATGCAATGACACTGGGTGTGGTTCATGAAAAGAACACAGATCCAATGAACGCTGGTGGATCCATATGTGGTTTGTGAGAAGAACACACATGCAATGACACTAGTAGATTCTATGTGGTTTGTGAGAAGAACACACATTTCAATAACTCTAGATGTGGTTTATGAAAAAAAACACATGCAATGACACTGGTGGATCCAGATGTGGTTTGTGAGAAGAACACACATGCAATGACACTGGTGGATCCATATGTGGTTTGTGAGAAGAACACACATGCAATGACACTGGTGGATCCATATGGTTTGTGGGAAGAACACTCATGCAATGACAATGGGTGTGGTTCGTGAAAAGAACACACATCCAATGAACTCTGGTGGATCCATACGTGGTTTGTGAGAAGAACACACATGCAATGACTCTAGATGTCATTTGTCAGAAGAACACACATCCAATGCGACTGGTGGATTCATATGTGGTTTGTGAGAAGTACACACATTTCAATGACTCTAGATGTGGTTTGTGAAAAGAACACACATGCAATGAAAGTGGTGGATCCATATGTGGTTTGTGAGAAGAACACACATCCAAATACACTGGGTGTGGTCCATGAAAATAACACACATCCAATGACACTGGTGGGTCCTTATGTGGTTTGTAAAAAGAACACACATGCAATGACTCTACATGTGGTTTGTGAGAAGAAAACACATGCAATGACACTGGTGGATCCATATGTGGTTTGTGAGAAGAACACACATCCAATGACACTGGTGGAGCCATATGTGGTTTGTGAGAAGAACACACATGCAATGACTCTGGATGTGGTTTATGAGAAGAACACACATGCAATGACACTGGTGGATCCATATGTGGTTTGTGAGAAGAACACACATTTCAATGACTAGATGTGGTTTGTGAAAAGAACACACATGCAATGACACTAGTGGATCCATATGTGGTTTGTGAGAAGAACACACATCCAATGACACTAGTTGATCCATATGTGGTTTGTGAGAAGAACACACACGCAATGACACTGGTGGATCCATATGGTTTGTGGGAATAACACTCATGCAATGACAATGGGTGTGGTTCATGAAAAGAACACACATCCAATGAACTCTGGTGGATCCATATGTGGTTTGTGAGAAGAACACACATGCAATGACTCTAGATGTCATTTGTCAGAAGAACACACATGCAATGCCACTGGTGGATCCATATGTGGTTTGTGAGAAGAACACACATTTCAATGACTCTAGATGTGGTTTGTGAAAACAACACACATTCAATGAACTCTGGTGGATCCATATGTGGTTTGTGAGAAGAACACACATGCAATGACTCTAACTGTGGTTTGTGAGAAGAACACACATGCAATCACACTGGTGGATCCAAATGTGGTTTGTGAGATGAACACACATCCAATGACACTAGGGATCCATGTGTGGTTGTAAGAAGAACACACATCCAAAACACACATGCAATGACACTGGTGGATCCATATGTGGTTTATGAGAAGAACACACATGCAATGACACTAGGTGTGGTTCATGAAAAGAACACACATCCAATGAACTCTGGTGGATCCGTATGTGGTTTGTGAGAAGAACACACATGCAATGACTCTAGATGTGGTTTGTGTGAAGAACACACATGCAACGACAATGGTGGATCCATATGTGGTCTGTGAGAAGAACACACATCCAATGACACTGGTGGATCCTTATGCGATTTGTGGAAAGAACACACATGCAATGACTCTAGATGTGGTTTGTGAGAAGAACACACATGCAATGACACTGGTGGATCCATATGTGTTTTGTGAGAAGAACACACATCCAATGACACTGGTGGATCCATATGTGGTTTGTGAGAAGAACACTCATGCAATAACACTGGGTGTCGTTCATGAAAAGAACAGACATCCAATGAACTCTGGTGGATCCATATGTGGTTTGTGAGAAGAACACACATGCAATGACTCTAGATGTCATTTGTGAGAAGAACACACATGCAATGACACTGGTGGATTCATATGTGGTTTGTGAGAACAACACACATTTCAATGACTCCAGATGTGGTTTCTGAAAAGAAAACACATGCAATGACACTGGTGGATCCATATGTGGTTTGTGAGAAGAACACACATCCAACTACACTGCGTGTGGTTCATGAAAAGAACACACATCCAATGACACTGGTGGATCCTTATGTGGTTTGTGAAAAGAACACACATGCAATGACTCTAGATGTGGTTTGTGAGAAGAACACACATGCAATGACACTAGATGTGGTTTGTGAGAAGAACACACATGCAATGACACTGGTCGATCCATATGTGGTTTGTGAGAAGGACACACATTCAATGACACTGGTGGATCCATATGTGGTTTGTGAGAAGAACACACATGCAATGACTCTGTTTGTGGTTTATGAGAAGAACACACATGCAATGACACTGGTGGATCCATATGTGGTTTGTGAGAAGAACACACATTTGAATGACTCTAAATGTGGTTTGTGAAAAGAACACACATGCAATGACACTAGTGTATCTATATGTGGTTTGTGAGAAGAACACAAATCCAATGACACTTGTGGATCCATATGTGGTTTGTGAGAAGAACACACATCCAATGACACTGGGTGTTGTTCCTGAAAAGAACACACATTCAATGCCACTGGTGGATCCTTAAATGGTTTCTGAAAAGGACACACATTTCAATGACTCTAGATGTGGTTTCTGAAAGGAACACACATGCAATGACACTGGTGGATCCATATGTGGTTTGTGAGAAGAACACACATGCAATGACACTGGGTGTTGTTCATGAAAAGAATACAGATCCAATGAACTCTGGTGGATCCATATGTGGTTTGTGAGAAGAACACACATGCAATGACTCTAACTGTGGTTTGTGAGAAGAACACACATGCAATCACACTGGTGGATACAAATGTGGTTTGTGAGATGAACACACATCCAATGACACTGGTGGATTCATGTGTGGTTTGTGAGAAGAACAAGCATTCAAAACACACATGCAATGACACTGGTGGATCCATATGTGGTTTGTGAGAAGAACACACATGCAATGCCACTAGGTGTGGTTCATGAAAAGAACACACATCCAATGAACTCTGGTGGATCCATATGTAGTTTGTGAGAAGAACACACATGCAACGACTCTAGATGTGGTTTCTGTGAAGAACACACATGCAACGACACTGGTTGATCCATATGTGGTTTGTGAGAAGAACACACATTTCAATGACTCTAGATGTGGTTTGTGAAAAGAACACACATGCAATGACACTGGTGGATCCATATGTGGTTTGTGAGAAGAACGCACATCCAATTACACTTGGTGTGGTTCATGAAAAGAACACACATCCAATGACACTGGTGGATCCATATGTGGTTTGTGAAAAGAACACACATGCAATGACTCTAGATGTGGGTTGTGAGAAGAACACACATGCAATGACACTGGTGGATTTATATGTGGTTTGTGAGAAGAACACACATTTCAATGACTCTAGTTGTGGTTTGTGAAAAGAACACACATGCAATGACACTAGTGGATCCATATGTGCTTTGTGATAAGAACACACATGCAATGAAACTGGGTGTGGTTCATGAAAAGAACACACATCCAATGAACTCTGGTGGATCCATATGTGGTTTGTGAGAAGAACTCACATGCAATGACTCTAGATGTGGTTTGTGTGAAGAACACACATGCAACGACAATGGTGGATCCATATGTGGTCTATGAGAAGAACACACATCCAATTACACTAGGTGTGGTTCATGAAAATAACACACATCCAATGACATTGGTGGATCCTTATGCGGTTTGTGAAAAGAACACACATGCAATGACACTAGTGGATCCATATGTGGTTTGTGAGAAGAACACTCATGCAATGACACTGGGTGTGGTTCATGTAAAGAACACACATCCAATGACACTGGTTGAACCTTATGTGGTTTGTGAAAAGAACAAACATGTAATGACTCTAGATGTGGTTTGTGAGAAGAACATACATGCAGTGACACTGGTGGATCCATATGTGGTTTGTGGGAAGAAGACTCATGCAATGACAATGGGTGTGGTTCATGAAAAGAACACACATCCAATGAACTCTGGTGGATCCATATGTGGTTTGTGAGAAGAACACACATGCAATGACTCTAGATGTCATTTGTGAGAAGAACACACATGCAATGACACTGGTGGATTCATATGTGGTTTGTGAGAAGAACATACATTTCAATGACTCTAGATGTGGTTTCTGAAAAGAACACACATGCAATGACACTGGTGGACCCATATGTGGTTTGTGAGAAGAACACACATCCAATTACACTGGGTGTGGTTCATGAAAAGAACACACATCCAATGACACTGGTGGATCCTTATATGGTTTGTGAAAATAACACACATGCAATGACTCTAGATTTGGTTTGTGAGAAGAACACACATGCAATGACACTGGTGGATCCATATGTGGTTTGTGAGAAGAACACACATTCAATGACACTGGTGGATCCATATGTGGTTTGTGGGAAGAACACTCATGCAATGACAATGGGTGTGGTTCATGAAAAGAACACACATCCAATGAACTCTGGTGGATCCATATGTGGTTTGTGAGAAGAACACACATGCAATGACTCTAGATGTGGTGTGTGAGAAGAACACACATGCAATGCCACTTGTATCCATATGTGGTTTGTGAGAAGAACACACATTCAATGACACTGGTGCATCCAAATGTGGTTTGTGAGAAGAACACACATGCAATGACTCTATTTGTTGTTTATGAGAAGAACACACATGCAATGACACTGGTGGATCCATATGTGGTTTGTGAGAAGAACACACATTTCAATGACTCTTGATGTGGTTTGTGAAAAGAACACACATACAATGACACTAGTGGATCCATATGTGATTTGTGAGAAGAACACAAATCCAATGACACTTGTGGATCCATATGTGGTTTGTGAGAAGAACACACATCCAATGACACTGGGTGTTGTTCATGAAAAGAACACACATCCAATGAAACTGGTGGATCCTTAAATGGTTTGTGAAAAGAACACACATGCAATGACTCTAGATGTGGTTTGTGAGAAGAACACACATGCAATGACACTGGGTGTGGTTCATGAAAAGAACACAGATCCAATGAACTCTGGTGGATCCATATGTGGTTTGTAAGAAGAACACACATGCAATGACTCTAACTGTGGTTTGTGAGAAGAACACACATGCAATCACAGTGGTGGATCCAAATGTGGTTTGTGAGATGAACACACATCCAATGCAACTGGTGGATCCATGTGTGGTTTTTGAGAAGAACACGCATTCAAAACACACATGCAATGACACCGGTGGATCCATATGTGGTTTGTGAGAAGAACACACATGCAATGACACTGGGTGTGGTTCATGAAAAGAACACACATCCAATGAACTCTGGTGGATCCATATGTGGTTTGTGAGAAGAACACACATACAACGACTCTAGATGTGGTTTCTGTGAAGAACACACATGCAACGACACAGGTGGATCCATATGTGGTTTGTGAGAAGAACACACATTTCCATGACTCTAGATGTGGTTTGTGAAAAGAACACACATGCAATGACACTGGTAGATCCATATGTGGTTTGTGAGAAGAACACACATTTCAATGACTCTAGATGTGGTTTCTGAAAAGAACACACATGCAGTGACACAGGTGGATCCATATGTGGTTTGTGAGAAGAACACACATCCAACTACACTGGTGGATCCATATGTGGTTTGTGAGAAGAACACTCATGCAATGACACATGTTGTGGTTCATGAAAAGAACACACATCCAATGAACTCTTGTGGATCCATATGTGGTTTGTGAGAAGAACACACATGCAATGACACAGGTGGATTCATATGTGGTTTGTGAGAAGAACAAACATTTCAATAACTCTAGATGTGGTTTCTGAAAAGAACACACATGCAATGACACTGGTGGATCCATATGTGGTTTGTGAGAAGAACACACATCCAATTACACTGGGTGTGGTTCATGAAAAGAACACACATCCAATGACACTGGTGGATACTTAAATGGTTTGTGAAAAGAACACACATGTAATGACTCTAGATGTGGTTTGTGAGAAGAACACACATGCAATGACACTAGTGGATCCATATGTGGTTTGTGAGAAGAACACACATGCAATGACACTGGGTGTGGTTCATGAAAAGAACACAGATCCAATGAACTCTGGTGGTTCCATAATTGGTTTGTAAGAAGAACACACATGCAATGACTCTAACTGTGGTTTGTGAGAAGAACACACATGCAATCACAGTGGTGGATCCAAATGTGGTTTGTGAGAAGAACACACATCGAATGACACTGGTGGATCCATATGTGCTTTGTGTGAAGAACACACATGCAATGACACTAGGTGTGGTTCATGAAAAGGACACATATCCAATGAACTCTGGTGGATCCATATGTGGTTTGTGAGAAGAACACACATGCAATGACTCTAACTGTGGTTTGTGAGAAGAACACACATGCAATCACAGTGGTGGATCCAAATGTGGTTTGTGAGATGAACACACATCCAATGCAACTGGTGGATCCATGTGTGGTTTTTGAGAAGAGCACGCATTCAAAACACACATGCAATGACACCGGTGGATCCATATGTGGTTTGTGAGAAGAACACACATGCAATGACACTGGGTGTGGTTCATGAAAAGAACACACATCCAATGAACTCTGGTGGATCCATATGTGGTTTGTGAGAAGAACACACATACAACGACTCTAGATGTGGTTTCTGTGAAGAACACACATGCAACGACACAGGTGGATCCATATGTGGTTTGTGAGAAGAAGACACATTTCCATGACTCTAGATGTGGTTTGTGAAAAGAACACACATGCAATGACACTGGTAGATCCATATGTGGTTTGTGAGAAGAACACACATTTCAATGACTCTAGATGTGGTTTCTGAAAAGAACACACATGCAGTGACACTGGTGGATCCATATGTGGTTTGTGAGAAGAACACACATCCAACTACACTGGTGGATCCATATGTGGTTTGTGAGAAGAACACTCATGCAATGACACAGGTTGTGGTTCATGAAAAGAACACACATCCAATGAACTCTTGTGGATCCATATGTCGTTTGTGAGAAGAACACACATGCAATGACTCTAGATGTCATTTGTGACAAGAACACACATGCAATGACACTGGTGGATTCATATGTGGTTTGTGAGAAGAACACACATTTCAATGACTCTAGATGTGGTTTCTGAAAAGAACACACATGCAATGACACTGGTGGATCCATATGTGGTTTGTGAGAAGAACACACATCCAATTACACTGGGTGTGGTTCATGAAAAGAACACACATCCAATGACACTGGTGGATCCTTATGTGGTTTGTGAAAAGAACACACATGCAATGACTCTAGATGTGGTTTGTGAGAAGAACACACATGCAATGACACTGGTGGATCCATATGTGGTTTGTGAGAAGAACACACATTCAATGACACTGGTGGATCCATATGTGGTTTGTGAGAAGAACACACATGCAATGACTCTGTTTGTGGTTTATGAGAAGAACACACATGCAATGACACTGGTGGATCCATATGTGGTTTGTGAGAAGAACACACATTTCAATGACTCTAGATGTGGTTTGTGAAAAGAACACACATGCAATGACACTAGTGGATCCATATGTGGTTTGTGAGAAGAACACAAATCCAATGACACTTGTGGATCCATATCTGGTTTGTGAGAAGAACACACATCCAATGACACTAGGTGTTGTTCATGAAAAGAACACACATCCAATGACACTGGTGGATCCTTAAATGGTTTGTGAAAAGAACACACATGCAATGACTCTGGATGTGGTTTGTGAGAAGAACACACATGCAATGACACTGGTGGATCCATATGTGGTTTGTGAGAAGAACACACATGCAATGACACTGGGTGTGGTTCATGATAAGAACACAGATCCAATGAACTCTGGTGGATCCATATGTGGTTTGTGAGAAGAACACACATGCAATGACTCTAACTGTGGTTTGTGAGAAGAACAGACATGCAATCACTAGGGCCTTTTGATGGTGGTTTTTGATTTGAATTGCTGTTTGAAATTATTATTAAAACTTATTCTGTTTAAAACTAGGGCCTTTTGATTTATTTAAAAGACCCCAAAAAGAATAAAGTATTATTCAAAAATTAATTTCAGAATGTGCTACTAATCAGTATTTAAATCCACACAAACTTTGACAAAGATTTGAAATCAAATGAGTGCTTGAAATAATTAAAGGAATTCAAACAGAATTATAGAAACAGAAATGGAAAAACAGAAACAGTACAAAAAAAAAGAGTCAAACCGACCAGCCCAGCTAAAGCCCACCCCAGCCTAGTCCAGCCCATCTGCCCTTTGCCCTCGAACCGTTTTTCTTCACCGCGAAAGAAACCCGCACCCTCAATGACCGGTGGACCTCCCTCTCTTTTCTTTTTCCACTGACCGGTAGACCCCACCTCTACTGTTCATCCTCCTCACCCGCGCGACCAGTTCTCCCCTTCCTCGTCGCCATTTCCTGCAGTAATTCCGTGGCTTCAATTCGCATAATGCCGCGCGTTAATCTCGCCGTGACTGCACGCTATTAAGCGCATTCGTCTTCTCCTCCTTTCCCCTCTGTCACCACACCTCGACTCGCCCTCAGGCTGCTGAATTTTGCCAAAGACCTACCTCTATTCCGACCACCGTCTCCGACCAATTCAGGCCGGTACACACCACCTCCTGCCTCCCTGACCTCGCACCCAGACTCACCACTTCTTGACGCATCTCCCAGTGCCTTTCGTTCGACCGCGGGTGCCCCAGTGCATCGACTACGTCAACCTCCTGAAGGACGCCGCCGTCCGCCCCAACTCCGGTGAGCTCTAGCACTCGACTCCGTGCGCGCCTTGATCAGTGAATCATGCAGTTTGATTAGTCTGTGTCTTCTGCATCTCCAGGTGCTCGCCAATCACTCGTGCGTGCCTCCCAGCGTCGGCAACGACGATGACCTGCAGCACCGCCGTCTGCCTTTTCTCCGACGAAGCCTCCAGGTAGTAACTAGCCACCCCTTGTCCTTCTGATGATACGTCTGTGTCTAGTGCACTCGCCCGCATCTAACCCTACCATTCTCTTGCTTTCTGGTGGACTACAGCCCCGTCCCCGTCAACAAACAGAAGCTCCTGGCGCCAGCCCTAACTCCGGTGAGGAATCCCGCCCGTCCTCGTGCGCCCCTTCACCAACCAAGGGCAGGTTGAGCATCCCCGTGCCTCGGCGATCACCGTGAGCCACTCCTCCCTCTCTCTCGCTTCTTGTGTTAGCCGGAACTCCACCGCCAAAGCGCCGCCGCCGTCTGCCGCCGCGCAGCGCCGCCGATCTTTGGCAAGCATGCTAGCGACCGTAGGATCTTGATCTGACGAACGCGATAGATTCACTTAACTGAAAGGGTATGCTAGATCTGAGCTGTGAGATATCACTTAGATCCAACGGTTGCCATCGCTTGATCCGGCCGAAGCGGTACCGACGAATAGAAATGCGCCGCGTGTCTCTGCTGGTTTGATTTAAAACAGAATTGATCTAATTGATGTTCAATTTTGTAAAATCCATAACTTTTGATCCACACGTCCAAATTTTGCAAACTTTATATCAATGGATTCAGTGGAACAAACCCTAGCCAACCATCCCCTTAGTTTAGCAAATAGTATCTGTTAGTTTGCTTGTTTTTGCAGATTCTTTTGTGAGCTTGTTTAGAGTATAAAAATTGTTTAAAAATGCTTTTAGGGTTAAAACCTTTGCAGAATGGTTTGTTGTGACCTTACTGACCCTAGGAACCAACCCATGGTTTGGAAAATGAATTTGGAAAAGTTTAGAATGGATTAATTAGTTTAGTTCATTTCTAGCTAAATAAAACTATTGATTTGTTTATGAAAATGGTTTTGAATGGAAAACTTTGGAGGAAATGTTTTGAACCAAACCTACTGACCAAAACACCAAGTTTTAAGAAACAACAACTTAATTGGTGAAACCACTTAAGGTTGTGGTATTGAGAAAAATGTTTTTCACCACATAAAATGATGAAAGGTTTTGAAAATGGTTTATGGATAAAACCCATTTGCAAATGACTTTGCCATTTTGGTAAATGACCAATTTGGACCTTACAATGTTTAGAAGCCTAGTGGAGACCACCTTTGCAATTAGAACCATCTTTTGCATGCTTGCATGCATTACTTTGACTTTGTCATTTTATGTGTTGTTTTGCTTGTTTGGTAGATTGAGTATGCTCCTTGCTTGATTGATTTGTAGTGACTTGAAGAGTGTGATTGTTGCAAGGACAAGGAGTGAACCTATACCCTCTACCAAAAAGGCAAGTGATGCTTCATACTTTTGTCCCATTATTTTCACTATGCATTAGTGATTTTTCTAAGTAGGACTTGCATGGAATTTTGCTAAGTATAAACTATGCTATGGGAAAACCTAGTAGATGAAACCTTAGTAGAAATTTCCTAAGTTAAGATTCCTATTACTTTCATGCTTAGCTTAGATAATAGAAAACAAGGGTGGAATGTATATTCATGCTATGGAAAATTTCTAAGTCTGTGGACTTATGTTTTGTTTAATAAAACAACTAAGTGAATGAATCACCTGGGTGGAATGGAAGGAATGGTATGTGTTGAGTGGTTCACAAGGCCATGGACTTGGCTTGTGTATCTCACTTGTGGATGGCCACCCAGGAACAAAGAGATTTGAGATGTCAAATGTTGAGAAGCTTCAAGTGCAGCCACTTGGCATTATGGGCTCTGCCTGGATCATATAGATTGCAATAACTTAGCCAAATGGACAGTTGGTGGTAGGGGTTTGATAGGTTGGAACGCGTCCATTCTGGTCTAAGGGAAGGCTTCTGAAAGATCTTGTCTTGGTGAAACCAAGTCTTGTGGGGAAAGTGCACCACCTCTGCAGAGTGTAAAATCTAAGTACTTAGCCATGTCCCTGGCAAAGGACAATTTGAGCATCAAGACATGGAAGCTATCAAGAATCTCCTCATCCCAATTTCTAAGTTAAAAACTTGTGGGTGAACAAGGGTTAAAGGATCTTCAATCTTTGATTGGTAGATGCCTTGGGTGATTTTTGTCAAGCAAAAACTTAGTGTTTTCAAATGTTAAGGAAAATCTATTTTGAGCAATGCAAGCCTCAACTCCACTTAGCCAAAAGCATATAGATGATAGACTCCACTATACTACCATAGTATCACTTGCCAATAGAATTCAAATGTATTGACCCTTGTGGCTGTAACTTGTTATGTTGCAGGTTTGATTGATATTAGCGAAGTTAAATGATTAGGATTACAAGTCTACAACCAACATGTCTGCCTGTGGCACTTTCAAGATGAAGGACCCCATGACTATAGATATTCCACTGCAATGTAATGTAATAGCCAAATGAGTTATGTATGATGTAATAAAATTTATGTTATTCCTGGTTATAAAGTTATGTTATGACCTTTGTTTCTTGATATTACATCTTAACTGTGGATGCTAGCTATTGATCCAGGGACTAGCATTATAAACACAGGAGGGATCAACCTCATTGAAGGTTGAGAACTCTACAGATGGTATCAGAGCATTGTGTTGCCTATAGGATTTGTAAACCTAGGATTGGACAAAAACCCTTAGAAGAATAGGAGTTATATTTTGATCCAAAACTTATTTACAAACAATCTTGTATACTCTTTCCTCAACCATTTTGGTTTCAACTCTACATCTCTTCTATTTCAACTTGATGGAAAAACCTACCCATGGCCAAGGACTACACCATGTGCAAAGGACTTCAACACTTTCAACTCTAATGACTTCAACTTCTTCAACTCTAATGACTTCAACATCTTCAGCATATTCACCAAAGACTTCCAACTTGGATATCACTAAGGACTACAAGTGAGACAAGAAATATTGCTCAAGACTTGAAGACTAAGGAAACACAACTTAGAAGGAACCATCATCACCTTTGAAGTTTTTGTGACCAAGAGATTTTCCAAGGAAACCAAGATCTCATGCAAGAAGAATCAACCAAGAAGGAAGGAAAGATCTCCAGTGAACCATATAGATGGACCACCATATTATAGTTAAGTCTAACACACCAACTTATGTGGTGTAACAAAAATGTTTTTGGTTGCCTAAGTATGTGTTTGAACTGTGATTGTTTGAGTGAAATGTTTGTTTGTGATTGCTTGCACATTGCTTGTGTGAATTGTGATGTGTATGATTAGAACTATTTCCCTAGAAATCTTTTGCCTATTATAATCCCAATCCAACCCAAACAGATGACTTCTCCAAGAGACTCCAACATCAAGGATGGTGACAACAACAACAACCAAGAGGTCAACATGAGAGAACAACTACTAGCAAACCAAACCGAATTAAGCCAAGTGACAACTCAGTTTTTAGCCAACAATAATGGATTAGACCCCACCATGCAAATGTTTTTGGAAACTCAATCCCAATTGTTGCAAAGGATGGCCACTCAAATAATCAACATGGGAGACAACTCTTCCCAAGGAGTTTGTGACAACAAGGATGACAAAGATGTTATTCTAGAAGGAACCCAAGCTTGCAATATTTGTGGAGACAAGGATCACACTTCCAAGGAGCATGGAGATCAATGCCCCAATTGTGAAGAGGAACATCCAGTTGGCCAATGCCCCACATCTCAAGTTACTTGCTTCCTATGTGAAGGAAATAACCATGTCCCTATCCAATGCCCCATCTATTCCCTAGTTCAACAAAGGAAACAAGGTGGAGCACAACAACTGATTGCAAATTTTCATGAGAGAGCCAAGTCTACCAAGAAGGATGAGGACAAAGGAAAATCTCCACTTGTACCTCCATGCAATATGACCCAATTTAAAGGACCAAAGAGGAGGCATATGAATTATCCAAAGAGCAATAGAAGGTCAAGGAAACCAGTAGACATTCCTACCTATGAGATAACATATGAAGAACATGAACTAGAAGCACTCCTAGCTTTGGAGAAACCCAAGAAGAAGAAGAACCAAGGAAACAAACAAGAGGAAATGATACCAAAGGAAAAGAAAGATATCAGCCTAGTGATGTGTTTCAATTGCAAAGAACCAGGACATTATGCAAGCAATTGTCTAGAAAAGATGAAGCACAAGATAAACAAGCCTATGAAGGATCTCAGCCTAGTCACATGTTTCAAGTGTGGAAACAAAGGACACTATGCAGATGTTTGCCCAGAGAGATTTCAACAAGATCCCAAGCAAGCCAAGATGTAATCTAGATGGAAAATTTTTAAGGGTGGTAGTACCCTAGTTGTTTTGAGCCAACTTGTAACCCCTAGCCTTCCCAAATCTCGGGACGAGATTTATTTTAAGGGTGGTAGCCTGTCACATCCCAAGATTTTCCAAATCTTGTAATGTGAAAAATAAAATAAACAAAATAAATTTTTGTTGAAAATCAGGGTGAAAAGAAACTTTTGTTTCTAAATGGAAACTTAAAATCCCATCTTGAACAAACTTTGGTTAAGTTTGAATTCAACAAATCCAAATCAAGTGAAATGCATTCCTCAATGAATGTATCTGGAAATTTAAACATTTGGAAAATAAATCTAAATCTTAAAACCCTAATGGAAGAAAATCATTTTCCAAAGTTATCTCCAAATCCATGGATTTGATCCATACCAAAATTGATCAACAAATATTCACAAAGGATCAAGAAAAACCATAGAAGTTGGTTTCACTCAAATTGGAACCATAAATAAAATCTTATGAATATAATAAGATAAGGAAATTGAATTTCCAAAGCTAATAAAGCCCTTACCAAAAACCCATACCAATTGGTGAACAAATAATCCTAAAGGGTTTTAAAAAGATAAATATTTAATAAAGGGAAAATAAAAGTATTTTATTACTACTTTAAAATCTTTTTATAAAAGGTTTTGGGTTCTCAAAATGAAAAGAAATATTTTAAATAAAGATTATTTTATAAAGCCAAATTAAACCTTGGCCAAGACTTTGAAACAAAAGGTTTTGCTTTGATTAAAAATAGTAGAGGTTTATTTAAAATAAAATAAAAAGGATTTAAATATCCAAGTTTTATTAATAAAGGTTTTACTATTTCCAAAACATCAAAACTTATTTATTTATTTGAAATAAGTTTTCCAAATATTTTATATTCTCAAATAAAACTTACTGAAGTGTTTTGGTTTTATTTTGGATTTCAAAATAAATATTCTAATAAAACAAATCTTATTTGAAGTAAATGAATAAGGCCCATTTTATTTAATTGTTAATGGACCAAAAATAAAGATGTTATTTTGTTTTAAAACAGCTTTCCAAGTATTCTTTATTTTCAAATAAAACCTACTGATTTGGTTTTGAAAATATTTGGATTTCAAATAGAGTTTTAAAATAAATTAAACCCTATTTTGAATTAATAACTAAGGTCTATTTATTTAATTATTAATAGATCTTAAAAGAATAAAAAATTATTTTGTTTTGGACTTTGTTTTGTGTTATTAAACAGAACTAAAAATTTTACAAAGTTTGGTGGTGGTTTTTGATTTGAATTGATGTTTGAAATTATTATTAAAACTTATTCTGTTTAAAACTAGGGCCTTTTGATTTATTTAAAAGACCCCAAAAAGAATAAAGTATTATTCAAAAATTAATTTCAGAATGTGCTACTAATCAGTATTTAAATCCACACAAATTTTGACAAAGATTTGAAATCAAATGAGTGCTTGAAATAATTAAAGGAATTCAAACAGAATTAAAGAAACAGAAATGGAAAAACAGAAACAGTACAAAAAAAAGAGTCAAACCGACCAGCCCAGCTAAAGCCCACCCCAGCCCAGTCCAGCCCATCTGCCCTTCGCCCCCGAACCGTTTTTCTTCACCGCGAAAGAAACCCGCACCCTCAATGACTGGTGGACCTCCCTCTCGTTTCTTTTTCCACTGACCGGTAGACCCCACCTCTACTGTTCATCCTCCTCACCCGCGCGACCAGTTCTCCCCTCCCTTGTCGCCGTTTCCTACAGTAATTCCGTGGCTTCAATTCTCCATAATGCCGCGCGTTAATCTCGCCGTGACTGCAAGCTATTAAGCGCCTGCGTCTTCTCCTCCTTTCCCCTCTGTCACCACACCTCGACTCGCCCTCAGGCTGCTGAATTTTGCCAAAGACCTACCTCTGTTCTGACCACCGTCTCCGACCAATTTAGGCCGGTACACACCACCTCCTGCCTCCGTGACCTCGCACCCAGACTCACCACTTCTTGACGCATCTCCCAGTGCCTTTCGTTCGACCGCGGGTGCCCCAGTGCATCGACTACGTCAACCTCCTGAACGACGCCGCCGTCCGCCCCAACTCCGGTGAGCTCTAGCACTCGACTCTGTGCGCGCCTTGATCAGTGAATCATGCAGTTTGATTAGTCTGTGTCTTCTGCATCTCCAGGTGCTCGCCAATCACTCGCGCGTGCCTCCCAGCGTCGGCAACGACGACGACCTGCAGCACCGCCGTCTGCCTTTTCTCCGACGAAGCCTCCAGGTAGTAACTAGCCACCCCTTGTCCTTCCGATGATACGCCTGTGTCCAGTGCACTCGCCCGCATCTAACCCTACCATTCTCTTGCTTTCTGGTGGACTACAGCCCCGTCCCCGTCAACAAACAGAAGCTCCTGGCGCCAGCCCTAACTCCGGTGAGGAATCCCGCCCGTCCTCGTGCGCCCCTTCACCAACCAAGGGCAAGTTGAGCATCCCCGTGCCTCGGCGATCACCGTAAGCCACTCCTCCCTCTCTCTCGCTTCTTGTGTTAGCCAGAACTCCACCGCCAGAGCGCCGCCTCCGTCTGCCGCCGTGCAGCGCCGCCGATCTTTGGCAAGCATGCTAGCGACCGTAGGATCTTGATCTGACAAACACGATAGATTCACTTAACTGAAAGGTTACGCTAGATCTGAGTCGTGCGATATCACTTAGATCCAACGGCTGCCATCGCTTGATCCGGCCGAAGCGGTACCGACGAATAGAAATGCGCCGCGTGTCTCTGCTGGTTTGATTTAAAACAGAATTGATCTAATTGATGTTCAATTTTGTAAAATCCATAACTTTTGATCCACACGTCCAAATTTTGCAAACTTTATATCAATGGATTCAGTGGAACAAACCCTAGCCAACCATGCCCTTAGTTTAGCAAATAGTATCTGTTAGTTTGCTTGTTTTTGCAGATTCTTTTGTGAGCTTGTTTAGAGTATAAAAATTGTTTAAAAATGCTTTTAGGGTTAAAACCTTTGCAAAAGGGTTTGTTGTGACCTTACTGACCCTAGGAACCAACCCATGGTTTGGAAAATGAATTTGGAAAAGTTTAGAATGGATTAATTAGTTTAGTTCATTTCTAGCTAAATAAAACTATTGATTTGTTTATGAAAATGGTTTTGAATGGAAAACTTCGGAGGAAATGTTTTGAACCAAACGTACTGACCAAAAACACCAAGTTTTAAGAAACAACAACTTAATTGGTGAAACCACTTAAGGTTGTGGTATTGAGAAAAATGTTTTTCACCACATAAAATGATTGAAGGTTTTGAAAATGGTTTATGGATAAAACCCATTTGCAAATGACTTTTCCATTTTGGTAAATGACCAATTTGGACCTTACAAAGTTTAGAAGCCTAGTGGAGACCACCTTTGCAATTAGAACCATCTTTTGCATGCTTGCATGCATTACTTTGACTTTGTCATTTTATGTGTTGTTTTGCTTGTTTGGTAGATTGAGTATGTGCCTTGATTGATTGATTTGTAGTGACTTGAAGAGTGTGATTGTTGCAAGGACAAGGAGTGAACCTATTCCCTCTACCAAAAAGGCAAGTGATGCTTCATACTTTTGTCCCATTATTTTCACTATGCATTAGTGATTTTTCTAAGTAGGACTTGCATGGAATTTTGCTAAGTATAAACTATGCTATGGGAAAACCTAGTAGATGAAACCTTAGTAGAAATTTCCTAAGTTAAGATTCCTATTACTTTCATGCTTAGCTTAGCTAATAGAAAACAAGGGTGGAATGTATATTCATGCTATGGAAAATTTCTAAGTCTGTGGACTTATGTTTTGTTTAATAAAACAACTAAGTGAATGAATCACCTGGGTGGAATGGAAGGAATGGTATGTGTTGAGTGGTTCACAAGGCCATGGACTTGGCTTGTGTATCTCACTTGTGGATGGCCACCCAGGAACAAAGAGATTTGAGATGTCAAATGTTGAGAAGCTTCAAGTGCAGCCACTTGGCATTATGGGCTCTGCCTGGATCATATAGGTTGCAATAACTTAGCCAAATGGACAGTTGGTGGTAGGGGTTTGATAGGTTGGAACGCGTCCATTCTGGTCTAAGGGAAGGCTTCTGAAAGATCTTGTCTTGGTGAAACCAAGTCTTGTGGGGAAAGTGCACCACCTCTGCAGAGTGTAAAATCTAAGTACTTAGCCATGTCCCTGGCAAAGGACAATTTGAGCATCAAGACATGGAAGCTATCAAGAATCTCCTCATCCCAATTTCTAAGTTAAAAACTTGTGGGTGAACAAGGGTTAAAGGATCTTCAATCTTTGATTGGTAGATGCCTTGGGTGATTTTTGTCAAGCAAAAACTTAGTGTTTTCAAATGTTAAGGAAAATCTATTTTGAGCAATGAAAGCCTCAACTCCACTTAGCCAAAAGCATATAGATGATAGACTCCACTATACTACCATAGTATCACTTGCCAATACAATTCAAATGTATTGACCCTTGTGGTTGTAACTTGTTATGTTGCAGGTTTGATTGATATTAGTGAAGTTAAATGATTAGCATTACAAGTCTACAACCAACATGTCTGCCTGTGGCACTTTGAAGATGAAGGACCCCATGACTATAGATATTCCGCTGCAATGTAATGTAATAGCCAAATAAGCTATGTATGATGTAATAAAATTTATGTTATTCCTGGTTATAAAGTTATGTTATGACCTTTGTTTCTTGATATTACATCTTAACTATGGATGCTAGCTATTGATCCAGGGACTAGCATTATAAACACAGGAGGGATCAACCTCATTGAAGGTTGAGAACTCTACACAATGACACTGGGTGTGGTTCATGAAAAGAACACACATCCAATGAACTCTGGTGGATCCATATGTGGTTTGTGAGAAGAACACACATGCAATGACTCTAGATGTGGTTTGTGTGAAGAACACACATGCAACGACAATGGTGGATCCATATGTGGTCTGTGAGAACAACACACATCCAATTACTCTGGGTGTGGTTCATGAAAAGAACACACATCCAATGACACTGGTGGATCCTTATGCGGTTTGTGAAAAGAACACACATGCAATCACTCTAGATGTGGTTTGTGAGAAGAACACACATGCAATGACACTGGTGGATCCATATGTGGTTTGTGAGAATAACACACATCCAATCACACTGGTGGATCCATTTGTGGTTTGTGAGAAGAACACTCATGCAATGACACTGGGTGTGGTTCATGAAAAGAACACACATCCAATGAACTCTGGTGGATCCATATGTGGTTTGTGAGAAGAACACACATGCAATGACTATAGATGTGGTTTGTGAGAAGAACACACATGCAATGACACTGGTGGATCCATATGTGGTTTGTGAGAAGAACACACATCCAATTACACTGGGTGTGGTTCATGAAAAGAACACACATACAATGACACTGGTGGATCCTTATGTGGTTTGTGAGAAGAACACACATTTCAATGACTCTAGATGTGGTTTGTGAAAAGAACACACATGCAATGAAACTAGTGGATCCATATGTGGTTTTTGACAAGAACACAAATCCAATGACACTTGTGGATCCATATGTGGTTTTGTCAGAAGAACACACATCCAATGACACTGGGTGTTGTTCATGAAAATAACACACATCCAATGACACTGGTGGATCCTTATATGGTTTGTGGAAAGAACACACATGCAATGACTCTAGCTGTGGTTTGTGAGAAGAACACACATGCAATGACACTGGTGGATCCATATGTGGTTTGTGAGAAGAACACACATCGAATGACACTAGTGGATCCATATGTGGTTTGTGAGAAGAACACACATGCAATGACACTGGGTGTATTTCATCAAAAGAACACACATCCAATGAACTCTGGTGGATCCATATGTGGTTTGTGAGAAGAACACAAATGCAATGACTCTAACTGTGGTTTGTGAGAAGAACACACATGCAATCACACTGGTGGATCCAAATGTTGTTTGTGAGAAGAACACACATGCAATGACACTGGTGGATCCATATGTGGTTTGTGAGAAGAACACACATGCAATGACACTGGGTGTGGTTCATGAAAAGAACACAGATCCGATGAACTCTGGTGGATCCATATGTGGTTTGTGAGAAGAACACACATCGAATGACACTGGTTGATCCATATGTGGTTTGTGAGAAGAACACACATGCAATGACTCTGTTTGTGGTTTATGAGAATAACACACATGCAATGACACATATGGATCCATATGTGGTTTGTGAGAAGAACACACATGCAATGACACTGGTGGATCCATATGTGGTTTGTGAAAAGAACACACATGCAATGACACTGGTGGATCCATATGTGGTTTGTGGGAAGAACACTCATGCAATGACAATGGGTGTGGTTCATGAAAAGAACACACATCCAATGAACTCTGGTGGATCCATATGTGGTTTGTGAGAAGAACACACATGCAATGACTCTAGATGTCATTTGTCAGAAGAACACACATGCAATGCCACTTGTGGATTCATATGTGGTTTTTGAGAAGAACACACATTACAATGACTCTAGATGTGGTTTGTCAAAAGAACACACATGCAATGAAATTGGTGGATCCATATGTGGTTTGTGAGAAGAACACACATCCAATTAGACTGGGTGTGGTTCATGAAAAGAACACACATCCAATGACACTGGTGGATCCTTATGCGGTTTGTGAAAAGAACACACATGCAATGACTCTAGATGTGGTTTGTGAGAAGAACACACATGCAATGACACTGGTGGATCCATATGTGGTTTGTGAGAATAACACACATCCAATCACACTGGTGGATCCATTTGTGGTTTGTGAGAAGAACACTCATGCAATGACACCGGGTGTGGTTCATGAAAATAACACACGTCCAATGAACTCTGGTGGATCCATATGTGGTTTGTGAGAAGAACACACACATGCAATGACTCTAGATGTGGTGTGTGAGAAGAACACACATGCAATGACATTGGTGGATTCTATGTGGTCTATGAGAAGAACACACATTTCAATGACTATAGATGTGGTTTCTCAAAAGAAGACACATGCAATGACACTGGTGGATCCAGATGTGGTTTCTAAGAAGAACACACATCCAATTACAATGGGTGTGGTTCATGAAAAGAACACACATCCAATGACACTGGTGGATCCTTATGTGGTTTGTGAAAAGAACCCACATGAAATGACTCTAGATGTGGTTTGTGAGAAGAACACACATGCAATGACACTGGTGGATCCATATGTGGTTTGTGAGAAGAACACACATCCAATGACACTGGTGGATCCATATGTGGTTTGTGATAAGAACACACATGCAATGACTCTGTTTGTGGTTTATGATAAGAACACACATGCAATGACACTAGTGGATCCATATGTGGTTTGTGAGAAGAACACACATTTCAATGACTCTAGATGTGTTTTGTGAAAAGAACACACATGCAATGAAACTAGTGGATCCATATGTGGTTTGTGAGAAGAACACAAATCCAATGACACTTGTGGATCCATATGTGGTTTGTGAGAAGAACACACATCCATGAAAAGAACACACATCCAATGACACTGGTGGATCCTTATATGGTTTGTGAAAAGAACACACATGCAATGACTCTAGATGTGGTTTGTGAGAAGAACACACATGCAATGACACCGGTGGATCCATATGTGGTTTGTGAGAAGAACACACATTGAATGACACTGGTGGATCCATATGTGGTTTGTGAGAAGAACACACATGCAATGACACTGGGTGTGGTTCATGAAAAGAACACACATCCAATGAACTCTGGTGGATCCATATGTGGTTTGTGAGAAGAACACACATGCAATGAATCTAACTGTGGTTTGTGAGAAGAACACACATGCAATCACACCGGTGGATCCAAATGTGGTTTGTGAGATGAACACACATCCAATGACACTGGTGGATCCATGTGTGGTTTGTGAGAAGAACACACATCCAAAACCCACATGCAATGACACTGGTGGATCCATATGTGGTTTGTGAGAAGCACACACATGCAATGACACTAGGTGTGGTTCATGAAAAGAACACTCATCTAATGAACTCTGGTGGATGCATATGTGGTTTGTGAGAAGAACACACATGCAATGACTCTAGATGTGGTTTGTGTGAAGAACACACATGCAACAACAATGGTGGATCCATATGTGGTCTGTGAGAAGAACACACATCCAATTACTCTGGGTGTGGTTCATGAAAAGAACACACATCCAATGACACTGGTGGATCCTTATGCGGTTTGTGAAAAGAACACACATGCAATGACTCTAGATGTGGTTTGTGAGAAGAACACACATGCAATGACACTGGTGGATCCATATGTGGTTTGTGAGAATAACACACATCCAATCACACTGGTGGATCCATTTGTGGTTTGTGAGAAGAACACTCATGCAATGACACTGGGTGTGGTTCATGAAAATAACACACGTCCAATGAACTCTAGTGGATCCATATGTGGTTTGTGAGAAGAACACACATGCAATGACTCTAGATGTGGTGTGTGAGAAGAACACACATGCAATGACACTGGTGGATCCATATGTGGTTTGTGAGAAGAACACACATCCAATTACACCGGGTGTGGTTCATGAAAAGAACACAAATCCAATGACACTGGTGGATCCTTATGTGGTTTGTGAGAAGAACACACATTTCAATGACTCTATATGTGGTTTCTGAAAAGAACACACATGCAATGACACTGGTGGATCCATATGTGGTTTGTGAGAAGAACACACATCCAATTACACTGGGTGTGGTTCATGAAAAGAACACACATCCAATGACACTGGTGGATCCTTATGTGGTTTGTGAAAAGAACACACATGCAATGACTCTAGATATGGTTTGTGAGAAGAACACACATGCAATGACACTGGTGGATCCATATGTGGTTTGTGAGAAGAACACACATCGAATGACACTGGTTGATCCATATGTGGTTTGTGAGAAGAACACACATGCAATGACTCTGTTTGTGGTTTATGAGAACAACACACATGCAATGACACATATGGATCCATATGTGGTTTGTGAGAAGAACACACATACAATGACACTGGTGGATCCATATGTGGTTTGTGAAAAGAACACACATGCAATGACACTGGTGGATCCATATGTGGTTTGTGGGAAGAACACTCATGCAATGACAATGGGTGTGGTTCATGAAAAGAACACACATCCAATGAACTCTAGTGGATCCATATGTGGTTTGTGAGAAGAACACACATGCAATGACTCTAGATGTCATTTGTCAGAAGAACACACATGCAAGACCACTTATGGATTCATATGTGGTTTTTGAGAAGAACACACATTACAATGACTCTAGATGTGGTTTGTCAAAAGAACACACATGCAATGAAATTGGTGGATCCATATGTGGTTTGTGAGAAGAACACACATCCAATTAGACTGGGTGTGTTTCATGAAAAGAACACACATCCAATGACACTGGTGGATCCTTATGCGGTTTGTGAAAAGAACACACATGCAATGACTCTAGATGTGGTTTGTGAGAAGAACACACATGCAATGACACTGGTGGATCCATATTGTGTTTGTGAGAATAACACACATCCAATCACACTGGTGGATCCATTTGTGGTTTGTGAGAAGAACACTCATGCAATGACACTGGGTGTGGTTCATGAAAATAACACACGTCCAATGAACTCTTGTGGATCCATATGTGGTTTGTGAGAAGAACACACATGCAATGACTCTAGATGTGGTGTGTGAGAAGAACACACATGCAATGACATTGGTGGATTCTATGTGGTCTGTGAGAAGAACACACATTTCAATGACTATAGATGTGGTTTCTGAAAAGAAGACACATGCAATGACACTGGTGGATCCAGATGTGGTTTCTAAGAAGAACACACATCCAATTACAATGGGTGTGGTTCATGAAAAGAACACACATCCAATGACACTGGTGGATCCTTATGTGGTTTGTGAAAAGAACCCACATGAAATGACTCTAGATGTGGTTTGTGAGAAGAACACACATGCAATGACACTGGTGGATCCATATGTGGTTTGTGAGAAGAACACACATCCAATGACACTGGTGGATCCATATGTGGTTTGTGAGAAGAACACACATGCAATGACTCTGTTTGTGGTTTATGATAAGAACACACATGCAATGACACTAGTGGATCCATATGTGGTTTGTGAGAAGAACACACATTTCAATGACTCTAGATGTGTTTTGTGAAAAGAACACACATGCAATGAAACTAGTGGATCCATATGTGGTTTGTGAGAAGAACACAAATCCAATGACACTTGTGGATCCATATGTGGTTTGTGAGAAGAACACACATCCAATGACACTGGGTGTTGTTCATGAAAAGAACACACATCCAATGACACTGGTGGATCCTTATATGGTTTGTGAAAAGAACACACATGCAATGACTCTAGATGTGGTTTGTGAGAAGAACACACATGCAATGACACCGGTGGATCCATATGTGGTTTGTGAGAAGAACACACATTGAATGACACTGGTGGATCCATATGTGGTTTGTGAGAAGAACACACATCCAATGACACTGGGTGTGGTTCATGAAAAGAACACACATCCAATGAACTCTGGTGGATCCATATGTGGTTTGTGAGAAGAACACACATGCAATGAATCTAACTGTGCTTTGTGAGAAGAACACACATGCAATCACACCGGTGGATCCAAATGTGGTTTGTGAGATGAACACACATCCAATGACACTGGTGGATCCATGTGTGGTTTGTGAGAAGAACACACATCCAAAACCCACATGCAATGACACTGGTGGATCCATATGTGGTTTGTGAGAAGAACACACATGCAATGACACTAGGTGTGGTTCATGAAAATAACACTCATCTAATGAACTCTGGTGGATGCATATGTGGTTTGTGAGAAGAACACACATGCAATGACTCTAGATGTGGTTTGTGTGAAGAACACACATGCAACGACAATGGTGGATCCATATGTGGTCTGTGAGAAGAACACACATCCAATTACTCTGGGTGTGGTTCATGAAAAGAACACACATCCAATGACACTGGTGGATCCTTATGCGGTTTGTGAAAAGAACACACATGCAATGACTCTAGATGTGGTTTGTGAGAAGAACACACATGCAATGACACTGGTGGATCCATATGTGGTTTGTGAGAATAACACACATCCAATCACACTAGTGGATCCATTTGTGGTTTGTGAGAAGAACACTCATGCAATGACACTGGGTGTGGTTCATGAAAATAACACACGTCCAATGAACTCTAGTGGATCCATATGTGGTTTGTGAGAAGAACACACATGCAATGACTCTAGATGTGGTGTGTGAGAAGAACACAGATGCAATGACACTGGTGGATCCATATGTGGTTTGTGAGAAGAACACACATCCAA
Organism: Avena sativa; assembly: GCA_916181665.1. NCBI lineage: Eukaryota > Viridiplantae > Streptophyta > Magnoliopsida > Poales > Poaceae > Avena > Avena sativa. The sequence goes on from OV702290.1 coordinate 202,998,112, forward strand.
TTACACCGGGTGTGGTTCATGAAAAGAACACAAATCCAATGAAACTGGTGGATCCTTATGTGGTCTGTGAGAACAACACACATTTCAATGACTCTATATGTGGTTTCTGAAAAGAACACACATGCAATGACACTGGTGGATCCATATATGGTTTGTGAGAAGAACACACATCCAATTACACTGGGTGTGGTTCATGAAAAGAACACACATCCAATGACACTGGTGGATCCTTATGTGGTTTGTGAAAAGAACACACATGCAATGACTCTAGATATAGTTTGTCAAAAGAACACACATGCAATGACACTGGTGGATCCATATGTGGTTTGTGAGAAGAACACACATCGAATGACACTGGTTGATCCATATGTGGTTTGTGAGAAGAACACACATGCAATGACTCTGTTTGTGGTTTATGAGAACAACACACATGCAATGACACTGGTGGATCCATATGTGGTTTGTGAGAAGAACACACATGCAATGACACTGGTGGATCCATATGTGGTTTGTGAGAAGAACACACATGCAATGACACTGGTGGATCCATATGTGGTTTGTGGGAAGAACACTCATGCAATGACAATGGGTGTGGTTCATGAAAAGAACACACATCCAATGAAGTCTGGTGGATCCATATGTGGTTTGTGAGAAGAACACACATGCAATGACTCTAGATGTTATTTGTCAGAAGAACACACATGCAATGCCACTTGTGGATTCATATGTGGTTTTTGAGAAGAACACACATTACAATGACTCTAGATGTGGTTTGTCAAAAGAAGACACATGCAATGAAACTGGTGGATCCATATGTGGTTTGTGAGAAGAACACACATCCAATTAGACTGGGTGTGGTTCATAAAAAGAACACACATCCAATGACATTGGTGGATCCTTATGTGGTTTGTGAAAAGAACCCACATGAAATGACTCTAGATGTGGTTTGTGAGAAGAACACACATGCAATGACACTGGTGGATCCATATGTGGTTTGTGAGAAGAACACACATCCAATGACACTGGTGTATCCATATGTGGTTTGTGAGAAGAACACACATGCAATGACTCTGTTTGTGGTTTATGATAAGAACACACATGCAATGACACTAGTTGATCCATATGTGGTTTGTGAGAAGAACACACATTTCAATGACTCTAGATGTGTTTTGTGAAAAGAACACACATGCAATGAAACTAGTGGATCCATATGTGGTTTGTGAGAAGAACACAAATCCAATGACACTTGTGGATCCATATGTGGTTTGTGAGAAGAACACACATGCAATGACACTGGTGGATCCATATGTGGTTTGTGAGAAGAACACACATTGAATGACACTGGTGGATCCATATGTGGTTTGTGAGAAGAACACACATGCAATAACACTGGGTGTGGTTCATGAAAAGAACACACATCCAATGAACTCTGGTGGATCCATATGTGGTTTCTGAGAAGAACACACATGCAATGACTCTAACTGTGGTTTGTGAGAAGAACACACATGCAATCACACTGGTGGATCCAAATGTGGTTTGTGAGATGAACACACATCCAATGACACTGGTGGATCCATGTGTGATTTGTGAGAAGAACACACATCCAAAACACACATGCAATGACACTGGTGGATCCATATGTGGTTTGTGAGAAGAACACACATGCAATGACACTAGGTGTGGTTCATGAAAAGAACACTCATCTAATGAACTCTGGTGGATGCATATGTGGTTTGTGAGAAGAACACACATGCAATGACTCTAGATGTGGTTTGTGTGAAGAACACACATGCAACGACAATGGTGGATCCATATGTGGTCTGTGAGAAGAACACACATCCAATTACTCTGGGTGTGGTTCATGAAAAGAACACACATCCAATGACACTGGTGGATCCTTATGCGGTTTGTGAAAAGAACACACATGCAATGACTCTAGATGTGGTTTGTGAGAAGAACACACATGCAATGACACTGGTGGATCCATATGTGGTTTGTGAGAATAACACACATCCAATCACACTGGTGGATCCATTTGTGGTTTGTGAGAAGAACACTCATGCAATGACACTGGGTGTGGTTCATGAAAATAACACACGTCCAATGAACTCTGGTGGATCCATATGTGGTTTGTGAGAAGAACACACATGCAATGACTCTAGATGTGGTGTGTGAGAATAACACACATGCAATGACACTGGTGGATTCTATGTGGTCTGTGAGAAGAACACACATCCAATTACACTGGGTGTGGTTCATGAAAAGAACACACATCCAATGACACTGGTGGATCCTTATGTGGTTTGTGAGAAGAACACACATTTCAATGACTCTATATGTGGTTTCTGAAAAGAACACACATGCAATGACACTGGTGGATCTATATGTGGTTTGTGAGAAGAACACACATCCAATTACACTTGGTGTGGTTCATGAAAAGAACACACATCCAATGACACTGGTGGATCCTTATGTGGTTTGTGAAAAGAACATACATGCAATGACTCTAGATATGGTTAGTGAGAAGAACACACATGCAATGACACTGGTGGATCCATATGTGGTTTGTGAGAAGAACACACATCGAATGACACTGGTTGATCCATATGTGGTTTGTGAGAAGAACACACATGCAATGACTCTGTTTGTGGTTTATGAGAACAACACACATGCAATGACACTGGTGGATCCATATGTGGTTTGTGAGAAGAACACACATGCAATGACACAGGTGGATCCATATGTGGTTTGTGAGAAGAACACACATGCAATGACACTGGTGGATCCATATGTGGTTTGTGGGAAGAACACTCATGCAATGACAATGCGTGTGGTTCATGAAAAGAATACACATCCAATGAACTCTGGTGGATCCATATGTGGTTTGTGAGAAGAACACACATGCAATGACTCTAGATGTCATTTGTCAGAAGAACACACATGCAATGCCACTTGTGGATTCATATGTGGTTTTTGAGAAGAACACACATTACAATGACTCTAGATGTGGTTTGTCAAAAGAACACACATGCAATGAAATTGGTGGATCCATATGTGGTTTGTGAGAAGAACACACATCCAATTAGACTGGTGTGGTTCATGAAAAGAACACACATCCAATGACACTAGTGGATCCTTATGCGGTTTGTGAAAAGAACACACATGCAATGACTCTAGATGTGGTTTGTGACAAGAACACACATCCAATGACACTGGTGGATCCATATGTGGTTTGTGAGAAGAACACACATCCAATGGCACTGGCGGATCCATATGTGGTTTGTGAGAAGAACACTGATGCAATAACACTTGTTGTGGTTCATGAAAAGAACACACATCCAATGAACTCTGGTGGATCCATATGTGGTTTGTGAGAAGAACACGCATGCAATGAATCTAGATGTCATTTGTGAGAAGAACACACATGCAATTACACTGGTGGATTCATATGTGGTTTGTGAGAAGAACACACATTTCAATGACTATAGATGTGGTTTCTGAAAAGAAGACACATGTAATAACACTGGTGGATCCAGATGTGGTTTCTGAGAAGAACACACATCCAATTACAATGGGTGTGGTTCATGAAAAGAACACACATCCAATGACACTGGTGGATCCTTATGTGGTTTGTGAAAAGAACCCACATGAAATGACTCTAGATGTGGTTTGTGAGAAGAACACACATGCAATGACACTGGTGGATCCATATGTGGTTTGTGAGAAGAACACACATCCAATGACACTGGTGGATCCATATGTGGTTTGTGAGAAGAACACACATGCAATGACTCTGTTTGTGGTTTATGATAAGAACACACATGCAATGACACTAGTGGATCCATATGTGGTTTGTGAGAAGAACACACATTTCAATGACTCTAGATGTGTTTTGTGAAAAGAACACACATGCAATGAAACTAGTGGATCCATATGTGGTTTGTGAGAAGAACACAAATCCAATGACACTTGTGGATCCATATGTGGTTTGTGAGAAGAACACACATCCAATGACACTGGGTGTTGTTCATGAAAAGAACACACATCCAATGACACTGGTGGATCCTTATATGGTTTGTGAAAAGAACACACATGCAATGACTCTAGATGTGGTTTGTGAGAAGAACACACATGCAATGACACTGGTGGATCCGTATGTGGTTTGTGAGAAGAACACACATTGAATGACACTGGTGGATCCATATGTGGTTTGTGAGAAGAACACACATGCAATGACACTGGGTGTGGTTCATGAAAAGAACACACATCCAAGGAACTCTGGTGGATCCATATGTGGTTTGTGAGAAGAACACACATGCAATGACTCTAACTGTGTTTTGTGAGAAGAACACACATGCAATCACACCGGTGGATCCAAATGTGGTTTGTGAGATGAACACACATCCAATGACACTGGTGATTCCATGTGTGGTTTGTGAGAAGAACACACATCCAAAACACACATACAATGACACTGGTGGATCAATATGTGGTTTGTGAGAAGAACACACATCCAATGACACTGGGTGTGGTTCATGAAAAGAACACTCATCCAATGAACTCTGGTGGATGCATGTGTGGTTTGTGAGAAGAACACACATGCAATGACTCTAGATGTGGTTTGTGTGAAGAACACACATGCAACGACAATGGTGGATCCATATGTGGTCTGTGAGAAGAACACACATCCAATTACTTTGGGTGTGGTTCATGAAAAGAACACACATCCAATGACACTGGTGGATCCTTATGCGGTTTGTGAAAAGAACACACATGCAATGACTCTAGATGTGGTTTGTGAGAAGAACACACATGCAATGACACTGGTGGATCCATATGTGGTTTGTGAGAATAACACACATCCAATCACACTGGTGGATCCATTTGTGGTTTGTGAGAAGAACACTCATGCAATGACACTGGGTGTGGTTCATGAAAAGAACACACGTCCAATGAACTCTGGTGGATCCATATGTGGTTTGTGAGAAGAACACACATGCAATGACTCTAGATGTGGTTTGTGAGAACACACATGCAATGACACTGGTGGATCCATATGTGGTTTGTGAGAAGAACACACATCCAATTACACTGGGTGTGGTTCATGAAAAGAACACACATCCAATGACACTGGTGGATCCTTATGTGGTTTGTGAGAAGAACACACATTTCAATGACTCTATATGTGGTTTCTGAAAAGAACACACATGCAATGACACTGGTGGATCCATATGTGGTTTGTGAGAATAACACACATCCAATTACACTAGGTCTGGTTCATGAAAAGAACACACATCCAATGACACTGGTGGATCCTTATGTGGTTTGTGAAAAGAACACACATGCAATGACTCTAGATATGGTTTGTGAGAAGAACACACATGCAATGACACTGGTGGATCCATATGTGGTTTGTGAGAAGAACACACATCAAATGACACTGGTTGATCCATATGTGGTTTGTGAGAAGAACACACATGCAATGATTCTGTTTGTGGTTTATGAGAACTACACACATGCAATGACACTGGTGGATCCATATGTGGTTTGTGAGAAGAACACACATTTCAATGACTCTAGATGTGGTTTGTGAAAAGAACACACATGCAATGACACTAGTGGATCCATATGTGGTTTGTGAGAAGAACACAAATCCAATGACACTTGTGGATCCATATGTGGTTTGTGAGAAGAACACACATCCAATGACACTGGGTGTTGTTCATGAAAAGAACACACGTCCAATGACACTGGTGGATCCTTATATGGTTTGTGGAAAGAACACACATGCAATGACTCTAGATGTGGTTTGTGAGAAGAACACACATGCAATGACACTGGTGGATCCATATGTGGTTTGTGAGAAGAACACACATCGAATGACACTGGGTGTGGTTCATGAAAAGAACACAGATCCAATGAACTCTTGTGGATCCATATGTGGTTTGTGAGAAGAACACACATGCAATGACACTGGTGGATTCTATGTGGTCTGTGAGAAGAACACACATTTCAATGACTCTAGATGTGGTTTGTGAAAAGAACACACATGCAATGACACTGGTGGATCCATATGTGGTTTGTGAGAAAACACACATTTCAATGACTCTAGATGTGGTTTCTGAAAAGAACACACATGCAATGACACTGGTGGATCCATATGTGGTTTGTGAGAAGAACACAAATCCAATTACACTTGGTCTGGTTCATGAAAAGAACACACATCCAATGACACTGGTGGATCCTTATGTGGTTTGTGAAAAGAACACACATGCAATGACTCTAGATATGGTTTGTGAGAAGAACACACATGCAATGAAAGTGGTGGATCCATCTGTGGTTTGTGAGAAGAACACACATCGAATGACACTGGTTGATCCATATGTGGTTTGTGAGAAGAACACACATGCAATGACTCTGTTTGTGGTTTATGAGAACAACACACATGCAATGACACTGGTGGATCCATATATGGTTTGTGATAAGAACACACATTTCAATGACTCTAGATGTGGTTTGTGAAAAGAACACACATGCAATGACACTAGTGGATCCATATGTGGTTTGTGAGAAGAACACAAATCCAATGACACTTGTGGATCCATATGTGGTTTGTGAGAAGAACACACATCGAATGACACTGGGTGTTGTTCATGAAAAGAACACACATCCAATGACACTGGTGGGTCCTTATATGGTTTGTGAAAAGAACACACATGCAATGACTCTAGATGTGGTTTGTGAGAAGAACACACATGCAATGAAACTGGTGGATCCATATGTGGTTTGTGAGAAGAACACACATTTCAATGACTCTAGATGTGGTTTGTGAAAAGAACACACATGCAATGACACTGGTGGATCCATATGTGGTTTGTGAGAAAACACACATTTCAATGACTCTAGATGTGGTTTCTGAAAAGAACACACATGCAATGACACTGGTGGATCCACATGTGGTTTGTGAGAAAACACACATTTCAATGACTCTAGATGTGGTTTCTAAAAAGAACACACATGCAATGACACTGGTGGATCCATATATGGTTTGTGAGAAGAACACACATCGAATTACACTGGGTGTGGTTCATGAAAAGAACACACATCCAATGACACTGGTGGATCCTTATGTGGTTTGTGAAAAGAACACACATGCAATGACTCTAGATGTGGTCTGTGAGAAGAACACTCATGCAATGACACTGGTGGATCCATATGTGGTTTGTGAGAAGAACACACATCCAATGACACTGCTGGATCCATATGTGGTTTGTGAGAAGAACACACATGCAATGTCTCTGTTTGTGGTTTATGAGAAGAACACACATGCAATGACACGGGTGGATCCATGTGTGGTTTGTGAGAAGAACACACATTTCAATGTATCTAGATGTGGTTTGTGAAAAGAACACACATGCAATGACACTAGTGGATCCATATGTGGTTTGTGAGAAGAACACAAATCCAATGACACTTATGGATCCATATGTGGTTTGTGAGAAGAACACACATCCAATGACACTGGGTGTTGTTCATGAAAAGAACACACATCCAATGACACTGGTGGATCCTTATATGGTTTGTGAAAAGAACACACATGCAATGACACCGGTGGATCCATATGTGGTTTGTGAGAAGAACACACATGCAATGACACTACGTGTGGTTCATGAAAAGAACACACATCCAATGAACTCTGGTGGATCCATATGTGGTTTGTGAGAAGAACACACATGCAATGACTCTAACAGTGGTTTGTGAGAAGAACAAACATGCAATCACACTGGTGGATCCAAATGTGGTTTGTGAGATGAACACACATCCAATGACACTAGTGGATCCATGTGTGGTTTGTGAGAAGAACGCACATCCAAAACACACATGCAATGACACTGGTGGATCCATATGTGGTTTGTGAGAAGAACACACATCCAATGACACTGGGTGTTGTTCATGAAAAGAACACACATCCAATGACACTGGTGGATCCTTATATGGTTTGTGAAAAGAACACACATGCAATGACTCTAGATGTGGTTTGTGAGAAGAACACACATGCAATGACACTGGTGGATCCATATGTGGTTTGTGAGAAGAACACACATCGAATGACAGTGGGTGTGGTTCATGAAAAGAACATAGTTCCAATGAACTCTTGTGGATCCATATGTTGTTTGTGAGAAGAACACACATGCAATGACACTGGTGGATTCTTTGTGGTTTGTGAGAAGAACACACATTTCAATGAATCTAGATGTGGTTTGTGAAAAGAACACACATGCAATGACACTGGTGGATCCATATGTGGTTTGTGAGAAGAACACACATTTCAATGACTCTAGATGTGTTTTCTGAAAAGAACACACATGCAATGACACTGGTGGATCCATATGTGGTTTGCGAGAAGAACACACATCCAATTACACTGGGTGTGGTTCATGAAAAGAAGACACATCCAATGACACTGGTGCATCCTTATGTGGTTTGTGAAAAGAACACACATGCAATGACTCTAGATGTGGTTTGTGAGAAGAACACAGATGCAATGACACTGGTGGATCCATATGTGGTTTGTGAGAAGAACACACATCCAATGACACTGGTGGATCCATATGTGGTTTGTGAGAAGAACACACATGCAATGACTATGTTTGTGGTTTATGAGAACAACACACATGCAATGACACTAGTGGATCCATATGTGGTTTGTGAGAAGAACACACATTTCAATGACTCTAGATGTGGTTTGTGAAAAGAACACACATGCAATGACACTAGTGGATCCATATGTGGTTTGTGAGAAGAACACAAATCCAATGACACTTGTGGATCCATATGTGGTTTGTGAGAAGAACACACATCCAATGACACTGGGTGTTGTTAATGAAAAGAACACACATCCAATGACACTGGTGGATCCTTATATGGTTTGTGAAAAGAACACACATGCAATGACTCTAGATGTGGTTTGTTAGAAGAACACACATGCAATGACACTGGTGGATCCATATGTGGTTTGTGAGAAGAACACACATGCAATGACACTGCGTGTGGTTCATGAAAAGAACACACATCCAATGAACTCTGGTGGATCCATATGTGGTTTGTGAGAAGAACACACATGCAATGACTCTAACAGTGGTTTGTGAGAAGAACAAACATGCAATCACACTGGTGGATCCAAATGTGGTTTGTGAGATGAACACACATCCAATGACACTAGTGGATCCATGTGTGGTTTGTGAGAAGAACGCACATCCAAAACACACATGCAATGACACTGGTGGATCCATATGTGGATTGTGAGAAGAACACACATGCAATGACACTGGGTGTGGTTCATGAAAAGAACACACATCCAATGAACTCTGGTGGATCCATATGTGGTTTTTAGAAGAACACACATGCAATGACTCTAGATGTGGTTTGTGTGAAGAACACATATCCAACGACAATGGTGGATCCACATGTGGTTTGTGAGAAGAACACACATGCAATGACACTAGTGGATCCATATGTGGTTTGTGAGAAGAACACACATCCAATGACACTGGGTGTTGTTCATGAAAAGAACACACATCCAATGACACTGGTGGATCATTATGCGGTTTGTGAAAAGAACACACATGCAATGACTCTAGATGTGGTTTGTGAGAAGAACACACATGCAATGACACTGGTGGATCCATATGTGGTTTGTGAGAATAACACACATCCAATGACACTGGTGGATCCATTTGTGGTTTGTGAGAAGAACACTCATGCAATGACACTAGGTGTGGTTCATGAAAAGAACACACATCCAATGAACTCTGGTGGATCCATATGTGGTTTGTGAGAAGAACACACATGCAATGACTCTAGATGTGGTTTGTGAGAAGAACACACATGCAATGACACTGGTGGATCCATATGTGGTTTGTGAGAAGAACACACATCCAATTACACTGGGTGTGGTTCATGAAAAGAACACACATCCAATGACACTAGTGGATCCTTATGTGGTTTGTGAGAAGAACACACATTTCAATGACTCTAGATGTGGTTTCTGAAAAGAACACACATGCAATGACACTGGTGGATCCATATGTGGTTTGTGAGAAGAACACACATCCAATTACACTGGGTGTGGATCCTTATGTGGTTTGTGAAAAGAACACACATGCAATGACTCTAGATGTGGTTTGTGAGAAGAACACACATGCAATAACACTGGTGGATCCATATGTGGTTTGTGAGAAGAATAGACATCCAATGACACTGGTTGATCCATATGTGGTTTGACATGCAATGACTCTGTTTGTGGTTTATGAGAACAACACACATGCAATGACACTGGTGGATCCATATGTGGTTTGTGAGAAGAACACACATTTCAATGACTCTAGATGTGGTTTGTGAAAAGAACACACATGCAATGACACTAGTGGATCCATATGTGGTTTGTGAGAAGAACACAAATCCAATGATACTTGTGGATCGATATGTGGTTTGTGAGAAGAACACACATCCAATGACACTGGGTGTTGTTCATGAAAAGAACACACATCCAATGACACTGGTGGATCCTTATATGGTTTGTGAAAAGAACACACATGCAATGACTCTAGATGTGGTTTGTGAGAAGAACACACATGCAATGACACTGGTGGATCCATATGTGGTTTGTGAGAAGAACACACATCGAATGACAGTGGGTGTGGTTCATGAAAAGAACATAGTTCCAATGAACTCTTGTGGATCCATATGTTGTTTGTGAGAAGAACACACATGCAATGACACTGGTGGATTCTTTGTGGTTTGTGAGAAGAACACACATTTCAATGAATCTAGATGTGGTTTGTGAAAAGAACACACATGCAATGACACTGGTGGATCCATATGTGGTTTGTGAGAAGAACACACATTTCAATGACTCTAGATGTGTTTTCTGAAAAGAACACACATGCAATGACACTGGTGGATCCATATGTGGTTTGCGAGAAGAACACACATCCAATTACACTGGGTGTGGTTCATGAAAAGAAGACACATTCAATGACACTGGTGGATCCTTATGTGGTTTGTGAAAAGAACACACATGCAATGACTCTAGATGTGGTTTGTGAGAAGAACACAGATGCAATGACACTGGTGGATCCATATGTGGTTTGTGAGAAGAACACACATCCAATGACACTGGTGGATCCATATGTGGTTTGTGTGAAGAACACACATGCAATGACTATGTTTGTGGTTTATGAGAACAACACACATGCAATGACACTAGTGGATCCATATGTGGTTTGTGAGAAGAACACACATTTCAATGACTCTAGATGTGGTTTGTGAAAAGAACACACATGCAATGACACTAGTGGATCCATATGTGGTTTGTGAGAAGAACACAAATCCAATGACACTTGTGGATCCATATGTGGTTTGTGAGAAGAACACACATCCAATGACACTGGGTGTTGTTAATGAAAAGAACACACATCCAATGACACTGGTGGATCCTTATATGGTTTGTGAAAAGAACACACATGCAATGACTCTAGATGTGGTTTGTGAGAAGAACACACATGCAATGACACTGGTGGATCCATATGTGGTTTGTGAGAAGAACACACATGCAATGACACTGGGTGTGGTTCATGAAAAGAACACACATCCAATGAACTCTGTTGGATCCATATGTGGTTTGTGAGAAGAACACACATGCAATGACACTGGTGGATTCTATGTGGTTTGTGAGAAGAACACACATTTCAATGACTCTAGATGTGGTTTGTGAAAAAAAAACACATGCAATGACACTGGTGGATCCATATGTGGTTTGTGAGAAGAACACACATGCAATGACACTGGTGGATCCATGTGTGGTTCGTGAGAAGAACACACATACAATGACACTGGTGGATCCATATGTGGTTTGTGAGAAGAACACACACGCAATGACTCTAGATGTGGTTTGTGTGAAGAACACATATGAAACGACAATGGTGGATCCATATGTGGTCTGTGAGAAGAACACACATCCATTACACTGGGTGTGGTTCATGACAAGAACACACATCCAATGACACTGGTGGATCCTTATGCGGTTTGTGAAAAAGAACACATATGCAATGACTCTAGATGTGGTTTGTGAGAAGAACACACATGCAATGACACTGGTGGATCCATATGTGGTTTGTGAGAATAACACACATCCAATGACACTGGTGGATCCATTTGTGGTTTGTGAGAAGAACACTCATGCAATGACACTGGGTGTGGTTCATGAAAAGAACACACATCCAATGAACTCTGGTGGATCCATATGTGGTTTGTGAGAAGAACACACATGCAATGACTCTAGATGTGGTTTGTGAGAAGAACACACATGCAATGACACTGGTGGATCCATATGTGGTTTGTGAGAAGAACACACATCCAATTACACTGGGTGTGGTTCATGAAAAGAACACACATCCAATGACACTAGTGGATCCTTATGTGGTTTGTGAGAAGAACACACATTTCAATGACTCTAGATGTGGTTTCTGAAAAGAACACACATGCAATGACACTGGTGGATCCATATGTGGTTTGTGAGAAGAACACACATCCAATTACACTGGGTGAGGTTCATGAAAATAACACACATCCAATGACACTGGTGGATCCTTATGTGGTTTGTGAAAAGAACACACATGCAATGACTCTAGATGTGGTTTGTGAGAAGAACACACATGCAATGACACTGGTGGATCCATATGTGGTTTGTGAGAAGAACATACATCCAATGACACTGGTTGATCCATATGTGGTTTGTGCGAAGAACACACATGCAATGACTCTGTTTGTGGTTTATGAGAACAACACACATGCAATGACACTAGTGGATCCATATGTGGTTTGTGAGAAGAACACACATTTCAATGACTCTAGATGTGGTTTGTGAAAAGAACACACATGCAATGACACTGGTGGATCCATATGTGGTTTGTGTGAAGAACACACATGCAATGACTATGTTTGTGGTTTATGAGAACAACACACATGCAATGACACTAGTGGATCCATATGTGGTTTGTGAGAAGAACACACATTTCAATGACTCTAGATGTGGTTTGTGAAAAGAACACACATGCAATGACACTAGTGGATCCATATGTGGTTTGTGAGAAGAACACAAATCCAATGACACTTGTGGATCCATATGTGGTTTGTGAGAAGAACACACATCCAATGACACTGGGTGTTGTTAATGAAAAGAACACACATCCAATGACACTGGTGGATCCTTATATGGTTTGTGAAAAGAACACACATGCAATGACTCTAGATGTGGTTTGTGAGAAGAACACACATGCAATGACACTGGTGGATCCATATGTGGTTTGTGAGAAGAACACACATGCAATGACACTGGGTGTGGTTCATGAAAAGAACACAGATCCAATGAACTCTGGTGGATCCATATGTGGTTTGTGAGAAGAACACACATGCAATGACACTGGTGGATTCTATGTGGTTTGTGAGAAGAACACACATTTCAATGACTCTAGATGTGGTTTGTGAAAAAAACACACATGCAATGACACTGGTGGATCCATATGTGGTTTCTGAGAAGAACACACATGCAATGACACTGGTGGATCCATGTGTGGTTCGTGAGAAGAACACACATACAATGACACTGGTGGATCCATATGTGGTTTGTGAGAAGAACACACATGCAATGACTCTAGATGTGGTTTGTGTGAAGAACACATATGAAACGACAATGGTGGATCCATATGTGGTCTGTGAGAAGAACACACATCCAATTACACTGGGTGTGGTTCATGACAAGAACACACATCCAATGACACTGGTGGATCCTTATGCGGTTTGTGAAAAAGAACACATATGCAATGACTCTAGATGTGGTTTGTGAGAAGAACACACATGCAATGACACTGGTGGATCCATATGTGGTTTGTGAGAATAACACACATCCAATGACACTGGTGGATCCATTTGTGGTTTGTGAGAAGAACACTCATGCAATGACACTGGGTGTGGTTCATGAAAAGAACACACATCCAATGAACTCTGGTGGATCCATATGTGGTTTGTGAGAAGAACACACATGCAATGACTCTAGATGTGGTTTGTGAGAAGAACACACATGCAATGACACTGGTGGATCCATATGTGGTTTGTGAGAAGAACACACATCCAATTACACTGGGTGTGGTTCATGAAAAGAACACACATCCAATGACACTAGTGGATCCTTATGTGGTTTGTGAGAAGAACACACATTTCAATGACTCTAGATGTGGTTTCTGAAAAGAACACACATGCAATGACACTGGTGGATCCATATGTGGTTTGTGAGAAGAACACAAATCCAATGACACTTGTGGATCCATATGTGGTTTGTGAGAAGAACACACATCGAATGACACTGGGTGAGGTTCATGAAAATAACACACATCCAATGACACTGGTGGATCCTTATGTGGTTTGTGAAAAGAACACACATGCAATGACTCTAGATGTGGTTTGTGAGAAGAACACACATGCAATGACACTGGTGGATCCATATGTGGTTTGTGAGAAGAACATACATCCAATGACACTGGTTGATCCATATGTGGTTTGTGCGAAGAACACACATGCAATGACTCTGTTTGTGGTTTATGAGAACAACACACATGCAATGACACTAGTGGATCCATATGTGGTTTGTGAGAAGAACACACATTTCAATGACTCTAGATGTGGTTTGTGAAAAGAACACACATGCAATGACACTGGTGGATCCATATGTGGTTTGTGTGAAGAACACACATGCAATGACTATGTTTGTGGTTTATGAGAACAACACACATGCAATGACACTAGTGGATCCATATGTGGTTTGTGAGAAGAACACACATTTCAATGACTCTAGATGTGGTTTGTGAAAAGAACACACATGCAATGACACTAGTGGATCCATATGTGGTTTGTGAGAAGAACACAAATCCAATGACACTTGTGGATCCATATGTGGTTTGTGAGAAGAACACACATCCAATGACACTGGGTGTTGTTAATGAAAAGAACACACATCCAATGACACTGGTGGATCCTTATATGGTTTGTGAAAAGAACACACATGCAATGACTCTAGATGTGGTTTGTGAGAAGAACACACATGCAATGACACTGGTGGATCCATATGTGGTTTGTGAGAAGAACACACATGCAATGACACTGGGTGTGGTTCATGAAAAGAACACAGATCCAATGAACTCTGGTGGATCCATATGTGGTTTGTGAGAAGAACACACATGCAATGACACTGGTGGATTCTATGTGGTTTGTGAGAAGAACACACATTTCAATGACTCTAGATGTGGTTTGTGAAAAAAACACACATGCAATGACACTGGTGGATCCATATGTGGTTTCTGAGAAGAACACACATGCAATGACACTGGTGGATCCATGTGTGGTTCGTGAGAAGAACACACATACAATGACACTGGTGGATCCATATGTGGTTTGTGAGAAGAACACACATGCAATGACTCTAGATGTGGTTTGTGTGAAGAACACATATGAAACGACAATGGTGGATCCATATGTGGTCTGTGAGAAGAACACACATCCAATTACACTGGGTGTGGTTCATGACAAGAACACACATCCAATGACACTGGTGGATCCTTATGCGGTTTGTGAAAAAGAACACATATGCAATGACTCTAGATGTGGTTTGTGAGAAGAACACACATGCAATGACACTGGTGGATCCATATGTGGTTTGTGAGAATAACACACATCCAATGACACTGGTGGATCCATTTGTGGTTTGTGAGAAGAACACTCATGCAATGACACTGGGTGTGGTTCATGAAAAGAACACACATCCAATGAACTCTGGTGGATCCATATGTGGTTTGTGAGAAGAACACACATGCAATGACTCTAGATGTGGTTTGTGAGAAGAACACACATGCAATGACACTGGTGGATCCATATGTGGTTTGTGAGAAGAACACACATCCAATTACACTGGGTGTGGTTCATGAAAAGAACACACATCCAATGACACTAGTGGATCCTTATGTGGTTTGTGAGAAGAACACACATTTCAATGACTCTAGATGTGGTTTCTGAAAAGAACACACATGCAATGACACTGGTGGATCCATATGTGGTTTGTGAGAAGAACACACATCCAATTACACTGGGTGAGGTTCATGAAAATAACACACATCCAATGACACTGGTGGATCCTTATGTGGTTTGTGAAAAGAACACACATGCAATGACTCTAGATGTGGTTTGTGAGAAGAACACACATGCAATGACACTGGTGGATCCATATGTGGTTTGTGAGAAGAACAGACATCCAATGACACTGGTTGATCCATATGTGGTTTGTGCGAAGAACACACATGCAATGACTCTGTTTGTGGTTTATGAGAACAACACACATGCAATGACACTAGTGGATCCATATGTGGTTTGTGAGAAGAACACACATTTCAATGACTCTGGATGTGGTTTGTGAAAAGAACACACATGCAATGACACTAGTGGATCCATATGTGGTTTGTGAGAAGAACACAAATCCAATGATACTTGTGGATCGATATGTGGTTTGTGAGAAGAACACACATCCAATGACACTGGTGGATCCTTATATGGTTTGTGAAAAGAACACACATGCAATGACTCTAGATGTGGTTTGTGAGAAGAACACACATGCAATGACACTGGTGGATCCATATGTGGTTTGTGAGAAGAACACACATCGAATGACACTGGGTGTGGTTTATGAAAAGAACATAGTTCCAATGAACTCTTGTGGATCCATATGTGGTTTGTGAGAAGAACACACATGCAATGACACTGGTGGATTCTTTGTGGTTTGTGAGAAGAACACACATTTCAATGAATCTAGATGTGGTTTGTGAAAAGAACGCACATGCAATGACTCTAGATGTGGTTTGTGTGAAGAACACATATGCAACGACAATGGTGGATCCATATGTGGTCTGTGAGAAGAACACACATCCAATTACACAGGGTGTGGTTCATGACAAGAACACACATCCAATGACACTGGTGGATCCTTATGCGGTTTGTGAAAAGAACACACATGCAATGACTCTAGATGTGGTTTGTGAGAAGAACACACATGCAATGACACTAGTGGATCCATATGTGGTTTGTGGGAATAACACACATCCAATGACACTGGTGGATCCATTTGTGGTTTGTGAGAAGAACACTCATGCAATGACACTGGGTGTGGTTCATGAAAAGAACACACATCCAATGAACTCTGGTGGATCCATATGTGGTTTGTGAGAAGAACACACATGCAATGACTCTAGATGTGGTTTATGAGAAGAACACACATGCAATGACACTGGTGGATCCATATGTGGTTTGTGAGAAGAACACACATCCAATTACACTGGGTGTGGTTCATGAAAAGAACACACATGCAATGACACTAGTGGATCCTTATGTGGTTTGTGAGAAGAACACACATTTCAATGACTCTAGATGTGGTTTCTGAAAAGAACACACATGCAATGACACTGGTGGATCCATATGTGGTTTGTGAGAAGAACACACATCCAATTACACTGGGTGAGGTTCATGAAAATAACACACATCCAATGACACTGGTGGATCCTTATGTGGTTTGTGAAAAGAACACACATGCAATGACTCTAGATGTGGTTTGTGAGAAGAACACACATGCAATGACACTGGTGGATCCATATGTGGTTTGTGAGAAGAACAGACATCCAATGACACTTGTTGATCCATATGTGGTTTGTGCGAAGAACACACATGCAATGACTCTGTTTGTGGTTTATGAGAACAACACACATGCAATGACACTAGTGGATCCATATGTGGTTTGTGAGAAGAACACACATTTCAATGACTCTGGATGTGGTTTGTGAAAAGAACACACATGCAATGACACTAGTGGATCCATATGTGGTTTGTGAGAAGAACACAAATCCAATGATACTTGTGGATAGATATGTGGTTTGTGAGAAGAACACACATCCAATGACACTGGGTGTTGTTCATGAAAAGAACACACATCCAATGACACTGGTGGATCCTTATATGGTTTGTGAAAAGAACACACATGCAATGACTCTAGATGTGGTTTGTGAGAAGAACACACATGCAATGACACTGGTGGATCCATATGTGGTTTGTGAGAAGAACACACATCGAATGACACTGGGTGTGGTTTATGAAAAGAACATAGTTCCAATGAACTCTTGTGGATCCATATGTGGTTTGTGAGAAGAACACACATGCAATGACACTGGTGGATTCTTTGTGGTTTGTGAGAAGAACACACATTTCAATGAATCTAGATGTGGTTTGTGAAAAGAAAGCACATGCAATGACTCTAGATGTGGTTTGTGTGAAGAACACATATGCAACGACAATGGTGGATCCATATGTGGTCTGTGAGAAGAACACACATCCAATTAGACTGGGTGTGGTTCATGACAAGAACACACATCCAATGACACTGGTGGATCCTTATGCGGTTTGTGAAAAGAACACACATGCAATGACTCTAGATGTGGTTTGTGAGAAGAA
This sequence comes from Avena sativa, assembly GCA_916181665.1. NCBI lineage: Eukaryota > Viridiplantae > Streptophyta > Magnoliopsida > Poales > Poaceae > Avena > Avena sativa. Next base: position 203,016,712 of record OV702290.1, read on the forward strand.
CACACATGCAATGACACTAGTGGATCCATATGTGGTTTGTGGGAATAACACACATCCAATGACACTGGTGGATCCATTTGTGGTTTGTGAGAAGAACACTCATGCAATGACACTGGGTGTGGTTCATGAAAAGAACACACATCCAATGAACTCTGGTGGATCCATATGTGGTTTGTGAGAAGAACACACATGCAATGACTCTAGATGTGGTTTATGAGAAGAACACACATGCAATGACACTGGTGGATCCATATGTGGTTTGTGAGAAGAACACACATCCAATTACACTGGGTGTGGTTCATGAAAAGAACACACATCCAATGACACTAGTGGATCCTTATGTGGTTTGTGAGAAGAACACACATTTCAATGACTCTAGATGTGGTTTCTGAAAAGAACACACATGCAATGACACTGGTGGATCCATATGTGGTTTGTGAGAAGAACACACATCCAATTACACTGGGTGAGGTTCATGAAAATAACACACATCCAATGACACTGGTGGATCCTTATGTGGTTTGTGAAAAGAACACACATGCAATGACTCTAGATGTGGTTTGTGAGAAGAACACACATGCAATGACACTGGTGGATCCATATGTGGTTTGTGAGAAGAACAGACATCCAATGACACTGGTTGATCCATATGTGGTTTGTGCGAAGAACACACATGCAATGACTCTGTTTGTGGTTTATGAGAACAACACACATGCAATGACACTAGTGGATCCATATGTGGTTTGTGAGAAGAACACACATTTCAATGACTCTGGATGTGGTTTGTGAAAAGAACACACATGCAATGACACTAGTGGATCCATATGTGGTTTGTGAGAAGAACACAAATCCAATGATACTTGTGGATCGATATGTGGTTTGTGAGAAGAACACACATCCAATGACACTGGGTGTTGTTCATGAAAAGAACACACATCCAATGACACTGGTGGATCCTTATATGGTTTGTGAAAAGAACACACATGCAATGACTCTAGATGTGGTTTGTGAGAAGAACACACATGCAATGACACTGGTGGATCCATATGTGGTTTGTGAGAAGAACACACATCGAATGACACTGGGTGTGGGTCATGAAAAGAACATAGTTTCAATGAACTCTTGTGGATCCATATGTGGTTTGTGAGAAGAACACACATGCAATAACACTGGTGGATTCTTTGTGGTTTGTGAGAAGAACACACATTTCAATGAATCTAGATGTGGTTTGTGAAAAGAACGCACATGCAATGACACTGGTGGATCCATATGTGGTTTGTGAGAAGAACACACATTTCAATGACTCTAGATGTGTTTTCTGAAAAGAACACACATGAAATGACACTGGTGGATCCATATGTGGTTTGTGAGAAGAACACACATCCAATTACACTGGGTGTGGTTCATGAAAAGAAGACACATCCAATGACACTGGTGGATCCTTATGTGGTTTGTGAAAAGAACACACATGCAATGACTCTAGATGTGGTTTGTGAGAAGAACACAGATGCAATGACACTGGTGGATCCATATGTGGTTTGTGAGAAGAACACACATCCAATGACACTGGTGGATCCATATGTGGTTTGTGAGAAGAACACACATGCAATGACTCTGTTTGTGGTTTATGAGAAGAACACACATCCAATGACACTAGTGGATCCATATGTGGTTTGTGAGAAGAACACACATTTCAATGACTCTAGATGTGGTTTGTGAAAAGAACACACATGCAATGACACTAGTGGATCCATATGTGGTTTGTGAGAAGAACACAAATCCAATGACACTTGTGGATCCATATGTGGTTTGTGAGAAGAACACACATCCAATGACACTGGGTGTTGTTAATGAAAAGAACACACATCCAATGACACTGGTGGATCCTTATATGGTTTGTGAAAAGAACACACATGCAATGACTCTAGATGTGGTTTGTGAGAAGAACACACATGCAATGACACTGGTGGATCCATATGTGGTTTGTGAGAAGAACACACATGCAATGACACTAGGTGTGGTTAATGAAAAGAACACAGATCCAATGAACTCTGGTGGATCCATATGTGGTTTGTGAGAAGAACACACATGCAATGACACTGGTGGATTCTATGTGGTTTGTGAGAAGAACACACATTTCAATGACTCTAGATGTGGTTTGTGAAAAAAAACACATGCAATGACACTGGTGGATCCATATGTGGTTTGTGAGAAGAACACACATGCAATGACACTGGTGGATCCATATGTGGTTTGTGAGAAGAACACACATACAATGACACTGGTGGATCCATATGTGGTTTGTGAGAAGAACACACATCAAATGACACTAGGTGTGGTTCATGAAAAGAACACAGATCCAATGAACTCTTGTGGATCCATATGTGGTTTGTGAGAAGAACACACATGCAATGACACTGGTGGATTCTATGTGGTTTGTGAGAAGAACACACATTTCAATGACTCTAGATGTGGTTTGTGAAAAGAACACACATGCAATGACACTGGTGGATCCATATGTGGTTTGTGAGAAAACACACATTTCAAAGACTCTAGATGTGGTTTCTGAAAAGAACACACATGCAATGACACTGGTGGATCTATATGTGGTTTGTGAGAAGAACACACATCCAATTACACTGGGTGTGGTTCATGAAAAGAACACACATCCAATGACACTGGTGGATCCTTATGTGGTTTGTGAGAAGAACACACATTTCAATGACTCTATATGTGGTTTCTGAAAAGAACACACATGCAATGACACTGGTGGATCCATATGTGGTTTATGAGAAGAACACACATCCAATGACACTGGTGGATCCATATGTGGTTTGTGAGAAGAACACACATGCAATGACTCTGTTTGTGCTTTATGAGAAGAACACACATGCAATGACACTAGTGGATCCATATGTGGTTTGTGAGAAGAACACACATTTCAATGACTCTAGATGTGGTTTGTGAAAAGAACACACATGCAATGACACTAGTGGATCCATATGTGGTTTGTGAGAAGAACACAAATCCAATGACACTTGTGGATCCATATGTGGTTTGTGAGAAGAACACACATCCAATGATACTGGGTGTTGTTCATGAAAAGAACACACATCCAATGACACTAGTGTATCCTTATATGGTTTGTGAAAAGAACACACATGCAATGACTCTAGATGTGGTTTGTGAGAAGAACACACATGCAATGACACTGGTGGATCCATATGTGGTTTGTGAGAAGAACACAGATCGAATGACAATGGTGGATCCATATGTGGTTTGTGAGAAGAACACACATGCAATGACACTGGGTGTGGTTCATGAAAAGAACACACATCCAATGAACTCTGGTGGATCCATATGTGGTTTGTGAGAAAACACACATTTCAAAGACTCTAGATGTGGTTTCTGAAAAGAACACACATGCAATGACACTGGTGGATCTATATGTGGTTTGTGAGAAGAACACACATCCAATTACACTGGGTGTGGTTCATGAAAAGAACACACATCCAATGACACTGGTGGATCCTTATGTGGTTTGTGAGAAGAACACACATTTCAATGACTCTATATGTGGTTTCTGAAAAGAACACACATGCAATGACACTGGTGGATCCATATGTGGTTTATGAGAAGAACACACATCCAATGACACTGGTGGATCCATATGTGGTTTGTGAGAAGAACACACATGCAATGACTCTGTTTGTGCTTTATGAGAAGAACACACATGCAATGACACTAGTGGATCCATATGTGGTTTGTGAGAAGAACACACATTTCAATGACTCTAGATGTGGTTTGTGAAAAGAACACACATGCAATGACACTAGTGGATCCATATGTGGTTTGTGAGAAGAACACAAATCCAATGACACTTGTGGATCCATATGTGGTTTGTGAGAAGAACACACATCCAATGATACTGGGTGTTGTTCATGAAAAGAACACACATCCAATGACACTAGTGGATCCTTATATGGTTTGTGAAAAGAACACACATGCAATGACTCTAGATGTGGTTTGTGAGAAGAACACACATGCAATGACACTGGTGGATCCATATGTGGTTTGTGAGAAGAACACAGATCGAATGACAATGGTGGATCCATATGTGGTTTGTGAGAAGAACACACATGCAATGAAACTGGGTGTGGTTCATGAAAAGAACACACATCCAATGAACTCTGGTGGATCCATATGTGGTTCATGAGAAGAACACACATGCAATCACACTGGTGGATCCAAATGTGGTTTGTGAGATGAACACACATCCAATGACACTGGTGGATCCATGTGTGGTTTGTGAGAAGAACACACATCCAAAACACACATGCAATGACACTGGTGGATCCATTTGTGGTTTGTGAGAAGAACACTCATGCAATGACACTGGGTGTGGTTCATGAAAAGAACACACATCCAATGAACTCTGGTGGATCCATATGTGGTTTGTGAGAAGAACACACATGCAATGACTCTAGATGTGGTTTGTGAGAAGAACACACATGCAATGACACTGGTGGATCCATATGTGGTTTGTGAGAAGAACACACATCCAATTACACTGGGTGTGGTTCATGAAAAGAACACACATCCAATGACACTGGTGGATCCTTATGTGGTTTGTGAGAAGAACACACATTTCAATGACTCTATATGTGGTTTCTGAAAAGAACACACATGCAATGACACTGGTGGATCCATATGTGGTTTGTGAGAAGAACACACATCCAATTACACTGGGTGTGGTTCATGAAAAGAACACACATCCAATGACACTGGTGGATCCTTATATGGTTTGTGAAAAGAACACACATGCAATGACTCTAGATGTGGTTTGTGAGCAGAACACACATGCAATGACACTGGTGGATCCATATGTGGTTTGTGAGAAGAACACACATCCAATGACACTGGTGGATCCATATGTGGTTTGTGAGAAGAACACACATGCAATGACTCTGTGGTTTATGAGAAGAACACACATGCAATGACACTGGTGGATCCATATGTGGTTTGTGAGAAGAACACACATTTCAATGACTCTAGATGTGGTTTGTCAAAAAAACACACATGCAATGACACTAGTGGATCCATATGTGGTTTGTGAGAAGAACACAAATCCAATGACACTTGTGGATCCATATGTGGTTTGTGAGAAGAACAAACATCCAATGACACTGGGTGTTGTTCATGAAAAGAACACACATCCAATGACACTGGTGGATCCTTATATGGTTTGTGAAATGAACACACATGCAATGACTCTAGATGTGGTTTGTGAGAAGAACACACATGCAATGACACTGGCGGATCCATATGTGGTTTGTGAGAAGAACACAAATCCAATGACACTTGTGGATCCATATGTGGTTTGTGAGAAGAACACACATCCAATGACACTGGTGGATCCATATGTGGTTTGTGAGAAGAACACACATGCAATGACTCTGTTTGTGCTTTATGAGAAGAACACACATGCAATGACACTAGTGGATCCATATGTGGTTTGTGAGAAGAACACACATTTCAATGACTCTAGATGTGGTTTGTGAAAAGAACACACATGCAATGACACTAGTGGATCCATATGTGGTTTGTGAGAAGAACACAAATCCAATGACACTTGTGGATCCATATGTGGTTTGTGAGAAGAACACACATCCAATGATACTGGGTGTTGTTCATGAAAAGAACACACATCCAATGACACTAGTGGATCCTTATATGGTTTGTGAAAAGAACACACATGCAATGACTCTAGATGTGGTTTGTGAGAAGAACACACATGCAATGACACTGGTGGATCCATATGTGGTTTGTGAGAAGAACACAGATCGAATGACAATGGTGGATCCATATGTGGTTTGTGAGAAGAACACACATGCAATGACACTGGGTGTGGTTCATGAAAAGAACACACATCCAATGAACTCTGGTGGATCCATATGTGGTTCATGAGAAGAACACACATGCAATCACACTGGTGGATCCAAATGTGGTTTGTGAGATGAACACACATCCAATGACACTGGTGGATCCATGTGTGGTTTGTGAGAAGAACACACATCCAAAACACACATGCAATGACACTGGTGGATCCATTTGTGGTTTGTGAGAAGAACACTCATGCAATGACACTGGGTGTGGTTCATGAAAAGAACACACATCCAATGAACTCTGGTGGATCCATATGTGGTTTGTGAGAAGAACACACATGCAATGACACTGGTGGATCCATATGTGGTTTGTGAGAAGAACACACATCCAATTACACTGGGTGTGGTTCATGAAAAGAACACACATCCAATGACACTGGTGGATCCTTATGTGGTTTGTGAGAAGAACACACATTTCAATGACTCTATATGTGGTTTCTGAAAAGAACACACATGCAATGACACTGGTGGATCCATATGTGGTTTGTGAGAAGAACACACATCCAATTACACTGGGTGTGGTTCATGAAAAGAACACACATCCAATGACACTGGTGGATCCTTATATGGTTTGTGAAAAGAACACACATGCAATGAATCTAGATGTGGTTTGTGAGCAGAACACACATGCAATGACACTGGTGGATCCATATGTGGTTTGTGAGAAGAACACACATCCAATGACACTGGTGGATCCATATGTGGTTTGTGAGAAGAACACACATGCAATGACTCTGTGGTTTATGAGAAGAACACACATGCAATGACACTGGTGGATCCATATGTGGTTTGTGAGAAGAACACACATTTCAATGACTCTAGATGTGGTTTGTCAAAAAAACACACATGCAATGACACTAGTGGATCCATATGTGGTTTGTGAGAAGAACACAAATCCAATGACACTTGTGGATCCATATGTGGTTTGTGAGAAGAACAAACATCCAATGACACTGGGTGTTGTTCATGAAAAGAACACACATCCAATGACACTGGTGGATCCTTATATGGTTTGTGAAATGAACACACATGCAATGACTCTAGATGTGGTTTGTGAGAAGAACACACATGCAATGACACTGGTGGATCCATATGTGGTTTGTGAGAAGAACACACATGCAATGACTCTAGATGTGGTTTGTGAGAAGAACACACATGCAATGACACTGGTGGATCCATATGTGGTTTGTGAGAAGAACACACATCCAATGACACTGGTGGATCCATATGTGGTTTGTGAGAAGAACACACATGCAATGACTCTGTTTGTGGTTTATGAGAAGAACACACATGCAATGAGACTAGTGGATCCATATGTGGTTTGTGAGAAGAACACACATTTCAATGACTCTAGATGTGGTTTGTGAAAAGAACACACATGCAATGACAGTAGTGGATCTATATGTGGTTTGTGAGAAGAACACAAATCCAATGACACTTGTGGATCCATATGTGGTTTGTGAGAAGAACACGCATCCAATGACACTAGGTGTTGTTCATGAAAAGAACAGACATCCAATGACACTGGTGGATCCTTATATGGTTTGTGAAAAGAACAAACATGCAATGACTCTAGATGTGGTTTGTGAGAAGAACACACATGCGATGACACTGGTGGATCCATATGTGGTTTGTGAGAAGAACACACATCGAATGACAATGGTGGATCCATATGTGGTTTGTGAGAAGAACACACATGCAATGACACTGGGTGTGGTTCATGAAAAGAACACACATCCAATGAACTCTGGTGGATCCATATGTGGTTTGTGAGAAGAACACACATGCAATGACTCTGGATGTGGTTTGTGAGTAGAACACACATGCAATGACACTGGTGGATCCATATGTGGTTTGTAAGAAGAACACACATCCAATTACACTGGGTGTGGTTCATGAAAACAACACACATCCAATGACACTGGTGGATCCTTATGTGGTTTATGAGAAGAACACACATTTCAATGACTCTATATGTGGTTTCTGAAAAGAACACACATGCAATGACACTGGTGGATCCATATGTGGTTTGTGAGAAGAACACACATCCAATTACACTGGGTGTGGTTCATGAAAACAACACACATCCAATGACACTGGTGGATCCTTATGTGGTTTGTGCAAAGAACACACATGCAATGACTCTAGATGTGGTTTGTGAGCAGAACACACATGCAATGACACTGGTGGATCCATATGTGGTTCGTGAGAAGAACACACATCCAATGACACTGGTGGATCCATATGTGGTTTGTGAGAAGAACACACATGCAATGACTCTGTTTGTGGTTTATGAGAAGAACAGACATGCAATGACACTGGTGGATCCATATGTGGTTTGTGAGAAGAACACACATTTCAATGACTCTAGATGTGGTTTGTCAAATAAACACACATGCAATGACACTAGTGGATCCATATGTGGTTTGTGAGAAGAACACAAATCCAATGACACTTGTCGATCCATATGTGGTTTGTGAGAAGAACACACATCCAATGACACTGGGTGTTGTTCATGAAAAGAACACACATCCAATGACACTGGTGGATCCTTATATGGTTTGTGAAATGAACACACATGCAATGACTCTAGATGTGGTTTGTGAGAAGAACACACATGCAATGACACTGGTGGATCCATATGTGGTTTGTGAGAAGAACACACATGCAATGACTCTAGATGTGGTTTGTGAGAAGAACACACATGCAATGACACTGGTGGATCCATATGTGGTTTGTGAGAAGAACACACATCCAATGAGACTGGTGGATCCATATGTGGTTTGTGAGAAGAACACACATGCAATGACTCTGTTTGTGGTTTATGAGAAGAACACACATGCAATGACACTAGTGGATCCATATGTGGTTTGTGAGAAGAACACACATTTCAATGACTCTAGATGTGGTTTGTGAAAAGAACACACATGCAATGACACTAGTGGATCCATATGTGGTTTGTGAGAAGAACACAAATCCAATGACACTTGTGGATCCATATGTGGTTTGTGAGAAGAACACACATCCAATGACACTAGGAGTTGTTCATGAAAAGAACAGACATCCAATGACACTGGTGGATCCTTATATGGTTTGTGAAAAGAACACACATGCAATGACTCTAGATGTGGTTTGTGAGAAGAACACACATGCAATGACACTGGTGGATCCATATGTGGTTTGTGAGAAGAACACACATCGAATGACAATGGTGGATCCATATGTGGTTTGTGAGAAGAACACACATGCAATGACACTGGGTGTGGTTCATGAAAAGAACACACATCCAATGAACTCTGGTGGATCCATATGTGGTTTGTGAGAAGAACACACATGCAATGACTCTAACTGTGGTTTGTGAGAAGAACACACATGCAATCACACTGGTGGATCCAAATGTGGTTTGTGAGACGAACACACATCCAATGACACTGGTGGATCCATGTGTGGTTTGTGAGAAGAACACACATCCAAAACACACATGCAATGACACTGGTTGATCCATATGTGGTTTGTGAGAAGAACACACATGCAATGACACTGGGTGTGGTTCATGAAAAGAACACACATCCAATGAACTCTGGTGGATCCATATGTGGTTTGTGAGAAGAACACACATGCAATGACTCTAGATGTGGTTTGTGTGAAGAACACACATGCAACGACAATGGTGGATCCATATGTGGTCTGTGAGAAGAATACACATCCAATTACACTGGGTGTGGTTCATGAAAAGAACACACATCCAATGAAACTGGCGGATCTTTATGCGGTTTGTGAAAAGAACACACATGCAATGACTCTAGATGTGGTTTGTGAGAAGAACACACATGCAATGACACTGGTGGATCCATATGTGGTTTTCGAGAATAACACACATCCAATGACACTGGTGGATCCATTTGTGGTTTGTGAGAAGAACACTCATGCAATGACACTTGGTGTGGTTCATGAAAAGAACACACCTCCAATGAACTCTGGTGGATCCATATGTGGTTTGTGAGAAGAACACACATGCAATGACTCTAGATGTGGTTTGTGAGAAGAACACACATGCAATGACACTGGTGGATCCATATGTGGTTTGTGAGAAGAACACACATCCAATTACACTGGGTGTGGTTCATGAAAAGAACACACATCCAATGACACTGGTGGATCCTTATGTGGTTTGTGAGAAGAACACACATTTCAATGACTCTAGATGTGGTTTCTGAAAAGAACACACATGCAATGACACTGGTGGATCCATATATGGTTTGTGAGAAGAACACACATCCAATGACACTGGGTGTGGTTCATGAAAAGAACACACATCCAATGACACTGGTGGATCCTTATGCGGTTTGTGAAAAGAACACACATGCAATGACTCTAGATGTGGTTTGTGAGAAGAACACACATGCAATGACACTAGTGGATCCATATGTGGTTTGTGAGAATAACACACATCCAATGACACTGGTGGATCCATTTGTGGTTTGTGAGAAGAACACTCATGCAATGACACTGGGTGTGGTTCATGAAAAGAACACACATCCAATGAACTCTGGTGGATCCATATGTGGTTTGTGAGAAGAACACACATGCAATGACTCTAGATGTGGTTTGTGAGAAGAACACACATGCAATGACACTGGTGGATCCATATGTGGTTTGTGAGAAGAACACACATGCAATGACTCTAGATGTGGTTTGTGAGAAGAACACACATGCAATGACACTGGTGGATCCATATGTGGTTTGTGAGAAGAACACACATCCAATGACACTGGTGGATCCATATGTGGTTTGTGAGAAGAACACACATGCAATGACTCTGTTTGTGGTTTATGAGAAGAACACACATGCAATGACACTAGTGGATCCATATGTGGTTTGTGAGAAGAACACACATTTCAATGACTCTAGATGTGGTTTGTGAAAAGAACACACATGCAATGACACTAGTGGATCCATATGTGGTTTGTGAGAAGAACACAAATCCAATGACACTTGTGGATCCATATGTGGTTTGTGAGAAGAACACACATCCAATGACACTAGGTGTTGTTCATGAAAAGAACAGACATCCAATGACACTGGTGGATCCTTATATGGTTTGTGAAAAGAACACACATGCAATGACTCTAGATGTGGTTTGTGAGAAGAACACACATGCAATGACACTGGTGGATCCATATGTGGTTTGTGAGAAGAACACACATCGAATGACAATGGTGGATCCATATGTGGTTTGTGAGAAGAACACACATGCAATGACACTGGGTGTGGTTCATGAAAAGAACACACATCCAATGAACTCTGGTGGATCCATATGTGGTTTGTGAGAAGAACACACATTTCAATGACTCTAGATGTGGTTTGTGAAAAGAACACACATGCAATGACACTAGTGGATCCATATGTGGTTTGTGAGAAGAACACAAATCCAATGACACTTGTGGATCCATATGTGGTTTGTGAGAAGAACACACATCCAATGACACTAGGAGTTGTTCATGAAAAGAACAGACATCCAATGACACTGGTGGATCCTTATATGGTTTGTGAAAAGAACACACATGCAATGACTCTAGATGTGGTTTGTGAGAAGAACACACATGCAATGACACTGGTGGATCCATATGTGGTTTGTGAGAAGAACACACATCGAATGACAATGGTGGATCCATATGTGGTTTGTGAGAAGAACACACATGCAATGACACTGGGTGTGGTTCATGAAAAGAACACACATCCAATGAACTCTGGTGGATCCATATGTGGTTTGTGAGAAGAACACACATGCAATGACTCTAACTGTGGTTTGTGAGAAGAACACACATGCAATCACACTGGTGGATCCAAATGTGGTTTGTGAGACGAACACACATCCAATGACACTGGTGGATCCATGTGTGGTTTGTGAGAAGAACACACATCCAAAACACACATGCAATGACACTGGTGGATCCATATGTGGTTTGTGAGAAGAACACACATGCAATGACACTGGGTGTGGTTCATGAAAAGAACACACATCCAATGAACTCTGGTGGATCCATATGTGGTTTGTGAGAAGAACACACATGCAATGACTCTAGATGTGGTTTGTGTGAAGAACACACATGCAACGACAATGGTGGATCCATATGTGGTCTGTGAGAAGAATACACATCCAATTACACTGGGTGTGGTTCATGAAAAGAACACACATCCAATGACACTGGCGGAACTTTATGCGGTTTGTGAAAAGAACACACATGCAATGACTCTAGATGTGGTTTGTGAGAAGAACACACATGCAATGACACTGGTGGATCCATATGTGGTTTTCGAGAATAACACACATCCAATGACACTGGTGGATCCATTTGTGGTTTGTGAGAAGAACACTCATGCAATGACACTTGGTGTGGTTCATGAAAAGAACACACCTCCAATGAACTCTGGTGGATCCATATGTGGTTTGTGAGAAGAACACACATGCAATGACTCTAGATGTGGTTTGTGAGAAGAACACACATGCAATGACACTGGTGGATCCATATGTGGTTTGTGAGAAGAACACACATCCAATTACACTGGGTGTGGTTCATGAAAAGAACACACATCCAATGACACTGGTGGATCCTTATGTGGTTTGTGAGAAGAACACACATTTCAATGACTCTAGATGTGGTTTCTGAAAAGAACACACATGCAATGAAACTGGTGGATCCATATATGGTTTGTGAGAAGAACACACATCCAATGACACTGGGTGTGGTTCATGAAAAGAACACACATCCAATGACACTGGTGGATCCTTATGCGGTTTGTGAAAAGAACACACATGCAATGACTCTAGATGTGGTTTGTGAGAAGAACACACATGCAATGACACTAGTGGATCCATATGTGGTTTGTGAGAATAACACACATCCAATGACACTGGTGGATCCATTTGTGGTTTGTGAGAAGAACACTCATGCAATGACACTGGGTGTGGTTCATGAAAAGAACACACATCCAATGAACTCTGGTGGATCCATATGTGGTTTGTGAGAAGAACACACATGCAATGACTCTAGATGTGGTTTGTGAGAAGAACACACATGCAATGACACTGGTGGATCCATATGTGGTTTGTGAGAAGAACACACATGCAATGACTCTAGATGTGGTTTGTGAGAAGAACACACATGCAATGACACTGGTGGATCCATATGTGGTTTGTGAGAAGAACACACATCCAATGACACTGGTGGATCCATATGTGGTTTGTGAGAAGAACACACATGCAATGACTCTGTTTGTGGTTTATGAGAAGAACACACATGCAATGACACTAGTGGATCCATATGTGGTTTGTGAGAAGAACACACATTTCAATGACTCTAGATGTGGTTTGTGAAAAGAACACACATGCAATGACACTAGTGGATCCATATGTGGTTTGTGAGAAGAACACAAATCCAATGACACTTGTGGATCCATATGTGGTTTGTGAGAAGAACACACATCCAATGACACTAGGTGTTGTTCATGAAAAGAACAGACATCCAATGACACTGGTGGATCCTTATATGGTTTGTGAAAAGAACACACATGCAATGACTCTAGATGTGGTTTGTGAGAAGAACACACATGCAATGACACTGGTGGATCCATATGTGGTTTGTGAGAAGAACACACATCGAATGACAATGGCGGATCCATATGTGGTTTGTGAGAAGAACACACATGCAATGACACTGGGTGTGGTTCATGAAAAGAACACACATCCAATGAACTCTGGTGGATCCATATGTGGTTTGTGAGAAGAACACACATGCAATGACTCTAACTGTGGTTTGTGAGAAGAACACACATGCAATCACACTAGTGGATCCAAATGTGGTTTGTGAGACGAACACACATCCAATGACACTGGTGGATCCATGTGTGGTTTGTGAGAAGAACACACATCCAAAACACACATGCAATGACACTGGTGGATCCATATGTGGTTTGTGAGAAGAACACACATGCAATGACACTTGGTGTGGTTCATGAAAAGAACACACATCCAATGAACTCTGGTGGATCCATATGTGGTTTGTGAGAAGAACACACATGCAATGACTCTAGATGTGGTTTGTGTGAAGAACACACATGCAACGACAATGGTGGATCCATATGTGGTATGTGAGAAGAACACACATCCAATTACACTGGGTGTGGTTCATGAAAAGAACACACATCCAATGACACTGGCGGATCTTTATGCGGTTTGTGAAAAGAACACACATGCAATGACTCTAGATGTGGTTTGTGAGAAGAACACACATGCAATGACACTGGTGGATCCATATGTGGTTTGTGAGAATAACGCACATCCAATGACACTGGTGGATCCATTTGTGGTTTGTGAGAAGAACACTCATGCAATGACACTGGGTGTGGTTCATGAAAAGAACACACCTCCAATGAACTCTGGTGGATCCATATGTGGTTTGTTAGAAGAACACACATGCAATGACTTTAGATGTGGTTTGTGAGAAGAACACACATGCAATGACACTGGTGGATCCATATGTGGTTTGTGAGAAGAACACACATCCAATTACACTGGGTGTGGTTCATGAAAAGAACACACATCCAATGACACTGGTGGATCCTTATGCGGTTTGTGAAAAGAACACACATGCAATGACTCTAGATGTGGTTTGTGAGAAGAACACACATGCAATGACACTGGTGGATCCATATGTGGTTTGTGAGAAGAACACACATGCAATGACACTGGTGGATCCATATGTGGTTTGTGAGAATAACACACATCCAATGACACTGGTGGATCCATTTGTGGTTGGTGAGAAGAACACTCATGCAATGACACTGGTGGATCCATATGTGGTTTGTGAGAAGAACACACATGCAATGACTCTAGATGTGGTTTGTGAGAAGAACACACATGCAATGCCACTGGTGGATCCATATGTGGTTTGTGAGAAGAACACACATGCAATGACTCTAGATGTGGTTTGTGAGAAGAACACACATGCAATGACACTGGTGGATCCATATGTGGTTTGTGAGAAGAACACACATCCAATGACACTGGTGGATCCATATGTGGTTTGTGAGAAGAACACACATGCAATGACTCTGTTTGTGGTTTATGAGAAGAACACACATGCAATGACACTAGTGGATCCATATGTGGTTTGTGAGAAGAACACACATTTCAATGACTCTAGATGTGGTTTGTGAAAATAACACACATGCAATGACACTAGTGGATCCATATGTGGTTTGTGAGAAGAACACAAATCCAATGACACTTGTGGATCCATATGTGGTTTGTGAGAAGAACACACATCCAATGACACTAGGTGTTGTTCATGAAAAGAACAGACATCCAATGACACTGGTGGATCCTTATATGGTTTGTGAAAAGAACACACATGCAATGACTCTAGATGTTTTTTGTGAGAAGAACACACATGCGATGACACTGGTGGATCCATATGTGGTTTGTGAGAAGAACACACATCGAATGACAATGGTGGATCCATATGTGGTTTGTGAGAAGAACACACATGCAATGACACTGGGTGTGGTTCATGAAAAGAACACACATCCAATGAACTCTGGTGGATCCATATGTGGTTTGTGAGAAGAACACACATGCAATGACTCTAACTGTGGTTTGTGAGAAGAACACACATGCAATCACACTGGTGGATCCAAATGTGGTTTGTGAGCACATCCAATGACACTGGTGGATCCATTTGTGGTTTGTGAGAAGAACACACATCCAAAACACACATGCAATGACACTGGTGGATCCATATGTGGTTTGTGAGAAGAACACACATGCAATGACACTGGGTGTGGTTCATGAAAAGAACACACATCCAATGAACTCTGGTGGATCCATATGTGGTTTGTGAGAAGAACACACATGCAATGACTCTAGATGTGGTTTGTGTGAAGAACACACATGCAATGACAATGGTGGATCCATATGTGGTCTGTGAGAAGAATACACATCCAATTACACTGGGTGTGGTTCATGAAAAGAACACACATCCAATGACACTGGCGGATCTTTATGCGGTTTGTGAAAAGAACACACATGCAATGACTCTAGATGTGGTTTGTGAGAAGAACACACATGCAATGACACTGGTGGATCCATATGTGGTTTGTGAGAATAACACACATCCAATGACACTGGTGGATCCATTTGTGGTTTGTGAGAAGAACACTCATGCAATGACACTGGGTGTGGTTCATGAAAAGAACACACCTCCAATGAACTCTGGTGGATCCATATGTGGTTTGTGAGAAGAACACACATGCAATGACTTTAGATGTGGTTTGTGAGAAGAACACACATGCAATGACACTGGTGGATCCATATGTGGTTTGTGAGAAGAACACACATCCAATTACACTAGGTGTGGTTCATGAAAAGAACACACATCCAATGACACTGGTGGATCCTTATGTGGTTTGTGAGAAGAACACACATTTCAATGACTCTAGATGTGGTTTCTGAAAAGAACACACATGCAATGACACTGGTGGATCCATATATGGTTTGTGAGAAGAACACACATCCAATGACACTGGGTGTGGTTCATGAAAAGAACACACATCCAATGACACTGGTGGATCCTTATGCGGTTTGTGAAAAGAACACACATGCAATGACTCTAGATGTGGTTTGTGAGAAGAACACACATGCAATGACACTGGTGGATCCATATGTGGTTTGTGAGAATAACACACATCCAATGACACTGGTGGATCCATTTGTGGTTTGTGAGAAGAACACTCATGCAATGACACTGGGTGTGGTTCATGAAAAGAACACACATCCAATGAACTCTGGTGGATCCATATGTGGTTTGTGAGAAGAACACACATGCAATGACTCTAGATGTGGTTTGTGAGAAGAACACACATGGAATGACACTGGTGGATCCATATGTGGTTTGTGAGAAGAACACACATCCAATTACACTGGGTGTGGTTCATGAAAAGAACACACATCCAATGACACTGGTGGATCCTTATGTGGTTTGTGAGAAGAACACACATTTCAATGACTCTAGATGTGGTTTCTGAAAAGAACACACATGCAAATACACTGGTGGATCCATATGTGGTTTGTGAGAAGAACACACATCCAATTACACTGGGTGTGGTTCATGAAAAGAACACACATCCAATGACACTGGTGGATCCTTCTGTGGTTTGTGAGAAGGACACACATTTCAATGACTCTAGATGTGGTTTCTGAAAGGAACACACATGCAATGACACTGGTGGATCCATATGTGGTTTGTGAGAAGAACACACATCCAATTTCACTGGGTGTGGTTCATGAAAAGAACACACATCCAATGACACTGGTGGATCCTTATGTGGTTTGTGAAAAGAACACACATGCAATGACTCTAGATGTGGTTTGTGAGAAGAACACACATGCAATGACACTGGTGGATCCATATGTGGTTTGTGAGAAGAACACACATCCAATGACTCTGTTTGTGGTTTATGAGAAGAACACGCATGCAATGACACTGGTGGATCCATATGGGGTTTGTGAGAAGAACACACATCCAATTACACTGGGTATGGCTCATGAAAAGAACACACATCCAATGACACTGGTGGATCCTTATGTGGTTTGTGAAAAGAACACACATGCAATGACACTAGATGTGGCTTGTGAGAAGAACACACATGCAATGACACTGGTGGATCCATATGTGGTTTGTGAGAAGAACACACATCCAATGACACTGGGTGTGGTTCATGAAAAGAATACACATCCAATGAACTCTGGTGGATCCATATGTGGTTTGTGAGAAGAACACACATGCAATGACTCTAGATGTGGTTTGTGTGAAGAACACACATGCAATGACACTGGTGGATCCTTATATGGTTTGTGAAAAGAACACACATGCAATGACTCTAGATGTGGTTTGTGAGAAGAACACACATGCAATGACACTGGTGGATCCATATGTGGTTTGTGAGAATAACACACATCCAATGACACTGGTGGATCCATTTGTGGTTTGTGAGAAGAACACTCATGCAATGACACTGGGTGTGGTTCATGAAAAGAACACACATCCAATGACACTGGCGGATCTTTATGCGGTTTGTGAAAAGAACACACATGCAATGACTCTAGATGTGGTTTGTGAGAAGAACACACATGCAATGACACTGGTGGATCCATATGTGGTTTGTGAGAATAACACACATCCAATGACACTGGTGGATCCATTTGTGGTTTGTGAGAAGAACACTCATGCAATGACACTGGGTGTGGTTCATGAAAAGAACACACCTCCAATGAACTCTGGTGGATCCATATGTGGTTTGTGAGAAGAACACACATGCAATGACTTTAGATGTGGTTTGTGAGAAGAACACACATGCAATGACACTGGTGGATCCATATGTAGTTTGTGAGAAGAACACACATCCAATTACACTAGGTGTGGTTCATGAAAAGAACACACATCCAATGACACTGGTGGATCCTTATGTGGTTTGTGAGAAGAACACACATTTCAATGACTCTAGATGTGGTTTCTCAAAAGAACACACATGCAATGACACTGGTGGATCCATATATGGTTTGTGAGAAGAACACACATCCAATGACACTGGGTGTGGTTCATGAAAAGAACACACATCCAATGACACTGGTGGATCCTTATGCGGTTTGTGAAAAGAACACACATGCAATGACTCTAGATGTGGTTTGTGAGAAGAACACACATGCAATGACACTGGTGGATCCATATGTGGTTTGTGAGAATAACACACATCCAATGACACTGGTGGATCCATTTGTGGTTTGTGAGAAGAACACTCATGCAATGACACTGGGTGTGGTTCATGAAAAGAACACACATCCAATGAACTCTGGTGGATCCATATGTGGTTTGTGAGAAGAACACACATGCAATGACTCTAGATGTGGTTTGTGAGAAGAACACACATGGAATGACACTGGTGGATCCATATGTGGTTTGTGAGAAGAACACACATCCAATGACACTGGGTGTGGTTCATGAAAAGAACACACATCCAATGACACTGGTGGATCCTTATGCGGTTTGTGAAAAGAACACACATGCAATGACTCTAGATGTGGTTTGTGAGAAGAACACACATGCAATGACACTGGTGGATACATATGTGGTTTGTGAGAATAACACACATCCAATGACACTGGTGGATCCATTTGTGGTTTGTGAGAAGAACACTCATGCAATGACACTGGGTGTGGTTCATGAAAAGAACACACATCCAATGAACTCTGGTGGATCCATATGTGGTTTGTGAGAAGAACACACATGCAATGACTCTAGATGTGGTTTGTGAGAAGAACACACATGGAATGACACTGGTGGATCCATATGTGGTTTGTGAGAAGAACACACATCCAATTACACTGGGTGTGGTTCATGAAAAGAACACACATCCAATGACACTGGTGGATCCTTATGTGGTTTGTGAGAAGAACACACATTTCAATGACTCTAGATGTGGTTTCTGAAAAGAACACACATGCAAATACACTGGTGGATCCATATGTGGTTTGTGAGAAGAACACACATCCAATTACACTGGGTGTGGTTCATGAAAAGAACACACATCCAATGACACTGGTGGATCCTTCTGTGGTTTGTGAGAAGGACACACATTTCAATGACTCTAGATGTGGTTTCTGAAAGGAACACACATGCAATGACACTGGTGGATCCATATGTGGTTTGTGAGAAGAACACACATCCAATTTCACTGGGTGTGGTTCATGAAAAGAACACACATCCAATGACACTGGTGGATCCTTATGTGGTTTGTGAAAAGAACACACATGCAATGACTCTAGATGTGGTTTGTGAGAAGAACACACATGCAATGACACTGGTGGATCCATATGTGGTTTGTGAGAAGAACACACATCCAATGACTCTGTTTGTGGTTTATGAGAAGAACACACATGCAATGACACTGGTGGATCCATATGGGGTTTGTGAGAAGAACACACATCCAATTACACTGGGTATGGCTCATGAAAAGAACACACATCCAATGACACTGGTGGATCCTTATGTGGTTTGTGAAAAGAACACACATGCAATGACACTAGATGTGGCTTGTGAGAAGAACACACATGCAATGACACTGGTGGATCCATATGTGGTTTGTGAGAAGAACACACATCCAATGACACTGGGTGTGGTTCATGAAAAGAATACACATCCAATGAACTCTGGTGGATCCATATGTGGTTTGTGAGAAGAACACACATGCAATGACTCTAGATGTGGTTTGTGTGAAGAACACACATGCAATGACACTGGTGGATCCTTATATGGTTTGTAAAAAGAACACACATGTAATGACTCTAGATGTGGTTTGTGAGAATAACACACATGCAATGACACTGGTGGATCCATATGTGGTTTGTGAGAATAACACACATCCAATGACACTGGTGGATCCATTTGTGGTTTGTGAGAAGAACACTCATGCAATGACACTGGGTGTGGTTCATGAAAAGAACACACATCCAATGACACTGGTGGATCTTTATGCGGTTTGTGAAAAGAACACACATGCAATGACTCTAGATGTGGTTTGTGAGAAGAACACACATGCAATGACACTGGTGGATCCATATGTGGTTTGTGAGAATAACACACATCCAATGACACTGGTGGATCCATTTGTGGTTTGTGAGAAGAACACTCATGCAATGACACTGGGTGTGGTTCATGAAAAGAACACACCTCCAATGAACTCTGGTGGATCCATATGTGGTTTGTGAGAAGAACACACATGCAATGACTTTAGATGTGGTTTGTGAGAAGAACACACATGCAATGACACTGGTGGATCCATATGTAGTTTGTGAGAAGAACACACATCCAATTACACTAGGTGTGGTTCATGAAAAGAACACACATCCAATGACACTGGTGGATCCTTATGTGGTTTGTGAGAAGAACACACATTTCAATGACTCTAGATGTGGTTTCTGAAAAGAACACACATGCAATGACACTGGTGGATCCATATATGGTTTGTGAGAAGAACACACATCCAATGACACTGGGTGTGGTTCATGAAAAGAACACACATCCAATGACACTGGTGGATCCTTATGCGGTTTGTGAAAAGAACACACATGCAATGACTCTAGATGTGGTTTGTGAGAAGAACACACATGCAATGACACTGGTGGATCCATATGTGGTTTGTGAGAATAACACACATCCAATGACACTGGTGGATCCATTTGTGGTTTGTGAGAAGAACACTCATGCAATGACACTGGGTGTGGTTCATGAAAAGAACACACATCCAATGAACTCTGGTGGATCCATATGTGGTTTGTGAGAAGAACACACATGCAATGACTCTAGATGTGGTTTGTGAGAAGAACACACATGGAATGACACTGGTGGATCCATATGTGGTTTGTGAGAAGAACACACATCCAATTACACTGGGTGTGGTTCATGAAAAGAACACACATGCAATGACACTGGTGGATCCATATATGGTTTGTGAGAAGAACACACATCCAATGACACTGGGTGTGGTTCATGAAAAGAACACACATCCAATGACACTGGTGGATCTTTATGCGGTTTGTGAAAAGAACACACATGCAATGACTCTAGATGTGGTTTGTGAGAAGAACACACATGCAATGACACTGGTGGATCCATATGTGGTTTGTGAGAATAACACACATCCAATGACACTGGTGGATCCATTTGTGGTTTGTGAGAAGAACACTCATGCAATGACACTGGGTGTGGTTCATGAAAAGAACACACCTCCAATGAACTCTGGTGGATCCATATGTGGTTTGTGAGAAGAACACACATGCAATGACTTTAGATGTGGTTTGTGAGAAGAACACACATGCAATGACACTGGTGGATCCATATGTAGTTTGTGAGAAGAACACACATCCAATTACACTAGGTGTGGTTCATGAAAAGAACACACATCCAATGACACTGGTGGATCCTTATGTGGTTTGTGAGAAGAACACACATTTCAATGACTCTAGATGTGGTTTCTCAAAAGAACACACATGCAATGACACTGGTGGATCCATATATGGTTTGTGAGAAGAACACACATCCAATGACACTGGGTGTGGTTCATGAAAAGAACACACATCCAATGACACTGGTGGATCCTTATGCGGTTTGTGAAAAGAACACACATGCAATGACTCTAGATGTGGTTTGTGAGAAGAACACACATGCAATGACACTGGTGGATCCATATGTGGTTTGTGAGAATAACACACATCCAATGACACTGGTGGATCCATTTGTGGTTTGTGAGAAGAACACTCATGCAATGACACTGGGTGTGGTTCATGAAAAGAACACACATCCAATGAACTCTGGTGGATCCATATGTGGTTTGTGAGAAGAACACACATGCAATGACTCTAGATGTGGTTTGTGAGAAGAACACACATGGAATGACACTGGTGGATCCATATGTGGTTTGTGAGAAGAACACACATCCAATGACACTGGGTGTGGTTCATGAAAAGAACACACATCCAATGACACTGGTGGATCCTTATGCGGTTTGTGAAAAGAACACACATGCAATGACTCTAGATGTGGTTTGTGAGAAGAACACACATGCAATGACACTGGTGGATCCATATGTGGTTTGTGAGAATAACACACATCCAATGACACTGGTGGATCCATTTGTGGTTTGTGAGAAGAACACTCATGCAATGACACTGGGTGTGGTTCATGAAAAGAACACACATCCAATGAACTCTGGTGGATCCATATGTGGTTTGTGAGAAGAACACACATGCAATGACTCTAGATGTGGTTTGTGAGAAGAACACACATGGAATGACACTGGTGGATCCATATGTGGTTTGTGAGAAGAACACACATCCAATTACACTGGGTGTGGTTCATGAAAAGAACACACATCCAATGACACTGGTGGATCCTTATGTGGTTTGTGAGAAGAACACACATTTCAATGACTCTAGATGTGGTTTCTGAAAAGAACACACATGCAAATACACTGGTGGATCCATATGTGGTTTGTGAGAAGAACACACATCCAATTACACTGCGTGTGGTTCATGAAAAGAACACACATCCAATGACACTGGTGGATCCTTCTGTGGTTTGTGAGAAGGACACACATTTCAATGACTCTAGATGTGGTTTCTGAAAGGAACACACATGCAATGACACTGGTGGATCCATATGTGGTTTGTGAGAAGAACACACATCCAATTTCACTGGGTGTGGTTCATGAAAAGAACACACATCCAATGACACTGGTGGATCCTTATGTGGTTTGTGAAAAGAACACACATGCAATGACTCTAGATGTGGTTTGTGAGAAGAACACACATGCAATGACACTGGTGGATCCATATGTGGTTTGTGAGAAGAACACACATCCAATGACTCTGTTTGTGGTTTATGAGAAGAACACACATGCAATGACACTGGTGGATCCATATGGGGTTTGTGAGAAGAACACACATCCAATTACACTGGGTATGGCTCATGAAAAGAACACACATCCAATGACACTGGTGGATCCTTATGTGGTTTGTGAAAAGAACACACATGCAATGACACTAGATGTGGCTTGTGAGAAGAACACACATGCAATGACACTGGTGGATCCATATGTGGTTTGTGAGAAGAACACACATCCAATGACACTGGGTGTGGTTCATGAAAAGAATACACATCCAATGAACTCTGGTGGATCCATATGTGGTTTGTGAGAAGAACACACATGCAATGACTCTAGATGTGGTTTGTGTGAAGAACACACATGCAATGACACTGGTGGATCCTTATATGGTTTGTGAAAAGAACACACATGTAATGACTCTAGATGTGGTTTGTGAGAATAACACACATGCAATGACACTGGTGGATCCATATGTGGTTTGTGAGAATAACACACATCCAATGACACTGGTGGATCCATTTGTGGTTTGTGAGAAGAACACTCATGCAATGACACTGGGTGTGGTTCATGAAAAGAACACACATCCAATGACACTGGTGGATCTTTATGCGGTTTGTGAAAAGAACACACATGCAATGACTCTAGATGTGGTTTGTGAGAAGAACACACATGCAATGACACTGGTGGATCCATATGTGGTTTGTGAGAATAACACACATCCAATGACACTGGTGGATCCATTTGTGGTTTGTGAGAAGAACACTCATGCAATGACACTGGGTGTGGTTCATGAAAAGAACACACCTCCAATGAACTCTGGTGGATCCATATGTGGTTTGTGAGAAGAACACACATGCAATGACTTTAGATGTGGTTTGTGAGAAGAACACACATGCAATGACACTGGTGGATCCATATGTAGTTTGTGAGAAGAACACACATCCAATTACACTAGGTGTGGTTCATGAAAAGAACACACATCCAATGACACTGGTGGATCCTTATGTGGTTTGTGAGAAGAACACACATTTCAATGACTCTAGATGTGGTTTCTCAAAAGAACACACATGCAATGACACTGGTGGATCCATATATGGTTTGTGAGAAGAACACACATCCAATGACACTGGGTGTGGTTCATGAAAAGAACACACATCCAATGACACTGGTGGATCCTTATGCGGTTTGTGAAAAGAACACACATGCAATGACTCTAGATGTGGTTTGTGAGAAGAACACACATGCAATGACACTGGTGGATCCATATGTGGTTTGTGAGAATAACACACATCCAATGACACTGGTGGATCCATTTGTGGTTTGTGAGAAGAACACTCATGCAATGACACTGGGTGTGGTTCATGAAAAGAACACACATCCAATGAACTCTGGTGGATCCATATGTGGATTGTGAGAAGAACACACATGCAATGACTCTAGATGTGGTTTGTGAGAAGAACACACATGGAATGACACTGGTGGATCCATATGTGGTTTGTGAGAAGAACACACATCCAATTACACTGGGTGTGGTTCATGAAAAGAACACACATCCAATGACACTGGTGGATCCTTATGTGGTTTGTGAGAAGAACACACATTTCAATGACTCTAGATGTGGTTTCTGAAAAGAACACACATGCAAATACACTGGTGGATCCATATGTGGTTTGTGAGAAGAACACACATCCAATTACACTGGGTGTGGTTCATGAAAAGAA
This sequence comes from Avena sativa, assembly GCA_916181665.1. NCBI lineage: Eukaryota > Viridiplantae > Streptophyta > Magnoliopsida > Poales > Poaceae > Avena > Avena sativa. The sequence goes on from OV702290.1 coordinate 203,041,877, forward strand.
CACACATCCAATGACACTGGTGGATCCTTCTGTGGTTTGTGAGAAGGACACACATTTCAATGACTCTAGATGTGGTTTCTGAAAGGAACACACATGCAATGACACTGGTGGATCCATATGTGGTTTGTGAGAAGAACACACATCCAATTTCACTGGGTGTGGTTCATGAAAAGAACACACATCCAATGACACTGGTGGATCCTTATGTGGTTTGTGAAAAGAACACACATGCAATGACTCTAGATGTGGTTTGTGAGAAGAACACACATGCAATGACACTGGTGGATCCATATGTGGTTTGTGAGAAGAACACACATCCAATGACTCTGTTTGTGGTTTATGAGAAGAACACACATGCAATGACACTGGTGGATCCATATGGGGTTTGTGAGAAGAACACACATCCAATTACACTGGGTGTGGCTCATGAAAAGAACACACATCCAATGACACTGGTGGATCCTTATGTGGTTTGTGAAAAGAACACACATGCAATGACACTAGATGTGGCTTGTGAGAAGAACACACATGCAATGACACTGGTGGATCCATATGTGGTTTGTGAGAAGAACACACATCCAATGACACTGGGTGTGGTTCATGAAAAGAATACACATCCAATGAACTCTGGTGGATCCATATGTGGTTTGTGAGAAGAACACACATGCAATGACTCTAGATGTGGTTTGTGTGAAGAACACACATGCAATGACACTGGTGGATCCTTATATGGTTTGTGAAAAGAACACACATGCAATGACTCTAGATGTGGTTTGTGAGAAGAACACACATGCAATGACACTGGTGGATCCATATGTGGTTTGTGAGAATAACACACATCCAATGACACTGGTGGATCCATTTGTGGTTTGTGAGAAGAACACTCATGCAATGACACTGGGTGTGGTTCATGAAAAGAACACACATCTAATGAACTCTGGTGGACCCTTATGTGGTTTGTGAGAAGAACACACATGCAATGACTCTAGATGTGGTTTGTGAGAAGAACACACATGCCATAACACTAGTGGATCCATATGTGGTTGGTGAGAAGAACACACATCCAATTACACTGGGTGTGGTTCATGAAAAGAACACACATCCAATGACACTGGTGGATCCTTATGTAGTTTGTGAAAGGAACACACATTCAATGACTCTAAATGTGGTTTGTGAGAAGAACACACATGCAATGACACTGGTGGATCCATATGTGGTTTGTGAGAAGAACACACATCCAATGACACTGGTGGATCCATATGTGCTTTGTGAGAAGAACACACACGCAATGACTCTGTTTGTGGTTTATGAGAAGAACACACATGCAATGACACTGGTGGATCCATATGTGGTTTGTGAGAAGAACACACATTTGAATGACTCTAGATGTGGTTTGTGAAAAGAACACACATGCAATGACACTAGTGGATCCATATGTGGTTTGTGAGAAGAACACAAATCCAATGACACTTGTGGATCCATATGTGGTTTGTGAGAAGAACGCACATCCAATGACACTTGGTGTTGTTCATGAAAAGAACACACATCCAATGACACTGGTGGATCCTTATATGGTTTGTGAAAAGAACACACATGCAATGACTCTAGATGTGGTTTGTGAGAAGAACACACATGCAATGACACTGGTGAATCCTTATGTGATTTGTGAAAAGAACACACATCGAATGACTCTAGATGTGGTTTGTGAGAAGAACACACATGCAATGACACTGGTGGATCCATATGTGGTTTGTGAGAAGAACACACATCCAATGACACTGCTGGATCCGTATGTGGTTTGTGAGAAGAACACACATGCAATGACTCTGTTTGTGGTTTATGAGAAGAACACACATGCAATGACACTAGTGGATCCATATGTGGTTTGTGAGAAGAACAGACATTTCAATGACTCTAGATGTGGTTTGTGAAAAGAACACACATGCAATGACACTAGTGGATCCATATGTGGTTTGTGAGAAGAACACAAATCCAATGACACTTGTGGATCCATATGTGGTTTGTGAGAAGAACACACATCCAATGACACTGGGCGTTGTTCATGAAAAGAACACACATCCAATGACACTGGTGGATCCTTATATGGTTTGTGAAAAGAACACACATGCAATGACTCTAGATGTGGTTTGTGAGAAGAACACACAAGCAATGACACTGGTGGATCCATATGTGGTTTGTGAGAAGAACACACATCGAATGACACTGGTGGATCCATATGTGGTTTGTGAGAAGAACACACATGCAATGACACTGGGTGTGGTTCATGAAAAGAACACACATCCAATGAACTCTGGTGGATCCATATGTGGTTTGTGAGAAGAACACACATGCAATGACTCTAACTGTGGTTTGTGAGAAAAACACACATGCAATCACACTGGTGGATCCAAATGTGGTTTGTGACATGAACACACATCCAATGACACTGGTGGATCCATGTGTGGTTTGTGAGAAGAACGCACATCCAAAACACACATGCAATGACACTGGTGGATCCATATGTGGTTTGTGAGAAGAACACACATGCAACGACACTAGGTGTGGTTCATGAAAAGAACACACATCCGATGAACTCTGGTGGATCCATATGTGGTTTGTGAGAAGAACACACATGCAAAGACTCTAGATGTGGTTTGTGTGAAGAACACACATGCAACGACAATGGTGGATCCATATGTGGTCTGTGAGAAGAACACACATCCAATTACACTGGGTGTGGTTCATGAAAAGAACACACATCCAATGACATTGGCGGATCTTTATGCGGTTTGTGAAAAGAACACACATGCAATGACTCTAGATGTGGTTTGTGAGAAGAACACACATGCAATGACACTGGTGGATCCATATGTGGTTTGTGAGAATAACACACATCCAATGACACTGGTGGATCCATTTGTGGTTTGTGAGAAGAACACTCATGCAATGACACTGGGTGTGGTTCATGAAAAGAACACACCTCCAATGAACTCTGGTGGATCCATATGTGGTTTGTGAGAAGAACACACATGCAATGACTTTAGATGTGGTTTGTGAGAAGAACACACATGCAATGACACTGGTGGATCCATATGTGGTTTGTGAGAAGAACACACATCCAATTACACTGGGTGTGGTTCATGAAAAGAACACACATCCAATGACACAGGTGGATCCTTATGTGGTTTGTGAGAAGAACACACATTTCAATGACTCTAGATGTGGTTTCTGAAAAGAACACACATGCAATGACACTGGTGGATCCATATATGGTTTGTGAGAAGAACACACATCCAATGACACTAGGTGTGGTTCATGAAAAGAACACACATCCAATGACACTGGTGGATCCTTATGCAGTTTGTGAAAAGAACACACATGCAATGACTCTAGATGTGGTTTGTGAGAAGAACACACATGCAATGACACTGGTGGATCCATATGTGGTTTGTGAGAATAACACACATCCAATGACACTGGTGGATCCATTTGTGGTTTGTGAGAAGAACACTCATGCAATGACACTGGGTGTGGTTCATGAAAAGAACACACATCCAATGAACTCTGGTGGATCCATATGTGGTTTGTGAGAAGAACACACATGCAATGACTCTAGATGTGGTTTGTGAGAAGAACACACATGGAATGACACTGGTGGATCCATATGTGGTTTGTGAGAAGAACACACATCCAATTACACTGGGTGTGGTTCATGAAAAGAACACACATCCAATGACACTGGTGGATCCTTATGTGGTTTGTGAGAAGATCACACATTTCAATGACTCTAGATGTGGTTTCTGAAAAGAACACACATGCAAAGACACTGGTGGATCCATATGTGGTTTGTGAGAAGAACACACATCCAATTACACTGGGTGTGGTTCATGAAAAGAACACACATCCAATGACACTGGTGGATCCTTCTGTGGTTTGTGAGAAGGACACACATTTCAATGACTCTAGATGTGGTTTCTGAAAGGAACACACATGCAATGACACTGGTGGATCCATATGTGGTTTGTGAGAAGAACACACATCCAATTTCACTGGGTGTGGTTCATGAAAAGTACACACATCCAATGACACTGGTGGATACTTATGTGGTTTGTGAAAAGAACACACATGCAATGACTCTAGATGTGGTTTGTGAGAAGAACACACATGCAATGACACTGGTGGATCCATATGTGGTTTGTGAGAAGAACACACATCCAATGACTCTGTTTGTGGTTTATGAGAAGAACACACATGCAATGACACTGGTGGATCCATATGGGGTTTGTGAGAAGAACACACATCCAATTACACTGGGTGTGGTTCATGAAAAGAACACACATCCAATGACACTGGTGGATCCTTATGTGGTTTGTGAAAAGAACACACATGCAATGACACTAGATGTGGCTTGTGAGAAGAACACACATGCAATGACACTGGTGGATCCATATGTGGTTTGTGAGAAGAACACACATCCAATGACACTGGGTGTGGTTCATGAAAAGAATACACATCCAATGAACTCTGGTGGATCCATATGTGGTTTGTGAGAAGAACACACATGCAATGACTCTAGATGTGGTTTGTGTGAAGAACACACATGCAATGACACTGGTGGATCCTTATATGGTTTGTGAAAAGAACACACATGCAATGACTCTAGATGTGGTTTGTGAGAAGAACACACATGCAATGACACTGGTGGATCCATATGTGGTTTGTGAGAATAACACACATCCAATGACATTGGTGGATCCATTTGTGGTTTGTGAGAAGAACACTCATGCAATGACACTGGGTGTGGTTCATGAAAAGAACACACATCCAATGAACTCTGGTGGATCCATATGTGGTTTGTGAGAAGAACACACATGCAATGACTCTAGATGTGGTTTGTGAGAAGAACACACATGGAATGACACTGGTGGATCCATATGTGGTTTGTGAGAAGAACACACATCCAATTACACTGGGTGTGGTTCATGAAAAGAACACACATCCAATGACACTGGTGGATCCTTATGTGGTTTGTGAGAAGAACACACATTTCAATGACTCTAGATGTGGTTTCTGAAAAGAACACACATGCAATGACACTGGTGGATCCATATGTGGTTTGTGAGAAGAACACACATCCAATTACACTGGGTGTGGTTCATGAAAAGAACACACATCCAATGACACTGGTGGATCCTTATGTGGTTTGTGAGAAGAACACACATTTCAATGACTCTAGATGTGGTTTCTGAAAAGAACACACATGCAATGACACTGGTGGATCCATATATGGTTTGTGAGAAGAACACACATCCAATGACACTAGGTGTGGTTCATGAAAAGAACACACATCCAATGACACTGGTGGATCCTTATGCAGTTTGTGAAAAGAACACACATGCAATGACTCTAGATGTGGTTTGTGAGAAGAACACACATGCAATGACACTGGTGGATCCATATGTGGTTTGTGAGAATAACACACATCCAATGACACTGGTGGATCCATTTGTGGTTTGTGAGAAGAACACTCATGCAATGACACTGGGTGTGGTTCATGAAAAGAACACACATCCAATGAACTCTGGTGGATCCATATGTGGTTTGTGAGAAGAACACACATGCAATGACTCTAGATGTGGTTTGTGAGAAGAACACACATGGAATGACACTGGTGGATCCATATGTGGTTTGTGAGAAGAACACACATCCAATTACACTGGGTGTGGTTCATGAAAAGAACACACATCCAATGACACTGGTGGATCCTTATGTGGTTTGTGAGAAGATCACACATTTCAATGACTCTAGATGTGGTTTCTGAAAAGAACACACATGCAAAGACACTGGTGGATCCATATGTGGTTTGTGAGAAGAACACACATCCAATTACACTGGGTGTGGTTCATGAAAAGAACACACATCCAATGACACTGGTGGATCCTTCTGTGGTTTGTGAGAAGAACACACATGCAATGACTCTAGATGTGGTTTGTGTGAAGAACACACATGCAATGACACTGGTGGATCCTTATATGGTTTGTGAAAAGAACACACATGCAATGACTCTAGATGTGGTTTGTGAGAAGAACACACATGCAATGACACTGGTGGATCCATATGTGGTTTGTGAGAATAACACACATCCAATGACATTGGTGGATCCATTTGTGGTTTGTGAGAAGAACACTCATGCAATGACACTGGGTGTGGTTCATGAAAAGAACACACATCCAATGAACTCTGGTGGATCCATATGTGGTTTGTGAGAAGAACACACATGCAATGACTCTAGATGTGGTTTGTGAGAAGAACACACATGGAATGACACTGGTGGATCCATATGTGGTTTGTGAGAAGAACACACATCCAATTACACTGGGTGTGGTTCATGAAAAGAACACACATCCAATGACACTGGTGGATCCTTATGTGGTTTGTGAGAAGAACACACATTTCAATGACTCTAGATGTGGTTTCTGAAAAGAACACACATGCAATGACACTGGTGGATCCATATGTGGTTTGTGAGAAGAACACACATCCAATTACACTGGGTGTGGTTCATGAAAAGAACACACATCCAATGACACTGGTGGATCCTTATGTGGTTTGTGAGAAGAACACACATTTCAATGACTCTAGATGTGGTTTCTGAAAAGAACACACATGCAATGACACTGGTGGATCCATATATGGTTTGTGAGAAGAACACACATCCAATGACACTAGGTGTGGTTCATGAAAAGAACACACATCCAATGACACTGGTGGATCCTTATGCAGTTTGTGAAAAGAACACACATGCAATGACTCTAGATGTGGTTTGTGAGAAGAACACACATGCAATGACACTGGTGGATCCATATGTGGTTTGTGAGAATAACACACATCCAATGACACTGGTGGATCCATTTGTGGTTTGTGAGAAGAACACTCATGCAATGACACTGGGTGTGGTTCATGAAAAGAACACACATCCAATGAACTCTGGTGGATCCATATGTGGTTTGTGAGAAGAACACACATGCAATGACTCTAGATGTGGTTTGTGAGAAGAACACACATGGAATGACACTGGTGGATCCATATGTGGTTTGTGAGAAGAACACACATCCAATTACACTGGGTGTGGTTCATGAAAAGAACACACATCCAATGACACTGGTGGATCCTTATGTGGTTTGTGAGAAGATCACACATTTCAATGACTCTAGATGTGGTTTCTGAAAAGAACACACATGCAAAGACACTGGTGGATCCATATGTGGTTTGTGAGAAGAACACACATCCAATTACACTGGGTGTGGTTCATGAAAAGAACACACATCCAATGACACTGGTGGATCCTTCTGTGGTTTGTGAGAAGGACACACATTTCAATGACTCTAGATGTGGTTTCTGAAAGGAACACACATGCAATGACACTGGTGGATCCATATGTGGTTTGTGAGAAGAACACACATCCAATTTCACTGGGTGTGGTTCATGAAAAGAACACACATCCAATGACACTGGTGGATACTTATGTGGTTTGTGAAAAGAACACACATGCAATGACTCTAGATGTGGTTTGTGAGAAGAACACACATGCAATGACACTGGTGGATCCATATGTGGTTTGTGAGAAGAACACACATCCAATGACTCTGTTTGTGGTTTATGAGAAGAACACACATGCAATGACACTGGTGGATCCATATGGGGTTTGTGAGAAGAACACACATCCAATTACACTGGGTGTGGTTCATGAAAAGAACACACATCCAATGACACTGGTGGATCCTTATGTGGTTTGTGAAAAGAACACACATGCAATGACACTAGATGTGGCTTGTGAGAAGAACACACATGCAATGACACTGGTGGATCCATATGTGGTTTGTGAGAAGAACACACATCCAATGACACTGGGTGTGGTTCATGAAAAGAATACACATCCAATGAACTCTGGTGGATCCATATGTGGTTTGTGAGAAGAACACACATGCAATGACTCTAGATGTGGTTTGTGTGAAGAACACACATGCAATGACACTGGTGGATCCTTATATGGTTTGTGAAAAGAACACACATGCAATGACTCTAGATGTGGTTTGTGAGAAGAACACACATGCAATGACACTGGTGGATCCATATGTGGTTTGTGAGAATAACACACATCCAATGACATTGGTGGATCCATTTGTGGTTTGTGAGAAGAACACTCATGCAATGACACTGGGTGTGGTTCATGAAAAGAACACACATCCAATGAACTCTGGTGGATCCATATGTGGTTTGTGAGAAGAACACACATGCAATGACTCTAGATGTGGTTTGTGAGAAGAACACACATGGAATGACACTGGTGGATCCATATGTGGTTTGTGAGAAGAACACACATCCAATTACACTGGGTGTGGTTCATGAAAAGAACACACATCCAATGACACTGGTGGATCCTTATGTGGTTTGTGAGAAGAACACACATTTCAATGACTCTAGATGTGGTTTGTGAAAAGAACACACATGCAAAGACACTGGTAGATCCATATGTGGTTTGTGAGAAGAACACACATCCAATTACACTGGGTGTGGTTCATGAAAAGAACACACATCCAATGACACTGGTGGATCCTTCTGTGGTTTGTGAGAAGGACACACATTTCAATGACTCTAGATGTGGTTTCTGAAAGGAACACACATGCAATGACACTGGTGGATCCATATGTGGTTTGTGAGAAGAACACACATCCAATTTCACTGGGTGTGGTTCATGAAAAGAACACACATCCAATGACACTGGTGGATCCTTATGTGGTTTGTGAAAAGAACACACATGCAATGACTCTAGATGTGGTTTGTGAGAAGAACACACATGCAATGACACTGGTGGATCCATATGTGGTTTGTGAGAAGAACACACATCCAATGACTCTGTTTGTGGTTTATGAGAAGAACACACATGCAATGACACTGGTGGATCCATATGGGGTTTGTGAGAAGAACACACATCCAATTACACTGGGTGTGGTTCATGAAAAGAACACACATCCAATGACACTGGTGGATCCTTATGTGGTTTGTGAAAAGAACACACATGCAATGACACTAGATGTGGCTTGTGAGAAGAACACACATGCAATGACACTGGTGGATCCATATGTGGTTTGTGAGAAGAACACACATCCAATGACACTGGGTGTGGTTCATGAAAAGAATACACATCCAATGAACTCTGGTGGATCCATATGTGGTTTGTGAGAAGAACACACATGCAATGACTCTAGATGTGGTTTGTGTGAAGAACACACATGCAATGACACTGGTGGATCCTTATATGGTTTGTGAAAAGAACACACATGCAATGACTCTAGATGTGGTTTGTGAGAAGAACACACATGCAATGACACTGGTGGATCCATATGTGGTTTGTGAGAATAACACACATCCAATGACACTGGTGGATCCATTTGTGGTTTGTGAGAAGAACACTCATGCAATGACACTGGGTGTGGTTCATGAAAAGAACACACATCTAATGAACTCTGGTGGACCCTTATGTGGTTTGTGAGAAGAACACACATGCAATGACTCTAGATGTGGTTTGTGAGAAGAACACACATGCCATAACACTAGTGGATCCATATGTGGTTTGTGAGAAGAACACACATCCAATTACACTGGGTGTGGTTCATGAAAAGAACACACATCCAATGACACTGGTGGATCCTTATGTAGTTTGTGAAAGGAACACACATGCAATGACTCTAGATGTGGTTTGTGAGAAGAACACACATGCAATGACACTGGTGGATCCATATGTGGTTTGTGAGAAGAACACACATCCAATGACACTGGTGGATCCATATGTGCTTTGTGAGAAGAACACACATGCAATGACTCTGTTTGTGGTTTATGAGAAGAACACACATGCAATGACACTGGTGGATCAATATGTGGTTTGTGAGAAGAACACACATTTCAATGACTCTAGATGTATTTTGTGAAAAGAACACACATGCAATGACACTAGTGGATCCATATGTGGTTTGTGAGAAGAACACAAATCCAATGACACTTGTGGATCCATATATGGTTTGTGAGAAGAACACACATCCAATGACACTGGGTGTTGTTCATGAAAAGAACACACATCCAATGACACTGGTGGATCCTTATATGGTTTGTGAAAAGAACACACATGCAATGACTCTAGATGTGGTTTGTGAGAAGAACACACATGCAATGACACTGGTGGATCCTTATATGGTTTGTGAAAAGAACACACATCGAATGACTCTAGATGTGGTTTGTGAGAAGAACACACATGCAATGACACTGGTGGATCCATATGTGGTTTGTGAGAAGAACACACATCCAAGGACACTGCTGGATCCGTATGTGGTTTGTGAGAAGAACACACATGCAATGACTCTGTTTGTGGTTTATGAGAAGAACACACATGCAATGACACTAGTGGATCCATATGTGGTTTGTGAGAAGAACACACATTTCAATGACTCTAGATGTGGTTTGTGAAAAGAACACACATGCAATGACACTAGTGGATCCATATGTGGTTTGTGAGAAGAACACAAATCCAATGACACTTGTGGATCCATATGTGGTCTGTGAGAAGAACACACATCCAATGACACTGGGCGTTGTTCATGAAAAGAACACGCATCCAATGACACTGGTGGGTCCTTATATGGTTTGTGAAAAGAACACACATGCAACGACTCTAGATGTGGTTTGTGAGAAGAACACACAAGCAATGACACTGGTGGATCCATATGTGGTTTGTGAGAAGAACACACATCGAATGACACTGGTGGATCCATATGTGGTTTGTGAGAAGAACACACATGCAATGACACTGGGTGTGGTTCATGAAAAGAACACACATCCAATGAACTCTGGTGGATCCATATGTGGTTTGTGAGAAGAACACACATGCAATGACTCTAACTGTGGTTTGTGAGAAAAACACACATGCAATCACACTGGTGGATCCAAATGTGGTTTGTGACATGAACACACATCCAATGACACTGGTGGATCCATGTGTGGTTTGTGAGAAGAACGCACATCCAAAACACACATGCAATGACACTGGTGGATCCATATGTGGTTTGTGAGAAGAACACACATGCAACGACACTAGGTGTGGTTCATGAAAAGAACACACATCCGATGAACTCTGGTGGATCCATATGTGGTTTGTGAGAAGAACACACATGCAAAGACTCTAGATGTGTTTTGTGTGAAGAACACACATGCAACGACAATGGTGGATCCATATGTGGTCTGTGAGAAGAACACACATCCAATTACACTGGGTGTGGTTCATGAAAAGAACACACATCCAATGACACTGGCGGATCCTTATGCGGTTTGTGAAAAGGACACACATGCAATGACTCTAGATGTGGTTTGTGAGAAGAACACACATGCAATGACACTGGTGGATCCATATGTTGTTTGTGAGAATAACACACATCCAATGACACTAGTGGATCCATTTGTGGTTTGTGAGAATAACACTCATGCAATGACATTGGGTGTGGTTCATGAAAAGAACACACATCCAATGAACTCTGGTGGATCCATATGTGGTTTGTGAGAAGAACACACTTGCAATGACTCTAGATGTGGTTTGTGAGAAGAACACGCATGCAATGACACTGGTGGATCCATATGTGGTTTGTGAGAAGAACACACATCCAATTACACTGGGTGTGGTTCATGAAAAGAACACACATCCAATGACACTAGTGAATCCTTATGTGGTTTGTGAGAAGAACACACATTTCAATGACTCTAGATGTGGTTTCTGAAAAGAACACACATGCAATGACACTGGTGGATCCATATATGGTTTGTGAGAAGAACACACATCCAATGACACTGGGTGTGGTTCATGAAAAGAACACACATCCAATGACACTGGTGGATCCTTATGCGGTTTGTGAAAAGAACACACATGCAATGACTCTAGATGTGGTTTGTGAGAAGAACACACATGCAATGACACTGGTGGATCCATATGTGGTTTGTGAGAATAACACACATCCAATGACACTGGTGGATCCATTTGTGGTTTGTGAGAAGAACACTCATGCAATGACACTGGGTGTGGTTCATGAAAAGAACACACATCCAATGAACTCTGGTGGATCCATATGTGGTTTGTGAGAAGAACACACATGCAATGACTCTAGATGTGGTTTGTGAGAAGAACACACATGGAATGACACTGGTGGATCCATATGTGGTTTGTGAGAAGAACACACATCCAATTACACTGGGTGTGGTTCATGAAAAGAACACACATCCAATGACACTGGTGGATCCTTATGTGGTTTGTGAGAAGAACACACATTTCAATGACTCTAGATGTGGTTTCTGAAAAGAACACACATGCAAAGACACTGGTGGATCCATATGTGGTTTGTGAGAAGAACACACATCCAATTACACTGGGTGTGGTTCATGAAAAGAACACACATCCAATGACACTGGTGGATCCTTCTTTGGTTTGTGAGAAGGACACACATTTCAATGACTCTAGATGTGGTTTCTGAAAGGAACACACATGCAATGACACTGGTGGATCCATATGTTGTTTGTGAGAAGAACACACATCCAATTTCACTGGGTGTGGTTCATGAAAAGAACACAGATCCAATGACACTGGTGGATCCTTATGTGGTTTGTGAAAAGAACACATATGCAATGACTCTAGATGTGGTTTGTGAGAAGAACACACATGCAATGACACTGGTGGATCCATATGTGGTTTGTGAGAAGAACACACATCCAATGACTCTGTTTGTGGTTTATGAGAAGAACACACATGCAATGACACTGGTGGATCCATATGGGGTTTGTGAGAAGAACACACATCCAATTACACTGGGTGTGGTTCATGAAAAGAACACACATCCAATGACACTGGTGGATCCTTATGTGGTTTGTGAAAAGAACACACATGCAATGACACTAGATGTGGCTTGTGAGAAGAACACACATGCAATGACACTGGTGGATCCATATGTGGTTTGTGAGAAGAACACACATCCAATGACACTGGGTGTGGTTCATGAAAAGAATACACATCCAATGAACTCTGGTGGATCCATATGTGGTTTGTGAGAAGAACACACATGCAATGACTCTAGATGTGGTTTGTGTGAAGAACACACATGCAATGACACTGGTGGATCCTTATATGGTTTGTGAAAAGAACACACATGCAATGACTCTAGATGTGGTTTGTGAGAAGAACACACAAGCAATGACACTGGTGGATCCATATGTGGTTTGTGAGAAGAACACACATCGAATGACACTGGTGGATCCATATGTGGTTTGTGAGAAGAACACACATGCAATGACACTGGGTGTGGTTCGTGAAAAAAACACACATCCAATGAACTCTGGTGGATCCATATGTGGTTTGTGAGAAGAACACACATGCAATGACTCTAACTGTGGTTTGTGAGAAAAACACACATGCAATCACACTGGTGGATCCAAATGTGGTTTGTGACATGAACACACATCCAATGACACTGGTGGATCCATGTGTGGTTTGTGAGAAGAACGCACATCCAAAACACACATGCAATGACACTGGTGGATCCATATGTGGTTTGTGAGAAGAACACACATGCAACGACACTAGGTGTGGTTCATGAAAAGAACACACATCCGATGAACTCTGGTGGATCCATATGTGGTTTGTGAGAAGAACACACATGCAAAGACTCTAGATGTGTTTTGTGTGAAGAACACACATGCAACGACAATGGTGGATCCATATGTGGTCTGTGAGAAGAACACACATCCAATTACACTGGGTGTGGTTCATGAAAAGAACACACATCCAATGACACTGGCGGATCCTTATGCGGTTTGTGAAAAGGACACACATGCAATGACTCTAGATGTGGTTTGTGAGAAGAACACACATGCAATGACACTGGTGGATCCATATGTTGTTTGTGAGAATAACACACATCCAATGACACTAGTGGATCCATTTGTGGTTTGTGAGAATAACACTCATGCAATGACATTGGGTGTGGTTCATGAAAAGAACACACATCCAATGAACTCTGGTGGATCCATATGTGGTTTGTGAGAAGAACACACTTGCAATGACTCTAGATGTGGTTTGTGAGAAGAACACGCATGCAATGACACTGGTGGATCCATATGTGGTTTGTGAGAAGAACACACATCCAATTACACTGGGTGTGGTTCATGAAAAGAACACACATCCAATGACACTAGTGAATCCTTATGTGGTTTGTGAGAAGAACACACATTTCAATGACTCTAGATGTGGTTTCTGAAAAGAACACACATGCAATGACACTGGTGGATCCATATATGGTTTGTGAGAAGAACACACATCCAATGACACTGGGTGTGGTTCATGAAAAGAACACACATCCAATGACACTGGTGGATCCTTATGCGGTTTGTGAAAAGAACACACATGCAATGACTCTAGATGTGGTTTGTGAGAAGAACACACATGCAATGACACTGGTGGATCCATATGTGGTTTGTGAGAATAACACACATCCAATGACACTGGTGGATCCATTTGTGGTTTGTGAGAAGAACACTCATGCAATGACACTGGGTGTGGTTCATGAAAAGAACACACATCCAATGAACTCTGGTGGATCCATATGTGGTTTGTGAGAAGAACACACATGCAATGACTCTAGATGTGGTTTGTGAGAAGAACACACATGGAATGACACTGGTGGATCCATATGTGGTTTGTGAGAAGAACACACATCCAATTACACTGGGTGTGGTTCATGAAAAGAACACACATCCAATGACACTGGTGGATCCTTATGTGGTTTGTGAGAAGAACACACATTTCAATGACTCTAGATGTGGTTTCTGAAAAGAACACACATGCAAAGACACTGGTGGATCCATATGTGGTTTGTGAGAAGAACACACATCCAATTACACTGGGTGTGGTTCATGAAAAGAACACACATCCAATGACACTGGTGGATCCTTCTTTGGTTTGTGAGAAGGACACACATTTCAATGACTCTAGATGTGGTTTCTGAAAGGAACACACATGCAATGACACTGGTGGATCCATATGTTGTTTGTGAGAAGAACACACATCCAATTTCACTGGGTGTGGTTCATGAAAAGAACACAGATCCAATGACACTGGTGGATCCTTATGTGGTTTGTGAAAAGAACACATATGCAATGACTCTAGATGTGGTTTGTGAGAAGAACACACATGCAATGACACTGGTGGATCCATATGTGGTTTGTGAGAAGAACACACATCCAATGACTCTGTTTGTGGTTTATGAGAAGAACACACATGCAATGACACTGGTGGATCCATATGGGGTTTGTGAGAAGAACACACATCCAATTACACTGGGTGTGGTTCATGAAAAGAACACACATCCAATGACACTGGTGGATCCTTATGTGGTTTGTGAAAAGAACACACATGCAATGACACTAGATGTGGCTTGTGAGAAGAACACACATGCAATGACACTGGTGGATCCATATGTGGTTTGTGAGAAGAACACACATCCAATGACACTGGGTGTGGTTCATGAAAAGAATACACATCCAATGAACTCTGGTGGATCCATATGTGGTTTGTGAGAAGAACACACATGCAATGACTCTAGATGTGGTTTGTGTGAAGAACACACATGCAATGACACTGGTGGATCCTTATATGGTTTGTGAAAAGAACACACATGCAATGACTCTAGATGTGGTTTGTGAGAAGAACACACAAGCAATGACACTGGTGGATCCATATGTGGTTTGTGAGAAGAACACACATCGAATGACACTGGTGGATCCATATGTGGTTTGTGAGAAGAACACACATGCAATGACACTGGGTGTGGTTCGTGAAAAGAACACACATCCAATGAACTCTGGTGGATCCATATGTGGTTTGTGAGAAGAACACACATGCAATGACTCTAACTGTGGTTTGTGAGAAAAACACACATGCAATCACACTGGTGGATCCAAATGTGGTTTGTGACATGAACACACATCCAATGACACTGGTGGATCCATGTGTGGTTTGTGAGAAGAACGCACATCCAAAACACACATGCAATGACACTGGTGGATCCATATGTGGTTTGTGAGAAGAACACACATGCAACGACACTAGGTGTGGTTCATGAAAAGAACACACATCCGATGAACTCTGGTGGATCCATATGTGGTTTGTGAGAAGAACACACATGCAAAGACTCTAGATGTGTTTTGTGTGAAGAACACACATGCAACGACAATGGTGGATCCATATGTGGTCTGTGAGAAGAACACACATCCAATTACACTGGGTGTGGTTCATGAAAAGAACACACATCCAATGACACTGGCGGATCCTTATGCGGTTTGTGAAAAGAACACACATGCAATGACTCTAGATGTGGTTTGTGAGAAGAACACACATGCAATGACACTGGTGGATCCATATGTTGTTTGTGAGAATAACACACATCCAATGACACTAGTGGATCCATTTGTGGTTTGTGAGAATAACACTCATGCAATGACACTGGGTGTGGTTCATGAAAAGAACACACATCCAATGAACTCTGGTGGATCCATATGTGGTTTGTGAGAAGAACACACTTGCAATGACTCTAGATGTGGTTTGTGAGAAGAACACGCATGCAATGACACTGGTGGATCCATATGTGGTTTGTGAGAAGAACACACATCCAATTACACTGGGTGTGGTTCATGAAAAGAACACACATCCAATGACACTAGTGAATCCTTATGTGGTTTGTGAGAAGAACACACATTTCAATGACTCTAGATGTGGTTTCTGAAAAGAACACACATGCAATGACACTGGTGGATCCATATATGGTTTGTGAGAAGAACACACATCCAATGACACTGGGTGTGGTTCATGAAAAGAACACACATCCAATGACACTGGTGGATCCTTATGCGGTTTGTGAAAAGAACACACATGCAATGACTCTAGATGTGGTTTGTGAGAAGAACACACATGCAATGACACTGGTGGATCCATATGTGGTTTGTGAGAATAACACACATCCAATGACACTGGTGGATCCATTTGTGGTTTGTGAGAAGAACACTCATGCAATGACACTGGGTGTGGTTCATGAAAAGAACACACATCCAATGAACTCTGGTGGATCCATATGTGGTTTGTGAGAAGAACACACATGCAATGACTCTAGATGTGGTTTGTGAGAAGAACACACATGGAATGACACTGGTGGATCCATATGTGGTTTGTGAGAAGAACACACATCCAATTACACTGGGTGTGGTTCATGAAAAGAACACACATCCAATGACACTGGTGGATCCTTATGTGGTTTGTGAGAAGAACACACATTTCAATGACTCTAGATGTGGTTTCTGAAAAGAACACACATGCAAAGACACTGGTGGATCCATATGTGGTTTGTGAGAAGAACACACATCCAATTACACTGGGTGTGGTTCATGAAAAGAACACACATCCAATGACACTGGTGGATCCTTCTTTGGTTTGTGAGAAGGACACACATTTCAATGACTCTAGATGTGGTTTCTGAAAGGAACACACATGCAATGACACTGGTGGATCCATATGTTGTTTGTGAGAAGAACACACATCCAATTTCACTGGGTGTGGTTCATGAAAAGAACACAGATCCAATGACACTGGTGGATCCTTATGTGGTTTGTGAAAAGAACACATATGCAATGACTCTAGATGTGGTTTGTGAGAAGAACACACATGCAATGACACTGGTGGATCCATATGTGGTTTGTGAGAAGAACACACATCCAATGACTCTGTTTGTGGTTTATGAGAAGAACACACATGCAATGACACTGGTGGATCCATATGGGGTTTGTGAGAAGAACACACATCCAATTACACTGGGTGTGGTTCATGAAAAGAACACACATCCAATGACACTGGTGGATCCTTATGTGGTTTGTGAAAAGAACACACATGCAATGACACTAGATGTGGCTTGTGAGAAGAACACACATGCAATGACACTGGTGGATCCATATGTGGTTTGTGAGAAGAACACACATCCAATGACACTGGGTGTGGTTCATGAAAAGAATACACATCCAATGAACTCTGGTGGATCCATATGTGGTTTGTGAGAAGAACACACATGCAATGACTCTAGATGTGGTTTGTGTGAAGAACACACATGCAATGACACTGGTGGATCCTTATATGGTTTGTGAAAAGAACACACATGCAATGACTCTAGATGTGGTTTGTGAGAAGAACACACAAGCAATGACACTGGTGGATCCATATGTGGTTTGTGAGAAGAACACACATCGAATGACACTGGTGGATCCATATGTGGTTTGTGAGAAGAACACACATGCAATGACACTGGGTGTGGTTCGTGAAAAGAACACACATCCAATGAACTCTGGTGGATCCATATGTGGTTTGTGAGAAGAACACACATGCAATGACTCTAACTGTGGTTTGTGAGAAAAACACACATGCAATCACACTGGTGGATCCAAATGTGGTTTGTGACATGAACACACATCCAATGACACTGGTGGATCCATGTGTGGTTTGTGAGAAGAACGCACATCCAAAACACACATGCAATGACACTGGTGGATCCATATGTGGTTTGTGAGAAGAACACACATGCAACGACACTAGGTGTGGTTCATGAAAAGAACACACATCCGATGAACTCTGGTGGATCCATATGTGGTTTGTGAGAAGAACACACATGCAAAGACTCTAGATGTGTTTTGTGTGAAGAACACACATGCAACGACAATGGTGGATCCATATGTGGTCTGTGAGAAGAACACACATCCAATTACACTGGGTGTGGTTCATGAAAAGAACACACATCCAATGACACTGGCGGATCCTTATGCGGTTTGTGAAAAGAACACACATGCAATGACTCTAGATGTGGTTTGTGAGAAGAACACACATGCAATGACACTGGTGGATCCATATGTTGTTTGTGAGAATAACACACATCCAATGACACTAGTGGATCCATTTGTGGTTTGTGAGAATAACACTCATGCAATGACACTGGGTGTGGTTCATGAAAAGAACACACATCCAATGAACTCTGGTGGATCCATATGTGGTTTGTGAGAAGAACACACTTGCAATGACTCTAGATGTGGTTTGTGAGAAGAACACGCATGCAATGACACTGGTGGATCCATATGTGGTTTGTGAGAAGAACACACATCCAATTACACTGGGTGTGGTTCATGAAAAGAACACACATCCAATGACACTAGTGAATCCTTATGTGGTTTGTGAGAAGAACACACATTTCAATGACTCTAGATGTGGTTTCTGAAAAGAACACACATGCAATGACACTGGTGGATCCATATATGGTTTGTGAGAAGAACACACATCCAATGACACTGGGTGTGGTTCATGAAAAGAACACACATCCAATGACACTGGTGGATCCTTATGCGGTTTGTGAAAAGAACACACATGCAATGACTCTAGATGTGGTTTGTGAGAAGAACACACATGCAATGACACTGGTGGATCCATATGTGGTTTGTGAGAATAACACACATCCAATGACACTGGTGGATCCATTTGTGGTTTGTGAGAAGAACACTCATGCAATGACACTGGGTGTGGTTCATGAAAAGAACACACATCCAATGAACTCTGGTGGATCCATATGTGGTTTGTGAGAAGAACACACATGCAATGACTCTAGATGTGGTTTGTGAGAAGAACACACATGGAATGACACTGGTGGATCCATATGTGGTTTGTGAGAAGAACACACATCCAATTACACTGGGTGTGGTTCATGAAAAGAACACACATCCAATGACACTGGTGGATCCTTATGTGGTTTGTGAGAAGAACACACATTTCAATGACTCTAGATGTGGTTTCTGAAAAGAACACACATGCAAAGACACTGGTGGATCCATATGTGGTTTGTGAGAAGAACACACATCCAATTACACTGGGTGTGGTTCATGAAAAGAACACACATCCAATGACACTGGTGGATCCTTCTTTGGTTTGTGAGAAGGACACACATTTCAATGACTCTAGATGTGGTTTCTGAAAGGAACACACATGCAATGACACTGGTGGATCCATATGTTGTTTGTGAGAAGAACACACATCCAATTTCACTGGGTGTGGTTCATGAAAAGAACACAGATCCAATGACACTGGTGGATCCATATGTGCTTTGTGAGAAGAACACACATGCAATGACTCTGTTTGTGGTTTATGAGAAGAACACACATGCAATGACACTGGTGGATCAATATGTGGTTTGTGAGAAGAACACACATTTCAATGACTCTAGATGTATTTTGTGAAAAGAACACACATGCAATGACACTAGTGGATCCATATGTGGTTTGTGAGAAGAACACAAATCCAATGACACTTGTGGATCCATATATGGTTTGTGAGAAGAACACACATCCAATGACACTGGGTGTTGTTCATGAAAAGAACACACATCCAATGACACTGGTGGATCCTTATATGGTTTGTGAAAAGAACACACATGCAATGACTCTAGATGTGGTTTGTGAGAAGAACACACATGCAATGACACAGGTGGATCCTTATATGGTTTGTGAAAAGAACACACATCGAATGACTCTAGATGTGGTTTGTGAGAAGAACACACATGCAATGACACTGGTGGATCCATATGTGGTTTGTGAGAAGAACACACATCCAAGGACACTGCTGGATCCGTATGTGGTTTGTGAGAAGAACACACATGCAATGACTCTGTTTGTGGTTTATGAGAAGAACACACATGCAATGACACTAGTGGATCCATATGTGGTTTGTGAGAAGAACACACATTTCAATGACTCTAGATGTGGTTTGTGAAAAGAACACACATGCAATGACACTAGTGGATCCATATGTGGTTTGTGAGAAGAACACAAATCCAATGACACTTGTGGATCCATATGTGGTCTGTGAGAAGAACACACATCCAATGACACTGGGCGTTGTTCATGAAAAGAACACGCATCCAATGACACTGCTGGGTCCTTATATGGTTTGTGAAAAGAACACACATGCAACGACTCTAGATGTGGTTTGTGAGAAGAACACACAAGCAATGACACTGGTGGATCCATATGTGGTTTGTGAGAAGAACACACATCGAATGACACTGGTGGATCCATATGTGGTTTGTGAGAAGAACACACATGCAATGACACTGGGTGTGGTTCATGAAAAGAACACACATCCAATGAACTCTGGTGGATCCATATGTGGTTTGTGAGAAGAACACACATGCAATGACTCTAACTGTGGTTTGTGAGAAAAACACACATGCAATCACACTGGTGGATCCAAATGTGGTTTGTGACATGAACACACATCCAATGACACTGGTGGATCCATGTGTGGTTTGTGAGAAGAACGCACATCCAAAACACACATGCAATGACACTGGTGGATCCATATGTGGTTTGTGAGAAGAACACACATGCAACGACACTAGGTGTGGTTCATGAAAAGAACACACATCCGATGAACTCTGGTGGATCCATATGTGGTTTGTGAGAAGAACACACATGCAAAGACTCTAGATGTGTTTTGTGTGAAGAACACACATGCAACGACAATGGTGGATCCATATGTGGTCTGTGAGAAGAACACACATCCAATTACACTGGGTGTGGTTCATGAAAAGAACACACATCCAATGACACTGGCGGATCCTTATGCGGTTTGTGAAAAGGACACACATGCAATGACTCTAGATGTGGTTTGTGAGAAGAACACACATGCAATGACACTGGTGGATCCATATGTTGTTTGTGAGAATAACACACATCCAATGACACTAGTGGATCCATTTGTGGTTTGTGAGAATAACACTCATGCAATGACATTGGGTGTGGTTCATGAAAAGAACACACATCCAATGAACTCTGGTGGATCCATATGTGGTTTGTGAGAAGAACACACTTGCAATGACTCTAGATGTGGTTTGTGAGAAGAACACGCATGCAATGACACTGGTGGATCCATATGTGGTTTGTGAGAAGAACACACATCCAATTACACTGGGTGTGGTTCATGAAAAGAACACACATCCAATGACACTAGTGAATCCTTATGTGGTTTGTGAGAAGAACACACATTTCAATGACTCTAGATGTGGTTTCTGAAAAGAACACACATGCAATGACACTGGTGGATCCATATATGGTTTGTGAGAAGAACACACATCCAATGACACTGGGTGTGGTTCATGAAAAGAACACACATCCAATGACACTGGTGGATCCTTATGCGGTTTGTGAAAAGAACACACATGCAATGACTCTAGATGTGGTTTGTGAGAAGAACACACATGCAATGACACTGGTGGATCCATATGTGGTTTGTGAGAATAACACACATCCAATGACACTGGTGGATCCATTTGTGGTTTGTGAGAAGAACACTCATGCAATGACACTGGGTGTGGTTCATGAAAAGAACACACATCCAATGAACTCTGGTGGATCCATATGTGGTTTGTGAGAAGAACACACATGCAATGACTCTAGATGTGGTTTGTGAGAAGAACACACATGGAATGACACTGGTGGATCCATATGTGGTTTGTGAGAAGAACACACATCCAATTACACTGGGTGTGGTTCATGAAAAGAACACACATCCAATGACACTGGTGGATCCTTATGTGGTTTGTGAGAAGAACACACATTTCAATGACTCTAGATGTGGTTTCTGAAAAGAACACACATGCAAAGACACTGGTGGATCCATATGTGGTTTGTGAGAAGAACACACATCCAATTACACTGGGTGTGGTTCATGAAAAGAACACACATCCAATGACACTGGTGGATCCTTCTTTGGTTTGTGAGAAGGACACACATTTCAATGACTCTAGATGTGGTTTCTGAAAGGAACACACATGCAATGACACTGGTGGATCCATATGTTGTTTGTGAGAAGAACACACATCCAATTTCACTGGGTGTGGTTCATGAAAAGAACACAGATCCAATGACACTGGTGGATCCTTATGTGGTTTGTGAAAAGAACACATATGCAATGACTCTAGATGTGGTTTGTGAGAAGAACACACATGCAATGACACTGGTGGATCCATATGTGGTTTGTGAGAAGAACACACATCCAATGACTCTGTTTGTGGTTTATGAGAAGAACACACATGCAATGACACTGGTGGATCCATATGGGGTTTGTGAGAAGAACACACATCCAATTACACTGGGTGTGGTTCATGAAAAGAACACACATCCAATGACACTGGTGGATCCTTATGTGGTTTGTGAAAAGAACACACATGCAATGACACTAGATGTGGCTTGTGAGAAGAACACACATGCAATGACACTGGTGGATCCATATGTGGTTTGTGAGAAGAACACACATCCAATGACACTGGGTGTGGTTCATGAAAAGAATACACATCCAATGAACTCTGGTGGATCCATATGTGGTTTGTGAGAAGAACACACATGCAATGACTCTAGATGTGGTTTGTGTGAAGAACACACATGCAATGACACTGGTGGATCCTTATATGGTTTGTGAAAAGAACACACATGCAATGACTCTAGATGTGGTTTGTGAGAAGAACACACAAGCAATGACACTGGTGGATCCATATGTGGTTTGTGAGAAGAACACACATCGAATGACACTGGTGGATCCATATGTGGTTTGTGAGAAGAACACACATGCAATGACACTGGGTGTGGTTCGTGAAAAGAACACACATCCAATGAACTCTGGTGGATCCATATGTGGTTTGTGAGAAGAACACACATGCAATGACTCTAACTGTGGTTTGTGAGAAAAACACACATGCAATCACACTGGTGGATCCAAATGTGGTTTGTGACATGAACACACATCCAATGACACTGGTGGATCCATGTGTGGTTTGTGAGAAGAACGCACATCCAAAACACACATGCAATGACACTGGTGGATCCATATGTGGTTTGTGAGAAGAACACACATGCAACGACACTAGGTGTGGTTCATGAAAAGAACACACATCCGATGAACTCTGGTGGATCCATATGTGGTTTGTGAGAAGAACACACATGCAAAGACTCTAGATGTGTTTTGTGTGAAGAACACACATGCAACGACAATGGTGGATCCATATGTGGTCTGTGAGAAGAACACACATCCAATTACACTGGGTGTGGTTCATGAAAAGAACACACATCCAATGACACTGGCGGATCCTTATGCGGTTTGTGAAAAGAACACACATGCAATGACTCTAGATGTGGTTTGTGAGAAGAACACACATGCAATGACACTGGTGGATCCATATGTTGTTTGTGAGAATAACACACATCCAATGACACTAGTGGATCCATTTGTGGTTTGTGAGAATAACACTCATGCAATGACACTGGGTGTGGTTCATGAAAAGAACACACATCCAATGAACTCTGGTGGATCCATATGTGGTTTGTGAGAAGAACACACTTGCAATGACTCTAGATGTGGTTTGTGAGAAGAACACGCATGCAATGACACTGGTGGATCCATATGTGGTTTGTGAGAAGAACACACATCCAATTACACTGGGTGTGGTTCATGAAAAGAACACACATCCAATGACACTAGTGAATCCTTATGTGGTTTGTGAGAAGAACACACATTTCAATGACTCTAGATGTGGTTTCTGAAAAGAACACACATGCAATGACACTGGTGGATCCATATATGGTTTGTGAGAAGAACACACATCCAATGACACTGGGTGTGGTTCATGAAAAGAACACACATCCAATGACACTGGTGGATCCTTATGCGGTTTGTGAAAAGAACACACATGCAATGACTCTAGATGTGGTTTGTGAGAAGAACACACATGCAATGACACTGGTGGATCCATATGTGGTTTGTGAGAATAACACACATCCAATGACACTGGTGGATCCATTTGTGGTTTGTGAGAAGAACACTCATGCAATGACACTGGGTGTGGTTCATGAAAAGAACACACATCCAATGAACTCTGGTGGATCCATATGTGGTTTGTGAGAAGAACACACATGCAATGACTCTAGATGTGGTTTGTGAGAAGAACACACATGGAATGACACTGGTGGATCCATATGTGGTTTGTGAGAAGAACACACATCCAATTACACTGGGTGTGGTTCATGAAAAGAACACACATCCAATGACACTGGTGGATCCTTATGTGGTTTGTGAGAAGAACACACATTTCAATGACTCTAGATGTGGTTTCTGAAAAGAACACACATGCAAAGACACTGGTGGATCCATATGTGGTTTGTGAGAAGAACACACATCCAATTACACTGGGTGTGGTTCATGAAAAGAACACACATCCAATGACACTGGTGGATCCTTCTTTGGTTTGTGAGAAGGACACACATTTCAATGACTCTAGATGTGGTTTCTGAAAGGAACACACATGCAATGACACTGGTGGATCCATATGTTGTTTGTGAGAAGAACACACATCCAATTTCACTGGGTGTGGTTCATGAAAAGAACACAGATCCAATGACACTGGTGGATCCTTATGTGGTTTGTGAAAA
This sequence comes from Avena sativa, assembly GCA_916181665.1. NCBI lineage: Eukaryota > Viridiplantae > Streptophyta > Magnoliopsida > Poales > Poaceae > Avena > Avena sativa. The sequence goes on from OV702290.1 coordinate 203,067,518, forward strand.
GAACACATATGCAATGACTCTAGATGTGGTTTGTGAGAAGAACACACATGCAATGACACTGGTGGATCCATATGTGGTTTGTGAGAAGAACACACATCCAATGACTCTGTTTGTGGTTTATGAGAAGAACACACATGCAATGACACTGGTGGATCCATATGGGGTTTGTGAGAAGAACACACATCCAATTACACTGGGTGTGGTTCATGAAAAGAACACACATCCAATGACACTGGTGGATCCTTATGTGGTTTGTGAAAAGAACACACATGCAATGACACTAGATGTGGCTTGTGAGAAGAACACACATGCAATGACACTGGTGGATCCATATGTGGTTTGTGAGAAGAACACACATCCAATGACACTGGGTGTGGTTCATGAAAAGAATACACATCCAATGAACTCTGGTGGATCCATATGTGGTTTGTGAGAAGAACACACATGCAATGACTCTAGATGTGGTTTGTGTGAAGAACACACATGCAATGACACTGGTGGATCCTTATATGGTTTGTGAAAAGAACACACATGCAATGACTCTAGATGTGGTTTGTGAGAAGAACACACATGCAATGACACTGGTGGATCCATATGTGGTTTGTGAGAATAACACACATCCAATGACACTGGTGGATCCATTTGTGGTTTGTGAGAAGAACACTCATGCAATGACACTGGGTGTGGTTCATGAAAAGAACACACATCTAATGAACTCTGGTGGATCCATATGTGGTTTGTGAGAAGAACACACATGCAATGACTCTAGATGTGGTTTGTGTGAAGAACACACATGCAACGACAATGGTGGATCCATATGTGGTCTGTGAGAAGAACACACATCCAATTACACTGGGTGTGGTTCATGAAAAGAACACACATCCAATGACACTGGCGGATCCTTATGCGGTTTGTGAAAAGAACACACATGCAATGACTCTAGATGTGGTTTGTGAGAAGAACACACATGCAATGACACTGGTGGATCCATATGTTGTTTGTGAGAATAACACACATCCAATGACACTAGTGGATCCATTTGTGGTTTGTGAGAATAACACTCATGCAATGACACTGGGTGTGGTTCATGAAAAGAACACACATCCAATGAACTCTGGTGGATCCATATGTGGTTTGTGAGAAGAACACACTTGCAATGACTCTAGATGTGGTTTGTGAGAAGAACACGCATGCAATGACACTGGTGGATCCATATGTGGTTTGTGAGAAGAACACACATCCAATTACACTGGGTGTGGTTCATGAAAGGACACACATCCAATGACACTAGTGAATCCTTATGTCGTTTGTGAGAAGAACACAAATTTCAATGACTCTAGATGTGGTTTCTGGAAAGAACACACATGCAATGACACTGGTGGATCCATATGTGGTTTGTGAGAAGAACACACATCGAATGACACTGGGTGTGGTTCATGAAAAGAACACAGATCCAATGAACTCTTATGGATCCTTATGTGGTTTGTGAAAAGAACACACATGCAATGACTCTAGATGTGGTTTGTGAGAAGAACACACATGCAATAACATTAGTGGATCCATATGTGGTTTGTGAGAAGAACACACATCCAATGACACTGGTTGATCCATATGTGGTTGGTGAGAAAAACACACATGCAATGACTCTAGATGTGGTTTGTGAGAAGAACACAGATGCAATGACACTGGTGGATCCGTATGTGGTTTGTGAGAAGAACACACATTTCAATGACTCTAGATGTGGTTTGTGAAAAGAACATACATGCAATGACACTAGTGGATCCATATGTGGTTTGTGAGAAGATCACAAATCCAATGACACTTGTGGATCCATATGTGGTTTGTGAGAAGAACACACATCCAATGACACTGGGTGTTGTTCATGAAAAGAACTCACATCCAATGACACTGGTGGATCCTTATATGGTTTGTGAAAAGAACACACATGCAATGACTCTAGATGTGGTTTGTGAGAAGAACACACATGCAATGACACTGGTGGATCCATATGTGGTTTGTGAGAAGAACACAGATGCAATGACATTGGGTGTGGTTCATGAAAAGAACACAGATCCAATGAACTCTGGTGGATCCATATGTGGTTTGTGAGAAGAACACACATGCAATGACACTGGTGGATCCATATGTGGTTTGTGAGAAGAACACACATGCAATGACACTGGTGGATCAATATGTGGATTATGGGAAGAACACTCATGTAATGACAATGGGTGTGGTTCATGAAAATAACACGCATCCAATGAACTATAGTGGATCCATATGTGGTTTGTGAGAAGAACACACATGCAATGACTCTAGATGTCATTTGTCAGAAGAACACACATGCAATGCCACTGGTGGATTCATATGTGGTTTGTGAGAAGAACACACATTTCAATGACTCTAGATGTGCTTTTTGAAAAGAAAACACATGCAATGAAATTGGTGGATCCATATGTGGTTTGTGAGAAGAACACACATCGAATTACACTGGGTGTGGTTCATGAAAAGAACACACATCCAATGACACTGGTGGATCCTTATGCGGTTTGTGAAAAGAACACACATGCAATGACTCTAGATGTGGTTTGTGAGAAGAACACACATGCAATGACACCGGTGGATCCATATGTGGTTTGTGAGAAAAACACACATCCAATGACACTGGTGGATCCATATGTGGTTTGTGAGAAGAACACTCATGCAATGAAACTGGGTGTGGTTCATGAAAAGAACACACATCCAATGAACTCTGGTGGATCCATATGTGGTTTGTGAGAAGAACACACATGCAATGACTCTAGATGTCATTTGTGAGAAGAACACACATGCAATGACACTGGTGGATTCATATGTGGTTTGTGAGAAGAACACACATTTCAATGACTCTAGATGTGGTTTCTGAAAAGAACACACATGCAATGACACTGGTGGATCCATATGTGGTTTGTGAGAAGAACACACATCCAATAACACTGGGTGTGGTTCATGAAAAGAACACACATCCAATGACAATTGTGGATCCTTATGTGGTTTGTGAAAAGAACACACATGCAATGACTCTAGATGTGGTTTGTGAGAAGAACACACATGCAATGACATTGGTGGATCCATATGTGGTTTGTGAGATGAACACACATCCAATGACACTGGTGGATCCATATGTGGTTTGTGAGAAGAACAGACATGCAATGACTCTGTTTGTGGTTTATGAGAAGAACACACATGAATGACACTGGTGGATCCATATGTGGTTTGTGAGAACAACACCCATTTCAATGACTCTAGATGTGGTTTGTGAAAAGAACACACATGCAATGACACTAGTGGATCCATATGTGGTTTGTGAGAAGAACACAAATCCGATGACACTGGGTGTTGTTCATGAAAAGAACACACATCTAATGACACTAGTGGATCCTTAAATGGTTTGTGAAAAGAACACACATGCAATGACTCTAGATGTGGTTTGTGAGAAGAAACATGCAATGACACTGGTGGATCCATATGTGGTTTGTGAGAAGAACACACATGCAATGACACTGGGTGTGGTTCATGAAAAGAACATAGATCCAATGAACTCTGGTGGATCCATATGTGGTTTGTGAGAAGAACACACATGCAATGACTCTAACTGTGGTTTGTGAGAAGAACACCCATGCAATCACACTGGTGGATCCAAATGTGGTTTGTGACATGAACACACATCTAATGACACTGGTGGATCCATGTGTGGTTTGTGAGAAGAACACACATCCAAAACACAAATGCAATGACACTGGTGGATCCATATGTGGTTTGTGAGAAGAACACACATGCAATGACACTAGGTGTGGTTCATGAAAAGAACACACATCCAATGAACTCTGATGGATCCATATGTGGTTTGTGAGAAGAACACACATGCAATGACTCTAGATGTGGTTTCTATGAAGAACACACATGCAACGACACTGGTGGATCCATATGTGGTTTGTGAGAAGAACACACATTTCAATGACTCTAGATGTGGTTTGTGAAAAGAACACACTTGCAATGACACTGGGGGATCCATATGTGGTTTGTGAGAAGAACACACATCCAATTACACTGGGTGTGGTTCATGAAAAGAACACACATCCAATGACACTGGTGGATCCATACGTGGTTTGTGAAAAGAACACACATGCAATGACTCTAGATGAGGGTTGTGAGAAGAACACACATGCAATGACACTAGTGGATACATATGTGGTTTGTGAGAAGAACACACATCCAATGACACTGGTGGATCCATATGTGGTTTGTGAGAAGAACACTCATGCAATGACACTGGGTGTGGTTCATGAAAAGAACAGACATCCAATGAACTCCGGTGGATCCATATGTGGTTTGTGAGAAGAACACACATGCAATGACTCTAGATGTGGTTTGTGAGAAGTACACACATGCAATGACACTGGTGGATTAATATGTTGTTTGTGAGAAGAACACACATTTCAATGATTCTAGTTGTGGTTTGTGAAAAGAACACACATGCAATGACACTAGTGGATCCATATGTGGTTTGTGAGAAGAACACACATGCAATGACACTAGGTGTGGTTCATGAAAAGAACACACATCCAATGAACTCTGGTGGATCCATATGTGGTTTGTGAGAAGAACACACATGCAATGACTCTAGATGTGGTTTGTGAGAATAACACACATGCAATGACACTGGTGGATCCATATGTGGTTCGTGAGAAGAACACACATTTCAATGACTCTAGATGTGGTTTGTGAAAAGAACACACATGCAATGACACTGGTGGATCCATATGTGGTTTGTGAGAAGAACACACATCCTATTACACTGGGTGTGGTTCATGAAAAGAACACACATCCAATGACACTGGTGGATCCTTATGTGGTTTGTGAAAAGAACACACATGCAATGAGTCTAGATGTGGTTTGTGAGAACAACACACATGCAATGACACTGGTGGTTCCATATGTGGTTTATGAGAAGAACACACATCCAATGACACTGGTGGATCCATATGTGGTTTGTGAGAAGAACACACATGCAATGACTCTGGATGTGGTTTATGAGAAGAACACACATGAAGTGACACTGGTGGATCCATATGTGTTTTGTGAGAATAAAACACATTTCAATGACTCTAGATGTGGTTTGTGAAAAGAACACACATGCAATGACACTGGTGGATCCATAAATGGTTTGTGAGAAGAACACACATCCAATGACACTGGCGGATCCATATGTGGTTTTTGAGAAGAACACTGTAGGGTCCCCAACCTATAATAAGATTGAGCCCCCTGTGTTTACAATGCTAGTCCCTGGATCAATAGCTAGCATCCACAGTTTAGATGTAATATCAAGAAACAAAGGTCATAATACAACTTTATAACCAGGAGTAAAATAATTTTATTACATCAAACATAGCTCATTGGCTATTTACATTACATTGCAGCGGAATAACTATAGTCATGGGGTCCTTCATCTTCAAAGTGCCACAGGCAGATGTTGGTTGTAGACTTTGTAATCCTAATCAATCAATCTTCACTAAAACAATCAAACCTGCAACATACAAGTTGCAGCCACAGAGGGTCAATACATTTGAATTGTATTGGCAAGTGATACTTTGGTAGTATGGTGGAGTCTATTATCTATATGCATTTGGCTAAGTGGAGTTCAGGCTTGCATTGCTCAAAATAGATTTTTCCCTAACATTTTGAAAATACTAAGTTTTTGTTTGGCAAAAACTTTCCCAAGGCATCTACCAATCAAAGACTGAAGATCCTTTCCAAGGCATCTACCAATCAAAGACTGAAGTGCTTGGCAAAATCATTTTTCTTCAATCAAAGATTTCAAGATCCTTGTACCAAGCCATCTCTCCATCAAAGATTGAAGATTTCAAACAACCCTGGTTCACCCACAAGTTTTAATTAGAAATTGGAGTGATGAGATTCTTGATAGCTTCCATGTCTTGATGCTCAAATTGTCCTTTACCAGGGACATGGCTAAGTACTTAGATTTTACACTCTGCAGAGGTGGTGCACTTTCCCCACAAGACTTGGTTTCCCAAGACAAGATCTTTCAGAAGCTTTCCCTTAGACCAACATGGACGCGTTCCAACCTATCAAACACTACCACCCACTGTCCATTGGCTAAGTTCTTGCAACCTATATGATCATGGCAGAGCCCATATTGCCAAGTGGTTGCACTTGAAGCTTCTCAACATTTGACATCTCAAATCTCTTTGTTCCTGGGTGGCCATCCACAAGTGAGATACACTAAGGTAAACCATAAACATGGGCCTTGTGAACCACTTAACCAAAAACCACCAAGCAAGTCCCATTCCACCCAGGTGATTCATTAACTTAGTTGTTTTATTAAACAAAACATAAGTCCTCAGACTTAGAGATTTTTCCATAGTATGAATAAATAATCCACCCTTGTTTTCTATTAGCTAGGCTAAGCATGATAGTAATAGGATTCTTAACTAGGAAAATCCTACTAAGGATTCATCTACTAGGTTTTCCTATAGCAAGGTCTATACTTAGCAAAACAAAAATCCATGCAAGTTTTACTTAGCAAAAACACTAATGCATAGTGAAAATAATGGGACAAAGATATGAAGCATCACTTGCCTTTTTGGTAGAGGGTATAGGTTCACTCCTTGTTCTTGCTAGTCTCACACTTCACTACAAGTCAATCAAGCAAACACAAATTCAATTCACATTCCAAACCAAAGTCAAACAAACAATTTCACACTCACAAAGCAATGGAATCTAAGTCATGCATAAGCATGCAAAGGTTGGTTCTATTGTAGGGATGGTATTCACTAGGCTTCTAAACTTTGTAAGTTACAAATTGGTCATTTACCAAAATGGCAAAGTCATTTGCAAAGAGGTTTTATCCTTAAACCATTTTCAAAACAAAGTGTCATTTTATGTGGTGTAGAAAATATTTTTACTAAGGCATTAACCTATAGGGTTCACCAAATATGTTGCTATTGCAAAACTTGGTGTTTGGGTCAGTAGGTTTGGTCCAAAACATTTTCTCCAAACTTTTTACTCAAAAACATTTTCATAAACAAAACAATAGTTTTATTTAGCTAGAAATGGACTAAACCAATTAATCCATTCTAAACTTTTCCAAAATCATTTTCCAAAACAAGGGTTGGTTCCTAGGGTCAGTAAGGTCGCAACAAACCATTTTGTAAAGGTTTTAACCCTAAAATCATTTTTAAACAATTTTTCTAATCTAAACAAGCAATCAAAAGAAACTGCAAAGTTAACAAGCTAACAGATACTATTTGCTAAACCAAGGGCAGGGTTGGCTAGGGCTTGCTCTCCTGAATCCAACGACATAAAATTTGTAATTTTTGGACGTGTGGATTCAAAGATACAAGGGTTTGGAGTTTGCAAGAAATTATGTTTTCAAATCTGTTTTTAAAACAGACCTGGCCACGCGTCGCGTCGTGATTGGCCGATACTGGTTCGTCTGGATCGAGCTATGTGGTGCGTTAGATCTAAGTTTAATCGTGCGGTCCAGAAAGCATACCCCTTCACGTTTAAGTGGTCTAATCTTGCTCGCCCGATCTAGATCGAACGGTGCTGGCGAGTTTGACCTAAAGTGGGCGGCGCTGCGGTGGCGACCAGTGGCGGCGGGGTCTGGCGGTGGCGTTGCCGGCGATGTAGGAAGTGGGAGAGGAAAAGGGGATGCTCACCCTGCTCGCTGAAGTGCAGTGAAGCTCAAGACGTGATCAGTTCGTCGAGGGGCGCTCGAGGGCAGTCGTAATTCCTCGCCGGAGTCAGGGCGGCGTCGGTCTCGCTCAGATGTCGTCGAAGATGAGGATAGAGGACGCCCTAAGACCATTAGATTGTACCGTTAGGTTCGCAATAGGGAGGCGAGTATGTGTGCGTGAACGAGAGGTAGAGGGGCGGCCGGAAACTACCTGTGGGCTCGTCGGAGTTGAAGACAGAGGGCGGCGGCGAGCCGAGGTCGACGAAGCCGAGCTTCCTGAGTGCGCGGGAGCTAGCTGAGGCTATGAGCAGATGCGCAAGGTGCTGGAGAGCATGCTCGCGTGCAGAGGTAGGCGAGAGGCGGCATGTGATGGCCGGAATCGGCGAGGAGGGTCGTCGGAGCAGCAGCGGTACAGAGAGAAATTGGGGCGGCCTGGAGGCAGAGGGGAGGCGGTGGCTGGGGGAAATGGAAGAGGGGAGGCAGGCGCTCTTATCGTGCGTGATGGCTGGGCGAATAAACGCGGCAGTTAACGGGGATTGATGGGGCTTTCAACGGCAGTAACTGCGACGTGGTTTGGGGAAGGAGTCGCGGGGAGGACGATGAACAGGGCAGAGTGGGGTCCAGCCGTCAGTGGGAAAAGAAATGGGCAAAGGGTCCACCAGTCAGTGGCTTTGCGGGCTGTTTCAGCGGTGAGGAAAATGGTTCGGGGTGTGGGTGAGAACGATGATTCAGCGGCGGGGTCTGTTGTCAGCGAGAGGGAGAGAGGAGAAGTGGGTCCCGGTTGTCTGTGACTGAGTGGGTTCACTAATTGGTGCGAAACGTTTTTCTGTGCGAGACGGAACTGGGCTGGTTACTGGGCCTTAGTGGGTTGCTGGGCTGGGCTATCCTTTTCCTATTTTTTTTCTGTCTGTTTTTTTTCCATTTCTAATTCTATTTTTCTGTTTTGAAATTCAATCAATTTATTCAAACATTCAAACAATTCAAACAATTCAAACAATCACTCAACTTTGTACTTTGAATTTGGTTCTGTTTTTCAACATAATCCAAATCTCAAAATAAAATAATATTTTTATTCATTTTAGGATCCATTTAATAATTAAATAAAATGGATCTTTAGTTATTTAATAAAATAGGGTTTGATTTAATTAATAAAATTTCCATTCAAATTCTTTAAACTTCCCAATTCCTTTCAGTAGGTTTTTATTTGTTTAGTTGGTTCAAATAATTCATCTTGAATTATTTGGAAAGTATTCTAATATGATTTATTAATCATTTAAGATTGGGTATTTGTTTTAATTCCAATGGAATTTAATATAGTTTTAATTCCCAAATTTTTATTTGGAAGTTTTATTTTATTTAAGTTGATTAAACAACTTTTATTCCACTTGGGTGAATTCCAAATATCATTTTCTCATGTATTCTTATTTAGAGATTTGTCCTTATTAAGATAGGGATAGAATGGTTATTGCCATTTTATTTTATTTGGAATATTCTTTATCCTTTTATTTTATTTGGATTGGGATTATAATCACTCCATTTACTTAATGGATTAGGCCAAGATTTGATTTGGTCTTTAAATATTCTTTATTTAATATTTTTATCTTTGTCTTATAAAATCCATATCTTTTTATTTATAGATCCAAACTTGGTGATTCCAATTTTGTGAAATCTTATTTATTATTTGTTTAACCTTTTGAATCCTTTTAGGATCTATTGTTCACCACTTGGTATGGATTTTAGATGAGGGCTTTAATGGCTTTGGAAACTCAATTCCTTTATTAAATCCATAAGATTTTATTTATGGTTCCAATTTGAGTGAAACCAACTTCTATGGTCTTATATTATTTCTATTTGTCTTTCTTGATCATTTGTGAATGTTTGTTGATCAATTTTTCATATGGATCAAATCCATAGGCTTGGGGATAACTTGGAAATGGTTTTTATTCCATTAGGGTTTAGGGTTTTGGATTTATTTTCCAAGTGTTCAAATTTCCAGATACATTCATTGAGGAATGCATTTCTCTTGATTTGGATTTGTTGAATTCAAACCTTAACCAAAGTGTGTTCAGGATGGGATTTTAAGTTTCCTTTTAGAAACAAAAGTTTCTTTTCACCCTGATTTTCAACAAAATTTATTTTGTTTATTTTATTTTTCACATTACAAGATTTGGAAAATCTTGGGATGTGACAAACACACATCCAATGACACTGGGTGTGGTTCATGAAAAGAGCACACATCCAATGACACTAGTGGATCCTTATGTGGTTTGTGAAAAGAACACACATGCAATGACTCTAGATGTGGTTTGTGAGAAGAACACACATGCAATGACACTGGTGGATCCATATGTGGTTTGTGAAAAGAACAGACATGCAATGATCATTCGTGGATCTAGATGTGGTTTGTGAGAAGAACACTCATGCAATAACACTGGTTGTGGTTCATGAAAAGAACACACATCCAATGACACTGGTGGATCCATATGTGGTTTGTGAGAAGAACACACATCCAATGACACTGGTGGATCCATATGTGGTTTGTGAGAAGAACACTCATGCAATGACACTGGGTGTGGTTCATGAAAAGAACACACATCCAATGAACTCTGGTGGGTCCATATGTGGTTTGTGAGAAGAACACACATGCAATGACTCTAGATGTCATTTGTGAGAAGAACACACATGCAATGACACTGATAGATTCATATGTGGTTTGTGAGAAGAAGACACATTTCAATGACTCTAGGTGTGGTTTGTGAAAAGAACACACATGCAATGACACTAGTCGATCCATATGTGGTTTGTGAGAATAACACACATCTAATTACACTGGGTGTGGTTTGTGAGAAGAACACACATCCAATGACACTGGTGGATCCTTATGTGGTTTGTGAAAAGAACACACCTGCAATGACTCTAGATGTGGTTTGTGAGAAGAACACACATGCAATGACACTGGTGGGTTCATATGTGGTTTGTGAGAAGAACACACATTTCAATGACTCTAGATGTGGTTTGTGAAAAGAACACACATGCAATGACACTGGTGGATCCATATGTGGTTTGTGAGAAGAACACACATGCAATGACACACGGTGTGGTTCATGAAAAGAACACACATCCAATGAATTTTGGTGGATCCATATGTGGTTTGTGAGAAGAACACACATGCAATGACTCTAGATGTGGTTTGTGAGAAGAACACACATGCAATGACACTGGTGGATCCATATGTGGTTTGTGAGAAGAACACACATTTCAATGACTCTAGATGTGGTTTGTGAAAAGAACACACATGCAATGACACTGGTGGATCCATATGTGGTTTGTGAGAAGAACACACGTCCAATTACACTAGGTGTGGTTTGATACATTGCAAATGTATCTATAATTTTTGATGTTCCATGTTTGGTTTTATCCACTTTCTTGTGTTTTGTTCCAACTTTGGAGTACTTTTCATATGATTTCTTGGACTAACCTATTAACAAGAGCCACAGTGCCAGCTGCCCTCTTTCTGCTGTTTTTGGTTCCAAGAAAGTTAGAAAATGAATATTCTCGGAATTGGACGGGACAAAAGCCAAAGTGCCTATTTTTCCGAAAGGGATCAAGTGCCAGAATACAAGACGGAGAAGGGCCAGGGAGCCACCACACCACCTGGCCGCACGGCCAGGCCTGGCCCACGCCAGGGGGTGGTGTGGCCGCTCCCGGCACCCCCTCGGCCTCTCCTTCCGCCTATAAGTTGCCCTCGGGACGAAAACCCTAAGTACCCGATAAAAAATCCACGAAAGAGTCTGTATCCGCCGTCATCTCCATCCCTAGATCGGGAGGGATCTGAAGCTCTTCCCGGCACCCTGCCGGAGAGGGGAATTCACCCTGGAGGCCTTCTTCATCACCATGCAAGCCTCCGGTGTGATGCGTGAGTAGTTCATCCTTGGATTGCGGATCCATGTAGTAGATGGCTTGTTTCTCCTCCTTTGTGCTTTCATGTTTAGATCTTGTGAGCTCCGTTCATGATCAAGATCATCTATTTGTAATTCATACATGTTGTGTTTGCGGGGATCCGATGGATATTGAGATACTATTTCAGATTGATTATTGATTCTATCATGTCTTTGTTATTTGAGATCTTGCATGCTTTCCATTGTTAGTAGCTATCTTGGCCAAGTAGATGGTAGCAACTCCAAGAGTTAGTATTTATGCTCGATAGTGGGTTCATGCCTCTGGTAATCTGGGGAAGTGACATAAATCTCTAAGGTACTAGATGTGATGTTGCTACTAGGGAGAAAACAATAATCCTTTGTTCATAGAACAATCTTATTGTTTACTTTACACGCAGTTTGTAAAGCAATAATCTATTGCTTGCAACTTAGTACTAGAGGGGGTTCGGATGATAACCTGAAGGTGGATTATTAGTCATAGATGTAGTTGGATGGCGGTCTATGTATTATGTTGTAATGCCCAATAAAGTCTCAGAAGAGTCAAGATGATTAGTATATGTATGTATTGCTTTCTCGGTGTTTGTCAATTGCCCCGCTGTAATTTTTTCACCCAGCATGTTATTTATCTAAGGAGAGCCACCTCTAGTGAACTATGGATCCCGGTCCTTTTACTGTACATACAATCTACAATCTTTTACTGCTTTGTGTTTACTTTCTGCAAACTTTTAATTCTTTCCATTCGATACGTTTAATCCTTTGTTTTCTGCAAAACACGGTGAGATTGACAACCTCATCGCAAGTTGGGGACAAAGTTCTGTGGTTGTGTTGTGCAGGTCTCCACGTTGCTACTAGCACCGGTAGTGCGCCCTGCCAAAGCTCAGCTAGTAACACCTTTGGGGTGTTTCCTTGCTCCTACTGGTTCGATTAAACCTTGGTTTCATAACTGAGGGAAAACTTGCTGCTATATTCATCGTACCTTCCTCTTGGGGTTCCCAACAAGCTCTACGTCGAAAGTCGAGCGCATCAAGATTTTCATGCGCCGTTGCCGGGGAGTCAAGGACATCTTCACAAGGGGCTGAAAATACTTTCTTTGAGATAAAACCTTCTTTGCTCAATCTTGTTATGAGAGAACAATTTTCTAGTATTGGTAATGAAGATGCTGCTTCTCGTCTAAATAACTTTGTTGAACTTTGTGAGATGCAAAAGCATAGGGATATAGATGGTGATATTATTAAGCTGAAATTGTTTCCTTTCTCTTTGAGAGGAAAAGCTAAAGAATGGTTGAATTCCTTAACTAGGAATAGTATTTATTCTTGGACTTAGTGCAAAGATGCTTTTATTGGAAAATACTATCCTCCTGCTAAGATTATATCTATGAGAAGTGAAATAATGAAGTTTAAACAACTTGATAATGAGCATGTTGCTCAAGCTTGGGAAAGAATGAAATCTTTGGTAAAGAATTGTCCCACTCATGGACTGACTGCTTGGATGATCATCCAAACTTTTTATGCAGGATTGAACTATTCCTGAAGGAACCTATTGGATTCAGCTGCTGGAGGTACCTTTATGACCATCACTTTGGGTGCTGCAACAATACTATTGGATAATATGATGGTTAATTATTCTGAATGTCATACTGAGAGAGCTCTACAAGGTAAGAAGGTAAATTCTATTGAGGAAACCTCCTCCTTGAGTGATAAGATTGATATGATTATGTCTATGCTTGTTAATGGGAAAACCCATATTGATCCAAATAATGTTCCTTTAGCCTCTGTGGTTGCTCAAGAAGAGCAAGTTGATGTGAACTTCATAAGAAATAACAACTTTGGTAACAATGCTTATGGTAATAATGCTTATAGGAACAATTTTGGTAACAACAATTATAAGCCATATCCTCCCAACAATGGTAATGCTTATGGAAATCCTTACAACAATAATAAGAGTGCTCCCTCTGAACTTGAAGTTATGCTTAAAGAGTTTATTAGTAAACAAACTGCTTTCAATAAAACTATTGAGGAAAAACTCTCTAATGCTGAAAGAAATATAGCTTCTTTGGCTGAAGCTTAATCTACTTTGAATAAAATGGCTGCTAAACCTGAAACTAATGTGAATCCCTTTGCAACTACTAATGCTATACAAGTAAGAATTGATGAAAATGTTAGACTATTAGATGAATTAGATGCTAAGTGGGAAAGAGAAGATGAAATTGCTAGAAACATTAGTGTTTCTACTATCACCACCACTAGTGTTGAGGCTAGCAATAGTGCTACTACTTTAGATGATAAAGTTGATTTTGATCTTGATGGTTTGAACATCTCTGAAGTTATTAAGTTCCTACAAAAGCTTGCTAAAAGTCCTAATGCTAGTGCTATGAACATGGCTTTTACAAAACACATTACTGAGGCTCTCATAAAGATTAAAGAAGAAAAGATGAAACATAAAGCTTCTATTCCTATAAAAGAAGAAGATGGTTGGGAACCCATCATTAATATGAAAGTGAATGACTTTGATTTCAAAGCTTTGTGTGATCTTGATAGTAGTGTTTCTATTATGCCTAGAAGGATTTATGATATGCTTGATTTGCCTCCTCTTGAAGATTGTTATTTGAATGTCCCACTTGATGCTAATGCTAAAAAGAAACTCATGGGGAGTCTTAATGATTTTCTTATTATGGTTAATGATTCCTATGTCCCCGTTGATTTCTATGTTTTGGATGTTGAATACAATGCTTCTTGTCCTATTACTTTGGGAAGACCTTTTCTTAGAACTGTTGGTGCCATCATTGATATGAAAGAAGGCACCATTAAATATCAACTCCCACTCAAGAAAGGTATAGAACACTTCCCTAAAAAGAGAGGAAAGATTTCTTTTGCTTCTCCTATGAAAACAAAAGTTTGTCTTAATGCTTCTTCATTTGAGAACACTTGATTCTTTCTTTGTTTCTTATGCCTAACTTAAAGGCGTTGAAGAAAAGTACTTGTTGGGAGATAACCCAAGAGTTTTAGATGAGTCTTGGAAGTTATTACCTCTGTAATAACCTCTCCTTATCCTTTTTATTTGCTTTTTGTGCCAAGAGTAACCTCTAATGAGAGTGAAGTAATGATTAGGAAAGTTGCTGTCCCGAAACAGATTTTTGTGTTTCACCGTAGAAATTCCTGAGAGAGCTCTGTATGTCGGATTGAGCTGTAATTTTTTTCCTTCTGCCCCAATTTGTTATCTAACTTTCATTCGTTCAACACTTTTTGATTTGAGCAACAGAAGGTCTTCGACAAAATGCGTCTTTACCTGCTGGTCTGTTTTGACAGATTTCTGCCATTTTCTGCATTTGCTTCTTGTTAGTTCCTTCTTGAGTACCTTTGGGGAATTGAGCTTTTTGAGGGAAGTGCTACAGTATCTAATGTTCTAATGGAAGTTTATTAGAACTGAACCTTGAGAATTATTTATCTTAAGTGCACTAATGTTGCTAATGAGATTGTGTGAAGTTTTGTATGAAGGAAAAATTTCTGGTGTATGGAAGGAACGAGTAATGAGATAAAGGATGGACTAAAGATCAAGATTGGGGATGCCACACGTGTCACCCCAAGAAATATCCAAGAAGTACAAGCAACAAAGCTTGGGGATGCCCAACACATCCCCCTTCTTCATCAATAAAATTCTAGGTTTCTTCCAAACGCTTCATTTTTATTGTTTCATGCACAGTTGTGTTTTTCTGGGAGTGTCTTCTTTTTCGTTTTTGTTTTTGTTTTTAGTTTGCTTGGTTTGCTTAGTTTTCTGAATAATTTGGTTGGACCCCCTCTTTCACACTTTGGTTTGCGAATAGTTTGGTTTGGTTTGGAAAAGAGTAGGAAAGTTCATACTTATGTGGTAAAAAGAGCTCGTTTTTGACTGTGGCCTATGCTTTGTCATGCCATGCTTGATATTGTTTTGGCTTCATGCTTAGTATTCTTTGCTGTAGCATGACTTTTTATAAACAATTGAGATTGCTTAATGTGCCTTGGATGAATCATGCGTTGTTTTAGCATATTAAAGCATAGTATAGTGGTATTCTCCTTTGATGCTTTATTTGGGTTGACTTGGCACATGCTCACACCATGTTATGACTATCTCAAGTCACCATAGCCTTTATGATCCTTTAGTTTTCAACTTTTAGTATCACTTTATGCTTTGATCAATGATGTTTTGTCGCTCTGCATGATTATGGCCATTATTGCTCTCTTAGTTTGTCGCTCCCAATCTTTTGCTAGCCTCCACAACCAAGTATGAGTTCCACTCATGCATCCCACTCCCTAAACCAAGTTATTCCAAAGAGTTCACCATACCTACCAACTAGCTTATGCTATTCCAATTATATTCATGCTTTTGTTTACCTTCCTCTTGTTATGAGAAAACTAGTGATTAAAGCTCTCACGAACTTGAAGGCACACTTTACTTTACTTGCCCTTAATAAACTTGAACCATTGTGTCTTCTATGTTGTATATGCTTGCACTTATTTGTTGGGAATTAGCAGAGCCATGCTTTCATGGGGAACGCTTTCAACATTGCACTTGGTACTTGTACCTAGTTGATATCATGCTCTTTTCTATATGGATGTCGTCGGTGTGAAATGAAAGGGGAGCTTGTAAGTCCATGGAGTTATGTATATGTGTTAGAGAAACGCCTGGGCCACTGGTCTAATCCATGCTGACATGGTGGAAACCTGCAGCGTAACCATAATGAGCTGTCGATGAAGCATTCTTCTTATAAAAAAAAGATTCCTATATTGAAAAAAAAAGAAAAGAAAAGAAAAAAGAGATACTATGAAAAGAGGAAAGATAGAAAAAAGCACCATATTCCCATGGTAAATAAGAAGAATGCTGAGATGCTCGTTGTCTGCTTGCCTTGTCATTTTGATATGGGGATTCTTCCGTATCATCGGGCAAGGGGTACCCCGTTGGCGGTTCTCAATGATACACATGTACTTACGATGACAAGAACTTACCGGTGATTAAACTTGAGTAGCATGAGGAGCGGCCCTCATATACAAGGGACATGAGATTTCTGACTTATACTTCGTGAAGCATGTACACCATAGTTTGTTCACTTTAACCTTAACCACTTCAAGATGCTTCTGATAGGGGCAATGAGAGCTGAAAGCTATTAAGTACCATAATTTTTGGAAGCTCTTTATGAGACTTGAATCCCTACTTCCTTTTACAAAAGGCCTTTCTTCCACCATTATATTGAGTCTCCACCTTCTATCTTTATGCACCTACTTTGCGAGCATAGTGGCCATTCTTAGTTCTATGTGCATTGTCCGAAGACTAGTTGATTGATGCATAACTTGTTATTGCTTGTTTTGAACTATTGTATCTAGTCACTCTTATGAACTTTGAATGTGTCCTATGCATTTATATTTGCTACTCTATTGAGGGACAAGCTGAATACTATTATGCTATGTTTTCTTTATGTGAAACAAACAAACGTCTTGCAAAGCATGTTATTCATTAATCTTTTGTTTGTGCCTTTTCATGTTGCATCATAGTTTCTTTGCTTATTGCTATAACTTTGTCTTTCATGTTATGATTGAAGTACTATGATCACAGCCTTGAATGTTTTGCAAATACTTTGATCAAGTCTTTGATGGTGCATGTCACCTCAAAAATTATTTCTTTTTATCACTTACCTACTCGAGGACGAGCAGGAGTTAAGCTTGGGGATGTTGATACATTGCAAATGTATCTATAATTTTTGATGTTCCATGTTTGGTTTTATCCACTTTTTTGTGTTTTGTTCCAACTTTGGAGTACTTTTCATATGATTTCTTGGACTAACCTATTAACAAGAGCCACAGTGCCAGCTGCCTGTTTTCTACTGTTTTTCGTTCCAGGAAAGTTAGAAAATGAATATTCTCGGAATTGGACGGGACAAAAGCCAAAGTGCCTATTTTTTCGGAAGGGATCAAGTGCTAGAATACGAGACGGAGAAGGGCCAGGGAGCCACCACACCACTTGGCCGTGCGGCCAGGCCTGGCCCGTGCCTAGGGGTGGTGTGGCCGCTCCCGGCACCCCCTCGGCCTCTCCTTCCCTAGATTGGGAGGGATCTGAGTACCCGATCAAAAATCTACGAAAGAGTCTGTAGCCACCGTCATCTCCATCCCTAGATTGGGAGGGATCTGAAGCTCTTCCCGGCACACCCTGGAGGCCTTCTTCATCACCACTCAAGCCTCCAGTGTGATGCGTGAGTAGTTCATCCTTGGACTATGGATCCATGTAGTAGCTAGATGGCTGGTTTCTCCTCCTTTGTGATTTCATGTTTAGATCTTGTGAGCTCCGTTCATGATCAAGATCATCTATTTGTAATTCATACATGTTGTGTTTGCGAGGATCCGATGGATATTGAGATGCTATTTCAGATTGATTATTGATTCTATCATGCCTTTGTTATTTGAGATCTTGCATGCATTCCGTTGTTAGTATCTTGGCCAAGTAGATGCTAGCAACTCCAAGAGTTAGTATTTATGCTCGATAGTGGGTTCATGCCTCTATTAATCTGGGGAAGTGACAGAAATATCTAAGGTACTAGATGTGCTGTTGCTACTAGGGAGAAAACAACAATCCTTTGTTCATAGAACAATCGTATTGTTTACTTTACACGTAGTTCGTAAAGCAATAATCTATTGCTTGCAACTTAATACTGGAGGGGGTTCGGATGATAACCTGAAGGTGGATTATTAGTCATAGATGTAGTTGGATGGCGGTCTATGTATTATGTTGTAATGCCCAATCAAGTCTCAGAGGAGTCAAGATGATTAGTATATGCATGTATTGCTTTCTCGGTGTTTGTCAATTGCCCCGCTGTAATTTGTTCACCCAGCATGTAATTTATCTAAGGAGAGCAACCTCTAGTGAACTATGGATCCTGGTCCTTTTACTTTACATAAAATCTACAATCTTTTACTGCTTTGTGTTTGCTTTCTGCAAACTTTTACTTCTTTCCATTTGATACGTTTAATCCTTTGTTTTCTGCAAAACACGGTGAGATTGACAACCTCATCGCAACTTGGGGACAAAGTTATGTGATTGTGTTGTGCAGGTCTCCACGTTGCTACTAGCACTGGTAGTGCGCCCTGCCAAAGCTCAGCTAGTAACACTTTTGGGATGTTTCCTTGCTCCTACTGGTTCAATTAAACCTTGGTTTCATAACTAAGGGAAAACTTGCTGCTATATTCATCGTACCTTCCTCTTGGGGTTCCCAACAAGCTCTACATCGAAAGTCGAGCGCATCATGGTTCATGAAAAGAACACACATCCAATGACACTGGTGGATCCTTATGTGGTTTGTGAAAAGAACACACATGCAATGACTCTAGATGTGGTTTGTGAGAAGAACACACATGCAATGATACGGGTGGATCCATATGTGGTTTGTGAGAAGAACACACATCCAATGACACTCGTGGATCCATATGTGGTTTGTGAGAAGAACACTCATGCAATGACACTGCGTGTGGTTCATGAATAGAACACACATCCAATGAACTCTGGTGGATCCATATGTGGTTTCTGAGAAGAACACACATGCAATGACTCTAGATGTGGTTTGTGAGAAGAACACACATGCATGACACTAGTGGATTCATATGTGGTTTGTGAGAACAACACACATTTCAATGACTCTAGATGTGGTTTGTGAAAAGAACACACATGCAATGACACTGGTGGATCCATATGTGGTTTGTGAGAAGAACACACATGCAATGTGTGGTTCATGAAGAGAACACACATACAATGAACTCTGGTGGATCCATATGTGGTTTGTGAGAAGAACACACATGCATGTGACTCTAGATGTGGTTTGTGAGAAGAACACACATGCAATGACACTGGTGGATCCATATGTGGTTTGCGAGATGAACACACATTTCAATGACTCTAGATTATGTTTGTGAAAAGAACACACTTGCAATGACACTGGTCGATCCATATGTGGTTTGTGAGGAGAACACACATCCAATTATACTGGGTGTGGTTCATGAAAAGAACACACATCCAATGACACTTGTTGATCCTTATGTGGTTTGTGAAAAGAACACACATGCAATGACTCTAGATGTGGTTTGTGAGAAGAACACACATGCAATGACACTGGTGGATCCATATGTGGTTTGTGAGAAGAACACACATCCAATGACACTGGTGGATCCATATGTGGTTTGTGAGAAGAACACACATGCAATGACTCTAGATGTGGTTGATGAGAAGAACATACATGCAATTACACTGGTGGATCCATATGTGGTTTGTGAGAAGAACACACATTTCAATGACTCTAGATGTGGTTTGTGAAAAGAACACACATGCAATGACACTGGTGGATCCATATGTGGTTTGTGCGAAGAACACACATCCAATGACACTGGTGGATCCATATGTGGTTTGTGAGAAGAACACACATCCAATGACACTGGGTGTGGTTCATGAAAAGAGCACACATCCAATGACACTGGTGGATCCTTATGTGGTTTGTGAAAAGAACACACATGCAATGACTCTAGATGTGGTTTCTGAGAAGAACACACATGCAATGACACTGGTGGATCCATATGTGGTTTGTGAGAAGAACACACATCCAATGACACTGGTGGATCCATATGTGGTTTGTGAAAAGAACACAGATGCAATAACACTAGGTGTAGTTCATGAAAAGAACACACATCCAATGAACTCTGGTGGATCCATATGTGGTTTGTGAAAAGAACACACATGCAATGACTCTAGTTGTGGTTTGTGAGAAGAACACACATGCAACGACACTGGTGGATCCATATGTGGTTTGTGGAAAGAACAGACATGCAATGACACTAGCTTTGGTTAATGAAAGGAACAAACATGCAATGACTTTGATGGATCCATATCTGGTTTGTGAAAAGAACACACATGGAATGACTCTTGTTGTGATTAATGAAAAGAACACACATGAAATGACTATGGTGGATCCATGTGGTTTGTGAAAAAGAACACACATGCAATGACTGTAGCTATGGTTAATGAATAGAACACACACGCAATGACACTGTTGGATCCATATATGGTTTGTGAAAAGAACAGACATCCAATGAACTCTGGTGGATCTAGATCTGGTTTGTGAGAAGAACACACATGCAATAACACTGGTTGTGGTTCATAAAAAGAACACACATGCAATAACACTGGTGGATCCATACGTGGTTTGTGAGAAGAACACACATCCAATGACACTTGTGGATCCATATGTGGTTTGTAAGAAGAACACACATGCAATGACACTGGGTGTGGTTCATGAAAAGAACACACACCCAATGAACTCTGGTGGATCCATATGTTGTTTGTGAGAGGAACACACATGCAATGACTCTAGATGTGGTTTGTGAGAAGAACACACATGCAATGACACTAGTGGATTCATATGTGGTTTGTGAGAAGAATACACATTTCAATGACTCTAGATGTGGTTTGTGAAAAGAACACACATGCAATGACACTAGTGGATCCATATGTGGTTTGTGAGAAGAACACACGTCAAATTACACTGGGTGTGGTTCATGAAAAGAACACACATCCAATGACACTGGTGGATCCTTATGTGGTTTGTGAAAAGAACACACATGCAATGACTCTAGATGTGGTTTGTGAGAAGAACACACATGCAATGACACTGGTGGATCCATATGTGGTTTGTGAGAAGAACGCACATCCAATGACACTGGTGGATCAATATGTGGTTTGCGAGAAGAACACTGATACATTGCTAATGTATCTATATTTTTTGATGTTCCATGCTTGGTTTTATCTACTTTCTTGTGTCTTGTCCACACTTTGGAGTACTTTTCATATGATTTCTTGGACTAACCTATTAACAAGAGCCACAGTGCCAACTGCCTGTTTGCTGCTGTTTTTGGTTCCAGGAAGTTAGAAAATGAATCTTCTCGGAATTGGACGGGACAAAAGCCAAAGTTATTATTTTACCGGGTGACATTTTGAGCCACAATACGAGACGAAGAAGGGCCAGAGGTTGGCCACACCACCTGGTGGCGCGGGCCAGGCCAAGCCACGCCAAGGGGTGATGTGGGCCCCTCCGGCACCCCCTCGGTCTCCCATCTCGCCTATAAGAGCCTCCCGATGCATAAACCCTAAATCATAAAGCCTCCAGCCACGAAAAGTTCCGCAGCGCCGCCGCCACCGTAGGGAAGATTCGGGGGACAGAAAGTCTCTGTTATGGCACCCTGCCGGGACGGGGAAGTGCCCCCGGAGCCATCTCCATCGATCTCCACCACCATCTCCATCGCTGTTGCTGATTCCCATGATGAGGAGGGAGTATTTCTCTCTTGAGGCTAAGGGTTCTATCGGTAGCTATGTGTTCATCTCTCTCTCTATGCATGATCATATTGTGATCATGAGCTTTGTAATCAAGTAGATCTACCTTGCTACTCAAGTGCTTTAATAGATCTCTGCTCTCCCCATGTGTGTGAATGTGACAGCGTGCACACCATGGTGGCACTTAGGCTAGAGGTTACAAATACTTGTTATGAGTTATATTTGGAGTTGGATGTCTTTATGAAATTGTGGTGTTTGTTTGAACCATCTAGTGCTCAAGGTGACAGTGTGGGGTTTTCTAGATGGGAAAGGCTTACTTTGAGGTGTGCTGTTATAGCCCTACCATGGATTAGAGTGTCCAACCGGAGAGTAGTTCAGCGTAGTGTCATAAAGAAGAATATATTTATATGAGAGTGTTCACTAGTGAAAGTATGATCCCTAGGCCTTGTTTCTAAGCACTGAAACACCATTTGCTATTAGATCTATTACATGTTTGCTTGCTTCTATCTTTATTTCAGTTTTACTTTAGTCTTTTCCACGCCATCAAGATATTTTCTATCACCATTACCACTTATAATTATCTATACCACTTGTATTTCACAATCTCTTCGCTGAACTAGTGCACCTATACACCTGACAAGTGTATTGGGTGTGGTGGGGACACAAGAGACTTCTTGTGTCTTGATTGCAGGGTTGCTTGAGAGGGGATACCTTTGACCACTTCCTCCTTGAGTTCGATAAACCTTGGGTGATCCACTTAAGGGAAAACTTGCTGCTATTCTACAAACCTCTGCACTTGGAGGCCCAACAACTGTCTACAAGAATAGATGTGCGTAGACATCAAGCTATTTTCTGGCGCCGTTGCCGGGGAGGTAAGGTAAAAGGTACTCACATCGCCCGGTGTGAGTGCTCGAAGTTATTTCCTTTAGATTCTGCAATTTTGTCTTTTTGTTTCTTGTTTTTATTTTCACTAGTTAGGCTTAATGGTATTTATCTTGAGTTAGGACATGAAGTGTTTGAATAGAAAATTAAAAAACCTATGGAAATTTATTTGCGTGCTAATAATAATGTTGTTAGCATGAATTCTTTGGACACCATTATTGCTAATGCTATGGAAAAGTCTAAGCTTGGGGAAGCTAGTTTTTATGAAAATGATCTTTTTAGTCCCCCATCTTTAGAGGAGAAAATTTGCTTTGATGATACTATACCTCCAATATATGATGATTACAATGATGAATATGATATTTTTAGTCCGCCTACTATTGAGGAGGAAATTAATTATGACTACAATATGCCTCCTATATTTGATGATTATGGTGATGAGAATAATGATGATAGCTATTTTGTTGAATTTTCTCCTACTACGATTAATAAGAATGACTATGTTTATGTGGAGAGTATTAATTCTTTTATGCATGTGGGTCATGATAAGAATGTTTTATGTGATAGTTATATTGTTAATTTTATTCATGATGCTACTGAAAGTTATTATGAGAGAGGGAAACATGGTTTTATGTATCTCAACAATATTAAGTTTCCCCTCTTTATGTTGAAAATTTTGAAGTTGCACTTGTTTTGCTTTCCTATGCTTGTTGCTTTGTGCTTTCATGACTTGTTTCTTTACAAGATTCCTATGCATAGGAAGTGGGTTAGACTTAAATGTGCTTTGAATTTGCTTCTTGATGCTCTCTTTTGCTTCAATTCATATTTCTTATGTGAGCATCTTCTCAAACTATCATGCCTAACTTAAAGGCGTTAAAGAAAAGTACTTATTGGGAGATAACCCAAAAATTTTAGATGATTCTTGGAAGTTATTTCTTCAGTAATAACCTCTCCTTATCCTTTTTATTTGCTTTTTGTGCCAAGAGTAACCTCTAATGAGAGAGAAGTAATGATTGGGAAAGTTGCTATCTCAAAACAGATTTCTGTGCTTCACCATAAAAAATCATGTAAAATATCTATACGTCCTTTTGAGGAGTGAATTTTTGTTCTTCTGCCCCCGGTTGTTATCTAACTTTCGTTAGTTCAATACTTTTCGAGTTGAGCAACAGAAGGTCTTCGAAAAAATTCGTCTTTACCTACTGGTCTGTTTTGATAGATTTCTTCCATTATTTGCATTTGCTTCTTGTTGGTTCCTTTTTGAGTTCTTTTGGGGATTGAGATTTTTGAGGGAAGTGCTACAGTAGCTAGTGTTCTAATGGAAGTTTTATTGGTGTTGGAACTGAACCTAAAGATCTATTATCTTGAGTACACTAATGTTGCTAATAAAGATTGTGTGAAGTTTTGTATGAAGGAAAAAAATTTAGGTGTATGGAAGGAATGAGTAATGAGATGAAGAATGGACTAAATCTCAAGCTTGGTGATGCCACGTGTGTCACCCCAAGAAATATCCAAGAAGTAGAAGCGTCAAAGCTTGGGGATGCACAAGGCATCCCCTTCTTCATCAATAAAAATCCCAGGTTCTTCCAAACGCTTCATTTTTATTGTTTCATGCACAGTTGTGTTGTTCTTGGAGCATCTTCTTTTTTGTTTTCATTTTGGTTTTTCGTTTTCTTGGTTTTCTTAGTTTGCTCAATAAATTGGTTGGACCCCCTCTTTCATACATTGGTGTCACATCCCATGATTTTCCAAATCTTGTAATGTGAAAAATAAATAAACAAAATAAATTTTTGTTGAAAATTAGGGTGAAAAGAAACTTTTGTTTCTAAAAGGAAACTTAAAATCCCATCCTGAACAAACTTTGGTTAAAGTTTGAATTCAACAAATCCAAATCAAGAGAAATGCATTCCTCAATGAATGTATCTGGAAATTTGAACACTTGGAAAATAAATCCAAAACCCTAAGCCCTAATGGAATAAAAACCATTTCCAAGTTATCTCCAAATCCATGGATTTGATCCATACCAAAATTGATCAACAAATATTCACAAAGGATCAAGAAAGACCATAGAAGTTGGTTTCACTCAAATTGGAACCAGGGATAAAAATCTTATGAATATGATAAGATAAGGAGATTGAATTTCCAAAGCTAATAAAGCCCTTACCCAAAAACCCATACCAATTGGTGAACAAATAATCCTAAAGGGATTTAAAAACATAAAGCAATTATCAAATGGAAATTTTTTAATCAAACCCTATTTTATTAAATAACTAAAGATCCATTTTATTTAAATAATAAATGGATCCTAAAATAAATAAAAATATTATTTTTATTATGGATTTGGATGATGTTGATAAACAGAACCAAATTCAAAGTACAAGTTGAGTGATTGTTCGAATTGTTTGAATGGTTTGATTGTTTGAATAATTGATTGAAATTCAAAACAGAAAAATAGATTTAGAAAAGGAAAAAGAAAACTGACAGAAAAAAAAAATAGTGCAAAGGACAGCCCAACCCAGCAGCCCACTAAGGCCCAGTCCAACCCAGTCTTCTCCCCCTGCACGAAACGTTTTGCACACGAACACTTACCCGCAAAGAGTATGACCAGTGGACCCTCCCCCTCATTTATTTTCCCACTGACCGATGGACCCCACCTCTCTCTCTCTCTCACGAAGCGAACCGTTATTCACCGCGAAAGAAACCCACACCCTCACTGATTGGTGGACCCAACCCCTTTCCTTTTCTATCACTGACGTAGAAGACCCACTCCCACTCTCTCTCTTTCACTGACGAGACGACCCCACTATCCCTGTTCATCGTCCTCCCCGCGACTCCTTCTTCCCCTCACCGCGCGGCCGTTTCTGCCGTTGATTCTCGCGCTTGAATTCGCCTTAACGCCGCATTAATCCCTCGCCACGACCACGCTCCCTTAAAAGCCTCCCTCTCCTCGCCATTTCCCCTTACTCACCTCTCCCTCTCTGCCCCTAGGCTGCCTCGATTTCTTCCTGCTCCGCCACTGCTCTGACGAGTGTCCCAAAGAAATTCCGGTCGAGCCACACCACCTCCTGCCTTCCCGAACACACGAGCAAGCTCACCGCATCCTGGCGCATCTTCCTGTGCCAGTCATTCATCCGCGGGCGCCCCAGAGCGTCGGCAACGACCAGCTTCCGAACACCGCTGTCTGCCTTCTTCTCCGACGACGTTCCCAGGTAGTACCCGACCTCCCCTCTCCTCCCCGTGGACACGATGATGATCTCCAAGCTCATACAAACCTAACAACACTTTCCGTTTGTCTTAGGGCGCCCCTATCCTCGCCTTCGACAAGCTCCGAGCGCCGCCGTCTGTCTGCAACTACGACGACGACTTCCAGGTGAACCAGACCGCCCCTTTCCCTCTCATTCACGCACACGACCTTGCCTGAGTCCTGCACATCTAACCGTGACTTCGCCTTGACCCTGTGAATCTAACCGCGACGTTGTTTTGCCTTGGAGTGAACCACAGCACCGTCCACGACGACCACCTGACGCACCCGACGCCGTCCTCCACTCCGGCGAGCAATCACAGTCGTACCAGAGCGCCCCTCGCCCGACCAACACCTCCTCGAGCATCGCCGTGACCCCCTGAGCCCGGTGAGCATCTTCCCTTTCTCCCTCACCTCCTGTAGCATCAGCACCGTCGTCGACCGACAGCTCTGCCGCTGGTAGCCACCGCAGCGCCGCTCCTTTTAGGTCAAACGCGCAGCGACCGTTAGATGCAGATCCATTGGCTACGATAGATTAACTTAACCACGAAGAGGTACGCGCCCTGCGCCATGCGATCTAACTAGATCCAACGCTCCACGTTGCCGATCCACGCGAAGCGGTACTGTCCAGTAAGATACTGACGCGTGGCCAGGTCTGTTTTAAAACAGAATTTGAAAAACAGATTTAAGTGCCATTTTGAAAACCCTATAACTTTGGATCCACACGTCCAAAAATTACAAATTTTATGTCGTTGGATTCAGGAGAGCAAGCCCTAGACAACCATGCCATTAGTTTAGCAAATAGTATCTGTTAGCTTGCTTGATTTTGCAGATTCTTTTGTGAGCTTGTTTAGATTAGAAGAATTTCTTAAAAATGTTTTTAGGGTTAAAACCTTTGAAAAATGGTTTGTGGTGACCTTACTGACCCTAGGAACCAATCCATGTTTTGGAAAATGAATTTGGAAAAGTTTAGAATGGATTACTTGGTTTAGTCCATTTCTAGCTAATTAAAAACTATTGATTTGTTTATGAAAAATTTTTTGAGTAAAAAACTTCGGGGAAATGTTTTGGCCCAAACCTACTGACCCAAACACCAAGTTTTGCAATAGCAACTCATTTGGTGAAACAAAATAAGGATTCTTTGATTTAAAACCATTTCTAATCAAATAGAAATGTGGGTTAATTATTAAAAATGGTCTTGGAAGAAAACCTTTGGAAAATGTTTTGTTTTAAACTCACTAACCCCAAACCCCAAGTTTTGTGATTGAAAACATATTTGGTGAACCCTATAGGTTAATGCCCTAGTAAAAATATTTCTACAGCACATAAAATGACACTTTGTTTTGAAAATGGTTTTGAAGTGAAACCTCTTTGCAAATGACTTGGCCACTTTACAAAATGACCATTAGGTGCTTTCAAATGTCTAATACCCACTAGGAACCACTTTTTCAAACAAAACAAAGCTTGGCATGCTTGCATGCATTTCTTTGACTTTGTTATTTTATGTGTGTTGTTTTGCTTGATTGGTAGATTGAGTTTGTGCCTTGCTTGATTGAATTGTAGTGACTTGAAGAGTGTGATTGTTGCAAGACAAGGAGTGAACCTATACTCTACCAAAAAGGCAAGTGATGCTACATATCTTTTGTCCCATTACTTTCACTATGCATTAGTGTTTTTGCTAAGTAAAACTTGCATGGATTTTATTTTGCTAAGTATAGACCTTGCTATAGGAAAACCTAGTAGATGAATCCTTAGTAGGATTTTCCTAAGTTAAGAATCCTATTACTATCAAGCTTAGCCTAGCTAATAGAAAACAAGGGTGGAATATATATTCATACTATGGAAAATTCCTAAGTCTGAGGACTTATGTTTTGTTTAATAAAACAACTAAGTGAATGAATCACCTGGGTGGAATGGAAGGAATGGCTTGTGTTGAGTGGTTCACAAGACCATGGACTTGGCTTGTGTATCTCACTTGTGGATGGCCACCCAGGAAACAAAGAGATTTGAGATGTCAAATGTTGAGAAGCTTCAAGTGCAACCACTTGGCAATATGGGCTCTGCCATGATCATATAGGTTGCAAGAACTTAGCCATATGGATAGTGGGTGGTAGTGTTTGATAGGTTGGAGCGCGTCCATGATGGTCTAAGGGAAGGCTTCTGAAATATCTTGTCTTGGGAAACCAAGTCTTGTGGGGAAAGTGCACCACCTCTGCAGAGTGTAAAACCTAAGTACTTAGCCATGTCCCTGGTAAAGGACAATTTGAGCATCAAGACATGGAAGCTATCAAGAATCTCATCATTCCAATTTCTAAATAAAACTTGTGGGTGAACAAGGGTTGTTTGAATTCCTCAAATCTTTGATTAAGAGATGGCTTGGTACAAGGATCTTGAAATCTTTGATTGAGGAAAATTGATTTTGTCAAAACTTCAAATCTTTGATGGAGATATGCCTTGAAGGATCTTCAAATCTTTGATTGGGAGAAGCTTTTTGAAAATATTTTGTCAAAACAAAAATTTAGTATTTTCAAATGTTAGGGAAAAATCTATTTTGAGCAATGCAAGCCTCAACTCCACTTAGCCAAATGCATATAGATGATAGACTCCACTATACTACCATAGTATCACTTGCCAATACAATTCAAATGTATTGACCCTTGTGGCTGTAACTTGTAATGTTGCAGGTTTGATTGATTTTAGTGAAGATTGATTGTTTAGGATTACAAAGTTTACAACCAACATCTGCCTGTGGCACTTTGAATATGAAGGACCCCATGACTATAGTTATTCCGCTGCAATGTAATGTAATAGCCAAATGAGCTATGTATTGATGTAATAAAATTATGTTATTCCTAGTTATAAAGTTAAATTATGACCTTTGTCTCTTGATATTACATCTAAACTGTGGATGCTAGCTATTGATCCAGGGACTAGCATTGTAAACACAGGGGACTCAATCTTATTTAAAGGTTGGGATCCTGACAATTGGTTTTCAAATAGTTTGGTTTGGATTGGAAAAGAGTAGGAAAGTTCATGCTTAAGTGGTAAAGAGAGCTTGTTTTTGACTGTAGCATATGCTTTTTCATGCCATCCTTGATATTGTTTTGGCTTTATGCTTAGTATTCTTTGATGTAGCATGACTTGTTATAAACAATTGAGATTGCTTAATGTGCCTTTGAAGAATCATGTGTTGTTTTAGCATATTAAAGCATAGTATTGTGGTATTCTCCGTTGATGTTTTATTTGGGTTGACTTGGAACATCCTCACACCATGTTATGACTATCCCAAATCACCATAAGCCTTTATGATCCTTTAGTTTTCAACTTGTAGTATCACTTTATGCTTTGATTAATGATGTTTTGTCGCTCTGCATGATTATGGCCATTATTGCTCTCTTAGTTGGTCGCTCCCAGTCTTTTGCTAGCCTCCACAACCAAGTATGAGTTCCACTCATGCATCCAACTCCTAAAACCAAGTTATTCCAAAGAGTCCACCATACCTACCTATTAGCATATGCTATTCCAAGTATATTCATGTTTTTATCTACCTTCCGAACTAAACTTGTTATGAGAAAACTAGTGACTAAAGCTCTCACGAACTTGATGGCACACTTTACTTTTCCTGCCCTTAATAAACTTGAACCATTGTGTCGTCTATGTTGTATATGCTTGCACTTATTTGTTGGGGATTAGCACAACCATGCTGTCATGGGGAACGCTTCCAACATTGCACGGGTACTTTGTACCTAGTTGATATCATGCTCTTTTGACAATGGATGTCGTCTGTGTGAAATGAAAGGGGAGCTTGTAAGTCCATGGAATTATGTATATGTGTTAGAGAAACACCTGGGCCGCTGGTCTAATCCATGCTAACATGGTGGAAACCTGCAGCGTAACCATAATGAGCTGTCTATGAAGCATTCTTCTTATAAAAAAAGAGTCCTATATTGAGAAAAAAGAGAAAAAGAAAAAAAATAGATTATGAAAAGAGGAAAGAGAGAAAAAGCACCATATTCCCATGGTAAATAAGAAGATTGCTGAGATGCTCATTGTCTGCTTGCCTTGTCATTTTGATATGGGGATTCTTCCATATCATCGGTCAAGGGGTACCCTGTTGGCGGTTCTCTATGATACACATGTACTTACGATGACAAGAACTTACCGGTGACTAGACTTGAGTAGCATGAGGAGCGGCCCTCGTATTCAAGGGATATGAGATTTCTAACTTATACTTCGTCAAGCATGTACACCATAGTATGTTCACTTTAACCTTAATCACTTCAAGATGCTTATGATAGGGGCAATGAGAGCTGAAAGTTTTTAAGTACCATAATTTTGGAAGCTCTTTATGAAACTTGAATCCCTACTTCCTTCTATGAAGGCCTTTCTTCCACTTATATATTGAGTCTCCACCTTCTATCTTTATGCACTTACTTTGAGAGCATAGTGGCCCTTCTTAGTTCTATGTGCATTGTCCCAAGACTTGTTGATTGATGCATACCTTGATATTGTTTGTTTTAAACTATTTGTATCTAGTCACTCTTATGAACATTGAAGGTGTCCTATGCATTCATATTTGCTACTCTATGAGGGACAAGCTGAATACTACTATGCTATGTTTTCTTTATGTGAAACAAACAAACGTCTTGC
The DNA here is from genome assembly GCA_916181665.1 of Avena sativa. Classification (NCBI taxonomy): domain Eukaryota; kingdom Viridiplantae; phylum Streptophyta; class Magnoliopsida; order Poales; family Poaceae; genus Avena; species Avena sativa. The sequence continues at coordinate 203,098,296 of OV702290.1, forward strand.
AAAGCATTGTTATTCATGAATCTTTTGTTTGTGCCTTTCATGTTGCAACATAGTTTCTTTGTCTTATTGCTAGAACTTTGTCTTTCATGTTATGATTGAAGTACTATGATCCCAGCTATCAATGTTTTACAAATACTTTGATCAACTTTATGTTGGTGCATGTCACCTCAAAAATTATTCTTTCTTTTTATCACTTACCTACTCGAGGACAAGCAGGAGTTAAGCTTGGGGATGTTGATACATTGCAAATGTATCTATAATTTTTGATGTTCCATGCTTGGTTTTATCTACTTTCTTGTGTCTTGTCCACACTTTGGAGTACTTTTCATATGATTTCTTGGACTAACCTATTAACAAGAGCCATCGTGCCAGCTGGCTGTTTTCTGCTGTTTTTGGTTCCAGGAAGTCAGAAAATGAATATTCTCGGAATTGGACGGGACAAAAGCCAAACTTATTATTTTACCGGGGGACACTTGGAGCCAGAATACGAGACAGAGAAGGTCTAGAGGGTGGCCACACCACCTGGTGGCACGGGCCAGGCCAGGCCGCGCCAGGGGGTGGTGTGGGCCCCTCCGGCACCCCCTCGGTCTCCCCTCTCTCCTATAAGAGCCTCTCGATGCATAAACCCTAAATCATAAAGCCTCCAGCCACGAAAAGTTCCGCAACACCGCCGCCACCGAAGGGGAGATTCGGGGGATAGAAAGTCTCTGTTCTGGCCCCTGCCGGGACGAGGTAGTGCCCCCGGAGCCATCTCCATCGATCTCCAGCACCATCCCCATCGCTGTTGCTGATTCCCATGATGAGGAGGGAGTAGTTCTCTCTCGAGGCTAAGGGTTCTACTGGTAGCTATGTGTTCATCTCTCTCTCTCTCTATGCATGATCATATTGTGATCATGAGCTTTGTAATCAAGTAGATCTACCTTGCTACTCAAGTGCTTTAATAGAACTCTGCTCTCCCCATGTGTGTGAAAGTGACAACGTGCACACCATGGTGGCACTTAGGCTAGAGGTTACAAATACTTGTTATGAGTTATATTTGGAGTTAGATGTCTTTATGAAATTGTGCTGTTTGTTTGAACCATCTAGTGCTCAAGGTGACAGTGTGGGGTTTCCTAGATGGGAAAGGCTTACTTTGAGGTGTGCTGTTATAACCCTACCATGGATTAGAGTGTCCAACCGGAGAGTAGTTCAGCGTAGTATCATAAATAAGAATATATTTATATGAGAGTGTTCACTAGTGAAAGTATGATCCCTAGGCCTTGTTTCTAAGCACTGAAAAACCGTTTTCTATTAGATCTATTACATGTTTGCTTGCTTCTATCTTTATTTCAGTTTTACTTTAGTCTTTTCCACGCCATCAAGCTATTTTCTATCACCGTTACCACTTATAATTATCTATACCACTTGTATTTCACTATCTCTTAGCCGAACAAGTGCACCTATACACCTGACAAGTGTATTGGGTGTGTTGGGGACACAAGAGACTTCTTGTGTCTTGATTGCAGGGTTGCTTGAGAGGGATACCTTTGACCACTTCCTCCCTGACTTTGATAAACCTTGGGTGATCCACTTAAGGGAAAACTTCCTGCTATTCTACACACCTCTGCACTTGGATGCCCAACAACTGTCTACAAGAATAGAAGTGCGTAGACATCAAACACTCATGCAATGGCACTGGGCGTGGTTCATGAAAAGAACACACATCCAATGAACTCTGGTGGATCCATATGTGGTTTGTGAGAAGAACACACATGCAATGACTCTATATGTGGTTTGTGAGAAGAACACACATGCAATGACACTGGTAGATTCATATGTGGTTTGTGAGAAGAACACACATTTCAATGACTCTAGATGTGGTTTGTGAAAAGAAAACACATGCAATGACACTGGTGGATCCATATGTGGTTTGTGAGAAGAACACACATGCAATGACACTCGTGGATCCATATGTGTGGTTTGTGAGAAGAACACACATCCAATGACACGGGTGGATCCATATGTGGTTTGTGGGAAGAACACTCATGCAATGACACTGGGTGTGGTTCATGAAAAGAACACACATCCAATGAACTCTGGTGGATCCATATGTGGTTAGTGAGAAGAACACACATGCAATGACTCTAGATGTGGTTTGTGAGAAGAACACACATGCAATGACATTGGCGGATTCATATGTGGTTTGTGAGAAGAACACACATTTCAATGACTCTAGATGTGGTTTGTGAAAAGAACACACATGCAATGACACTGGTGGATCCATATGTGGTTTGTGAGAAGAACACACATGCAATGACGCTGGGTGTGGTTCATGAAAAGAACAAATATCCAATGAACTTTGGTGGATCCATAGGTGGTCTGTGAGAAGAACACACATGCAATGACTCTAGATGTGGTTTGTGAGAAGAACACAGATGCAATGACACTGGTGGATCCGTATGTGGTTTGTGAGAAGAACACACATTTCAATGACTCTAGATGTGGTTTGTGAAAAGAACACACATGCAATGATATTGGTGGATCCATATGTGGTTTGTGAGAAGAACACACATCCAATTACACTGGGTGTGGTTCATGAATAGAACACACATCCCATGACTGTTGGGGATATAATTTCTAGGTATCCTCACAGTTCCTCACTGACCAGGGTGGCCCACTTTGGGTTAGAGCTTTGCTTCTCTGGCAGCCTAGTCAGGGAGAAGAGACGGAGTCCAATACGGCTACCGGAAGGCCCAGAAGACTTACCGACATAGGCCCATAGTGTTACTTGTAGTTCAAGATGAACTCTGTAACCGACTCTTAGTCGTAGCCAGACAGATGTCTCCTGTAAACCCTAGGCCGGATATCTATATAAGCCGTCCTAGGGAGAGCCTTTAAGGCACCCTAAATAGTCTACAATCTCAACTCACACAGGCGAACCCTTGTAACCCATATTCCGGCTCTGCCGTATTACTGGATTGCTAGCAGGAGTAGAATCCGTCCAAAGCCAGCGGATTCGAACCTGGGTAAACTTGTGTGCTCACTGTCCCGGAACACCGTATGCCTCACACCCCTCTCTTCCGCACGCCTCGAGGACACCCTCATGGCGTACTTGTCATCAATCCGATGATAGTTGGCGCCCACCGTGGGGCCTGTGAGCTTCAGATCTGTGTTCCGAGCGGAATCTGCAAGAATCAGAATCGGCGAGACTATCGCCGTCGGCCGCATCCTCTACGCCAGCGACGTCGCTCTCATCGTTCTTGACGAGACCTAGATTCTGGCTAGGGATGCTATGACTGCCTACACAATCATGTCTTTCGGCGAGATCGATGTTTACATCGGCTTTGCTAAACCTGTCCCACCCACCCCAGCGGTGATGATAGAGGCAGGAGAATTTTTTGGATCCCCTTTGTCTGCGTAGGCGTCAGAGTTCCGGATCTCAGAAAACCATAATCCCACCCAGCCCGCACCAGCTACGGAGATAGTGGAGAAATCCAAGCCTGAAGCAGACCTAGCGGTCCAGGTCAAATCTGGAGTGGATCTCCTTGGAGAGGCCGAATCCCAGATCGATCCACCTACTGAGGTCGAAATCTAGGAGGAGCATATCAACGACACTGATGCCGGCTCTGATGACACTAGGACAGACAGGCCTTTCCTAAGGTATACGTTGTGACGTATGATAATGCAAAACTCAGGCGTAGACGCAATTCTCGAGACCATCAAAAGTTTCGATGAAGCTGATCGCGAGAGCCACAGGTACCTCAAGAAGCACGCGTCGCACTTCGTCGGGTACGTAGGATCCGGATCCGGCTCTGCCGACGCTGGAGACAACACCGACTTTGTGCTGGAGGCAATTGGAACAAACACTGACGTACCCGCATCCTCGGATGAATCGATAACGTCAGCAGATTTCCGAAAGTTCTCCGCGGAATATGAAGAGGAGTATAGCTCCAAAGCTGCAGAGGAAGGAGAAGCCGTGGATGAAGGATCTAGGGAACACTCTCCCAAAGCACAGGATGACATGGAAATCAGAGATAATCCCGAGATCCAGAGGTCCGAAAGTACCGATCAGAGCTTGACTCCGGGAAACGGACCCAAAGACGTCTTTGCTACCGGTGCTGCCAAGAAGGCAAAGAAGAAGAACAAGACCCTGAGGGGGTAGTTGCCGAGGAATATGAGGAATACTCAGATGGAGCGCTTATCCTAGACGAGCCCAAAAAAAAGAGCCGGTGGATGGACACGTAATCACTGAAGGTGCGCATAAATTCATCGATGCTGCATTAAACACACCTATTCCTACAGTTGCAGAACTTACTGTTGAAGAACTGGACGAGAGGGCATAGGCCCTAGAAGCGCGTCGTCTAGTACTCCTCGATGAAGCCAAAAACATTGAGGAGGAAAAGAAACGCATAGCATCTGCTGGGAAGTACAACTCCAGGCAATACCAGAAGACCAGGAAGCATCACACCAATGACAACCAATTCCCGCAGATTCACACCGTCCTTTTCGGAGAAGAGATGGGGAAGCCTCGGAAAGATAGCAAAGGGGATTGGGTGTATCCAACCCCGGTACAGAATACCGTGGCGGCCCGAGAGATTCTATCGGCTAATCCTGGCCCGGAGGAGATCCGATTGGGAATCAAACTACTCAACAAGGGACTGGAGCAGCAAAAGATCGCCATGTCCGGAAGTCAAAAGCTGGTCTCTGATTCCGACCAGTGTCGCACAGACCCAGCATGGGCTGATGTAATACCCCATCACGTCCTGGAGAAGCATCACCGTTCCGATCGCAGGGAGGATAATTACTCAAGAACCGGATCTTCGGGACAGCACCATAAAGCTGCCCGTGACTGACGTAAAGTCAACCTAGTTGCAGAGCAAGAGGCAATTGCTGCACTGAATCCAAGGAACCCGCCTCGGCGAGAGTCAAAAGACCGTAGGTTTGATGATAAGGACAAACGTCGGGGGGAGGACCGACAAAGAATGCCACCTCCTAGACATGCAAGCCGTCCGGATGACGGATGAAGAAACGATGGATATCATGCTGAGGCAAGCCGGCAGGGGGCTCGTCACAATGAAGACCCTCCCCGAAACCGGAATAATGACCCTCCCCATAGGAATAATGACCCTCCGCCAAGTAGCCATCACAACAGCCCCCAGGGAGGCAATGGAGGGCGTCGTGGTGGAGGAGGTGGTGGCAGGAGCTGAAGTCCGGCTCCAAGGCACCACAGCCACAGCGGACACTCGGGACGATCTCTATCCCCGAACGACGCAAGGCACAGGATCAACTACAACATAGAGGCGCGTCGCTACGAAAATGATGATATCTACGTGGGCCCAAAGTGCTTCGTACCATGCATAAGAGCCACAAGATTCCCGGAAGGATTTGTTATCTCACGACATATCCAAGCCTACGACAGCATTGCTCGGCCAGATACCTGGTTACAGGATTTCTTCCAAGCTTGTTGCATTGCCAAAGGCGGAAACAGCCTGGTCGCAACCCGATATCTCCCACTCATGTTGCGGAAGACGGAACGATCATGGCTTAATGAACTTCTAGAGAACACCATCCACAACTGGTATGACATGCGAAGTGCGTTCTTTTGGAATTTCGAAGGCACATACCGCAGGCCCTGTACGGTCGGGGACCTATAGCGTTGCACCCAGAAAGCCGGAGAAACTTGCCAGGATTATCTCGGACAATGGATCGACACGAAGAACTCTTGTGAAGGAGTAAATGATCAAACTGCGATTGAAGCTTTCATTGCAGGTCTCCCAATTGGTTTGCTACGTCATCGCTTGAAGTGCGACAAATTCACTGATTTGGGAGAGATGATAGAAACAACGAGCAAGTATGCAGATGCTGACGACGATGCAGGGATTACTCAATGCCGTAGTTGTGCCACAGTCGGCAAAACAACCAAAGCAACAAGCTCAAAAGCGCAAAAATACCTCAGAAGAGAAATCTAACGCGGAAATGGTAGTGGTTACTGCTACTTTCGGGTCTGGAGGACGAGGAGGACGTGGCGGAGGTCGCGGGCGTGGACGTGGAACTTCGAGAGTTCAAGGTAAAGGAGACCAGCAACTAGGCAAAACCTACACTTGGGCCGACATTGCCAATAACCCATGTGTGCATCACTTAGACGCCAATGGGGGCTCGTCCCACACAAACGGCGAGTGTCGTTTCAATGATGACATTAAAAGAGATGATACCGCTGGCTACAGAGCTAAGCGGAAGAAGGGAAAGAAGAATCCCGAAAAGGATAAAGAGACCAAGGAAGATTCCGACATGGAGGAATCCGATGCTTCAAATCCCAAGCCGGAAGGGAAGAAAAATTTTCCAACCAAAAAAGACACTTATGTCACCTTCCTCGGTTCTCAACCAACAAAGGTCAAGAAAGCAGTTCTACATGAGCTCAACGCAAGAGTTCCGGCTGTCCCCCAATACCTGGACTGGTCGGAAGTGGCAATCACATTTGACCGTGCTGATCATCCGCCTAAGCTACACACGCAAGGAAAATATGCCTTAATCGTCAATCCACTTATTGACGGTTATGGTTTCTCCAAGACCCTCATGGACGGTGGCAGTAGTATCAATATTCTCTACATCGAAACGCTACGCCGGATGAAAATCTCGGAGACCCAACTAAACCATAGCTCTGTGATTTTTCATGAAGTTGTCCCCGGAAGACAAGCTAATTCCCTGGGAGAAATCACTTTGGATGTTCCCTTTGGAACTCCAAAGAACTATCGGACAGAGGCACTTTCCTTCGAAGTGGTCCCGTTCAAGAGCGCGTACCACGCTATCTTCGGACGTCCGTCTTACTGGGCTTTTATGGCTCGTTTGTGTTACATTTACAATATGATGAAAATTCTAGGTCCCAACGGCGTAATCACCATCAGCGGAGACCCGAAGAAAGCGCAAGAGTGCGAGGATGGAAATGTCGCCTTTGCTGAAGTCGTGCTGCACGCCCAGGAGTACCAGGAGATCAAGTAGAGCATAGATCCATCCGAGATGCCCGCAACGAAGAAGGAGGTGACAAAGCTGAATCCGAGTTCAAGGCATCAGAAGAGACGAAGAAGACGCCATTGAAGGATGATGACCCCTCCAAGGTGACCCAGATAGGCGTAGGCCTAGATAGCGCATAGGAAAGCACACTCGTCAAGTTCCTCAAAGCAAATCAAGATATCTTCGCATGGCAGCCATCTGACATGACAGGAGTACCTAGGGAACTTGCGGACTACTCTTTAAATGTAAACCCGAACGCTAAACCCGTCAAAAAGTCCTTATGACGTTTCGGCGATGAAAAGCGTAAGGCAATAGCTAAGAAACTAGCGCGGCTCGAGTTAGCCAGATTCATAGAAGAGGTCATCCACACTGAGTGGTCGGCCAATCCTGTAATAGTCCCTAAAAAGGAAACCACTGATTTAAGGATGTGTGTTGATTATACTGCCTTGAACAAGGCTTGTCCAAAAGATCCGTTCGCTCTGCCTAGGATTGATCAAGTTATCGATTCTACGGCAGGCTCGGAACTCCTCTGTTTTCTCGACGCATATTCTGGTTATCACCAAATCCGGATGAAGGAATCTGACAAAGTCAAAACCTCATTGATAACCCCTTTCGAAACCTTCTGTTTTGTTACGATGCCTTTTGGGCTGAAGAACGCAAGAGCTACCTACCAGCGCATGATGCAGTGTTGCCTCCACGACCAACTCGGACGCAATGTACATGCATACGTGGATGACATTGCGGTGATGTCCAAAAATAAGGAAACACTGACTTCCGACTTGGAGGAAATGTTCGCCAATCTACGAAAATACAACATCATGCTTAATCCGAAGAAATGCTTCTTTGGAATTCCAGTCGGAAAATTGTTAGGTTTCATCGTGTCTCAAAGAGGCATAGAGGTGAACCGAGACAAAATCAAGGCTATACTCAATATTTCCAGGACAACTCGCCTGAAGGACGTACAAAGACTAACTGGTTGCATCGCTGCAGTCAGTCGGTTTGTAAGCCGGCTTGGTGAAAGAGCCGCACCATTATACAAACTCTTGAAAAAGACCAAAGATTTTGTGTGGACCGACGAAGCTGAAGCTGTGCTACAAGACCCGAAGAAAGTACTCTCATCTGCTCCTATCCTTGCTACACCAGAACCACAGGAACCGATGTTTCTCTATCTGGCTGCAACAAACAAAGTCGTTAGTATTGTCATGGTGGTGGAGAGACCGGACGAAAATCAGGAGCACTTGGTGCAGCGTTCGACTTACATTGTCAGCGAGGTCCTGACAAAATCAAAACAGCGGTATCCGCACTATCAAAAGCTGGCTTACAGTATTTTCTTAGCATCTCGTAAGCTACGACACTATTTTCAAGAACATCCAATTACCGTGGTGAGCACAACTCCCATAAGGGATATAATCAACAACAGTGATGCCACAGGACGCGTCGCCAAATGGGGCATAGAGCTTTCACCTTTCGATATTGATTATAAACCCCGGACAGCAATCAAATCCCAAATCCTTGCCGAGTTTGTTGCTGATTGGACAGAGACAAAGGAGAATATGACCCTCCCTGAGTCGGAATATTGGACCCTATACTTTGATGGGTCTGAGGCTTGAGGGGGCTCGAGGGCTGGCGTGGTGCTCAAATCACCCCAAGGAGATAAACTTCTATACGTGTTGCAGATCCACTTCACAGCGAGAAACAATATTGCCGAGTATGAAGCATTGCTATACGGAATCCGGATCGCTAAGGATATCGCATCCGACGATTGATGTGTTATGGAGACTTGGATCTTGTTGCTCAGCAAGTGTCGGATATTTGTAACGCAAATAAGCACATGGCAGCATATAAAGCTATTGTGGATGATTTATCTAAATCGTTTAAAGGGTTTGAGGTTCAACACATCCCTCGAGCAGAAAACGAGGAAGCAGATGCATTATCTCGGATAGGCTCTACATGGAAAGAGGTCCTAGATGGCGCTTTTTTAGAGCACCTCAAAGTTCCCTCAATAAAGGGAGTGGATGAGGAATATCCGACCAAATCCGACTCATCTCTAATAGCAGTCCTGGCTGTAATTCCCAGTTGGACTCAACCCTACCTTGATTATCTGGTAGATGACAAATTACCTGAAGACAAGGTTCTGAGCCGGCAGATTATCCGACGAGCGAAAGCCTATACTATAATTAAAGGTGAGCTCTATAAGCGGAGTGTTTCTGGGGTTTTTCAGCGCTGCATATCTCCAGAAGAAGGATTGGATATCCTAAGAGAAATCCACGAAGGCGAGTGTGGTCACCACGCTGCAGACAAATCTTTAGTGGCAAAAGCTTTTAGACATAGATTTTTCTGGCATACAGCTCAGGCAGATGCCGAACGACTAGTCAAGACGTGCAAAGGCTGACAAAAGTATGCCAAACAAGCTCATGTTCCGGCTGATCAGCTGCGAACAATACCTATAACATGGCCTTTTGTGGTCTGGGGGCTTGATATGGTAGGACCGTTTAGACGTGCTCCAAGTGGATTTACTCACCTCTTAGTGATGGTGGACAAATTCACCAAATGGATTGAGGCTAAACCCGTCACTAGTTGTGATGGAGAAACAGCCAAAAGATTTGTCGAGGATGTTATAATCCGGTATGGTTATCCGCATAGTATTATCACGGACAACAGGAGTAATTTATCTAAGGTAGAATTGGCCGAATTCTGCAACGAGCAAAATATCCGGCTTGACATTGCGTCAGTCGCACATCCACAGGCTAACGGACAAGTCGAAAGAGCAAAGGTTTAATCCTACAAGGCCTAAAACCGAGACTTGAAGCACCACTACGACGTGCTGCGTGGGCTTGGGCAGAGGAATTACCCTCTATAATATAGAGTTTACGAACAACTCTGAATAGGTCAACCGGATACACACCTTTCTTCTTGGTCTATGGTGCAGAAGTAGTTCTTCCTATTGATTTGATTCATACTTCTCCTAGAGTGGCCGTGTATATCGAAGAGGATGCCGAGATTTCTCGACAAAATGATCTCGACTTAGTCGAAGAAGTTCGCGTCATTGCTGAAATGAGATCAATAGCCTATCAACAGAAGTTACGCAAGTATCATAGCCAGAGAGTCAGAAACAGATCTTTCAATAAAGGTGATTTGGTTCTCCGGCTTGTGCAACAAATAAAGCACAAACTTTCCCTAGTACGGGAAGGGCCCTTTTTATTTAGTCGAGTATTGCACAATGGTTCTTACTACTTAACTCTGTTAGAAAGACCTGCTACTAAGAAGAGAAAGAGAGCTGGAGGAAGTACATATCCGGATGAATTAGACAGACCATGGAATATTGCTCAGCTACGTCCCTTTTATTCTTAGTTTATCCTTCTTTGTAATCATACATATGTACATGCTCTGTGAGAAATAAAAGTATTGGTTGCCTCAAGTTTTTTCTGAGAAGTTCTTACCATCTTATTTCCGAATGATCATGTCATAGTCGAAAATCCCAGAATACTTGAAAGAACTTTATGCTCATGTTTGTTCTGGTTTAGATTTCCGATTCTAAAAATGTTACCTTCAGGTATAACTCTAAATTCTCTAGTCTATACTTTGGTTATTTGTCTGATTGCCGGATGCGTGTATTTTCCGAGTAGTGAATTGTTGGTACTGGAAGCCGGCTTTGTTTCCGAGTTTAAACTGGTTTAGAAATTGAGCTCCGTTGCTCGGCAAAGTTTCCGTACAGAAGGTTTAGTCGGCTCGCGAAAGGGATGAGGCGGAAAGCCAGATAAATGATAAGTATAGACGAAACAAGTATAAGTGCTTATGTAAACATTTCAGGCACACAAAAATTTAAAGCCAAAAGTGCTGAATAGATCAAAAGCTTAGCACTAGCAAAATTATAGTACTGCATATTTTACAGACCCATAATGTTTCCCAGAATAATACAATTGTTTCTGGCAATCTATGGTGCAGGAGAAGAGGTACGCGCTGCCGGTTCGCTGGATGCATCAGCCTCGGTTTGATAACGATCAGAGATGTTCAAATCCGATACGGTCTATTCATTGTCGGAAAGTTCAGCTGCTTCATCCGAAGGCAGAGGTGGTGTATCCACGCGAGTGAAGAATGGAGTGTCATAGCTGGTTAAGTCAGCCATGCGACACCCATATCCGACGTAGGAGTCCATGATGGCACTGATGTCTTGCTCCTGGCCGTCTTCATCCACCTTGCACTACCCTCTGGTCACTTCCCATATCTCCATGTTTCCATGGTGGCTCATGACCATGGTGAGAGCGTTCTGCGCCGCGGATCGCGCGTAGGATATGTTCCAGTCCTGGACGAGCTGCGACATCTCCTTCGCTGGTCTCGCACCTGAAAGTCCGACATGCTGTGCATGTCCGGAACCCTGAGAGCTTTGCTAATATCCTCGATGGATTGGCGGAAGTCATGAAGTAGATCACCGACTTGGGTAAGTCGGTGGGTGTAAGGCTCGATGGAGGCAGAGTCCGTCAAGTTAAGAAGACCTATGCATATAACACAAAAATGGTTAAGAAAATCCGACATCAAAAGAGTCGAAGAATATACACAAGTCAGAAAGATGGAAACATACTGAAGATGACGTCGTCAACTTTGGTTTTCTCTTCTCGAAGACTCCGGAGTTCAGCCCGGAGCGCCTCGGAAAGGTCCTTCTCTCTGCAAAGCTCGTTGTTGAGATCTGAGATTCTCTGATCTTGAGCGGAAATCTTACGATCACGCTCACCAGTAGCCATGGAGGAGGATTCGAGAACTTTAGCAATGCTCTTCTCATGATTCACTTTGAGCTTATCCAGCTCTTGGCGAAGTTCTTTGTTCTCCACCACCAAGGTTTTGAGGTTTTCGGCCTCTTCAATCATAGCACAGGACTGTTTTACCAGTGCTGTAAGTCAAAAAGAACAACAGTTCAGTAAAAAATATTTGACTATGAAAACAGAAAGGCAAGATTTGAGTCTCGGAATTTTTACCTTCGACCTCATCCTTGGAGACCTCAGCTCAACATTTTCAAGCCGGAGAGCTCTGATCTCTCTCCGCTTGTTGCAGATGTTCTTCAACAAATCCTGGTTATATGAATTAACTTTCTGTAAGTCAGAATACCCAGAGTCAGAAGTCTACTGAAGACTCGGGCTAATATTTTTACTAATATCAGCACGAGCCTTGGGGGTTACACTAGTTCATTCTTTGTCATCCTAAGGAAGCATAAACCTAGATCGTATATCCTACTTCATGCTTGCGGGCTAGAGGATATGATATGAAATGCAATACAGAAAATCGTGAGTTGGAATTCCGACTTACATGATGCATGTGTGAGTTTGCTCAGACACATGTTCACCTCAGTGGTAGCCTTCTCGGCAAGGGTGAGCGGAATAACCGGAGGTGGTGGAAGCACACCAGCTCTAAGTCCCTCGTCGCGAAGGCGAACTTGTTCAAGAAGGTCGGAGTATTTGATGTCCTCTGCCTCTTGTGCTTCTTCTTTGGCAGAGAGATTTCTCTTCTCCAGGCATTGTCGGGCCAGAAGCTGGATTTCTTCTACAGATTTCCGAGACAAGCCAAATTTGGCAAGTCCCGGATTGTTCAGGAGGTTTTCGGCAAAGGTCTCTGCCGAGGGATCATTACTCGAAAAGGGTTCACCCTTATCTAAACCTGAGCCACCCGTGGGGGCATCAGTCTGCGACTCAAGGGTCGCTGGCCCCGTATGAGGAGCCGGATCTTCTGCGACAACCGGCGAAGGAATGATCACCCGCGTTGCAGAGGGTTGTGGGGCAGGAGTCGGAGGAGCTCCGGCAGGAGAAGTGATAGTCAGCTTTGTCTGCCACAAAGGCTTCGAAGGAATTCCCTTCCCCTTGCCCTTGATGAGCTGCTTAGCTCTAGGAATGTAATGAAGTAAAAAACATTACATCTCGAAAGCAGAATTCGAGTAAGGTATAAAGGCGGAAGTTGTGTTGAAAGTTACCTATTCACCATTGGCACCTCCTTTGTGCCGACGTCCACTGTCAGAGCCTTGTGCTTCCTAGGCACAATGTCCGGTAGTGGGACCAGTTCCGCCTCCTGAGAAAACTCTAGAGGACATCCCTCGAGTGGAGCAAATTCCGACTCGGGGAGGTCGGCAAGCTGAAAATAAGAAAACATCTCAGTGTTGCGAAATAACTTAAAGGGTGAAACACATAAAGGGATTAATCATTGGAGCTTACCGGAACCACATGGTCTTCCGCTGTATGCATATCCAGAGACAAGTCCGGAATCTTCCTTTCAATCCGCTCCTTGATCAGCCATTTAATCTGGCTTATGTAATCCTGTGGCTTTAAAGCCTTAGGAGTGATGCGGAGGGAGTCATTCTTCGACGCCGTGATGGAGTGCATCAGACGGTTGCCGTGGTGTTGGAGAGGCTGGATCCGACGTGCGACCCAGCACTGGACTAAGTCGGATCCTTTCAAGCCCTTGTGTTTTATCAAATATTCGATCCGCCTCTTAGCAAGGATCAGATCGTCACTGAGAGCCGGACGGGCCTCGTCCCAAGACGGTTGAGCTGTGGCAGCTCCGTCGATGAAAGCCGGCAAAGCTGTAGCTTTGCCGGGAGCAGGAATATCCTTATGGTAGAAGAAAGTGGCCGACCATTGTTTGACCGAGTCACTGGCAGAAATGCGAGGATAACTACACTCGAGTCTACCAGAAAGGCTAATAGTGCCGGTAATATAAGGTTTACCGGCAGTGATGGAGTTTCTACGTACATGGAAGTAGAAACGAAACAAAGTGAGACTCGGCCTAATGCCGAGATACCCCTCACAAAAGTTGTGTAAGAACTCATCTCTAAGAGGGAGTTCGGGGGAAGATGGTGGAGTTGTACACCATAGTGATCAATCACCTCAGAAAAGAATTCTGAGGGAGGAAAGGACAAACCTCTATCGAGGTGGGTGCCGAAGTGGACCCGCTCGTTGGCGCACGGGTGGGGGATGGTTTCACCGAAACCGCTCCGCCAGTCACCGGCGCGGAGGAGACCTTCATTCTCCACACATTGGAGTTTCTCGTCGTCGATCAGGCACGGGATCCAAATGCGCCGGTTGCTCTCCTTCTCTGCCGCAACCATTGCCGCCGCCGCTGCCGCTGCCAAGCCGGAGGAGGAAGAAGAAGCCATTTCTCTGGTGCGCCCGTGACTTTGGATGGGCGGTGCTAGGAAATCTAGGAGGAGGGAGAGCTCTGTGCGCTGGGGAGATGTGGAGGAGAAGAAACGGCAAAGGGAACAGGTGAAGAGAGGAGAAGGAAAATCCTCACCCCTTATAACCACCTACCTGCGCCAAGATTCGTGCGAATAGCACTGTGTAAACACCACGCGTCGTGGAAGGAACTGGGAAGGACCCACGTGATGATTATGTCGCCTCGATCTCCGCATACGCATTAAAACGACGCCTCAGTTCTGCGAACGGCGGACCCACCAATGGTCGTGCTGACAGGATGTTTGTCAGATGACGTGATTTGATCATGACGAGTGTCAGATGACGTCAGAGACCAAGTTCCAGCTTAGTTTGAAATCAAGCTGGAAAGTCCGAGTAACATGTTGATAGGTCCGACTTATTTTTAAACCGGATCGTATTTTTTGTTGTGAAGTTTCAGGAACCCTTCAAGATTCTGCAAGCCGAAGATCAAGCTAGACCATGATGAATCCGACTTTGGATCTTGGAGACTTCCGGGGGCTGCTATTGGGGATATACTTTTCGGGTATCCTCACAGTTCCTCACTAACCAGGGTGGCCCACTTCGGGTTAGAGATTTGCTTCACGGGCGGCCCTATCAGGGGGAAGAGACAGAGTCCAATCCGGCTACGGGAAGGCCCAGAAGACTTACCGCCATAGGCCCATAGTGTTACTTGTAGTTCAAGATGTACTCTGTAACCAACTCTTAGTCGTAGCCAGACAGATCTCTCCTGTAAACCCTAGGCCGGATATCTATATAAGCCGTCCTAGGGAGAGCCTTTAGGGCACCCTCAATAGTCAACAATCTCAACTCACACAGGCGAACCCTTGTAACCCATATTCCGGCTCTACCGTATTACTGGATTGCTAGCAGGAGTAGGATCCGTACTGTAGCATCCCATCTATCTAACATCTGTAATGCTACATGGTCTGATAATAAAATGCTACTTCCTACATATAATTGTTGCATTATAATTATATCATGCTCATGTCATCATGCCACCTTGCATTGGAGCATCATATAAAACCTTTTTCTTTTGGATCTTGTCTCATATGCATTTATCAATTGTATTTGGTTCTTAATAAATTGTATTTGGTTCTTGATAAATGCTTGGTGCCCAAGTTGAGTTGGGGGCATGTCTTTTATTTAACTCCACCACCTTTTTCTTGTCACCACCCCATAATTCCACCATCCAACTATATGTGAGCTTTGCATTTTATTTGGGTTTACCTCTAGCTCATGTGGGTTGGGATGGACCCACTTCTAATTCCACATGCTCCCATATATGGCTCATGTTTTTTTCACATTGTTGATATGTGGAGAGCCACATGGCCACCTTTGCATGCATGTGGTTAATTTCACTTGCTCTATCTTCCATATGGTTTGTTTTGGGAATAATTGAGCATTGTTTAAGTATAATTGTGGCCAAATGGTCTTCTAGTGGGACATACACACTAGCATGCCCAAATTATTTTCAAAGATGAGCATATTCCATCTATTCCACTTGGAACACAACTCTTTCCTTTTTTCTTGGCCTTAATTCCACATTTGGAAATGCATGTGCTAATAATTCCCATGGTCTTTTACAATTGTTTTCACCATAGTAACTATTGCATTTATTATACATGCATGGGCCATGCAAGATCATCCTCTTTTCTTTTTCTTTGGTTTTTCTTCGGTTTTGAGTGGCGCATGGTTTTTCTCCCATGATCTAACCTAGTTCCTCTTCGTCTCTTTATTCTATTTGGTGCAATCATCTAAACCTCACCCTCACCTCCCTATCTAACCCTAAACCTACACAACACCAAACCCTAGCTACTTCCTCTTCTCATTGCATCCCTCCTACCCTAATCACCACTCCACCAGGCCGAGCCTCCCTAGGCCAGCACCACCTGGCCCTGCCCTAGCTGGCCTTGGCTAGACCGAACCTAGACCGAGCCACCCCTGCCGAACCCCCATGCCGGTCTAACCCTAGCCGAGCCCTTTTCCCTCTCGGTTCCTCTCTCCCGCTATACTTCCTTAACCACTTTTGGTTCATCCAAGCTTGAACTTAGAGCGTAGGGTCCGTGGTAGTTACAATTGGTATCAGAGCCATCCCGCCCTTCAGGGTCTCAGCCAAATGGTCGTTGTCAGTCTAGCAAATATTTTGGTGGCTATGTATACTAGGGAAAAACAAAACGTGAGAGTAGGACTGCTTCCACTTTTCTTCTTACCCACCCACCCACCCTTTTCTGGTAAGGAAGTGTAACGTTTTCAATCCTCTTTTAAAAATTCAAACTAGGATTCACGTGTTCTGGGTTCTATAGTACCATAGGTTGTGTGAGTGTGTGTGTGTAATTCCTTGTGTATCTGTTGCATCCAACTTGTTATTGCTATCTGCCTTTTGGTTATCAACTGTTGGTACATTCCATACCGACAGGCTTTTGTAAACCGACGTGATCTGTTTTACTCTTTGTTATCCGACGCTATCTTGTTTGGGTGTTTGTTTTCCATAGTTGCTAATCTTTAGGTTCATCTTAAGAAGGAAGGGGGTTGGGATATGTGTTTTACTTATTCATGTGCAGAGTAATGATTTGAGTGCGGGATGGAGTCGTGACCATCCACTACTTTTGTCATTCGCTCTTGTATATTGAATTGGTAGAGTTACTAACCCTGATTCGTTAAGTGGTTTTGCGCATATAGTGGTATTCTAATGCCGAAATTTGCGGAATATTTTTTCTTTGATAGCTTTGTGTACCACACTCCTTGTTCAGTCGTGTGCGATATACTTACTATCTTCTAGGTGCTTTGAACTTTGTTGATATTTTGATATCATCTTAGTAATTTGTATCCTTAATCTTGGTTAATTCCATTTTGGTACTATTTTGTATTATTATTATTCTCCATTATGGTACTAACTTGAGTTTTATATCAATCACAGGATGGCACCACCACGCCGCACTGAGGAGGACATACCACCTGAACTAGGGGCTGTGTTGGCAAGTATTGCTAATGCCTTGGGAACAATGCAATAGAACCAGCAACGCTTTGAACAAAGTGTCAGGAGGAATGAGTTTGCCCCGCTACCTCCACCTCCCACACGAGGAGACATCAGGGGTTTTCTGAAGTTTAACCTGCGCCACTTTGAGGTGTCTGATCAGCCGCTGGATGCGGATGATTGGCTCTGTGAGATGTCAAGGTTGCTGATGACTGCTGATGTTCCTAAACAAGAATGGGTAAAATGCGCCACTCACCTTCTGAAGGGAGACACAGCTCTATGGTGGGAGAATTACCTGAAGGCAAACCACTCTGGTTTTCAGCCTACTTGGGAGCAGTTCACTGGGGCTTTCAAAGAGCAATATCTGTCAGAAATTGTCATGGAACGGATGAAGGAAGTGTTTCTCAACCTCAAGCAGGGCAATGACAATGTCAACACCTATATCAGAAACTTCATGACTCTTTCTCGGTATGGTGGCGATGAGATCTCTGATGACAAGAAGAAACAAAAGAGGTTCAGGCAAGGGCTCAATGCATCTATCAAATATGCAATCACTCATGCAAGGCCGGGGTCTTTTCTAGAACTTCAACACACAGCTCTACAGGAATAAGCCAATAGGCAATTGTTCAAGGAGTCCAAGAAACACAGCCGTGACGCAGCAAGCTCTTCAGCTATGACAGCTCCTTCTAAGCGCCGCGTGTGCGTTCCTAATACCGCACTGCCGCTCCCGGCTCCACCAAGACCTTCAAGCTACGTGGCAAGGCCACCAAACTCCTTCACCGCTGCTCCTAGGGGCTACAACCACAACTACCCTGGAGCGCCTGGCGGAGTCCCTGGCTACGCTGCTCCACGTCCACCTGGTGCTTGTTACACTTGTGGGAACACTAGGCATCAACAGTGGATTTGTCCCATGAACAACAAAGCTCTTCCTCCACCACCTCCAAGACCTGCAGCAAGTTCTTCTATGGTTTGTGGACCTCCACCGCGGGCTCTCAACATCAACACCAAGCCCGGGTGCACTGTTGCTCGTGCCAACCGTGTCAACGTCGCTCAAGCCGAGCATGCACCTGGAGTTGTGCTGGGTACACTTCCTATTAACTCAGTCCCTGCACGAGTTTTATTTGATTCTGGAGCATAACATTCATTTGTATCCTTCACGTTTTCTCAAGAGAATGGGTTGTCATCTGATTCATTACCTAAAAAGATGATGGTCCTTTCTCCTAGGGAAAGGATGTTAACTTCCAAGATCAGTTATGACAATCAGGTTCAAATTGGGGATTCTTCCTTTCCGGCCTCTTTGATTATTCTGGGCAACTCAGATATTGATGTCATTTTAGGCATGGATTGGCTAGCTGCAAATAAAGCTATGATTGATTGTGTTGAACATTCAGATTGATAGGGCATGGTGCCTAGTATCTTTTATTAGTGCTTTATGACTTTGTTGCGACTTGTTGTGCTTAATGCTTGTCACTAGGGCCCGAGTGCCATGATTTCAGATCTGAACATGTTATTTATTCATTTTGATAGTATTGCTTATGGTCTTATCTGCAAGTTGTATACACACGTTGTTGTCCGGAACCAATGGCCCTGAAGTGACAGAAATCGGGATAACCGGAGGGAATGGCTTTGATGTGAGGATCACATGTGTTCACGGATTGTTAATGCTTTGATCCGGTGCTCTATTAAAAGGATCACCTTAATTGCCAGTAGTTCCCTTGAGGCCTCGCTGCAAACGGGCTGGCAGGACAAAATATGTTGTGCAAGTTCTCATTGTGAGCATGTATGACTATATATGGAACACATGCCTAGGATTATCTAGTACTTGGATGCTTTATCTTATTTATCTACAATTTCCCTATGTTCTGATTGCTATGTGAATTGTCTTATCCAGGCAACGCCCATCCATCCATCCCTATGCCTACCGCACTCGAATCCTATTGTTACTGCTGTCTTTACTTTACTACTACTGCTACTTTACTATTCCTACTACAAAACTATTGCTACTGATAAACTGCTGTGAGCAAGATTGTTTCCAGGTGCAGATGAATTGACAACTCAGTTGTTAAGGCTTATAAATATTCTTTGGCTCCCCTTGTGTCGAATCAATAAATTGGGTTTCACTTCCCTCGAAAATGCTGCGATACACCCCCTATACTTGTTTGTCATCAAGACTATTTTCTGGCACCGTTGCCGGGGAGCATAGCTTTATTTATCAAGTTCACTTGGATTCTCTATTGTTCGTTGCTATCCATCCATCATGGGTAAGTCTCGTGATGTCAAGGTTCCTATTTTACCATCCACTACAAGAAGAGGTACGGTTCTGAACACCTCTATTGCTCTTGGTTCACCATCTGTTATGAGTAAGCTCGTTACACCACCACATACACATGCTACACACACTGCTACTACTGCTGAATCTGAAACTTCTGATGCTTATGATGCTGCTTCTACTGTGCTTGATAAGAGTGGTTCATTAGGTCCTTTCCTAGATGCTATGATTTCTAGAACTATAGCTGGAATTACTGAAACTCCTATTGAAGACACTACTACACCTGTTAGTTCACCTGAGTCTAGTGAAAGTTATGATATTGAAGATGGTTATGTGGAGATGACCCATGAATTTATTAAAGAATGTAAAAACACCCATGATAGGAGTGCTGCTAAGAGTCTCCTAGAGAGGCGTACTATTAGACCCAAATTATCTCCTCTTGCTAAGTTTGCTGCTTCTCCCATAAACATTATAGATAAAGATTATGATTTCTGTCTCGATCTATCTTACATAGCTATTGTTGAGAAAGAACCTTTTTGTGGGACTAGGAATGAAAGTGCGGTAGCACATATGAATGAACTTTCTACCATGAGTGGCTTGTTTTCTGATGATATTAAGATGTGTACTTACTTTGTTGCTAAGATTTTCCCCTTTTCACTGAAAGGAGAAGCTAAAACTTGGTTTAGTAATTTACCTCCTGGATCTATTGATAGCCCTAATTGCTTGATTAGTACTTTCTTGCAGAAATATTTTCCTCCTAGTGTTAGACATGCTATTTTGTAGGAACTTTTTGATTTTAAACAGGGAGAAAAAGAGATATTGCATGAATCTTGGGCAAGGTTTTGTGCTTTGATTCATGCACAGGATGGAAGTCCATTACCTAAGAATGATCTTCTTGATATATTTTATAATGGACTAACCGAAGAATCTAGGACATACCTAGATAGTTGTGTTGATTGTGTTTTCAGGAATAGGACTCCCAAGGAAGCTGAGGAATTAATGGCTAAAATAAGCAAGAATTATGAAGATTGGAGTCCTCCTGAACAAGCTATACCTGAAGTAATTGTACCTGAACCTACTATACCAGTGTCTATTCCAACATCAAAGAAGAGGGGAGTTATTGAATTAAATGATGAAGTGATGAAGGAAGCTAAGAAAAGTCTTAAGGAGAAAGGAATTAAAGTTGTAGATGTCAAGAATTTACCTCCTATTGAAGAGTTATGTAAGCCTATTCCCTACTCATCCACTATCGAGGTACACTCTCTCCAACACTTTGATGAAGGTGATATCCCTTATTCTAAACCTCCTGGTCAATGCTTGGAAGAATTTGATATCTTTATTGTTAAGCAAGATAATTTTAATAAAAGGGTGCAAAATCATCTAATGGAAAACACTAGAGCTATTGTTGAGTTGAAAGATATTGTGGAAAGAACCTCTAATGATGTTAAAATGATTGTTAAACACTTTCAAATGGTTCAAACTCAAATAGATCAACTCGTTAAAGTGCAAAAATATTTGCTAGTTAATGCTGCTAAAGAAAAACATGCTTATGAAATTAGAACTAGAAGTGGTGCTGCTACCCAGGATCCTCTATATCCCGAGGTCCCAAAAGAATTGACCAGGATTCCCAACAAGCTGAAAATAGTGGCTCTACTCGTAAGAAAAGGAAAAAGAAACATAAAACTGTTGTAGAACCGCCTGAACCTGCTATAGATCCAAATAGTATATCTATTTCTGATGCGGAAACTGAAAGTGGTAATGAAGAAAATGAAGCTCCAAATGAAGAAAAAGTTGAAGAAAAACCTGAAAAGCACACTAAGAATACTAAATACACTAAAGAAGATTTTATTGCTAAGAAACATGGTAGTGAAAGAGAGCCTTGGGTCCAAAAACCTATGCCTTTCCCTGATAAGGAACACAAGTCAAAGGAAGATGAACACTATTATAAGTTTTGTGAGTGGATGAAACCTTTATTCCTGCAAATTCCTTTGACTGATGCTATTAAATTGCCTCCTTACTCAAAGTATATGAAGGATATTGTCTCGAATAAAAGGAAGATGCCTAATGAAGAAATCTCTACTTTGCTTGCTAATTATTCCTTTAATGGTAAGGTTCCAAAGAAACTTGGAGACCCAGGGATTCCAACTATCCCTTGATCTATTAAGAATAGTTATGTTAGAACTGCTTTGTGTGATTTGGGAGATGGAGTTAGTGTTATGACTTTCTCTCTCTATAAGAGACTTCAACTTGAAAAACTGATACCAACTGATATATCTTTGCAAATGGCTGATAAATCTAGCACTATTCCTGTTGGTATATGTGAGGATGTACCTGTTCAAGTGGCTCATAATTGCTTGATATTAACTGATTTTGTTGTGCTTGAAATGCCTGAAGATGATAATATGTCTATTATTCTTAGGAGACCTTTTCTTAATACTGCAGGAGCTGTTATTAATTGTAATCAAGGAAAGGTGACCTTTAATGTTAATGACAAGGAACATACTGTCTATTTCCCCAAGAAGATTGAAAGGACTTATGGTTTGAATTCAATTGAACATGTTGAGGGCATTCAAGTTGGAGAAATATATTGTCCCATACCAAGAGAAAAATTTGAAACTATTATGATTTGGACCATTGCTATCAAGGTTGAGGTAACATAATAATTAGTGGAATACAAAGTTTTGCCTCATATGGAATTGTTTTTGGTAACAAGACCTGATCAACCTTGTTAACAAAAGGATCTCAATGAACAAAACAATGTTTTCACCATGATTATCTTTGTTTACTTTTATTTTTATGACTAACTTAAAGGCATTAAATAAAAGTACTTATTAGGAGATAACCCAAAAGTTTTAGATGAGTCTTGGAAGTCATTACTTCAGTAATAACCGCTCCTTGTCCTTTTTATTTGCTTTTTGTGCCAAGAGTAACCTCTAATGAGAGAGAAGTAATGATTGGGAAAGTTGTTGTCCCGAAACAGATTTCTGTGCTTCACCGTAAATATTCGTGTAAAATCTCTGAACTTCTTTTTGAGGCGTGAATTTTTGTGCTTCTTCCCCAGGTTGTTATCTAACTTTAGTTAGTTCAACACTTTTCGATTTGAGCAATATAAGGTCTTCGAAAAAATTCGTCTTTACCCGCTGGTCTGTTTTGATAGATTTCTGCCATTTTCTGCATTTTGCTTCTTGTTGGTTCCTTTTTGAGCTCTTTTGAGGAATTGAGCTTTTTGAGGGAAGTGCTACAGTAGCTAGTGTTTTAATGGAAGTTTATTTTGTGTTAGAACTGAACCTTAAGACTTATTTATCTTGAGTGCACTAATGTTGCTAATAAAGATTGTGTGAAGTTTTGTATGAAGGAAAAATTTCAGGTGTATGGAAGGAATGAGTAATGAGATGAAGGATGGACTAAAGCTCAAGCTTGGGGATTCCACGTGTGTCACCACAAGAAATATCCAAGAAGTACAAGCGTCAAAGCTTGGGGATGCCCAAGGCATCCCCCTCTTCAGCAATAAAAATCCCAGGTTTCTTCCAAACGCTTCATTTTTATTGTTTCATGCATAGTTGTGTTGTTCTTGGAGCGTCTTCTTTTTCGTTTTCGTTTTGTTTTTTTTTGTTTGCTGAATAAATTGGTTGGACCCCCTCTTTCATACATTGGTGTTCAAATAGTTTGGTTTGGTTTGGAAAAGAGTAGGAAAGCTCATGCTTAAGTGGTAAAGAGAGCTTGTTTTTGACTGTGGCCTATGCTTTGCCATGCCATGCTTGATATTGTTTTGGCTTTATGCTTAGTATTCTTTGTTGTAGCATGACTTGTTATAAACAATTGAGATTGCTTAATGTGCCTTGGAAGAATCATGCATTGTTTTAGCATATTAAAGCATAGTATTGTGGTATTCTCCTTTGATGCTTTATTTGGGTTGACTTGGCACATGCTCACACCATGTTATGACTATCCCAAGTCACCATAAGCCTTTATGATCCTTTAGTTTTCAACTTGTAGTATCACTTTATGCTTTGATCAATGATGTTTTGTCGCTCTGCATGATTATGGCCATTATTGCTCTCTCGTTTGTCGCTCCCTTACTATTGCTAGCCTTCACTTTCACTGAGTATAATTTACTCATGTTTCCAACTCCCTAAAACCAAATATTGCCAAAGTGTCCACCATACCTACCTATTAGCATCATTTGCTACTTCCGTGCATATTCAACATGCCTTGTTTTCTTCCGAATAAAATGTTTGCTTGTTACGAGAAAGTTAGTTAGTAAAGCTCTCACGTACTTGATGGCACACTTTATTTTCTTGCATTTAATAAACCTAAACCATTGCGCCCTTCTTTGTTGCGTATATGCTTGCGCTTTATAGTTAGCAGAACCATGTATCATGGGGAACGTTTTAAACATTGTATTGGTACTTAGTACCTCGTTGATATCATGTTCTTTTGCTTATGGATCCCGGCGGTGTGAAATAAAAGTGGAACTTGTAAGATCATGGAGTTTGTATGTATGTTAGAGAAACACCTGGGCCGCTAGCCTAAGCCATTCCTAATCATGGTGGAAACTTGCAGCATAACCATAATGAGCATTCTATGAAGCATCCTCAATAAAAATCTATGCACATAGTAAATAAAAAGATCGCTGAGATGCTCATTGTCTGTTTGCCTTGTCATTTTGATTATAGGATAGCTCCGGTGTCATGTGCAAGGGGTACCCCGCCGGCGGTTCTCTATGATACGTATATACTTACAATGACAAGAGCTTACTCGTGACTGAAGTTGAGTAGCATGAGGATCGGTCTTTGTAAGTAAGGGGCATGAGACTTCGATTTATAACTTGTCAAGCATATCCTCTTAGTTGTGTCACTTTAACCTTAACCATTTAAAGATGCTTATGATAGGGGCAATGAGAGCTCAAAGCTAATGAGTACCATACTTTCAGCATTTGGAAGCCTTTCAAACTTTTCAAAACCTGTTCATTTCCTTGTCGAGTCTTCACACATTCTATGAGCACTTTCTTGAGAGCATAGTGGCCATTCTTAGTTCTATGCGCATTGTCCCAAGACTTGTTGATTGATGCATACCTTGATATTGCTTATTTTAAACTATTTGTATCTAGTCACTCTTGTAAACTTTGAAGGTGTCCTATGCATTTATGTTTGCTACTCTATAAGGGACAAGCTGAATGCCACTATGCTATGTTTTCTTTATATGAAACAAACAAACGTCTTGCAAAGCATTGTTACTCATGAATCTTTTGTTTGTGCCTTTTCATGTTGCAACATAGTTGCTATGTCTTATTGCTAGAACTTTGTCTTTCATGTTATGATTGAAGTACTATGATCCCAACTTTGAATGTTTTAGAAATACTTTGATCAATTTTATGATGGTGCATGTCACCTCAAAAATTATTCTTTCTTTTTATCACTTACCTACTCGAGGACGACCAGGAGTTAAGCTTGGGGATGTTGATACATTGCAAATGTATCTATAATTTTTGATGTTCCATGCTTGATTTTATCTACTTTCTTATGTTTTGTCCACACTTTGGAGTACTTTTCATATGATTTCTTGGACTAACCTATTAATAAGACCCACAATGCTAGCTGCCTGTTTTCTGTTGTTTTTGGTCCAGGAAAGTCAGAAAATGAATATTCTCAGAATTGGACGGGACAAAAGCCAAAGTTCCTATTTTTCTAGAAGACTCACGGAGCCAGAATACGAGACGGAGGAGGGCCAGGGCCTGGCCACACCCCCTAGGCGCGGGTACCCCCTAGGCCTCGCCAGGGCATGGTGTGGGCCCCTCAGGCGCCCCCTCGGTCTCCCTCTTCGCCTATAAGTTGCCTTCTGACCTAAAAACTCAGGGGGGTTTGACGTTTTTCCAGAAGGAGTTCCGCTCCGCCGCCACCACCAGATTCCATGAAACAGCACCAGAAACTCTGTTCTGGCACCCTGCCCGGGACAGGGAATTGGAGGAGATCATCGCCATCATCATCACCATCGCTTCTCCATCGACCATCCATGTTTCCCCCATCTATGAGTGAGTAATCCCCCGCTGTAGGCTATGGGTATGGTAGGTATTGGATGAGATCATTCATGTAATGGCATCAGATTGTTAGGGCATGGTGCCTAGTATCTTTTATTAGTGCTTTATGACTTTGTTGCGACTTGTTGTGCTTAATGCTTATCACTAGGGCCCAAGTGCCATGATTTCAGATCTGAACATGCTATTGATTCATTATGATAGTATTGTTTATGGTCTTATCTGCAAGTTGTATACACACGTTGTTGTCTGGAACCAATGGCCCCGAAGTGACAGAAATCGGGATAACCAGAGGGAATGGCTTTGATGTGAGGATCACACGTGTTCACGGAGTGTTAATGCTTTGCTCCAGTGCTCTATTAAAAGGAGCACCTTAATTGCCAGTAATTCCCTTGAGGCCCCACTGCAAACGGGGTGGCAGGACAAAAGATGTTGTGTAAGTTCTCATTGCTAGCACGTATGACTATATATGGAACACAGGCCTAGGACTATCTAGTACTTGGATGCTTTATCTTATTTATCTTCAATTGCCCTATGTTCTGATTGCTATGTGAATTGTCTTGTCCATGCAACGCCCGTCCATCCATCCCTATGCCTATCGCACTCGAATCCTAATGTTACTGCTATTGTTACTGTTGTCTTTAATTTACTACTACTGCTACTTTACTATTCCTACTACAAAACTGTTGCTACTGATAAACTGCTGTGAGCTAGATTGTTTCTAGGTGCAGCTGAATTGATAACTCAGTTGTTAAGGCTTATAAATATTCTTTGGCTCCCCTTGTGTCGAATCAATAAATTGGGTTTCACTTCCCTCGAAAATACTGCGATACACCCCCTATACTTGTGGGTCATCAGTGGTTCATGAAAAGGACACACATCCAATGAACTCTAGTGGATCCATATGTGGTTTGTGAGAAGAACACACATGCAATGACTCTAGCTGTGGTTTGTGAGAAGAACACACATGCAATCACACTGGTGGATCCATATGTGGTTTGTGAGATGAAGACACATCCCATGACACTGGTGGATCTATGTGTGGTTTGTGAGAAGAACACAAATCCAAAACACACATGCAATGACACTGGTGGATCCATATGTGGTCTGTCGAAAGAACAGACATGCAATGACACTAGCTGTGGTTAATGAAAAGAACAAACATGAAATGACACTGATAGATCCATATGTGGTTTGTGAAAAGAACACACATGCAATGACTCTAGTTGTGGTTAATGAAAATAACACACATGCAATGACTATGGTGGATCCATGTGGTTTGTGAAAAGAACACACATGCAATGACTGTAGCTATGGTTAATGAAAAGAATACACATGCAATGACACTATTGGATCCATATGTGGTTTCTGAAAAGAACACACATCCAATGACATGCAATGAACTCCGGTGGATCTAGATGTGGTTTGTGAGAAGAACACACATGCAATAACACTGGTTGTGGTTCATGAAAAGAACACACATGCAATGACACTGGTGGATCCATATGTGGTTTGTGAGAAGAACACACATCCAATGACACTGGTGGATCCATATGTGGTTTTTGAGAACACTCATGCAATGACACTAGGTGTGGTTCATGAAAAGAACAAACATCCAATGAACGCTGGTGGATCCATATGTAGTTTGTGAGAAGAACACACATGCAATGACTCTAGATGTGGTTTGTGAGGAGAACACGCATGCAATGACTCTAGATGTGGTTTGTGAGAAGAACACACATGCAATGACACTGGTGAATCCATATGTGGTTTGTGAGAAGAACACACATCCAATGACACTGGTGGATCCATATGTGGTTTGTGAGAAGAACACACATGCAATGACTCTAGATGTGGTTTATGAGAAGAACACACATGCAACGACATTGGTGGATCCATATGTGGTTTGTGAGAAGAACACACATTTCAATGACTCTAGATGTGGTTTTTGAAAAGAACACACATGCAATGACACTTGTGGATCCATATGTGGTTTGTGAGAAGAACACACATCCAATGACACTGGTGGATCCATATGTGGTTTTTGAGAAGAACACACATCCAATGACACTGGTGGATCCATATGTGGTTTGTGAGAAGAACACACATGCAATGACTCTGGATGTGATTTATGAGAAGAACACTCATGCAATGACACTAGGTGTGGTTCATGAAAAGAACAAACATCCAATGAACGCTGGTGGATCCATATGTAGTTTGTGAGAAGAACACACATGCAATGACTCTAGATGTGGTTTGTGAGGAGAACACGCATGCAATGACTCTAGATGTGGTTTGTGAGAAGAACACACATGCAATGACACTGGTGAATCCATATGTGGTTTGTGAGAAGAACACACATCCAATGACACTGGTGGATCCATATGTGGTTTGTGAGAAGAACACACATGCAATGACTCTGGATGTGGTTTATGAGAAGAACACACATGCAATGACACAGGTGGATCCATATGTGGTTTGTGAGAAGAACACACATTTCAATGACTCTAGATGTGGTTTGTGAAAAGAACACACATGCAATGACACTGTTGGATCCATATGTGGTTTGTGAGAAGAACACACATCCAATGACACTGGTGGATCCATATGTGGTTTGTGATAAGAACACACATCCAATGACACTGGTGGATCCATATGTGGTTTGTGAGAAGAACACACATTTCAATGACTCAACATGTGGTTTATGAAAAGAACACACATGCAATGACACTGGTGGATCCATATGTGGTTTGTGAGAAGAACACACATCCAATGACACTGGTAGATCCATATGTGGTTTGTGAGAAGAACACACATCCAATGACACTGGTGGATCCATATGTGGTTTGTGAGAAGAACACACATGCAACAACTCTGGATGTGGTTTATGAGATGAACACACATGCAATGACACTGGTGGATCCATATGTGGTTTGTGATAAGAACACACATTTCAATGACTATAGATGTGGTTTGTGAAAAGAACACACATGCAATGCCACTTGTGGATCCATATGTGGTTTGTGATAAGAACACACATCCAATGACATTGGTGGATCCTTATGTGGTTTGTGAGAAGAACACACATCCAATGACACTGGGTGTGGTTCATTAAAAGAGCACACATCCAATGACACTGGTGGATCCTTATGTGGTTTGTGAAAAGAACACATATGCAATGACTCTAGATGTGGTTTCTGAGAAGAACACACATGCAATGACACTGGTCGATCCATATGTGGTTTGAGAAGAACACACATCCAATGATACTAGTGGATCCATATGTGGTTTTTGAGAAGAACACACATGCAATGACTCTGGATGTGGTTTATGAGAAGAACACACATGCAATGACATTGGTGGATCCATATGTGGTTTGTGAGAAGAACACACATTTCAATGACTCTAGATGTGGTTTGTGAAAAGAACACACATGCAATGACACTTGTGGATCCATATGTGGTTTGTGAGAAGAACACGCATCCAATGACACTGGTGGATCCATATGTGGTTTTTGAGAAGAACACACATCCAATGACACTGGTGGATCCATATGTGGTTTGTGAGAAGAACACACATGCAATGACTCTGGATGTGGTTTATGAGAAGAACACACATGCAATGACATTGGTGGATCCATATGTGGTTTGTGAGAAGAACACACATTTCAATGACTCTAGATGTGGTTTGTGAAAAGAACACACATGCAATGACACTGTTGGATCCATATGTGGTTTGTGAGAAGAACACACATCCAATGACACTGGTGGATCCATATGTGGTTTGTGAGAAGAACACACATCCAATGACACTGGTCGATCCATATGTGGTTTGTGAGAAGAACACACATAAAATTACTCTGGATGTGGTTTATGATAAGAACACACATGCAATGACACTGGTGGATCCATATGTGGTTTGTGAGAAGAACACACATTTCAATAACTCAAGATGTGGTTTGTGAAAAGAACACACATGCAATGACACTGGTGGATCCATATGTGGTTTGTGAGAAGAACACACATCCAATGACACTGGTAGATCCATATGTGGTTTGTGAGAAGAACACACATCCAATGACACTGGTGGATCCATATGTGGTTTGTGAGAAGAACACACATGCAACGACTCTGGATGTGGTTTATGAGAAGAACACACATGCAATGACACTGGTGGATCCATATGTGGTTTGTGATAAGAATACACATTTCAATGACTATAGATGTGGTTTGTGAAAAGAACACACATGCAATGCCACTTGTGGATCCATATGTGGTTTGTGAGAAGAACACACATCCAATGACATTGGTGGATCCTTATGTGGTTTGTGAGAAGAACACACATCCAATGACACTGGGTGTGGTTCATTAAAAGAGCACACATCCAACGACACTGGTGGATCCTTATGTGGTTTGTGAAAAGAACACATATGCAATGACTCTAGATGTGGTTTCTGAGAAGAACACACATGCAATGACACTGGTCGATCCATGTGTGGTTTGAGAAGAACACACATCCAATGACACTGGTGGATCCATATGTGGTTTTTGAGAAGAACACACATGTAATAACACTAGGTGTGGTTCATGAAAAGAACAGACATCCAATGAACTCTGGTGGATCCATATGTGGTTTGTGAGAAGAACACACATGCAATGACTCTAGCTGTGGTTTGTGAGAAGAACACACATGCAATCATACTGGTGGATCCATATGTTGTTTGTGAGATGAACACACATCCAATGAAACTGGTGGATCCATGTGTGGTTTGTGAGAAGAACACACATCCAAAATACACATGCAATGAAACTGGTGGATCCGTATGTGGTCTATGGAAAGAACAGACATGGAATGACACTAGCTGTGGTTAATGAAAAGAACAAACATGCAATGACTCTGATGGAACAATATGTGGTTTGTGAAAAGAACACACATGCAATGACTCTAGTTGTGGTTAATGAAAAAAACACACATGCAATGACTATGGTGGATCCATGTGGTTTGGGAAAAGAACACACATGCAATGACTGTAGCTATGGTTAATGAAAAGAACACACATGCAATGACACTATTGGATCCATATGTGGTTTCTGAAAAGAATACACATGCAATGATCTCTGCTGGATCTAGATGTGGTTTGTGAGAAGAACACACATGCAATAACACTGGTTGTGGTTCAGGAAAAGAACACACATGCAATGAGACTAGTGGATCCATATGTGGTTTGTGAGAAGAACATACATCCAATGACACTGGTGGATGCATATGTGGTTTGTGAGAAGAACACTCATGCAATGACACTGGGTGTGGTTCATAAAAAGAACACACGTACAATGATCTCTGGTGGATCCATATGTGGTTTGTGAGAAGAACACACATGCAATGACTCTAGATGTGGTTTGTAAGAAGAACACACATGCAATGACACTGGTGGATTCATATGTGGTTAGTGAGAAGAACGCACATTTCAATGACTCTAGATGTGGTTTGTGAAAAGAACACACATGTAATGACACTCGTGGATCCATATGTGGTTTGTCAGAAGAACACACATCCAATTAGATTTGGTGTGGTTCATGAAAAGAACACACATCCAATGACACTGGTGGATCCTTATGTGGTTTGTAAAAAGAACACACATGCAAGGACTCTACATGTAGTTTGTGAGAAGAACACACATGCAATGACACTGGTGGATCCATATGTGGTTTGTGAGAAGAACACACATCCAATGACACTGGTGGATCCATATGTGGTTTGTGAGAAGAACACACACGCAATGACTCTGGATGTGGTTTATGAGAAGAACACACATGCAATGCACTGGTGGATCCATATGTGGTTTGTGAGAAGAACACACATTTCAATGACTCTAGATGTGGTTTGTGAAAAGAACACACATGCAATGACACTGGTGGATCCATATGTGGTTTGTGAGAAGAACACACATCCAATGACACTGGTGGATCCATATGTGGTTTGTGAGAAGAACACACATCCAATGACACTGGGTGTGGTTCATGAAAATAACACACATCCAATGACACTGGTGGATCCTTATGTGGTTTGTGAAAAGAACACACATGCAATGACTCTAGATGTGGTTTGTTAGAAGAAGACTCGTACAATGACACTGGTGGTTCCATATGTGGTTTGTGAGAAGAACACACATTCAATGACACTGGTGGATCCATATGTGGTTTGTGATAAGAACACACATGCAATGACTCTGGATGTGGTTTATGAGAAGAACACACATGCAATGACACTGGTAGATCCGTATGTGGTTTGTGAGAAGAACACACATTTCAATGACTCTAGATGTGGTTTGTGAAAAGAACACACATGCAATGACACTGGTGGATCCATATGTGGTTTGTGAGAAGAACACACATTCAATGACACTGGTGGATCCATATGTGGTTTGTGAGAAGAACACACATCCAATGACACTGGTGGATCCATATGTGGTTTGTGAGAAGAACACACATCCAATGACACTGGGTGTGGTTCATGAAAAGAACACACATTCAATGCCACTGGTGGATTCTTATGTGGTTTGTGAGAAGAACACACATTTCAATGACTCTAGATGTGGTTTGTGAAAAGAACACACATGCAATGAAACTGGTGGATCCATATGTGGTTTGTGAGAAGAGCACACATCTAATGACACTAGTGGATCCATGTGTGGTTTGTGAGAAGAACACACATGCAATGACACTAGGTGTGGTTCATGAAAAGAACACACATCCAATGACACTGATGGATCCTTATGTGTTTTGGGAAAAAAGAACACGCATGGAATGACTCTAGATGTGGATTGTGAGAAGAACACACATGCAATAACACTGGTGGATCCATATGTGGTTTGTGAGAAGAACACACATCAAATGACACTGGTGGATCCATATGTGGTTTCTGAGAAGAACACACTTGTAATGACACTGTGTGTGGTTCATGAAAAGAACACACATCCAATGAACACTTGTCGATCCATATGTGGTTTGTGAGAAGAACACACATGCAATGACTCTAGGTGTGGTTTGTGAGAAGAACACACATGCAATGACACTGGTTGATCCATATGTGGTTTGTGAGAAGAACACACATCCAAAACACACATGCAATGACACTGGTGAATCCATATGTGGTTTGTTGAAAGAACAGACATGCAATGACACTACCTGTGGTTAATGAAAAGAACAGACATCCAATGACTCTGATGGATCCATATGTGGTTTGTGAAAAGAACACAAATGCAATGACTCTATATGTGGTTTTTGAGAAGAACACACATGCAATGACACTGGTGGATCCATATGTCGTTTGTGAGAAGAACACACATGCAATGACACAGGTGGATCCATATGTGGTTTGTGAGAATAACACACATCCAATGACACTAGGTGTGGTTCATGAAAATATCACACATCCAATGACACTAGTGGATCCTTATGTGGTTTGTGAAAAGAACACACATGCAATGACTCTAGATGTAATTTGTGAGAAGAACACACATGCAATGACACTGGTGGATCCATATGTGGTTTGTGAGAAGAACACACATCCAATGACACCGGTGGATCCATATGTGGTTTGTGAGACGAACACACATGCAATAACACTAGGTGTGGTTCATGAAAAGAACACACATCCAATGAACTCTGGTGTATCCATATGTAGTTTGTGAGAAGAACACACATGAAATGACTCTAGCTGTGGTTTGTGAGAAGAACACACATGTAATCACACTGGTGGATCCATATGTGGTTCATGAGATGAACACACATCCAATGACACTAGTGGATCCATGTGTGGTTTGGGAGAAGAACACACATCCAAAACACACATGCAATGACACTGATGGATCCATGTGTGGTCTGTGGAAAGAACAGAAATGCAATGACACTAGCTGTGGTTAATGAAAAGAACAAACATGCAATCACTCTGATGGATCCATATGTGGTTTGTGAAAAGAACACACATGCAATGACTCTAGTTGTGGTTAATGAAAAGAACACACATGCAATGACTATGGTGGATCCATGTGGTTTGTGGAAAGAACACACATGCAATGACTGTAGCTATGGTTAATGAAAAGAACACACATGCAATGACACTGTTGGATCCATATGTGGTTTCTGAAAAGAACAGACATGCAATGAACTTTAGTGGATCTAGATGTGGTTTGTGAGAAGAACACACATGCAATAACTCTCGTTGTGGTTCATGAAAAGAACACACATGCAATGACACTGGTGGATCCTTATGTGGTTTGTGAGAAGAACACACATTTCAATGACTCTGGTGGATCCACATGTGGTTTGTGAAAAGAACACTCATGCAATGACACTGGTAGATAAATGTGGTTCGTGAGCATAACAGACATGCAATGAAATCTGGTGGATCCATATGTGGTTTGTGAGAAGAACACACATGCAATGACACTGGGTTTGGTTCAAGAAAAGAACACACATCCAATGAACTATGGTGGATCCATATGTGGTTTGTGAGAATAACACACATGCAATGACTCAAGATGTGGTTTATGAGAAGAACACACATGCAATGACACTAGTGGATCCATATGGGGTTTGTGAGAAGAACACACATTTTAATGACTCTAGATGTGGTTTATGAAAAGAACAAACATGAAATGACACTGGTGGATCGATATGTGGTTTGTGAGAAGAACACACATCCAATGACACTGGGTGTGGTTCATGAAAAGAACACACATCCAATGACACTGGTGGATCCTTATGTGGTTTTGTGAAAATAACAAACATGCAATGACTCTTGATGTGGTTTGTGAGAAGAACACGCATGCAATGACACTGGTGGATCCATATGTGGTTTGTGGGAAGAACACACATCCAATGACACTGGTGGATCCATATGTGGTTTGTGAGAATAACACACATGCAATGACTCTGGATGTGGTTTATGAGAAGAACACACATGCAATTACACTGGTGGATCTATATGTGGTTTGTGAGAAGAACACACATATCAATGACTCTAGACGTGGTTTCTGAAAAGAACACACATGCAATGACACTAGGGGATCCATATGTGGTTTGTGAGAAGAACACACATCCAATGACACTGGTGGATCCATGTGTGGTTTGTGAGAAGAACACACATGCAATGTCACTGGGTGTGGTTCATGAATATAACACACATCCAATGACACTAGTGGATCCTTATGTGGTTTGTGAAAAGAACACACATGCAATGACTCTAGATGTAGTTTGTGAGAAGAACACACATGCAATGACACTGGTGGATCCATATTTGGTTTGTGAGAAGAACACACATCCAATGACACTGGTGGATCCATATGTGGTTTGTGAGAAGAACACACATGCAATGACTCTGGATGTGGTTTATGAGAAGAACACACATGCAATGACACTGGTGGATCCGTATGTGGTTTGTGAGAAGAACACATATTTCAATGACTCTAGATGTGGCTTGTGAAAAGAACACACATGCAATGACACTGGTGGATCCATATGTGGTTTGTGAGAAGAACACACATCCAATGACACTCGGTGTGGTTCATGAAAAGAGCACACATCCAATGACACTGGTGGATCCTTATGTGGTTTGTGAGAAGAACACACATTTCAATTACTCTAGATGTGGTTTGTGAAAAGAACACACATGCAATGAAACTGGTGGATCCATATATGGTTTGTGATAAGAACACACATCCAATGACACTGGTGGATCCATGTGTGGTTTGTGAGAAGAACACACATGCAATTACACTGGGTGTGGTTCATGAAAATAACACACATCCAATGACACTGGTGGATCCATATGTGGTTTGTGAGAAGAACACACATATCAATGACTCTAGATGTGGTTTGTGAAAAGAACACATATGCAATGACACTGGTGGATCCATATGTGGTTTGTGAGAAGAACACACATCCAATGACACTGGTGGATCCATGTGTGGTTTGTGAGAAGAACACACATGCAATGTCACTGGGTGTGGTTCATGAAAATAACACACATCCAATGACACTGGTGGATCCTTATGTGGTTTGTGAAAAGAGCACCCATGGAATGACTCTAGATGTGGTTTGTGAGAAGAAGACACGTACAATGACACTGGTGGATCCATATGTGGTTTGTGAGAAGAACACACATTCAATGACACCGGTGGATCCATATGTGGTTTGTGATAAGAACACACATGCAATGACTCTAGCTGTGGTTTGTGAGAAGAACACACATGTAATCACACTGGTGGATCCATATGTGGTTTATGAGATGAACACACATCCAATGACACTAGTGGATCTATGTGTGATTTGGGAGAAGAACACACATCCAAAACACACATGCAATGATACTGATGGATCCATGTGTGGTCTGTGGAAAGAACAGAAATGCAATGACACTAGCTGTGGTTAATGAAAAGAACAAACATGCAATCACTCTGATGGATCCATATGTGGTTTGTGAAAAGAACACACATGTAATGACTCTAGTTGTGGTTAATGAAAAGAACACACATGCAATGACTATGGTGGATCCATGTGGTTTGTGGAAAGAACACACATGCAATGACTGTAGCTATGGTTAATGAAAAGAACACACATGCAATGACACTGTTGGATCCATATGTGGTTTTTGAAAAGAACAGACATGCAATGAACTCTAGTGGATCTAGATGTGGTTTGTGAGAAGAACACACATGCAATAACTCTCGTTGTGGTTCATGAAAAGAACACACATGCAATGACACTGGTGGATCCTTATGTGGTTTGTGAGAAGAACACACATTTCAATGACTCTGGTGGATCCACATGTGGTTTGTGAAAAGAACACTCATGCAATGACAGTGGTAGATAAATGTGGTTCGTGTGCATAACAGACATGCAATGAAATCTGGTGGATCCATATGTGGTTTGTGAGAAGAACACACATGCAATGACACTGGGTTTGGTTCAAGAAAAGAACACACATCCAATGAACTATGGTGGATCCATATGTGGTTTGTGAGAATAACACACATGCAATGACTCAAGATGTGGTTTATGAGAAGAACACACATGCAATGACACTAGTGGATCCATATGGGGTTTGTGAGAAGAACACACATTTTAATGACTCTAGATGTGGTTTATGAAAAGAACAAACATGAAATGACACTGGTGGATCGATATGTGGTTTGTGAGAAGAACACACATCCAATGACACTGGGTGTGGTTCATGAAAAGAACACACATCCAATGACACTGGTGGATCCTTATGTGGTTTTGTGAAAATAACACACATGCAATGACTCTAGATGTGGTTTGTGAGAAGAACACGCATGCAATGACACTGGTGGATCCATATGTGGTTTGTGGGAAGAACACACATCCAATGACACTGGTGGATCCATATGTGGTTTGTGAGAATAACACACATGCAATGACTCTGGATGTGGTTTATGAGAAGAACACACATGCAATTACACTGGTGGATCTATATGTGGTTTGTGAGAAGAACACACATATCAATGACTCTAGACGTGGTTTCTAAAAAGAACAGACATGCAATGACACTAGGGGATCCATATGTGGTTTGTGAGAAGAACACACATCCAATGACACTGGTGGATCCATGTGTGGTTTGTGAGAAGAACACACATGCAATGTCACTGGGTGTGGTTCATGAATATAACACACATCCAATGACACTAGTGGATCCTTATGTGGTTTGTGAAAAGAACACACATGCAATGACTCTAGATGTAGTTTGTGAGAAGAACACACATGCAATGACACTGGTGGATCCATATTTGGTTTGTGAGAAGAACACACATCCAATGACACTGGTGGATCCATATGTGGTTTGTGAGAAGAACACACATGCAATGACTCTGGATGTGGTTTATGAGAAGAACACACATGCAATGACACTGGTGGATCCGTATGTGGTTTGTGAGAAGAACACATATTTCAATGACTCTAGATGTGGCTTGTGAAAAGAACACTCATGCAATGACACTGGTGGATCCATATGTGGTTTGTGAGAAGAACACACATCTAATGACACTGGGTGTGGTTCATGAAAAGAGCACACATCCAATGACACTGGTGGATCCTTATGTGGTTTGTGAGAAGAACGCACATTTCAATGACTCTAGATGTGGTTTGTGAAAAGAACACACATGCAATGAAACTGGTGGATCCATATATGGTTTGTGATAAGAACACACATCCAATGACACTGGTGGATCCATGTGTGGTTTGTGAGAAGAACACACATGCAATTACACTGGGTGTGGTTCATGAAAATAACACACATCCAATGACACTGGTGGATCCATATGTGGTTTGTGAGAAGAACACACATATCAATGACTCTAGATGTGGTTTGTGAAAAGAACACATATGCAATGACACTGGTGGATCCATATGTGGTTTGTGAGAAGAACACACATCCAATGACATTGGTGGATCCATGTGTGGTTTGTGAGAAGAACACACATGCAATGTCACTGGGTGTGGTTCATGAAAATAACACACATCCAATGACACTGGTGGATCCTTATGTGGTTTGTGAAAAGAGCACCCATGCAATGACTCTAGATGTGGTTTGTGAGAAGAAGACACGTACAATGACACTGGTGGATCCATATGTGGTTTGTGAGAAGAACACACATTCAATGACACCGGTGGATCCATATGTGGTTTGTGATAAGAACACACATGCAATGACTCTAGCTGTGGTTTGTGAGAAGAACACACATGTAATCACACTGGTGGATCCATATGTGGTTTATGAGATGAACACACATCCAATGACACTAGTGGATCTATGTGTGATTTGGGAGAAGAACACACATCCAAAACACACATGCAATGATACTGATGGATCCATGTGTGGTCTGTGGAAAGAACAGAAATGCAATGACACTAGCTGTGGTTAATGAAAAGAACAAACATGCAATCACTCTGATGGATCCATATGTGGTTTGTGAAAAGAACACACATGCAATGACTCTAGTTGTGGTTAATGTAAAGAACACACATGCAATGACTATGGTGGATCCATGTGGTTTGTGGAAAGAACACACATGCAATGACTGTAGCTATGGTTAATGAAAAGAACACACATGCAATGACACTGTTGGATCCATATGTGGTTTCTGAAAAGAACAGACATGGAATGAACTCTAGTGGATCTAGATGTGGTTTGTGAGAAGAACACACATGCAATAACTCTCGTTGTTGTTCATGAAAAGAACACACATGCAATGACACTGGTGGATCCTTATGTGGTTTGTGAAAAGAACACACATGCAATGACTCTAGATGTGGTTTGTGAGAAGAACACACATGCAATAACACTAGTGGATGCATATGTGGTTTGTGAGAAGAACACACATGCAATGACACTGGGTTTGGTTCAAGAAAAGAACACACATCCAATGAACTATGGTGGATCCATATGTGGTTTGTGAGAATAACACACATGCAATGACTCTAGATGTGGTTTATGAGAAGAACACACATGCAATGACACTAGTGGATCCATATGGGGTTTGTGAGAAGAACACACATTTTAATGACTCTAGATGTGGTTTATGAAAAGAACAAACATGAAATGACACTGGTGGATCGATATGTGGTTTGTGAGAAGAACACACATCCAATGACACTGGGTGTGGTTCATGAAAAGAACACACATCCAATGACACTGGTGGATCCTTATGTGGTTTTGTGAAAATAACACACATGCAATGACTCTAGATGTGGTTTGTGAGAAGAACACACATCCAATGACACTGGTGGATCCATATGTGGTTTGTGAGAATAACAAACATGCAATGACTCTAGATGTGGTTTATGAGAAGAACACACATGCAATTACACTGGTGGATCTATATGTGGTTTGTGAGAAGAACACACATATCAATGACTCTAGACGTGGTTTCTGAAAAGAACACACATGCAATGACACTAGGGGATCCATATGTGGTTTGTGAGAAGAACACACATCCAATGACACTGGTGGATCCATGTGTGGTTTGTGAGAAGAACACACATGCAATGTCCCTGGGTGTGGTTCATGAATATAACACACATCCAATGACACTAGTGGATCCTTATGTGGTTTGTGAAAAGAACACACATGCAATGACTCTAGATGTAGTTTGTGAGAAGAACACACATGCAATGACACTGGTGGATCCATATTTGGTTTGTGAGAAGAACACACATCCAATGACACTGGTGGATCCATATGTGGTTTGTGAGAAGAACACACATGCAATGACTCTGGATGTGGTTTATGAGAAGAACACACATGCAATGACAGTGGTGGATCCGTATGTGGTTTGTGAGAAGAACACATATTTCAATGACTCTAGATGTGGCTTGTGAAAAGAACACACATGCAATGACACTGGTGGATCCATATGTGGTTTGTGAGAAGAACACACATCCAATGACACTGGTGGATCCATATGTGGTTTGTGAGAAGAACACACATCCAATGACACTGGGTGTGGTTCATGAAAAGAGCACACATCCAATGCCACTGGTGGATCCTTATGTGGTTTGTGAGAAGAACACACATTTCAATGACTCTAGATGTGGTTTGTGAAAAGAACACACATGCAAAGAAATTGGTGGATCCATATGTGGTTTGTGAGAAGAGCACACATCTAATGACACTAGTGGATCCATGTGTAGTTTGTGAGAAGAACACACATGCAATGACACTGGGTGTGGTTCATGAAAAGAACACACATCCAATGACACTGATGGATCCTTATGTGGTTTGTGAAAAGAACACACATGCAATGACTCTAGATGTGGTTTGTGAGAAGAACACACATGCAATGACTCTAGCTGTGGTTTGTGAGAAGAACACACATCCAAAACACACATGTAATGACACTGGTGGATCCATATGTGGTTTGGTTGAAAGAACACACATGCAATGACTCTAGATGTGGTTTGTGAAAAGAACAGACATGCAATGACTCTGATGGATCCATATGTGGTTTGTGATAAGAACACACATGCAATGACTCTAGTTGTGGTTAATGAAAAGAACACACATGCAATGACTCTGGTGGATCCATGTGATTTGAGAAAAGACCACAGATGCAATGACTGTAGCTATGGTTAGTGAAAAGAACACACTTGCAATGACACTATTGGATCCATATGTGGTTTCTGAAAAGTACAGACATGCAATGAACTCTAGTGGATCTAGATGTGGTTTGTGAGAAGAACACACATGCAATAACACTGGTTGTGGTTCATGAAAAGAACACACATGTAATGACACTGGTGGATCCTTATGTGGTTTTTGAAAAGAACACACATGCAATGACTCTGGTGGATCCACATGTGGTTTGTGAAAAGAACACTCATGCAATGACACTGGTGGATAAATGTGGTTTGTGAGAATACCATACATGCAACGAAATCTAGTGGATCCATATGTGGTTTGTGAGAAGAACACACATGCAATGACACTGAGTGTGGTTCATGAAAAGAACACGCATCCAATGAACAATGGTGGATCCATATTTGGTTTGTGAGAATAACACACATGCAATGACTCTAGATGTGGTTTATGAGAAGAACACACATGCAATGACACTGGTGAATCCATATGTGGTTTAGGAGAAGAACACACATTTCAATGACTCTAGATGTGGTTTGTGAAAAGAACACACATGCAATTACACTAGTGGATCCATATGTGGTTTGTGAGAAGAACACACATCAAATTACACTAGTGGATGCATATGTGGTTTCTGAGAAGAACACACATGTAATGACACTGTGTGTGGTTCATGAAAAGAACACACATCCAATGAACACTGGTCGATCCATATTTGTTTTGTGAGAAGAACACACATGCAATGACTCTAGCTGTGGTTTGTGAGAAGAACACACATGCAATGACACTGGTCGATCCATATGTGGTTTGTGAGAAGAACACACATCCAAAACACACATGCAATGACACTGGTGGATCCATATGTGGTTTGTTGAAAGAAAGGACATGCAATGACACTACCTGTGGTTAATGAAATGAACAGACATGCAATGAATCTGATGGATCCATATGTGGTTTGTGAAAATAACACACATGCAATGACTCTAGTTGTGGTTAATGAAAAGAACACACATGCAATGACTCTGGTGGATCCATGTGGTTTGTGAAAAGAACACACATGCAATGACTGTAGCTACGGTTAGTGAAAAGAACACACATGCACTGACACTGTTGGATCCATGTGTGGTTTCTGAAAAGAATAGACATGCAATGAACTCTGGTGGATCTAGATGTGGTTTGTGAGAAGAACACTCATGCAATAACACTGGTTGTGGTTCATGAAAAGAACACACATGCAATGACACTGGTGGATGCTTATGTGGTTTGTGAAAAGAACACACATGCAATGACTCTGGTGGATCCACATGTGGTTTGTGAAAAGAACACTCATGCAATGACACTGGTGGATCCATATGTGGTTTGTGAGAAGAACACACATCCAATGACACTGGTGGATCCATATGTGGTTTGTGAGAAGAACACATATCCAATGACACTGGATGTGGTTTGTGAGAAGAACACACATCCAATGACACTGGTGGATCCATATGTGGTTTGTGAGAAGAACACACATTTCAATGACTCTAGATGTGGTTTGTGAAAAGAACACACATGCAATTACACTGGTGGATCCATATGTGGTTTGTGAGAAGAACACACATCCAATGACACTAGTGGATCCATATGTGGTTTCTGAGAAGAACACACATGCAATGACACTGTGTGTGGTTCATGAAAAGAACACACATCCAATGAACACTGGTCGATCCATATGTGGTTTGTGAGAAGAACACACATGCAATGACTCTAGTTGTGGTTTGTGAGAACACACATGCAATGACACTGGTCGATCCATATGTGGTTTGTGAGAAGAACACACATCCAAAACACACATGCAATGACACTGGTGGATCCATATGTGGTTTGTTGAAAGAACAGACATGCAATGACTCTACATGTGGTTAATGAAAAGAACATACATGCAATGACTCTGATGGATCTATATGTGGTTTGTGAAAAGAACACACATGCAATGACTCTAGTTGTGGTTAATTAAAAGAACACACATGCAATGACTCTGGTGGATCCATGTGGTTTGTGAAAAGAACACACATGCAATGACTGTAGCTACGGTTAGTGAAAAGAACACACATGCACTGACACTGTTGGATCCATGTGTGGTTTCTGAAAAGAACAGACATGCAATGAACTCTGGTGGATCTAGATGTGGTTTGTGAGAAGAACACTCATGCAATAACACTGGTTGTGGTTCATGAAAAGAACACACATGCAATGACACTGGTGGATGCTTATGTGGTTTGTGAAAAGAACACACATGCAATGACTCTGGTGGACCCACATGTGGTTTGTGAAAAGAACACTCATGCAATGACACTGGTGGATCCATATGTGGTTTGTGAGAAGAACACACATCCAATGACACTGGTGGATCCATATGTGGTTTCTGAGAAGAACACACATCCAATGACACTGGATGTGGTTTGTGAGAAGAACACACATCCAATGACACTGGTGGATCCATATGTGGTTTGTGAGAAGAACACACATTTCAATGACTCTAGATGTGGTTTGTGAAAAGAACACACATGCAATTACACTGGTGGATCCATATGTTATTTGTGAGAAGAACACACATCCAATGACACTAGTGGATCCATATGTGGTTTCTGAGAAGAACACACATGCAATGACACTGTGTGTGGTTCATGAAAAGAACACACGTCCAATGAACACTGGTCGATCCATATGTGGTTTGTGAGAAGAACACACATGCAATGACACTGGTCGATCCATATGTGGTTTGTGAGAAGAACACACATCCAAAACACGCATGCAATGACACTGGTGGATCCATATGTGGTTTGTTGAAAGAACATACATGCAATGACACTACATGTGGTTAATGAAAAGAACATACATGCAATGACTCTGATGGATCCATATGTGGTTTGTGAAAAGAACACACATGCAATGACTCTAGTTGTGGTTAATTAAAAGAACACACATGCAATGACTCTGGTGGATCCATGTGGTTTGTGAAAAGAACACACATGCAATGACTGTAGCTACGGTTAGTGAAAAGAACACACATGCAATGACACTGTTGGATCCATATGTGGTTTCTGAAAAAGAACAGACATGCAATGAACTCTGGTGGATCTAGATGTGGTTTGTGAGAAGAACACTCATGCAATAACACTGGTTGTGGTTCATGAAAAGAACACACATGCAATGACACTAGTGGATCCTTATGTGGTTTGTGAAAAGAACACACATGCAATGACTCTGGTGGATCCACATGTGGTTTGTGAAAAGAACAATCACGCAATGACACTGGTGCATAAATGTCGTTTGTGAGAATAACATACATGCAATGAAATCTGGTGGATCCATATGTGGTTTGTGAGAAGAACACACATGCAATGACGCTGGGTGTGGTTCATGAAAAGAACACACATCCAATGAACTATGGTGGATCCATATTTGGTTTGTGAGAATAACACACATGTAATGACTCTAGATGTGGTTTATGAGAAGAACACACATGCAATGACACTGGTGAATCCATATGTGGTTTGTGAGAAGAACACACATTTCAATGACTCTAGATGTGGTTTGTGAAAAGAAC
The DNA here is from genome assembly GCA_916181665.1 of Avena sativa. Lineage (NCBI taxonomy): Eukaryota > Viridiplantae > Streptophyta > Magnoliopsida > Poales > Poaceae > Avena > Avena sativa. The sequence goes on from OV702290.1 coordinate 203,142,498, forward strand.
ACACATGCAATTACACTGGTGGATCCATATGTGGTCGGTGAGAAGAACACACATCCAATGACACTGGTGGATCCATATGTGGTTTCTAAGAAGAACACACATGCAATGACACTGTGTGTGGTTCATGAAAAGAACACACATCCAATGAACACTGGTCGATCCATATGTGGTTTGTGAGAAGAACACATATGCAATGACTCTAGCTGTGGTTTGTGAGAAGAACACACGTGCAATGACATTGGTCGATCCATATGTGGTTTGTGAGAAGAACACACATCCAAAACACACATGCAATGACACCGGTGGATCCATATGTGGTTTGTTGAAAGAACAAACATGCAATGACACTACCTGTGGTTAATGAAAAGAACATACATGCAATGACTCTGATGGATCCATATGTGGTTTGTGAAAAGAACACACATGCAATGACTCTAGTTGTGGTTAATGAAAAGAACACACATGCAATGACTCTGGTGGATCCATGTGGTTTGTGAAAAGAACACACATGCAATGATTGTAGCTATGGTTAGTGAAAAGAACACACATGCAATGACACTGTTGGATCCATATGTGGTTTCTGAAAAGAACAGACATGCAATGAACTCTGGTGGATCTAGATGTGGTTTGTGAGAAGAACACTCATGCAATAACACTGGTTGTGGTTCATGAAAAGAACACACATGCAATGACACTGGTGGATCCTTATGTGGTTTGTGAAAAGAACACACATGCAATGACTCTGGTGGATCCACATGTGGTTTGTGAAAAGAACACTCATGCAATGACACTGGTGGATAAATGTGGTTTTTGAGAATAACATACATGCAATGAAATCTGGTGGATCCATATGTGGTTTGTGAGAAGAACACACATGCAATGACACTGCGTGTGGTTCATGAAAAGAACACACATCCAATGAACTATGGTGGATCCATATTTGGTTTGTGAGAATAACACACATGCAATGACTCTAGATGTGGTTTATGAGAAGAACACACATGCAATGACACTGGTGAATCCATATGTGGTTTGTGAGAAGAACACACATTTCAATGACTCTATATGTGGTTTGTGAAAAGAACACACATGAAACTACACTGGTGGATCCATATGTGGTTTGTGAGAAGAACACACATCCAATGACACTGGGTGTGGTTCATGAAAAGAACACACATCCAATGACACTGGTTGATCATTTTGTGGTTTGTGAAAATAAAACACATGCAATGACTCTAGATGTGGTTTGTGAGAAGAACACACATGCAATGACACTAGTGGATCAATATGTGGTTTGTGAGAAGAACAGACATGCAATGACACTGGTGGATCCATATGTGGTTTGTGAGAAGAACACACATGCAATGACTCTAGATGTGGTTTATGAGAAGAACACACATGCAATGACACTGGTGGATCCATATGTGGTTTGTGAGAAGAACACACCTATAAATGACTCTAGATGTGGATTGTGAAAAGAACACACATGCAATGACACTGGTGGATCCATATGTGGTTTGGGAGAAGAACACACATCCAATGACACTGGTGGATCCATGTGTGGTTTGTGAGAAGAACACACATGCAATGTCACTCGGTGTGGTTCATGAAAATAACACACATCCAATGACACTGGTGGATCCTTATGTGGTTTGTGAAAAGAACACACATGCAATGACTCTAGATGTGGTTTGTGAGAAGAACACGCATGCAATGACACTGGTGGATCCATATGTGGTTTGTGAGAAGAACACACATCCAATGACACCGGTGGATCCATATGTGGTTTGTGAGAAGAACACACATGCAATGACTCTGGATGTGTTTTATGAGAAGAACACAAATGCAATAACACTTGTGGATCCGTTTGTGGTTTGTGAGAAGAACACACATTTAAATGACTCTAGATGTGGTTTGTGAAAAGAACACACATGCAATGACACTGGTGGATCCATATGTGGTTTGTGAGAAGAACATACATGCAATGACACTTGGTGTGGTTCATGAAAAGAAAACACATCCAATGACCTCTGGTGGATCCATACGTGGTTTGTGAGAAGAACACACATGCAATGACTCTAGATGTGGTTTGTGAGAAGAACACGCAAGCAATGACACTAGGCATGGTTCATGAAAAGAACACACATCCAATGACTATGGTGGATCCATATTTGGTTTGTGAGAATAACACACATGCAATGACTCTAGATGTGGTTTATGAGAAGAACACACATGCAATGACACTGGTGAATCCATATGTGGTTTGTGAGAAGAACACACATTTCAATGACTCTATATGTGGTTTGTGAAAAGAACACACATGCAATTACACTGGTGGATCCATATGTGGTTTGTGAGAAGAACACACATCCAATGACACTGGGTGTGGTTCATGAAAAGAACACACATCCAATGAGACTGGTTGATCCTTTTGTGGTTTGTGAAAATAACACACATGCAATGACTCTAGATCTGGTTTGTGAGAAGAACACACATGCAATGACACTAGTGGATCCATATGTGGTTTGTGAGAAGAACAGACATGCAATGACACTGGTGGATCCATATGTGGTTTGTGAGAAGAACACACATGCAATGACTCTAGATGTGGTTTATGAGAAGAACACACATGCAATGACACTGGTGGATCCATATGTGGTTTGTGAGAAGAACACACCTATAAATGACTCTAGATGTGGATTGTGAAAAGAACACACATGCAATGACACTGGTGGATCCATATGTGGTTTGTGAGAAGAACACACATCCAATGACACTGGTGGATCCATGTGTGGTTTGTGAGAAGAACACACATGCAATGTCACTCGGTGTGGTTCATGAAAATAACACACATCCAATGACACTGGTGGATCCTTATGTGGTTTGTGAAAAGAACACACATGCAATGACTCTAGATGTGGTTTGTGAGAAGAACACGCATGCAATGACACTGGTGGATCCATATGTGGTTTGTGAGAAGAACACACATCCAATGACACTGGTGGATCCATATGTGGTTTGTGAGAAGAATACACATGCAATGACTCTGGATGTGTTTTATGAGAAAAACACACATGCAATAACACTGGTGGATCCGTTTGTGGTTTGTGAGAAGAACACACATTTCAATGACTCTAGATGTGGTTCGTGAAAAGAACACACATGCAATGACACTGGTGGATCCATATGTGGTTTGTGAGAAGAACATACATGCAATGACACTTGGTGTGGTTCATGAAAAGAAAACACATCCAATGAACTCTGGTGGATCCATATGTGGTTTGTGAGAAGAACACACATTCAATGACTCTTGATGTCGTTTGTGAAAAGAACACACATGCAATGACACTGGTGGATCGATATGTGGTTTGTGAGAAGAACATACATGCAATGACACTTGGTGTGGTTCATGAAAGGAAAACACATCCAATGAACTCTGGTGGATCCATATGTGGTTTGTGAGAAGAACACACATGCAATGACTCTAGATGTGGTTTGTGAGAAGAACACGCAAGCAATGACACTAGGCATGGTTCATGAAAAGAACACACATCCAATGACTATGGTGGATCCATATTTGGTTTGTGAGAATAACACACATGCAATGACTCTAGATGTGGTTTATGAGAAGAACACACATGCAATGACACTGGTGAATCCATATGTGGTTTGTGAGAAGAACACACATTTCAATGACTCTATATGTGGTTTGTGAAAAGAACACACATGCAATTACACTGGTGGATCCATATGTGGTTTGTGAGAAGAACACACATCCAATGACACTGGGTGTGGTTCATGAAAAGAACACACATCCAATGAGACTGGTTGATCATTTTGTGGTTTGTGAAAATAACACACATGCAATGACTCTAGATGTGGTTTGTGAGAAGAACACACATGCAATGACACTAGTGGATCCATATGTGGTTTGTGAGAAGAACAGACATGCAATGACACTGGTGGATCCATATGTGGTTTGTGAGAAGAACACACATGCAATGACTCTAGATGTGGTTTATGAGAAGAACACACATGCAATGACACTGGTGGATCCATATGTGGTTTGTGAGAAGAACACACCTATAAATGACTCTAGATGTGGATTGTGAAAAGAACACACATGCAATGACACTGGTGGATCCATATGTGGTTTGTGAGAAGAACACACATCCAATGACACTGGTGGATCCATGTGTGGTTTGTGAGAAGAACACACATGCAATGTCACTCGGTGTGGTTCATGAAAATAACACACATCCAATGACACTGGTGGATCCTTATGTGGTTTGTGAAAAGAACACACATGCAATGACTCTAGATGTGGTTTGTGAGAAGAACACGCATGCAATGACACTGGTGGATCCATATGTGGTTTGTGAGAAGAACACACATCCAATGACACTGGTGGATCCATATGTGGTTTGTGAGAAGAACACACATGCAATGACTCTGGATGTGTTTTATGAGAAAAACACACATGCAATAACACTGGTGGATCCGTTTGTGGTTTGTGAGAAGAACACACATTTCAATGACTCTAGATGTGGTTCGTGAAAAGAACACACATGCAATGACACTGGTGGATCCATATGTGGTTTGTGAGAAAAACATACATGCAATGACACTTGGTGTGGTTCATGAAAAGAAAACACATCCAATGAACTCTGGTGGATCCATATGTAGTTTGTGAGAAGAACACACATGCAATGACTCTAGATGTGGTTTGTGAGAAGAACACGCAAGCAATGACACTAGGTGTGGTTCATGAAAAGAACACACATCCAATGACTATGGTGGATCCATATTTGGTTTGTGAGAATAACACACATGCAATGACTCTAGCTGTGGTTTGTGAGAAGAACACACATGCAATGACACTGGTCGATCCATATGTGGTTTGTGAGAAGAACACACATCCAAAACTCACATGCAATGACACTGGTGGATCCATATGTGGTTTGTTGAAAGAACAAACATGCAATGACTGTAGCTACGGTTAGTGAAAAGAACACACATGCACTGACACTGTTGGATCCATATGTGGTTTCTGAAAAGAACAGACATGCAATGAACTCTGGTGGATCTAGATGTGGTTTGTGAGAAGAACACTCATGCAATAACACTGGTTGTGGTTCATGAAAAGAACACACATGCAATGACACTGGTGGATGCTTATGTGGTTTGTGAAAAGAACACACATGCAATGACTCTGGTGGATCCACATGTGGTTTGTGAAAAGAACACTCATGCAATGACACTGGTGGATCCATATGTGGTTTGTGAGAAGAACACACATCCAATGACACTGGTGGATCCATATGTGGTTTGTGAGAAGAACACACATCCAATGACACTGGATGTGGTTTGTGAGAAGAACACACATCCAATGACACTGGTGGATCCATATGTGGTTTGTGAGAAGAACACACATCCAATGACACTGGATGTGGTTTGTGAGAAGAACACACATCCAATGACACTGGTGGATCCATATGTGGTTTGTGAGAAGAACACACATCCAATGACACTGGATGTGGTTTGTGAGAAGAACACACATCCAATGACACTGGTGGATCCATATGTGGTTTGTGAGAAGAACACAAATTTCAATGACTCTAGATGTGGTTTGTGAAAAGAACACACATGCAATTACACTGGTGGATCCATATGTGGTTTGTGAGAAGAACACACATCCAATGACACTAGTGGATCCATATGTGGTTTCTGTGAAGAACACACATGCAATGACACATGTAATGACTCTAGATGTGGTTTATGAGAAGAACACACATGCAATGACACTGGTGCATCCATATGTGGTTTGTGAGAAGAACACACATTTCAATGACTCTATATGTGGTTTGTGAAAAGAACACACATGCAATTACACTGGTGGATCCATATGTGGTTTGTGAGAAGAACACACATTCAATGACACTGGGTGTGGTTCATGAAAAGAACACACATCCAATGACCCTGGTTGATCCTTTTGTGGTTTGTGAAAATAACACACATGCAATGACTCTAGATGTGGTTTGTGAGAAGAACACACATGCAATGACACTAGTGGATCCATATGTGGTTTGTGAGAAGAACAGACATGCAATGACACTGGTGGATCCATATGTGGTTTGTGAGAAGAACACACATGCAATGACTCTAGATGTGGTTTATGAGAAGAACACACATGCAATGACACTGGTGGATCCATATGTGGTTTGTGAGAAGAACACACCTATAAATGACTCTAGATGTGGATTGTGAAAAGAACACACATGCAATGACACTGGTGGATCCATATGTGGTTTGTGAGAAGAACACACATGCAATGACTCTGGATGTGTTTTATGAGAAAAACACACATGCAATAACACTGGTGGATCCGTTTGTGGTTTGTGAGAAGAACACACATTTCAATGACTCTAGATGTGGTTCGTGAAAAGAACACACATGCAATGACACTGGTGGATCCATATGTGGTTTGTGAGAAAAACATACATGCAATGACACTTGGTGTGGTTCATGAAAAGAAAACACATCCAATGAACTCTGGTGGATCCATATGTAGTTTGTGAGAAGAACACACATGCAATGACTCTAGATGTGGTTTGTGAGAAGAACACGCAAGCAATGACACTAGGTGTGGTTCATGAAAAGAACACACATCCAATGACTATGGTGGATCCATATTTGGTTTGTGAGAATAACACACATGCAATGACTCTAGCTGTGGTTTGTGAGAAGAACACACATGCAATGACACTGGTCGATCCATATGTGGTTTGTGAGAAGAACACACATCCAAAACACACATGCAATGACACTGGTGGATCCATATGTGGTTTGTTGAAAGAACAAACATGCAATGACTGTAGCTACGGTTAGTGAAAAGAACACACATGCACTGACACTGTTGGATCCATATGTGGTTTCTGAAAAGAACAGACATGCAATGAACTCTGGTGGATCTAGATGTGGTTTGTGAGAAGAACACTCATGCAATAACACTGGTTGTGGTTCATGAAAAGAACACACATGCAATGACACTGGTGGATGCTTATGTGGTTTGTGAAAAGAACACACATGCAATGACTCTGGTGGATCCACATGTGGTTTGTGAAAAGAACACTCATGCAATGACACTGGTGGATCCATATGTGGTTTGTGAGAAGAACACACATCCAATGACACTGGTGGATCCATATGTGGTTTGTGAGAAGAACACACATCCAATGACACTGGATGTGGTTTGTGAGAAGAACACACATCCAATGACACTGGTGGATCCATATGTGGTTTGTGAGAAGAACACACATCCAATGACACTGGATGTGGTTTGTGAGAAGAACACACATCCAATGACACTGGTGGATCCATATGTGGTTTGTGAGAAGAACACACATCCAATGACACTGGATGTGGTTTGTGAGAAGAACACACATCCAATGACACTGGTGGATCCATATGTGGTTTGTGAGAAGAACACAAATTTCAATGACTCTAGATGTGGTTTGTGAAAAGAACACACATGCAATTACACTGGTGGATCCATATGTGGTTTGTGAGAAGAACACACATCCGATGACACTAGTGGATCCATATGTGGTTTCTGTGAAGAACACACATGCAATGACACATGTAATGACTCTAGATGTGGTTTATGAGAAGAACACACATGCAATGACACTGGTGCATCCATATGTGGTTTGTGAGAAGAACACACATTTCAATGACTCTATATGTGGTTTGTGAAAAGAACACACATGCAATTACACTGGTGGATCCATATGTGGTTTGTGAGAAGAACACACATTCAATGACACTGGGTGTGGTTCATGAAAAGAACACACATCCAATGACCCTGGTTGATCCTTTTGTGGTTTGTGAAAATAACACACATGCAATGACTCTAGATGTGGTTTGTGAGAAGAACACACATGCAATGACACTAGTGGATCCATATGTGGTTTGTGAGAAGAACAGACATGCAATGACACTGGTGGATCCATATGTGGTTTGTGAGAAGAACACACATGCAATGACTCTAGATGTGGTTTATGAGAAGAACACACATGCAATGACACTGGTGGATCCATATGTGGTTTGTGAGAAGAACACACCTATAAATGACTCTAGATGTGGATTGTGAAAAGAACACACATGCAATGACACTGGTGGATCCATATGTGGTTTGTGAGAAGAACACACATGCAATGACTCTGGATGTGTTTTATGAGAAAAACACACATGCAATAACACTGGTGGATCCGTTTGTGGTTTGTGAGAAGAACACACATTTCAATGACTCTAGATGTGGTTCGTGAAAAGAACACACATGCAATGACACTGGTGGATCCATATGTGGTTTGTGAGAAAAACATACATGCAATGACACTTGGTGTGGTTCATGAAAAGAAAACACATCCAATGAACTCTGGTGGATCCATATGTAGTTTGTGAGAAGAACACACATGCAATGACTCTAGATGTGGTTTGTGAGAAGAACACGCAAGCAATGACACTAGGTGTGGTTCATGAAAAGAACACACATCCAATGACTATGGTGGATCCATATTTGGTTTGTGAGAATAACACACATGCAATGACTCTAGCTGTGGTTTGTGAGAAGAACACACATGCAATGACACTGGTCGATCCATATGTGGTTTGTGAGAAGAACACACATCCAAAACACACATGCAATGACACTGGTGGATCCATATGTGGTTTGTTGAAAGAACAAACATGCAATGACTGTAGCTACGGTTAGTGAAAAGAACACACATGCACTGACACTGTTGGATCCATATGTGGTTTCTGAAAAGAACAGACATGCAATGAACTCTGGTGGATCTAGATGTGGTTTGTGAGAAGAACACTCATGCAATAACACTGGTTGTGGTTCATGAAAAGAACACACATGCAATGACACTGGTGGATGCTTATGTGGTTTGTGAAAAGAACACACATGCAATGACTCTGGTGGATCCACATGTGGTTTGTGAAAAGAACACTCATGCAATGACACTGGTGGATCCATATGTGGTTTGTGAGAAGAACACACATCCAATGACACTGGTGGATCCATATGTGGTTTGTGAGAAGAACACACATCCAATGACACTGGATGTGGTTTGTGAGAAGAACACACATCCAATGACACTGGTGGATCCATATGTGGTTTGTGAGAAGAACACACATCCAATGACACTGGATGTGGTTTGTGAGAAGAACACACATCCAATGACACTGGTGGATCCATATGTGGTTTGTGAGAAGAACACACATCCAATGACACTGGATGTGGTTTGTGAGAAGAACACACATCCAATGACACTGGTGGATCCATATGTGGTTTGTGAGAAGAACACAAATTTCAATGACTCTAGATGTGGTTTGTGAAAAGAACACACATGCAATTACACTGGTGGATCCATATGTGGTTTGTGAGAAGAACACACATCCGATGACACTAGTGGATCCATATGTGGTTTCTGTGAAGAACACACATGCAATGACACATGTAATGACTCTAGATGTGGTTTATGAGAAGAACACACATGCAATGACACTGGTGCATCCATATGTGGTTTGTGAGAAGAACACACATTTCAATGACTCTATATGTGGTTTGTGAAAAGAACACACATGCAATTACACTGGTGGATCCATATGTGGTTTGTGAGAAGAACACACATTCAATGACACTGGGTGTGGTTCATGAAAAGAACACACATCCAATGACACTGGTTGATCCTTTTGTGGTTTGTGAAAATAACACACATGCAATGACTCTAGATGTGGTTTGTGAGAAGAACACACATGCAATGACACTAGTGGATCCATATGTGGTTTGTGAGAAGAACAGACATGCAATGACACTGGTGGATCCATATGTGGTTTGTGAGAAGAACACACATGCAATGACTCTAGATGTGATTTATGAGAAGAACACACATGCAATGACACTGGTGGATCCATATGTGGTTTGTGAGAAGAACACACCTATAAATGACTCTAGATGTGGATTGTGAAAAGAACACACATGCAATGACACTGGTGGATCCATATGTGGTTTGTGAGAAGAACACACATCCAATGACACTTGTGGATCCATGTGTGGTTTGTGAGAAGAACACACATGCAATGTCACTCGGTGTGGTTCATGAAAATAACACACATCCAATGACACTGGTGGATCCTTATGTGGTTTGTGAAAAGAACACACATGCAATGACTAGATGTGGTTTGTGAGAAGAACACGCATGCAATGACACTGGTGGATCCATATGTGGTTTGTGAGAAGAACTCACATCCAATGACACTGGTGGATCCATATGTGGTTTGTGAGAAGAACACACATGCAATGACTCTAGATGTGTTTTATGAGAAGAACACACATGCAATAACACTTGTGGATCCGTTTGTGGTTTGTGAGAAGAACACACATTTCAATGACTCTAGATGTGGTTTGTGAAAAGAACACACATGCAATGACACTGGTGGATCCATATGTGGTTTGTGAGAAGAACATACATGCAATGACACTTGATGTGGTTCATGAAAAGAAAACACATCCAATGAACTCTGGTGGATCCATATGTGGTTTGTGAGAAGAACATACATGCAATGACACTTGGTGTGGTTCATGAAAAGAAAACACATGCAATGAACTCTGGTGGATCCATATGTGGTTTGTGAGAAGAACACACATGCAATGACTCTAGATGTGGTTTGTGAGAAGAACACGCAAGCAATGACACTAGGTGTGGTTCATGAAAAGAACACACATCCAATGACTATGGTGGATCCATATTTGGTTTGTGAGAATAACACACATGCAATGACTCTAGCTGTGGTTTGTGAGAAGAACACACATGCAATGACACTGGTCGATCCATATGTGGTTTGTGAGAAGAACACACATCCAAAACACACATGCAATGACACTGGTGGATCCATATGTGGTTTGTTGAAAGAACAAACATGCAATGACTGTAGCTACGGTTAGTGAAAAGAACACACATGCACTGACACTGTTGGATCCATATGTGGTTTCTGAAAAGAACAGACATGCAATGAACTCTGGTGGATCTAGATGTGGTTTGTGAGAAGAACACTCATGCAATAACACTGGTTGTGGTTCATGAAAAGAACACACATGCAATGACACTGGTGGATGCTTATGTGGTTTGTGAAAAGAACACACATGCAATGACTCTGGTGGATCCACATGTGGTTTGTGAAAAGAACACTCATGCAATGACACTGGTGGATCCATATGTGGTTTGTGAGAAGAACACACATCCAATGACACTGGTGGATCCATATGTGGTTTGTGAGAAGAACACACATCCAATGACACTGGATGTGGTTTGTGAGAAGAACACACATCCAATGACACTGGTGGATCCATATGTGGTTTGTGAGAAGAACACACATCCAATGACACTGGATGTGGTTTGTGAGAAGAACACACATCCAATGACACTGGTGGATCCATATGTGGTTTGTGAGAAGAACACACATCCAATGACACTGGATGTGGTTTGTGAGAAGAACACACATCCAATGACACTGGTGGATCCATATGTGGTTTGTGAGAAGAACACAAATTTCAATGACTCTAGATGTGGTTTGTGAAAAGAACACACATGCAATTACACTGGTGGATCCATATGTGGTTTGTGAGAAGAACACACATCCAATGACACTAGTGGATCCATATGTGGTTTCTGTGAAGAACACACATGCAATGACACATGTAATGACTCTAGATGTGGTTTATGAGAAGAACACACATGCAATGACACTGGTGCATCCATATGTGGTTTGTGAGAAGAACACACATTTCAATGACTCTATATGTGGTTTGTGAAAAGAACACACATGCAATTACACTGGTGGATCCATATGTGGTTTGTGAGAAGAACACACATTCAATGACACTGGGTGTGGTTCATGAAAAGAACACACATCCAATGACACTGGTTGATCCTTTTGTGGTTTGTGAAAATAACACACATGCAATGACTCTAGATGTGGTTTGTGAGAAGAACACACATGCAATGACACTAGTGGATCCATATGTGGTTTGTGAGAAGAACAGACATGCAATGACACTGGTGGATCCATATGTGGTTTGTGAGAAGAACACACATGCAATGACTCTAGATGTGGTTTATGAGAAGAACACACATGCAATGACACTGGTGGATCCATATGTGGTTTGTGAGAAGAACACACCTATAAATGACTCTAGATGTGGATTGTGAAAAGAACACACATGCAATGACACTGGTGGATCCATATGTGGTTTGTGAGAAGAACACACATCCAATGACACTTGTGGATCCATGTGTGGTTTGTGAGAAGAACACACATGCAATGTCACTCGGTGTGGTTCATGAAAATAACACACATCCAATGACACTGGTGGATCCTTATGTGGTTTGTGAAAAGAACACACATGCAATGACTAGATGTGGTTTGTGAGAAGAACACGCATGCAATGACACTGGTGGATCCATATGTGGTTTGTGAGAAGAACTCACATCCAATGACACTGGTGGATCCATATGTGGTTTGTGAGAAGAACACACATTCAATGACTCTAGATGTGTTTTATGAGAAGAACACACATGCAATAACACTTGTGGATCCGTTTGTGGTTTGTGAGAAGAACACACATTTCAATGACTCTAGATGTGGTTTGTGAAAAGAACACACATGCAATGACACTGGTGGATCCATATGTGGTTTGTGAGAAGAACATACATGCAATGACACTTGATGTGGTTCATGAAAAGAAAACACATCCAATGAACTCTGGTGGATCCATATGTGGTTTGTGAGAAGAACACACATGCAATGACTCTAGATGTGGTTTGTGAGAAGAACACGCAAGCAATGACACTAGGTGTGGTTCATGAAAAGAACACACATCCAATGACTATGGTGGATCCATATTTGGTTTGTGAGAATAACACACATGCAATGACTCTAGATGTGGTTTATGAGAAGAACACACATGCAATGACACTAGTGAATCCATATGTGGTTTGTGAGAAGAACACACATTTCCATGACTCTATATGTGGTTTGTGAAAAGAACACACATGCAATTACACTGGTGGATCCATATGTGGTTTGTGAGAAGAACACACATCCAATGACACTGGTGGATCCATATGTGGTTTGTGAGAAGAACACACATGCAATGACTCTGGATGTGTTTTATGAGAAGAACACACATGCAATAACACTGGTGGATCCGTTTGTGGTTTGTGAGAAGAACACACATTTCAATGACTCTAGATGTGGTTCGTGAAAAGAACACACATGTAATGACACTGGTGGATCCATATGTGGTTTGTGAGAAGAACATACATGCAATGACACTTGGTGTGGTTCATGAAAAGAAAACACATCCAATGACACTGGTGGATCCATATGTGGTTTGTGAGAAGAACACACATTCAATGACTCTAGATGTGGTTTGTGAAAGGAACACACATGCAATGACACTGGTGGATCCATATGTGGTTTGTGAGAAGAACATACATGCAATGACACTTGGTGTGGTTCATGAAAAGAAAACACATCCAATGAACTCTGGTGGATCCATATGTGGTTTGTGAGAAGAACACACATGCAATGACTCTAGATGTGGTTTGTGAGAAGAACACGCAAGCAATGACACTAGGCGTGGTTCATGAAAAGAACACACATCCAATGACTATGGTGGATCCATATTTGGTTTGTAAGAATAACACACATGCAATGACTCTAGATGTGTTTTATGAGAAGAACACACATGCAATAACACTTGTGGATCCGTTTGTGGTTTGTGAGAAGAACACACATTTCAATGACTCTAGATGTGGTTTGTGAAAAGAACACACATGCAATGACACTGGTGGATCCATATGTGGTTTGTGAGAAGAACATACATGCAATGACACTTGATGTGGTTCATGAAAAGAAAACACATCCAATGAACTCTGGTGGATCCATATGTGGTTTGTGAGAAGAACACACATGCATTGACTCTAGATGTGGTTTGTGAGAAGAACACGCAAGCAATGACACTAGGTGTGGTTCATGAAAAGAACACACATCCAATGACTATGGTGGATCCATATTTGGTTTGTGAGAATAACACACATGCAATGACTCTAGATGTGGTTTATGAGAAGAACACACATGCAATGACACTAGTGAATCCATATGTGGTTTGTGAGAAGAACACACATTTCCATGACTCTATATGTGGTTTGTGAAAAGAACACACATGCAATTACACTGGTGGATCCATATGTGGTTTGTGAGAAGAACACACATCCAATGACACTGGGTGTGGTTCATGAAAAGAACACACATCCAATGACACTAGTTGATCCTTTTGTGGTTTGTGAAAATAACACACATGCAATGACTCTAGATGTGGTTTGTGAGAAGAACACACATGCAATGACACTAGTGGATCCATATGTGGTTTGTGAGAAGAACAGACATGCAATGACACTGGTGGATCCATATGTGGTTTGTGAGAAGAACACACATGCAATGACTCTAGATGTGGTTTATGAGAAGAACACACATGCAATGACACTGGTGGATCCATATGTGGTTTGTGAGAAGAACACAACTATAAATGACTCTAGATTTAGATTGTGAAAAGAACACACATGCAATGACACTGGTGGATCCATATGTGGTTTGTGAGAAGAACACGCATCCAATGACACTGGTGGATCCATGTGTGGTTTGTGAGAAGAACACACATGCAATGTCACTCGGTGTGGTTCATGAAAATAACACACATCCAATGACAGTGGTGGATCCTTATGTGGTTTGTGAAAAGAACACACATGCAATGACTCTAGATGTGGTTTGTGAGAAGAACACGGATGCAATGACACTGGTGGATCCATATGTGGTTTGTGAGAAGAACACACATCCAATGACACTGGTGGATCCATATGTGGTTTGTGAGAAGAACACACATGCAATGACTCTGGATGTGTTTTATGAGAAGAACACACATGCAATAACACTGGTGGATCCGTTTGTGGTTTGTGAGAAGAACACACATTTCAATGACTCTAGATGTGGTTCGTGAAAAGAACACACATGTAATGACACTGGTGGATCCATATGTGGTTTGTGAGAAGAACATACATGCAATGACACTTGGTGTGGTTCATGAAAAGAAAACACATCCAATGAACTCTGGTGGATCCATATGTGGTTTGTGAGAAGAACACACATTCAATGACTCTAGATGTGGTTTGTGAAAGGAACACACATGCAATGACACTGGTGGATCCATATGTGGTTTGTGAGAAGAACATACATGCAATGACACTTGGTGTGGTTCATGAAAAGAAAACACATCCAATGAACTCTGGTGGATCCATATGTGGTTTGTGAGAAGAACACACATGCAATGACTCTAGATGTGGTTTGTGAGAAGAACACGCAAGCAATGACACTAGGCGTGGTTCATGAAAAGAACACACATCCAATGACTATGGTGGATCCATATTTGGTTTGTGAGAATAACACAGATGCAATGACTCTAGATGTGGTGTATGAGAAGAACACGCATGCAATGACACTGGTGAATCCATATGTGGTTTGTGAGAAGAACACACATTTTAATGACTCTATATGTGGTTTGTGAAAAGAACACACATGAAATTACACTGGTGGATCCATATGTGGTTTGTGAGAAGAACACACATCCAATGACACTGGGTGTGGTTCATGAAAAGAACACACATCCAATGACACTGGTTGATCCTTTTGTGGTTTGTGAGAAGAACACACATGCAATGACTCTAGATGTGGTTTATGAGAAGAACACACATGCAATGACACTGGTGGATCCATATGTGGTTTGTGAGAAGAACACACCTATAAATGACTCTAGATGTGGATTGTGAAAAGAACACACATGCAATGACACTGGTGGATCCATATGTGGTTTGTGAGAAGAACACACATCCAATGACACTTGTGGATCCATGTGTGGTTTGTGAGAAGAACACACATGCAATGTCACTCGGTGTGGTTCATGAAAATAACACACATCCAATGACACTGGTGGATCCTTATGTGGTTTGTGAAAAGAACACACATGCAATGACTAGATGTGGTTTGTGAGAAGAACACGCATGCAATGACACTGGTGGATCCATATGTGGTTTGTGAGAAGAACTCACATCCAATGACACTGGTGGATCCATATGTGGTTTGTGAGAAGAACACACATGCAATGACTCTGGATGTGTTTTATGAGAAGAACACACATGCAATAACACTTGTGGATCCGTTTGTGGTTTGTGAGAAGAACACACATTTCAATGACTCTAGATGTGGTTTGTGAAAAGAACACACATGAAATGACATTGGTGGATCCATATGTGGTTTGTGAGAAGAACATACATGCAATGACACTTGATGTGGTTCATGAAAAGAAAACACATCCAATGAACTCTGGTGGATCCATATGTGGTTTGTGAGAAGAACACACATGCAATGACTCTAGATGTGGTTTGTGAGAAGAACACGCAAGCAATGACACTAGGTGTGGTTCATGAAAAGAACACACATCCAATGACTATGGTGGATCCATATTTGGTTTGTGAGAATAACACACATGCAATGACTCTAGATGTGGTTTATGAGAAGAACACACATGCAATGACACTAGTGAATCCATATGTGGTTTGTGAGATGAACACACATTTCCATGACTCTATATGTGGTTTGTGAAAAGAACACACATGCAATTACACTGGTGGATCCATATGTGGTTTGTGAGAAGAACACACATCCAATGACACTGGGTGTGGTTCATGAAAAGAACACACATCCAATGACACTAGTTGATCCTTTTGTGGTTTGTGAAAATAACACACATGCAATGACTCTAGATGTGGTTTGTGAGAAGAACACACATGCAATGACACTAGTGGATCCATATGTGGTTTGTGAGAAGAACAGACATGCAATGACACTGGTGGATCCATATGTGGTTTGTGAGAAGAACACACATGCAATGACTCTAGATGTGGTTTATGAGAAGAACACACATGCAATGACACTGGTGGATCCATATGTGGTTTGTGAGAAGAACACACCTATAAATGACTCTAGATTTAGATTGTGAAAAGAACACACATGCAATGACACTGGTGGATCCATATGTGGTTTGTGAGAAGAACACACATCCAATGACACTGGTGGATCCATGTGTGGTTTGTGAGAAGAACACACATGCAATGTCACTCGGTGTGGTTCATGAAAATAACACACATCCAATGACACTGGTGGATCCTTATGTGGTTTGTGAAAAGAACACACATGCAATGACTCTAGATGTGGTTTGTGAGAAGAACACGGATGCAATGACACTGGTGGATCCATATGTGGTTTGTGAGAAGAACACACATCCAATGACACTGGTGGATCCATATGTGGTTTGTGAGAAGAACACACATGCAATGACTCTGGATGTGTTTTATGAGAAGAACACACATGCAATAACACTGGTGGATCCGTTTGTGGTTTGTGAGAAGAACACACATTTCAATGACTCTAGATGTGGTTCGTGAAAAGAACACACATGTAATGACACTGGTGGATCCATATGTGGTTTGTGAGAAGAACATACATGCAATGACACTTGGTGTGGTTCATGAAAAGAAAACACATCCAATGAACTCTGGTGGATCCATATGTGGTTTGTGAGAAGAACACACATTCAATGACTCTAGATGTGGTTTGTGAAAGGAACACACATGCAATGACACTGGTGGATCCATATGTGGTTTGTGAGAAGAACATACATGCAATGACACTTGGTGTGGTTCATGAAAAGAAAACACATCCAATGAACTCTGGTGGATCCATATGTGGTTTGTGAGAAGAACACACATGCAATGACTCTAGATGTGGTTTGTGAGAAGAACACGCAAGCAATGACACTAGGCGTGGTTCATGAAAAGAACACACATCCAATGACTATGGTGGATCCATATTTGGTTTGTGAGAATAACACAGATGCAATGACTCTAGATGTGGTGTATGAGAAGAACACGCATGCAATGACACTGGTGAATCCATATGTGGTTTGTGAGAAGAACACACATTTTAATGACTCTATATGTGGTTTGTGAAAAGAACACACATGAAATTACACTGGTGGATCCATATGTGGTTTGTGAGAAGAACACACATCCAATGACACTGGGTGTGGTTCATGAAAAGAACACACATCCAATGACACTGGTTGATCCTTTTGTGGTTTGTGAGAAGAACACACATGCAATGACTCTAGATGTGGTTTATGAGAAGAACACACATGCAATGACACTGGTGGATCCATATGTGGTTTGTGAGAAGAACACACCTATAAATGACTCTAGATGTGGATTGTGAAAAGAACACACATGCAATGACACTGGTGGATCCATATGTGGTTTGTGAGAAGAACACACATCCAATGACACTTGTGGATCCATGTGTGGTTTGTGAGAAGAACACACATGCAATGTCACTCGGTGTGGTTCATGAAAATAACACACATCCAATGACACTGGTGGATCCTTATGTGGTTTGTGAAAAGAACACACATGCAATGACTAGATGTGGTTTGTGAGAAGAACACGCATGCAATGACACTGGTGGATCCATATGTGGTTTGTGAGAAGAACTCACATCCAATGACACTGGTGGATCCATATGTGGTTTGTGAGAAGAACACACATGCAATGACTCTGGATGTGTTTTATGAGAAGAACACACATGCAATAACACTTGTGGATCCGTTTGTGGTTTGTGAGAAGAACACACATTTCAATGACTCTAGATGTGGTTTGTGAAAAGAACACACATGCAATGACATTGGTGGATCCATATGTGGTTTGTGAGAAGAACATACATGCAATGACACTTGATGTGGTTCATGAAAAGAAAACACATCCAATGAACTCTGGTGGATCCATATGTGGTTTGTGAGAAGAACACACATGCAATGACTCTAGATGTGGTTTGTGAGAAGAACACGCAAGCAATGACACTAGGTGTGGTTCATGAAAAGAACACACATCCAATGACTATGGTGGATCCATATTTGGTTTGTGAGAATAACACACATGCAATGACTCTAGATGTGGTTTATGAGAAGAACACACATGCAATGACACTAGTGAATCCATATGTGGTTTGTGAGATGAACACACATTTCCATGACTCTATATGTGGTTTGTGAAAAGAACACACATGCAATTACACTGGTGGATCCATATGTGGTTTGTGAGAAGAACACACATCCAATGACACTGGGTGTGGTTCATGAAAAGAACACACATCCAATGACACTAGTTGATCCTTTTGTGGTTTGTGAAAATAACACACATGCAATGACTCTAGATGTGGTTTGTGAGAAGAACACACATGCAATGACACTAGTGGATCCATATGTGGTTTGTGAGAAGAACAGACATGCAATGACACTGGTGGATCCATATGTGGTTTGTGAGAAGAACACACATGCAATGACTCTAGATGTGGTTTATGAGAAGAACACACATGCAATGACACTGGTGGATCCATATGTGGTTTGTGAGAAGAACACACCTATAAATGACTCTAGATTTAGATTGTGAAAAGAACACACATGCAATGACACTGGTGGATCCATATGTGGTTTGTGAGAAGAACACACATCCAATGACACTGGTGGATCCATGTGTGGTTTGTGAGAAGAACACACATGCAATGTCACTCGGTGTGGTTCATGAAAATAACACACATCCAATGACACTGGTGGATCCTTATGTGGTTTGTGAAAAGAACACACATGCAATGACTCTAGATGTGGTTTGTGAGAAGAACACGGATGCAATGACACTGGTGGATCCATATGTGGTTTGTGAGAAGAACACACATCCAATGACACTGGTGGATCCATATGTGGTTTGTGAGAAGAACACACATGCAATGACTCTAGATGTGTTTTATGAGAAGAACACACATGCAATAACACTAGTGGATCCGTTTGTGGTTTGTGAGAAGAACACACATTTCAATGACTCTAGATGTGGTTCGTGAAAAGAACACACATGTAATGACACTGGTGGATCCATATGTGGTTTGTGAGAAGAACATACATGCAATGACACTTGGTGTGGTTCATGAAAAGAAAACACATCCAATGAACTCTGGTGGATCCATATGTGGTTTGTGAGAAGAACACACATTCAATGACTCTAGATGTGGTTTGTGAAAGGAACACACATGCAATGACACTGGTGGATCCATATGTGGTTTGTGAGAAGAACATACATGCAATGAAACTTGGTGTGGTTCATGAAAAGAAAACACATCCAATGAACTCTGGTTGATCCATATGTGGTTTGTGAGAAGAACACACATGCAATGACTCTAGATGTGGTTTATGAGAAGAACACACATGCAATGACACTGGTGGATCCATATGTGGTTTGTGAGAAGAACACACCTATAAATGACTCTAGATTTAGATTGTGAAAAGAACACACATGCAATGACACTGGTGGATCCATATGTGGTTTGTGAGAAGAACACACATCCAATGACACTGGTGGATCCATGTGTGGTTTGTGAGAAGAACACACATGCAATGTCACTCGGTGTGGTTCATGAAAATAACACACATCCAATGACACTGGTGGATCCTTATGTGGTTTGTGAAAAGAACACACATGCAATGACTCTAGATGTGGTTTGTGAGAAGAACACGGATGCAATGACACTGGTGGATCAATATGTGGTTTGTGAGAAGAACACACATCCAATGACACTGGTGGATCCATATGTGGTTTGTGAGAAGAACACACATGCAATGACTCTGGATGTGTTTTATGAGAAGAACACACATGCAATAACACTGGTGGATCCGTTTGTGGTTTGTGAGAAGAACACACATTTCAATGACTCTAGATGTGGTTCGTGAAAAGAACAAACATGTAATGACACTGGTGGATCCATATGTGGTTTGTGAGAAGAACATACATGCAATGACACTTGGTGTGGTTCATGAAAAGAAAACACATCGAATGAACTCTGGTGGATCCATATGTGGTTTGTGAGAAGAACACACATTCAATGACTCTAGATGTGGTTTGTGAAAGGAACACACATGCAATGACACTGGTGGATCCATATGTGGTTTGTGAGAAGAACATACATGCAATGACACTTGGTGTGGTTCATGAAAAGAAAACACATCCAATGAACTCTGGTGGATCCATATGTGGTTTGTGAGAAGAACACACATGCAATGACTCTAGATGTGGTTTGTGAGAAGAACACGCAAGCAATGACACTAGGCGTGGTTCATGAAAAGAACACACATCCAGTGACTATGGTGGATCCATATTTGGTTTGTGAGAATAACACACATGCAATGACTCTAGATGTGGTGTATGAGAAGAACACGCATGCAATGAGACTGGTGAATCCATATGTGGTTTGTGAGAAGAACACACATTTTAATGACTCTATATGTGGTTTGTGAAAAGAACACACATGCAATTACACTGGTGGATCCATATGTGGTTTGTGAGAAGAACACACATCCAATGACACTGGGTGTGGTTCATGAAAAGAACACACATCCAATGACACTGGTTGATCCTTTTGTGGTTTGTGAAAATAACACACATGCAATGACTCTAGATGTGGTTTGTGAGAAGAACACACATGCAATGACACTAGTGGATCCATATGTGGTTTGTGAGAAGAATAGACATGCAATGACACTGGTGGATCCATATGTGGTTTGTGAGAAGAACACACATGCAATGACTCTAGATGTGGTTTATGAGAAGAACACACATGCAATGACACTGGTGGATCCATATGTGGTTTGTGAGAAGAACACACCTATAAATGACTCTAGATTTAGATTGTGAAAAGAACACACATGCAATGACACTGGTGGATCCATATGTGGTTTGTGAGAAGAACACACATCCAATGACACTGGTGGATCCATGTGTGGTTTGTGAGAAGAACACACATGCAATGTCACTCGGTGTGGTTCATGAAAATAACACACATCCAATGACACTGGTGGATCCTTATGTGGTTTGTGAAAAGAACACACATGCAATGACTCTAGATGTGGTTTGTGAGAAGAACACGGATGCAATGACACTGGTGGATCCATATGTGGTTTGTGAGAAGAACACACATCCAATGACACTGGTGGATCCATATGTGGTTTGTGAGAAGAACACACATGCAATGACTCTGGATGTGTTTTATGAGAAGAACACACATGCAATAACACTAGTGGATCTGTTTGTGGTTTGTGAGAAGAACACACATTTCAATGACTCTAGATGTGGTTCGTGAAAAGAACACACATGTAACGACACTGGTGGATCCATATGTGGTTTGTGAGAAGAACATACATGCAATGACACTTGGTGTGGTTCATGAAAAGAAAACACATCCAATGAACTCTGGTGGATCCATATGTGGTTTGTGAGAAGAACACACATTCAATGACTCTAGATGTGGTTTGTGAAAGGAACACACATGCAATGACACTGGTGGATCCATATGTGGTTTGTGAGAAGAACATACATGCAATGACACTTGGTGTGGTTCATGAAAAGAAAACACATCCAATGAACTCTGGTTGATCCATATGTGGTTTGTGAGAAGAACACACATGCAATGACTCTAGATGTGGTTTATGAGAAGAACACACATGCAATGACACTGGTGGATCCATATGTGGTTTGTGAGAAGAACACACCTATAAATGACTCTAGATTTAGATTGTGAAAAGAACACACATGCAATGACACTGGTGGATCCATATGTGGTTTGTGAGAAGAACACACATCCAATGACACTGGTGGATCCATGTGTGGTTTGTGAGAAGAACACACATGCAATGTCACTCGGTGTGGTTCATGAAAATAACACACATCCAATGACACTGGTGGATCCTTATGTGGTTTGTGAAAAGAACACACATGCAATGACTCTAGATGTGGTTTGTGAGAAGAACACGGATGCAATGACACTGGTGGATCCATATGTGGTTTGTGAGAAGAACACACATCCAATGACACTGGTGGATCCATATGTGGTTTGTGATAAGAACACACATGCAATGACTCTGGATGTGTTTTATGAGAAGAACACACATGCAATAACACTGGTGGATCCGTTTGTGGTTTGTGAGAAGAACACACATTTCAATGACTCTAGATGTGGTTCGTGAAAAGAACAAACATGTAATGACACTGGTGGATCCATATGTGGTTTGTGAGAAGAACATACATGCAATGACACTTGGTGTGGTTCATGAAAAGAAAACACATCCAATGAACTCTGGTGGATCCATATGTGGTTTGTGAGAAGAACACACATTCAATGACTCTAGATGTGGTTTGTGAAAGGAACACACATGCAATGACACTGGTGGATCCATATGTGGTTTGTGAGAAGAACATACATGCAATGACACTTGGTGTGGTTCATGAAAAGAAAACACATCCAATGAACTCTGGTGGATCCATATGTGGTTTGTGAGAAGAACACACATGCAATGACTCTAGATGTGGTTTGTGAGAAGAACACGCAAGCAATGACACTAGGCGTGGTTCATGAAAAGAACACACATCCAATGACTATGGTGGATCCATATTTGGTTTGTGAGAATAACACACATGCAATGACTCTAGATGTGGTGTATGAGAAGAACACGCATGCAATGAGACTGGTGAATCCATATGTGGTTTGTGAGAAGAACACACATTTTAATGAGTCTATATGTGGTTTGTGAAAAGAACACACATGCAATTACACTGGTGGATCCATATGTGGTTTGTGAGAAGAACACACATCCAATGACACTGGGTGTGGTTCATGAAAAGAACACACATCCAATGACACTGGTTGATCCTTTTGTGGTTTGTGAAAATAACACACATGCAATGACTCTAGATGTGGTTTGTGAGAAGAACACACATGCAATGACACTAGTGGATCCATATGTGGTTTGTGAGAAGAATAGACATGCAATGACACTGGTGGATCCATATGTGGTTTGTGAGAAGAACACACATGCAATGACTCTAGATGTGGTTTATGAGAAGAACACACATGCAATGACACTGGTGGATCCATATGTGGTTTGTGAGAAGAACACACCTATAAATGACTCTAGATGTGGATTGTGAAAAGAACACACATGCAATGACACTGGTGGATCCATATGTGGTTTGTGAGAAGAACACACATCCAATGACACTGGTGGATCCATGTGTGGTTGGTGAGAAGAACACACATGCAATGTCACTCGGTGTGGTTCATGAAAATAACACACATCCAATGACACTGGTGGATCCTTATGTGGTTTGTGAAAAGAACACACATGCAATGACTCTAGATGTGGTTTGTGAGAAGAACACGGATGCAATGACACTGGTGGATCCATATGTGGTTTGTGAGAAGAACATACATGCAATGACACTTGATGTGGTTTAGGAGAAGAACACACATGCAATGACACTGGTGGATCCATATGTGGTTTGTGAGAAGAACACAACTATAAATGACTCTAGATTTAGATTGTGAAAAGAACACACATGCAATGACACTGGTGGATCCATATGTGGTTTGTGAGAAGAACACGCATCCAATGACACTGGTGGATCCATGTGTGGTTTGTGAGAAGAACACACATGCAATGTCACTCGGTGTGGTTCATGAAAATAACACACATCCAATGACAGTGGTGGATCCTTATGTGGTTTGTGAAAAGAACACACATGCAATGACTCTAGATGTGGTTTGTGAGAAGAACACGGATGCAATGACACTGGTGGATCCATATGTGGTTTGTGAGAAGAACACACATCCAATGACACTGGTGGATCCATATGTGGTTTGTGAGAAGAACACACATGCAATGACTCTGGATGTGTTTTATGAGAAGAACACACATGCAATAACACTGGTGGATCCGTTTGTGGTTTGTGAGAAGAACACACATTTCAATGACTCTAGATGTGGTTCGTGAAAAGAACACACATGTAACGACACTGGTGGATCCATATGTGGTTTGTGAGAAGAACATACATGCAATGACACTTGGTGTGGTTCATGAAAAGAAAGCACATCCAATGAACTCTGGTGGATCCATATGTGGTTTGTGAGAAGAACACACATTCAATGACTCTAGATGTGGTTTGTGAAAGGAACACACATGCAATGACACTGGTGGATCCATATGTGGTTTGTGAGAAGAACATACATGCAATGACACTTGGTGTGGTTCATGAAAAGAAAACACATCCAATGAACTCTGGTTGATCCATATGTGGTTTGTGAGAAGAACACACATGCAATGACTCTAGATGTGGTTTATGAGAAGAACACACATGCAATGACACTGGTGGATCCATATGTGGTTTGTGAGAAGAACACACCTATAAATGACTCTAGATTTAGATTGTGAAAAGAACACACATGCAATGACACTGGTGGATCCATATGTGGTTTGTGAGAAGAACACACATCCAATGACACTGGTGGATCCATGTGTGGTTTGTGAGAAGAACACACATGCAATGTCACTCGGTGTGGTTCATGAAAATAACACACATCCAATGACACTGGTGGATCCTTATGTGGTTTGTGAAAAGAACACACATGCAATGACTCTAGATGTGGTTTGTGAGAAGAACACGGATGCAATGACACTGGTGGATCCATATGTGGTTTGTGAGAAGAACACACATCCAATGACACTGGTGGATCCATATGTGGTTTGTGAGAAGAACACACATGCAATGACTCTGGATGTGTTTTATGAGAAGAACACACATGCAATAACACTGGTGGATCCGTTTGTGGTTTGTGAGAAGAACACACATTTCAATGACTCTAGATGTGGTTCGTGAAAAGAACAAACATGTAACGACACTGGTGGATCCATATGTGGTTTGTGAGAAGAACATACATGCAATGACACTTGGTGTGGTTCATGAAAAGAAAACACATCCAATGAACTCTGGTGGATCCATATGTGGTTTGTGAGAAGAACACACATTCAATGACTCTAGATGTGGTTTGTGAAAGGAACACACATGCAATGACACTGGTGGATCCATATGTGGTTTGTGAGAAGAACATACATGCAATGACACTTGGTGTGGTTCATGAAAAGAAAACACATCCAATGAACTCTGGTTGATCCATATGTGGTTTGTGAGAAGAACACACATGCAATGACTCTAGATGTGGTTTATGAGAAGAACACACATGCAATGACACTGGTGGATCCATATGTGGTTTGTGAGAAGAACACACCTATAAATGACTCTAGATTTAGATTGTGAAAAGAACACACATGCAATGACACTGGTGGATCCATATGTGGTTTGTGAGAAGAACACACATCCAATGACACTGGTGGATCCATGTGTGGTTTGTGAGAAGAACACACATGCAATGTCACTCGGTGTGGTTCATGAAAATAACACACATCCAATGACACTGGTGGATCCTTATGTGGTTTGTGAAAAGAACACACATGCAATGACTCTAGATGTGGTTTGTGAGAAGAACACGGATGCAATGACACTGGTGGATCCATATGTGGTTTGTGAGAAGAACACACATCCAATGACACTGGTGGATCCATATGTGGTTTGTGAGAAGAACACACATGCAATGACTCTGGATGTGTTTTATGAGAAGAACACACATGCAATAACACTGGTGGATCCGTTTGTGGTTTGTGAGAAGAACACACATTTCAATGACTCTAGATGTGGTTCGTGAAAAGAACAAACATGTAATGACACTGGTGGATCCATATGTGGTTTGTGAGAAGAACATACATGCAATGACACTTGGTATGGTTCATGAAAAGAAAACACATCCAATGAACTCTGGTGGATCCATATGTGGTTTGTGAGAAGAACACACATTCAATGACTCTAGATGTGGTTTGTGAAAGGAACACACATGCAATGACACTGGTGGATCCATATGTGGTTTGTGAGAAGAACATACATGCAATGACACTTGGTGTGGTTCATGAAAAGAAAACACATCCAATGAACTCTGGTGGATCCATATGTGGTTTGTGAGAAGAACACACATGCAATGACTCTAGATGTGGTTTGTGAGAAGAACACGCAAGCAATGACACTAGGCGTGGTTCATGAAAAGAACACACATCCAATGACTATGGTGGATCCATATTTGGTTTGTGAGAATAACACACATGCAATGACTCTAGATGTGGTGTATGAGAAGAACACGCATGCAATGAGACTGGTGAATCCATATGTGGTTTGTGAGAAGAACACACATTTTAATGACTCTATATGTGGTTTGTGAAAAGAACACACATGCAATTACACTGGTGGATCCATATGTGGTTTGTGAGAAGAACACACATCCAATGACACTGGGTGTGGTTCATGAAAAGAACACACATCCAATGACACTGGTTGATCCTTTTGTGGTTTGTGAAAATAACACACATCCAATGACTCTAGATGTGGTTTGTGAGAAGAACACACATGCAATGACACTAGTGGATCCATATGTGGTTTGTGAGAAGAATAGACATGCAATGACACTGGTGGATCCATATGTGGTTTGTGAGAAGAACACACATGCAATGACTCTAGATGTGGTTTATGAGAAGAACACACATGCAATGACACTGGTGGATCCATATGTGGTTTGTGAGAAGAACACACCTATAAATGACTCTAGATGTGGATTATGAAAAGAACACACATGCAATGACACTGGTGGATCCATATGTGGTTTGTGAGAAGAACACACATCCAATGACACCGGTGGATCCATGTGTGGTTTGTGAGAAGAACACACATGCAATGTCACTCGGTGTGGTTCATGAAAATAACACACATCCAATGACACTGGTGGATCCTTATGTGGTTTGTGAAAAGAACACACATGCAATGACTCTAGACGTGGTTTGTGAGAAGAACACACATCCAATGACATTGCTGGATCCATATGTGGTTTGTGAGAAGAACACACATGCAATGACTCTAGATGTGGTTTGTGAGAAGAACACGCAAGCAATGACACTAGGTGTGGTTCATGAAAAGAACACACATCCAATGACTATGGTGGATCCATATTTGGTTTGTGAGAATAACACACATGCAATGACTCTAGCTGTGGTTTGTGAGAAGAACACACATGCAATGACACTGGTCGATCCATATGTGGTTTGTGAGAAGAACACACATCCAAAACACACATGCAATGACACTGGTGGATCCATATGTGGTTTGTTGAAAGAACAGACATGCAATGACACTACCTGTGGTTAATGAAAAGAACATACATGCAATGACTCTGATGGATCCATATGTGGTTTGTGAAAAGAATACACATGCAATGACTCTAGTTGTGGTTAATGAAAAGAACACACATGCAATGACTCTGGTGGATCCATGTGGTTTGTCAAAAGAACACACATGCAATGACTGTAGCTACGGTTAGTGAAAAGAACACACATGCAATGACACTGTTGGATCCATATGTGGTTTCTGAAAAGAACAGATATGCAATGAACTCTGGTGGATCTAGATGTGGTTTGTGAGAAGAACACTCATGCAATAACACTGGTTGTGGTTCATGAAAAGAACACACATGTAATGACACTAGTGGGTCCTTATGTGGTTTGTGAAAAGAACACACATGAATGACTCTGGTGGATCCACATGTGGTTTGTGAAAAGAACACTCATGCAATGACACTGGTGGATAAATGTGGTTTTTGAGATAACATACGTGCAATGAAATTTGGTGGATCCATATGTGGTTTGTGAGAAGAACACACATTTCATTGACTCTAGATGTGGTTTGTGAAAAGAACACACATGCAATGACACTGGTGGATCCATATGTGGTTTGTGAGAAGAACATACATGCAATGACACTTGGTGTGGTTCATGAAAAGAAAACACATGCAATGAACTCTGGTGGATCCATATGTGGTTTGTGAGAAGAACACACATTCAATGACTCTAGATGTGGTTTGTGAAAGGAACACACATGCAATGACCCTGGTGGATCCATATGTGGTTTGTGAGAAGAACATACATGCAATGACACTTGGTGTGGTTCATGAAAAGAAAACACATCCAATGAACTCTGGTGGATCCATATGTGGTTTGTGAGAAGAACACACATGCAATGACTCTAGATGTGGTTTGTGAGAAGAACACGCAAGCAATGACACTAGGCGTGGTTCATGAAAAGAACACACATCCAATGACTATGGTGGATCCATATTTGGTTTGTGAGAATAACACACATGCAATGACTCTAGATGTGGTGTATGAGAAGAACACGCATGCAATGAGACTGGTGAATCCATATGTGGTTTGTGAGAAGAACACACATTTTAATGAGTCTATATGTGGTTTGTGAAAAGAACACACATGCAATTACACTGGTGGATCCATATGTGGTTTGTGAGAAGAACACACATCCAATGACACTGGGTGTGGTTCATGAAAAGAACACACATCCAATGACACTGGTTGATCCTTTTGTGGTTTGTGAAAATAACACACATGCAATGACTCTAGATGTGGTTTGTGAGAAGAACACACATGCAATGACACTAGTGGATCCATATGTGGTTTGTGAGAAGAACAGACATGCAATGACACTGGTGGATCCATATGTGGTTTGTGAGAAGAACACACATGCAATGACTCTAGATGTGGTTTATGAGAAGAACACACATGCAATGACACTGGTGGATCCATATGTGGTTTGTGAGAAGAACACACCTATAAATGACTCTAGATGTGGATTGTGAAAAGAACACACATGCAATGACACTGGTGGATCCATATGTGGTTTGTGAGAAGAACACACATCCAATGACACTGGTGGATCCATGTGTGGTTTGTGAGAAGAACACACATGCAATGTCACTCGGTGTGGTTCATGAAAATAACACACATCCAATGACACTGGTGGATCCTTATGTGGTTTGTGAAAAGAACACACATGCAATGACTCTAGACGTGGTTTGTGAGAAGAACACGCATGCAATGACACTGGTGGATCCATATGTGGTTTGTGAGAAGAACACACATCCAATGACATTGCTGGATCCATATGTGGTTTGTGAGAAGAACACACATGCAATGACTCTAGATGTGGTTTGTGAGAAGAACACGCAAGCAATGACACTAGGTGTGGTTCATGAAAAGAACACACATCCAATGACTATGGTGGATCCATATTTGGTTTGTGAGAATAACACACATGCAATGACTCTAGCTGTGGTTTGTGAGAAGAACACACATGCAATGACACTGGTCGATCCATATGTGGTTTGTGAGAAGAACACACATCCAAAACACACATGCAATGACACTGGTGGATCCATATGTGGTTTGTTGAAAGAACAGACATGCAATGACACTACCTGTGGTTAATGAAAAGAACATACATGCAATGACTCTGATGGATCCATATGTGGTTTGTGAAAAGAATACACATGCAATGACTCTAGTTGTGGTTAATGAAAAGAACACACATGCAATGACTCTGGTGGATCCATGTGGTTTGTCAAAAGAACACACATGCAATGACTGTAGCTACGGTTAGTGAAAAGAACACACATGCAATGACACTGTTGGATCCATATGTGGTTTCTGAAAAGAACAGACATGCAATGAACTCTGGTGGATCTAGATGTGGTTTGTGAGAAGAACACTCATGCAATAACACTGGTTGTGGTTCATGAAAAGAACACACATGCAATGACACTAGTGGGTCCTTATGTGGTTTGTGAAAAGAACACACATGAATGACTCTGGTGGATCCACATGTGGTTTGTGAAAAGAACACTCATGCAATGACACTGGTGGATAAATGTGGTTTTTGAGATAACATACGTGCAATGAAATTTGGTGGATCCATATGTGGTTTGTGAGAAGAACACACATTTCATTGACTCTAGATGTGGTTTGTGAAAAGAACACACATGCAATGACACTGGTGGATCCATATGTGGTTTGTGAGAAGAACATACATGCAATGACACTTGGTGTGGTTCATGAAAAGAAAACACATGCAATGAACTCTGGTGGATCCATATGTGGTTTGTGAGAAGAACACACATGCAATGACTCTAGATGTGGTTTGTGAGAAGAACACGCAAGCAATGACACTAGGTGTGGTTCATGAAAAGAACACACATCCAATGACTATGGTGGATCCATATTTGGTTTGTGAGAATAACACACATGCAATGACTCTAGCTGTGGTTTGTGAGAAGAACACACATGCAATGACACTGGTCGATCCATATGTGGTTTGTGAGAAGAACACACATCCAAAACACACATGCAATGACACTGGTGGATCCATATGTGGTTTGTTGAAAGAACAGACATGCAATGACACTACCTGTGGTTAATGAAAAGAACATACATTCAATGACTCTGATGGATCCATATGTGGTTTGTGAAAAGAACACACATGAAATGACTCTAGTTGTGGTTAATGAAAAGAACACACATGCAATGACTCTGGTGGATCCATGTGGTTTGTCAAAAGAACACACATGCAATGACTGTAGCTACGGTTAGTGAAAAGAACACACATGCAATGACACTGTTGGATCCATATGTGGTTTCTGAAAAGAACAGACATGCAATGAACTCTGGTGGATCTAGATGTGGTTTGTGAGAAGAACACTCATGCAATAACACTGGTTGTGGTTCATGAAAAGAACACACATGCAATGACACTGGTGGATCCTTATGTGGTTTGTGAAAAGAACACACATGCAATGACTCTGGTGGATCCACATGTGGTTTGTGAAAAGAACACTCATGCAATGACACTGGTGGATAAATGTGGTTTTTGAGAATAACATACATGCAATGAAATCTGGTGGATCCATATGTGGTTTGTGAGAAGAACACACATGCAATGACACTGGGTGTGGTTCATGAAAAGTACACACATCCAATGAACTATGGTGGATCCATATTTGGTTTGTGAGAATAACACACATGCAATGACTCTAGATGTGGTTTATGAGAAGAACACACATGCAATGACACTGGTGAATCCATATGTGGTTTGTGAGAAGAACACACATTTCAATGACTCTATATGTGGTTTGTGAAAAGAACACACATGCAACTACACTGGTGGATCCATATGTGGTTTGTGAGAAGAACACACATCCAATGAGACTGGGTGTGGTTCATGAAAATAACACACATCCAATGACACTGGTTGATCCTTTTGTGGTTTGTGAAAATAACACACATGCAATGACTCTAGATGTGGTTTGTGAGAAGAACACACATGCAATGACACAAGTGGATCCATATGTGGTTTGTGAGAAGAACAGACATGCAATGACACTGGTGGATCCATATGTGGTTTGTGAGAAGAACACACATGCAATGACTCTAGATGTGGTTTATGAGAAGAACACACATGCAATGACACTGGTGGATCCATATGTGGTTTGTGAGAATAACACACCTATAAATGACTCTAGATGTGGATTGTGAAAAGAACACACATGCAATGACACTGGTGGATCCATATGTGGTTTGTGAGAAGAACACACATCCAATGACACTGGTGGATCCATGTGTGGTTTGTGAGAAGAACACACATGCAATGTCACTCGGTGTGGTTCATGAAAATAACACACATCCAATGACACTGGTGGATCCTTATGTGGTTTGTGAAAAGAACACACATGCAATGACTCTAGATGTGGTTTGTGAGAAGAACACGCATGCAATGACACTGGTGGATCCATATGTGGTTTGTGAGAAGAACACACATCCAATGACACTGGTGGATCCATATGTGGTTTGTGAGAAGAACACACATGCAATGACTCTGGATGTGTTTTATGAGAAGAACACACATGCAATAACACTTGTGGATCCGTTTGTGGTTTGTGAGAAGAACACACATTTCAATGACTCTAGATGTGGTTTGTGAAAAGAACACACATGCAATGACACTGGTGGATCCATATGTGGTTTGTGAGAAGAACATACATGCAATGACACTTGGTGTGGTTCATGAAAAGAAAACACATCCAATGAACTCTGGTGGATCCATATGTGGTTTGTGAGACGAACACACATGCAATGACTCTAGATGTGGTTTGTGATAAGAACACGCAAGCAATGACACTAGGTGTGGTTCATGAAAAGAACACACATCCAATGAACTATGGTGGATCCATATTTGGTTTGTGAGAATAACACACATGCAATGACTCTAGATGTGGTTTATGAGAAGAACACACATGCAATGACACTGGTGAATCCATATGTGGTTTGTGAGAAGAACACACATTCAATGACTCTATATGTGGTTTGTGAAAAGAACACACATGCAATTACACTGGTGGATCCATATGTGGTTTGTGAGAAGAACACACATCCAATGACACTGGGTGTTGTTCATGAAAAGAACACACATCCAATGACACGGGTTGATCCTTTTGTGGTTTGTGAAAATAACACACATGCAATGACTCTAGATGTGGTTTGTGAGAAGAACACACATGCAATGACACTAGTGGATCCATATGTGGTTTGTGAGAAGAACAGACATGCAATGACACTGGTGGATCCATATGTGGTTTGTGAGAAGAACACACATGCAATGACTCTAGATGTGGTTTATGAGAAGAACACACATGCAATGACACTGGTGGATCCATATGTGGTTTGTGAGAAGAACACACCTATAAATGACTCTAGATGTGGATTGTGAAAAGAACACACATGCAATGACACTGGTGGATCCATATGTGGTTTGTGAGAAGAACACACATCCAATGACACTGGTGGATCCATTTGTGGTTTGTGAGAAGAACACACATGCAATGTCACTCGGTGTGGTTCATGAAAATAACACACATCCAATGACACTGGTGGATCCTTATGTGGTTTGTGAAAAGAACACACATGCAATGACTCTAGATGTGGTTTGTGAGAAGAACACGCATGCAATGACACTGGTGGATCCATATGTGGTTTGTGAGAAGAACACACATCAAATGACATTGCTGGATCCATATGTGGTTTGTGAGAAGAACACACATGCAATGACTCTGGATGTGTTTTATGAGAAGGACACACATGCAATAACACTGGTGGATCCGTTTGTGGTTTGTGAGAAGAACACACATTTCAATGACTCTAGATGTGGTTTGTGAAAAAAACACACATGCAATGACACTGGTGGATCCATATGTGGTTTGTGAGAAGAACATACATGCAATGACACTTGGTGTGGTTCATGAAAAGAAAACACATCCAATGAACTCTGGTGGATCCATATGTGGTTTGTGAGAAGAACACACATGCAATGACTCTAGATGTGGTTTGTGAGAAGAACACGCAAGCAATGACACTGGTGGATCCATATGTGGTTTGTGAGAAGAACACACATTTCAATGACTCTAGATGTGGTTTGTGAAAAGAACATACATGCAATGACACTGGTGGATCCATATGTGGTTTGGGAGAAGAACACACATCCAATTACACTGGGTGTGGTTCATGAAAAGAAAACACATCCAATGACACTGGTGGATCCATATGTGGTTTTTGTGAAGAACACACATCAAATGCACAGGTGGATCCATATGTGGTTTCTGAGAAGAACACACATGTAATGACACTGTGTGTGGTTCATGAAAAGAACACACATCCAATGAACACTGGTCGATCCATATGTGGTTTGTGAGAAGAACACACATGCAATGACTCTAGCTGTGGTTTGTGAGAAGAACACACATGCAATGACACTGGTCGATCCATATGTGGTTTGTGAGAAGAACACACATCCAAAACACACATGCAATGACACTGGTGGATCCATATGTGGTTTGTTGAAAGAACAGACATGCAATGACACTACCTGTGGTTAATGAAAAGACCAGACATGCAATGACTCTGATGGATCCATATGTGGTTGGTCAAAAGAACACACATGCAATGACTCTAGTTGTGGTTAATGAAAAGAACACACATGCAAGGACTCTGGTGGATCCATGTGGTTTGACAAAAGAACACACATGCAATGGCTGTAGGTATGGTTAGTGAAAAGAACACACATGCAATGACACTATTGGATCCATATGTGGTTTCTGAAAAGAACGGACATGCAATGAATCTGGTGGATCTAGATGTGGTTTGTGAGAAGAACACACATGCAATAACACTGGTTGTGGTTCATGAAAAGAACACACATGCAATGACACTGGTGGATCCTTATGTCGTTTTTGAAAATAACACACATGCAATGACTCTGGTGGATCCACATGTGGTTTGTGAAAAGAACACCCATGCAATGACACTGGTGGATAAATGTGGTTTGTGAGAATAACATACATGCAATGAAATCTGGTGGATCCATATGTGGTTTGTGAGAAGAACACACATGCAATGACACTGGGTATGGTTCATGAAAAGAACACACATCCGATGAACAATGGTGGATCCATATTTGGTTTGTGAGAATAACACACATGCAATGACTCTAGATGTGGTTTATGAGAAGAACACACATGCAATGACACTGGTGAATCCATATGTTGTTTGGGAGAAGATCACACATTTCAATGACTCTAGATGTGGTTTGTGAAAAGAACACACATGCAATTACACTGGTGGATCCATATGTGGTTTGTGAGAAGAACACACATCAAATTACGCTGGTGGATCCATATGTGGTTTCTGAGAACAACACACATCCAATGACACTGGTGGATCCATGTGTGGTTTGTGAGAAGAACACACATGCAATGTCACTCGGTGTGGTTCATGAAAATAACACACATCCAATGACACTGGTGGATCCTTATGTGGTTTGTGAAAAGAACACACATGCAATGACTCTAGATGTGGTTTGTGAGAAGAACACGCATGCAATGACACTAGTGGATCCATATGTGGTTTGTGAGAAGAACAGACATGCAATGACACTGGTGGATCCATATGTGGTTTGTGAGAAGAACACACATGCAATGACTCTAGATGTGGTTTATGAGAAGAACACACATGCAATGACACTGGTGGATCCATATGTGGTTTGTGAGAAGAACACACCTATAAATGACTCTAGATGTGGATTGTGAAAAGAACACACATGCAATTACACTGGTGGATCCATATGTGGTTTGTGAGAAGAACACACATCACTGGTGGATCCATGTGTGGTTTGTGAGAAGAACACACATGCAATGTCACTCGGTGTGGTTCATGAAAATAACACACATCCAATGAAACTGGTGGATCCTTATGTGGTTTGTGAAAAGAACACACATGCAATGACTCTAGATGTGGTTTGTGAGAAGAACACGCATGCAATGACACTGGTGGATCCATATGTGGTTTGTGAGAAGAACACACATCCAATGACACTGGTGGATCCATATGTGGTTTGTGAGAAGAACACACATGCAATGACTCTAGATGTGGTTTATGAGAAGAACACACATGCAATGACACTGGTGGATCCATATGTGGTTTGTGAGAAGAACACACCTATAAATGACTCTAGATGTGGATTGTGAAAAGAACACACATGCAATGACACTGGTGGATCCATATGTGGTTTGTGAGAAGAACACACATCCAATGACACTGGTGGATCCATGTGTGGTTTGTGAGAAGAACACACATGCAATGTCACTCGGTGTGGTTCATGAAAATAACACACATCCAATGACACTGGTGGATCCTTATGTGGTTTGTGAAAAGAACACACATGCAATGACTCTAGATGTGGTTTGTGAGAAGAACACGCATGCAATGACACTAGTGGATCCATATGTGGTTTGTGAGAAGAACACACATCCAATGACACTGGTGGATCCATATGTGGTCTGTGAGAAGAACACACATGCAATGACTCTAGATGTGGTTTATGAGAAGAACACACATGCAATGACACTGGTGGATCCGTTTGTGGTTTGTGAGAAGAACACACATTTCAATGACTCTAGATGTGGTTTGTGAAAAGAACACACATGCAATGACACTGGTGGATCCATATGTGGTTTGTGAGAAGAACATACATGCAATGACACTTGGTGTGGTTCATGAAAAGAAAACACATCCAATGAACTCTGGTGGATCCATATGTGGTTTGTGAGAAGAACACACATGCAATGACTCTAGATGTGGTTTGTGAGAAGAACACGCAAGCAATGACACTAGGTGTGGTTCATGAAAAGAACACACATCCAATGAACTATGGTGGATCCATATTTGGTTTGTGAGAATAACACACATGCAATGACTCTATATGTGGTTTGTGAAAAGAACACACATGCAATTACACTGGTGGATCCATATGTGGTTTGTGAGAAGAACACACATCCAATGACACTGGGTGTGGTTCATGAAAAGAACACACATCCAATGACACTGGTTGATACTTTTGTGGTTTGTGAAAATAACACACATGCAATGACTCTAGATGTGGTTTGTGAGAAGAACACACATGCAATGACACTAGTGGATCCATATGTGGTTTGTGTGAAGAACAGACATGCAATGACACTGGTGGATCCATATGTGGTTTATGAGAAGAACACACATGCAATGACTCTAGATGTGGTTTATGAGAAGAACACACATGCAATGACACTGGTGGATCCATATGTGGTTTGTGAGAAGAACACACCTATAAATGACTCTAGATGTGGATTTTGAAAA
This sequence comes from Avena sativa, assembly GCA_916181665.1. Taxonomy (NCBI): domain Eukaryota; kingdom Viridiplantae; phylum Streptophyta; class Magnoliopsida; order Poales; family Poaceae; genus Avena; species Avena sativa. The sequence goes on from OV702290.1 coordinate 203,180,323, forward strand.
GAACACACATGCAATGACACTGGTGGATCCATATGTGGTTTGTGAGAAGAACACACATCCAATGACACTGGTGGATCCATGTGTGGTTTGTGAGAAGAACACACATGCAATGTCACTCGGTGTGGTTCATGAAAATAACACACATCCAATGACACTGGTGGATCCTTATGTGGTTTATGAAAAGAACACACATGCAATGACTCTAGATGTGGTTTGTGAGAAGAACACGCATGCAATGACACTGGTGGATCCATATGTGGCTTGTGAGAAGAACACACATCCAATGACACTGGTGGATCCATATGTGGTTTGTGAGAAGAACACACATGCAATGACTCTGGATGTGTTTTATGAGAAGAACACACATGCAATAACACTGGTGGATCCGTTTGTGGTTTGTGAGAAGAACACACATTTCAATGACTCTAGATGTGGTTCGTGAAAAGAACACACATGCAATGACACTGGTGGATCCATATGTGGTTTGTGAGAAGAACATACATGCAATGACACTTGGTGTGGTTCATGAAAAGAAAACACATCCAATGAACTCTGGTGGATTCATATGTGGTTTGTGAGAAGAACACACATGCAATGACTCTAGATGTGGTTTGTGAGAAGAACACGCAAGCAATGACACTGGTGGATCCATATGTGGTTTGTGAGAAGAACACACATTTCAATGACTCTAGATGTGGTTTGTGAAAAGAACATACATGCAATGACACTGGTGGATCCATATGTGGTTTGGGAGAAGAACACACATCCAATTACACTGGGTGTGGTTCATCAAAAGAACACACATCCAATGACACTGGTGGATCCATATGTGGTTTGTGTGAAGAACACACATCAAATGCACAGGTGGATCCATATGTGGTTTCTGAGAAGAACACACATGTAATGACACTGTGTGTGGTTCATGAAAAGAATACACATCCAATGAACACTGGTCGATCCATATGTGGTTTGTGAGAAGAACACACATGCAATGACTCTAGCTGTGGTTTGTGAGAAGAACACACATGCAATGACACTGGTCGATCCATATGTGGTTTGTGAGAAGAACACACATCCAAAACACACATGCAATGACACTGGTGGATCCATATGTGGTTTGTTGAAAGAACAGACATGCAATGACACTACCTGTGGTTAATGAAAAGAACAGACTTGCAATGACTCTGATGGATCCATATGTGGTTTGTGAAAAGAACACACATGCAATGACTCTAGTTGTGGTTAATGAAAAGAACACACATGCAATGACTCTGGTGGATCCATGTGGTTTGACAAAAGAACACACATGCAATGATTGTAGCTATGGTTAGTGAAAAGAACACACATGCAATGACACTATTGCATCCATATGTGGTTTCTGAAAAGAACAAACATGAAATGAACTCTGGTGGATCTAGATGTGGTTTGTGAGAAGAACACACATGCAATAACACTGGTTGTGGTTCATGAAAAGGACACACATGCAATGACACTGGTGGATCCTTATGTGGTTTTTGAAAATAACACACATGCAATGACTCTGGTGGATCCACATGTGGTTTGTGAAAAGAACACCCATGCAATGACACTGGTGGATAAATGTGGTTTGTGAGAATAACATACATGCAATGAAATCTGGTGGATCCATATGTGGTTTGTGAGAAGAACACACATGCAATGACACTGGGTATGGTTCATGAAAAGAACACACATCCAATGAACAATGGTGGATCCATATTTGTTTTGTGAGAATAACACACATGCAATGACTCTAGATGTGGTTTATGAGAAGAACACACATGCAATGACACTGGTGAATCCATATGTTGTTTGGGAGAAGAGCACACATTTCAATGACTCTAGATGTGGTTTGTGAAAAGAACACACATGCAATTACACTGGTGGATCCATATGTGGTTTGTGAGAAGAACACACATCAAATTACACTGGTGGATCCGTATGTTGTTTCTGAGAAGAACACACATGCAATGACACTGTGTGTGGTTCATTAAAAGAACACCTATCCAGTGAACACCGGTCAATCCATATGTGGTTTGTGAGAAGAACACACATGCAATGACACTGGTCGATCCATATGTGGTTTGTGAGAAGAACACACATCCAAAACACACATGCAATGACACTGGTGGATCCATGTGTGGTTTGTTGAAAGAAAGGACATTCAATGACACTACCTGTGGTTAATGAAATGAACAGACATGTAATGAATCTGATGGATCCATATGTGGTTTGTGAAAAGAAAACACATGCAATGACTCTAGTTGTGGTTAATGAAAAGAACACACATGCAATGACTCTGGTGGATCCATGTGGTTTGTGAAAAGAACACACATGCAATGACTGTAGCTACGGTTAGTGAAAAGAACACACATGCAATGACACTGTTGGATCCATATGTGGTTTCTGAAAAGAACAGACATGCAATGAACTCTGGTGGATCTAGATGTGGTTTGTGAGAAGAACACTCATGCAATAACACTGTGTAACATCCCTAAAATCATATTTCAAAACTCATTCATATCATCCTTGCATCCTTCATTCATTTAGGGTTTTTCTCAAAATCATTTAGAAACAGAAGTTTGTGCTATGATTTCATGTGAGCAAATTTAACTCAATTGGCCATCACCCTTTGAGACTTGATTGTTTAGGAACTTGTTTGCTTGCCTCCATTGTTGGAAAGTTTAGGTGTAGCAATTTAACCAAAGTTTTCAACTTGGAAATAATTTCAAAACCCTATTTTGTTTTATCAACATTTGCAAACCAGAGGCATAGTCTCTGTTTGTTTTAAGCCCAAGACTTGACCAAGCCTTAGCAAGGTATCCACATGGTTAAATGACTGTTTTTGAAACCACAGAACCCTGCAAAGATCCCCAGATTTGTTTGAATTCAAAAAGGATTTGAATTCATATCAAAATCATTCCAAAAAATAGAATTAGAAAAAGAAAAGAAGCTAACAAAGGAAAAAGGCCGCGCGGCTGAAATCTAGCCTAGCAGTGAAACAGGCCCATCAAGCCCACCCGGGACATTCTTTTCTTCTCTCACGCGCGAGCGCACGCACTCAGTCGCTGACAGACAGACCCCACCTCCACCTTGCGCACTTCGCTGACGAGCGGGCCTCCTCCACGTCAGCATCGTCTTCCCCTGACTCCGCGCACGATCTCCGCCGCTGACCGTTGCCGCAGTGATACCGAGCTTAATTGGGCATTAATCCGCGGGCGTTTCCTGTCGAGCCTCTGGCTATAAGACCCTCTCTGCCTCGCGAGGATTTTCCCCCAAACACCTCGCTCACTCCGCCACCAGGCTGCCCTCAATCAACCCCACACCGCCGCAGAAAGAGCCCACTCCGGCGATCAATTCCGGTGAGCCTCGTGTTCCCCTCTGCCTCTCATTCTTGCTATCTGATTCAGTGAGTCCTCGCGCACCTTCTGACCCCACTAGTTCATCCTGTACTGCCCCAGGTCGCCGTTTCCACTCGACACCACAAGCACCGACGACAACATCAACTCCGGCGAGCTCTAGTGGTAAATCCAGACCGCCCCAAGCCTTGTCATTCACGCACGCATCTTCGCCATGATCTTCTGCATCTGACCACGCCCTTTGTTTGCCTCCTAGTGATCGACAACCTCGCCAACGACGACGATTGACCGTGCCAACGTCTGTCTCTACTCCGACGAGCAATCATCGCCGTATCTGTGCGCCCCTTGACAAACCAGAGCCACCTCGAGCATCAGCATGCCACCGCGGTCCTGGTAAGCGCCTTCTTGTTTCCTCGGACGACCTAGAGTGCCGGCGCCACCGTAGTCAGACGCGCCGCCGCCAGTCATCGCCGCTAGCGCCGCCAGTTAGTGGCTCGGTGATTGAGTCCGTTGGATCTATATCGTAAGGCTAGGATAGATCTTAAACGAAGGGGTACGCTCACGTCTAAGCCGCCAGATCTCATTTAGATCCTACGGATGTGGAGCTCGATCCAGTGCGAACCGGTACGCACCAGTGAGGTTGCGACGCGTGGCTAGGATGAATTCAAAAACAGAATTTAAAACCAGAATTAGATCCAAACTTCAAACTGCCATAACTTTTGAAAGCCACGTTAGATTTCTGCAAACTTTATACCGTTGGATTCAGTGAAACAAGACCTTTCTGAATATCCAATGTGTTTAGCAAATAGTAACCATTAGAATGACTTTATTTGTAGAAACTTGTTTAAGGCTATTTTGAGTATAGATTTAGTTTAGTATTTGTTTTAGGGTTAAGTAAGTTTAGTTGGCAAACTTGTGACTTGTTAAGTTTCTGTAATCATGCACTTGCTTGGTAGAGTTTTCAAAATCACCACTTAGTAAATTCATGCATGCATGCATTCATATTATTTTTGATTGTATATGAAATTGTGTGTAAATGTGTGCTACAATTTTGTGTGTAGATTTTGCTAGTGATTGTGACTGTGAAGAGTGCTACTCTCCCCATTACCAAGGCAAGTGATGCTTCATACTTTTGTCCCATTATTTTCTCTATGCATTAGTGATATTTCTAAGTAGGACTTGCATGGAAATTTTGCTAAGTATAAACTATGCTATGGGAAAACCTAGTAGATGAAGCCTTAGAAGAAATTTCCTAAGTTAAGATTCCTACTACTTTCCTGCTTAGCTTAGCGAATAGAAAACAAGGGTGGAATATATATTCATGCTATGGAAAAATTTCTAAGTCTGTGGACTTATGTTTTGTTTAATAAAACAACTAAGTGAATGAATCACCTGGGTGGAATGGAAGGAATGGCTTGTGTTGAGTGGTTCACAAGGCCAAGGACTTGGCTTGTGTATCTCACTTGTGGATGGCCACCCAGGAACAAAGAGATTTGAGATGTCAAATGTTGAGAAGCTTCAAGTGCAGCCACTTGGCAATATGGGCTCTGCCATGATCTTAGGTTGCTAGAACTTCGTCTCTTGGACAGTTGGTGGTAGTGGGAATGATAGGTTGGAGCGCGTCCATTTGACTAAGGAAAGGCTTCTGAAGGATCTTGCCTTGGGAAACCAAGTCTTGTGGGGAAAGTGCACCACCTCTGCAGAGTGTAAAACCTAAGTACTTAGCCATGTCCCTGGTAAAGGACAATTTGAGCATCAAGACATGGAAGCTTCAAGAATCTCATCACTCCAATTTCTAAATAAAACTTGTGGGTGAACAAGGGTTAAAAGGATCTTTAGTCTTTGATTGGTAGATGCCCTGAGTGGATCTTCAGTCCTTGATTGGTAGATGCCTTGGGTGATTTGTGCCAAACAAAAACTTAGTGTTTTCAAATGTTAAGGAAAAATCTATTTTGAGCAATGCAAGCCTAAGCTCCACCTAGCCAAATGCATATAGTATTATAGTCCACTTAAAATATACTAAGGTATCACTTGCCAATACTATTCCAAAGTATTGACCCTTTGTGGCTGTAACTTGTAATGTTGCAGGTTACTCCGATGATGATTAGGAGTCATGAGTCTACACTCAACATGCTTGCCTGTGGCACATGAAGATGAAGACTTATGTTTACTTACTTATTCCATAAACTCTTGTATTAGGCCTTTGGCCCTGAGTTGTAAAGACTATGTTTTATCTCTGGAATGACTGTAATAAACAACCTTTGTATCTGTGTACTTCATCTTAAACTGTGGATGCTAGCATTGATCCAGGGACTAGCATTGCAATCACAGGGATCCTTTCCTTTATAAAGGAGGGGTCTTACACACTGGTTGTGGTTGATGAAAAGAACACACATCCCATGACACTGGTGGATACTTATGTGGTTTGTGAGAAGAACACACATCCAATGACACTGGATGTGGTTTGTGAGAAGAACACACATCCAATGACACTGTGGATCCCTATATGGTTTGTGAGAAGAACACACATGCAATGACTCTGGATGTGGTTTATGAGAAGAACACACATGTAATGGCACTGGTGAATCCATATGTGGTTTGTGAGAAGAACACACATTTCAATGACTCTAGTTGTGGTTTGTGAAAAGAACACACATGCAATTACACTGGTGGATCCATATGTGGTTGGTGAGAAGAACACACATCCAATGACACTAGTGGATCCATATGTGGTTTCTGAGAAGAACACACATGCAATGACACTGTGTGTGGTTCATGAAAAGAACACACATCCAATGAACACTGGTCGATCCATATGTGGTTTGTGAAAAGAACACACATGCAATGACTCTAGCTGTGGTTTGTGAGAAGAACACACATGCAATGACACTAGTCGATCCATATGTGGTTTGTGAGAAGAACACACATCCAAAACACACATGCAATGACACTGGTGGATCCATATGTGGTTTGTTGAAAGAACAGACAAGCAATGACACTACCTGTGGTTAATGAAAAGAACATACATGCAATGACTCTGATGGATCCATATGTGGTTTGTGAAAAGAACACACATGCAATGACTCTAGTTGTGGTTAATTAAAAGAACACACATGCAATGACTCTGGTGGATCCATGTGGTTTGTGAAAAGAACACACATGCAATGACTGTAGCTACGGTTAGTGAAAAGAACACACATGCATTGACACTGTTGGATCCATATGTCGTTTCTGAAAAGAACAGACATGCAATGAACTCTGTTGGATCTAGATGTGGTTTGTGAGAAGAACACTCATGCAATAACACTGGTTGTGGTTCATGAAAAGAACACACATGCAATGACACTGGTGGATCTTTATGTGGTTTGTGAATGAACACACATGCAATGACTCTGGTGGATCCACATGTGGTTTGTGAAAAGAACACTCATGCAATTACACTGGTGGATAAATGTGGTTTGTGAGAATAACATACATGCAATGAAATCTGGTGGATCCATATGTGGTTTATGAGAAGAACACACATGCAATGACACTGGGTGTGGTTCATGAAAAAAAAACGCATCCAATGAACTATGGTGGATCCATATTTAGTTTGTGAGAATAACACACATGTACTGACTCTAGATGTGGATTATGAGAAGAACACACATGCAATGACACTAGTGAATCCATATGTGGTTTGTGAGAAGAACACACATTTCAATGACTCTAGTTGTGGTTTGTGAAAAGAACACACATGTAATTACACTAGTGGATCCATATGTGGTTTGTGAGAAGAACACACATCCAATGACACTAGTGGATCCATATGTGGTTTCTGAGAAGAACACAAATGCAATGACACTGTGTGTGGTTCATGAAATGAACACACATCCAATGAACACTGGTCGATCCATATGTGGTTTGTGAGAAGAACACACATGGAATGACTCTAGCTGTGGTTTGTGAGAAGAACACACATGCAATGACACTGGTCGATCCATATGTGATTTGTGAGAAGATAACACATCCAAAACACACATGCAATGACACTGGTGGATCCATATGTGGTTTGTTGAAAGAACAGACATGCAATGACACTACCTGTGGTTAATGAAAAGAACAGACATGCAATGACTCTGATGGATCCATATGTGGTTTGTGAAAAGAACACACATGCAATGACTCTAGTTGTGGTTAATGAAAAGAACATACATGAAATGACACTGGTGCATCCATGTGGTTTGTTAAAAGAACACACAAGCAATAACTGTAGCTACGGTTAGTGAAAAGAACACACATGCAATGACACTCTTGGATCCATATGTGGTTTCTGAAAAGAACAGACATGCAATAAACTCTGGTGGATCTAGATGTGGTTTGTGAGAAGAACACTCATGCAATAACACTGGTTTGGTTCATGAAAAGAACACACATGCAATGAGACTGGTGGATACTTATGTGGTTTGTGAAAAGAACACACATGCAATGACTCTGGTGGATCCACATGTGGTTTGTGAAAAGAACACTCATGTAATGACACTAGTGGATAAATGTGGTTTGTGAGAATAACATACATGCAATGAAATCTCGTGGATCCATATGTGGTTTGTGAGAAGAACACACATGCAATGACACTGGGTTTGGTTCATGAAAAGAACACACATCCAATGAACTATGGTGGATCCATATGTGGTTTGTGAGAATAACACACATGCAATGACTCTAGATGTGGTTTATGAGAAGAACACCCATGCAATGACACTAATGGATCCATATGTGGTTTGTGAGAACAACACACATTTTAATGACTCTAGATGTGGTTTATGAAAAGAACACACATGAAATGACACTGGTGGATCGATATGTGGTTTGTGAGAAGAACACACATCCAATAACACTGGGTGTAGTTCATGAAAAGAGCACACATCCAATGACACTGGTGGATCCTTATGTGGTTTTGTGAAAATAACACACATGCAATGACTCTAGATGTGGTTTGTGAGAAGAACACACATGCAATGACACTGGTGGATCCATATGTGGTTTGTGAGAAGAACACACATGCAATGACTCTGGATATGGTTTATGAGAAGAACACACATGCAATTACACTGGTGGATCCATATGTGGTTTGTGATAAGAACACACATATCAATGACTCTAGATGTGGTTTCTGAAAAGAACACACATGCAATGACACTAGTGGATCCATATGTGGTTTGTGAGAAGAACACACATCCAATGACACTGTTGGATCCATATGTGGTTTCTGAAAAGAACAGACGTGCAACGAAATCTGGTGGATCTATATGTGGTTTGTGAGAAGAACACACATGCAATAACACTGGTTGTGGTTCATGAAAAGAACACACATGCAATGACCATGGTGGATCCTTATGTGGTTTGTGAAAAGAACACACATGCAATGACTCTGGTGGATCCACATGTGGTTTGTGAGAAGAACACACATGCAATGACACTGGTGGATCCATATGTGGTTTGTGAGAAGAACACACATGCAATGACTAGATATGGTTTATGAGAAGAACACACATGCAATTACACTGGTGGATCCATATGTGGTTTGTGATAAGAACACACATATCAATGACTCTAGATGTGGTTTCTGAAAAGAACACACATGCAATGACACTAGTGGATCCATATGTGGTTTGTGAGAAGAACACACATCCAATGACGCTGGTGGATCCATGTGTGGTTTGTGAGAAGAACACAAATGCAATGTCACTGGGTGTGGTTCATGAAAATAACACACATCCAATGACATTGGTGGATCCTTATGTGGTTTGTGAAAAGAACACACATGCAATGACTCTAGATGTGGTTTGTGAGAAGAACACACATGCAATGACACTGATGGATCCATATTTGGTTTGTGAGAAGAACACACATCCAATGACATTGGTGGAACCATATATGGTTTGTGAGAAGAACACACATGCAATGACCCTGGATGTGGTTTATGAGAAGAACACACATGCAATGACACTAGTGGATCTGTATGTGGTTTGTGAGAAGAACACATATTTCAATGACTCTAGATGTGGTTTGTGAAAATCACACACATGCAATGACACTGGTGGATCCATATGTGGTTTGTGAGAAGAACACATATCCAATGACACTGGTGGATCCTTATGTGGTTTGTGAGAAGAACACACATTTCAATGACTCTAGTTGTGGTTTGTGAAAAGAACACACATGCAATTACACTGGTGGATCCATATGTGGTTTGTGAGAAGAACACACATCCAATGACACTAGTGGATCCATATGTGGTTTCTGAGAAGAACACAAATGCAATGCACTGTGTGTGGTTCATGAAAAGAACACACATCCAATGAACACTGGTCGATCCATATGTGGTTTGTGAGAAGAACACACATGCAATGACTCTAGCTGTGGTTTGTGAGAAGAACACGCATGCAATGACACTGGTGGATCCATATGTGGTTTGTGAGAAGAACACACATCCAATGACATTGCTGGATCCATATGTGGTTTGTGAGAAGAACACACATGCAATGACACTGGTCGATCCATATGTGGTTTGTGAGAAGATAACACATCCAAAACACACATGCAATGACACTGGTGGATCCATATGTGGTTTGTTGAAAGAACAGACATGCAATGACACTACCTGTGGTTAATGAAAAGAACAGACATGCAATGACTCTGATGGATCCATATGTGGTTTGTGAAAAGAACACACATGCAATGACTCTAGTTGTGGTTAATGAAAAGAACATACATGAAATGACACTGGTGCATCCATGTGGTTTGTTAAAAGAACACACATGCAATGACTGTAGCTACGGTTAGTGAAAAGAACACACATGCAATGACACTCTTGGATCCATATGTGGTTTCTGAAAAGAACAGACATGCAATGAACTCTGGTGGATCTAGATGTGGTTTGTGAGAAGAACACTCATGCAATAACACTGGTTTGGTTCATGAAAAGAACACACATGCAATGACACTGGTGGATTCTTATGTGTTTTGTGAAAAGAACACACATGCAATGACTCTGGTGGATCCACATGTGGTTTGTGAAAAGAACACTCATGCAATGACACTAGTGGATAAATGTGGTTTGTGAGAATAACATACATGCAATGAAATCTCGTGGATCCATATGTGGTTTGTGAGAAGAACACACATGCAATGACACTGGGTTTGGTTCATGAAAAGAACACACATCCAATGAACTATGGTGGATCCATATGTGGTTTGTGAGAATAACACACATGCAATGACTCTAGATGTGGTTTATGAGAAGAACACACATGCAATGACACTAATGGATCCATATGTGGTTTGTGAGAAGAACACACATTTTAATGACTCTAGATGTGGTTTATGAAAAGAACACACATGAAATGACACTGGTGGATCGATATGTGGTTTGTGAGAAGAACACACATCCAATAACACTGGGTGTAGTTCATGAAAAGAGCACACATCCAATGACACTGGTGGATCCTTATGTGGTTTTGTGAAAATAACACACATGCAATGACTCTAGATGTGGTTTGTGAGAAGAACACACATGCAATGACACTGGTGGATCCATATGTGGTTTGTGAGAAGAACACACATGCAATGACTCTGGATATGGTTTATGAGAAGAACACACATGCAATTACACTGGTGGATCCATATGTGGTTTGTGATAAGAACACACATATCAATGACTCTAGATGTGGTTTCTGAAAAGAACACACATGCAATGACACTAGTGGATCCATATGTGGTTTGTGAGAAGAACACACATCCAATGACACTGTTGGATCCATATGTGGTTTCTGAAAAGAACAGACGTGCAACGAAATCTGGTGGATCTAGATGTGGTTTGTGAGAAGAACACACATGCAATAACACTGGTTGTGGTTCATGAAAAGAACACACATGCAATGACCATGGTGGATCCTTATGTGGTTTGTGAAAAGAACACACATGCAATGACTCTGGTGGATCCACATGTGGTTTGTGAGAAGAACACACATGCAATGACACTGGTGGATCCATATGTGGTTTGTGAGAAGAACACACATGCAATGACTAGATATGGTTTATGAGAAGAACACACATGCAATTACACTGGTGGATCCATATGTGGTTTGTGATAAGAACACACATATCAATGACTCTAGATGTGGTTTCTGAAAAGAACACACATGCAATGACACTAGTGGATCCATATGTGGTTTGTGAGAAGAACACACATCCAATGACACTGGTGGATCCATGTGTGGTTTGTGAGAAGAACACAAATGCAATGTCACTGGGTGTGGTTCATGAAAATAACACACATCCGATGACATTGGTGGATCCTTATGTGGTTTGTGAAAAGAACACACATGCAATGACTCTAGATGTGGTTTGTGAGAAGAACACACATGCAATGACACTGATGGATCCATATTTGGTTTTTGAGAAGAACAAACATCCAATGACATTGGTGGAACCATATATGGTTTGTGAGAAGAACACACATGCAATGACCCTGGATGTGGTTTATGAGAAGAACACACATGCAATGACACTAGTGGATCTGTATGTGGTTTGTGAGAAGAACACATATTTCAATGACTCTAGATGTGGTTTGTGAAAATCACACACATGCAATGACACTGGTGGATCCATATGTGGTTTGTGAGAAGAACACATATCCAATGACACTGGGTCTGGTTCATGAAAAGAGCACACATCCAATGACACTGGTGGATCCTTATGTGGTTTGTGAGAAGAACACACATTTCAATGACTCTAGATGTGGTTTGTGAAAAGAACACACATGCAATGAAACTGGTGGATCCATATGTGGTTTGTGATAAGAACACACATCCAATGACACTGGTGGATCCATGTGTGGTTTGTGAGAAGAACACACATGCAATGACACTGGGTGTGGTTCATGAAAAGAACACACATCCAATGACACTGGTGGATCCATATGTGGTTTGTGAGAAGAACACACATATCAATGACTCTAGATGTGGTTTGTGAAAAGAACAGATATGCAATGACACTGGTGGATCCATATGTGGTTTGTGAGAAGAACACACATCCAATGACACTAGTGGATCCATGTGTGGTTTGTGAGAAGAACGCACATGCAATGTCACTAGGTGTGGTTCATGAAAATAACACACATCCAATGACACTGGTGGTTCCTTATGTGGTTTGTGAAAAGAACACACATGCAATGACTCTAGATGTGGTGTGTGAGAAGAACACACGTACAATGACACTGGTGGATCCATATGTGGTTTGTGAGAAGAACACACATTCAATGACACCGGTGGATCCATATGTGGTTTGTGATAAGAACACACATGCAATGACTCTGGATGTGGTTTATGAGAAGAACACACATGCAATGACACTGGTGGATCCGTATGTGGTTTGTGAGAAGAACACACATTTCAATGACTCTAGATGTGGTTTGTGAAAAGAACACACATGCAATGACACCGGTGGATCCATATGTGGTTTGTGAGAAGAAAACACATCCAATGACACTGGTGGATCCATATGTGGTTTGTGAGAAGAACACACATCCAATGACACTAGGTGTGGTTCATGAAAAGAGCACACATCCAATGCCACTGGTGGATCCTGATGTGGTTTGTGAGAAGAACACACATTTCAATGACTCTAGATGTGGTTTGTGAATAAAACACACAACTGGTGGATCCATAGGTGGTTTGTGAGAAGAGCACACATCCAATTGCACTAGTGGATCCATGTGTGGTTTGTGAGAAGAACACACATGCAATGACACTGGGTGTGGTTCATGAAAAGAACACACATCCAATGACACTGTTGGATCCTTATGTGGTTTGTGAAAAGAACACACATGCAATGACTCTAGATATGGTTTGTGAGAAGAACACACATGTAATGACACTGGTGGATACATATGTGGTTTGTGAGAAGAACACACATCAAATGACACTGTGTAAGATCCCTCCTTTGTAAAGGAAAAGATCCCTGTGATTGCAATGCTAGTCCCTGGATCAATGCTAGCATCCACAGTTTAAGATGAAGTACACAGATACAAAGGTCGTTTATTACAGTCATTCCAGAGATGAAACATAGTCTTTTACAACTCATGGCCAAAGGCCTACTACAAGAGTTTATGGAATAAGTAAATAAACATAAGTCTTCATCTTCATGTGCCACAGGCAAGCATGTTGAGTGTAGACTCATGACTCCTATTCATCATCAGAGTAACCTGCAACATCATAAGTTACAGCCAGAGAGGGTCAATACTTTGGAATAGTATTGGCAAGTGATACCTTAGTATATTATAAGTGGACTATAATACTATATGCATTTGGCTGGTGGAGCTTAGGCTTGCATTGCTCAAAATAGATTTTTCCTTAACTTTTTGAAAACACTAAGTTTTTGCTTGGCACAAAACTCCCAAGGCATCTATCAATCAAAGACTCTAGATCCACTCAGGGCATCTACCAATCAATGACTGAAGATCCTTTTAACCCTTGTTCACCCACAAGTTTTATTTAGAAATTGGAGTGATGAGATTCTTGAAGTTTCCATGTCTTGAGGCTCAAATTGTCCTTTACCAGGGACATGGCTAAGTACTTAGGTTTTACAATCTACAGAGGTGGTGCACTTTCCCCACAAGCCTTGGTTTCCCAAGACATGATCCTTCAGTAGCCTTTCCTTAGTCAAATGGATGCGCTCCAACCTATCATCCCATCTACCACCCACTGTCCAAGAGACTAAGTTCCAGCATCCTAAGATCATGGCAGAGCCCATATTACCAAGTGGTTGCACTTGAAGCTTCTCAACATTTGACATCTCAAATCTCTTTGTTTCCTGGGTGGCCATCCACAAGTGAGATACACTAAGGTAAACCATAAACATGGGCCTTGTGAACCACTCAACCAAAAACCACCAAGCAAGTCCCATTCCACCCAGGAGATTCATTATCTTAGTTGTTTTGTTAAATAAAACACAAGTCCTCAGACTTAGAATAATTTTCCATAGTGTGAATATATAAACCACCCTTGTTTTCTAATAGCTAGGCTAAGCATGGCATGGCAACTTATCATTAGGGAATTTTCCTAGCAACTCTAGCATTCTATTCTAAATAGGATTTCCCATCATCAATTGACAAAAGTAGCATGCAAGTCCTAACAAAATATATCTAATGCAAGTATAAAATATAGGTATGGAATATTCATGAAGATATCACTTGCCTTGGTAGTGTGGAGAGTAGCACTCGTCACAATCGCAATCACTAGCAAAATCTACACACAAAGTGGCAGCACACAATTACACACAAATATATACAAACAAGAAATAGTATGAATGCATGCATGCATGAATCTACCAAGTGATGATTTTTGAAAAACTCAACCAAGCAAGTGCATGAATACAGAAACTAAACAAGTCACAAAATAACCAAGATAATCTTAAATAACCCTAAAACAAAATACTAAACTAAATCTATACTCAAAAAGGCCTCAAACAAGTTTCTGTAATTTAAGCCAAACTAATGGTTACTATTTGCTAAACAAATTGGATAGGCAGAAAGGGCTTGTTTTTCTGAATCCAACGGTATAAAGTTTGCAAAATTCCAACGTGGATTTCAAAAGATATAGGCATTTGAATTTGGATTAAATTTCTGGTTTTAAATTCTATTTTCAGATCTAACCTAGCCACGCGTCATGTTCTTATTCGCCCGTACCGGTTCGTCTAGATCGAGCTCCTCAGCCGTAGGATCTAAATGAAATCTGGCGGCTCAGATCGCGTACCGCTTCGGGGTTAAGTGGATCTATCCTAGCGCTACGATACAGATCTAACGGCTGCTATTTCCCTGGCCAAGAACTGGCGGCGGAGCGGCGGCTACCGGCGGCGGAACTGTCGGTCGATGACGTTGCTGACGATGCAGGAGGTAAGTGAGAACGAGGAGTAGCTCACCGGGCTCAGGGGGTCACGGCGATGCTCGTCGTACTCGTGGTTGGTCAAGGGGCGCTCGGGCACGGCTGCGATTGCTCACCGGAGTTCGTGGCGGCGTCGGGTGCGTCGGGTGGTCGTCGTGGACGTTGCTGTGGATCACCCCAAGGCAAAGCGAGGACACAGTTAGATTCACAGAGTCGAGGCGAAGTAGTGAGCATGAACGGGAAGGCGAGGGGCGGTCTGTACCTACCGGGAAAACTCGTCGGAGTTGATGTCACCGTCGGTGCTCGCGGTGTCAGGTGGAACCGGCGACCTGGGGCAGTACAGGACAGACTAGTGAGGTCAGGAGATGCGCAAAGACACGCTGAGTCAAATTGTAAGAACGAGAGGCAGAGGGGAGCTCTGGACTCACCGGAATCGATCGCCGGAGAGGCTCTGTCTGCGGCGGTACAAAGCTGATTGAGGACAGCCTGGTGGCGGAGTGAGTGAGGTGTTTGGGGGAAAAAGATCACGAGGCAGAGAGGGTCTTATAGCTGGGGAATCGACAGGAAACGCTCGCGGTTAACTGCCCATTTACGCCGCGCCATTATCGGCCATCACTGCTGTAGCGACGTGGTCGCAGGCGCAGTCTGGGGAAGACGAGGTCGACGTGGACCGGGCCCGCTCGTCAGCGAAGAGTGCAGGGTGAAGGTGGGGTCGGCCTGTCAGCGTCTGCTTGCGTGTGCTCGCGCGTGAGAGAAGGAAAAGGAGATCCCGGGTGGGCTTGCTGGGCTTGATCCGCTGCTGGGCCAGATTCTGGCCGCTCGGCCCTTTTCCTTTCTTTAAGCCTTTTCTTTTTCTAATTCCATTTTCTAAATAGAATTTGGTATGAATTCAAATCCTTTTGAATTCAAACTGCTTTGGGGATTTTTGCAGGGTTCTGTGGGTTCAAAAACGAGTCAGATGACCATGTGATTACTAGCAAGGCTTGGTCAAGCTTGGGTTTTTGAAATAAACAGAGACTTTGTCTCTTTGCCTCTAGTTTGAAATAGGGTTTAGAAAATATTTCTAAATTTTGAATCTTGGGTTAAAAGCTTCACCTAGTCTTTCCAACCATGGAGGCAAGCAAACAAGATCATAGACAATCAAATCCCAAAGGGTGATGGCCAATTGAGATAAATTGCCCACATGAAATCATAGCTCAAACTTCTGTCTCTAAATGATTTTGAGAAAAACCCTATATGAGTGAATGATGCAAGAATGATATGAATGAGTTTTTGAAACATGATTTTTAGGGATGTTACAATCTAACCCCCTTAAGATGAATCTTGCCCTCGAGATTCGGATTGGCTAGCAAATAGGTGTGGGTGGTCTTTCCGAAGATCATCTTCTCTTTCCCATGTTGCTTCTTCTTCGGAATGATGATTCCATTGCACTTTGCAAAACTTGATAGTCTTTGTTCTTGTGACTCTTTCTGCGGTCTCAAGTATCTTGATAGGCTTTTCTTCATAGGTGAGATCACTTTCTAGTTGAACTTCCTCCAAAGGTATGGTATCCTTCAAAGATGTTTCTTCCATTTCTGGGTGACATTTCTTAAGTTGGCTCACATGAAAAACATTATGGACTGCTGATAGAGATGCTGGTAATTCAATTTCATATGCAACTTCTCCCTTGCGACTTAGAATGTTAAATGGTCCAACATATCTTGGTGCCAACTTTCCTTTGACTCCAAATCTTTTCACTCCACGAAGTGGTGATACTCTAAGATAAGCTTTATCCCCAACTTCGTAGGTGATTTCCCTACGCTTAACATCTGCGTAGCTTTTCTGTCGAGACTGTGCTATCTTCAATCTGTCTCTAACCAATTTGACCTTTTCTTCAGCGTCTTTGATAAGATCTGGTCCAAACAAACTTCTTTCTCCCACACCATTCCATAGCAATGGGGTGGTACACTTTCTTCCGTATAGAAACTCAAATGGTGCCATCCCAATACTAGATTGGTGACTGTTGTTGTAAGAGAACTCTGCGTAAGGCAGACTTTCATCCCAACTTGCTCCATAGTCTAGGGCACATGCCCTCAACATGTCTTCAAGAATTTGATTAGTCCTTTCTGTTTGTCCATCAGTTTCAGGATGAAAAGCAGTGCTGAATTCCAATCTCGTCCCTAAGATTCATGAAGTTGTCTCCAAAAGTGAGAAGTGAACTGAGTTCCTCTATCAGACACAATACTCTTAGGTACACCGTGAAGGCATACAATTCTGCTCATGTAGATTTTGGCTAACTTGGCACTAGTATAAGTTGTCTTTACGGGTATAAAATGAGCCACTTTAGTTAGGCGATCTACTACTACCCATATGGAATCATACCCTGACCTGGTCCTTGGTAATCCGGTAATGAAATCCATACCAATATTTTCCCACTTCCACTCAGGAATAGGCATTGGTTGAAGCAAACCTGCTGGTTTCTGATGTTCCGCTTTCACTCTACTACACACATCACACAAAGCAATGTGTTCGGCGATGTCCCTTTTAAGATTGTTCCACCAAAATCTTTCTTTCATATCCATGTACATTTTGGTGTTTCCCGGGTGAATAGAATACGGAGAGTTATGGGCTTCTTGCAGAATCAATTTCCGCAATTCCGGATCTTGTGGAACACAAATACGTTTCTCGTGCCATAAAGTACCTTGTTCGTCCATATGGAAACTTTTAGCCTTCCCTTGGCTAATCTTTTCCTTAATCTCTTCGATTTCTTTATCCGTCTTTTGGGCTTCTTTAATCTTATCCAATAGAGTGGGTTGAACATCCAAAGACATGAGATGTCCTTCTGGCACAATCTCCAACCTGAGTTCTTTGAATTGCTTACACAAGTCATCTGGCAATTCACCTTTGGTAAGGCCATTTACAAACGCTTTACGACTTAGAGCATCTGCTACTACATTTGCTTTACCGGGGTGGTATTGCAAACTCAAGTCGTAATCCTTGATAAGTTCTAGCCATCTTCTTTGTCTCATATTGATCTCCTTCTGGGTGAAGATATACTTCAAGCTCTTATGGTCGGTGAACACTTCACAACGTTTTCCCAAAAGGTAATGTCTCCATGTTTTGAGTGCATGGACAACAGCGGCTAACTCTAAATCATGAGTAGGATAATTTACTTCATGGGTTTTGAGTTGTCTCGAGGCATAAGCCACAACTTTTCCGCCTTGCATAAGTACGGCTCCTAATCCTTGATGCGAAGCATCACAATACACTTGGAAATCCTTTTCCAAATCTGGTAGGCACAGAACAGGTGCTGACACAAGTCTCTTCTTTAATTCTTGAAAGCTGAGTTCACATCCTTCAGACCACGCAAATTTCTTTTCTTTCTTTAATAATTATGTCATTGGTTTAGCAACCTTTGAAATTTTTTCAATGAATCTTCTGTAGTAACCTGCTAAACCAAGGAAACTACGAACCTCTTTTACATTCTTAGGAGATTCCCATTCTGTCACAGCTGAAACTTTAGCAGGATCAACTGCTACACCATCTTTTGTCATAACATGACCAAGAAATCCAACTTTCTCTAACCAAAACTCACACTTGCTGAATTTGGCATAAAGCTTATGTTCCCTTAGTTTCTCAAGTATCAAGCGTAAATGTCTTTCATGCTCCTCCTTGCTCTTGGAGTAGACTAAGATGTCATCGATGAAAACGACAACGAACTTGTCGAGAAATTCCATGAACACTTTGTTCATCATATTCATGAAGTATGCTGGAGCATTGGTTAAACCAAAAGGCATCACATTGTACTCATACAATCCATACCTTGTGGTGAATGCTGTTTTAGGTATGTCTTGCTTTCTTATCTTGAGTTGAAAATAGCCTGACCGAAGATCAATCTTCGAGAACACACATGCTCCTTCTAGCTGATCAAACAAGTCATTTATTCTTGGCAAAGGATATTTGTTCTTGATGGTTACCTCGTTAAGAGAACGGTAATCTATGCATAATCTTTGAGTTCTATCTCTCTTTTCTACGAACAAAACTGGAGCTCCCCAAGATGAAGAACTTGGCTGGATGAATCCTTTCTGCAATTGTTCTCCAAGTTGTTTCTTGAGTTCCTTAAGTTCGTCAACTGACATTTTATAAGGCCTCTTTGCTCTTGGTCCAGAACCTGGTACCAAATCTATTATAAACTCCACATCTCTATCTGGTGGCATTCCTGGTAATTCTTCCGGAAACACATCCGGATATTCACACACAATTGGCACACTGTCCATGCTAACCCCCTTAAGAGTATTCAACTTACTCCCTTTAGATTTAAAATTGGACTTGAATATTATCCTCTTACCTTCAGGGGTTGTGAGTGAAACAGTATGATTTGCACAATCTAGTACTCCCTTATACTTAGTCATCCAATCCATTCCCAAAATTACATCCAATTCTTGGGAATTCAGGATTATTAGGTTTACTGGAAACTTATGTTTTCCGATCTCTATGACTAGATCCCGGCATCCAAGACTCACTATCATATCTCCTACCGGAGAGCTAACTTTTATCGGACACCCAATGTTTTCAGATGCAAACCCATTTCTATCAACAAATGCTTTTGATATGAATGAATGAGATGCACCAGTATCAAAGAGTACAAATGCTGAGATGGAATTGAGCCTGAACTTACCAGCAACAGCATCAGGCTCTTCATATACCTCCTCCACATTGATGTGGTTAACCTGTCCCTTCTGAAAAGGATTGGGTTTGTTAGGTCCTTCAATTTTCTTCTCAGTGCACTCATTAGCATAATGCCCTAGCTTCTTGCATTTGAAGCATTCAACCTGACTGATGTCCCTTTTAGGCTGACTTCCACTTCCACCTCCACTATGGTGGCTCTTATGTCCACTCTTGTGGTTCTTGTACTTATCATTGTCATGATTGCGATGATGCTTGTTGTCATGACGGTTGTGGTTGTGGTGCTTGTTAAACTTCCCATGCTTGTGGGATCCTGAGCTGACACTATCGTCATAGTGAGATCGTTTATGAGACGATTCCGAGCTATGCTTGTCGGAGTGTTTCCTCTTTCTACTCTCGACTTGCTTCATTTTATTCTCCACAATAACAGCCTTGTCACACAGCGACTGATAAGTTGGAACATATGCCACAGACAGCTGCAGATTTAGCTCATCATTCAAGCCTTCCAGAAACTTTTCCTTCCTTTTGGCATCAGTGTCAACTTCATCCGGTGCATAGCGCGCCAGATTGTTGAACTCTTCAATATATTCAGCCACGTTGTGGTGGCGTTGCTTCAGGTTGTGAAATTCCTTCTTTTTCAGGCTCATCATACCTGGTGAGATATGAGTAGTACGAAAACCATCTTCAAATATAGCCCAAGTCACCTCATCAATAGGCGTGGTAATCTGGAAATTGTCCCACCATGCTGCGGCTGGTCCTTCCAACAGATGTGCTGCGAACCTGACCTTTTCAGCATCTGTGCATCCCACGGTTACTAAGTCTTTGTTCACAGAACGTAGCCAATCATTGGCCACCATGGGATCAGTCGTTCCCGAAAACTTAGCTGGCCTCAGACGCAGAAATCTGGTGAGCATATCAAAACCTGGAGGGTTGTTGTTGTTGTTATTGTTGTTATTGTTGTCGTTGTTGGGGTTGTTGTTGTTCTGGTTCTGGATGAACGTTGTCATCATTTGCATAAGTTGTGTCTGTGCATTCATCATTTGTTGCATTTCCGGGGTAATGTTGGGGTTGGGGTTGGTGTTTGCGCGACGGGGAGGCATCTGTGGTTTGTTCATATAGAGATAAGAATGAGATACCCTTACATGATTTATGCACAATACATCACACAAGCAAACACATAGCAAGCAACACTAGGATAAAAGCTCAACAACAAGATAACAAAAAGTCTCAAAGTACAAACACACAAGTGGCAAGCCATCCACATGTCGGATGGTCCAAACATTAAGTTCACAAATAACAAGTGCGGCAAATAAAGATAACTGAGTAGTCAATTCTACTCGTCGGCATCAATCTCCTCCTCGACAAAGGTAAGACCTGCGTTCTCCATTGCGGTCTTGTTCTCCTCGATGGTAGTGGTCAAAGAGTCGATCTTGGCCTTGAGAGCCCTCTTCTGGGAACGAAGCCTCTCAATCACTGTCTGCTGCTGCTCTAACTCGAAGTCCTTGGACTGCAGTTCCTCGGTCATATCACGAATCCTCTTGTTCCTATCCTGGACACGCTTCTCTTGACTCTTGAACTTACGGTCTTGGGTCTCGAACTTTGCCTCCATCTCCTTGACTATCTCGTCCTGCTGCGCGAAGAGCTTGTCCTTCTCGCGAAGTTGCACCTGGAGCTCGTCATTACTAAGCATGACGTTGGTCCTATCGGTATCCACGTGCCTAATAAGAGTCTCTAAGTCCTGGAGGTACAGGCGTATCGGCTCTGCTGTGACCCTCGAGTCGTCCTCAAAGTCAATGGACTCTCCGTCATCATCACGCCTTCCGAAGGCGTGGAAGTGAGTGCCTCTAACCTGTCGGGAGTGACGTCCTAACAGTCGTCCTATCAGATCCTGCATGACAACTTCCATGCCTCTCTCCCTGTCATCGTGCATAAGCTTGAAGACGATGGCCTCCGTAGTAGGCTCTGTCTGGCGTCCTGGCTGATTCACCTTGAAGCCCCAAAGGTCCTTCCTCTCAAACTTGGTGAGTGGGTGCACCGTAATGATAGGAAGAGGGAGATCGAGTAAAGTAGTAAGCTCTACGATACGAGGACCAAAACGGGTAGCCTGGAACTCCTCAACAGTGCTGATGGCAATAGGCATCTATTTATAAGATTGAAGAGTTAGAACAATTTAAATTAAACAAGGCAAACATTCAAGCATAACCACGGTACACAAAAATCACACAAGTCATGCATACACAAATCCATTACTTCAACCAAGGTTCAAACTTATTTAAGGTATCATTTTGGAAAATAAGGTGATAGGTGGTGGTCCAACTAACGAAGTGCGCTTACAATCCTATCTCATTGGATCTGGTGGCTAACACAATGTTCCTAGTGGCAATCACCCTATCTTGTTCACATGCTTCTATCACTAAGTCTATGATATCTCCTCTTAAGGATTGGTTGGTGACTTCCAACTCTTGGGTATGTTCCTTCTCTTTCTCTAAGTCTTTTTGGAGGTTGAGCATCTTGCACTTGACTCTAGTACTCAGTTCCTTGATAGTCTTCCAAGCTGCTTCTTTTGCTGACTCAAAGAATGTGGTGTGCATAAAAGTGTTGGTGTACATGCAAAGGCCCTTCTCTTTGTGGTTGTCTTCCTTGTTTTTGTACAAATGAAGTTGCACCCACCAATACTCCACTCCTTCCTCCATTACTGGAAAGCCCTTGTACACTGCTGCACCATGTAATCCCATGGTCTCCATGAGGTCTTTGAGAATTTTGGGAAACTCAGTCTCACACTCCAAGGTCATGGTCATGAGTGGTCCTTTCTTCACGGCTTCGTTGATGGAGTTCATCTACAAATAGAGATGAGAATGAGAAGATTAGAAAAGTTTACGAGAAGAATAGACAAGTGTAGAAGAAGTTAAAATTTTTCCTTAGTGGTTTCCAATCCTAGGGTCATAATCCTACAGGCAACACAGTGCTCTGATACCATCTGTAAGATCCCTCCTTTGTAAAGGAAAAGATCCCTGTGATTGCAATGCTAGTCCCTGGATCAATGCTAGCATCCACAGTTTAAGATGAAGTACACAGATACAAAGGTCGTTTATTACAGTCATTCCAGAGATGAAACATAGTCTTTTACAACTCATGGCCAAAGGCCTAATACAAGAGTTTATGGAATAAGTAAATAAACATAAGTCTTCATCTTCATGTGCCACAGGCAAGCATGTTGAGTGTAGACTCATGACTCCTATTCATCATCAGAGTAACCTGCAACATCATAAGTTACAGCCACAGAGGGTCAATACTTTGGAATAGTATTGGCAAGTGATACCTTAGTATATTATAAGTGGACTATAATACTATATGCATTTGGCTGGTGGAGCTTAGGCTTGCATTGCTCAAAATAGATTTTTCCTTAACTTTTTGAAAACACTAAGTTTTTGCTTGGCACAAAACTCCCAAGGCATCTATCAATCAAAGACTCTAGATCCACTCAGGGCATCTACCAATCAATGACTGAAGATCCTTTTAACCCTTGTTCACCCACAAGTTTTATTTAGAAATTGGAGTGATGAGATTCTTGAAGTTTCCATGTCTTGAGGCTCAAATTGTCCTTTACCAGGGACATGGCTAAGTACTTAGGTTTTACACTCTGCAGAGGTGGTGCACTTTCCCCACAAGCCTTGGTTTCCCAAGACATGATCCTTCAGTAGCCTTTCCTTAGTCAAATGGACGCGCTCCAACCTATCATCCCATCTACCACCCACTGTCCAAGAGACTAAGTTCCAGCATCCTAAGATCATGGCAGAGCCCATATTACCAAGTGGTTGCACTTGAAGCTTCTCAACATTTGACATCTCAAATCTCTTTGTTTCCTGGGTGGCCATCCACAAGTGAGATACACTAAGGTAAACCATAAACATGGGCCTTGTGAACCACTCAACCAAAAACCACCAAGCAAGTCCCATTCCACCCAGGAGATTCATTATCTTAGTTGTTTTGTTAAATAAAACACAAGTCCTCAGACTTAGAATAATTTTCCATAGTGTGAATATATAAACCACCCTTGTTTTCTAATAGCTAGGCTAAGCATGGCATGGCAACTTATCATTAGGGAATTTTCCTAGCAACTCTAGCATTCTATTCTAAATAGGATTTCCCATCATCAATTGACAAAAGTAGCATGCAAGTCCTAACAAAATATATCTAATGCAAGTATAAAATATAGGTATGGAATATTCATGAAGATATCACTTGCCTTGGTAGTGTGGAGAGTAGCACTCGTCACAATCACAATCACTAGCAAAATCTACACACAAAGTGGCAGCACACAATTACACACAAATATATACAAACAAGAAATAGTATGAATGCATGCATGCATGAATCTACCAAGTGATGATTTTTGAAAAACTCAACCAAGCAAGTGCATGAATACAGAAACTAAACAAGTCACAAAATAGCCAAGATAATCTTAAATAACCCTAAAACAAAATACTAAACTAAATCTATACTCAAAAAGGCCTCAAACAAGTTTCTGTAATTTAAGCCAAACTAATGGTTACTATTTGCTAAACAAATTGGATAGGCAGAAAGGGCTTGTTTTTCTGAATCCAACGGTATAAAGTTTGCAAAATTCCAACTTGGATTTCAAAAGATATAGGCATTTGAATTTGGATTAAATTTCTGGTTTTAAATTCTATTTTCAGATCTAACCTAGCCACGCGTCATGTTCTTATTCGCCCGTACCGGTTCGTCTGGATCGAGCTCCTTAGCCGTAGGATCTAAATGAAATCTGGCGGCTCAGATCGCGTACCGCTTCGGGGTTAAGTGGATCTATCCTAGCGCTACGATACAGATCTAACGGCTGCTATTTCCCTGGCCAAGAACTGGCGGCGGAGCGGCGGCTACCGGCGGCGGAACTGTCGGTCGATGACGTTGCCGACGATGCAGGAGGTAAGTGAGAATGAGGAGTAGCTCACCAGGCTCAGGGGGTCACGGCGATGCTCGTCGTACTCGTGGTTGGTCAAGGGGCGCTCGGGCACGGCTGCGATTGCTCACCGGAGTTCGTGGCGGCGTCGGGTGCGTCGGGTGGTCGTCGTGGACGTTGCTGTGGATCACCCCAAGGCAAAGCGAGGACACGGTTAGATTCACAGAGTCGAGGCAAAGTAGTGAGCATGAACGGGAAGGCGAGGGGCGATCTGTACCTACCGGGAAAACTCGTCGGAGTTGATGTCGCCGTCGGTGCTCGCGGTGTCAGGTGGAACCGGCGACCTGCGGCAGTACAGGACAGACTAGTGAGGTCAGGAGATGCGCAAAGACACGCTGAGTCAAATTGTAAGAACGAGAGGCAGAGGGGAGCTCTGGACTCACCGGAATCGATCGCCAGAGAGGCTCTGTCTGCGGCGGTACAAAGCTGATTGAGGACAGCCTGGTGGCGGAGTGAGTGAGGTGTTTGGGGGAAAAAGATCGCGAGGCAGAGAGGGTCTTATAGCCGGGGAATCGACAGGAAACGCTCGCGGTTAACTGCCCATTTACGCCGCGCCATTACCGGCCATCACTGCTGCAGCGACGTGGTCGCAGGCGCAGTCTGGGGAAGACGAGGTCGACGTGGACCGGGCCCGCTCGTCAGCGAAGAGTGCAGGGTGAAGGTGGGGTCGGCCTGTCAGCGTCTGCTTGCGTGTGCTCGCGCGTGAGAGAAGGAAAAGGAGATCCCGGGTGGGCTTGCTGGGCTTGATCCGCTGCTGGGCCAGATTCTGGCCGCTCGGCCCTTTTCCTTTCTTTAAGCCTTTTCTTTTTCTAATTCCATTTTCTAAATAGAATTTGGTATGAATTCAAATCCTTTTGAATTCAAACTGCTTTGGGGATTTTTGCAGGGTTCTGTGGGTTCAAAAACGAGTCAGATGACCATGTGATTACTAGCAAGGCTTGGTCAAGCTTGGGTTTTTGAAATAAAAGAGACTTTGTCTCTTTGCCTCTAGTTTGAAATAGGGTTTAGAAAATATTTCTAAATTTTGAATCTTGGGTTAAAAGCTTCACCTAGTCTTTCCAACCATGGAGGCAAGCAAACAAGATCATAGACAATCAAATCCCAAAGGGTGATGGCCAATTGAGATAAATTGCCCACATGAAATCATAGCTCAAACTTCTGTCTCTAAATGATTTTGAGAAAAACCCTATATGAGTGAATGATGCAAGAATGATATGAATGAGTTTTTGAAACATGATTTTTAGGGATGTTACACACTGGTGGATCCATATGTGGTTTCTGAGAAGAACACACATGCAATGACACTTTGTGTGCTTCATGAAAAGAATACACATCCAATGAACACTGGTCGATCCATATGTGGTTTGTGAGAAGAACACACATGCAATGACTCTAGCTGTGGTTTGTGAGAAGAACGCACATGCAATGACACTGGTTGATCCATTTGTGGTTTGTGAGAAGAACACACATCCAAAACACACATGCAATGACACTGGTGGATCCATATGTGGTTTGTTGAAAGAACAGACATGCAATGCCACTACCTGTGGTTAATGAAAAGAACAGACATGCAATGACTCTGATGGATCCATTTGTGGTTTGTGAAAAGAACACACATGCAATGACTCTAGTTGTGGTTAATGAAAAGAACACACATGCAATGACTCTAGTGGATCCATGTGGTTTGTGAAAAGAACACACATGCAATGACTATAGCTATGGTTAGTGAAAAGAACACACATGCAATGACACTGTTGGATCCATATGTGGTTTCTGAAAAGAATAGACATGCAATGAACCCTGGTGGATCTAGATGTGGTTTGTGGGAAGAACACACATGCAATAACTCTGGTTGTGGTTCATGAAAAGAACACACATGCAATGACACTGGTGGATCCTTATGTGGTTTGTGAAAAGAACACACATGCAATGACTCAGGTGGATACACATGTGGTTTGTGAAAAGAACACTCATGCAATGACACTGGTGGATAAATGTGGTTTGTGAGAATAACATACATGAAATGAAATCTGGTGGATCCATATGTGGTTTGTGAGAAGAACACACATGCAATGACACTGGTGGATCCATACGTGGTTTGTGAGAAGAACACACATGCAATGACACTGGTGGATCAATATGTGGATTATGGGAAGAACACTCATGCAATGACAATGGGTGTGGTTCATGAAAATAACACGCATCCAATGAACTCTAGTGGATCCACATGTGGTTTGTGAAAAGAAGACTCATGCAATTACACTGGTGGATAAATGTGGTTTGTGAGAATAACATACATGCAATGAAATCTGGTGGATCCATATGTGGTTTCTGAGAAGAACACACATTCAATGACACTAGGTGTGGTTCATGAAAAGAACACACATCCAATGAACTATGGTGGATCCATATTTGGTTTGTGAGAATAACACACATGCAATAACTCTGGATGTGGTTTATGAGAAGAACACACATGCAATGACACTGGTGAATCCATATGTGGTTTCTGAGAAGAACACACATTTCAATGACTCTAGATGTGGTTTGTGAAAAGAACACACATGCAATGACACTGGTGGATCCATATGTGGTTTGTGAGAAGAACACACATCCAATGACACTGGGTGTGGTTCATGAAAAGAACCCACATCCAATGACACTGGTGGATCCTTATGTGGTTTGTGAAAATAACACACATGCAATGACTCTAGATGTGGTTTGTGAGAAGAACACACATGCAATGACACTAGAGGATCCATATGTGGTTTGTGAGAAGAACAGACATCCAATGACACTGGTGGATCCATATGCGGTTTCTGAGAAGAACACACATGTAATGACTCTAGATGTGGTTTATGAGAAGAACATACATGCAATCACACTGGTGGATCCATATGTGGTTTGTGAGAAGAACACACCTATCAATGACTCTAGATGTGGTTTGTGAAAAGAACACACATGCAATGACACTGGTGGATCCATATGTGGTTTGTGAGAAGAACACTCATCCAATGACACTGGGTGTGGTTCATGAAAAAGCACACATCCAATGCCACTAGTGGATCTTTATGTGGTTTGTGAGAAGAACACACATTTCAATGACTCTAGATGTGGTTTGTGAAAAGAATACACATGCAATGAAACTGGTGGATCCATATGTGCTTTGTGAGAAGAGCACACATCGAATGACACTAGTGGATCCATGTGTGGTTTGTGAGAAGAACACACATGCAATGACACTGGGTGTGGTTCATGAAAAGAACACACATCCAATGACACTGGTGGATCCTTATGTGGTTTGTGAAAAGAACACACATGCAATAACTCTAGATGTGGTTTGTGAGAAGAACACACATGCAATGACCCTAGTGGATCCATATGTGGTTTGTGAGAAGAACACACATCAAATGACACTGGTGGATCCATATGTGGTTTTTGAGAAGAACACACATGCAATGACACTGTGTGTGGTTCATGAAAAGAACACACATCCAATGAACACTGGTCGATCGATATGTGGTTTGTGAGAAGAACACACATGCAATGACTCTAGCTATGGT
Organism: Avena sativa; assembly: GCA_916181665.1. Lineage (NCBI taxonomy): Eukaryota > Viridiplantae > Streptophyta > Magnoliopsida > Poales > Poaceae > Avena > Avena sativa. The sequence goes on from OV702290.1 coordinate 203,208,833, forward strand.
TTGTGTGAAGAACACGCATGCAATGACACTTGTGGATCCATATGTGGTTTGCGAGAAGAACACACATCCAAAACACACATGCAATGACACTGGTGGAGCCATATGTGGTTTGTTGAAAGAACGGACATGCAATGACACTACCTATGGTTAATGAAAAGAACAGACAAGCAATGACTCTGATTGATCCATATGTGTTTTGTGAAAAGAACACACATGCAATGACTCTAGTTGTTGTTAATGAAAAGAATAAACATGCAATGACTCTGGTGGATCCATGTGGTTTGTGAAAAGAACACACATGCAATGACACTGTTGGATCCATATGTGGTTTCTGAAAAGAACAGACATGCAACGAAATCTGGTGGATCTAGATGTGGTTTGTGAGAAGAACACACATGCAATAACACTGGTTGTGGTTCATGAAAAGAACACACATGCAATGACCATGGTGGATCCTTATGTGGTTTGTGAAAAGAACACACATGCAATGACTCTGGTGGATCCACATGTGGTTTGTGAAAAGAGCACTCATGCAATGACACTGGTGGATAAATGTGGTTTGTGAGAATAACATACATGCAATGAAATCTGGTGGATCCATATGTGGTTTGTGAGAAGGACACAAATGCAATGACACTGGGTATGGTTCATGAAAAGAACACACATCCAATGAACTATGGTGGATCCATATTTGGTTTGTGAGAATAACACACATGCAATGACTCTAGATGTGGTTTATGAGAAGAACACACATGCAATGATACTGGTGAATCCATATGTGGTTTGCGAGAAGAACACACATTTCAATGACTCTAGATGTGGTTTGTGAAAAGAACACACATGCAATGACACTGGTGGATCCATATGTGGTTTGTGAGAAGAACACCCATCCAATGACACTGGGTGTGGTTCATGAAAAGAACACACATCCAATGACACTGGTGGATCCTTATGTGGTTTGTGAAAATAACACACATGCAATGACTCTAGATGTGGTTTGTGAGAAGAACACACATGCAATGACACTAGTGGATCCATATGTGGTTTGTGAGAAGAACACACATCCAATGACACTGGTGGATCCATATGTGGTTTGTGAGAAGAACACACATGTAATGACTCTAGATGTGGTTTATGAGAAGAACACACATGCAATGACACTGGTGGATCCATATGTTGTTTGTGAGAAGAACACACCTATCAATGACTCTAGATGTGGTTTGTGAAAAGAACACACATGCAATGACACTGGTGGATCCATATGTGGTTTGTGAGAAGAACACACATCCAATGACACTGGTGGATCCATGTGTGGTTTGTGAGAAGAACACACATGCAATGTCACTGGGTGTGGTTCATGAAAATAACACACATCCAATGACACTTATTGATCCTTATGTGGGTTGTGAAAAGAACACACATGCAATGACTCAAGATGTGGTTCATGAAAAGAACACACATCCAATGAGACTGGTAGATCCTTATGTGGTTTGTGAAAATAACATACATGCATTGACTCTAGATGTGGTTTGTGAAAAGAACACACATGCAATGACACTAGTGGATCCATATGTGGTTTGTGAGAAGAACACACATCCAATAACACTGGTGGATCCATATGTGGTTTCTGAGAAGAACACACATGTAATGACTCTAGATGTTGTCTATGAGAAGAACACACATGCAATAACACTGGTGGATCCATATGTGGTTTGTGAGAAGAACACACCTATCAATAACTCTAGACGTGGTTTGTGAAAAGAACACACATACATTGACACTGCTGGATCCATATGTGGTTTGTGAGAAGAACACACATCCAATGACACTGGTGGATCCATATGTGGTTTGTGAGAAGAACACCCATCCAATGACACTGGGTGTGGTTCATGAAAAGAACACACATCCAATGACACTGGTGGATCCTTATGTGGTTTGTGAAAATAACACACATGCAATGACTCTAGATGTGGTTTGTGAGAAGAACACACATGCAATGACACTCGTGGATCCATATGTGGTTTGTGAGAAGAACACACATCCAATGACACTGGTGGATCCATATGTGGTTTGTGAGAAGAACACACATGTAATGACTCTAGATGTGGTTTATGAGAAGAACACACATGCAATGACACTGGTGGATCCATATGTTGTTTGTGAGAAGAACACACCTATCAATGACTCTAGATGTGGTTTGTGAAAAGAACACACATGCAATGACACTGGTGGATCCATATGTGGTTTGTGAGAAGAACACACATCCAATGACACTGGTGGATCCATGTGTGGTTTGTGAGAAGAACACACATGCAATGTCACTGGGTGTGGTTCATGAAAATAACACACATCCAATGACACTTATTGATCCTTATGTGGGTTGTGAAAAGAACACACATGCAATGACTCAAGATGTGGTTCATGAAAAGAACACACATCCAATGAGACTGGTAGATCCTTATGTGGTTTGTGAAAATAACATACATGCATTGACTCTAGATGTGGTTTGTGAAAAGAACACACATGCAATGACACTAGTGGATCCATATGTGGTTTGTGAGAAGAACACACATCCAATAACACTGGTGGATCCATATGTGGTTTCTGAGAAGAACACACATGTAATGACTCTAGATGTTGTCTATGAGAAGAACACACATGCAATAACACTGGTGGATCCATATGTGGTTTGTGAGAAGAACACACCTATCAATAACTCTAGACGTGGTTTGTGAAAAGAACACACATACATTGACACTGCTGGATCCATATGTGGTTTGTGAGAAGAACACACATCCAATGACACTGGTGGATCCATGTGTGGTTTGTGAGAAGAACAAACATGCAATGTCACTGGGTGTGGTTCATGAAAATAACACACATCCAATGACACTGGTGGATCCTTATGTGGTTTGTGAAAAGAACACACATGCAATGACTCTAGATGTGGTTCATGAAAAGAACACACATCCAATGACACTGGTGGATCGTTATGTGCTTTGTGAAAATAACACACATGCAATGACTCTAGATGTGGTTTTGTAACATCCCTAAAAATCATGTTTCAAAAACTCATTCATATCATCCCTGCATCCTTCATTCATTTAGGGTTTTTCTCAAAATCATTTAGATGCATAAGCTTGTGCTATGATTTCATGTGGGCAATTTATCTCAATTGGCCATCACCCTTTGAAAATTGATTGTCTATGAACTTGTTTGCTTGCCTCCATTGTTGGAAAGAGTAAGTGTAGCATTTTATCCCAAGTTTCAAATTTAGAAATAGTTTCAAAACCCTATTTCAAACATTTTCAAACTAGAGACAATTGTCTGTGTTTATTCCCAAGCCCAAGCTTGACCAGGCCTTGCAAGGTAACCCCTTAGTTTATTGACTGTATTTAAACCCACAGAACCCTGCAAAAATTCCCGAAGCTGTTTGAATTCAAAAGGATTTGAATTCATATCAAATTCATTCAAGAAAATGAATTTAGAAAAAGAAAAGGATTTCTCAAAGGAAAAAGGCCGCGCGGCAGAGTTCTGGCCCAGCTTCGAATCAAGCCCAGCAAGCCCACCCGGGGATCTCCTTTTTCCTCTCTCACGCGCGAGCGCACGCGTTCAGTCGCTGACAGGCAGACCCCACCTCCACCTCGCGCACCTCGCTGACGAGCGGGCCTCCTCCACGTCAGCATCGTCTCCACCCGCACGACCAGTTCATCCCCATATCAACGCGGGCGTTTTCTGTGTTTAATACGCGGCGTTAATTCGATTCAATGGCCGAGTAATTCTCGCTCATGACCAGGCTATATGAACCCCCTCTGCCCCCTCTCCCTTCTCCCTCAAACCCTGAACCCAGAACGCCACCAGGCTGCGTGTATTACTCTCTGTAGCCCCGCCGTCTCCGACGACTGCGCCGGCGAATTCCGGTGAGTTCTGAGCTCCCCTCTGCCTCTCGTTCTTGTTATCTGGTTCAGTGAGCCTCTGTGCTTCTTTTAACACCCTTCGTTTGCCCTCGCATGAACCGTAGCTCCGGCAACATCGTCGACTGGCCGCCACCGTCTGTGTGCTACTCCGGTGGAACCCCTCGGGTAAACCAGACTACCCCGACCCCTCTCGTTCACACACACACCTTCGCCATGACCTTGCGCTCCTGACTATGTGTTTTGTTTGCCTCCGGGTGATCTACAGCTTCGTCCTCGACAGCAACCAGAGCCAACCGCCGCCCGCAGCAACTCCGGCGAGCAATCTAGGACGGCCCCGTGCGCCCCTCGCCCGACCAACTCCTCCCCGAGCATCGCCGTAATCCCCTGAGCCTGGTGAGCTACTCCTCTTTCTCACTCACCCCCTGTAGCGTCGCCTCCGTCATCGACCGACCGCTCCGCCGCCGCTAGCCACCGCAGCGCCGCCACTTTGTGGTTGATTAGATCAGGACCGTTCGATCTGGATCTGGCGCTCACGATTAGTTCACTTAACATCGAAGAGGTATGTCCTCTGGACTGCACGATCCACTTTAGATCTAACGCTCCACAGCCACGATCCGGCCGAACCGGTATCGACCAATGAAACAGCGCCGCGTGTCCCCTATTAGGTTTAAAAACAAATTTGAAAACAGAATTTCTTGCAAACTTCAAACCCTTGTAACTTTGGATCCACACGTCCAAATTTTACAAATTTGATACCGTTGGATTCAGAAAAACAAGACCTTTCTGCCTATCCAATTTGTTTAGCAAATAGTAACCATTAGATTGGTTTAAATTGCAGAAACTTGTTTGAGGCCTTTTTGAGTATAGATTTAGTTTAGTATTTTGTTTTAGGGTTAAATTTGTTTAGTTGGCAAACTTGTGACTTGTTAAGTTTCTGTAAATTTGCACTTGCTTGGTAGAGTTTTCAAAAATCACCACTTAGTAGATTCATGCATGCATGCATTCATATTATCTTTGGTTGTATATATTTGTGTGTAATTGTGTGCTACAACTTTGTGTGTAGATTTTGCTAGTGATTGTGATTGTGACGAGTGCTACTCTCCACACTACCAAGGCAAGTGATATCATCATGAATATTCCATTCCTATATTTTATATATGCATTAGTATTATTTTTCTAAGTATAGGACTTGCATGGATTTTTGCTAAGTATAAACTATGCTATGGGAAAACCTATTAGGTGAAACCTTAGTGAAAATTACCTAAGTCAAGATTCCTATTACTATTATGCTTAGCCTAGCTACTAGAAAACAAGGGTGGTTTATATATTCACTATGGAAAAATATTCTAAGTCTAAGGACTTATGTTTTTATTTAACAAAAACAACTAAGTTAATGAATCACCTGGGTGGAAATGGAAGGAATGGTTTATGTTGAGTGGTTACTCAAGGCCCATTAAATGGACTACCCTGGTGTATCACACTTGTGGATGGCCAACCAGGAACAAAGAGATTTGAGATGTCAAATGTTGAGAAGCTTCAAGTGCAACCACTTGGCAATATGGGCTCTGCCATGATCTTAGGTTGCTAGAACTTAGTCTCTTGGACAGTTGGTGGTAGTGGGAATGATAGGTTGGAGCGCGTCCATTTGACTAAGGAAAGGCTTCTGAAGGATCTTGTCTTGGGAAACCAAGTCTTCTGGGGAAAGTGCACCACCTCTGCAGAGTGTAAAAAATCTAAGTACTTAGCCATGTCCCTGGTAAAGGACAATTTGAGCATCAAGACATGGAAGCTTCAAGAATATCATCACTCCAATTTCAAAATAAAACTTGTGGGTGAACAAAGGGTTAAAAGGTTCTTCAGTCTTTGATTGGTAGATGCCCTGAGTGGATCTTCAGTCTATGATTGGTAGATACCTTGGGTGTTTTTTCCAAGAACTTCAGTCTTTGATTGGTAAATGCCCTGAGTGGATCTTCAGTCTTTGATTGGTAGATGCCTTGGCAAAGATTTTGTCAAAACAAAAACTTAGTATTTTCAAAAGTTAAGGAAAAATCTATTTTGAGCAATGCAAGCCTAAGCTCCACCAGCCAAATGCATATAGTATTATAGTCCACTTAAAATATACTAAGGTATCACTTGCCAATACTATTCCAAAGTATTGACCCTCTGTGGCTGTAACTTGTAATGTTGCAGGTTATTCCGATGATGATTAGGAGTCATGAGTCTACACTCAACATGCTTGCCTGTGGCACATGAAGATGAAGACTTATGTTTATTTACTTATTCCATAAACTCTTGTATTAGGCCTTTGGCCATGAGTTGTAAAAGACTATGTTATATCTCTGGAATGACTATAATAAACGACCTTTGTATCTGTGTACTTCATCTTAAACTGTGGATGCTAGCATTGATCCAGGGACTAGCATTGCAATCACAGGGATCTTTTCCTTTACAAAGGAGGGATCTTACAGATGGTATCAGAGCACTGTGTTGCCTGTAGGATTATGACCCTAGGATTGGAAACCACTAAGGAAATTATTTTTGACTTCTTCTACACTTGTCTATTCTTCTCGTAAACTTTTCTAATCTTCTCATTCTCATCTCTATTTGTAGATGAACTCCATCAACGAAGCCATGAAGAAAGGACCACTCATGACCATGACCTTGGAGTGTGAGACTGAGTTTCCCAAGATTCTCAAGGACCTCATGGAGACCATGGGAGTACATGGTGCATCTGTGTACAAGGGCTTTCCAGTGATGGAGGAAGAAGTGGAGTATTGGTGGGTGCAACTTCACCGGTACAAAACAAGGAAGACAACCACAAAGAAAATGGCTTCTGCATGTACACCAACACTTTTATGCACAGGTGGATCCATATGTGGTTTGTGAGAAGAACACACATGCAATGACACTTGGTGTGGTTCATGAAAAGAAAACACATCCAATGAACTCTGGTGGATCCATATGTGGTTTGTGAAAATAACACACATGCAATGACTCTTGATGTGGTTTGTGAGAAGAACACACATGCAATGACACTTGTGGATTCATATGTGGTTTGTGAGAAGACCACACATTTCAATGACTCTAGATGTGGTTTATGAAAACAACACATATGCAATGACACTGGTGGATCCATATGTGGTTTGTGAGAAGAACACACATGCAATGACACTGGGTGTGGTTCATGAAAAGGACAAACATCCAATGAACTCTGGTGGATCCATATGTGGTTTGTGAGAAGAACACACATGCAATGACTCTAGATGTGGTTTGTGAGAAGAACACACATCCAATGACACTGGTGGATCCATATGTGTTTGTGAGAAGAACACACATTTCAATGATGCTAGATGTGGTTTGTGAAAAGAACATACATGCAATGACACTGGTGGATCCATATGTGGTTTGGGAGAAGAACACACATCCAATTACATTGGGTGTGGTTCATGAAAAGAACACACATCCAATGACACTAGTGGATCCTTATGTGGTTTGTGAAAAGAACACACATGCAATGACTCTATATGTGGTTTGTGAGAGGAACACACATGCAAAGACACTGGTGGATCCAGATGTGGTTTGTGAAAATAACACACATGCAATGACTCTTGATGTGGTTTGTGAGAAGAACACACATGGAATAACACTTGTGGATTCATATGTGGTTTGTGAGAAGACCACACATTTCAATGACTCTAGATGTGGTTTATGAAAAGAACACATATCCAATGACACTGGTGGATCCATATGTGGTTTGTGAGAAGAACACACATGCAATGACACTGGGTGTGGTTCATGAAAAGAACACACATCCAATGAACTCTGGTGGATCCATATGTGGTTTGTGAGAAGAACACACATGCAATGACTCTAGAAGTGGTTTGTGAGAATAACACACATCCAATGACACTGGTGGATCCATATGTGTTTGTGAGAAGAACACACATTTCAATGATGCTAGATGTGGTTTGTGAAAAGAACATACATGCAATGACACTGGTGGATCCATATGTGGTTTGGGAGAAGAACACACATCCAATTACACTGGGTGTGGTTCATGAAAAGAACACACATCCAATGACACTAGTGGATCCTTATGTGGTTTGTGAAAAGAACACACATGCAATGACTCTATATGTGGTTTGTGAGAAGAACACACATGCAAAGACACTGGTGGATCCAGATGTGGTTTGTGAGAAGAACACACATCCAATCACACTGGCGGATCCATATGTGGTTTATGAGAAGAACACACATGCAATGACTCTGGATGTGGTTTATGATAAGAACACACATACGATTAAACTGGTGAATCCATATGTGGTTTGTGAGAAGAACACACATTTCAATGACTCTAGATGTGATTTGTGAAAAGAACACACATGCAATGACACTAGTGGATCCATATGTGGTTTGTGAGAAGAACACACATCCAATGACACTGGGTGTGGTTCATGAAAAGAACACACATCCAAGGACACTGGTGGATCCTTATGTGGTTTGTGAAAATAACACACATGCAATGACTATAGATGTGGTTTGTGAGAAGAACACACATGCAATGAAACTAGTGGATCCATATGTGGTTTGTGAGAAGAACACACATCCAATGACACTGGTGGATCCATATGTGGCTTGTGAGAAGAACACACATGTAATGACTCTAGATGTGGTTTATGAGAAGAACACACATGCAATGACACTGGTGGATCCATATGTGGTTTGTGAGAAGAACACACCTATCAATGAATCTAGATGTGGTTTGTGAAAAGAACACACATGCAATGACACTTGTGGATCCATATGTGGTTTGTGAGAAGAATGCACATCCAATGACACTGGGTGTGGTTCATGAAAAAGCACACATCCAATGCCACTAGTGGATCTTTATGTGGTTTGTGAGAAGAACACACATTTCAATGACTCTAGATGTGGTTTGTGAAAAGAACACACATGCAATGAAACTGATGGATCCATATGTAGTTTGTGAGAAGAGCACACATCCAATGACACTAGTAGATCCATGTGTGGTTTGTGAGAACATACATGCAATGACACTTGGTGTGGTTCATGAAAAGAACACACATCCAATGACACTGGTGGATCCTTATGTGGTTTGTGAAAAGACCACACATGCAATGACTCTTGATGTGGTTTGTGAGAAGAACACACATGCAATGACACTGGTGGATCCATATGTGGTTTGTTAGAAGAACACACATGGAATGACACTGGTGGATCCATATGTGGTTTCTGAGAAGAACACACATGCAATGACACTATGTGTGGTTCATGAAAAGAACACACATCCAATGAACACCGGTCGATCCATATGTGGTTTGTGAGAAGAACACACATGCAATTACTCTAGCTATGGTTTGTGAGAAGAACACACATGCAATGACACTGGTCGATCCATATGTGGTTTGTGAGAAGAACACACATCCAAAACACACATGCAATGACACTGGTGGATCCATATGTGGTTTGTTGAAAGAACAGACATGCAATGACACTACCTGTGGTTAATGAAAAGAACAGACATGCAATGACTTTGATGGATCCATATGTGGTTTGTGAAAAGAACACACATGCAATGACTCTAGTTCTAGTTAATGAAAAGAACACACATGCAATGACTCTGGTGGATCCATGTGGTTTGTGAAAAGAACACACATGCAATGACTGTAGCTATGGTTAGTGAAAAGAACACACATGTAATGACACTGTTGGATCCATATGTGGTTTCTGAAAAGAACAGACATGCAATGAACTCTGGTGGATCTAGATGTGGTTTGTGAGAAGAACACACATGCAATAACACTGGTTGTGGTTCATGAAAAGAACACACATGCAATGACCATGGTGGATCCTTATGTGGTTTGTGAAAAGAACACACATGCAATGACTCTGGTGGATCCACATGTGGTTTGTGAAAAGAACACTCATGCAATGACACTGTTGATAAATGTGGTTTGTGAGAATAACATACATGCAATGAAATCTGGTGGATCGATATGTGGTTTGTGAGAAGAACACACATGCAATGACACTGCGTGTGGTTCATGAAAAGAACACACATCCAATGAACTATGGTGGATCCATATTTGGTTTGTGAGAATAACACACATGCAATGACTCTAGATGTGGTTTATGAGAAGAACACACATGCAATGACACTGGTGAATCCATATGTGGTTTGTGAGAAGAACACACATTTCAATGACTCTAGATGTGGTTTGTGAAAAGAACACACATGGAATGACACTGGTGGATCCATATGTGGTTTGTGAAAAGAACACACATCCAATGACACTGGGTGTGGTTCATGAAAAGAACACACATCCAATGACACTGGTGGATCCTTATGTGGTTTGTGAAAATAAAACACATGCAATGACTCCAGATGTGGTTTGTGAGAAGAACACACATGCAATGACACTAGTGGATCCATATGTGGTTTGTGAGAAGAACACACATCCAATGACACTGGTGGATACATATGTGGTTTGTGAGAAGAACACACATGTAATGACTCTAGATGTGGTTTTTGAGAAGAACACACATGAAATGACACTGGTGGATCCATATGTGGTTTGTTGAAAGAACAGACATGCAATGACACTACCTGTGGTTAATGAAAAGAACAGACATGCAATGACTTTGATGGATCCATATGTGGTTTGTGAAAAGAACACACATGCAATGACTCTAGTTCTAGTTAATGAAAAGAACACACATGCAATGACTCTGGTGGATCCATGTGGTTTGTGAAAAGAACACACATGCAATGACTGTAGCTATGGTTAGTGAAAAGAACACACATGTAATGACACTGTTGGATCCATATGTGGTTTCTGAAAAGAACAGACATGCAATGAACTCTGGTGGATCTAGATGTGGTTTGTGAGAAGAACACACATGCCATAACACTGGTTGTGGTTCATGAAAAGAACACACATGCAATGACCATGGTGGATCCTTATGTGGTTTGTGAAAAGAACACACATGCAATGACTCTGGTGGATCCACATGTGGTTTGTGAAAAGAACACTCATGCAATGACACTGTCGATAAATGTGGTTTGTGAGAATAACATACATGCAATGAAATCAGGTGGATCGATATGTGGTTTGTGAGAAGAACACACATGCAATGACACTGCGTGTGGTTCATGAAAAGAACACACATCCAATGAACTATGGTGGATCCATATTTGGTTTGTGAGAATAACACACATGCAATGACTCTAGATGTGGTTTATGAGAAGAACACACATGCAATGACACTGGTGAATCCATATGTGGTTTGTGAGAAGAACACACATTTCAATGACTCTAGATGTGGTTTGTGAAAAGAACACACATGGAATGACACTGGTGGATCCATATGTGGTTTGTGAAAAGAACACACATCCAATGACACTGGGTGTGGTTCATGAAAAGAACACACATCCAATGACACTGGTGGATCCTTATGTGGTTTGTGAAAATAAAACACATGCAATGACTCCAGATGTGGTTTGTGAGAAGAACACACATGCAATGACACTAGTGGATCCATATGTGGTTTGTGAGAAGAACACACATCCAATGACACTGGTGGATACATATGTGGTTTGTGAGAAGAACACACATGTAATGACTCTAGATGTGGTTTATGAGAAGAACACCCATGCAATGACACTGGTGGATCCATATGTGGTTTGTGAGAAGAACACGCCTATCAATGACTCTAGATGTGGTTTCTGAAAAGAACACACATGCAACGACACTGGTGGATCCATATGTGGTTTGTGAGAATAACAAACATCCAATGACACTGGCGGATCCATATGTGGTTTGCGAGAATAACACACATGCAATGTCACTGGGTGTGGTTCATGAAAATAACACACATCCAATGACACTTGTGGATCCTTATGTGGTTTGTGAAAAGAACACACATGCAATGACTCTAGATGTGGTTCATGAAAAGAACACACATCCAATGAGACTGGTAGATCCTTATGTGGTTTGTGAAAATAACATACATGCAATGACTCTAGATGTGGTTTGTGAAAAGAACACACGTGCAATGACACTATTGGATCCATATGTGGTTTGTGAGAAGAACACACATCCAATAACACTGGTGGATCCATATGTGGTTTCTGAGAAGAACACACATGTAATGACTCTAGATGTTGTCTATGAGAAGAACACACATGCAATAACACTGGTGGATCCATATGTGGTTTGTGAGAAGAACACACCTATCAATAACTCTAGATGTGGTTTGTGAAAAGAACACACATACAATGACACTGGTGGATCCATATGTGGTTTGTGAGAAGAACACACATCCAATGACACTGGTGGATCGATGTGTGGTTTGTGAGAAGAACACACATGCAATGTCACTGGGTGTGGTTCATGAAAATAACACACATCCAATGACACTGGTGGATCCTTATGTGGTTTCTGAAAAGAACACACATGCAATGACTCTAGATGTGGTTCATGAAAAGAACACACATCCAATGACACTGGTGGATCCCTATGTGCTTTGTGAAAATAACACACATGCAATGACTCTAGATGTGGTTTGTGAGAAGAACACACATGCAATGACACTAGTGGATCCATATGTGGTTTGTGAGAAGAACACACATCCAATGACACTGGTGGATCCATATGTGGTTTGTGAGAAGAACACACATGTAATGACTCTAGATGTGGTTTACGAGAAGAACACACATGCAATGACACTGGTGGATCCATATGTGGTTTGTGAGAAGAACACACCTATCAATGACTCTAGATGTGGTTTCTGAAAAGAACACACATGCAACGACACTGGTGGATCCATATGTGGTTTGTGAGAAGAACACACATCCAATGACACTGGCGGATCCATATGTGGTTTGTGAGAAGAACACACATGCAATGTCACTGGGTGTGGTTCATGAAAATAACACACATCCAATGACACTTGTGGATCCTTATGTGGTTTGTGAAAAGAACACACATGCAATGACTCTAGATGTGGTTCATGAAAAGAACACACATCCAATGAGACTGGTAGATCCTTATGTGGTTTGTGAAAATAACATACATGCAATGACTCTAGATGTGGTTTGTGTAAAGAACACACATGCAATGACACTAGTGGATCCATATGTGGTTTGTGAGAAGAACACACATCCAATAACACTGGTGGATCCATATGTGGTTTCTGAGAAGAACACACATGTAATGACTCTAGATGTTGTCTATGAGAAGAACACACATGCAATAACACTGGTGGATCCATATGTGGTTTGTGAGAAGAACACACCTATCAATAACTCTAGATGTGGTTTGTGAAAAGAACACACATACAATGACACTGGTGGATCCATATGTGGTTTGTGAGAAGAACACACATCCAATGACACTGGTGGATCCATGTGTGGTTTGTGAGAAGAACACACATGCAATGTCACTGGGTGTGGTTCATGAATATAACACACATCCAATGACACTGTTGGATCCTTATGTGGTTTCTGAAAAGAACACACATGCAATGACTCTAGATGTGGTTCATGAAAAGAACACACATCCAATGACACTGGTGGATCCTTATGTGCTTTGTGAAAATAACACACATGCAATGACTCTAGATGTGGTTTGTGAGAAGAACACACATGCAATGACACTAGTGGATCCATATGTGGTTTGTGAGAAGAACGCACATCCAATGACACTGGTGGATCCATATGTGGTTTGTGAGAAGAACACACATGTAATGACTCTAGATGTGGTTTATGAAAAGAACACACATGCAATGACACTGGTGGATCCATATGTGGTTTGTGAGAAGAACACACCTATCAATGACTCTAGATGTGGTTTGTGAAAAGAACACACATGCAATGACACTGGTGGGTCCATATGTGGTTTGTGAGAAGAACACACATCCAATGACACTGGTGGATCCATGTGTGGTTTGTGAGAAGAACACACATGCAATGTCACTGGGTGTGTTTAATGAAAATAACACACATCCAATGACACTGGTGGATCCTTATGTGGTTTGTGAAAAGAACACACATGCAATGACTCTAGATGTGGTTTGTGAGAAGAACACGCATGCAATGACACTGGTGGATCCATATGTGGTTTGTGAGAAGAACACACATCCAATGACACTAGTGGATCCATATGTGGTTTGTGAAAAGACACACATGCAATGACTCTGGATGTGGTTTGTGAGAAGAACACACATGCAATAACACTGGTGGATCCGTTTGTGGTTTGTGAGAAGAACACACATTTCAATGACTCTATATGTGGTTTGTGAAAAGAACACACATGAAATGACACTGGTGGATCCATATGTGGTTTGTGAGAAGAACACACATGCAATGACACTTGGTGTTGTTCATGAAAAGAAAACACATCCAGTGAACTCTGGTGGATCCATATGTGGTTTGTGAAAATAACACACATGCAATGACTCTTGATGTGGTTTGTGAGAAGAACACACATGCAATGACACTGGTGGATTCATATGTGGTTTGTGAGAAGAACACACATTTCAATGACTCTAGATCTGTTTTATGAAAAGAACACATATGCAATGACACTCGTGGATCCATATGTGGTTTGTGAGAAGAACACACATGCAATGACACTGGGTGTGGTTCATGAAAAGAACACACATCCAATGAACTCTGGTGGATCCATATGTGGTTTGTGAGAAGAACACACATGCAATGACTCTAGATGTGGTTTGTGAGAAGAACACACATCCAATGACACTGGTGGATCCATATGTGTTTGTGAGAAGAACACACATTTCAATGATGCTAGATGTGGTTTGTGAAAAGAACATCTACACATGCAATGACACTGGTGGATCCATATGTGGTTTGGGAGAAGAACACACATCCAATTACACTGGGTGTGGTTCATGAAAAGAACACACATCCAATGACACTAGTGGATCCTTATGTGGTTTGTGAAAAGAACACACATGCAATGACTCTATATGTGGTTTGTGAGAAGACCACACATGCAGTGACACTGGTGGATCCAGATGTGGTTTGTGAGAAGAACACACATCCAATCACACTGGCGGATCCATATGTGGTTTATGAGAAGAACACACATGCAATGACTCTGGATGTGGTTTATGATAAGAACACACATACAATTAAACTGGTGAATCCATATGTGGTTTGTGAGAAGAACACACATTTCAATGACTCTAGATGTGGTTTGTGAAAAGAACACACATGCAATGACACTAGTGGATCCATATGTGGTTTGTGAGAAGAACACACATCCAATGACACTGGGTGTGGTTCATGAAAAGAACACACATCCAAGGACACTGGTGGATCCTTATGTGGTTTGTGAAAATAACACACATGCAATGACTATAGATGTGGTTTGTGAGAAGAACACACATGCAATGACACTAGTGGATCCATATGTGGTTTGTGAGAAGAACACACATCTAATGACATTGGTGGATCCATATGTGGTTTGTGAGAAGAACACACATGTAATGACTCTAGATGTGGTTTATGAGAAGAACACACATGCAATGACACTGGTGGATCCATATGTGGTTTGTGAGAAGAACACACCTATCAATGAATCTAGATGTGGTTTGTGAAAAGAACACACATGCAATGACACTGGTGGATCCATATGTGGTTTGTGAGAAGAACACACATCCAATGACACTAGGTGTGGTTCATGAAAAGAGCACACATCAAATGCCACTGGTGGATCTTTATGTGGTTTGTGAGAAGAACACACATTTCAATGACTCTAGATGTGGTTTGTGAAAAGAACACACATGCAATGAAACTGATGGATCCATATGTAGTTTGTGAGAAGAGCACACATCCAATGACACTAGTGGATCCATGTGTGATTTGTGAGAAGAACACACATGCAATGACACTGGGTGTGGTTCATGAAAAGAACACACATCCAATGTAACTACCTCGGTGAATTACGCTCCTAGTTACAAGCCTGGATGAGCAAAAATGGTTGAAATAGTACGGTGGGGCCCAAATGCCACTCACAGGTAGACCTTTCGACCGTCCCAACCATTTCCAAACATCGGGACAAGAACGGGCGGCGTAATTGGCAGGCGAAGGGATCAACTACATACACAAATGAGTATGTATGCAAGCCACCATACAATAGTACATCAGAGCCATTCCATCTAAAAAGAAAGGAAATATAGCAACGCCATACGGCAAGATCCAAATATCCTAGATAGATATAATAGTTTAGGATATCTCCTCATACATCAAACATCAGAGTATCAAGCGGAAGCGGAAGACAAAATCCGAGTACGGATAAGAAGCAAATCGGCATAAGATGCCCCATAAATAAGCACATCCCGCCCACAGATCTCACGGATCCCCGTTCCCGGAATCTCTACACCGAATGATCGTTGCCCACATCGTCCGTCTCTTCCACCCAATATCCATCTTGCGAGTGTACCTGTTCGTCTGAACCAATAATTTATCGTGTGAGACCCTACAGGTACTCAACAAGTCTTTATGCCTCTAAAGGGGACACAACCTGGGGTGACGCAATTGCAGCAATAGATAAACCCTAAAAATTCTATAGATACTCGCTAACCATCCGCCTAACCAGAGATAGACGGATGTCCGTTAATTAATAACAGCAGTTATAACGGTTATCATGGTAATCTCCACAGATCCATCCTCCTCCTCGCTTACCGACGAGGAAGCGGACGAACACCCCCCATCCGTTGGCAGTTTTATTATCCATTCCGTGAGTGTTGCACTATTTACTAGTCAGGTACCTAGTCTAGTCAAATTAAAAGTGGTACTTTAGTTATGCTTGTCTATGATCGAGAAACTGTGCTCCAAGTCGTCCATAACCGCGGACACGGCTTTCAGAAAGTTTTACCCTGCAGGGGTGCACAAATAGCAACACACACTCGATATGCCTCGGAAAAACCAAATCAAAACCCAACGAGGCAGTCACGACAAAGCGATTACAGGATTCAGAAATATTTCAGGGGGCCACCCCATTGAGCTACCCGCAACGAAGTTAGCTGACTCCGAGACGACCTCAAGGTTTGCGTCAATGGCTGTGAACGACTAGGAACCCGAAAATGTGACTGGGCTTGTCGACACCGCGAAAACACTCCGCTTTCCTAAACAGTACAGTGTGCTCCTCGCACAATCTTAAATAAAGCAGTAAAGCATGGCATAAGTACAGGGTAGTAAATAAAACCTCAAACTAGTTTGTGGCCCCAAGAAATAAGAATGAATCAAGCTCTGGCTCAGGGGGGTCCATAAGGCCTCCCGGATGTGGATAGCGCGAATAATCTTGGAACAGGAATCAAGTACTCGGGGTCTTACGGGACACAAGTGAGCCTGAAAAACCAAATAGCGAATATGGCTCACCGATGCCACTTTCATTAGTTATCCCATTACTACTCAGGTTAAGTTGTATAGGTACCTCGTTATCCATCAGACACTCACATACCCTACACATGCTGTTATACGACTCGCATGGCTCAAACAACTCCTGTAGTAATGGCTCATGGGATGGAGGAACAAGCTTCGGTGGGGTTTAAAAGTAAAGGCTATGCAATACTTGGGATTCAATTTAATGCAATCGCGACTCAATGATGCAAGAGTAAGATAGAGGCAATAGGTACTATATGTATGCAAGCATGTGGTAGTGCTTGCCTGGCAGCTCAGTTGAAGCACTGGATGGATCTGGGTAGTGCTCCTGGTATTCTTGATATATCCCCTGCTCAGCGTCTATTCGAAGAAGAACCAAACAAACAAGGGCCAACATAAATAAGTGCACAAGCATATGAATAAATGCATCAAGCAAACAATCATGCCATGATGAATGATGCACAATTTGCATGGCAATAGGTAGCATGGCATGGGTGAGGTGTGAAGTACAAGATTAAATCATTTTATGGGGTTTTTGTCCCATTTTATTCTCATATTAGTTGCTGTATACAATATATTTATATGATGCATGCTTCAAATCCAACCATGGGATGCATAAACAGAAAGGTCTCGTCGAGCTAATCATTTTAGACATATCATTTGTTGAATTTGGAGTTATAAAACAAAAGATATTAATTAATTAAGACAAAAGGGCATTTTATTGTAATTTAAATAAACTTGGAAAATAAAGTGTTCAAAATATATTTTAGATGTCATATTTGAATTCCTCACATTTTTCTGATTGGAAAATATATTATTTGTATTAATTGGATTAATATTTTAAAAGTTATTTAAAAACAGAAATACATTTGAATTTGAATTAATTTGGAAAAGATTTGAATTTAAACAGATAGACTGAATTACTTTTTATACTCAGGGTTAGCTAGCCACAGTCACAGACATGTGGGGCCACTGCTGACTGGACGAAACGCGCGCGGAAAAACTTCTGTCACCGCGAGCTCTTCTAGCCTTAGCGGATGACAGGTGGGGCCTGGGGTCTTCGCAGGGCCACGCGTCAGCGGGCGACCAAGGTGGTGCCACGCGGCACGGAGACGGAGCGCGGGTTGAGGCGGTGGAACCCTCGGGGGGTTTCTGCAAGAGCGCCAGCGCGGCTGACTAGTGGGCCAGGCGGGAGCGCGGGATGATGCAAACAAAAACGAGGGGGGGGGGTATTTGCAAAACAGCGGCGGCTACTGTTTTTCTTCCACGCGCTGCAGAGGACAGGTCTGCACGCGCGGTGCGGCGAGGCGGGCTCGAACTCGCGACCTAGGGCTCGCGCACGGAGGCGGAGCCACTGCGCTGGCCTGGGCTTGGTGACAGCGAGGTGGGCGCGGCCTAGCTAGGGCTTCTGCAACGCTACAGCGAGGCGGACCGAGCGCGACGCCGGCGCACAGAGCGTGCACGACGGAACGATCGGCGAGGCTAGGGCGAGTCGGCGAAGGGGACCTTGTCAGGGAGGATCGTGGGCTCACCGGGAGGGCGTCGGTGCAGGCAGATCGGGTCGGCGAGCAGCAGGGCGACGATGATGCAGAGACCGAGCGAGCTAGGGTTTCGGGGTCGGCGTCGCGAGGTCCTGCGGCTCCGGTCCTTCTCCTCCTCGACGGCGGGTACTAGGTGAAGCAGGGGAGGCTTGCGGTCTTCCTCGACACCAGCGAGCGCGACGCCACTGGCTGGAAGCGACGGGGTGGTGGAGGCCGAGGGTTTTTGCCGGTGGTGGGGGTAGACGGTGGTGAGGGACGGCAGGGAGAGAGGGGAGCGGCGTTGGGTAGATCTGGGGGACGCAGGAGGCGTGGAGGAGGAGATAAAGCAGAGAGGGGGGGTGGAAGGTGCCGTGGGGAGCAGGTAGAGGGAAAGGTGGCTCGGCCACCTTTCTCTCCTCTCCTCACGTGCTCGGTGGGGCATGGCCAGGGCAGGCACGGGCAGGGGCAGGGTAGGGTGGTGTAGGGGGACTGCCAGGTGGGGTAGGGCAGGCCAGGCTCGGCTAGGGGGCCACAAGGCAGGGGGAGAAGAGAGGGAGAGAGGATAGGATCGGGTTGGGTGGTGGTAGCCTCGGGCTAGGGTTGGCATTAGGGTTGGGGGTAGCTAGGTGGGCCAGGGAGAGGGGCCAGGTGGGGCCTGCATGGTAGGGAGAAGGAAGGGCCGAAGAGAGGGGGAGGTGGTAGCTAGGGTCGGTTTAGGGTTTAGGTGAGAGAGAGGGAGAGGGGTTTAGAGAGGGTGGTATGGTGAAGATGGAGTGGTGATTAGAGGGAACTTAGATAGAGGGTTAGAGAGAGAGGGGGTGAGAGCTAGGGTTTTAGGAGTAAGCATGCTCCAAACTAGATCAAGCAAGATCAAGCAAGAACTAGACAAGGAAAAGAGAGGGTGAGGTGGTTTAAGCATGATCTAATAAGATCAAGCTAAAAGAGAGAGAGGTAGATGATAGATGGCATGATCCCACCAAAAACAAGTAAAAACCAAATGACAAGCAAAAGGTGGTACTTGCATGGCCCATGCAAATATTTAATGCCATGTTGATTCTTGTGAAAACAATGTTATTACATGGCACTATTATTATGCATTCCCAACATTGGAGTAAGGCCCAAGCAAAGGAATCTAGAAAGAATTCCAAGTGGAATAGATGGAGATAGCCATGTTTGAAATAGAATGGGACATGCTAGTGTGTATGTTCCACTAGATGATCAATAGTCCCAAAATATTCCAACATGAGCATAATTCCATGATAAACCATATGGAAGCTAGGAGAAAGGTTCCACTCACAAGTCATGCAAAGGTGGCCATGTGGCTCTCATATATCAATGATGTGAAAACAACATGATGCTAAGATGAGAGCATGTGGACAAGAATTGGATCCATCCCAACCCACATGAACTAGAGGTAACTCAAATAAAATGCAAAGCTCATATTTAGTTGGATGGTGGAATTTATAAGGTGGTGAAAAGAAAGGGTGGTGGAGTGGAATAAAAGATATGCCCTCAACTCAACTTGGGCATTAAACAATATATCAAGAACCAAATACAATATCAAGAGGCAAATACAATTTACAATGCATATGAGAGAAGAACCAAATAAAAAAGGGTTTTGTATGATGCTCAAATGCAAGGTGGCATGATGACATGAGCATGATATAATGATGATGCAACAATTATATATTTGAAGTAGCCATTATATTACTAGACCAAGTAGCATTACAATTGTTAGACAATTGGGATGCTACAACTCTCCCCCACTAAACAGGAATCTCGCCCCGAGATTCTAGGAAGAAGAAGACACAAAGAGGGTAGGATACTTGGCATGGAGATCATCTTCACGTTCCCAAGTGGCTTCATCAACGGAATGGTGCGACCACTGCACCTTGCAGAACTTGATGGACTTGTTGCGAGTCCTTCTTTCTGCGACTTCAAGGATTTTTGTGGGGTGTTCTTGATAAGACAGGTCTTCTTGGAGATTGATAAGCTCATGGTCCACGGTCCTGCCGGGATCCTTGAAGCACTTCTTGAGCTGAGAGATGTGGAAAACATCATGGACTTTGAGTTTTTCCGGGAGCTCAAGAGCATAAGCAACTTCTCCTCTTCTTCCACGAATTTTGAAGGGACCGATGTATCTAGGAGCCAGCTTTCCTTTGATACCAAAGCAATGCGTGCCTCTCATGAGAGTGACATGAAGGTAAACGAGATCACCAGGGACATACTCCATGTCATTGTTGCCCTTCTGCGACCTCGGAAAACCAGTGATGAAGTCCATCTCTACTTTCTCCCATTTCCATTCCGGGGGTTTCAATGGCTGTAGAAGACCGGAAGGTTTCTGATGAACAGCTCTCACTCTACGGCAGACATCACACTCCGAGACATACTTGGCACAATATCGTTTCAAACCAGGCCACCAATATTGTGTTTTCAAGTCCATGTACATCTTTGTGCTGCCAGGGTGGATAGAAAGAACAGAATCATGCGCCTCCTTGAGAATTTGCTCTCTCAAACCCGGGTAGTTCGGAACAAACATCCGGTGTTCAAAGAAGAGCGTGCCTTGATCATCGACGTGGAAGGACTCATACTTCGGAAGCTGAATCCTGGAGATGATCTTTCTTGTGTACGGATCACCAAGCTGAGAAGAGCGAACCTTTTCTTCCAAGAGAGGTGTTGCTAGAAGGTTCAGGAGATACCCTTGTTCCACAATTTCCAGGTTGAGCTGACGGAATTCCTCGCACAAGAGAGGCTGTTGTTCTTCCATCATGAGGTTGTTGACATAAGCTTTGCGGCTGAGAGCATCTGCCATGACATTAGCTTTGCCCGGAGTGTAGTTGATGGTCAAATCAAAATCATTGATTGCTTCAATCCATCTCCTTTGCCGAAGGTTGAGATCAGGCTGAGTGAAGATATACTTCAAACTCTTGTGATCAGAAAAGATCTCACAACGGTTACCAAGCAAGTAGTGCCTCCATACTTTCAAAGCAAAGACAACTGCTGCGAGCTCGAGGTCATGTGTAGGATAGTTGATCTCATGCGTCTTCAACTGTCGAGAGGCATAAGCAACAACTTGTTTTTCTTGCATGAGGACCGCACCCAATCCATGCAAAGAGGCGTCACAGAAGATCTGAAACGGCTTGGATGTATCCGGAGGAACCAAGACTGGTGTGGAAGTGAGCTTCTCTTTGAGTGTCTCAAAGCTTGCTTGACATGCGGGAGTCCAAAGGTATTTCTTGCCTTTCTTGAGGAGATCGGTAAGAGGCTTCGCTATCTTCGAGAAGTTCTGAACGAAGCGACGGCAATAACTAGCCAAACCAAGGAAACTCCGCACTTCTTTGACATTAACAGGAGGAAGCCATTCAACAATTGTCTTCACAGTTTCCGGATTGACTGCAATGCCCTTGGCAGAGATGACGTGACCAAGATAGGTAACTTGAGGCAGCCAAAACTCACACTTGGAGAACTTTGCATACAAGCGGTTCTCACGAAATTTGCTTAGGACACACCGAAGGTGTTCTTCATGCTCTTCTTGTGACTTAGAATAGACTAAGATGTCATCCAGATAGACCACAACAAACTTGTCAAGATACTCCATGAAAACCGAGTTCATGAGCCTCGAGAAGGTGGCAGGTGCGTTGGTGAGACCGAAAGACATGACCGTGTACTCATACAGGCCATAGCGGGTGGTGAAAGCTGTCTTAGGAACATCTTCCTTGCGAATCTTGATTTGGTGATAACCACTTCTCAAGTCGAGCTTAGAGAAAACCACAGCTCCAGCTAGCTGATCAAAGAGATCATTAATCCGCGGAAGGGGATATTTATTCTTGATGGTTTTAGCATTGAGAGCCCGATAGTCAACACAAAGTCTATCAGTCTGATCTCGCTTCTTCACAAAGAGAGTTGGGCTACCCCAAGAAGAAGTACTGTGCTGAATAAAACCCAACTTCTCTTGTTCATCAAGCTGCCGTTTGAGTTCAGCCAACTCAGCAGGACCCATTTTATAAGGCCGCTTGGAGATAGGAGCGGTACCAGGTTCAAGCTCAATTACAAACTCAACCTCACGATTCGGAGGCATACCTGGCAACTCTTCAGGAAAGACATCTGGGAACTCACAGACCACCGGAACACTCTGAATAGCTTCCATAGCATCAACATTCAGAGCCGCCAAAGAGAAAAGCTGGATAGCAGGAGTTAGACTTGGAGAATAGACTATATGGCCTTCAGGAATCTTCAGAGAAACCGAGCGTTCAGCACAATCAATCACAGCTGCATTTGCTATCAACCAATCCATGCCCAAGATGACATCAATGTCAGAATTGCCCAGAATGATCAAAGAAGCCGAGAACGAAGAGCCACCAATCTCAATTTGATTGCCATGGCTGATTTTAGAAGCTGCCATTGTTGCTCCAGGAGAAAGGACCATTAACCGCTTGAGGAGAGGATCCATAGCTAACTCATTCTCATTTGCAAACTTGTGAGACACAAAAGAATGCGATGCACCAGAATCAAACAAAACTCGTGCAGGGACTGAGTTAACGGAAAGCATACCCATCACAACTCCAGGCGCATGCTCAGCTTGAGCGGCGTTGACACAGTTGGCATGAGCAATAGAAGACCCGGGCATGGTGTTGATGTTGAGAGCCCGAGGTGGTGGTGCACGAACCAAAGGAGAGCTTGCCGCAGATCTTGGAGGTGGTGGGGGAAGAGCCTTGTTCTTCATCGGACAGTTCCATTGTTGATGCCCAGAGTCTCCACACGTGTAACAAGCACCCGGTGGATGTGGAGCAACGTAGCCAGGGACTCCGCCAGGCGCTCCAGGGTAGTGGTGGTTGTAGCCCCTGGGAGCAGCAGTGAGGAAGTTTGGTGGCCTTGCCGCGTAGCTTGAAGGTCTTGGTGGAGCCGGGAGCAACGGTGGGGTGTTAGGAACCCAAACACGACGCTTAGAAGGAGCTGACATAGCTGAAGAGCTTGCTGCAACACGGCTGTGTTTCTTGTACTCCTCAAACACTTGCCTACTTGCCTCTTCCTGCAGAGCTGTATGCTGAAGTTCCAGAAACGATGCCGGCCTTGCATGTGTGATTGCATACTTAATCGATGCATTGAGCCCCTGCCTGAACCTCTTTTGCTTCTTCTTGTCATCAGAGATCTCATCGCCGCCATAACGAGAAAGGTTCATGAAGTTCCTGATGTAGGTATTGACATTATCATTGCCCTGCTTGAGGTTGAGAAACACTTCCTTCATCCTCTCCATGACAATCTCTGACAGATACTGCTCCTTGAAAGCTCCAGTGAACTGTTCCCAAGTAGGCTGAAAACCAGTGCAGTTTGCCTTCAGGTAATTCTCCCACCAGAGAGCTGCATCTCCCTTCAGAAGGTGAGTAGCACACTTTACCCATTCTTGCTCAGGAACATCAGCAGTTGCCAGTAATCTTGACATCTCACGCAACCAATCATCAGCATCAAGTGGTTGATCAGAAACATCAAACTGGCGTGGGTTGAACTTCAGGAAGCTTTTGATGTCTCCTCGCTTGGGAGGTGGAGGTAGCGGCACAAACTCGTTCCTCCTGACACTTTCCTCAAAGCGCTGCTGGTTCTGCTGCATTGCTGCCAAGGCATTGGCGATGCTTGACAATGCTGCCCCCAGTTCAGGTTGTATGTCCTCCTCAGAACGGCGTGGTGGTGCCATCCTGTGATTGATATAACACACAAGTCAGTACTATAATGGAGAATAATAATAATCCACAATAGTACCAAAATGGAATTAACCAAGATTAAAGGATACAATTTACTAAGATGATATTAAAATATCAACAAAGTTCATAGCACCTAGAAGATATTAAGCATATCGCACACGACTGAAAAGGAGTGTGGTACACAAATATATCAAAGAAATTTTTTCCACAAATTTCGGCATTAAAATACCAATAGATGCGCAAAATCACTTAACGAATCAAGATTAATGACTCTACCAATTCAATATACAAGAGCGAATGATAAGAGTAGTGGTATGGTCGCGACTCCATCCCGCACTCAAATCATTACTCCGCACATGAACAAGTAAAACACATATCTCAACACCTTCTCCTCAAGATAACCTAAAGATTAGCAACTACGGAAACGAACACCACAAACAAGATAGCGTCGGATAACAAAGAGTAAGACAGATCGCGTTGGTATACAACGAATCAGATAGATCGCGTCGATTTGCAAAAGCCTGTCGGTATGGAATGTACCAACAGTTGATAACCAAAAGGTCGATAAAGATAACAACTTGGATGCAACAGATAGACAAAGAATTACACACACACACACTCACACACACAGATACACAACCTATGGTACTACGGAAACCCAGAACACGTGAATCCTAGTTTGAATTTTAAGAAGAGGATTGAAAACGTTACACTTCCTTACCAGAAAAGGGTGGGTGGTTGGGTAAGAAGAAAAGTGGAAGCAGTCCTACTCTCGCGTTTTGTTTTTCCCTAGTATACATAACTACCAAAAATATTTGCTAGACAGACAACGACCATTTGGCTGAGACCCTGAAGGGCGGGATGGCTCTGATACCAATTGTAACTACCTCGGTGAATTACGCTCCTAGTTACAAGCCTAGATGAGCAGAAATGGTTGAAATAGTACGGTGGGGCCCAAATGCCACTCACAGGTAGACCTTTCGGCCGTCCCAACCATTTCCAAACATCGGGACAAGAACGGGCGGCGTAATCGGCAGGCGAAGGGATCAACTACATACACAAATGAGTATGTATGCAAGCCACCATACAATAGTACATCAGAGCCATTCCATCTAAAAAGAAAGGAAATATAGCAACGCCATACGGCAAGATCCAAATATCCTAGATAGATATAATAGTTTAGGATATCTCCTCATACATCAAACATCAGAGTATCAAGCGGAAGCGGAAGACAAAATCCGAGTACGGATAAGAAGCAAATCGGCATAAGATGCCCCATAAATAAGCACATCCCGCCCACAGATCTCACGGATCCTCGTTCCCGGAATCTCTACACCGAATGATCGTTGCCCACATCGTCCGTCTCTTCCACCCAATATCCATCTTGCGAGTGTACCTGTTCGTCTGAACCAATAATTTATCGTGTGAGACCCTAGAGGTACTCAGCAAGTCTTTATGCCTCTAAAGGGGACACAACCTGGGGTGACGCAATTGCAGCAAAAGATAAACCCTAACAATTCTATAGATACTCGCTAACCATCCGCCTAACTAGAGATAGACGGATGTCCGTTAATTAATAACAGCAGTTATAACGGTTATCATGGTAATCTCCACAGATCCATCCTCCTCCTCGCTTACCGACGAGGAAGCGGACGAACAGCCCCCCATCCGTTGGCAGTTTTATTATCCATTCCGTGAGTGTTGCACTATTTACTAGTCAGGTACCTAGTCTAGTCAAATTAAAAGCGGTACTTTAGTTATGCTTGTCTATGATCGAGAAACTGTGCTCCAAGTCGTCCATAACCGCGGACACGGCTTTCAGAAAGTTTTACCCTGCAGGGGTGCACAAATAGCAACACACACTCGATATGCCTCGGAAAAACCAAATCAAAACCCAACGAGGCAGTCACGACAAAGCGATTACAGGATTCAGAAATATTTCAGGGGGCCACCCCATTGAGCTACCCGCAACGAAGTTAGCTGACTCCGAGACGGCCTCAAGGTTTGCGTCAATGGCTGTGAACGACTGGGAACCCGAAAATGTGACTTGGCTTGTCGACACCGCGAAAACACTCCGCTTTCCTAAACAGTACAGTGTGCTCCTCGCACAATCTTAAATAAAGCAGTAAAGCATGGCATAAGTACAGGATAGTAAATAAAACCTCAAACTAGTTTGTGGCCCCAAGAAATAAGAATGAATCAAGCTCTGGCTCAGGAGGGTCCATAAGGCCTCCCGGATGTGGATAGCGCGAATAATCTTGGAACAGGAATCAAGTACTCGGGGTCTTACGGGACACAAGTGAGCCTGAAAAACCAAATAGCGAATATGGCTCACCGATGCCACTTTCATTAGTTATCCCATTACTACTCAGGTTAAGTTGTATAGGTACCTCGTTATCCATCAGACATTCACATACCCTACACATGCTGTTCTACGACTCGCATGGCTCAAACAACTCCTGTAGTAATGGCTCATGGGATGGAGGAACAAGCTTTGGTGGGGTTTAAAAGTAAAGGCTATGCAATACTTGGGATTCAATTTAATGCAATCGCGACTCAATGATGCAAGAGTAAGATAGAGGCAATAGGTACTATATGTATGCAAGCATGTGGTAGTGCTTGCCTGGCAGCTCAGTTGAAGCACTGGATGGATCTGGGTAGTGCTCCTGGTTCTCTTGATATATCCCCTGCTCAGCGTCTATTCGAAGAAGAACCAAACAAACAAGGGCCAACATAAATAAGTGCACAAGCATATGAATAAATGCATCAAGCAAACAATCATGCCATGATGAATGATGCACAATTTGCATGGCAATAGGTAGCATGGCATGGGTGACGTGTGAAGTACAAGATTAAATCATTTTATGGGGTTTTTGTCCCATTTTATTCTCATATTAGTTGCTGTATACAATATATTTATATGATGCATGCTTCAAATCCAACCATGGGATGCATAAACAGAAAGGTCTCGTCGAGCTAATCATTTTAGACATATCATTTGTTGAATTTGGAGTTATAAAGCAAAAGATATTAATTAATTAAGACAAAAGGGCATTTTATTGTAATTTCAATAAACTTGGAAAATAAAGTGTTCAAAATATATTTTAGATGTCATATTTGAATTCCTCACATTTTTCTAATTTGAAAATATATTATTTGTATTAATTGGATTAATATTTTAAAAGTTATTTAAAAACAGAAATACATTTGAATTTGAATTAATTTGGAAAAGATTTGAATTTAAACAGATAGACTGAATTACTTTTTATACTCAGGGTTAGCTAGCCACAGTCATAGACATGTGGGGCCACTGCTGACTGGACCAAACGCGCGCGGAAAAATTCTGTCACCGCGAGCTCTTCTAGCCTTAGCGGATGACAGGTGGGGCCTGGGGTCTTCGCAGGCCCACGCGTCAGCGGGCGACCAAGGTGGTGCCACGCGGCACGGAGACGGAGCGCGGGTTGAGGCGGTGGAACCCTGGGGGGGTTTCTGCAAGAGCGCCAGCGTGGCTGACTAGTGGGCCAGGCGGGAGCGCGGGATGATGCAAACAAAAACGAGGGGGGGGGGTATTTGCAAAACACCGGCGGCTACTGTTTTTCTTCCACGCGCTGCAGAGGACAGGTCTGTCTGCGACGCGCGGCGCGGCGAGGCGGGCTCGAACTCGCGACCTAGGGCTCGCGCGCGGAGGCGGAGCCACTGCGCTGGCCTGGGCTTGGTGACAGCGAGGTGGGCGCGGCCTAGCTAGGGCTTCTGCAACGCTACAGCGAGGCGGACCGAGCGCGACGCCGGCGCACAGAGCGTGCACGACGGAACGATCGGCGAGGCTAGGGCGTGTCGGCAAAGGGGACCTTGTCAGGGAGGATCGTGGGCTCACCGGGAGGGCGTCGGTGCAGGCAGATCGGGTCGGCGAGCAGCAGGGCGACGATGATGCAGAGACCGAGCGAGCTAGGGTTTCGGGGTCGACGTCGCGAGGTCCTACGGCTCCGGTCCTTCTCCTCCTCGACGGCGGGTACTAGGTGAAGCAGGGGAGGCTTGCGGTCTTCCTCGACACCAGCGAGCGCGACGCCACTGGCTGGAAGCGACGGGGTGGTGGAGGCCGAGGGTTTTTGCCGGCGGTGGGGGTAGACGGTGGTGAGGGACGGCAGGAAGAGAGGGGAGCGGCGTTGGGGTAGATCTGGGGGACGCAGGAGGCGTGGAGGAGGAGATAAAGCAGAGAGGGGGGGGTGGAAGGTGTCGTGGGGAGCAGGTAGAGGGAAAGGTGGCTCGGCCACCTTTCTCTCCTCTCCTCACGTGCTCGGTGGGGCTTGGCCAGGGAAGGCACGGGCAGGGGCAGGGTAGGGTGGTGTAGGGGGACTGCCAGGTGGGGTAGGGCAGGCCAGGCTCGGCTAGGGGGCCACAAGGCAGGGGGAGAAGAGAGGGAGAGAGGATAGGCTCGGGTTGGGTGGTGGTAGCCTCGGGCTAGGGTTGGCATTAGGGTTGGGGGTAGCTAGGTGGGCCAGGGAGAGGGGCCAGGTGGGGCCTGCATGGTAGGGAGAAGGAAGGGCCGAAGAGAGGGGGAGGTGGTAGCTAGGGTCGGTTTAGGGTTTAGGTGAGAGAGAGGGAGAGGGGTTTAGAGAGGGTGGTATGGTGAAGATGGAGTGGTGATTAGAGGGAACTTAGATAGAGGGTTAGAGAGAGAGGGGGTGAGAGCTAGGGTTTTAGGAGTAAGCATGCTCCAAACTAGATCAAGCAAGATCAAGCAAGAACTAGACAAGGAAAAGAGAGGGTGAGGTGGTTTAAGCATGATCTAATAAGATCAAGCTAAAAGAGAGAGAGGTAGATGAGAGATGGCATGATCCCACCAAAAACAAGTAAAAACCAAATGACAAGCAAAAGGTGGTACTTGCATGGCCCATGCAAATATTTAATGCCATGTTGATTCTTGTGAAAACAATGTTATTACATGGCACTATTATTATGCATTCCCAACATTGGAGTAAGGCCCAAGCAAAGGAATCTAGAAAGAATTCCAAGTGGAATAGATGGAGATAGCCATGTTTGAAATAGAATGGGACATGCTAGTGTGTATGTTCCACTAGATGATCAATAGTCCCAAAATATTCCAACATGAGCATAATTCCATGATAAACCATATGGAAGCTAGGAGAAAGGTTCCACTCACAAGGCATGCAAAGGTGGCCATGTGGCTCTCATATATCAATGATGTGAAAACAACATGATGCTAAGATGAGAGCATGTGGACAAGAATTGGATCCATCCCAACCCACATGAACTAGAGGTAACTCAAATAAAATTCAAAGCTCATATTTAGTTGGATGGTGGAATTTATAAGGTGGTGAAAAGAAAGGGTGGTGGAGTGGAATAAAAGATATGCCCTCAACTCAACTTGGGCATTAAACAATATATCAAGAACCAAATACAACATCAAGAGGCAAATACAATTTACAATGCATATGAGAGAAGAACCAAATCAAAAAGGGTTTTGTATGATGCTCAAATGCAAGGTGGCATGATGACATGAGCATGATATAATGATGATGCAACAATTATATATTTGAAGTAGCCATTATATTACTAGACCAAGTAGCATTACAATTGTTAGACAATTGGGATGCTACATCCAATGACACTGGTTGATCCTTATGTGGTTTGTGAAAAGAACACACATGCAATGACTCTAGATGTGGTTTGAGAGAAGAACACACATGCAATGACACTGGTGGATCCATATGTGGTTCGTGAGAAGAACACACATCAAATGACACTGGTGGATCCATATGTGGTTTCTGAGAAGAACACACATGCAATGACACTATGTGTGGTTCATGAAAAGAACACACATCCAATGAACACCGGTCGATCCATATGTGGTTTGTGAGAAGAACACACATGCAATGACTCTAGCTATGGTTTGTGAGAAGAACACACATGCAATGACACGGGTGGATCCATATGTGGTTTGTTGAAAGAACAGACATGCAATGACACTACCTATGGTTAATGAAAAGAACAGACATGCCATGACTCTGATGGATCCATATGTGGTTTGTGAAAAGAACACACATGCAATGACTCTAGTTCTGGTTAATGAAAAGAACACACATGCAATGACTCTGGTGGATCCATGTGGTTTGTGAAAAGAACACACATGCAATGACTCTGGTGGATCCACATGTGGTTTGTGAAAAGAACACTCATGCAATGACACTGGTGGATAAATGTGGTTTGTGAGAATAACATACATGCAATGAAATCTGGTGGATCCATATGTGGTTTGTGAGAAGAACACACATGCAATGACACTGCGTGTGGTTCATGAAAAGAACACACATCCTGTTAGACCCCTCCTTTATAAAGGAAAGGATCTCTGTGATTGCAATGCTAGTCCCTGGATCAATGCTAGCATCCACAGTTTAAGATGAAGTACACAGATACAAAGGTCGTTTATTACAGTCATTCCAGAGATAAAACATAGTCTTTTACAACTCAGGGCCAGAGGCCTAATACAAGAGTTTATGGAATAAGTAAATAAACATAAGTCTTCATCTTCATGTGCCACAGGCAAGCATGTTGAGTGTAGACTCATGACTCCTATTCATCATCGGAGTAACCTGCAACATTACAAGTTACAGCCACAGAGGGTCAATACTTTGGAATAGTATTGGCAAGTGATACCTTGGCTTATTTAAAGTGGACTATGATACTATATGCATTTGGCTAAGTGTAGCTTAGGCTTGCATTGCTCAAAATAGATTTCCCTTATCATTTGAAAACACTAAGTTTTTGTTTTGACAAAATCTTCCCAAGGCATCTACCAATCAAAGATTGAAGATCCTTTAACCCTTGTACACCCACAAGTTTTTAACTTAGAAGTTGGGATGAGGAGATTCTTGATAGCTTCCATGTCTTGATGCTCAAATTGTCCTTTTCCAGGGACATGGCTAAGTACTTAGATTTTACACTCTGCAGAGGTGGTGCACTTTCCCCACAAGACTTGGTTTCACCAAGACAAGATCTTTCAGAAGCCTTCCCTTAGACCAACATGGACGCGCTCCAACCTATCAAACCCCTACCACCCACTGTCCATTTGGCTAAGTTATTGCAACCTATATGATCCAGGCAGAGCCCATAATGCCATGTGGCTGCACTTGAAGCTTCTCAACATTTGACATCTCAAATCTCTTTGTTCCTGGGTGGCCATCCACAAGTGAGATATCAAGTTTTCCCCAGTATACTGGACTTGGTGAAGCCCAAGTTTTCCCCAGCATACTGGACTTGCATAACCACTCAACACAAACCATTCTTTCCATTCCACCCAGCTGATTCATTCACTTAGTTGTTTTATTAAACAAAACATAAGTCCACAGACTTAGAAATTTTTCCATAGCATGAATATATATTCCACCCTTGTTTTCTATTAGCTAAGCTAAGCATGAAAGTAATAGGAATCTCAACTTAGGAAATTGCTACTAAGGTTTCATCTACTAGGTTTTCCCATAGCATAGTTTATACTTAGCAAAATTCCATGCAAGTTTTACTTAGAAAAATCACTAATGCATAGTGAAAAATAATAATGGGACAAAAGTATGAAGCATCACTTGCCTTGGTAATGAGGAGAGTAGCACTCTTCACAGTCACAATCACTAGCAAAATCTACACAAAATTGTGGCATACAATTACACACAATTCATATTCAATCAAAAATAATATGAATGAATGCATGCATGAATTTACTAAGTGGGGATTTTGAAAACTCTACCAAGCATGTGCATGTTTACAGAAACATAACAAGACACCAAATTTGCCAAAACAAACTTATTTAACCCTAAAACAAATTACTAAACTAAATCCATACTCAAAATAGCCTTAAACATGTTTCTACAAACAAAGTCATTCTAATCGTTACTATTTGTTAAACACATTGGATATTCAGAAAGGTCTTGTTTCACTGAATCCAATGGTATAAAGTTTGCAAAAATCCAACGTGGCAATCAAAAGTTATAGGCATTTGAATTTGGATCAAAATCTGATTTTAAATCTGTTTTTAGATCTAACCCTAGCCACGCGTCGCGTTGTGATTGGCGCGTACCGATTCGCCCGGATCGAGCTCTGCAGCCGCATGATCTAATCAGATCGCACGTTCCAGATCGCGTACCGCTTCGCTGATAAGTGAATCTATCATAACGCTTGGATCTAGATCTAACGGCGCGCGAGCAAGCGACCATGTCCTGGCGGCGCGCTGCGTCAGCGAGCGGCGGAGCGCTCGGTCTACGGCGGTGCTAGCGTTCCAGATCGTCCGCGAGAGGGAGAAGGGTCATACCGGGTTCGCAAGAAGCTGCTGAAGCTCAAGGTAGCGTCGGTTTGCGAAGGGGCGTGCTGTCTCGGCGATGATTCCTCGTCGGAGTTGAGTCTGGCGACAGGTGGTTCTGTTCGGGGTCGGAGGCGACGTTGTTGATCACTAGGAGGCAAACAGAGGGTGTGGTTAGATGCAGAAGATCATGGAGAACACGCGTGTGTGAAAGACAAGGCTTGGGGCGGTCTGGACTTACCACTGGAGGTCGTCGGAGTCGAGGTTGTCGTTGGTGCTTGCGGTGTCGAGTGGAAACGGCGACCTGGGGCAGTACAGGATGAACTAGTGGGGTCAGGAGGTGCGCAAGGAGATTGCGAAGTGGCTCGCTTGAACCAGAGGGAAAGGGGCGCACAGGGCTCACCTGAATTGATCGCCGGAGTGAGCTCTGTCTACGGCGGTGTGGGGTTGATTGAGGGCAGCCTGGTGGCGGAGAGGTGGTGCTAAGTGGGGGGAAATGACCGCGGTGCAGAGGGGATCTTATAGCCAGAGGCTCGACAGGAAACACTCGTGGATTAATGCCCAATTAAGCTCGGTATCACTGCTGCAACGGCCAGCGGCGGAGATCGTGCGCGGATTCAAGGGGAAGACGATGCTGACGTGGAGGAGGCCCGCTCGTCAGCGAAGTGCGCGAGGTGGAGGTGGGGTCTGTCTGTCAGCGACTGATTGCGTGCGCTCGCGCGTGAGAGAAGAAAAGAAAAGTCCCGGGTGGGCTTGTTGGGCTCGATTTGAAGCTGGGCCAGAAACCTGGCGCGCGACCCTTTTCATTTGTTTAAACCTTTTCTTTTTCTATTTTGGTTTTCAGGAATGATTTAAATATGAATTCAAATCCTTTTTGAATTCAAACAATTCTGGGGATTTTTGTAGGGTACTGAGGTTTCAAAATCAGTCATTTAACCATGTGGTTACCTTGCAAGGGCTTGGTCAAGCTTGGGCTTAATACAAACAGAGACTTTGCCTCTGGTTTGCAAATGTTTTGAAAAGGGTTTTGAAATTATTTCTAAGTTGAAAACTTTGGTTAAATTGCTAAACCTAAACTTTCCAACAATGGAGGCAAGCAAACAAGTTCCTAAACATTCAAGTCTCAAAGGGTGATGGCCAATTGAGTTAAATTTGCTCAGATGAAATCATAGCACAAGCTTCTGTTTCTGAAATGATTTTTGAGAAAAACCCTAAATGATGAAGGATGCAAGGATGATATGAATGAGCTTTGAAATATGAATTTAGGGATGTTACCAATCTAACCCCCTTAAGATGAATCTCGCCCTCGAGATTCGGATTGGCTAGCAAATAGGTGAGGGTGGTCTTTCCGAAGATCATCTTCTCTTTCCCATGTTGCTTCCTCTTTGGAATGATGATTCCATTGCACTTTGCAAAACTTGATAGTCTTTGTCCTTGTGACTCTTTCTGCGGTCTCAAGAATCTTGATAGGCTTTTCTTCATAGGTGAGATCACTTTCTAGTTGAACTTCTCCCAAAGGTATGGTATCCTTCAAAGAAGATTCTTGCATTTCTGGGTGACATTTCTTAAGCTGACTCACATGAAAAACATTATGGACTGCTAATAAAGATGCTGGCAGTTCGATTTCATATGCAACTTCTCCCTTGCGACTTAGAATGTTGAAGGGTCCAACATATCTTGGTGCCAACTTCCCTTTGACTCCAAATCTTTTCACTCCACGAAGTGGTGATACTCTGAGATAAGCTCTATCCCCAACTTCGTAGGTGACTTCTCTACGCTTAGAATCCGCGTAGCTTTTCTGTCGAGACTGTGCTATCTTCAACCTGTTCCTAACCAATTTGACCTTTTCTTCGGCGTCTTTGATAAGATCTGGTCCAAACAAACTTCTTTCTCCCACACCATTCCATAGCAATGGGGTGGTACACTTCCTTCGTAGAGAAACTCAAATGGTGCCATCCCAATGCTAGACTGGTAACTGTTATTGTAAGAGAACTTTGTGTAAGGCAGACTTTCATCCCAACTCGCTCCATAATCTAGGGCACATGCCCTCAACATGTCTTCAAGAATTTGATTAGTCCTCTCTGTTTGTCCATCAGTTTGAGGATGAAAAGCAGTGCTGAATTCCAACCTCGTTCCTAAAGATTCATGAAGCTGTCTCCAAAAGTGAGAAGTGAACTGAGTTCCTCTATCAGACACAATACTCTTAGGCACACCGTGAAGGCATACAATTCTGCTCATGTAGATTTTGGCTAACTTGGCACTGGTATAAGTTGTCTTTACGGGTATAAAATGAGCCACTTTAGTTAGGCGATCCACTACTACCCATATGGAATCATACCCTGACCTGGTCCTTGGTAATCCGGTAATGAAATCCATACCAATATTTTCCCACTTCCATTCAGGAATAGGCATTGGTTGAAACAAACCTGCTGGTTTCTGATACTCCGCTTTCACTCTACTACACACATCACACAAAGCAATGTGTTCGGCGATGTCCCTTTTGAGATTGTTCCACCAAAATCTTTCTTTCATATCCATGTACATTTTGGTGTTTCCCGGGTGAATAGAATATGGAGAGTTATGGGCTTCTTGTAGAATCAGTTTCCGCAATTCTGGATCTTGTGGAACACAAATACGTTTCCCGTGCCATAAAGTACCTTGTTCATCTATATGGAAACTTTTAGCTTTCCCCTGGCTAATCCTTTCCTTAATCTCTTCGATTTCTTTATCCGTCTTTTGGGCTTCTTTAATCTTATCCAATAGAGTGGGTTGAACATCCAAAGACATAAGATGTCCTTCTGGCACAATCTCCAACCTGAGTTCTTTGAATTGCTTACACAAGTCATCTGGCAATTCACCCTTGGTAAGGCCATTTACAAACGCCTTACGACTTAGAGCATCTGCTACTACATTTGCTTTACCAGGATGGTATTGCAAACTCAAGTCGTAATCCTTGATAAGTTATAGCCATCTCCTTTGTCTCATATTGATTTCCTTCTGGGTGAAGATATACTTCAAACTCTTATGATCGGTGAATACTTCACAACGTTTTCCCAAAAGGTAATGTCTCCATGTTTTGAGTGCATGGACAACAGCGGCTAACTCTAAATCATGAGTAGGATAGTTTACTTCATGAGTTTTGAGTTGTCTCGAGGCATAAGCCACAACTTTTCCGCCTTGCATAAGTACGGCACCTAATCCTTGATGCGAAGCATCACAATACACTTGGAAATCCTTTTCCAAGTCTGGTAGGCATAGAACTGGTGCTGACACAAGTCTCTTCTTTAATTCTTGAAAGCTGAGTTCACAACCTTCAGACCAAGCAAATTTCTTATCCTTCTTTAACAATTCTGTCATTGGTTTAGCAACCTTTGAAATTTTTTCAATGAATCTTCTGTAGTAACCTGCTAAACCAAGGAAACTACGAACCTCTTTTACGTTCTTAGGAGATTCCCATTCTGTCACAGCTGAAACTTTAGCAGGATCAACTGCTACACCATCCTATGTCATAACGTGACCAAGAAATCCAACTTCCTCTAACCAAAACTCACACTTGCTGAATTTGGCATAAAGCTTATGTTCCCTCAGTTTCTCAAGTATCAAGCGTAGATGTCTTTCATGCTCTTCCTTGCTCTTCGAGTAGACTAAGATGTCATCGATGAAAACGACAACGAACTTGTCGAGAAATTCCATGAACACTTTGTTCATCATATTCATGAAGTATGCTGAAGCGTTGGTTAAACCAAAAGGCATCACAGTGTACTCATACAATCCATACCTTGTGGTGAATGCTGTTTTAGGTATGTCTTGCTCTCTTATCTTGAGTTGAAAATAGCCTGACCGAAGATCAATCTTCGAGAACACACATGCTCCTTCTAGCTGATCAAACAAGTCGTTGATTCTTGGTAAAGGATATTTGTTCTTGATGGTTACCTCGTTGAGAGAACGGTAATCTATGCATAATCTTTGAGTTCTGTCTTTCTTTTCTACGAACAAAACTGGAGCTCCCCAAGATGAAGAACTTGGCTGGATGAATCCTTTCTGCAATTGTTCTCCAAGTTGTTTCTTGAGTTCCTTTAGTTCGTCAACTGACATTTTATAAGGTCTCTTTGCTCTTGGTCCAGAACCTGGTACCAAATCTATTATAAACTCTACATCTCTATCTGGTGGCATTCCCGGTAACTCTTCCGGAAACACATCCGGATATTCACACACAATTGGCACAGTGTCCATGCTAACCCCCTTAAGAGAATTCATCTTACTTCCCTTAGATTTAAAATTGGACTTGAATTTTATCCTCTTACCTTCAGGGGTTGTGAGTGCAACTGTGCGATTGGCACAATCTAGTACTCCCTCATACTTATCCATCCAATCCATTCCCAAAATCACATCCAATCCTTGGAAATTTAGGATTATTAAGTTCATTGGAAACTTATGTTTTCCGATCTCTATGACTAGATCCCGGCATCCAAGACTCACTATCATATCTCCTCCCGGAGAGCTAACTTTTATCGGACACCCAATGTTTTCAGATGCAAACCTGTTTCTATAAACAAATGCTTTTGATATGAATGAATGAGATGCACCAGTGTCAAAGAGTACAAATGCTGGAATGGAATTGAGTCTGAACTTACCAGCAATGGCATCAGGCTCCTCATAGACTTCCTCCACATTGATGTGGTTAACCTGTCCTTTCTGAAAAGGATTGGGCTTGTTAGGTCCTTCAACTTTCTTTTCAGGGCACTCATTAGCATAATGCCCTAGCTTCTTGCATTTATAGCATTCGATCTGACTGATGTCCTTTTTAGGCTGGTTTCCACTTCCACTTCCACTGTGGTGGCTCTTATGTCCACTCTTATGATTCTTGTACTTATCATTGTCATGACTGCGATGATGCTTGTTGTCATGACGGTTGTGGTTGTGGTGCTTGTTAAATTTCCCATGCTTGTGGGATCCTGAGCTGACACTATCATCATAGAGAGATCGTTTATGAGACGATCCCGAGCTGTGCTTGTCGGAGTGTTTCCTCTTTCTACTCTCGACTTGCTTCATTTTATTCTCCACAATAACATCCTTGTCACACAGCGACTGATAAGTTGGAACATATGCCACAGACAGCTGCAAATTCAGCTCATCATTCAAGCCTTCCAGAAACTTTTCCTTTCTTTTGGCATCTGTGTCAACCTCATCCGGTGCATAGCGCGCCAGATTGTTGAACTCTTCAATATATTCAGCCAGGCTGTGGTGGCACTACTTCAGGTTGTGAAACTCCTTCTTTTTCAGGCTCATCATTCCTGGTGAGATATGAGTAGTGCGAAAGCCATCTTCAAAGATACCCCAGGTCACCTCATCGATAGGAGTGGTGATCTGGAAGTTGTCCCACCATGCGGCGGCTGGTCCTTCCAACAGATGTGATGCGAACCTGACTTTTTCAGCATCCGTGCAGCCCACGGTTACTAAGTCTTTGTTCACAGAACGTAGCCAATCATTGGCCACCATGGGATCAGTCGTTCCCGAAAACTTAGCTGGCCTCAGACGCAGAAATCTGGTGAGCATATCAAAACCCGGAGGGTTGTTGTTGTTGTTGTTGTTGGGGTTG
This sequence comes from Avena sativa, assembly GCA_916181665.1. NCBI lineage: Eukaryota > Viridiplantae > Streptophyta > Magnoliopsida > Poales > Poaceae > Avena > Avena sativa. Next base: position 203,247,305 of record OV702290.1, read on the forward strand.
TTGTTGTTCTGGTTTTGGATGAACGTCATCATCATTTGCATAAGCTGTGTCTGCGCATTCATCATCTGTTGCATTTCCGGGGTAATGTTGTTGGGGTTTGCGCGACGGGGAGGCATCTGTGGTTTGTTCAAATAGAGGTAAGAATGAGATACCCTTACATGATTCATGCACAATACATCACACAAGCATACACATAGCATGCAACCCAAGGATCAAAGTTCAACAACTATATAACAAAAGTCTCAAAGTAAAAACACACAAGTGGCAAGCCATCCACATGTCGGATGGTCCAATAATAAGTTCACAAATAACGAGTACGGTAAATAGAGATAACTGAGTAGTCAAGTCTACTCGTCAGCGTCAATCTCCTCCTCGACAAAGATAAGACCTGCGTTCTCCATTGCGGTCTTGTTCTCCTCGATAGTAGTGGTCAAAGAGTCGATCTTGGCCTTGAGAGCCCTCTTTTGGGATCGAAGTCTCTCAATCACTGTCTGCTGCTGCTCTAACTCGAAATCTTTGGACTTCAGTTCCTCGGTCATGTCCCGAATCTTCTTGTTCCTATCCTGGACACATTTCTCCTGACTCTTGAACTTATGGTCTTGGGTCTCAAACTTCGCCTTCATCTCCTTGACTACCTCGTCCTGCTGCGCGAAGAGCTTGTCCTTCTCGCGAAGCTGCACCTGGAGCTCGTCATTGCTAAGCATGACGTTGGTCCTGTCAGTATCCACGTGCCTAATAAGAGTCTCTAAGTCCTGGAGGTACAGGCGTATCGGCTCTGCTGCGGCCCTCGAGTCGTCCTCAAAGTCGATGGACTCTCCGTCATCATCACGCCTTCCGAAGGCGTGGAAGTGAGTGCCTCTAACCTGTCGGGAGTGACGACCTAACAGTCGTCCTATCAGGTCCTGCATGACAACCTCCATGCCTCTCTCCCTGTCATTGTGCATAAGCTTGAAGACGATGGCCTCCGTAGTAGGCTCTGTCTGGCGTCCTGGCTGGTTCACCTTGAAGCCCTAGAGGTCCTTCCTCTCAAACTTGGTGAGTGGGTGCACCGTAATGGTGGGAAGAGGGAGATCGAGCAAGGTAGTAAGCTCTACGATACGAGGACCAAAACGGGTAACCTGGAACTCCTCAACAGTGCTGATGGTAATAGGCATCTATTTATAAGATTGAAAAAGTTAGAACAACACAATTTAAAATAAACAAGACAAACATTCTTACATATCCATGGAACACAAAAATTACACAAGTCATGCATACATGAATCCATTACATCAACCAAGGTTCAAACTTATTTAAGGTATCCTTTGGAAAATAAGGTGATAGGTGGTGGTCCAACTAACGAAGTGCGCTTACAAACCTATCTCACTGGATCTGGTGGCTAACACAATGTTCCTAGAGGCAATCAGCCTATTTTGTTCACATGCTTCCATCACTAAGTCTATAATATCTCCCCTTAAGGTTTGGTTGGTGACTTCCAACTCTTGGGTATGTTCCTTCTCTTTCTCTAAGTCTTTTTGGAGGTTGAGCATCTTGCACTTGACTCTAGCACTAAGTTCTTTGATAGTCCTCCAAGCTGCTTCTCTGGCTGACTCAAAGAATGTGGTGTGCATCACAGTGTTGGTGTACATGCAGAAGCCTCTTTATTTGTGGTTGTCTTCCTTGTTTTTGTACAAGTGAAGTTGCACCCACCAATACTCCACTCCTTCCTCCATCACTGGAAAGCCCTTGTACACAGCTGCACCATGTGCTTCCATTGCCTCCATGAGATCCTTGAGAATTTTGGGAAACTCCATTTCACACTCCAAGGTCATGGTCATGAGTGGTCCTTTCTTCACGGCTTCGTTGATGGAGTTCATCTACAAATAGAGATGAGAATGAGAAGATTAGAAAAGTTTACGAGAAGAATAGACAAGTGTAGAAGTAGTTAAAATTTTCCTTAGTGGTTTCCAATCCTAGGGTCATAATCCTACAGGCAACACAGTGCTCTGATACCATCTGTTAGACCCCTCCTTTATAAAGGAAAGGATCTCTGTGATTGCAATGCTAGTCCCTGGATCAATGCTAGCATCCACAGTTTAAGATGAAGTACACAGATACAAAGGTCGTTTATTACAGTCTTTCCAGAGATAAAACATAGTCTTTTACAACTCAAGGCCAGAGGCCTAATACAAGAGTTTATGGAATAAGTAAATAAACATAAGTCTTCATCTTCATGTGCCACAGGCAAGCATGTGGAGTGTAGACTCATGACTCCTATTCATCATCGGAGTAACCTGCAACATTACAAGTTACAGCCACAGAGGGTCAATACTTTGGAATAGTTTTGGCAAGTGATACCTTGGCTTATTTAAAGTGGACTATGCTACTATATGCATTTGGCTAAGTGTAGCTTAGGCTTGCATTGCTCAAAATAGATTTCCCTTATCATTTGAAAACACTAAGTTTTTGTTTTGACAAAATCTTCCCAAGGCATCTACCAATCAAAGATTGAAGATCCTTTAACCCTTGTACACCCACAAGTTTTTAACTTAGAAGTTGGGATGAGGAGATTCTTGATAGCTTCCATGTCTTGATGCTCAAATTGTCCTTTTCCAGGGACATGGCTAAGTACTTAGATTTTACACTCTGCAGAGGTGGTGCACTTTCCCCACAAGACTTGGTTTCACCAAGACAAGATCTTTCAGAAGCCTTCCCTTAGACCAATATGGACGCGCTCCAACCTATCAAACCCCTACCACCCACTGTCCATTTGGCTAAGTTATTGCAACCTATATGATCCAGGCAGAGCCCATAATGCCATGTGGCTGCACTTGAAGCTTCTCAACATTTGACATCTCAAATCTCTTTGTTCCTGGGTGGCCATCCACAAGTGAGATACCAAGTTTTCCCCAGTATACTGGACTTGGTGAAGCCCAAGTTTTCCCCAGCATACTGGACTTGCATAACCACTCAACACAAACCATTATTTCCATTCCACCCAGGTGATTCATTCACTTAGTTGTTTTATTAAACAAAACATAAGTCCACAGACTTAGAAATTTTTCCATAGCATGAATATATATTCCACCCTTGTTTTCTATTAGCTAAGCTAAGCATGAAAGTAATAGGAATCTTAACTTAGGAAATTGCTACTAAGGTTTCATCTACTAGGTTTTCCCATAGCATAGTTTATACTTAGCAAAATTCCATGCAAGTTTTACTTAGCAAAATCACTAATGCATAGTGAAAAAAATAATGGGACAAAAGTATGAAGCATCACTTGCCTTGGTAATGAGGAGAGTAGCACTCTTCACAGTCACAATCACTAGCAAAATCTACACAAAATTGTGGCATACAATTACACACAATTCATATTCAATCAAAAATAATATGAATGCATGCATGCATGAATTTACTAAGTGGGGATTTTGAAAACTCTACCAAGCATGTGCATGTTTACAGAAACATAACAAGAGACCAAATTTGCCAAAACAAACTTATTTAACCCTAAAACAAATTACTAAACTAAATCCATACTCAAAATAGCCTTAAACATGTTTCTACAAACAAAGTCATTCTAATCATTACTATTTGTTAAACACATTGGATATTCATAAAGGTCTTGTTTCACTGAATCCAACGGTATAAAGTTTGCAAAAATCCAACGTGGCAATCAAAAGTTATAGGCATTTGAATTTGGATCAAAATCTGATTTTAAATCTGTTTTTAGATCTAACCCTAGCCACGCGTCGTGTTGTGATTGGCGCGTACCGATTCGCCCGGATCGAGCTCTGCAGCCGCAGGATCTAATCAGATCGCACGTTCCAGATCGCGTACCGCTTCGCCGATAAGTGAATCTATCCTAACGCTTGGATCTAGATCTAACGGCGCGCGAGAAAGCGACCATGTCCTGGCGGCGCGCTGCGTCAGCGAGCGGCGAAGCGCTCGGTCTACGGCGGCGCTAGCGTTCCAGATTGTCCGCGAGAGGGAGAAGGGTCATACCAGGTTCGCAAGAAGCTGCTGAAGCTCAAGGTAGCGTCGGTTTGCGAAGTGGCGTGCTGTCTCGGCGATGATTCCTCGTCGGAGTTGAGTCTGGCGACAGGTGGTTCTGTTCGGGGTCGGAGGCGACGTTGTTGATCACTAGGAGGCAAACGGAGGGTGTGGTTAGATGCAGAAGATCACGGAGAACACGCGTGTGTGAAAGACAAGGCTTAGGGCGGTATGGACTTACCACTAGAGGTCGTCGGAGTCGAGGTTGTCGTCGGTGCTTGCGGTGTCGAGTGGAAACGGCGACCTGGGGCAGTACAGGATGAACTAGTGGGGTCAGGAGGTGCGCAAGGAGATTGCGAAGTGGCTCGCTTGAACCAGAGGGAAAGGGGCGCACAGGGCTCACCTGAATTGATCGCCGGAGTGAGCTCTATCTGCGGCGGTGTGGGGTTGATTGAGGGCAGCCTGGTGGCGCAGAGGTGGTGCTAAGTGGGGGGAAATGACCGCGGTGCAGAGGGGATCTTATAGCCAGAGGCTCGACAGGAAAGGCTCGTGGATTAATGCCCAATTAAGCTCGGTATCACTGCTGCAACGGCCAGCGGCGGAGATCGTGCGCGGATTCAAGGGGAAGACGATGCTGACGTGGAGGAGGCCCGCTCGTCAGCGAAGTGCGCGAGGTGGAGGTGGGGTCTGTCTGTCAGCGACTGATTGCGTGCGCTCGCGCGTGAGAGAAGAAAAGGAAAGTCCCGAGTGGGCTTGTTGGGCTCGATTTGAAGCTGGGCCAGAAACCTGGCCCGCGGCCCTTTTCATTTGTTTAAACCTTTTCTTTTTCTATTTTGGTTTTCAGGAATGATTTAAATATGAATTCAAATCCTTTTTGAATTCAAACAATTCTGGGGATTTTTGTAGGGTACTGAGGTTTCAAAATCAGTCATTTAACCATGTGGTTACCTTGCAAGGGCTTGGTCAAGCTTGGGCTTAATACAAACAGAGACTTTGCCGCTAGTTTGCAAATGTTTTGAAAAGGGTTTTGAAATTATTTCTAAGTTGAAAACTTTGGTTAAATTGCTACACCTAAACTTTCCAACAATGGAGGCAAGCAAACAAGTTCCTAAACATTCAAGTCTCAAAGGGTGATGGCCAATTGAGTTAAATTTGCTCACATGAAATCATAGCACAAGCTTCTGTTTCTGAAATGATTTTTGAGAAAAACCCTAAATGATGAAGGATGCAAGGATGATATGAATGAGCTTTGAAATATGAATTTAGGGATGTTACACATCCAATGAACTATGGTGGATCCATATTTGGTTTGTGAGAATAACACACATGCAATGACTCTAGATGTGGTTTATGAGAAGAACACACATGCAATGACACTGGTGAATCCATATGTGGTTTGTGAGAAGAACACACATTTCAATGACTCTAGATGTGGTTTGTGAAAAGAACACACATGGAATGACACTGGTGGATCCATATGTGGTTTGTGAAAAGAACACACATCCAATGACACTGGGTGTGGTTCATGAAAAGAACACACATCCAATGACACTGGTGGATCCTTATGTGGTTTGTGAAAATAACACACATGCAATGACTCTAGATGTGGTTTGTGAGAAGAACACACATGCAATGACACTAGTGGATCCATATGTGGTTTGTGAGAAGAACACACATCCAATGACACTGGTGGATCCATATGTGGTTTGTGAGAAGAACACACATGTAATGACTCTAGATGTGGTTTATGAGAAGAACACACATGCAATGACACTGGTGGATCCATATGTGGTTTGTGAGAAGAACACACATCCAATGACACTGGTGGATCCATGTGTGGTCTGTGAGAAGAACACACATGCAATGTCACTAGGTGTGGTTCATGAAAATAACACACATCCAATGACACTGGTGGATCCTTATGTGGTTTGTGAAAAGAACACACATGCAATGACTCTAGATGTGGTTCGTGAAAAGAACACAAATCCAATGACACTGGTGGATCCTTATGTGGTTTGTGAAAATAACACACATGCAATGACTCTAGATGTGGTTTGTGAGAAGAACACACATGCAATGACACTAGTGGATCCATATGTGGTTTGTGAGAAGAACACACACCCAATGACACTGGTGGATCCATATGTGGTTTGTGAGAAGAACACACATGTAATGACTCTAGATGTGGTTTATGAGAAGAACACACATGCAATGACACTGGTGGATCCATATGTGGTTTGTGAGAAGAACACACCTATCAATGACTCTAGATGTGGTTTGTGAAAAGAACACACATGCAATGACACTGGTGGATCCATATGTGGTTTGTGAGAAGAACAGACATCCAATGACACTGATGGATCCATGTGTGGTTTGTGAGAAGAACACACATGCAATGTCACTGGGTGTGGTTCATGAAAATAACACACATCCAATGACACTGGTGGATCCTTATGTGGTTTGTGAAAAGAACACACATGCAATGACTCTAGATGTTGTTCATGAAAAGAACACACATCTAATGACACTGGTGGATCCTTATGTGGTTTGTGAAAATAACACACATGCAATGACTCTAGATGTGGTTTATGAGAAGAACACACATGCAATGACACTAGTGGATCCATATGTGGTTTGTGAGAAGAACACACATGCAATGACACTGGGTTTGGTTCATGAAAAGAACACACATCCAATGAACTCTGGTGGATCCATATGTGGTTTGTGAGAAGAACACACATGCAATGACTCTAGATGTGGTTTGTGAGAAGAACACACATCCAATGACACTGGTCGATCCATATGTGGTTTGTGAGAAGAACACACATGTAATGACTCTAGATGTGGTTTATGAGAAGAACACACATGCAATGACACTGGTGGATCCATATGTGGTTTGTGAGAAGAACACACCTATCAATGACTCTAGATGTGGTTTCTGAAAAGAACACACATGCAATGACACTGGTGGATCCATATGTGGTTTGTGAGAAGAACATGGATCCAATGACACTGGTGGATCCATGTGTGGTTTGTGAGAAGAACACACATGCAATGTCACTGGGTGTGGTTCATGAAAATAACACACATCCAATGACACTGGTGGATCCTTATGTGGTTTGTGAGAAGAACACACATGTAATGACTCTAGATGTGGTTTATGAGAAGAACACACATGCAATGACACTGGTGGATCCATATGTGGTTTTGAGAAGAACACACCTATCAATGACCCTAGATGTGGTTTCTGAAAAGAACACACATGCAATGACACTGGTGGATCCATGTGTGGTTTGTGAGAAGAACACACATCCAATGACACTGGTGGATCCATGTGTGGTTTGTGAGAAGAACACACATGCAATGTCACTGGGTGTGGTTCATGAAAATAACACACATCCAATGACACTGGTGGATCCTTATGTGGTTTGTGAAAAGAACACACATGCAATGACTCTAGATGTGGTTCGTGAAAAGAACACAAATCCATAGACACTGGTGGATCCTTATGTGGTTTGTGAAAATAACACACATGCAATGACTCTTGATGTGGTTTGTGAGAAGAACACACATGCAATGACACTAGTGGATCCATATGTGGTTTGTGAGAAGAACACACATCCAATGACACTGGTGGATCCATATGTGGTTTGTGAGAAGAACACACATGTAATGACTCTAGATGTGGTTTATGAGAAGAACACACATGCAATGACACTGGTGGATCCATATGTGGTTTGTGAGAAGAACACACCTATCAATGACTCTAGATGTGGTTTGTGAAAAGAACACACATGCAATGACACTGGTGGATCCATATGTGTTTTGTGAGAAGAACACACATCCAATGACACTGATGGATCCATGTGTGGTTTATGAGAAGAACACACATGCAATGTCACTGGGTGTGGTTCATGAAAATAACACACATCCAATGACACTTGTGGATCCTTATGTGGTTTGTGAAAAGAACACACATGCAATGACTCTAGATGTTGTTCATGAAAAGAACACACATCCAATGACAATGGTGGATCCTTATGTGGTTTGTGAAAATAACACACATGCAACGACTCTAGATGTGGTTTGTGAGAACACACATGCAATGACACTAGTGGATCCATATGTGGTTTGTGAGAAGAACACACATGCAATGACACGGGTGGATCCATCTGTGGTTTGTGAGAAGAACACACATGCAATGACACTGGGTGTGGTTCATGAAAAGAACACACATCCAATGAACTCTGGTGGATCCATATGTGGTTTGTGAGAAGAACACACATGCAATGACTCTAGATGTGGTTTGTGAGAAGAACACACATCCAATGACACTGGTCGATCCATATGTGGTTTGTGAGAAGAACACACATTCAATGACACTGGTGGATCCATATGTGGTTTGTGAGAAGAACACACATCCAATGACACTGGTGGATCCATGTGTGGTTTATGAGAAGAACACACATGCAATGTCACTGGGTGTGGTTCATGAAAATAACACACATCCAATGACACTGGTGGATCCTTATGTGGTTTGTGAAAAGAACACACATGCAATGACTCTAGATATGGTTCGAGCAAAGAACACAAATCCAATGACACTGGTGGATCCTTATCTGGTTTGTGAAAATAACAAACATGCAATGACTCTAGATGTGGTTTGTGAGAAGAACACACATGCAATGACACTAGTGGATGCATATGTGGTTTGTGAGAAGAACACACATCCAATGACACTGGTGGATCCATATGTGGTTTGAGAGAAGAACACACATGTAATGAATCTTGATGTGGTTTATGAGAAGAACACACATGCAATGACACTGATGGATCCATATGTGGTTTGTGAGAAGAACACACCTATCAATGACTCTAGATGTGGTTTGTGAAAAGAACACACATGCAATGACACTGGTGGATCCATATGTGGTTTGTGAGAAGAACACACATCCAATGACACTGAGGGATCCATGTGTGGTTTATGAGAAGAACACACATGCAATGTCACTGGGGGTGGTTCATGAAAATAACACACATCCAATGACACTGGTGGATCCTTATGTGGTTTGTGAAAAGAACACACATGCAATGACTCTAGATGTTGTTCATGAAAAGAACACACATTCAATGACAATGGTGGATCCTTATGTGGTTTGTGAAAATATAACACATGCAATGACTCTAGATGTGGTTTGTGAGAAGAACACACATGCAATGACACTAGTGGATCCATATGTGGTTTGTGAGAAGAACACACATGCAATGACACTGGTGGATCCATATGTGGTTTGTGAGAAGAACACACATGCATTGACACTGGGTGTGGTTCATGAAAAGAACACACATCCAATGAACTCTAGGGGATCCATATGTGGTTTGTGAGAAGAACACACATGTAATGACTCTAGATGTGGTTTGTGAGAAGAACACACATCCAATGACACTGGTCGATCCATATGTGGTTTGTGAGAAGAACACACATTCAATGACACTGGTAGATCCATATGTGGTTTGTGAGAAGAACACACATGCAATGACTCTGGATGTGGTTTATGAGAAGTACACACATGCAATGACACTAGTGGATCCGTATGTGGTTTGTGAGAAGACCACACATTTCAATGACTCTAGATGTGGTTTGTGAGAAGAACACACATGCAATGACTCTGGATGTGGTTTATGAGAAGAACACACATGCAATGACACTAGTCGATCCATGTGTGGTTTGTGAGAAGAACACACATACAATGACACTGGTGGATCCATATGTGGTTTGTGAGAAGAACACACATCCAATGACACTAGGTGTGGTTCATGAAAAGAGCACACATCCAATGCCACTGGTGGATCCTTATGTGGTTTGTGAGAAGAACACACATTTCAATGACTCTAGATGTGGTTTGTGAAAACAACACACATGCAATGAAACTGGCGGATCCATATGTGGTTTGTGAGAAGAACTCACATCCAATGACACTAGTGGATCCATGTGTGGTTTGTGAGAAGAAAACACATGCAATGACAATGGGTGTGGTACATGAAAAGAACACACATCCAATGACACTGGTGGATCCTTGTGTGGTTTGTGAAAAGAACACACATGCAATGACTCTAGATGTGGTTTGTAAGAAGAACACACATGCAATGACACTTGTGGATCCATATGTGGTTTGTGAGAAGAACACACATCAAATAACACTAGTGGATCCATATGTGGTTTCTGAGAACACACATGAATGATACTGTGTGGTTCATGAAAAGAACACACATCCAATGAACATTGGTCGATCCATATGTGGTTTGTGAGAAGAACACACATGCAATGACTCTAGCTGTGGTTTGTGAGAAGAACACACATGCAATGACACTGGTCGATCCATATGTCGTTTGTGAGAAGAACACACATCCAAAACACACATGCAATGACACTTGTGGATCCATATGTGGTCTGTTGAAAGAACATACATGCAATGACACTACCTGTGGTTAATGAGAATAACAAACATGCAATGACTCTAGTTGTGGTGAATGAAAAGAACACACATGCAATGACTTTGGTGGATCCATGTGGTTTGTGAAAAGAACACATATGCAATGACTATATCTATGGTTAGTGAAAAGAACACACATGCAATGACACTGTTGGATCCATATGTGGTTTCTGAAAAGAACAGACATGCAATGAACTCTGGTGGATCTTGATGTGGTTTGTGAGAAGAACACACATGCAGTAACACTGTTTGTGGTTCATGAAAAGAACACACATGCAATGACACTGGTGGATCCTTATGTGGTTTGTGAAAAGAACACACATGCGATGACTCTAGTGGATCCACATGTGGTTTGTGAAAAGAACACTCATGCAATGACACTGGTGGATAAATGTGGTTTGTGAAAATAACATACATGCAATGAAATCTGGTGGATCCATATGTGGTTTGTGAGAAGAACACACATGCAATGACACTGGGTGTGGTTCATGAAAAGAACACACATCCAATGAACTCTGGTGGATCCATATATGGTTTGTGAGAAGAACACACATGCAATGACTCTAGATGTGGTTTGTGAGAAGAACACACATCCAATGACACTGGTGGATCCATACGTGGTTTGTGAGAAGAACACACATGCAATGACTCTGGATGTGGTTTATGAGAAGAACAAACATGCAATGACACTGGTGGATCCATATGTGGTTTGTGAGAAGAACACACATATCAATGACTCTATATGTGGTTTGTGAAAAGAACACACATGAAATGACACTGGTAGATCCATATGTGGTTTGTGAGAAGAACACACATCCAATGACACTGGTGGATCCATGTGTGGTTAGTGAGAAGAACACACATGTAATGTCACTGGGTGTGGTTCATGAAAATAACACACATCCAATGACACTAGTGGATCCTTATGTGGTTTGTGAAAAGAACACACATGCAATGACACTGGGTGTGGTTCTTGAAAAGAACACACATCCAATGAACTATGGTGGATCAATATTTGGTTTGTGAGAATAACACACATGCAATGACTCTAGATGTGGTTTATGAGAAGAACACACATGCAATGACACTTGTGAATCCATATGTGGTTTATGAGAAGAACACACATTTCAATGACTCTAGATGTGGTTTATGAAAAGAACACACATGCAATGACACTGGTGGATCCATATGTGGTTTGTGAGAAGAACACACATCCAATGACACTGGGTGTGGTTCATGAAAAGAACACACATCCAATGACACTGGTCGATCCATATGTGGTTCGTGAGAAGAACACACATGCAATGACACTGGTGGATTCTATGTGGTTTGTGAGAAGAACACACATTTCAATGACTCTAGATGTGGTTTGTGAGAATAACACATATCCAATGACACTGGTGGAACCATTTGTGGTTTGTGAGAAGAACACTCATGCAATGACACTGGGTGTGGTTCATGAAAAGAACACACATCCAATGAACTCTGGTGGATCCATATATGGTTTGTGAGAAGAACACACATGCAATGACTCTAGATGTGGTTTGTGAGAAGAACACACATCCAATGACACTGGTGGATCCATACGTGGTTTGTGAGAAGAACACACATGCAATGACTCTGGATGTGGTTTATGAGAAGAACAAACATGCAATGACACTGGTGGATCCATATGTGGTTTGTGAGAAGAACACACATATCAATGACTCTATATGTGGTTTGTGAAAAGAACACACATGAAATGACACTGGTAGATCCATATGTGGTTTGTGAGAAGAACACACATCCAATGACACTGGTGGATCCATGTGTGGTTAGTGAGAAGAACACACATGTAATGTCACTGGGTGTGGTTCATGAAAATAACACACATCCAATGACACTAGTGGATCCTTATGTGGTTTGTGAAAAGAACACACATGCAATGACACTGGGTGTGGTTCTTGAAAAGAACACACATCCAATGAACTATGGTGGATCAATATTTGGTTTGTGAGAATAACACACATGCAATGACTCTAGATGTGGTTTATGAGAAGAACACACATGCAATGACACTTGTGAATCCATATGTGGTTTATGAGAAGAACACACATTTCAATGACTCTAGATGTGGTTTATGAAAAGAACACACATGCAATGACACTGGTGGATCCATATGTGGTTTGTGAGAAGAACACACATCCAATGACACTGGGTGTGGTTCATGAAAAGAACACACATCCAATGACACTGGTCGATCCATATGTGGTTCGTGAGAAGAACACACATGCAATGACACTGGTGGATTCTATGTGGTTTGTGAGAAGAACACACATTTCAATGACTCTAGATGTGGTTTGTGAGAATAACACATATCCAATGACACTGGTGGAACCATTTGTGGTTTGTGAGAAGAACACTCATGCAATGACACTGGGTGTGGTTCATGAAAAGAACACACATCCAATGAACTCTGGTGGATCCATATGTGGTTTGTGAGAAGAACACACATGCAATGACTCTAGATGTGGTTTGTGAGAAGAACACACATCCAATGACACTGGTGGATCCATATGTGGTTTGTGAGAAGAACACACATGCAATGACTCTGGATGTGGTTTATGAGAAGAACAAACATGCAATGACACTGGTGGATCCATATGTGGTCTGTGAGAAGAACACACATATTAATGACTCTAGATGTGGTTTGTGAAAAGAACACACATGCAATGACACTGTGCATCCATATGTGGTTTGTGAGAAGAACACACATCAAATGACAATGGTGGATCCGTATGTGGTTTGTGAGAAGAACACACATGCAGTGACTCTGGATGTGGTTTATGAGAAGAACACACATGCAATAACACTGGTGGATCCGTTTGTGGTTTGTGAGAAGAACACACATTTCAATGACTCTAGATGTGGATTGTGAAAAGAACACACATGCAATGACACTGGTGGATCCATATGTTTTTTGTGAGAAGAACACACATCAAATGACACTGGTGGATCCATATGTGGTTCCTGAGAAGAACACACATGCAATGACACTGTGTGTGGTTCATGAAAAGAACCCACATCCAATGAACAGTGGTCGATCCATATGTGGTTTGTGAGAAGAACACACATGCAATGACTCTGGCTGTGGTTTTTGAGAAGAACACACATCCAATGACACTGGTCGATCCATATGTGGTTTGTGAGAACAACACACATCCAAAACACACATGCAATGACACTGGTGGATCCATATGTGGTCTGTTGAAAGAACAGACATGCGATGATACTACGTATAGTTAATGGAAAGAACAGACATGCAGTGACTCTGATGGATCCATATGTGCTTTGTGAAAAGAACACACATGCAATGACTCTAGTTGTGGTTAATGAAAAGAACACACATGCAATGACTCTAGTGGATCCATGTGGTTTGTGAATAGAACACACATGCAATGACTGTAGCTATGGTTAATGAAAAGAACACACATGCAATGCCACTATTGGATCCATATGTGGTTTCTGAAAAGAACAGACATGCAATGAAATTTGGTGGATCTAGATGTGGTTTCTAGGAAGAACACACATGCAATAACACTGGTTGTGGTTCATCAAATAACACACATGCAATGACACTAGTGGATCCTTATGTGATTGTGAAAAGAACACACATGCAATGACTCTGGTGGATCCACATGTGGTTTGTGAAAATAACATTCATGCAATGACATTGGTGGATAAATGTGGTTTGTGAGAATAACATACATGCAATGAAATCTGGTGGATCCATATGTGATTTGTGAGAAGAACACACATGCAATGACACTAGGTGTGGTTCATGAAAAGAACACACATCCAATGAACTCTGGTGGATCCATATGTGGTTTGTGAGAAGAACACACATGCAATGACTCTAGATGTGGTTTGTGAGAAGAACACACATCCAATGACACTGGTGGATCCATATGTGGTTTGTGAAAAGAACACACATGCAATGACTCTGGATGTGGTTTATAAGAAGAACAAACATGCAATGACACTGGTGGATCCATATGTGGTTTGTGAGAAGAACACACATATCAATGACTCTAGATGTGATTTGTGAAAAGAACACACATGCAATGACACTGTGGATCCATATGTGGTTTGTGAGAAGAACACACATCAAATGACACTGGTGGATCCGTATGTGGTTTATGAGAAGAACACACATGTAGTGACTCTGGATGTGGTTTATGAGAAGAACACACATGCAATAACACTGGTGGATCCGTTTGTGGTTTGTGAGAAGAACACACATTTCAATGACTCTATATGTGGATTGTGAAAAGAACACACATGCAATGACACTGGTGGATCCATATGTTGTTTGTGAGAAGAACACAAATCAAATGACACTGGTGGATCCATATGTGGTTCCTGAGAAGAACACTCATGCAATGACACTGTGTGTGGTTCATGAAAAGAACACACATCCAATGAACACTGGTCGATCCATATGTGGTTTGTGAGAAGAACACACATGCAATGACTCTGGCTGTGGTTTTTGAGAAGAACACACATCCAATGACACTGGTCGATCCATATGTGGTTTGTGAGAACAACACATATCCAATGACACTGGTCGATCCATATGTGGTTTGTGAGAAGAACACACATCCAAAACACACATGCAATGACACTGGTGGATCCATATGTGGTATGTTGAAAGAACAGACATGCGATGATACTACGTATAGTTAATGGAAAGAACAGACATGCAGTGACTCTGATGGATCCATATGTGCTTTGTGAAAAGAACACACATGCAATGACTCTAGTTGTGGTTAATGAAAAGAACACACATGCAATGACTCTGGTGGATCCATGTGGTTTGTGAATAGAACAGACATGCAATGACTGTAGCTATGGTTAATGAAAAGAACACATATGCAATGCCACTGTTGGATCCATATGTGGTTTCTGAAAAGAACAGACATGCAATGAAATTTGGTGGATCTAGATGTGGTTTCTAGGAAGAACACACATGCAATAACACTGGTTGTGGTTCATGAAATAACACACATGCAATGACACTAGTGGATCCTTATGTGATTGTGAAAAGAACACACATGCAATGACTCTGGTGGATCCACATGTGGTTTGTGAAAAGAACATTCATGCAATGACACTGGTGGATAAATGTGGTTTGTGGGAATAACATACATGCAATGAAATCTGGTGGATCCATATGTGATTTGTGAGAAGAACACACATGCAATGACACTAGGTGTGGTTCATGAAAATAACACACATCCAATGAACTCTGGTGGATCCATATGTGGTTTGTGAGAAGAACACACATGCAATGACTCTAGATGTGGTTTGTGAGAAGAACACACATCCAATGACACTGGTGGATCGATATGTGGTTTGTGAGAAGAACACACATGCAATGACTCTGGATGTGGTTTATGAGAAGAACAAACATGCAATGACACTGGTGGATTCATATGTGGTTTGTGAGAAGAACACACATATCAATGACTCTAGATGTGGTTTGTGAAAAGAACACACATGCAATGACACTGGTAGATCCATATGTGGTTTGTGAGAAGAACACACATCCAATGACACTGGTGGATCCATGTGTGGTTAGTGAGAAGAACACACATGTAATGTCACTGGGTGTGGTTCATGAAAATAACACACATCCAATGACACTAGTGGATCCTTATGTGGTTTGTGAAAAGAACACACATGTAATGACACTGGGTGTGGTTCTTGAAAAGAACACACATCCAATGACACTGGTGGATCCATATGTGGTTTGTGAGAATAACACACATGCAATGACTCTAGATGTGGTTTATGAGAAGAACACACATGCAATGACACTGGTGAATCCATATGTGGTTTATGAAAAGAACACACATTTCAATGACTCTAGATGTGGTTTGTGAAAAGAACACACATGCAATGACACTGGTGGATCCGGATGTAGTTTGTGAGAAGAACACACATCCAATGACACAGGGTGTGGTTCATGAAAAGAACACACATCCAATGACACTGGTGGATCCATATGTGGTTCGTGAGAAGAACACACATGCAATGACACTGGTGGATTCTATGTGGTTTGTGAGAAGAACACACATTTCAATGACTCTAGATGTGGTTTGTGAGAATAACACATATCCAATGACACTGGTGGATCCATTTGTGGTTTGTGAGAAGAACACTCATGCAATGACACTAGGTGTGGTTCATGAAAAGAACACACATCCAATGAACTTTGGTGGATCCATATGTGGTTTGTGAGAAGAACACACATGCAATGACTCTAGATGTGGTTTGTGAGAAGAACACACATCCAATGACACTGGTGGATCCATATGTGGTTTTTGAGAAGAACACACATGCAATGACTCTAGATGTGGTTTATGAGAATAACAAACATGCAATGACACTGGTGGATCCATATGTGGTTTGTGAGAAGAACACACATATCAATGACTCTAGATGTGGTTTGTGAAAAGAACACACATGCAATGACATTGTGGATCCATATGTGGTTTGTGAGAAGAACACACATCAAATGACACTGGTGGATCCGTATGTGGTTTGTGAGAAGAACACACATGCAGTGACTCTGGATGTGGTTTATGAGAAGAACACACATGCGATAACACTGGTGGATCCGTTTGTGGTTTGTGAGAAGAACACACATTTCAATGACTCTAGATGTGGATTGTGAAAAGAACACACATGCAATGACACTGGTGGATCCATATGTTGTTTGTGAGAAGAACACACATCAAATGACACTGGTGGATCCATATGTGGTTCCTGAGAAGAACACACATGCAATGACACTGTGTGTGGTTCATGAAAAGAACACACATCCAATGAACAGTGGTCGATCCATATGTGGTTTGTGACAAGAACACACATGCAATGACTCTGGCTGTGGTTTTTGAGAAGAACACACATCCAATGACACTGGTCGATCCATATGTGGTTTGTGAGAAGAACACACAACCAAAACACACATGCAATGACACTGGTGGATCCATATGTGGTTTGTTGAAAGAACAGACATGCGATGATACTACGTATGGTTAATGGAAAGAACAGACATGCAGTGACTCTGATGGATCCATATGTGGTTTGTGAAAAGAACACACATGCAATGACTCTAGTTGTGGTTAATGAAAAGAACACACATGCAATGACTCTGGTGGATCCATGTGGTTTGTGAAAAGAACACACATGCAATGACTGTAGCTATGGTTAATGAAAAGAACACATATGCAATGCCACTGTTGGATCCATATGTGGTTTTCTGAAAAGAACAAACATGCAATGAAATTTGGTGGATCTAGATGTGGTTTCTAGGAAGAACACACATGCAATAACACTGGTTGTGGTTCATGAAATAACATACATGCAATGACACTAGTGGATCCTTATGTGATTGTGAAAAGAACACACATGCAATGACTCTGGTGGATCCACATGTGGTTTGTGAAAAGAACATTCATGCAATGACACTAGTGGATAAATGTGGTTTGTGAGAATAACAAACATGCAATGACTCTAGTTGTGGTTAATGAAAAGAACACACATGCAATGACTCTGGTGGATCCATGTGGTTTGTGAAAAGAACACACATGCAATGACTGTAGCTATGGTTAATGAAAAGAACACACATGCAATGCCACTGTTGGATCCATATGTGGTTTCTGAAAAGAACAGACATGCAATGAAATTTGGTGGATCTAGATGTGGTTTCTAGGAAGAACACACATGCAATAACACTGGTTGTGGTTCATGAAATAACACACATGCAATGGCACTAGTGGATCCTTATGTGAGTGTGAAAAGAACACACATGCAATGACTCTGGTGGATCCACATGTGGTTTGTGAAAAGAACATTCATGCAATGACACTGGTGGATAAATGTGGTTTGTGAGAATAACATACATGCAATGAAATCTGGTGGATCCATATGTGATTTGTGAGAAGAACACACATGCAATGACACTAGGTGTGGTTCATGAAAAGAACACACATCCAATGAACTCTGGTGGATCCATATGTGGTTTGTGAGAAGAACACACATCCAATGACACTGGTGGATCCATATGTGGTTTGTGAGAAGAACACACATGCAATGACTCTGGATGTGGTTTATGAGAAGAACAAACATGCAATGACACTGGTGGATCCATATGTGGTTTGTGAGAAGAACACACATATCAATGACTCTAGATGTGGTTTGTGAAAAGAACACACATGCAATGACACTGGTAGATCCATATGTGGTTTGTGAGAAGAACACACATCCAATGACACTGGTGGATCCATGTGTGGTTAGTGAGAAGAACACACATGTAATGTCACTGGGTGTGGTTCATGAAAATAACACACATCCAATGACACTAGTGGATCCTTATGTGGTTTGTGAAAATAACACACATGTAATGACACTGGGTGTGGTTCTTGAAAAGAACACACATCCAATGAACTATGGTGGATCCATATTTGGTTTGTGAGAATAACACACATGCAATGACTCTAGATGTGGTTTATGAGAAGAACACACATGCAATGACACTTGTGAATCCATATGTGGTTTATGAGAAGAACACACATTTCAATGACTCTAGATGTGGTTTGTGAAAAGAACACACATGCAATGACACTGGTGGATCCATATGTGGTTTGTGAGAAGAACACACATCCAATGACACTGGGTGTGGTTCATGAAAAGAACACACATCCAATGACACTGGTTGATCCATATGTGGTTCGTGAGAAGAACACACATGCAATGACACTGGTGGATTCTATGTGGTTTGTGAGAAGAACACACATTTCAATGACTCTAGATGTGGTTTGTGAGAATAACACATATCCAATGACACTGGTGGATCCATTTGTGATTTGTGAGAAGAACACTCATGCAATGACACTGGGTGTGGTTCATGAAAAGAACACACATCCAATGAACTCTGGTGGATCCATATGTGGTTTGTGAGAAGAACACACATGCAATGACTCTGGATGTGGTTTATGAGAATAACAAACATGCCATGACACTGGTGGATCCATATGTGTTTTGTGAGAAGAACACACATATCAATGACCTCTAGATGTGGTTTGTGAAAAGAACACACATGCAATGACACTGTGGATCCATATGTGGTTTGTGAGAAGAACACACATCAAATGACACTGGTGGATCCGTATGTGGTTTGTGAGAAGAACACACATGAAGTGACTCTGGATGTGGTTTATGAGAAGAACACACATGCAATGACTCAGGTGGATCCATTTGTGGTTTCATGAAAATAACACACATGCAATGACTCTGGTGGATCCATGTGGTTTGTGAAAAGAACACACATGCAATGACTGTAGCTATGGTTAATGAAAAGAACACACATGCAATGCCACTGTTGGATCCATATGTGGTTTTCTGAAAAGAACAGACATGCAATGAAATTTGGTGGATCTAGATGTGGTTTCTAGGACGAACACACATGTAATAACACTGGTTGTGCTTCATGAAATAACATACATGCAATGACACTAGTGGATCCTTATGTGATTGTGAAAAGAAAACACATTCAATGACTCTGGTGGATCCACATGTGGTTTGTGAAAAGAACATTCATGCAGTGACACTGGTGGATAAATGTGGTTTGTGAGAATAACATACATGCAATGAAATCTGGTGGATCCATATTTGGTTTGTGAGAATAACATACATATCAATGACTCTGGTGGATCCATATGTGGTTTGTGAGAAGAACACACATATCAATGACTCTAGATGTGGTTTGTGAAAAGAACACACATGCAATGACACTGGTAGATCCATATGTGGTTTGTGAGAAGAACACACATCCAATGACACTGGTGGATCCATGTGTGGTTAGTGAGAAGAACACACATGCAATGTCACTTGGTGTGGTTCATGAAAATAACACACATCCAATGACACTGGTGGATCCTTATGTGGTTTGTGAAAAGAACACACATGCAATGACTCTAGATGTGGTTTGTGAGAAGAACACGCATGCAATGACACTGGTGGATCCATATGTAGTTTGTGAGAAGAACACACATCCAATGACACTAGTGGATCCATATGTCGTTTGTGAGAAGAACACACATGCAGTGACTCTGGATGTGGTTTATGAGAAGAACACACATGCAATAACACTGGTGGATCCGTTTGTGGTTTGTGAGAAGAACACACATTTCAATGACTCTAGATGTGGATTGTGAAAAGAACACACATGCAATCACACCAGTGGATCCAAATGTTGTTTGTGAGAAGAACACACATCAAATGACACTGGTGGATCCATATGTGGTTCCTGAGAAGAACACACATGCAATGACTCTAGATGTGGTTTGTGAGAAGAACACGCATGCAATGACACTAGTGGATCCATATGTGGTTTGTGAGAAGAACACACATCCAATGACACTAGTGGATCCATATGTGGTTTGTGAGAAGAACACACATGAAGTGACTCTGGATGTGGTTTATGAGAAGAACACACATGCAATGACACTAGTGGATCCATATGTGGTTTGTGAGAATAACACACATATCAATGACTCTAGATGTAGTTTGTGAAAAGAACACACGTGCAATGACACTGGTAGATCCATATGTGGTTTGTGAGAAGAACACACATCCAATGACACTGGTGGATCAATGTGTGGTTTGTGAGAATAACACACATGCAATGTCACTGGGTGTGGTTCATGAAAATAACACACATCCAATGACACTGGTGGATCCTTATGTGGTTTATGAAAAGAACAGACATGCAATGAGTCTAGATGTGGTTTGTGAGAAGAACACACATCCAATGATACTGGTGGATCCATATGTGGTTTGTGAGAAGAACACACATCCAATGACACTGGGTGTGGTTCATGAAAAGAACACACATCCAATGACACTGGTGGATCCTTATGTGGTTTGTGAAAATAACACACATGCAATGACTCTAGATGTGGTTTGTGAGAAGAACACACATGCAATGACACTGGTGGATCCATATGTGGTTTGTGAGAAGAACACACGTCCAATGACACTGGTGGATCCATATGTGGTTTGTGAGAAGAACACACATGCAATGACTCTGGATGTGGTTTATGAGAAGAACAAACATGCAATGACACTAGTGGATCCATATGTGGTTTGTGAGAAGAACACACATATCAATGACTCTAGATGTGGTTTGTGAAAAGAACACACATGCAATGACACTGGTAGATCCATATGTGGTTTGTGAGAAGAACACACATCCAATGACACTGGTGGATCCATGTGTGGTTAGTGAGAAGAACACACATGCAATGTCACTTGGTGTGGTTCATGAAAATAACACACATCCAATGACACTGGTGGATCCTTATGTGGTTTGTGAAAAGGACACACATGCAATGACTCTAGATGTGGTTTGTGAGAAGAACACGCATGCAATGACACTGGTGGATCCATATGTAGTTTGTGAGAAGAACACACATCCAATGACACTAGTGGATCCATATGTCATTTGTGAGAAGAACACACATGCAGTGACTCTGGATGTGGTTTATGAGAAGAACACACATGCAATAACACTGGTGGATCCGTTTGTGGTTTGTGAGAAGAACACACATTTCAATGACTCTAGATGTGGATTGTGAAAAGAACACACATGCAATCACACCGGTGGATCCATATGTTGTTTGTGAGAAGAACACACATCAAATGACACTGGTGGATCCATATGTGGTTCCTGACAAGAACACACATGCAATGACACCGTGTGTGGTTCATGAAAAGAACACACATCCAATGAATAGTGGTCGATCCATATGTGGTTTGTGAGAAGAACACACAGGCAATGACTCTGGCTGTGGTTTGTGAGAAGAACACACATGCAATGACACTGGTGGATCCATATGTGGTTTTTGAGAAGAACACACATCCAATGACACTGGTCGATCCATATGTGGTTTGTGAGAAGAACACACATCGAAAATACACATGCAATGACACTGGTGGATCCATATGTGGTCTGTTCAAAGAAGAGACATGCGATGATACTACCTATGGTTAATGGAAAGAACCTTTCATGCAGTGACTCTGATGGATCCATATGTGGTTTGTGAAAAGAACACACATGCAATGACTCTAGCTGTGGTTAATGAAAAGAACGCACATGCAATGACTCTGGTGCATCCATGTTGTTTGTGAAAAGAACACACATGCAATGACTGTAGCTATGGTTAATGAAAAGAACACACATGCAATGCCACTATTGGATCCATATGTGGTTTCTGAAAAGAACAGATATGCAATGAACTCTCGTGGATCTAGATGTGGTTTCTAGGAAGAACACACATGCAATAACACTGGTTGTGGTTCATGAAATAACACACATGCAATGACACTAGTGGATCCTTATGTGATTGTGAAAAGAACACACATGCAATGACTCTGGTGGATCCACATGTGGTTTGTGAAAAGAACACTCATGCAATGACACTGGTGGATAAATGTGGTTTGTGAGAATAACATACATGCAATGAAATCTGGTGGATCCATATGTGGTTTGTGAGAAGAACACACATGAAATGACACTAGGTGTGGTTTATGAAAAGAACACATATCCAATGAACTATGGTGGATCCATATTTGGTTTGTGAGAATAACACACATGCAATGACTCTAGATGCGGTTTATGAGAAGAACACACATGCAATGACACTGGTGAATCCATATGTAGTTTGTGAGAACAACACACATTTCAATGACTCTAGATGTGGTTTGTGAAAAGAACACACATGCAATGACACTGGTGGATGCATATGTGGTTTGTGAGAATAACGCACATCAAATGACACTGGGTGTGGTTCATGAAAAGAACACACATCCAATGACACTGGTGGATCCTTATGTGGTTTGTGAAAATAACACACATGCAATGACTCTAGATGTGGTTTGTGAGAAGAACACACATGCAATGACACTGGTGGATCCTTATGTGGTTTGTGAAAAGAACACACATGCAATGACTCTAGATGTGGTTTGTGAGAAGAACACGCATGCAATGGCACTGGTGGATCCATATGTGGTTTGTGAGAAGAACACACATCCAATGACACTAGTGGATCCATATGTGGTTTGTGAGAAGAACACACATGAAGTGACTCTGGATGTGGTTATTGGAAGAACACACATCCAATGACACTAGTGGATCCATATGTGGTTTGTGAGAAGAACACACATATCAATGACTCTAGATGTAGTTTGTGAAAAGAACACTCATGCAATGACACTGGTAGATCCATATGTGGTTTGTGAGAAGAACACACATCCAATGACACTGGTGGATCCATGTGTGGTTTGTGAGAAGAACACACATGCAATGTCACTGGGTGTGGTTCATGAAAATAACACACATCCAATGACACTGGTGGATCCTTATGTGGTTTGTGAAAAGAACAGACATGCAATGAGTCTAGATGTGGTTTGTGAGAAGAACACACATGCAATGACACTGGTGGATCCATATGTGGTTTGTGAGAAGAACACACATCCAATGACACTGGGTGTGCTTCATGAAAAGAACACACATCCAATGACACTGGTGGATCCTTATGTGGTTTGTGAAAATAACACACATGCAATGACTCTAGATGTGGTTTGTGAGAAGAACACACATGCAATGACACTGGTGGATCCATATGTGGTTTGTGAGAAGAACACACATCCAATGACACTCGTGGATCCATATGTGGTTTGTGAGAAGAACACACATCCAATGACTCTGGATGTGGTTTATGAGAAGAACAAACATGACACTGGTGGATCCATATGTGGTTTGTGAGAAGAACACACATATCAATGACTCTAGATGTGGTTTGTGAAAAGAACACACATGCAATGACACTAGTAGATCCATATGTGGTTTGTGAGAAGAACACACATCCAATGACACTGGTGGATCCATGTGTGGTTAGTGAGAAGAACACACATGCAATGTCACTTGGTGTGGTTCATGAAAATAACACACATCCAATGACACTGGTGGATCCTTATGTGGTTTGTGAAAAGGACACACATGCAATGACTCTAGATGTGGTTTGTGAGAAGAACACGCATGCAATGACACTGGTGGATCCATATGTAGTTTGTGAGAAGAACACACATCCAATGACACTAGTGGATCCATATGTTGTTTGTGAGAAGAACACACATGCAGTGACTCTGGATGTGGTTTATGAGAAGAACACACATGCAATAACACTGGTGGATCCGTTTGTGGTTTGTGAGAAGAACACACATTTCAATGACTCTAGATGTGGATTGTGAAAAGAACACACATGCAATCACACCGGTGGATCCATATGTTGTTTGTGAGAAGAACACACATCAAATGACACTGGTGGATCCATATGTGGTTCCTGAGAAGAACACACATGCAATGACACTGTGTGTGGTTCATGAAAAGAACACACATCCAATGAATAGTGGTCGATCCATATGTGGTTTGTGAGAAGAACACACATGCAATGACTCTGGCTGTGGTTTGTGAGAAGAACACACATGCAATGACACTGGTGGATCCATATGTGGTTTTTGAGAAGAATACACATCCAATGACACTGGTCGATCCATATGTGGTTTGTGAGAAGAACACACATCGAAAATACACATGTGATGACACTGGTGGATCCATATGTGGTTTGTTCAAAGAAGAGACATGCGATGATACTACCTATGGTTAATGGAAAGAACATACATGCAGTGACTCTGATGGATCCATATGTGGTTTGTGAAAAGAACACACATGCAATGACTCTAGCTATGGTTAATGAAAAGAACGCACATGCAATGACTCTGGTGCATCCATGTGGTTTGTGAAAAAGAACACACATGCAATGACTGTAGCTATGGTTAATGAAAAGAACACACATGCAATGCCACTATTGGATCCATATGTGGTTTCTGAAAAGAACAGATATGCAATGAACTCTCGTGGATCTAGATGTAGTTTCTAGGAAGAACACACATGCAATAACACTGGTTGTGGTTCATGAAATAACACACATGCAATGACACTAGTGGATCCTTATGTGATTGTGAAAAGAACACACATGCAATGACTCTGGTGGATCCACATGTGGTTTGTCAAAAGAACACTCATGCAATGACACTGGTGGATAAATGTGGTTTGTGAGAATAACATACATGCAATGAAATCTGGTGGATCCATATGTGGTTTGTGAGAAGAACACACATGCAATGACACTAGGTGTGGTTCATGAAAATAACACACATCCAATGAACTATGGTGGATCCATATTTGGTTTGTGAGAATAACACACATGCAATGACTCTAGATGTGGTTTATGAGAAGAACACACATGCAATGACACTGGTGAATCCATATGTAGTTTGTGAGAACAACACACATTTCAATGTGTCTAGATGTGGTTTGTGAAAAGAACACACATGCAATGACACTGGTGGATGCATATGTGGTTTGTGAGAATAACACACATCAAATGACACTGGGTGTGGTTCATGAAAAGAACACACATCCAATGACACTAGTGGATCCTTATGTGGTTTGTGAAAATAACACACATGCAATGACTCTAGATGTGGTTTGTGAGAAGAACACACATGCAATGACACTGGTGGATCCATATGTGGTTTGTGAGAAGAACACACATCCAATGACACTAGTGGATTCATATGTGGTTTTTGAGAGCACACACATGAAGTGACTCGGGATGTGGTTTATGAGAAGAACACACATGCAATGACACTGGTGGATCCATATGTGGTTTGTGAGAAGAACACACATATCAATGACTCTAGATGTAGTTTGTGAAAAGAACACACATGCAATGACAATTGTAGATCCATATGTGGTTTGTGAGAAGAACACACATCCAATGACACTGGTGGATCCATGTGTGGTTTGTGAGAAGAACACACATGCAATGTCACTGGGTGTGGTTCAAGAAAATAACACACATCCAATGACACTGGTGGATCCTTATGTGGTTTGTGAAAAGAACAGACATGCAATGAGTTTAGATGTGGTTTGTGAGAAGAACACACATGCAATGACACTGGTGGATCCATATGTGGTTTGTGAGAAGAACAAACATCCAATGACACTGGTGGATCCATATGTGGTTTGTGAGAAGAACACACATGCAATGACTCTGGATGTGGTTTATGAGAAGAACACACATGCAATAACACTGGTGGATCCGTATGTGGTTTGTGAGAAGAACACACATATCAATGACTCTAGATGTTGTTTGTGAAAAGAACACACATGCAATGACACTGGTGGATCCATATGTGGTTAGTGAGAAGAACACACATCAAATGACACTGGTGGATCCATATGTGGTTTGTGAGAAGAACATACATGCAATGGCACTGGGTGTGGTTCATGAAACGAACACACATCCAATGACACTGGTGGATCCTTATGTGGTTTGTGAAAAGAACACACATGCAATGATTCTTGATGTGGTTTGCGAGAAGAACACACATGCAATGACACTGGTGGATGCATATGTGGTTTGTGAGAAGAACACACATCAAATGACAACGGTGGATCCATATGTGGTTTCTGAGAAGAACACACATGCAATGACACTGTGTGTGGTTCATGAAAAGAACACACATCTAATGAACACTGGTCGATCCATATGTGGTTTGTGAGAAGAACACACATGCAATGACTCTAGCTGTGGTTTGTGAGAAGAACACACATGCAATGACATTGGTGGATCCATATGTGGTTTTTGAGAAGAACACACATCCAATGACACTGGTCGATCCATATGTGGTTTGTGAGAAGAACACACATCCAAAAAACTCATGCAATGACACTGTGGATCGATATGTGGTCCGTTGAAAGAACAGACATGCAATGACACTACCTCTGGTTAATGAAAAGAACAGACATGCAATGACTCTGATGGATCCATATGTGGTTTGTGAAAAGAACACACATGCAATGACTCTAGTTGTGGTTAATGAAAAGAACACACATGCAATGACTCTGGTGGATCCATGTGGTTTGTGAAAAGAACACACATGCAATGACTGTAGCTATGGTTAATGAAAAGAACACACATGCAATGACACTGTTGGATCCATATGTGGTTTCTGAAAAGAAAAGACATGCAATGAACTCTGGTGGATCTAGATGTGGTTTGTGAGAAGAACACACATGTAATAACACTAGGTGTGTTTCATGAAAAGAACAGACATCCAATGAACTCTGGTGGATCCATATGTGGTTTGTGAGAATATCACACATCCAATGACACTGGGTGTGGTTCATGAAAAGAACACACATCCAATGACACTGGTGGATCCTTGTGTGGTTTGTTAAAAAAACACACATGCAATAAATCTAGATGTGGTTTGTGAGAAGAACACACAAGCAATGACACTGGTGGATCCATATGTGGTTTGTGAGAAGAACACACATCCAATGACACTAGTGGATCCATATGTGGTTTGTGAGAAGAACACACATGCAATGACTCTGGATATGGTTGATGAGAAGAACACACATCCAATGACACTGGTGGATCCATGTGTGGTTTGTGAGAAGAACACACATGCAATGTCACTGGGTGTGGTTCATGAAAATAA
The DNA here is from genome assembly GCA_916181665.1 of Avena sativa. NCBI lineage: Eukaryota > Viridiplantae > Streptophyta > Magnoliopsida > Poales > Poaceae > Avena > Avena sativa. Next base: position 203,275,450 of record OV702290.1, read on the forward strand.
CACACAACCAATGACACTGGTGGATCCTTATGTGGTTTGTGAAAAGAACAGACATGCAATGAGTCTAGATGTGTTTTGTGAGAAGAACACACATGCAATGACACTGGTGGATCCATATGTGGTTTGTGAGAAGAACAAACATCCAATGACACTAGTGGATCCATATGTGGTTTGTGAGAAGAACACACATCAATGACTCTAGATGTGGTTTATGAGAAGAGCACAATGCAATAACACTGGTGGATCCGTATGTGGTTTGTGAGAAGAACACACATTTCAATGACTCTAGATGTTGTTTGTGAAAAGAACACACATGTAATGACACTGGTGGATCCATATGTGGTTAGTGAGAAGAACACACATCAAGTGACACTGGTGGATCCGTATGTGGTTCGTGAGAAGAACACACATCCAATGACACTGGGTGTGGTTCATGAAAAGAGCACACATCCAATGCCACTGGTGGATCCTTATGTGGTTTGTGAGAAGAACACACATTTCAATGACTCTAGATGTGGTTTGTTAAAAGAACACACATGCAATGAAACTGGTTGATCTATATGTGGTTTGTGAGAAGAACACACATCCAATGACACTGGTGGATCCATGTCTGCTTTGTGAGAAGAACACACATGCAATGACACTGGGTGTGGTTCATGAAACGAACACACATCCAATGACACTGGTGGATCCTTATGTGGTTTGTGAAAAGAACACACATGCAATGATTCTAGATGTGGTTTGCGAGAAGAACACACATGCAAGGACACTGGTGGATGCATATGTGGTTTGTGAGAAGAACACACATCAAATGACCATGGTGGATCCATATATGGTTTGTGAGAAGAACACACATGCAATGACACTGTGTGTGGTTCATGAAAATAACACACATCCAATGAACACTGGTCGATCCATATGTGGTTTGTGAGAAGAACACACATGCAATGACTCTAGCTGTGGTTTGTGAGAAGAACACACATGCAATGACATTGGTGGATCCATATGTGGTTTTTGAGAAGAACACACATCCAATGACACTGGTCGATCCATATGTGGTTTGTGAGAAGAACACACATCCAAAAAACACATGCAATGACACTGGTGGATCCATATGTGGTCTGTTGAAAGAACAGACATGCAATGACACTACCTCTGGTTAATGAAAAGAACAGACATGCAATGACTCTGATGGATCCATATGTGGTTTGTGAAAAGAACACACATTCAATGACTCTAGTTGTGGTTAATGAAAAGAACACACATGCAATGACTCTGGTGGATCCATGTGGTTTGTGAAAAGAACACACATGCAATGACTGTAGCTATGGTTAATGAAAAGAACACACATGCAATGACACTGTTGGATCCATATGTGGTTTTTGAAAACAAAAGACATGCAATGAACTCTAGTGGATCTAGATGTGGTTTGTGAGAAGAACACACATGTAATAACACTAGGTGTGGTTCATGAAAAGAACAGACATCCAATGAACTCTGGTGGATCCATATGTGGTTTGTGAGAATATCACACATCCGATGACACTGGGTGTGGTTCATGAAAAGAACACACATCTAATGACACTGGTGGATCCTTATGTGGTTTGTTAAAATAACACACATGCAATAAAGCTAGATGTGGTTTGTGAGAAGAACACACAAGCAATGACAGTGGTAGATCCATATGTGGTTTGTGAGAAGAACACACATCCAATGACACTAGTGGATCCATATGTGGTTTGTGAGAAGAACACACATGCAATGACTCTAGATGTGGTTTATGAGAAGAACACACAGGCAATGACACTGGTGGATCCATATGTGGTTTGTGAGAAGAACACACATATCAATGACTCTAGATGTAGTTTGTGAAAAGAACACACGCAATGACACTGGTGGATCCATATGTGGTTTGTGAGAAGAACACACATCCAATGACACTGGTGGATCCATGTGTGGTTTGTGAGAAGAACACACATGCAATGACTCTAGCTGTGGTTTGTGAGAAGAACACACATGCAATGACTCTAGCTGTGGTTTGTGAGAAGAACACACATGCAATGACACTGGTGGATCCATATGTGGTTTTTGAGAAGAACACACATCCAATGACACTGGTCGATCCATATGTGGTTTTTGAGAAGAACACACATCAAATGACACTGGTGGATCCATATGTGGTTTGTGAGAAGAACACACATCCAATGATGCTGGTGGATCCATATGTAGTTTGTGAGAAGAACACACATGCAATGACTCTAGATGTGGTTTATCCGAAGAACACACATGCAATAACACTGGTGGATCCGTATGTGGTTTGTGAGAAGAACACACATTTCAATGACTCTAGATGTAGTTTGTGAAAAGAACACACATGCAATGACACTGGTGGATCCATATGTGGTTAGTGAGAAGAACACACATCAAATGACACTGATGGATCCATATGTGGTTTGTGAGAAGAACACACATCCAATGACACTAGGTGTGGTTCATGAAAACAGCACACATCCAATGCCACTGGTGGATCCTTATGTGGTTTGTGAGAAGAACACACATTTCAATGACTCTAGATGTGGTTTGTGAAAAGAACACACATGCAATGAAACTGGTGGATCCATATGTGGTTTGTGAGAAGAACACACATCCAATGACACTGGTGGATCCATGTGGGGTTTGTGAGAAGAACACACATGCAATGACACTAGGTGTGGTTAATGAAACGAACACACATCCAATGACACTGGTGGATCCTTATGTGGTTTGTGAAAAGAACACACATGCAATGATTCTAGATGTGGTTTGTGAGAAGAACACACATGCAATGACACTGGTAGATCCATATGTGGTTTGTGAGAAGAACACACATCAAATGACACTGGTGGATCCATATGTGGTTTCTGAGAAGAACACACATGCAATGACACTGTGTGTGGTTCATGAAAAGAACACACATCTAATGAACACTGGTCGATCAATATGTGGTTTGTGAGAAGAACACACATGCAATGACTCTAGCTGTGGGTTGTGAGAAGAACACACATGCAATGACACTGGTGGATCCATATGTGGTTTTTGAGAAGAACACACATCCAATGACACTGGTCGATCCATATGTGGTTTGTGAGAAGAACACACATCCAAAAAACACATGCAATGACACTGGTGGATCCATATGTGGTCTGTTGAAAGAACAAACATGCAATAACACTACCTGTGGTTAATGAAAAGAACAAACATGCAATGACTCTGATGGATCCATATGTGGTTTGTGAAAAGAACACACATGCAATGACTCTAGTTGTGGTTAATGAAAAGAACACACATGCAATGACTCTGGTGGATCCATGTGGTTTTTGAAAAGAACACACATGCAATGACTGTAGCTATGGTTAATGAAAAGAACACACATGCAATGACACTATTGGATCCATATGTGGTATCTGAAAAGAAAAGACATGCAATGAACTCTGGTGGATCTAGATGTGGTTTGTGAGAAGAACACACATGCAATAACACTGGTTGTGGTTCATGAAAAAAACACACATGCAATGACACTGATGTATCCTTATGTGGTTTGTGAAAAGAACACACATGCAATGACTCTGGTGGATCCACATGTGGTTTGTGAAAAGAACACTCATGCAATGACAGTGGTGGATAAATGTGGTTTGTGAGAATAACATACATGCAATGAAATCTGGTGGATCCATATGTGTTTGTGAGAAGAACACACATGCAATGACACTGGGTGTGGTTCATGAAAAGAACACACATCCAATGAACTATGGTGGATCCATATTTGGTTTGGGAGAATAACACACATGCAATGACTCTAGATGTTGTTTATGAGAAGAACACACATGCAATGACACTGGTGAATCCATGTGAGGTTTGTGAGAAGAACACACATTTCAATGACTCTATATGTGGTTTGTGAAAAGAACACATGCAATGACACTGGTGGATCCATATGTGGTTTGTGAGAAGAACACACATCCAATGACACTGGTGGATCCTTGTGTGGTTTGTGAAAATAAGACACATGCACTGACTCTAGATGTGCTTTGTGAGAAGAATACACATGCAATGACACTGGTGGATCTATATGTGGTTTGTGAGAAGAACACACATCCAATGACATTGGTGGATCCATATGTGATTTGTGAGAAGAACACACATGCAATGACTCTGGATGTGGTTTATGAGAAGAACACACATGCAATGACACTGGTGGATCCATATGTGGTTTGTGAGAAGAACACACATATCAATGACTCTAGATGTGGTTTGTGAAAAGAACACACACATGCAATGACACTGGTGGATCCATATGTGGTGTGTGAGAAGAACACACATCCAATGACACTGGTGGATCCATGTGTGGTTTGTTAGAAGAACACACATGCAATGTCACTGGGTGTGGTTCATGAAAATAACACACATCCAATGACACTGGTGGATCCTTATGTGGTTTGTGAAAAGAACACACATGCAATGACTATAGATGTGGTTTGTGATAAGAACACGCATGCAATGAAACTGGTGGATCCATATGTGGTTTGTGAGAAGAACACACATCCAATGACACTAGTGGATCCATATGTGGTTTGTGAGAAGAACACACATGCACTGACTCTGGATGTGGTTTATGAGAAGAACACACATGCAATAACACTGCTGGTGTCACATCCAAAGATTTTAGAAATTTGGGACTAGAAAAAAATGCATTTGCATTGCATCATTTGCATTCATGAAAAATTTGGGTTGCAAAACACTAGTTTAAACCCTTATTTTGAATTGCTAAAATGCATCTACAAAAGGAATACACTTGGATTGTGAAATCACTATTTTGAAGTAGTCAAATTATTGCCAAAAATGATCCTATGTTGATCTACAGAATTTTAGAAAAATTTAGAAACAAAAATCGATTCTTTTGGAGCTGTTTTGCAAAAGATATTAAAGAAATAAGAAATGAAAAAGAATAAAAACAAAAGTAAAAAAAACCTAAGCCTAACTAGACAGACCAACTGGGTCGGCTCGTACCTAATCTACCGCACCCGCCAGACGCGCGAGCGACGCGCAACGCAGCATGCAAGGCTGCTAGCAGCCCACCTAGCTCGCGCTATCCGCCGCTCGCTCCCTTTTCCCTGTGCAGCGCGCAGCCAGCCCGCGTCCCCGCCCTTGTGCCACCGACAGGTGGGGTCCACCCGTCATCCTCTTCTCCATCATGGACGGGAAGAACTCCAACAGAGCCGAACTCGATCCCGCAAAATCCGACGATTTTGTTCGATCTATGCCCTCATCTCGCCCATATAAACCCCTCCCCTACCTCCTTGTTCTTTTTTTCGAGTTCTTGGAAACCCTAGCCGCCTCCACCGAAAGCTTTCCATCCACCGCCACCGCAGCTCCTCAGGTCGAGCTCGATCTCGCTGTTTCGGTCACCCCCTGGACCTCCTCTACCATCCGTCCTCCTCCCCTTGATCTTCCACGTCTCCTCACCGTTTTTTTCCATCTGCAGAGCCGCCTACCGCCGGGAATTCCTCGTTAGAGTACCTCTGCCACCGCGCAGCTCCAGCCGCCCGTACCCATCCCGCAAGGAAGAGAAGATCCACGTTGTGGCCATCATCTTGATCGCCATCATCGCCCTCTGCTCGTGGACCACCCCGCCCCGCTAGGAACCGCCGGAGACGCCCGTACCGACATCGCCTGAGCCGCTGCTACCGTCCGCTGGCTGCATCCCCGGTGAGTCAGGAAGAAACGGTTCCTAGCCGTTTGATCCGTCGCCGACGGCACGGATTAGAACGACGGATGAACGGGTACCGGCCAATGGCAAGATGCCACTTGGCGGTCCGCGTTAGCTCACCTGCCCAGTCAGCGCACAGTCAACGCCGAATATCCTAGGGAATATTCCCTTTTAATTGAATTTGAATAAAAATTGCAGAAATTGTATTAAACTTGTAAAATTTACTTAAAAATATCTACAGCACCAAAAATAGCTTGTAATATACCGTTGGATTCAAAATTTTGTGTAGAATATTAATATGTAACTGTATCAGACATTTACTGTAAGTATTTGTCGTGATTATTTAAATGGATTAATACCCTTTTTAGAGTAATAAATTAATAGAAAATAAACTATAGGTCAGAAAAATACAAATGATATACCTCTGGATTCACAAAATTATGTAGAACATGATTCTGGAGTAAAATTACAAGTTTACTGTACAAATATGTTCAGAGCTATTAAAAGGCATTTTGTAGTATTTTAGTTCTAGAAAATAATCTGTAAACTGTTTAGACATGAATCCTTTTGCTATAGGCTATAAAACACAATACCTATCCAGGAGTATGTTTAACAAAAATTAACTACACTGTTTACAACAGAGGTTGAATTAAATTGCATAAAGCCTATTAAATGGATCTAATTAATGCAATAAATGGTTTTGATGCATTAAAAGGTTTTCCATGCATGTCATCAATAGGTTAATGATCAGATAACATTAAATAGCTACTGAAACTTTTATTAAAGTGTCATGCATGCATTTGTTGCACTGGTTTTATCTCTATGTGTTGTTGTTTATTTGTTGCATTGCTTTCGTGTAGATTGGGAGGATTGTGACCCTTGTGATTGCCCGGACTGTGTGTTTGACTCCGAGAACTACTGAGGCAAGTGGAGCTTCATAAAAGTCCTATTTACTTTCTATATGCATTGTAGCTTGTTTTGTTTTACAACTTTTATCTATTGCTATGTTATATCCTATTATGTCTTAGCCTTTCTCGTTAGGTGAGTCGCCGTAAGTAGTTGTGCTTAATTGTGCTTATGTAGACGAGGGTGGGATACACCATGATAAAGATTGTTTTGAAAGAACGTGTTTGGAAAGTTTGAAAACAACTTAATTAATGAACTCTCTGGGTGGATTGGTAATTGCTTGGTTCGTGAATGTCGGGCCCATGTCTATGGTTTACCCGAGTATCTCACTTGTGGATGGCCAGCCAGGTTTTTGAGAAATGATTAGTGTCTTGATTTGGTAGCTTACGTGTACAGCCATATGCTAGTGAGTTATGGGTGGCTGGATGGACATAGTAGGTCGTGGCGACCCGAGCTCTTCGTATCGAGAGATGTAGTGAATGTGATAGGTTGGTATGGTGTGTGGATGGGCTCGGGGAGCTACTTCCCGAATTGTCTCTTCTTGGGATTCTCCCTATCATGACTCAATATGCGTGTCATGGTACGAGCGGGTCGACTAGGTCATATGGGTAAAGTGTGTAACCCCTGCAGGGTGTAAAACTAAGTGCTTAGCTGTGTCCCCGGTAATGGACGATTGAGTTGCTGGATTATGGGTGCTATGACATGTTCTCATTCATTCTAACTTGTAATTGATAAAACTTGTGGTTAAAACATAATTGGGTTGTGTGATGAAGACCAAATGCTTTACAAATGATTTTACAAATGATAGGATAAAGTATTTTGCTGCTACAACTAAGCCTGAACCCCACAAGCCAGATATGCATGTAGATATTAGTCGTGTTGTTTCTCTCATTGTTCCACTTGCCAATACATTCAAAGTATTTACCACTCATTGGCTGCAACCTTTCATGTTGCAGGTTATTGTTCGGATTGTTCTGAGTGATCTTATAGGTTGCGAACCTCCACTCAACAGTTGTTCGCCTGTGGCACAATTGAAGATGGAGCCTACTATCTGTTTATGCTTCCGTATGCTATTGAACTATTTGAGCTAGCCTTTGAGATATGCATTATGTAATAATTGCAGATTCTGGATCATTTGATGTAATAATGATGCACTGTTATATTCTTTGGTATTCATATGTACGTGTGTGCCAGTGAACTGATCCAGGGATTGGCACTATACATAGGAACTCAGCTTTATCAGGCGAGGGTGTTACAGGTGGATCCATATGTGGTTTGTGAGAAGAACAAACATTTCAATGACTCTAGATGTGGTTTGTGAAAAGAACACACATGCAATAACACTGGTGGATCCATATGTGGTTTATGAGAAGAACACACATCCAATGACACTGGTGGATCCATATGTGGTTTGTGATAAGAACACACATCCAATGACATTGGGTGTGGTTCATGAAAAGAGCACACATCCAATGACACAGGTGGATTGTTATGTTGTTTGTGAGAAGAACACACATTTCAATTACTCTAGATGTGGTTTGTGAAAAGAACACACATGCAATGAAACTGGTGGATCCATATGTGGTTTGTGAGAAGAACATACATCAAGCGACACTGGTGGTTAGTGTGGTTTGTGAGAAGAACACACATGCAATGACACTGGGTGTGGTTCATGAAAAGAACACACATCCAATGACACTGGTGGATCCTTATGTGGTTTGTGAAAAGAACACACATGCAATGACTCTAGATGTGGGTTGTGAGAAGAACACACATGCAATGACACTAGTGGATCCATATGTGGTTTGTGAGAAGAACACACATCAAATGACACTGGTGGATCCATATGTGGTTTCTGAGAAGAACACAAATGCAATGACACTGTGTGTGGTTCATGAAAAGAACACACATCCAATGAAAACTGGTGGATCCAGTTTGTGAGAATAACACACATGCAATGACTTTAGCTTTGGTTTTTCAGAAGAACACACATGCAATAACACTGGTGGATCCATATGTGGTTTTTGAGAAGAACACACATCCCATGACACTGGTCGATCCATATGTGGTTTGTGAGAAGAACACACATCCAAAACACACATGCAATGACACTGGTGGATCCATATGTGGTTTGTTGAAATAATAAACATGCAACACTACCTGTGGTTAATGAAAAGAACATACAGGCAATGACTCTGATGGATCCATATGTGGTTTGTGAAAAGAACACACATGCAATGACTCTAGTTATAGTTAATGAAAAGAACACACATGCAATGACTCTGGTGGATCCATGTGGTTTGTGAAAACAACACACATGCAATGACTCTAGCTATGGTTAATGAAAAAACACATGCAATGACACTATTGGATCCATATGTGGTTTGTGAAAAGAACAGACAAGCAATGAACTCTGGTGGATCTAGATTTGGTTTGTGAGAAGAACACACATGCAATGACACTGGTTGTGGTTCATGAAAAGAACACACATGCAATGAAACTGGTTGATCCTTATGTGGTTTGTGAAAAGAACACACATGCAATGACTCAAGTGGATCCACATATGGTTTGCAGGGCCGGCCCTGACATGCCAGAGGCCGGGTGTAAGAATTTTTTTGGGCCCTGTACATAAGAAATTATAGAGGTGTTTGCATATTCCACTTTGTGTATTGAACAAAATCATCTATAATATTTATATTGAACAAAAAATACTCAAATAGTTTTTAAAAAAAGGCACCTAGAGAGGCCGAGAATTCTACTCGGCATTGCAGACTGAGGAAGAATTTTTAGGAAAATCAACTCCTCCATTAATCACCTCAAAACGGGTATTTTTTTGGTTCAATATATGTTATATTTATATTTTCCGTCCAAACATAATCGACTTGCATTTGTCTAGATTCACATATATCTATACACTAAAATATGTCTAACATGTGAATCTAGACAAACTTAAATCAGTTACTTCTAAATGGAGGGACTAGGAAAATCAACTTCCATTACATAAGGGGAGAGGGCGCCCAGCATCAGCGGTGGAAACCAAAGAGGAGAAATAGATTTGACGAGCATAGAACTCTTCTTCGTTTGATTGGCTTGATACATTCGTGCATCCGTAGCCCTGAATGGGTGAGCTGCTAGCACTTGAACTGATCGGTTGATCAATTTCCTTTTGTGATATAACATGCATGCATGTGCGCCTGGGTGGGCCCCCTACCAATCGGAGGCCCTGTGCCACCGCACCGGCTACACAGCCCCAGGGTCGGCACTGGTGGTTTGTGAAAAGAACACTCATGCAATGACAGTAGTGGATCAATGTGGTTTGTGAGAAGAACACACATGCAATGACAATGGGTGTGGTTCAGGAAAAGAATACACATCCAATGACACTGGTGGATCCTTATGTGGTTTGTGAAAAGAACACACATGCAATGACTCTAGATGTGGTTTGTGAGAAGAACACACATCCAATGACACTGGTGGATCCATATGTGGTTTCTGAGAAGAACACACATTTCAATGACTCTAGATGTGATTTGTGAAAAGAACACACATGAAATGACACTGGTGGATCCATATGTGGTTTGTGAGAAGAACACACATCCAATGACACTGGGTGTGGTTCATGAAAAGAACACACTTCCAATGACACTGGTGGATCCTTATGTGGTTTGTGAAAAGAACACACATGCAAGGACTCTAGATGTGGTTTGTGAGAAGAACACACATGCAATGATACTGGTGGATCCATATGTGGTTTGTGAGAAGAACACACATCCAATGACACTGGTGGATCCATATGTGGTTTGTGCGAAGAACACACATGCAATAACACTGGGTGTGGTTCATGAGAAGAACACACATGCAATGAACTCTGGTGGATCCATATGTGGTTTGTGAGAAGAACACACATTTCAATGACTCTAGCTGTGGTTTGTGAGAAGAACACACATGCAATCACACTGGTGGATCCATATGTGGTTTGTGAGATGAACACACATCCAATTACACTGGTGGATCCATGTGTGGTTTGTGAGAAGAACACACATGCATTGACACTTGGTGTGGTTCATGAAAAGAACACACATCCAATGACACTGGTGGATCCTTATGTGGTTTGTGAAAAGAACACACCTGCAATGACTCTAGATGTGGTTTGTGAGAAGAACACACATGCAATGACACTGTTGGATCCATATGTGGTTTGTGAGAAGAACACACATCCAATGACACTAGTGGATCCATATGTGCTTTCTGAGAAGAACACACATGCAATGACACGGTGTCTGGTTCATGAAAATAACACACATCCAATGAACTCTAGTCGATCCATATGTGGTTTGTGAGAAGAACACACATGCAAAGACTCTAGTTGTGGTTTGTGAGAAGAACACACATGCAATGACACTGGTGGATCCATATGTGGTTTGTGAGAAGAACACACATTTCAATGACTCTAGGTGTGGTTTGTGAAAAGAACACACATGCAATGACACTGGTGGATCCATATGTGGTTTGTGAGAAGAACACACATCCAATGACACTGGGTGTGGTTCATGAAAATAACACACATCCAATGACACTGGTGGATCCTTATGTGGTTTATGAAAAGAACACACATGCAATGACTCTGGATGTGGTTTGTGAGAAGAAAAGACATGCAATGACACTGGTGGATCCATATGTGGTTTGTGAGAAGAACACACATCCAATGACACTGGTGGATCCATATGTGGTTTGTGAGAAGAACACACATCCAATGACACTGGTGGATCCATATGTGGTTTGTGAGAAGAACACACATGCAATGACTTTGGATGTGTTTTATGAGAAGAACACACTTGAAATGACACTGGTGGATCCATATGTAGTTTGTGAGAAGAACACACATTTCAATGACTCTAGATGTGGTTTGTGAAAAGAACACACATGCAATGACACTAGTGGAGCCATATGTTGTTTGTGAGAAGAACACACATCCAATGACACTGGTGGATCCATATGTGGTTTGTGAGAAGAACACACATCCAATGACACTGGGTGTGGTTCATGAAAAGAACACACTTCCAATGACACTGGTGGATCCTTATGTGGTTTGTGAAAAGAACACACATGCAAGGACTCTAGATGTGGTTTGTGAGAAGAACACACATGCAATGACACTGATGGATCCATATGTGGTTTGTGAGAAGAACACACATCCAATGACACTGGTGGATCCATATGTGGTTTGTGAGAAGAACACACATGCAATAACACTGGGTGTGATTCATGAAAAGAACACACATCCAATGAACTCTGGTGGATCCATATGTGGTTTGTGAGAAGAACACACATGCAATGACTCTAGCTGTGGTTTGTGAGAAGAACACACATGCAATCACACTGGTGGATCCGTATGTGGTTTGTGAGATGAACATACATCCAATAACACTGGTGGATCCATGTGTGATTTGTGAGAAGAACACACATCCAAAACACACATGCAATGACACTGGTGGATCCATATGTGATCTGTGGAAAGAACAGACATGCAATGACACTAGTTGTGGTTAATGAAAAGAACAAACATGCAATGACTCTGATGGATCCATGTGTGGTATGTTTAGAAGAACACACATGCAATGACTCTAGTTGTGGTTAATGAAAAGAACACACAAGCAATGATTATGGTGGATCCATGTGGTTTGTGAAAAGAACACACATGCAATGATTATGGTGGATTCATGTGGTTTGTGAAAAGAACACACATGCAATGACTGTAGATATGGTTAATGAAAAGAACACACATGCAATGACCGTAGATATGGTTAATGAACAGAACACAAATGCAATGACACTCTTGGATCCATATGGGGTTTGTGAAATGAACAAAGATGTAATGAACTCTGGTGGATCTAGATGTTGGTTTGTGAGAAGAACACACATGCAATAACACTGGTTGTGGTTCATGAAAAGAGCACACATGCAATGACACTGGTGGATCCTTATGTGGGTTGTGAAAAGAACACACATACAATGACTCTGGTGGATCCACATGTGGTTTGTGAAAAGAACACTCATGCAATGACACTGGTGGATCAATGTGGTTTGTGAGAATAAAAGACATGCAATAAAGTTTGGTGGATCCGTATGTGGTTTGTGAGAAGAACACACATGCAATGACACTGGGTGTGGTTCATGAAAAGAACACACATCCAATGAACTCTGGTGGATCCATATGTGGTTTGTGAGAATAACACACATGCAATGACTCTAGATGTGGTTTATGAGAAGACGACACATGCAATGACACTGGTGGATCCATATGTGGTTTGTGAAAAGAACACACATTTCAATGACTCTAGATGTGGTTTGTGAAAAGAACACACATGCAATGACACTGGTGGATCCATATGTGGTTTGTGAGAAGAACGCACATCCAATGACACTAGGAGTGGTTCATGAAAAGAACACACGTCCAATGACACTGGTGGATCCTTATGTGGTTTGTGAGAAGAACACACATGCAATGACACTGGTGGATCCATATATGGTTTGTGAGAAGAACACACATCCAATGACACTGGTGGATCCATATGTGGTTTCTGAGAAGAACACACATGCAATGACTCTGGATGTGGTTTACAAGAAGAACACACATGCAATGACACTGGTGGATCCTTATCTGGTTTTTGAGAAGAACACACATGCAATAACACTGGGTGTGGTTCATGAGAAGAACACACATGCAATGAACTCTGGTGGATCCATATGTGGTTTGTGAGAAAAACACACATTTCAATGACTCTAGCTGTAGTTTGTGAGAAGAACACACATGCAATCACACTGGTGGATCCATATGTGGTTTGTGAGATGAACACACATCCAATGACACTGGTGGATCCATGTGTGGTTTGTGAGAAGAACACACATGCAATGACACTTGGTGTGGTTCATGAAAACAACACACATCAAATGACACTGGTGGATCCTTATGTGGTTTGTGAAAAGAACACACCTGCAATGACTCTAGATGTGGTTTGTGAGAAGAACAGACATGCAATGACACTGGTGGATCCATATGTGGTTTGTGAGAAGAACACACATCCAATGACACTAGTGGATCCATATGTGCTTTTCTGAGAAGAACACACATGCAATGACACGGTGTCTGGTTCATGAAAAGAACACACATCCAATGAACTCTAGTCGATCCATATGTGGTTTGTGAGAAGAACACACATGCAATGACTCTAGTTGTGGTTTGTGAGAAGAACACACATGCAATGACACTGGTGGATCCATATGTGGTTTGTGAGAAGAACACCCATTTCAATGACTCTAGGTGTGGTTTGTGAAAAGAACACACATGCAATGACACTGGTGGATCCATATGTGGTTTGTGAGAAGAACACACATCCAATGACACTGGGTGTGGTTCATGAAAATAACACACATCCAATGACACTGGTGGATCCTTATGTGGTTTATGAAAAGAACACACATGCAATGACTCTGGATGTGGTTTGTGAGAAGAACAGGCATGCAATGACACTGGTGGATCCATATGTGGTTTGTGAGAAGAATACACATCCAATCACACAGGTGGATCCATATGTGGTTTGTGAGAAGAAAACACATGCAATGACTCTGGATGTAGTTCATTCGAAGAACACACAATCAATGACACTGGTGGATCCTTATGTGGTTTGTGAGAAGAACACACATTTCAATGACTCTAGATGTGGTTTATGGAAAGAAAACACATGCAATGAAACTGGTGGATCCATATGTGGTTTGTGAGAAGAACACACATCCAATGACACTGGTGGATCCATGTGTGGTTTGTGAGAAGAACACACATGCAATGACACTAGGTGCGGTTCATGAAAAGAACACACATCCAATGAGACTGGTGGATCCTTATGTGGTTTGTGAAATGAATACACATGCAATGACTCTAGATGTGGTTTGTGAGAAGAACACACATGCAATGACACTGGTGGATCCATATGTGGTTTGTGAGAAGAACACACATCCAATGACACTAGTGGATCCATATGTGGTTTCTGAGAAGAACACACATGCAATGACACTGCGTGTGGTTCATTAAAAGAACACACATCCAATGAACTCTGGTCGATCCATATGTGGTTTGTGAGAAGAACACACATCCAATGACTCTAGCTGTGGTTTGTGAGAAGAACACACATGCAATGGCACTGGTGGATCCATATGTGGTTTTTGAGAAGAACACATATCTAATGACACTGGTCGATCCATATGTGGTTTGTGAGAAGAACACACATCCAAAACACACATTCAATGACACTGGTGGATCCATATGTGGTCTGTTGAAAGAACAGACATGCAATGATACTAGCTGTGGTTAATGAAAAGAATAGATATGCAATGACTCTGATGGACCCATATGTGGTTTTTGAAAAGAACACACATGAAATGACTCTAGCTATGGTTAATGAAAAAAACACATGCAATGACACTGTTGGATCCATATGTGGTTTGTGAAAATAACAGACATGCAATGAATTCTGGTGGATCTGGATGTGGTTTGTGAGAACAACGCACATGCAATGACACTGGTTGTGGTTCATGAAAAGAACACACATGCAATGACACTGGTGGATCCTTATGTGGTTTGTGAAAAGAACACACATGCAAAGACTCTGGTGGATCCACATGTGGTTTGTGAAATGAACACTCATGCAATGACACTAGTGGATCAATGTGGTTTGTGAGAAGAACACACATGCAATGACACTAGGTGTGGTTCATGAAAAGAACACACATCCAATGACACTGGTGGATCCTTATGTGGTTTGTGAAAAGAACACACATGCAATGACTCTAGATGTGGTTTGTGAGAAGAACACACATGCAATGACACTGGTGGATCTATATGTGGTTTGTCAGAACAACACACATTTCAATGACTCTAGATGTGGTTTGTGAAAAGAACACACATGCAATAACACTGGTGGATCCATATGTGGTTTGTGAGAAGAACACACATCCAATTACACTGGTGTGGTTCATGAAAAGAACACACATCCAATGACACTAGTGGATCCTTATGTATTTTGTAAAAAGAACACACATGCAATCACTATGGATGTGGTTTGTGAGAAGAACACACATGCACTGACACTGGTGGATCCATATGTGGTTTGTGAGAAGAACACACATCCAATGACACTGGTGGATCCATATGTGGATTGTGAGAAGAACACACATGCAATGACTTTGGATGTGGTTTATGAGAATAAAACACTTGAAATGACACTGGTGGATCCATATGTAGTTTGTGAGAAGAACACACATTTCAATGACTCTAGATGTGGTTTGTGAAAAGAACACACATGCAATGACACTAGTGGATCCATATGTGGTTTGTGAGAAGAACATACATCCAATGACACTGTTGGATCCATATGTGGTTTGTGAGAAGAACACACATCCAATGACACTGGGTGTGGTTCATGAAAAGAACACACTTCCAATGACACTGGTGGATCCTTATGTGGTTTGTGAAAAGAACACACATGCAAGGACTCTAGATGTGGTTTGTGAGAAGAACACACATGCAATGACACTGGTGGATCCATATGTGGTTTGTGAGAAGAACACACATCCAATGACACTGGTGGATCCATATGTGGTTTCTGAGAAGAACACACATGCAATAACACTGGGTGTGATTCATGAAAAGAACACACATCCAATGAACTCTGGTGGATCCATATGTAGTTTGTGAGAAGAACACACATGCAATGACTCTAGCTGTGGTTTGTGAGAAGAACACACATGCAATCACACTGATGGATCCATATGTGGTTTGTGAGATGAACACACATCCAAAACACACATGCAATGACACTGGTGGATCCATATGTGATCTGTGGAAAGAACAGACATGCAATGACACTAGTTGTGGTTAATGAAAAGAACAAACATGCAATGACTCTGATGTATCCATATGAGGTTTGTGAAAAGAACACACATGCAATGACTCTAGTTGTGGTTAATGAAAAGAACACACATGCAATGATTATGGTGGATCCATGTGGTTTGTGAAAAGAATACACATGCAATGATTATGGTGGATTCATGTGGTTTGTGAAAAGAACACACATGCAATGACTGTAGATATGGTTAATGAAAAGAACACACATGCAATGACTGTAGATATGGTTAATGAACAGAACACACATGCAATGACACTCTTGGATCCATATGGGGTTTGTGAAATGAACAAAGATGTAATGAACTCTGGGGGATCTAGATGTTGTTTTGTGAGAAGAACACGCATGCAATAACACTGGTTGTGGTTCATGAAAAGAGCACACATGCAATGACACTGGTGGATCCTTATGTGGGTTGTGAAAAGAACACACATACAATGACTCTGGTGGATCCACATGTGGTTTGTGAAAAGAACACTCATGCAATGACACTGGTGGATCAATGTGGTTTGTGAGAATAACAGACATGCAATAAACTTTGGTGGATCCGTATGTGGTTTGTGAGAAGAACACACATGCAATGACACTAGGTGTGGTTCATGAAAAGAACACACATCCAATGAACTCTGGTGGATCCATATGTGGTTTGTGAGAATAACACACATGCAATGACTCTAGATGTGGTTTATGAGAAGAACACACATGTAATGACACTGGTGGATCCATATGTGGTTTGTGATAAGAACACACATTTCAATGACTCTAGATGTGGTTTGTGAAAAGAACACACATGCAATGACACTGGTGGATCCATATGTGGTTTGTGAGAAGAACACACATCCAATGACACTAGGAGTGGTTCATGAAAAGAACACACGTCCATTGACACTGGTGGATCCTTATGTGGTTTGTGAAAAGAACACACATGCAATGACTCTAGATGTGGTTTGTGAGAAGAACACACATGCAATGACACTGGTGGATCCATATATGGTTTGTGAGAAGAACACACATCCAATGACACTAGTGGATCCATATGTGGTTTGTGAGAAGAACACACATGCAATGACTCCGGATGTGGTTTACAAGAAAAACACACATGCAATGACACTGGTGGATCCTTATCTGGTTTGTGAGAAGAACACACATTTCAATGACTCTACATGTGTTTTGTTGAAAGAACACACATGTAGTGAAACTGGTGGATCCATATGTGGTTTGTGAGAAGAACACACATCCAATGACACTGGTGGATCCATGTGTGGTTTGTGAGAAGAACACACATGCAATGACCCTGGGTGTGGTTCATGAAAAGAACACACATCCAATGACACTGGTGGATCCTTATGTGGTTTGTGAATAGCACACATGCAATAACTCTAGATGTCGTTTGTGACAAGAACACACATGCAATGAAACTGGTGGATCCATATGTGGTTTGTGAGAAGAACAAACATCCAATGACACTGGTGGGTCCACATGTGGTTTTTGAGAAGAACACACATGCAATGACACGGTGTGTGGTTCATGAAAATAACACACATCCAACGAACTCTAGTCGATCCATATGTGGTTTGTGAGAAGAACACACATCCAATGACTCTAGCTGTGGTTTGTGAAATGAATAGACACGCAATGAACTCTGGTGGATCAAGATGTTGTTTTGTGAGAAGAACACACATGCAATAACACTAGTTGTGGTTCATGAAAAGAGCACACATGCAATGACACTGGTGGATCCTTATGTGGTTTCTGAAAAGAACACACATAAAATGACTCTGGTGGATCCACATGTGGTTTGTGAAAAGAACGGTCATGCAATGACACTGGTGGATCAATGTGCTTTGTGAGAATAACAGACATGCAATGAACTCTGATGGATACCTATGTGGTTTGTGAGGAGAACACACATGCAATGACACTGGGTGTGGTTCATGAAAAGAACACACATCCAATGAACTCTGGTGGATCCATATGTGGTTTGTGAGAATAACACGTATGCAATGACTCTAGATGTGTTTATGACAAGAACACACATGCAATAACACTGGTGGGTCCATATGTGGTTTGTGATAGGAACACACATTTCAATGACTATAGATGTGGTTTGTGAAAAGAACACACATGCAATGACATTGGTGGATCCATATGTCGTTTGTGAGAAGAACACACATCCAATGACACTGGGTGTGGTTCATGAAAAGAACACATATCCAATGACACTGGTGGATCCTTATGTGGTTTGTGAAAAGAACACACATGCAATGACTCTAGATGTGGTTTGTGAGAAGAACACACATGCAATGACACTGGTGGATCCACATGTGGTTTGTGATAAAAACACACATCCAATGACACTGGTGGATCCATATGTGGTTTGTGAGAAGAACACACATGCAATGACTCTGGATGTGGTTTATGAGAAGAACACACATCCAATGACACTGGTGGATCCTTATGTGGTTTGTGAGAAGAACACACATTTCAATGACTCTAGATGTGGTTTGTGGAAAGAACACACATGCAATGAAACGGGTGGATCCATATGTGGTTTGTGAAAAGAACACACAGACAATGACTCTAGCTGTGGTTTGTGAGAAGAACACACATGCAATCACACTGATGGATCCATATGTGGTTTGTGAGATGAACACACATCCAAAACACACATGCAATGACACTGGTGGATCCATATGTGATCTGTGGAAAGAACAGAATGCAATGACACTAGTTGTGGTTAATGAAAAGAACAAACATGCAATGCCTCTGATGTATCCATATGAGGTTTGTGAAAAGAACACACATGCAATGACTCTAGTTGTGGTTAATGAAAAGAACACACATGCAATGATTATGGTGGATCCATGTGGTTTGTGAAAAGAATACACATGCAATGATTATGGTGGATTCATGTGGTTTGTGAAAAGAACACACATGCAATGACTGTAGATATGGTTAAT
This sequence comes from Avena sativa, assembly GCA_916181665.1. Classification (NCBI taxonomy): domain Eukaryota; kingdom Viridiplantae; phylum Streptophyta; class Magnoliopsida; order Poales; family Poaceae; genus Avena; species Avena sativa. The sequence goes on from OV702290.1 coordinate 203,295,021, forward strand.
GAAAAGAACACACATGCAATGACTATAGATATGGTTAATGAACAGAACACACATGCAATGACACTCTTGGATCCATATGGGGTTTGTGAAATGAACAAAGATGTAATGAACTTTGGTGGATCTAGATGTTGTTTTGTGAGAAGAACACACATGCAATAACACTGGTTGTGGTTCATGAAAAGAGCACACATGCAATGACACTGGTGGATCCTTATGTGGGTTGTGAAAAGAACACACATACAATGACTCTGGTGGATCCACATGTGGTTTGTGAAAAGAACACTCATGCAATGACACTGGTGGATCAATGTGGTTTGTGAGAATAACAGACATGCAATAAACTTTGGTGGATCCGTATGTGGTTTGTGAGAAGAACACACATGCAATGACACTAGGTGTGGTTCATGAAAAGAACACACATCCAATGAACTCTGGTGGATCCATATGTGGTTTGTGAGAATAACACACATGCAATGACTCTAGATGTGGTTTATGAGAAGAACACACATGTAATGACAGTGGTGGATCCATATGTGGTTTGTGATAAGAACACACATTTGAATGACTCTAGATGTGGTTTGTGAAAAGAACACACATGCAATGACACTGGTGGATCCATATGTGGTTTGTGAGAAGAACACACATCCAATGACACTAGGAGTGGTTCATGAAAAGAACACACGTCCATTGACACTGGTGGATCCTTATGTGGTTTGTGAAAAGAACACACATGCAATGACTCTAGATGTGGTTTGTGAGAAGAACACACATGCAATGACACTGGTGGATCCATATATGGTTTGTGAGAAGAACACACATCCAATGACACTGGTGGATCCATATGTGGTTTGTGAGAAGAACACACATGCAATGACTCTGGATGTGGTTTACAAGAAAAACACACATGCAATGACACTGGTGGATCCTTATCTGGTTTGTGAGAAGAACACACATTTCAATGACTCTACATGTGTTTTGTTGAAAGAACACACATGTAGTGAAACTGGTGGATCCATATGTGGTTTGTGAGAAGAACACACATCCAATGACACTGGTGGATCCATGTGTGGTTTGTGAGAAGAACACACATGCAATGACCCTGGGTGTGGTTCATGAAAAGAACACACATCCAATGACACTGGTGGATCCTTATGTGGTTTGTGAATAGAACACACATGTAATAACTCTAGATGTCGTTTGTGACAAGAACACACATGCAATGAAACTGGTGGATCCATATGTGGTTTGTGAGAAGAACAAACATCCAATGACACTGGTGGGTCCACATGTGGTTTTTGAGAAGAACACACATGCAATGACACGGTGTGTGGTTCATGAAAATAACACACATCCAACGAACTCTAGTCGATCCATATGTGGTTTGTGAGAAGAACACACATCCAATGACTCTAGCTGTGGTTTGTGAAATGAATAGACACGCAATGAACTCTGGTGGATCTAGATGTTGTTTTGTGAGAAGAACACACATGCAATAACACTAGTTGTGGTTCATGAAAAGAGCACACATGCAATGACACTGGTGGATCCTTATGTGGTTTCTGAAAAGAACACACATAAAATGACTCTGGTGGATCCACATGTGGTTTGTGAAAAGAACACTCATGCAATGACACTGGTGGATCAATGTGGTTTGTGAGAATAACAGACATGCAATGAACTCTGGTGGATACCTATGTGGTTTGTGAGGAGAACACACATGCAATGACACTGGGTGTGGTTCATGAAAAGAACACACATCCAATGAACTCTGGTGGATCCATATGTGGTTTGCGAGAATAACACGTATGCAATGACTCTAGATGTGTTTATGACAAGAACACACATGCAATAACACTGGTGGGTCCATATGTGGTTTGTGATAGGAACACACATTTCAATGACTATAGATGTGGTTTGTGAAAAGAACACACATGCAATGACATTGGTGGATCCATATGTCGTTTGTGAGAAGAACACACATCCAATGACACTGGGTGTGGTTCATGAAAAGAACACATATCCAATGACACTGGTGGATCCTTATGTGGTTTGTGAAAAGAACACACATGCAATGACTCTAGATGTGGTTTGTGAGAAGAACACACATGCAATGACACTGGTGGATCCACATGTGGTTTGTGATAAAAAACACACATCCAATGACACTGGTGGATCCATATGTGGTTTGTGAGAAGAACACACATTCAATGACTCTGGATGTGGTTTATGAGAAGAACACACATGCAATGACACTGGTGGATCCTTATGTGGTTTGTGAGAAGAACACACATTTCAATGACTCTAGATGTGGTTTGTGGAAAGAACACACATGCAATGAAACGGGTGGATCCATATGTGGTTTGTGAAAAGAACACACAGACAATGACTCTAGATGTGGTTTGTGAGAAGAACACACATGTAATGACCCTGGGTGTGGTTCATGAAAAGAACACACATCCAATGACACTGGTGGATCCTTATGTGGTTTGTGAAAAGAACACACATGCAATGACTCTAGATGTGGTTTGTGAGAAGAACACACATGCAATGACACTGGTGGATCCATATGTGGTTTGTGAGAAGAACAAACATCCAATGACACTAGTGGATTCATATGTGGTTTCTGAGAAGAACACACATGCAATGACATGGTGTGTGGTTCATGAAAAGAGAACACGTCCAACGAACTCTAGTCGATCCATATGTGGTTTGTGAGAAGAACACACATGCAATAACACTGGTTGTGGTTCATGAAAAGAGCACACATGCAATGACACTGGTGGATCCTTATGTGGTTTGTGAAAAGAACACACATACAATGACTCTGGTGGATCCACATGTGGTTTGTGAAAAGAACACTCATGCAATGACACTGGTGGATCAATGTGGTTTGTGAGAATAACAGACATGCAATAAACTCTGGTGGATCCATATGTGGTTTGTGAGAAGAACACACATGCAATGACACTAGGTGTGGTTCATGAAAAGAACACACATCCAATGAGCTCTGGTGGATCCATATGTGGTTTGTGAGAATAACACACATGCAAAGACTCTAGATGTGGTTTATGAGAAGAACACACATGCAATGGCACTGGTGGATCCATATGTGTGATAAGAACACACATTTCAATGACTCTAGATGTGGTTTGTGAAAAGAACACACATGCAATGACACTAGTGGATCCATATGTGGTTTATGAGAAGAACACACATCCAATGATACTGGTGGATTCTTATGTGGTTTGTGAAAAAACACACATCCAATGACACTGGTGGATTCTTATGTGGTTTGTGAAAAAAAACACATGCAATGACTCTAGATGTGGTTTGTGAGAAGAACACACATGCAATGACACTGGTGGATCCATATGTGGTTTGTGAGAAGAACACACATCCAATGACACTGGTGGATCCATATGTGGTTTGTGAGAAGAACACACATGCAATAACTCTAGATGTGGTTTATGAGAAGGACACACATGCAATGACACTGGTGGATCCTTATGTTGTTTGTGAGAAGAAAACACATTTCAATGACTCTAGATGTGGTTTGTGGAAAGAACACACATGCAATGAAACTGGTGGATCCATATGTGGTTTGTGAGAAGAACACACATCCATTGACACTGGTGGATCCATGTGTGGTTTGTGAGAAGAACACACATGCAATGACCCTCGGTGTGGTTCATGAAAAGAACACATATCCAATGACACTGGTGGATCCTTATGTGGTTTGTGAAAAGAACACACATGCAATGACTCTAGATGTGGTTTGTGAGAAGAACACACATGCAATGACACTGGTGGATCCATATGTGGTTTGTGAGAAGAACAAACATCCAATGACACTAGTGGATCCATATGTGGTTTCTGAGAAGAACACACATGCAATGACACTGTGTGTGGTTCATGAAAAGAACACACGTCCAATGAACTCTAGTAGATCCATATGTGGTTTTTGAGAAGAACACACATGCAATGACTCTAGCTGTGGTTTGTGAGAAGAACACACATGCAATGACACAGTGTGTGGTTCATGAGAAGAACACACATCCAATGAACTCTAGTCGATCCATATGTGGTTTTTGAGGAGAACACACATCCAGTAACACTGGTCGATCCATATGTGGTTTGTGAGAAGAACACACATCCAAAACACGCATGCAATGTCACTGGTGGATCCATATGTGGTATGTTGAAAGAACAGACATGCAATGACACTAGCTATGGTTAATGAAAAGAATAGACATGCATTGACTCTGATGGATCCATATGTGGTTTGTGAAAAGAACACACATTCAATGACTCTAGTTGTGGTTAATGAAAAGAACACACATGCAATGACCTTGGTGGATCCATGTGGTTTGTGAAAAGAAGAGACATGCAATGACTCTAGCTATGGTTAATGAAAAAAACACATGCAATGACACAGTTGGATCCATATGTGCTTTGTGAAAAGAACATACATGCAATGAACTCTGGTGGATCTAGATGTGGTTTGTGAGAAGAACACACATGCAATGACACTGGTTGTGGTTCATGAAAATAACACACATGCAGTGACACTGGTGGATCCTTATGTGGTTTGTGAAAAGGACACACATGCAATGACTCTGGTGGATCCACCTGTGGTTTGTGAAAAGAACACTCATGCAAAGACACTAGTGGATCAATGTGGTTTGTGAGAAGAACACACATGCAATGACAGTAGGTGTGGTTCATGAAAAGAATACACATGCAATGACACTGGTGGATCCATATGTGGTTTGTGAGAACAACACACATCCAATGACACTAGTGCATCCATATGTGGTTTTTTAGAAGAACACACATGCAGTGACTCTAGATGTGGTTTGTGAGGAGAACACACATCCAATGAACTCTAGTCGATCCATATGTGGTTTGTGAGAAGAGCACACATGCAATGACTCTAGCTGTGGTTTGCGAGAAGAACACACATGCAATGACACTGGTGGATCCATATGTGGTTTTTGAGAAGAACACACATCCAATGACACTGGTGGATCCATATGTGGTTTGTGAGAAGAACACGCATCCAAAACACAAATGCAATGATCCTGGTGGATCCATATGTGGTCTATTGAAAGAACAGACATGCAATGACACTAGTTGTGGTTAATGAAAAGAACAGACATGCAATGACTTTGATGGATCCATATGTGGTTTGTGAAAAGAACACACATGCAATGACTCTAGTTGTGGTTAATTAAAAGAACACACATGCAATGACTCTGGTGGATCCATGTGGTTTGTGAAAAGAAGACAGATGCAATGACTCTAGCTATGGTTAATGAAAAAAACACATGCAATGACACTGTTGGATCCATATGTGGTTTGTTAAAAGAACAGACATGGAATGAACTCTGGTGGATCTAGATGTGGTTTGTGAGAAGAACACACATGCAATGACACTGGTTGTGGTTCATGAACAGAACACACATGCAATGACACTGGTGGATCCTTATGTGGTTTGTGAAAAGAACACACGTGCAATGACTCTAGTGGATCCACATGTGGTTGGTGAAAAGAAAACTCATGCAATGACACTAGTGGATTAATGTGGTTTGTGAGAAGAACACACATGCAATGACACTGGGTGTGGTTTATGAAAAGAACACACATCCAATGACACTGGTGGATCCTTATGTGGTTTGTGAAAAGAATACACATGCAATGACTCTAGATGTGGTTTGTGAAAAGAACACACATGCAATGACACTGGTGGATCCATGTGTGGTTTGTGACAAGAACACACATTTCAATGACTCTATATGTGGTTTGTGAAAAGAACACACATGCAATAACACTGTTGGATCCATATGTGGTTTGTGAGAAGAACACACATCCAACTACACTGGGTGTGGTTCATTAAAAGAACACACCTCCAATGACACTGGTGGATCCTTATGTGGTTTGTGAAAAGAACACACATGCAACGACTTTAGATGTGCTTTGTGAGACGAACACACATGCAATGACACTGGCGGATCCATAAGTGGTTTGTGAGAAGAACACACATCCAATGACACTGGTGGATGCATATGTGGTTTTTGAGAAGAACACACATCCAATGACACTGGTGGATGCATATGTGGTTTGTGAGAAGAACACACATGCAATTACTCTAGATGTGGTTGACGAGAAGAACACACATGCAATAACACTGGTGGATCCATATGTGGTTTGTGAGGAGAACACACATTTCAATGACTCTAGATGTGGTTTGTGAAAAGAACACACATGCAATGACATTGGTGGATCCATATGTGGTTTGTGAGAAGAACACACATCCAATGACACTGGTGGATCCATATGTGGTTTGTGAGAAGAACACACATGCAATGACTCTAGCTGTGGTTTGTGAGAAGAACACACATGCAACCACACTGGTGGATCCATCTGTGGTTTGTGAGATGAACACACATCCAATGACACTGGGTGTGGTTCATGAAAAGAACACATATCCAATGACACTGGTGGATCCTTATGTGGTTTGTGAAAAGAACACACATGCAATGACTCTAGATGTGGTTTGTGAGAAGAACACACATGCAATGACACTGGTGGATCCACATGTGGTTTGTGATAAAAAACACACATCCAATGACACTGGTGGATCCATATGTGGTTTGTGAGAAGATAACACATTCAATGACTCTGGATGTGGTTTATGAGAAGAACACATATGCAATGACACTGGTGGATCCTTATGTGGTTTGTGAGAAGAACACACATTTCAATGAATCTAGATGTGGTTTGTGGAAAGAACACACATGCAATGAAACGGGTGGATCCATATGTGGTTTGTGAAAAGAACACACTGACAATGACTCTAGATGTGGTTTGTGAGAAGAACACACATGTAATGACCCTGGGTGTGGTTCATGAAAAGAACACACATCCAATGACACTGGTGGATCCTTATGTGGTTTGTGAAAAGAACACACATGCAATGACTCTAGATGTGGTTTGTGAGAAGAACACACATGCAATGACACTGGTGGATCCATATGTGGTTTGTGAGAAGAACAAACATCCAATGACACTAGTGGATTCATATGTGGTTTCTGAGAAGAACACACATGCAATGACATGGTGTGTGGTTCATGAAAAGAGAACACGTCCAACGAACTCTAGTCGATCCATATGTGGTTTGTGAGAAGAACACACATGCAATAACACTGGTTGTGGTTCATGAAAAGAGCACACATGCAATGACACTGGTGGATCCTTATGTGGTTTGTGAAAAGAACACACATACAATGACTCTGGTGGATCCACATGTGGTTTGTGAAAAGAACACTCATGCAATGACACTGGTGGATCAATGTGGTTTGTGAGAATAACAGACATGCAATAAACTCTGGTGGATCCATATGTGGTTTGTGAGAAGAACACACATGCAATGACACTAGGTGTGGTTCATGAAAAGAACACACATCCAATGAGCTCTGGTGGATCCATATGTGGTTTGTGAGAATAACACACATGCAAAGACTCTAGATGTGGTTTACGAGAAGAACACACATGCAATGGCACTGGTGGATCCATATGTGTGATAAGAACACACATTTCAATGACTCTAGATGTGGTTTGTGAAAAGAACACACATGCAATGACACTAGTGGATCCATATGTGGTTTATGAGAAGAACACACATCCAATGATACTGGTGGATTCTTATGTGGTTTGTGAAAAAACACACATCCAATGACACTGGTGGATTCTTATGTGGTTTGTGAAAAAAAACACATGCAATGACTCTAGATGTGGTTTGTGAGAAGAACACACATGCAATGACACTGGTGGATCCATATGTGGTTTGTGAGAAGAACACACATCCAATGACACTGGTGGATCCATATGTGGTTTGTGAGAAGAACACACATGCAATAACTCTAGATGTGGTTTATGAGAAGGACACACATGCAATGACACTGGTGGATCCTTATGTTGTTTGTGAGAAGAAAACACATTTCAATGACTCTAGATGTGGTTTGTGGAAAGAACACACATGCAATGAAACTGGTGGATCCATATGTGGTTTGTGAGAAGAACACACATCCATTGACACTAGTGGATCCATGTGTGGTTTGTGAGAAGAACACACATGCAATGACCCTCGGTGTGGTTCATGAAAAGAACACATATCCAATGACACTGGTGGATCCTTATGTGGTTTGTGAAAAGAACACACATGCAATGACTCTAGATGTGGTTTGTGAGAAGAACACACATGCAATGACACTGGTGGATCCATATGTGGTTTGTGAGAAGAACAAACATCCAATGACACTAGTGGATCCATATGTGGTTTCTGAGAAGAACACACATGCAATGACACTGTGTGTGGTTCATGAAAATAACACACGTCCAATGAACTCTAGTAGATCCATATGTGGTTTTTGAGAAGAACACACATGCAATGACTCTAGCTGTGGTTTGTGAGAAGAACACACATGCAATGACACAGTGTGTGGTTCATGATAAGAACACACATCCAATGAACTCTAGTCGATCCATATGTGGTTTTTGAGGAGAACACACATCCAGTAACACTGGTCGATCCATATGTGGTTTGTGAGAAGAACACACATCCAAAACACGCATGCAATGTCACTGGTGGATCCATATGTGGTATGTTGAAAGAATAGACATGCAATGACACTAGCTATGGTTAATGAAAAGAATAGACATGCATTGACTCTGATGGATCCATATGTGGTTTGTGAAAAGAACACACATTCAATGACTCTAGTTGTGGTTAATGAAAAGAACACACATGCAATGACCTTGGTGGATCCATGTGGTTTGTGAAAAGAAGAGACATGCAATGACTCTAGCTATGGTTAATGAAAAAAACACATGCAATGACACAGTTGGATCCATATGTGCTTTGTGAAAAGAACATACATGCAATGAACTCTGGTGGATCTAGATGTGGTTTGTGAGAAGAACACACATGCAATGACACTGGTTGTGGTTCATGAAAATAACACACATGCAGTGACACTGGTGGATCCTTATGTGGTTTGTGAAAAGGACACACATGCAATGACTCTGGTGGATCCACCTGTGGTTTGTGAAAAGAACACTCATGCAAAGACACTAGTGGATCAATGTGGTTTGTGAGAAGAACACACATGCAATGACAGTAGGTGTGGTTCATGAAAAGAATACACATGCAATGACACTGGTGGATCCATATGTGGTTTGTGAGAACAACACACATCCAATGACACTAGTGCATCCATATGTGGTTTTTTAGAAGAACACACATGCAGTGACTCTAGATGTGGTTTGTGAGGAGAACACACATCCAATGAACTCTAGTCGATCCATATGTGGTTTGTGAGAAGAGCACACATGCAATGACTCTAGCTGTGGTTTGCGAGAAGAACACACATGCAATGACACTGGTGGATCCATATGTGGTTTTTGAGAAGAACACACATCCAATGACACTGGTGGATCCATATGTGGTTTGTGAGAAGAACACGCATCCAAAACACAAATGCAATGATCCTGGTGGATCCATATGTGGTCTATTGAAAGAACAGACATGCAATGACACTAGTTGTGGTTAATGAAAAGAACAGACATGCAATGACTTTGATGGATCCATATGTGGTTTGTGAAAAGAACACACATGCAATGACTCTAGTTGTGGTTAATTAAAAGAACACACATGCAATGACTCTGGTGGATCCATGTGGTTTGTGAAAAGAAGACAGATGCAATGACTCTAGCTATGGTTAATGAAAAAAACACATGCAATGACACTGTTGGATCCATATGTGGTTTGTTAAAAGAACAGACATGGAATGAACTCTGGTGGATCTAGATGTGGTTTGTGAGAAGAACACACATGCAATGACACTGGTTGTGGTTCATGAACAGAACACACATGCAATGACACTGGTGGATCCTTATGTGGTTTGTGAAAAGAACACACGTGCAATGACTCTAGTGGATCCACATGTGGTTGGTGAAAAGAAAACTCATGCAATGACACTAGTGGATTAATGTGGTTTGTGAGAAGAACACACATGCAATGACACTGGGTGTGGTTCATGAAAAGAACACACATCCAATAACACTGGTGGATCCTTATGTGGTTTGTGAAAAGAATACACATGCAATGACTCTAGATGTGGTTTGTGAAAAGAACACACATGCAATGACACTGGTGGATCCATGTGTGGTTTGTGACAAGAACACACATTTCAATGACTCTATATGTGGTTTGTGAAAAGAACACACATGCAATAACACTGTTGGATCCATATGTGGTTTGTGAGAAGAACACACATCCAACTACACTGGGTGTGGTTCATTAAAAGAACACACCTCCAATGACACTGTTGGATCCTTATGTGGTTTGTGAAAAGAACACACATGCAACGACTCTAGATGTGCTTTGTGAGACGAACACACATGCAATGACACTGGCGGATCCATAAGTGGTTTGTGAGAAGAACACACATCCAATGACACTGGTGGATGCATATGTGGTTTTTGAGAAGAACACACATCCAATGACACTGGTGGATGCATATGTGGTTTGTGAGAAGAACACACATGCAATTACTCTAGATGTGGTTGACGAGAAGAACACACATGCAATAACACTGGTGGATCCATATGTGGTTTGTGAGGAGAACACACATTTCAATGACTCTAGATGTGGTTTGTGAAAAGAACACACATGCAATGACATTGGTGGATCCATATGTGGTTTGTGAGAAGAACACACATCCAATGACACTGGTGGATCCATATGTGGTTTGTGAGAAGAACACACATGCAATGACTCTAGCTGTGGTTTGTGAGAAGAACACACATGCAACCACACTGGTGGATCCATCTGTGGTTTGTGAGATGAACACAGATCCAATGACACTGGTGGATCCATGTGTGGTTTGTGAGAAGAACAGACATCCAAAACACACATGCAATGACATTGGTGGATCCATATGTGGTCTGTGGAAAGAACAGACATGCAATGACACTAGTTGTGGTTAATGAAAAGAACAAACATGCAATGACTCTAATGGATCCATATGTGGTTTGTGAAGAGAACACACATGCAATGACTCTAGTTGTGGTTAATGAAAAGAACACACATGCAATGACTATGGTGGATCCATGTGGTTTGTGAAAAGTACACACATGCAATGACTGTAGCTATGGTTAATCAAAAGAACACACATGCAATGACACTGTTGGATCCATATGTGGTTTGTGAAAAGAATAGACATGCAATGAACTCTGGTGGATCTAGAAGTGGTTTGTGAGAATAACACACATGCAATAACACTGGTTGTGGTTCATGAAAAGAACACACATGCAATGACACTGGTGGATCCTTATGTGGTTTGTGAAAAGAACACACATGCAATGACTCTGGTAGATCCACATGTGGTTTGTGAAAAGAACACTTATGCAATGACACTGGTGGATCAATGTGGTTTGTGAGAATAACAGACATGCAATGAACTCTGGTGGATCCATATGTGGTTTGTGAGAATAAACACATGCAATGACACTGGGTGTGGTTCATGAAAAGAACACACATCCAATGAACTCTGGTGGATCCATATGTGGTTTGTGAGAATAACCCACATCCAATGACTCTAGATGTGGTTTATGAGAAGAACACACATGCAATGACACTGGTGGATCCATATGTGGTTTGTGAGAAGAACACACATTTCAATAACTCTAGATGTGCTTTGTGAAAAGTACACACATGCAATAACACTGGTGGATCCATATGTGGTTTGTGAGAAGAACACACATCCAATGACACTGGGTCTGGTTCATGAAAAGAACACACATCCAATGACACTGGTGGATCCTTATGTGGTTTGTGAAAAGAAAACACATGCAATGATTCTAGATGTGGTTTGTGAGAAGAACACACAGGCAATGACACTGGTGGATCCTTATGTGGTTTGTGAGAAGAACACACACCCAATGACACTGGTGGATCCATATGTGGTTTGTGAGAAGAACACACATGCAATGACTCTGGATGTGGTTTATGAGAAGAACACACATGCAATGCCATTGGTGGATCCATATGTGGTTTGTGAGAAGAACACACATTTCAATTACTCTAGATGTGGTTTGTGAAAATAACACACATGCAATGACACTTGTGGATCCATATGTGGTTTGTGAGAAGAACACACATCCAATGACACTGGTGGATCCATGTTTGGTTTGTGAGAAGAACACACATGCAATGACACTGGGTGTGGTTCCTTGAAAGAACACACATCTAATAACACTATTGGATCCTTATGTGGTTTGTGAAAAGAACACACATGCAATGACTCTAGATGTGGCTTGTGAGAAGAGCACACATGCAATGACACTGGTGGATCTACATGTGGTTTGCGAGAAGAACACACATCCAATGACACTCGTGGTTTCATATGTGGTTTCTAAGAAGAACAAACATGCAATGACACTGTGTGTGGTTCATGAAAAGAACACACATCCAATGAACTCTGGTCGATCCACATGTGGTTTGTGAGAAGAACACACATGCAATGACACTGGTGGATCCATATGTGGTTTTTGAGAAGAACAGACATGCAATGACACTGGTGGATCCATATGTGGTCTGTTGAAAGAACAGACATGCAATGACACTAGATGTGGTTAATGAAAAGAACAGACATGCAATGACTCTGATGGAGCCATATATGGTTTGTGAAAAGAACACACATGCAATGACTCTAGTTGTGGTTAATGAACAGAACACACATGCAATGACTCTGGTGGATCCATGTGGTTTGTGAAAAGAACACACCTGTAATGACTCTAGCTATGGTAAATGAAACAAACACATGCAATGACACTGTTGGATCCATATGTGGTTTTTGAAAAGAATAGACATGCAATGAACTCTGGTGGATCTAGATGTGGTTTGTGAGAAGAACACACATGCAATGACACTGGTTGTGGTTCATGAAAAGAACACACATGCAATGACACTAGTGGATCCTTATGTGGTTTATGAAAAGAACACACAAGCAATGACTCTAGATGTGGTTTGTGAGAAGAATACACATGCAATAACACTAGTTGATCAATATGTGGTTTCTGAAAATAACATACATCCAATGACACTGGTGGATCCATGTGTGGTTTGTGAAAAGAGCACACATTTCAATGACTCTGGTGGATCCGTATGTTGTTTGTGAGAAGAACACACATGCAATGACTCTATCCATGGTTAATGGAAAGAACAGAGATGCAATTGAAAGAACACACATGCAATGACTCTGGTGGATCCACATGTGGTTTGTGAAAAGAACACTCATGCAATGACACTAGTGGATCAATGTGGTTTGTGAGAAGTACACACATGCAATGACACTTGGTGTGGTTCATGAAAAGAACACACATCCAATGACACTAGTGGATCCTTATGTGGTTTGTGAAAAGAACACACATGCAATGACTCTAGAGGTGGTTTGTGAGAAGAACACACATGCAATGACACTAGTGGATCCATATGTGGTTTGTGAAAATAACACACATCCAATGCCACTGGTGGATCCATGTGTGGTTTGTGAAAAGAACACACATTTCAATGACTCTGGTGGATCCGTATGTGGTTTGTGAGAAGAACACACATGGAAGGACTCTAGCCGTGGTTAATGAAAAGAACAGATATGCAATGACTCTAGCGGTGGTTTATTGAAAGAACACACATGCAATGACTCTAGTGGATCCATATCTGGTTTTTGAAAAGAACACACATCCAATGAAAAGGGTGGATCCATATGTGGTTCATGAAAAGAACACACATGCAATGACACTGGTGGATCAACATGCGGTTTATGAAAAGAACACACATGCAATGACACTAGTGGATTAATGTGGTTTATGACAATAATGGACATGCAATGAACTCTTGTGGATCCATGTGGTTTATGAGAAGAACACACATCCAATGAACTCTAGTGGATCTATCTTAGCATAATTTGATGTATGCCATGATGTATTTCATTGTACAAGACACTCACTTTCCATTTTTATTCTACTCAGTTTTGCCCTTGGTTTTTTGATACCAGTCAGTTTTGCCCCCCCCCCTTTCTTCCCTTCGTAGAAGCTCGAACCTGTGCTCACTCTGTCTGCTACACCCTGATAGGTTGTCATAGTTGTCACGCGGATCGTGCGCACCAACCGTTAATTCTGTGTGATCCAACAAGGATCGTTGCACACGTCGTGCCCTTCATAGTACAGCATGAGACAGCACGGACGTCTCCCTCAGCGAGACTTCTACAAGAAGGAACACGAAGCCATCCATGGAAAAAGTCATCGACTGGTCATGTCATGTTTAATCAAGTCTGAAAAGCCTACTACTGCTACTACTATGCCACAACACATGCGTCATTGAGTGCACGGTCGTTGACGGGCAGCTGTAATTTTTTGCCACTTGATTTTAATAAGACATATCCCATTTTTTACGCAGGGGCTCTCATTCTCACTTCCAACTAGGCCCCACCATAAGAAATTTCCACGCGCTAGTTAGAGGCCGAAGAGCTGAGCTTGACGAGACCTAACCTCTCCGCCTTCATCGAGTCACTCGTAGTCATCAACACATCCCTCTACTCGGTCTAGCACAACCCCACAAATCTCGCTCTACAGTCACCTACCTTCCCCTCTACATTTCCCCTTTTAATTATCGCCAATTTTATGGCCGTGTCAAACTTCGTATATAGAAATTGTGTATGCGCCCTTTGCATGAGGCTCAATACATGACTGTCATGCATGGCCCAGGAAAAAAAATGTGACGTACTATGCATGTGTCGCGGTTCACGGTGCAATAGCCTGCGCGGCGTGTTGCACGGTGGTGCGATGAAACGTGCCTTGCTTCCATTCACCTTAACTATAGAGCCCCTCTCCGCACACCCACTCTCACTCTTTCTCACTCTCCTCACGCAACCCTCTCCACTGTCCCATCAGCATCTGCAAACTCCCGAGAAAACCCCGTCCATGCCGGCTATGGCGGAGGAGGATACGGTGGCCATCGTCAGCTCCGAGGATGCCGGCAAGGAGGCCCCCATCTCCTTGCTGGTCCCCCTAGACACATTGAAAGCAGCCGCCGTCCCCGTCGAGGCATCGATGGCAGCCGTCATTCCCGTCCAGCCCCTGTCCCCGCTACTGATGTAGCCGCCGGTGAGGAGCCCCCCGCTGGTGAGGAGGCTCCCGCCGGTCACAAGCAGATCTAGCTCTTCAGGGCCCCTACGATCCAGATGAGTACATCGCTCTGGTGAACCCTTATGACACCGGCATCGACGACCCATGGTTAGAGGTAACTAGGGTTTGCTCCGCTTCCCATGGTTCTTCTCCCGTTCCCATTGTTGGATGCTAGATCTTGTTTTATTAGGATTCGCTTGTTCACATTTTGATTGCTCGATCTTCTTACATCATCTATTCCCCCATTTTACTTTTCTTCCAATAGGTTTACAACATCGACGTCTGCAGCGATGACGAGTCCAGGCTTACCAAGACTCGTCATGTGCTGAGGAGGCTGCAGGCCGGCTAGTACGATGCCTTCTTTGCTGGCAGCATCTACAGTTGCCCCTTCTGCAAGGGGATCTCCTTCTGCAGGACGAGTCTCGCTGGCACCGACTTCAACAACCTTCTGATGCATGTAGAGGGCCCGAGCTCCGACACCCCCAATGACGGCCAGACTGTGAACGTCAATGCCTACACCAGGCTCTCGGCATTCACCTCCAAAACCTCCAGCGGGTGGCCATCGAAGAGGGTCGCATTCCTCCAATCAAGCCAAAGGCCCCCAAGATCAAGGACTAGGAAGCAAGAAGAGGAGGAAGCTCTAGAGGGAGGAGGCGGAGGCGCAAGCACATGCAAGGAGGGGTTGAACGTGTCTGCTGCTACTGCTGCTGCTAAGCAGCTTCTTTTGATTTTCTATATTTTGCTTGCATCCTATTTCTGCACGCAAGGAAGGGGTTGAATGCATTGAACCTCGTTAAGCAAGCTACTTTCTATTGCTATATCCTATTTAGCTGCGCACAGCTATATCTACATTTGTTTTGTTTTCTGAATGAATGCATTCTGCCTGGTGTGATTTGCTTCTCTAGATTTGCTACCAGATCGGAGGCAAAAAGAGGTCCAAAAGGGAACGAATTATCGAAGAGAGAATTTTCTCTAGATTTGCTACCAATTTGGGCAAAATGAAACATATATGTTTAGCGAGAGAGGAAAAGGTACTATTTCAAACTGCCAGGTAACGAGCTACCTTGTTGACAAGCTACAAGACACATACAGAAACATAACACAAAGAAGTAAAATTTATTTTACTACTCTCACTTGAGGTGTAACAACCCAATTTCAGCAACCCTGATTAGTGGTCCGGA
Organism: Avena sativa; assembly: GCA_916181665.1. Lineage (NCBI taxonomy): Eukaryota > Viridiplantae > Streptophyta > Magnoliopsida > Poales > Poaceae > Avena > Avena sativa. The sequence continues at coordinate 203,311,448 of OV702290.1, forward strand.
GTGCAAAAATCAGGGGGAACAAAAACTTTTTCTTGTTCATTGGTGCAGTGTTTGCCTGTTGTTTGACTGTGTTTATGCTTATGATTGCGTATTAAGAGATACACTCCTTACCTCAACATCAGTTGTCAAAAAGCTATTTAACAAAACTATCCTGGCTCATTTTACATATTCTCAATTGTTCTGGCATTTCAAAACATGAGCCAAGATGCTTATGTAACCAAACCTAGTTTAGTAGCTTCCATTGACAAAACTATGGAGAGCTATAACCTCCTTATGTTTTCAAGGCAGAACCTTCAACTACTCTTACCTTTAGGATCTCCAAAACCTTTTTAGTAAGCTTTTGAATTCTACTCTTGGTAGAGATACGAAGGACTCTCATATTATTCAAAATCCCCCCTCTTCAAAATGCCTCAACCTTACCTCAAGCTAGGCTTGATGGTAACCCTAGTAGTAGTTGATTTGTCTGTAAGATGAGTTGCCTTGATCTGCTGTTTGACTTGATTGCTTAGAAGTAGTATGAGATACTCTAGGAGCTCATCCTCTAGGATCAAGAAAATTTAAAATACCCAAACCTAAGCAAGAATTCAAGATTGATCTGATCTCTAGCCACCAGGTGATCATGTAACACCTTTAACCAGACCCCTTCTGAAGTGATCCAATCCAGAAGTTTCCCAGTCAATGAAGACCAATATCAAGCATGGATCCTTTCTACTCAATATACACTTCAACATCATCCACTTGATTATGCTTGGGTACCTTGCAACCCATCACAAACATCCCCTCCCATTCTCTAGTAAAAAACCCTAAATCTGCCAAATTTAGCTAAGTCTGGAAAACTATTTCCAACATCACCTTTTTGAATGCCTCCCTTTCTCAACCCTTGTGCATTTTTGAAAATGCATATGAACCATCTTGTTAACCATCCTAAGGAATACCAAGGCCCACTCTTTCCCTTGGTTAGAACATCCTCCAACCTACTTGGTCTTGATGGTTTTGCAGGCAAGAAAATAACGATTCCTGCAAATCTAGTCAACATGCCTACTTTGATAGAAGCTCACACCACCATCTCACCTTCTCTGGACCAACTCTTTGCACGGTTGTGTTATAATCCTATAGGTATATCAACATATACTTCACTTGTTCCAAGGGGATCCATGTGCTTCTTAAACTCATAAGGTTTTGAAGGCTAGTTGATAATCTGCTTTGATAGGCTTATTTTATTCAAAGTTTGAAATCAATTCTTGGTGAACTCAAGAAAGATAAAGCTCAAACGTCTATACCATGTTGATTTACATCACTTGGTATATCTATCCATCAACCCCATGCCCCAAGGGGAGATCTAAGCTCCAAGATCCAACAAGGTTTTGGTAGCATGAAAATAGGCTTACCCAAGATCCTTAAATCTCTAGTTTTCACCAAAATCAACTTGGATTCTCCAATCCCAAGGTTGGAAATGCTTGCTACATCTTGTCTGCATCATCTACCTTGATCATCAATATCAAATATTATTGATAATTATTATGGCTCCAAATCTAATTAATCTCTTTAATAGTCAAAATCTCCAAAACTCCTTTCCCAAAGGAAAGTTTGGTTTTTGCCAAAACACTTCCCCAACTCTAAGAACTTATGAGGCCCACATATCATACCCTATATTCCCACTTCAAAAATAAAAACTTTTGAAGAGCTTTATTATTTCTTTTTGCCCATTTTCTTAAATGGCAGAAATGGAATAATAATAGTTTTAAATACTTTTAAGCCTCAATAAATCTTGGGAAAATTCACCTAAGTGTGTATTCACAGTTGGGACCATCTCACATCAAAATCTAGCAAGGCCCAATGTAAAAATATCAAATGAGCTCCAATACTTCACTTCTGCAGTTTTTGAATAAATGGATTTAAGTGGACTAAAACTCCTTTGAAAAATCTCAAATAATTCCAGGAGGGGTACCTTGACTATATCTACCCACTAGTACCACTCCCTCATTTTATAAATACTACATCCCTATACTTCCTTCATAACCATTAAATTGACCAATTATGCCAACTAATAAAATCCACTACTCAAACCCCTTCCAACCCTCATCAAAAGCTTGACCAGCACCTCTCTCCAGCACCCATCTCACTCCTGGTCGAAACCCCAGTAGTACACCCCTCACCTGTCATTAGTACTTGGAAGGAGAGAGAGAGGGTCAAGACATTATTGCCTACTTTGGAAAGATAAGTCTAGGACAGTAACCCCACTGCCCCTCTGCCCTAAGCACGACCCCGGATGACACCTCCACCCTCTCTCCACCGTCCTCCACGCCCAATGGATGGAAAACTCCCTCCCCTTTGTCCTCCCATGGACTTGTGCCACCATGGACTACTCCCTCTCGGTTTTAAAGGCCAGAGGTTCTCACCCCTGCCCCTGGTCCCTCATTTCGCCTCCACACTCTCCCCTACCTCTCCCCGAACTCCAGATCTCGTCCCTCAGCTTTCCCTCACCATGGAAGGAGAGGAAGCTCTCCTCTCGGTCTTGCTCTAAAAAGGCAAGTACTCCATCGAACCAGGCCACCTCCCTCCCTCTTATCAACTTTTATTCACCCCTATCACTGAGATCTACTCTCCTGTGCCCTCTTTTCTGTCACAGGTACACCGAAGCCGCCGCCGTCGTGCATGTCCGAGAGAAGCTCCCTCCCGTCGAGCCCGACCTCCCCGAGCACCTATAGCCCTGCCGAAGCCATCCTGGTGCCCTCCCAGGACCTCCGCATCCACCCTGCACCCTCGCCGACGACATGCATGCAGCCCCGAGCCTGCACCGGCGAGCTCCCGAGCCGGCCGAGCCACGGATGCATGCAACCCCACCTCCGCACGGAAACCGCCTTTTCCGCACCTCGCCAGGACCGCCATTGACTACCGCATCGCGCCGTCGCATCCCCGTCGTCTCTCGAGCCGTAGGTGAGCATATCGAGCCGCCGCTGCCACCATTAGGGTTTATGCTCGCCGCGCCCTCCGTGACGTAGAAGAAGGATCCAGGGCTATCGATGGCCACTTAATTGAACGACCCCAGGCTTCCTGTACCCCTTCGGTGACCTCCCTGCTGACGTTGGGCCCCATCCCCGGCAGGATTTGAATTCCCCTCCCGCGCCAGATCGCCAGCGAATGGGCCGGCCGGTGCTGTTCTAGCCCATTTGTCCTTGATGCCAGCCCATACAACCCCCTAATCCTTTTCTTTTTTTTCCACAGGGCTGCGAAATAGCTGAGCAGGATTAAATCTTAATAAAAATGAAAAATAACTAGAAATTCCGAGATATAATTTTCTCCAGGTGCTCATGTGTTTTCTTAAACATGCAGCACCAAAATGTGTCCCGTTCAACGGTTGTATCTTCGTTGTAAAATACATTACCGAGACAGGTCCCTGTAACAAAATAAATCCTCCATAAAGTTTAGTAACTCTTTTTGAATTGAAACCTTTTTGTACTGCAAGGTATATCTGGGGCCTTGCATGCCACTTTGGCCCCACCATAATTTACTTCTTAGTTGCCCCTAGTAAAAATAACAAAAACAAGAAAATTCTGTTTTTAGAAAATTCTCTAGGCCAATATATGATATGTATTGACCTAATTCCAACTCCCTGTGATGTGGTATACTAAGGTCTACCAGAATCTAGGAGATCAAATTTTATGGAGGTTCTGTGTAATTTTGGTGAATTAACCATCTCTGCCTAGGATAGTCTCAGTAGAAAAATCACTATTGCAATTTTGGTGAATTAACCATCCAAAAAGAGTGAATCCAATTCCTACAGAAAGGTATTCAAAATACCTACCATTTTGCATTGGTTTCCTATCAAAATCTACTGTAGATTAAATCTAGTGAAAAAGACAAGTTGTCTACAAAACTGCCTTTGGGAATTTCCTGAGGGCATTCTGGTAAATATTTTGACATGATTCCAACTCTCAGTGAACAAGTACATCAATCCCTACCTAACCATCCAATGGAATAATTTTTGGAGCTCCAGAACGTTTCTGGTGAGTTATTTCCTTAAACTAGAGTATTATTCACTATAAAAATCACTAAATCTTTGGTAAGTGATATAATAGTGAAACCACGTTTGTTGGTTTCATTTTATCAATACCTATCTGTTGGTACCATGTTTTTACAATGGTACCTTATAGAATAAGTCTTTGGTCCAAAAACCCTCTTATCCCTAGTTTCTAGACTATGAAACCCATATGGTTTCCTTCAAATGTTCCGAGACATGCTCCCAATCCTTCGAATCCATTTTCTCAACACCACTAATGATTTTTACTCTTGTATTGTCATTTGCTTGCTGTATGGTTTTGATGCTTGAATGCCTTGTTTGATTGTGGTCTTGCTTGCTTGCATGTATACTTGGTGACGACGATAGTTGCGCTTGTATTGACGCCGAGTAGAAGAGGTCTTATTATTATTGGTATTCTTGGTTATCTAAAGAAGAAGTCCAGGGACATATTGCCATATTTCTGATCATCAGGCAAGACACCTTCTTGCTCATAAGCCTTGTCATACTGTTTTACTTATGCATGTTTCACTTACTGCTTTATGAAAACTGCACTGTTTTGCTATATGTTGATCTCTACTTGGTAGTGGTTTGGCTCCTCTGAACTATTACACTTTTGTACTATTAAGTACAACCCCCCTTGATGATACCTACTTGTCCCTAGTATGGTAGATGGTGTAACACACCATACCCCTTTGGAGACCCCGATTTAGACGAGCAAAGCTATAGGATGGGAAGACCCCGGAAAACTTTTACCAAATGTTTTATGATAAAACCTTGGTGAGGTGGGACCTCCCAAGAGTTGTTGTGAAAGAGAAAAGGTTTTGTTTTACAAAATGCTGGAGGAAAACTGGAGGAAAAAGGTTTACAAAAACACACCAGGTTCTTTGCAGTTTATCTATAACAACTTAACCCGTGCAACCACATTACTCTGGAATGGGACAGGGCTGGATTTGATGTTTGTCTATTCCGGTATAAGCTGCCTCGCAACTACTACATGGGATGAAACTCCCTGCAGGGTGGGCCTTCTCTGGATAAACGTCCATGTGGGACATCGACCGTGAGAAGGAACGAAGGGTCTACTGAGCTCCACGCGTTACTATGAGCCCCTCATTGAAAGCACACACTCGAAGAGTGGAAAAAGTGCTCCGGTTGGTCCTCGGTACCCGATGTCCCGATGTTGAGGGGAATAACACTCATAGGGTAGGCACTTATACTGGAGTGGGCATCCGGAGAGCCTTGATCGGTTACTCGACCCACAATCGGTGAAGATATGGGTAGTGTACCTGGATGGTGTGGGTAAAGTGTACAACCTCTGCAGAGTGTAAATCTATTCGAATAGCCGTGTCTATGGTCATGGACGGGTTGGACAAACTTCTGTAGAGCGGTGCTGGTTTTGTTTTCAAAAGGGATTTCTGAAAAGAAATGGCTTTGGAAATGTTTTGACCATGGGATGGTCGTAAAGGAGAAAGGTTTTAACCATGGGATGGTCAGAAGGAGGAGAAAAGAGTTTGGTCGTGGGACGACCTGAAGACGGGAACAAATGGGTACCCCAATCCTAGTATTTAAAAAACTTTTAAAAAGGTTTTCAAAATGGTTTACAAAAGTTTCCAATAAAGATATGTAGATGCTGTATCTACAAGAGAAACTATTTGAGAAAAGAACCTCTCTTGAAGCCCTCCCACTATCACAGCCATATTGCATAACCTCTTGTTATCATTATTTTCTTGAGGTGGTTTGTGAGTACATTCAAAGTACTCACTGGCATTGTCCCTGGCTATTAACTTGGTCAGATATCGAGAAGAAGGTGAAGTGGACGACTATGCGAGCTAGGACGTTCTCCTAGTCAGTTGCCTGTAGGTTAAGGCATGGCTCGGGCTCTACGCTTAATGAAATTACGCTGTTGTTGATTGATGTAGCCATAATGGCAAATAAGGTATGTCATGTATTCGTTATGTATTGGATGTTTACTTTGATACTTGTCGGTTATGTGCCACGTCTAACTGATCATGGGATCGTGGTTGTATGCATAACAGGGATTCTCGGAGGATTAATCCGGGGGACCCACATGAGGCGCTAGCCATCTTGACAAGATAACTGAGTTCCACAAAATAGAAACATAACAGAAAGGAGTAAAATTTAATTCACTTCTCATCAGACCAATTGAGGCACTTGCCATCGTTCCTAGGCGACCAACTGGATCATTCCAGGTGGATCTTACATTATTGGCACTCCACATCTCACAAAATGCAATTTCGTCCCACCTGGGTTCTGACTTGGCTTCCCTATCTTCAGCATCCTGTAGCACAATTAGCAGTGCATCACATGCCTGATTGTTGACGCTTGAAGATGCAGCCTCCCTGTTAGCTGCTTCAGCTTCAGCTGCAAGCTCTCTTTCAGCTGCTTCTGCAGCCTCTCTGTCAGCTGCTTCAGATGCATCCATTTTCTTTGCATATTCAGCTTCAAACTCAGCTATTCTGCATTTCTACAAAGGGCTCCCCTAAGCTCATCTTCCCTCTTGCAAATAGGGCAAAACACGAGGTAACATAGAAAGAAATGGATCTTCTTGTACAACTGGTAGGTCACGTAAGCATCTATGGCTGCATACTTCAGGTTTATATCAGACAACGGCCACTCCCCCAAGAAATCATGCCTATTCGTAGGGAAATCTACCTTCATTCTGCTGTACGACTCATCGAGGATTCTAGTTGTGAGTGATGCCATTCCATCCTTCCTCGAGCCCCTAGGAACTTGACAAGACTCTGAATATCGATCCAGTTGTGCGTAGGAATTGCAATTCCCTCTTGATAAAATTTCAAAAAATTAGTTGTATTGTCGACAGTGCAGAAAAAATTCCCTTTTCTACAAGGAACTGGCGCAGCGCCGGGCAATTCCCGTCAGTCCTGAAAGTATGTAGTTTGTCATCACCAAAACTTATAACTACAATTATTTTGTCAATGCAAGATCATCATCTGAATATAATTTTTGAAGTTTAGTAAATGCAAGATCAAGACTCTCAACATTGTCTTGTCATAATTTATTTGGTCCTAAATAAAATCCAGTAGTTGCAAGATGAGCAAATGGATAAAGAACAAGAGGAGAAAACCTTAAAAGTGGTTAACTACATAGAGCAGATCTACAAACCAGGAGAAGTGGTAGACGAGGACGTGTTTCCTCATGGCTAGTTGAACGATGACGACTTTACTCCCTTCATATGGGTCCTCCGGGATGTACTCGAGGTCCAATCCCACAAACTTGTCCTCGTCTTTCTCAAGCCAACCCTCGTACATCCTCAGGACTCGCACCACTGTCTCCTCCTCGTTGGTGTAGACGACGTCTATCTTCTTATTGTCATGGGTAGTGAAGCTTGTCTCTAGAGTGCGACGACCTTCCATGGTGGCAAGGAGAAGACGGGAAGAAGACAGATGATAGGAAGAAGAGTGGTTTCTGTGAGGCAGGGGAACGGTGGAACCATCAATGCGGGTTTAAGGTAGTGGTTAATGATGGCCCAAATATATCGAGCTCATTGGGGAACCCCAAGAGGAAGGTATGATGAGCACATCAGCAAGTTTTCCCTCAGTAAGAAACCAAGGTTATCAATCCAGTAGGACCAAGGAAACACCCCAAAGGTGTAGCTAGCTGAACGTTGGCAGGGCGCACTACCGGTGCCAGCAGCAACGTGGAGACCTGCACAACACAACCACATAACTTTGCCCCCAACTTGCGATGAGGTTGTCAATCTCATCGGTTTTGCAGAAAACAAAGGATTAGACGTATCGATTGGAAGGAAGAAATAGTTTGCGGAAAGTAAACACAAAGCAGTAAACATTTTGTAGATTGAATGTAAAAGAAAGGACCGGGTTCCATAGTTCACTAGAGGTGGCTCTCCTTAAGATAGATAACATGTTGGGTGAACAAATTACAGCGGGGCAATTGACAAACATCGAGAAAGCATACAAGTATATACTAATCATCTTGACTCCTTTGAGATTCGATTGGGCATTACAACATTATACATAGACCGCCATCCAATCGCATCTATGACTAATAATCCACCTTCAGGTTATCATCCGAACCCCCTCCAATATTAAGTTGCAAGCAACAGATTATTGCTTTACGAATTGCGTGTAAAGTAAACAATATGATTGTTCTATGAACAAAGGATTATTGTTTTCTACCTAGTAGCAACAGCACATCTAGTACCTTAGAGATTTCTGTCACTTCCCCAGATTACCAGAGGCATGAACCCACTATCAAGCATAAATACTAACTCTTGGAGTTGGTAGCATCTACTTGGCCAAGATAGCCACTAACAACGGAAAGCACGCAAGATCACAAATAACAAAGACATGATAGAATCAATAATCAATCTGAAATAGCATCTCAATATCCATCGGATCCCCGCAAACACAACATGTATGGATTACAAATAGATGATCTTGATCATAAACGGAGCTCACAAGATCTAAACATGATAGCACAAAGGAGGAGAACCAGCCATCTAGCTACTACATGGACCCGTAGTCCAGAGATGAACTACTCACGCATCACACCGGAGGCTTGCATGATGATGAAGAAGGCCTCCAGGGTGAATTCCCCTCTCCGGCAGGGTGCCGGGAAGATCTTCAGATCCCTCTCGATCTAGGGATGGAGATGACGGCGGCTACAGACTCTTTCGTGGAATTTTGATCGGGTACTTAGGGTTTCCGTATCAGAGGCAATATATAGGCAGAAGGAGAGGCCGAGGGGGTGCTGGGGTCGGCCAGACCACCCCCTGGCGCGGGCCAGGTGGTGTGGCCAGGCCCTAGCCCCTCTCCGCCTCGAATTCTGGCTCGAGATGTCTTCCAGTAAAATAGTGAGTTTGGCTTTTGTCCCGTCCAATTCCGAGAATATTCATTTTCTGACTTCCTGGAACCAAAAACAACAGAAAATAGGCAGCTGGAACTTGGCTCTTGTTAATAGGTTAGTCCATGAAATCATATGAAAAGTACTCCAAAGTGTGGACAAAACATAAGAAAGTAGATAAAACCAAGCATGGACCATCAAAAATTATAGATACATTTGCAATGTATCAACATCCCCAAGCTTAACTCCTGCTCGTCCTTGAGTAGGTAAGTGATAAAAAGAAATAATTTTTGAGGTGACATGCACCATCAAAGACTTGATCAAAGTATTTGCAAAACATTCAAGGCTAGGATCATAGTACTTCAGTCATAACATGAAAGACAAAGTTCTAGCAATAAGGCAAAGAAACTATGATGCAACATGAAAAGGCACAAACAAAAGATTCATGAATAACAATGCTTTGCGAGACGTTTGTTTGTTTCACATAAAGAAAACATAGCATAATAGTATTCAGCTTGTCCCTCATAGAGTAGCAAATATAAATGCATAGGACACCTTCAAAGTTCATAAGAGTGACTAGATAAGAATAGTTTAAAACAAGCAATATCAAGATATGCATCAATCAACTAGTCTTGGGACAATGCACGTAGAACTACGAATGGCCACTATGCTCTCAAAGTTGGTGCATAAAGGTAGAAGGTCGAGACTCAATATATAAGTGGAAGAAAGGCCTTCATAGAAGGAAGTAGTGATTCAAGTCTCATAAAGAGCTTCCAAAAATTATGGTACTTAATAGCTTTCAGCTCTCATTGCCCCTATCATAAGCATCTTGAAGTAATTAAGGTTAAAGTGAACAAACTATGGTGTACATGCTTGACGAAGGATAAGTTAGAAATCTCATGTCCCTTGAATATGAGGGCCTCTCCTCATGCTACTCAAGTTTAGTCACCGGTAAGTTCTTGTCATCGTAAGTACATGTGTATCATAGAGAACCGCCAACAGGGTACCCCTTGCCCGATGATACGGAAGAATCCCCATATCAAAATGACAAGGCAAGAAGACAACGAGCATCTTAGCAATCTTCTTATTTACCATGGGAATATGGTGCTTTTTACTCTCTTTCCTCTTTTCATAATCTCTTTTTTTTCTTTTTTTCTTTTTTCTTAATATAGGACTCTTTTTTTATAAGAAGAATGCTTCATAGACAGCTCATTATGGTTACGCTGCAGGTTTCCACCATGTCAGCATGGATTAGACTAGCGGCCCAGGCGTTTCTCTAACACATATACATAACTCCATGGACTTACAAGCTCCCCTTTCATTTCACACCGACGACACCCATAGACAAAAGAGCATGATATCAACTAGGTACAAAGTACCCGTGCAATGTTGAAAGCGTTCCCCATGACAGCATGATTCTGCTAATCCCCAACAAATAAGTGCAAGCATATACAACATAGACGACACAATGGTTCAAGTTTATTAATGGCAAGAAAAGTAAAGTGTGCCATCAAGTTCGTGAGAGCTTTAATCACTAGTTTTCTCATAACAAGTTTAATTTGAAAGGTAAACAAAAACATGAATATACTTGGAATAGCATATGCTAATAGGTAGGTATGGTGGACTCTTTGGAATAAATTGGTTTAGGGAGTTAGATGCATGAGTGGAACTCATACTTGGTTGCGGAGGCTAGCAAAAGATTGTGAGCAACAAACTAAGAGAGCAATAATGGCCATAATCATGCAGAGCGACAAAACATCATTGCTCAAAGCATAAAGTGATACTACAAGTTGAAAACTAAAGGATCATAAAGTCTATGGTGACTTGAGATAGTCATAACATGGTGTGAGCATGCGCCAAGTCAACCCAAATAAAGCATCAAAGGAGAATATCACAATACTATGCTTTAATATGCTAAAACAACACATGATTCATCCAAGGCACATTAAGCAATCTCAGTTGTTTACAACAAGTCTTGCTACAGCAAAGAATACTAAGCATAAAGCCAAAACAATATCAAGCATGGCATGACAAAGCATAGGTCACAGTCAAAAACAAGCTCTCTTTACCACTTAAGCATGAACTTTCCTACTCTTTTCCAAACCAAACCAAACTATTTGAAAACCAATGTATGAAAGAGGGGGTCCAACCAATTTATTCAGCAAACTAAGCAAACAAAGCAAACGAAAAACCAAAATGAAAACGAAAAATAAGACGCTCCAAGAACAATACAACTGTGCATGAAATAATAAAAATGAAGCGTTTGGAAGAAACCTGGGATTTTTATTGATGAAGAAGGGGATGCCTTGGGCATCCCCAAGCTTTGACGGATGTACTTCTTGGATATTTCTTGGGGTGACACGCGTGGAATCCCAAAGCTTGAGCTTTAGTCCATCCTTCATCTCATTACTCATTCCTTCCATACACCTGAAATTTTTTCCTTCATACAAAACTTCACACAATCTTTATTAGCAACATTAGTGCACTCAAGATAATAATTCTTTAGGTTCAGTTCTAACACCAATTAAACTTCCATTATAACACTAGCTACTGTACCACTTCCCTCAAAAAGCTTAATTCCACAAAAAGAACTCAAAAAGGAACCAACAAGAAGCAAATGCAGAAAATGGCATAAATCTGTCAAAAAAGACCAGCAGGTAAAGCCGAATTTTTTCGAAGACCTTATGTTGCTCAAATCAAAAAGTGTTGAACTAACGAAAGTTAGATAACAACCTGGGGTAGAAGCAAAAACATTCACGCCTCAAAAGGACGTACAGAGATTTTACACGAATTTTGACGGTGACGCACAATTTTTTTTTTCAAGACAGCAACTTTCCCAATCATTACTTCTTTCTCATTAGAGGTTACTCTTGGCACAAAAAGCAAATAAAAAGGATAAGGAGCGGTTCTTACTGAAATAATAACTTCGAAGACTCATCTAAAACTTTTGGGTTATCTCCCAATAAGTACTTTTCTTTAACGCCTTTAAGTTAAGCATAAGAAGCAAGAAAAAGAATCAACTGTTCTCAAATGAAGAAGCATTAAAACCAAATTTTGTTTTCATAGGAGAGGCGAAAGAAATCTTCTATCTCTTCTTAGGGAAGTTTTATAGTCCTTTCTTGAGTGGGAGTTGATATTTAATGGTGCCTTCTTTCATATCAATAATGGCACCAACAGTTCTAAAAAAGGTCTTCCTAAAGTAATAGGACAACAAGCATTGCATTCAACATCCAAAACATAGAAATCAACGGGGACATAGGCATTGTTAACCATAATAAGAACATCATTAAGACTCCCCATGAGTTTATTTTTAGCATTATCATCAAGTGGGACATTCAAATAACAATCTTCAAGTGGTAGCAAATCAAGCATATCATAAATCCTTCTAGGCATAATAGAAACACTACTATCAAGATCACATAAAGCTTTGAAATCAAAATTATTCACTTTCATATTAATGATGGGTTCCCAACCATCTTCTTGTTTTATAGGAATAGAAGCTTTATGTTTCATCTTTTCTTCTTTAATCTTTATGAGAGCATCAGTAATGTGTTTTGTAAAGGCCATGTTCATAGCACTAGCATTAGGACTTGTAGCAAGCTTTTGTAGGAACTTAATAACTTCAGAGATATTACATCCATCAAGATCAAAATCAAATTTATCATCAAAAGTTGTAGAACTGTTACTAGCCTCAACACTAGTGGTAATGATAGTAGAAACACTAATGTTTCTAGCAATTTCATCTCCTCTTTCCCACTTAGCATGTAATTCAGCTAATAGTCTAACATTTTCATCAATTCTAACTTGTATGGCATTAGTAGCTGCAAAAGGATTATCAATAGTTTCAGGTTTAGTAGCCATTTTATTAATCAATGAAGATTGAGCTTCAGACAAAGATGATATATTCCTTTCAGCATTAGAGAGTTTTTCCTCAATAGTTTTATTGAAAGCAGTTTGTTTACTAATAAAATCCTTAAGAATGACTTCAAGTTCAGAGGGAGCACTCCTATTGTTGTTGTAGGAATTTCCATAAGCATTACCATTGTTGGGAGGATATGGCTTATAATTGTTGTTACCAAAATTATTCCTATAAGCATTGTTGCCAAAATTGTTATTTCTTATGAAGTTCACATCAACTTGGTCTTCTTGAGCAACCAAAGAAGCTAAAGGAAAATTATTTGGATCAATTTGGGCTTTCCCATTAACAAGCATAGACATAATAACATCAATCTTATCACTCAAGGAGGAGGTTTCCTCAACAGAATTTACCTTCTTACCTTGTGGAGCTCTCTTAGTATGCCATTCAGAGTAGTTAAGCATCATATTATCCAGAAGCTTTGTTGCAGCACCCAAAGTGATGGTCATAAAGGTACCTCCAGCAGCAGAATCCAATAGGTTCCTTGAAGAATAGTTCAACCCTGCATAAAAAGTTTGGATGATCATCCAAGCAGTCAGTCCATGAGTGGGACAATTCTTAACCAAAGATTTCATTCTTTCCCAAGCTTGAGCAACATGTTCATTATCAGATTGTTTAAACTTTATTATTTCACTTCTCATAGATATAATCTTAGTAGGAGGATAGTACTTTCCATTTAGTCCAAGAACCAATACTATTCCTAGTTAAGGAATTCAACCACTCTTTAGCTTTTCCTCTGAAAGAGAAAGGAAACAATTTACACTTAATAATATCTCCCTATATATCCCTATGATTTTGCATCTCACAAAGTTCAACAAAGTTATTTAAATGAGCAGCAGCATCTTCATTACCAATACCAGAAAATTGTTCTCTCATAACAAGATTGAGTAAAGTAGGTTTTATCTCAAAGAAAGTAGCTTTAGGAACAGGTGGAGCAATAAGTGTGCTCATAAAATCATTGTTGTTGATGCTAGTGAAGTCACACAACTTAGTGTTTTCAAGGTTAGTCATTTTTGTGTGTTTTTAATAAAGAAAGCAAACTTGTAAAACTATTTTTTATGTGTTTTTGGTAGAGAAACAAGCAAACAAAGCAAAAGTAAACTAAGCAAACCAAAAATAACAAAGTAAAGAGATTGGTTATGAGGGACTCCCCTTGTGAAGATGTCCTTGATTCCCCGACAATGGCGCCAGAAAAAGTTGTTGATGGCCCAAATATATCGAGCTCGTTGGGGAACCCCAAGAGGAAGGTATGATGAGCATAGCAGCAAGTTTTCCCTCGGTAAGAAACCGAGGTTATCAATCCAGTAGGAGCAAGGAAACACCCCAAAGGTGTAGCTAGCTGAACGTTGGCAGGGCGCACTACCGGTGCCAGCAGCAACGTGGAGACCTGCACAACACAACCACAGAACTTTGCCCCCAACTTCCGATGAGGCTGTCAATCTCACCCTTTTTGCTAAAAATAAAGGATTAAACATATCGAATGGAAGGAAGAAATAGTTTGCAGAAAGTAAACACAAAGCAGTAAACAGTTTGTAGATTGAATGTAAAAGAAAGGACCGGGGTCCATAGTTCACTAGAGGTGGCTCTCCTTAAGATAGATAACATGTTGGATGAACAAATTATAGCGGGCCAATTGACAAACATCGAGAAAGCGTACAAGCATATACTAATCATCATGACTCCTTTGAGATTCGATTGGGCATTACAACATTATACATAGACCGCCATCCAACTGCATCTATGACTAATAATCCACCTTCAGGTTATCGTCCAACCCCCTCCAGTATTAAGTTGCAAGCAACAGATTATTGCTTGACGAATTGCGTGTAAAGTAAACAATACGATTGTTCTATGAACAAAGGATTATTGTTTTCTCCCTAGTAGAAATAGCACATCTAGTACCTTACAGATTTCTGTCACTTCCCCAGATTACGACAAGCATGAACCCACTATCGAGCATAAATACTAACTCTTGGAGTTGCTAGCATCTACTTGGCCAGGATAGCTACTAACAACAGAAAGCATGCAAGATCACAAATAACAAAGACATGATAGAATCAATATTCAATCTGAAATAGAATCTCAATATCCATCGGATCCCCACAAACACAACATATATGGATTACAAATAGATGATCTTGAGCATTAATGGAGCTCACAAGCTCTAAACATGATAGCACAAAGGAGGAGAACCATCCATCTAGCTACTACATGGACCCGTAGTCCAGAGATGAACTACTCACGCATCACACCAGAGGCTTCCATGATGATGAAGAAGGCCTCCAGGGTGAATTCCCCTCTCAGGCAGGGTGCCGGGAAGAGCTTCAGATCCCTCCCGATCTAGGGATGGAGATGATGGTGGCTACAGACTCTTTCGTGGAATTTTGATCGGGTACTTAGGGTTTCCGTATCAGAGGTAATATATAGGTGGAAGGAGAGGCCGAGGGGGTGCTGGGGTCGGCCAGACCACCCCTTGGCGCGGGCCAGGCCTGGTGTAACATCCCAAATTTTACAATTGCAGATGTTACTAGAAGCATGCATCATATCCTTACATCGCGACATCACATAATAAAAACTGCATCAGATATTTTCCTAAACCCCATAGTCATATAAAGACTAAAAGGGTAAAACCAAACCTAACCTCCTAAACCTTGGCAAAAGTGTTATTTTACAATACCATTCTAATCCTCTTCTTTTTACAAATTTTTAGAGACTGGTCTCACGTAATTTGGAGTCTGTTTGCAAAAGTTATGCAACAGAAAAAATAAAAAGAATAAAAAAAGAGGAAACCTAGCCTAACCGGGCCAGCCGAGCCGGCCCGCTCCTATCTACCGCACGCCAGGCGCAACGCAGCAGCAGCAGCCGCGCAGGCCGGCCCAGCAAGCCGCGCCAGCCGCCAGCCCGCTCTCCCCCGCCTCTCACTGACGGCCCGGCCCGACCCGTCATCCTCCTCCCCCGTTCGAGTCCAGCTCGAACACGAGCTCGCCGCGTCGGCACAACCGTCTCCGGCCGAATCGAAGCGGACTCCGTAGCCACCGCGCCAAGTAAGACCGGCTATTTAAAGCCCTCGGCACACCTCCCAAAACCCTAAATTTTTCTATGCCGATTGCCACCGGGCTGCCGCCTTTTAACTCGAACGGATCTCGCCGGAGCCGCCGCCGCCAAGCTCGCCGGACCGGGTTCGAGGCCGCCCCTTCCCCTTCTCTCTCCCTCTCTGCCTTCCCGTTTTAGTACCGCTTCATCTCACGTTGTTTTCCCCTTGTTTAGTAGGCCGAGTCGACCGCAATCGCTCGCCGCATTTCGCCGGCAACCATGAGCTCCAGCCGTTGTTCGCCGCCACCTCGAAGCAAGGGAGCTGACGTCACCCCCGGGAACGGAACCGCGACGGAGAGGCGGTCATCGTCATCTACGTCGTCGAACCAGGAGCGCTGCCGACCGCTACCGACCATCGCCGCCGACGTGCCACCGCCATCCGTCGTCGCTGTCGTCAGATTCCGCTGCCGCGGTAAGTCCTCCGTCCCCGTCCGTCGGATCACAATCCGGCGGTGTAGATCGGCCGCCCAATCACGTGCCACCACATGTCGCTGCCCGTGTTAGCGCACGCGTCAGCCCGCGTCAGCGCCGCGTCGCCGCCGCGTCAGCGCCGCGTGCCCCCCTGGACCAGTCCCAAGGTGCCACTTGGCGCTGAACAGTTGGCCGCCGCCCTGTTTTCTTTTAAATAGGCAGAACACCTTTAAATCTTGTAAAATCCATAGTAAATCGAGTTTTTGTCCAAAAAATGCGTATAATGTGCCGTTGGATTCGTAATTTTGAGTAGAACACAGATCTACAATAATATTACTGTTTTACTACAGCAACCTTGCAGTAGGAATTAAAGTTTAGATTAGAGTATTTTAATTCTAGAAAATTATCCGTAGATCCGTTTTAGTTGATTCTTGCTGCGTTGGCTTTGTTTCTACGAGACCTTCTGTAGAAAATTGTTATAACTTGCTTAGAGTGTTCAGATCTGTCTTGAGGTAGATTGGAGTTGTAGATCTAGTTTTGAGCCTGTTTATTTAGGGTTTAATCCAAAATACTTAAAACCTGTGGGAAACCGACTCTAATGACATCCCCAACTCAACACACCCCCGAATAAAACCCTTGGTCAAAATTGAATCCATCCTTGCATATTACCATGTTGCATGCATGCATTTTTGCCTTCGTGACATTGTTTTGTGCAAATTGTGATTCGATCTGTGTTTTGTTTTGTTAGATTGCTCGGAGTGCGATGAGGAGTACTGTTGTGTAGAGTGCTGCTCGGATCAAGGCAAGTTACACCACTTGTTCATGTTTATATACCAGTTTTGACTATGCATGTTTTACTCTTCAAATTCTGTAGTATGCATGTGTAGGATTTTGGTAGATTTTCTTAGTACTATTTTGCAAGTGCGGTTTTGTAGTATGCCATCAGTAGCTCTATGCTTAGGATTTTCCATCCCAATAGATTATCCTGTTTTTCTAAAGTTATACTAGCTATGCTATATACTTATATATATCAAGTACCGTTGGGAGGGTTCGAAAGACTGAAAATTTTCTAAGTATAAAAGCTCTCTCGAGCGAACCTTTTTCCTCTCAAAACCTCCTTCAAAATAAAACTAAGTTTTCTTCTGGGCGAAATGGTTGTCGGAACAATGAGTGGAATTTTGGTGGAGGACGGCCGCCCAGGAATCAAAGAAGTCTGCCATGTTTTAGAATTCAGAAGCTTCCAGTGCAACCACAATACATATGGGCTATGTCTTGGCTTAGTACTTAGTGGGAAACCTCACCGGGGTACCAACATTTGGAGGTTCTTGGCACGGTTGGATCTAGCTGGTAGAGGGGCTGCTAAGGGAAGGTTGCGCCATGGTCTTGTCTATAAAAGGACTTGATCGTGGATTGTGGGGAAAGTGCACAACCTCTCAAGAGTATTGCAAACTGATCGATCAGCCGTGTTCACGGAAACAGAACAACATTGAGCATCTGAAGGATGGAGCCTCTGAAAGATCTTCCTCTCTCTTTTCTAAACTTAACATTTTATAAACCCCAAGGCGTGAGTAATATCGCCATTGGGTGGGATTTTGGGAACTTGGTGCGTAATATCCAAGTGCTAGGTTGATTGGGCACTTGGTGGGTAATATCCACGTGTTCCATTCGACCCTACACTACTTATCAAAGTTTACAAAGTAGAGGAAATCTCTTACTCTTTTCTTCTTACATTGAGAAAATTGGCTTTATGCAAATGAACCCCAAAGCCTACTCTTAGCCTTGCATGTAGAGATAGACTTACTCTTTCCTTGGTGTAATTTGCCAATACATTCAAAGTATTGACCCAACTTGTTGGCACACGTCTTATGTGCAGAATCCGAAGACTGAAAGGTGCGTAGGGATCGTGGGTCTTCACGCAACTAGCCTGAGGCATTGATGGACTCAAGTTTTACTTAGTTTACGCTGTTTTATTTGAGCTAGCTATAAGCTATGCAAGTTGTAATAATTATACTCTGGATTATTCGTGTAATAATGACTTGTGTTTTACATGATATTCATCGACTGTGAAGTGCTAGCTATTGATCCAGGGACTAGCATGTTAATCACAAGGACTTAGGATCCTTAACGATCTGAGGTCGCAACAGATGGTATCAGAGCACAAAGTTGCCTGTAGGACGTGACCCTAGGATTGGAAACCACCTTTACCATTGTGTGTTTTTGCTTACCATATTCTTCTAAGTTATTTATGCTCTTCTAGTAATTCTCTTCCTTATCGCTTTGTGCCTAATTTTCTTTCTCCTAACCTAAAGATGACGGCCTTCTACTACGACACCGCCAAAGACATCAAGTGCCTGCGCTTTGGGGAATGCCTCTTGGACATCATCAAGACGTTGCAGTTGGCCATGCCGTCAATCAAAGGAAGCGAGTTGAGGAAGATTCACAAGGAAGGATGCCGGGCGATTGAAGTCATCCAACCGGGGCGCAGCAATTCAGAACCCAAGACAGAAGCCATTGTACTCAACGTCACCAGCGACTCCAAGGAGAAAGGACTTAGCATCAGCTTGAAGGAGCTCATTGGATGCCTTTGCGGACGCCACCATGAAGAGGTTGAAGGCCACTACATCAAACTATTTGGAAGACGTGATGATAAGGGAGTTCCAATCGAGTTAACCCCAGAGGAAAGGAAGACATGCAAGCGTCGAAGGATCCAATATCAAGACTTGGAGTCCCACATCAATGACCTTCAGAAGGGGAGCTGCCTTGAGATCACGAGGAATGATGAGCTATGTGCCCTAGTCAAGGAGAAGGACGAGAAGATCGAGGAGCTGGAAGAGAAGATCAAGTCCCTAGGAGGGGAGCTCACCGCCCAAGACAAGAAGTTCGCTAATCAAGAGAAGAGGGTGCAAGATAAGAACAAGAGGACTAGGGATCAAAGTCTTGTGCTCGCAAAAAACGAGATGGAGTTCAAGAACTTTGCCACCATGTTGAAGGTTGGAGGAGAAGATCACGCCCGTGACTATGGGGTCAAGTTTGATCAAGAAGCTACAGAAGGAGAAGGAACTTCAAGAGAAGGTTGAAGCTGCTACCCAGGAGCTGCAAGGGTGAAGGAACTTCAAGAGAGGCTCGAAGCTGCAACACCGGAGCCACAGGAGATGAAGGAACTTCAGGAGAAGCTTGAAGCCACGACGAAGGACATGGAGTTATACAAGTCACTGCTGGAGAAGGAAGGTTTCATTATTGAGGACGAGGAAGTGGATGATGAGTAGAGTAGTTGGACCACCTTTAGTTCTATAGTCAAACGTTGTTCGCGATTGTAATGAGTACCAAAAATTATTTTGGTTTAGTTAAACTTGGTTGAGTGCGTTAAACTCTATGCTTTGTGTGCCTTGCTTTTCTCGTGTGTTTTTCTCTTGTTTACATAAGGGTAGGAGTTTATTCCTTAGGCTTTCTATCCATTTCTTAACTTGTTTCCCAAACCCCATAGATGGCGAGACGTGGAAACAACAACAACAACAACATGCCCCCAGAGATAGCACAACTTCTGAACTCCCAGAATCAGCTGATTCAACTCCTCAATCAAAACATGCAAAACAACAACAACAACCTGCTGCCTCCACCACCTCCACCGGCCCAACAGGATCGCCTGACTCGGTTCTTGAGGTTGAACCCTCCAATTTTCTCATGTAGTTCTGAGCCAATTGTGGCAGATGACTGGCTCCGCACCACCAACAAGAAGTTAGACACCGTCCAAGTTGTTGGAGCTGACAGGGTGCGCTTTACCGCACACCAACTTGAGGGACCAACTGCTGAATGGTGGGATAATTACCAGGTCACCCACCCCAATATTGAAGCTATCACCTGGAACCAGTTTGAAGCGGCCTTTCGTACTCATCACGTAGCCGCGGAAGTCATGTCACTAAAGAGACGCGAGTTCCGCCACTTGAAACAACTGCACCGCTCTGTCTCCGAGTATGGGGACCTTTTCAACAAGCAAGCACGTTATGCACCTAATGATGTATCACCTGATGCCAAGAGACAGGAGGAGTTCTTAAGGGGACTTAATGATGAAATATCCATTCAGCTTGTGGCTCTAAAGTTTGATAACTATCAGGAACTTCTGGACAAGGCAGTTGTGGTTGAAGCAAAGCAAAGGAGTATAGAGAACCGAAAGAGAAAGTCCACCTCACACAAGCACAACTCGGCCCCATATCAGAAGCAACGCACTTCGTCACCACCACCCCACAACCACAATGGCCACAACCACAATGGTCATCGTCATGGATGACATAACCACAATGGCCATAAGCACCGATGGAAATGACAATGGGAAGGATCTGAGTGAAGTGACATGCTTCAAGTGTAACAAGACAGGGCATTATGCAACTACTTGCCCCGAAAAGATGAAGAATGGGAATGGTAATGGGAACAGCAACGGACACAACCATGGCAAAGGTAATGGAAATGGGAAGAAGCCGAATCCATTTGTCAAAGCCACGGTGAATCATGTCTCCGTGGAGGATGCTTGTGAGGCACCTGACTCCGTGATTGGTAAGTTCAAGCTTAACTCCACCCCCGCAGTTGTTCTTTTTGATACTAGTGCATCTCATTCATTCATATCAAGGGTATTTGTGGATAGAGGAAAGATACCTACGGATACTATTAGTACTCCCCTAAGGGTAAGTTCTCCTGGTGGAGAAATAGTGGCAAACTCTGGATGTCGTGGGTTAGAATTAAGGATTGGGGCACACATCTTTCCCACCAGTCTAGTCGTTCTAGAGTCACAAGGCTTAGATATAATTTTGGGCATGAATTGGATGACCGAATATGAGGGAGTCATAGATTGTGCCAAAAGGACTATCGCACTCACAAATCCGGATAAGAAAAGGATCCGCTTTAAGTTAGCTTTTGCACTCAAAGGAAGTATGGTGAACTCTCTTAAGGGGGTTAGCTTGGAGGATGTGCCAATTGTGAAGGAGTATCCAGATCTGTTTCCGGAAGAATTGCCAGGGATGCCTCCTGACCGAGACATCGAATTTCTCATTGACTTGATGCCTGGTACTGGATCGATGGCAAAGAGACCGTACAATATGGATGTGTATGAGTTGAAGGAACTTAAGAAACAGCTTAGAGAGCAATTGGACAAAGGCTTAATTCAACCAAGTGCGTCATCTTGGGGAGCGCCTGTCTTATTCGTGGAGAAGAAGGATAAAACCAAGAGACTAGTCGTGGACTCCCGGTCGTTGAATGAAGTGACAATCAAGAACAAGTACCCTCTACCCAATATCAATGACCTGCTCGATCAATTAAAGGAAGCTAGTGTGTTCTCTAAGATTGCTCTCTGATCTGGTTATTTCCAGCTAAAGATCCGGGAACAGGATGTACCCAAGAAAGCCTTCACCATGAGATACGGATTGTATGAATACACCATGATGTTATTTGGCTTAACCAATGCCCCAGCATACTTCATACTCTTGGGGGGATACCCCCGGGTAGGGTCACGCCGGGGTATAAAGGCCGAGTTAGCCGAGGTTCGGCAAGGCTAAAGCGGATGCCGGCCGAGTTACCTCAAGGCATGCCGAATCTCGGGGTAACCCGGACCAGCGGGTGTCCACCTAACTGAGTCTCATCCGACTTAAGCAGTGAGCCGGATAGATGAATCTAACTTGTATGCAGGAACAAGTATGACCGGATCCTCCACGATCTGGGTCATAGCAAGCTTCTAGCATAAGGAAGGAATCTCGCTGGTCAAAAGTAACCCCGGTACGCACTGCATGAGCAAAGCGGACAGGAGCAGGACCACCGAGGCATGGCCGACAGAGGTGACGACACCCGTGGCGGCTGACGCAGGCGCCGTAGAGGCTCACGTAGCCTCTGCATGGGTGACGCGGGGGAAAAGCACCCCGGTCGGTTTGCTATTTTGGGAGGAGGCATATTCCCTGGAATATGCCTCCACGTATGCCCTAAGTGGAGACCTAGCCACCCCTATATAAGGAGGGCTAGGGCCACTGTAGAAGGGGCTGGGCTATTCTGATTGGTTTTATGTTCTAAGGGTTGATCTCTAGTAGGTCTGGTACGGATTAACTGTGGGTGAGAGTAAGAGAGTTCCTTCTTCCTGCTCTCGCCAATACAGCTCTAGGAGCACTTGTAACCTTGGAAGTGAATCAAATACGAACCTTCTGTGTGGGGAATCACCACACTATCCCTCCTTGGATTCCCCTGGCACTATTAGTCCCCACCTTTAGCCTATCCATGGCATCTGCCGTGACACCACCATGACAGTTGGCACCCACCGTGGGGCTAGCGGCGCTAGCAGGGGTGAAGATCCGGACGGGAAACCTCATCGGCACCGGCGAACGCATCGGCTCCGGGCTCGTTCAGCGCTTTGGAGCGCCGGACTTCGTCAGTGACAATGCTGGCTGCTTCGGCACGCGCCCACTTCCGTGCAACGGCCTCTTCGTCAAGCTCGGTGTGCACAAGGTCTACGTTGCTGTGGACGTATCATGCGTTCATCCGCGGCACGTCGTCGTGGCAGGGGAGCCACCCCTTAGCATGGTTCATGGGGCGCGTATCACTCGCTCCCCGCACCGTGCTGAGGTGATGATGACTGTTCCAGGTGCAGGTGCGAGCAAGGATCCGGCACCAGATCCAGAGGTAACACGTAAGGCACCGAGGAAAAGTAGAGGTCCTCCACTAGAGAGGCCTGAGTGTACTAAGAGAAGTTATGGATAGCTTGGCAAACCCGGTAGCAGCAGTGGTAGATCCGGCTTAGGCACAGGCCGAGCTAGAGGAAACTAGGCAGAAAATTTTAGAGGGAGCGAAAAAGATAGCTGCGGCTCAGCAGTCGTTGAACATGACGCTGCGTGAGTACGCAAAGGCAAATAAAGTAGATGATGTAAAAGTAAAGGGAAGAAATCTCATGAGTGAAATGAACAAAGAGGGTGACACTAGGATAGAGAAGTCAGAGAACTGTTTGTCCGTGGGGCTGCCGAAGTATAGTACCTCGGCAAAAAACCTCAGAGCAGCGGATGCAGCTGCATCCGAGTTAGAGGGTCTAATGGTTGAAGCCCGTCAGAGACAGCAAGATAGGGTAAATGAGTTGGTTCGGATCACGAACAGGCAAAATGAGGAACTGCTCAGGGCAAACCCGGAGAGAGCTGGGGCCTCCAAGATCATTCATTCGGCGGTGAGTAACCCGGAGAAATCCGTTGGAGCCGCATCGTCCCCTCATGGTGGTCCTAGGAGAGAAGAGGTAGTAACCTCTGCCAGGAGAAACAAGCAGATTGTTCCGTATGACCCCACAAGGGCAGGAAAAGAAAAAGAGGTACAAAGAAATGACGATTGACGGAGTGTAAGCCGAGGTGAAGCTGGCTGAGGTAACCGTGACCAAGGCAATGCCGGTCAAGGAAACGTTGTTAATGGCAATGCCGGACAGCGCAACTCGGTAGGACAACTGTAGCAGCGGAATATACCAAGGCAAGAGCAAAGTGCCAGCCAAGGTATGCAACAGAGAGATGCGCCACGAGAGCGAGACCGGTATAACGATGGAGATTCGGAAATGGTGAATGCAGGATACCCAAGGCCGGACTATCATGTGATAGGGTCGAGATTGGGAAGAAGGGATCTGATGCCGGATGATGCCGGGTTGAAACTAGATCGACTGTATAGGTCGGAGCAGATTGAAAGTCAAGGTCCTCCGGGTCCTGCGTGTTTTGGACCCCGGATCATGAAAGAGACACCGGTACCTAACTTCTAGTTACCCAGAGGCACAAAGACGTATGACGGCAGCACTAAGCCGGAGGATTGGTTGATAAACTATGCTACAGCAGTGAAAATTGCTACAGGCAACTTGAGATGGGTTGTGAGATATGTACCCCAGATGTTAGAGGGGCCAGCGAGGGTGTGGTTGAACAATTTGCCACCCGGAAGTATTAACTGCTAGATAGATTTTGAGGAGATGTTCATCAGCAATTTCTCAAGTACATATCAGAGACCAAATAGGCCGCAGACCCTAGCTATGTGCAAGCAAAGACCGAATGAGATGGACCGGGAGTTTTTGACCCGGTGGTGTACTATGAGAAACTCATGTGAGGGCGTGATAGAGTCACAGACCATAGCATGGTTTGCGCAGGGGTGCAGGTATGCAAGCAAATTGTGGTAGAAGTTGCAAAGGAAAATGCCAACCACTTTGGCAGAAATGATCCGGATTGCTGATTCATATGCCTTGGGTGATCCTACTCAACCTAGGCTCGTGTCGAACGAGTCGAATGAGGAGTACTACCAGAGAGATGGAGTCGGATCATCCCGGAGGAATGACTACAGAGGTAAAAGAAGAGATGACAGACCGTATCACTGGTACAGTTCACAACAAGTTGCAGCTGTGAATCAAGATCAGCACGGAACAGGGAGCAATCAACGTTAGAAAACTGGAGCGCAACAATGGACACCAAGGAATGATGGCAAGAAAACTTGGACGCTAGAGCAGAAGAAACAGTGGCAAGAAAAGAAGGACTGTCCGAGGTATACTTATGAGTCGATGTTGGATCATCCGTGTAAATTTCACACGCCGAATCCGAGTAACCCGGCGGGTCATACAACAAGGCAATATGAGTGGATGCGCAAGATAGAACAAGGTGGTTCGGTGAATGCTCAGGCACCCCGGAATGATCAACCTCGGCAGGAGTTACCCCGACAGCAATTGCTCTCCGGAGCGAACACGCAACATCTAATGTTGCCTCCCCCTCCGCCGAGGTATGATAACCATGAGAGAAGGGATGCAGTGCATCAAGTAGGAAACCAGCATCAGCCGGATCAGAGGCACCCCGGAAATGAGGGGAGGAATGAGTACAGGGAGCATCATCAGAGTTACTGTGTGTTTACCATAGAGGAAACCGATAGAAAGAGCTTGCAGCGCCGACATATGGAGGTCAATGCGGTAATGCCAGCGGTGACGAGGTATATGCCTTGGTCGGACCAGCAAATCACCTGGTACATCAAAGATCATCCCAAGATTATGCCAAGTCCTGGCTCATATGCATTAGTGCTGTACCCGACATTCATTGGGACTAACATCAATGTGAGGTTCTCCAAGGTACTGATTAACAATGGCAGTAGTATTAACATCATGTATGCGGATACAATGCGCAAGTTGGGTATCTCGGAGAACATGCTCCAGGCTACAAGGACAACTTTTCCGTGGTATTGTACTAGGCATTTCTTGTGAGCCCATAGGCAAAGTCCGGGTTGACGTGTTTTTCGGCACGAGAGATAATTGCTGAACTTGAGAATCTAGAGTTTGAGGTGGTGAACTTGGAAAGTGCGTACCATGCGTTACTCGGAAGATCAGCATTGAACAAGTTCATGGCAAGCTGCCACATCAGTTATTTGAAGATGAAGTTGCCCGGGCCAAATGGAGTGATTACCATTGTTGGAGATTTCCGACGTTCCATTGAGTGTGCCTCAGCCGGGTCAAACTTAGCCGAGTCACTTGTGATTGCGCAAGAGAAAAGAAAAATCCAAGAGGTGGCGGCATTAGCTCAGTCCGCGCAGTAGTATATGCCGATGTTGAGTAACCCGCATGGTAGTGTTTCATTCCAAGCCGCAAAGGATACTAAGAAAGTGCATGTTGATGATATGTTCCCAGAGCGCACCGTAACAATTGGTGCCGCGTTGAATGATAAATAGGAAAGCGAGCTCGTCAACTTCCTCCGTGAGAATCGGGATATTTTTGCTTGGTCCACACAGGACTTGCAAGGTGTTCCAAGGGAGTTGGCCGAGCACTCTTTGAACGTAAGATCTGGAGCAAGGCCGGTGGAGCAACCTCTCCGCCGCTTCGCCGAGGATAGGAGAAAAGTCTAATCCGGATTGGCTGTCTAATCCGGTGCTGGTGGAGAAGAAGAAGGATGACCCGAACGTGGCAGTGGTTTGGCGTATGTGCATTGATTACACGAACCTGAACAAGGCGGTCCAAAAGATCCATTTCCACTGCCAAGGATAGATCAGGTCATAGACTCAACTGCTGGATGTGAACTGTTGTCATTCATTGATGGTTTCCACCAGATACCTCTAAATCCGGATGATCAAATAAAGACTGCATTTATCACCCCGTATGGGCCTTATTGCTATCGCACCATGCCGTTTGGTTTACGTAATGCAGGGGCAACGTACCAAAGATGTATGCAAAAATGTTTGCATGACCAAATTGGTCAAAATGTACAAGTATACGTGGATGATGTGGTTATCAAGACCAAGGAAAGCAAAACGCTCCTTGACGATATCAGGCAAACATTCGCGAACCTAAGAAGGTTCCGGATGAAGCTTAACCCGAAAAAATGTACCTTCGCTGTCCCGGCTGGGAAATTACTCGGATTTCTTGTTTCTAGCCGAGGTATCGAAGTTAATCCAACTA
Source organism: Avena sativa (assembly GCA_916181665.1). Lineage (NCBI taxonomy): Eukaryota > Viridiplantae > Streptophyta > Magnoliopsida > Poales > Poaceae > Avena > Avena sativa. Next base: position 203,338,136 of record OV702290.1, read on the forward strand.
AGATCCGGGCCATTGAATGAATGGAACTGCCGAAGTGTCTTAACGATGTCCAAAAGTTCACTTGTTGCCTGGCATCGTTAAGTCTATTTGTATGTCGGTTGGGAGAAAATGCATTGCCTCTCTACCAACTCATGAAAAAGTCGGATAAGTTCGTTTGGATGCCACAGGCTGATGAAGCCTTTGCCCACTTAAAGAAGATGTTAGCCACTGCACCAGTGTTAGCCTCTCCACTATCAAAGGAGCCAATGTTGCTCTACATAGCCGCAACCAACCGAGTTGTAAGTGCAGTGATTGTGGTAGAGCACGACGAAGAGGGTAAGTCGGTGCAAAGGCTAGTGTATTACTTGAGCAAGGTATTATCTGCCTCAAAACAGAACTACCCACACTATCAAAAGGTGGCATATGGTGTCTATATGGCAGCTAAGAAGTTAAAGCATTACTTTGAGGAGCATCCCATCAAAGTAATATGTGAAGCTCCCATATCCGAGATAATGAATAACAAAGATGCAAGTGGCAGAATTGCAAAATGGGCCATTGAACTAGCTCCTTATGCGCCACAATATGACAGAAGAGAAGCAATCAAGTCTCCAGTTGTGGCGGACTTTTTTGTGGACTGGGCCGAGGTACAATATGAACCACCGCCACCAGATCCGAACTACTGGAGGATGCATTTTGACAGGTGAAAAACAAAAACCGGGCTAGGCGCCGGAGTTGTGCTTACCTCGCCAAAGAAGGACCAGTTGAAGTATGTGTTGCAGATCCATTTCACGGCATCAAACAATGTCGCTGAGTATGAAGCACTTGTGCATGGGCTCAAAGTGGCAAAAGAGATTGGGATACGTCGGATACTATGCTTTGGCGACTCGGATTTGGTAATACAGCAAGTGTCGGGATTGTGGGACGCCCTTGATCCAAACATGGCTCTATACAGATTTCATGTGCAGAAGATATCTGGTTACTTTGAGGGATGTGAATTTCACCATGTACCCCGGGTGGAAAATGAGGCTGTCGACATGCTGTCGAAGCTCGGATCAACCCGACAAGCAATTCCACCGGTTGTAGCATTAGAACACCTCAGAAAACCATCTATCAGGCCGTCCCCAGGAACCGACTCAATCTATGTCCCGGAAGATACAGAATCCGGAGCTGTGCCCATGGACATTGACATGGGAGGTGGTGCGCGAAACCTGGGGACTGCCTCGCAGGACCCGGGGACTGCTCAGCGTGATCCCGTTGAAGTTATGCCGGTGGATCAGATGGAAATTGATGTGGATGTGTTCCCTGTGCGAGCAATACTAGCTTGGGCACTGCCTATATTTCAATTCCTAAAAGATGGAACGTTACCCACTAAGGAGGTGTTATCTAGGCAAACTCAGAGGAGAGCAAAGGCATACACAATCATCAATTCCGAGCTATACAAACGGAGTGTGACCAATGTCCTCCAGCAATGCGTTGACCCAGAAGAAGGGCTTGACATCCTCCGAGATATACATCAAGGGGAGTGCGGGCATCATGCCTCGTCCCGAGCCTTGGTGGCAAAAGCATTCCGACATGGATTCTACTGGCCAAGTGCCTTAGAACAAGTAGAAGATCTAGTGAGAAAATGCAATGGTTGCCAGAGGTACGCTACCAAGACACATATGCCTATGTCGGAACTCAAAACCATACCAATCATGTGGCCATTTTCCGTATGGTGTTTGGATATGGTTGGCCCGTTCAAACTAGCAAGGGGGAATATGACTCACATTTTGGTCATGGTGGATAAGTTTAAAAAATCGATTGAAGTGAAGCCTATAAGAAAATGTGATGGAGCTACGGCCGTAACATTTCTCAAAGACATTATCTTGAGATACGGTTATCCTCACAGTATCATAACTGATAATGGCACAAATTTTGCTGAAGGAGCATTTGCACGATTCTACCGGGATAAGAAGATCCAACGGATTAGTATTATCCGGGATAAAACCCTGGCTCATTGAGCCGCTGCAAAGATCAGCGGGGTGCTGGATAGAAGAACTACCAGCGGTACTGTGGAGTTTAAGAACAACTCCGAATCGATCAACAGGATATATGCCATTTTTTCTGGTATATGGGGCAGAAGCTGTATTACCAGCAGACATAGAGCATGACTCGCCTAGGGTCACCCAATACATAGAAGCCGAAGTGCAAGAAGCCCCGCAAAATGATGTTGATCTGCTGGAAGAAGCGAGAGAATTGGCATTGTCTAGATCCGCCATATATCAGCAAAATCTCCGACGCTATCATAGCCGGAAAGTAGAGTCTTTCGGGAAGGCGATCTGGTGCTCCGGTTGGTACAACGTACTGCTGGCATGCATAAATTATCTCCCCCCATGAGAAGGGCCATTCATTGTAAGCAAAGCATTGCATAATGATTCTTATTATCTTATCGATGCAAAGCCACAGGAAAAGAACAGGGCGGACAGGTCCGGTGAGGAATCTAAGCGTCCATGGAATGTGGCCCTACTTCATCCTTTCTACACTTAGCAGAGAAGTGTATGTATCCGAGTCTTCTCATATGTCGGTATGTATGCCGACAATGAGCTTATCAATGAAATGTTGGCACCTTGAATAGTAACCCGGGGACTGCCTTAATAATATTTGTTGTCTTTTATTATTTATACGTTAGCTGGAGTAAGTTGTTCTACTTAACTCGGATTAGTAGTGTGTGAGCACCAAAAACCCAACTCTTCAACTTGCTGCTGTCCAGCAAGAATTGGCTTCATGGCAAGCAAGAGAACAAGTTTGGAATTGCGTAGCACATGAAAAATGACTAAGGAAAAGAACTTAATTGAACCGACATTTGTTTTTCGGACTAACTTTGTATTTACTTTTTATGCTGAATTATTTTGAGCTAAGCCTAAAGTTTCCAAGTATTGTTAAAAAAATTTTTGAAGCTCGGATTCGTAAGTCGTAAAACCGAATCAAGGTAGACACGAGCCGAGCCAGAAGATTGGACAAACAAGAAAATGAAACTCGAGGACTACGCCCAAGTTAATCTGGCATAAAAACTTAGTAGCAAAATATCACATGTGTACTAAATACAATTCCACCCGGCATACCGGGGATCTGATAATTTTTCAAGTGTTTTCACTCAAGGAGCAGTAGGAGGAGGAAGTTTGGCGTCATCTTCACTGTCTTCGATATCCGAGGCATCGTCCTCTCCATCCTCGTCCGAGCCATCTTCAACATTCTCAACCTCTTCATCACCAGCGGCTTCCAGGAAGCTCGGTCCCTCAGTCCATTCATGAGTGGGAGCATATTCGATGAGGCTATGGGCGCTAGCCTGGCGCCGAGCTACCCACTCCGGGTCATTGGTCCATTTGGATCCGGTGCACAGGCACGTCAGGAGGTTGAGGTCGATCTTCTCATATCACGTGAGTATGTGGTGAAGAATGGTATCAGCTGTGGCACGTCCAGCGGACTCCCTCCAAAGGTCGAGCTGGGTCTTGATTTCCGTCAGCTTTTCAACGAGAATTGCGATTCTCTCCAGAGTGTCTTCGCTAGGCCAGAATATGTTGAAGATTCGGACTGCAACGTCAAGGAGATCCTTGCGGTAGTTCCTGATGATTTCCACGTGAGATGACAGGCTGACCAACAGGTCCTCCATGTCATAGGGAATGTCTTCACCGTCAGGAGAAACAGGTGTACCCCTATCTCGGCGGAAATTGGCAACAACGACGCTCGCAATGGGAGTACCCTCTAGAAATTTGCCCAAAAACGGGACAAGAGAAGCGAGTAATGAAAAGACATGTGAGGTAACCCGGAGAAATATGCCGGATAAGGAAAAGGAACTTACGTAAAATGTGGCTGTGGATCCGGGTCAATTCATTGGTACAATCATCGCGTCTTTTGTGAAGCTGCACCAGTTCAGCGTTCGCCGACTCAAGCTTGACGTCGGCCTCCTGGAGAAGTTCTCGGTCCTTGGCAATTTGGAGATTGAGGCGCTCGCACTCTTCGGTGTAGTCCTGGCCAGCCTTTTCAAGATCGGTTTGGTGCCGCGCTTTCATCTTATTCATTTCTGCCTTTAACTTGGCAATCTCATCATCCTTGGTTCGGAGGAGGGCAAGCTCATCGTCTTTCTTCTTGAGCTTGGCCTGATGCTGCCCTGCTTGTTCGAGAAAATGCAGCATCATATCAGGCACGGGCACACTATCTTCCAGCGATACTGAAATAGTTTGTTAACCCGGTAAAGCCGAGGTATGAATGTTCACCGAGCCAAGGATAAAAGGAGATAGAAAGCAAATCAAGGTCGGACAAACGTAGCTTACCCTTAATCTGATCCAGATTCTTCCTCATAAGGTTGTTCTCAGCCTCCACCCCAGCTGCGAAAACCGAATGACGGATCAGTTCGGGAGAAAAAGATGAAGGAAAACAGAAAAATGTGAAGAAGAGAACTTACCCCTTTTCTCGTGTTCAGCGAGATGTGCATTGTGCTTTGCGAGCAGCATTTTGTGAGTGTCCAGGAGACGCTGGAACTCAGCGCTCCGGCGGTTGGTGGTCACCTGAAAAGAGTACAAAAATTTAGCTTAAGCCTTGTGCATATTCGAAGTGTACAAAATCCGGGCCAAGTGGAACTTAACCCGGCTCTAGGTGTGTGCATATTCGAAGTGTACAAGATCCGGGACAAGTGGAACTTAACCCGGCTCTAGGTGTGTGCATATTCGAATTGTACAAGATCCGGGCCAAGTGGAACTTAACCCGGCTCTAGGTGTGTGCATATTCGAAGTGTATAAGATCCGGGCCAAGTGGAACTTAACCTGGCTCTAGGTGTGTGCATATTCGAAGTGTACAAGATCCGGTCCAAGTGGAACTTAACCCGGCTCTAGGTGTGTGCATATTTGAAGTGTACAAGATCCGGGCCAAGTGGAACTTAACCCGGCTCTAGGTGTGTGCATATTCGAAGTGTACAAGATCCGGGCCAAGTGGAACTTAACCCGGCTCTAGGTGTGTGCATATTCGAAGTGTGCAAGATCCGGGCCAAGTGGAACTTAACCCAGCTCTAGGTGTGTGCATATTTGAAGTTGTCAAGGAGCTACGTTAGTTTTCTAAGGAGCATCCGGCCGAGTAACAAGTTACTCCCCTGAAGGCTCGGGGACTAATGGTTATATCACCAATATCTACAGCATGTTAAGGAAAAGGTGAAGTAACGTACCTCCATCATCCGACCCGCGAGGTTAATCGCCTTAGCGGCTGTGTTCATCTGAGCAGAGAACTCGGCGGGACCGAACTTCTCTACGAGATCGTCGTTGTAGACGAACTCCTCCTTGTTCCAGTTGTTCATAAACTCGATCAAGGTCGGAGGATATCGCTCACCGCTGAGCATGTGGGGCGCCACCAAGCCCTTGGCATGCGCTTCCCTCCTCTCAACCTAAGCAAGGGCCAGGCTGGTGTGCAGAACAAGTTGATGCGCATTAGCTGGCTCGGCAGGGGCGTCCTTTGGTGCTCGAGGTTTCTTGGCAAGCATGGACGCGAGGTTGCGCTGTCCAGAGTCGACGGACGCTGCCCTGGTGGCGTCAGGGGCTTTCTTGCCTTTGAGCTGCTGAGAGGAGGAAGTGGTTGCAGCAGATTTTCCCTTAGGAGCTTCCTGGGTACTTCCTCGCCGAGACTGAGAAGACTCGGACGAGGCGAAGGAGCTTGGCGCTAGTGCTCTTGTTGCTGGAATTGGTGCTGCTGCTGATGTTCTTGCTGCCGGAGTTGGTGCTGGTGCTGGAGTGGTTGCTGGTGCTGGTGCTGGAGCTGGTGCTGGTGCTGGTGCTGAGGTAGTCTCGGTAGTTGCTGGTTGCGGCGAAGCCGAATTTGTGGATGCCGCCGCCTCGGCTGGGCCGGTCTCCCCCGCTCCAAGGTTACCCCCCTCTTGACGAGGTGGAATAGAACCCGGAGCAGCCGCATAACCCTCTGGAATAGAGCTCAGTGGGCGTGACTCGTCGTCACGAGGGGGAGAAGGGCTAAGTCGGAGCGGCGAAGAGATGCTAGAACCACTCTGGGGGACCTCCACCACAGCACTGCCAAATCAAATAATGTCGGAAGAGAAACTAAAACAATGCAAGGAAGAATAAGTTGCAGAGGAAAAGAGGCTTACACATCCGAGGTCAGGGGCTCCTTGGGTTTCCGAGCCCTTCGTGCTGGGGCCTTGCCTGCTGGCTTGGAGGCGGTTTTGTGTCCGGACTTCTTTCGCCTTTTTGCAGGCTGAGAAGGTCCAGAGGAGGAACTTGATGCAGCTCCACGCCTCTTCTTCGGCGCTACCGGAACAGGTTCACCCGTAGAAAGGGGAGGGTCCTCGTGGATCTGCCCACCGGGGTTAGCTGATGCCGGAAAAGCATAAGAAAGGGGGACAGCGTCAACAACTTCCATCACCTCGATATCCGAGTCATCTTCATCATCGGGCCAATATCTAATAGAAGAGAGTTTACCGGTGGGTCGCTTAGTCGCGTCGGCCATTGGGAGGAACATCTCCTAGTCCGGTTCTTCCTCGTCCGAGCTTTCCCGGTCAGGCGCACATTTAGGGTGGGATCGGTACCATCCTCGATAGTTTGCTGAAGGAATTGCTAAGGGAGAAAAAAGACAACTGAGTTAAAAGTACAACAACAACCGACATAAGGTTTAATTCGGAGAAAGTTGGTGGCACGAAACTTACCACGGGAGGAAGCCTATCCCGGCAATAATGCTCAATTCCCCACGTCCACTCAGAGGAGAAGTCCTTGTGGGTGGTGAAGAGGGCCTTGACCCGGCGATAAATTTCTGTGTTGCTAAGCTCGAAGGACGAGGTCCGGTTGGGGTCACGGCCCCAGCTCATGTGGCACACCTTGTGTGTGCGCTTCTGGAGAGGGGAGATCCGGTTGCGGACGAATGTGATCATGGCATCCTCGTTGCGCAACCCGAGCTCCTTCAGCTCCGCGAACCTTTTGTTGACCTGGTTGGCCAATACTGTGGGCTTCTTGGGGACAATGTCCCACAACTCCGGGTTAGGTGGACCCGGAGCACAGGGAAGCAGCCGGATCAAGTCTTCAGTGCCCTCGTTCCGGACATAAAAGAAAGTCCGGGCCCATCCTTTGCAGGAGTCCAGCCCGGTGACTTGGGGGAAAACGGATAGCCTCCAGGGTGAGATGGACGCAGCTCCGAATTGAGTGAGTTGCTTGTCCTCCGGATCAAGTTGAATGTTCGGAATGACATTACGACGAAGGTCGAAAAACCAGATCCATAGCTCCTTCGTGGGCCATAGTCTGGCATAGCCTTCGATCGTGGAGGCGAAAGTAGAAAGAGAAGTAATTGCGTTGGCAGGAAGGTGGTGCGGCTGGAGTTCGTAGGTGCTTAACCAATCATGGAAGAAATCGCTGACCGGCAAACCAAACCCCCGCTATAAGTGGGACAAGAACACAACATACTCACCCGGATTGGGTGAGGGGGCGAGTTCAGCGGAGGCGAGGCGCGCGATGACACCGGCGGGAATGCGTCTGGTGCGGTAGAGCCAATCCAGGTCATCTTGGCAGACCCAGGAGCCGGTCCACGCACCACGGTCCGCCGTGGCGGTGTCTTCCTCCATCTCTTGCTCGGCGACGGCCAGCTCCTCCTCTATCATCTTGTGTTCGCTGCCCTAACTGGCACTAGCGGCAGTGGGGGGTAACGACCTAGATTGACAACGACCCGTGGCGGAGGAGGTGCGTAGCGGTGGCGGCGATGCAGAGGCGTGGGGAAGCAGTGCGGCGGCGGCGCTGCTACTTAGAAGCTGTGGCGGCGGCGCTGTCGCGGGGAAGACGAAGAAGAAGAAGAGCTAGAGGCAGAGGGGCGCGGAAGGGGGAAAAGACCTAAGGGGTGCGCCCCTCCCCTATTTGACCACTCAATCGAGGGGGAAGTGGGATCGTGTCATGCGGATGTGCCACACGGTGTGGCCGTGTATAGCCCGCATCGACCAATCAGCAGCGAGCCACACGGAAGGCCACAGGGTGTAGCTGATCCCATGACATGACGCACTGGTGCGGTTAACGAGGAGGCAGGCGTGACGTGACCCGCACGCAGTGATAACTAACAATTACTGCGGCAGTTACTGTGGCTGGTCCTTAAAATGAGGCAACCTGATGATTAGCCTCCCCGTGGGTTAGCATACGAGAGAAGGAAAGAAGACCCAGATGAGACCATGGTAACCCGGCCAGCAAGTGAGAACTTGGAATGTGCCAAGGGAAGGTAAAACCATGAGGTCCGAGTTAAGGTGGTAACCCGGCCAGCAAGTGAGAACTTGGAACGTGCCAAGGGAATGTAAATCCATACAACCCGAGATAAGGAGATAACTCGGAAATAACATCCAAAGCTCAATAAAATTGAACCTGATGTGGCCTTAGCAGCCAAGGCAGCTAAGACCGCACCAACTTCGGGGACTAATGTTGGGGGGATACCCCCGGGTAGGGTCACGCCGGGGTATAAAGGCCGAGTTAGCCGAGGTTCGGCAAGGCTAAAGCGGATGCTGGCCGAGTTACCTCAAGGCAGGCCGAATCTCGGGGTAACCCGGGCCAGGGGGTGTCCACCTAACTGAGTCTCATCCGACTTAAGCAGTGAGCCGGATAGATGAATCTAACTTGTATGCAGGAACAGGTATGACCGGATCCTCCACGATCCGGGTCATAGCAAGCTTCTAGCAGAAGGAAGGAATCTCGCTAGTCAAAAGTAACCCCGGTACGCACTGCATGAGCAAAGCGGACAGGATCAGGACCACCGATGCGTGGCCGACAGAGGTGACGACGCCCGTGTCGGCTGAAGCAGGCGCTGCAGAGGCTCACGTAGCCTCTGCATGGGTGACGCGGGGGAAAAGCACCTGGGTCGGTTTGCTATTTTGGGAGGAGGCATATTCCCTGGAATATGCCTCCACGTATGCCCTAAGTGGAGACCTAGCTACCCCTATATAAGGAGGGCTAGGTCCTCTGTAGAAGGGGCTGGGCTATTCTGATTGGTTTTATGTTCTAAGGGTTGATCTCTAGTAGGTCTGGTACGGGTTAACTGTGGGTGAGAGTAAGAGAGTTCCTTCTTCCTCGTCTCGCCAACACAGCTCTAGGAGCACTTGTAACCTTGGAAGTGAATCAAATACGAACCTTCTGTGCGGGGAATCACCTCACTATCCCTCCCTGGATTCCCCTAGCGCTATTAGTCCCCACCTTTAGCCTATCCATGGCATCTGCCGTGACACCACCACGACAATGACTATGATGAACAAGGTGTTCATGGAGTACTTGGATAAGTTTATTGTGGTATTCATTGATGACATACTCATATACTCCAAGGATGAGAAGGAACATGAGAGGCATCTACGCCTAACTATGGAAAAGTTAAGGGAACACAAGTTGTATGCCAAGTTTAGCAAATGTGAGTTCTGGTTGAAAGAAATGGGATTCCTTGGTCATATTGTGTCAGCTAAATGAGTTGCCGTGGACCCAAGTAAGGTAGCTTTCTGTGACAGAATGGGAGTCCCCTAAGAATGTGGGTGATATCAGGAGTTTCCTGGGCCTTGCAGGATATTACCGAAGGTTTATTGAAAACTTTTCCAAAATAGCAAAGCCTATGACAGAATTGTTGAAGAAAGAAAAGAAGTTCCAATCGACCGAGGCATGTGAAGAAAGTTTTCAAGAATTAAAGAAGCGCCTAGTAACAGCACCAGTTTTGTGTCTCCCCGACATCCAAAAGGATTTCCAAGTCTATTGCGACACTTCTCCACAAGGACTTGGTAGTGTACCGATGCAAGATGGAAAAGTAGTGTCTTACGCCTCTCGGAAACTTAAGAACCATGAGAATAACTACCCCACGCACGATTTGGAACTAGCATCAGTTATGCATGCACTCAAGGTATGGAGACATTACCTCATGGGCAAACATTGTGATGTGTTCACGGATCACAAAAGCCTTAAATACATCTTCACTCAAAAGGAATTGAATATGAGGAAAAGGAGATGGCTTGAGCTCATCAAGGACTATGACTTGGACCTACATTACCATCTTGGAAAGGCCAATGTTGTGGCTGACGCCTTAAGCCGGAAGGTCTATGTAAATGGACTTACCGTGGGAGAACTTCCAAAGAAATTGTGTGAACAGTTCAAGGACCTAAGGTTGGAGATAGTTCCTAAGGGGTACTTAGCGACTATGGAGATAGTGCCCACGCTTCTAGACCAAATCAAAGAGGCCCAGAAGGGGGACAAAGAGTTGGAGGAGATAAGAGCTAATATAGGCAAGGGTAAAGCAAAAGGGTTTCATACGGATGAACAAGGAATACTTTGGTATGAGAAGCGTTTGTGCGTTCCCGATGATCCCGATATTAGGAAGATAATTCTTCAGGAAGCTCATGATTCGCCTTACTCAATTCATCCTGGTAATACAAAGATGTACATGGATGTGAAAGATAGATTCTGGTGGAATAACTTGAAAAGAGAAATTGTTGAATACATCTCATTGTGTGACGTATGCAACAGAGTCAAGGCCGAACATCAAAAACCAGTAGGGCTGCTATAGCCATTACCTGTGCCCGATTGGAAGTGGGACAAGGTAGGCATGGATTTTATCACAGGACTACCATGGACTCGTTCTGGGTATGACTCCATCTGGGTAGTGGTCGATCACTTCACAAAGGTGGCCCACTTTATCCCCGTAAAGACCACCTATACCAGTGCTAAGCTTGCCAAGATTTATATGTCAAGGATCGTAAGTCTTCATGGTGTACACAAGGGGATTGTCTCTGATAGAGGTACCCAATTCACCTCGAAGTTTTGGTGACAGTTACACGAGTCTCTAGGGACACGACTGGAGTTTAGTACTGCTTTCCACACGCAAACAGATGGACAAACGGAAAGAGTTAACTAGATCTTGGAGGACATGTTGAGAGTCTGTGCACTGGACTATGGGTCTAGTTGGGATGATAATTTGCCCTATGCGGAATTCTCATACAATAACAGTTACCAAACTAGTATCAAGATGGCTCCATTTGAAGTTCTATATGGCAGAAAAGTGTAGAACTCCGCTGCTATGGAGTGGAGTTGGGGAACAGAGTTTGTTTGGACCTGAACAGATCAAGGATGCCGAAGAAAAAGTGAGACAGATTCAAGACAGGTTAAAAATAGCCCAATCCAGACAAAAGAGTTATGCTGATTCCAAGCACAGGGATGTGACTTATGAAGTGGGAGACCGTGTGTATCTCCGAGTTTCGCCACTATGAGGAGTTAAGAGATTTGGAATCAAGGGTAAATTAGCACCCCGATTCATAGGGCCCTACAAGATCTTGGGTCATAGAGGGGAGGTCGCCTATCAGTTGGAATTGCCCGAAGTATTGACTGTACATGATGTTTTCCATGTGTCACAAGTAAAGAAGTGTCACCCGAAAATGGGTGAAACATCACTAAAGGATACGGTTCCGTTGGACAAGGTTCAACTGGAAAACGATCTCACCTATGAGGAAAAACCCGCCAGGATTCTAAAAACAGCTGAGAGAATTACTCGTACCAAGACTATTAGGTTTTGCAAAGTTCAATGGAATCACCATTCCGAGGAAGAGGCCACGTGGGAACGTGAAGAAGACCTAAAGAAATAACACCCACACCTATTTGCTAACCAACCTGAATCACGGGGACAAGATTCTTCTTAAGGGGGGTAGGTTTGTAACATCCCAAATTTTACAATTGCAGATGTTACTAGAAGCATGCATCATATCCTTACATCATGGCATCACATAATAAAAACTGCATCAGATATTTTCCTAAACCCCATAGTCATATAAAGACTAAAAGGGTAAAACCAAATCTAACCTCCTAAACCTTGGAAAAAGTGTTATTTCACAATACCATTCTAATCCTCTTCTTTTTACAAATTTTTAAAGACCGGTCTCACGTAATTCGGAGTCCGTTTGCAAAAGTTATGCAACAACTGGTGAAACAGAAAAAAATAAAAAGAATAAAAAAAAGAGGAAACCTAGCCTAACCGGGCCAGCCGAGCCGACTCGCTCCTATCTACCGCACGCCAGGCGCAGCGCAGTAGCAGCAGCCGCGCAGGTCGGCCCAGCAAGCCGTGCCAGCCGCCAGCCCGGTCTCCCCCGCCTCTCACTGACGGCCTGGCCCCACCCGTCATCCCCCTCCTCCGTTCGAGTCCAGCTCGAACACGAGCTCGCCACGTCGGCACAACCGTCTCCGGCCGAATCGGAGCGGACTCCGCAGCCCCCGTGCCAAGTAAGATCGGCTATTTAAAGCCCTTAGGACGACTCCCAAAACCCTACATTTTTCTATGCCGATTGCCACCGGGCTGCCACCTTTTAGCTCGAACGGATCTCGCCAGAGCCGCCGCCGCCAAGCTCGCCGGACCGGGTTCGAGGCCGCCCCTTCCCCTTCTCTCTCCCTCTCTACCTTCCCCTTTTAGTACCGCTTCATTCACGTCGTTTTCCCCTTGTTTAGTAGGCCAAGTCGACCGCAATCGCTCGTCGGAGTTCGCCGGCAACCGCGAGCTCCAGCCGCCGTTCGCCGCCACCTCGAAGCAAGGGAGCCGACGTCACCCCCGGGAACGGAACCGCGATGGAGAGGCGGTCGTCGTCATCTACCTCGTCGAACCAGGAGCGCCGCCGACCGCCGCCGAGCATCGCAGCCGACGCGCCACCGCCATCCATCGTCACCGTCGTCAGATTCCGTCGCCACGGTAAGTCCTCCGTCACCGTCCGTCGGATCACAATCCGGCGGTGTAGATCGGCCGCCCAATCACGTGCCGCCATGTGTCGGTGCCCGCGTCAGCACACGCGTCAGCCCGCGTCAGCACCACGTTAGCACCACATCAGCGCCGCGTCGCTGCCGCATCAGCGCCTCGTGCCCCCCCCCCCCTGGACCAGTCCCAAGCCGCCACTTGGCGCTGCATAGTTGGTCGCCGCCCTGTTTTCTTTTAAATAGGCAGAAAACCTTTAAATCTTGTAAAATCCATAGTAAATCGAGTTTTTGTCCAAAAAATGCGTATAATGTACCGTTGGATTCGTAATTTTGAGTAGAACACAGATCTACAATAATATTACTATTTTACTACAGCAACCTTGCAGTAGGAATTAAAGTTTAGATTAGAGTATTTTAATTCTAGAAAATTATCCGTAGATCCATTTTAGTTGATTCTTGTTGCGTTGGCTTTTTTTCTACGAGACCTTATGTAGAAAATTGTTATAACTTGCTTAGAGTGTTCAGATATGTCTCGAGGTAGATTGGATTTGTAGATCTAGTTTTGAGCCTGTTTATTTAGGGTTTAATCCAAAATACTTAAAACCTGTGGGGAACCGATTCTAATGACATCCCCAACTCAAAAACACCCTCGAATAAAACCCTTGGTCAAAATTGTATCCATCCTTGCATATTACCATGTTGCATGCATGCATTTTCGCCTTCGTGACATTGTTTTGTGTAAATTGTGATTGGATCTATGTTTTGTTTCGTTAGATTGCTCGGAGTGCGCTGAGGAGTACTGTTGTGTAGAGTGCTGCTCGGATCAAGGCAAGTTACACCACTTGTTCATGTTTATGTCCCAGTTTTGACTATGCATGTTTTACTCTTCAAATTCTATAGTATGCATGTGTAGGATTTTGGTAGATTTTCTTAATACTATTTTGCAAGTGCGGTTTTGTAGTATGCCATGAGTAGCTCTATGCTTAGGATTTTCCATCCCAATAGGTTATCCTATTTTTCTAAAGTTATGCTTGCTATGCTATATACTTATATATATTAAGTGCTATTGGGAGGGTTCGAAAGACTGAAAATTTTCTAAGTATAAAAGCTCTCTCGAGCTAACCTTTTTCCTCTCAAAACCTCCTTCAAAATAAAACTAAGTTTTATTCTGGGCGGAATGGTTGTCGGGACAACGAGTGGAATTTTGGTGGAGGACGACCGCCCAGGAATCAAAGAAGTCTGCCATGTTTCAGAATTCAGAAGCTTCCAGTGCAACCACAATACATATGGGCTCTGTCTTGGCTTAGTACTTAGTGGGAAACCTCACCGGGGCACCAACATTTGGAGGTTCTTGGCACGGTTGGATCCAGCTGGTAGAGGGGCTGCTAAGGGAAGGCTTCGCCATGGTTTTGTCTATAAAGGACTTGATCGTGGATTGTGGGGAAAGTGCACAACCTCTCGAGAGTATTGCAAACTGATCGATCAGCCGTGTTCACGGAAACAGAACAACATTGAGCATCTAAAGGATGGAGCCTCTGAAAGATCTTCCTCTCTCTTTTCTAAACTTAACGTTTTATAAACCCCAAGGGGTGAGTAATATCGCCATTGGGTGGGATTTTGGGAACTTGGTGCGTAATATCCAAGTGCTAGGTTGATTGGGCACTTGGTGGGTAATATCCACGTGTTGCATTCGACCCTATACTACTTATCAAAGTTTACAAAGTAGGGGAAATCTCTTACTCTTTTCTTCTTACATTGAGAAAATTGGCTTTATGCAAATGAACCCCAAAGCCTACTCTTAGCCTTGCATGTAGAGATAGACTTACTCTTTCCTTGGTGTAATTTGCCAATACATTCAAAGTATTGACCCAACTTGTTGGCTGCACGTCTTATGTGCAGAATCCGAAGACTGAAAGGTGCGTAGGGATCGCGGGTCTTCACGCAACTAGCCTGAGGCGTTGATGGACTCAAGTTTTACTTAGTTTCCGCTGTTTTATTTGAGCTAGCTATAAGCTATGCAAGTTGTAATAATTATACTCTAGATTATTCGTGTAATAATGACTTGTGTTTTACATGATATTCATTGACTGTGAAGTGCTAGCTATTGGTCCAGGGACTAGCATGTTAATCATAGGGACTTAGGATCCTTAACGATCCGAGGTCGCAACACCTGGCCACGCGGCCAGGTGGTGTGGCCAGACCCCAGCCCCTCTCCGTCTCATATTCTGGCTCCAAATGTCTTCCGGTAAAATAGTGACTTTGGCTTTTGTCCCGTTCAATTCCGAGAATATTCATTTTCTGACTTCCTGAAACCAAAAACAGCAGAAAATAGGCAGCTGGCATTATGGCTCTTGTTAATAGGTTAGTCAAAGAAATCATCTGAAAAGTACTCCAAAGTGTGGACAAAACACAAGAAAGTAGATAAAACCAATCATGGAACATCAAAAATTATAGATACATTTGCAATGTATCTGTTAACGACAGGGACGGAACTCCAAAGGAGAGACACGTGGTGGTGGCCATTCCAGCTTCTGAGTAAACAAAAAATAATTATAACGACGATATATTGGCCCTGTTTTGTCACGTCAATACATTGGGCCGGTTGTGTTGTCCTATCCACTGTGCCAGTGCTGCAAGCCTACGTGAAAGCCACTAGGCCTACGTGACGGGAGCGACATAACAGCGAGAACTAACAGGGGGCCCAACTTGACGGCCGTTAGCCTGATATTTTGTATTGAAACGTAAAGTTGAATTCGTGCCGAAAAAGACCCCCTGAGTATTTGGCATGCCAACTGTAGTCATCACGGCTGATTACAGGCAACTTGGGTACCGTGCTGCCTGGGTGCCCCAACTTTCGGGACGCAAAATGATATTCTCACCAGTATGGTGGCAGGCCAGTATAGTAACAGGGCAAACAGTTCTGGCCTGAATAGGAAAAAGCCCAAACACTAAAGGGCCTAAACAGTAACGGGTCGAAATTCCTAAAAGGCTAGAATAGTAACAGGACTGAACAGTAAAAGGCTAGATTGGCAACAGGCCTGAATAGTGTCGGGCCGTCTTGGTGTAGGCCTCAAGTGGAAGCACAGTGTTGGGCAAACCTGGGCCTTATATAGGTCGAAATAGTATCGGGCCCAAAAGTGTATGGGCCACAGCTGGCTGCAGTACTGGGCCGATTCTAGACAGTGCATGACTAAACAATAAAGGGTTGTGTTCCTATTGGGATCTCCACATGGGCTAACCCATTTAGTTATTAGCAGGCCTTGGCTGGGCCTGGCTTCCACAACGGTTTCTGTGACCGTTAATGGCGGTAACCAGACGTTAACATCAGCAGTCATCGCGGGTGGCGAACAGATCTACGATGGAACAAGTTTTCATGGCCAAAGCGTGCGATCTGCCAGGGTCAGAAAAAAAACTATGGTTGATTCATTTGTGATGGGGCTTTTTCCACGAAGCGCATCCATCATGGAAGACTTTTTATCCATCAAAAATGGGCCTTCAACCACGAATATCGTCTGTTGTAAAAGAAAACTTTTCTTGTACTGTGTGTACCAGTGTGCATCATTGTTGTTTTAGGAAAAGAACAAATGCAATGGTGCCACTCTAGCATGTGGTGTTCAACCATGTCCAGGAACCCTGGCAGCATGCTGGGATTCAACTGCACCATGCATTCTAGCACTACTTGAAAGATGCTGCATGACCACACATCATTGGATGTGTGTGTGTGTGTATCAGTGTGCATCATTGTGGTTTGGAAAAGAACATATGCAGTGATGCCACGACAACATGTGTGCTCTTTTCATAAACCACATGGATCCACTAGAGTTCATTGCATGCGTGTTCTTTTCATAAACCACATGGATCCACTAGAGTTCATTGCATGTGTGTTCTTTTAATAAACCACATGGATCCACTAGAGTTCATTGCATGTGTGTTCTTTTGATAAACCACATGGATCCACTAGAGTTCATTGGATGTGTGTGTGTATCAGTGTGCATCATTGTGGTTTTAGGAAAAGAAGACATGAAGTGATGCCAGCACAGCATGTGGTATCCAACCATGTCCAGGAACACTGGCAGCATGCTGGGATTCAACTGCAGCATACATTCTACCACCAGCTTGAAAGATGCTGCATCACCACACCTCATTGGATGTGTGTGCGTGTGTGTTAGTGTGCATCATTGTGGTTTTAGAAAAGAACATATGCAGTGATGCCACCACAGCATGTGTGGTCTTTTCATAAACCACATGGGTCCACTAGAGTTCATTGCATGTGTGTTCTTTTCATAAACCACGTGGGTCCACTAGAGTTCATTGCATGTATGTTCTTTTCATAAACCACATGGATCCACTACAGTTCATTGCATGTGTGTTCTTTTCATAAACCACATCGATCAACTATAGTTCATTGGATGTGTGTGTGTTAATGTGCATCATTGTGGTTTTAGGAAAATAACACATGAAGTGATGCTACCACGGCATGTGGTGTCCAACCATGTCTAGGAACCCTGGCAGCATGTTGGGATTCAACTAAAGCATGCATTCTACCACCATCTTGAAAGATGTTTCATCACCACACATCATTGGATGTGTGTGTGTATTAGTGCGCATCATTGTGGTTTTGGAAAAGAACATATGCAGAGATGCCACCATGGCATGTGTGTTCTTTTCATAAACTACATGGATCCACTAGAGTTCATTGCATGTGTGTTCTTCTCATAAACCACTTGGATCCACTAGAGTTCATTGGATGTGTGTGTATGTATCAGTGTGCATCATTGTTGTTTTAGCAAAAGAACACATGCTGTGATGCCACTCTAGCATGTCGTGTGCAAGCATGTCTAGGAACCTTGGCAACATACTGGGATTCAACTTCTACATGCATTCTACCACTAGCTTGAAAGATGTTGCATCACCGCACCTCATTGGATGTGTGTGTGTATTAGTGTGCATCATTGTGGTTTTGGGAAAGAACATATGCAGTGATGCCACCACAGCATGTGTGTACTTTTCATAAACCACATAGATCCACTAGAATTCATTGCATGTGTGTTCTTTACATAAACCACATGGATCCACTAGAATTCATTGCATGTGTGTTCTTTTCATATACCAAATGGATCCACTAGAGTTCATTGTATATGTGTGTGTGTAGCCGTGTGCATCATTGTGGTTTTAGGAAAATAACACATGCAGTGATGCCACTCCAGCATGTGGTGTCCAACCATGTCCAGGAACCCTGGCAGCATGTTGCAATTCAACTACATCATGCATACTACCACTAGCTTGAAAGATGTTGCATGACCACACCTCATTGGATGTGAGTGTGTATCAGTGTGCATCATTGTGGTTTTAGGAAAAGAGCACATGCAGTGATCCCACCATAGCAAGTGTGTTCCTTTCATAAACCACATGGATCTACTAGAGTCCATTGCATGTGTGTTCTTTTCATAAACCACATGGATCCACTAGAGTTCATTGCATGTGTGTTCTTTTCGTAAAACACATGGATCCACTAGAGTTCATTTAATGTGTGTGTGTATCAGTGTGTATCAGTGTGCATCATTGTGGTTTTAGGAAAAGAACACATGCAGTGATGCCACTCCAGCATGTGGTGTCCAACCATGTCCAGGAACCCTGGCAGCATGTTGCAATTCAACTACATCATGCATACTACCACTAGCTTGAAAGATGTTGCATGACCACACCTCATTGGATGTGAGTGTGTATCAGTGTGCATCATTGTGGTTTTAGGAAAAGAGCACATGCAGTGATCCCACCATAGCAAGTGTGTTCTTTTCATAAACCACATGGATCTACTAGAGTCCATTGCATGTGTGTTCTTTTCATAAACCACATGGATCCACTAGAGTTCATTGCATGTGTGTTCTTTTCGTAAAACACATGGATCCACTAGAGTTCATTTAATGTGTGTGTGTATCAGTGTGTATCAGTGTGCATCATTGTGGTTTTAGGAAAAGAACACATGCAGTGATGCCACTCCAGCATGTGGTGTCCAACCATGTCGAGGAACCCTGGCAGCATGCTGGGATTCAACTGTAGCATGCATTCTACCACCATCTTGAAAGATGTTGCATCACCAAATCTCATTCGATGTGTGTGTGTTAGTGTGCATCATTGTGATTTTGCAAAAGAACATATGCAGTGATGCCACCACAGCATGTGTGTTCTTTTCATAAACAACATGGATCCACTAGAGTTAATTGCATGTTTGTTCTTTTCATAAACCACATGGATCCACTAGAGTTCATTGTATGTGTGTTATTTTCATAAACCACATGGATCCACTAGAGTTCATTGGATGTGTGTGTGTATTAGTGTGCATCATTGTGGTTTTAGGAAAAGAACACATGAAGTGATGCCTCCACAGCATGCATTCTACCACCAGCTTGCAAAATGCTGCGTCACCACACCTCATTGGATGTGTGTGTGTCAGTGTGCATCATTGTGGTTTTGGAAAAAAACATATGTAGTGATGCCACCACAACATGTGTGTTCTTTTCATAAACCACATGGATCCACTAGAGTTCATTGCATGAGTGGTCTTTTCATAAACCACATGGATCCACTAGAGTTCATTGAATGTGTTTGTGTATTAGTGTGCATAATTGTGGTTTTAGGAAAATAACACATGAAGTGATGCCACTCTAGCATGTGGTGTCCAACCTTGTCTAGGAACCCTGGCAAAATATTGGGATTCAACTTCAGCATGCATTCTACCACCAGCTTGAAAGGTGCTGCATCACCACACCTCATTGGATGTGTGTGTGTATCAGTGTGCATCATTGTTGCTTTAGGAAAAGAACACATGAAGTGATGCCACTCCAGCATATGTGTTCTTTTCATAAACAAAATGGATCCACTAGAGTTTATTGTGTGTTCTTTTCATAAACCACATGGATCCATTAGAGTTCATTGTATGTGTGTTTGTGTATCAGTGTGTATCATTGTGGTTTTAGGAAAAGAACACATGCAGTGATGCCACCACAACATGTGGTGTCATCCCATGTCCAGTAACCCTGACAGCATGCGGGGATTCATGTGCAGCATGCATTCTACCACCATCTTGAAAGATGCTGCATCACCATACCTCATTGGATGTGTGTGTGTGTCAGTGTGCATCGTTGTGGTTTTCGAAAAGCACATATGCAGTGATGCCACCACAACATGTGTATTCTTTTCATACAACATGGATCCACTAGAGTTAACTGCATGTGTGTTCTTTTCATAAACCAGATGGATCCACTAGAGTTCATTGTATGTGTGTTCTTTTCATAAACCACATGGATCCATTAGAGTTCATTGGATGTGTGTGTCTGTATCAGTGTGCATCATGGTGGTTCTAGGAAAAGAACACATGCACTGATTCCACCACACCATGTGGTGTCCAACCATTTCCAGGAACCCTGCATGGTGGGATTCAACTGCAGCATGCATTCTACCACTAGCTTGCAAAATACGGCATCACCACACCTCATTGGATGTGTGTGTGTCAGTGTGCATCATTGTGGTTTTTGAAAATAACATATGTAGTGATGCCACTGCAACATGTGTGTGCTTTTCATAAACCACATGGATTCACTAGAGTTCATTGCATGTGTGTTCCTTTCATAAACCACATGGATCCACTAGAGTTCATTGGATCTGTGTGTGTATCGGTGTGCATCATTGTGGTTTTAGGAAAAGAACACATGCAGTGATGCCACTACAGCATGTGGTGTCCAACCATGTCCAAGAACCCTGGCAACATATTGGGATTCAACCGCAGCATGCATTCTACCACCAGCTTGAAAGGTGATGCATCACCACACCTCATTGGATGTGTGTGTGTGTATATCAGTGTGCATCATTGTGGTTTTAGGAAAAGAACACATGCAGTGATGCCACTCCAGCATGTGTGTTCTTTTCATTGACCACGTGGATCCACTAGAGTTCATTGGATGTGTGTATGTCTATCTGTGTGCATCATTATGGTTTTCGGAAAAGAACACATGCAGTGATGCCACCACAGCATGTGGTGTCCAACCAGGTCCAGGAACCCTGGCAACATGCGGGGATTCAACTACAGCATGCATTCTACCACCAGCTTGAGAGATGCTGCATCACCACACCTTATTGGATGTGTGTGTGTTAGTGTGAATCATTTTGGTTTTGGAAAAGAACATATGCAGTGATGCCACCATAGCATGTGTGTTCTTTTCATAAACAACATGGATCCACTAGAGTGAATTGGATGTGTGTTCTTTTCATAAACCACATGGATCCACTAGAGTTCATTGTATGTGTGTTCTTTTCATAAACCACATTGATCCACTAGAGTTCATTGGATGTGTGTGTGTGTATCAGTGTGCATATTTTTTGTTTTAGGAAAAGAACACATGCAGTAATGGCACCACGGCATGTGGTGTCCAACCATGTCCAGGAACCCTGGCAGAATGCTGGGAATCAACTACAGCATGCATTCTACCACCAGCTTGCAAAATGCTGCATGACCACACCTCATTGGATGTGTGTGTGTGTCAGTGTGCATCATTGTGGTTTTGGAAAAGAAAAGATGAGGTGATATCACCACAACATGTGTGTTCTTTTCATAAACCACATGGATCCACTAGAGTTCATTGAATGTGTGTGTATCCGTGTGCATCATTGTGGTTTTAGGAAAAAAGACATGCAGTGATGCCACTATAGCATGTGGTGTCCAACCATGTCCAGGAACCCTGGCAGCATATTGGGATTCAACTGCAGCATGCATTCTACCACCAGCTTGAAAGGTGCTACATCACCACACCTCATTGGATGTGTGTGTACCAGTGTGCATCGTTGTTACTTTAAGAAAAGAACACATGCAGTGATGCCACTCCAGCATGTGTGTTCTTTTCATCAACCACATGGATCCACTAGAGTTCATTGTATGTGTGTTCTTTTCATAAACCACATGGATCCACAAGAGTTCATTGGATGTGTGTATCAGTGTGCATCATTATAGTTTTAGGAAAAGAACACATGCAGTGATGCCACCATAGCATGTGGTATCCAACCATGTCCAGAAAACCTGGCTGCATGCAGGGATTCAACTTCAGCATGCATTCTACCATCAGCTTGAAAGATGCTACATCACCACACCTCATTCGATGTGTGTGTGTAAGTGTGTGTCATTGTGGTTTTGGAAAAGAACATATACAGTGATGCCACCACATCATGTGTGTTCTTCTCATAAACCGCATGGATCCACTAGAGTTCATTGCATGTGTGTTATTTTCATAAACCACTTGGATCCACTAGAGTTCATTGCATGTGTGTTGTTTTCATAAACCACATGGATCCACTAGAGTTTATCGTCTGTGTGTTCTTTTCATAAACCACATGGATCCACTAGAGTTCATTGGATGTGTGTTTGTGTATCAGTGTGTATCATTGTGGTTTTAGGAAAAGAACACATGCAGTGATGCCACCACAGCATGTGGTGTCCAACCATGTCCAGGTAGCCTGGCAGCATGTGGGAATTCAACTGCAGCATGGATTCTACCACCAGCTTGAAAGATGCTGCATCACCATACCTCATTGGATATGTGTGTGTGTCAGTGTGCATCGTTGTGGTTTTGGAAAAGAACATATGCAATGATGCCACCACAGCATGTGTGTTATTTTCATACCACATGGATCCACTAGAGTTAATTGCATGTGTGTTCTTTTCATAAACCACATGGATCCACTAGAGTTCATTGGATGTGTGTGTGTATCAGTGTGCATCGTAGTGGTTTTAGGAAAAGAACACATGCCGTGATGCCACCACAGCATGTGGTGTCCAACCATTTCTAGGAACCCTGGCTGCATGGTGGGATTCAACTGAAGCATGCATTCTACCACCAGCTTGCAAAATGCTGCATCACCACACCTCATTGGATGTGTGTGTGTCAGTGTGCATCATTGTGGTTTTGGAAAATAACATATGTAGTGATGCCACCACAACATGTGTGTTCTTTTCATAAACCACATGGATCCACTAGAGTTCATTGCATGTGTTTTCTTTTCATAAACCACATGGATCCACTAGAGTTCATTGAATCTGTGTGTGTATACGTGTGCATCATTGTGGTTTTAGGAAAAGAACACATGTAGTGATGCTAATCTAGTATGTGGTGTCCAACCATGTATAGGAACCCTGGGAACATATTGGTATTCAACTGCAGCATGCATTCTACCACCAGGTTGAAAGGTGCTGCATCACCACACCTCATTGGATGTGTGTGTCTGTGTATCAGTGTGCATAGTTGTGGTTTTAGGAAAAGAACACATGCAGTGATGGCACTCCAGCATGTGTGTTCTTTTTATAAACCACACGGATCCACTAGAGTTCATTGGATGTGTGTATGTGTATCAGTGTGCATCATTGTGGTTTTTGGAAAAGAACACATGCAGTGATGCCACCACACCATGTGGTATCCAACCATGTGCAGGAACCCTGGAAGCATGTGGGGATTCAACTGGAGCATGCATTCTACCACCAGCTTGAGAGATGCTGCATCACCACACCTCATTGGATGTGTGTGTGTGTGTGTTAGTGTGCATCATTGTGGTTTGGAGAAGAACATATGCAGTGATGCCACCATAGCATGTGTGTTCTTTTCATAAATAACATGGATCCACAAGAGTTAATTGTATGTGTTCTTTTCATAAACCACATGGATCCACCAGAGTTTGTTGTATGTGTGTTCTTTTCATAAACCACATGTATCCACTAGAGGTCATTGGATGTTTGTCTATGTATTAGTGTGCATCATAGTAGTTTTATGAAAAGAACAAATGCAGTGATGCCACCACAGCATGTGGTGTCCAACCATTTCCAGGAGCCCTGGCTGCATGGTGGGATTCAACTACAACATGCATTCAACCACCGGCTTGCACAATGTTGCATCACCACACCTCATTGGATGTGTGTGTGTAAGTGTGCATCATTGTGGTTTTGGAAAATAACATATGTAGTGATGCCACCACAACATGTGTGTTCTTTTCATAAACCACATGGATCCACTAGAGTTCATTGCATGTGTGTTCTTTTCATAACCCACATGGATCCACTAGAGTTCATTGAATCTGTGTGTGTATCAGTGTGCATCATTGTGGTTTTAGGAAAAGAACACATGCAGTGATGCCACTCCACCATGTGGTGTCCAACCATGTCCAGGAACCCTGGAAACTTATTGGGATTCAAATGCAGCATGCATTCTACCACCAGCTTGAAAGGTGCTGCATCACCACACCTCATTGGATGTGTGTGTATCAGTGTGCATCATTGTGGTTTTAGGAAAAGAACACATGCAGTGATGCCACTCCAGCATGTGTGTTCTTTTCATAAGCCACATGGATCCACTAGAGTTCATTGGATGTGTGTATGTGTATCAGTGTGCATCATTGTGGTTTTCGGAAAAGAACACATGTAGTGATGCCACCATAGCATGTGGTGTCCAACCATGTCCAGGAACCCTGGAAGCATGCGGGGATTCAACTACAACATGCATTCTACCACCAGCTTGAGAGATGTTGCATCACCACACCTCATTGGATGTGTGTGTGTGTGTGTTAGTGTGCATCATTGTGGTTTTGGAAAAGAACATATGCAGTGATGCCACCATAGAATGTGTCTTCTTTTCATAAACAACATGGATCCAGTAGAGTTAATTGCATGTGTGTTCTTTTCATAAACCACATGTATCCACTATAGTTCGTTGTATGTGTGTTATTTTCATAAACCACATGTATCCACTAGAGGTCATTGGATGTGTGTGTGTATCAGTGTGCATCATAGTGGTTTTATGAAAAGAACAAATGCAGTGATGCCACCACATCATGTGGTGTCCAACCATTTCCAGGAACCCTAGCTGCATGGTGGGATTCAACTGCAACATGCATTCTACCACCATCTTCCAAAATGCTGCATCACCACACCTCATTGGATGTCTGTGTGTTAGTGTGCATCATTGTGGTTTTGGAAAATAACATATGTAGTGATGCCACCACAACATGTGTGTTCTTTTCATAAACCACATGGATCCACTAGAGTTCATTGCATGTGTGTTCTTTTCATAAACCACATGGATCCACTAGAGTTCATTGAATGTGTGTTCTTTTCATAAACCACATGGATCCACTAGAGTTCATTGAATCTGTGTGTATCAGTGTGCATCATTGTGGTTTTAGGAAAAGAACACATGCAGTGATGCCACCACAGCATGTGGTGTCCAACCATGTCTAGGAACCCTGGCAGCATGCAGGAATTCAACTGCAGCATGCATTCTACCACCAGCTTGAAAGATGCTGCATCACCATACCTCATTGGATGTGTGTGTGTTAGTGTGCATCATTGTGGTTTTGGAAAAGAACATATGCAGTGATGCCACCACATCATGTGTGTTCTTTTCATACAACATGGATCCACTAGAGTTAATTGCATGTGTGTTCTTTTCATAAACCACATGGATCCACTAGAGTTCATTGGATGTGTGTGTGTATCAGTGTGCATCGTAGTGGTTTTAGGAAAAGAACACATGCCGTGATGCCACCACAGCATGTGGTGTCCAACCATTTCTAGGAACCCTGGCTGCATGGTGGGATTCAACTGAAGCATGCATTCTACCACCAGCTTGCAAAATGCTGCATCACCACACCTCATTGGATGTGTGTGTGTGTGTGTCAGTGTGCATCATTGTGGTTTTGGAAAATAACATATGTAGTGATGCCACCACAACATGTGTGTTCTTTTCATAAACCACATGGATCCACTAGAGTTCATTGCATGTGTTTTCTTTTCATAAACCACATGGATCCACTAGAGTTCATTGAATCTGTGTGTGTATATGTGTGCATCATTGTGGTTTTAGGAAAAGAACACATGCAGTGATGCTAATCCAGTATGTGGTGTCCAACCATGTATAGGAACCCTGGCAACATATTGGGATTCAACTGCAGCATGCATTCTACCACCAGCTTGAAAGGTGCTGCATCACCACACCTCATTGGATGTGTGTGTCTGTGTATCAGTGTGCATAGTTGTGGTTTTAGGAAAAGAACACATGCAGTGATGGCACTCCAGCATGTGTGTTCTTTTTATAAACCACACGGATCCACTAGAGTTCATTGGATGTGTGTATGTGTATCAGTGTGCATCATTGTGGTTTTTGGAAAAGAACACATGCAGTGATGCCACCACACCATGTGGTATCCAACCATGTGCAGGAACCCTGGAAGCATGTGGGGATTCAACTGGAGCATGCATTCTACCACCAGCTTGAGAGATGCTGCATCACCACACCTCATTGGATGTGTGTGTGTGTGTGTTAGTGTGCATCATTGTGGTTTGGAGAAGAACATATGCAGTGATGCCACCATAGCATGTGTGTTCTTTTCATAAATAACATGGATCCACAAGAGTTAATTGCATGTGTGTTCTTTTCATAAACCACATGGATCCACCAGAGTTTGTTGTATGTGTGTTCTTTTCATAAACCACATGTATCCACTAGAGGTCATTGGATGTTTGTCTATGTATTAGTGTGCATCATAGTAGTTTTATGAAAAGAACAAATGCAGTGATGCCACCACAGCATGTGGTGTCCAACCATTTCCAGGAGCCCTGGCTGCATGGTGGGATTCAACTACAACATGCATTCTACCACCGGCTTGCACAATGTTGCATCACCACACCTCATTGGATGTGTGTGTGTAAGTGTGCATCATTGTGGTTTTGGAAAATAACATATGTAGTGATGCCACCACAACATGTGTGTTCTTTTCATAAACCACATGGATCCACTAGAGTTCATTGCATGTGTGTTCTTTTCATAACCCACATGGATCCACTAGAGTTCATTGAATCTGTGTGTGTATCAGTGTGCATCATTGTGGTTTTAGGAAAAGAACACATGCAGTGATGCCACTCCACCATGTGGTGTCCAACCATGTCCAGGAACCCTGGAAACTTATTGGGATTCAAATGCAGCATGCATTCTACCACCAGCTTGAAAGGTGCTGCATCACCACACCTCATTGGATGTGTGTGTATCAGTGTGCATCATTGTGGTTTTAGGAAAAGAACACATGAAGTGATGCCACTCCAGCATGTGTGTTCTTTTCATAAGCCACATGGATCCACTAGAGTTCATTGGATGTGTGTGTATGAGTGTGCATCATTGTGGTTTTAGGAAAAGAACAAATGCAGTGATGCCACTATAGCATGTGGTGTCCAACCATGTCCAGGAACCCTGGCAGCATATTGGGATTCATCTGCAAGATGCATTCTACCACCAGTTTGAAAGGTGCTACATCACCACACCTCATTGGATGTGTGTGTGTATTACTGTGCATCATTGTTGCTTTAGGAAAAGAACACATGCAGTGATGCCACTTGTCAACATCCAAATTTTTAATCCCAGGTGCCTATTATGCCATACATCACAATCCTAGGATTACCATTTTTGTGAGACATAACAGATTGGATATCAAAGTACATCATCCATTACAAACCATAATAAGGTCTTACACAAATAAAGGATCTCATGAGCCAGTCTTAATACAAACAAGCGGCGGAATAATAAGCGTAGTGGTGGGCTCCATCTTCAGTGTCACAGGCAATGCTGACGATGGGAGATGATCCTAGTTTTCGTAGTCGTCCTGCTGTCCTTCCTCCTAGTAGTCCTCCTCATAGTCTGTCCACAGGAATAGCCAGGGACAAAGCCATGAGTACTCTTTAAGTACTCGCAAACTATCACTAACAAGTAAGGTAGTTCTAGTAGGAATGCTAAGTTCCAAGTTTATTTGCAAAGTTAAGTTTGAAACCTAAGCTGAGTCCAGAAACAAAGAAAGATAGAATAAAGTTCTAAATCACCTAAGAGGGAACTTAGTTTTCATAGTCACAACCCTGTTGTGGTCAAGTCATGTCACAATTCATTTCATAAGTCATTTTGAAAACATCTGACCACGGAATAGTATGGCCACTCCAACTATACATGATCGCGGATGCGGCTATTCGAATAGTTTTACACTCTGCAGAGGTGGTACACTTTCACCAAAAAATTCGATACATCCGTCCGGGATAACCCTAAATCATCATACTTAGTATGCGGATAATCAAACATAACCTTTCCTTTGCACACTCTAGTATAAGCACCTCTCCTATGAGCTTGGCCTCCCAGCCATGGCCATCTGCCATCCTGGGCACTGCACAGGTGGACAACATCAAGAGGTAGCCTCAGCTCAAACCTCTCCTGCGAAGGAACTCATACTAATGCATATAAACTTCTGGCTAAGCAATACCCAATTCAAGTATTGTGGTTGTACGGTAAAATTGGAATGGTATCGCATCCGAACCCAACCATCAGTTTTTATAAAGGGCTAAGGCTCATGCCTCAACACTTTCATCATCATAAACCATTTGTGTTTCTCAACACCTGTCAAAACATTTCAATAGAATGACTCATCATTCCAAGGTTTTCATAAGCATTTTCACCAAGTATTTCCATCTAGAGTGATCAAGTTTTTGGTTTAGCTCCAACTACAAAGTTAAGAGTGTTCACTAAGGTGGGATGCTAATTTCAATCTCATGCCATAGAATGACATCTAGTATAGGCCAAGTTTTATACTCTTTATGCTATCTAAACTACTTTCTAAAATCTCACAAAGCATTACTAGAAGTAAAGAAACTTTGATAAAGAAAAATTAAAACTTGTAAGTAAATCTTGGGATGGTTATAGATCAAGGGGTATAACCAAAGCATGCCTAAATCATCTTGCTTAGGTTATTTTGTATGTAGTGATGGCTTGCAAGTATTTCCTTGCCAATAATAGCTTGCCTTGATTGGTGTAGTGGTTGAAATTCTTCTCGTCTTCTTCAGGGTAGAACTCCTCCTCCTCGTAGACTTGGTCGGTACTATCGTCTATAAATACATACGGGATACACAAATCACCAAACAAGACTTAACTAGTCTATATATCACACTAAGGCACATATTTGATGATCTAATATCATCACATTCAACACAAGATTTAATGAACTAGTTTCATTTATTTTATTTGAGAAAAGTAATTTCTACTCATTGAAATTAATTAAGATTTAATATTCTCAAATTAAAATATGGGATCATGTGGACACATGTCATCACCACATATTCTAATACATGGTAATGTGATTTAAATGTTGGATCACATTTTATAAAGTTTAGGATTCATATTTAAATGATTTAAAATGACTATAAATGCCTATATAGCATTATTTTGGTACTAGTTCAAAGTCGCTGCATGCAAACCTAAATATTATTAAATATTCAGATAGGTATTATAAAATGTGATTTTTGAGAGTTGGAAACAACTCAAAAGCTATTATGGTTGATTTTTGAAAGATGTTTAAATGTAGAAATGTCTCTGTCATTCCAAGGTTTTCATAAGCATTTACACCAAGTATTTCCATCTAGAGTGATCAAGTTTTTGGTTTAGCTCCAACTACAAAGTTAAGAGTGTTCACTAAGGTGGGATGCTAATTTCAATCTCATGCCATAGAATGACATCTAGTATAGGCCAAGTTTTATACTCTTTATGCTATCTAAACTACTTTCTAAAATCTCACAAAGCATTACTAGAAGTAAAGAAATTTTGATAAAGAAAAATTAAAACTTGTAAGTAAAACTTGGGATGGTTATAGATCAAGGGGTATAACCAAAGCATGCCTAAAGCATCTTGATTAGGTTATTTTGTATGTAGTGATGGCTTGCAAGTATTTCCTTGCCAATAATAGCTTGCCTTGATTGGTGTAGTGGTTGAAATTCTTCTCGTCTTCTTCAGGGTAGAACTCCTCCTCCTCGTAGACTTGGTCGGTACTATCATCTATAAATACATACGGGATACACAAATCACCAAACAAGACTTAACTAGTCTATATATCACACTAAGGCACATATTTGATGATCTAATATCATCACATTCAACACAAGATTTAATGAACTAGTTTCATTTATTTTATTTGAGAAAAGTAATTTCTACTCATTGAAATTAATTAAGATTTAATATTCTCAAATTAAAATATGGGATCATGTGGACACATGTCATCACCACATATTCTAATACATGGTAATGTGATTAAAATGTTGGATCACATTTTATAAAGTTTAGGATTCATATTTAAATGATTTAAAATGACTATAAATGCCTATATAGCATTATTTTGGTACTAGTTCAAAGTCACTGCATGCAAACCTAAATATTATTAAATATTCAGATAGGTATTATAAAATGTGATTTTTGAGAGTTGGAAACAACTCAAAAGCTATTATGGTTGATTTTTGAAAGATGTTTAAAATGTAGAAATGTCTCTGTCATTCCAAGGTTTTCATAAGCATTTTCACCAAGTATTTCCATCTAGAGTGATCAAGTTTTTGGTTTAGCTCCAACTACAAAGTTAAGAGTGTTCACTAAGGTGGGATGCTAATTTCAATCTCATGCCATAGAATGACATCTAGTATAGGCCAAGTTTTATACTCTTTATGCTATCTAAACTACTTTCTAAAATCTCACAAAGCATTACTAGAAGTAAAGAAATTTTGATAAAGAAAAATTAAAACTTGTAAGTAAAACTTGGGATGGTTATATATCAAGGGGTATAACCAAAGCATGCCTAAAGCATCTTGATTAGGTTATTTTGTATGTAGTGATGGCTTGCAAGTATTTCCTTGCCAATAATAGCTTGCCTTGATTGGTGTAGTGGTTGAAATTCTTCTCGTCTTCTTCAGGGTAGAACTCCTCCTCCTCGTAGACTTGGTCGGTACTATCGTCTATAAATACATACGGGATACACAAATCACCAAACAAGACTTAACTAGTCTATATATCACACTAAGGCACATATTTGATGATCTAATATCATCACATTCAACACAAGATTTAATGAACTAGTTTCATTTATTTTATTTGAGAAAAGTAATTTCTACTCATTGAAATTAATTAAGATTTAATATTCTCAAATTAAAATATGGGATCATGTGGACACATGTCATCACCACATATTCTAATACATGGTAATGTGATTTAAATGTTGGATCACATTTTATAAAGTTTAGGATTCATATTTAAATGATTTAAAATGACTATAAATGCCTATATAGCATTATTTTGGTACTAGTTCAAAGTCACTGCATGCAAACCTAAATATTATTAAATATTCAGATAGGTATTATAAAATGTGATTTTTGAGAGTTGGAAACAACTCAAAAGCTATTATGGTTGATTTTTGAAATATGTTTAAATGTAGAAATGTCTCTGTCATTCCAAGGTTTTCATAAGCATTTTCACCAAGTATTTCCATCTAGAGTGATCAAGTTTTTGGTTTAGCTCCAACTACAAAGTTAAGAGTGTTCACTAAGGTGGGATGCTAATTTCAATCTCATGCCATAGAATGACATCTAGTATAGGCCAAGTTTTATACTCTTTATGCTATCTAAACTACTTTCTAAAATCTCACAAAGCATTACTAGAAGTAAAGAAACTTTGATAAAGAAAAATTAAAACTTGTAAGTAAAACTTGGGATGGTTATATATCAAGGGGTATAACCAAAGCATGCCTAAAGCATCTTGCTTAGGTTATTTTGTATGTAGTGATGGCTTGCAAGTATTTCCTTGCCAATAATAGCTTGCCTTGATTGGTGTAGTGGTTGAAATTCTTCTCGTCTTCTTCAGGGTAGAACTCCTCCTCCTCGTAGACTTGGTCGGTACTATCGTCTATAAATACATACGGGATACACAAATCACCAAACAAGACTTAACTAGTCTATATATCACACTAAGGCACATATTTGATAATCTAATATCATCACATTCAACACAAGATTTAATGAACTAGTTTCATTTATTTTATTTGAGAAAAGTAATTTTTACTCATTGAAATTAATTAAGATTTAATATTCTCAAATTAAAATATGGGATCATGTGGACACATGTCATCACCACATATTCTAATACATGGTAATGTGATTTAAATGTTGGATCACATTTTATAAAGTTTAGGATTCATATTTAAATGATTTAAAATGACTATAAATGCCTATATAGCATTATTTTGGTACTAGTTCAAAGTCACTGCATGCAAACCTAAATATTATTAAATATTCAGATAGGTATTATAAAATGTGATTTTTGAGAGTTGGAAACAACTCAAAAGCTATTATGGTTGATTTTTGAAAGATGTTTAAATGTAGAAATGTCTCTGTCATTCCAAGGTTTTCATAAGCATTTTCACCAAGTATTTCCATCTAGAGTGATCAAGTTTTTGGTTTAGCTCCAACTACAAAGTTAAGAGTGTTCACTAAGGTGGGATGCTAATTTCAATATCATGCCATAGAATGACATCTAGTATAGGCCAAGTTTTATACTCTTTATGCTATCTAAACTACTTTCTAAAATCTCACAAAGCATTACTAGAAGTAAAGAAACTTTGATAAAGAAAAATTAAAACTTGTAAGTAAAACTTGGGATGGTTATAGATCAAGGGGTATAACCAAAGCATGCCTAAAGCATCTTGCTTAGGTTATTTTGTATGTAGTGATGGATTGCAAGTATTTCCTTGCCAATAATAGCTTGCCTTGATTGGTGTAGTGGTTGAAATTCTTCTCGTCTTCTTCGGGGTAGAACTCCTCCTCCTCGTAGACTTGGTCGGTACTATCGTCTATAAATACATACGGGATACACAAATCACCAAACAAGACTTAACTAGTCTATATATCACACTAAGGCACATATTTGATGATCTAATATCATCACATTCAACACAAGATTTAATGAACTAGTTTCATTTATTTTATTTGAGAAAAGTAATTTTTACTCATTGAAATTAATTAAGATTTAATATTCTCAAATTAAAATATGGGATCATGTGGACACATGTCATCACCACATATTCTAATACATGGTAATGTGATTTAAATGTTGGATCACATTTTATAAAGTTTAGGATTCATATTTAAATGATTTAAAATGACTATAAATGCCTATATAGCATTATTTTGGTACTAGTTCAAAGTCACTGCATGCAAACCTAAATATTATTAAATATTCAGATAGGTATTATAAAATGTGATTTTTGAGAGTTGGAAACAACTCAAAAGCTATTATGGTTGATTTTTGAGAGATGTTTAAATGTAGAAATGTCTCTGTCTTGTTATTTTTGCTATATGTGATCTATAACTCTAATTGATTTACATCCAACAGGCTTGGATAGATATTTGAATTATCTTTCTAAAAAAAATTGAATCATTCATTTTGGTTTAGTAGAACTCTCTGAATTGATTTTTAAACTAGTGGACATAACTGAGTTAAAGCCTAAAAAGAAAAATCCTTATTTGAATTTGCGGGCTAAGGCGGGAAAACAAATGGGCCGGCCCAGTGGCGCTCCGTGGCGCAGAGGGCAGCTGACAAGGGGGTCCACACTTCAGCGGCTGACTCGAACGCGAAGCGGTACAGGGCGATGTGGGTGATACGTTGCAAACGTATCTATAATATTTGATGTTCCATGCTTGGTTTTATCTACTTTCTTATGTTTTGTTTCTACTATGGAGTACTTTTTATACACTTTCCTGGACTAACCTATTAACAAGATGCCATAGTGCCAGTTGCCTGTTTTCTACTGTTTTTGGTTCCAGGAAAGTCAAAAAATCAATATTCTCGGAATTGGACCGGACAAAAGCCAAAGTCGTTATTTTCCCAGAAGATTCACGGAGCCAGAAGGAGAGACGAAGGGGGCACAGGGTGGCTAAACCACCCCTAGGCGCGGGTCCCACAGGCCGCGCCAGGGCATGGTGTGGGCCCCCTGGCTGCCCACCGACCTTGCCTCTTCGCCTATAAAATCCCCCCGATGCAAAAACCATAAATTGTCAAGCCTCCAGCCACGAAAATTTCCGCAGCACCGTCGCCACCAAAGGGAAGATTCGGGGGATAGAAAGTCTCTGTTCCGGTACCCTGCCGGGACGAGGAAGTGCCCCCGGAGCCATCTCCATCCATCTCCACCACCATCTCCATCACCATTGCTGATTCCCATGATGAGGAGGGAGTAGTTCTCTCTCGAGGCTAAGGGTTCTACCGGTAGCTATGTGTTCATCTCTCTCTCTATGCATGATCTTATTGAGATCATGAGCTTGTAATCTATAGATCTACCTTGCTACTCAAGTGCTTTAATAGATCTCTGCTCTCCCCATGTGTGTGAAGTTGACAATGTGCACACCATGGTGGCACTTAGGCTAGAGATTACAAATACTTGTTATGAGTTATATTTGGATTTCGATGTCTTTATGAAATTGTGGTGTTTGTTGGATCGATCTAGCACTCAAGGTGATAGTGTGGGGTTTTCTAGATGGGAAAGATGAACTTTGAGGTGTGCTGTTATAGCCCTACCAGTGATTAGAGTGTCCAACCGGAGAGTAGTTAAGAGAAGTATCATAAAGAGAAGATATTTATATGAGAGTGTTCACTAGTGAAAGTATGATCCCTAGGCCTTTTTTCTAAGTATTGATACACCGTTTGCAATTAGATCTGTTACATGTTTGCTTGCTTCCTTCTTTATTTCATTTTACCTTTAGTCTTTTCCCATGTCAACCACACGACAGCAAGCTATTTTTTGGCACTGTTACCACTTATAATTATCCATACCACTTGTATTTCACTATCTCTTCACCGAACTAGTGCACCTATACACCTAACAAGTGTATTGGGTGTGTTGGGGACACAAGAGACTTCTTGTATCTTGATTGCAGGATTGCTTGAGAGGGGATACCTTTGACCACTGCCTCTCTGAGTTTGATAAACCTTGGGTGATCCACTTAAGGGAAAACTTGTTGCTGTTCTACAAACCTCTGCACTTGGAGGCCCAACATCTGTCTACAAGAATAGAAGTGCGTAGACATTAGTGGGCCGTGCGATTAGATGGTGGATCAACAGTCGTGGTTCATCGTCGATGATGAACAGGTCACCGGCGAGACTGAACCCTAGCGGCTCGGTAGGGGTTGACTGGGGGCTTACTAGGGCTCCAGCTAACGTGGCGATGGGGGCGATCAGACTGGTGGACAACAGCGGACTCAGGCATGGTCACGGCGGCTCCTAGGGTGGTTGCAATCGACGGGCCCCTTTCTCCTCTGATGCGGCGAGCTCTGGCACAATTCCGGCGACTGAGGGCTCGAGCGGCTCCGGGGATAAGTGGGGAAGGTTCAGCGGCGAGAGGGGAGGTGAATGGTTTGCAGAAATGGGACAGTTGCCCTCCTTTTATAGGTCGATGAGGGGACTGTGGGGTGCGACGATGAGCTCGTCGGTGACGATGGTATAGAGGGCTAATGGCATGGGCGGGGTAGGCAGACGGTGCTCTGCCTCCTGGCGGTCAGCTACGGCGTAATGGCGCAGCTAGGGCCGGTGGTATGTGGTCGGGAAAGGTCGACGCTCTGAGCAGCAGAGGAAGCGTTCGACGTGGATCACGACGGGTGCTAGCCGCGCAGCGGGAAATGGGCATGTCCGAGAGTGTGCTGGGGTCAAGGCGGAGCGACGCATGCAAGCCGAGGGCACGGCGTGGCTTGTGCGAGGCTGTCGGGGGCGGCGCTCTAGCATGGGATGTGCATGGTGTAGAGGCAGAGAGCACGGGCGTGCCTCTATGGTCCAGTGCTTGGCTGCGTCGGTGGGGTGCATAGGGGGTCGCGGTAGGGTGCGGCGGAGCTAGGGGATGTGCTAGATTGGCGCGGCTTGGTCTCTGGCGGATTGCCCACGTTTGGCCAGCGACGACCATACTCGGGCGGCGCGGTACTGGCGCTGCGGTGAAGGTGGGGGGTTGTCTGTTGCTTAGTTAGGCTAAGAGGGGATAGAGGAGAGATGAGAGGGTCGAATGGGGGACAGGAACTTAATTAGCAACAGTGTTATTTAGGCTAGATGATTTTTGCCTCCCAAGTGTTCGACACAATGGCTGCAAGAAACTTTTATTTGAATTTTGAGAAGATTTTTGGTGGGTGCTTTGATCTTATGCTTGGTAGTCTGTGTTTGCTTCGGATGGTCAAGGTGAACTCATTTGAGTGGTTTTTGAAAAAGTGGGATCTATGCGTATGAAATGGATTCCATTTTCAAATGCCATTTAAAATTAGTGTTTAAATGTTTTTGTAAGATTTCAAAGTGGGCCTTGGTAGATCTTTACTTGTACTAGCAAGGGGTGAAAAGAGTTGAGAATGTTTCTGTTTGAAATTGACTTCTAGGAACACCTAAAGTGACCTAGTGGATTAAAATGGCCAAAGTGACGATTTGGTATTTTTATTCTTATTTGATTTCTTTTTCTTTGGATTTTTTTCTAAATGATCTAGATGATATGGAATTCATCTTTGAATCATTTTACAACCATTAGAACAAACAAACATGGCATTTCTAAACAATTCTATATTAATGCAACGCACATATGCATTCCTAATTATTTTAATGATAAAAGTTTTTGTTAACCCTAAATTGGGTGATTTGGATCTTGATAACTTTGATTAAAGATTTGGGATGTTACAAACCTTCCCCCCTAAAATAAAATCTCATCCCGAGATTTAAGAAAGAAAACTAGGAACTAAAGAGATTTGGAAACTCAGTCCTAATGTAATCTTCTCGCTCCCAAGTGGCTTCTTCTTCGGTATGGTTGCTCCATTGGAACTTGAGAAATTTGATACTCCGGGTCCTGGTGGTTCTGTAAGCTTCCTCGAAGATACGAATCGGCACTTCACAATATGCCAGATCCTTGTTGATATCAACGGCTCAGTGATCGATGTTCTTGAACACTTCGGTCTTCTCCGGCACTTCCAAGCATTTGCGAAGTAACGAGATATGGAACACATTGTGGATGGCTCACATCTCCTCAGGCAGTTCTAGTTGATACATACTTCTCCTTGATGATTCAGAATCTTCAAGGGTCTGATATATCTGGTGGCTAACTTTCCTTTTAGACTAAAACGTTGTGTTCCCTTCAATGGCGAAACTTCGAGATACACAAAATCTCCGACATTGAAAGTTAGGTCTCTATGTCTCTTGTCAGCGTAACTCTTCTGTCTGGATTGGGCGGTCTTGAGGTGCTCACAGACTTTGTGAACCTTCTCTTCGGCTTCTCGTAGGATGTCGGGTCCAAAAATCTGACTCTCTCCTACTTGCAACCAATTCAAAGGGGTACGGCACTTTCTTCCATATAAGAACTCAAATGGGGCCATTTGCAAACTAGCTTGATAACTATTGTTGTATGAGAATTCTGCGAATGGCAGGTAATCTTCCCATTTTGATACGTACTCTAACACATAAGCTATCAACATATCTTCTAAGATTTGGTTGACACTTTCCGTCTGTCATCGGTCTGCGGGTGATAAGTTGTGCTGAAATTCAACCTGGTCCCTAATCCTTCTTGGACTTTCTGCCAAAATCTCAAGGTAAATTGGGTTCCTCGATCCGACACTATGGTCTTGGGGGTTCCATGTAGACTAACAATGTCACATCCCAAGATTTTCCAAATCTTGTAATGTGAAAAATAAAATAAACAAAATAAATTTTTGTTGAAAATCAGGGTGAAAAGAAACTTTTGTTCTAAAAGGAAACTTAAAATCCCATCTTGAACAAACTTTGGTTAAAGTTTGAATTCAACAAATCCAAATCAAGTGAAATGCATTCCTCAATGAATGTATCTGGAAATTTAAACATTTGGAAAATAAATCCAAAACCCTAAACCCTAATGGAAGAAAATCATTTTCCAAAGTTATCTCCAAATCATGGATTTGATCCATATCAAAAATTGATCAACAAACATTCACAAAGGATCAAGGAAGACAAACAGAAATATTATAAAGCCATATAAATTGGTTTCACTCAAATTGGAACCATAAATAAAATCTTATGAATATAATAAGATAAGGAAATTGAATTTCCAAAGCTAATAAAGCCCTTACCAAAAACCCATACCAATTGGTGAGCAAATAATCCTAAAGGGATTTAAAAAGATAAACAAATAATAAAGAAAGTTTTTATAGTTGGAATTACTATTTTGAATCTTTAAAATAAAAAGATTTGGTTTTCAAAAGCAAAGATAGAATTATAAATAAAGATTATATTTTAAAGAGCCAAATTAATTTTGGCCAAGCTTTTATAATAAAATATTTTGTTTTGATAAAATGAGTAAAGGTTTATTTAAATAAAATAATAAGGATTTAAATATCCAATTTTATTAAAGTAAAGGCTTTTCTTTTTAAATAAACACTAAAACTTATTATTTTATTTTAATAAGTTTTCCAAAGGTTTTTGAATAAAACCTACTGAAAAGGTTTTTGGTTTGGTTTATATTTCAAATAGAGTTTTAAAAATAAATTAAACCCTATTTTGAAAATAAAGACTAAAGTATTTTTATTTAATTATTAATAGATCCTAAAAAGGATAAAAATTATTTTGTTTTTGACTTTGGTTTTATATACTCAAATAAAACCTACTGAATGGTTTTGGTACTATACTAGTTTTCAAAATAAAGTTTTTCATAAAACAAATCCTATTTGATTTATTAACTAAGGTCCACTTTATTTAATTATTAATGATCCCTAAAGTAAAATGTTATTTTATTTTAAACAAGTTTTCCAAATATTCTTTATTTCCAAATAAAACCTACTGATTTGGTTTTGAAAGTGTTTGGATTTCAAATGGAGATTTTTATTAAATAAATCAAACCCTATTTTATTAAATAACAAAAGATCCATTTTATTTAATTATTGAATGGATCCTAAAATGAATAAAAATATTATTTTGTTTTTGGGATTTGGTTTATGTTGATAAACAGAACCAAAAACTCATTATAAGTTTGAATTGTTTGAATTCGTTGAATGTTTGAATAATTGATTGAAAAATTCAAAAACAGAATATAGAAATAGAAAAAGAAAAAGTTCCAGAAAAAATAAATAAGAAAGAGGGCAATCCAACCCAGCAGCCCAATAAGCCCAGAAACTAGCCCAGCTCCCTCTCCCCGAAAGAAAACGATTCGCACCTCGTTTCTGACCCGTACTGAGAATGACCAGTGGACCTCCCCCTCCTTTCTTTCCCCCGCTGACGACTGGACCCCACTCTACTGTTCATCCTCCTCACCCGCGCGACCAGTTCTCCCCTCCCTCATCGCCGTTTCCTGCAGTAATCCCGCGGCTTCAATTCGCCATAATGCCGCGCGTTAATCTTGCCGTGACTGCACGCTATTAAGCGCCTGCGTCTTCTCCTCCTTTCCCCTCTATCGCCACTTCTTCTCCGCCCCGAGGCTGCCACAATTCGGCCCAGCACTCCCTCTGTTCCGACGACACCACGGTGACGATTCCGGCCAAGCCACACCACCTCCTGCCTCCCTGACCTTGCACCCAGACTCACCACTTCTTGACGCATCTCCTAGTGCCTTTCGTTCGACAGCGGGTGCCCCAGAGCATCAGCTACGTCAAGCTTCCGAACGCCGCCGCGTCTGCAACCTCTCCGACGACCTCCCCCGGTAAACGCTGACCGCCCCGAGCCTCCTCGTTCACACTCCCTCACTCGCCTCGGTCTTGCGCAACTAACCCTGACCTCTATTTGTCTTTTCGTGACCAGTAGCCTCGTCTTCGACGACGACCTGCAGCACCGCCGTCTGCCTCTTCCTCTGACGAAGCCTCCAGGTAGTAAATGGCCACCCCTTGTCCTTTCGATGATACGCCTGTGTTCAGTGCACTCGCCCACATCTAACCGCATCTGTTTCTTGCTCTCTGGTGGACAACAGCCCCGTCCCCGTCGTCAAGCAGAAGCTCCTGGCGCCACCCCTAAACTCCGGCGAGCAATTAACCGCATCCTTGTGCGCCCCTCGTTGAACCATCAGCACATTGAGCATCGCCGTGACCCCCTGAACCCGGTGAGCAACTCCCCTTTCTCCCTCACCTCCTGTAGCATCGGCACCGTCGTTGACCGACAGCTCCGCCGCCAGTAACCACCGTAGCGCCGCCCATCTGTGGCTGGTGTGCCTAGCACCGTTAGATCATAATGGTGTGGCCACGATAGAACTTAACTGAAGCGGTAAGTAGCCTCTGTGCCGCACGATTTAACTTAAATCCAACGGCTGTCGTTGCGTGATCCAACCGAAACGGTACCGACGAATAGGAAGTCGCCGCGTGTCCAGCTGATGATTTAAAACAGATTTGAAAACAGATTTGTATGCAGATTTGAAAACCCTATAACTTTTGATCCACACGTCCAAATTTTTCAACTTTTATGTCGTTGGATTCAGAAGAGCAAGACCTAACCAACCATGCCCCTAGTTTAGCAAATAGTATCTGTTAGTTTGCTTGTTTTTGCAGATTCTTTTGTGAGCTTGTTTAGAGTAAAAAAATTTAAAAATGATTTTAGGGTTAAAACCTTTGCAAAATGGATTGTTGTGACCTTACTAACCCTAGGAACCAACCCATGTTTTGGAAAATGAATTTGGAAAAGTTTAGAATGGATTAATTGGTTTAGTTCATTTCTAGCTAAATAAAACTATTGATTTGTTTATGAAAATGGTTTTGAATAGAAAACTTTGGAGGAAATGTGTTGAACCAAACCTACTAACATTTGGAACCACTTTGTGGATTCAAAAATGAATTTGGTGAAACAAAATAAGGATTCCTTGATTAAAAACCATTTCTAGTCAAATAGAAATGTGGTTTAATTATTAAAAATGGTTTTTGAAGAAAACTTTTTGGGAAATGTTTTGTCTTAAAACCTCTGACCCTAAACACCAAGTTTTGTGATTTGAAAACATATTGGGTGATCCCTATAGGCTAATGCCTTAGTAAAAATATTTCTACACCACATAAAATGATACTTTGTTTTGAAAATGGTTTTTGTAGTGAAACCTTTTGCAAATGACTTTGCCACTTTACAAAATGACCAATAGGTGTTATCAAATGTTTATGGCCCATTAGGAACCACTTTTTCAAACAAAACAAAGCTTGGCATGCTTGCATGCATTACTTTGACTTTGTCATTTTATGTGTTATATTACTTGATTGGTAGATTGAGTTTGTGCCTTGCTTGATTGAATTATAGTGACTTGAAGAGTGTGATTGTTGCAAGGACAAGGAGTGAGCTTATACCCTCTACCAAAAAGGCAAGTGATGCTTCATACTTTGTCCCATTATTTTCACTATGCATTAGTGATTTTTCTAAGTAAAACTTGCATGGATTTTTTTTTGCTAAGTATAAACCTTGCTATGGGAAAACCTAGTAGATGAAACCTTAGTAAAATTTCCTAAGTTAAGACTCCTACTACTATCATGCTTAGCTTAGCTAGTAGAAAACAAGGGTGGAATATATATTCACACTGTGGAAAATTTCTAAGTCCGAGGACTTGTGTTTTTGTTTAATAAA
The DNA here is from genome assembly GCA_916181665.1 of Avena sativa. Taxonomy (NCBI): domain Eukaryota; kingdom Viridiplantae; phylum Streptophyta; class Magnoliopsida; order Poales; family Poaceae; genus Avena; species Avena sativa. The sequence continues at coordinate 203,379,234 of OV702290.1, forward strand.
ACAACTAAGTTAATGAATCACCTGGGTGGAATGGTAATTGCTTGGTGGTTTTTGGTTGAGTGGTTCACAAGGCCCATGTTTATGGTTTACCTTGTGTATCTCACTTGTGGATGGCCACCCAGGAACAAAGAGATTTGAGATGTCAAATGTTGAGAAGCTTCAAGTGCAGCCACTTGGCATTATGGGCTCTGCCTGGATCATATAGGTTGCAATAACTTAGCCAAATGGACAGTTGGTGGTAGGGGTTTGATAGGTTGGAGCGCGTCCATGTTGGTCTAAGGGAAAGCTTCTGAAAGATCTTGTCTTGGTGAAACCAAGTCTTGTGGGGAAAGTGCACCACCTCTGCAGAGTGTAAAATCTAAGTACTTAGCCATGTCCCTGGCAAAGGACAATTTGAGCATCAAGACATGGAAGCTATCAAGAGTCTCATCATCCAAATTTCTAAGTTAAAAACTTGTGGTTGAACAAGGGTTAAAGGATCTTCAATCTTTGATTGGTAGATGCCTTGGGTGATTTGTGTCAAAGCAAAAACTTTGTGTTTTCAAATGATAAGGAAAAATCTATTTTGAGCAATGCAAGCCTCAACTCCACTTAGCCAAAAGCATATAAATGATAGACTCCACTATACTACCATAGTATCACTTGCCAATACAATTCAAATGTATTGACCCTTGTGGCTGTAACTTGTTATGTTGCAGGTTTGATTGATTTAGTGAAGTGTGTTGATTAGGATTACAAAGTCTACAACCAACATGTCTGCCTGTGGCACTTTGAAGATGAAGGACCCCATGCTTATAGATATTCTGCTGCAATGTAATGTAATAGCCAAATGAGCTATGAAAGATGTAATAAATTATTTTATTCCTGGTTATAAAGTTGTATTATGACCTTTGTTTCTTGATATTACATCTTAACTGTGGATGGTAGCTATTGATCCAGGGACTAGCATTGTAAACACAGGGGACTCTACCTTATTATTAAAGGTTGGGAACCTTACAGATGGTATCAGAGCATTGTGTTGCCTGTAGGATTTGTAAACCTAGGATTGGACAAAACCCCTTAGAAAAATAGGAGTTGTATTTGTTCCAAAACTTATTTACAAACAATCTTGTAAACTCTTCCCTCAACCATTTTGGTTTTAACTCTACATCTTGTCTATTTCAAACTTGATGGACAAAGCCTTTCCATGACCAAAGACTTCACCATGTGCAAAGGACTTTATCAACTCTAATGACTTCAACATTTTCAACTCTAATGACTTCAACATCTTCAACATTTTCACCAAGGACTTCAATCTTAGATATCACTAAAGACTACAAGTGAGACAAGAAGTATTACTCAAGACTTGAAGACTAAGGAAACACAACTTAGAAGGAACCATCATCACCTTGAAGTTTGAGATCAAGATACAAGAAATTCTCTAAGGATACTAAGATCTTGTTCAAGAAGAATCAACCAAGAAGGATGGAAGGATCTCAAGTGAACCATATAGATGGACCACCATGTTTAGTTTAAGTCAAACCCATCAACTTATGTGGTGTAACAAAAATATTTTTGATTGCCTAAAAATATATTTGAAACTTTGTTGTTTGAGTGGAATGTTTGATTGTGATTGCTTGCACATTGCTTGTGTGAATTGTGATGTGTGTGATTAGAAATATTCCCTTATAAATATGTTGCCTATTCTAATCCCAATCCAACCCAAACAGATGACTACTCCAAAGGACTCCAACATCAAGATTGATGACACCAACACCAACCAAGCTGACAGCATGAAAGAGCTCATAGCAACCCAACACCAGTTGAACCAACTAACAGCTCAGTTCATAGCCAGCAATAGTGATAAAGATCCAGCACTGCAAAAGTTTTTGGAAGAACAATCCCATCTGATGCTTAAGGTGGCTAATCAAATGATCAACATGGAAGAAAACTATCCCAACAGAGTGTATGACAACAAGTATGACAAGAATGTTATTCTAGATGGAGACCCAGCTTGCATTATTTGTGGAGACAAGGACCATACTTCCAAGGATCATGAAGATCAATGCCCTAACTGTGAAGAGAAACATCCTATTGGACAATGTCCCACTTCTCAAGCTACTTGTCACCTATGTGAAGGAAACAATCATACTCCTATACAATGCCCCATCTATTCCATGGTGGAACAAAGGAAACAAGAAGGATCCAAGTCTACCAAAGGAAAAGGACCACTCATACCCCCAAACAAAACAACCCAATTTAAAGGACCAAAGAGGAGGCATATGAATTATCCAAAGAGCAATAGAAGGTCAAGGAAACCAGTAGACATTCCTACCTATGAGATAACATATGAAGAACATGAACTAGAAGCACTCCTAGCTTTGGATAAACCCAAGAAGAAGAAAGAACCAAGGAAACAAACAAGAGGCAATGATACCAAAGGAAAAGAAAGATATCAGCCAAGTGATGTGTTTCAATTGCAAAGAACCAGGACATTATGCAAGCAATTGTCCAGAAAATATGAAGCACAAGATAAACAAGCCTATGAAGGATCTCAGCCTAGTCACATGTTTCAAGTGTGGAAACAAAGGACACTATGCAGATGTTTGCCCAGAGAGATTTCAATAAGATCCCAAGCAAGCCAAGATGTAATCTAGATGGAAAATTTTTAAGGGTGGTAGTACCCTAGTTGTTTTGAGCCAACTTGTAACCCCTAGCCTTCCCAAATCTCGGGACGAGATTTATTTTAAGGGTGGTAGCCTGTCACATCCCAAGATTTTCCAAATCTTGTAATGTGAAAAATAAAATAAACAAAATAAATTTTTGTTGAAAATCAGGGTGAAAAGAAACTTTTGTTCTAAAAGGAAACTTAAAATCCCATCTTGAACAAACTTTGGTTAAAGATTGAATTCAAGAAATCCAAATCAAGTGAAATGCATTCCTCAATGAATGTATCTGGAAATTTAAACATTTGGAAAATAAATCCAAAACCCTAAACCCTAATGGAAGAAAATCATTTTCCAAAGTTATCTCCAAATCCATGGATTTGATCCATATCAAAAATTGATCAACAAACATTCACAAAGGATCAAGAAAGACAAACAAAAATATTATAAAGCCATATAAATTGGTTTCACTCAAATTGGAACCATAAATAAAATCTTATGAATATAATAAGATAAGGAAATTGAATTTCCAAAGCTAATAAAGCCCTTACCAAAAACCCATACCAATTGGTGAGCAAATAATCTTAAAGGGATTTAAAAAGATAAACAAATAATAAAGAAAGTTTTTATAGTTGGAATTACTATTTTGGATCTTTAAAATAAAAAGATTTGGTTTTCAAAAGCAAAGATAGAATTATAAATAAAGATTATATTTTAAAGAGCCAAATTAATTTTGGCCAAGCTTTTATAATAAAATATTTTGTTTTGATAAAATGAGTAAAGGTTTATTTAAATAAAATAATAAGGATTTAAATATCCAATTTTATTAAAGTAAAGGCTTTTCTTTTTAAATAAACACTAAAACTTATTATTTTATTTTAATAAGTTTTCCAAAGGTTTTTGAATAAAACCTACTGAAAAGGTTTTTGGTTTGGTTTATATTTCAAATAGAGTTTTAAAAATAAATTAAACCCTATTTTGAAAATAAAGACTAAAGTATTTTTATTTAATTATTAATAGATCCTAAAAAGGATAAAAATTATTTTGTTTTTGACTTTGGTTTTATATACTCAAATAAAACCTACTGAATGGTTTTGGTACTATACTAGTTTTCAAAATAAAGTTTTTCATAAAACAAATCCTATTTGATTTATTAACTAAGGTCCACTTTATTTAATTATTAATGATCCCTAAAGTAAAATGTTATTTTATTTTAAACAAGTTTTCCAAATATTCTTTATTTCCAAATAAAACCTACTGATTTGGTTTTGAAAGTGTTTGGATTTCAAATGGAGATTTTTATTAAATAAATCAAACCCTATTTTATTAAATAACTAAAGATCCATTTTATTTAATTATTGAATGGATCCTAAAGTGAATAAAAATATTATTTTGTTTTTGGGATTTGGTTTATGTTGATAAACAGAACCAAAAACTCATTCTAAGTTTGAATTGTTTGAATTGGTTGAATGTTTGAATAATTCATTGAAAAATTCAAAACAGAATATAGAAATAGAAAAAGAAAAAGTTCCAGAAAAAATAAAAAATAAGAAAGAGGGCAATCCAACCCAGCAGCCCAATAAGCCCAGAAACCAGCCCAGCTCCCTCTCCCCGAAAGAAAACGATTCGCACCTCGTTTCTGACCCGTACTGAGAATGACCAGTGGACCTCCCCCTCCTTTCTTTCCCCCACTGACGACTGGACCCCACTCTACTGTTCATCCTCCTCACCCGCGCGACCAGTTCTCCCCTCCCTCGTCGCCGTTTCCTGCAGTAATCCCGCGGCTTCAATTCGCCATAATGCCGCGCATTAATCTCACCGTCTTAAGCGCCTGCGTCTTCTCCTCCTTTCCCCTCTGTCGCCACTCCTTCTCCGCCCTGAGGCTGCCACAATTCGGCCCAGCACTCCCTCTGTTCCGACGACACCACGGTGACGATTCCGGCCAAGCCACACCACCTCCTGCCTCCCTGACCTTGCACCCAGACTCACCACTTCTTGACGCATCTCCCAGTGCCTTTCGTTTGACAGCGGGTGCCCCAGAGCGTCAGCTACGTCAAGCTTCCAAACGCCGCCGCGTCTGCAACCTCTCCGACGACCTCCCCCGGTAAACGCTGACCGCCCCGAGCCTCCTCGTTCACACTCCCTCACTTGCCTCGGTCTTGCGCAACTAACCCTGACCTCTATTTGTCTTTTCGTGACCAGTAGCCTCGTCTTCGACGACGACCTGCAGCACCGCCGTCTGCCTCTTCCTCTGACGAAGCCTCCAGGTAGTAAATGGCCACCCCTTGTCCTTCCGATGATACGCCTATGTTTAGTGCACTCGCCCACATCTAACCGCATCTGTTTCTTGCCCTCTGGTGGACAGCAGCCCCGTCCCCGTCGTCAAGCAGAAGCTCCTGGCGCCACCCCTAAACTCCGGCGAGCAATTAACCACAACCTTGCGCACCCCTCGTCGAACCATCAGCACATTGAGCATCGCCGTGACCCCCTGAGCCCGGTGAGCAACTCCCCTTTCTCCCTCACCTCCTGTAGCATCGGCACCGTCGTCGACCGACAGCTCCGCCGCCAGTAACCACCGTAGCGCCGCCCATCTGTGGCTGGTGTGCCTAGCACCGTTAGATCGTAATCGTATGGCCACGATAGAACTTAACTGAAGCGGTAAGTAGCCTCTGCGCGCCGCACGATTTAACTTAAATCCAACGGCTGTCGTCGCGTGATCCAACCGAAACGATACCGACGAATAGGAAGTCGCCGCGTGTCCAGCTGATGATTTAAAACAGATTTGAAAACCGATTTGTATGCGGATTTGAAAACCATATAACTTTTGATCCACACGTCCAAATTCTGCAAATTTTATGTCGTTGGATTCAGGAGAGCAAGACCTAACCAACCATGCCCCTATGTTAGCAAATAGTATCTGTTAGTTTGCTTGTTTTTGCAGATTCTTTTGTGAGCTTATTTAGAGTAAAAAAAATTAAAAATGATTTTAGGGTTAAAACCTTTGCAAAATGGATTGTTGTGACCTTACTGACCCTAGGAACCAACCCATGTTTTGGAAAATGAATTTGGAAAAGTTTAGAATGGATTAATTGGTTTAGTTCATTTCTAGCTAAATAAAACTATTGATTTGTTTATGAAAATGGTTTTGAATAGAAAACTTTGGAGGAAATGTGTTGAACCAAACCTACTAACATTGGGAACCACTTTGTGGATTCAAAAATGAATTTGGTGAAACAAAATAAGGATTCCTTGATTAAAAACCATTTCTAGTCAAATAGAAATGTGGTTTAATTATTAAAAATGGTTTTTGAAGAAAACTTTTTGGGAAATGTTTTGTCTTAAAACCTCTGACCCTAAACACCAAGTTTTGTGATTTGAAAACATATTGGGTGATCCCTATAGGCTAATGCCTTAGTAAAAATATTTCTACACCACATAAAATGATACTTTGTTTTGAAAATGGTTTTTGTAGTGAAACCTTTTGCAAATGACTTTGCCACTTTACAAAATGACCAATAGGTGTTATCAAATGTTTATGGCCCATTAGGAACCACTTTTTCAAACAAAACAAAGCTTGGCATGCTTGCATGCATTACTTTGACTTTGTCATTTTATGTGTTGTATTACTTGATTGGTAGATTGAGTTTGTGCCTTGCTTGATTGAATTATAGTGACTTGAAGAGTGTGATTGTTGCAAGGACAAGGAGTGAGCTTATACCCTCTACCAAAAAGGCAAGTGATGCTTCATACTTTGTCCCATTATTTTCACTATGCATTAGTGATTTTTCTAAGTAAAACTTGCATGGATTTTTTTTTGCTAAGTATAAACCTTGCTATGGGAAAACCTAGTAGATGAAACCTTAGTAAAATTTCCTAAGTTAAGACTCCTACTACTATCATGCTTAGCTTAGCTAGTAGAAAACAAGGGTGGAATATATATTCACACTGTGGAAAATTTCTAAGTCCGAGGACTTGTGTTTTTGTTTAATAAAACAACTAAGTTAATGAATCACCTGGGTGGAATGGTAATTGCTTGGTGGTTTTTGGTTGAGTGGTTCACAAGGCCCATGTTTATGGTTTACCTTGTGTATCTCACTTGTGGATGGCCACCCAGGAACAAAGAGATTTGAGATGTCAAATGTTGAGAAGCTTCAAGTGCAGCCACTTGGCATTATGGGCTCTGCCTGGATCATATAGGTTGCAATAACTTAGCCAAATGGACAGTTGGTGGTAGGGGTTTGATAGGTTGGAGCGCGTCCATGTTGGTCTAAGGGAAAGCTTCTGAAAGATCTTGTCTTGGTGAAACCAAGTCTTGTGGGGAAAGTGCACCACCTCTGCAGAGTGTAAAATCTAAGTACTTAGCCATGTCCCTGGCAAAGGACAATTTGAGCATCAAGACATGGAAGCTATCAAGAGTCTCATCATCCAAATTTCTAAGTTAAAAACTTGTGGTTGAACAAGGGTTAAAGGATCTTCAATCTTTGATTGGTAGATGCCTTGGGTGATTTGTGTCAAAGCAAAAACTTTGTGTTTTCAAATGATAAGGAAAAATCTATTTTGAGCAATGCAAGCCTCAACTCCACTTAGCCAAAAGCATATAGATGATAGACTCCACTATACTACCATAGTATCACTTGCCAATACAATTCAAATGTATTGACCCTTGTGGCTATAACTTGTTATGTTGCAGGTTTGATTGATTTAGTGAAGTGTGTTGATTAGGATTACAAAGTCTACAACCAACATGTCTGCCTGTGGCACTTTGAAGATGAAGGACCCCATGCTTATAGATATTCTGCTGCAATGTAATGTAATAGCCAAATGAGCTATGAAAGATGTAATAAATTATTTTATTCCTGGTTATAAAGTTGTATTATGACCTTTGTTTCTTGATATTACATCTTAACTGTGGATGCTAGCTATTGATCCAGGGACTAGCATTGTAAACACAGGGGACTCTACCTTATTATTAAAGGTTGGGAACCTTACAAACAATTCTAGCAATGTACAGCTTTGCTAGCTTCGAACTCTGGTAGGTTGTCTTGACAGGTATAAAATGGGCTACCTTGGACAGTCTATCAACGATGACCCAAATTGAGTCATTTCCCCTACTATAAGTAGGCAAATCGGTGATAAAGTCCATTCCGACAGAATCCCATTTCCATTTCGGAATCTGCAATGGTTGCAACAGTCTGGCGGGTCTCTGATGTTCCACTTTGACTCTCTGACAGATATCACACTTGGCAATGTAGCTTCCAATTTCTCTCTTCATCTTGTGCCACCAAAATTGCTCCTTCAAATCTTGATACATCTTCGTTCCTCCGAGGTGGATAGAATAAAGAGTATCATGAGCTTCTTGCATGATAACTTGCTTCAGCTCCGAATCTATCGGCACACAGATACATCCTTTGTACCACAGAACACCTTCTTCATCTTCGGTGAATCCAGGTACCTTTCCCGTACTAATACGACGCTTGATTCCGTCGATACATGCATTTCCCTTCTGGGCTTCCTTGATCTGACTGATCAAAGTGGGTTGAAGTTCAATGGTAGCTAAAAATCCTTTGCTAACAAGCTTAGTTCTAAACTTCTCAAACTCCTCATGCAAACTTGGCTGGTTCTCTTTGATCATGGTGTTTAACCTACACGGCAATCTGCTAAGAGCATCCGCTACACATTGGCTTTGCCGAGGTGATAGTGAATGTGAAGGTCATAATCCTTGATTAACTCTATCCATCTCCTTTGCCTCATATTCAGCTCCTTCTGAGTGAAAATATATTTCAAGCTCTTGTGATCTGAATAAATCTCATAGCGATTACCCATAAGATAATGACGCCATGTCTTCAAGGCTAAAACTACAACTTCTAATTCAAGGTCATGGGTGGGGTAGTTCTGCTCATGTTGCTTTAGTTGTCGAGACAGATATGTGATGACTTTTCCTTCTTGCATCAACACACATCCGAGACCAATCTTGGATGCATCACAATACACATCAAATGACTTCGTGATATCTGGCATGATCAATATTGGGGATGAAATCAATCTCTTTTTGAGCTTGATGACCCACAAGTATAGGGGGTGTATCGCAGTATTTTCAAGGGAAGTGAAACCCAATTTATTGATTCGACACAAGGGGAGCCAAATAATATTTATAAGCCTTAACAACTGAGTTGTCAATTCAGCTGCACCTGGAAACAATCTTGCTCACAGCAGTTTATCAGTAGCAATAGTTTTGTAGTAGGAATAGTAAAGTAACAGTAGTAGTAAAGCAAAGACAGTAGTAACAAAAACAGTAAACAGTGGGATTTCAGTGCGGTAGGCATAGGGATGGATGGACGGGCGTTGCATGGACAAGACAATCCACATAGCAATCAGAACATAGGGAAATTGCAGATAAATAAGATAAAGCATCCAAGTACTAGACAATCCTAGGCATGTGTTCCATATATAGTCATACGTGCTCGCAATGAGAACTTGCACAACATCTTTTATCCTGCCAGCCCGTTTGTAGCGGGGCCTCTAGGGAACTACTGGCAATTAAGGTGCTCCTTTTAATAGAGCACCGGAGCAAAGCATTAACACTCCGTGAACACATGTGATCCTCACATCAAAGCCTTTCCCTTCCGGTTATCCTGATTTCTGTCACTTCGGGGCCATAGGTTCTGGACAACAACATGTGTATACAACTTGTAGATAATACCAAAAACAATACTATCATAATGAATCACTAATAAGTTCAGATCTGAAATCATGGCACTCGGGCCCTAGTGACAAGCATTAAGCACAACAAGTCACAACGAAGTCATAAAGCACTAATAAAAGATACTAGGCACCATGCCCTAACAATCTGATGCCATTACATGAACGGTCTCATCCAATCCCTACCATCCCCATAGCCTACAGCAGGGGATTACTCACTCATAGATGGGGAAACATGGATGGTCGATGGAGAAGCGATGGTGATGATGATGGCAATGATCTCCTCCAATTCCCCGTCCCGGCAGGATGCCAGAACGGAGTTTCTGGTGCTGTTTCGTGGAATTTGGTGGTGGCGGTGGAGCGGAACTCCTTCTGGAAAAACGTCGAACCCCCCGAAGTTTTTAGGTCATAAGGCTTCTTATAGGCAAAGACGGAGACCGAGGGGGTGCCTGGGGCCACCACACCATGCCCTGGCGCGGCTAGGCCCATCCCGCGCTTGGGGGGGTGTGGCCAGCCCCTGGCCTTCCTCCGTCTCGTATTCTGGATCCTGGAGTCTTCTGGAAAAATAGGCACTTTGGCTTTTGTCCCGTCCAATTCCGAGAATATTCATTTTCTGACTTTCCTGGAACCAAAAACAGCAGAAAACAGGCAGCTGGCACTGTGGCTCTTGTTAATAGGTTAGTCCAAGAAATCATATGAAAAGTACTCCAAAGTGTGGACAAAACACAAGAAAGTGGATAAAACCAAGCATGGAGCATCAAAATTACAGATACATTTGCAATGTATCAACATCCCCAAGCTTAACTCCTGCTCGTCCTCGAGTAGGTAAGTGATAAAAAGAAGGAATAATTTTTGAGGTGACATGCACCATCATAAACTTGATCAAAGCATTTGTAGAACATTAAAAACTGGGATCATAATACTTCAATCATAACATGAAAGACCAAGTTCTAGCAATAAGACAAAGAAACTATGATACAACACGAAAAGGCATAAACCAAAGAATCATGAATAACAATGCTTTTCAAGACGTTTGTTTGTTTCACATAAAGAAAACATAGCATAGTGGCATTCATCTTGTCCCTCATAGAGTAGCAAACATAAATGCATAGGACACCTTCAAAGTTTACAAGAGTGACTAGATACAAATAGTTTAAAACAAGAAATATCAAGGTATGCATCAATCAACAAGTCTTGGGACAATGCACATAGAACTAAGAATGGCCACTATGCTCTCAAGAAAGTGCTCATATAATGTGTGGAGACTCAACAAGGAAATGAAAAGGTTTTTAAAAGTTTGAAAGGCTTCCAAATGCTGAAAGTATGGTACTCATTAGCTTTGAGCTCTCATTGCCCCTATCATAAGCATCTTTGAGCTCTCATCCAATCCCTACCATCCCCATAGCCTACAACGGTGGATTACTCACTCATAGATGGGGGAAACATGGATGGTCGATGGAGAAGCGATGGTGATGATGGCGATGATCTCCTCCAATTCCCCGTCCCGGCAGTGTGCTAGAACGGAGTTTCTGGTGCTGTTCCGTGGAATCTGGTGGTGGCGGCGGAGCGGAACTCCTTCTAGAAAAACGTCGAACCCCCCGAAGTTTTTAGGTCAGAAGGCTCCTTATAGGCGAAGAGAGAGGCCGAGGGGATGCCTGGGGGGCCCAAACCACCCCCTAGCATGGCCTGGCCTGGCCCGTGCCACCAGGTGGTGTGGCCACCCCTAGCTCTTCTCCATCTCGTATTCTGGCTCCTAGAGTCTTCGGGTGAAATACGATTTTTGGCATATTTTCCGGGATTTTTCCTAATAGTTGATTTTCTGCACAAAAAGTAGACACCAAGGCAATTCTGCTGAAAACAGCGTCAATTCACATTAGTTGCATCCAAATCACACAAGTATAGAGGAGAAACAATAGCAAAAGTGTTCGGGAAAGTAGATACGTTTTGGACATATCAACTCCCCCAAGCTTAGCTTATTGCTTGTCCTCAAGCAATTCAGTTGAAAACTGAGTGCGATAAAAGAACTTTCACGAACACATTTGCTTCATATGATGTAAATATTCTCAGCAATGTGATCAACTACTCAGACAGTTCATAATAAAGAGTATGCAACTGAGTCTACTTAATAGTCATTGCAAGCTATGAAGAGATTCCAACTCAAGAATAATAAGTATCATGAAGCACAAACATAAGCAACATTACAATGCTCATAAAAAGGTATGATAGAGTGGTATCTCACTTGCCCTTTGATTATGAATATCAAGGCACCTCTGAAGTTCAAGTGATGACTAGAAGTAAAGATGTCAAGGATACAAGCATCAAAGCCATAACACAAATAATCAAGTAATGGAACAAACACAAAGAATGACAACTATGCTCTCAAGAAGGTGCTCAAAGAATATGTGGAGACTCAACAAGTAGAAGAAAAAGGTTTTGAATAATTTTGAAAGGCTTCCAAATGCTGAAAGTATGGTACCCGTTAGCTTTGAGCTCTCATTGCCCCTATCATAAGCATCTTTAATGTGGTTAAGGTGAAAGTGAGGTCCAATCTGAGTTATATGCTTGACAGACTATAAACTGAAAATCCCAAGTCCCTTGAGTACAAGGGCCGCTCCTCATGCTACTCAACTTTAGTTACCGGTAAGTTCTTGTCATCGTAAGTATGTGCGTATCATAGAGAACCGCCAACGGGGTACCCCTTGCCCGATGATACGGAAGAATCCCCATATCAAAATGACAAGGCAAGCAGAGTATCTCGGCAATCTTCTTATTTACCATGGGAAAATGGTGCTTTTTTCTCTCTTTCCTCTTTTCATAAGTCTCTTTTTTTATTTTTATCAATAGCTATCTCTCTTTATTTCTAAGAAGAATGCTTCATAGATATCATTATGGTTACGCTTCAGGTTTCCACCATGTCAGCATGGATTAGACCAGCGGCCCAGGCGTTTCTCTAACACACATACATAACTCCATGGACTTACAAGCTCCCCTTTTATTTCACACCGACGACATCCGCAAACAAAAGAGAAAGGTATCAACTGGGTATATATTTACAAGTGTTGAAAGCGTTCCCCGTGACATCACGGTTCTGCTAATCCCCAGCCTATAATTAGCAAGAATATAACTTTCATGGACAGGCACAATGGTTCAGGTTTATTAAGTGCAGAAATAAAGTGTGCCATCAAGTTCATGAGAGCTTTACTAACTAACTTTCTCATAACAAGCAAACATTTTATTCGGAAGAAAACAAGGCATATTGAATATGCACGGAAGTAGCAAATGATGCTAATAGGTAGGTATGGTGGACACTTTGGCAATATTTCGTTTAAGGGAGTTGGAAACACGAGGAAAACACTCAGTGTAAGTGAAGGCTAGCAATAGTAAGGGAGCAACAAACGAGAGAGAAATAATGGCCATAATCATGCAGAGCGACACAACATTATTGATCAAAGCATAAAGTGATACTACAAGTTGAAAACTAAAGGATCATAAAGGCTTAAGGTGACTTGAGATAGTCAACCCAAATAAAGCATCAAAGGAGAATACCACTATACTATGCTTTAATATGCTAAAACAACGCATAATTCATCTAGGGCACATTAAGCAATCTCAATTGTTTATAACAAGTCATGCTACAGCAAAGAATAATAAGCATAAAGCCAAAACAATATCGAGCATGGCATGACAAAGCATAGGCCACAGTCAAAAACAAGCGCTCTTTACCACTTAAGCATGAGCTTTCCTACTCTTTTCCAAACCAAACCAAACTATTTGAACACCAAAGTATGAAAGAGGGGGTCCAACCAATTTATTCAGAAAACTAAGCAAACTAAAACCAAAACGAAAACGAAAAAGAAGACGCTCCAAGAAAAAAACACAACTATGCATGAAACAATAAAAATGAAGCGTTTGGAAGAAACCTGGGATTTTTATTGATGAAGAAGGGGATGCCTTGGGCATCCCCAAGCTTTGACGCTTGTACTTCTTGGATATTTCTTAGGGTAACACGCATGGAATCCCCAAGCTTGACCTTTAGTCCATCCTTCATCTCATTACTCATTCCTTCCATACACCTGAAAATTTTCCTTCATACAAAACTTCACACAATCTCATTAGCAACATTAGTGCACTTAAGATAAATAACTCTCAAGGTTCAGTTCTAACACCAAATAAACTTCCATTAGAACACTATCTACTGTAGCACTTCCCTCCAAAAGCTCAATTCCCCAAAAGAACTCAAGAAGGAACCAACAAGAAGCAAATGCAGAAAATGGCAGAAATCTGTCAAAACAGACCAGCAGGTAAAGACGAATTTTTTCGAAGACCTTCCGTTGCTCAAATCAAAAAGTGTCGAACTAAAGCAAGTTAGAGAACCACCTGGGGCAGAAGCACAAAACATTACAGCTCAATCCGACATACAGAGCTCTCTCGGGAATGTTTACGGTGAAGCACAAAAATCTGTTTCGGGACAGCAACTTTCCCAATCATTACTTCACTCTCATTAGAGGTTACTCTTGGCACAAAAAGCAAATAAAAAGGATAAGGAGCGGTTATTACTGAAGTAATAACTTCTAAGACTCAACTAAAACTCTTGGGTTATCTCCCAACAAGTACTTTTCTTTAACGCCTTTAAGTTAGGCAAAAAAAAATGAAAATGGATAAAATGGAAGTAAGCGGAGATAATCATGGTGGAAACATTGTTTTGTTCAATGAAATCCTTTTGTTAACAAGGTTGATCAGGTCTTGTTACCAAAACAATTTCATATGATACAAAACTTTGTATTCCACTAATGATTATGTTACCTCAACCTTGATAGCAATGGTCCCAATCATAATAGTTTCTAATTTTTCTCTTGGTATGGGACAATATATTTCTCCAACTTGAATGCCTTCAACATTTTCAAATGAATTCAAACCATAAGTCTATCAATCTTCTTGGGGAAATAGATAGTATGTTCCTTGTCAGTAACATTGAAGGTCACCTTCCCTTGATTATAAATAATAACAACTCTTGTAGTATTAAGAAAAGGTCTCCTAAGAATAATAGACATATTATCATCTTCAGGCATAAAAGTTTGAGAGGATGCTCTCATAAGAAATATGAGTTGAAGTAAAAGAGAGCACCAAGAAGCAAATTCAAAACACATTTAAGTCTCACCCACTTCCTATGCATAGGAATCGTGTATGCAATAAATTCGCTAGGAACAAAGTGGCAGGCATAGGAAGATAAAACAAGAGTAACTTCAAAACTTTCAGCACATAGAGAGGTGTTTCAATACCATAAAAACTTCTACAACCATATTTTCCTCTCTCATAATAATTTTCAGTAGCCTCATGAATAAACTCAACAATATAACTATCACCTAAAGCATGCTCTTCATGATCTACAAGCACTAGAGCTTTATCATAAACATCTTCAAAAGAAACCTTGTGAACATAACATTCATCATCCTTTAGTAAGCATGGAGGACAATCAAATAATGTAAGGGATAAAGAGTTACTCTCATTAGAAGGTAGGCATGGATAGCTAATCCATTCTTCCTCCTTTTGTTCATCACTCTCCTCCTCTTTTTCATCTAATGAGATTTCAGGTTCATCAATTTCTTCTTCCATAGGATCATGCAAGGCATTAGTCTCTTCCATAGGGTCCTGCAAGGCATTAGTCTCTTCCATTTGTGGAAAGCATCTATTAAAATATTCAAGTATACCATAAACCTCATACTTATAAGGTGAATCATCAATATTTTCAAGCAAACTAGCAAGTTCAAAAGCACCCTTCCAAGCAATAAATTCTTCAATTTGTTCCGCATCATAAAAGTCATAAATTCCTTTAGCATAGGAAGATATGGTATAATTATCACTATACTCACATTGAAAAGGGAGGTGTTTATACCTCTTTCTGCAATAAGACTCATCACAACAATAAGTAACATTATAAGTAGAGCACACATTTCTAGCAATGGTATACAATCTATCAATTTGTTCCCATAAGTGTTTCCCTTTTTGTGACAAGCGGTGTTCCTTATAATAATATTTTGGATCTTCCGTGAACCCACCTTGCCAATAAGCTTCAGTTTCAAAGAAACCAACCATTGCCAACAGGCATGATAAAGCAAGACAATAACAGACCAACGAAAATAACAACTAGAGTGGGAACTAATTTTTTTGTATTTTCAATAAAGAAATAAGCAAACAAGGAAGAAATAAACTTAGCTTGAACAATAGTGAATCCAAGTGGACTTGATAAATAAAGCTATGCTCCCCGGCAACGGCGCCAGAAAATAGTCTTGATGACCCACAAGTATAGGGGGTGTATCACAGTATTTTCGAGGGAAGTGAAACCCAATTTATTGATTCGACACAAGGGGATCCAAAGAATATTTATAAGCCTTAACAACTGAGTTGTCAATTCAGCTGCACCTGGAAACAATCTTGCTCACATCAGTTTATCAGTAGCAACAGTTTTGTAGTAGGAATAGTAAAGTAACAGTAGTAGTAAAGCAAAGACAGTAGTAACAAAAACAGTAAACAGTGGGATTCGAGTGCGGTAGGCATAGGGATGGATGGACGGGTGTTGCATGGACAAGACAATCCACATAGCAATCAGAACATAGGGAAATTGCAGATAAATAAGATAAAGCATCCAAGTACTAGACAATCCTAGGCATGTGTTCCATATATAGTCATACGTGCTCGCAATGAGAACTTGCACGACATCTTTTGTCCTGCCAGCCCGTTTGCAGCGGGGCCTCTAGGGAACTACTTTCAATTAAGGTGCTCCTTTTAATAGAGCACCGGAGCAAAGAATTAACACTCCGTTAACACATGTGATCCTCACATCAAAGCCTTTCCCTTCCGGTTATCCCGATTTCTGTCACTTCGGGGCCATAGGTTCGGGACAACAACATGTGTATACAACTTGTAGATAAGACCAAAAACAATACTATCATAATGAATCAATAATAAGTTCAGATCTGAAATCATGGCACTCGGGCCCTAGTGACAAGCATTAAGCACAACAAGTCGCAACAAAGTCATAAAGCACTAATAAAAGATACTAGGCACCATGCCCTAACAATCTCATGCCATTACATGAACGATCTCACCCAATCCCTACCATCCCCATAGCCTACAGCGGGGGATTACTCACTCATAGATGGGGGAAACATGGATGGTCGATGGAGAAGCGATGGTGATGATGATGGCGATGATCTCCTCCAATTCCCCGTCCTGGCAGGGTGCCAGAACAGAGTTTCTGGTGCTGTTTCGTGGAATCTGGTGGTGGCGGCGGAGCGGAACTCCTTCTGGAAAAACGTCGAACCCCCCGAAGTTTTTAGGTCAGAAGGCTTCTTATAGGCGAAGAGGGAGACCGAGGGGGTGCCTGGGGCCACCACACCATGCCCTGGCCCGACCAGGTCCAGCCCGCGCCTGGGGGGTGTGGCCAGCCCCTGGCCCTCCCCCGTATCGTATTCTGGCTCCTGGAGTCTTCTAGAAAAATAGGCACTTTGGCTTTTGTCCCGTCCAATTCCGAGAATATTCATTTTCTGACTTTCCTGGAACCAAAAATAGCAGAAAACAGGCAGCTAGCACTGTGGCTCTTGTTAATACGTTAGTCCAAGAAATCATATGAAAAGTACTCCAAAGTGTGGACAAAACACAAGAAAGTGGATAAAACCAAGCATGGAGCATAGATACATTTGCAATGTATCAGAGCTCTTGGAAACTTGCTTCACATTTGTCGGTCCATTCCAACTTCTTGTCCTTCTTCAACAATTGGGTCATGGGTCTTGTGATGCTCCAAAATCCTTCCACGAACTTGCGGTAATATCCCGCTAATCCGTGAAATGCATGGACTTGGGTTTGAGTGGTTGGGGCTTCCCATTCTTCAACATCTTTGATCTTGGCAGGATCAAGAGCGACTCCTCCTGCCGACACAATATGTCTGAGGAATCCTACTTCTTTCAGCCAAAACTCACATTTGCTGAACTTGGCATACAATTGATGGTCTCTAAGGGTTTCAAGGATGATTCTCAGATGTTGCTCATGGTCTTCTTCTGACTTGGGGTAGATAAGAATATCGTCGATAAACACAACGACAAACTTATCCAGAAAGTTCATAAAGATCTTATTCATGAGGTTCATGAAATAAGCGGGGGCATTGGTTAATCCAAAATACATGACCGTATACTCATACAATCCATATCTGGTGGTAAAGGTGGTCTTTGGAATATCCATTGCACGAATCTTGAGTTGATGATAACCAATCCTAAGATCAATCTTAGAGAACACTCTGACACCAGTCAACTGATCAAATAGATCCTCTATATTGGGCAATGGGTACTTGTCCTTGATGGTGACATCATTCATCTTCCGGTAATCTGTGCACAAACGGTTGCCTCCATCTTTCTTGTCGACAAACAACACGGGCGATCTCCATGGCGATGCGCTTGGTTGAATCAAACCTTTCGCCATCATAACATCCAATTGCTTATTCAGCTCCACTAACTCTAATGGGTTCATGCTATAGGGTCTCTGGGCTATGGGTTTGGTTCCAGGAATTAGTTCAATAATGAACTCAATATCCCGATCTAGGGGCATACCGGGCAATTCATCTCGGAATACATCGGGGTATTCATAGACTACTCTGACTTGGTCTATGGTGGGTAGGGCTAGACTCTTGTTGCATTTGAATTGACGGGGCAAGGTTTCAGATATATGCTCGACTAATACTCCAGAGCTACTGGTCATGGTGATGGATTTCTTGGCACACTCGATCGATCCTTTATGCTTTGACATCCAATCCATGCCTAGTACTGCTTCCAAACCTTTGGTTCCATGTACTATTAGATTGGCATAAAAATCTATCCCATGTATTCTGATAGGTACAGCCTTGCAAATATTTCTAGCTTTGGTGGTTGAACCAGGTATTTGAACTATCATAACATGCTTCAGGTTGGTTGGGTGAATCTTACTAGTGCATGCAAATTCTTCAGTGACAAATGAGTGCGATGCTCCAGAATCAAACAACACTCTTGCTAATACTGAGTTAATAGAAAATATACCCAGCAAGACATCTGGCGCTTCTTGGGCTTCTTCGGCGTTCATGTGGAAGAGACGACCGTTGCGGTTGTGAGGATTCCCTGGGGTGAATCTTCTTCCGGGCTGAACACGGTGCTGCTGCTGAGCTGGGGCATTCACATTGGCAGTGGCGGCAATCTTCTTGGGACACTCATGGAGTAGTGACCCTTCACTCCACACTCAAAACAAGTAACCTAAGACTTGTCTTTTGCTGCAACATGCACGACATTGCTTCCAGTCCTTGGGGCAGTGTTGTTGTTGGACTTGGGCGGTGCACGGTTGAAGTTGTTGGAGTTGCCGAGGTGATAGTTGTTGTTTCCTCTAGTCTTCACATTTCCTCCGCTACGGTTGGGGTAGCTTGGGCGAGACATTGGGGGTCTATTGTTCCGCGGGGCATATCCGGCAGACAGGTTAGGGCGATACTTCTGGGCACTGTGGGACCCAGCTTGGTGCATCATCCGGCGTTTGCGATTGTCATTCACTTGATTGATCTTCCCTTCCATCTGAATGGCAGAGTCGACTAGCTCTTTTAGGTCATCAAAACGGATGTTGACTAGCACGGTCTGCATCTCATCATGCAGTCCGTTCAAGAATCTCTCCTTCTTCTTGGCTTCAGTGTTGATCTCATCAGGTGCATACCTGGCGAGGGACAAGAATATGTCACGGTACTCCGCTACAGTCATTCTGCCTTGCTTTAGTTCTCTGAATTCATCTCTCATTCTGGTGACTACACCCTACGGCACATGGGTGCGGCTGAACTTGACCTTGAAAGCTTCCCACGTCATCACTTGACTGTGGTTCATCGTGCGGGTGCTGTTCACCAAGCTCTTGCATCTCCTGCCATATAGTGGGTGGCAAACAGAACTTTCTTGTTGGCATCCACTCCTGCGACTTCTAAGTTATTCTCCATGGTCTGTAACCAATCATCAGCATCTAGCGGGTCTTCAGACTTGCTAAAGATTGGGGGATTGGTATTCTGGAAGTTTTTGAGTTTGGATCCATGATGATCCTGATTTCCATGGCCCTGATTGTTGTGGGCCATCTGGGCGATCTGTTGCAGGGTGGCGAGGTTGGCTTGGCGCTCTGCTCTACTAGCTTCACGGTCCCAAACTAGCATCTGTAGAATCTGCAGCATCAGGTCCTGCGATGAGCTTCTCTCCCTTGGTTTCCATGAGTCATCTGAAGATTGAGATAGATAACGGGGTAAGAGGGAAAGTTATAAGGTTTATGGTTTTGGTTTCAAAGCTAAAACTTTGAGTAACTCAGGTTTTGCAAGCTAACTTCTTCTCATTCATTCAAGCAAGGCACACGATACAAACACACACACACCACAACAAAAGAAAACAGATGGTTTTAAGAACCAGTCTGTAAGCTAAGATACAATGGGACCGATACTTCTCACTCCTATGATAGTGCTCTAGTGCATCTACTCATCATCGATGAAGTCAGAGTCATCATCGTCTATGTAGAAGTCCATGGCATCATCCTCCAGGTAGTCATCATCATTGCTGAGGTATGAGTGAATATCCCCCTAGATGTCTTCACCTTCTTCTTCCTCTTCTTCTTTTGCTGCAAGCTGAGCTTCTTGCTCTTTGATGGTCTTCTCGAGGTTGTCCACCTTCTTGCAAAGATGTGCGATGGTGCCATCCTTCTTCTCGCATTGCCGGAGAAGTGATTGACGATCCTTGACAAGCAGTGAGAAAGTCTGGGCCTTCTAGGCGGCAATGGCAAGGTTGTGGTTGGCGTAGGCTCGAGCATTGTCCAATTCCTTCTGTCTTTCATATAGTAGGAAGTCCAGGTTCTCCACTTGGTGCTTCAACTCCGGGTGACTTGGCATCTCCAGAGGCATTCCCATAGAATCATGCCTTACATAGTGCGCAAAGCGAGTTCCCTGGATCAAGTTGACGTTCTGTCCGCAAAGACGGGCGAGGGCTTCATGCATAGCCTTGGCTAATCCATCTAGCCAGTTTTTCTCTCTCACGGTGAATTGAATCTTCTCGGAAAGGGGTGCTTCCATCTTGCCTCGAAGATCAGCAACTATCAGCCATTATAAATCTCCTCCTGGGTGGTCATTGAGTTGAGCTCCAAAGAAATCCGGATGCGGACGCTAAGGTACTCAAGATTCCTCTCAAAAATCAGTTGGCCTCCGTTGCCCAACTGGTAGAACTTGCAGTACTGAATTTCCATCTATAAGAATTTAGGATAAGAAAGTTAGTGAGGTGATCAAGTGTGTCAAATTTTATGGAGTAATGTAAGAAATTTTTGAGGAACATGAATCTTTTTGAAAGAATATCAAGGGTAAGAGGGGAAATATATTTTCATAAATACTCACTTTGGTTTTGAAACTATGTTTTTGTTCGCACGTCCATTCTAACTAGGGTCTCCTATGGGTAGGATGGCTCTGATACCAACTTGTCAACACCCGGATTTTTAATCCCAGGTGCCTGTTATTCCATACATCACAATCCCAGGATTACCATTTTTGTGAGACATAACAGATTGGATATCACAGTACATCATCCATTACAAACCATAATAAGGTCTTACACAAATAAAGGATCTCATGATCCAGTATTAATACAAAAAAGCAGCAGAATAATAAGCGTAGCGTTGGGCTCCGTCTTCAGTGTCACAGGCAATGCTGCCGATGGGAGATGATCCTAGTTGTCGTAGCCGTCCTTTTGTCCTTCCTCCTGGTAGTCCTCCTCATAGTCTCGCCACGGGAATAACCAGGGACAAAGCCATGAGTACTCTTTAAGTACTCACAAACTATCACTAACAAGTAAGGTAGTTTTAGTAGGAATGCTAAGTTCTAAGTTTATTTGCAAAGTTAAGTTTGAAACCTAAACTGAGTTCAGAAACAAAGAAAGATAGAATAAAGTTCTAAATCACCTAAGAGGGAACTTAGTTTTCATAGTCACAACCTTGTTGTGGTCAAGTCATGTCACAAATCATTTTGAAAACATCTGACGACGGAACAGTATGGCCACTCCAACTGTCCATCACCACGGACGCGGCTATTCGAATAGTTTGACACTCTGTAGAGGTGGTAAACTTTCACCACAAAATTCGATACATTCATCAGGGATAACCCTGAATCATCATACGTAGTATGCGGATAATCAAACATAACCTTTCCTTTGCACACTCTAGTATAAGCACGTCTCCTATGAGCTTGGCCTCCCAGCCATGGCCATCTGCTATCCTGGGCACTGCATAGGTGGACAACATCAAGAGGTAGCCTCAGCTCAAACCTCTCCTGCGAGGGAACTCATACTAATGCATATAAACTTCCGGCTAAGCCTTACCCAATTCAAGTATTGTGGTTGTACGATAAAATTAGAATGGTATCGCATCCGAACCCAACCATCAGTTTTTATAAAGGGCTAAGGATCATGCCTCAACATTTTCATCATCATAAACCATTTGTGTTTCTAAACACGTGTCAAAACATTTCAATAGAATGACTCATCATTCCAAGGTTTTCATAAGCATTTTCGCCAAGTATTCCCATCTAGAGTGATCAAGTTTTTGGTTTAGCTCCAACTACTAAGTTAAGAGTGTTCACTAAGGTGGGATGCTAATTTCAATATCATGCCATAGAATGACATCTAGTAAAGGCCAAGTTTTATACTCTTTATGCTATCTAAACTACTTTCTAAAATCTCACAAAGCATTACTAGAAGTAAAGAAACTTTGATAAAGAAAAATTAAAACTTGTAAGTAAAACTTGGGATGGTTATAGATCCAGGGGTATAACCAAAGCATGCCTAAAGCATCTTGCTTAGTTTATTTTGTATCTAGTGATGGCTTGCAAGTATTTCCTTGCCAATAATAGCTTGCCTTGATTGGTGCAGTGGTTGAAATTCTCCTCGTCTTCTTCGGGGTAGAACTCCTCCTCCTCGTAGACTTGGTCGGTACTATCGTCTATAAATACATACGGGATACACAAATCACCAAACAAGACTTAACTAGTCTATTTAGCACACTAAGGAACATACTTGATGATCTAATAGCATCACATTCAACACAAGATTTAATGAACTAGTTTCATTTATTTTATTTGAGAAAAGTAATTTCTACTCATTGAAATTAATTAAGATTTAATATTCTCCAGTTAAAATATGGGATCATGTGGACACATGTCATCACCACATACTCTAATACATGGTAATGTGATTTAAATGTTGGATCACATTTTATAAAGTTTAGGATTCATATTTAAATGATTTAAAATGACTATAAATGCCTATATAGCATTATTTTGGTACTAGTCCAAAGTCAATACATCCAAACCTAAATATTATTACATATTCAGATATGTATTATCAAATGTGATTTTTGAGAGTTAGAAACAACTAAAAAGCTATTATGGTTGATATTTTAAAAATGTTTGAATGTAGAAAAGTCTTTGTCTTGTTATTTTTGCTATATGTGATCTATTACTCTAATTGATTTAAATCCAACGGGCTTGGATAGATATTTGAATTATCTTTCTAACAAAATTTGAATCATTCATTTTGGTTTAGTAGAACTCTCTGAATTGATTTTTAAACTAGTGGAGAGAATTGAGTTGAAGCCTAAAAAGAAAAATCCTTATTTGAATTTGCGGGCTAAGGCGGGAAACTAAATGGGCTGGCCCAGTGGCGCTCCGCGGCGCAGAGGGCAGCTGATAGGGGGGTCCACACATCAGCGGCTGACTCTAACACGAAGCGGTACGGGGCGATGTGGGCCGTGCGATTAGATGGTGGATCAACGGTCGTGGTTCATCATCGATGACGAACAGGTCACCGGCAAGACTGAACCCTAGCGGCTCGGTGGAGGTCAATTGGGGGCTTACCAGGGCTGTAGCTAACGTGGCGATGGGGGCGATCGAACTAGTGGACAACGACGGACTCAGGCATGGTCGCGGCGGCTCCTGGGGTGGTCGCAATCGACGGGCCCCTTTCTCCTCTGCTGCGGCGAGCTCTGGCACAATTCCAGCGACTGAGGGCTCGAGCGGCCCCGGGGAGAAGTGGGGAAGGTTCAGCGGCGAGTGGGGAGGTGAATGGTGTGCAGAAATGGGACGGGGGTTCCCTCCTTTTATAGGTCAACGAGGGGACCGTGGGGTGCGACGGTGAGCTCGTTGGTGACGATGGTACAGAGGGCTAATGGCATGGGCGAGGTAGGCCGACAGTGCACTTCTTCCTGGCGGTCAGCTACGGCGTAATGGCGTGTCTAGGGGCGGTGGTATGTCATCGGGAAAGGTCGACGCTCTAAGCGGCAGAGGCGGCGTTCGACGCGGCTCATGGCGGGTGCTGGCCGCGCGGAGGGAAATGGGCATGTACGAGAGTGTGCTGGGGTCAAGACGGAGCGGCACGTGCAAGCTGAGGGCACGGCGTGGCTTGTGCGAGGCTGTCGGGGGTGGCGCTCTGGCATGGGCTGTGCATGGTACAGAGGCAGAGAGCGCGGGCGTGCCTCTGTGGTCTAGTCCTCGGTTGCGTCCGTGGGGTGGAAGGGGGTCGCGGTAGGGTGTGGCGGAGCTAGGGGACGTGCTAGATTGGTGTGGCTTGGTCTCTGGCGCGTTGCCCATGTTTGGCCAGCAACGACCATACTCGGGCGACGCGGTACTGGCGCTGCGGTGAAGGAGGGGGTTGTGTGTTGCTTAGTTAGGCTAAGAGGGGACAGAGAAGATATGAGAGCATCGAATGGGGGACAAGAACTTAATTAGCAACAGTGTTAGTTAGGCCAGATGATTTTTGCCTGCCAAGTGTTCGACACAATGGCGCAAGAAACTTTTATTTGAATTTTGAGAAGATTTTTGGTGGGTGCTTTGATCTTATGCTTGGTAGTCTGTGTTTGCTTGGGATGGTCAAGGTGAACTCATTTGAGTGGTTTTTGAAAAAGTGTGATCTATGCATATGAAATGGATAACATTTTCAAATGCCATTTAAAATTAGTGTTTAAATGTTTTTGTAAGATTTCAAAGTGGGCCTTGGTAGATCTTTACTTGTACTAGCAAGGGGTGAAAAGAGTTGAGAATGTTTCTGTTTGAAATTGACTTCTAGGAACACCTAAAGTGACCTAGTGGATTAAAATGGCCAAAGTGACCATTTGGTATTTTTATTCTTATTTGATTTCTTTTTCTTTGGATTTTGTTTCTAAATGATCTAGATGATGTGGCATTCATCTTTGAATCATTTTACAACCATTAGAACAAACAAACATGGCATTTCTAAACAATTCTATATTAATGCAACACACATATGCATTCCTAATTATTTTAATGATAAAAAGTTTTTATTAACCCTAAATTGTGTAATTTGGATCTTGATAACTTTGATTAAAGATTTGGGATGTTACACCACTCCAGCATGTGTGTTCTTTTCATCAACCACATAGATCCACTAGAGTTCATTGTATGTGTGTTCTTTTCATAAACCACATGGATCCACAAGAGTTCATTGGATGTGTGTGTGTATAAGTGTGCATCATTATAGTTTTAGGAAAAGAACACATGCAGTGATGCCACCATAGCATGTGGTGTCCAACCAAGTCCAGGAAACCTGGCTGCATGCAGGGATTCAACTTCAGCATGCATTCTACCATCAGCTTGAAAGATGCTACATCACCACACCTCATTGGATGTGTGTGTCAGTGTGCGTCATTGTGGTTTTGGAAAAGAACATATGTAGTGATTCCACCACAGCATGTGTGTTCTTCCCATAAACCACATGGATCCACTAGAGTTCATTGCATGTGTGTTATTTTCATAAACCACATGGATCCACTAGAGTTCATTGCATGTGTGTTCTTTTCATAAACCCCATGGATCCACTAGAGTTCATTCCATGTGTGTTATTTTCATAAACCACATGGATCCACTAGAGTTCATTCCATGTGTGTTCTTTCCACATGGATCCACTAGAGTTCATTGGATGTGTGTGTTTGTATTAGTGTGCATCATTGTGGTTTAAGGAGAAGAACACATCGAGTGATGCCAGTCCAGCATGTGGTGTCCAACCATGTCCAGGAACCCTGGCAGCATGCTAGAATTCAACTACAGCATGCATTCTACCACCATCTTGAAAGATGCTGCATCACCACACCTCATTGGATGTGTGTGTGTATCAGTGTGCATCATTTTGGTTATAGGAAAAGAACACATGCAGTGATGCCCCTCCAGCATGTGTGTTCTTTTCATAAACCACATGGCTCCACTAGAGTTCATTGGATGTGTGTGTATGTATCAGTGTGCATCATTGTTGTTTTAGGAAAAGAACACATGGAGTGATGCCACTCTAGCATGTGGTGTCCAACCATGTACAGGAACCGTGGCAGAATGCTGGGATTCACCTGCACCATGTATTCTACCACTAGCTTGAAAGATGCTGCA
Organism: Avena sativa; assembly: GCA_916181665.1. Classification (NCBI taxonomy): domain Eukaryota; kingdom Viridiplantae; phylum Streptophyta; class Magnoliopsida; order Poales; family Poaceae; genus Avena; species Avena sativa. The sequence goes on from OV702290.1 coordinate 203,405,031, forward strand.
TCACCACACCTCATTGGATGTGTGTATCAGTGTGCATCATTGTGGTTTTGGTAAAGAACATATGCAGTGATGCCGCCACAGCATGTGTGTTTTTTCATAAACCAGATAGATCCACTAGAGTTCACTGCATGTGTGTTCTTTTCATAAACCACATGGATCCACTAGAATTCATTGAATGTGCGTGTGTATCAGTGTGCATAATTATGGTTTTAGGAAAAGAACACATGTAGTGATGCCACTCCAGCATGTGGTGTGCAACCATGTCTAGGAACCCTAGCATCATGCTGGGATTCAACTGCAGCATGCACTCTAACACCAGCTTGAAAGATGATGCATCACCACGCCTCATTGGATGTGTGTGTGTGTCAATGTGCGTCATTGTGGTTTTGGAAAAGAACATATGCAGTGATGCCACCACAGCATGTGTGTTCTTTTCATAAACCACATGGATCCACTAGAGTTTATTGCATGTGTGCTATTTTCATAAACCACATGGATCCACTAGAGTTCATTGCATGTGTGTTCTTTTCATAAACCACATGGATCCACTAGAATTCATTGGATGTGTGTGTTTCTATTAGTGTGCATCATTGTGGTTTTAGGAAAAGAACACATCCAGTGATGCCACTCCAGCATGTGGTGTCCAACCATGTCCAAGAACCCTGGCAGCATGCTGGAATTCAGCTTCCGCATGCATTCTACCACTAGCTTGAAAGATGTTGCATCACCTCACCTCATTGGATGTGTGTGTATCAATGTGCATCATTGTTGTTTTAGGAAAAGAACACATGAAGTGATGCCACACCAGCATGTGTGTTCTTTTTATAAACCACATGGATCCACTAGGGTTCATTGCATGTTTGTCTATGTATTAGTGTGCATCATTGTTGTTTTTGGAAAAGAACACATGCAGTGATGCCACTCTAGCATGTGGTGTCCAACCATGTCCAAGAACCCTGGCAGCATGCTGGGATTCAACTCACCATGCATTCTACCACTAGCTTGAAAGATGATGCATCACCACACCTTATTGGATGTGTGTGTATGAGTGTGCATCATTGTGGTTTTGCAATAGAACATATGCAGTGATGCCACCACAGCATGTGTGTTCTTTTCATAAACCAGATAGATCCACTAGAGTTCATTGCATGTGTGTTCTTTTCATAAACCACATGGATCCACTAGATTTCATGGCATGTGTGTTCTTTTCATAAACCACATGGATCCACTAGAATTCATTGAATATGTGTGTGTAGCTGTGTGCATCATTGTGGTTTTAGGAAAAGAATACATGCACTGATGCCACTCCAGCATGTGGTGTCCAACCATGTCTAGGAACCCTTCAGCATGCTGTGATTAAACTTCATCATGCATACTACCACTAGGTTGAAAGATGCTGCATCAGCACACCTCATTGGATGTGAGTGTGTATCAGTGTCCATCATTGTGGTTTTAGGAAAAGAGCACATGCAGTGATGCCACCATAGCACGTGTGTTCTTTTCATAAACCACATGGATCCACTAGAGTCCATTGCATGTGTGTTATTTTCATAAACCACATGGATCCACTAGAGTTCATTGCATGTGTGTTCTTTTCATAAACCACATGGATCCACTAGAGTTCATTGAATGTGTGTGTGTATCAGTGTGCATCATTATGGTTTTAGGAAAAGAACACATGCAGTGATGCCACTCCAGCATGTATTGTCCAACCATGTCCAGGAACCCTGGCAGCATGCTGGGATTCAACTACAGCATAAATTATACCACCAGCTTGAAAGATGCTGCATCACCACACCTCATTTGATGTGTGTGTACCAGTGTGCATCATTCTGGTTTTGGAGAAGAACATATGAAGTGATGCCACCACATCATGTGTGTTCTTTACATAAACAACATGGATCCACTAGAGTTTATTGCATGTGTGTTCTTTTCATAAACCACATGAATCCACTATAGTTCATTGCATGTGTGTTCTTTTCATAAACCAGATGGATCCACTAGAGTTCATTGCATGCATGTTCTTTTCATAAACCACATGGATCCACTAGAGTTCATTGGATATTTGTGTGTGTGTATAAGTGTGCATCATTGCGGTTTTAGGAAAAGAACACATGCAGTGATGCCACTCCAGCATGTGGTGTCCAACCATGTCCAGGAACCTAATGACCCACGAGTATAGGGGGTGTATCCCAGTATTTTCGAGGGAAGTGAAACCCAATTTATTGATTCGACACAAGGGGAGCCAAAGAATATTTATAAGCCTTAACAACTGAGTTGTCAATTCAGCTACACCTGGAAACAATCTTACTCACAGCAGTTTATCAGTAGCACCAGTTTTGTAGTAGGAATAGCAAAGTAACAGCAGTAGTAAAGCAAAGATAGTAGTAACAAAAGCAGTAAACAATGGGATTCGAGTGTGGTAGGCATAGGGATGGATGAACGGGCGTTGCATGGACAAGACAATTCACATAGCAATCAGAACATAGGTCAATTGCAGATAAATAAGATAAAGCATCCAAGTACTAGACAATCCTAGGCATGTGTTCCATATATAGTCATACGTGCTCGCAATGAGAACTTGCACAACATCTTTTGTCCTGCCAGCCCGTTTGCAGCGGGGCCTCTAGGGAACTATTGGCAATTAAGGTGCTCCTTTTAATAGAGCACCGGAGAAAAGCATTAACACTTCGTGAACACATGAGATCCTCACATGAAAGCCTTTCCCTTCCGGTTATCCCGATTTCTATCACTTTGGGGCCATAGGTTCCGGACAACGACGTGTGTATACAACTTGCAGATAAGACCAAGAACAATACTATCATAATGAATCAATAATAAGTTCAGATCTGAAATCATGGCACTCCGGCCCTAGTGACAAGCATTAAGCACAACAAGTCGCAACAAAGTCATAAAGCACTAATAAAAGATACTAGGCACCATGCCCTAACAATCTGATGCCATTACATGAATGATGTCATCAAATCCCTACCATCCCGATAGCCTACAGCGGGGGATTACTCACTCATAGATGGAGGAAACATGGATGGTCGATGAAGAAGATGGTGGAGATCGATGGAGATGGCTCCGGGGGCACTTCCCTGTCCCGGCAAGGTGCCGGAACAGAGATTTTCTGTCCCCCGAATCTCCCCTTGGGTGGCGGCGGCGCAGCGGAACTTTTTGTGGAAAAACGTCAAACCCCCCGAAGTTTTTAGGCCAGAAGGCTTCTTATAGGCGAAGAGGGAGACCGAGGGGGTGCCTGGGGCCACCACACAATGCCCTGGCGCGGCCACGCCCAACCCGCGCCTGGGGGTGGTGTGGCCAGCCCCTAGCTCTCCTCCGTCTCGTATTCTGGCTCCGGGAGTCTTCTAGAAAAATAGGCATTTTGGCTTTTGTCCTGTCCAATTACGAGAATATTCATTTTCTGACTTTCCTAGAACCAAAAACAGCAGAAAACAGGCAGCTGGCACTGTGGCTCTTGTTAATAGGTTAGTCCAAGAAATCATATGAAAAGTACTCCAAAGTGTGGACAAAACACAAGAAAGTAGATAAAACCAAGCATGGAGCATCAAAAATTATAGATACATTTGCAATGTATCAACATCACCGAGCTTAACTCCTTCTCGTCCTCGAGTAGGTAAGTGATAAAAAGAAAGAATAATTTTTGAGGTGACATGCACCATCAAAGGCTTGACCAAAGTATTTGTAAACATTCAAAGCTGGGATCATAACACTTCAATCATAACATGAAAGACAAAGTTCTAGCAATAAGACAAAGAAACTATGATGTAACATGAAAAGGCACAAACAAAAGATTCATGAATAACAATGCTTTGCAAGACGTTTGTTTGTTTCACATAAAGAAAACATAGCATAATAGTATTCAGCTTGTCCCTCAATAGAGTAGCAAATATAAATGCATAGGACACCTTCAAAGTTCATAAGAGTGACTAGATACAATAGTTTAAAACAAGCAATATCAAAGTATGCATCAATCAACTAGTCTTGGGACAATGCACATAGAACTAAGAATGGCCACTATGCTCTCAAAGTAGGTGCATAAAGATAGAAGATGGAGACTCAATATAATGGTGGAAGAAAGGCCTTTTGTAAAAGGAAGTAGGGATTCAAGTCTCATAAAGAGCTTCCAAAAATTATGGTACTTATAGCTTTCAACTCACATTGCCCCTATCATAAGCATCTTGAAGTGATTAAGGTTAAAGTGACACAACTAAGAGGATATGCTTGACAAGTTATAAACCGAAATCTCATGCCCCTTACTTACGAAGACCGATCCTCATGCTACTCAACTTCAGTCATGAGTAAGCTCTTGTCATTGTAAGTACATGTGTATCATTAAGAACCGCCAACGGGGTACCCCTTGCACATGATACGGGAGCTTTCCCATAATCAAAATGACAAGGCAAGCAGACAATGAGCATCTCAGCGATCTTTTTATTTGCTATTTGCATAGGTTTTTATTGAGGATGCTTCATAGAGTGCTCATTATGGTGATGCTGCAAGTTTCCACCATGATTAGCCATGGCTTAGGCTAGCGGCCCAGTCGTTTCTCTAACACACATACAAACTGCATGATCTTACAAGTTCCACTTTTATTTTACACCGTCGGGATCCGTAAACAAAAGAACATGATATCAACGGGGTACAAAGTACAAGTGCAATGTTGAAAGCCTTCCCCATGAAACATGGTTCTGCTAATTTCAACTTATAAAGCACAAGCATATACGCAACAAAGAAGGACCCATTGGTTCAAGTTTAATAGAGGCAAAAATTAAAGTGTGCAATCAAGTTCGTGAGAGCTTTAATCACTAGTTTTCTTATAACAAGTGGAAGGTAAACAAAAGCATGAATATACTTGGAATAGCATAAGATAGTAGGTAGGTATGGTGGACTCTTTGGAATAACTTGGTTTAGGGAGTTGTATGCATGAGTGGAACTCATACTTTGTTGTGGAGGCTAGCAAAAGACTGGGAGCGACAAACTAAGAGAGCAATAATGGCCGTAATCATGCAGAGCGACAAAACATCATTGATCAAAGCATAAAGTGATAGTACAAGTTGAAACCTAAAGGATCATAAAGGCTATGGTGACTTTGGATAATCATAACATGGTGTGAGCATGCACCAAGTCAACCCAAATAAAGCATCAAAGGAGAATACCACTATACTATGCTTTAATATGCTAAAACAATGCATGATTCATCCAAGGCACATTAAGCAATCTCAATTGTTTGTAACAAGTCATACTACAGCAAACAATCCTAAGCATAAAGCCAAAACAATATCAAGCATGGCATGACATAGCATAGCCACAGTCAAAAACAAGCTCTTTTTACCACATAGGCATGAACTTTCCTACTCTTTTCCAAACCAAACCAAACTATTTGCAAACAAAATGTAAGAAAGAGGGGGTCCAACCAATTTATTCAGAAAACTAAGCAAACAAAGCAAACTAAAACAAAAACAAAAACGAAAAAGAAGATGCTCCAAGAAAAACACAACTGTGCATGAAACAATAAAAATGAAGCGTTTGGAAGAAACCTGGGATTTTTATTGATGAAGAAGGGGATGCCTTGGGCATCCGCAAGCTTTGACGCTTGTACTTCTTGGATATTTATTGGGGTGAGACGCGTGTCATCTCCAAGCTTGAGCTTTAGTCCATCCTTTATCTCATTACTCATTCCTTCCATACACCTGGAAATTTTCCTTCATACAAAACTTCACACAATCTCATTAGCAACATTAGTGCACTTAAGATAAATAAGTCTCAAGGTTCAGTTATAACACCAAATAAACTTCCATTAGAACACTAACTACTGTAGAACTTCCCTCAAAAATCTCAATTCCCCAAAAGAACTCAAGAAGGAACCAACAAGAAGCAAATGCAGAAAATGGCAGAAATCTGTCAAAACAGACCAGCAGGTAAAGACGATTTTTTTCGAAGACCTTCTGTTGCTCAAATCAAAACATGTTGAACTAACGAAAGTTAGATAACAACCTGGGGCAGAATCACAAAACATTACATCTCAATCCGACATACAGAGCTCTCTCAGGAATTTTTACGGTGAAGCACAAAAATCTGTTTCGGGACAGCAACTTTCCCAATCATTACTTCACTCTCATTAGAGGTTACTCTTGCCACAAAAAGCAAATAAAAAAGATAAGGAGTGGTTATTACTGAAGTAATAACTTCCAAGACTCAACTAAAACTCTTGGGTTATCTCCCAACAAGTACTTTTGTTTAACGCCTTTAAGTTAGGCACAAGCAAAAACTGAAATGGATAGAATAGAAGTAAGCAAAGATAATCATGGTGAAAACATTGTTTTGTTCAATGAAATCCTTTTGTTAACAAGGTTGATCAGGTCTTGTTACCAAAACAATTTCATATGAGACAAAACTTTGTATTCCACTAATGATTACATTACCTCAATCTTGATAGCAATGGTCCCGATCATAATAGTTTCAAATTTTTCTCTTGGTATGGGACAATATATTTCTCCAACTTGAATGCCCTCAACATGTTCAATTGAATTCAAACCATAAGTCCTTTCAATCTTCTTGGGGAAATAGATAGTATGTTCCTTGTCAGTAACATTGAAGGTCACCTTCCCTTGATTATAAATAATAACAACTCTTGCAGTATTAAGAAAAGGTCTCCCAAGAATAATAGACATATTATCATCTTCAGGCATAAAAGTTTGAGAGGATGCTCTCATAAGAAATATGAGTTGAAGTAAAAGACAGCACCAAGAAGCAAATTCAAAACACATTTAAGTCTCACCCACTTCCTATGCATAGGAATCGTGTATGCAATAAATTCGCAAGGAACAAAGTGGCAGGCATAGGAAGATAAAACAAGAGTAACTTCAAAACTTTCAGCACATAGAGAGGTGTTTCAATACCATAAAAACTTCTACAACCATATTTTCCTCTCTCATAATAATTTTTAGTAGCCTCATGAATAAACTCAACAATATAACTATCACCTAAAGCATGCTCTTCATGATCTACAAGCACTAGAGCTTTATCATAAACATCTTCAAAAGAAACCTTGTGAACATAACATTCATCATCCTTTAGTAAGCATGGAGGACAATCAAATAATGTAAGGGATAAAGAGTTACTCTCATTAGAAGGTAGGCATGGATAGCTAATCCATTCTTCCTCCTTTTGTTCATCACTCTCATCCTCTTTTTCTTCTAATGAGATTTCAGGTTCATCAATTTCTTCTTCCATAGGATCATGCAAGGCATTAGTCTCTTCCATAGGGTCCTGCAAGGCATTAGTCTCTTCCATTTGTGGAAAGCATCTATTAAAATATTCAAGGATACGGCTATTTTCATCCTTGTAATTATCAAAGCAAAATTTAAGTATACCATAAACCTCATACTTATAAGGTGAATCATCAATATTTTCAAGCAAACTAGCAAGTTCAAAAGCACCCTTCCAAGCAATAAATTTTTCAATTTGTTTCGCATCATAAAAGTCATAAATTCCTTTAGCATAGGAAGATATGGTATCATTATCATTATACTCACATTGAAAAGGGAGGTGTTTATACCTCTTTCTGCAACGAGATTCATCACAACAATAAGTAACATTATAAGTAGAGCACACGTTTCTAGCAATGGTATACAATCTATCAATTTGTTCCCATAAGTGTTTCCCTTTTTGTGACAAGCGGTGTTCCTTATAATAATATCTTTGATCTTCCGTGAACCCACCTTGCCAATAAGCTTCAGTTTCAAAGAAACCAACCATTGACAACAAGGATGATAAAGCAAGACAATAACAGACCAACGACAATAACAACTAGAGTAGGAACTAATTTTTTTGTATTTGTGATAAATAAACAAGCAAACAAGGAGAAAATAAACTTAGCTTGAACAATAGTGAATCCAAGTGGACTTGATAAATAAAGCTATGCTCCCCGGCAACGGCGCTAGAAAATAGTCTTGATGACCCACAAGTATAGGGGGTGTATCGCAGTATTTTCGAGGGAAGTGAAACCCAATTTATTGACTCGACACAAGGGGAGCCAAAGAATATTTATAAGCCTTAACAACTGAGTTGTCAATTCAGCTGCACCGAGAAACAATCGTGCTCACAGCAGTTTATCAGTAGCAGCAGTTTTGTAGTAGGAATAGCAAAGTAATAGTAGTAGTAAAGCAAAGGCAGTAGTAACAAAAGCAGTAAACAGTGGGATTCGAGTGCGGTAGGCATAGGGATGGATGAACGGGCGTTGCATGGACAAGACAATTCACATAGCAATCAGAACATAGGGCAATTGCAGATAAATAAAATAAAGCATCCAAGTACTAGACAATCCTAGGCATGTGTTCCATATATAGTCATACGTGCTCGCAATGAGAACTTGCACAACTTCTTTGTTCCTGCCAGCCCGTTTGCAGCGGGGCCTCTAGGGAACTACTGGCAACTAAGGTGCTCCTTTTAATAGAGCACCGGAGCAAAGCATTAGCACTCTGTGAACACATGTGATCCTCACATCAAAGCCTTTACCTTCCGGTTATCCCGATTTCTGTCACTTCAGGGCCATAGGTTTCGGACAACGACGTGTGTATACAACTTGCAGATAAGACCATGAACAATACTATCATAATGAATCAATAATAAGTTCAGATCTGAAATCATGGCACTCGGGCCCTAGTGACAAGCATTAGGCACAACAAGTCGCAACAAAGTCATAAATCACTAATAAAAGATACTAGGCACCATGCCCTAACAATCTGATGCCATTACATGAACGATCTCATCCAATCCCTACCATCCCCATAGTCTATAGCGGGGGATTACTCACTCATAGATGGAGGAAACATGGATGGTCGATGAAGATGATGGTGGAGATCGATGGAGATGGCTCCGGGGGCACTTCCCTGTCCTGGCAGGGTGCCGGAACAGAGACTTTCTGTCCCCCGAATCTCCCCTTCGGTGGCGGCGGCGCAGTGGAACTTTTTTTGGAAAAACGTCGAACCCCCTGAAGTTTTTAGGTCAGAAGGCTTCTTATAGGTGAAGAGGGAGACCGAGGAGGTGCCTGGGGCCACCACACCATGCCCTGGCGCGGACAGGCCCAGCCCGCGCCTGGGGGTGGTGTGGCCAGCCCCTGGCTCTCCTCCGTCTCCTATTTTGGCTCCTGGAGTCTTCTGGAAAAATAGGCACTTTGGCTTTTGTCCCGTCCAATTCCGAGAATATTCATTTTCTGACTTTCCTGGAACCAAAAATTGCAGAAAACAGGCAGCTGGCACTGTGCCTCTTGTTAATAGGTTAGTCCAACAAATCATATGAAAAGTACTCCAAAGTGTGGACAAAACACAAGAAAGTAGATAAAACCAAGCATGGAGCATCAAAAATTATAGATACATTTGCAATGTATCAGAACCCTGGCAGCATGGTGGGATTCAACTACAGCATGCATTCTACCACCATCTTGAAAGATGCTGCATCACCACACCTCATTGGACGTGTGTGTATATCGGTGTGCATCGTTGTGGTCTTAGGAGAAGAACACATGCAGTGATGCCACCACAGCATGTGTATTCTTTTCATAAACCACATGGATCCACCAGAGTTCATTACATGTGTGTTCTTTTCATAAACCACATGGATCCACTAGAGTTTATTGCATGTGTGTTCTTTTCTTAAACCACATGGATCCACTAGAGTTCATTGGATGTGTGTGTATCAGCGTGCATCATTGTGGTTTTAGTAAACGAACACACGAAGTGATGCCACCACAGCATGTGGTGTCCAACCATGTCTAGGAACCCTGGCAGCATGTGGGGATTCAAGTGCAGCTTACATTCTACCACGAGCTTGAAAGATGGTACAACACCACACCTCATTAGATGTGTGTGTGTGTGTGTCAGTGTGCATCATTGTGGTTTTGGAAAAGAACATATGCAGTGATGCCACCATAGCATGTGTGTTCTTTTAATAAACCACAAGGACTGACTAGAGTTCATTGCATGTCTGTTCTTTTCATAAACCATATGGATCCACTAGAGTTCATTGCATGTGTGTTCTTTTCATAAACCACATTGATCAACTAGAGTTCATTGGATGTGTGTGTATAAGTGTGCATCATTGTGGTTTTAGGAAAATAACACATGCAGTGATGCCACCACAACATGTGGCGTCCAACCATGTCCAGGAACCCTGGCAGCATGTTGGGATTCAACGTCAGCATGCACTATACCACCAGCTTGAAAGATGCTGCATCACCACACCTCATTGGATGTGTGTGTGTTAGTGTGCATCTTTGTGGTTTTGGAAAATAACATATGAAGTGATGCCACCAAAGCATGTGTGTTCTTTTCATATACCACATGGATCCACTAGAGTGCATTGCATGTGTGTTCTTTTCATAAACCACATGGATCCACTAGAGTTCATTGCATGTGTGTTCTTTTCATAAACCACATGGATCCATTAGAGTTCATTGGATGTGTGTGTGTATTAGTGTGCATCATTGTGGTTTTAGGAAAAGAACACATGCAGTGATGCCACCATAGGATGTGGTGTCTAACCATGTCTAGGAACCCTGGCAGCATGCTGGGATTCAAATTCAGCATGCATTCTACCACTAGCTTGAAAGATGCTGCATCACCACACCTTATTGGATGTGTGTGTGTGTGTGTTAGTGTGCATCATTGTGGTTTTGGAAAAGAACATATGAAGTGATGCCTCCATAGCATTTACGTTCTTTTTATAAACCACATGGATCCACTAGAGTCCACTGCATGTGTGTTCTTTTCATAAATCACATGGATCCACTAGAGTTCATTGCATGTGTGTTCTTTTCATAAACCACATTGATCCACTAGAGTTCATTGGATGTGTGTGTGTATTAGTGTGCATCATTGTGGTTTTAGGAAACGAACACATGTAGTGATGCCACCATAGCATGTGGTGTCCAACCATGTCCAGGAACCCTGGCATCATGCTGGGATTCAACAACAGTATGCATTCTTCCACCAGCTTGAAAGATGCTGCATCACCACACCTCATTCGAGGTGTGTGTGTCAGTGTGCATCATGGTGGTTTTGGAAAATAACATATGAAGTGATGCCACTATAGCATGTGTGTTCTTTTCATAAACCACACGGATCCACTAGAACTCATTTCATGTGTGTTCTTTTCATAACCCATATGGATCCACTAGAGTTCATTGCATGTGTGTTCTTTTCATAAACCACATGGATCCAGTAGAGTTCATTGCATGTGTGTTCTTTTCATAAACCACATGGATCCACTAGAGTTCATTGGATATTTGTGTGTGTATCAGTGTGCATCATTGCGGTTTTAGGAAAAGAACACATGTAGTGATGCCAATCCAACATGTGGTGTCCAACCATGTCTAGGAACCCTGACGGCATGGCGGGATTCAACTACAGCATGCATTCTACCACCATCCTGAAATATGGTGCATCACCACACCTCATAGGATGTGTGTGTATCGGTGTGCGTCATTGTCGTTTTAGGAAAATAACAGATGCAGTGATGCCACCACGGCATGTGTGTTCTTTTCATAAACCACATGGATCCACCAGAGTTCATTGCATGTGTGTTCTTTTCATAAACCACATGGATCCACTAGAGTTCATTGCATGTGTGTTCGTTTCATAAACCACATGCATCCACTAGAGTTCATTGCATGTGTGTTCTTTTCATAAACCACATGGATCCATTAGAGTTCGTTGGATGTGTGTGTATTAGTGTGCATCATTATGGTTTTAGGAAAAGAACATATGCAGTGATGCCACCACAACATTTGGTGTCCAACCATGTCCAGGAACCCTGGCAGCATGCTGGGATTCAAATTCACCATGCATTCTACCACCAGCTTGAAAAATGCTACATCACCACACCTCATTGGATGTGTGTGTGTGTGTTAGTGTGCATCATTGTGGTTTTGGAAGAGAACATATGAAGTGATGCCACTACAGCATGTGCGTTCTATTCATAAACCACAAGGATACACTAGAGTTTATTGCATGTGTGTTCTTTTCATAAACCACATGGATCCACTAGAGTTCATTGCATGTGTGTTCTTTTCATAAACCACATTGATCCACTAGAGTTCATTGGATGTGTGTGTGCATCATTGCGGTTTTAGGAAAAGAACACATGCAGTGATGCCACCACAACATGTGTTGTCTAACCATGTCCAGGAACCCTGGCAGCATGCTGGGATTCAACTGCAGCATGCATTCTACCATAAGCTTGAAAGATGCTGCATCACCACACCTCATTCGATGTGTGTGTGTGTCAGTGTGCATCATGGTGGTTTTGGAAAAGAACATATGCCGTGATGCCACCACAGCATGTGTGTTCTTTTCAAAAACCACACAGATCCACTAGAACTCATTGCATGTGTGTTCTTTTCATAAACCACATGGATCCACTAGAGTTCATTGCATGTGTGTTCTTTTCATAAACCACATGGATCCACTAGAGTTCATTGAATGTATGTGTGTATCAGTGTGCATCATTGTGGTTTTAGGAAAAGAAGACATGCAGTCATGCCACTCGAGCATGCGATATCCAACCATGTCCAGGAACCCTAGCAGCATGATGGGATATAACTTCAGCATGGATTCTACCACCAGCTTGAAAGATGCTGCATCACCACACATCATTTGATCTGTGTGAGTTAGTGTGCATCATTGTGGTTCAGGAAAAGAACATATGTAGTGATGCCACCAATCATGTGTGTTCTTTTCATAAACCACATGGATCCAGTAGAGTTCATTGCATGTGTGTGCTTTTCATAAACCACATGGATCCAGTAGAGTTCATTGCATGTGTGTGCTTTTCATAAACCACATGGATCCAGTAGAGTTCTTTGCATGTGTGTTCTTTTCATAAACCACATGGTTCCACTAGAGTTCATTGGATGTGTGTGTATATCAGTGTGCATCATTGTGGTTTTAGGAAAAGAACACATGCAGTGATGCCACTCCAGCATGTGGTGTCCAACCATGTCCAGGAACCCTGGCAGCATGCTGGGATTCAATTGCAGCATGCATTCTACCACTAGCTTGAAAGATGTTGCATCACAACACCTCATTGGATGTGTGTGTGTATCAGTGTGAATCATTGTGGTTTTTGGAAAAAACACATGAAGTGATGCCACCGGAGCATGTCTGTTCTTTTCATAAATCACATGGATTCACTAGAGTTCATTGCATGTGTGTTCTTTTCATAAACCAGAAGGATCCACTAAAGTTCATTGCATGTGTGTTGTTTTCATAAACCACACGGATCCACTAGAGTTCAATGGATGTGTGTGTATATTAGTGTGCATCATTGTGGTTTTAGGAAAAGAACACGTGCAGTGATGCTTCTCCAACATGTGGTGTGCAACCTTGTCCAGGAACCTTGGCAGCATGCTGGGATTCAACTTCAGCATGCATTCTACCACTAGCTTGAAAGATGCCACATCACCACACCTCATTGTATGTGTGTGTGTATTAGTGTGCATCATTGTGGTTTTAGGAAAAGAACACGTGTCATGATGCCACCATAGCATGTGATGTCCATCCATGTCTAGGAACCCTGGCAGCATGTTGGGATTCAACTACAGCATGCATTATACCACTAACTTGAAAGATGCTGCATCACCACACCTCATCGGATGTGAGTTTGTGTGTATCAGTGTGCATCATGGTAGTTTTAGGAAAAGAACACATGTAGTGATGCCACCATAGCACGTGTGTTCTTTTCATAAACCACATAGATCCACTAGAGTTCACTGCATGTGTGTTCTTTTCATAAACCACATGGACCACTAGAGTTTATTGCATGTGTGTTATTTTCATAAACCACATGGATCCACTAGAGTTCATTGGAAGTGTGTGTGTATCAGTGTGCATCATCGTGATTTTACGAAGAAAACACATCTAGTGAGGCCACCACAACAGGTGGTGTCCAACCATGTCTAGTAAGACTGGAACCATGTTGGGATTCACCTGCAGCATGCATTCTACCACCAGCTTGAAAGTTGCTGCATCACGACACCTCATTGGATGTGTGTGTGTATCAGTGTGCATCATTGTGGTTTTAGGAAAAGAACACATGAAGTGATGCCACCACAACACATGTGTTCTTTTCATAAACCATATGGATCCACTAGAGTTCATTGCATGTGTGTTCTTTTCATAAACCACATGGATCCACTAGAGTTCATTGCATATGTGTTCTTTTCATAAACCACATGGATCCACTAGAGTTCATTGGATGTGTGTGTGTATTAGTGTGCATCATTGTGGTTTTAGGAAAAGAACACATGCAGTGATGCCACCATAGGATGTGGTGTCTAACCATGTCTAGGAACCCTGGCAGCATGCTGGGATTCAAATTCAGCATGCATTCTACCACTAGCTTGAAAGATGCTGCATCACCACACCTTATTGGATGTGTGTGTGTGTGTGTTAGTGTGCATCATTGTGGTTTTGGAAAAGAACATATGAAGTGATGCCTCCATAGCATTTACGTTCTTTTTATAAACCACATGGATCCACTAGAGTCCACTGCATGTGTGTTCTTTTCATAAATCACATGGATCCACTAGAGTTCATTGCATGTGTGTTCTTTTCATAAACCACATTGATCCACTAGAGTTCATTGGATGTGTGTGTGTATTAGTGTGCATCATTGTGGTTTTAGGAAACGAACACATGTAGTGATGCCACCATAGCATGTGGTGTCCAACCATGTCCAGGAACCCTGGCATCATGCTGGGATTCAACAACAGTATGCATTCTTCCACCAGCTTGAAAGATGCTGCATCACCACACCTCATTCGAGGTGTGTGTGTCAGTGTGCATCATGGTGGTTTTGGAAAATAACATATGAAGTGATGCCACTATAGCATGTGTGTTCTTTTCATAAACCACACGGATCCACTAGAACTCATTTCATGTGTGTTCTTTTCATAACCCATATGGATCCACTAGAGTTCATTGCATGTGTGTTCTTTTCATAAACCACATGGATCCAGTAGAGTTCATTGCATGTGTGTTCTTTTCATAAACCACATGGATCCACTAGAGTTCATTGGATATTTGTGTGTGTATCAGTGTGCATCATTGCTGTTTTAGGAAAAGAACACATGTAGTGATGCCAATCCAACATGTGGTGTCCAACCATGTCTAGGAACCCTGACGGCATGGCGGGATTCAACTACAGCATGCATTCTACCACCATCCTGAAATATGGTGCATCACCACACCTCATAGGATGTGTGTGTATCGGTGTGCGTCATTGTCGTTTTAGGAAAATAACAGATGCAGTGATGCCACCACGGCATGTTTGTTCTTTTCATAAACCACATGGATCCACCAGAGTTCATTGCATGTGTGTTCTTTTCATAAACCACATGGATCCACTAGAGTTCATTGCATGTGTGTTCGTTTCATAAACCACATGCATCCACTAGAGTTCATTGCATGTGTGTTCTTTTCATAAACCACATGGATCCATTAGAGTTCGTTGGATGTGTGTGTATTAGTGTGCATCATTATGGTTTTAGGAAAAGAACATATGCAGTGATGCCACCACAACATTTGGTGTCCAACCATGTCCAGGAACCCTGGCAGCATGCTGGGATTCAAATTCACCATGCATTCTACCACCAGCTTGAAAAATGCTACATCACCACACCTCATTGGATATGTGTGTGTGTGTGTTAGTGTGCATCATTGTGGTTTTGGAAGAGAACATATGAAGTGATGCCACCACAGCATGTGCGTTCTATTCATAAACCACAAGGATACACTAGAGTTTATTGCATGTGTGTTCTTTTCATAAACCACATGGATCCACTAGAGTTCATTGCATGTGTGTTCTTTTCATAAACCACATTGATCCACTAGAGTTCATTGGATGTGTGTGTGCATCATTGCGGTTTTAGGAAAAGAACACATGCAGTGATGCCACCACAACATGTGTTGTCTAACCATGTCCAGGAACCCTGGCAGCATGCTGGGATTCAACTGCAGCATGCATTCTACCATAAGCTTGAAAGATGCTGCATCACCACACCTCATTCGATGTGTGTGTGTGTCAGTGTGCATCATGGTGGTTTTGGAAAAGAACATATGCCGTGATGCCACCACAGCATGTGTGTTCTTTTCAAAAACCACACAGATCCACTAGAACTCATTGCATGTGTGTTCTTTTCATAAACCACATGGATCCACTAGAGTTCATTGCATGTGTGTTCTTTTCATAAACCACATGGATCCACTAGAGTTCATTGAATGTATGTGTGTATCAGTGTGCATCATTGTGGTTTTAGGAAAAGAAGACATGCAGTCATGCCACTCGAGCATGCGATATCCAACCATGTCCAGGAACCCTAGCAGCATGATGGGATATAACTTCAGCATGGATTCTACCACCAGCTTGAAAGATGCTGCATCACCACACATCATTTGATCTGTGTGAGTTAGTGTGCATCATTGTGGTTCAGGAAAAGAACATATGTAGTGATGCCACCAATCATGTGTGTTCTTTTCATAAACCACATGGATCCAGTAGAGTTCATTGCATGTGTGTGCTTTTCATAAACCACATGGATCCAGTAGAGTTCATTGCATGTGTGTGATTTTCATAAACCACATGGATCCAGTAGAGTTCTTTGCATGTGTGTTCTTTTCATAAACCACATGGTTCCACTAGAGTTCATTGGATGTGTGTGTATATCAGTGTGCATCATTGTGGTTTTAGGAAAAGAACACATGCAGTGATGCCACTCCAGCATGTGGTGTCCAACCATGTCCAGGAACCCTGGCAGCATGCTGGGATTCAATTGCAGCATGCATTCTACCACTAGCTTGAAAGATGTTGCATCACAACACCTCATTGGATGTGTGTGTGTATCAGTGTGAATCATTGTGGTTTTTGGAAAAAACACATGAAGTGATGCCACCGGAGCATGTCTGTTCTTTTCATAAATCACATGGATTCACTAGAGTTCATTGCATGTGTGTTCTTTTCATAAACCAGAAGGATCCACTAAAGTTCATTGCATGTGTGTTGTTTTCATAAACCACACGGATCCACTAGAGTTCAATGGATGTGTGTGTATATTAGTGTGCATCATTGTGGTTTTAGGAAAAGAACACGTGCAGTGATGCTTCTCCAACATGTGGTGTGCAACCTTGTCCAGGAACCTTGGCAGCATGCTGGGATTCAACTTCAGCATGCATTCTACCACTAGCTTGAAAGATGCCACATCACCACACCTCATTGTATGTGTGTGTGTATTAGTGTGCATCATTGTGGTTTTAGGAAAAGAACACGTGTCGTGATGCCACCATAGCATGTGATGTCCATCCATGTCTAGGAACCCTGGCAGCATGTTGGGATTCAACTACAGCATGCATTATACCACTAACTTGAAAGATGCTGCATCACCACACCTCATCGGATGTGAGTTTGTGTGTATCAGTGTGCATCATGGTAGTTTTAGGAAAAGAACACATGTAGTGATGCCACCATAGCACGTGTGTTCTTTTCATAAACCACATAGATCCACTAGAGTTCACTGCATGTGTGTTCTTTTCATAAACCACATGGACCACTAGAGTTTATTGCATGTGTGTTATTTTCATAAACCACATGGATCCACTAGAGTTCATTGGAAGTGTGTGTGTATCAGTGTGCATCATCGTGATTTTACGAAGAAAACACATCTAGTGAGGCCACCACAACAGGTGGTGTCCAACCATGTCTAGTAAGACTGGAACCATGTTGGGATTCACCTGCAGCATGCATTCTACCACCAGCTTGAAAGTTGCTGCATCACGACACCTCATTGGATGTGTGTGTGTATCAGTGTGCATCATTGTGGTTTTAGGAAAAGAACACATGAAGTGATGCCACCACAACACATGTGTTCTTTTCATAAACCATATGGATCCACTAGAGTTCATTGCATGTGTGTTCTTTTCATAAACCACATGGATCCACTAGAGTTCATTGCATATGTGTTCTTTTCATAAACCACATGGATCCACTAGAGTTCATTGGTGTGTGTGTATTAGTGTGCATCATTGTGGTTTTATGAAGAGAACACATTTAGTGATGCCACCACAACATGTGGTGTCCAACCATGTCCAGTAACCCTGGCAGCATGTTGGGATTCAGCTGCAACATGCATTCTACCACTAGCTTGAAAGTTGTCGCATCACCACACCCACTTGGATGTCTGTGTCTATCAGTGTGGTTTTGGAAAAGAACACATGCAGTGATGCCTCTTCAGCATGTCTATTCCTAAACCACATGGATCCACTAGATGCCATTGGATGTGTGTTCTTTTAATAAACCACATGGATCCACTAGAGTTCATTGCATGTGTGTTCTTTACATAAATCGCATGGGATCCACTAGATTCCATTGCATGCGTGTTCTTTTCATAAACCAAATGGATCCACTACATGCCATTGCACGTGTGTTCTTTTCATAAACAACATGGATACACTAGAGTACATTGCATGTGTGTTCTATTCCTAAACCACATGGACCCACTTGATGTCATTGCATGGAGAATATCATTTTGCGGCCCGAAAGTTGGGGTGTCTAGGCAACGCGGTACCCAAGTTCCCTAAACTCAACTGGGATGACTACAGTTGGTGTACCAAATACTCAGAGTGACTTTTTTGGCATGAATTCAACTTTACGTTTCAATAAAAAAATCAGGCTAATGGCCGTCAAGTTGGGCCCCTGTTAGTTCTCGTTGTTTTGTAGCTCCCATCGCTTAAGCGGGGTGGCTGTCACGTAGGCTTGCAGCGTTGGCATAGTGAATAGGATAACACCCCCTGCCCAGTGTATTGACGTGACAAAACTAGGCACATGTATTGGCGTTATAATTATTTCTTGTTTACTTAGAAGCTGGAACGGCCACCGCCACGTGTCTCTCCTTGGACTTCCGCCCCTGTTGTTAACCACTACCTTAAAAGCGCATTGACAGTTCCACCGTTCCCCTGCCTCGCAGAAACCACTCTTCTTCTTCCTGTCATCTGTCTTCTTCCCGTCTTCTCCTTGCCGCCATGGAAGGTCGTCGCAGTCTAGAGACAAGCTTCACTACCCATGACAATAAGAAGATACACGTTGTCTACACCAACGAGGAGGAGACAGTGGTGTGTGTCCTGAGAATGTACGAGGGTTGGCTTGGGATAGACGAGGACAAGTTTGTGGGATTGGACCCCGAGTACACCCCGGAGCACCCATATGAAGGGAGTGAAGTCGCCGTCGTTCAACTGGCCATGCGGAAACACGTCATCATCTACCACCTCTCCCGGTTTGTAGATCTGCTCTCTGTAGCTAACCGATTTTAGGGTTTTATCCTCTTGTTCTTTATCCACTTGCTCATCTTGCAACTACTAGATTTTATTTAGGACCAAATAAATTATGACAAGACAATGTTGAGTGTCTTGATCTTGCATTTTCTAAACTTTTCAAAACTATATTCAGATGATGATCTTGCATTGACAAAATATTTGTAGTTACAAATTTTGGTGATGACAAACTACATACTTTCAGGACTGACAGGAATTGTCCGGTGCTGCGCCAGTTCCTTGTGGAAAAGGGAATTGTTTTCTGCACTGTCGATAAAACAACTGATTTTTCGAAATTTTATCAAGAGGGAATTATAATTGCTGCACACAACTGGATCGATATTCAGAGTCTTGTCAAGATCATAGGGGGCTCGAGGAAGGATGGAATGGCATCACTCGCAACTAGAATCCTCGATGAGTCGTACGACAAAATGAAGGAAGATTTCTCTATGGATAGGCATGATTTCTGGGATGAGTGGCCGTTGTCTGATATAAACCTGAAGTATGCAGCCATAGATGCTTACGTGACCTACCAGCTATACAAGAAGATCCATTTTTTTCTACGTTACCTCGTGTTTTGCCCTATTTGCATGAGGGAAGACGAGCTTAGGGGATCCTTTTATAGAAAATGCAGAATAGCTGAGTTTGAAGCTGCATATGCAAAGAAAATGGCTGCATCTGAAGCAGCTGATAGAGAGGTTGCAGAAGCAGCTGAAAGAGAGCTTGCAGCTGAAGCAAAAGCAGCTGACAGAGAGGCTCCAGCTGAAGCAGCAAACAGAGAGGCAGCATCTTCTAGCGGCAACAATCAGGCCTGTGATGCACTACTTAACGAGGTTCGATGCATTCAGCCAGAAATAGGATGCAAGCAAAATATAGAAAATCAAAATAAGCTGCTTAGCAGCAGCAGCCGCCGCAGATGCAGATACATTCAAGGACACATCCAACCCATCCTTCATGCGCCCGTGCCTCCGCCTCCTCCCTCCGGCGCTTCCTCCACTTCTTGCTGCCTAGTGCCTTGATCTTAGGGGCCTTAGGCCTGATTGGAGGCATGCGACCCTCTTTGATGGCCACCCACTGGAGGTTTCGGAGGTGAATGCCGAGAGCCCGATGTTCGGCGATGTAGGCGTTGATGTTCACGGTCACGCGCTCGCCGCCTTCGTGGATGCCGGGGCCCGGGGCCTCTGCATGCTTCAGTAAGGAGTTGAAGTCGTTGCCGAGGAGACTCACCCAGCCGAAGGAGATCCCCTTGCAGCAGGGGCGGCGCTAGGAGCCACCCCTGAAGAAGGCGTCGTATTGGCCGGCCCGCAGCCTCCTCAGCACCTGACGAGTCTTGGTGTAGATGGACTCATCATTGCTGCAGACGTCCCTGCCGAAAACCTATTGGAAGAAAAGGAAAATGGGGGAGTAGATGATGTAAGAAGATCAAGCAATCGAAAATGCGAACAAGTGAATCCTAATAAACCAAGATCTAGCATCCAACAATGGGAACGATAGAAAAACCAGGGGAGGGGACCAAACCCTAGTTACCTCCGGCCATGGGTCATCAATGCCGGTGTCGTAGGGTTTCAGCGGAGCGATGTACTTATCTGGATCGTAGGTGCCCACGAAGTTCTTGATATGCTTGTGACCGGCGGGGGCCTCCTCGCCGGCGGGGGGCTCCTCTTCGGCGGCCCCGTCGATAGTCGGGACGGGGGCCTAGACGGGAACAGCGGCTGCCATCGATGGCTCAACTAGGGCCTGGATAGGGACAGCGGCTGCTTTCAACGCTTCGAGGGGTACCGGCGAGGAGACGGGGGCCTCCTTGCCAGCGGCCTCGGAGGCGACGATGGCCACCTTATCCTTCTCTGCCATCGCCGGCGCGGACGGGGTATTCTCGGGAGTTTGTGGGTGTTGGTGGGACAATGCAGAGGGTTGCATGGGGAGAGTGAGCGAGAGTGAGAGTGGGTGTGCGGAGAGGGGCTCTATAGTTAAGGTGGATGGAAGCAAGGCACGTTTCGTTGCACCACCATGCAACGTGCCGCGCAATCTACTGCACCATGCACCGCGACACGCGCATGGTACGTCACGTTTTTTTCCCGAGCCATGCCTGGTAGATCTGTATTGAGCCACATGCAAAGGGCGTATACACAATTACTATGTACAAAGTTTGACACGGCCCTAAAATTGGTGATAGTTAAAAGTGGAAATGTAGAGGGGAAGGTAGGTGGGTATACGACGAGATTTGTGGGGTTGTGCTAGATCGGGTAGAGGGATGTGTTGATGGCTGCGAGGGACTCGATGAAGGGAGAGACGTTAGGTCTCATCGATCTCAGCTCTTCGGCCTATGGATAGCGCGTGCAAGCTTCTTACGGTGGGGCCTAGTTGGAAGTGAGATTGAGAGCCGCTGAGTAAAAAATGGGATATGTCTTATTAAAATCAAGTGGCAATAAATTGCAGTTGTCCATCGACGACTGTGCACTCGATGACGCATGTGTTGTGGCGTAGTAGTAGCAGCAGTAGGCTTTTCAGACTTGATTAAACATGACATGACCGCTCGAAAACTTTTTCAATGGATGGCTTCGTGTTCCTTCTTGTAGAAGTCTCGCTGAGGGAGACGTCCATGATGTCTCATTTTGTACTGTGAAGGGCACGACGTGTGCAATGATCATCGTTGGATCGCACAGAATCAACGGTTGGTGCGCATGATCCGCGTGACAACTGTGACAACCAATCAGGGAGTAGCAGACAGAGTGAGCATAGGTTTAGGCTTCTCGAAAGATAGAGAGAGGGGGCAAAACTGAGTAGTGTCAAAAAACCAAGGGCAACACTGAGTAGTATAAAAATGGAAAGTGAGTGTCTTGTACAATGAAATACATGGATCAACCAATGGCATTGCATGTCAGTTCTTCTCATGAACCACATAAGGCTACACCAGTTTCATTGCATGTGTGTTCTTTTCATGAACCACACCCAGTGTGATTGCATGTATGTGCTTTCCACAAACCACATATGGATACACCAGTGTCATTGGATGTCTATTCTTTTCATGAACCACACCCAGTTTCATTGCATGTGTGTTCCTCTAAACAAACCACACATGGATCCACCTAGTGTGATTGCATGTCTATTCTTTTCGTGAACCACAACTAGAGTCATTGCATGTCTATTCTTTCCATAAACCACATATGGATCAACCTAGTGTGATTGCATGTCTGTTCTTTTCATGAACCACAACCAGTGTCATTGCATGTTTGTTCCTCTAAACAAACCACACATGGATCCACCTAGTGTGATTGCATGTATATTCTTTTCACAAACCACACATGGATCCACCAGTGTCATTGCATGTGTGTTCTTCTCATGAACCACAGCCAGTGTCATTGCATGTATGTTCTTCTCACAAACCACACATGGATCCACCAATGTCATTGCATGTGTTCTTCTCATGAAAACCACATGGATCCACTAGTGTCATTGCATTTTTGTTCCTTCCACAAACCACACATGGATCCACCAGTGTCATTGCATGTGTGTTATTCTCATGAACCACAACCAGTGTCATTGCATGTATGTTCTTCTCACAAACGACACAAGGATCCACCAGTGTCATTGCATGTGTGTTCTTTTCACAAACCACACATGGATCCACCAATGTCATTGCATGTGTGTTCTTTTCATGAACCACAACTACAGTCATTGCATGTGTGTTCTTGTATACAAACCACACATTGATCCACCCAGTGTCATTGCATGTCTGTTCCCCTAAACAAACCACACATGGATCCACCTAGTGTGATTGCATGTCTGTTCTTTTCACAAACCACACATGGATCCACCAGTGTCATTGCATGTGTGTTCTTCTCATGAACCACAGCCAGTGTCATTGCATATGTGTTCTTCTAAACAAACCACACATGGATCCACCTAGTGTGATTGCATGTTTGTTCTTTTCACAAACCACACATGGATCCACCTAGTGTGATTGCATGTCTGTTCTTTTCACAAACCTCACATGGATCCACCAGTGTCATTGCATGTGTGTTCTTTTCATGAACCACACATGGATACACTAGTGTCACTGGATGTCTGTTCTTTTCATGAACCACGGCTAGAGTCATTGCAGGTCTGTTCTTTCCACAAACCACACATGGATCCACCTAGTTTGATTGCATGCCTGTTCCTTCCACAAACCACACATGGATCCACCATTGTCATTGCATGTGTGTTCTTTTCATGAACCACGGCTAGAGTCATTGCATGTCTGTTCTTTCCACAAACCACACATGGATCCACCTAGTGGAATTGCATGCTTGTTCTTTCACAAACCACACATGGATCCACCAGTGTCATTGCATGTGTGTTCTTCTCATGAACCACAGCCAGTGTCATTCCATGTATGTTCTTCTCACAAACCACACAAGGATCCACCAGTGTCATTGCATGTCTGTTCTTCTCACAAACCAGACATGGATCCACCAGTGTCATTGGATGCCTGTTCTTCTCATGAACCACACATGGATCCACTGGTGTTATTGCATGTCTATTCTTTTCATGAACCACAGCTAGAGTCATTACATGTATGTTCCTTCCACAAACCTCATATGGATCCACCAGGGTCATTGCATGTCTGTTCTTTTCATGAACCACACCCAGTGTCATTGCATGTTTGTTCCTCTAAACAAACCACACATGGATCCACCTAGTGTGATTGCATGTATGTTCTTTTTACAAACCACACATGGATCCACCAGTGTCATTACATGTGTGTTCTTCTCATGAACCACAACCCGTGTCATTGCATGTATGCTCTTCTCACAAACCACACATGGATCCACCAGTGTCATTGCATGTGTGTTCTTCTCATGAACCACACATGGATCCACCAGTGTCATTGCATGTGTGTTCTTCTCATGAACCTCAACCAGTGTCATTGCATGTATGTTATTCTCACAAACCACACAAGGATCCACCAGTGTCATTGCATGTGTGTTCTTTTCACAAACCACACATGGATCCACCAGTGTCATGGCATGTGTGTTCTTTTCATGAAACACAACTAGAGTAATTGCATCTGTGTTCTTCTATACAAACCACACATTGATCCACCCAGTGTCATTGCATGTCTATTCGCCTAAACAAACCACACATGGATCCACCTAGTGTGATTGCATGTCTGTTCTTTTCACAAACCACACATGGATGCACCAGTGTCATTACATGTGTGTTCTTATCATGAACCATAGCCAGTGTCATTGCATGTGTGTTCTTCTAAACAAACCACACATGGATCCACCTAGTGTCATTGCATGTTTGTTATTTTCACAAACCACACATGGATCCACCTAGTGTGATTGCATGTCTGTTCTTTTCACAAACCTCACATGGATCCACCAGTGTCATTGCATGTGTGTTCTTTTCATGAACCACACATGGATACACCAGTGTCATTGGATGTCTGTTCTTTTCATGAACCACGGCTAGAGTCATTGCATGTCTGTTCTTTCCACAAACCACACATGGATCCACCTAGTGTGATTGCATGTCTCTTCCTTCCATAAACCACACATGGATCCACCAATGTCATTGCATGTGTGTTCTTTTCATGAACCACAGCTAGAGTCATTGCATGTCTGTTCTTTCCACAAACCACACATGGGTGCACCTAGTATGATTGCATGTCTATTCTTTCACAAACCACACATGGATCCACCAGTGTCATGGCATCTGTGTTCTTCTCATGAACCACAGCCAGTACCATTCCATGTATGTTCTTCTCACAAACCACACAAGGACCCACCAGTGGCATTGCATGACTGTTCTTCTCACAAACCACACATGGATCCACCAGTGTCATTGGATGTCTGTTCTTCTCATGAACCACACATGGATCCACCAGTGTTATTGCATGTCTGTTCTTTTCATGAACCACAACAAGAGTCATTGCATGTATGTTCCTTCCACAAACCACATATGGATCCACCAGCGTCATTGCATGTGTGTTCTTTTGATGAACCACACCTAGTGTCATTGCATGTCTGTTCCTCTAAACAAACCACACATGGATCCACCTAGTGTGATTGCATGTCTGTTCTTTTCACAAACCACACATGGATCCACCAGTGTCATTGCATGTGTGTTCTTCTCATGACCACAGCCAGTGTCATTGCATGTATGTTCTTTTAACAAACCACACATGGATCCACCAGTGTCATTGCATGTGTGTTCTTCTCATGAACCACACATGGATCCACCAGTTTCATTGCATGTGTGTTCTTCTCATGAACCACAACCAGTTTCATTGCATGTATGTTCTTCTCACAAACCACACAAGGATCCACCAGTGTCATTGCATGTGTGTTCTTTTCACAAACCACACATGGATCCACCTGTGTCATTGCATGTGTGTTATTTTCATGAACCACAACTAGAGTCGTTGCTTGTGTGTTCTTCTATACAAACCACACATTAATCCACCCAGTGTCATTGCATGTCTGTTCCCCTAAACAAACCACACATGGACCACCTAGTGTGATTGCATGTTTGTTCTTTTCACAAACCACACATGGATCCACCAGTGTCATTGCATGTGTTCTTCTCATGAACCACACATGGACCCACCAGTGTCATTGCATGTCTGTTCCTTCCACAAACCACACATGGATCCACCAGTGTCATTGCATTTGTGTTCTTCTCATGAACCACAAAAAGTGTCATTGCATGTATGTTCTTCTCACAAACCACACAAGGATCCACCAGTGTCATTGCATGTGTGTTCTTTTCACACACCAGACATGGATCCACCAGTGTCATTGCATGTGTGTTCTTTTCATGAACCGCAACTAGAGTCATTGCATGTGTGTTCTTCTAGACAAACCACACATTGATCCACCCAGTGTCATTGCATGTCTATTCCCCTAAACAAACCACACATGGATCCAACTAGTGTGATTGCATGTATGTTCTTTTCACAAACCACACATGGATCCACCAGTGTCATTGCATGTGTGTTCTTCTCATGAACCACAGCCAGTGCCATTGCATGTGTGTTCTTCTAAACAAACCACACATGGATCCACCTGGTGTGATTGCATGTTTGTTCTTTTCACAAACCACACATGGATCCACCTAGTGTGATTGCATGTCTGTTCTTTTCACAAACCACACATGGATCCACGAGTGTCATTGCATGTGTGTTTGTTTCAGTGGATATATGTTATTTTCATGAACCACGGCTAGAGTCATTGCATGTCTGTTCTTTCCAGAAACAACACATGGATCCACCTAGTGTGATTGCATGTCTGTTCCTTCCACAAACCACACATGGATGCACCATTATCATTGCATGTGTGTTCTTTCCATGAACCACAGCTAGAGTCATTGCATGTTTGTTCTTTCCACAAACCACACATGGATCCACCTAGTGTGATTGCATGTCTGTTCTTTCACAAACCCCAGATGGATCCACCAGTGTCATTGCATGTGTGTTCTTATCATGAACCATAGCCGGTGTCATTGCATATATGTTCTTCTCACAAACCACACAAGGATCGACCTGTGTCATTGCATGTCTGTTCTTCTCACAAGCCACACATGGATCCACCAGTGTCATTGAATGTCTATTCTTTTCACAAACCACACATGGATCCACCAGTGTCATTGCATGTGTGTTATTTTCATGAACCACAACTAGAGTCGTTGCTTGTGTGTTCTTCTATACAAACCACACATTGATCCACCCAGTGTCATTGCATGTCTGTTCCCCTAAACAAACCACACATGGACCACCTAGTGTGATTGCATGTCTGTTCTTTTCACAAACCACACATGGATCCACCAGTGTCATTGCATGTGTTCTTCTCATGAACCACACGTGGATCCACCAGTGTCATTGCATGTCTATTCCTTCCACAAACCACACATGGATCCACCAGTGTCATTTCATTTGTGTTCTTCTCATGAACCACAACCAGTGTCATTGCATGTATGTTCTTCTCACAAACCACACAAGGATCCACCAGTGTCATTGCATGTGTGTTCTTTTCACACACCAGACATGGATCCACCAGTGTCATTGCATGTGTGTTCTTTTCATGAACCGCAACTAGAGTCATTGCATGTGTGTTCTTCTAGACAAACCACACATTGATCCACCCAGTGTCATTGCATGTCTATTCCCCTAAACAAACCACACATGGATCCAACTAGTGTGATTGCATGTATGTTCTTTTCACAAACCACACATGGATCCACCAGTGTCATTGCATGTGTGTTCTTCTCATGAACCACAGCCAGTGCCATTGCATGTGTGTTCTTCTAAACAAACCACACATGGATCCACCTGGTGTGATTGCATGTTTGTTCTTTTCACAAACCACACATGGATCCACCTAGTGTGATTGCATGTCTGTTCTTTTCACAAATCTCACATGGATCCACTAGTGTCATTGCATGTGTGTTCTTTTCATGAACCACACATGGATACACAGGTGTCATTGGATGTCTGTTCTTTTCATGAACCACGGCTAGAGTCATTGCATGTCTGTTCTTTCCACAAACCACACATGGATCCACCTAGTGTGATTGCATGTATGTTCTTCCACAAACCACACATGGATCTACCAGTGTCATTGCATGTGTGTTCTTCTCATGAACCACAACCAGTGCCATTGCATGTATGTTCTTCTCACAAACCACACAAGGATCCACCAGTGTCATTGCATGTGCGTTCTTTTCACAAACCACACATGGATCCACCTGTGTCATTGCATGTGTGTTATTTTCATGAACCACAACTAGAGTCGTTGCTTGTGTGTTCTTCTATACAAACCACACATTAATCCACCCAGTGTCATTGCATGTCTGTTCCCCTAAACAAACCACACATGGACCACCTAGTGTGATTGCATGTTTGTTCTTTTCACAAACCACACATGGATCCACCAGTGTCATTGCATGTGTTCTTCTCATGAACCACACATGGACCCACCAGTGTCATTGCATGTCTGTTCCTTCCACAAACCACACATGGATCCACCAGTGTCATTGCATTTGTGTTCTTCTCATGAACCACAACAAGTGTCATTGCATGTATGTTCTTCTCACAAACCACACAAGGATCCACCAGTGTCATTGTATGTGTGTTCTTTTCACACACCAGACATGGATCCACCAGTGTCATTGCATGTGTGTTCTTTTCATGAACCGCAACTAGAGTCATTGCATGTGTGTTCTTCTAGACAAACCACACATTGATCCACCCAGTGTCATTGCATGTCTATTCCCCTAAACAAACCACACATGGATCCAACTAGTGTGATTGCATGTATGTTCTTTTCACAAACCACACATGGATCCACCAGTGTCATTGCATGTGTGTTCTTCTCATGAACCACAGCCAGTGCCATTGCATGTGTGTTCTTCTAAACAAACCACACATGGATCCACCTGGTGTGATTGCATGTTTGTTCTTTTCACAAACCACACATGGATCCACCTAGTGTGATTGCATGTCTGTTCTTTTCACAAACCACACATGGATCCACGAGTGTCATTGCATGTGTGTTTGTTTCAGTGGATATATGTTATTTTCATGAACCACGGCTAGAGTCATTGCATGTCTGTTCTTTCCAGAAACAACACATGGATCCACCTAGTGTGATTGCATGTCTGTTCCTTCCACAAACCACACATGGATGCACCATTATCATTGCATGTGTGTTCTTTCCATGAACCACAGCTAGAGTCATTGCATGTTTGTTCTTTCCACAAACCACACATGGATCCACCTAGTGTGATTGCATGTCTGTTCTTTCACAAACCCCAGATGGATCCACCAGTGTCATTGCATGTGTGTTCTTATCATGAACCATAGCCGGTGTCATTGCATATATGTTCTTCTCACAAACCACACAAGGATCGACCTGTGTCATTGCATGTCTGTTCTTCTCACAAGCCACACATGGATCCACCAGTGTCATTGAATGTCTATTCTTTTCACAAACCACACATGGATCCACCAGTGTCATTGCATGTGTGTTATTTTCATGAACCACAACTAGAGTCGTTGCTTGTGTGTTCTTCTATACAAACCACACATTGATCCACCCAGTGTCATTGCATGTCTGTTCCCCTAAACAAACCACACATGGACCACCTAGTGTGATTGCATGTCTGTTCTTTTCACAAACCACACATGGATCCACCAGTGTCATTGCATGTGTTCTTCTCATGAACCACACATGGATCCACCAGTGTCATTGCATGTCTATTCCTTCCACAAACCACACATGGATCCACCAGTGTCATTTCATTTGTGTTCTTCTCATGAACCACAACCAGTGTCATTGCATGTATGTTCTTCTCACAAACCACACAAGGATCCACCAGTGTCATTGCATGTGTGTTCTTTTCACACACCATACATGGATCCACCAGGGTCATTGCATGTGTGTTCTTTTCATGAACCGCAACTAGAGTCATTGCATGTGTGTTCTTCTAGACAAACCACACATTGATCCACCCAGTGTCATTGCATGTCTATTCCCCTAAACAAACCACACATGGATCCAACTAGTGTGATTGCATGTATGTTCTTTTCACAAACCACACATGGATCCACCAGTGTCATTGCATGTGTGTTCTTCTCATGAACCACAGCCAGTGCCATTGCATGTGTGTTCTTCTAAACAAACCACACATGGATCCACCTGGTGTGATTGCATGTTTGTTCTTTTCACAAACCACACATGGATCCACCTAGTGTGATTGCATGTCTGTTCTTTTCACAAATCTCACATGGATCCACTAGTGTCATTGCATGTGTGTTCTTTTCATGAACCACACATGGATACACAGGTGTCATTGGATGTCTGTTCTTTTCATGAACCACGGCTAGAGTCATTGCATGTCTGTTCTTTCCACAAACCACACATGGATCCACCTAGTGTGATTGCATGTATGTTCTTCCACAAACCACACATGGATCTACCAGTGTCATTGCATGTGTGTTCTTCTCATGAACCACAACCAGTGCCATTGCATGTATGTTCTTCTCACAAACCACACAAGGATCCACCAGTGTCATTGCATGTGCGTTCTTTTCACAAACCACACATGGATCCACCTGTGTCATTGCATGTGTGTTATTTTCATGAACCACAACTAGAGTCGTTGCTTGTGTGTTCTTCTATACAAACCACACATTAATCCACCCAGTGTCATTGCATGTCTGTTCCCCTAAACAAACCACACATGGACCACCTAGTGTGATTGCATGTTTGTTCTTTTCACAAACCACACATGGATCCACCAGTGTCATTGCATGTGTTCTTCTCATGAACCACACATGGACCCACCAGTGTCATTGCATGTCTGTTCCTTCCACAAACCACACATGGATCCACCAGTGTCATTGCATTTGTGTTCTTCTCATGAACCACAACAAGTGTCATTGCATGTATGTTCTTCTCACAAACCACACAAGGATCCACCAGTGTCATTGTATGTGTGTTCTTTTCACACACCAGACATGGATCCACCAGTGTCATTGCATGTGTGTTCTTTTCATGAACCGCAACTAGAGTCATTGCATGTGTGTTCTTCTAGACAAACCACACATTGATCCACCCAGTGTCATTGCATGTCTATTCCCCTAAACAAACCACACATGGATCCAACTAGTGTGATTGCATGTATGTTCTTTTCACAAACCACACATGGATCCACCAGTGTCATTGCATGTGTGTTCTTCTCATGAACCACAGCCAGTGCCATTGCATGTGTGTTCTTCTAAACAAACCACACATGGATCCACCTGGTGTGATTGCATGTTTGTTCTTTTCACAAACCACACATGGATCCACCTAGTGTGATTGCATGTCTGTTCTTTTCACAAACCACACATGGATCCACGAGTGTCATTGCATGTGTGTTTGTTTCAGTGGATATATGTTATTTTCATGAACCACGGCTAGAGTCATTGCATGTCTGTTCTTTCCAGAAACAACACATGGATCCACCTAGTGTGATTGCATGTCTGTTCCTTCCACAAACCACACATGGATGCACCATTATCATTGCATGTGTGTTCTTTCCATGAACCACAGCTAGAGTCATTGCATGTTTGTTCTTTCCACAAACCACACATGGATCCACCTAGTGTGATTGCATGTCTGTTCTTTCACAAACCCCAGATGGATCCACCAGTGTCATTGCATGTGTGTTCTTATCATGAACCATAGCCGGTGTCATTGCATATATGTTCTTCTCACAAACCACACAAGGATCGACCTGTGTCATTGCATGTCTGTTCTTCTCACAAGCCACACATGGATCCACCAGTGTCATTGAATGTCTATTCTTTTCACAAACCACACATGGATCCACCAGTGTCATTGCATGTGTGTTATTTTCATGAACCACAACTAGAGTCGTTGCTTGTGTGTTCTTCTATACAAACCACACATTGATCCACCCAGTGTCATTGCATGTCTGTTCCCCTAAACAAACCACACATGGACCACCTAGTGTGATTGCATGTCTGTTCTTTTCACAAACCACACATGGATCCACCAGTGTCATTGCATGTGTTCTTCTCATGAACCACACATGGATCCACCAGTGTCATTGCATGTCTATTCCTTCCACAAACCACACATGGATCCAGCAGTGTCATTTCATTTGTGTTCTTCTCATGAACCACAACCAGTGTCATTGCATGTATGTTCTTCTCACAAACCACACAAGGATCCACCAGTGTCATTGCATGTGTGTTCTTTTCACACACCAGACATGGATCCACCAGTGTCATTGCATGTGTGTTCTTTTCATGAACCGCAACTAGAGTCATTGCATGTGTGTTCTTCTAGACAAACCACACATTGATCCACCCAGTGTCATTGCATGTCTATTCCCCTAAACAAACCACACATGGATCCAACTAGTGTGATTGCATGTATGTTCTTTTCACAAACCACACATGGATCCACCAGTGTCATTGCATGTGTGTTCTTCTCATGAACCACAGCCAGTGCCATTGCATGTGTGTTCTTCTAAACAAACCACACATGGATCCACCTGGTGTGATTGCATGTTTGTTCTTTTCACAAACCACACATGGATCCACCTAGTGTGATTGCATGTCTGTTCTTTTCACAAATCTCACATGGATCCACTAGTGTCATTGCATGTGTGTTCTTTTCATGAACCACACATGGATACACAGGTGTCATTGGATGTCTGTTCTTTTCATGAACCACGGCTAGAGTCATTGCATGTCTGTTCTTTCCACAAACCACACATGGATCCACCTAGTGTGATTGCATGTATGTTCTTCCACAAACCACACATGGATCTACCAGTGTCATTGCATGTGTGTTCTTCTCATGAACCACAACCAGTGCCATTGCATGTATGTTCTTCTCACAAACCACACAAGGATCCACCAGTGTCATTGCATGTGCGTTCTTTTCACAAACCACACATGGATCCACCTGTGTCATTGCATGTGTGTTATTTTCATGAACCACAACTAGAGTCGTTGCTTGTGTGTTCTTCTATACAAACCACACATTGATCCACCCAGTGTCATTGCATGTCTGTTCCCCTAAACAAACCACACATGGACCACCTAGTGTGATTGCATGTCTGTTCTTTTCACAAACCACACATGGATCCACCAGTGTCATTGCATGTGTTCTTCTCATGAACCACACATGGATCCACCAGTGTCATTGCATGTCTGTTCCTTCCACAAACCACACATGGATCCACCAGTGTCATTGCATTTGTGTTCTTCTCATGAACCACAACCAGTGTCATTGCATGTATGTTCTTCTCACAAACCACACAAGGATCCACCAGTGTCATTGCATGTGTGTTCTTTTCACACACCAGACATGGATCCACCAGTGTCATTGCATGTGTGTTCTTTTCATGAACCGCAACTAGAGTCATTGCATGTGTGTTCTTCTATACAA
Source organism: Avena sativa (assembly GCA_916181665.1). NCBI lineage: Eukaryota > Viridiplantae > Streptophyta > Magnoliopsida > Poales > Poaceae > Avena > Avena sativa. The sequence continues at coordinate 203,438,368 of OV702290.1, forward strand.
AACACACATTGATCCGCCCAGTGTCATTGCATGTCTATTCCCCTAAACAAACCACACATGGATCCAACTAGTGTGATTGCATGTATGTTCTTTTCACAAACCACACATGGATCCACCAGTGTCATTGCATGTGTGTTCTTCTCATGAACCACAGCCAGTGCCATTGCATGTGTGTTCTTCTAAACAAACCACACATGGATCCACCTGGTGTGATTGCATGTTTGTTCTTTTCACAAACCACACATGGATCCACCTAGTGTGATTGCATGTCTGTTCTTTTCACAAATCTCACATGGATCCACTAGTGTCATTGCATGTGTGTTCTTTTCATGAACCACACATGGATACACAGGTGTCATTGGATGTCTGTTCTTTTCATGAACCACGGCTAGAGTCATTGCATGTCTGTTCTTTCCACAAACCACACATGGATCCACCTATTGTGATTGCATGCCTGTTCCTTCCACAAACCACACATGGATCCACCTAGTGTGATTGCATGTCTGTTCTTTCACAAACCACACATGGATCCACCAGTGTCATTGCATGTGTGTTCTTCTCATGAACCACAACTAGTGTCATTGCATGTATGTTCTTCTCACAAACCACACAAGGATCCACCAGTGTCATTGCATGTATGTTCTTCTCACAAACCACACATGGATCCACCAGTGTCATTGGATGTCTGTTCTTCTCATGAACCACAGATGGATCCACCAATGTCATTGCATGTCTGTTATTTTCATGAACCACAGCTAGAGTCATTGCATGTATGTTCCTTCCACAAACCACATATGGATCCACCAGGGTCATTGCATGTCTGTTCTTTTCATGAACCACACCCAGTGTCATTGCATGTCTGTTCCTCTAAACAAACCACACATGGATCCACCTAGTGTGATTGCATGTCTGTTCTTTTCACAAACCACACATGGATCCACGAGTGTCATTGCATGTGTGTTTGTTTCAGTGGATATATGGTATTTTCATGAACCACGGCTAGAGTCACTGCATGTCTGTTCTTTACAGAAACCACACATGGATCCAGCTAGTGTGATTGCATGTCTTTTCCTTCCACAAACCACACATGGATCCACCATTATCATTGCATGTGTGTTCTTTCCATGAACCACAGCTAGAGTCATTGCATGTTTGTTCTTTCCACAAACCACACATGGATCCACCTAGTGTGATTGCATGTCTATTCTTTCACAAACCACAGATGGATCCACCAGTGTCATTGCATGTGTGTTCTTATCATGAACCATAGCCGGTGTCATTGCATCTATGTTCTTCTCACAAACCACACAAGGATCCACCTGTGTCATTGCATGTCTGTTCTTCTCACAAGCCACACATGGATCCACCAGTGTCATTGGATGTCTTTTCTTCTCATGAAACACACATGGATCCACCAGTGTCATTGCATGTCTATTCTTTTCATGAACTACAGCTAGAGTCATTGCATGTATGTTCCTTCCACAAACCACATATGGATCCACCAGGGTCATCGCATGTCTGTTCTTTTCATGAACCACACCTAGTGTCATTGCATGTCTGTTCCTCTAAACAAACCACACATGGATCCACCTAGTGTGATTACATGTCTGTTCTTTTCACAAACCACACATGGATCCACCAGTGTCATTACATGTGTGTTCTTCTCATGAACCATAGCCAGTGTCATTGCATGTATGTTCTTCTAACAAACCACACATGGATCCACCAGTGTCATTGCATGTGTGTTCTTCTCATGAACCACACATGGATCCACCAGTTTCATTGCATGTGAGTTCTTCTCATGAACCACAACCAGTGTCATTGCATGTATGTTATTCTCACAAACCACACAAGGATCCACCAGTGTGATTGCATGTGTGTTCTTTTCACAAACTACACATGGATCCACCAGTGTCATTGCATGTGTGTTCTTTTCATGAACCACAACTAGAGTCATTGCTTGTGTGTTCTTCTATACAAACCACACATTGATCCACCGAGTGTCATTGCATGTCTGTTCCCTAGACAAACCACACATGGATCCACCTAGTGTGATTCCATGTATGTTCTTTCACAAACCACACATGGATCCACCAGTGTCATTGCATGTGTGTTCTTCTCATGAACCACAGCCAGTGTCATTGCATGTGTGTTCTTCTAAACAAACCACACATGGATCCACCTAGTGTGATTGCATGTTTGTTCTTATCACAAACCACACATGGATCCACCTAGTGTGATTTCATGTCTGTTCTTTTCGCAAACCTCACATGGATCCACAGGGTCATTGAATGTGTGTTCTTTTCATGAACCACACATGGATACACCAGTGTCATTGGATGTCTTTTCTTCTCATGAACCACACATGGATCCACCAGTGTCATTGCATGTCTATTCTTTTCATGAACTACAGCTAGAGTCATTGCATGTATGTTCCTTCCACAAACCACATATGGATCCACCAGGGTCATTGCATGTCTGTTCTTTTCATGAACCACACCTAGTGTCATTGCATGACTGTTCCTCTAAACAAACCACACATGGATCCACCTAGTTTGATTACATGTCTGTTCTTTTCACAAACCACACATGGATCCACCAGTGTCATTACATGTGTGTTCTTCTCATGAACCATAGCCAGTGTCATTGCATGTATGTTCTTCTAACAAACCACACATGGATCCACCAGTGTCATTGCATGTGTGTTCTTCTCATGAACCACACATGGATCCACCAGTTTCATTGCATGTGAGTTCTTCTCATGAACCACAACCAGTGTCATTGCATGTATGTTATTCTCACAAACCACACAAGGATCCACCAGTGTGATTGCATGTGTGTTCTTTTCACAAACTACACATGGATCCACCAGTGTCATTGCATGTGTGTTCTTTTCATGAACCACAACTAGAGTCATTGCTTGTGTGTTCTTCTATACAAACCACACATTAATCCACCGAGTGTCATTGCATGTCTGTTCCCTAGACAAACCACACATGGATCCACCTAGTGTGATTCCATGTATGTTCTTTCACAAACCACACATGGATCCACCAGTGTCATTGCATGTGTGTTCTTCTCATGAACCACAGCTAGTGTCATTGCATGTGTGTTCTTCTAAACAAACCACACATGGATCCACCTAGTGTGATTGCATGTTTGTTCTTCTCACAAACCACACATGGATCCACCTATTGTGATTTCATGTCTGTTCTTTTCGCAAACCTCACATGGATCCACAGGGTCATTGAATGTGTGTTCTTTTCATGAACCACACATGGATACACCAGTGTCATTGGATGTCTGTTCTTTTCATGAACCACAGCTAGAGTCATTGCATGTCTGTTCTTTCCACAAACCACACATGGATCCACCTAGTGTGATTGCATATCTGTTCCTTCCGCAGACTACACATGGATCCACCATTGTCATTGCATGTGTGTTCTTTTCATGAACCACAGCTAGGGTCATTGCATGCCTGTTCTTTCCACAAACCACACATGGATCCACCTAGTGTGATTGCATGTCTGTTCTTTCACAAACCACAGATGGATCCACCAGTGTCATTGCATGTGTGTTATTCTCATGAACCACAGCCAGTGTCATTGCATGTATGTTTTTCTCACAAACCTCACAAGGAACCACCAGTGTCATTACTTGTATGTTCTTCTCACAAACCACACATGGATCCACTAGTGTCATTGGATGTTTGTTCTTCTCATGAACCACACATGGATCCACCAGTGTCATTGCATGTCTGTTCTTTTCACGAACCACAGCTAGAGTCATTGCATGTATGTTTCTTCCACAAACCACATATGGATCCACCAGGGTCATTGCATGTATGTTCTTTTCATGAACCACACCCAGTGTCATTGCATGTTTGTTCCTCTAAACAAACCACACATGGATCCACCTAGTGTGATTGCATGTCTTTTCTTTGCACAAACCACACATGGATCCACCAGTGTCATTGCATGTGTGTTCTTCTCATGAACCCCAACCAGTGTCATTGCATGTATGTTCTTCTCACAAACCACACATGGATCCACCAGTGTCATTGCATGTGTGTTCTTCTCATGAACCACACATGGATCCACCAGTGTCATTGCATGTGTGTTCTTCCCATGAACCACAACCAGTGTCATTGCATGTATTTTCTTCTCACAAACCACACAAGGATCCACAGTGTCATTGCATTTGTGTTCTTTTCACAAACCACACATGGATCCACCAATGTCATTGCATGTGTGTTCTTTTCATGAACCACAACTAGAGTCATTGATTGTGTGTTCTTCTATACAAACCACACATTGATCCACCCAGTGTCATTGCATGTCTGTTCCCCTAAACAAACCACACATGGATCCACCTAGTGTGATTGCATGTCTGTTCTTTTCACAAACCACACAAGGATCCACCAGTGTCATTGCATGTGTGTTCTTCTCATGAACTACAGCCAGTGTCATTGCATGTGTGTTCTTCTAAACAAACCACACATGGATCCACCTAGTGTGATTGCATGTTTGTTCTTTTCACAAACCACACATGGATCCACCTAATGTGATTGCATGTCTGTTATTTTCACAAACCTCACATGGATCCACCAGTGTCATTGCATGTGTGTTTGTTTCATGAACCACACGTGATACACCAGTGTTAGTGGATATATGTTATTTTCATGAACCACGGCTAGAGTCATTGCATGTCTGTTCTTTCCACAAACCACACATGGATCCACCTAGTGTGATTGCATGTCTGTTCCTTCCACAAACCACACATGGATCCACCATTGTCATTGCATGTGTGTTCTTTCCATGAACCACAGCTAGAGTCATTGCATGTTTGTTCTTTCCACAAACCACACATGGATCCACCTAGTGTGATTGCATGTCTGTTCTTTTCACAAACCACACATGGATCCACCAGTGTCATTGCATGTGTTCTTCTCATGAACCACACATGGATCCACCAGTGTCATTGCATGTCTGTTCCTTCCACAAACCACACATGGATCCACCAATGTCATTTCATTTGTGTTCTTCTCATGAACCACAACCAGTGTCATTGCATGTATGTTCTTCTCACAAACCACACAAGGATCCACCAGTGTCATTGCATGTGTGTTCTTTTCACACACCAGACATGGATCCACCAGTGTCATTGCATGTGTGTTCCTTTCATGAACCGCAACTAGAGTCATTGCATGTGTGTTCTTCTATACAAACCACACATTGATCCACCCAGTGTCATTGCATGTCTATTCCCCTAAACAAACCACACATGGATCCAACTAGTGTGATTGCATGTATGTTCTTTTCACAAACCACACATGGATCCACCAGTGTCATTGCATGTGTGTTCTTCTCATGAACCACAGCCAGTGCCATTGCATGTGTGTTCTTCTAAACAAACCACACATGGATCCACCTGGTGTGATTGCATGTTTGTTCTTTTCACAAACCACACATGGATCCACCTAGTGTGATTGCATGTATGTTCTTTTCACAAATCTCACATGGATCCACTAGTGTCATTGCATGTGTGTTCTTTTCATGAACCACACATGGATACACAGGTGTCATTGGATGTCTGTTCTTTTCATGAACCACAGCTAGAGTCATTGCATGTCTGTTCTTTCCACAAACCACACATGGATCCACCTATTGTGATTGCATGCCTGTTCCTTCCACAAACCACACATGGATCCACCTAGTGTGATTGCATGTCTGTTCTTTCACAAACCACACATGGATCCACCAGTGTCATTGCATGTTTGTTCTTCTTATGAACCACAACCAGTGTCATTGCATGTATGTTCTTCTCACAAACCACACAAGGATCCACCAGTGTCATTGCATGTGCGTTCTTTTCACAAACCACACATGGATCCACCTGTGTCATTGCATGTGTGTTATTTTCATGAACCACAACTAGAGTTGTTGCTTGTGTGTTCTTCTATACAAACCACACATTGATCCACCCAGTGTCATTGCATGTCTGTTGCCCTAAACAAACCACACATGGACCACCTAGTTTGATTGCATGTCTGTTCTTTTCACAAACCACACATGGATCCACCTGTGTCATTGCATGTGTTCTTCTCATGAACCACACATGGACCCACCAGTGTCATTGCATGTCTGTTCCTTCCACAAACCACACATGGATCCACCAGTGTCATTGCATTTGTGTTCTTCTCATGAACCACAACAAGTGTCATTGCATGTATGTTCTTCTCACAAACCACACAAGGATCCACCAGTGTCATTGCATGTGTGTTCTTTTCACACACCAGACATGGATCCACCAGTGTCATTGCATGTGCGTTCTTTTCATGAACCGCAACTAGAGTCATTGCATGTGTGTTCTTCTATACAAACCACACATTAATCCACCCAGTGTCATTGCATGTCTATTCCCCTAAACAAACCACACATGGATCCAACTAGTGTGATTGCATGTATGTTCTTTTCACAAACCACACATGGATCCGCCAGTGTCATTGCATGTGTGTTCTTCTCATGAACCACAGCCAGTGCCATTACATGTGTGTTCTTCTAAACAAACCACACATGGATCCACCTGGTGTGATTGCATGTTTGTTCTTTTCACAAACCACACATGGATCCACCTAGTGTGATTGCACGTCTGTTCTTTTCACAAATCTCACATGGATCCACTAGTGTCATTGCATGTGTGTTATTTTCATGAACCACAACTAGAGTCGTTGCTTGTGTGTTCTTCTATACAAACCACACATTGATCCACCAAGTGTCATGGCATGTCTGTTCCCCTAAACAAACCACACATGGACCACCTAGTGTGATTGCATGTCTGTTCTTTTCACAAACCACACATGGATCCACCAGTGTCATTGCATGTGTTCTTCTCATGAACCACACATGGATCCACCAGTGTCATTGCATGTCTGTTCCTTCCACAAAACACACATGGATCCACCAGTGTCATTGCATTTGTGTTCTTCTCATGAACCACAACCAGTGTCATTGCATGTATGTTCTTCTCACAAACCACACAAGGATCCACCAGTGTCATTGCATGTGTGTTCTTTTCACACACCAGACATGGGTCCACCAGTGTCATTGCATGTGTGTTCTTTTCATGAACCACAACTAGAGTCATTGCATGTGTGTTCTTCTATACAAACCACACATTGATCCACCCAGTGTCATTGCATGTCTATTCCCCTAAACAAACCACACATGGATCCAACTAGTGTGATTGCATGTATGTTCTTTTCACAAACCACACATGGATCCACCAGTGTCATTGCATGTGTGTTCTTCTCATGAACCACAGCCAGTGCCATTGCATGTGTGTTCTTCTAAACAAACCACACATGGATCCACCTGGTGTGATTGCATGTTCGTTCTTTTCACAAACCACACATGGATCCACCTAGTGTGATTGCATGTCTGTTCTTTTCACAAACCTCACATGGATCCACTAGTGTCATTGCATCTATGTTCTTTTCATGAACCACACATGGATACACAAGTGTCATTGGATGTCTTATCTTTTCATGAACCACGGCTAGAGTCATTGCATGTTTGTTCTTTCCACAAACCACACATGGATCCACCTATTGTGATTGCATGCCTGTTCCTTCCACAAACAAAACATGGATCCACCTAGTGTGATTGCATGTCTGTTCTTTCACAAACCACACATGGATCCACCAGTGTCATTGCATGTGTGTTCTTCTCATGAACCACAACCAGTGTCATTGCATGTATGTTCTTCTCACAAACCACACAAGGATCCACCAGTGTCATTGCATGTCTGTTCTTCTCACAAACCACACATGGATCCACCAGTGTCATTGGATGTATGTTCTTCTCATGAACCACAGATGGATCCACCAATGTCATTGCATGTCTGTTATTTTCATGAACCACATCTAGTCATTGCATGTATGTTCCTTCCACAAACCACATATGGATCCACCGGGGTCATTGCATGTCTGTTCTTTTCATGAACCACACCCAGTGTCATTGCATGTCTGTTCCTCTAAACAAACCACACATGGATCCACCTAGTGTGATTTCATGTCTGTTCTTTTCACAAACCACACATGGATCCACGAGTGTCATTGCATGTGTGTTTGTTTCAGTGGATATATGTTATTTTCATGAACCACGGCTAGAGTCATTGCATGTCTGTTCTTTCCAGAAACCACACATGGATCCAGCTAGTGTGATTGCATGTCTGTTCCTTCCACAAACCACACATGGATCCACCATTATCATTGCATGTGTGCTCTTTCCATGAACCACAGCTAGAGTCATTGCATGTTTGTTCTTTCCACAAACCACACATGGATCCACCTAGTGTGATTGCATGTCTGTTCTTTCACAAACCACAGATGGATCCACCAGTGTCATTTCATGTGTGTTCTTATCATGAACCATAGCCGGTGTCATTGCATCTATGTTCTTCTCATAAACCACACAGGGATCCACCTGTGTCATTGCATGTCTGTTCTTCTCACAAGCCACACATGGATCCACCAGTGTCATTGGATGTCTGTTCTTCTCATGAACCACACATGGATCCACCAGTGTCATTGCATGTCTATTCTTTTCATGAACTACATCAAGAGTCATTGCATGTATGTTCCTTCCACAAACCACATATGGATCCACCAGGGTCATTGCATGTCTGTTCTTTTCATGAACCACACCTAGTGTCATTGCATGTCTGTTCCTCTAAACAAACCACACATGGATCCACCTAGTGTGATTACATGTCTGTTCTTTTCACAAACCACACATGGATCCACCAGTGTCATTGCATGTGTGTTCTTCTCATGAAGCATAGCCAGTGTCATTGCATGTATGTTCTTCTAACAAACCACACATGGATCCACCAGTGTCATTGCATGTGTGTTCTTCTCATGAAGCATAGCCAGTGTCATTGCATGTATGTTCTTCTAACAAACCACACATGGATCCACCAGTGTCATTGCATGTGTGTTATTCTCATGAACCACACATGGATCCACCAGTTTCATTGCATGTGTGTTCTTCTCATGAACCACAACCAGTGTCATTGCATGTATGTTCTTCTCACAAACCACACAAGGATCCATCAGTGTGATTGCATGTGTGTTCTTTTCACAAACCACACATGGATGCACCAGTGTCATTGCATGTGTGTTCTTTTCATGAACCACAACTAGAGTCATTGCATGTGTGTTCTTCTATACAAACCACACATTGATCCACCAGTGTCATTGCATGTCTGTTCCCTAAACAAACCACACATGGATCCACCTAGTGTGATTGCATGTATGTTCTTATCACAAACCACACATGGATCCACCAGTGTCATTGCATGTGTGTTCTTCTCATGAACCACAGCCAGTGTCATTGCATGTGTGTTCTTCTAAACAAACCACACATGGATCCACCTAGTGTGATTTCATATTTGTTCTTCTCACAAACCACACATGGATCCACCTAGTGTGATTGCATGTCTGTTCTTTTCGCAAACCTCACATGGATCCACCAGTGTCATTGAATGTGTGTTCTTTTCATGAACCACACATGGATACACCAGTGTCATTGGATGTCTGTTATTTTCATGAACCACAGCTAGAGTCATTGCATGTCTGTTCTTTCCACAAACCACACGTGGATCCACCTAGTGTGATTGCATGTTTGTTCCTTCCGCAAACTACACATGGATCCACCATTGTCATTGCATGTGTGTTCTTTTCATGAACCACAGCTAGAGTCATTGCATGTCTGTTCTTTCCACAAACCACACATGGATCCACCTAGTGGGATTGCATGTTTGTTCTTTCACAAACCACAGATGGATCCACCAGTGTCATTGCATGTGTGTTCTTCTCATGAACCACAGCCAGTGTCATTGCATGTATGTTCTTCTCACAAACCTCACAAGGATCCACCAGTGTCATTGCATGTCTGTTCTTCTCACGAACCACACATGGATCCACTAGTGTCATTGGATGTTTGTTCTTCTCATGAACCACACATGGATCCACTAGTGTCATTGCATGTCTGTTCTTTTCATGAACCACAGCTAGAGTCATTGCATGTATGTTTCTTCCACAAACCACATATGGATCCACCAGGGTCATTGCATGTCTGTTCTTTTCATGAACCACACCCAGTGTCATTGCATGTTTGTTCCTCTAAACAAACCACACATGGATCCACCTAGTGTGATTGCATGTCTTTTCTTTGCACAAACCACACATGGATCCACCAGTGTCATTGCATGTGTGTTCTTCTCATGAACCACAACCAGTGTCATTGCATGTATGTTCTTCTCACAAACCACACATGGATCCACCAGTGTCATTGCATGTGTGTTCTTCTCATGAACCACACATGGATCCACCAGTGTCATTGCATGTGTGTTCTTCCCATGAACCACAACCAGTGTCATTGCATGTATGTTCTTCTCACAAACCACACAAGGATCCACCAGTGTCATTGCATTTGTGTTCTTTTCACAAACCACACATGGATCCACCAATGTCATTGCATGTCTGTTACTTTCATGAACCACAACTAGAGTCATTGATTGTGTGTTCTTCTATACAAACCACACATTGATCCACCCAGTGTCATTGCATGTTTGTTCCCCTAAACAAACCACACATGGATCCACCTGGTGTGATTGCATGTCTATTCTTTTCACAAACCACACATGGATCCACCAGTGTCATTGCATGTGTGTTCTTCTCATGAACTACAGCCAGTGTCATTGCATGTGTGTTCTTCTAAACAAACCACACATGGATCCACCTAGTGTGATTGCATGTTTGTTGTTTTCACAAACCACACATGGATCCACCTAGTGTGATTGCATGTCTGTTCTTTTCAAAAACCTCACATGGATCCACCAGTGTCATTGCATGTGTGTTTGTTTCATGAACCACACGTGATACACCAGTGTCATTGCATGTCTATTCTTTTCATGAACTACAGCTAGAGTCATTTCATGTATGTTCCTTCCACAAACCACATATGGATCCACCAGGGTCATTGCATGTCTGTTCTTTTCATGAACCACACCTAGTGTCATTGCATGTATGTTCCTCTAAACAAACCACACATGGATCCACCTAGTGTGATTACATGTCTGTTCTTTTGACAAACCACACATGGATCCACCAGTGTCATTGCATGTGTGTTCTTCTCATGAACCATAGCCAGTGTCATTGCATGTATGTTCTTCTAACAAACCACACATGGATCCACCAGTGTCATTGCATGTGTGTTCTTCTCATGAACCACACATGGATCCACCAGTTTCATTGCATGTGTGTTCTTCTCATGAACCACAACCAGTGTCATTGCATGTATGTTCTTCTCACAAACCACACAAGGATCCACCAGTGTGATTGCATGTGTGTTCTTTTCACAAACTACACATGGATCCACCAGTGTCATTGCATGTGTGTTCTTTTCATGAACCACAACTAGAGTCATTGCTTGTGTGTTCTTCTATACAAACCACACATTGATCCACCCAGTGTCATTGCATGTCTGTTCCCTAGACAAACCACACATGGATCCACCTAGTGTGATTGCATGTATGTTCTTTCACAAACCACACATGGATCCACCAGTGTCATTGCATGTGTGTTCTTCTCATGAACCACAGCCAGTGTCATTGCATGTGTGTTCTTCTCATGAACCACAGCCAGTGTCATTGCATGTGTGTTCTTCTAAACAAACCACACATGGATCCACCTAGTGTGATTGCATGTTTGTTCTTCTCACAAACCACACATGGATCCACCTAGTGTGATTGCATGTCTGTTCTTTTCGCAAACCTCACATGGATCCACCAGTGTCATTGAATGTGTGGTCTTTTCATGAACCACACATGGATACACCAGTGTCATTGGATGTCTGTTCTTTTCATGAACCACAGCTAGAGTCATTGCATGTCTGTTCTTTCCACAAACCACACATGGATCCACCTAGTGTGATTGCATATCTGTTCCTTCCGCAGACTACACATGGATCCACCATTGTCATTGCATGTGTGTTCTTTTCATGAACAACAGCTAGAGTCATTGCATGTCTGTTCTTTCCACAAACCACACATGGATCCACCTAGTGTGATTGCATGTCTGTTTTTCACAAACCACAGATGGATCCACCAGTGTCATTGGATGTGTGTTATTCTCATGAACCACAGCCAGGGTCATTGCATGTATGTTTTTCTCACAAACCTCACAAGGAACCACCAGTGGCATTGCTTGTATGTTCTTCTCACAAACAACACATGGATCCACTAGTGTCATTGGATGTTTGTTCTTCTCATGAACCACACATGGATCCACCAGTGTCATTGCATGTCGGTTCTTTTCATGAACCACAGCAGAGTCATTGCATGTATGTTTCTTCCACAAACCACATATGGATCCACCAGGGTCATTGCATGTCTGTTCTTTTCATGAACCACACCCAGTGTCATTGCATGTTTGTTCCTCTAAACAAACCACACATGGATCCACCTAGTGTTATTGCATGTCTTTTCTTTGCACAAACCACACATGGATCCACCAGTGTCATTGCATGTGTGTTCTTCTCATGAACCCCAACCAGTGTCATTGCATGTATGTTCTTCTCACAAACCACACATGGATCCACCAGTGTCATTGCATGTGTGTTCTTCTCATGAACCACACATGGATCCACCAGTGTCATTGCATGTGTGTTCTTCCCATGAACCACAACCAGTGTCATTGCATGTATTTTCTTCTCACAAACCACACAAGGATCCACCAGTGTCATTGCATTTGTGTTCTTTTCACAAACTACACATGGATCCACCAATGTCATTATATGTGTGTTCTTTTCATGAACCACAACTAGAGTCATTGATTGTGTGTTCTTCTATACAAACCACACATTGATCCACCCAGTGTCATTGCATGTCTGTTCCCCTAAACAAACCACACATGGATCCACCTAGTGTGATTGCATGTCTGTTCTTTTCACAAACAACACATGGATCCACCAGTGTCATTGCATGTGTGTTCTTCTCATGAACTACAGCCAGTGTCATTGCATGTGTGTTCTTCTAAACAAACCACACATGGATCCACCTAGTGTGATTGCATGTTTGTTCTTTTCACAAACCACACATGGATCCACCTAATGTGATTGCATGTCTGTTATTTTCACCAACCTCACATGGATCCACCAGTGTCATTGCATGTGTGTTTGTTTCATGAACCACACGTGATACACCAGTGTTAGTGGATATATGTTATTTTCATGAACCACGACTAGAGTCATTGCATGTCTGTTCTTTCCACAAACCACACATGGATCCACCTAGTGTGATTGCATGTCTGTTCCTTCCACAAACCACACATGGATCCACCATTGTCATTGCATGTGTGTTCTTTCCATGAACCACAGCTAGAGTCATTGCATGTTTGTTCTTTCCACAAACCACACATGGATCCACCTAGTGTGATTGCATGTCTGTTCTTTTCACAAACCACACATGGATCCACCAGTGTCATTGCATGTGTTCTTCTCATGAACCACACATGGATCCACCAGTGTCATTGCATGTCTGTTCCTTCCACAAACCACACATGGATCCACCAATGTCATTTCATTTGTGTTTTTCTCATGAACCACAACCAGTGTCATTGCATGTATGTTCTTCTCACAAACCACACAAGGATCCACCAGTGTCATTGCATGTGTGTTCTTTTCACACACCAGACATGGATCCACGAGTGTCATTGCACGTGTGTTCCTTTCATGAACCGCAACTAGAGTCATTGCATGTGTGTTCTTCCATACAAACCACACATTAATCCACCCAGTGTCATTGCATGTCTATTCCCCTAAACAAACCACACATGGATCCAACTAGTGTGATTGCATATATGTTTTCTTCACAAACCACACATGGATCCACCAGTGTCATTGCATGTGTGTTCTTCTCATGAACCACAGCCAGTGCCATTGCATGTGTGTTCTTCTAAACAAACCACACATGGATCCACCTGGTGTGATTGCATGTTTGTTCTTTTCACAAACCACACATGGATCCACCTAGTGTGATTGCACGTCTGTTCTTTTCACAAATCTCACATGGATCCACTAGTGTCATTGCATGTGTGTTCTTTTCATGAACCACACATGGATACACAGGTGTCATTGGATGTCTGTTCTTTTCATGAACCACGGCTAGAGTCATTGCATGTCTGTTCTTTCCACAAACCACACATGGATCCACCTATTGTGATTGCATGCCTATTCCTTCCACAAACCACACATGGATCCACCTAGTGTGATTGCATGTCTGTTCTTTCACAAACCACACATGGATCCACCAGTGTCATTGCATGTGTGTTCCTCTCATGAACCACAACCAGTGTCATTGCATCTATGTTCTTCTCACAAACCACACAAGGATCCACCAGTGTCATTGCATGTGCGTTCTTTTCACAAACCACACATGGATCCACCTGTGTCATTGCATGTGTGTTATTTTCATGAACCACAACTAGAGTTGTTGCTTGTGTGTTCTTCTATACAAACCACACATTGATCCACCCAGTGTCATTGCATGTCTGTTCCTTCCACAAACCACATATGGATCCACCAGGGTCATTGCATGTCTGTTCTTTTCATGAACCACACCCAGTGTCATTGCATGTCTGTTCCTCTAAACAAACCACACATGGATCCACCTAGTGTGATTTCATGTCTGTTCTTTTCACAAACCACACATGGATCCACGAGTGTCATTGCATGTGTGTTTGTTTCAGTGGATATATGTTATTTGCATGAACCACGGCTAGAGTCATTGCATGTCTGTTCTTTCCAGAAACCACACATGGATCCAGCTAGTGTGATTGCATGTCTGTTCCTTCCACAAACCACACATGGATCCACCATTATCATTGCATGTGTGTTCTTTCCATGAACCACAGCTAGAGTTATTGCATGTTTGTTCTTTCCACAAACCACACATGGATCCACCTAGTGTGATTGCATGTCTGTTCTTTCACAAACCACAGATGGATCCACCAGTGTCATTTCATGTGTGTTATTATCATGAACCATAGCCGGTGTCATTGCATCTAAGTTCTTCTCACAAACCACACAAGGATCCACCTGTGTCATTGCATGTCTGTTCTTCTCACAAGCCACACATGGATCCACCAGTGTCATTGGATGTCTGTTCTTCTCATGAACCACACATGGATCCACCAGTGTCATTGCATGTCTATTCTTTTCATGAACTACAGCTAGAGTCAATGCATGTATGTTCCTTCCACAAACCACATATGGATCCACCAGGGTCATTGCATGTCTGTTCTTTTCATGAACAACACCTAGTGTCATTGCATGTCTGTTCCTCTAAACAAACCACACATGGATCCACCTAGTGTGATTACATGTCTGTTCTTTTCACAAAACACACATGGATCCACCAGTGTCATTGCATGTGTGTTCTTCTCATGAAGCATAGCCAGTGTCATTGCATGATGTTCTTCTAACAAACCACACATGGATCCACCAGTGTCATTGCATGTGTGTTATTCTCATGAACCACACATGGATCCACCAATTTCATTGCATGTGTGTTCTTCTCATGAACCACAACCACTGTCATTGCATGTATGTTCTTCTCACAAACCACACAAGGATCCACCAGTGTGATTGCATGTGTGTTCTTTTCACAAACCACACATGGATGCACCAGTGTCATTGCATGTGTGTTCTTTTCATGAACCACAACTAGAGTCATTGCATGTGTGTTCTTCTATACAAACCACACATTGATCCACCCAGTGTCATTGCATGTCTGTTCCCTAAACAAACCACACATGGATCCACCTAGTGTGATTGCCTGTATGTTCTTTTCACAAACCACACATGGATCCACCAGTGTCATTGCATGTGTGTTCTTCTCATGAACCACAGCCAGTGTCATTGCATGTGTGTTCTTCTAAACAAACCACACATGGATCCACCTAGTGTGATTTCATGTTTGTTCTTCTCACAAACCACACATGGATCCACCTAGTGTGATTGCATGTCTGTTCTTTTCGCAAACCTCACATGGATCCACCCGTGTCATTGAATGTGTGTTCTTTTCATGAACCACACATGGATACACCAGTGTCATTGGATGTCTGTTCTTTTCATGAACCACAGATAGAGTCATTGCATGTCTGTTCTTTCCACAAACCACACGTGGATCCACCTAGTGTGATTGCATGTTTGTTCCTTCCGCAAACTACACATGGATCCACCATTGTCATTGCATGTGTGTTCTTTTCATGAACCACAGCTAGAGTCATTGCATGTCTGTTCTTTCCACAAACCACACATGGATCCACCTAGTGGGATTGCATGTTTGTTCTTTCACAAACCACAGATGGATCCACCAGTGTCATTGCATGTGTGTTCTTCTCATGAACCACAGCCAGTGTCATTGCATGTATGTTCTTCTCACAAACCTCACAAGGATCCACCAGTGTCATTGCATGTCTGTTCTTCTCACAAACCACACATGGATCCACTAGTGTCATTGGATGTTTGTTCTTCTCATGAACCACACATGGATCCACTAGTGTCATTGCATGTCTGTTCTTTTCATGAACCACAGCTAGAGTCATTGCATGTATGTTTCTTCCACAAACCACATATGGATCCACCTGGGTCATTGCATGTCTGTTCTTTTCATGAACCACACCCAGTGTCATTGCATGTTTGTTCCTCTAAACAAACCACACATGGATCCACCTAGTGTGATTGCATGTCTTTTCTTTGCACAAACCACACATGGATCCACCAGTGTCATTGCATGTGCGTTCTTCTCATGAACCACAACCAGTGTTATTGCATGTATGTTCTTCTCACAAACCACACATGGATCCACCAGTGTCATTGCATGTGTGTTCTTCTCGTGAACCACACATGAATCCACCAGTGTCATTGCATGTGTGTTCTTCCCATGAACCACAACCAATGTCATTGCATGTATGTTCTTCTCACAAACCACACAAGGATCCACCAGTGTCATTGCATTTGTGTTCTTTTCACAAACCACACATGGATCCACCAATGTCATTGCATGTCTGTTATTTTCATGAACCACAACTAGAGTCATTGATTGTGTGTTCTTCTATACAAACCACACATTGATCCACCCAGTGTCATTGCATGTCTGTTCCCCTAAACAAACCACACATGGATCCACCTGGTGTGATTGCATGTCTGTTCTTTTCACAAACCACACATGGATCCACCAGTGTCATTGCATGTGTGTTCTTCTCATGAACTACAGCCAGTGTCATTGCATGTGTGTTCTTCTAAACAAACCACACATGGATCCACCTAGTGTGATTGCATGTTTGTTGTTTTCACAAACCACACATGGATCCACCTAGTGTGATTGCATGCCTGTTCTTTTCACAAACCTCACATGGATCCACCAGTGTCATTGCATGTGTGTTTGTTTCATGAACCACACGTGATACACCAGTGTTAGTGGATATATGTTATTTTCATGAACCACGGCTAGAGTCATTGCATGTCTCTTCTTTCCACAAACCACACATGGATCCACCTAGTGTGATTGCATGTCTGTTCCTTCCACAAACCACACATGGATCCACCATTGTCATTGCATGTGTGTTCTTTCCATGACCCACAGCTAGAGTCATTCCATGTTGGTTCTTTCCACAAACCACACATGGATCCACCTAGTGTGATTGCATGTCTGTTCTTTCACAAACCACACATGGATCCACCAGTGTCATTGCATGTGTGTTCTTCTCATGAACCACAGCCGGTGTCATTGTATGTATGTTCTTCTCACAAACCACACAAGGATCCACCTATGTCATTGCATGTCTGTTCTTCTCACAAACCACACATGGATCCACCAGTGTTATTGGATGTCTGTTCTTCTCATGAACCACACATGGATCCACCAGTATCATTGCATGTCTATTCTTTTCATGAACTACAGCTAGAGTCATTGCATGTATGTTCCTTCCACAAACCACATATGGATCCACCAGGGTCATTGCATGTCTATTCTTTTCATCAACCACACCTAGTGTCATTGCACGTCTATTCCTCTAAACAAACCACACATGGATCCACCTAGTGTGATTGCATGTCTGTTCTTTTCACAAACCACACATGGATCCACAAGTGTCCTTGCATGTGTGTTCTTCTCATGAACCATAGCCAGTGTCATTGCATGTCTGTTCTTCTCACAAACCACACATGGATCCACCAGTGTCATTGCATGTGTGTTCTTCTCATGAACCACACATGGATCCACCAGTGTCATTGCATGTGTGTTTTTTTCATGAACCACAACTAGAGTCATTGCTTGTGTGTTCTTCTATACAAACCACACATTGATCCACCCAGTGTCATTGCATGTCTGTTCCCTAAACAAACCCCACATGGATCCACCTAGTGTGATTGCATGTCTGTTCTTTTCACAAACCACACATGGATCCACCAGAGTCATTGCATGTGTGTTCTTCTCATGAACCACAGTCGGTGTCATTGCATTTGTGTTCTTCGAAACAAACCACACATGGATCCACCTAGTGTGATTGCAAGTTTTTTCGTTTCACAAACCACACATGGATCCACCTAGTGTGATTGCATGTCTGTTCTTTTCACAAACCTCACATGGATCCACTAGTGTCATTGCATGTGTGTTCTTTTCATGAACCACACATGGATACATAGGTGTCATTGGATGTCTGTTCTTTTCAAGAACCACGACTAGAGTCATTGCATGTCTGTTCTTTCCACAAACCACACATGGATCCACCTATTGTGATTGCATGCCTGTTCCTTCCACAAACCACACATGGATCCACCTAGTGTGATTGCATGTCTGTTCTTTCACAAACCACACATGGATCCACCAGTGTCATTGCATGTGTGTTCTTCTCATGAACCACAACCAGTGTCATTGCATGTATGTTCTTCTCACAAACCACACAAGGATCCACTAGTGTCATTGCATGTCTGTTCTTCTCACAAACCACACATGGATCCACCAGTGTCATTGGATGTCTGTTCTTCTCATGAACCACAGATGGATCCACCAATGTCATTGCATGTATGTTCCTTCCACAAACCACATATGGATCCACCAGGGTCATTGCATGTCTGTTCTTTTCATGAACCACACCCAGTGTCATTGCATGTCTGTTCCTCTAAACAAACCACACATGGATCCACCTAGTGTGATTGCATGTCTGTTATTTTCACAAACCACACATGGATCCACGAGTGTCATTGCATGTGTGTTTGTTTCAGTATATATATGTTATTTTCATGAACCACGACTAGAGTCATTGCATGTCTGTTCTTTCCAGAAACCACACATGGATCCAGCTAGTGTGATTGTATGTCTGTTCCTTCCACAAACCACACATGGATCCACCATTATCATTGCATGTGTGTTCTTTCCATGAACCACAGCTAGAGTCATTGCATGTTTGTTCTTTCCACAAACCACACATGGATCCACCTAGTGTGATTGCATGTCTGTTCTTTCACAAACCACAGATGGATCCACCAGTGTCATTGCATGTGTGTTCTTATCATGAACCATAGCCTATGTCATTGCATCTATGTTCTTATCACAAACCACACAAGGATCCACCTGTGTCATTGCATGTATGTTCTTCTCACAAGCCACACATGGATCCACCAGTGTCATTGGATGTCTGTTCTTCTCATGAACCACACATGGATCCACCAGTGTCATTGCATGTCTATTCTTTTCATGAACTACATCTAGAGTCATTGCATGTATGTTCCTTCCACAAACCACATATGGATCCACCAGGGTCATTGCATGTCTGTTCTTTTCATGAACCACACCTATGTCATTGCATGTCTGTTCCTCTAAACAAACCACACATGGATCCAGCTAGTGTGATTACATGTCTGTTCTTTTTACAAACCACACATGGATCCACAAGTGTCATTGCATGTGTGTTCTTCTCATGAACCATAGCCAGTGTCATTGCATGTATGTTCTTCTAACAAACCACACATGGATCCACCAGTGTCATTGCATGTGTATTCTTCTCATGAACCACACATGGATCCACCAGTTTCATTGCATGTGTGTTCTTCTCATGAACCACAACCAGTGTCATTGCATATATGTTCTTCTCACAAACCACACAAGGATCCACCAGTGTGATTGCATGTGTGTTCTTTTCACAAACCACACATGGATCCACCAGTGTCATTGCATGTGTGTTCTTTTCATGAACCACAACTAGAGTCATTGCTTGTGTGTTCTTCTATACAAACAACACATTGATCCACCCAGTGTCATTGCATGTCTGTTCCCTAAACAAACCACACATGGATCCACCTAGTGTGATTGCATGTATGTTCTTTTCACTAACCACACATGGATCCACCAGGGTCATTGCATGTGTGTTCTTCTCATGAACGACAGCCAGTGTCATTGCATGTGTGTTCTTCTAAACAAACCACACATGGATCCACCTAGTGTGATTGCATATTTGTTCTTCTCACAAACCACACGTGGATCCACCTAGTGTGATTGCATGTCTGTTCTTTTCGCAAACCTCACATGGATCCACCAGTGTCATTGAATGTGTGTTCTTTTAATGAACAACACATGGATACACCAGTGTCATTGGATGTCTGTTCTTTCCACAAACCACACGTGGATCCACCAAGTGTGATTGCATGTCTGTTCCTTCCGCAAACTACACATGGATCCACCATTGTCATTGCATGTGTGTTCTTTTCATGAACCACAGCTAGAGTCATTGCATGTCTGTTCTTTCCACAAACCACACATGGATCCACCTAGTGTGATTGCATGTCTGTTCTTTCACAAACCACAGATGGATCCACCAGTGTCATTGCATGTGTGTTCTTCTCATGAACCACAGCCAGTGTCATTGCATGTATGTTCTTCTCACAAACCACACAAGGATCCCCCAGTGTCATTGCATGTCTGTTCTTCTCACAAACCACACATGGATCCACTAGTGTCATTGGATGTTTGTTCTTCTCATGAACCACACATGGATCCACCAGTGTCATTGCATGTCTGTTCTTTTCATGAACCACAGCTAGAGTCATTGCATGTATGTTTCTTCCAGAAACCACATATGGATCCACCAGGGTCATTGCATGTCTGTTCTTTTCATGAACCACACCCAGTGTCATTGCATGTTTGTTCTCTAAACAAACCACACATGGATCCACCTAGTGTGATTGCATGTCTTTTCTTTGCACAAACCATACATGGATCCACCAGTGTCATTGCATGTGTGTTCTTCTCATGAACCACAACCAGTGTCATTGCATGTATGTTCTTCTCACAAACCACACATGGATCCACTAGTGTCATTGCATGTGTGTTCTTCTCATGAACCACACATGGATCCACCAGTGTCATTGCATGTGTGTTCTTCCCATGAACCACAACCAGTGTCATTGCATGTATGTTCTTCTCACAAACCACACAAGGATCCACCAGTGTCATTGCATTTGTGTTCTTTTCACAAACCACACATGGATCCACCAATTTCATTGCATGTGTGTTTTTTCATGAACCACAACTAGAGTCATTGATTGTGTGTTCTTCTATACAAACCACACATTGATCCACCCAGTGTCATTGCATGTCTGTTCCCCTAAACAAACCACACATGGATCCACCTAGTGTGATTGCATGTCTGTTCTTTTCACAAACCACACATGAATCCACCAGTGTCATTGCATGTGTGTTCTTCTCATGAACTACAGCCAGTGTCATTGCATGTGTGTTCTTCTAAACAAACCACACATGGATCCACCTAGTGTGATTGCATGTTTGTTCTTTTCACAAACCACACATGGATCCACCTAGTGTGATTGCATGTCTGTTCTTTTCACAAACCTCACATGGATCCACCAGTGTCATTGAATGTGTGTTCTTTTAATGAACCACACATGGATACACCAGTGTCATTGGATGTCTGTTCTTTCCACAAACCACACGTGGTTCCACCTAGTGTGATTGCATGTCTGTTCCTTCCGCAAACTACACATGGATCCACCATTGTCATTGCATGTGTGTTCTTTTCATGAACCACAGCTAGAGTCATTGCATGTCTGCTCTTTCCACAAACCACACATGGATCCACCTAGTGTGATTGCATGTCTGTTCTTTCACAAACCACAGATGGATCCACCAGTGTCATTGCATGTGTGTTCTTCTCATGAACCACAGCCAGTGTCATTGCATGTATGTTCTTCTCACAAACCACACAAGGATCCACCAGTGTCATTGCATGTCTGTTCTTCTCACAAACCACACATGGATCCACTAGTGTCATTGCATGTCTGTTCTTCTCACAAACCACACATGGATCCACCAATGTCATTGCATGTCTGTTCTTTTCATGAACCACAGCTAGAGTCATTGCATGTATGTTTCTTCCACAAACCACATATGGATCCACCAGGGTCATTGCATGTCTGTTCTTTTCATGAACCACACCCAGTGTCATTGCATGTTTGTTCCTCTAAACAAACCACACATGGATCCACCTAGTGTGATTGCATGTCTTTTCTTTGCACAAACCACACATGGATCCACCAGTGTCATTGCATGTGTGTTCTTCTCATGAACCACAACCAGTGTCATTGCATGTATGTTCTTCTCACAAACCACACATGGATCCACCAGTGTCATTGCATGTGTGTTCTTCTCATGAACCACACATGGATCCACCAGTGTCATTGCATGTGTGTTCTTCCCATGAACCACAACCAGTGTCATTGCATGTATGTTCTTCTCACAAACCACACAAGGTTCCACCAGTGTCATTGCATTTGTGTTCTTTTCACAAACCACACATGGATCCACCAATGTCATTGCATGTGTGTTTTTTTCATGAACCACAACTAGAGTCATTGATTGTGTGTTCTTCTATACAAACCACACATTGATCCACCCAGTGTCATTGCATGTCTGTTCCCCTAAACAAACCACACATGGATCCACCTAGTGTGATTGCATGTCTGTTCTTTTCACAAACCACACATGAATCCACCAGTGTCATTGCATGTGTGTTCTTCTCATGAACTACAGCCAGTGTCATTGCATGTGTGTTCTTCTAAACAAACCACACATGGATCCACCTAGTGTGATTGCATGTTTGTTCTTTTCACAAACCACACATGGATCCACCTAGTGTGATTGCATGTCTGTTCTTTTCACAAACCTCACATGGATCCACCAGTGTCATTGCATGTGTGTTTGTTTCATGAACCACACGTGATACACCAGTGTTAGTGGATATATGTTATTTTCATGAACCACGGCTAGAGTCATTGCATGTCTGTTCTTTCCACAAACCACACATGGATCCACCTAGTGTGATTGCATGTCTGTTCCTTCCACAAACCACACATGGATCCACCATTGTCATTGCATGTGTGTTCTTTCCATGAACCACAGCTAGAGTCATTGCATGTTTGTTCTTTCCACAAACCACACATGGATCCACCTAGTGTGATTGCATGTCTGTTCTTTCACAAACCACACATGGATCCACCAGTGTCATTGCATGTGTGTTCTTCTCATGAACCACAGCCGGTGTCATTGCATGTATGTTCTTCTCAAAACCACACAAGGATCCACCTGTGTCATTGCATGTCTGTTCTTCTCACAAACCACACATGGATCCACTAGTGTTATTGGATGTCTGTTCTTCTCATGAACCACACATGGATCCACCAGTATCATTGCATGTCTATTCTTTTCATGAACTACAGCTAGAGTCATTGCATGTATGTTCCTTCCACAAACCACATATGGATCCACCAGGGTCATTGCATGTCTATTCTTTTCATCAACCACACCTAGTGTCATTGCATGTCTATTCCTCTAAACAAACCACACATTGATCCATATAGTGTGATTGCATGTTTGTTGTTTTCACAAACCACACATTGATCCACAAGTGTCATTGCATGTGTGTTCTTCTCATGAACCATAGCCAGTGTCATTGCATGTCTGTTCTTCTCACAAACCACACATGGATCCACCAGTGTCATTGCATGTGTGTTCTTCTCATGAACCACACATGGATCCACCAGTGTCATTGCATGTGTGTTCTTCTCATGAACCACAACCAGTGTCATTGCATGTATGTTCTTCTCAGAAACCACACAAGGATCCAACAGTGTTATTGCATGTGTGTACTTTTTACAAACCACACATGGATCCACCAGTGTCATTGCATGTGTGTTCTTTTCATGAACCACAACTAGAGTCATTGCTTGTGTGTTCTTCTATACAAACCACACATTGATCCACCCAGTGCCATTGCATGTCTGTTCCCTAAACAAACCCCATAGGGATCCACCTAGTGTGATTGCATGTCTGTTCTTTTCACAAACCACACATGGATCCACCAGTGTCATTGCATGTGTGTTCTTCTCATGAACCACAGCCAGTGTCATTGCATGTGTGTTCTTCTAAACAAACCACACATAGATCCACCTAGTGTGATTGCATGTTTTTTCTTTTCACAAACCACACATGGATCCACCTAGGGTGATTGCATGTCTGTTCTTTTCACAAACCTCACATGGATCCACCAGTGTCATTGCATGTGTGTTCTTTTCATGAACCACACATGGATACACTAGTGTCATTGGATGTCTGTTCTTTTCATGAACCACGGCTAGAGTCATTGCATGTCTGTTCTTTCCACAAACCACAAATGGATCCACCTAGTGTGATTGCATGTCTGTTCCTTCCACAGACCACACATGGATCCACCATTGTTATTGCATGTGTTTTTTTTCATGAACCGCAGCTAGAGTCATTGCATGTATGTTCTTTCCACAAACCACACATGGATCCACCTAGTGGGATTGCATGTTTGTTCTTTCACAAACCACACATGGATCCACCAGTGTCATTGCATGTGTGTTCTTCTCATGAACCACAGCCAGCGTCGTTGCATGTATGTTCTTCTCACAAACCACACAAGGATCCACCAGTGTCATTGCATGTCTGTTCTTCTCACAAACCACACATGGATCCACCAGTGTCATTGGATGTCTGTTCTTGTCATGAACCACACATGGATCCACCAGTGTCATTGCATGTCTGTTCTTTTCATGAACCACAGCTAGAGTCATTGCATGTATGTTCCTTCCACAAACCACATATGGATCCACCAGTGTCATTGGATGTCTGTTCTTCTCATGAACCACACATGGATCCACCAGTGTCATTGCATGTCTGTTCTTTTCATGAACCACAGCTAGAGTCATTGCATGTATGTTCTTTTCACAAACCACACATGGATCCACCCGTGTCATTACATGTGTGTTCTTCTCATGAACCATAGCCAGTGTCATTGCATGTCTGTTCTTCTCACAAACCACACATGGATACACAAGTGTCATTGCATGTGTGTTCCACTCATGAACCACACATGGATCCACCAGTGTCATTGCATGTGTGTTCTTCTCATGAACCACAACCAGTGACATTGCATGTATGTTCTTCTCAGAAACCACACAAGGATCCACCAGTGTTATTGCATGTGTTCTTCTCATGAACCACACATGGATCCACCAGTGTCATTGCATGTCTGTTCCTTCCACAAACCACACATGGATCCACCAATGTCATTTCATTTGTGTTCTTCTCATGAACCACAACCAGTGTCATTGCATGTATGTTCTTCTCACAAACCACACAAGGATCCACCAGTGTCATTGCATGTGTGTTCTTTTCACACACCAGACATGGATCCACGAGTGTCATTGCACGTGTGTTCCTTTCATGAACCGCAACTAGAGTCATTGCATGTGTGTTCTTCCATACAAACCACACATTAATCCACCCAGTGTCATTGCATGTCTATTCCCCTAAACAAACCACACATGGATCCAACTAGTGTGATTGCATATATGTTTTCTTCACAAACCACACATGGATCCACCAGTGTCATTGCATGTGTGTTCTTCTCATGAACCACAGCCAGTGCCATTGCATGTGTGTTCTTCTAAACAAACCACACATGGATCCACCTGGTGTGATTGCATGTTTGTTCTTTTCACAAACCACACATGGATCCACCTAGTGTGATTGCACGTCTGTTCTTTTCACAAATCTCACATGGATCCACTAGTGTCATTGCATGTGTGTTCTTTTCATGAACCACACATGGATACACAGGTGTCATTGGATGTCTGTTCTTTTCATGAACCACGGCTAGAGTCATTGCATGTCTGTTCTTTCCACAAACCACACATGGATCCACCTATTGTGATTGCATGCCTATTCCTTCCACAAACCACACATGGATCCACCTAGTGTGATTGCATGTCTGTTCTTTCACAAACCACACATGGATCCACCAGTGTCATTGCATGTGTGTTCCTCTCATGAACCACAACCAGTGTCATTGCATCTATGTTCTTCTCACAAACCACACAAGGATCCACCAGTGTCATTGCATGTGCGTTCTTTTCACAAACCACACATGGATCCACCTGTGTCATTGCATGTGTGTTATTTTCATGAACCACAACTAGAGTTGTTGCTTGTGTGTTCTTCTATACAAACCACACATTGATCCACCCAGTGTCATTGCATGTCTGTTCCCCTAAACAAACCACACATGGACCACCTAGTGTGATCGCATGTCTGTTCTTTTCACAAACCACACATGGATCCACCTGTGTCATTGCATGTCTGTTCCTTCCACAAACCACACATGGATCCACCAATGTCATTGCATTTGTGTTCTTCTCATGAACCACAACCAGTGTCATTGCATGTATGTTCTTCTCACAAACCACACAAGGATCCACCAGTGTCATTGCATGTGTGTTCTTTTCACACACCAGACATGGATCCACCAGTGTCATTGCATGTGCGTTCTTTTCATGAACCGCAACTAGAGTCATTGCATGTGTGTTCTTCTATACAAACCACACATTAATCCACCCAGTGTCATTGCATGTCTATTCCCCTAAACAAACCACACATGGATCCAACTAGTGTGATTGCATGTATGTTCTTTTCACAAACCACACATGGATCCGCCAGTGTCATTGCATGTGTGTTCTTCTCATGAACCACAGCCAGTGCCATTACATGTGTGTTCTTCTAAACAAACCACACATGGATCCACCTGGTGTGATTGCATGTTTGTTCTTTTCACAAACCACACATGGATCCACCTAGTGTGATTGCATGTCTGTTCTTTTCACAAATCTCACATGGATCCACTAGTGTCATTGCATGTGTGTTCTTTTCATGAACCACACATGGATACACAGGTGTCATTGGATGTCTGTTATTTTCATGAACCACGGCTAGAGTCATTGCATGTCTGTTCTTTCCACAAACCACACATGGATCCACCTATTGTGATTGCATGCGTGTTCCTTCCACAAACCACACATGGATCCACCTAGTGTGATTGCATGTCTGTTCTTTCACAAACCACACATGGATCCACCAGTGTCATTGCATGTGTGTTCTTCTCATGAACCACAACCAGTGTCATTGCATGTATGTTCTTCTCACGAACCACACAAGGATCCACCAGTGTCATTGCATGTGCGTTCTTTTCACAAACCACACATGGATCCACCTGTGTCATTGCATGTGTGTTATTTTCATGAACCACAACTAGAGTCTTTGCTTGTGTGTTCTTCTATACAAACCACACATTGATCCACCCAGTGTCATGGCATGTCTGTTCCCCTAAACAAACCACACATGGACCACCTAGTCTGATTGCATGTCTGTTCTTTTCACAAACCACACATGGATCCACCAGTGTCATTGCATGTGTTCTTCTCATGAACCACACATGGATCCACCAGTGTCATTGCATGTCTGTTCCTTCCACAAAACACACATGGATCCACCAGTGTCATTGCATTTGTGTTCTTCTCATGAACCACAACCAGTGTCATTGCATGTATGTTCTTCTCACAAACCACACAAGGATCCACCAGTGTCATTGCATGTGTGTTCTTTTCACACACCAGACATGGATCCACCAGTGTCATTGCATGTGTGTTCTTTTCATGAACCACAACTAGAGTCATTGCATGTGTGTTCTTCTATACAAACCACACATTGATCCACCCAGTGTCATTGCATGTCTATTCCCCTAAACAAACCACACATGGATCCACCAGTGTCATTGCATGTGTGTTCTTCTCATGAACCACAGCCAGTGCCATTGCATGTGTGTTCTTCTAAACAAACCACAGATGGATCCACCTGGTGTGATTGCATGTTTGTTCTTTTCCCAAACCACACATGGATCCACCTAGTGTGATTGCATGTCTGTTCTTTTCACAAACCTCACATGGATCCACTAGTGTCATTGCATCTATGTTCTTTTCATGAACCACACATGGATACACAGGTGTCATTGGATGTCTGTTCTTTTCATGAACCACGGCTAGAGTCATTGCATGTCTGTTCTTTCCACAAACCACACATGGATCCACCTATTGTGATTGCATGCATGTTCCTTCCACAAACAAAACATGGATCCACCTAGTGTGATTGCATGTCTGTTCTTTCACAAACCACACATGGATCCACCAGTGTCATTGCATGTGTGTTCTTCTCATGAACCACAACCACTGTCATTGCATGTATGTTCTTCTCACAAACCACACAAGGATCCACCAGTGTCATTGCATGTTGTTCTTCTCACAAACCACACATGGATCCACCAGTGTCGTTGGATGTATGTTCTTCTCATGAACCACAGATGGATCCACCAATGTCATTGCATGTCTGTTATTTTCATGAACCACGTCTAGAGTCATTGCATGTATGTTCCTTCCACAAACCACATATGGATCCACCAGGGTCATTGCATGTCTGTTCTTTTCATGAACCACACCCAGTGTCATTGCATGTCTGTTCCTCTAAACAAACCACACATGGATCCACCTAGTGTGATTTCATGTCTGTTCTTTTCACAAACCACACATGGATCCACGAGTGTCATTGCATGTGTGTTTGTTTCAGTGGATATATGTTATTTGCATGAACCACGGCTAGAGTCATTGCATGTCTGTTCTTTCCAGAAACCACACATGGATCCAGCTAGTGTGATTGCATGTCTGTTCCTTCCACAAACCACACATGGATCCACCATTATCATTGCATGTGTGTTCTTTCCATGAACCACAGCTAGAGTCATTGCATGTTTGTTCTTTCCACAAACCACACATGGATCCACCTAGTGTGATTGCATGTCTGTTCTTTCACAAACCACAGATGGATCCACCAGTGTCATTTCATGTGTGTTATTATCATGAACCATAGCCGGTGTCATTGCATCTAAGTTCTTCTCACAAACCACACAAGGATCCACCTGTGTCATTGCATGTCTGTTCTTCTCACAAGCCACACATGGATCCACCAGTGTCATTGGATGTCTGTTCTTCTCATGAACCACACATGGATCCACCAGTGTCATTGCATGTCTATTCTTTTCATGAACTACAGCTAGAGTCATTGCATGTATGTTCCTTCCACAAACCACATATGGATCCACCAGGGTCATTGCATGTCTGTTCTTTTCATGAACAACACCTAGTGTCATTGCATGTCTGTTCCTCTAAACAAACCACACATGGATCCACCTAGTGTGATTACATGTCTGTTCTTTTCACAAAACACACATGGATCCACCAGTGTCATTGCATGTGTGTTCTTCTCATGAAGCATAGCCAGTGTCATTGCATGATGTTCTTCTAACAAACCACACATGGATCCACCAGTGTCATTGCATGTGTGTTATTCTCATGAACCACACATGGATCCACCAATTTCATTGCATGTGTGTTCTTCTCATGAACCACAACCACTGTCATTGCATGTATGTTCTTCTCACAAACCACACAAGGATCCACCAGTGTGATTGCATGTGTGTTCTTTTCACAAACCACACATGGATGCACCAGTGTCATTGCATGTGTGTTCTTTTCATGAACCACAACTAGAGTCATTGCATGTGTGTTCTTCTATACAAACCACACATTGATCCACCCAGTGTCATTGCATGTCTGTTCCCTAAACAAACCACACATGGATCCACCTAGTGTGATTGCCTGTATGTTCTTTTCACAAACCACACATGGATCCACCAGTGTCATTGCATGTGTGTTCTTCTCATGAACCACAGCCAGTGTCATTGCATGTGTGTTCTTCTAAACAAACCACACATGGATCCACCTAGTGTGATTTCATGTTTGTTCTTCTCACAAACCACACATGGATCCACCTAGTGTGATTGCATGTCTGTTCTTTTCGCAAACCTCACATGGATCCACCAGTGTCATTGAATGTGTGTTCTTTTCATGAACCACACATGGATACACCAGTGTCATTGGATGTCTGTTCTTTTCATGAACCACAGATAGAGTCATTGCATGTCTGTTCTTTCCACAAACCACACGTGGATCCACCTAGTGTGATTGCATGTTTGTTCCTTCCGCAAACTACACATGGATCCACCATTGTCATTGCATGTGTGTTCTTTTCATGAACCACAGCTAGAGTCATTGCATGTCTGTTCTTTCCACAAACCACACATGGATCCACCTAGTGGGATTGCATGTTTGTTCTTTCACAAACCACAGATGGATCCACCAGTGTCATTGCATGTGTGTTCTTCTCATGAACCACAGCCAGTGTCATTGCATGTATGTTCTTCTCACAAACCTCACAAGGATCCACCAGTGTCATTGCATGTCTGTTCTTCTCACAAACCACACATGGATCCACTAGTGTCATTGGATGTTTGTTCTTCTCATGAACCACACATGGATCCACTAGTGTCATTGCATGTCTGTTCTTTTCATGAACCACAGCTAGAGTCATTGCATGTATGTTTCTTCCACAAACCACATATGGATCCACCTGGGTCATTGCATGTCTGTTCTTTTCATGAACCACACCCAGTGTCATTGCATGTTTGTTCCTCTAAACAAACCACACATGGATCCACCTAGTGTGATTGCATGTCTTTTCTTTGCACAAACCACACATGGATCCACCAGTGTCATTGCATGTGCGTTCTTCTCATGAACCACAACCAGTGTTATTGCATGTATGTTCTTCTCACAAACCACACATGGATCCACCAGTGTCATTGCATGTGTGTTCTTCTCATGAACCACACATGAATCCACCAGTGTCATTGCATGTGTGTTCTTCCCATGAACCACAACCAATGTCATTGCATGTATGTTCTTCTCACAAACCACACAAGGATCCACCAGTGTCATTGCATTTGTGTTCTTTTCACAAACCACACATGGATCCACCAATGTCATTGCATGTCTGTTATTTTCATGAACCACAACTAGAGTCATTGATTGTGTGTTCTTCTATACAAACCACACATTGATCCACCCAGTGTCATTGCATGTCTGTTCCCCTAAACAAACCACACATGGATCCACCTGGTGTGATTGCATGTCTGTTCTTTTCACAAACCACACATGGATCCACCAGTGTCATTGCATGTGTGTTCTTCTCATGAACTACAGCCAGTGTCATTGCATGTGTGTTCTTCTAAACAAACCACACATGGATCCACCTAGTGTGATTGCATGTTTGTTGTTTTCACAAACCACACATGGATCCACCTAGTGTGATTGCATGCCTGTTCTTTTCACAAACCTCACATGGATCCACCAGTGTCATTGCATGTGTGTTTGTTTCATGAACCACACGTGATACACCAGTGTTAGTGGATATATGTTATTTTCATGAACCACGGCTAGAGTCATTGCATGTCTCTTCTTTCCACAAACCACACATGGATCCACCTAGTGTGATTGCATGTCTGTTCCTTCCACAAACCACACATGGATCCACCATTGTCATTGCATGTGTGTTCTTTCCATGACCCACAGCTAGAGTCATTCCATGTTGGTTCTTTCCACAAACCACACATGGATCCACCTAGTGTGATTGCATGTCTGTTCTTTCACAAACCACACATGGATCCACCAGTGTCATTGCATGTGTGTTCTTCTCATGAACCACAGCCGGTGTCATTGTATGTATGTTCTTCTCACAAACCACACAAGGATCCACCTATGTCATTGCATGTCTGTTCTTCTCACAAACCACACATGGATCCACCAGTGTTATTGGATGTCTGTTCTTCTCATGAACCACACATGGATCCACCAGTATCATTGCATGTCTATTCTTTTCATGAACTACAGCTAGAGTCATTGCATGTATGTTCCTTCCACAAACCACATATGGATCCACCAGGGTCATTGCATGTCTATTCTTTTCATCAACCACACCTAGTGTCATTGCACGTCTATTCCTCTAAACAAACCACACATGGATCCACCTAGTGTGATTGCATGTCTGTTCTTTTCACAAACCACACATGGATCCACAAGTGTCCTTGCATGTGTGTTCTTCTCATGAACCATAGCCAGTGTCATTGCATGTCTGTTCTTCTCACAAACCACACATGGATCCACCAGTGTCATTGCATGTGTGTTCTTCTCATGAACCACACATGGATCCACCAGTGTCATTGCATGTGTGTTTTTTTCATGAACCACAACTAGAGTCATTGCTTGTGTGTTCTTCTATACAAACCACACATTGATCCACCCAGTGTCATTGCATGTCTGTTCCCTAAACAAACCCCACATGGATCCACCTAGTGTGATTGCATGTCTGTTCTTTTCACAAACCACACATGGATCCACCAGAGTCATTGCATGTGTGTTCTTCTCATGAACCACAGTCGGTGTCATTGCATTTGTGTTCTTCGAAACAAACCACACATGGATCCACCTAGTGTGATTGCAAGTTTTTTCGTTTCACAAACCACACATGGATCCACCTAGTGTGATTGCATGTCTGTTCTTTTCACAAACCTCACATGGATCCACTAGTGTCATTGCATGTGTGTTCTTTTCATGAACCACACATGGATACATAGGTGTCATTGGATGTCTGTTCTTTTCAAGAACCACGACTAGAGTCATTGCATGTCTGTTCTTTCCACAAACCACACATGGATCCACCTATTGTGATTGCATGCCTGTTCCTTCCACAAACCACACATGGATCCACCTAGTGTGATTGCATGTCTGTTCTTTCACAAACCACACATGGATCCACCAGTGTCATTGCATGTGTGTTCTTCTCATGAACCACAACCAGTGTCATTGCATGTATGTTCTTCTCACAAACCACACAAGGATCCACTAGTGTCATTGCATGTCTGTTCTTCTCACAAACCACACATGGATCCACCAGTGTCATTGGATGTCTGTTCTTCTCATGAACCACAGATGGATCCACCAATGTCATTGCATGTATGTTCCTTCCACAAACCACATATGGATCCACCAGGGTCATTGCATGTCTGTTCTTTTCATGAACCACACCCAGTGTCATTGCATGTCTGTTCCTCTAAACAAACCACACATGGATCCACCTAGTGTGATTGCATGTCTGTTATTTTCACAAACCACACATGGATCCACGAGTGTCATTGCATGTGTGTTTGTTTCAGTATATATATGTTATTTTCATGAACCACGACTAGAGTCATTGCATGTCTGTTCTTTCCAGAAACCACACATGGATCCAGCTAGTGTGATTGTATGTCTGTTCCTTCCACAAACCACACATGGATCCACCATTATCATTGCCTGTGTGTTCTTTCCATGAACCACAGCTAGAGTCATTGCATGTTTGTTCTTTCCACAAACCACACATGGATCCACCTAGTGTGATTGCATGTCTGTTCTTTCACAAACCACAGATGGATCCACCAGTGTCATTGCATGTGTGTTCTTATCATGAACCATAGCCTATGTCATTGCATCTATGTTCTTATCACAAACCACACAAGGATCCACCTGTGTCATTGCATGTATGTTCTTCTCACAAGCCACACATGGATCCACCAGTGTCATTGGATGTCTGTTCTTCTCATGAACCACACATGGATCCACCAGTGTCATTGCATGTCTATTCTTTTCATGAACTACATCTAGAGTCATTGCATGTATGTTCCTTCCACAAACCACATATGGATCCACCAGGGTCATTGCATGTCTGTTCTTTTCATGAACCACACCTATGTCATTGCATGTCTGTTCCTCTAAACAAACCACACATGGATCCAGCTAGTTTGATTACATGTCTGTTCTTTTTACAAACCACACATGGATCCACAAGTGTCATTGCATGTGTGTTCTTCTCATGAACCATAGCCAGTGTCATTGCATGTATGTTCTTCTAACAAACCACACATGGATCCACCAGTGTCATTGCATGTGTATTCTTCTCATGAACCACACATGGATCCACCAGTTTCATTGCATGTGTGTTCTTCTCATGAACCACAACCAGTGTCATTGCATATATGTTCTTCTCACAAACCACACAAGGATCCACCAGTGTGATTGCATGTGTGTTCTTTTCACAAACCACACATGGATCCACCAGTGTCATTGCATGTGTGTTCTTTTCATGAACCACAACTAGAGTCATTGCTTGTGTGTTCTTCTATACAAACAACACATTGATCCACCCAGTGTCATTGCATGTCTGTTCCCTAAACAAACCACACATGGATCCACCTAGTGTGATTGCATGTATGTTCTTTTCACTAACCACACATGGATCCACCAGGGTCATTGCATGTGTGTTCTTCTCATGAACGACAGCCAGTGTCATTGCATGTGTGTTCTTCTAAACAAACCACACATGGATCCACCTAGTGTGATTGCATATTTGTTCTTCTCACAAACCACACGTGGATCCACCTAGTGTGATTGCATGTCTGTTCTTTTCGCAAACCTCACATGGATCCACCAGTGTCATTGAATGTGTGTTCTTTTAATGAACAACACATGGATACACCAGTGTCATTGGATGTCTGTTCTTTCCACAAACCACACGTGGATCCACCAAGTGTGATTGCATGTCTGTTCCTTCCGCAAACTACACATGGATCCACCATTGTCATTGCATGTGTGTTCTTTTCATGAACCACAGCTAGAGTCATTGCATGTCTGTTCTTTCCACAAACCACACATGGATCCACCTAGTGTGATTGCATGTCTGTTCTTTCACAAACCACAGATGGATCCACCAGTGTCATTGCATGTGTGTTCTTCTCATGAACCACAGCCAGTGTCATTGCATGTATGTTCTTCTCACAAACCACACAAGGATCCCCCAGTGTCATTGCATGTCT
Source organism: Avena sativa (assembly GCA_916181665.1). NCBI lineage: Eukaryota > Viridiplantae > Streptophyta > Magnoliopsida > Poales > Poaceae > Avena > Avena sativa. The sequence continues at coordinate 203,473,718 of OV702290.1, forward strand.
GTTCTTCTCACAAACCACACATGGATCCACTAGTGTCATTGGATGTTTGTTCTTCTCATGAACCACACATGGATCCACCAGTGTCATTGCATGTCTGTTCTTTTCATGAACCACAGCTAGAGTCATTGCATGTATGTTTCTTCCAGAAACCACATATGGATCCACCAGGGTCATTGCATGTCTGTTCTTTTCATGAACCACACCCAGTGTCATTGCATGTTTGTTCTCTAAACAAACCACACATGGATCCACCTAGTGTGATTGCATGTCTTTTCTTTGCACAAACCATACATGGATCCACCAGTGTCATTGCATGTGTGTTCTTCTCATGAACCACAACCAGTGTCATTGCATGTATGTTCTTCTCACAAACCACACATGGATCCACCAGTGTCATTGCATGTGTGTTCTTCTCATGAACCACACATGGATCCACCAGTGTCATTGCATGTGTGTTCTTCCCATGAACCACAACCAGTGTCATTGCATGTATGTTCTTCTCACAAACCACACAAGGATCCACCAGTGTCATTGCATTTGTGTTCTTTTCACAAACCACACATGGATCCACCAATTTCATTGCATGTGTGTTTTTTCATGAACCACAACTAGAGTCATTGATTGTGTGTTCTTCTATACAAACCACACATTGATCCACCCAGTGTCATTGCATGTCTGTTCCCCTAAACAAACCACACATGGATCCACCTAGTGTGATTGCATGTCTGTTCTTTTCACAAACCACACATGAATCCACCAGTGTCATTGCATGTGTGTTCTTCTCATGAACTACAGCCAGTGTCATTGCATGTGTGTTCTTCTAAACAAACCACACATGGATCCACCTAGTGTGATTGCATGTTTGTTCTTTTCACAAACCACACATGGATCCACCTAGTGTGATTGCATGTCTGTTCTTTTCACAAACCTCACATGGATCCACCAGTGTCATTGAATGTGTGTTCTTTTAATGAACCACACATGGATACACCAGTGTCATTGGATGTCTGTTCTTTCCACAAACCACACGTGGATCCACCTAGTGTGATTGCATGTCTGTTCCTTCCGCAAACTACACATGGATCCACCATTGTAATTGCATGTGTGTTCTTTTCATGAACCACAGCTAGAGTCATTGCATGTCTGCTCTTTCCACAAACCACACATGGATCCACCTAGTGTGATTGCATGTCTGTTCTTTCACAAACCACAGATGGATCCACCAGTGTCATTGCATGTGTGTTCTTCTCATGAACCACAGCCAGTGTCATTGCATGTATGTTCTTCTCACAAACCACACAAGGATCCACCAGTGTCATTGCATGTCTGTTCTTCTCACAAACCACACATGGATCCACTAGTGTCATTGCATGTCTGTTCTTCTCACAAACCACACATGGATCCACCAATGTCATTGCATGTCTGTTCTTTTCATGAACCACAGCTAGAGTCATTGCATGTATGTTTCTTCCACAAACCACATATGGATCCACCAGGGTCATTGCATGTCTGTTCTTTTCATGAACCACACCCAGTGTCATTGCATGTTTGTTCCTCTAAACAAACCACACATGGATCCACCTAGTGTGATTGCATGTCTTTTCTTTGCACAAACCACACATGGATCCACCAGTGTCATTGCATGTGTGTTCTTCTCATGAACCACAACCAGTGTCATTGCATGTATGTTCTTCTCACAAACCACACATGGATCCACCAGTGTCATTGCATGTGTGTTCTTCTCATGAACCACACATGGATCCACCAGTGTCATTGCATGTGTGTTCTTCCCATGAACCACAACCAGTGTCATTGCATGTATGTTCTTCTCACAAACCACACAAGGTTCCACCAGTGTCATTGCATTTGTGTTCTTTTCACAAACCACACATGGATCCACCAATGTCATTGCATGTGTGTTTTTTTCATGAACCACAACTAGAGTCATTGATTGTGTGTTCTTCTATACAAACCACACATTGATCCACCCAGTGTCATTGCATGTCTGTTCCCCTAAACAAACCACACATGGATCCACCTAGTGTGATTGCATGTCTGTTCTTTTCACAAACCACACATGAATCCACCAGTGTCATTGCATGTGTGTTCTTCTCATGAACTACAGCCAGTGTCATTGCATGTGTGTTCTTCTAAACAAACCACACATGGATCCACCTAGTGTGATTGCATGTTTGTTCTTTTCACAAACCACACATGGATCCACCTAGTGTGATTGCATGTCTGTTCTTTTCACAAACCTCACATGGATCCACCAGTGTCATTGCATGTGTGTTTGTTTCATGAACCACACGTGATACACCAGTGTTAGTGGATATATGTTATTTTCATGAACCACGGCTAGAGTCATTGCATGTCTGTTCTTTCCACAAACCACACATGGATCCACCTAGTGTGATTGCATGTCTGTTCCTTCCACAAACCACACATGGATCCACCATTGTCATTGCATGTGTGTTCTTTCCATGAACCACAGCTAGAGTCATTGCATGTTTGTTCTTTCCACAAACCACACATGGATCCACCTAGTGTGATTGCATGTCTGTTCTTTCACAAACCACACATGGATCCACTAGTGTCATTGCATGTGTGTTCTTCTCATGAACCACAGCCGGTGTCATTGCATGTATGTTCTTCTCAAAACCACACAAGGATCCACCTGTGTCATTGCATGTCTGTTCTTCTCACAAACCACACATGGATCCACTAGTGTTATTGGATGTCTGTTCTTCTCATGAACCACACATGGATCCACCAGTATCATTGCATGTCTATTCTTTTCATGAACTACAGCTAGAGTCATTGCATGTATGTTCCTTCCACAAACCACATATGGATCCACCAGGGTCATTGCATGTCTATTCTTTTCATCAACCACACCTAGTGTCATTGCATGTCTATTCCTCTAAACAAACCACACATTGATCCATATAGTGTGATTGCATGTTTGTTGTTTTCACAAACCACACATTGATCCACAAGTGTCATTGCATGTGTGTTCTTCTCATGAACCATAGCCAGTGTCATTGCATGTCTGTTCTTCTCACAAACCACACATGGATCCACCAGTGTCATTGCATGTGTGTTCTTCTCATGAACCACACATGGATCCACCAGTGTCATTGCATGTGTGTTCTTCTCATGAACCACAACCAGTGTCATTGCATGTATGTTCTTCTCAGAAACCACACAAGGATCCAACAGTGTTATTGCATGTGTGTACTTTTTACAAACCACACATGGATCCACCAGTGTCATTGCATGTGTGTTCTTTTCATGAACCACAACTAGAGTCATTGCTTGTGTGTTCTTCTATACAAACCACACATTGATCCACCCAGTGCCATTGCATGTCTGTTCCCTAAACAAACCCCATAGGGATCCACCTAGTGTGATTGTATGTCTGTTCTTTTCACAAACCACACATGGATCCACCAGTGTCATTGCATGTGTGTTCTTCTCATGAACCACAGCCAGTGTCATTGCATGTGTGTTCTTCTAAACAAACCACACATAGATCCACCTAGTGTGATTGCATGTTTTTTCTTTTCACAAACCACACATGGATCCACCTAGGGTGATTGCATGTCTGTTCTTTTCACAAACCTCACATGGATCCACCAGTGTCATTGCATGTGTGTTCTTTTCATGAACCACACATGGATACACTAGTGTCATTGGATGTCTGTTCTTTTCATGAACCACGGCTAGAGTCATTGCATGTCTGTTCTTTCCACAAACCACAAATGGATCCACCTAGTGTGATTGCATGTCTGTTCCTTCCACAGACCACACATGGATCCACCATTGTTATTGCATGTGTTTTTTTTCATGAACCGCAGCTAGAGTCATTGCATGTATGTTCTTTCCACAAACCACACATGGATCCACCTAGTGGGATTGCATGTTTGTTCTTTCACAAACCACACATGGATCCACCAGTGTCATTGCATGTGTGTTCTTCTCATGAACCACAGCCAGCGTCGTTGCATGTATGTTCTTCTCACAAACCACACAAGGATCCACCAGTGTCATTGCATGTCTGTTCTTCTCACAAACCACACATGGATCCACCAGTGTCATTGGATGTCTGTTCTTGTCATGAACCACACATGGATCCACCAGTGTCATTGCATGTCTGTTCTTTTCATGAACCACAGCTAGAGTCATTGCATGTATGTTCCTTCCACAAACCACATATGGATCCACCAGTGTCATTGGATGTCTGTTCTTCTCATGAACCACACATGGATCCACCAGTGTCATTGCATGTCTGTTCTTTTCATGAACCACAGCTAGAGTCATTGCATGTATGTTCTTTTCACAAACCACACATGGATCCACCCGTGTCATTACATGTGTGTTCTTCTCATGAACCATAGCCAGTGTCATTGCATGTCTGTTCTTCTCACAAACCACACATGGATACACAAGTGTCATTGCATGTGTGTTCCACTCATGAACCACACATGGATCCACCAGTGTCATTGCATGTGTGTTCTTCTCATGAACCACAACCAGTGACATTGCATGTATGTTCTTCTCAGAAACCACACAAGGATCCACCAGTGTTATTGCATGTGTGTTCTTTTCACAAACCACACATGGATCCACCAGTGTCATTGCATGTGTGTTCTTTTCATGAACCACAACTAGAGTCATTGCATGTGCGTTCTTCTATACAAACCACACATTGATCCACCCAGTGTCATTGCATATCTGTTCCCTAAACAAACGACACATGGATCCACCTAGTATGATTGCATGTCTATTCTTTTCACAAACCACACATGGATCCACCAGTGTCATTGCATGTGTGTTCTTCTCATGAACCACAGCCAGTGTCATTACATGTGTGTTCTTCTAAACAAACCACACATGGATCCACCTAGTGTCATTGCATGTCTTTTCTTTTCACAAACCACACATCGATCCACCCAGTGTGATTGCATGTCTGTTCTTTTCACAAACCTCACATGGATCCACCAGTGTCATTGCATGTGTGTTCTTTTCATGAACCACACATGGATACACCAGTGTCATTGGATGTCTCTTCTTTTCATGAACCACGGCTAGAGTCATTGCATGTCTGTTCTTTCCACAAACCAAAAATGGATCCACCTAGTGTGATTGCATGTCTGTTCCTTCCACAAACCACACATGAATCCACCATTGTCATTGCATGTGTGTTGTTTTCATGAACCACAGCTAGAGTCATTGCATGTCTGTTCTTTCCACAAACCACACATGGATCCACCTAGTGAGATTGCATGTTTGTTCTTTCACAAACAACACATGGATCCGCCAGTGTCATTGCATGTGTGTTCTTCTCATGAACCACAGCCAGTGTCATTGCATGTATGTTCTTCTCACAAACCACACAAGGATCCACCCGTGTCATTGCATGTCTGTTCTTCTCACAAACCACACATGGATCCACCAGTGTCATTGGATGTCTGTTCTTCTCATGAACCACACATGGATCCACCAGTGTCATTGCATGTCTATTCTTTTCATGAACCACAGCTAGAGTCATTGCATGTATGTTCCTTCCACAAACCACATATGGATCCACCAGTGTCATTGGATGTCTGTTCTTCTCATGAACCACACATGGATCCACCAGTGTAATTGCATGTCTGTTCTTTTCATGAACCACAGCTAGAGTCATTGCATGTATGTTCCTTCCACAAACCACATATGGATCCACCAGGGTCATTGCATGTGTGTTCTTTTCATGAACCACACCCAGTGTCATTGCATGTTTGTTCCTCTAAACAAACCACACATGGATCCACCTAGTGTGATTGCATGTCTGTTCTTTTCACAAACCACACATGGATCCACCAATGTCATTGCATGTGTGTTCTTCTCATGAACCACAGCCAGTGTCATTGCATTTATGTTCTTCTCACAAACGACACATGGATCCACCAGTGTCATTGCATGTGTGTTCTTCTCATGAACCACACATGGATCCACCAGTGTCACTGCATGTGTGTTCTTCTCATGAACCACAACCAGTGTCATTGCATTTATATTCTTCTCATGAACCACAACCAGTGTCATTGCATGTATGTTCTTCTCACAAACCACACAAGGATCCACCGGTGTCATTGCATGTGTGTTCTTTTCACAAACCACACATGGATCCACCAGTGTCATCGCATTTGTATTCTTTTCATGAACCACAACTAGAGTCATTGCATGTGTGTTCTTCTAAACAAACCACACATGGATCCACCCAGTGACATTGCATGTATGTACCCCTAAACAAACCACACATGGATCCATCTAGTGCGATTGCATGTTTGTTCTTTTCACAAACCACACATGGAACTACCAGTGTCATTGAATGTGTGTTAATTTCATGAACCACACATGGATACACCAGTGTCATTCCATGTGTGTTCTTTTCATGAACCACAACTAGAGTCACTGCATGTCTATTCTTTCCACAAACCACACATGGATCCACCTAGTGTGATTGCATGTCTGTTCTTTCACAAACCACACATGGATCCACCAGTGCCATTGCATGTGTGTTCTTCTCATAAACCATAGCCAGTGTCATTGCATTTATGTTCTTCTCACAAACCACACAAGGATCCACCGGTGTCATTGCATGTATATTCTTCTCATGAACCACAGCTAGTGTCATTGCATGTCTGTTCTTCTCACAAACCACATAAGTATCCACCAGTGTCATTGCATGTCTGTTCTTCTCACAAACCACACATGTATCCACTAGTGTCATTGGATGTGTGTTCCTCTCAACAAACCACACATGGATCCACCAGTGTCATTGCATGTCTGTTCTTTTCATGAACCACAGCCAGACTCATTGCATGTATGTTCCTTCCACAAACCACATATGGATCCACCCAGTGTCATTGCATGTTTGTTCTTTTCATGAACCACACCCAGTGTCATTGCATGTCTGTTCCTATAAACAAACCACACATGGATCCCCCTAGTGTGATTGCATGTCTGTTCTTTTCACAAACCACACATGGATCCACAAGTGTCATTGCATGTGTGTTCTTCTCATGAACCACAGCCAGTGTCATTGCATGTATGTTCTTTTCACATACCACATAAGTATCCACCCGTGTCATTGGATGTGTGTTCTTCTCATGAACCACACATGGATCCACCTAGTGTCATTGCATGTCTGTTCTTTTCATGAACCACAGCTATATTCATTGCATGTATGTGCTTTCCACAAACCACATATGGATCCACCAGTGTCATTGCATGTCTATTCTTTTCATGAACCACACCAAGTGTCATTGCATGTCTGTTCCTCTAAACAAACCACACATGGATCCATCTAGTGTGATTGCATGTCTGTTCTTTTCACAAACCAAACATGGATCCACCAGTGTCATTGCATGTGCGATCTTTTCATGAACCAAAACTAGAGTCATTGCTTGTTTGTTCTTCTATACAAGCCACACATTGATCCACCCAGTGTCATTGCATGTCTTTTCCCTAAACAAACCACACATGGATCCACCTAGTGTGATTGCATGTCTGTTATTTTCACAACCCACACATGGATCCACCAGTGTCATTGCATGTGTGTTCTTCTCATGAACCACAGCCAGTGTCATTGCATGTGTGTTCTTATAAACAAACCACACATGGATCCACCTAGTGTGATTGCAAGTTTTTTCTTTTCACAAACCACACATGGATCCACCTAGTGTGATTGCATGTCTGTTCTTTTCACAAACCTCACATGGATCCACCAGTGTCATTGCATGTGTGTTCTTTTCATGAACCACACATGGATACACCAGTGTCATTGGATGTCTATTCTTTTCATGAACCATGGCTAGAGTCATTACATGTCTGTTCTTTCCACAAACCACAAATGGATCCACCTAGTGTGATTGCATGTCTGTTCCTTCCACAAACCACACATGAATCCACCATTGTCATTGTGTAACTACCTCGGTGAATTACGCTCCTAGTTACAAGCCTGGATGGACAGAAATGGTTGAAATAGTACGGTGGGGCCCAAATGCCACTCACAGGTAGACCTTTCGGCCGTCCCAACCATTTCTAAACATCGGGACAAGAACGAGCAGCGTAATCGGCAGGCGAAGGGATCAACTACATACACAAATGAGTATGTATGCAAGCCACCATACAACAGTACATCAGAGCCATTCCATCTAAAAAGAAAGGAAATATAGCAACGCCATATGGCAAGATCCAAATATCCTGGATAGATATAATAGTTTAGGATATCTCATCATACATCAATCAACAGAGTATCAGGCGGAAGCGGAAGACACAATCCGAGTACGGATAAGAAGCAAATCGGCATAAGATGCCCCATAAATAAGCAGATCCCGCCCACAGATCTCACGGATCCCCGTTCCCGGAATCTCTACACCGAATGATCGTTGCCCACATCGTCCGTCTCTTCCACCCAGTATCCATCTTGCGAGTGTACCTGTTCATCTGAACCAATAATTTATCGTGTGAGACCCTAGGGGTACTCATCAAGTCTTTATGCCTCTAAAGGGGACACAACCTGGGGTGACGCAATTGCAGCAAAAGATAAACCCTAGCAATTCTATAGATACTCGCTAACCATCCGCCTAACCAAAGATAGACGGATGTCCGTGAATTAAAAACAACAGTTGTAACAGTAATAACGGTAATCTTAACAGATCCATCCTCCTCCTCGCTTACCGACGAGGAAGCGGACGAACAGCTCCCCCATCCGTTGGCAGTTTTATTATCCATTCCGTGAGTGTTGCACTATTTACTAGTCAGGTACCTAGTCTAGTCAAATTAAAAGCGGTACTTTAGTTATGCTTGTCTATGATCGAGAAACTGTGCTCCAAGTCGTCCATAACCGCGGACATGGCTTTCAGAAAGTTTTACCCTGCAGGGGTGCACAAATAGCAACACACACTCGATATGCCTCGGAAAAACCAAAGCAAAACCCAACGAGGCAGTCACGACAAAGCAATTACAGGATTCAGAAATATTTCAGGGGCCACCCCATTAAGCTACCCGCAACGAAGCTGGCCGGCTCCGAGACGGACTCAAGGTTTGTGTCAATGGCTGTGAACGACTGGGAACCCGAAAATGTGACTGGGCTTGTCGACACCGTGAAAACACTCCGCTTTCCTAAACAGTACAATGTGTAGTACCTCGCACAATTTAAATAAAGCAGTAAAGCATGGCATAAGTACAGGATAGTAAATAAAACCTCAAACTAGTTTGTGGCCCCAAGAAATAAGAATGAATCAAGCTCTGGCTCAGGGGGGTTCATAAGCCTCCCGGATGTGGATAGCGCGAATATTCAAGGAACAGGAATCAAGTACTCGGGGTCCTACGGGACACAAGTGAGCCTGAAAAACCAAATAACAGATATGGCTCACCGGTGCCACTTTCATTAGTTATCCCATTACTACTCAGGTTAAGTTGTTTAGGTACCTCATTATCCATCAGACTCTCACATACCCTACACATGCTGTTCTACGACTCGCATGGCTCAAATAAATCCTGTAGTAATGGCTCATGGGGTGGAGGAACAAGCTTCGGTGGGGTTTAAAAGTAAAGGCTATGCAATACTTGGGATTCAATTTAATGCGATCGCGACTCAATGATGCAAGAATAATATAGAGGCAATAGGTACTATATGTATGCAAGCATGTGGTAGTGCTTGCCTGGCAGCTCAGTTGAAGCAAGGGATGGATCTGGGTAGTGCTCCTGGTTCTCTTTGTATATCCCCTGCTCAGCGTCTATTCGAAGAAGAACCAAACAAACAAGGGCCAACATAAATAAAGTGCACAAGCATATGAATAAAGTGCATCAAGCAAACAATCATGCCATGATGAATGATGCACAATTTGCATGGCAATAAGGTAGCATGGCATGGGTGAGGTGTGGAAAACAATAATAAAGCATTATATTGGGTTTTGGCCACATTTTATTCACAAATAAGTTGCTGTACACATTATATTTATATGATGCATGCTTCAAATCAAACCATGGAATGCATAAATGGAAAGGTCTCGTCGAGCTAATCATTTTAGACATATCATTTGTTAAATTTGGATTTATAAAACAAAAGTTATTAATTAATTAAGGTGGAAGGGCAATTTATTGTAATTTAAATAAACTTGGAATTTTAAATGTTCAAAAATATATTTTGTATTGCATATTTGAAAACCTCACATTTTTCTGATTTGAGAACATATATTATTTGTATTATTTGGAGTTATATTTCAAAAGATAATTAAAACAGAATTAAATTTGAATTTGATTTGAATTTTGAAAAGATTTGAATTAAAACAGATATGCAGAAAAGCTTTTTGTACCTAAACTAAGCTAGCCACAGACACTGTCCAGTGGGCCACTGCTGACTGGACGCCACAGCGCGCAGGAACAGCTTTTCTCACCGCGAGCTAGCTAGTCCCAGCGTATGACATGTGGGGCTAGTGGCCACGGGGTCCACGTGACAGCGACGAAAGGGGCAGGCACTGACAGATGGGGCCAAGATGGAGCGCGGGTTGAGATTACTAGAGACCAGGGGGTTCTCTGCAAAAACGCTAGCGCGGCTGACTAGTGGGACCTCTAGGATCGCGGGTTGAAGCAAAACAAAACATGGGGGGGTATGCGCAAAACGACCATGCGTGCACTGTGGATCTTCTACCGTGTCTGCAGACGGGTCGGTGCGCGTCGGCCGACGGTGCGGCGCGCAGGATTCGAACCTGGGACCTAGCATGCGCGCGCGGAGGCGGCAGCCAGTGCGGTGGCCTGGGGTTGGTGACCGCTAGGAGGTTGGGGCCTAGATAGGGTTTTTGCGCGTTGCGTGAGCGAGCAGACGCTGCGCTCGCCGGCGCACAGAGCGTGCTCGATGAAATGCAGAGCGGCCCTAGACGACGACAGCATGGCGGAGCATGTCCAGGAGGTTTAGGGGCTCACCGAGAGTTGGTTGACGGTGTTGGATCGGGTCGGCGAGCAGCGGATCGGCGGCGAGGCAGACGCCGGCGAAGCTAGGGTTTGGGCTCGGGCGTCGACGGTGTCCAGCGTCCTGGGCTTCTCCTTCCTTGCTCCGTGTACAGGGTGACGTAGGGGAGCTGCGTGGTCTTCCTCGACACCTTAGAGCGCCACGCCACCGGCTGGATAAGGAGGGGGCGGTGGAGGCCGAGGGTTTTGCCGGCGATGGTGTGGCGGTGGTGAGGGATGGCAGGGAGAGAGGGGAGCGTCCTGGGTAGATCTGGGGTAGCTGGGCGAGGCAGAGAGGTGGTGGGGTGGATAGGAACGGAGGAAGGGAGGGGTAGTTGGCGTGGTGGAGGGGAAAGGTGGCGTCGGGCGCTTTTGCTCCTCCTTCACGTGCTGGCAGGCTCGGGCTGGACCAGGCAGGGCAGGTGGGAGGCTTCCAGGTGGGGTCGACGTGAGGGCAAGGAGGCAGGGACAGGCTCGGGCTGGAGGGGCCCCTATGGCATAGAGAGAAAAAGAGAGAGGGGGAAGTAGCCTCGGGTTAGAGCTAGGGTAGGAGGGGAGAGGGTATGGCTCGGGCTAGGGCTTGCTTGGGTGGGTAGCTAGGTGGCATGGTGGGGCCAGCTAGGTGAGAGAGAGAGAGGCCGAGAGAGGGGGGGTAGACTTAGGGTTTGGGTGAGAGGGGAAGTGAGGGTTAGGGTTAGATGGGGTATGGTTTAAAGAGGGGGTATGGTGAATAAGGTGGTAGGGTTTAGGATTAGATGAGGGAGGGAGAGATGGTTTTCCTTTTGGCAAGCTCAAGCAAGACAAGATCAAACCAAGCTAGACCAAAAAGAGGGGGAGGTGGTGAAGTGATTTTAAGCAAGATCAAACAGATCAAGCCAAAAGGAGGCGGAGAGAGAGAGAGATGATCCACTCCAAATGCAAATAAAAACCAAAGCTAGAAAAAGATGGTTCTTGCATGGCCCATGCAAAACAATTAATGCCATGCTTATTTTGTGAAAACAAGATCATCACATGGCATTAAACTTAGGCATTCCCACAAGTGGAATAAAGCCAAGCCAAGAATTTAAAAGAAGGTCCCAAGTGGAATAGATGGAGATGATCATATTGGATTAAAATTGGGAATTACTAGTGTGTATATTCCACTAGATGATTACTATTCCCAAAAATATTCCCACATGAGCATAAATCCATAATAATCCATATGGAAGCTAGGAAAAAGGGTTCCACTCACAAGGCATGCAAAAGTGGCCATGTGGCTCTCATATATCAATAATGTGAAAACAACATGATGCCAAGATGAGAGCATGTGGAAAAGAATTGGATCCATCCCAACCCATATGAGCTAGAGGTAAAACCCAAATAAAGTGCAGAGCTCATATTCAGTTGGATGGTGGAATTATAAGGTGGTGAAAGAAAGGTGGTGGAGTTAATTAAAAGATATGCCCCCAACTCAACTTGGGCATTAAAAAATATATCAATAACCAAATACAATATCAAGAGGCAAATACAATTAATAATGCATATGAGAGAAGAACCAGAACAAAAAGGGTTTTATATGATGCTCAAATGCAAGGTGGCATGATGACATGAGCATGATATATTTATGATGCAACAATTATATGTAGGAAGTAGCATTATACCTAGACTAGGCTAGTAGCATTGCAATTGTTAGACAATTGGGATGCTACAACTCTCCCCCACTAAACAAGAATCTCGCCCCGAGATTCCTAGGAAAAGAAACAACACAAGAAGAGGCGGGTGTTCGGAACGAAGATGACCCTCACATTCCCAAGATGATGACGAACGGAATGGTGCGACCACTACACCTTGCAAAACTTGATGGACTTGTTGCGAGTCCTGCGTTTTGCTTGAGAAACCACGGGTTAGAAGAGTTGGAGGATTGTCGTGAGACAAGAAGGATAGGATGGACTTAGCTCCGGTTTTCTCAAGAACATGATAAAAGAATAGAACCACTTGTGAAAGAAAGGATAAGATGATGTATCATGGATATAGAGAGGCACACCGTTAAGATTAAAGATTTACCGATACAAGAGAGGATGGATCTTTGTGTCGCCGGAAGAAAAAGAGCTAGATTGGAGAGGTTTGAACCACTATGACAATAGCATCGTACCTTCCCTCAGATTTGAGAAAATGAAGTATGGAAACAATATTGCCTTCAAACAATAGAGTCCCTTGATATCAACAGAAAGATTTAGTTAGACATCGTCGGATTAGATTCTTGTTGCACCGGTAAGAACCAAAGGATCACGCAATTGAGGTGCGCGGATATAACTTCCAAAGACGGATGTGATGCCAGATCATGGTGGAATCCCGAGAAGCAAAGAATATGGAGGATCTGGAGTTTATTGTAGAGATACTTATTTCTTTCTTTAGCCTTGAGGCTAACGCAATAGATTTGCGGGTGATGGCATCAACCATAATTGGCTTTACCACAGAAAAAGAATTGATGAAGCAAAGAGAGATAGCTTCCTTTCATCTTGTTTGGGGATGTCGAGCACCGGTAGAAAGACGAGTACAGAAAAGAGTTTGCGTTTGTTTCCACCAGATAATTGAAGATTTTGCTCCGTGTAGAAAGGGTGAGATCACCAACAAGAGATTATTGATTACTTCCTTCGAGAGAGCACTCCGGAAAAACAAGGACGGAAGCAAAAGTATCAAGGGATAAAGGCCACCTCTAACTTCCGTGGAATGAGTGAAATCACATTAGTTCACCAATTCAATGTACAAGAGCAAATGATAAGAGTAGTGGTATGGTAGCTACTCCATCCCGCACTCAAAGCATTACTCCGCACATGAATAAGAAACCATGCAACCCAACTACCGAAACAGACTGAAGGTATTGACAAAAAGAGCTCATGGAACTCCGTTAGAAAGCAAGGATAGATGCAAACGATTCGCCGGATTCATAGATAGATAAAGATGATGATGTTGTCGTTATTTCGGAAGTACCAAGCCACCAGAAAGATATGAAGGAAGATTACGGAGAAGAACTGCAAGATTCAACAGCTACAGAAAAGATAGCACCAACTTGAACAGAAGGAATACAAGATCTGGAAGGTCTTCATGGCCTCCGGTGGATTGAGCATAGATGATAGAGCGAGAGGGTTCAAAAGATCACTTAACGAGATAGAGGTGAAAGAACTCCATGTTCTCCTTGAAAAGATTGAGAAAGATTTAGCAGCCTTGAGGAAAACTATGGCGGAACGACGATGATAACTTACCAACAAGGAACAACTCCGGATTGGTTGAAGATGGAGGATGGAATTAACAATGGACTTGCTAATTCCAGAATTGAAGCGATTTATTTAGCAGAAGGACGTGGTCGAGATAGGTGACTTCAAAAAGTCAGAATTCTCACTTTGAGAACTTTGCACACAGGCAGTGTTAACAAAGCTTGATAGAAAGAGACACAGATGACCTTCCATGTCCTTCCATTGATATCGAATAGGCAAGCATATTATCAACATATACCACCATGGATTAACAAGATATTCCCGGAATACCAAGTTCAAAAGGCGAGAGAAACGAACAAATGCTCGAACACTTCCCGAGCTCAACGCTCTTAGAAAGATCAATATTGGAGCACGGGTTCGTGTTGAAGAAGATGCACTGGAAGAATAGATTATCTGGTCCTTCGGAAGAAAAAGAGATGTCACCTGATTCACATTGTCGATTGGATCGCCGGTTACAAAGATAAAGAGATCTTGGATAAGAACCGATGATAGCTCATACCTTAAGCAAAGCTATCAGAAGCGAAAAGATGAAATTCCCTCGTATCCAGGAGAATTGTGCAGATATGGGGTTCAAAAAGATGTGCAGCATGATGGACAGATGATAGACCGCCGTAGTGCTTTGAGAAACTCCGGATTGCCAAAGATGCTTGAATATGCATAGATATGATCACGGTGTACTCAAAATCACAGGAGATAACCTTATCCTCCAGATGGTGACGGTTGATAGCATTTTTCCATATTCCAATCGACACTTATCATGAGTGGAATATAGCTATGCCGAGAGCCAAATTACAATCATCAGCATCGGATCGACACATGTTATGTAATTAGCCCAAGAGAAAAGGAGATGAAAAGAAACTCTAGGATTAAGCGCCGGTGACAAAAGAATGAGTTAGCATGGACATGCTGATAAGGAAGATAGATAATGTTTCACACACGACTGGAAAGGAGTGTGGAAAAACAGATGTATCAAAGAAAAAATTTCCGCATTTTTGGCATTAAAATACCAATAGATGCGCAAAATCTCTTAGCAGATAGAGATTAGCAACAGATGGTTACACAGAAAGAGGAGTTGCTAGAAGGAAGAACACCCTTAAGAAGATGGCACCGGTTAACAAGGAGTCAGATATATCGCACCGGTTTTCAAAAGCCTGTCAGTATGGAATGTACCAACAGTTGATAACCAAAAGGCAGATAGAGACAACAAACTGGATGCAACAGATAGACAAGGATTTACACACACACACACACACACACACACACTTTCTATGGTACTACGGAAACCCAGAACACGTGAATCCTAGTTTGAATTTTAAGAAGAGGATTGAAAACGTTACACTTCCTTACCAGAAAAGGGTGGGTGGTTGGTTAAGAAGAAAAGTGGAAGCAGTCCTACTCTCGCGTTTTGTTTTTCCCTAGTATACATAGCTACCAAAAATATTTGCTAGACAGACAACGACCATTTGGCTGAGACCCTGAAGGTCGGGATGGCTCTGATACCAATTGTAACTACCTCGGTGAATTACGCTCCTAGTTACAAGCCTGGATGGACAGAAATGGTTGAAATAGTACGGTGGGGCCCAAATGCCACTCACAGGTAGACCTTTCGGCCGTCCCAACCATTTCTAAACATCAGGACAAGAACGGGCGGCGTAATCGGCAGGCGAAGGGATCAACTACATACACAAATGAGTATGTATGCAAGCCACCATACAACAGTACATCAGAGCCATTCCATCTAAAAAGAAAGGAAATATAGCAATGCCATACGGCAAGATCCAAATATCCTAGATAGATATAATAGTTTAGGATATCTCCTCATACATCAATCAACAGAGTATCAGGCGGAAGCGGAAGACACAATCCGAGTACGGATAAGAAGCAAATCGGCATAAGATGCCCCATAAATAAGCAGATCCCGCCCACAGATCTCACGGATCCCCGTTCCCGGAATCTCTACACCGAATGATCGTTGCCCACATCGTCCGTCTCTTCCACCCAGTATCCATCTTGCGAGTGTACCTGTTCATCTGAACCAATAATTTATCGTGTGAGACCCTAGGGGTACTCAGCAAGTCTTTATGCCTCTAAAGGGGACACAACCTGGGGTGACGCAATTGCAGCAAAAGATAAACCCTAGCAATTCTATAGATACTCGCTAACCATCCGCCTAACCAAAGATAGACGGATGTCCGTGAATTAAAAACAACAGTTGTAACAGTAATAACGGTAATCTTAACAGATCCATCCTCCTCCTTGCTTACCGACGAGGAAGCGGACGAACAGCCACCCCATCCGTTGGCAGTTTTATTATCCATTCCGTGAGTGTTGCACTATTTACTAGTCAGGTACCTAGTCTAGTCAAATTAAAAGCGGTACTTTAGTTATGCTTGTCTATGATCGAGAAACTGTGCTCCAAGTCGTCCATAACCGCGGACACGGCTTTCAGAAAGTTTTACCCTGCAGGGGTGCACAAATAGCAACACACACTCGATATGCCTCGGAAAAACCAAATCAAAATCCAACGAGGCAGTCACGACAAAGCAATTACAGGATTCAGAAATATTTCAGGGGGCCACCGCATTAAGCTACCCGCAACGAAGCTGGCCGGCTCCGAGACGGACTCAAGGTTTGCGTCAATGGCTGTGAACGACTGGGAACCCGAAAATGTGATTGGGCTTGTCGACACCGCGAAAACACTCCGCTTTCCTAAACAGTACAGTGTGCAGTACCTCGCACAATTTAAATAATGCAGTAAAGCATGGCATCAGTACAGGATAGTAAATAAAACCTCAAACTAGTTTGTGGCCCTAAGAAATAAGAATGAATCAAGCTCTGGCTCAGGGGGGTTCATAAGCCTCCCGGATGTGGATAGCGCGAATATTCAAGGAACAGGAATCAAGTACTCGGGGTCCTACGGGACACAAGTGAGCCTGAAAAACCAAATAACAGATATGGCTCACCGGTGCCACTTTCATTAGTTATCCCATTACTACTCCGGTTAAGTTGTTTAGGTACCTCATTATCCATCAGACTCTCACATACCCTACACATGCTGTTCTACGACTCTCATGGCTCAAACAACTCCTGTAGTAATGGCTCATGGGGTGGAGGAACAAGCTTCGGTGGGGTTTAAAAGTAAAGGCTATGCAATACTTGGGATTCAATTTAATGCGATCGCGACTCAATGATGCAAGAATAAGATAGAGGCAATAGGTACTATATGTATGCAAGCATGTGGTAGTGCTTTCCTGGCAGCTCAGTTGAAGCAAGGGATGGATCTGGGTAGTGCTCCTGGTTCTCTTTGTATATCCCCTGCTCAGCGTCTATTCGAAGAAGAACCAAACAAACAAGGGCCAACATAAATAAAGTGCACAAGCATATGAATAAAGTGCATCAAGCAAACAATCATGCCATGATGAATGATGCACAATTTGCATGGCAATAAGGTAGCATGGCATGGGTGAGGTGTGGAAAACAATAATAAAGCATCATATTGGGTTTTGGCCACATTTTATTCACAAATAAGTTGCTGTACACATTATATTTATATGATGCACGCTTCAAATCAAACCATGGAATGCATAAACGGAAAGGTCTCGTCGAGCTAATCATTTTAGACATATCATTTGTTAAATTTGGATTTATAGAACAAAAGTTATTAATTAATTAAGGTGGAAGGGCAATTTATTGTAATTTAAATAAACTTGGAATTTTAAATGTTCAAAAATATATTTTGGATTGCATATTTGAAAACCTCACATTTTTCTGATTTGAGAACATATATTATTTGTATTATTTGGAGTTATATTTCAAAAGATAATTAAAACAGAATTAAATTTGAATTTGATTTGAATTTTGAAAAGATTTGAATTTTGAAAAGATTTGAATTAAAACAGATATGCAGAAAAGCTTTTTGTACCTAAACTAAGCTA
This sequence comes from Avena sativa, assembly GCA_916181665.1. Taxonomy (NCBI): domain Eukaryota; kingdom Viridiplantae; phylum Streptophyta; class Magnoliopsida; order Poales; family Poaceae; genus Avena; species Avena sativa. Next base: position 203,491,905 of record OV702290.1, read on the forward strand.
GCCACAGACACTGTCCAGTGGGCCACTGCTGACTAGACGCCATAGCACGCAGGAACAGCTTTTCTCACCGCGAGCTAGCTAGTCCCAGCGTATGACATGTGGGGCTAGTGGCCACGGGGTCCACGTGACAGCGACGAAAGGGGCAGGCACTGACAGATGGGGCCAAGATGGAGCGCGGGTTGAGATTACTAGATACCAGGGGGTTCTCTGCAAAAACGCTGGCGCGGATGACTAGTGGGACCTCTAGGATCGCGGGTTGAAGCAAAACAAAACATGGGGGGTATGCGCAAAACGACTACGCGCGCAGGATTCGAACCTGGGACCTAGCATGCGCGCGCGGAGGCGGCAGCCAGTGCGGTGGCCTGGGGTTGGTGACCGCTAGGAGGTTGGGGCCTAGATAGGGTTTCTGCGCGTTGCGTGAGCGAGCAGACGCTGCGCTCGCCGACGCACAGAGCGTGCTCGATGAAACGCAGAGCGGCCCTAGACGACGACAGCGCGGCGGAGCATGTCCAGGAGGTTTAGGGGCTCACCGAGAGTTGGTTGACGGTGTTGGATCGGGTCGGCGAGCAGCGGATCGGCGGCGAGGCAGACGCCGGCGAAGCTAGGGTTTGGGCTCGAGCGTCGACGGTGTCCAGCGTCCTGGGCTTCTCCTTCCTGGCTCCGTGTACAGGGTGACGTAGGGGAGCTGCGTGGTCTTCCTCGACACCTTAGAGCGCCACGCCACCGGCTGGATAAGGAGGGGGCGGTGGAGGCCGAGGGTTTTGCCGGCGATGGTGTGGCGGTGGTGAGGGATGGCAGGGAGAGAGGGGAGCGTCCTGGGTAGATCTGGGGTAGCTGGGCGAGGCAGAGAGGTGGTTGGGTGGATAGGAACGGAGGAAGGGAGGGGTAGTTGGCGTGGTGGAGGGGAAAGGTGGCGTCGGGCGCTTTTGCTCCTCCTTCACGTGCTGGCAGGCTCGGGCTGGAACAGGCAGGGCAGGTGGGAGGCTTCCAGGTGGGGTCGACGTGAGGGCAAGGAGGCATGGACAGGCTCGGGCTGGAGGGGCCCCTATGGCATAGAGAGAAAAAGAGAGAGGGGGAAGTAGCCTCGAGTTAGAGCTAGGGTAGGAGGGGAGAGGGTATGGCTCGGGCTAGGGCTTGCTTGGGTGGGTAGCTAGGTGGCATGGTGGGGCCAGCTAGGTGAGAGAGAGAGAGGCCGAGAGAGGGGGTAGACTTAGGGTTTGGGTGAGAGGGGAAGTGAGGGTTAGGGTTAGATGGGGTATGGTTTAAAGAGGGGGTATGGTGAATAAGGTGGTAGGGTTTAGGATTAGATGAGGGAGGGAGAGATGGTTTTCCTTTTTGCAAGCTCAAGCAAGACAAGATCAAACCAAGCTAGACCAAAAAGAGGGGGAGGTGGTGAAGTGATTTTAAGCAAGATCAAACAGATCAAGCCAAAAGGAGGAGGAGAGAGATGATCCACTCCAAATGCAAATAAAAACCAAAGCTAGAAAAAGATGGTTCTTGCATGGCCCATGCAAAACAATTAATGCCATGCTTATTTTGTGAAAACAAGATCATCACATGGCATTAAACTTAGGCATTCCCACAAGTGGAATAAAGCCAAGCCAAGAATTTAAAAGAAGGTCCCAAGTGGAATAGATGGAGATGATCATATTGGATTAAAATTGGGAATTACTAGTGTGTATATTCCACTAGATGATTACTATTCCCAAAAATATTCCCACATGAGCATAAATCCATAATAATCCATATGGAAGCTAGGAAAAAGGGTTCCACTCACAAGGCATGCAAAAGTGGCCATGTGGCTCTCATATATCAATAATGTGAAAACAACATGATGCCAAGATGAGAGCATGTGGAAAAGAATTGGATCCATCCCAACCCATATGAGCTAGAGGTAAAACCCAAATAAAATGCAGAGCTCATATTCAGTTGGATGGTGGAATTATAAGGTGGTGAAAGAAAGGTGGTGGAGTTAATTAAAAGATATGCCCCCAACTCAACTTGGGCATTAAACAATATATCAATAACCAAATACAATATCAAGAGGCAAATACAATTAATAATGCATATAAGAGAAGAACCACAACAAAAAGGGTTTTATATGATGCTCAAATGCAAGGTGGCATGATGACATGAGCATGATATATTTATGATGCAACAATTATATGTAGGAAGTAGCATTATACCTAGACTAGGCTAGTAGCATTGCAATTGTTAGACAATTGGGATGCTACACATTGCATGTGTGTTCTTTTCATGAACCACAGCTAGAGTCATTGCATGTCTGTTCTTTCCACAAACCACACATGGATCCACCTAGTGGGATTGCATGTTTGTTCTTTCACAAACCACACATGGATCCACCAGTGTCATTGCATGTATGTTCTTCTCATGAACCACAGCCCGTGTCATTGCATGTATGTTCTTCTCACAAACCACACAAGGATCCACCAGTGTCATTGCATGTCTGTTCTTCTCACAAACCACTCATGGATCCACCCGTGTCATTGGATGTCTGTTCTTCTCATGAACCACACATGGATCCACCAGTGTCATTGCATGTTTGTTCTTTTCATGAACCACAGCTAGAGTCATTGCATGTATGTTCCTTCCACAAACCACATATGGATCCACCAGTGTCATTGGATGTCTGTTCTTCTCATGAACCACACATGGATCCACCAGTGTCATTGCATGTCTGTTCTTTTCATGAACCACAGCTAGAGTCATTGCATGTATGTTCCTTCCACAAACCACATATGGATCCACCAGTTTCATTGCATGTGTGTTCTTTTCATGAACCACACCCAGTGTCATTGCATGTTTTTCCTCTAAACAAACCACACATGGATCCACCTAGTGTGATTGTATGTTTGTTCTTTTCACAAACCACACATGGATCCACCAGTGTCATTGCATGTGTGTTCTTCTCATGAACGACAGCCAGTGTCATTGCATGTATGTTCTTCTCACAAACCACACATGGATCCACCAGTGTCATTGCATGTGTGTTCTTCTCATGAACCACACATGGATCCACCAGTGTCATTGCATGTGTGTTCTTCTCATGAACCACAACCAGTGTCATTGCATTTATGTTCTTCTCATGAACCACAACCAGTGTCATTGCATGTATGTTCTTCTCACAAACCACACAAGGATCCACCGGTGTCATCACATGTGTGTTCTTTTCACAAAGCACACATGGATCCACCAGTGTCATTGCATTTTTATTCTTTTCATGAACCACAACTAGAGTCATTGCATGTGTGTTCTTCTAAACAAACCACACATGGATCCATCCAGTGTCATTGCATGTATGTTCCCCTAAACAAACCACAAATGGATCCACCTAGTGTGATTGCATTTTTGTTCTTTTCACAAACCACACATGGATCTACCAGTGTGATTGAATGTGTGTTAATTTCATGAACCACACATGGATACACCAGTGTCATTGCATGTGTGTTCTTTTCATGAACCACAACTAGAGTCACTGCATGTCTATTCTTTACACAAACCACACATGGATCCACCTAGTGATTGCATGTCTGTTCTTTCACAAACCACACATGGATCCACCAGTGCCATTGCATGTGAGTTCTTCTCATGAACCACAGCCAGTGTCATTGCATTTATGTTATTCTCACAAACCACACAAGGATCCACCGGTGTCATTGCATGTATATTCTTATCATGAACCACAACTAGTGTCATTGCATGTCTGTTCTTCTCACAAACCACATAAGTATCCACTAGTGTCATTGCATGTCTGTTCTTCTCACAAACCACACATGGATCCACTAGTGTCATTGGATGTGTGTTCCTCTCAACAAACCACACATGGATCCACCATTGTCATTGCATGTCTGTTCTTTTCATGAACCACAGACAGACTCATTGCATGTATGTTCCTTCCACAAACCACATATGGATCCACCTAGTGTCATTGCATGTTTGTTCTTTTCATGAACCACACCCAGTGTCATTGCATGTCTGTTCCTCTAAACAAACCACACATGGACCCCTCTAGTATCATTGCATGTCTATTCTTTTCACAAACCACACATGGATCCCCAAGTGTCATTGCATGTGTGTTCTTCTCATGAACCACAACCAGTGTTACTGCATGTATGTTCTTTTCACAGACCACATAAGTATCCACCAGTGTCATTGGATGTGTGTTCTTCTCATGAGCCACACATGGATCCACCTAGTGTAATTGCATGTCTGTTCTTTTCATGAACCACAGCTAGATTCATTGCATGTATGTGCTTTCCACAAACCACATATGGATCCACCAGTGTCATTGCATGTCTATTCTTTTCATGAACCACACCCAGTGTCATTGCATGTCTGTTCCCCTAAACAAACCCCACATGGATCTAGCTAGTGTGATTGCATGTTTGTTCTTTTCACAAACCACACATGGATCCACCAGTGTCATTGCATGTGTGATCTTTTCATGAACCACACCTAGAGTCATTGCATGAGTGTTCTTCTAAACAAACCACACATGGATCCACCTAGTGTGATTGCATGTCTGTTCTTTTCACAAAGCACACATGGATCCTCCAGTGTCATTGCATGTGTGTTCTTTTCATGAAACACACATGGATACACCAGTGTCATTGCATGTGTGTTATTTTCATCAACCACAGCTAGAGTCATTGAATGTCTGTTCTTTCCACAAACTACACATGGATCCACCTAGTCTGATTGCGTGTCTGTTCTTTCACAAACCACACATGGATCCACTAGTGTCATTGCATGTGTGTTCTTATCATGAACCACAGATAGTGGCATTGCATGTATGTTCTTCTCACAAACCACACAAGGATCCACCAGTGTCATTGCATGTGTGTTCTTCTCATGAACCACAACCAGTGTCATTGCATGTCTGTTCTTCGCACAAACCACATAAGTATCCACCAGTGTCATTGCATGTATGTTCTTCTCACATACCACATAAGGATCCACCAGTGTCATTGGATGTGTGTTCTTATCATGAACCACACATTGATCCACCCAGTGTCATTACATGTCTGTTCTTTTCATGAACCACGCCTAGAATCATTGCATGTCTGTTCTTGTCGTGAACCACGGCTAGTGTCATTGCATGTTTGTTCTTTTCATGAACCACACCTAGTGTCATTGCAGGTTTGTTCCTCTAAACAAACCACACATGGATCCACCAGTGTCATTGAATGTTTGTTCTTTTCATGAACCACAGCTAGAGTCATTACATGTCTGTTCCTTTCCCAAACCACATATGGATCCACCAGTGTCATTGCATGTCTGTTCTTTTCATGAACCACACCCAGTGTCATTGCATGTCTGTTCCTTGCACAAACCACACATGGATTCACCTAGTGTGATTGCATGTCTATTCTTTTCACAAACCACACATGGATCCACCAGTGGCATTGCATGTGTGTTCTTCTCATGAACCACAGCTAGTGTCATTGCATGTATGTTCTTCTCACAAACCACACATGGATCCACCAGTGTCATTGCATGTGTGTTCTTTTCATGAACGACACATGGATACACCAGTGTCATTGCATGTGTGTTCTTTTCATGAACCACAGCTAGAGTCATTTTATGTCTATTCTTTCCACAAACCACACATGGATCCACCTAGTATGATTTCATGTCTGCTCTTTCACAAACCACACATGGATCCACTAGTGTCATTGCATGTGTGTTATTCTCATGAACCATAGCCAGTGTCATTACATGTATGTTCTTCACACAAACCACACAAGGATCCACCAGTGTCGTTGCATGTGTGTTCTTCTCATGAACCACAGTCAGTGTCATTGAATGTCTGTTCTTCTCACAAACCACATAAGTATCCACAAGTGTCATTGCATGTATGTTCTTCTCACAGACCACATAAGGATCCACCAGTGTCATTGGATGTGTGTTCTTTTCATGAACCACGGCTAGAGTCATTGCATGTCTGTTCTTTCCACAAACCACAAATGGATCCACCTAGTGTGATTGCATGTCTGTTCCTTCCACAAACCACACATGAATCCACCATTGTCATTGCATGTGTGTTCTTTTCATGAACCACAGCCAGAGTCATTGCATGTCTGTTCTTTCCACAAACCACACATGGATCCACCTAGTGGGATTGCATGTTTGTTCTTCCACAAACAACACATGGATCCACCAGTGTCATTGCATGTGTGTTCTTCTCATGAACCACAGCTAGTGTCATTGCATGTATGTTCTCATAAACCACACAAGGATCCACCAGTGTCATTGCATGTCTGTTCTTCTCACAAACAACACATGCATCCACCAGTGTCATTGGATGTCTGTTCTTCTCATGAACCACACATGGATCCACCAGTGTCATTGCATGTCTGTTCTTTTCATGAACCACAGCTAGAGTCATTGCATGTATGTTCCTTCCACAAACCACATATCGATCCACCAGTGTCATTGGATGTCTATTCTTCTCATGAACCACACATGGATCCACCAGTGTAATTGCATGTCTGTTCTTTTCATGAACCACAGCTAGAGTCATTGCATGTATGTTCCTTCCACAAACCACATATGGATCCACCAGTGTCATTGGATGTCTATTCTTCTCATGAACCACACATGGATCCACCAGTGTAATTGCATGTCTGTTCTTTTCATGAACCACAGCTAGAGTCATTGCATGTATGTTCCTTCCACAAACCACATATGGATCCACCAGGGTCATTGCATGTGTGTTCTTTTCATGAACCACACCCAGTGTCATTGCATGTTTGTTCCTCTAAACAAACCACACATGGATCCACCTAGTGTGATTGCATGTCTGTTCTTTTCACAAACCACACATGGATCCACCAGTGTCATTGCATGTGTGTTCTTCTCATGAACCACAGCTAGAGTCTTTGCATGTCTGTTCTTCTCACAAACCATGAAAGGATCCACCGGTGTCATTGCATGTCTATTCTTTTCATGAACCACAGCCAGTGTCATTGCATGTCTATTCTTTTCACAAACCACACATGGATCCACCTAGTGTGATTGCATGTCTGTTCTTTTCACAAACCTCACATGGATCCACCAGTGTCATTGCATGTGTGTTCTTTTCATGAACCACACATGGATACACCAGTGTCATTGGATGTCTATTCTTTTCATGAACCACGGCTAGAGTCATTACATGTCTGTTCTTTCCACAAACCACAAATGGATCCACCTAGTTTGATTGCATGTCTGTTCCTTCCAAAACCACACATGAATCCACCATTGTCATTTCATGTGTGTTCTTTTCATGAACCACAGCTAGAGTCATTGCATGTCTGTTCTTTCCACAAACCACACATGGATCCACCTAGTGGGATTGCATGTTTTTTCTTTCACAAACCACACATGGATCCACCAGTGTCATTGCATGTGTGTTCTTCTCATGAACCACAGCCAGTGTCATTGCATGTATGTTCTTCTCACAAACCACACAAGGATCCACCAGTGTCATTGCATGTCTGTTCTTCTCACAAACCACACATGGATGCACCCATGTCATTGGATGTCTGTTCTTTCCACAAACCACAAATGGATCCACCTAGTGTGATTGCATGTCTGTTCCTTCCACAAACGACACATGAATCCACCATTGTCATTGCATGTGTGTTCTTTTCATGAACCACATCTAGAGTCATTGCATGTCTGTTCTTTCCACAAACCACACATGGATCCACCTAGTGGGATTGCATGTTTGTTCTTCCACAAACAACACATGGATCCACCAGTGTCATTGCATGTGTGTTCTTATCATGAACCACAGCCAGTGTCATTACATGTATGTTCTCACAAACCACACAAGGATCCACCAGTGTCATTGAATGTCTGTTCTTCTCACAAACCACACATGGATCCACCAGTGTCATTGGATGTCTGTTCTTCTCATGAACCACACATGGATCCACCAGTGTCATTGCATGTCTGTTCTTTTCATGAACTACAGCTAGAGTCATTGCATGTATGTTCCTTCCACAAACCACATATGGATCCACCAGTGTCATTCGATGTCTATTCTTCTCATGAACCACACATGGATCCACCAGTGTAATTCCATGTCTGTTCTTTTCATGAACCACAGCTAGAGTCATTGCATATATGTTCCTTCCACAAACCACATATGGATCCACCAGGGTCATTGCATGTGTGTTCTTTTCATGAACCACACCCAGTGTCATTGCATGTTTGTTCCTCTAAACAAACCACACATGGATCCACCTAGTGTGATTGCATGTCTGTTCTTTTCACAAACCTCACATGGATCCACCAGTGTCATTGCATGTGTGTTCTTTTCATGAACCACACATGGATACACCAGTGTCATTGGATGTCTATTCTTTTCATGAACCACGGCTAGAGTCATTACATGTCTGTTCTTTCCACAAACCACAAATGGATCCACCTAGTTTGATTGCATGTCTGTTCCTTCCAAAACCACACATGAATCCACCATTGTCATTTCATGTGTGTTCTTTTCATGAACCACAGCTAGAGTCATTGCATGTCTGTTCTTTCCACAAACCACACATGGATCCACCTAGTGGGATTGCATGTTTTTTCTTTCACAAACCACACATGGATCCACCAGTGTCATTGCATGTGTGTTCTTCTCATGAACCACAGCCAGTGTCATTGCATGTATGTTCTTCTCACAAACCACACAAGGATCCACCAGTGTCATTGCATGTCTGTTCTTCTCACAAACCACACATGGATGCACCCATGTCATTGGATGTCTGTTCTTTCCACAAACCACAAATGGATCCACCTAGTGTGATTGCATGTCTGTTCCTTCCACAAACCACACATGAATCCACCATTGTCATTGCATGTGTGTTCTTTTCATGAACCACATCTAGAGTCATTGCATGTCTGTTCTTTCCACAAACCACACATGGATCCACCTAGTGGGATTGCATGTTTGTTCTTCCACAAACAACACATGGATCCACCAGTGTCATTGCATGTGTGTTCTTATCATGAACCACAGCCAGTGTCATTACATGTATGTTCTCACAAACCACACAAGGATCCACCAGTGTCATTGAATGTCTGTTCTTCTCACAAACCACACATGGATCCACCAGTGTCATTGGATGTCTGTTCTTCTCATGAACCACACATGGATCCACCAGTGTCATTGCATGTCTGTTCTTTTCATGAACTACAGCTAGAGTCATTGCATGTATGTTCCTTCCACAAACCACATATGGATCCACCAGTGTCATTTGATGTCTATTCTTCTCATGAACCACACATGGATCCACCAGTGTAATTGCATGTCTGTTCTTTTCATGAACCACAGCTAGAGTCATTGCATATATGTTCCTTCCACAAACCACATATGGATCCACCAGGGTCATTGCATGTGTGTTCTTTTCATGAACCACACCCAGTGTCATTGCATGTTTGTTCCTCTAAACAAACCACACATGGATCCACCTAGTGTGATTGCATGTCTGTTCTTTTCACAAACCACACATGGATCCACCAGTGTCATTGCATGTGTGTTTTTCTCATGAACCACAGCCAGTGTCATTGCATGTATGTTCTTCTCACAAACCACACATGGATCCACCAGTGTCATTGCATGTGTGTTCTTCTCATGAACCACACATGGATCCACCAGTGTCATTGCATGTGTGTTCTTCTCATGAACCACAACCAGTGTCGTTGCATTTATGTTCTTCTCATGAACCACAACCAGTGTCATTGCATGCATGTTCTTCTCACAAACCACACAAGGATCCACCGGTGTCATTGCATGTGTGTTCTTTTCACAAACCACACATGGATCCACCAGTGTCATTGCATTTGTATTCTTTTCATGAACCACAACTAGAGTCATTGGATGTGTGTTCTTCTAAACAAACCACACATGGATCCACCCAGTGTCATTGCATGTATGTTCCCCTAAACAAACCACACATGGATCCACCTAGTGTGATTGCATGTTTGTTCTTTTCACAAACCACACATGGATCTACCAATGTCATTGAATGTGTGTTAATTTCATGAACCACACATGGATACACCAGTGTCATTCCATGTGTGTTCTTTTCATGAACCACAGCTAGAGTCACTGCATGTCTATTCTTTCCACAAACCACACATGGATCCACCTAGTGTAATTGCATGTCTGTTCTTTCACAAACCACACATGGATCCACCAGTGCCATTGCATGTGTGTTCTTCTCATGAACCATAGCCAGTGTCATTGCATTTATGTTCTTCTCACAAACCACACAAGGATCCACCGGTGTCATTGCATGTATATTCTTCTCATGAACCACAGCTAGTGTCATTGCATGTCTGTTCTTCCCACAAACCACATAAGTATCGACCAGTGTCATTGCATGTCTGTTCTTCTCACAAACCACACATGGATCCACTAGTGTCATTGGATGTGTGTTCCTCTCAACAAACCACACATGGATCCACCAGTGTCATTGCATGTTTGTTCTTTTCATGAACCACAGCCAGACTCATTGCATGTATGTTCCTTCCACAAACCACATATGGATCCACCTAGTGTCATTGCATGTTTGTTCTTTTCATGAACCACACCCAGTGTCATTGCATGTCTGTTCCTATAAACAAACCACACATGGATCCCCCTAGTGTGATTGCATGTCTATTCTTTTCACAAACCACACATGGACCCACAAGTGTCATTGCATGTGTGTACTTCTCATGAACCACAGCCAGTGTCATTGCATGTATGTTCTTTTCACAGACCACATAAGTATCCACCAGTGTCATTGCATGTGTGTTCTTCTCATGAACCACACATGGATCCACCTAGTGTCATTGCATGTCTGTTCGTTTCATCAACCACAGCTATATTCATTGCATGTATGTGCTTTCCACAAACCACATATGGATCTACCAGTGTCATTGCATGTCTATTCTTTTCATGAACCACACCCAGTGCCATTGCATGTCTGTTCCTCTAAACAAACCACACATGGATCCAGCTAGTGTGATTGCATGTCTGTTCTTTTCACAAACCACACATGGATCCACCAGTGTCATTGCATATGTGATCTTTTCATGAACCACAACTAGAGTCATTGCTTGTGTGTTCTTCTATACAAGCCACACATTGATCCACCCAGTGTCATTGCATGTCTGTTCCCTAAATAAACCACACATGGATCCACCTAGTGTGATTGCATGTCTGTTATTTTCACAACCCACACATGGATCCACCAGTGTCATTGCATGTGTGTTCTTCTCATGAACCACAGCCAGTGTCATTGCATGTGTGTTCTTCTAAACAAACCGCACATGGATCCACCTAGTGTGATTACAAGTTTTTTCTTTTCACAAACCACACATGGATCCACCTAGTGTGATTGCATGTCTGTTCTTTTCACAAACCTCACATGGATCCACAAGTGTCATTGCATGTGTGTTCTTTTCATGAACCACACATGGATACACCAGTGTCATTGGATGTCTTTTCTTTTCATGAACCACGGCTAGAGTCATTACATGTCTGTTCTTTCCACAAACCACAAATGGATCCACCTAGTGTGATTGCATGTCTGTTCCTTCCACAAACCACACATGAATCCACCATTGTCATTGCATGTGTGTTCTTTTCATGAACCACAGCTAGAGTCATTGCATGTCCGTTCTTTCCACAAACCACACATGGATCCACCTAGTGGGATTGCATGTTTGTTCTTTCACAAACCACACATGGATCCACCAGTGTCATTCCATGTGTGTTCTTCTCATGAACCACAGCCAGTGTCATTGCATGTATGTTCTTCTCACAAACCACACAAGGATCCACCAGTGTCATTGCATGTCTGTTCTTCTCACAAACCACACATGGATGCACCCGTGTCATTGGATGTCTGTTCTTTCCACAAACCACAAATGGATCCACCTAGTGTGATTGCATGTCTGTTCCTTCCACAAACCACACATGAATCCACCATTGTCATTGCATGTGTGTTCTTTTCATGAACCACAGCTAGAGTCATTCCATGTCTGTTCCTTCCACAAATCACACATGGATCCACCTAGTGGGATTGCATGTTTGTTCTTCCACAAACAACACATGGATCCACCAGTGTCATTGCATGTGTGTTCTTCTCATGAACCACAGCCAGTGTCATTGCATGTATGTTCTCACAAACCACACAAGGATCCACCAGTGTCATTGCATGTCTGTTCTTCTCACAAACCACACATGGATCCACCAGTGTCATTGGATGTCTGTTCTTCTCATGAACAACACATGGATCCACCAGTGTCATTGCATGTATGTTCTTTTCATGAACCACAGCTAGAGTCATTGGATGTATGTTCCTTCCACAAACCACATATGGATCCACCAGTGTCATTGGATGTCTATTCTTCTCATGAACCACAGCTAGAGTCATTGCATGTATGTTCCTTCCACAAACCACATATGGATCCACCAGGGTCATTGCATGTGTGTTCTTTTCATGAACCACACCCAGTGTCATTGCATGTTTGTTCCTCTAAACAAACCACACATAGATCCACCTAGTGTGATTGCATGTCTGTTCTTTTCACAAACCACACATGGATCCACCAGTGTCATTGCATGTGTGTTCTTCTCATGAACCACAGCCAGTGTCATTGCATGTATGTTCTTCTCACAAACCACACATGGATCCACCAGTGTCATTGCATGTGTGTTCTTCTCATGAACCACACATGGATCCACCAGTGTCATTGCATGTGTGTTCTTCTCATGAACCACAACCAGTGTCATTGTATTTATGTTCTTCTCATGAACCACAACCAGTGTCATTGCATGTATGTTCTTCTCACAAACCACACAAGGATCCACCGGTGTCATTGCATGTGTGTTCTTTTCACAAACCACACATGGATCCACCAGTGTCATTGCATTTGTATTCTTTTCATGAACCACAACTAGAGTCATTGCATGTGTGTTCTTCTAAACAAACCACACATGGATCCACCCAATGTCATTGCATGTATATTTCCCTAAAGAAACCACACATGGATCCACCTAGTGTGATTGCATGTTTGTTCTTTTCACAAACCACATATGGATCTACCAATGTCATTGAATATGTGTTAATTTCATGAACCACACATGGATACACCAGTGTCATTCCATGTGTGTTCTTTTCATGAACCACAGCTAGAGTCACTGCATCTCTATTCTTTCCACAAACCACACATGGATCCACCTAGTGTGATTGCATGTCTGTTCTTTCACAAACCACACATGGATCCACCAGTGCCATTGCATGTGTGTTCTTCTCATGAACCATAGCCAGTGTCATTGCATTTATGTTCTTCTCACAAACCACACAAGGATCCACCGGTGTCATTGCATGTATATTCTTCTCATGAACCACAGCTAGTGTCATTGCATGTCTGTTCTTCTCACAAACCACATAAGTATTGACCAGTGTCATTGCATGTCTGTTCTTCTCACAAACCACACATGGATCCACTAGTGTCATTGGATGTGCGTTCCTCTCAACAAACCACACATGGATCCACCAGTGTCATTGCATGTCTGTTCTTTTCATGAACCACAGCCAGACTCATTGCATGTATGTTCCTTCCACAAACCACATATGGATCCTCCTAGTGTCATTGCATGTTTGTTCTTTTCATGAACCACACCCAGTGTCATTGCATGTCTGTTCCTATAAACAAACCACACATGGATCCCCCTTGTGTGATTGCATGTCTATTCTTTTCACAAACCACACATGGATCCACAAGTGTCATTGCATGTGTGTTCTTCTCATGAACCACAGCCAGTGTCATTGCATGTATGTTCTTTTCACAGACCACATAAGTATCCACCAGTGTCATTGGATGTGTGTTCTTCTCATGAACCACACATGGATCCACCTAGTGTCATTGCATGTCTATTCTTTTCATGAACCACAGCTATATTCATTGTATGTATGTGCTTTCCACAAACCACATATGGATCCACCAGTGTCATTGCATGTCTATTCTTTTCATGAACCACACCCAGTGCCATTGCATGTCTGTTCCTCTAAACAAACCACACATGGATCCAGCTAGTGTGATTGCATGTCTGTTCTTTTCACAAACCACACATGGATCCACCAGTGTCATTGCATGTGTGATCTTTTCATGAACCACAACTAGAGTCATTGCTTGTGTGTTCTTCTATACAAGCCACACATGGATCCACCAGTGTCATTGCATGTTTGTTCTTTTCATGAACCACAGCTAGAGTCATTGCATGTATGTTCCTTCCACAAACCACATATGGATCCACCAGTGTCATTGGATGTCTGTTCTTCTCATGAACCACACATGGATCCACCAGTGTCATTGCATGTCTGTTCTTTTCATGAACCACACCCAGTGTCATTGCATGTTTTTCCTCTAAACAAACCACACATGGATCCACCTAGTGTGATTGCATGTTTGTTCTTTTTACAAACCACACATGGATCCACCAGTGTCATTGCATGTGTGTTCTTCTCATGAACCACAGCCAGTGTCATTGCATGTATGTTCCTCTCACAAACCACACATGGATCCACCAGTGTAATTGCATGTGTGTTCTTCTCATGAACCACACATGGATCCACCAGTGTCATTGCATGTGTGTTCTTCTCATGAACCACAACCAGTGTCATTGCATGTATTTTCTTCTCACAAACCACACAAGGATCCACCGGTGTCATTGCATGTGTGTTCTTTTCACAAACCACACATGGATCCACCAGTGTCATTGCATTTGTATTCTTGTCATGAACCACAACTAGAGTCATTGCATGTGTGTTCTTCTAAACAAACCACACATGGATCCACCTAGTGTGATTGCATTTTTGTTCTTTTCACAAACCACACATGGATCTACCAGTGTCATTGAATGTGTGTTAATTTCATGAACCACACATGGATACACCAGTGTCATTGCATGTGTGTTCTTTTCATGAACCACAGCTAGAGTCACTTCATCTCTATTCTTTACACAAACCACACATGGATCCACCTAGTGTGATTGCATGTCTGTTCTTTCACAAACCACACATGGATCCACCAGTGCCATTGCATGTGAGTTCTTCTCATGAACCACAGCCAGTGTCATTGCATTTATGTTATTCTCACAAACCACACAAGGATCCACCGGTGTCATTGAATGTATATTCTTCTCATGAACCACAGCTAGTGTCATTGCATGCCTGTTCTTCTCACAAACCACATAAGTATCCACTAGTGTCATTGCATGTCTGTTCTTCTCACAAACCACACATGGATCCACTAGTGTCATTGGATGTGTGTTCCTCTCAACAAACCACACATGGATCCACCAGTGTCATTGCATGTCTGTTCTTTTCATGAAACACAGACGGACTCATTGCATGTATGTTCCTTCCACAAACCACATATGGATCCACCTAGTGTCATTGCATGTTTGTTCTTTTCATGAACCACACCCAGTGTCATTGCATGTCTGTTCCTCTAAACAAACCACACATGGACCCCCCTAGTCTGATTGCATGTCTGTTCTTTTCACAAACCACACATGGATCCACAAGTGTCATTGCATGTGTGTTCTTCTCATGAACCACAGCCAGTGTTACTGCATGTATGTTCTTTTCACAGACCACATAAGTATCCACCAGTGTCATTGGATGTGTGTTCTTCTCATGAACCACACATGGATCCACCTAGTGTCATTGCATGTCTGTTCTTTTCATGAACCACAGCTAGATTCATTCCATGTATGTGCTTTCCACAAACCACATATGGATCCACTAGTGTCATTGCATGTCTATTCTTTTCATGAACCACACCCAGTGTCATTGCATGTCTGTTCCTCTAAACAAACCACACATGGATCCAGCTAGTGTGGTTGCATGTCTGTTCTTTTCACAAACCACACATGGATCCACCAGTGTCATTGCATGTGTGATCTTTTCATGAACCACAACTAGAGTCATCGCATGTGTGTTCTTCTAAACAAACCACACATGGATCCACCTAGTGTGATTGCATGTTTGTTCTTTTCACAGACCACACATGGATCCACCTAGGGTGATTGCATGTCTGTTCTTTTCACAAACCACACATGGATCCTCCAGTGTCATTGCATGTGTGTTCTTTTCATGAAACACACATGGATACACCAGTGTCATTGCATGTGTGTTATTTTCATGAACCACAGCTAGAGTCATTGAATGTCTGTTCTTTCCACAAACTACACATGGATCCACCTAGTGTGATTGCATGTCTGTTCTTTCACAAACCACACATG
Organism: Avena sativa; assembly: GCA_916181665.1. Lineage (NCBI taxonomy): Eukaryota > Viridiplantae > Streptophyta > Magnoliopsida > Poales > Poaceae > Avena > Avena sativa. The sequence continues at coordinate 203,508,217 of OV702290.1, forward strand.
GATCCATTAGTGTCATTGCATGTGTGTTCTTCTCATGAACCACAGCTAGTGTCATTGCATGTATGTTCTTCTCACAAACCACACAAGGATCCACCAGTGTCATTGCATGTGTGTTCTTCTCATGAACCACAGCCAGTGTCATTGCATGTCTGTTCTTCGCACAAACCACATAAGTATCCACAAGTGTCATTGCATGTATGTTCTTCTCACAGACCACATAAGGATCCACCAGTGTCATTGGATGTGTGTTCTTATCATGAACCACACATTGATCCACCAGTGTCATTACATGTCTGTTCTTTTCATGAACCACGGCTAGAATCATTGCATGTCTGTTCTTGTCGTGAACCACGGCTAGTGTCATTGCATGTTTGTTCTTTTCATGAACCACACCTAGTGTCATTGCAGGTTTGTTCCTCTAAACAAACCACACATGGATCCACCAGTGTCATTGCATGTCTGTTCTTTTCATGAACCACAGCTAGAGTCATTACATGTCTGTTCCTTTCCCAAACCACATATGGATCCACCAGTGTCATTGCATGTCTGTTCTTTTCATGAACCACACCCAGTGTCATTGCATGTCTGTTCCTTTCACAAACCACACATGGATTCACCTAGTGTGATTGCATGTCTATTCTTTTCACAAACCACACATGGATCCACCAGTGGCATTGCATGTGTGTTCTTCTCATGAACCACAGCTAGTGTCATTGCATGTATGTTCTTCTCACAAACCACACATGGATCCACCAGTGTCATTGCATGTGTGTTCTTTTCATGAACGACACATGGATACACCAGTGTCATTGCATGTGTGTTCTTTTCATGAACCACAGCTAGAGTCATTTTATGTCTGTTCTTTCCACAAACCACACATGGATCCACATAGTATGATTTCATGTCTGCTCTTTCACAAACCACACATGGATCCACTAGTGTCATTGCATGTGTGTTCTTCTCATGAACCACAGCCAGTGTCATTACATGTATGTTCTTCTCACAAACCACACAAGGATCCACCAGTGTCGTTGCATGTGTGTTCTTCTCATGAACCACAGTCAGTGTCATTGAATGTCTGTTCTTCTCACAAACCACATAAGTATACACAAGTGTCATTGCATGTATGTTCTTCTCACAGACCACATAAGAATCCACCAGTGTCATTGGATGTGTGTTCTTCTCATGAACCACACCTGGTTCCACCCAGTGTCATTGCATGTCTGTTCTTTTCATGAACCACAGCTAGAGTCATTGCATGTATGTTCCTTCCAAAAACCACATATGGATCCACCTAGTGTCATTGCATGTCTGTTCTTTTCATGAACCACACCTAGTGTCATTGCATGTCTGTTCCTCTAAACAAACCACACATGGATCCACCTAGTGTGATTGCATGTCTGTTCTTTTCACAAACCACACATGGATCCACCAGTGTCATCGCATGTGTGTTCTTCTCATGAACCATAGCCAGTGTCATTGCATGTATGTTCTTCTCACAGACCACATAAGGATGCACCGGTGTCATTGGATGTGTGTTCTTCTCATGAACCACACATGGATCCACCCAGTGTCATTGCATGTCTGTTATTTTCACGAACCACAGGTAGAGTCATTGCATGTATGTGCTTAACACAAACCACATATGGATCCACCAGTGTTATTGCATGTCTGTTCTTTTCATGAACCACACCCATTGTCATTGCATGTCCTTTCCTCTAAACAAACCACACATGGATCCACCTAGTGTGATTGCATGTCTGTTCTTTTCACAAACCACACATGGATCCACCAGTGTCATTGCATGTGTGTTCTTTACATGAACCACAACTAGAGTCATAGCATGTGTGTTCTTCTAAACAAACCACACATGGATCCACCTAGTGTGATTGCATGTCTGTTCTTTTCATGAACTACAACCAGTGTGATTGCATGTCTGTTATTATCACAAACCACACATGGATCCACCAGTGTCATTGCATGTATGTTCTTCTCACAAACCACACAAGGATCCACCAGTGTCATTGCATGTGTGTTCTTTTCACAAAGCACACATGGATCCACCAGTGTCATTCTATGTGTGTTCTTTTCATGAACCACAACTAGAGCTATTGCATGTGTGTTCTTCTAAACAAACCACACATGGATCCACCCAGTGTCATTGCATGTTTGTTCCCCTAAACAAACCACACATGGATCCACCTAGTGTGATTGCATGTCTTTTATTTTCACAAACCACACATGGATCCACCACTGTCATTGCATGTGTGTTCTTTTCATGAACCACAACTATAGTCATTGCATGTGTGTTCTTCTAAACAAACCACATATGGATCCACCTATTGTGATTGCATGTCTGTTCTTTTCAGAAACCACACATGGATCCACCAGTGTCATTGCATGTGTGTTCTTCTAATGAACCACAGCCAGTGTCATTGCATGTATGTTCTTCTCACAGACCACACATGGATCCACCAGTGTCATTGCATGTGTGTTCTTCTCATGAACCACACATGGATCCACTAGTGTCATTGCATATGTGTTCTTCTCATGAACCACCACCAGTGTTATTGCATGTATGTTCTTCTCACAAACCACACAAGGATCCACCAGTGTCATTGCATGTGTGTTCTTTTCACAAACCACACATGGATCCACCAGTGTCATTGCATGTGTGTTCTTTTCATGACCCACAACTAGATTCATTGCATGTGTGTTCTTCTAAACAACCCACACATGGATCCACCCAGTGTCATTGCATGTTTGTTCCCCTAAACAAACCACACATGGATCCACCTAGTGTGATTTCATGTCTTTTATTTTCACAAACCACACATGGATCCACCACTGTCATTGCATGTGTGTTCTTTTCATGAACCACAACTATAGTAATTGCATGTGTGTTCTTCTAAACAAACCACATATGGATCCACCTATTGTGATTGCATGTCTGTTCTTTTCAGAAACCACACATGGATCCACCAGTGTCATTGCATGTGTGTTCTTCTAATGAACCACAGCCAGTGTCATTGCATGTATGTTCATCTCACAGACCACACATGGATCCACCAGTGTCATTGCATGTGTGTTCTTCTCATGAACCACACATGGATCCACTAGTGTCATTTCATGTGTGTTCTTCTCATGAACCACAACCAGTGTAATTGCATGTATGTTCTTCTCACAAACCACACAAGGATCCACCAGTGTCATTGCATGTGTGTTCTTTTCACAAACCACACATGGATCCACCAGTGTCATTGCATGTGTGTTCTTTTCATGACCCACAACTAGAGTCATTGCATGTGTGTTCTTCTAAACAACCCACACATGGATCCACCCAGTGTCATTGCATGTTTGTTCCCCTAAACAAACCACACATGGATCCACCTAGTGTGATTGCATGTCTGTTCTTTTCACAAACGACACATGGATCCACCAGTGTCATTGCATGTGTGTTCTTTTCATGAACCACACCCAGTGTCATTGCATGTCCGTTCCTCTAAACAAACCACACATGGATCCACCTAGTGTGATTGCATGTCTGTTCTTTTCATGAACTACAACTAGTGTGATTGCATGTCTGTTCTTTTCCCAAACCACACATGGATCCACCAGTGTCATTGCATGTATGTTCTTCTCACAAACCACACAAGGATCCACCAGTGTCATTGCATGTGTGTTCTTTTCACAAAGCACACATGGATCCACCAGTGTCATTCTATGTGTGTTCTTTTCATGAACCACAACTAGAGCTATTGCATGTGTGTTCTTCTAAACAAACCACACATGGATCCACCCAGTGTCATTGCATGTTTGTTCCCCTAAACAAACCACACATGGATCCACCTAGTGTGATTGCATGTCTTTTATTTTCACAAACCACACATGGATCCACCACTGTCATTGCATGTGTGTTCTTTTCATGAACCACAACTATAGTCATTGCATGTGTGTTCTTCTAAACAAACCACATATGGATCCACCTATTGTGATTGCATGTCTGTTCTTTTCAGAAACCACACATGGATCCACCAGTGTCATTGCATGTGTGTTCTTCTAATGAACCACAGCCAGTGTCATTGCATGTATGTTCTTCTCACAGACCACACATGGATCCACCAGTGTCATTGCATGTGTGTTCTTCTCATGAACCACACATGGATCCACTAGTGTCATTGCATATGTGTTCTTCTCATGAACCACCACCAGTGTTATTGCATGTATGTTCTTCTCACAAACCACACAAGGATCCACCAGTGTCATTGCATGTGTGTTCTTTTCACAAACCACACATGGATCCACCAGTGTCATTGCATGTGTGTTCTTTTCATGACCCACAACTAGAGTCATTGCATGTGTGTTCTTCTAAACAACCCACACATGGATCCACCCAGTGTCATTGCATGTTTGTTCCCCTAAACAAACCACACATGGATCCACCTAGTGTGATTGCATGTCTTTTATTTTCACAAACCACACATGGATCCACCACTGTCATTGCATGTGTGTTCTTTTCATGAACCACAACTATAGTAATTGCATGTGTGTTCTTCTAAACAAACCACATATGGATCCACCTATTGTGATTGCATGTCTGTTCTTTTCAGAAACCACACATGGATCCACCAGTGTCATTGCATGTGTGTTCTGCTAATGAACCACAGCCAGTGTCATTGCATGTATGTTCTTCTCACATACCACACATGGATCCACCAGTGTCATTGCATGTGTGTTCTTCTCATGAACCACACATGGATCCACTAGTGTCATTTCATGTGTGTTCTTCTCATGAACCACAACCAGTGTAATTGCATGTATGTTCTTCTCACAAACCACACAAGGATCCACCAGTGTCATTGCATGTGTGTTCTTTTCACAAACCACACATGGATCCACCAGTGTCATTGCATGTGTGTTCTTTTCATGACCCACAACTAGAGTCATTGCATGTGTGTTCTTCTAAACAACCCACACATGGATCCACCCAGTGTCATTGCATGTTTGTTCCCCTAAACAAACCACACATGGATCCACCTAGTGTGATTGCATGTCTGTTCTTTTCACAAACGACACATGGATCCACCAGTGTCATTGCATGTGTGTTCTTTTCATGAACCACACCCAGTGTCATTGCATGTCCGTTCCTCTAAACAAACCACACATGGATTCACCTAGTGTGATTGCATGTCTGTTCTTTTCATGAACTACAACTAGTGTGATTGCATGTCTGTTCTTTTCACAAACCACACATGGATCCACCAGTGTCATTGCATGTATGTTCTTCTCACAAACCACACAAGGATCCACCAGTGTCATTGCATGTGTGTTCTTTTCACAAACCACACATGGATCCACCAGTGTCATTCTATGTGTGTTCTTTTCATGAACCATAACTAGAGTCATTGCATGTGTGTTCTTCTAAACAAACCACACATGGATCCACCCAGTGTCATTGCATGTTTGTTCCCCTAAACAAACCACACATGGATCCACCTAGTGTGATTGCATGTCTTTTATTTTCACAAACCACACATGGATCCACCTAGTGTGATTACATGTCTTTTATTTTCACAAACCACACATGGATCCACCACTGTCATTGCATGTCTGTTCTTTTCATGAACCACAACTATAGTCATTGCATGTGTGTTCATCTAAACAAACCACATATGGATCCACCTATTGTGATGGCATGTCTATTATTTTCACAAACCACACATGGATCCACCCAGTGTCATTGCATGTGTGTTCTTCTAATGAACCACAGCCAGTGTCATTGCATGTATGTTCTTCTCACAGACCACACATGGATCCACCAGTGTCATTGCATGTCTGTTCTTTTCACAAACCACACATGGATCCACCAGTGTCATTGCATGTGTGTTCTTTACATGTACCACAACTAGAGTCATAGCATGTGTGTTCTTCTAAACAAACCACACATGGATCCACCTAGTGTGATTGCATGTCTGTTCTTTTCATGAACTACAGCCAGTGTGATTGCATGTCTGTTCTTTTCACAAACCACACATGGATCCACCAGTGTCATTGCATGTATGTTCTTCTCACAAACCACACAAGGATCCACCAGTGTCATTGCATGTGTGTTCTTTTCACAAAGCACACATGGATCCACCAGTGTCATTCTGTGTGTTCTTTTCATGAACCACAACTAGAGTCATTGCATGTGTGTTCTTCTAAACAAACCACACATGGATCCACCTAGTGTCATTGCATGTTTGTTCCCCTAAACAAACCACACATGGATCCACCTAGTGTGATTGCTTGCTTGTTCTTTTCACAAACGACACATGGATCCACCAGTGTCATTGCATGTGTGTTCTTTTCATGAACCACAACTAGAGTCATTGCATGTCTTTTATTTTCACAAACCACACATGGATCCACCACTGTCATTGCATGTGTGTTCTTTTCATGAACCACAACTATAGTCATTGCATGTGTCTTCTTCTAAACAAACCACATATGGATCCACCTATTGTGATTGCATGTCTGTTCTTTTCAGAAACCACACATGGATCCACCAGTGTCATTGCATGTGTGTTCTTCTAATGAACCACAGCCAGTGTCATTGCATGTATGTTCTTCTCACAGACCACACATGGATCCACCAGTGTCATTGCATGTGTGTTCTTCTGATGAACCACACATGGATCCACTAGTGTCATTTCATGTGTGTTCTTCTCATGAACCACAACCAGTGTTATTGCATGTATGTTCTTCTCACAAACCACACAAGGATCCACCAGTGTCATTGCATGTGTGTTCTTTTCACAAACCACACATGGATCCACCAGTGTCATTGCATGTGTGTTCTTTTCATGACCCACAACTAGAGTCATTGCATGTGTGTTCTTCTAAACAACCCACACATGGATCCACCCAGTGTCATTGCATGTTTGTTCCCCTAAACAAACCACACATGGATCCACCTAGTGTGATTGCATGTCTGTTCTTTTCACAAACGACACATGGATCCACCAGTGTCATTGCATGTGTGTTCTTTTCATGAACCACAACTAGAGTCATTGCATGTGTGTTCTTCTAAACAAACCACACATGGATCCACCTAGTGTGATTGCATGTATGTTCTTTTCATGAACTACAGCCAGTGTGATTGCATGTCTGTTATTTTCACAAACCACACATGGATCCACCAGTGTCATTGCATGTATGTTCTTATCACAAACCACACATGGATCCACCAGTGTCATTGCATGTGTGTTCTTTTCACAAACCACACATGGATCCACCAGTGTCATTCTATGTGTGTTCTTTTCATGAACCACAACTAGAGTCATTCATGTGTGTTCTTCTAAACAAACCACACATGGATCCACCCAGTGTCATTGCATGTCTGTTCCCCTAAACAAACCACGCATGGATCCACCTAGTGTGATTGCATGTATTTTATTTTCACAAACCACACATGGATCCACCAGTGTCATTGCATGTGTGTTCTTTTCATGAACCACAACTATAGTCATTGCATGTGTGTTCTTCTGAAGAAACCACACATGGATCCACCTATTGTGATTGCATGTCTGTTCTTTTCACAAACCACACATGGATCCACCAGTGTCATTGCATGTGTGTTCTTCTAATGAACCACAGCTAGTGTCATTGCATGTATGTTCTTCTCGCAGACCACACATGGATCCACCAGTGTCATTGCATGGGTGTTCTTCTCACGAACCACACATGGATCCACCAGTGTCATTGCATGTCTATTCTTTTCATGAACCACACGTAGTGTGATTGCATGTCTGTTCCTTCTACAAACCACAGTTGGATCCACTAGTATCATTGCATGTGTGTTCTTCTCATGAACCACAACCAGTGTTATTGCATGTATGTTGTTCTCACAAACCACACAAGGATCCACCGGTGTCATTGCATGTGTGTTCTTTTCACAAACCACACATGGATCCACCAGTGGCATTGCATGTGTGTTCATTTCATGAACCACAACTAGAGTCATTTCATGTGTGTTCTTCTAAACAAACCACACATGGACCCACCCAGTGTCATTGCATGTTTGTTCCCCTAAACAAACCACACATGGATCCACCTAGTGTGATTGCATGTCTGTTCTTTTCATAAACCACACATGGATCCACCAGTGTCATCGCATGTGTGTTCTTCTCATGAACCATAGCCAGTGTCATTGCATGTATGTTCTTCTCGCATACCACATAAGGATCCATCAGTGTCATTGGATGTGTGTTCTTCTCATGAAGCACACATGGATCCACCCAGTGTCATTGCATGTCTGTTCTTTTAACGAACCACAACTAGAGTCATTGCATGTATGTGCTTAACACAAACCACATATGGATCCACCAGTGTTATTGCATGTCTGTTCTTTTCATGAACCACACCCATTGTCATTGCATGTCCGTTCCTCTAAACAAACCACACATGGATCCACCTAGTGTGATTGCATGTCTGTTCTTTTCACAAACCACACATGGATCCACCAGTGTAATTGCATGTGTGTTCTTTACATGAACCACAACTAGAGTCATTGCATGTGTGTTCTTCTAAACAAACCACACATGGATCCACCTAGTGTGATTGCATGTATGTTCTTTTCATGAACTACAGCCAGTGTGATTGCATGTCTGTTCTTTTCACAAACCACACATGGATCCACCAGTGTCATTGCATGTATGTTCTTCTCACAAACCACACAAGGATCCACCAGTGTCATTGCATGTGTGTTCTTTTCACAAACCACACATGGATCCACCAGTGTCATTCTATGTGTGTTCTTTTCATGAACCACAACTAGAGTCATTGCATGTGTGTTCTTCTAAACAAACCACACGTGGATCCACCCAGTGTCATTGCATGTTTGTTCCTTTTCACAAACCACACATGGATCCACCTAGTGTGATTGCATGTCTTCTATTTTCACAAACCACACATGGATCCACCAGTGTCATTGCATGTGTGTTCTTTTCATGAACCACAACTATAGTCAATGCATGTGTGTTCTTCTAAACAAACCACACATGGATCCACCTATTGTGATTGCATGTCTGTTCTTTTCACAAACCACACATGGATCCACCAGTGTCATTGCATGTGTGTTATTCTAATGAACCACAGCTAGTGTCATTGCATGTATGTTCTTCTCACAGACCACACATGGATCCACCAGTGTCATTGCATGTGTGTTCTTCTCACTAACCACACATGGATCCACCAGTGTCATTGCATGTCTGTTCTTTTCATGAACCACACGTAGTGTGATTGCATGTCTGTTCCTTCCACAAACCACAGATGGATCCACTAGTTTCATTGCATGTGTGTTCTTCTCATGAACCACAACCAGTGTTATTGCATGTATGTTCTTCTCACAAACCACACAAGGATCCACCAGTGTCATTGCATGTGTGTTATTTTCACAAACCACACTATTATCCACCAGTGTCATTGCATGAGTGTTCTTTTCTTGAACCACAACTAGAGTCATTTCATGTGTGTTCTTCTAAACAAACCACACATGGATCCACCCAGTGTCATTTCATGTTTGTTCCCCTAAACAAACCACACATGGATCCACCTAGTGTGATTGCATGTCTGTTCTTTTCACAAACCACACATGGATCCACCAGTGTCATTGCATGTGTGTTCTTTTCATGAACCACACATGGATACACCAGTGTCATTGCATGTGTGTTCTTTTGATGAACCAGAGCTAGAGTCATTGCACGTCTGTTCTTTCCACAAACCACACATGGATCCACCTAGTGTGATTGCATGTCTATTCTTTCACAAACCACACATGGGTCCACCAGTGTCATTGCATGTGTGTTCTTCTCATGAACCACAACCAGTGTCATTGGATGTATGTTCTTCTCACAAACCACACATGGATCCACCAGTGTCATTGCATGTGTGTTCTTTTCATGAACGACACATGGATACACCAGTGTCATTGCATGTGTGTTCTTTTCATGAACCACAGCTAGAGTCATTTTATGTCTGTTCTTTCCACAAACCACACATGGATCCACCTAGTATGATTTCAAGTCTGCTCTTTCACAAACCACACATGGATCCACTACTGTCATTGCATGTGTGTTCTTCTCATGAACCACAACCAGTGTCATTACATGTATGTTCTTCTCACAAACCACACAAGGATCCACCAGTGTCGTTGCGTGTGTGTTCTTCTCATGAACCACAGTCAGTGTCATTGAATGTCTGTTCTTCTCACAAACCACATAAGTATCAACAAGTGTCATTGCATGTATGTTCCTCTCACAGACCACATAAGGATCCACCAGTGTCATTGGATGTGTGTTCTTCTCATGAACCACACCTGGTTCCACCCAGTGTCATTGCATGTCTGTTCTTTTCATGAACCACAGCTAGAGTCATTGCATGTATGTTCCTTCTTCAAACCACATATGGATCCACCTAGTGTCATTGCATGTCTGTTCTTTTCAAGAACCACACCCAGTGCCATTGCATGTTTGTTCCTCTAAACAAACCACACATGGATCCACCTAGTGTGATTGCATGTCTGTTCTTTTCACAAACCACACATGGATCCACTAGTGTCATCGCATGTGTGTTCTTCTCATGAACCATAGCCAGTGTCATTGCATGTATGTTCTTCTCACACACCACATAAGGATCCACCAGTGTCATTGGATGTGTGTTCTTCTCATGAACCACACATGGATCCACCCAGTGTCATTGCATGTCTGTTCTTTTCACGAACCACAGCTAGAGTCATTGCATGTATCTGCTTAACACAAACCACATATGGATCAACCAGTGTTATTGCGTGTCTGTTCTTTTCATGAACCACACCCAGTGTCATTGCATGTCCGTTCCTCTAAACAAACCACACATGGATCCACCTAGTGTGATTGCATGTCTGTTCTTTTCATGAACTACAACTAGTGTGATTGCATGTCTGTTATTTTCACAAACCACAGATGGATCCACCAGTGTCATTGCATGTATGTTCTTCTCACAAACCACACAAGGATCCACCAGTGTCATTGCATGTGTGTTCTTTTCACAAAGCACACATGGATCCACCAGTGTCATTCTATGTGTGTTCTTTTCATGAACCACAACTAGAGTCATTGCATGTGTGTTCTTCTAAACAAACCACACATGGATCCACCCAGTGTCATTGCATGTTTGTTCCCCTAAACAAACCACACATGGATCCACCTAGTGTGATTGCATGTCTTTTATTTTCACAAACCACACATGGATCCACCTAGTGTGATTGCATGTCTTTTATTTTCACAAACCACACATGGATCCACCACTGTCATTGCATGTCTGTTCTTTTCATGAACCACAACTATAGTCATTGCATGTGTGTTCATCTAAACAAACCACATATGGATCCACCTATTGTGATGGCATGTCTATTCTTTTCACAAACCACACATGGATCCACCAGTGTCATTGCATGTGTGTTATTCTAATGAACAACAGCCAGTGTCACTGCATGTATGTTCTTCTCACAGACCACACATGGATCCACCAGTGTCATTGCATGTCTGTTCTTTTCACAAACCACACATGGATCCACCAGTGTCATTGCATGTGTCTTCTTTACGTGAACCACAACTAGAGTCATCGCATGTGTGTTCTTCTAAACAAACCACACATAGATCCACCTAGTGTGATTGCATGTCTGTTCTTTTCATGAACTACAGCTAGTGTGATTGCATGTCTGTTCTTTTCACAAACCACACATGGATCCACCAGTGTCATTGCATGTATGTTCTTCTCACAAACCACACAAGGATCCACCAGTGTCATTGCATGTGTGTTCTTTTCACAAAGCACACATGGATCCACCTATGTCATTCTATGGGTGTTCTTTTCATGAACCACAACTAGAGTCATTGCATGTGTGTTATTCTAAACAAACCACACATGGATCCACCCAGTGTCATTGCATGTTTGTTCCCCTAAACAAACCACACATGGATCCACCTAGTGTGATTGCATGTCTTTTATTTTCACAAACCACACATGGATCCACCACTGTCATTGCATGTGTGTTCTTCTCATGAACCACAACTATAGTCATTGCATGTGTGTTCTTCTCACAAACCACACAAGGATCCACCGGTGTCATTGCATGTGTGTTCTTTTCACAAACCACACATGGATCCACCAGTGTCATTGCATTTGTATTCTTTTCATGAACCACAACTAGAGTCATTGCATGTGTGTTCTTCTAAAACAAACCACACATGGATCCACCCAGTGTCATTGCATGTATGTTCCCCTAAACAAACCACACATGGATCCACCTAGTGTGATTGCATTTTTGTTCTTTTCACAAACCACACATGGATCTACCAGTGTCATTGAATGTGTGTTAATTTCATGAACCACACATGGATACACCAGTGTCATTGCATGTGTGTTCTTCTCATGAACCACAGCTAGAGTCACTGCATGTCTATTCTTTACACAAACCACACATGGATCCACCTAGTGTGATTGCATGTCTGTTCTTTCACAAACCACACATGGATCCACCAGTGCCATTGCATGTGAGTTCTTCTCATGAACCACAGCCAGTGTCATTGCATTTATGTTACTCTTACAAACCACACAAGGATCCACCGGTGTCATTGCATGTATATTCTTCTCATGAACCACAGCTAGTGTCATTGCATGTCTGTTCTTCTCACAAACCACATAAGTATCCACTAGTTACATTGCATGTCTGTTCTTCTCACAAACCACACATGGATCCACTAGTGTCATTGGATGTGTGTTCCTCTCAACAAACCACACATGGATCCACCAGTGTCATTGCATGTCTGTTCTTTTCATGAACCACAGACAGACTCATTGCATGTATGTTCCTTCCACAAACCACATATGGATCCACCTAGTGTCATTGCATGTTTGTTCTTTTCATGAACCACACACAGTGTCATTGCATGTCTGTTCCTCTAAACAAACCACACATGGACCCCCCTAGTATGATTGCATGTCTGTTCTTTTCACAAACCACACATGGATCCACAAGTGTCATTGCATGTGTGTTCTTCTCATGAACCAGAGCCAGTGTTACTGCATGTATGTTCTTTTCACAGACCACATAAGTATCCACTAGTTTCATTGGATGTGTGTTCTTCTCATGAACCACACATGGATCCACCTAGTGTCATTGCATGTCTATTCTTTTCATGAACCACAGCTAGATTGATTGCATGTATGTGCTTTCCACAAACCACATATGGATCCCCCAGTGTCATTGCATGTCTATTCTTTTCATGAACCACACCCAGTGTCATTGCATGTCTGTTGCTCTAAACAAACCACACATGGATCCACCTAGTGTGATTGCATGTCTGTTCTTTTCACAAACCACACTTGGATCCACCAGTGTCATTGCATGTGTGATCTTTTCATGAACCACAACTAGAGTCATTGCATGTGTGTTCTTCTAAACAAACCACACATGGATCCACCTAGTGTGATTGCTTGTTTGTTCTTTTCACAGACCACACATGGATCCACCTAGGGTGATTGCATGTCTGTTCTTTTCACAAACCACACATGGATCCTCCAGTGTCATTGCATGTGTGTTCTTTTCATGAAACACACATGGATACACCAGTGTCATTGCATGTGTGTTATTTTCATGAACCACAGCTAGAGTCATTGAATGTCTGTTCTTTCCACAAACTACACATGGATCCACCTTGTGTGATTGCATGTCTGTTCTTTCACAAACCACACATGGATCCACTAGTGTCATTGCATGTGTGTTCTTCTCATGAACCACAACTAGTGTCATTGCATGTATGTTCTTCTCACAAACCACACAAGGATCCACCAGTGTCATTGCATGTGTGTTCTTCTCATGAACCACAGCCAGTGTCATTGCATGTCTGTTTTTCGCACAAACCACATAAGTATCCACTAGTGTCATTGCATGTATGTTCTTCTCACAGACCACATAAGGATCCACCAGTGTCATTGGATGTGTGTTCTTATCATGAACCACACATTGATCCACCCATTGTCATTACATGTCTGTTCTTTTCATGAACCACGGCTAGAATCATTGCATGTCTGTTCTTGTCGTGAACCACGGCTAGTGTCATTGCATGTCTGTTCTTTTCATGAACCACTCCTAGTGTCATTGCAGATTTGTTCCTCTAAACAAACCACACATGGATCCACCAGTGTCATTGCATGTCTGTTCTTTTGATGAACCACAGCTAGAGTCATTACATGTCTGTTCCTTGCCCAAACCACATATGGATCCACCAGTGTCATTGCATGTCTGTTCTTTTCATGAACCACACCCAGTGCCATTGCATGTCTGTTCCTTTCACAAACCACACATGGATTCACCTAGTGTGATTGCATGTCTATTCTTTTCACAAACCACACATGGATCCACCAGTGGCATTGCATGTGTGTTCTTCTCATGAACCACAGCTAGTGTCATTGCATGTATGTTCTTCTTACAAACCACACAAGGATCCACCGGTGTCATTGCATGTGTGTTCTTTTCACAAACCACACATGGATCCACCAGTGTCATTGCATGTGTGTTCTTTTCATGAACCACAACTAGAGTCATTTCGTGTGTGTTCTTCTAAACAAACCACACATGGATCCACCCAGTGTCATTGCATGTCTGTTCCTCTAAACAAACCACACATGGATCCACCTAGTGTGATTGCATGTCTGTTCTTCTCACAAACCACACATGGATCCACTAGTGTCATTGCATGTGTGTTCTTTTCATGAACGACACATGGATACACCAGTGTCATTGCATGTGTGTTCTTTTCATGAACCACAGCTAGAGTCATTTTATGTCTATTCTTTCCACAAACCACACATGGATCCACCTAGGATGATTTCATGTCTGCTCTTTCACAAACCACACATGGATCCACTAGTGTCATTGCATGTGTGTTCTTCTCATGAACCACAGCCAGTGTCATTACATGTATGTTCTTCTCACAAACCACACAAGGATCCACCAGTGTCGTTGCATGTGTGTTCTTCTCATGAACCACAGTCAGTGTCATCGAATGTCTGTTCTTTTCACAAA
This sequence comes from Avena sativa, assembly GCA_916181665.1. Taxonomy (NCBI): domain Eukaryota; kingdom Viridiplantae; phylum Streptophyta; class Magnoliopsida; order Poales; family Poaceae; genus Avena; species Avena sativa. The sequence continues at coordinate 203,523,326 of OV702290.1, forward strand.
CCGCATAAGTATCCACAAGTGCCATTTCATGTATGTTCTTCTCACGGACCACATAAGGATCCACCAGTGTCATTGGATGTGTGTTCTTCTCATGAACCACACCTGGATCCACCCAGTGTCATTGCATGTCTGTTCTTTTCATGAACCACAGCTAGAGTCATTGCATGTATGTTCCTTCCAAAAACCACATATGGATCCACCTAGTGTCATTGCATGTCTGTTCTTTTCATGAACCACACCCAGTGTCATTGCATGTCTGTTCCTCTAAACAAACCACACATGGACCCACCTAGTGTGATTGCATGTATATTCTTTTCACAAACCACACATGGATCCACCAGTGTCATCGCATGTGTGTTCTTCTCATGAACCATAGCCAGTGTCATTGCATGTATGTTGTTCGCACAGACCACATAAGGATCCACCGGTGTCATTGGATGTGTGTTCTTCTCATGAACCACACATGGATCCACCCAGTGTCATTGCATGTCTGTTCTTTTCACGAACCACAACTAGAGTCATTGCATGTATGTGCTTAAAACAAACCACATATGGATCCACCAGTGTTATTGCATGTCTGTTCTTTTCATGAACCACACGCATTGTCATTGCATGTCCGTTCCTCTAAACAAACCACACATGGATCCACCTAGTGTGATTGCATGTCTGTTCTTTTTACAAACCACACATGGATCCACCAGTGTCATTGCATGTGTGTTCTTTACATGAACCACAACTAGAGTCATAGCATGTGTGTTCTTCTAAACAAACCACACATGGATCCACCTAGTGTGATTGCATGTCTGTTCTTTTCATGAACTACAGCCAGTGTGATTGCATGTCTGTTCTTTTCACAAACCACACATGGATCCACCAGTGTCATTGCATGTATGTTCTTCTCACAAACCACACAAGGATCCACCAGTGTCATTGGATGTGTGTTCTTCTCATGAACCACACCTGGATCCACCCAGTGTCATTCTATGTGTGTTCTTTTCATGAACCACAACTAGAGTCATTGCATGTGTGTTCTTCTAAACAACCCACACATGGATCCACCCAGTGTCATTGCATGTTTGTTCCCCTAAACAAACCACACATGGATCCACCTAGTGTGATTGCATGTCTTTTATGTTCACAAACCACACATGGATCCACCACTGTCATTGCATGTGTGTTCTTTTCATGAACCACAACTATAGTCATTGCATGTGTGTTCTTCTAAACAAACCACATATGGATCCAGCTATTGTGATTGCATGTCTGTTCTTTTCAGAAACCACACATGGATCCACCAGTGTCATTGCATGTGTGTTCTTCCAATGAACCACAGCCAGTGTCATTGCATGTATGTTCTTCTCACAGACCACACATGGATCCACCAGTGCCATTGCATGTGTGTTCTTCTCATGAACCACACATGGATCCACTAGTGTCATTGCATGTGTGTTCTTCTCATGAACCACAACCAGTGTTATTGCATGTATGTTCTTCTCACAAACCACACAAGGATCCACCAGTGTCATTGCATGTGTGTTCTTTTCACAAACCACACATGGATCCACCAGTGTCATTGCATGTGTGTTCTTTTCATGAACCACGACTAGAGTCATTGCATGTGTGTTCTTCTAAACAACCCACACATGGATCCATCCAGTGTCATTGCATGTTTGTTCCCCTAAACAAACCACACATGGATCCACCTAGTGTGATTGCATGTCTGTTCTTTTCACAAACGACACATGGATCCACCAGTGTCATTGCATGTGTGTTCTTTTCATGAACCACAACTAGAGTCATTGCATGTGTGTTCTTCTAAACAAACCACACATGGATCCACCTAGTGTGATTGCATGTATGTTCTTTTCATGAACTACAACCAGTGTGATTGCATGTCTGATCTTTTCACAAACCACACATGGATCCACAAGTGTCATTGCATGTATGTTCTTCTCACAAACCACACAAGGATGCACCAGTGTCATTGCATGTGTGTTCTTTTCACAAATGACACATGGATCCACCAGTGTCATTCTATGTGTGTTCTTTTCATGAACCACAACTAGAGTCATTGCATGTGTGTTCTTCTAAACAAAACACACATGGATCCACCCAGTGTCATTGCATGTCTGTTCCCCTAAACAAACCACACATGGATCCACCTAGTGTGATTGCATGTCTTTTATTTTCACAAACCACACATGAATCCACCAGGTTTTTGCATGTGTGTTCTTTTCACGAACCACAACTATAGTCATTGCATGTGTGTTCTTGTAAACAAACCACACATGGATCCACCTATTGTGATTGCATGTCTGTTCTTTTCACAAACCACACATGGATCCACCAGTGTCATTGCATGTGTGTTCTTCTAATGAACCACAGCTAGTGTCATTGCATGTATGTTCTTCTCGCAGACCACACATGGATCCACCAGTGTCATTGCATGGGTGTTCTTCTCACGAACCACACATGGATCCACCAGTGTCATTGCATGTCTGTTCTTTTCATGAACCACACGTAGTGTGATTGCATGTCTGTTCCTTCTACAAACCACAGTTGGATCCACTAGTATCATTGCATGTGTGTTCTTCTCATGAACCACAACTAGTGTTATTGCATGTATGTTGTTCTCACAAACCACACAAAGATCCACCGGTGTCATTGCATGTGTGTTCTTTTCACAAACCACACATGGATACACCAGTGTCATTGCATGTGTGTTCTTTTCATGAACCACAACTAGAGTCATTTCATGTGTGTTCTTCTAAGAAAACCACACATGGATCCACTCAGTGTCATTGCATGTTTGTTCCCCTAAACAAACCACACATGGATCCACCTAGTGTGATTGCATGTGTGTTCTTTTCACAAACCACACATGGATCCACCAGTGTCATTGCATGTGTGTTCTTTTCATGAACCACAACTAGAGTCATTTCGTGTGTGTTCTTCTAAACAAACCACACATGGATCCACCCAGTGTCATTGCATGTCTGTTCCTCTAAACAAACCACACATGGATCCACGTAGTGTGATTGCATGTCTGTTCTTTTCACAAACCACACATGGATCCACAAGTGTCATCGCATGTGTGTTCTTCTCATGAACCATAGCCAGTGTCATTGCATGTATGTTCTTCTCACAGACCACATAAGGATCCATCAGTGTCATTGGATGTGTGTTTTTCTCATGAACCACACATGGATCCACCCAGTTTCATTGCATGTCTGTTCTTTTCACGAAGCACAGCTAGAGTCATTGCATGTATGTGCTTAACACAAACCACATATGGATCCACCAGTGTTATTGCATGTCTGTTCTTTTCATGAGCCACACCCATTGTCATTGCATGTCCGTTTCTCTAAACAAACCACACATGGATCCACCTAGTGTGATTGCATGTCTGTTCTTTTCACAAACCACACATGGATCCACCAGTGTCATTGCATGTGTGTTCTTTACATGAACCACAACTAGAGTCATAGCATGTGTGTTCTTCTAAACAAACCACACATGGATCCACCTAGTGTGATTGCATGTCTGTTCTTTTCATGAACTACAGCCAGTGTGATTGCATGTCTGTTCTTTTCACAAACCACACAAGGATCCACCAGTGTCATTGCATGTATGTTCTTCTCACAAACCACACAAGGATCCACCAGTGTCATTGCATGTGTGTTCTTTTCACAAAGCACACATGGATCCACCAGTGTCATTCTGTGTGTGTTCTTTTCATGAACCACAACTAGAGTCATTGCATGTGTGTTCTTCTAAACAAACCACACATGGATCCACCTAGTGTCATTGCATGTTTGTTCCCCTAAACAAACCACACATGGATCCACCTAGTGTGATTGCATGTCTGTTCTTTTCACAAACGACACATGGATCCACCAGTGTCATTGCATGTGTGTTCTTTTCATGAACCACAACTAGAGTCATTGCATGTCTTTTATTTTAACAAACCACACATGGATCCACCACTGTCATTGCATGTGTGTTCTTTTCATGAACCACAACTATAGTCATTGCATGTGTATTCTTCTAAACAAACCACATATGGATCCACCTATTGTGATTGCATGTCTGTTCTTTTCAGAAACCACACATGGATCCACCAGTGTCATTGCATGTGTGTTCTTCTAATGAACCACAGCCAGTGTCATTGCATGTATGTTCTTCTCACAGACCACACATGGATCCACCAGTGTCATTGCATGTGTGTTCTTCTCATGAACCACACATGGATCCACTAGTGTCATTGCATGTGTGTTCTTCTCATGAACCACAACCAGTGTTATTGCATGTATGTTCTTCTCACAAACCACACATGGATCCACCTAGTGTGATTGCATGTCTGTTCTTCTCACAAACCACACATGGATCCAACAGTGTCATTGCATGTGTGTTCTTTTCATGAACGACACATGGATACACCAGTGTCATTGCATGTGTGTTCTTTTCATGAACCACAGCTAGAGTCATTTTATGTCTGTTCTTTCCACAAACCACACATGGATCCACCTAGTATGATTCCATGTCTGCTCTTTCACAAACCACACATGGATCCACTAGTGTCATTGCATGTGTGTTCTTCTCATGAACCACAGCCAGTGTCATTACATGTATGTTCTTCTCACAAACCACACAAGGATCCACCAGTGTCGTTGCATGTGTGTTCTTCTCATGAACCACAGTCAGTGTTATTGAATGTCTGTTCTTTTCACAAACCACATAAGTATCCACAAGTGTCATTTCATGTATGTTCTTCTCACAGACCACATAAGGATCCACCAGTGTCATTGGATGTGTGTTCTTCTCATGAACCACACCTGGATCCACCCAGTGTCATTGCATGTCTGTTCTTTTCATGAACCACAGCTAGAGTCATTGCATGTATGTTCCTTCCAAAAACCACATATGGATCCACCTAGTGTCATTGCATGTCTGTTCTTTTCATGAACCACACCCAGTGTCATTGCATGTCTGTTCCTCTAAACAAACCACACATGGATCCACCTAGTGTGATTGCATGTATATTCTTTTCACAAACCACACATGGATCCACCAGTGTCATCGCATGTGTGTTCTTCTCATGAACCATAGCCAGTGTCATTGCATGTATGTTCTTCTCACAGACCACATAAGGATCCATCGGTGTCATTGGATGTGTGTTCTTCTCATGAACCACACATGGATCCACCCAGTTTCATTGCATGTCTGTTCTTTTCACGAACCACAGCTAGAGTCATTGCATGTATGTGCTTAAAACAAACCACATATGGATCCACCAGTGTTATTGCATGTCTGTTCTTTTCATGAACCACACGCATTGTCATTGCATGTCCGTTCCTCTAAACAAACGACACATGGATCCACCTAGTGTGATTGCATGTCTGTTCTTTCTACAAACCACACATGGATCCACCAGTGTTCTTTACATGAACCACAACTAGAGTCATAGCATGTGTGTTCTTCTAAACAAACCACACATGGATCCACCTAGTGTGATTGCATGTCTGTTCTTTTCATGAACTACAGCCAGTGTGATTGCATGTCTGTTCTTTTCACAAACCACACATGGATCCACCAGTGTCATTGCATGTATGTTCTTCTCACAAACTACACAAGGATCCACCAGTGTCATTGCATGTGTTTTCTTTTCACAAAGCACACATGGATCCACCAGTGTCATTCTATGTGTGTTCTTTTCATGAACCACAACTAGAGTCATTGCATGTGTGTTCTTCTAAACAAACCACACATGGATCCACCCAGTGTCATTGCATGTTTGTTCCCCTAAACAAACCACACATGGATCCACCTAGTGTGATTGCATGTCTTTTATGTTCACAAACCACACTTGGATCCACCACTGTCACTGCATGTGTGTTCTTTTCATGAACCACAACTATAGTCATTGCATGTGTGTTCTTCTAAACAAACCACATATGGATCCAGCTATTGTGATTGCATGTCTGTTCTTTTCAGAAACCACACATGGATCCACCAGTGTCATTGCATGTGTGTTCTTCTAATGAACCACAGCCAGTGTCATTGCATGTATGTTCTTCTCACAGACCACACATGGATCCACCAGTGTCATTGCATGTGTGTTCTTCTCATGAACCACACATGGAACCACTAGTGTCATTGCATGTGTGTTCTTCTCATGAACCACAACCAGTGTTATTGCATGTATGTTCTTCTCACAAACCACACAAGGATCCACCAGTGTCATTGCATGTGTGTTCTTTTCACAAACCACACATGGATCCACCAGTGTCATTGCATGTGTGTTCTTTTCATGAACCACAACTAGAGTCATTGCATGTGTGTTCTTCTAAACAACCCACACATGGATCCATCCAGTGTCATTGCATGTTTGTTCCCCTAAACAAACCACACATGGATCCACCTAGTGTGATTGCATGTCTGTTCTTTTCACAAACGACACATGGATCCACCAGTGTCATTGCATGTGTGTTCTTTTCATGAACCACAACTAGAGTCATTGCATGTGTGTTCTTCTAAACAAACCACACATGGATCCACCTAGTGTGATTGCATGTATGTTCTTTTCATGAACTACAACCAGTGTGATTGCATGTCTGATCTTTTCACAAACCACACATGGATCCACCAGTGTCATTGCATGTATGTTCTTCTCACAAACCACACAAGGATCCACCAGTGTCATTGCATGTGTGTTCATTTCACAAATGACACATGGATCCACCAGTGTCATTCTATGTGTGTTCTTTTCATGAACCACAACTAGAGTCATTGCATGTGTGTTCTTCTAAATAAACCACACATGGATCCACCCAGTGTCATTGCATGTCTGTTCCCCTAAACAAACCACACATGGATCCACCTAGTGTGATTGCATGTCTTTTATTTTCACAAACCACACATGAATCCACCAGTGTTTTTGCATGTGTGTTCTTTTCATGAACCACAACTATAGTCATTGCATGTGTGTTCTTGTAAACAAACCACACATGGATGCACCTATTGTGATTGCATGTCTGTTCTTTTCACAAACCACACATGGATCCAACAGTGTCATTGCATGTGTGTTCTTGTAATGAACCACAACTAGTGTCATTGCATGTATGTTCTTCTCGCAGACCACACATGGATCCACCAGTGTCATTGCATGGGTGTTCTTCTCACGAACGACACATCGATCCACCAGTGTCATTGCATGTCTGTTCTTTTCATGAACCACACGTAGTGTGATTGCATGTCTGTTCCTTCCACAAACCATAGATGGATCCACTAGTATCATTGCAAATGTGTTCTTCTCATGAACCACAACCAGTGTTATTGCATGTATTTTGTTCTCACAAACCACACAAGGATCCACCGGTGTCATTGCATGTGTGTTCTTTTCACAAACCACACATGGATCCACCAGTGTCATTGCATGTGTGTTCGTTTCATGAACCACAACTAGAGTCATTTCATGTGTGTTCTTCTAAACAAACGACACATGGATCCACCCAGTGTCATTGCATGTTTGTTCCCCTAAACAAACCACACATGGATCCACCTAGTGTGATTTATGTTTGTTCTTTTCACAAACCACACATGGATCCACCAGTGTCATTGCATGTGTGTTCTTTTCATGAACCACAACTAGAGTCATTTCGTGTGTGTTCTTCTAAACAAACCACACATGGATCCACCCAGTGTCATTGCATGTCTGTTCCTCTAAACAAACCACACATGGATCCACGTAGTGTGATTGCATGTCTGTTCTTTTCACAAACCACACATGGATCCACAAGTGTCATCGCATGTGTGTTCTTCTCTTGAACCATAGCCAGTGTCATTGCATGTATGTTCTTCGCACAGACCACATAAGGATCCATCAGTGTCATTGGATGTGTGTTCTTCTCATGAACCACACATGGATCCACCCAGTGTCATTGCATGTCTGTTCTTTTCACGAACCACAGCTAGAGTCATTGCATGTATGTGCTTAACACAAACCACATATGGATCCACCAGTGTTATTGCATGTCTGTTCTTTTCATGAGCCACACCCATTGTCATTGCATGTCCGTTCCTCTAAACAAACCACACATGGATCCACCTAGTGTGATTGCATGTCTGTTCTTTTCACAAACCACACATGGATCCACCAGTGTCATTGCATGTGTGTTCTTTACATTAACCACAACTAGAGTCATAGCATGTGTGTTCTTCTAAACAAACCACACATGGATCCACCTAGTGTGATTGCATGTCTGTTCTTTTCATGAACTATAGCCAGTGTGATTGCATGTCTGTTCTTTTCACAAACCACACATGGATCCACTAGTGTCATTGCATGTATGTTCTTCTCACAAACCACACAAGGATCCACCAGTGTCATTGCATGTGTGTTCTTTTCACAAAGCACACATGGATCCACCAGTGTCATTCTATGTGTGTTCTTTTCATGAACCACAACTAGAGTCATTGCATGTGTGTTCTTCTAAACAAACCACACATGGATCCACCTAGTGTCATTGCATGTTTGTTCCCCTAAACAAACCACACATGGATCCACCTAGTGTGATTGCATGTCTGTTCTTTTCACAAACGACACATGGATCCACCAGTGTCATTGCATGTGTGTTCTTTTCATGAACCACAACTAGATTCATTGCATGTCTTTTATTTTCACAAACCACACATGGATCCACCACTGTCATTGCATGTGTGTTCTTTTCATGAACCACAACTATAGTCATTGCATGTGTGTTCTTCTAAACAAACCACATATGGATCCACCTATTGTGATTGCATGTCTGTTCTTTTCAGAAACCACACATGGATCCACCAGTGTCATTGCATGTGTGTTCTTCTAATGAACCACAGCCAGTGTCATTGCATGTATGTTCTTCTCACAGACCACACATGGATCCACCAGTGTCATTGCATGTGTGTTCTTCTCATGAACCACACATGGATCCACTAGTGTCATTGCACGTGTGTTCTTCTCATGAACCACAACTAGTGTTATTGCATGTATGTTCTTCTCACAAACCACACAAGGATCCACCAGTGTCATTGCATGTGTGTTCTTTTCACAAACCACACATGGATCCACCAGTGTTATTGCATGTGTGTTCTTTTCATGAACCACAACTAGAGTCATTGCATGTGTGTTCTTCTAAACAACCCACACATGGATCCACCCAGTGTCATTGCATGGTTGTTCCCCTAAACAAACCACACATGGATCCACCTAGTGTGATTGCATGTCTGTTCTTTTCACAAACGACACATGGATCCACCAGTGTCATTGCATGTGTGTTCTTTTCATGAACCACAACTAGAGTCATTGCATGTGTGTTCTTCTAAACAAACCACACATGGATCCACCTAGTGTGATTGCATGTATGTTCTTTTCATGAACTACAGCCAGTGTGATTGCATGTCTGTTCTTTTCACAAACCACACATGGATCCACCAGTGTCATTGCATGTATATTCTTCTCACAAACCACACAAGGATCCACCAGTGTCATTGGATGTGTGTTCTTTTCACAAACCACACATGGATCCACCAGTGTCATTCTATGTGTGTTCTTTTCTTGAACCACAACTAGAGTCATTGCATGTGTGTTCTTCTAAACAAACCACACATGGATCCACCTAGTGTAATTGCATGTTTGTTCCCCTAAACAAACCACACATGGATCCACCTAGTGTGATTGCATGTATTTTATTTTCACAAACCACACATGGATCCACCAGTGTCATTGCATGTGTGTTCTTCTCATGAACCACACATGGATCCACTAGTGTCATGGCATGTGTGTTCTTCTCATGAAACACAACCAGTGTTATTGCATGTATGTTCTTCTCACAAACCACACAAGGATCCACCAGTGTCATTGCATGTGTGTTCTTTTCACAAACCACACATGGATCCACTAGTGTCATGGCATGTGTGTTCTTTTCATGAACCACAACTAGAGTCATTGCATGTGTGTTCTTCTAAACAACCCACACATGGATCCACCCAGTGTCATTGCATGTTTGTTCCCCTAAACAAACCACACATGGATCCACCTAGTGTGATTGCATGTCTGTTCTTTTCACAAACGACACATGGATCCACCAGTGTCATTGCATGTGTGTTCTTTTCATGAACCACAACTAGAGTCATTGCATGTGTGTTCTTCTAAACAAACCACACATGGATCCACCTAGTGTGATTGCATGTATGTTCTTTTCATGAACTACAGCCAGTGTGATTGCATGTATGTTCTTTTCACAAACCACACATGGATCCACCAGTGTCATTACATGTATGTTATTCTCACAAACCACACAAGGATCCACCAATGTCATTGCATGTGTGTTCTTTTCACAAACCACACATGGATCCACCAGTGTCATTCTATGTGTGTTCTTTTCATGAACCACAACTAGATCATTGCATGTGTGTTCTTCTAAAAAAACCACACATGGATCCACCCAGTGTCATTGCATGTCTGTTCCCCTAAACAAACCACACAAGGATCCACCTAGTGTGATTGTATGTCTTTTATTTTCACAAACCACACATGGATCCACCAGTGTCATTGCATGTGTGTTCTTTTCATGAACCACAACTATAGTCATTGCATGTGTGTTCTTCTAAACAAACCACACATGGATCCACCTATTGTAATTGCATGTCTGTTCTTTTCACAAACCACACATGGATCCACCAGTGTCATTGCATGTGTGTTCTTCTAATGAACCACAGCTAGTGTCATTGCATGTATGTTCTTCTCGCAGACCACACATGGATCCACCAGTGTCATTAAATGGGTGTTCTTCTCACGAACCACACATGGATCCACCAGTGTCTTTGCATGTCTGTTCTTTTCATGAACCACACGTAGTGTGATTGCATGTCTGTTCCTTCCACAAACCACAGATGGATCCACTAGTGTCATTGCATGTGTGTTCTTCTCATGAACCACAACCAGTGTTATTGCATGTATGTTGTTCTCACAAACCACACAAGGATCCACCAGTGTCATTGCATGTGTGTTCTTTTCACAAACCACACATGGATCCACCAGTGTCATTGCATGTGTGTTCTTTTCATGAACCACAACTAGAGTCATTTCATGTGTGTTCTTCTAAACAAACCACACATGGATCCACCCAGTGTCATTGCATGTTTGTTCCCCTAAACAAACCACACATGGATCCACCTAGTGTGATTGCATGTCTGTTCTTTTCACAAACCACACATGGATCCACCAGTGTCATTGCATGTGTGTTCTTTTCATGAACCACACATGGATACACCAGTGTCATTGCATGTGTGTTCTTTTCATGAACCACAGCTAGAGTCATTGCATGTCTGTTCTTTCCACAAACCACACATGGATCCACCTAGTGTGATTGCATGTCTGTTCTTTCACAAACCACACATGGGTCCACCAGTGTCATTGCATGTGTGTTCTTCTCATGAACCACAACCAGTGTCATTGGATGTATGTTCTTCTCACAAACCACACAAGGATCCACCAGTGTCGTTCCATGTGTGTTCTTCTCATGAACCACACATGGATCCACCAGTGTCATTGCATGTCTGTTCTTTTCATGAACCACAGCTAGAGTCATTGCATGTCCGTTCTTCTCACAAACCACATATGGATCCACCAGTGTCATTGCATGTATGTTCCTTTCATGAACCACATCCAGTGTCATTGCATGTGTGTTCTTCTCATGAACCACACATGGATCCACCACTGTCATTGCATGTGTGTTCTTTTCATGAACCACGGCTAGAGTCATTGCTTGTCTGTTCTTTCCACAAACCACACATGGATCCACCTAGTGTGATTGCATGTCTGTTCTTCTCATGGACCATAGCCAGTTTCATTGCATGTCTTTTCTTCTCACAAACCACATAAGGATCCACCAGCGTCATTGGATGTGTGTTCTTCTCATGAACCACACATGGATCCACCAGTGTCATTGCATGTTTGTTCTTTTCATGAACCATAGCTAGAGTCATTGCATGTCCGTTCTTTCCACAAACCACATATGGATCCACCAGTGTCATTGCATGTATGTTCTTTTCATGAACTACATCTAGTGTCATTGGATGTGTGTTCTTTTCATGAACCACACCCAGTGCCATTGGATGTGTGTTCTTTTCATGAACCACACCCAGTGTCATTGGATGTGTGTTCTTCACACAAACCACACATGGATCCACCAGTGTCATTGCATGTGTGTTCTTCTCATGAACCACACATGGATCCACCTAGTGTGATTGCATGTTTATTCTTTTCACAAACCACATATGGATCCACCAGTGTCATTGCATGTCTGTTTTTTTCACAAACCAGATATGGATCCTAATTAACCTTAGGAGAGCCCTAACCTTAGCCCCCCAATGGGTGGCTGTTAGACCGAGTCTTCTAGAAGGCACGCCCTAACACAGTTGTTCTGCTTGACGATTGTTACATACCGTTCGATCGGGGCGCTTGGACGATTGGGATGGTCTTCGTGAGAGTGATCCGCGAGTAGGCTGTTCTACGGCATGATTAGCCACGCTTGCTCTGGACAAACTAGCAACACCGGGCACTCCCCTGTTGCGAGTGTCATGACTCACGAGTTCAGTGGGCCACATCCCAGTGTCACGTCCCCATTACTTCTCTTCCTCCCCGTACTTCTCACCTTCCCCTCGAAGCCACGTTCCCCACTTCACTCCCATCCTGGCGTAGCCGCAACCTGACGGCACGTCCATCCCAATCCCCTCTCCGGCAGCCACCCCCTCCCCTCTCGCCATGGGTTCAAGGGGATATGGCGAGGTAACGCATCGTGACGACAGGGACGGCGATTTCGATGTGAGTCGTCTCATCTCTATCTCTATCATCTGTGGCTAGTTATCTATTTTTTGAGCTAGATCTACTCTGTTTACTCATGCGTGTATGATGTGTTAGGCCAACCAGACGATGTATGACTCCGACTATCATGGTTTAGTGGATGAAGACAGTCCTCTGCTATGTAAACATGGACATCTGCCTGCTAAACTTGTAGCGTTCGAAAGACAGTCCTCTGCTATGTAAACATGGATGAAGACAGTCCTCTGCTATGTAAACATGGACATCCACGGTGTCAAGGATATCGTGCAATGATGCAAGGAGGAAGTTGCGGTGTTGTCAAATGGGTAGACCCAGAGTGGCCCAAATCGATGCAGAAAACACTGGACAAACTATGGGATATGACTGTTGTATTGAAAGAATCCATAGTCATCTCACTTCTTGACAGTGTTGAGATGAAGCTATGGGACCCAGTTGACACGACCAAGATTAACCGAGATCTTAGGAGGGTACAAGACAAGGTTAGCAAAGTCGAGAAGGAGAGGGACGTGGTGTTGGCCCTGAAGGCTAAAGTAGAGCAAGAACTGACTCAAGCAAGGACTGATCTTCACCAAGCCAAAGTCCTACAGTTCACAACTGCTCCCCCCGTTCCAAAATATAAGATGTTTTAGCTTTGTGAAGGTGATGAATCTAGACCCTTTTTAGTGTGTAGATTCACTCCGGACCTCTCCGAACCTACATAGTAAAACAGGTCTAGATACATTAGCTTTACAAAGCTAAAACATCTTATATTTTGAAATGGAGGGAGTACGAGTATTGACAAGTGCATGAGGAAAAATACAGAGAAACAATTGAATCTGTGCAAGGAAGATGCTAAAATGAAGGAGCAGACGAATCGATCCTTGCTCTCGTAGGAAGATGCGCACCGGGCTAAGATTAGGAAGATCAAGGAGATGTGTGATAACTAGTTCTAATTATCTTGAGCTCCGTGCTTTTTAAGTTTTAATAGTAGTACTTGTTAACCTAGCAGTCTGAACTAGTGGTCCCAGAGTCCTCGGAGGAAATTTTTTTGCTCTCCCGTTAGTCTGTCTTAACCCTGCATCACTTCCTTTTGCTGATCATGGTGGTATTATGAAATTGGTGGTTTGTTTAAAAATAATATACGTGGATTGTGCCGCATGCAAATGGCACAGCCACAATTTATAAAGTGGAAGCACGTACACTCGGTTAATGGAGATCCGGGAGCTTCGCCAGATGCAGGGAGTGCAGGAGCAGGGAGGCGGTGAGATTGACGGGATCAAGCGTCTGGGCATTATCGGTTGCCATTGCTGTTTATGTTGCCAGTCGTTGTGAAGCATCTGAAATAAGTTGCTGCTTCGTGGAGTGTGGCAGCTTAAATAATTTATTTCTGGGCCACTTACATTCAGTCGTATTTGGAGACCTCCTGCCCCTCATCAGTCGTGGAACCGGTGCTACGTGTTTTCAGATAGCAGTGGCACATTCACAATTTCAGATTCAACTACTGACTCGGGCGTTTCTAAATCTTAAGTCGCGGTACATTTTACTCAGAGAACGTGGGTAGATTGTTTCGCCCAGCAACGTGCCACACACAGAGCTCCAGAATTTAACATAATTACATATATAGGTTAAAGTTCAACACATTACTATGCATCTTCATTGCCAGCAGCATTCTTCCGCAGGCTGGGTGCCAAGCCTTCACGTCCACTGGCTTCTTCATTTTCTGCCTTCTTCCTCTTCCTCGGTGCCAATTTTCTTAGCTTCACGTACTCTGCATCGCCGGGACAATAGGCACCAGAATCGTGTCTAGCATCATCTTTCCACTTGTTTTTAATTTCTTCGAGCAGCAAAATGACTGACCCGACAGTCATGTTTCTAACCTTGTGGCGCTTCCTGTCAAAGAAACAAGACTGTTGCATAACTTCCCAATATCTATAGAGTAAATAAAGAAAAAATTACAATTCAGCACAAACATGCGAACCCCAAGAGACATTTGCTTACCAGGAGCTAATTGGGTAGCAACCACCCTGTCCAAGAATAGAAGAGCAACTCCCAGTTGCAGCAGCTTCCACATCTAGTACATCACAATTCAGCTCAAACATGGCAGCCGAAGCATACCTTTTCATCAACCCAATTAGCTGACTGTCACACGTTAGAGGAACCATGATGCCACATTCATCCATGAAGCTGAACTTTGCAGTCTTAATTTATCATGATTACGCAGAGCAGCAACCATACCAGATATAGTGCAGATATGCGTAGGCACTTCTTCCATCGTGATACAATGGTGTCCATACCACTTGCCCTTAGAGTCGTACCTGTAGAGGACTACCGTAACCAGATAAGGGGGGTCCACGGAGATCCCACTTGACAGAAAACTGTGGACAAAATATGTTTGTCAGTGTTGGGCTAACAAACAATTTGAGGTTCAGTAGCCAGCTAGCAGTTATAATTAGTGCGAATAGCAAAGAGAAGGGTCGCTCACCCGCTTGTAGCCAGAACTTCTTCTTACTTGTTAGTAGGATCTGCCATCCTCCGAGCTGCTCGGCTCGTCGGTGGCGGAGGCGGGCTAGAGCCTCGCAACGGCAGCTACGACATGCGCCATTGGAGCTCGGGATCAGCGACTGGGCGCAGCAACTTGGCGCTGGAAGTCAAATGTCCGAAGGGATCGTCCTGCCTGGAGGGTGGATTCCGATGCCGCCGGTGCTAGGGGAAAGGTGGGAATGGATTTGTGAAATTGGTCAACGCATCCAATCCACTTATCTACTCGATTTGCCTAAGATCTTGCCGCGTTGGTGCTCGCATCACGGACAGATGACCGACATGAGGGTCCCGATCGTCTACTTCACAGGGCAGTTTACCGGAATGTTCAAATTTGGCAGGGGTGAGATGAGTTTTCCTCGAAATGGCCCCTCTCTAGTTGGCGGCCCAACATTTCGAAACGCGGCAATTTCAGGCAACTTAGGTACCACCATGCGCTGGCCTGCGAACTTTGGTACCGCAAACGAAAAGGCCCCATTACATGTGTGTTCTTTTCATAAACCACATGGATCCACTAGAGTTCATTGGATGTGTGTGTATTAGTGTGCATCATTGTGCTTTTATGAAAAGAACACATGTAGTGATGCCACCATAGCATGTGGTGTCCAACCATTTCCATAAACCCTAGCAGCATGCTAGGATTCAATTGCAGCATGCATTCTACCACCATGTTGAAAGATGCTGCATCACCACACCTCATTGGATGTGTGTGTGTGTGTGTGTTAGTGTGCATCATTGTGGTTGTGGAAAAGAACATATGCAGTGATTCCACCACAGCATGTGTGTTCTTTTCATTAACCACAAGGATCCACTAGAGTTCATTGCGTGTGTGTTCTTTTCATAAACCACATGGATCCACTAGAGTTCATTGCATGTGTGTTCTTTTCATAAACCACATGGATCCTGTAGAGTTCATTGGATGTGTGTGTATAAGTGTGCATCATTGTGGTTTTGGGAAAAGAACACATGCCGTGATGCCACCACAACATGTGGTGTCCAACCATGTCCATGAACCCTGGCAACATGCTATGATTCATCTCCAGCATGCATTCTACCACCAGCTTGAAAGATGTTGCATCACCACACCTAATTGGATGTGTGTGTGTGTTAGTTTGCATCATTATGGTTCTCGAAAAGAACATATGCAGTGATGCCACCACATCATGTGTGTTCTTTTCATAAACCACATGGATTCACTAGAGTTCATTGCATGTGTGTGCTTTTCATAAACCACATGGATCAACTAGAGTTCATTGCATGCGTGTTCTTTTCATAAACCACATGGATCCACTAGAGTTCATTGCATGTATGTGCTTTTCATAAAACACATGGATCCACTAGAGTTCATTGCATGCGTGTTCTTTTCATAAACCACATGGATCCACTAGAGTTCATTGCATGTGTGTGCTTTTCATAAACCACATGGATCCACTAGAGTTCATTGCATGCGTGTTCTTTTCATAAACCACATGGATCCACTAGAGTTTATTGGATGTGTGTGTGTGTTTATCAGTGTGCATCATTGTGGTTTTAGGAAGAGAACACATGCAGTGATGCCACTCCAGCATGTGGTGTCCAACTATGTCCAGGAACCATGGCAACATGCTCGGACTCAACTGCAGCATGCATTCTACCACCATCTTGAAAGATGCTGCATCACCACACCTCATTGGATATGGGTGTGTATCAGTGTGCATTATTGTGGTTTTAGGACAAGAACACATGAAGTGATGCCACCAGAGCATGTGTGTTCTTTTCATAAACCACATGGATCCACTAGAGTTCATTGCATGTGTGTTCTTTTCATAAACCACATGGATCCACTAAAGTTCATTGCATGTGTGTTCTTTTCATAAACCACATGGATCCACTAGAGTTCAATGGATGTGTGTGTGTATCAGTGTGCATCATTGTGGTTTTAGGAAAAGAACACATGCAATGATGCTTCTCTAGCATGTGGTGTGCAACCTTGTCCAGGAACCCTGGCAGTATGCTGGAATTCAACTACAGCATGCATTCTACCACCAGCTTGAAAGATTTTGCATCACCACATGTCATTGGATGTGAGTGTGTGTATAAGTGTGCATCATTGTAGTTTTAGGAAAAGAACACATGCAGTGATGCCACCATAGCACGTGTGTTCTTTTCTTAAACCACATAGATCCACTAGAGTTCATTGCATGTGTGTTGTTTTCATAAACCACATGGATCCACTAGAGTTCATTGCATGTGTGTTCTTTTCATAAACCACATGGATCCACTAGAGTTCATTGCATGTGTGTTCTTTTCATAAACCACATGGATCCACTAGAGTTCATTGGAAGTGTGTGTGTATCAGTGTGCATCATTGTGGTTTTATGAAGAAAACTCATGTAGTGGAGAATATCATTTGCGGAACGAAAGTTGGGGCGCCCAGGTGATAACCCACAAGTATAGGGGATCGAGTGTAGCCTTTTCGATAAGTAAGTGTGTTGAACCTAACGAGGAGCTAAAGGTAGGATAAATGTTCTCTCAAGTTCTATCAACCACTGATACAACTCTACACACACTAAACTTTTGCATTATCTAGGAAATAAAAATAGAGCAACAATACGAGTAATGGAGATAGCTTTGCATGATAATAAATAACAAGAAAGTAAAGCCAGTTGATAAAGCAATAAAATACACTAAACTAGCATAACCATGAGTGTGGAATAGTGCCGGTAATTGTGGTGGCTTTTTCCAAGTTTAAATAGTGAATAGATCGGGTTCATTTTCTTCGATGCAGTTTTCTACGTGGGAGAGGCTAAATATACATGCGCTTCACTACTTACAATTACGTGTACTATATGATTGGATTGTTAGCAAACAGCCGTAAGTACTAATCAATGCATTAAGGTTTCCCCAACCATAGCCTTAAGTTTAATGGTCCTCTTACTCCCATACGTGCAACGTCCCGGTTCGCGTCCTCAGGTTTCTATCACTCCGGCAGAACTTCCCCCTTCCTCTTACACATACTACAAACCCTATGATGTTTAATCCATGCGCGCACAAATATAATGGACACCAAAGGACTGTACCATATCAACATACAACTCTAATGAACCAAAGTCGTTCAACCATTCAATCTAAGAACAAAGAAACTACGCAAACATGACAAAGATCATAGGATTATAACTTATAGCATCAAACACCATGTTTACATAGGACGTACAGAGGTGTGTGGGAGGATGAACCACTGCATACTAGGAGGATTAGGTGATGGAGATGGCGGTTAAGATGGTGAAGAGGGCGGTGCCGGCGGTGCCAGCGGCGCAGGGGACTCCTTCCCGGCCGCCGGTATCATGGGGGAGCACTGCCCCTTAGCCCCTTCCTTCATGGCTTCTTGGGAGCCCTCCCCCATGGAGATAGGATCCATGGGGGAGGCAAAAACGTGGCTTAGGTTGCTGCAAATTCGTGGGTGGAGATGCCCTGGGCGAATTAGGTTTCCTCCCTTTATATAGTTTTTTTGGATTCCCGTCACCCCATCTTGGGCTGCAGTAAATCGGGCCTAAAATCCTTGTCCGGACTCGGAATCAGCTAAACTTTATGTCCAGAATGTTTGTCGCGAAATTTCCAACAACTTTATAGTTGAAGATTTGTCCTTTTGATGTCGTCTTCGATCTGAAACATGACCATCTTCAAAAAGAGTTCTGAGACAGATTTCTGGGAAAATCCCAATTTGACTCCCACGAGGTTTCTACTTGTATTCTTCGTAATTCCTACACATCAGACTGTAAAACAAAAACATTATGCACTTTTGCAAATATTAGTAGATTAGTCCAAATAAATGATAAACTTATATAGACGTTATGGACGTATCAACATCGCCAAGCTTAATTCCTGCTCGTCCTCGAGTAGGTAAACGATTAAAACAATATAATTTTTGATGTGACATGCAGACAACACAATCTTGATCATCATTATTGTAAAAGCAATGATAGCTGGGATTAAGGTACTCTAAACATGAATCATGAAAGATAGAGTTCTAACAATAAGACAAAGCAACTATGTTGTAAAATGAAAAGGCACAAACAAAAGATTCATGAATAACAATGCTTTGCAAGACGTTTGTTTGTTTCACATAAAGAAAGCATAATGAGAATGATATTCAGCTTGTCCCTCATAGAGTAGCAAAACATAAATGCATAGGACACCTTCAAAGTTCATAAGAGTGACAGATACAAATAGTTTAGGAATAAGGAATATCAAAGTTATGCATCAATCAATAAGTCTTGGGACAATGCACATAGATCTAAGAATGACAACTATGCTCTCTTAATTGGTGCATAAAGATAGAAGGTGGAGACTCAATATAAAAGTGGAAGAAAGGCCTTCATAGAAGGAAGCAGGGATTCAAGTCTCATAAAGAGCTTCCAAAAATTATGGTACTTATTAGCTTTAAGCTCTCATTGCCCTATCATAAGCATCTTTAGGTGATTAAGGTTAAAGTGACACAACTAAGAGGATATGCTTGACAAGTTATAAGTTGAAATCTCATGCCCCTTACTTACGAGTACCGAACCTCATGCTACTCAACTTCAGTCACAAGTAAGCTCTTGTCATTGTAAGTACATCTGTATCATAGAGAACCGCCAACGGGGTACCCCTTGCACATGATACAGGAGCTATCCCATAAACAAAATGACAAGGCAAGCAGACAATGAGCATCTCAGTGATCTTTTTATTGGCTATTTGGATAGGTTTTTATTGAGGATGCTTCATAGAGTGCTCATTATGGTTATGCTGCAAGTTTCTACCATGATTAGGCATGGCTTAGGCTAGAGGCCCAGGCGTTTCTCTAACACACACACACAAACTCCATGATCTTACAAGTTCCCCTTTTATTTCACACCACCGGGATCCATAAGCAAAACAATCATGATATCAACGGAATATAAGTGCAATGTTGAAAGCGTTCCCCATGATACATGGTTCTGCTAACTTCAACTTATAAAGCGCAAGCATATACGCAACAAAGATGGACACAATGTTTCAAGTTTATTAAGTGCAAGAAAATAAAGTGTGCCATCAAGTTCGTGAGAGCTTTAATCACTAATTTTCACATAACACGTTTAATTCAGAAGGTAGATAAAAGCATGAATATACTTGGAATAGCAAATGCTAAGGTAGGTATGGTGTACTCTTTGGGATAACTTGGTTTTATTTGGAGTTGGATGCATGAGTGGAACTCATACTTGGTTATGGAGGCTAGCAAAAGACTGGGAGCGACCAACTAAAAGAGCAATAATGGCCATAATCATGGAAAGCGACAAAACATCATTAATTAAAGCATAAAGTGACATTACAAATCGAAAACTAAAGGATCATAAAGGCTATGGTGACTTGGGATAGTCATAACATGGTGTGAGCATGCGCCAAGTCAACCCAAATAAAGCATCAAAGGAGAATACCACAATACTATGCTTTAATATGCTAAAACAACGCATGATTCTTTCAAGGCACATTAAGCGATCTCAATTGTTTATAACATGTCATGCTACAGCAAAAATCACTAAGCATAAATCAAAAACAATATCAAGCATGACATGACAAAGCATAGGCCACCGTAAAAAACGAGCTCCTTTTACCACTTAAGCATGAACTTTCCTACTCTTTTCCAATCCAAACCACACTTATTTTAAAACTAATGTATCAAAGAGGGGGTACAACCAATTTATTCAAGAAAACTAAGAAAACCAAGCAAATGAAAACAAAAATGAAGACGCTCCAAGAACAACACAACTGTGCATGAAACAATAAAAATGAAGTGTTTGGAAGAAACCTGAGATTTTTATTGATGAAGAAGGGGATGCCTTGGGCATCCCCAAGCTTTGATGCTTGTACTTCTTGGATATTTGTTAGGGTGACACACGTGGAATCCCCAAGCTTGAGCTTTAGTCCATTCTTCATCTCATTACATCACTCTTTCCATACACCTGAAATTTTTCCTTCACACAAAACTTCACACAATCTTTGTTAGCAACATTAGTGAACTCAAGATAATAAGTCTCTAGGTTCAGTTCCAACACCAATAAACTTCCATTAAAACACAAGCTACTGTAGCACTTCCCTCAAAAAGCTCAATTCCCTAAAAAGAACCCAAAAAGGAATCAACAAAAAGCAAATGCAAATAATGGCAGAAATTTGTCAAAACGGACCAGCAGGTAAAGACCAATTTTTTCGAAGACCTTATGTTGCTCAAATCGAAAAGTGTTGAACTAACGAAAGTTAGATACAACCTGGGGCAGAAGCATAAAAATTCACAGCTCAAACCGACGTACAGAGATTTTACACTAATTTTTACAGCGAAGCACAAAAATCTGTTTCGGGACAGCAACTTCCCAAGCATTACTGCTCTCTCATTAGAGGTTACTCTTAGAACAAAAAGCAAATAAAAAGGATAAGGAGTGGTTATTACAAAGGTAATAACTTCCAAGACTCATCTAAAACTTTTGGATTATCTCCCAATAAGTACTTTTCTTTAACGCCTTAAAGTTAGGCATACGAGCAAGATTCAAGTATTTTTGAATGAATAAGCATTAAGATCAATACCAGAAATATCTTTCTTTTTCAAGGCTTGATGCATTCCTACAAGTTTTTAACTGAAAAGCTTCCATGGAAAGATTTGTTTTGGTTTCATAGTCATGAACACAAGTGTTCAAGGTTGACCCCCACTTAACCATTACTCATCTTTCCAATCACTTTTCTTTTTGAAAATGTTTTTAGGTAACAAGTACAACTAATGTTTTTTGTAATTCGCATTCCCTATCCATACAAAGATAGAGAACAACTTAAAACTGAAAGTAAAACCTACTTAGAGATAAAGCAAACAAGTGCACACAAGAATATTCATCTACACGCTATTGCTCCCCGACAACGGTGCTAGAAAAGGTCTTGATAACCCACAAGTATAGGGGATCGTGTGTAGCCTTTTTGATAACTAAGAGTGTCGAACCCAACGAGGAGCTAAAGGTAGGATAAATGTTCTCTCAAGTTCTATCAACAACTGATACAACTCTACGCATACTAAACGTTTGCATTATCTAGGAAATAAAACTAGAGCAACAATACGAGTAATAGAGATAGCTTTGCATGATAATAAATAACAAGAAAGTAAAGCTAGTTGCTACAGCAATAAAATACACTAAACTAACAGAACCATGAGTGTGGAATAGTGGTGGTAATTGTGGTGGCTTTTTCCAAGTTTAAATAGTGAATAGATCAGGTTCTTTGTCTTTGATGCAGCTTTCTATGTGGGAGAGGCTAAATATACATGCGCTTCACTACTTTCAATTACATGTACTATATGATTGGATTGTTAGCAAACATCCGTAAGTACTAATCAATGCATTAAGGTTTCCCCAACCATAGCCTTGAGTTTAATGGTCCTCTTACTCCCATATGTGCAATGTTCCGGTTTGCGTCCTCGGGTTTCTGTCACTCCAGCAGAACTTCCCCCCTTCCTCTTACACATACTACAAACCCTATGATCTTTAATACATGCGTGCACAAATATAATGGACACCAAAAGACTATACCATATCAACATACAATTCTAATGAACCAAAGATGTTCAACCATTCAATCTAAGAACAAAGAAGCTACGCAAACATGACCTAGATCATAGGATTATAACTTATAGCATCAAACACCATGTTTACATAGGATGGTACAGAGGTGTGTGGGAGGATGAACCACTGCATACTAGGAGGATTATGTGATGGATATGGCGGTGAAGATGGTGAAGAGGACGGCGGGTGGCGCCGGCGGCAGCACGGAGGAGGCGCGGAGGACTCCTTCCCCGCCGCCGGTATCATGGGGGAGCACCGCCCCTTAGCCCCCTTCCTTCATGGCTTCTTGGGAGCCCTCTCCCATGGAGATAGGATCCATGGGGGAGGCAAAAACATGGCTTTGGTGGCTGCAAATTCGTGGGTGGAGATGCCCTGGGAAAATTAGGTTTCCTCCCTTTATATAGCTTCTCGGATTCCCGTCACCCCATCTTCGGCTGCAGTAAATCGGGCCTAAAAGGCCGGTCTGGACACGAAATCAGCTAACTTTTATGTCTAGATCGTTTCTCGTGAAATTTCCAACATCTTTGTAGTTTAAGATTTTTCCGTTTGACGCCGTCTTCGACCCGAAACGTGACTGTCTTCAAAAAGAGTTCTAAGACACATCAAAGTGTAAAACAAAAACATCAAAGTTTCCACTTGTATTCAAACATCTTCAGCTAAATTTGACTCCAAGAAGGTTTCCACATCAAAGTGTAAAACAAAGAGTTCTTGGTAATTCCTACACATCAAAGTGTAAAACAAAAACATTGTGCACTTTTGCAACTATTAGTAGGTTAGTCCAAATAAATCATAAACTTTATACAAAAAGGAGTGTCAAAAGCATATTATTAGCATAAAACCATCAATAATTATAGATACGTTATGCACTAGGAAAGGCGGTACCCAAGTTCCCTGAAATCAACCGGGATGACTACAGTTGGTGTGCCAAATACTCAGAGGGTCTTTTTCGGCATGAATTCAACTTTACGTTTCAATACAAAAAATCAGGCTAACGGCCGTCAAGTTGGCCCCCCTGTCAGTTCTCGCTGTTATGTCGCTCCCGTCGCTTAGGTGTCAATTAGGCTTGAAGCATTGGCGCATGCATACATTACGCGTCTTCTTCTTCCCCGGAGCGGCAATCTATGGGGCGTCGCAGCCATGGCGTGGAGCTGGGACGTGGACGAACCTGCTCGGCCCAGCTCTCCTCCCTGTAGGCTTGCAGCGTTGGTGCCTGCATCTATTACGCGTCTTCTTCTTCCCCGAAGCGGCAATCTGTGGTCGTGGCCATGGCGCAGAGCTAGGACGTGAGGAACCTGCTCGGCCCCGTCCTCCTCCCCATCCTGAGTCGGAGCTCGCCCTCACCATGGACGCACCCATGGCACGGTGCAGGGACGAGAATTAGTTCCCGGTGAGATCTGTCACTGTGTCGACCATGCTCGGTTCTGTTTTCCTCCTCTAAAATCTGAGCTCGCCATCGCCGTGGTTGCACCCGCACCAATTCTTCCACCTCTGCCGAGGTCTCTGTGGTAGCTCAAGTTCTATCATGTTGTACCTGTAAGCGAATTCGGAGCTGGGCGGTGGCAACCTGTTGTTGAACCTGTAAGGATTTTGCTAAAGACTGCGTGCCGCTCCAAGGTCTTCGGCTGATGCCTTCGGCTTCTGCCAACGTCCACCGCCGATGTGGGATCATTTAGTTACTTCAATACAAAATTTCGACCAATTTAACTTGTTGATGTATTCTTTGAAAATTATAATATAATCGAGCACTAGAAATATTTTGTAGTGTGCATGAGCATGATCAGTAATATAATTGAACAATAGAAATTTTAAGGCACTCCATATAAAGGAGTAGATTAATATAGAAGGTTCACCAGAGACACCACGGATATATTGTCTTACATACCACACAGGTAATAATTAACTAAAACAAAATAAAAGCATGGGCGGCAGTAGGAGGCCGGGACACGGAGATGCCTAGCAGGGCAGGGGCATGTCAGCAGGAGGCATCGACAGCCTAGTCGATGGGATACATGCCAGTCCTGACATAGTCCCGGAGGAATTTGCCGAAGGCTGTGTGTCGCGCCAAGGTAATCGGTCTATGGCTTCTGCCTCCGCCTCTGCCAATGCCCACCACGTGCTGGATCATGCTGTCGAGGTCCACGTTGATTGCTCTGCCACAGAATGGGCAAAATAGTCTCCCCTACGGTGGAAACGGATTAGCCCACATCGTAACCGCCTCAGCACGTAGCGGCTCTTGTTGTCCCTGGATACCTTGCTATCGTCCACTTCATCATCATCCTCCTGTTGATTTTTAAGAACATAACTTAGAACTCATACATATGATTGAATTGTATTACAATTCAAAAATTGACAACATGTATATGTAAGACAATATATCCGTGGATATAAAAGGTAAAGCATCTCAGCAATAGTTTGATCGGTTCATATATCATTTCATCTCAACACAATGACAAATAATTGCATCAGAGTGAATCTACGATAAATCTAGGGGCCTCATAAGTTTCTTCAAGGATGGAGTCAGTGAACCAAGTAACAATTCCACAACCTGTAATGTTGTTGTACATCGCCCCAGGTTCACTAACTCATCCCTGAAAAAATCTGACACCAATGTGTGCCTCTCTTTTGGGACAAATTTGAATCGTTGGCCACAATAAGAAATGGAAATGTAATCGTACAAAACATTATTCAGGGATATACATAGTAAGGTATAAAAACAAGCCTAAATATTGTAATTATAAATAAAAAACCAAACAATTAATCTTCAGGTACATGTTAAAAATACTTATGATCAAAACCATTCATATACATATGCATCATACCAATTATTAAAAGATAAGAAAAAATTCAAGGATCATATATGTAGTTCTGTATGAGAATAAATCTAGGGCCTCATAATTTGTTTCAGAGATGGAGTTGGCGAACCAAAGTACCAACAACACAACCTATATTGTTTGTGTGCATTGCTGCCTCAGGTTCACCAACCCATCCCTAAAACACGACACCATCATACGTGTCTCCCCTTGAACTCTTTCGAGGCAAATTTCAATCATCGTCCTCGGTGACAAACTAAAATGTAATTCTTATACACTATGAATGAATGGAATAGATAATTAAAATATCATTGTTCTATGAATGTAGAATAAAGATTGCGGCCTCATAAGTTTCTACAGAGATGGCATAAGCGAACCAGGTAACAATTGCACAACTTATATTGATCTTGTACATGGCCCCAAGTTCGCTAACTCATCCCTGAAAAAATCTAACACCAACGTGTCTACCTCTCTTTAGGGCAAATTTGAATCATTGGCCACAATAAGAAACTGAAATGTAATCGTACAAAACAATATTCTGGGATATACATAGTCAGGTACAAAAACAAGACTAAATATTGTAATTATAAATAAAAAACCAAACAATTAATCTTCAGGTACATCTTAAAAATACTTATGTTCAAAACCATTCATATACATCTGCATCATACCAATCATTAAAAGAGCAGAAACAAATCAAGGATCATATATGTAGTTCCATATGAGAATAAATCAAGGGCCTGAGAATTTGTTTCAGAGATGGAGTTGGAGAACCAAAGTACCAACAGCACAACCTATATTGTTTGTGTGTATTGCTGCCTCAGGTTCACCAACACATCCCTAAAACATGACACTATCATACGTGTCTCCCCTTGAATTCTTTTGGGGCAAATTTCAATCATCGGCCTCGGTGACAAACTAAAATGTAATTCTTATACACTATGAATGCATGGAATAGATAATTCAAATATCATAGTTCTATGAATGTAGAATAAAGATTGTGGCCTCATAAGTTTCTACAGAGATGGCGTAAGCGAACCAAGTAACAATTGCACAGCTTATATTGATCTTCTACATGGCCCCAGGTTCGCTAACTCATCCTTGAAAAAATCTGACACCTATGTGTCTGCCTCTCTTTGGGGCAAATTTGAATCATTGGCCACAATAAGAAATTGAAATGTAATCATACAAAACAATATTCAGGGATATACATATGCTTCATACAACACATTCATAGATCAAAAACAATACAAAGATTATATATATAGGTTCCATATGAGAAAAAAATTAGGGCCTTATTTTTTTCAGCGATGGAGTCGGAGAACCAAAAAATTAGGGCCTTATTGTTTATGTGCATTGCTGCTACAGGTTTGAAGGATATGCCCTGAGAGGCAATAATAAAGTTGTTATTATGTATTCCTTGTATATGATAGATGTTTATTTTGCATCCTATAGTTGTATTGATAGGAAACGTCAATACATGTGTGTTTAATAAACAAAAAGGGTTCCTAGTTATGCCTCTCTTATAGACTAGCTTGTTGATTAACAAGATGATCAAGGTTTCCTGACCATGGATATTGGATGTTATTAATAACAAGGTCACAACATTTGTGAAATGATGTGATGAACATTCATCCGAAGTATAGCATTACGATCAAGTCATTATGTTTATATTGCTATAACATCATATGAAGTAATCTTAGTCCTGAGACCATGAGATCATATTAATTTCTAACACCGGAAGAGTATCTTGATAACATCAAACATCACACCGTAACTGGGTGACTATAAAGGTGGGTTCAGTGCTATGAAGGTGTTATGTTGAGGCTCATGGATCAAGAGTGGAATTTTTCAATCCCGATGAAGGATAGATATACTCTGGGCCCTCTCGGTGATATCACATTAAGATAGCTTGCAAGCAAGTGATGTGATCACTAGAATGTTATATCACGGGAATGAGAAAAGAGTGCATGTCGGTAACGAGATCAAACTAGGTATTTGGATACCGATGATCGAATCTCAGACATGTATTATATCATGATACAAAGGGATTAAATTACTAAAGTTAAAGGTTCTAACAATTACAGAAGTCATCGTTGAATATGCAGGAGTCAGTATGGATCTATAGGTCCCACTTCTGATTACTGATCTAAGAGGAGTCTCAATCATGTCTGCATTATTCGTGAACCGTAGGGTGACACACTTAAGGGTTGCCGGACACCATTTAGGAGCACATATGTTCCAGACAAAAGGTTTGCAAAGTGCAAGAAATGTTTTGATAGAAATAGGAATTGTTTCGATAGAAACCGGAATTGTTTCGGGTGAAATTGCAGAAAGTGCTTCTACATGTGATATTGAAATGTTGCAAGGGGTTTTATGTGAATGTTTGTTAATTAAATTAATTAACAAAATTCTGAATAAAATAAATAAAATAGTTTTATTTATTGAGAGTGGCATTAAATTTGGTGGAAATTTAATGCATGTGAGTGGAACTTTGGGTGGAGCTTGAATTGATGTGAGTGGAGCTTCCACCACATGAATGAGGAAGAGGAGGGGGCTCCCTCTTTGGCCGCAGGCCATGGTAGGGGAGGAGTCCCCCCTCTCCTATAAAAGGCCCCCCTCTCCTCCCTCACAAAGCACACCTCCTTGTGAAGGATCTCTCTCCCCCTCTAGATATTCCCCCATGGTCTCGGATTAGCGAGATACATGTTCCCGGTGGCCTTGTGTCTGGAAGGAGTTGCTGCTTCTGCTGATTCACTGGAGCGAGGAGGTGGAGGTTGTCCGGTGGCTTGGACGTGTGTGCGAGGACGGATGCGCTGCTGATTTGCGGTGCTCGGACTTCCACACGATCTTGAGATCGGCAAGCATATGACTACATCAACCACGAGTTCCTACTCGTTAACAAAACTCGTTGTCTTCAAGGGTAAGTTCTCCATGCATGTATGTCCACCTGTTGCTCTGTATCTAGTAGATAGATCTTGGCGTATAGTTCTCATCGTAGGAAAATTTTTGTTTTCTATGCTGCGGACCCAACAGTGGTATCAGAGCCTGATCTATCGTAGGTGCTTTGCACGGGTAGTACACATATGTTTATATGTGGGCGATGATGATCATGTTATTGCATCTTCTATGTATTTTTGATATTCGTGGCATAGTGGGATGAAGCGGCCTGAACCAACCTTACATGTCATCGTACATGAGGCCGGTTCCATGACTGACATGCAACTAGTTTTGCATAAGTGGCTAGCGGGTGTCTGTCTCTCCTACTATAGTTAATATCTGATTTACAATGAGTTGCTAATAACTTGGTTATCCTCGTTGTGGTTCATGTTTGTAGGTAAGACCGGTTCTATCTCCAAAAGCCCGCAGCCACGTAAAACTTGCAATTGATAAATTAGAGGCGTCTAGTTTAGATCGTTGCTAGGCTAGTGTCTTGATATGGTATTGTTGTAAGTAGATATATGATAGATACTCTTACAACTCACTTAATGTGTAAGTTCCATAGACCTTGGCCTTACCCACAAAGGAATGATAGAGATCATACCACGATGCAAATGATAGAGATCAAATGCATGGACCATATCATCTCACTTCACACATTAGCTGTTAGCATCTTATATTGCTAGTTGGGCGTTTTTGGTAGCATTATAAGATGATCCCTCATTTAGATATCAAGATAAAATGTGTTCTTCCTTAAGTATGCACCGTTTTGTGGGTCGTGTTTTGAGGCATCACGTGATGATCGGGTGTTCTCGACTCTACGCTTTCATACAACGGGTGTAAGACAGTTTTACACACGCGAATACTAAGGTTCTTACTTGGCGAGCCTAGCATGTACAGACATGGCCTCGGAACACAGACCAAAAGGTTAAGCATGGGTCATATAGTTGATATGATGCCCATATAGATGCTCGCCTTTGAAGCTACACCGACTCACGTGATGATCGGACTTGGTGTAGTGGATTTGGTTCATGTAATCACCAAAAGGACACGAGGGATGTCATTTTTGAGTGGGAGTTCATTAGTAATTTGGATTAGTTGAACTCAATCTATCATAAGCTTAGTCTAAATATACTTTACACATTCTGTTGTAGATGGCACCACCTGCTTTTAATTTCAATGTGTTCATGGAGAAAGAGAAACTTGCTGCGAATGGTAGCAACTTCACCAACTGGGCTATGAATTTGAGGATTCTCCTCACTACTGCACAAAAGAAATATGTGCTAGAGGCGCCTCTAGGACCCCCACCAGCTCCTGATGCCCCTAACAAGGAAAAGAACGTCTATATAACTCGTCAATAGGACCACAACTTAGTTCATTGCGGCATACTGTATGGGCTAGAGCCAGAACTTCGAAAGCGTTTCGAAAATGGAAATTCCTTTGATACCATGGGAGAATTGAAAATGATTTTCGATACCCATGCTGTCGTAGAGAGTTACAATGCTTCTGAAAAGTTCTTTAGCTGCATGATGGAGGAGAATATCTCCTTTAGTGAGCACGTACTCAAAATGTCTGGGTATGCCGATAAGCTTGTGTCCTTGGGAATAACGATTCCCATTGACTTAGGCATACCTCGTGTTCTCCAATCTCTGCCACCTACCTACAAGATATTCGTGATGAACTATAATATGCAGGGCATGAAGAAGTCTCTTCCCGAGCTTCTATCAATGCTTAAGACTGCAGAAGTGGAGATTAGGAAAGAACATCAAGTGTTGATGATCAATAAAACCATCGGTTTCAAGAAGGACAAGAAAGGCAAACAGAAGGGAAAGAAGGGCGGCAAATCTATTGCCGTGCCTGAAAAGAAACCCCGAGCTGGCCCTAAGTCTGATACCGAGTGCTACTATTGCAAGGGGACTGGCCATTGGAAGCGCAACTGCCCCAAGTATTTGGCGGACAAGAAGGCCGACAAGGAAAACAAAGGTATATGTGATATACATGTTATTGATGTGTACTTGACTAGTACTCGCAGTAGCACCTGGGTATTTGATACGGGATCGGTTGCTAATATATGTAACTCGGTTCATGGGCTACGGAACAAGCAACAACTAGCAAGGGATGAGGTCACGATGCGGGTCGGCAATGGATCAAGAGTTGATGTGATCGCCGTCGGAATGCTACCTCTCCATATGTCATCGGGATTAGTTATAAACCTGAATAATTCTTATTTGGTGTCTGCACTAAGCATGAACATTGTATCCGGATCGTGTTTGATGCAAAGTGGTTATTCATTTAAGTTTGAAAACTATGGTTGTTCGATTTATATGAATAATATCTTTTATGGTCATGCACCTGTGTTGAATGGTTTATTTCTGTTGGATATCGATAGTAGTATTACACATATTCATAATGTTGATGCTAAAAGGATTAAGCTTGATAATGATATATCTGCATATATGTGGCACTGCCGTCTAGGTCATATTGGCGTTAAACGCATGAAGAAACTCCATTCTGATGGACTTTTGGAATCACTTGATTTTGAATCATTTGATACATGTGAGCCATGCCTTATGGGCAAGATGACTAGAATGCCGTTTTCCGGTTCAATGGAACGGGAGACAGATTTATTGGAAATCATACAAACTAATGTGTGTGGACCAATGAGTGTGTCGGCGCGAGGTGGATATCGTTATTTTGTTACTTTCACGGATGATTTGTGTAGATACGGGTATATCTATTTGATGAAACATAAGTGTGAAACCTTTGAAAAGTTCAAGGAATTTCAGAATGAAGTGGAAAATCATCGTAACAAAAAGATCAAATTTCTGCGGTCCGACTGTGGAGGAGAGTATCTTAGTTACGAGTTTAGCGCACATATGAAAGACTGTGGAATAGTTTCACAACTCACGCCTGCTGGAACACCACAATGTAATGGTGTGTTAGAACGTTGTAATCATACTTTATTGGATATGGTTCGATCTATGATGTCTCTGACTGACTTGCCACTGTCATTTTGGGGTTATGCATTGGAAACCGCTGCATTCACTTTAAATAGGGCACCATATAAATCCGTTGAAAAGACACCGTATGAATTATGGTTTGGAAACAAACCTAAGCTGTCATTTCTTAAAGTTTGGGGATGTGATGTTTATGTGAAGAAACTTCAACCAGATAAAC
Organism: Avena sativa; assembly: GCA_916181665.1. NCBI lineage: Eukaryota > Viridiplantae > Streptophyta > Magnoliopsida > Poales > Poaceae > Avena > Avena sativa. Next base: position 203,555,245 of record OV702290.1, read on the forward strand.
TCGAACCTAAAGCGGAAAAATGCGTCTTCATAGGATACCCTAAGGAAAGGATTGGGTATACCTTCTATCACAGATCCGAGGGCAAGGTTTTTGTTGCCAAGAATGGATCCTTTCTTGAGAAGGAGTTTCTCGCGAAAGGTGTGAGTAGTCGGAAGGTAGAACTCGAAGAGGTTATTGAACCTTCTCTTCATGAAATGGCGAGTAGCGCAGCACCGGAAGTTGTTTCAGAGTTGACTTCACCTAATGAGGAGAGAGCTAATGATATTGATCATGAAACTCTGAAAGAGGACACTACCGAACCTCGTAGGTCAAGCAGGACACGTGCAGCTCCTGAACTATACGGCAATCCTATTATGAATTTCATGATTGATGAAATAGATGACCCTGCGACGTATGAAGAAGCGATGATGAGCCCTGATTCCAACAAATGGCTAGAAGCCATGAAATCCGAGATGGAATCCATGTATGAAAACCAGGTTTAGACCTTGGTGGACTTACTCACGATCGAAAGGCCGTTGAGAATAAATGGATTTTCAAAATAAAAACTGATGCTGATGGTAATGTGACCATCTATAAGGCTCGACTTGTCGCAAAGGGGTTTCGACAAATTCAAGGAGTTGACTATGATGAGACATTCTCTCCCGTAGCGATGCTAAAGTCGGTTAGGATTATGTTAGCAATTGCTGCATATTTTGATTATGAAATATGGCAGATGGATGTCAAAACTGCGTTCCTCAATGGTAATATTGAAGAAGAGTTGTATATGATACAACCTAAGGGTTTTGTCGATCCTAAGGATGTTAATAAGGTATGCAAACTTCAGCGATCCATCTATGGACTGAAGCAAGCATCCCGGAGTTGGAATCTCCACTTTGATGAGGTGATCAAAGAGTTTGGATTTGTCAAAACTTATGGAGAGGCTTGTATTTACAAGAAAGTGAGTGGGAGCAATGTGGCATTTCTAATATTATATGTGGATGACATATTATTGATTGGAAATGATATAGATCTTTTAAACAGTGTTAAAAGTTATCTAAATAGCAAATTTTCGATGAAAGACCTTGGTGAAGCTTCATATATATTAGGCATTAAAATCTATAGAGATAGATCAAGACGCCTTATTGGGCTATCGTAGAGTACATACCTTGATAAGATATTAAAGAAGTTTAATATGGACGGAAGAAAGAAGGGGTTCTTAGCTATGTTGCAAGGCAAGGCATTGAGTAAGACTCAAAGTCTGGCTACAGCGGAAGAAAGAGAGATAATGGATAAGATACCCTATGCCTCATCCATAGGCTCTATAATGTATGCCATGCTATGTACAAGACCGGATGTGGCACATGCTATTACTTTGACTAGTAGGTACCAATCTGATTCAGGTTCGGAACACTGGATAGCGGTCAAGAATATCCTTAAGTACTTGAGAAGAACTAGGGATATGTTTCTTATATACGGAGGTGAAGAAGAGCTAGTCGCTAAGTTTTATGTCGATGCTAGCTTTGACACTGATCCGGATGACTCTAAGTCTCAATCCGGATACGTATTTCTCTTGAACGGAGCAGCAGTTAGTTGGAGGTGTTCCAAACAACCTATGGTGGCTGGATCAACGACGGAGGCGGAATATGTTGCTGCTTCAGAAGCGGCGCAGGAAGCGGTTTGGATGAAGGAGTTCATAACGGAACTAGGTGTGGTTCCTAGTGCGTTGGACCCAATGGTGATCTATTGTGACAACAATGGAGCCATACCCAACACCAAGGATCCAAGGTCTCACAAGAATTCCAAGCATATTAAGCGTCGGTTTCACTCCATCCGCAAGCATGTCAAGGATGGAGATATAAAGATTTGTAAAGTGCACACGGACCTGAATGTAGTAGATCCGTTGACTAAAGTTCTCCCTAGGGCAAAACATGATCAACACCAGAACTCCATGGGTGTTAGATTTATCACTATGTAAACTAGATTGTCTCTAGTGCAAGTGGGAGACTGAAGGAAATATGCCCTGAGAGGCAATAATAAAGTTGTTATTATGTATTCCTTGTATATGTTAGATGTTTATTTTGCATGCTATAATTGTATTCATAGGAAACGTCAATACATGTGTGTTTAATAAACAAAAAGGGTTCCTAGTTATGCCTCTCTTTTTATAGACTAGCTTGTTGATTAACAAGATGATCAAGGTTTCCTTTTTTTGAGAATGATCAAGGTTTCCTGATCATGGACATTGGATGTTGTTAATAACAAGGTCGCAGCATTTGTGAAATGATGTGATGAACATTCATCCGAAGTATAGCATTACGATCAAGTCATTATGTTTATATTGCTATAACATCATACGGAGTAGTCTTAGTCCTTAGACCCTGAGATCATGTTAATTGCTAACACCGGAAGAGTATCTTGATAACATCAAACGTCACACCGTAACAGGGTGACTATAAAGGTGGGTTCAGTGCTATGAAGGTGTTACGTTGAGGCTCATGGAACAAGAGTGGAATTTGTCAATCCCGATGACAGATAGATATACTCCGGGCCCTCTCGGTGATATCACATTAAGATAGCTTGCAAGCAAGTGATGTGATCACTAGAATGTTATATCACGGGAACGCGAAAAGAGTGTATGTCGGTAACGAGATCAAACTAGGTATTTGGACACCAATGATAGAATCTCGGACATGTATTATATCATGAGACAAAGGGATTAAATTACTAACATTAAAGGTTCTCACGATCACAGAAGTCATCGTTGAATATGCAGGAGTCAGTATGGATCTCCAGGTCCCGCTTCCGATTATTGATCTGAGAGGAGTCTCAATCATGTCTGCATTATTCGTGAACCATAGGGTGACACACTTAAGGGTTGTCGGATACCATTTAGGAGCACATATGTTCCAGACAAAAGGTTTACAAAGCGCAGGAAATAAAAGAGTTTTATTAACTGAGAGTGGCATTAAATTTGGTGGAAATTTAATGCATGTGAGTGGAACTTTGGGTGGAGCTTGAATTGATGTGAGTGGAGCTTCCACCACATGAATGAGGAAGAGGAGAGGGCTCCCTCCTTGGCCGCCGGCCATGGTAGGGGAGGAGTCCCCCTATCCTCCCTCACAAAGCACACCTCCTCGTGAAGGATCTCTCTCCCCTATAGATATTCCCCCATGGTCTCGAAATAGAGAGATACATGTTCCCGGTGGCCTTGCGTCTGGAAGGAGTTGCTGCTTCCGCTGATTTGCTGGAGCGAGGAGGTGGAAGTTGGCCGGTGGCTTGGACGTGTGTGTGAGGACGGATGCGCTTCTGATTTGTGGCGCTCGGACTTCCACACGATCTTGAGATCGGCAAGCGTACGACTACATCAACCACGGGTGCCTACTCGTTAACAAAACTCGTTGTCTTTGAGGGTAAGTTCTCCATGGATATATGTCCACCCGTTGCTCTGTATCTAGTAGATAGATCTTGGCGTATAGTTCTCATCGTAGGAATTTTTTGTTTTCTATGCTGCGGACCCAACAAGGTTCACTAACCATCCCTAAGAAAACGACACCATCAGATGCCCTTGCACTATTTTGGAGAAAAATTGAATCATTGGGCTCAGTAAGGAATAGAAATGTAATGTTATAGGCATGCTGTGTATCGAAATCAACACTCAACTAGCAAACTCAACTTGATGGTAGATGAGAAGATTAGGGTTTTGTGACTAGACAGATTGAGGTTTTTTGACTAGATGGCAAATGCATCAATCGACCGATCGAACCATATATATACTACCCTACTTCAAGAGAAAAAGAATCTGTACATGATTGAGCAAATCCTATGTATGAACAGTGAAATCTACGGCTGCGACTAGAGAAGCTAACAATGTAGTACCTCGGACTCCTCATCAGGGACTGATACGTTGCAAACGTATCCATAATTTTTGATATTCCATGCTTGGTTTTATCTACTTTCTTGTGTTTTGTTCCAACTTTGGAGTACTTTCTATACACTTTCTTGAACTAACCTACTAACAAGAGCTATAGTGCCAGTTGCCTGTTTTCTGCTGTTTTTGGTTCCAGAAAGTCAGAAAATGAATATTCTCGGAATTAGACCGGACAAAAGCTAAAGTCATTATTTTCTCGGAAGATTCACGGAGCCAGAAGGAGAGACGAAGGGGGGGCACAGGGTGGCCAAACCACCCCTAGGCGCGGGTCACCACAGGCCATGCCAAGGAATGGTGTGGGCCCCCTGGCTGCCCACCGACCTTGCCTCTTCGCCTATAAGATGCCTCCCGATGCAAAAACCCTAAATCATCAAGCCTCCAGCCACGAAAGTTCCGCAGCACCGCCGCCACCGAAGGGGAGATTCGGGGGACAGAAAGTCTCTATTCTGGCACCTTGCCGGGATAGGAAGTGCCCCTGGAGCCATCTCCATCACCATTGCTGATTCCCATGATGAGGAGGGAGTAGTTCTCTCTCGAGGCTAAGGGTTCTACCAGTAGCTATGTGTTCATCTCTCTCTCTATGCATGATCTTATTGAGATCATGAGCTTGTAATCTATAGATCTACATTGCTACTCAAGTGCTTTAATAGATCTCTGCTCTCCCCATGTGTGTGAAGTTGACAGTGTGCACACCATGGTGGCACTTAGGCTAGATATTACAAATACTTGTTATGAGTTATATTTGGAGTTGGATGTCTTTATGAAATTGTGGTGTTTGTTTGAACCATCTAATGCTCAAGGTGATAGTGTGGGGTTATCTAGATGGGGAAAGCGGACTTTGAGGTGTGCTGTTATAGCCCTACCATGGATTAGAGTGTCCAACCAGAGAGTAGTTCAGCGTAGTATTATAAAGAAGAATATATTTATATGAGAGTGTTCACTAGTGAAAGTATGATCCCTAGGCCTTGTTTCTAAGCATTGAAACACCGTTTGCAACTAGGAACGTGTTTGGTTGGTGAATATGTAACGTAACCTGATTATGGTGCTAACAGATTACGTTAAAATATGTTTAGTTCGGTTACTCTGGTATGTGATTACCCGGTAACGAGTTACAGTCTAGTACCAATCTGATACCGCTGCCGACCCACCGTAAACAGAAAACGATATGGCCCGTTGACCCCGTCTTCCCCGCGTGCACGGTAGTTCCTTCTCTCATCAACGCCGCCGCCGCTACCACCGCCACTGCCACCGTGAGCCTCAGCTGCTCCACTCTTTCCTCTCAGGTGTTGCTATGGTAGAGATTAAATTACCTCCCTCCCTCGCATCTCCCACTACAAGAAATTCTGTTGTCGCAGTTTCGCTGGTCTATCTGTGTGGAGTAGGCCATGGCAGTGGCTAAGTGCATGCCGAGTTCGAGGAACATGATTAGAGATTAACTAATTGATCCTCTCTTCAGTTTACAAATATTCCCTCTCATCGAGATCTGTCAAATTAGAATGCTGAATTGTACGGATTTGTTTCTTATTCCTCATGTTTTCTTGTTTGAGTTCTTTCCCCATATTTTGCTTGTTTCCAAAATCAGCCAGATCTGAATTGTTCAGTTGGTGAATTCATGGTAATTTATTATGTAGTCAGCTGATTGTTCCTAGACTTTTCCTGTTTCCGATTTGATTTGTGGTTGCATCCGATCTAGTGAATCGACTAATGCTAGAAGATTGCAATGCATTACCGTTACCAATGTTGAACCAAACAGGTTTCTAGTTTTACCCATTCCGTTAACAATACCGGTGTAAACTGATTACATTTACCTTTACGTTACCACTTCTGAAACAAACACATTCTAGATATGTTACATGTTTGCTTGCTGCCATCTTTATTTCAGTTTGCCTTTAGTCTCTTCCACGCCATCAAAGTATTTTCTGACACCATTGTCTTTTATCCATACCACTTGTATTTCACTATCTCTTCGCCGAACTAGTGCACCTATACACCTAACAAGTGTATTGGGTGTGTTGGGGACACAAGAGACTTCTTGTATGTTGATTACAGGGTTGTTTGAGAGGGGATACCTTTGACCACTTCCTCCCTGAGTTCGATAAACCTTGGGTGATCCACTTAAGGGAAAACTTGCTGTTGTTCTACAAACCTCTACACTTGGAGGCCCAACAACTGTCTACAAGAATAGAAGTGAGTAGACATCAAGCTATTTTCTGGCGCCGTTGCCAGGGACTAAAGAAGAAGAAGCTCCCACGTCAACCACGCGCCAGCAACTATTTTCTGGCGCCGTTGCCGGGGAGGTAAGGTAAAAGGTACTCACATCCTCCGGTGTGAGTGCTCGAAGTTATTTCCTTTAGATTCTGCAATTTTGTCCTTTTCTTGTTTTCACTAGTTAGGCTTAATGGAAAACAACAACAAAATTAGAGAGCTTTATAGTATTTATCTTGAGTTAGGACATGAAGTGTTTGAAGAGAAAATTAAAAAACCTATGGAACTTTATTTGCATGCTAATACCAATGTTGTTAGTATGAATTCTTTAGACACCATTATTTCTAATGCTATGGAAAAGTCTAAGCTTGGGGAAGCTAGTTTTTATGAAAATGATCTTTTTAGTTCCCCAGTTTTGGAAGATAGCTATTCTATTACTTATGATGATACCAAACCTCCAATATATGATGATTACAATGATGAATATGATATTTTCAGTCCACCTACTATTGAGGATAAAATTAATTATGATTACAATATACCTCCTATATTTTATGATTATGGTGATGAGAATAATAATGATAGCTATTTTGTTGAATTTGCTCCCACTGCAATTAATAAGAATGACTACGTTTATGTGGAGAGTAATAATCATTTTATGCATGTGACTCATGATAAGAATGTTTCATGTGATAGTTATATTTTTAATTTTATTCATGATGCTACTGAAAGTTATTATGAGAGAGGGAAACATGGTTTTATGTATCTCAACAATATTAAGTTTCCCCTCTTTATGTTGAAATCTTGAAGTTGCACTTGTTTTGCTTTACTATGCTTGTTGCTTTGTGCTGTCAAGACTTGTTTCTTTACAAGATTCCTATGCAGAGGAAGTGGGTTAGACTTAAATGTGCTTTGAATTTGCTTCTTGATGCTCTCTTTTACTTCAATTCATATTTCTTATGTGAGCATCTTCTCAAACTATCATGCCTAACTTAAAGGCGTTAAAGAAGAGTACTTATTGGGAGATAACCCAAAAGTTTTAGATGAGTCTTGGAAGTTATTACTTTAGTAATAACCGATCCTTATACTTTTTTTTGCTTTTTGTGCCAAGAGTAACCTCTAATGAGAGAGAAGTAATGATTGGGAAAGTTGCTGTCCCGAAACAGATTTCTATGCTTCACCCTAAAAATTCGTGTAAAATCTCTGTACGTCCTTTTGAGGCGTAATTTTTTTTGCTTCTGCCCTAGATTGGTATATAACTTTCTTTAGTTAAACACTTTTTGATTTGAGCAACATAAGGACTTCTAAAAAATTCTTCTTTACCTGCTGGTCTGTTTTGACAGATTTCTGCCATTTTCTGCATTTGCTTCTTGTTGGTTCCTTTTTGAGTTCTTTTGGGGAATTGAGATTTTTTAGGGAAGTGCTACAGTAGCTAGTGTTTTAATGGAATTTTTATTGGTGTTATAACTGAACCTAAAGACCTACTATATTGAGTGCACTAATGTTGCTAATAAAGATTGTGTGAAGTTTTGTATGAAGGAAAATTTTCAGGTGTATGGAAGAAATGAGTAAGGAGATGAAGGATGGACTAAAGCTCAAGCTTGGGTATGCCACGCGTGTCACCCCAAGAAATATCCAAGAAGTACAAGCATCAAAGCTTGGGGATGCCCAAGGCATCCCCTTCTTCATCAATAAAAATCACAGGTTTCTTCCAAACGCTTCATTTTTATTGTTTCATGCACAGTTGTGTTGTTCTTGGAGCGTCTTCTTTTTCGTTTTTGTTGTGGTTTTTGTTTGCTTTTGTTTGCTTATTTTGCTGAATAAATTGGTTGGACCCCCTCTTTCATACATTGGTTTTCCAATAGTTTGGTTTGGTTTGGAAAAGAGTAGGAACGTTCATGCTTAAGTGGTAAAGAGAGCTTATTTTTGACTGTGGCCTATGCTTTTTCATGGCATGCTTGAATTTGTTTTGGACTTATGCTTAGTATTATTTGCTGTAGCATGACTTGTTATAAACAATTGAGATTGCTTAATGTGCCTTGGAAGGATCATGCGTTGTTTTAGCATATTAAAGCATAGTATTGTGGTATTCTCCTTTGATGCTTTATTTGGGTTGACTTGGCACATGCTCACACCATGTTATGACTATCCCAAGTCGCCATAGCCTTTATGATCATTTAGTTTTCAAGTTGTAGTATCACTTTATGCTTTGATCAATGATGTTTTGTTGCTCTGCATGATTATGGCCATTATTTCTCTCTTAGTTGGTCGCTCCCAGTCTTTTGCTGGCCTCCACAACCAAGTATGAGTTCCACTCATGCATCCAACTCCTAAAACCAAGTTATTCCAAAGAGTCCACCATACCTACCTACTAGCATATGCTATTCCAATTATATTCATGTTTTTATCTACCTTCCGAATTAAACTTGTTATGAGAAAACTAGTGATTAAAGCTCTCGCGAACTTGATGGCACACTTTACTTTTCTTGCCCTTAATAAACTTGAACCATTTTGTCGTCTATGTTGTATATGCTTGCACTTATTTGTTGGGGATTAGCGGAACCATGCTGTCATGGGGAACGCTTTCAACATTGCACTTGTACTTTGTACCTAGTTGATATCATGCTCTTTTGTCTATGGATGTCGTCGGTGTGAAATGAAAGGGGAGCTTGTAAGTCCATGGAGTTATGTATATGTGTTAGAGAAATGCTTGGGCCACTGGTCTAATCCATGCTGACATGGTGGAAACCTGCAGCGTAACCATAATGAGTTGTCTATGAAGCATTCTTCTTATAAAAAAAAGAGTCAGATATTGAGAAAAAAGAGAAAAAAGAAAAAGAGATATGAGAAAAGAGGAAAGAGACAAAAAAGCACCATATTCCCATGGTAAATAAGAAGATTGCTGAGATGCTCGTTGTCTGCTTGCCTTGTCATTTTGATATGGCGATTCTTCCATATCATCGGGCAAGGGGTACCCCGTTGGCGGTTCTCTATAATACATATGTACTTACAATGAGAAGAACTTACCGGTGAACTAAACTTGAGTAGCATGAGGAGCGGCCCTCGTATTCAAGGGACATGAGATTTCCAACTTATACTTTGTCAAGCATATACACCATAGTTTGTTCACTTTAACCTTAATCACTTCAAGATGCTTATGATAGGGTCAATGAGAGCTGAAAGCTATTAAGTACCATAATTTTTGGAAGCTCTTTATGAGACTTGAATCCCTACTTCCTTCTATGAAGGCCTTTCTTTTACTTTTTTGTTGAGTCTCCACCTTCTACCTTTATGCACCTACTTTGAGAGCATAGTGGGCATTCTTAGTTCTATGTGCATTGTCCCAAGACTTGTTGATTGATGCATAGCTTTTATATTGCTTGTTTTAAACTATTTGTATCTAGTCACTCTTATGAACTTTGAAGGTGTCCTATGCATTTATGCTACTCTATGAGGGACAAGATGAATGCCACTATGCTATGTTTTCTTTATGTGAAACAAACAAACGTCTTGCAAAGCATTGTTATTCATGAATCTTTTGTTTGTGTCTTTTCATGTTGCAACATAGTTGCTTTGCCTTATTGTTAGAACTTTGTCTTTCATGTTATGATTGAAGTACTATGATCCCAGCTATTGTAACACCCTCGAATCGGCCCTATGCAAGTTTTAGCGCTTCCCGCCAAACCCGCATAGAAATGATTCAAGGACGCCCACCAGGCACTTGCGTGCGGGTGGAAAAACGAAGTAATACCATTACACAATAGTTCACGATGGAACCCACAGAACAGATATATATACCACACGACTCCAGGAGTCAAGAATACAGATATATAATGCAAAGATCCAAATCACCTAAAAAACGATAGAACATCCGAGTACGGACAAGATGCAAATTGGGCTAAGAGCCCTGAAGAATAACCAATGGCATCCATAACCCTGCCCAGGCCAAGCCGGAAGGGTAACCCTGCTAACGACGTCGATCTCAAACCTGCTAAAATAAAACGGGTGCCGACAAAGGGCAAAGGAAAAAGAGGAGCATCAGTACCGAGGCCAGTACACGACGAGGCTAGAATTCGGCGGTCCTCGCCTACATAGGTATGGTGGATTGAAGCGGCAGCGCAGCAGCACTAAACAACCTACAGAGACTCAGTAAAACTGGCGGCTATTGGAGAGGGATAAGAAAGACCTATTCGGGTCCAACCTGATACTAACACCAAACATACCCATCCTAGCATTTCCCCCTCGAGACCATACGAGGAAGTCAAACCGAGGAACTCACACAGTTGGCAGTTTTATTCATTCCATTATAGTTGAAGCACTTACTAGTCAGATATAGATATCATGAGTCATCCTGATAGCATAAGTAGTGGGCAGTTTTAGTTAACCATTCAGTTGTAGTTGCAGTACTTACTAGTCAGATACAATTAGCATGTGACATCCCAAACCCAGCAGTTGTTGGCACTTCTATTTCATTCCATTGGAGTCGCGATACTTACTAGGCAGGTATAACAGGACACGATACACCCCATTTCCACCAGTTGTCGGCACTTTTATTATCCATTCCATTGTAGTGAAGCTGATTACTAGTCACATATTAAGTCAAATTTATAGCACTACTTTAGTTATGCTTGTCTATGATCGAGATACTATGCTCCAAGTCGTCCATAACCGCGGACACGACTTTCCGAAAGATTTACCCTGTAGGGGTGCACAAATAGCAACACACACATGATCAACCTTGGAAAACCAAATCAAACCCAACGAGGCTTTCACAATAAAGCAATCATAGGATTCATAAAATATTTCAGAGGGCCACCCCATTAAGCTACCCACAACAAAGTTGTCCGGCTCCGAGACGGACCCAAGGTTTGTGTGGACGGCGGTAAACGACTGGGAACCCGAAAGTGTGACTGGGCTTGTCGATACAGCGAAAACATGTCACGATCCAAAACAGTACAGGTGCTCCACGCACAATCTTAAATAAAGCAGTAAAGCATGGCATAGGTACAGGATAGTAATAAAGCCCCAAACTACTTTGTGGCCCCAAGAAATAAGAAATGAATCAAGCTCTGGCTAAGGGGATTCATGGTCCCATATGCGGATAGTGCGATAGTCAAGGAACAGGTATCAAGTACTTGGGGTCCTACGGGACACAAGTGAGTGTGGAAGAACCAAATAACATATATTGCCCACCGATGCCTCTGCATTAGTTATATCTAGCAATTTAATATCAAGTTGTAATTAAAGCCATGATCATCTCCACCATTAAGCATCTCTATCATTAAGCCTGTGTCAACCTTTTATCAACGGTGGAACGACAACGACACGGAGAAGCACCTGAGCAAGGAACTACGACTCGCAAGGCCGACTGTCTATCAATCAACAGGCAATAGGATGTGTCCAAGGCAATATAAAGGCGGCACAGAATACATCTGGTATGGAACATTAAAGCATCGCGACACGGATAGCAATAGATCAACAGGAGGAAATAAAGACTATAAATGCAAAATAGGTAGAAAGGGGGAGAATGCTCGCCTGGGAAACACTGCCGACTGATCATATCCGGAGAACTTGTCGATACTCGCATCCACTCATCGGCCTAGTCCGCGAAGAAGCAAACACTAGAAGAAACACCGGATGCAATATTTAATACTACGGTAAAAGATCCGGCATGATTATGATATGATGCAGTGCAATTAGTCAATATTAAGCGGAACCGGAGTCCCGATATTTAATTTGATGGTTCGAGTTGTTTCACTACCCCGCAATTTTAAATGTTGTATTAACAGGGCGAAACATGGCATCGGTTCGCTACACCAATTTAAATGGAATACGGAATAAGACACAGATATCCCGCATATAGACTCCATATTTAATTATGAGGTGAATCGGCATAATGCCCTCAAACCACAGACAGGTATGCGTGTATAAACAATTTAATATGCGACATTTGATAATGTCATATTATAAAAGATAGGGGCTTAGGGTCACACATCTGGGTTCGGAAGATCTTGGGTTCCAGGGGTCCAGGGTCCGGTCTCAGGGTTTAACGGGAACGGCGAGGTTCGGATACAAGATGGAGAACTTGTCGTGTCGTGACGGAGAACTTGGGTTCCAAGCGGTCGACCTTGGCGTCCGGGTCCTCGGCGAACTTGGCGTCCAGTCCTCGCGCATCGGTGCGGGAAGAAGGTCTTGTCGTACCAGTGTCAACGCTTGCAGGAAGGAGACTTGTCGTCCAGGGTCTCGGCGTCCTCGGATTCCGATTGGGGATCTTGGTGGTTCGAGGGTTCGGGATCGGTCTTCAAATCCAGGATCGGGTCTTTGGGGTTCGTCTTCAGATCATCGGAACCGTGAAGAGTACTTGTCGCTCTAGTCCAGTGTCGACCTCCAGGTACCGCTGGTTCCGTGATGAGGTTCTTGTCGAGATCTCGGTGTGGACACCTTGGACTCAGGTAGCCGATCAAAAAAAACACCACTTCACGCGGTAGCATAGCACTCGGACAGATCTGCAGAAAACACGAGACACACGCACATACATCAAGCGTGCCAAGGGGAAAAACAACAACCCGCAAGAGGCTGGAGCAGCACATCAGCATGCAGAACTTGCAAAGGTGGGGGTACTCAGCTTGTGCTGCACGACGCAGCAGAGGCGGTTGCTGGGACTGACGGCGATGAGAGGGGGATGTCGAGCTTGGGGCCGGGGCAGCAAGCGCGAGGTCAAGGGCGGCCAGGTACGGCAGCGAGGAGGATGCATGGCCTCATGCGGACGGTTGCCTGGACGCCGGTGTCAGGGACGGATGGGGCACACGAGACGCAGAGGACGGCGGCGGGCCGGTGATGCAGACGTGGCCCCGCTTGACCGGTAGAGAGAGGCCGTGGCGGAGCTCTGCAGGGATGGTTCGGTGCAGACGAGATGGGGCGGTGAGAGGGAACCGTGGAGGCGAGGCCATGTTGCAGAGGAGGAGGCGTCCCTAGCGGCGGGGTAGAGGGAGGCTGATGGCGATGCTCTGCTCGATGCAGAGAGCGAGTGAGAGATGCGGGGCAGAGGCGGATGGCGCGTGGGGTCGGGCAGTGGAAGGCGGGCGACACACCGGTTCAAGGAGCAGGTCGCGCAGAACGGTGGCGAGGTGCAGGGGCTCGGGGAGGAGAACACCGGGCGGCGGCGCCTAGATCGCAGATGGAGGTGACGACGCACGGGGTCCGGCGGCGGGGAGCTACGGGGTCGAGGCGGTCTCGGCGGCGGGGCTTGCGGGTGAGCCTGGGAACACGGAGGAGCATCGTCTCTGCTGGCATCGGGAAGAGGGGCTCTAGGGCTCGCTTGCGGCTGCGCTTGTCTACGAGGAAGGAGGCGAGGTGGGGTGCGCGCGTTCGGGGCAGGGGTAGGTGGGGGGAATCAATACCGGATGCGGGAGTGGTGGGGCCGACTGCGGGGTGGTTGGCGTGCGGCTTGGTCACGACACGCGCGCAGGGGCGGCTGAGGCACGTGGGGGGCATGCGTGCCCGTGGGTGCGTGCTTCGTGGGATCGGGTGCGAGGGAGCGGGTCGGTCGGGTGCAGCTGGTTAGGTAGATAGGGTTAGGGTCAGGTCTGGGGTTAGATAGATGGAGGTTTGGGTTGGACCGATCTGCCGGGGTGGTAGGCTGCTGTCAGCTGGGCCGTCTGGGCCTGGTCGGTGGCGGCCTCCCCCGGTACAAAACATTTTTATTACTTATTTTGTTTATTTTAAAACAAACTATTTTGCAAATAGGTTTTAGACAAATAGAAGATCCGGGCGGACCGGGGTTTTGATTTGAAATAAAGACGGGGAAATTTAGAAAACAAAACTAGGCTTTTAGAAAATAGTTTTAGGCAAAACCATGCATGATGAGGACAATGCTCAAATGCAATGTGGCATGATGACATGAGCATGCGGTCATGATGATGCAATGCACAAAAACACAGCGATTTTCTAGTAGTGGTTTTAGCGGGATGCCACAATTCGACACCACTAACAAGGGATCTCGCCCTCGAGATCCGCCTCATGGTCCAGGGAAGAAGGCTGATGACATGAATCTTCTCGGATCGTGTAGATCTCCGCGACACCACTAACAAAGATCCTTACTCCATCTTGAAATTGGCGACACCACCAACAAGGGGTCGTTGCTCACATTTGTCGAGAGGATACTCCGGAGAAACAAATATGAAGATAAATGTATCGAAAGGTAAGGCCACCTTTAACTTCTATGGAAGGAGTAAAATTGCTTGATCCATCGATTCAATGTACAAGAGCGAATGATAAGAGTAGTGGTATGGTAGCTACTCCATCCCGCACTCAAAACATTACTCTGTACATGAACAAAGGAATCGTGCAACCAACTCTCGGAGTTTAGACTGAAGATCTCGATATGCGATGTCCGGAGAACAAAGGAATGATGCAGGATCTTCATTAGATCTGACGTAGATGAGGACGTCGTGTTGGAAAACACCGGAAGGCACAAGAAGGAACAAAGAGAAGTCCAACAGATGAAGGATTCTTCTGAAGGATGAAGACCGGATGTAGAAGCACCGTTACCAAAGGAGGAAGCAAAACCCTGAAGGTACGACGAAAACCCAACCACGAGAAATCCTGGACTTGAAGAAAGGTAAGAGCGCAGATTTAAAACACACAAAGGTAAGAGGAGAATACCATAATCATAAGGAGTAAAATCAGACCTAATCAGATCTATCCAACCGATTTTGCAAAATAGTTTTCACACTCTACATCGACCGTTAGCTAGGTTATCCTACAGGCTGGACTAGTGGGGTATCGGAACCGCTGAGCTCTGATACCACTCTGTAACACCCTTGAATCGGCCCTATGCAAGTTTTATCGCTTCTCGCCAAACCCGCATAGAAACGATTCAAGGACGCCCACCAGGAACTTGCGTGCGGGTGGAAAAACGAAGTAATACCATTACACAATAGTTCACGATGGAACCCACAGAACAGATATATATATACCACACGACTCCATGAGTCAAGAATACAGATATATAATGCAAAGATCCAAATCACCTCGAAAACGATACAACATCCGAGTACGGACAAGATGCAAATTGGGCTAAGAGCCCTGAAGAATAACCAATGGCGTCCATAACCCTGCCCAGGCAAAGCCGGAAGGGTAACCCTACTAACGACGTCGATCTCAAACCTGCTAAACAAACGGGGTGCCGACAAAGGGTAAAGGAAAAAGAGGAGCGTCAGTACTGAGGCCAGTACACAGCGAGGCTAGAATTCAGCGGTCCTCGCCTACAAAGGTATGGTGGACTGAAGCGGCAGTGCAGCAACACTAAACAACCTATAGAGAGTCAGTAAAACTGGCGGCTATTAGAGAGGGATAAGAAAGACCTATTCGGGTCCAACCTGATACTAACACCAAACATACCCATCCTGGCATTTCCCACTCGAGACCATACGAGGAAGTCAAACCGAGGAACTCACACAGTTGGCAGTTTTATTCATTCCATTATAGTTGAAGCACTTACTAGTCAGATATAGATATCATGAGTCATCCTGATAGCATAAGTAGTGGGCAGTTTTAGTTAACCATTCAGTTGTAGTTGCAGTACTTACTAGTCAGATACAATTAGCATGATCGAGATACTGTGCTCCAAGTCGTCCATAACCGCGGACACGGCTTTCCGAAAGATTTACCCTACAGGGGTGCACAAATACCAACACACACACGATCAACCTCGGAAAAACCAAATCAAAACCCAACAAGGCTTTCACGATAAAGCAATCACAGGATTCATAAAATATTTCAGAGGGCCACCCCATTAAGCTACCCACAACAAAGTTGGCCGGCTCCGAGACGGACCCAAGGTTTGTGTGGACAGCGGTAAACGACTGGGAACCCGAAAGTGTGACTGGGCTTGTCGATACAGTGAAAACGTGTCACGATCCAAAACAGTACAGGTGCTCCACGCACAATCGTAAATAAAGCAGTAAAGCATGGCATAGGTACATGATAGTAATAAAGCCCCAAACTACTTTGTGGCCCCAAGAAATAAGAAATGAATCAAGCTTTGGCTAAGGGGATTCGTGGTCCCATATGCGGATAGTGCGATAGTCAAGGAACAGGTATCAAGTACTCGGGGTCCTACGGGACACAAGTGAGCGTGGAAGAACCAAATAACATCTATTGCCCACCGATGCCTCTGCATTAGTTATATCTAGCAATTTAATATCAAGTTGTAATTAAAGCCATGATCATCTCCACCATTAAGCATCTCTATCATTAAGCCTGTGTCAACCTTTTATCAATGGTGGAACGACAATGACGCGAAGCAGCACCTGAGCAAGCAACTACGACTCGCAAGGCCGACTGTCTATCAAACAACAGGCAATAGGATGTGTCCAAGGCAATATAAAGGCGGCACGGAATACATCTGGTACAGAACACTAAAGCATCACGACACGGATAGCAATAGATCAACATGAGGAAATAAAGACTATAAATGCAAAATAGGTAGAAAGGGGGAGAATGCTCGCCTGGGAAACACTGCCGGCGGATCATATCTAGAGAACTTGTCGATACTCGCATCCACTCATCGGCCTAGTCCGCGAAGAAGCAAACACTAGAAGAAACACCGGATGCAATATTTAATACTACGGCAAAAGAGCCGGCATGATTATGATATGATGCAGATGCGGTGCAATTAGTCAATATTAAGCGGAACCAGGGTCCCGACAATTAATTCGATGGTTCGAGTTGTTTCACTACCCCGCATTTTTAAATGTTGTATTAATAGGGCGAAACATGGCATCGGTTCGCTACACTAATTTAAATGGAGTCCGAAATAAGACACAAATATCCTGCATATAGACTCCATATTTAATTATGAGGTGAATCGGCATAATGCCCCCAAACGACAGACAGGTATGCATGTACGAACAATTTAATATGCGGCAGTTGATAATATCATATTATAAAAGATAGGGGCTTAGGGTCACACATCTGGGTTCGGAAGATCTTGGGTTCTGGGGGTCCGGGGTCCGGTCTCAGGGTTTGACGGGAACAGCGAGGTTCGGATACAAGATTGAGAACTTTTCATGTCGTGACGGAGAACTTGGGTTCCAAGCGGTCGACCTTGGCGTCTAGGTCCTCGGCGAACTTGGCGTCCGGTCCTCAGGCATCGGTGCGAGAAGAAGGTCTTGTCGTACCGGTGTCGACGCTTACAGGAAGGAGACTTGTCGTCCAGGGTCTCGGTGTCCTCGGATTCCGATTGGGGATCTTGGTGGTTCGAGGGTTCGGGATCGGTCTTCAGATCCAGGGTCGGATCTTCGGGGTTCGTCTTCGGATCATCGGAACCGTGAAGAGTACTTGGCGCTCCAGTCCAGTGTCGACCTCCAGGTACTGCTGGTTCCGTGATGAGGTTCTTGTCGAGATCTCGGTGTGGACACCTTGGACTCAAGTAGCCGATCAAACAAACACACCACTTCACGCGGTAGCATAGCACTCGGACAGATCTGCAGCAAACACGAGACACACGCACATACATCGAGGGTGCCAAGGGGAAAAACAACAACCCGCAAGAGGCTAGAGCAGCACAACAGCGTGCAGAACTTGCAGAGGTGGGGGTACTTGGCTTGTGCTGCACGACGCGGCAGAGGCGGTTGCTGGGACTGACGGCGGCGAGAGGGGGATGTCGAGCTTGGGGACGGGGCAGTAAGCGCGAGGTCAAGGGCGGCCAGGTGCGGTGGCGAGGAGGACGCAGGGCCTCGTGCAGACGGTTGCTTGGACGCCGGTGTTAGGGACGGACGGGGCGCACGACACGCAGAGGACGGCGGCGGGCCGGTGATGCAGACATGGCCCCGCTTGACCGGCAGAGAGAGGCCACGACGGAGCTCTGCAGGGATGGTTTGGTGCAGACGAGATGGGGCGGCGAGGGGGAACCGTGGAGGGGAGGCCATGTTGCGGAGGAGGAGGCGTCCCTAGCGGCGGGGTTGAGGGAGGCCGACGGCGATGCTCTGCTCGATGCAGAGAGTGAGCGGGAGATGCGGGGCAGAGGCAGATGGCACGTGGGGTCGGGTAGAGCACGGCGGGCGACGCACCGGTTCACGGAGCTGGTCGCACGGAACGGTGGCGAGGTGCAGGGTCGAGGAGGAGAACGCTGGGTGGCGGCGCCTAGATCGCAGATGGAGGCGACGACGCACGGGGTCCGACGGCGGGGAGCTGCGGGGTCGAGGCGGTCTCGGCGGCGGGGCTTGCGGAAGAGCCTGGGAACACGGAGGAGTGTCGTCTCTGCTGGCATCAGGAAGAGGGGCTCCAGGGCTCGCTGGCGGCGGCGCTTGTCTGCGAGGAAGGAGGCGAGGTGGGGTGCGCGCGTTCGGGGCAGGGGTAGGTAGGGGGAATCGATACCGGATGCAGGAGTGGTGCGTCCGACTGCGGGGTGGTTGGCGTGCGGCTTGGTCACGACACGCGCGCAGGGGCGGCTGAGGCGCGTGTGGGGGCGTGCGTGCCCGTGGGTGCGTGCTACATGGGATCGGGTGCGAGGGAGCGGGTCGGTCGGGTGCAGCTGGTTAGGTAGATAGGGTTAGGGTCAGGTCTAGGGTTAGATAGATGGAGGTTTGGGTTGGACCGATCTGCCGGGATGGTAGGCTGCTGTCAGTTGGGCCCTCTGGGCCTGGTCGATGGCGGCCTCCCCCGGTACAAAACATTTTTATTACTTATTTTGTTTATTTTAAAACAAACTATTTTGCAAATAGGTTTTAGACAAATAGAAGATCCGGGTGGACCGGGGTTTTGATTTGAAATAAAGACGGAGAAATTTAGAAAACAAAACTAGGCTTTTAGAAAATAGTTTTAGGCAAAACCATGCATGATGATGACAATGCTCAAATGCAATGTGGCATGATGACATGAGCATGCGGTCATGATGATGCAATGCACAAAAACACAGGGATTTTCTAATAGTGGTTTTAGCGGGATGCCACAGCTATCAATTATTTACAAATACTTTGATCAAGTTTATGATGGTGCATGTCACCTCAAAAATTATTCTTTCTTTTTTATCACATACCTACTCGAGGACGAGCAGGAGTTAAGCTTGGGGATGTTGATACGTTGCAAACATATCCATAATTTTTGATGTTCCATGCTTGGTTTTATCTACTTTCTTGTGTTTTGTTCCAACTTTGGAGTACTTTCTATACACTTTCTTGGACTAACCTATTAACAAGAGCTACAGTGCCAGTTTCCTGTTTTCTGCTGTTTTCGGTTCCAGAAAGTCAGAAAATGAATATTCTCGGAATTGGATCAGACAAAAGCCAAAGTCGTTAGTTTCCCGAAAGATTCACGGAGCCAGAAGGAGGGACGAAGGGGGCCACAGGGTGGCCAAACCACCCATAGGCGCGGGTCCCCCCAGGCCGCACCAGGGCATGGTGTGGGCCCCTTGGCTGCCCATCGACCTTGCTTCTTCGCCTATAAGATGCCTCCCGATGCAAAAACCCTAAATCGTCAAGCCCCCAGCCACGAAAAGTTCCGCAGCGCCGCCGCCACCAAAGGGGAGATTCGGGGGACAGAAAGTCTCTGTTCCGGCACCCTGCCGGGACGGGGAAGTGCCCCCAGAGCCATCTCCATCGATCTCCACCACCATCTCCATCACCATTGCTGATTCCCATGATGAGGAGGGATTAGTTCTCTCTCGAGGCTAAGGGTTCTACCGGTAGCTATGTGTTCATCTCTCTCTATGCATGATCTTATTGAGATCATGAGCTTGTAATCTATAGATCTACCTTGCTACTCAAGTGCTTTAATAGATCTCTGCTCTCCCAATGTGTTTGAAGTTGACAGTGTGCACACCATGGTGGAACTTAGGCTAGATATTACAAATACTTGTTATGAGTTATATTTGGAGTTGGATGTCTTTATGAAATTGTGGTGTTTGTTTGAACCATTTAGTGCTCAAGATGAAAGTGTGGGGTTATCTAGATGGGGAATGCGGACTTTGAGGTGTGCTGTTATAGCCCTACCATGGATTAGAGTGTCCAACCGGAGAGTAGTTCAGTGTAGTATCATAAAGAAGAATATATTTATATGAGAGTGTTCACTAGTGAAAGTATGATCCCTAGGCCTTGTTTCTAAGCATTGAAACAGCGTTTGCGCCTTCATCTGGCTTAACCTCCGGCTCGTCTCCACGCGTACGCTTCATGGAGCACCTAGGGAAGGAGGTAGTGCAAGCGAGGGGGCTTCGGCACGCGCGGTAGGTGCAGATTGGGTTCTTGGGACTAGATAGACTAGGGAAAATGACATGAGCACATGGAAGAAGAAGGTCGAGCGGGTTTATAAACACCGGACCGTTCGTAGTCCTTGAGTGGACACGTGTGGTGGGCGGGGGGCTACCACGATCTCCACCTCTCTTTTTTTGGGTTCCCTTTTTTTTTGAAATAGCCACGTTCTCCACTTTAGAGCTGCATTGAAAACACGCTCATGGCAAACCTCGATTCCACCACATGCAAGTGGCGCAGAACCAATTTCTAGCAACGTTAGATCTACTCGAGGGGGGCCCTTGACTCATGGAAGTTACTTGTGGTAGGGCCCAGTTGGAAGTGAGATTGAGAGCGCTGTGTAAAAATGGGATATGT
The DNA here is from genome assembly GCA_916181665.1 of Avena sativa. Lineage (NCBI taxonomy): Eukaryota > Viridiplantae > Streptophyta > Magnoliopsida > Poales > Poaceae > Avena > Avena sativa. Next base: position 203,575,963 of record OV702290.1, read on the forward strand.
CTTATTAAAATCAAGTGGCAATAAATTGCAGTGTCTCGTCGACAACCGTGCACGCGATGACCCCGTTGCCCTGTGCATGTGTTGTAGTAGCAGTAGTAGCCTTTACAGACTAGATTAAACGTGACATGACCACTCGACGACTTTTTCCATGGACGGCATCGTGTTCCTTCTTGTAGAGGGAGACGTATGTGCTGTCACTCGCTATACTGTGAAGGGCACGACGTGTGCAACGATCATTGTTGGATCACACAGGATCAACAGTTGGTGCGCACGATCCACGTGACAACTGTGACAACCAATCAAGGTGTAGCAGACAGAGTGAGCACAGGTTTGGGCTTGTACGAAAGAGAGAGGGGGAACCAAAGGCAAAACTGAGTAGTATCAAAAAACCAAGGGCAAAACTGAGTAGTATAAAAATCGAAAGTGAGTGTCTTGTACAATGAAATACATCATTATCATTGCATGTTTGTTCTTTTCATGAACCACAACCAGTGTTATTGCATGTGTGTTCTTCTCACAAACCACACATGGATCCACCAGTGTCATTGCATGTCTTCTCTTTTCATTAACCATAATTAGAATCATTGCATGTCTGTTCTTTTCACAAACCACATATCACCAGTGTCATTGCATGAATGTTCTCATAAACCACATATGGATCCATCCAGTGTGATTTCATGTGTGTTCTTGTCACAAACCACATAAGGATCCACCAGTGTCATTGGATGCGTGCTCTTCTCATGAACCACACCCAGTGTCATTGGATGTGTGTTCTTCTCACAGACCACACATGGATCCACCAGTGTCATTGCATGTGGGTTCTTCTCATGAACCACACATGGATCCACCAAGTGTGATTGGATGTGTGTTCTTCTCACAAACCACATATGGATCCACCAGTGTCATTGGATGTGTGTTCTTTTCATGAACCACACCGAGGGTCATTGGATGTGTGTTCTTCTCACAGACAACACATAGATCCAACAGTGTCATTGCATGTGTGTTCTTCTCATGAACCACACATGGATCCACCAAGTGTCATTGCATGTGTATTCTTTCCACAAACCACATATGGATCCACCAGTGTCATTGCATGTTTGTTATTTCATAAATCGTACCCAGTGTCATTGCATGTTTGTTCCTCTCACAAACCACACATGGATCGACCAGTGGCATTCCATGTGTGTTCTTCTCATGAACCACAGCTAGAGTCATTGCATGTCTGTTCTTCTCACAAACCACATAAGGATACACCAGTGTCATTGCATGTGTGTTCTTCTCATGAACCACACCAAGTGTCATTGCATGTGTGTTCCTCTCATAGTGTACACATGGATCCACCAGTGTCATTGCATGTGTGTTCTTCTCATGAACCACATCTAGAGTCATTTCATGTGTGTTCTTCTCACAAACCACATAAGGATACAGCCAGTGTCATTGCATGTGTGTTCTTCTTACAAACCACACATGGATCCACCGGTGTCATTGCATGTCTGCTCTTTTCATGAACCATAGTTAGAGTCATTGCATGTCTGTTCTTTTCACAAACCACATATCAGCAGTGTCATTGCATGTGTGTTCTGCTCATAAACCACGTCAAGATCCACCCAGTGTGATAGCATGTGTGTTCTTCTCACAAACAACATAAGGATCCACCAGTTTCATTGGATGTGTGTTATTTTCATGAACCACAGCCAGTGTCATTGCATGTCTGTTCCTCTCACAAACCACACATGGATCCACCAGTATCATTGCATGTCTGTTCTTTCATGAACCACAGGAGGTGTCATTGCATGTGTGTTCTTCTCACAAACCACACATGGATCCACCAGTATCATTGCATGTTTGTTCTTCTCATGAACCACAACTAGAGTCATTGCATGTCTGTTATTCTCACAAACCACAACTAGAGTGATTGCATGTTTGTTCCTCTCACAAACCACATATGGATCCACTAGTATCATTGCATGTCTGTTCTTTTCATGAACCACACCCAGTGTCATTGCATGTGTGTTCTTCTCATGAACCACAGCTAGAGTCATTGCATTTCTCTTATTCTCACAAACCACATAACGATACACCAGTGTCATTGCATGTGTGTTCTTCTCATAAACCACACCTAGTGTCATTGCATGTGTGTTCCTCTCACAGTGTACACATGGATCCACCAGTGTCATTGGATGTATGTTCTACTCATGAACCACATCTAGAGTCAACCAGTGTGATTGCATGTATGTTCTTTTCACAAACCAAATATGGATCCACCAGTGTCATTGCATGTCTCTTCTTTTCATGAACCACACCCAGTGTCATTGCATGTCTGTTCCCCTCATAAACCACACATGGATCCACCAGTGTGATTGCATGTGTGTTATTCTCATGAACCACATCTAGAGTCATTGCATGTCTGTTCTTCTCACAAACCACATAAGGATCCACCAGTGTCATTGGATGTGTGTTCTTTTCATGAACCACACCTAGTGTCATTGCATGTGTGTTCTTCCCACAGACCACACCTAGATCCACCAGTGTCATTGCATGTCTGTTCTTCTCATGAACTACATCTAGAGTCATTGCATGTGTGTTCTTCTCACAAACAACATATGGATCCACCAGTGTCATTGGATGTGTGTTCTTTTCATGAACCACACCCGGTGTCATTGCATGTCTGTTCCTCTCACAAACCACACATGGATCCATCGGTGTCATTGCATGTCTGTTCTTTTCATGAACCACTACCAGTGTCATTGCATGTGTGTTCTTCTCATAAACCACACATGGATCCACCAGTGTCATTGCATGTCTGCTCTTTCATTAACCACAGTTAGAGTCATTGCATGTGTGTTATTTTCACAGACCACATATCACGAGTGTCATTGCATGTGTGTTCTTCTCATAAACTACATATGGATCCATCTAGTGTGATTGCATGTGTGTTCTTCTCACAAACCACTTAAGGATCCACCAGTGTCATTGGATGTGTGTTCTTTTCATGAACCACACCCAGTGTCATTGGATGTGTGTTCTTCTCACAGACCACTCATGTATCCACCAGTGTCAGTACATGTGTGTTCTTTGCATGAACCACACATTGATCCACCAAGTGTCATTGGATGTGGGTTCTTTCCATGAACCACATATGGATCCACCAGTGTCATTGCATTTGTGTTATTTTCACGAACCACACCCAGTGTCATTGGATGTCTGTTCCTCTCATAAACCACACATGGATCTACCAGTGTCATTGCATGTGTGTTCTTCTCGTGAACCACATCTAGAGTCATTGCATGTCTGTTCTTCTCACAAACCACATAAGGATCCACCAGTATCATTGGATGTGTGTTCTTTTCATGAACCACACCTAGTGTCATTGCAGGTGTTTTCTTCTCACAGACCACACATGGATCCACCAATGTCATTGCATGTGTGTTCTTCTTATGAACCACATCTAGAGTCATTGCATGTGTGTTCTTCTCACAAACAACATAAGGATCCACCAGTGTCATTGGATGTGTGTTCTTTTCATGAACCACACTAGGTGTCATTGCTTGTATGTTCCTCTCACAAACGACACATGGATCCATCGGTGTCATTGCATGTATGTTCTTTTCATGAACCATAGCCAGTGTCATTCCATGTGTGTTCTTCTCACAAGCCACACATGGATCCACTAGTGTCATTGCATGTCTGCTCTTTTCATTAACCACAGTTAGAGTCATTGCATGTCTGTTCTTTTCACAAACCACGTATCACCAGTGTCATTGCATGTGTGTTCTTCTCATCAACCACATATGGATCCTCCCAGTGTGATTGCATGTGTGTTCTTCTCACAAACCACATAAGGATCCACTAGTGTCATTGGATGTGTGTTCTTTTCATGAACCACACCCTGTGTCATTGGATGTGTGTTCTTCTCATAGACCACACATGGATCAACCAGTGTCATTGCATGTGTGTTCTTTTCATGAACCACACATGGATCCACCAAGTGTCATTGCATGTGTGTTCTTTCCACAAACCACATATGGATCCACCTGTGTCATTGCATGTGTGTTATTTTCATGAACCACACCCAGTGTCATTCCATGTCTGTTCCTCTCATAAACAGCACATGGATCCACCAGTGTCATTGCATGTGTGTTCTTACCATGAACCACATCTAGAGTCATTGCATGTCTGTTCTTCTCATAAACCACATAAGGATCCACCAGTATCATTGGATGTGTGTTCTTTTCATGAACCACACCTAGTGTCATTGCATGTGTGTTCTTCTCACAGACCACACATGGATCCACCAGTGTCATTGCATGTGTGTTCTTGTCATGAACCACATCTAGAGTCATTGCATGTGTGTTCTTCTCACAAACAAAATAAGGATCCACCAGTGTCATTGGATGTGTGTTCTTTTCATGAACCACACCCGGTATTAATTCATGTCTGCTCTTTTCAATAACCACAGTTAGAGTCATTGCATGTGTGTTCTTTTCACAAACCACATATCACCAGTGTCATTGCATGTGTGTTCTTCTCATAAACCACATATGGATTCACCCAGTGTGATTGCATGTTTGTTCGTCTCACAAATCACATAAGGATCCACCAGTGTCATTGGATGTGTGTTCTTTTCATGAACCACACCCTGTGTCATTGGATGTGTGTTCTTCTCACAGACCACACATGTATCCACTAGTGTCATTGCATGTGTGTTCTTTTCATGAAACACACATGGATCCACCAAGTGCCATTGCATGTGTGTTCTTTCCACAAACCACATATGGATCCACCAATGTCATTGCATGTGTGTTATTTTCATGAACCACACCCAGTGTCATTGGATGTCTCTTCCTCTCATAAACCACACATGGATCCACCAGTGCCATTGCATGTGTGTTCTTCTCGTGAACCACATCTAGTCATTGCATGTCTGTTCTTCTCACAAACCACATAAGGATCCACCAGTATCATTGGATGTGTGTTCTTTTCATGAACCACACCTAGTGTCATTGCATGTGTGTTCTTCTCACAGATCCCACATGGATCCACAAGTGTCACTGCATGTATGTTCTTCTCATGAACCACATCTAGAGTCATGGCATGTGTGTTCTTCTCACAAATAACATAAGGATCCACCAGTGTCATTGGATGTGTGTTCTTTTCATGAACCAAACCTGGTGTCATTGCATGTCTTTTCCTCTCACAAACCACACATGGATCCATCAGTGTCATTACATGTATGTTCTTTTCATGAACCACAGCCAGTGTCATTGCATGTGTGTTCTGCTCACAAACCACACATGGATCCACTAGTGTCATTGCATGTCTGCTCTTTTCATTAACCAAAGTTAGAGTCATTGCATATCTGTTCTTTTCACAAACCACATATCACCAGTGTCATTGCATGTGTGTTCTTCTCATAAACCACATATGGATTCACCCAGTGTGATTGCATGTTTGTTCGTCTCACAAATCACATAAGGATCCACCAGTGTCATTGGATGTGTGTTCTTTTCATGAACCACACCCTGTGTCATTGGATGTGTGTTCTTCTCACAGACCACACATGTATCCACCAGTGTCATTGCATGTGTGTTCTTTTCATGAAACACACATGGATCCACCAAGTGCCATTGCATGTGTGTTCTTTCCACAAACCACATATGGATCCACCAATGTCATTGCATGTGTGTTATTTTCATGAACCACACCCAGTGTCATTGGATGTCTCTTCCTCTCATAAACCACACATGGATCCACCAGTGCCATTGCATGTGTGTTCTTCTCGTGAACCACATCTAGTCATTGCATGTCTGTTATTCTCACAAACCACATAAGGATCCACCAGTATCATTGGATGTGTGTTCTTTTCATGAACCACACCTAGTGTCATTGCATGTGTGTTCTTCTCACAGACCCCACATGGATCCACAAGTGTCACTGCATGTATGTTTTTCTCATGAACCACATCTAGAGTCATGGCATGTGTGTTCTTCTCACAAACAACATAAGGATCCACCAGTGTCATTGGATGTGTGTTCTTTTCATGAACAAAACCTGGTGTCATTGCATGTATTTTCCTCTCACAAACCACACATGGATCCATCAGTGTCATTACATGTATGTTCTTTTCATGAACCACAGCCAGTGTCATTGCATGTGTGTTCTGCTCACAAACCACACATGGATCCACTAGTGTCATTGCATGTCTGCTCTTTTCATTAACCAAAGTTAGAGTCATTGCATGTCTGTTCTTTTCACAAACCACATATCACCAGTGTCATTGCATGTGTGTTCTTCTCATAAACCACATATGGATCCACCCCGTGTGATTCCATGTGTTTTCTTCTCACAAACAACATAAGGATCCACCAGTGTCATTGGATGTGTGTTCTTTTCATGAACCACACCCGATGTCATTGCATGTCTATTCCTCTCACAAACCACACATGGATCCACCGGTGTCATTGCATGTCTGTTCTTTTCATGAACCCCAGCCAGTGTCATTGCATGTGTGTTCTTCTCACAAACCACACATGGATCCACTAGTGTCATTGCATGTCTGCTCTTTTCATTAACCACAGTTAGAGTCATTGCATGTCTGTTCTTTTCAATAACCACATATCACCAGTGTCATTACATGTGTGTTCTTCTCATAAACCACATATGGATCCACCCAGTGTGATTGCATGTGTGTTCTTCTCACAAACCACATAAGGATCCACCAGTGTCATTGGATGTGTGTTCTTTTTATGAACCACACCCAGTGTCATTGGATGTGTGTTCTTCTCACAGACCATACATGGATCCACCAGTATCATTGCATGTGTGTTCTTTTCATGAACCACACATGGATCCACCAAGTGTCATTTCATGTGTGTTCTTTACACAAACCACATATGGATCCACCAGTGTCATTACATGTGTGTTATTTTCATGAACCACACCCAGTGTCATTGCATTCTGTTCCTCTCATAAACCACACGTGGATCCACCAGTGTCATTGCATGTGTGTTCTTCTCATGAACCACCACCCAGTGTCATTGCATGTGTGTTCCTCTCACAGTGTACACATGGATACACCAGTGTCATTGGATGTGTGTTCTTCTCATGAACCACATCTAGAGTCATTGAATGTGTGTTCTTCTCACAAACCAGATAAGGATACACCAGCGTCATTGCATGTGTGTTCTTCCCATGAACCACAACTAGAGTCATTGCATGTCTATTCTTCTCGCAAACCACATAAGGATCCACCAGTGTCATTGGATGTGTGTTCTTCTCACAAACCACACATGGATCCACCAGTGTCATTGCATGTCTACTCTTTTCATTAACCACAGTTAGAGTCATTGCTTGTCTATTCTTTGCACCAACCACATATCACCAGTGTCATTGCATGCGTGTTCTTCTCATGAACCACACATGGATCCACCCAGTGTGATTGCATGTCTATTCTTTTCACAAACCACATATGGATCCACCAGTGTCATTGCATGTGTGTCCTTTTGACAAACCACATATCACCAGTGTCATTGCATGTGTGTTCTTTTCACAAACCACATATCAACAGTGTCATTGCATGTGTGTTCTTTTCATGAACCACACCCAGAGTCATTGCATGTGTGTTCCTCTCATAAACCACACATGGATACACCAGTGTCATTGCATGTCGGCTCTTTTCTTTAACCACAGTTAGAGTCATTGCATGTGTGTTCTTTTCACAAACCACATATCACCAGTGTCATTGCATGTGTGTTCTTCTCACAAACAACATAAGGATCCACCAGTGTCATTGGATGTGTGTTCTTTTCATGAACCACACCCGGTGTCATTAGATGTTTGTTCCTCTCACAAACCACACATGGATCCACCAGTATCAGTGCATGTCTATTCTTTTCATGAACCACAGCCAGTGTCATTGCATGTGTGTTCTTCTCACAAACTACACATGGATCCATGATGGCCCAAAATATATCGAGCTCGTTGGGGAACCCCAAGAGGAAGGTATGATGAGCACAACAACTAGTTTTCCCTCAGTACAAAACCAAGGTTATCAATCTAGTAGGAGCAAGGAAACACCACAAAGGTGTTACTAGTTGAGCCTTGGCAGGGCGCTACCAGATGCTAGTAGCAACGTGGATACATGCACAACACAACCACAAAACATTGCCCCCAACTTGCGATGAGGTTGTCAATCTCACCGGTTTTGCGGAAAACAAAGCATTAAACGTATCGAATGGAAGTAAGTAATAGTTTGCTGAAAGTAAACACAAAGCAGTAAATAGTTTGTAGATTGATTGTAAAAGAAAGGACCGGGGTCCATAGTTCACTAGAGGTGACTCTCCTTAAGATAGATAACATGCTGGGTGAACAGATTACAGCGGCGCAATTGACAAACATCGAGAAAGCATACACGCATATACTAATCATCATGACTCCTTTGAGATTCGATTGGGCATTGCAACATTATACATAGACCGCCATCCAACTGCATCTAGTACTAATAATCCACCTTCAGGTTATCATCTGAACCCCCTCCAATATTAAGTTACAAGCAACAGATTATTGCATTACGAATTGCGTGTAAAGTAAACAATATGATTATTCTATGAACTAAGGATTGTTGTTTTGTCCCTAGTAGCAACAGCACATCTAGTACCTTAGAGATTTCTGTCACTTCCCTAGATTACCAGAGGCATGAACCCACTATCGAGCACAAATACTAACTCTTGGAGTTGCTAGCATCTACTTGTCCAAGATAGCTACTAACAACGGAAAGCATGCAAGATCACAAATAAAAAAGACATGATAGAATCAATAATCAATCTGAAATAGCATCTCAATATCCATCGGATCCCCGCAAACACAACATGCAGAATTACAAATAGATGATCTTGATCATGAACGGAGCTCACAAGATCTAGACATGAAAGCACAAAGGAGGAGAACCAGCCATCTAGCTACTACATGGAACCATAGTCCGGAGATGAACTACTCATGCATCACACCAGAGGCTTGCATGATGATGAAGAAGGCCTCCAGGGTGAATTCCCCTCTCCGGCAGGGTGCCGGGAAGAGCTTCAGATCCCTCCCGATCTAGGGATGGAGATGATGGCGGCTACAGACTCTATTGTGGAATTTTGATCGGGTACTTAGGGTTTCCGTATCAGAGGCAATATATAGGCGGAAGGAGAGGCCGAAGGGGTGCCTGGGGGAGCTAGACCACCCCCTGGCGCGGGCCAGGCCTGGCCGCGCGGCCAGGTAGTGTGGCCGGGCCCCAGCCCCTCTCCGTCTCGTATTCTGGCTCTAGATGTCCCCCGGTAAAATAATAACTTTTGCTATTGTCCCGTTCGATTCCGAGAATATTCATTTTCTGACTTCCTGAAACCAAAAACAGCAGAAAACAAGCAGCTGGCACTATGGCTCTTGTTAATAGGTTAGTCCAAGAAATCATATGAAAAGTACTCCAAAGTGTGGACAAAACATAAGAAAGTAGATAAAACCAAGCATGGAATATCAAAAATTATAGATACATTTGCAATGTATCAACATCCCCAAGCTTAACTCCTGCTCGTCCTCGAGTAGGTAAGTGATCAAAAGAAAGAATAATTTTTTAGGTGACATGCACCATCATAAATTTGATCAAAGTATTTGTAAAACATTCAAAGCTGGGATCATAGTACTTCAATCATAACATGAAAGACAAAGTTCTAGCAATAAGACAAAGAAACTATGTTGCAACATGAAAAGGCACAAACAAAAGATTCATGAATAACAATGCTTTGCAAGACGTTTGTTTGTTTCACATAAAGAAAGCATAGGATAATGGTATTCAGCTTGTCCCTCATAGAGTAGCAAATATAAATGCAAAGGACACCTTCAAAGTTCATAAGAGTTACTAGATACAAATAGTTTAAAACAAGCAATATCAAAGCTATGCATCAATCAACTAGTCTTGGGACAATGCACATAGAACTAAGAATGGCCACTATGCTCTCAAAGTAGGTGCATAAAGATAGAAGGTGGAGACTCAATATATAAGTGGAAGAAAGGCCTTCATAGAAGAAAGTAGGGATTCAAGTCTCATGAAGAGCTTCCAAAAATTATGGTACTTAATAGCTTTCAGCTCTCATTGCCCCTATCATAAGCATCTTGAAGGTGATTAAGGTTAAAGTGACACAACTAAGAGGTTATGCTTGACAAGTTATAAACCGAAATCTCATGCCCCTTACTTATGAAGACCGAACCTCATGTTACTCAACTTTAGTCACGAGTAAGCTCTTGTCATTGTAAGTACATGTGTATCATAAAGAACTGCCAACGGGGTACCCCTTGCACATGATACAGGATCTATCCCATAATCAAAATGACAAGGTAAGAAGACAATGAGCATCTCAGCGATCTTTTTAATTGCTATTTGCATAGGTTTTTATTGAGGATGCTTCATAGAGTGCTCATTATGGTGATGCTGCAAGTTTCCACCATGATTAGGCATGGCTTAGGCTAGCGGCCCAGGTGTTTCTCTAACACACATACAAACTCCATGATCTTACAAGTTCCACTTTTATTTCACACCGCCGGGATCCATAAGCAAAAGAACATGATATCAACGGGGTACAAAGTACAAGTGCAATGTTGAAAGCGTTCCCCATGATACATGGTTCTGCTAATTTCAATTTATAAAGCGCAAGCATATACGCAACAAATAAGGACCCAATGGTTCAAGTTTATTAAATGCAAAAAAGTAAAGTGTGCCATCAAGTTCGTGAGAGCTTTAATCACTAGTTTTCTCATAACAAGTTCAATTTGGAAGATAAACAAAAGCATGAATATACTTGGAATAGCATAAGCTAATAGGTAGGTATGGCGGACTCTTTGGAATAACTTGGTTTAGGGAGTTGGATGCATGAGTGGAACTCATACTTGGTTGTGGAGGCTAGCAAAAGATTGGGAGCGACAAACTAAGAGAGCAATAATGGCCATAATCATGTAGAGCGAAAAAACATCATTGATCATACAAGTTGAAAACTAAAGGATCATAAAGGCTATGGTGACTTGGGATAGTCATAACATGGTGTGAGCATGCGCCAAGTCAACCCAAATAAAGCATCAAAGGAGAATACCACAATACTATGCTTTTATATGCTAAAACAACACATGATCCTTCCAAGGCACATTAAGCAATCTCAATTGTTTATAACAAGTCATGCTATAGAAAATAATACTAAGCATAAAGCCAAAACAATATCAAGAATGGCATGACAAAGCATAGGCCACAGTCAAAAACAAGCTCTCTCTAACACTTAAGCATGAACTTTCCTACTCTTTTCCAAACCAAACCAAACTATTTGAAAACAAATGTATGAAAGAGGGGGTCCAACCAATTTATTCAGAAAACTAAGAAAACAAAGAAAACAAAAACCAAAAACAAAAACGAAAAAGGAGACACTACAAGAACAACACAACTGTGCATGAAACAATAAAAATGAAGCGTTTGGAAGAAACCTGAGATTTTTATTGATGAAGAAGGGGATGCCTTAGGCATCCCCAAGATTTGACGCTCGTACTTCTTGGATATTTCTTGTGGTGACACGCGTGGCATCCCCAAGCTTGAGCTTTAGTCCATTCTTCATCTTATTACTCATTCCTTCCATACACCTGAAATTTTTCCTTCATACAAAACTTCACACAATCTTTATTAGCAACATTAGTGCACTCAAGATAATAGGTCTTTAGATTCAGTTCTAACACCAATAAAACTTCCATTAAAACACAAGCTACTGTAGCACTTCCCTAAAAAAGCTCAATTCCCCAAAAGAACTCAAAAAGGAACCAACAACAAGCAAATGCAAATAATGGCAGAAATCTGTCAAAACAGACCAGCAGGTAAAGACGAATTTTTTCGAAGACCATATTTTGCTCAAATCGAAATGTGTTGAACTAATGAAAGTTAGATAACAACCTGGGGAAGAAGCGCAAAAATTCACGCCTCAAAAAGACGTACAGAGATTTTAAAGGAATGTTTACGGTGAAGCACTGAAATCTGTTTCAGGATAGCAACTTTTCCAATCATTACTTCTCTCTCATTAGAGGTTACTCTTGGCACAAAAGGCAAATAAAAAGGATAAGGATCAGTTATTACTGAAGTAATAACTTCCTGGACTCATCTAAAAGTTTTGGGTTATCTCCCAATAAGTACTTTTCTTTAACGCCTTTAAGTTAGGCATAAGAAGCAAGAAAAAGAATCAAGTGTTCTCCAATGAAGAAGCGTTAAGATCAATACCAGAAATATCTTCAACAAGGCAAGGTATATCATCCAAATAAGTTTTAGAGGATCCTCTCTCGATGCTCTTGAGTTCACTATTTTCATCAAAAGGGTTTTCAGGAAAAATCCAATCAAAATTCTTTTCTATGGCTTCATGCATTGCTATGAGTTTAAAAGGTATCGGTATCTTAGGTTCCTCCCCATTAGGTTCGGTTTTGTCCATATTTTCTCATGTACCAATAACATCTACGCATGAGCCTAGCATATTAAAACGTTCAAAGACTTTTCTAGCTTCCTTGGAAACATCATAGAACTCCTTAAGCAAAGTTTCAAGGATAAAATCTCTCTTTTCAGGGTCATCAATTTCTTTAAGTTTAAGAAACATTACTTGCATTAAGGGGTTAAGGTTAACAAACCTAGCTTCCAACATGTGAACTAAAGAAGCTGTAGCAATCTCATAGTTTGGAGCAAGTTCTACAAGGGATCTATCCTCAATATCCTCATGTTTACTAACATGATTAAAGAATTCTTCAATATTATCTTTTCCAATTATTGAACCACTACCTATTGAAAGGTCTTTCAGGGTGAATTTAGGGATCAACATGGTGAGCTAAGGAAGAGGTAACAACTAAAGGAGACTTAATTTTTTTGTGTTTTTAAATAAGAAAGCAAACTAGTAAAACTAATTTTTTGTGTGTTTTTGATAAAAAAACAAGCAAACAAAGCAAAAGTAAACTAAATAAAACAAAAATAACAAAGTAAAGAGATTGGTTATGAGGGACTCCCCTTGTGAAGATGTCCTTGACACCCCGGCAACGGCGCCAGAAAAAGAGCTTGATGGCCCAAAATATATCGAGCTTGTTGGGGAACCCCAAGAGGAAGGTATGATGAGCACATCAGGAAGTTTTTCCTCAGTACGAAACCAAGGTTATCAATACAGTAGGAGCAAGGAAGCACCCCAAAGGTGTTGCTAGCTGAGACTTTGCAGGGCGCACTACCAGTGCTAGTAGCAACATGGAGACCTGCACAACACAACCACAGAACTTTGCCCCCAACTTGCGATGAGGTTGTCAATCTCAACGGTTTTGCTGAAAACAAAGGATTAAACATATCGAATGGAAGGAAGTAATAGTTTGCATAAAGTAAACACAAAGCAGTAAACAGTTTGTAGATTGATTGTAAAAGAAAGGATCGGGGTCCATAGTTCACTAGAGGTGGCTCTCCTTAAGATAGATAACATGCTGGGTGAACAAATTACAGCGGGGCAATTGACAAACATCGAGAAAGCATACAAGCATATACTAATCATCTTGACTCCTTTGAGATTCGATTGGGCATTACAATATTATACATAGACCGCCATCCAAATGCATCTATGACTAATAATCCACCTTCAGGTTATCATCCGAGTCCCTCCAGTATTAAGTTGCAAGCAACAGATTATTGCATTATGAATTGCGTGTAAAGTAAACAATACTATTGTTCTATGAACAAAGGATTGTTGTTTTCTCCCTAGTAGCAATAGCACATCTAGTACCTTAGAGATTTCTGTCACTTCCCCAGATTACTAGAGGCATGAACCCATTATCGAGCATAAATCCTAACTCTTGGAGTTGCTAGCATCTACTTGGCCAAGATAGCTACTAACAATGGAAAGCATGAAAGATCACAAATAACAAAGACATGATAGAATCAATAATCAATCTGAAATAGCATCTCAATATTCATCGGATCCCTGCAAACACAACATGCAGAATTACAAATAGATGATCTTGATCATGAACGGAGCTCACAAGATCTAGACATGAAAGCACAAAGGAGGAGAACCAGCCATCTAGCTACTACATGGACCCGTAGTCCAGAGATGAACTACTCACGCATCACACCGGAGGCTTGCATGATGATGAAGAAGGCCTCTAGGGTGAATTCCCCTCTTTGGCAGGGTGCCAGGAAGAGCTTCAGATCCCTCCGGATCTAGGGATGGAGATGACGGCGGCTATAGACTCTTTCGTGGAATTTTGATCGGGTACTTAGGGTTTCCGTATCAGAGGCAATATATAGGCGGAAGGAGAGGCCGAGGGGGTGCCTGGGACGGCCAGACCACCCCCTGGTGCGGGCCAAGCCTGGTCGCATGGCCAGGTGGTGTGGTCGGTCCCCAGCCCCTCTCCGTCTCATATTTTGGCTCTAGATGTCCCCCGGTAAAATAATAACTTTGGCTTTTGTCCCGTCCAATTCTGAGAATATTCATTTTCTGACTTCCTGAAACCAAAAATAGCAGAAAACAGGCAGCTGGCACTGTGGCTCTTGTTAATAGGTTAGTCCAAGAAATCATATGAAAAGTACTCCGAAGTGTGGACAAAACATAAGAAAGTAGATAAAACCAAGCATGGAACATCAAAAATTATAGATACATTTGCAATGTATCAATACACCAGTGTCATTGCATGTGTGTTCTTCTGATGAACCACAACTAGAGTCATTGCATGTCTGTTATTCTCACACACCATAGCTAGAGTGCTTGCATGTCTGTTCTTTTCATAAACCACATATGGATCCACCAGTGTCATTGCATGTCTGTTCTTTTCATGAACGACACCTAGTGTCATTGCATGTTTGTTCTTCTCATAAACCTAACATGGATCCACCAGTGGCATTGCATGTGTGTTCTTCTCATGATCCACAAATAGAGTCATTGCATGTCTGTTATTCTCACAAACCACATAAGGATCCACCAGTTTCATTGCATGTGTGTTCTTCTCATGAACCACACCCAGTGACATTGCATGTGTGTTCCTCTCACAGTGTACACATGGATCCACCAGTGTCATTGGATGTGTGTTCTTCTCATGAACCATATCTAGAGTCAACCAATGTGATTCCATGTATGTTCTTTTCACAAACCACATATGGACCCACCAGTGTCATTGCATGTCTCTTCTTATCATGAACCACACCCAGTGTCATTGCATGTTTGTTCCTCTCATAAACCACACATGGATCCACCAGTGTCACTGCATGTGTGTTCTCCTCATGAACCACATCTAGAGTCATTGCATGTCTGTTCTTCTCACAAATCACATAAGGATCCACCAGTGTCATTGGATGTGTGTTCTTTTCATGAAGCACACCTAGTGTCATTGCATGTGTGTTCTTCTCACAGACCACACATGGATCCACCAGTGTCATTGCATGTGTGTTCTTCTCATGAACCACATCTAGAGTCATTGCATGTCTATTCTTCTCACAAACCACACATGGATCCACCAGTGTCATTGCATGTCTGTTCTTTTCATGAACCACTGCTAGAGTCTTTGCATGTCTGTTCTTCTCACAAACCATGAAAGGATCCACCGGTGTCATTGCATGTCTATTCTTTTCATGAACCACAGCCAGTGTCATTGCATGTGTGTTCTTCTCACAAACCACACGTGGATCCACTAGTTTCATTGCATGTCTGCTCTTTTGATTAGTCATTGCATGTGTGTTCTTTTCACAAACCACATATCACCAGTGTCATTGCATGTGTGTTCCTCTCATAAACCACATATGGATCCACCCAGTGTGATTGCATGTGTGTTCTTCTCACAAACCACATAAGGATCCACCAGTGTCATCGGATGTGTGTTCTTCTCACAAACCACACATGGATCCACCAGTGTCATTGCATGTCTACTCTTTTCATTAACCATAGTTAGAGTCATTGCATGTTTATTCTTTTCACAAACCACATACCACCAGTGTCATTGCATGTGTGTTCTTCTAATGAACCACACATGGATCCACCTAGTGTGATTGCATGTCTGTTCTTTTCACAAACCACATATGGATACACCAGTGTCATTGCATGTCTTTTCTTTTCACAAACCACATATCACCAGTGTCATTGCATGTGTGTTCTTTTCATGAACCACACCCAGAGTCATTGCATGTGTGTTCCTCTCATAAACGACACATGGATACACCAGTGTCATTGCATGTCTGCTCTTTTCATTAACCACAGTTAGAGTCATTGCATGTGTGTTCTTCTCACAAACAACATAAGGATCCACCCGTGTCATTGGATGTGTGTTCTTTTCATGAACCAAACCCGGTGTCATTGCATGTATGTTCCTCTCACAAACCACACATGGATCCACCAGTATCATTGCGTTTCTGTTCTTTTCATGAACCATAGCCAGTGTCATTGCATGTGTATTCTTCTCACAAACCACAAATGGATCCACCAGTGTCATTGCATGTCTGCTCATTTCATGAACCACAGATAGAGTCATTGCATGTCTGTTCTTTTCAGAAACCACATATCACCAGTGTCATTGCTTGTGTGTTCTTCTCATAAACCACATATGGATCCACCCAGTGTGATTGCATGTGTGTTCTTCTCACAAACCACATAAGGATCCACCAGTGTCATTGGATGTGTGTTCTTTTCATGAAACATACCCAGTGTCATTGGATGTGTGTTCTTCTCACAGACCATGCATGGATCCACCAGTGTCATTGCATGTGTGTTCTTCTCATGAACCACACATGGATCCACCTAGTGTGATTGCATGTCTGTTCTTTTCACAAACCACATATGGATACACCAGTGTCATTGCATGTCTTTTCTTTTCACAAACCACATATCAGCAGTGTCATTGCATGTGTGTTCTTTTCATGAACCACACCCAGAGTCATTGCATGTGTGTTCCTCTCATAAACCACACATGGATACACCAGTGTCATTGCATGTCTGCTGTTTTGATTAACCATAGTTAGAGTCATTGCATGTGTGTTCTTCTCACAAACAACATAAGGATCCACCCGTGTCATTGGATGTGTGTTCTTTTCATGAACCACACCCGGTGTCATTGCATGTATGTTCCTCTCACAAACCACACATGGATCCACTAGTATCATTGTGTTTCTGTTCTTTTCATGAACCATTGCCAGTGTCATTGCATGTGTGTTATTCTCACAAACCACAAATGGATCCACCAGTGTCATTGCATGTCTGCTCATTTCATGTACCACAAATAGAGTCATTGCATGTCTGTTCTTTTCAGAAACCACATATCACCAGTGTCATTGCATGTGTGTTCTTCTCATAAACCACATATGGATCCACCCAGTGTGATTGCATGTGTGTTCTTCTCACAAACCACATAAGGATCCACCAGTGTCATTGGATGTGTGTTCTTTTCATGAAACATACCCAGTGTCATTGGATGTGTGTTCTTCTCACAGACCATGCATGGATCCACCAATGTCATTGCATATGTGTTCTTCTCATGAACCACACATGGATCCACCAAGTGTCATTGCATGTGTGTTCTTTTCACAAGCCACATATCACTAGTGTCATTGCATGTGTGTTCTTCTCACAAACAACATCAGGATCCACCAGTGTCATTGCATGTGTGTTCTTTTCATGAACCACGCCTGATGCCATTGCATGTCTGTTCCTCTCAAAAACCACACATGGAACCACCGTATCATTGCATGTCTGTTCTTTTTATGAACCACAGCCTGTGTCATCGCATGTCTGTTTTTCTCACAAACCACACATGGATCCACCAGTATCATTGCATGTCTGCTCTTCTCATGAACCACAGCCAGAGTCATTACATGTCTGTTATTCTCACAAACCACATATCACCAGTGTCATTGCATGTGTGTTCCTCTCATAAAGCACATATGGATCCACCCAGTGTGATTGGATGTGTGTTCTTCTCACAAACCACATAAGGATCCACCAGTGTCATTCGATGTGTGTTCTTTTCATGAACCACACCCAGTGTCATTGGATGTGTGTTCTTCTCACAGACCGCACATGGATCCACCAGTGTCATTGCATGTGTGTTCTTCTCATGAACCACACATGGATCCACCAAGTGTCATTGTATGTGTGTTCTTTCGACAAACCACATATGGATCCACCAGTGTCATTGCATGTGTGTTATTTTCATGAACCACACCCAGTGTCATTGCATGTCTATTCCTCTCATAAACCACACATGGATCCACCAGTGTCATTGCATGTGTGTTCTTCTCATGAACCATGGCTAGAGTCATTGCATGTCTGTTCGTTTCACAAACCAATATGGATCCACCAGTGTCATTGCATGTCTCTTCTTTTCATGAACCACACATAGTGTCATTGCATGTTTGTTCCTCTCATAAACCACACATGGATCCACCAGTGTCATTGCATGTGTGTTCTTATCATGAACCACATCTAGAGTCATTTCATGTCTGTTCTTCTCACAAACCACATAAGGATTCACCAATGTCATTGGATGTGTGTTCTTTTCATGAACCACACCTAGTGTCATTGCATGTGTGTTCTTCTCACACACCACACATGGATCCACCAGTGTCATTGCATGTGTGTTCTTCTCATGAACCACATTTAGAGTCATTACATGTCTGTTCTTCTGACAAACGACACATGGATCCACCAGTGTCATTGCATGTCTGTTCTTCTCATGAACCACAGCTAGAGTCATTGCATGTATGTTCTTATCACAAACCACACAAGGATCCACCGGTGTCATTGCATGTATGTTCTTTTCTCGAACCACAGCCAGTGTTATTGCATGTGTGTTCTTCTCATAAACCACACATGGATCCACTAGTGTCATTGCATGTATGCTCTTTTCATTAACCACAGTTAGAGTCATTGCATGTGTGTTCTTTTCACAAACCACATATCACCAGTGTCATTGCATGTGTGTTCCTCTCATAAACCACATATGGATCCACCCATTGTGATTGCATGTGTGTTCTTCTCACAAACCACATAACGATCCACCAGTGTCATTGGATGTGTGTTCTTTTCATAAACCACATATGGATCCTAACCTTAGGAGAGCCCTAACCTTAGCCCCCCAATGGATCCACCGTTAGACCGAGTCTTCTAGAAGGCACGCCCTAACATAGTTGTTCAGCTTGACGATTGTTACATACCGTTCGATCGGGGCGCTTGGACGATTGGGATGGTCTTCGTGAGAGCGATCCGCGAGTACGCTGTTTTGCGGCATGATTGGCCAGGCTTGCTCTGGACAAACTGGCAACACTGGGCGCTCCCATGTTGCGAGTGTCATGACTCACGAGTTTAGTGGGCCATATCCCAGTGTCACGTCCCCATTACTTCTCTTCCTCCCCGTACTTCTCTTCCTTCCCCTCGAAGCCACTTTCCCCACTTCACTCCCATCCTGCCGTAGCCGCAAGCCGACGATGCCTCCATCCCAATCCCCTCTTCGGCAGCCACCCCCTCCCCTCTCGCCATGGTTTCAAGGGGAGACGGCGAGGAAACACGTCGTGACGACAGGGACAGTGATTTCGATGTGAGTCATCTCATCTCTATCTCTATCATCTGTGGCCAGTTATCTATTTTTTGAGCTAGATCTACTCTGTTTACTCATGCGCGTATGATGTGTTAGGCCAACCAGACGATGTATGACTCGGACTATCACGGTTTAGCAGATGAAGACAGTCCTCTGATATGTAAACATGGATATGTGCCTGCTAAATTTGTAGCGTTCGAAGGACGAAACGTAGGTAGGAGGTTTCTATGGTGTCAAGGACATCGTGCAATGATGCAAGGCAGAAGTTGCAGTGTTGTCAAATGGGTAGATCCAGAGTGGCCCAAATCAATGCAGAAAACGCTGGACAAACTATGGGAAATGACTGTTGAGTTGAAAGAATCCGTATTCAACTCACTTCTTGACAGTGTTGAGATGAAGCTATGGGAACCAGTTGAAACGACCAAGCATAAGCGAGATCTCAGGTGGGTGCAAGACAAGGTTAGCAAAGTCGAGAAGGAGAGGGACGCGACGTTGGCCCTGAAGGCTAAAGCATAGCAAGAACTGACTCAAGCAAGGAATGATCTTCACCAGGCCAAAGTCCTACAGTTCACAACTACGAGTATTGACAAGTGCATGAGGAAAAATGCAGAGAAACAATTGAAGCTGTGCGAGGAAGATGCTAAAAGGAAGGAGCAGACGATTCGATCCTTGCTCTCGCATGAAGATGCGCATCGGGCTAAGATTAGGAAGATCAAGGAGATGTGTGATAACTAGTTCTATTTAGCTTGAGCTCCGTGCCTTTTTAAGTTGTAATAGTTGTACTTGTTGACCTAGCGGTCTGAACTATTGGCCCCAGAGTCCTGGGAGGAAAAAAATTGGTCGCCCATTAATCTGTCTTAACCCTACATTACTTCCTTTTGTCTGACCAATGCCCATGGATATTCCACCCATCGCTTCGTCGTCCTCGTGTACAAATACGAGGTGCCACAGCACGTCGCTTCGTCGTCCATCCCCTCGCCCTCTCCAATCTCCACCACGTCGTCGCTTTGTCGTCCATCCCCCCTCTCCCTCTCCAATCTCCACCGTGCCTCCATGGAGATGCCCGCGTTGAACTTCTACGAGGCGGTGATGTTCGCGCTCTTCGACATCCTAGCACTGCCGGCCGCGACGGTGCCCCATGGATGGTGCATCAGCTATGCGGGGGTGCCGGTGGCTCCGCTCCTCATCCCCGGCGGAGCCGGGATGGAGAGCGAAATCGCGACGCGCCGCCACCAGATGCCCGCGTGGAAGAGGGCACTGCCCGAGTACACGGCGGCCAGCCCGTACTGGCCGGTGCTGTTCAAGAAGGAGCGGAAGGCCAAGATTGGCAACCGCATCGTTTACGGGCGCGTGGTGCACCAGGATCTCCGCAACCGAGAAGGGCGGGAGAGGTTCTGGTCCGTCCCTGGATAGACCAAGTACACCGTCATCGTTGCCGCTCACCACAAAGAGGTGCTCCGTCTCGTGAACAATGCGGAAATCGTGGAGGTTCTGTCCGACGACGACGACGAAGCCAGCGGCTAGGAGGACAGTGGCAGCGGAAGTGAAATTGTGGACTAGTGGTTTAATTAATGTAGTATGTGAAATCGCACCTTTGTTTAGAAGAATTTGTGGTTGAATTAATGAAATACCTCGATTTAGATCTCTGTCTCGATTAATTTGTGGAAGAATTTGTGATTTAGATCAATTTCTGCCTCGATTTAGATCTCTGTCTCGGAATGGGAACGTGACCGTGGACCAAAGACCCTTTTTCTACTAGTGTATTCTGGCATTGGTGGTTTGTTTAATCATAATCTATGTGGATTGTGCCGCATGCAAATGACACAACCACAATTTATAAAGTGGAAGCACGTACACCCGGTTACTGGAGATATGGGAGCTTCGCCAGATGCAGGGGATGCAGGAGCAGAGAGGCAGTGAGATAGACGGGCTCAAGATTAGGCCAGAAAGTGGTACCGATTTCCTCCTCATCTGGGCATTATCGGTTGCTATTGCTGTTTATGTTGCCATGTCGTTGTGCAGCATCTGAAATAAGTTGCTGCTTCGTGTAGTGTGGCATCTTAAATAATTTATTTCCGTGCCACTTACATTCCATCGAATTTGGAGACCTCCTGCCCCTCAGCAATCATGGAACCGGTGCTGCGTGTTTTCAGATAGCAGTGGCACAATCACAATTTCGGTTTCAAACAACTGACTCGGGCGTTTCCAAACCATAAGTCGCGGTACATTTTACTCAGAGAACATGGGTATATTCTTTCGCCCAGCAAAGTTCCACACATAGAGCTCCAGAATTTAACCGAATTACATGTATAGGTTCAAGTTCAACACATTACTATGCATCTTCATTGCCAGCAGCCTTCTTCCGCAGCCTGGGTGCCAAGCCTTCACGTCCACTGGCTTCTTCATTTCCTGCCTTCTTCCTCTTCCTCGTTGCCAATTTTCTTAGCTTCACGTACTCTGCATCGCCGGGACAATGGGCACGAGAATCGTGTCCAGCATCATCTTTCCAATCATTTTTAATTTCTTCGGGCAGCAAAATGACTGACCCAGAAGTCATGTTTCTAACCTTGGGGTGCTTCCTGTCAAATAAACAAGACTGTTGCATAACTGCCCAATATCTATAGAGTAAATAAAACAAAAATTACAATTCAGCACAAACATGCGAACCCCAAGAGACTTTTGCTTACCAGGAGCTAATTGGGATCGAGTAACCACCCTGTCCAAGAATAGAAGGGCGACTTCCAGTTGCAGCAGCTTCCACATCTAGTACATCACAATTCAGTTCAAACATGCAAGACGAAGCATACCTTTTTATCAACCCAATTAGCTGACTGTCACACGTTAGAGGAACCATGATGCCACGTTCATCCATGAAGCTGAACTTTGTAGTCTGCTTCGGCCATAATTCGTCATGATTATGCATAGCAACAACCATACCAGATATAGTGCAGATCTGCGTAGGTGCTTCTTCCATTGTGATACAATTGTGTCCATACCACTTGCCCTTAGAGTAGTACCTGAAGAGGACTACCGTAACCAGGTAAGGGTGGTCTGTGGAGATCCCACTTGACAGAAAACTATGGACAAAATATGTTTGTCAACGTTGGGCTAACAAACAACTTTAGGTTCAGTAGCCAGCTAGCAGTTATAATTAGTGCGAATAGCAAAGAGAAGGGTAGCTCCCCCGCTTGTAGCTAGAACTTCTTCTTCCTTAGTAGTAGGATATGCCATCCTCTAAGCTGCTCGGCTCATCAGCAGCGGAGGCGGTCTAGAGCCTCGCAACGGCGGCTACGACATGCGCCATTGGATCTCAGGATCAGCGACTGGGCGCAGCAAATTGGCGCCAGAAGTCAAATGTCCGAAGGGATCATCTTGCCTGGAGGGTGGATTCCAAAGCCGCCGGTGCTAGGGTAAAGGTGGGAATGGATTTGTGAAATTGGTCAACGCATCCAATCCACTTAGTTACTCTATTTGCCTAAGAGGTTCCCGCGTTGGCGCTCGCGTCACGGACAGATGACCGACATGAGGGTCCCGGCCATCTACTTCATGGGGCAGTTTAACGGAATGTTTGAATTTGGCAGGGGTGAGATGAGTTTGCCTTGAAATGGCCCCTCTCAGTAGTTGGCGGCCCAACATTTCGAAACGCGGCAATTTCACGAAACTTAGGTACCGCGGTGCGCTGGCCTGCGAACTTTGGTACCGCAGACAAACAGCCCCCATGTAGTGATGCCACCACAACAGGTGGTGTCCAACCATGTCTAGTAACCCTGGCAGCATGCTTGGATTCAGCTGCAGCATGCATTATACCACCAGCTTGAAAGGTGCTGCATCACCACACCTTATTGGATGTGTGTGTATCAGTGTGCATCATTGTGGTTTTAGGAAAAGAACACACGTAGTGATGCCACCACAAAACGTGTGTTCTTTTCATAAACCACATGGATCCACTAGAGTTCATTGCATGTGTGTTCTTTTCATAAACCACATGGATCCACTAGAGTTTATTGCATGTGTGTTCTTTTCATAAACCACATGGATACACTAGAGTTCATTGGATGTGTGTGTGTATCAGTGTGCATCATTGTGGTTTTATGAAGAGAACACATTTAGTAATGGCACCACAGCATGTGGTGTCCAACCATGTCCAGTAACCCTAGCAGCATGTTGGGATTCAGCTACAACATGCATTCTACCACCAGCTTGAAAGCTGCCGCATCACCACAACCACCTGGATGTCTGTGTGTATCAGTGTGGTTTTAGAAAAGAACACATGCAGTGATGCCTCTCCAGCATGTCTATTCCTAAACCACATGGATCCACTAGATGCCATTTGTGTTCTTTTCATAAACCACATGGATCCACTAGAGTTCATTGCGTGTGTATTCTTTACATAAACCACATGGGATCCACTAGATGTCATTGCATGTGTGTTCTTTTCATAAACCACATGGATCCACTAGATGCCATTGCACGTGTGTTCTTTTCATAAACCACATGGATCCACTGGAGTACATTGCATGTTCGTTCTATTCCTAAACCCCATGGATCCACTAGATGCCATTGCATGTGTGTTCTTTTCATAAACCACATGGATCCACTAGAGTTCATCGCATGTGTGTTCTTTGCATAAACCACATGGATCCACTAGAGTTCATTGGACGTGTGTATTAGTGTGCATCATTGTGCTTTTATGAAAAGAACACATGTAGTGATGCCACCACAGCATGTGGTGTCCAACCATTTCCATAAACCCTGGCAGTATGCTGGGATTCAACTGCAGCATGCATTCTACCACCATCTTGAAAGATGCTACATCACCACGCCTCATTGGCTGTGTGTGTGTGTGTGTGTGTTAGTGTGCATCATTGTGGTTTTGGAAAAGAACATATGAGTGATGCCACCATAGCATGTGTGTTCTTTTCATTAACCACAAGGATCCACTAGAGTTCATTGCATGTGTGTTCTTTTCATAAACCACATGGATCCACTAGAGTTTAATGGATGTTGTGTGTATCAGTGTGCATAATTGTGGTTTTAGGAAAAGAACACGTGCAGTGATACCACCACAGCATGTGGTGTCCAACCATGTCCAAGATGCTGCATCACCACACCTCATTGGATGTGTGTGTGTATTAGTGTGCATCATTGTGGTTTTAGGAAAAGAACACATGCAGTGGTGCCACCACAGCATGTGGTGTCCAACTGTGTCCAGGAACCCTGGCAACATGCTAGGATTCAACAGCAGCATGCATACTGCCACCAGCTTGAAAGATGTTGCATCACCACACCTCATTGGATGTGTGTGTAAGTGTGCATCATTGTGGTTTTGTAAAAGAACATATGTAGTGATGTCACCACAACATGTGTGTTATTTTCATAAACCATATGGATCCATTATAGCTGAGAGATTCGACACATTTTTGATGTTTTTTATTGATGGTTTTCTCCCAAATTTGATAGTTTCTAGATTTACCTAACGCTAATACGTTGGTAGCGAGGAAAACTTGGGTTTTAATGTGTGTTTTAGTTTCTGAATGTCAACAGAGGGTTTTAACTAGTGAAACACAATATTCAGGCAAAAACAAGCAAGTCTCTCTTTGGAACAAATTGAGGGAAGCGTACAAAGGCTTTAATGAGCAACAATACGGCGGGAACAATTTTTCCGGCCGTACAGTTCCCGCTGTGTCAACACCCGGTTTTTTAATCCCAGATGCCCGTTATGCCATACCTCGCAATCCCAGGATTTCCATTTTTGCGAGACATAACGGATTGGATATCACAGTACATCATCCATTACAAACCATACATAAGGTCTTACACAAATAAGGATCTCATGATCCCGTCTGAATACAACAAGTAGGGGAAATAAAAGATAAGCGTCGCGGTGGGGTCCAGCTTCAAGGGCACAGGCAATGCTGACGAAGGCAGATAGTCCTAGTTATCATAGCCGTCCTGATGACCATCCTCTTGATATCCTTCATAGTCTGGCCATGAGAATAGCCAGGGACAAAGCCATGAGTACTCTTTAAGTACTCGCAAACTACTATTAACAGGTACTATAGTTCTAGGTTAAAGTGCTAAATCTAAGTTTAACTATAAAGTTAAGTTTGAAACCTAAGCTGAGTTCTGAAGCAAAGAAAGGTAAAGTAAAGTTCTAGAGTCACTTAAGTTGGGAAGCTATTATCATAAACACAACCCTGTTGTGGTCAAGTCAAAGTTCATCATTCATTTCAAGTTATTTGGAAAACATCTGACAACGAAACAGTATGGCCATTCCAACTATCCATAACCGCGGATGCGGCTATTCGAATAGTTTGTCACTCTGCAGACGTGGTACACTTTCACCACAAGATTCGATACATCTGTCAGGGATAACCCTGAATCATCATACTTAGTATGCAGATAATCAAACATAACCTTCCCTTTACACACCCTAGTATAAGCACCTCTCCTATGAGCATGGCCTCCCAACCATGACCATCAGTCATCTTGGGCACTGCATAGGTGGACATCATGAGAGGTAGCCTCATCTTAGACCTCTCCCATGAGGGAACTAATACTAATGCATATAAATTTCCAGCTAAGCCTTACCCAATTCAGGTAATGTGGTTGTACGGTAAATTTGGAATGGTATCACATCCGAATCCAACCATCAGTTTTATAAAAAGGGTTAAGGCTCATGCCTCCACATTTTCATCATCATCAACCATTTGTGTTTCTCAATAGAATGACTCATCATTCCAAGGTTTTCATAATTCATTTTCACCAAGGGTTCCCATCTAAAGTGACTCAAGTTTTTGATCTACTCTAAACTACTAAGTTAAGAGTGTTCACTAAGGTGGAAGTGATAGGTTCAATCTCATGCCATAGAATGACATCTAAAGGTTTCTAGGTAGGTCAAGTTTTATACTTTTTATGCTACCTTCAAAATAAGTAAAGAACTTTGTGTAAACTAAGGGAGGTGAAACTTGTCAATAAGACTTGAGGTACTAATAGTCAAAACGGGGGTGCTCAAAGCATGCTTAAGGCATCTTTGCTAAACCATCTAGTTTGATTCTAGTTTGCTAAGCACTAAACTTGCAAGGGTTAGCTTGCATTGTTAATGGTGGCTTGCAAGTATAACTTGCAAGGGTTAATCTTGGATAGTGCTAGCTTGCCTTGGTTGGTGCAGTGGTTGAAGTTTTCTTCTTCTTCGTCTTGATAGCACTCCTCCTCTTCGTAGACTTGGTCGGTACTATTGTCTATAAGAATACATATGGAGTACACAATCACCAAACAATACTTAATTAGGCTAAGTAGCATTCTAAGGCACACATTTGATGATCTATTATCATCACAAGCATCACAAGCTTAATTCAATAGTTTCATTCTTTTTAATTTAGAAAAGTATTTTCTACTCATTGAAAATTTAACTAAGATTTAATATTCACCACATAAAATATGGGATCATGTGGACACATGTCATCCCCACATATTCTAGCATGTGGAAATGAGATTTAAGGGTTGGATCAATATTACTTTGGTTTAAGTTCATTATTTAATGATTTAAAGTGACTAGAAATGCCTATATAGCATTATTTTGGTACTAGTCCAAAGTCACTGCATGTAAACCTTAATATTATTACATATTTAGATAGATATGATGAAATGTGATTTTTGAGAGTTGGAATCAACTCAAAACCTATCTTAGTTGATTTTATAAAAATGTTGCAAGTGGCAAATACTTCTGTTTTGTTATTTTTATTAGGAGAGATCTATAACTCTAATTGAATTAAATCCAACGGGCTTCGATAGATCATCTCAATACCTTCTACAAAATTGTTTCATGCAATTTGGATTTATAAAACTCTCTGAATTGAATTTTAAACTAGTGGACAGAAACTAGATTTAACTAAAAAGAAAAATCCTGATTTGAACGAGTGGGCTAGCGCGGGAAAGAACTTGGGCTGGCCCAATGGCGCTCCGCGGCGCGGGGCTCTACTGACAGGGGGGTCCCGCTTGTTAGTGGCGCTTAACACGCGAAACGGTACGCGCGCTGTGGGCCGTAGGATTAGAAGGGTTATCTACGGCTGAGGGTCATCGTCGACGACGAACATGTCACCGGCAAGCTCTAACCCTAGCGGCTCGGTGGGGGTCTGCTGGGGACGTACCAGGGCTCCAGCAGGGTAGGCGAGGCAGGCAAATTAACTGGAAGATGACAGCGAGGCAAGGCGCGGTTCTGGCGGAGCTTGGGGTGGTCGCAATAAGCGGCACCCTTCTCCTCCTGTTGCGGCTGCTCCGGCTCCAATTCCGGCGAGGCAGAGCTCGCCTTCCTCTGGCTAGAGGTGGGTGAGGTTCAGAGAGGTAAGGGGAGTGGAGTGGTGTGGAAAGAAGACGCTGTGGAGGCCTCCTTTTATAGGCCCGACGGTGAGACTGAGCGGGATGGGCAGGCGACGGTGGCGGCACGGCTACGGCCGGCTAGCGGCATGGCTGAGGGTGGCGATCGACAGGCGGTCTCCTGGCGGTGCTCTAGGAAGTGAATGCGAGCATAGGGGCGGTGGTATGCGGTCTGGGCGAGGTGGCGCTCTGAGCGGCAGAGGCGGCGGTGTCCACGGCGAGCGGTGGCTGTGGTGAGTTGGGCGGCGAACGGGGGTGTCTGGGGTGTTTCCTAGGTCGTGGCGGAGCGGTAGGCACGGGCTGCGGTCGAGCGGCGGCTTGTGCACGCGGGGACAGAGCATGCTCTGCGGGCGGCATCGGCATGGTGCGGTGGCACTGGGCGCGTGGTTTCCTCGGTGGTCCACTGCAGGGCTTGGCTCGGGAAGGGGACAGAGGGTGGCGGTGAGGTGCTGGCTACCTCCTAGACATGGTGAGAGGGAGGGAGATGGTCTGCTGCGGGGAGGGCAAGGTTGGCCGGCGAGGGGTGCCTCGGCATGGCATGGCAATGCCACTAGGGGCTAGGGGAGTGGGTTTAAAAGGCTTTGCTAGATCATTTAGATACAAAGGGAGTAAAAAGGGGCCAAATGGGAGACAAGTTTGGCCAGAACACTATTTAAAATAGTGAAATTTGTTTTGTTTGAAATCTGTCTGCCAAATGTTTGATGAAATGGTCGCATGAAACAAAATTTTGAATTCTGGTTTCAAAATTTTTGGGTGTTCTCCACTATTACTAGGTAGACTCTGGTTGCAAGGGTTTTGAAAGTGGAGCTCAAATAGATGGGTTTTGAAATAGGGGTGATCTATGCATATGCATTGGATTCAATTTTCAATTGCCAATTAAAATAGTTAACAGAATGTTTTTAGCAGATCCAAAGGTGGGCCTTGGTACCTCATTATGTGTACTAGCAAGGGGTACAAAGATCAAGAATTGTTTCTGTTAATAAATGAGTGCTAGGAACACTCAAAGTAGTGTAGTGGATTAAAATGGCCAAAATGACCATTCCTCCTTTTGAATTCTTTTTGGTTTGATTTTCTTTAGGAAAAGTTTGGGAATGATGTAGATGATGTTTAATTCACTTCAGAAACATTTTAGAAGCAAAGGATCACACAATCATGGCAATTCAAAACAACTCCTATTTTAAATGCACACATATATGAATGCTTTTATTTTAATTTGAAAAAGTTTTTGTTAACCCCAAATTTGATGATTTAGATCTTGATAAGCTTGGATTGAAGTTTTGGGATGTTACGTGATGTATAGCTGCTATCGCCTCTATCTTGTCAAAAGGGACAACTTCCATGAAGGGAAGAAGGACGAAAACACAACACAACAGCCGCCACACCATCAGAAGGGAGAAAGAAGAGATCTGGATAAGAAGGAGGAGATGTTCTTCATCTCGCTCCACGATCTTCGACCTCCTAGCAACTACACCCCCATAGTCATTACTTGTACTTGAGAGAGAGAGATAGATCTTCACCTTGCAAGATCAGGGTTTGAGATTGTTTCTTCCCATCTTGAATTGTGTTGGATAACTTTTCCATTCTTATTGTGGATCTCCACGGTGATATCGAGAAGAACTCCCTTTATTTAATTATATCGATGATGCTTTCTTCTCTCATGTGTGGGTAAGTTCCTTTGTCGCGGGAGATGTAAGGGATTGGTAAGATGTGTTGTGCCTTCATATATTTTCCATTAGTTTGTGATTGATTTTAATTACTATATTATGTGTTCTTGATTATCTATGGGATGCCTAATTCTTGTTATACAATTAAGGGCCCAGACAACATGATGTTTTTTTCTACATAGATAGGATATTGTTCTCTAGCAGACCGGCGACCCCCAAGTGACACGGGGATATCAATGGAAAACTAGTAGACTCGAGGATAACGAGGAACCACTGTGCTTATTGCATTACTCCGATCCAAGGAGATTAATCTCTAAGCGACCTGAAGGGTCTTAATTGTCTAGTGTCTGACCATGGTTTTGGTAATAGACTAGTAGGATTATTGAAGTTGGGATGAAATCTACCAAGAGGAATTCCGGCTAATTATGGGTTGCTCGCCTACACATATACTTATAAGATTATAATTGTTACACTCATTATTCGTCCATCTGGCACAGTCACTATCACCATGAATTGTACTCCCCACGCCCTCTTTCGCCATCTGCAGAAAACAACAAACAACCGAATCGTTCTTTACTTTTATGCTTTTTATTTCCGAAGTTTATATTTTAGTTTTATTTAATACAACAAGTTTAATCCAAATTCCATTCTTATTTTTACACTTGCAGTCAATTCACTCGAAGACCTGTGATAACTTTGGGTGTGACAGAGACTTCACCGTAAACACTTACCTTTGGGCTCTCTGTGGGATTGATATCTATACTTTGAAACTAGCTACAAACGATATTTGCACTTGCAGACATCAAGCTATTTTCTGGCACCGTTGCCGGGGAGCTAAGCGCTAAGTGTTTGTCTCTTGACATTTCAGGTGTTACTACTACAAAATATTCTCCTTAGGAGACAAAGGGTCTACACGCTCTGGTAGGACCTATTTACCAGATTATTTTGATCGCGTGCCTGCTTAGAGACGTGAGGGAATTATTGAAACACTTTTAAGATCGAATAAAGCTGAAGTTGAAAACTTGAGTGATATAATGGAGATCATGTCTATTTACAGGACAACTCCCTAGAAACCTGAGAAAACTCTCAGAGAATACAGTGCTCCAATTTCTGAATTTCTTAAGCAACCAATAGAATTCCCTAATTCTGGAGTTAGAGAATATTGATTTGATGGTGGAATTATTAAAATTTTGCAGGAAAAAGCTTTCAGTGGAACAAAGATGAAGACCCAGGAAGACATCTTAGAGAGTTTGACGATGTGGTAACATCACTTGGACCAAAAGGTTTGCCAAGAGACTTCTCTCGTTTAAAATTATTTCGTTGGAGTCTTAAAGGTAAGGCTCTAGACTGGTTATATTCTCTTTCTTGCCATTACATTAAATGTTGGGAAAACTGCACTGTCAAATTCATATATAGGTTTAATCCTTTTAAAAAGGTAACTGAACTAAGAAAGAATATAGGCAACTTTAGTCAGAATGTGGGAGAAAACTACCCACAAGCCTGGGATAGATTCTTTGGAATAATCAATAGTATTCCTAATCATGGCTATTCTGAATCAACTATTTGCCATTTATTTTACCACGGTCTTAATACTCAATGTAGAGAGTTGCTTGACTTCGCAGCAGGAGGATCGATAAATACTTTAATTATTAAAGAATGTTTAGAGTTGATGTCTACTAGGGGTAAGAATGATTCTTTATATAATCCTGATTTCGGCACTAAGCTAGAAAAAGGGATACTTCGGATAACTCCTGATCTTATGCCTGAAGTACGCAATACAATGAAAGGAAAAGGTATACCTTCTGAACTTTTTAAGGAAAACAAAGTAGACTTGTTACAAGTTTTAACTGAAGAAGATGAAACTAGGAAAGTTTTTCAAGAATTAAAACACCGACAAGCAAAATCTCATAATAACCTGCATAAACACTTTCAAAAACATAAAAAGATTTTGGCGGAACTCATGGAAAATTATGATGAGATCGGCCAAGAAATAAAACTATTTCACAAGTATCTTAGTATGATTGAAACCCAATGTGAACAAATAGCATGTGGTTATCAAATTTTTCTTTGAGATGATATAGATATTCCTGTTTCTACTAATGTTGTTACAAGAAGAGGTGCAGTTGTTACAAGACCATTAGGACCACCAGAATATGAAGCTGAAAAAGAGCGAAAGGAAAAAGCCTTGCTCGAAGCAAGCCAAGAATATGATACACTGGTGGATCCTCAAGATGAAACTGCTCAAGAAACACAAGATCAAACCAAGGAGGACCAAGATGATGCACAGGATGACCGTTATGACTCTAATGCAGAGACGGTTGATCGAAGAGAAGAAAAAGAAATAAGCAATGAAGATGAAGTTGTTATAGTAGAATAGAAGAAAAGAAATAAGCAACAACAAAAGAAAGCAACAAAAGAGCCTGACCCCCCCCCCCAAAGGTAAAAGACAAGAATAAGAAAGGTGAGAAAAAGCTTCCTTACCCAGATCGAAAAAAGAAAGCACCATACTAGGTAATCTATGATTCTTTTACAAAGGCACTTGGTGACCTTTTCCTAGAAATTCCATTTGCAGATGCAATCAAAGTTCCTACCTATTCTAAATTCCTCCATGATATTCTTAGGAGAAAGAAATAAATAACTGAAACTATTGCCATGGTGACTAGTTATCCTTCTAATGGGATGCTATTGTCTAAATCAGGAGATCCCAAAATACCAACATTTTCATGCTCAATAGGCAAGACTAACATTCACAATGCCTTGTATGATTTAGGTGCTGGAGTTAGTGTAATGCCATACTCCCTCTATAAAAGGTTAGGATTAGGGGATTATTCCCCTACTACTATCACTTTACAGATTGTTGACAAGTCCACTAAACAACCCATTGGTATGATTGAGGATGTGCTACTTAGAATAGATGAGCATGTTATTCCCACTGATTTTATTATTCTTGAGATGCCAGAAGATGAAAATTATCTATAATACTTGGAAGACCTTTCCTTTGTACTGAAGAAGCATCTATTAATTGTGCTGAGGGAAAATAATCTTCAATGTTTATGATGCTGAAATTGTCCAGTATTTTCCAAAGAAGCTAGAAGCAGGAGAAAGATATATTCCACCGGCAAAACAAGTTCATGTGGTAAGTGCCTTTGATAAGGGGCAACCCAAGGTAAGAATTCGAGAACGGAGAAGGGGTTGAGTTATTCAACCATTCTTAGTAAAATGCTTACTGGGATTCAACCCATCACATTAATAAAATAAACTAAAGAATAAAAGTTCATCGCATTCCTACAACTTTTTCACAGACATTCTTGTGGAACCGCGCCCGTGAAGATGTAGTTGTCAAAAAGTAGTAGAAACATCAATTGAACGAATATAGAATAAGTATAAAAATAAAAGTTTGAGTTTTATCTACAAAGGTTAAAATTCTACTATTTACATGCTGATGTTGGTCGACAGTTTCTACTGTCATTTTTATATAAAAAATAAGGTATTTCATTAAGTTTCAGGATAAGAAGGTATTTTCGAAGAAATAGAAATTTTCTGATGACTACTGATAGTTTAATGACCAACTATACGGTGGGAATAAAAATTTCGGCCGTATAGTTTGGCCGTATAGATATCTTTGCATCAACAAATTTTCTTTTGAAGGAACAGAGAATTTAACGACCAACTATACAGCAGGAATATAAATTACGGCTGTATAGCTCCGGTCGTATAGATATCGATGTCTTCATACAATTTCTTCTCAAAGGTACTGACTATTTAACGACCAACTATATGGCGGTAATAAAAATTCCGGACGTATAGTTCCGGTCGTATAAATATCGATGCCTGTTTTTTAAAATTTATCTCGAGGATACAGACGGTTTAACGACCAACTATACGACGGGATCATTATGATCCAGCTGTATAGTTGTGTCTGTATAGCTGTATTCTTCATAAAGAAACCCTAGTCGGAGGCGGTGCTGCAACTATATTGGCGGAACAACATATCCCGCCCGTATAGTTCTGGTCGTATTGTTTGGCGTGACCACATAATCGGGCCAGGGTGGCTAGGTTTCTTCTCCTTCCTCATTATTTCTCTCATATTCTCTCTCCAAACCTCTCAAAACCACCCTAGAACTCTTGATTCTTCGCGGATTTCGTTCATTTGTGTGGGGGAATCAACATATCAGTATGTTTCTCTCCCTATCCATGCTTTATTTCCATATTTCCATGGTTGAAACTCTCACATTGATCTAGTGGATAAACTCAAGCTTGTTTCGCCTTACCTATTGATTTCTCACGTTAGGATTGAATTTTTTCACGTAGGATCGTTCGTATATCATGTAGAAACTATATGCCTAAGGTTTTATGGTGAAATTTTTTAGTGCATCAAGATGAACAAAATCGGTAACATTTTTCACAAGAGCAAGCGCCAACGTGGCGAGAGCTCGGGGTCCCAAGCCGAGCGCAACCCCAAGTTGGCCATAGTTTCATCAAGGAGGTTGATGCCCACACGTTGGGACGACCATAGCTTTCTCACCATGACGGGGTTAAAGGTGGACTTCAACCTCATGTGTAACAAGGCTAGGCTAACAGTGCTTGGCTACGTAAGCCACGACTCCTACGCCGAGCTTACCTATGACATCCTTGCCTCCTTGACGACCACGGGGAGAAAGGTAATGCATGCATGGTAAGCTTCACCATGAACCGGTAGCCTTATGAAATAATGTTTGAACAATTTTGTGATGCTTTCAGCTTCCCACATGTTGGGGAGTCAACTGCTACTAACCTCTATAGCGTCACAAGTGGAGAAACTTGGGAGGCTATTTCTGTTAATGGTGGCGCCGAATTCTACCAGAAGAAGATGTCCACCATTCAAAACCCAACAATTCGCTACTACGCCTTGTTCCTCGCTAACACACTATTGGGAAGAGGTGATACCGGTTCCATGACCAATGCAGGCATGGCAATGATCACCGCAAAGCGCCAATCCTGCACATCTACTCATCCAGCACTTTCGCCACGAAAGCAATAAGACGAAAGGTGATATTCGCATTGCTGGATTGGTAACCCACCTTGCCCATGCATTAAATATTACATTACCTATTATGCAATCTATTGATGGCTCCAAACTTATGGACGTCAAGTATTTGACTGCTTGTGGGTTCCTTGGTGTTTACCAAGCTAACCGGAGGCTGCGAGCATATCAGTTTGGTTATCTTGGTGATGCACAGGGTGAGAAGGTTCCGTTTCCCTATCCCCAAGCCTTCTTGATTGTGGAGAAGGACACTTGGATCCTTACCAAGGACCAAGTGATGGAGATCATGGCTGAACTCCAGCCTGATCAAGAGGCAGATGAAGAAGGAGAGCAGCAGGATGAGGATGAGGATGAGGATGAGCAGGAGCATGAGGATGAGAAAGGATACAACCCTGATTAGGAGGGACAGCAGCAGCAGCAATTGGGGGCCTGGGACCCATGGCCCAACTAGCTACAGCAGGGGTACAACTACATCCCCTATCAAGAATTCTAGCAGCTCAACCAACGCGTTGGGGAGATCGACCACACTCTTCAAGGAGTGAATGAAGATGTGAGTGCCTTAACTCACAACTTCAGTCACTTCATGACCCACTTACCCGACTACTACAAGCAGTGTCCTCACCAGTCGCCGAATGACGGCAACAACTGAGCCGGGCAATAGCCTAAGCTTGGGGGAGGTTTGAAAACCTCCAAACCTTGCATTCATATTTTTATTTCTTCTTTTGATTTATTTTATTTCTTCAAAATTGCATGTTTATTTTCAGTTTGCATTCCTAAAACAAAATTACAAAAAAAATAGTTGTAACTTTTATTGCAAATTCGTTTCTTTGTTTCTCTCGGAGATTGCTCAATTTCAGGTGACTTGGCAATATGGAAATACAGAGGGGGTTTGACTCAAATACGAGAACCAAGCAAGCAAGAGGAGGTATCACATTACTTTCATCACCTTTTCTAAAACCTTAAATTGATCCTACAATTGTTTACTCGCTTGCACTGCTAGTGTCTCCTTTTTAGCTTTGAAACAATGAGCAATGAACTTGGTTATAATATTTCCTACATTTTTACAACAAGAAAAAGCATCCAAAAGATGACTTGAGTCCATGTTTAGCCCAAAGAATTTGATTTTAGAACTACTCCATCCCATTTGAGCTTAATATAAATAGACTCGATAGTACCCTTGAATGAAATTGTTTGATAAATTGGATGCTTCATAGTAGTAGAGATTATGCCACTGCTTTTTCTAATAATTACCGTAAGATATTTCTTTACATGTGTCATTACAAAACTGTCATGCTCCATGGGGAACTATTAACTCCGCTGGCCAATGAACGATCTAAATGTGGGAAACCACTTGATTTCGGCTATTGAGTTATGTAAACGTCTGCAGCAGCAATGCTATGACGGGTAAAACTTTAGTTTCCTCATGGTTTCACGTTCCTAGTGAAGTTGTAGTACTCCTCTGACCCATTATTTCTCAAAATATTCATTGGCATGGTCACGAGTGCACAACGCAATCCCAATTAACATGTTAAAAATAGTGGCATGATTTCTCTATGAAAGAGCTGAAGTTTTGAAAGGCAAAAGAAGGAAAAAGTTGCTTTGAGAGTCTTGAAATTTTGACATGGGAATAGATGAGTTGTTCCTAAATTGAATATTTCGGTGCCAACTTGAGAACTCTTAACGGATTAAAGAAACAAGAGCCAAAAAATTTCATCTCCCAACAAAGAGAGATACCAAAAGAATTTGTCTAACTTTCCTAGCTAAACTTTTGACACTTGCTCGGGTATATGATTTATTTTCTAGCAAGATATACGTGGTTAGGAAGAGGACTCAGTGCAATATTGTGCATACTTGTATGATCATGTCTAAGAATGCAGGGATTGTGAAGAAAAGACACCAATTCAAGCTTGTAAGTTCTTTTATTTTAGTCTCGAATCTCCGCTATTCTTCTTTATTTCCTTTTCACTCGAGGGTGAGCTGTAACATCGCAATTTCAGCAACCCAGATTAGTTGTCCAGAATGCAAAAATCAAGGGGAACAAAAACATTTTCTTGTCTAATAATGCAGTTCTTGCTTGTTGTTTGCTTGTTCTTGTGCACCTGAATGTGTAACTTATGATATACTCCTTACCTCTCACTCAATTGTTCTAACATTCAAAACATGAGCCAAGGTGCCTTTGCAACCCTAACTATTTTAGCAACTTCTATTGCAAAAATTATGGACATCTATAAGATATAATCTCCTTATGTTTTCAAGACAGAATTCAACTACTCTTACCTCTAGCTTTCTCCAAAACCGTTTATAAGCTTTTGAATTCCACTCTTGGTGGAAGTACCAAGGACTCTTTTCTAATTCAAAACCCAACCCTTTTTCAAAATACCTATACTTACCTCAAGTTAGGCTTGATGGTAACCCTGGTAGTAGACTTGTTTTGTTTGAAGATAAGTTGCCTTGATCTACTGCTTGAATTTTTTTCTTAGGAACTAGAGTGAGCTACCCTAGGAGCTTATCGTCTATATTCCAACAAGAATAATATTACAAACCCCAAGCAAGCTTACAAAGTTGGATTTAATCTCTATCCACTAAGGTGATAATATAAACCCTTAACCAGATCAATTTCATCATAAACTAATTCTTCTAGAAGTTTCCAAGTCAACAAAGACCACTATCAAGCATGGATCAATTCTTCTCAGTCTACACTTAAATATCATCCACTTGATGACGCTTTGATACCTTGCAACCCATCAAAAACATCCCTACCCATATTCTAGTCAAAAACCCTATATCTGCTAAATTTGACTAAGTCTGGAATCTGTTTTGACATCACTACTTTGAATGCCTCTCTTTCTCAACCCTTGTGCATTTTTGATAATGCACTTGAACCATCTTGTAGACCATCATAAGTACTACCAAGGACCACTTTTTCCCTTGGCTTGATCACCTTTCAACCCACCTGTTCTTGATGGTTTTGTAGGCAAGAAAATATTAATTCCTGCAAATCTTATCAACTAGCCTAATCTGGAAGTAGCTCACATATCCATACTATCTTATTTTGACCAAATCTTTGCATGATTGTGTTCTACTCATAAAGTTCTAGAAATAACTACTTCACTTGTTCCAAATGGATCCTTGTGCTTCAAAAACCCACAAGGTTTTAAAGGCTATTTGATAATCTGCTTTGGCACCCTTAGTTTATTCAAAGTTTGAAATCAATTCCTAGAGCACTCAAGCATTATAAAGCTCAACTTCTTGTATAATGGTTACCTACTTATCTTGGTGTATCCATCCATATAGCCCATGCCCAAAGGGGTCTTGGAGCTCCAAGATCCAGCCATGTTTTGGTGGTATAAAAATAACCTTGCCCAAGATCCCTTATTCCAGGTTTTTATCCAAAATCAAGTTGGATTCTCAAAACATGATCCTTGGATGCTTTATTATTTCTTTTTGCCCTTTTTCTTAAATGGCTGAAACAAGAAATAATTGCTTAATAATACTTTTCTATCTAAATAAATTCCAAGAAAATTCCACAATGTGTGATATGGTATTAGGAACCATCACACATCAAAAACTAACCTTGTTCAATGTAAAAATATCAAATGAGCTTCTATTAACCAGTTCAACACTTTTATATTAAATAATAATAAGTGGACTTTCAAACCTCTGAAAATTCCCAAGTAAATCCTGAAAGTACACCTTGACCACACCTATATACCAGACCCATTACTTTAGCTTGCCAAGATAAAAATTTCAGAATATCTTCATGATCACTAGATATGGCCAAATTGGAAGGTGACCAAAACTTGATCAAAAATAAACCAACATCACCACTCCCCACCATTTCTGGCCATAGCAACCCACCCTCACCCTTTGGTCGAACTCACTATAGCACTAAAGTAGACCATCAACCTCTCCTTGTCCTTTTGTGTTTGGAGGGGGATAAAGGAGAGAGAGATACACATATATTAAAGATCTTCCCACATCAATGCAGGGGACAAGCTCCACCCCTCCATCACTCTTTCTGGACGAGAACTACACCATCAAGAACCCTCTCCCTCTATCTCTACTTATCTTTGTTTGGCCAAAACCATGTGAGGGAGAGAAAACTTGGCTCGCACTGCTCCTCCACCCCTCATTGACCTTTTGTCACCATACCACAACAATATCCACCGTCCCTCACAGCCAACTAGTGCCTAGAACCCTCTCCCTCGCTAAAACTAAACCTAGTCCACCATAGACCCTTATCCTTCGGTTTATAAGGCCAGAGACCACCCTAGTGGCTCTTTCGCCTCTCATTTCCCTCCCTCACTCCCACTGACCTCTCCCCGAGCTCCACATCCTCTCCCCTGCTCTCCCTCGCCCTGGATAGAGAGCTGCGAGCTCGTACATCTGCAAGGATTAGGGAGACGGTATACACTCCATACTCCATCTTTCCCTCTCATTTTTGCTTTGGACTGATCTACTCCGGAAGACTGGCCTAACCCCACCCTTTTCTTCCACATGCAGCAGGTCCTGGGGCATCACCAACAAGCTCTGGCGCGTGTCTCATCGGTGCTCATGCCCGAGACCACCCCTGGCATCAAACCCTGCATTTCCTTCCATCCCCGAGGTCGCCGCCTTCCACAGCTTCGCCTCGTCGCCTCGCTGACCTCCAGGGTACACTCTAGTAAGCCCCCTATCGTGGAAATGGCCACGGCAGTCGCTACCAGAGGCAGCGATTAATAGAATCGAGGGCGAGAGCTGGCGGCCATCTGCGGTGCGAGATGGGGGCGGATGCACATGGATTTATCCAGGTTCGCCCCCCCCCCCGGGTGGTAAATACCTACTCCTACTAGATTAGATTGATGGAGAGTGAGTTACAGGGGTGGCGAGATCGGCGTCTTAGTAGCGAGTCGCTTGAAGGGGTTTATGATGGAACGTAAGTTCTCAGAGTACCCTAGGGAGGTTTATATAGGAGGCACCTCGCCAAGGTTTACAGTTTACAACCGAACAAGATATGGATTCGGAGGCTTTGACCTAATCCGACTGGGCTTCGAGTATGCTTCTGGGCCTCTAGTCTCCAATCGCCAGGCCTTCTCCTTAGTCGCATTCTAGTAGACGTCCTACAGACCCACTTGCTAGGCCTTTTGCCCGATTAGAACGTCCTGATGGGCATACCCCATTCGACATATCCCCATCAGTAGTCCCCGAGGCCATCGTTAATTCAAACGCAGGTGTTCATTTGGTAGTCGGAGTAGGCGAGTCCAATTTGGACGCCCAGTCGAATCGGCGATGGACTCTATCGAGAACCGAGGAAATTTTTCATCGGGTTTCCAGTCGTAGCCTTGGCGAATGCAATCACTACCGACCCACTGCCCCCGTCGACCGGACAGGGCATAGTTGCAGGAGAGTTGAGTGGAAGAAGATGGACCATCATCTTGGTCAAACTATCCGTTCAGTGGTCCAATGGTAACTTCAGCATGATTACCGCGGGTAATGGCTATCCCGAGATTGGCGGGTAACGCTTCTTTATAGGGGGAGTGACGGATCAGTCCTATAGACCCTTCCACACATTCCTCATCTTTGCGCATCCATTCCCTTTGTCTCCCCTCGATCTAGATGATCCAGACCAAATGACCTTGCCTCTTTCCAGATGGCACCTTCGAAAGGTCCATGGGGGAAATCTAAGTGCACCGCGGCACTGCTCAAGTCATTTGAGGATGCGGGGGTCCTCTGAAGGGGAATTGGCGGATCCCTGCGTCTTCCGAGGTCGAGCCAAAGCCACACGCTGGCGAGTTCATCTGCTTCCCAAGCCACTTGGAGAGGGGCTTAGGGTTCCCCACCTCACTATTCTTCTAGCGGTTCTGCGCGTACTACGCGATCAAGCTGTTGGATCTCAGCCCCCACAGCATCGAGCAGCTGGCAATCTTCATCCCCTTCTGCGAATGCTACCTCTGCTGTAGGCCGTACTTCCCACTCTGGTTGGAGATATTCCACGGCCACATTGGGCACGAGGGGTCCGGCGGCCCGATCTCGGCGGCCCGATCTTGGCGGCCAGAGGCGTTACATTTCAGTTGAAGCCGAAAGACAATTTCATCAAGCTCCGGTTGCCGGAGAAGGCCACGAGCGAATGGAAGAAGAGCTGGTTTTATGTGAAAGAGTCCACCCCCTCCAGCGAAGTGGCGCCACCCGAGTTTGTCACAGAGAGAAGCGAGCCCCACCGACTGGCAGCGGACAAGCTCCCCGATGATCAGAGGATGGCCGTCGCAGAGATGATGGAACAGATCCAGAAGTTGAAGGACCAAGGGCTATCCCTGATCAATCTGTACAACTGTTGGCTCGGGCGGCGCTTGGTCCTGTTGGCGACCCGACCCCATTGGATGTACGAGTACACCGGGAAGAACGATTTTTTTACCGACGTGGAATTTACAACCACGTCAGTCGGGCTTGCCCCGTACATGCCCGAGAAGAATGAAGCTCCTACGGTAAGCCTCCCCCTCTGGGTTTATCTTCAGTCGTGATTCTCGCGGTGTCATTTGCGACCGCATCCTTTGATGTTTGTTCTTGGCCACTCTCAATTGTGTCAGGTTCTTGAAGGCTGGCTTCCCCTGCTCGACAAAGAGGTCCCCAAGGAGCTCGGGGAGGGTACCAAAGGAGAGTCCTCCGAGGGCGAAGAGGAAGAGAGGGAGGTCCCTCCCCTAGCGCCTGAGGCTCGCAAGACTCGCATGCATAAGCAACACGAGTTCAAGGCGAGATGTAGTCTTGAAGAGCGCGATGAAGACGACGAGATTTTGCAAGAGCGTATCTCACGGCTAACCGCCATGCCGGCAAAACTTGCAGGCAAACCGAAGTCGCCCGCGAAGAAGCTGGCTCTGAAGCCAGCGTCGCCATCCAAATCGGTAGTGGTGTTCGAGTCGGATGATGTATCCGACGATGATGTGACCAAAACTTCACACGAGATCCCGGAGGGTGCGACTCCGATGATGGAATCGGAGGCTAAAAACGCGGGAGTGGTGATACATTGCAAATGTATCTATAATTTTTGATGTTCCATGCTTGGTTTTATCCACTTTCTTGTGTTTTGTCCACACTTTGGAGTACTTTTCATATGATTTCTTGGACTAACCTATTAACAAGAGCCACAGTGTCAGCTGCCTGTTTTCTGCTATTTTAGTCATAGATGCAGTTGGATGGCGGTCTATGTATAATGTTGTAATGCCCAATCAAGTTCCAAAGGAGTCAAGATGATTAGTATATACATGTATTGCTTTCTCGATGTTTGTCAATTGCCTCGGTGTAATTTGTTCACCCAACATGTTATCTATCTTAAGGAGAGCCACCTCTAGTGAACTATGGATCCCGGTCCTTTTCTTTTACATATAATCTATAAATTGTTTACTGCTTTGTCTTTACTTTCTGCAAACTATTACTTCCTTCCATTCGATACGTTTAATCCTTTGTTTTCAGCAAAACCGGTGAGATTGACAACCTCATCGGAAGATGGGGACAGAGTTCTATGGTTGTGTTGTGCAGCTCTCGACGTTGCTACTAGCACCGGTAGTGCGCCCTGCCAAGGCTCAGCTAGCAACACCTTTGGGGTGTTTCCTTGCTCCTACTGGTTCGATTAAACCTTGGTTTCATAACTGAGGGAAACTTGATGTTGTGCTCATCATACCTTCCTCTTGGGGTTCCCAACGAGCGCTACATTAACACCAAGCCATCAAGCATTTTTCTGGCACCGTTGCCGGGGAGTCAAGGACATCTTCACAAGGGGAGTCCCTCATAACCAATCTCTTTACTTTGTTTTTTTTTTCTTAGTTTACTTTTGTTTTGTTTGCTTGTTTCTTTATCAAAAACACACAAAAAATAGTCTTACAAGTTTGCTTTCTTATTCAAAAACACAAAAAATGACTACTCTTGAAAACACTAAGTTATGTGACTTCACTAGCACCAACAACAATGATTTTATGAGCACACCTATTGCTCCACCTGTGCCTGAAGATACTTTCTTTGAGATATTCTGCTTTGCTCAATCTTGTTATGACAGAACAATTTTCTGGTATTGCTAATGAAGATGATGCTGCCCATCTAAATAACTTTGTTGAACTTTGTGAGATGCAAAAGCATAGGGATGTAGATGGTGATATTATTAAGCTGAAATTGTTTCCTTTCTCTTTGAGAGGAAAAGCTAAAGAATGGTTGAATTCCTTAACTAGGAATAGTATTGATTCTTGGACTAAGTGCAAAGATGCTTTCATTGGAAAATACTATCCTCCTGCTAAGATTATATCTATGAGAAGTGAAATAATGAAGTTTAAACAATCTGATAATGAGCATGTTGCTCAAGATTGGGAAAGAATGAAATCTTTGGTAAAGAATTGTCCCACTCATGGACTAACTGCTTGCATGATCATCCAAACTTTTTATGCAGGATTGCACTATTCTTCAAGGAACCTATTGGACTCTGCTGCTGGAGGTACCTTTATGACCATCACTTTGGGTGCTGCAACAGAACTTCTGGACAATATGATGGTTAATTATTCTGAATGGCATATGAGAGAGCTCCACAAGGTAGGAAGGTAAATTCTATTGTGGAAACATCCTCCTTGAGTGATAATATTGATATTATTATGTCTATGCTTGTTAATGGGAAAGCCCATATTGATCCAAATAATGTTCCTTTAGCCTCTTTGGTTGCTCAAGAAGATCAAGTTGATGTGAACTTCATAAGAAATAATAATTTTGGCAACAATACTTATGGTAATAACAATTATAGGCCCTACCCTCCTAATAATACTTATGGTTATAATAGTAAACCTGGATTACCTAGTGAAGGACAAATTTTAGAAGTTGAAAGAGCCACTAAAAAGTTCATGCTAATGCAATATGAGCAAAATAAACTATTTACTAAAAATATGGAGGAACAATCTACCATTTTGAAGAACATTAGCCATCAACTTGAGAGTCTAAATAGGGAAATTCCTAGTTTACAATTGAAACTCTCTAATACTGAAAGGAATATATCATCTTTGTCTGAAGCTCAATCTTCGTTGATTAATAAAATGGTTGTTAAACCTGAAATTAATGATAATCCCTTTGCAGCTACTAATGCTATACAAGTAAGAATTGATGAAAATGTTAGACTATTAGCTGAATTACATGCTAAGTGGGAAAGAGAAGATGAAATTGCTAGAAACATTAGTGTTTCTACTATTACCACCACTAGTGTTGAGGCTAGTAATAGTTCTACTACTTTAGATGATAAATTTGATTTTGATCTTGATGGTTGCAATATCTCTGAAGTTATTATGTTCCTACAAAAGCTTGCTAAAAGTCCTAATGCTAGTGATATGAACATGGCCTTTACAAAACACATTACTGATGCTCTCATAAAGATTAAAGAAGAAAAGATGAAACATAAAGCTTCTATTCCTATAAAACAAGAAGATGGTTGGGAACCCATCATTAATATGAAAGTGAATGACTTTGATTTCAAAGCTTTATGTGATCTTGATAGTAGTGTTTCTATTATGCCTAGAAAGATTTATGATATGCTTGATTTGCCTCCACTTGAAGATTGTTATTTGAATGTCCCACTTGATGATAATGCTAAAAATAAACTCATGGGGAGTCTTAATGATGTTTTTATTATGGTTAACAATGCCTATGTCCCTGTTGATTTCTATGTTTTGGATGTTGAATACAATGCTTCTTGTCCTATTACTTTGGGAAGACCTTTTCTTAGAACTATTGGTGCCATTATTGATATGAAAGAAGGAACCATTAAATA
The DNA here is from genome assembly GCA_916181665.1 of Avena sativa. Classification (NCBI taxonomy): domain Eukaryota; kingdom Viridiplantae; phylum Streptophyta; class Magnoliopsida; order Poales; family Poaceae; genus Avena; species Avena sativa. Next base: position 203,620,382 of record OV702290.1, read on the forward strand.
TCAACTCCCACTCAAGAAAGGTATAGAACACTTCCCTAAGAAGAGAGAGAAGATTTATTTTGCCTCTCCTATGAAAACAAAATTTGGTCTTAATGCTTCTTCATTTGGGAACACTTGATTCTTTCTTGCTTCTTATGTCTAACTTAAAGGCGTTAAAGAAAAGTACTTATTGGGAGATAACTCAAAAGTTTTAGATGAGTCTTGGAAGTTATTACTTCAGTAATAACCTCTCCTTATCCTTTTTATTTTCTTTTTGTGATAAGAGTAACCTCTAATGAGAGAGAAGTAATGATTGGTAAAGTTGCTGTCCCGAAACAGATTTCTGTGCTTCACCGTAAAAATTCGTGTAAAATCTCTGAACGTCTTTTTAAGGCGTGATTTCTTGTGCTTCTGCCTGAGGTTGTTATATAACTTTCGTTAGTTCAACACTTTTTGATTGGAGCAATAGAAGGTCTTCGAAAAAATTCATCTTTACCTGCTGGTCTGTTTTGACAGATTTCTGCCATTTTCTGCATTTGCTTCTTGTTGGTTCCTTTTTGAGTTCTTTTGGGGAATTGATATTTTTGAGGGAAGTTCTACAGTAGCTAGTGTTCTAATGGAAGTTTATTTGGTGTTAGAACTGACCCTTAAGACTTATTTATCTTGAGTGCACTAATGTTGCTAATAAAGATTGTGTGAAGTTTTGTATGAAGGAAAAATTTCAGGTGTATGGAAGGAATGAGTAATGAGATGAAGGATGGACTAAAGCTCAAGATTGGGGATGCCAAGCGTGTCACCCCAAGAAATATCCAAGAAGTACAAGCGTCAAATCTTGGGGATGCCCAAGGCATCCCCCTCTTCATCAATAAAAATTCCAGGTTTCTTCCAAACGCTTCATTTTTATTGTTTCATGCACAGTTGTGTTGTTCTTGGAGCGTCTTCTTTTTTGTTTTCGTTTTGGTTTTTCGTTTTCTTGGTTTGCTCATTTTGCTGAATAAATTGGTTGGACCCCCTCTTTCATACATTGGTTTTCAAATAGTTTGGTTTGGTTTGGAAAAGAGTAGGAAAGTCCATGCTTAAGTGGTAAAAAGAGCTTGTTTTTGACTATGGCCTATGCTTTGTCATGCCATGCTTGATATTGTTTTGGCTTTATTCTTAGTATTCTTTGTTGTATCATGACTTGTTATAAACAATTGAGATTGCTTAATGTGCCTTGGATGAATCATGCGTTTATTTAGCATATTAAAGCATAGTATAGTAGTATTCTCCTTTGATGCTTTATTTGGGTTGACTTGGCGCATGCTCACACCATGTTATGACTATCTCAAGTCACCATAAGACTTTATGATCCTTTAGTTTTCAACTTGTAGTATCACTTTTGTTTGATCAATGATGTTTTGTCACTCTGCATGATTATGGCCATTATTGCTCTCTTAGTTTGTCGCTCCCAGTCTTTTGCTAGCCTCCACAACCAAGTATGAGTTCCACTCATGCATACAACTCCCTAAACCAAGTTATTCCAAAGAGTCCACCATACCTACCTACTAGATTATGCTATTCCAAGTATATTCATGCTTTTGTTTACCTTCCGAATTAAATTTGTTATGAGAAAACTAGTGATTAAAGCTCTCACGAACTTGATGGCACACTTTACTTTTCTTGCCCTTAATAAACTTGAACCATTGTGTCGTCTGTGTTGTATATGCTTGCACTTATTTGTTGGGAATTAGCAGAACCATGCTTTCATGGGGAACACTTTCAACATTGCACTTGGTACTTGTACCTAGTTGATATCATGCTCTTTTGTATATGGATGTCGTCGGTGTGAAATGAAAGGGGGGCTTGTAAGTCCATGGAGTTATGTATATGTGTTAGAGAAACGCCTGGGCCGCTGGTCTAATCCATGCTGACATGGTGGAAACCTGCAGCATAACCATAATGAGCTATCTATGAAGCATTCTTCTTATAAAAAAAGAGTCCTATATTGAGAAAAAAGATAAAAGAGAAAAAAAAGATACTATAAAAAGAGGAAAGAGAGAAAAAGCACCATATTCCCATGGTAAATAAGAAGATTGTTGAGATGCTCGTTGTCTGCTTGCCTTGTCATTTTGATATGGGGATTCTTCCTTATCATCGGGCAAGGGGTACCCCGTTAGCGGTTCTCTATGATACACATATACTTACAATGACAAGAACTTATCGGTGACTAAACTTGAGTAGCTTGAGGAGCGGCCCTCGTATACAAGGGACATGAGATTTCTGACTTATACTTCATCAAGCATGTACACCATAGTTCGTTCACTTTAACCTTAATCACTTCAAGATGCTTATGATAGGGGCAATGAGAGCTGAAAGCTATAAGTACCATAATTTTTGGAAGCTCTTTATGAGACTTGAATCCCTACTTCCTTTTATAAAAAGGCCTTTCTTCCACCATTATATTGAGTCTCTACCTTCTATCTTTATGCACTTACTTTGAGAGCATAGTGGCTATTCTTAGTATCTAGTCACTCTTATGAACTTTGAAGGTGTCCTATGCATTTATATCTATGTCAGACCCCTCCTTCATAAAGGAAAGGATCCCTGTGATTGCAATGCTAGTCCCTGGATCAAAGATAGCATCCACAGTTTAAGATGAAGTACACAGATACAAAGGTCGTTTATTACAGTCATTCCAGAGATAAAACATAGTCTTTTACAACTCACGGCCAAAGGCCTAATACAAGAGTTTATGGAATAAGTAACTAAACATAAGTCTTCTTCTTCATGTGCCACAGGCAAGCATGTTGAGTGTAGACTCATGACTCCTATTCATCATCAGAGTAACCTGCAACATTACAAGTTACAGCCACAGAGGGTCAATACTTTGGAATAGTATTGGCAAGTGATACCTTAGTATATATTAAGTGGACTATAATACTATATGCATTTGGCTAAGTGGAGTTTAGGCTTGCATTGCTCAAAATACATTTTTCCTTAACATTTGAAAACACTAAGTTTTTGTTTGACAAAAACCTTCCCAAGGCATCTACCAATCAAAGACTGAAGATCCTTTCCAAGGCATCTACCAATCAAAGACTGAAGATCCTTTAACCCTTGTTCACCCACAAGTTTTATTTAGAAATTGGAGTGATGAGATTCTTGAAGCTTCCATGTCTTGATGCTCAATTTGTCCTTTACCAGGGACATGGCTAAGTACTTAGATTTTACACTCTGCAGAGGTGGTGCACTTTCCCCACAAGACTTGGTTTCCCAAGACAAGATCCTTCAGAAGCCTTTCCTTAGTCAAATGGACGCGCTCCAACCTATCATTCCCTCTACCACCAACTGTCCAAGATACTAAGTTCTAGCAACCTAAGATCATGGCAGAGCCCATATTGCCAAGTGGTTGCACTTGAAGCTTCTCAACATTTGACATCTCAAATCTCTTTATTCCTAGGTGGCCATCCTCAAGTGAGATACACAAGGTAAACCATAGACATGGGCCTTGTGAACCACTCAACCAAAAACCACCAAGCAAGTCCCATTCCACCCAGGTAATTCATTAAATTAGTTGTTTTATTAAACAAAACACAAGTCCTTAGACTTAGAGATTTTTCCATAGCATGAATATATATTCCACCCTTGTTTTCTATTAGCTAGGCTAAGCATGGCATGGCAACTTATCCTTAGGGAATTTTCCTAGCAACTCTACCATTCTAATCTACATAGGATTTCCCATCATATCTTTTGACAAAAGTAGCATGCAAGTCTTAGCAAAATATCTAATGCAAGTATAAAATATAGGAATGGAATATTCATGAAGATATCACTTGCCTTGGTAATGTGGAGAGTAGCACTCGTCACAATCACAATCACTAGCAAAATCTACACAAAATTATAGCACACAATTACACACAATTATATACAATCAAAAATAATATGAATGCATGCATGCAAGAATTCACTAAGTGGTGATTTTTGAAAACTCTACTAAGCAAGTGCATGATTACAGAACTTAACAAGTCACAAGTTTGCCAACTAAACTTACTTAACCCTAAAACAAAATACTAAACTAAATCTATACTCAAAATAGCCTTAAACAAGTTTCTACAAATAAAGTCATTCTAATGGTTACTATTTGCTAAACACATTGGATAGGCAGAAAGGTCTTGTTTCACTGAATCCAACGGTATAAAGTTTGCAAAATTCTAACGTGGCATTCGAAAGTTATAAGCATTTGAAAATTGGATCAAAATCTGATTTTAAATCTGTTTTTAGTTCTAACCCTAGCCACGCGTCGCGCTGTGATTGGTGCATACCGCTTCGGTTGGATCGCGCTTGGCATCTGCAGGATTTAAACAGATCGTACGCTCCAGACCGCGTACCGCTTCGCAGTTAAGTGAATCTATCCTAGCGCTCGGATCTGGATCTAACGGTGCTTGTTCAAACGACCATGTCCTGGCGGCGCGCGGTGTCAGCGAGCGGTTGAGCGCTCGGTCTACGGCGGCACTTGCATTCCAGGTCGTCCACGAGAGGGAGAAGGGTCATACCAGGTTCGCAAGAGGCTGCTGAAGCTCGAGGTGGCTCTGGTTTGTCAAGGGGCGCACAGATACGGCGATGATTGCTCGTCGGAGTAGAGACAGACGTCGGCACGGTCAATCGTCGTCGTTGGCGAGGTTGTCGATCACTAGGAGGCAAACAAAGGGCGTGGTCAGATGCAGAAGATTATGGCGAAGATGCGTGCGTGAATGACAAGGCTTGGGGCGGTCTGGACTTACCACTAGAGCTCGCCGGAGTTGATGTTGTCGTCGGTGCTTGCGGTGTCGAGTGGAAACGGAGACCTGGGGAAGTACAGGATGAACTAGTGGGGTCAGAAGGTGCGCAAGGACTCACTGAATCAGATAGCAAGAATGAGAGGCAGAGGGGAACACGAGACTCACCGGAATTGATCGCCGGAGTGGACTCTGTCTGCGGCGGTGTGGGGTTGATTGAGGGCAGCCTGGTGGCGGAGTGAGCGAGGTGTTTGGGGGAAAATGCTCGCGAGGCAGAGAGGGTCTTATAGCCAGAGGCTCGACAAGAAACGCCCGTGGATTAATGCCCAATTAAGCTCGGTATCACTGCGGCAACGGTCAGCGGCGGAGATCGTGCGCGGAGTCAGGGGGAAGACGATGCTGACGTGGAGGAGGCCCGCTCGTCAGCGAAGTGCGCGAGGTGGAGGTGGGGTCTGTCTGTCAGCGACTGAGTGCGTGCGCTCGCGCGTGAGAGGAGAAAAGGAAAACCCCCGGGTGGGCTTGATGGGCCTGTTTCACTGTTGGGCCAGATTTTAGCCGCGCGGCCTTTTTCCTTTGTTAGCTTCTTTTCTTTTTCTAATTCTATTTTCTGGAATGATTTTGATATGAATTCAAATCCTTTTTGAATTCAAACAAATCTGGGGATTTTTGTAGGGTACTGTGGTTTCAAAATCAGTCAATTAACCATGTGGTTACCTTGCTAGGGCTTGGTCAAGCTTGGGCTTCAAATAAACAGAGACTTTGCTTCTATTTTGCAAAAGTTTGAAATAGGGTTTTGAAACTATTTCTAAATTGAAAACTTTGGTCAAACCATTACACCTAAACCTTTCATCAATGGAGGCAATCAAACAAGTTCCTAAACATTCAAGTCTCAAAGGGTGATGGCCAATTGAGATGAATTTGGTCACATGAAATCATAGCACAAACTTCTGTTTCCAAATGATTTTGAGAAAAACCCTAAATGAATGAAGGATGCAAGGATGATATGAATGAGTTTTGAAATATGATTTTAGGGATGTTACAAATCTAACCCCCTTAAGATGAATCTCGCCCTCGAGATTCGGATTGGCTAGCAAATAGGTGAGGGTGGTCTTTCCGAAGATCATCTTCTCTTTCCCATGTTGCTTCCTCTTCGGAGTGATGACTCCATTGCACTTTGCAAAACTTGATAGTCTTTGTCCTTGTGACTCTTTCTGCGGTCTCAAGAATCTTGACAGGCTTTTCTTCATAGGTGAGATCACTTTCTAGTTGAACTTCTTCCAAAGATATGGTATCCTTCAAAGAAGATCCTTCCATCTCCGGGTGACATTTCTTAAGCTGACTCACATGAAAAACATTATGGACTGCTAATAAAGATGCTGGCAGTTCGATTTCATATGCAACTTCTCCCTTGCGACTTAGAATGTTGAACGGTCCAACATATCTTGGTGCCAACTTTCCTTTGACTCCAAATCTTTTCACTCCACGAAGTGGTGATACTCTAAGATAAACTCTATCCCCAACTTCGTAGGTGACTTCTCTACGCTTAGCATCTGCGTAGCTTTTTTGTCGCGACTGTGCTATCTTCAACCTGTCCCTAACCAATTTGACCTTTTCTTCGGCGTCTTTGATAAGATCTGGTCCAAACAAACTTCTTTCTCCCACACCATTCCATAGCAATGGGGTGGTACACTTCCTTCCGTAGAGAAACTCAAACGGTGCCATCCCAATGCTAGATTGGTAACTGTTATTATAAGAAAACTCTGCGTAAGGCAGACTTTCCTCCCAACTTGCTCCATAATCTAGGGCACATGCCCTCAACATGTCTTCAAGAATTTGATTAGTCCTTTCTGTTTGAGGATGAAAGGCAGTGCTGAATTCCAACCTTGTTCCTAAAGATACATGAAGCTGTCTCCAAAAGTGAGAAGTGAACTGAGTTCCTCTATCAGACACAATACTCTTAGGCACACCGTGAAGACATACAATTCTGCTCATGTAGATTTTGGCTAACTTGGCACTGGTATAAGTTGTCTTTACGGGTATAAAATGAGCCACTTTAGTTAGGCGATCTACTACTACCCATATGGAATCATATCCCGACCTGGTCCTTGGTAATCCGGTAATGAAATCCATACCAATATTTTCCCACTTCCATTCAGGAATAGGCATTGGTTGAAGCAAACCTGCTGGTTTCTGATGCTCCGCTTTCACTCTACTACACACATCACACAAAGCAATGTGTTCGGCGATGTCCCTTTTGAGATTGTTCCACCAAAATCTTTCTTTCATATCCATGTACATTTTGGTGTTTCCCGGGTGAATAGAATATGGAGAGTTATGGGCTTCTTGTAGAATCAGTTTCCGCAATTCTGGATCTTGTGGAACACAAATACGTTTCCCATGCCATAAAGTACCTTGTTCGTCTATATGGAAACTTTTAGCTTTCCCTTGGCTAATCCTTTCCTTAATCTCTTCGATTTCTTTATCCGTCTTTTGGGCTTCTTTAATCTTTTCCAACAGAGTGGGTTGAGCATCCAAAGACATAAGATGTCCTTCTGGCACAATCTCCAACCTGAGTTCCTTGAATTGTTTACACAAGTCATCTGGCAATTCACCTTTGGTAAGGCCATTTACAAACGCCTTACGACTTAGAGCATCTGCTACTACATTTGCTTTACCGGGGTGGTATTGCAAACTCAAGTCGTAATCCTTGATAAGTTCTAGCCATCTCCTTTGTCTCATATTGATTTCCTTCTGGGTGAAGATATACTTCAAACTTTTATGATCGGTGAATACTTCACAATGTTTTCCCAAAAGGTAGTGTCTCCATGTTTTGAGTGCATGGATGACAGCGGCTAACTCTAAATCATGAGTAGGATAGTTTACTTCATGAGTTTTGAGTTGTCTCGAGGCATAAGCCACAACTTTTCCGCCTTGCATAAGTACGGCACCTAATCCTTGATGCGAAGCATCACAATACACTTGGAAATCCTTTTCTAAATCTGGTAGGCATAGAACTGGTGCTGCCACAAGTCTCTTCTTTAGTTCTTGAAAGCTGAGTTCACAACCTTCTGACCAAGCAAATTTCCTATCTTTCTTTAACAATTCTGTCATTGGTTTAGCAACCTTTGAAAAAATTTCAATGAATCTTCTGTAGTAACCTGCTAAACCAAGGAAACTACGAACCTCTTTTACGCTCTTAGGAGATTCCCATTCTGTCACAGCTGAAACTTTAGCAGGATCAACTGCTACACCATCCTTTGTCATAACGTGACCAAGAAATCCAACTTCCTCTAACCAAAACTCACACTTGCTGAATTTGGCATAAAGTTTATGTTCCCTCAGTTTCTCAAGTATCAAGCGTAGATGTCTTTCATGCTCTTCCTTGCTCTTGGAGTAGACTAAGATGTCATCGATGAAAACGACAACGAACTTGTCGAGAAATTCCATGACCACTTTGTTCATCATATTCATGAAGTATGCTGGAGCGTTGGTTAAACCAAAAGGCATCACAGTGTACTCATACAATCCATACCTTGTGGTGAATGCTGTTTTAGGTATGTCTTGCTCTCTTATCTTGAGTTGAAAATAGCCTGACCGAAGATCAATCTTCGAGAATACACATGCTCCTTCTAGCTGATCAAACAAGTCATTGATTCTTGGCAAAGGATATTTGTTCTTGATGGTTACCTCGTTGAGAGAATGGTAATCTATGCATAATCTTTGAGTTCTATCTTTCTTTTCTACGAACAATACTGGGGCTCCCCAAGATGAAGAACTTGGCTGGATGAATCCTTTCTGTAATTGTTCTCCAAGTTGTTTCTTGAGTTCCTTAAGTTCGTCAACTGACATTTTATAAGGCCTCTTTGCTCTTGGTCCATAACCTGGTACCAAATCTATTATAAACTCTACATCTCTATCTGGTGGCATTCCCGGTAACTCTTCCGGAAACACATCCGGATACTCACACACAATTGGCACACTGTCCATGATAACCCCCTTAAGAGAATTCAGCTTACTTCCTTTAGATTTAAAATTGGACTTGAATTTTATCCTCTTACCTTCAGGGGTTGTGAGTGAAACTGTACGATTGGCACAATCTAGTACTCCCTCATACTTAGCCATCCAATCCATTCCCAAAATCACATCCAATCCTTGGGAATTTAGGATTATTAGGTTTACTGGAAACTTATGTTTTCTGATCTCTATAACTAGATCCCGGCATCCAAGACTCACTATCATATCTCCACCCGGAGAGCTAACTTTTATTGGACACCCAATGTTTTCAGATGCAAACCCATTTCTATCAAAAAATGCTTTTGATATGAATGAATGAGATGCACCAGTGTCAAAGAGTACAAATGCTGAGATGGAATTGAGTCTGAACTTACCAGCAACAGCATCAGGCTCTTCATAGACCTCCTCCACATTGATGTGGTTGACCTGTCCTTTCTGAAAAGGATTGGGCTTGTTAGGTCCTTCAACTTTCTTTTCAGGGCACTCATTAGCATAATGTCCCAGCTTCTTGCATTTGAAGCATTCAACCTGACTGATGTCCCTTTTAGGCTGGTTTCTACTTCCACTTCCACTTCCACTATGGTGGCTCTTATGTCCACTCTTGTGATTCTTGTACTTATCATTGTCATGACTGCGATGATGCTTGTTGTCATGACGGTTGTGGTTGTGGTGCTTGTTAAATTTCCCATGCTTGTGGGATCCTGAGCTGACACCATCATCATAGTGAGATCGTTTATGAGACGATCCCGAGCTGTGCTTGTCAGAGTGTTTCCTCTTTCTACTCTTGACTTGCTTCATTTTATTTTCCACAATAACAGCCTTATCACACAGCGACTGATAAGTTGGAATATATGCCACAGACAGCTGCAGATTCAGCTCATCATTCAAGCCTTCCAGAAACTTTTCCTTCCTTTTGGCATCTGTGTCAACCTCATCCGGTGCATAGCGCGCGCTAGATTGTTGAACTCTTCAATATATTCAGCCACGCTGTGGTGGCGTTGCTTCAGGTTGTGGAATTCCTTCTTTTTCAGGCTCATCATTCCTGGTGAGATATGAGTAGTGCGCAAGCCATCTTCAAAGATAGCCCAAGTCACCTCATCGATAGGAGTGGTGATCTGGAAGTTGTCCCACCATGCGGCGGCTGGTCCTTCCAACAGATGAGCTGCGAACCTGACTTTTTCAGCATCCGTGCAGCCCACGGTCACTAAGTCTTTGTTCACAGAACATAGCCAATCATTGGCCACCATGGGATCAGTCGTTCCTGAAAACTTAGCTGGCCTCAGACATAGAAATCTGGTGAGCATATCAAAACCCGGAGGGTTGTTGTTGTTGTTATTGGGGTTGTTGTTGTTGTTGTTGTTGTTGTTATTGGGGTTGTTGTTGTTGTTTTGGTTTTGTATGAATGTCGTCATCATTTGCATAAGCTATGTCTGCGCATTCATCATCTGTTGCATTTCCGGGGTAATGTTGGGGTTGGGGTTGGGGTTTGCGCGACGGGGAGGCATCTGTGGTTTGTTCATATTGAGATAAGAATGAGATACCCTTACATGATTCATGCACAATACATCATACAAGCAAACACATAGCATGCAACACAAGGATAAAAGCTCAACAACAAGATAACAAAAGTCTCAAACTAAAGACACACAAGTGGCAAGCCATCCACATGTCGGATGGTCCAATAATAAGTTCACAATCAACAAGTACGGTAAATAAAGATAACTGAGTAGTCAAGTCTACTCGTCAGCATCAATATCCTCCTCGACAAAGGTAAGACCTGCGTTCTCCATTGCGGTCTTGTTCTCCTCGATGGTAGTGGTCAAGGAGTCGATCTTGGCCTTGAGAGCCCTCTTCTGGGAACGAAGCCTCTCAATCACGGTCTGCTGCAGCTCTAACTTGAAGTCCTTGGACTGCAGTTCCTCGGTCATGTCCCGAATCCTCTTGTTCCTATCCTGGACACGTTTCTCTTGACTCTTGAACTTACGGTCTTGGGTCTTGAACTTCGCCTCCATCTCATTGACTACCTCGTCCTGCTGCGCGAAGAGCTTGTCCTTCTCGCAAAGCTGCACCTGGAGCTCGTCATTGCTAAGCATGACGTTGGTCCTGTCAGTATCCACGTGCCTAATAAGAGTCTCTAAGTCCTGGAGGTATAGCCGTATCGGCTCTGCTGTGGCCCTCGAGTCGTCCTCAAAGTCGATGGACTCTCCGTCATCATCACGCCTTCCGAAGGCGTGGAAGTGAGTGCCTCTATCCTGTCGGGAGTGACGGCCTAACAGTCGTCCTATCAGGTCCTGCATGATAACCTCCATGCCTCTCTCCCTGTCATCGTGCATAAGCTTGAAGACGATGGCCTCCATAGTAGGCTCTGTCTGGCGCCCTGGCTGGTTCACCTTGAAGCCCCAGAGGTCCTTCCTCTCAAACTTGGTGAGTGGGTGCACCGTAATGGTGGGAAGAGGGAGATCGAGCAAAGTAGTAAGCTCTACGATACGAGGACCAAAATGGGTAACCTGGAACTCCTCAACAGTGCTGATGGTAATAGGCATCTATTTATAAAATTAAAAAAGTTAGAACTACACAATTAAAATAAACAAGACAAACATTCATACATATCCATGGAACACAAAAATCACACCAGTCATGCATACATGAATCCATTACATCAACCAAGGTTCAAACTTATTTAAGGTATCAATTGGGAAAATAAGGTGATAGGTGGTGGTCCAACTAACGAAGTGCGTTCACAAACCTATCTCACTGGATCTGGTGGCTAACACAATGTTCCTAGAGGCAATCAGTCTATCTTGTTCACATGCTTCTATCACTAAGTCTATAATATCTCCCCTTAAGGTTTGGTTGGTGACTTCCAACTCTTGGGTATGTTCCTTCTCCTTCTCTAAGTCTTTTTGGAGGTTGAGCATTCTGCACTTGACTCTAGCACTTAGTTCTTTGATAGCCTTCCAAGCTGCTTCTTTTGCTGACTCAAAGAATGTGGTGTGCATAAAAGTGTTGGTGTACATGCAGAAGCCTTTTTCTTTGTGGTTGTCTTCCTTGTTTTTGTACAAGTGAAGCTGTACCCACCAATACTCCACTCCTTCCTCCATCACTGGAAAGCCCTTGTACACAGCTGCACCATGTACTTCCATTGTCTCCATGAGGTCTTTGAGAATCTTGGGAAACTCAGTCTCACACTCCAAGGTCATGGTCATGAGTGATCCTCTCTTCACGGCTTCGTTGATGGAGTTCATCTACAAATAGAGATGAGAATGAGAAGATTAGAAAAGTTTACGAGAAGAATAGAAAAGTGTAGAAGTAGTTAAAAATTTTCCTTAGTGGTTTCCAATCCTAGGGTCATAATCCTACAGGCAACACAGTGCTCTGATACCATCTGTCAGACCCCTCCTTCATAAAGGATAGGATCCCTGTGATTGCAATGCTAGTCCCTGGATCAAAGCTAGCATCCACAGTTTAAGATGAAGTACACAGATACAAAGGTCGTTTATTACAGTCATTCCAGAGATAAAACATAGTCTTTTACAACTCAGGGCCAAAGGCCTAATACAAGAGTTTATGGAATAAGTAACTAAACATAAGTCTTCATCGTCATGTGCCACAGGCAAGCATGTTGAGTGTAGACTCATGACTCCTATTCATCATCAGAGTAACCTGCAACATTACAAGTTACAGCCACAGAGGGTCAATACTTTGGAATAGTATTGGCAAGTGATACCTTAGTATAAATTAAGTGGACTATAATACTATATGCATTTGGCTAAGTGGAGTTTAGGCTTGCATTGCTCAAAATAGATGTTTCCTTAACATTTGAAAACACTAAGTTTTTGTTTGACAAAAACCTTCCCAAGGCATCTACCAATCAAAGACTGAAGATCCTTTAACCCTTGTTCACCCACAAGTTTTATTTAGAAATTGGAGTGATGAGATTCTTGAAGCTTCCATGTCTTGATGCTCAAATTTGTCCTTTACCAGGGACATGGCTAAGTACTTAGATTTTACACTCTGCAGAGGTTGTGCACTTTCCTCACAAGACTTGGTTTCCCAACACAAGATCCTTCAGAAGCCTTTCCTTAGTCAAATGGACGCGCTCCAACCTATCATTCCCTCTACCACCAACTGTCCAAGAGACTAAGTTCTAGCAACCTAAGATCATGGCAGAGCCCATATTGCCAAGTGGTTGCACTTGAAGCTTCTCAACATTTGACATCGCAAATCTCTTTATTCCTGGGTGGCCATCCTCAAGTGAGATACACAAGGTAAACCATAGAAATGGGCCTTGTGAACCACTCAACCAAAAACCACCAAGCAAGTCCCATTCCACCCAGGTAATTCATTAACTTAGTTGTTTTATTAAACAAAACACAAGTCCTTAGACTTAGAGATTTTTCCATAGCATGAATATATATTCCACCCTTGTTTTCTATTAGCTAGGCTAAGCATGGCATGGCAACTTATCCTTAGGGAATTTTCCTAGCAACTCTACCATTCTAATCTACATAGGATTTCCCATCATATCTTTTGACAAAAGTAGCATGCAAGTCTTAGCAAAATATCTAATGCAAGTATAAAATATAGGAATGGAATATTCATGAAGATATCACTTGCCTTGGTAATGTGGAGAGTAGCACTCGTCACAATCACAATCACTAGCAAAATCTACACAAAATTATAGCACACAATTACACACAATTATATACAATCAAAAATAATATGAATGCATGCATGCAAGAATTCACTAAGTGGTGATTTTTGAAAACTCTACCAAGCAAGTGCATGATTACAGAACTTAACAAGTCACAAGTTTGCCAACTAAACTTACTTAACCCTAAAACAAAATACTAAACTAAATCTATACTCAAAGTAGCCTTAAACAAGTTTCTACAAATAAAGTCATTCTAATGGTTAGTATTTGCTAAACACATTGGATAGGAAGAAAGGTCTTGTTTCACTGAATCCAACGGTATAAAGTTTGCAAAATTCTAACGTGGCATTCGAAAGTTATAAGCATTTGAAAATTGGATCAAAATCTGATTTTAAATCTGTTTTTAGTTCTAACCCTAACCACGCGTCGCGCTGTGATTGGCGCATACCGCTTCGGTTGGATCGCGCTTAGCATCCGCAGGATTTAAACAGATCGTACGCTCCAGATCGCGTACCGCTTCGCAGTTAAGTGAATCTATCCTAGCGCTCGGATCTGGATCTAACGGTGCTTGTTCAAACGACCATGTCCTGGCGGCGCGCGGTGTCAGCGAGCGGCGGAGCGCTCGGTCTACGGCGGCGCTTGCGTTCCAGGTCGTCCATGAGAGGGAGAAGGGTCATACCAGGTTCGCAAGATGCTGCTGAAGCTCGAGGTGGCTCTGGTTTGTCAAGGGGCGCACAGATACGGCGATGATTGCTCGTCGGAGTAGAGACAGACGTCGGCACGGTCAATCATCGTCGTTGGCGAGGTTGTCGATCACTAGGAGGCAAACAAAGGGCATGGTCAGATGCAGAAGATTATGGCGAAGATGCGTGCGTGAATGACAAGGCTTGGGGCGGTCTGGACTTACCACTAGAGCTCGCCGGAGTTGATGTTGTCGTCGGTGCTTGCGGTGTCGAGTGGAAACGGCGACCTGGGGCAGTACAGGATGAACTAGTGGGGTCAGAAGGTGCGCAAGGACTCACTGAATCAGATAGCAAGAATGAGAGGCAGAGGGGAACACGAGACTCACCGGAATTGATCGCCGGAGTGGACTCTGTCTGCGGCGGTGTGGGGTTGATTGAGGGCAGCCTGGTGGCGGAGTGAGCGAGGTGTTTGGGGGAAAATGCTCGCGAGGCAGAGAGGGTCTTATAGCCAGAGGCTCGACAAGAAACGCCCATGGATTAATGCCCAATTAAGCTCGGTATCACTGCGGCAACGGTCAGCGGCGGAGATCGTGCGCGGAGTCAGGGGGAAGACGATGCTGACATGGAGGAGGCCCGCTCGTCAGCGAAGTGCGCGAGGTGGAGGTGGGGTCTGTCTCTCAGCGACTGAGTGCGTGCGCTCGCGCGTGAGAGGAGAAAAGGAAAACCCCCGGGTGGGCTTGATGGGCCTGTTTCACTGTTGGGCCAGATTTTAGCCGCGCGGCCTTTTTCCTTTGTTAGCTTCTTTTCTTTTTCTAATTCTATTTTCTGGAATGATTTTGATATGAATTCAAATCCTTTTTGAATTCAAACAAATCTGGGGATTTTTGTAGGGTACTGTGGTTTCAAAATCAGTCAATTAACCATGTGGTTACCTTGCTAGGGCTTGGTCAAGCTTGGGCTTCAAATAAACAGAGACTTTGCTTCTATTTTGCAAAAGTTTGAAATAGGGTTTTGAAACTATTTCTAAATTGAAAACTTTGGTCAAACCATTACACCTAAACCTTTCATCAATGGAGGCAAGCAAACAAGTTCCTAAACATTCAAGTCTCAAAGGGTGATGGCCAATTGAGATGAATTTGCTCACATGAAATCATAGCACAAACTTCTGTTTCCAAATGATTTTGAGAAAAACCCTAAATGAATGAAGGATGCAAGGATGATATGAATGAGTTTTGAAATATGATTTTAGGGATGTTACAATCTACTACTCTATTGAGGGACAAGCTGAATACTATTATGCTATGTTTTCTTTATGTGAAAAAAACAAACGTCTTGCAAAGCATTGTTATTCATGAATCTTTTGTTTGTGCCTTTTCATGTTGCGTCATAGTTTCTTTATCTTATTGCTAGAACTTTGTATTTCATGTTATGATTGAAGTACTATGATCCCAGCTTTGAATGTTTTACAAATACTTTGCTCAAGTCTTTGATGGTGCATGTCACCTCAAAAATTCTTCTTTCTTTTTATCACTTACCTACTCGAGGACGAGAAGGAGTTAAGCCTGGGGATGTTGATACATTGCAAATGTATCTATAATTTTTGATGTTCCATGCTTGGTTGTATCCACTTTCTTGTGTTTTGTCCACACTTTGGAGTACTTTTCATATGATTTCTTGGACTAACCTATTAACAAGAGCCATAGTGCCACCTGCCTGTTTTCTACTGTTTTTTGGTTCCAAGAAAGTCAGAAAATGAATATTCTCGGAATTGGATGGGACAAAAGCCAAAGTGCCTATTTTCTGGAAGTCATCGGATGCCAGAATACGAGATGGAGAAGGGCTGGGGGCCGGCCACACCACCTGGTCGTGCGGCCAAGCCTGGCCTGCGCAAGGGGGTGGTCTGGACGACCCCAGCACCCCCTCAGCCTCTCCTTGCGCCTATAAGATGCCCTCAGGACGAAAACCCTAAGTACCCGATTAAAAATCCACGAAAGAGTCTGTAGCTATCGTCATCTCCATCCCTAGATCGAGAGGGATCTGAAGCTCTTCCCGGCACCCTGCCGGAGAGGGGAATTCACCCTGGAGGCCTTCTTCATCACCATGCAAGCCTTAGGTGTGATGCGTGAGTAGTTCATCCTTGGACTATGGATCCATGTAGTAGCGAGATGGCTGGTTCTCCTCCTTTGTGCTTTCATGTTTAGATCTTGTGAGCTCCGTTCATGATCAAGATCATCTATTTGTAATTCTGCATGTTGTGTTTGCAGGGATCCGATGGATATTGAGATGCTATTTCAGATTGATTATAGATTCTATCATGTCTTTGTTATTTGTGATCTTGCATGCTTTCTGTTGTTAGTAGCTATCTTGGCCAAGTAGATGCTAGCAACTCCAAGAGTTAGTATTTATGCTCGATAGTGGGTTCATGCCTCTGGTAATCTGGGGAAGTGATAGAAATCTCTAAGGTACTAGATGTGCTGTTGCTACTAGGGAGAAAACAACAATCCTTTGTTCATAGAACAATCGTATTGTTTACTTTACATGCAATTCGTAAAGCAATAATCTGTTGCTTGCAACTTAATACTGGAGGGGGTTCGGATGATAACCTGAAGGTGGATTATTAGTCATAGATGCAGTTTGATGGCGGTCTATGTATAATGTTGTAATGCCCAATCAAGTTCCAAAGGAGTCAAGATGATTAGTATATGCATGTATTGCTTTCTCGATGTTTGTCAATTGCCCCGCTATAATTTGTTCACCCAGCATGTTATCTATCTTAAGGAGAGCCACCTCTAGTGAACTATGGATCCCGGTCCTTTTCTTTTACATATAATCTATAAACCGTTTACTGCTTTGTGTTTACTTTCTGCAAGCTATTACTTCCTTCCATTCGATATGTTTAATCCTTTGTTTTCAACAAAACCGGTGAGATTGATAACCTCATCGCAAGTTGGGGACAGAGTTTTGTGGTTGTGTTGTGCAGGTCTCCACGTTGCTATTATCACCGGTAGTGCACCCTGCCAAGGCTCAGCTAGCAGTACCTTTGGGGTGTTTCCTTGCTCCTACTGGTTCGATTAAACCTTGGTTTCAGAACTGAGGGAAACTTGCTGTTGTGCTCATCATACCTTCCTCTTGGGGTTCCCAACGAGCTCTACATCAACACCGAGCCATCAAGTGGCGGTGGAAGTTCCGCTCACGCCGATCGCGCAGACAGCTTCGGTGAATTTCAGCGACTAGGCACTGAATTTCTTCTGGTCGCCAGTCCCCGAGTGTCTAGTCACTGAATTTCAGCGACTAGGCAATGAATTTCTTCTGGTCGCTAGTCCCCGAGTGTCTAGTCGCTGAATTTCAGCGACTAGGCACTGAATTTGTGTTTTTGGAGTTGCTAATTGTTCATTCTGCTTGTAGAGCTTGCGGAGGGAATCGGCTGATCGGCAGGCCGCGAAGGAGCACCTAGAGCGTGACCTGCGCGTGGCTTAGGAGGCTAACCGGCGACTCTAGGAGACTGCCGATGAGTACTTGTTTTGTTTGGCGATTGCGAGCTACTGGTGTTTATGGTAGGCTAACTATTGTTGTTGTTCCTTTCAGATGGTCTTCTGGCTACCATTGCCAAAGCCCGAGAGGGGTATGTTCCGGTTACAGAGCTGGACATGGCAAATGGGTGCATCAATTCGCTGGTGAAGGAATTGGAGGAGGCGAAAGCATCGATGATCTCTTCTAAGGATAGGGCTAAGGCCACAGTAGCTGTGGATAAGGAGGAGCAGAAGGCTGCTGACTCAATCATCCTTGGGTTGCAGAGCGATCTTGCTGCCTTGGAGAAGCACATGACCGAGAACTGTCGGAAACTCCTTGGAGAGTCGTTGCTCTTTTCTTTGATATGTGTTATGAATCCCCGAGTGGTGTCCGTAGTGACACTGAGCGTCTGACGTTGCAGCTTTGATAGGGCAAGGCGATCCGGTGGTGCAGACCTTCAATGCCTCACAGTGCGTGACCGCGGTGGCGAACGCGGCCACCGCCTCGGCGTTGTGCGTCCAGGCGGTTCTTCAAGGGATGTCCCCCACCGAGGTTATACCTGGGGGACTGACTGAAGTATGGCGCTACCTAGAAGAGGCACCCACCGTTGTAGAATGGATGGCGTGTTCGGCTTTCAGGCGCGGGGCCACCACGGCGTTGATCCTGGGACTTGCGCATTTCCCAGACGACTTCGAACTCGACGACATCAGCAGCGGCTATCCTTCGGCGACTAGCTCGGTGGAGATGTCGGAGGTGTTGAGCCAGACCGCCAAGGCTACCCCTTTGCAGATCGGGTGCTGACGATGGGGGACTTGCTACCGTGCTAGGAGATGGTTGTGGCGTCGGGCGACCCCGAGCTGGAGCATCACAACCTAAAGTCGGAGCAACCCTTCCGGTCGGTGTTGTCGAAGTCGTTGTCGACCTACTCGATGAATTCATGGGAGCCATACGTCCGTGTCAAGGGCGGTGGCGGCGCTTCTTCATCGGGGCCTGCGAAATAGATAGCTGCCCTGGGGGCTTTTTCTAAGATATGCCAAGTGGCCACTTTTGTAATATGAACAATATTTATGTATGGAAGTAAGAGGAGTCAATCGACTCGCAATGCATTTTCAGTTATGTGGTATGTTTGATTTTTGTTTGAGCGAGTCCCCAAGCGCGTCCGCCCTTTAGTGGGGTATAAGTTGTTTGTGTACATGTGTGTTTGCTTTGGATTTTTGTATTGGTTGTGACTGATTTGCCGTGGGGTGTGGGGCCAGTCGCCTTGCGACTCTAAAGAGGCGAGTCCCCGAGCGCGAGTAGGGTCGGTGTAGGCGAGTCCCCAAGCGTGGTACTTAGCCATCTTGGGCATGTGCCTATTGTAAGGTTTGGTGCGTTGTTTGTAATGCATCTCTTCCCCTGGCTCGGAGAGCCATTCGCGTGGTGAGTCCAAGGCAGCTCTCTTACTTGGTGTTTTCCCGAGCCGTGTGAGGGTTTCTTTTTGTGAAGTCCCCGTGCGTGGTACTTAACCGTTCGAGTTGCTTTACGCGAGGATGGGGAGGACAAGTCGTTGTGGGAAGCGTTTGTCGGTCGTCATGGCCTGGTGGGCCAGTCGAGCGGGGCGACTCCGATGGTGTCTCTGGGTTGGCGTGTTCGTGGATGACACAAATCC
The DNA here is from genome assembly GCA_916181665.1 of Avena sativa. Classification (NCBI taxonomy): domain Eukaryota; kingdom Viridiplantae; phylum Streptophyta; class Magnoliopsida; order Poales; family Poaceae; genus Avena; species Avena sativa. The sequence goes on from OV702290.1 coordinate 203,639,624, forward strand.
TGAATATTTTCGGTGCCCTTGGGTCGCACTACTTAGCCGTGCCGGTCGCTCGACCAAGGGTTGACTTCCATAGGTAGCATATTGCTAAATGTACGAGTGCGAGTGGCACAAGAGTATGGCGAGTAGACACAATTTGTACGATCCGAATGAATTTCATTATATATCATCTGGGTACAAGTTTGAGTTCTTGTATAGAACTTTGGAGGAGGTTTACATTCCATGGCCTCCCGACCTCAAGCTGGCCATTGCCTCGTATGTCGATGAGGTAGTAGGCGTCGTTACCGAGGACGCGCCCTATGGCGAATGGCCCCTCCCATGGGGGGAGATCTTGTGCATGCCCTTCTTGTCCTAGGCCAATCGTAGGACCAAGTCGCCCTCCTGGAAGGTGCAGGTCCAGAATCGGCTGTTGTGGTAGTGGCGGAGTCCCTGCTGGTAGATGGCGGTGCGGAAGCGAGCCAGGTCGCGTGCCTCGTCGAACTGGTCAATGTTGTCTTGGTGGGCAATCTCGTTTGTCGCCTCGACATAGTTTGCGACTCGAGGTGAGTCGTGCTCCAGGTCGGTTGGCATTACGGCTTCAGCGTCGTACACCATGAAGAAGGGCGTGAACCCCGTGGAGCGGTTAGCGGAGGTGCGGATCCCCCATATTACAGAGGGGAGCTCTTCGACCCAGCATCCTGGGGTTCGCTCAAGGGGCACTTGGAGTCGTGGCTTGAGCCCGTGGAGGACGCTCTGATTGGCGCATTCTGCTTGGTCGTTTGACTCCGGGTGGGCGACTGAGGCGAGGTCGGGTCGTATGCTATGTTCTTCGCAGAATTCTGCCATGGCGCCCTTGGCGAAGTTGGTGCCGTTGTCCGTTATGATGTTGTGCGGGTAGCCGTACCGGTAGATGATCTCGTGGAGGAACTTGGTGGCCGTCTTGTCGTCACACTTTTTGATCGGCTTGGCTTCGACCCATTTGGTGAACTTGTCGACCGTGACTAGGAGGTGGGTGAAGCCGGATGGGGCCTTCTTGAACAGGCTGACCATGTCCATGCCCCGTACGGTGAATGACCAGGTGATGGGGACGGTCTTGAGTGCCGAACCAGGGAGATGCGTCTGGTTGGCGTACTTCTGGCACCCGACGCATCGTTGGACAATGTCAGTGGCGTCGGCGTACGCGGTGAGCCAGTAGAAGCCATTTGGCGACCAGCGACTTGGCACTGGCGTGATGGCCGCAATCGCTGGCGTGGATGTCCTGGAGGATCTTGCGTCCTTCTTCTGGTTGTACGCAGCGCTGGAACACGCCGGTCACACTGTGTTTGTGGAGCTCGCCGTTGATGATGACGAAGGATTTGCAGCGGGGCACAATCATTCGTGCTTCCGTCTCGTTGCTTGGGAGGATCTTGTGCTCGAGGAAGGCGACGTATGGTGCCGTCCAGTCACTGGGCTCCACGATCATGGCGACTAGGGCCGGCTTAGGTAGTAGTGTTATCCCGATGTCGATCTCCTTCAGTGGGGAGACCGAAGGCTTGTGGATGATGTCGAGGAAGACACATGCGGGTGGCGTTTGCCGAGCCGACCCGATGCGGGAGAGGGTGTCTTCCTCCTCATTCTTTCGCCTGTCGATCCACTCGACTGAGTAACCGTCGAAGCATCCTCCCAGCTGGTCTACCGCTTGGAAGTATGCTATCATTGTCGGGGAGACGGCGTGGTAGGTCCCGGCGACTTGGTCGGCGACTAGGTCGGAGTCGCCGTAGAACCGTAGGCGGTTGATGTTCATCTCCTTGGCAGCCCGCATGCCGTGAAGGAGGGTCTCGTACTCTGCCATGTTGTTGGTGCAGGGCTTGAAGTTGAGGTGGAGCACATAGCGGAGCTTGTCTCCCTTGGGGGAGGTCAGTATGACCCCGACCCCGGTGTCGTTAGTGTTCTTGGACCCATCGAAGTGGAGCGACCAATAGTGGAGGTATGGGAGCTTCTCCAGTTGTTGTGCTTCTTCCCAGTCTACGAGGAAATCAGCCAAGGCTTGCAACTTGATCGCTTTGCGGGGCTCTTATTTGATGTTGTGGACGCCGATTTCGATGGCCCACTTGCGTATGATGTCCTGTAGTGGCGCGGAGGAGACGATCGTGATTGGGTGCTCCTGGAAGTAGTGAGGGAGTCTCTGTTGAGCTCGGAATACCATGTATACCAGTTTCTGGTACTACAGGTAGCACAGTCTTGAGTCCGTCAGGACTTCGCTGATGTACTAGACGGGGCACTGCACGTGGTGCTCCTTTCCCTCCTCTAGCCGTTGGACGACCATCACGGCGTTGACGACTCGATTGGAGGCCACCACATAGATGAGCATTGGCTCTTTGTCGATTGGGGCGGCGAGGAGTGGAGCCGCGAGTAGCACTTCTTTGAGTGCTTTGAGTGCATTGTCCGCCTCCGCGTCCCATTGGAACATGGGGTTCTTGCACATCAGGCGGTAGAGGGGCATTGCCTTCTCACCAAGCTGGGGAATGAAGTGACTGAGAGCCGCGACTCGCCCAGCCAACTTCTGGATGTCACGCAGGCACTCGGGTTTCTCGAGTCACGCGATGGTGTCGATCTTGGTCGGGTTGGCCTTGATGCCTCATTTGGAGACCATGTATCCCAAGAGTTGTCTAGTGGGGACACCGAAAGTGCATTTTCCTGGGTTGATCTTGATGTTGTACCTCCGCAGGTTTGTGAAGGTTTTGGCCAGGTCGGCGAGCAGGTCGTCCTGGCGGGTGGATTTTACCACCACGTGTATGTTGTGGCCAATTTGGCTTGCGAGGCACTCTTGCATGCACCTTTGGTAGGTGGCGTCGGCGTTCTTGAGGCTGAACGTCATGGCCATGTAGCATAAGGCGCCGAATGGCATGATGAACACCGTCTTGTCCTCATCCTCGACCGCCATTTTGATCTGGTTGTAACCAGAATACACATCGAGGAAGCACAGCGACTCCGATCTTGCGGTCGAGTCGATGATCTGGTTGATGCGTGGTAGGACAAACTCCTCCTTCAGGTAGGCGTTGTTGAGGTTGGTGTAGTCGATACACATTCTCCATGTGTTGTTCTTTTTTAGGACCAGGACTAGGTTTGCCAGCCACTTGGAGTATTTGATTGGCCGAATGAAGCCTGTGGCTAGCAGGCACTATACTTATTTGGTGATTGCGCAGCGGCGCTCTTCATTGAAGGGCCACAGCGACTGCTTTACTGGTTGCACTTTGGGGTCGGCATTGAGTTTGTGCTCAGCGAGTTCCCTCGGGACACCCGGCATGTCAGATGGTTTCCATGCGAAGATGTCGTGATTCTCACGGAGGAACTCGATGAGCGCACTTTCCTATGTAGGACTCATGTGCGCCCCAATGGTGACCGTCTGGCTAGAGTCGCCCGATACGAGGTCGAAGGTGTCGGTGTGCGTGGTCGCCTCGAACATGGAGCTCACGGCGGTTGGCTTCTTGAGGATGGTGGGGTCGTCCTTGTTGATGTTGCCCATGTATTTCGCGAGTTCCTCCGCATGGTCATTCTCCACGGCGATGACGACATCAGTGAGCTCAGCGCCTTTGTCTTCGCATTCGACGGCTATATCAGGGTCACTGTGACGGTGATGATGTCGGTTGGCCCTGGAAGCCTAATCATGTTGTAGGTGTAGTGGGGGGCCGCCATGAATTTGATGAACGTTTGGCATCCCAGGACGTAGTGGTAGGGGCTGTGGAAGTTCACAAGCTCGAACATGATCCACTCGGTGCAGTAGTTTGCTGGTGTGCCGAAGGTGACTGGCAGAGTTACTTTTCCAATCGGGTACGCCTTCCGACTAGGGACGATGTCGTCGAAGGTTGTCAGGGTCGGCTCGATTACTAATTCTGGGAGCTGGAGCCTCTTGAACGTGTCCAAGTACATGATATTGGTGGAGCTCCTGCCATCCATCAGTGTCTTGGGTAGCCAGTAGTCGGCCACTTTGGGACTGACCACCAGGGCGACTCGATCTTGGGTGTGTGGTCCTGGCGACTCCAGGTGATGCTTTGCTCAGACCAGTTGAGGAAGCGGGGGATATCGACATGTGTCACCGCATTGACGGCGACTGCGTGGGCGAGCACCTTCTTCTCGCGCTTGGTGCCGAGTCCGGTGAAGGTGTGGAGTGATCTGACGGCGTTGCCAAAGCCGCCGACGTTTCTGTTGTCCCTTGGCGGGTTGTTGTTGGGGTCGTCCCGTGCCGGCCTTACCTTTTCGATTTCCTTGAGGGAATGGCAGTCTGCGGTAGTGTGGGTGGCGGGCTTTCCCTCCCTACTATGGTAGACACAAGGTTGGTTGAGCAGGGTGGCGGGGTCGAATTTCGGCCTCGCCGTGTTATTGGCGCGGTAGTTTCCGCTGTCACGGTAGTTTCCTCTGTCACGGTGGAAGTTCTTCGGGTCACGTTGGCCATAGCTGGCATTGGTGACGAAGTCGACTCGCCCATCACCGCGGCGTTTGCCAGTGATGCGAGTGTTGCTGTAGTGCATGTCGCGCTGTCGCCCGCTATCGTGGGCGATGATGCGGCGTCTTCCTCCCAACTCGTCGTCGGAGTCCTGGTTGGGGTCCTCTTCTGCATAGCGCTTGGTGATCTCGAGGAGGTCGGGGATGTTGTTGAGCATCCGGTAGACCCTCTTGATATTAGCGACCAGGGGCTCGTACCGGCACGTGTTCTGGAAGCAGTGTATCTTCATGCCCGGGTGGATGTCGGAGGCGTTGATCCATAGTTCCTGCAACCTTTGGATCCAGTGGCGGGTCGACTCACGTTGTCCCTGGATGCATCGCTCCAGGTCCTTGATGGTGGTGGCGCAGGTGTAGGAGCCCTCAAAGTGCCTGACGAAGGCATCCTGCATCTCTTCCCACGAGTCAATGCTGTCGGCGGGGAGGGTGTTGATCCATTGTCGGGTCGCGCCCTCCATCATCAGGGGGAGGTAGCGAGCGGCTAGCAGGTCAGTGTGGCCACCGATTCCCATCACCATGAGGTATGTGTCTAGCCACACCGCCGGGTCGTACGTTGGGTTGTCCTTTTCGATCTCCTTGGGCGCCTTGAAGTTGGTGGGCTACTTCTCGCCTCAGATCATAGGTCTGAAGCACTAGGGACCGACTCGGCTGACCGAGCCCCTAGGTTTGGGGTCGCCGCGGTTGGTGAGGGTGTGCCTCAAGTCGTTGGGCTGGCACACCCACCAAGCCTGGTTGTTGACGATGTGCGTTCGGGCGTCGATGTGTTGCCCATTGGCGGCGACCGTGTTGTTCACCGGTCGCGGCTCGTGGGTGGAGAGCGCGGGGTTGGCGGCCCGTGGCTAGTGCGCCAGGGGCTGGGGCGGTGGGCAGGTCACGGCGTTAGTGACGGTTGGGTGGCTGCTTGAGGCCACCCTTCTTGCCGATGAGCGGGAATACATCCGCCCCCGCGGGTCGATTCCCGCGGCTTGCTGCTCGACGGCCCTAGTGAGTAGGGCCTTGGCGTACTGGATTTGTAGTGTGCCTTCTCCTTGGACGTCGAGGTGGGCGACTGCGGCGTCGGCCGCGACGACGTTGTCCATTGGAGTGGAGTACAGTGGGATCCCGTTGGCATCATGGGCCTGTGGCGAGATTATGATCCGCGGCTGGTCCGGTGGGGCGCGCGACCAATGGGTGGCGGTGGGGCCCCAGTCGCCGGTGCACCGAGTGATGGTCGTTTGCTGCCCCTTGGTGGCGCGTTCTCGCAGTACTCGCGCTCAGCCACGCGTGTGGGGTCGCTTTCATCGTTGAAGTTCAGGACGCAGCCCTGGATGTTGGAGTTCAGGCGGGTCCTGATGTGGCGCTACTGGTAGAGCGACAACTCCTGCGTCGTTGCCCGCTCGAGGCTGAATTTCTCGCGCTCGACTAGCTCCTTGCGCTAAGCCTCCTCCAGTCGCAGGCGGGCTTCCTCCACCTCCGTGGCAGTCGCGGTTAGGGGGATCGGTGTAGAGAATGGATTCAGTGGGGCGACCGTGCTGCCCGCCATGTAAATCGCGTTGAAGCAATTGGATCTAGCACGGAAGTCCTCGGGGGACTCCGAGCCGGATTCAGAATCAAAGATCCCAAGGATGGAGGAATCCTTGAAGTCCTCAGGGTTGGAGACCCGCGTGATGGAGTCCTCCCATGATGTTGCGGTGATGGATCCGTCGACCAAGGCAGGGGTCGTGGAGTCGGCGTTGTCGTGGAGGGTCGCATCGTCCACGGCGGTGTTGGTCTCGACCGTGTTGCTGGCGACCGAGTCGTATTCGGTGGCAAGGCGGCTAATGGAGCGGACCTGCTCCTCGGATAGCATATCGCAGCGTGGCGGCGATCTGCCGATGATCACTGTTGCCCCCGTGTCGACTGCGTCGGTGAAGCCGACAAATAGGTTGATGGTGCCAATCGGCATTATCGCGCTTTGGGTGATCGGGAGTGACGCCGAGATGTAGCTGCTAGGCAGGATCTGTAAGATCCCGCCTGTGGCGATCATGCGACCGATGGCGATCGGCCGATCGATCAGGGAGTAGGGTCTCGCCGTAGAACTCAGGCCAGTCCGGCTAGGCCCCACGGTGCGCGCCACTGTCGTTGAAATGGCCACGGCAGTCGCTGCCATAGGCAGCGATTGATAGAATTGGGGGCGAGAGCTGGCAGCCATCTGCGGTGCGAGATGGGGCGGATGCACATGGATTTATCCAGGTTCGGCCCCCCGGAGGGTAAAGACCTACTCCTGCTAGATTAGATTGATGGAGAGTGAGTTACAGGGGTGGCGAGCTCAGCGGCTAAGAAGCGAGTCGCTTGAAGGGGTGTATGATGGAACGTAAGTCCTCAGAGTACCCTAGGGAGGTTTATATAGGAGGCACCTCGCCAGGGTTTACAGTTTACAGCCGAACAAGATATGGATTCGGATGCTTTGACCTAATCTGACTGGGCTTCAAGTACGCTTCTGGGCCTCAGTCTCCAATCGCCAGGCCTTCTCCTCAGTCGCATTCCAGTCGCCGTCCTACAGGCCCACTCTCTATGCCTTTGGCCCGATCGGAACGTCCTGCTGGGCATACCCCATTCGACATATCCCCATCACCCCCTGCCTCTCCCAGTTTGTGCGCTAGGGTTTCCACCCGCCGCTATTGGTGTGACGGGGAAGACGACTCGGCGCCGTCTATCCCGTTCTAATCGGATGGTCGTCGTTGCCCCGTACTCCTTTGGTCACCGCGCTGGCTGACAGACGGGCCCCGCCCCACGGATTCGAACTTCGGTCGCCCGCGTCGGGCGCTGCCTGCTGGGCCGGTTTCTCCGCAGTGTGGCCCAGCACTGCTAATATCTGGCCTGACCTCAGCCTACCTCTTCCCTTTTTATCAATTTAAATCCAGATCTGAAAAACAGCTGTTAGGTTTAAATATCAGATAATTGGGAACATCCTTTTCTAGCCAGATACAAATTTTGGTAGGTCCTCTAAGGATTTCTCTAACATGCAGTACCAAAACTCGGGCCCGAATAATAATACTTAAATTCTAGGAATTAATCCACTAAGCGGCATCTATTTCAGTAAATATTTTCTCCACTGAGCTATACACCTCCAAATTAAATAAAACAAGGATACTCTGGTAGATCAATTGAATACCAATCTATGGACCTTAGCCCCATGTCAAGGTGAACAATGGTTTGACATTAGTAAAAATAACAAAAACATGACAATTTTGCCTTTAGAAAATTCCTTAAGCTAAACTATAGCATGTTTTGAGTTGAGTCCAACTCTCAGTGATGTGGTACTTTGGTACCTATCAAAACCTAGGAGAACCCTATTTATTTATCCTCTTTTGATTTTTAATGAATTAAATACTTGTGTATGTGGTATACTCACTAGATAAATCATTTTAGAAGCTTAACTAGTCGACAAATAGTGATTCAATTTCTACTGGAAGGTATGTGCAGTAACTATCAATTGTCCTTGACCTCATATCAATTGGACATGTATAACAAATCTAGTTAAATAGAGAAATTGACTACAAAACTTCATTTAGGATTTTCCCAAGGGTATTCTGGTAAATATTTTGAGATGAATCCAACTCTCAAAAATCACCAACTCAATTATACATAAAATATTCTAAGACCAATTTTTTTTGGCTTACAGATCTTTTATGGTGAATTTTTAACCTAAACTAGGGTTATTTTCACTAAAAAATCATAACTAAATAAAGAAAAGAGCTAAAATAGTAAAACCACTTTTGTTTCCCTTGTATTTTCAATACCTATCTAATGGTATCCTTGTTGTACATTGGTATCATACAGACCAAAGCCTTAGTTCCAAACCCCTTATTAAGTGCTTCGGCAAATAAATCCTAAAGGAAATTCCACAAAGGCATTTTAAATAATTCCAAATACCATGATCTCAATCTAGCCAACCTACTTAATGAAATGATGTGTTGTATGTTTGTTTGTTGTATTGAAAAGATGCTTGTATGCTTTGTGTTGATTGTGGCCTTGTTTGCTTGCATGTATCATCCTCGATGACGATAGTTGCGATTATATTGGAGACAGAAGAAGAGGGTTATTTATATTTGTTTTTATGGTATTCTAAGAACAAGTCCAGGGATATATATAGCAAGATTGTTGATCACAGGCAAGCCACCTTCTTGCTCATCAGCCTTGTCCTACTGTTTTACTTATGCATGTTTTACCTACTATTTTATGAAAGCTACATTGTTTTATTATATGATGATCTATGCCTAGTAGTGGCTTGGCTCCTCCAAACCATTCTACATAATGCTACTAAGTACAACCCCCTTGAAGACACTTACTTGTCCCTAGAATGGTAGGTGGTGTATTACACCATACCCCTTTGGAGACCCTATTTTAGCCGAAGCAATGTTATAGGATGGGAAGACCCTGGAAAAGTTTTACAAAGAGTTTTATGATAAAACCTTGGTGAGGTTTGACCTAGCAAGAGAAGTTTGAGAAAGAAAAAGGTTTTTGTTTTACAAAATGCTAAAGGAAAGATGGAGGAAATTTTTTTACAAAAACGCACCCGGTTCTTTGCAGCTTTAGCTATAACAACTCAACCCGTGCAACCACACTACTCTATAATGGGACAGGGCTAGACTTGAAGTTTGCTACTCTGGTGTGGGAGTTCTCATAATTCCTAAAGGGGGATCATCTCCCTCTAATCCCGAGCTTCCTTTACAAAAAGGTTCTACTGTTAGACTGTCGCCTGGATGTCCCGGTGTTGAGAGGAACAACTCATAGGGTAGGGCTCATACTATAGTGGCATCTAGAGAGTCTTGATCGACCCACGATCGGTGAAGATCAGGGCAGGGTACCCAGATGGTGTGGGTAAAGTGTACAACCTCTGTTCGAATAGCCGTGTCCGCGGTTTTATGGACGGTTGGACAAACTACTATAGAGCATGGGATGGTCTGAAAGGAAGGAAAGGAGTTTGGTCATGAGGTGACTGGAAGGAAGAAACAAATGGGTGACCCAATCCTAGTGATTTCCAAAACTTTTCAAAAAGGTTTCCAAACGGTTTTATAAAAGTTTTCGACAAAGATATGTAGATGCTATGTCTACAAGAGAAACTAATTGAGAAAAGAACCCCTCTTGGAGCCCTCCTACTACCACAACCATATTGCATATCCTCTTGTTATTATTATTCTCTTAAGGTGGTTTGCGAGTACATTCAAAGTACTCACTAGCATTGTCCCTGGCTATTAACATGGTGAGATATCAATAAGAAGGTGAAGTTGACGACTGTGCGAGTTAGGACGTTATCCCAGTCAGTTGCCTATAGGTTAAGGCACGGCTCGGGCTCCACGCTTGATGAAGTTACTCTAATGATTATTGATGTAGCCATAATGGCATGTAAGGTATGACCTGTATCCGCTTAAGTATTTGATGTTTACTTTGATACTTGTCAGTTATGTGCCACGACTAAGTGATCATGGGATCGTGGTGTATGCATAACAGGGATTCTCGGAGGAATAATCTGGGGCCCCACACGAGCAACATCTAAGATTGGGGGAGTTGATAGCTGTGAGATTCGACACATTTTTGATTGTTTTTATTGGTGGTTTTCTCTCGGATTTGATCGTTTTCTAGATTTACCTCATGCTAATACTTCGTTAGCAAAGAAAACTTGGTTTTTAATGTGTGTTTCAGGTTCTAAACGTCAATGGAGGATTTTAACTAGAGAAACACAATATTCAGGCGAAAACAAGCAAGTCTCTCTTTGGAAGAAATCGAGGGAAGCGTACAGAGGCTTTAACGAGCAACTATACGGCAGGAACAATTTTTCCGGCTGTATAGTTCCCACCGTATAGCTGCCGCCGCCTCTGTCTTGTCAAAGGGAACAACTTCCATAAAGGGACGGAGGACGAAAACACAACACAGCAGCTGCCACACCATCCAGAAGGGAGAAAGAAGAGATCTAGAGATTAAGGAGGAGACGTTCTTCATCTTGCTCCATGATCTTCGACCTCCTAGACACTACACCCCCATAGTCATTACTTGTACTTGAGAGAGAGAGAGATCTTCACCTTGCAAGATTATGGTTTGAGATTGTTTCTTCCCATCTTGAATTCTGTTGGATGACTTTTCCATTCTTATTGTGGATCTCCACGGTAATATCAAGAAGAACTCCCTTTATTTAATTATATTGATGATGCTTTCTTCTCTCATGTGTGAGTAAGTTCCTTTGGCATGGGAGATGTAAGGGATTAGTGAGATGTGATGTGTCTTCATATAGTTTCCATTCGTTTGTGATTGATTTTAATTAATATATTATGTGTGCTTGATTATCTGTGGGATGCCTATTGCTTGTTGTCCAATTAAGGGATCAAACAACATGATGCTTTGTTCTACATAGATAGGATCTTGTTCGCTATCAGATCGGCGACCCTCGAGTGACACGGGGATATCAATAGAAAAGTAGTAGACTTGAGGATAATGAGGAACCACCGTGCTTATTGCATTAGTCCGATCCAAGGAGCTTAATCGCTAAGCGACCTGAAGGGTCTTAATCGTCTAGTGTGTGACCATGGTTTTGGTAACTGACTAGTAGGATTACTAAAGTTGGGATGAAATCTACCATGAAGAATTCCGGCTAATTATGTGTTGCGCTCCTACACATATACTTATAAGATTATAATTGTTACACTCATTATTCGTCCATCTGGCACAGTCACTATCACCATGAACTGTATCTCCCCGCGCCTTCTTTCGCCATCAGCAGAAAACAACAAACAACCAAATCGTTCTTTACTTTTATGCTTTTTATTTCTGAATTTTATATTTTAGTTTTATTTAATACAACCAGTTAATCCAAATTCCATCCTTATTTTTACACTTGCAGTCAATTTACTCGAAGACCTGTCACAACTTTGGGTGTGACAGAGACTACACCATAAACACTTACCTTTGGGATCCTTGTGGGATCGATATCTATACTTTGAAACCCTGGCAACCCTGGCATGTGGTGTCTAACCATCTCCAGGAACCATGGCAACATGTTGGGATTCAACTTCAGCATGCATTCTACCACCATCTTGAAAGATGTTGCATCACCAAACCTCATTGGATGTGTGTGTGATCAGTGTGCATCATTGTGGTTTTAGGAAAAGAACACGTGCAGTGATGCCACCACAACATGTGGTGTCCAACCATGTCCAGGAACCCTGGCAGCATGCTGGGATTCAACTGCAGCATCCATTCTACCACCAGCTTGAAAGATGCTGCATCACCACACCTCATTGGATGTCTGTGTGTAGCAGTGTGCATCATTGTGGTTTTAGGAAAAGAACACATGCAGTGATGCCACCACAGCATGTGGTGTCCAAGAATGTCCAGGAACCCTGCTATCATGCTGAGATTCAACTACAGCGTGCATTCTACCACCAGCTTGAAATATGCTGCATCACCACACCTTATTGGATGTGTGTGTATCAGTGTGCATCATTGTGGTTTTAGGAAAAGAACACATGCAGTGATGCCACCACAGCACGTGTCTTCTTTTCATAAACTACATGGATCCACTAGAGTTCATTGCATGTGTGTTCTTTTCATAAACAACATGGATCCACTAGAGTTCATTGCATGTGTGTTCTTTTCATAAACCACATGGATCCACTAGAGTTCATTGGATGTGTGTGTGTATCAGTGTGCATCATTGTGGTTTGATGAAGAGAACACATGTAGTGATGCCACAACAACATGTGGTGTCCAACCATGTCTAGTAACCCTAGTAGCATGCTGGGATTCAACTGCAGCATGCATTCTACCGCCAGCTTGAAAGCTGCTGCATCACCACACCCACTTGGATGTCTGTGTATCAACGTGGTTTTGGAAAAGAACACATGCAGTGATGCCTCTCCAGCATGTGTGTTATATTCCTAAACCAGATGGATCCACTAGATGCCATTGGATGTGTGTTCTTTTCATAAACCACATGGATCAACTAGAATTCATTGCATGTGTGTTCTTTTCACAAACCACATGGGATCCACTAGATGCCATTTCATGTGTGTTATTTTCATAAACCACATGGATCCACTAGATGCCATTGCATGTGTATTCTTTTCATAAACCACATGGATCCACTAGAGTTCATTACATGTGTGTTCTATTCCTAAACCACATGGATCCACTAGATGCCATTGCATGTGTGTTCTTTTCATAAACCACTTGGATCCACTAGATGTCATTGCATGTGTGTTATTTTCATAAACCACATGGATCCACTAGATGCCATTGCATGTGTGTTCTTTTCATAAACCACATGGATCCACTAGATGTCATTGCATGTGTGTTCTGTTCCTAAACCACATGGATCCACTAGATTCCATTGGATGTGTGTTCTTTTCATAAATCACATGGATCCACTAGAGTTCATTACATGTGTGTTCTTTTCATAAACCACATGGAATCCACTAGATGCCATTGCATGTGTGTTCTTTTCATAAACCACATGGGATCCACTAGATGCCATTGCATGTGTGTTCTTTTCATAAACCATGTGGCTCCACTAGATGCCATTGCATGTGTGTTATTTTCATAAACCACATGGATCCACTAGAGTTCATTGCATGTGTGTTTTATTCCTAAACCACATGGATCCACTCGAGTTAATTGGATGTGTGTTCTTTTATTAAACCACATGGATCCACTAGATTTCATTACATGTGTGTTCTCTTCATAAACCACATGGATCCACTAGATGCCATTGCATGTGTGTTCTCTTCATAAACCACATGGATCCACTAGATGGGATTGCATGTGTGTTCTATTCCTAAACCACATGGATCCACTAGATGCCATTGCATGTGTGTTCTTTTCCTAAACCACATGGATCCACTTGAGTTCATTAGATGTGTGTTCTATTTCTAAACCACATGGATCCACAAGAGTTCATTAGATGTGTGTCCTTTTCATAAACCACATGGATCCACTAGAGTTCATTGCATGTGTGTTCTTTTCATAAACCACATGGAGCCACTAATGGTGGCCATTAGATCGAGTCTTGTAGAAGGCACGCCCCAACACACTTGTTCTGCTTGATGATTGTTACATACAGTCGATCGGAGCGCTTGGACGATTGGGATGGTTCTTTGTAAGAGCAATCTGTGAGTAGGCTGTTTTGTGACATGATTGGTCACGCTTACTGTCCGCTTGCTCTAGACAAACTAGCAACACCACGCGCTGCCCTTTTGCAGTGTCATGTGTTACGTGGTTCACCTGCTAGTGTCACGTCCCCTTTACTTATCTTTCTCCCTATTCTTCTCTTCCTTTCCCTCGAAGCCACTTTCCCCACTTCTCCCCCATCCTATCGTAGCCGCAAGCCGATAGCGCCTCTAGCGATCTCTCTTGCAGCAAGCTCAGTCCCCCACCCCCTTTCGTCATGGGTTCAAGGGGGATATGGTGAGGAAACACGTCGTGAGGACAGGGATGGTGATTTTGATGTGAGTCATCTTGTCTCTAACATATGTGTCCATTTATATATTTTGAGCTAGATCTACTCTGATTACTCATGCATGAATGATGTGTTAGTCTAACCAGACGTTGCACGACTCCAACTATCACGGTTTAGCGGAGGAAGACAGTCCTCCACTATGTCAACATGGATATGTGCTCGCTAATTTGGCAGTGTTCGAAGGACGAAAAGCAGGCAGGAGCTTTTTAGGGTGTCAAGGACATGGTGCAATGTTTCCACGCAGAAGTTGCGGTGTTGTCAAATGGGTAGTTCCAGAGTGGCCCAAATCGATGCAGGAAACGCTGGATAAACTATGGGATATGACTGTTGAGTTGAAAGAATCCATAGTCAGCTCACTTCTTGAGAGTGTTGAAATGAAGTTAGTTGACCATGTTGACACAACCAAGCTTAACCGAGATCTCAGGAAGGTGCAAGCCAAGGTTAGCAAAGTCGAGAAGGAGAGGGACGTGGCATTGGCCCTGAAGGCTAAAGCAGAGCAAGAACTAACTCAAGCAAGGAATGAACTTCACCAGGCCAAAGTCCTGCAGTTCACAACTACGGGTATTGACAAGTTCATGAGGATAAATGCAGAGAAACAATTGAAGTTGTATAAGGAAAATGCTAAAAGGACGGAGCAGACGATTCAATCCTTACTCTCGCAGAAGATGCGCATCGGGCTAAGATTAGGAACATCAAGGAGATGTGTGATAACTAGTTCTATTTAGCTTGAGCTCCGTACTTTTTTAAGTTGTAATAGTAGTACCTATTGACCTAGCGGTCTGAACTAGTGGTCTCAGAGTCCAGGGAGAAAAAATTGGTCGCCCGTTAATCTGTCTTAGCCCTCCATTACTTCCTTTTGTCTGATGATGGTGGTATTATGACTTTGGTGGCTTGTTTAAACGTAATCTACATGGACTGTGCCACATGCAAATGGCACAGCCACAATTTATAAAGTGGAAGCACGTACACCCTGTTACTGGAGATCCGGGAGCCTCGCTAGACGGGCTCAAGATTAGGCCAGAAAGTGGTGCCGATTTTCTCATTATCTGGGCATTATCGGTTGCCATTGTTGTTTATGTTGCCATGTCGTTGTGCGGCAGCTGAAATAAGTTGCTGCTTTGTTGAGTGTAGGAGCTTAAATAATTTATTTGTGTACCACTAACATTCCATCGACTTGAGGTTTGGAAACGGCTGAGTCACTAGTTGAATCCGAAATTGTGATTGTGCCACTATTATCTAAAAACACCCAGCACCGGTTCCACGATTACTGAGGGGCAGGAGGTTCGGTACATTTTACTCCGAGAACGTGGGTAGATTGTTTTGCCTGACAAGTTCCACGCATAGAGCTCCAGAATTTAACCAAATTACATATATAGGTTCAAGTTCAACACATTATTATGCATCTTCATTGCCAACGGCCTTCTTCCCCTTCCTAGGTGCCAAGCCTTCACGTCCATTGGCTTTTTCATTTCCTGTCTTCTTCCTCTTCCTCGGTGCCAATTTTCTTAGCTTTACGTAGTCTGCATCGCCGGAACAATCAGCACCAGAATCGTGTCCAGCATCATCCCTCCACTCGTTTTTATTTTCTTCCGGCAGCAAAATGACTGACACGGCAGTCATGTTTCTAACCTTGCGGCGCTTCCTTCCAAAGAAACAGGACTGTTGTATAACTGCCTAATATCTACAGAGTAAACAAAACAAAAATTACAATTCAGCACAAACATGCGAACCCCAAGAAACTTTTGATTACCAGGAGCTAATTGAGTTTGAGCGACCACCCTGTCCAAGAGTAGTAGGCCGACTCCCAGTTGCAGCAGCTTTCACATCCATTACATCACAATTCAGCGTAAACATGCAAGCCGAAGCATAGCTTTTCATCAACCCAATTAGCTGATTGTCACACGTTAGAGGAACCATGATGCCTTGTTCATCCATGAAGCTGAACTTTTGCAGTCTGCTTCGGCCCTATTTCAGCATGTTTATGCGGAGCATCAACCATACCAGAGATAGTACAGATCTGTGTAGGCGCTTCTTCCATCATGAGATAATGGTGTCCATACCACTTGCCCTTCACCCCTTCTGATTTAGAGTCATAGCTAAAGAGGGCTATCGTAACCAGGTAATGGTGGTCCGCGGAGATCCCACTTGATAGAAAACTGTGGACAAAAAATGTTTGTCAGCGTTGGGCTAGCTAAACAAATCTAGGTTGAATAGCCAGCTTAGCAGTTATAGTTAGTGCAAATAGCAAAGAGAAGAGTAGCTCACCCGCATGTAGCCAGAACTTGTTCCTCCTTGGTAGTAGGATCTGCCATCCATCGTGCTGCTCAGCTCGTCGATGGCGGAGGGGCGCTAGAGCCCCGCAACGGCGGCTACGGCATGCGGCATTGGAGCTCAGGATCAACGAATGGGGGCAGCAACTTGGCGTCGGAAGTCAAATGTCTAAAGGGATCGTTCTACTTGGAGGGTGGATTTCGATGCTGCCGGTGCAAGGGGAAAGGAGGGAGTGGATTTGTGAAATTGGTCAACACACCTAGCCACTTAGTTCCTCGATTTTCCTAAGAGGTTGCCGCGTTGGCGCTTGCGTCATGGATAGATGACCGACATGTGGGTCCCGACCATCTACTTCACGGGGCAGTTTAACAAAAAATTTGAATTTGGTAGGGTGAGATGAGTTTGCCTCGAAATGTCCCATCTCGGTAGTTGGCAACCCAACTTTGCGAAATGCGGCAATTACAGACAACTTGGGTACCACGATGCACTCACTCGGGAACTTTCAAGCCGCAAACCAAGCCCCTCTCATTGTGGTCTCGTCTCGCTATTATTGAATCTACTAGGTGAGTACTTGGCCATGAATATGCATGTTTTATAGGTGAAGCTTGTCGCGCGGGCGGTGTGTGCGATGCATGGCGAGACGATGTTTATACATGAAGCTTGTGTGGTGCATGAATGTTTGCATGGGACGAAGTTTTTTGTTGTTTTCTTTTTGTTGCCCCGGTGTGGTGCATCGATGTTTGCCGAAATGTTGATTCAGTTCCATTTTCGCAAATTTTTGCACTACCCATATGTCCTACTTTTAGGAAAGGTCATGCCGAATTTTTCCGGCAACCATGCATGTGTGTGTGCATATGGTGTGGTTCTAAGCTAGCTACTCTCTATTGCGACCACTCAGGAAACCATGGTAGTCACGATGAGCAAAGGTAGAGTTTCTAGGTATAAGAAAGACGCGAAGGAGGACATGATTCGGAACAACAAGACCATGATCAGATGTCCATGTCAAGCATGCAAACTCCAATGCTGGATCGACCCTGATTCTGGACAATTGGAGGGTCACCTGCTCATGCGCGGTTTCATGCGCGACCTCAATCAGGCATCGGCAACAAATGGTGGTCACGAAGACGTGGGCAGGCTAGAAGACGAAGAGTCTCCCGAGAATGATCATCATGATGAAGGAGATGTCGGCGGACATGATCATCATGAAGAAGGATATGCCGGCGGGCATGATCATCATGAAGAAGGAGATGCCGGTGGGCATGATCATCATGAAGAAGGAGATGTCGGTGGGAATGATCGTCATGAAGAAGGAGAAGGTGTGAACACCCAGATGCTTCTAACTTCGGCCTTGCAGGACCCTCATGTTCAAGAACTGCTCCTCAAGGAGACGAGCATTGCCAAAGCTGTAGCCAGAGAGAAAGCCAAGCTAGCAAATGGAGATAGACGAGATGACTCCATTGTATCCTGGGTGTCGCCCCGAGGATACACGCTTGAGTGTAATGCTCCAGGTTCTGGAGATGAAGGTGAAACACAAATGGACCAACGTGAGCTTCAACATGCACATGGAATTCTGGCACAATCAACTTCTTAAGGGAAACACATTGCCAACAAGTATCAAGGAAGCCAAGAAAATCATGTGCCCTCTTGACCTACCACACGTTAAATATCACGCATGCATCAATGATTGTGCACTTTATTGGAACGAGTACGCGGAGAGAACCACATGTCTGGTGTGCGGCCAAGGACGGTACAAGAGAGGGAACAGGAAAGTTCCTCAAAAAGTGGTATGGTACTTTCCTATCACCCCCTCGTCTGCATCGATATTTCATAGATCCTAAGGAAGCAAAGATCATGCAATGGCACGTGGAAAGGGAGAAACCCGAAGATGATCCCGAGAAGGGCAAGGTCCTGACACACCCTTCAGATGCTAACCAGTGGAATGCATTGGACATCGATTTGAAGAGTTTGGGAGTGATGCAAGGAACGTCAGGCTAGGTACGAGCACCGATGGACTCAATCCTTTTGGCAACCATAGTAACACGCATAGCACCTAGCATGTGTTTGTATGGCCGTACAACCTCCCCCTGTGGCTGTGCACGAAGCAAAGGTACGTACACACGAGCATTCTTATTCAGGGGCCAAAACAACCAGGTATCAATATGCATCTATATCTCGGGCTATTGAGAGAGGAGTTAGCCACGTTGTGGGAGACGCCAGCCCGTATGTGGGACACCTACACTAGAGAATATTTCCCTCTGAGAGCCGCGTTGCTCACGGCAATGCAGGACTATCGTGGTTATACATATGTATCGGCCCAGGTGAACCACAGACACAATGCATGTGTCAAGTTCATGGATGAGACCCCACATCTCTAGCTACCAAGGGATCCCAGGTCTTCAAAAACCGTGTTCCAAGGGACTCGAAAGTGGCTCCGCATGGATCACCCGTGGAGAAAACGCGGTGACCTGTTCAATGGTAAAGACGAGCTCGAAAGAGCCCCACGTCCAAGGAGCGGCAAAGAAATCGAGGAGCTTTTTAATAATTGGCAAGAGTGCCCTACACCGGGCAAGAAGCGGTTGAGGACAAAACCGACGCTGGATGTATGGAAAGCGAGGTCTGTTTTCTAGGCCTGCCGTACTGGAAGGTCCTCCACACGCCCCATAGCCTCAATGTAATGCACATCACGAAGAAGGTTACCGAGAGTCTACGTGGCACTCTGCTCAACATGCCACAGAGGACCAAGGATGGGCCAAAAGCAAGAAACAACCTTAAATTGCTTGGCATCAAAAAAGACCGTCAGTACCTTGATAGTGATGATGATGATGATCTGATGAAAGGGACTCAAGGTCGCCGCAAAAGGGTGAAGAAGAATGAGGTGGTGCTTCACACTGCCTGCTTCACTCTGAGTCAGGAGGAGCTCGAGCAGTTTATAACGTGCCTCCTAGGAGTGAAAGTTCCTCATGGTTACTCGGGGATACTATGCGAGCTCGAGATTTACTTCCCGCCCGCATTCTTCGACATCATGGTGCATCTGCTTGTACATGTTGTGGATGACATTATCCATCTCAGGCCGACATTCCTACACAATATGATGTCGTTTGAAAGGCTGAACGGTGTCATCAAAGGATTTGTTCTCAATAGGTCCCGTCCAGATGGAAGCATAGCCAAGGGATTTATGATCTACAAGTGCTTCTCCTTCTGCTAGAATTATCTAACCACCGAGAACGAGGATGTTGGAATACCCACCAAGAAGCACCTCGACAGGCTCGCTGGATATGGTCACCACAAGGGCTACCACTCACTGCATGTCGGCATTGAGGGTCAACGTGCCGACTTTGATAGGGCACACCGAATCGCGCTATAGCACATTGAATTGGTTGGCCCTTGGGTGGAAGAGCACAAAAGCTTAATCGAGCAGGAGTACGTCGACCTGGGCCGGCCGAGGAAGAAGGGAGACGTAAACAGAGAGCACAACTCCAGCTTCACGGGTTGGTTCAAGAAAAGGCTACTAGACAATCCCCCATAGAGGCCTTCTATAGAAGATCAAAAACTCATATTCTGCTTGTCGTAGGGCCCAGCGCACAACCTAAGGATCTATCAGTCATACGACATAAACGGTTACAGATTCTACATCGAGGAAAAGGAAAGGAATAGTGAATATCAAAACTCGGGAGTAACTATGCTATCCTTCACCGATGACGAGACTACTATCATGCAAAGGTTCTACGGAAGGATCAAAGATATATAAGAGCTCGACTACTATGGAGAGATGGTACCGATTTTCCATGTTAGATGGGCCAAGAACGTGGAAAAAGAAGGCCGGTATTTCATCACCATGGTTATATCAGATGCCAAATTGGCGAAGAATGCCTTCGCAAAAAATGAGCCTTGGGTACTCGCTAGCCAAGTTGATCAATTTTTCTTTATTACCGACCCGTCAAAGCCCAACTGTGTTGTAGTAAGGAGGTGCAAGATAAGAATCATCGAATGAAAGGAGCCGCCAACGAGCAAGAATTCGAAAAGAATGGCAATCCTAAGATCGAAGAGGAATTCGATAACTACTAGTACAATAAGAAGGAAGACCACACTACCTATGATATGGGGTGGCCCGATTTTTTCAGCAAGCTCTTGTCAATGATATGGTGGATGATAGATAACTAGTGCGTAGCTATGATCTCTCCTGCTCGATCCCTGATGCCAGTGCAACAGATCTCGAACCTTGTAGGATATTCACAACACCACACTCTTGCACACGTAGCTGTGACCACAAACGGTAGTATGAAATCTACTAATTCCCAATGGAACAACAGATCACACTCAATTATAGTTGTAGAATTTGAACACATGGTAATTCCAGAGGTTCTATGAAAGAAACATCTCCAAAATATTTTAACGTGGTCTAAACCTAGATAGAAGTGCGCCCATCTATTTATGAGTCTGGGGGCGGCGGCCTAAGGGTGGATCTGAGTTGGTCCCACCCAACTAAGGGTACAAACCGACCTAAAGTTGGAGCATCATCAACAACATTCTCTTTTCCCTTCTTATAATTAATGATGTAAGGAAAAGACTCAATGAACTCAACCCATTTAGCTAATCTTCTATGCAAGTTTGATTGAGCTTTCAAGTATTTCAATGCTTCATGATCAGAATGTATGATGAATTCCTTTGGCCACAAATAATGTTGCCAAACCTCAAGTACTCTAACAAGTGCATACAATTCTTTATCATAGATAGAATAATTCAAACGAGCACCAGTCAATTTCTCAGAAAAATAAGTGATAGGCCGACCCTCTTGCATCAAAACGCCACCTATGCCTATACCACTAGCATCACATTCAACTTCAAATTGCTTCGAAAAATCAGGTAATACAAGCAATGGTGCAGAAGTAAGCAAGCGTTTCAATGTATCAAATGTAATGTCTTGGGTCGCGCCCCATATAAAAGGAACACCTTTCTTTGTCAAATCATTCAAAGGTGCAGCAATGGTGCTAAAATCTTTCACAAAGCGCCTATAGAAACCAGCTAAACCGTGGAAACTACGCACTTGACTGACATTCATTGGAGTAGGCCAATTCTGAATTGATTCAATTTTAGATTGATCTACCTCTACTCCATGCTTAGATACAACAAATCCTAGGAATATGACCTTATCTTTTGCAAATGTACACTTCTCAAGATTAGCATACAGTTTATTATCACGTAACACTTGCAAAACTTGTCTAATATGAGTGCAATGTTCAGATTCGGTGTGGCTGTATATGAGTATATCATCAAAGTAAACAACCACAAAACGACCAATAAACTCTCTCAAAACATGATTCATCTAACGCATGAAAGTACTATGTGCATTAGTAAGACCAAACGGCATGACTAACCACTCATACAAGCCGAATTTAGTTTTGAAAGAAGTTTTCCATTCATCCCCTTCTTTCATCCTAATTTGATGATAACCACTACGCAAGTCAATTTTAGAGAAAACAGCAGCACCACTCAATTCATCTAGCATATCCTCTAAGCGTGGAATAGGATGACGATATCGAATAGTGATGTTATTAATCGCTCTACGATCAACACACATGCGCCATGTACCATCTTTCTTAGGAACTAAAATAACAGGAACAGAACAAGGGCTAAGAGAGACACGAATGTACCCTTTATCCAGCAACGCTTGTACTTGCTTCTGAATTTCCTTAGTTTCTTCGGGATTAGTCCTGTAGGGTGCACGGTTGGGAAGTGTGGCGCTAGGAATCAGGTCCATTTGATGTTCTATACCATGCAATGGAGGTAAACCTGCGGGTACATCTTCTGGAAACACATCCCCAAAGTCCTGCCAAATAGAAGAGACACCAAGAGAAATAGGGGTCATGCCGTTAGAAACCAATACCTCGCCCTTATACATGAGCACAAGTGGCATGGTTGTAGGATCCTCACGAAACTCTCTCATATCCTCCTTGGTGGCTAGTATCAATAACCCAACCACTCTCTCACTTTTCGTTATATCACTCAATTTAGACTCAATTACATCAGGAACAGCTATTACACAGTCTCGCTGAGTGGTAGTATCTTCCTTCAAGTTCACTTTTATTTTCTGGCGAGAATCATTCACAATTTCTTGTGGTGTCATTGGCTGCATAGTAATCTTCTTCCCTTTGAAGTGATATGTATTGGCTCGGCCATTGTGTTGCACATGGTGATCATAAAGCCACGGCCGACCCAATAGTAAGTGACAAACAGTCACAGGAACCACATCAAAATCAATAGAATCTTTGTATGGCCCTATTTGAAAATTAACACGTACCATATGAATTACCTTCATCTCACCATTGTTGCTCAACCATTGTATGTAGTATGGCTTCAGATGAGGTAAGTATGTCAAATTCAGTTTGGCACATAGTTCCTTACTTGCAAGATTTCTGCAGCTACCTCCATCAATAATTACCTTGCAAGCTTTGTTAGGTCCAACTAGAGCTTTTTTTGGAACAAGTTGCAACGCTGGGATTCCTCAACCGGTTGCACACTAAGTACACGTGAAGATACGAAAATAGATGGTGCACGCTCAGCATATGCATCAGCACCATCCTTGCCATCATCAATATCATCATGAGAAGCTTCATCTCCACTCTTTACTTCTCCTTATTCGTTGACAAACATAACCTTGCTGTTTGGACAATCCTTCTTGTAGTGACCTCTACCTCCACAAGTATGGCACACCACATTGCGAGTACGCCCAGTAGACATATTGGAACCCGAGCTAGGAGCAAGAGCAGCGGGCTTCCGAGCATTAGAAACAAACGAAGAAGTACTTGCTGGTTTGGCCGATGGTGTAGGAGGACTAGAAGCAGGTGGCGGTACACTAGGAAGTGAAGATCTGGCCGAAAAACGGCTGGTGGATGGAAAATGAGCACGTGACTTCTCCTCTTCAGCCAACTGGGATTCGGCCTCTCTAGCATGGTGCAGTAGCTCGTTTATTGTCTCATACTTATGATAACGCACAATACTCTTGATTTGAAGCTTCAAATTGTTGAGGAAACGTTGCATTGTCATCTCTCGTGATTCACGAACATTAGCACGCTGCATAAGCATCTCCATCTCCATGTAATACTCATCAACTATCATTGTGCCTTGCCTCAACTATGTGATCTTATCAAACATGGAGCGCAAATAATTGGAGGGGACAAAATGATCCGCCATGATGGCCTTCATCTCACGCCAATCCCTCACAGGAAGTTCATTGTCGTTCCGTCTATTCTGCACAATAGCTTCCCACCAACACAAAGCATAACCATCAAACTCTGATGCAGCAAGCTTGACCTTCTTGTCTTCTGGGTAATCAAATAAACGTCAGAGCTTCTCAATCTTCAACTCCCAAGTAATATAATCCTCGGGATCAAGCGAGCCATTGAACAAAGGAATTGAGAACTTGGGCTTGCCCAAACTATCATCAGCTGGATTATAAGCACGCTGGGCACGTCCAAGAGGATCATACCCACGGCCATACAGAGGAGCAGCCGCAGGTGCAGGGGGATTGGCACGTCCCCTGCCACGATGTGGAGCAGCGTCAACCGCACTCCCCTCATCAAAGTCCTCAAACCCATCATCATGTTGTGCAGGTCCGGGCTGGAGTGTTGCTTGAATCGCCTCAATGGAACGCTGCAAGGTGGCAAAGTTGACATTCATAGCAGTCAGTTGCATCTGAATATTATTGATGGCTCCAGTATTATTCTCCACAGCATCTTGTATGTCGGTGATATTTCTATCAACAGACTCTCTCTAAGTAACAAGCTCCTCCACCTGCTTTTTCTGTGACACATCACTATCACTAGTAGACATGATTAGTAGGTTAGTGCAAAAAGCAAAATTTGTATGGTGGAAAACTCTCACAACTCACTCACAACTAATAAGAAAGGAGATCTTACCGTTCCAAAGTGAATAGAGATACTCTACCAAACAAGATCAACGACTGATGCACTGAAGTGATGAAGTGAATATCAAAGGTATAAAGAACGATCACAGGGCACACATGTTATTTATGGTGGAGCTATAGGTATGGTATCCTATCTACACCGCAAACAAGTCCTAGTGCTGATCGTACAAATACCCAAGAAACACACACGTGGAAAAAAACGTGGCGATGCAACTATGAAGGGTGTTGCACTACTCTCGAGAGACACTAGCAAAGCTCAAAGTAAACAGGCACAAGATTGCTCAATCTACCGGTGCACAAAGATATCACTAGGCCTCTTTCTCAAATTCTCTTTTTCCACTTTTTTTCTTTTTCTTTTGTATATCTCTCTTTTTTTGCTTTTGCTATATTGCTTTTTTCTGTTTTTTTATTTTATAGATCACACACGGCCAATTACAAAGTACCACACCAAAGTCCTAAGAGCAGCTTGTAGGAGCGGAAACTAGTCTCAATAGGCAAGTTCCTACACCTATGTAGTAGAAAGGCTGTGGCTAAGGCTAAAGGAAAAGTGTAAATTCACACTTTGTAAAAGATCCTGCCGTGGAAGAAAAATAGGGCAATTTCTTGTCATGGCAGAAAATCCTGCCGCGGCAAAAAAACACGTCAAAAACGTGTCGCCGCAGCGAATCCGAATCGTGGCAGAACAGGACTCCACGGCAGAAAAACAGCCTGTTTCCGTGCCAAGGCAGAGTCGGTAGGAATTTTTTTTATTCCGACTCAGCCAAGAGTAGGAGACTAGGACTCTTAGATTAGATCGGATCTGACCTTGTGGTGGCAGAAACAATGGTGGATTCGGCTAGAACAAAACTAGAAAAATAGATCTACGAAGAACAGACCTAGATCTAAACTAAAGGATGAACATGACCAGCAACTATTACTCGTCTATGATGCAATCTAGTCTATGGCAACTCTTTTTGTGGGACTTTTTCTGTATAGGACTAAAAACACTCTCTAATCTATGGATGGATTGTGGATTGCTTACCGAGGCAACAAGGAAATCTGATACCAAGATGATATGGGGTGGCCCGATCTTCTCAGCAAGATCTTATCGATGATATGGTGGATGATAGATAACTAGTACATAGCTATGATCTCTCCCGCTCGATCCCTGATGCCAATGCAACAGATCTCGAACCTTGTAGGATATTCACAACACCACACTCTTGCGCACGCAACCGTGACCACGAACGGTTGTATGCAATCTACTAATTCCCAATGGAACAACAGATCACACTCAATTATAGTTGTAGAATTAGAACACAGGGTAATTCCAGAGGTTCTATGAAAGCAACATCTCCAAAATATTTTAACATGGTCTAAACCTAGATAGAAGTGCGCCCCATCTATTTATGAGTCTGGGGGCGACGGCCTAAGGGTGGATCCGAGTTGGTCCCACCCAACTAAGGGTACAAACCGACCTAAAGTTGGTTCGGTTCAGGTTTCTACCGTGGCAGAATTCGGGCCCGTTTCTCTGTCGCGGCAGCCTGTCATGGCAGAAAAGGACTCTATTTCTGTGTCGCGGCAGCCTGCGGTGGCAGAGGAAAGTGGCGTTTCTCTGCCACGACAGGGATTGTCCACCAAGTGTTGATCTTCAATCTTGTGTGCTCCTTGCGCTTCCTCCCTCTCCTCCCTCACGCATTCTTCATTGATCAACACGCCTTGTTCCATTAGCTCCTCGCTTCGTTCTACGCCTTCTTCTCCCAAGTACCTGATCATGCAATAATTCAAAGACTTAGGTAGTATAAAATTCTCATTAATTAATACACCCGGTTCATTAAGAAACAATTTCACCTGTTGTTCTAGTAGCTTAGCATGAGCTCTTGTAATTGGTCCAATCCTTATCTCATTGGATTGATCTTTGTTTGCAATTGGAACATCATCATTAGCAATTAGGGTAGGTATCATTGTAGGGATGTCCTCATCAACCTACAAAAGGTTGTCCTTTCAAGGAAGAAATCTCAAACTGCCCGGGCTAAAGTATTCAACTGCAACAAAAAAGGGCAAGAAGATTATGAAGAGACGCTAGCTCAACTAAAACTATATATCATGATATTCGTGTGTGTATACACATATTGATGTATATGATTCGGGGTTTTTTATATATATGATTTAGGTTATTTGAAAAAAATATAATTATGTACTCACAAATATGTATGTTCTTGCATGATTAACATAATTAAAAATACTTTTGAAAAAATAAATAATAATTTGGAGACTACCAGGATTTGAACCTAGCTGCCCCAGGTTTATAATAGTGGAGCAAACTAATACCACTAGGGCATCATCTGTTTCATGTCATAGACCAGCGTAGCAGTTGTTTTAGACTAAGTGTCCAATTTCCGTGGCGCATATTAGAAGGATGCGCCACGAAATTTCACGAAGTCTGTGGCGCATCCTCCTAATATGCGCCATAGAAATTTGACACTTAGTCAAAGTAGCCGGTTCGTCCTTTCCTCATCCCCACATGCACACCTTCATTCCTTTATTCCCCGACAAACCCTAGCCTCCATCGCTCGCCCGCACGATGCACTCTCGCCGGAGGAGGAGGCCCACCCTGCTCTGCCCCGGGACGTAGGAGGAGGAGGCTCGAAACACCGTGCCGGAGGAGGAGGCCCTCCCCACCCTTCCTGTGACCTAGGAGGAGGAGGCCCACACTTCCATGACAGAGGAGGAGGCCTGCCCCGCCCGTGACCTAGGATAAGGCCCGCACCACCCGCAGTAGGAGCACCGCCACCACCCTCGTCGATGACAACTTCCCCACCGCAGGTACATCTCCACTAATCTCTACCCCCAATTTCTTTGATCTTCTATTTGGAACTTTCTTGAATTGCAATCGAATCCATAATTGGCTAGGTCTGTGGGAGATAATTGGAAAGAAGCTCAGCCATTATTCTCATAGACCTATGTAAGAAAAATGGTCACAACTCTAGAGGATGAAATATGTTAGCACTAAGATACTTCTATCAGTTAACAAGTTCAGATGCTTATGAGATGTTTTTGAGTGCTTTCTAGTGTTAGTTGTGATCTAGTATACTAGTAGATCATGCTGGTATAATTTGTTAGCTTGATTTATTTTGTTTGCGAAAATCTCAGAACTTTAGGTGTTAAAATTTAGTTAAGATGTCATTTTTTAATTCTAGTTGTGGTGATGATCTCCTGAATAGATACTAGGTGATAATTGAGATGTTGTGATGTAGGTCACATTATAGCTAGGTAATATTCAATTGATTGTGATTGTGTTGGTACATGTCCTAGAGGCCTGAATATTTGTACAAACTGGATATAGCATATTGTTGTTGTCCCTATTGGTCTAGCCCAGTGTTAGTGTGGTGCTATTAGTAGAGCTTTCATGGATAGATCAATACATACTAGAACAATTCATTAATATTCTAGATGTGTGCTAGATCAATTTCCTACTGAGTTTGTTATTTGGTTTTCTTCTCATTTACTTGATGTCTTTAAGGTGTTAGTGCTATTTGTAACTTATTGATGATCATGTAATTAGTGAAATGATACATAATTTATTTCCTGGATCATGTAGTTCATTTCTTATATTCTACTTGATTTTCCACTTATAAATCTTGTTGTGTTCTTGATCTGCCAATGATGCAAAATTTGATAAGGCACTAATTGTTTTAAGAACATATGCTAATATTCTCCAGTTTGATGATTCCTTAGTGTGTTTTATTACAGTGATGTTTCAAGGGATTGTTTGGTAGAAGTTTCAGGTTCACTTGGAGACATACTGGGAATTATTTGCTTCTTTGTTTATTTCTCTATAACTTTATTACTACAACAGTAGCTTTATAACAACACTAAAGTTTGTCTTCAGCTTCCTATTTAACTTAACTTGAATAGTAGCTTTTTTTAACCTTAAAGCATTCATATAATCTGAACCTTTGCTCTTTCTCCAACATCCCGTTCCAACTATGTTACGCGGATACAAATACTGCACATTCATCATGGTTTCCCCAAGGTATTCGCTAGCCACGTATTTTGACTCAGGGAGTTTGACGAAGAAGAAATACTACACCATAATAAGGGGTGTTCACGATGAGACTATCGAGGGCTATTCCAAAAGGGATGCCCTTTGAAAATAAGGCGGAATGTTACAAGGATGGCAGACACGTGTTCAAGCACGTGCTTGAGTTCCCCTGTGTCAAGCAGCCGGCTACTGGTAGCGCCAAGGAGGCCTTCTACGTCTTCCATCACCTTAAAGGGTTTGTCCGGGATTGCCAGAGCCTATCATTGCCTTCTAGTCTCCGAGGATGGGCCAAAAAGTTGGTGCAAATCGACAATGATGATCTTAGAGAAGACTTCCATCACATCCGGATGAAGTTGTTGAAAATCATTATTGAAGATGTAAACACAAGGGGGGCTACAACAAGCCAGAGGGTTGACTAAGAGGGAGATCGAAGAATGCCTCCATAAGCAGGGTGACAACAGGACGGGGATGACGAAAGATCGAGAAGAAATCTTCATGATCGATGTGTGCCTAGCATGATACAGTCTGTGTATATTCTCGATGAACGTGTGTAGTGTGTGTGTGTCATAAACTTTACCATCTTCATGAGTTTGTGTATCGATGGACATGTATAGTGTCCTAAATTTAACTTGCCTAGCTCGAAATAGCCGTTGTTATTGGACTTATTACTTCTATGATGATCGCGATGCTATCTTTTAGGTTTATGAATCTTCTGCTTCATTTTTGTGAACATATGTGCATGTGAACCCTTTAATTCTTTCTGTTGCATGATTTACTAATATGCCTTGTCTATAGTTATGGTGAAGTGGTATGTGGTTGCTGACTCGTGTATTAACGAGATCGTTGGGAAACCCCAATAGGAAGGTATTATGAGCACAGTAGTAAGTTTTCCCTCAGTTATGAAACCAAGGTTATCAATCCAGTAGGAGCAAGGAAACACCCCAAAGGTGTAGCTCGCTGAACTTTGGCAGGGCGCACTACCAGTGCCAGCAGCAACGTGGAGACCTGCACAGCACAACCACAGAACTCTGTCCCCAACTTACGATGAGGTTGTCAATCTCACCGGTTTTCCTGAAAACAAAGGATTAAACGTATCGGATGGAAGAAAGTAATAGTTTGCAGAAAGTAAACACAAATCAGTAAACAGTTGATTGTAGATTGGTAGTAAAAGAAAGGACCGGGGTCCATAGTTCACTAGAGGTGGCTCTCCTTAAGATAGATGACATGTTGGGTGAACAAATTACAGCGGGGCAATTGACAAACATCGAGAAAGCCTACAAGCATATACTACTCATCTTGACTCCTTTGAGATTCGATTGGGCATTACCACATTATACATAGACCGCCATCCAACTGCATCTATGACTAATAATCCACCTTCCGGTTATCATCCGAACCCCCTCCTGTATTAAGTTGCAAGCAACAGATTATTGCATTATGAATTGCGTGTAAACTAAACAATACGATTGTTCTATGAACAAAGGATTGTTGTTTTCTCCCTAGTAGCAACAACACATCTAGTACCTTAGAGATTTCTGTCACTTCCCCAGATTACCAGAGGCATGAACCCACTATCGAGCATAAATACTAACTCTTGGAGTTGCTAGAATCTACTTGGCCAAGATAGCTACTAACAATGGAAAGCATGCAAAATAACAAAGACATGATAGAATCAATAATCAATCTGAAATAGCATCTCAATATCCATCGGATCCCCGCAAACACAACATGTATGAATTACAAATAGATGATATTGATCATGAACGGAGCTCACAAGATCTAAACATGAAAGCACAAAGGAGGAGAAACCATCCATCTAGCTACTACATGGATCCGTAGTCCAAGGATGAACTACTCACGCATCACACCGGAGGCTTGCATGGTGATGAAGAAGGCATCCAGGGTGAATTCCCCTCTCCGGCAGGGTGCCAGGAAGAGCTTCAGATCCCTCCCGATCTAGGGATGGAGATGACGGAGGCTACAGACTCTTTCGTGGATTTTTTGATCGGGTACTTAGGGTTTCTGTCCTAAGGGCAACTTATAGGCGGAAGGAGAGGCCGAGGGGGTGCTCGGGTCGGCCAGAGCACCCCCTGGCGCGGGCCAGGCCTAGCCGCACGGCCAGGTGGTGTGGTCGGGCCCCAGCCCCTCTCTGTCTTGTATTCTGGGTCTAGGTGTCCCTCGGTGAAAAACTGACTTTGGCTTTTGTCCCGTCCAATTCCGAGAATATTCAATTTCTCACTTTCCTGGAACCAAAAACAGCAGAAAACAGGCAGCTGGCACAGTGGCTTTTGTTAATAGGTTAGTCCAAGAAATCGTATTAAAAGTACTCCAAAGTGTGGACAAAACACAAGAAAGTAGATAAGACCAAGCATGGACCATCAAAAATTATGGATACGTTTGCAACGTATCAACATCCCCAAGCTTAACTCCTGCTCGTCCTCGAGTAGGTAAGTGATAAAAAGAAAGAATAATTTTTGAGGTGACATGCACCATCATAAACTTGATCAAAGTATTTGTAGAACATTCGAAGCCGGGATCATAGTACTTCAATCATAACATGAAAGACAAAGTTCTAGCAATAGGACAAAGAAACTATGTTGCAACATGAAAAGGCACAAACAAAAGATTAATGAATAACAATGCTTTGCAAGACGTTTGTTCGTTTCACATAAAGAAAACATAGCATAGTGGCATTCAGCTTGTCCCTCATAGAGTAGCAAACATAAATGCATAGGACACCTTCAAGAGTGACTAGGTACAAATAGTTTAAAACAAGCAATATCAAGGTATGCATCAATCAACAAGTCTTGGGACAATGCACATAGAACTAAGAATGGCCACTATGCTCTCAAAGTAGGTGCATAAAGGTAGAAGGTGGAGACTCAACAAAAAAACTAAAAGAAAGGCCTTCATAGAAGGAAGTAGGGATTCAAGTCTCATAAAGAGCTTCCAAAAATTATGGTACTTAATAGCTTTCAGCTCTCATTGCCCCTATCATAAGCATCTTGAAGTGATTAAGGTTAAAGTGAACAAACTATGGTGTATATGCTTGACGAAGTATAAGTTCGAAATCTCATGTCCCTTGAATACGAGGGCCGCTCCTCATGCTACTCAAGTTTAGTCACCGGTAAGTTCTTGTCATCGTAAGTACATGTGTATCATAGAGAACCGCCAACGGGGTACCCCTTGCCCGATGATACGGAAGAATCCCCATATCAAAATGACAAGGCAAGCAGACAACGAGCATCTCAGCAATCTTCTTATTTACCATGGGAATATGGTTCTTTTTTATCTATTTCCTCTTTTCATAATCTCTTTTTTTCTTTTTATCTTTTTTTTCTCAATATCTCACTCTTTTTTATAAGAAGAATGCTTCATAGACAGCTCATTATGGTTACGCTGCAGGTTTCCACCATGACAGCATGGATTAGAACAGCGGCCCAAGCGTTTCTCTAACACATATACATAACTCCATGGACTTACAAGCTCCCCTTTAATTTCACATCGACGACATCCATAGACAAAATAGCATAATATCAACTAGGTACAAAGTACAAGTGCAATGTTGAAAGCGTTCCCCATGACAGCATGGTTCTGCTAATCCCCAACAAATAAGTGCAAGAATATACAACATAGATGACACAATGGTTCAAGTTTATTAAGGCCAAGAAAAGTAACGTGTGCCATCAAGTTCGTGAGAGCTTTAATCACTAGTTTTCTCATAACAAGTTTAATTCGGAAGGTAGATAAAAACATGAATATACTTGGAATATCATATGCTAATAGGTAGGTATGGTGGACTCTTTTGGAATAACTTGGTTTTAGGAGTTGGATGCATGAGTACAACTCATACTTGGTTGTGGACGCTAGCAAAAGACTGGGAGCGACAAACTAAGAGAGCAATAATGGCCATAATCATGCAGAGCGACAAAACATCATTGATCAAAGCATAAAGTGATACTACAAGTTGACAACTAAGGATCATAAAGGCTATGGTGACTTGGGATAGTCATAACATGGTGTGAACATTTGCCAAGTCAACCCAAATAAAGCATCAAAAGACCACAATACTATGCTTTAATATGCTAAAACAACGCATGATCCTTCCAAGGCACATTAAGCAATCTCAATTGTTTATAACAAGTCATGCTACAGCAAAGAATACTAAGCATAAAGCCAAAACAATATCGAGCATGGCATGACAAAGCACAGGCCACAGTCAAAAACAATCTCTCTTTAGCACTTAAGCATGAACTTTTCCTACTCTTTTCCAATCCAAACCAAACTATTTGAAAACCAATGTATGAAAGAAGGGGTCCAACCAATTTATTCATCAAACTAAGAAAACAAAGCAAATGAAAAACCAAAACAAAAACGAAAAAGAAGACGCTCCAAGAACAACACAACTGTGCATGAAACAATAAAAATGAAGCATTTGGAAAGAACCTGGGATTTTTATTGATTAAGAGGGGGATGCCTTGGGAATCCCCAAGCTTTGACGCTTGTACTTCTTGGATATTTCTTGGGGTGACACGCGTGGCATCCCCAAGCTTGAGCTTTAGTCCATCCTTCATCTCATTACTCATTCCTTCCATACACCTGCAATTTTTCCTTCATACAAAACTTCACACAATCTTTATTAGCAATATTAGTGCACTCAAGATAATAGGTCTTTAGGTTCAGTTCTAACACCAATAAAACTTTCATTAAAACACTAGATACTGTAGCACTTCCCTCAAAAAGCTCAATTCCCCATAAGAACTCAAAAAGGAACCAACAAGAAGCAAATGCAGAAAATGGCAGAAATCTGTCAGAACAGACCAGCAGGTAAAGACGGATTTTTTCGAAGACCTTCTGTTTCTCAAATAAAAACGTGTTGAACTAACGAAAGTTGGATAACAACCTGGGGCAGAAGCAAAAAAATTCAAGCCTGAAAAGGACGTATAGAGATTTTACATGAATTTTTACGGTGAAGCACAGAAATCTGTTTCGGGACAGCAACTTTCCCAATCATTACTTCTCTCTCATTAGAGGTTACTCTTGGCACAAAAAGCAAAATAAAAAGGATAAGGAGTGGTTATTATTGAAGAAATAACTTCCAAGACTCATCTAAAACTTTTTGGTTAGCTCCCAATAAGTACTTTCTTTAACGCCTTTAAGTTAGGCATAAGAAGCAAGAAAAAGAATCAAGTGTTCTCAAATGAAGAAGCATTAAGAGCAAATTTTGTTTTCATAGGAGAGGCAAAAGAAATCTTCTCTCTCTTCTTAGGGAAGTGTTCTATACCTTTCTTGAGTGGGAGTTGATATTTAATGGTGCTTTCTTTCATATCAATAATGGCACCAATAGTTCTAAGAAAAAGTCTTCCCAAAGTCATAGGACAAGAAGCATTGCATTCAACATCCAAAACATAGAAATCAACGGGGACATAGGCATTGTTAGCCCTAATAAGAACATCATTAATACTCCCCATGAGTTTCTTTTTAATATTATCATCAAGTGGGACATTCAAATAACAATCTTCAAGTGGTGGCAAATCAAGCATATCATAAATCCTTCTAGGCATAATAGAAACACTACTATCAAGATCACATAAAGCTTTAAAATCAAAATCATTCACTTTCATATTAATGATGGGTTCCTAACCATCTTCTTGTTTTATAGGAATAGAAGCTTTATGTTTCATATTTTCTTCTTTAATCTTTATGAGAGCATCAGTAATGTGTTTTGTAAAGGCCATATTCATAGCACTAGCATTAGGACTTTTAGCAATATTTTGTAGGAACTTAATAACTTCATAGATATTGCAACCATCAAGATCAAAATCATAATTATCATATAAAGTAGTAGAGCTATTACTAGCCTCAACACTAGTGGTAGTGATAGTAGAAACACTAATGTTTCTAATAATTTCATCTTCTCTTTCCCACTTAGCATGCAATTCAGCTAATAGTCTAACATTTTTATCAATTCTTACTTGTATGGCATTAGTAGCTGCAAAGGGATTATCAATAGTTTCATGTTTATCAACCATTTTCTTCAAATAAGATTGAGCTTCACCCAAAAATGCTATATTTCTTTCAGCATTAGAGAGTTTTTCCTCAATAGTTTTATTGAAAGCAGTTTGTTTACTAATAAAATCTTTAAGCATAACTTCAAGTTCAGAGGGTGCACTCCTATTATTATTGTAAGAATTTCCATAAGCATCACCATTGTTGGGAGGATAGGGCCTATAATTGTTATTACTATAAGCATTGTTGCCAATATTATTATTTCTTATAAAGTTCACATCAACTTGCTCTTATTGAGCAACCAAAGAGGCTAAGGGAACATTATTTGGGTCAATATGGGCTTTGCCATTACCAAGCATAGAAATAATAACATCAATCTTATCACTCAAGGAGGAGTCAATAGAATTTACCTTCTTGCCTTGTGGAGCTCTTTCAGTATGTCATTCAGAATAGTTAACCATCATATTATCCAGAAGCTTTGTTGCAGCACCCAAAGTAATGGTCATAAAGGTACCTCCAGCAGCAGAATCCAATAGATTTCTTGAAGAATAGTTCAATCCTGCATCAAAAGTTTGGATAATCATCCAAGCAATCAGTCCATGAGTGGGACAATTCTTTACCAAAGATTTCATTCTTTCCCAAGCTTGAGAAACATGTTCATTATCAGATTGTTTAAACTTCATTATTTCACTTCTCATAGATATAATCTTAGCAGGAGGATAGTATTTTCCAATAAAAGCATCTTTGCATTTAGTCCAAGAATCAAAACTATTCCTAGTTAGGGAATTTAACCATTATTTAGCTTTCCTCTCAAAGAGAAAGGAAGCAATTTAAGCTTAATAATATCTCCATCTATATCCTTATGCTTTTGCATCTCACATAGTTCAACAAAGTTATTTAGATGAGCTGCAGCATCTTCATTACCAATACAAGAAAATTGTTCTCTCATAGCAAGATTGAGTAAAGCAGGTTTTATTTCAAAGAAAGTAGCTTCAGGAATAGGTGGAGCAATAGGTGTGCTCATAAAATCATTGTTGTTGGTGCTAGTGAAGTCACACAACTTAGTGTTTTCAAGAGTACTCATTTTTTGTGTTTTTAATAAAGAAAGCAAACTTGTAAAACTAATTTTTTGTGTTTTTGATAAAGAAGCAAGCAAACAAAGCAAAAATAATCTAAGCAAAACAAAAATAACAAAGTAAAGAGATTGGTTATGAGGGACTCCCCTTGTGAAGATGTCCTTGACTCCCCGGCAACGGCGCCAGAAAAAGTACTTGCTGACTCGTGTATTAACGAGCTCGTTGGGGAACCCCAAGAGGAAGTTATGATGAGCATAGCAGTAAGTTTTCCCTCAGTTATGAAACCAAGGTTATCAATCCAATAGGAGCAAGGAAACACCCCAAAGGTGTAGCTAGCTGAACTTTGGCAGGGCGCACTACCGGTGCTAGCAGCAACGTGGAGACCTGCACAACACAACCACAGAACTCTGTCCCCAACTTACGATGAGGTTGTCAATCTCACCGGTTTTGCTGAAAACAAAGGATTAAACGTATCGAATGGAAGAAATTAATAGTTTGCAAAAAGTAAACACAAAGCAGTAAACAGTTGATTGTAGATTGGTAGTAAAAGAAAGGACCGGGGTCCATAGTTCAGTAGATGTGGCTCTCCTTAAGATATATGACATGTTGGGTGAACAAATTGCAGCGGGGCAATTGACAAACATCGAGAAAGCATACAAGCATATACTACTCATCTTGACTCCTTTGAGATTCGATTGAGCATTACAACATTATACATAGACCGCCATCCAACTGCATCTATGACTAATAATCCACCTTCAGGTTATCATCCGAACCCCCTCCAGTATTAAGTTGCAAGCAACGGATAATTGCATTATGAATTGCGGGTAAAGTAAACAATACGATTGTTCTATGAACAAAGGATTGTTGTTTTCTCCCTAGTAGCAACTGTTGGGGTTCCGTGTATGAAAACAATAAATTTTACTCTACGCCCCTGAACCCCTAAAGCTGCCAGGACCTATCTATTAGTAATACAGTAACGGGAGGGGCTTTTCGGGAACTTACCCTTGAAGACCGAAAAGTGTTGTCAACGCACAGGAGAGCGTGGTTGATGTAGACGAGTCGAACCGACCTCATGGTCGTGATGAAGTCCTTGCGCTCCTTGGCTCCAATGACTTGAGTGCCTCAAGTGTGACACCTTGCGGGGAGTTACACACGTTCGGTGCCTGATGATGACTCCCGCTTCCCTGATCCAGCAGCAGTTGCAGAAGTAGAGCTCCCGGATCTGAATCCTGCAGCACGACGGCGCTCCGCGGTGAAGATGTCTCTCGCTCGTGCAGTCCAAACTTGGGACCACGGTCACGAGAGAGAGAGGGGGAGATAGAAAATATCAATTATAGGTCCTTCCAAAAGTTGGGAGACCTTTATTGATTATTGGTGTATTTATCTTGGCTAAATACCCCACTATATATAGGGGGAGGAGAGGGTACACCCTCCCTCAAAGTCCCGGGGTGGGGCTAAAGGAGAGGAGGGGGAGGGGTGGCACCGCCGGCCACCCCCATGGGCCCTGCACGAGGGGGCTAGGCCCAGCCGGCCTCCCCCTTGGCCCCTCTCCCTCTCTCCTTTCCCCTAATGGGCCCTCTCCCTCCGGAATTGGCCCATTAAGCCTTTGACCATTAAAATTGATTTTCTCTTTATTTAAATAATTATGAATAAATGATTAAATCAACATTTAACATTCATTCACATATTATTCAACCTCCGTGGCCATGGAAC
This sequence comes from Avena sativa, assembly GCA_916181665.1. NCBI lineage: Eukaryota > Viridiplantae > Streptophyta > Magnoliopsida > Poales > Poaceae > Avena > Avena sativa. The sequence continues at coordinate 203,676,568 of OV702290.1, forward strand.
ACCTTCCACCTCCACTCCGGACATCCTCCGAACTTACCGAAACTCTTCATGTTTTCTCCCTACTCTTCTTCGGCGATTCCACCGATCCTATAAACACTTTCTAAGCATCATCAAGCCCTTAAGCATGATACCCCATGGTTCGGGAAAACTCCAGACATGGTCGGGACACTCCCGCACCAATGATCGATAGAGGGACCTAGATGGCCATGTGACCCCTGTGCGTTCCACGAAGATCTTTTGTCGTTTGAACCGGGACAGTCGTGTATTATTCCCTTTGTCACTCGATACTTGCATTGCCCGAGATTTGATCAATGACATCACCATGTCGTGTTCAATCTCGTTACTGAACAATGCTACTTGACTCGTTCCGACAAGTGATATCCCTGTGATCAAATCACACGCTGCATAGCTATTGGATATAACTTCTCCGAGTGGGCCCTGGATTATCTCCCCATCACATGGACGGACAAATCCCGCTCTTGACATATATTGCCTCTACGGTTTCCTCCGAGTACCTGAACACACCTTTATAACCACCATATTACCAGATGGCGTTTGATGCTATCTAAGCACTCTCAGGATACAGTAATTGATATAGCCTCACGGTTTAAGGAATAGTCTACGAGGATCCATTTCTAATCATCATAACTTGAACTTCGTGACATGATCAGGTCACGATGTTTATGTTGGGTATTGGTTCATCATCTCATTCTCAGAATGAGATGACCTCATTTCCAACTGGCATAAATGCCACATGATCAGGAAACATGATCATCTGTTGACCAATGAACCAGTGACTAGAGTTTCACTGGGAACCCCTGGTTATTTGTATATCACACGTGTATTGATGTTTCCACTCAACACAGTTATAGCATGATATAAAACTTAATCATAAACTATATGAAATATGATAATAGTCCTTACTACTATTTGTCTCTAGGGCATATTTCCAATAGTCTCCCACTTGCACTAGAGTGCAAATACACTAGCTGCATTTGTTCTCAATCATTGGCACCATATACCCAGTACCCTGAACATGCTTGCTCATGGAAGAGGTTGCGTCTTGGGTCTGTACTTTACAGTCTCAGATCCTTTGCAACTTACTAATGTCACCTTGATTGACATTAATACTTTATCATCACATGATAGCATCTGTGTGTATGCATCGTCGCTATGGCAGCAGAACGAGTCCTGATTCCAGGAGCCTACAGTGACGTTAGATCAACCTCGAGGGTTTTCTCATGGGCACTGTGCCCTGGGACACATCATTCTATGTTAAAAGCGAACTAGCCCCGCCATAACATTATACAACACTTTAGATGGCACCCTTATCTATTATTATAAATGTATTCATCGAAACTCCCGTGCACTCTGTGCAACTTTCGATGTCTTTGTTCACCTCGCTTCCTACTTGACTTTAATCGATATCTTCAGGGGTTTCCAACATATTCCCTTATAACATAACTCTTTATGCTTTAAGATATGGCATCCTTTATGGATTTGGAAAACATGTCTGCAGTTCTCTACTAGACATTGCGGACAAACTTAGCTCAACGTTCTGTGATTCGAACTTAATCACTTTTAAACGTTCCTTATTTGGATCACATATTATTCTAAGTTATCATCATGGTTTACTAAGATAGAACCTATGTCTCAACATAGTGGATGATGATCATCCTTTTCTTTCTTTCAACCATTGATGTTAAACTTAATACTATTCCTAATTTGAGTTATTAAGGATCAGTTCCTTAATTAACTTCTATTCTGAAACCCTTTTCAGAATCCCTTAAGGAATACTACATAATATATTAATACACTTATTGTCAACTTCTACATCTTATAAATCATTATTTATAGGTATTTACGCCTTTCATTCTTAAGATGCTTTAAGAATTACTCCTAAAAGCTCCCACTCAAAATATGTCAATCACATATTGTTTTAGGAAGACTTTCATAGCTCCCACTCAATTTTATGCAAATTGCATATCTACTCTCTATTTTGAATGACTTCAAAATCCTTTGATCAAATATCAAACTTGGAGATTTACTATGAGATACTAGTACTGTTTACTAGTTTTAAATCCACTATACATTTAGCACACATGAATCAAATTCATTTGAATTCATCCAATACTTGAGAAATTGTGCTTTTGTCATTCACCCCCTTTTCCACGATGGCTTTGCAGTCATTTGGGAAAATTCCAAGTAACTCCTTTTACTTGTGAGATTCAGCAACGAATTGCTTTCTAATCTCAAATGAATTTTGTTTTTAGGATTTCTCATAATTCTAGTTTACCATTATTTCCTTAGTAGTTCATAGGTATGTCATATTCCAGTAATCATGACAAATGATTCACAAATGTCTCCATACTAGATATGGATTACATTTTGAATCCTACTTCATGTAGTGAAAACACTAGTGGGGAAAACACAATGACCAGTATCATTGATTCTTTCCTTCTGTGAAGAGAATCGTTCAGGAACATTGTCCGTTGCTCTTCTCAACACTCTGATGCAGGGTTTTTGAATCCTCATCGTGTTTTACACTATTTCCCATTTGCTCCATCGTCGAGAAACATCACTAAAAGTGGGCTTTCTCAAGAATGTACCAAAATCCAAGCAATACCAGTTTTGCTTCTCTAATGGTTTCAGCTATGGATTTCGTACTCAAATTTTCCAATGAATACTCTACAAGGACTTATTCGCTATTGTTTTGGTTATATCGAATAACCCCAAAACTTTCATGAATTCTAACGATTTACCAATTCTAATTGAGTGCTAACTATTTCTAACTAATGGTCTCTACATCTACACTACAACGATTTATTTGGTGCCTTCTATTCAACCCCTTTGATATCTAATATCACATTGTGATGCTTTGCATTTTGACGTTTCAAAACACTTCCCATTTCACAATTACTTTTATGCCATTCTTATAAAGTTGAATTTCATTACTATTGATCAAATCATAGTAATTGGTTTCTCTTTTATATTTATACCCATTGTTGATGAAACACTTTGATCAAATCAAATAGTTTCATATTATTGTTTCCTTTGGTAAACTTCTTTACACATTTAAACAATTATTTAATGATAATTACCATTTTTGTTAAAACACAATACATCGAATATGTATTAACTTTTAACAATTCTTTAAACACATTGTATTCAAGTAATACACGGTGTTCAAGTTATTTTGCCAAACTTAGGCATGATTTATATGTGATAAGAAATCGAATGACTTTCACATATTATCACATAACTTTGAATTTAAACAATGGTTTTTCATTCATCAATGAACATATCATTAAGTTGGGTATTTTAAACAAGGCATTTTTAATGTTTTACAAATGTTCATGCATTATCAATTAGTTTCAAACAACAAGGACAATTCACACATAATCAAACAAGATATGAACACGAATAGAAATCATTCATAAAAGTGGAACAACTGTTTGTTACAAACTCATATGAATAACCGTCTCACGAAGTGTGAGACACACTAAAGAAGTTCACAATATCTTGATTACAATAATCATCCTAAAACATGAACTAAATGATAAATGTCGAGGGAGAGTGTCGTCGGCCATCATCATCATGCTTGCCATCAACACGCAACGTCACCTCCTCTCCAGCAAGCACCTCTCATGCAGAAGGACCTGTTTTCAGCAAAACAGAACAAGTATCAGATATACTTAACACTACAAATGTGTTTGCAAGATTATAACATTTATAAAACTGCATATCAAATATATACCTTTGTCATTGATGACCTGAGAGACATCTGGTTCAACCAACACATTCCTGAGATGTGTCATGAACTGGTGGAACTCCATTGTTTCTGCGTCGCCCCTCATTACGCAAGTCCCGACTTGTGCTTGGTAGCTTGGTGGCAGCGACCGCAGCATAGTGGAGTTTGCAAAAGAGCCCGTTATCCAGATGTCCAGGAAGTATGCACGCCTCATGTACACATCATGCATGTGCTCCAAGTGGTCGTCCAGTGATGAGTTCTCCTCCATCTTAATGGATAGGAAGTCTCCCATCAGCTCATGCTCCCATATGCGTACTTGTTCCACTAAATGTGACCTAAGCTGTAGCATCACCGAACGAGGGTCGACATCACCCACGAAAGGCCACTGCTCGTCCACCATTCCGGAATGCATTACAACTGAAATATAGGAGGCCATCTCCCGATGGAGATAGCGGTCTTTCCGCTCCTCTAGAGTCTCTAGGTTAGTTGGTTGATCCAAATCCATCCCGTCGAGTATGTAGTCGACCACGTCATTCTCGCTAAGGAGAACATGGAGACTTGCAACCCATATTGAGAAGTTCGATCCATCTAATCTGAGCTTCTCTCCTTCTAACCAATCAACCATCAACACGAAAGGTCACATCTACATTTATAATTGCAAAAGGAATTTAGACTAAGTTTATGATTAAATGAGTTAATAATAACTCCACTCAGAAACACCTATCCCTAGTGAGGGTTCCTAGTGATAACACAACCCCTTTCAGCCACATCTCCCCCGGTCATCACGGCCATCAATGTGGGTTCAAGGGTATTCGCTATGAAAGTATTCGCCAACTGAACCTTAGTGTATTCGCTAACTCAACCTTAGTGTATTCGCTATGGAACATGGCTTACACCCACTGTATGCGAACGTAGATATGTATGACACCTGATCATCACGGCCTGCCTCATACCGAAGAACTTTTTGGTGGTGCACACTAAGGGGGAACACAATCGTTGGTAATTTTAACAAGGATCATCTTATAAGGCTACCGCCGAGTATCTAATACTATCACACAATAAGACATAAAAACAATAACATTGAATGTAAATGTTATGTGATATGGTCCTTCACGTCGTGATCTCCATCCGTCATCACCGGGTTCCGGTGCCAGGGTTTCGGCGCCGTAGACACCAGGGTATCGGTGTCTTTCCGGCGTGGTAGTTCGTCACCTCCGTGACTATCTACTACTACATAACAAAAGGTAATCACTTTACCTTTGCCACAACCATATCACAAAGCAACGCCCCCCTGCAAAACAAAGTCAGACGCCTCTACTTTATCTTTGCATGTTTTACGTGGCTGAATGGGCGTTCGCACAAGAACCGTTCTTACCTACGAACTTTCAGCACAACGTTGATCAAGTAGTTTTCTATACTACACCCCTTTCGGGGCCCTCCATTGCAAATGGTATACCAACTAATGCGAGAGAGGTAGACACCCCCCCTAAGACACTTTATACGGTACAAGCCGTATGTCAAGCGTGGACCAGTCTCGCGAATGAATGCGTAAAGTCGGTTGGGGCTGCTTCATCAAGCATTACTGCGGTATACACAAGTACACGTGGTAGGGTAACAACTAAAAGATCAACGCCCACACGCTACATCTCGTGTGTTCTACCCGTACTAGCATTACTACGCATAGATCTAGCTTTGATACCACTGTTGGAGTTCCGCATATGAAAACAATAAATTTTACTCTACGCCCCTGAACCCCTAAAGCTGCCAGGACCTATCTATTAGTAATACAGTAACAGGAGGGGCTTTTCACGAACTTACCCTTGAAGACCGAAAAGCGTTGTCAACGCTCAGAGAGCGTGGTTGATGTAGACGAGCAAAAGCCGACCTCAAGGTCGTGATGAAGTCCTTGCGCTCCTTGGCTCCAACGACTTGAGTGCCTCAAGTGCGACACCTCGCGGGGAGTTACACACGTCCGGTGCCTGACGATGACTCCCGCTTCCCCGATCCAGCAACAGTTGCAGAAGTAGAGCTCCCGGATCCGAATCCCGCAGCACGACGGCGCTACGCGGTGAAGATGTCTCTCGCTAGCATAGTCCAGACTTGGGACCATGGTCACGAGAGAGAGAGAGAAGGGGAGAGAGAAAATATCAATTAGAGGTCCTCCCAAAAGTGGGGAGACCTTTATTGATTATTGGTGTATTTATCTTGGCCAAATACCCCACTATATATAGGAGGAGGAGGGGGTACACCCTCCCTCAAAGTCCCGAGATGGGACTAAAGGAGAGGAGGGGGGAGGGGTGGAACCGCCGGCCACCCCCATGGGCCCCGCGCGAGGAGGGGCTAGGCCTAGCCGGCCTCCCTGTTGGCCCTCTCCCTCTCTCCTTTCCCCTAATGGGCCCTCTCCCACCGGAATTGCCCCACTAAGCCTTTGACCATTAAAATTGATTTTCTCTTTATTTAAATAATTATGAATAAATGATTAAATCAACATTTAACATTCATTCACATATTATTCAACCTCCGTGGCCATGGAACACCTTCCACCTCCACTCCGGAATCCTCTGGACTTATCGAAACTCTTCTTCGGTGATTCCACCGATCCTATAAACACTCTCTAAGCATCATCAAGCCCTTAAGCGTGATACCCCACGGTTCAGGAACACTCCAGACATGGTCGGGACACTCCCGCACCAATGATCGACAGAGGGACCTGGATGGCCATGTGACCCCTGTGCGTTCCACGAAGATCTTTCGTTGTTTGAATCAGGACAGTCGTGTCTTATTCCCTTTGTCACTCGATACTTGCATTGCCCGAGATCTGATCAATGACATCACCATGTCGTGTTCAATCTCGTTACTGAACAATGCTACTTGACTCGTTCCGACAAGTGATATCCCTGTGATCAAATCACACGCTACGTAGCTATTGGATATAACTTCTCCGAGTGGGCCCTTGAGTATCTTCCCGTCACATGGACGGACAAATCCCGCTCTTGACATATATTTCCTCTACGGTTTCCTCCGAGTACCTGAACACACCTTTATAACCACCGTATTACCAAATGGCGTTTGATGCTATCTAAGCACTCTCGGGAGACAGTGATTGATATAGCCTCACGGTCTAAGGAATAGTCTACGAGGATCCATTTCTAATCATCGTAACTTGAACTTCGTGACATGATCGAGTCATGATGTTTAGGTTGGGTATTGGTTCATCATCTCATTCTCTGAATGAGATGACCTCATTTCTAACTGTCATAAATGCCACATGATCAGGAAACATGATCGTATGTTGACCAATGAACCAGTGACTAGAGTTTCACTGGGAACCCCTGGTTGTTTGTATATCACACGTGTATTGATGTTTCCACTCAACACAGTTATAGCATGATATAAAACTTAATCATAAACTATATGAAATATGATAATAGTCCTTACTACTATTTGTCTCTAGGGCATATTTCCAACAGCAACAGCACATCTAGTACCTTAGAGATTTCTGTCACTTCCCCAGATTACCAGAGGCATGAACCCACTATCGAGCATAAATACTAACTCTTGGAGTTGCTAGCATCTACTTGGCCAAGATAGCTACTAACAACGAAAAGCATGCAAGATCACAAATAACAAAGACATGATAGAATCAATAATCCATCTGAAATAGCATCTCAATAACCATCGGATCCCCGCAAACACAACATGCAGAATTACAAATAGATGATCTTGATCATGAACGGAGCTCACAAGATCTAGACATGGTAGCACAAAGGAGGAGAACCAGCCATCTAGCTACTACATGGACCCGTAGTCCAGAGATGAACTACTCACGCATCACACCGGAGGCTTGCATGATGATGAAGAAGGCCTCCAGGGTGAATTCCCCTCTCCGGCAGGGTGCTGGGAAGAGCTTCAGATCCCTCCCAATCTAGGGATGGAGATGACGACGGCTACAGACTCTTTCATGGAATTTTGATCGGGTTCTTAGGGTTTCTTTATCGGAGGCAATATATAGGCGAAAGGAGAGGCTGAGGGGGTCCTTGGGGCGGCCAGACCACCCCCTGGCGCGGGCCAGGCCTGGCCGCGTGGCCAGGTGGTGTGGCTAGGCCCCAGCCCCTCTCCATCTCGTATTCTGGCTCTAGGTGTCCCTCGGTGAAAAATTGACTTTGGCTTTTGTCCCGTCCAATTCCGAGAATATTCATTTTCTGACTTTCTTGGAACCAAAAACAGCAGAAAACAGGCAGCTGACACTGTGGCTCTTGTTAATAGGTTAGTCCAAGAAATCATATGAAAAGTACTCCAAAGTATGGACAAAACACAAGAAAGTAGATAAAACCAAGCATGGAACATCAAAAATTATGGATACGTTTGCAACGTATCAATGGTGTACAAGGCTTGGGTTCCAGGAGTCTATGAGAAGTAGGAGAACTGTCAGAAACAAGTGAATAAGTTGAGCGGCAACACTTACAAAGGATACGCGACTAGAGAGGAGGTGGTACCAATGGAGGAACCACCTATGGAAGAAGAACCGGATGAAGATATTGGTCGGACTCCTGCTCTTGCTCACCATCATCACAACTATATTCTATTTGATCCTAGTGTAGGAGATGACCACTTCATTTCTAATGGGAGATGCATGATATGAACTTTGTTGTATTCAACACTTGTGTAAAAATTTGGCACTTGACACTATATATGTATCTCGATCGGGCTTTAAGTGTGATGCCATTCTACTTATGTTTTTATTATATGTCGGTTTTCATATACTATGTGCAATGTACTGTTTCTACTAATATGTATAAATCCTGTATAAATACCTAATTTTGTACCAAAACTATATTTTACTTTGAATACCTGTAATATAATATGTGGCACATATGTGAAGATATCTGTGTCGCACGATATTTCTGTGGCGCATTGCGTGATATGCGTCACTAAAATGAATTTTCTGACGTATATGGTGATATGCGCCACAGAAATCCGAGAATTCTGTGGTGCATATCAATATGCGCCACAGAAATAGAATTTAGTGGCAACATAGCAGTGGCGCATCCTATATGGGTCACAGAATGGTAAATCCCATGCGCCACTGATATCCTTTTCCTAGTAGTGTACTACTCGCCGACTGGCCACCGCTCCTCCCACTCCACGGCCCGGCCGTTAGCCACGCCAACGCCTGGAGGAAGGTCGTTGGGTGGCACGATGTGGAGGACAGGGAGGCGCGTGTGGAGGATGAAGGTGGCCGGCGCTGTGCTCGGTGCATTACAACAAAAAAAGAGAAGAAAGGCACCGTCGTGCCCATGGGTAGGCTCCCTCTCCCCCAAGCTCCTCGTAATCCCTCTCCCTCTAGAATTAAGGCATCCACACATATATTGATGCAGAAATTGGATTAATTTGAAGGAGGTGCATCTCAGATTAGGCGATTTCGCACGAGCAAAAGTGCCCCTGCCTCCACTCCTGATGCTCCTACCGTCAGCAGGCAAGCGGTGATGTTATTGCTCCCAGCGCTAGTGCCAGTTTCTGTGTCCGCTCCTACCAAAGAATCCCGATTTGCACTAGATCGTCAAAAATAAATCAACTAATCCATGTGACTGGAGGAAGCAAGCAAATCGAACCTCAATTCCATTTGCTTAATTAGACGACCACCCCGAAATCTAATAGAGACAAAATTATTTTTATATCACGTAAATTTTGTCTTACATAGTAAGTCGAGAATAACATAAAAAAATTTAGAAATAACATAATTTTTTATTTACATGTTGTATAAAAAATACGACATAAAATACGTATTTTTGGTGTTTTTACACTATGATGACTCATAAACTCTATTTTTTGTCAATTTTTTGGTTGTGGTGAATATATGAACATAATTATTCGTGTACGGAACATAATTTTTTCAATCTAACAACGTAAAAATATATTGGGTGTAAAATAACTATTCTACACCATGAGTGTTGAATAGGATTTCTATATATATATAGCTTTGCTATTCAAGAACCGGATCCTGAATAACTATTTAAGAACCCCTGTTTCCTTTCACGTGAGCAGCATGAACGCCTTGTTAACTTCCACGCGAACACCAGTTGACTTTATTTTCTTTCAAAGTTAACTTCCGGTTTGTAGCAATAATAATGAGTGTTAACATCCGTCTGTGCAAGTTAACTTTCGCGAACTTCTTAACTCCCCTCGTGTGTACAAGTTAACTCCCACTTTCTATACTAGTTAACTTCCTGACAGAGCACCTGTTTTCTTTTCACGTGAACACACAGAAACCCCTCGTTAACTTTCATGCAAATACTGAGTTAACTTTTTTTTCTTTTCAAGTTAACTTCATGTCTGTAGCAATAATAATGAATATTAACTACCACATGTGCAAGTTAACTTTCACGAACTTTCTAATTGTCTTTATGTGTACAAGTTAGCTCTTTCTTTCTATGCTAGTTAACTTTCTAACGGGGCATCAAATTTTTTTGTTTTTTTCAAGGACTGAATATTATCTTTCGTCTGTGCAAGAACTTCCGTGACCCTTCTTAACTCCCCCGTCTATACAAGTTAACTCCCTTTTTTCTATGCTAGTTAACTTTCTGAAGGACCACCAATTTTTTTGTGTTTTTGACGGACTGTGCACCTTAATTTTTGCTTGTGCAACTTAACTTCCGCGGCCTCATTAACTTCCCTATGTGTGCAAGTTAACTTCCGCCAGATGCACTTATTAACTTTCCTGTAAATGCAAGTTAACTTATAGAGAGGAGGCACCGGTAGTGTGTCTCGCCCGGAGGTAGCTTCATGAAAGAGGGGACCTAACAACAGGGAGAGGAGGAGGAAGAAGGTAGTTAGGTGGGGAGGATGGCGCGGCGGCACGCGGGTCGGAGGGTGCGCGGGGTGGAGGAGGCGGCAACTCGCGAGGAGGAGGGTGGCCGGCGGGGTGGGACGGAGGAGGCCTGCAGGGAGGAGGGCGTGGCGGCTGAGGCGGAGGAGGCCGGCGACGCGCGGAGAGGAGGTTGGCATGTGGCGCGTGCGGAGGAGGCCTGCGGGGAGGAGGGTGCGACGGCACGTGGGCTGGTGGGTGCCCGGGCGGAGGAGGCCGACGACCCGCGGAGAGGAGGGTGGCCGGCAGCGCAGGGGGAGGGAGGCCTGCGGCGTGGATGAGAGGAGGTAGGTGGCGCGCAGGGTAGGAGGAGGGGGCTAGGCATCGCGGGAGAGGAGGCAAAAGGTAGTTAGGTAGGGGTTGCTGAATAAGCTTATTTAAGAACCTCTTAAGGGGTTCTTAAATAGTCATGTCCTATATATATATGTATATATATATATATATATGAAATCTTGAAAAACCAGTATAATTTTAAAATACTAGAAATGATGGTGTAATATTAAATTTAAAAGCCCATGATCCGATAGATTGGCCGAATATCATGGCAAAAAATGCGTGTATCACGTATGGTGTCTGGACACCATGGTGCCCCAGTTATTTTACCTATATATATATATATAGCTCCACTATTCTACAACTTTTTATCGAATAACTATTCTACAACCCTTTCTAAACTTCCGTGGAACCCTCTTTGAACTTCACGCGACTAGACAGTGAACTTCCTGGCGGACTACCAGATTCACGTGGGAAGAGAGATAGGGATGGGAGGGGTGGGGGGTCTTTCTGAACTTCCACGGTGGACGATCTGAACTTCTCTATAGCAGCAAGTGAACTTGCTGGCAGAGCTCCAGATTCACGTGGCAAGAGAGGGGGAGGGTGCAGGGGTTGAGGGGTATTTTTGAACTTCCACGGTGGAAGATCTAAACTTCTCTATAGCAGCAAGTGAACTTCTAGGCGGAGTACCAAATTCACGTGGAAAGAGAGGGGGATGGTGCGGGGGTTGGGGGATCTTTCTGAACTTCCGTGGTGAAAGATGTGAACTTCTATATAGTAGCAAGTGAACTTCCTGTCGGAGCACCAGATTCACGCGGGAAGAGAGGGGGTGGGGGGCTTTCTGAACTTCCACGGTGGAAGATGTGAACTTCATAGTAGATAGCAAGTGAACTTCCTAGTAGATAGCAAGTGAACTTCCTAGCGGAGCACCAGATTCACATGGGAAAGAGGGAGAGGGTGGGGACGGGGTTGGGGCTCTCTAAACTTCCACAATGAATCTGAGGAGGTCTGGGACGGGGCCGGAGGTGGGGCTGGAAGCAGGGCGGGGCGGCGCCGAAGGTGGGGCAGGGCAGCACGACCAGATGTGGGGAGAGGCGCGTGGGTCGGATGTGGGGCGGGGGAGGTGCGCCGGAGGTGGGATGGGGCGGCGCGCCGAAGGTGGGGTGGGGGTAGCACGCGGGGAGGCGGGGTGGAGGTCGCACGCAGGGAGGTGGGACGGAAGGTCTTTTATTAGAAAGGGGTTATAGAATAGGTATTCTACAATCTCTTAAGGGGGTTGTAGATAATCCTGTTCTATATATATAGGACGGTACTATTCAAGAACCCCCTTAAGAGATTCCTATATAAGCTTCTTCAGGAACCCCTACCTAAATACCCTTCCCCCACATCACCACTTTCTTCCTCATCACATCAAACCCCTCGCCGGCCTGCTCTGCCTCACGCGCCACCGGCCACCCTCATCCCCGCGCGTCGCCGGCCTCCTCTACTCCGCTCACTTCCGGCCACCCTTCTCCCCGCACGCATTAGGGCACGGAGAGCAACTCCCGGCGGCGCTGGCCGGAGAGAGGAGGACACGGGCTCCTGGGAGGGGTGGCCGGGGATGGCGCCTGGATGTGGGATCCCGCGGAAGGGCTTCGGCGGCCGGGGAACAAGGGACGGTGAGGTCGGGGCAAGCTCGGTCGACGAAGACGCTTCGACGGGAGGGTGGTGGCGGACAGGCAATGAGGGCAGCAAGAGAGGCGAGTGGCAGCAGTGGAGATGAGCCAGAAGGCGGCGTCGGAGGGGTCACAGTCGGGCGACGTGCATCGTGCAGAAGGAAACGGTCGAGCGGAGGTTGGTGGGTCGCGAGGATGAGGTCGAGTGCGGCGAGGTAGGCCAAGCGGGTCGGCAGTCCGCAAAAAAAAATAAAAAAAAATTAGTGCTCCTTCAGAAAGTTAACTAGCATAGAAAGAGAGAGTTAACTTGTACACATGAGACAGTTAAGAAGTCCGCGGAAGATAACTTGCACATGTAGAAGTTAACATTCATTATTACTGCTACAGATTGAAAGTTAACTAGAAAAGAAAAAGAAGTTAACTCATGTTTGCGTGAAAGTTAACAAGGAGTTCCTGGTGTTCGTGTGAAAGAAAACAGGTGCTCCATCAGGAAGTTAACTAGCATAGAAAAAGGGAGTTAACTTGTACACACGGGACAATTAAGAAGTTCACAGAAATTAATTTGCACATGTGAAAATTAACATTTATTATTACTGCTACAGACTGGAAGTTAAATTAAAAAGAAAAAGAAGTTAACTCGTATTTACGTGAAAGTTAACAAGGGGGTCCTGGTATTCGTTTGAAAGAAAACATGTGCTCCGTCAGGAAGTTAACTAGCATAGAAAGTGGGATTTAATTTGTACACACGGGAGAGTTAAAAAGTTTGCGGAAGTTAACATTTATTATAACTGCTATAGACTCGAAGTTAACTTTAAAAGAAAACAAAGTTAACTCATATTCGTATGGAAATTAACAAGGGGTTCATGCTATTCACCTAAAAGGAAACGGGGGTTCTGAATACTTATTCAGGAACCGGTTCTTAAATAACTAACATATATTTATATATATATATATATATATATATATATATATAGAAATCCTATTCAATGTCCAAGGTGTAGAATAGTTATTTTACACCCTACATATATGTATATTCTCACGTTCAAAAATTTATATATTGTATACTAATAATTATATTCATATTCATCAGAAGCGCAAAATTTATGAGTCAATTTTGTGGACATAGAAAATACGCATTTTACGTCGTATTTTTATACGGCATCTAAACAATTTTGTTTACGCCATGTCTAAATTTTCCTATGATCTTCTTGACTTCGAGATAAAAGAAAATTTACGTGACATAAAAATCATGTACAGTTTAAGAGATAGCCGGTGGGTATAGAATAACTATTTTACAACCTAGATGTCAAATAGTATTACTCTCTTTATATATATATATATACAATAATATACGGGGTATAAAAATACTACACGGAAAATAGAAATATACGAAAAATTAAATACTATAAAATATAAGATTACAAATTTTTAGATTTTATAAATTTATTAGCGTTAATATTGATATTTATATATTAATATTAGACTGTACGTATATACTGCAGGATCTTTTATAGGCTAGCGAGGCCAACAGACAAGCGAGGGTGTGCGCAGTGGTGTAAAAGTCATACTCGGTACTCACCGTATTTCTTACTATATTGTTTCAGGAATAGCTAAGTTTATTTCCCTAGATGTTTTTAATCAAATTTATATGGGTCGTTCTCTTATCGTCTTCCCAGGCAGCTCCACCCAGAGGGAACACTTCTCTACGGCTACAAGGTTCTCGTTCAGACGCCACACATAAGACTTTAACAAAGAACTACACGCAGATATTTCTCCTATAGGATCCCTAGCATAAGAAACCCATCCCATATAAACATGCTTAAAAAGAACAAAGGAAATACGAAACTACTTCATTTTCACAATATAGCTTACATACGGTTTTTCCTTTCGGAAAACCTCCGAAGGGCTTACATGAAGATAAAGAAAATTACCTTACAATCTCTCCAAACTTATGGTACAAGTGCCTTCAATATAGTGGCTTTTATTACAGGGAGAGGGTTACATCTACTACTAGTGAGCTGAGAGTTTGTTAGCACTAGCTCTCTGCTCTGCTGGTTGCTAGATTGCTGGTGTCTGTGTTCGTCCTCTTCTCTTTGCTATGAGTGTCTCAATTTATAGGCGAGAGAGCAGCCTTTAAGAGCCTTCTCCTCCATTATTTGCCTCTTCTTTCTTCTTTGGCATCATAAACCTATTTTGTAGGCTTTATAAGCCTTATAGCCTTTGTATCCCTTCTTTATAGGTTCATGAGCATATTTTTGAAAGTTGATGGAGGTATTTTTGGTGCTGCCTCCACGTTGCCTTGGCTGCATATGAATGTGCTTCATCTTCTTATCTTCACTTTGACAATCTTCTTGAACTTCATGATTGTGTCTTGAGAATTTTGTCTTCTCTTTGGATCTTTTGTCTTCTCTCTTATATGTCTGCCAAGAGTTTCACGACTTGATTCATTTGGGCTGCATGCATGCTGGTGGAGATTATATTCATTGCTATTAACTAATTTACTTTTATTATTATTAATTTTTTTTCGAGAATAGGTCCTCCATGCCCGAATAATTGATAGTAATATCAATTCAATTTAATTTTATGCTTCCTCCATGCCCGAATAATTGATAGTAATATCAATTCAATTTAATTTTATGCTTGGGCCGGTCCTCCGCGCCCGAATAATTGATAGCAATATCAATTCGTAGTCCATATTCTTATTCAATATTATCTGCTGGATATATCATTGCTTATTTATTCAGGCTTTTGCCCATGTCCTGCAATATCCATATGATCTTCATCTGATAGATTAAAGTCATACTTTATCTCATATTCTTTCTTTATTTCTTCAAACTTTCCATTAAACTCTTCTGGAAGTTCTTTTAAAATATCTTCTTTTAATTCTTCTTTTATTAATTTCTTGGCTTCCTGGAATTTTTCATCTATTTTCATATCTATATATTCAGAATCCAGAGGATCCAAACCTTTTAAAAGGCATGATTTGTATGTTTGGTATTTTGGGGATTCTTCTTCCTTCATTAAAAATAACAATTCTTCTTTTACCTTTGATGAAGTTGACGCTTCACCTTTTGTATAATTTGGACTTGTTGGAGCAGAGGTACCTCCTCCTCTATACCTCTGGATGTATTCTTTTGCTTTTGGTTCTATATAATAATTCTCTCTTATCATTTCTCTTGCATATCTTAAAGTTTCATTGATATCATAGTATTTTCTCCATGATAAATCCATTTTTATTTTCCTTGCTTCCAGTTTTTGTTTTAGTATTTCTTCAAAAGTAAAATATATTCCTGGCTTATTTCCATCATATAGGACATATAATGCTATTAATTCTTCTGTCTTAATATTAGCTGACTTTGGTACCTTCTTGTTCATCATATTGAAATACTCTGCGAGACTATTTAGGATTGATAGCATATAACCTGTTTCTTCTTTTTTAGCATTATGATGAAACCAGAAATTGTCTAATATGCATTGCTAAACTTCATCCATATAAATATGACCTTTAGGCTTGAATTTGAATGTATTCGGGGGAAATATTTTTAATGAATTATTTGAGCCAAAGGTGAAAACTTCGGTCCCATTGGGGAGTAACCCACGCTTCATTCCTGCAATAGTGATGCACGAGAGAATATATCAGGTAAACAATTATCTTTTCCTTTAATATGCTCGAAAACAACTTTATATCCATTCCCTATTATGGTATCTTCAAATAGAACCCATCTTCTAGTGGAACTTTTCTTACTATTGATTTGGTTATAATATCTACATATTGCTTCACAATCTGTTCGTACTGTAAATTCTTTAAATCCTAAATATAACCTAAATGCATTTATTGCATGGACTACTGCAAGGATTTCCCTATCAATATTATTCACTGTTTTTAATTTATAACTTCCCGAGGCATATCTGCATATTTTCTCTTCTGCTTTTGGGGAATATTTATTAGGTTTTTGCTTTAATATAGCACCCCATCCTACTTTAGATGCATCTGTTTCGATAATAAAATAGTTATCTTCTAATGGTAATTCTAAGGGTTTCAAATTTTTCACTTTTTCTTTTATAGCCTTAACTAATTTTATGTCTTCTGAATTGAAATATTTTTGTCCATTCTTTCTTAGTTTAGCATACAAAGGTCCAGCAAGCTTTGCTAGGTTGTCTATGTAATTCCTTGCATAATTTATAATCCCTAAAAATTGTTGTAAAACTTTTTTATCATTCATGGTATCAGGGTATTGTAATATTTTCTTAGCAATATGTTCCTGCAAGTATATTTTTCCTTCTCCTATTTCATGTCCAAGAAAATTTATTTTATCTTTGCAAATTTCCATTTTCTTTTTAGATAAGATTAAACCATTTTGTTCTACCTTTCGAAAGAAAACTTCAAGGTGAGCAATATGGTCTTTATATGACTTAGAGAAGACTAGTAAATCATCTACATATACTAATATAAAAGCTTGATTCTCATTAAATATATTTTGCATCTTTCTTTGAAATAGTGCAGGTGCATTCTTTAATCCTAATGGCATAACTAGCCATTCATAATGACCTTGAGGACATGTAAATGCTGTCCAAGGAATAGACTCTTTGGCCATTTTTACTTGCCAAAATCCGGCCTTTAGATCAAACTTAGAAAAATATTTGCTTCCTTGTATTCTATTTATCCATTCTTGCTTATTCGGTATATTTTATGCATCATCTATGGTATTATCATTAAGTCTTTTGTAGTTTATAACAATTCTAGACTTGCCTCTAACTTCTTCAGCGTGATTTCTAACTATAAGGGCAGCTGAGCGATGAGGACTTCTACTTTCTCTAATTGCCTTTAATTTTAATAATTCTTCAATATGCATTTTAAATTCTTCTATATCTTTGGGAGTAGCTTCTATTGGACCTGACTTGATTATATAATCAGGGTTTATAATATTTATTTTGCATACTATGGAATTCTTAGCCCAATGTTTCATTGGTATTTCTCCAATAATTTGAATATCTTCTAATCTTTGCACAATCTTGTCTATATCACTCTTAGATTTTATATCTCTATACCAATTCGGCGAGAATGATTGTAATCCTATACACTCGGTGCATGTATTTTCTATATGATATTCTTCTATGGTATTACTTGGTTCCTCTTTTTTGCAGTCTTCAGGTGGCTCTATATTATATTCATCCTCTAGATTAGATATTTCTACATTTTGTCAAGATTTTCTTTGTTTTCGTACCTCAGATATGTATGGAACACTATCTTGATATGGAATGAATGTAACTCCTTCTTCATGTATAATAGTGGTTTGTAATGATTGTTGCAAAAATCTTAATCCTAGTATCATGCCATCACTTATTACCGACAGATCTCTTATTGTAATTTCATCTATTATATATTTTGTGCCATTTATGTAGCTTTCAATATTATATGCCAATTGATTATGAATTTTCTTTATTCCAGACATGTCTGTGGATACTTCAGCTTTATTATCGTCTATCGTTTTCACTATTTCAGGGCATCTCATAAAATACTTGTCATGGATGATATTTTTTGTGCAACCTGTATCTACTAGTGCTAAAATTTTATATGAAATATTTGGCTTTAATACTATTTTAACTGGTATTCTTATTCCTAACACTTCCTTGAATGGTAAGCGTACTATATATTTACTTCCAAAACTAGTTATTGCATCTTTGAGCTGAATTAGCCTATCCTCCTTTTGCTCTCTTACTGTGACCATTTGATCTTTTAATTCTGTATTTTTGATAGTATTATCTTCTTGATCTATATTACCACTATTATTTTCTAGCTTATATTTTAGTTCCTCTAGTTCCGCTTCTAGCTTATTAATCCGATTTTCTAAGTTTCTAACTCTACTAGATAATATTTGTTCTTCTGGCTCAATTTCTACTTCTTGTCTCCAACCTTGATTCTTTAATTTTAAAAAAGAAGCACAAGCCTGCCTTGAACATATGCTACAAGTAAACCTATTTTCTTGACTCGGATAGTATATACAAAAAGCACATTTTATATTATAATCACCTTTACCTCTAATCCAATCATGTTGACATTCTACCTGGTTCATCATTTCTACTTTTAAACCTGCAAATTCATCTATTAAATCTATATCGTCTTCACTTGAATCCTCTTCTAAAATCTGATTTTCTACTTCATCGGTTTCTATGATTGAATATATTGACTCATCATCTTGTATTTCATCATCACATACTTATATATTCTCATTAACGCTATCTACAATTAGTACCCTTTCTTGCTCTTCTATTTTACTAGAATACCTTTTTTTGGTCTTTATTAGGACATGTTTTACTTAGGTGGTCAGGTGAGTTGCATATAAAGCACCTACATGTACTATCATAAGTCTTTCTAGGATTATACCTTCTTACATTTCTCTTATGTAAAAACGGAGCTCTATTGTCTGGCCTTCTTAGGAAATATCTTCTCTTTGTTCTATAATTTCTATTATCTCTTCGTTCAGGTTTATAATGTTTCTTACTCCTATGTCGTTCTTATCCATATGATAATGGTATTTGGACTATATTATTGCAGAAATTGTAATCTGATTTCTTCATAGATCTTTGGGCTTGAATGCTCGTGCATACCTTCCTTAGTTGTTTGAAAACAAATGTTATGGCTTGGGATATATTTATAATGGATCCTTCTGTTTCTTTCTTATATTCCTCAAATATTATAGATCCTAAAGGGTCAGGTAATTTATTAAAATACCTCTCAACCACACCTCTATTATATCCTTGCTTGGCAGTGGTAGCATTATACAAATAATGCTGAGAGAATTCCTTTATACCTTTCCAACTTGTTAAAGTTAATTTTTCTATTTCTCTCAGTCGTTCATTTTGTAATGCAGTAAATCCTAATTCCGGGTCTTCTGCTATGATTATGCTTGATATAACATTAGCAAAGTTATTTGGATTACTTCCAGCTCTTTTTAGTTCTTCATAATTAACTGGATAAGTTTCTACCCATTGTTCCCATAGAACCTTTGTAGATTCTCCTAAAAATGTTTTAAGATAAGTTAACATGTCTTCTACCTTGGTACCTATATTATGCTGGTTTTGTATATATTTTTGAACTATTAACCCTTTCCATATGCTAAGGATATTCGGCCAATCTATTGGGTCATGGGCTGCTAAATTTAATATTGCACCATCATTTCTAGTATTTTGAAATTGTACCGGTTTTTCAAAATTTCTTCTTTTGGTACCTATATATCTATATTGTTCAGGAATATAAGATGGTTGGAAATCATCTTTTTCAGGTGGCCATTTTCCAGCTGACCTAGTTGATCTTTCTCTTTCACCTTCTCTCTTTACTGAAGTTTCACCATATGTACTTCTTTTTCTTTTACTATTTTCTACTTCCATGGCTTCCATTGCATTTTCTAAATTATGTAAACCTACCTCATCTAAGGAGTTTATAAAATCATTGTATTCTTTGGCCTCATCATATCTTTCATTTTCTATCCACATTTCTTTCATCAATTCTTCTTCCTCTTCATAACTTTCAGTTAATAATTTATTGTTTATATCCCATTGCTCCTCTTCACTTATGGTTTTGTCTTTCTGGCTTTGGTCGGTATTATTGTTTTTATTCTTCTTATCTTTTTCTTCTGGTGTTACCCTATTATTTAACATGATTGAACTACTAGCGAATAATTTCTTCTCATTTTTTAATTTCTTTAATCTTGCAATTTCTCTAATGAAAAACAATTCCCTTTCTCTAATCTTAGGCCATTCTTTCGTCATTGAGTTATTATACTCCCAATCTATATGTTTTAACTTTTCTTCACAATGTTTTATTTCATCATCTACACCTGTCTTTTCCATGCATTCTGTTGAGGTGTTATTCCTATTATCACTAAATTCTGAGTCTGACATGAGCGATTATGTGTCATCTAAGGATGCTGCTTTATAATTGGTGAACCTAATGCTACTAGTTCCTTCGCAATTTTGATAACTGATATAAGTTTCAGGTTGCTTTAATTCCTTCTTTTCTATTAAATCACTTATATTCCATTCTTCTCCGGCTCTTTCTTCAGAACTTACTTTAAGAGGAGTCATGAATTTAACGCCTTTAGACTGCATGCTTTCAATTACATCATCAACATTTACTCTATATCTAGAACTACTTTTATTAGTGAGCCTTCCTATAAATTCTATGCTTACTAGCAAATTTGTTCCTTTAAAATCTTCATATCCTTTAGTCTGAAATCCAAAACTCATTTTGTCAATAAATTCTTTCACGGGCATCATTAGGTCTGGTGCTATATAGGTTATTAATCTATTTTCATTCATATCTCCTTCCATAAAACCTAACGCTGCTTTATCAACGGATCCCCATCTTTTGTCTAATAAGGTTATTAAAACCTTTGCTCCTAACTTCTTTCTTGTCATTCCTTTGACTCCTATGATATACATACCTTGATGGATATATTTATAACCACAATATTTAAGTTTATTTTCAATATTCCTACTTACAATTTTTAGATCTACTGGATGTGTTAACACACTTAGTTCTATTTCTCTCGAAATCCTATATAAACCACTCCTACTTTCGAACATACCCATATGGTAAACCTGCTGTGATTTTATTTTTCTTAGCATATCCTTTTGATACCTTTCTAGGTCTCTTTGCAAGTCTATAACTTCTTCTAAATTAATGTCATCAGCATTGCTACATGACATTCTATGCCTTAATGCTAAGGGTTTTGAATCTTGTCTTACTAATTGTATATTTTTGTCTCTTCTAGTGAGGCTTTTAGATATGTCCATTTTTCTGAGTTGATATTTTTGGTGATGCTAAAATTCCATACGAGGCTAACACAATATCTTTGTTACCTTGTTCACTATTTAGTTTTCCTAAAATCTGAATTAATAATTGGATGATTGTGTTATTTTGCCTTATTATTATTTTGGAGTCTTCTTTTGGCGAATCGTGATCAGAGAACCCGATAGGAGGTGTTAAATATTTTGCTACTTCGTTTAATGCTTGGTTATATTCGGTCATGCAACTATGAGAGGATCAAAGTTTTTACTTCTTGCACTAACTTTTTAATTTCAGATATGTCTTGTCTTGTGTGTGTGCCAGATAACAAGTCTTTATTTTTATTTAGACAAAGTCCTATACTTTTCCCAATGGAGTGCACTTCTTCTTTAATATAATCGTTATTCTTACTAACTATGTTCTGTCTTGCTTTTGCTTCTTATAGCTTATGTAAAGCTATATCAATTTTATTATTCAACCTAGAGTACTTCTCTATGAGTTTCTGATATTCTTTAAATAAAATTTCAAATTTTTGATCTAAGCTGTCTTGTCTTTTTCCCCAAGATATGAAGAAATTATATATCAGGTCAACGACTATATTTGGTTGGCTATGCGTACTATGCCAAGTATGCTCTTCGGAAGGATTTATTCTGCACTTTATATCAATATTTTCTTTAGTTTTTATTACCTTACCTGCGCTAACTTCTAAATTTAGATACTTTAACCTTTCAATGATTAAACATTGGCTCTGATACCAATAATATACAGGATATAAAAATACTACACAGAAAATAGAAATATACGAAAAATTAAATACTATAAAATATAAGATTATATTTTTTTAGTTTTTATAAATTTATTAGCGTTAATATTTATATATTAATATTAGACTGTATGTATATACTGCAAGATCTTTTACAGGCTGACGAGGCCAACAGACAAGCGAAGGTGTGCGCAGTGGTGTAAAAGTCCTACTCGGTACTCACCGTATTTCTTACGCTTCAGGATATACCATTAGAAATCTACAGAAATTCCGCAACTTTTTCGTATTCAAGTATTTTTCAAATTTGTAATGGTTTAACTTTAATTTTAAAAATAGTGAATTGTGTTCAAAATCGCTGAAAACATATTTTTGCTGCGGTTTTTGAATAATAGGTCGGAATTATGTAAACAATATAGCGTTGGATTGATATTGAATTTTTGCTTCTTTTTCTTGTTGTGAGTTTTTTCAAATTCGTCATGGTTTTTAAATAATTTTGAAAATACCGAATTTCGAAACTATTCAAAAACCAACGGATACCATTTAGTTGATAATTTTTCAACCGTTGATCGGAATGATGCAAACGATGTCTTTGGAAAGCTAGGGAGTAGGCGCATCTTATTTGTTTAGGAAGTTTTTGCTAATTGTGTACGATTTAGGGAGTACGCGGTTTTTACTGTAGCCCTCAAACGACGAATCGGAATGATGCAAATTATATCCGGTTGGTAAGATATGGAAGATGTGTAACATTTATGTGTAGAAAACTTATGCTAAATCTTTATGGTTTAAAACTAATTTAATAAGTTCTAAAGTTGCCTTCTCGGTGTTATATGTGAGATGGTGGGATAAAATCGACTGGTTAAAACATTTTGATTCATTATAAAATGTAGTAGCTAGTGACTCATATTTCATCTTTCGAAAACTTTGGTAACAATGATTGAGGCAGTCGAAACTCGAAAGGTAGAGATTAGTATATATTTTTGTCTAGAAAAAACAGAGTATGAACTACACTCGATATAAACCTTATACTTATCAGAAAATGCGGTTGAACTTTCCTTTGTGTGCATCTGAACTGTTCGACCTCTCCCGTAAGCGCAGTTGACATGCCCGCGGATTTCCTGAACTGCCACGAAAACTTACTTGACCTTACAGTAGATGCCTGAAGTGGCTCCTAAGTGTACCTGAACTGCCCGCCGCACACTTACCCCACGAGAGCAGATGAAATGCTTGTGATTGCCTGAACTTCTCATGAAAGCGCACCTGAATTTAGCGCATACTACCTGAACTATCCAAGATATCGCACCTGGATTTTTCATGCAAGCGCAACTGAAATGCTCACAGATTTCCTAAACTGCTCGTGATATCGCACCCAAACTTATTGCAGACCTCCCGAACTGCTCGCAATATCGCACCAAACTTTTCCCGCGACCGCAACTGAAATGCCCACCCATTTCCAGAACTGCTCATGATATCGCACATGTACTTATCACAGATAACCTGAACTGCCGGCAAAATCACACTAGAGCTTATCACGGACTAGTCGAGCATAGTTGAAATGCATGTAATTGTTTAAACTGCCCGCGTAGCGCATCTGAACTTTCCACGGACTACCTAAACTGTCCGCGTTAGCGCACCTGAAAGTTTCCCGCGAGCGCACTAAAATATCCATGCATTTTATTGAACTTTCTGCGATATCGCATGTGAACTTTTTATCACAGACTTTCTAAACTGTCCATGGTAACGCACCTGAACTTTCTCACCAGCATAGCTAACTCGCAATACCGCAACTGAAATTATCTCGGACTTACTGAACTGCTTGCGATATCACACCTGAACAGGCCGCACCTGAACTTATCTCGTAAGCATAGTTGAACTGTCACATTAAACATATCAGAACTGCCCACTTTTGCTTACTTGTACTGTCAACAGTGACGCAACTAAACTTATTTTGTACACTCCAAACAATTGCAATTCCCAACTCGAGATTTAGGCACTAAAATTTACACTAGTTAACACACTAAAAACTACACGATGAGTACACTTATGACTAAAAGAACATTGTACTCGATACTAAATAAAAAAATAAAAAATATGTCATCGACGCGCTGTGTCCACTGTCGGAGGAGGCAAGGAGGTCTAGCCCCATGGCGTCCGTGGTGGTGCTGGGAAGGTGAGGAGTCGTAGCCATGTCCCAGGGCGGCGGCTTGCAGGTAGGCGTTGGAAGATTGGGAGCGCGTCGGCAGCAAGGGAGAAGGTGGCCTGCCGCAGGTGGATATGGAGACACATGGTCGAGGAGGTTGGGGACGCGTGAGATAGGGTGAGGGGCAGCGACCGACGCAGGAGATGGGTGAGGGGTGGCGGCCGGCGCGGGAGGCGGGTCGACTGGCGTGGGAGTTGGGTGAGGTTCGATGACTGGCGCGGGAGGTGGGGGAGGGGTGGCGACCAACGCGGGAGTTCGGTGAGGGGCGGAGGTTGGCACGGGAGATGGGTGAGGGGCGGCGGCCAACGTGTACGGTAGGGGAGGGCATCGACCGGCGCAAGAGGTGGCTGAGAGGCGTGGAAGGAAGGGTAGGGGAGGTGGCCGACGCGGAAGGTGGGGTAAGGGGCGGCGGCCGGTGCGCCCGGCGGTAGATCAATATTTTACAACCGGTTTTAGAATAGATGTTTTCTATATATATATATATATATATATATATATATATATATATATATATATATATAAAGAAGCTAAAGAGGAACCAGTTCCTATATAACTACACAGGGAACAAAGTGAACCTTCTTTTCGTACAAATAGAACTTTATTTTATGTGAGAGTGAACTTTCTTTTTACCTGTTTGGTTGATGGCGGAACTTTCTTTTTTTTGGGTGTCTGAACTTTCTTTTTTTGGGATTCCGAACTTTGGTTTTTGAGAGTATGAACTTTCTTTTCTCTGAGTCTGAACTTGCTTTCTTGAGGAGTCTAAAATTTCTTTTTTACCTGTTTGGTTGATGGCAAAACTTTCTTTTTTGCGAGTCTGAATTTTTCTTTTTGATATGGGGGTGGGTAGGTTGGGAGGGTTGGGGGACTCCCCCAAATACATTAAAGTTACTGTATTTTAATTTATACATTTTTATAGCGGACCTATTCTGAACTAATTTTAAACTAGGGTTATTTAGGACACATTAGCACCTGTCATTTATTGTGTCTTAACCCTCCCTCAAAATCCCCCATGCTCCCACTTCCTTTTCGCCCCCACTTCCTCCACGCTCTCGCCCAACCATCACTGTTCCCGCACGGTGAACTCTGGGCAACCACCGCTCTCGCTGTTCTATGAACTTGGCGGAACCGCCGATAGCTCCTGCTTCGCGTATCTTCTTCTCCTTTTCGCTGAGCACATCGCCTTGCTCGTCTCTACCGCTGATCTAGGGTCTTGTCGGTATGGCGGCGGATTTCACCGTTATTCTTCGTCAACGGCTTGGTTTCTGGATGGAGAGCGGGTGGGGAGGGGGCACATCAGCTTTTTGCTGGTCTTCTTAGTCAGCGGCTCTCTCCACCTACTATCAACCCGTATTTTTAATCCCAGATGCCCATTATGCCATACCTCGCAATCCCAGGATTACCATTTTTGCGAGACATAACGGATTGGATATCACAGTACATCATCCATTACAAACCATACATAAGGTTTTACACAAATGCGGATCTCATGATCCAGTCTTTAATACAACAAGCAGCGGAAATAAACGATAGCGTAGCGGTGGGGTCCATCTTCAGGGGCACAGGCAATGCTGACGAAGGCAGATAGTCCTAGTTATCATAGCCGTCCTGCTGACCATCATCTTGATAATCTCCTTCATAGTCTGGCCATGATAATAGCCAGGGATAAAAGCCATGAGTACTCTTTAAGTACTCGCAAACTACTATTAGCAAGGGTTATAATTCTAAGTTAAAGTGCTGAAATTGAAAAAAATAACTATCAAGTTAAGTTTGAAACCTAAGCTGAGTTCTGAAGCAAGAAAAGATAAAGTAAAGTTCTAGAATTACTTAAGTGGGGAAGCTATTATCATCTACATAACCCTGTTGTGGGCAAGTCAAAGTTCATCATTCATTTCAAGTTATTTAGAAAACATCTAACAACGAAACAGTATGACCATTCCAACTGTCCATAACCGCGAACGCGGCTATTCGAATAGTTTGACACTCTGCAGAGGTGGTACACTTTCACCACAAGATTTGATACATCTGTCAGGGATAACCCTGAATCATCATACTTAGTATGCAGATAATCAAACATAACCTTCCCTTTACACACCCTAGTACAAGCACCTCTCCTATGAGCATGGCCTCCCAACCATGACCATCAGTCATCTTGGGCACTGCATAGGTGGACATCATTGAGAGGTAGCCTCACCTCAAACCTCTCCCGTGAGGGAACTAATACTAATGCATATAAATTTCCAGCTAAGCCTTACCCAATTCAGGTAATGTGGTTGTACGGTAAATTTGGAATGGTATCGCATCCGAATCCAACCATCAGTTTTATAAAAGGGTTAAGGTTCATGCCTCATCATTTTCATCATCATAAATCAATTGTGTTTCTCAACACATGTCAAATCATCTCAATAGAATGACTCATCATTCCAAGGTTTTCACAACTCATTTTCACCAAGTGTTCCCATCTAAAGTGACTCAAGTTTGATCTATTCTAAAACACTAGGTTAAGAGTGTTCACTAAGGTGGAAAGGTGGAATCAATCTCATGCCATAGAATGACATCTAAAGGTTTCTAAGTAGGTCAAGTTTTATACTCTTTATGCTACCTTCAAAATTAATTAAAGAACTTTGTGTAAACTAAGGGGGTGTGATCAAAGTATGCTTAAGGAATCTTTACTAAACTATCTAGTTTTATTCTAGCTTGCTACAATAGCTTACTAAAGCATGTTTGCAAGGGTTAGCTTGCCACTAATAGCTTGCCTTGGTTGGTGCAGTGGTTGAAGTTTTCTTCTTCTTCTTCTTCTTGGTAGAACTCCTCCTCCTCGAAGGCTTGGTCGGTACTAGCGTCTAGAAATACATAGGGAGTGCACAATCACCAAACAATACTTAACTTAGGCTAAGTAGTATTCTAAACCACACAATTGATGATCTATTATCATCCCAAACATCACAAGTTTTAATTCAATAGTTTCAACCTTTTTATTTTGGAAAAGTAATTTCTACTCATTGAAATATTAACTACACTTTAATATTCACCACCAAAATATGGGATCATGTGGACACATGTCCTCACCACATATTCTAACATGTGGGAATGAGATTTAAAGGTTGGATCAATATTACTTTGGTTTAAGTTCATTATTTAATGATTTAAAGTGACTAGAAATGCATATATAGCATTATTTTGGTACTAGTCCAAAGTCACTGCCGGTAAACCTTAATATTATTACATATTTGGATAGATATGATGAAATGTGATTTTTGAGAGTTGGAATCAACTCAAAAGCTAACTTGGTTGATTTTACAAAAATGTTTCAAGTTGCAAAAACTTCTGTCTTCTTATTTTTATTAGGAGAAATCTATAACTCTAAATGAATTAAATCCAACGGGCTTGGATAGAGCATTTCAATACCTTTCAGACAAAATTAGTTTCATGTAATTTGGATTTTTCAAACTCTCAGAATTGAATTTTGAAACACTGGACAGAAACTATATTCTAACTAAAAAGAAAAACCTAGATTTGAATCTACGGGCTTGCGCGGGAAAGGAAATGGGCCGGCCCAGTGGCGCTACGCGGAACGGGGCTCAGCTGACAGGGGGGTCCACTTGTCAGCGGCTCTTAAAACGCGAAACGGTACGCGCGCTGTGGGCCATGTGATTAGAGGCTAGATCTACGGCTGAGGGTCGTCGTCGACGACGGACAGGTCACCGACGAGCTCGAACCCTAGCGGCTCGGTGGGGGTCTACTGGGGGCGTACCAGGGCTCCAGCAGGGTCGGCGATGCGGGCGAACAAAGTGGAAGACGACGGCGAGGCGAGGCGTGGTCGCGGCGGAGCTTGGGGTGGCCGGAATCAACGGCACCCTTCTTCTCCAGAGGCGGCGGCTCCGGCTCCAATTCCGGCGAGCTGCTGCTCCACTTGCTCCGGCGAGGGGTGGTTGAGGTTCAGAGAGGTGAGGGGAGTGGAATGGTGTGAGTCTTTGGTGCTGGGGAGGGCTCCTTTTATAGGCTCAACGGTGAGACCGAGCGGGATGGGCGGTCGACGGTGGCGACATGGCTACGGCGAGCTAGCAGCATGGCTGGGGATGGCGATCGATGGGCGGTCCCCTGGCGGTGCTCTAGCACTTTAAATGCGGCCGTAGGGGCGGTGGCATGCGGTCGGGGTGAGGTGGCGCTCTGCACGGCCGAAGCGGCTGTGTCCACGGCGAGCGGTGGCTGTGGGGCTTTGGGCGGCGAATGGAGGTGTCTGGGGTGTTCTCTAGGTCGAGGCGGAGCGGTGGGCGCGGGCTGGTGTCGAGCGGTGGCTTGTGCACGCGGGGACAGTGCACGCTCTGCGGGCGGTGTCGGCATGATTCGGTGGCACTGGGCGCGGGTTCTCCTCTGTGGTCCATGGCTGGTCTTGGCTCGGGCAAGGGACAGAGAGGGGCGGTGCGGTGCTGGCTACCTCCTAGACATGGAGGGGAACGAGGAGGTGGTCTGCTGCAGCGGGGCAAGTTTGGCCGACCAGGGTGGTGCTCGGCATGGCATGGCATTGCTACTAGGGTGTAGGGGATGGGTTGCAAATGGCATGGTTTGATAAGAGGGGGACAAAGAGATTAAATGGAGATCAAATGGGGGAAAAACTCTGTTCAAAACAGTGAGCTAGGATTAGAGGTGTGATTCTGCCTGCCAAGTGTTTGATGAAATGGCCGCAAGAGAAAAAGTTTTGAATTTTGAGTTCAAAATTTTTGGGTGATCTCCACTAGTGCTAGGTAGTCTCTGGTTTCAAGGGTTTTGAAAATGGAGCTCAAATACATGGTTTTTGAACTAGGGGTGATCTATGCATATGCATTAGATTCAATTTTAAACTGTCATTTAAAATAGTTTACAGAAGGTTTTTAGTAGATCAAAAGGTGGGCCTTGGTACCTCATTATGTGTACTAGCAAGGGGTGCAAATATCAAGAATTGTTTCTGTTAAGAATTGAGTACTAGGAATAGCCAAAGTAGGCATGAGAGTTAAATTTGTCCAAATGACCATTCCTTCATTTTAATTCTTTTTGATTTGATTTTCTTTAGGAAAAGTTTGGGAATGATGTAGATGATGTTTAAATCATCTAAGAAACATTTTAGAAGCAAAGGATCACACAATCATGGCAATTCAAAACAACTCCTATTTTAAATGCACACATATATGAATGCTTTCATTTTAAATATGGAAAAGTTTTTGTTAATCTTAAATTTGGATGATTTGATCTTTGATAAACTTGGATTGAAGTTTTGGGGTGTTACAAACCTTCCCCCCTTAAATAAAATCTCGTCCCGAGATTTACAAGAAAACTAGGAACTAAAGAGATCTGGGAACTCTGTCCTAATGTAATCCTCGCGCTCCCAAGTGGCTTCCTCCTCGGTATGGTTGCTCCACTGAATCTTGAGAAACTTGATACTCCTGGTCCTGGTGGTTCTGTAGGCTTCTTCCAAGATACGGATGGGTACTTCCTGATAGGTCAGGTCATTGTTGATTTCCACTGCTCTGTGATCGATATTCTTGAAAACTTAGTCTTCTCAGGCACTTCCAAACATTTGCGAAGTAACGAGATATGGAACACATTGTGGATGGCTGACATCTCTTCGGGCAATTCCAGCTGATATGATACTTCTCCTCGACGGTTTAGAATCTTCAAAGGTCCGATATATCGGGGAGCTAACTTTCCCTTCAGACTAAAGCGTTGAGTTCCCTTCAACGGTGAAACCTTGAGATATACGAAATCTCCAACATTGAAAGTCAGGTCTCTCCTTCTCTTGTCAGCATAGCTTTTCTATCTGGATTGGGCGGTCTTGAGGTGCTCACGAACTTTGTGAACTTTCTCTTCTGCTTCTCGGAGAATGTCGGGTCCAAAGATCTGACTCTCTCCTACTTGCGACCAATTCAAAGGGGTACGACACTTTCTTCCGTACAAGAATTCAAATGGCGCCATCTGCAAACTAGCTTGATAACTGTTGTTATATGAGAATTCTGCGAAGGGTAGGCAGTCTTCCCATTTTGATCCGTATTCCAACACACAAGCTCTAAGCATATCCTCTAAGATTTGATTGACTCTCTCAGTTTGTCCATCTGTTTGCGGGTGATAAGCGGTGCTGAAGTTCAACTTGGTTCCTAAACCTTCCTGAACTTTCTGCCAAAATCTTGAGGTAAACTGGGTTCCTCGATCTGATACGATGGTCTTGGGGGTTCCATGCAGACTAACAATCCTAGCAATGTACAGCTCTGCTAGTTTTGCACTCTGGTAGGTTGTCTTGACTGGTATGAAGTGGGCTACCTTGGATAGTCTATCAACTATGACCCAGATTGAGTCATTTCCCCTACTAGAAGTAGGTAAACCGGTGATAAAGTCCATTCCGACGGAATCCCATTTCCATTCCGGAATCTACAATGGTTGCAACAATCCTGCAGGTCTCTGATGCTCCGCTTTGACTCTTTGACAAATGTCACATTTGGCGATGTAGCTTCCGATCTCTCTCTTCATCTTGTGCCACCAAAATTGCTCTTTCAAATCCTGATACATCTTTGTTCCTCCGGGGTGGATAGAATAAAGAGTATCATGAGCTTCCTTCACGATAATTTCCTTTAGCTCCGAATCTGCTGGTACACAGATACGTCCCTTGTACCACAGTACACCTTCTTCGTCTTCGGTGAATCCAGGTACTTTGCCTGTACCAATACGACGTTTGATTCCATCGATACTTTCATTCCCCTTCTGGGCTTCCTTGATTTGGCTAATCAAAGTGGGTTGAAGTTCAATGCTAGCTAGGAATCCTTTGCTAACTAACTCAGTCCTGAACTGCTCCAACTCCTCATACAAACTTGGTTGCTTCTCTTTGATCATGGTGTTAAGCCTACACGGCAATCTGCTAAGAGCATCCGCTACCACATTGGCTTTGCCGGGGTGATAGTGAATGTCAAGGTCATAATCCTTGATTAACTCTATCCATCCTCTTTGCCTCATATTCAACTCCTTCTGGGTGAAGATATACTTCAAGCTCTTATGATCTGAGTAAATCTCACAGCGATTACCCATCAAATAGTGACGCCATGTCTTCAATGCTAGAACCACCGCTGCTAGCTCAAGATCATGGGTCGGATAGTTCTGCTCATGCTGCTTCAGTTGTCGAGACAGATACGCGATGACTTTGCCTTCTTGCATCAATACACATCCTAGACCAATCTTTGATGCATCACAATACACATCAAACGGCTTCTTGATGTCTGGCATGATCAAAATTGGGGCTGATATCAATCTCTTCTTCAGCTCCCGGAAACTGGCTTCACACTTGTCTGTCCATTCAAACTTCTTGTCCTTCTTCAACAATTGGGTCATTGGTCGGGCTATGCTTGAGAATCCTTCTTCGAATTTGCGGTAATATCCCGCTAATCCGAGAAATGAACGAACTTGGGTTTGATTGGTTGGGGATTCCCATTCTTTGACATCTTTGATCTTGCTGGGATCAACAGAGACTCCTCCGGCAGACACAATATGTCCTAGGAATCCTACTTCTTTCAGCCAAAATTCACACTTGCTGAACTTGGCATATAACTGATGCTCTCTCAGGGTTTCTAGGATGATTCTCAAATGTTGCTCATGCTCTTCTTCTGACTTGGAGTAGATAAGGATGTCGTCGATAAACACAACTACAAAATTATCTAGGAAATTCATAAAGATCTTATTCATGAGATTCATGAAATACGCAGGGGCATTGGTTAATCCAAAAAGACATAACCGTATACTCGTATAAACCATAGCGAGTAGTAAAGGCGGTCTTCGGAATATCCATTGCACGAATCTAAGTTGGTGATAACCAGTCCTAAGATCAATCTTTGAGAATACCTGAGCTCCAGTCAACTGATCAAATAGATCCTCTATCTTTGGCAAGGGGTACTTGTTCTTGATGGTGACATCATTCAACTTTCTGTAGTCTGTACACAGACGGTTGCCTCCATCCTTCTTGTCGATGAATAACACTGGTGATCTCCATGGCGATGCACTTGGATGAATCAAGGCGGTTGCTAACATGGCATACAACTGCTTCTTCAGTTCTACTAACTCTGAGGGGTTCATGGTATAGGGTCTCTGGGCTATAGGTCCGGTTCCGGGGATTAGTTCGATAATGAACTCTATATCCCTATCCGGGGGCATACCTGGCAATTCATCTGGGAATATGTCGGGGTATTCACAGACTACTCTGACTTGGTCAATGGTAGGCAGGGCTACACTTTTGTTGCATTTGAATTGACGGGGTAAGGTTTCAGAGATATGTTCTACGGTTACTCCAGAACTACTGGTCATGGTGATGGCTTTCTTAGCACAGTCTATCAGTCCTTTATGCCTTGACATCCAGTCCATACCTAGTACTACTTCCAAACCTTTGGTTCCAAGTACAATTAGGTTGGCATAAAAATCTATCCCATGTATTCTGATAGGTACAACTTTGCAAATTTTTCTAGCTTTTGTTGTTGAACCAGAGATTTGAACTATCATGACATGCTTCAGGTTGGTTGGGTGAATCTTACTAGTGCATACAAATTCTTCGGTGACAAATGAATGCGATGCTCCAGAATCAAACAATACTCTTGCTAAAACTGAGTTGACAGAAAACATACCCAGCACGACATCTGGTGCTTCCTGGGCTTCTTCTGCGTTCATGTGGAAGAGACGACCGTTGCGGTTGTACGGGTTCCCTGGGGCAAATCTCCTGCCTGGTTGAACACGACGCTGCTGCTGAGCTGGGGCATTCACAGGGGCATTGGCGGCAGTCTTCTTGGGACACTCATTGGAGTAGTGACCCTTCACTCCACACTCGAAACAAGTGATCTGGGACTTGTCCTTGACTATGACAGGTACAACATTGCTGCTAGTTCTGGGGGCAGTGTTGTTGTTGTTGCTCTTGGGAGGGGCACGGTTGAAGTTGTTGGTGTTGCCGGAGTTGTGATTGTTTCCTCTGGGCTTCACATTTCCTCCGCTACGGTTGGGGTAGCTTGGGCGAGAATTTGGGGGTCGGTTGTTCCTTGGTGCATATCCTGGTGAGGGGTTGGGACGGTACTTCTGGTGACTACTGGATCCAGACTGCTGCATCATACGACGTTTGCGGTTGTCGTTTGCCTGGTTAATCTTCCCTTCCATCTGAAAGGCAGAGTCGACTAGCTCTTCGAGATCCTGGAAACGGATGTTGAGGAGGACAGTCTGCATCTCATCATGCAGTCCGTTTAAGAATCTCTCCTTCTTCTTGGCCTCCGTGTTGATTTCATCCGGTGCATATCTGGCAAGTGACAAGAATTTGTCACGGTACTCTACTACAGTCAATCTTCCTTGCTTCAGTTCACGGAATTCATCTCTCATCCTGTTGACAAGACCTTGCGGCACGTGGGTGCGGCTGAACTTGACCTTGAATTCTTCCCAGGTCATCCCCTGGCCATGGTTCATATTGCGGATGCTATTCCACCAAGCTCTTGCATCTCCCGCCAGATAGTGGGTGGCGAAGAGAACTTTCTCATTCTCCTCAACTCCTGCAACTTCGAGGTTGTTTTCCATGGTCTGTAACCAGTCATCAGCATCTAATGGGTTTTCAGATTGGTTGAAGATTGGGGGATTGGTGTTCTGAAAATTTTTGAGTTTAGATCCATGTGATCCTGATTTCCATGTCCTTGGTTGTTGAGAGCCATTTGGGCGATCTGCTGCAATGTCGCTAAGTTGGCTTGACGCTCGGCCCTGCTTGCTTCACGGTCTACGATGAGATTCTGCAAGATCTGCAACATTGGGTCCTGCGATGAGCTGCTCCCTCCTTGGTTTCCACGAGTCATCTGAAGACTGAGATAGATATAGGGGTAAGAGGGAGATTCTAAGGTTCATGGTTTTGGGTTTTCAAAGCTACAACTTTGAGTTAGACTCGGGTTTTTCAACTAACTTCTTTTTCATTCATGCAAGCAAGCACACGATACAACACACACCACAACAAGCAAAGGGGAAAAACAGATGGTTTTAAGAACCATTCTGCAAGCTACGATACAATGAGATGATACATCTCATGCTACGACAGTGCTCTAGTGCATCTACTCATCATCGATGAAGTCGGAGTCTTCATCATCAGTGTAGAAGTCCACAGCATCTTCTGCCAGAAAATCGTCATCGTTGCTGACGTAGGAATCCATATCTCCCTGGATGTCTTCTCCCTCATCATCTTCTTCTTTGGCGGCAAGCTGAGCTTCCTGCTCCTTGACGGTCTTCTCGAGGTCGGCCACCTTCTTGCGAAGACGGGCGATGGTGCGATCCTTCTTGGCACGCTGGCGACGAAGAGCCTGGCGATCTTGGACGAGCAGTGTGAAAGTCTGGGCCTTCTGGTCGGTGATGGCACGGTTCTGGTTGGCTAACTCCCTGGCATTGTCCAGTTCCTGCTGTCGGTCATGAAGCAAGAAGTCGAGGTTCTCCACTTGACGCCTCAACTCTAGGTGACTTGGCATCTCCATCGGCATTCCCATGAAGTCACGTCTTGCATAGTGGGCAAAACGGGTTCCTTGAATCTTGTTGACGTTGAGGGCACATAGACGTGCAAGAGCTTCATGCATTGCCCTGGCTAATCCATCTAGCCAGTTGTTCTCCCTCACAGAGAACTGAATTCTCCCGGAAGTTGGTGCTTCAATGCTTCCTCGAAGATCTGCGGTGACTAGCCATTGTAGGTCTCCTCCTGGGGGTCCTGGAAGTTGAGCTCCAAGAAAGTCCGGATGTGGGCGTCCCAGTAATTCTGACAGTGAATCCAGATCCCTCTCGAAGATCAGCTGACCTCCGTTTCCCAACTGGTAAAACTTGCTGAACTGAGTCTCCATCTACAAGAATTTAGGATGAGGAAATTAGTGAAGTGATCAAGTGTGTCAAATTTTAAGTAGTAATGTTAGAATTTTGAGGAACATGTATTTTTGAGAAAGAATGAGTTCATAAGGGTAAGAGGGGAAATAGTTTTTTATAAATACGCACTTTGGTTTTGAAGCGAAGTTCTTGGTTTGGACGTCCATTCTAACTAGGGTCTCCTGTGGTCAGGATGGCTCTGATACCAACTTGTCAACACCCGAATTTTTAATCCCAGATGCCCGTTATGCCATACCTCGCAATCCCAGGATTACCATTTTTGCGAGACATAACGGATTGGATATCACAGTACATCATCCATTACAAACCATACATAAGGTTTTACACAAATACGGATCTCATGATCCAGTCTTTAATACAACAAGCAGCGAAATAAACGATAGCGTAGCGGTGGGGTCCATCTTCAGGGGCACATGCAATGCTGACGAAGGAAGATAGTCCTAGTTATCATAGCCGTCCTGCTGACCATCATCTTGATAATATCCTTCATAGTCTGGCCATGATAATAGCCAGGGACAAAAGCCATGAGTACTCTTTAAGTACTCGCAAACTACTACTAGCAAGGGTTATAATTCTAAGTTAAAGTGCTGAATTGAAAAAATAACTATCAAGTTAAGTTTGAAACCTAAGCTGAGTTCTGAAGCAAGAAAAGATAAAGTAAAGTTCTAGAATCACTTAAGTGGGGAAGCTATTATCATCTACATAACCCTGTTGTGGGCAAGTCAAAGTTCATCATTCATTTCAAGTTATTTAGAAAACATCTAACAACGAAACAGTATGGCCATTCCAACTGTCCATAACCACGAACACGGCTATTCGAATAGTTTGGCACTCTGTAGAGGTGGTACACTTTCACCACAAGATTCGATACATCTGTCAGGGATAACCCTGAATCATCATACTTAGTATGCAGATAATCAAACATAACCTTCCCTTTACACACCCTAGTACAAGCACCTCTCCTATGAGCATGGCCTCCCAACCATGACCATCAGTCATCTTGGGCACTGCATAGGTGGACATCATTGAGAGGTAGCCTCAGCTCAAACCTCTCCCGTGAGGGAACTAATACTAATGCATATAAATTTCCAGCTAAGCCTTACCCAATTCAGGTAATGTGGTTGTACGGTAAATTTGGAATGGTATCGCATCCGAATCCAACCATCAGTTTTATAAAAGGGTTAAGGTTCATGCCTCATCATTTTCATCATCATAAATCAATTGTGTTTCTCAACACATGTCAAAACATCTCAATAGAATGACTCATCATTCCAAGGTTTTCACAACTCATTTTCACCAAGTGTTCCCATCTAAAGTGACTCAAGTTTGATCTATTCTAAAACACTAGGTTAAGAGTGTTCACTAAGGTGGAAAGGTGGAATCAATCTCATGCCATAGAATGACATCTAAAGGTTTCTAAGTAGGTCAAGTTTTATACTCTTTATGCTACCTTCAAAATTAATTAAAGAACTTTGTGTAAACTAAGGGGGTGTGATCAAAGTATGCTTAAGGAATCTTTACTAAACTATCTAGTTTTATTCTAGCTTGCTACAATAGCTTACTAAAGCATGTTTGCAAGGGTTAGCTTTCCACTAATAGCTTTCCTTGGTTGGTGCAGTGGTTGAAGTTTTCTTCTTCTTCTTCTTCTTCTTGGTAGAACTCCTCCTCCTCGAAGGCTTGGTCGGTACTAGCGTCTAGAAATACATAGGGAGTGCACAATCACCAAACAATACTTAACTTAGGCTAAGTAGTATTCTAAACCACACAATTGATGATCTATTATCATCCCAAACATCACAAGTTTTAATTCAATAGTTTCAACCTTTTTATTTTGGAAAAGTAATTTCTACTCATTGAAATATTAACTACACTTTAATATTCACCACCAAAATATGGGATCATGTGGACACATGTCCTCACCACATATTCTAACATGTGGGAATGAGATTTAAAGGTTGGATCAATATTACTTTGGTTTAAGTTCATTATTTAATGATTTAAAGAGACTAGAAATGCCAATATAGCATTATTTTGGTACTAGTCCAAAGTCACTGCCGTTAAACCTTAATATTATTACATATTTGGATAGATATGATGAAATGTGATTTTTGAAAGTTGGAATCAACTCAAAAGCTAACTTGGTTGATTTTACAAAAATGTTTCAAGTTGCAAAAACTTCTGTCTTCCTATTTTTATTAGGAGAAATCTATAACTCCAAATGAATTAAATCCAACGGGCTTGGATAGAGCATTTCAATACCTTTCATACAAAATTAGTTTCATGTAATTTGGATTTGTCAAACTCTTAGAATTGAATTTTGAAACACTGGACAAAAACTATATTCTAACTAAAAAAAAACCTAGATTTGAATCTACGGGCTTGCGCGGGAAAGGAAATGGGCCGGCCCAGTGGCGCTACGCGGCATGGGCTCAGCTGACAGGGGGGTCCACTTGTCAGCGGCTCTTAAAACGCGAAACGGTACGCGCGCTGTGGGCCGTGCGATTAGAGGCTAGATCTACGGCTGAGGGTCGTCGTCGACGACGGACGGGTCGCCGACGAGCTCGAACCCTAGAGGCTCGGTGGGGGTCTACTGGGGGCGTACCAGGGCTCCAGCGGGGTCGGCGATGCGGGCGAACAAGGTGGAAGACGACGGCGAGGCGAGGCGTGGTCGCGACGGAGTTTGGGGTGGCTGGAATCAACGGCACCCTTCTTCTCTAGAGGCGGCGGCTCCGGCTCCAATTCCAGCGAGCTGCTGCTCCACTTGCTCCGGCGAGGTGTGGTTGAGGTTCAGATAGGTGAGGGGAGTGGAATGGTGTGAGTCTTTGGTGCTGGGGAGGGCTCCTTTTATAGGCTCGACGATGAGACCGAGCGGGATGGGCGGCACACGGTGGCGACATGGCTACGGCGAGCTAGCGGCATGGCTGGGGATGGCGATCGATGGGCGGTCCCCTGGCGGTGCTCTAGCGCTTTAAATGCGGCCGTAGGGGCGGTGGCATGCGGTCGGGGTGAGGTGGCGCTCTGCACGGCCGAAGCGGCTGTGTCCACGGCGAGCGATGGCTGTGGGGCTTTGGGCGGCGAACGGAGGTGTCTGGGGTGTTCTCTAGGTCGAGGCGGAGCGGTGGGCGCGGGCTGGTGTCGAGCGGCGGCTTGTGCACGCGGGGACAGTGCGCGCTCTGCGGGCGGCATCGGCATGGTTCGGTGGCAGTGAGTGCGGGTTCTCCTTTGTGGTCCATGGCTGGTCTTGGCTCGGGCAAGGGACAGAGAGGGGCGGTGCGGTGCTGGCTACCTCCTAGACATGGAGGGGAACGAGGAGGTGGTCTGCTGTAGCGGGGCAAGTTTGGCCGGCCAGGGTGGTGCTCGGCATGGCATGGCATTGCTACTAGGGTGTAGGGGATGGGTTGCAAATGGCATGGTTTGATCAGAGGGGGACAAAGAGATTAAATGGAGATCAAATGGGGGCAAAACTCTGTTCAAAAAAGTGAGCTAGGATTAGAGGTGTGATTCTGCCTGCCAAGTGTTCGATGAAATGGCCGCAAGAGAAAAAGTTTTGAGTTTTGAGTTCAAAATTTTTGGGTGATCTCCACCAGTGCTAGGTAGTCTCTGGTTGCAATGGTTTTGAAAATGGAGCTCAAATACATGGTTTTTGAACTAGGGGTGATCTATGCATATGCATTAGATTCAATTTTAAACTGTCATTTAAAATAGTTTACAGAAGGTTTTTAGTAGATCAAAAGGTGGGCCTTGGTACCTCATTATGTGTACTAGCATGGGGTGCAAAGATCAAGAATTGTTTCTGTTAAGAATTGAGTACTAGGAATACCCAAAGTAGGCATGAGAGTTAAATTTGTCCAAATGACCATTCCTTCATTTTAATTCTTTTTGATTTGATTTTCTTTAGGAAAACTTTGGGAATGATGTAGATGATGTTTAAATCATCTAAGAAACATTTTAGAAGCAAAGGATCACACAATCATGGCAATTCAAAACAACTTCTATTTTAAATGCACACATATATGAATGCTTTCATTTTAAATATGGAAAAGTTTTTGTTAATCTTAAATTTGGATGATTTGATCTTTGATAAATTTGGATTGAAGTTTTGGGATGTTGCACCTACTCTGTCATACGAGATTGGAGTGGGCGCATCAACTTTCTCTTCGTCCATGGAACCTGTTTCTCCATCTAGAAGTCGTGGTTCTTTTTTCTAGGATTCCTTCTCTTTTTGTGTGTGGGTAATTTTTTGACTCGAATTCATATTATCTCTATATTTGACTGCCATTGTCAAAGCATGTGAACCTCCTTTTTATTATTCAATATTTTGAATTATTGTTACTGTATTTTTGTAGACTATGTGTTAAATTCATG
Source organism: Avena sativa (assembly GCA_916181665.1). NCBI lineage: Eukaryota > Viridiplantae > Streptophyta > Magnoliopsida > Poales > Poaceae > Avena > Avena sativa. Next base: position 203,716,109 of record OV702290.1, read on the forward strand.
TGCATGTGAACCTCCTTTTCTAGATATTCTTGAGTTTGTTTTTTCTATGTGTTTTTGAATCCACATTGTGATTACATGTATATATATGAATGCCATTGTCAAAGAATGTGAACCTCCTTTTTTATTTTTTTCAATGTTTTGAATCATTGTTATTGTATTTTGGTAGATTATGTGTTAAATTCATGTAGTTGTAATTACAGAGTGTAAAATTTATGTGCATGTGAACCTCCTTTTTTGTAGATATTATTGATTTTTTATGTGTTTTCGAATACAAAATTTGTTATGTTATCTATATATTGACTGGCATTGTCAAAGCATATGAACCTTCTTTTTATTTTTAATGATCTAAATTATTGTTACTGTATCAGCAGGTTATGTGTAATTACAATATGAAATTCATCTGTTTGCTATCTAGATTTAGTTGAGTTTGTTTTTATATTGTAATTACGTATTGACTTTGAATGCCATGTACATGAACCTCCTTTTTATATGTTTTTTTAAATTATGTTTGCACCCTGTTTTTTTTGGGTCAGATACAATATGAAATTCATATGTTGGTATCTAGATAATTTTGATTTTGTTTTTATAGTGTAATTACATATTGACTTTCATTGCCATGTATATGAACCTTCTTTTTTATGTATTTTGAATTATGTTTATACCTTATATTTTTTGATCAGATACAACATTACTAAACCTTATTTTTATTATTTACTTCCTATGTAAATGTTTTTGAAATTACAGTATTATACCCTGTATTTTATTGGACATATACAAGAAATCTGGTCGAGGTAGTTAAGAATGTTAAATTTATTGGAGCTGATGACAAACTAAGTGTTCCTGCTGGCATTCCTATACCTCTTTATAGAGATGGTGTTTCGTTGTCACGTGTTCCTGCTCCTATGTCTTTAGCTGATGATGTTCAACAGACGCAGGATATTGCCAAGGATGATTACCCTTCATCTGATCCTCTCGAAAAACATGCATCTCCATCTGGTATGAACTTTATTTTTTGTTTTTGAATTATTTTTTATACACTGTTTGTGCATATACATTTGAAATGAAGGTCTATTTTTAGGGTTTGTTTTTCTAGAGTGTAGGTATATGTTTCTAAATTGTTATACTTGTTTTTATTCAAACTTTTTGTATATTATGAACTTCCTTTTATTTTTGTTTTGATCCATATTTTGAATTTTCATTTATGTCATCTTTAAAGTCTTTTATTTATTATATTGAACCTTCTTATTTTTTATCGAATTGAGTTTATTTTCATTTCTTTATACATGTATAGTCTTAATTATTTTGATGCATTTACTTTTTCCATATAGCTGATGATGCAATCACAGAATCTTTGGATATACTGAATAAAGAATACCCTGATGCTGAATCACCTTCGAAAGTTGCTCCCGCTAATATTGGGCTGGTTCCGGTTAGAAATCCCGGCGCACGTATTTTTAATGAAACCCCGGTGCGGCCACATGGTGATGTTGCTGGTGGAACTGATGATTCTGTTCCACGGACCGCTGGTCAGTTGTTTTACTCGACACCACTAAAGGAAAAAAATACTTGTCGCAATGTTGAAGTTGGTAATGATGTTGCTAGTTTCGACTGCACCCCTACTTCTGTTTGGCGGGATACGCCTTCCCAATCTGTTGATGGCACTTGGGAGGTGACTCAAGAAGACAATGTGCAAGCACAGTTGGATAAGTATAATGAGGAACAAGTTGCCAAGATAGTTAAGTTCAATGAGGCAATGAAGATATACTATAAGAGGCATCCATCAAAGCGAAAGAATCGAGATAGTGGTGCTCCACGTGAGAATGTAGCCGAATCAGTAGCCCCTTCAGTTGATTTTCCTAAAGACATGAGTAAAAGTACGCCACATCGGAACAAAATTAGGAACATTATTCCTAAATAACCTCTGAGTCGTGTATTGTAAAACGAGTCTCCTAAAGTTGGTACTCCAAGGCGCAGCCCATGATTTGTTATTTGTGATACAACATCTTATCGAGGTGGGAAAAGTTCTGTCAAGCATCGCCGCGCTATGGACAAGACATACATTCCTGATGTTGATGCTGGTGATGCCAAGGGTGATTTTGTCCCAACTGTGGCTGAGAAGGTAATGATTTTTTGTTTTGTTTGTTCGTTTCCTTCATGTTTTTACATGTGAACTGCATTTTGTGGGAGTGTGAACTTTCTTTTAATTCAATATTGTATCATCTTTTTGTTTTTGATCTTTGCATGTTGTTTTTCTTTTATAGCAAATTACTAAGAAGAAAAGGGGTAGACCTGGTAAAGCTCAAACCAATAAAGATGAAGAAAACTTAGTGCCTCAGAAAAAACCTAGGGTTTCAAAGAAGGGTAAAGTATTCAAGGATGCTATTTCATTAGATGACCATGTCCATGCAGGTTCGTATACTTTTTATCCATTTGATACTCCTTTAGCACATATGTTATTAATGCACATGAACTTGTTTTTGCTATAAAGTGAACTTCCATATTTATGTATGTGTGTTTGTGTCATTGTTTTGGTTTATATGAACCTTGTCTGTGTCATCATGAACTTTCTTTTTTTTTATTTTATATTTTGCTTTCATATATTTTTGTAATTAAACTCCCAGTATGTTTATGTGAACTTTCATTTTTCATTTTTTGTTTGTATTTTGGCTATTGCATACGTGGACTTTTATGTTTTTGAGTATGTGGGCTTCTTTTGTGTGACACACATTTTTTGTAATGTTTTTCTGATGTAGGTCCATTCTAGCAAACTATACGTCTATCTATTCGCAAAGTTTATGATGCAATCAAGTTGCTTAAAGGTTCTCACATAGCAAAAGTTCGTGAAGCAGGTTTTGGGTGTGTGTTTGATTGGGTATTAGAGGGGAATGTATTGCGCTCTTATGTGCGTTCTGATGATGATGATTGATATAAAGACTATGAAGATAGATTTTGGTCCTGGTAGGGTATTGGAGGTTAACCGTGATTTAGTTCCATCACATTTTTGGTTTTCCTAGAGGAGGTGAAACTGTTCCCAGGCCATCAGAGACTGGTCATGATGCTGCGGTTAGCAAAGCTCAAGAAAGAATTAGGATTTGAAAGTAAAGCTAGCATTGAGACCAAGGATCTACGTGAACTTCTGAAAGTATTAGTAGAGAATGAAACCAAAGTTGACCTTGCTATTAAGGTTTTCTTTGCTATTCTTTTCACTAAGATGATATGTCCCGGTCCTGCAGTTTGTCTTAGTCGGGAGGCTACGATACTTGTCGATATGGATTACAATAAGATGGCTAGAAGCGATTTCTGCTAGCTTGTAGTTGATGAGTTTAAGCGGGGAACTATTAGGTACCAGGATGTTGATTTGCCGTAGGCTGGTCTTGAAGGGTGTGCACTGATCCCTCTTATTCGGTACTTGGATTCTTATCTCTCTCGCAAGAATTCTATTATGCATCGAATGACCTCTCAAGCTAATTTCGTGCACGCGGTATCGCTAAGATTTATCTACCTTGAAGACCGAATCAGAAATGGAAAAAGTGATCTGTCAAAGTACATTCTTGGGAAATTGCCGGTAAGTTAACTCCCAACTTTTTTTCTACATGTATTTATTAGTTCTAGGTTTTTATCTTTTATGTGTAATGTTAACTATGTTTTCCACATTTACTGGACTTCTTTTCTTCCTCTTTTAGTTAATGCTAGGATAGAGTATCTCTAAGCTAATTTTATATATTAACTTTAGTTGTTATTTTAATGAACTTTCTATTTATTCCTTAAAAAAATTCCAGACGCTCTTTATTTTTCAATTATTTAGTTTTAAGCGTCAAGTGTTGTTGTTACCTTTTTTGTTATTATTATAATAACTACCTATTAATATTTAAGTGAACTTCTTTTTATTTCATGTTGTGTTTATATTTGTTCAATTTAGTAGTTAACTTTAGTTTTTATCGTGTAGGTGTTTGTGACATGTAGTAGTCAACTTTCTAGTTTCCCTGTACCCTTTTCTAATTCATTTTTTATTTTTTTTTGTTTTTTCATTTTAATTAATATGTCATTTTCCATGCACGAATAACCTTATTTTACATGTAAGCTAACTTCTTTTTTGTTTGTGTTTTCGGTTGCAGTGGAAAGGGCGTACTGACATTGTATATTCATATAAAGTAGTTGTGGATGAACTTACTATTGAACCTGATGTTCATATTCCAGCGCATCATTTAGAGGAGCAACATGAGTCTCCTCTACGCCTTACAAGTTCTTAGCATCATGTATTGGGTGGCACGCAAGAAATGGGTCCTGATGTTGCTGCTAGAACCACGTCCAAGGGCATGAGGCCATCAATATGTTCCAGCCATCAATGGTATTGATGAGCTTTTGGAGAAAGTTGAGGATCTTTCAAGAACCATTCCAAGCACCACTGACCGTTTGAATACTGTTGTTGCTTTGTTTCCTCGTGGGCACAGGCCTAGTTCTGATGCTATTAAAGAAGCTACATATTTGGAGTTTAACATACTTGAATGTTTGAGGTATGTTGTATCGTCGCTTTGTAAAGGTTTTGTGAATTTAGGAAAAAAGCAAGATGTTATCTGCAGGGGGTATGAAAGAGAAGCTATTATTTTAGAAAGGCAGATCAGGGAGGGAAATGATGATGCTGCTAACAAGTCAAATTTATTCAGCGAACCCGTAATTGGACAATATGCACAAGAGGCTAAGGCATGCTTTCTCTTAATGCAACATCTGGACTTTAATTTAATTCCTTCTTAGGTTTTTATTTCTTTTTATAGTGAACTTCCTTTTTTGTTTTTGAACTTTTTAGCACTTTTTACTATGTTCCGCAGGAAGATGCAAAAAGAGCTAAGGAAAGAGCCATGGATGATCAGGATGAAGAAGATATGTCATCCCCGGATGTTGTTTTTGATGAACGAGATGCCCAACAAAAGAAACCTTGTAAGACTCATGGAAGTTTGGATAACATTGATGATATCTTTTTTAATGATGTTATCCCCAATGTTGTTGATCCTCTTGTAGATGCGGACAAGGTTGATGTCGGTAGTGGCAGTTTGGAAGCTGAGGGTATTGTTGAACAAGATTTTCCATTGGGAATGTCTATACAAGACAACAAGCCGTTAGATGACATTGTTATTCCTAAGGTCACTGATACCTTTGATCCGGATTACGGATGTAGTATAGCTCTTTTTCCCTACTAGACCTAGGTTATCGAATCCACGGGAAGCGAATGTGTAGTGAAGTTACTTTAACGGACATTTGGGAGTTTTAGAACTCCTTTTGTCTTTTTGTCGGACCAGTAGTTTGCGTCTTTTTTTTGTTGTCGATGATGGAGAGAGAGGGCCTAGGGCGTTTGGTTTCACCTGTAGCTGTACAAAAACATCTGATGGAAATAAAATATAGAAATAAAGTATGCGTGTAATTGTTAGAGCAAGATAAATTATATATGGACAGTGCATCCATAATTGCTATTGCCTCCACAACCGCTTATAGCAATAACCTACTAGTCTCATCCATAGAAGAAAGAGAACTAATGATATGCATAGTGATGTCACTGTTAATCCCAAGCAAATCCCTCATATACATACGTACTACCCCTTCTGTCATTGGGGTTCCCAACCTACAGATCAGTTATCACTCATACTCCATATACCTGGCTCAACCCTCGGGGTCTTGGGTACCTGACAAGTCCTTAGATTGAGGCAAGAGAGGATACAATAATCATCATGTCATACAAACTAATACACTATCCCATCTATGATAAATCACATGCACAATTATTACATGGCTAGGCCGAAGCCCTTAGCCCAAGGAGAATTACTCACACATAGAGATGAGATAAACACTCACAAACATTGTAACGAAAATCATAAGATTGATAGCAATAGTCTTACAATGTCGCCAATCGGAGAAGAGATCTACTATTACAAGTGATGGAGTATGGCTATGGAGATAGAAAAGGATGTGGAGATCTGGAGGCGGCTTTCTGATGAGGTATGGCTTCTTCGGGGTCTAGGGAGCACGAGAGAGATGTTTTCCCGTCGCCTGAGGCTTCTTTATATAGGGGTCCCTTCATGAAAGTTGTTCTGTTTGACCTAACGGAGGCGGCGCCAACTATACGACCAGAGCTATATGGTCGGAATTTTTGCTCCGGCCGTATAGTTGGTCGTTATGGTGTCTATGTTCGTTGGACGGCTCCTGGTTTCTTCTGGTCAAAGGAAATATCGTATTTTTTGACTTTAATGTAGTGATTCTCTCCTTTAAATGACACTATCTGCGCAGGAAAAATACAAGAACAAAGGATTGCATACCCCTCTAAATATTAGCATTAGTGGCAGGGTTTAGAGAGATATTATATTAAAAATATGATTAATATCTAGTTTAAATATGGACGTAGATGGCTATATTTTAGAGCCATCAACCTCACCAAGCTTAAACTTGATTGTCCCGAGCAGGAAAACCAAAATCAAAAAGGAACTTCATTTAAACTAAAATAACAAGATGGTGATCTTACTCATGATTAATAGTCTCATGTTTCCTCCACTTTCATAAATCTGAAAAACTTCAGCATAGATAGAGTAATGGAAAGCATAACATACGGGTTTCATGCATCCTTATAGCATAGAAAAATTATTGTAAGCATGGATAATTCAAATGAGTAAATTTTATTCCATGTCAAGTAATCAACTCATAGGCTTGCCTTTGAATAGTAAAGTATAATCATGTAAATTAAGTGTTTGAGAGTTGTGATAACCAACAAGTATATGGGATCGTGTGTAAACTTTTCGATAAGTAAAAGTGTCGAACCCAACGAGGAGCTAAAGGTAGGATACATGTTCTCTCAAGTTCTATCAACCACTGATACAACTCTACGCACACTAAATATTTGCATTATCTAGGAAATAAAACTAGAGCAACAATACGAGTACTAGAGTTAGTTTTGCATGATAATAAATAACAAGAAAGTAAAGCTAGTTGTTGCAGCAATAAAATACACTAAACTAACAAAACCATGAGTGTTGAATAGTTGTGATAATTGTGGTGGCTTTGTTCAAGTTTTAAATAGCGAATAAATCGGGTTCATTGTCATCGATGCAGTTTTCTATGTGGGAGAGGCTAAATATACATGCGCTTCATTACTTGGAATTACATGTACTATATGATTGGATTGTTAGCAAACATCTGTAAGTAGTAACAATATATTAAGGTTTCTCCAACCATAGCCTTAAGTTTAATGGTCCTCTTACTCCAATACGTGCAACGTTCCTGTTCGCGTCCTCAGGATTCTGTCACTCCGGTAGAACTCCCCCTTCCTTTTACACATACTACAAACCCTATAATATTTAATCCATGCACGCAAAAATATAATAGACACCAGATGACTATACCATATCAACATACAACTCTAATGTACCAAAGACATTCAACCATTGAATCTAAGAATAAAGAAACTACACAAACATGACATAGATCATAGGATTATAACTTATAGCATGAAACACCATGTTTACATAGGACGGTACAGAGGTGTGTGGGTGGATGAACCACTGCATACTAGGAGGATTAGCTGATGGAGATGGCGGTGAAGATGGTGAAGAGGGCGGCGGCAGCGCCGGCGGCGGCGCAGGGGACTCCTTCCCTGTCGCCGGTATCAAGGGGGAGCACCGCCCCTTAGCCCCTTCCTTCATGGCTTATTGGGAGCCCTCCCCCGTGAAGATGGGATCCATGGGGGAGGCAAAAACATGGCTTTGGCAGCTGCAAATTTGTGGATGGAGGTGCCTTGGGCGAATTAGGTTTCCTCCCTTTATATAGCTTCTCGGATTCCCGTCACCCCATCTTGAGCTGCAGTAAATCGGGCTTAGCGGGCCCATCCGGACTCGGAATTAGCTAAATTTTATGTCCAGAACGTTTGTCGCGAAATTTCCAACTACTTTGTAGTTGAAGAGTTTTCCGTTTCACGCTGTCTTCGACCCGAAACGTGACAATGTTCAAAAAGAGTTCTGAAACAGATTTCTAGAAAAATCCCAATTTGACTCCAACAAGGTTTCCACTTGTATTCTTGGTAATTCCTACATATCAAAGTGTAAAATAAGAACATTGTGCACTTTTGCAACTATTAGTAGGTTAGTCCAAATAAATCATAAACTTTATACAAAAAGGAGTGTCAAAAGCATATTATTAGCATAAAACCATCAAAAATTATTGATACGTTATGGACGTATCAACATCCCCAAGCTTAGTTCCTGCTCGTCCTCGAGTAGGTAAACGATAAAAACAATATAATATTTGAGGTGACATGCAGACAACACAATCTTGATCATCATTATTGTAAAAGCGTTGATATTTGGGATCAAGGTACTCTAAACATGAACATGAAAGATAGAGTTCTAACAATAAGACATAGCAACTATGTTGTAACATGAAAAGGTACAAAAAAGATCATGAATAACAATGCTTTAAAAGACGTTTATTTGTTTCACATAAAGAAAACATAATGAGAATGGTATTCAGCTTGTCCCTCATAGTTTAGCAAAACATAAATGCATAGGACACCTTCAAAGTTCATAAGGGTGACTTGATACAAATAGTTTAAGAACAAGCAATATCAAAGTTATGCATCAATCAACAAGTCTTGGAACAATGCACATACAACTAAGAATGGCCACTATGCTCTCTTAATAGGTGCACAAAGATAGAAAATGGAGACTCAATATAAAAGTAAAAGAAAGGCCTTCATAGAAGGAAGCAGGGATTCAAGTATCATAAAGAGCTTCCAAAAATTATGGTACTTATTAGCTTTCAGCTCTCATTTCCCCTATCATAAGCATCTTGAAGTGATTAAGGTTAAAGTGAACAAACTATAGAGTATATGCTTGACAAATTATAAGTTGGAAATCTCATTCCCTTGAATATGAGGGCCGCTCCTCATGCTACTCAAGTTTAGTTACCGATAAGTTCTTGTCATAGTAAGTACATGTGTATCATAGAGAACCGCCAACGGGGTACTGATGACCCACAAGTATAGGGGGTGTATCGCAGTATTTTTGAGGGAAGTAAAACCCAATTTATTGATTCGACACAAGGGGAGCCAAAGAATATTTATAAGCCTTAACAACTGAGTTGTCAATTCAGTTGCACCTAGAAACAATCTTGCTCATAGCAGTTTATCAGTAGCAACAGTTTTGTAGTAGGAATAGTAAAGTAATAACAGTAGTAAAAGTAAAGACGATAGTAATAATTGCAGTAAACAGTAGGATTAGATCGCGGTAGGCATAGGGATGGATGGACGGGTGTTGCATGGACAAGACAATTCATATAGCAATCAGAACATAGGGCAATTTCAGATAAATAAGATAAAGCATCCAAGTACTAGATAATCATAGGCATGTGTTCCATATATAGTCATACATGCTCGCAATGAAACTTGCACAACATCTTTTGTCCTGCCAGCCCGTTTGCAGCGGGGCCTCAAGGGAACTACTGGCAATTAAGGTGCTCCTTTTAATAGAGCACCAGAGCAAAGCATTAACACTCCATGAACACATGTGATCCTCACATCAAAGCCATTCCCTCTGGTTATCCCGATTTCTGTCACTTCGGGGCCTTTGGTTCCGGACAACAACGTGTATATACAATTTGCAGGTAAGACCATAACAATACTATCATAATGAATAAATAACATGGTCAGATCTGAAATCATGGCACTCGGGCCCTAGTGACAAGCATTAAGCATAACAAGTCGCAACAAAGTCAAAAAGCACTAATAGAAGATACTAGGCACCATGCCCTAACAATCTGATGCCATTACATGAACGATCGCATCCAATCCCTACCATCCCCATAGCCTATAGCGGGGGATTACTCAATCATAGATGGGGGAAACATGGATGGTCGATGGAGAAGCGATGGTGATGACGATGGCGATGATCTTCTCCAATTCACTGTCCCTGTAGGGTGCCAGAACGGAGTTTCTGGTTCCGAATCGTGGAATCTGGTGGTGGCGGCGGAGCAGAACCCTTTCTGGAAAAACGTCAACCCCCCCCCGAGTTTTTAGGTCAGAAGGCAACTTATAGGTGAAGAGGGAGACCGAGGGGGTGTCTGGGGCGGCCAGACCACCCACTGACGCAGCCAGGCCTAGCCCGCGCGGCCAAGTGGTGTGGCCAGGACCTAGCCCCACTCCGTCTCGTATTCTGGCTCCGTGAGTCTTATGGTGAAATAGGATTTTTGGCATATTTTCTGGGATTTTTCCTGATAGTTGATTTTCTGCACAAAAACTAGACACCAAGGTAATTCTACTAAAAACAGCGTCAGTCCGTGTTAGTTGTATCCAAATCACACAAGTTTAGAGGAGAAACAATAGCAAAAGTGTTCGGGAAAGTAGATACGTTTTGGACATATCAGGTACCCCTTGCCCGATGATACAGAAGAATCCCCATATCAAAATGACAAGGCAAGCAGACAACAAGCATCTTAGCAATCTTCTGATTTACCATGGGAAAATGGTGCTTTTTTCTCTCTTTCCTCTTTTCTCATATTTTTTTTATTTTTCTCCTTTTCTCAATCTCTATCTCTTTTTTATAAGAAGAATGCTTCATAGATTGGTCATTATGGTTATGCCGCAGGTTTCCACCATGATTAAGCATGGATTAGACCAGCGACCCAGGTGTTTCTCTAACACACATACATAACTCCATGGACTTACAAGCTCCCCTTTCGTTTCACACCGACGACATCCATAGACAAAAGAGCATGATATCAACTGGGTACAATGTACAAGTGCAATGTTGAAAGCGTTCCCCATGACAGCATGGTTCTGCTAATCCCCAACATATAAGTGCAAGCATATACAACATAGATGACACAATGGTTCAAGTTTATTAGGGGCAACAAAAGTAAAGTGTGCCATCAAGTTCGTGAGAGCTTTAATCACTAGTTTTCTCATAACAAGTTTAATTTGGAAGGTAGATAAAAACATGAATATACTTGGAATAGCAAATGCTAATAGGTAGGTATGGTGGACTCTTTGGAATAACTTGGTTTTATTTGGAGTTGGATGCATGAGTGGAACTCATACTTGGTTATGGAGGCTAGCAAAAGACTGGGAGCGACTAACTAAGAGAGCAACAATGGCCATAATCATGCAAAGTGACAAAACATCATTAATTAAAGCAGAAAGTGATATTACAACTCGAAAACTAAAGGATCATAGAGGCTATGGTGACTTGGGATATTCTAAACATGGTGTGAGCATGCGCCAAGTCAACCCAAATAAAGCATCAAAGGAGAATACCACAATATTATGCTTTAATATGCTAAAACAATGCATGATTCTTTCAAGGCACATTAAGCAATCTCAATTGTTTGTAACATGTCATGCTACAACAAAAATCACTAAGCATAAATCCAAAACAATACCAAGAGTGACATGACAAAGCATAAGCCACAGTCAAAAACAAGCTCCTTTTACCACTTAAGCATGAACTTTCCTACTCTTTTCCAATCCAAACCAATCTAATTTGAAAACTAATGTATGAATGAGGGGGTCCAACCAATTTATTCAAGCAAACTAAGAAAACAAGCAAACCAAAATTAAAACAAAAACAAAGACGCTCCAAGAACAATACAACTGTGCATGAAACAATAAAAATGAAGTGTTTGGAAGAACCTGAGATTTTTATTGATGAAGAAGGGGATGCCTTGGGCATCCCCAAGCTTTGACGCTTGTACTTCTTGGATATTTCTTGGGGTGGCATCTCCAATCTTGAGCTTTAGTCCATTCTTCATCTCATTACATCATTCTTACCTTAACACCTGAAATTTTTCCTTCATACAAAACTTCACATAATCTTCATTAGCAACAATAGTGTACTCAAGATAATAAGTCTTTGGGTTCAGTTTCAACACCAATAAAACTTCCATTAAAACAGAAGCTACTGTAGCACTTCCCTTAAAAAGATCAATTCCCCGAAGAGAACCCAAAAAAGAATCAATAAGAAGAAAATGCAAATAATGGCAGACCAGCAGGTAAAAACCAATTTTTCGAAGACCTTTTGTTGCTTAAATCAAAAAGTGTTAAACTAACGAAAGTTAGATAACAACCTGGGGCAGAAGCATAAAAAGTACATCTTAAACCGACGTACAAATAATTTAAACGAATTTTTACAGAGAAGCACAAAAATCTGTTTTGGGACAGCAACTTTCCCAAGCATTACTTCTCTCTCATTAGAGATTACTCTTGGCAGAAAAACGAAAATAAAAGGATAAGGAGTGGTTGCTACAGAGGTAACAACTTACAAGACTCAAAGAAAACAAATGTAACTGGTGTTTGATGCTAAGACAAATAAATAAAAAGATACAAACGCTCAAAATTTATTCTAGTTTCTATGTTGCTCAAAAAACAAAGTTTAAAGGTTTGCAAACCGAGGGGTTGTTGAAGAAACTTTTGGACATTCTTCAATTTCTCTATTCGGTGTTCCTTATTCTTTGTGAAAAAACTTCAACACAAAAACTTTCCCATTCTTTTCTGCGGTTTTTAACTGAAAAGCTTCCATGGAAAGATTTGTTGTGGTTTCATAGGCATGAACACAAGTGTTCAAGGTCGACCCCCGCTTAACCATTATTCATCTTTCCAATCACTTTCCTTTTTGAAAACATTTTTAGGTAACAAGTACAACTATTTTTTTTTGTAATTCGCATTCCCTATCCATACTAAGATAGAGAACAACTTAAAACTGAAAGTAAAAACTACTTAGAGATAAAGCAAACAAATGCACACAAGAATATTCACCCACACGCTATTGCTCCCCGACAACGGCGCCAGAAAAGGTCTTGATAACCCACAAGTATAGGGGATCGTGTGTAGCCTTTTCGATAAGTAAGAGTGTCGAACCCAACGAGGAGCTAAAGGTAGGATAAATATTCTCTCAAGTTCTATCAACCACTGATACAACTCTACGCATACTAAATGTTTGCATTATCTAGGAAATAAAACTAGAGCAACAATACGAGTACTAGAGATAGTTTTGCATGATAATAAATAACAAGAAAGTAAAGCTAGTTGCTGCAGCAATAAAATAAACTAAACTAACAGAACCATGAGTGCTGCATAATTGTGATAATTGTGGTGGCTTTGTCCAAGTTTTAAATAGCGAATAAATCGGGTTCATTGTTTTCGATGCAGTTTTCTATGTGGGAGAGGCTAAATATACATGTGCTTCACTACTTGGAATTACATGTACTATATGATTGGATTGTTAGCAAACATCCGTAAGTACTAACAATAGATTAAGGTTTCCCCAACCATAGCCTTAAGTTAATGGTGTTCTTACTCCCATACGTGCAACGTTTCGGTTCGCGTCCTCAGGTTTCTGTCACTCCGACAGAACTCCCCCTTCCTTTTACACATACTACAAACCCTATGATGTTTAATCCATGCGCGCACAAATATAATGGACATTAGAGGACTATACCATATAACCATACAACTCTAATGAACCAAAGACGTTCAACCATTCAATCTAAGAACAAAGAAACTAAACAAACATGACATAGATCATAAGATTATAACTTATAGCATCAAACACCATGTTTACATAGAACGATACAGAGGTGTGTGGGTGGATGAACCACTGCATACTAGGAGGATTAGGTGATGGAGATGGCGGTGGAGATGGTGAAGAGGGTGGTGGCAGCGCCGGCGGCGACGCGGGGGACTCCTTCCCTGTCGCCGGTATCATGGGGGAGCATCGTCCCTTATCCCCCTTCCTTCATGGCTTATTGGGAGCCCCTCCCATGGAGATGGGATCCATGGGGGAGGCAAAAACATGGCTTTGGCGGCTGCAAATTCATGGGTGGAGGTTCCTTGGGCAAATTAGGTTTCCTCCCTTTATATAGCTTCTCGGATTCCCGGTACCCCATCTTGGGCTACAGTAAATCGGGATTAGCGGGCCTGTCCGGACTCGGAATCAGCTAAATTTTATGTCCATAACGTTTGTCGCGAAATTTAAAACTACTTTATAGTTGAAGAGTTTTCCGTTTGACGCTGTCTTCGACCCGAAACGTGAGAATCTTCAAAAAGAGTTCTGAGACAGATTTCTGGAAAAATCCCAGTTTGACTCCAACAAGGTTTCCACTTGTATTCTTGGTAATTCCTACACATCAAAGTGTAAAACAAGAACATTCTGCACTTTTTCAACTATTAGTAGGTTAGTCCAAATAAATCATAAACTTTATACAAAAAGGAGTGTCAAAAGCATATTATTAGGATAAAACCATCAAAAATTATAGATACGTTATGGACATATCAAGTTGTCATGAAAAGTATATATACTAGAGTATCTCAATTCTGCCACATCAATGAATCAAGACTTTGCAAGCACTAGTTTTCTATTCTTTGTCCTGCAAGAATTTCAGTTTTTAAGTAATTGAGAGCATGCCAAAGATTTTTATTAGTTTATCGGGATATTATGGACACTCGTGGCATCACTAAGGTTTTTGTTCCTTTTGCATAATGATTACTCATAACAGCTAGAGGAGTGATTCCATCATGATTACAGCTACCCGAGAATGCCAAGAATCTTACCCACTATAGCATTGCTGCTACAAGTGTTTAATCAACTCATAGACGAAATCTAGGAGTTTCCTCCATGAAGATCGTTTGTAGGCCAGTGGATTTGTTGGCATCCCATGAAGTTTGACACGCATAAAGCTATATCATTCTTATGATTAACAAGTCAAACTTTGGCATGCTCACTGACGAGGGTTCAACTCGTCAATGCCCATTGTTATGGACTTGGGTTTTGGAGAAGGAGGGAGCGCTGGAGGCATCAATCAGCTAGCAAACAAGCACACAAGGGTGCAAGGTTTACCTAGGTTCAGGCGTTGTAGAGGTCCCTACTCCTGCTTGTCTGCTCTTGGAATTATCGAAGGGATCGAAGATTACAGGGGTGTGCAGATGCAATCTAGCGAGAGTTGTGCAAACTAGGGTTGTGATTGTCATCCTCGCTTCCCCTCCTAGCCTTTATATAGATAGGCTAGGTCTTAGGTAGCAGGTCGAGTCGGTTACATATTAGGGTTCGCCCTTTGAACTTTCTATCTTAAGCTTCTTCTTGCCTCACAAGCAACCGGAGAGTCTGTGGGCCACTCGAATTCTTCATCGGGCCTTGGCAACGTCGTGGGCTTCTGCCATATCTAGACCGTATATACCAAACTCGAGTACCTAGAGGGTATACCCATGTCAGTAGCCCCCGAGTGTCCAGTGGAATCGTAGTTTCGACTAGAGACTTTATGAAGTCTTTCGAGTGCATGTCTAAGCATCTTTTCGAGTATTCAGTTTGTATCATAGAGATTGTTGATATACGTGCCTGATTTATCTGATGTATCGCTATCAGTTAACTGCCTTAGGGCAAAACAACGCAATCTACTCAAACTCGAGTCCACGGATTCGAATTCGGAAAAGTGTTGGCGTAATTCGACTCAGGCCGCGGAGGTCTTACATGAGTCGAATTCCACTGTATAAGTGTGAGCACTTGACGCATCCGTCAAGACATGTTCATCGTACCTGCTGGCACGGATATATTTCTGGTAGTGCACAGCAGATGCGTTGCCAAGCCTTATTCAGGTCTTATCTTCACGCTGCAAGCACGGCATCCAAAATTTTTAGTCATCACGTTGATGATTCGGGTGGCCTAGGAGATGTAATCTCTTTGTAGGGAAAATATGAGGCGGAGTCGCCATAGCATTCGAGTGTGGATGTTATCGAAACATAGTACGATGTACACATAATCATAGGGTGTGCGGCCAGCGCTCCCTATGGGAGTAACCCCCGAGTGCCTATTCGAGTCGTAGACTCGAGTGGGGACTAAAAACATTTTGCGACTGTTGTCATCTTTAGTTGCTTGTTTCAGTCGAATGTGCTTCCAGCGCTCCGTATGGGAGTAACCCATAGTTCACAATCGAATCATTGATTCGAGTGATGGGTTTGTCTTGAATGCTGATACACCTGCATAAATTTTTTTCAGGTGCGCGGCCAGCGCTCCTGTTAGGAGTACCCCCCAAGTGCTTGGTTGAGTCGAAGATTCAAGAAAGAACTACAGTAGTCAAAATCTTCTTCTGCTGGAATCGATGACGTCAGTGCCGACGATGTGATGACCTCAGTTGCCCGCGTGAGCGGCTTTGATGGGATGTGACCAGCGGTGGGTCCCATTTTCTGACTTTGATTTGACTGGGCGTGCGTAATCTTCTGTTTTAACTGCGTCTCCTCGATTTCTGCGCGTAATAGGAGTAGTGGGTGACGGTTCGTGGTTCACCCTCGCCACGTGTCGATGGCGATGTGCACCACATGTTTAGTAGGGTTTTTGCTGGCCGTTGGATGACACCTGCGAGGAGGTTAAGTAGCAGCGCAAGTGCGGTAATTTTCCCCATCTCTCTTCTTGCTCGTGCCTCCTTCGCCATTGATGTTCTCTATGCTTCCTTGCACGCTTCCTCTTCGTGGCACTGGACCAGCTCCGTGTTTTCCCCAGTTACTTTCTCCGCTCGCATCACCATCGAAAGATGGGCAAGAACAAGGGAGGCGCTGCCACTGGCTCTACGGACACCATTGTCGCCGCCAAGAAGAAGGGCGGCACCACTGCTGTGGGCACCAGCGCCGCTGCCGCTGGGAAGAAGAAGGGCGGCACCCACGTCACCAACGGCTCCTGGCGCACGTCTATCATCAAGTCCTCTGAGCTGCATCTTCATCGTCAAGATGGAGCTCTTCCGCCCGCGGAAGATGACTCGCGAGTGCCTGGCAATGAGGTAATCCCTCGTCCTCATCCAGGTTTCCGGGTGATGTTCCTTGCGTTCATCATTCGAGGTCTCTCGCTTCCCCTGCATCCTTTCTTCAGGGGTCTTCTTTGTTTGGTATCCAGCTGCACCAGCTGTCCCAAAATTCCATTCTCCATATCTCTTGCTTCATTGCACTTTGCGAGTGCTGGCTCGGAATCGAGCCACACTTTGGCATCTTCAAGAGGCTTTTCAAGCTCAAACGTTAGTCAGTGTCTGGTTCGGTAGTCTACGACGTAGGAGGCTGTGGAATCCACGTCGACTCCTCCACCGTCTACTTCGACATCAAGCTCACAGCATATGTCCAAGGTTGGAGAGACAAGTGGTTCTACATCCACGACCAGAAGGCCGACGGAGAGCACTACGGACTCGTGCCCTTCGACTCCGTGGCAGCTTACAAGAAGAGGCGTTCCTAGAAGAACGTCGTGATGCCTGGCGAGTCCGAGGAAACAGAGGTGCTGTATCAGCGTGTCTGTGACCTTGTAGGACGCATAGGCAAATAAAATGGTGGCACCGCTCTCGTTCACACGTGGTTGCATCGCCGCGTTCAGCCTCTGTAGGCTAGAGTCCACCCAATGTACTGCTGTGCTGGTGCGAGCGATGTCACTCGCATATCTGCGGAAGGCATTTCTGCAGGTGAGGTAGAATGAAGGTTGTGATTGGTGACCAAGTACACTGCCAAGGAGGATCTCCCAGGCGAACCAGTCATGCCTCCTTTCGACGCCTCTAACCCTCCTCCTGAGGTAGAGCTGTACTGTGAAGTAGTTTTCTTTGTCAATTGGTATCAAGTACTTGATATATAATGATGTATCTTCTGATTGCAGGACTAGAGCGTGACTGCCTCCTCAGCCCGAAGGAATTATTTCTCACGAAGCAGAGGAAGAGGACGAGTCGGAATTGACTGTCCCCATTGAACAAGAGGAGGGAGCCCCCGAGTCCAGCTTCCACGAGACTCACAAGCGATCCCGTAGTGAGGATTCCGACGCTTCTTCACCGACGATGCCGGAAGGTCCCGCTGCTACTACAGAGGAGCCAATCCCCGCTGTTCCTGCGTGCACCATGGCTCCTCCTGCTCGAAAGAAGCTGCGACTGCCGAAGGAGTCGTCGGATGACTCTTTTGACCTTGACAAATTTAACTAGTAAGCTTTTAATGCTCGCGAGTTTGTTTTTCTCTCTTTGAGGTTGCTTTTTCTGAAGTTGTGTTGGGCGTGTTTTGTAGTCAAGCGGCATCGTCGTCTTCTAACGATGTCCAATTTGTGAAAGAGTCCGGAGTCATAGACTCTAAGTCCAAGGAGGTGTCCGAACGACCTCCTTCTCCTCCAGTGGTGGCCCACTCCGGTGCCAATTCTTGGAGTTCCCCGCATGCTGGGGAGCACCAGATGGTTCCCCGGACGACTGCGTGACAGTTATCTTCGGAGTCCCTGGAGGTACAAGTAAGTGTCCTTTTTATTGTTTGGCAGTCGAATTTGTACTTTGGGTTGCCGCTGAGTCTTTGTTTCCCTTTGTTGTGGCTCATTGTGAAGGAAGCTGCACGCCTTGCGGAACAAGTTCTTGCTATGGGTCGACAGCACGCCCTGCGGGACAATCGCCACCGCGCAGTCGAAGGTTAGCTTTGGATTTTGTCTTTGCCTTCGTGGAAATTTGTCGACTCAATTGTTGTTGTGCCCCGTCTTTTGTAGGTAAGCACAATGAGCTTCTCCGTCGTGTTGTATCCCTCGAAAAGGGGCTTGCTGCGGCGGAGAAAAAGCGCGATGAGGCAGTCGGGCTCTAGAAGAGTCACAGAAGCATGAGGAAGAGTTGCGTTCTTCCAATGCTGAAAGGGAGAAGTTGTTCGAAGAACAACTTTTCTCGATTGCCAAGGCTCTCTCAGGTAATTTTCAGTTTGATTTGTGTTGCTCCCTGTTTGATGTCATGTTGCTATGTTAACACCTTGTGTATGCGGATGTCGCCGGCCTGAGCTTTGACGCCTAGTCCCTGCGTCGCGCCGATGTGTTGGCTAGTGCCGTTGCTGCAGTCGAGGACCGTAGTGTTTCCCTTCAAGAGACGCTGGGGAAGGCCAAGGATGTGCTCAGTCGCCTCTGTGAGGACCCAACTCCCAAGGCTGGGTTAATCGACAATCTTGATAACCTGGTGGAATCCTTTGCCGGAGGTATTTCCAAGGAATTCAGGAACTCCCAGCGGTCTGTCGGCACCACCATGGCACTCGCGATGGTGCAAGCCCATGGCGTGGAGTTGGATCCCGCCGCAATTTCCGAGGCGATGTCTGTCGACGCCGGAGGCCAGCAGGTAGTGTTTGCTCCCTTCGCTGGTAGCTGCGCTAAATATAGGCCTCAACTTATTGAGACAGTCACCAAATACTCTGAAGAGCAGCGGCGAGCGAAGGAAGCGAAGACCACGGCATATGGGGCTACCACCGGCAAGTCCGTGGCGTTGGAGACTGCCACAAATGCGATGAAGCCCCCAAAGCCGAAGTCGAAGAAGCAAAATTCTCCCTAGTCTTTATGTGTAATAGCTGTAGCTTAGCCTTTTTGCTGGACCGTGCTTTTGTCGGGGGTGTTCCCTTGACATTTTATCGAATTTGACTATAGTTCTCTGTTTATCGATGTCTGATGAGTCTCATTTGCCTCTTTCTTTATTGTACCTAGGGTCCTTCGAGTGGTCCTTCGAGTGATCCTCATGATTCTCCTCCCACCGATGAAACCTCGGCGTAGCCGCGTTTAAAGGTGGAGGAATTGTCGTTGCTTTCGCGACTGCGCGATCGCATTAAGCAATTGGAGCGTGAGTTGCCCATCATCCGCGGTAGTGCGGATGTGTGGAAGTCAAAGGCGGAGAAGGCCACCACCCGTGAGAAGTATCTCTTGGAGGAAATGGCGCAGTTGAATGAGCAATTCAAATGCTAGCATTCTGCCTTCTCATCTTTTCTTTTAGTCAGTCGCGGCGATGCCTTGTCTTCACACTTTGCTGCTTGCCTGGTGTAGTTGTTAGCGCTCGTCATCCGCAGGATGAAAAAAACTGGGTGGCCATTCAAATGAACAACCTGAGCCAGGAGCAACTGCAGGCAAGTGGGTATTTTTGGGTGGACCACGACCGTGCAATTGCGTTGGCGACCCTGCAGGATCGTTCTTCTTGATTACTTCAATGCTTGGAGAAGGCGCAGTCGTGCCTCGGGCACATTTACCAGACGATGTTTCCTCTAGATGTTGTCCCTTCAAGCCTGTTGGCCCTTTTGGCGAAGTTTCAAGATATAAGCACGGTACGCGAGTGTGTGCGCGCAACAGCTAGTTGATGGTGTCAAGGCTGCCTTGTTGATGGTGCGACTGCATCCGCCAGATGTGGACATGGCATCCGTTGCTGCCGGACCGCTGCCACCAGAAGGGATGACCTGGAACATGGTACCGAACTACCAAGCGGTTGATCAGTCAGCAGAGGACATCGTCGACTTTTTTGAAGAGCAGACGAATGTTTATCTTCTGTAGCAGTAGCATAGTTTGTATCCTGTACATAGATGTATGAGTGTTGTAAAGTTCGTATGATTGTGTTGGGTGTATATAGTACCCATTGATATGTGAAGAGCTTGCTAGCTTGTGTATTTTTCGAGTGTATTGTAATCTTGCAGTTCCTTTTCGTTAGCCTGACATGTGTTTATCTCAGCACCTTGCCAACCTGTCAGGTGCATTGCAACTGGGTTGGTGTTTATAAAGGGTTCGATTGGTGTTGTGTCAGCTACTCAGGATACTATGATTTGTTCGTAGAACGAAAGTATAAAGGGTGGCGCAGCCCCTGAGTGATAAAATTGCAAGAAAATAAGGAAAAACACAGATTTTTGGGGCACTTAGCTTTATTTATTCGCAGAATAGTATGAGGTACAATGTGTGGCTAAGTAGCCTGGCTGAATAGCCTTGTTTGTAATGTAAAAATGACTAGGGGTAGAAACGACGCAGCTGCGCGACATTCTAGGGGTTGGAGTATGCGACTCCGCTCTTGAAATCTTTAAGGCGATAGGCGCCACCTGGGATTACTTCTGTAACACGTAAGGTCCTTCCCAAGGGGACTCGAGCTTGAGATGCCCTTGTTGATTTAGTCGCAGGACCAATTCTCCTTCGACAAAGGATCTAGGGCGTAGCCTTCTATTGGGGTAGTTGTGGAGGCTTTGTTGATAGATCGTTGATCTCTCCGCTGCAATTTCCCGTGCCTCGTCTAGGAGGTCGACGGAGTCTTCGAGTGCAAGAGTTGACTCCTGCTCACTGTAAGCAACCACTCGTGGAGCTTTGTAGTCCACTTCTGCGGGTAGCACCACCTCAACACGATGCACCAGAAGAACGGAGTATAGCCCGTGGAGCTGTTTGGAGTTGTGCGCAGGCTCCAAAGTACGGATTGCAGCTTGTCTGGCCAGCATCCAGTGGCTTGTTCGAGTGGCCAAAGGAGTCGCTTCTTGATTCCACCGCACACGAGGCCATTGGCCTTTTCAACTTGACCGTTGGTCTACGGGTGAGCCACCGAGGCGTAGCTTATGTTGATTCCCAGGCTTTCGCTGAACTCTTGGAACTCCTTGGAGGTGAAGTTTGTCCCATTGTCCATGATAATGCTATGTGTCACTCCAAAGCGGTAGACAATGTACTTGAAGAACTTGACAACGTTGGCTCCTGATTGATTCGTCACTGGTATGGCCTCTATCCACTTGGTGAATTTGTCGACCGCGACTAAGAGGTAGACATATCCTCCTTGCGAGGACTTTGGGAGCTTGCTGACCATGTCGAGTCCCCATTGTGCGAAGGACCAAGCCAATGGTATTGGCCTGAGTTCTGCGCCAGGTGCATGTGGTTTGTCCGTGAATCGCTAGCAAGCGTTGCAGTGCTAGACGATGTCCTTGGCATCGTGCATGGCCATGGGCCAGTAGAATCCAGCTCGTAGAGCTTTGGCGACGAGGGTGCGACTGCCAGCATGTTGTCCGTAGGTGCCTTCATGTATGTCGAGGAGGACGGCCCTTCCGTCCCCGTTGGAGATGCACCGTTGAAGTATTCCTGTGATGCTGTGCTTGTACAGTTCGCCGTGGATGAGGGCGAATGCCTTGGATCATCGCGCGATGTGTCGCGCATCAGTCGGGTCATTTGGCAGCCTCTTGCTGAGTAGGTATGTGATGTAAGGCTGTGTCCAAGATGGCTCGATCATCATGACCCCCATTAGTCCTTCGAGTCCTGTATCGAGCTCCATGTCCTCGAGTGCCATTGTCTCGTTGGGTGGCGTAGCCCCCGAGTCCGTTGACGTGCTTGCTTTCTTCTCTGGAGCTATGGGCTTGATGGAGCGCTCGCAGATGCACTCAAGGAATACCCCAGGTGGTATGGGGGTGCAGGTGGAGCCAATGTTGGCGAGTAGATATGCCTCTTCATTGCTTTCATAGCCCACGTGCCACAGCTCGCAGCCGTCGAAGTCTCCCTCGAGTGTGTCGTAGAGGTCACGATAGGCGATCATGTTGTCGCTCAGTGCGTTACACTCGTGCACCGTAGATGATGAGCCTCTTGGCGCCGCAGGCTTTTGCCATCTGCATCCCATGGATTAAGGCTTCGTACTCAGCTTTGTTATTGGAGGCGATGAACTGCATTCGCAGAATATATTTCATCTTGTCTCCTTGGGGCGATGTCAGTACAACACCTGCAGCAGCTCCGTCCTTTTGCTTGGATCCGTCGAAGTGCATTCTCCAAAGATAGGACATGTCTGGCTTGTCAGGGAGTTGGTTCTCCATCCAGTGCACGAGGAAATCCGGGAGAACTTGCGACTTGATCGCGTCACGCTTCTCATATGTGATGTCCTGTGGAGACAGTTCGATTCCCAGAGCGCGACTCGTCAGGTGGCGTCGGGATTATTGAGTATATGCCCGAGCAGGGCGTCGTTTACCACCATGATTGGGTGCTCCTGGAAGTAGTGGCGTAGTCGCCTAGCCGTCATGAGGACGCCATATGCTAGCTTCTAGTAGTGCGGGTACCGCTGTTTTGTTGGCGTGAGCACCTCGCTGAGGTAGTATACTGGGCGCTAGACCCCATGGACCTTATTTCTTCGGCTTGTTCCACTACGAGCACCGTGCTGACCACCTAGTTGGTGGCAGAGATGTAGAGTAGTAGTGGTTCCTTTTCACGAGGCATCACTAGTACTAGCGAGGTGGATAGTAGACGCCTAAGATCTTCGAATGCTTCTTGCGCCTCGTTTGTCCACTCGAACTTGTCAGCTTTGCGGAGAAGTTGGTAGAAGGGCAGTGCCTTTCGCCCATTCGAGTGATGAATCGACTGAGTGCCGCGATTCACCCAGCCAGCTGCTGGACGCCTTTTACATTCTTCGTCTTCTCCATGGTCAGTATGGCCTTTATTTTCTTCGGGTTTGCCTCGATCCCTCTTGCAGAGATGAGATACCCGAGTAATAGCCCGGATGGCACGCTGAAGGTGCATTTGTCCGGATTGAGCTTGATCAGATAGCGGTCGAGGTTAGCGAAGGTCTCGCGGAGATCGTCGATTAACGTGGCTTCCTCTTTGGCTTTGATGACGATGTCATCAACGTAGACTTGTATATTGCGACCAAGTTGGTTCTTGAGGCAAGCCTGCATGCACCGCTGATAGGTGGCTCCTGCATTTTTTAGCCCGAAGGGCATCGTGTTGTAGCAGAACACACCAAAGGGCGTTGTAAACGCCATTTTATCCTGGTCTTCCTCCTTCATTTGAATCTGATTGTAGCCTGAGTAGGCATCGAGGAAGCAGAGGCGCTCACATCCCATGATGGAGTTGATGATTTGGTCGATTCATGGCAATGGGAAGTGATCCTTTGGGCAGTGCTTATTCAAGGAGGTGAAGTCCACGCACATCCGCAGGATGTCCGTGTCTTTTTAGGCACAAGCACTATGTTAGCGAGCCAGGTGCTTTCCTTGATCTCGCGTATGAAGTTTGCATTGAGGACTCTGTTGATCTCCATTCCGACATCTTTTGCTCTTGGTTCAGACAGTCGCTGTATTGTCTGCTTGAATGGCCTTGCGTATGGATTCACATTGAGTGAGTGCTCGGTGAATTCCCTAGGAACCCCTGGCATGTCAGCTGGACATGAGGCGAAGATTTCCCAGTGCTCACGGAGGAATTCGACGAGCGCGAGTTCCTATGCGGAGCTCAAGTTGTTGGCGATGAGGGCCGTCTTGGTCGGGTCCGTTGGGTGGACCTAGACTTTCTTCGTGTGCACCAACGAGTCGAAGGATAGGTCGGGTGAACTTGGCCTCCTTAGAGGTGGCAGATTGTTGTCTGTCGACTCCTTCAATCTTGCGAGTTCCTCCTGCATGCCAAAGGACTAAGAGATTCTGTTGAATTCCCTATCGCAGCTGTCGGACCTCTCGAAGCTTCCATTGATTGTGATGACACCGTTTGGGTCTGGCATTTTCATCTATAGTTAGGCGTAGTGCGGCACTGCCATGAACCTAGCGAACACGACACGTCCAAGGATGCAGTGGTATTGTGAGGGCCAGTCGACGACCTCAAAGTTGATGCGCTCTCGCCAAAAGTTTTGCGGCATGGCGAAGATGACGTCGAGGTTGATTTTGCCCAGGGGATATATGCCCTTCCCTGGGATGATGTCATGGAACGTCGTGTCTGAAACTTCCAGACAAGTCAGAGGGATCCTCATCGCATGCAAGGTACTCATGAACATGAGGTTGATGTTGCTCCCGCCGTCCATGAAGACGCGACTAATATCGAAGCCCCCGATCTGCGCCTCGAGTACGAGGGGATAGTGGCCTGGACGAGGAACTTGGCGCGGATGATCGCGCTTGTCGAAGGTGATGCAGGAGTCACTTCCTCTGAGGTACTCAGTGGTGGAAGGTGGAGAGTTTATCGCCAAATTGACTTGGCGAGTGATTGCCATCTGCACTCGATTGGAGGGACGTCCCTTTTGGATCATCCCCATGTTGCCCACGACTCGTGGGTATGGCTCGCCTCCATGATGCTGGACCGGCGCGGCCGCGGGTGGTGGTGGTCCGGGCGGTGGTGGAGGAGCTCCATGTGCCACAACTCCTGGGGCAGCTCCATAGCCCCTATTGATCGCGTCACGATTCACCTGAGCCAGGCCCTCGTGGAGTTTGAGGAACTCGTGGAAATCCTTGAGAAGGTGGCTGGATTTTTTCTTGCCGTCGTGCTTGTCGATGTAGAAGTGCATGTTGCATGGTCCGGACAGTTTGTCCTGGATGGATGTTGCGGGTGCATCTTCGTGAGTGCGGCGCTACCACACCTGTGTGGTTTTCCAGCTATCGTGCTACCTACCGCTGCGATATCCGCTGTTGCGGTTGTCGTCGCGTTTGTCGGCGTATCTGGCTGCGATCATATTGACTTCATCGCGGTCTTCGTAGACGCGCATTCTACGTTTGCCTTGGCGGTCGCGTCTGCGCCCGAGGTCGTCGTCATCGAAGTAGGTGCGGTTTTTCACCGAGTCTTCTCCATCAGCCCACCGATTCGCGATTTCCATCAGGTGGTCAAACGTTTTAGGCTTCGAGCGGCCTAGCTCCTTCCTGATCTCTATACGGCAAACACCGCCATTGAACCCGTCGATTGCGCGGTCCTCCGAGATGTTTTCTATGGAGTTCTTGATGATGGACCACCTCTGGATGTACGAGCGTAGCGACTCGCCAGACCTTTGTTGGTAGCTTATCAGTTCTTCGATTGATGCGGGCCTTTTGTAAGTGCCCTTGAAGTTGCGTATGAAACTATAGACCAGCTCTTCCCAACTGTGAATGGATCCGCGTGGGACGTTGTTGAGCCATGCGCGCGTGGCGCCCTGCAGCTGTAGCTGCAAGCATTGCATGGCCGTGCTTCGACTCCTGCCGTGCAGTCTGACGGAGGAGATGTGGTCCTCCAACCAGATTTTCGGGTCCTGCAGGGCGTCAAATTTTGGGTTCTCCGACGGGAGCTTGAACCCCTTAGGCATTCCCTTCTGCCTGATGGCCCAGCTGAAGCATCTGGCGCCGTAGAGCTCCGTCTTGTCTTCTTCTGAGTCATTCAAACGAGCATGCCTTGCCTGCATCTTGTCGACCTTGCATTGGGTGATGTCATCACGTGCGTCGTAGTCACGGTCATGCTGCCGTGAGCGACGTCGTCGTGATAGATCGTGACTGTCGTCACTGGAGGAGTATGAGTAGTAGTGTTTGTCTAGAGCCTTGCTTTTCTTCGGCTCTGGTGTTGGTTCTTTATCGAGAGCGGCCTCGATTAGCCCCAGGTCTGCGATCGTAGATTGGTGCATGGCAGCTCGCGGATCTCCAGCTGGTGGCTGATTGTTGAGGAGGTACATGGTGGCCGCTGTCACCGCAGCTTGCGGCGTCTTCGGGAGCATGTTGCCCCGCGTATCCACCGTCATAGAGCTGAAGTCAAGGACTTTCGCGGCTTCTACGCGTTCTTGCTCGGTGAGGTGGGCCAGTCGAGATCGCCTTTTGTTGGCCATGTACTCGTTGCCTTTGGAGGAGGATCCTCCGTGGGAGGAGAGCCCAGCTTGCCGAAGGCTCGACTCGTCCGCCGCCTTTCTGCGCGCTTCGAGTTGCACGATCACCTGTTGTTGGCGCTTGAATTCCTCATTCAGCAGCCAATTATATCCCATCAGCATGTCCTATAGTGTGTTGGGGGTAGAGGATTGCCCTGTAGAGCTTCTCGACAGCGGGCCCACTCGTTGTCGTTGAGCTTGATCAACATATGCTCACTGATGTTCTCATTCGACGTGAGTGACGGTTCTCCTCCAGCACCATTATTGACGGGCACGCCGTTGCCACCATTGGTGGGGCCGCCGTTGGGTATACCGCTGTTCGGCGGTCTGGTGTTAGATCTGGTGTCGGTGTTTTCGCGATTAACACCGGTATTGCCCATGTTGATGACGGTGCACATGAAGTGATTGGGGAAGCTGTTGCTCCCACAACTTCCAGATCCGGAGCCGTTGGCTCCATATTCTATGGCTAGGTCACCCAGATCGGATCCGCGACTGTTGTCGCTATCCGTGCTCCCAACTGTTGCCGAGTCGTTGAGCTCTCTAAGGGTGCCCATTGGTGGCGGGAACCACGATGCGGGAGCAATCACGGGTGCCATTGGCTGGTCAGGCATGCGAAGCGTGCCTAGTTGACCAACCTGGAAGAGGAAGCTCCCAATAGCCAAGATGATCCCATAGCCCACGGACTCGAAAGCCGGGCGAGTGGCCGGCGTGTGGACGGTGAAGTCGAAAGCACCGAAGAGCTAGCGAATCTCCACTGTTGTAGAGTTGTAGATCACGGTTGACGGGGCTGAAGAAGCCGCGACATCAGAACTCCCAATTCCCACAAACGGCGCCAATTGACGAGGGTTCAATTCGTCAATGCCCATTGTTATGGACTTGGGTTTTGGAGAAGGAGGGAGCACTAGAGGCATCAATCGGCTAGCAAACAAGCACACATGGAAGCAAGGTTTACCCAGGTTCAGGCCTCGTAGAGGTCCCTACTCCTGCTTGTCTGCTCTTGGAATTATTGAAGGAATCGAAGATTACAGGGGTGCACAGATGCAATCTGGCGAGAGTTGTGGAAACTAGGGTTGTGATTGTCCTCCTCGTCGCCCCCTCCTAGCCTTTA
Organism: Avena sativa; assembly: GCA_916181665.1. Lineage (NCBI taxonomy): Eukaryota > Viridiplantae > Streptophyta > Magnoliopsida > Poales > Poaceae > Avena > Avena sativa. Next base: position 203,743,521 of record OV702290.1, read on the forward strand.
TATAGATAGGCTAGGTCTCAGGTAGCAGGTTGAGTCGGTTACAGATTAGGGTTTGCCCTTTGAACTTTCTATCTTAAGCTTCTTCTTGCCTCGCAAGCAATCAGAGAGTCCGTGGGCCACTCGAATTCTTCATCGGGCCTTGGCAACGCCGTGGGCTTCTGCCGTATCTAGACCGTATATACCAAACTCGAGTACCTATAGGGTATACCCATGTCACTCACAAAAACCGCTAAACATTAATTCAATCGAACAAATCCTTTCAAAGAGAGCTATTAAGTCAATCAACATTTTCAGTGGTGTCAAGTATCTCAAGAAATAAGCCTTCAAGAGTAAACACTACAACACCCAAGACTTCAATTGTGAGACTTTTTCTTATTACAATTGTTTAGCAATTTTTAGGCAAGACTTGGTTAATTACGAGAGCTAAACAAAATGAGCCCAATTAAATACCCATGCAAATGACAATCTTACTATGATACAAAGACTCACTCCACCAATATAATATCTCATCATTTACTACTAACTAGCATGGGTTTTTCAAACTTCAAAAGTGGGGAGTCATAAGGCATAGCTGTCATGTTTGGTTCCACTTATCTCTTCCTTTTTTATTTATTTCTTGGAAACTCGAAGTCGATCACTCTCCTGCAAACATATGAAGACCTTGAGGCGAAAAGAAAAGAAGAGAAAATAAGGAAAAATGGAGAAATCTTTTTGATTTTTAAGAGAGGGAAGTAAAGAATAGAAAATTGGTGGCAAAGCTTGGATAGAAAATTTCAAAAGAAAATAAAAAGAACTAAAGATAAAGTGTTGGGGAAACCAACACGAGTGCTTATAAACTGAAATAAAAACGTAACCTCGAAAAATAAAAGGAAATGAACACCAAATAAAGATACATGAGGAAACTTCCCCAAGCTTAGGCTTTTGAAAGCCCTTCAAATCATTGTGGTGGCGGGAAAAATTCGTTACTCCAGTTCGCGAATTGAGTGGAGAGGTTACTTGTTGATTCTCGGAGGTTCAAAGAGTGGTTGTGCATCCTCTCTACAGTACCTCCAAGTCCTTGGAAATCTTGGTATGTTGCGAACCGGGTTTGTGGCTGCTCCTCCTGATGAGGAACTTCTTGATCCTCCTCTTGGTCCTCATCCTCTTCAGGAATCTCCTCCTCGGGTTGGTGCTCCTAAACCTTCACATCATATAGCAAACGTCCTTCCTCGATAAAGAAAATACCATTAGGAAAAGGTGCGGGGTAGATACGCCCAGCTCCAGCAATATGCAGATAATAAACACCACCTCTCCTAGTGAGCATTCCACAGGCCCTCAAGGTGGAGAAACCAACACGCGTCTCACCTAGTACGGGTTGCAAATCATCTAGATCGATGTCTAGGGCAGTGGCAAGCACGGTGATGATGCCTCCTCTTGTGATTGTCCCTTGGCTTTGGGAGGCTTGCTGCTCCAGGTAGCGCATAAGGATGGTGTCCAATTTGAGTGACAAGTTGCAGTTGATGTAAGCATCCTTGGTGAGGACTAGGATGTCCTCCTTGTTGAGTCTCGTGAACTCATTGCATGCGTGCAAGGTGTTAGCAATAACTTCCAGGATGGTGAATATTCTTCCCCTTGTTCACTCTACTAGTGAGGCTCATTCCATTATAGTACTGATCGGGGGAAGGGATTAAGCCAGTAAAGGATGCACGTAGAGCATTAACATCATTGTTTGGCAAATTAAAGCATGCACACCATTGATCTAATGTTAAGGTGTAGTTGTTGTTCATTAGACGGAAAGAAATAGTATCCTCTCCTTGCCATAGTTTAATAGTGCTTTGCAAAGAACTTAGGAATTCAATAGTTAAGCGGTGATAAGTAGGTACATCATTGTACACAAAGTTTTCTAGGATAGCTCTATTGCAAAGTAAATTGAAGTCATTAAAAATACCAAGTTGGTTCAATATAAGGGGGCAAGCCCACTTGGTGGCCTTCACTTCGCGGTTCTTGATCTTGTTGAAGCGTTCACGATGAGCCTGATCCCTGAACTGTATCCCCATGCATTCCTAGGTGATTGCCCGAGAAGCGCTAGCAGTGGCACGAGCATGAGTTTGGCTCCTTGTGTTTATCTTCTAAACATTGAAGAAAGGCAAAAAAAAACTTTTTGATCCAACAACAGTAAGTATAATATGTTCCTCATCTAAGCACACTAAAGAATCTCCTCAAGATAATAATCTAGGTAAGAAAATCATGGCAATTAGTTCATAGTAGGTCTCACCCTAGATTGATAATGACAATAGATCGATGATGAATTTGCAAAAAGTAATTGGAGGATCAGAGGAGAAACATACCGTAGATCACTTGTGTGCGAGGAAATCGTACGAAATTGAGTAGAGATGAAGATCCTTTGAGGTTTTGAGAGAGTTTGGAGGTAGAAGAAAGAAAAAGGATTGAAGTTTTGGAGTTGGGAGTACCTTCCCGTGCGATTTTGTGGTCGGAGGCAACTATACGGGCGAAACATGTGTTCCAGCCATATAGTTGGCGTTCTGTCAAAATATTAGGTATTCCTCCTAGCGGCGCAGCTATATGACCGCAACTATATGGGAGGAACAAAATGTTTCGATCATATATTTGGTCGTTAAACTGTCTGTCCCTGTGAAAGAAAATTTGCAAAAGGCCTTGATATCTATACGACCAGAATTTTTATTCCCGCCGTATAGTTGGTCATTGAACTCTCAATACATATGAATAGAATTTGTACGGAGGCATTGAAATCTATACAACCGGAACTATATGGCCGGAATTTTTATTCCTGCCGTATAGTTGGTCGTTAAACTATCTGTACATAAGAAAAGAAATTGTACGGAGGAATTGATATCTATATGGCCAGGACTGTACGGCCGGAACTTTTTATTCCAGCCATATAGTTGGTCGTTAAACTCTCAGTACATATTGCAGAAAAATTTCGATGGCAAAGATAACTATATGACCGGAACTATACGACCAGATATTCCCGCCGTATAGTTGGTCGCTAAACCGTCTGTGTCCATCAAAAAAATTTTGTTTCTTCGTAAACTATTTCTTTTCCTATAACTTAGCAATATACCTTGTTTTTGACAGAAAATTGACAGAAAATATTGTCGACCAACAATAGCATGAACAATGCATAAATTCAAGTACTACCAAATTTCTTCTCCTCAATTGGAGTTTTCTAGCACTCTTTATTGAACATAAACTTTAACTAAAACTAAAAACTTAACTCAAACCTTAATTTAATATGGGTTGCCTCCCATGGAGTGCTCTTTTACGGTCAATAGCTTGACCTTAATGATACTTACTTGGGCTAGATGAGTGGAACACCCACTCCAAAGTAATTGGCCTTCAAAGTGATGGCCTCCTTCTCGTCATGTTTGGCTTTCTCCTTCTCGTCAAGTGAAGGATCCCACGAAGGCTATTGCAACTTCACGTTCCCTTCATGAAGGTTAATTAAAGCCTTTATAGTTATTAAGAAAGGACGGCCTAGTATTATAGGAGCAACATTGTATTCAGGCATGTCAACAATAACAAAATCAATGAGAGCAAGACAGCCTTTGATGTAAACTAAAGTGTTTTCCTTAATCCCTACATATTGTTTGTAGGTAGAATCTGCTAGATGCAATTTTAATTCAGTAATTTCAAAGGATCAAAGAGTTAACTTGTTAAAAAGACTCTTTGGAATTGTTGAGACGCTTGCACCTAGATCACAAAGTGGAGCTATCTCATTAGTTCCAATCTTTATCTTAATAGTAGGCTCCAATATGTCATCTAGTTTAACAGGTAACTTTTCAGCGATTTTCTTGTATTCCTCTTCAAGCTCGCGTACCTTAATTGCTACTTGATCAACAAAGTGTTGATAAATGGTTTCATCATTACCTTCACTTACCGGAATTTTGACGTTGATCCTTTTTACGAGATCTTCGATGGTGTAGCTTGGTGAAGGGGCATTACTATAATCAAGTACTTAAGGCTCCTCCCTTTGGATTCTCATCATTTTTAGTTTTTCAACAGGATTGGGCTTAGATTTACCTGCAAGTTTAGCTAGAATGAGAGTTTGACTCTCGGTTATCTTACCTAGCTGTGCCTCAACGATCCTTGTTCTTTCTTGAAGGGCATGTAAATCATGTCTCAAACTAATAGCTTGGTTAGATAATTTACCAAGCATAGCATCATGGTTCTCCGTAATTTTGACTAGAATATTATTTTGTTCATTTTGCGAGTCTATGAAAGACTTAAGCATTTCTTGGAGACTACCATTACTAGTTCCCATATTATTAGAGTTATTTGTAGGACTAGCATAATATTTCTGAAAATTAGAACTGTAACTCTTCTTCCAAGAAGGATTATAATCATTACGAGCTACGAAGTCTATTTCTTCTATATTTGTTTTGGGGGTGGCTCTTACCTAAGTTTCCTTACCTTTTACGGCTAGTATGAGCTCATCCAACTTAGCATTGAGATCTTCGTTCTCTTGTGGTGAGACATAGATCACCTTCTTTGTGTTTGATCTTTCAACATGCCATTGGGCATGGTTGTCTTGCATATTGTCTAGCAGCTACTTTGCTTCGGTAATATGTTTACCCGTGAATGTTCCTCCAGCTACAGTATCAAGCATAGACTTAGACACTAGATTAAGAGCATTATAAAATAAATGGAGGATTAACCAATCTTCCATCCCATGACTAGGATAGTTTCTTACGCATTCTTTCATCCTCTCCCATGCAAGAGCTAGTGGCCCACGTTCTTCCTTTCTAAAACCAGTAATATTAGATCAGAGTTGCATTGTCTTTGTAGGTGGGAACTTTTAGTCATAAATAAAGAAGTTCATCTCACCCATGATGTAATAGTATTTTTAGGCAAAGATAGCAACCATTCTTTAGCTCTTCCTCTTAGAGATAAAGGAAATATACGTAATTTGACCACATCAAGGTCAACGTCTTTTATACGCATCATATCACATATTTTAGTGAAAGTATTTAAGTGCATACCCGCGTCTTCAACTGTAGAGCCTCCAAATTGATTCCGTTGAACCAAACTTAAATAATGGGGCTTAATTTCATAATTATCAGCAGCAATTGCTGGCTGAGTAATAGGAGTATGCAAATAATCATTATTGGAAGTAGAAAACTCCCCAAGCTTCTTTTCAGCCATACTTCCTATGTTTTTGTATTTTCTTAGATTAAAAATTATAACAGTAAAAACATGAATTTAAAGACTAACTAATTTTTTTGGTTTATCAAATAAATACTAAAAGCAAACTAACAAAATTAAAAACAAGAATTAAAACTAGTAAGGTTCCTAATAACCTCACCAGGGTAGTTATTGCTTCCCCGACAACGGCACCAGAAAAAGGGTTGATACCTTCGATCCGAATTACGGATGTAGTATAGTTCTTTTTCCCTAGTAGACCTAGGTTATCGAATCCACGGGAAGCAAATGCGTAGTGAAGTTACTTTAACGGACCTTCAGGAGTTTTAGAATTCCTTTTGTGTTTTTACCGAACCAGTAGCTTGTGTCTTTTTGTTGTTGTCGATGATGGAAAGAGAGGGCCTAGGGCGTTCGGTTTCACCTGTAGCTGTGCAAAAACATCTCATGGAAATAAAAGATAGAAATAAAGTATGCGTGTACTAGTTAGATAAAGATAAATTATGTGTGGGCAGTGCATCCATAATTGCTATTGCCTCCACAACTGCTTATAGCAATAACCTACTAGTCTCATCCATATAAGAAAGAGAACTAATGATATGCATAGTGATGTCACCGTTAATCCCAAGCAAATCCCTCACATACAGCCGTACTACCCCTTCTGTCACTAGGGTTCCCAACCTGCAGATTAGTCATCACTCATACTCCCTATACCTAGCTCAACCCTCGGGGTCTTGGGTACCTGACAAATTCTTAGATTGAGGTAAGAGAATGCAGCTCTTCTCATTAAATTTTTGGACAAGTTTTATAATCACAAGGATGTTCCCTGGGTTCATCTCGTTTGGTACTCTTACTACATTGATAAAGTTCCTCATGCAGAGAACCTATGTGGCTCTTTTTGGTGGTGGGATGTGTTAAAATTGGTTGATAATTTCAGAGGAGTGGCTACAGCCTCGCTTGGAAGAGGTGATACTTTTTTTCTAGTCTGATAATTGCTTGCTTAATGGCAAAATTCAGTCAATGAACTCCAGACTTCCACTTCTGCATTCTTACGCGTTGGATGAAAATTTATCAGCAGCACAAGTTATGGCAAGAGAGGATATTTTGGACCTCTTCTATCTGCATTTATCTAGGCTGTGTATCATGAGTTACATGAGCTACAGGTTATTCTGCAAAGCAACCCCACATCTGAACAACATGATGTCTGGACTTATAGTTGGGGCGAGAAATATACATCAACTAAATTTTCTGCGCTCATCCATGTTCATATTCAAGTGCCAAATGTTTTTCGATGGTTGTGGAAATCCAGTTGTATTATGAAAACCAAGGTCTTTGCATGGCTACTACTACAAGACAGGTTGAATACTAGAGATTTATTACAACAAAGACATTGGAAGGTGACGGACGATACTCACTGTGAGCTCTTCCCTTTGAGGATTCACGAGGATAGAATTCACTTGTTCTTTGAGTGCAATTTCAGTAGACGTGTATGGAATTATTTACAAGTGGACTGGCCTACTCATACTGATTTGCAGATGGTTGTTGCTGAAGCAAGGAGACGTTTTGGTCGACCATTCTTCATGGAGGTTCTCATTATAGCTTGCTGGAATATTTGGCTCTTGAGAAATGGGAAAATTTTCAGAAAGGAAAGACCCAGTTTTTCTAGGTGGAAGTGTCAGTTTGTTCATGACATAGCCCTTCTTCAACATAGAATTAAGGCTAAGTACATGGATGCTTTAGTGGATTGGATAGAGGCTTTGCCTTGATTTGTATATTTATATATAGGTAGTTATTTTCTTTCTTTGTTTTGTATATAAATTGTTTTTGGTTGATAAATAAAATTATGTTGTGGAGCTGTTGCCTCACAGTCCAGGGGAAAAAATCATCATGTCATACAAACTAATACACGATCCCATCTATGATAAATCACATGCACAATTGCTACATGGCTAGGCCGAAGCCCTTAGCCCAAGGAGAATTACTCACACATAGAGTCGACGCCGCCAGATCATCGCAGCTTTCTTGTTCCAAGTGGTGACTAATGACGGAGGTAGCGTCGATCGATTTTAATAGAGTCGCAATAAAACGGTGATAATGAAGAACTAGAGCTAGGTGTTCTTCTTCTCCGATTGTCAGCGGTTCCCCTTGGGGTATATTTAAAGGAGCCGGGCCTCCCCGCGGCAGATACGGGGCTACGGCGCGGGACAGGTCGTCATCTCCGAAAAACATCATATTTTTATAGGCTTGAGCACTAGCTCCGTGATATGAGGAAGCGAAGACGAGTGCTGTCGCCTCAAATAAAGCAGAGGTCAAGCTGCATATCAGAAATAAGAATCTGATGATAAGCAGGGCTAAATAGAGGTAAAATAGAATCTTAATTATTTTCCTTGGGAAATAAAGATAGAAATAGATATAGATCGAGGCCCAACACAAAGTTCGGATTCGATTGACATCTTGGAGATCAACAATCACAAACATTGTAATGAAAATCATAAGATTGATAGTAATAGTCTTACAATGTCGCCAATCGGAGAAGAGATCTACTATTACAAGTGGTGGAGTATGGCTATGGAGATGGAAAAGGATGTGGAGATATGGAGGCGGCTTTCTGACAAGGTATGGCTTCTTCGGGGTCTGGGGAGCACGAGAGAGATGTTTTCCCGTCGCTTGAGGCTTCTTTATATAGGGGCCCTTCACGAAGTTGTTCTGTTTGACCTAACGGAGGCGGCGCCAACTATACACCGGAGCTATACGGTCGGAATTTTTGCTCTGGTGGTATAGTTGGTCATTACGGCGTCTGCTTTTGTTGGATGGCTCCTGGCGGTATTTCAGAGCCATCAGCCACTCATTCTGAGAATGATGCAATAGGCGGCAAGGTTTCAGCATCAACACCTGTTGCTGATGAAGTTGTGGATGAATTTTCTGAAGGAGACAAGTGTAAAGAAGATATTGTTGTTGCTGATGTTGCTTTATCTGTGAGTGATCATGTCGTAGGTTGTTAGGCAGCAGCTTTGGCACTCGGCCGTGATGAAGTTGTGCCAGAAGACAAAGCACCGGACTGTACCACTATTTACGTGAAAAAAGTATTAGAAAATACAGTGGTGCGCAATAATGACAGCAGTGAGGTCCCTATACGCGATGACAAACCATTTTGTGCAGATGCATTCACGGATATGTAGGGCACTAAAGACGCGCTGGTACCCTAGGCAAAGGCAATGGTCCGTGATTTTTGATGGCCCCCACACCCCCTTTTCCCCCCATCCTCTAATAACTATTGTTCCCACAAGAAATGAGATGCACATGTGATGTACATTTGTCTTTGTAGCATACAAATACCTCTTGTATTATAATTGTTAATGTAACCTGAAACTTTTTGAGTATGTAATATATAAGATGTTCCTGCAGTTCTGGTAGCAATTTTTTATTAATGGGTGTGTCCATGTTATTTCTGAACTTTTTTGAGTTTGGAACGTGAACTGCTTTTTCATATATATATATATGTAATAGTGCCTTTATGCACTAGTTCAAAGTATTTTCTCCCACAGTTACATGTAGAACGGTTAACTTACATTCTACTTACAGTGAACTTCTTTTTTATTTCTTTTTTAAGAGTCTAGTGCATTCTCGACTCCTTTTATATCCGCTCTTCCAGCTTTGAAAAGAATAAGAGAAGTTTATGAATCTGTTTGCAGTTCAAGACATGATCCCATTAAAGGGTATGATTTTTTTATTGAACTCACTTTAATTTTTCATGTCTTCTTTTATTATTTTCCACTAGTTCTTTCTATGAACTCAATCTTACTGTGTACTTAAACTTTTTTTCAAGGGACACTGTACTTTTTAAAAATGATGGATGTTATTGCACACTTGGTCAAGTAGCTGAAGCTTTTAGGCCAAATGGCATGTTGTGTTCTTTTGTTGTGTTAGTGGGAATGTACTTGCTTGGTCAGAAGTATAAGAATTCTGATAAGTTGGTCACGCCCTACATTTGTAGTGTAAGTTTTTATATATCTTTGTTATATGAACTATCCTTTTTTATTTCCTTGCTCAAATACTCTCTGAATTAATTATATTCATAGCTTTTTATTTTATTGGAACAGAGGCACATATTTGAAGGAAACCTGGATAGCAGACCATTGAGGAATCTTGTTAGTCTCGATGCAGAAGAGCGCCTAGATAAAAAGAAACAGTGAGCTTTATTTTTTGACATTGTTCTGAACTTTCTTTTTCTGCCTTTTTTGCATTTGATATAGATAATAACTACATTTCTGTCTTAATGTTAACTTTCATTTTTTAACTATTTTTTTTTGAACTGTAATTCCATTTACCCTATTTTCCTGTATTTTTTGCCAATGTGCAAGTCCTTTTTGCTACTTTTGATCCACCTCATCCTCCTGTCCCTGGTAATGTTGGACACTTCTATGTAGTTGGTGTTAACGTCAAACTCGAGCATTTTGAATTGCTTGATTCTCTTTGTGGATAAAATGACCCTGATGCACAGAAGCTCTTTTTTAATAAGGTCTAGAAGGAAGCTTCTAACTCTAAAGGGGAAACATCATATCCTCCATCGATTGATCATTTTAAGATGCACTATGTTAGAGTGCCAAAGCAGGGAACTGCGTTAGTGATTTTGTCAATCACCTTTTGTTTTTTGTTTTTTCTGTGCTTATTTTTTCCTTCATAGTTTCTTATGCTTTTTTATTTTGTTTTCTGTAGAACTTGCTCTAGGTTCTTCATACTACAGATTCTGCAGTCATGGGATGACAACAACTTAGTAGTTTTCAACCAATCTAATATCATTAATATAAGGATGACATTACTCTATACCTGGTTAACTACTAGTGATTTCAAGATTGATCTAGAGGCTATATTAGGTGTCCAAGGAGGTATCTCCTTTATAATTCTCCAAGCATAACTTAATTTTATACATTTTGTATTTCATATGCTAACTGTCTTTTGCTGTTTACTGAACTTTATTATTTTGATCCAGTTTTGTGTTACCGACTATGTTTCTTTAATATATGATATAGGTTCTCCTCTTGTACTAGAGGAAGATAACTTTGCTTTGTTCGAGACCCAGTTCTACACCCCTAAGGTACATGTTATTGACAAATTTGAGTTCATGGACAAAGTTAGTAAGGCCCAGAAGGTTCTCACTCGTCTGCACCCTCGTGCTACCAAGATCAAGAAGGTTGACGCACTAGGAGGGAATACAAAGAACGATGCCCATATAATTGATGATGATGATGACAACAACTTCACTTCCTCACTACCAAGAAGGATCAGTAACAAGATTGTCAAAAAAGGCTGCTGAAATATGCTCTAGGGGCAGCATTGATGAGTTTATTACCTAGAAAGATAGTGGAGGGCTTATTCTCTCAAACAAGAGTCCGACAATTGTTGCTAGGAAGCTTAGGATGACACTGGTGAAGCTTGTTCCTTACACTTTTCCTGAGTTATCAAAGGCAACTGAGCCGAAGAACTTAATTCTGAGCAAATAGTACTTTGAGAAATTCGGGAAGTGACTCATTTATATGTTTGCCTTTCTTATACTTTAGTGAACTTGCTTTTTCAACATTAGTGAACTTTCTTTTTTTAGTGTTTTTGTGCTTTTAGATCTGTTTTTTTACAGTCCTGATTTTTTATCCCATGTAATGTTCTTTCTTTTTTGTGTTTTCACAGGATGCAACTGCTCAAGTTTACATCCCCTAACGATGACCATATGACAATAGATGGCCATTACATGTTCAAGTTATTTGGTCATGGACAAATGATGGAATCTGAAATCATGGACCATATATTTCTTTATTGGAAAGATCATCCAGACATGAAGCGCGTGTTTGATGGTGGGCATTGTGTTTTGATGTCACCATTTACCATTTCGGTGTACTTTCTTTTTCAACATATCTAACTTTTTTACATGTTCTCTCAAATTACCCTTTCTGAACTGGTGTTTTAATATATTCTTTTGTTTTTCATATATTTTTTGCAGTACTTGCTCGATGTGTCCCCGTTCAGGTCAAAAGATGCTGATGGCAAGCTACTGCTAAGGAGTCCTTTCAATGTGAAGCATGTGGCCAGTCAATTCAAATATTACATTAGAGATTCTGAAAACCTGTTGGATTCAAACTTGATAATTTTTATTTGTTCATTGTGTTTTCCTGTTGTTTTCGCAAGTTGCATATGTATCTCAGATTGTTATTTCCTTATCATCTCTCATGTATTTTATTTCTTGTTATATTCTAATCCCTCACTTCAAGGACAACCACCACACTTTGTACGTTATGAATAGTTACACTAGCTCATTGTATATTTTCGACAGTAGGAGGTACAAAGGTTTGAAAACAACCAAAACACCTTACCATGGAGATCATGTGGAAATTATAGTTTCATTTTTCTCATTACATTGACTAAAACTTCTATTTACCATATTATTGGATTTTTTATCTTAATTAATTGTTAGTGAACTAGTTTTTTCTTCATACCTTTTTTAAGTTCACATGTTTATATTTTTGTTAGTTATGTTCTGATGTATGCCTGGTGCCTACTGCTATTTAAAGCAAGCTCAACTATGTTTTTGTTTAATCTAATTTTTTTTCTTATGTATAACAGATGACCAGGATGGTTGCTTTAATGAAGGAGGTGTATGGAGAAGAGGAATACAAGAAAAATAATCGTTTTCAATGGGAAGTGCTTGCACATAAGTGTAATTTCTTTAATACACCTAAGCAAGGGGCAAACGAGTGTGGATTCAATATGTTAAGGATTGCTGCCACGTGAAAAGTTTGTTGAGAGCATAAAGAAAAAAGACGTATGTTTTTCTGTAACTTTTTGCTCACCTACCTTTGATTTTTCGATTCACACATATGCTATTTTTATTTTTGGTTTTTGATTTCTTGTGTTGTCATAACCAGCGACATGTTGAGGACTGGAAGACTGAGTATATGTACCAATTTTTGTTCCACCCTAATAATCAAGTTTCTCAACTTGAATGGCCAAGTGATATCCAAGATCTCATGTTGTTGCTCGGGCTAGCTTTTCAGTCTACTCAGAAACGTATGTCATAAGCTGCCAAAGAATGTGCTTCTCACAATGTAGCGGATTGATTTTGACATGAACAACAAAAATTTCTTCTTCTGTGAACTACTTTTTGTATATTTATTTGATGTAATACATTAGTGAACTACATGTTATCCAAGATCTGGACCAGGTTTTTATCCTGGTGGAAGAAATATATTATTTTCCAACAGTTTTTGTTCACCGGTCCTTTTCTTTTAATTTTTTTTTGTTTTGTGTTTTTTGTGAAGTGAACTTCATTGTTGTCTTATGCTAACTTTTTTCTTTTGTCCATAATTTATTGCATATCCCATTGTTTTATATTCAGAAATGCAACAATAATATAATCGCATGTGAACTATTTATATCCTCAAAATTAACTTCTTTTTTTCATTCACCAAAAATTGGTTTATAACAAAAAGGTTCATAATAATTATATACATTTTTTGTTCATAGAGGTAAATTTTATTTGTGTATTAATGTGCATTTATCTTATTGTTAACTTTTTTAGCCTTGTTTTTATGAGCATTTCTATCTAACTTTCTTTTGAACATTAAATTCCTAATTTAACATAGTGAACTATCAGTCTTATTTTTGCTTATGCCAGAACCTATGTACAATGCATCAATATGCCTAACTTTCTGTTTAATGTTAACTTCCTAATTTAACATAGTGAACTATCATTCTTATTTTTTGCTTCTGCCACAACCTATGTACAATGCATCAATATGCATTACTGTCGTGGTGGTGGCACGGTAGATGCCATGTATAGGCTAAAGATGGGTTCAATGAGCACTAGAGGAATCTAGGGAGGGATACTGTGGTGATTCCACGCACAAGTGTTTGTATTTCTCTCTTGAAGATGATGGATTACAAAGGCTCCTCAAGTTGTTCGTGGGAATGAGACTAGCTCTCTTACTACCCACAACTAATCTCTAGGGAACTCCCTTAGCAAAAATGGCCGATCCCCTCTATGGAGGCCCTGGTGCTCCTTATATAGGGAAGCCCAGGTTACAAATCTAGGGCACACGTGGAGGCATATTCTCCGAATATGCCCTTTGGTAAAGCAAGATGCCCCTTTTTACACTTTAAACGGCTAGTCTGGACTTGCGGCGTAAGCTTCCATGAGCCCCTCTGCGGTGCAATGTCATCCGACATTGGTGGCGTCAGCCAACACTGGCTGCATCACCCTTGTCGGCCATGCCACGCTGATCCTCTCCTATGTCCGCTTTGCTCACGCTATAGTGGACAGAGGCCACCTTTTGACTAGCGAGATTCCTTCCTTCTCCTGGAAGCCAAGTTGTAACCCGGCTAGCGCTCGGCTAACTTGGCCATGCGGGTACCTGCAAACAAGGTAGATCAAACATAGCCGACATAAGTTTTATGCCGGTCGGGTTACTGTTAGGCGAACACCCATAGGGCTGGGTCATTCCATAAGTCGGCCTGCCATGAGGTGACTCGGCTAGCATTTGCTTTGACCTTGCCTTACCTCGGCTAACTCGGCCTTTATACCCTGGCGTGACCCTACCCGGGGGTATCCCCCCAACATTAGTCCCCGAAGCTGGTGTGGTCTTAGCAACTTTAGCTAATAAGGCCACGGCAGGTTCAACCTAACAAGTTTTGTGCTCTCCTCGCCGAGTCATCTTGTAACTTGGCTCTTTTGACTTGATCTTCCCTTGGCTCATTCCGAGTAACTACTCACTGGCTGGGTTATTCCCCCACTTATCTGGGTCGTCTTTCCTTCTCATGTACGCTTCCCACGTCCTACGTGGAGGGTAATCATCATTTTGCCTCATTTTAAGGGCTTGCGCCAGTTACTGCGCCGGTTACTGTATTCATTATCAGGAATAACTGCTACAAACGTCACATCATGGCAACCTCCTCGTTAACTGTATCACCATGTCGCGTCATGGGATCCGCTGCTCCTTGTGGCCCTTTACGTGGCTTGCGTCTGATTGGTTTACTTGGAAAATACACGCCCACTCCGTGTGGCTCCTTCGCAGCGGCAGATCCCACTACCCCTCTCAGGGACACGGTTAAATAGGGGGGCAGGGGCTGCCCTTGGGGATATTCCCCCACTTCGCATGCACACCTACCCTTCTTCTTCCTTCCTTTCCTCGATAGTGCTGCCGCCACCACCGCTTCTACTCCGCATAGCGCCGCCATGGCCATTCTCCCCCATAGTTGTGCCGCCGCTTTCGCGTAACCACACCGCCACGGGGCCTTGTCAGTCTCGCTCTTTGCGCCCGGTCACCGATTGGATTTACGAGTGCAGAGACTTGGAGATGGCGGAGGAGGAGTTCACCGTTGCTGAAGAGCATGAAGAGGGTGGCGAGGCCCATCTCGAGCGAGGAGGTTGGTCCGGTTCCTAGGTCTGCAAGGATGATATCACTTGGCTCTACTAGAGCCGCCGCATCCCTGCCGGAGTCACTTGCCATCTCCCCTGCGAAGAGATTGTTCCCTCGCCCAACCCAGGTGAGTATGTTGTATTTCTCTCACACTTTCAGCGTGGCTTTGGCCTTCCCGTTAGTGATTTCTTCCATGAATTTATTAACACTTTCGAGCTCCAACCTCACCATCTTCCGGCGAATGCCAGCACTTCCCTTTCTTCTTTCTCTTCCGGAGTTGATGGCTACCTCGGCCTCTGGCCCACTGTCCATCTCTGGTTTAAGTTCTTTTCTTTTAGAGCCCATGTTATTCCTAACAAGGAGGCTGACCCCGCCGATAAATCCTTGAACCAATGCGGGGCAACTTCCATTTCTCCCCAGAAAAACTCTATCTTCCCTCGGGTCACTAGCCTTGGTCCTGCAAAGGTTGGGCCCGAACTTTCTTTTATGTGAGGAACAACAATGCCAAGGTTGATCTGATTCGGCTCTGCCCTTAACGGATCGGTGTCCCGGACCAAACTCTATGGGGCCAGATTCCAAGGCAATCCACTGCCTTGACGGTTCAGGTGGAGAAACAGTTCAAGGAATTGGTCGCACTAAACTGCACGGCGAAGACATCATGATTACCTTCATCCGCAGCTGGATCTCCCCTCTCCAAAAGCGTTCTCACAAGCTCTGCCACATGAGTGGTCCTCTTGACCCAAATCGCACTTCCTCCTTCGAGCTCGACTACACGAAGATATTCCGGCAAGTCAAGGCTATCTTCAGGGTGGACAAGGAGTTCAACCAAGATTGTGAGTGGGGATTTGAGAATTTCTACCGAGATAGGTCGCTTCCAGGGGTATGTTTCCTTACTCGATTGGCTATCCGAGTTATGTGGTCTGTCGGATTGTCTCCCTTACTTGATATAATCATATTATGTCTTTAGTACTTCACTTAGAAGACAGTTGAGGATTGCCCCGAGCCGTCCCTTAAATGAGGAAAGACCGTGAGGTTTCTGACGAGGTGGAGCCGGATCCTGAGACCTTCCTACCCACTCCAGATTTGATTTCCAGATGAGCCCCCGGTAAGACCTCTGGTTTAAGTGATTGGACGGACGACGATGAAGACTCTGATATTGAGATTATGGAGGTACTCAATCCTGTGCCAATCTCATATGCCTTTCTCGTTGGTGCTTCAGCTAATCTAGCCGATCAGGTCCACAAGGATCCTCCCCTTACCGTGGGCGACCTGGCTCCTGCTCCCCCCGAGAAACGCTAGACAACCTCTGATGCTGCTTCTGATGAGCCTTCGCCCAAGAAGAGGCAAAAGAAATCCGGCATCAAGGGTGCCAATGTGAACACCCGGATTTTTAAGTTCAAATGCCTGTTATACCGTACATCGCAATCGCAGGAATACCATTTTTGCAAGACATAACAGAATTGATAGCACAGTACCTCATCCATTACAAACCATAATAGTCTTACAGATAGTTGATCTCATGATCAAGTCTTAATACACATCAAAGCAGCGAAAATAAACGTAGTAGAGACTCCATTTTCATTGTCACAAGCAATGCTGACGATGGGAGATGATCCTAGTTATCGTAGACATCCTGCTGTCCGTCCTCCAGATAGTCCTCTTCATAGTCTGGCCATGGGAATAGCCAGGGACAAAGCCATGAGCACTTTTAAAGTACTCGCAAACTATCACTAATGCAAGTAAGACAATTCTAGTAGGAATCCTAAGCTCTAGGCTTATCTGCAATAAGCCAGTTTTATTTCAGAAGTACTTAGTAGTAAAGACCTATTTTAGTTGTCTACATTACTCAAGTGGAAACATAGTTCTCATTTCCACAACCCTGTTGTGCTCAAGTCAAAGTCATATTTCAAGTCACAAGTAATTTTGAAAACATTTGACAACGGAACAGTATGGCCATCCAACTGTCCATGACCGTGGACGTGCCTATTCGAATAGTTTGACACTCTGTAGGGATGGTACACTTTACATCCGTTAAGGATAACCCTGAATCATCATACTTGGTATGCGGATAATCAATCCTAACATTTCAATTACACACCCTAGTATAGGCACCTCCCCTATGAGCTTGGCCTCCCAGCCATGGAAATCCGCCATCCCGGGAACTGCATAGGTGGTCACTTCTTTCACTCACAGTCACGAGGTAGCCTCAGCTTAACCCCTTTTTCCGCGAGGGAACCCATACTAAGACACATAAACTTCCAGTTAATCCCTACGAAATTTAGGTTTTGTGGTTGTACAGTAAAAGCTAGAATAGTATCACATCCGAACCCAACCATCAGTTTTTATTCAAAGTCAAGGCACATGCCTCATTCATCATCATCTTCAAGTCATTGTGTTTCATAACCCATGTCAAAACATTTCAATAGAATGACTCATCATTCTAAGGTTTTCATAATCATTTGCTCCAAGTGTTCCCATCTAAAGTGATCAATATTAGTTTAGCATTAGCAATTATCAATGAGGGTATCACTATTGAGGGGTGCTAATCAAGTGTAACTATCCAAGCCTAGTTCTATGCTCTTGATGGCATCTGTCCTATTTTTCCACTAATCACAAATAATTAACTATTTAAGAAACTTTGGTAAAGGGAAAAATAAAGCTTGCAGGTAAAACTTGGGATTGGTATAATCAAGGTTGCATCTCAATAGCATGTATGGTTTAGCTTGCCTTGGTTGGTATAGTGGTCAAAGTTCTCCTCTTCTTCTTCATAGAATTCTTCCTCCTCGTAGCCCGGGTTGGTACTAGCGTTTATAAATAAATACGAGGTACACAATCACCAAACAATACTTAGCTACTTCTATTCATCACACAAAGACTCACACTAGATGATGTAGCATCATCTCAATCACCACATGGATTAGTGACATGGTCTTATTTGTCTTATTTTGGAAATGCAATTTCTACTCATTGAAAAATACTTAGGATTTAATATTCTCCAATTATAAAATATGGGATCATGTTGACACATGTCATCACCACATATTACAATACTTGGGAATGTGATTTAAAGTAGATGGCATATATTACAAGGTTTAATATTGTTATTTAATATAATTAAAATGACTACTGCATGTAAAACTAAATATTTTTACATATTCAGATAGATCATGGCAAATATCATTTTTGACAATCGGAATCAACTCAAAAAATTTATGGTTGATTTTAGAAAAATATTTGAAGTTGGAAAAGTCACTTCCTTGTTATTTTTACTATGGGTGATCTACAAGTCCAAAATGCTTGAATCCAATGGGAGTGTTTAGAGATTTTCCTTTCCTTTCTAACAAAATTGGAATCATTCAATTTGGTTAAGTGAATCTTCTTGAATTCAATTTCGAAGTCATTTACAGAATAGGATTTTTAAATAAAAGACAAATCTATATTTGAATTGATGGGCGCGCGCGGGAAAATTACTGGGCCGACCCAACTACTTAGAGCACGCGCAGCAGGCTTCACTTACGCTGGCCCCACGCGTTAGTGACTGGTCCAACGCGAAATTGTAAGTTATATTCCTAGCCGCACGATTAGAGCACATGGGATTCAACCCTCACTACAAGGAATGTGCTAACTAGTGACCCCAAATATTGGTCATAGAAAGGTCATAGTAATTCATCTATGACCTTTCTATGACCAAAAACAGTAGGTCACATAGCGAGGGTCACTATAGACAGCTAACGACCTTTTTTTGAATTGGTCATGGACAACTATGACCAAAATAGATGGTCATAGTGTCTATGACCAAACAATTTGGTCATAGGCTATCTGCCCAGTCCACGTCAGCCAATCCTACGTGGAACCTGACATGGAAGCAAATTCAGCCCAGTCCAGTTTGGTGCTTTACATGGGCCAAGCCCAACATTTTTAGCCTTTTGTTTTATAAGCCTAGCTTTTACTTTCCATTTATTTTGTGGGCCAAGCCAAAAACTTTAGCCCATATATTTTTGGTCCGTTGCATTTTGTTTGTCCCAATATTTTCGTTATACCATTTAAATTTACAATAGGTCCCACTTGTCAAACGGGTCCTACCTGTCGGTATTTGTTTCCAACTACTGGTCCCACATGTCAGGTATATTTTATATACATGCTCCACACATCAGATTTCAATTCCACACAGATACATTCAATTCCACACAAATACAGTGTCCACACAGATTTCAATTTTAGACATATATTTTAGCTACCAACGATTTGACAATGAACAACAATTATTTACAATAAACAACTATTTGCAATAGATAAACACATTGATCATTTCAAATAACAGCAGAACAATCTCTATTACAATAATCCCATAGTTCTTATGAATCATATAGGACTGCTTATATCTATAAACTAGCTCGAAAAACACAATACATCCTGGAGCGTATGTACTTTTCTTATAACTTCATCCTGGAGATCTTGTAAGAGAGGAACACCACTCAGTAGCTGGTAAAAACAAAAAACAAGCAAACTATGAATAAGCAAAGATTACATGTACAAGTAGAATGGTACATAATATTGAAGTTCACAATGAAACATGGCTAAGTAACATCATATATTGAACCAGATCCTACTACAATGATGCAACTGTAATCATAGTATAGAACAAGAAAGCTGTCAGGAAGCAGAATGTTTTTATTTAAGCAACTTTAAATACTAGATCACTACCAGTGTTAAATTAAGCGTTCCTAAGAGCCCGCATAAGCACTGAGCAGAGGCTCGCTTAATGGAACACTCGCTTAATGGAACCTTGATCATTACAATATTAACCCAAAAGCAGTATATCTCAAAATTACCCATTTATGAACTACAGAACTTCTAAAGCACAAATATACAAGAAGTTTATAGTGGTACTTTGTGGACATACAACGACATCCTATTTAACAGTGTAAACTAGCTCTGAACTAAACAAGCTGAATGAGCAAATAGTCCTACACATTTTGCTTTTAATGATAGGAGCTCTATATTCTGAACCTATGACACAAGTAGGCAGCAAGTATAGAGTATCACGGTGAGAGTCTAAGAGTGAACTTGGACGTCTCCAAGGCTGGTGTTAATGGAGAGATAGGAGCCATCGCCCATCAAGTGCACGGTGTAGACGTTGTGCCTCGGCCCTAGATCACACAGCTAGTCCAAGCATCACACCATGTCAAGGAGTTCAACCTCACAAAGAGGAGAGTAGACCATTATTCACTAAGCTTGAACAACTGACAAATAGGAAACATCAAACTACAACATAGGTATCTCTACCATGAGCAAATCATTAGAATGAAGCACATATCAGGAACAAAGCATGCAAAGTACAAAATGTATGAATTCGTCTGTGTATATAATTCAACCACAGTGACCAGCAAAACCAATTTCAGATCCTAGATCACATAAGATGCTGACGAATGATGCACCTAAGATTCTTGCAAGACCAAACAAAACAGGATCTATTGTGGTACCTAGGTGAGATCGAGGGAGAAGAGGAAGAGCCCAAGGCGGTTGTAGTGGCAACAGACTCAAACAGGAACGACATCCTAGCGGGCCTCCTCCTGATGCGCCCCGGTAGCGCGACAATCTGCACAATCCCGCACGGACCGAAGGAGTAGGCCTTGTCCTGGATTTGGCGGCTTAGAGTGTGAGCGCCACCCCTCTCCTCCCCTTGCGCGCCCTCGTCCGTGTCCCACGCCCGCGGTAGACATGTGATGCATCTCCTTCGTGCTCCTCATCGACGGCCATACACGTGCTCGGTGGCCATGACTGGTTGATAACCCACAAGTAAGAGTGTGTAGCCTTTTCGATAAGTAAGAGTGTCGAACCCAACGAGGAGCTAAAGGTAGGATAAATATTCTCTCAAGTTCTATCAAACACTGATACAACTCTACGCACACTAAACGTTTGCATTATCTAGGAAATAAAACTAGAGAAACAATACGAGAAAGTAAAGCTAGTTGCTGCAGCAATAAAATACACTAAACTAACAGAACTATGAGTGTGGAATAGTGGTGGTAATGGTGGTGGCTTTGTCCAAGTTTAAATAGTGAATAGATCGGGTTCATTGTCTTCGATGCAGTTTTCTATGTGGGAGAGGCTAAATATACATGCGCTTCACTACTTGGAATTACATGTACTATATGATTGGATTGTTAGCAAACATCCGTAAGTACTAATCAATGCATTAAGGTTTCCACATCCATAGCCTTAAGTTTAATGGTCCTCTTACTCCCATACGTGTAACGTCCCGGTTCGCATCCTCAGGTTTCTGTCACTCCGACCGAACTTCCCCCCTTCCTTTTACACATATTACAAACCCTATGATGTTTAATCCATGCACGGACAAATATAATGGACACCAAAGGACTGTACCATATCAACATACAACTCTAATGAACCAAAGACGTTCAACCATTCAATCTAAGAACAAAGAAACTACGCAAACATGACATAGATCATAGGATTATAACTTATAGCATCAAACACCATGTTTACATAGGACAGTACAGAGGTGTGTGGGAAGATGAACCACTACATACTAGGAGGATTAGGTGATGGAGATGGTGGTGAAGGAGGTGAAGATGGTGAAGAGGGCGGCGGTGGCGCCGTCGGTGGTGCGGGGGACTCCTTCCTCGCCGCCGGTATCATGGGGGAGCACCGCCCCTTAGCCCCCATTCCTTCATGGCTTCTTGGGAGCCCTCTCCCATGGAGATGGAGTCCATGGGGGAGGCAAAAACGTGGCTTTGGTGGCTGCAAATTCGTGGGTGGAGATGCCCTGGGCGAATTAGATTTCCTCCCTTTATATAGCTTCTCGGATTCCTGTCACTCCATCTTGGGCTGTAGGTAATCAGGCCTAAAAGGCCAGTCTGTACTCGGAATCAGCAAAATTTTATGTCCAGAATGTTTGTCGTGAAATTTCCAACAACTTTGTAGTTGAAGAGTTTTCTATTTGATGCCGTCTTCGACCAGAAATATGACCATCTTCAAAAAGAGTTCTAAGACAGATTTCTGGAAAAATCCCAATTTGACTGCAACAAGGTTTCCACTTCTATTCTTGGTAATTCCTACACATCAAAGTGTAAAACAAGAATATTGTGAACTTTTGCAACTATTAGTAGGTTAGTCCAAATAAACCATAAACTTTATACAAAAAGGAGTGTCAAAAGCATATTATTAGCATAAAACCATCAAAAATTATAGATACGTTATGGACGTATCAACATTCCCAAGCTTAGTTCCTGTTCGTCCTTGAGTAGGTAAACGATCAAAACAATATAATTTTTGAGGTGACATGCAGACAACACAATCTTTATCATCATTATTGTAAAACTATTGATAGCTGGGATTAAGGTACTCTACACATGAATCATGAAAGATAGAGTTCTAACAATAAGACATAGCAACTATGTTGTAACATGAAAAGGCACAAACAAAAGATTCATGAATAACAATGCTTTGCAAGATGTTTGTTTGTTTCACATAAAGAAAGCATAATGAGAATGGTATTCAGCTTGTTCCTCATAGAGTAGCAAAACATAAATGCATAGGACACCTTCAAAGTTCATAAGGGTGACTAGATACAAATAGTTTAGGAACAAGCAATATCAAAGTTATGCATCAATCAACAAGTCTTGGGACAATGCACATAGAACTAAGAATAACAACTATGCTCTCTTAATTGGTGCATAAAGATAGAAGGTGGAGACTCAATATAAAAGTGGAAGAAAGGCCTTCATAGAAGGAAGTGATGCGCTCGACGATCGATGTAGATCTCGTTGGGAACCCCAAGAGGAAGGTATGATGAGCACAGCAACAAGTTTTCCCTCAGTTATGAATCCAAGGTTTAATCGAACCAGTAGGAGCAAGGAAACACCCCAAAGGTGTTACTAGCTGAGCTTTGGCAGGGCGCACTACCGGTGCTAGTAGCAACGTGGAGACCTGCACAACACAACCACAGAACATTGTCCCCAACTTGCGATGAGGTTGTCAATCTCACCGTGTTTTGCGGAAAACAAAGGATTAAACGTATCGAATGGAAAGAAGTAAAAGTTTGCAGAAAGTAAACACAAAGCAGTAAACAGTTGTAGATTGTATGTAAAGAAGAAGGACCGGGATCCATAGTTCACTAGAGGTGGCTCTCCTTAGATAAATAACATGCTGGGTGAACAAATTACAGCGGGGCAATTGACAAACACCGAGAAAGCAATACAT
Organism: Avena sativa; assembly: GCA_916181665.1. Classification (NCBI taxonomy): domain Eukaryota; kingdom Viridiplantae; phylum Streptophyta; class Magnoliopsida; order Poales; family Poaceae; genus Avena; species Avena sativa. The sequence continues at coordinate 203,766,308 of OV702290.1, forward strand.
GCATATACTAATCATCTTAACTCCTTTGAGACTTGATTGGGCAATACAACATAATACATAGACCGCCATCCAACTGCATCTATGACTAATAATCCACCTTCAGGTTATCATCCGAACCCCCTCCAGTATTAAGTTGCAAGCAACAGATTATTGCTTTACGAACTGCGTATAAGGTAAACAATACAATTGTTCTATGAACAAAGGATTGTTGTTTTCTCCCTAGTAGCAACAACACATCTAGTACCTTAGAGATTTCTGTCACTTCCCCAGATTACCAGAGGCATGAACCCACTATCGAGCATAAATACTAACTCTTGGAGTTGCTAGCATCTACTTGGCCAAGATAGCTACTAACAACGGAAAGAATGCAAGATCTCAAATAACGAAGACATGATAGAATCAATAATCAATCTGAAATAGCATCTCAATATCCACCGGATCCCCGCAAACACAACATGTATGAATTACAAATAGATGATCTTGATCATGAACGGAGCTCACAAGATCTAAACATGAAAGCACAAAAGAGGAGAAACTAGCCATCTAGCTACTACATGGATCCGTAGTCCAAGGATGAACTACTCACGCATCACACCGGAGGCTTCCATGGTGATGAAGATGGCCTCCAGGGTGAATTCCCCTCTCCGGCAGGGTGCCGGGAAGAGCTTCAGATCTCTCCCGATCTAGGGATGGAGATGACGGCGGCTACAGACTCTTTCGTGGATTTTTTGATCGAGTACTTAGGGTTTCCGTCCTGAGGGCAACTTATAGGCGGAAGGAGAGGCCGAGGGGGTGCTGGGGTCGGCCAGACCACCCCCTGGTGTGGGCCAGGCCTAGCCGTGCGGCCAGGTGGTGTGGCCGGCCCCCAGCCCTTCTCCGTCTCGTATTCTGGCACTTGACCGCTTCCGGAAAAATAGGCACTTTGGCTTTTGTCCCGTCCAATTCCGAGAATATTCATTTTCTGACTTTCCTGGAACCAAAAACAGGAGAAAATAGGCAGCTGGCACTGTGGCTCTTGTTAATAGGTTTGTCCAAGAAATCATAATAAAAGTACTCCAAAGTTGGAACAAAACACAAGAAAGTGGATAAAACCAAGCATGGAACATCAAAAATTATAGATACATTTGCAATGTATCAACATCCCCAAGCTTAACTCCTGCTCGTCCTCGAGTAGGTAAGTGATAAAAATAATAATTTTTGAGGTGACATGCACCATCAAAGACTTGATCAAAGTATTTGCAAAACATTCAAGGCTGGGATCAAAGTACTTTAATCATAACATGAAAGACAAAGTTCTAGCAATAAGCAAAGAGACTATGATGCAACATGAAAAGGCACAAACAAAAGATTCGTGAATAACATGCTTTGCAAGAAGTTTGTTTGTTTCACATAAAGAAAACATAGCATAATAGTATTCAGTTTGTCCCTCAATAGAGTAGCAAATATAAATGCATGGGACACCTTCAAAGTTGATAAGAGTGACTAGATACAATAGTTTCAAACAAGCAATAACAAGTTATGCATCAATCAACTAGTCTTGGGACAATGCACATAGAACTAAGAATGGCCACTATGCTCTCAAAAAAGTGCATAAAGATAGAAGGTGGAGACTCAATATAATGGTGGAAGAAAGGCCTTTTGTAAAAGGAAGTAGGGATTCAAGTCTCATAAAGAGCTTCCAAAAATTATGGTACTTGTAGCTTTCAGCTCTCATTGCCCCTATCATAAGCATCTTGAAGGTGATTAAGGTTAAAGTGACACAACTAAGAGGATATGCTTGACAAGTTATAAACCAAAATCTCATGCCCCTTACTTACAAAGACCGATCCTCATGCTACTCAACTTCAGTCACGAGTAAGCTCTTGTCATTGTAAGTATATGTGTATTATTAAGAACCGCCAACGGGGTACCCCTTGCACATGATACGGGAGCTTTCCCATAGTCAAAATGACAAGGCAAGCAGACAATGAGCATCTCAGCGATCTTTTTATTTGCTATTTGCATAGGTTTTTATTGAGGATGATTCATAGAGTGCTCATTATGGTGATGCTGCAAGTTTCCACCATTATTAGGCATGGCTTAGGCTAGCGGCCCAGGTGTTTCTCTAACACACATACAAAATCAATTATCATACAAGTTCCACATTTATTTCATACCGCCGGGATCCGTAAGCAAAAGAACATAATATCAACGGGGTACAAAGTACAAGTGCAATGCTGAAAGCGTTCCCCATGAAACATGGTTCTGCTAATTTCAACTTATAAAGCGCAAGCATATACGCAACAAAGAAGGACCCAATGGTTCAAGTTTATTAGAGGCAAAAAAGTAAAGTGTGCCATCAAGTTCGTGAGAGCTTTAATCACTAGTTTTCTCATAACAAGTGAAAGGTAGACAAAAGCATGAATATACTTGGAATAGCATAAGCTAGTAGGTAGGTATGGTGGACTCTTTGGAATAACTTGGTTTAGGGAGTTGGATGCATGAGTGGAACTCATACTTTGTGGTGGAGGCTAGCAAAAGACTGGGAGCGACAAACTAAGAGAGCAATAATGGCCATAATCATGCAGAGCAACAAAACATCATTAATAAAAGCATAAAGTGATACTACAAGTTGAAAACTAAAGGATCATAAAGGCTATGGTGACTTGAGATAGTCATAACATGGTGTGAGCATGTGCCAAGTCAACCTAAATAAAGTATCAAAGGAGAATACCACTATACTATGCTTTAATATGCTAAAATAACACATGATTCATCCAAGGCACATTAAGCAATCTCAATTGTTTATAACAAGTCCTTCTACAGCAAAGAATACTAAGCATAAAGCCAAAACAATATCAAGCGTGGCATGACAAAGCATAGCCACAGTCAAAAACGAGCTCTTTTTACCACAAAAGTATGCACTTTCCTACTCTTTTCCAAACCAAACCAAACTATTTGCAAACCAAAGTATGAAAGAGGGGGTCCAACCAACTTATTCAGATAACTAAAGAAACCAAGAAAACTAAAAACCAAAACGAAAACGAAAAAGAAGACGCTCCAAGAAAAACACAACTGTGCATGAAACAATAAAAATGAAGCGTTTGGAAGAAACCTGAGATTTTTATTGATGAAGAAGGGGATGCCTTGGGCATACCCAAGCTTTGACTCTTGTACTTCTTGGATATTTCTTGGGGTGACACGTGTGGCATCCCCAAGCTTGAGCTTTAATCCATCCTTCATCTCATTACTCATTCGTTCCATACACCTGAAAATTTTCCTTCATACAAAACTTCACACAATCTCATTAGCAACATTATTGCACTTAAGATAAATAAGTCTCAAGGTTCAGTTATAACACCAAATAAACTTCCATTAGAACACTAGATACTGTAGTACTTCCCCAAAAAAGCTCAATTCCCCAAAAGAACTCAAGAAGGAACCAAAAAGAAGCAAATACAGAAAATGGCAGAAATCTGTCAAAACAGACCAGCAGGTAAAGACGAATTTTTTAGAAGACCGTCTGTTGCTCAAATCAAAAAGTGTTGAACTAAAGAAAGTTAGATAACAACCTGGTGCAGAAGCACAAAAAATTACAGCTCAATGAGACCGACAGAGCTCTGTCAGGAATTTTTGCGGTGAAGCACAGAAATCTGTTTCGGGACAGCAACTTTCCCAATCATTACTTCACTCTCATTAGAGGTTACTCTTGGCACAAAAAGCAAATAAAAAGGATAAGGAGAGGTTATTACAGAGGTAATAACTTCCAAGACTCATCTAAAACTCTTGGCTTATCTTCCAACAAGTACTTTTCTTTAACGCCTTTAAGTTAGGCATAAGAAGCAAAGAAAGAATCAAGTGTTCTCAAATGAAGAAACATTAAGATCAATACCAGAAATAATTTTAACAAGGCAAGGTATATCATCCAAGTAAGTTATAGAGGATCCTTTCTCAATGCTCTTAGGTTCACTATTCTCATCAAAAGGGTTTGCAGGAACAATCCAATCAAGATTCTTTTCTATGGCATCATGTATTGCTACTAGTTTGAAGGGTATTGGTATCTTAGGTTCCTCCCCATTAGGTTCGGTTTTGTTCATATTTTCTCGTATACCAACCACATCTACACATGATCCTAGCATATTGAAACGTTCAAAAACTTTTCTAGCTTCTTTGGCAACATCATAGAACTCCTTAAACAAAGTTTCTAGAATAAAATCCCTCTTTTCAGGGTCATCAATTTCTTTAAGCTTAAGAAACATTACTTGCATTAAGGGGTTGAGGTTAACAAACCTAGCTTCTAACATGTGAATTAAAGAAGCTGCAGCAATCTCAAAATTTGGAGCAAGTTCTACAAGGGATCTAGCCTCAGTATCTTCATGTTTGCTAACATGATTAAAGAATTCTTCAATATTATCTTTTCCAATTATAGAACCACTACCAATTGAAAAGTCTTTCAAGGTGAAAGTAGGGGTCAACATGGTGAGCTAAGGAAGAGGTTACAACTAAAGGAGACTTAATTTTTTTGTGTTTTTGATAAACAAAGCAAACTAGTAAAACTATTTTTTTTGTTTTTGAAAAGAAAGCAACTTAGTAAAACTATTTTTTTTGTGTTTTTTGAAGAACAAAACAAGCAACCAAAGCAAAAAGAAACTAAGCAAAACAAAAACAACAAAGTAAAGAGATTGGTTATGAGGGACTCCCCTTGTGAAGATGTCCTTGACTCCCCGGCAGCGGCGCCAGAAAATAGCTTGATGCGCTCAACGATCGATGTAGAGCTCGTTGGGAACCGCAAGAGGAAGGGATGATGAGCACAGCAGCAAGTTTTCCCTCAGTTATGAAACCAAAGTTTAATCGAACCAGTAGGAGCAAGGAAACACCCCAAAGGTGTTACTAGCTGAGCTTTGGCAGGGCACACTACCGGTGCTAGTAGCAACGTGGAGACCTGCACAACACAACCACAGAACTTTGTCCCCAACTTGCGATGAGGTTGTCAATCTCACCGTGTTTTGCAGAAAACAAAGGATTAAACGTATCGAATGGAAAGAAGTAAAAGTTTGCAGAAAGTAAACACAAAGCAGTAAACAGTTGTAGATTGTATGTAAAGAAGAAGGACCGAGGTCCATAGTTCACTAGAGGTGGCTCTCCTTAGATAAATAACATGTTGGGTGAACAAATTACAGCAGGGCAATTGACAAACACCGAGAAAGAAATACATGCATATACTAATCATCTTGACTCCTTTGAGACTTGATTGGGCAATACAACATAATACATAGACCGCCATCCAACTGCATCTATGACTAATAATCCACCTTCAGGTTATCATCCGAACCCCCTCCAGTATTAAGTTGCAAGCAACATATTATTGCTTTACGAACAACGTGTAAGGTAAACAATACAATTGTTCTATGAACAAAGGGTTGTTGTTTTCTCCCTAGTAGCAACAACACATCTAGTACCTTAGAGATTTCTGTCACTTCCCCAGATTACCAGAGGCATGAACCCACTATCGAGCATAAATACTAACTCTTGGAGTTGCTAGCATCTACTTGGCCAAGATAGCTACTAACAACGGAAAGCATGCAAAATAACAAAGACATGATAGAATCAATAATCAATCTGAAATAGCATCTCAATATCCATCGGATCCCCGCAAACACAACATGTATGAATTACAAATAGATGATCTTGATCATGAACGGAGCTCACAAGATCTAAACATGAAAGCACAAAGGAGGAGAAACCAGCCATCTAGCTACTACATGGATCCGTAGTCCAAGGATGAACTACTCACGCATCACACCGGAGGCTTGCATGGTGATGAAGAAGGCCTCCAGGGTGAATTCCCCTCTCTGGCAGGGTGCCGGGAAGAGCTTCAAATCCCTCCCGATCTAGGGATGGAGATGACGGTGGCTACAGACTCTTTCGTGGATTTTTTGATCGGGTACTTAGGGTTTCCGTCCCGAGGGCAACTTATAGGCGGAAGGAGAGGCCGAGGGGGTGCTAGGGTCGGCCAGACCACCCCCTGGTGTGGGCCAGGCCTGGCCGCGCGGCCAGGTGGTGTGGCCGGCCCCCAGTCCTTCTCTGTCTCGTATTCTGGCACTTGATCCCTTCCAGAAAAATAGGCACTTTGGCTTTTGTCCCGTCCAATTCCGAGAATATTCATTTTCTGACTTTCCTGGAACCAAAAACAGTAGAAAACAGGCAGCTGACACTGTGGCTCTTATTAATAGGTTAGTCCAAGAAATCATAATAAAAGTACTCCAAAGTTGGAACAAAATACAAGAAAGTGGATAAAACCAAGCATGGAACATCAAAAATTATAGATACATTTGCAATGTATCAGGAAGCAGGGATTCAAGTCTCATAAAGAGCTTCCAAAAATTATGGTACTTATTAGCTTTCAGCTCTCATTGCCCCTATCATAAGCATCTTGAAGTGATTAAGGTTAAAGTGAACAAACTATGGAGTATATGCTTGACAAAAGTATAAGTTGGAAATCTCATGTCCCTTGAATACGAGGGCCGCTCCTCATGCTACTCAAGTTTAGTTACCGGTAAGTTCTTGTCATAGTAAGTACATGTGTATCATAGAGAACCGCCAACGGGGTACCCCTTGCCCGATGATACGGAAGAATCACCATATCAAAATGACAAGGCAAGCAGACAACGAGCATCTCAGCAATCTTCTTATTTACCATGGGAAAATGGTGCTTTTTTCTCTCTTTCCTCTTTTCTCATCTCTTTTTTTATAAGAAGAATGGTTTATAGATTTCTCATTATGGTTACGCTGCAGGTTTCCACCATGATTAGGCATGGATTAGACTGGCAGCCCAGGCGTTTCTCTAACACACATACATAACCCCATGGACTTACAAGCTCCCCTTTCATTTCACACCGACGACATCCATAGACAAAAGAGTATGATATCAACTAGGTACAATGTACAAGTGCAATGTTGAAAGCGTTCCCCATGACAACATGGTTCTGCTAATCCCCAACATATAGGTGCAAGAATATATAACATAATGACACAATGGTTCAAGTTTATTAGGGGCAAGAAAAGTAAAGTGTGCCATCAAGTTTGTGAGAGCTTTAATCACTAGTTTTATCATAACAAGTTTAATTCGGAAGGTAGATACAAGCATGAATATACTTTGAATAGCAAATGCTAATAGGTAGGTATGGTGGACTCTTTGGAATAACTTGGTTTTATTTGGAGTTGGATGCATGAGTGGAACTCATACTTGGTTATGGAGGCTAGCAAAAGACTGGGAGCGACCAAATAAAAGAGCAATAATGGCCATAATCATGCAAAGCGACAAAACATCATTAATTAAAGCATAAAGTGATATTACAAGTCGAAAACTAAAGTATCATAAAGGCTATGGTGACTTGGGATAATCATAACATGGTGTGAGCATGCACCAAGTCAACCCAAATAAAGCATCAAAAGAGAATACCACAATACTATGCTTTAATATGCTAAAACAATGCATGATTCTTTCAAGGCACATTAAGCAATCTCAATTGTTTATAACATTTCATGCTACAGCAAAAATCACTAAGCATAAATCCAAAACAATATCAAGCATGACATGACAAAGCATAGGCCACCGTAAAAAACGAGCTCCTTTTACCACTTAAGCATGCACTTTTCCTACTCTTTTCCAATCCAAACCACACTTATTTGAAAACTAATGTATGAAAGAGGGGGTCCAACCAACTTATTCAAGCAAACTAAGCAAACCAAGCAAACGAAAACAAAAAACAAAGACGCTCCAAGAACAACACAATTGTGCATGAAACAATAAAAATGAAGTGTTTGGAAGAACCTGAGATTTTTATTAATGAAGAAGTTGACGCTTGTACTTCTTAGATATTTCTTGGGGTGACACGGGGTAGCATCCCCAAGCTTGAGCTTTAGTCCATTCTTCATCTCATTATATCATTCTTTCCTTAACACCTAAAATTTTTCTTCATACAAAACTTCACATAATCTTCATTAGCAACATTAGTGTACTCAAGATAATAAGTCTTTGGGTTCAGTTTCAACACCAATAAAACTTCCATTAAAACAGAAGCTACTGTAGCACTTCCCTTAAAAAGCTCAATTCCCCAAAGAGAACCCAAAAAAGAATCAACAAGAAGCAAATGCAAATAATGGCAGAAATCTGTCAAAACAGACCAGCAGATAGAAACCAATTTTTTTGAAGACCTTATGTTGCTCAAATCGAAAAGTGTTGAACTAACAAAAGTTGGATAACAACCTGGGGCAGAATCACAAACAATTACATCTCAAACCGACGTACAAAGATTTTACACGAATTTTTACAGCAAGCACAAAAATCTGTTTTGGGATAGCAACTTTCCCAAGCATTACTTCTCTCTCATTAGAGGTTACTCTTGGTACAAAAAGCAAATAAAAAGGATAAGGAGAGGTTATTACTGAAGCAATAACTTCCAAGACTCAACTAATACTTTTGGGTTATCTCCGAATAAGTACTTTTCTTTAATGCCTTTAAGTTAGGCATAGGATCAAGATTCAAGTATTTTCGAATGAATAAGCATTAAGATCAATACCAGAAATATCTTTCTTTTTCAAGGCTTCATGCATTCCTACAAGTTTTTAACTAAAAAGATTCCATGGAAAGATTTGTTTTGGTTTCATAGGCATGAACACAAGTGTTCAAGGTCGACCCCCACTTAACCATTACTCATCTTTCCAATCACTTTCTTTTTTTAAAACATTTTTAGGTAACAAGTACAACTAATTTTTTTGTAATTCACATTCCCTATCCATACTAAGATAGAGAACAACTTAAAACTGAAAGTAAAACCTACTTAGAGATAATGCAAAGAAGTGCACACAAGAATATTCACCCACACGCTATTGCTCTCCGACAACGGTGCCAGAAAAGGTCTTGATCACCCACAAGTATAGGGGATCGTGTGTAGCCTTTTCGATAAGTAAGAGTGTCGAACCCAACGAGGAGCTAAAGGTAGGATACATGTTCTCTCAAGTTCTATCAACCACTGATACAACTCTACGCACACTAAATGTTTGCATTATCTAGGAAATAAAACTAGAGCAACAATACGAGTAATAGAGATAGCTTTGCATGATAATAAATAACAAGAAAGTAAAGCTAGTTGCTGCAGGAATAAAATACAATAAACTAACATAACCATGAGTGTGGAATAGTGGTGATAATTGTGGTGGCCTTGTCCAAGTTTAAATAGCGAATAGATCGGGTTCATTGTCTTCGATGTAGTTCTCTTTGTGGGAGAGGCTAAATATACATGTGCTTCACTACTTGGAATTACATGTACTATATGATTGGATTGTTAGCAAACATCCGTAAGTACTAATCAATGCATTAAGGTTTCCCCAACCATAACCTTAAGTTTAATGGTCCTCTTACTCCCATATGTGTAACGTTCCGGATCGCGTCCTCAGGTTTCGGTCACTCCGGCAGAACTTTCCCCCTTCCTCTTACACATACTATAAACCCTATGATGTTTAATCCATGCACGCACAAATATAATGGACACCAAAGGACTGTATCATATCAACATACAACTCTAATGAACCAAAGACGTTCAACCAATCAATCTAAGAACAAAGAAACTACGCAAACATGACATAGATCATAGGATTATAACTTATAGCATCAAACACCATGTTTACATAGGACGGTACAGAGGTGTGTGGGAGGATGAACCACTGCATACTAGGAGTATTAGGTGATGGAGATGGCGGTGAAGATGGTGAAGTGGGCGGTGGCGGCACCGCCGCGGGGACACCTTCCCCGCCGCCGGTATCATGGGGGAGCACCGCCCCTTAGCCCCCATTCCTTCATGGCTTCTTGGGAGCCCTCCTCCATGGAGATGGGATCCATGGGGGAGGCAAAAACGTGGCTTTGGTGGCTGCAAATTCGTGGGTAGAGATGCCCTGGGCGAATTAGGTTTCCTCCCTTTATATAGCTTCTCGGATTCCCGTCACCCCATCTTGGGCTGCACTAAATCAGGCCTAAAAGGCCCGTACAGACTTGGAATCAGCTAAATTTTATGTCCAGAATGTTTGTCGTGAAATTTCCAACAACGTTGTAGTTGAAGAGTTTTCCGTTTGACACCGTCTTCGACCAGAAACGTGACCATCTTCAAAAAGAGTTCTGAGACAGATTTCTGAAAAAATCCCAATTTAACTGCAACAAGGTTTCCACTTGTATTCTAGGTAATTCCTACACATCAAAGTGTAAAACAAGAACATTGTGCACTTTTGCAACTATTAGTAGGTTAGTCCAAATAAATCATAAACTTTATACAAAAAGGAGTGTCAAAAACATATTATTAGCATAACACCATAAAAAATTATAGATACGTTATGGACGTATCACTGGTGAAGGGGAGGGATGGACCACCCTCAGGTGCGGTGGCGTATGCATTGAGAGAGAGGGATACTAAGAGAGGGACCGAGATATAGAAGAAAAAGGGGACATGAGAGAGGGAGTGGGGGAAGTTACCGGATCCGAAGCGGGAAAGGAAGGTGCTCCTATTGCCGCCAGGAGGAACTGCGAACACCGTCCATGGCGTGCTTGTTGCCATTGTCCACGGTAGCGATGCAGTGAGGCGAGCTCGATGGAGCGCCAGGCAGTAACGCACGCGCGCGCCGGCGAGCAAGACCACCATGACGCCGCCGGATCTCATCCCGCATGGTGTCTTGCCATGGCAGGCTGCGGTGGCTGGCTAGGAAGGAGGCGGAGGCAGCGACATCATAGGTGTGGGCGATGGGAAGCAGAGAGATAGAGGCGCCCGCGGGATTAGGGTTTGTGTGGGCCGCGAAGGAGGAGAAGTGGTGGCGGGGTCGGGCACGTGAGGGGATTAGGGTCGCGTTTGGGTGGATGTGTGTTGGTGGAATTTACAAAAATTCCCGTGATAACTTCTCTGGTGCAATACTGGGAATACCAGGGTGTTTCGGTCTATTCAAGTCAAAATTATGAGAGCCGGGAGAAACTGGTGCTGCAACTTCAGAGTGTTGGATGGAGGCATCAACGGCTGAGATCTCATTCGGTGGGTGCTCTGTGGGTAGACTGTCTTTCTCTTCTGATTGGTTGACTTTGTTCTATAGGTTTTAGGGTTTCGTAGAGGTTAATTAAAGGGGTTAAAAAGTCCATGGCATTTCCTGTTGTATATTTTGTGAAAATGTGCCCATATTGTGCATACATGTGAATCTTGGAATGGCAAACAACGTTGCAGGAGAAAGTTTTCCTTTTCGTCGCTCAAAATATGCATTTTCCATTTTTCGAGTGCTAAAAACGGATAGTTTTGTGAAACAACTACCAAATGAAAGTTTCAAAATGGTACCACCCTATTTTTCAAAAATACTAGACCATCTTACATGGACAATGTACCAAGTAGGATATCTCAAACCTTTCCGTCCAGCCATGGCGAAAAAGACAAATTTGTGCCGAATTGGCAGGAAGTGGGTCCGATTTGAACTACAACTAGATGATCTAATGCTCATAATTTTTTGAAAAATCATTTTTAGACTCACAATATGATGTTTCTTCAAAGATCCAATGCAAGTTTAGAGAGGATCATCCCCTATCTATGAACCTTTGTGCCCACCATTTTGACCATAGTTTGAAATGGGCATGAAAAATTCAAAAACGGTCCAAACAATGTAAAACCTTCGCGTCGTGTCATATTATGTGCCATATTTTTAAGAAAAAATACCAAACTTGGTATATTGCGAACATCTTGAAAAAACCTTCACAGAAATGACCTATCATGTTCGAGGTTTCATGGCTTTTAGGTCAAACAACCAATGTTATGGCCATAATTGTGACATAGTTTGTGATAATGTGCTCATATTGTGCATTCATGTGCATCTTGGGATGGCAAACAATGTTGCAAGAGGAAGTTTTCCTTTTTGTCCCACGGAAAATGCATTTTCCATTTTCTAAGTGCCAAAAATGGGGCTTTTTGTGAAGAAACCACCAAATGGCTAATTCATAATGCTACCGCCAGATTTTTCAAAAATACTAGACCACCTTACATGGACAATTTACCAAGTAGGATATCTCAAACCTTTCTGTCCACTCATGGCGAAAAAGACAAATTTGTGCTGAATTGGTAGGAAGTGGGTCCGATTTGAACTACAGCTAGATGATCGAATGCTCATAATTTTTTGAAAAAATCATTTTTAGACTCACAATATGATGTTTATTTAGAGATCCAATGCAAGTTTAGAGAGGATTATCCCCTATCTATGAACCTCCGTACCCACCGTTTTGACCATAGTTTGAAACAGGCATGAAAAATTCAAAAACGGTCCAAACAATGTAATACCTTCGTGTGGTGTCATATTATGTGACATATTTTCAAGGAAAAATACCAAACTTGGTATATTGCGAACATCTCGAAAAAACCTTCACGGAAATAACCTATCATGTTCGAGGTTTCATGGCTTTTAGGTCAAACGACCAATGTTATGGCCAGAATTGTGACATAGTTTGTGATAATGTGCCCATATTGTGCATGCATGTGCATCTTGGGATGACGAATAATGTTGCAGGAGGAAGTTTTCCTTTTTGTCCCACGGAAAATGCATTTTCCATTTTCTGAGTGCCAAAAACGGGGCATTTTGTGAAGCAACCACCAAATGGCTAATTCATAATCCTACCGCCACATTTTTCAAAAAATACTAGACCATCTTACATAGACAATGTCCCAAGTAGGATATCTCAAACCTTTCCGTCCACCCATGACAAAAAAGATAAATTCGTGCCGAATCATAGGAAGTGGGTCCGATTTGACCTATAGCTAGATGATCTAATTCTCATAATTTTTGAAACAATCATTTTTAGACTCACAATATGATGTTTCTTCAGAGATCCAATGCAATTTTAGCAAGGATCATCCCCTATCTATGAAACATAGTTTGAAACTGGCATGAAACATTCTAAAACGGTCCAAACAATATAAAACCTTCGTGTGGTGTCATATTATGTGACATATTTGCAAGGAAAAATACAAAACTCGGTATATTGCGAACATCTCGAAAAAACCTTCACAGAAATGACCTATCATGTTCGAGGTTTCATGGCTTTTGGGTCAAACGACCAATGTTATGGCTAGAATTGCGATATAGTTTATGATAATGTGTCCATATTGTACACACATGTGCATCTTGGGATAGCGACCAATGTTGCAGGAGAAAGTTTTCCTTTTCGTCAAACAGAAAATGCATTTTCCATTTTCCGAGTGCCAAAAACGGGGCGTTTTGTGAAGCAACCAACAAATGGTTAATTCAAAATGCTAACACCATATTTTTCAAAAATATTAGACACTCTTACATAGACAATGTCACAAGTAGGATATCTCAAACCTTTTCGCCCATCTCTGGCAAAAAAGACAAATTCGTGCCGAATCGGTAGGAAGTGGGTCCGATTTGAACTATAGGTACATGATCTAATGCTCATGATTTTTTGCAAAAATCATTTTTAGACTCACAATATGATGTTTCTTCATAGATCCAATGCAATTTTTAGACAAATATGAATTTTATTTGACTCAATTTGGAGTTATGAATAAAAAAGATACAAAAAGGGATTTAAAAAGGGAAAAAGGGGAAAAATAGCTAGAGGCGTCGTCGGCCCAACCCAGCAATACGTGCATGCTGGCACACTAGAGTCGGCCCAAGGAAGCCCAGGAGCAGGCCGAGCAACCTCAGGTCGGGGGCCGCCTTTTCCTGAGGCCCAAACCTAGCAGACAAACAATATCACTTATATGTATCGTGTGCTAATCTATCAGCGAAGGAAGCTGTGGTCAAGTGGTTAGCAATGTAGCAATGGAGTGAGGGCGCGCGGGTTCAAGTCCTTCCCCCACTCGTTCTTCTTTTTGCGATTTAATTCCTGTTGAGCGGGGTTGGTGGTGGGGAGAACGAGCGGGGCCACAATTGGTGGTGGGTCCTGTTTACAGTCCGTGGTGGGTGCTACGCTGGGCCTTCTTGTCAGCCCAAACATTCTTTCCTGGTCAGCATGGACACGTCGGTAGGAATTAACACATGGATATAATATGTAGGCAAAAATTAACATGTGGACATGACACATAGGCCAAACTGCTTAGTTGGCAGCCTAGTTGTTTGAATGAATCATGTATCAGCATAACAACCATTTAAATTGATCATAGTCATCCAAAATTAAGGTCACAGACTAGCGATATCTATGCTATGACCAACTGGGGTAATCAAGGTATGACCTTCCTGATGAAAATGGTCATAGTTTTTCAGGGTTTGGACCCTCCCAAATGGCCTACGACCAGTTGGTTCGAAATGGTCATAAATCTGTGACCAAAAAATTCAGGGTCGTTAAGAAAAGGTCACTAGTAAACACATTTCTTGTAGTGCCTAACTCTACGACAGGGGTCGTCGGGGGCTTACCAGGGCTGCAGCTAGGTACGGCGATTCAAATGGTGGTCGTGGCAGCTCCTGGGCGCCTCCTAGCGCTGGCTCTGTTCCGCCACTGCTACAACAAACTCCGGTGCAATTCTGGTGCTGCTGGCTTCGGCTTGCTCCGGGGATGGGTCAGAGAGGTTGCTGGGTGAGAGGGGAGTCGAGTGGGGTGTGTTTTGAGGCAAGGGGAGGGGTCTATATATACCCCAGCGAGAGGAGCATCGGGACATGGTTCGGACTCATCGTCGACGTTGTTATAGTAAGCTATGGGCATGGTGGAGGGGGGTAGGCTGAGGCAGTGCTCCTTGGCGAGTGCATTGATGCAAGGGGGAGCGAGGCGCGGTGTGGTTGCGCGGGATTTCTCGGCGCACTAGCGCGCGTCTCGGCATGCCAGACAGAGAAATGGGCGCGGCTGCGCTGGCGTCTCCACGGGATGGCGTTGGTCGAGGTGTACATGAGAGGGTGCGGTGAGGTCACGGCTAGCTCCTAGATGTTATGGGCGAGTGCGGTGAGGCGTGTAGCATCGAGTCCATGTCGGGGTGGCATGGTGAGATCGGGTACGATTTGGCACTGGTCAAAGGGTCGAGTGAGCGAGGCTTAGCTGCACGGGCTTGTACTGGGGTGAGTACGGGCTAGTTGTGGAGGCCGAGTGAGGTACAAAGATGATGACAAGAATGATCTAAACAGTGTGGAGTAGCTAGCTCTATACTGTACTCATAAGGTGTTTGATCAAATGGCCGCAAGAGAAAAAGATTTGAATTGTCAAATTATATTTAGTGGGTTTGCTAATCATAAGCTTTAGAGTCTCTGGTTGCAAGGATTGGTCAAGTGGAGAAGGTTTTGATGGTTTTTGAAAAGTTGCTATCTTGATACATGAGACATATTCAATTTTGAGAAGTCCTCTAAATGAATTTGAATTTGTTCTGGTAAGTTTTGAAAGCCCACTTGTGTTCATTGTCACTTGGTCTAGCAAGGTGAGAAAATAAATGGAATTGTTTCTGGTTGAAATTATTTAATAGAGTTGCTCCAAATGAGCTAGGTGTTAACATTTGCAAAAGTGACCATTAGCATATATGCTTTATATTTTTATTTTCTTTTGCTTTGGTTTGGTTTTGATTTGACCTAGATGATCTTGTTGTGATCTTTAAATCAATTCTCATCATTTATAACAAATAGAACATGGCATATCATGCATTCACACATCATTAACAAACACACACTTGCATTCACAGTTGTTTAAGATTAAAAGTTTTTCTTAACCCTAATTTTGGTTGCTTGGAAATTGATATCCTCATTTTAATATTTTTGAGATGTTACAGCCAATAAGTTGGTACCCAAGGCCACTGTATAGAGAGCTCCCAAGCCCCGGGAACCTCCAATCTCAGCCGAGTAAGTCATTTTTCCTTCGTCGTCCATTTCCGGATTATGCTTCATTATCTTTGCACATTACTTGTCTTTCTTTCTCCTTTTTATTTTGTTGTTCGCTGTCTGATTAGGCATGGCTGCTAGGGAGATCCCCCAGAGTGGTCCCAGCATCACCTCTCCTATCCGAAGTGCTCCATCTCCCCTCCCCCACCCCGCGATGATGATGTTCGCCCGCTGAGCCCTATCCAAGAGAGCTCAGTGGCCGCTCCGGATCTAAGCCCACCTCCTCACGAGGAGGGAAATTTTGGTGTGGAAGGAAGTGGGGCTACCAAGGATACGGCTATGCCAGATCTCCCCAGCTCCTCTTCAGTTCAGCCGCAACCCGCCATCACATAGGTGCCAGTTTCATCGGCACCGACCCAAACCTCTTCTTCTACAGTACCAGCGTCAGCAGGAGCATCAGCTCCAGCACTAGTGTAATCACCAGTACCAGCACCAGCAACAACACCAGTACCAGCAGCAACACCAGCACCAGCATCAGCGCCAGCACCAGAAGCAACAACAACACTAGCGCCATCACCAGTGCCCAAAAAGCCTCAAGCAACTGCCTCTAGATCAACTCCTTCCATTAAGGACATATTCCAACCAGCATCTCAGGCTCAATCTGGATCGCAAACTTCGGCTCCTCTATAGCGGCCCAAGCCCGGCAGCAAGGGCAAGAAGGTTGCCGAGGTTGCCAAAGACCCAGCCTCCAAGGGCACTAACATAGAGTCTAGACAGCGTACACTCGCGTCCATGACTAAGAAGGGTAGCGCCGTCTCCGGGTCATCTGGCACTGAATCTGACGGTAGCAAGCAGCTTACCTTGCACAGCAGTCTAGCTGCTACCCCGATCGCGAGGCGAGAGGCCCATGCCAAAGGTCTGGTGACGAGTCAGGTGCTCAGCAGGGAGATTTATAACCCGACGCTCATTGAATATGTCAATAATTGGAACGACGCCGAGTTTATCAATCCCCAAGATGATCTTTCAGAGAAGTTTGGTCTGGCTGAGTTCAATGCCTAGAGGAACACTACCACCAAGGCCATCTCTTTTGCTGGTCGAATGATGGAGGTAAACCCTTTTTCGTTATGCCTTTTAATATGTAGAAACACTTAGTGATATAGCCATTAGTCCCCCAACCTCCGGGGGAGTAATTCATTACTCGGCCAGATGCTCTTAGAAAACTAGCACAGGTCCTTAGTAGCTTCAAATATTCACACACCTAGAGCCAGGTTAAGTTCCACTTGGCCCGGATCTTGTAAACCTCGAATATTCACACACCTAGAGCCGGGTTAAGTTCCACTTGGCCCGGATCTTGTAAACTTCGAATATTCACACACCTAGAGCCGGGTTAAGTTTCACTTGGCCCGGATCTTGCAAACTTCGAATATTCACACACCTAGATCCGGGTTAAGTTCCACTTGGCCTAGATCTTGTAAACTTTGAATATTCACACACCTAGAGCCGGGTTAAGTTCCACTTGGCCCGGATCTTGCAAACTTCGAATATTCACACACCTAGAGTCGGGTTAAGTTCCACTTGGCCCGGATCTTGTAAACTTTGAATATTCACACACCTAGAGCCGGGTTAAGTTCCACTTGGCTCGGATCCTGCAAACTTCGAATATTCACACACCTAGATCCGGGTTAAGTTCCACTTGGCCCGGATCTTGTAAACTTCAAATATTCACACACCTAGAGCCGGGTTAAGTTCCACTTGGCCTGGATCCTGCAAACTTTGAATATTCACACACCTAGAGCCGGATTAAGTTCCACTTGGCCTGGATCTTGTAAACTTCGAATATTCACACATCTTTCTTCTTATTCCTAAACTAACATTTGCTTCTTTCAGATCAACACCAACCGCCGAACTGCTGAGTTCCAGCGTCTGCTGGACACATACATGGACCTTCGCTCCAAGCATATCAAACTGATTGCGGAGCTGAAAAATAAGTGTAAGTTATTTCACTTAGGATATCTACTCTTACTCTTCTATCTCATGCACTGTCCGAATTAACCTTCTATCCGGATTGTACAACCGAGGTTGAAGCCGAGAACACCATCATGAGGAAGAACTTGGTCGAGATCACAGGTAACTCGTCTTAGTCACTTAGCATTTGCATGTCCTCAATTCGACTTGGCAGATAATTATACCTCCGCTCTGCTGGGTCAATTAACCATTGTAGTGACACTTCAAGATAGCATGCCTATGCCTAACATGATGCTTCACTTTCTCGAACAAGTAGGAAAGCATCAGGCCAAACTCAAAAAGAAGGATGATGAAATCGCCAAGCTTCTCCTCAAAGATGATGAGATAACCCGATTAAACACCGAAATCAAGAGGCTCAAGGATCTTCATAAGGCAGAGCTGGACAAGGCCGACCAAGACTTTTCTAAGGAGAAAGAGCGCTTGAAGACTCAGCTATCCAAGGACAAGGAGTTGCTGAAGGAGGCTGACACCAAGTTCGCCTCAGTGAATGCCGAATGTGAAATGCTGAAACGCTGCTTCACTTGATGAACTGGGTCGGATCCTTGGCCATATCGCACGTGAGTTTCCTCCCTTTTGTGGTCATTTCTTTATCCAGGTTTGGCCCTTGTATCCGTGTTGAATTTACTTGTTTCCCATTTTTAGGCAAGTTCCCCGAATCTGATGCCATCGCCAATGCTGCAGTTGAGAAGTTTCACGTGCAGCGAGGTACTTAGGCTGGTCCTTCCACTGATCAAATTCCTTATGATATGGGGGACATGCTGGTGAGCCTTGCGGCGTGAACAGAAGTCGTGAGGAACTATGGCGCAAATATAATGCCAGTAGCTATCTGGATCTTCCGTGCCATGTGGCCCAATGACGACACCCTCGGAGGTTCAAAAGCTTTCCTTCAAAAATTAATCGAGTGCGAGACTCAGCTAGATCTCTGGCAAGAATCTGCTACACACACGGGGGCTGATACGGCATTGATCTTCGTCCTCTCGTGGTATGAGGCATTTGATCTGAAGGTGCTTGACCGCATGCGCACTGGATCTAAATGGACTAATGATCTAGAGTGTATCACTCGGCGTAAGGCTTGCGCCTACAACCTTATCCAATATGCCTTCTGCCACAGCTGGAATGAAGGTCTGAGCTTCCTTGGCCTCGTCGACGACGCCTATGTCTCAGATGGATCAAATGGCGAAGAAGATGAAGAAGCCTCCAAATTTTCCGAGGATACCGAAGATCTGGAGGATGCCGGGTCCCACCCAGAAGATGAGGCAGAGACTAGAACTCCGTCTACCAAGGCCGAACTACCCCCTCCTGCAACTGATGATTCGGCTCCTGCCACTGATGAGCCGGCTCCTGCCTCTACTCCTTGAGCCAAAAACTTTAACTTTTATCAGATCCCCGGTATGCCAGGTGCAGACGTATTAAGCACAATGGTTGTTTTTCTACTATGTTCTAAATGTTGGATTAACTTGGGTGCTGAGGTTTCATTAATAAACTCATTGCCGGCATACATACAGACATATGAGAGACTCAGATACATACACTTCTTCTAAGTGTAAAATGGGCGAAGTAGAGCTCCATTCCATGGACGTTTAGATTCCTAGTCAGACCTGTGCGCCTTGTTCTTTTCCTGTGGCTACGCATCAATGAGGTAATAGGAATCATTGTGCAATGCTTTGCTTATAGTGAATGGTCCTTCCCATGGAGGGGATAACTTATGCATGCCAGCAATGCGCTCTACCAGCGAAGTACAAGGTCACCTTTCCAGAAGACTCGGGGTTTTACTTTTCGGCTATGGTAGCGTTGAAGATTTTGCTGATATATCGCGGATCTAGACAAGGCCAGTTCTCTCGTTCTTCCAGCAGATCAACATCATTTTGTTGGGCTTCCCGCACTTTTGCTTCTGTGTATTGGGTGACCCTGGGCGAATCATGCTCTATGTCGGTTGGTAGTACAGCTTCTGCCCCATATACCAAAAAAATGGTGTATAGCTTGTTGATCGATTCAGAGTTGTTCTTAAACTCCACAGTACTGCTAGTAGTTCTTCTATCCAGCACCCCGCTGATCTTTGTAGCGGCTCAATAAGCCGAGGGTTTATCCCGGACAAAACCAGTCCGTTGGATCTTTCCACTTGCCCATTCGATGCGGGGTGGGCTACTGATGCAATATCTAGCCAGATCTTCTTCTCTTGGCAAAATTTTGCAAATGCTCCTTCAGAAAAATTTGTGCCATTATCAGTTATGATACTGTGGGGATAGCCGTATCTCAATATTATATCTTTGAGGAATGTCACAGTTATTGCCCCATCACATTTCCTGATTGGCTTTACCTCAGTCCACTTGGTAAATTTGTCTACCATAACCAAGATGTGGGTCATGTTTCCTTTTGCCGGCTTAAATGGTCCGACCATGTCCAAACACCATACCGTAAATGGCCAAGTGATAGGTATATCTTTCAGTTCCGGCATAGGCATGTGTGTCCTTGTGGCATACCTTTGACAACCATTGCATTTTCTCACAAGATCCTCGGCTTGCTCCAATGCACTTGGCCAGTAAAATCCATGCTAGAAAGCTTTTGCCACTAATGCTCTGGATGATACATGATGCCCACATTTCCCCTATGGATATCTCGGAGTATGTTAAGCCCTTCTTCCGGGTCAACACATCGTTGCAGGACACTGGTGACACTTCTCTTGTATAATTCGGCATTAATAATAGTATATGCCTTTGCTCTTCTTTGGATTTGCCTCGAAAGTACCTCATCACTTGGCAAAATTCCTTCTTTCAATAAATCAAATATTGGCTTTGCCCATGCAGGTATAACTCAGATAGGAAAAAGCTCCTCATCAATTTCGATGCGCTAAAATGGATCTGGAGGACATATTTCAGCTAATCCTTCTTGGGCGAGGTAAGCACTAACCCGGCCCCTAGTCCTTCCTTTAGCTTCAACCCATAAAAGTGCATCCTCCAATAGTTTGAGTCTGGAAAAGGTGGTTCTTATTTGCATTTCAGCCCAATCCACGAAGAAATCCGCCACTGCTTGAGATTTAATTGCATCTCTCCTATCAAATTGTGGTGCGTATGGGGCTAACTCAATTCCCCATTTCGCAATTCAGCCACTAGCATCTTTGTTGCTCATTATCTCGGATATAGGTGCTTCGCATATCACTTTGATGGGGTGTTCCTCAAAGTAATGCTTTAGCTTCTTAGCTGCCATATACATGCCATATGCCATCTTTTGGTAGTGAGGGTAATTATGCTTCAAAGCTGACAACACCTCACTTAGGTAGTACACTGGCCTCTGCACCGACTTACCTTCCTCATCACGTTCAAGTACTATCATTGCACTTACGACTTAGTTGGTCGCGGCTATATAGAGCAACATTGGCTCTTTAGATAGTGGCGAGGCTAAGACCGGTGTAGAAGACAACATCCATTTTAACTCATGAAATGCGCTATCAGCTTGTGGTGTCAATGTAACTTTGTCTACCTTTTTCATTAACTGGTAGAGGGGCAACACCTTTTCTCCCAACCGACTTAACGATGACAGGCAACTTGTGAACTTCTGCACATCATTAAGACACTTTGGCAGTTCCATTTTTTCTATAGCTCGGATTTTTGTGGGGTTAGCCTCGATACCTCGGCTGGATACAAGGAAACCGAGTAACTTCACTGCCGGCACACCAAAGGTACATTTTTGGGGTTAAGCTTCATCTAGAACCTCCTTAGGTTTGCAAATGTTTGCCGGATATCATCAAGGAGCATTTTGCTTTCCTTGGTTTTTATCACAACATCATCCACATAGACCTGCATATTTTGACCAATTTGGTCATGTAGACATTATTGCATGCATCGTTGATACGTTGCTCATGCATTATGTAAACCAAACGGCATAGTGCGATAGCAATACGCCCCGTACGGGGTGATAAACACAATCTTTATTTGTCAACCAGGTTCAAAGGTATGTGGTGAAAGCCAGAATAAGCATCTATGAATGACAACAACTCACACCCAACAGTTGAATCAATGACCTAGTTTATCCTTGGCACTGGGAATGGATCTCTTGGACACGCCTTATTCAGGTTCGTGCAATTGATACACATACGCCATACCACTACCACATTCGAATCATCTTTCTTCTTCTCCACGAGCACCGGATTAGAGAGCCAATCCGGGTAAAGGACTTCCATGATAAATCCGGCTGCAAGGAGCCGAGCTATCTCATCTCCAATGACTTTTCTCCTGTGTTCGGCGAAGCAGCGAAGAGGTTGCTTCACCGGCTATGCTCCGGGTCTCACATTCAAAGAGTGCTCGGGCAACTCCAGCACACCTTGCAGGTCCTTTGTAGACCAAGCAAAGATATCCCGATTCTCACGGACGAAGTTGACGAGATCGCTTTCCTATTTGTCACTTAACCTGGCACCAATAGTTACGGTGCGATCTAGGAACTGGTCATCAACATGCACTTTCTTTGTATCCTTTATTGCTTCAAATGAAACACTTCCATGCGGGTTAGTCAGAGCCAGCATATGTTGTTGGCGGACTGAGCCAATGCAGCCACCTCCTGAATTTTGCTCTTCTCTTGAGCAATCACCAGTGACTCGGCCAGGTTAGACCCGACATAGGCACACTCAATGGAACGCCTGAAGTCCCCGGCTATGGTGATCACTCCCCTTGGCCCTGGCAATTTCATCTTCCAGTAGCTGATGTGAGTACTTGCCATAAACTTGTTCAAAGTTGGCCTGCCAAGTAACACATGATACGTGCTTTCCAAGATCACAACCTCAAACTCCAAGTTCTCAATCCGGTAGTTGTCCCTTGTGCCGAATAGCACATCAACTCAGACCTTACCAATGAACTCGCATGAGATACCCGACGCGATGCCATGGAAAGTGGTCCTTGTTTCTTGGAGCATGTTCTCAGATATTCCCAACTTGTGCATGGTATCCTTGTACATGATGTTAATGCTACTGTCGTTGTCTATCAGTACCTTGGAAAATCTGACGTTGATATTTGGCCCAATGAACGTCGGATCCAACACTAGCGCATACGTCCTAGGAATCGGCATGAGCTTTGGGCGGTCCTTGATATTCCAGGCAATTTCTTGTTCTGCCCGAGGCATATACCTCGTCACATCCGGCATTACTGCGTTCACTTCCATATGTCGGTGCTGCAAGCTCTTTCTATCAGTTTCCTCTGTGGTGAACACATAGTAACTTTGGTGATGCTCTCTATACTCATTTCTGCCGTCCTGGCCATGACATCTTTGGTCTTGTTGTTGCTGATTATTCACCTGATGCACTACATCCCTTCTATCCTAGTTCTCATACCTCGGTGGAGGCGGAGGCAACATTAGTTGCTATCCATTCCCCCTAGTGAGTTGTTGCTACCAAGGTGCATTGTTCCAAGGTGATTCGTGCCGAGGTCCATCGTGCCGAGGTGCCTGAGCATTCCCCGAGCTACTTTTCTCTAGCTTCCTCATCCACTCACATTGTCGGGTCGTATGATTCGCCGGGTTATTCAGACTTGGCATGTGGAACTTGCACGGCTGATCCAACATAGACTCAAATGTGTATCTCGGCCTATCCTTTCTTTCTTGCCACTGTTTCTTCTATTCCAGCGTCCAAGGTTTCTTGCCTTCATTCTTTTGTTTCCACTATTGTCCTCCAGTTTTCTGATGCTGGCTAGCTCCGGCATTGTGCTGATCATGATCCACAACTGCTACTTGCTGCAAGTTGTAACGGTAATCCAGCCGATCGTCCCTTCTCTTACCCTGAAAATCATTGTGCCGTGATAATCTGGCACCCTCTCGTGGGTAATATTCATCATTGGACTCATTGGACATCATCCGAGGTTGGTTTGGATCACCCAAGTTGTATGAATTAGCAATTCGAATCATTTTGGCCAACGTGGTTGACATATCTCTCTGCAATCTTTGCTTCACCATACTTGCATACCTGCACCCTTGGGCGAACCACGCAATAGATTGTGACTCAATTACCCCTTCATAGGAATTCCTCACATTGTACTAGCGAGTCAGGAACTCTTGGTATGTCTCATTCGGTCTTTTCTTGCATAACGCTAGAGTTTGTGGCCTATTCTGCCTCTTGTATGTGCTCGAGAAGTTGTTGATGAACAACTCCTCAAAGTCTAACCAACAGTTGATGCTTCCTAGCAGCAAATTGTTCAACCAGACCCTTGCTAGCCCTTCCAACATCTGGGGCACATATCTCACAGCCCATCTCAAGTTACCCGTGGAAATGTTCACCGCAGCTGCATAATCAATGAGCCAATCATCCGGCTTAGTGCTACCGTCACATGTCTTTGTTCCTCGGGCCAACTGGAAGTTCGGCACTGGCGGCTCCCTCATGATCCGAGGTCTAAAGCATGCTGGACCCAGAGGGCCCTGCACTTCAATCATCTCCGACCTATAGATCCGGTCCAACTTCAACCTTGCATCATCTGGCTGCAAGTTCCTTCTTCCCAATCTTGATCCAACCACATGGTGCTCCGGCCTTGGAAATCCGGCATCAGCCATCGCCGAATAACCATCATTGTATCTATATTGACCTAGACGTGCATTTTGTTGTTGTATTGTTGGGCCAGCACTTCTCTCCTGCCGATGTGCATATTGCTGCTACTATTGCCGAGGTATATTTTGTCCTGCTCCCGCCAGATTACATTGTCCGACATTGCCGTTGGCAGCGTTTCCTCGACCGGCATTGCCTTGGTCGCGGTTACCCCAGCCAGCTTCACCCACTGGCACTATGACGGTCCTCATCCACTTGCACTGCTTTTCCTTTCCCTACCTTTACGGGCCATATGGGACCATATGTTTGTCTTTTCTCCCTGAGGTTACCACCTCCTCTCTTCTAGGTCCATCATGAGGTGATGATGCAGCTCCTATGAACCTTGTTGGGTTATTCCTTGCCGAGTGAACTACATGCGATGCTCCGGGTTACACCGGGTTTTCCTTGTTCATTTCGTCATTCTGCTGACATGCTACCCTTAGAAAATGGTTAACTCTCTCATGTTGCCTTTCTCGAGCCTCTCCGGTCAAACCCTCTAACTCGGATGAGGCTGCATTAGCAGCCCTAAGGTTTTTTGCCGAGGTGCTATACCTCTCCAGCCCTACTGTCACTTTAGTAGTTGTCTGCCTTGGCTTAGGCACATACTCCTTGTCTATCTTAGTGATCAGGTTCCTACCTCGGATTTTTACTCCATCTATGTGGTTAGCCTTTGCATACTCCCGTAGTGTGATGTTCAGTGACTGTTGTAACTCGGCTACCTTCTTCGCCCTAGCTAACATTTTCTGCCTTGTCTCCTCTAGCTTGGCCTGTGCCTGAGCCGGATCTACCACTGGTGCTATGGGTGTTGCCAAGCTATCTATTGCCTACTTTAGTACATTTTCTGGCCTCTCTAGCAGAGGGAATCTAGATCTTGCCTGTTTTGGCGTTGCCTCCGGCTCTGGCGCCGGGTCATTGCTTGCTCCTACGTCTGGTGCTGTCACCATGACCTCAGCGCAGCCAGCGGGGCGAGTGATACGCGAGCCGCAAGCAGCGTTAAGGGGTGGTTCACCTTCCTCGATGATGTGCTGCGGGTGAATGTAGGATTCATCGACACCGTTGTAGATCTTGTGGGCACCAAGCTTGATGAAGAGGTCATTGCACGGAGGAGGATGCCTGTCGAAACTCCCAACGTTGTCGCTGATGTAGTCCAGCGCACCAAAGCGCTGAACAAGCCCGGAGACAATACGCTCACCGGTGCCGAAGATGTTTCTCGTTCGGGATTTTTACCCCTGCTAGCGCCGCTAGCCCCACGGTAGGCGCCAACTATCGTGGTGGTGGCACGGAAGATGCCATTTATAGGCTAAAGATGGGGCCAATCAGCACCAGAGGAATCCAGGGAGGGATAGTGTGGTGATTCCACACACAAGTGTTTGTTTTTCTCTCTTGAAGATGATGGATTACAGAGGCACCTCGAGCTATTTGTGGGAAGGAGACTAGCTCTCTTACTACCCACAACTAATCTCTAAGGCACTCCCTTAGTACAAATGGCCGACCCCCTCTATGGAGGCCCTAGTGGTCCTTATATAGGGGAGCCCAGGTTACAAATCTAGGGCACACGTGGAGGCATATTCTCTGAATATGCCCTTTGTTAAAGCAATATGCCCCTTTTTACACTTTAAACGGCTAATCTAGACTCATAGCGTAAGCTTCCCTAAGCCCCTCGGTAGTGCAACGTCACCCGACATTGGTGGCGTCAGCCAAAACTAGCTGCGTCACCCTTGTCGGCCACACCTCGTTGTCCTCTCCTCTATCCGCTTTGCTCACGCTACAGTGGACAGAGGCCACCTTTTAACCAGCGAGATTCCTTCCTTCTCCTAGAAGCCAAGTTATAACCCGACTAGCGCCCAGCTAACTCGGCCACACGGGTACCATCAAACAAGGTAG
Source organism: Avena sativa (assembly GCA_916181665.1). Classification (NCBI taxonomy): domain Eukaryota; kingdom Viridiplantae; phylum Streptophyta; class Magnoliopsida; order Poales; family Poaceae; genus Avena; species Avena sativa. Next base: position 203,792,577 of record OV702290.1, read on the forward strand.
ATCACACATAGCCGACATAAGTTTTATGCCGGCCGGGTTACTATTAGGCGAACACCCACAGGGTCGGGTCATTCCATAAGTCGGTCTGCCATGAGGTGACTCGGCCAGCATTCGCTTTGACCTTACCTTACCCCGGCTAACTCGGCCTTTATACCCCGGCGTGACCCTACCCGGGGGTATCGCCCAACAATTACTTTCGTTTTAACGTTAACTTCCTAATTTAACATAGTGAATTATCATATTATTGGAGGACCCTTTGTGGATGTCTTCTGTTTCTGATCTACATTAACATATTTCCTCGTCTCTGCTGTACGAGGTTCTGAACCAGTTTCACCACTATTGTTGTCTTCTCCCATCTCTGGATTTTGTGAATTGTCATGAAACTCTCCATCTGAACATATGGAATGCGGAACTCCATTTGTTTGAAGTCGGTTGCGTGGTAGGTGGAGAAAATGTTCTGTCACATAGACAAGTTTATTACACTATACTGGTGAGTTTGGAGTTTTTGGTGGGCCAGACCAAATCTCTATTGTGTCCTCTTCCTACTCAATTGATGTTTGCATCTTTTTTAGCTGAACTATGCTGGTAGGGCCACATAACTTCTTTTGTTGCTCATTAAATTAGCATCTCCCTTTTCTATCGGAACCTTGTTTTTAGCACCTACACCTTCTTCTATCTAAACCTTCTTTCTATCACTCGAAACCTCAACACTTTTTGTACTTGTTTCATCTTTGGAACCACTTTGAACTAAACGACATGGTTGGCGCATCACATGCTCAATGATAGATATAGGCTGATCACACTTCACTGGAGACAGAGGAGGATTTTTGGGACCAGCCCAACTCAAAACCTCCTCTTCATCTTCACCACTCATGGTGTTTACCAACTTCAAACGTTTAATTCTATCTAAATCCTGCATGATAAAACTTTAAAGTTGTAATCAGTGCTTTTCAAGTGATCTTTTATCTATAAGTGAACTACTTAATTTTTATAGCACATATAATGTGGAGTGCACTCACAAAAATGCACAATTGTCTGTTTTAAAATAATGACTTGAACAGGATAACTCTATTAAAGCGAACTAAATTTTTTCATGTACTGAACTTTCTTTTTCTCCAAAACACTGCATTGTTTTAATCAATTATGAATTTTGTACAGTTAATTTAACCACATGAACTATAGATATATATTTTAGTGAACTACTTTTTTTAATGCCAGGTGAACTTTTCTATAATCAAGTATGAACTACAATTTTTATGGCAGGTGAACTACAATTTTTTCAACTTTGTGTTTCTTTTTTTAATCAATTATGAACTACATACATTTTTAAAATATCCACATAAACAATAGAATTACATTATATTGAACTGCTTTTTCAAGTAATCACATGAATAGAATCACTTTATTATAGCGAACTAACATATTTCATGAATAGAACTTTCATTTTTTCATAAGCTACATTTGTGATAACATATTAAATAACCTCATGGTCAACATAACTATATACTAGTGAACTATATTATTATATCAGGTGAACTTTATTTTCAATCTATACAAAACCATGTTTGTTTTGTACTGTGCAGCTTGATTATTAAACCAAACAACATCTAGTAAACTAACCATAGTCTGAACATCAAAATTTTAGTTGATAATATGCACAGTCCCACCATTTGAACTGCCAAATTTATAAGCATAGTACCACCATCTGAACTGCACCATCTATATTTTCTACATCAAGTGAACTGCACTTTTTCAAAATACTTCTAAATTTGGACAGAAATAAACCTGAGAATTTGTAGTAGCATGATCTGGTCTTCTTCTAATGGGAGCCATAATTTTATTGAGCTACAGATTTATTGAGCTACAGATAGGAGGAAGAACCCGAGGATAGGAGGAAGAATGTGCTTGTCACCGGAGAGGAGGAAGAATACGACAATAGGAGGAAGAACGAATCCATAGTCGCTCGATTCTGGAAGCTCACCATCGTCCTGCGTCAAGGCCTTCCTCGCGCGACTCGCGGCTGGTCGTCGCACCGATGGATGTGGTTAGGTACGGAGCTCATCGCTGGCTGTTGCGGTCTCCCTCATGTCGGCTACTGCCGCCGACTTGCTCGCCCACGCTGGCGAGGTAGGAGGTTGTTAGGATGGGAGCTCGCTGCCGGCCATCACGGGCTCCCTCGCGTCGTCTACCGCCGTCGACTCGCTCGTTCACGCCGGCAAGGTAGGAATCAGGAATTGATCGAGGCTGGGTTGTCCCGGTTCGGGATCGGGGCAAGATATTAATGCCAGGTATTAACCTGTCAGAGGCGGGTTGGGGTCGGGGACAATTCGAGACGATCGAGTCTGTGTCAAACAGGGGTGGTTCTTGTATAGTTATACATGAACTCTCTTAAGGGAGGTTCCTCTTTAGCTCTTCTCTCTCTATAATTATTTATATACTAGAGCTATTCTGCAACCGGTTCTAGTATATTATTCTGCATACTAGACTACACTTCCCTGGATACTATAACTGTACTGCCTCGTGAACTGCCCTTCATATAGTGACTGAAGTGCCTATTGTCTGTATGAGTTCGTCGAGTTTGGCGATGTATTTTTTGATTCTATTATATTTAGTCGATCAATTGGGCTAATCTGCATCTGCTCTTGAGATTTTTAGACCTAATCAACACTGGCCCGTCCTCAATTTTTCCCTGCCCGTGCTTAATCGCTCGTTTCCATTTCTGTATTTCTTCTTTTGGTTCCTCAATTACTCCGTCGATCTAGTTCTATAGTGGTTTTAAACTTTAAATGTTCTCTCAGATGGGGCTGTGGGAGGGAGTCTCCTCCTCCAGCTCTAGCGGCGCGCTTGTAGGCGATGAACGCCTCGAGCACCTTGCGTCGGTCGGCAGCCTTGGCTCGTTGCGGCTCGACATTGGCGTAGGAGAGGCGGGCTGCGGCGGTAATGAGGGCAGCGCCTGTGAGGAAGAGGCAGGTCGTGGTGGAGCGCATCCTCCATGTCGCTGCGTACTGCAGCCAAACCATCTCGCCTCCGGGACGACTATTGGGTATGGGAGTGCGGAAGACAGAGTATATTTTGTTTCCGCAATCGAAATGATTAAGATGGATAGAAGACAAATCAATGTTTACTTGTCATGAAGTGTGTAAAGGGGGGGTTGGGGGTCTCCCCCCATATTCTTAGAAACATAATGGAATTTAAATTTTACTAATTTGTTCATAAGTCTACCTTGTTACACATATGTTTGTGAAGTTCCCTCTTTTGGCCTCTTGTACTTCCTGTAAACTTTCTTTGTGCTTCCCACCAGTTGTAGCTTGTACTTCCCTCTTTGTGAGTCTTGTACTGCCTGTCAGATTCATATGTGCTTCTCTATAGTTATAGTCTGCACTTCCTCCATTTTATGTGCTTGGTGGTCTTAGATTACATAGATGCGGTAGCCTTAGGTGTTAGGGTACTGAAGGATTCGTCATCGTTGACGCGTTAGCATCGACAAGAGATGTATCCTCGATACCCTAAGACCCTTTCGCGGCTTCGTCACCCGTACATCGCGTTAGCGGCGACGAAGCCGAGCCGTTGTCCCATAGTATTTGTGTTTAGCGTGTGAACGACGACTTAAGGTTGGGAGTGGGTGGTGTTAAGAACCCTAACTTATATATTGTTATGCAAACAAGACTTAAATTTATTTTCCCAATATTCTAGTTGTCGACGTGTTAGCGTCGATGCTGCATGGTAGACCATTTTTTATTCCCCCACCCCCACCCCTCATCCTCCCGACACCCTAATTTCTAGTTTCATGTTTGAACTTCCCTATATAGGTCAGGTGTACTACCTTACAACTTACTCGGTGCTTCCCCTAAGTTGTAGTCTGTGCTTGTAGCTTGTACTTCCCTCACTTGTACTGCCTGTCAGATTCATATGTGTTTCTCTGTAGTTATAGTCTGCACTTCCCTCTATGTGGCACCTGTACTGCCTGTTAGCTTTACCTGTGCTTCCTTATTGTTGTATTTTGCACTTTCTATGTGCTTCCCTCTTTTGTAGTATGCACTTCGTCTTCTTTATTGTTAGGGTACTGAGGTTTCGTCGTTGTTGACACGATTTTAAGCTTGTACTTCTGGTCTGTTATGAATTGTGCTTCTCCCTTATATTTTTATGAATCTTTGATATTATTAAGGGTATGGTTAGAATTTATTTATGCAGACTTGGCAATGTGGTTTCAGTATGTTTTAGGGTAGGTTTGTGTTTATTTTAGGTTTTGTGATATATTTCCTTAATCTTAATTTCCTTGTAATATGGATGTAGCAACAGTTTTGTTGAACAACAGTTTTTAAAATTAAATACTAGCAATTAAAGCAATAAATGTTGAATAACCCACCACCGCACTTGACCCCACCACTTTTTTCACCTTGTCTGAAATTTTCTCTCCCATCTCTCTCTCTTGGTCACCGCGGACACATGAACGCCTCTCTCCTCAATTCTCCGCCCCCCACTTCCCCCTAATTCTCTCCTCTGATCGCACGCTCTTGCCCAGGAACTTCCGCTCTGAGGAACCGCTACATCGACTCAGTGATGTTCCTATATCTCCGCCGGGTTAGTCTCCTTTTCCCTTCTCCATTCCCGACACCATGTTCCTCTCTATGTACGCAAAGCGGGCAGTTGAAACTCAGGTAGTTCATGGTGTGGTTCATCCACCGCAAGCAGCCTCTGTCTCTGGTGCTTGTACTTCTCTTATAGTTTAGCTTTCTCTATTCTTCTATGATTTCTTTGTCTACGAGATGTTCTATTTTGTGTGGCCTTAGTTTTCTCGTTCTAGATCTAGGATTCTTACTTGTAACTTGTTGTAGGGGTTGATTCGGGGTGGTACTTCTATTTCGTGGCAGCATTGTCGACATGGCGGCTGCATCAGGAGAGTTTTCCATCCCCGGAAGCACTGAAGGTAAGGGTTTTTCCCTTTCTTTTATGTCATTTAGTTTCTGATTTCATGATTTTCCTTCATTAGTCCAGTAGATTAGGTCATCTGTGTGTTTTTTGTTTCTATGTTTTTTTAGTATTTTTTTGTTTTTCCCTAGACAGATTTTTGTGAAGTATGTGCTTGAGAATTTTTTATGTGTTTCTTATGGTGTAATTAGTTCAATATATGTATTGTTGTTTAGTTTAGTTCAGTATATGTTTCTTGAGAAATGTTTCGCATGTGGTTGTTGTTTAGTTTAGGCATACATTATTACTGCTATATGTATATGTTTGTTCTTCTTTTATATGCATGGTTGTGCTGCTTGTTGTTCTACATGTAGTATTTATATGAATTTTTTGGTACATTCATTATTGTTCTTCTTATGTATTTATATCTGTACTTCCTTATGTTCATGTTGTATTTAGATGAATTTTCTAGTGTTTACATGTCTTTTCTTCACATGTATTAGTGTTTTATTGCCATCTTATCATGTTTAAATTTTAAAATATAAATGATGTGTGTTAATTTGTCCTTGTAAAAATTATGCATGTGTACTGTAGAGCTAACTTGGTGGTTTTACATAGTGTTTCTCATGAACATCTGCAGTGTATTGTCCTTTTGTGCCTGTTTGTTCTTCTTATTATTTAGCATCTGCACTGCCTTGTTATCTTCATGACTTCTCTGGTATCTGAATATTTTTTCTTGCAGGTGCTTCTGCTGATACTGAGCATAGTACAAATGTTTGATCTACTGGTGATCCTATAGCTGCCCCATCTTCTAGAGATGCTGAAGCTACCAAAAATGGTGATTCTACCGAGCTGCAGGTTAAAGCTGCTGATAATTTAGGTAATTACTTTGTTTTTACTTCCCCCATTTTTTATTCCATGAGTTTTGATCTATGTATTAATCTAATTTTTGTTTTATTTGTTTTATAGTGTATCGGTTCTGTCCTTTTATACCTATTTGTTCTTCTTAGTATTTAACATATGCACTGCCTTGCTCTTTTTCTGTCTTTTCTGCTATCTGAATATTTTTTCTTACAGGTGCTTATGTGGATTCTGAGCATAGCCCAGATGATGGATCTGTTGGTGATCCCCTATCTCCTGAAAATGCTGAAGGTAGCAAAAAGGATGATTCTGCTGAGCCCCAGGCTAAAGTTGTTGATAACTTAGGTAATTATATGAATTTTCTGATTACTGCATGACTGTTCTTCTTACTATGGAACATATGCACTCCTATTTTGATATCTATGTTCTTCTTGCTATTAAACATCTGTATTGCCTTGTTTACATGTATGTTCTTCTTTATATTGAATACATGCACTGCCTTGTTTACATGTCTATTCTTCTTTTTATTGAACATGTGCACTGCCTTATTGTTTAGGTAATTTTGTTTGTGCTTTCCTCATTTAATGTTCTACCTATTGATCTATTTTTTTGATTTCTTGGGTTTGCTAATGCAGAAGAGCTTACTCAATATGCTGACAAGACTATCACAGATATTGTTTTGTCGGTTGAAGCAACATATGGAGCAAAAAATATGATGCTTTTGTTGATGATGATTCCCAACTTGGTTCCTTGGAGTTGTCAGTTACACAGTCTCAGAGTGTAACTAGATCTGAGCAGGTTAATCAAATAGAGGATGTACCTGCTCAGCTTGCAGCTGAAATAGTTAGGTTAGATGACAAGCTTCTGCAGGCTATAGAACATAAGAAGAAGGCACTTCATGATGATCAAGTTGTTGAAGATTTTGCTCATATTGTTTGTAGTGGCCCATGTTTTCAATCGAAGAAGAGGATGCCTGTTACAAAGCAAAAGTCTAGTAACTCTGTCAGTCCTTGCAAATGCCCTCGTGTTCAAGCAACTGCTGAAGCTCCCAAGGGGAAGAAGTGTGCTCCCATCCTCACGAAGGATAACCCAAAGGCTAAACAATCTGGTGTTAAGGTTTTTTATATCCCCTTTCATTTTTATGTTCTCAGTTTCTTTATTTTGTTTTGTAGTTTTTGATATTGATATATTTCTTACTTTTGCTTTTAGAGGAAGGAGCCTGCTGGCCAGAAGAAGGAGCCTGTTGTGTAGAAGAAGGAGGGTGCTGGCCAGAAGAAGGTTGCATGTAAGGTTAAAATGTCTGTTCATTTCGAAGATGATGATTATTCTGTTGATGAGGGAGTTGAGCCAGCCGATGAGGATTTTGCTACTGAAAATCTTTTGGACGAAGATGATGTTTCTGAGGTGAACTTTCTTAACTTTTATTGATTTTTATTCATATTTTTGTACATGTGTACATTAGTTCTTCATGTTATAGTAAATTTGAAATTACCATTTATGTACCTCTGGACCTACCATATTATTTTTTTAATTTTTATTACTTAGTTATATCTTCTGATGACTTTTACTTCCCTTTCTTATGTAGTTGTAGTTATTCATGCTCTCATCCATTATCTTATCTCTCTTTGTAACTTGATCTTCCCTACATTGTAATATTGTGCTTCCCTGCTTATCATACTTGTACTTCCCTTACATTGTACATTTGTATTCCTATTTCATTTACCTGTATGATGTAATTTGTTTTGCCATTCCATTCCAGCAGGTCAAGGTTGTTCACAGGATAAAGAGGAGAAAGAGAGGTGATAAACAAGCTGACACTTCTAGTGATGTTGTTGATGATAAAGAGCGGCTCAATACCGCCGCACGGTGCTCGTTGAAGGACTTGGATCTGTGCTTCAAGTTATTGAAGGAATGTCACTTTGTTTTGCTTACGAAAGGAGGTGTTGGTCATCTGAAGGATATGACTATCAAAGATAATGTCAACCGCCGACTCATTGCCTTCCTGATGTACAAGGTAGACCCTGTTACGATGACTCTAGATCTTGGTGATGGTCACAAGAAGATGCAGATAACTGCTGAAACGATACACTTGTTGTTTGGACTTCCTGATGGTAATGACTCACCTCCTAGACCTTCAGACAATGGTCATGATAAAGCATTGATGGATCTGAAGGAGGAGCTTGGTATTCCAAGGAACCATCATATAAAAACCGATGATCTTCGCGCGTTGCTAAGAGGTCTTGTTGATGATCCTGAGAATGATGTTTTGGCTTTGAAGGACTTTGGCATCGTATTGTACAATAAGTTCATCTGCCCAGGAAACTCGAATCATGTTGCGAGGGAGACATCGATGTTTGCTGATTTTGATCCTTTTAAGTTAAACACCCATGGACCTATGTTAGCCTCTTGTTGATGAGGTCAGGAGATCCATTTTTATCTAGAAATCAGTAAAAGCTGACTGGAAATCAATCCCTGGTTGTGGCATCATGCTTTTGCTGATGTATCTTGACCATATTGTCCATCGGAAGCTGAATCCTAAGGATATACGAACTCCTCGAGCTTTGTACATGAATCCTTCAAATCATAGGAAGCTAGCTGATCTGTATTGCATCCAGCAAGGGAATAAGGACCTTGCATCTTGGATTTATGGCAAGTTACCGGTGAGCCATCTTAGATAGATCCCTTTTTAAGTATGTATTAACTTTGTACATTTTGTATTGTTCTGAGTATTTATCTTTGTTTTGCAGTGGAAGGCAGCCAATGATGTTGTTTTTGGTGTTGATAATTCCAAGGGAAGTATGAGAAATTCTCGTGTTTCTTCAATGAAGAGGAAAGCTGGCTCTGTTGGTGGTAAATTAGCTTCTCGCAAGAAGTTAACTACTGGAAGCACCAATGCATCTGGTGTTGATGCTCAAGGAAGCAGTGTCAATGATTCAGCTACAACCTTAGTGGAACTTGATGGTCTTCTTCCGAAGGCATATGTTCTCTCTTTGAAATTGCATAGTACTAGTGTACGGCTTAGCCATACCGCCAGCTTTTTTTCCCCTAAGGATTGTTTTGATGAAGAAGCCTCCAAGGATATCCTAAATGTGGAGGCTACAAATCTTGAACATTATCAGAAGAGCATTTTTATGATTCGCCGAAGTGTTTCTTTGTTACAAAAGACACATGATGCTTTCTGCAAACCCTACGAAGCTAAAGCACATGCCTACCTTCAGAAATTGAATAAAGTTGATGTGGCAGCAGAAGCTGCACTAAGGTGAGCTCTTCTTTTTTTTACTGATAATGCCTGTTATTTTTTAATCATTATAATTATACTTTCTTGGTTTGAACATCTGCGCTGCCCATTTCTTATGTCCCTATGCTTACCATTTCTTGTGGTCTATGCTTCCCATTTGTTATTTACTGCACTTCCTGTTATGAACATCTGCGCTGCCCATTTCTTATGACCTTGTTCTTCCCTTTATTAACTTCTGTGCTTCCCATTTGTTTTTTAGTGTGCTGCCCATTTATAATATTGTTTCCTCTTATATGTTTCCTCTTTCTTTTATTTTTTGTAGGTTCAAGGTGATGTAGAACTGGAATCTCCGGTTGTTGCTGAGAATGTGCCTTTGCGTACTTCTATCACTCCTCGCGAGAATAGCGACATTGACAGTGATAAAACTGTTTCAGATGAGTATCATTCTTAGAAGGCGATCGACGATGATGTTGTTGATCAACCTGCTGTTGATACTATTGATTCTAGCCACCCTGTAGCTCGGAGCCTGAAGATGTTGTTGCGCCTTCTACGGAAGTTGTTGTAGCGTAGCATGTTTCTACTCAATCTCCTCTTGTGCCAGCTACTGTTTTGTTTCTAGATTATGGCAGGAAGGTTGTTGCTCTAGAAGAAGAAGACACTGTCGTGGAAAAGGGCCCTTTGGCTTCTATTGATGCCAGTGAAGTTTCAGTTGATCCAAGCCACGCTGCTAGTGCAGCTGATGTTGATGCGCGTGAAGCTACAATTGATCCAAGCTCTACTACTCAAGAATTAGGCAAGATCCCATAAAGTCCACCTTTTATAAATTATCCTTATGTAATTATCCAGCTACAGTGTTGCTTTATTAAATTATCCTTTTATAAATTATCCAGCTATAGTGTTGCTTTATTACTGTATGTGGGCCTGAATCAAACTGGGATATGGGATTTGTATATTGAAACAATGTGGTTGAAATTGTTATGTTTAAATTTGTGCCACATGTGATGTAAATAAATACTATGTAAACATAATCCCTATTTCATTTTGTGTGTATCATGAAACTCTTGTTGCATGTGATTGTGAACATTTGCTTTTATGGATCAGTCGTAGTCTTCCGTCCTTTTCACTGCAGGGTGGAGCTTAACATCTTTATGTAATAATCTGTACTTATCTGATAAAGCATTTGCACTTCTTTCATTTCTGTGTTAGTAACATCTGTACTGCCTACTGTTTTAGAGTGCAAGTGCCTCTGCTCTTCTCATGATGAGCATTTGTATTGCCTTGCACCTATAGCCATTGTTCCTACATAGCATCTGCACTGCTGATTTTTAATGTTTGTACTTCTCGTGTTCGTGCTTTTGTACTTACCTGTAAACATGTGATGTACTTTTTTGATTAGTTCATACTATACTCTTTCTTATTTTTGTAGATGATAGGTTTGTCAATATTTCCCCTCATCTTTGTGAAGCTATTGATTTATTTTATGACCGTGTCACATGGGTTACGAAAGATGATAAAATAGCATAAGTTTCTACTTATTCATATTAATCATTACTCTTTACTCTTTAGCGTAAGTTCTCATGAAATTATTCTTTTCTTAGAGCCCTTCCCATGTTTGAAAATACTTTAGTTGAAGCTACTGTCTTGGATGTTGCCAATGCATTTGGATTGGATGGATTGCTATCCACATAATGTGCTGGTTTGGGTATCTTTCTATCAAGGGGGAAGTATAAACAATCAGAAAGGCTTATTGTGCCTTTTTGGGTTTGTGTAAGTTGCCGTAATTCTTTTTTCTTTGCTTTATCTTTTCATATTTCAAATAGTTTTAATATTTTCTGATTTGAGTAAGATGATGCAGCATAAGATATGGAGTGGACAGTTTGATAAGAACGTTAGAGATAGGTTCACTGAAAGTGGCATGGAGTGTATGGACAAGCATGAACATGTGAGTTAATTCATTTTGTGATATGAATTTTACTATATATTTTGTTGACTATGGGTTCTTATTATAATTTAGTTGTCCATATAGATTCTTTTTGCTACTTTGGATCCCCCACATGATAAACATACGTGTGGTCATTTTGCATTTGTCACTCTCAACATGAGGGATTCTTGTTTCCAGTATATTGATTCTCTCTACAGTCCCACGGATACTACTGGTTGGCATATGTTCAATAGAATGGTGAAAAATATAAAGTAGCTTCGGGAAGATGCTAGTGAAGATATGAAAATCCCTAACAACCCACTTTTTGTTGATCATATCCGACATACTATTTGAGTACACTTAAGCAAGATAACAGGTTAAACATTTTTTCAAATTATGATGTTCATATCACGAGAATATATTTATTATTTCTCTTTGGTTGGATCTGATAATGTATTATTTCTTTATATTTTTTCTGCAGGCGTGATTGTAGATTTTTCATGTTACAGACTATTGGCTCTTGTAATGGCAAATCACTTAGTGATTTTAGCTGCAAGGATATTCCTAACATTAAAAAACAATGCTTTTTAGCTGGGCGACCTGTGGCCATTTTAAAGTTGACTTTGATGGTTTGTTTGGGTATCATCCAGGTATATTCTGTTTGTTGTTGAAATATTTGGTTCTATCAAATTGTTGTAGCATGTTTCCTTCCCATTTATTAACTCATTTATAATAATGTTTCTAACTTCCTTGTGCTTCCCTTTTATTAATTTTTGTGCTTCCCATTTGTTATTTACTGCGCTTCCTATTATGAATATCTGCGCTGCCTATTTCTAATGTCCATGTGCTTACCATTTCTTGTGGTATGTGCTTCCCAATTGTTATCCCCTGCGCTTCCTGTTATGAACGCCTGTGCTACCCATTTCTTAAGTCCATCTGCTTCTCTTTAATAACTTTTGTGCTTCCCATTTGTTATGGTCTGTGCTGCCCATTTATAATATTGTTTCCTCTTATCTATGTATGAAACAATGTAGGTAAATATCTATATCTAGATGAAGAGAATTTTTGTATATATGATACCCAAACTCTTGTGCGTCCTGCTGAAGTCAGTAATGTCATGATGATCCAAAATGTGATGCTTCTAATAAGGTTGTGAAATTTAAAGATGAGGTTTATCTTGCGTACACTCCTGGAAAGAAGTTAAAAGCCTTCGATCTTGGTTCACAAGACAACGATTCCGATGATTTCGTGAAGCCACGTACTAGGACTGTGTTAGCGGTGAAGCAGGTTCCTGTCAAGAAGAGAACCGAATGTGCTATTGACCCTTCAAATATAACGTCATCCAAGAGGGCCCCAAGAAAACCATTGAAGTTGAGTGGACCTATTGAGAAGCTCAATTCAGGAGAATTCAAACATCTTAAAAACCCACGTCTACTAAGAGATTTCATGCTCAACAAGCATGGAATGGAGCATTATGGAGAGTAAGCAATCTTTAATTTCTTGTTAGCTTCATTTGTACTTTATGCTCCATTAAATTTGTATTGCCTTGTGTTGACATTTGTGCTTCTTTCTTTATTTGTTCCCGTACTTTATTTATATATTTTTTTTCATATGTTTCAAGCAACCTCAAACTGTTTTTTATTTTTTGAACTGCATTACAATGTTATGTAAATTTGTTCATGGTATGGACCTCTTTGGGGATGAAGTTGATTCAGTATTCACAGGTGCTGAATTAACCAAAGCATTTGATGAATTTGGAGAGCTTGAAGGAGAAATGATGGATTTCATTATTTCTTCTTGGAAAGCTGATCCTAGCATAATTCGTGTATATTTGTCTGGTTATCATGTGCTTTTGACTCCTTTTTCCTCATGGTAAAGACGAAACGTTCTATTTCTATTCTTCTTCTTTATACCCTATACAAAAAATGATGTCTTATGTTTTTTTAATATCATATACATTGTACTACCTGCTTGAAATGGATAATATGACGTCGAGCAGGAAGCTTGATGTCACTAGAGTTTTCCATTGTTTCAACAATTATGTTAGACAAGGAGAGAATCTTTTGATGGCAAATCTCGTAAGGCCGAGGTTCATTATTGTTGTACTTTCACACCTTTTATTTGCACTATGAACCTCTATTTATGATATAAGATATTTTGTTTTTTGTAATAGATAATGATGCCTTATTGTAAAAAGATACCTGGTTCAGTGACAAGTCATCATGTCCTGTATGTGATGAACAAATATCATGGCTCATTTGATGTGCTGGATTCTTATGACTGGGATAGCCACCCAAATCTGTCTAGGAGTTCTTTCCATTCTAGTGATACTGCAAAGATTGTAAGTGCTCAACAAATTTATTTAACTTTTCCACTAAGTTTGTTAATTTAAATAAACCTGAACATGCTATTTCTTGTCCTCACATTTGTTTCTTCAAAAGTCTTAAAAACAGGGACGAAGGATCTCCTTATTGATGGAAGGTGTTTATGGGAAAGAAGCGCCTAAGAAAAATTGACATCCAAATTGGAGGAAAGTTTCGGTTAGGCCTACCTATAAGAAATTCCCTAAGCAAGGTGTCAACCAATGAAGGTACTACTGCCTGAAGTATGCATCAACTTATGATGGGGATGAACTCGTAGAAGCAACTGATACTTCTAATGTATGTTAATTAACATAATATAAGTTATTGATTAACTCTTAATTTATGAAAGTTGTATTAATGATTTTTATGTTACTATACATGTTTTTTCTGCAGGAACGTGTCCTTGATTGGAAGGCAGAGCACCTGCACACACTTGTCTTCCATCAATACAACAAGGTTCAGCTCGATCAACTTCCTCCGGAGATTCAGTGTCTTTCTCCACCTACATTGTCAACCCAAGGAGAAGAACTATTTTTGATGTTAAGCCAGAAGCAATAGTTGATTCATTATTAGCTAACATAGCTGTTTGTAATGGACCTTTGTAGGATTACCATCACTTTCAGTGTAGAGATAAATAACTGCAATTGTAAAGATTTTCATTTTGTGGTTTATCTATACTTCTCTTCTTATTAAACTTGTTCTTAATGCCCAAATGTTTCTGTGCCTCTCGCTATTGAACCTTGTACTTCCCTACTGGTTATATATATTAATTTTCATGTCATAGTGGCACTTCCTATATTCTTTTAACTTGACTTCCTTGTAGATAATACCTGTGCTTATTCTCTGGCACTTCCTATATTCTTCATTTTTTTCTCTAGCTATTCTTCATGTTTCTATTCCATCAGCTTTAAATTTGATCTTTAAAAGGATAATTTTACTTATCTATATGTAAATGTGCGTTTTTTTGGTTAGCATCAACACTTCATGGTAGGTAGACCATTTTGTATTTACACTTCCCTCTATGGGGAATTTGCACTGCCTGTTAAATTCCTCTGTGCTTCTTTCTTTTGTAGTCTGCGCTTCCTCGGTTTTAAATTGGACTTCCCTCTGTAGCACATGTACTGCCTGTTAGTTTCTTCTATGCTTCTTTCTTGTTGTAGTCTGCACTTCCTATTTATCTTAGTTCTTCCTTTTGTATCATATTAGTTCCTCCCTTGGAATGTATAGACTAAATAATCCATGTAAATATAGCCATGTCGGGTATGCCATGTATCACAGATTTTATATTCTGAAATATTGTACACATCAATAATCCCTTTGAAGAATAGCTATGCTAGGTAAGTACAAATGTGCTTCATAGTGGAAGTGCAAAATAGTAAAGCCTCAATTCCTTTTTTTGTTGCTTCTTCTAGTTCTTGGTGGTGTTGGTGGTGTTGCCTCTTCTTCTTCTTGTTCCTTTGCTTCTTCTTCTTCTTCTTCTTCTTCATTGAGGACGACCATGTAGCCGAAGAAGAAGAAGACGATGATGATGATGATGATGATGAAGTTGAAGAATACAAAGATGAAGAAGACAACAAACAAGAAGACGAAGACTAGGAAGAAGAAGATCTTCATCCTCTTCTTCATCACTTTCGATCTATTTCTTACTCTTTCATCCGCTTCATTTCTTTTTCTTTAAGTAATCTCTTTGCTTTGAGAACCGAACATGTGAGTGCGTTGTGACCTTTCATCTTATTGCACCCACTATAGATCCTTCTTCTTGTACCTTTTCCTTTACTCTTTATTACAATTGCTTGTGAATCAATGTATTTTTAAAGTTCTGGACAATTTCGAGCATTGTGTCTTTGGCTCTTATTGCAAACACCTCATTTCCTAATTCCTTTTGATTTCCTGCGGTCTTGAATGTCATCATCGCCTATCTCTTGCTGGTCATTCTTCTTCATAGCTCCAGGAGGTTTAGATCCTCCTGGCTGCTTATTCCTACTGCCTTTAGTTTTTGACTGAATAGGTGGAAGTATTACCTTTTCAGCAAACTCAGATTCCTGCTGATCTTTTTGTCTGTTGGGAACTGTGTGGCTTGAGGCTCGAAATGATTGATATCTGGGCACAAGTTTGAAGTTTCTATAGGAAAAGCATCAGGATCATCCATTGTTGGTGCTGACGAACCCATTGCTTCAAGCTCATCCAATAGTTCTTGTACGCCCTATTTAGCTCGAGCACGCTGTGCTTCTGAGCCAGTAGCTGTTCTTGAAACTTTCATAGCCAGCTGTGGGACTTCATTCTGCTAGTAAAGGACATAAGTCCCATCATATGCTTGAGTCTTGTAATATCTTCTATCAAAAGTGCATTTCTGACGTGCCCCATTTGTGTATCTCCTCAGTATGTACCATAGCAGAACACTGTCAACCCTAAGGTGATCGAGCATGGAAATCACATGAAGGCAGAACATGCCTAACGTAGCAAGTTCAGACTGTAATTAGTAGGAATACAAACAATACATGTAGACTTTTGAATTACAAATGTACACATCAAGGGAAGTACAAATATGAAATGTAGGGAAGCACAAAAGTACTATATAGGGAAGATCAACTTATAAAGTCAGAGGAGCTCATGGATGAAAGCATGAATAAGTACAATTACAGGTCAAATAGAATTACCTATATGCTCAAAGAGCTGGCATTCGCATCTATACTCGCCTCCGATTGGATCTGCAAGAACTCTGAAGGCATGGTTCAACCATGCAAAATCATTTGTTGGTTCGTGAAAGGTCACTAGGTAATTATATTCATCAACATGAGGGTGGTCCGGGTTTTTCTTGATGTGGAACAGAGTGCTCCTCTTTAGCTTTGTCTGGAACTCTTTAAATATGGCCTTCGTGTACAACTTGCTAAGCTGATTCTCAAACCCGTAATAAGTTCTCGTCATTGATTCATTCTGCAAAATTATAAAGGCAGGTACTTTAAATATGTAACACAGAAAAAGTACGCACGGGCTTTTCAGGATATCCAACAACCTACTAGCGATGCCACTATTTGTTGATTCTCCGTCTATCGCCTCGTGAAGATGAACTTGTTAACCTGCTCAGCAAATCGGTGCAAATTTTTGCGCTCTAAAACAAATCCTCGCTTAAGAGCAGAATTCATACTTTCACTGCACTGAGTTGAAGTCATCCTAGCATAGAATGCATTCTTAAAGTAGGCAGATATCCAGTCCTCCCTGTCCTGCCACAACTGCATCATCATTGTGTCCTCAAGTAAGTTGTATTTGTCAAGAAGATCTTGCCAGGCATGTTCAAATTCCGTGGGAATGAGTGTCCAATTAAGGAGTGTTGTAAATTCCTCCTTGAATGTAAGATGAATCTTGTATAACATGGCTAGGTGAATATTATATTTTTTAAGCATGTGCCATCTGCATAGCTTGTGCAGGGTCTTGTAGAAGACGATAGATATTACTTTTCCCATTGGAACGTCTTGGTCTACAAACAAGATATGTTAAAGACAGTCACATATCGGTTAGCTCCATTGATCAGTTGCAAAAACAAGAAATGAAGATAGACTTGTTAGAATGATTGTCGGATGCTTGTTATTCATGCATTTCAAGAAAGTTTTGAATAGCTAGAAGAAATATTCTATACTTTCATCCCTAACAAGAGCGCACGCAAATATAGTAGACTGCAAGTGGTGATTCACTCCAACAAAGACACCAAGAGGCATATGGTGTATGTTAGTCTTGTACGTGGTGTCGAATGTCCTATAGTCATCAAAATGTTCATATGAACCCCTGTAGCTTGCATTGGCCCAAAATATATTCTTTATTTGGTCTTCGGTATCAAGATGGTAGTCAAAAAAGAACTCATTGTTGCATGCTTTCATCTCTCCGAAAAAGACAATATCTTCTGCACATCGTCAGCTTTATCTATTAGCGAGTTCTTTGCTATGCTACATTTTTAATATGAGAAGTACAAACATGTTAGTTCAGAAGATCGAGAATAACAGACAGGCAGTTAACAATAATATACTTAGTGTATGATTAGTGAATCCCTTACTAGTTTATTAAGTCGCGGCCATGCATATTTAAGTACTGCGCGCCTCCTACTGATCCATATAGGATGGACATTATTGTGTGGTGTGGTACATTTTGAAACTGCAGAAACTTCACATACTCTAGCAAGGAAGGATCAAATGTTTTGTGTGAATGTATAAATACAAGCATGCTAGGACTGATTATCAAATGGTGGTTGTGTTCATATCTTATATTCTCGAGGACCAAAGTACCATCTAGCTTTTCCTTTGTTGTGGTGGTGGCATGGCAGATGCCATGGATATGCTAAAGAGGGACCAATGTGTGCTAGGGAAATCCAGTGAGGGAAAACATGGTGATTCCACGCACAGATGTTCTTGTCTTTCCTCTATCAATGGTGGTTACAAATGCTCCTGGAGCTGTTCGTAAGAAGCCTATGTCTCTTACTCCCCTCAACCTAGCCCTTGAGCTCTAACTTAGACCGAGAAAAATGACCCATCCCCTTCTATGGAGGCCCCGGTGCTCCTTATATAGGGGAGCCCAGGTTACAAAGTTAGGGCACACGTGGCGGCATATTCTCTGAATATGCCCCTTGGTTAAAGCTAGATGCTTCTTTATTCCCTTTAACGGCTCGTCCGGGCTTTGGACGTAACTTGTGACGTAATCCTTGCCTTTAAGCGTCACCAGACACGGGCTACGTCAACCGACATTGACCATGTCATCTTGGTCGCCCCTGACCTGCTGGTCCTCCTCTCTGCTTTGCTTTGCTCATGCTACAGCTAACAAAGCCACCTTTTGACCAGCGGGAGATTCCTTCCTTCTCTTGGAGGGTACCTGCATAATAGACATACAAACATGGCCGGCATACGTTTCATGCCGGCCGGGCTAAGGCTAAAGAGATGCATCACGGGCCGGGTTACTCCGTGGTTCGGCCTGCCTTGAGGTGACCCGGCCAGCACTTCTTTGACCGCTCCGTACCTTGGCTAACTCGGCCTTTATACCCCAGCGTTACCCTATTCGGAGGTATCCCCCAACATTAGTCCCCGAAGCTGGTGCGGTCTTAGCAACTTTAGTTGTTAAGGCCACAACAAGTTCCCATATCCGGATCCATGCCTCTTTGACCGAGTTACCCTGTAACCCGAAGTTTTTTCTCTGGCGATCCCTTGGCTCATTCCGAGTTATTCCTCGTTGGCCGGGTCTTTTTCTCTCTTATCCGGGTTACCTTTTCCTTCTCTCGTATGCTTCCCCACATCCTACGTGGAGGGTAATCATTATTTCGCCTCATTTTAAGGGCCACGCGCATTTAATGCGCCAGTTACTGTTGCAATGTCAGGAATAACTGCTGCGCGCGTCCCTTCACTGCAACTCTCGTTAACTGTAACACCACGTCGCCTCATGGGATCTTCTGCTCCATCATGATCTGATTGGCTGACTCGGCTGCGTACACGCCCGTTGTGTGTGGCGTGGCAACCTCAAAGGATCCCACTACATGCCCTCTCGCGCGGTTAAGTAGGGGGCCTGGGGTAATCGGTGGGGAAGTTCCCCATTTCTCTCGTGCTCCCTGGCCTCCTTTCTATCTTACTGCAATTCCACCGCCGCCGCTACTTCTTGGCCATTGCTGCGCCGCCGCGACCACACTTAGCAACTCCTCGCGCCCGTGTCGCCGCTTCCGGCCAAAGTCTCCACCACGGGGCCCTGCGCTTCTAGGCTCCCCGCCAGCAGCTACATATATTCTGATTTTGTCCTCGAGGACCTCGACTTTGCCATGACAGAGGAGGAGGCTGCTGATACATTGCAAATGTATCTATAATTTTTGATGTTCCATGCTTGGTTTTATCTACTTTCTTGTGTTTTGTCCACACTTTGGAGTACTTTTCATATGATTTCTTGGACTAACCTATTAACAAGAGCCATAGTGCCAGTTGCCTGTTTTCTGCTGTTTTTGGTTCCAGAAAGTCAAAAAATGAATATTCTCGGAATTGGACGGGACAAAAGCCAATATGCCTATTTTTCCCGGAGACTCACAGAGCCAGAATACGAGACGGAGAGGGGCCACAGGGTGGCCACACCACCCCTAGGCGTGGGTCCCCCTTGGCCACGCTAGGGAATGGTGTGGGCCCCCTGGCCGGCCACCGACCTTGCCTCTTTTGCCTATATATCTCTCCCGAGGCAAAAACCCTAGATGGTCAATCTGAAATCCATGAAAAGTTCCACAGCGCCGCCGCCACCGAAGGGGAGATTCAGGGGACAGAAAGTCTCTATTCCGGCACCCTGCCGGGACCGAGAAGTGCCCCCGGAGCCATCTCCATCGATCTTCGCCGCCATCTGCATCACCATTGCTGATTCCCATGATGAGGAGGGAGTAGTTCTCTCTTGAGGCTAAGGGTTCTACCGGTAGCTATGTGTTCATCTCTCTCTCTATGCATGATATTATTGAGATCATGAGCTTGTAATCTATAGATCTACCTTGCTACTCAAGTGCTTTAATAGATCTCTGCTCTCCCCATGTGTGTGAAAGTGATAGCGTGCACACCATGCTGGCACTTAGGCTAGAGATTACAAATACTTGTTATAAGTTATTTTGGAGTTGGATGTCTTTATGAAATTGTGGTGTTTGTTGGAACCATCTAGTACTCAAGGTGACAGTGTGGGGTTTTCTAGATGGGAAAGGCTTACTTTGAGATGTGCTGTTATAGCCCTACCATGGATTAGAGTGTCCAACCAGAGAGTAGTTCAGTGTAGTATTATAAAGAAGAATATATTTATATGAGAGTGTTCACTAGTGAAAGTATGACCCCTAGGCCTTGTTTCTAAGCACAGAAACACCGTTTACTATTAGATCT
This sequence comes from Avena sativa, assembly GCA_916181665.1. Lineage (NCBI taxonomy): Eukaryota > Viridiplantae > Streptophyta > Magnoliopsida > Poales > Poaceae > Avena > Avena sativa. Next base: position 203,812,731 of record OV702290.1, read on the forward strand.
ATTACATGTTTGCTTGCTACTATCTTTATTTCAGTTTTCCTTTAGTCTCTTCCACGCCATCAAGCTATTTTCTATCACCATTACCACTTATAATTATCTATACCACTTGTATTTCACTATCTCTTCGCCGAACTAGTGCACCTATACACCTGACAATTGTATTGGGTGTGTTGGGGACACAAGAGACTTCTTGTATCTTGATTGCAGGGTTGCTTGAGAGGGATACCTTTGACCACTTCCTCCCTGAGTTCGATAAACCTTGGGTGATCCACTTAAGGGAAAACTTGCTGCTGTTCTACAAACCTCTGCACTTGGAGGCCCAACAACTGTCTACAAGAATAGAAGTGCGTAGACATCAGCTGCCATGGTCGCCCAATAGGAGGAATAAGAAGAGGGCTGCGAGCGCGGCTGCTGGGACGGTGCGTTCGTCTGTGAGGACGACCTGGATTGGCTCTGTGCCACACGCCGCATTCCCGCCGGTGTCGATTGCTGCCTCGTCGCTGATGAGATTTCCCCCTCTCCCAATCTAGGGGAGTATGTTATCTTTCTCTCTCACTTCCAGCGCGGCTTCGGCCTTCCCGTCTCTGACTTCTTCCATGATTTCATCTCCACATACCAGTTATAGCCACACCATCCCCCTTCCAATCCCATCACCTCTCTATCCTCTTTCGCCTCCGGCATTGAGGGGTATATCGGCCTCTGGCCGTCTAAGGAGATGTGGATTAAATTCTTCGGTCTCCGGAAGAATGTTGTTCCGGCTAAGGAGCTTACTCCGGCGGAGAAGCACCTGACTTAGTACGGCGGAGCCTCCATATCTCCCTGCAAGAACTCCGCATTTCCCCGGGTCACCGAGCTCGAGTCTTGCAAAGGCTGGGCCCGGACTTTTTTATGTCCGGAACACAACTTCCGAGGACTTGATCTGGCTCCTCCCCTTCAAGCTCGGTCCTCCGGACACCTCTCTTTGGGAGAGTATCTCGAAGCAGCCCACAACTCTGGCGAATCTGGTTGATCACCGGATCAAGGAGCTACTCAAGGAGAAGCTTCGGGAGGAGGACATTATGATCACCTTTGTCCGCAGCCGGATCTCCCCCTTCAGAAGCACACCCACAAGATCTGCTCCTTGAGCGCCCCCCTCGACCCCCACCGGACTTCATCTTTTGAGCTCGATAACTCGGCGGTTTACCACCGGGTTAAGGCCATCTTCAACGTGGAGAAGGAATTCTCCGAGGCTTGGGAATGGGGGCTAGCGCCATACACCCGGGACAACCCTCATCCAAAGGTAAACTTCGTACTTACATCTTTTCCGGGTCTTCTCGATATGCCGGACAACTTTCTTAGCTTAACCATTGTTGTTTTATTCTCAGCGATTTCTCCAGCAGCCACTAGAAGATGGCGAGGTGCTGGCGAGCAAGTGGGTACCGGACTGCGCCGAGGAAGACGAGGTGGATCCTGATCTGGAGACATTCCTGCCCACTCCGGACATCGTCAAACGCAGCTTTGGTAAGGCCTCTTCTTTAAGGGATTAGCCGGATGACGATGACTCAGATGTTGAGGTTCTGGAGGTACTTGACCCGGTTCCCATATCTTACGCATATCTGGTTATGTTCGAATCTTCAGCTAACCCGGCCGGTCAGGTCCATGAGGTTCCCCCCTCGCCACGGTTGGTCCGGTCCCTACTCCCTCCCAAAAGCGCGCGGCAACCTTGGCCGCAGCTTCGGAGGCGCCGCCACCCAAGAAGAGGCAGAAGAAGTCCGGGGTGAAAGCCTCGACTAAGCCGGCCGCCAAGAGCACGGTCCGGAGGGTGCCCAAACCTCGGGCACCCCAAACCTCGATCAAGGAAGTCTCTTTGCATTTGCACTTGGGTTTTTTTCCTTTTTGTTTTCACCTTTGCTTCTTATCCGTCTTATCTTTCTCTTCTTTACTTGGTGCTTTTTATTTTCCAGAGCTCCTAGGGTTATTCCCCAGAGCGGCTCCGGCATTGCCTCTCCAATCCGGAGCAGTCCTTATCCCTCCCCCCTCACGATTACGACACTCGCCCGTTTAACCCTATTTAAGAGGGCTCCACGGCTGTGCCTGACCAGAGCCCACCTCGTCATGAGGGGGGCAATGTCGGCGCGAGGGGTAGTGGGGCAGCTCAGGGTACAGCCATGCCGAATCTTCCCAGTTCCTCTTTGGCGCCAGCGCCTAGTGTTGAGGTGCCAGTTTCATCGGCACCGCCCCAATCAAGTTCTTCTCCAGTTCAAGTTTCTTCAGAACCAGTAGCACCAGCGTCTCCAACACCAACAGCACCAACAACACCAGCTCCACCAACACCAACATCACCATCCCCAGCAGCATCAACAGCATCTGCAGCATCACCACCAGCACCAGCATCAGTACCAACAGCAGCACCAGCAGTGGCACCAGCAGCAGTAACACCAATAGCCTTAGCAGCAACAACCTCCACCAAGGCCCCAAAAAGGAAGGCTCCATCGGCCGCCTTCGGATCAACGGCGTCCATTGCGGACATTTTCCTGCCAGCTTCCCAAGCTCCATCCGTATCAGCGGCCTCGGATCTTCCGCCGCGTCCTCCGTCATTCGGAAAGCTCAAGAAACCTACCGGATCAGCCAAGGGCATCACTTTAGGGTCTCCCACTGCCGAATCAGACGGTACCCGACAGCTGGTCCTGCATACCAGCCCTGCTGCAGCTCAATCTACCAGGCGAGAAGCCTATGTCAAAGGCTTGGTGGCCAGTTACTCTCTGAGCGGCGAAAGTTACAGTCCACTGCTCCTGGAGTATGTGTGTAACTGGAACACCGCTGATTTCATCGACCCCAAGGATGATCTGCCGGAGAAGTTCGGCCCAGCTGAGTTCAGTGCCCAGATGAATTCTGCCACCAAGGCCATCTCTTTGGCTGGCCGGATTATGGAGGTAACTCTTTTGCTCTGCTATGGTACTTTGTATGCATGAGCACTTGTAGATATATACCCTAGTCCCCGAGCCTCCGAGGGAGTATCTTTTTACTCGGTTGGATGCTCCTAGAGAATTTAGTTTTCGTCCTTAGCAATTTCAAATAGTGATGAAGTTAGAGCGGGGTTAAGTTCCCTTGGCCCGGATCTTGTACACTTCAAATATCCACACACACCTAGAGCCGGATTAAGTTCCACTTGGCCCGGATCTTGTAGACTTCAAATATCCAAACACCTAGAGCCGGACTAAGTTCCACTTGGCCCGGATCTTGTAGACTTCGAATATCCACACACCTAGAGCCGGGTTAAGTTCCACTTGGCCCGGATCTTGTAGACTTCGAATATCCACATACCTAGAGCCGGGTTAAGTTCCACTTGGCCCGGATCTTGTAGACTTGGAATATCCACACACCTAGAGCCGGGTTAAGTTCCACTTGGCCCGGATCTTGTAGACTTCGAATATCCACACACCTAGAGCCGGGTTAAGTTCCACTTGGCCCGGATCTTGTAGACTTTGAATATACACACACCTAGAGCCGGGTTAAGTTTCACTTGGCTCGGATCTTGTAGACTTCGTATATCCACACACCTAGAGCCAGGTTAAGTTCCACTTGGCCCAGATCTTGTAGACTTCGAATATCCACACACCTAGAGCTGGGTTAAGTTCCACTTGTCCCGGATCTTGTAGATTTCGAATATCCACACACCTAGAGCCGGGTTAAGTTCCACTTGTCCCGGATCTTGTAGACTTCGAATATCCACACACCTAGAGTCGGGTTAAGTTCCACTTGGCCTAGATCTTGTAGACTTCGAATTATTTTCACTTTGCCTTTGAACTTGACATTGTCTTGCTTTTTTCAGATTACCACTAACCGTTGATCTATTGAGTTCCAGCGCCTGCTGGACTCCTACAAAGATTTTCGCGTGCGTTATGGCAAACTCCTAGAGGAGCACCAGAACAAGGGTAATTTTCTTACTTAAGACTTTTCCTTCTTCCACTTTCATTCGTTCGAGTTATCTGTGATCCGTATTAATTTGTTATCCGAACCATGCAGCCGAGGTTGAAGCTAAGAATATCATCATGTAGAAAAATCTGGCTGAAATCAAAGGTATCTTATCTCGTTCACACCATCATTGTGCGCTCTTTACTTTACCCGGTGGATATTTATACTCCGGCACCGCCGGATTAACCCACTGTTGTAGTTGCTCTTGAAGACAACGTTCCTATGCCTGATATGATGACCCGTTTCCTCGAACAAATAGGGAAACATGAGGCAGAACTGAAGAAGAAGGACGATGAGATAGCTCGGCTGCGGCTCCAGGACTCGGAAATTACTCGGCTGAATGCCGAAATTCAGAGGCTCAAGGAGCTCCATAAGTCCGAACTGGAGAAAGCTAACCAAGAGTTTGACGTGGAAAAAGAGCGTTTAACCACGCAAATTTCCAAGGACCAGAGCTTATTGCAGGAAGCCGACGTCAAACTTACGTCGATGACCTCTGAATACGAGAAACTCCAGTCCCACAACGCTAATGTCCATGCCGAGCTTCGGCGACTCCTCTTCCAGATTACCCGTGAGTTCTTTGCCTTTGCTCAACTTTCATTTCTCTGGATTTGGTGATTTTGCTCACTGTTTTCTCTGTTCTGTTCTTAGTCAAATTTCCAAAAGGTGATACTCTTGTTGCTGCTACCGTAACCCGGTCCCGTGAACAACGTGGTATCCCCACAGGCCCTGATGCCGAGCCAATCATGTATGATACGGAGGATCTACTGGCGAGCCTCTTCACTCGCATGGAGCTAGTGAAGAACTACGACGCGAACATTATGCTGACGGCAATGCGGATGTTTAGCTCCCTCTAGCCCACTGAGCCCACTCCCAAAGGTAATGCGGCGCTGATCGCCAAACTGATGGAGTGCGAGCATCAGCTGAATCTGTGGCGTGAGTCGGCTGCGCGAGCCGGGGCTGACATTGCCATGTAGTTCATCCTCTCGTGGTACGAAGGAATAGATCTGGGGCTGCTTACCCGCATGCGCACCAGATCCAAGTGGGCCGAAGATCCGGCGTGGGTTGCGTGTCGCAAAGCCAGTGCTAACAAACTTATCCAGTATTCCTTCTGCCACGCTTGGAACGAAGGGTCGAGCTACCTTGACGTTTTCGATGATGAAGTTGTCTTTGAAGGTGAAGAAAATGAGCGGAGTGAGGGTGAGGCCTCCGAACTCGACGACGAGGCTGAAGACCCGGATGATGGCGAAGCCAACCCCGAGGATGAGGCCAAGGCTAGCGCCCCGCCCCCAAATTCTGAAGTACCTCCTCCTTCGGCCGATGATTCGGCTGCTCCCCCTGCTCCTTAAAAAACACTTGACCGTATTCGTCAGATCCCCGGAATGCTGGGTAAAAGTGTATCTAAGTACCTTGGTTTGATTTTACTACAATTTATACTATTTTGAACTAAGTTTTTAATGTTGGATTATCATGGGCTAAGTCCCCGAGTTTCGTTTTCTTGTTCTCCCAATTTTTGACTCGGCTCGGGTCTACCTTGATTCGGTTTATTGACTTACGAGTCCGAGGTTCAAAAAATTGACTTAACAATCCTTGAAACTTTGAGATTAGCTCAAAATAATCCGGCGTTAGATAAATACAGTAAACACAGGGTTAGTCCGAATAACAAATGTCGGCTCGCTTAAGTTCCTTTCCTTAGTCATTTTTCATGTGCTTTGCCATTCCAAACTTGTTCTCTTGCTTGCCATGAAGCCAATTCTTGTTGGACAATAGCTTAGTCGAAGAGTTGGGTTTTCGGTGCTCACACATTACTAATCCGGCTAAGATATAAGTGACTTAACCCAGCCTACATAAAAATACGAAAACAAGAAGAACAATTATTATGGCAGTCCCCGAGTTTCTGCTTGGGGTGCCAAAGTTTCATTAATAAGCTCATTGCCGACATACATACCGACATATGAGTAGCTCGGATACATTCACCTCTTTGTTAGGGGTAAAAATGATGAAGTAGTTCTACATTCCACGGTCGCTTAGATTCCTCTCCGGACTTGTCCGCCTTGTTTTTTCATGTGGCTGTGCATCAATAAAATAGTAGGAATCATTGTGCAAAGCTTTGCATACAATGAAAGGTCCTTCCCATGGCAGGGATAACTTATGCATGCCAGCAGTGCGCTGCACCAACCGGAGTACCAGATCACCTTCCCGGAAGACTCGGGGGTTTACTTTCCGACTATGGTAGTGTTGGAGATTTTTCTGATATATGGCGGATCTGGACAAGGCCAGTTCTCTCGCTTCTTCCAGCAGATCAACATAATTTTGCCGGGCTTCACGCACTTCGGCTTCTGTGTATTGGGTGACTCTTGGTGAATCATGCTCTATGTAGGCTGGTAATACAGCTTCTGCCCCATATACCACAAAGAATGACGTATGGCATGTTGATCGATTCGGAGTTGTTCTTAAACTCCACAGTACTGCTGGTAGTTCTTCTATCCAGCACCCCGCTGATCTTTGCAGCGGCTCTATGATCCGGGGTTTTATCACGGACAATACCAGTCCGTTGGATCTTTCCACTTGCCCGTTCGATGCGGGGTGGGCCACTAAAGCTAGATTTAGCCGGATTTTCTTTTCTCGGCAGAACCTCGCAGATGCTCCTTCAGCGAAATTTGTGCCATTATCAGTTATGATACTGTGGGGGTAGCCATATCTCAGGATTATATCCTTGAGAAATTTCACTGTTGTTGGCCCATCACATTTCCTGATTGGCTTCACTTTGATCCATTTGGTGAACTTGTCGACCATAACTAGGATATGGGTCATTCCTCCTTTAGCCGACTTAAATGGCTCTACCATGTCCAGGCACCATACGGCGAATGGCCAAGTAATGGGGATATTTTGATATCCGACATTGGAGATGAGTTTTCGTGGCGTATCTCTGACAGGCATTGCATTTTCTGACCAAATCTTCTGCTTGCTCCAAAGCACTTGGCTAATAAAATCCATGCCGGAAAGCTTTTGCCACTAATGCTCTTGAAGATGCGTGGTGACCACGTTCTCCTTGGTGGATATCCCGAAGTATGTCAAGTCCTTCCTCCGGGTCAACGCACCGCTGTAGTACTATGGTTACACTTCTCTTGTATAGTTCAGCATTGATAATGGTATAGGCCTTTGCCCTTCTCTGGATCTGCCTTGACAGTATTTCATCATTCGGCAAGATTCCCTCTTTCAGGAAGTCAAATATTGGCTTGACCCAAGTGGGTATAATTCGGACTGAGAAAGGTTCCTCGTCAATTGCCATCGCATCCACCGAAATAACTCCTGCCGGGTCTGGCTGTCCAGTCCCCGGGTTTGCTGAGGCAGTCCCCGGGTTTGCTGAGGTACCACCCCAATCTATTTCCATTGGTGTAGCTTCTGATCCGGAGAATGCCGGGATATAAATTGATTCGGATTCGGGCGATGGAGTAATAGATGGTTTTCTTAAGTGTTCCAAGGCAACATTTGGCGGGATTGGTTGCCGGGATGAGCCCAACTTGGACAGTACATCGGCCTCCTCATTTTCAATCCGAGGTATGTGGTGGAATTCATATCCCTCAAAGAATCCGCTTATCTTTTGCACATGAAATCTGTAAAGGGCCATATTTGCATCCAAGGCGTCCCAGTTGCTAGATACTTGCTACACCACCAAATCCGAATCTCCAAAGCATTGTATCCGATGTATCCCTACTTCTTTTGCTACTTTGAGACCATGTACCAGTGCTTCATATTCCGCGACATTATTTGAGGCACTGAAGTGGATTTGAAGGACATATTTCAATTGATCCTTCTTGGGTGAGGTAAGTACTACTCCAACGCCCAGCCCTTCTTTCAGTTTTGATCCATCGAAGTGCATTCGCCAATAATTGGAGTCCGGCAGAGGTGGCTCGTATTGCATCTCGGCCCAGTCCACAAAGAAATCTGCCACAACTTGCGATTTGATCGCATCTCTTCTGTCAAACTGCGGTGCAAACGGGGCTAGCTCAATTGCCCATTTTGCTATCTGGCCACTTGCATCTTTGTTACTCATAATCTCTGATATGGGTGCCTCGCATATCACTTTGATGGGATGTTCCTCAAAACAGTGTTTGAGTTTCTTGGCCGACATATACACACCATACACCATCTTTTGATAGTGCGACTAATTCTGTTTTGAAGCAGATAATACCTCGCTCAAATAGTACACTGGCCTTTGCACTGATTTTCCTTCTTCTTCGCGTTCCACTACAATTACTGCACTTACGACTCGGTTGGTCGCGGCTACATAGAGAAACATAGGCTCCTTGGGTAGTGGTGCGGCTAGGATTGGTGCAGTAGACAACATCTTTTTCAATTCTCGAAATGCGATATCCGCCTGTGGCGTCCATGTGAATTTGTCTACCTTTTTCATTAACTGGTAGAGGGGCAAGGCCTTCTCTCCCAGCCGACATACGAACCGGCTCAACGATGCCAGGCAACCAGTAAAATTTTGTACATCGTTAAGACATTTTGGCAGTTCCATTCTCTCTATGGCCCGGATTTTTGTCGGCTTAGCTTCGATACCTTGGCTAGACACTAGAAAACGGAGTAACTTTCCTGCAGGCACACCAAAGGTGCATTTTTCCAGGTTAAGCTTCCTTCGGAACCGTCTCAAGTTTGCGAATGTCTGCCGGATGTCATCAAGGAGCGTATTTCTTTCCTTAGTTTTTATCACCACATCGTCCACATAAACTTGAATGTTTCCACCTATTTGGTCATGTAAACATTTTTGCATGCATCGCTGGTACGGTTCTCCAGCATTACGTAATCCAAACGGCATAGTGCGATGGCAATAAGCCCAATACGGGGTAATAAACGCAGTCTTTATTTGATCATCCGGGTTTAGGGGTATCTGGTGGAAACCAGAATACGCATCAATGAATGATAACAGCTCACATTCGGCAGTTGAGTCTATGACTTGATCTATTCTAGGGACTGGGAATGGATCTTTAGGACACGCCTTATTTAGGTTCATGTAATCAATGCACATGTGCCATACCACGACCACGTTCGGATCATCCTTCTTCTTTTCCACAAGCATCGGATTAGAGAGCCAATCCGGATAGAGTACTTCCATGATAAACCCGGCTGCAAGGAGCCTAGCTATCTCGTCCCCAATGACTTTTCTTCTGTCCTCGGCGAAACGCCGGAGAGGTTGTTTCACCGGTTTAGCACCGGGTCTTACATTCAAAGAGTGCTCGGCCAACTCCCTCGGCACACCTTGCAGATCCTGTGTGGACCAAGCAAAGATATCCCGATTCTCATGGAGGAAGTTGACAAGCTCGCTTTCCTATTTGCTGCTTAGCCCGGCACCAATGGTTACGGTGTGCTCTAGGAATTGATCATCGATAGGCACTTTCTTCGTATCCTTTGTGGCTTGGAATGACACACTTCCATGTGGGTTGGTCAGAGCCGGCATATGCTGCTGCGCGGATTGAGCCAACGCTACCACTTCCAATATCTTCCTTTTTTTCCTGAGCTATCATGAGTGACTCGGCTAAGTTAGATCCGGCTGAGGCGCACTCGATCGACTGCCTGAAGTCCCCGGATACAGTTATCACTCCCATAGGTCCGGGCAGTTTCATCTTTAAGTAGTTGATGTGAGTACTTGCCATGAACTTGTTCAGCGCGGGCCTGCCGAGTAATGCGTGATAAGCGCTTTCCAGATTCACTACTTCGAACTCCAAATTTTCAGTCTGGCAATTATCTCTCGTGCCGAATAACACATCAACCTGAACCTTACCAATTGGCTCACAGGAAATACCTGGCACAATGCCATGAAAGGTGGTCCTCATTGCTTGCAGCAAGTTCTCTGATATTCCCAACTTGTGCATGGTGTCCTTGTACATAATGTTGATGCTACTGCTGTTGTCAATCAGCACTTTGGAAAACCTCACATTGAGATTCGGCCCGATGAACATCGGATCTAGGACCAGTGCGTAAGTCCCTGGACTAGGCATGATCTTTGGGTGATCCTTCATACTCCACGTAATCTCCTGATCCGACCAAGGCATATATCTTACTACTGTTGGCATTACCGTGTTTACCTCCATATGCCGGTGCTGTAAGCTTTTCCGGTTAATCTCTTCCGTGGTAAACACATAGTAGCTTTGGTGATGATCCCTGTATTCGTTTTGTCCCTCATTTGCTTGGTAACCTTGGTTTTGTTGTTGGTTGTTATTCACTTGATGCACAACATCCCTTCTTTCCTGATTTTCATACCTTGGCGGAGCTGGAGGCAACACTAGTTGTTGTCCATTTCCCCCTATCAGTAATGGCTTCTGTGGTGCCTCATTCCTAGGTGCTTCGTTCCGAGGTGCCTGAGCATTCCCCGAACTGCCCTGTTCTAACTTCCTCATCCACTCACATTGCCGGGTTGTATGATTCGCTGGACTATTCGGACTTGGTGTATGAAACTTTCAAGGTTGATCCAACAAAGACTCGAACGTATACCTCGGTCGATCTTTTCGCTCTTGCCATTGCTTTTTCTGCTCCAGGGTCCAAGGCTTCTTCCCTTCATTTTTCAGTTGCCAGTTTTGCCCTCCAGTTTTCTGGCACTGGTTGGCGCCGGCATTAGGTTGATCCTGGTCCACCGTTGCCACCTACTGCGAGTTATATCTGTAATCCGGATGCCTGTCCCTTCTATTTCCTCGGAAATCATTTCTCCTTGATGACCCGGAGCCGTCTCGGTTATAATATTCCTCGTTTGCCTTGCTTGACATTAGCTGAGGTTGGGTCGGATCTCCCAAAGCGTATGAATCTGCGATCCGAATCGTCTCAGCCAAAGTGGTTGGCATATCTCGTTGCAGCCTTTGCCACAACATACTTCCATATCTGCAGCCCTTGGTGAACCACACAATTGCTTGTGATTCAATTACCCCCTCGCATGAGTTACGCACGTTGCACCACCGAGTCAAGAAATCTTGGTCTGGCTCATTCGGTCTCTGCTGGCATACCGCCAGTGTCTGCGGCCTGTTGGGCGTCTTGTAAGTGCTCAAGAAGTTGCTAACGAATAACTCCTCAAAGTCTAGCCAGCAGTTAACACTTCCTGGTGGCAAGTTGTTCGGCCAAACTCTCGCTGGTCCTTCCAACATTTGAGGTACATACCTCATTGCCCATCTCAAATTTCTAGTTGCGATCTTGACCACCGTTGCGTAATCAATCAGCCAATCTTCTGGCCTAGTACTACCATCGTAAGTCCTTGTTTCTCTGGCCAATTGAAAGTTTGGAACTGGCGTCTCCTTCATGATCCGGGGCCCAAAGCATGTCGGACCAGGAGGACCTTGTACCTCGATCAGCTCTGACCTGTAAATTCTATCCAGTTTCAGCCTCGCATCATCTGGCTGCAAGTTTCTGCTTCCCAGCCTTGACCCAATTATATGGTGCTCCAGTCTGGGGTATCCGTCGTTGATCATAGCTGAATAACCATCATTGTATCTTTCCTGATCCAGACAAACATTCTGTTGTTGCGCTACTTGACCTACACTTCTCTCCTGCCGAGGTGCGCGCTGCTGCTGCTGCTGCCGAGGTACATTTTGTCCTGTTCCCATCGGATCACGCTATCCGGCATTGCCGTTGGTAGCGTTCCTTTGATCGACATTGCCTTGGTCACGGTTACCTCGCCAACTTCACCTCGGCTGGTGCTGTGACGATCTTCATCTACTTGCACCGCTTTGCCTTTCCTAGCTCTCACCGGGTCGTAGGGGACCATCTGTTTGTCTCTTCTCCCGGAGTTTACCACCTCTTCTCTCCTGGGGTTGTGACCTGGAGATGATGTGGCTCCGCCGGACCTTTCCAGGTTATTTCTGGCTGAATGAACCACGTGTGATGCTCTCGGTGGTGCCGGGTTTGCGTTGTTCATTTCTTCATTTTGCTGGCAAGCGATCCTTAGCAAGTGGTTCACCCTCTCTTGTTGCCTTTGCCAGGCCTCTCCGGTTAGACCTTCTAACTCGGACGCAGCCGCATTTGCTGCCCTGAGGTTCTTTGCCGGGGTACTGTACCTCTCCAGCCCTCCTATTACTATCGTGGCTGTCTGACCCGGCCTAGGCTCGTATTCCTTTTCAATCTAAGTAATCAGGTTTCTACCTCGGATTTTTACTCCATCTATGTGGTTGTCCTTTACATATTCCCTCAAAGTAATGTTCAAGGATTGATGTGACTCTGTTACTTTTTTGCCCCGGCAAACATTTTCTGCCTAGTTTCTTCTAACTCAGCTTGCACCTAAGCCGGATCTACCACTGGTGCTATTGTCGTTGCTAAGAATTCTATCGCTTGCTAGAGCACATTCTCTGGCCTCTCTAGTGGTGGAAACCTAGACCTTGTCTGCTTCGGCGTGACTTCCGGCTCTGGCGCCGGGCCCTTGCTTGCTCCTATGTTTGGCACGATCATCACAACCTCAATGCTGCTAGTGGGGCGAGTGATACGCACACCACAAGCTGCACTGAGAGGTGGTTCGCCTCCCTCGACGACATATCATGGATGAACACAGGACTCGTCCACGCCGACGTAGATTCTGTGCGTGCCGAGTTTGATGAAGACGCTGTTGCGCGGAGGGGGGTGCCTACCGAAGCTCCCTGCGTTGTCACTGACGTAGTCCAGCACACCAAAGCACTAAACCAGGCCGGAGACGACGCGCTCGCTGGTGTTGGAGATGCTTCCCGTCCAGATTTTCACCCCTGCTAGCACCGCTAGCCCCACGGTGGGCGCCAACTGTCATGGTGGTGGCACGACAGATGCCATGGATAGGCTAAAGATGGGTCCAATGTGTGCTAGGGAAATCCAGGGAGGGAAAACATGGTGATTCCATGCATAGATGTTCTTGTCTTTCCTCTATCAATGGTGGTTACAAGTGCTCCTCGAGCTGTTCGTAAGAAGGAGACTATGTCTCTTACTCCCCACAACCTATCCCTTGAGCTCTAACTTAGACCGAGAAAAATGACCTATCCCCTTCTATGGAGGCCCTGGTGCTCCTTATATAGGGGAGCCCGGGTTACAAAGTTAGGGCACACGTGGAGGCATATTCTTTGAATATGCCCCTTGGTTAAAGCTAGGTGCTTCTTTATTCCCTTTAACGGCTCATCCGGGCTTTGGAGGTAACCCACGACGTAATCCTTGACTTTAAGCATCACCAGACACGGGCGACGTCAGCCAACATTGCCCGCATCATCTTGGTCGCCCCTGAACCGCTGGTCCTCCTCTCTGCTTTGCTTTGCTCATGCCACATCTAACAAAGCCACATTTTGACCAGCGAGAGATTCCTTCCTTCTCTTGGAAGCCATATGATAGTCCGTCTAGCACATGGCTAACCCGGCTATGAGGGTACCTACATAATAGACATACAAACATGGTCGGCATATGTTTCATGCCGGCCGGGCTAGGGCTAAAGAGATGCCTCACGGGCCGGGTTACTCCGTGGTTTGGCCTGCCTTGAGGTGACCCGGCCAGCAGTTGCTTTGACCGTGCTGTACCTCGGCTAACTCGGCCTTTATACCCCGGGGTTACCCTACCTGGGGTTATCCCCCCAACATCCTTCAATCTGACACTAGTAGTGCAGCCACATCTCTTTGTTGTTTTATCACGCTGCCTATCAGTTTTAGAAATAGAGCTCTTGTACTTCCCTTGTCAATTACAGTACATGTATCGATTGTTATGGTTGTGTTGTCCATTCTTTATTCCAAAACCAGCATGACGGGCATAATTGTTGTAAAAATTTCTGGTATCTTCAAAATCTGAGAAAACCATTTTAATTTTAGGCACTAGGTAATCAGGGAGGTCATCTTGCTATAAAAATATAAAATGAAAAATGTCAGTATAGATCAACATAAAAGAGAAGCACATAGATAATTTATTAAGAAGTACAAAAGGCCACAAAATATTTATATGTACTTACATGGTTGTAGCAACGGTATTCTACTAGGGTTTCAACTTCTCTAGGAAGAATTGGACATGCCAGTGTCACCAATGCGGCATGCAAAAGCGGATCAGCAGGTGCATAACGATGCTTTTTAGACGAATGTGGTGGAGGTGCATGAGGAGGCAAACCAGAGGAATACTGTGGAGGTGCACATGAAGGAAATGTGTTCACAGTAGCATGAGGTGCATCATTAGCATGAGGCTCATCAAAGTGCACCTACTGGGTGTGCTTTTTATGAGGATTCTGATTTGGAGGATGCATAGCACCAACTTCAACAATCTTTCGTGAAGGATGAATAGCTGTGACCGCACGAACAATCTGATTAATACGCTGCGGCACAAGAGAACCAGGATTTTTTACTAGTAGCATTTCTGAATTTGTAGCTGAAACTCAAGGTGTTGTTGTAGGTTAATGCATTGACTGAAAACCCTCTGGATCCGGTGAGTATGCGGTAATAAAAAAGTTCGATGGAAGTTCTGGAGTCCTCCAAGTGGAATCTAATTCTTGCATTTGTAGAGGATATTCATGAAATACAACCGGTGTTGTTTCTTTCATTTTTTTAACCTTCTAGTCATCATATTCAGATACATGCCTTTCTAAAGGATCAGGATCAACAACACCCTGTGTTGCCTACAAATTACATCCAAAAAATTAAGAACAATTTGAAGAAGATCATAGTACCACAAGGGAAGTACAGACTTGGAATATGGGAATATCAGATTCATTTACTGGGTAGTTCAAAGTGTTATTAGGTTTTGTTAATTTCATATATCTTATAGCTATACCATAAGAGAAGTACATACTTCGAACATGGGAAGATCAGATTCATTCACTAGGCAGTTAAAAAGGTGCTAAATTCACATGTATTTCACTAACTTAAATATGTGCAGCAAAAAAATTACAACTTCCAATAAGGGAAGCTCAAATGATAACAGCTAGCATGAGAAAGTTTGCTCACCTTGCTAATTTCACACCTTGATCGCTTCAGATGTTTAAATTTTGAGGAAGTAAAGTTTATTTCTAGTGCATCTGGTAAAGAAATGTCCACTGAAGATGATTTGCGGCCAAATCTAGGAGAAGATATTGTAGGAAATACAGGAGCTCTAGGTTTTATTCCAAGATTTTTCTTCTTGGATGCAGGAGGAGCCATAACTCTGGTCTTCTTCAAATTTGTGTTATCTGGTACAAAAAATAACAAGATTACCTCACAGATCGAACAGAAAATTCGAGAAGAATACTCAAGAGGAAGGAGGAGGATTGCGCTCACACTGGGTCGCTCAGTCCGTGCGATGAGGAAGGAGGGGGATGGCGTCGGACACTGGCGGATCTCACTCCTGTGATAAGGAAGAAGGAGGGGGAATCGGGCCAGACACGGGAGGAGCTGGATCCCTCGCATCAGCGCCCGTGCCCAGGCAAGCGCTCGGAGGCTCGCTGCACGGGAGGAAGAAGGTGGCTCTGTGTCTCCGTCAATCGATCGACGCGAGGAAGAAGGTTGTCTTGACGGGGAAGCTTGCCGGAGATGATCGTACATCGCTCCCTCGCGTCGGCTCGCTCCACGGGAGGAAGAAGGGGGATAAGGAGGAGAAAGGTGGTTCTCAGGGGGTGGTTGCCAGCGGACACAGGCGGAGCTCCCTCCCTTGCGCTGGCGCCCACGCCGGCGCTCGATCGCTCGCTCCGCGAGAGGGAGAGGGGGAGAAGGAGGAGGAAGGTGGTTCTCAGGGGACTTGCCGACGGACACGGGCGGAGATCGCTCCCTCACGTCGGCGCTCAGTCGCTCGCTCCGCGGGAGGGAGATCTCCCCGTCGGGATCGAGGCGCGGGTGGTGTTTTTCAATCTGTCACGCGTGTCGAGCACTCCACGCGTCTTATAGGGTTTGGTGGCTGCACACCGGTTTCAGAATAGTTTAGCCATATATATATAGGTAAAATAAATATAACTAGGGCACCATGGTACCCAGACACCATATCTGATACGCGTATTTTTTGTCATGACCTGTACATACCTGAAGGTATACATTCCTAATGTACACATAACTATTCAAGAACCGGTTCATGAATAACTATTCAGGAACCCCATCCTAACTTCCAAGTATACATATGTTAACTTCCGTGTGTTGCTTATGTTAACTTCAATTCGGAAGCACTGTAGACGTTATTTTTCACGTAAAATGTTGGTTTCGTCGTATTTTTACCGGGTCGTTTGGGCTCATAACATGCTGGGTTGTGTCTCGTTGGGCATGTTAGTTGTTTTTCGGACTGAATATGGGCTCATTATTATTTGGCACCTGGTCCGGGTTGGTTCCATAACTCCGCATGCTCTTTCCACTCCGCACGAACTGCTCAGAGGCACGATTTCTGGCAGCTGTAATCGCCCCGTTAAAATCGGCCACTATCTCCCGTCTCTGCACGATTGCCTCTCGCATGCGGTCCCCCTCACGCTCCTCCCCATACTCCCAGGCGCTTCCGGTTGTCGGATATTGCAGTTGTTAGGGTTTGGAGCGGAGCAGTCGCCGGCGTTTGCTCCACCGGCGCCATTGATGGCTTGCATTTTGCGGTGGAGGGCCGGCGTGCTGCGTATCCTCTTTGCTCTTCTCTGGAGGCTGGTTAGTTCACCAAAACCTACTCCACGTCCGCTCTTTCATGCTTTGGTCTTTGGGGTTGCGTCTGCTCTACTGAGATCCCCAGATTTGATGTATGTGTAGGAGGAATCTACTGCTAATTTTGTGTTAGTTGATTTCTATGGATTATTCTCGTTATCCAGGACAAGGAGGTTTGTTTAATTTCATTACTAAGTTTTTTTTGATTTTGTAGTTAATTTCGTCTGTGTGTTATGTTAACTCCTGCTGTTTTTCAATTTTTTTGCTCTGCTAATAATCAATAGTACTTAAAATGATGCTTACTACCGCCTGACAATATCCTGTTAGTTGATGTTAGGTTATTTATGGTATAGATGAAGATAATATGGTGTTAGTTGAACCTAACTTCTGTTATAATAGGGTGTTAACTCCCGTTCTTCTTTTGTCCGTCATGTTATTTGATTATATTGATGTTTTGTCTTTAGCAGATTCTAAGGCAGATAAATGTGCACTACCAGCTGAGCCGCCTATTATGGATAATGAATTTCCTGAAAATGAAGATCAGGCTATTCCAACTTCTTTTGGTATTAATGAGTATAATTGAGCGGACAATGTATTGGTTTTAAGCGAAGAGAAGATTGCCCTAGCTGATGTTGGTATTGTGGACGGGGATGTTTCAGCGGGCAAGAATGAAGTCTCACACAATACAACGGCTACACATGGTGCTATGTCCTCTAGTCCTGATCCCATTGTGGCTGTTTTTGAACCTGTTGTAGATATCCATACGCAGGAGCAAGCTGGAGATAAGGAGACGCAGGAGCAAGATACATGCAATTATTCCTAGAGTATAATTTTCTAATATTCCTATGCCCCTACCATATATCCTCGTATTTCTGCCTAGTAGTGCTTTTGTGTTTGTTTGTTTTTACTTCTCACATATCTGTTGTTATGTATTATTAACCCTATATTTACTTTTACTTTATTCTAGGTAAGCACTAGTTGGGGGAGGCCGGTTGTAGTGGGTGAACTATTTTAATGTTGTAATGTAATAAGACTTCAAAATGATATATGTATTGTATATTTTGTTCCTTTTTTATGTTTTTGCATATGATGTGTGTCATTTGTTTGTTGTTTTGTCCATGTGGAATAAAAATCAACTATGCGCTTATTGGCATGTGAACTTTCTTTATTTTTCCTTTTTTTAACAGCATCCACTGTGTTCTCTACCCCATCCACTGCTCCAGCTTTAGATAAAATCAAAGAGGTTTATCATGCAGTATGCAGGCTGAGGAATGACAAGAAGAAAGAGTACTTATCTTCACATTTTTTTGTTATTTTTGTTTCAGTCGATGACCATATTTGTTTTTCAGTGTGATTTTTCTTGATTTATTTTGATGTTTGTGATATTTTTCTTTATTCAGGGGCATCACACTGTTCAGGAATGATGAGTGTTATTCCACAATAGGGCAAATTGCAAGGGCTTTCCAGTCAACTAGGTTTCTTTGCTCATACACAGTATCTGTTGGAACTTATCTGCTTGGAAAAAAATACAAGGGATCAGAGAAGTTGATTGTACCGTATATTTGTTGTGTAAGTTAATTCCTTGTATTTTTGTCTTAACTACTATTTTTTGTTTTGTTATGGATGGATCCATAATATTTGTGTATTATATTGTTTTTAGATAGTTAACTCCCATGATTTTTTAAGGCTGCTAGTTCATTGGATGTCTTTTTAGGTTTATCTGCTCTATCAATGAAAGTTAACTTTCATTTATCATAAACTTAACTTCCTTGTTACAAAATAGTAATTTCCTTTTTTCTTCATGCACGGCTTTCACGAATGTTAACTTCCAGTGTTTCATCAACTTATCTTCCTAGCCCCTTTTATGATTTTATATTTTTTCTTTACGTGGTCTATGATGGTTTCAATCTGAGGCATATTTTCGAAGGAAACCGGCATAGCAGGCGTGTGCAGAAACTTTTCAGTGTAGATTCGGAAGACCATTTGGACCAGAAAGATATTGTAAGTGTGAAGATTTTTGTTTAACATATTGTTTCTCTTTATTCGTTTGTTTTAGGTTCATTTTTCAGTTTGTTTCATCATTATATTCAGTTAACTCTTGATACTTTTTATTTATTTTGTAGATTCTTTTTGCTACTTTCGATCCTCCTGACCCTCCAGTCCCTGGTGTTGTGGGCCACTTTTGTGTTGTTGGTATCAATATGCGCAAAAAGCGTTTTCAGTTCCTTGATTCGATGTGTGACGCTGATGATCCAGATGCTCAGAGGGTAATACACACGATGGTTCAAAACATTAGGAAGTTATGGAGAGAAGCTTCCAATTCCAAAGGTGAAAAGTTTGATCCACCAAATATTGATATCTGGGGGATTGATTATGTCAGAGTGCCAAAACAGTCAACTCCATAAATTTTATTGCAATATTTATAGTTTTCATGCTAACTTCCACTGTGTTTTCCATTGTATGTGTTGTGTATTTGAGAATTTTTGCTATGTGTGATTTTAATATGTGCATTTTTTTTAATATTGATCTTCTTCTTTGTTTTTTGATTCAGTCATTGTTGTGGGTTTTTCATGCTCCAATTCTTGTTAACTTTTGATGGAGACGGTTTGGTGACTTTTGACTAGAAAGATATATTAAATATAATGATGACCACATTGTACAGTTGGTTGCCCGCACCTGATTTTAAAATTGATTTAGCAGAAATGTTTGGTATTGATCCAGGTATGCTGTCTCTTTTTTGCCCCTTTATTTTAAAAATATATATATGTGTACCTATTGCTTGTTTTATACGTATATGATGTTAACTCCTACTTTTTTCCATTTTTTTGCACTTTTATTTTTTGATTGATAATAACTAGTACTGTAAAATGATGCTAACTACAGCTTTAATGCTAATTTATTAATTCTTTATGTGATACATTATGTTTGAGTAGATACTATTAGTATATAGGAAGAAATGTGCCCCTATGTTTTTTTATTTTAACATAACTTCTATTATAGGAGGGTGTTAACCCCCTCGTTTTATCTTATCCCTTCAGATGTTTATGTTAACTTCTAGTATAATATTATGCTAACTTCCCATTATACACTGAACTGTTATTATTATGTTTACAGTGTTGTTAATTTTTCATACGTATTTCAGGAGTTCCTCTTGCCATAGAGGAAGATAACTTCGCGTTATTTCAAACTCAGTTCTTCACACCATAAGTTATAGCTTTACGAGAAGAAGAATTTCAGTTGCAAGCTATTAGCAAGGTGAAGATGGCTATCACAAGACTGCATGGCTATTCGGTGAAGAAACCAAATATCACTAAGGCATTAGTAGATGTGAAGGAAAAGGAGAAGGTATTAGTAAATGTGGATGACAACGATGATGATTTTGTCTCTCCGCCACCCCCGAGGACTGTTGCAAAATCTGTCTAGAAAGATGCAGTTATCTGCTCAGCTACCAGCAGCGACGATTTTGTAACACAGTTGCCAAAAATCAACCACCTGCCCAACCTCTTGTCCTTTCTAATGACCAAAGTCTCTAAGAAGCTAATGAAAGATGTCCCTGAGTTTGTTCCTTACAAATTCCTATTCTTAGTCAAGGCGAAACAATTCAGAGATTTAATTTTAAGCCTGGAGTACCTGAAGGACCATGGGGAGTAAGTACCATTGCTATCTTTTTCTCCCTTTTTCTGTTGTTTTATGCATGTTTTATATGTTAATTTGTTTTTTGCTAGGTGGTGTGTTACCCCAATCTAAACTTATGCTTTTTGATCATTTATTGTCTTTTTTGCAGGTCGACTTTGGTTATGTTCACAAACAATTTTCCTAATCATGTATCTATTGATGGCAATTACATGTTCAAACTTTTTGGCCGTGGTCAAGAGATGGAAGCTGAGATTATTGATTATATTTTCTCTTTCTGGAAGGATGATCCCAATATAAAGAAAATGTTTGAGTCTGGTGATCGCGTTTTACTTTCACCTTATACTGTCCCTGTAAATTCTGTAAACTTATGTTCCTTTTGCTAGTAGTTTTTCTCATTTGTAATTTTGGATTTCATTGGTTACTTTTTTGTGTGTTCAGTTTGTTTGAAGTACCTTCTTGACTTCTCACCATGGTTTTCAAAAGATGCTGATGGAAATGATATTCCAAGGAAAGCTTTTGATGTTAAGGCAGCGCTAAACAATTCTCAGGTTTTGTGAGGGAAGGAGAAAACCTGCTGGATGCAAATCTGGTAATTTTTTTTGTCCCTTTTGACTTTTTTGTGTAAATTGTTTTTGCATGGTGGTACTGAAGTTAACCTTCTACATATGCATCACTTAACTTCCATAGTTGTCTATTACAACAAGTTATTTTTGGTACATATGTATCACTTAACTTCTATATCTGTTTTCTACACATATTCTTATCCCTTACTTCAAGAGAAATCATCACACTCTTTATGTGATGAATCGGTACACAGAGCTGTAATTTTTTGTGCTTCTTCCCTAGGTTGTTATTTACCTTTTGTTAGTTTTGCACTTTTTGATTTGAGCAACAGAAGATTTTCGAAAAAATTGATTTTTACCTGCTGGTCTGTTTTGACAGATTTTGCCACTCTTGCATTTGCTTCTTTATTCAATTTCCTTTTTGAATTCTTTTTGGATTTTTGGAAGGAGTTGCTATAGTAGCTTATGTTTTGATGGTTTTCAGTTGAAATTGGACTCAAAAAGTTTTATCACTTCACTTATACTAATGTTGCTAATGAGAACTGTGTGAAGTTTTGTGTGAAAGAAATTTCCAGGTAGGTGGAGAAAATGGTGTAATAAGGAAGTGAAAGGTTTACTGGCGCAAGCAATATGAGTATGAAGATGAAGATATTGATGTCATTCAAGTGGTGACTCCGGAAGAATCTACTAAATATCAAATTTAGAGACCTGTAGAGTCCGTTTTCGAATAGGTAACAGTTCTGGTAAGAAAAGTTCCGCGGAGGATCTATCCAGTTATATTTTTGCAGTTTTTAGCCAACAAGGAAAGTTACGAAGCGAAAGAGGGTCAGAAACGGAGCCAGGGTGGCTCACACCACCCTGTGGCGCGGGCCCACCCCTGGCCACGCCACCAGGTGGTGTGGCCACCTCGGACTCCGTCTCCGACCCGTTTTCTCCCAGTACCTTCCTTTTGCTGTAAAACTTCATAATATATAATCCCACGGATCCCTCAAGGTTCGCATATCGTGTTCTCGTCGTGTTTTTTTTTTGGTCTTAATTTTTCAGATGTCGTTCAGGCGTTCATCTTCAAAGGATTATGAGCTGCGACGCCGTCACGAGCTCCATCACAATCTTGAGCAGAAGACCCTCGTAGGATTGGTGGAAGAAGAAAGGATAGCAACTAGGCGTGAAGACATGGATCGGAACGGCATGGAGGAAGTAAAGGACATGACAATAGGCATGAAGGGGCTGATACCTCCAACTCTAGATCTCATTTCTTGCCCTGCAGCAGTGGAAGCTCTACGAGTCACTGATGAGTTCTGCGACAAGTACCGAGTCTTGAGGAGGAAGGTGGATACGCTTTAAAAGGAGAATAGTAGGCTACGCAAGATACTGGAAGATTTCCTCGTGCCAACCGAGCGAATACCACCACCACCAAAGGAGTAATTCATCATCAGGTTTGGCATCCCCTTGGTTTGTTCCAAGCTTGGGGGAGTGCCACGGTATCACATCACTATCTTCTATCTTTTTACCCTTTTAGTAGAGTCATATCATGAATAGAGAAGTTATCATGTAGGATGGTTTGCATTATGGAAGTGTCCCCTCTCTCGTTAGATATGTATCCCTTGGTGTGAGTTGCCGTTATGGAATATTAATGAGAAGTTCTATCATTTACTCTTTTGCATATCTTATATTAGTTTTCAATTCATGGGTATATGATTAATCTTGTTGTTAGCATTGGTATCACTTTGGGATCATTGAGTTAATTTAGTTGGTTTTGGCAAACCTGGCTTGGTTAGTAGCAACACTATTTTTGAGAATTGAATGAAAAAGATAGAAGTACTCCTAAAAGAAATATAATTTCATCATCTTTCTTTCTTGATTTGCTCATAAGTTTAGTATTCTCTAGTAAAGATCTTTTGTGCTTCCAAGGAAGATTGCATGTTTGTTTTTATCACTTGTATGTTTGTTTGCTTCCTTCAACTCTTATACTTGCTACCCAACCTTGCTAGCCAAAAACCTGTACTGAGAGGGAATTCTTCTCGTGCATCCAATCCTTAAACCAAAACCTATGCCATTTGTGTCCACCATATCTACCTATTAGCACTATTGCTATTCCAAGTAAATTATAGTTTTTATCTACCTTCCAAATTAAACTTGTTATGTGAAAATTAGTGATTAAAGCTCTCATGAACTTGATGGCACACTTTACTTTCTTGCACTTAATAAACTTGAACCATTGTGCCCATCTATGTTGCGTATATGCTTGCGCTTTGTGAGTTGTGAATTAGCAGAACCATTTTGTCATGGGGAACACTTTCAACATTGCACTGGTACTTTGTACCTAGTTAATATCATGTTCTTTTGTCTATGGATGTCGTCGGTGTGAAATGAAAGGGGAGCTTGTAAGTCCATGCAGTTATGCATGTGTGTTAGAGAAACGCCTGGGCCGCCGGTCTAATCCATGCTGTCATGGTGGAAACCTGCAGCGTAACCATAATGAGCATCTATGAAGCATTCTTCTTATAAAAAAAGAGATAGATATTGAGAAAAATAGGAAAATAAAAAAAGGGAGATGAGAAAAGAGGAAAGAGATAAAAAAGCACCATATTCCCATGGTAAATAAGAAGATTGCTAAGATGCTCGTTGTCTGCTTGCCTTGTCATTTTGATACGGGGATTCTTCCGTATCATCGGGCAAGGGGTACCCCGTTGGCGGTTCTCCATGATACACATGTGCTTACTATGACAAGAACTTACCGATGACTAAACTTGAGTAGCATGAGGAGCAACCCTCATATTCAATGGACATGAGATTTTCAACTTACAACTTGTCAAGCATATCCTCGTATTTGATCACTTTAACCTTAATCACCTAAAGATGCCTATGATAGGGGCAATGAGAGCTGAAAGCTAATAAGTATCATAATTTTTGAGAGCTCTTTATGAAACTTGAAATCCCTGCTTCCCTCTACGAAGGGCCTTTCTTTTACTTTTTAGTTGAGTCAGTAAACCTATTCCTTTCTATCTCAGCAAGTATTTTGAGTTGTTGTGTTTCATTCATTCATATGTTGATTTATTCAATCATGTCTCTTATGTTCCTTGTTTTGCACATTGCTCTTATCTTGGTGTTTACTACTTTGAAAGCTATCATTGAAAATCAGTCTTGTGAACTCCAGCAAATTGTCAACTATTCTTCGACCAAGAGCTAAGTTTGCCATTACCAATTATGATTCACTTTATGTATCTTTATTGTGTTTCCTTTACTTATTGCAAGTTAAGTTATATAATAGTGAGTTATCTTCTATTATGACTTATGTATTGATGAATGTGATGCTTCTTGTCCGTATTCTTTTATCGACTCTTCACTCCATAAACCTGAGGTCATGTTTATTGAGTTCAGTTTTCGCTTGGGGACAAGCAAAGTCTAAGCTTGGGGGAGTTGATACGTCCATTTTGCATCACTATTCTATATCATAATTCACTATTATTCATTGATATATTTCATATTAAGAGATGATACTTATGTTATTTCATCTGTTTTTACATGGTTGATGACTTTTGGAGCATGGACCGCTGCAGTCAGGATTCTGATGGAAAAGGTGTTCTTTGGAGGGAAAATTTGCGAAGATCAGAAAATACGGGAAAATACATGGAATCCTATTTTTCCAGAAGATGAAGGTAGCCAGGAGGGGAGGCTGAGATGGGCCACAGGGGGCCCACACCACCCCCTAGCGCGGGCCAGCCTAGGCCGCGCCACCAAGTCATGTGGCCGCCCTGGTCCACCCCTGGCTCTCCCCTCTGGCGTATATTATCCTCCCGAAACCCTAAGACTCGTGGAGCAACCACAGAAAGATTACGCCGCCTCTGCGGGGCAAAAAACACCGAGAGAGAAAGATCTCTCCGGCAGATAGAATTCTGTCGGGGGAATTCCTTCCCAGAGAGGGGAGATCATCGCCATCAACACCACCATCAAGCTGGACTTCATCGGGGTCATCATCATCATCACCACCATCATCACCACCAGCACCCTCATCACCATCTCCATATCCCTGTAACGAACAAAATCAACTTTCCCGGTGTTGATTACTCTTTCTAGTTGATGCTATTGAGTGAACCATTAAATTATTGTTTATGTTCAGATTGCTATACATCATTATTCCATCTCTGATCATGATCCATATGATGTCTTGTGAGTAGTTCATTTTGTTCTTGAGGACATGGGAGAAATCATCTTGTTAGTAGTGGAATTGTGTTGAGAAAGATTCAATAGTTTGATATTTAAGTTGTGGTGTACCTCTTCTAGTGGTGTCATGTGAACTTCGACTACATGACACTTCACCTGAGAAATCATTTTGCGGCTCGAAAGTTGGGTCACCTAGGCAACGCGGTACCCAAGTTGATTTTTATCACCGCGATTCGAAAAGTTGGGACGCCAATTGCTGAGAGGGGTCTTTCGAGTGAATGATGGCCAAACCCAATATTTTCAAATCGCGCCCGTTAAGTCAGGATATTCTGTTACACTAATTCCCGTTGTGCCCCTCCATCGTCGGTCACTCTTCTTAGCCACCCTGCACGTGTCGTAGGGGCAAATCCATTACGGTACTTTCCTAACTCTTGACACTGAATCTTGCTACGGTGGCGGTGGCGGTCCCTTTTCTTCCCTTCCCCGACCCTAAATCGGCCGGCAGCGGAGAACATTTTTTCTCCCTCCCCCAACACTGAATCCGACGGCAGCAGCCCAGCATGTCTTGCAAGGCGAAGGTTGTTGCTACGTCGCCGACTGATTCGGGTCCGTCGGGGCCCAAGTCTGGGGCTCAACGTGTAGCAGTGGCGAGGTGTTCAGCCCAGGTTAGCGAGGACGCCAGCAAGGATTCTGCTCCCAAGGTACCTACGAGCAGCGGGTTGAAGAGAAAAGCAAGGCCGACAGCGGATTGTTCGGCTCCGGTGGGCGGATGCAGCACCCAGATCTCGAAGAAAAAAACCCGGGAGAAGAGCGAGAGGTGAATTTTTCTTTTTTGTGCCTTATCTTGCAAGTAGATTAGTTACGGCATAATAGAATCGAATGAACTGAAATGTTCCCCTTTTTAATCAAATTAGGCGCAGCTTTGATACAAGGGACCTATATGAGTTCACAGTTCATGTTCGGCAGTACACTACAAAACTTGATTTTGGTTGCGAGAGTGTTGTGTTCGGACAAGATGTGCATCTTCTTGTGAATTGCAAAGAGGTTGTGTCTGTTTCGTAGTTGGTAGATATGCTTGCCGCTAGAATTTCCTGGGGTTCTAGATAGAGGACAAAATTGGTGTGGCGCAACATGAATGATACCTATCAACCAATTGAGCACTCCCATGAGCTTCAGATGGTTTGGGAGTGTTGTGCAGCTGATTGTAAGGTGAAAGTTGAAGCGATGATTGATGATATGTATGCAGATGCTGGAGATCTTGCTACCAGAGCTTCTGCTCCTAGAGAATACGGACCAATAGATGCTGATCTAGATAAGTTCAGTATACGCATAGAAGTGGATTCATACATGGCAAAACTTGATGAGGGAGTTAATAAGCCAGTTTCGTCATGTGTTGTGGAGATCACTGTCGATTCCAAAAAAATAACTCTTGATGAAATGAGAGAGATGATCGGTAAGGAAATCAGTATTGGCCCTAAGCAGATGGCAAAAATCCGGTGGTGGCATCATAAGAAGCAGCAATTCATAGATGTTTTGGATACTGAAGATCTTATGCAGATTATGCGACGAAAGAAGCGAACCAGGAAGGTGTCCTACCTTGGTACCTTTCCTGATGTTGCTGAACAGGTTATAGTGGATGTAGATGCCCCTATAGTGGCTAAACAGAATGAGGTGGTCGACGTTGATGAGATCTGATGAGAGATGCTACCCTAGGCTTGTCATATGGACCGCGGGGTTCCCCTGCCTGTATTTGTAATATTGACTGTTGTTGCATTTAGAGCGTGTTTCTGTGATTATGTTTGTTGAGAGATTGCGATATAATGTTGTGCGAGCTGTTGAGATTTTTGGACATGTCACTCACTGAAACCATCGTTGTTGTAATTAGACATAAGTACATTGTAGTTGACATGATTATGTTTCTTAAGATGACGTACCGTACTTGTTTCTTTTATTATGTTTGTTGGGACATTGTAATGTAATGTTTTGTGAAACCATGACTGGACTAGTGATGCATAAATACATTGTAGTTGACATGATTATGTTTCTTGAGATGATGTACTGTACTTGTTTCTGTTATTTTGTTTGTTGAGAGACTGTAATGTAATATTTTGCGAAACCATGACAGGACAAGTGATGTGTAAGTACCTTGTAGTCGACATGATTTTGTTTCTTGAATTGATGTAATATACTTGTTTCTGTGATTACGTTTGTTGAGAGATTATAATGTGATGTTTTGTGAAACCATGTTGTGATTATGTTTGTTGAGAGATTGTAATGTAATGTTTTGTGAAACCTTGACTGAAGAAGTGATGCATAAGTACCTTGTAGTTGACATGATTTTGTTTCTTTAGATGATGTAATATACTAGTATGTTTTCGTTAGGCAATGAAATTGGGATGGAGGGAGTGTAGGTTTAGTATTTTAAATGAGAATGTGTGAAGAGAATCCATATCAGGCAGGAGAAAGTAATCCAGGGAAAGGGCATGGTATCCATTACACAATTGTAACATGCCAATTTAGTCATTGTTACAGCGGAAGAAGGGCTGCTCTCTCTCTCTCTCTCTCGCCGACGCCGACGCCTGCGACGACGCATTCGCCATGCTGTCCTTGAACAGCGAGGACGACCAGTTGAGCAGCGACAGCCTTCTCTCCAAAATCGAGTATTCCTTCCACGATGTGAGTTCCTCTGTTTTCTCGGGCTAGGGTTAGGCAATGGTAAATCTCTCGATCTGAGCTCCATATGTGCATGCAATCATGTTCGATTTCAGCTTTGCGTTTACCTATAGGTACCACATACGATCTATGACTCCGAATGAGAGGGCCTAGATCTCGATGGAGAAGTGCCATGTGACTATGGGCTAAAACTGAGGAGATATGTTGCATTCGAAGGCAGTAACACTGGGAGAAGGTTTTGGGGCTGTACAAATCAGGTTTGTTTACATTATGTGCAACTGTGACATGAAGTAAAATGTATCATGCATGTTCATAACACTATAGTGTGTGTTTTTAGGTTGGCCTGGTGTGTAAAGCAGTAGAGTGGGTGGATCTTGAGTGGCCAGATGCACTAAGAAATGTTTGGCACAGTTATGGGAGATGTATGAGTTGGAAAGGTCGGGGAGATTTACTGATGTATGTGATGCAGCTGAAAAAAATTACAAGCTATCGGTACGAAATAAGGAGCTGGAACAAGAAATCAAGAATTTGCAGTCAGAGCTAACTGACGGAATCGATCGGAGCTTGGTTGTTGGAACTGCAAAGAAGCTTCAGGATAGTCACAGGTTGCTGATTCATAACGCAGAAAAGGAGACGGATCAGCTTAGGGAAGACAAGAAGAAGCTAGAGTACTGCATTGTGGATCTGTTGAAGGAACTGAAGAAGGCACGCGAGGGTGAACAAGGATAGACTATAGAAGATAAAGGAAATTTGAGATGAATAAGTTATGTTGTGCCAATGCCTGAAACTAGTTAATTGTAAGACTTGCAGTTGCGCTTTCTGAACTAAGCCAAACTCAATCCTCAAGCAAACTAATTTCAGACAAACACACATATCATGCATAGAGTTAAGTTCACGCTTACAAAATCACCACTGCAGAGGATAAACCAGGCAGTTCAGTACTAAATAGACATATGTTGTGTTCAAGCGAACCTGGCCCGGAGCTGCCTATTTTCCTCCCTAAGATTGGCCAACTCCTTCAGTACTATGTCGTGCTTCAGCTGTAGGTTCCAGCGCTCCGTCACGGATTGGAGAATTTTGTCCGTAGCCATACGATTTTCCTTCAAGATCTCCGCCTCCTTCCTAGCCGAGGCGCGACCTTCACTGTGTAGCTTCGCCCAGCCGGCGTTTAACTCCTTCAGTTTCTGGCACTTGTTAGAAAGGACCGCAAGTTTAGCGCGCACTTGGTCAAAGGCCAGTTTCTAGGAATTCTGCTTCTCTCTTTGGATTTCTATCTTGTCATTTAGCCAGGTTGCCAAGTCCTGGTCGATCTTTCACCTCTTTCCCTTCAACAAAAATACATAGTATGGTTTGTTCAGATCACCAGGACAAGCTGGTTAGTTTCCATAATTAACTGAATCGACTAGTGGCACTGTCATAATTTCAAGGAAGAAGCAATCTAGGACTAATCAACATTTTATGAATCGACTAGTGGCACTGTCATAATTTCAATTTCAAAGACAAATAAGATTTATCTGCAGTTTAGTGTGCCGTGGGTTTTTCCCAATATCACCACATAGTAGTGGGAGAGTGGCAAACTCATAATGCAGAAACCCATGTCCAGATACATAATGGAAAGAGAACATGGTGTCCATTCATGAACATGAACACCAACACATGTCCAGATAGATAAGGAGTTGCCCTAGGATTCTTATTGCACCCTATAATGGGAAGCAGACATGGGCATTGCTCCCTGAACCCTAAACATTACAAAAGGAGTGGAGGACGAACTGATATTCGTGTCCCCGCTAACGGGAATCAGACTTGGGAATTGCTCCGATATGCCTCCAGTCATGCCCTTAGCTCCTCGTTCTCTTTTCGAACACCCTCGAGTACGGTGATCCCTCTACTCATGTCCACCTTCATCTCCTTGACTGCATCTAGGCAACGGTTCCTGTCATGGTAGGCTCGGATGGTAGCCTTAGTGTCCTCGACGCGTCCTCTGAGTGCCTCGCTAACTTCGTCCTGCAGGAGAATGCACCTTTCCACGAGATTCTTGTTCTCCTCCGTGAGCTCGTTGATTATCTTGATGGCCTGTTCTTGCCTGCTCTTGCCTGTTCAAGTTACGGTCGAGGACTTTCTACAGCCTAACGACATCACGTGCAAACCTAGCGAGATCTCCTTCTACACAGATAATTGCTTGCGTAGGCTCTAATTAGCTTGGGTGAGGGAGCGTGCAAGCTCATGCTGGTTGGCAATCTTGGAACTAACCGTAGCCACCTTGTCACGGTACTCGGCCTTCGATCGCTGCATCGTTCATGTTAATTGAAATAGGAATTCTACAATTACACTCCAGGTCCCACGTGAATACTAATACAAATCAAAAAAATCCCCGTTGAATCTATTGGCCACAGTGTTAAAAAATGGACCTAGAGATCTATTCATGACCATGATAAACTAATCCTAAACACAAAAAATCCATAGTGAATCTATGAATAGCGGTATTAAGGAAAGACCAAGAGATCCAGTCATATTCATGAAAACTAATACAACTCGCAAAAGAAGAAGAAAAACCAACGTGGGGCGGACAGGATCTAAGAAATCCACATCACAACTCGGAGAAATAACAACGTGAAGATTTGCTACCTCGCTGAGACATGGAACAGGGCCGAACGGATCCTGCAACGCCTTCGTCGTGGTGGATTCGGGATCCACAGCCAGCCTGTAATACATAGAAGAGGAAGAGCCAGAAGAAGAATAAAAACAAGAAGAAGTTGATTACGATCATGATGGAGAGGGAGATGGAGAAGAAGTAGAACAAGAAGACCGTACCGGGAGGAACCCTCTCCTGCTAGAACATTCGGCGCCATTATCGGGGGAGATTGGGCCTCGATGAGAGGGTGGGCTTGAGCGGCTGGTAGAGCAAGAAGTGCCTCGTGGAAATTTCTCTCCCTTTTCTCCGCGAGGATCGTCGACCGGCCTCTCCCCCTCCTCAGTAGAGCCATGGCTTGTAGGGTGAGTGTGGCGGCGGCAGGAGGAAGGAGATAGTGATTAGTGTGGGAGAAGATTCAAAGAGTACAGGTCGTGGTCCAGTAGTACTAGTACTATTATACAAGACCACCGTGTATGGTCTACCTTCTCAAAGAAGCCAGGGAGGCAGGGGTAGGGAATCGATGGGACTTGTCTTTATTGTGATGGACACTTCAATGGTCTTCGGCACCACCCAAAATCTAGTATAGAATAAGGGGAGTGCGAGATGGGTGGTCATCACGGGAATCGGCGCGCACATCCCGCGTGTGTGTGTCACGTGTTGATGGGGAAATGACGCGCGCAACTACTACACGATCACGTCGGCACGTCGAACTCCACGTGATAGGCACGCACGGGATATTTTCGAGTCTAGAATACGCTATGCCACTTTTGTTGTGATCAAATTATGTTCAGTACGCGAGATATTACTTCTTTCTTGTTTTTTTGATAATCGACAAATTCATGCGTGGACACGACGCACGAAACCGCTGCTCGTCCTTGATCAGATCGGCACCCCACTCTGTGTACCCGACATCGACCATTCAGAGCAACTACCTCGAGCACGATGCCCCCTTGCCATGGCAATGGCAGGTCCAAGCCGTCCACTAACTGTCCTGCATCCCCGGCTCTTCGCTGCATCATTCGCGCTCGCGAGTCGCCTGCTGAGGTAGCACGTCATGTTCGACCGCGCCAGGATCCGTCGACATCGGCACTCGAGGACACCGCGACGTCAAAGCTCGTACCGGCCGCGCAGGAGGAGCATGGAGTACCTGCAGTGTCGGACAAGCGCAAAGCAGCAGCCAGGACGGGGGCGCGTGTTGCACCGGCGAGTACGGACAAGAAGAGGAACGAGAAGAAGACCAGGAAGAAGAGAGGAGATAGCTATTTGGACAAGCTGACTGGGCCAACAAGGAGGCATTCATCGATCAGTTGGAGGCAGAAGCAGAGTAGAGTGACGTGGACCCGTGGGACTACGAAGAGGAGGAGGAGGAGGACTCCGACGAGGATATAGCACGCTTATTCGAGGAAGGGGCAGTGTCGAGTCATCAGAGGAGGACACCGACGACGGTGATGGCAGGGACCATGGTGTTGACGAAGACGAGGACGAACAAGAAGACGAAGACGATAGCTTCTTCAAAATATGATCATTTATTTTATTTATTTTAGTTATATAGATGCATTTTCACTTGTTTATGGAGTTAAAGTATCGGTGGCATGGATAGAGAGGTGGCACGGATTGACCATGCATAAAAAAAGTGGAGAAAGGAGGGGTTATCCTGCCCGTTGGATCACATAGGATCAACGGTTGGTGGAGACGATCCGCGTGACATCTGTGTCAGCCAATCAGGGCATAGCACCCAGAGTGAACACATGTTTGGGATCTCCACACGTTTGGGCTTTTGTGAGATTTGTGACCGAGAGAGAGGGAAAATCTCTTTTCACAATCCACCTATGGATCCATCGGTGTCATTGACATGTGTGTTCTCTTCAGAGACCACACATGGATCCACCAGTATCATTGCATATGTGTTTTTTTACTAACAACAACAGGAGTCATTGAATGTGTGTTCTTTTCACATACCACATATGGATCCACCAGTGTCATTGCATGTGTGCTCTTTTCACAATCCACCTATGGATCCACCAGTGTCATTGCATGTGTGTTCTTTTTACTAACAACAACCAGAGTCATTGCATGTGTGTTCTTTTCACATACCACATATGGATCCAACAGTGTCATTGCATGTGTGCTCTTTTCACAATCCACCTATGGATCCACCAGTGTCATTGCATGTGTGTTCTTTTTACTAACAACAACTGGAGACATTGCATGTGTGTTCTTTTCACATACCACATATGGATCCACCAGTGTCATTGCATGTGTGCTCTTTTCACAATCCGCCTATGGATCCACCAGTGTCATTTCATGTGTGTTCTTTTCACATACCACATATGGATCCACCAGTGTCATTGAAATGTGTGTTCTCTTCAGAGACCACACATGGATCCACTAGTGTCATTGCATGTGTGTTCTTTTTACTAACAACAACCACAGTCATTGAAATGTGTGTTCTTTTCACATACCACAAATGGATCCACCAGGGTCATTGCATGTGTGTTCTTTTCACAATCCACCTATGGATCCACCAGTGTCATTGCATGTGTGCTCTTTTTACTAACAACAACCAGAGTTATTGCATGTGTGTTCTCTTCAGAGACCACACATGCATCCATCAGTGTCATTTCATGTGTGTTCTTTTTACTAACA
The DNA here is from genome assembly GCA_916181665.1 of Avena sativa. Taxonomy (NCBI): domain Eukaryota; kingdom Viridiplantae; phylum Streptophyta; class Magnoliopsida; order Poales; family Poaceae; genus Avena; species Avena sativa. The sequence continues at coordinate 203,845,550 of OV702290.1, forward strand.
ACAACCAGAGTCATTGAAATGAGTGTTCTTTTCAGAGACCAAAGATGGATCCACCAGTGTCATTGCATGTGTGTTCTTTTTACTAACAACAACCAGAGTCATTGCATGTGTGTTATTTTCTCATACCACATGGATCCACCAGTGTCATTGCATGTGTGTTATTTTTACTAACAACAACTGAAGTCATTTCATGTGTGTTCTTTTCACATACCACATATGGATCCAACAGTGCCACTGAAATGTGTGTTCTCTTCAGAGATCACACATGGATCCACCAGTGTAATTGCATGTGTGTTCTTTTTAATAACAATAACCAGAGTCATTGTTGTGTGTTATTTTCAAGATCCACCTATGGATCCACCAGTGTCATTTCCTGTGTGTTCTTTTCACGTACCACATATGGATCAAGCAGTGTCATTGAAATGTGTGTTCTCTTCATACACCACACATGGATCCACCAGTGTCATTGCATGTGTGTTCTTTTTACTAACAACAACTGGAGTCAATGCATGTGTGTTCTTTTCACATACCACATGTGGATCCACCAGTCTTATTGCATGTGTGCTATTTTTACAATCCACCTATGGATCCACCAGTGTCATTGCATGTGCGTTCTTTTTACTAACAACAACTAGAGGCATTGCATGTGTGTTGTTTTCACATACCACATATGGATCCACCAGTTTCATTGCATGTGTGCTCTATTCACAATCCATCTATGGATCCACCAGTGCCATTGCATGTGTGTTCTTTTTACTAACAACAACTAGAGTCATTGTATGTGTGTTATTTTCACATACCACATATGGATCCACCAGTGTCATTGCATGTGTGCCCTTTTCACGATCCACCTATGGATCCACCAGTGTCATTTCATGTGTGTTCTTTTCACATACCACATATGGATCCACCAGTGTCATTGAAATGTGTGTTCTCTTCAGAGACCACACATGGATCCACCAGTGTCATCGCATGTGTGTTCTTTTTACTAACAACAACCAGAGTCATTGAAATATGTGTTATTTTCACATACCACATATGGATCCACCAGTGTCATTGTATGTGTGCTCTTTTCACAATCCACCTATGGATCCACCAGTGTCATTGCATGTGTGCTCTTTTTACTAACAACAACTAGAGTCATTGCATGTGTGTTCTCTTCAGAGACCACACATGGATCCACCAGTGTCATTGCATGTGTGTTATTTTTACTAACAACCACCAGAGTCATTGCATGTGTGTTCTTTTCACATACCACATATGGATCCACCAGTGTCATTGCATGTGTGATCTTTTCACAATCCACCTATGGATCCACCAGTGACATCGCATGTGTGCTTTTTTTTACTATCAACAACCAGAGTTATTGCATGTGTGCTTTTTTCACGATCCACCTATGGATCCACCAGTGTCATTGCATGTGTGTTCTTTTTACTAACAACAACCAGAATCACTGCCTGTGTGTTCTTTTCACATACCACATATGGATCCAACAGTGTCATTGCATGTGTGTTCTTTTCACAATCCACCTATGGATCCACTAGTGTCATTGCATGTGTGCTCTTTTTACTAACAACAACCAGAGTCATTGCATGTGTGTTCTCTTGAGAGACCACACTGGATCCACCGGTGTCATTGCATGTGTGTTCTTTTTACTAACAACAACCAAAGTCATTGAAATGTGTGTTCTTTTCACATACCACATATGGATCCACCGGTGTCATTCCATGTGTGTTCTTTTCACAATCCACCTATGGATCCACCAGTGTCATTGCATGTGTGCTCTTTTTACTAACAACAACCAGAGTCATTGCATGTGTGTTCTCTTCAGAGACCACACATGGATCCACTAGTGTCATTGCATGTGTGTTCTTTTTACTAACAACAACCAGAGTCATTGAAATGTGTGTTCTCTTCAAAGACCACACATGGATCCACTAGTGTCATTGCATGTGTGTTATTTTTACTAACAACATCTAGAGGCATTGCATGTGTGTTATTTTCACATACCACATATGGATCCACCAGTGTCATTGCACGTGTGTTCTTTTTACTAACAACAACGGGAGTCATTTCATGTGTGTTATTTTCACATACCACATATGGATCCACCAGTGTCATTGAAATGTGTGTTCTGTTCAGAGACCACACATGGATCCACTGGTGTTATTGCATGTGTGTTCTTTTTACTAACAACAACTGGAGTCATTGCATGTGTGTTCTTTTCATATACCACATATGGATCCACCAGTGTCATTGCATGTGTGTTCTTTTTACTAGCAATAACTGGAGTCATTTCATGTGTGTTCTTTTCACATACCACATATGGATCCACCAGTGTCATTGAAATTTGTGTTCTCTTCATAGACCACACATGGATCCACCAGTGTCATTACATGTGTGTTCTTTTTACTAACAACAACTGGAGTCATTGCATGTGTGTTGTTTTCACATACCACATATGGATCCACCAGTGTCATTGCATGTGTGCTCTTTTCACAATCCACCGATGGATTTTTTACTAACAACAACCAGAGTCATTGAAATGTGTGTTCTCTTTAGAGACCACACATGGATCCACTAGTGTCATTGCATGTGTGTTCTTTTTACTAACAACAACCAGAGTCATTGCATGTGTGTTCTTTTCACATATCACATATGGATCCACCAGTATCATTGCATGTGTGTTCTTCTTACTAACAACAACTAGAGTCATTTCATGTGTGTTCTCTTCACATACCACATATGGATCCACCAGTGTCATTGAAATGTGTGTTCTCTTCAAAAGACCACACATGGATCCACCAGTGGCATTGCATGTGTGTTCTTGTTACTAACAACAACCAGAGTCATTGCATGTGTATTCTTTTCACATACCACATATGGATCCACTAGTGTCATTGCATGTGTGTTCTTTTCACGATCCACCTATGGATCCACCAGTGTCATTGCATGTGTGTTCTTTTCACTAACCACAACTGGACTCATTTCATGACTATTCTTTTCACATACCACATATGGATCCACCAGTGTCATTGAAATGTGTGTTCTCTTCAGAGACCACACATGGATCCACCAGTGTCATTACATGTGTGTTCTTTTTACTGACAACAACTTGAGTCATTGCATGTGTGTTCTTTTCACATACCACATATGGATCCACCAGTGTCATTGAATGTGTGCTCTTTTCACAATCCACCTATGGATCCACCAGTGCCATTGCATGTGTGTTCTTTTTACTAACAACAACCAGAGTCATTGCATGTGTGTTCTTTTCACGTACCACATATGGATCCACCAGTGTTATTGCATGTGTGTTCTTTTCAAAATCCACCTATGGATCCACCAGTGTCATTGCATGTGTGCTCTTTTTACTGACAACAACCAGAGTCATTGCATGTGTGTTCTCTTCAGAGACCACACTGGATCCACCGGTGTCATTGCATGTGTGTTCTTTTTACTAACAACCACCAGAGTCATTGAAATGTGTGTTCTTTTCACATACCACATATGGATCCACCAGTGTCATTGCATGTGTGTTCTTTTCACAATCCACCTATGGATCCACCAGTGTCATTGCATGTGTGCTCTTTTTACTAACAACAACCAGAGTCATTGCATGTGTGTTCTCTTCAGAGACCACACATGGATCCACTAGTGTCATTGCATGTGTGTTCTTTTTACTAACAACAACCAGAGTCATTGATATGTGTGTTCTCTTCAAAGACCACACATGGATCCACTAGTGTCATTGCATGTGTGTTATTTTTACTAACAACAGCTAGAGGCATTGCATGTGTGTTATTTTCACATACCACATATGGATCCACCAGTGTCATTGCACGTGTGTTCTTTTTACTAACAACAACGGGAGTCATTTCATGTGTGTTATTTTCACATACCACATATGGATCCACCAGTGTCATTGAAATGTGTGTTCTGTTCAGAGACCACACATGGATCCACTGGTGTTATTGCATGTGTGTTCTTTTTACTAACAACAACTGGAGTCATTGCATGTGTGTTCTTTTCATATACCACATATGGATCCACCAGTGTCATTGCATGTGTGTTCTTTTTACTAGCAATAACTGGAGTCATTTCATGTGTGTTCTTTTCACATACCACATATGGATCCACCAGTGTCATTGAAATGTGTGTTCTCTTCATAGACCACACATGGATCCACCAGTGTCATTACATGTGTGTTCTTTTTACTAACAACAACTGGAGTCATTGCATGTGTGTTGTTTTCACATACCACATATGGATCCACCAGTGTCATTGCATGTGTGCTCTTTTCACAATCCACCGATTGATTTTTTACTAATAACAACCAGAGTCATTGAAATGTGTGTTCTCTTTAGAGACCACACATGGATCCACTAGTGTCATTGCATGTGTGTTCTTTTTACTAACAACAACCAGAGTCATTGCATGTGTGTTCTTTTCACATATCACATATGGATCCACCAGTATCATTGCATGTGTGTTCTTCTTACTAACAACAACTAGAGTCATTTCATGTGTGTTCTCTTCACATACCACATATGGATCCACCAGTGTCATTGAAATGTGTGTTCTCTTCAGAGACCACACATGGATCCACCAGTGGCATTGCATGTGTGTTCTTGTTACTAACAACAACCAGAGTCATTGCATGTGTATTCTTTTCACATACCACATATGGATCCACTAGTGTCATTGCATGTGTGTTCTTTTCACGATCCACCTATGGATCCACCAGTGTCATTGCATGTGTGTTCTTTTCACTAACCACAACTGGACTCATTTCATGACTATTCTTTTCACATAGCACATATGGATCCACCAGTGTCATTGAAATGTGTGTTCTCTTCAGAGACCACACATGGATCCACCAGTGTCATTACATGTGTGTTCTTTTTACTGACAACAACTTGAGTCATTGCATGTGTGTTCTTTTCACATACCACATATGGATCCACCAGTGTCATTGAATGTGTGCTCTTTTCACAATCCACCTATGGATCCACCAGTGCCATTGCATGTGTGTTCTTTTTACTAACAACAACCAGAGTCATTGCATGTGTGTTCTTTTCACGTACCACATATGGATCCACCAGTGTTATTGCATGTGTGTTCTTTTCAAAATCCACCTATGGATCCACTAGTGTCATTGCATGTGTGCTCTTTTTACTAACAACAACCAGAGTCATTGCATGTGTGTTCTCTTCAGAGACACACATGGATCCACCAGTGTCATTGCATGTGTTTTCTTTTTACTAACAATAACCAGAGTCATTGAAATGTTTGTTATTTTCACATAGCACATATGGATCCACTAGTGTCATTGCATGTGTGTTCTTTTCACAATCCTCCTATGGATCCACCAGTGTCACTGCATGTGTGCTCTTTTTACTAACAACAACCAGAGTCATTTCATGTGTCTTCTCTTCAGAGACCACACATGGATCCACCAGTGTCATTGCATGTGTGTTCTTTTTACTAACAACAACCAGAGTCACTGAAATGTGTGTTCTCTTTAGAGACCACACATGGATCCACCAGTGTCATTGCATGTGTGTTATTTTTACTAACAACAGCTAGAGTCATTGCATGTGTGTTCTTTTCATATACCACATATGGATCCACCAGTGTCATTGCATGTGTGTTCTTTTTACTAGCAATAACTGGAGTCATTTCATGTGTGTTCTTTTCACATACCACATATGGATCCACCAGTGTAATTGAAATGTGTGTTCTCTTCATAGACCACACATGGATCCACCAGTGTCATTACGTGTGTGTTCTTTTTACTAACAACAACTGGAGTCATTTCATGAGTGTTGTTTTCACATACCACATATGGATCCACCAGTGTCATTGAAATGTGTGTTCTCTTCAGAGACCACACATGGATCCACCAGTGTCATTGCATGTGTGTTATTTTTACTAACAACAGCTAGAGTCATTGCATGTGTGTTCTTTTCATATACCACATATGGATCCACCAGTGTCATTGCATGTGTGTTCTTTTTACTAGCAATAACTGGAGTCATTTCATGTGTGTTCTTTTCACATACCACATATGGATCCACCAGTGTCATTGAAATGTGTGTTCTCTTCATAGACCACACATGGATCCACCAGTGTCATTACGTGTGTGTTCTTTTTACTAACAACAACTGGAGTCATTTCATGTGTGTTGTTTTCACATACCACATATGGATCCACCAGTGTCATTGAAATGTGTGTTCTCTTCATAGACCACACATGGATCCACCAGTGTCATTATGTGTGTGTTCTTTTTACTAACAACAACTGGAGTCATTGCATGTGTGTTGTTTTCACATACCACATATGGATCCACCAGTGTAATTGCATGTGTGCTCTTTTCACAATCCACCGATGGATTTTTTACTAACAACAACCAGAGTCATTGAAATGTGTGTTCTCTTTAGAGACCACACATGGATCCACTAGTGTCATTGCATGTGTGTTCTTTTTACTAACAACAACCAGAGTCATTGCATGTGTGTTCTTTTCACATATCACATATGGTTCCACCAGTGTCATTACATGTGTGTTCTTTTTACTAGCAATAACTGGAGTCATTTCATGTGTGTTCTTTTCGCATACCACGTATGGATCCACCTGTGTCATTCAAATGTGTGTTCTCTTCAGAGACCACACATGGATCCACCAGTGTCATTACATGTGTGTTCTTGTTACTAACAACAACTGGAGTCAATGCATGTGTGTTCTTTTCACATACCACATATGGATCCACCAGTGTCATTGCATGTGTGCTCTTTTCACAATCCACCGATGGATTTTTTACTAACAACAACCAGAGTCATTGAAATGTGTGTTCTCTTCAGAGATCACACATGGATCCACCATTGTCATTGCATGTGTGTTCTTTTTACTAACAACAACCAAAGTCATTGCATGTGTGTTATTTTCACATACCACATATGGATCCACTAGTGTCATTGCATGTGTGTTCTTTTTACTAACAACAACTAGAGTCATTTCATGTGTGTTCTTTTCACATACCACATATGGATCCACCAGTGTCATTGAAATGTGTGTTCTCTTCAGAGACCACACATGGATCCACCAGTGGCATTGCATGTGTGTTCTTTTTACTAACAACAACCAGAGTCATTGAAATCTGTGTTCTCTTCAGAGACCACACATGGATCCACCAGTGGCATTGCATGTGTGTTCTTGTTTCTAACAACAACCAAAGTCATTGCATGTGTATTCTTTTCACATACCCAATATGGATCCACTAGTGTCATTGCATGTGTGTTCTTTTCACAATCCACCTATGGATCCACCAGTGTCATTGCATGTGTGTTCTTTTCACTAACCACAACTAGAGTCATTTCATGACTATTCTTTTCACATACCACATATGGATCCACCAGAGTCATTGCATGTGTGTTCTCTTCAGAGACCACACATGGATCCACCAGTGTCATTACATGTGTGTTCTTTTTACTAACAACAACTTGAGTCATTGCATGTGTGTTATTTTCACATACCACATATGGATCCACCAGTGTCATTGAATGTGTGCTCTTTTTACAATCCACCTATGGATCCACCAGTGCCATTGCATGTGTGTTCTTTTTACTAACAACAACCAGAGTCACTGAAATGTGTGTTCTCTTCAGAGACCACACATGGATCCACTAGTGTCATTGCATGTGTGTTATTTTTACTAACAACAGCTAGAGTCATTGCATGTGTGTTCTTTTCATATACCACATATGGATCCACCAGTGTCATTGCATGTGTGTTCTTTTTACTAGCAATAACTGGAGTCATTTCATGTGTGTTCTTTTCACATACCACATATGGATCCACCAGTGTAATTGAAATGTGTGTTCTCTTCATAGACCACACATGGATCCACCAGTGTCATTACGTGTGTGTTCTTTTTACTAACAACAACTGGAGTCATTTCATGAGTGTTGTTTTCACATACCACATATGGATCCACCAGTGTCATTGAAATGTGTGTTCTCTTCAGAGACCACACATGGATCCACCAGTGTCATTGCATGTGTGTTATTTTTACTAACAACAGCTAGAGTCATTGCATGTGTGTTCTTTTCATATACCACATATGGATCCACCAGTGTCATTGCATGTGTGTTCTTTTTACTAGCAATAACTGGAGTCATTTCATGTGTGTTCTTTTCACATACCACATATGGATCCACCAGTGTCATTGAAATGTGTGTTCTCTTCATAGACCACACATGGATCCACCAGTGTCATTACGTGTGTGTTCTTTTTACTAACAACAACTGGAGTCATTTCATGTGTGTTGTTTTCACATACCACATATGGATCCACCAGTGTCATTGAAATGTGTGTTCTCTTCATAGACCACACATGGATCCACCAGTGTCATTATGTGTGTGTTCTTTTTACTAACAACAACTGGAGTCATTGCATGTGTGTTGTTTTCACATACCACATATGGATCCACCAGTGTCATTGCATGTGTGCTCTTTTCACAATCCACCGATGGATTTTTTACTAACAACAACCAGAGTCATTGAAATGTGTGTTCTCTTTAGAGACCACACATGGATCCACTAGTGTCATTGCATGTGTGTTCTTCTTACTAACAACAACCAGAGTCATTGCATGTGTGTTCTTTTCACATATCACATATGGTTCCACCAGTGTCATTACATGTGTGTTCTTTTTACTAGCAATAACTGGAGTCATTTCATGTGTGTTCTTTTCGCATACCACGTATGGATCCACCTGTGTCATTCAAATGTGTGTTCTCTTCAGAGACCACACATGGATCCACCAGTGTCATTACATGTGTGTTCTTGTTACTAACAACAACTGGAGTCAATGCATGTGTGTTCTTTTCACATACCACATATGGATCCACCAGTGTCATTGCATGTGTGCTCTTTTCACAATCCACCGATGGATTTTTTACTAACAACAACCAGAGTCATTGAAATGTGTGTTCTCTTCAGAGATCACACATGGATCCACCATTGTCATTGCAAGTGTGTTCTTTTTACTAACAACAACCAAAGTCATTGCATGTGTGTTATTTTCACATACCACATATGGATCCACTAGTGTCATTGCATGTGTGTTCTTTTTACTAACAACAACTAGAGTCATTTCATGTGTGTTCTTTTCACATACCACATATGGATCCACCATTGTCATTGAAATGTGTGTTCTCTTCAGAGACCACACATGGATCCACCAGTGGCATTGCATGTGTGTTCTTTTTACTAACAACAACCAGAGTCATTGAAATCTGTGTTCTCTTCAGAGACCACACATGGATCCACCAGTGGCATTGCATGTGTGTTCTTGTTTCTAACAACAACCAAAGTCATTGCATGTGTATTCTTTTCACATACCCAATATGTATCCACTAGTGTCATTGCATGTGTGTTCTTTTCACAATCCACCTATGGATCCACCAGTGTCATTGCATGTGTGTTCTTTTCACTAACCACAACTTGAGTCATTTCATGACTATTCTTTTCACATACCACATATGGATCCACCAGAGTCATTGCATGTGTGTTCTCTTCAGAGACCACACATGGATCCACCAGTGTCATTACATGTGTGTTCTTTTTACTAACAACAACTTGAGTCATTGCATGTGTGTTATTTTCACATCCACCAGTGTCATTGAATGTGTGCTCTTTTTACAATCCACCTATGGATCCACCAGTGCCATTGCATGTGTGTTCTTTTTACTAACAACAACCAGAGTCATTGCATGTGTGTTCTTTTCACGTACCACATATGGATCCACCAGTGTCATTGCATGTGTGTTCTTTTCATAATCCACCTACGGATCCACCAGTGTCATTGCATGTGTGCTCTTTTTACTAACAACAACCAGAGTCATTGCATGTGTGTTCTCTTCAGAGACCACACATGGATCCACCAGTGTCATTGCATGTGTTTTCTTATTACTGACAACAACCAGAGTCATTGAAATGTGTGTTATTTTCACATACCACATATGGATCCACCAGTGTCATTGCATGTGTGTTCTTTTCACAATCCTCCTATGGATCCATCAGTGTCATTGCATGTGTGCTTTTTTTACTAACAACAACCAGAGTCATTTCATGTGTCTTCTCTTCAGAGACCACACATGGATCCACCAGTGTCATTGCATGTGTGTTCTTTTTACTAACAACAACTAGAGTCATTGAAATGTGTGTTCTCTTCAGAGACCACACATGGATCCACCAGTGTCATTGCATGTGTGTTGTTTTTACTTTCAACAACCAGAGTCACTGCATGTGTGTTATTTTCACATACCACATATGGATCCACCAGTGTCATTGCATGTGTGTTCTTTTTACTAACAACAACTAGAGTCATTTCATGTGTGTTATTTTCACATACCACATATGGATCCACCGGTGTCATTGAAATGTGTGTTCTCTTCAGAGACCACACATGGATCCACCAGTGTCATTGCATGTGTGTTCTTTTTACTAACAACAACCAGAGTCATTGAAATGTGTGTTCTTTTCACATACCACATATGGATCCACCAGTGTCATTCCATGTGTGTTCTTTTTACTAACAACAACTGGAGTCATTTCATGTGTGTTCTTTTCACATAACACATATGGATCCACCAGTGTCATTGAAATGTGTGTTCTCTTCAGAGACCACACATGGATCCACCAGTGTCTTTACATGTGTGTTCTTTTTACTAAATACAACTGGAGTCATTGCATGTGTGTTCATTTCCCATACCACATATGGATCCACTAGTGTCATTGCATGTGTGCTGTTTTCACAATGCACCTATGGATCCACCAGTGTCATTGCATGTGTGTTCTTTTCACAATCCACCTATGGATCCACCAGTGTCATTGCATGCGTGCTCTTTTTACTAACAACAACCAGAGTCATTGCATGTGTGTTCTCTTTAGAGACCACACATGGATCCACCAGTGTCATTGCATGTGTGTTCTTTTTACTAACAACAACCAGAGTCATCTCATGTGTGTTCTCTTTAGAGACCACACATGGATCCACCAGTGTCATTGCATGTGTGTTCTTTTCACATACCACATATGGATCCACCAGTGTCATTACATGTGTGTTCTTTTCACAATCCACCTATGGATCCCCCAGTGTCATTGCATGTGTGCTCTTTTTACTAACAACCAGAGTCATTGCATGTGTGTTCTCTTCAGAGACCACACATGGATCCACCAGTGTCATTCCATGTGTGTTCTTTTTGCTAACAACAACCAGAGTCATTGAAATGTGTGTTCTCTTCATAGACCACACATGGATCCACCAGTGTCATTGCATGTGTGTTCTTTTTACTAACAACAACCAGAGTCATTGCATGTGTGTTATTTTCACATACCACTTATGGATCCACCAGTGTCATTGCATGTGTGTTCTTTTTACTAACAACAACTAGAGTCATTTCATGTGTGTTCTTTTCACATACCACATATGGATCCACCAGTGTCATTGAAATGTGTATTCTCTTCAGAGACCACACATGGATCCACCAGTGTCATTGCATGTGTGTTCTTTTTACTAACAACAACCAGAGTCATTGCATGTGTGTTCTTTTCACAATCCACCTATGGATCGACCAGTGTCATTGCATGTGTGCTTTTTTCATTAACAACCAGAGTTATTGGATATGTGTTCTCTTCAGATACCACACATGGATCCACCAGTGTCATTGCATGTGTGTTCTTTCTACTAACAACATCCAGAGTCATTGAAATGTGTGTTCTCTTCAGAGACCACACAAGGATCCACCAGTGTCATTGCATGTGTGTTCTTTTTACTAACAACAACCAGAGTCATGTGTGTTAGTTTCACATACCACATATGGATCCACCAGTGTCATTGCAGGTGTGTTCTTTTCACTAACAACAAGTGGAGTCATTTCATGTGTGTTCTTTTTACATACCACATATGGATCCACCAGTGTCATTGAAATGTGTGTTCTCTTCAGAGACCACACATGGATCCACCGGTGTCATTGCATGTATGTTCTTTTTAATAACAACAACCAGAATCATTGCATGTGTGTTCTTTTCACATACCACATATGGATCCAACAGTGTCATTACATGTGTGTTCTTTTCACAATCGACCTATGGATCCACAAGTGTCAGTGCATGTGTGCTTTGTTTACTAACAACAACCAGAGTCATTGCATGTGTGTTCTCTTCAGAGACCACACATGGATCCACCAGTGTCATTGCATGTGTTTTCTTTTTACGAACAACAACCAGAGTCATTGAAATGTGTGTTCTTTTCACATACCACATATGGATCCACCAGTGTCATTGCATGTGTGTTATTTTCACAATCCACCTATGGATCCACCAGTGTCATTGCATGTGTGCTCTTTTTACTAACAACAACCAGTGTCATTGCATGTGTGTTCTTTTTACTAACAACAACCAGAGTCATTGCATGTGTGTTATTTTCACATACCACATATGGATCCACTAGTGTCATTGCATGTGTGTTCTTTTTACTAACAACAACTAGAGTCATTTCATGTGTGTTCTTTTCACATACCACATATGGATCCACCAGTGTCATTGAAATGTGTGTTCTCTTCAGAGACCACACATGGATCCACCAGTGGCATTGCATGTGTGTTCTTTTTACTAACAACAACCAGTCATTGAAATGTGTGTTCTCTTCAGAGACGATACATGGATCCACCAGTGTCATTGCATGTGTGTTCTTTTTACTAACAACCACCAGAGTCATTGCATGTGTGTTCTTTTCACATACCACATATGGATCGACCAGTGTCATTGCATGTGTGATCTTTTCACAATCCACCTATGGATCCACCAGTGACATCGCATGTCTGCTTTTTTTACTATCAACAACCAGAGTCATTGCATGTGCTCTTTTTTCACAATCCACCTATGGATCCACCAGTGTCATTGCATGTGTGTTCCTTTTACTAACAACAACCAGAATGACTGCATGTGTGTTCTTTTCACATACCACATATGGATCCAACAGTGTCATTGCATGTGTGTTCTTTTCACAATCCACCTATGGATCCACCAGTGTCATTGCATGTGTGCTCTTTTTACTAACAACAACCAGAGTCATTGCATGTGTGTTCTCTTCAGAGACCACACATGGATCCACCGGTGTCATTGTATGTGTGTTCTTTTTACTAACAACAACCAGAGTCATTGAAATGTGTGTTCTTTTCACATACCACATATGGATCCACCAGTGTCATTGCATGTGAGTTCTTTTCACAATCCACCTATGGATCCACTAGTGTCATTGCATGTGTGCTCTTTTTACTAACAACAACCAGAGTCATTGCATGTGTGTTCTCTTCAGAGACCACACATGGATCCACTAGTGTCATTGCATGTGTGTTCTTTTTACTAACAACAACCAGAGTCATTGAAATGTGTGTTCTCTTCAGAGACCACACATGGATCCACTAGTGTCATTGCATGTGTGTTATTTTTACTAACAACAGCTAGAGTCATTGCATGTGTGTTATTTTCACATACCACATATGGATCCACCAGTGTCATTGCACGTGTGTTCTTTTTACTAACAACAACGGGAGTCATTTCATGTGTGTTATTTTCACATACCACATATGGATCCACCAGTGTCATTGAAATGTGTGTTCTCTTCAGAGACCACACATGGGTCCACCAGTGTCATTACATGTGTGTTCTTGTTACTAACAACAACTGGAGTCATTGCATGTGTGTTCTTTTCACATACCACATATGGATCCACCAGTGTCATTGTATGTGTGCTCTTTTCACAATCCACAGATGGATTTTTTACTAACAACAACCAGGGTCATTGAAATGTGTGTTCTCTTCAGAGATCACACATGGATCCACCAGTGGCATTGCATGTGTGTTCTTTTTACTAACAACAACCAGAGTCATTGCATGTGTGTTCTTTTCACATACCACATATGGATCCACCAGTGTCATTGAATGTGTGCTCTTTTTACAATCCACCTATGGATCCACCAGTGCCATTGCATGTGTGTTCTTTTTACGAACAACAACCAGAGTCATTGCATGTGTGTTCTTTTCACGTACCACATATGGATCCACCAGTGTCATTGCATGTGTGTTCTTTTCATAATCCACCTATGGATCCACCAGTGTCATCGCATGTGTGCTCTTTTTACTAACAACAACCAGAGTCATTGCATGTGTGTTCTCTTAAGAGACCACACATGGATCCACCAGTGTCATTGCATGTGTTTTCTTATTACTAACAACAACCAGAGTCATTGAAATGTGTGTTATTTTCACATACCACATATGGATCCACCAGTGTCATTGCATGTGTCTTCTTTTCACAATCCTCCTACGGATCCACCAGTGTCATTGCATGTGTGCTTTTTTTACTAACAACAACCAGAGTCATTTCATGTGTCTTCTCTTCAGAGACCACACATGGATCCACCAGTGTCATTGCATGTGTGTTCTTTTTACTAACAACAACTAGAGTCATTGAAATGTGTGTTCTCTTCAGAGACCACACATGGATCCACCAGTGTCATTGCATGTGTGTTGTTTTTACTATCAACAACCAGAGTCACTGCATGTGTGTTATTTTCACATACCACATATGGATCCACCAGTGTCATTGCATGTGTGTTCTTTTTACTAACAACAACTAGAGTCATTTCATGTGTGTTCTTTTCACATACCACATATGGATCCACCGGTGTCATTGAAATGTGTGTTCTCTTCAGAGACCACACATGGATCCACCAGTGTCATTACATGTGTGTTCTTGTTACTAACAACAACTGGAGTCATTGCATGTGTGTTCTTTTCACATACCACATATGGATCCACCAGTGTCATTGCATGTGAGTTCTTTTCACAATCCACCTATGGATCCACTAGTGTCATTGCATGTGTGCTCTTTTTACTAACAACAACCAGAGTCATTGCATGTGTGTTCTCTTCAGAGACCACACATGGATCCACTAGTGTCATTGCATGTGTGTTCTTTTTACTAACAACAACCAGAGTCATTGAAATGTGTGTTCTCTTCAGAGACCACACATGGATCCACTAGTGTCATTGCATGTGTGTTATTTTTACTAACAACAGCTAGAGTCATTGCATGTGTGTTATTTTCACATACCACATATGGATCCACCAGTGTCATTGCACGTGTGTTCTTTTTACTAACAACAACGGGAGTCATTTCATGTGTGTTCTTTTCACATACCACATATGGATCCACCGGTGTCATTGAAATGTGTGTTCTCTTCAGAGACCACACATGGATCCACCAGTGTCATTACATGTGTGTTCTTGTTACTAACAACAACTGGAGTCATTGCATGTGTGTTCTTTTCACATACCACATATGGATCCACCAGTGTCATTGCATGTGTGCTCTTTTCACAATCCACAGATGGATTTTTTACTAACAACAACCAGAGTCATTGAAATGTGTGTTCTCTTCAGAGATCACACATGGATCCACCAGTGTCATTGCATGTGTGTTCTTTTTACTAACAACAACCAGAGTCATTGCATGTGTGTTATTTTCATATACCACATATGGATCCACCAGTGTCATTGCATGTGTGTTCTTTTTACTAAAAACAACTAGAGTCATTTCATGTGTGTTCTTTTCACATACCACATATGGATCCACCGGTGTCATTGAAATTTGTGTTCTCTTCAGAGACCACACATGGATCCACCAGTGGCATTGCATGTGTGTTCTTGTTACTAACAACAACCAGAGTCATTGCATGTGTATTCTTTTCACATACCCAATATGGATCCACTAGTGTCATTGCATGTGTGTTCTTTTCACAATCCACCTATGGATCCACCAGTGTCATTGCATGTGTGTTATTTTCACTAACCACAACTGGAGTCATTTCATGACTATTCTTTTCACAAACCACATATGGATCCACCAGAGTCATTGCATGTGTGTTCTCTTCAGAGACCACACATGGATCCACCAGTGTCATTACATGTGTGTTCTTTTTACTAACAACAACTTGAGTCATTGCATGTGTGTTCTTTTCACATACCACATATGGATCCACCAGTGTCATTGAATGTGTGCTCTTTTTACAATCCACCTATGGATCCACCAGTGCCATTGCATGTGTGTTCTTTTTACGAACAACAACCAGAGTCATTGCATGTGTGTTCTTTTCACGTACCACATATGGATCCACCAGTGTCATTGCATGTGTGTTCTTTTCATAATCCACCTATGGATCCACCAGTGTCATCGCATGTGTGCTCTTTTTACTAACAACAACCAGAGTCATTGCATGTGTGTTCTCTTCAGAGACCACACATGGATCCACCAGTGTCATTGCATGTGTTTTCTTATTACTAACAACAACCAGAGTCATTGAAATGTGTGTTATTTTCACATACCACATATGGATCCACCAGTGTCATTGCATGTGTCTTCTTTTCACAATCCTCCTACGGATCCACCAGTGTCATTGCATGTGTGCTTTTTTTACTAACAACAACCAGAGTCATTTCATGTGTCTTCTCTTCAGAGACCACACATGGATCCACCAGTGTCATTGCATGTGTGTTCTTTTTACTAACAACAACTAGAGTCATTGAAATGTGTGTTCTCTTCAGAGACCACACATGGATCCACCAGTGTCATTGCATGTGTGTTGTTTTTACTATCAACAACCAGAGTCACTGCATGTGTGTTATTTTCACATACCACATATGGATCCACCAGTGTCATTGCATGTGTGTTCTTTTTACTAACAACAACTAGAGTCATTTCATGTGTGTTCTTTTCACATACCACATATGGATCCACCGGTGTCATTGAAATGTGTGTTCTCTTCAGAGACCACACATGGATCCACCAGTGTCATTACATGTGTGTTCTTGTTACTAACAACAACTGGAGTCATTGCATGTGTGTTCTTTTCACATACCACATATGGATCCACCAGTGTCATTGCATGTGTGCTCTTTTCACAATCCACAGATGGATTTTTTACTAACAACAACCAGAGTCATTGAAATGTGTGTTCTCTTCAGAGATCACACATGGATCCACCAGTGTCATTGCATGTGTGTTCTTTTTACTAACAACAACCAGAGTCATTGCATGTGTGTTATTTTCATATACCACATATGGATCCACCAGTGTCATTGCATGTGTGTTCTTTTTACTAAAAACAACTAGAGTCATTTCATGTGTGTTCTTTTCACATACCACATATGGATCCACCGGTGTCATTGAAATTTGTGTTCTCTTCAGAGACCACACATGGATCCACCAGTGGCATTGCATGTGTGTTCTTGTTACTAACAACAACCAGAGTCATTGCATGTGTATTCTTTTCACATACCCAATATGGATCCACTAGTGTCATTGCATGTGTGTTCTTTTCACAATCCACCTATGGATCCACCAGTGTCATTGCATGTGTGTTATTTTCACTAACCACAACTGGAGTCATTTCATGACTATTCTTTTCACAAACCACATATGGATCCACCAGAGTCATTGCATGTGTGTTCTCTTCAGAGACCACACATGGATCCACCAGTGTCATTACATGTGTGTTCTTTTTACTAACAACAACTTGAGTCATTGCATGTGTGTTCTTTTCACATACCACATATGGATCCACCAGTGTCATTGAATGTGTGCTCTTTTTACAATCCACCTATGGATCCACCAGTGCCATTGCATGTGTGTTCTTTTTACGAACAACAACCAGAGTCATTGCATGTGTGTTCTTTTCACGTACCACATATGGATCCACCAGTGTCATTGCATGTGTGTTCTTTTCATAATCCACCTATGGATCCACCAGTGTCATTGCATGTGTGCTCTTTTTACTAACAACAACCAGAGTCATTGCATGTGTGTTCTCTTCAGAGACCACACATGGATCCACCAGTGTCATTGCATGTGTTTTCTTATTACTAACAACAACCAGAGTCATTGAAATGTGTGTTATTTTCACATACCACATATGGATCCACCAGTGTCATTGCATGTGTGTTCTTTTCACAATTGTCCTACGGATCCACCAGTGTCATTGCATGTGTGCTTTTTTTACTAACAACAACCAGAGTCATTTCATGTGTCTTCTCTTCAGAGACCACACATGGATCCACCAGTGTCATTGCATGTGTGTTCTTTTTACTAACAACAACTAGAGTCATTGAAATGTGTGTTCTCTTCAGAGACCACACATGGATCCACCATGGTCATTGCATGTGTGTTGTTTTTACTATCAACAACCAGAGTCACTGCATGTGTGTTATTTTCACATACCACATATGGATCCACCAGTGTCATTGCATGTGTGTTCTTTTTACTAACAACAACTAGAGTCATTTCATGTGTGTTCTTTTCACATACCACATATGGATCCACCGGTGTCATTGAAATGTGTGTTCTCTTCAGAGACCACACATGGATCCACCAGTGTCATTGCATGTGTGTTCTTTTTACTAACAACAACCAGAGTCATTGAAATGTGTGTTCTTTTCACATACCACATATGGATCCACCAGTGTCATTCCATGTGTGTTCTTTTTACTAACAACAACTGGAGTCATTTCATGTGTGTTCTTTTCACATACCACATATGGATCCACCAGTGTCATTGAAATGTGTGTTCTCTTTAGAGACCACACATGGATCCACCAGTGTCTTTACATGTGTGTTCTTTTTACTAAATACAACTGGAGTCATTGCATGTGTGTTCATCTCCCATACCACATATGGATCCACCAGTGTCATTGCATGTGTGCTCTTTTCACAATGCACCTATGGATCCACCAGTGTTATTGCATGTGTGTTCTTTTCACAATCACCCTATGGATCCACCAGTGTCATTGCATGCGTGCTCTTTTTACTAACAACAACCAGAGTCATTGCATGTGTGTTCTCTTTAGAGACCACACATGGATCCACCAGTGTCATTGCATGTGTGTTATTTTTACTAACAACAACCAGAGTCATTTCATGTGTGTTCTCTTTAGAGACCACACATGGATCCACCAGTGTCATTGCATGTGTGTTCTTTTCACATACCACATATGGATCCACCAGTGTCATTGCATGTGTGTTCTTTTCACAATCCACCTATGGATCCACCAGTGTCATTGCATGTGTGCTCTTTTTACTAACAACAACCAGAGTCATTGCATGTGTGTTCTCTTCCGAGACCACACATGGATCCACCAGTGTCATTCCATGTGTGTTCTTTTTGCTAACAACAACCAGAGTCATTGAAATGTGTGTTCTCTTTAGAGACCACACATGGATCCAACAGTGTCATTGCATGTGTGTTCTTTTTACTAACAACAACCATAGTCATTGCATGTGTGTTATTTTCACATACCACTTATGGATCCACCAGTGTCATTGCATGTGTGTTCTTTTTACTAACAACAACTAAAGTCATTTCATGTGTGTTCTTTTCACATACCACATATGGATCCACCAGTGTCATTGAAATGTGTATTCTCTTCAGAGACCACACATGGATCCACCAGTGTTATTGCATGTGTGTTCTTTTTACTAACAACAACCAGAGTCATTTCATGTGTGTTCTTTTCACAATCCACCTATGGATCGACCAGTGTCATTGCATGTGTGCTCTTTTTACTAACAACCAGAGTCATTGGATATGTGTTCTCTTCAGATACCACACATGGATCCACCAGTGTCATTGCATGTGTGTTCTTTTTACTAACAACATCAGAGTCATTGAAATGTGTGTTCTCTTCAGAGACCACACATGGATCCACCAGTGTCATTGCATGTGTGTTCTTTTTACTAACAACAACAAGAGTCATGTGTGTTAGTTTCACATACCACATATGGATCCACCAGTGTCATTGCAGGTGTGTTCTTTTCACTAACAACAAGTGGAGTCATTTCATGTGTGTTCTTTATACATACCACATATGGATCCACCAGTGTCATTGAAATGTGTGTTCTCTTCAGAGACAACACATGGATCCACCGGTGTTATTGCATGTATGTTCTTTTTAATAACAAAAACCAGAATCATTGCATGTGTGTTCTTTTCACATACCACATATGGATCCAACAGTGTCATTGCATGTGTGTTCTTTTCACAATCGACCTATGGATCCACCAGTGTCAGTGCATGTGTGCTTTGTTTACTAACAACAACCAGATTCATTGCATGTGTGTTCTCTTCAGAGACCACACATGGATCCACCAGTGTCATTGCATGTGTGTTCTTTTTACGAACAACAACCAGAGTCATTGAAATGTGTGTTCTTTTCACATACCACATATGGATCCACCAGTGTCATTGCATGTGTGTTATTTTCACAATCCACCTATGGATCCACCAGTGTCATTGCATGTGTGCTCTTTTTACTAACAACAACCAGTGTCATTGCATGTGTGTTCTTTTTACTAACAACAACCAGAGTCACTGAAATGTGTGTTCTCTTCAGAGACCACACATGGATCCACCAGTGTCATTGCATGTGTGTTATTTTTTCTAACAACAGCTAGAGTCATTGCATGTGTGTTCTTTTCATATACCACATATGGATCCACCAGTGTCATTGCATGTGTGTTCTTTTTACTAGCAATAACTGGAGTCATTTCATGTGTGTTCTTTTCACATACCACATATGGATCCACCAGTGTAATTGAAATGTGTGTTCTCTTCATAGACCACACATGGATCCGCCAGTGTCATTACATGTGTGTTCTTTTTACTAACAACAACTGGAGTCATTTCATGAGTGTTGTTTTCACATACCACATATGGATCCACCAGTGTCATTGAAATGTGTGTTCTCTTCAGAGACCACACATGGATCCACCAGTGTCATTGCATGTGTGTTATTTTTACTAACAACAGCTAGAGTCATTGCATGTGTGTTCTTTTCATATACCACATATGGATCCACCAGTGTCATTGCATGTGTGTTCTTTTTACTAGCAATAACTGGAGTCATTTCATGTGTGTTCTTTTCACATACCACATATGGATCCACCAGTGTCATTGAAATGTGTGTTCTCTTCATAGACCACACATGGATCCACCAGTGTCATTACGTGTGTGTTCTTTTTACTAACAACAACTAGAGTCATTTCATGTGTGTTGTTTTCACATACCACATACGGATCCACCAGTGTCATTGAAATGTGTGTTCTCTTCATAGACCACACATGGATCCACCAGTGTCATTATGTGTGTGTTCTTTTTACTAACAACAACTGGAGTCATTGCATGTGTGTTGTTTTCACATACCACATATGGATCCACCAGTGTCATTGCATGTGTGCTCTTTTCACAATCCACCGATGGATTTTTTACTAACAACAACCAGAGTCATTGAAATGTGTGTTCTCTTTAGAGACCACACATGGATCCACTAGTGTCATTGCATGTGTGTTCTTTTTACTAACAACAACCAGAGTCATTGCATGTGTGTTCTTTTCACATATCACATATGGTTCCACCAGTGTCATTACATGTGTGTTCTTTTTACTAGCAATAACTGGAGTCATTTCATGTGTGTTCTTTTCGCATACCACGTATGGATCCACCTGTGTCATTCAAATGTGTGTTCTCTTCAGAGACCACACATGGATCCACCAGTGTCATTACATGTGTGTTCTTGTTACTAACAACAACTGGAGTCAATGCATGTGTGTTCTTTTCACATACCACATATGGATCCACCAGTGTCATTGCATGTGTGCTCTTTTCACAATCCACCGATGGATTTTTTACTAACAACAACCAGAGTCATTGAAATGTGTGTTCTCTTCAGAGATCACACATGGATCCACCATTGTCATTGCATGTGTGTTCTTTTTACTAACAACAACCAAAGTCATTGCATGTGTGTTATTTTCACATACCACATATGGATCCACTAGTGTCATTGCATGTGTGTTCTTTTTACTAACAACAACTAGAGTCATTTCATGTGTGTTCTTTTCACATACCACATATGGATCCACTAGTGTCATTGAAATGTGTGTTCTCTTCAGAGACCACACATGGATCCACCAGTGGCATTGCATGTGTGTTCTTTTTACTAACAACAACCAGAGTCATTGAAATCTGTGTTCTCTTCAGAGACCACACATGGATCCACCAGTGGCATTGCATGTGTGTTCTTGTTTCTAACAACAACCAAAGTCATTGCATGTGTATTCTTTTCACATACCCAATATGGATCCACTAGTGTCATTGCATGTGTGTTCTTTTCACAATCCACCTATGGATCCACCAGTGTCATTGCATGTGTGTTCTTTTCACTAACCACAACTAGAGTCATTTCATGACTATTCTTTTCACATACCACATATGGATCCACCAGAGTCATTGCATGTGTGTTCTCTTCAGAGACCACACATGGATCCACCAGTGTCATTACATGTGTGTTCTTTTTACTAACAACAACTTGAGTCATTGCATGTGTGTTATTTTCACATACCACATATGGATCCACCAGTGTCATTGAATGTGTGCTCTTTTTACAATCCACCTATGGATCCACCAGTGCCATTGCATGTGTGTTCTTTTTACTAACAACAACCAGAGTCACTGAAATGTGTGTTCTCTTCAGAGACCACACATGGATCCACTAGTGTCATTGCATGTGTGTTATTTTTACTAACAACAGCTAGAGTCATTGCATGTGTGTTCTTTTCATATACCACATATGGATCCACCAGAGTCATTGCATGTGTGTTCTTTTTACTAGCAATAACTGGAGTCATTTCATGTGTGTTCTTTTCACATACCACATATGGATCCACCAGTGTAATTGAAATGTGTGTTCTCTTCATAGACCACACATGGATCCACCAGTGTCATTACGTGTGTGTTCTTTTTACTAACAACAACTGGAGTCATTTCATGAGTGTTGTTTTCACATACCACATATGGATCCACCAGTGTCATTGAAATGTGTGTTCTCTTCAGAGACCACACATGGATCCACCAGTGTCATTGCATGTGTGTTATTTTTACTAACAACAGCTAGAGTCATTGCATGTGTGTTCTTTTCATATACCACATATGGATCCACCAGTGTCATTGCATGTGTGTTCTTTTTACTAGCAATAACTGGAGTCATTTCATGTGTGTTCTTTTCACATACCACATATGGATCCACCAGTGTCATTGAAATGTGTGTTCTCTTCATAGACCACACATGGATCCACCAGTGTCATTACGTGTGTGTTCTTTTTACTAACAACAACTGGAGTCATTTCATGTGTGTTGTTTTCACATACCACATATGGATCCACCAGTGTCATTGAAATGTGTGTTCTCTTCATAGACCACACATGGATCCACCAGTGTCATTATGTGTGTGTTCTTTTTACTAACAACAACTGGAGTCATTGCATGTGTGTTGTTTTCACATACCACATATGGATCCACCAGTGTCATTGCATGTGTGCTCTTTTCACAATCCACCGATGGATTTTTTACTAACAACAACCAGAGTCATTGAAATGTGTGTTCTCTTTAGAGACCACACATGGATCCACTAGTGTCATTGCATGTGTGTTCTTTTTACTAACAACAACCAGAGTCATTGCATGTGTGTTCTTTTCACATATCACATATGGTTCCACCAGTGTCATTACATGTGTGTTCTTTTTACTAGCAATAACTGGAGTCATTTCATGTGTGTTCTTTTCGCATACCACGTATGGATCCACCTGTGTCATTCAAATGTGTGTTCTCTTCAGAGACCACACATGGATCCACCAGTGTCATTACATGTGTGTTCTTGTTACTAACAACAACTGGAGTCAATGCATGTGTGTTCTTTTCACATACCACATATGGATCCACCAGTGTCATTGCATGTGTGCTCTTTTCACAATCCACCGATGGATTTTTTACTAACAACAACCAGAGTCATTGAAATGTGTGTTCTCTTCAGAGATCACACATGGATCCACCATTGTAATTGCAAGTGTGTTCTTTTTACTAACAACAACCAAAGTCATTGCATGTGTGTTATTTTCACATACCACATATGGATCCACTAGTGTCATTGCATGTGTGTTCTTTTTACTAACAACAACTAGAGTCATTTCATGTGTGTTCTTTTCACATACCACATATGGATCCACCAGTGTCATTGAAATGTGTGTTCTCTTCAGAGACCACACATGGATCCACCAGTGGCATTGCATGTGTGTTCTTTTTACTAACAACAACCAGAGTCATTGAAATCTGTGTTCTCTTCAGAGACCACACATGGATCCACCAGTGGCATTGCATGTGTGTTCTTGTTTCTAACAACAACCAAAGTCATTGCATGTGTATTCTTTTCACATACCCAATATGTATCCACTAGTGTCATTGCATGTGTGTTCTTTTCACAATCCACCTATGGATCCACCAGTGTCATTGCATGTGTGTTCTTTTCACTAACCACAACTTGAGTCATTTCATGACTATTCTTTTCACATACCACATATGGATCCACCAGAGTCATTGCATGTGTGTTCTCTTCAGAGACCACACATGGATCCACCAGTGTCATTACATGTGTGTTCTTTTTACTAACAACAACTTGAGTCATTGCATGTGTGTTATTTTCACATACCACATATGGATCCACCAGTGTCATTGAATGTGTGCTCTTTTTACAATCCACCTATGGATCCACCAGTGCCATTGCATGTGTGTTCATTTTACTAACAACAACCAGAGTCATTGCATGTGTGTTCTTTTCACGTACCACATATGGATCCACCAGTGTCATTGCATGTGTGTTCTTTTCATAATCCACCTACGGATCCACCAGTGTCATTGCATGTGTGCTCTTTTTACTAACAACAACCAGAGTCATTGCATGTGTGTTCTCTTCAGAGACCACACATGGATCCACCAGTGTCATTGCATGTGTTTTCTTATTACTGACAACAACCAGAGTCATTGAAATGTGTGTTATTTTCACATACCACATATGGATCCACCAGTGTCATTGCATGTGTGTTCTTTTCACAATCCTCCTATGGATCCACCAGTGTCATTGCATGTGTGCTTTTTTTACTAACAACAACCAGAGTCATTTCATGTGTCTTCTCTTCAGAGACCACACATGGATCCACCAGTGTCATTGCATGTGTGTTCTTTTTACTAACAACAACTAGAGTCATTGAAATGTGTGTTCTCTTCAGAGACCACACATGGATCCACCAGTGTCATTGCATGTGTGTTGTTTTTACTTTCAACAACCAGAGTCACTGCATGTGTGTTATTTTCACATACCACATATGGATCCACCAGTGTCATTGAATGTGTGCTCTTTTTACAATCCACCTATGGATCCACCAGTGCCATTGCATGTGTGTTCTTTTTACTAACAACAACCAGAGTCATTGCATGTGTGTTCTTTTCACGTACCACATATGGATCCACCAGTGTCATTGCATGTGTGTTCTTTTCATAATCCACCTACGGATCCACCAGTGTCATTGCATGTGTGCTCTTTTTACTAACAACAACCAGAGTCATTGCATGTGTGTTCTCTTCAGAGACCACACATGGATCCACCAGTGTCATTGCATGTGTTTTCTTATTACTGACAACAACCAGAGTCATTGAAATGTGTGTTATTTTCACATACCACATATGGATCCACCAGTGTCATTGCATGTGTGTTCTTTTCACAATCCTCCTATGGATCCACCAGTGTCATTGCATGTGTGCTTTTTTTACTAACAACAACCAGAGTCATTTCATGTGTCTTCTCTTCAGAGACCACACATGGATCCACCAGTGTCATTGCATGTGTGTTCTTTTTACTAACAACAACTAGAGTCATTGAAATGTGTGTTCTCTTCAGAGACCACACATGGATCCACCAGTGTCATTGCATGTGTGTTGTTTTTACTTTCAACAACCAGAGTCACTGCATGTGTGTTATTTTCACATACCACATATGGATCCACCAGTGTCATTGCATGTGTGTTCTTTTTACTAACAACAACTAGAGTCATTTCATGTGTGTTATTTTCACATACCACATATGGATCCACCGGTGTCATTGAAATGTGTGTTCTCTTCAGAGACCACACATGGATCCACCAGTGTCATTGCATGTGTGTTCTTTTTACTAACAACAACCAGAGTCATTGAAATGTGTGTTCTTTTCACATACCACATATGGATCCACCAGTGTCATTCCATGTGTGTTCTTTTTACTAACAACAACTGGAGTCATTTCATGTGTGTTCTTTTCACATAACACATATGGATCCACCAGTGTCATTGAAATGTGTGTTCTCTTCAGAGACCACACATGGATCCACCAGTGTCTTTACATGTGTGTTCTTTTTACTAAATACAACTGGAGTCATTGCATGTGTGTTCATTTCCCATACCACATATGGATCCACCAGTGTCATTGCATGTGTGCTGTTTTCACAATGCACCTATGGATCCACCAGTGTCATTGCATGTGTGTTCTTTTCACAATCCACCTATGGATCCACCAGTGTCATTGCATGCGTGCTCTTTTTACTAACAACAACCAGAGTCATTGCATGTGTGTTCTCTTTAGAGACCACACATGGATCCACCAGTGTCATTGCATGTGTGTTCTTTTTACTAACAACAACCTGAGTCATTGCATGTGTGTTCTTTTCACATACCACATATGGATCCACCAGTGTCATTGAAATGTGTGTTCTCTTCAGAGACCACACATGGATCCACCAGTGTCATTGCATGTGTGTTCTTTTTACTAACAACAACTGGAGTCATTGCATGTGTGTTGTTTTCACATACCACATATGGATCCACCAGTGTCATTGCATGTGTGCTCTTTTCACAATCCACCGATGGATTTTTTACTAACAACAACCAGAGTCATTGAAATGTGTGTTCTCTTTAGAGACCACACATGGATCCACTAGTGTCATTGCATGTGTGTTCTTTTTACTAACAACAACCAGAGTCATTGCATGTGTGTTCTTTTCACATATCACATATGGTTCCACCAGTGTCATTACATGTGTGTTCTTTTTACTAGCAATAACTGGAGTCATTTCATGTGTGTTCTTTTCGCATACCACGTATGGATCCACCTGTGTCATTCAAATGTGTGTTCTCTTCAGAGACCACACATGGATCCACCAGTGTCATTACATGTGTGTTCTTGTTACTAACAACAACTGGAGTCAATGCATGTGTGTTCTTTTCACATACCACATATGGATCCACCAGTGTCATTGCATGTGTGCTCTTTTCACAATCCACCGATGGATTTTTTACTAACAACAACCAGAGTCATTGAAATGTGTGTTCTCTTCAGAGATCACACATGGATCCACCATTGTAATTGCAAGTGTGTTCTTTTTACTAACAACAACCAAAGTCATTGCATGTGTGTTATTTTCACATACCACATATGGATCCACTAGTGTCATTGCATGTGTGTTCTTTTTACTAACAACAACTAGAGTCATTTCATGTGTGTTCTTTTCACATACCACATATGGATCCACCAGTGTCATTGAAATGTGTGTTCTCTTCAGAGACCACACATGGATCCACCAGTGGCATTGCATGTGTGTTCTTTTTACTAACAACAACCAGAGTCATTGAAATCTGTGTTCTCTTCAGAGACCACACATGGATCCACCAGTGGCATTGCATGTGTGTTCTTGTTTCTAACAACAACCAAAGTCATTGCATGTGTATTCTTTTCACATACCCAATATGTATCCACTAGTGTCATTGCATGTGTGTTCTTTTCACAATCCACCTATGGATCCACCAGTGTCATTGCATGTGTGTTCTTTTCACTAACCACAACTTGAGTCATTTCATGACTATTCTTTTCACATACCACATATGGATCCACCAGAGTCATTGCATGTGTGTTCTCTTCAGAGACCACACATGGATCCACCAGTGTCATTACATGTGTGTTCTTTTTACTAACAACAACTTGAGTCATTGCATGTGTGTTATTTTCACATACCACATATGGATCCACCAGTGTCATTGAATGTGTGCTCTTTTTACAATCCACCTATGGATCCACCAGTGCCATTGCATGTGTGTTCATTTTACTAACAACAACCAGAGTCATTGCATGTGTGTTCTTTTCACGTACCACATATGGATCCACCAGTGTCATTGCATGTGTGTTCTTTTCATAATCCACCTACGGATCCACCAGTGTCATTGCATGTGTGCTCTTTTTACTAACAACAACCAGAGTCATTGCATGTGTGTTCTCTTCAGAGACCACACATGGATCCACCAGTGTCATTGCATGTGTTTTCTTATTACTGACAACAACCAGAGTCATTGAAATGTGTGTTATTTTCACATACCACATATGGATCCACCAGTGTCATTGCATGTGTGTTCTTTTCACAATCCTCCTATGGATCCACCAGTGTCATTGCATGTGTGCTTTTTTTACTAACAACAACCAGAGTCATTTCATGTGTCTTCTCTTCAGAGACCACACATGGATCCACCAGTGTCATTGCATGTGTGTTCTTTTTACTAACAACAACTAGAGTCATTGAAATGTGTGTTCTCTTCAGAGACCACACATGGATCCACCAGTGTCATTGCATGTGTGTTGTTTTTACTTTCAACAACCAGAGTCACTGCATGTGTGTTATTTTCACATACCACATATGGATCCACCAGTGTCATTGAATGTGTGCTCTTTTTACAATCCACCTATGGATCCACCAGTGCCATTGCATGTGTGTTCTTTTTACTAACAACAACCAGAGTCATTGCATGTGTGTTCTTTTCACGTACCACATATGGATCCACCAGTGTCATTGCATGTGTGTTCTTTTCATAATCCACCTACGGATCCACCAGTGTCATTGCATGTGTGCTCTTTTTACTAACAACAACCAGAGTCATTGCATGTGTGTTCTCTTCAGAGACCACACATGGATCCACCAGTGTCATTGCATGTGTTTTCTTATTACTGACAACAACCAGAGTCATTGAAATGTGTGTTATTTTCACATACCACATATGGATCCACCAGTGTCATTGCATGTGTGTTCTTTTCACAATCCTCCTATGGATCCACCAGTGTCATTGCATGTGTGCTTTTTTTACTAACAACAACCAGAGTCATTTCATGTGTCTTCTCTTCAGAGACCACACATGGATCCACCAGTGTCATTGCATGTGTGTTCTTTTTACTAACAACAACTAGAGTCATTGAAATGTGTGTTCTCTTCAGAGACCACACATGGATCCACCAGTGTCATTGCATGTGTGTTGTTTTTACTTTCAACAACCAGAGTCACTGCATGTGTGTTATTTTCACATACCACATATGGATCCACCAGTGTCATTGCATGTGTGTTCTTTTTACTAACAACAACTAGAGTCATTTCATGTGTGTTATTTTCACATACCACATATGGATCCACCGGTGTCATTGAAATGTGTGTTCTCTTCAGAGACCACACATGGATCCACCAGTGTCATTGCATGTGTGTTCTTTTTACTAACAACAACCAGAGTCATTGAAATGTGTGTTCTTTTCACATACCACATATGGATCCACCAGTGTCATTCCATGTGTGTTCTTTTTACTAACAACAACTGGAGTCATTTCATGTGTGTTCTTTTCACATAACACATATGGATCCACCAGTGTCATTGAAATGTGTGTTCTCTTCAGAGACCACACATGGATCCACCAGTGTCTTTACATGTGTGTTCTTTTTACTAAATACAACTGGAGTCATTGCATGTGTGTTCATTTCCCATACCACATATGGATCCACCAGTGTCATTGCATGTGTGCTGTTTTCACAATGCACCTATGGATCCACCAGTGTCATTGCATGTGTGTTCTTTTCACAATCCACCTATGGATCCACCAGTGTCATTGCATGCGTGCTCTTTTTACTAACAACAACCAGAGTCATTGCATGTGTGTTCTCTTTAGAGACCACACATGGATCCACCAGTGTCATTGCATGTGTGTTCTTTTTACTAACAACAACCAGAGTCATCTCATGTGTGTTCTCTTTAGAGACCACACATGGATCCACCAGTGTCATTGCATGTGTGTTCTTTTCACATACCACATATGGATCCACCAGTGTCATTACATGTGTGTTCTTTTCACAATCCACCTATGGATCCCCCAGTGTCATTGCATGTGTGCTCTTTTTACTAACAACAACCAGAGTCATTGCATGTGTGTTCTCTTCAGAGACCACACATGGATCCACCAGTGTCATTCCATGTGTGTTCTTTTTGCTAACAACAACCAGAGTCATTGAAATGTGTGTTCTCTTCAGAGACCACACATGGATCCACCAGTGTCATTGCATGTGTGTTCTTTTTACTAACAACAACCAGAGTCATTGCATGTGTGTTATTTTCACATACCACTTATGGATCCACCAGTGTCATTGCATGTGTGTTCTTTTTACTAACAACAACTAGAGTCATTTCATGTGTGTTCTTTTCACATACCACATATGGATCCACCAGTGTCATTGAAATGTGTATTCTCTTCAGAGACCACACATGGATCCACCAGTGTCATTGCATGTGTGTTCTTTTCAGAATCCACCTATGGATCGACCAGTGTCATTGCATGTGTGCTCTTTTCATTAACAACCAGAGTTATTGGATATGTGTTCTCTTCAGATACCACACATGGATCCACCAGTGTCATTGCATGTGTGTTCTTTCTACTAACAACATCCAGAGTCATTGAAATGTGTGTTCTCTTCAGAGACCACACAAGGATCCACCAGTGTCATTGCATGTGTGTTCTTTTTACTAACAACAACCAGAGTCATGTGTGTTAGTTTCACATACCACATATGGATCCACCAGTGTCATTGCAGGTGTGTTCTTTTCACTAACAACAAGTGGAGTCATTTCATGTGTGTTCTTTTTACATACCACATATGGATCCACCAGTGTCATTGAAATGTGTGTTCTCTTCAGAGAACACACATGGATCCACCGGTGTCATTGCATGTATGTTCTTTTTAATAACAACAACCAGAATCATTGCATGTGTGTTCTTTTCACATACCACATATGGATCCAACAGTGTCATTACATGTGTGTTCTTTTCACAATCGACCTATGGATCCACAAGTGTCAGTGCATGTGTGCTTTGTTTACTAACAACAACTAGAGTCATTGCATGTGTGTTCTCTTCAGAGACCACACATGGATCCACCAGTGTCATTGCATGTGTTTTCTTTTTACGAACAACAACCAGAGTCATTGAAATGTGTGTTCTTTTCACATAGCACATATGGATCCACCAGTGTCATTGCATGTGTGTTATTTTCACAATCCACCTATGGATCCACCAGTGTCATTGCATGTGTGCTCTTTTTACTAACAACAACCAGTGTCATTGCATGTGTGTTCTTTTTACTAACAACAACCAGAGTCATTGCATGTGTGTTATTTTCACATACCACATATGGATCCACTAGTGTCATTGCTTGTGTGTTCTTTTTACTAACAACAACTAGAGTCATTTCATGTGTGTTCTTTTCACATACCACATATGGATCCACCAGTGTCATTGAAATGTGTGTTCTCTTCAGAGACCACACATGGATCCACCAGTGGCATTGCATGTGTGTTCTTTTTACTAACAACAACCAGTCATTGAAATGTGTGTTCTCTTCAGAGACGATACATGGATCCACCAGTGTCATTGCATGTGTGTTCTTTTTACTAACAACCACCAGAGTCATTGCATGTGTGTTCTTTTCACATACCACATATGGATCGACCAGTGTCATTGCATGTGTGATCTTTTCACAATCCACCTATGGATCCACCAGTGACATCGCATGTCTGCTTTTTTTACTATCAACAACCAGAGTCATTGCATGTGCTCTTTTTTCACAATCCACCTATGGATCCACCAGTGTCATTGCATGTGTGTTCCTTTTACTAACAACAACCAGAATGACTGCATGTGTGTTCTTTTCACATACCACATATGGATCCAACAGTGTCATTGCATGTGTGTTCTTTTCACAATCCACCTATGGATCCACCAGTGTCATTGCATGTGTGCTCTTTTTACTAACAACAACCAGAGTCATTGCATGTGTGTTCTCTTCAGAGACCACACATGGATCCACCGGTGTCATTGTATGTGTGTTCTTTTTACTAACAACAACCAGAGTCATTGAAATGTGTGTTCTTTTCACATACCACATATGGATCCACCAGTGTCATTGCATGTGAGTTCTTTTCACAATCCACCTATGGATCCACTAGTGTCATTGCATGTGTGCTCTTTTTACTAACAACAACCAGAGTCATTGCATGTGTGTTCTCTTCAGAGACCACACATGGATCCACTAGTGTCATTGCATGTGTGTTCTTTTTACTAACAACAACCAGAGTCATTGAAATGTGTGTTCTCTTCAGAGACCACACATGGATCCACTAGTGTCATTGCATGTGTGTTATTTTTACTAACAACAGCTAGAGTCATTGCATGTGTGTTATTTTCACATACCACATATGGATCCACCAGTGTCATTGCACGTGTGTTCTTTTTACTAACAACAACGGGAGTCATTTCATGTGTGTTATTTTCACATACCACATATGGATCCACCAGTGTCATTGAAATGTGTGTTCTCTTCAGAGACCACACATGGGTCCACCAGTGTCATTACATGTGTGTTCTTGTTACTAACAACAACTGGAGTCATTGCATGTGTGTTCTTTTCACATACCACATATGGATCCACCAGTGTCATTGTATGTGTGCTCTTTTCACAATCCACCGATGGATTTTTTACTAACAACAACCAGAGTCATTGAAATGTGTGTTCTCTTCAGAGATCACACATGGATCCACCAGTGTCATTGCATGTGTGTTCTTTTTACTAACAACAACCAGAGTCATTGCATGTGTGTTCTTTTCACATACCACATATGGATCCACCAGTGTCATTGAATGTGTGCTCTTTTTACAATCCACCTATGGATCCACCAGTGCCATTGCATGTGCGTTCTTTTTACGAACAACAACCAGAGTCATTGCATGTGTGTTCTTTTCACGTACCACATATGGATCCACCAGTGTCATTGCATGTGTGTTCTTTTCATAATCCACCTATGGATCCACCAGTGTCATTGCATGTGTGCTCTTTTTACTAACAACAACCAGAGTCATTGCATGTGTGTTCTCTTAAGAGACCACACATGGATCCACCAGTGTCATTGCATGTGTTTTCTTATTACTAACAACAACCAGAGTCATTGAAATGTGTGTTATTTTCACATACCACATATGGATCCACCAGTGTCATTGCATGTGTCTTCTTTTCACAATCCTCCTACGGATCCACCAGTGTCATTGCATGTGTGCTTTTTTTACTAACAACAACCAGAGACATTTCATGTGTCTTCTCTTCAGAGACCACACATGGATCCACCAGTGTCATTGCATGTGTGTTCTTTTTACTAACAACAACTAGAGTCATTGAAATGTGTGTTCTCTTCAGAGACCACACATGGATCCACCAGTGTCATTGCATGTGTGTTGTTTTTACTATCAACAACCAGAGTCACTGCATGTGTGTTATTTTCACATACCACATATGGATCCACCAGTGTCATTGCATGTGTGTTCTTTTTACTAACAACAACTAGAGTCATTTCATGTGTGTTCTTTTCACATACCACATATGGATCCACCGGTGTCATTGAAATGTGTGTTCTCTTCAGAGACCACACATGGATCCACCAGTGTCATTACATGTGTGTTCTTGTTACTAACAACAACTGGAGTCATTGCATGTGTGTTCTTTTCACATACCACATATGGATCCACCAGTGTCATTGCATGTGTGCTCTTTTCACAATCCACAGATGGATTTTTTACTAACAACAACCAGAGTCATTGAAATGTGTGTTCTCTTCAGAGATCACACATGGATCCACCAGTGTCATTGCATGTGTGTTCTTTTTACTAACAACAACCAGAGTCATTGCATGTGTGTTATTTTCATATACCACATATGGATCCACCAGTGTCATTGCATGTGTGTTCTTTTTACTAAAAACAACTAGAGTCATTTCATGTGTGTTCTTTTCACATACCACATATGGATCCACCGGTGTCATTGAAATTTGTGTTCTCTTCAGAGACCACACATGGATCCACCAGTGGCATTGCATGTGTGTTCTTGTTACTAACAACAACCAGAGTCATTGCATGTGTATTCTTTTCACATACCCAATATGGATCCACTAGTGTCATTGCATGTGTGTTCTTTTCACAATCCACCTATGGATCCACCAGTGTCATTGCATGTGTGTTATTTTCACTAACCACAACTGGAGTCATTTCATGACTATTCTTTTCACAAACCACATATGGATCCACCAGAGTCATTGCATGTGTGTTCTCTTCAGAGACCACACATGGATCCACCAGTGTCATTACATGTGTGTTCTTTTTACTAACAACAACTTGAGTCATTGCATGTGTGTTCTTTTCACATACCACATATGGATCCACCAGTGTCATTGAATGTGTGCTCTTTTTACAATCCACCTATGGATCCACCAGTGCCATTGCATGTGTGTTCTTTTTACGAACAACAACCAGAGTCATTGCATGTGTGTTCTTTTCACGTACCACATATGGATCCACCAGTGTCATTGCATGTGTGTTCTTTTCATAATCCACCTATGGATCCACCAGTGTCATTGCATGTGTGCTCTTTTTACTAACAACAACCAGAGTCATTGCATGTGTGTTCTCTTCAGAGACCACACATGGATCCACCAGTGTCATTGCATGTGTTTTCTTATTACTAACAACAACCAGAGTCATTGAAATGTGTGTTATTTTCACATACCACATATGGATCCACCAGTGTCATTGCATGTGTGTTCTTTTCACAATTCTCCTACGGATCCACCAGTGTCATTGCATGTGTGCTTTTTTTACTAACAACAACCAGAGTCATTTCATGTGTCTTCTCTTCAGAGACCACACATGGATCCACCAGTGTCATTGCATGTGTGTTCTTTTTACTAACAACAACTAGAGTCATTGAAATGTGTGTTCTCTTCAGAGACCACACATGGATCCACCATGGTCATTGCATGTGTGTTGTTTTTACTATCAACAACCAGAGTCACTGCATGTGTGTTATTTTCACATACCACATATGGATCCACCAGTGTCATTGCATGTGTGTTCTTTTTACTAACAACAACTAGAGTCATTTCATGTGTGTTCTTTTCACATACCACATATGGATCCACCGGTGTCATTGAAATGTGTGTTCTCTTCAGAGACCACACATGGATCCACCAGTGTCATTGCATGTGTGTTCTTTTTACTAACAACAACCAGAGTCATTGAAATGTGTGTTCTTTTCACATACCACATATGGATCCACCAGTGTCATTCCATGTGTGTTCTTTTTACTAACAACAACTGGAGTCATTTCATGTGTGTTCTTTTCACATACCACATATGGATCCACTAGTGTCATTGAAATGTGTGTTCTCTTCAGAGACCACACATGGATCCACCAGTGTCTTTACATGTGTGTTCTTTTTACTAAATACAACTGGAGTCATTGCATGTGTGTTCATCTCCCATACCACATATGGATCCACCAGTGTCATTGCATGTGTGCTCTTTTCACAATGCACCTATGGATCCACCAGTGTTATTGCATGTGTGTTCTTTTCACAATCACCCTATGGATCCACCAGTGTCATTGCATGCGTGCTCTTTTTACTAACAACAACCAGAGTCATTGCATGTGTGTTCTCTTTAGAGACCACACATGGATCCACCAGTGTCATTGCATGTGTGTTCTTTTTACTAACAACAACCAGAGTCATTTCATGTGTGTTCTCTTTAGAGACCACACATGGATCCACCAGTGTCATTGCATGTGTGTTCTTTTCACATACCACATATGGATCCACCAGTGTCATTGCATGTGTGTTCTTTTCACAATCCACCTATGGATCCACCAGTGTCATTGCATGTGTGCTCTTTTTACTAACAACAACCAGAGTCATTGCATGTGTGTTCTCTTCCGAGACCACACATGGATCCACCAGTGTCATTCCATGTGTGTTCTTTTTGCTAACAACAACCAGAGTCATTGAAATGTGTGTTCTCTTTAGAGACCACACATGGATCCAACAGTGTCATTGCATGTGTGTTCTTTTTACTAACAACAACCAGAGTCATTGCATGTGTGTTATTTTCACATACCACTTATGGATCCACCAGTGTCATTGCATGTGTGTTCTTTTTACTAACAACAACTAAAGTCATTTCATGTGTGTTCTTTTCACATACCACATATGGATCCACCAGTGTCATTGAAATGTGTATTCTCTTCAGAGACCACACATGGATCCACCAGTGTTATTGCATGTGTGTTCTTTTTACTAACAACAACCAGAGTCATTTCATGTGTGTTCTTTTCACAATCCACCTATGGATCGACCAGTGTCATTGCATGTGTGCTCTTTTTACTAACAACCAGAGTCATTGGATATGTGTTCTCTTCAGATACCACACATGGATCCACCAGTGTCATTGCATGTGTGTTCTTTTTACTAACAACATCAGAGTCATTGAAATGTGTGTTCTCTTCAGAGACCACACATGGATCCACCAGTGTCATTGCATGTGTGTTCTTTTTACTAACAACAACAAGAGTCATGTGTGTTAGTTTCACATACCACATATGGATCCACCAGTGTCATTGCAGGTGTGTTCTTTTCACTAACAACAAGTGGAGTCATTTCATGTGTGTTCTTTATACATACCACATATGGATCCACCAGTGTCATTGAAATGTGTGTTCTCTTCAGAGACAACACATGGATCCACCGGTGTTATTGCATGTATGTTCTTTTTAATAACAACAACCAGAATCATTGCATGTGTGTTCTTTTCACATACCACATATGGATCCAACAGTGTCATTGCATGTGTGTTCTTTTCACAATCGACCTATGGATCCACCAGTGTCAGTGCATGTGTGCTTTGTTTACTAACAACAACCAGATTCATTGCATGTGTGTTCTCTTCAGAGACCACACATGGATCCACCAGTGTCATTGCATGTGTGTTCTTTTTACGAACAACAACCAGAGTCATTGAAATGTGTGTTCTTTTCACATACCACATATGGATCCACCAGTGTCATTGCATGTGTGTTATTTTCACAATCCACCTATGGATCCACCAGTGTCATTGCATGTGTGCTCTTTTTACTAACAACAACCAGTGTCATTGCATGTGTGTTCTTTTTACTAACAACAACCAGAGTCATTGAAATGTGTGTTCTCTTCAGAGACCACACATGGGAGAATATCATTTTGCGGCCTGAAAGTTGGGGTGTACAGGCAACGCAGTACCCAAGTTCCCTGAAATCAGCTGGGATAACTACAGTTGGTGTGCCAAATACTCAGAGGGTCTTTTTCGGCACGAATTCAACTTTATGTTTCAATACAAAAAATCAGGCTAACGGGCGCCAAGTTGGGCCCCTCCTGGTAGTTCTCGCCGTTTTGTCGCTCCCGTCGCTTAGGCGGGGTGGCTGTCACGTAGGCTTGAAGCGTTAGTACAGTGGATAGGACAACACCCCCTACCCAGTGTATTGACGTGACAAAACAGGGCCCATGTATCGGTGTTATAATTATTTTTGTTTACTCAGAAGCTGGAACGGCCACCGCCACGCGTCTCTCCT
Organism: Avena sativa; assembly: GCA_916181665.1. Classification (NCBI taxonomy): domain Eukaryota; kingdom Viridiplantae; phylum Streptophyta; class Magnoliopsida; order Poales; family Poaceae; genus Avena; species Avena sativa. The sequence goes on from OV702290.1 coordinate 203,883,359, forward strand.
TGGACTTCCGTCCTAATCGTTAACCCCTACCATAAAAGCGCATTGACTGTTCCACCGTTCCCCTGCCTCGCGGAAACCACTCTTCTTCTTCCTCTCATCTACTATCTTCTTCCCGTCTTCTCCTTGCCGCCGTGGAAGGTCTATGCACTCTATAAATATGAGGCCACAGTGCGCCCTTTGGCCATCGCCTCGGCCTCTCTGCAGTCCATCTCCACCGCACCCCTTTAGCCATCGTCTCTCCACCGCGCCGTCATCTCGCCTCCCCTCCCTCTCCAATCTCCACCGCGCCGCCATGGAGGTGCCCACGCTCAACCACTACGAGGCGGCGATGTTTGCGTACTACGGCATCCTCGTGCCGCCGCGCGCGACCGTGCCCGCCGGATTTTGCATCAGCGAGGTGGGTATGCCGGTGGCTCCGCTCCTCAACCCCCGCGGATACGAGATGGAGTGCGTCATCGCGGAGCATCGCCGCCAGCTGCCCGCGTGGATGAGGGCGTTGCCCCGGTACGCGGCGGCCAGCGAGTACTGGCCCCGGCTATTCAAGAAGGAGCGGAAGGCCAAGCTTGGCAACCGTATCGTGGACGGGCGCCTGGTGCACCCGGATTGCCGCAACCAAGAAGGGCGGGAGATGTTATGTCCGTCCCTGGACGGACCATCTACACTGCCATCGACGCCGCTAGTCGCGCAGAGGAGCTCCATCTCCCGAAAAACGCCGAAATCATGGAGATTTCGTCCGCCGACGACGAGGAAGCCGGCGGCTCGGAGGACAGCGGCATCGGAAGTGTTGTCGACTAGGAAAATTTGTAAAGTCGCATCTTTGTATGGAAAAATTTGTGGTCGAATAATAAAATGTCTCAATTTAGATCTTTGTCTCGATTAATTTGTGAAAGATTTTTTCAAAATACTGATCAATTAAATTTCTACCTCGAATTAATTTCTGCCTAGAATTAATTTCTGTCCCGAATTAGTTTACATTAATTGTCCTGGACTGCTGACCGTCGCGGGGTTTTTGGTCCCGGTTCGTGGCATGGTCCCGATTATGGAAACGAACCGGGACCAATGGAATTTGGGCGCTGGACCAAAGGCCCTCTTTCTACCAGTGCTAGAGACAAGCTTCACTACCCATGACAACAAGAAGATAGACGTTGTATACACCAACGAGGAGGAGATAGTGGTGCGTGTCCTGAGGATGTACGAGGGTTGGCTTGGGATAGATGAGGACAAGTTTGTGGGATTGGACCTCGAGTACACCCCGGAGCACCCATATGAAGGGAGTGAAGTCGCCATCGTTCAACTGGCCATGCGGAAACACGTCCTCGTCCACCACCTCTCCCGGTTTGTAGATCTGCTCTCTGTAGCTAACCGCTTTTAGGGTTTTCTCCTCTTGTTCTTTATCCACTTGCTCATCTTGCAACTACTGGATTTTATTTAGGACCAAATAAATTAGGGTTTGCCTATGTCTCAATCGACTGAGATTTTCTTTAGTCTCAATCACCTAAGAAAAGTGCAACCGTACTTAAAAGAAATGTGCAACTCGTTCAGTCGACTGAGAAATAACAAAACCGAATAAATTATGACAATACAATGTTGAGAGTCTTGATCTTGCATTTACTAAACTTTTCAAAATTATATTGAGATGATGATCAAAATATTTGTAGTTACAAATTTTGGTGATCACAAACTACATACTTTTAGGACTGACAGGAAATGTCCGGCGCTGCGCTAGTTCCTTGAAAAAAAGGGAATTGTTTTCTACACTATCGACACAACAACTGATTTTTCGAAATTGTATCAAGAGGAAATTATGATTCCTGCGCACAACTGGATCAATATTCAGCGTCTTGTCAAGATCCTAGGGGGCAGGAAGAAGGATGGAATGGCATCACTCGCAACTAGAATCCTCGATGAGTCGTACGACACAATGAAGGAAGATTTACCTACGGATAGGCACGATTTCTGGGATGAGTGGCTGTTGTCTGATATAAACCTGAAGTATGCAGCCATAGATGCTTACGTGACCTACCAGCTGTACAAGAAGATCCATTTTTTTCAACGTTACCTCATGTTTTGCCCTATTTGCAAGAGGGAAGACGAGCTTAGGGGAGCCCTTTGTAGAAAATTCCGAATAGCTCAGTTTGAAGTTGAATATGCAAAGAAATTGGCTACATATGAAGCAGCTGACAGAGAGGCTGCAGAAGCAGCTGAAAGAGAGCTTGCAGCTGAAGAAGCAGCTGACAGAGAGGCTGCAGCTGAAGCGGCAAACAGAGAGGCGACATCTTCTAGCGGCAACAATCAGGCCTGTGATGCACCGCTAATTGTGCCACAAGACGCTGAAGATAGGAAAGCCAAGTCAGATGCCATTTGGGACAAAGCAGTTCGTTAGACGTGGAGTACCTGGAATGATGGCAAGCGCGTCAAGTGTTCTGATGAGGAGTGAATTAAATTTTACTTGTCAGTGTTATGTTTCTGTTTTGTGGAACTCAGTTAGCTTGCCAAGATGTCTAGCGCATAAAGTGATACTAGTAAAATAAATTTAACCCTTGTTGTGTTATGTTTATGTATGTGTCGTGTAGCTTATCAAGATGGTAGCTTCTTAACTAGCAGTTTGAAAAAGTGCCCTTTTCCTCTCTCGCTAAACATGTATGTTTCATTTTGACCAAATTGGTAGCAAATCTAGAGAAGATTCTCACTTCGATATTTCGTTCCCTTTTGGACCTCTTTTTTCCTCCGAACAGGTAGCAAATCTAGAGCAGCAAATCACACCAGGCAGAATACATTCATTCAGAAAACAAAACAAATGTAGATATAGGTGTGTGCAGCTAAATAGGATATAGCGATAGAAAATAGGTTGGTTAACGAGGTTCGATGCATTCAGCCAAAAATAGGATATAGCTAGAAAGGAGCTACTGGGTAGCAGGGGCAGCCGCCGCAGCTGCAGGCACATCCTGCAAGCGCCTGCGCCTCCGCCATCTCCCGCTGGTGCTTCCGCCACTTCTTGCTGCCCAGTTTCTTGGACTTGGGGGCCTTGGGCCTGATTGGAGGCATGCGACCCTCTTTGATGGCCACCGGCTGGAGGTTTCGGAGGTGAATGTCGAGAGCACGGTGTTCAGCGATGTAGGCGTTGATGTTCGCGGGCTCGGGCTTGCCGCTTTTGTGGATGCCGGAGCCCGTGGCCTCTACATGCTTCAGTAAGGTGTTCAAGACGGTGCCGCCGGCGGCGCGACTCGTCAAGCAGTAGACGCCCCCTTGCGGAAGGGGCAGCTGTAGTAGGGGCCCGTGAGGAATCCGTCGTACTTGCCAGCCCGCAGCCTCCTCAGCACCTGACGAGCCTTGGTGTGAATGGACTCGTCATCGCTGCAGACGTCGCTGCCGGAAACCTATTGGAAGAAAGGGAAAATGGGGGAGTAGATGGTGTAATAAGATCGAGCAATCGAAATGCGAACAAGCGAATCCTAATAAACCAAGATCTAGCATCCAACGCTGGGAATGGTGTTGGATAATTAGGCACAATTTCCATGATTAATTCCAGAATATTAAACATGACAATACCAGCTAAATTTTAAATAGATTAGCCCATTATTTCTAACAAACGGTAGAAGAACTAGGGGAGGGGAGCAAACCCAAGTTACCTCCGACCATAGGTCGTAGATGCCGGTGTCGTAGGGGTTTAGCGGAGCGATGCACTTATCTCGATCGTAGGTGCCCAAGAAGTTCATGATCTGCTTGTGGCCGGCGGGGGCCTCCTCGCCGGTGGGGGGCTCCTCTTCGGCGGCTCCGTCGGTAGCTGGGACGGGGGCCTGGACGGGAACGGCGGCTGCCATCGATGCCTCCACTGGGGCCTAGACAGGGACAGCGACTGCTTTCAACGCGTCGAGGGGGACCAGCGAGGAGACGGGGGCCTCCTCGCCAGCGGCCACGGAGGCGACGATGGACACCTTATCCTCCTTGGCCATCGCCGGCGCGGACGGGGTATTCTCAGGAGTTTGCGGATGCTGGTGGGATAGTGGAGAGGGTTGCGTGGGGACAGTGAGCGAGAGTGGGTGTGTGGAGAGGGGCTCTATAGTTAAGGTGGACAGAAGAAAGGCACGTTTTGTTGCACCACCGTGCAACACGCCGCGCAGTCGACTACACCGTACACCACGACACGCGCACGGTACGTCACGTTTTTTCCCGGGCCATGCATGGCAGTTCTGTATTGAGCCACATGCAAAGGGCGCACACACAATTTCTATGTACGAAGTTTGACATGGCCCTAAAATTGGCGATTGAGAGCCATTGCGTAAAAATGGGATATGTCTTATTAAAATCAAGTGGCAATAAATTGCAGTTGTCCATCGACGACCATGCACTCGATGACGCATGCGTTGTGGCGTAGTAGTAGCAGTAGTAGGCTTTTCAGACTTGATTAAACATGACATGACCGCTCGACGACTTTTTCCATGGACGGCATCGTGTTCCTTCTTTTAGAAGTCTCGCTGAGGGAGACGTCCGTGTTGTCTCACGCTGTATTGTGAAGGGCACGACGTGTGCAACAATCATCGTTGGATCGCACAGAATCAACGGTTGGTGCGCACGATCCGCGTGACAACTGTGATAACCAATCAGGGAGTAGCAGACAGGGTGAGCATAGATTTCTGCTTCTACGAAAGATAGAGAGGGGGGCGCAAAACTGAGTAGTACCACATAAAACCAAGGGCGATACTGAGTAGTATAAAAATGGAAAGTGAGTGTCTTGCACAATGAAATACATCATGGCATACATCAAATTATGCCAAGATAGATCCACAAGAGTTCATTGGATGTGTGTTCTTCTCATAAACCAGTCGTAAACCATGTAAGGATCCACTAGAGTCATTGGATGTGTGTTCTTCTCACAACCCGCATATCACCAGTGTCATTGCATGTGTGTTCTTCCCATAGACCACACATGGATCCACCAGTGTCATTGCATGTGTGTTCTTCTCACAAACAACACATGGATCCACCAGTGTCATCGCATGTCTGCTCTTTTCATGAACCACGGCTAGAGTCATTGCATGTGTGTTCTTCTCACAGACCACATATCACCTGTGTCATTGCATGTGTGTTCTTCCCACAGACCACACATGGATCCACCAGTGTCATTGCATGTGTGTTCTTCCCACAGACCACACATGGATCCACCCAGTGTCATTGCATGTGTGTTCTTCCCACAGACCACACATGAACCACACCCAGTGTCATTGCATGTGTGTTCTTCTCACAGACCACATATCACCAGAGTCATTGCATGTGTGTTCTTCCCATGAACCACACATGGATCTACCAGTGTCATTGTATGTCTGATCTTCCCATGAACCACAGCTAGAGTCATTGCATGCGTTCTCTTTTCACAAACCACAGCTACAATCATTGCATGTGTGTTCTTCTTACAAATCATATCATGAACCACACCCAGTATCATTGCATGTGTGTTCTTCTCACAAACCATATCATGAACCACACCTAGTGTCATTGCATCTGTGTTCTTCTCACAGACCACATATCACCAGAGTCATTGCATGTGTGTTCTTCCCATGAACCACACATGGATCCACCAGTGTCATTGCATGTCTTCTCTTTTCATGAACCACAGCTAGAGTCATTGGATGTGTGTTCTTCTCACAGACCACATATCACCAGTGTCATTGCATGTGTGTTCTTCCCAAAGACCACACATGGATCCACCAGTGTCATTGCCTATGTGTTCTTCTCACAAATCACATCATGAACCACACCCAGTGTCATTGCATGTGTGTTCTTCTCACAGACCACATATCACCAGAGTCATTGCATGTGTGTTCTTTCCATGAACCACACATGGATCCACCAGTGTCATTGCATGTCTGCTCTTTTCATGAACCACAGCTAGAGTCATTGGATGTGTGTTGTTCTCACATACCACATATCACCAGTGTCATTGCATGTGTGTTCTTCCCAAAGACCACACATGGATCCACCAGTGTCATTGCATGTGTGTTCTTCTCACAAACCATAACATGAACCACACCCAGTGTCATTGCATGTGTGTTCTTCTCACAGACCACGTATCACCAGAGGCATTGCATGTGTGTTCTTCCATGAACCACACATGGGTCCACCAGTGTCATTGCATGTCTGCTCTTTTCATGAACCACAACTAGAGTCATTGGATGTGTGTTCTTCTCACAGACCACATATCACCAGTGTCATTGCATGTGTGTTCTTCCCAAAGACCATACATGGATCCACCAGGGTCATTTCATGTGTGTTCTTCTCACAAACCACACATGGATCCACCGGTGTCATTGCATGTCTGCTCTTCTCATTAACCATAGCTAGAGTCAATGCATGTCTGTTCTTTTCACCAACCACATATCACCAGAGTCATTGCATGTGTGTTCTTCTCACAAACCACACATGGATCCACCCAGTGTCATCGCATGTGTGTTGTTTTCACCAACCACATATCACCAGAGTCATTCCATGTGTGTTCTTCCCATGAACCACACATGGATCCACCAGTGTCATTGCATGTCTGTTCTTTTCATGAACCACAGCTAGAGTCATTGGATGTGTGTTCTTCTCATGGACCACATATCACCAGTGTCATTGCATGTGTGTTCTTCCCAAAGACCACACATGGATCCACCAGTGTCATTGTCTGTGTGTTCTTCTCACAAACCATATCATGAACCACACCCAGTGTCATTGCATGTGTGTTCTTCTCACAGACCACATATCACCAGAGTCATTGCATGTGTGTTCTTCCCATGAACCACACATGGATAGACCAGTGTCATTGCATGTCTGCTCTTTTCATGAACCAAAACTAGAGTCAGTGGATGTGTGTTCTTCTCACAGACCACATATCACCAGTGTCATTGCACATGTGTTCTTCCCAAAGATCACACATGGATCCACCAGTGTTATTGCATGTGTGTTCTTCTCACAAACCATATCATGAACCACACCCAGTGTCATTGCATGTGTGTTCTTCTCACAGACCACACATGGATCCACCAGTGTCATTGCATGTGTGTTCTTCTCACAAACCATATCATGAACCACACCCAGTGTCATTGCATGTGTGTTCTTCCCATGAACCACACATGGATCCACCGGTGTCATTGCATGTCTGTTCCTCTAAACAAACCACACATGGATCCACCAGTGTCATTGCATGTCTGCTCTTTTCATGAACCACAGCTAGAGTCATTGGATGTGTGTTCTTCTCACAGACCACATATCACCAGTGTCATTGCATGTGTGTTCTTCCCAAAGACCACACATGGATCCACCAGTGTCATTGCATGTGTGTTGTTCTCATAAACCATATCATGAACCACACCCAGTGTCATCGCATGTGTGTTATTTTCACAAACCACATAGCACCAGAGTCATTGCATGTGTGTTCTTCCCATGAACCACACATGGATCCACCAGTGTCATTGCATGTCTGTTCTTTTCATGAACCACCGCTAGAGTCATTGGATGTGTGTTCTCTCACAGACCACATATCACCAGTGTCATTGCATGTGTGTTCTTCCCAAAGATCACACATGGATCCACCAGTGTCATTGCATGTGTGTTCTTCTCACAAACCATATCATGAACCACACCCAGTGTCATTGGATGTGTGCTCTTCTCACAGACCACATATCACCTGTGTCATTGCATGTGTGTTCTTCCCATGAACCACACATGGATCCACCGGTGTCATTGCATGTCTGCTCTTTTCATTAACCACAGCTAGAGTCATTCCATGTGTGTTCTTTTCACAAACCACATATCACCGGTGTCATTGCATGTGTGTTCTTCCCACGGACCACACATGGATCCACCAGTGTCATTGCATGTGTGTTCTTCCCATGAACCACACATGGATCCACCAGTGTCATTGCATGTGTGTTATTCTCACAGACCACGTAAGGATCCAGCGGTGTAATTGCATGTGTATTCTGAAGGAAATATGCCCTGAGAGGCAATAATAAAGTTGTTATTATGTATTCCTTGTATATGATAGATGTAAATTTTGCATGCTATAATTGTATTGATAGGAGACATCAATACATGTGTGTTTAATAAACAAAAAGGGTCCCTAGTTATGCCTCTATTATAGACTAGCTTGTTGATTAACAAGATGATCAAGGTTTCCTTATCATGGACATTGGATGTTGTGAATAACAAGGTCATAGCATTTGTGAAATGATGTGATGAACATTCATCTGAAGTATAGCATTACGATCAAGTCATTATGTTTATATTGCTATAACATCATACGAAGTAATCTTTATCCTTAGACCATGATATCATGTTAATTGCTAACACGGGAAGAGTATCTTGATAACATCAAACGTCACACCGTAACAGGGTGACTATAAAGATGGGTTCAGTACTACGAAGTGTTGAGGCTCATGGGTCAAGCGTGGAATTTGTCAATCCAGATGACGGATAGATATACTCTGGGCCCTCTCGGTGATATCACATTAGGATAGCTTGCTAGCAAGTGATGTGATCACTAGAATGTTATATCACGGGAACGAGAAAAGAGTGCATGTCGGTAACGAGATCAAACTAGGTATGGAGATACCGATGATCGAATCTCGAACATCTAATATATCGAGAGACAAAGGGATTTAGTTACAAGCATTAAAGGTTCTCACGATCACAGGAGTCATCGTTGAATGTGTAGGAGTCAGTACGGATCTCCAGGTCCCGCTACTGATTATTGATCGGAGAAGGGTCTCGATCATGTCTGCATTATTCATGAACTGTAGGGTGGCACACTTAAGAGTTACCGGACACCATTTTGGAGCACATATGTTTCAGACAAAAAAATTGCAAAGCGCAGGAATTGTTTCAATAGAAACCGGAAATTGTTTCGGGTGAAATTGCAGAAGGTGGTTCTGCATGTGATATTGAAATATTGCAAGGGGCTATATGTGAATGTTTGTTAATTAAAGTAATTAACAAAATTCTGAATAAATTTAATAAAAAGAGTTTTATTAAATGAGAGAGCATTAAATTTGGAGAAATTTAATGCATTTAAAGTGGAGACTTTAAAAGGGAATGTGAAGAGGCATTTTAATGTGGAGGGGTTACCACCACATGAATGGGGGAGGTGAGGGGTCACCCCCCCATGCGCCGTCCATGGAGAGAGGGGCACCCCCCCTCCTCCTATAAAAGTCCACCCATTCCCTCCTTCATCCTCACACCTCCTTGTGAAGGATCTCTCTCCCCCTCTAGAATTATTCCCCCATGGTCTCGGATTAGCGAGATACATGTTCCCGGTGGCATTTGATCTGGAAGGAGTTGCTGCTTCCGCTGGATCGCTGGAGCAAGGAGGTGGAGGTTGTCCGGTGGCTTGAACGTGTGTGCGAGGACGGATGAGCTGCTGAGTTGCGGCGCTCGGACTTCCTCACGATCTTGAGATCGGCAAGTGTACGACTACATCAACCACGAGTTCCTACTCGTTAACAAAACTCGTTGTCTTCGAGGGTAAGTTCTCCATGGATGTATGTCCACCCGTTGCTCTGTATCTAGTAGATAGATCTTGGCGTATAGTTCTCATCGTAGGAATTTTTTTTGTTTTCTATGCTGCGGACCCAACAGCGGTATCAGGGCCTGATCTATGCGTAGGTGCTTTGCATGGGTAGTACACATATGTTTATATGTGGGCGATGATGATCATGTTATTGCATCTTCTATGTACTTTGGATATTGGTGGCATAGTGGGATGAAGCGGCCCGGACCAACCTTACATGTCATCGTACATGAGACCGGTTCCACGACTGACATGCAACTAGTTTTGCATAAGTGGCTAGCGGGTGTCTGTCTCTCCTACTATAGTCAATATCTGATTTACAACGAGTTGCTAATAACTTGGTTATCCTCGTTGTGGTTCATGTTCGTAGGTAAGACCGGTTCTATCTCCGAAATCCCTAAGCCACGTAAAACTTGCAATTAATAAATTAGAGGCGTCTAGTTTAGACCGTTGCTGGGCTAGTGTATTGATATGGTATTGTTGTAAGTAGATGTATGATAGATACTCTTACAACTCACTTAACGTGTAAGTTCCATAGACCTTGGCCTTACACACAAAGGAATGATAGAGATCATACCACGATGCAAATGATAGAGATCAAATGCATGGACCATATCACCTCACTTCACACATTAGCATCTTATATTGCTAGTTTGGCACTTTTGGTAGCATTATAAGATGATCCCTCATTTATATATCAAGATAAAATGTGTTCTTCCTTAAGTATGCACCATTTTGTGGATCGTGTTTTGAGGCATCACGTGATGATCGGGTCTTCTCGACTCTACGCTTTAATACAACGGGTGTAAGACAGTTTTACACATCCAAATACTAAGGTTCTTACTTGACGAGCCTAGCATGTACAGACATGGCCTCGGAACACAGACCGGAAGGTTAAGCATGAGTCATATAGTTGATATGATGCCCATATAGATGCTCGCCTTTGAAGCTACACCGACTCACGTGATGATCGGACTTGGTGTAGTGGATTTGGTTCATGTAATCACCAAAAGGACACGAGGGATGTCGTTTTTGAGTGGGAATTCATTAGTAATTTGGATTAGTTGAACTCAATCTATCATAAACTTCGTCTAAATATATTTTACAAATTCTGTTGTAGATGGCACCACCTGCTTTTAATTTCAGTGTGTTCATGGAGAAAGAGAAGCTTGCTGAGAATGGTAGCAACTTCACCAACTGGTCTATGAATTTGAGGATTCTCCTCACTGCTGCACAAAAGCAATATGTGCTAGAGGCGCCGCTAGGCCCCCCACCAGCTCCTGATGCCCCTGACGAGGAAAAGAACGTCTATATAACTCGTCAGGAGGACCACAACTTAGTTCATTGCGGCATACTGTATGGGCTAGAGCCAGAACTTCGAAAACGTTTCGAAAATGGCAATGCCTTTGATACCATGGGATAATTGAAAATGATTTTCGATAACCATGCTGCCGTAGAGAGTTATAATGCTTCTGAAAAGTTCTTTAGCTGCATGATGGAAGAGAACAGCTCCGTTAGTGAGCACGTACTCAAAATGTCTGGGTACGCCGATAAGCTTGTGTCCATGGGAATAACGATTCCCATTGACTTAGGCATATATCGTGTTACCAATCTCTGCCACCTAGATACAAGAGCTTCGTGATGAATTATAATATGCAGGGCATGAAGAAGTCTCTTCCCGAGCTTCTGTCAATGCTTAAGACTGCATAAGTGGAGATTAGGAAAGAACATCAAGTGTGGATGATCAATAAGACCACCGGTTTCAAGAAGGACAAGAAAGGCAAGCAGAAGGGAAAGAAGGGCGGCAAATCTATTGCCGCGCCTGAAAAGAAACACCGAGCTGGCCCTAAGTCTGACACCGAGTGCTACTATTGCAAGGGGACTGGCCATTGGATGCGCAACTGCCCCAAGTATTTGGCAGACAAGAAGGCCGGCAAGGCAAACAAAGGTATATGTGATATACATGTTATTTATGTGTACTTGACTAGTACTCATAATAGCACCTGGGTATTTGAAACGGGATCGGTTGCTAATATATGTAACTCGATTCAGGGGCTGCGGAACAAGCGACAACTAGCAAGGGATGAGGTCACGATGCGGGTCGGCAATGGATCAAGAGTTGATGTGATTGCCGTCGGAACGCTGCCTCTCCATATGCCGTCGGGATTAGTTATAAACCTGAATAATTGTTATTTGGTGCCTGCACTGAGCATGAACATTGTATCCGGATCGTGTTTGATGCAAAGTGGTTATTCGTTTAAGTCTGAAAACAATGGTTGTTTGATTTATATGAATAATATCTTTTATGGTCATGCACCTGTGTTGAATGGTTTATTTCTGTTGGATCTCGATAGTAGTATTACGCATATTCATAATGTTGATGCTAAAAGGATTAAACTTGATAATGATATATCTACATATATGTGGCACTACCGTCTAGGTCATATTGCCGTTAAACGCATGAAGAAACTCCATTCTGATGGACTTTTGGAATCACTTGATTTTGAATCATTTGATACATGTGAGCCATGCCTTATGGGCAAGATGACTAGAACGCCATTTTCCGGTTCAATGGAACGAGCGACAGATTTATTGGAAATCATACATACTGATGTGTGTGGACCAATGAGTGTGTCGGCGCGAGGTGGATATCGTTATTTTGTTACTTTCACGGATGATTTGAGTAGATACAGGTATATCTATTTGATGAAACATAAGTCTGAAAACTTCGAAAGGTTCAAAGAATTTCAGAATGAAGTGGAAAATCATCGTAACAGAAAGATCAAATTTCTGCGGTCCGACCGTGGAGGAGAGTATCTTAGTTACGAGTTTAGCACACATATGAAAGATTGTGGAATAGTTTCACAACTCACGCCTGCCGGAACACCACAACGTAATGGTGTGTCAGAACGTCGTAATCGTACTTTATTGGATATGGTTCGATCTATGATGTCTCTGACTGACTTGCCACTATCATTTTGGGGTTATGCACTGGAAACCGCTGTATTTACTTTAAATAGGCCACCATCTAAATCCGTTGAAAAGACACTGTATGAATTATGGTTTGGAAACAAACCTAAGCTGTCATTTCTTAAAGTTTGGGGATGCGATGTTTATGTGAAGAAACTTCAACCGGATAAACTCGAACCTAAAGCGGAAAAATGCGTCTTCATAGGATACCCTAAGGAAACGATTGGGTATACCTTCTATCACAGATCCGAGGGCAAGGTCTTTGTTGCCAAGAATGGATCCTTTCTTGAGAAGGAGTTTCTCGCGAAAGGTGTGAGTAGTCGGAAGGTAGAACTCGAAGAGGTTATTGAACCTTCTCTTCATGAAATGGCGAGTAGCACAGCTCCATAAGTTGTTTCGGAGTTGACTTCACCTAATGAAGAGAGAGCTAATGATATTGATCATGAAACTCCGAAAGAGGACACTACCGAACCTCGCAGGTCAAGCAGGACACGTGCAGCTCCTGAACTGTACGGCAATCCTGTTATGAATTTCATGATTGATGAAATAGATGCCCCTGCGACGTATGAAGAAGCGATGATGAGCCCTGATTCCAACAAATGGCTAGAAGCCATGAAATCCGAGATGGAATCCATGTACGAAAACCAGGTTTGGACCTTGGTGGACTTACCTCACGATCGAAAGGCCGTTGAGAATAAATGGATTTTCAAAAGAAAAACTGATGCTGATGGTAATGTAACCATCTATAAGGCTCGACTTGTCACAAAGGGGTTTCAACAAATTCAAGCAGTTGACTACGATGAGACATTCTCTCCCGTAGCGATGCTTAAGTCGGTTAGGATTATGTTAGCAATTGCTGCATATTTCGATTATGAAATATGGCAGATGGATGTCAAAACTGCGTTCCTCAATGGTAATATTGAAGAAGAGTTGTATATGATACAACCTAAGGGTTTTGTCGATCCTAAGGATGCTGATAAGGTGTGCAAACTTCAGCGATCCATCTATGGACTGAAGCAAGCATCCCAGAGTTGGAATCTCCGCTTTGATGAGGTGATCAAAGAGTTTGGATTTGTCCAAACTTATGGAGAGGCTTGTATTTACAAGAAAGTGGGTGGGAGCAATGTGGCATTTCTGATATTATATGTGGATGACATATTATTGATTGGAAATGATATAGATCTTTTAAATAGTGTTAAAAGTTATCTAAACAACAAATTTTCGATGAAGGACCTTGGTGAAGCTTCATATATATTAGGCATTAAAATCTATAGAGATAGATCAAGACGCCTAATTGGGCTATCGCAGAGTACATACCTTGATAAGATATTAAAGAAGTTTAATATGGACGGAAGTAAGAAGGGGTACTTACCTATGTTGCAAGTCAAGACATTGAGTAAGACTCAAAGTCCGGCTACGGTGAAAGAAAGAGAGATAATGGATAAGATCCCCTATGCCTCAGCCATAGGCTCTATAATGTTGCCATGCTATGTACAAGACCGGATGTGGCACATGCTATTAGTTTGACTAGTAGGTACCAATCTGATCTAGGTTTGGAACACTGGATAGCGGTCAAGAATATCCTTAAGTACTTGAGAAGAACTAAGGATATGTTTGGTGAAGAAGAGCTAGTCGCTAAGTGTTATGTCGATGCTAGTTTTGACACTGATCCGGATGACTCTAAGTCTCAATCCGGATACGTATTTCTCTTGAACAGAGCAGCAGTTAATTGGAGGAGCTCCAAACAACCTGTGGTGGCTGGGTCAACGACGGAGGCAGAATATGTTGCTGCTTCAGAAGCAGCGCAGGAAGCGGTTTGGATGAAGGAGTTCATAGCGGAACTAGGTGTATTTCCTAGTGCGTTGGACCCAATGGTGATCTATTGTGACAATAATGGAGCCATAGACAACGCCAAGGAACCAAGGTCTCACAAGAATTCCAAGCATATTAAGAGCCGGTTTCACTCCATCCGCGAGCATGTCAAGGATGGAGATATAAAGATTTGTAAAGTGCACACGGACCTGAATGTAGCAGATCCGTTGACTAAAGTACTCCCTAGGGCAAAACATGATCAACACCAGAACTCCATGGGTGTTAGATTTATCACTATATAAACTAGATTATTGTCTCTAGTGCAAGTGGGAGACTGAAGTAAATATGCCCTGAGAGGCAATAATAAAGTTGTTTTTATGTATTCCTTGTATATGATAGATGTTTATTTTTCATGCTATAATTGTATTGATAGGAAAAATCAATACATGTGTGTTTAATAAACAAAAAGGGTTCCTAGTTATGCCTATCTTATAGACTAGCTTGTTGATTAACAAGATGGTCAAGGTTTCCTGATCATGGACATTGGATGTTGTTAATAACAAGGTCACAGCATTTGTGAAATGATGTGATGAACATTCATCCGAAGTATAGCGTTACAATCAATTCATTATGTTTATATTGCTATAACATCATACGAAGTAATCTTTATCCTTAGACCATGAGATCATGTTAATTGCTAACACCGGAAGAGTATCTTGATAACATCAAACGTCACACCGTAACAGGGTGACTATAAAGATGGGTTCAGTACTATGAAGGCGTTATGTTGAGGCTCATGGATCAAGAGTGGAATTTGTCAATCCAGATGACAGATAGATATACTCTGGGCCCTCTCGGTGATATCACATTAGGATAGCTTGCAACCAAGTGATGTGATCACTAGAATGTTATATCACGGGAACGAGAAAAGAGTGCATGTCGGTAACGAGATCAAACTAGGTATGGAGATACTGATGATTGAATCTCGGACATGTAATATATCGAGAGACAAAGGGATTTAGTTACAAGCGTTAAAGGTTCTCACGATCACAGGAGTCATCGTTGAATGTGTAGGAGTCAGTACGGATCTCCAGGTCCCGCTGCTGATTATTGATCGGAGAAGGGTCTCGATAATGTCTGCATTATTCGCGAACCGTAGGGTGGCACACTTAAGAGTTACCGGACACCATTTTGGAGCACATATGTTTCAGACGGAAGAATTGCAAAACGCAGGAATTGTTTCAATAGAAACCGGAAATTGTTTCGGGTGAAATTGCAGAAGGTGGTTCTGCATGTGATATTGAAATATTGCAAGGGCTATATGTGAATGTTTGTTAATTAAAGTAATTAACAAAATTCTGAATAAATTTAATAAAAAGAGTTTTATTAAATGAGAGAGCATTAAATTTGGAGAAATTTAATGCATTTAAAGTGGACACTTTAAAAGGGAATGTGAAGAGGCATTTTAATGTGGAGGGGTTACCACCACATGAATGGGGGAGGTGAGGGGTCACCCCCCCATGCGCCGGCCATGGAGAGAGGGGGCACCCCCCTCCTCCTATAAAAGGCCACCCATTCCCTCCTTCATCCTCACACCTCCTTGTGAAGGATCTCTCTCCCCCTCTAGAATTATTCCCCCATGGTCTCGGATTAGCGAGATACATGTTCCCGGTGGAATTTCGTCTAGAAGGAGTTGCTGCTTCCGCTGGATCGCTGGAGTGAGGAGGTGGAGGTTGTCCGGAGGCTTGAACGTGTGTGCGAAGATGGATGCGCTGCTGAGTTGTAGCGCTCGGACTTCCTCACGATCTTGAGATCGGCAAGTGTACGACTACATTAACCACAAGTTCCTACTCGTTAACAAAACTCGTTGTCTTCGAGGGTAAGTTCTCCATGGATGTATGTCCACCCGTTGCTCTGTATCTAGTAGATAGATCTTGGCGTATAGTTCTCATCGTAGGAATTTTTTGTTTTGTATGTTGCGGACCCAACATATTCTTCCCATGAACCACACATGGATCCACCGGTGTCATTGTATGTCTGCTCTTCCCATAAACCACAGGTAGAGTCATCGCATGTCTGCTCTTTTCATGAACCACAACTAGAGTCATTGCATGTGTGTTCTTCTCACAAACCATATCATGAACCACACCCAGTGTCATTGCATGTGTGTTCTTTCCATGAACCACACATGGATCCACCGGTGTCATTGCATGTCTGCTCTTTTCATGAACCACAGCTAGAGTCATTGCATGTGTGTTCTTCTCACAAACCACATATCACTGGTGTCATTGCATGTGTGTTCTTCCCATGAACCACACATGGATCCACCAGTGTCATTGCATGTGTGTTCTTCCCACAGACCACACATGGATCCACCAGTGTCATTGCATGTGTGTTCTTACCATGAACCACACATGGATCCACCAGTGTCATTGTATGTCTGCTCTTCCCATGAACCACAGCTAGAGTCATCGCATGCGTGCTCTTTTCACAAACCACAGCCAGAGTCATTGCATGTGTGTTCTTCTTACAAACCATATCATGAACCACACCTAGTGTCATTGCATGTGTGTTCTTCTCAAACCACACATGGATCCAGCGGTGTCATTGCATGTCTTCTCTTCTCATTAACCACAGCTAGAGTCATTGCATGTCTGTTCTTTTCACAAACCACATATCACCAGAGTCATTGCATGTGTGTTCTTCCCATGAACCACACATGGATCCACCAGTGTCATTGCATGTGTGTTCTTCTCATAGACCATATCATGAACCACACCCAGTGTCATTGCATGTGTGTTCTTCCCATGAACCACACATGGATCCACCGGTGTCATTGCATGTCTGCTCTTTTCATGAACCACACATGGATCCACCAGTTTCATTGTATGTCTGCTCTTCCCATGAACCACAGCTAGAGTGATCGCATGCGTTCTCTTTTCACAAACCACAGCTACAGTCATTGCATGTGTGTTCTTCTTACAAATCATATCATGAACCACACCCAGTGTCATTGCATGTGTGTTCTTCTCACAAACCATATCATGAACCACACCCAGTGTCATTGCATGTGTGTTCTTCTCACAGACCACATATCACCAGAGTCATTGCATGTGTGTTCTTCCCATGAACCACACATGGATCCACTAGTGTCATTGCATGTCTGCACTTTTCATGAACCACAGCTAGAGTCATTGGATGTGTGTTCTTCTCACAGACCACATATCACCAGTGTCATTGCATGTGTGTTCTTCCCAAAGACCACACTTGGATCCACCAGTGTCATTGCATGTCTGCTCTTTTCATGAACCACAACTAGAGTCATTGGATGTGTGTTCTTCTCACAGACCACATATCACCAGTGTCATTGCATGTGTGTTCTTCCCAAAGACCACACTTGGATCCACCTGTGTCATTGCATGGGTGTTCTTCTCACAAACCATATCATGAACCACACCGAGTGTCATTGCATGTGTGTTCTTCTCACAGACCACATATCACAAGAGTCATTGCATGTGTGTTGTTCCCATGAACCACACATGGATCCACCAGTGTCATTGCACATCTGCTCTTTTCATGAACCACAGCTAGAGTCATTGGATGTGTGTTCTTCTCACATACCACATATCACCAGTGTCATTGCATGTGTGTCCTTCCCAAAGACCACACATGGATCCACCAGTGTCATTGCATGTGTGTTCTTCTCACAAACCATATCATGAACCACACCCAGTGTCATTGCATGTGTGTTCTTCTCACAGACCACATATCACTAGAGTCATTGCATGTGTGTTCTTCCCATGAACCACACATGGATCCACCAGTGTCATTGCATGTCTGTTCTTTTCATGAAACACAACTAGAGTCATTGGATGTGTGTTCTTCTCACAGACCACATATCACCAGTATTATTGCATGTGTGTTCTTGCCCAAGACCATACATGGATCCGCCAGTGTCATTTCATGTGTGTTCTTCTCACAAACCACACATGGATCCACCGGTGTCATTGCATGTCTGCTCTTCTCATTAAGCACAGCTAGAGTCAATGCATGTCTGTTCTTTTCACAAACTACATATCACCAGAGTCATTGCATGTGTGTTCTTCCCATGAACCACACATGGATCCACTAGTGTCGTTGCATGTGTGTTCTTCTCACAAACCACACAAGGATCCACCCAGTGTCATCGCATGTGTGTTCTTTTCACCAACCACATATCACGAGAGTCATTCCATGTGTGTTCTTCCCATGAACCACACATGGATCCACCAGTGTCATTGCATGTCTGCTCTTTTCATGAACCACAGCTAGAGTCATTGGATGTGTGTTCTTCTCACAGACCACATATCACCAGTGTCATTGCATGTGTGTTCTTCCCAAAGACCACACATGGATCCACCATTGTCATTGCATGTGTGTTCTTCTCACAAACCATATCATGAACCACACCCAGTGTCATCGCATGTGTGTTCTTTTCACAAACCACATATCACCAGAGTCATTGCATTTGTGTTCTTTCCATGAACCACACATGGATCCACCAGTGTCATCGTATGTCTGCTCTTTTCATGAACCACGGCTAGAGTCAGTGGATGTGTGTTCTTCTCATAGACCACACATCACCAGTGTCATTGCATGTGTGTTCTTCCCAAAGATCACACATGGATCCACCAGTGTCATTGCATGTGTGTTCTTCTCACAAACCATATCATGAACCACACCCAGTGTCATTGCATGTATGTTCTTCTCACAGACCACACATGGATCCACCAGTGTCATTGCATGTGTGTTCTTCTCACAAACCATATCATGAACCACACCCAGTGTCATTGCATTTGTATTCTTCCCATGAACCACACATGGATCCACCGGTGTCATTGCATGTCTGCTCTTTTCATTAACCATAGCTAGAGTCATTGCATGTGTGTTCTTTTCACAAACCACATATCACTGGTGTCATTGCATGTATGTTCTTCCCATAGACCACACATGGATCCACCTGTGTCATTGCATGTGTGTTCTTCCCATGAACCACACATGGATCCACGAGTGTCATTGCATGTGTGTTATTCTCACAGACCACGTAAGGATCCAGCAGTGTAATTGCATGTGTATTCTTCCCATGAACCACACATGGATCCACCGGTGTCATTGTATGTCTGCTCTTCCCATGAACACAGGTAGAGTCATTGCATGTCTACTCTTTTCATGAACCACGGCTAGAGTCATTGCATGTGTGTTCTTCTCACAAACCATATCATGAACCACGCCCAGTGTCAATGAATGTGTGGTCTTCCCATGAACCACACATGGATCCACCGGTGTCATTGCATGTCTGCTCTTTTCATGAACCACAGCTAGATTCATTGCATGTATGTTCTTCTCACGAACCACATATCACCGGTGTCATTGCATGTGTGTTCTTCCCAAGAACCACACATGGATCCACCAGTGTCATTGCATGTGTGTTCTTCCCATAGACCACACATGGATCCACCAGTGTCATTGCATGTGTGTTCTTCCCATGAACCACACATGGATCCACCAGTGTCATTGTATGTCTGCTCTTCCCATGAACCATAGCTAGAGTCATCCGCATGCGTGCTCTTTTCACAAACCACTGCTACAGTCATTGCATGTGTGTTCTTCTTACAAACCATATCATGAACCACACCCAATGTCATTGCATGTGTGTTCTTCGCACAGACCCCAAATGGATCCACCAGTCTCATTGCATGTGTGTTCTTCTCACAAACCATATCATGAACCACACCCAGTGTCATTGCATGTGTGTTCTTCCCATGAACCACACATGGATCCACCGGTGTTATTGCATGTCTGCTCTTTTCATTAACCACAGCTAGAGTCATTGCATGTGTGTTCTTTTCACAAACCACGTATCACCGGTGTCATTGCATGTGTGTTCTTCCCACAGACCACACATGGATCCACCAGTGTCATTGCATGTGTGTTCTTCCCATGAACCACACATGGATTCACTAGTGTCATTGCATGTGTGTTATTCTCACAGACCACGTAAGGATCCAGCATAGTAATTGCATGTGTATTCTTCCCATGGACCACACATGGATCCACCGGTGTCATTGTATGTCTGCTCTTCCCATGAACCACAGGTAGAGTCATCGCATGTCTGCTCTTTTCATGAACCACAGCTAGAGTCATTGCATGTGTGTTCTTCTCACAAACCATATCATGAACCACACCAGTGTCATTGCATGTGTGTTCTTCCCATGAACCACACATGGATCCACCAGTGTCATTGTATGTCTGCTCTTCCCATGAACCACAGCTAGAGTCATCGCATGCATGCTCTTTTCACAAACCACAGCTAGAGTCATTGCATGTGTGTTCTTCTTACAAACCATATCATGAACCACACCCAGTGTCATTGCATGTGTGTTCTTCTCACAGACCACAGATGGATCCACCAGTGTCATTGCATGTGTGTTCTTCTCACAAACCATATCATGCACCAAACCTAGTGTCATTGCATGTGTGTTCTTCCCATGAACCACACATGGATCCACCGGTGTCATTGCATGTCAACACCCAGATTTTTAATCCTAGATGCCCGTTATGCCATACCTCGCAATCCCAGGATTACCATTTTTGCGAGACATAACGGATTGGATATCACAGTACATCATCCATTACAAACCATACATAAGGTTTTACACAAATAAGGATCTCATGATCCAGTCTTTAATACAACAAACAGCGGAAATAAACGATAGCATAGCGGTGGGGTCCATCTTCTGGGGCACAGGCAATGCTGATGAAGGCAGATAGTCCTAGTTATCATAGCCGTCCTGCTGACCATCATCTTGATAATCTCCTTCATAGTCTGGCCATGATGATATCCAGGGATAGAAGCCATGAGTACTCTTTAAGTACTCGTAAACTACTACTAACAAGGGTTATAATTCTAAGTTAAAGGGCTGAATTTAAAGAATAACTATCAAGTTAAGTTTGAAACCTAAGATGAGTTCTGAAGCAAGAAAAGATAAAGTAAAGTTCTAGAATCACTTAAGTTGGGAAGCTATTATCATTATCACAACCCTGTTGTGGTCAAGTCAAAGTTCATCATTCATTTCAAGTTATTAAGAAAACATCTGACAACGAAACAGTATGGCCATTCCAACTGTCCCTAACCGCGGACGCGGCTATTCGAATAGTTTGACACTCTGCAGAGGTGGTACACTTTCACCACAAGATTCGATACATCTGTCAGGGATAACCCTGAATCATCATACTTAGTATGCAGATAATCAAACATAACCATCCCTTTACACACCCTAGTATAAGCACGTCTCCTATGAGCATGGCCTCCCAACCATGACCATCAGTCATCTTGGGCACTACATAGGTGGACATCATTGAGATGTAGCCTCATCTCAAACCTCTCCCGTGAGGGAACTAATACTAATGCATATAAATTTCCAGCTAAGCCTTACCCAATTCAGGTAATTGGTTGTACGGTAAATTTGGAATGGTATCGCATACGAATCCAACCATCAGTTTTATAAAAGGGTTAAGGCTCATGCCTCATCATTTTCATCGTCATAAACTAGTTGTGTTTTGCAACACATGTCAAAACATCTCAATAGAATGACTCATCATTCCAAGGTTTTCATAACTCATTTTCACCAAGTGTTCCCATCTAAAGTGACTCAAGTTTTTGAGCTATTCTAAAATACTAAGTTAAGAGTGTTCACTAAGGGGGAAAGATGGGATCAATCTCATGCCATAGAAGGACATCTAAAAGTTTCTAAATAGGTCAAGTTTTATACTCTTTATGCTACCTTCAAACTTAATTAAAGAACTTTGTGCAAACTAAGGGAGGTAAAACTTGTCAATAAGACTTGGCGTACTAATAGTTAAAGGGGTGTGATCAAAGCATGCTTAAGGCATCTTTACTAAACCATCTAGTTTTATTTTAGCTTGCTAACAATAGCTTACTAAAGCATGTTTTGCAAGGGTTAGCTTGCCACTAATAGCTTGCCTTGGTTGGTGCAGTGGTTGAAGTTTTCTTCTTCTTCTTGGTAGAACTCCTCCTCGAAGGCTTGGTCGGTACTATCGTCTAGAAATACATAGGGAGTGCACAATCACCAAACAATACTTACTAGGCTAAGTAGTATTCTAAACCACACAATTGATGATCTATTATCATCCCAAACATCACAAGTTTAATTCAATAGTTTCAACCTTTTTATTTTGGAAAAGTAATTTCTACTCATTGAAAAAAATAACTAAAATTTAATATTCACCACCAAAACATGGGATCATGTGGACACATGTCCTCACCACATATTCTAACATGTGGGAATGAGATTTAAAGGTTGGATCAATATTACTTTGGTTTAAGTTCATTATTTAATGATTTAAATTGACTAGAAATGCCTATATAGCATTATTTTGGTACTAGTCCAAAGTCACTGCCTGTAACCTTAATATTATTACATATTTGGATAGATATGATGAAATGTGATTTTTGAGAGTTGGAATCAACTCAAAAGCTAACTGGGTTGATTTTATAAAAATGTTTCAAGTTGCAAAAGCTTCCGTCTTCTTATTTTTATTAGGAGAAATCTATAACTCTAAATGAATTAAATCCAACGGGCTTGGATAGAGCATTTCAATACCTTTCAGACAAAATTAGTTTCATGTAATTTGGATTTGTCAAACTCACAGAATTGAATTTTGAAACACTGGACAGAAACTATATTCTAACTAACAAGAAAAATCCAGATTTGAATCTACGGGCTCACGCGGGAAAAGAAATGGGCCGGCCCAGTGGAGCTACGCGGCGCGGGGCTCAGCTGACAGGGGGTCCCACTTGTCAGCGGCACTTAAAACGCGAAACGGTACGCGCGCTGTGGGCCGTGCGATTAGAGGCTAGATCTACAGCTGAGGATCGTCGCCGGCGAGCTCGAACCCTAGCGACTCGGTGGGGGTCTACTGGGGGCGTACCAGGGCTCCAGCGGGGTCGGCGAGGCGGGCAAACGAAGTGGAAGATGACGGCGAGGCGAGGCGTGGTCGCGGCGGAGCTTGGCGTGGCCGGAATCAACGGCACCCTTCTTCTCCCAAGGCGGCGGCTCCGGCTCCAATTTTGGCGAGCTGCGGCTCCACTTGCTCCGGCGAGAGGTTGGTGAGGTTCAGAGAGGTGAGGGGAGTGGAATGGTGTGAGTCTTTGGTGCTAGGGAGGGCTCCTTTTATAGGCTCGACGGTGAGACCGAGTGGGATGGGCGGTCGACGGTGGCGACATGGCTACGGCGAGCTAGCGGCATGGCTGGGGATTGCGATCGGTGGGCGGTTCCCTGGTGGTGCTCTAGGACTTCAATGCGGCCGTAGGGCGGTGGCATGCGGTCAGGGCGAGGTGGCACTCTTCACGGCCGAAGCGGCTGTGTCCACGGCGAGCGGTGGTTGTGGGGCTTTGGGCTGCGAACGGAGGTGTCTGGGGTGTTCTCCAGGTCGAGGCGGAGCGGTGGGCGCGGGCTGGTGCCAAGGGGAGGTCGGTGCGAGCGGGGACAGTGCTCGCTCTGCGGGCGGCGTCGGCATGGTCGACAGGCTCGAGGCGCGGCGGTTCCTGGTCGTTCTGGTCATTGTCCTTGGGCTGGGACTGGTCGGGCGGTGGAGGTGGACCACGGGCTATCTCTAGGACACGATGGATGGCGTTGGCGGCGGCTGTGGCATGCTGTCGTCGGTGGGGTGCCCAAGTAGGGGCTCGGCCTTAATGGCCATGACCATTTGGTCTTGGCACAGTGGGTGGCTGGGCTAGAGAGGGGTTAGGGGGAGTAGTGGAGATATTTTGGTGGCAAGTTGGGGAACGAGTTTGGCCAGAACACTATTTAAAATAGTGAAAAATGTTTAGTTTGAAATCTGCCTGCCAAGTGTTTGATGAAATGGCCGCAAGAGAAAAAGTTTTGAATTTTGAGTTCAAAATTTTTGAGTGATCTCCACTAGTGATAGGTAGTCTCTGGTTGCAAGGGTTTTGAAAATGGTGCTCAATTAGATGGTTTTTGAAATAGGGGTGATCTATGCACATGCATTAGATTCAATTTTAAACTATCATTTAAAATAGTTTACAGAATGTTTTTAGTAGATCAAAAGGTGGGCCTTGGTACCTCATTATGTGTACTAGCAACGGGTGCAAAGATCAAGAATTGTTTCTGTTAAGAAATGAGTACTAGGAATAGCCAAAGTAGGCATGAGAGTTAAATTTGTCAAAATGACCATTCCTTCATTTTAATTCTTTTTTATTTGATTTTCTTTAGGAAAAGTTTGGGAATGATGTAGATGATGTTTAAATCACCTAATAAACATTCTACAAGCATTGGATCAATCAATCATGGCAATTCAAACAACTCCTATTTTAAAGGCACACATATATGAATGCTTTCATTTTAAATTTGGAAAAGTTTTTGTTAACCCCACTTTTGGATGATTTGATCTTGATAATCTTGGATTAAAGTTTTGGGATGTTACAAACCTTCCCCCCTTAAAAAAAATCTCGTCCCGAGATTTACAAGGAAAACTAGGAACTAAAGAGATCTAGGAACTCGGTCCTAATGTAATCCTCGCGCTCCCAAGTAGCTTCCTCCTCGGTATGGTTGCTCCACTAAATCTTGAGAAACTTGATACTCCTGGTCCTGGTGGTTCTGTAGGCTTCTTCTACGATACAGATGGGCACTTCCCGATAGGTCAGGTCATTGTTGATTTCCACTGCTCTGTGATCGATATTCTTGAAAACTTCAGTCTTCTCAGGCACTTCCAAGCATTTGCGAAGTACCGAGATATGGAACATATTGTGGATGGATGACATCTCTTCAGGCAATTCCAGCTGATACGATACTTCTCCTCGATGGTTCAGAATCTTGAAAGGTCTGATATATCTGGGAGCTAACTTTCCCTTCAGACTAAAGCGTTGAGTTCCCTTCAATGGTGAAACCTTGAGATATACGAAATCTCCGACATTGAAAGTCAGGTCTCTCCTTCTCTTGTCAGCATAGCTCTTCTGTCTGGATTGGGCGGTCTTGAGGTGCTCACGAACTTTGTGAACTTTCTCTTCTGCTTCTCGGAGAATGTCAGGTCCAAAGATCTGACTCTCTCCTACTTGCGACCAATTCAAAGGGGTCCGACACTTTCTTCCGTATAGGAATTCAAAGGGTGCCATCTGTAAACTAGCTTGATAACTGTTGTTATATGAGAATTCTGCGAAAGGCAGGCAGTCTTCCCATTTTGACCCGTATTCCAACACACAAGCTCTAAGCATATCCTCCAAGATCTGGTTGACTCTCTCAGTCTGTCCATCTGTTTGCGGGTGATACGCGGTGCTGAAGTTCAACTTGGTTCCTAAACCTTCCTGAACTTTCTGCCAAAATCTTGAAGTAAACTGGGTTCCTCGATCTGAGACGATGGTCTTGGGGGTTCCATGCAGACTAACAATCCTAGCAATGTACAGCTCTGCTAGTTTTGCACTCTGGTAGGTAGTCTTGATAGGTATGAAGTGGGCTGCCTTGGATAGTCTATCAACCATGACCCAGATTGAGTCATTCCCCCTACTAGAAGTAGGTAAACCGGTGATAAAGTCCATTCCGACGGAATCCCATTTCCATTCCGGAATCTGCAATGGTTGCAATAGTCCTGCAGGTCTCTGATGCTCTGCTTTGACTCTTTGACAGATGTCACATTTGGCGATGTAGCTTCCGATCTCTCTCTTCATCTTGTGCCACCAAAATTGCTCTTTCAAATCCTGATACATCTTTGTTCCTCCGGGGTGGATAGAATAAAGAGTATCATGAGCTTCCTTCATGATAATTTCCTTCAGCTCTGAATCTGCTGGCACACAGATATGTCCCTTGTACCACAGTACACCTTCTTCGTCTTTGGTGAATCCAGGTACTTTTCCTGTACCAATACGACATTTGATTCCGTCGATACTTTCATTCCCCTTCTGGGCTTCCTTGATTTGGCTAATCAAAGTGGGTGAAGTTCAATGCTATCTAGGAATCCTTTGCTAACTAACTCAGTCCTGAACTGCTCCAACTCCTCATACAAACTTGGTTGCTTCTCTTTGATCATGGTGTTCAGCCTACACGGCAATCTGCTAAGAGCATCCGCTACCACATTGGCTTTGCTGGGGTGATAGTGAATGTCAAGGTCATAATCCTTGATTAACTCTATCCATCTTCTTTGCCTCATATTCAACTCCTTCTGGGTGAAGATATACTTCAAGCTCTTATGATCTGAGTAAATCTCACAGCGATTACCCATAAAATAATGACGCCATGTCTTCAATGCTAGAACCACGGCTGCTAGCTCAAGATCATGGGTCGGATAGTTCTGCTCATGCTGCTTCAGTTGTCGAGACAGATACGCGATGACTTTGCCTTCTTGCATCAAAACACATCCTAGACCAATCTTGGATGCATCACAATACACATCAAATGGCTTCTTGATGTCTGGCATGATCAAAATTGGGGCTGATATCAATCTCTTCTTCAGCTCCTGGAAGCTGGCTTCACACTTGTCTATCCATTGAAACTTCTTGTCCTTCTTCAACAATTGGGTCATTGGTCGGGCTATGCTCGAGAATCCTTCTACGAACTTGCGGTAATATCCCGCTAATCCGAGAAATGAATGAACTTGGGTTTGATTGGTTGGGGCTTCCCATTCTTCGACATCTTTGATCTTGGTGGGATCAACAGAGACTCCTCTGGCAGACACAATATGTCCTAGGAATCCTACTTCTTTTAGCCAAAACTCACACTTGCTGAACTTAGCATATAACTGATGCTCTCTCAGGGTTTCTAGGATGATTCTCAGATGTTGCTCATGCTCTTCTTCTGACTTGGAGTAGATAAGGATGTCGTCGATAAACACAACTACAAACTTATCTAGGAAATTCATAAAGATCTTATTCATGAGATTCATGCAATAAGCAGGGGCATTGGTTAATCCAAAAGACATAACCGTATACTCGTATAAACCATAGCGAGTAGTAAAGGCGGTCTTTGGAATATCCGTCGCACGAATCTTAAGTTGGTGATAACCAGTCCTAAGATCAATCTTTGAGAATACCTGAGCTCCAGTCAACTGATCAAATAGATCCTCTATCTTTGGCAAGGGGTACTTGTTCTTGATGGTGACATCATTCAACTTTCTGTAGTCTATACACAGACGGTTGCCTCCATCTTTCTTGTCGACGAATAACACTGGTGATCTCCATGGCGATGCACTTGGTTGAATCAAGACGGTTGCTAACATGGCATCCAACTGCTTCTTCAGTTCTACTAACTCTGAGGGGTTCATGGTATAGGGTCTCTGGGCTATAGGTCCGGTTCCGGGGATTAGTTCGATAATGAACTCTATATCCCTATCCGGGGGCATACCTGGCAATTCATCTGGGAATACGTCGGGGTATTCACAGACTACTCTGACTTGGTCAATGGTAGGCAGGGCTACACTTTTGTTGCATTTGAATTGACAGGGTAAGGTTTCAGAGATATGTTCTACTGTTACTCCAGAACTACTGGTCATGGTGATGGCTTTCTTAGCACAGTCTATCAGTCCTTTATGCCTTGACATCTAGTCCATACCTAGTACTACTTCCAATCCTTTGGTTCCAAGTACAATTAGGTTGGCATAAAAATCTATCCCATGTATTCTGATAGGTACAGCTTTGCAAATTTTTCTAGCTTTTGTGGTTGAACCGGGGATTTGAACTATCATGACATGCTTCAGGTTGGTTGGGCGAATCTTACTAGTGCATACAAATTCTTCGGTGACAAATGAATGCGATGCTCCAGAATCAAACAATACTCTTGCTAAAACTGAGTTGACAGAAAACATACCCAGCACTACATCTGGTGCTTCCTGGGCTTCTTCTGCGTTCATGTGGAAGAGACGACCGTTGCGGTTGTGTGGGTTTCCTGGGGCAAATCTCCTTCCTGCTTGAACACGACGCTTCTGCTGAGCTGGGGCATTCACAGGGGCATTGGCAGCAGTCTTCTTGGGACACTCATTGGAGTAGTGACCCTTCACTCCACACTCGAAACAAGTGATCTGGGACTTGTCCTTGACTGCGACAGGTACAGCATTGCTGCCAGTTCTAGGGGCAGTGTTATTGTTGTTGCTCTTGGGAGGGGCACGGTTGAAGTTGTTGGCATTGCCGGGGCGATGATTGTTTCCTCTAGACTTCACATTCCCTCTGCTATGGTTGGGGTAGCTTGGGCGAGAATTTGGGGGTCGGTTGTTCCTTGGTGCATATCCTGGTGAGGGGTTAGGACGGTACTTCTGGTGACTACTGGATCCAGACTGCTGCATCATACGATGCTTGCGGTTGTCGTTTGCCTGGTTAATCTTCCCTTCCATCTGAATGGCAGAGTCGACTAGCTCTTCAAGATCCTAGAAGCGGATGTTGACGAGGACAGTCTGCATCTCATCATGCAGTCCGTTTAAGAATCTCTCTTTCTTCTTGGCCTCCGTGTTGATCTCATCCGGTGCATATCTGGCAAGTGACAAGAATTTGTCATGGTACTCTACTACAGTCAATCTTCCTTGCTTCAGTTCATGGAATTCATCTCTCATCCTGTTGACAAGACCTTGCGGCATGTGGGTGCGGCTGAACTTGACCTTGAATGCTTCCCATGTCATCACCTGGCCATGGTTCATATTGCGGATGCTATTCCACCAAGCTCTTGCATCTCCCGCCAGATAGTGGGTGGCGAAGAGAACTTTCTCATTCTCCTCAACTCCTGCAACTTCGAGGTTGTTTTCCATGGTCTGTAACCAGTCATCAGCATCTAATGGGTTTTCAGATTGGTTGAAGATTGGGGGATTGGTGTTCTGAAATTTTTTGAGTTTAGATCCATGGTGATCCTGATTTCCATGTCCTTGGTTATTGAGAGCCATTTGGGTGATCTGCTGCAATGTTGATAAGTTGGCTTGACGCTCGGCCCTGCTTGCTTCACGGTCCGTGATGAGATTCTGCAAGATCTGCAGCATTGGGTCCTGTGACGAGCTGCTCCCTCCTTGGTTTCCACGAGTCATCTGAAGATTGAGATAGATATAGGGGTAAGAGGGAAATTCTAAGGTTCATGGTTTTGGGTTTTCAAAGCTACAACTTTGAGTTAGACTCAGGTTTTTCATCTAACTTCATTTTCATTCATGCAAGCAAGCACACGATACAACACACACCACAACAAGCAAAAAGGGAAAAACAGATGGTTTGAAGAACCATTCTGCAAACTACGATACAATGAGATGATACATCTCATGCTACGATAGTGCTCTAGTGCATCTACTCATTGTCGATGAAGTCGGAGTCTTCATCATCAGTGTAGAAGTCCACATCATCCTCTTCCAGAAAATCGTCATCGTTGCTGAGGTAAGAATCCATATCTCCCTGGATGTCTTCACCCTCATCATCTTCTTCTTTGGCGGCAAGCTGAGCTTCCTACTCCTTGACGGTCTTCTCGAGGTCGGCCACCTTCTTGCGAAGACAGGCGATGATGTGATCCTTCTTTGCACGCTGGCGACGAAGAGATTGGCGATCTTGGACGAGCAGTGCGAAAGTCTGGACCTTCTGGTCGGCAATGGCACGGTTCTGGTTTGCTAACTCTCTGGCATTGTCCAGTTCCTGCTGTCGGTCATGAAGCAAGAAGTCAAGGTTCTCCACTTGATGCCTCAATTCTAGGTGACTTGGCATCTCCATCGGCATTCCCATGAAGTCACGTCTTGCATAGTGGGCAAAACGGGTTCCTTGAATCTTGTTGACGCTGAGGGCACATAGACGTGCGAGAGCTTTATGCATTGCCCTGGCTAATCCATCTAGCCAGTTGTTCTCTCTCACAGAAAACTGAATTCTCCCGGAAGTTGGTGCTTCAATGCTTCCTCGAAGATCTGCCGTGACTAGCCATTGTAGGTCTCCTCCTAGGGGTCCTGGAAGTTGAGCTCCAAGAAACTCCGGATGC
Source organism: Avena sativa (assembly GCA_916181665.1). NCBI lineage: Eukaryota > Viridiplantae > Streptophyta > Magnoliopsida > Poales > Poaceae > Avena > Avena sativa. The sequence continues at coordinate 203,913,680 of OV702290.1, forward strand.
GGGCGTCCTAGTAACTCCGACAGTGAATCCAGATCCCTCTCGAAGATCAGCTGACCTCCGTTTCCCAACTGGTAAAACTTGTTGAACTGAGTCTCCATCTACAAGAATTTAGGATGAGGAAGTTAGTGAAGTGATCAAGTGTGTCAAATTTTAAGTAGTAATGTAAGAATTTTGAGGAACATGTATTTTTGAGAAAGAATGAGTTCACAAAGGTAAGAGGGGAAATACTTTTTCATAAATACTCACTTTGGTTTTGAAGGTAAGTTTTTGGTTTGGACGTCCATTCTAACTAGGGTCTCCTATGGTCAGGATGGCTCTGATACCAACTTGTCAACACCCGGATTTTTAATCCCAGATGCCCGTTATGCCATACCTCGCAATCCCAGGATTACCATTTTTGCGAGACATAACGGATTGGATATCACAGTACATCATCCATTACAAACCATACATAAGGTTTTACACAAATAAGGATCTCATGATCCAGTCTTTAATACAACAAACAGAGGAAATAAACGATAGCATAGCGGTGGGGTCCATCTTCAGGGGCACAGGCAATGCTGATGAAGGCAAATAGTCCTAGTTATCATAGCCGTCCTGCTGACCATCATCTTGATAATCTCCTTCATAGTCTGGCCATGATAATAGCCAGGGATAGAAGCCATGAGTACTCTTTAAGTACTCGCAAACTACTACTAACAAGGGTTATAATTCTAAGTTAAAGGGCTGAATTTAAAGAATAACTATCAAGTTAAGTTTGAAACCTAAGCTGAGTTCTGAAGCAAGAAAAGATAAAGTAAAGTTCTAGAATCACTTAAGTTGGGAAGCTATTATCATTATCAGAACCCTGTTGTGGTCAAGTCAAAGTTCATCATTCATTTCAAGTTATTTAGAAAACATCTGACAATGAAACAGTATGGCCATTCCAACTGTCCCTAACCGCGGACGCGACTATTCGAATAGTTTGACACTCTGCAGAGGTGGTACACTTTCACCACAAGATTCGATACATCTGTCAGGGATAACCCTGAATCATCATACTTAGTATGCAGATAATCAAACATAACCTTCCCTTTACACACCCTAGTATAAGAACCTCTCCTATGAGCATGGCCTCCCAACCATGACCATCAGTCATCTTGGGCACTGCATAGGTGGACATCATTGAGATGTAGCCTCATCTCAAACCTCTCCCGTGAGGGAACTAATACTAATGCATATAAATTTCCAGCTAAGCCTTACCCAATTCAGGTAATGTGGTTGTACGGTAAATTTGGAATGGTATCGCATACGAATCCAACCATCAGTTTTATAAAAGGGTTAAGGCTCATGCCTCATCATTTTCATCGTCATAAACCAGTTGTGTTTTGCAACACATGTCAAAACATCTCAATAGAATGACTCATCATTCCAAGGTTTTCATAACTCATTTTCACCAAGTGTTCCCATCTAAAGTGACTCAAGTTTTTGAGCTATTCTAAAATACTAAGTTAAGAGTGTTCACTAAGGGGGAAAGATGGGATCAATCTCATGCCATAGAAGGACATCTAAAAGTTTCTAAATAGGTCAAGTTTTATACTCTTTATGCTACCTTCAAACTTAATTAAAGAACTTTGTGCAAACTAAGGGAGGTAAAACTTGTCAATAAGACTTGGCGTACTAATAGTTAAAGGGGTGTGATCAAAGCATGCTTAAGGCATCTTTACTAAACCATCTAGTTTTATTTTAGCTTGCTAACAATAGCTTACTAAAGCATGTTTTGCAAGGGTTAGCTTGCCACTAATAGCTTGCCTTGGTTGGTGCAGTGGTTGAAGTTTTCTTCTTCTTCTTGGTAGAACTCCTCCTCGAAGGCTTGGTCGGTACTATCGTCTAGAAATACATAGGGAGTGCACAATCACCAAACAATACTTACTAGGCTAAGTAGTATTCTAAACCACACAATTGATGATCTATTATCATCCCAAACATCACAAGTTTAATTCAATAGTTTCAACCTTTTTATTTTGGAAAAGTAATTTCTACTCATTGAAAAAAATAACTAAAATTTAATATTCACCACCAAAACATGGGATCATGTGGACACATGTCCTCACCACATATTCTAACATGTGGGAATGAGATTTAAAGGTTGGATCAATATTACTTTGGTTTAAGTTCATTATTTAATGATTTAAATTGACTAGAAATGCCTATATAGCATTATTTTGGTACTAGTCCAAAGTCACTGCCTGTAAACCTTAATATTATTACATATTTGGATAGATATGATGAAATGTGATTTTTGAGAGTTGGAATCAACTCAAAAGCTAACTGGGTTGATTTTATAAAAATGTTTCAAGTTGCAAAAGCTTCCGTCTTCTTATTTTTATTAGGAGAAATCTATAACTCTAAATGAATTAAATCCAACGGGATTGGATAGATCATTTCAATACCTTTCAGAAAAAATTAGTTTCATGTAATTTGGATTTGTCAAACTCACAGAATTGAATTTTGAAACACTGGACAGAAACTATATTCTAACTAACAAGAAAAATCCAGATTTGAATCTACGGGCTCACGCGGGAAAAGAAATGGGCCGGCCCAGTGGAGCTACGCGGCGCGGGGCTCAGCTGACAGGGGGGTCCCACTTGTCAGCGGCACTTAAAACGCGAAACGGTACGCGCGCTGTGGGCCGTGCGATTAGAGGCTAGATCTACAGCTGAGGATCGTCGTCGACGACGAACAGGTCGCCGGCGAGCTCGAACCCTAGCGACTCGGTGGGGGTCTACTGGGGGCGTACCAGGGCTCCAGCGGGGTCGTCGAGGCGGGCAAACGAAGTGGAAGACGACGGCGAGGCGAGGCGTGGTCGCGGCGGAGCTTGGCGTGGCCGGAATCAACGGCACCCTTCTTCTCCCAAGGCGGCGGCTCCGGCTCCAATTTTGGCGAGCTGCTGCTCCACTTGCTCCGGCGAGAGGTTGGTGAGGTTCAGAGAGGTGAGGGGAGTGGAATGGTGTGAGTCTTTGGTGCTAGGGAGGGCTCCTTTTATAGGCTCGACGGTGAGACCGAGTGGGATGGGCGGTCGACGGTGGCGACATGGCTACGGCGAGCTAGCGGCATGGCTGGGGATTGCGATCGGTGGGCGGTTCCCTGGTGGTGCTCTAGGACTTCAATGCGGCCGTAGGGGCGGTGGCATGCGGTCAGGGCGAGGTGGCACTCTTCACGGCCGAAGCGGCTGTGTCCACGGAGAGCGGTGGTTGTGGGGCTTTGGGCTGCGAACGGAGGTGTCTGGGGTGTTCTCCAGGTCGAGGCGGAGCGGTGGGCGCGGGCTGGTGCCAAGGGGAGGTCGGTGCGAGCGGGGACAGTGCTCGCTCTGCGGGCGGCGTCGGCATGGTCGACAGGCTTAGGGCGCGGCGGTTCCTGGTCGGTCTGGTCACTGTCCTTGGGCTGGGACTGGTCGGGCGGTGGAGGTGGACCACGGGCTATCTCTAGGACACGATGGATGGCGTTGGCGGCGGCTGTGGCATGCTGTCGTCGGTGGGGTGCCCAAGTGGGGGCTCGGCCTTAATGGCCATGACCATTTGGTCTTGGCATAGTGGGTGGCTGGGCTAGAGAGGGGTTAGGGGGAGTAGTGGAGAGATTTTGGTGGCAAGTTGGGGAACAAGTTTGGCCAGAACACTATTTAAAATAGTGAAAATTGTTTAGTTTGAAATCTGCCTGCCAAGTGTTTGATGAAATGGCCGCAAGAGAAAAAGTTTTGAATTTTGAGTTCAAAATTTTTGAGTGATCTCCACTAGTGATAGGTAGTCTCTGGTTGCAAGGGTTTTGAAAATGGTGCTCAATTAGATGGTTTTTGAAATAGGGGTGATCTATGCACATGCATTAGATTCAATTTTAAACTATCATTTAAAATAGTTTACAGAATGTTTTTAGTAGATCAACAGGTGGGCCTTGATACCTAATTATGTGTACTAGCAAGGGGTGCAAAGATCAAGTAGGCATGAGAGTTAAATTTGTCAAAATGACCATTCCTTCATTTTAATTCTTTTTGATTTGATTTTCTTTAGGAAAAGTTTGGGAATGATGTAGATGATGTTTAAATCACCTAAGAAACATTTTACAAGCATTGGATCAATCAATCATGGCAATTCAAACAACTCCTATTTTAAAGGCACACATATATGAATGCTTTCATTTTAAATTTGGAAAAGTTTTTGTTAACCCCACTTTTGGATGATTTGATCTTGATAAGCTTGGGTTAAAGTTTTGGGATGTTCCATTGCATGTATGCTCTTTTCATTAACCATAGCTAGAGTCATTGCATGTGTGTTCTTTTCACAAACCACATATCACCGGTGTCATTGCATGTGTGTTCTTCCCACAGACCACACATGGATCCACCAGTGTCATTGCATGTGTGTTCTTCCCATGAACCACACATGGATCCACCGGTGTCATTGTATGTCTGCTCTTCCCATGAACCACACATGGATCCACCAGTGTCATTGCATGTGTGTTATTCTCACAGACCACGTAAGGATCCAGCAGTGTAATTGCATGTGTATTCTTCCCATGAACCACACATGGATCCACCGGTGTCATTGTATATCTGCTCTTCCCATGAACCACAGGTAGAGTCATTGCATGTCTGCACTTTTCATGAACCACAGCTAGAGTCATTGCATGTGTGTTCTTCTCACAAACCATATCATGAACCACACCCAGTGTCATTGCATGTGTGTTCTTCCCATGAACCACACATGGATCCACCGGTGTCATTGTATGTCTGCTCTTTTCATGAACCACAGCTAGAGTCATTGCATGTGTGTTCTTCTCACAAACCACATATCACCGGTGTCATTGCATGTGTGTTCTTCCCATGAACCACACATGGATCCACCAGTGTCCTTGCATGTGTGTTCTTCCCACAGACCACACATGGATCCACCAGTGTCATTGCATGTGTGTTCTTCCCATGGACCACACATGGATCCACCAGTGTCATTGTATGTCTGCTCTTCCCATGAACCACAGCTAGAGTCATCGCATGCGTGCTCTTTTCACAAACCACAGCTAGAGTCATTGCATGTGTGTTTTTCTTACAAACCATATCATGAACCACACCCAGTGTCATTGCATGTGTGTTCTTCTCACAAACCACACATGGATCCACCGGTGTCATTGCATGTATGCTCTTCTCATTAACCACAGCTAGAGTCATTGCATGTCTGTTCTTTTCACAAACCACATATCACCAGAGTCATTGCATGTGTGTTCTTCCAATGAACCACACATGGATCCACCAGTGTCATTGCATGAGTGTTCTTCTCACAAGCCACACATGGATCCACCCAGTGTCATCGCATGTGTGTTCTTCCCATGAACCACACATGGATCCACTAGTGTCATTGCATGTCTGCTCTTTTCATGAACCACACATGGATCCACCAGTGTCATTGCATGTGTGTTATTCCCAAAGACCACACATGGATCCACCAGTGTCATTGCCTGTGTGTTCTTCTCACAAACCATATCATGAACCACACCCAGTGTCATTGCATGTGTGTTCTTCTCACAGACCACATATCACCAGAGTCATTGCATGTGTGTTCTTCCCATGGACCACACATGGATCCACCAGTGTCATTGTATGTCTGCTCTTCCCATGAACCACAGCTAGAGTCAATGCATGTGTGCTCTTTTCAGAAACCACGACTATAGTCATTGCATGTGTGTTCTTCTTACAAACCATATCATGAACCACACCCAGTGTCATTGCATGTGTGTTCTTCTCACAAACCACACATGGATCCACCGGTGTCATTGCATGTCTTCTCTTCTCATTAACCATAACTAGAGTCATTGCATGTCTGTTCTTTTCACAAACCACATATCACCAGAGTCATTGCCTGTGTGTTCTTCCCATGAACCATACATGGATTCACCAGTGTCATTGCATGTGTGTTCTTCTCACAAACCACACATGGATCCACCCAGTGTCATCGCATGTGTGTTCTTCCCATGAACCACACATGGATCCACCAGTGTCATTGCATGTCTGCTCTTTTCACGAACCACAGCTAGAGTCATTGGATGTGTGTTGTTCTCACATACCACATATCACCAGTGTCATTGCATGTGTGTTCTTCCCAAAGACCACACATGGATCCACTAGTGTCATTGAATTTGTGTTCTTCTCACAAACCATATCATGAACCACACCCAGTGTCATTGCATGTGTGTTCTTCTCATAGACCACACATGGATCCACCAGTGTCATTGCATGTGTGTTCTTCTCGCAAACCATATCATGAACCACACCCAGTGTCATTGCATGTGTGTTCTTCCCATGAACCACACATGGATCCACCAGTGTCATTGCATGTCTGCTATTTTCATGAACCACAGCTAGAGTCATTGCATGTGTGTTCTTCTCACAAACCACATATCACCGGTGTCATTGCATGTGTGTTCTTCTCACAAACCACATATCACCGGTGTCATTGCATGTGTGTTCTTCTTACAAACCATATCATGAACCACACCTAGTGTCATTGCATGTGTGTTCTTGTCACAAACCACACATGGATGCACTGGTGTCATTGCATGTATGCTCTTCTCATTAACCATAGCTAGAGTCATTGCATGTCTATTCATTTCACAAACCACATATCACCAGAGTCATTGCATGGGTGTTCTTCCCATGAACCACACATCGATCCAGAAGTGTCATTGCATTTGTGTTCTTCTCACAAACCACACATGGATCCACCTAGTGTCATCGCATGTGTGTTCTTCCCATGAACCAGACATGGATCCACCAGTGTCATTGCATGTCTGCTCTTTTCATGAACCACAGCTAGAGTCATTGGATGTGCGTTCTTCTCATAGACCACATATCACCAGTGTCATTGCATGTGTGTTCTTCCCAAAGACCACACATGGATCCACCAGTGTCATTGCATGTGTGTTCTTCTCACAAACCATATCATGAACCACACCCAGTATCATTGCATGTGTGTTCTTCTCACAGACCACACATGGATCCACCAGTGTCATTGCATGTGTGTTCTTCCCATGAACCACACATGGATCCACCAGTGTCATTGCATGTCTGCTCTTTTCATGAACCACAGCTAGAGTCATTGCATGTGTGTTCTTCTCACAAACCACATATCGCCGGTGTCATTGCATGTGTGTTCTTCTTACAAACCATATCATGAACCACACCTAGTGTCATTGCATGTGTGTTCTTCTCACAAACCACACATGGATCCACCGGTGTCATTGCATGTCTGCTCTTCTCATTAACCATAGCTAGAGTCATTGCATGTCTGTTATTTTCACAAACCACATATCACCAGAGTCATTGCATGTGTGTTCTTCCCATGAACCATACATGGATCCATCAGTGTCATTGCATGTGTGTTCTTCTCACAGACCACACATGGATCCACCCAGTGTCATCGCATGTATGTTCTTCCCATGAACCACACATGGATCCACCAGTGTCATTGCATGTCTGCTCTTTTCATGAACCACAACTAGAGTCATTGGATGTGTGTTCTTCTCACAGCACATATCACCAGTGTCATTGGATGTGTGTTCTTCCCAAAGACCACACATGGATCCACCAGTGTCATTGCATGTGTGTTATTCTCACAAACCATATCATGAACCACACCTAGTGTCATTGCATGTGTGTTCTTCTCACGGACCGCACATGGATCCACTAGTGTCATTGCATGTGTGTTCTTCTCACAAACCATATCATGAACCACACACAGTGTCATTGCATGTGTGTTCTTCCCATGAACCACAAATGGATCCACCGGTGTCATTGCATGTCTGCTCTTTTCATTAACCACAGCTAGAGTCATTGCATGTGTGTTGTTTTCACAAACCACATATCACCGGTGTCATTGAATGTGTGTTCTTCCCACAGACCACACATGGATCCACTAGTGTCATTGCATGTGTGTTCTTCCCATGACCGACACATGGATCCACCAGTGTCATTGCATGTGTGTTATTCTCACAGACCACGTAAGGATCCAGCGGTGTAATTGATGTGTGTTCTTCCCATGAACCACACATGGATCCACCGGTGTCATTGCATGTCTGGTCTTTTCATTAACCACAGCTAGAGTCATTGCATGTGTGTTCTTTTCACAAACCACATACCACCGGTGTCATTGGATGTGTGTTCTTCCCACAGACCACACATGGATCCACCAGTGTCATTGCATGTGTGTTCTTCCCATGAACCACAAATGGATCCACCAGTTTCATTGCATGTGTGTTATTCTCACAGACCACGTAAGGATCTAGCGGTGTAATTGCATGTGTGTTCTTCCCTTGAACCACACATGGATCCACCGGTGTCATTGTATGTCTGGTCTTCCCAGGAACCACAAGTAGAGTCATCGCATGTCTACTCTTTTCATGATCCACAGCTAGAGTCATTGCATGTGTGTTGTTCTCACAAACCATATCATGACCACACCTAGTGTCATTGCATGTGTGTTCGTCCCATGAACCACACATGGATCCACCGGTGTCATTGCATGTCTGCTCTTTTCATGAACCACAACTAGAGTCATTGCATGTGTATTCTTCTCACAGACCACATATCACCGGTGTCATTGCATGTGTGTTCTTCCCATGAACCACACATGGATCCACCAGTGTCATTGCATGTGTGTTCTTCCCACAGACCACACATGGATCCACCAGTGTCATTGCATGTGTGTTCTTCCCATGGACCACACATGGATCCACCAGTGTCATTGTATGTCTGCTCTTCCCATGAACCACAGCTAGAGTCATCGCATGCGTGCTCTTTTCACAAACCACAGCTAGAGTCATTGCATGTGTGTTCTTACAAACCATATCATGAACCACACCCAGTGTCATTGCATGTGTGTTCTTTTCACAAACCACACATGGATCCACCGGTGTCATTGCATGTATGCTCTTCTCGTTAACCACAGCTAGAGTCATTGCATGTCTGTTCTTTTCACAAACCACATATCACCAGATTCATTGCATGTGTGTTCTTCCCATGAACCACACATGGATCCACCAGTGTCATTACATGTGTGTTCTTCTCACAAGCCACACATGGATCCACCCAGTGTCATCGCATGTGTGTTCTTCCCATGAACCACACATGGATCCACTAGTGTCATTGCATGTCTGCTCTTTTCATGAACCACACATGGATCCACCAGTGTCATTGCATGTGTGTTTTTCCCATGGACCACACATGGATCCACCAGTGTCATTGTATGTCTGCTCTTCCCATGAACCACATCTAGAGTCATCGCATGCGTGCTCTTTTCACAAACCACAGCTAGAGTCATTGCATGTGTGTTCTTCTTACAAACCATATCATGAACCACACCTAGTGTCATTGCATGTGTGTTGTTCTCACAAACCACACATGGATCCACCGGTGTCATTGCATGTCTGCTCTTCTCATTAACCATAGCTAGAGTCATTGCATGTCTGTTCTTTTCACAAACCACATATCACCAGAGTCATTGCCTGTGTGTTCTTCCCATGAACCATACATGGATCCACCAGTGTCATTGCATGTGTGTTCTTCTCACAAACCACACATGGATCCACCCAGTGTCATCGCATGTGTGTTCTTCCCATGAACCACACATGGATCCACCAGTGTCATTGCATGTCTGCTCTTTTCGTGAACCACAGCTAGAGTCATTGGATGTGTGTTCTTCTCACAAACCATATCATGAACCACACCCAGTGTCATTGCATGTGTGTTCTTGTCAAAGACCACACATGGATCCACCAGTGTCATTGCATGTGTGTTCTTCTCACAAACCATATCATGAACCACACCCAGTGTCATTGCATGTGTGTTCTTCCCATGAACCACACATGGATCCACCAGTGTCATTGCATGTCTGCTCTTTTCATGAACCACATCTAGAGTCATTGCATGTGTGTTCTTCTCACAAACCACATATCACCGGTGTCATTGCATGTGTGTTCTTCTTACAAACCATATCATGAACCACACCTAGTGTCATTGCATGTGTGTTCTTCTCACAAACCTCACATGGATCAACCGGTGTCATTGCATGTCTGCTCTTCTCATTAACCATAGCTAGAGTCATTGCATGTCTGTTCATTTCACAAACCACATATCACCAGAGTCATTGCATGGGTGTTCTTCCCATGAACCACACATGGATCCACCAGTGTCATTGCATTTGTGTTCTTCTCACAAACCACACATGGATCCACCTAGTGTCATCGCATGTGTGTCCTTCCCATGAACCACACATGGATCCACCAGTGTCATTGCATGTCTGCTCTTTTCATGAACCACAGCTAGAGTCATTGGATGTGTGTTCTTCTCACAGACCACATATCACCAGTGTCATTGGATGTGTGTTCTTCCCAAAGACCACACATTGATCCACCAGTGTCATTGCATGTGTGTTCTTCTCACAAACCATATCATGAACCACACCCAGTATCATTGCATGTGTGTTCTTCTCACAGACCACACATGGATCCACCAGTGTCATTGCATGTGTGTTCTTCCCATGAACCACACATGGATCCACCAGTGTCATTGCATGTCTGCTCTTTTCATGAACCACAGCTAGAGTCATTGCATGTGTGTTCTTCTCACAAACCGCATATCGCCGGTGTCATTGCATGTGTGTTCTTCTTACAAACCATATCATGAACCACACCTAGTGTCATTGCATGTGTGTTCTTCTCACAAACCACACATGGATCCACCGGTGTCATTGCATGTCTGCTCTTCTCATTAACCATAGCTAGAGTCATTGCATTCTGTTATTTTCACAAACCACATATCACCAGAGTCATTGCATGTGTGTTCTTCCCATGAACCATACATGGATCCACCAGTGTCATTGCATGTGTGTTCTTCTCACAGACCACACATGGATCCACCCAGTGTCATCGCATGTATGTTCTTCCCATGAACCACACATGGATCCACCAGTGTCATTGCATGTCTGCTCTTTTCATGAACCACAGCTAGAGTCATTGGATGTGTGTTCTTCTCACAGACCACATATCACCAGTGTCATTGGATGTGTGTTCTTCCCAAAGACCACACATGGATCCACCAGTGTCATTGCATGTGTCTTATTCTCACAAACCATATCATGAACCACACCTAGTGTCATTGCATGTGTGTTCTTCTCACGGACCGCACATGGATCCACCAGTGTCATTGCATGTGTGTTCTTCTCACAAACCATATCATGAACCACACACAGTGTCATTGCCTGTGTGTTCTTCCCATGAACCACAAATGGATCCACCGGTGTCATTGCATGTCTGCTCTTTTCATTAACCACAGCTAGAGTCATTGCATGTGTGTTGTTTTCACAAACCACATATCACCGGTGTCATTGAATGTGTGTTCTTCCCACAGACCACACATGGATCCACTAGTGTCATTGCATGTGTGTTCTTCCCATGAACGACACATGGATCCACCAGTGTCATTGCATGTGTGTTATTCTCACAGACCACGTAAGGATCCAGCGGTGTAATTGATGTGTGTTCTTCCCATGAACCACACATGGATCCACCGATGTCATTGCATGTCTGGTCTTTTCATTAACCACAGCTAGAGTCATTGCATGTGTGTTCTTTTCACAAACCACATACCACCGGTGTCATTGCATGTGTGTTCTTCCCACAGACCACACATGGATCCACCAGTGTCATTGCATGTGTGTTCTTCCCATGAACCACAAATGGATCCACCAGTTTCATTGCATGTGTGTTATTCTCACAGACCACGTAAGGATCTAGCGGTGTAATTGCATGTGTGTTCTTCCCTTGAACCACACATGGATCCACCGGTGTCATTGTATGTCTGGTCTTCCCAGGAACCACAAGTAGAGTCATCGCATGTCTACTCTTTTCATGATCCACAGCTAGAGTCATTGCATGTGTGTTGTTCTCACAAACCATATCATGAACCACACCCAGTGTCATTGCATGTGTGTTCTTCCCATGAACCACACATGGATCCACCGGTGTCATTGCATGTCTGCTCTTTTCATGAACCACAGCTAGAGTCATTGCATGTGTATTCTTCTCACATACCACATATCACCGGTGTCATTGCATGTGTGTTCTTCCCATGAACCACACATGGATCCACCAGTGTCATTGCATGTGTGTTCTTCCCACAGACCACACATGGATCCACTAGTGTCATTGCATGTGTGTTCTTCCCATGGACCACACATGGATCCACCAGTGTCATTGTATGTCTGCTCTTCCCATGAACCACAGCTAGAGTCATCGCATGCGTGCTCTTTTCACAAACCATAGCTAGAGTCATTGCATGTGTGTTCTTACAAACCATATCATGAACCACACCCAGTGTCATTGCATGTGTGTTCTTCTCACAAACCACACATGGATCCACCGGTGTCATTGCATGTATGCTCTTCTCATTAACCACAGCTAGAGTCATTGCATGTCTGTTCTTTTCACAAACCACATATCACCAGAGTCATTGCATGTGTTGTAGCATCCCAATTGTCTAACAATTGCAATGCTACTATCCTAGTCTATATAGATGCTACTTCCTACATATAATTGTTGCATCATAATCATATCATGCTTATGTCATCATGCCTCCTTGCATTTTGAGCATCATATAAAACCCTTTTCTTTTGGTTCTTATCTCATATGCATTGTTAATTGTATTTGCCTCTTGATATTGTATTTGGTTTTTGATATATTGTTTAAATGCCCAAGTTGAGTTGGGGGCATATCTCTTATTAACTCCACCACCTTTTCTTTCACCACCTTATAATTCCACCATCCAACTAAATATGAGCTTGGCATTTACTGGTTTTACTTCTAGCTCCTGTGGGTTGGGATGGATCCAATTCTTTGCCACATGCTCTCATCTTGGCATCATGTTGTTTTCACAATATTGATATATGAGAGCCACATGGCCACCTTTGCATGCCTTGTGAGTGGAACCTTTTCCTAGCTTCCATAGTTGTGGTTTTGGGGTTATCATCATGTTGGGGTATTTTTGAGGGCTTATTAAATGCCTAGTGGCACATACACACTAGCAAGTCCCAAGCTTACTCAAACATGATCATCTCCATCTATTCCACTGGAAACTTCCTTGTAATCCTTTTGCTTGAGCCTTACTCCATACTTTGGAGTGCATAAGAAAATGCCATGCAAATAATCTTGTCTCACAAAGATAAGCATGGTAATAATTAATTATGCATGGCCCATGCAAGTACCACCTTTTGCTTGTCATTTGGATTTTTTTGTTGCATTTTGAGTGGGTCATCTCTAACCTCTTCCTCCCTCTTTGGGTTGATCTAGTGTGATCTTGCTTGATCTATGTTTGTAGCAAGCATGCTTCTAAACCTAGCTCTCACACCTCTCTCTTCTTCTCTCTCTAGCATCTACCCTCACCATACCCCATCTAAACCTAAACCCTAATCTACCATAACCATGACCAAACCCTAATCCCACCTTCACCTCTCTCGGCCCCCCTCTTCTCCCTACCTAGCTGGCCCCACCTGGCCACCCTCTCTCCCAGGCCCCACCTAGCTGCTACCACACCCCAAACCCTAGCTAACCCAAGTCCCAACCCGAGCCTAGATCTACCCCACCCGAGGCTACCCTCACCTCTCCCTCTCGTGCTCTCTCTCTGCCCTAGGGGCCCCAGCCCGAACCACCCCGACCCTGGCCTGCCCTACCCCACCTGTAAGCCCCAGTTGCACCCCCTGCCTGCCCTGCCCCTGCCTGAGCATGTGAGGAGGAGAGAGTAAAAGGTGGCCGAAGCCACCTTTATCTCCACCTGCTCCCACACGGCACCCACGCCGCTCCCTCGCCTTACCCTCCCTCTCTCTCGCCTCTCTGGCCTCCCCCAGATCCACCCCGAACGCCTTCCTCTCCCCTCTTCTCCTCCACCGACGCCACCAACGACCGACGCCGGCCACCGTCTGTCCACCACCGATCCTTCGAACCAGCCGGTGGCGTGACGCTCTGGGTGGCGAGGAAGAACGAGGAGGTGCCCCTACTTCGTCCTGTACCCGCCGTCGAGGAGGAGGAGCCTCGAACCTGCCGCAGCACCGCGTGGCCGACGCGAAACCCTAGCACGACCGGCGTCTGCCTCGTCGCCGATCGGCCACTCCCCTGCCCGATCTGACCCTACCAGCAGCCTCACGGTGAGCAGCCGCACCTCCCAGACACCCTCCCTCTGTTCCTCGTTTCCTGTACGCGCCACACCACCCGACGAGCGCCTTCGGTGCATCGCGCTCTCCGTCGTCGAGGACCAACCTCTCGCGATATACGCCCTATCTGGCCACGCCTGCAGTTCCTAGCATCAAACCCCCCCTCAGCCGCAGCGGTAGCCGCTGCCTGCGCGCGCGCCCAGGTCACGAGATCGAGCCCCGCGCCGCGCCTGACGCGATCGACATTGATTTGTCGTCAGTTAGTTCAGAGGAAGAAGCACAGTACAGCCACGGTCGTTTTCTGCTTACACCCCTGCCTTTTTGCGTCCAGTAACCCGCGCTCCAATCGGTCCCACCTGTCTGTCTCCGCGGAAGCTTTGCAGATAGGCCCCCCTAGTTAAGCACCCTCAACCCGCACTCCCTCGCCATGCCACGTGGGCAGCCCCCCCACCGTTCTCTGTCAAGTGGGCCTGCGAGCCAGCGGTCCCATCTGTCAACGTCACGGGCTGGGCACTGCCGCGGTGAGGAAAACCTTTTCTACCACGTTGTCGCCCAGTCAGCAGGAGGCCCACATGTCACTGTCTGCGGCTAGTTTTGCCTGTGTGAGAAAAGCCAGTCTGTTTTCTGTTTTAATTTCAAATCCTTTTCAAATTATTTCAAATTCAAATATAATTCTGTTTTTAAATAACTTTTCAAATATCAATCCAAATAATACAAATAACATATGTTTTCAAGTCAGGAAAATATGAGGAATTCAAATATGCAATCCAAAATATACTTTGAACATTTAAAATTGCAAGTTGATTTAAATTACAATAAAATGCCCCCTTTGACTTCAATAATTAATAACTCCAAATTTAATAAATAATATGTCTAAAATGATTAGCTCGACGAGACCTTTCTGTTTATGCATTCCATGGTTTGTTTTGAGGCATGCATCATATCAATATAAAGAGTACAGCAACTAATATGAGTATAAAATGGGGCCAAAACTAAATAAAATGCTTTAATATTGTATTCCCCACCTCACCCATGCCATGCTACTTTAATGCCATGCAAATTGTGCATCATTCATCATGGCATGATTGTTTGCTTGGTGCATTTATTCATATGCTTGTGCACTTTATTTATGTTGGTCCTTGTTTGTTTGGTTCTTCTTCGAATAGACGCTGAGCAGGGGATATATCAAGAGAACCAGGAGCACTACCCAGATCCATCCCTTGCTTCAACTGAGCTGCCAGGCAAGCACTACCACATGCTTGCATACATACAGTACCTATTGCCTCTTTCTTATTCTTGCATCATTGAGTCGCGATCGCATTAAATTGAATCCCAAGTATTGCATAGCCTTTACATTTAAACCCCACCGAAGCTTGTTCCTCCATCCCATGAGCCATTACTACAGGAGTTGTTTGAGCCATGCGAGTCGTAGAATAGCATGTGTAGGGTATGTGAGTGTCTGATGGATAACGAGGTACCTAAACAACTTAACCTGAGTAGTAATGGGATAACTAATGAAAGTGGCATCGGTGAGCCATATTCGCTATTTGGTTTTTTAGGCTCACTTGTGTCCCGTAAGACCCCGAGTACTTGATTCCTGTTCCAAGAATATTCGCGCTATCCACATCCGGGAGGCTTATGAACCCCCCTGAGCCAGAGCTTGATTCATTCTTATTTCTTGGGGCCACAAACTAGTTCGAGGTTTTATTTACTACCCTGTACTTATGCCATGCTTTACTGCTTTATTTAAATTGTGCGAGGTACTGCACACTGTACTGTTTAGGTCCGTGACCCGTTTTCACTGTATCGACAAGCCCAGTCACACTTTCGGGTTCCCAGTCGTTTACAGCCGGCCACACAAACCTTGAGTCCGTCTCATAGCCGGCCAGCTTTGTTGCGGGTAGCTTAATGGGGTGGCCCCCTGAAATATTTCTGAATCCTGTGATCGCTTTGTCGTGACTGCCTCGTTGGGTTTTGATTTGGTTTTTCCGAGGCATATCGAGTGTGTGTTGCTATTTGTGCACCCCTGCAGGGTAAAACTTTCTGAAAGCCGTGTCCGCGGTTATGGATGACTTGGAGCATAGTTTCTCGATCATAGACAAGAATAACTAAAGTACCGCTTTTAATTTGACTAGACTAGGAACCTGACTAGTAAATAGTGCAATACTCACGGAATGGATAATAAAACTGCCAACGGATGGGGGGGTTGTTCGTCCGCTTCCTCGTCGGTAAGCGAGGAGGAGGATGGATCTGTTAAGATTACCATTATAACTGTTGCAACTGTTGTTATTAATTCACGGACATCCGTCTATCTCTGGTTAGGCGGATGGTTAGCGAGTATCTATAGAACTGTTAGGGTTTATCTTTTGCTGCCTTTGCATCACCCCAGGTTGTGTCCCCTTTAGAGGCATAAAGACTTGCTGAGTACCCCTAGGGTCTCACACGATAAATTATTTGGTTCAGATGAACAGGTACACTCGCAAGATGGATACTGGGTGGAAGAGACGGACGATGTGGGCAACGATCATTCGGTGTAGAGATTCCAGGAACGGGGATCCGTGAGATCTGTGGGCGGGATGTGCTTATTTATGGGGCATCTTATGCCGATTTGCTTCTTATCCGTACTCGGATTTTGTCTTCCGCTTCCGCTTGATACTCTGTTGATTGATGTATGAGGAGATATCCTAAACTATTATATCGAACTATGATATTTGGATCTTGCCGTATGGCGTTGCAATATTTCCTTTCTTTTTAGATGGGATGACTCTGATGTACTGTTGTATGGTGGCTTGCATACATACTCATTTGTGTATGTAGTTGATCCCTTCGCCTGCCGATTACGCCGCCCGTTCTTGTCCCGATGTTTGGAAATGGGTGGGACGGCCGAAAGGTCTACCTGTGAGTGGCATTTGGGCCCCACCGTACTATTTCAACCATTTCTGATCATCCAGGCTTGTACTAGGAGCGTAATTCACCGAGTTAGTTACATGTGTGTTCTTCCCATGAACCACACATGGATCCACCAGTGTCATTACATGTGTGTTCTTCTCACAAGCCACACATGGATCCACCCAGTGTCATCGCATGTGTGTTCTTCCCATGAACCACACATGGATCCACTAGTGTCATTGCATGTCTGCTCTTTTCATGAACCACACATGGATCCACTAGTGTCATTGCATGTGTGTTTTTCCCATGGACCACACATGGATCCACCAGTGTCATTGTATGTCTGCTCTTCCCAGGAACCACATCTAGAGTCATCGCATGCGTGCTCTTTTCACAAACCACAGCTAGAGTCATTGCATGTGTGTTCTTCTTACAAACCATATCATGAACCACACCTAGTGTCATTGCATGTGTGTTGTTCTCACAAACCACACATGGATCCACCGGTGTCATTGCATGTCTGCTCTTCTCATTAACCATAGCTAGAGTCATTGCATGTCTGTTCTTTTCACAAACCACATATCACCAGAGTCATTGCCTGTGTGTTCTTCCCATGAACCATACATGGATCCACCAGTGTCATTGCATGTGTGTTCTTCTCACAAACCACACATGGATCCACCCAGTGTCATCGCATGTGTGTTCTTCCCATGAACCACACATGGATCCACCAGTGTCATTGCATGTGTGTTCTTCTCACAAACCACACATGGATTCACCCAGTGTCATCGCATGTGTGTTCTTCCCATGAACCACACATGGATCCACCAGTGTTATTGCATGTCTGCTCTTTTCATGAACCACAGCTAGAGTCATTGGATGTGTGTTCTTCTCAAATACCACATATCACCAGTGTCATTGCATGTGTGTTCTTCTCAAAGACCACACATGGATCCACCAGTGTCATTGCATGTGTGTTCTTCTCACAAACCATATCATGAACCACACCCAGTGTCATTGCATGTGTGTTCTTCCCATGAACCACACATGGATCCACCAGTGTCATTGCATGTCTGCTCTTTTCATGAACCACATCTAGAGTCATTGCATGTGTGTTCTTCTCACAAACCACATATCACCGGTGTCATTGCATGTGTGTTCTTCTTACAAACCATATCATGAACCACACCTAGTGTCATTGCATGTGTGTTCTTCTCACAAACCTCACATGGACCCACCGATGTCATTGCATGTCTGCTCTTCTCATTAACCATAGCTAGAGTCATTGCATGTCTGTTCATTTCACAAACCACATATCACCAGAGTCATTGCATGGGTGTTCTTCCCATGAACCACACATGGATCCACCAGTGTCATTGCATTTGTGTTCTTCTCACAAACCACACATGGATCCACCTAGTGTCATCGCATGTGTGTTCTTCCCATGAACCACACATGGATCCACCAGTGTCATTGCATGTCTGCTCTTTTCATGAACCACAGCTAGAGTCATTGGATGTGTGTTCTTCTCACAGACCACATATCACCAGTGTCATTGCATGTGTGTTCTTCCCAAAGACCACACATGGATCCACCAGTGTCATTGCATGTGTGTTCTTCTCACAAACCATATCATGAACCACACCCAGTATCATTGCATGTGTGTTCTTCTCACAGACCACACATGGATCCACCAGTGTCATTGCATGTGTGTTCTTCCCATGAACCACACATGGATCCACCAGTGTCATTGCATGTCTGCTCTTTTCATGAACCACAGCTAGAGTCATTGCATGTGTGTTCTTCTCACAAACCACATATCGCCGGTGTCATTGCACGTGTGTTCTTCTTACAAACCATATCATGAACCACACCTAGTGTCATTGCATGTGTGTTCTTCTCACAAACCACACATGGATCCACCGGTGTCATTGCATGTCTGCTCTTCTCATTAACCATAGCTAGAGTCATTGCATGTCTGTTATTTTCACAAACCACATATCACCAGAGTCATTGCATGTGTGTTCTTCCCATGAACCATACATGGATCCACCAGTGTCATTGCATGTGTGTTCTTCCCATGAACCACACATGGATCCACCAGTGTCATTGCATGTCTGGTCTTTTCATGAACCACAGCTAGAGTCATTGGATGTGTGTTCTTCTCACAGACCACATATCACCAGTGTCATTGGATGTGTGTTCTTCCCAAAGACCACACATGGATCCACCAGTGTCATTGCATGTGTGTTATTCTCACAAACCATATCATGAACCACACCTAGTGTCATTGCATGTGTGTTCTTCTCACGGACCACACATGGATCCACCAGTGTCATTGCATGTGTGTTCTTCTCACAAACCATATCCTGAACCACACCCAGTGTCATTGCATGTGTGTTCTTCCCATGAACCACAAATGGATCCACCGGTGTCATTGCATGTCTGCTATTTTCATTAACCACAGCTAAAGTCATTGCATGTGTGTTGTTTTCACAAACCACATATCACCGGTGTCATTGAATGTGTGTTCTTCCCACAGACCACACATGGATCCACCAGTGTCATTGCATGTGTGTTCTTCCCATGAACGACACATGGATCCACCAGTGTCATTGCATGTGTGTTATTCTCACAGACCACGTAAGGATCCAGCGGTGTAATTGATGTGTGTTCTTCCCATGAACCACACCTGGATCCACTGGTGTCATTGCATGTCTGGTCTTTTCATTAACCATAGCTAGAGTCATTGCATGTGTGTTCTTTTCACAAACCACATACCATCGGTGTCATTGCATGTGTGTTCTTCCCACAGACCACACATGGATCCACCAGTGTCATTGCATGTGTGTTCTTCCCATGAACCACAAATGGATCCACCAGTGTCATTGCATGTGTGTTATTCCCACAGACCACATAAGGATCCAGCGGTGTAATTGCATGTGTTTTCTTCCCTTGAACCGCACATGGATCCACCGGTGTCATTGTATGTCTGGTCTTCCCAGGAACCACAAGTAGAGTCATCGCATGTCTGCTCTTTTCATGAACCACATCTAGAGTCATTGCATGTGTGTTGTTCTCACAAACCATATCATGAACCACACCCAGTGTCATTGCATGTGTGTTCTTCCCATGAACCACACATGGATCCACCGGTGTCATTGCATGTCTGCTCTTTTCATGAACCACAGCTAGAGTCATTGCATGTGTGTTCTTCTCACAGACCACATATCACCGGTGTCATTGCATGTGTGTTCTTCCCATGAACCACACATGGATCCACCAGTGTCATTGCATGTGTGTTCTTCCCACAGACCACACATGGATCCACCAGTGTCATTGCATGTGTGTTCTTCCCATGGACCACACATGGATCCACCAGTGTCATTGTATGTCTGCTCTTCCCATGAACCACAGCTAGAGTCATCGCATGCGTGCTCTTTTCACAAACCACAGCTAGAGTCATTGCATGTGTGTTCTTACAAACCATATCATGAACCACACCCAGTGTCATTGCATGTGTGTTCTTCTCACAAACCACACATGGATCCACCGGTGTCATTGCATGTATGCTCTTCTCATTAACCACAGCTAGAGTCATTGCATGTCTGTTCTTTTCACAAACCACATATCACCAGAGTCATTGCATGTGTGTTCTTCCAATGAACCACACATGGATCCACCAGTGTCATTGCATGTGTGTTCTTCTCACAAGCCACACATGGATCCACCCAGTGACATCGCATGTGTGTTCTTCCCATGAACCACACATGGATCCACCAGTGTCATTGCATGTCTGCTCTTTTCATGAACCACACATGGATCCACCAGTGTCATTGGATGTGTGTTTCTCCCATGGACCACACATGGATCCACCAGTGTCATTGTATGTCTGCTCTTCCCATGAACCACATCTAGAGTCATCGTGTGCGTGCTCTTTTCACAAACCACAGCTAGAGTCATTCCATGTGTGTTCTTCTTACAAACCATATCATGAACCACACCCAGTGTCATTGCATGTGTGTTGTTCTCACAAACCACACATGGATCCACCGGTGTCATTGCATGTCTGCTCTTGTCATTAACCATAGCTAGAGTCATTGCATGTCTGTTCTTTTCACAAACCACATATCACCAGAGTCATTGCCTGTGTGTTCTTCCCATGAACCATACATGGATCCACCAGTGTCATTGCATGTGTGTTCTTCTCACAAAGCACACATGGATCCACCCAGTGTCATCGCATGTGTGTTCTTCCCATGAACCACACATGGATCCACCAGTGTTATTGCATGTCTGCTCTTTTCATGAACCACAGCTAGTGTCATTGGATGTGTGTTCTTCTCAAATACCACATATCACCAGTGTCATTGCATGTGTGTTCTTCCCAAAGACCACACATGGATCCACTAGTGTCATTGAATGTGTGTTCTTCTCTCAAACCATATCATGAACCACACCCAGTGTCATTGCATGTGTGTTCTTCTCATAGACCACACATGGATCCACCAGTGTCATTGCATGTGTGTTCTTCTCACAAACCATATCATGAACCACACCCAGTGTCATTGCATGTGTGTTCTTCCCATGAACCACACATGGATCCACCAGTGTCATTGCATGTCTGCTCTTTTCATGAACAACAGCTAGAGTCATTGCATGTGTGTTCTTCTCACAAACCACATATCACCGGTGTCATTGCATGTGTGTTCTTATTACAAACCATATCATGAACCACACCTAGTGTCACTGCATGTGTGTTCTTCTCACAAACCACACATGGATCCACTAGTGTCATTGCATGTCTGCTCTTCTCATTAACCATAGCTAGAGTCATTGCATGTCTGTTCTTTTCACAAACCACATATCACCAGAGTCATTGCCTGTGTGTTCTTCCCATGAACCATAGATGGATCCACCAGTGTCATTGCATGTGTGTTCTTCTCACAAACCACACATGGATCCACCCAGTGCCATCGCATGTGTGTTCTTCCCATGAACCACACATGGATCCACCAGTGTCATTGCATGTCTGCTCTTTTCATGAACCACAGCTAGAGTCATTGGATGTGTGTTCTTCTCACAGACCACATATCACCAGTGTCATTGGATGTGTGTTCTTCCCAAAGACCACACATGGATCCACCGGTGTCATTGCATGTGTGTTCTTCTCACAAACCATATCATGAACCACACCCAGTGTTATTGCATGTGTGTTCTTCTCATAGACCACACATGGATTCACCAGTGGCATTGCATGTGTGTTCTTCTCACAAACCATATCATGAACAACACCCAGTGTCATTGCATGTGTGTTCTTCATATGAACCACAAATGGATCCACTGGTGTCATTGCATGTCTTCTCTTTTCATTAACCACAACTAGAGTCATTGCATGTGTGTTGTTTTCACAAACCACATATTACCGGTGTCATTGCATGTGTGTTCTTCCCACAGACCACACATGGATCCACCAGTGTCATTGCATGTGTGTTCTTCCCATGAACGACACATGGATCCACCAGTGTCATTGCATGTGTGTTATTCTCACAGACCATGTAAGGATCCAGCGGTGTAATTGCATGTGTGTTCTTCCCATGAACCACACATGGATCCACCGGTGTCATTGTATGTCTGCTCTTCCCATGAACCACAGGTAGAGTCATCGCATGTCTGCTCTTTTCATGAACCACAGCTAGAGTCATTGCATGTGTGTTCTTCTCACAAACCATATCATGAACCACACCTAGTGTCATTGCATGTGTGTTCATCCCATGAACCACACATGGATCCACCGGTGTCATTGCATGTCTGCTCTTTTCATGAACCACAGCTAGAGTCATTGCATGTGTGTTCTTCTCACAAACCACATATCACCGGTGTCATTGCATGTGTGTTCTTCTCACAAACCATATCATGAACCGCACCAAGTGTCATTGCATGTGTGTTCTTATCATAGACCACATATCACCAGAGTCATTGCATGTGTGTTCTTCCCATGAACCACACATGGATCCACCAGTGTCACTGCATGTCTTCTCTTTTCCTGAACCACAGCTAGAGTCATTGGATGTGTGTTCTTCTCAAAGACCACATATCACCAGTGTCATTCCATGTGTGTTCTTCCCAAAGACCACACATGGATCCACCAGTGTCATTGCATGTGTGTTCTTCTCACAAACCATATCATGAACCACACCCAGTGTCATTGCATGTGTGTTCTTCTCACAGACCACATATCACCAGAGTCATTGCATGTGTGTTCTTCCCATGAACCACACATGGATCCACCAGTGTCATTGCATGTCTTATCTTTTCATGAACCACAGCTAGAGTCATTGGATGTGTGTTCTTCTCACAGACCACATATCACCAGTGTCATTGCATGTGTGTTCTTCCCAAAGACCACACATGGATCGACTAGTGTCATTTCATGTGTGTTCTTCTCACAAACCACACACGGATCCACCGGTGTCATTGCATGTCTGCTCTTCTCATTAACCACAGCTAGAGTCATTGCATGTCTGTTGTTTTCACAAACCACATATCACCAGAGTCATTGCATGTGTGTTCTTCCCATGAACCACACATGGATCTACCAGTGTCATTGCATGTGTGTTCTTCTCACCAACCACACATGGATCCACCCAGTGTCATCGCATGTGTGTTCTTTTCACAAACCACATATCACCAGAGTCATTGCATGTGTGTTCTTCCCATGAACCACACATGGATCCACCAGTGTCATTGCATGTCTGCTCTTTTCAGGAACCACAACTAGAGTCATTGGATGTGTGTTGTTCTCATAGACCGCATATCACCAGTGTCATTGCATGTGTGTTCTTCCCAAAGACCACACATGGATCCACCAGTGTCATTGCATGTGTGTTCTTCTCACAAACCATATCATGAACCACACCCAGTGTCATCGCATGTGTGTTATTTTCACAACCCACATATCACCAGAGTCATTGCATGTGTGTTCTTCCCATGAACCACACATGGATCCACCAGTGTCATTGCATGTCTGCTCTTTTCATGAACCACAACTAAAGTCATTGGATGTGTGTTCTTCTCACAGACCACATATCACCAGTGTCATTGCATGTGTGTTCTTACCAAAGATCGCACATGGATCCACCAGTGTCATTGCATTTGTGTTCTTCTCACAAACCATATCATGAACCACACCCAATGTCATTGGATGTGTGTTCTTCTCATAGACCACATATCACTTGTGTCATTGCATGTGTGTTCTTCCCATGAACCACACATGGATCCACCGGTGTCATTGCATGTATGCTCTTTTCATTAACCAGAGCTAGAGTCATTGCATGTGTGTTCTTTTCACAAACCACATATCACCGGTGTCATTGCATGTGTGTTCTTCCCACAGACCACACATGGATCCACCAGTGTCATTGCATGTGTGTTCTTCCCATAAACCACACATGGACCCACCAGTGTCATTGCATGTGTGTTATTCTCACAGACCACGTAAGGATCCAGCGGTGTAATTGCATGTGTGTTCTTCCCATGAACCACACATGGATCCACCGGTGTCATTGTATTTCTGCTCTTCCCATGAACCACACGTAGAGTGATCGCATGTCTTCTCTTTTCATGAACCATCGCTACAGTCATTGCATGTGTGTTCTTCTCACAAACCATATCAAGAACCACACCCAGTGTCATTGCATGTGTGTTCTTCCCATGAACCACACATGGATCCACCGGTGTCATTGCATGTCTGCTCTTTTCATGAACCACAACTAGAGTCATTGCATGTGTGTTCTTCTCACAAACCACATATCACCGGTGTCATTGCATGTGTGTTCTTCCCATGAACCACACATGGATCCACCAGTGTCACTGCATGTGTGTTCTTCTCACAAACCATATCATGAACCACACCCAGTGTCATTGCATGTGTGTTCTTCTCACAGACCACACATGGATCCACCAGTGTCATTGCATGTGTGTTCTTCCCATGAATCACACATGGATCCACCAGTGTCATTGTATGTCTGCTCTTCCCATGAACCACGGCTAGAGTCATCGCATGCGTGCTCTTTTCACAAACCACAGCTAGAGTCATTGCATGTGGGTTCTTCTTACAAACCATATCATGAACCACACCCAGTGTCATTGTATGAGTGTTCTTCTCATAAACCATATCATGAACCACACCCAGTGTCATTGCATGTGTGTTCTTCTCACAGGCCACATATCACCAGAGTTATTGCATGTGTGTTCTTCCCATGAACCACACATGGATCCACCAGTGACATTGCATGTCTGCTCTTTTCATGAACCACAGCTAGAGTCATTGGATGTGTGTTCTTCTCACAGACCATATATCACCAGTGTCATTGCATGTGTGTTCTTCCCAAAGATCACACATGGATCCACCAGTGTTATTGCATGTGTGTTCTTCTCACAAACCACACATGGATCCACCGGTGTCATTGCATGTCTGCTCTTCTCATTAACCACAGCTAGAGTCATTGCATGTCTGTTCTTTTCACAAACCACATATCACCGGTGTCATTGCATGTGTGTTCTTCCCATGAACCATACATGGATCCACCAGTGTCATTGCATGTGTGTCTTCTGGCTCCGTGAGTCTTCCGGTAAAATAGGAACTTTGGCTTTTGTCCCGTCCAATTCTGAGAATATTCATTTTCTGACTTCCTAGAACCAAAAACAGCAGAAAACAGGCAACTGGCACTGTGGCATCTTGTTAATAGGTTAGTCCAAGAAATCATATGAAAAGTTCTCCAAAGTTGGAACAAAACACAAGAAAGTAGATAAAACCAAGCATGGAACATCAAAAATTATAGATACATTTGCAATGTATCAGCGGGCCATATCCCAGTGTCACGTCCCCATTACTTCTCTTCCTCCCCGTACTATTTCAACCATTTCTGATCATCTAGGCTTGTACTAGGAGCGTAATTCACCGAGGTAGTTACATGTGTGTTCTTCCCATGAACCACACATGTATCCACCAGTGTCATTACATGTATGTTCTTCTCACAAGCCACACATGGATCCACCCAGTGTCATCGCATGTGTGTTCTTCCCATGAACCACACATGGATCCACTAGTGTCATTGCATGTCTGCTCTTTTCATGAACCACACATGGATCCACCAGTGTCATTGCATGTGTGTTTTTCCCATGGACCACACATGGATCCACCAGTGTCATTGTATGTCTGCTCTTCCCATGAACCACATCTAGAGTCATCGCATGCGTGCTCTTTTCACAAACCACAGCTAGAGTCATTGCATGTGTGTTCTTCTTACAAACCATATCATGAACCACACCTAGTGTCATTGCATGTGTGTTGTTCTCACAAACCACACATGGATCCACCGGTGTCATTGCATGTCTGCTCTTCTCATTAACCATAGCTAGAGTCATTGCATGTCTGTTCTTTTCACAAACCACATATCACCAGAGTCATTGCCTGTGTGTTCTTCCCATGAACCATACATGGATCCACCAGTGTCATTGCATGTGTGTTCTTCTCACAAACCACACATGGATCCACCCAGTGTCATCGCATGTGTGTTCTTCCCATGAACCACACATGGATCCACCAGTGTCATTGCATGTGTGTTCTTCTCACAAACCACACATGGATCCACCCAGTGTCATCGCATGTCTGTTCTTCCCATGAACCACACATGGATCCACCAGTGTTATTGCATGTCTGCTCTTTTCATGAACCACAGCTAGAGTCATTGGATGTGTGTTCTTCTCAAATACCACATATCACCAGTGTCATTGCATGTGTGTTCTTCTCAAAGACCACACATGGATCCACCAGTGTCATTGCATGTGTGTTCTTCTCACAAACCATATCATGAACCACACCCAGTGTCATTGCATGTGTGTTCTTCCCATGAACCACACATGGATCCACCAGTGTCATTGCATGTCTGCTCTTTTCATGAACCACATCTAGAGTCATTGCATGTGTGTTCTTCTCACAAACCACATATCACCGGTGTCATTGCATGTGTGTTCTTCTTACAAACCATATCATGAACCACACCTAGTGTCATTGCATGTGTGTTCTTCTCACAAACCTCACATGGACCCACCGATGTCATTGCATGTCTGCTCTTCTCATTAACCATAGCTAGAGTCATTGCATGTCTGTTCATTTCACAAACCACATATCACCAGAGTCATTGCATGGGTGTTCTTCCCATGAACCACACATGGATCCACCAGTGTCATTGCATTTGTGTTCTTCTCACAAACCACACATGGATCCACCTAGTGTCATCGCATGTGTGTTCTTCCCATGAACCACACATGGATCCACCAGTGTCATTGCATGTCTGCTCTTTTCATGAACCACAGCTAGAGTCATTGGATGTGTGTTCTTCTCACAGACCACATATCACCAGTGTCATTGCATGTGTGTTCTTCCCAAAGACCACACATGGATCCACCAGTGTCATTGCATGTGTGTTCTTCTCACAAACCATATCATGAACCACACCCAGTATCATTGCATGTGTGTTCTTCTCACAGACCACACATGGATCCACCAGTGTCATTGCATGTGTGTTCTTCCCATGAACCACACATGGATCCACCAGTGTCATTGCATGTCTGCTCTTTTCATGAACCACAGCTAGAGTCATTGCATGTGTGTTCTTCTCACAAACCACATATCGCCGGTGTCATTGCACGTGTGTTCTTCTTACAAACCATATCATGAACCACACCTAGTGTCATTGCATGTGTGTTCTTCTCACAAACCACACATGGATCCACCGGTGTCATTGCATGTCTGCTCTTCTCATTAACCATAGCTAGAGTCATTGCATGTCTGTTATTTTCACAAACCACATATCACCAGAGTCATTGCATGTGTGTTCTTCCCATGAACCATACATGGATCCACCAGTGTCATTGCATGTGTGTTCTTCCCATGAACCACACATGGATCCACCAGTGTCATTGCATGTCTGGTCTTTTCATGAACCACAGCTAGAGTCATTGGATGTGTGTTCTTCTCACAGACCACATATCACCAGTGTCATTGGATGTGTGTTCTTCCCAAAGACCACACATGGATCCACCAGTGTCATTGCATGTGTGTTATTCTCACAAACCATATCATGAACCACACCTAGTGTCATTGCATGTGTGTTCTTCTCACGGACCACACATGGATCCACCAGTGTCATTGCATGTGTGTTCTTCTCACAAACCATATCCTGAACCACACCCAGTGTCATTGCATGTGTGTTCTTCCCATGAACCACAAATGGATCCACCGGTGTCATTGCATGTCTGCTATTTTCATTAACCACAGCTAAAGTCATTGCATGTGTGTTGTTTTCACAAACCACATATCACCGGTGTCATTGAATGTGTGTTCTTCCCACAGACCACACATGGATCCACCAGTGTCATTGCATGTGTGTTCTTCCCATGAACGACACATGGATCCACCAGTGTCATTGCATGTGTGTTATTCTCACAGACCACGTAAGGATCCAGCGGTGTAATTGATGTGTGTTCTTCCCATGAACCACACCTGGATCCACTGGTGTCATTGCATGTCTGGTCTTTTCATTAACCATAGCTAGAGTCATTGCATGTGTGTTCTTTTCACAAACCACATACCATCGGTGTCATTGCATGTGTGTTCTTCCCACAGACCACACATGGATCCACCAGTGTCATTGCATGTGTGTTCTTCCCATGAACCACAAATGGATCCACCAGTGTCATTGCATGTGTTATATTCCCACAGACCACATAAGGATCCAGCGGTGTAATTGCATGTGTTTTCTTCCCTTGAACCGCACATGGATCCACCGGTGTCATTGTATGTCTGTTCTTCCCAGGAACCACAAGTAGAGTCATCGCATGTCTGCTCTTTTCATGAACCACAGCTAGAGTCATTGCATGTGTGTTGTTCTCACAAACCATATCATGAACCACACCCAGTGTCATTGCATGTGTGTTCTTCCCATGAACCACACATGGATCCACCGGTGTCATTGCATGTCTGCTCTTTTCATGAACCACAGCTAGAGTCATTGCATGTGTGTTCTTCTCACAGACCACATATCACCGGTGTCATTGCATGTGTGTTCTTCCCATGAACCACACATGGATCCACCAGTGTCATTGCATGTGTGTTCTTCCCACAGACCACACATGGATCCACCAGTGTCATTGCATGTGTGTTCTTCCCATGGACCACACATGGATCCACCAGTGTCATTGTATGTCTGATCTTCCCATGAACCACAGCTAGAGTCATCGCATGCGTGCTCTTTTCACAAACCACAGCTAGAGTCATTGCATGTGTGTTCTTACAAACCATATCATGAACCACACCCAGTGTCATTGCATGTGTGTTCTTCTCACAAACCACACATGGATCCACCGGTGTCATTGCATGTATGCTCTTCTCATTAACCACAGCTAGAGTCATTGCATGTCTATTCTTTTCACAAACCACATATCACCAGAGTCATTGCATGTGTGTTCTTCCAATGAACCACACATGGATCCACCAGTGTCATTGCATGTGTGTTCTTCTCACAAGCCACACATGGATCCACCCAGTGACATCGCATGTGTGTTCTTCCCATGAACCACACATGGATCCACCAGTGTCATTGCATGTCTGCTCTTTTCATGAACCACACATGGATCCACCAGTGTCATTGGATGTGTGTTTCTCCCATGGACCACACATGGATCCACCAGTGTCATTGTATGTCTGCTCTTCCCATGAACCACATCTAGAGTCATCGTGTGCGTGCTCTTTTCACAAACCACAGCTAGAGTCATTCCATGTGTGTTCTTCTTACAAACCATATCATGAACCACACCCAGTGTCATTGCATGTGTGTTGTTCTCACAAACCACACATGGATCCACCGGTGTCATTGCATGTCTGCTCTTGTCATTAACCATAGCTAGAGTCATTGCATGTCTGTTCTTTTCACAAACCACATATCACCAGAGTCATTGCCTGTGTGTTCTTCCCATGAACCATACATGGATCCACCAGTGTCATTGCATGTGTGTTCTTCTCACAAAGCACACATGGATCCACCCAGTGTCATCGCATGTGTGTTCTTCCCATGAACCACACATGGATCCACCAGTGTTATTGCATGTCTGCTCTTTTCATGAACCACAGCTAGTGTCATTGGATGTGTGTTCTTCTCAAATACCACATATCACCAGTGTCATTGCATGTGTGTTCTTCCCAAAGACCACACATGGATCCACTAGTGTCATTGAATGTGTGTTCTTCTCTCAAACCATATCATGAACCACACCCAGTGTCATTGCATGTGTGTTCTTCTCATAGACCACACATGGATCCACCAGTGTCATTGCATGTGTGTTCTTCTCACAAACCATATCATGAACCACACCCAGTGTCATTGCATGTGTGTTCTTCCCATGAACCACACATGGATCCACCAGTGTCATTGCATGTCTGCTCTTTTCATGAACAACAGCTAGAGTCATTGCATGTGTGTTCTTCTCACAAACCACATATCACCGGTGTCATTGCATGTGTGTTCTTATTACAAACCATATCATGAACCACACCTAGTGTCATTGCATGTGTGTTCTTCTCACAAACCACACATGGATCCACTAGTGTCATTGCATGTCTGCTCTTCTCATTAACCATAGCTAGAGTCATTGCATGTCTGTTCTTTTCACAAACCACATTTCACCAGAGTCATTGCCTGTGTGTTCTTCCCATGAACCATAGATGGATCCACCAGTGTCATTGCATGTGTGTTCTTCTCACAAACCACACATGGATCCACCCAGTGCCATCGCATGTGTGTTCTTCCCATGAACCACACATGGATCCACCAGTGTCATTGCATGTCTGCTCTTTTCATGAACCACAGCTAGAGTCATTGGATGTGTGTTCTTCTCACAGACCACATATCACCAGTGTCATTGGATGTGTGTTCTTCCCAAAGACCACACATGGATCCACCGGTGTCATTGCATGTGTGTTCTTCTCACAAACCATATCATGAACCACACCCAGTGTTATTGCATGTGTGTTCTTCTCATAGACCACACATGGATTCACCAGTGGCATTGCATGTGTGTTCTTCTCACAAACCATATCATGAACAACACCTAGTGTCATTGCATGTGTGTTCTTCATATGAACCACAAATGGATCCACTGGTGTCATTGCATGTCTTCTCTTTTCATTAACCACAACTAGAGTCATTGCATGTGTGTTGTTTTCACAAACCACATATTACCGGTGTCATTGCATGTGTGTTCTTCCCACAGACCACACATGGATCCACCAGTGTCATCGCATGTGTGTTCTTCCCATGAACGACACATGGATCCACCAGTGTCATTGCATGTGTGTTATTCTCACAGACCATGTAAGGATCTAGCGGTGTAATTGCATGTGTGTTCTTCCCATGAACCACACATGGATCCACCGGTGTCATTGTATGTCTGCTCTTCCCATGAACCACAGGTAGAGTCATCGCATGTCTGCTCTTTTCATGAACCACAGCTAGAGTCATTGCATGTGTGTTCTTCTCACAAACCATATCATGAACCACACCTAGTGTCATTGCATGTGTGTTCATCCCATGAACCACACATGGATCCACCGGTGTCATTGCATGTCTGCTCTTTTCATGAACCACAGCTAGAGTCATTGCATGTGTGTTCTTCTCACAAACCACATATCACCGGTGTCATTGCATGTGTGTTCTTCTCACAAACCATATCATGAACCGCACCAAGTGTCATTGCATGTGTGTTCTTATCATAGACCACATATCACCAGAGTCATTGCATGTGTGTTCTTCCCATGAACCACACATGGATCCACCAGTGTCACTGCATGTCTTCTCTTTTCCTGAACCACAGCTAGAGTCATTGGATGTGTGTTCTTCTCAAAGACCACATATCACCAGTGTCATTCCATGTGTGTTCTTCCCAAAGACCACACATGGATCCACCAGTGTCATTGCATGTGTGTTCTTCTCACAAACCATATCATGAACCACACCCAGTGTCATTGCATGTGTGTTCTTCTCACAGACCACATATCACCAGAGTCATTGCATGTGTGTTCTTCCCATGAACCACACATGGATCCACCAGTGTCATTGCATGTCTTATCTTTTCATGAACCACAGCTAGAGTCATTGGATGTGTGTTCTTCTCACAGACCACATATCACCAGTGTCATTGCATGTGTGTTCTTCCCAAAGACCACACATGGATCGACTAGTGTCATTTCATGTGTGTTCTTCTCACAAACCACACACGGATCCACCGGTGTCATTGCATGTCTGCTCTTCTCATTAACCACAGCTAGAGTCATTGCATGTTTGTTGTTTTCACAAACCACATATCACCAGAGTCATTGCATGTGTGTTCTTCCCATGAACCACACATGGATCTACCAGTGTCATTGCATGTGTGTTCTTCTCACCAACCACACATGGATCCACCCAGTGTCATCGCATGTGTGTTCTTTTCACAAACCACATATCACCAGAGTCATTGCATGTGTGTTCTTCCCATGAACCACACATGGATCCACCAGTGTCATTGCATGTCTGCTCTTTTCAGGAACCACAACTAGAGTCATTGGATGTGTGTTGTTCTCATAGACCGCATATCACCAGTGTCATTGCATGTGTGTTCTTCCCAAAGACCACACATGGATCCACCAGTGTCATTGCATGTGTGTTCTTCTCACAAACCATATCATGAACCACACCCAGTGTCATCGCATGTGTGTTATTTTCACAACCCACATATCACCAGAGTCATTGCATGTGTGTTCTTCCCATGAACCACACATGGATCCACCAGTGTCATTGCATGTCTGCTCTTTTCATGAACCACAACTAAAGTCATTGGATGTGTGTTCTTCTCACAGACCACATATCACCAGTGTCATTGCATGTGTGTTCTTACCAAAGATCGCACATGGATCCACCAGTGTCATTGCATTTGTGTTCTTCTCACAAACCATATCATGAACCACACCCAATGTCATTGGATGTGTGTTCTTCTCATAGACCACATATCACTTGTGTCATTGCATGTGTGTTCTTCCCATGAACCACACATGGATCCACCGGTGTCATTGCATGTATGCTCTTTTCATTAACCAGAGCTAGAGTCATTGCATGTGTGTTCTTTTCACAAACCACATATCACCGGTGTCATTGCATGTGTGTTCTTCCCACAGACCACACATGGATCCACCAGTGTCATTGCATGTGTGTTCTTCCCATAAACCACACATGGACCCACCAGTGTCATTGCATGTGTGTTATTCTCACAGACCACGTAAGGATCCAGCGGTGTAATTGCATGTGTGTTCTTCCCATGAACCACACATGGATCCACCGGTGTCATTGTATTTCTGCTCTTCCCATGAACCACAGGTAGAGTGATCGCATGTCTTCTCTTTTCATGAACCATCGCTACAGTCATTGCATGTGTGTTCTTCTCACAAACCATATCAAGAACCACACCCAGTGTCATTGCATGTGTGTTCTTCCCATGAACCACACATGGATCCACCGGTGTCATTGCATGTCTGCTCTTTTCATGAACCACAACTAGAGTCATTGCATGTGTGTTCTTCTCACAAACCACATATCACCGGTGTCATTGCATGTGTGTTCTTCCCATGAACCACACATGGATCCACCAGTGTCATTGCATGTGTGTTCTTCTCACAAACCATATCATGAACCACACCCAGTGTCATTGCATGTGTGTTCTTCTCACAGACCACACATGGATCCACCAGTGTCATTGCATGTGTGTTCTTCCCATGAATCACACATGGATCCACCAGTGTCATTGTATGTCTGCTCTTCCCATGAACCACGGCTAGAGTCATCGCATGCGTGCTCTTTTCACAAACCACAGCTAGAGTCATTGCATGTGGGTTCTTCTTACAAACCATATCATGAACCACACCCAGTGTCATTGTATGAGTGTTCTTCTCATAAACCATATCATGAACCACACCCAGTGTCATTGCATGTGTGTTCTTCTCACAGGCCACATATCACCAGAGTTATTGCATGTGTGTTCTTCCCATGAACCACACATGGATCCACCAGTGACATTGCATGTCTGCTCTTTTCATGAACCACAGCTAGAGTCATTGGATGTGTGTTCTTCTCACAGACCATATATCACCAGTGTCATTGCATGTGTGTTCTTCCCAAAGATCACACATGGATCCACCAGTGTTATTGCATGTGTGTTCTTCTCACAAACCACACATGGATCCACCGGTGTCATTGCATGTCTGCTCTTCTCATTAACCACAGCTAGAGTCATTGCATGTCTGTTCTTTTCACAAACCACATATCACCGGTGTCATTGCATGTGTGTTCTTCCCATGAACCATACATGGATCCACCAGTGTCATTGCATGTGTGTCTTCTGGCTCCGTGAGTCTTCCGGTAAAATAGGAACTTTGGCTTTTGTCCCGTCCAATTCTGAGAATATTCATTTTCTGACTTCCTAGAACCAAAAACAGCAGAAAACAGGCAACTGGCACTATGGCATCTTGTTAATAGGTTAGTCCAAGAAATCATATGAAAAGTTCTCCAAAGTTGGAACAAAACACAAGAAAGTAGATAAAACCAAGCATGGAACATCAAAAATTATAGATACATTTGCAATGTATCAGCGGGCCATATCCCAGTGTCACGTCCCCATTACTTCTCTTCCTCCCCGTACTATTTCAACCATTTCTAATCATCCAGGCTTGTACTAGGAGCGTAATTCACCGAGGTAGTTACATGTGTGTTCTTCCCATGAACCACACATGGATCCACCAGTGTCATTACATGTGTGTTCTTCTCACAAGCCACACATGGATCCACCCAGTGTCATCGCATGTGTGTTCTTCCCATGAACCACACATGGATCCACTAGTGTCATTGCATGTCTGCTCTTTTCATGAACCACACATGGATCCACCAGTGTCATTGCATGTGTGTTTTTCCCATGGACCACACATGGATCCACCAGTGTCATTGTACGTCTGCTCTTCCCATGAACCACATCTAGAGTCATCGCATGCGTGCTCTTTTCACAAACCACAGCTAGAGTCATTGCATGTGTGTTCTTCTTACAAACCATATCATGAACCACACCTAGTGTCATTGCATGTGTGTTGTTCTCACAAACCACACATGGATCCACCGGTGTCATTGCATGTCTGCTCTTCTCATTAACCATAGCTAGAGTCATTGCATGTCTGTTCTTTTCACAAACCACATATCACCAGAGTCATTGCCTGTGTGTTCTTCCCATGAACCATACATGGATCCACCAGTGTCATTGCATGTGTGTTCTTCTCACAAACCACACATGGATCCACCCAGTGTCATCGCATGTGTGTTCTTCCCATGAACCACACATGGATCCACCAGTGTCATTGCATGTGTGTTCTTCTCACAAACCACACATGGATCCACCCAGTGTCATCGCATGTGTGTTCTTCCCATGAACCACACATGGATCCACCAGTGTTATTGCATGTCTGCTCTTTTCATGAACCACAGCTAGAGTCATTGGATGTGTGTTCTTCTCAAATACCACATATCACCAGTGTCATTGCATGTGTGTTCTTCTCAAAGACCACACATGGATCCACCAGTGTCATTGCATGTGTGTTCTTCTCACAAACCATATCATGAACCACACCCAGTGTCATTGCATGTGTGTTCTTCCCATGAACCACACATGGATCCACCAGTGTCATTGCATGTCTGCTCTTTTCATGAACCACATCTAGAGTCATTGCATGTGTGTTCTTCTCACAAACCACATATCACCGGTGTCATTGCATGTGTGTTCTTCTTACAAACCATATCATGAACCACACCTAGTGTCATTGCATGTGTGTTCTTCTCACAAACCTCACATGGACCCACCGATGTCATTGCATGTCTGCTCTTCTCATTAACCATAGCTAGAGTCATTGCATGTCTGTTCATTTCACAAACCACATATCACCAGAGTCATTGCATGGGTGTTCTTCCCATGAACCACACATGGATCCACCAGTGTCATTGCATTTGTGTTCTTCTCACAAACCACACATGGATCCACCTAGTGTCATCGCATGTGTGTTCTTCCCATGAACCACACATGGATCCACCAGTGTCATTGCATGTCTGCTCTTTTCATGAACCACAGCTAGAGTCATTGGATGTGTGTTCTTCTCACAGACCACATATCACCAGTGTCATTGCATGTGTGTTCTTCCCAAAGACCACACATGGATCCACCAGTGTCATTGCATGTGTGTTCTTCTCACAAACCATATCATGAACCACACCCAGTATCATTGCATGTGTGTTCTTCTCACAGACCACACATGGATCCACCAGTGTCATTGCATGTGTGTTCTTCCCATGAACCACACATGGATCCACCAGTGTCATTGCATGTCTGCTCTTTTCATGAACCACAGCTAGAGTCATTGCATGTGTGTTCTTCTCACAAACCACATATCGCCGGTGTCATTGCATGTGTGTTCTTCTTACAAACCATATCATGAACCACACCTAGTGTCATTGCATGTGTGTTCTTCTCACAAACCACACATGGATCCACCGGTGTCATTGCATGTCTGCTCTTCTCATTAACCATAGCTAGAGTCATTGCATGTCTGTTATTTTCACAAACCACATATCACCAGAGTCATTGCATGTGTGTTCTTCCCATGAACCATACATGGATCCACCAGTGTCATTGCATGTGTGTTCTTCCCATGAACCACACATGGATCCACCAGTGTCATTGCATGTCTGGTCTTTTCATGAACCACAGCTAGAGTCATTGGATGTGTGTTCTTCTCACAGACCACATATCACCAGTGTCATTGGATGTGTGTTCTTCCCAAAGACCACACATGGATCCACCAGTGTCATTGCATGTGTGTTATTCTCACAAACCATATCATGAACCACACCTAGTGTCATTGCATGTGTGTTCTTCTCACGGACCACACATGGATCCACCAGTGTCATTGCATGTGTGTTCTTCTCACAAACCATATCCTGAACCACACCCAGTGTCATTGCATGTGTGTTCTTCCCATGAACCACAAATGGATCCACCGGTGTCATTGCATGTCTGCTATTTTCATTAACCACAGCTAAAGTCATTGCATGTGTGTTGTTTTCACAAACCACATATCACCGGTGTCATTGAATGTGTGTTCTTCCCACAGACCACACATGGATCCACCAGTGTCATTGCATGTGTGTTCTTCCCATGAACGACACATGGATCCACCAGTGTCATTGCATGTGTGTTATTCTCACAGACCACGTAAGGATCCAGCGGTGTAATTGATGTGTGTTCTTCCCATGAACCACACCTGGATCCACTGGTGTCATTGCATGTCTGGTCTTTTCATTAACCATAGCTAGAGTCATTGCATGTGTGTTCTTTTCACAAACCACATACCATCGGTGTCATTGCATGTGTGTTCTTCCCACAGACCACACATGGATCCACCAGTGTCATTGCATGTGTGTTCTTCCCATGAACCACAAATGGATCCACCAGTGTCATTGCATGTGTGTTATTCCC
Source organism: Avena sativa (assembly GCA_916181665.1). Classification (NCBI taxonomy): domain Eukaryota; kingdom Viridiplantae; phylum Streptophyta; class Magnoliopsida; order Poales; family Poaceae; genus Avena; species Avena sativa. Next base: position 203,951,452 of record OV702290.1, read on the forward strand.
ACAAACCACATAAGGATCCAGCGGTGTAATTGCATGTGTTTTCTTCCCTTGAACCGCACATGGATCCACCGGTGTAATTGTATGTCTGGTCTTCCCAGGAACCACAAGTAGAGTCATCGCATGTCTGCTCTTTTCATGAACCACAGCTAGAGTCATTGCATGTGTGTTGTTCTCACAAACCATATCATGAACCACACCCAGTGTCATTGCATGTGTGTTCTTCCCATGAACCACACATGGATCCACCGGTGTCATTGCATGTCTGCTCTTTTCATGAACCACAGCTAGAGTCATTGCATGTGTGTTCTTCTCACAGACCACATATCACCGGTGTCATTGCATGTGTGTTCTTCCCATGAACCACACATGGATCCACCAGTGTCATTGCATGTGTGTTCTTCCCACAGACCACACATGGATCCACCAGTGTCATTGCATGTGTGTTCTTCCCATGGACCACACATGGATCCACCAGTGTCATTGTATGTCTGCTCTTCCCATGAACCACAACTAGAGTCATCGCATGCGTGCTCTTTTCACAAACCACAGCTAGAGTCATTGCATGTGTGTTCTTACAAACCATATCATGAACCACACCCAGTGTCATTGCATGTGTGTTCTTCTCACAAACCACACATGGATCCACCGGTGTCATTGCATGTATGCTCTTCTCATTAACCACAGCTAGAGTCATTGCATGTCTGTTCTTTTCACAAACCACATATCACCAGAGTCATTGCATGTGTGTTCTTCCAATGAACCACACATGGATCCACCAGTGTCATTGCATGTGTGTTCTTCTCACAAGCCACACATGGATCCACCCAGTGACATCGCATGTGTGTTCTTCCCATGAACCACACATGGATCCACTAGTGTCATTGCATGTCTGCTCTTTTCATGAACCACACATGGATCCACCAGTGTCATTGGATGTGTGTTTCTCCCATGGACCACACATGGATCCACCAGTGTCATTGTATGTCTGCTCTTCCCATGAACCACATCTAGAGTCATCGCGTGCATGCTCTTTTCACAAACCACAGCTAGAGTCATTCCATGTGTGTTCTTCTTACAAACCATATCATGAACCACACCCAGTGTCATTGCATGTGTGTTGTTCTCACAAACCACACATGGATCCACCGGTGTCATTGCATGTCTGCTCTTGTCATTAACCATAGCTAGAGTCATTGCATGTCTGTTCTTTTCACAAACCACATATCACCAGAGTCATTGCCTGTGTGTTCTTCCCATGAACCATACATGGATCCACCAGTGTCATTGCATGTGTGTTCTTCTCACAAAGCACACATGGATCCACCCAGTGTCATCGCATGTGTGTTCTTCCCATGAACCACACATGGATCCACCAGTGTTATTGCATGTCTGCTCTTTTCATGAACCACAGCTAGAGTCATTGGATGTGTGTTCTTCTCAAATACCACATATCACCAGTGTCATTGCATGTGTGTTCTTCCCAAAGACCACACATGGATCCACTAGTGTCATTGAATGTGTGTTCTTCTCTCAAACCATATCATGAACCACACCCAGTGTCATTGCATGTGTGTTCTTCTCATAGACCACACATGGATCCACCAGTGTCATTGCATGTGTGTTCTTCTCACAAACCATATCATGAACCACACCCAGTGTCATTGCATGTGTGTTCTTCCCATGAACCACACATGGATCCACCAGTGTCATTGCATGTCTGCTCTTTTCATGAACAACAGCTAGAGTCATTGCATGTGTGTTCTTCTCACAAACCACATATCACCGGTGTCATTGCATGTGTGTTCTTATTACAAACCATATCATGAACCACACCTAGTGTCATTGCATGTGTGTTCTTCTCACAAACCACACATGGATCCACTAGTGTCATTGCATGTCTGCTCTTCTCATTAACCATAGCTAGAGTCATTGCATGTCTGTTCTTTTCACAAACCACATATCACCAGAGTCATTGCCTGTGTGTTCTTCCCATGAACCATAGATGGATCCACCAGTGTCATTGCATGTGTGTTCTTCTCACAAACCACACATGGATCCACCCAGTGCCATCGCATGTGTGTTCTTCCCATGAACCACACATGGATCCACCAGTGTCATTGCATGTCTGCTCTTTTCATGAACCACAGCTAGAGTCATTGGATGTGTGTTCTTCTCACAGACCACATATCACCAGTGTCATTGGATGTGTGTTCTTCCCAAAGACCACACATGGATCCAACGGTGTCATTGCATGTGTGTTCTTCTCACAAACCATATCATGAACCACACCCCGTGTCATTGCATGTGTGTTCTTCTCATAGACCACACATGGATTCACTAGTGGCATTGCATGTGTGTTCTTCTCACAAACCATATCATGAACAACACCCAGTGTCATTGCATGTGTGTTCTTCATATGAACCACAAATGGATCCACCGGTGTCATTGCATGTCTTCTCTTTTCATTAACCACAACTAGAGTCATTGCATGTGTGTTGTTTTCACAAACCACATATTACCGGTGTCATTGCATGTGTGTTCTTCCCACAGACCACACATGGATCCACCGGTGTCATTGCATGTGTGTTCTTCCCATGAACGACACATGGATCCACCAGTGTCATTGCATGTGTGTTATTCTCACAGACCACGTAAGGATCCAGCGGTGTAATTGCATGTGTGTTCTTCCCATGAACCACACATGGATCCACCGGTGTCATTGTATGTCTGCTCTTCCCATGAACCACAGGTAGAGTCATCGCATGTCTGCTCTTTTCATGAACCACAGCTAGAGTCATTGCATGTGTGTTCTTCTCACAAACCATATCATGAACCACACCTAGTGTCATTGCATGTGTGTTCATCCCATGAACCACACATGGATCCACCGGTGTCATTGCATGTCTGCTCTTTTCATGAACCACAGCTAGAGTCATTGCATGTGTGTTCTTCTCACAAACCACATATCACCGGTGTCATTGCATGTGTGTTCTTCTCACAAACCATATCATGAACCACACCCAGTGTCATTGCATGTGTGTTCTTCTCACAGACCACATATCACCAGAGTCATTGCATGTGTGTTCTTCCCATGAACCACACATGGATCCACCAGTGTCATTGCATGTCTTATCTTTTCATGAACCACAGCTAGAGTCATTGGATGTGTGTTCTTCTCACAGACCACATATCACCAGTGTCATTGCATGTGTGTTCTTCCCAAAGACCACACATGGATCGACTAGTGTCATTTCATGTGTGTTCTTCTCACAAACCACACACGGATCCACTGGTGTCATTGCATGTCTGCTCTTCTCATTAACCACAGCTAGAGTCATTGCATGTCTGTTGTTTTCACAAACCACATATCACCAGAGTCATTGCATGTGTGTTCTTCCCATGAACCACACATGGATCTACCAGTGTCATTGCATGTGTGTTCTTCTCACCAACCACACATGGATCCACCCAGTGTCATCGCATGTGTGTTCTTTTCACAAACCACATATCACCAGAGTCATTGCATGTGTGTTCTTCCCATGAACCACACATGGATCCACCAGTGTCATTGCATGTCTGCTCTTTTCAGGAACCACAACTAGAGTCATTGGATGTGTGTTGTTCTCATAGACCGCATATCACCAGTGTCATTGCATGTGTGTTCTTCCCAAAGACCACACATGGATCCACCAGTGTCATTGCATGTGTGTTCTTCTCACAAACCATATCATGAACCACACCCAGTGTCATCGCATGTGTGTTATTTTCACAACCCACATATCACCAGAGTCATTGCATGTGTGTTCTTCCCATGAACCACACATGGATCCACCAGTGTCATTGCATGTCTGCTCTTTTCATGAACCACAACTAAAGTCATTGGATGTGTGTTCTTCTCACAGACCACATATCACCAGTGTCATTGCATGTGTGTTCTTACCAAAGATCGCACATGGATCCACCAGTGTCATTACATTTGTGTTCTTCTCACAAACCATATCATGAACCACACCCAGTGTCATTGGATGTGTGTTCTTCTCATAGACCACATATCACTTGTGTCATTGCATGTGTGTTCTTCCCATGAACCACACATGGATCCACCGGTGTCACTGCATGTATGCTCTTTTCATTAACCAGATCTAGAGTCATTGCATGTGTGTTCTTTTCACAAACCACATATCACCGGTGTCATTGCATGTGTGTTCTTCCCACAGACCACACATGGATCCACCAGTGTCATTGCATGTGTGTTCTTTCCATAAACCACACATGGATCCACCAGTGTCATTGCATGTGTGTTATTCTCACAGACCACGTAAGGATCCAGCGGTGTAATTGCATGTGTGTTCTTCCCATGAACCACACATGGATCCACCGGTGTCATTGTATTTCTGCTCTTCCCATGAACCACAGGTAGAGTGATCGCATGTCTTCTCTTTTCATGAACCATCGCTACAGTCATTGCATGTGTGTTCTTCTCACAAACCATATCAAGAACCACACCCAGTGTCATTGCATGTGTGTTCTTCCCATGAACCACACATGGATCCACCGGTGTCATTGCATGTCTGATCTTTTCATGAACCACAACTAGAGTCATTGCATGTGTGTTCTTCTCACAAACCACATATCACCGGTGTCATTGCATGTGTGTTCTTCCCATGAACCACACATGGATCCACCAGTGTCATTGCATGTGTGTTCTTCTCACAAACCATATCATGAACCACACCCAGTGTCATTGCATGTGTGTTCTTCTCACAGACCACACATGGATCCACCAGTGTCATTGCATGTGTGTTGTTCCCATGAATCACACATGGATCCACCAGTGTCATTGTATGTCTGCTCTTCCCATGAACCACGGCTAGAGTCATCGCATGCGTGCTCTTTTCACAAACCACAGCTAGAGTCATTGCATGTGGGTTCTTCTTACAAACCATATCATGAACCACACCCAGTGTCATTGTATGAGTGTTCTTCTCATAAACCATATCATGAACCACACCCAGTGTCATTGCATGTGTGTTCTTCTCACAGGCCACATATCACCAGAGTTATTGCATGTGTGTTCTTCCCATGAACCACACATGGATCCACCAGTGACATTGCATGTCTGCTCTTTTCATGAACCACAGCTAGAGTCATTGGATGTGTGTTCTTCTCACAGACCATATATCACCAGTGTCATTGCATGTGTGTTCTTCCCAAAGATCACACATGGATCCACCAGTGTTATTGCATGTGTGTTCTTCTCACAAACCACACATGGATCCACCGGTGTCATTGCATGTCTGCTCTTCTCATTAACCACAGCTAGAGTCATTGCATGTCTGTTCTTTTCACAAACCACATATCACCGGTGTCATTGCATGTGTGTTCTTCCCATGAACCATACATGGATCCACCAGTGTCATTGCATGTGTGTCTTCTGGCTCCGTGAGTCTTCCGGTAAAATAGGAACTTTGGCTTTTGTCCCGTCCAATTCTGAGAATATTCATTTTCTGACTTCCTAGAACCAAAAACAGCAGAAAACAGGCAACTGGCACTGTGGCATCTTGTTAATAGGTTAGTCCAAGAAATCATATGAAAAGTTCTCCAAAGTTGGAACAAAACACAAGAAAGTAGATAAAACCAAGCATGGAACATCAAAAATTATAGATACATTTGCAATGTATCAGCGGGCCATATCCCAGTGTCACGTCCCCATTACTTCTCTTCCTCCCCGTACTTCTCTTCCTTCCCCTCGAAGCCACATTCCCCACTTCACTCACATCCTGCCGTAGCCGCAAGCCGACGGCGCCGCCATCCCAATCCCCTCTCCGGCAACCCCCTCCCATCTCGCCATGGGTTCAAGGGGAGACGACGAGGAAACGCGTCGTGACGACAGGGACGGTGATTTCAATGTGAGTCGTCTCATCTCTATCTCTATCATCCGTGGCTAGTTATCTATTTTTTGAGCCATATCTACTCCGTTTACTCATGCACGTATGATGTGTTAGGCCAACCAGATGATGTATGACGCCGCCTATCACGGTTTAGCGGATGAAAACAGTCCTCTGCTATGTAAACATGGATATGTGCCGGCTAAATTTGTAGCGTTCGAAGGATGAAATGCAGGAAGGAGGTTTCTACGGTTTCAAGGACATCGTGCAATGATGTGAGGCGGAAGTTGCAGTGTTGTCAAATGGGTAGATCCAGAGTGGCCCAAATCGATGCAGAAAACGCTGGACAAACTATGGGAAATGACTGTTGAGTTGAAAGAATCCGCATTCAGCTCACTTCTTGACAATGTGGAGATGAAGCTATGGGAACCAGTTGACACGACCAAGCATAAGCGAGATCTCATGGGGGTGGAAGACAAGGTTAGCAAAGTCGAGAAGGAGAGGGACGCGGCGTTGGCCCTGAATTCTAAAGTAGAGCAAGAACTGACTCAAGCAAGGAAGGATCTTCACCAGGCCAAAGTCCTGCAGTTCACAACTACAAGTATTGACAAGTGCATGAGGAAAGATGCAGAGAAACAATTGAAGTTGTGCAAGGAAGATGCTAAAAGGAAGGAGCAGACGATTCGATCCTTGCTCTCACAGGAAGATGTGCATAGGGCTAAGATTAGGAAGATCAAGGAGATGTGTGTTAACTAGTTCTATTTAGCTTAAGCCCCGTGCCTTTTTTAAGTTGTAATAGTTGTACTTGTTGACCTAGCGGTCTGAACTATTGGCCCCGGAGTCCTGGAAGTAAAAAAATTGGTCGCCCGTTAATTTTTCTTAACGCTGCATTACTTCCTTTTGTCTGACCAATGCCCCTTGGATATTTCGCCCGTCGCTTCATTGTCCTCGTGTACAAATAGGAGGCGCCACAGCTCGTCGCTTCGTCGCCCATCCCCTCGCCCTCTCCAATCTCCACCGCGCCATCCACCCGCTCGCTCCCTCTCCAAACTCCACCACGCCGCCATGGAGATTCCCTCGCTGAACTTCTACGAGGTGGTGATGTTCTCCTACTTCGACATCCCCGTGCCGCCGGCCGTGACGGTGCCCCATGGATGGTGCATCAGCTATGCGGGGGTGCCGGTGGCTCCGCTCCTCTTCCCCGGCGGAGCCGTGATGGAGAGCAAAATCGCGGCGCACCGCCGCCAGATGCCCGCATGGAAGAGGGCGCTGCCCCGGTACGCGGCGGCCAGCCCGTACTGGCCGGCGCTGTTCAAGAAGGAGTTGAAGGCCAAGATTGGCAACCGCATCGTTTACGGGCGCGTGGTGCACCGGGATCTCCGCAACTGAGAAGGGCGGGAGAGGTTCTGGTCCGTCCCTGGACGGACCAAGTTCACCGTCATTGCCGCTGCTCACCGCGAAGAGGTGCTCCGTCTCGTGTACAATGCGGAAATCGTGGAGGTTCCGTCCGACGAAGACGAGGAAGCCGGTGGCTCGGAGGACAGCGACAGCAGAAGTGAAATTGTTGACTAGTTGGTTGAATTAATGTAGGATGTGAAATCGCCCCTTTGTTTAGAAGAATTTGTGGTTGAATTAATGAAATGCCTCGATTTAGATCTCTGTCTCGATTAATTTGTGGAAGAATTTGTGATTTAGATCAATTTCTGCCTCGATTTAGATCTCTATCCCAGATTGGGAACGTGACCGTGGACCAAAGACCCCTTTTCTACTAGTGTATTCAAACATTGGTGGTTTGTTTGAACGTAATCTACGTGGATTTGGCCGCATGCAAATGGCACAACCACAATTTATAAAGTGGAAGCACGTACACCCGATTACTGGAGATCCGGGAGCTTCGCTAGATGCAGGGGATGCAGGAGCAGAGAGGCGGTGAGATAGACGGGCTCAAGATTAGGCCAGAAAGTGGTACCCATTTCCTCCTCACCTAGGCATTATCGGTGAGAACATTGTTGTTTATGTTGCCACGTCGTTGTGCAGCATCTGAAATAAGTTGCTGCTTCGTGGAGTGTGGCAGCTTAAATAATTTATTTTTGTGCCACTTACATTCCGTCGTATTTGGAGACCTCCTGCCCCTCAACAATCGTGGAACCGGTGGATCCTTGTTTTCAGATAGCAGTGGCACAATCACAATTTCGGATTCAACTACTGACTCGGGCGTTTCCAAACCCTAAGTCGTGCTACATTTTACTCAGAGAACGTGGGTAGATTGTTTCGCCCAGCAACGTGCCACACACAGAGCTCCAGAATTTAACAGAATTACATATATAGGTTCAAGTTCAACACACTACTATGCATCTTCATTGCCAGTGGCCTTCTTCCGCAGCCTGGGTGCCAAGCCTTCACGTCCAATGGCTTCTTCATTTCCTGCCTTCTTCCTCTTCCTCGGTGCCAATTTTCTTAGCTTCACGTACTCTGCATCGCCAGGACAATGGGCACCAGAATCGTGTCCAACATCATCTTTCCACTCGTTTTTAATTTCTTTGGGTAGCAAAATGACTGACCCGGCAGTCATGTTTCTAACCTTGCAGCGCTTCCTGTCAAAGAAACAAGACTGTTGCATAAATGCCCAATATCTACAGAGTAAATAAAACAAAAATTACAATTCAGCACAAACATGTGAACCCCAAGCGACCATTGCTTACCAGGAGCTAATTGTGTTCGAGCAACCACCCTGTCCAAGAATAGAAGGGCGACTCCTAGTTGCAGCAGCTTCCACATCTAGTACATCACAATTCAGCTCAAACATGCAATCCGAAGCATACCTTTTCATCAACCCAATTAGCTGACTGTCACACGATATAGGAACATGGATGTCACGTTCATCCATGAAGCTAAACTTTGCAGTCTGCTTCGGCCATACTTCAACATGATTACGCAAAGCAGCAACCATACCAGATATAGTGCAAATCTGCGTGGGCACTTCTTCCATCGTGAAACAATGGCTTCCATACCACTTTCCCTTAGAGTCGTACCTGTAGAGGACTACCATAACCAGGTAAGGGGGGTCTGCGCAGATCCCACCTGATAGAAAACTATGGACAAAATATGTTTGGCAGTGTTGGGCTAACGAACAATTTGAGGTTCTATAGCCAGCTAGCAGTTGTAATTAGTGCGAATAGCAAAGAGAAGGGAAGCTCACCTGCTTGTAGGCAGAACTTCTTCTTCCTTGATAGTAGGATCTGCCATCCTCCGAACTGCTCGGCTCATCGGCAGCGGAGGCGGGCTAGAGCCTCGCAATGGCGGCTACGGCATGCGCCATTGGAGCTCGGTATCAGCGACTCGGCGCAGCAACTGGGCACAACAACTTGGCCCTAGAAGTCAAATGTCTGAAGGGATCGTCCTGCCTGGAGGGTGGATTCCGACGCCGCCGGTGCTAGGGGAAAGCTGGGAATGGATTTGTGAAATTGGTCAACGCATCCAATCCACTTAGCTGCTCGATTTTCCTAAGAGGTTGCCGCGTTGGCGCCCGCGTCACGGACAGATAACCGACATGTGGGTCTCGACCGTCTACTTCACGGGGCGATTTAACAGAATGTTTGTATTTGGCAGGGGTGAGATGAGTTTGCCTCGAAATGGCCCCTCTCAGTAGTTGGCGGCCCAACTTTTCGAAACGCGGTAATTTCAGGCAACTTAGGTACCGCCATGCGATGGCCTGCCAACTTTGGTACCGCAGACGAACAAGCCCCACACATGGATCCACCAGTGTCATTACATGTTTGTTATTTTTACTAACAACAATCAGCCATTGCATGCATGTTATTTTCACATACCACATATGGATCCACTAGTGTCATTGCATGTGTGTTCTTTTTACTAACAACAACTCTAGTCATTTCATGTGTGTTCTTTCCACATACCACATATGGATCCACCAGTGTCATTGAAATGTGTGTTCTCTTCAGAGACCACACATGGAGCCACCGGTGTCATTGCATGTGTGTTCTTTTTACTAACAACAACTGGAATCATTGCATGTGTGTTCTTTTCACATACCACATATGGATCCACCATTGTCATTGCATGTGTGTTCTTTTTACTAACAATAACTGGAGTCATTTCATGTGTGTACTTTTCACATACCAAATATGGATCCAGCAGTGTCATTGAAATGTGTGTTCTCTTCATAGACCACACAAGGATCCACCAGTGTCATTACATGTGTGTTCTTTTTACTAACAACAACTGGAGTCATTGCATGTGTCTTCTTTTCACATACCACATATGGATCCACCAGTGTCATTGCATGTGTGCTCTTTTCACAATCCACCGATGGATTTTTTACTAACAACAACCAGAGTCATTGAAATGTGTGTTCTCTTCAGAGACCACACATGGATCCACCAGTGTCATTGCATGTGTGTTCTTTTTACTAACAACAACTAGAGTCATTTCGTGTGTGTTCTTTTCACATACCACATATGGATCCACCAGTGTCATTGAAATGTGTGTTCTCTTAAGAGACCACACATGGATCCACCAGTGTCATTGCATGTGTGTTCTTGCTACTAACAACAACCGGAGTCATTCCATGTGTATTCTTTTCACATACCACATATGGATCCACTAGTGTCATTGCATGTGTGTTCTTTTCACAATCCACCTATGGATCCACTAGTGTCATTGCATGTGTGTTCTTTTTACTAACAACAACTAGAGTCATTTCATGACTATTCTTTTCACATACCACACATGGATCCACCAGTGTCGTTGAAATGTGTGTTCTCTTCAGAGACCACACATGGATCCACCAGTGTCATTACATGTGTGTTATTTTTAATAATAACAACTAGAGTCTTTGCATGTGTGTTCTTTTCACATACCACATATGGATCCACCAGTGTCATTGAATGTGTGCTCTTTTCACAATCCACCTATGGATCCACCAGTGTCATTGCATGTGTGTTCTTTTTACTAACAACAACCAGAGTCACTGCATGTGTGTTCTTTTTATGTACCACATATGGATCCACCAGTGTCATTGCATGTGTGTTCTTTTCACAATACACCTATGGATCCACCAGTATCATTGCAATTGTGTTCTTTTTACTAACAATAACTAGAGTCATTGCATGTGTGTTCTTTTCACATACCACATATGGATCCACCAGTGTCATTGCATGTGTTCTCTTTTCACAATCCACCTATGGATCCAGCAGTGTCATTTCATGTGTGTTCTTTTCACATACCACATATGGATACACCAGTGTCATTGAAATGTGTGTTCTCTTCAGAGATCACTCATGGATCCACTAGTGTAATTGCATTTGTGTTCTTTTTACTAACAACAACCAGAGTCAATGCATGTGTGTTCTTTTCACATACCACATATGGATCCACCTATGTCATTGCATGTGTGTTCTTTTTACTAACAACAACTAGAGTCATTTGATGTGTGTTCTTTTCACATACCACATATGGATCCACCAGTGTCATTGAAATGTGTGTTCTCTTTAGAGACCACACATGGATCCACCAGTGTCATTGCATGCGCGCTCTTTTTACTAACAACAACCAGAGTCATTGCATGTGTGTTCTCTTCAGAGACCACACATGGATCCACCAGTGTCATTGCATGTGTGTTCTTTTTACTAACAATAACCAGAGTCATTTCATGTGTGTTCTTTTCACAATCCACCTATGGATCCACCAGTGTCATTTCATGTGTGTTCTTTCATATGGATCCACCATTGTCATTGAAATGTGTGTTCTCTTTAGAGACCACACATGGATCCACCAGTGTCATTGCATGTGTGTTCTTTTTACTAACAACAACGAGAGTCATTGAAATGTGTGTTCTTTTTCACATACCACATATGGATCCACCAGTGTCATTGCATGTGTGTTCTTTTCACAATCCTCCTATGGATCCACCAGTGTCATTGCATGTGTGCTCTTTTTGCTAACAACACCCAGATTCATTGCATGTGTGTTCTCTTCAGAGACCACACATGGATCCACTAGTGTTATTGCATGTGTGTTCTTTTTACTAACAACAACCAGAGTCATTGAAATGTGTGTTCTCTTCAGTTACCACACATGGATCCTCCAGTGGCATTGCATGTGTGTTCTTTTTAGTAACAACAACCAGAGTCATTGCATGTGTGTTATTTTCACATACCACATATGGATCCACCAGTGTCATTGCATGTGTGTTCTTTTTACTAACAACAACTGGAGTCATTTCATGTGTGTTCTTTTCACATACCACATATGGATCCACCGGGGTCATTGAAATGTGTGTTCTCTTCAGAGACCACACATGGATCCACCAGTGTCAATGCATGTGTGTTCTTTTTACTAACAACAACCAGAGTCATTGAAATGTGTGTTCTTTTCACATACCACATATGGATCCACCAGTGTCATTGTGTGTGTGTTCTTTTTACTAACAACAACTGGAGTCAATTCATGTGTGTTCTTTTCACATACCACATATGGATCCACCGGTGTCATTGAAATGTGTGTTCTCTTCAGGGACCACACATGGATCCACCAGTGTCATTACATGTGTTTTCTTTTTACTAAAAACGACTGGAGTCATTGCATGTGTGTTCATTTCACATACCACATTTGGATCCACCAGTGTCATTGCATGTGTGCTCTTTTCACAATCCACCTATGGATCCACCAGTGTCATTACATGTGTGTTCTTTTTACTAACAACAACCAAAGTCATTGCATCTGTGTTCTTTTCACATACCACATATGGATCCACCAGTGTCATTGCATGTGTGTTCTTTTCACAATCCACCTATGGATCCACCAGTGTCATTGCATGCGTGCTCTTTTTACTAACAACAACCAGAGTCATTGCATGTGTGTTCTCTTCAGAGACCACACATGGATCCACCAGTGTCATTGCATGTGTGTTCTTTTTACTAACAAAACCAGAGTCATTTCATGTGTGTTCTTTTCACATACCACATATGGATCCACCAGTGTCATTGAAATATGTGTTCTCTTTAGAAACCACACATGGATCCACCAGTGTCATTGCATGTGTGTTCTTTTCACATACCACATATGGATCCACCAGTGTCATTGCATGTGTGTTCTTTTCACAATCCACCTATGGATCCACCAGTGTCATTGCATGTGTGCTCCCTTTACTAACAACAACTGGAGTCATTGCATGTGTGTTCTTTTCACATACCACATATGGATCCACCATTGTCATTGCATGTGTGTTCTTTTTACTAACAATAACTGGAGTCATTTCATGTGTGTTCTTTTCACATAGCACATATGGATCCACCAGTGTCATTGAAATGTGTGTTCTCTTCATAGACCACACAAGGATCCACCAGTGTCATTACATGTGTGTTCTTTTTACTAACAACAACTGGAGTCATTGCATGTGTGTTCTTTTCACATACCACATATGGATCCACCAGTGTCATTGCATGTGTGCTCTTTTCACAATCCACCGATGGATTTTTTACTAACAACAACCAGAGTCATTGAAATGTGTGTTCTCCACAGAGACCACACATGGATCCACCAGTGTCATTGCATGCGCGCTCTTTTTACTAACAACAACCAGAGTCATTGCATGTGTGTTCTCTTCAGAGACCACACATGGATCCACCAGTGTCATTGCATGTGTGTTCTTTTTACTAACAATAACCAGAGTCATTTCATGTGTGTTCTTTTCACAATCCACCTATGGATCCACCAGTGTCATTTCATGTGTGTTCTTTCATATGGATCCACCAGTGTCATTGAAATGTGTGTTCTCTTTAGAGACCACACATGGATCCACCAGTGTCATTGCATGTGTGTTCTTTTTACTAACAACAACGAGAGTCATTGAAATGTGTGTTCTTTTTCACATACCACATATGGATCCACCAGTGTCATTGCATGTGTGTTCTTTTCACAATCCTCCTATGGATCCACCAGTGTCATTGCATGTGTGCTCTTTTTGCTAACAACACCCAGATTCATTGCATGTGTGTTCTCTTCAGAGACCACACATGGATCCACTAGTGTTATTGCATGTGTGTTCTTTTTACTAACAACAACCAGAGTCATTGAAATGTGTGTTCTCTTCAGTTACCACACATGGATCCTCCAGTGGCATTGCATGTGTGTTCTTTTTAGTAACAACAACCAGAGTCATTGCATGTGTGTTATTTTCACATACCACATATGGATCCACCAGTGTCATTGCATGTGTGTTCTTTTTACTAACAACAACTGGAGTCATTTCATGTGTGTTCTTTTCACATACCACATATGGATCCACCGGGGTCATTGAAATGTGTGTTCTCTTCAGAGACCACACATGGATCCACCAGTGTCAATGCATGTGTGTTCTTTTTACTAACAACAACCAGAGTCATTGAAATGTGTGTTCTTTTCACATACCACATATGGATCCACCAGTGTCATTGTGTGTGTGTTCTTTTTACTAACAACAACTGGAGTCAATTCATGTGTGTTCTTTTCACATACCACATATGGATCCACCGGTGTCATTGAAATGTGTGTTCTCTTCAGGGACCACACATGGATCCACCAGTGTCATTACATGTGTTTTCTTTTTACTAAAAACGACTGGAGTCATTGCATGTGTGTTCATTTCACATACCACATTTGGATCCACCAGTGTCATTGCATGTGTGCTCTTTTCACAATCCACCTATGGATCCACCAGTGTCATTACATGTGTGTTCTTTTTACTAACAACAACCAAAGTCATTGCATCTGTGTTCTTTTCACATACCACATATGGATCCACCAGTGTCATTGCATGTGTGTTCTTTTCACAATCCACCTATGGATCCACCAGTGTCATTGCATGCGTGCTCTTTTTACTAACAACAACCAGAGTCATTGCATGTGTGTTCTCTTCAGAGACCACACATGGATCCACCAGTGTCATTGCATGTGTGTTCTTTTTACTAACAAAACCAGAGTCATTTCATGTGTGTTCTTTTCACATACCACATATGGATCCACCAGTGTCATTGAAATATGTGTTCTCTTTAGAAACCACACATGGATCCACCAGTGTCATTGCATGTGTGTTCTTTTCACATACCACATATGGATCCACCAGTGTCATTGCATGTGTGTTCTTTTCACAATCCACCTATGGATCCACCAGTGTCATTGCATGTGTTCTCCCTTTACTAACAACAACTGGAGTCATTGCATGTGTGTTCTTTTCACATACCACATATGGATCCACCATTGTCATTGCATGTGTGTTCTTTTTACTAACAATAACTGGAGTCATTTCATGTGTGTTCTTTTCACATAGCACATATGGATCCACCAGTGTCATTGAAATGTGTGTTCTCTTCATAGACCACACAAGGATCCACCAGTGTCATTACATGTGTGTTCTTTTTACTAACAACAACTGGAGTCATTGCATGTGTGTTCTTTTCACATACCACATATGGATCCACCAGTGTCATTGCATGTGTGCTCTTTTCACAATCCACCGATGGATTTTTTACTAACAACAACCAGAGTCATTGAAATGTGTGTTCTCTTTAGAGACCACACATGGATCCACCAGTGTCATTGCATGCGCGCTCTTTTTACTAACAACAACCAGAGTCATTGCATGTGTGTTCTCTTCAGAGACCACACATGGATCCACCAGTGTCATTGCATGTGTGTTCTTTTTACAAACAATAACCAGAGTCATTTCATGTGTGTTCTTTTCACAATCCACCTATGGATCCACCAGTGTCATTTCATGTGTGTTCTTTCATATGGATCCACCAGTGTCATTGAAATGTGTGTTCTCTTTAGAGACCACACATGGATCCACCAGTGTCATTGCATGTGTGTTCTTTTTACTAACAACAACGAGAGTCATTGAAATGTGTGTTCTTTTTCACATACCACATATGGATCCACCAGTGTCATTGCATGTGTGTTCTTTTCACAATCCTCCTATGGATCCACCAGTGTCATTGCATGTGTGCTCTTTTTGCTAACAACACCCAGATTCATTGCATGTGTGTTCTCTTCATAGACCACACATGGATCCACTAGTGTTATTGCATGTGTGTTCTTTTTACTAACAACAACCAGAGTCATTGAAATGTGTGTTCTCTTCAGTTACCACACATGGATCCTCCAGTGGCATTGCATGTGTGTTCTTTTTAGTAACAACAACCAGAGTCATTGCATGTGTGTTATTTTCACATACCACATATGGATCCACCAGTGTCATTGCATGTGTGTTCTTTTTACTAATAACAACTGGAGTCATTTCATGTGTGTTCTTTTCACATACCACATATGGATCCACCGGGGTCATTGAAATGTGTGTTCTCTTCAGAGACCACACATGGATCCACCAGTGTCAATGCATGTGTGTTCTTTTTACTAACAACAACCAGAGTCATTGAAATGTGTGTTCTTTTCACATACCACATATGGATCCACCAGTGTCATTGTGTGTGTGTTCTTTTTACTAACAACAACTGGAGTCAATTCATGTGTGTTCTTTTCACATACCACATATGGATCCACCGGTGTCATTGAAATGTGTGTTCTCTTCAGGGACCACACATGGATCCACCAGTGTCATTACATGTGTTTTCTTTTTACTAAAAACGACTGGAGTCATTGCATGTGTGTTCATTTCACATACCACATTTGGATCCACCAGTGTCATTGCATGTGTGCTCTTTTCACAATCCACCTATGGATCCACCAGTGTCATTACATGTGTGTTCTTTTTACTAACAACAACCAAAGTCATTGCATCTGTGTTCTTTTCACATACCACATATGGATCCACCAGTGTCATTGCATGTGTGTTCTTTTCACAATCCACCTATGGATCCACCAGTGTCATTGCATGCGTGCTCTTTTTACTAACAACAACCAGAGTCATTGCATGTGTGTTCTCTTCAGAGACCACACATGGATCCACCAGTGTCATTGCATGTGTGTTCTTTTTACTAACAAAACCAGAGTCATTTCATGTGTGTTCTTTTCACATACCACATATGGATCCACCAGTGTCATTGAAATATGTGTTCTCTTTAGAAACCACACATGGATCCACCAGTGTCATTGCATGTGTGTTCTTTTCACATACCACATATGGATCCACCAGTGTCATTGCATGTGTGTTCTTTTCACAATCCACCTATGGATCCACCAGTGTCATTGCATGTGTGCTCCCTTTACTAACAACAACTGGAGTCATTGCATGTGTGTTCTTTTCACATACCACATATGGATCCACCATTGTCATTGCATGTGTGTTCTTTTTACTAACAATAACTGGAGTCATTTCATGTGTGTTCTTTTCACATAGCACATATGGATCCACCAGTGTCATTGAAATGTGTGTTCTCTTCATAGACCACACAAGGATCCACCAGTGTCATTACATGTGTGTTCTTTTTACTAACAACAACTGGAGTCATTGCATGTGTGTTCTTTTCACATACCACATATGGATCCACCAGTGTCATTGCATGTGTGCTCTTTTCACAATCCACCGATGGATTTTTTACTAACAACAACCAGAGTCATTGAAATGTGTGTTCTCCACAGAGACCACACATGGATCCACCAGTGTCATTGCATGTGTGTTCTTTTTACTAACAACAACCAGAGTCATTGCATGTGTTTTATTTTCACATACCACATATGTATCCACCAGTGTCATTGCATGTATGTTCTTTTTACTAACAACAACTAGAGTCATTTCATGTGTGTTCTTTTCACATACCACATATGGATCCACCAGTGTCATTGAAATGTGTGTTCTCTTAAGAGACCACACATGGATCCACCAGTGTCATTGCATGTGTGTTCTTGTTACTAACAACAACCGGAGTCATTGCATGTGTATTCTTTTCACATACCACATATGGATCCACTAGTGTCATTGCATGTGTGTTCTTTTCACAATCCACCTATGGATCCACTAGTGTCATTGCATGTGTGTTCTTTTTACTAACAACAACTAGAGTCATTTCATGACTATTCTTTTCACATACCACACATGGATCCAGCAGTGTCGTTGAAATGTGTGTTCTCTTCAGAGACCACACATGGATCCACCAGTGTCATTACATGTGTGTTATTTTTAATAACAACAACTGGAGTCTTTGCATGTGTGTTCTTTTCACATACCACATATGGATCCACCAGTGTCATTGAATGTGTGCTCTTTTCACAATCCACCTATGGATCCACCGGTGTCATTGCATGTGTGTTCTTTTTACTAACAACAACCAGAGTCACTGCATGTGTGTTCTTTTTATGTACCACATATGGATCCACTAGTGTCATTGCATGTGTGTTCTTTTCACAATACACCTATGGATCCACCAGTATCATTGCATGTGTGTTCTTTTTACTAACAACAACTAGAGTCATTGCATGTGTGTTCTTTTCACATACCACATATGGATCCACCAGTGTCATTGCATGTGTTCTCTTTTCACAATCCACCTATGGATCCAGCAGTGTCATTTCATGTGTGTTTTTTCACATACCACATATGGATACACCAGTGTCATTGAAATGTGTGTTCTCTTCAGAGATCACTCATGGATCCACCAGTGTAATTGCATTTGTGTTCTTTTTACTAACAACAACCAGAGTCAATGCATGTGTGTTCTTTTCACATACCACATATGGATCCACCTATGTCATTGCATGTGTGTTCTTTTTACTAACAACAACTAGAGTCATTTGATGTGTGTTCTTTTCACATACCACATATGGATCCACCAGTGTCATTGAAATGTGTATTCTCTTTAGAGACCACACATGGATCCACCAGTGTCATTGCATGCGCGCTCTTTTTACTAACAACAACCAGAGTCATTGCATGTGTGTTCTCTTCAGAGAGCACACATGGATCCACCAGTGTCATTGCATGTGTGTTCTTTTTACTAACAATAACCAGAGTCATTTCATGTGTGTTCTTTTCACAATCCACCTATGGATCCACCAGTGTTATTTCATGTGTGTTCTTTCATATGGATCCACCAGTGTCATTGAAATGTGTGTTCTCTTCAGAGACCACACATGGATCCACCAGTGTCATTGCATGTGTGTTCTTTTTACTAACAACAACCAGAGTCATTGAAATGTGTGTTCTTTTTCACATACCACATATGGATCCACCAGTGTCATTGCATGTGTGTTCTTTTCACAATCCTCCTATGGATCCACCAGTGTCATTGCATGTGTGCTCTTTTTGCTAACAACACCTAGATTCATTGCATGTGTGTTCTTTAAACATACCACATATGGATCCACCAGTGTCATTCAATGTGTGCTCTTTTCACAATCCACCTATGGATCCACCAGTGTCATTGCATGTGTGTTCTTTTTACTAACAACAACCAGAGTCACTGCATGTGTGTTCTTTTTATGTACCACATATGGATCCACCAGTGTCATTGCATGTGTGTTCTTTTCACAATACACCTATGGATCCACCAGTATCATTGCATGTGTGTTCTTTTTACTAACAACAACTAGAGTCATTGCATGTGTGTTCTTTTCACATACCACATATGGATCCACCAGTGTCATTGCATGTGTTCTCTTTTCACAATCCACCTATGGATCCAGCAGTGTCATTTCATGTGTGTTATTTTCACATACCACATATGGATACACCAGTGTCATTGAAATGTGTGTTCTCTTCAGAGATCACTCATGGATCCACCAGTGTAATTGAATTTGTGTTCTTTTTACTAACAACAACCAGAGTCAATGCATGTGTGTTCTTTTCACATACCACATATGGATCCACCTATGTCATTGCATGTGTGTTCTTTTTATTAACAACAACTAGAGTCATTTGATGTGTGTTCTTTTCACATACCACATATGGATCCACCAGTGTCATTGAAATGTGTGTTCTCTTTAGAGACCACACATGGATCCACCAGTGTCATTGCATGCGCGCTCTTTTTACTAACAACAACCAGAGTCATTGCATGTGTGTTCTTTTCAGAGACCACACATGGATCCACCAGTGTCATTGCATGTGTGTTCTTTTTACTAACAATAACCAGAGTCATTTCATGTGTGTTCTTTTCACAATCCACCTATGGATCCACCAGTGTCATTTCATGTGTGTTCTTTCATATGGATCCACCAGTGTCATTGAAATGTGTGTTCTCTTTAGAGACCACACATGGATCCACCAGTGTCATTGCATGTGTGTTCTTTTTACTAACAACAACGAGAGTCATTGAAATGTGTGTTCTTTTTCACATACCACATATGGATCCACCAGTGTCATTGCATGTGTGTTCTTTTCACAATCCTCCTATGGATCCACCAGTGTCATTGCATGTATGCTCTTTTTGCTAACAACACCCAGATTCATTGCATGTGTGTTCTCTTCAGAGACCACACATGGATCCACCAGTGTTATTGCATGTGTGTTCTTTTTACTAGCAACAACCAGAGTCATTGAAATGTGTGTTCTCTTTAGTGACCACACATGGATCCTCCAGTGTCATTGCATGTGTGTTCTTTTTAGTAACAACAACCAGAGTCATTGCATGTGTGTTATTTTCACATACCACATATGGATCCACCAGTGTCATTGCATGTGTGTTCTTTTTACTAACAACAACTGGAGTCATTTCATGTGTGTTCTTTTCACATACCACATATGGATCCACCGGTGTCATTGAAATGTGTGTTCTCTTCAGAGACCACACATGGATCCACCAGTGTCAATGCATGTGTGTTCTTTTTACTAACAACAACCAGAGTCATGGAAATGTGTGTTCTTTTCACATACCACATATGGATCCACCAGTGTCATTGCGTGTGTGTTCTTTTTACTAACAACAACTGGAGTCATTTCATGTGTGTTCTTTTCACATACCACATATGGATCCACCGGTGTCATTGAAATGTGTGTTCTCTCCAGGGACCACACATGGATCCACCAGTGTCATTACATGTGTGCTCTTTTCGCAATCCACCTATGGATCCACCAGTGTCATTGCATGTGTGTTCTTTTTACTAACAACAACCAAAGTCATTGCATATGTGTTCTTTTCACATACCACATATGGATCCACCAGTGTCATTGCATGTGTGTTCTTTTCACAATCCACCTATGGATCCACCAGTGTTATTGCATGCGTGCTCTTTTTACTAACAACAACCAGAGTCATTGCATGTGTGTTCTCTTCAGAGACCACACATGGATCCACCAGTGTCATTGCATGTGTGTTCTTTTTACTAACAACAACTAGATTCATTTCATGTGTGTTCTTTTCACATACCACATATGGATCCACCAGTGTCATTGAAATATGTGTTCTCTTTAGAAACCACACATGGATCCACCAGTGTCATTGCATGTGTGTTCTTTTCACATACCACATATGGATCCACCAGTGTCATTGCATGTGTGTTCTTTTCACAATCCACCTATGGATCCACCAGTGTCATTGCATGTGTGCTCCCTTTACTAACAACAACCAGAGTCATTGCATGCGTGTTCTCTTCAGAGACCACACATGGATCCACCAGTGTCATTGCATGTGTGTTATTTTCACATACCACTTATGGATCCACCAGTGTCATTGCATGTGTGTTCTTTTTACTAACAACAACTAGATTCATTTCATGTGTGTTCTTTTCACATAACACATATGGATCCACCAGTGTCATTGAAATGTGTGTTCTCTTCTAAGACCACACATGGATCCACCATTGTCATTGCATGTGTGTTCTTTTTAATAACAACAACCTGAGTCATTGCATGTGTGTTCTTTTCAAATACCACATATGGATCCACCAGTGTCATTGACATGTGTGTTCTCTTCAGAGACCACACATGGATCCACCAGTGTCATTGAAATGTGTGTTCTCTTCAGAGACCACACATGGATCCACCAGTGTCATTGCATGTGTGTTCTTTTTACTAACAACAACGAGAGTCATTGCATCTGTGTTCTTTTCACATACCACATATGGATCCACTAGTGTCATTGAAATCTGTGTTCTCTTCAGAGACCACACATGGATCCGCCAGTGTCATTGCATGTGTGTTATTTTTACTAACAACAACCAGAGTCATTGAAATGTGTGTTCTTTTCACATACCACATATGGATCCACCAGTGTCATTGCATGTGTGTTCTTTTCACAATCCACCTATGGATCCACCAGTGTGATTGCATGTGTGCTCTTTTTACTAACAATAACCAGAGTCATTGCATGTGTGTTGTCTTCAGGGACCAAACATGGATCCACCAGTTTCATTGCATGTGTGTTCTTTTTACTAATGACAACCAGAGTCACTGAAATGTGTGTTCTCTTCAGAGACCACACATGGATCCACCAGTGTCATTGCATGTGTGTTCTTTTTACTAACAACAACCAGAGTCATTGCATGTGTGTTCTTTTCACATACCACATATGGATCCACCAGTGGGATTGCATGTGTGTTCTTTTCACAATCCACATATGGATCCACTAGTGTCATTGCATGTGTGCTCTTTTTAGTAACAACACCCAGAGTCATTGCATGTGTGTTCTCTTCAGAGACCACACATGGATCCACCAGTGTCATTGCATGTGTGTTCTTTTCACTAACACCAACCAGAGTCATTGAAATGTATGTTCTCTTCAGAGACCACACATGGATCCACCAGTGTCATTGCATGTGTGTTCTTGTTACTAACAAAAACCGGATCCACCAGTGTCATTTAAATGTGTGTTCTCTTTAGAGACCACACATGGATCCACCATTGTCATTGCATATATGTTCTTTTTACTAACAACAACCAGAGTCATTGCACGTGTGTTATTTTCACATACCACATATGGATCCACTAGTGTCATTGCATGTGTGTTCTTTTCTCAATCCACCTATGGATCCACCAGTGTCATTGCATGCGTGCTCTTTTTACTAACAACAACCAGAGTCATTGCATGTGTGTTCTCTTCAGAGACCACACATGGATCCACCAGTGTTATTTCATCTGTGTTCTTTTTACTAACAACAACCAGAGTCATTTCATGTGTGTTCTTTTCACATACCACATATGGATCCACCAGTGTCATTGAAATATGTGTTCTCTTTAGAAACCACATATGGATCCACCAGTGTCATTGCATGTGTGTTCTTTTCACAATCCACCTATGGATCCACCAGTGTCATTGCATGTGTGCTCCTTTTAGTAACACCAACCAGAGTCATTGAAATGTATGTTCTCTTCAAAGACCACACATGGATCCACCAGTGTCATTGCATGTGTGTTCTTGTTACTAACAACAACCGGATCCACCGGTGTCATTTAAATGTGTGTTCTCTTTAGAGACCACACATGGATCCACCATTGTCATTGCATGTATGTTCTTTTTACTAACAACAACCAGAGTCATTGCATGTGTGTTCTTTTCACATACCACATATGGATCCACCAGTGTCATTGCATGTGTGTTCTTTTCACAATCCACCTATGGATCCACCAGTGTTATTACATGTGTGCTCTTTTTACTAACAACAACTAGAGTCATTGCATGCGTGTTCTCTTCAGAGACCACACATGGATCCACCAGTGTCATTGCATGTGCGTTATTTTCACATACCACTTATGGATCCACCAGTGTCATTGCATGTGTGTTCTTTTTACTAACAACAACTAGAGTCATTTCATGTGTGTTCTTTTCATATACCACATATGGATCCACCAGTGTCATTGAAATGTGTGTTATCTTCTAAGACCACACATGGATCCACCAGTGCCATTGCATGTGTGTTCTTTTTACTAACAACAACCTGAGTCATTGCATGTGTGTTCTTTTCACGTACCACATATGGATCCACCAGTGTCATTGAAATGTGTGTTCTCTTCAGAGACCACACATGGATCCACCAGTGTCATTGCATGTGTGTTCTTTTTACTAACAACAACCAGAGTCATTGCATGTGTGTTCTTTTCACATAGCACATATGGATCCACCAGTGGCATTGCATGTGTGTTCTTTTTACTAACAACAACTAGAGTCATTTCATGTGTGTTCTTTTCACATACCACATATGGATCCACCAGTGTCATTGAAATATGTGTTCTCTTCAGAGACCACACATGGATCCGCCAGTGTCATTGCATGTGTGTTCTTTTTACTAACAACAACCAAAGTCATTGAAATGTGTGTTCTTTTCACATACCACATATGGATCCACCAGTGTCATTGCATGTGTGTTCTTTTCACAATCCACCTATGGATCCACCAGTGTGATTGCATGTGTGCTCTTTTTACTAACAACAACCAGAGTCATTGCATGTGTGTTGTCTTCAGGGACCACACATGGATCCACCAGTGTCATTGCATGTGTGTTCTTTTTACTAATGACAACCAGAGTCATTGAAATGTGTGTTCTCTTCAGAGACAACACATGGATCCACCAGTGTCATTGCATGTGTGTTCTTTTTACAAACAACAACCAGAGTCATTGCATGTGTGTTCTTTTCACATACCACATATGGATCCACCAGTGTCATTGCATGTGTGTTCTTTTCGCAATCCACCTATGGATCCACTAGTGTCATTGCATGTGTGCTCTTTTTAGTAACAACACCAAGAGTCATTGCAAGTGTGTTCTCTTCAGAGACCACACATGGATCCACCAGTGTCATTGCATGTGTGTTCTTTTCACTAACACCAACCAGAGTCATTGAAATGTATGTTCTCTTCAGAGACCACACATGGATCCACCAGTGTCATTGCATGTGTGTTCTTGTTACTAACAACAACCGGATCCACCAGTGTCATTTAAATGTGTGTTCTCTTTAGAGACCACACATGGATCCACCATTGTCATTGCATGTATGTTCTTTTTACTAACAACAACCAGAGTCATTGCATGTGTGTTATTTTCACATACCACATATGGATCCACCAGTGTCATTGCATGTGTGTTCTTTTCACAATCCACCTATGGATCCCCAGTGTGATTGCATGTGTGCTCTTTTTACTAACAACAACCAGTGTCATTGCATGTGTGTTGTCTTCAGGGACCACACATGGATCCACCAGTGTCATTGCATGTGTGTTATTTTTACTAACAACAACCAGAGTCATTTCATGTGTGTTCTTTTCACATACCACATATGGATCCACCAGTGTCATTGAAATATGTGTTCTCTTTAGAAACCACACATGGATCCACCAGTGTCATTGCATGTGTGTTCTTTTCACATACCACATATGGATCCACCAGTGTCATTGCATGTGTGTTCTTTTCACAATCCACCTATGGATCCACCAGTGTCATTGCATGTGTGCTGCTTTTAGTAACAACACCTAGAGTCATTGCATGTGTGTTCTCTTCAGAGACCACACATGGATCCACCAGTGTCATTGCATGTGTGTTCTTTTCACTAACACCAACCAGAGTCATTCAAATGTATGTTCTCTTCAGAGACCACACATGGATCCACCAGTGTCATTGCATGTGTGTTCTTGTTACTAACAACAACCGGATCCACCAGTGTCATTTAAATGTGTGTTCTCTTTAGAGACCACACATGGATCCACCATTGTCATTGCATGTATGTTCTTTTTACTAACAACAACTGGAGTCATTGCATGTGTGTTCATTTCACATACCGCATATTGATCCACTAGTGTCATGGCATGTGCGCTCTTTTCACCATCCACCTATGGATCCACCAGTGTCATTGCATGTGTTTTCTTTTCACATACCACATATGGATCCACCAGTGTCATTGCATGTGTGTTCTTTTCACAATCCACCTATGGATCCACCAGTGTCATTGCATGTGTGCTCTTTTTACTAACAACAACTAGAGTCATTGCATGCGTGTTCTCTTCAGAGACCACACATGGATCCACCTGTGTCATTGCATGTGTGCTCTTTTTACTAACAACAACTATAGTCATTGCATGCGTGTTCTCTTCAGAGACCACACATGGATCCACCAGTGTCATTGCATGTGCATTATTTTCACATACCACTTATGGATCCACCACTGTCATTGCATGTGTGTTCTTTTTACTAACAACAACTAGAGTCATTTCATGTGTGTTCTTTTCACATACCACATATGGATCCACCAGTGTCATTGAAATGTGTGTTCTCTTCTGAGACCACACATGGATCCACCAGTGTCATTACATGTGTGTTCTTTTTACTAACAACAACCTGAGTCATTGCATGTGTGTTCTTTTCACATACCACATATGGATCCACTAGTGTCATTGAAATGTGTGTTCTCTTCAGAGACCACACATGGATCCACCAGTGTCATTGCATGTGTTTTTTTTACTAACAACAACCAGAGTCATTGCATGTGTGTTCTTTTCACATAGCACATATGGATCCACCAGTGGCATTGCATGTGTGTTCTTTTTACTAACAACAACTAGAGTCATTTCATGTGTGTTCTTTTCACATACCACATATGGATCCACCAGTGTCATTGAAATATGTGTTCTCTTCAGAGACCACACATGGATCCGCCAGTGTCATTGCATGTGTGTTCTTTTTACTAACAACAACCAAAGTCATTGAAATGTGTGTTCTTTTCACATACCACATATGGATCCACCAGTGTCATTGCATGTGTGTTCTTTTCACAATCCACCTATGGATCCACCAGTGTCATTGCATGTGTGCTCTTTTTACTAACAACAACCAGAGTCATTGCATGTGTGTTGTCCTCAGGGACCACACATGGATCCACCAGTGTCATTGCATGTGTGTTCTTTTTACTAATGACAACCAGAGTCATTGAAATGTGTGTTCACTTCACAGACCACACATGGATCCACTAGTGTCACTGCATGTGTGTTCTTTTTACTAACAATAACCAAAGTCATTGCATGTGTGTTCTTTTCACATACCACATATGGATCCACCAGTATCATTGCATGTGTGTTCTTTTCACAATCCACCTATGGATCCACCAGTGTCATTGCATGTGTGCTCTTTTTAGTAACAACACCTAGAGTCATTGCATGTGAGTTCTCTTCAGGGACCACACATGGATCCACCAGTGTCATTGCATGTGTGTTCTTTTCACTAACACCAACGAGAGTCATTGAAATATATGTTCTCTTCAGAGACCACACATGGATCCACCAGTGTCATTGCATGTGTGTTCTTGTTACTAACAACAACCGGATCCACCAGTGTCATTTAAATGTGTGTTCTCTTTAGACACCACACATGGATCCACCATTGTCATTGCATGTATGTTCTTTTTACTAACAACAACCAGAGTCATTGCATGTGTGTTATTTTCACATACCACATATGGATCCACCAGTGTCATTGCATGTGTGTTCTTTTCACAATCCACCTATGGATCCACCAATGTCATTGCATGCGTGCTCTTTTAACTAACAACAACCAGAGTCATTGCATATGTGTTCTCTTCAGACACCACACATGGATCCACCAATGTCATTGCATGTGTGTTCTTTTTACTAACAACAACCAGAGTCATTTCATGTGTGTTCTTTTCACATACCACATATGGATCCACCCGTGTCATTGAAATATGTGTTCTCTTTAGAAACCACACATGGATCCACCAGTGCCATTGCATGTGTGTTCTTTTCACATACCACATATGGATCCACTAGTGTCATTGCATGTGTGTTCTTTTCACAATCCACCTATGGATCCACCAGTGTCATTGCATGTGTGCTCCTTTTAGTAAAAACACCCAGAGTCATTGCATGTGTGTTCTCTTCAAAGACCACACATGGATCCACCAGTGTCATTGCATGTGTGTTCTTTTCACTAACACCAACCAGAGTCATTGAAATGTATGTTCTCTTCAGAGACTACACATGGATCCACCAGTGTCATTGCATGTGTGTTCTTGTTACTAACAACAACCAGATCCAACAGTGTCATTTAAATGTGTGTTCTCTTTAGAGACCACACATGGATCCACCATTGTCATTGCATGTATGTTCTTTTTACTAACAACAGCTGGAGTCATTGCATGTGTGTTCATTTCACATACCGCATATGGATCCACTAGTGTCATGGCATGTGTGCTCTTTTCACCATCCACCTATGGATCCACCAGTGTCATTGCATGTGTGTTCTTTTCACATACCACATATGGATCCACCAGTGTCATTGCATGTGTGTTCTTTTCACAATCCACCTATGGATCCACCAGTGTCATTGCATGTGTGCTCTTTTTACTAACAACAACTAGATTCATTGCATGCGTGTTCTCTTCAGAGACCACACATGGATCCACCAGTGTCATTGCATGTGCGTTATTTTCACATACCACTTATGGATCCACCAGTGTCATTGCATGTGTGTTCTTTTTACTAACAACAACTAGAGTCATTTCATGTGTGTTCTTTTCACATACCACATATGGATCCACCAGTGTCATTGAAATGTGTGTTCTCTTCTGAGACCACACATGGATCCACCAGTGTCATTGCATGTGTGTTCTTTTTACTAACAACAACCTGAGTCATTGCATGTGTGTTCTTTTCACATACCACATATGGATCCACCAGTGTCATTGAAATGTGTGTTCTCTTCAGAGACCACACATGGATCCACCAGTGTCATTGCATGTGTGTTATTTTTACTAACAACAACCACAGTCATTGCATGTGTGTTCTTTTCACATAGCACATATGGATCCACCAGTGGCATTACATGTGTGTTCTTTTTACTAACAACAACTAGAGTCATTTCATGTGTGTTCTTTTCACATACCACATATGGATCCACCAGTGTCATTGAAATCTGTGTTCTCTTCAGATACCGCACATGGATCCGCTAGTGTCATTGCATGTGTGTTCTTTTTACTAACAACAACCAAAGTCATTGAAATGTGTGTTCTTTTCACATACCACATATGGATCCACTAGTGTCATTGCATGTGTGTTCTTTTCACAATACACCTATGGATCCACCAGTGTCATTGCATGTGTGCTCTTTTTACTAGCAACAACCAGAGTCATTGCATGTGTGTTCTCTTCAGGGACTACACATGGATCCACCAGTGTCATTGCATGTGTGTTCTTTTTACTAACAACAACCAGAGTCATTGCATGTGTGTTCTTTTCACATACCACATATGGATCCACCAGTCTCATTGCATGTGTGTTCTTTTCACAATCCACCTATGGATCCACCAGTGTCATTGCATGTGTGCTCTTTTTAGTAACAACACCAAGAGTCATTGCAAGTGTGTTCTCTTCAGAGACCACACATGGATCCACCAGTGTCATTGCATGTGTGTTCTTTTCACTAACACCAACCAGAGTCATTGAAATGTATGTTCTCTTCAGAGACCACACATGGATCCACCAGTGTCATTGCATGTGTGTTCTTGTTACTAACAACAACCGGATCCACCAGTGTCATTTAAATGTGTGTTCTCTTTAGAGACCACACATGGATCCACCATTGTCATTGCATGTATGTTCTTTTTACTAACAACAACCAGAGTCATTGCATGTGTGTTATTTTCACATACCACATATGGATCCACCAGTGTCATTGCATGTGTGTTCTTTTCACAATCCACCTATGGATCCACCAGTGTGATTGCATGTGTGCTCTTTTTACTAACAACAACCAGAGTCATTGCATGTGTGTTGTCTTCAGGGACCACACATGGATCCACCAGTGTCATTGCATGTGTGTTATTTTTACTAACAACAACCAGAGTCATTTCATGTGTGTTCTTTTCACATACCACATATGGATCCACCAGTGTCATTGAAATATGTGTTCTCTTTAGAAACCACACATGGATCCACCAGTGTCATTGCATGTGTGTTCTTTTCACATACCACATATGGATCCACCAGTGTCATTGCATGTGTGTTCTTTTCACAATCCACCTATGGATCCACCAGTGTCATTGCATGTGTGCTGCTTTTAGTAACAACACCTAGAGTCATTGCATGTGTGTTCTCTTCAGAGACCACACATGGATCCACCAGTGTCATTGCATGTGTGTTCTTTTCACTAACACCAACCAGAGTCATTCAAATGTATGTTCTCTTCAGAGACCACACATGGATCCACCAGTGTCATTGCATGTGTGTTCTTGTTACTAACAACAACCGGATCCACCAGTGTCATTTAAATGTGTGTTCTCTTTAGAGACCACACATGGATCCACCATTGTCATTGCATGTATGTTCTTTTTACTAACAACAACTGGAGTCATTGCATGTGTGTTCATTTCACATACCGCATATTGATCCACTAGTGTCATGGCATGTGTGCTCTTTTCACCATCCACCTATGGATCCACCAGTGTCATTGCATGTGTTTTCTTTTCACATACCACATATGGATCCACTAGTGTCATTGCATGTGTGTTCTTTTCACAATCCACCTATGGATCCACCAGTGTCATTGCATGTGTGCTCTTTTTACTAACAACAACTAGAGTCATTGCATGCGTGTTCTCTTCAGAGACCACACATGGATCCACCAGTGTCATTGCATGTGTGCTCTTTTTACTAACAACAACTATAGTCATTGCATGCGTGTTCTCTTCAGAGACCACACATGGATCCACCAGTGTCATTGCATGTGCATTATTTTCACATACCACTTATGGATCCACCAGTGTCATTGCATGTGTGTTCTTTTTACTAACAACAACTAGAGTCATTTCATGTGTGTTCTTTTCACATACCACATATGGATCCACCAGTGTCATTGAAATGTGTGTTCTCTTCTGAGACCACACATGGATCCACCAGTGTCATTACATGTGTGTTCTTTTTACTAACAACAACCTGAGTCATTGCATGTGTGTTCTTTTCACATACCACATATGGATCCACTAGTGTCATTGAAATGTGTGTTCTCTTCAGAGACCACACATGGATCCACCAGTGTCATTGCATGTGTTTTTTTTACTAACAACAACCAGAGTCATTGCATGTGTGTTCTTTTCACATAGCACATATGGATCCACCAGTGGCATTGCATGTGTGTTCTTTTTACTAACAACAACTAGAGTCATTTCATGTGTGTTCTTTTCACATACCACATATGGATCCACCAGTGTCATTGAAATATGTGTTCTCTTCAGAGACCACACATGGATCCGCCAGTGTCATTGCATGTGTGTTCTTTTTACTAACAACAACCAAAGTCATTGAAATGTGTGTTCTTTTCACATACCACATATGGATCCACCAGTGTCATTGCATGTGTGTTCTTTTCACAATCCACCTATGGATCCACCAGTGTCATTGCATGTGTGCTCTTTTTACTAACAACAACCAGAGTCATTGCATGTGTGTTGTCCTCAGGGACCACACATGGATCCACCAGTGTCATTGCATGTGTGTTCTTTTTACTAATGACAACCAGAGTCATTGAAATGTGTGTTCACTTCACAGACCACACATGGATCCACTAGTGTCATTGCATGTGTGTTCTTTTTACTAACAATAACCAAAGTCATTGCATGTGTGTTCTTTTCACATACCACATATGGATCCACCAGTATCATTGCATGTGTGTTCTTTTCACAATCCACCTATGGATCCACCAGTGTCATTGCATGTGTGCTCTTTTTAGTAACAACACCTAGAGTCATTGCATGTGAGTTCTCTTCAGGGACCACACATGGATCCACCAGTGTCATTGCATGTGTGTTCTTTTCACTAACACCAACCAGAGTCATTGAAATGTATGTTCTCTTCAGAGACCACACATGGATCCACCAGTGTCATTGCATGTGTGTTCTTGTTACTAACAAAAACCGGATCCACCAGTGTCATTTAAATGTGTGTTCTCTTTAGAGACCACACATGGATCCACCATTGTCATTGCATGTATGTTCTTTTTACTAACAACAACCAGAGTCATTGCATGTGTGTTATTTTCACATACCACATATGGATCCACCAGTGTCATTGCATGTGTGTTCTTTTCACAATCCACCTATGGATCCACCAATGTCATTGCATGCGTGCTCTTTTTACTAACAACAACCAGAGTCATTGCATATGTGTTCTCTTCAGACACCACACATGGATCCACCAATGTCATTGCATGTGTGTTCTTTTTACTAACAACAACCAGAGTCATTTCATGTGTGTTCTTTTCACATACCACATATGGATCCACCCGTGTCATTGAAATATGTGTTCTCTTTAGAAACCACACATGGATCCACCAGTGCCATTGCATGTGTGTTCTTTTCACATACCACATATGGATCCACTAGTGTCATTGCATGTGTGTTCTTTTCACAATCCACCTATGGATCCACCAGTGTCATTGCATGTGTGCTCCTTTTAGTAAAAACACCCAGAGTCATTGCATGTGTGTTGTCTTCAAAGACCACACATGGATCCACCAGTGTCATTGCATGTGTGTTCTTTTCACTAACACCAACCAGAGTCATTGAAATGTATGTTCTCTTCAGAGACTACACATGGATCCACCAGTGTCATTGCATGTGTGTTCTTGTTACTAACAACAACCAGATCCACCAGTGTCATTTAAATGTGTGTTCTCTTTAGAGACCACACATGGATCCACCATTGTCATTGCATGTATGTTCTTTTTACTAACAACAGCTGGAGTCATTGCATGTGTGTTAATTTCACATACCGCATATGGATCCACTAGTGTCATGGCATGTGTGCTCTTTTCACCATCCACCTATGGATCCACCAGTGTCATTGCATGTGTGTTCTTTTCACATACCACATATGGATCCACCAGTGTCATTGCATGTGTGTTCTTTTCACAATCCACCTATGGATCCACCAGTGTCATTGCATGTGTGCTCTTTTTACTAACAACAACTAGATTCATTGCATGCGTGTTCTCTTCAGAGACCACACATGGATCCACCAGTGTCATTGCATGTGCGTTATTTTCACATACCACTTATGGATCCACCAGTGTCATTGCATGTGTGTTCTTTTTACTAACAACAACTAGAGTCATTTCATGTGTGTTCTTTTCACATACCACATATGGATCCACCAGTGTCATTGAAATGTGTGTTCTCTTCTGAGACCACACATGGATCCACCAGTGTCATTGCATGTGTGTTCTTTTTACTAACAACAACCTGAGTCATTGCATGTGTGTTCTTTTCACATACCACATATGGATCCACCAGTGTCATTGAAATGTGTGTTCTCTTCAGAGACCACACATGGATCCACCAGTGTCATTGCATGTGTGTTATTTTTACTAACAACAACCACAGTCATTGCATGTGTGTTCTTTTCACATAGCACATATGGATCCACCAGTGGCATTACATGTGTGTTCTTTTTACTAACAACAACTAGAGTCATTTCATGTGTGTTCTTTTCACATACCACATATGGATCCACCAGTGTCATTGAAATCTGTGTTCTCTTCAGATACCGCACATGGATCCGCTAGTGTCATTTCATGTGTGTTCTTTTTACTAACAACAACCAAAGTCATTGAAATGTGTGTTCTTTTCACATACCACATATGGATCCACTAGTGTCATTGCATGTGTGTTCTTTTCACAATACACCTATGGATCCACCAGTGTCATTGCATGTGTGCTCTTTTTACTAGCAACAACCAGAGTCATTGCATGTGTGTTCTCTTCAGGGACCACACATGGATCCACCAGTGTCATTGCATGTGTGTTCTTTTTACTAACAACAACCAGAGTCATTGCATGTGTGTTCTTTTCACATACCACATATGGATCCACCAGTCTCATTGCATGTGTGTTCTTTTCACAATCCACCTATGGATCCACCAGTGTCATTGCATGTGTGCTCTTTTTAGTAACAACACCCAGAGTCATTGCATGTGTGTTCTCTTCAGAGACCACACATGGATCCACAAGTGTCATTGCATGTGTGTTCTTTTCACTAACACCAACCAGAGTCATTGAAATGTATGTTCTCTTCAGAGACCACACATGTATCCACCAGTGTCATTGCATGTGTGTTCTTGTTACTAACAACAACCGGATCCACCAGTGTCATTTAAATGTGTGTTCTCTTTAGAGACGACACATGGATCCACCATTGTCATTGCATGTATGTTCTTTTTACTAACAACAACCAGAGTCATTGCATGTGTGTTATTTTCACATACCACATATGGATCCACCAGTGTCATTGCATGTGTGTTCTTTTCACAATCCACCTATGGAGCCACCAGTGTCATTGCATGCGTGCTCTTTTTACTAACAACAACCAGAGTCATTGAAATGTGTGTTCTTTTCACATACCACATATGGATCCACCAGTGTCATTCCATGTGTGTTCTTTTCACAATCCTCCTATGGATCCACCAGTGTCATTGCATGTGTGCTCTTTTTACTAACAACAACCAGAGTCATTGCATGTGTCTTCTCTTCAGAGACCACACATGGATCCACCAGTGTCATTGCATGTGTGTTCTTTTTACTAACAACAACCAGAGTCATTGAAATGTGTGTTGTCTTCAGAGACCACACATGGATCCACCAGTGTCATTGCATGTGTGTTCTTTTTACTACAACAATCAGAGTCATTGCATGTGTGTTATTTTCACATACCACATATGGATCCACCAGTGTCATTGCATGTGTGTTCTTTTCACAATCCACCTATGGATCCACCAGTGTCATTGCATGTGTGTTCTTGTTACTAACAACAACCGGATCCACCAGTGTCATTTAAATGTGTGTTCTCTTTAGAGACCACACATGGATCCACCATTGTCATTGCATGTATGTTCTTTTTACTAACAACAACCAGAGTCATTGGATGTGTGTTATTTTCACATACCACATATGGATCCACCAGTGTCATTGCATGTGTGTTCTTTTCACAATCCACCTATGGATCCACCAGTGTGATTGCATGTGTGCTCTTTTTACTAACAACAACCAGAGTCATTGCATGTGTGTTGTCTTCAGGGACCACACATGGATCCACCAGTGTCATTGCATGTGTGTTATTTTTACTAACAACAACCAGAGTCATTTCATGTGTGTTCTTTTCACATACCACATATGGATCCACCAGTGTCATTGAAATATGTGTTCTCTTTAGAAACCACACATGGATCCACCAGTGTCATTGCATGTGTGTTCTTTTCACATACCACATATGGATCCACCAGTGTCATTGCATGTGTGTTCTTTTCACAATCCACCTATGGATCCACCAGTGTCATTGCATGTGTGCTGCTTTTAGTAACAACACCTAGAGTCATTGCATGTGTGTTCTCTTCAGAGACCACACATGGATCCACCAGTGTCATTGCATGTGTGTTCTTTTCACTAACACCAACCAGAGTCATTCAAATGTATGTTCTCTTCAGAGACCACACATGGATCCACCAGTGTCATTGCATGTGTGTTCTTGTTACTAACAACAACCGGATCCACCAGTGTCATTTAAATGTGTGTTCTCTTTAGAGACCACACATGGATCCACCATTGTCATTGCATGTATGTTCTTTTTACTAACAACAACTGGAGTCATTGCATGTGTGTTCATTTCACATACCGCATATTGATCCACTAGTGTCATGGCATGTGTGCTCTTTTCACCATCCACCTATGGATCCACCAGTGTCATTGCATGTGTTTTCTTTTCACATACCACATATGGATCCACTAGTGTCATTGCATGTGTGTTCTTTTCACAATCCACATATGGATCCACCAGTGTCATTGCATGTGTGGTCTTTTTACTAACAACAACTAGAGTCATTGCATGCGTGTTCTCTTCAGAGACCACACATGGATCCACCAGTGTCATTGCATGTGTGCTCTTTTTACTAACAACAACTATAGTCA
Organism: Avena sativa; assembly: GCA_916181665.1. Taxonomy (NCBI): domain Eukaryota; kingdom Viridiplantae; phylum Streptophyta; class Magnoliopsida; order Poales; family Poaceae; genus Avena; species Avena sativa. The sequence continues at coordinate 203,987,185 of OV702290.1, forward strand.
TTGCATGCGTGTTCTCTTCAGAGACCACACATGGATCCACCAGTGTCATTGCATGTGCATTATTTTCACATACCACTTATGGATCCACCAGTGTCATTGCATGTGTGTTCTTTTTACTAACAACAACTAGAGTCATTTCATGTGTGTTCTTTTCACATACCACATATGGATCCACCAGTGTCATTGAAATGTGTGTTCTCTTCTGAGACCACACATGGATCCACCAGTGTCATTACATGTGTGTTCTTTTTACTAACAACAACCTGAGTCATTGCATGTGTGTTCTTTTCACATACCACATATGGATCCACTAGTGTCATTGAAATGTGTGTTCTCTTCAGAGACCACACATGGATCCACCAGTGTCATTGCATGTGTTTTTTTTACTAACAACAACCAGAGTCATTGCATGTGTGTTCTTTTCACATAGCACATATGGATCCACCAGTGGCATTGCATGTGTGTTCTTTTTACTAACAACAACTAGAGTCATTTCATGTGTGTTCTTTTCACATACCACATATGGATCCACCAGTGTCATTGAAATATGTGTTCTCTTCAGAGACCACACATGGATCCGCCAGTGTCATTGCATGTGTGTTCTTTTTACTAAAAACAACCAAAGTCATTGAAATGTGTGTTCTTTTCACATACCACATATGGATCCACCAGTGTCATTGCATGTGTGTTCTTTTCACAATCCACCTATGGATCCACCAGTGTCATTGCATGTGTGCTCTTTTTACTAACAACAACCAGAGTCATTGCATGTGTGTTGTCCTCAGGGACCACACATGGATCCACCAGTGTCATTGCATGTGTGTTCTTTTTACTAATGACAACCAGAGTCATTGAAATGTGTGTTCACTTCACAGACCACACATGGATCCACTAGTGTCATTGCATGTGTGTTCTTTTTACTAACAATAACCAAAGTCATTGCATGTGTGTTCTTTTCACATACCACATATGGATCCACCAGTATCATTGCATGTGTGTTCTTTTCACAATCCACCTATGGATCCACCAGTGTCATTGCATGTGTGCTCTTTTTAGTAACAACACCTAGAGTCATTGCATGTGAGTTCTCTTCAGGGACCACACATGGATCCACCAGTGTCATTGCATGTGTGTTCTTTTCACTAACACCAACGAGAGTCATTGAAATATATGTTCTCTTTAGAGACCACACATGGATCCACCAGTGTCATTGCATGTGTGTTCTTGTTACTAACAACAACCGGATCCACCAGTGTCATTTAAATGTGTGTTCTCTTTAGACACCACACATGGATCCACCATTGTCATTGCATGTATGTTCTTTTTACTAACAACAACCAGAGTCATTGCATGTGTGTTATTTTCACATACCACATATGGATCCACCAGTGTCATTGCATGTGTGTTCTTTTCACAATCCACCTATGGATCCACCAATGTCATTGCATGCGTGCTCTTTTTACTAACAACAACCAGAGTCATTGCATATGTGTTCTCTTCAGACACCACACATGGATCCACCAATGTCATTGCATGTGTGTTCTTTTTACTAACAACAACCAGAGTCATTTCATGTGTGTTCTTTTCACATACCACATATGGATCCACCCGTGTCATTGCATGTGTGTTCTCTTTAGAAACCACACATGGATCCACCAGTGCCATTGCATGTGTGTTCTTTTCACATACCACATATGGATCCACTAGTGTCATTGCATGTGTGTTCTTTTCACAATCCACCTATGGATCCACCAGTGTCATTGCATGTGTGCTCCTTTTAGTAAAAACACCCAGAGTCATTGCATGTGTGTTGTCTTCAAAGACCACACATGGATCCACCAGTGTCATTGCATGTGTGTTCTTTTCACTAACACCAACCAGAGTCATTGAAATGTATGTTCTCTTCAGAGACTACACATGGATCCACCAGTGTCATTGCATGTGTGTTCTTGTTACTAACAACAACCAGATCCACCAGTGTCATTTAAATGTGTGTTCTCTTTAGAGACCACACATGGATCCACCATTGTCATTGCATGTATGTTCTTTTTACTAACAACAGCTGGAGTCATTGCATGTGTGTTAATTTCACATACCGCATATGGATCCACTAGTGTCATGGCATGTGTGCTCTTTTCACCATCCACCTATGGATCCACCAGTGTCATTGCATGTGTGTTCTTTTCACATACCACATATGGATCCACCAGTGTCATTGCATGTGTGTTCTTTTCACAATCCACCTATGGATCCACCAGTGTCATTGCATGTGTGCTCTTTTTACTAACAACAACTAGATTCATTGCATGCGTGTTCTCTTCAGAGACCACACATGGATCCACCAGTGTCATTGCATGTGCGTTATTTTCACATACCACTTATGGATCCACCAGTGTCATTGCATGTGTGTTCTTTTTACTAACAACAACTAGAGTCATTTCATGTGTGTTCTTTTCACATACCACATATGGATCCACCAGTGTCATTGAAATGTGTGTTCTCTTCTGAGACCACACATGGATCCACCAGTGTCATTGCATGTGTGTTCTTTTTACTAACAACAACCTGAGTCATTGCATGTGTGTTCTTTTCACATACCACATATGGATCCACCAGTGTCATTGAAATGTGTGTTCTCTTCAGAGACCACACATGGATCCACCAGTGTCATTGCATGTGTGTTATTTTTACTAACAACAACCACAGTCATTGCATGTGTGTTCTTTTCACATAGCACATATGGATCCACCAGTGGCATTACATGTGTGTTCTTTTTACTAACAACAACTAGAGTCATTTCATGTGTGTTCTTTTCACATACCACATATGGATCCACCAGTGTCATTGAAATCTGTGTTCTCTTCAGATACCGCACATGGATCCGCTAGTGAATTTTGATGTGTGTTCTTTTTACTAACAACAACCAAAGTCATTGAAATGTGTGTTCTTTTCACATACCACATATGGATCCACTAGTGTCATTGCATGTGTGTTCTTTTCACAATACACCTATGGATCCACCAGTGTCATTGCATGTGTGCTCTTTTTACTAGCAACAACCAGAGTCATTGCATGTGTGTTCTCTTCAGGGACCACACATGGATCCACCAGTGTCATTGCATGTGTGTTCTTTTTACTAACAACAACCAGAGTCATTGCATGTGTGTTCTTTTCACATACCACATATGGATCCACCAGTCTCATTGCATGTGTGTTCTTTTCACAATCCACCTATGGATCCACCAGTGTCATTGCATGTGTGCTCTTTTTAGTAACAACACCCAGAGTCATTGCATGTGTGTTCTCTTCAGAGACCACACATGGATCCACAAGTGTCATTGCATGTGTGTTCTTTTCACTAACACCAACCAGAGTCATTGAAATGTATGTTCTCTTCAGAGACCACACATGTATCCACCAGTGTCATTGCATGTGTGTTCTTGTTACTAACAACAACCGGATCCACCAGTGTCATTTAAATGTGTGTTCTCTTTAGAGACCACACATGGATCCACCATTGTCATTGCATGTATGTTCTTTTTACTAACAACAACCAGAGTCATTGCATGTGTGTTATTTTCACATACCACATATGGATCCACCAGTGTCATTGCATGTGTGTTCTTTTCACAATCCACCTATGGAGCCACCAGTGTCATTGCATGCGTGCTCCTTTTACTAACAACAACCAGAGTCATTGAAATGTGTGTTCTTTTCACATACCACATATGGATCCACCAGTGTCATTCCATGTGTGTTCTTTTCACAATCCTCCTATGGATCCACCAGTGTCATTGCATGTGTGCTCTTTTTACTAACAACAACCAGAGTCATTGCATGTGTCTTCTCTTCAGAGACCACACATGGATCCACCAGTGTCATTGCATGTGTGTTCTTTTTACTAACAACAACCAGAGTCATTGAAATGTGTGTTGTCTTCAGAGACCACACATGGATCCACCAGTGTCATTGCATGTGTGTTCTTTTTACTACAACAATCAGAGTCATTGCATGTGTGTTATTTTCACATACCACATATGGATCCACCAGTGTCATTGCATGTGTGTTCTTTTCACAATCCACCTATGGATCCACCAGTGTCATTGCATGTGTGCTCTTTTTACTAACAACAACTAGAGTCATTGCATGCGTGTTCTCTTCAGAGACCACACATGGATCCACCAGTGTCATTGCATGTGCGTTATTTTCACATACCACTTATGGATCCACCAGTGTCATTGCATGTGTGTTCTTTTTACTAACAACAACTAGAGTCATTTCATGTGTGTTCTTTTCACATACCACATATGGATCCACCAGTGTCATTGAAATGTGTGTTCTCTTCTGAGACCACACATGGATCCACCAGTGTCATTGCATGTGTGTTCTTTTTACTAACAACAACCTGAGTCATTGCATGTGTGTTCTTTTCACATACCACATATGGATCCACCAGTCTCATTGCATGTGTGTTCTTTTCACAATCCACCTATGGATCCACCAGTGTCATTGCATGTGTGCTCTTTTTAGTAACAACACCCAGAGTCATTGCATGTGTGTTCTCTTCAGAGACCACACATGGATCCACAAGTGTCATTGCATGTGTGTTCTTTTCACTAACACCAACCAGAGTCATTGAAATGTATGTTCTCTTCAGAGACCACACATGTATCCACCAGTGTCATTGCATGTGTGTTCTTGTTACTAACAACAACCGGATCCACCAGTGTCATTTAAATGTGTGTTCTCTTTAGAGACCACACATGGATCCACCATTGTCATTGCATGTATGTTCTTTTTACTAACAACAACCAGAGTCATTGCATGTGTGTTATTTTCACATACCACATATGGATCCACCAGTGTCATTGCATGTGTGTTCTTTTCACAATCCACCTATGGAGCGACCAGTGTCATTACATGCGTGCTCTTTTTACTAACAACAACCAGAGTCATTGAAATGTGTGTTCTTTTCACATACAACATATGGATCCACCAGTGTCATTCCATGTGTGTTCTTTTCACAATCCTCCTATGGATCCACCAGTGTCATTGCATGTGTGCTCTTTTTACTAACAACAACCAGAGTCATTGCATGTGTCTTCTCTTCAGAGACCACACATGGATCCACCAGTGTCATTGCATGTGTGTTCTTTTTACTAACAACAACCAGAGTCATTGAAATGTGTGTTGTCTTCAGAGACCACACATGGATCCACCAGTGTCATTGCATGTGTGTTCTTTTTACTACAACAATCAGAGTCATTGCATGTGTGTTATTTTCACATACCACATATGGATCCACCAGTGTCATTGCATGTGTGTTCTTTTCACAATCCACCTATGGAGCCACCAGTGTCATTGCATGCGTGCTCCTTTTACTAACAACAACCAGAGTCATTGAAATGTGTGTTCTTTTCACATACCACATATGGATCCACCAGTGTCATTCCATGTGTGTTCTTTTCACAATCCTCCTATGGATCCACCAGTGTCATTGCATGTGTGCTCTTTTTACTAACAACAACCAGAGTCATTGCATGTGTCTTCTCTTCAGAGACCACACATGGATCCACCAGTGTCATTGCATGTGTGTTCTTTTTACTAACAACAACCAGAGTCATTGAAATGTGTGTTGTCTTCAGAGACCACACATGGATCCACCAGTGTCATTGCATGTGTGTTCTTTTTACTACAACAATCAGAGTCATTGCATGTGTGTTATTTTCACATACCACATATGGATCCACCAGTGTCATTGCATGTGTGTTCTTTTCACAATCCACCTATGGATCCACCAGTGTCATTGCATGTGTGCTCTTTTTACTAACAACAACTAGAGTCATTGCATGCGTGTTCTCTTCAGAGACCACACATGGATCCACCAGTGTCATTGCATGTGCGTTATTTTCACATACCACTTATGGATCCACCAGTGTCATTGCATGTGTGTTCTTTTTACTAACAACAACTAGAGTCATTTCATGTGTGTTCTTTTCACATACCACATATGGATCCACCAGTGTCATTGAAATGTGTGTTCTCTTCTGAGACCACACATGGATCCACCAGTGTCATTGCATGTGTGTTCTTTTTACTAACAACAACCTGAGTCATTGCATGTGTGTTCTTTTCACATACCACATATGGATCCACCAGTCTCATTGCATGTGTGTTCTTTTCACAATCCACCTATGGATCCACCAGTGTCATTGCATGTGTGCTCTTTTTAGTAACAACACCCAGAGTCATTGCATGTGTGTTCTCTTCAGAGACCACACATGGATCCACAAGTGTCATTGCATGTGTGTTCTTTTCACTAACACCAACCAGAGTCATTGAAATGTATGTTCTCTTCAGAGACCACACATGTATCCACCAGTGTCATTGCATGTGTGTTCTTGTTACTAACAACAACCGGATCCACCAGTGTCATTTAAATGTGTGTTCTCTTTAGAGACCACACATGGATCCACCATTGTCATTGCATGTATGTTCTTTTTACTAACAACAACCAGAGTCATTGCATGTGTGTTATTTTCACATACCACATATGGATCCACCAGTGTCATTGCATGTGTGTTCTTTTCACAATCCACCTATGGAGCGACCAGTGTCATTACATGCGTGCTCTTTTTACTAACAACAACCAGAGTCATTGAAATGTGTGTTCTTTTCACATACAACATATGGATCCACCAGTGTCATTCCATGTGTGTTCTTTTCACAATCCTCCTATGGATCCACCAGTGTCATTGCATGTGTGCTCTTTTTACTAACAACAACCAGAGTCATTGCATGTGTCTTCTCTTCAGAGACCACACATGGATCCACCAGTGTCATTGCATGTGTGTTCTTTTTACTAACAACAACCAGAGTCATTGAAATGTGTGTTGTCTTCAGAGACCACACATGGATCCACCAGTGTCATTGCATGTGTGTTCTTTTTACTACAACAATCAGAGTCATTGCATGTGTGTTATTTTCACATACCACATATGGATCCACCAGTGTCATTGCATGTGTGTTCTTTTCACAATCCCCCTATGGATCCACCAGTGTCATTGCATGTGTGCTCTTTTTACTAACAACAACTAGAGTCATTGCATGCGTGTTCTCTTCAGAGACCACACATGGATCCACCAGTGTCATTGCATGTGCGTTATTTTCACATACCACTTATGGATCCACCAGTGTCATTGCATGTGTGTTCTTTTTACTAACAACAACTAGAGTCATTTCATGTGTGTTCTTTTCACATACCACATATGGATCCACCAGTGTCATTGAAATGTGTGTTCTCTTCTGAGACCACACATGGATCCACCAGTGTCATTGCATGTGTGTTCTTTTTACTAACAACAACCTGAGTCATTGCATGTGTGTTCTTTTCACATACCACATATGGATCCACCAGTGTCATTGAAATGTGTGTTCTCTTCAGAGACCACACATGGATCCACCAGTGTCATTGCATGTGTGTTCTTTTTACTAACAACAACCAGAGTCATTGCATGTGTGTTCTTTTCACATAGCACATATGGATCCACCAGTGGCATTACATGTGTGTTCTTTTTACTAACAACAACTAGAGTCATTTCATGTGTGTTCTTTTCACATACCACATATGGATCCACCAGTGTCATTGAAATCTGTGTTCTCTTCAGAGACCGCACATGGATCCGCCAGTGTCATTGCATGTGTGTTCTTTTTACTAACAACAACCAAAGTCATTGAAATGTGTGTTCTTTTCACATACCACATATGGATCCACTAGTGTCATTGCATGTGTGTTCTTTTCACAATCCACCTATGGATCCACCAGTGTCATTGCATGTGTGCTCTTTTTAGTAACAACACCCAGAGTCATTGCATGTGTGTTCTCTTCAGAGACCACACATGGATCCACAAGTGTCATTGCATGTGTGTTCTTTTCACTAACACCAACCAGAGTCATTGAAATGTATGTTCTCTTCAGAGACCAGACATGTATCCACCAGTGTCATTGCATGTGTGTTCTTGTTACTAACAACAACCGGATCCACAAGTGTCATTTAAATGTGTGTTCTCTTTAGAGACCATACATGGATCCACCATTGTCATTGCATGTATGTTCTTTTTACTAACAACAACCAGAGTCATTGCATGTGTGTTATTTTCACATACCACATATGGATCCATCAGTGTCATTGCATGTGTATTCTTTTCACAATCCACCTATGGATCCACCAGTGTCATTGCATGCGTGCTCTTTTTACTAACAACAACCAGAGTCATTGAAATGTGTGTTCTTTTCACATACCACATATGGATCCACCAGTGTCATTCCATGTGTGTTCTTTTCACAATCCTCCTATGGATCCACCAGTGTCATTGCATGTGTGCTCTTTTTACTAACAACAACCAGAGTCATTGCATGTGTCTTCTCTTCAAAGACCACACATGGATCCACCAGTGTCATTGCATGTGTGTTCTTTTTACTAACAACAACCAGAGTCATTGAAATGTGTGTTCTCTTCAGAGACCACACATGGATCCACCAGTGTCATTGCATGTGTGTTCTTTTTACTACAACAATCAGAGTCATTGCATGTGTGTTATTTTCACATACCACATATGGATCCACCAGTGTCATTGCATGTGTGTTCTTTTCACAATCCACCTATGGATCCACCAGTGTCATTGCATGTGTGCTCTTTTTACTAACAACAACTAGATTCATTGCATGCGTGTTCTCTTCAGAGACCACACATGGATCCACCAGTGTCATTGCATGTGCGTTATTTTCACATACCACTTATGGATCCACCAGTGTCATTGCATGTGTGTTCTTTTTACTAACAACAACTAGAGTCATTTCATGTGTGTTCTTTTCACATACCACATATGGATCCACCAGTGTCATTGAAATGTGTGTTCTCTTCTGAGACCACACATGGATCCACTAGTGTCATTGCATGTGTGTTCTTTTTACTAACAACAACCTGAGTCATTGCATGTGTGTTCTTTTCACATACCACATATGGATCCACCAGTGTCATTGAAATGTGTGTTCTCTTCAGAGACCACACATGGATCCACCAGTGTCATTGCATGTGTGTTCTTTTTACTAACAACAACCAGAGTCATTGCATGTGTGTTCTTTTCACATAGCACATATGGATCCACCAGTGGCATTACATGTGTGTTCTTTTTACTAACAACAACTAGAGTCATTTCATGTGTGTTCTTTTCACATACCACATATGGATCCACCAGTGTCATTGAAATCTGTGTTCTCTTCAGAGACCGCACATGGATCCGCCAGTGTCATTGCATGTGTGTTCTTTTTACTAACAACAACCAAAGTCATTGAAATGTGTGTTCTTTTCACATACCACATATGGATCCACTAGTGTCATTGCATGTGTGTTCTTTTCACAATCCACCTATGGATCCACCAGTGTCATTGCATGTGTGCTCTTTTTAGTAACAACACCCAGAGTCATTGCATGTGTGTTCTCTTCAGAGACCACACATGGATCCACAAGTGTCATTGCATGTGTGTTCTTTTCACTAACACCAACCAGAGTCATTGAAATGTATGTTCTCTTCAGAGACCACACATGTATCCACCAGTGTCATTGCATGTGTGTTCTTGTTACTAACAACAACCGGATCCACCAGTGTCATTTAAATGTGTGTTCTCTTTAGAGACCACACATGGATCCACCATTGTCATTGCATGTATGTTCTTTTTACTAACAACAACCAGAGTCATTGCATGTGTGTTATTTTCACATACCACATATGGATCCACCAGTGTCATTGCATGTGTGTTCTTTCAACAATCCACCTATGGATCCACCAGTGTCATTGCATGCGTGCTCTTTTTACTAACAACAACTAGAGTCATTGAAATGTGTGTTCTTTTCACATACCACATATGGATCCACCAGTGTCATTCCATGTGTGTTCTTTTCACAATCCTCCTATGGATCCAACAGTGTCATTGGATGTGTGCTCTTTTTACTAACAACAACCAGAGTCATTGAATGTGTCTTCTCTTCAGAGACCACACATGGATCCACCAGTGTCATTGCATGTGTGTTCTTTTTACTAACAACAACCAGAGTCATTGAAATGTGTGTTCTCTTCAGACACCACACATGGATCCACCAGTGTCATTGCATGTGTGTTCTTTTTACTACAACAACCAGAGTCATTGCATGTGTGTTATTTTCACATACCACATATGGATCCACCAGTGTCATTGCATGTGTGTTCTTTTTTACTAACAACAACTGGAGTCATTTCATGTGTGTTCTTTTCACATACCACATATGGATCCACCGGTGTCATTGAAATGTGTGTTCTCTTCAGAGACCACACATGGATCCACCAGTGTCAATGCATGTGTGTTCTTTTTACTAACAACAACAAGAGTCATTGAAATGTGTGTTCTTTTCACATACCACACATGGATCCACCAGTGTCATTGCATGTGTGTTCTTGTTACTAACAACAACCGGATCCACCAGTGTCATTTAAATGTGTGTTCTCTTTAGAGACCACACATGGATCCACCATTGTCATTGCATGTATGTTCTTTTTACTAACAACAACCAGAGTCATTGCACGTGTGTTATTTTCACATACCACATATGGATCCACCAGTGTCATTGCATGTGTGTTCTTTTCTCAATCCACCTATGGATCCACCAGTGTAATTGCATGCGTGCTCTTTTTACTAACAACAACCAGAGTCATTGCATGTGTGTTCTTTTTACTAACAACAACTAGAGTCATTTCATGTGTGTTCTTTTCACATACCACATATGGATCCACCAGTGTCATTGAAATATGTGTTCTCTTCAGAGACCACACATGGATCCGCCAGTGTCATTGCATGTGTGTTCTTTTTACTAACAACAACCAAAGTCATTGAAATGTGTGTTCTTTTCACATACCACATATGGATCCACCAGTGTCATTGCATGTGTGTTCTTTTCACAATCCACCTATGGATCCACCAGTGTCATTGCATGTGTGCTCTTTTTACTAACAACAACCAGAGTCATTGCATGTGTGTTGTCCTCAGGGACCACACATGGATCCACCAGTGTCATTGCATGTGTGTTCTTTTTACTAATGACAACCAGAGTCATTGAAATGTGTGTTCACTTCACAGACCACACATGGATCCACTAGTGTCATTGCATGTGTGTTCTTTTTACTAACAATAACCAAAGTCATTGCATGTGTGTTCTTTTCACATACCACATATGGATCCACCAGTATCATTGCATGTGTGTTCTTTTCACTATCCACCTATGGATCCACCAGTGTCATTGCATGTGTGCTCTTTTTAGTAACAACACCCAGAGTCATTGCATGTGAGTTCTCTTCAGGGACCACACATGGATCCACCAGTGTCATTGCATGTGTGTTCTTTTCACTAACACCAACGAGAGTCATTGAAATGTATGTTCTCTTCAGAGACCACACATGGATCCACCAGTGTCATTGCATGTGTGTTCTTGTTACTAACAACAACCGGATCCACCAGTGTCATTTAAATGTGTGTTCTCTTTAGAGACCACACATGGATCCACCATTGTCATTGCATGTATGTTCTTTTTACTAACAACAACCAGAGTCATTGCATGTGTGTTATTTTCACATACCACATATGGATCCACCAGTGTCATTGCATGTGTGTTCTTTTCACAATCCACCTATGGATCCACCAATGTCATTGCATGCGTGCTCTTTTTACTAACAACAACCAGAGTCATTGCATATGTGTTCTCTTCAGACACCACACATGGATCCACCAATGTCATTGCATGTGTGTTCTTTTTACTAACAACAACCAGAGTCATTTCATGTGTGTTCTTTTCACATACCACATATGGATCCACCAGTGTCATTGAAATATGTGTTCTCTTTAGAAACCACACATGGATCCACCAGTGCCATTGCATGTGTGTTCTTTTCACATACCACATATGGATCCACTAGTGTCATTGCATGTGTGTTCTTTTCACAATCCACCTATGGATCCACCAGTGTCATTGCATGTGTGCTCCTTTTAGTAACAACACCCAGAGTCATTGCATGTGTGTTCTCTTCAGAGACCACACATGGATCCACCAGTGTCATTGCATGTGTGTTCTTTTCACTAACACCAACCAGAGTCATTGAAATGTATGTTCTCTTCAGAGACCACACATGGATCCACCAGTGTCATTGCATGTGTGTTCTTGTTACTAACAACAACCAGATCCACCAGTGTCATTTAAATGTGTGTTCTCTTTAGAGACCACACATGGATCCACCATTGTCATTGCATGTATGTTCTTTTTACTAACAACAGCTGGAGTCATTGCATGTGTGTTCATTTCACATACCGCATATGGATCCACTAGTGTCATGGCATGTGTGCTCTTTTCACCATCCACCTATGGATCCACCAGTGTCATTGCATGTGTGTTCTTTTCACATACCACATATGGATCCACCAGTGTCATTGCATGTGTGTTCTTTTCACAATCCACCTTTGGATCCACCAGTGTCATTGCATGTGTGGTCTTTTTACTAACAACAACTAGAGTCATTGCATGCGTGTTCTCTTCAGAGACCACACATGGATCCACCAGTGTCATTGCATGTGCGTTATTTTCACATACCACTTATGGATCCACCAGTGTCATTGCATGTGTGTTCTTTTTACTAACAACAACTAGAGTCATTTCATGTGTGTTCTTTTCACATACCACATATGGATCCACCAGTGTCATTGAAATGTGTGTTCTCTTCTGAGACCACACATGGATCCACCAGTGTCATTGCATGTGTCTTCTTTTTACTAACAACAACCTGAGTCATTGCATGTGTGTTCTTTTCACATACCACATATGGATCCACCAGTGTCATTGAAATGTGTGTTCTCTTCAGAGACCACACATGGATCCACCAGTGTCATTGCATGTGTGTTATTTTTACTAACAACAACCACATTCATTGCATGTGTGTTCTTTTCACATAGCACATATGGATCCACCAGTGGCATTACATGTGTGTTCTTTTTACTAACAACAACTAGAGTCATTTCATGTGTGTTCTTTTCACATACCACATATGGATCCACCAGTGTCATTGAAATCTGTGTTCTCTTCAGAGACCGCACATGGATCCGCTAGTGTCATTGCATGTGTGTTCTTTTTACTAACAACAACCAAAGTCATTGAAATGTGTGTTCTTTTCACATACCACATATGGATCCACTAGTGTCATTGCATGTGTGTTCTTTTCACAATACACCTATGGATCCACCAGTGTCATTGCATGTGTGCTCTTTTTACTAGCAACAACCAAAGTCATTGCATGTGTGTTCTCTTCAGGGACCACACATGGATCCACCAGTGTCATTGCATGTGTGTTCTTTTTACTAACAACAACCAAAGTCATTGCATGTGTGTTCTTTTCACATACCACATATGGATCCACCAGTCTCATTGCATATGTGTTCTTTTCACAATCCACCTATGGATCCACCAGTGTCATTTCATGTGTGCTCTTTTTAGTAACAACACCCAGAGTCATTGCATGTGTGTTCTCTTCAGAGACCACACATGGATCCACAAGTGTCATTGCATGTGTGTTCTTTTCACTAACACCAACCAGAGTCATTGAAATGTATGTTCTCTTCAGAGACCACACATGTATCCACCAGTGTCATTGCATGTGTGTTCTTGTTACTAACAACAACCGGATCCACCAGTGTCATTTAAATGTGTGTTCTCTTTAGAGACCACACATGGATCCACCATTGTCATTGCATGTATGTTCTTTTTACTAACAACAACCAGAGTCATTGCATGTGTGTTATTTTCACATACCACATATGGATCCATCAGTGTCATTGCATGTGTGTTCTTTTCACAATCCACCTATGGATCCACCAGTGTCATTGCATGCGTGCTCTTTTTACTAACAACAACCAGAGTCATTGAAATGTGTGTTCTTTTCACATACCACATATGGATCCACCAGTGTCATTCCATGTGTGTTCTTTTCACAATCCTCCTATGGATCCACCAGTGTCATTGCATGTGTGCTCTTTTTACTAACAACAACCAGAGTCATTGCATGTGTCTTCTCTTCAGAGACCACACATGGATCCACCAGTGTCATTGCATGTGTGTTCTTTTTACTAACAACAACCAGAGTCATTGAAATGTGTGTTCTCTTCAGAGACCACACATGGATCCACCAGTGTCATTGCATGTGTGTTCTTTTTACTACAACAATCAGAGTCATTGCATGTGTGTTATTTTCACATACCACATATGGATCCACCAGTGTCATTGCATGTGTGTTCATTTCACATACCACATTTGGATCCACCAGTGTCATTGCATGTGTGCTCTTTTCACAATCCACCTATGGATCCACCAGTGTCATTGCATGTGTGTTCTTTTTACTAACAACAACCAAAGTCATTGCATATGTGTTCTTTTCACATACCACATATGGATCCACCAGTGTCATTGCATGTGTGTTCTTTTCACAATCCACCTATGGATCCACCAGTGTCATTGCATGTGTGCTCTTTTTACTAACAACAACTAGAGTCATTGCATGCGTGTTCTCTTCAGAGACCACACATGGATCCACCAGTGTCATTGCATGTGCGTTATTTTCACATACCACTTATGGATCCACCAGTGTCATTGCATGTGTGTTCTTTTTACTAACAACAACTAGAGTCATTTCATGTGTGTTCTTTTCACATACCACATATGGATCCACCAGTGTCATTGAAATGTGTGTTCTCTTCTGAGACCACACATGGATCCACCAGTGTCATTGCATGTGTGTTCTTTTTACTAACAACAACCTGAGTCATTGCATGTGTGTTCTTTTCACATACCACATATGGATCCACCAGTGTCATTGAAATGTGTGTTCTCTTCAGAGACCACACATGGATCCACCAGTGTCATTGCATGTGTGTTCTTTTTACTAACAACAACCAGAGTCATTGCATGTGTGTTCTTTTCACATAGCACATATGGATCCACCAGTGGCATTACATGTGTGTTCTTTTTACTAACAACAACTAGAGTCATTTCATGTGTGTTCTTTTCACATACCACATATGGATCCACCAGTGTCATTGAAATCTGTGTTCTCTTCAGAGACCGCACATGGATCCGCCAGTGTCATTGCATGTGTGTTCTTTTTACTAACAACAACCAAAGTCATTGAAATGTGTGTTCTTTTCACATACCACATATGGATCCACTAGTGTCATTGCATGTGTGTTCTTTTCACAATCCACCTATGGATCCACCAGTGTCATTGCATGTGTGCTCTTTTTAGTAACAACACCCAGAGTCATTGCATGTGTGTTCTCTTCAGAGACCACACATGGATCCACAAGTGTCATTGCATGTGTGTTCTTTTCACTAACACCAACCAGAGTCATTGAAATGTATGTTCTCTTCAGAGACCACACATGTATCCACCAGTGTCATTGCATGTGTGTTCTTGTTACTAACAACAACCGGATCCACCAGTGTCATTTAAATGTGTGTTCTCTTTAGAGACCACACATGGATCCACCATTGTCATTGCATGTATGTTCTTTTTACTAACAACAACCAGAGTCATTGCATGTGTGTTATTTTCACATACCACATATGGATACACCATGTCATTGCATTTGTGTTCTTTTCACAATCCACCTATGGATCCACCAGTGTCATTGCATGCGTGCTCTTTTTACTAACAACAACCAGAGTCATTGAAATGTGTGTTCTTTTCACATACCACATATGGATCCACCAGTGTCATTCCATGTATGTTCTTTTCACAATCCTCCTATGGATCCAACAGTGTCATTGCATGTGTGCTCTTTTTACTAACAACAACCAGAGTCATTGAATGTGTCTTCTCTTCAGAGACCACACATGGATCCACCAGTGTCATTGCATGTGTGTTCTTTTTACTAACAACAACCAGAGTCATTGAAATGTGTGTTCTCTTCAGACACCACACATGGATCCACCAGTGTCATTGCATGTGTGTTCTTTTTACTACAACAACCAGAGTCATTGCATGTGTGTTATTTTCACATACCACATATGGATCCACCAGTGTCATTGCATGTGTGTTCTTTTACTAACAACAACTGGAGTCATTTCATGTGTGTTCTTGTCACATACCACATATGGATCCACCGGTGTCATTGAAATGTGTGTTCTCTTCAGAGACCACACATGGATCCACCAGTGTCAATGCATGTGTGTTCTTTTTACTAACAACAACAAGAGTCATTGAAATGTGTGTTCTTTTCACATACCACACATGGATCCACCAGTGTCATTGCATGTGTGTTCTTGTTACTAACAACAACCGGATCCACCAGTGTCATTTAAATGTGTGTTCTCTTTAGAGACCACACATGGATCCACCATTGTCATTGCATGTATGTTCTTTTTACTAACAACAACCAGAGTCATTGCATGTGTGTTATTTTCACATACCACATATGGATCCACCAGTGTCATTGCATGTGTGTTCTTTTCACAAGCCACCTATGGATCCACCAGTGTCATTGCATGCGTGCTCTTTTTACTAACAACAACCAGAGTCATTGAAATGTGTGTTCTTTTCACATACCACATATGGATCCACCAGTGTCATTCCATGTGTGTTCTTTTCACAATCCTCCTATGGATCCACCAGTGTCATTGCATGTGTGCTCCTTTTACTAACAACAACCAGAGTCATTGCATGTGTGTTCTCTTCAGAGACCACACATGGATCCACCAGTGTCATTGCATGTGTGTTCTTTTTACTAACAACAACCAGAGTCATTGAAATGTGTGTTCTCTTCAGAGACCACACATGGATCCACCAGTGTCATTGCATGTGTGTTCTTTTTACTAACAACAACCAGAGTCATTGCATGTGTGTTATTTTCACATACCACATATGGATCCACCAGTGTCATTGCATGTGTGTTCTTTTTACTAACAGCAAATGGAGTCATTTCATGTGTGTTCTTTTCACATACCACATATGGATCCACCGGTGTCATTGAAATTTGTGTTCTCTTCACAGACCACACATGGATCCACCAGTGTCAATGCATGTGTGTTCTTTTTACTAACAACAACCAGAGTCATTGAAATGTGTGTTCTTTTCACATACCACATATGGATCCACCAGTTTCATTCCATGTGTGTTCTTTTCACAATCCTCCTATGGATCCACCAGTGTCATTGCATGTGTGCTCTTTTTACTAACAACAACCAGAGTGATTGCATGTGTGTTCTCTTCAGAGACCACACATGGATCCACCAGTGTCATTGCATGTGTGTTCTTTTTACTAACAACAACCAGAGTCATTGAAATGTGTGTTCTCTTCAGAGACCACACATGGATCCACCAGTGTCATTGCATGTGTGTTCTTTTTAATAACAAAAACCAGAGTCATTGCATGTGTGTTATTTTCACATACCACATATGGATCCACCAGTGTCATTGCATGTGTGTTCTTTTTACTAACAACAAGTGGAGTCATTTCATGTGTGTCCTTTTCACATACCTCATATGGATCCACCGGTGTCATTGAAATGTGTGTTCTCTTCAGAGACCACACATGGATCCACCAGTGTCAATGCATGTGTGTTCTTTTTACTAACAACAACCAGAGTCATTGAAATGTGTGTTCTTTTCACATACCACATATGGATCCACCAGTGTCATTGCATGTGTGTTCTTTTTACTAACAACAACTGGAGTCATTTCATGTGTGTTCTTTTCACATACCACATATGGATCCACCGGTGTCATTGAAATGTGTGTTCTCTTCAGAGACCACACATGGATCCACCAGTGTCATTACATGTGTGTTCTTTTTACTAAAAACAACCAGAGTCATTGCATGTGTGTTATTTTGACATACCACATATGGATCCACTAGTGTCATTGCATGTGTGTTCTTTTTACTAACAACAACCAGAGTCATTGCATGTGTGTTATTTTCACATACCACATATGGATCCACCAGTGTCATTGCATGTGTGTTCTTTTTACTAACAACAACTGGAGTCATTTCATGTGTGTTCTTTTCACATACCACATATGGATCCACCGGTGTCATTGAAATGTGTGTTCTCTTCAGAGACCACACATGGATCCACCAGTGTCAATGCATGTGTGTTATTTTTACTAACAACAACCAGAGTCATTGAAATGTGTGTTCTTTTCACATACCACATATGGATCCACCAGTGTCATTGCGTGTGTGTTCTTTTTACTAACAACAAATGGAGTCATTTCATGTGTGTTCTTTTCACATACCACATATGGATCCACCGGTGTCATTGAAATGTGTGTTCTCTTCAGAGACAACACATGGATCCACCAGTGTCATTACATGTGTGTTCTTTTTACTAAAAACAACCAGATTCATTGCATGTGTGTTATTTTCACATACCACATATGGATCCACCAGTGTCATTGCATGTGTGTTCTTTTCACAATCCACCTATGGATCCACCAGTGTCATTGCATGCGTGCTCTTTTTACTAACAACAACCAGTCATTGAAATGTGTGTTCTTTTCACATACCACATATGGATCCACCAGTGTCATTCCATGTGTGTTCTTCTCACAATCCTCCTATGGATCCACCAGTGTCATTGCATGTGTGCTCTTTTTACTAACAACAACCAGGGTCATTGCATGTGTGTTCTCTTCAGAGACCACACATGGATCCACCAGTGTCATTGCATGTGTGTTCTTTTTACTAACAATAACCAGAGTCATTGAAATGTGTGTTCTCTTCAGAGACCACACATGGATCCACCAGTGTCATTGCATGTGTGTTCTTTTTACTAACAACAACCAGAGTCATTGTATGTGTGTTATTTTCACATACCACATATGGATCCACCAGTGTCATTGCATGTGTGTTCTTTTTAGTAACAACAACTGGAGTCATTTCATGTGTGTTCTTTTCACATACCACATATGGATCCACCAGTGTCATTGAAATGTGTGTTCTCTTCAGAGACCACACATGGATCCACCAGTGTCAATGCATGTGTCTTCTTTTTACTAACAACAACCAGAGTCATTGAAATGTGTGTTCTTTTCACATACCACATATGGATCCACCAGTGTCATTCCATGTGTGTTCTTTTCACAATCCTCCTATGGATCCACCAGTGTCATTGCATGTGTGTTGTTTTTACTAACAACAACCAGAGTCATTGCATGTGTGTTCTCTTTAGAGACCACACATGGATCCACCAGTGTCATTGCATGTGTGTTCTTTTTACTAACAACAACCAGAGTCATTGAAATGTGTGTTCTCTTCAGAGACCACTAATGGATCCACCAGTGTCATTGCATGTGTGTTCTTTTTACTAACAACAACCAGAGTCATTGCATGTGTGTTATTTTCACATACCACATATGGTTCCACCAGTGTCATTGCATGTGTGTTCTTTTTACTAACAACAACTGGAGTCATTTCATGTGTGTTCTTTTCACATACCACATATGGATCCACCGGTGTCATTGAAATGTGTGTTCTCTTCAGAGACCACACATGGATCCACCAGTGTCAATGCATGTGTGTTCTTTTTATTAACAACAACCAGAGTCATTGAAATGTGTGTTCTTTTCACATACCACATATGGATCCACCAGTGTCATTGCATGTGTGTTCTTTTTACTAACAACAAATGGAGTCATTTCATGTGTGTTCTTTTCACATACCACATATGGATCCACCAGTGTCATTGCATGTGTGTTCTTTTCACAAGCCACCTATGGATCCACCAGTGTCATTGCATGCGTGCTCTTTTTACTAACAACAACCAGAGTCATTGAAATGTGTGTTCTTTTCACATACCACATATGGATCCACCAGTGTCATTCCATGTGTGTTCTTTTCACAATCCTCCTATGGATCCAACAGTGTCATTGCATGTGTGCTCTTTTTACTAACAACAACCAGAGTCATTGAATGTGTCTTCTCTTCAGAGACCACACATGGATCCACCAGTGTCATTGCATGTGTGTTCTTTTTACTAACAACAACTAGAGTCATTGAAATGTGTGTTCTCTTCAAACACCACACATGGATCCACCAGTGTCATTGCATGTGTGTTCTTTTTACTACAACAACCAGAGTCATTGCATGTGTGTTATTTTCACATACCACATATGACTCCACCAGTGTCATTGCATGTGTGTTCTTTTTACTAACAACAACTGGAGTCATTTCATGTGTGTTCTTTTCACATACCACATATGGATCCACCGGTGTCATTGAAGTGTGTGTTCTCTTCAGAGACCACACATGGATCCACTAGTGTCAATGCATGTGTGTTCTTTTTACTAACAACAACAAGAGTCATTGAAATGTGTGTTCTTTTCACATACCACATATGTATCCACCAGTGTCATTGCATGTGTGTTCTTTTTACTAACAACAACTGGAGTCATTTCATGTGTGTTCTTTTCACATACCACATATGGATCCACCGGTGTCATTGAAATGTGTGTTCTCTTCAGAGACCACACATGGATCCACCAGTGTCATTACATGTGTGTTCTTTTTACTAAAAACAACCAGAGTCATTGCATGTGTGTTATTTTGACATACCACATATGGATCCACTAGTGTCATTGCATGTGTGTTCTTTTTACTAACAACAACCAGAGTCATTGCATGTGTGTTATTTTCACATACCACATATGGATCCACCAGTGTCATTGCATGTGTGTTCTTTTTACTAACAACAACTGGAGTCATTTCATGTGTGTTCTTTTCACATACCACATATGGATCCACCGGTGTCATTGAAATGTGTGTTCTCTTCAGAGACCACACATGGATCCACCAGTGTCAATGCATGTGTGTTCTTTTTACTAACAACAACCAGAGTCATTGAAATGTGTGTTCTTTTCACATACCACATATGGATCCACCAGTGTCATTGCGTGTGTGTTCTTTTTACTAACAACAAATGGAGTCATTTCATGTGTGTTATTTTCACATACCACATATGGATCCACCGGTGTCATTGAAATGTGTGTTCTCTTCAGAGACCACACATGGATCCACCAGTGTCATTACATGTGTGTTCTTTTTACTAAAAACAACCAGAGTCATTGCATGTGTGTTATTTTCACATACCACATATGGATCCACCAGTGTCATTGCATGTGTGTTCTTTTCACAATCCACCTATGGATCCACCAGTGTCATTGCATGCGTGCTCTTTTTACTAACAACAACCAGAGTCATTGAAATGTGTGTTCTTTTCACATACCACATATGGATCCACCAGTGTCATTCCATGTGTGTTCTTCTCACAATCCTCCTATGGATCCACCAGTGTCATTGCATGTGTGCTCTTTTTACTAACAACAACCAGGGTCATTGCATGTGTGTTCTCTTCAGAGACCACACATGGATCCACCAGTGTCATTGCATGTGTGTTCTTTTTACTAACAATAACCAGAGTCATTGAAATGTGTGTTCTCTTCAGAGACCACACATGGATCCACCAGTGTCATTGCATGTGTGTTCTTTTTACTAACAACAACCAGAGTCATTGTATGTGTGTTATTTTCACATACCACATATGGATCCACCAGTGTCATTGCATGTGTGTTCTTTTTACTAACAACAACTGGAGTCATTTCATTTGTGTTCTTTTCACATACCACATATGGATCCACCAGTGTCATTGAAATGTGTGTTCTCTTCAGAGACCACACATGGATCCACCAGTGTCAATGCATGTGTCTTCTTTTTACTAACAACAACCAGAGTCATTGAAATGTGTGTTCTTTTCACATACCACATATGGATCCACCAGTGTCATTCCATGTGTGTTCTTTTCACAATCCTCCTATGGATCCACCAGTGTCATTGCATGTGTGTTGTTTTTACTAACAACAACCAGAGTCATTGCATGTGTGTTCTTTTTAGAGACCACACATGGATCCACCAGTGTCATTGCATGTGTGTTCTTTTTACTAACAACAACCAGAGTCATTGAAATGTGTGTTCTCTTCAGAGACCACTAATGGATCCACCAGTGTCATTGCATGTGTGTTCTTTTTACTAACAACAACCAGAGTCATTGCATGTGTGTTATTTTCACATACCACATATGGTTCCACCAGTTTCATTCCATGTGTGTTCTTTTTACTAACAACAACTGGAGTCATTTCATGTGTGTTCTTTTCACATACCACATATGGATCCACCGGTGTCATTGAAATGTGTGTTCTCTTCAGAGCCCACACATGGATCCACCAGTGTCATTACATGTGTGTTCTTTTTACTAAAAACAACCAGAGTCATTGCATGTGTGTTATTTTCACATACCACATATGGATCCACCAGTGTCATTGCATGTGTGTTCTTTTCACAATCCACCTATGGATCCACCAGTGTCATTTCATGCGTGCTCTTTTTACTAACAACAACCAGAGTCATTGCATGTGTGTTCTCTTCAGAGACCACACATGGATCCACCAGTGTCATTGCATGGGTGTTCTTTTAACTAACAACAACCAGAGTCATTTCATGTGTGTTCTTTTCACATACCATATATGGATCCACCAGTGTCATTGAAATATGTGTTCTCTTTAGAAACCACACATGGATCCACCAGTGTCATTGCATGTGTGTAATTTTCACATACCACATATGGATCCACCAGTGTCATTGCATCTGTGTTCTTTTCACAATCCACCTATGGATCCACCATTGTCATTGCGTGTGTGCTCCTTTTAGTAACAACACCCAGAGTCATTGCATGTGTGTTCTCTTCAGAGACCACACATGGATCCACCAGTGTCATTGCATGTGTGTTCTTTTCACCAACACCAACTAGAGTCATTGAAATGTATGTTCTCTTCAGAGACCACACATGGATCCACCAGTTTCATTCCATGTGTGTTCTTGTTACTAACAACAACCGGATCCACCAGTGTCATTTAAATGTGTGTTCTCTTTAGAGACCACACATGGATCCATCATTGTCATTGCACGTATGTTCTTTTTACTAACAACAACTGGAGTCATTGCCTGTGTGTTCATTTCACATACCACATATGGATGGACTAGTGTCATGGCATGTGTGCTCTTTTCACAATCCACCTATGGATCCACCAGTGTCGTTGCATGTGTGTTCTTTTTACTAACAACAACCAGAGTCATTGAAATGTGTGTTCTTTTCACATACCACATATGGATCCACCAGTGTCATTGCATGTGTGTTCTTTTCACAATCCAACTATGGATCCACCAGTGTCATTGCATGTGTGCTCTTTTTACTAACAACAACCAGAGTTATTGCATGTGTCTTCTCTACGGATACCACACATGGATCCACCAGTGTCATTGCATGTGTGTTCTTTTTACTAACAACAACCAGAGTCATTGAAATGTGTGTTCTTTTCACATACCACATATGGATCCACCAGTGTCATTGCATGTGTGTTCTTTTCACAATCCACCAGTGTCATTGCATGTGTGCTCTTTTTACCAACAACAACCAGAGTCATTTCATGTGTGTTCTCTTCAGAGACGACACATGGATCCACCAGTGTCATTGCATGTGTGTTGTTTTTACTAATGACAACCAGTCATTAAAATGTGTGTTCTCTTCAGAGACCACACATGGATCCACCAGTGTCATTGCATGTGTGTTCTTTTTACTAACAAGAACCAGAGTCATTGCATGTGTGTTCTTTTCACATACCACATATGGATCCACCAGTGTCATTGCATGTGTGTTCTTTTCGCAATCCACCTATGGATCCACCAGTGTCATTGCATGTGTGCTCTTTTTATTAATAACACCTAGAGTCATTGCATGTGTGATCTCTTCAGAGACCACACATGGATCCACTAGTGTCATTGCATGTGTGTTCTTTTCACTAACAACAACAAGAGTCATTGAAATGTATGTTCTCTTCAGAGACCACACATGGATCCACCAGTGTCATTGCATGTGTGTTCTTGTTACTAACAACAACCGGATCCACCAGTGTCATTTAAATGTGTGTTCTCTTTAGAGACCACACATGGATCCACTATTGTCATTGCATGTATGTTCTTTTTACTAACAACAACTGGAGTCATTGCATGTGTGTTCATTTAACATACCACATATGGATCCACTAGTGTCATGGCATGTGTGCTCTTTTCACAATCCACCTATGGATCCACCAGTGTCGTTGCATGTGTGTTCTTTTTACTAACAACAACCAGAGTCATTGAAATGTGTGTTCTTTTCACATACCACATATGGATCCACCATTGTCATTGCATGTGTGTTCTTTTCACAATCCACCTATGGATCCACCAGTGTCATTGCATGTGTGCTCTTTTTACTAACAACAACCAGAGTCATTGCATGTGTGTTCTCTACGGAGACCACACATGCATCCACCGGTGTCTTTGCATGTGTGTTCTTTTTACTAACAACAACTAGAGTCATTGCATGTGTGTTATTTTCACATACCACATATGGATCCACCAGTGTCATTGCATGTGTGTTCTTTTCACAATCCACCTATGGATCCACCAGTGTCATTCAATGTGTGCTCTTTTTACTAACAACAACCAGAGTCATTCCATGTGTGTTCTCTTCACATACCACATATGGATCCACCAGTGTCATTGCATGTGTGCTCTTTTCACAATCCACCTATGGATCCACCAGTGTCATTGCATGTGTATTCTTTTTACTAACAACAATTGCAGTCATTGCATGTGTGTTCTTTTCACATACCACATATGGATCCACCAATGTCATTGTATGTGTGCTCTTTTCACAATCCACCTATGGATCCACCAGTGTCATTTCATGTGTGTTCATTTCACATACCACATATGGATCCACTAGTGTCATTGCATGTGTGCATATTTCACAATCCACCTATGGATCCACCAGTGTCATTGCATGTGTGTTCTTTTTACTAACAACAAACAGAGTCATTGAAATGTGTGTTCTTTTCACATACCACATATGGATCCACTAGTGTCATTGCATGTGTGTTCTTTTCACAATCCACCTATGGATCCACCAGTGTCATTTCATGTGTGTTCTTTTCACATACCACATATGGATCCACCAGTGTCATTGAAATGTGTGTTCTCTTTAGAGACAACACATGGGGACACCAGTGTCATTGCATGTGTTTTCTTTTTACTAAAGACAACCAGAGTCATTGAAATGTGTGTTCTTTTCGCATACCACATATGGATCCACCAGTGTCATTCCATGTGTATTCTTTTCACAATCCTCCTATGGATCCACCAGTGTCATTGCATGTGTGCACTTTTTACTAACAACAACCAGAGTCATTGCATGTGTGTTCTCTTCAGAGACCACACATGGATCCACTAGTGTCATTGCATGTGTGTTCTTTTTACTAACAACAACCAGAGTCATTGAAATGTGTGTTCTCTTCAGAGACCACACATGGATCCACCAGTGTCATTGCATGTGTGTTCTTTTTACTAACAACAACCAGAGTCATTGCATGTGTGTTATTTTCATATACCACATATGGATCCACCAGTGTCATTGCATGTGTGTTCTTTTTACTAACAATAACTAGAGTCATTTCATGTGTGTTCTTTTCACATACCACATATGGATCCATCGGTGTCATTGAAATGTGTGTTCTCTTCAGAGACCACACATGGATCCACCAGTGTCAATGGATGCGTGTTATTTTTACTAACAACAACCAGAGTCATTGAAATGTGTGTTCTTTTCACATACTACATATGGATCCACCAGTGTTATTGCATGTGTGTTCTTTTTACTAACAACAACTGGAGTCATTTCATGTGTGTTCTTTTCACATACCACATATGGATCCACCGGTGTCATTGAAATGTGTGTTCTCTTCAGAGACCACACATGGATCCACCAGTGTCATTACATGTGTGTTCTTTTTACTAAAAACAACTGGAGTCATTGCATGTGTGTTCATTTCACATACCACATATGGATCCACCAGTGTCATTGCATGTGTGCTCTTTTCACAATCCACCTATGGATCCACCAGTGTCATTGCATGTGTGTTCTTTTTACTAACAACAACCAAAGTCATTGCATGTGTGTTCTTTTCACATACCACATATGGATCCACCAGTGTCATTGCATGTGTGTTCTTTTCACAATCCACCTATGGATCCACCAGTGTCATTGCATGTGTGTTCTATTTACTAACAACAACCAGAGTCATTTCATGTGTGTTCTTTTCACATACCACATATGGATCCACCAGTGTCATTGAAATGGGTGTTCTCTTTAGAAACCACACATGGATCCACCAGTGTCATTGCATGTGTGTTCTTTTCACATACCACATATGGATCCACCAGTGTGTCAACACCCGGATTTTTAATCCCAGATGCCCGTTATGCCATACCTCGCAATCCCAAGGTTACCATTTTTGCGAGACATAACGGATTGGATATCACATTACATCATCCATTACAAACCATACATAAGGGTTTACATAAATAAGGATCTCATGATCCAGTCTTTAATACAACAAGCAGCGGAAATAAACGATAAGCGTAGCGGTGGGGTCCATCTTCAAGGGCACAGGCAATGCTGACGAAGGCAGATAGTCCTAGTTATCATAGCCGTCCTGCTGACCATCATCTTGATAATCTCATTCATAGTCTGGCCATAATAATAGCCAGGGACAAAAGCCATGAGTACTCTTTAAGTACTCGCAAACTACTACTAACAAGGGGTATAATTCTAAGTTAAAGTACTGAATCTAAGTTAACTATCAAGTTAAGTTTGAAACCTAAGCTGAGTTCAGAAGCAAAGAAAGATAAAGTAAAGTTCTAGAATCACTTAGTTGGGAAGCTATTAACATCAACACAACCCTGTTGTGGTCAAGTCAAAGTTCATCCATTCATTTCAAGTTATTTAGAAAACATCTGACAACGAAACAGTATGGCCATTCCAACTGTCCATAACCGCGGACGCGGCTATTCGAATAGTTTGACACTCTGCAGAGGTGGTACACTTTCACCACAAGATCCGATACATCTGTCAGGATAACCCTGAATCATCATACTTAGTATGCAGATAATCAAACATAACCTTCCCTTTACACACCCTAGTACAAGCACCTCTCCTATGAGTATGGCCTCCCAACCATGACCATCAGTCATCTTGGGCACTGCATAGGTGGACATCATTGAGAGGTAGCCTCAGCTCAAACCTCTCCCATGAGGGAACTAATACTAATGCATATAAATTTCTAGCTAAGCCTTACCCAATTCAGGTAATGTGGTTGTACGGTAAATTTGGAATGGTATCGCATCCGAATCCAACCATCAGTTTTATAAAAAGGGTTAAGGCTCATGCCTCATCATTTTCATCGTCATAAACCAGTTGTGTTTCTCAACACATGTCAAAACATCTCAATAGAATGACTCATCATTCCAAGGTTTTCACAATTCATTCTCACCAAGTGTTCCCATCTAAAGTGACTCAAGTTTTGATCTATTCTAAAATACTAAGTTAAGAGTGTTTACTAAGGTGGAAAGATGGGATCAATCTCATGCCATAGAATGACATCTAAAGGTTTCTAAGTAGGTCAAGTTTTATACTCTTTATGCTACCTTCAAAATTAAGGAAAGAACTTTTTATAACCTAAGAGGGGTAAAACATGTCAGTGAGACTTGGGGTACTAATAGTTAAAGGGGTGTGATCAAAGCATGCTTAAGGCATCTTTGCTAAACCATCTAGTTTTATTCTAGCTTGCTAACAATAGCTTGCTAAAGTATGTTTTGCAAGGGTTAGCTTGCCACTAATAGCTTGCCTTGGTTGGTGCAGTGGTTGAAGTTTTCTTCTTCTTCGTAGAACTCCTCCTCGAAAACTTGGTCGGTACTAGCATCTATAAATACATAGGGAGTAGACAATCACCAAACAATACTTAACTAGGATAATTAGCATTCTAAAACACACAATTGATGATCTATTATCATTACAAGCATCACAAGTTTAATTCAATAGTTTCAACCTTTTTATTTTGGAAAAGTAATTTCTACTCATTGAAATATTAACTAAAATTTAACATTCAACACCCAAAATATGGGATCATGTGGACCCATGTCCTCACCACATATTCTAACTTGTGGGAATGAGATTTAAAGGTTGGATCCATATTACTTTAGTTTAAGTTTATTATTTAATGATTTAAAGTGACTAGAAATGCCTATATAGCATTATTTTGGTACTAGTACAAAGTCACTGCATGTAAACCTTAATATTATTACATATTTAGATAGATATGATGAAATGTGATTTTTGAGAGTTGGAATCAACTCAAAATCTAACTTGAATGATTTTATAAAAATGTTGCAAGTTGCAAAAGCTTCTGTCTTCTTATTTTTATTAGGAGAGATCTATAACTCTAATTGAATTAAATCCAACGAGCTTGGATAGATCATTTTAATACCTTTCAGACAAAATTGGTTTCATGCAATTTGGATTTCTAAAACTCTCTGAATTTATTTTCAAACTAGTGGACAGAAACTAGATTCAAACTAAAAGAAAAATCCAGATTTGAATCTGTGGGCTAACGCGGAAAAAGGAATGGGTCGGCCCAGTGGCGCTCCGCGGCGCGGGGCTCAGCTGACAGGGGGTCCCGCGTGTCAGTGGCACTTAACACGTGAAACGGTATGCGCGCTATGGGCCGTGCGATTAGAGGCTAGATCTACGGCTGAGGGTCATCGTCGACGACGAACAGGTCGCCGACGAGCTTGAACCCTAGCGGATCGGTGGGGGTCTACTGGGGCATACCAGGGCTCCAGCGGGGTCGGCGAGGCGGGCAAACGAAGTGGAAGACGACAGCGAGGCGAGGCGTGGTCGCGGCGAAGCTTGGGGTGGTCGAAATCAACGGCACCCTTCTCCCCAGAGGCGGCGGCTCCGGCTCCAATTCCGGCGAACTGCTACTCCACTTGCTCCGGCGAGAGGTGGTTGAGGTTCAGAGAGGTGAGGGGAGTGGAATGGTATGGAGAGGAATGGCTAGGGAGGGCTCCTTTTATAGGCCCGACGGTGAGACCGAGCGGGATGGGCGGTCGACGGTGGCGACATGGCTACGGCAAGCTAGCGGCATGGCTAGGGATGGCGATCGATGGGCGGTCCCCTGGCGGTGCTCTAGGACTTAAATGTGACCGTAGGGGCGGTGGTATGCGGTCTGGGCGAGGTGGCGCTCTGAGAGGCAGAGGCGGTGGTTTCCACGGCGAGCGGTGGCTGTGGGGCTTTGGGCGGCGAACGGAGGTGTCTGGGGTGTTCTCAAGGTCGAGGCGGAGCGGTGGGCACGGGCTGCGGTCGAGCGGCGGCTTGTGCACGCGGGGACAGTGCGCGCTCTGGGGGCGGCGTCGGCATGCTCGATAAGCTCCGGGCGCGGCGGTTCCTGGCCGCTCTGCCCTCTGTCTCTAGCCTGGGGCTGGTTGGGCGATGGAGGTGGACCACTGGCAATGTACTAGACATGGCGAGAGGGGCTGGAGAGGGTTGCTGCTACAAGTGCACGGTCGGCCGGCGAGAGGGGCTCGGCATGGCAGTGCAGTGCGGCTAGGGGGTAGAGAAGAGGCTAGGGTTGGCCTGGTCTGGCTTGAGGGGGGACAAGATGATCAAAGCACTACAGAATTGCTAGAAAAAATCAGTCCAGAACAGTAATAGTTAGGCCTTAATGATCTTGCTAACAAGGTGTTTGACAAAATGGCCGAAAGAGAAAAAGTTTTGAATTTTGAGTTCAAAATTTTTGAGTGATCTCCACTAGTGATAGGTAGTCTCTGGTTGCAAGGGTTTTGAAAATGGAGCTCAAATAGATGGTTTTTGAAATAGGGGTGATCTATGCATATGCATTAGATTCAATTTTAAACTGTCATTTAAAATAGTTAACAGAATGTTTTTAGCAGATAAAAGGGTGGGCCTTGGTACCTCATTATGTGTACTAGCAACGGGTGCAAAGATCAAGAATTGTTTCTGTTAAGAATTGAGTACTAGGAATAGCCAAAGTAGGCATGAGAGTTAAATTTGCCAAAATGACCATTTCTTCTTTTTAATTATTTTTTATTTGATTTTCTTTAGAAAAAGTTTGGGAATGATGTAGATGATGTTTAATTCACCTAAGAAACATTTTACAAGCATTGGATCACTCAATCATGGCAATTCAAACAACTCCTATTTTAAATGCACACTTATATGAATGCTTTCATTTTAAATTTGGAAAAGTTTTTGTTAACCCCATTTTTGGATGATTTGATCATGATAAGCTTGGATTAAAGTTTTGGGATGTTACACAGTGTCATTGCATATGTGTTCTTTTCACAATCCAACTATGGATCCACCAGTGTCATTGCATGTGTGCTCTTTTTACTAACAACAACCAGAGTCATTGCATGTGTGTTCTCTTCAGAGACCACACATGGATCCACCAGTGTCATTGCATGTGTGTTCTTTTTACTAACAACAACCTCAGTCATTGCATGTGTGTTCTTTTCACATACCACATATGGATCCACCAATGTCATTGCATGTGTGTTCTTTTTACTAACAACAACTGGAGTCATTTAATGTGTGTTCTTTTCACATACCACATATGGATCCACCACTGTCATTGAAATGTGTGTTCTCTTTAGAGACCACACATGGATCCACTGGTGTCATTGCATGTGTGTTCTTTTTACTAACAACAACCACAATCATTGCATGTGTGTTCTTTTCACATACCACATATGGATCCAACAGTGTCATTGCATGTGTGTTCTTTTTACAATCCACCTATGGATCCACCAGTGTCATTGCATGTGTGCTCTTTTTACTAACAACTAGAGTCATTGCATGTGTGTTCTCTTCAGAGACCACACATGAATCCACCAGTGTCATTGCATGTGTGTTCTTTTTACTAACAACAACCAGAGTCATTGAAATGTGTGTTCTCTTTAGATACCACACATGGATCCACCAGTGTCATTGCATGTGTGTTCTTTTTACTAAAAACATCAGAGTCATTGCATGTGTGTTATTTTCACATACCACATATGGATCCACCAGTGTCATTGCATGTGTGTTCTTTTTACTAACAACAAGTGGAGTCATTTCATGTGTCTTCTTTTCACATACCACATATGGATCCACCAGTATTATTGAAATGTGTGTTCTCTTCAGAGAACACACATTGATCCACCGGTGTCATTGCATCTGTGTTCTTTTAACTAACAACAACCAGAATCATTGCATGTGTGTTCTTCTCACATACCACATATGGATCCAACAGTGTCATTGCATGTGTGTTCTTTTCACAATCCACCTATGGATCCACCAGTGTCATTGCATGTGTGCTCTTTTTACTCACAACAACCAGAGTCATTGCATGTGTGTTCTCTTCGGAGACCAAACATGGATCCACCAGTGTTATTGCATGTGTGTTCTTTTTACTAAGAATAACCAGAGTCATTGAAATGTGTGTTCTTTTCACATACCACATATTGATCCACCAGTGTCATTGCATGTGTGTTCTTTTGACAATCCACCTATGGATCCACCAGTGTCATTGCATGTGTGCTCTTTTTACTAACAACAACCAAGACATTGCATGTGGGTTCTCTTTAGAGACCACACATGGATGCACCAGTGTCATTACATGTGTGTTCTTTTTACTAACAACAACCAGAGTCATTGAAATGTGTGTTCTCTTTAGAGACCACACATGGATCCACCAGTGTCATTGCATGTGTGTTATTTTTACTAACAACAACCAGAGTCATTGCATGCGTGTTATTTTCACATACCACATATGGATCCACCAGTGTCATTGCATGTGTGTTCTTTTTACTAACAACAACTCGAGTCATTTCATGTTTGTTCTTTTCACATACCACATATGGATCCACCAGTGTCATTGAAATGTGTGTTCTCTTTAGAGGCCACATATGGATCCACCGGTGTCATTGCATGTGTGTTCTTTTTACTAACAACAACTAGAGTCATTGCATGTGTGTTCTTTTCACATACCACATACGGATCCACCAGTGTCATTGCATGTGTGCTCTTTTTACTAACAATAATTGGAGTCATTTCATGTGTGTTCTTTTCACATACCACATATGGATCCACCAGTGTCATTGAAATGTGTGTTCTCTTCATAGACCACACATGGATCCACCAGTGAAATTACATGTGTGTTCTTTTATTAAGAAGAACTGGAGTCATTGCATGTGTGTTCTTTTCACATACCACATATGGATCCACCACTGTCATTGCATGTGTGATCTTTTCACAATCCACCGATGGATTTTTTACTAACAACAACCAGAGTCATTGAAATGTGTGTTCTCTTCAGAGACCACACATGGATCCACCAGTGTCATTGCATGTGTGTTCTTTTTACTAACAACAACCAGAGTCATTGCATGTGTGTTATTTTCACATACCACATATGGATCCACCAGTGTCATTGCATGTGTGTTCTTTTTACTAACAACAACTAGAGTCATTTCATGTGTGTTCTTTTCACATACCATATATGGATCCACCAGTGTCATTGAAATGTGTGTTCTCTTCAGAGACCACACATGGATCCACCAGTGTCATTGCATGTGTGTTCTTGATACTAACAACAACCAGAGTCATTGCATGTATGTTCTTTTCACATACCACATATGGATCCAACAGTGTCATTGCATGTGTGTTCTTTTTACAATCCACCTATGGATCCACCAGTGTCATTGCATGTGTGCTCTTTTTACTAACAACTAGAGTCATTGCATGTGTGTTCTCTTCAGAGACCACACATGAATCCACCAGTGTCATTGCATGTGTGTTCTTTTTACTAACAACAACCAGAGTCATTGAAATGTGTGTTCTCTTCAGAGACCACACATGGATCCACCAGTGTCATTGCATGTGTGTTCTTTTTACTAAAAACAACTAGAGTCATTGCATGTGTGTTATTTTCACATACCACATACGGATCCACCAGTGTCATTGCATGTGTGTTCTTTTTACTAACAACAAGTGGAGTCATTTCATGTGTGTTCTTTTCACATACCACATATGGATCCACCAGTATTATTGAAATGTGTGTTCTCTTCAGAGACCACACATTGATCCACCGGTGTCATTGCATGTGTGTTCTTTTTACTAACAACAACCAGAATCATTGCATGTGTGTTCTTCTCACATACCACATATGGATCCAACAGTGTCATTGCATGTGTGTTCTTTTCACAATCCACCTATGGATCCACCAGTGTCATTGCATGTGTGCTCTTTTTACTCACAACAACCAGAGTCATTGCATGTGTGTTCTCTTCGGAGACCAAACATGGATCCACCAGTGTTATTGCATGTGTGTTCTTTTTACTAACAATAACCAGAGTCATTGAAATGTGTGTTCTTTTCACATACCACATATTGATCCACCAGTGTCATTGCATGTGTGTTCTTTTGACAATCCACCTATGGATCCACCAGTGTCATTGCATGTGTGCTCTTTTTACTAACAACAACCAAGACATTGCATGTGGGTTCTCTTTAGAGACCACACATGGATGCACCAGTGTCATTACATGTGTGTTCTTTTTACTAACAACAACCAGAGTCATTGAAATGTGTGTTCTCTTCAGAGACCACACATGGATCCACCAGTGTCATTGCATGTGTGTTATTTTTACTAACAACAACCAGAGTCATTGCATGCGTGTTATTTTCACATACCACATATGGATCCACCAGTGTCATTGCATGTGTGTTCTTTTTACTAACAAAAACTCGAGTCATTCCATGTTTGTTCTTTTCACATACCACATATGGATCCACCAGTGTCATTGAAATGTGTGTTCTCTTTAGAGACCACATATGGATCCACCGGTGTCATTGCATGTGTGTTCTTTTTACTAACAACAACTAGAGTCATTGCATGTGTGTTCTTTTCACATACCACATACGGATCCACCAGTGTCATTGCATGTGTGCTCTTTTTACTAACAATAATTGGAGTCATTTCATGTGTGTTCTTTTCACATACCACATATGGATCCACCAGTGTCATTGAAATGTGTGTTCTCTTCATAGACCACACATGGATCCACCAGTGAAATTACATGTGTGTTCTTTTATTAAGAAGAACTGGAGTCATTGCATGTGTGTTCTTTTCACATACCACATATGGATCCACCACTGTCATTGCATGTGTGATCTTTTCACAATCCACCGATGGATTTTTTACTAACAACAACCAGAGTCATTGAAATGTGTGTTCTCTTCAGAGACCACACATGGATCCACCAGTGTCATTGCATGTGTGTTCTTTTTACTAACAACAACCAGAGTCATTGCATGTGTGTTATTTTCACATACCACATATGGATCCACCAGTGTCATTGCATGTGTGTTCTTTTTACTAACAACAACTAGAGTCATTTCATGTGTGTTCTTTTCACATACCATATATGGATCCACCAGTGTCATTGAAATGTGTGTTCTCTTCAGAGACCACACATGGATCCACCAGTGTCATTGCATGTGTGTTCTTGATACTAACAACAACCAGAGTCATTGCATGTGTATTATTTTCACATACCACATATGGATCCACTAGTGTCATTGCATGTGTGTTTTTTCACAATCCACCTATGGATCCACCAGTGTCATTGCATGTGTGTTCTTTTTACTAACAACAACTAGAGTCATTTCATGACTATTCTTTTCACATACCACATATGGATCCACCAGTGTCATTGAAATGTGTGTTATCTTCAGAGACCACACATGGATCCACCAGTGTCATTGCATGTGTGTTCTTTTTACTAACAACAACCAGAGTCATTGCATGTGTGTTCTTTTCACATACCACATATGGATCCACCAGTGTCATTGCATGTGTGTTCTTTTTACTAACAACAACTGGAGTCATTTCATGTGTGTTCTTTTCACATACCACATATGGATCCACCAGTGTCATTGAAATCTGTGTTCTCTTCGGAGACCACACATGGATCCGCCAATGTCATTGCATGTGTGTTCTTTTTACTAACAACAACTAGAGTCATTTCATGTGTGTTCTTTTCACATACCACATATGGATCCACCAGTGTCATTGAAATGTGTGTTCTCTTCAGAGACCACACATGGATCCACCGGTGCCATTGCATGTGTGTTCTTTTTACTAACAACAACCAGAGTCATTGCATGTGTGTTCTTTTCACAATCCACCTATGGATCCACCAGTGTCATTCATGTGTGCTCTTTTTACTAACAACCAGAGTCATTGCATGTGTGTTCTCTTCAGAGACCACACATGGATCCACCAGTGTCATTGCATGTGTGTTATTTTTACTAACAACAACCAGAGTCATTGAAATGTGTGTTCTCTTCAGAGACCACACATAGGTCCACCAGTGTCATTGCATGTGTGTTCTTTTTACTAACAACAACTAGAGTCATTGCATGTATGTTATTTTCACATAGCACATATGGATCCACCAGTGTCATTGCATGTGTGTTCATTTTACTAACAACAAGTGGAGTCATTTCATGTGTGTTCTTTCCACATACCACATATGGATCCACCAGTGTCATTGAAATGTGTGTTCTCTTTAGAGACCACAAATGGATCCACCGGTGTCATTGCATGTGTGTTCTTTTTTACTAACAACAACCAGAATCATTGCATGTGTGTTCTTTTCACATACCACATATGGATCCAACAGTGTCATTGCATGTGTGTTCTTTTCACAATCCACCTATGGATCCACCAGTGTCATTGCATTTGTGCTCTTTTTACTAACAACAACCAGAGTCATTGCATGTGTGTTCTTTTCAGAGACCACACATGGATCCACTAGTGTCATTGCATGTGTGTTCTTTTTACTAACAACAATCAGAGTCAATGAAATTTGTGTTCTCTTCAGAGACCACACATGGATCCACCAGTGTCATTGCATGTGTAGTCTTTTTACTAACAACAACCAGAGTCATTGCATGTGTGTTATTTTCACATACCACATATGGATCCACCAGTGTCATTGCATGTGTGTTCTTTTTACTAACAACAACTGGATTCATTGCATGTGTGTTATTTTCACATACCACATATGGATCCACCAGTGTCATTGCATGTGTGTTCTTTTTACTAACAACCGGTGTCATTGCATGTGTGTTCTTTTCACATACCACATATGGATCCAGCAGTGTCATTGCATGTGTGTTCTTTTTACTAACAACACCCAGAGTCATTGCATGTTTGTTCTTTTCACATACCACATATAGATCCACTAGTGTCATTGCATGTGTGTTCTCTTCATAATCCACCTATGGATCCACCAGTGTCATTGCATGTGTGCTTTTTTACTAACAACAACCAGAGTCATTGCATGTGTGTTCTCTTCAGAGACCACACATGGATCCACCAGTGTCATTGTGTTGGGTCCGCAGCATAGAAAACAAAAAATTTCCTACGGTGTGAACTACACACCAAGATCTATCTACTAGGTACAAAGCAAACGGGTGGACATACATCCATAGAGAACTTACCCTCGAAGACAACAAGCTTTGTTAACGAGTAGGAACTCGTGGTTGATGTAGTCGTACACTTGCCGATCTCAAGATCGTGAGTAAGTCCGAGCGCCGCAATTCATCAGCGCATCCACACTGGCACACACGTTCAAGCCACCGGACAACCTCCACCTCCTCGCTCCAGCGATCCAGCGGAAGCAGCAACTCCTTCCAGACGAAATGCCACAGGGAACATGTATCTCGCTAAACCGAGACCATGGGGGAATAATTCTAGAGGGGGAGAGAGATCCTTCACAAGGAGGTGTGTGGATGAAGGGGGGAATGGGTGGACTTTTACAGGAGGAGGGGGGTGCCCCCTCTCTCCATGGTCGGCGCATGGGGGTGACCCCTCACCTCCCCCATTCATGTGGTGGTAACTCCTCCACATTAAAATGCCCCTTCACATTCCCTTTTAAAGTCTCCACTTTAAATGCATTAAGTTTCTCCAAATTTAATGCTCTCTCATTTAATAAAACTCTTTTATTAAATTTATTCAGAATTTTGTTAATTAATTTAATTAACAAACATTCACATATAGCCCCTTGCAATATTTCAATATCACATGCAGAACCACTTTCTGCAATTTCACCCGAAACAATTTCCGGTTTCTATTGAAACAATTCCTGCGCTTTGCAATTCTTTCGTCTGAAACATATGTGCTCCAAAATGGTGTCCGGTAACTCTTAAGTGTGCCACCCTACGGTTCACGAATAATGCAGACATGATCGAGACCCTTCTCCGATCAATAATCAGCAGCGGGACCTGGAGATCCGTACTGACTCCTATACATTCAACGATGACTCCTGTGATCGTGAGAACCTTTAACGCTTGTAACTAAATCCCTTTGTCTCTCGATATATTACGTGTCCGAGATTCGATCATCGGTATCTCCATACCTAGTTTGATCTCGTTACCGACATGCACTCTTTTCTCGTTCCCGTGATATAACATTCTAGTGATCACATCACTTGCTTGCAAGCTATCCTAATGTGATATCACCGAGAGGGCCCAGAGTATATCTATCCGTCATCTGGATTGACAAATTCCACTCTTGATCCATGAGCCTCAACATAACACCTTCGTAGCACTGAACCCATCTTTATAGTCACCCTGTTACGGTGTGACGTTTGATGTTATCAAGATACTCTTCCGGTGTTAGCAATTAACATGATCTCATGGTCTAAGGATAACGATTACTTCGTATGATGTTATAGCAATATAAACACAATGACTTGATCGTAATGCTATACTTCGGATGAATGTTCATCACATCATTCGACCAATGGTGTGACCTTGTTATTAACAACATCCAATGTCCATGATCAGGAAACCGTGATCATCTTATTAATCAACAAGCTAGTCTATAAGAGAGGCATGACTAGGAACCCTTTTGGTTTATTAAACAAACATGTATTGATGTTTCCTATCAATAAAATTATAGCATGTAAAATAAACATCTATCATATACAAGGAATACATAATAACAACTTTATTATTGCCTCTCAGGGCATATTTCCTTCAGTCTCCCACTTGCACTAGAGACAATAATCTAGTTCACATAGTGATAAATCTAACACCCATGGAGTTCTGGTGTTGATCATGTTTTGCCCTAGGGAGTACTTTAGTCAACGGATCTGCTACATTCAGGTTCGTGTGCACTTTACAAATCTTTATTTCTCCATCTTTGACATGTTCACGGATGGAGTGAAACCGGCGCTTAATATGCTTGGAATTCTTGTGAGACCTTGGTTCCTTGGCGTTGGCTATGGCTCCATTGTTGTCACAATAGATCACCATCGGGTCCAACGCACTGGGAACCACACCCAGTTCCATAATGAACTCTTTCATCCAAACTGCTTCCTGCGCCGCTTCTGAAGCAGCAACATATTCCGCCTCCGTTGTTGATCTAGCCACCACAGGTTGTTTGGAACTCCTCCAACTAACTGCTTCTCCGTTCAAGAGAAATACGTATCCGGATTGAGACTTAGAGTCATCCGGATCAGTGTCAAAGCTAGCATCGACATAACACTTAGCGACTAGCTCTTCTTCACCTTCGTATACAAGAAACATATCCTTAGTTCTTCTCAAGTACTTAAGGATATTCTTGACCGCTATCCAGCGTTCCGAACCTGGATCAGATTGGTACCTACTAGTCAAACTAATAGCATGTGCCACATCTTGTCTTGTACATAGCATGGCATACATTATAGAGCCTATGGCTGAGGCATAGGGGATCTTATCCATTATCTCTCTTTCTTCCGCCGTAGCCGGACTTTGAGTCTTACTCAATGTCTTGCCTTGCAACATAGGTAAGAACCCCTTCTTACTTCCGTCCATATTAAACTTCTTTAATATCTTATCAAGGTATGTACTCTGCGATAGCCCAATTAGGCGTCTTGATCTATCTCTATAGATTTTA
This sequence comes from Avena sativa, assembly GCA_916181665.1. Taxonomy (NCBI): domain Eukaryota; kingdom Viridiplantae; phylum Streptophyta; class Magnoliopsida; order Poales; family Poaceae; genus Avena; species Avena sativa. The sequence continues at coordinate 204,026,248 of OV702290.1, forward strand.
ATGCCTAATATATATGAAGCTTCACCAAGGTCCTTCATCAAAAATTTGTTGTTTAGGTAACTTTTAACACTGTTTAAAAGATCTAAATCATTTCCAATCAATAATATGCCATCCACATATAATATTAGAAATGCCACATTGCTCCCACTCACTTTCTTGTAAATACAAGCCTCTCCATAAGTTTGGACAAATCCAAACTCTTTGATCACCTCATCAAAGCGGAGATTCCAACTCCGTGATGCTTGCTTCAGTCCATAGATGGATCGCTGAAGTTTGCACACCTTATTAGCATCCTTAGGATCGACAAAACCCTTAGGCTGTATCATATACAACTCTTCTTCAATCTAACCATTGAGGAACGCAGTTTTGACATCCATCTGCCATATTTCATAATCGAAATATGCAGCAATTGCTAACATAATCCTAACCGACTTAAGCATCGCTACGGGAGAGAATGTCTCATCGTAGTCAACTCCTTGAATTTGTCGAAACCCCTTTGTGACAAGTCGAGCCTTATAGATGGTCACATTACCATCAGCATCAGTTTTTCTTTTGAAAATCCATTTATTCTCAACGGCCTTTCGGTCGTGAGGTAAGTCCACCAAGTTCCAAACTTGGTTCTCGTACATGGATTCCATCTCGGATTTCATGGCTTCTAGACATTTGTTGGAATCCGGGCTCATCATCGCTTCTTCATATGTTACAGGGTCATCCATTTCATCAATCATGAAATTCATAACAGGATTGTCGTACAGTTCAGGAGCTGCACGTGTCCTGCTTGACCTGCGAGGTTCGGTAGTGTCCTCTTTCAGAGTTTCATGATCAATATCATTAGCTCTCTATTCATCAGGTGAAGTCAACTCCGAAACAACTTCCGGTGCTGCGCCACTCGCCATTCCATGAAGAGAAGGTTCAATAACCTCTTCGAGTTCTACCTTCCGACTACTCACACCTTTCGCGAGAAACTCCTTCTCAAGAAAGGATCCATTCTTGGCAACAAAGACCTTGCCCTCGGATCTATGATAGAAGGTATACCCAATCGTTTCCTTAGGGTATCCTATGAAGACGCATTTTTCCGCTTTGGGTTCGAGTTTATCCGGTTAAAGTTTCTTCACATAAACATCGCATCCCCAAACTTTAAGAAATGACAGCTTAGGTTTGTTTCCAAACCATAATTCATATGGTGTCTTTTCAACGGATTTAGATGGTGCCCTATTTAAAGTGAATGTAGCGGTTTCTAGTGCATAACCCCAAAATGACAGTGGCAAGTCAGTCAGAGACATCATAGATCGAACCATATCCAATAAAGTACGATTACGACGTTCTGACACACCATTACGTTGTGGTGTTCCGGCAGGCGTGAGTTGTGAAACTATTCTACAATCTTTCATATGTGTGCTAAACTCGTAACTAAGATACTCTCCTCCACGGTCGGACCGCAGAAATTTGATCTTTCTCTTACGATGATTTTCCACTTTATTCTGAAATTCTTTGAACTTTTCAAAAGTTTCAGACTTGTGTTTCATCAAATAGATATACCCATATCTACTCAAATCATCCGTGAAAGTAACAAAATAACGATATCCACCTCGTGCCGACATACTCATTGGTCCACACACATCAGTATGTATGATTTCCAATAGATCTGTCGCCCGTTCCATTGAACCGGAAAACGGCGTTCTAGTCATCTTGCCCATAAGGCATGGCTCACATGTATCAAATAATTCAAAATCAAGTGATTCCAAAAGTCCATCAGAATGGAGTTTCTTCGTGTGTTTAACGCCAATATGACCTAGACGGCAGTGCCACATATATGTAGATATATCATTATCAAGTTTAATCCTTTTAGCATCAACATTATGAATATGTGTAATACTACTATCGAGATCCAACAGAAATAAACCATTCAACATAGGTGCATGACCATAAAAGATATTATTCATATAAATCGAACAACCATTGTTTTCAGACTTAAATAAATAACCACTTTGCATCAAACACGATCCGGATACAATATTCATGCTTAGTGCAGGCACCAAATAACAATTATTTAGGTTTATAACTAATCCCGATGGCATATGGAGAGGCAGCGTTCCGACGGCGATCACATCAACTCTTGATCCATTGCCGACCCGCATCGAGACCTCATCCCTTGCTAGTTGTCGCTTGTTCCGCAGCCCCTGAACTGAGTTACATATATTAGCAACCGATCCCGTATCAAATACCCAGGTGCTACTGCGAGTACTAGTCAAGTACACATCAATAACATGTATATCACATATACCTTTGTTTGCCTTGCCGGATTTATTGTCCGCCAAATACTTGGGGCAGTTGCGCTTCCAATGGCCAGTCCCCTTGCAATAGTAGCACTCGGTGTCAGACTTAGGGCCAGCTCAGGGTTTCTTTTCAGGCGTGGCAACAGACTTGCCACCCTTCTTTCCCTTGTTCTTGCCTTTCTTGTCCTTATTGAAACCGGTGGTCCTATTGATCATCAACACTTGATATTCTTTCCTAATCTCCACTTCTGCAGCCTTAAGCATTGACAGAAGCTCGGGAAGAGACTTCTTCATGCCCTGCATATTATAGTTCATCACGAAGCTCTTGTAGCTAGGTGGCAGAGATTGGAGAACACGATGTATGCCTAAGTCAATGGGAATCGTTATTCCCAAGGACACAAGCTTATCGGCGTACCCAGACATTTTGAGTACGTGCTCACTAACGGAGCTGTTTTCCTCCATCATGCAGCTAAAGAACTTTTCTGTAGCATTATAACTCTCTACGGCGGCATGGGTATTGAAAATCATTTTCAATTCTCCCATGGTATCAAAGTCATTGCCATTTTCGAAACGCTTTCGAAGTTCTGGCTCTAGCCCATACAGTATGCCGCAATGAACTAAGTTGTGGTCCTCCTGACGAGTTACATAGACGTTCTTTTCCTCGTCAGGGGCATCAGGAGCTGGTAGGGGACCTAGCGGCGCATCTAGCACATATTGCTTTTGTGCAGCAGTGAGGAGAATCCTCAAATTCATAGCCCAGTTGGTGAAGTTGCTACCATTCGCGGCAAGTTTCTCTTTCTCCATGAACACATTGAAATTAAAAGCAGGTGGTGCCATCTACAACAGAATTTGTAAAGTATATTTAGACTAAGTTTATGATAGATCGAGTTCAACTAATCCAAATTACTAATGAACTCCCACTCAAAAACGACATCCCTCGTGTCCTTTTGGTGATTACATGAACCAAATCCACTACACCAAGTCCGATCATCACGTGAGTCGGTGTAGCTTCAAAGGCGAGCATCTATATGGGCATCATATCAACTATATGACTCATGCTTAACCTTTCGGTCCGTGTTCCGAGGCCATGTCTGTACATGCTAGGCTCGTCAAGTAAGAACCTTAGTATTTGCGTGTGTAAAACTGTCTTACACCCGTTGTATGAAAGCGTAGAGTTGAAAACACCCGATCATCACGTGATGCCTCAAAACACGATCCACAAAACGGTGCATACTTAAGGAAGAACACATTTTATCTTGATATCTAAATGAGGGATCATCTTATAATGCTACCAAACGCGCCAAACTAGCAATATAAGATGCTAACATCTAATGTGTGAAGTGAGGTGATATGGTCCATGCATTTGATCTCTATCATTTGCATCGTGGTATGATCTCTATCATTCCTTTGTGTGTAAGGCCAAGGTCTATGGAACTTACACGTTAAGTGAGTTGTAAGAGTATCTATTATACATCTACTTACAACAATACCATATCAAAACACTAGCCCAGCAACGATCTAAACTAGACGCCTCTAATTCATCAATTGCAAGTTTTACGTGGCTTAGGGCTTTTGGAGATAGAACCTGTCTAACCTACGAACATGAACCACAACGAGGATAACCAAGTTATTAGCAAATCATTGTAAATCAGATATTGACTATAGTAGGAGAGACAGACACCCGCCAGCCACTTATGCAAAACAAGTTACATGTCAGTCGTGGAACCGGTCTCATGTACGATGACATGTAAGGTTGGTCCGGGCCACTTCATCCCACTATGCCACCAATATCCAAAGTACATAGAAGATGCAATAACATGATCATCATCGCCCACATATAAAAATATGTGTACTACCCGTGCAAAGCACCTACGCATAGATCAGGCTCTGATACCACTGTTGGGTCCGCAGCATAGAAAACAAAAAAAATCCTACGGTATGAACTACACGCCAAGATCTATCTACTAGGTACAAAGCAAACGGGTGGACATACATCCATAGAGAACTTACCCTCGAAGACAACGAGCTTTGTTAACGAGTAGGAACTTGTGGTTGATGTAGTCGTACACCTGTCGATCTCAAGATCGTGAGGAAGTCCGAGCGCCGCAACTCAGCAGGGAATCCGCACTCGCACACACGTTCAAGCCACCGGACAATCTCCACCTCCTTGCTCCAGCGATCCAGCGGAAGCAGCAACTCCTTCCAGACGAAATGCCACCGGGAACATGTATCTCGCTAATCCGAGACCATGGGGGAATAATTCTAGAGGGGGAGAGATATCCTTCACAAGGAGGTGTGTCGATGAAGGAGGGAATGGGTGGCCTTTTATAGGAGGAGGGGGTGCCCCATCTCTCCATGGCCGGCGCATGGGGGGGTGACCCCTCACCTCCCCCATTCATGTGGTGGTAACTCCTCCACATTAAAATGCCTCTTCACATTCCCTTTTAAAGTCTCCACTTTAAATGCATTAAGTTTCTCCATATTTAATGCTCTCTCATTTAATAAAACTCTTTTATTAAATTTATTCAGAATTTTGTTAATTAATTTAATTAACAAACATTCACATATAGCCCCTTGCAATATTTCAATATCACATGCAGAACCACTTTCTGCAATTTCACCCGAAACAATTTCCGGTTTCTATTGAAACAATTCCTGCGCTTTGCAATTCTTTCGTCTGAAACATACGTGCTCCAAAATGGTGTCCGGTAACTCTTAAGTGTGCCACCCTACGGTTCGCGAATAATGCAGACATGATCGAGACCCTTCTCCGATCAATAATCAGCAGCGGGACCTGGAGATCCGTACTGACTCCTATACATTCAACGATGACTCCTGTGATCGTGAGAACCTTTAACGCTTGTAACTAAATCCCTTTGTCTCTCGATATATTACATGTCCGAGATTCGATCATCGGTATCTCCATACCTAGTTTGATCTCATTACCGACATGCACTCTTTTCTCGTTCCCGTGATATAACATTCTAGTGATCACATCACTTGCTTGCAAGCTATCCTAATGTGATATCACCGAGAGGGCCCAGAGTATATCTATCCGTCATCTGGATTGACAAATTCCACTCTGGATCCATGAGCCTCAACATAACACCTTCGTAGCACTGAACCCATCTTTATAGTCACCCTATTACGGTGTGACGTTTGATGTTATCAAGATACTCTTCCGGTGTTAGCAATTAACATGATCTCATGGTCTAAGGATAAATATTACTTCGTATGATGTTTTAGCAATATAAACACAATGACTTGATCGTAATGCTATACTTCGGATGAATGTTCATCACATCATTCCACCAATGGTGTGACCTTGTTATTAACAACATCCAATGTCCATGATCAGGAAACCTTGATCATCTTGTTAATCAACAAGCTAGTCTATAAGAGAGGCATGACTAGGAACCCTTTTTGTTTATTAAACACACATGTATTGATGTTTCCTATCAATACAATTATAGCATGTAAAATAAACATCTATCATATACAAGGATTACATAATAACAACTTTATTATTGCCTCTCAGGGCATATTTTCTTCACATTGCATGTGTGTTCTTTTTACTAACAACAACCAGAGTCATTTCATGTGTATTCTTTACACATACCACATATGGATCCACCAGTGTTATTACATGTGTGTTCTTTTCACAATCCACCTATGGATCCATCAGTGTCATTGCATGTGTGTTCTTTTTACTAACAACAACTGGAGTCATTTCATGACTATTCTTTTCACATACTACATATGGATCCACCAGTGTCATTGAAATGTGTGTTCTTCTCATTAACCACAGCTAGAGTCATTGGATATGTGTTCTCTTCAGAGACCACATATTTATCCACCGGTGTCATTGAAATGTGTATTATTTTCAACTACAGTCGTTGGCCACAAACAATCGGGACACAGAGCTAACCAGCAACCGCTCTGGGCTTCTAGAAGACCTGATCCCCGATTGTTAGGCGTCGTTGGATCGGGGTGCATGGACGATAGTGATGTCCTTCGCGAGGGAGGTCCACGAGAAGTATGTTCTGCGAACTGATTGGCAGTGCCAACGACGTTGGGCCTACGTCCTTGCCCTTATCCCCTTAACCTCGGGACCGAAGATCAGATCGTGTTCCTTCATCGCCATGGAGAGGGAGAGGCCCTAACTCAGCTTGCACGAGGCTCAGATGTTCACCCACTACGACATACTCGCGCCGCCGTTCGTGAGGCTTCCGGCCGGCTTCGAGCTCAGCTACGTCGGGGTTCCTGTCGCAGCGCTCTTGCGTGACAATGCGTTGGCAAGGCAGATCGAGGAGCCCTGCTGCTAGCTGTCGGAGCGAAAGAGGGAAATGGCGCGGTACTCGCGTACGAGCACGTACTGGCGAAAGTTGTTCAAGAAGGAGCGGGTTGCGTTGATTGAGCTGTGCAGAACCCACAGGCAGGAGATCCACCCGGATCTACGCAACCCAGCAGGGAGGCAGCGCTTCTAGGCAGTGCCTAGGCGTATGACCTCACCGTTATCGATGCAGCACACCGTGAAGAATCCATGAGGAGGAGGAACGGTTCCGGGAATGTCGACATCGATTCCGACACAGAGGAGGCTGGTGGCGACGCGGACAACGTCGTCAATGATGGAGACTGCGGGAGCGTCATAGTCGATTAGGGCCACTTAAGCATAAATTAAATCTATGTATGGTATCTTAATGCGCTCTTTGGATCTGGGTCACTTTAGTCATGGTCGATTATCGTCATAATCTATATATGTTGGCCATGTTTTATTTGTCTTTGTCTTTGAAACTAGTCGATCGAAACTCGTCCAATCCTGAAAATAAAGTTCGCGCGTTCCTGGCATATCTTATGGGACAATACGCTGACTCTGCTCCCAGCACTTGATGGTACAGCCATAATTTGGAGTGCGCCAGAGGAGAAGGGATCGAGTGTGTTGTAATAGTGTACTACTCCTGTCCAGATATAACTGACTTAGTTTTTTAGATATTTAATAAATGTGTCTATACCCAAAACATGTCTAGATACATGTTTTAGGTTTCTCTGTCTTTCAAACTAATCAAAAGTCGTCAAATTCTAAACAAACAAAGTCATTGCGTTCACACCTGATGGGACAATACGCTGACTCTGCTACTTGATGGCACAGCCATAATTCTGGAGTGCGCTAGAGGAGATGGGAATGCAAGGGAGATGGGAACTAGTAGCCGCGTCCAAACGCAGGTAAAAAATTAATGTAATAATATTTAAAAAACTGTAATCTGGTCCACATGACCCCATCACAGACACGTTGCACGCGCCAGATATAAATAAAGACGACACGGCTAGTTTAGTTTCAATGATATAATTCAACATGCGACGTTACTGTGCCCACATCTTTCTGCTCCTCTTATTAGTCTGCTAGCCCACGCTGCATTAAGCATCAGTTGATGAGGATAAAAAAATGATAAAATGGCAAATAAAATAATTTTTAAGCTTACCTTTTATCCCAAGAATCGTACAAAAATGAAATTAGCAGGGATTTATTATTTCTCCTGCAGTTAGCCGAAAGATCCTCAAGAACAACCTCAATCACCCCTGCAACTTCTTCATATTCTAATACACCTCCAGTATTGGCCCTTTCCTCCCCGTTCCGCTTACCCTTTTGTTTCTTTTCACATCCTTTTCTCGTCGGCACCTCCACTTCTTCATAAATTGGCTGCTTACGTATGTTTTTCTCTAAGTGCTCATCACCGTCTTCGCGCTGCTCTTCCTCCATTTCTGGCTGAGAAGCCTCATTTTCTGCCACCGGGGTGTGAATAGGGACAATATCATGTGTAACTGGGTTTTTGCACAACCTCTTGATATGGACGAATCCACCACAACATTTGCATTTCCTTTTCCTAGCTCCCAGCCTTGAACCTTTACCAGTGGAGGCTTCGATCCTTAGCTTTCTAGGACTCCCAGGTGGCCTCCTAAGAACTGGTGGGTGAAGTTTGAACCCTGGATCGACAATCTCCCAATCATTTTCATCGGCCATAGGTGGTACGTTTTCTGCATAAGTTGCAGCAAACTTTTCCATGGAGAAATAGTTGTCGACATAGTTCTCTATTTCAGCTCCGTTACCTCTAAGCTTTAAGATGAAGTAAATTGCATGGTGACATGGCAGACCAGTAATCTGCCACTGCCTGCATGAACAAGTCTTGTTTCCAATGTCTACAGTGTACCTCCGTTCACTTCCATGCTTGTATTCTGCATAAACCTCAGCCAATGTTCTGGAACTTCTGACCATCCTCATCTTTATCATTCTCATTACCCTGGTTCTTGCATTCAGTAACATAACCACCTTTGGAACTATTTTATGGCCTAAAAAATTTCTTGCACAAATTCTTTGCCTTAAATCTATCTTCACCATTATGCACTGTCTTATTGCATCCAACAAAATAACAATTACAAGTGTCTTCATGCCCGAAATCTTATCATTGAAACTCTCTGCCAAATTATTGCAAACAAAATCCACCTTGCTTAACTCACCAAACTCGCTTTTGGCCCATAGCTTGGTGTGATGTTCTTCAAGGTATTTTTTCACCTTTGGCACTACATACATGTTCTGCAAGTAAGTAGCATGCGTTCTTGGGGTGTATGTGTATGTTGATCGCCACAAGTCCTCTTCAAAGTTCTTTCCTTTGAACTTCTTCGTGAAGTTAGTAGCAAGGTGCCGCATGCATTCCCTATGCTCAACCCCAGGAAACACAGCATCAACAGCATTCTCAAGACCCTCGCATGCACCGGTGTGTATCACCAAGCCTTCATGGTGACCAATTACTTCCCGTAGTCTCTGCATGAACCATGTCCAGCTTTCATTTGATTCACCCTCGGGAATAGCATAAGCTATGGGTAGAAGCCAATTATGCACGTCCAAAGCACAAGCAGAAGCAACATGTCCCCTGAACTTCCCTGTTAAAGAAGTTGCTCCTATTGCCAAGTATGGCCTGTAGCCTTCTAGGAACCCCTTCCAGCATGCCTTCAGGCAGACGAAACATCTCCTGAAGCATATCCTATCTGCCTGCTTATACCTGACCCCCCTCAAGACCTTTTCTCTTCCTTCCACAACCTCGTAATCGATGTCAACAACACTACCAGGTGATGTTTTCTCTACCTGAGCTTTGAAACTATACAACATATGAAAACTGTCATTCCACTTGCCTTGAATGAAGTCTAGATCCATCTCCTTCCAATCAAAGACTCTGTGGTAAGGAATCAGAACGTTAAACTTTTTGCTAATCTTTCCTCTGAGTTCAGCAGGTCTAATGTTATGATCCTGCCTAACCCAGTCAAGTATAGTAGCAGCAATCCACTTGGTAGTCGCCGGTCTAATTTTACCACTTAAAGAAGTATTATGGAAGTTGTGTTTCTTCGTGTTTACTTTGATCTACATTCGATAAGAATCCAAATAATTCAGAGCTAGTTATCAGCAGAATAAATATGAGAAAGACTGAAACTAAATGTAGCTATTGCAACCTGAAATGGGTGTCCACCCCGCATTGGAGATGCATGTAATCTCCATTTACACACATTACTTTCCCTACAGTGCACCATAAATCTCTTTTGCTCGCTCTTTTCAATGATAAATTCGAACCCAACTCTGATTGCATAGGTTGCAACTGCATATCTATAGTCCTCCACATTATCAAAGACAGTCCCCTCATCAATTGTAGGATTGTCCCTGTCAAAGTGTATCACTGGCATGTTCACGTCTTCGTCGTCGTATCTACATCCCATTTCCACATCTACACATTCCTCTTCCTCATCAGTCCCACAGTCAGGCTCAAAGTTCGAATCAACCAAATATTCCCTACTCTCCATCCTATCAGGGTCAGCAGCCACGTCTAGATATGCTTTCTCATCATCATCCGCACCGCCACACATTTTAGTGCCTTCATGCTCGCTTGACAAAGCATCATGCTTAAGTACAAGTTGTACAGACGTCCTGCGGTTACCAACACATATCCTTGCCATCACCACGGGACTAGAAACGCTAATTGGGGTATGCAGAAAAGGAATCATAGTTCTTACCCTTCAATGTGGGTGCACAACACCTTCTCCGGGCTCCATACCTCCAAAGCTCTGCACCCCGCTTCCTCTCCCCCTATTTTGTTGTCCTCTGTGCTCTCCAGACTTGAAGGAGATTTCGTGCTCTCCAGCCGCGCAGGACCCATATCCGTGCTCTCAAGCCTCACAGGATCCATCTCCGAGCGGGATCCGGATCACCAGCGTCGTTGGGCCCCTAACCCATTGGCCGACTCTCAGTTTTTGTTTCTAGATGCGCCTGGGCGGTGGACGGCGGCAAGGAGACAGGGCAGGAAGGAGAGGGGAGGGGACATCAGGGGATGGCAAGGAGGGGAGGGCAGGAGGACGACGGCCCAAGGGGACGACGAGAGCGGTGCACGACTGAGTGGAGTGGCGGTGGCAGGAGCAGAGGAGCGGAGCAGAGCTGGTTGCGACAAAGCATGGAAAATTGCACAATAATGTGTTGGTGGGCGGCACCAGCCCTCGAACCTGGGACGCGCGCTGTCGAAGGTGGAGGAGGCGGGCCCGCCAATCAAAAAACATGCCACCTATCAGTGCACTATGCACGGTAGCACTTCACGGAATTTTTTAGCAGGTCCCACATGTCAGTCTGTTTGATCAAAACTTGCATGCAGTGCATGGCTGGTTCACGCGCTAGTTCCGAAAAAAGCCCGTTGATCCAAACTTGAAGTGGCAGTTCTGCTTCTTCTCTCCCGTCTCCTCGTCTCCTCGCAGTGGCAGTTCCGCTTCGTCTCCCTCGTCTGGTATCCTCTTCTTCTTCTCCTCGCAGTGGTAGTTCTTCTTTCTTCCTCGGTCAAAACATTCCCGCATGTAAGCCATGGCTAGTAGCCGGATGAAGAGGAACTGGTCCGATCTCTCGGCCGACCCACTTTGCAATATCGCCGACTACTTGCTGGAGAAAGAGGAGTACGTCCACACCTATGCTGCTTGTCAGGAAGTCTGCACCGATTGGCGCTGCACTTTAAAGGTGCCCGAATTCCATCTCAACAACTGGATCATGATAGATCACACACTTCTAGACGTTGGCGACTTCACCTTCCTCAACCTCGCCACTAGTCGTTTCTTCAGGACAAATCTAATGGAAGTCTATCGTAGGTTCACATTCACATCCGATATTTATTGGTATTTTCCATTGTAAACATCTTAGTGCTAACTGATGCCCTCTTCTTCCAAAAGATTCTACTTCGTCGGTGTTTCTCGTGGCGTCATCATGCTTGCTCAGAGGGTGGAGCCATACCAGATTCGGCTTCTGAACCCAATCACTCATAAGTCTAACACTGAGTTTCAAGCACACATACCATCTGATCTTCTGCAATCTGTCATCGTGACGAAGTCCCCGACGATGGTGTTCGTTTGCACTGATTATCTAGATCATATTGCATGGGCCGATTAGAGCACCCCAACGGGGCAAATCAATGAATCATTTGGAGAAGGATTGTATTCGCCACCTCCTTCTATGCTTTCGGACTGCATGACGGCATTCCGAGGGGAAGTATATGCATTACTTGAGAATGGAGACATCTTGTCGACCAACATCAAGTTAGAGCAGCGCGAGAGCACTGTCACGATGGCCAAAATAATTTCGGCCCCGGTCTTTGAATATGTACGTGGAACTTACAAATTTTACCTTGTGGAGTCAGATGGTGATCTTCTTCTTGTGTTGAACGGTAATTTCGTGAAAGGGAAACCGGTGTTGTACTGGGTGGACACGGAGAACCGCTCTCTCGAGGCCGTCGGTGACATTGGAAGTCGTGCCCTCTTTGTTGATTACAATCGGTCTATCTCCATTGACATCAGGTTACACCCCACAGTCAAACCCGGTTGCATATACTACAGGAATTATATTAGACTGTACGATCATGAGGTTCAAGCCTGGGAAGAGGAACCAACAATGACGTATGGCTCAAGTCTGGAACTTACACCGATGCCTTACCCTCTGGACGAGATACTGGTAGCACATTGCAGACGGAGAGAGTTCTCTGAATATGTGTTGCAGCACGTGGGAGCCGCCAACGACGAAATATATAGGGGAGAATGAATCCTATATTCATCCTAGGTTATTTGCTAGCATTTTCAGGTCTATTTTTTGAAGTAGAAATTTGTACTGTATTTATATTATTTCGATCAGCAGTATGCGTATTACCTTTCAGACAAAATTGTAATGTATTTAATTTTAGTACTTTCAGAATTCAAAGTATTTATTTTTAGTAGCTTCTTTCAGAATTCTCTGTGTTCGACATGGGCATCAGCTCAGCGCCAGAATTCAGGTTCCACATAGAAAATTGCACAATAATGTGTTGCTGGACGGCACCAGCCCTCGAACCTGGGATGCGCGCCGTCGAAGGTGGACGGGGTGGGCCCGCCAGTCAGAAAACATGCCACGTCGGCATCCCCTGTTTCTGATGCCCTTTAAAAAAAGAAAACACGCCACGTTGTTATCCTCTGTTTCTGATGGTGTTGCTACAATCGACGGTACATGGTGGCATATAAATAATATCGTATAAACATAAGGGCACAATCGTCAACATTTCTAAAATGAAACCCGGTCTCGTCTCCTACTTGTCCTGGTACATTGCCCGATGAGGTGGATAGCCACGACCAATCTTTTTAATACGTTCGCACTCTTATGCTGAGAAGGGAAATAAAGATTGAGCTGTTAATGCAACGAGTGTCGAATTATTACCCTCTAAGGAAATGGGAGATGGTTATTTTCACGCATGCCTGTAGTCCAAACCTACTGTCAGTCGTTCACTCCCCTTCTCCGACTAACCACAGTTCACCTTGCGCAGCTCCTCCGTATCGCACCAACTAGGGTAACATGGCCCCGCCTAAGCAGCCACAGTCGCCGCCGCGACAGCCGCCGAAACTGGGGTATTTATTCCCTCTAAGGCAGGCCATGAAGCTCTACTTCAAGGTCGGTCTCCCATTGCCCTGCCAGGCGAATGATTTCCTAGAATGTGCCGAATCAGCCACGGCGGTGACTACGACGTCGTCGGCGCCAGATGCGGCAAGCAGGGCCAAGAGAGCGATGTGGAGAAATCGCGCGGCGGCATTACGGCATGCTCTAGGCAGTGGGAACAAGGTACATATCAAATCATTCACGAGAGCATGCCTCCGAGGGTACACACCCTCGAATAGGGCAGCGCCAAGGTCTAGAAACTCTCGCGTCCACGCTTCGGCATGGACTACCTTACCTCAGTGGGGGAGGCTGGGAGCACGCCGTCTGCGGCAAAGACGCTCCATCCTACGCACCTTCAGAGGTCGTACCGTGGTGGCGACCAAGCGTCTATACTCAGCATGCTGGATTGTTTGACAGACGGAGCCGGCGGCGGGCATCAGCTCAGCCCCGGAATTCAGGTTCGAGTTCACATGGACCTACGATCCCGAGAAGGAGATGCCGAATTTCAGTTTCGAAGAAATCGTTGCGGTGGCGCGGATGGTCCAACTGAACCGGGACTGGCGCACGCAAATTGCTCGTGCATGAACGATGCAGGTTTCTTGTAGTTTGGCGGTAAGGCAATAGATCAGTTTGGGTTAAATGATCAAAGAACTTATGTCCTCTCAAGACAATTGGCCAGCCAACTTTTCTGGTGGAGATCTGTAGTTTCTTCAGTGTAGAATAGTTAAGTTCAGACTGAAGAATGGCTTTTGTAGATGAAATGCTAACGAATTGTTCTATAAACTAGTAGGAAGTTTAGCCCACTTTTGTGCAGGTATAAGACCCTTTTGTATGGAAGTACTACTATTGTAAGCAAATACTATCAAGTATCTATTTCCTTCAATTACTAGTCGTGGTTCAATCTAGTTAACTGGCATCTTTTTATTCCAGACTACAGATTTTGCATCTGCTGTCTGTGCTGTAAACCATTTTTCCTTTGTCTTGTGTTGCCTGCAAAATGGTCCTGCAGTTCAACGTGTTAGAAATGTAGCTACCTTGTACTTGAAGAGGAGATGGACTACATTTTCCTGGCATCCACAGAATTGACATTGCTCATTGCCAGACCATCCTCTTTTCATGAGGTTGTCCTTAGTTATTCACAGAAATTATAAAGCACGGTGTTCAACTACATCAATTCAAACTATTACACACACACTACATCAAATTCATTACCCACACATACTACATCGATTCAAACTATTACACACATGTACTACATCGATTCAAACTATTACACATTTTTAGTCGATGCTAACTTCCTGCTACGCTCTCCATACTACAAATTCATTAGCCACACATACCATGGTAATTCACTAGAGCTCTGTCTTCACTCGAGGGAAATCAGAATCACCAGCTCGTCCAAGCCCAGTTCCCCCACCGAAACTGTGTGCGCTGTCGTGAAATGGTGATGGTCCTGTGCCATCGATCCTTCCAGGACAACACTGCAGGTGACGAGGACGCTTTCTGGCAGCCTCTTCGGGGCCCTGAATGCCATGTACCGATTACAGAACCTCCTCCAGGTGGATGATGACCGGGTGCTTCCAGCAAAGCTGTTACCCTGCCCTGCTTGGAATCTGCACCTCGTACATCTTAGGAATGTCATCGGGATCTTTCAGCCACCAGCTCGCCGCCAAGGCTATTAACGACCTTCTTGAGGGCCTCCGGCTCCCAAGCATCCAATGGGAGGCCGTCAAAGCCGAGTTTGGAGAAGAAACGAAGCTGCCCCAAGCGATCGTCCCACCCATAGGCGCGATGCCAACGCATGAACATCATTTTCTCCCCGCAGCACTCGAAAGAACGGGAAGAATGCAGAATGTGCTCGGTGTCTGAGCTGTGCTCGAACCAGACGAAAAAATCGAATGGCGGCACGCATACCTAAATGTTGACCTCATTTTGTTTGATCCCAAAACGAGACCTGAAAGCCGACAGCAACTCTGCTGGCGACACGGTAGGACGGACGCCCAGCACGGTGGCCATGAGAGCGTGGTCGTCGAACTGCTGTGCCAGGGCTACCATGCCTGGGGTGCGTGGCAGCACGCAACTTCCTGAGGCCGGTCACCGGCCTGGATCGCCCGACGGGTCGCGCTCCGCCGTGCGAGAAGGACTAGCCAGAGGCGAGATATTAGTCCGGGAATGCGAAGATCCGATATGGCGGACGATGCAACGGCGACGGCTTCGAGCTTCGATTAGAGGCGTGGGAGGTTGACCGGACATGGCAGGGACGCAAATTAGAGCAAGTGCGAGCTCCGATCTGAGACGAGCAGCCGGAGCTGAGCAAATGTTATGGGGAGGGGAGCAGGGGAGAAGACCAGAGCAGAGCAAAGAAATAGATCTAGTCCACGCAGGGGTAAGCTAGTCCACGACCGCAAAAGATAACGGGGAATACTGACATGGCAGACCAAGAAGAGTTGACCTAACAGCGGTATTTGAGTTCAACTATTTTTCATCTGGTTCAAACGACTGTTTGGCCGTTAGATTTGTATTCACCCCCATTTGGCCATTCTAGACAATTGGCGATTCTACTATGGCCCCTCCGCGCGATTGATGATAACTCGGGTACCACGGTGCGCTCACCCACCAAGTTTGGTACCGCAAACGAATATTCCCACTTCACCTATATGGGCCTAGGGGAATGCATTGTGTACTTGGCTACTAATTGTAGGGGTTGCCGGAGTGACAGAAACCTGAATCCCCATTAGGAAACCATTGCACAAGGGACGTCAGGGTCTTAGAGTTTAAAGCTATTTGTTAGGTTTCTACCTTAATTACTTTCTTGTACTTGCGGATGCTTGCAAGGGGTATAATCACAAGTATGTATTAGTCCTAGGAAGGTCGGTACATTAGTATAGGTTCACCCACACAACATTTAGCAAACTAAAGAAGATTAATCAACTATATGAAGCAAAAGCACTTGACGATATTCCCGTGTGTCCTCGAGAACGTTCGGTCATCTTAAGTAATACATCTGGCTTCTCCTTTGCTGAATAAAGCATTGGGCCACTTGCTGCATTTATTCTTATTATATTTTATTTACTCGTACTTTATTTACTTGCATTATCAAAACCCCTAAAAATCCGTTTGCTAAGTATTTGCAGAGAATTTCTGATCCATACCACTAGCCAGCATCTTCTACTCCTCGTTGGGTTCGACACTCTTACTTATCGAAAATACTGTGATACACCCCCTATACTTGTGGGTCATCAGCTTCTAATTTCTCAATTTCACAACTAGTCACTGTTTCAACTTCAGTATTAAACACTCCAGTTGCAAGCAGGTGCCGAGTCCCAAGGTGCCTTTCGTGAATATGCCCTTCGGTACCTTGCGTACGAGCACCCAGAATCTGCAGCACATGTAACCATAATTAACTTCTATCATTTTAACATCTCAACTTTCAGAAGTTTTTTTAATAGTAAAACAGCTGCAATACCAAATTATGCTAGTTAACTTTCTGTTTTTTCAGAATTCTAAGTGAACCAACACAACAGTGATTATCAACTTTAAAACACAAGTCACCATAGTTAACTTTTCATACTATCACATTGTAACTCCTAAAAAAATCCTGAACTGCCCTAGTGATATATTTTTTCCAACTAATTTTGAGATATTCAGTTAACTCCCAAAAAACACCACAAAACTACCATGAATTATTTCTCTTGCCTTTCAGAAATAACACGAAACCAACACACTAGTGATTTTCAAGTTCCTCTTAGCTCACAAGATTAATTTAGCAGTTAACTAGCAGAATTTACGGCAGTTAACTAGCAGGATTTACGGCAGTTAACTAGCAGTGTTTACGGCAGTTAACACGTAGTGTTTCCGCACATACCTCAGAAATTTGCTTGGACAGCCCTTGCCGCCTGATAGGCGCCATGATTACCGGTGGTATCTCGCTGGTACCGTTGCTGGGGCCCTCGCCAAAGGAATCCATCGACTTCTCCTCGTGTCTACCGCCGTCGTTGCTCGCTCGCATGCGCCGTCGCAGCCCAGAAGAAGATCTTTAGGTAGAGAACAAGGGGAAATTCCATCACCTCCTCCCTCGCGTCGGCCTTTGCCGCTGCTCGCTTGTCGGTGCCACAGTAGCCCAAAAGAAGGTCTTTAGTTGTGGAACAAGCGTGTAACTCCGACGCCTCCTCCCTCGCATCGGCCTCCGCCACCGCTCGCTCATTGCCGTCGGTGCAGTTAGGGTTCAGATGGGGAAAATCGACGGAGGTGTCTCCGCTCGAGGAGGGGCTTTGAAGAAGGGGGCGTGATCATGTCAGGGTCGGGAACGTTCCATGTCTGGGGGTGGTATGTCCGGATCGTGTCCTGTTTGGGTTAAGAGACACCTTTCCAAAAACTGGGTGGTTCCTAGATAGTTATCTAGGAATCTCTTAAGGGGGTTTCTGAATAGTCCTGTTGTATATATATATGTATGTATATATATACCAGAGCTATTCTGCAACCTGTTGCAGAATATTATTCTAGGCACCAGACTGCACTTCGCGTTGTTAATAGTTGTACTTCCCGGATGGCAGTACTGAGCTTCTCATTTGAATTTTGTGAACTGCTTATTTGTTTGAACATACAGATTTTATTTCTAGTTTCTCATTGCTTAATCATAATTGTACAAATGATATACCGTTGGAAAGATATCAAAAAACCACAAATTTTTCGTGTTCAAAGTTTTCAAAGATTCTACACGGTTTGAATTTAATTTCAAAAATACAAAATCCATCTATATGGAAAGATAACGAACTTTTTCTCAGGTTTTCTAACCCCTTTCTCAAATGATACAAATGACATAGAATTGGAAAGATATTGAAATTGCGCTTTTTTTTGTTTTTAAAGTTTTTTCAGAATCTGTACAGTTTTAGAATAATTTTGAAAATACAAAATTCGGATCTATTTAAAACGAGCAGACGGTATTTGTATGATTATTTCTAAACCGTTTGTCGGAATGGTACAAATTATATGGCGTTGGAAAGCTATGAAGTAGGAACAACTTTTTCGTTCAGAATGTTTTCCCAAATTCCTTGTGGTTTAGGAGGAGATTTGAAATTACCGTCCGCTCGTTTTAAATTTCTTATGGTTTAGAAGAAGCTGTCCGAACTTTTCTCAACTAGTATTTGTACTTCTTGGATTATACATTTGTACTTCCTGAAATTGAATTGTGCACTTTCTCTAGTTTGCAGACTTATTTATTATTTTTCAAATATTCATCTTTTTTATAGCAATCCACGTTTTGTATACCCCGCCCAATATGTAGTTTCATACTTTAACTTCCTTCTATAGGGCATGTGTACTGCCTGATAACATCCTCTATGCTTCCTCCTATTGTAGTCTGCGCTTGCTCTGCTTTAAGTTGAACTTTCCTCTATGTGAAATTTGTACTGCCTGCTAGGTACCTCTGTGCTTCTTTGTAGCTATACTCCGCACTTCCTTTTTTCTATGTACATAGTGGTCTTAGTTCTCGTAGATGCGGTAGCCTTAGGTGTTAGGGTACCGAGGATTCGTCGTCGTCAATGCGGTAGCGTCGACGAGATACGTAGTCTCGGTATCCTAACACCCATTCGAGGCTTTTACCCGTACGCCGCGTTAGCGGCGACGGGCGACAAAGCCGAGGCGTTGGCCCATAGTATTGTGTTAAGCGTGTACACAACGACTTAGGGTGGGGGTGGGTGGTGTTAAGTACCCTAGCTTATATATCGTTATGCAAACAAGACTTATATTTATTTTCTCATTTTGTACTTGTCGACGCGTTAGAGTTGGCGCTGCATGGTAGACCGTTTTGTATTCCACCCCCACCCAATATCTAGTTTCATACTTTAACTTCCTTCTACAGGGCATGTGTACTGCATGTTAACCTCCTCTGTGCTTCCCCCTGTTGTAGTCCGCGCTTCCTGTTCTTTAAATTGAACTTCCATCTATGTGGAATCTTTACTGTCTGTTAGCTACATCTGTGCTTCTTTGTAGTTGTAGTCTGCACTTCATTATTTCTATGTACTTAGTGGTCTTAGTTTTCATTGACGTGGTAGCCTTAGGTGTTAGGGTACCGAGGATTCATCGTCATCGACGCGGTAGTGTCGACGAGAGACATAGCCTCGGTACCCTAACACCCATTCGAGGCTTCGTCACCTATACGCCGTGTTAGCGGCGACGGACGACGAAGCCGAGGCGTTGGCCCATAGTATTGTGTTGAGCACCCGCACGACAACTTAGGGTTGGGGGTGGGTGGTGTTCAGTCCCCCAGCTTATATATCGTTATGCAAACAAGACTTAGATTTATTTTCTCATTTTGTACTTGTCGATTAGCGTCGACGCTGTATGGTAGACCGTTTTGTATTCCACCCACCACCCAATATGTAGTTTCTTCCTTTTATAGGAAATGTGTAGTGCGTTAACCTCCTCTGTGCTGCCCCCTGTTGTAGTCTGTGCTTCCTTTTCTTTAAATTGAACTTCCCTCTATGTGAAATATGTACTACATGTTAGCTACCTATGTGCTTCTTTGTAGTTGTAGTTTTCACTTCCTTTTTTCTATGTACTTAGTGGTCTTAGTTTTCGTAGACGCGGTAGCCTTAGGTGTTAGGGTACCGAGGATTCGTCGTCGTCGACGCGGATACGTAGCCTTGGTACCCTAACACCCATTCGAGGCTTCGTCAATCGTACGACGCGTTAGCAGTGACGGACGACAAACCAAGGCGTTGGCCCATACTATTGTGTTGAGCGTGCGCACGACGACTTAGGGTTAGGGGTGGGTGGTGTTAAGTCCCCCAGCTTATATATCATTATGCAAACAAGACTTAGATTTATTTTTGTATTTTGTACTTGTTGATGCGTTAGCGTCGACCCTGCATGGTAGACCGTTTTGTATTCCACTCCCACCCGATATCTAGTTTCATACTTTAACTTCCTTCTATAGGGCATGAGAGACGTAGCCTCGGTACCCTAACACCCATTCGAGGCTTCTTCACCCGTACGCCGCGTTAGCGGCGATGGGCTACGAAGCTGAGGCATTGGCCCATCGTATTGTGTTGAGCACGCGCACGACGACTTAGGGTTGGAGGTGGGTGGTGTTAAGACCCTCCCCCCCAACTTATATATCGTTATGTAAACAAGACTAAGATTTAATTTCTCACTTGGTGCCTGTCGACACGGTGGCGTCGAAGCTACATGGTAGACCATTTTGTATTCCACCCCCACCCAATATCTAGTTTCTTCATACATTAACTTTCTTCTATAGGACATGTGTACTGGCTGTTAACCTCCTTTGTGCTTCCCCCTGTTGTAGTATGTGCTTCCTCTTATTTAAATTGAACTTCCCTCTATGTGAAATCTATACTGCATGTTAGATACCTCTGTGCTTCTTTGTAGTTGTAGTCTGCACTTCCTTTTTTCTATGTACTTAGCGGTCTTAGTTTTCGTAGACGCGGTAGCCTTAGGTGTTAGGGTACCGAGGATTCATCGTCGTTGACACGGTAGCGTTGACGAGAGACGTAGCCTCAGTACCCTAACACTCATTCGAGGCTTCGTCGCCAATCACCGCGTGAGCGTTGGCCCATAGTATTGTGTTGAGAGCGCATACGACGACTTAGGGTTGGAGGTGGTGGTTAAGACCCCAACTTATATATTGTTATGCAAACAAGATTTAGATTTAATTTCTCACTTGGTGCATGTCGATGTGTTATCATCGAAGCTGCATGGTAGACCATTTTGTATCCCCCAATATCTAGTTTCATATTTGAACTTCCTTCTATGGGGCATGTGTACTGCCTGTTAAGTTCCTTTGTGCTTCACCCCTATCGTAGTTGCGCTTCCTCTGTTTTAAAATTTAAGTTCCCTCTGTGTGGCACATGTACTGCCTGTTAGCTTTCTCGGTGCTTCTTTATTATTGTAGTCTGCACTTCTTCCTTTTTATGTACTTAGTGGTCCTAGTTTACGTAGACGCGGTAGCCTTACCACGTAGACGACGATGAATACTCGGTACCCTAACACCCTTTCGAGGCTTTGTCGCCCGTCTCCGCTTAACCCGGCGTACGGGTGATGAATCCATGACGTTGGCCCATAGTGTTGTATTGAGCGCGCGCACGACGACTTAGGGTTGGGATGGGTGGTGTTAAGACCTCAACTTATATATCATTATGCAAACAAGATTTAGATTTAATTTCTCACTTGGTGTCTGTCGATGCAATAGCGTCGACGCTGCATGGTAAACCATTTTGTATCCCCTAATATCTAGTTTTATATTTAAACTTCCCTCTATGGGGCATGTGTACTGTCTATTAAATTCCTCTGTGCTTTCCTGTTGTAGTCTGCACTTTCTCTGTTTTAAATTTGAAATTTCCTCTGTGGAGTATTTGTGCATGTTAACTTACTCTGTGTTTCTTTCCTGTTGTTTTCTGCACTTCCTATTTTTTATAGACTCGGTGTTGTGTAAAGTCGCACTTAGCCAACTAAAAAAATCATATTGTTAAAGAATAAATTAGCTAGATCGTAAAAACACAACTTAAGCTTATTGAAAAAATCAAGTTAGTTGGATTATCCAAACTAAATTAGGATTATAAACTTAACTGGATTATCCAAATAACGTTAAGTAACGATAGTCTATCCAAACTGAATTAGGAATAGGATATACTCTTTCGCAAAAAAAGAATAGGATATACTCCCTCCGTTTTAAAATATAAGATGTTTTAGCTTTGTGAAATGAGCGTATCTGGACCCTTTTTAGTGTCTAGATTGACTCCAAACCTAGATAAACCTACATATTAAAAGAGATCTAGATACACTTTTTTCACAAAGCTAAAACATCTTATATCTTGAAAACGAAGGGAGTATATATAGGTAAACGTATTATACAGTTTACAAGATTAGAACCATGATTATTTCTTATCCGCTACCATCGCACATGGTCCCTCATGCATGTCTCCCAGAAAAAAAAATACTGCCCATATCTTATGTGCGCATGAGAGAGAGCATTAGTATCTACCGACAAAGTGACTACGAACAACAGACAGTGAGAGAGAAGCATCGGTTCTCATAGATAGTAACAAACACTTAGAGGACATGAAATCACGGCTACTAAACAAGGAATTTAGAGTACAACTTACCTATGCTAGAAAACAAGGAATTTAGAATATAAAAGTTATACAGGACAAAATAGCAACTGTAGCTTGCAGAACATCGGCATGTAGCAAGAGACATGCAGCAACAGCCGCATCCCTGCTAGTTAGCGAGCCGAAGTTCAGGTTGACTTTCTTATTGATGCCACAGGCCACAGGCCACAGCACCCGCGTGATAGCAGCGGCAGCCTGGCGACGGGCCAGCGGCCAGCCAACACACATGAGATGGCGGAGCAATAGCTAATGGAAGCTGCAGCAGGTCCGCACGGCGGCGACCGTGAAGCTCCTGGAGGTAGGTGGCCATAGAGGCGTCGGTGCTGTCGGGTTTCTACCAAACAGCGGAGGGCGGACATGGGACACCGGGACGGCAACGGCGGGTGGTTCAAGGGGTGGTGGTGGCAGGTGGACCCAGGACGGCGGCGCCGAGTGGCCACCAAGACAGTAGTGGCGCTTGGAACCATCGCGGCGAGGAGCAAGGGTGCGTGCGACTACAAGGAAGAAGGCAGGTTTTTCCAGCGCACCGATGGCCCTATAAGGCAAATGATGTACCGAATATTATTCCGTATACCGGTTTTAGAATAGTGCGACCTTCAGGATGTAGAATAGTTATTTAGAATAGTGCGATCTCCAGGGTTTTAAATATATATATATATATATTAGCGCTATTTGACTTCTATCTCTCTATCTTTTGAACTGTATGTTATTTTTACGTCATGTAAATTTTGTCTTATATCGTAAGTCGAGAAGAACATAAGAAAATTTAAAAATGAAATAATTTTTTGTTTATATGCCGTATAAAAATATGACGTAAATATGTATTTTTAATGTTTTTTTATACTATAATGACTCATAAACTTCATTTTTTATCATTTTTTTGGTTGTGGTGAATATATGAACATAATTATTCGTATACAAATATAATTTTTTCAATCTAACAACGTAAAAATATGTTGGGTGCAAAATAACTATTCTACACCCTGGGTGCTGAATAGGTTTTCTATATATTATATATATATATACACACACACGACAGAACTACACCCCCTTAAGAGGTTCCTAGATAACTATCTAGGAATCACATACTTTTTGCAAAGTGTTTCTTAACCAAAAATAGAATGACCCGGACATCCTTAGACGGTCTCCGACCCGGACATGTTTCTAGAGACATCGCCTTCTTCTTCAAAGCCCCGCCCCGAGCGGAGAAACTCCCTCGATTTTCCCTACCTGTCATGCCCCCAGAGACGATTCTGGGTTGTGCCGGCGCCGACGAGCGAGCGGCGGCGGAGGCCGACGTGAGGGAGGAGGCGCCGGAGTTCCCCGGTTGTTCCCGAACTAACCACCTTCTTCTGGGCTGCACCGGCACCGACGAGCAAGCGGCAGCGGAGGCCGATGCGAGGGAGGAGGCACCGGAGTTCCCCCGCTTGTTCCCGAGCTAACCACCTTCTTCTGGGTTGCACCGGTGCCGACGAGCGAGCGGAGGCGGAGGCCGAGCGGAGCGGAGGCGGAGGAGGAGGCGCCGGATTCCCCGGTGAGGGCACCAACCGATATTTATGGCACCAATCAGGCGGCAAGGGAAGTCCCTGCAAAAATCTGAGGTGTGTGCCAAAATCCTTATAGTTAACTGCCACAAATCCTGCTAGTTAACTACTGTGAATCCTGCTACTTCACTGCTACAATATTATTGTGAGCTAAGAGAAACTTGCAAATCAATAGTGTGTTTGGCTTCATGTAATTTTTGGAAGTTAAGTGAAAAAATCCATGGTAGTTGCATGATGGAGGTTAGCACATCTGAACAACATCCTCTATTTTTGGGGGTTAGCACCTTGCAAATTCTTCTAGTTAACTGCTTAAATTTGTCTTGTGAATTAACTGAAACCTTGAAAAAGAATAACTGTTGTGTTTATTTTGTGGTGTTTTTTGGGGAGTTACCATGTGATAGTACGAGAAGTTAACTATGGTTACTTATGTTTTAAGGTTGATAATCACTATTGTGTGGGTTCAATTAGACTTCTGAAAAAAACAGAAAGTTAACTAGCAGTATATGGTATTGTAGCTGTGTTACTCGTAAAAACTTCTGAAAGTTGAGATGTTAAATAGATAGAAGTTAATTATGGTTACATGTGCTGCAGGTTCTGGGGGCTCGTATGCAAGGTACCGATGTGCGTATTCATGAAAGTCACCTTGGGACTCAGTAGCTGCTTGCGACTGGGGTGTTCAATACTGTAGTTGAAATAGTGACTAATTGTGTAATTGAGAAAGTAGAAACAAATGTTGAAAAATAAATATCAAGCTTCTCTGACCAAAGATTTTAAGTATAAAAAAATAGAGTAAATCTTTTAACATAAACTCCAATAATTATGTTTGTATGGGAGTTAACTATGTTCAACTAGGGTGGTTTCAGCTATTGTGAAAATATAAAATGTGTTGCACCACCAAAAAATCTTTGGAACAAAAATGATCATATATGGTAGTTAGCAATGGTAAACTGTGGAGGTTGGGACGTTGAAAAACAACATGTGCTTGATCAGGGATGACAAAATAAATAATGTTAACTAATTTCATGTATGGAAGTTAGCTACTAGGGAATGTGAAAGTTAGGTGTTCCATAAAATTAACACATGATGTGTCTTTTTCTTCGCAGATTTTTGAAACAGATACACATCTAAAAATGGCCCATGGAAACAATGATATGGTTGAAAAGATAGTAGATGGAGGTGAATAAATGTAGATCTAATCTGGCCCACCAAAGCGGAAACGTTCTCCTATGATATGTGATGAGCCTATAGGTCGTTTTGAACCTATGATGCGTCTTCCAAGATGACAAGCTGGTACCAGAGCATGCGCCAATCCCAATGCCAAGTCTACATCAGTGCAGAACAGTGTGGATGTGAATCTGTCAAGTGGTGTTTCAAGCAATCCAAGTTTTGTAGCTAGGAATCATATGCAACACAAGAGGCAGAAAGTAGTAAATGTAGACAATGTTGACATTGTTCACATTTATGGTAACTCAGGAATTAGCACTGGGTAGTTAAGTCTCCATCAAGAAGCAGTTAGGTCAATTCCAGACTCATCGGAGAGCCACTCCAATGACGATGAGATCATGATGTGGTCTGGTCCAAAAAAAAACATGCTCACCTATACGCTTCAATGAGCCAATTGTTGTTAGAGATCCAGTTTTTCGTCTTCCACAAAGGGCAATGCAAAGTAATAGTGGGGAGTCAAGATGTGCACATAATGAAGTTGAGAAGAAAACATCAGATGTACAGATCAAATCAAAGCTGCTAGTAAGACCATCAAAGGATACGAGGCTAGATGGTACATCTTATAATGATGCAATGCATAAAAATGGGACTTCATCAAATCATATGTCTCCGAAAGATCCTTTGCTTCATGTACCTATTGTCATGCCACCTTGCCCCATCAAACAAGAGCAGGTACAAACACCAACTCCTCTACAATCATACACACATGTGAGTGCCTATAAAAATAATTGTTTCAATCAATTATGAAATAACAAAAAAATAGAACTCGAGATATGGTGAAAAATGAAAAATGTTGTTTATTTTATCTTCATTACTTAGAAAAGATAATAAAACTAATAGTGACTGACATATTGTGCCTGAGAAACATATGCATGCACCTGAGCTCACAGAGAGTTTCATACCTATAGTTTCCCAGGCTTTTGAAACATTTGATGAGGCTTTTTAGTTTTACAACACATATGCTAAGCACACTAGGTTTGGCATTAAGAAAGCCCAACATGACAAGATACAACGGTATCTGCGATGTGTCTGCGAGGGAACACACAATACAGGTTTCGATGAATCTGACAGACAACGGGATAAAGTGAGCAAAAAATGGCTGCAAAGCATTTATGAGATTAAAAGAGAGAGATGATGGTAGTTGTGTTGTGATGGATATAATCGTAGAACACAACCACCCATTACTATTAACTCCATCAATGTAAGTGTTCTTGCATTCACACAAACGTGTTGACGCACTGCAGGATTTGATTAAAGACCTCTAGTTTAGCAAAGTTAAGCATGCTAGCATAATGGGATTCCTATCTAGGATGAATGGTGGACGCAACAAGTTACCATGCCATGACAAGGATATAAAGAACATGTAAGTAGAAGCGCATGAAAAAAACAAAAAAGAAATCATAGAAACTCATATTCTCTGGTAATAACTGATATTTATAAACTACAAATTTTGCAGGAAAGCGCGTAATACATGCCTCGACAACGCATACGACGTGCAGAAACGGTTCAAGTTCTTTGCTGATATGAAAGCTGAAAACCAGAATTTTTATTCTAATGTGCAAGTTGATTCAGAAAACACAATTAGAAATATTTTCTAGTCAAATGCTAGCTATAGAGATGCATATGCTGATTTCGGCGAGTTCTTTGCTGATATGAAAGCTGAAAACCAGAATTTTTATTCTAATGTGCAAGTTGATTCAGAAAACACAATTAGAAATATTTTCTAGTCAAATGCTAGCTGTAGAGATGCATATGCTGATTTCGGCGACTGTATCACCTTCGATACAACATACCAGAGCAATATATACCACATGCCACTTGCAGTTTTTGTTGGCGTTAATAATCATTTGCAGTCGACCATTTTTGATGTCGCGCTGATGGGCGACGAAAGCATAGAATCATTCAAATGGGTATTCAGCACATCCTAGAATTGCATGGGCAGGAAATAGCCAATTTTTATTTTAATAGGTATGTCAATATTAACCTTAAAAAAGGTTAGCTAGCTATTTTTATGAAAGTCCATTTTCTCTGTCCATTGAAGTTATGTATCTATTTATTAAGAAAAATAATGATGCTTGCTCTGCTTATGGAAGTTAGGTAGCTATTTTTATGGAAGCCAACTTGTTATCTTATGGTAGTTAGGTATCTGTTTTATATGATAAAAACTGTGGCTTCCTCTCCATCTGGAAGTTAACTATATATTTGCATTAAGGTTCACTTGCTCTGATTTGGGAAGTTAACTAGTTGTTGTTATGGCAAACTTAGATATATGTTAATTAATATGAATAATTTAAATATAATATTAACTGGGAAAAATGACAAAGTTAGGTAGTTGTTTTTATGAAAGCCAACTTTTTTGCCTATTGGGAGTTAGGTAGCTATTTTAATATGAAAAAATCTCTGGCTTGATGAGTATCTGGAAGTTAACTATATGTTGTCATGAAAGTCCACTTGCTATTTTTAGGGAAGTTAACTACATGTTGATATGGCTAACTTAGCTATTATATATTGATATGAGTTTCAATATAATATTGATTGTGAAAAAATTGACAAAGTGTTACTGTTGTTGGATACAGATAGTGTCCCTCTATGGCGCAGGCTATACCGGCGATTTTCCCATGGTCTCTCCATAAGCTGTGTAGATGGCACATAATGAGAAAGCATAAATTTCCGATGAGAAAGCTTTACCAACTTTTTACTGACCTGAAAGAGCAGCTAGCAGCAGTTTTGAACCATCCGCTAATGCCGTCGGAATTTGAAGCAGCATGGCATGAACTGATTGATAAGTACGGGTTGCACGATATCAATGTGATGATCAACCTGTAGAACGAGAGGACTACATGGATCTCAGCATATTAGAAGGATGTTTTCTGCGCCAGAATGACATCGACACAAAGAAGTGAGAGCATGAACCATGTGTTGAAGAAAGGATTCGTGAAGGAACAAGATAATCTCCATATATTTGCAAAATAAGGAAATATTTGTATACAAACAAGGCGAGAAGCAGAAAGTGCAGAAACACTTGTGTCGATGGTACAAATCGCAAACATGCTTGTTTATTTTTTAAGTAAAGGATAAATATTTAAGTTATGTTTGAACAACATGGAAGTTATCTTAGAATAAATATTGAAGTTAAGTATGTCACACTAGTGAAGTTAACTTATAGAAAATTGAAGTATACATAAGAAAAAATTGTAGAGGTTGAGTTTGTAATAGATGTTTTAAGTAAAGGATAAATATGTAAAACAATACTTCATAGTGCATTGGCTGATATGTTAGTTTAAAGAAAACCTTTGACCAGATATGGATTTGAGGAACAAGCACTAAAGGAGTACACAAGAGCAGCGTACTCGGTGTTTAAAGAACGCATATATCATAGCACAGCTTTCAGAATTAAAACATCTTTGGAAAACCCAACACACTTCCCCGTCCATCACTACAACCAAAGTAGGGTATTTGCTTGGTCGAGGCATGAGTTCCGTGTGCTAGCGGATGAAATAGAAGGCAGATTTGAGTGCGAGTGCAAACTATGGGAGCATACAGGTAAATTATCTAAGTAACATTACTGAGAATATCTTGCTTACCATGCGAACAAATTATTGATTTGCTTTTTTTATTGAAATTACATGAATGCTTTTCTAGCAAAATTTGTTTTACAAAACCAAAAAAGGGATTAAATATCAGGAATACATAAAAAAAAGTTAGCATTCATAGAGAAAAATATGCCAAATAAATAAACGAATTTAATAAAAAAGATATGGAAGTTAAGTTTGTAGAACAACGGAGGTTAACTCTATTGAAGTTGACTTTACTGAAGTTATTTTACTTACTAAACTGTGGAAGTTAAGTTTTCATTCATATTGAAGTTGACCTCAATCAATGTATTTTTAAAAATATGCTAAATCAGATTATTTTTAATTTACGCAAAATTAAAACTATTTTTACAGGGTTATTTTGCCATCATGTCCTACCTGTTTTGAGCACGTAAGACTGCAAAAGATCCCAAAAAAGTATATACTGCAAAGGTATACAAAAAATGCAGTCATGGATCCAAATTTCAACCGCAAAGATTACAAAACATCGAAGACATGAGGAACATCACTTGAATACAGACGAACTATACTATACAATGAGGCAATAAAGACAGTGAATAGAGGATGCTACTCAGACAAAAAGTTCGAGATGGTTCTAGCGGCTTTTAGACAAGTTAATGCACGAATGGAAACTAGTGAATTAGATGTTGACAAGAACAATCGGAATTCAGCGAATAGAGAAGTTCCGCAAGGCTCTAGGCCGTCTGACAATGTCCCTATTACTGAAAATAGTGACCAGTTCGCAGATTTACAGCCACCACCAGTAGCAAAAACAAAAGGGAGTCGGAATAAAGAACAAAAGGGAAAGAATTCTGCCCCTTCATGTCCATAGCCAGAGCTCGACAACCATGGAGTTCCCAAATGTCAACACCCGGATTTTTAATCTCAGATGCCTGTTATGCCATACATCGCAATCCTAGGATTACCATTTTTACGAGACATAACAGATTGGTACCACAGTACATCCTCCATTACAAACCATAATAAGGTCTTACAAATAAAGGATCTCACGATCCAGTCTTAATACAAATCAAGCAGCGGAAAATAAATGTAGTCGAGGCTCCATCTTCAGGGTCACAGGCAATGCTGGCGATGGGAGATGATCCTAGTTGTTGTAGACCTCCTGCTGTCCATCATCCTGGTAATCCTCCTCATAGTCTGGTCACGGGAATAGCCAGGGACAAAGTCATGAGTACTCTTTAAGTACTCGCAAACTATCACTAACAAGTAAGGTAGTTCTAGTAGGAATCTTAAGCTCTAGATTTATTTGCAAACAGCCAGATTTATCTAAAGCTGAGTTTAGAAGTAAAGAAAACTAAGTTAATGTTCTAAATCACTTAAGTGGGAACCTAACTTTCATATTCACAACTCTGTTATGGTCAAGTCAAATTCATAGTTCACTTCACAAGTCATTTTGAAAACATCTGATGACGAAACAGTATGGCTACTCCAACTGTCCATGACCGCGGACGCGGCTATTCGAATAGTTTGACACTCTGCAGAGGTGGTACACTTTCACCACAAAATTTGATACATCCGTCAGGGATAACCCTGAATCATCATACTTAGTATGCGGATAATCAATCATAACCTTTGAATTACACACTCTAGTATAGAAACCTCCCCTATGAGCTTGGCCTCCTAGCCATGGCCATGTGCCATCCTGGGCACTACATAGGTGGACATTCACACTCACAAGGTAGCCTTAGCTCAAACTCTTCCGCGAGGGAACCCATACTAAGGCATATAAGCTTCTAGCTAAGCCCTACCCAATTCGGGTATTGTGGTTGTATGGTAAAATTGGAATGGTATCGCATCCGAACCCAACCATCAGTTTTTTATAAAAGGGCTAAGGCTCATGCCTTAACATTTTCATCATCAAATCTTTTTGTGTCCATAACACATGTCAAAACATTTCAATAGAATGAACCATCATCCCAAGGTTTTCATAATCATTTTCACCAAGTATTCCCATCTAAAGTGATCAACTTTTATGCTTAGCACTAGCCACTAAAGTTGAGGGTATTCCCTAATGAGGGGTTCTAATCAAGTGTAACTATCCAACTCTAATCTCATGCCTTGGAATGACATCTAAGTATAACTAGTTAGGCCTAGTTTTATACTCTTTATGATATCTATACTATTTTTCCAATACTCACAAAACACTAACTAAAAGTAAAGAACTTTGGTAAAAGTAAAAGAATAAAGCTTGCAAGTAAAACTTGGGATTGGTATAATCAAAGTTGCATAAACATGCATATAATGCATTTTGCTTAAGTTATCAAGTGGGAAGGTGTTAACTTTCATAGTTCTAGCTTGCAAAATTAGTGATGGCTTGCATAGTTAAGAAACTTGCAAGTGTTAGCTTGCCTTGAGTAGTGCCGTGGTTGAAGTTTTCTTCTTCTTCTTGGTAGTACTCCTCCTCCTCGTATCCCAGGTCGGTACTATCGTCTATAAATCAATACGAGGTACACAATCACCAAACAATACTTAACTACTTCAATTTAGCACACTAAGGCTCACACTTGATGATCTAGCATCATCCCAATCATCACATGACATAAAGACTTAGTCTTATTATCTTATTTTAGAAAAGAAATACTACTCATTGAAAATAATTAAGATTTAATATTCTCCAATTAAAATATGGGATCATGTTGACACATGTCATCACCACATATTCTAATACATGGGAATGTTATTTAAAGTGTTGATCATATTTTATAAAGTTTAAGATTATCATTTAATAGATTTAAAGTGACTAGAAATACCTATATAGCATTATTTTGGTACTAGTCTAATGTTACTGCATGTAAACCTAAATATTTTTACATATTCGGATAGATCTTATCAAATGTAATTTTTGAGAGTTGGAATCAACTCAAAAGCATTTATGGTTGATTTTTTAAAAATGTTTGAAGTTGGAAAAGTCTCTGTCTTGTTATTTTTACTATAGGTGATCTATAATTTCAAATGGTTTGAATCCAATGGTCTTGCATAGATAATTTAAATACCTTTCTAACAAAATTAGAAGCGTGCAATTTGGTTTAGTGAATCTCTTTGAATTGGTTTTTGAATCTACTAACAGAATATGGTTTTTCCTAAATTAGAAAATAATTATTTGAATTCACAGGCCTGCGGGGGAAACTAACTAGGCCGGCCCAATCTGCACAGCACAGCGCGGCGGGCTGCTGACAGGGGTGTCCCACTAGTCAGCGACTCAAACTAACCGAAACGGTATCATGCAATCTAGGCCCTACGATTAGAACACGATCTAACGGCTGAGGTTCATCGTCGACGACGAACAGCTCCGGCGAGGTCTGAACCCTAACGCGGCACTGGGGGTCGTGTGAGGCTTATCAGGGCTCCAGCTAGGGTCGGCGATGGGGGCGAACGACGTGGTCGACAACGGCAGTTCGAATGGTGGTTGCGGCAGCTCCTGGGGTGGATCCAATCGACGACACCCTTCCTTCACTGCAGCGGCGGGCTCCGGCTATATTCCGGCGAAGCGGTGCTCGCCTTGTTCTGGGGAAGGGTGTGGGAGGTGTGGTGAGGAGTGGGGAGTGAGGTGGTGTGGAGAATTAAGGCGGAGAGGGCCTCTATTTATACCCCGGCGAGGGGACCGAGCGGGATGGGTTGGCGTCTCCGGCGATGGCGGTACAGCGTGCTATCGGCGTGGCTGCGGGTAGGGGGCGATGTAGTGCTCCCTGGCGGTCATCACGGGCATAATGGCATGCCAGGTGGCGGTTGAGGATGGTCGGGCGTGTGCGGTGCTCTACACGGAACCGGTGGTGTTTGAGACGGCGCACATGGGCTACGGGTCGCGCGGCGGCGAACGGGGATGTGTGGGAGCTAGCTAGGGTTAAGGCGAGTGGGTGCACGCGTGGAGCGGGTGAGGCGCGGTGCGTGCGAGCTGGTCGGTTGTGGCGCTCTGGCGCGCTCTTGGCACGATGCAGAGAAATTGGGCGTGGTGCTGGTGGGATGGTCCATGGCCAGGCTGTGGTCGTGGGCTGGATAGGGGGTGGCGGTGGACGGTCGCCTGTCTCCTGAGCATCGTGGGAGAGGGAGGCGTGGTCTGTGGCGCTCTGTCCATGGTCGGCCGGCGAGGGTGGCTTCGGGCAGCGGTGCACTGGTGCAACAGCAAAGGGAGCTGCGTGTCTGGTGCTACAAGAGACTGGGGGAGTGCAATGCGGGCATTTGGTCTAGTGATCAATGCTCCCAACAGTGAAGTTAGGCCAGGTTTGATTAGTGTCTGCAAGGTGTTTGATTAAATGGCCGAAAGAATTTGAAATTGAAATTTTTGAATGAAATTTGGTGAGTGTTTTGATCTTATGCTTGAGTGTCTATGGTTGCTTGGAAAAGTCAAGGTGAATTGATTTGAGTGGTTTTGCAAAATGATGATCTTACCATATGAACTAGATTCAAATTTGAACTGTCCTTTAAATTGATTTGGAAATTTTTGTGAGTTTGTAAAGTTTGCTTGTATTCATTTTTACTTGGTCTAGCAAGGGGTGAAAAGAAATAGAATTGTTTCTGTTAGAATTTCTTTGCTAGGAACTCACAAAGTGGCTTAGTGGTTAACTTTTGTCAAAATGACCATTTGATCATTTTATTCATATTTGATTTCTTTTTCTTTGGATTTTGTTTTTAATTGGCCTAGATGATGTAGTATTCATCTTTAAACCATTTCTTATCATTTGTAGCAACCAAACATCACAAATGCACTCAATCCTATACTAATGCAAAACACACATGCATTCATATTCAAATTAGTAATAAAAGTTTTTGTAACCCTAAACTTGGATGATTAGAACTTGATGATCTTAATTAATGTTTTTGGGGTGTTACAAACCTTCCCTCCTTAAACAAAATCCTATTCCGAGATTTAAGAAAAACTAGGAACTAAAGAGATTTGGAAACTCAGTCCTAATGTAATCTTCTCGCTCCCAAGTAGCTACTTCTTCGGTATGGTTGCTCCACTGGATTTTGAGAAACTTGATACTCCGGGTCCTGGTGGTTCTGAAGGCTTATTCCAAGATACGAATGGGTACTTCACTATACGTCAAATCCTTTCTGATATATATGGCTCGGTAATCGATGTTCTTGAACACTTCGGTCTTCTCCAGAACTTCTAGGCATTTGCGAAGTAACGAGATATGGAACACATTATGGATGGCTGACATCTCCTCTGGCAGTTCCAGTTGATAAGATACTTCTCCACGGTGATTCAAAATCTTGAAGGGTCCAATATATCTGGGAGCTAACTTTCCTTTCAGTTGAAAACGCTGCATTCCCTTCAAGGGCGATACTTTCAGATACACAAAATCTCCGACATTGAAGGTCAGGTCTCGACGTCTCTTGTTAGCATAACTCTTTTGTGTGGATTGGGCGGTCTTAAGGTATTCACGGACTTTGTGAACCTTCTCTTCGGCTTCTCGTAGGATGTTGGGTCCGATGATCTGACTCTTGATGGCCCAAAATATATCGAGCTCGTTGGGGAACCCCAAGAGGAAGGTATGATGAGCACAGCAGCAAGTTTTCCCTCAGTATGAAACCAAGGTTTAATCGAACCAGTAGGAGCAAGGAAACACCCCAAAGGTGTTGCTAGCTGAGATTTGGCAGGGCGCACTACCGGTGCTAGTAGCAACATGGAGACCTGCACAACACAACCAGAGAACTTTGCCCCCAACTTGCGATCAGGTTGTCAATCTCACCGGTTTTGCTGAAAACAAAGGATTAAACGTATCAAATGGAAGAAAGTAATAGTTTGCAGAAAGTAAACACAAAGCAGTAAACAGTTGATTGTAGATTGAAAGTAAAAGAAAGGACCGAGGTCCATAGTTCACTAGAGGTGGCTCTCCTTAAGATAGATAACATGATGGGTGAACAAATTACAGCAGGGCAATTGACAAACATCGAGAAAGCATACAAGCATATACTAATCATCTTGACTCCTTTGAGATTCGATTAGGCATTACAACATTATACATAGACCGCCATCCAACTGCATCTATGACTAATAATCCACCTTTAGGTTATCATCCGAATCCCCTCCAGTATTAAGTTGCAAGCAATGGATAATTGCATTACGAATTGCGTGTAATGTAAACAATACGATTGTTCTATGAACAAAGGATTGTCGTTTTCTCCCTAGTAGCAACAGCACATCTAGTACCTTAGAGATTTCTGTCACTTCCCCAGATTACCAGAGGCATGAACCCACTATCGAGCATAAATATTAACTCTTGGAGTTGCTAGCATCTACTTGGCCAAGATAGCTACTAACAACGGAAAGCATGGAAGATCTCAAATAATAAAGACATGATAGAATCAATAATCAGTCTGAAATAGCATCTCAATATCTATCGGATCCCTGCAAACACAACATGTATGAATTACAAATAGATGATCTTGATCATGAATGGAGTTCACAAGATCTAAACATGAAAGCACAAAGGAGGAGAAACCAGCCATCTAGCTACTACATGGATCCGTAGTCCAAGGATGAACTACTCACGCATCACACCGGAGGCTTGCATGGTCATGAAGAAGGCCTCCAGGGTGAATTCCCTTCTCCGGCAGGGTGCCGGGAAGAGCTTCAGATCCCTCCCGATCTAGGGATGGAGATGACGGCGGCTATAGACTCTTTCGTGGATTTTTGATCGGGTACTTAGGATTTCCGTATCAGAGGCAATATATAGGCGGAAGGAGAGGCCGAGGGGGTGCCTGGGGCGGCCAGACCACCCCCTGGCGCGGGCCAGGCCTAGCCGCGTGGCCAGGTGGTGTGCCCGGGCCCCAGCCCCTCTCTGTCTCGTATTCTGGCTC
Source organism: Avena sativa (assembly GCA_916181665.1). NCBI lineage: Eukaryota > Viridiplantae > Streptophyta > Magnoliopsida > Poales > Poaceae > Avena > Avena sativa. The sequence goes on from OV702290.1 coordinate 204,061,807, forward strand.
CAGGTGTCCCTCAGTAAAATAATGACTTTGGCTTTTGTCCCATACAATTCCGTGAATATTCATTTTCTGACTTTCCTGGAACCAAAAATAGCAGAGAACAGGCAGCTGGCACTGTGGCTCTTGTTAATAGGTTAGTCCAAGAAATCATATGAAAAGTACTCCAAAGTGTGGACAAAACATAAGAAAGTAGATAAAACCAAGCATGGAACATCAAAAATTATAGATACATTTGCAATGTATCAACATCCCCAAGCTTAACTCCTGCTCGTCCTCGAGTAGATAAGTGATAAAAAGAAAGAATAATTTTTGAGGTGACATGAACCATCACAAACTTGATCAAAGTATTTTATAAAACATTCAAAGCTGGGATCATAGTACTTCAACCATAACATGAAAGACAAAGTTCTAGCAATAAGACAAAGAAACTATGTTGCAACATGAAAAGTCACAGAAAAAAGATTCATGAATAACAATGCTTCGTAAGACATTTGTTTGTTTCACATAAAGAAAACATAGCATAGTGGTATTCAGCTTGTCCCTCATAGAGTGGCAAACATAAATGCATAGGACACCTTCAAAGTTCACAAGAGTGAGTAGATTCAAATAGTTTAAAACAAGCAATATCAAAGCTATGCATCAATCAACAAGTCTTGGGACAATGCACATAGAACTAAGAATGGCCACTATGCTCTCAAAGTAGGTGCATAAAGGTAGAAGGTGGAGACTCAATATATAAGTGGAAGAAAGGCCTTGATAGAATGAAGTAGGGATTCAAGTCTCATAAAGAGCTTCCAAAAATTATGGTACTTAATAGCTTTCAGCTCTCATTGCCCCTATCATAAGCATCTTGAAGGTGATTAAGGTTAAAGTGACACAACTAAGAGGATATGCTTGACAAGTTATAAGCTGAAATCTCATACCCCTTACTTACAAAGACCGAACCTCATGCTACTCAACTTTAGTCAAGAGTAAGCTCTTGTCATTGTAAGTACATATGTATCATAAAGAACCGCCAACGGGGTACCCCTTGCACATGATACATGAGCTATCCCATAATCAAAATGATAAGGCAAGCAGACAATGAGCATCTTAGCGATCTTTTTATTTGCTATTTGCATAGGTTTTTATTGAGGATGCTTCATAGAATGCTCATTATGGTGATGCTGCAAGTTTCCACCATGATTAGGCATGGCTTAGGCTAGCGGCCCAGGCGTTTCTCTAACACACATACAAACTCCATGATCTTACAAGTTCCACTTTTATTTCACACCACCGAGATCCATAAGCAAAAGAACATGATATCAACGGGGTACAAGGTACAAGTGCAATGTTGAAAGCATTCCCCATGATACATAGTTCTGCTAATTTCAACTTATAAAGCGCAAGCATATACGCAACAAAGAAGGACCCAATGGTTCAGGTTTATTAAATGCAAAAAAATTAAAGTGTGCCATCAAGTTTGTGAGAGCTTTAATCACTAGTTTTCTCACAACAAGTTTAATTTGGAAGGTAGATAAAAACATGAATATACTTGGAATAGCATATGCTGATAGGTAGGTATGGTGGACTCTTTGGAATAACTTGGTTTTAGGAGTTGGATGCATGAGTAGAACTCATACTTGGTTGTCGAGGCTAGCAAAAGACTGGGAGCGACAAACTAAGAGAGCAATAATGGCCATAATCATGCAGAGCGACAAAACATCATTGATCAAAGCATAAAGTGATACTACAAGTTGAAAACTAAAGGATCATAAAGTCTTATGGTGACTTGGGATAGTCATAACATGGTGTGAGCATGCGCCAAGTCAACCCAAATAAAGCATCAAAGGAGAATACCACAATACTATGCTTTAATATGCTAAAACAATGCATGATTCTTCAAAGGCACATTAAGCAATTTCAATTGTTTATAACAATTCATTCTACAGAAAAGAATACTAAGCATAAGGCCAAAACAATATCGAGCATGGCATGACAAAGCATAGGTCATAGTCAAAAACAAGCTCTCTTTACCACTTAAGCATGAACTTTCCTACTCTTTTCCAATCCAAACCAAACTATTTGAAAACCAATGTATGAAAGAGGGGGTCAAACCAATTTATTCAGAAAACTAAGCAAACAAATCAAACAAAAAACCAAAACGAAAACAAAAACGAAGACGCTCCAAGAACAACACAACTCTGCATAAATAATAAAAATGAAGCGTTTGGAAAAAACCTTGGATTTTTATTGATGAAGAGGGGGATGCCTTGGGCATACCCAAGATTTGAGGCTTGTACTTCTTGGATATTTCTAGGGGTGACACGCGTGGCATCCCCAAGATTGAGCTTTAGTCCATCCTTCATCTCATTACTCATTCCTTCCATACACCTGAAATTTTTCCTTCATACAAAACTTCACACAATCTTTATTAGCAACATTAGTGCACTTAAGATAATAAGTCTTTAGGTTAAGTTCTAACACCAATAAAACTTCCATTAAAACACTAGCTACTGTATCGCTTCCCTCAAAAAGCTCAATTCCCCAAAAGAACTCAAAAAGGAACCAACAAGAAGCAAATGCAGAAAATGGCAGAAATCTGTCAAAACAGACTAGCAGGGAAAGACAAATTTTTTCGAAGACCTTCTGTTGCTCAAATCAAAAAGTGTTGAACTAACGAAAGTTAGATAACAACCTGGGGCAGAAGCACAAATATTCACGCCTCAAAAGTACGTATAGATATTTTACACAAATTTTTGCGGTGAAGCACAGAAATCTGTTTCGGGACAGCAACTTTCCCAATCATTACTTCTCTCTCATTAGAGGTTACTCTTGGAACAAAAAGCAAATAAAAAGGATAAGGAGAGGTTATTACTGAAGTAATAACTTCCAAGACTCATCTAAAACTTTTGGGTTATCTCCCAATAAGTACTTTTCTTTAACACTTTTAAGTTAGGCATAAGAATTTTGATGATGCTCGCATAAGAAATATGAATTGAAGTAAAAGAGAGCGTCGAGAAGCAAATTCAAAACACATTTAAGTCTAACCCACTTCCTATGCATAGGAATCTTATACGCAAATAAATTCACAAAGAACAAAGTGATAGGCATAGGAAGATAAAACAAAAGTAACTTCAAAACTTTCAGCACATAGAGAGGTGTTTCAGTACCATGAAAACTTCTACAACCATATTTTCCTCTCTCATAATAATTTTCAGTAGCCTCATGACTAAACTCAACAATATAACAATCACATAAAGCATGTTTTTCATGATCTACAAGCACTAGAGCTTTATTATAAACATTTTCAAAAGAATCCTCAGGAACATAACATTCGTCCTCCTTTGGTACGCATGGGGGACAATTAAATAATGTAAGGGGTAAAGAGTTACTCTCATTAGAAGGTAGGGATGGGTAGATCCATTCTTCCTCCTCTTGATAATCACTCTCCTCCTCTTTTTCATCCAATGAGCTTCCAGTTTCAGCAATTTCTTCTTCCATAGGCTCTTGGAAGGCATTAGTCTCTTCCATTGGTGGAGAGCATCTATTAAGATATTCAAGAATATAGCCATTTTCTACCTTGTAATTATCAAAGCAAAATTTATGTATATCATAAACCTCATATTTATAAGGTGAATCATCAGTATTTTCAAGCAAACTAGCAAGTTCAAATGCACCCTTCCAAGCAATAAATTCTTCAATTTGTTCCACATCGTAAAAGTCATAATTTCCCTTAACATAAAAAGATATGGTAACATTATCATTATAGTCACATTGAAAAGGGAGGTGTTTATACCTCCTACAGCAACAAGATTTATCAAAGCAATAAGTAACATTATAAGTAGAGCACACGTTTATAGCAATGGTATACAATTTATCAATTTATTCCCATAAGTGTTTCCCTTTTTGTGACAAGCGGTGTTCCTTATAATAATATTTTTGTTCTTCCGTGAACCCACCTTGCCAATAATATTCAGTTTCAAAGAAACCAACCATTGATAGAAAGCATGATAAAGCAAGACAATAACAGACCAACTAAAATAACAACTATAGTAGGAACTAATTTTTTTTGTATTTTTAACAAAGAAACAAGCAAACAAAGAAAAAATAAACTAAGCAAAACAAATAAAACAAAGTAAAGAGATTGGTTATGAGGGACTCCCCTTGTGAAGATGTCCCCGACTCCCCGGCAACGGCGCCAGGAAAGTAGCTTGATGGCCTGAAATATATCGAGCTCATTGGGGAACCCCAAGAGGAAGGTTTAATCGAACCAGTAGGAGCAAGGAAATGCCCCAAAGGTGTTGCTAGTTGAGCCTTGGCAGGGCGCACTACCGGTTCTAGTACCAACGTGGAGACCTGCACAACACAACCACAGAACTTTGCCCCCAACTTGCGATGAGGTTGTCAATCTCACCGGTTTTGTTGAAAACAAAATTAAACGTATCGAATGGAAGAAAGTAATAGTTTGCAGAAAGTAAACGCAAAGCAGTAAATAGTTGATTGTAGATTGAAAGTAAAAGAAAGGACCGGGGTCCATAGTTCACTAGAGGTGGCTCTCCTTAAGATAGATAACATGCTGGGTAAACAAATTACAGCGGGGCAATTAACAAACATCGAGAAAGCATACAAGCATATACTAATCATCTTGACTCCTTTGAGATTCGATTGGGCATTACAACATTATACATAGACCGCCATCCAACTACATCTATGACTAATAATCCACTTTCAGGTTATCATCCGAACCCCCTCCGGTATTAAGTTGCAAGCAACGGATAATTGCATTACGAAATGCGTGTAATGTAAACAATATGATTGTTCTATGAACAAAGGATTGTTGTTTTCTCCCTAGTAGCAATAGCACATCTAGTACCTTATAGATTTCTGTCACTTCCCCAGATTACCAGAGGCATGAACCCACTATCGAGCATAAATACTAACTCTTGGAGTTGCTAGCATCTACTTGAGCAAGATAGCTACTAACAACGGAAAGCATGCAAGATCACAAATAACAAAGACATGATAGAATCAATAATCAATCTAAAATAGAATCTCAATATCCATCGGATCCCCGCAAACACAACATGCAGAATTAAAAATAGATGATCTTGATCATGAACGGATCTCACAAGATCTAAACATGAAAGCACAAAGGAGGAGAACCAGCCATCTAGCTACTATATGGACCCGTAGTCCAGAGATGAACTACTCACGCATCACACCGGAGGCTTGCATGATGATGAAGAAGGCCTCTAGAGTGAATTCCCCTCTCCGGCAGGGTGCCGGGAAGAGCTTCAGATCCCTTCTGATCTAGGGATGGAGATGACGGTGGCTACAAACTATTTTGTGGATTTTTGATCGGGTACTTAGGGTTTCCGTATCAGAGGCAATATATAGGTGGAAGGAGAGGCCGAGGGGTGCCTGGGGTGGCCAGACCACCCCCTGGCATGGGCCAGGCCTGGCCGCGCGGCCAGGTGGTGTGGCCGGGCCCCAGCCCTCTCCGTCTCGTATTCTGGCTCCAGGTGTCTCTTGGTAAAATAATGAATTTGGCTTTTGTCCCTTCCAATTCCGAGAATATTCATTTTATGACTTTCCTGGAACCAAAAACAGGCAGCTGGCACTGTGGCTCTTGTTAATAGGTTAGTCCAAGAAATCATATGAAAAGTACTCCAAAGTGTGGACAAACCACAAGAAAGTAGATAAAACCAAGCATGGAACATCAAAAATTATAGATACATTTGCAATGTATCAACTCTCTCCTACTTGTGACCAATTCAAGGGGGTACAACACTTCCTTCCATACAGAAATTCAAATGGGGCCATTTGCAAACTGGCTTGATAACTGTTGTTGTATGAGAATTCTGCGAAAGGCAGACAATCTTCCCATTTTGATCCATATTCTAGCACACAAGCTCTCAACATATCTTCTAAGGTTTGGTTGACTCTTTTAGTTTGTCCATCGGTTTGTGGGTGATAAGTTGTGCTGAAATTCTGCTTGGTTCCTAATCCTTCTTGGACTTTCTGCCAAAATCTTGAGGTAAACTGGGTTCCTCGATCCGACACTATGGTCTTAGGGGTTCCATGCAAACTGACGATTCTAGCAATGTACAACTTTGCTAGCTTCGAACTCTGGTAGGTAGTCTTGACAGGTATGAAATGGGCTACCTTAGATAGTCTATCAACTATGACCCAAATAGAGTCATTTCCCCTACTAGAAGTAGGCAAACCGGTGATGAAATCCATTCTGACATAATCCCATTTCCATTCTGGAATATGAATGGTTGCAAAAGTCCTACGGGTCTCTGATGTTCCACTTTGACTCGCTGACAGATATCACACTTGGCTATGTAGCTTCTGATTTCTCTCTTCATCTTGTGCCACCAAAATTGCTCCTCCAAATCCTAATACATCTTTGTTCCTCTGGGATGGATAGAATAAAGAATATCATGAGCTTCCTACATGATAACTTGCTTCAGCTCACAATCTGCTGGCACACAGATACGTCCTTTGTACCACAAAACTCCTTCATCCTCGGTGAATCCAGGTACCTTCCCTGTACCGATACGACGTTTGATTCTATCGATACTTGCATTTCCTTTCTGCGCCTCCTTGATCTGACTAATCAAAGTGGGTTGAAGATCTATGCTAGCTAAAAATCCTTTGCTAACTAGCTCCATGCTAAACTGCTCCAACTCTTCATGCAAACTTGGTTGGGCTTCTTTAATCATGGTGTTTAATCTACATGGCAATCTGCTAAGAGCATCCGCTACCACATTGGCTTTGCCGGGGTGATAGTGAATGTCAAGGTCATAATCCTTGATTAACTCTATCCATCTCCTTTGCCTCATATTCAGCTTCCTTCTAGGTGAAAATATACTTCAGACTCTTGTGATCCGAATAAATCTCATAGTGGTTACCCATAAGGTAATGACGCCATGTCTTCAAGGCTAAAACTACGACTGCTAGTTCAAGGTCATGGGTAGGGTAGTTTTTCTCATGCTGCTTCAGTTGTCTGGATAGATATGCTATGACTTTGCCTTCCTGCATCAACACACATCCGAGACCAATCTTGGATGCATCACAATACACATCAAAATGCTTCTTGATATCTAGCATAATCAGAATTGGGGCTGAAATCAATCTCTTTTTGAGCTCTTGAAAACTTGCTTCACATTTGTCAGTCCATTCAAACTTCTTATCTTTCTTCAACAATTGGGTCATCGGTCTTGCGATGCTCGAAAATCCTTCAACGAACTTGCGGTAGTATCCCGCTAATCCGAGAAATGCACGGACTTGGGTTGGAGTGGTTGGGGCTTTCCAGTCTTCAACATCTTTGATCTTGGCGGGATCAACGATGACTCCTCCTGCAGACACAATATGTCCTAGGAATCCTACTTCCTTCAACCAGAACTCACATTTGCTAAACTTGGCATACAACTGATGTTCTCTAAGGGTTTCAAGGATAGTTCTCAGGTGTAACTCATGGTCTTCTTCTGACTTGGAATAGATCAGAAAATCGTCGATAAAAACAACAACAAATTTATCTAGGAAATTCATAAAAATCTAATTCATGAGATTCATGAAATAAGCGAGGGCATTGGTTAATCCAAAAGACATGACCGTATAATCATACAATCCATATCTGGTGGTAAAGGTGGTCTTTGGAATATCCGTTGCACGAATCTTGAATTGATGATAACCAGTTCTAAGATCAATCTTAGAATACACTCTAGCACCAGTCAACTGGTCAAACAGATCCTCTATCTTTAGTAGTGGGTACTTGTTCTTGATGGTGACATCATTTAGCTTTCGGTAATCCATGCACAAACGATAACCTCCATCTTTCTTATCCACAAACAAAACAGGCGATCTCCATGGTGATGCGCTTGGTTTAATCAGAGCTTTCTCCAACATAGCATCAAGTTGTTTCTTCATCTCCACTAATTCAGATGGGTTCATACTATAAGGTCTCTGAGCTATGGGTCCAGTTCCAGGAATTAGTTCAATGATGAACTCGGTATCCTGATCTGGGGGCATACCGGGCAATTCATCTAGGAACACGTTGGGGTATTCACAGACTACTCTGACTTGGTCTATGGTTGGTTGGGCTAGACTATTGTTGCATTTGAATTGACGGGGCAAGGTCTCAGATACATGCTCTACTGATACTCTAGAGCTACTGGTCATGGTTATGGCTTTCTTGGCACAGTCGATCAATCCTTTATGTTTTGACATCCAATCCATTCCAAGTACTACTTCCAAACCTTTGGTTCCAAGTACTATTAGATTAGCATAAAAATCTATCCCATGGATTTTGATAGGCACAGCCTTGCAAAATTTTCTAGCTTTGGTGGTTGAACCAGGTATTTGAACTATCATAACATGCTTCAATTTTGTTGGTTGAATCTTACTAGTGCATGTAAATTCTTCTATAATAAACGAGTGCGATGCTCTAGAATCAAACAACACTCTTGCAAGTACTGAGTTAATAGAAAACATACCCAGCACGACATCGGGTGCTTCCTGAGCTTCTTCAGCATTCATGTGAAACAGTCGGCCGTTGCGGTTGAGTGAATTCCCTGGGGCAAATCTCCTTCCAGGCTGAACACGGCGTTGCTGCTGAGCGGGTGCATTCACATTGGTGGCTGCTGCAAGCTTCTTGGGACACTCGTTGGAGTAGTGACCCTTGACTCCACATTCAAAGCAAGTAATCTGGGACTTTTCTTTTCCTGCAATAGGCACAGCATTGCTTCCAGTCCTTGGGGCAGTATTGTTGTTGTTGTTGGACTTGAGCAGTGCATGGTTGAAGTTATTGGAGTTGTCGGGGTTGTTGTTGTGGTTTCCTCCGCTACGATTGGGATAGCTTGGACGGGACATAAGGGTTCTGTTGTTTCTTGGGGCATATCCTGCAGATGGGTTGGGGCGATACTTCTGAGTATAGTGGGATCCAGGCTGGTGCATCATCCTGCGCTTACGATTGTCATTGGCTTGGTTGATCTTCCCTTCCATCTGAATGGCAGAGTCTACTTTCTCTTCTAGATCTCCAAAACGGATGTTGACTAACACCATCTGCATCTCATCATGCAATCCATTTAGGAACCTTTCCTTCTTCTTTGCTTTGGTGTTAATCTCATCAGGGGCATATCTAGCTAGGGACAGAAATTTGTCATGGTACTCAACTACCGTCATCCTTCCTTGCTTCAGTTCCCTAAACTCATCCCTCATCCTGGTGACCAAACCTTGGGGCACATGGGTGCGGCTGTACTTGATCTTGAATGCTTCCCAAGTCATCATCGGACCTTCGCTCATGATACGGGTGCTATTCCACTAGGCTCTTGCATCTCCTGCCAAATAATGGGTGGCAAACAGTACTTTTTCATTGGCTTCAACTCCTGTGACCTCTAGATTGTTCTCCATGGTTTGCAGCCAATCATCAGCATCTAAGGGATCCTCAGACTTATTAAAGATAGGTGGGTTGGTATTCTGAAAGTTCTTGAGCTTGGATCCATGGTGATCCTGTTTTCCGTGACCTTGGTTATTGTGGGCCATCTGAGCTATCTGTTGAAGAGTGGCTAGGTTGGCTTGGCGTTTGGCTCTACTAGCTTCACGGTCAGAAACTAGCATTTGCAGAATCTATAGCACTGGGTCCTGAGATGAGCTGCTTCCTCCGGGGTTTCCACGAGTTATCTGAAGATTGATATAGATAATGAGATAAGAGAGAAATTTCTAAGGTTCGTGGTTTTGTTTCAAAAGCTTTAAACTTTGAGTTTGACTCGGGTTTTTGGCAAACTAACACTTCTTCTCATTCATTCATTCAAAGCACACCAAAACAAACACACACCACAACACAAATAGAAAACAAATGGTTTTAAGAAACATTCTGTGAAACTATGATACAGTGGGATCGGTACAACTCATTCCTACGGTAGTGATCAAGTGCATCTAATCATCATCAATGAAGTCAGAATCATCATCATCAGTGTGGAAATCCATGCCATCATCCTCCAGGCAGTCGTTGTCATCACTGAGGTAAGAGTAAAGATCTCCCTAGATATCTTCACCTTCCTCCTCCTTCACTTCAAGCTGGACTTCCTGTTCACGGATGGTCTTCTCGAGAGCAGCCACCTTCTTGCAAAGATGATCGATGGTGCGATCCTTATTGTTGCGCTGACAACAAAGTGATTGGCGCTCCTTGGTGAGAATGGAGAGGGTCTGGTCCTTCTTGACTGAAATGGCATGGTTGTGGTTGGCGTAGGTGCGAGCGTTGTCCAACTCCTTCTGCCTATCATACAGCATGAAGTCAAGATTTTCCACCTGGTGCTTCAGCTCCGGGTGTCCTGGCATCTCCAAGGGCATTCCCATAGAATCACGCCTTGCGAAGTGAGCAAAGCGAGTTCCCTATATCAGGTTGATGTTTTGCCCACATAGACAGGCAAGAGCTTCATGCATACCCCTGGCTAATCCATCTAGCCAGTTGTTCTCGTGCAAGGTGAATTGGATCTTCTCTGAAGTGGGTGCTTCCATCTTGCCTCTAAGATCTGCAACTATCAGCCATTGTGGATCTCCTCCTATGTGATCGTTGACTTGTGCCCCGAAGAATTCCGGGTGTGGGTGCTCAAGATACTCTGACAGTGCATCTAGATCCCTCTCAAAGATCAGTTGGCCTCCGTTGCCCAACTGGTAGAACTTGCCATACTGGACTTCCATCTATAAGAATTTAGGGTGAGTAAGTTAGTGAGGTGATCAAGTGTGTCAAATTTTATGGAGGAAAGCAAGAATTTTTTAGGAACATGATTTTTTTTTGAAAGAATCAAGGATAAGAGTGGGAATAGGTTTTCATAAATACTCACTTCTTTTGTTTGAAACTAAGCTTTTTATCCGGACGTCCATTCTAACTAGCGTCTCCTGTGGTCAGGATGGCCCTGATACCAACTTGTCAACACCCGGATATTTAATCCCAGATGCATGTTATGCCATACATCGCAATCCCAAGATTACCATTTTTGCGAGACATAACAGATTGGTACCACAGTACATCCTCCATTACAAACCATAATAAGGTCTTACAAATAAAGGATCTCATGATCCAGTCTTAATACAAATCAAGCAACAGAAAATAAACGTAGTAGGGCCTCCATCTTCAGGGTCACAGGCAATGCTGGCGATGGGAGATGATCGTAGTTGTCATAGACCTCCTGTTGTCCATCATCCTAGTAGTCCTCCTCATAGTCTGGCCACGGGAATAACCACAGACAAAGCCATGAGTACTCTTTAAGTACTCGCAAACTATCACTACCAAGTAAGGTAGTTCTAGTAGGAATCTTAAGCTCTAGGTTTATTTGCAAACAGCCAGATTTATCTAAAGCTGAGTTTAGAAGTAAAGAAAACTAAGCTAATGTTCTAAATAACTTAAGTGGGAACCTAGCTTTCATGTTCACAACCCTGTTGTGGTCAAGTAAAATTCATAGTTCACTTCATAAGTCATTTTGAAAACATCTGACGACGGAACAGTATGGCCACTCCAACTGTCCATGACCGTGGACGCGGCTATTCGAATAGTTTGACACTCTGCAGAGGTGGTACACTTTCACCACAAAATTCGATACATCCATCAGGGATAACCCTGAATCATCATACTTAGTATGCGGATAATCAATCATAACCTTTCAATTACACACTCTAGTATAGGCACCTCCCCTATGAGCTTGGCCTCCCAGCCATGGCCATCTGCCATCCTGGGCATTGCATAGGTGGACATTCACACTCACGAGGTACCCTCAGCTCAACCTCTTCCGCGAGGGAACCCATACTAAGGCATATAAGCTTCCAGCTAAGCCCTACCCAATTCAGGTATTGTGGTTGTATGGTAAAATTGGAATGGTATCGCATCCGAACTCAACCATCAGTTTTTATAAAAGGGCTAAGGCTCATGCCTTAACATTTTCATCATCAAATCCTTTTGTGTCCATAACACATGTCAAAACATTTCAATAAAATGAACCATCATTCCAAGGTTTTCATAATCATTTTCACCAAGTATTCCCATCTAAAGTGATCAACTTTTATGTTTAGCACTAGCCACTAAAGTTGAGGGTATTCCCTAATGAGGGGTGCTAATCAAGTGTAACTATCCAACTCTAATCTCATTCCTTGGAATGACATCTAAGTATAACTAGTTAGGCCTAGTTTTATACTCTTTATGGTATCTATACTATTTTTCCTATACTCACAAAACACTAAATAAAAGTAAAGAACTTTGGTAAAAGTAAAAGAATAAAGCTTGCAAGTAAAACTTGGGATTGGTATAATCAAAGTTGCATAACCAAGCATGCCTAATGCATTTTGCTTAACTTATCAAGTGGGCAGGTGTTAACTTGCATAGTTCTAGCTTGCAATTAGTGATGGCTTGCATAGTTAAGAAACTTGCAAGTGTTAGCTTGCCTTGAGTAGTGTAGTGGTTGAAGATTTCTTCTTCTTCTTGGTAGTACTCCTCCTCGTATCCCGGGTCGGTACTATCGTCTATAAATCAATACGAGGTACACAATCACCAAACAATACTTAACTACTTCTATTTAGCACACTAAGGCTCACACTTGATGATCTAGCATCATCACAATCATCACATGACATAAAAACTTAGTCTTATTTATCTTATTTTAGAAAAGTAATTTCTACTCATTGAAAATAATTAAGATTTTAATATTCTCCAATTAAAATATGGGATCATGTTGACACATGTTATCACCACATATTCTAATACATGGTAATATGATTTAAAGTGTTGGTCATATTTTATAAAGGTTAAGATTATCATTTAATAGATTTAAAGTGACTAGAAATGCCTATATAGCATTATTTTGGTACTAGTCCAATGTCACTGCATGTAAACCTAAATATTTTTACATATTCAGATAAATCTTATCAAATGTGATTTTTGAGAGTTGGAATAAACTAAAAAGCATTTATGGTTGATTTTTGAAAAATGTTTGAAGTTGGAAAAGTCGCTGTCTTGTTATTTTTACTATAGGTGATCTATAATTTCAAATGGTTTGAATCCAACGGGCTTGGATAGATAATTTAAATACCTTTCTAACAAAATTAGAATATTGCAATTTGGTCTAGCAAATCTCTTTGATTTTATTTTTGAATATACTGACAGAATCTGGTTTTTACTAAATTGGAAAATAATTATTTGAATTCACATGCCTGCGTGGGAAACTAACTAGGCCGGCCCAATCTGCACAACGCGGCGCAGCGGGCTGCTGACAGGGGTGTTCCACTAGTCAGGGACTCAAACTAATCGAAACGGTATCGTGCAATCTAGGCCCTACGATTAGAACACGATCTAACGGTTGAGGTTCATCGTCGACGACGAACAGCTCCGGCGAGGTCTGAACCCTAACGCGGCGGTGGGGGTCGTGTGAGGCTCACCAGGGCTCCATCTAGGGTCGACGATGGGGGCGAACGACATGGTCGACGACGGTGGTTCGAACGGTGGTTGCGACGGCTCCTAGGGCGGCTCCAATCGACGGCGCCCTTCCTTCACTGCAGCAGTGGGCTCCAGCTAAATTCCGGCGAAGTGGTGCTCGCCTTGCTCCGAGGAAGGGTGTGGGAGGTGTGGTGAGGAGTGGGCAGTGAGGTGGTGTGGAGAATTTAGGCGGAGAGGGCCTCTATTTATACCCAGCGAGGGGACCGAGCGGGATGGGTTGGCGTCCCCGGCGACGGCGGTACAGCGTGCTATCGGCGTGGCTATGGGTAGGGGCGACGCAGTGCTCCCTGGCGGTCATCACGGGCGTAATGGCACGGCATGGGGCGGTCGAGGATGGTCGGGCGCGTGTGGTGCTCTACACGGAACCAGCGGTGTTCAAGACAACGCACTGGGGCTACGGGTCGCGCGGCGACGAACGGGGATGTCTGGGAGCTAGCTAGGGTTAAGGCGAGTGGGTGCACGCGTGGAGCGGGCGAGGCGCGGTGCGTGCGAGCTGGTCGGTTGTGGCGCTCTAGCGCGCTCTCGGCATGGCGCGGAGAAACTAGGCGCGGCGCTGCTGGGGTGGTCCATGGCCAGGCTGTGGTCATGGGCTGGACAGGGGGTGGCGGTCGACGGTCGCCTGTCTCCTGCGCATCGTGAGAGAGGGCGGTTGGTCCGTGGCACTCTATCCATGGTCGGCCGGCGAGGGTGGCTTCGGGCGGCGGTGCACTGGTGCAACGGCAAAGGGGGTTGCGTGTCTGGTGCTACTAGAGACTAGGGGAGACAGGGGGCGTGCAATGGGGGCATTTGGTCTAGTAATTAATGCTCCCAACAGTAAAGTTAGGCCAGGTTTGATTAATGTCTGCAAGGTGTTTGATTAAATGGCCGAAAGAATTTGAATTTGAAATTTTGAATGAAATTTGGTGAGTGTTTTGATCTTATGCTTGAGTGTCTATGGTTGCTTGGAAAAGTCAAGGTGAATTGATTTGAGTGGTTTTTGCAAAATGGTGGTCTTACCATATGAACTAGATTCAAATTTGAATTGTCCTTTAAATTGATTTGGAAATAGCTTTTGTGAGTTTGTAAAGCTTGCTTGTATTCATTTTTACTTGGTCTAGCAAGGGGTGAAAAGAAATAGAATTGTTTCTGTTAGAATTTCTTTGCTAGGAACTCACAAAGTGGCTTAGTGGTTAACTTTTGTCAAAATGACCATTTGATCATTTTATTCATATTTGATTTCTTTTTCTTTGGTTTTTGTTTTTAATTGGCCTAGATGATGTAGTATTCATCTTTAAACCATTTCTTATCATTTGTAGCAATCAAACATGACAAATGCACTCAATCCTATACTAATGCAAAACACACATGCATTCATATTCAAATTAGTAATAAAAGTTTTTATTAACCCTAAACTTGGGTGATTAGAACTTGATAATCTTGATTAATGTTTTTGGGGTGTTACACCAAAGGTCAGAGACTCTGCAGCATATGCAAAAAAATCACAGGGCGCAATGCAAGAACATGCAAGAAGAGGCAGATCGTGAAAAAACTACTTGATACACATCAGAAAGTGTACGGAACTTCTAGCCCTACAGAGAAAGTCAAAAAATGCATCCAGAATTTGCTAGCAACTCAGGAAATCACAGACGATGATGAAGCTATTCTGGATAAAGATGAGGATGAAGATTATGAAGAAAATAGCAAAGGATCTGAAGATGATGAAGCTCATACAGAAATAGAAAGTGAAGTTGACGCAAGTCCTAATGTAGATGCTCAACAAGGGCACAACAATTGCACAAAGAGAGCTCCACAGAAAACAACAACTACAGATATGAAGGCACAAGGAATACGTACTTGTGGAGAGTGTGGTAAAATTAAAGGACACAACGCAAGGATGTGCAAGATATTGCAACTAGAGGAACAACTGCGGAAACAACAGCTAGAATTGAATATATAACAGAAATCTGCCAATAGGACACTAAAACAACACAAGAAAGGAGCAAAGGAAAAAAGATGACAGACAACCGGAGAATCAAATAAGAAGGAGCAGCAGATTTAAGAAGTTGAAGAGATCATATATGTGTCCAAAAAAATAGAGCCAGAAAACCAGATAGTGTTATACAGATAAAACTTATATAGATGTTTTCTTAGTGCTTGTTAAAAATGTTGGACTTTCGGGGTGATTATATATCCTTGCAGAATTCTCCTAATTTGTTTGGTTGCTAAAAGGTATCGTTTAATAGTGGCACATTTAAATGTGTGTGGATGTATGGATATATGAAAAACTGAAAGTTATCTTTGAACAACATGGAAGTTAGCTTACAATAATTATTGAAGTTAAGTATGTCACAATACTGAAGTTAATATCTAGAAAATTGAAGTATACATTAGAAAAAATTGTAGATGTTGGGTTTGTAAAAGATGGGGGTTAACATTAGAAAAACCTGGGGCTTAGCTTATAATAAAGTAGGTTAGCATTAGAACTACATGGACGTTAGCTTAAAAAGAAAAGATAGATAAAAATTTGGAATAGTAGATGTAAGCTTATCGAAAATAAAGTGAACAAGAATTAAAAATTTAAAATTTTACCTTGTAAAAAATTTGAAGGTTAAAATTACAGATAATGGAGGTTAACTATACAATAATATGGGCTTCAACTTGCTTTAAACTCTTTGTTGTGAAAAATAGAATATACCCTTTTAGATAAAATGAAAGATAATTCGAAGTAAACCGGAACATTCACTAGTTTACTTTTATAAAAATAGATTGGAAGTTAAGTTCATTTAAACCTAAAAGTTAAGTTCCCGAAACCTTGGAAGTTAACTTTCATAAAACAAACATGTTTCACCTGCTAACAACAAAATACTAGACAAACAACAAATATAGTTCACAAATCTGGTACTTCCACAAAAATACCAGTAATATATGGTAATACATCGAAACAATAGAAAAGTTAGTAATACAAATCATATTCAGTGTACAACATGTTCTCACATAATTACAATGCATCATGCTACCACCCGAACAAATGATTGACAGTTGCTAGTGGATGGTTCAAAGAAGTGCCTATTCAGCAACAAGTTTCTGTAAAACACTTGGCCAATCTGATGGACCTAGTTCATTCTTCGTGTGGAACAAGAGCTGGAACATGAATTCAGCCTTCCAGTCTTCAACACGTACCTGATTTCAAAAAAATAAAGCAAAAAAATACAAGTAAGTTGAGAAAAATGGAGTGGAGTTCAAGCAATATTAGAAACAGAAAAAAGTGGCAGTGTTTTAGGAAAAAAATGTAAAAACTAACATCCTTGTTTTTGATCTGCTCCGTAATCTTAATGTCGTCGTAGACAAGAGCCATCTTCATCATGTAAAATGTGCACTCATTGACACCCTGCTCTGGGGTCAGCTCATATCTGCACCTGTCTGTAGCTATATCCCAGTGGACTTTGTCTTTCTTGTTGAAAGCAGAAAACCCATAAACCTCCTTTATAACCGCAACAATTCTTTTGATCTATTTGGTTGTGTTCAAGAACAAAACACAAGGGTGAAAAATACATAAAACATTAGAGTTTACAAAAACACATAGATATTGCAGATTTTAAAGTTCAAACCGAAGAGAAAAAGAAAAGCATACAATTTTGACACGGTCAGCATGGAATTCGCTCCTAGATAAGTTCTGAAGATTAGAATACCCTCTTGAATCAAAAATATCAAGCGTCTTAGTGAACCGATTCATCATGTAAGGAGTGTGATGATTTCTCTTGAAGTAAGGGATAAGAATCTGTGTAGCAAACAAATATGGAAGTTAAGTGATGCATATGTACCAAAAATAACTTTTTGTAATAGACAACTATGGAAGTTAAGTGATGCATATGTATAAGGTTGACTTCACTACCACCATGCAAAAAAATTTACACACAAAAGTCAAAAGGGATAAAAAAAATTACCAGATTTGCATCCAGCAGGTTTTCTCCTTCCCTCACAAAACCTGAGAATTGTTTAGCCGTTGTCTTAACATCAAAAGCTTTCTTTGGAATATCATTTCCATCAGCATCTTTTGACAACCATGGTGAGAAGTCAAGAAGGTACTGCAAAAACAAATTGAACACAAAAAAGAAGCCAATAAAAACCAAAAATGAGAAATGAGAAAAAATACTAGCAAAAGGAACATAAGTTTGCGGAATTTACAGGGATAGTATAAGGCGAAAGTAAAACGCGCTCCCCAGACTCAAACATTTTCTTTATAGTGGGATCATCCTTCCAGAAAGAGAATAATCCATAACCTCAGATTCCATCTCTTGACCACGGCCAAAAAGTGTGAACATGTAATTGCCATCAATAGATACAGGATCATCGCAAGTGTTTGTGAACATAACCAAAGACGACTTGCAAAAAAGACAAAAAATGATGAAAAAGCCTAAGTTCAGATTCTGGTAACACACCAGCTAGCAAAAAACAAATTAACATATAAAACATGTGTAAAACAACAAAAAAAGGGGAGAAAAGATAGCAATGGTACTTACTCCCCATGTTCCTTCAAGTACTCCAGGCTTAAAATTAAATCTCTGAATTGTTTGGACTTGACTAAGCATGGGAATTTGTAAGGAACAAACTCGGGGACATCTTTCATGAGCTTCTTAGAGACTTTGGTCAGACTCTTGTTAGAAAGTACAAGAGGTTGGGTAGGTGGTTGATACTTTCGGAACTAAGTTACAAAGTCATCGCTGCTGGTAGCTAAGCAGATAACTGCATCTTTTTGAACAGATTTTGCAACAGTCCTCGGGGGTGGCGGAGAGACAAAATCATCATCGCCATCATCCATATTTACTAATACCTTCTCCTTCTCCTTCACATATACTAATGCCTTAGTGGTATTTGGTTTGTTCACTGGATAGTCATGCAGTCTCGCGATAGCCTTCTTTGCCTTGCTAATAGCTTGCAACTGAAATTCTTCTTCTCGTAAAGCTATAACTTCTGGTGTGAAGAACTGAGTTTCAAATAACACGAAGTTATCTTCCTCTATAGCATGAGGAATTCCTGAAACACATATGAAAAGTTAACAACACTATTAAAAAAAATAACGGTTCAGTGTAGCATGGGAAGTTAGCATCATATTATAGTAGAAGTTAACTTCGAACAGCTGAAGAGTTAAGATAAAATGAGGGGGTTAACACCCTTCTATAATAGAAGTTATGTTAAAACAAAAAACATAGAGGCACATTTCTTCCTGTATACTAATAGTATCTACTCAAACATAATATATTACATAAAGAATTAAAAAATTAATATTAAAGATGTAGTTAGCATCATTTTATAGTACTAGTTATTATCAAGCAAAAAATCACAGTTCAAAAATAAATGGAAAAAAGTAGGAGTTAACATCATATACACTGGAAGTTAGGTATAAAATAAATAATAGGTGCACATATATATATTTTTAAAATAAAGGCAAAAAAGAGACAGCATACCTGGATCAATACCAAACATTTCTGTTAAATCAATTTTAAAATCAGGTGCGGTCAACCAACTGTACAATGTGGTCATCCTTATATTTAAGATATCTTTCTGGTCAAAAGACACCAAACCGTCTCCATCAAAAGTTAACAAGAATTGGAGCATGAAAAACCCACAACAATGACTGAATCAAAAAACAAAGAAGAAGATCAATATTAAAAAATGCAAAAATTAAAATCACAGAGAGTAAAAATTCTAAAAATACACAAGACATATAATGGAAAGCACAAAGAAAATTAGCATGAAAACTATAAAAATTGCAATAAAACTTACGGAGTTGACTGTTTCGGCACTCTGACGTAGTCAATCCCCCAGTTATCAATATTTGGTCGATCAAACTTTTCACCTTTGAAATTGGTAGCTTGCCTTCATAACTTCCTGATATTTTGAACCATCGTGTGTATTATCCTCTGAGCATCTAGATCATTGGCGCCACGCATAGAATCAAGGAACTAAAATCAGTTTTTGCGCATGTTGATACCAACAACACAAAAGTGGCCCACAACACCAGGGACTGGAGGGCCAGGAGGATTGAAAGTAGCAAACTACAAAAGAAATAAAAAAGGATCAAGCGTTAACTGAAATATAATGATGAAACGAACTGAAAATGAACCTAAAACAAAAATACAGAGAGAAACAATATGTTAAACAAAAATCTTTACACTTACAATATCTTTTTGGTCAAAACGGTCTTCCGAATCTACACTGAAAAGTTTCAGCACACGCCTGCTATGCAGATTTTCTTCGAAAATATGCCTCTGATTAAAACCATCATATTCCACGTAAAAAAAGATATAAAATCATAAAAGGGGCTAGGAAGATAAGTTAATGAAAAACTGAAAGTTAATATTCGTGAAAGTCGTGCATGAAGAAAAAAGATAATTACTATTTTTTATTAGGAAGTTAAGTTATATGATAATGAAAGTTAACTTCCATTGACAGAGCAGATAAACCTAAAAGACATCCAATAAACTAGCTTTCTTAAAAAATTATGGGAGTTAACTATCTAAAAACAATAGAATATACAAATATTATGGATCCATCCATAACAAAACAAAAAACCAGTAGTGAAGACAAAAAAACAAGGAATTAACTTACACAGTAAATATATGGTACAATCAACTTCTCTGATCCCTTGTATTTTTTTCCAAGCAGATACGTTCCGACAGATATTGTGTATGAGCAAAGAAACCCAGTTGGCTAGAAAGCCCTCGCAATTTGCCCTATTGTGCAATCACAATCGTCATTCCTGAAGAGTGTGATGCCCCTGAAAAAAATATCACAGACATCAAAATAAATCAAGAAAAATCACACTGCAAAACAAATATGGTGATGGACAGAATCAAAAATAACAAAAAGAAATGTGAAGAGAAGTACTCTTTGTTCTTGTCATTCCTTAGCCTGCATACTGCATGATAAACCTCTCTGATCTTCTCCAAAGCTGGAGCAGTGGACGGGGTAGAGAACATAGTGGATGATGTTAATAAAAGAAAAAGAATGGAAGTTCACATGCCAGTAAACGCATAGTTGATTATTACTCAGCATGGACAAAAAACAAAGAAATGACACACATCATATGCAAAAACATAAAAAAAAGAAACTATACAATACATATATAATTTTGAAGTCTTATTACATTAAAACATTAAAAAAGTTCACCCAGTACCACCCGCCTCCACCCACCTAGTGCTTACCCAGAATAAAGTAAAAGTATATATCAAGGTAATAAATACATAACAGCAGAGATGTGAGGAGTAAAAACAAACAAAATACAAAAGCACTAATGGGGAAATACGAGGGTATGTGGCAGGTGCATAGGAACATTAGAAAATTATACTCTAGGAATCATTGCATGTATCTTCCTCCTGCGTCTTCTTATCTCTAGCTTGCTTCTGCGTATGGTTATCTACAGCAGGTTCAAAAATAGCCACAATAGGATTAGGACTAGAGGACATAGCACCATGTGCAGCTGGCGTATTGTGTGAGTCTTCATTCTTGTCCGCAAAAATATCCTCGCCCACAATACCAACATCAGCTGGGGCAATCTGCTCTTCGCTTAAGACCAATGAATTGCCCCCTGAATTATACTCATGAATACCAAAAGAAGTTGGAATAGCCTGATCTTCATTTTCAGGCAATTCATTATCCACAATAGGCGGCTCAGTTGATAGTGCACATTTATCTGCCTCAGAATCTGCTAAAGACAAAAACATCAGTACAATAAAATAACGTTCTGAAGTGACAACAAACATATATCACGGGCAAAAGAAGCACCCACCATCATTAGCAACGTGACAATCATCTGCATTGTTGACATCAACATCCTCTAGAAAAAACCCATCAGGGGGAGCGTCATTTTTCTCTTCAAAATTATCAAAACCATCATCATCTTCATCACTGTAGGCCTGCGGCGGTGACACAGGAACTGGCGCATGGTTAACACGAGGACTAGATTCCTCAAAAATGCATTCATCTAGTCCTCCACCGAATTCTTCAATATCTTGCAAAGCATTCTCCTCAGCTACTCTAGCTTCTTCCTATGAGAAGTTAATATGTCAAGAAAATAAAACTAACAACTGGGAGTTAACAAAATCACGAAAAATAAACAAGATGCAAATCTATTTTAAAAATAAAAGATGTCCAGTAAATAAAACAATGCCAGTCAAAAAAGTACAATAGTGAAGTTAAAAACATCATATAGCCCTGGTAGTTAACTTCTTGCAGTAACAAGAGTTAACAATTAACAAAAGGATAAAATATAAAAATATGTACTTTCAGAAATTACAAAAAAGAAGTTAAGTTACAAAGATCCTAGAAGTTAACTTACATAAATCCTAGAAGTTATCAAACAAGATATAGAACAGTTTTCAAGTGTTTTAAATAATAAAAGCAGAAAAGGCAATAAAAAATCTCCAAGCAAAAAGAATGAGAAAGAGAGAAAACATTATACCTCAGCCTCAGCAGTTGATTGCCCTAGAACTATAGTGAAGGTGGATTTGTCAACGCCACCACGAGCAGGGACATCATCATTCATATTCATATGTCTTGCTATAGTATCATCTTCTCTTTCGTACGGTGTGCATATCAAATCTTGCTTACGACAGAAATTAGCAAAACCTTCGTGCAAAAACTTTACAGCAGACACCATGTCACCAAGGAAACTAACTTCAAGATCAGAAGCCTCTTTCATAACTTCTTCGGTAGGCCCGCGCCCAGTAGGAAAAACGCCAGCTATACTGTCAAGACGATCAACAGTAGTCGAAACAACTTTAACAGTATCACTAACTTTCTGCAGTAGCTGATCAATATCTTTTATGGCTGTAGAGGATGTAGACTTTCCACTTCTAGAAAACATTGATGCATCAGCAAACCTCTCACCAGCCACTGGAGCCTATTCACTCACCAACTCGGGCTGAGACCTCTCGATATGCTCATCAGGGTGCTGAGACCTCTCAATAGGCTCATCGCGATGCTCAGACCTCTCAATATGCTCATGAGGATGCTGGGATATTACCAAAGGATCATGGGACTGAATGTCATCGATGTACATATCTTCCACGCGGATGGAGTATGAATAAACAATGTCATTGCGACCCTTCCACTTCATATCAATAAAAAAGGGGATAGACAAAATAAATGAATCAGAATTCACATTAGGACCAGACAGAAAAAAGGTGGAAGTTAACTTATTAACTTTCATAAATGATGGAGGTTACCACCATCAAAACAAAAAAATCATACATAAAAAACACAAACTTAAAACTTTCAAAAAACTAGGAGGCTAACTTTTACTATGGTCTAAGTAAGAACCCTTATAAAAAAGCCATGTATCCTAAATTTCTTATGTAGTGCACATCGAATTCTATTCTCAAAATAGGAATAAAACTTACAGTAAGTTAACTGAAACAAAAAACACTGAAAATAAAAGGAAGTTAACTATATAAAACCAAGAAGTTAACTATATAAAATAAGGAAGTTAATAGTGGAATAAATGAACATTCTTCAAATAATTGTCGTTAACTGTAACAGTAAGAATGAACATATAGGGAAATCAAATAACAATAAGGAATATGAGTTCACTCATCATATATACAACATAAAAAGCATGGGGGTGGTTTACTGACCGGAAGCTTCCCAAAAACATACTTAGACAAATCACTTTTGCCATTCTTGATAATGTCTTCAGAATAGATGGCTTTCAATGGTTTCTCATGCAAGAAGTTAGCACGAGGGGTCCTGAGATGCATCACATAATGCTTTTTTGAATGACAGCTGTCCAAATACATAACTACAGGGACAATACCACACCCTTCGGGACCGGACTATGCTATATTGGGATCCTGATATTTCTTCGCTGCTCGCTTCAACTCATCAAAAACTAACTGGCAGAAATCACTTGAAGCCATCTTATTATAATCCATGTTTACAAGCATTGCCGCCTCTCTACCAAGACGAACGGCAGATCCAGGACATACAAGCGTTGTGAAAATGATAGCAAAGAACACCTTAACAGTTGTGTCAACTTTTGATTCATCCTTAACAAGCTCAGGAAGCAGTTTACAAAGATCGTTGGTATCAATAGCAGCATTACTCTCAAAACCAAGCTCTGCCTTAAGACTCGCCACTGAGGAATCATGGCCACTCCCTGCGGGCCTTGGTACTGTTTCACCTCCCATTGGGAACCCAAAAATGTGATGCACTGCTTCCCTGTTAATACACAGGATCCTTCCAGTGCTGCAATCTATTTTCATAGTTGTTGTGTCAATCTTCTTGAGCAAGAAACACATGAGAACACGCAACACATTGCCCTCCAACACCCAATCAAACACACATCCGAAACTTGCTTCTCTGACTTTTTATGTGAGCATCCTTCAGCAACTTCACATCCTCTAGAACTTCTCCCAATGAACAACGAACAGTCTGTTGGAAGCGATCTCGAGCATTGTCGTCATTTCCAGCTTTTTTTATGCCACACGGCTTCCTCGTCATAGCAACTTTAATCTTCTTACCAACATTTTTAGGGGATGTGTACACAACAACTCTACCCCTCTTCTTCTTTGTAGGCTGATAAAAAACAATTGAAAAACATAGAAAAATATATCAATATAATGAAAGTTAACATTGATGATACATGAAGTTAGCACAACAAAAAATGGCAGCAAAGATGAATGGTAACCTTTTCGGGACAAGCTGCAGTGGCATCCTCCCCACCAGAATCGGTATCCGCGTCTGGCACATATTTTTCATCCATGGTACAGCGACGCTTAGAAGATGAACCTTTCACAGGTGATGCTTGCGGAGCAGAAATCCTATCATTCCTCATCACAGCAACACGAGGACTACGGCGAGTAGGAGTCATAGCAGACAATGTCCTCTTAGCAACAACAACCCTATTCTTCTTGGTTGATTCTGTGGGAGCACATGGCTCTGCTGGAGCATCATTTTGCATGCCTAGTAAACCGGCATTTTGTTGCTTTGACTTTGACGAGTGCTTCCTATAGTACATCTTAACCTTCTCATTGTAAGAAGCAACCCTAGAACTGTGTTTCTTGGCATACAATTCAAGCTACGCTTTCACATTATGTTCCTGTATAACCTCCTTTGTACCATCTACAGATTGAGACGGCGTGTCCTGCCATACAGGGAAACCATCATCCTGCTCCTGCACACCAGGTGTGCTATCAAAAATAGGTCTACCTATCCTATCACCAGAACCCTCTACATCAGCTCCACGAACAAGTGTATGCTCATCATGCGAGAGTGGCCCTCTTACACCATTCGGCCCCAAAGCACTGCCAGGCACAGTATCAGATGTAGCAGCAACTTCTTCGGGTGGGTCAGGATCAACATAATCAGCATTCAACATATCCAAAGTTTTCTTAATAGTTTCACCAGCTGGTATAACAAAGACAAATGCATTAGTGATAAAAAAAATGAATTCAGATACTATAGGAATGCATGTTACCTTCAAAAACTGGTTAAGATGTTATTACAGAATTGACATTATGTTCCAAAAAACTAAACACAAAGCCATAAATTTCAGATATAATGCATATAATCTAGGAAGGTAAGATAAATATATGATACAAGTTATAATTAGAAGTTATCAAAGTTAAGCTAAAGTAGACAAGGTGCACTAGTAGTCTAAATTTAAAAATATGAAAGTTAGATGCAAAGATTTAAATAGGTAAGATATAAACAAGTTGGGAGTTACAGTGAATTATAAAAGTTCAAAGATGTAAAGTTCACATATAATGCACAAAAAAATCTAGGAAGTTAAGATAAATGAATGATAGAAGTTATAATTAGAGGTTATCAGAGTTAAACTAAAAAGTAGACAATGTGTACTAGTAGTCTCAATTTTAAATAGGACAGTTAAAAACACATAACTAACAGGAAAAAAATATAACAGGTGTTTCATTTTACAAATAAACTAGGTAGCAGCACATAAACAAAAATAAGATAAAAGAGTTAACAAAAATATTGAAAGTATTATAGAAGAAACCTCCATCAGTAGTAGATAAATCTTCCAAATTAGGATTATTTGCCACACATATAACTACCGAATCAACATAATAAAAACTAGGAGTTAATTACGAATAAAAAAGGAGGAAATTAAACATTAAAAATTACAAGTTAAA
The DNA here is from genome assembly GCA_916181665.1 of Avena sativa. Taxonomy (NCBI): domain Eukaryota; kingdom Viridiplantae; phylum Streptophyta; class Magnoliopsida; order Poales; family Poaceae; genus Avena; species Avena sativa. Next base: position 204,087,406 of record OV702290.1, read on the forward strand.
CAAAGAAAAAGAATGAAAAAAGAATAAAACCATACCAGGTGGAGACGGGTTTTTCGACAGGATCAACCACATGGTGATTGTCCTTGGCCATATCCCGCATCTGCACGATAGATTCAGAAACTAGAGAAACAGGACTAAGCAGTAAAGAAATGTCAGCAGCTAAACTCACTTTTTGCATCATGGGCAACTAATTTCGCTTTCTTAATAACCGTAACAGGGTTTGAAATCTCAGAAGCATCACCAGATCCTGGGAAAACACGCACACAATTAACAGAAGTCATTAAAAAATGCAACATAAAAAAGAACACACTGTAACAAATAAGAATTAACTAATACAAATGTGAAGTTCATATAATGAGCTTGAGAAGTTAACTTGTCAGTAATTAGCCTAAGATGTTATTATAGAATTTGCATTGTGTTGCAAAAAAAACTAAAAATAAAAGATAGAAAGTTCAGGGACACTAAAAATATAAGTTAAAAAAGGAAAGATAGCTGCAAAAAATGAAAAAGTTAAGATACAAAAAAGTTGGGAGTTACACTGAACTATAAAAATTCAAAACTAGAAAGTTCAAAAAAACACACATAAAATATAGGAAGTTAAGATAAATATATGACAGAAGTTATAACTAGAAGTTATCAAAGTTAAATTAAAGTAGTCAATATAATATGCAATAGTAGTATAAATTTAAAATATGAAAGTTAGAAGTTAATATAACAAGAACTATAAAAGTTGAAAGCTACAAAATTCAGATATAATACACATAATTCATAAAAACAAGAAACTAACAGGAAAAAACATATCACAGATGTTTCATTTTACAAAATTAAACTCACAAAACAGATATCAATTGGAAAAAAAATAATAATATACAACAATGGACCCTATAATTTATTATAGCATCATAATATATTAGAAGTTAACTTTAAATAACTGGAAAAGTTTAGACAACACAGGGGAGTTAACACCCTCTTATAAAAGAAGTTAGGTTCCACTAACATCATACAACTAGCATAAATCAACTAACATCAACTAGCAGGATATTGTTAGGCTGTAGTTAGCATCATTTTAACATCAGCAGAAAACAAAATAATGGAAAAACAGCAGAGTTAACATCATACACAGACAAAATTAACTACAAAATCGAAAGAAACTTAGTAATCAAATTAAACAAACCACCTTGTCCTGGATAATGAGAATCATCCATAGAAATCAACTAACACACAACTAGCAGCAGATTTCTCCTACACAGACATCAAATTTGGGGATCTCAGTAAAGCAGCCGCGACCCAAAGACCAAATCAGGATAGAACGGATATGGAGTAGGTTTCGGTGAACTAACCAGCCTCCAGAAAAGGGCAAGAGAATACGCAGCACGTTGGCCCTTCACCGAGAAACACAAGCCGTCAATGGCGCCGATGAAGGAAACGCCGGCAACTGCTCCGCCTCCGCCCAAAACCCTAGACGCCTGGAAAATCCGAGCACCGGAAGCGCCTGCGAGTACGGGGAGGAGTGCGAGGGGTACCACGCGCGTCAAGCAATGCTGGAGCGAGGGGAGATAGTGGACGATTTCTACGGGGTGAAGGCGGCTGCCGAAAATCGTGGCTATGAGCAGTTAGAGCGGGGTGGGAAGAGAAAATATCGGGAAGGCGAGTTATGGCATGCACCCGGACCAGGTGCCAAAGAAACACCCACCCGGACACGGCCCCGCACGATATGAGCCCAAGCAGCCAGTTAAAAATACGCACGAACCAACATTTTACGTAAAAAATAACGTCTGCAGTGGTTTAGAACGGAAGTTAATATATGCAACGTACAGAAGTTAACACATATTTTCTGGGAGGTTAGGATGGCGTTCCTGAATAGTTATTTAGGAACTGTTTCTTGAATAGCAGAGTTATATATATATATATATATATATATATATATATATATATATATATATATATATATATATATATATATATATATATATATATATATATATATATATATATATATAGAGAGAGAGAGAGAGAGAGGCGCTATTTGACACCGAGGGTGTAGAATAGTTATTCTTCACCCACCCTCTATCTTTCAAACCGTATATGATTTTTACGTCACGTAAATTTTCTCTTACCTCGGAAGTCAAGAAGAACATAAGAAAATTTAGACATGTCGTAAAAAAATGTTTACATGTCGTATAAAAATACGACATAAAATACATATTTTCTATGTTTTTTACACTAAAATGACTCATAAATTGTACTTTTATGTTGATTTTTTTGCGTTTCTGATGAATATGAACATAATTATTAGTATACAAAATACTAGTTTCTAAATATGAGAACATAAAAATATGTGGGATGCAAAATAACTATTCTGCACCCAGGGTGCTGAATAGGGTGTCAAAAATATATATATAGGAAAAATACTTCTTATTCCCGAATGTAACTACACTAACGTCTCATATACTACTTACGGAAGTATTTGTAATACTTTATCTATTTGAGTATGTTCATATACTATATCTAAGATACTTACAAGCAAGTTAGGTGAAAAAATTGCAAGTGCACCCATAGTTTATACTATGTATATAAAATACCGTCATATTTGTACGTATAAAAGAAGTATGTGAATAAAAATTACATACTATCAAAAAAGTATATATACTGCCTAAATATTCTTATATACTTCATACTACACGTACATACCATACCGGTATGGTAGATACTGCCTATATAGTGTGAAACACGTATGTGTGTAACTACACCTGGGTGTAATATGAATATGTCATATATATATATATACATATATTTATATATAGGAGTGGCGCTATTTGACACTCAGGGTGTAGAATAGTTATTCTTCACCCACCCTCTATCTTTCAAACCGTATATAATTTTTATGTCATGTAAATTTTCTCTTATCTCGAAAGTCAAAAAGAACATAAAAAAATTTAGATATGTCTAAAAAAATTGTTTACATGCCGTATAAAAATACGACGTAAAATGTTGTTTACACTATAATCAGAGGCCAGGCAGGTACCTGTACGTACGGTGACGAGCGGGCGAGCGGAGGGCGGAATCAGAGGCCAGGCGTGCGGCGGATGGGCTATGCACCGACCGTGTCTCGACGACGTCGTGATTGGCGGCCGAATCGGCGACGTTGGCGGCATGGTGAGCAGCGTGTGGCACATGGGTAATAGCTGCGGGCGGCGGTTCTGGTGGCATCGGTATCCTGGTCTGGTAGCGCGCCAGCTGGTGGCTGCAGGCGACACAGCGTCGTGTTCGGGCAGCGCAACGGGCATTGTATGCCGGCGGCGCTGCGGGTGGATCAGAATCGTGGTGAGTGACAGGCGGTCTCAGCCTTGAAAGGTACATCAAGATTTTGCTCGCTTCCAATCTTCGCGCACGATTTTTTTATGGCCTTCGCAAGATCTGATATGTGCGCCTTTTTCATATGTCAGCCAAGACCGAACAAAGATTTTGCATAGCTGTGATGATTTTCTCCGCGAGGTACAAGGTCAGATGCCAAGGACAAATAAAAAGAACATTCTCTCCAGATTAGACCGACAGCTGCCTCAAATCTTGGTACCATCTTTTTTTTTGAGGGAAAATCTTGGTACCATCTTTATTTTATCTTCCCATAAACAAAGCTACTAATCTTGTTGTGTATCCAATCATCGACATGTTTAGCTCCATTTTTTTTGGTCCCATCAAATGTTCTTTATTAAGCAATACGAGACTGGATAATAAACGAATGTATTGTTAGATCTGTATAGGTTTCAGGTCATCTCGGTCATACTGAAAGGATTAGGAAAAAACCAAAACTATATTTCGTTTACTAAGGATTGACAAACCAACGATGCCCCTATGTAACTTCAGCTGTAGCTGGTCTTTAGAAATGGATATATGTGAAAATAAATAAGTATGCCTATCAGTATATCCTTCTACTATTCATCTGTAGCTGGATACATGCTTTGGCAATTTTTAACTGAACATAAATCTTATTTGTCAAGTTTCCAATTCTGTCGGGCTTGCAAATTTAACATCTGTTTGGTACATTCTTCAAACAAAGTGATGTTGTTAATTGGCCTTGCATTTTGTTCAATCATATTGATATATATCTAGTCTCATGCTTTCTAGGCGCACCTCAGGTGCTACGCGTCGGCGCCGCGGAAGGCGCCGGAGGCAGCGATGAGGGGCCTTGCCAAGCTCCGTGTTGCGCCATGGGCCTCGTCGCTGGCAATGAGGGCTAGGAGAAGATCATTTCGGTGATCCCCCCTCTCTCTCTTCTCACCTATCGATTTTTTAGTCCTCTTCCTCATTTATGCTTCGGTTTAATCGCGAGCATGGTGTACAGCGGGTAGTTTGCAATCCTGACGGCTTGAGATGGGCGGCGAGTGACTTAAGCCTGGGATTACGGCGGACTGCACGACGAGGGTGGGTGACTACAGCTGGCGGGGATGATGCATGGGTGGAGCACACTGGTAGCTTCGACATCAAGGTATGGTCGTGATTGATCCTTACATTATTTGTGCGTGTTTCTTGCTGGCACTTCTTATTGTCTCGCTGCCTCCTCACATTGCTTGCTGTAAGTGCGTTCCCAATCTAGAGACGTTCTACTTCTCTTATTTGATGTGGTTGCCGATGCACCAACATGTGCAGATATATTTCCAAAATCAATAATAGAATCCTCTATACCTGCATATTTACGCAAAAAACTGCGATCACCTGGCACCTATTTAATTCCACAAAAGCTTACTATTTTCGCTTAGAATGTCATGAGCGGGAAAATAAGTACCTGTATCATTGTAATACTCAGCTATAAGTTGGATTTTTCTGATTACCTAGAACTAATGCTATTGCTTCACTGGCAGTTCATGTTCAATGCATTTTTTTCACCGCCATAACATGCTCGATATAAGATTCTTCTGTTCGAGAAATAACATTACGTGACTGGGCTAAGAATCAAATGGAAATACAATAATATCATCCTCGTAATCTTATTTTATTTGTTCCGCTCATCTTATTGTATTTGTTTCATAGCTCTTATTCTTTGGACGTAGCATGGAGTTGTCAGGCACGAATTTTGTCTATAGACTATGGTACATAATCATGATTAGGGATGAATTTCCATTTTGTCATTTGGGCAGTAGGCTCTTCTGAAACCTTCTTAACATTTATGTCTACTTGGGTGGGCGGTTGATGAATTCGGCCTAATAAAAAATGCTATGCTGACAGCAAATATGTTGTTTGTCTTTAGGAGTAGGTATATATGTAGAAATAAAGGAGTACGTCTGTCTGAATAACTTTTTTTCTGATAAATCTTGTTTGTAATTTTTCTTTTACTTGGTAATATCTTCCAGAGCGTTTTTTCAGCTAGCTCTTACCCCATGTGGGTAGCTATCTGGGAATACCTTTTGTTCTGTCTAGATAAGCTTCTCATTTCTTTTGTGCTCCCTTTGATTTTGTATACATTTTTCTAATACGCTTCTCTCCTCATACAGTCGTTTGGCTGCATATTCATACTTCTTTCTAATACGCTTCTCTCTTCATACACTCATTTGGCTGCATACTCCCAAGGTTTCAGTGGAGTACTTTTTTGAGTTACTTTTTACAAAATACCATTGGGGAAAACAATTCAGTTATGTACAACGAATTTGCAGCATTGGAAAGATGGTTAACCTTGATGCTGATAAATAGGGTACACACCATATGTTTATTCCTAGTATCTGCAAATTCTCGTATGGCTAGACAAACTAGATTTCATTAATTCTCAGATATTGCTACTGTATGTATGGTCCTCATGAACTAAGCAACATTTTCAGATATTACTTGATATGCTGTATACATCTGTTTGGTAGTGTTGTAGATGAAGGATCACCTTGGTATCTAATTCATAATGCCAATCATGTTGGAATAAATATCTCCTTTGGTTAACATATTTTCACCAAATGTGAAGGATCTGGCATTCTTTTAACAAGTGAATAATAATTTGTTAATTACAACTTATACTTGACCAATAATCTAATACTGGCTGCATGTTTGGTAAGATGCAAATGAGGACTGTTTATTATGCCGAGGAATCAAGGGATGTGCATGCCTTTTTTTATTGGTGAGGTAAACTGACCACTCTGAAACGCAGCCATGCCTGTATTGCTACATCCTCCACCTGGATGTAAGAAGGGGATGAGGGAGGTTGAGAAGAAGGTAAGGAGCCAAGAAGAGTGCATCCGTTGATATTTTCCTTGATAATGATAGTGATAGTAGAAAAAAAGAGACAGACTTGGTTAATGTGCCGCTTTCCTTGCCTGGAGAATGGGAAGGAGCACATAGATGATATGCAGATCAAAGCCTTCATGCAAGTATCTTTTCTATTGCAGGCCTTCAAGGTAATTTCCTTTAAGCGTTCCGCCTTTTAATCAAGTCCACACTAGGTTTGTACTCTGACAACGTTGCATCTGCTGTTCTTGTCATTGAAGTATGGAGTCTCACCACAAGGTAGTGACTTAATAGCAATTTTGCACCCTTCCTCCCCGTCTTTCTCCCTTTCTATACTCCTTTTGTTGTCAACCCTTTTATGTATTCTTCTTACATCATATTTTTTTTGCCGTTTCAGACACCAAAAGCAAATTACTTACCATTGAGAGGAGAAGTGCATAGCCTGTTCTCCACTGTGCCTGACAATTATTTACACCAACAATTATGGCAATAGGGAAAAAACCAAGATGTCGCCTATGCACTATCACGCATGAAGCACAAGCCAGTCCCGACTGATATAAAACTGTATAGAATATTGCACAAATTGTATCAACTCCCGACAGTATTGATCTCATTGTATGTTTGAAATGGTGTAAATCTAATTGCAGATGCCCATACTTTTTTCTTTTGATGTTTACACGCTACCAAGTAATTCTTACCTTTTGGTAAAAATTCTACGTTTTGTAGTTCTTGTGTTTGATCTTACAAAACTCGTTGCATCAGACAATGCCAATAGTTTTTACATTGACATAAACAATATTGTGAGCATACAATGCAGCGTTGATTGCCACAATCTAGTAGTTTACAGCAGTTTAATCTTCTTATACTGCCAAAAGGTATTTTACTTACAATTGGTTTACAACAGGTTGGGAACAAAAATATGCTGGTTTTCATATTTTATAGTCAGTTTGATTTAGTAAGTTACCAAAATTTCATGATGCACTAAATTTATTTGTGGACCAACCGGTTGGGAACTAGAAATTTCATATGCCATTTTTTATAAATAACTTACCTAATATAGCTCTCTTACAAACGATACTTTTTTAGGTCTCATGCAAGTTGATTAGCTGGTCAACGTAATATTCCAACTAGTTGTGTATCGTCTTTCAAAAAAAAATTAGTTGTTATCGTACATCGCATACATTTTCGTTTTGATGCTTAGTCATAATTACCTTATGTCGCATGCAGCCAGTTCAGGCCGCGCGTCTGGGCCGACACAAACTCAAAAACTTATGTCGCATGCATCCTGTATTACATCGCGCGACCGACAGGAGTTCTGGCGCGGGTCTGGTCGAGCGTGAGTCTGACGCGCGGGTTGGGCGGGGTGCAGAGTAATATTCCGCACCCAGGGAGTTAAATAGAACGACTATATATATAAAAAATATGAAAACTGACTATATAGCAGTGAAGGTACAATTACAAAGGATCCCATAAAATAAAAAAATAAAACATAGAAAAACTCTTTTGTTTGTAAGAAATGAATGAGAGAGATATGGGTTATAAATAAAATTTCTCCCTATTATAAATTTCTAAAATGATAGATAGGAATATAGTGAATAAAGTCATTGCGACTCCCATAAAAGGAGTGGTCCCCCAATCCGAAGCTACTTTCCCATATTCCGAATTCAAGGTTTCAATAAACTACCTGTACCAAATTGTTTTGGCCTAGGTTTAGAACTATCTTCAACGGTTTGTGTAGATCCCTACCATTTGTAGAAAGGACCTTGCTAAAGGATTGTAAATTACAATCTAGTCCCTTCTCTTCCCCAGTGTGGAGCAGGGAGCATAGGATGCTGCAACCATGGACGAAGAGGGGGACAACACCACTTGCCTCCGGCCCGGCAAAGCTCTCAGCATCTGAGCTCGAAAAGGGCCTTCCAATGGAGGTTGAAACCAACATGGATAAGGAAGGCCGTCTTGGCCAATGATTTCGGCGTCTTCCATTCAGACGCAGAGGATGAGCTCACAGAAAAAAAAGTACTTGGACCCCAGATCCACCCCAGGTGTGCTTCATCTTTGAGTACATCTTCCCCTATCCCCACCATGGAGCTCAAGGAAAAGAGGAGAGACAGAGGGAGGCAGAGTTAGAGCAGAAAGAGCACACCAACAGTTTAACAACCAGAGGCGTGGCTCTAAAAAGTTAAAGATGTCGACAACCACTAAATAAATTTCAATGTACGCAGACAGAGGGCTGCTCCATTTCACTCCAGCATTGATGTCGAGTGGGTCATCACACATTTTGTATCAAGCTTCAGTATTGACATCCATCACTCTACTATAAGAGCTCGGCTTTCGCTTCGTGGGCATCAAAAGTTCCTATTAAATTCACAATTGGCTTCAACTGATATGGTAACTTTATCAGGATTCAGGAGACATTCTTTCAGTTCTAAAAAGAGGAACATTCTTTAATAAGATGGTCACGATACTTTGAAAACATGACAGCAACAACTACTGGAGAAAACCACCATGAGCCTTTTTATGACCATTTCAGGCTTTTACACTAGAGTCTAGTTGGCAGACAATTAACCACCTTGAGGACAAACAACTGGGACCTATTATTCCGTACAAAATGGATACAAACCTACAACAATGCAGAAAGTCAAGCACAACACAGATGACAACAATCTACGTTTGTTCTAACTGGAAAGGCGCATACGAACATAACAACTAATCATCATCCACGTGAAGATCGCGGCCACTTATCGTCAAAGGGCACAGGAAAGATCCTCTCTTCGTCCTGGAGGTAGTATACATGCATTCTGCAACCTAAAAGGCTACCTAGTAGCTTTCTTAGGGTTAATTGGCCAAGGAGCTTCCGCCATCATTATCGGCCCCAGTGCTCCTGTGGAGATCAGTGGCAGAAGGCTCAGAAGTGGGCCCACCTGCTGCATAGGTTGGTTCAACTTGCAGGGCCTGGGCCTGGGCCATGCCATTGACAACCCCATGTCTCGCAGCCATTTGACCGGCGAATGGAAGCAACTGAGCTTGCTGTTGCTGTAGTTGCTGCTCCTGCATCTGCTGGGGAGTTAGAGGGGTCCTCGGAGGGAACATTGGCACCTGTGACATGTAATGCCCTGCCCCTGGCGATGCACCAGGTGGAGCCATCTGTATGCAAAAGTCCCATTAGTGCATGCGCAGAAAGAACATATGTATGTTGACTGGAGTTCAGAGACATGACAAACCTGAGGACGGCTTACGGAGGTCTGTGGCTGGGTATCAGCAATTGCAGCCAAATACAAGAGATTCTTCTGAAGCTGGGCTTGATACCTGAAAGTTTACTAGGAGATGAAATTTCTATATGTATCTCCACATCTGTCTCACAAGAAATATTGTTACGTAAAACAAAACTTGTTCAATGCATCTATCTATTACCAATTATAGTACACAAGCATTATGAAACGCCAAGAACATCAGGAAGAAGAAAAGCATCACATGCTATGCCCTCGGTAACAAGATAGTGAACTACTCCCTCTGTCCCATAATATAAGACATTGTGGGACGGAGGGGATAATGACGAAGAACGGAAACCGTCAGTTATCGTAAAAAACATACATTGGCTTAGTGACACTGCCAATAGGTACACAGGCTGACATATATGATGCATGGGCAAAGACATAAAGGACAATGGAACTGCTGATCTGGCACACACATGGAAGATTACGAATGGGTACATACTTGTAAAGCAATGTGATACTTCTTAATGCTAGCTGTAAAAGACAACAATGTTACAACGTGAAGTCTAAGAGAGTAAAGGTTGGTTAGAACAATCTGTTGTACGTCAAAAGGTGTGCATATTTACCTAAAAAGAGTGAGCATACTATGCTATTTATACATTTATTTGAGATGGCCAAATGCATCTTTTGACAGTTTTGAATGTTTGTTACAGCATAATACATATGTAAACCATATTGCTGACACGGGTGCAGTTGTTGTTTTTATTTGACACTTCCAATGAGAAGGGACGCTACCGGCGCTAAGGGTTGGCGTCAAGGTCGACATCTTCAATATTATGACTGGCCTCCACAAGGACAACATAACCAAATTACCTTTACCACACCAGTCGTGCTGTCCCTCCTACCTCCTACAAGATTTACTGCCTCAAAAGAAAAAAGTTTGTCAAGGCGCAGACAAGCACCTGCACAAGAACCGCAACAGGGTGTTCTACAGACACTAGTCATGACTGACTTGATGCCACGTGTAAGTGCATCAGCAAGAAACAATCATGAATTTGAGGATTGAGGAATGTTGACCCAGTTACAAGGTTCTAACTGGGAGTACTTCAATGGGTGGAAGAAGTACCGAATTCTCTTCAGGACCTTGTTCTACCTTTTGCATCCGAACTTTTGGTCTATGTTGTTGTCTACAGAATTTAAATATTGTTCCTCAAGAATATGGCCAATATATAAGTTACAGTTCTGCTGATCCCTATAATCATTGGATAATCACATTCTATTATCTGTTAGCAGCTCATGTCTTAAGTACCTCTTTTTGATTGTTGATATCTGAAGTATATTGTGTACCCATTTTCACTGCAATGTTCTTTCCCTTTGCTTCTTAATTTTTGTTGCTTATTTAGAGGGCTTAATTTGTCCAAGTTCATATTATTTTAAGCTCGTAATACTGATTGCTTCCTATTTTCGTACTGTATAATGCACATGTTGGTACTGTTACTATACAGCAGCTTTCTGATATGGGTAATCAAGCAGAAGATGTCCATGCACGTGCTTTAAATTAACAGTGCAGGACAATAGGACAGGACCAGGTGATAAGTGTCCCCACTGTCATTGACTGTACAATGGTGCCACATGCACTGGGTGTCTTCATTGCTTGCTCCCCTAAAGGTTCACTCCAAAGTGCCCTGCATGTCCTATTTATACCACAAAGTTGAAACACTTTGTCCAGCAATTCGGGCTTGTTCGAGAGTTTTGTTACCTCAGATTTGTAGGCACTAAGAGTATGCCAGGAAGAGGAAGAAAGAGAGAACACAAGAGCACTAGGAATGGGAACATGGAGGAACGCCCAACTTGTTTGTTTCCACCTATAATGTTATGTTGGTGGTGCAAATATTTGGTTTGGTGCTTTCCTGATGCCTCCCATTCCTACCTTTCTTGTGCACTCCTTCCTCTTCCTTTTGGTGCTTTCCTGATGCCTTCCATTCCTACTGTTCTTGTGCACTCCTTCCTCTTCCTTTTGGCTTATGCATAGCTTTGATTCAGAAACCACAAACACATGTGCACATATTTAGATAACGTGAGATCTCGATGGTGAGTCAGGAAGAGGAATAAAAGAGGGCATAGGAGCAGTTGGAGTGGGAACATGGAGGAAGCCTAACTTGCTTTGTTTTCACCTCTTAATTGGAGGTGAAAACTCGGTTTGGTGTTTCCCTCCTATTGTTCTTAAGCCCTCCTTCCTCTTCCTTTTTGGCTTGCTCAGTTGCTTTAGCATAGAAACCAAATGTATGTGTGCACATATTCAATGTGAGAAAAGAGGGCATAAGAGCAGTGGGAATGAGAACATAGGCAGAGCTACCCAGCAGTTCCCCACATAATGCGTCTGCCACCAGTGTTCACTTCTCATAACAAACGCACAACTACTACCTTCATGTTCAAATATAAAACTAGTGACATGGTTACCTTCCGATATCCTGCTATTTCTCTTTTGCAAAGTTTACAGGAATTATGGAGGAGTCCCAAGCCAATCTTATGATATCTTCCAACTTACATATTTGTCACTTTTTCATCTATCATTTCTTTTAGGAAGACAAGTTTCTACGTAGTCATTCTCACATGTGTGTATTACACCTATATGTTTGTACACAGCATATATGTTCCGCGTGATCATTTACATGAATAGGTAGCAACAATTATTCACAAGAGGGCGAGGTATGTAAAGAAGGCAAACATGAGTTGCCAAAAAAAAGAGGTTTTCTATGGCACTTGGAAGTGCTGATACCGTTCATTAGTCCTAATTTGTTTCAACAGACAAGGTGTTATGACCTGAAATTTATTCCAACAAATTGTGAAGGGTGTTTTGATTTTGTTATCACTATGTAATATGTGAGAGAACTGCCTAACTAGTTACGAAATATTAAACAGTTTTACATGATTTAACAGAAAATTTCATTAAATTATGGCTATGATGTCTACCACTCTTAAACACTGCAGCAGTAATTCCCAGGCATATGAAATAAAATTGTTTGGCTTGCTTCAAAGGCAAAACAATAAACAGAATGTAAAAAGAAACTTTCGAAAAGAATGCGCAAATAATTAAGTTCACGAAACATTATGTACTTGTAATAAACTACCATGAACATTTTAGGTAACCACGCCGCTACTGCAAGACACAAGATGTGACTATGACTGGCTCCTAGGCTTGACCGCTCCCACAATTATATGCTCCTTCACTGCGTGAATTTGTGCAGTGAAATTGAGGACGGGAGAGGGCACAGAACTTATGGTCCCAACTACATGAGGTGGGTTCCAACCACAATGTGAATCCCCTAGATGTATGGCATAAAGGTCGATGGTGACATCTTTATCTAAGGTGGCCAAGGCGTTAAACCAAGTTGTTGCTTGGATGGTAATTGAAGGTGATCGTACCCTTTAACCACTAGAGTGAGGTGGATGTATTGACTTCGTTACGATTCAAGCTCCGTGCGTCCAGTCTTTAGTAGTACTCGTGTGATTGCGAGTTCATGGCGGTGACCATATTAACGTGCTGTACCGGGTGCTCTTAAAACAAGGGCGTTAAGACACATACCTTGCTTTCAAAATCTAGTTACTGCTACACCCAAAATAAACAAACAAAATAAGCTAGTTACTTCTTAACCTTTTTCATTAGTGGTCTGGACAGTTGACCAATAATTCAATATTAATGTTTGATACAGTATATTTCCTTGGACGACACAAAAACAATTCCTTTCTCAGGTGGTCACCTGACCAATCCATGTGCAAATCTTTAGTATGTGTGCTTTTGCGAACCACACACATCTAAATCATAGCGCAGGGTATTGAAGTGGAGATCCTGTTTCAATTCACTGGCAACTCAGCTGCTCAAGTGAATATTTTTCTTTACAAGCATACTATTCTGCCAGTAAGCAATATATGCATCAACATTCACCAGCATTAAGCCAATATTTTCTCTTTGGCAGTCAGCTGGTCTAGTTTTAACACAATGGTATTAGCTACAATAAATGTAAACAGATGAATATAGCAACAGAATCAGAATAGTTATGTTCTGCGTATACAAAATATTTCACAAATGGAAGCGTGTGCCAGAAAGCAGGATGCCTCATCAGTTAGCGAAATGAAAGACATATCAAATTGTATATTCTTCAGAACAAGAGGTTCAGTCTGTTACATACTGAGCACATTCTGCCAACTTTCCCAGGTTTTGATTTTCCAAGATAGCCAAAATAAGTTGCTTATTTTCATCCAGGTACTGCAAAATGATAATATCAATTAGGAGAAATTGATAACAAAAATAGAGCATGTGTGGAATTAATATTCAAATAGGAAGTCGACCATAAAATAAACAAAGTACACTATCAGAAGTTCTATATGTCTCCAAAAAACACGAGGACTACATTTTTTTAATCATTTCAATGCCAAAATTACAAGAGCTAGAAAAAGTAGAGCCACAAAGTATTAGCATAAATCTAAAAACTGAAGATAATTTGGAATCTGGGAGTCAAAAGAATACAACTATATTCTTAAAGTGAAAATATGGGATGTTCGTTGCGTTAAGATGACCGCGCTTGACAATTTGGGGAACAGTTCAAAAAGAATAACCCCAGGTTGCTCTCCACATTTTTCAGGAGCAAAGCAACTTAGTAGAACAATGTGGGGTTTCTGTAGTAGAACGAAGCAAACCATACTCCATTGCTAGTAAGCAGTATAGGCATCAACATTCACCAGCAAAAAGAAAAAAAAATGTGAATCTACTGGGACAGTAAAGGACGCATCCTAGTACTAACTAGCTACTAAAGAAAAGCAACATTTGAAGATTGGCAGCTCAGCAAATGAGAAAGTACCATGGGCAACTGGAATGGAAGATAAGGTTAATATGAGGACGAAGGGAATACTAATTTGTAGAACCAGAAGAGGGGAATACTAACTATTCAATCGTCAAATCACTACCTCCAAACAATCTGTTCGAATCACATCAAATGTCGGTGAATAAGAACGCCATCTTTACTAATCCACCAGACAGAACTACGACTGATCAGGGGCGACTAAACGATCGAATATTGAGCCGGGAACCAGCCCCCAAAACCCACCAAGGAGGCGAGCGAAACCTATCAAGAACCGCGAGAGAGGGGGAAAGAGAGGGCACCTTTTGGATCTGCTCGGTGCTGAGTCCAGCCGCCGGAGGCATCCCCGGCGCCGGCGCCGACGTGGGCATGGGCATCGCTTGCTGCATCGCGGCGGCTGTAGGCTGTAGCTCTTTCTTGGGTTGTGCTGGGAGTTTGGATGGTTTGGGCGTCTGGGAAGGAACACAAGGAAATGCGCCACCTGCTGCCGACCTGCACCCCCGGAAGACTTTTTCAGATGCTCTCGGGTTTGGGAGTAATTACATAAATGCCCCTTCAGATTGTGACAGCATGAAAAAACCCATCTATCTATACCTTTATATATATAATATATATCTATACAATTACGGATTGTTTCTCCCGGTCTAACACTTTTTAAAACCGTTTTGCCCTCCTAGCAATGTAGAAATTAACCGTGTGTGCCACCCATAAGTCAAATAAAATAAAAAAGTCTACGGATTAGTGGGCGTCTTCCTATGCACCCACCTTGCTTCGCGTGTTTCCATCCGTAGGTAGGTTGGATTCCGGAAACAACAACACGTTGGTAGCGGGAGCGTGCGCGTTCCAAACACCCACCCCTAGTGCATATATAGGCAAGCACAATAAAAGCTATTCAATATACCTGCCCTAACCCATGACTATCAAAAGAGTTTGGTCAAGATGGAGACCTCCTTCAAGATCCTAACGGGAATCTCATCTAATCTAATATCGACCGATAGTTCATCATCGCCGCCTTCAGGCCTGTTGTGACTATTCATCATCGCCACCATCCGACCGCCTGTCCCCTAGGGTGGCGAGACAACAGCAAGAACAATGTTCCAAGAGGCTGCGGTGTTGCCGTGGGAGGCGTGGTGCGCGTGCCGATCGCGATCCGCAACACCGACTTTAGCTGGGGCCAAACCGTGCTCATGGGACATGGCGTCGTCGTGTACTTGGAACTTGTGTTCGTGCCCCTAACATCAACCGCGATGGCAGCTTGCCGGTGGTCGTCTAGCTGCAGGCCGAGTACATGGAGAAATTCAAGAAGATGATATTCAGCTTCTAAAACGATCAAATGACACGCCCACGATCTCTGCCTGGCGTCCTCTTCCGCCCAACCTGACACTCCTGCCGGCCACGTGCAAAGACCTTGGAGGAGAGGCAGCTGACGGTGGTAGGGCGGTGGATGTGCTCCTGGTGCAGGACATGACAGAAGCTGTTGTCGGTCGATGGGTAGGCACAAGCAGACATCGACGTCCTTCTGAACTTTTCTAAATTAACGGGCACAAGCAGCAGGCACCGGTTCCAGACGATGGATCTTTATGCGCCGAATTGAATTAGCTATTGTTCAGTTGAATTAGCTAGCTAGCAAGCAGCACTGAATAGATGTAGGTTTAATTGTATTCTTTTGGCTGCATATGTGTGTTGAAAGTAGTTTGACAATAGGTTTCATTTAATTACTGAATTTTCTTGACTTTATCCATCACATCATATACAGACTATAAAATTGGTGGCAATTGTTATGTAGATTTAGCTAAGAATTAATCATTTTTATGATTCAGCTGATAACTTATCATATTTTGTTACTAAATTTAGGGAGCACAACGATGACTTGGACGAAGAGAGATGAATGGAAGGGCACCACATCAGTCGTCGGAGTTGGGTGGTGAGCACAGACCGAGGGTCAATGGCGACTCGTCTTCGATGAGCGGCGCAAAGAGAGAGAATGGAGAAGAAGTTAGGTGCAGGTGACGGTGCTTTAGTGTGAGGATTTATTTCCCCGGTAAACATGTTTACTATTTAGATAAAGTTAAGATGATTAACTTAAAACAGTAGTACACGAGGACTATTATGTGTGGATTATAGTCGAAGAGCTCGGCTCGAGCAAGACAACTAAGATATGTCCGGTACATTCATTTTGAATGAAAAGATAACTATTAGTGCTAAATTAATCCGTAGCAACGCACGGGTAATTGTGCTAGTATAAATATAAAGAAAGGAGTGTTTCTGTCCTTCGTCCGTATGGAAATTACCTTTTTGCCCCCAAAGTTGTGTGATATTACCCACCTATTTCACTTGTAAGAAAAAAACGTTTCGATAAAAGAATACTCTCGCTCGCGCTCGGCAACCACAGTAGTGCCGCGACGGCGGCGATTCTCCATCGTGGCCGTCTCCCCGCCATCCTGATCCCCCCTGCCATCTCGATTCCCGAACAAACCCAGTGCGCCGGAGTCCATTGGCTGCCGCCACCTTAGTTCGTCGCCGCCCTGGCTCCCAGGTCGTCGCCACCACGGCTCCCAGGTCGCCGCTGCCCCGACTCATTCGCGCCCTTCTGCCGTTTCCGTGTGAGGGCCAACTCGCTCGATGCCTCCACCAAACTCCAACTATGGCTGAGCGGATGCGTGTGCCCCATGGATGCGGTGGTGCGCTTGCTCTGGTGCAGCATGTGAGCAGAGGGGGTTTGTGAGTAGTGCACGACCTGTGTTTGCTAAAATGCCTGAATGCACTGGAGTACTTCATTGTGCGTTTTTATTAGGAGCCCCCACTAAATACTAGGCTAGCTAGATACATGTAATGCGTACGGATGATAAAAACAGATTTTTTGATCCATACATTCCATAGAGGTGGAGAAGTTGATGCTTCCCGGTTGAATTTGATGCTTTTTAATTTTTCAGGAACAATTAGCAAGATCGTGAGATACAAAAAGGAAAAAAAAGCTTTGGGGTCATCAGCTGATGTATTGCATGAAGATCGATGCTGGCCTATTGTTTACTACCAGGTACCGGCTTATTAATTAGAATGGTCAGCTAGGTGTTGCGGTCATCATCTCATATCTAAAATTGGAAATGCAGCTTTGTTCTATGTTACTTGACCTGTTTGCATGCTTAACAATTAAGCAGTTAGATTTTTTCAAAGGTAGGAGAAGATCAGGTGTCGCAATAGATAAGCCGATGCATATCCTATGCATGAGAATGCAGATCATAGTATCACACAGTTGTGCTCCTGGAGCTGTCGCTGATCTCCTAACACTGTCATCGAGCCCGTGTTCAGCACCATTGCGGACATCGGACTACTCAAATGCCCTGCATCTAGATCAAATCACCACATCCGATGCACCAATGCGATCTGTGTTCAGCACCACTGCGGACGACAAACTACTATTAATAGATGTGTGTTGTGTTCAGGTGCGAATTTAAGATTGGTTTTGCATGTCGTAGGGGCTAGCTAGATTGCATTTTTAGTGTTGTTTCATTTTCTTACTTGGACAAGCATTCTACTGTCATGTACTCTTTTTTTTCTACTGTCATGTACTCTTAATCCTCTAGATGCTTGAATTATGCCAGAGTAGATGACTCACTACTTGGTGAAAAAATGTCTTTGTTAAGCTTTCAGTTACTATCATATACGTGCATGCTGTCACTATTGGTGTTTAAAATTTAAATTCCACAACCTGATTCATTGAATTTATATGATGTTGATTTAAGTAATCCCTGCTCCCGATGCTTGGCGGTTTGAGTATATCATATTGGAAGTCCTGCAGTTTATTCAATAGATAATTCTGAATGAGGCATTGATTCATTTGCAGCACGAGGCAGACCGTGGTGACCCCACCTAGACCGGGTTACGGGATAAGAGGTGGATTAATGTAACGTCTCAGCATTAGATCTTAGAAATAAGCTGAACACAGGTGTGTGCATTGCATTCATGCATAGAAAATCCGGATAATTTTTGCGCTTTTAAATAAAACTTGTCAAAATGATTGAAACTTCTCTTAACTTGGTGGAACTGAAGTAGATCATCAAGTTGACTGCGATAAGTTTCAATATGACCTTTGCTAAAACCTTATCTTTAGGTAATATAATTGAATCTAAGGGTAGATCAAATGTAATAAAACTAAGTTATAACACACTATTCAACAAGGAGTACTTGATCTTCTAGAGATCATTACATGGTATTCCATACCACAACTCAAGGATGAATACTTAATATTCTAAAGATGATATTAAGATATTACCTACCATAAACTCCGTATATCAAGCTAAGCTTATAACTTAAGTAAAAGAAACTCTACAACTAAATCTTGAAACACTTGTATGCCATAGTTATTCCTACCATGGGTATCATGGTAGTTCTTGAACATTTACTCTAATTACAAATAGAGTAGAAATGAAAGTCAAGCCAAGACCATCCATCACATACCCTTAGTGTCATGTTAATAGATGACAATCCTATTTGACCAAGTCCTAGTGTCTATGGATCATCAATATTGGGTGATCAATTCCTGATCTAGAACTTATTGACTCATAGCCTTTGACTTATTGTGTTGACCTTCCAAATACCTTAAGTAAGTTAATAAGAAGAAGTAACTAGTTATGGTAGAGTGTGCCATCATCAATGGGATGTGATCCTTAGTGGAGATCAAACCATCTGATGCTGGAGGAGTTAACTCACTCATGAGTTAACTAGAAGCAGTACCCAAAACTCAAGGCTTGAGCTAGTAATTGAGGAGCTATGAGAAAGCTAGTAGTGTTAGTACATTAGATAACAATCTTGTTAGGACAAGTGGATATAGACTTAGAATAAGCTTGCTTAACAAGATAAGTCTATAGAGAGACTAATACAAGTTTACTACTTAGTTGAGTATAGATCTTGATCAAACAATTAGAAGCCTAAGCTTTGTATGATCAAAGGATGGTGGTCATTATTCTCAAGTCACTTGAGAATAGATGATTAGGTGTTGAAGAAGAGTTATGAATATACCAAGTTAGGCAAGTGCTAGTAAGCCAGATCATCTAGCTTGATCATTAGAAGTCAAGCTAGAGTATGATGAATAACATAAGTTGTAGGAGTAGTTGGAAGTATAATAGATTAACCAAGTTAATATAAGGACAACTGGTATTATGGGAGTAGTACTATACCTATTTCAAAGGATTGATATCCTTTGTATGTATAGTAAGGATTGTAGTCTTGCAAACCTTAGAAGTAGTTGCAAGATGAAGTTAAGGAAGTTAATAGATGGAGTTAGCAGTAGCTACATTGATAGGTGCATCAATGGTAGTTAATTAAGAGAAGTTATATAATAGGAGTAAGGATAGAGTATTGTTGAAGTGACATGATCATGTCATCATATGGTGATGAATATGATGGAGTCAGATGATTGTCTTATTCAGGAAGATGTGATCTTTGTGAATAGATAAGAGAGATTTATAGAGTATATTCAGAAAAGGAATTCCTTATCTTAAGATATCCTTAGTGAGGTATTAAGGTAAGGATTCTTTAGAAGCCTTAACCAAGAATATATCAAGCCATGACAAGACCCATGTCTACTGTATTATTCAAAACCCTAGGATCAAATGGATAGTAAAACCATTTTCTATTCCTAGGTAACTATTGAACAACACCTCTTGGACAACTCAAGCTTCCAAGAGGTAATTAGAGAACCAAGTGAGTGTTTGAGAAACCTTGTCCAGTTGATTGTCTTAAACTCTAATAGGAACCTAGAGTGATAGAATTATCATGATCACATTAATAAGTAGTTCCAATATCTCACTATATGTGGAGATATTAAACCACTCATGGATTTAGAAGTAGTATCCCTTAACTTTGATCCTTGTCCATATCTATATTTGAATATGAGTTATTAAATCCTTTATGAAGATAAGTTGGAACAAGATTCTATATACATGAATACACATCTCAAACTAGTACCATTCAGATTATCAAGTGAAGCTAGAATAATTTCTATAAGATCTTATAGGAAGAAAATCCCTAAAACCCTAATCATTATTAATACTTCCTAATGAAAAGGACTTTTCATATATTTATGAATATATTTTGTTGCCCAATAAAAAAATTAAGAGAAGATGATTATAAATTCTACAAACAATAATATTCATGACTTATAAAGTTTCTGCACATTTTAAATCTTTGTAGAAATCTAATTAGAAGGAATTTATAAATAAAAAGGAAAACATAAAACATAAAATAGGAAAAGCTTAAGAAAAAGGAAAAGGCAGCACAGTAGAATCGGGCACAGCCCATTCCCTACTTCTAGCTCACGAGCAGTAGCAGTAATTTTCTGCTCACTTTGCAAAAGCCCAGTACTAGCCCATCTAGCTCTCTCTGATTGATCGGTGGGACCAAAGAAGGACCACGGGTTGAGCCAGAGTTTTGGCCAGGGGGTTTCGTGCAAAATGGCCGTCGTCGTCACCGATACGCACACAGACTGCTCGCTGGCCGGAGCTCCGCCGTCCGCCGCCGCGCCGTGACGTAGGTTTCGTCTAGATTCATGCCACCGATGCCTGGAGGGGATAATAAGACCACCGTGATGCCATGTCCATCCTCATCCTCAATTCCTCTCTTCCATTTCCTCTCTATGCCGCGAGGAGCAGAAACTACCTCACTGGAGTTCGTCGTCTCCGACCACCAGAGCTCCAACGGAGGGCACTCCCATGCTCGCCGCACTCTTCTTGTTCCTCCTAGCTAGGACACGGTCGCTAGAGGGCCCCCAATCAAGCCAATCGACACCTCTATCCACCGCTCGCCGTCGACCATGGCGACGCCGTCCGAGCTCGCCTCTCCTCACCGTCGCCTCTACAAGATTCTAGGTGAGCTCCTGTTTCCGATGATCCTCTCCGATTAGACCCTAGCCTTCCGTCGCACCGCCTCCACGAGCACTCGACACCGCCGCTGTTGTCCACCGTTGATAGCCAGTTTCCGATGACCAAATCGTAGCAGCGCACGCACAGCTAGGCTCGCCATCATCTCCTCTTTCCAACGCACCACTCCACAGCCGCGCATCCGCTCGAAATCGCCGCTGATGACCTCGATCTGGTGGCGGAGGTCGTCGCTGACGTCACCACGACGTCATGCCGATGTTATTGATACATTGCAAATGTATCTATAACTTTTGATGTTCCATGCTTGGTTTTATCCACTTTCTTGTGTTTTGTCCACACTTTGGAGTACTTTTCATATGATTTCTTGGACTAACCTATTAACAAGAGCCACAGTGCCAATTGCCTGTTTTCTGCTGTTTTTGGTTCTAGGAAGAATATTCTCGGAATTGGACGGGACAAAAGCCAAAGTTACTATTTTCCCGGAAGACTCACGGAGCCAGAAGGAGAGTCGGAGAGGGGCCACAGGGTGGCCACACCCCCCTTGGCGCGGGCCAGCCTAGGCCACGCCAGGGCATGGTGTGGGTCCCCTAGGTGGCCACCGACCTTGCCTCCTTCGCCTATAAGAGACTCCCGATACCAAAACCCTAGATCGTCAATCAGAAATCCACGAAAAGTTCCGCTGTGCCGCCACCACCGAAGGGGAGATTCGGGGGATAGAAAGTCTTTGTTCCGGCACCCTGCCGGGACGGGGAAGTGCCCCCGGAGCCATCTCCATCGATCTCCACCGCCATCTCCATCACCATTGATGATTCCCATGATGAGGAAGGAGTAGTTCTCTCTCGAGGCTAAGGGTTCTACTGGTAGCTATGTGTTCATCTCTCTCTCTATGCATGATCTTATTGTGATCATGAGCTTTGTAATCTAGTAGATCTACCTTGCTACTCAAGTGCTTTAATAGATCTCTGCTCTCCCCATGTGTGTGAAAGTGACAGTGTGCACACCATGGTGGCACTTAGGCTAGAGATTACAAATACTTGTTATGAGTTATATTTGGAGTTGGATGTCTTTATGAAATTGTGGTGTTTGTTGGACTCATCTAGTGCTCAAGGTGACAGTGTGGGGTTATCTAGATGGGAAAGGCTTACTTTGAGGTGTGCTATTATAGCCCTACCAACGATTAGAGTGTCCAACCGGAGAGTAGTTCAGAGTAGTATCATAAAGAGACGATATTTATATGAGAGTGCTCACTAGTGAAAGTATGATCCCTAGGCCTTGTTTCTAAGCACAGAAACACCGTTTGCTATTAGATCTGTTACATGTTTGCTTGCTTCCTTCTTTATTTCAGTTTGCCTTTAGTCTTTTCCACGCCATCAAGCTATTTTCTATCACCATTACCACTTATAATTATCCATACCACTTGTATTTCACTATCTCTTCGCCGAACTAGTGCACCTATACACCTGACAAGTGTATTGCGTGTGTTGGGGACACAAGAGACTTCTTGTATCTTGATTGCAGGGTTGCTTGAGAGGGGATACCTTTGACCACTTCCTCCCTGAGTTCGATAAACCTTGGGTGATCCACTTAAGGGAAAACTTGCTGTTGTTCTACAAACCTCTGTACTTGGAGGCCCAACAACTGTCTACAAGAATAGAAGTGTGTAGACATCAACTATTTTCTGGCGCCGTTGCCGGGGAGGTAAGGTAAAAGGTATTCACACCGGAGGATTAAAGAAGAAGAACCTCCCACGGCAAACGCCTATTTTCTGGTGTGAGTACTCGAAGTTATTTCCTTTAGATTCTGCAATTTTGTCTTTTGTTTCTTGTTTTCACTAGTTAGGCTTAATGGAAAACAACAACAAAATTAGAGAGCTTTATAGTATTTATCTTGAGTTAGGACATGAAGTGTTCGAAGAGAAAATTAAAAAACCCATGGAACTTTATTTGCATGCTAATAGCAATGTTGTTACTATGAACTCTTTGGACACCATTATTGCTAATGCTATGGAAAAGTCTAAGATTGGGGAAGCTAGTTTTTATGAAAATGATCTTTTTAGTTCCTCAGCTTTGGAAGATAGCTATTCTATTGCTTATGATGACACAAACCCTCCAATATATGATGAGTATGATATTTTCAGTCCACCTACTATTGAGGAGAAAATTAATTATGATTACAATATGCCTCCTATATTTGATGATTATGGTGATGAGAATAATAATGATAGCTATTTTGTTGAATTTGCTCCCACTATGATTAATGAGAATGACTATGCTTATAGGGGGAGTATTAATTCTTTTATGCATGTGGCTCATGATAAGAATGTTTTATGTGATATTTATATTGTTAATTTTATTCATGATGCTTTTGAAAGTTATTATGAGAGAGGGAACCATGGTTTTATGCATCTCAATAATATTAGGTTTCCCCTCTTTATGTTGAAAGTCTTGAAGTTGCACTTGTTTTGCTTTCCCATGCTTGTTGCTTTGTACTTTCATGACTTGTTTCTTTACAAGATTCCTATGCATAGGAAGTGGGTTAGACTTACATGTGTTTTGAATTTTCTTCTTGATGCTCCCTTTTACTTCAATTCATATTTCTTATGTGAGCATCTTCTCAAACTATCATGCCTAACTTAAAGGCGTTAAAGAAAAGTACTTGTTGGGAGATAACCCAAGAGTTTTAGATGAGTCTTGAAAGTTATTACTTCAGTAATAACCACTCCTTATCCTTTTTTTTTGCTTTTTGTGCCAAGAGTAACCTCTAATGAGAGAGAAGTAATGCTTGGGAAAGTTGCTGTCCCGAAACAGATTTTTGTGCTTCACCGTAAAAATTCTTGTAAAATCTCTGAACGTCTTTTGGAGGCGTGAATTTTTGTGCTTCTGCCCCAGGTTGTTATCTAACTTTCGTTAGTTAACACTTTTTGATTTGAGCAACAGAAGGTCTTCGAAAAAAATCGTCTTTACCTGCTGGTCTGTTTTGACAAATTTCTGCCATTTTCTGCATTTGCTTCTTGTTGGTTCCTTTTTGAGTTCTTTTGGGGAATTGAGATTTTTGAGGGAAGTTCTACAGTAGCTAGTGTTTTAATGGAAGTTTATTGGTGTTAGAACTGAACCTAAAGACTTATTATCTTGAGTGCACTAATGTTGCTAATAAAGATTGTGTGAAGTTTTGTATGGAGGAAAAATTGCAGGTGTATGGAAGGAATGAGTAATGAGATGAAGGATGGAATAAAGCTCAAGCTTGGGGATGCCACACATCTCACCCCAAGAAATATCCAAGAAGTACAAGCGTCAAAGCTTGGGGATGCCCAAGGCATCTGATGACCCACAAGTATAGGGGGTGTATCGCAGTATTTTCGAGGGAAGTGAAACCCAATTTATTGATTCGACACTAGGGGAGCCAAAGAATATTTATAAGCCTTAACAACTGAGTTTTCAATTCAGCTTCACCTGGAAAACAATCTTGCTCACAACTATTTATTAGTAGCAACAGTTTTGTAGTAGGAATAGCAAAGTAACAGCAATAGTAAAGCAAAGACAGTAGTAACAAAAGCAGTAACAGTGGGATTCGAGTGCAGTAGGCATAGGGATGGATGTACGGGCGTTGCATGGACAAGACAATTCACATGGCAATCAGAACATAGGGCAATTGCAGATAAATAAGATAAAGCATCCAAGTACTAGACAATCCTAGGCATGTGTTCCATATATAGTCATACGTGCTCGCAATGAGAACTTGCACAACATCTTTTGTCCTGCCAGCCCGTTTGCAGCGAGGCCTCTAGGGAACTACTGGCAATTAAGGTGCTCCTTTTAATAGAGCACCGGAGCAAAGCATTAATACTCCGTGAACACATGTGATCCTCACATCAAAGCCTTTCCCTTCCGGTTATCTCGATTTCTGTCACTTCGGGGCCATAGGTTCCGGACAACGACGTGTGTATACAACTTGTAGATACGACCAAGAACAATACTATCATAATGAATCAATAACATGTTCAGATCTGAAATCATGGCACTCGGGCCCTAGTGACAAGCATTAAGCACAACAAGTCGCAACAAAGTCATAAAGCACTAATAAAAGAGACTAGGCACCATGCCCTAACAATCTGATGCCATTACATGAACGATCTCATCCAATCCCTACCATCCCCATAGCCTACAACGGGGGATTACTCACTCATAGATGGGGGAAACATGGATGGTCGATGGAGAAGCGATGGTGATGATGATGGCGATGATCTCCTCTAATTCCCCGTCCCGACAGGGTGCTAGAACGGAGTTTCTGGTGCTGTTTCGTGGAATCTGGTGGTGGCGGCGGAGCGGAACTCCTTCTGGAAAAACGTCAAACCCCCCGAAGTTCTTAGGTCAGAAGGCTCCTTATAGGCGAAGAGAGAGGCCGAGGGGGTGCCTGGGGGGCCTAAACCACCCCCTAGCGCGGCCTGGCCTGGCCCGCACCACCAGGTGGTGTGGCCACCCCTAGCTCTTCTCCGTCTCGTATTCTGGCTCCTGGAGTCTTCGGGTGAAATAGGATTTTTTGCATATTTTTCGGGATTTTTCCTGATAGTTGATTTTCTGCACAAAAAGTAGACACCAAGGCAATTCTGCTGAAAACAGCGTCAATTCACATTAGTTGCATCCAAATCACACAAGTATAGAGGAGAAACAATAGCAAAAGTGTTCGGGAAAGTAGATACGTTTTGGACGTATCAACTCCCCCAAGCTTAGCTTATTGCTTGTCCTCAAGCAATTCAGTTGAAAACTGAGTGCGATAAAAGAACTTTCACGAACACATTTGCTTCATATGATGTAAATATTCTCAGCAATGTGATCAACTACTCAGACAGTTCATAATAAAGAGTATGCAACTGAGTCTACTTAATAGTCATTGCAAGCTATGAAGAGATTCCAACTCAAGAATAATAAGTAGCATGAAGCACAAACATAAGCAACATTACAATGCTCATAAAAAGGTATGATAGAGTGGTATCTCACTTGCCCTTTGATTATGAATATCAAGGCACCTCTGAAGTTCAAGTGATGACTAGAAGTAAAGATGTCAAGGATACAAGCATCAAAGCCATAACACAAATAATCAAGTAATGGAACAAACACAAAGAATGACAACTATGCTCTCAAGAAGGTGCTCAAAGAATATGTGGAGACTCATCAAGTAGAAGAAAAAGGTTTTGAATAATTTTGAAAGGCTTCCAAATGCTGAAAGTATGGTACCTGTTAGCTTTGAGCTCTCATTGCCCCTATCATAAGCATCTTTAATGTGGTTAAGGTGAAAGTGAGGTCCAATCTGAGTTATATGCTTGACAGACTATAAACTGAAAATCCCAAGTCCCTTGAGTACGAGGGACGATCCTCATGCTACTCAACTTTAGTTACCGGTAAGTTCTTGTCATCGTAAGTATGTGCGTATCATAGAGAACCGTCAACGGGGTACCCCTTGCCCGATGATACGGAAGAATCCCCATATCAAAATTACAAGGCAAGCAGATAATGAGTATCTTAGCAATCTTCTTATTTACCATGGGAAAATGGTGCTTTTTTCCTCTCTTTCCTCTTTTCATAAGTCTCTTTTTTTCTTTTTCTCAATAGCTATCTCTCTTTTTTTATAAGAAGAATGCTTCATAGATATCATTATGGTTACGCTGCAGGTTTCCACCATGTCAGCATGGATTAGACCAGCGGCCTAGGCGTTTCTCTAACACACATACATAACTCCATGGACTTACAAGCTCCCCTTTTATTTCACACCGACGACATCCGCAAACAAAAGAGCAAGGTATCAACTTGGTATATATTTACAAGTGTCGAAAGCATTCCCCGTGACAGCACGGTTCTGCTAATCCCCAGCCTATAATTTGCAAGCATATAACTTTCATGGAGAGTTCACAATGGTTCAGGTTTATAAGTGCAGGAAATAAAGTGTGCCATCAAGTTCGTGAGAGCTTTACTAACTAACTTTCTCATAACAAGCAAACATTTTATTCGGAAGAAAACAAGGCATATTGAATATGCACAGGAGTAGCAAATGATGCTAATAGGTATGTATGGTGGACACTTTGGAAATATTTGGTTTAGGAAGTTGGAAACTTGAGTAAAACACTCAGTGGAAGTGAAGGCTAGCAATAGTAAGGGAGCGACAAACGAGAGAGCAATAGCTGTCATTATCATGCTTGCAACAAAACAAGACTACTCATGGCATGAAAGTGATTCAAGATCCTCAAGGCAAAATAATTTGTCAAGGCTTAACTGATTATTACAGTCATGTGCATGCGTGAGCATGTGCCAAGTCAATCAAATGAAACATTCATAGGAGGATACCACGGTGTCATACCAATTTATGAATAGAGCAATGCAAGCAAACATTCATAAGACATGCTACAAACTATTAGTGAGCTGGACCTAATCATGAGAAAGCAAGAACTATTAAGCATCCAAAGAAGACATACACTCTACATGAACGGACTAAGCAAGCTCACAATGATGAGTATATGTACAAAAATGAAAACAAATAGAGTTCGTTACCAGCCTCTTACCACGCCTCAAGTTGTCATTAATCCTCATTATTGCTCTTCGCTTGTGTGGCTTAAATAATAATATGAAACCAATATTCCACTGAGAACTGCCGAACCCTATAGCAAACTTGCAAAAACCAAAGAAGAACGACAAATATTTTTGGTATTTTCGATTTTTAAACAAGAACCAAAAGGGAAAAACAAACAAAGCAAAATCTTTTTGGATTTTTTGAATAGTTCAAACAAAGCAAAAAGGGAAAAACAAACCAAGGAAAAAAGAAGAAGCAAACCAAAGAGAAACAACAAAAATATTTTTGGTCTTTTTGTGTTTTTAGAAAGCAAAAGCAAAGAAGAACGAAAACTAAAAAGAGAACGAAAACATGAATATACAAAGTACCGACGCAACATGATATGGAGATGAGTGCGGTGTCGGCGTACCTCCCCCAAGCTTAGGCTTTTGGCCTAAGTGGGTATCAATCCCAAGCTGGCCAAGATGAAGTGTCACCGTGGTACGACGAGGAGGTACCCTCGTCCTGGTGCGAGCTCGAGTACGTCCCTCCGTAATGTGCAGAGTAATCATAGGAGGGCACATCCTCCTAGTGCTGCTCGTGGAAACCCAGCAAGCGGAGCTGCTCGTCCACCTCCTCCTTGGAGCGCGACCACGGTCTCCTGTCAACACTAAAGAAAGCAGACTGTGGCAAAAGGATCTCCCTTTCATCCTCGTCAGTGAAAAGCATCCTATATACTAGATTGTTCAAATCAGAGGTAGCGGTGACAAAGTGATGAGTTTTCATGGCAACAAGGTCAAGCCTCGGTGGTGCCAGCATAGCATCAGCGGGATCCACTGAAAGACCTAATGCATTGACTACACGCGAGGCAATGATGCCCCCATAGATAGCCCCCTAGTAGCTAGGCAGCGAGCAATAAGCGAGCCAAGATTGTACCGAGTATCATTGTTAAGAGCATCAACAAGGAATGCTAAATGATAGTTGGAGATATTACTAGTGTTCTCCCTACCCAATACACTAGTGGCAAGATAGTATGCAAAGTATCTAAGAGTAGGGAGTTGGATATTTCTTATCTTTCCGCGCTGCGCCACGCGGTCATCATCATTGGTCATCCCTCGGTAAAGCTCCAACAAATCAGCGGGTCGCCCTTGAATTTTCTTCACGGTCCCTGTCATACGCACACCTACAATACTGCAAAATCTCTCCAAAGGCATGGTGAAGGGCATATCATAGATTTTAAAAGAGACAGTAGATTGATAGGGTGTGTTAGTAAATGAGAAGCTCTCAACAAAAGTTTTGGCGAGCAAAGCGTATTGTGCACTCTCATCTTGCATATAAGAGGTCAAACCAACCCTCTCAATCAGTAGCAAGAAATCATCAAGAATACCTGCAGCTTGTAAGAAATTAAAACAAGGAAAAGAGGATGGGTGAGCATCCCCATCATCCCTTTCACTACCAATACGAGTTGCAATGAGATCTTCATTGTATGATGGCCTAGCTTGAGTGGCTGTCCTCGAGGGACTCGACCTCCTAGGTGCATCACTCTCAAATATCTCTCCAAAAGTATGGTTGTTCATGCTTGGTATTCTGAAATTTAAACACCTATTAAACAAGTGATTGCAAAGTAAATATAATGAAGGATTCTACTCATAGGGACTTGCAAGAGGCCTAAACATGCATCAAAACTATATCTCTAAGCATCAAACAAGCTTACAAGCTCTCATAACCAGTCACCTATAGCAGCAAAATACTCAATATATAATCCACTAAACACAAATCTACTTGGACAAGGGGAGGAGTCACATACCAGGGAACAAATGCTCCAAATTTCAGCAAGAAAGATGGGCTGAGCAAGGAGATCGAAGAAATCAAGAGCAATCACAGAAAGAACGCGATTTTGAGCTATGAACTGGAGCTTACTCGGGAGAGAGAAGAAAGTGGCAGGTGAGAGAGTCGGTGGGGGGCTAGGGGTGGCCCACACCTAGGCATGGTGCCACCTAGGGATGGTCGTGCCACCACATGGTGTGCCTGCCTGGTGGGCCCCCCTGGTACCTACCAGGTACTCCTCTGCCCCTTTTTTCACGTAAAAATTTAATATGAATTTTCTGGAATT
This sequence comes from Avena sativa, assembly GCA_916181665.1. NCBI lineage: Eukaryota > Viridiplantae > Streptophyta > Magnoliopsida > Poales > Poaceae > Avena > Avena sativa. The sequence goes on from OV702290.1 coordinate 204,117,209, forward strand.
TTTCGAGACACTTTATGTTTGGGCTTTTTTCAGAAATAGAAGAATGATTTTTTTGACAGACAGATTTTTTTTCTTTTGGAAACATGATGCAAGGACAAAACAAGGGTAGAACTACAGAAGTTCTAGCATGCAAGCAACTAACAACACAAATAAAACTAAACGAAAGTAAAAACTAAAATGCAAAGGATAGAAATAAACGGAGATAATCATATTGAAAACATTGTTTTGTTCAATGGAATCCTTTTGTTAGCAAGGTTGATCAAGTCTTGCTACCAAAACAATTGCATATGAGACAAAACTTTGTACTCCACTAATGATTATGTTACCTTAACCTTGATAGCAATGGTCCCAATCATAATAGTTTCAAATTTTTCTCTTGGTATGGGACAATATATTTCTCCAACTTGAATGCCCTCAACATGTTCAATTGAATTCAAACCATAAGTCCTTTCAATCTTCTTGGGGAAATAGACAGTATGTTCCTTGTCATTAACATTGAAGGTCACCTTTCCTTGATTACAATTAATAACAGCTCCTGCAGTATTAAGAAAAGGTCTCCCAAGAATAATAGACATATTATCATATTCAGGCATTTCAAGCACAACAAAATCAGTTAATATCAAGCAATTGTGAGCCACCTGAAAAGGTACATCCTCACATATACCCACAAGAATAGTGGTAGATTTATCAGCCATTTGCAAAGATATATCAGTTGGAATCAATTTTTCAAGCTGAAGCCTCTTATAGAGAGAGAAAGGCATAACACTAACTCCAGCTCCCAAATCACACAAAGCAGTTCTAACATAACTGTTCTTAATAGAGCAAGGGATAGTTGGAATCCCTGGGTCTCCAAGTTTCTTAGGAACCTTACCATTGAAGGAATAATTAGCAAGAAAAGTAGAAATTTCTTCATTAGGGATCGTCCTTTTATTCGAGACAATGTCCTTCATATACTTTGAGTAAGGAGGCAATTTAATAGCATCAGTCAAAGGAATTTGCAAGAATAAAGGCTTCATCCACTCACAAAACTTATTATAGTGTTCATCTTCCTTTGACTTGTGTTTCTTATCAGGGAAAGGCATAGGTTTTTGGACCCAAGGCTCTCTTTCACTACCATGTTTCTTAGCAATAAAATCCTCTTTAGTGTACTTAGTATTCTTAGTGTGGTTTTCAGGTTCTTCTTCAACTTTTTCTTCATTGGGAACTTCATTTTCTTCGTTACCACTTTCAGCTTCAGCATCAGAGATAGATATACTATTAGGATCTATAGCAGGTTAAGAGGGTCCTTCAACAGTTTTATGTTTCTTTTTCCTTTTCTTACGAGTAGAACCACTATTTTTAGCTTGTTGATAATCCTGCTCAATTCTTTTGGGATGCCCCTCAGGATATAGAGGATCCTGGGTAGCAGCACCACTTTTAGTTCTAATTTCATAAGCATGTTTTTCTTTAGCAGCATTCACTAGCAAGTCGTTTTGCACTTTAACGAGTTGATCTATTTGAGTTTGAACCATTTGAAAATGTTTAACAATCATTCTAACATCATTAGAGGTTCTTTCCACAATATCTTTCAACTCAACAATAGCTCTAGTGTTTTCCATTAGATGATTTTGCACCCTTTTATTAAAGTTATCTTGCTTAACAATAAAGATATCAAATTCTTCTAGGCATTGATCAGGAGGTTTAGAGTAAGGGATATCACCTTCATCAAAGTGTTGGAGATAGTGTACCTCAATAGTGGGTGAGTAGGAAATAGGCTTACATAATTCTTCTATAGGAGGTAAATTCTTGACATCTGCAGCTTTAATTCCCTTCTCCTTAAGACATTTCTTAGCTTCCCTCATCACTTCATCATTTAATTCAATAACTCCCCTCTTCTTTGATGTTGGAATAGGCTTAGGAATAGATGGTTCAGGTACAATTACTTCAGGTATAGCTTGTTTAGGAGGAGTCCAATCTTCATAATTCTTGCTTATTTTAGCCATTAATTCCTCAGCTTCCTTAGGAGTCATATTCCTGAAAACACAATCAGCACAACTATCTAGGTATGTCCTAGATTCCTCGGTTAGTCCATTATAAAATATATCAAGAAGCTCATTCTTAGGTAATGGACTTCCAGCCTGTGCATGAATCAAAGCACAAAACCTTGCCCAAGATTCGGGCAATACCTCTTTTTCTCCCTGTTTAAAATCAAAAAGTTCCTGCAAAATAGCATGTCTAGCACTGGGAGGAAAATATTTCTACAGGAAAGTACTAATCAAGCACTCAGGGCTATCAATAGATCTAGGAGGTAAATTACTAAACCAAGTTTTAGCTTCTCCTTTCAGCGAAAAGGGGAAATCTTAGCAACAAAGTAAGTACGCATCTTAATATCATCAGAAAACAAGCCACTCATGGTAGAAAGTTCATTCATATGTGCTACCGCACTTTCATTCTTAGTCCCACAAAAAGGTTCTTTCTCGACAATAGCTATGTAAGATAGATCGAGAGAGAAATCATAATCTTCATATGTAATGTTTATGGGAGAAGCAGCAAACTTAGCAGCAGGATATAATTTGGGTCTAATAGTACGCCTCTCAAGGAGACTCTTAGCAGCGCTCCTATCATGGGTGTTCTTATATTCTTTAATAAACTCATCGGTCATCTCAACATAATCTTCTTCAATATCATAACTCTCACTAGACGCAGGTGAGCTAACAGGTGTGGTAGTGTCTTTATTAGGAGTTTCAGTATTTCCAGCTATAGTTCTAGCAATCGTAGCATCTAGGAAAGGACCTAATGAACCACTCTTATCAAGCACAGTAGAAGCAACATCATAAGCATTAGAAGTTTCAGATTCAGCAGTAGTAGCAGTGTGTGTAGCATGTGTATGTGGTGGTGTAACGAGCTTACTTATAACAGACGGTGAATCAAGAGCAGCAGAGGTCTTTAGAACCGTACCTCTTCTTGTAGTGGATGGTAAATAGGAAACTTTCCATCACGAGACTTACCCATGATGGATAGATAGCAGCGAACAATAGAGAATCCAAGTGAACTTGATAAATAAAGCTATGGTCCTCGGCAACGGCACCAGAAAATAGTCTTGATGACCCACAAGTATAGGGGGTGTATCGCAGTATTTTCGAGGGAAGTGAAACCCAATTTATTGATTCGACACAAGCGGAGCCAAAGAATATTTATAAGCCTTAACAACTGAGTTGTCAATTCAGCTGCACCTGGAAAAATTCTTGCTCACAGCAGTTTATCAGTAGCAACAGTTTTGTAGTAGCAATAGCAAAGTAACAGCAGTAGTAAAGCAAAGACAGTAGTAACAAAAGCAGTAACAATGGGATTCGAGTGCGGTAGGCATAGGGATGGATGGACGGGCGTTGCATGGACAAGACAATTCACATGGCAATCAGAACATAGGGCAATTGCAGATAAATAAGATAAAGCATCCAAGTACTAGATAATCCTAGGCATGTGTTCCATATATAGTCATATGTGCTCGCAATGAGAACTTGCACAACATCTTTTGTCCTGCCAGCCCGTTTGCAGCGGGGCCTCTAGGGAACTACTGGCAATTAAGGTGCTCCTTTTAATAGAGCACCGGAGCAACGCATTAACACTCCGTGAACACATGTGATCCTCACATCAAAGCCTTTCCCTTCCGGTTATCCCGATTTCTGTCACTTCCGGGCCATAGGTTCCGGACAACGACGTGTGTATACAACTTGTAGATACGACCAAGAACAATACTATCATAATGAATCAATAACATGTTCAGATCTAAAATCATGGCACTCGGGCCCTAGTGACAAGCATTAAGCACAACAAGTCGCAACAAAGTCATAAAGCACTAATAAAAGATACTAGGCACCATGCCCTAACAATCTGATGCCATTACATGAACGATCTCATCCAATCCCTACCATCCCCATAGCCTATAGCGGGGGATTACTCACTCATAGATGGGGGAAACATGGATGGTCGATGGAGAAGCGATGGCGATGATCTCCTCCAATTCCCTATCCCGGCAGGGTGCCAGAATGGAGTTTCTGGTGCTGTTTCGTGGAATCTGGTGGTGGCGGCGGAGCGGAACTCCTTCTGGAAAAACGTCGAACCCCCCGAAGTTTTTAGGTCAGAAGGCTCCTTATAGGCGAAGAGAGAGGCCGAGGGGGTGCCTGGGGGGCCCACACCACCCTCTGGCGTGGCCTGGCCTGGCCCGCGCCACCAAGTGGTGTGGCCACCCTGGCTCTTCTCTGTCTCGTATTCTGGCTCCTGGAGTCTTTGGGTGAAATAGGATTTTTGGCATATTTTCCGGGATTTTTCCCGATAGTTGATTTTCTGCACAAAAAGTAGACACCAAGGCAATTCTGCTGAAAACATCGTCAGTTCGCATTAGTTGCATCCAAATCACACAAGTATAGAGGAGAAACAATAGCACAAGTGTTCAGGAAAGTAGATACGTTTTGGACGTATCAACATCCCCTTCTTCATCAATAAGAATCACAGGTTTCTTCCAAACGCTTCATTTTTATTGTTTCATGCATAGTTGTGTTGTTCTTGGAGCGTCTCCTTTTTTTGTTTTCGTTTGCTTTGTTTGCTGAATAAATTGGTTGGACCCCCTCTTTCATACATTGGTTTGTAAATAGTTTTGTTTGGTTTAGAAAAGAGTAGGAAAGTTCATACTTATGTGGTAAAAAGAGCTTGTTTTTGACTGTGGCCTATGCTTTGTCATGCCATGCTTGATATTGTTTTGGCCTTATGCTTAGTATTCTTTGCTGTAGCAGGACTTGTTATAAACAATTGAGATTGCTTAATGTGCCTTGGATGAATCATGCGGTGTTTTAGCATATTAAAGCATAGTATAGTGGTATTCTCCTTTGATGCTTTATTTGGGTTGACTTGGCACATGCTCACACCATGTTATGACTATCTCAAGTCACCATAGCCTTTATGATCCTTTAGTTTTAAACTTGTAGTATCACTTGATGCTTTGATCAATGATGTTTTGTCGCTCTACATGATTATGGCCATTATTGCTCTCTTAGTTTGTCGCTCCTAGTCTTTTTCTAGCCTCCGTAACCAAGTATGAGTTCCACTCATGCATCCAACTCCCTAAACCAAGTTATTCCAAAGAGTCCACCATACCTACCTACTAGCTTATGCTATTCCAAGTATATTCATGCTTTTGTTTACCTTCCAAATTAAACTTGTTATGAAAAAACTAGTGATTAAGGCTCTCACAAACTTGATGGCACACTTTACTTTTCTTGCCCTTAATAAACTTGAACCATTGTGTCATCTATGTTGTATATGCTTGCACTTATTTGTTGGGAATTAGCAGAACCATGCTTTCATGGGAACACTTTCAACATTGCACGGGTACTTGTACCTAGTTGATATCATGCTCTTTTGTATATGGATGTCGTCGGTGTGAAATGAAAGGGGAGCTTGTAAGTCCATGGAGTTATGTATATGTGTTAGAGAAACGCCTGGGCCGCTGGTCTAATCCATGCTGACATGGTGGAAACCTGCAGCGTAACCATAATGAGCTGCCTATGAAGCATTCTTCTTATAAAAAAAGAGTCCTATATTGAGGAAATTGAGAAAAGAAAAAAAAGAGATACTATGAAAAGAGGAAAGAGAGAAAAAAAAGCACCATATTCCCATGGTAAATAAGAAGAATGCTGAGATGCTCGTTGTCTGCTTGCCTTGTCATTTTGATATGGGGATTCTTCCGTATCATCGGGCAAGGGGTACCCCGTTGGCGGTTCTCTATGATACACATGTACTTACGATGATAAGAACTTACCGGTGACTAAACTTGAGTAGCATGAGGAGCGACCCTCGTATTCAAGGGACATGAGATTTCTAACTTATACTTCGTCAAGCATGTACACCATAGTTTGTTCACTTTAACCTTAATCACTTCAAGATGCTTATGATAGGGGAAATGAGAGCTGAAAGCTATAACTACCATAATTTTTGGAAGCTCTTTATGAAACTTGAATCTCTGCTTCCTTCTATGAAGGCCTTTCTTCCACCATTATATTGAGTCTCCACCTTCTATCCTCATGCACCTACTTTGAGAGCATAGTGGCCATTCTTAGTTCTATGTGCATTGTCCCAAGACTAGTTGATTGATGCATAACTTGATATTGCTTGTTTTGAACTATTTGTATCTAGTCACTCTTATGAACTTTGAAGGTGTCCTATGCATTTATATTTGCTACTCTATTGAGGGACAAGCTGAATACTTTTATGCTATGTTTTCTTTATGTGAAACAAACAAACGTCTTGCAAAGCATTGTTATTGATGAATCTTTTGTTTGTGACTTTTCATGTTGCATCATAGTTTCTTTGCTTATTGCTAGAACTTTGTCTTTCATGTTATGATTGAAGTACTATGATCCCATCTTTGAATGTTTTACAAATACTTTGATCAAGTCTTTGATGGTGCATGTCACCTTAAAAATTATTCTTTCTTTTTATCACTTACCTACTCGAGGACGAGCAGGAGTTAAGCTTGGGGATGTTGATACATTGCAAATGTATCTATAATTTTTGATGTTCCATGCTTGGTTTTATCCACTTTCTTGTGTTTTGTCCACACTTTGGAGTACTTTTCATATGATTTCTTGGACTAACCTATTAATAAGAGCCATAGTGCCAGTTGCCTGTTTTCTGCTGTTTTTGGTTCCAGGAAGTCAGAAAATGAATATTCTCGGAATTGGACGGGACAAAAGCCAAAGTTACTATTTTCCCGGAAGACTCACGGAGCCAGAAGGAGAGTCGGAGAGGGGCCACAGGGTGGCCACACCCCCCTTGGCGCGAGCCAGCCTAGGCCGCGCCAGGGCATGGTGTGGGCCCCATGGGTGGCCACCGACCTTGCCTCCTTCGCCTATAAGAGCCTCCCGATACCAAAACCCTAGATCGTCAATCAGAAATCCACGAAAAGTTCCGCTGCGCCGCCACCACCGAAGGGGAGATTAGGGGGACAGAAAGTCTCTGTTCCAGCACCCTGCCGGGACGGGGAAGTGCCCCCGGAGCCATATCCATCGATCTCCACCGCCATCTCCATCACCATTGCTGATTCCCATGATGAGGAGGGAGTAGTTCTCTCTCGAGGCTAAGGGTTCTACTGGTACCTATGTGTTCATCCCTCTCTCTATGCATGATCTTATTGTGATCATGAGCTTTGTAATCTAGTAGATCTACCTTGCTACTCAAGTGCTTTAATAGATCTCTGCTCTCCCCATGTGTGTGAAAGTGACAGCATGCACACCATGGTGCACTTAGGCTAGAGATTACAAATACTTGTTATGAGTTATATTTGGAGTTGGATGTCTTTATGAAATTGTGGTGTTTGTTGGACTCATCTAGTGCTCAAGGTGACAGTGTGGGGTTATCTAGATGGGAAAGGCTTACTTTGAGGTGTGTTGCTATAGCCCTACCAACGATTAGAGTGTCCAACCGGAGAGTAGTTCAGAGTAGTATCATAAAGAGACGATATTTATATGAGAGTGCTCACTAGTGAAAGTATGATCCCTAGGCCTTGTTTCTAAGCACGGAAACACCGTTTGCTATTAGATCTGTTACATGTTTGCTTGCTTCCTTCTTTATTTCAGTTTGCCTTTAGTCTTTTCCATGCCATCAAGCTATTTTCTATCACCATTACCACTTATAATTATCCATACCACTTGTATTTCACTATCTCTTCGCCGAACTAGTGCACCTATATACCTGACAAGTGTATTGGGTGTGTTGGGGACACAAGAGACTTCTTGTATCTTGATTGCAGGGTTGCTTGAGAGGGGATACCTTTGACCACTTCCTCCCTGAGTTCGATAAACCTTGGGTGATCCACTTAAGGGAAAACTTGCTGCTGTTCTACAAACCTCTGCACTTGGAGGCCCAACAACTGTCTACAAGAATAGAAGTGCGTAGACATCAGTTATCCCTGCCACCTCAGCGCAGTTTGACCTGGTCGTTGCTCACGTGTCAGCCAACATGGTCAAGGCCCCACTTGTCTGTGACCCTAGGTAGGTGTAGATGTGGTATAGACCCTGGGTAGGTGTAGGTGTGGTATAAAAAGTATCTTCTGTTTAAATTCAACTAAAAGTATTTTCCAGGAATTTAAGAAAATAGTTAAATCTTAAAAATTGAATATCTTTTATTCTATAACTTAGAAAAATATGTATTTTATATCAAAATGTTTAGAAAAATAAAATCTATAATATAAACCTATTACTATAATTACCTTTCAACTTAAATAAATCATTAATATTTATTAGTAAATAATCGATTAGGAATAAATCTTAATAAATAAATTCTATTACTTAAAATTCATAAAAATAAATATAAAATATCAAAAATCTTAGAAAAACAAAATAAGACTTATAAATTTGTTTTATATATATTCTTTCACTTAACTAATGTTTATTATTTATTAAGTATTTATAAAGTGATAAAATTTATAAAAATCATATCTTATTATTTAAAAATCACAAAAATACTTATAATATACCAAAATGATCACAAAAATAAATTCTACAAATTAAAAATGTCAACTCTTACTTTTGAAGTAAAATAAAAGATAAAGGTATACCAAATCTTATTTTAACTCTTTTATTTTATTTTAATTCATTAAAAATATATAAATACTTACTATTACCTTTAGCATTATTTATTTAAAGTTTAAAAGAGTAATAAATGATAGCTATGTTTAAATGAAGTTAAGATAGGTTTAACCCATTCAACTTGTACTCACTAAAACTACCATTTAAAATTTAGTAAGTCTTACTCTCCAAAAATATTTTATCAAGTATAAGATCAACTAAAATGGTATATTGTTTATCACCAGAAGCCTATGCACTTGTAACATCACCAAAATTTTATTTACTAATTCCTTCACTAGTTTCAGAAAATCACTCAAAGATTTAAACCAAACTCCAAAGTAATTGAAGTAATACATATTATTTACTTATTAAGTATAACCATTGATTTTGAAATATAAAGGTAAATGCATCCACTTATACTATGATTGTTAATGTAGTAATGTTTTCCTTTTTAATAAGCTTAGCTAATAAGAAAACCTTAAAGTGTTAGGCTTAAGCTAAATACTTTTTACTTTGTAAAATAATGTTTTCCTCAAGATTTATTCTTTTAAGCAACATTAAAAGTAAACCTTGAACACTTCTTTAAAAGCTCTACTTGATTATTAATCTTGTTTAAGAAATATTCTAGATACCATGATCCATTTGAATGCTTTAGTATTGCATATTACTTGTTGTATTAACTTATTGTTTCACACACACCCTCACAAGCCTTAATAAGAAGCACAAGTGTGAAGCTGATATAAAAGTGCAACACATTGCAAAGAACTCATCACAAATTCCAAACCCTAGATTTGATACGATTATTCTGGGGATTCACGTTTCTCAAATTGCATTACATTACTTATGCATCGTTGCATCTTGCTTCTTTAAAAATTAGTCCTTACCGGACCAATGATGTTGTTTACAGAATTTGGATCTTCTATTGTATTGAAGACCGTGAGTGCATAATCTTGCAATCACAAAAGGCAAGTTCACAACTTGATCACATCCTTTGATTATTTTATATGCTTGTAACTCAATTGTGTCATCACCTGCATTTCAAAAAGGTCAAAAACACTATTTTCACAATTAATTGGAAATATCGGTTACTGATTCAGGGTGATCAGCTAATCTATCATAACTGGCAATGGAATCGCCATTGTGCAGTAATGTATCATCTAGGACTTAACAACCAATGTCGCTAGTGATTCTAGCACCGTATATTACGCGTTAACCATGAGATTTGGAATGGGACAGAGAAGTCAGCTTTATCTTCTTCCTTTCATATGGAGGCAAGATGACCTTATCGTGACGCTGTGATTCCTTGTGTGGATCCAGCATATGGGTGGGCACCCTTAGGCCCCATGATTTTGGTGTCTAGATTATCTATGAGTGGCTGACGGAGGTATAGTCAGACCTTTATGGAGCTTGCCAGGGGCATCACCAGCTCATAGAGTCTTCGGGAACTCGTCAGGGTTATAGCTTGCCCTAAATTGGGGGCTTAACGGAGATGGAGCTCGGCCCGGAGGATCGTGCATACATATGGGGTCGCAGAGAGGGCAGTGATTGGCTTGGATCTTAGACTGGGCCCCACACCAAGGAAGTGTGGACGAGAATGCAACTCGGATGTGCAACAAAGCTAAGGTCTCTTGTGAGAAAAGTGACGCACCTCTGCAGAGTGTAAGAATTGTGACATGTTACTCCCTGTTCCGGGAAGTAGCTACGAACGCGACAGGAAAGGAACTCCATGAAGTTCTGGTCAACCTATGAAGGCTGTCAGACATAGTTTTCAGAATAAAAGCAACCTTTGAAGAAATGTTTACGAAAACCTGCATTGCCTACGACCTATGGTCTGTGGCTGTAGAGATAGTGCATCATACACTCCTTTTTAGTGAACTTGCTGAGTACGCTCATACTCAACCGTACCTTCTTAACCCTTGCTAGGTTCTAAGTCATTGAAGACGACGTCAACATCGATTTCTGCTCAAGAAACCATCATCGACAACTCAAGTCCTTCAATAAAGTCAATGAAGTCAACATATACATCAGCTGAAGTGAAGATAAAGTGTCAGTTTAGATAGGAGTAGATTCTCTAGCCATAAAACCTATTTCTATAGAGCATTGCAATAGCAGCAATGGCAAGCCAAATAGTTTAGATGCTAGTCTTAGTGTCAACACCCGGATTTTTAATCCAGATGCCTGTTATGCCATACATCGCAATCCCAGGATTACCATTTTTGCGAGACATAACAGATTGAATATCATAGTACATCATCCATTACAAACCATAATAAGGTCTTACACAAATAAAGGATCTCATGATCCAGTATTAATACAATCAAGTAGCAAAATAAATAGCGTAGCGATGGGGTCCATCCTCTCGGACATTGGTGCTTCTATCTTGCCTCGAAGATCAACAGTTACTAGCCATTGTAAATATCCTCCTTGGGGTCCAGGGAGTTGAGCTCCAAGAAATTCCGGATGAGGACGCTCCAAGTACTCAGACAGTGAATCAAGATCCCTCTCGAAGATCAGTTGGCCTCCGTTACCCAACTGGTAGAACTTGTTGTACTGAACTTCCATCTATAAGAATTTAGGATGAGAAGTTAGTGAAGTGATCAAGTGTGTCAAAGTTTTATGTGGTAATGTAAGAATTTGGAGGAACATGAACTTTTTTGAGAGAAAGAATCCCAAGGATAAGAGAGGAAATAGTTTTCACAAATACTCACTTTGGTTTTTGAAACTATGTTTTGTTTCGGACATCCATTCTAACTACATTCTCCTATGGTCAGGATGGCTCTGATACCAACTTGTCAACACCCGGATTTTTAATCCCAGATGCCTGTTATGCCATACATCACAATCCCATGATTACCATTTTTGCGAGACATAACAGATTGCATATCATAGTACATCATCCATTACAAACCATAATAAGGTCTTACACAAATAAAGGATCTCATGATCCAGTCTTAATACAATCAAGTAGCAGAATAAATAGCGTAGCGGTGGGGTCCATCTTCGGTGTCACAGGCAATGCTGACGATGGGAGATGATCCTAGTTGTCGTAGTCGTCCTGCTGTCCTCCTTCAGAGTAGTCCTCCTCATAGTCTGGCCACGGAAATAGCCAGGGACAAAGCCATGAGTACTCTTTAAGTACTCGCAAACTACCACTAACAAGTAAGATAGTTCTAGTAGGAATGCTAAATTCTAAGTCTATTTGTAAAGTTAAGTTTGAAACCTAAGCTGAGTTCAGAAACAAAGAAAGATAAAATAAAGTTTGAAAACACCTAAGTGGGAACCTAGTTATCATAGTCACAACTCTGTTGTGGTCAAGTCATGTCACAATTCATTTCATAAGTCATTTTGAAAACATCTGACAATGGAACAATATGGCCACTCCAACTGTCCATAACCACGGACGCGGCTATTCGAATAGTTTGACACTCTGCAGAGGTGGTACACTTTCACCACAAAATTCGATACATTTGTCAGGGATAACCCTGAATCATCATACTTAGTATGTAGATAATCAAACATAACCTTTCCTTTACACACTCTAGTATAAGCACCTCTCCTATGAGCTTGACCTCCCAGCCATGACCATCTGTCATCATGGGCACTGCATAGGTGGACAACATTGAGAGGTAGCCTCAGCTCAAACCTCTCCCGCGAGGGAACTAATACTAGCATATAAACCTCTGGCTAAGCCTTACCCAATTCAGGTATTGTGGTTGTACGGTAAAATTGGAATGGTATCGCATCCGAACCCAACCATCAGTTTTTATAAAAGGGCTAAGGCTCATGCCTCAACATTTTCATCATCATCATAAACCATTTGTGTTTCTCAACACATGTCAAAACATCTCAATAGAATGACTCATCATTCCAAGGTTTTCACAAATCATTTTCACCAAGTATTCCCATCTAAAGTGATCAAGTTTTGGTTTAGCTCTAAACTACTAAGTTAAGAGTGTTCACTAAGATGGGATGCTAAGATCAATCTCATGCCATAGAATGACATCTAAGTCTAACTAGATAGGTCAAGTTTTATACTCTTTATGCTATCTATAAACTAGTAAAGGACTTTGGTAAAGTAAAAGGAAGTAAAGCTTGTAAGTAAAACTTGGAGTAGGTATAAGTCAAAATGATATAACCAAAGCATGCCTAATGCCTTTGCTTAGGTTATCTAGCTTGCAAGGTTTAGCTTGCCAATAATAGCTTGCATAGTTAAGACACTTGCAAGTGTTAGCTTGCCTTGGTTGGTGCAGTGGTTGAAATTCTCTTCCTCCTCCTCTTGGTAGAACTCCTCCTCCTCGTAGACTTGGTCGGTACTATCGTGTATAAATACATACGGAATACACAATCACCAAACAATACTTAACTAGTCTACTTAGCACACTAAGGCACATATTTGATGATATATTATCATCACAAACATCATAATGTTTAACGAACTAGTTTTATTCCTGTTATTTGAGAAAAGTAATTTCTACTCATTGAAAATAACTAAGATTTAATATTCTCCAATTAAAATATGGGATCATGTGGACACATGTCATCACCACATATTCTAATGTATGGGAATGTGATTTAAGGATTGGATCACATTTTAATAAGTTTAAGTTTAATAATTAATGATTTAAAGTGACTAGAAATACCCATATAGCATTATTTTGGTACTAGTCCAAAGTCACTGCATGCAAACCTTAATATTATTACATATTCAGATAGGTATGGTTAAATGTGATTTTTGAGAGTTGGAATCAACTCAAAAGCTATTATGGTTAATTTTATAAAAATGTTTGAATGTGAAAAGCTTCTGTCTTGTTATTTTAGCTAGGAGAGATCTATAACTCTAAATGATTTAAATCCAACGAGCTTGGATAGAGATTTTTATTAGCTTTCCAACAAAATTGTAATCACTCAATTTGGATTTGTATAACTCTCTGAATTGATTTTCAAACTAAGGGACATAACTAAGTCTAAGTCTAAAAAGAAAATCCTAATTTGAATCACAGGGCCAGCGCGGGAAACTAATTGGGCCGGCTCATTTACACTCCGCGACATAGAGGACAGCTGACAGGAGGGGTCCACACTTTAGCGGTACATCTCATGCGGAGCGGTACAGGGCGATAAGGACCGTAGGATTATAACTAGATCAACGGCTCATGGTTGTCGTCGACGACGAACACGTCGTCGGCGAGGCTGAACCCTAGTGGATTGGCGGGGGTATAGTGAGGGCGTACTAGGGCTCTAGCAAGTGCGGCGAGGCAGGCAAATGAACGAGTCGATGACGGTGGGCTCAGGCAAAGTCGCGGTAGAGGCTGAGGTGGACGAAATCAACGACATCGTCTCCTCCTCTACTGCGGATGTCTCCGGCTCAATTCCGGCGACTGGCTGCTCGAGCTGCTCTAGCGAGAGGTGGGGAAGGACTGGTGGTGAGAGGGGAGTTGAATGGTGTGGCGATTGAGGCTGGGGAAGGCCTCCTTATATAGGCTCGAGGAGGGGACTGAGGGGGCAATGACGAGCTCGTCGGTGACGACGATACAGGGTGCTATCAGCATGGGCAGCATAGGCGGACGGTGGCTTGCCTCCTGGCGGTTGATGACCCACAAGTATAGGGGGTGTATTGCAGTATTTTCGAGGGAAGTGAAACCCAATTTATTGATTCGACACAAGGGAAGCCAAAGAATATTTATAAGCCTTAACAACTGAGTTGTCAATTCAGCTGCACCTGGAAATAATCTTGCTCACAACAGTTTATCAGTAGCAACAGTTTTGTAGTAGGAATAGCAAAGTAACAGCAGAAGCAAAGTAAAGACAGTAGTAATAATAGCAGTAAACAGTGGGATTCGAGTGCGGTAGGCATAGGGATGGATGAACGGGCGTTGCATGGACAAGACAATTCACATAGCAATCAGAACATAGGGCAATTGCAGATAAATAAGATAAAGCATCCAAGTACTAGATAATCCTAGGCATGTGTTCCATATATAGTCATACGTGCTCGCAATGAGAAGTTGCACAACATCTTTTGTCCTGCCAGCCCGTTTGCAGCGGGGCCTCAAGGGAACTACTGGCAATTAAGGTGCTCCTTTTAATAGAGCACCGGAGCAAAGCATTAACACTCCATGAACACATGTGATCCTCACATCAAAGCCATTCCCTCCGGTTATCCCGATTTCTGTCACTTCGGGGCCATTGGTTCCGGACAACAACGTTTGTATACAACTTGTAGATAAGACCAAAAACAATACTATCATAATGAATCAATAACATGTTCAGATCTAAAATCATGGCACTTGGGCCCTAGTGATAAGCATTAAGCACAACAAGTCTCAACAAAGTCATAAAACACTAATAAAAGATACTAGGCACCATGCCCTAACAATCTGATGCCATTACATGAACGATCTCATCCAATTCCTACCATCCCCATATCCTACAGCAGGGGATTACTCACTCATAGATGGGGGAAACATGGATGGTCGATGGAGAAGCGATGGTGATGATGATGGCGATGATCTTCTCCAATTCCCCGTCCCGGTAGGGTGTCAGAACGGAGTTTCTGGTGCTGTTTCGTGGAATCTGGTGGTGGCAGCGGAGCGGAACTCCTTCTGGAAAAATGTCGAACCCCCCGGAGTTTTTAGGTCAGAATGCTTCTTATAGGCAAAGAGGAGACCGAGGGGGTGCCTGGGGGGCCCACACCATGCCCTGGCGCGGCCAGGCCCATCCCACGCCTAGGGGTGGTGTGGCCAGCCCCTGGCCCTCCTCCGTCTCGTATTCTGGCTCCGTGAGTCTTCTGGAAAAATAGTAACTTTGGCTTTTGTCCCGTCTAATTCCGAGAATATTCATTTTCTGACTTATCTGGAACCAAAAATAGCAGAAAACAGGCAGCTGGCACTGTGGCTCTTGTTAATAGGTTAGTCCAAGAAATCATATGAAAAGTACTCCAAAGTGTGGACAAAACACAAGAAAGGATATAAAACCAAGCATGGAACATAAAAAATTATTAATACATTTGCAATGGATCAACATCCCCAAGCTTAACTCCTGCTTGTCCTCGAGTAGGTAAGTGATAAAAAGAAAGAATAATTTTTGAGGTGACATGCACCATCATAAACTTGATCAAAGTATTTGTAAACATTCAAAGCTAGGATCATAGTACTTCAATCATAACATGAAAGACAAAGTTCTAGCAATAAGACAAAGAAACTATGATGCTACATGAAAAGGCACAAACAAAAGATTCATGAATAATAATGCTTTGCAAGACGTTTGTTTGTTTCACATAAAGAAAACATAGCATAATGGCATTCATCTTGTCCCTCATAGAGTAGCAAATATAATTGCATAGGACACCTTCAAAGTTTACAAGAGTGACTAGATACAAATAGTTTAAAACAAGCAATATCAAGGTATGCATCAATCAACAAGTCTTGGGACAATGCACATAGAACTAAGAATGGACACTATGCTCTCAAGAAAGTGCTCATAGAATGTGTGGAGACTCAACACGGAAATGAACAGGTTTTGAAAAGTTTGAAAGGCTTCCAAATCCTGAAAGTATGGTTCTCATTAGCTTTGATCTCTCATTGCCCCTATCATAAGCATCTTTAAATGGTTAAGGTTAAAGTGACACAACTAAGAGGATATGCTTGACACGTTATAAATCGAAGTCTCATGCCCCTTACTTACGAAGACCGATCCTCATGCTACTCAACTTCCATCACGAGTAAGCTCTTGTCATTGTAAGTATATACGTATCATAGAGAACCGCCAACAGGGTACCCCTTGCACATGATACAGGAGCTATCCCATAATCAAAATGATAAGGCAAGCAGACAATGAGCATCTCAGCGATCTTTTTATTTACTATGTGCATAGATTTTTATTGAGGATGCTTCATAGAATGCTCATTATGGTTATGCTGCAAGTTTCCACCAAGATTAGGCATGGCTTAGGCTAGCGGCCTAGGCGTTTCTCTAACATACATACAAACTCCATGATCTTACAAGTTCCACTTTTATTTCACACCACCGGGATCCATAAGCAAAAGAATCATGATATCAACGAGGTACAAAGCACCAGTGCAATGTTGAAAGCGTTCCCCATGATACATGGTTCTGCTAACTTCAACTTATAAAGCGCAAGCATATACGCAACAAAGAAGGACGCAATGGTTCAAGTTTATTAAATGCAAGAAAATAAAGTGTGCCATCAAGTTCGTGAGAGCTTTACTAACTAACTTTCTCATAACAAGCAAACATTTTATTCAGAAGAAAACAAGGCATATTGAATATGCACGGAAGTAGCAAATGATGCTAATAGGTAGGTATGGTGGACACTTTGGCAATATTTGGTTTTGGGGAGTTGGAAACATGAGTAAAACATACTCAGTGAAGGTGAAGGCTAGCAATAGTAAGGGAGCGACAAACGAGAGAGCAATAATCGCCATAATCATGCATAACGACAAAACATCATTGATCAAAGCATAAAGTGATACTACAAGTTGAAAACTAAAGGATCATAAAGGCTTATGGTGACTTGGGATAGTCATAACATGGTGTGAGCATGCGCCAAGTCAACCCAAATAAAGCATCAAAGGAGAATACCACTATACTATGCTTTAATATGCTAAAACAACGCATGATTCATCCAAGGCACATTAAGCAATCTCAATTGTTTATGACAAGTCATGCTACAGCAAAGAATACTAAGCATAAATCCAAAACAATATCAAGCATGGCATAACAAAGCATATGCCTCAGTCAAAAACAAGCTCTCTTTACCACTTAAGCATGAACTTTCCTACTCTTTTCCAAACCAAACCAAACTATTTGAAAACCAATGTAAGAAAGAGGAGGTCCAACCAATTTATTCAGAAAACTAAACAAACCAAGCAAACGAAAAACCAAAACAAAAACGAAAAAGAAGACGCTCCAAGAACAACACAACCGTGCATGAAACAATAAAAATAAAGCGTTTGGAAGAAACCTGGCATTTTTATTGATGACACTTGTACTTCTTGGATATTTCTTGGGGTGACATGCATGGCATCCCCAAGCTTGAGCTTTAGTCCATTCTTCATCTCATTACTCATTCCTTCCATACACCTGCAATTTTTCCTTCATACAAAACTTCACACAATCTTTATTAGCAACATTAGTGCACTCAAGATAAATAAGTCTTAAGGTTCAGTTCTAACACCAATAAACTTCCATTAGAACACTAGCTACTGAATCACTTCCCTCAAAAAGCTCAATTCCCCAAAAGAACTCAAAAAGGAATCAACAAGAAGCAAATGCAGAAAATGGCAGAAATCTGTCAAAACAGACTAGCAGGTAAATACGAATTTTTTTGAAGACCTTATGTTGCTCAAATCAAAGAGTGTTGAACTAACTAAAGTTAGATAACAACCTGGGGCAGAAGCACAAAAATTCACGCCTCAAAAGGATGTACATATATTTTACACGAATGTTTACGGTGAAGCACAAAAATCTGTTTCGGGACAACAACTTTCCCAACCATTACTTCTCTCTCATTAGAGGTTACTCTTGGCACAGAAAGCAAATAAAAAGGATAAGGAGCAGTTATTACTGAAGTAATAACTTCAAAGACTCATCTAAAACTTTTGGGTTATCTTCCAATAAGTACTTTTCTTTAATGCCTTTAAGTTAGGCATAAGCAAAAACTAAAATGGATAGAATAGAAGTAAGCGGAGATAATCATGGTGAAAACATTGTTTTGTTCAATGAAATCCTTTTGTTAACCAGGTTGATCAGGTCTTGTTACCAAAACAATTTCATATGAGACAAAACTTTGTATTCCACTAATGATTATGTTACCTCAACCTTGATAGCAATGGTCCCAATCATAATAGTTTCAAAATTTTCTCTTGGCATGGGACAATATATTTCTCCAACTTGAATGCCCTCAACATGTTCAATTGAATTCAAGCCATAAGTCCTTTCAATCTTCTTGGGGAAATAGGCAATATGTTCCTTGTCATTAACATTGAAGGTCACCTTCCCCTGACTATAATTAATAACAACTCCTGCAGTATTTAAGAAAAGGTCTCCCAAGAATAATAGACATATTATCATCTTCAGGCATGGTAGTTTGAGAGGATGCTCACATAAGAAATATGATTTGAAGTAAAAGTGAGCATCAATAAGCAAATTCAAAACACATTAAAGTCTAACCCACTTCCTATGCATAGGAATCGTGTATGCGAATAAATTCACAAAGAACAAAGTGACAGGCATAGGAAGATAAAACAAGAGTAACTTCAAAACTTTCAGCACATAGAGAGGTGTTTCAATACCATGAAAACTTCTACAACCATATTTTCCTCTCTCATAATAATTTCCAGTAGCCCCATGAATAAACTCAACAATATAACTATCACATAAAGCATGCTTTTGATGATCTACAAGCACTAGAGCTTTATTATAAGCATTTTCAAAACAATCCTCAGGAACATAACATTCATCCTCCTTTAGTAAGCATGGAGGACAATCAAATAATGTAAGGGATAAAGAGTTACTCTCATTAGAAGGTAGGCATGGGTAGCTAATCCATTCCTCCTCCTTTTGTTCATCACTCTCCTCCTCTTTTTCATCTAATGAGATTTCAGGTTCATCAATTTCTTCTTCCATAGGATCCTACAAGGCATTAGTCTCTCCCATGTGTGGAAAGCATCTATTAAAATATTCAAGAATATAGCCATTTTCATCCTTGTAATTACCAAAGCAAAATTTAAGTATACCATAAACCTCATATTTGTAAGGTGAATCATTAATATTTTCAAGCAAACTAGCAAGTTCAAAAGCACCCTTCTAAGCAATAAATTCTTCAATTTGTTCCGCATCATAAAAGTCATAAATTCCTTTAGCATAAGAAGATATGGTATCATTATCATTTTACTCACATTGAAAAGGGAGGTGTTTATACCTCTTTCTGCAACAAGATTTATCACAGCAATAAGTAACATTATAAGTAGAGCACACGTTTCTAGCAATGGTATACAATCTATCAATTTGTTCCCATAAGTGTTTCCCTTTTTGTGACAAGCGGTGTTCCTTATAATAATATTTTTGATCTTCCGTGAACCCACCTTGCAAATAAGCTTCAGTTTCAAAGAAACCAACCATTGACAACAAGCATGATAAAGCAAGGCAATAACAGACCAACGAAAATAACAACTAGAGTAGGAATTACCTTTTTTTTGTATTTTTGATAAAGAAACAAGCAAACAAGGTGAAAATACACTTAGCTTGAACAATAGTGATTCCAAGTGGACTTGATAAATAGAGCTATGCTCCCCGGCAACGGTGCCAGAAAATAGTCTTGATGACCCACAAGTATAGGGGGTGTATCGCAGTATTTTCGAGGGAAGTGAAACCCAATTTATTGATTCGACATAAGGGGAGCCAAATAATATTTATAAGCCTTAACAACTGAGTTGTCAATTCAGCTGCACCTAGAAACAATCTTGCTCACAGCAGTTTATCAGTAGCAATAGTTTTGTAGTAGGAATAGCAAAGTAACAACAGAAGCAAAGTAAAGACAGTAGTAACAATAGCAGTAAACAGTGGGATTCAAGTGCGGTAGGCATAGGGATGGATGGATGGGCGTTGCATGGACAAGACAATTCACATAGCAATCAGAACATAGGGCAATTGCAGATAAATAAGATAAAGCATCCAAGTACTAGATAATCCTAGGCATGTGTTCCATATATAGTCATACGTGCTCGCAATGAGAACTTGCACAACATCTTTTGTCCTTCCAGCCCGTTTGCAGCGGGGCCTCAAGGGAACTACTGACAATTAAGGTGCTCCTTTTAATAGAGCACCGGAGCAAAGCATTAACACTCCATGAACACATGTGATCCTCACATCAAAGCCATTCCCTCCGGTTATCCCGATTTCTGTCACTTCGGGGCCATTGGTTCTGGATAACAACGTGTGTATACAACTTGCAGATAAGACAAAAAACAATACTATCATAATGAATCAATAACATGTTTAGATCTGAAATCATGGCACTCGGGCCCTAGTGACAAGCATTAAGCACAATAAGTCGCAACAAAGTCATAAAGCACTAATAAAAGATACTAGGCACCATGCCCTAATAATCTGATGCCATTACATGAATGATCTCATCCAATCCCTACCATCCCCATAGCCTACAGCGGGGGATTACTCACTCATAGATGGGGGAAACATGGATGGTCGATGGAGAAGCGATGGTGATGATGATGGCGATGATCTCCTCCAATTCCCCGTCCCGGCAGGGTGCCGGAACAGAGTTTCTGGTGCTGTTTCGTGGAATCTGGTGGTGGCGGCGGAGCGGAACTCCTTCTGGAAAAACGTTGAAACCCCCGGAGTTTTTAGGTCAGAAGGCTTCTTATAGGTGAAGAGGGAGACCGAGGGGGTGCCTGGGGGGCCCACACCATGCCTTGGCGCGGCCAGGCCTAGCCCGCGCTTGGGGGTGGTGTGGCCAGCCCTTGGCCCTCCTCCGTCTCGTATTCTGGCTCCGTGAGTCTTCTGGAAAAATAGGCATTTTGGCTTTTGTCCCGTCCAATTTCGAGACTATTCATTTTCGGACTTTCCTGGAACAAAAAATAGCAGAAAATAGGCAGCTGGTACTGTGGCTCTTGTTAATAGGTTAGTCCAAGAAATTATATGAAAAGTACTCCAAAGTGTGGACAAAACACAAGAAAGGATATAAAACCAAGCATGGAACATCAAAAATTATAGATACATTTGCAATGTATCAGCAGTCCTCTACGGCTTTATGGTGATGCTAGCGGTAGTGGCTAACGGTCGGGAGCGTCTCGCGCTCTGGGAGACAGGGGCGGTGCTCGATGCGGTTCCCAGCAAGTGTCGGTCGAGCGGCAGGGTACGGTCGTGTCTGGCGGGGTGAGGTGGTCAAGGCGGAGCGGCGCGCGCGGTCTGGTGTCGAGGCGTGGTGTGTGGCGTGCTGGCGGTGATGGCGCTCTGGCATGCTCTAGCGTGGCGCAGAGAGTATAGTGCGGGGCTTGTCCTCGGTGGTCTAGGGCGTGGCAGTGGTCGTGGGGTGGACCGTGGACGGCGGTGAGGAGGCGCCTGCTTTCCTGGAGCGGCGGAGAGGGGCTAGTGGTCAGCTGCGGGCTGTGCACATTTGGCCGGCGAGCATGGCGTCGGGGTGGTGTTCCACTGCTGCTAGGGACTAGGGGATGGGTTGGTTTCGGCCTGGTTAGAGCTAGGAGGGACAGAGAGATTAAATGGGGTGCAAATGGGTGGCAATCCCCTATAGAAACAGTGAAGTGACTAGTGTGTTGGTTCTGTGCCCGCCAGGTGTTCGACCAAATGGTCGAAAGAATTCAAATTTGGAATTTTGAAATCAATTTTGGTGGAGTGGTTTGTCACATGCTTAAGCATATGTGGTTGCTAGGATTTGTCAAATGGAATTTATTTGGATGGTTTTTGAAATAGGGTGATCTATACATATGAACTAGATTCCATTTTCAAGTGTCATTTAAAATTAGAGTTTGAATGTTTTTGGCAGATCACAAAGTGGGCCTTGGTACATCTCTACTTGTACTAGCAAACGGTGCAAATATCCACCTTTGTTTCTGTTTGAAATTGAGTGCTAGGAATACCCAAAGTGGGCTAGTTGATTAAAATTGCAAAAGTGACCATTCCCTTTATTAATTGTATTTGATTTCGTTTTCTTTGGTTTTTTCTTGGGATTGATCTAGATGATGTGACATTCACCTTAGAACTATTTTACAACCATTTGAACAAACAATCATGGCATTTCAAAACAACTCCTATTTAATGCAACACTCATATGCAAGCTTAAATATTTTAAATGGAAAAGTTTTTGTTAACCCTAAATTGGGTGATTTGGATCTTAATATATTGGTTAAAGTTTTGGGATGTTACACTTAGTTACTAGATATTTCTGAGTTATTATTTCTGGTTCTTCTTTGTAAGAACTTCTTTCTCTCTCTTTAACCTAGAGTGTTCTCTAGATCTTATGTAAAGGGTCGAGTTGTAATCTATAGTCATGTCTTGGACCTGTGTGTTTCTGTTGTACCACTCTAAGGGATGTAATACTAGTGAATGGTGTTTCATTGGTGTTATGTCAATGACTATAGTGTACTACATCATGCAGTGGTATGCTGGGTCACCGCAGCTGGTATCAGAGCATATGCTTTGACCTTAGGGTTAAAACCCTTTTAGGAAGATCTGTAGGTTGGATAGTGACTATAGGAGCCATCTTATCTAAACCAAGACTCGTGATGAGTATCCACTTGAGGATAAATCTTGTCACACTTAAGTTGGATGTTCTTATCATCTTTCTTAAGGATTAGTTATATGTATTCTCTAGAGGATTGCCATTTTAGTATTGATCTAAATAGGTATAACACCACTAAGATATCTGTAGTAAGATAAAATATCAAAGAAGGTTATGATTAGGATTAGGATATCATGTGGAGTAGTATTAGTGATGGAGTCTATATTTAGAATCCATGGGAAGTAGTAGAATCTTATCACTAGTAGATACTACCATACCACTTAAGTTAGACCATCAGTGTATGTATAGATACAAATGGAAGTAAATCATGTGGCATCCACTTGATAATTCCATGTGATGGAGTATAATTTTGTAAATAATCATTAACAGTAAGCCAAGAAGAAGGGTTGTCATGGTGAGATTAGTTCTTTAATCATGATGACTAGGTAAATATGGACAAGTTCATGGTGAGAATAGCTCCGAGACCATGATAAGTCTGTAATTAGGACGAGTATTTGGTAACTAATCTAGTAATAACAGTAAGTAAAGAACAGTGTAGGTCTATGATAGAAGTCATATATATGATAACATTACAATAATTTTGGGATTAACGTAGTGAATTCAACTTTGTTAGTAGTTTTGAGAGATCATGTAAGGATAGTTTACGATAGAATGGAAATCTGGTAGTCTTTAGTAGTCCTAACAGAAAAGTAGGTGGTTAGTCAAAACCAAAGTGATACCACTTTTCTCAAAATTATCCTGTTGCAACTGAGCAATTTGGGTAGATATTGAGAAAAAGAAAAGTGTAACCTTAAGTGCTAAGTATCACGGTGTAAACCTATAATAGGAGGTGTCATATACTACACAACTAAGCCTGAATTATAGAGGTATTATACTCAACTATTATATTCCGGGCTTGGAATGATGTGTGTTATATGTACCACATTTGGATTTTTGGTTTTTCTTTCATCTTCTTGGTTGACTAGATCTGTGCATGAAGTTTGACTTGATGTGCAAATGCATGTTGCATCATCAAGTTATTACTTGATGTTATAGACCTAGATAGAAAAGGGAATTCGTGTAAGGGAGTGACGAGTTCCAAAGATCAAGTTGAAGACTTGCATGAAGAAGGAAGCTAAATATAAGGAGTATCAATACTATTTTGAAGGATGGATCAATCCCAACTTATTATTAGTTGGCAACAAGAAGGATTATTAGTGCAGAAAAGGTGTGGAGAAACATAAAAGAATGAATTTAAGTTCACTCAAGATAGGTGATGTTGCTCAGAAGCTAATGAAGTAGTTGTACCAAGTTCATGGAAGTATCATGAATTAGTGCAAAGAAGAAGTTTTGGAAGAAATGTGGTATTCAAGCTCTGACAACTCAGAGAGAATGCCAGTAAGAAGTCGAAAACCCGTAGGCTAATCCGTACACCTAGGAGGATCCACAGCTGGTATCCATAGTTGGTATCTGTAGCTGGTATCCTAGCGGTTTAGCTAATTAGGTCATCTTTGTGTAATCTTAAGAGTATAAAACTTGGCCTAAGTTAAGTTAGACCTAAGGAGTACAGAATTTAAGTGAAACGGCTTCCGAGACGCTTCGTGAAATAGGGATTACCAAAGCGAAAATGTCCAGAAGGTTAGAAGTAAGATAAATGATGTTGGAAGATTCATCTCGGAGATCCACAATTGTGCGGGTGTACCATAAATTCTTTCGTGAAACCTTATATAGGTAAGATTTAAGCTAGACAGAGACTAATACTTTAACTAGTGGGTATTATACATGAAGTTTAGAGACCATTAAGAAACCCCAAGGGGGAGAGTAAACAATAAACACTAAAGTATTGTTGACTAACTTTCTGACTAAAGGTTGGAGAAGTACAAAATTATGGTTGAGATTAAGCCTTATTCTCATAAGGTTATAAGAAATCATATGTATAAGAGTACTCTCTAGAGTATGTCCGGGTGAAAGATCGAAGTAGACATAACTGCTTAACTCGAGTAGACTAGTTATAAAGGGGAAACAGCTGTTAAGTTATCCTTTAGTGTAAAGAGAGTATTCCAAAATAAGTCCAGTGTAATAAGAAAGCCGGATTGGAATGGACTAAATGTGTCCTAAACCAATTCTAAATAGAAATATAGGGATGTAATCCAAGAAAATATAGTAAAAGAAGTCATAGGATAAATTTAGAAGTGATAATGTATATTGTCAAGGATGAAGAGGATTGAAGGAAAAAGATCTGGATATGGGATACCACAATTATTCCCAATTTGTGATCACAATGGAATTTGAGAAATGTGTGATCAATACAAGTCAACTCCTCATTCCGAAACGCAAGAGAGTACGAACTTCGGGGATGAAGTTTATTTTAAGGGGGAGAGTCTATAACGTCCAAGCATTAGAGCTTAGAAATAAGCTGAACACAGATGTGTGCATTGCATTCATGCATAGAAAATATGGATAATTTTCGCGCTTTTAAATAAAACTTGTCAAAATGATTGAAGCTTCTCTTAACTTGGTGGAACTGAAGTAGATCATCAAGTTGACTGCGATAAGTTTCAATATGACCTTTGCTAAAACCTTATCTTTGGGTAATATAATTTGATCTAAGGGTAGATCAAATGTAATAAAACTAAGTTATAACACACTATGCAACAAGGAGTACTTGATCTTCTAGAGATCATTACATGGTATTCCATACCACAACTCAAGGATGAATACTTAATATTCTAAAGATGATATTAAGATATTACCTACCATAAACTCTATATATCAAGCTAAGCTTATAACTTAAGTAAAAGAAACTCTATAACTAAATCTTGAAACACTTGTATGCCATAGTTATTCCTACCATGGGTATCATGGTAGTTCTTGAACATTTACTCTAATTACAAATAGAGTAGAAATGGAAGTCAAGCCAAGACCATCCATCACATACCCTTAGTGTCATGTTAATAGATGACAATCCTATTTGACCAAGTCCTAGTGTCTATGGATCATCAATATTGGGTGATCAATTCCTGATCTAGAACTTATTGACTCATAGCCTTTGACTTATTGTGTTGACCTTCCAAATACCTTAAGTAAGTTAATAAGAAGAAGTAACTAGTTATGGTTGAGTGTGCCATCATCAATGGGATGTGATCCTTAGTGGAGATCAAACCATCTGATGCTGGAGGAGTTAACTCACTCATGAGTTAACTAGAAGCAGTACCCAAAACTCAAGGGTTAAGCTAGTAATTGAGGAGCTATGAGAAAGCTAGTAGTGTTAGTACATTAGATAACAATCTTGTTAGGACAAGTGGATATAGACTTAGAATAAGCTTGCTTAACAAGATAAGTTTATAGAGAGACTAATACAAGTTTACTACTTAGTTGAGTATAGATCTTGATCAAACAATTAGAAGCCTAAGCTTTGTATGATCAAAGGATGGTGGTCATTATTCTCAAGTCACTTGATAATAGATGATTAGGTGTTGAAGAAGAGTTATGAATATACCAAGTTAGGCCAGTCCTAGTAAGCCATATCATCTAGCTTGATCATTAGAAGTCAAGCTAGAGTATGATGAATAACATAAGTTGTAGGAGTAGTTGGAAGTATAATAGATTAACCAAGTTAATATAAGGACAACTGGTATTATGGGAGTAGTACTATACCTATTTCAAAGGATTGATATCCTTTGTATGTATAGTAAGGATTGTAGTCTTGCAAACCTTGGAAGTAGTTGCAAGATGAAGTTAAGGAAGTTAATAGATGGAGTTAGTAGTAGCTACATTGATAGGTGCATCAATGGTAGTTAATTAAGAGAAGTTATATACTAGGAGGAAGGATAGAGTATTGTTGAAGTGACATGACCATGTCATCATATGGTGATGAATATGGTGGAGTCAGATGATTGTCTTATTCAGGAAGATGTGATCTTTGTGAATAAGATAAGAGAGATTTATAGAGTATATTTAGGAAAGGAATTCCTTATCTCAAGATATCCTTAGTGAGGTATTAAGGTAAGGATTCTTTAGAAGCCTTAACCAAGCATATATCAAGCCATGACAAGACCCATGTCTACTGTATTATTCAAGACCCTAGGATCAAATGGATAGTAAAACCATTTCCTATTCCTAGGTAACTATTGAACAACACCTCTTGGACAACTCAAGCTTCCAAGAGGTAATTAGAGAACCAAGTGAGTGTTTGAGAAACCTTGTCCAGTTGATTGTCTTAAACTCTAATAGGAACCTAGAGTGATAGAATTATCATGATCACATTAATAAGTAGTTCCAATATCTCACTATATGTGGAGATATTAAACCACTCATGGATTTATAAGTAGTATCCCTTAACTTTGATCCTTGTCCATATCTATAATTGAATATGAGTTATTAAATCCTTTATGAAGATAAGTTGGAACAAGATTCTATATACATGAATACGCATCTCAAACTAGTACCATTTAGATTATCAAGTGAAGCTAGAATAATTTCTATAAGATCTTATAGGAAGAAAATCCCTAAAACCCTAATCATTATTAATACTTCCTAATGAAAAGGACTTTTCATATATTTATGAATATATTTTGTTGCCCAATAAAAAAATTAAGAGAAGATGATTATAAATTCTACAAACAATAATATTCATGACTTATAAAGTTTCTGCACATTTTAAATCTTTGTAGAAATCGAATTAGAAGGAATTTATAAATAAAAAGGAAAACGGAAAACATAAAATAGGAAAAGCTTAAGAAAAAGGAAAAGGCAGCACAGAAGAATCGGCCACGGCCCATTCCCTACTTCTAGCTCACGAGCGGTAGCAGTAATTTTCCGCTCACTTTGTAAAAGCCCAGTACCAGCCCATCTAGCTCTCACTCTCTGACTGACCGTTGGGACTGAAGAAGGACCGCGGGTTGAGCCAGAGTTTTGGTCAGGGGGTTTCGTGCAAAATGGCCGTCGTCGTCACCGATACGCACACAAACTGCTCGCTGGCCGGAGCTCCGCCGTCCGCCGCCGCGCCGTGACGTAGGTTTCGTCTAGATTCATGCCACCAATGCCTGGAGGGGATAATAAGGCCACCGCGATGCCCTGTCCATCCTCATCCTCAATTCCTCTCTTCCATTTCCTCTCTATGCCGCGAGGAGCAGAAACTACCTCACTGGAGTTCATCGTCTCTGACCACCAGAGCTCCAACGGAGGGCACTCCCATGCTCGCCGCACTCTTCTTGTTCCTCCTAGCTAGGACACGGTCGCCAGAGGGCCCCCAATCAAGCCAATCGACACCTCTGTCCGCCGCTCGCCGTCGACCATGGCGACATCGTCCGAGTTCGCCTCTCCTCACCGTCGCCTCTACAAGCTTCTAGGTGAGCTCCTGTTTCCGATGATCCTCTCCGATTAGACCCTAGACTTCTGTAGTACTGCCTCCACGAGCACCCGACACCGCCGCCGTTTTCTGCTGTCGATAGCCAGTTTCCGATGACCAGATCGTAGCGGCGCACACACAGCTAGGCTCGCCGTCATATCCTATTTCCAACGCACCACTCTACAACCGCGCATCCACTCAGAATCGCCGCTGGTGACCTCGATCTGGTGGTGGAGGCCGTCGCTGATGTCACCACGACGTCATGCCGACGTTATCCCTGCCACCTCAGCGTAGTTTGACCTGGTCGTTGCTCACGTATCAGCCAACATGGTTCAGGCCCCACCTGTCCGTGACCCTAGGTAGGTGTAGGTGTGGTATAAAAAGTATCTTCTGTTTAAATTCAATTAAAAGTATTTTCGAGGAATTTATCAAAATAGTTAAATCTTAAAAATTGAATATCTTTTATTCTATAACTTAGAAAATATGTATTTTATGTCAAAATGTTTAGAAAAATAAAATCTATAATATAAACCTATTACTATAATTACCTTTCAACTTAAATAAATCATTAATATTTATTAGTAAATAATCTATTAGGAATAAATCTTAATAAATAAATTCTATTACTTAAAATTCATAAAAATAAATATAAAATATCAAAAATCTTAGAAAAACAAAATAAAGACTTATAATTTTTTTCTATCACTTAACTAATGTTTATTATTTATTAAGTATTTATAAAGTGATAAAATTTATAAAAATCATATCTTATTATTTAAAAATCACAAAAATACTTATAATATACCAAAATGATCACAAAAATAAATTCTACACATTACAAATGTCAACTCTTCCTTTTGAAGTAAAATAAAATATAAAGGTATACCAAATCTTATTTTAACTCTTTTCTTTTATTTTAATTCATTAAAAATATATAAATACTTACTATTACCTTTTGCATTATTTGTTTAAAGTTTAAAAGTGTAATAATAAATGCAAGCTATGTTTAAATGAAGTTAAGATAGGTTTAACCCATTCAACTTGTACTCACTAAAACTAACATTTAAAATTTAGTAAGTCTTACTCTCCAAAAATATTTTATCAAGTATAAGATCAACTAAAATGGTATATTGTTTATCACCAGAAGCCTATGCACTTGTAACATCACGAAACTTTTATTTACTAATTCCTTCACCATTTTCAGAAAATCAGTCAAAGATTTAAACCAAACTCCAAAGTAATTGAAGTAATACCTATTATTTACTTATTAAGTATAACCATTGATTTTGAAATAGAAAGGTAAATGCATCCACTTATACTATGACTGTTTAATGTAGTAATGTTTTCCTTTTTAATAAGCTTAGCTAATAAGAAAACCTTAAAGTGTTAGCCTTAATTTAAATACTTTTTACTTTGTAAAATAATGTTTTCCTCAAGACTTATTCTTTTAAGCAACATTAAAAGTAAACCTTGAACACTTCTTCAAAAGCTCTACTTGATTCTTATTCTTGTTTAAGAAATATTCTAGATACCATGATCCATTTGAATGCTTTAGTATTGCATATTACTTGTTGTATTAACTTATTGTTTCACACACACCCTCACAAGCCTTAATAAGAAGCACAAGTGTGAAGCTGATATAAAAGTGTAACACATTCCAAAGAACTCATCACAAATTCTAAACCCTAGATTAGATACGACTATTCCGGGGATTCGCGTTTCTCAAATTGCATTACATTACCTATGCATCGTTGCATCTTGCTTCTTTAAAAATTAGTCCTTACCGGACCAATGATGCTGTTTACAGAATTTAGATCTTCTATTGTCCTGAAGACCGTGAGTGCATAATCATGCAATCACAAAAGGCAAGTTCACAACTTGCTCATGTCCTTTGATTATTTTATATGCTTGTAACTCAACAGTGTCATCACCTACATTTCAAAAAGGTCAAAAACACTATTTTCACAATTAACTGGAAATATCGGTTACTGATCCAGGGTGATCAGCTAATCTATCATAACTGGCAATGGAAACGCCATTGTGAAGTAATGTATCATCTAGGACTTAACAACCAATTTCGTCAGTGATTCTAGCGCCCTATATTACGCGTTAACCATGAGATTTGGAATGGGACGGAGAAGTCAGCTGTATCTTCTTCCTTTCATATGGAGGCAAGATGACCTTATCGTGACGCTGTGATTTCTTGTGTGGATCCAGCATATGGGTGGGAACCCTTAGGCCCCACGATTTTGGTGTCTATATTATCTATGAGTGGATGCCAGAGATATAGTCAGACCTTTATGGAGCTTGCCAGGGTCATCACCAGCTCATAGAGTCTTTGAGAATTCATCAGGATTATAGCTTGCCCTAAATTGGGGGCTTAACAGAGATGGAGCTCGGCCCGGAGGATCGTGCAGACATATGGGGTCGCGGAGAGGGCAGTGATTGGCTTGGATCTTAGACTGGGCCCCACACCAAGGAAGTGTGGACGAGAATGCAACTCGGATGTGCAACAAAGCTAAGGTCTCTTGTGGGAAAAGTGACGCACCTCTGCAGAGTGTAAGAATTGTGACATGTTACTCCCTGTTCCGGGAATGAGCTACGAACGCGGCAGGAAAGGAACTCCATGAAGTTCTGGTCAACCTGTGAAAGCTGTCGGACATAGTTTTTAGAATAAAAGCAAACCTTGAAGAAATATTTACGAAAACCTGCATTGCCTACGACCTATGGTCTGTGGCTGTAGAGATAGTGCATTATACACTCCTTTTTAGTGAACTTGCTGAGTACGCTCGTACTCAACCGTACCTTCTTAACCCTTGCTAGGTTCTAAGTCATTGAAGACGACGTCAACATCTATTTCTGCTCAAGAAACCATCATCGACAACTCAAGTCCTTCAATAAAGTCAATGAAGTCAACATATACATCAGCTGAAGTGAAGATAAAGTGTCAGTTTAGATAGGAGTAGATTCTCTAGCCATAAAACCTATTTTTGTAGAGCATTGCAATAGCAGCAATGGCAAGCCAAATAGTTTAGATGCTAGTCTTAGTTACTAGATATTTCTGAGTTATTATTTCTGGTTCTTCTTTGTAAGAAGTTATTTCTCTCTCTTTAACCTAGAGTGTTCTCTGGATCTTATGTAAAGAGTCGAGTTGTAATCTATAGTCATGTCTTGGACCTGCTGTGTTTCTGTTGTACCACTCTAAGGGATGTAATACTAGTGAACGGTGTTTCATTGGTGTTATGTCAACGACTATAGTGTACTACATCATGAAGTGGTATACTGGGTCACCGCAATTAATTTCTTGCTAGTCATTACAAGAGGAGAGTGATTGATGAAAGAAAATCCGCAGATCTTTCTTCTAATGATGCAAGTGATTGCCTCGTCAATTTGGACAAAGTCTGATAAAGCCTCAGAAAAGGGGATCTGGGGAATAAAAATATTCAGATTCAGAACAATTGTCTGGTAAAAAAAATTCATACACCGACTGCGGAGTGTCTACCACTTTCCATGGTCTCGTTAGATTCCTTGATTCCACCTTGCTAACAGAGATATGGGAGACGAGGGGCATAATCGTACAAGATGCTAGACTCAACGCAGCTAGCTGATGAGTAACTACTATCAGACAACCTATGTGCGAGACCTAGCTGATGCGGTACTACCTCCTGCCCGTTTGGAGTTACAAGAGCTTGGACTCAACTCAGCCAACTGATGAGAAACTACCGTTAGACAACATGTGTGCGAGACCTAGCTAATGCGGTGTGGCCTCGAGATGGACTATCTACGTGTTACTAGGGTAGCAAATTAGCAGGCAGAGTTATTTTCCGTTTCAAATAAAATATTATGTATATTATTTGGAGGTTCAAGTTTAACATAAAATAGTGGAAATTCTCACAGGAGGTTCTTGGTTCAATAATGCCACACCATAGTACAATATAGTATCAATGTTTTCTGTTTAAAAGGAGTCTATGTCCTAAATAAGAAGGTTTTGTATTCCTATACAGTACCTACTATATTGGAAAATTTTGAATGTCCATAATTCGGGAAATTGCATTATACCTAGAGTGGATGATCGAATGGGTGTTGCGCATCTGCACACTCATTCCTCCTAACGGTTTATCCGACCCTAGGGAGGAGAATGTCTTAGAGGAGTGGGGATGTGGTGATGAGGCGGCACATGTCTTTGTTGGCGCCTGCGCACGTGTACTGAGTGTGATGGCTAAAGCGGTGGGAAGACGTGGCAGTGTAGACATGTCCGATCGAGAAGAACATTTTTGTCTCCCGTTGCAATGCACGGACACTTGTGCTAGTCTATATCTATATTATTAAAAAGATTACGCTCGTCAGCTACAAATTTCCGTCCATCATGTTTTGATGATTTTGCCCCTCAAAGTTTGGAGTTTTTACCAGTAGTGCAACCACCAAGTCAATCAGCGTGGCTAGCCCTCATCCCGCTGATACATTGCAAATGTATCTATAATTTTTGATGTTCCATGCTTGGTTTTATCCACTTTTTTGTGTTTTGTTCCAACTTTGGAGTACTTTTCATATGATTTCTTGGACTAACCTATTAACAAGAGCCACAGTGCCAGCTGCCTGTTTTCTGTTGTTTTTGGTTCCAGGAAAGTCAAAAAATGAATATTCTCGGAATTGGACAGGACAAAAGCCAAAGTGCCTATTTTTCCGGAAGGGATCAAGTGCCAAAATACGAGACGGAGAAGGGCTAGGGGCCGGCCACACCACCTGGCCGCGCGGCCAGGCTGGGCCCATGCCAGGGGGTGGTGTGGTGGCTCCCGGCACCCCCTCGGCATCTCCTTCCGCCTATAAGTTGCCCTCAGGACGAAAACCCTAAGTACCCGATCAAAAATCCACGAAAGAGTCTGTAGCCGCCGTCATCTCCATCCCTAGATCGGGAGGGATCCGAAGCTCTTCCCGGCACCCTGCCGGAGAGGGGAATTCACCATAGAGGCCTTCTTCATCACCATGCAAGCCTCCGGTGTGATGCGTGAGTAGTTCATCCTTGGACTACGGATCCATGTAGTAGCTAGATGGCTGGTTTCTCCTCCTTTGTGCTTTCATGTTTAGATCTTGTGAGCTGTGTTCATGATCAAGATCATCTATATGTAATTCATACATGTTGTTTTTGCGGGGATTCGATGGATAATGAGATGCTATTTCAGATTGATTATTGATTCTATCATGTCTTTGTTATTTGAGATCTTACATGTTTTCCGTTGTTAGTAGCTATCTTGTCCAAGTAGATGCTAGCAACTCCAAGAGTTAGTATTTATGCTCGATAGTGGGTTCATGCCTCTGGTAATCTGGGGAAGTGACAGAAATCTCTAAGGTACTAGATGTTCTATTGCTACTAGGGAGAAAACAACAATCCTTTGTTCATAGAACAATCGTATTGTTTACTTTACACGCAGTTCGTAAAGCAATAATCTGTTGCTTGCAACTTAATACTGGAGGGGGTTCGGATGATAACCTGAAGGTGGATTATTAGTCATAGATGCAGTTGGATGGCGGTCTATGTATTATGTTGTAATGCCCAATCAAGTCTCAGAGGAGTCAAGATGATTAGTATATGCATGTATTGCTTTCTCGGTGTTTGTCAATTGCCCCGCTGTAATTTGTTCACCCAGCATGTTATCTATCTAAGGAGAGCCACCTCTAGTGAACTATGGATCCCGGTCCTTTTACTTTACATACAATCTACAATCTTTTACTGCTTTGTGTTTACTTTCTGCAAACTTTTACTTCTTTCCATTCGATACGTTTAATCTTTTG
Organism: Avena sativa; assembly: GCA_916181665.1. Classification (NCBI taxonomy): domain Eukaryota; kingdom Viridiplantae; phylum Streptophyta; class Magnoliopsida; order Poales; family Poaceae; genus Avena; species Avena sativa. Next base: position 204,151,223 of record OV702290.1, read on the forward strand.
TTTTTCGCAAAACATGGTGAGATTGACAACCTCATTGCAAGTTGGGGACAAAGTTCTGTGGTTGTGGTGTGCAGGTCTCCACGTTGCTACTAGCACCGGTAGTGCGCCCTGCCAAAGCTCAGCTAGTAACACCTTTGGGGTGTTTCCTTGCTCCTACTGGTTCGATTAAACCTTGGTTTCATAACTGAGGGAAAACTTGCTGCTATATTCATCGTACCTTCCTCTTGGGGTTCCCAACGAGCTCTACGTCGAAAGTCGAGCGCATCAAGATTTTCTGGCGCCGTTGCCGGGGAGTCAAGGACATCTTCACAAGGGAGTCCCTCATAACCAATCTCTTTACTTTGTTGTTTTTGTTTTGCTTAGTTTGTTTTTGCTTTGTTTGCTTGTTTTGTTCTTCAAAAACACAAAAAAATTAGTTCTACTTGTTTGCTTTCTTATTTGAAAAACACAAAAAATTAAGTCTCCTTTAGTTGTCACCTCTTCCTTAGCTCACCATGTTGATCCCTACATTCACCCTGAAAGACCTTCCAATTGGTAGTGGTTCTATAATTGGGAAAGATAACATTGAAGAATTCTTTAATCATGTTAGTAAGCATAAGATACCGAGGATAGATCCCTTGTAGAACTTGCTCCAAACTATGAGATTGCTGCAGCTTCTTTAATCCACATGTTAGAAGCTAGGTTTGTTAACCTCAACCCCTTAATGCAAGTAATGTTTCTTAAGCTTAAAGAAATTGAAGACCCTGAAAGGGATTTTATTCTACAAACTTTGTTTAAGGAGTTCTATGATGTTGCCAAAGAAGCTAGAAAAGTTTTTGAATGTTTCAATATGCTAGGATCATGTGTAGATGTGGTTGGTATACGAGAAAAGATGAACAAAACCGAATCTAATGGGGAGGAACCTAAGATACCAATACCCTTCAAACTAGTAGCAATACATGATGCCATAGAAAAGAATCATGATTGGATTGTTCCTGCAAACCCTTTTGATGAGAATAGTGAACCTAAGAGCATTGAGAGAGGATCCTATAGAACTTACTTGGATGATATACCTTGCCTTGTTGAAAATATTTCTGGTATTGATCTTAATGCTTCTTCATTTGAGAACACTTGATTCTTTCTTTGCTTCTTATGCCTAACTTAAAGGCGTTAAAGAAAAGTACTTGTTGGGAGATAACCCAAGAGTTTTAGACGAGTCTTGGAAGTTATTACCTCTGTAATAACCTCTCCTTATCCTTTTTATTTGCTTTTTGTGCCAAGAGTAACCTCTAATGAGAGTGAAGTAATGATTGGGAAAGTTGCTGTCCCGAAACAGATTTTTATGCTTCACCGTAAAAATTCCTGAGAGAGCTCTGTATGTCGGATTGAGCTGTAATGTTTTGAGCTTCTGACCCAGGTTGTTATATAACTTTCTTTAGTTCAACACTTTTTTATTTGAGCAACAGAAGGTCTTCGAAAAAATTCGTCTTTACCTGCTGGTCTGTTTTGACAGATTTCTGCTATTTTCTGCATTTGCTTCTTGTTAGTTCCTTCTTGAGTTCTTTTGGGGAATTGAGCTTTTTGAGGGAAGTGCTACAGTATCTAGTGTTCTAATGGAATTTTATTTGGTGTTAGAACTGAACCTTGAGACTTATTTATCTTAAGTGCACTAATGTTGCTAATGAGATTGTGTGAAGTTTTGTATGAAGGAAAAATTTCAGGTGTATGGAAGGAACGAGTAATGAGATAAAGGATGGACTAAAGCTCAACCTTGGGGATGCCACGCGTGTCACCCCAAGAAATATCCAAGAAGTACAAGCGTCAAAGCTTGGGGATGCCCATGGCATCCCCCTTCTTCATCAATAAAAATTTCAGGTTTCTTTCAAACGCTTCATTTTTATTGTTTCATGCACAGTTGTATTTTTCTTGGAGCATCTTCTTTTTTGTTTTTGTTTTGGTTTTTAGTTTGCTTGGTTTGCTGAGTTTTTTGAATAAGTTGGTTGGACCCCCTCTTTCACACTTTGGTTTGGTTTGGAAAAGAGTAGGAAAGTTCATACTTATGTGGTAAAAAGAGCTCGTTTTTGACTGTGGCCTATGCTTTGTCATGCCATGCTTGATATTGTTTTGGATTTATGCTTAGTATTCTTTGCTGTAGCATGACTTGTTATAAACAATTGAGATTGCTTAATGTGCCTTGGATGAATCATGCGTTGTTTTAGCATCTTAAAGCATAGTATAGTGGTATTCTCCTTTGATGCTTTATTTGGGTTGACTTGGCACATGCTCACACCATGTTATGACTATCTCAAGTCACCATAGCCTTTATGATCCTTTGGTTTTCAACTTGTAGTATCACTTTATGCTTTGATCAATGATGTTTTGTCGCTCTACATGATTATGGCCATTATTGCTCTCTTAGTTTGTCGCTCCTAGTCTTTTTCTAGCCTCCGTAACCAAGTATGAGTTCCACTCATGCATCCAACTCCCTAAACCAAGTTATTCCAAAGAGTCCACCATACCTACCTACTAGCTTATGCTATTCCAAGTATATTCATGCTTTTGTTTACCTTCCAAATTAAACTTGTTATGAAAAAACTAGTGATTAAGGCTCTCACGAACTTGATGGCACACTTTACTTTTCTTGCCCTTAATAAACTTGAACCATTGTGTCATCTATGTTGTATATGCTTGCACTTATTTGTTGGGAATTAGCAGAACCATGCTTTCATGGGAACACTTTCAACATTGCACGGGTACTTGTACCTAGTTGATATCATGCTCTTTTGTATATGGAAGTCGTCGGTGTGAAATGAAAGGGGAGCTTGTAAGTCCATGGAGTTATGTATATGTGTTAGAGAAACGCCTGGGCCGCTGGTCTAATCCATGCTGACATGGTGGAAACCTGCAGCGTAACCATAATGAGCTGTCTATGAAGCATTCTTCTTATAAAAAAAAGAGTCCTATATTGAGAAAAAAGAGATACTATGAAAAGAGGAAAGAGAGAAAAAAAAGAACCATATTCCCATGGTAAATAAGAAGAATGCTGAGATGCTCCTTGTCTGCTTGCCTTGTCATTTTGATATGGGGATTCTTCCGTGTCATCGGGCAAGGGGTACCCCGTTGGCGGTTCTCAATGATACACATGTACTTACGATGACAAGAACTTACCGGTGACTAAACTTGAGTAGCATGAGGAGCGGCCCTCGTATACAAGGGACATGAGATTTTTAACTTATACTTCGTCAAGCATGTACACCATAGTTTGTTCACTTTAACCTTAATCACTTCAAGATGCTTATGATAGGGGCAATGAGAGCTGAAAGCTATTAAGTACCATAATTTTTGGAAGCTCTTTATGAGACTTGAATCCCTACTTCCTTTTACAAAAGGCCTTTCTTCCACCATTATATTGAATTTCCACCTTCTATCTTTATGCACCTACTTTGAGAGCATAGTGGCCATTCTTAGTTCTATGTGCATTGTCCCAAGGCTAGTTGATTGATGCATACTTTGATATTGCTTGTTTTGAACTATTGTATCTAGTCACTCTTATGAACTTTGAAGGTGTCCTATGCATTTATATTTGCTACTCTATTGAGGGACAAGCTGAATACTATTATGCTATGTTTTCTACTACATGGATCTAAACATGAAAGCACAAAGGAGGAGAAACCAGCCATCTAGCTACTACATGGATCCGTAGTCCAAGGATGAACTACTCACGCATCACACCGGAGGCTTGCATGGTGATGAAGAAGGCCTCTAGGGTGAATTCCCCTCTCCGGCAGGGTGCCGGGAAGAGCTTCAGATCCCTCCCGATCTAGGGATGGAGATGACGGCGGCTACAGACTCTTTCGTGGATTTTTGATCGGGTACTTAGGGTTTTCGTCCTGAGGGCAACTTATAGGCGGAAGGAGAGGCCGAGGGGGTGCCGGGAGCCACCACACCACCCCCTGGCATGGGCCCAGCCTGGCCGCGCGGCCAGGTGGTGTGGCCGGCCCCTGGCCCTTCTCCGTCTCGTATTCTGGCACTTGATCCCTTCCGGAAAAATAGGCACTTTCGCTTTTGTCCCGTCCAATTCCGAGAATATTCATTTTCTGACTTTCCTGGAACCAAAAACAGCAGAAAACAGGCAGCTGGCACTGTGGCTCTTGTTAATAGGTTAGTCCAAGAAATCATATGAAAAGTACTCCAAAGTTGGAACAAAACTCAAGAAAGTGGATAAAACCAAGCATGGAACATCAAAAATTATAGATACATTTGCAATGTATCAACATCCCCAAGCTTAACTCCTGCTCGTCCTCGAGTAGGTAAGTGATAAAAAGAAATAATTTTTGAGGTGACATGCACCATCAAAGACTTGATCAAAGTATTTGCAAAACATTCAAGGCTGGGATCATAGTACTTCAATCATAACATGAAAGACAAAGTTCTAGCAATAAGCAAAGAAACTATGATGCAACTTGAAAAGGCACAAACAAAAGATTCATGAATAACATGCTTTGCAAGACGTTTATTTGTTTCACATAAAGAAAACATAGCATAATAGTATTCAGCTTGTCCCTCAATAGAGTAGCAAATATAAATGCATAGGACACCTTCAAAGTTCATAAGAGTGACTAGATACAATAGTTCAAAACAAGCAATATCAAAGTATGCATCAATCAACTAGCCTTGGGACAATGCACATAGAACTAAGCTGCCGGAGAGGGGAATTCACCCTAGAGGCCTTCTTCATCACCATGCAAGCCTCCGGTGTGATGCGTGAGTAGTTCATCCTTGGACTACGGATCCATGTAGTAGCTAGATGGCTGGTTTCTCCTCCTTTGTGCTTTCATGTTTAGATCTTGTGAGCTCCGTTCATGATCAAGATCATCTATTTGTAATTCATACATGTTGTGTTTGCGGGGATACGATGGATATTGAGATGCTATTTAAGATTGATTATTGATTCTATCATGTCTTTGTTATTTGAGATCTTGCATGCTTTCCGTTTTTAGTAGCTATCTTGGCCAAGTAGATGCTAGCAACTCCAAGAGTTAGTATTTATGCTCGATAGTGGGTTCATGTCTCTGGTAATCTGGGGAAGTGACAGAAATCTCTAAGGTACTAGATGTGCTGTTGCTACTAGGGAGAAAACAACAATCCTTTGTTCATAGAACAATCGTATTGTTTACTTTACACGCAGTTCGTAAAGCAATAATATGTTTCTTGCAACTTAATACTGGAGGGGGTTCGGATGATAACCTGAAGGTGGATTATTAGTCATAGATGCAGTTGGATGGCGGTCTATGTATTATGTTGTAATGCCCAATCAAGTCTCAGAGGAGTCAAGATGATTAGTATATGCATGTATTGCTTTCTCGGTGTTTGTCAATTGCCCCGTTGTAATTTGTTCACCCAGCATGTTATCTATCTAAGGAGAGCCACCTCTAGTGAACTATGGATCCCGATCCTTTTACTTTACATACAATCTACAATCTTTTACTGCTTTGTGTTTACTTTCTGCAAACTTTTTCTTCTTTCATTCGATACGTTTAATCTTTTGTTTTCCGCAAAACACGGTGAGATTGACAACCTCATCGCAAGTTGGGGACAAAGTTCTGTGGTTGTGTTGTGCAGGTCTCCACATTGCTACTAGCCCCGGTAGTGCGCCCTGCCAAAGCTCAGCTAGTAACACCTTTGGGGTGTTTCCTTGCTCCTACTGGTTCGATTAAACCTTGGTTTCATAACTGAGGGAAAGCTTGCTGCTATATTCATCGTACCTTCCTCTTGGGGTTCCCAACGAGCTCTACGTCGAAAGTCGAGCGCATCACCCGCGATCCCCTTCTGCCTCCTGTCTACCGCCGACCCTGCTAGCGCGCGCCGCCGCCATGTCCTCTAGTAACTCTCTCTGCTCTCTATCTACCCTAGCTACGACCATCGCTGTCCATGGCTGCGCCGGAAGCTCCTATGTGCCTCGCGTAACCCGCTTTCAGGGTGCAGCTCTTCCCCTGCTACGCGCGCGCGAACTCAGTCCCGACGCTGTGCACCTCCATGCGACAGGCCACCGCTTCTGCCTCACCTATCACGATGTCAAGGACGCCCCATTGACCCCCGAGCTCTTTCACTTCACTGTCCTCGCCATTCTACTACAGCGTCGCCTCAACACGGAGCTCGCCCGTGGTGCCCTACTACAGGTCCGCTTCCGTTCCCCAACGGCCGCTCTGCGAGGAACAGGATGGGGATTCGGATCGAGACGAGCGAAATTCAGACCGATGTTGGTAGAAATTTCAGAGTGTTATGGAGGTAGTCTGAACAACAAGTCCATGGCCACAACACCACCGCTAATTACGAAGATGTTGGTTAATTTCACAGTCGATTTTTTATTTGTTTGTGGTTGTGATTCCTGGTTACTCTTCTGATTTTTTTGCGGCTGGACATGGTAAATGAATCAGTTTGTTGGCTGCATTTTTGGTACTAAATTTGGATCGTGGTCCAGATTGATAGAGAAATTGCACATAATTTGGCATTGATTTTGCTTCCGACAGTCTATCACTTTCTATTCACCAATAGCTTGTTAGCTTAGTGCAGGTGGTGGCTCCAGGTCATCGTGGATATCGTTGCCGTCTCCTGTGCATGCGAGGTCCATAATCCATCGTTGATATCAACACCTCCCAATATCAATTTTATTCAACACCTCTCGATGATCTGGTTGGTGCGATTGAGAAGGTGGATAACAGGGGGTCCGGTGTCCACCGCCGCCTTCACCACTCGGTCCCAGATTTTCGTCAGTGAAATCCATCTATTCTTCCTCGGTGAACTATCTACTTGGGAAAGGTCGGTCAGCCATTAATATCAGTTTAACTTCTGAAATTTTAACACTATTATTATTTTGTCAGAATGATGTTTGTAGATTGCATTAGGTACAAATAAGCTCGATGAGTGTTGATTTTGTGATGACTTGATCTTGCAGCGTGCTGTGTTCAGTGTTCATGATCATGGGGATCTACCTTGTATTGTGGGGAAGAGGGAGGAAGAAGGTGTTGTTGCTGACGCTATAGGCAGCAAGTGGTCATGGAGAATGGAGAGCAGCTGAATGGAGTGTGAACATGATTTGTACATGGATTCATAGTAGACAGGTTGGGGATGCACGAGAGGAGCTGAGACAATGTTGATTTGCTCCCTACGATGTCTTCTATGATCTCAAGCACGTACTTCACACTGACTCCAATAAATTGTCTAATGTCTATGTTTTCACCAAAGAAGTAGAACTTCCATGCTTTATTTTTAACCCTCTGTATAGTGATGTTGTAAAGATGACAAAATTTTCGATTGAAAGCATGCAGTGGACAGACAATTGTGTCTTTCTCCTTTTTGTACTCCTTTAAAGTTAGGGAAATTTATGGAGTAGTATACATTTAGGAAATTATTTAAATATATCCTTATCTTACTTGCCAAGTACTTCTTTAAAGTTTCATGTAATACCGTGCTTTGTAATGAACTAGTGACAGGGGTTCATGCAACCTGTGGTCACTTTCTAACTACAATGCGAACCATTCATTCAATTATCACTTCTTAAAGTTAAATTCTTACAATGGGTGTTGCCACAATTTTGTTTTTTGAGGGATCTGTGTTGCCACTATGAAACTGGTATAGCTATGGTAGTGCCTCTTTAATTTTGTATACGGTCATCTAAATCCTTGATTGTGAGCTGAGCAGGTGAGGTCCGCCCATAGTGGAGTAGCCCTACACGGTGAAGACGATCCCAACTCCCCATCCCGACAAAAAAGATATGTAGATAGTTTACAAAAGTAAAGAAGAAAAATCTACCAAACTTAGGAGATCATGTAGAATATGCGAGCTTAGCATGAATGCACGAGATCATCTTTGGCTAGAATAGTACTAGAAATGATGAAAAAAGCATGTGCACATATTCGCCAACATCTTAACCAAAGCATAATCTAAACAACCTCTTAATCACATATACATCAAACATACCACAACCCCAATAATGTCTAACAATCTCGATGACACGTGATGTTTACCATTTTTTATTGAAGTGTTCAACTAAAATTGCATACAATAGACCATGTTCCGATAGTTAGAGGACAAATACCAAGTGAGATGGTGTGAGCTAGAGGGTGTTGGATCCTCGTCGAACCAATGCCCCCAAAATATGATGGTTCATATTATTTACTATTTTTCTGGTTCCGCAGCAACACACGGGAATTTCATCTACAAGTACAGTTAATTAATTGGTTCGATGTACTTCCTCCGATCCAAATTAATTGACTTGTTTTGTCTAGATTTGGATATATCTAGCATTAAGATAGGTCTAAATACATTCAAATCTAGACAAATCTGAGTCAAATAATTTGAATCGGAGGGAGTGAGTATAAATCATGGTAGGTGTCTCATCAGTTGTGACATTAACTTTTTGATTAATAGGGATGGTTTTTGATCAGAGGGAGCAAGTATAAATCATGGTAGATGTCTCATCAGTTGTGACATTAAATTTTAGATTAATAGGATGGTTTTTTCTGAAGAATTATACAAGCATGTGGTGACATTATGGCAGCAAAATCTGCAGCTGATTTTCTTGACATTGATCAGAAGTAAAATTTGCGGACGACAGAATCGAACAAGCCACCTGCAACTCCGAAGCAGAGCTTGATGAGGACCCAGCTCAACCACAGACAAAGGTTTTAGCATTGGTTTCATTGAAGCAACGGTTGGATTAACGGCTAAGAGTTGAGAGGTTAGTGTGAGCTGAGCACCTGAGTCCGCCCACAGTGGAGTATCCCTACATGGTGCAAACGATCCCAACACCTCGTCCCGACAAAAAAAATATAGACAGTTTACAAAAGTAAAAAAGAAAAATCTACCAAACTTAGGAGATCATGTAGAATATGCAAGCTTAATAAGAATGCATGGGATCAGCTTTGGCTAGAGTAGTACTATAAATAATGAAAGAAGCATGTGCACATATTCACCAACATCTTAACCCAAGCATAATCTAAACAACCTCTTAACCACATAGACAACAAACATACCACAACCCCAATAATGTCTAACAATCTCGATGACATGGATTGTTTATCATTTTTTATTGAAGTGTTCAACTAAAATTGCATACAATAAAAAACCATGTTCTGATAGTTAGAGGACAAACACTAAGTGAAATGGCGTGAGCTAGAGGGTGTTGGATCCTTATCGAACCAATGCCCCCAAAATATGATGGTTCATATTATTTACTATTTTTTTGGTTCCGTAGCAACGCACGGGCATTCAACTAGTTGATATAGTTTCATTAGAAAATTGATGGAAAACCGAAATCGTTTTTGACTCACAGGTGCATTTGCAACCATTATGAGAAAACATATTTTAAAATGTCAAAAATCGGAAAAAAGTCTACATGCACATTCAAACATTTTATGTTGGTTCATAAGTTTTCAGGATGAAAGAACATTCTACGTGTCCTGTGCAAAAAAGACAGCAGAATAGCCACCTCCAAAAATAAGGAAAACCAGGTAATTTGTTTTTGGCACGGGGGATCAGTTCTCAAGGATCGGGAACTTCATTGATTATCGTCGGTGGAACTATGTCGTCCAAAGGCCTTAGGAAAACACAACAACGTAGGCTAGTTACAGTGGGACTAACTTAGCTAGTAACATGCATGTTCATGTAATGCCAACTAAACAAATTAGTGATATAGCATGATAATTAATGAAGAAAGAGGGAGGTAGTAACTTAGCTAGTTACCATAACATCACACATACCGAGACAATATGAGTCTACAACCTAATTAATTAGACCTTCTATGACACCACACACATGTTATTGCCAACTATAAAGGTGGTAATATGGACTAGTAATATGAGCATGTTACTAGTCTAAGTTATTTAACACTATGACTAGCCAGAAGGGTCCTCATGAAAATAGAACAAACAATCCCTTACGTTTTGCACTGAGGATCTCACAAGAGAACTGAAAAATGCAATGCAATCCTAAGACGATTCATCAACGCACCCAACCTTGATGTCGCCAGGGACAATACTAATTGCGATGGGGAGGCCGGAGCCGGCTACGCTAGAGCTAAGGGCCCTCTAAGATAGCATGGTAGTTGTGTTATCTAGAAATATATCAAAGTACATAATAGTGCATGAAAGTTTCAGCCGATTCTGTTATCCATGTCTCTATGATTCTTTTGGTCATGGGATTGGGCTTGTTAGTTTGTGGCCCAAAAGTTGTTAGTGCAAATTATAGAGATAGATCGAACCTAGAATTATTTTTTAGCCCAACACTGACAGACAATTCTTATTTTTATCCCCAAATTTCTGTCAAGTAGGATCTCCGTGGACCACCTTTACCTGGTTACAGTAGCCCTCTTCAGCTACGACTCTAATTAGCAAATGGTAAGGGAAAGTGGAATCAACTTCATTGTCTCACGATGGAAGAAGCGCCTTCTTAGATCTGCATTATCCCTGATATGGTTGCTGCTTTGCGTAAACATGTTGAATAGGATCGAAGAAGACTGCACAGTTTAGCTTCATGGATGAACGAGTCATCATTATTCCTATTACATGTGATAGTCAGTTAATTGGTTTGGTGAAAAACTCTGCTTCGGCTTGCATGTTTATGCTGAATTGTGATGTACTGGATGTAGAAGTTGCTGCTACTGGGAGTCGCCCTGCTATTCTTAGACAGGATGGTCACTCGAACCCTTGTTCCTAGTAAGCAAAAGTCTTTTGGGGTTTGCATGATTATGCTGAATTGTAATTTTTTTGTTTACTCTATAGATATTTGGTAGTTAGCAGTGTCCTGTTTCTTTGGCAGGAAGAGCAAGGTTAGAAACATGACTGCCAGTCAGTCATTTTACTGTGGAAAGAAAATCAAAACAAGTAGAGTGATGATGCTGGACACAATTCTGGTACTGATTGTACCAGAGATGCAGAGTATGTGAAGGTAAGAAAATTGACACCTAGGAAGAGGAAGAAGGCAGGCAATAAGAGCCAGTGGACATGAAGGCAAGAAAGTTGGCACCCAGGCAGGGGAAGAAGGCTGGCGATCAAGATGCATACTAATGTGTTAAACTTGAACCTATATATGTAATTCGGTTAAATTCTTGAGTTGTGTGCGTCGAACTTGTCGGGTGAAACAATCTTCCCCCATTCTCGGAGTAAAATGTACCGCGACTTGAGGTTTGAAAACGGTCGAGTCACTAGTTGAGTCCGGTATTGTGATTGTGCCACTACTATGTGAAAACTCGCAGCACCGGAACCGCGATTGCTAAGGGAGAGTGGGTCTCCAAATTTGATGGATGTTAGTGGCACATAAATAAATTATTTAAGCTTCATAAATCTCTGCTTTTAGGATTATACTTATTATAAGGTTTTGAGCTGAAAAACAAGTTATAAGCTGCTATACTCCACGAAGCAGCAACTTATTTCAGCTGTTGGACAATATATGGCAACATAAACAATAATGGCAATCGATAATGCCTAGATAATGAGAAAATTGTTACCACTTTCTGGCCTAATCTCGAGCCCGTCTATCTCACCACCTCCTTGCTCCTGTCTCCCCTGCATCTGGCGAAGCTCCCGGATCTATCGCTCCAACGCACTAATAGGGTGTACGTGCTTCCACTTTATAAATTCTGTCTGTGTTATTTGCATGTGGCAGAATGCATGTAGATTACGTTTAAACAAACCACCAAAGTCAGATTACCACCATCATCAGACAAAAGGAAGTAATGAAGGGCTAAGGCGGAATAACAACGACCAATTTTTCCTCCCAGGATTCTGAGACTACTTGTTCAGACCACTTGGTCAACAGGTACTATTATTACAATTAAAAAGTATGGAGCTCTAGCTAAATAGAACTAGTTATTACACATATCTTTGATCTTCCTAATCTTAGCCCGATACATCTTCCTGCGAGCGCAAGGATTGAATCATCTGCGCCATGCTTTTAACATCTTCCTTGTACAACTTTAATTGTTTCTCTGCACTTACCCTCATGAACTTGTCCATTCCTATAGTTGTAGCCTACTGGACTTTGTCCTGATGAAGTTCATTCCTTGCTTCACTCAATTCTTGCTCTGCTTTAGCCTTCAGGGCCAATGCCACATCCCTCTCCTCCTTGACTTTGCTAACCTTGTGTTGCACCCTCCTGAGATCACGGTGAAGCTTGGTCGTGTCACCATAGTCAAATAACTTCATCTCAGCACTCTCAAGAATTGAGCTGACTATGGCTTCTTTCAACTCGACAGTCATATCCCATAGTTTGTCTAGTGATTTCTGCATCGATTTTGCCCACTCCGGAACTACCTATTTGACAACACGGCAACTTTTGTGTGGCAACATTGCACCCTATCCTTGACACCCTAAAAACCTCCTGCCTGCATTGCATCCTTCGAACGCTACAAATTTAGCGGAGACATCTCCATGTTTACATTGCGGAGGACTGTCTCCCACTACTAAACCGTGATAATCAGAGTCGTACAATGTTTGGTTAGCCTAACAAAAATACTTGCATGAGTAATCAGAGTAGATCGTGCTCAAAATAGATAAATGTCCACAGATGTTAGAGATGAGATGACTCACATAGAAATCACTGCTGCTATCGTCACAACATGTTTCCTCACCGTCTCCCCGTGAACCCATGGAGAAAGGGGGGTGGGGGCCTAGGGTGGCTGCGGGAGAGATCGTTGTAGGCACCGTCGGCTTGCGGCTATGGCAGGATGGAAGAGAAGTGGGGACAGTGGCTTCGAGGGGAAGGAAGATAAGTAAAGGGGGGAAAGAGAAGTAAAGGGGACGTGACACTAGCAGGTGGGCCCACAGAACACGTGACAGTGGAAAGTGGGATCACGCGGTATTTCCAGTTTGTCTAGAGCAAGCGGATAGTAAGCTTGGCCAATCATGTTGTAGAACAGCCTACTCGTGGATCGCTCTTACAAAGAACAATCCCAATTGTCCTAGCACCGAGACCGAACGGTATGTAACAACCGGGATGCAGAACAAGTGTCTTGGGGTAGGCCTTCAAGAAGACTCGATCTAACGGCCACCATTAGGGTCCCTCCACCATTCGGCGCTAAGGTTACGATCAAACCTTGCACGTGTTCTTTTTCAAACCACAATGATCCACATGGCCACACACACTCAAGTGGGTGTGGTGATGCAACTTATGTCACACTGGTGCTCTCATGTCTTGCAAGTGCACAAGTTCGTCAGAGAATGTTTTCGCGGAAGTATTAATTCTATTTTTTATATCGATCCTGATAAGGAGCCTAGCTAAGTGTTTTTATGCAGCATTTCTGTCGCACTCAAGGTGTCACCGGTCTTGAGTGAATTGACTGCAAAAGCTGACGGTGGAAAGTGGTGAGTAAAAGATAGAGGAAACTTGCTTAGGAAATAAATAAGGATTAAATTGCATAAAAGTAAAGATGCGAAAGGTGTTTAAAGGTCCTGCAGATGAGAAGTTAGGCGCAGAGAGAAATAGTTCATGGTGATAGTGAAAGTGCCAAATGGATAAATTGGAATAAGTGATAGTGATATTTCTTATTTGTAAGTGAGTAGGCAGGCAACCCATAAACTGACTAGGAGTCCTCATGGCCAATTCTTCCTAGCCCCAATGATCCATCTGCCTGTTACCACCGCAATGGTCAGCACATTAATTAAAGTCTTGCGACCGGATCAAGGCTTTAATCTTGATGGTTCCATGTTGTCCTCGAGTAGTGCTAGCTCCTCGTTGATATCGGCCGTGTCACTCGGGGGTCGCTGATTCGCTAGCATACAATCTCATACCTATGAGATCTTTAGATCATGTTACATGGGCCCTTAAATTAGATAATAAGCATTACACAAACATAGATAATCATTCTCACTATTTAATAAACACCAAAAAATCACAAATGGATGGATTTAAAGGAGGCACGACACATCTCACCAATCCCCTACATCTCCCACGCCTATGGGGATTTACTCAGACATGAGAGGAAGACAAATCAAAAGCATAATTGTATTGCAAATATGAATCATCTCAAAGTTACTGTAGCAAACCACAATAACGATTGAAGATCAAATCAAATACAAACCAAAGGTAGATAAAAGTATCAAACCCTAATCTTACAATTGCCAATCTCTCTCTCTCTCTAAGTAATGATGGGGAAGATGGTAGAGTGTGTGGTTGAGGAGTTGAAAATCGTCAAGGAACAAGGTAAGTTCTTCTCCTCTTCTAGATCTCATCTAACCCCCTCTGGATGAGTTTGCGGTGGCTGTGTTTTCTTTTTTGTCGTTCTTCTCATTGCTCTCCCTTCACAAAAGGTACTTGTATTGATATAACAAAGCTGGCAGCGTGTAGTACAGGTATACAGTATGGGCGCGTCGCAACCGTACTGCTGGTCATTAAGCATTCCGGACGCCTCCAATGGAAGGGGCTCTAATTGGGGATTTGCTTCTTTAGATGTAATTAGCCCATAAATGCTATCAGATCTTCCTAAATGTTCAATTCCTAAATGTTAGTAGAAAGGATAATATTCAGTGAAATCTACCAATAAAAAAGAGGAAAATCAATGATAAAAAGTGATGAAATTTGGAGCTATCAACTTCCCCAAGCTTAGCGGTTACTCGTCCTCGAGTGACAAAGCTATAATGAGTAATAGCGAAGAATTGAATCAAGACAAAAAAACTTGCAAGTTCAAGGTTGTATCATATTCCATTGTCTCAAATCCTGCAACCATGAACATGAGCATAATATATCTGAACAATTGCACTTAAGTTCAATTCCTAAACGCAAGTAACTCACTAGCTAATAGTTCTTACAATTTAAATGAGACTGTGAAAATTTTGGCTAGGCTTGCAAATCAATTCCTTTCAGCGCCTCTCTTATTATGAGAGTGAAATTGTTTTAAGAGAGGTAGCTTGAGTCAAAATTAAGGGTGCACAAGTAGATGTCAAAATAAGAATAAACTTAGACCTTTTTCATTAACACCCACTTTGATAATCGTGGCTATCAAATACCTCTTCTTTTTCTTGTCTTTCAAGAACTCTAATTATTCAATTTAGGTGGTGAGGTGATGCCAAAGATCTCAAAAGTATCAAATATTTTCAGATCATATCTTGATGGTAATTTTTTTCTCTTCCTTTATCAAGGATCATTGAATGTTTCTTTTGTAAAAGCTTACACATTATTTGAGAATACCAATAATTTTTCCCAAATAGCAACACGCGTGCCACTCATAGCTGAAATCCGGGGTTATACCATAGATCGTTCAAAAGCTAGCAGAGTTGTTGGCATCCCAAAGGTGTGTCTGTGTATGAGAAACATAAATCTTATCTAAAAAGAACTCCAAGGTTAAGTGTGCTTGGACTGGAGCAGTTTGAGGATGGGTGACCGACCAGGAAGTGGGTACCAGGTGTGCACGAGTGAGGACAAAGTGCGTAGAAAAGACTAGTGTTGGTCTGTGGGGCCAGTCTAGATATCCTATTAAGTTGTCAGGAGTGACATCCCTATCATGGAGAATCTGGGGTGTTACAAGTGGTATCAGAGCCGACCCTCGCAGTTACACGGGCATGTGCGGGTCAGTGGCGGACATGTGGAGCATGGCGCATGTGGCCCAGAGTGGACACGCCATGACACATGTGCCGGCACTAAATGCACATACGTGTGCTAAGAGGAGACGTTCCTGGCTTGTGGTTGATCGACAAGGGCATCGATCTTCTAAGGGTGGCTATATGTGAGACCCTAGCGCATGGCTTAATAGGATTGATAGAATACCCATATCAATAAGTTGCAACTTCTTTTCTAGAAGCTTATCTAAAAAAAACTCCAGGGTTAAGCGTGATTAGCCTCGAGCAATTTGAGTATGGGCGACCGACCGGGAAGGGGGTACCGGGTGCACACGAGTCAGGACAAAGTACGTAGAAAAGACTAGTGTTGGTCTGTGGGGCCAGTCTAGATATCCTATTAAGCTACCAGGAGTGACAACCTGAGCATGGAGAGTCTGGGTTGTTACAATGTGGCACTTGAATTCCAACATCTTCCTAGGCTTTCTGACCATGGTTTGACACATATTGGAGTGACATTTCATGTGTTATTTTCTAAACCACAATGATCCACTTGGTCACACACACTCAAGTGGCTGTGGTGATGCAACCTCTTTCACACTGGTGCTCCATTGCATGTGGCACTTGAATTCAACATCTTCCTAGGCTTTTTGACCATCACTACTAGAAATATGATATTTGGTGACAAATAGCGTGATGGCAAAGTTACAAACCATCATGGATATGTCTAAATAGGTGACGTTTTGGGTGTGACATCAAGCATGTGTGTTAGTCATTGACGGTTTGATTTATTGTCATTGTTTTCCACCCCGTAAACGTCACATATTAACAATGGGGAAGGGGTGGCCTCGTGGGTCATACAAGGGTGACAAAAAAGTCTGTGGTGCTTTTAGTTCGTCGTTGATATCATGTTGGATCGATTTGTCTGGGAGAAGGAATAGGAAAGGGATAATTTGCAAAAAGATATATTGTCTGCGGGAAGCGAACCCTGAACCCAAGACCAACCAGTCGGTCTGCATACAACCACTAGAGTAGGTATCGATTAGTGTTAGCTCAAGGACTGTTACTTCTTTTGTAGTAGTTATTAGGTCTATTGTTGTAAATCCAATCACAGAGATCGAGGTTTTAATGTGTCGGCGTCCTGGATCGGTAGAATAACTGCTTGGGCTTATTGTCTTGTTAGCCACCGCCGTCGCTACCACGAGGGAGGCATTCATGTTGCACCCGAAATCAATCACGTGCCCCATCTAGGCGATCACGCATCTGTGCTAGGCGATCCCGATCATTGCTGAGTCAGCATTGCTAGGCGACACAGGGATAGACTTGGCGGAGGGAAATTTTCGATGAGTTTAGGTTTCATGTTGAGTATTAGTTGATATGTCGATCAGTTGTTTGATTTTGATTAAGATTATTCCTTTATTAACTGCAATGGTATATTTGGCGTTCATTGAAATTTGCGACTAGTATGTTAGGGAGTTTTTGTGCTGTATAGTGTATGAACATGTACGGTCGTAGTAGTTTGAATCATTAAATGATATGATGAGTTTGTATTTATGCTCATGCATTTAGTGTTGCAATTTGATGTATTGTAGGTAATGGATAAATCTTGGATCACCGAGGGGATAAAGTTCACAAGTCTGTACATGAAAGGTGTAAGTGAGTTTATGAAGTTTGTGCGAGATAATGGGAACGGTGGCTGGATCTATTGCCCTTGCACTAAGTGCCTTAATGTTGTACAAAATTCTCAAAATATTGTTCATCGTCACCTGAATTGCAATGGCATGGCCGTGACATATATAGGGTAGGTTTATCATGGGGAAGCATTTAGCGATGACGAAAGTAATGTGGGTAGCGAGCATGGTGCGTATGGAAGTGATGACGATGATGATGTTGAGGAATACAATTCAAATAATTTTGATGATTTGAATAGAATGGTTGATGATCTGTAGAACTCAAGGAAGAAAGGCCCTAATGAACCAAATATTTATGCAAAGCTTATTGAAGAAGCTAAGAGAGAGCTTCATGAGGGTTGCAGCACAAATACGAGGTTGAACTTCATTATCAAGATGCTTTATATCAAATCAAGCAACCGGGTCACCAATAGAGCACTTGATCTATTCTTTGGGGTGTTATGTGACTCTTTGCCAAGTGTGGATTTTCCAAGATCTTATGCTGAAGCTAAGAGAGTACTATCTGATGTTGGTCTTGGTTACGAGACAATTCATGTATGCAAGTTTGATTGCGCTTTGTTCTAGGGAGATTATAATATCCACACTCACTCCCCTAAGTGTGGAGTTTCAAGATGGAAAGACTCAGATGCAAAGAAGAAGGTTCCACACAAGGTCCTCCAATACTTTCCTATAATTCCAAGGTTACAAAGATTTTTTGTTTCGAAACAAATGTCAAATAACACCAAGTGGCACAAAGAGAAGAGGGTTGCTGAGCATAATGTATTGAGGCACCCAGCTGATGGTGAGGCATGGAAGCACTTTGACAATGCATTTGAATGGTTCTCTGCAGAACTCCATAATATGAGGCTAGGTTTTTCCACAGATGGTTTCAATACTTTTGGCAGTATGAGTAATTCATATAGTATGTGGCCTGTTTTTGTCATTCCGTACAATTTTCCTCCTTGGATGTGCATGGATCAGTCTAACTTCATGTTATCATTACTTATACCTGGAAAGTGTTCACCGGGGAAGGATTTTTATTTTTTATGCAGCCTCTGATTAAAGATATGCTGGAACTTTGGAAAGGTGTGACGACGTATGATGCATGCACAGGAGATGATTTTGACTTGCATGCGGCTTTCCTTTGGTCTATTCATGACTATCCTGGATATTCCACTATGTTTAGACGTAGCACTAAAGTTTTTTTTTGCATGTGTGCATTGTGACGAGGATCCTTGTTATGAGTCTTTGAAAAACAAAATAGGATATATTGGTACCCGGCAATTCCTTCCAACAAAGCATCAATATAGAAGAATCAGATTATTCAATGGAAGAACTGAGGAGAGAGGTTTCCCGAGGAAGTTCACATTTGAAGACATAGAAGAGAAGGTTGAAAAGTGAAGGATTACAAACCAGGGAAATATCCTGCATGGAAGAAGAGAAAACATATAGTTCAAGGTGAACCTGCGTGGCACCTAAAGGTGAGCTTGCATTATCTACCATACCGGTCGAAATTGAAGATAGCTCATAACCTTGACGTAATGCACATCGAGAAGAACATTTTAGATAATATCCATGGAACCCTGCTTGAATTAGAAGGCAAGAATAAAGACACTATTAGTGCCAGACTTGATTTAGAGAAAATGAAGATTAGGAAAAAGTTTTGGATGGATGATGAGGGTGACAATTATTCAAAGCCCCATGTGCCATGGACTCTTGAGAAGGAGATGAAGTTAAAACTGTGCAGGTGATGGCTCCGATTTTGCCATCTTCCACTGCGATTAAGCGTTGTTTTTGGTCAAGCAATTGCCAAATAAACTCTCAACGTTTCCACTAATGACTAATAATTGCAAAGAGATGCAAATACCTTCTTTGATTTATGTTGTGTAGTAAATCACTGCTTTTAAGGCGAAATAAGGAGTCATAATGAAGGATTTTGAGGAAGTACACACGACCAAGTAATTGAGAAGCCAACCAAGGAGTTAGTGTGCTTAACGACTACTGGTACGAGCGCGGTCCGCTCATACCGCCTGCCCATACCAGGTGGAGATGGCTTCGTCTCGTCAAACCCTATAACTTTCGTGAAGACGCCTATATATTTTGAGGCTCCAGCCGCCGGCCAGGAGCCGCCATTCTCAGATTGCATCACAACACCCCCAAATGAGATCCACACCATAGTTCATCCATAGTTCATCCATTGTTCATCACTTCCACCATCCATCCCTCCACTAGCCATAGCCATTGCTTTGTACTTTTAGATCTTCTTGTGATTTGGCGACCATTGTAAGAATATTTGATTTCAATCTAAGTATTTGCATGAAGTTTTCTATCTCCGATCTATTTGTTATGAGTGAGTAGTCCTCACGGGCTGCGGGTTGGAGAAAAACCTCACAGCAATATGTGCATCTAGATCATGGGAGAATTGTATTTTGTTTGGATTCGTGATTTGTATCTTTTGTTTCTTTGTCTCTCGCCTCGATCTCTGGACTTGTAGGTACCCAAGATCCCATAGATTGATAAAGTCTTGAGGTGAGATATTTGGCTAGCGGCGTTCTCATAGGAAACTCAGTGACAGAAAGGGAAGTACGGTCTTTACTTAGCACCCCATTTGGGATCAACAACAACATCACCACTTAAAGCTTTAATATGTGTCTACACTTAATAATCATTTGCAACGCGTGGCTTCGGTGTGTTCTCAATTGGATTAAAAGTCTATTGCTATGCCCGCTGCATCACGGGGGCTCTAGAATATTAGGATGTGTTGCCCACAAAAGATTATCTCAATACAAACACCCTATACATGAATATGCTTATTATTATTTTTCATCCCATTTGATGTGCAGCTGCAGGTGGATCTTCAACCCTGGCATATCTCCATCCATTGATTCAACCCCATTATAAAGTAAACTAGATTGGTCCGGTCAACTAAGGTAAAACGAACAAACAAAGTCTTCTAGACGTGTCCTTTCTTATTACCTTTTAGCAGTGCTTTCCAAGGTTCGATTAAACCTAGGTCTTCTAGGGAAAAAGCTATTATACTACATCCGTGAATCTGGATCAAAGGTATCAACCCTTTTCTGGCCCTGTTGCCGGGGAAGCAATTTTGATATCCTGGTGAGGTCATTAGAGACCTTGTTTTTAGTTTTACTATTAGTTGTAGTTTAATTCTTGTTATTAGTTTACTTTCTTGTTATCTATTTGAAAACCCCAAAAAATTAGTTGTTATTTGTTTTCATTACTTAAAAATTACCAAAAAGATAAGATCCATGGCTCAAAAGAGATTAGGGGATTATGCTACTCCCACCGATGATTTTATTCGTGCACCCATCACTCAACCCGCATTTGTTGCGGAAACTTATGAGATAAAACCTAACCTTTTAAGTTTGGTTCAACAAAACCAATCTGGGGGTTCATCTTCTGAGGATTCAGGATTGCACTTAAATACTTTTACTGAGATTTGTGACATGATGCGTATTAAAGACGTAGATCTAAATGCTGTTAAGCTAAGATTATTCCCTTTCTCTCTTAGAGGAAAGGCTAAGGATTGGTTGCTAGCTCTACCAAAGGGCACTATTAAATCTTGGGAGGAATGCACTAATTTGTTTATGACTAAAATTTCCCCCAGCTAAGCTATGCAACTAAGATCCAACATTACAAGCTTTAGACAAGAAGACTGTGAGCAACTAGCACTTGCGTGGGAAAGGATGAAAGAAGCCGTAATGAACTGTCCTAATCATGGGATGGAGGAATGGCTTATATTACATTTATTTTATAATGGTCTTCACCCAATGTCTAAGTCTATGCTAGATACTGCAGCAGGAGGAATGATCATGGGAAAACATGTAAGTGTTACAAAGAAGTTACTTGATGATGTGCAAAATAACCATGCCCAATGGCATGTAGAAAGAACCTCGAAGAGAGTAAGTTCAATTACTGAGGTAAACAATGAAGAGATTACATCTAAGGTAGATGAGTTGCTTAGCTTAGTAAAGGATAAGGAAGATACCCAAGTTAATGCTATCACTACTGATGTCAATGATGTTAATTTTATAGCTCGCACTCCTTTTAATCCTGCATGGAAAAATAATTATGCTTCTAATGTTCAAAAATATCATGCTAATCCTGCAGGAGCTCCTTATAATAATTATGATAATACTAATGGAGCAAATCACGGCAATCTCCCATTTGAGCAAACTGTTAGAACATTTATGCAAGCTCAAACTGAACAAAAATATATGCTTATTAAGATTACGAAGAACCATGAAAGTAGTTTAGGAAGATTATCTAACTAGGTCGTTGCAATTAGAAATGATGTGTAGGCTCTACAGGAAAGGACAAAGACCATGGAGGCTCAGCTGGGTAAAGTGGCCGAGAGCCAATCTCTCATACTAGCAAAGTTCGCCGGCAAACCCGAGCCAAATCTGGTAGAGGACCTCAAAATGATGAGGGTGTTAACAAAAGATGAAAATCCTGAAGAGGTGGATTATAGCAACGCGCCAACATCGGAATATACCGTCGAAGATCTATTTAAGATGATCACCATTAAGACTCCAGGTATAAGAACAAGGTAATGATGCTATGTACCAACAATTTATACAACAAGTAGCATCTAAGTTTCATGATTTAGAGATGGAGTATAAAAGACTAGTTTATAAGCTTCCAAGCTAAGCTAGATGATATATTTGAGCCCACTATTAAAATTAAGTTGGGAGTTCATGAGATATCCGCACTTTGTGATCTTGGTACAACAATTTCCAAAAGCCTATTCGATAAATTAAATTTGGGGCCATTTGTTACAACTGAATTAAGACTCCATCTTGCTGATTCCACTTATAAACAAGCTGTTGGGATCAAAGAAAATATAGTTGATGAAATTAGAGGAAGTCCCACTCTTGTTGATCTAGTTATTGTGGACATGCCTGAAGATCCCATAGCACCTATAATTCTAGGTTGGCCATTCCTAAGAACTATTAAAGCTTTGATTAATTTACATGAAGGGAATGTAAGGATATGGCTACCATCTAGAGTTCCTTTTGTAGTCCACTTGCCTAGGAAAAAGAAGGCCAAGCTTAATGATGATGATAGTGTGATTACTTTAAAAGCAAACTATTTTGGAGTGGGCATTCCACTCCCCAAACCTAAGTGATTGCCATCAAGGTCAAGGTAATTGACCTTAACTAGAAGTGCTTCATGGGAGGCAACCCATGTGAAATAAAATTTCTCTAAGTTTTTATTATGTTTTATTTTTGTGTTAGTGTTTGTTTTGTTTTTGTTTTTTAATAAATAGTGTTCGAGAAGACCTATGGAAAAGAGGAGAAGAAATAAGGTGATCCTCTATATTATATTTTACTAACACATGTCCTAAGAAGTATTGATGGATCATTACTTAGTGTTTTTGCTGCTATCTAACCTTTTGATAAGATGCACGAAGGCGAACAGAGCTACTAATCAAATTCTTGAGTTTGTTGTAGTTCACAACGTCGATAACGACCACTAGTATGGCCGGAGTGGCCCGTACCATGCGCCCGTACCACCTCAAGGCAAAGGGGGATAGAAATTTTTATGATTGCCGAAGGAGTCAGTGGCGATAACGACCACTGGTATGGCCGGACGCGCCCGTACCGCACGCTCGTACCGTACCCACGAGCAAAACATCAGATTTTAGGCAAAGTCACCGCAGCGATAACGACAAGAGTACGGGCGCGCGCGACCGTACCACGTGCCCGTACCAAGTGCACTACCTGGGAGCAGTCGTCGCCCTCAAGGTAAGCCACCCGGTATAGGCGGGCTCCGGCCATACCGCCCAACCGTACCGAGTACGCGGATGCCATAATCTGCCCGCGAAGGTAACTTAAAAATCCCAATTCATCTACTTTCTCTTTCTTCTTCCTCCAAACTTCAAACCACCTCCATTGGATCTTCAAATTTACTCAATATTTCTTTGATTCTTCACACTCACTCGATCTAAGGTAGGATTCTCCTCTGATCCCCAACTTATTTGTACAAAAGCTTGGCTTGGTCATTCATCATTGTTAATCTAGACATAGGTCTTTTTCTAGATTCAATCTTGGTACTAAGTATGCTTAGCATTGTTTTTAGAGGAGTCTCTTTTGTAGTTAGTATAGAGAATCAATTATGGTATGTTTCTATTGGACCAAGAATTTTAGGGATTTCTATTTTTGTGCCCCTGGTTCGTTAGTTGTATTTAGTTTTCTCTAGCCGCTTAGTTTTTTCTCACTTTTCTCCTCCCACCATTCTGAAACCCTCACATGCGCTCGGACGGGTGGATGCCGCCAGGTCAAAGGCTTGACCATTGCATGCTGACAGGTCTCGCTCCGAGCCTGGAACAGCTCCCACACCGCCCCTCCGCTCCCTCCTACCTTATGTCGTCCTCGGCCCCCGAACCACCCCCTCCCCTGATCCTACTCCGGCTCTGCTTCCTCCCCCGCTAGATCTACCCCTCTCGCGGAACAGTATGCGATGCCGACAGGTGTACTGGTCCTCCCTGTCGAGCGCGGAGAAGATTAGGTGGAATCGAAGGGATCTAACGCATGGATTCCATATGGGTAAGTATTGTTTCCCTTTGTGTATTGATTATAGGCAGTAATTGAGCGTGAATCGCTGGTGCTTAGCTAACTGCCTTGCTTTTCGAATAGGATTGATCCAGCGCTGGAATTTCGGCTGGCGGTTAAACTGGATACTAGCGTAATTCGTGGTTGTGAATGGTATCTCTTTGGATTTTACTTCCCAGTGGTGGTTGCAACCTCCATAACTCTTAGAGATTTGAAAGATAAAATATATTCTAAATTCCCCTGGAGCAATGGCGATTCAATTGATTTGCAATATTTCAACATTAGTGAGCAAAGATTGCTCCCACTAACTAGCGAAACTGATCTGGTAATGCTTTTCTCTTTGAATGTTGCAGAACGTTTTGGTCGAATTCCTCTTCATGTGCAACCTAAAGTTGAACACACGAGACAGAGGGATAAAGCATCATCTAGTGGTCAGGCATCATTAGATGGTCGGGCATCATGTGTCTCTACTGTCTCTGCTAATAGTGTGCGCCCCCGCGCTCCTTGTAGGTCCACATCAGTACCATATGTTGGCACTACGAGTGTAAGCCAAATCGCACGTGCAGCCAATGTGGAGGATGAAGCAGAGCTTGCCGAGGGAGCACCTCCACTAGATGGAGAATATCATTTTGCAGCCCGAAAGTTGGGGTGTCTAGGCAACGCGGTACCCAAGTTCCCTGAAATCAGTCGGGATGACTACAGTTGGTGTGCCAAATACTCCGAGGGTCTTTTTCGGCATGAATTCAACTTTATGTTTCAATACAAAAAATCAGGCTAACGACCGTCAAGTTGGCCCCCCTGTCAGTTCTGGCCATTATGTCGCTCCCGTCGCTTAGGCGGGGTGGCTGTCACATAGGCTTGCAGCGTTGGCATAGTGGATAGGACAACACCCCATGCCCACCCCCTGCCTAGTGTATTGACATGACAAAACAGGGCACATGTATCGGCATTATAATTATTTTTTGTTTACTCAGAAGCTGGAACGGCCACCGCCACGCGTCTCTCCTTGGACTTCCGTCCCCGTCGTTAACCACTACCTTAAAAGCGCATTGACGGTTCCACCGTTCCCCTGCCTCGCAGAAACCACTCTTCTTCTTCCTGTCATTTGTCTTCTTCCCGTCTTCTCCCTGCCTCCATGGAAGGTCGTCGCACTCTAGAGACAAGCTTCACTACCCATGACAATAAGAAGATATACGTTGTCTACGCCAACAAGGAGGAGACAGTGGTGCGTGTCCTGGGGATGTACGAGGGTTGGCTTGGGATAGACGAGGACAAGTTTGTGGGATTGGACCTCGAGTACACCCTAGAGCACCCATATGAAGGGAGTGAAATCGCCGTCGTTCAACTGGCCATGAGGAAACACGTCCCCGTCTACCACCTCTCCCGGTTTGTAGATCTGCTCTCTGTAGCTAACTGCTTTTAGGCTTTTCTCCTCTTGTTCTTTATCCCTAAGCTCATCTTGCAACTACTGGATTTTATTTAGGACCAAATAAATTATGACAAGACAATGTTGAGAGTCTTGATCTTGCATTTACTAAACTTTTCAAAATTATATTCATATGATGATCTTGCATTGAAAAAATATTTGTAGTTACAAATTTTGGTGATGACAAACTACATACTTTCAGGACTGACAGGAATTATCCGGCGCTGCGCTAGTTCCTTGTAGAAAAGGGAATTGTTTTCTGCATTGTCGACAAAACAACTGATTTTTCGAAATTTTATCAAGAGGGAATTATAATTCCTGCGCACAACTGGATCGATATACAGAGTCTTGTCAAGATCCTAGGGGGCTCGAGGAAGGATGGAATGGCATCACTCGCAACTAGAATCCTCGATGAGTCGTACGACAAAATGAAGGAAGATTTCCCTACGGATAGGCACGATTTCTAGGACGAGTGGCCGTTGTCTGATATAAACCTGAAGTATGCAGCCATAGATGCTTACGTGACCTACCAATTGTACAAGAAGATCCATTTTTCTATGTTACCTCGTGTTTTTCCCTATTTGCAAGAGGGAAGACGAGCTTAGGGGAGCCCTTTGTAGAAAATGCGGAATAGCTAAGTTTGAAGCTGCATATGCAAAGAAAATGGCTGCATCTGAAGCAGCTGACAGGGAGGCTGCAGAAGCAGCTGAAGCAGAAGCAGCTGACAGAGAGGCTGCAGCTGAAGCAGCAAACAGAGAGGCAACATCTTCTAGTGGCAACAATTAGGCCTGTGATGCACCGCTAATTGTGCCGTAGGACGCTGAAGATAGGGAAGCCAAGTCAGATCCCAGGTGGGACGAAGCATTTCGTGAGATGTGGAGTACCTGGAATGGTCGCAGTTGGTTGCCTAGGAACGATGGCAAGCGCCTCAAGTGGTCTGATGAGAAGTGAATTAAATTTTACTTGTCAGTGTTATGTTTCTATTTTTTTGGAACTCAGTTAGCTTGTCAAGATGTCTAGCGCCTCAAGTGATAGTAGTAAAATAAATTTAACCCACTTTGTGTTATGCTTATGTTTGTGTCTTGTAGCTTGTCAAGATGGTAGCTCGTTAACTGGCAGTTTGAAAGAGTGCCCTTTTCCTCTCTCGCTAAATAGATATGTTTCATTTTGCCCAAATTGGTAGCAAATCTAGAGAAGATTCTCACTTCGATAATTTGTTCCCTTTTGGACCTCTTTTTGCCTCCGATCAGGTAGCAAATCTAGAGCAACAAATCACACAAGGCAGAATACATTCATTCAGAAAACAAAACAAATGTAGATATAGATGTGCACAGCTAAATAGGATATAGCGATAGAAAGTAGGTTGTTTAACGAGGTTCGATGCATTCAGCCAGAAATAGGATATAGCTAGAAAGAAGCTGCTTAGCAGCAGCAGCCGCCACAGCTGCAGGCACATCCTGCAAGAGCCCGCGCCCCCGCCTCCTCCCTCCGGCGCTTCCTCCACTTCTTGCTGCCTAGTCCCTTGATCTTGGGGGCCTTGGGCCTGATTGGAGGCATGCGACCCTCTTTGATGGCCATCCGCTAGAGGTTTCGGAGGTGAATGCCGAGAGCCCGGTGTTCAGCGATGTAGGCGTTGATGTTCACGGTCTCGTGCTCGCCGCCTTCGTGGATGCCGGAGCCCGGGCTTCTACATGCTTTAGTAAGGAGTTGAAGTCGGTGCCAGGGAGACTCACCCAGCCGAAGGGGTAGCACCAGGAGCCGCCCTTGAAGAAGGCATCGTACTGGCCGGCCCGCAGCCTCCTTAGCACCTGACGAGTCTTGGTGTGGATGGACTCGTCATCACTGCAGACGTTGCTGCCGAAAAACCTATTGGAAGAAAAGGAAAATGGGGGAGTAGATGATGTAAGAAGACTGAGCAAACAAAATGCGAACAAGCGAATCCTAATAAACCAAGATCTAGCATCCAACAATGGGAATGGTAGAAGAACCAGGGGAAGGGAGAAAATCCTAGTTACCTCCGACCATGGGTCATCGATGCCGGTGTCGTAGGGGTTCAGCGGAGCGATGTACTTATCTGGATTGTAGGTGCCCAAGAAGTGCTTGATATGCTTGTGACCGGCGGGGGCCTCCTCGCCGGCGGGGGGCTCCTCTTCGGCAGCCCCGTCGGTAGCAAAGACGGAGGCCTGGACTGGAACGACGGCTGCCATCGATGGCTCGACTAGGGCCTGGACAGGGACGACGGCTGCTTTCAACGCGTCGAGGGGACCGGCGAGGAGACGGGGGCCTCCTCGCCGGCGGCCTCGGAGGCAACGATGGCCGCCTTATCCTCCTCCGCCATCGCCGACACGGACGGGGTATTCTCGGGAGTATGCGGGTGCTGGTGGGATAGTGGAGAGGGTTGCGTGGGGAGAGTGAGCGAGAGTGAGAGTGGGTGTGTGGAGAGGGGCTCTATAGTTAAGGTGGATGGAAGCAAGGCACGTTTCGTTGCACCACCGTGCAACGCGCCGTGCAGTCTACTGCACCGTGCACCGCGACACGCGCACGGTACGTCATGTTTTTTCCCGGGCCATGCATGGAAGTTCTGTATTGAGCCACATGCAAAGGGCGTATACACAATTTCTATGTACGAAGTTTGACACGGCCCTAAAATTGGCGATAGTTAAAGTGGAAATGTAGAGGGGAAGGTAGGTGGCTGTACGGCAAGATTTGTGGGGTTGTGCTAGATCGGGTAGAGGGATGTGTTGATGGTTGCGAGGGACTCGATGAAGGCAAAGGCGTTAGGTCTCGTCGATATCAGCTCTTCGGCCTCCGGCTAGCGCGTGCAAGCTTCTTACGGTGGGGCCCAGTTGGAAGTGAGATTGGGACCCACTGCGTAAAAAATGGGATATGTCTCATTAAAATCAAGTGGCAATAAATTGCAGCTGTCCATCCATGACCGTGCACTCGATGACGCATGTGTTGTGGCGTAGTAGTAGCAGCAGTAGGCTTTTCAGACTTGATTAAACATGACATGACCGCTCGACGACTTTTTCAATGGACGGCTTCGTGTTCCTTCTTGTAGAAGTCTTGCTGAGGGAGACGTCCATGATGTCTCATGCTGTACTATGAAGGGCATGACGTGTGCAACGATCATCATTGGATCGCACAGAATCAAGTGTTGGTGCGCACGATCCGCGTGACAACTGTGAAAACCAATCAGGGAGTAGCAGACAGAGTGAACATAGGTTTGGGCTTTTACGAAAGATAGAGAGAGGGGGCAAAACTGAGTAGTGTCAAAAAACCAAGGGAAAAACTAAGTAGTATAAAAATGGAAAGTGAGTGTCGTGTACAATGAAATACATGGATCAACCAATGGCATTGCATGTCTGTTCTTCTCACAAACCACATAAGGATACACCAGTGTCATTGCATGTGTGTTCCTTCCACAAACCACATATGGATCCACCAGTGTCATTGCATGTCTGTTCTTTTCATGAACCACACCCATTGTCATCGGATTTCTATTCTTTTTACTAACAACAATTGGAGTGATTGCATGTCTGTTCTTTTCACAAACCACACATGGATCCACCCAATGTGATTGCATGTCTGTTCTTTTCACAAACCACACATGAAACCACAGCCAGTGTCATTGCATGTATGTTCTTCTAAACAAACCACACATGGATCCACCAGTGTCATTGCATGTGTCTTCTTTTCATGAACCACAGCTAGAGTCATTGCATGTCTGTTCTTCTAAACAAACCACACATTGATCCATCCAATGTCATTGCTTGTCTATTCCTCTAAACAAACCACACATGGATCCACCTAGTGTCATTGCATGTCTGTTCTTTTCACAAACCACACATGGATCCACCAGTGTCATTGCATGTGTGTTCTTTTCATGAACCACAACTAGAGTCATTGCATGTCTGTTCTTCTAAACAAACCACACATGGATCCACCCAGTGTCATTGCATGTTTGTTCCTCTAAACAAACCACACATGGATCCACCCAGTGTCATTGCATGTCTATTCTTTTCATGAACCACACATGGATCCACCAGTGTCATTGCATGTGTGTTCTTTTCATGAACCACAACTAGAGTCATTGCATGTTTGTTCTTCTAAACAGACCACACATGGATCCACCCAGTGTTATTGCATGTCTGTTCCTCTAAACAAACCACACATGGATCCACCTAGTGTGATTGCATGTCTGTTCCTCTAGCAAACCACATATGGATCCACCTAGTGTGATCGCATGTCTGTTCTTTTCACAAACTACACATGGATCCACCTAGTGTCATTGCATGTTTGTTCTTTTCATGAACCACACATGGATCCACCTAGTGTGATTGCATGTCTGTTGTTTTCATGAACCACAACTAGAGTCATTGCATGTGTGTTCCTTCCACAAACCACATATGGATCCACTAGTGTCATTGCATGTATGTTCTTCTCATGAACCACACCCAGTGTCATTGCATGTCTGTTCCTCTCAACAAACCACATTTGGATCCACCAGTGTTAGTGCATGTGTGTTCTTCTCATGAACCACAGCCTGTGTCATTGCATGTATGTTCTTCTCACAAACCACAGATGGATCCACCAGTGTCATTGCATGTGTGTTCTTCTCATGAACCACACATAATGTCATTGCATGTCTGTTCCTCTAAACAAACCACACATGGATCCACCTAGTGTGATTGTGTCAACACCCGGATTTTTAATCCCAGATGCCCGTTATGCCATACCTCGCAATCCTAGGATTACCATTTTTGCGAGACATAACGGATTGGATATCACAGTACATCATCCATTACAAACCGTACATAAGGTCTTACACAAATAAGGATCTCATGATCCAGTCTTAATACAACAAGCGGCAGAATAAATATAAAGCGTAGCGATAGGGTCCATCTTCAGGGGCACATGCAATGCTGACGAAGGCAAATATTCCTAGTTATCATAGCCGTCCTGCTGGCCATCATCTTGGTAGTCTCCTTCATAGTCTGGCCATGAGAATAGCTAGGGACAAAAGCCATGAGTACTCTTTAAGTACTCGCAAACTACCACTAACAAGTAGTATAGTGCTAAGTTAAAGTGCTAAATCTAAGTTTAACTATAAGGTTAAGTTTGAAACCTAAGCTGAGTTCAGAAGCAAAGAAAGATAAAATAAAGTTCTAGAATCACTTAAGTTGGGAAGCTATTATCATAAACACAACCCTGTTGTGGTTAAGTCAAGATTCATCATTCATCTCATAAGTTGTTTTTAAAACATCTGACAATGAAACAGTATGGCCATTCCAACTGTCCATAACCGCGGACGCGGCTATTTGAATAGTCTGATACTCTGCAGAGGTGGTACACTTTCACCACAAGATTCGATACATCTGTCAGGGATAACCCTGAATCATCATACTTAGTATGCAGATAATCAAACATAACCTTTCCTTTTACACACCCTAGTATAAGCACCTCTCCTATGAGCATGGCCTCCCAACCATGACCATCAGTCATCTTGGGCACTGCATAGGTGGACAACATTGAGAGGTAGCCTCGGCTCAAACCTCTCCCGCGAGGGAACTAATACTAATGCATATAAATTTCTGGCTAAGCCTTACCCAATTCAGGTAGTGTGGTTGTACGGTAAATTTGGAATGGTATCGCATCCGAATCCAACCATCAGTTTTATAAAAGGGCTAAGGCTCATGCCTCAACATTTTCATCATCATAAACCATTTGTGTTTCTCAACACATGTCAAAACATCTCAATAGAATGACCCATCATTCCAAGGTTTTCATAATTCATTTTCACCAATTGTTCCCATCTAAAGTGAATCAAGTTTTGATCTACTCTAAACTACTATGTTAAGAGTGTTCACTAAGGTGGAAATATGATGGGTTCAATCTCATGCCATAGAATGACATCTAAAGCTTATCTAAATAGGTCAAGTTTTATACTCTTTATGCTACCTTCAAAACATGTAAGGGGCTTTGTGTAAAGTAAAGGAAGTAAAGCTTGTAAGGTAATACTTGGGGTAGTAATAGTCAAAGTGGTGTGACCAAAGCATGCCTAAGGCATCTTTGCTCATTCATCTAGCTTAATTCTAGCTTGCTAACAATAATTTGCATGGGTTAACTTGCTTGGTTAATGGTGGCTTGCAAGTAAAACTTGCAAGGGTTAACTTGGATAGTGCTAGCTTGCCTTGGTTGGTGCAATGGTTGAAGTTTTCTTTTTCTTCTTCTTGTAGCACTCCTCCTCCTCGTAAGCTTGGTCGGTACTATCTTCTATAAATACACCCGAAGTACACAATCACCAAACAATACTTAACTAGTTTACTTAGTAATCTAAGGCACACAATTGATGATCTATTATCATCACAATCATCACAAGTTTTATTCCATAGTTTCCTCCTTTTTATTTTAGAAAAGTAATTTCTACTCAATGAAAAATTAACTAAGATTTAATATTCACCACTTAAAATATGGTATCATGTGGACACATGTCATCACCACATATTCTAACATGTGGGAATGTAATTTAAGGGTTGGATCAAACTTACTTTGGTTTAAGTTCATTATTTAATGATTTAAAGTGACTAGAAATGCCTATATAGCATTATTTTGGTACTAGTCCAAAGTCACTGCATGTAAACTTTGATATTATTACATATTCAGATAGGTATGATGAAATGTGATTTTTGAGAGTTGGAATCAACTCAAAAGCTAACTTGGTTGATTTAATAAAAATGTTGCAAGGTACAAATGCTTCTGTTTTATTATTTTTACTAGGAGAGATCTATAACTCTAAATGAATTAAATCCAACGGGCTTGGATAGATCTTTTCAGTAGCTTTCCAACAAAATTGGAATCACTTCATTTGGATTTGTAAATCTCTCCGAATTGAATTTTGAACTAAGGGACAGAACTAAGTTTAAACTAAAAAGAAAATTCTAATTCAAACTAACTGGGTCGCGCGGGAAAAGCTAACGGGCCGACCCAGTGTCACTCCACGACGCGGGGCTCAACTGACAGGGGGGTCCACCAGTCAGCGACTCATAACGCACGAAGCGGTACGGGGAAATGTGGGACGTTGGATTAGAGTGGGGATCAACGGCTGGGGATCGTCGTCGACGACGGACCTGTCGTCGGCGAGCTCTAACCCTAGCGGCTCAGTGGGGGTGCATAGGGGGCGTACCAGGGCTCTAGCGACGACGGCGAGGTGGGCAAACAGTCTGGTGGTCGACGGCGAGCTCAGGGACGGTCGAGGCAGCTCCAGGGGTGGTCGCAATCAGCGGCGCCCTTCTCCTCCAGGGGTGGCCTGCTCCGGTGCAATTCCGACGAACTGTTGCTCCCCTTGCTCCGGCTAGAGGTGTGGGACGATCAGTGATGTGAGGGTAGTGGAGTGGTGTGCTTCAAATGGCTAGGGGTGCCCTCCTTTTATAGGCTCAACGGCGAGACCGAGAGGCATGGGCACGCAACGGTGGCGACATGGCTACGGGCGGCTAGCAGCATGGCTGAGGGTGGCGTTCGACGCGCGGTCTCCTGGAGGTGCTCTAGGAACTTAATGCAGGCTTAGGGGTGGTGGTATGTGGTCGGGGGCATCTAGCGCTCTGAGCAGCAGAGACGGCGGTGTCCATGGCGAGCGGTGGCTATGGTGCGTTGGGCAGCGAACGGGCATGTCCGGCGTGTTCCCTGGGTCGTGGCGACGCGGTGGGCGGGCTGCGGTCGGGCGGCGGCTTGTGCACGCGTGCCGGGTGCGGCGCTCTGGCGCGTGCTCGGCATGGCGCGGTGGCACTGGGCGCAGGGTTTCCTCGGTGGTCCACGACTGGACCTGGCTCGGGGAGGGGACAATGGGCGGCGGTGAGGTGCTGGCTACCTCCTAGACATGACGAGAGAGGGGGAGGTGGTCTGCTGGGGTGAGGGCATGGTTGGCCGGCGAGTTGATGCTCGGCATGGCATGGCAATGCCACTAGGGGAGTAGGGGATGGGTGCTAATGGCATGGTTAGATCATGAGGGGACCAAGGGATGAAATGGAGATCAAATGGGGGCAAAACCCTGTTCAAAACAGTGAGCTAGGATTAGGGTGTAAATCATGCCTGCCAAGTGTTTGACGAAATGGCTGCATGAAATTTATTTTTGAATTTTGAAAAGATTTTTGGTGGGTGTGCTAGGCATGAGCTTGAGACTCTGTGGTTTCTTGGGTTTTGAAAATTGAGCTTGTTTGAGTGGTTTTTGAAATAGTGTGATCTTCCCATATGAAATAGGTTCAATTTTAAACTGTCATTTAAAATTAGCATTTGAATGTTTTTAGCAGATCACAAAGTGGGCCTTGGTACCTCATTATGTGTACTAGAAAGGGGTGTAAAGATTCAGAATTATTTCTGTTGGGAAATGAGTGTTAGGAATAGCCAAAGTAGGCATGATAGTTAATTTGGCCAAAATGACCATTCACTCCAA
This sequence comes from Avena sativa, assembly GCA_916181665.1. Taxonomy (NCBI): domain Eukaryota; kingdom Viridiplantae; phylum Streptophyta; class Magnoliopsida; order Poales; family Poaceae; genus Avena; species Avena sativa. Next base: position 204,184,867 of record OV702290.1, read on the forward strand.
TTATTCATTTTGATTTGTTTTTCTTTGGGATTTGTTTGGGAATGATCTAGATGATGTTTATTTCACCTAAGAATCATTTTACAAGCAATGGATCACAGAACCATGGAAATTCAGAACAACTCCTAATTTTAAATGCACACACATATGAATGCTTTCATATTTTGAAATGGAAAAGTTTTTTGTTAACCCTAATTTGGATGATTTGGATCTTGATAAGCGTGGATTAAAGTTTTGGGATGTTACAAACCTTCCCCCCTTAAACAAAATCTCATCCCGAGATTTACAAAGAAAAGTAGGAACTAAAGAGATCTAGGAACTCTGTCCTAATGTAATCTTCGTGCTCCCAAGTGGCTTCCTCTTCGTTATGGTTGCTCCACTGAATCTTGAGAAACTTGATACTCCTGGTCCTGGTGGTTCTGTAAGCTTCTTCCAAGATACGAATAGGTACTTCACGATATGTCAGGTCATTGTTGATCTCCACAGCTCTGTGATCGATGTTCTTGAAAACTTCAGTCTTCTCTAGCACTTCTAGGCATTTGCGAAGTAACGAGATATGGAACACGTTGTGGATGGCTGACATCTCTTCAGGTAGTTCCAGTTGATACGATACTTCTCCTCGACGGTTCAGAATTTTGAAGGGCCCGATATATCTGGGGGCTAACTTTCCTTTCAGACTAAAGCGTTGAGTTCCCTTCAATGGTGAAACCTTGAGATATACAAAATCTCCGACATTGAAAGTCAGGTCTCTCCTTCTATTGTCAGCATAACTCTTCTATCTGGACTGGGTGGTCTTGAGGTGCTCACGGACTTTGTGAACCTTCTCTTCGGCTTCTCGGAGAATGTCGGGTCCAAAGATCTGACTCTCTCCTACTTGCGACCAATTCAAAGGGGTACGACACTTCCTTCCGTATAGGAATTCAAATGGTGCCATCTATAAACTAGCTTGATAACTGTTGTTATATGAGAATTCTGCGAAAGGCAGGCAGTCTTCCCATTTTGATCCATATTCCAACACACAGGCTCTAAGCATATCCTCTAAGATCTGGTTGACTCTCTCAGTCTGTCCATCTGTTTGCGGGTGATACGCGGTGCTGAAGTTCAACTTGGTTCCCAATCCTTCCTGAACCTTCTGCCAAAATCTGGAGGTAAACTAGGTTCCTCGATCTGATAATATGGTCTTGGGGGTTCCATGCAGACTAACAATCCTAGCAATGTACAGTTCTGCTAATTTTGCACTCTGGTAGGTAGTCTTGATAGCTATGACGCGGGCTACCTTGGACAGTCTATCAACTATGACCCAGATTGAGTCATTTCCCCTACTGGAAGTAGGCAAACCGGTGATAAAGTCCATTCCGATGGAATCCCATTTCCATTCCAGAATCTGCAAGGGTTGCAACAATCCTGCAGGTCTCTGATGTTCTGCTTTGACTCTTTGACAGATGTCACACTTGGCGATGTAGCTTCTGATTTCTCTCTTCATCTTGTGCCACCAAAATTGCTCTTTCAAATCCTGATACATCTTCGTTCCTCTAGGTTGATAGAATAAAGAGTATCATGAGCTTCCTTCATGATAACTTGCTTCAGTTCCGAATCTGCTGGCACACAGATACCTCCTTTGTACCACAGTACTCCTTCTTCGTCTTCTGTGAATCCAGGTACCTTTCCTGTACCAATAGGACGTTTGATTCCGTCGATACTTTCATTCCCCTTCTGGGCTTCCTTGATTTGGCTAATCAAAGTGGGTTAAAGTTCAATGCTAGCTAAGAATCCTTTGCTAACCAATTCAGTTCTGAACTGCTCCAACTCCTCATACAAACTTGGTTGCTTCTCCTTGATCATGGTGTTTAGCCTACACGGCAATCTGCTAAGAGCATCCGCTACCATATTGGCTTTGCCGAGGTGATAGTGAATGTCAAGGTCATAATCCTTGATTAACTCTATCCATCTCCTTTGCCTCATACTCAGCTCCTTCTGAGTGAAAATATACTTCAAGCTCTTATGATCTGAGTAAATCTCACAGCGATTACCCATTAGATAGTGACGCCATGTCTTCAATGCCAAAACTATGGCTGCTAATTCAAGATCATGGGTCGGATAGTTCTGCTCATGCTACTTCAGTTGTCGAGACAGATGAGCGATGACTTTGCCTTCTTGCATCAATACACATCCTAGAGCAATCTTGGATGCATCACAATATACATCAAACGGCTTCTTGATATCTGGCATGATCAAAATTGGGGCTGATATCAATCTCTTCTTTAACTCCTGAAAACTGGTTTCACATTTGTCTGTCCATTCAAACTTCTTGTCCTTCTTTAACAATTGGGTCATGGGTCGGGCGATGCTCGAGAATCCTTCGACGAACTTGCGGTAGTATCCCGCTAATCCAAGAAATGCACGGACTTGGGTTTGAGTGGTTGGGGCATCCCATTCTTCGACATCTTTGATCTTGGCGGGATCAACAAAGACTCCTCCGACAGACACAATATGTCCTAGGAATCCTACTTCTTTCAGCCAAAACTCACACTTGCTGAACTTGGCATATAACTGATGCGCTCTCAGGGTTTCTAGGATGATTCTCAGATGTTGCTCATGCTCTTGTTCTGACTTGGAGTAGATAAGGATGTCGTCGATAAACACAACTACAAACTTATCTAGGAAATTCATAAAGATCTTATTCATGAGATTCATGAAATAAGCAGGGGCATTGGTTAATCAAAAAGACATAACCGTATACTCGTATAAACCATAGCGAGTAGTAAAGGCGGTCTTCGGAATATCCATTGCACGAATCTTAAGTTGGTGATAATCAGTCCTAAGATCAGTCTTTGAGAATACCTGGGCTCCAGTAAATTGATCAAATAGATCCTCTATCTTTGGCAAGGGGTAGTTGTTCTTGATGGTGACGTCATTCAACTTTCTGTAATCTGTACACAGACGATTGCCTCCATCTTTCTTGTCGACGAATAACACTGGTGATCTCCATGGCGATGCGCTTGGTTAATCAAGCCTGTTGCTAACATCGCATCTAACTTCTTCTTCAACTCAACTAAGTCTGAGGGGTTCATGCTATAGGGTCTCTGGGCTATGGGTCCGGTTCTGGGGATTAGTTCGATAATGAACTCAATATCCCTATCCGGGGGCATACCTGGCAATTCATCTGGGAATACGTCGGGGTATTCAGAGACTACTCTGACTTGGTCTATGGTGGGTAGGGCTAGACTCTTGTTGCACTTGAACTGACGGGGTAAGGTTTCAAAGATATGTTCTACTGTTACTCCAGAACTACTGGTCATGGTGATGGCTTTCTTAGTACAGTCTATCAGTCCTTTATGCCTTGACATCCAGTCCATACCTAGTACTACTTCCAATCCTTTGTTTCCAAGTACTATTAGGTTGGCATAAAAATCTATCCCATGTATTCTGATAGGCACAACTTTGCAAAATTTTCTAGCTTTTGTAGTTGAACCGGGGATTTGAACTACCATGACATGCTTCAGGTTGGTTGGGTGAATCTTACTAGTGCATGCAAATTCTTCGGTGACAAATGAATGCGATGCTCCCGAATCAAACAATACTCTTGCTAAAACTGAGTTGATAGAAAACATACCCAGCACTATATCTGGTGCTTCTTAGGCTTCTTCTGCGTTCATCTGGAAGAGACGACCGTTGCGGTTGTGAGGGTTCCCTGGGGCAAATCTTCTTCCTGGTTGAACACGACGCTGCTGTTGAGCTGGGGCATTCACAGTGGCATTGGCGGCAGTCTTCTTGGGACACTCATTGGAATAGTGACCCTTCACTCCACACAAGAAACAAGTGATCTGGGACTTGTCCTTTGTTGCGACAGGCACAACATTGCTGCCAGTTCTGGGTGCAGTGTTGTTGTTGTTGTTGCTCTTGGGAGGTGCACGGTTGAAATTGTTGGCATTGCCGGAGTTGTGATGGTTTCCTCCGGACTTCACATTGCCTCCGCTACGGTTGGGGTAGCTTGGGCGAGACATTGGGGGTCGGTTGTTCCTTGGTGCATATCCTGGTGAGGGGTTGGGACGGTACTTCTGGTGACTGCTGGATCCTGATTGCTGCATCATATGATGTTTGCGGTTGTCGTTTGCTTGATTAATCTGCCCTTCCATCTAAATGGCCGAGTCGACTAGCTCTTCGAGATCCTGAAAACGAATGTTGACGAGGACTGTCTGCATCTCATCATGCAGTCCGTTCAAGAATCTCTCCTTCTTCTTTGCCTCCGTGTTGATCTCATTAGGTGCATATCTAGCAAGTGACAGGAATCTGTCACGGTACTCTGATGACCCACAAGTATAGGGGGTGTATCGTAGTATTTTCGATAAGTAAGAGTGTCAAACCCAACAAGGACCAGAAGGTGCTGGCTAGTGGTATGGATCAGGAATTCTCTGCAAATACTTAGCAAACGGATTTTTAAGGGTTTTGATATAGCAAGTAAACAAAGTACGAGTAAATAAATCATAGTAGGAATAAATGCAGCAAGTGGCCCAATCCTTTATGAAGCAAAGGACAAGCCGGTTGTATTACTTAAGATGACCAAACGTTCTCGAGGACACATGGGAATACTGTCAAGTGCTTTCGCTTCATATAGTTGATTAATCTTCTTTAGCTTGCTAAGTGTTGTGTGGGTGAACCTGTGCTAATGTACCGCCCATCCAAGACTAATACATACTTGTGATTATACCCCTTGCAAACATCCGTAAGTACAAGAAAGTAATTAAGGTAGAAACCTAACCACAGCTTTAAACTCTAAGACCCTTACGTCCCTTGTGCAATGGTTTCTTAACGGGGGTTCAGGTTTCTGTCACTCCAGCAACCCCTATGATTAGTAGCCAAATATACAATGCATTCCCCTAGGCCCATAATTCAACGGTTCACTCAATAGCATTAACTACAAAGAGTAATCAACACCGGGAAAGTTTCCCCTATGAACTATGCAAGATTCAACGCAATTGTTACAGCAATATGGAGATGGTGATGAGGGTGATGATGGTGGTGATGATGATGATGATCCCGATGAAGTCCAGCTTGATGGTGGTGTTAATGGCGACGATCTCCCCTCTCCGGGAAGGAATTCCCCCGGCAGAAATCTGTCTGCCGGAGAGATCTTTCTCTCTCGGTGTTTTCCGCCCCGCAGAGGCGGCGGAATCTTTCTATGGTCGCTCCCCGAGTCTTAGGGTTTCGGGAGGATGATATACGCTAGAGGGGAGAGGCTGGAGTGGGCCAGGGTGGCCACACCACCTCTAGGCGCGGCCTAGGGCTGCCCGCGCCAGGGGGTGGTGTGGGCCCCCTGTGGCCCATCTCCACTCCGTCTTCTGGCATCCTTAGTCTTCTGGAAAAGTAGGATTTTCCGTATATTTTTCCGGATTTTCTGATCTTCACGAATTTTTCCTCCAAACAGCACCTTTTCCATTAGAATCCTGACTGCAGCGGTCCATGCTCCAAAAGTCATCAACCATGCAAAAATAGATGAAATAACATAAGTATCACCTCTCAATATGAAATATATCAATGAATAATAGTGAATTAAGACATAGAATAGTGATGCAAAATGGACGTATCAACTCCCCCAAGCTTAGACTTCGCTTGTCCCCAAGCGAAACTGAGCTCAATAAACATGGCCTCAGGTTTATGGAGTGAAGAGTCGATAAAAGAATACGGACAAGAAGCATCACATTCATCAAATACATAGATCATAATAGAAGACAACTCACTATTATATAACTCAACTTGTAATAAGTAAAGGAAACACAATAAAGATACATAAAGTGAATAATAATTGGTAATGGCAAACTTAGCTCTTGGTCGAAGAATAGTTGATAATTTGCTAGAGTTCACAAATAGCTGGTTTTTCAATGATAGCTTTCAAAGTAGTAAACATCAGGATAAGAGCAATGTGCAAAACAAGGAACATAAGAAACATGATTGAATAAATCAACATATGAATGAATGAAACATAACAACTCAAAATACTTGCTGAGATAGAAGGGAGTAGGTTTACTGACTCAACTACAAAGTAAAAGAAAGGCCCTTCAAAGAGGGAAGCAGGGATTGCAAGTATCATAAAGAGCTCCCAAAAATTATGATACTTACTAGCTTTCATCTCTCATTACCCCTATCATAGGCATCTTTAGGTGATTAAGGTTAAAATGACACAACTAAGAGGATATGCTTGACAAGTTATAAGTTGAAATCTCATGCCCCTTACTTATGAGTACCGATCCTCATGCTACTCAACTTCAGTCATGAGCAAGCTCTTGTCATTGTAAATACATGCGTATCATTGAGAAACGCCAACGGGGTACCCCTTGCACATGACACAGGAGCTATCCCATAATCAAAATGACAGGGCAAGCAGATAGTGAGCATCTCAGTGATCTTTTTATTTGCTATTTGCATAGGTTTTTATTAAGGATGCTTCATAGAATGCTCACTATAGTTATGCTGCAAGTTTCCATCATGATTAGGCATGGCTTAGGCTAGCGGCCCAGGCGTTTCTCTAACACACATATAAACTCCATGATCTTACAAGTTCCACTTTTATTTCACAGCGCCGAGATCCATAAGCAAAAGAACATGATATCAACTAGGTACAAAGTACCAAATGAAGTGTTGAAAGCGGTCCCCATGATACATGGTTCAGCTAACTTCAACTCATAAAGCGCAAGCATATACGCAACAAAGAAGGACCCAATGGTTCAAGTTTATTAAATGCAAGAAAGTAAAGTGTGGCATCAAGTTCGTGAGAGCTTTAATCACTAATTTTCACATAACAAGTTTAATTTGGGAGGTAGATAAAACAAGAATTTACTTGGAATAACAATAATGCTAATAGGTAGGTATGGTGGACACAAATGGCAAAGGTTTTGGTTTAAAGGAGGTGGATGTACGAGAAGAATACCCTCTCAGTATAGGTTTTGGGCTAGCAAGGCTGGGTAGCAAGTATAAGAGTTGAAGGAAACAACCAAACATATGAGTGATAAAGACAAACATGCAATCTTCCTTGGAAACACAAAAGATCTTAACTAGAGAATACTAGACTTATGAGCAAATCAAGAAAGAAAGATGATGAAATAATTTTTCTTTAAAGGTACTTTTATCTTTTTCATTCAACTCTCAAAAATAGTGTTGCTAATGACCGAGCCAGGTTTGCCAAAACCAACTAAATTAACTCAATGATCCCAAAGTGATACCAATACTAACAACAAGATCAATCATATAACCACGGATTGAAAACTAATATAAGCTATGCAAAAGAGTGAATGATAGAACTTCTCATTAATATTCCATAATGGCAACTCACACCAAGGGATACATATATAACGAGAGAGGGGACACTTCCATAATGCAAACCATCCTACATAATAACTCCTCTATTCATGATATGACTCTACTAATAAGGTAAAAATATAGAAGATAGTGATATGATACTGCGGCACTCCCCCAAGCTTGGAACAAACCAAGGAGATGCCAAACCTGATGATGAATTACTCCTTAGGTGGTGGTGGTATCCTCTCGATGAGCTCTCTAATCAGCTTCCCCAAGTCCTCAATCTCGAAGGTGAGATTACGAATCAGCTGTGAGTTTTGCTCAATGCGGCTCATGATCATGTCGTGTTGAGAATTCCAGCTCTTGCTATTCTTTCCCCACTCTTCCTCCTTGAAGTCTTCTTTTCCTGCATGGCTAGAACGAGGCAAATCCCAATTGGAGGGTAATTTCCCTTTGGGCATATTCTGGTATTGATGCTCATGGATAAGGGTATGGAAAGGATTTTTGGTGCATGGAGGAAGTGACCAGGGATCTGAACAGTGATGAGGAGGCTTCCCTCCAATGGCTGGATTTGCCACCACTCCAATGCTTGCAATGGTAGTGCCGGTATGCAGATGTTGGCCTTGCTCCTCTTCACCTTCACTCTTGATCTCCTTCTCCTTCCGGGGGTCTTGGAGGTCTTCCTCGATAGGCTCCTTCCCTTTATCCTTGGTGGACACCATTGTGCTTCTAAGCTTTCAAAGAGTATGTCCTGACAGAAACAGATCGAAACAAAACACGACGAAAACATGATATGCGGACCTCGGGGGATCCGGGGGGTTATATAATGAAGTTTCATATCAAAAGGAAGGTACTGGGAGAAAACGAGTCGGAGGCGGAGTCTGGGGTGGCCTCACCACCTGGTGGCGTGGCCAGGGGTGGGCCCGCGCCACAGGGTGGTGTGGGCTACCCCGGCTCCGGTTCCGTCCCTTTTTTGCTTTGTAACTTCCCTTATTGACTGAAAACTGCAAAAATATAGTTGGATTGTATTTTCGCGGAATTTTCTTACCAGAACTGTTACCTAGTTGGAAACAGACTCTACAGGTCTCTGAATTTGGTATTAAGTGGATCTTTCCGGAGTCACCACTTGAATCATCAATATCTTCATCTTCATACACTTATTTCTTAAGTCATAAAACCCTTCTTTTCCTTATTACACCATTATGTTCACTTCCTGGAAATTTCTTTCACACAAAACTTCACATAGTTCTCATTAGCAACATTAGTATAAGTGAAGTGATAAAACCTTTTGAGTCCAACTTCAACTGAAAACCAACAAAACAAAAGCTACTGAAGCAACTCCTTCCGAAAACCCAAAAATAATTCAAAAAGGAAATCGAATAAAGAAGCAAATGCAAGATTGGCAAAATCTGTCAAAACAGACCAGCAGGTAAAGATCAATTTTTTCGAAAATCTTCTGTTTCTCAAATCCAAAAGTGAAAAACTAAAGAAAGTTAAATAACAACCTGGGTCAGAAGCACAAAAAATTACATCTCAATCTGACATACAGAGATCTCTCACGAATTTTTACGGTGAAGCACAAAAATCTGTTTCGGGACAGCAACTTCCCCAAATATTACTTCTCTCTCATTAGAGGTTGATCTTGACACAAAAACCAAACAAAACGGATAAAGAGCAGTTATTACCGAAATAATAACTTCCAAGACTCAAAGAAACAAAAACAAACTAAAAGCAAAAACAAATTGGGTTGTCTCCCATAAAGCTCTTTCTTTATAGCCATTTAAGATGGGCATGATAATTTTGAAGAAGCTCTCATAGGGATATGGATTGAAGTGAAAGAGAGCATTAAGAAGAAAAAACACACACACATTTAAGTCTAACCCACTTCCTATGCAAGGGGATTTTGTAAACAAACAAGTTGTTGAAACCAGAGGCTTCTTGCATAAGAAGGCAAAACAAGTGCAACATGAAAACTTTCAACATAAAACGAGGAAACTTGATATTATTGATATACATAAGAACACTTTTCCATCTCTCATAGTAGCTTTCAGTATCATGCATAAACTTAACAATATAGCTATCACAAGGACTATCATAGCAATGATCACTTATTCTAACAGAAAACACGGGAATACTAGCTCTCATAACACTACTTTGTGAAACAATATTAGAGGTATCCTTACAAAGGATAGTGTGTCCCTCTTCCTCATACTTAGTGACAAAGTCTTTCACATTTGCTATTATAGGTTCATCAACCATTTATTTATCAGGTTCAATAGCTTTACTCATATTTTCATTAACCATACTAGCTATCATAGAATGTTCCTTTACCTTAACTGGAAAAGGTATTTTCTCAATATAAGGTTTAGGTAAAACATGATTAGCAGTATAAACTTCAGTATTCCTTGCAGGAACACTTTTAGCAACATCTTTATAAGGTTCATGATACTTATTCCACTTCTTTTTAGGCACTTCAATGTAGGAAGCAAAAGCCTTAAAATAAGAAGCAATAGCTTGAGAGTCTAGACCATAAGCATTTTTAATATTTTGAAAGCCATCAGTTCCCATAAAATATTCAATGCATTCATAATCATAATTTATACCTGACTTTCTACCTTTGTCATTCTCCCATGCTTCAGCATTGTCTTGAATACGGTCTAGAAGGTCCCATTTAGCTTCTTCTTCCATACGAGTGAATGATCCAGCACAAGAAGCATCCAATAAATATTTATCATGTAGAGGGAGCCTTGCATAAAAGTTGTTGATAATAATATTGTTGGGGAGCTCATGAATGGGACATTTGAGCATTAGTGACTTCAATCTCCCCCAAGATTGAGCTGTACTCTCTCCATCTAGAGGCCAAAAGTTGTATATTTGATTCCGATCTTTATGAATCTCACTAGGAGGATAAAACTTTGAATAAAAGAGAGGCACTATTTCCTCCCATTCTAGAGCTTGACCATTCTTCAGCAGCTTATACCATTCCTCAGCTCTTCTTTTTAGTGATAATGAGAATAACTTCTTCTTAACTTGATTTGTAGTAATACCTGCACACTTGAACAACCCGCATAATTTGTGTATAAAGAGTAAATGATCACCGGGATGGACAGTTCCATCCCCAACATAGTAGTCATCCATAACATGATCAATAATTCTTGTAGGTATTTTGAAAACATCATTCTCAGCAGGTGGTGGTTTATCTACTACCTTAGTAGTGGTAGTAGCATTACCAAATAATAAACTCAGCGAATTATCCATAACGAAAATAAAGCAACTAACATAAGTAAACAATACTCACAGTAGAAGTTTCCTTTACCAGTTCCACTCTCCAATAGCGCTTCACTCCCCGGCAACGGCACCAGAAAATAGTCTTGATGACCCACACGTATATGGGGTGTATCGCAGTATTTTCGATAAGTAAGAGTGTCGAACCTAACGAGGAGCAAAAGGTGCTGGATTGTGGTATGGATCAGGAATTCTCTGCAAATACTTAGCAAACAGATTTTTAGGGGGTTTTGATATAGCAAGTAAACAAAGTACGAGTAAATAAAAGACAGTAGGAATAAATGCAGCAAGTGGCCCAATCCTTTATGCAGCAAAGGACAAGCCGGTTGTATTACTTAAGATGACCAAACGTTCTCGAGGACACATGGGAAGACGGTCAAGTGCTTTCGCTTCATATAGTTGATTAATCTTCTTTAGCTTGCTAAGTGTTGTGTGGGTGAACCTGTGCTAATGTACCGCCCCATCCAAGACTAATACATACTTGTGATATACCCCTTGCAAACATCCGTAAGTACAAGAAAGTAATTAAGGTAGAAACCTAACCACAACTTTAAACTCTAAGACCCTTACGTCCCTTGTGCAATGGTTTCCGAACGGGGGTTCAGGTTTCTGTCACTCCGGCAACCCCTACGATTACTAGCCAAATACACAATGCATTCCCCTAGGCCCATATAGGTGAAGTGTCATGTAGTCGATGTTCACATGACACCACTAGAAGAAGTACACCACAACTTAAATATCAATCTATTGAATCTTTCTCAACACAACTCCACTACTAACAACATGACTATTCCCATGTCCTCAAGAACAAAACGAACTACTCACAAGACATCATATTGATCATGATCAGAGATGGAATAATGATGTATAACAATCTGAACATAAACAATAATTCAATGGTTCACTTAATAGCATTAACTACAAAGAGTAATCAACACCGGGAAAGTTTCCCCTATGAACTATGCAAGATTCAACGCAATTGTTACAGCAATATGGAGATGGTGATGAGGGTGATGATGGTGATGATGGTGGTGATGATGATGATGATCCCGATGAAGTCCAGCTTGATGGTGGTGTTAATGGCGACGATCTCCCCTCTCCGGGAAGGAATTCCCCCGGCAGAAATCTGTCTGCCGGAGAGATGTTTCTCTCTCGGTGTTTTCCGCCCCGCATAGGCGGCAAAATCTTTCTGTGGTTGCTCCCCGAGTCTTAGGGTTTCGGGAGGATGATATACGCTAGAGGGGAGAGGCTGGAGTGGGCCAGGGTGGCCACACCACCTCTAGGCACGGCCTAGGGCTGCCCGCGCCAGGGGGTGGTGTGGGCCCCCTGTGGCCCATCTCCACTCCGTCTTCTGGCATCCTTAGTCTTCTGGAAAAGTAGGATTTTCCGTATATTTTTCCGGATTTTCTGATCTTCGCGAATTTTTCCTCCAAACAGCACCTTTTCCATTAGAATCCTGACTGCAGCGGTCCATGCTCCAAAAGTCATCAACCATGCAAAAATAGATGAAATAACATAAGTATCACCTCTCAATATGAAATATATCAATGAATAATAGTGAATGAAGACATAGAATAGTGATGCAAAATGGACGTATCATACTCCACCACAGTCATTCTTCCTTGCTTCAATTCGCGGAATTCATCTCTCATCCTGTTGACTAGACCTTGCAGCACATGGGTGCGGCTGAACTTGACTTTGAATGCTTCACATGTCATCACTTGCCCATGGTTCATATTGCGGATACTATTCCACCAAGCTCTTGCATCTCCCGCTAGATAGTGGGTGGCAAAGAGAACTTTCTCGTTTTCATCAACTCCTGCAACTTCTAGGTTGTTTTCCATCGTCTGCAACCAGTCATCAGCATCTAATGGGTTTTCAGATTGGTTGAAGATTGGGGATTGGTATTCTGAATTTTTTTGAGTTTGGATCCATGGTGATCCTGATTTCCATGCCCTTGGTTGTTGAGAGCCATCTGGGCGATCTACTATAGTGTTGCTAAGTTGGCTTGACGTTCTACCCTGCTTGCTTCACGGTCTGCGATGAGATTCTGCAAGATCTGTAGCATTGGGTCTTGCGACGAGCTGCTCCCTCCTTGGTTTCCACGCGTCATCTGAAGATTGAGATAGATATAGGGGTAAGAGGGAAATTCTAAGGTTTATGGTTTTGGTTTCAAATCTAAAACTTTGAGTTAGACTCAGGTTTTTCAACTAACTCCAGTTCATTCATGCAAACAAGTACACGATACAACACACACCACAACAATCCAAGGGAAAACAGATGGTTTGAAGGACCATTCTGCAAGCTACGATACAGTGGGACCGATACATCTCATGCTACGACAGTGCTCTAGTGCATCTACTCATCGTCGATGAAGTCGAAGTCCTCATCGTCAGTGTAGAAGTCCACAGCATCCTCCTCCAGAAAGTCATCATCATTGCTGAGGTAAGAATCCATGTCTCCCTGGATGTCTTCACCCTCATCTTCTTCTTCCTTGGCGGCAAGTTAAGCTTCCTGCTCCTTGACGGTCTTCTCGAGGTCTGCCACCTTCTTGCAAAGATGGGTGATGGTGCGATCCTTCCTAGCACGCTGACGGAGAAGAGACTGGCGATCCTGGACAAGCAGTGCGAAAGTCTAGGCCTTCTGGTCGGCAATGGCACGGTTCTGGTTGGCTAACTCCCTGGCATTGTCCAGTTCCTGCTGTCTGTCATGCAGCAAGAAGTCAAGATTCTCCACTTGATGCCTCAACTCTGGGTGACTTGGCATCTCCATCGGCATTCCCATGAAGTCACGTCTTGCATAGTGAGCAAAACAGGTTCCTTGGATTTTGTTGACGCTGAGGGCACATAGACATGCGAGAGCTTCATGCATTGCCCTGGCTAATCCATCTAGCCAGTTGTTCTCTCTCACGGAGAACTGAATTCTTCCGGAAGTTGGTGCTTCGATGCTTCCTCTAAGATCAGCGGTGACTAGCCACTGTAGGTCTCCTCCTGGGTGTCCAGGAAGTTGAGCTCCAAGAAACTCCAGATGTGGGCGTCCCAATAACTCCAACAGTGAATCCAGATCCCTCTCGAAGATCAGCTGACCTCCGTTTCCCAACTGGTAAAACTTGCTGAACTGAGTCTCCATCTACAAGAATTAAGGATGAGGAAATTAGTGAAGTGATCAAGTGTGTCAAATTTTAAGTAATAATGTAAGAATTTTGAGGAACATGAATTTTTGAGAAAGAAAGAATTCCCAAGGATAAGAGAGGAGATAGTTTTTCGTAAATACTCACTTTGGTTTTGAAACTAAGTTTTTGTTCGGACGTCCATTCTAACTAGGGTCTCCTATGGTCAGGATGGCTCTAATACCAACTTGTCAACACCCGGATTTTTAATCCCAGATGCCTGTTATGCCATACCTCGCAATCCCAGGTTTACCATTTTTGCGAGACATAATGGATTGGATATCACAGTACATCATCCATTACAAACCGTACATAAGGTCTTACACAAATAAGGATCTCATGATCCAGTCTTAATACAACAAGCAGCAGAATAAATATAAAGCATAGCGGTGGGGTCCATCTTCAGGGGCACAGGCAATGCTGATGAAGGCATATAGTCCTAGTTGTCATAGCCGTCCTGCTGGCCATCATCTTGGTAGTCTCCTTCATAGTCTGGCCATGATAATAGCCAGGGACAAAAGCCATGAGTACTCTTTAAGTACTCGCAAACTACCACTAACAAGTAGTATACTGCTAAGTTAAAGTGCTAAATCTAAGTTTAAATATAAGGTTAAGTTTGAAATCTAAGCTGAGTTCAGAAGCAAAGAAAGATAAAATAAAGTTCTAGAATCACTTAAGTTGGGAAGCTATTATCATAAACACAACCCTGTTGTGGTTAAGTCAAGATTCATCATTCATCTCATAAGTTATTTTTAAAACATCTGACAATGAAACAGTATGGCCATTCCAACTGTCCATAACCGCGGACGCGGCTATTTGAATAGTCTGATACTCTGCAGAGGTGGTACACTTTCACCACAAGATTCGATACATCTGTCAGGGATAACCCTGAATCATCATACTTAGTATGCAGATAATCAAACATAACCTTTCCTTTTACACACCCTAGTATAAGCACCTCTCCTATGAGCATGGCCTCCCAACCATGACCATCAGTCATCTTGGGCACTGCATAGGTGGACAACATTGAGAGGTAGCCTCGGCTCAAACCTCTCCCGCGAGGGAACTAATACTAATGCATATAAATTTCTGGCTAAGCCTTACCCAATTCAGGTAGTGTGGTTGTACGGTAAATTTGGAATGGTATCGCATCCGAATCCAACCATCAGTTTTATAAAAGGGCTAAGGCTCATGCCTCAACATTTTCATCATCATAAACCATTTGTGTTTCTCAACACATGTCAAAACATCTCAATAGAATGACCCATCATTCCAAGGTTTTCATAATTCATTTTCACCAATTGTTCCCATCTAAAGTGAATCAAGTTTTGATCTACTCTAAACTACTATGTTAAGAGTGTTCACTAAGGTGGAAATATGATGGGTTCAATCTCATGCCATAGAATGACATCTAAAGCTTATCTAAATAGGTCAAGTTTTATACTCTTTATGCTACCTTCAAAACATGTAAGGGGCTTTGTGTAAAGTAAAGGAAGTAAAGCTTGTAAGGTAATACTTGGGGTAGTAATAGTCAAAGTGGTGTGACCAAAGCATGCCTAAGGCATCTTTGCTCATTCATCTAGCTTAATTCTAGCTTTCTAACAATAGCTTGCAAGGGTTAACTTGCTTGGTTAATGGTGGCTTGCAAGTACAACATGCAAGGGTTAACTTGGATAGTGCTAGCTTTCCTTGGTTCGTGCAATGGTTGAAGTTTTCTTCTTCTTCTTCTTCTTCTTGGTAGCACTCCTCCTCCTCATAAGCTTGGTCGGTACTATCTTCTATAAATACATACGGAGTACACAATCACCAAACAATACTTAACTAGTTTACTTAGTACTCTAAGGCACACAATTCATGATCTATTATCATCACAAGCATCACAAGTTTTATTCCATAGTTTCTTCCTTTTTATTTTAGAAAAGTAATTTCTACTCATTAAAAAATTAACTAAGATTTAATATTCACCACTTAAAATATGGGATCATGTGGACACATGTCATCACCACATATTCTAACATGTGGGAATGTAATTTAAGGGTTGGATCAAAATTACTTTGGTTTAAGTTCATTATTTAATGATTTAAAGTGACTAGAAATGCCTATATAGCATTATTTTGGTACTAGTCCAAAGTCACTGCATGTAAACTTTGATATTATTACATATTCAGATAGGTATGATGAAATGTGATTTTTGAGAGTTGGAATCAACTCAAAAGCTAACTTGGTTGATTTTAAAAAAATGTTTCAAGGTACAAATGATTCTGTTTTATTATTTTTACTAGGAGAGATCTATAACTCTAAATGAATTAAATTCAACGGGCTAGGATAGATCTTTTCAGTAGCTTTCCAACAAAATTGGAATCACTTCATTTGGATTTGTAAATCTCTCTGAATTGAATTTTGAACTACGGGACAGAACTAAGTTTAAACTAAAAAGAAAAATCCTAATTCAAACTAACTGGGTCGCGCGGGAAAAGCTAACGGGCCGGCCCAGTGTCACTCCGCGGCGCAGGGGTCAACTGACAGGGGGGTCCACCAGTCAGCGACTCATAACGCGCGGAGTGGTACGGGGCAACGTGGGACGTTGGATTAGAGTGGGGATCAACGGATGGGGATCGTCGTCGACGACGGACCTGTCACTGGCGATCTCTAACCCTAGCGGCTCAGTGGGGGTGCATAGGGGGCGTACCAGGGCTCTAGCGACGACAGCAAGGCGGGCAAACGGTCTGATGGTCCACGACGAGCTCAGGGACGGTCGAGGCAGCTCCAGTGGTGGTCGCAATCAGCAGCTCCCCTTACTCCGACTAGAGGTGTGGGACGATCAGTGAGGTGAGGGGAGTGGAGTGGTGTGCTTCAAATGGCTGGGGGTGCCCTCCTTTTATAGGCTTGACGGCGAGACCGAGAGGGATGGGCAGGCGATGGTGGCGACATGGCTATGGGCGGCTAGCGGCATGGCTGAGGGTGGCGTTCGACGCGCGGTCTCCTAGCGGTGCTCTAGGAACTTAATGCGGGCTTAGGGGCGGTGGTATGCGGTCGGGGGAAGCTGACGCTCTGAGCGGCAGAGACGGCGGTGTCCACGGCGAGCGGTGGTTGTGGTGCGTTGGGCGGCGAATGGGCATGTCCGGCGTGTTCCCTCGGTCGTGGCGACGCGGTGGGTGCGGGCTGTGGTCGAGCGGCGGCTTGTGCACGCGTGCCGGGTGCGGCGCTCTGGCGCGTGTTCGGAATGGCGCGGCGGCACTGGGCGTGGGGTTTCCTCGGTGGTCCACGCCTGGGCCTGGCACGGGGAGGGGACAGTGGGCGGCGGTGAGGTGCTGGCTACCTCCTAGACATGGCGAGAGAGGGGGAGGTGGTCGGCTGGGGTGAGGGCATGGTTGGCCGGCGAGTTGATGCTCGGCATGGCATGGCAATGCCACTAGGGGAGTAGGGGATGGGTGCTAATGGCATGGTTAGATCATGAGGGGACCAAGGGATTAAATGGAGATCAAATGGGGGCAAAACCGTGTTCAAAACAGTGAGCTAGGATTAGGGTGTAAATCATGCCTGCCAAGTGTTTGACGAAATGGCCGCATGAAATTTATTTTTGAATTTTGAAAATATTTTTGGTGGGTGTGCTAGGCATAAGCTTGAGACTCTGTGGTTGCTTGGGTTTTGAAAATTGAGCTTGTTTGAGTGGTTTTTGAAATAGTGGGATCTTCCCATATGAAATAGATTCAATTTTAAACTGTCATTTAAAATTAGCATTCGAATGTTTTTAGCAGATCACAAAGTGGGCCTTGGTACCTCATTATGTGTACTAGCAAGGGGTGTAAAGATTCAGAATTATTTCTGTTGGGAAATGAGTGCTAGGAATAGCCAAAGTAGGCATGATAGTTAATTTGGCCAAAATGACCATTCACTCCAATTATTCATTTTGATTTGTTTTTCTTTGGGATTTGTTTGGGAATCATCTAGATGATGTTTATTTCACCTAAGAATCATTTTACAAGCAATGGATCACAGAACCATGGCAATTCAAAACAACTCCTAATTTTAAATGCACACACATATGAATTCTTTCATATTTTGAAATGGAAAAGCTTTTTGTTAACCCTAATTTAGATAATTTGGATCTTGATAAGCTTGGATTAAAGTTTTGGGATGTTACATATTGCATGTCTGTTCTTTTCACAAACCACACATGGATTCACCTAGTGTGATTGCATGTCTGTTCTTTTCACAAACCACACATGGAACCACAGCCAGTGTCATTGCATGTATGTTCTTCTAAACAAACCACACATGGATCCACCAGTGTCATTGAATGTGTGTTCTTTTCATGAACCATAGCTAGAGTCATTGCATGTCTGTTCTTCTAAACAAACCACACATGGATCCACCTAGTGTGATTGTATGTCTGTTCTTCTCATGAACCACACCCAGTGTCATTGCATGTCTGTTCCTCTAAACAAACCACCGATGGATCCACCAGTGTCATTGCGTGTGTGTTCTTCTCATGAACCACAACCAGTGTCATTGCATCTATGTTCTTCTCACAAACCACACAAGGATCCACCAGTGTCATTACATGTGTGTTCTTCTCATGAACCACACCCAGTGTGATTGCATGTCTGTTCCTCTAAACAAACCACACATGGATCCACCTAGTGTGATTGCATGCCTGTTCTTTTCACAAACCACACATGGATCCACCTAGTGTCATTGCTTGTCTGTTCCTCTAAACAAACCACACATGGATCCACCCAGTGTCATTGCATGTCTGTTCTTTTCATGAACCACACATGGATCCACCAGTGTCATTGCATGTCTGTTCTTTTCATGAACCACAACTAGTGTCATTGCATGTCTGTTCCTCTGAACAAACCACAAATGGATCCACCCAGTGTGATTGCATGTCTGTTCCTCTAAACAAACCACACATGGATCCATCCAGTGTCATTGCTTGTCTGTTCCTCTAAAAAACCACACATGGATCCACCTAGTCTGATTGCATGTATGTTCCTCTAACAAACCACACATGGATCCACCTAGTGTGATCGCATGTCTGTTCTTTTCACAAACCACACATGGATCCACCCAGTGTCATTGCATGCGTGTTCTTTTCATGAAACACACATGGATCCACCTAGAGTCATTGCATGTCTGTTCTTCTAAACAAACCACACATGGATCCACCCAGTGTCATTGCATGTATGTTCCTCTAAACAAACCACACATGGATCCACCTAGTGTGATTGCATGTCTGTTCTTTTCACAAACCACACATGGATCCACCAGAGTCATTGCATTTGTGTTATTTTCATGAACCACAACTAGAGTCATTGCATGTATGTTCTTCTAAACAAACCACACATGGATCCACCCAGTGTCATTGCATGTCTGTTCCTCTAAACAAACCACACATGGATCCACATAGTGTCATTGCATGTCTATTATTTTCATGAACCACACATGGATCCACCAGTGTCATTGCATGTGTGTTCTTTTCATGAACCACAACTAGACTCATTGCATGTATGTTCTTCTAAACAAACCACACATGGATCCACCCAGTGTCATTGCATGTCTGTTCCTCTAAACAAACCACATATGGATCCATAGCTAGAGTCATTGCATTTCTGTTCCTTCCACAAACCATATATGGATCCACCAGTGTCATTGCATGTCTGTTCTTTTGATGAACCACAACTAGTGTCATTGCATGTCTGTTCCTCTGAACAAACAACACATGGATCCACCCAGTGTGATTGCATGTCTGTTCCTCTAAAAAAACCACACATGGATCCACCTAGTGTGATTGCATGTTTGTTCTTTTCACAAAC
This sequence comes from Avena sativa, assembly GCA_916181665.1. Taxonomy (NCBI): domain Eukaryota; kingdom Viridiplantae; phylum Streptophyta; class Magnoliopsida; order Poales; family Poaceae; genus Avena; species Avena sativa. Next base: position 204,204,430 of record OV702290.1, read on the forward strand.
CACACATGGATCCACCAGTGTCATTGCATGTGTGTTCTTTTCATGAACCACAACTAGAGTCATTGCATGTGTGTTCTTCTAAAGAAACCACACATGGATCCACCTAGTGTCATTGCATGTCTGTTCCTCTAAAAAACCACACATGGATCCACGTAGTGTGATTACATGTCTGTTCTTTTCACAAACCACAACTAGAGTCATTGCATGTCTGTTCCTTCCACAAACCACACATGGATCCACCAGTGTCAATGCATGTCTGTTCTTTTCACGAACCACACCCAGTGTCATTGCATGTATGTTCCTCTAAACAAACCACACATGGATCCACCTAGTGTGATTGCATGTCTGTTCTTTTCATGAACCACACATGGATCCACCAGTGTCATTGCATGTGTGTTCTTCTCATGAACCATAGCCAGTGTCATTGCATGTATGTTCTTCTCAGAAACCACACATGGATCCACCAGTGTCATTGCATGTCTGTTCCTCTAAACAAACCACAGATGGATCCACCTAGTGTGATTGCATGTATGTTCTTTTCATGAACCACAGCTAGAGTCATTTCATGTCTGTTCCTTCCACAAACCACATATGGATCCACCAGTGTCATTGCATGTCTGTTCTTTTCATGAACCACACCCAGCGTGATTGCATGTATGTTCCTCTAAACAAACCATACATGGATCCACCAAGTGTGATTGCATGTTTGTTCTTTTCACAAACCACACATGGATCCACTAGTGTCATTGCATGTGTGTTCTTTTCATGAACCACAACTAGAGTCATTGCATGTCTGTTCTTCTAAACAAACCACACATGGATCGACCCAGTGTCATTACTTGTCTGTTCCTCTAAACAAACCACACATGGATCCGCCTAATGTGATTGCATGTCTGTTTTTTTCACAAACCACACATGGATCCACCAGTGTCATTGCATGTGTGTTATTTTCATGAACCACAACTAGAGTCATTGCATGTCTGTTCTTCTAAACAAACCACACATGGATCCACCCAGTGTCATTGCATGTCTGTTCCTCTAAACAAATCACACATGGATCCACCTAGTGTGATTGCATGTCTGTTCCTCTAACAAACCACACATGGATCCACCTAGTGTGATCGCATGTCTGTTCTTTTCTAAACAAACCACACATGGATCCACCCAGTGTCATTGCATGTCTGTTCTTTTCATGAACCACACATGGATCCACCTAGAGTCATTGCATGTTTGTTCTGCTAAACAAGCCACACATGGATCCACCTAGTGTCATTGCATGTCTGTTCCTCTAAACAAACCACACATGGATCAACCTAGTGTGATTGCATGTCTGTTCTTTTCATGAACCACACATGGATTCACAAGTGTCATTGCATGTGTGTTCTTCTCATGAACCACAACTAGAGTCATTGCATGTCTGTTCTTCTAAACAAACCACACAAGGATCCACCAATGTCACTGCATGTGTGTTCTTCTCATGAACCACACCCTATGTCATTCCATGTATGTTCCTCTAAACGAACCACACATGGATCCACCTAGTGTGATTGCATGTCTGTTCTTTTCACAAACCACACATGGATCCACCTAGTGTGATTGCATGTCTGTTCTTTTCACAAACCACACATGGAACCATAGCCAGTGTCATTGCATGTCTGTTCCTCTAAACAAACCACACATGGATCCACCTAGTGTGATTGCATGTCTGTTCTTTTCACAAACCATACATGGAACCACAACCAGTGTCATTGCATGTATGTTCTTCTAAACAAACCACAAAGGGATCCACCAGTGTCATTGCATGTGTATTCTTTTCATGAACCATAGCTAGAGTCATTGCATGTATGTTCTTCTAAAGAAACCACACATGGATCCACCTAGTGTGATTGCATGTCTATTCTTCTCATGAACCACACCCAGTGTTATTGCTTGTCTGTTCCTCTAAACAAACCACACATGGATCCACCCAGTGTCATTGCATGTCTATTCTTTTCATGAACCACACCCAGTGTGATTGCATGTATGTTCCTCTAAAAAAACCACACATGGATCCACCTAGTGTGATTGCATGTCTGTTCTTTTCAGAAACCACACACGGATCCACCAGTGTCATTGCATGTGTGTTCTTTTCATGAACCACAACTAGAGTCATTGCATGTCTATTCTTCTAAACAAACCACACATGGATCCATCCAGTGTCATTGCATGTCTGCTCCTCTAAAAAAACCACACATGGATCCACCAAGTGTGATTGCATGTTTGTTCTTTTCACAAACCACACATGGATCCACCAGTGTCATTGCATGAGTGTTCTTTCCATGAACCACAACTAGTGTCATTGCATGTCTGTTCTACTAAACAAACCACACATGGATCCACCTAGTGTCATTGCTTGTCTGTTCCTCTAAACAAACCACACATGGATCCACCCAGTGTCATTGCATGTCTGTTCTTTTCATGAACCACACATGGATCCACCAGTGTCACTGCATGTCTGTTCTTTTCATGAACCACAACTAGTGTCATTGCATGTCTGTTCCTCTGAACAAACCACAAATGGAACCACCCAGTGTGATTGCATGTCTGTTCCTCTAAACAAACCACACATGGATCCACCTAGTGTGATTGCATGTCTGTTCTTTTCACAAACCACACATGGATCCACCAGTGTCATTGCATGTGTGTTCTTTTCATGAACCACAACTAGAGTCATTGCATGTCTGTTCTTCTAAACAAACCACACATGGATCCACCCAGTGTCATTGCATGTATGTTCCTCCAAACAAACCACACATGGATCCACCTAGTGTGATCGCATGTCTGTTATTTTCACAAACCACAGCTAGAGTCATTGCATGTCTATTCCTTCCACAAACTACATATGGATCCACTAGTGTCATTGCATGTCTGTTCTTTTTCATGAACCACACCCAGTGTCATTGCATGTCTGTTCCTCTAAACAAACCACACATGGATCCACCTAGTGTGATTGCATGTCTGTTCTTTTCATGAACCACACATGGATCCACCAGTGTCATTGCATGTGTGTTCTTCTCATGAACCACAGCCATTGTAATTGCATGTATGTTCTTCTCACAAACCACTCATGGATCCACCAGTGTGATTGCATGTCTGTTCCTCAAAAAAACCACACATGGATCCACCTAGTGTGATTGCATGTATGTTCTTTTTCATTAACCAAGGCTAGAGTCATTTCATGTCTGTTCCTTCCACAAACCACACATGGATCGACCAGGGTCATTGCATGTTTGTTCTTTTCAAGAACCACACCCAGTGTGATTGCATGTATGTTCCTGTAAACAAACCACACATGGATCCACCTAGTATGATTGCATGTCTGTTCTTTTCACAAACCACACATGAGGGTCCACCAGTGTCATTGCATGTGTGTTCTTTTCATGAACCACAACTAGAATCATTGCATGTCTGTTCTTCTAAAGAAACCACACATGGATCCACCCAATGTTATTGCATGTTTGTTCCTCTAAACAAACCACACATGGATCCGCCTAGTGTGATTGCATGTCTGTTCTTTTCACAAACCACACATGGATCCACCAGTGTCATTGCATGTGTGTTCTTTTCATGAACCAGAACTAGAGAATTTGCATGTCTGTTCTTCTAAACAAACCACACATGGATCCACCGAGTGTCATTGCATGTATGTTCCCCTAAACAAACCACACATGGATCCACCTAGTGTGATTGCATGTCTGTTCCTCTAACAAACCACACATGGATCCACCAAGTGTGATCGCATGTCTGTTCTTTTCACAAACCACACATGGATCCACCTAGTGCCATTGCATGTCTGTTCTTTTCATGAACCACACATGGATCCACCTAGAGTCATTGCATGTCTGTTCTTCTAAACAAGCCACACATGGATCCACCTAGTGTCATTGCATGTCTGTTCCGCTAAACAGACCACACATGGATCGACCTGGTGTGATTACATGTCTGTTCTTTTCATGAACCACACATGGATTCACCAGTGTCATTGCATGTGTTTTCTTCTCATGAACCACAACTAGAGTCATTGCATGTCTGTTCTTCTAAACAAACCACACATGGATCCACCCAGTGTCATTGCATGTCTGTTCCTCTAAACAAATCACACATGTATCCACCTAGTGTGATTGCATGTCTGTTCTTTTCACAAACCATACATGGATCCACCTAGTGTGATTGCATGTCTGTTCTTTTCCCAAACCACACATGGAACCATAGCTAGTGTCATTGCATGTCTGTTCCTCTAAACAAACCACACATGGATCCACCTAGTGTGATTGCATGTCTGTTCTTTTTACAAACCACACATGGATACACCAGTGTCATTGCATTTGTGTTCTTTTCATGAACCACAACTAGAGTCATTGCATGTCTGTTCTTCTAAACAAACCACACATGGATCCAGCCAGTGTCATTGCATGTCTGTTCCTCTAAACAAACCACACATGGATCCACCAAGTGTGATTGCATGTTTGTTCTTTTCACAAACCACACATGGATCCACTAGTGTCATTGCATGTGTGTTCTTTTCATGAACCACAACTAGAGTCATTGCATGTCTGTTCTTCTAAACAAACCACACATGGATCGACCCAGTGTCATTACTTGTCTGTTCCTCTAAACAAACCACACATGGATCCACCTAGTGTGATTGCATGTCTGTTCTTTTCACAAACCACACATGGGTCCACCAGTGTCATTGCATGTGTGTTCTTTTCATGAACCACAACTAGAGAATTTGCATGTCTGTTCTTCTAAACAAACCACACATGGATCCACCCTGTGTCATTGCATATCTGTTCCTCTAAACAAACCACACATGGATCCACCTAGTGTGATTGCATGTCTGTTCCTCTAACAAACCACACATGGATCCACCAAGTGTGATCGCATGTCTGTTCTTTTCACAAACCACACATGGATCCACCCAGTGTCATTGCATGTCTGTTCTTTTCATGAACCACACATGGATCCACCTAGAGTCATTGCATGTCTGTTCTACTAAACAAACCACACATGGATCCACCCAGTGTCATTGCTTGTCTGTTCCTCTAAACAAACCACACATGGATCGACCTAGTGTGATTGCATGTCTGTTTTTTTTCACAAACCACACATGGATCCACCAGTGTCATTGCATGTGTGTTCTTTTCATGAACCACACATGGATTTACCAGTGTCATTGCATGTGTGTTCTTCTCATGAACCACAACTAGAGTCATTGCATGTCTGTTCTTCTAAACAAACCACACATGGATACACCCAGTGTCATTGCATGTCTGTTCCTCTTAACAAACCACACATGTATGCACCTAGTGTGATTGCATGTCTTATCTTTTCACAAACCACACATGGATCCACTTAGTGTGATTGCATGTCTGTTCTTTTCACAAACCACACATGGAACCATAGCCAGTGGCATTGCATGTTTGTCCCTCTAAACAAACCACACATGGATCCACCTAGTCTGATTGCATGTCTGTTCTTTTCACAAACCACACATGGAACCACAACCAGTGTCATTGCATGTATGTTCTTCTAAACAAACCACACATGGATCCACCAGTATCATTGCATGTGTGTTCTTTTCATGAACCATAGCTAGAGTCATTGCATGTATGTTCTTCTAAACAAACCACACATGGATCCACCTAGTGTGATTGCATGTCTGTTCTTCTCATGAACCACACCCAGTGTTATTTCATGTCTGTTCCTCTAAACAAACCACACATGGATCCACCCAGTGTCATTGCATGTCTGTTCTTTTCATGAACCACACCCAGTGTGATTGCATGTCTGTTCCTCTAAACAAACCACACATGGATCCACCTAGTGTCATTACATGTCTATTCTTTTCACAAACCACACATGGATCCACCAGTGTCATTGCATGAGCGTTCTTTTCATGAACCACAACTAGAGTCATTGCATGTCTATTCTTCTAAACAAACCACACATGGATCCATCCAGTGTCATTGAATGTCTGTTCCTCTAAAAAAACCACACATGGATCCACCAAGTGTGATTGCATGTTTGTTCTTTTCACAAACCACACATGGATCCACTGGTGTTATTGCATGTGTGTTCTTTTCATGAACCACAACTAGAGTCATTGCATGTCTGTTCTACTAAACAAACCACACATGGATCCACCCAGTGTCATTGTTTGTCTGTTCCTCTAAACAAACCACACATGGATCCACCCAGTGTCATTGCATGTCTGTTCTTTTCATGAACCACACATGGATCCACCAGTGTCATTGCATGTCTGTTCTTTTCATGAACCACAACTAGTGTCATTGCATGTTTGTTCCTCTGAACAAACCACACATGGATCCACCCAGTGTGATTGCATGTCTGTTCCTCTAAACAAACCACACATGGATCCACCTAGTGTGATTGCATGTCTGTTCTTTTCACAAACCACACATGGATCCACCAGTGTGATTGCATGTCTGTTCCTCTAACAAACCACACATGGATCCACCAAGTGTGATCGCATGTCTGTTCTTTTCACAAACCACACATGGATCCACCCAGTGTCATTGCATGTCTGTTCTTTTCATGAACCACACATGGATCCACCTAGAGTCATTGCATGTTAGTTCTACTAAACAAACCACACATGGATCCACCCAGTGTCATTGCTTGTCTGTTCCTCTAAACAAACCACACATGGATCGACCTAGTGTGATTGCATGTCTGTTCTTTTCACAAACCACACATGGATCCACCAGTGTCATAGCATGTGTGTTCTTTTCATGAACCACACATGGATTTACCAGTGTCATTGCATGTGTGTTCTTCTCATGAACCACAACTAGAGTCATTGCATGTCTGTTCTTCTAAACAAACCACACATGGATACACCCAGTGTCATTGCATGTCTGTTCCTCTAAACAAACCACACATGTATCCACCTAGTGTGATTGCATGTCTGTTCTATTCACAAACCACACATGGATCCACCTAGTGTGATTGCATGTCTGTTCTTTTCACAAACCACACATGGGACCATAGCCAGTGTCATTGCATGTCTGTCCCTCTAAACAAACCACACATGGATCCACCTAGTCTGATTGCATGTCTGTTCTTTTCACAAACCACACATGGAACCACAGCCAGTGTCATTGCATGTATGTTCTTCTAAACAAACCACACATGGATCCACCAGTATCATTGCATGTGTGTTCTTTTCAAGAACCATAGCTAGAGTCATTGCATGTATGTTCTTCTAAACAAACCACACATGGATCCACCTAGTGTGATTGCATGTATGTTCTTCTCATGAACCACACCCAGTGTTATTGCATGTCTGTTCCTCTAAACAAACCACACATGGATCCACCCAGTGTCATTGCATGTCTGTTCTTTTCATGAACCACACCCAGTGTGATTGCATGTCTGTTCCTCTAAACAAACCTTACATGGATCCACCTAGTGTCATTACATGTCTATTCTTTTCACAAACCACACATGGATCCACCAGTGTCATTGCATGAGTGTTCTTTTCATGAACCACAACTAGAGTCATTGCATGTCTATTATTCTAAACAAACCACACATGGATCCACCCAGTGTCATTGCATGTCTGTTCCTCTAAAAAAACCACACATGGATCCACCAAGTGTGAATGCATGTTTGTTCTTTTCACAATCCACACATGGATCCACCGGTGTTATTGCATGTGTGTTCTTTTCATGAACCACAACTAGAGTCATTGCATGTCTGTTCTACTAAACAAACCACACATGGATCCACCCAGTGTCATTGCTTGTCTGTTCCTCTAAACAAACCACACATGGATCCACCTAGTGTCATTGCATGTCTGTTCTTTTCATGAACCACACATGGATCCAACAGTGTCATTGCATGTGTGTTCTTTTCATGAACCACAACTAGACTCATTGCATGTCTGTTCTTCTAAACAAACCACACATGGATCCACCTAGTGTTATTGCATGTCTGTTCCTCTAAACAAACCACACATGGATCCACAGCTAGAGTCATTGCATTTATGTTCCGTCCACAAACCACATATGGATCCACCAGTGTCATTGCATGTCTGTTCTTTTCATGAACCACAACTAGTGTCATTGCATGTCTGTTCCTCTGAACAAACCACACATGGATCCACCCAGTGTGATTGCATGTCTGTTCCTCTAAACAAACCACACATGGATCCACCTAGTGTGATTGCATGTCTGTTCTTTTCACAAACCACACATGGATCCACCAGTGTCATTGCATGTGTGTTCTTTTCATGAACCACCACTAGAGTCATTGCATGTCTGTTCTTCTAAACAAACCACACATGGATCCACGTGTCATTGCATGTATGTTCCTCTAAAAAACCACACATGGATCCACCTAGTGTGATCGCATGTCTGTTCTTTTCACAAACCACAGCTAGAGTCATTGCATGTCTATTCCTTCCACAAACCACATATGGATCCACTAGTGTCATTGCATGTCTGTTCTTTTCATGAACCACCCCCAGTGTCATTGCATGACTGTTCCTCTAAACAAACCACACATGGATCCACCTAGTGTGATTGCATGTCTGTTCTTTTCATGAACCACACATGGATCCACCAGTGTCATTGCATGTGTGTTCTTCTCATGAACCACAGCCATTGTAATTGCATGTATGTTCTTATCACAAACCACTCATGGATCCACCAGTGTCATTGCATGTCATTTCCTCTAAACAAACCACACATGGATCCACCTAGTGTGATTGCATGTATGTTCTTTTTCATTAACCAAGGCTAGAGTCATTTCATGTCTGTTCCTTCCACAAACCACATATGGATTGACCAGTGTCATTGCATGTTTGTTCTTTTCAAGAACCACACCCAGTGTGATTGCATGTATGTTCCTCTAAATAAACCACACATGGATCCACCTAGTGTGATTGCATGTCTGTTCTTTTCACAAACCACACATGGATCCACCAGTGTCATTGCATATGTGTTCTTTTCATGAACCACAACTAGAGTCATTGCATGTCTGTTCTTCTAAACAAACCACACATGGATCCACCTAGTGTCATTGCATGTCTGTTCCTCTAAACAAACCACACATGGATCCGCCTAGTGTGATTGCATGTGTGTTCTTTTCACAAACCACACATGGATCCACCAGTGTCATTGCATGTGTGTTATTTTCATGAACCACAACTAGAGTCATTGCATGTCTGTTCTTCTAAACAAACCACACATGGATCCACCCAGTGTCATTGCATGTCTGTTCCTCTAAACAAATCACACATGGATCCACCTAGTGTGATTGCATGTCTGTTCCTCTAACAAACCACACATGGATCCACCTAGTGTGATCGCATGTCTGTTCTTTTCTAAACAAACCACACATGGATCCACCCAGTGTCATTGCATGTCTGTTCTTTTCATGAACCACACATGGATCCACCTAGAGTCATTGCATGTTTGTTCTGCTAAACAAGCCACACATGGATCCACCTAATGTCATTGCATGTCTGTTCCTCTAAACAAACCACACATGGATCAACCTAGTGTGATTGCATGTCTGTTCTTTTCATGAACCACACATGGATTCACAAGTGTCATTGCATGTGTGTTCTTCTCATGAACCACAACTAGAGTCATTGCATGTCTGTTCTTCTAAACAAACCACACATGGATCCACCCAGTGTCATTGCATGTCTGTTCCTCTAAACAAACCACACATGTATCCACCTAGTGTGATTGTATGTCTGTTCTTTTCACAAACCATACATGGATCCACCTAGTGTAATTGCATGTCTCTTCTTTTCGCAAACCACTCATGGGACCATAGCCAGTGTCATTGCATGTCTGTTCCTCTAAACAAACCACACATGGATCGACCTAGTGTGATTGCATGTCTGTTCTTTTCACAAACCACACATGGATCCACCAGTGTCATTGCATGTGTGTTCTTTTCATGAACCACACATAGATACACCAGTGTCGTTGCATGTGTGTTCTTTTCATGAACCACAACTAGAGTCATTGCATGTCTGTTCTTCTAAACAAACCACACATGGATCCACCCAGTGTCATTGCATGTTTGTTCCTCTAAACAAACCACACATGGATCCACCAAGTGTGATTGCATGTTTGTTCTTTTCACAAACCACACATGGATCCACTAGTGTCATTGCATGTGTGTTCTTTTCATGAACCACAACTAGAGTCATTGCATGTCTATTCTTCTTAACAAACCACACATGGAACCACCCAGTGTCATTACTTGTCTGTTCCTCTAAACAAACCACACATGGATCCACCTAGTGTGATTGCATGTCTGTTCTTTTGACAAACCACACATGGATCCACTAGTGTCATTGCATGTGTGTTCTTTTCATGAACCATAACTAGAGAATTTGCATGTCTCTTCTTCTAAACAAACCACACATGGATCCACCCTGTGTCATTGCATGTCTATTCCTCTAAACAAACCACACATGGATCCACCTAGTGTGATTGCATGTCTGTTCCTCTAACAAACCACACATGGATCCACCAAGTGTGATCGCATATCTGTTCTTTTCACAAACCACACATGGATCCACCTAGTGTCATTGCATGTCTGTTCTTTTCATGAACCACACAGGGATCCACCTAGAGTCATTGCATGTCTGTTGTTCTAAACAAGCCACACATGGATCCACCCAGTGTCATTGCATGTCTGTTCCTCTAAACAAACCACACATGGATCGACCTAGTGTGATTGCATGTATGTTCTTTTCATGAACCACACATGGATTCAACAGTGTCATTGCATGTGTGTTCTTCTCATGAACCACAACTAGAGTCATTGCATGTCTGTTCTTCTAAACAAACCACACATGGATACACCCAGTGTGATTGCATGTTTGTTCCTCTAAACAAACCACACATGTATCCACCTAGTGTGATTGCATGTCTGTTCTTTTCACAAACCACACATGGATCCACCTAGTGTGATTGCATGTCTGTTCGTTTCAGAAACCACACATGGAACCATAGCCAGTGTCATTGCATGTCTGTCCCTCTAAACAAACCACACATGGATCCACCTAGTCTGATTGCATGTCTGTTCTTTTCACAAACCACACATGGAACCACAGCTAGTGTCATTGCATGTATGTTCTTCTAAACAAACCACACATGGATCCACCAGTGTCATTGCACGTGTGTTCTTTTCGTGAACCATAGCTAGAGTCATTGCATGTATATTCTTCTAAACAAACCACACATGGATCCACCTAGTGTGATTGCATGTCTGTTCTTCTCATGAACCACACCCAGTGTTATTGCATGTCTGTTCCTCTAAACAAACCACACATGGATCCACCCAGTGTCATTGCATGTCTGTTCTTTTCATGAACCACACCCAGTGTGATTGCATGTCTGTTCCTCTAAACAAACCACACATGGATCCACCTAGTGTGATTACATGCCTATTCTTTTTCACAAACCACACATGGATCCACCAGTGTCATTGCATGTGTGTTCTTTTCATGAACCACAACTAGAGTCATTGCACACATGGATCCACCCGGTGTCATTGCATGTCTGTTCCTCTAAACAAACCACACATGGATCCACCAAGTGTGATTGCATGTTTGTTCTTTTCACAAACCACACATGGATCCACCAGTGTCATTGCATGTGTGTTCTTTTCATGAACCATAACTAGAGTCATTGCATGTCTATTCTTCTAAACAAACCACACATGGATCCACCCAGTGTCATTACTTGTTTGTTCCTCTAAACAAACCACACATGGATCCACCCAGTGTCATTGCATGTCTGTTCTTTTCATGAACCACACATGGATCCACCAGTGTCATTGCATGTGTGTTCTTTTCATGAACCACAACTAGAGTCATTGCATGTCTCTTCTTCTAAACAAACCACACATGGATCCACCCAGTGTCATTGCATGTCTATTCCTCTAAACAAAACACACATGGATCCACAGCTAGAGTCATTGCATTTCTGTTCCGTCCACAAACCACATATGGATCCACTAGTGTCATTGCATGTCTGTTCTTTTCATGAATCACAACTAGTGTCATTGCATGTCTGTTCCTCTGAACAAACCACACATGGATCCACCCAGTGTGATTGCATGTTTGCTCCTCTAAACAAACCACACATGGATCCACCTAGTGTGATTGCATGTCTGTTCTTTTCACAAACCACACATGGATCCACCAGTGTCATTGCAATGTGTGTTCGTTTCATGAAACACAACTAGATTCATTGCATGTTTGTTCTTCTAAACAAACCACACATGGATCCACCCAGTCTCATTGCATGTCTATTCCTCTAAACAAACCACACATGGATCCACCTAGTGTGATTGCATGTCTGCTCTTTTCATAAACAACAGCTAGAGTCATTGCATGTCTGTTCCTTCCGCATACCACATATGGATCCACTAGTGTCATTGCATGTTTGTTCTTTCCATGAACCACACCCAGTGTCATTACATGTCTGTTCCTCTAAACAAACCACACATGGATCCACTTAGTGTGATTGCATGTCTGTTCTTTTCATGAACCACACATGGATCCACCAGTGTCATTGCATGTGTGTTCTTCTCATGAACCACAGCCAGTGTCATTGCATGTATGTTCTTCTCACAAACCACTCATGGATCCACCAGTGTCATTGCATGTCTGTTCCTATAAACAAACCACACATGGATCCACCTAGTGTGATTGCATGTATGTTCTTTTCATGAACCACAGCTAGAGTCATTTGATGTCTGTTCCTTCCACAAACCACATATGGATCCACCAGTGTGATTGCATGTCTATTCTTTTCATGAACCACACCCAGTGTGATTGCATGTATGTTCCTATAAACAAACCACACATGGATCCACCTAGAGTCATTGCATGTTTGTTCTTCTAAACAAGCCACACATGGATCCACCTAGTGTCATTGCATGTCTGTTCCTCTAACAAAACCACACATGGATCAACCTAGTGTGATTGCATGTCTGTTCTTTTCATCAACCACACATGGATTCACCAGTGTCATTGCATGTGTGTTCTTCTCATGAACCACAACTAGAGTCATTGCATGTCTGTTCTTCTAAACAAACCACACATGGATCCACCCAGTGTCATTGCATGTCTGTTCCTCTAAACAAACCACACATGTATCCACCTAGTGTGATTGTATGTCTGTTCTTTTCACAAACCATACATGGATCCACCTAGTGTAATTGCATGTCTCTTCTTTTCGCAAACCACTCATGGAACCATAGCCAGTGTCATTGCATGTCTGTTCCTCTAAACAAACCACACATGGATCGACCTAGTGTGATTGCATGTCTGTTCTTTTCACAAACCACACATGGATCCACCAGTGTCATTGCATGTGTGTTCTTTTCATGAACCACACATGGATACACCAGTGTCATTGCATGTGTGTTCTTTTCATGAACCACAACTAGAGTCATTGCATGTCTGTTCTTCTAAACAAACCACACATGGATCCACCCAGTGTCATTGCATGTTTGTTCCTCTAAACAAACCACACATGGATCCACCAAGTGTGATTGCATGTTTGTTCTTTTCACAAACCACACATGGATCCACTAGTGTCATTGCATGTGTGTTCTTTTCATGAACCACAACTAGAGTCATTGCATGTCTATTCTTCTTAACAAACCACACATGGAACCACCCAGTGTCATTACTTGTCTGTTCCTCTAAACGAACCACACATGGATCCACCTAGTGTGATTGCATGTCTGTTCTTTTGACAAACCACACATGGATCCACTAGTGTCATTGCATGTGTGTTCTTTTCATGAACCATAACTAGAGAATTTGCATGTTTGTTTCCACACTGTGTCATTGCATGTCTATTCCTCTAAACAAACCACACATGGATCCACCTAGTGTGATTGCATGTCTGTTCCTCTAACAAACCACACATGGATCCACCAAGTGCGATCGCATGTCTGTTCTTTTCACAAACCACACATGGATCCACCCAGTGTCATTGCATGTCTGTTCTTTTCATGAACCACACAGGGATCCACCTAGAGTCATTGCATGTCTGTTCTTCTAAACAAGCCACACATGGATCCACCCAGTGTCATTGCATGTCTGTTCCTCTAAACAAACCACACATGGATTGACCTAGTGTGATTTCATGTCTGTTCTTTTCATGAGCCACACATGGATTCACCAGTGTCATTGGATGTGTGTTCTTCTCATGAACCACAACTAGAGTCATTGCATGTCTGTTCTTCTAAACAAACCACACATGGATACACCCAGTGTCATTGCATGTCTGTTCCTCTAAACAAACCACACATGTATCCACCTAGTGTGATTGCATGTCTGTTCTTTTCACAAACCACACATGGATCCACCTAGTGTGATTGCATGTCTGTTCGTTTCACAAACCACACATGGAACCATAGCCAGGGTAATTGCATGTCTGTCCCTCTAAACAAACCACACATGGATCCACCTAGTCTGATTGCATGTCTGTTCTTTTCACAAACCACACATGGAACCACAGCCAGTGTCATTGCATGTATGTTCTTCTAAACAAACCACACATGGATCCACCAGTGTCATTGCATGTGTGTTCTTTTCGTGAACCATAGCTAGAGTCATTGCATGTATGTTCTTCTAAACAAACCACACATGGATCCACCTAGTGTGATTGCATGTCTGTTCTTCTCATGAACCACACCCAGTGTTATTGCATGTCTGTTCCTCTAAACAAACCACACATGGATCCACCCAGTGTCATTGCATGTCTGTTCTTTTCATGAACCACACCCAGTGTGATTGCATGTCTGTTCCTCTAAACAAACCACACATGGATCCACCTAGTGTGATTACATGCCTATTCTTTTCACAAACCACACATGGATCCACCAGTGTCATTGCATGTGTGTTCTTTTCATGAACCAAAACTAGAGTCATTGCACACATGGATCCACCCGGTGTCATTGCATGTCTGTTCCTCTAAACAAACCACACATGGATCCACCAAGTGTGATTGCATGTTTGTTCTTTTCACAAACCACACATGGATCCACTAGTGTCATTGCATGTGTGTTCTTTTCATGAACCACAACTAGAGTCATTGCATGTCTATTCTTCTTAACAAACCACACATGGAACCACCCAGTGTCATTACTTGTCTGTTCCTCTAAACAAACCACACATGGATCCACCTAGTGTGATTGCATGTCTGTTCTTTTGACAAACCACACATGGATCCACTAGTGTCATTGCATGTGTGTTCTTTTCATGAACCATAACTAGAGAATTTGCATGTCTGTTCTTCTAAACAAACCACACATGGATCCACCCTGTGTCATTGCATGTCTATTCCTCTAAACAAACCACACATGGATCCACCTAGTGTGATTGCATGTCTGTTCCTCTAACAAACCACACATGGATCCACCAAGTGTGATCGCATGTCTGTTCTTTTCACAAACCACACATGGATCCACCCAGTGTCATTGCATGTCTGTTCTTTTCATGAACCACACAGGGATCCACCTAGAGTCATTGCATGTCTGTTCTTCTAAACAAGCCACACATGGATCCACCCAGTGTCATTGCATGTCTGTTCCTCTAAACAAACCACACATGGATCGACCTAGTGTGATTGCATGTCTGTTCTTTTCATGAACCACACATGGATTCACCAGTGTCATTGCATGTGTGTTCTTCTCATGAACCACAACTAGAGTCATTGCATGTCTGTTCTTGTAAACAAACCACACATGGATACACCCAGTGTCATTGCATGTCTGTTCCTCTAAACAAACCACACATGTATCCACTTAGTGTGATTGCATGTCTGTTCTTTTCACAAACCACACATGGATCCACCTAGTGTGATTGCATGTCTGTTCGTTTCACAAACCACACATGGAACCATAGCCAGTGTCATTGCATGTCTGTCCTTCTAAACAAACCACACCTGGATCCACCTAGTCTGATTGCATGTCTGTTCTTTTCACAAACCACACATGGAACCACAGCCAGTGTCATTGCATGTATGTTCTTCTAAACAAACCACACATGGATGCACCAGTGTCATTGCATGTGTGTTCTTTTCGTGAACCATAGCTAGAGTCATTGCATGTATATTCTTCTAAACAAACCACACATGGATCCACCTAGTGTGATTGCATGTCTGTTCTTCTCATGAACCACACCCAGTGTTATTGCATGTCTGTTCCTCTAAACAAACCACACATGGATCCACCCAGTGTCATTGCATGTCTGCTCTTTTCATGAACCACACCCAGTGTGATTGCATGTCTGTTCCTCTAAACAAACCACACATGGATCCACCTAGTGTGATTACATGCCTATTCTTTTCACAAACCACACATGGATCCACTAGTGTCATTGCATGTGTGTTCTTTTCATGAACCACAACTAGAGTCAGTGCACACATGGATCCACCCGGTGTCATTGCATGTCTGTTCCTCTAAACAAACCACACATGGATCCACCAAGTGTGATTGCATGTTTGTTCTTTTCACAAACCACACATGGATCCACCAGTGTCATTGCATGTGTGTTATTTTCATGAACCATAACTAGAGTCATTGCATGTCTATTCTTCTACACAAACCACACATGGATCCACCTAGTGTCATTACTTGTTTGTTCCTCTAAACAAACCACACATGGATCCACCCAGTGTCATTGCATGTCTGTTCTTTTCATGAACCACACATGGATCCACCAGTGTCATTGCATGTGTGTTCTTTTCATGAACCACAACTAGACTCATTGCATGTCTCTTCTTCTAAACAAACCACACATGGATCCACCCAGTGTCATTGCATGTCTATTCCTCTAAACAAAACACACATGGATCCACAGCTAGAGTCATTGCATTTCTGTTCCGTCCACAAACCACATATGGATCCACTAGTGTCATTGCATGTCTGTTCTTTTCATGAATCACAACTAGTGTCATTGCATGTCTGTTCCTCTGAACAAACCACACATGGATCCACCCAGTGTCATTGCATGTTTGCTCCTCTAAACAAACCACACATGGATCCACCTAGTGTGATTGCATGTCTGCTCTTTTCATAAACCACAGCTAGAGTCATTGCATGTCTGTTCCTTCCGCATACCACATATGGATCCAGTAGTGTCATTGCATGTTTGTTCTTTCCATGAACCACACCCAGTGTCATAACATGTCTGTTCCTCTAAACAAACCACACATGGATCCACTTAGTGTGATTGCATGTCTGTTCTTTTCATGAACCACACATGGATCCACCAGTGTCATTGCATGTGTGTTCTTCTCATGAACCACAGCCAGTGTCATTGCATGTATGTTCTTCTCACAAACCACTCATGGATCCACCAGTGTCATTGCATGTCTGTTCCTATAAACAAACCACACATGGATCCACCTAGTGTGATTGCATGTATGTTCTTTTCATGAACCACAACTAGAGTCATTTGATGTCTGTTCCTTCCACAAACCACATATGGATCCACCAGTGTGATTGCATGTCTATTCTTTTCATGAACCACACCCAGTGTGATTGCATGTATGTTCCTCTAAACAAACCACACATGGATCCACCTAGTGTGATTGCATGTCTGTTCTTTTCACAAACCACCCATGGATCCACCAGTGTCATTGCATGTGTGTTCTTTTCATGAACCACAACTAGAGTCATTGCATGTCTGTTCTTCTAAACAAACCACACATGGATCCACCTAGTGTCATTGCATGGCTATTCCTCTAAACAAACCACACATGGATCCACCTAGTGTGATTGCATGTCTGTTCTTTTCACAAACCACACATGGATCCACTAGTGTCATTTCATGTGTGTTCTTTTCATGAACCACAACTAGAGTCATTGCATGTTTGTTCTTCTAAAAAAACCACACATGGATCCACAAGTGTCATTGCATGTACGTTCCTCTAAACAAACCACACATGGATCCATAGCCAGTGTCATTGCATGTTTTTTCCTCTAAACAATCCACACATGGATCCACCTAGTGTTATTGCATGTCTGTTATTTTCACAAACCACACATGGATCCACCTAGTGTGATTGCACGTATGTTCCTCTAAACAAACCACACATGGATCCACCTAGTGTGATTGCATGTCTGTTCTTCTCATGAACCACACCCAGTGTTATTGCATGTCTGTTCCTCTAAACAAACCACACATGGATCCACCCAGTGTCATTGCATGTCTGTTCTTTTCATGGACCACACCCAGTGTGATTGCATGTCTGTTCCTCTAAACAAACCACACATGGATCCACCTAGTGTGATTACATGCCTATTCTTTTTACAAACCACACATGGATCCACCAGTGTCATTGCATGTGTGTTCTTTTCATGAACCACAACTAGAGTCATTGCACACATGGATCCACCCGGTGTCATTGCATGTCTGTTCCTCTAACCAAACCACACATGGATCCACCAAGTGTGATTGCATGTTTGTTCTTTTCACAAACCACACATGGATCCACCAGTGTCATTGCATGTGTGTTCTTTTCATGAACCATAACTAGAGTCATTGCATGTCTATTCTTCTAAACAAACCACACATGGATCCACCCAGTTTCATTACTTGTTTGTTCCTCTAAACAAACCACACATGGATCCACCCAGTGTCATTGCATGTCTGTTCTTTTCATGAACCACACATGGATCCACCAGTGTCATTGCATGTGTGTTATTTTCATGAACCACAACTAGACTCATTGCATGTCGCTTCTTCTAAACAAACCACACATGGATCCACCCAGTGTCATTGCATGTCTATTCCTCTAAACAAAACACACATGGATCCACGGCTAGAGTCATTGCATTTCTGTTCCGTCCACAAACCACATATGGATCCACTAGTGTCATTGCATGTCTGTTTTTTCATGAATCACAACTAGTGTCATTGCATGTATGTTCCTCTGGACAAACCACACATGGATCCACCCAGTGTGATTGCATCTCTGCTCCTCTAAACAAACCACACATGGATCCACCTAGTGTGATTGCATGTCTGTTCTTTTCACAAACCACACATGGATCCACCAGTGTCATTGCAATGTGTGTTCGTTTCATGAAACACAAATAGATTCATTGCATGTTTGTTCTTCTAAACAAACCACACATGGATCCACCCAGTGTCATTGCATGTCTATTCCTCTAAGCAAACCACACATGGATCTACCTAGTGTGATTGCATGTCTTCTCTTTTCATAAACCACAGCTAGAGTCATTGCATGTCTGTTCCTTCCACATACCACATATGGATCCACTAGTGTCATTGCATGTCTGTTCTTTCCATGAACCACACTCAGTGTCATTACATGTCTGTTCCTCTAAACAAACCACACATGGATCCACTTAGTGTGATTGCATGTATGTTCTTTTCATGAACCACACATGGATCCACCAGTGTCATTGCATGTGTGTTCTTCTCATGAACCACAGCCAGTGTCATTGCATGTATGTTCTTCTCACAAACCACTCATGGATCCACTTGTGTCATTGCATGTCTGTTCCTATAAACAAACCACACATGGATCCACCTAGTGTGATTGCATGTATGTTCTTTTCATGAACCACAACTAGAGTCATTTGATGTCTGTTCCTTCCACAAACCACATATGGATCCAACAGTGTCATTGCATGTCTGTTCCTCTAAACAAACCACATATGGATCCACCTAGTGTGATTGCATGTCTGTTCTTTTCACAAACCACCCATGGATCCACCAGTGTCATTGCATGTGTGTTCTTTTCATGAACCACAACTAGAGTCATTGCATGTCTGTTCTTCTAAACAAACCACACATGGATCCACCCAGTGTCATTGCATTGCTATTCCTCTAAACAAACCACACATGGATCCAGCTAGTGTGATTGCATGTCTGTTCTTTTCACAAACCACACATGGATCCACCAGTGTCATTGCATGTGTGTTCTTTTCATGAACCACAACTAGAGTCATTGCATGTTTGTTCTTCTAAAAAAAACCACACATGGATCCACCAGTGTCATTGCATGTTCGTTCCTCTAAACAAACCACACATGGATCCACCCAGTGTCATTGCATGTCTGTTCCTCTAAACAAACCACACATGGATCCACCTAGTGTGATTGCATGTCTGTTATTTTCACAAACCACACATGGATCCACCTAGTGTGATTGCATGTATGTTCCTCTAAACAAACCACACATGGATCCACCTAGTGTGATTGATCTTTTCACAAACCACACATGGAACCACAGCTAGTGTCATTGCATGTATGTTCTTCTAAACAAACCACACATGCATCCACCAGTGTCATTGCATGTGTGTTCTTTTCATGAACCATAGCTAGAGTCATTGCATGTATGTTCTTCTAAACAAACCACACATGGATCCACCTAGTGTGATTGCATGTCTGTTCTTCTCATGAACCACACCCAGTATTATTGCATGTTTGTTCCTCTAAACAAACCACACATGGATCCACCCAGTGTCATTGCATGTGTGTTCTTTTCATGAACCACACCTAGTGTGATTGCATGTCTGTTCCTCTAAACAAACCACACATGGATCCACCTTGTGTGATTGCATGTCTGTTCTTTTCACAAACCACACATGGATCCACCAGTGTCATTGCATGTGTGTTCTTTTCATGAACCACAACTAGAGTTATTGCATGTCTGTTCTTCTAAACAAACCACCCATGGATCCACCCAGTGTCATTGCATGTATGTTCCTCTAAACAAACCACACATGGATCCACCAAGTGTGATTGCATGTTTGTTCTTTTCACAAACCACACATGGATCCACCAGTGTCATTGCATGTGTGTTCTTTTCATGAACCAAAACTAGAGTCATTGCATGTCTGTTCTTCTAAACAAACCACACATGGATCCACCCAGTGTCATTGCTTGTCTGTTCCTCTAAACAAGCCACACATGTATCTACCCAATGTCATTGCATGTTTGTTCTTTTCACAAACCACAGCTAGACTCATTGCATGTCTGTTCCTTCCACAAACCAAATATGGATCCACCAGGGTCATTGCATGTCTGTTCTTTTCATGAACCACACATGGATCCACCAGTGTCATTGCATGTGTGTTCTTCTCATGAACCACAGCCAGTGTCATTACATGTATGTTCTTCTCACAAACCACTCATGGAACCACTAGTGTCATTCCATGTCTGTTCCTCTAAACAAACCACACATGGATCCACCTAGTGTGATTGCATGTGTGTTCTTATCATGAACCACACCCAGTGTCATTGCATGTCTGTGCCTCTAAACAAACCACACAAGGATCTACCCATTGTCATTGCATGTCTGTTCTTTTCATAAACCACACCCAGTGTGATTGCATGTCTGTTCCTCTAAACAAAGCACACATGGATCCACCTAGTGTGATTGCATGTCTGTTCTTTTCACAAACCACACATGCATCCACTAGTGTCATTGCATGTCTGTTCTTTTCATGAACCACACCCAGTGTGATTGCATGTCTGTTCCTCTAAACAAACCACACATGGATCCACCTAGTGTGATTGCATGTCTGTTCTTTTTATGAAACACAGCTAGAGTCATTGTATGTCTGTTCCTTCCACAAACCACATATGGATCCACCAGTGTCATTGCATGTCTGTTCTTTTCATGAACCACACCTAGTGTCATTGCATGTCTGTTCCTCTAAACAAACCACACATGGATCCACCAGTGTCATTGCATGTGTGTTCTTCTCATGAACCACAGCTACTTACATTGCATGTATGTTCTTCTCACAAACCACACAAGGATCCACCAGTGTCATTGCATGTGTGTTCTTCTCATGAACCACACCTAGTGTCATTGCATGTCTGTTCCTCTAAAGAAACCACACATGGATCCACCTAGTGTGATTGCATGTCTGTTCTTTTCACAAACCACACATGGATCCACCTAGTGTGATTGCATGTCTGTTCTTTTCACAAACCACACATGGAACCACAGCCAGTGTCATTGCATGTCTATTCCCCTAAACAAACCACACATGGATCCACCAGTGTCATTGCATGTGTGTTCTTATCATGAACCACAACCAGTGTCATTGCATGTATGTTCTTCTCACAAACTACACAAGGATCCACCAGTGCCAGTGCATCTGTGTTCTTCTCATGAACCACACCTAGTGTCAATGCATGTCTGTTCCTCTAAACAAACCACACATGGATCCACCCAGTGTCATTGCAGGTGTGTTCTTTTCATCAACAACAACTAGTGTCATTGGATGTGTGTTCTTCTAAACAAACCACACATGGATCCACCCCGTGTCATTGCATGTCTGTTCCTCTAAACAAACCACACATGGATCCACCTAGTGTGATTGCATGTCTGTTCTTTTCACAAACCACACATGGATCCACCAGTGTCATTGCATTTGTGTTCTTTTCAAGAACCACAACTAGTGTCTTTGCATGTGTGTTATTCTAAACAAACCACACATGGATCCACCCAGTGTCATTGCATGTTTGTTCCTCTAAACAAACCACACATGGATCCACCTAGTGTCATTGCATGTCTGTTCTTATCACAAACCACACATGGATCCACCAGTGTCATTGCATGTGTGTTCCTTTCATGAACCACAACTAGTGTCATTGCATGTGTGTTCTTCTAAACAAACCTCACATGGATCCACCCAGTGTCATTGCATGTATGTTCCTCTAAACAAACCACAAATGGATCCACCCAGTGTCATTGCATGTCTGTTCTTCTCACAAACCGCACATGGATCCACAAGTGTCATTGCATGTCTGTTCCTCTAAACAAACCACACATGGATCCACCATGATTGCATGTATGTTCTTCTCACAAATCACACATGGATCCACCAGTGACATTGCATGTGTTTTTTTCATTAACCACAAATAGTGTCATTGCATGTGTGTTCTTCTAAACAAACCACACATGGATCCATCCAGTGTCATTGCATGTCTGTTCCTCTAAACAAACCACACATGGATCCACCTAGTGTGATTGCATGTCTGTTCTTTTCATGAACCACACATGGATCCACCAGTGTCATTGCATGTGTGTTCTTCTCATGAACCACAACTAGAGTCATTGCATGTCTGTTCTTCTAAACAAACCACACATGGATCCACCCAGTGTCATTGCATGTCTGTTCCTTTAAACAAACCACACATCGATCCACCTAGTGTGATTGCATGTCTGTTCTTTTCACAACAACACATGGAACCATGGCCAGTGTCATTGCATGTCTGTTCCTCTAAACAAACCACACATGGATCCACCTAGTGTGATTGCATGTCTGTTCTTTTCATGAACCACACATGGATCCAACAGTGTCATTGCATGTGTTTTCTTCTCATGAACCACAGCCAGTGTCATTGCATGTATATTCTTCTCACAAACCACACATGGATCCACCAGTGTCATTGCATGTCTGTTCCTCTAAACAAACCACACATGGATCCACCTAGTGTGATTGTATGTATGTTCTTTTCATGAACCACAGCTAGAGTCATTGCATGTCTATTCCTTCCACAAACCACATATGGATCCATCAGTATCATTGCATGTCTGTTCTTTTCATGAACCACACCCAGTGTGATTGCATGTCTGTTCCTCTAAACAAACCACACATGGATCCACCTAGTGTGATTGCATGTCTAATCTTTTCAAAAACCACACATGGATCCACCGGTGTCATTGCATGTGTGTTCTTTTAATGAACCACAACTAGAGTCATTGCATGTCTATTCTTCTAAACAAACCACACATGTATCCACCCAGTTTAATTGCATGTTTGTTCCTCTAAACAAACCACACATGGATCCACCTAGTGTGATTGCATGTCTGTTCTTTTCACAAACCACACATGGATCCACCAGTGTCATTGCATGTGTGTTCTTTTCATGAACCACAACTAGAGTCATTGCATGTATGTTTTTTTAAACAAACCACACATGGATCCACCTAGTGTCATTGCATGTGTGTTCCTCTAAACAAACCACACATGGATCCACCTAGTGTGATTGCATGTCTGTTCCTCTAACAAACCACACATAGATCCACCTAGTGTGATCGCACGTCTGTTCTTTTCACAAACCACACATGGATCCACCAAGTGTCATTGCATATCTGTTCTTTACATGAACCACACATGGATCCACCTAGAGTCATTGTATGTATGTTCTTCTAAACAAACCACACATGGATCCACGAGTGCCATTGCATGTGTGTTCTTTTCATGAACCACAGCTAGAGTCATTGCATGTCTGTTCTTCTAAGCAAACCACACATGGATCCACCCAGTGTGATAGCATATATGTTCCTCTAAACAAACCACACATGGATCCACCTAGTGTGATTGCATGTCTGTTCTTTTCACAAACCACACATGGATCCACCAGTGTCATTGAATGTGTGTTCTTTTCATGAACCACAACTAGAGTCATTGCATGTCTATTCTTCTAAACAAACGACACATGGATCCACCCAGTGTCATTGCATGTTTGTTCCTCTAAACAAACCACACATGGATCCACCCAGTGTCGCATGTCTGTTCTTTTCATGAACCACACATGGATCCACCAGTGTCATTGCATGTGTGTTCTTTTCATCAACAACAACTAGTGTCATTGGATGTGTGTTCTTCTAAACAAACCACACATGGATCCACCCCGTGTCATTGCATGTCTGTTCCTCTAAACAAACCACACATGGATCCACCTAGTGTGATTGCATGTCTGTTCTTTTCACAAACCACACATGGATCCACCAGTGTCATTGCATTTGTGTTCTTTTCAAGAACCACAACTAGTGTCTTTGCATGTGTGTTATTCTAAACAAACCACACATGGATCCACCTAGTGTCATTGCATGTTTGTTCCTCTAAACAAACCACACATGGATCCACCTAGTGTCATTGCATGTCTGTTCTTATCACAAACCACACATGGATCCACCAGTGTCATTGCATGTGTGTTCCTTTCATGAACCACAACTAGTGTCATTGCATGTGTGTTCTTCTAAACAAACCTCACATGGATCCACCCAGTGTCATTGCATGTATGTTCCTCTAAACAAACCACAAATGGATCCACCCAGTGTCATTGCATGTCTGTTCTTCTCACAAACCGCACATGGATCCACAAGTGTCATTGCATGTCTGTTCCTCTAAACAAACCACACATGGATCCACCATGATTGCATGTATGTTCTTCTCACAAATCACACATGGATCCACCAGTGACATTGCATGTGTTTTTTTCATTAACCACAAATAGTGTCATTGCATGTGTGTTCTTCTAAACAAACCACACATGGATCCATCCAGTGTCATTGCATGTCTGTTCCTCTAAACAAACCACACATGGATCCACCTAGTGTGATTGCATGTCTGTTCTTTTCATGAACCACACATGGATCCACCAGTGTCATTGCATGTGTGTTCTTCTCATGAACCAGAACTAGAGTCATTGCATGTCTGTTCTTCTAAACAAACCACACATGGATCCACCCAGTGTCATTGCATGTCTGTTCCTTTAAACAAACCACACATCGATCCACCTAGTGTGATTGCATGTCTGTTCTTTTCACAAACCACACATGGAACCATAGCCAGTGTCATTGCATGTCTGTTCCTCTAAACAAACCACACATGGATCCACCTAGTGTGATTGCATGTCTGTTCTTTTCATGAACCACACATGGATCCAACAGTGTCATTGCATGTGTGTTCTTCTCATGAACCACAGCCAGTGTCATTGCATGTATATTCTTCTCACAAACCACACATGGATCCACCAGTGTCATTGCATGTCTGTTCCTCTAAACAAACCACACATGGATCCACCTAGTGTGATTGTATGTATGTTCTTTTCATGAACCACAGCTAGAGTCATTGCATGTCTATTCCTTCCACAAACCACATATGGATCCATCAGTATCATTGCATGTCTGTTCTTTTCATGAACCACACCCAGTGTGATTGCATGTCTGTTCCTCTAAACAAACCACACATGGATCCACCTAGTGTGATTGCATGTCTAATCTTTTCAAAAACCACACATGGATCCACCGGTGTCATTGCATGTGTGTTCTTTTAATGAACCACAACTAGAGTCATTGCATGTCTATTCTTCTAAACAAACCACACATGTATCCACCCAGTTTCATTGCATGTTTGTTCCTCTAAACAAACCACACATGGATCCACCTAGTGTGATTACATGTCTGTTCTTTTCATGAACCACACATGGATCCACCAGTGTCATTGCATGTGTTTTTTTCATTAACCACAAATAGTGTCATTGCATGTGTGTTCTTCTAAACAAACCACACATGGATCCATCCAGTGTCATTGCATGTCTGTTCCTCTAAACAAACCACACATGGATCCACCTAGTGTGATTACATGTCTGTTCTTTTCATGAACCACACATGGATCCACCAGTGTCATTGCATGTGTGTTCTTCTCATGAACCACAACTAGAGTCATTGCATGTCTGTTCTTCTAAACAAACCACACATGGATCCACCCAGTGTCATTGCATGTCTGTTCCTTTAAACAAACCACACATCGATCCACCTAGTGTGATTGCATGTCTGTTCTTTTCACAAACCACACATGGAACCATAGCCAGTGTCATTGCATGTCTCTTCCTCTAAACAAACCACACATGGATCCACCTAGTGTGATTGCATGTCTGTTCTTTTCATGAACCACACATGGATCCAACAGTGTCATTGCATGTGTGTTCTTCTCATGAACCACAGCCAGTGTCATTGCATGTATATTCTTCTCACAAACCACACATGGATCCACCAGTGTCATTGCATGTCTGTTCCTCTAAACAAACCACACATGGATCCACCTAGTGTGATTGTATGTATGTTCTTTTCATGAACCACAGCTAGAGTCATTGCATGTCTATTCCTTCCACAAACCACATATGGATCCATCAGTATCATTGCATGTCTGGTCTTTTCATGAACCACACCCAGTGTGATTGCATGTCTGTTCCTCTAAACAAACCACACATGGATCCACCTAGTGTGATTGCATGTCTAATCTTTTCAAAAACCACACATGGATCCACCGGTGTCATTGCATGTGTGTTCTTTTCATGAACCAAAACTAGAGTCATTGCATGTCTGTTGTTCTAAACAAACCACACATGGATCCACCCAGTGTCATTGCTTGTCTGTTCCTCTAAACAAGCCACACATGTATCTACCCAATGTCATTGCATGTTTGTTCTTTTCACAAACCACAGCTAGACTCATTGCATGTCTGTTCCTTCCACAAACCACATATGGATCCACCAGGGTCATTGCATGTCTGTTCTTTTCATGAACCACACATGGATCCACCAGTGTCATTGCATGTGTGTTCTTCTCATGA
This sequence comes from Avena sativa, assembly GCA_916181665.1. Taxonomy (NCBI): domain Eukaryota; kingdom Viridiplantae; phylum Streptophyta; class Magnoliopsida; order Poales; family Poaceae; genus Avena; species Avena sativa. Next base: position 204,231,902 of record OV702290.1, read on the forward strand.
ACCACAGCCAGTGTCATTACATGTATGTTCTTCTCACAAACCACTCATGGAACCACTAGTGTCATTCCATGTCTGTTCCTCTAAACAAACCACACATGGATCCACCTAGTGTGATTGCATGTGTGTTCTTATCATGAACCACACCCAGTGTCATTGCATGTCTGTGCCTCTAAACAAACCACACAAGGATCTACCCATTGTCATTGCATGTCTGTTCTTTTCATAAACCACACCCAGTGTGATTGCATGTCTGTTCCTCTAAACAAAGCACACATGGATCCACCTAGTGTGATTGCATGTCTGTTCTTTTCACAAACCACACATGCATCCACCAGTGTCATTGCATGTCTGTTCTTTTCATGAACCACACCCAGTGTGATTGCATGTCTATTCCTCTAAACAAACCACACATGGATCCACCTAGTGTGATTGCATGTCTGTTCTTTTTATGAAACACAGCTAGAGTCATTGTATGTCTGTTCCTTCCACAAACCACATATGGATCCACCAGTGTCATTGCATGTCTGTTCTTTTCATGAACCACACCTAGTGTCATTGCATGTCTGTTCCTCTAAACAAACCACACATGGATCCACCAGTGTCATTGCATGTGTGTTCTTCTCATGAACCACAGCTACTGACATTGCATGTATGTTCTTCTCACAAACCACACAAGGATCCACCAGTGTCATTGCATGTGTGTTCTTCTCATGAACCACACCTAGTGTCATTGCATGTCTGTTCCTCTAAAGAAACCACACATGGATCCACCTAGTGTGATTGCATGTCTGTTCTTTTCACAAACCACACATGGATCCACCTAGTGTGATTGCATGTCTGTTCTTTTCACAAACCACACATGGAACCACAGCCAGTGTCATTGCATGTCTATTCCTCTAAACAAACCACACATGGATCCACCAGTGTCATTGCATGTGTGTTCTTATCATGAACCACAACCAGTGTCATTGCATGTATGTTCTTCTCACAAACTACACAAGGATCCACCAGTGCCAGTGCATCTGTGTTCTTCTCATGAACCACACCTAGTGTCAATGCATGTCTGTTCCTCTAAACAAACCACACATGGATCCACCCAGTGTCATTGCAGGTGTGTTCTTTTCATCAACAACAACTAGTGTCATTGGATGTGTGTTCTTCTAAACAAACCACACATGGATCCACCCCGTGTCATTGCATGTCTGTTCCTCTAAACAAACCACACATGGATCCACCTAGTGTGATTGCATGTCTGTTCTTTTCACAAACCACACATGGATCCACCAGTGTCATTGCATTTGTGTTCTTTTCAAGAACCACAACTAGTGTCTTTGCATGTGTGTTATTCTAAACAAACCACACATGGACCCACCCAGTGTCATTGCATGTTTGTTCCTCTAAACAAACCACACATGGATCCACCTAGTGTCATTGCATGTCTGTTCTTATCACAAACCACACATGGATCCACCAGTTTCATTGCATGTGTGTTCCTTTCATGAACCACAACTAGTGTCATTGCATGTGTGTTCTTCTAAACAAACCTCACATGGATCCACCCAGTGTCATTGCATGTATGTTCCTCTAAACAAACCACAAATGGATCCACCCAGTGTCATTGCATGTCTGTTCTTCTCACAAACCGCACATGGATCCACAAGTGTCATTGCATGTCTGTTCCTCTAAACAAACCACACATGGATCCACCATGATTGCATGTATGTTCTTCTCACAAATCACACATGGATCCACCAGTGACATTGCATGTGTTTTTTTCATTAACCACAAATAGTGTCATTGCATGTGTGTTCTTCTAAACAAACCACACATGGATCCATCCAGTGTCATTGCATGTCTGTTCCTCTAAACAAACCACACATGGATCCACCTAGTGTGATTGCATGTCTGTTCTTTTCATGAACCACACATGGATCCACCAGTGTCATTGCATGTGTGTTCTTCTCATGAACCACAACTAGAGTCATTGCATGTCTGTTCTTCTAAACAAACCACACATGGATCCACCCAGTGTCATTGCATGTCTGTTCCTTTAAACAAACCAGACATCGATCCACCTAGTGTGATTGCATGTCTGTTCTTTTCACAAACAACACATGGAACCATAGCCAGTGTCATTGCATGTCTGTTCCTCTAAACAAACCACACATGGATCCACCTAGTGTGATTGCATGTCTGTTCTTTTCATGAACCACACATGGATCCAACAGTGTCATTGCATGTGTTTTCTTCTCATGAACCACAGCCAGTGTCATTGCATGTATATTCTTCTCACAAACCACACATGGATCCACCAGTGTCATTGCATGTCTGTTCCTCTAAACAAACCACACATGGATCCACCTAGTGTGATTGTATGTATGTTCTTTTCATGAACCACAGCTAGAGTCATTGCATGTCTATTCCTTCCACAAACCACATATGGATCCATCAGTATCATTGCATGTCTGTTCTTTTCATGAACCACACCCAGTGTGATTGCATGTCTGTTCCTATAAACAAACCACACATGGATCCACCTAGTGTGATTGCATGTCTAATCTTTTCAAAAACCACACATGGATCCACCGGTGTCATTGCATGTGTGTTCTTTTAATGAACCACAACTAGAGTCATTGCATGTCTATTCTTCTAAACAAACCACACATGTATCCACCTAGTTTCATTGCATGTTTGTTCCTCTAAACAAACCACACATGGATCCACCTAGTGTGATTGCATGTCTGTTCTTTTCACAAACCACACATGGATCCACCAGTGTCATTGCATGTGTGTTCTTTTCATGAACCACAACTAGAGTCATTGCATGTCTGTTTTTTTAAACAAACCACACATGGATCCACCTAGTGTCATTGCATGTGTGTTCCTCTAAACAAACCACACATGGATCCACCTAGTGTGATTGCATGTCTGTTCCTCTAACAAACCACACATAGATCCACCTAGTGTGATCGCACGTCTGTTCTTTTCACAAACCACACATGGATCCACCAAGTGTCATTGCATATCTGTTCTTTACATGAACCACACATGGATCCACCTAGAGTCATTGTATGTATGTTCTTCTAAACAAACCACACATGGATCCACGAGTGCCATTGCATGTGTGTTCTTTTCATGAACCACAGCTAGAGTCATTGCATGTCTGTTCTTCTAAGCAAACCACACATGGATCCACCCAGTGTGATAGCATATATGTTCCTCTAAACAAACCACCCATGGATCCACCTAGTGTGATTGCATGTCTGTTCTTTTCACAAACCACACATGGATCCACCAGTGTCATTGAATGTGTGTTCTTTTCATGAACCACAACTAGAGTCATTGCATGTCTATTCTTCTAAACAAACGACACATGGATCCACCCAGTGTCATTGCATGTTTGTTCCTCTAAACAAACCACACATGGATCCACCCAGTGTCGCATGTCTGTTCTTTTCATGAACCACACATGGATCCACCAGTGTCATTGCATGTGTGTTCTTTTCATCAACAACAACTAGTGTCATTGGATGTGTGTTCTTCTAAACAAACCACACATGGATCCACCCCGTGTCATTGCATGTCTGTTCCTCTAAACAAACCACACATGGATCCACCTAGTGTGATTGCATGTCTGTTCTTTTCACAAACCACACATGGATCCACCAGTGTCATTGCATTTGTGTTCTTTTCAAGAACCACAACTAGTGTCTTTGCATGTGTGTTATTCTAAACAAACCACACATGGATCCACCTAGTGTCATTGCATGTTTGTTCCTCTAAACAAACCACACATGGATCCACCTAGTGTCATTGCATGTCTGTTCTTATCACAAACCACACATGGATCCACCAGTGTCATTGCATGTGTGTTCCTTTCATGAACCACAACTAGTGTCATTGCATGTGTGTTCTTCTAAACAAACCTCACATGGATCCACCCAGTGTCATTGCATGTATGTTCCTCTAAACAAACCACAAATGGATCCACCCAGTGTCATTGCATGTCTGTTCTTCTCACAAACCGCACATGGATCCACAAGTGTCATTGCATGTCTGTTCCTCTAAACAAACCACACATGGATCCACCATGATTGCATGTATGTTCTTCTCACAAATCACACATGGATCCACCAGTGACATTGCATGTGTTTTTTTCATTAACAACAAATAGTGTCATTGCATGTGTGTTCTTCTAAACAAACCACACATGGATCCATCCAGTGTCATTGCATGTCTGTTCCTCTAAACAAACCACACATGGATCCACCTAGTGTGATTGCATGTCTGTTCTTTTCATGAACCACACATGGATCCACCAGTGTCATTGCATGTGTGTTCTTCTCATGAACCACAACTAGAGTCATTGCATGTCTGTTCTTCTAAACAAACCACACATGGATCCACCCAGTGTCATTGCATGTCTGTTCCTTTAAACAAACCACACATCGATCCACCTAGTGTGATTGCATGTCTGTTCTTTTCACAAACCACACATGGAACCATAGCCAGTGTCATTGCATGTCTGTTCCTCTAAACAAACCACACATGGATCCACCTAGTGTGATTGCATGTCTGTTCTTTTCATGAACCACACATGGATCCAACAGTGTCATTGCATGTGTGTTCTTCTCATGAACCACAGCCAGTGTCATTGCATGTATATTCTTCTCACAAACCACACATGGATCCACCAGTGTCATTGCATGTCTGTTCCTCTAAACAAACCACACATGGATCCACCTAGTGTGATTGTATGTATGTTCTTTTCATGAACCACAGCTAGAGTCATTGCATGTCTATTCCTTCCACAAACCACATATGGATCCATCAGTATCATTGCATGTCTGTTCTTTTCATGAACCACACCCAGTGTGATTGCATGTCTGTTCCTCTAAACAAACCACACATGGATCCACCTAGTGTGATTGCATGTCTAATCTTTTCAAAAACCACACATGGATCCACCGGTGTCATTGCATGTGTGTTCTTTTAATGAACCACAACTAGAGTCATTGCATGTCTATTCTTCTAAACAAACCACACATGTATCCACCCAGTTTCATTGCATGTTTGTTCCTCTAAACAAACCACACATGGATCCACCTAGTGTGATTGCATGTCTGTTCTTTTCACAAACCACACATGGATCCACCAGTGACATTGCATGTGTTTTTTTCATTAACCACAAATAGTGTCATTGCATGTGTGTTCTTCTAAACAAACCACACATGGATCCATCCAGTGTCATTGCATGTCTGTTCCTCTAAACAAACTACACATGGATCCACCTAGTGTGATTACATGTCTGTTCTTTTCATGAACCACACATGGATCCACCAGTGTCATTGCATGTGTGTTCTTCTCATGAACCACAACTAGAGTCATTGCATGTCTGTTCTTCTAAACAAACCACACATGGATCCACCCAGTGTCATTGCATGTCTGTTCCTTTAAACAAACCACACATCGATCCACCTAGTGTGATTGCATGTCTGTTCTTTTCACAAACCACACATGGAACCATAGCCAGTGTCATTGCATGTCTCTTCCTCTAAACAAACCACACATGGATCCACCTAGTGTGATTGCATGTCTGTTCTTTTCATGAACCACACATGGATCCAACAGTGTCATTGCATGTGTGTTCTTCTCATGAACCACTACAGTGTCATTGCATGTATATTCTTCTCACAAACCACACATGGATCCACCAGTGTCATTGCATGTCTGTTCCTCTAAACAAACCACACATGGATCCACCTAGTGTGATTGTATGTATGTTCTTTTCATGAACCACAGCTAGAGTCATTGCATGTCTATTCCTTCCACAAACCACATATGGATCCATCAGTATCATTGCATGTCTGTTCTTTTCATGAACCACACCCAGTGTGATTGCATGTCTGTTCCTCTAAACAAACCACACATGGATCCACCTAGTGTGATTGCATGTCTAATCTTTTCAAAAACCACACATGGATCCACCGGTGTCATTGCATGTGTGTTCTTTTAATGAACCACAACTAGAGTCATTGCATGTCTATTCTTCTAAACAAACCACACATGTATCCACCCAGTTTCATTGCATGTTTGTTCCTCTAAACAAACCACACATGGATCCACCTAGTGTGATTGCATGTCTGTTCTTTTCACAAACCACACATGGATCCACCAGTGTCATTGCATGTGTGTTCTTTTCATGAACCACAACTAGAGTCATTGCATGTCTGTTTTTTTAAACAAACCACACATGGATCCACCTAGTGTCATTGCATGTGTGTTCCTCTAAACAAACCACACATGGATCCACCTAGTGTGATTGCATGTCTGTTCCTCTAACAAACCAAACATAGATCCACCTAGTGTGATCGCACGTCTGTTCTTTTCACAAACCACACATGGATCCACCAAGTGTCATTGCATATCTGTTCTTTACATGAACCACACATGGATCCACCTAGAGTCATTGTATGTATGTTCTTCTAAACAAACCACACATGGATCCACGAGTGCCATTGCATGTGTGTTCTTTTCATGAACCACAACTAGAGTCATTGCATGTCTGTTCTTCTAAGCAAACCACACATGGATCCACCCAGTGTGATAGCATATATGTTCCTCTAAACAAACCACACATGGATCCACCTAGTGTGATTGCATGTCTGTTCTTTTCACAAACCACACATGGATCCACCAGTGTCATTGAATGTGTGTTCTTTTCATGAACCACAACTAGAGTCATTGCATGTCTATTCTTCTAAACAAACGACACATGGATCCACCCAGTGTCATTGCATGTTTGTTCCTCTAAACAAACCACACATGGATCCACCCAGTGTCGCATGTCTGTTCTTTTCATGAACCACACATGGATCCACCAGTGTCATTGCATGTGTGTTCTTTTCATCAACAACAACTAGTGTCATTGGATGTGTGTTCTTCTAAACAAACCACACATGGATCCACCCCGTGTCATTGCATGTCTGTTCCACTAAACAAACCACACATGGATCCACCTAGTGTGATTGCATGTCTGTTCTTTTCACAAACCACACATGGATCCACCAGTGTCATTGCATTTGTGTTCTTTTCAAGAACCACAACTAGTGTCTTTGCATGTGTGTTATTCTAAACAAACCACACATGGATCCACCCAGTGTCATTGCATGTTTGTTCCTCTAAACAAACCACACATGGATCCACCTAGTGTCATTGCATGTCTGTTCTTATCACAAACCACACATGGATCCACCAGTGTCATTGCATGTGTGTTCCTTTCATGAACCACAACTAGTGTCATTGCATGTGTGTTCTTCTAAACAAACCTCACATGGATCCACCCAGTGTCATTGCATGTATGTTCCTCTAAACAAACCACAAATGGATCCACCCAGTGTCATTGCATGTCTGTTCTTCTCACAAACCGCACATGGATCCACAAGTGTCATTGCATGTCTGTTCCTCTAAACAAACCACACATGGATCCACCATGATTGCATTTATGTTCTTCTCACAAATCACACATGGATCCACCAGTGACATTGCATGTGTTTTTTTCATTAACCACAAATAGTGTCATTGCATGTGTGTTCTTCTAAACAAACCACACATGGATCCATCCAGTGTCATTGCATGTCTGTTCCTCTAAACAAACCACACATGGATCCACCTAGTGTGATTGCATGTCTGTTCTTTTCATGAACCACACATGGATCCACCAGTGTCATTGCATGTGTGTTCTTCTCATGAACCACAACTAGAGTCATTGCATGTCTGTTCTTCTAAACAAACCACACATGGATCCACCCAGTGTCATTGCATGTCTGTTCCTTTAAACAAAGCACACATCGATCCACCTAGTGTGATTGCATGTCTGTTCTTTTCACAAACCACACATGGAACCATAGCCAGTGTCATTGCATGTCTGTTCCTCTAAACAAACCACACATGGATCCACCTAGTGTGATTGCATGTCTGTTCTTTTCATGAACCACACATGGATCCAACAGTGTCATTGCATGTGTGTTCTTCTCATGAACCACAGCCAGTGTCATTGCATGTATATTCTTCTCACAAACCACACATGGATCCACCAGTGTCATTGCATGTCTGTTCCTGTAAACAAACCACACATGGATCCACCTAGTGTGATTGTATGTATGTTCTTTTCATGAACCACAGCTAGAGTCATTGCATGTCTATTCCTTCCACAAACCACATATGGATCCATCAGTATCATTGCATGTCTGTTCTTTTCATGAACCACACCCAGTGTGATTGCATGTCTGTTCCTCTAAACAAACCACACATGGATCCACCTAGTGTGATTGCATGTCTAATCTTTTCAAAAACCACACATGGATCCACCGGTATCATTGCATGTGTGTTCTTTTAATGAACCACAACTAGAGTCATTGGATGTCTATTCTTCTAAACAAACCACACATGTATCCACCCAGTTTCATTGCATGTTTGTTCCTCTAAACAAACCACACATGGATCCACCTAGTGTGATTGCATGTCTGTTCTTTTCACAAACCACACATGGATCCACCAGTGTCATTGCATGTGTGTTCTTTTCATGAACCACAACTAGAGTCATTGCATGTCTGTTTTTTAAACAAACCACACATGGATCCACCTAGTGTCATTGCATGTGTGTTCCTCTAAACAAACCACACATGGATCCACCTAGTGTGATTGCATGTCTGTTCCTCTAACAAACCACACATAGATCCACCTAGTGTGATCGCACGTCTGTTCTTTTCACAAACCACACATGGATCCACCAAGTGTCATTGCATATCTGTTCTTTACATGAACCACACATGGATCCACCTAGAGTCATTGTATGTATGTTCTTCTAAACAAACCACACATGGATCCACGAGTGCCATTGCATGTGTGTTCTTTTCATGAACCACAGCTAGAGTCATTGCATGTCTGTTCTTCTAAGCAAACCACACATGGATCCACCCAGTGTGATAGCATATATGTTCCTCTAAACAAACCACACATGGATCCACCTAGTGTGATTGCATGTCTGTTCTTTTCACAAACCACACATGGATCCACCAGTGTCATTGAATGTGTGTTCTTTTCATGAACCACAACTAGAGTCATTGCATGTCTATTCTTCTAAACAAACGACACATGGATCCACCCAGTGTCATTGCATGTTTGTTCCTCTAAACAAACCACACATGGATCCACCCAGTGTCGCATGTCTGTTCTTTTCATGAACCACACATGGATCCACCAGTGTCATTGCATGTGTGTTATTTTCATGAACCACAACTAGAGTCATTGCATGTCTGTTCTTCTAAACAAACCACACATGGATCCACCCAGTGGCATTGCATGTCTGTTTCTCTAAACAAACCACACATGGATCCAGCTAGTGTGATTGCATGTCTATTCCTCTAACAAACCACACATGGATCCACCGAGTGTGATCGCATGTCTGTTCTTTTCACAAACCACACATGGATCCACCCAGTGGCATTGCATGTATATTCTTTTTATGAACCACACATGGATCCACCTAGAGTCATTCTATGTCTGTTCTTCTAAACAAACCACACATGGATCCAGCCAGTGTCATTGCATGTCTGTTCCTCGAAACAAACCACACATGGATCCACCTAGTGTGATTGCATGTTTGTTCTTTTCATGAACCACACATGGATCCACCAGTGTCATTGCATGTGTGTTATTCTCATGAACCACAACTAGAGTCATTGCATGTCTGTTCTTCTAAACAAACCACACATGGATCCACGTAGTGTGATTGCATGTCTGTTCTTTTCATGAACCACAGCTAGAGTCATTGCATGTCTGTTTCTTACATAAACCACATATGGATCACCCAGTGTCATTGCATGTCTGTTCTTTTCATGAACCACACCTAGTGACATTGCATGTATGTTCCTCTAAACAAACCACACATGGATCCACCAGTGTCATTGCATGTGTGTTCTTCTCATGAACCACAACCAGTGTCATTGCATGTATGTTCTTCTCACAAACCACACAAGGATCCACCAGTGTCATTGCATGTATGTTCTTCTAAACAAACCACACATGGATCCACCCAGTGTCATTGCATGTCTGTTCCTCTAAACAAACCACACATGGATCCACCTAGTGTGATTGCATGTTTGTTCTTTTCAGAAACCACACATGGATCCGCAGTGGCATTGCATGTGTGTTCTTTTCATGAACCAGAACTAGAGTCATTGCATGTCTGTTCTTCTAAACAAACCACACATGGATCCACCCAGTGTCATGGCATGTCTGTTCCTCTAAACAAACCACACATGGATCCACCTAGTGTGATTGCATGTCTGTTCTTTTCACAAACCACACATGGATCCACCTAGTGTAATTGCATGTCTATTCTTTTCATGAACCACACATGGATCCACCTAGAGTCATTCCATGTCTGTTCTTCTATACAAACCACACATGGATCCACCCAGTGTCATTGCATGTTTGTTCCTCGAAACAAACCACACATGGATCCACCTAGTGTGATTGCATGTCTGTTCTTTTCATGAACCACACATGGATCCACTAGTGTCATTGATGTGTGTTCTTCTCATGAGCCACAACTAGAGCCATTGCATATCTATTCTTGTAAACAAACCACACATGGATCCACCCAGTGTCATTGCATTTCTTTACCTCTAAACAAACCATACATGGATCCACCTAGTGTGATTTGTTTTCACAAACCACACATGGATCCACCTAGTGTAATTGCATGTATGTTATTTTCATGAACCACACCTAGAGTCATTGCATGTCTGTTCTTTCCACAAAACACATATGGATCCACTAGTGTCATTGCATGTCTGTTCTTTTCATGAACCACACCCAGTGTCATTGCATGCCTGTTCCTCTAAACAAACGACACATGGATCCACCAGTGTCATTGCATGTGCGTTCTTCTCATGAACCACAACCAGTGTCATTGCATGTATGTTCTTCTCACAAACCACACAAGGATCCACCAGTGTCATTGCATGTGTGTTCTTCTAATGTACCACACCTAGTGTCATTGCATGTCTGTTCCTCAAAACAAACCACACATGGATCCACCTAGTGTGATTGCATGTCTGTTCTATTCACAAAGCACACATGGATCTACCAGTGTCATTGCATGTGTGTTCTTTTCATGAACCACAACCCGTGATTGCATGTATGTTCTTCTCACAAACCACACAAGGATCCACCAGTGTCATTGCATGTGTTTTTTAAATTAACCACAACTAGTGTCATTGCATGTGTGTTCTTCTAAACAAACCACACATGGATCCACCCAGTGTCATTGCATGTCTGTTCCTCTAAACAAACCACACATGGATCCACCTAGTGTGATTGCATGTCTGTTATTTTCACAAACCACACATGGATCCACCCAGTGTCATTGCATGTCTATTGTTTTCATGAACCGCACATGGATCCACCTAGAGTCATTCCATGTCCGTTCTTCTAAACAAACCACACATGGATCCACCCAGTGTCATTGCATGTCTGTTCCTCGAAAGAAACCACACATGGATCCACCTAGTGTGATTGCATGCCCGTTCTTTTCATGAACCACACATGGATCCACCAGTGTCATTGCATGTGTGTTCTTCTCATGAACCACAACTAGAGTCCTGCATGTCTGTTCTTCTAAACAAACCACACATGGATCCACCTAGTGTCATTGCATTTCTGTTCCTCTAAACAAACCACACATGGATCGACGTAGTGTGATTGCATGTCTGTTCTTTTCATGAACCACAGCTAGAGTCATTGCACGTCTGTTCCTTCCACAAACCACATATGGATCACCCAGTGTCATTGCATGTCTATTCTTTTCATGAACAACACCCAGTGTCATTGCATGTATGTTCCTCTAAACAAACCACACATGGATCCAGCAGTGTCATTGCATGTGTGTTCTTCTCATGAACCACAACCAGTGGCATTGCATGTATGTTCTTCTCACAAAACACACAAGGATCCACCAGTGTCATTGCATGTCTGTTCTTCTAAACAAACCACACATGGATCCACCCAGTGTCATTGCATGTCTGTTCCTCTAAACAAACCACACATGGATCCACCTAGTGTGATTGCATGTTTGTTCTTTTCACAAACCACACATGGATCCACGGTGTCATTGCATGTGTGTTCTTTTCATGAACCACAACTAGAGTCATTGCATGGCTGTTCTTCTAAACAAACCACACATGGATCCACCCAGTGTCATTGCATGTCTGTTCCTCTAAACAAACCACACATGGATCCACCTAGTGTGATTGCATGTATGTTCTTTTCACAAACCACACATGGATCCACCCAGTGTCATTGCATGTCTAATCTTTTCATGAACCACACATGGATCCACCTAGAGTCATTCCATGTCCGTTCTTCTAAACAAACCACACATGGATCCAGCCAGTGTCATTGCATGTATGTTCTTCTCACAAACCACACATGGATCCACCAGTGTCATTGCATGTCTGTTCATCTAAACAAACCACACATGGATCCACCTAGTGTGATAGCATGTACCTTCTTTTCATGAACCACATCTAGAGTCATTGCATGTCTGTTCCTCTAAACAAACCACACATGGATCGACGTAGTGTGATTGCATGTGTGTTCTTTTCATGAACCACACATGGATTCACAAGTGTCATTGCATGTGTGTTCTTCTCATGAACCACAACTAGAGTTATTGCATGTTTGTTCTTCTAAACAAACCACACATGGATCCACCCAGTGTCATTGCATTTCTGTTCCTCTAAACAAACCACACATGGATCCACCTAGTGTGATTGCATGTGTGTTCCTTCCACAAACCACAGATGGATCCACCAGTGTCATTGCATGTCTGTTCTTTTCATGAACCACACCCAGTGTTATTGCATGTCTCTTCCTCTAAACAAACCACACATGGATCCACCAGTGTCATTGCATGTGTGTTCTTCTCATGAACCACAGCCAGTGTCATTGCATGTATGTTCTTCTCACAAACCACACAAGGATCCACCAGTGTCATTGCATGTGTGTTCTTCTCATGAACCACACCCAGTGTCATTGCATGTCTGTTCCTCTAAAAAATCCACACATGGATCCACCTAGAGTGATTGCATGTATGTTCTTTTCATGGACCACAGCTAGAGTCATTGCATCTTCGTTCCTTCCACAAACCACACATGGATCCACCAGTGTCATTGCATGTCTGTTCTTTTCATGAACCACACCCAGTGTTATTGCATGTATGTTCCTCTAAATAAACCACACATGGATCCAGCTAGTGTGATTGCACGTCTATTCTTTTCACAAACCACACATGGATCCACCAGTGTCATTGCACGTGTGTTCTTTTCATGAACCACAAATAGAGTCATTGCATGTTTGTTCTTCTAAACAAACCACACATGGATCCACCCAGTGTCATTGCATGTCTGTTCCTCTAAACAAACCACACATGGATCCACCTAGTGTGATTGCATGTCTATTTTTTTCACAAACCACACATGGATCCACCAGTGTCATTGCATGTGTGATATTTTCATGAACCACAACTAGAGTCATTGCATGTTTGTTCTTCTAAACAAACCACACATGGATCCACCCAGTTTCATTGCATGTCTGTTGCTCTAAACAAATCACACATGGATCCACCTAGTGTGATTGCATGTCTATTCCTCTAACAAACCACACATGGATCCACCTAGTGTGATCGCATGTCTGTTCTTTTCTAAACAAACGACACATGGATCCACCCAGTGTCATTGCATGTCTGTTATTTTCATGAACCACACATGGATCCACCTAGAGTCATTGCATGTCTGTTCTTCTAAACAAACCACACATGGATCCACCCAGTGTCATTGCATGTCTGTTCCTCTAAAACCACACATGGACCACCTAGTGTGATTGCATGTCTGTTCTTTTCACAAACCACAGCTAGAGTCATTGCATGTCTGTTCCTTCCACAAACCACATATGGATCCACCGGTGTCATTGCATGTCTGTTCTTTTCATGAACCACACCCAGTGTCATTGCATCTCTGTTCCTATAAACAAACCACACATGGATCCACCTTGTGTGATTGCATGTCTGTTATTTTCATGAACCACACATGGATCCACAAGTGTCATTGCATGTGTGTTCTTCTCATGAACCACAAGCAGTGTTATTGCATGTATGTTCTTCTCACAAACCACACATGGATCCACCAGTGTCATTGGATGTCTGTTCCTCTAAACAAACCACACATTGATCCACCTAGTGTGATTGCATGTATGTTCTTTTCATGAACCACAGCTAGAGTCAATGCATGTCTGTTCCTTCCAAAAACCACATATGGATCCACCAGTGTCATTGCATGTCTGTTCTTTTCACGAACCACACCCAGTGTCATTGCATGTCTGTTCCTCTAAACAAACCACACATGGATCCACCAGTGTCATTGCATCTGTGTTCTTCTCATGAACCACAGCCACTGTCATTGCATGTATGTTCTTGTCACAAACCATACAAGGATCCACCAGTGTCATTGCATGTGTGTTCTTCTCACGAACCACACCTAGTGTCATTGCATGTCTGTTCCTCTAAACAAACCACACATGGATCCACCTAGTGTGATTGCATGTCTGTTCTTTTCACAAACCACACATGGAGCCACAACCAGTGTCATTGCATGTCTGTTCCTCTAAACAAACCACACATGGATCCACCAATGTCATTGCATGTGTGTTCTTCTCATGAACCACAACCCATGGCATTGTATGTATGTTCTTCTCACAAACCACACAAGGATCCACCAGTGTCATTGCATGTGTGTTCTTCTCATGAACCACATCCAGTGTCATTACATGTCTGGTCCTCTAAACAAACCACACATGGATCCACCCAGTGTCAATGCATGTCTGTTCTTTTCACAAGCCACACATGGATCCACCAGTGTCATTGCATGTCTGTTCTTTTGATGAACTACAACTAGTGTCATTGCATGTGTGTTCTTCTAAACAAACCACACATGGATCGACCCAGTGTCATTGCATGTCTATTCCTCTAAACGAACCACACATGGATCCACCTAGTGTGCTTGCATGTCTATTCTTTTCACAAACCACACATGGATCCACCAGTGTCATTGCATGTGTGTTCTTTTCATGAACCACAAGTAGTGTCATTGCATGTGTGTTCTTCTAAACAAACCACACATGGATCCACCCAGTGTGATTGCATGTCTATTCCTCTAAACAAACCACACATGGATCCACCCAGTGTCATTGCATGTCTGTTCTTTTCACAAACCACACATGGATCCACCAGTGTCATTGGATGTGTGTTCTTTTCATGAACCACAAATAGTGTCATTGCATGTGTGTTCTTCTAAACAAACCACACATGGATCCGCCCAGTGTCATTGCATGTCTATTCCTCTAAAGAAACCACACATGGATCCACCCAGTGTCATTACATGTCTGTTCTTCTCACAAACCGCGCATGCATCCACCAGTGTTATTGCATGTCTGTTACTCTAAACAAACCACACCTGGATCCACCTTGTGTGATTGCATGTCTGTTCTTCTCACAAACCACACATGGATCCACCAGTGTCATTGCATGTGTGTTCTTTTCATGAACCACAACTAGAGTCATTGCAGGTCTGTTCTTCTAAACAAACCACATATGGATCCACCTAGTGTCATTGCATGTCTGTTCCTCTAAAAAACCACACATGGATCGACCCAGTGTCATTGCATGTCTATTCCTCTAAACGAACCACACATGGATCCACCTAGTGTGCTTGCATGTCTATTCTTTTCACAAACCACACATGGATCCAGCAGTATCATTGCATGTGTGTTCTTTTCATGAACCACAAGTAGTGTCATTGCATGTGTATTCTTCTAAACAAACCACACATGGATCCACCCAGTGTCATTGCATGTCTGTTCCTCTAAACAAACCACACATGGATCCACCCAGTGTCATTGCATGTCTGTTCTTTTCACAAACCACACATGGATCCACTTGTGTCATTGGATGTGTGTTCTTTTCATGAACCACAACTAGTGTCATTGCATGTGTGTTCTTCTAAACAAACCACACATGGATCCGCCCAGTGTCATTGCATGTCTATTCCTCTAAAGAAACCACACATGGATCCACCCAGTGTCATTACATGTCTGTTCTTCTCACAAACCGCGCATGCATCCACCAGTGTTATTGCATGTCTGTTACTCTAAACAAACCACACATGGATCCACCTTGTGTGATTGCATGTCTGTTCTTCTCACAAACCACACATGGATCCACCAGTGTCATTGCATGTGTGTTCTTTTAATGAACCACAACTAGAGTCATTGCAGGTCTGTTCTTCTAAACAAACCACATATGGATCCACCTAGTGTCATTGCATGTCTGTTCCTCTAAAAAAACCACACATGGATCCACCTAGTGTGACTGCATGTCTGTTCTTTTCACAAACCATAGCTAGAGTCATTGTATGTCTGTTCCTTCCACAAACCACATATGGATCTACCAGTGTCATTGCATGTGTGTTCTTTTCATGAACCACACCCAGTGTTATTGCATGGATATTCCTCTAAACAAACTACACATGGATCCACCTAGTGTGATTGCATGTTTGTTCTTTTCATGAACCACACATGGATCCACTAGTGTCATTGCATGTGCGTTCTTCTCATGAACCACAGCGAGAGTCATTGCATGTCTGTTCTTCTAAGCAAACCACACATGGACCCACCCAGTGTCATTGCATGTCTGTTCCTCTAAACAAACCACGTATGGATTCACCTAGTGTGATTGCATGTATGTTCTTTTCATGAACCACAACTAGAGTCAGTGCATGTATGTTCCTTCGACAAACCACATATGGATCCACCAGTGTCATTGCATGTCTGTTCTTTTTATGAACCACACCCAGTGTTATTGCATGTCTTTCCTCTAAACAAACCACACATGGATCCACCTAGTGTGATTGCATGTCTATTATTTTCACAAACCACACCTGGATCCACCAGTGTCATTGCATGTTTGTTCTTTTCATGAACCACAACTAGAGTCATTGCATCTCTGTTCTGCTAAACAAACAACACATGGATCCATCCCATGTCATTGCATGTGTGTTCCTCTAAACAAACCACACATGGATCCACATAGTGTGATTGCATGCCTGTTCTTTTCACAAACCACACATGGATCCACCAGTGTCATTGCATGTGTGTTATTTTCATGAACCACAACTAGAGTCATTGCATGTCTGCTCTAATAAACAAACCACACATGGATCCACCCTGTGTCATTGCATGTCTGTTCCTCCAAACAAACCACACATGGATCCACCTAGTGTGATTGCATGTCCGTTCCTCTAACAAACCACACAAGGATCCACCTAGTGTGATCGCATGTTTGTTATTTTCACAAACCACACATGGATCCACCAACTGTCATTGCATGTCTGTTCTTTTCATGAACCACACATGGATCCACCTAGAGTCATTGTATGTCTGTTCTTCTAAACAAACAACACATGGATCCACCCAGTGTCATTGCATGTCTGTTCCTCTAAACAAACCACAGATGGATCCACCTAGTGTGGTTGCATGTCTGTTCTTTTCACAAACCATAGCTAGAGTCATTGCATGTATGTTCCTTCCACAAACTACATATGGATCCACCAGTATCATTGCATGTCTGTTCTTTTCATGAACCACACCCAGGGTCATTGCATGTCTATTCCTATAAAGAAACCACACATGGATCCACCTAGTGTGATTGCATGTCTATTCTTTTCATGAACCACACATGGATCCACCAATGTCATTGCATGTGTGTTCTTCTCATGAACCACAGGCAGTGTTATTGCATGTATGTTCTTCTCACAAACCACACATGGATCCACCATTGTCATTGCATGTCTGTTTTTCTAAACAAACCACACATGGATCCACCTATTGTGATTGCATGTATGTTCTTTTCATGAACCACAGCTAGAGTCATTGCATGTTTGTTGCTTCCACAAACCACATATGGATCCACCAGTGTCATTGCATGTCTATTCTTTTCATGAACCACACCTAGTGTGATTGTATGTCTATTCCTCTAAACAAACCATACATGGATCCACCTACTGTGATTGCATGTCTATTATTTTCACAAACCACACATGGATCCACCAGTGTCATTGCATGTGTGTTCTTTTCACGAACCACAACTATAGTCATTGCATGTCTATTCTTCTAAACAAACCACACATGGATCCACCCAGTGTCATTGCATGTCTGTTCCTCTAAACAAACCACACATGGATCCACCTAGTGTGATTGCATGTCTGTTCTTTTCACAAACCACACATGGATCCACAAGTGTCATTGCATGTGTGTTCTTTTCATGAACCACAACTAGAGTCATTGCATGTCTGTTCTTCTAATTAAACCACACATGGATCCACCCAGTGTCATTGCATGTCTGTTCCTCTCAAGAAACGACACATGGATCCACCTAGTGTGATTGCATGTATGTGCCTCTAACAAACCACACATGGATCCACCTAGTGTGATCGCATGTCTGTTCTTTTCACAAAACACACATGGATCCACCCAGTGTCATTGCATGTATGTTCTTTTCATGAACCACACATGGATCCACCTAGAGTCATTGCATGTCTGTTCTTCTAAACAAACCACACATGGATCCACCTAGTGTCATTGCATGTCTATTCCTCTAAACAAACCACACATGGATCCACCTAGTGTGATTGCATGTCTGTTCTTTTCATGAACCACACATGGATCCACCAGTGTCATTGTATGTGCATTCTTCTCATGAACCACAACTAGAGTAATTGCATTTCTGTTCTTCTAAACAAACCACACATGGATCCACCCAGTGTCATTGCATTTCTGTTCCTCTAAAGAAACCACACATGGATTCACCTAGTGTGATTGCATGTATGTTCTTTTCATGAACCACAGCTAGAGTCATTGCATGTATGTTCCTTCCACAAACCACATATGGATCCACCAGTGTCATTGCATGTCTGCTCTTCTCATGAACCACACCTAGTGTGATTGCATGTCTGTTCCTCTAAACAAACCACACATGGATCCACCAGTGTCATTGCATGTGTGTTCTTCTCATGAACCACAACCAGTGTCATTGCATCTATGTTCTTCTCACAAACCACACAAGGATCCACCAGTGTCATTGCATGTGTGTTCTTCTCATGAACCACACCCAGTGTCATTGCATGTCTGTTCCTCTGAACAAACCACACATGGATCATCCTTGTGTGATTGCATGTCTGTTCTTTTCACAAACCACACATGGATCCACGTAGTGTGATTGCATGTCTGTTCTTTTCACAAACCACACATGGAACCTCAGCCAGTGTCACTGCATGTCTGTTCCTCTAAACAAACCACACATGGATCCACCAATGTCATTGCATGTGTGTTCTTCTCATGAACCACAACCAGTGTCATTGCATGTATGTTCTTCTCACAAACCACACAAGGATCCACCAGTGTCATTGCATGTGTGTTCTTCTCATGAACCACACCCAGTGTCATTGCATGTCTGTTCCTCTAAACAAACCACACATGGATCCACCCAGTGTCATTGCATGTCTATTCTTTTCACAAAACACACATGGATCCACCAGTGTCATTTCATGTGTGTTCTTTTCCTGAACCACAACTAGTGTCATTGCATGTGTGTTCATCTAAACAAACCATAGATGGATCCACTAGTGTCATTGCATGTGTGTTCTTCTTATGAACCACAGTCAGTGTCATTGCATGTATGTTCTTCTCACAAACCACACAAGGATCCACTAGTGTCATTGCATGTGTGTTCTTCTCATGAACCACACCAGTGTTATTGCATGTCTGTTCCTCTAAACAAACCACACATGGATCCAGCTAGTGTGTTCGCAGCCTGGGTGCCAAGCCTTCAGAATTGTTTCGTCCAGCAACATGCCACACAAAGAGCTCCAGAATTTAACAGAATTACATATATAGGTTCAAGTTCAACACATTACTATGCATCTTCATTGCCAGCAGCCTTCTTCCGCAGCCTGGGTGCCAAGCCTTCACGTCCACTGGCTTCCTCATTTCCCGCATTCTTCCTCTTCCTTGGTGCCAATTTTCTTAGCTTCACGTACTCTACATCGCCGGGACAATGGGCACCAGAATCGTGTCCAGTGATACATTGCAAATGTATCTATAATTTTTGATGTTCCATGCTTGGTTTTATCCACTTTCTTGTGTTTTGTCCACACTTTGGAGTACTTTTCATATGATTTCTTGGAATAACCTATTAACAAGAGCCACGGTGCCAGCTGCCTGTTTTCTGCTATTTTTGGTTCCAGGAAAGTCAAAAAATGAATATTCTTGGAATTGGATGGGACAAAAGCCAAAGTGCCTATTTTTCCGGAAGTCATCAAGTGCCAGAATACGAGACGGAGAGGGGCCAGGGGGCCACCACACCACCTGGCCGCACGACCAGGCCTGGCCCACGCCAGGGGGTGGTGTGGCCGCTCCCAGCACCCCCTCGGCCTCTCCTTCCGCCTATATATTGCCCTCGGGACAAAAACCCTAAGTGCATGATCAAAAAATCTATGAAAGAGTCTGTAGCCGCCGTCATCTCCATCCCTAGATCGGGAGGGATCGGAAGCTCTTCCCGGCACCCTGCCAGAGAGGGGAATTCACCCTGGAGGCCTTCTTCATCACCATGCAAGCCTCTGGTGTGATGCGTGAGTAGTTCATCCTTGGACTACGGATCCATGTAGTAGATAGATGGCTGGTTCTCCTCCTTTGTGCTTTCATGTCTAGATCTTGTGAGCTCTGTTCATGATCAAGATCATCTATTTGTAATTCTGCATGTTGTGTTTGCGGGGATCTAATGGATATTGAGATGCTATTTCAGATTGATTATTGATCCTATCATGTCTTTGTTATTTGTGATCTTGCATGCTTTCCGTTGTTAGTAGCTATCTTGGCCAAGTAGATGCTAGCAACTCCAAGAGTTAGTATTTATGCTCGATAGTGGGTTCATGCCTCTGGTAATCTGGGGAAGTGACAGAAATCTCTAAGGTACTAGATGTGTTGTTGCTACTAGGCAGAAAACAACAATCCTTTGTTCATAGAACAATCGTATTGTTTACTTTACACGTAGTTCGTAAAGCAATAATCTGTTGCTTGCAACTTAATACTAGAGGGGGTTCGGATGATAACCTGAAGGTGGATTATTAGTCATAGATGTAGTTGGATGGCGGTCTATGTATAATGTTATAATGCCCAATCAAGTTCCAAAGGAGTCAAGATGATTAGTATATGCATGTATTGCTTTCTCGGTGTTTGTCAATTGCCCCGCTGTAATTTGTTCACCCAGCATGTTATCTATCTAAGGAGAGCCACCTCTAGTGAACTATGGATCCCGGTCCTTTTCTTTACATACAATCTACAATCTTTTACTGCTTTGTGTTTACTTTCTACAATTTTTACTTCTTTCCATTCGATACGTTTAATCCTTTGTTTTCCGCAAAACAAGGTGAGATTGAAAACCTCATCGCAAGTTGGGGACGAAGTTCTGTGGTTGTGTTGTGCAGGTCTCCACGTTGCTACTAGCATCGGTAGTGCGCCCTGCCAAAGCTCAGCTAGTAACACCTTTGGGGTGTTTCCTTGCTCCTACTGGTTCGATTAAACCTTGGTTTCATAACTGAGGGAAACTTGCTGCTGTGCTCATCATACCTTCCTCTTGGGGTTCCCAACGAGCTCTACATCAACACCGCCATCAAGCATTTTTCTGGGCGCCGTGCATTGAGCCATCAAGCATTTTTCTGGCGTCGGGGAGTCAAGGACATCTTCACAAGGGGAGTCCCTCATAACCAATCTCTTTACTTTGTTATTTTGTTTTTTGCTTTGATTGCTTGTTTTCTTATCAAAAACACAAAAAATTAGTTTTACTAGTTTGCTTTCTTATTTCAAAAACACAAAAAAATTAAGTCTCCTTTAGTTGTTGGCTCTTCCTTAGCTCACCATGTTGGTCCCCAAATTCACCCTGAAAGACCTTCCAATTGGTAGTGGTTCTATAATTGGGAAAGATAATATTGAAGAATTCTTTAATCATGTAAGTAAGCATGAAGATACTGAGGAGAGATCCCTTGCAGAACTTGCTCCAAACTATGAGAGCTGTGATGACCCACAAGTATAGGGGGTGTATCGCAGTATTTTCGATAAGTAAGAGTGTCGAACCCAACGATGAGCAGAAGGTGCTGGCTAGTGGTATGGATCAGGAATTCTCTGCAAATACTTAGCAAACGGATTTTTAGGGGTTTTTGATAAAGCAAGTAAACAAAGTATGAGTAAATAAAAGACAGTAGGAATAAATGCAGCAAGTCGCCCAATTCTTTATGCAGCAAAGGACAAGCCGGTTGTATTTCTATAGATGACCAAACGTTCTCGAGGACACATGGGAAGACTGTCAAGTGCTTTCGCTTCATATAGCTGAATAATCTTCTCTAGCTTGCTAAGTGTTGCGTGGGTGAACCTGTGCTAATGTACCGCCCCATCCCAGACTAATACATACTTGTGATTATACCCCTTACAAACATCCGTAAGTACAAGAAAGTAATTAAGGTAGAAACCTAACCACAGCTTTAAACTCTAAGACCCTTATGTCCCTTGTGCAATGGTTTCCTAATGTGGGTTAATGTTTCTGTCACTCCGGCAACCCCTACGATTAGTAGCCAAATACACAATGCATTCCCCTAGGCCCATATAGGTGAAGTGTCATGTAGTCGATGTTCACATGACACCACTAGAAGAAGTACACCACAACTTAAATAACAATCTATTGAATCTCTCTCAACACAACTCCACTACTAACAACAAGACTTCTCCCATGTCCTCAAGAACAAAACAAACTACTCACAAGACATCATATGGATCATGATCAGAGATGGAATAATGATGTCTAACAATCTGAACATAAACAATAATTCAACGGTTCACTCAATAGCATCAACTATAAAGAGTAATCAACACCGGGAAAGTTTCCCCTATGAACTAATGCAAGATTCAACGCAATTGTTACAACAATATGGAGATGGTGATGAGGGTGCTGATGGTGAGGATGGTGGTGATGATGATGATGATCCCAATGAAGTCCAGCTTGATTGTGGTGTTGATGGCGACGATCTCCCCTCTCCGGGAAGGAATTCCCCCAGCAGAAATCTGTCTGCCTGAGAGATCTTTCTCTCTTGGTGTTTTCCGCCCCGCAGAGGCGGCGGAATCTTTCTATGGTTGCTCCTCGAGTCTTAGGGTTTCGTGGGGATGATATACGCTAGAGGGGAGAGGCTGGAGTGGGCCAAGGTGGTCACACCACCTCCAGGCGCGACCTAGGCCTGCCCGCGCCATGGGGTGGTGTGGGCCCCCTGTGGCCCACCTTCTGGCATCCTTAGTCTTCTAGAAAAATAAGATTTTCCATATATTTTCCTGGATTTTCTGATCTTCGCGAATTTTGCCTCCAAACAGCACCTTTTCCATCAGAATCCTGACTGCAGCGTTCCATGCTCCAAAACTCATCAACCATGCAAAAATAGATGAAATAACATAAGTATCACCTCTCAATACGAAATATATCAATGAATAATAGTGAATTAATACATAGAATAGTGATGTAAAATGGACGTATCAAGCTGCAGCTTCTTTAATTCACATGTTAGAAGCTAGGTTTGTTAACCTCAACCCCTTAATGCAAGTAATGTTTCTTAAGCTTAAAGAAATTGAGGACCCTAAAAAGAGGGATTTTATTCTAGAAACTTTGTTTAAGGAGTTCTATGATATTGCCAAGGAAGCTAGGAAAGTCTTTGAACGTTTCAATATGCTAGGCTCATGTGTAGATGTTGTTGGTATCCAAGAAAAGATGAACAAAACCGAACCTAATGGGGAGGAACCTAAGATACCAATACCCTTCAAACTAGTAGCAATACATGATGCCATAGAAAAGAATCTTGATTGGATTGTTCCTGCAAACCCTTTTGATGAGAATAGTGAACCTAAGATCATTGAGAGAGGATCCTCTAGAACTTATTTGGATGATATACCTTGCCTTGTTGAAAATATTTCTGGTATTAATCTTAATGCTTCTTCATTTGAGAACACTTGATTCTTTTTCTTTCTTCTTATGCCTAACTGAAAGGCGTTAAAGAAAAGTACTTATTGAGAGATAACCCAAAAGTTTTAGATGAGTCTTGGAAGTTATTACTTCAGTAATAACCACTCCTTATCCTTTTTATTTGCTTTTTGTGCCAAGAGTAACCTCTAATGAGAGAGAAGTAATGATTGGGAAAGTTGCTGTCCCGAAACAGATTTCTGTGCTTCACCGTAAAAATTCGTGTAAAATCTCTGAATGTATTTTTGAGGCGTGAATTTTTGTGCTTCTGACCTAGGTTGTTATGTAACTTTCGTTAGTTCAACACTTTTTGATTTGAGCAACAGAAGGTCTTCGAAAAAATTCGTCTTTACCTGCTGGTCTGTTTTGACAGATTTCTGCCATGTTCTGCATTTGCTTCTTGTTGGTTCCTTTTTGAGTTCTTTATGGGAATTGAGATTTTTGAGGGAAGTGCTACAGTAGCTAGTTTTCTAATGGAAGTTTATTTGGTGTTAGAACTGAACCTTAAGACTTATTTATCTTGAGTGCACTAATGTTGCTAATAAAGATTGTGTGAAGTTTTGTATGAAGGAAAAATTTCAGGTGTATGGAAGGAATGAGTAATGAGATGAAGGATGGACTAAATCTCAAGCTTGGGGATGCCACGCGTGTCACCCCAAGAAATATCCAAGAAGTACAAGCGTCAAATCTTGGGGATGCCCAAGGCATCCCCTTCTTCATCAATAAAAATCCTAGGTTTCTTCCAAACGCTTACTTTTTATTGTTTCATGCACAATTGTGTTGTTCTTGGAGCGTCTTCTTTTTCGTTTTTGTTTTGGTTTTTCGTTTGCTTGGTTTGCTTAGTTTTCTGAATAAATTGGTTGGACCCCCTCTTTCATACATTGGTTTGCAAATAGTTTGGTTTGGTTTGGAAAAGAGTAGGAAAGTTCATGCTTATGTGGTAAAAAGAGCTCGTTTTTGACTGTGGCCTATGCTTTGTCATGCCATGCTTGATATTGTTTTAGCTTTATGTTAGTATTCTTTTCTGTAGCATGACTTGTTATAAACAATTGATATTTCTTAATGTGCCTTGGATGAATCATGCGTTGTTTTAGCATATTAAAGCATATTATAGTGGTATTCTCCTTTGATGCTTTATTTGGGTTGACTTGGCACATGCTTACACCATGTTATGACTATCTCAAGTCACCATAGCCTTTATGATCCTTTAGTTTTCAACTTTTAGTATCACTTTATGCTTTGATCAATGATTTTTTGTCGCTCTGCATGATTATGGCCATTATTGCTCTCTTAGTTTGTCGCTCCCAGTCTTTTGCTAGCCTCCACAACAAAGTATGAGTTCCACTCATGCATCCAACTCCCTAAACCAAGTTATTCCAAAGAGTCCACCATACCTACCTACTAGCTTATGCTATTCCAAGTATATTCATGCTTTTTTTACCTTCCAAATTAAACTTGTTATGAGAAAACTAGTGATTAAAGCTCTCACGAACTTGATGGCACACTTTACTTTTTTGCATCTAATAAACTTGAAACATTGGGTCCTTCTTTGTTGCGTATATGCTTGCGCTTTATAAGTTGAAATTAGCAGAACCATGTTCCATGGGGAACGCTTTCAACATTGCACTTGTACTTTATACCCCGTTGATACCATGTTCTTTTGCTTACGGATCCCGGCGGTGTGAAATAAAAGTGGAACTTGTAAGATCATGGAGTTTGTATGTGTGTTAGAGAAACGCCTGGGCCTCTAGCCTAAGCCATGCCTAATCATGGTGGAAACTTGCAGCATCACCATAATGAGCACTCTATGAAGCATCCTCAATAAAAACCTATGCAAATAGAAAATAAAAAGATCGCTGAGATGCTCATTGTCTGCTTGCCTTGTCATTTTGATTATGGGAAAGCTCCCGTATCATGTGCAAGGGGTACCCCGTTGGTGGTTCTTAATGATACACATGTACTTACAATGACAAGAGCTTACTCGTGACTAAAGTTGAGTAGCATGAGGATCGGTCTTCGTAAGTAAGGGGCATGAGATTTCGGTTTATAACTTGTCAAGCATATCCTCTTAGTTGTGTCACTTTAACCTTAATCACCTTAAAGATGCTTATGATAGGGGCAATGAGAGCTGAAAGCTATAAGTACCATAATTTTTGGAAGCTCTTTATGAGACTTGAATCCCTACTTCCTTTTACAAAGGCCTTTCTTCCACCATTATATTGAGTCTCCACCTTCTATCTTTATGCACCTACTTTGAGAGCATAGTGGCCATTCTTAGTTCTATGTGCATTGTCCCAAGACTAGTTGATTGATGCATAACTTGATATTGCTTGTTTTAAACTATTGTATCTAGTCACTCTTATGAACTTTGAAGGTGTCCTATGCATTATATTTGCTACTCTATTGAGGGGACAAGCTGAATACTATTATGCTATGTTTTCTTTATGTGAAACAAACAAACGTCTTGCAAAGCATTGTTATTCATGAATCTTTTGTTTGTGCCTTTTCATGTTGCATCGTAGTTTCTTTGCTTATTGCTAGAACTTTGTCTTTCATGTTATGATTGAAGTACTATGATCCCAGCTTTGAATGTTTTGCAAATACTTTGATCAAGTCTTTGATGGTGCATGTCACCTCAAAAATTATTCTTTCTTTTTATCACTTACCTACACGAGGACGAGCAAGAGTTAAGCTTGGGGATGTTGATACATTGCAAATGTCTCTATAATTTTTCATGTTCGATGCTTGGTTTTATCCACTTTTTTGTGTTTTGTCCACACTTTGGAGTACTTTTCATATGATTTCTTGGACTAACCTATTAACAAGAGCCATAGTGCCAGCTGCCTGTTTTCTGCTGTTTTTGGTTCCAGGAAAGTCAGAAAATGAATATTCTTGGAATTGGACGGGACAAAAGCCAGAGTGCCTATTTTTCCGGAAGTCATCAAGTGCCATAATACGAGACGGAGAGGGGCCAAGGGGCCACCACACCACCTGGCCACGCGGCCAGGCCTGGCCCGCGCCAGGGGGTGGTGTGGCCGCTCCCGGCACCCCCTCGGCCTCTCCTTCCGCCTATATATTTCCCTCGGGACGAAAACCCTAAGTGCCCGATCAAAAAATCCACGAAAGAGTCTCTAGCCGCCGTCATCTCCATCCCTAGATCGGGAGGGATCTAAAGCTCTTCCCGGCACACTGCCGGAGAGGGGAATTGACCCTGGAGGCCTTCTTCATCACCATGCAAGCCTCCGGTGTGATGCGTGAGTAGTTCATCCTTGGACTACAGATCCATGTAGTAGATAGATGGCTGGTTCTCCTCCTTTGTGCTTTCATGTCTAGATCTTGTGAGCTCTGTTCATGATCAAGATCATCTATTTGTAATTCTGCATGTTGTGTTTGCGGGGATCTGATGGATATTGAGAGGCTATTTCAGATTGATTATTGATTCTATCATGTCTTTGTTATTTGTGATCTTGCATGCTTTCCGTTGTTAGTAGCTATCTTGGCCAAGTAGATGCTAGCAACTCCAAGAGTTAGTATTTATGCTCGATAGTGGGTTCATGCCTCTGGTAATCTGGGGAAGTGACAGAAATCTCTAAGGTACTAGATGTGATGTTCCTACTAGGGAGAAAACAACAATCGTATTGTTTACTTTACACGAAGTTCGTAAAGCAATAATATGTTGCTTGCAACTTAATACTGGAGGGGGTTTTGATGATAACCTGAAGGTGGATTATTAGTCATAGATGCAGTTGGATGGCGGTCTATGTATAATATTGTAATGCCCAATCAAGTTCCAAAGGAGTCAAGATGATTAGTATATGCATGTATTGCTTTCTCGGTGTTTGTCAATTGCCCCGCTGTAATTTGTTCATCCAGCATGTTATCTATCTAAGGAGAGCCACCTCTAGTGAACTATGGATCCCGATCCTTTTATTTACACACAATCTACAATCTTTTACTGCTTTGTGTTTACTTTCTGCAAACTTTTACTTCTTTCCATTCGATATGTTTAATCCTTTGTTTTCCGCAAAACACGGTGAGATTGACAACCTCATCGCAAGTTGGGGACAAAGTTCTGTGGTTGTGTTGTGCAGGTCTCTACGTTGCTACTAGCACCGGTAGTGCGTCCTGCCAAAGCTCAGTTAGTAACACCTTTGGGGTGTTTCCTTGCTCCTACTGGTTTGATTAAACCTTGGTTTCATAACTGAGGGAAACTTGCTGTTGTGCTCATCATACCTTCCTCTTGGGGTTCCCAACGAGCTCTACATCAACACCGCCATCAAGCATTTTTCTGGGCGCCGTGCATTGAGCCATCCAGCATCATCTTTCCACTCGTTTTTACCTTCTTCGGGCAGCAAAATGACAGACCCGGTAGTCATGTTTCTAACCTTGCGGCGCTTCCTGTCAAAGAAACAGGACTGTTGCATAACTGCCCAGTATCTATAGAGTAAATAAAACAAAAATTACAATTCAGCACAAACATGCGAACCCCAAGAGACTTTGCTTACCAGGAGCTAATTGGGTTCGAGCAACCACCCTGTCCAAGAATAGAAGGCGACTCCTAGTTGTAGTAGCTTCCACATCCAGTACATCATATTTCAGCTCAAACATGCAAGCCGAAGCATACCTTTTTATCAACCCAATTAGTTGACTGTCACACGTTAGAGAAACCATGATGCCATGTTCATCCATGAATCTGAACTTTGCAGTCTACTTCGGCCATAATTCATTATGATTATGCAGAGCAGCAACCATACTAGATATAGTGCAGATCTGCGCATGCGCTTCTTCCATCGTGATACAATGGTCTCCATACCACTTTCCCTTAGATTCGTACCTGAAGAGGCTTACCGTAACCAGGTAATGGTGGTCCACGAAGATCCCACTTGACAGAAAACTGTGGACAAAATATGTTTGTCAGCGTTGGGCTAACAAACAATTTGAGGTTCAGTAGCCAGCTAGCAGATATAATTAGTGCGAATAGCAAAGAGAAGGGTAGTTCACCCGCTTGTAGCCAAAACTTCTTCTTCCTTGATAGTAGGATCTGCCATCCTCCGAGCTGCTCGGCTCGTCAGCGGCGGAGGCGGGCTAGAGGCTCGCAACGGCGGCTACGACATGCGCCATTGGATCTCGGGATCAGCGACTGGACGCAGAAACTGGGCGCAGCAACTTGGCGCCAGAAGTCAAATGTCCGAAGGGATCGTCTTGCCTGGAGGTGGATTCCGACGCCACCGGTGCTAGGGGAAAGGTGGGAATGGATTTGTGAAATTGGTCAACACATCCAATCCACTTAGCTACTCGATTTGCCTAAGAGGTTGCCGCATTGGCGCTCGCGTCACGGACAGATGACTGACATGAGGGTCCCGACCGTCTACTTCACGAGGCAGTTTAACGGAATGTTTGAATTTGGCAGGGGTGAGATGAGTTTGCCTCGAAATGGCCCCTCTCAGTAGTTGGCGGCCCAACTTTTCAAAACACGGCAATTTCAGGCAACTTAGGTACCGCCATGCGCTGGCCTGCGAACTTTGGTACCGCAGACGAACATGCCCCACTAGATGATGAGGATGAGTTGATGTTTCCTAAATTGGTAGATAGATTCAGTAAATAGGCACTATAGGATCAATACATGGAGGAATTGACCCACGGTGCCAGGTTTGATGACACCGATGACAAAGAGAACAAGGATAACAATGACAGTCTCATTTTAGCTGAGTACAATGGTAAGGACTTGCCAGTAATTGAGTGGGACATGAACAATCCTAAGATTTCAGAAGGCACCGTATTTGAAACGATGTGGGGCTGTCGTAATGCCCTTACTACATGTTGCATCTGCACCAACAATGATTATGTTGTTATTAAGAGTGAGCCAGCAAGGTTCACAGTGAAGTGCCCATACAAGAGGTGTAGGAGGATGCACACATCCACTATGCTCAGGAGCAGTTTGGTTCAGGTATTACAACCAGTTGTGTATTTTAATTTGTTAACTGTACCTGACATTTTCATTATGTTTCAGATAAAAGGTAACCGGTTCGAACATTCTTGTCCACCTCAAGGGGGATAGCCAAAGGACAAAACAAAACCAGCAAAGACTAGGTGGTTGGCAGATGCAATCATGGATTGGATGAGAGCGAACCCATCACTTGGTGCAATAGCGCTCATAAAAAAAGTTTCTGAAAGGTTTAATATTACAGTACCTTACATGAGGATGTTCTATGCAAGGAAAAGACTCTTGATAGGATAATGGTCCATGGGATGAAATTTTTCTGTTGCTTTACAGCTCCAAAGCTGAAGTGGAGATGGCTAGTCCAGGTAGTGTTTTACAGATAGACATGCATATAGTTCAGTACAAAATAAGAGGGAAGACAATGGAGAAGGAGTGATTTATAAGGGCTTTTGTTTGTTTCAAAGGTTGCTGGCAAGGGTTTCTTGATGATTATAGGCCTTATTTGGCCATGGATGCAACAACTCTTCATGGAAGATTAAAAGGACAGCTAGTAGCTGCTACTGCAGTTGATAGCCACAATTGGATGTTCCCTGTTGCTTTTGGAGTTTTGGAGATTGAGTCAGAGGAAAGTTGGGCTTGGTTTCTGGATAATTTGCGTGACCTTATAGGTCATCCACCAGGGCTTACTATCCACACGGACGCTTGCAAAGGTTTGGATAAAGTTGTAGAAGCAGTATTCCCCGGAGTGGAGCATAGGGAATGTATGCGACACTTAGTGCAGAATTTTACAAAGAAATTCAAGGGTAGAGTTTATACTGACAACCTATGTCTAGCTTCATACACATGCAGTTTGAGGAAGCATCTGTATCATTTGGAGGTGTTGTATAAACAAAAACCTGCGGTGAAGGAGTACTTGGATGCACATCATGGAATGGTGTGGTCAAGAAGCCAATTCAATGAAATTTTCAAGGTAGACTATGTGACAAGTAACCTTGCAGAGAGTTTCAATGCAAAGGTCAAGTCATTGAAAGGGCTTATGTTGTGGCAAATATTTGATAAGATTAGGCAGATGATCATGATAAAGATCGATTTGCGTCAAAGAATTGCATCAACAGTATATGTTGTCCATCTCATCCTCCCATCTTTGATTAAGGAATTGCATGCCAGGACAAAACAATTGAAGATGAAATGCATTAGAAAAGGAATGGAGGCTGAGGTAACGTACACTGATAGTAAAAATAGGCAATGGAGGTATCCAATGAGTTTGGCTGACAGGACATGCCATTGTAGGCAATGGCATCTCCGTGGGAAACCCTGCATACATGCATTGTTTTTCATGGGTGTTCTAGGAGGTGAAGAGGGTGAAGTTGATGAGTACGTGTCGGAGTATTTCTCCGTTGCAAAATTTAGGGCAGCATATGCTTAGAATGTTCTAGCCTTGTTGGGAAAAGACCAATGGATGGAAGTGAATCCAGGCTTCAAGCTATACCCTCCAGTTGTTACTAGACCAGTAGGTAGGCCAAGGAAGAATAGGATGAGAGCTAGTGCAGAGGGTGGTGCACCACCTCGACGACGTAAGTGCTAACATTGTGGGATCCTAGGGCACATTGCTAGGCTTTGTAAAAATGCAGTGGACCCAGCTTATGGAATGGATGATCAGGCGGGAGCAGCAAATGCAGATGAGAATGAAGTATCTGAACGAGAGGAGAATGAAGCAATGGATACATTGCAGATTGAAGCAACAGATCAAGAGGAGATTGAACCAGATGCAGGGGAGATTGAACCAAATGTAGGGGAGATTGAACCATATACAGGAGCGATTGAACCAATGGATCGAGAGGAGATTGAACCAAATGAAGGGGAGATTGCACCAAATGCATGGGAGATTGAAGAAATTTATTCATTAGAAGCAGAGTTCAAAAGTAAAGGAATTACACAAGAGGATATTGAAGAAATGATGCCAATGCGTTTTGAACCGTATGAACCAATGAATTGAAACATGGTTGAACCAATTGTACAACAGACTAAAGCACTTGATTCATTTGATGCAGAGAAAAAGAACAAACGGAGGAAGCTAATTGTGGACTCTGAGAATATTCCAGCCAGGATCACCCGGAGCAAGGTGGTGAACTCCGAGAATATTCCAGCGAAAACACTAGGAGCAAGAAAAAATGAATTTGAATTATTAATTTGAATTTGTATGATGAATTTGAACTAATGTCAATGTTTGTATTGAATTTGAACTACTGTCAATGTTTGTGACGCTTCCAAGTTTGTATGGTTGATAACCCCATAATGTATGTGTTATTGCAAGTTTCTATTTTCATGCACCTAGTTGCTTAGCACTGCTCAGTTTTGCACTCGACATGTGGTCAAAACATGGGGTTTAGCTAGTTCATGGCTTAAACCATGGCAAACGTTGACCAATTGATCCAAAATTTGGCACACTTCTGTATCCTGGATTGATTTACCATATGAAATTGGAAATTTTGGATTTACTTGTAATCAGCCACATTTTTCTTTTTCTAAGTGATTAAATTCAAATAAATTATTTTGGGGTTATTTTAATTCATAAAAGAAGTCAAAACATAGTGCAACCTTCGCATGGAGTCTTGTTATGTTAACTAAAACCTAGCATGAATAGTAAAGGAGAAGGAAATAAAGAGAAATGTACTTCTCCCCTAAACCACTTCTTGGAATGGGCTACTAGCTATGAAGATGCATGGCTTTCTACTCAGTCAACCTCCAAGATAACCCATCCCAAAACATACTTTGTCTAAATGAGGCCAAATTTGGCACACTTGTGTATCTTTGAGTTGCAAACAATATAATGTCGGCCAAGATGGATTATTTTTTCAAATAACACATTTTCCATTTGTTATGCCAAAAGCTTGAATTTCCCTTAGTCATTTTTTATCTGAGCTCCCTTGTTTTCCTTAGCTCTACTCAGTTTTCCCCTCCGGCTAAAGTTTTCCTCAGTTTCCCCTCCCGCTAAAGTTTTCCTCACTTTTTCCCTCTCTCATGTCTCAGTTTGGCTAGCGCTCTGATTGGTCGAGATGTATGTCACATGGATCTTGGCCAGCCACCATTGGATACATCACGACCCGATGGGCTGGAGGTCTCTCTCCCGATGGGCGCACCTAACCTTGTACTGCAAGGAGAGCTCGACAGGCTAGATGTCTCTCCCTCCATTTCCCTGTCGCACGTATACCAGCCGCATCAACTAGCGCTCAGTTTGGTTGTGCTCTGATTGGTCGAGATGTATGTCACACAGATCTTGGACAATGACCGTTGGATACATCATGATCCGGCGGGCTAGAGTTCTCTACCTCCCTTTCCCTGTCGCACGTATACCAGCTGCATCTTCCTCCCCTCCTATCGACGTACAGCGATGCAGACCTACGCGTGGGGGTCGGACCGGCTTGCAGCGGCACGAATCTAAGCACGGCTGCTAGAACGGCGTGCGATGGTGAGGATCTAACCATCTGAAAGACACCTATGGAAGCCATCATCCGCAACATCAGTGTGACGGCGGTAGTGCCGACAGTGGCCATCAATGAAAGACACGAATGGAAGCCATCAACCGTTCACATCTATGGTTGTGGTGCCGACAGTGGTCATCGATGCGACGACGATTGAAGCCATCATCCGCAACATCTACCGGTTTGGTGCCGATAGTGGTCATCGATGCAAAGACGATTGAAGCCATCATCTGCAACATCACTACGACGGTGTAGATCAAGCCCTCGTGAACCGAAGCTACAGGAGACAGGCTGCTGCCGCGGCCGGCATGTCGAGGTGCATTCGACGGTGAAGGCCAGATGGGAGCACTTTGCCCGTACATCTTGGAGTACACATACGGCAGGGAGGGCGGCTAGCTCACCGCACACTTAAAATTGGGACAAATTTAAGCCCAGTTTAAACCAAAATTCCATGACTTAAAATATATGTATGATTTGAATAAATTTGACATGCACTTGAGCCGTTTGACCGTTAGATATGCTCTAAAGCTGATTCATAAGTAGTACTACTTGCTTTGACAATCACCGGTGGGCTTGTATAAATTTGATCAAAATATGTATGATTTGAATCAAATTTGATATGTATTTGAGAAGTGAGGACGGTGGATATGCTCTAAAGATGATTCATAAGTAGTACTCCCTCTGACCCAAATTAGTTGATTTAGATTTGACTAGATTCGATTGAACCTTGAGGAATTTGAGTCAACTAACTTGGATTGACATTCTCCGCCACTAATTTGGAATGGGGAATGGATGCTGTCGCCAACACTGCAACTTTACCTGGCAGCCACGATGGCAGTGATAGAACAGTCAAAACCGATAGGCCCCAACTTGACCCTCTAGGCATTTGGAACTTCAACTTTGGGACCACTAGATCCAATGCCAAGCAACTCGGGCCCTGCAATGCATTCTCCCGACAACTTTGTGACCGCTAGATCCAATGGCAAGCAACTCGGGTACCACAATGCATTCTCTCGACCACTTTGGGACCGCTAGATCTAATGGCAAGCAACTCGGGCACCGCAATGCATTCTCTCGACAACTCTAGGACCACAAAGTGACTAAATTAGCAGGAACTAACAACCATCTATTGAATAACAATTCCACTCTCTACCCCCCGCTTCACTTGAAGTTCATGTTTCAGATTTTCCATGACTTGATTAGGTACGACAAGATCAACCTTAGGTGTCAACTTCTCTTTGCGAATAAGCTTTGGATTCTTCCTCGATGATACACTTTAGCTCGAATATCAACAGGTTTTTACGGGCCAATTCATCACCTAACTTGGCAACCATCTCCTCCAAATCCATCCTATAGCTAGACCACTGAGTTGATTCATCTTGCTATGCAATGTACCATGGATCATCGGCCTGCATAGCACACTGTAACAATCCCAAAACAAACTAAATTGGAATCAGTCCGAGAGGCCATGTCAACACTTCAAATTCAATGGTAGTACAAAGAGAAGGAGCTACATGCATTTCCGACATGGTAGGAGAAGGAGAATGTGTCCACGACATGATCGATTCCCCACCCTCGCCGGTGTACCCGCTATGACCAGACATTGAGGACTAATTTGCACCTACAATATCGAGGAAATTACGGGAACCGAATCAATTAGGGTGGGCGGAGCACAACGATAGTACAAAGAGAAGGAGCTACATGCACTTCCGACATGGTAGGAGAAGGAGAATGTGTCCACGACATGATCGATTCCCCACCCTCGCCGGTGTATCCGCTACGACTAGACATTGATGACTAATTTGCACCTACAATATCGAGGAAATTACGGAAATTGAATCGATTAGGGTGGGTAGAGCAGGAGCAGAGGTCTTAGCAAGCACTACTAGCAATTGTTGCGACTGTTCGTCGAGCTATGGCGCCAGAACCAAATCCTGGTCGTCATGGGCGGCGGACCTGCCTGCAGTCGGTACTGCCCCAACGTACAATGCGTGCGGACGAAACAGGTGTTGGAGCCATGGTTGAGGTGCAGCGCGACAGTCTGTCTGATACCGCCTTAGGACAGATCCAGCGACGCGCCGACGATGGCTGCTCTGTCCGTCGGTGGGATAGGAGCTGCCGGGGGCTGGGGGCTGGGAGCGGATGAGAGAGAGCCGATGTGTCATACACGACTCCACCTGTCAATTATTTCATATTTGCCAATTTTGCTTATGTGCCAAACTTTTTCTTTGAAATTTGCACATTTTCCACATAACCACCACATGCCAGTGACACACAAAATGGGAAATATGCAAGTTGCAAAGTAAAATGTGGCAAATATGCAAATCCCCCTCCATCCCCACATGAGGGCCCCACCGGTCATTATCTATGAAGGCCCCACAGAACGGCTCCACATAGTGGCCCCATCATTCATTGGTTTCGATGGGCCCACAGAACGGCCCCATTTGTCATTGGCTGCACCGACCACACAATCAGGAAAAACAGGGCCCACAAGTCAGTGCGAGACGGATGGCTGGTCCATCGTGTATCACGGCCCCACCTGTCAGCATGTAATGGTCGAGGTGACGTAACATAACACTCAACACAGGACCCGCCCAACGCGGTCCCACCTGTCAGCATGTAACGGTCAAGCCTTTGACCTGACAGCATCCACCCGTCCGAACGCATGTGAGGGTTTCAGAATGGTGGGAGGGGAAAAGTGAGGAAAAACTAAGCGGTTGGGGAAAACTGAGTACAACTAACAAACTAGGGGCACAAAAATAAAAATCCCAAAATTTTATTAGCAATTTTATTTATTTTGTCTTGTTTTTATTTATTAGATGAATACGAGGAGTCGTACATGTGATATGGCTGTGGAGTCCCCCACGCCACCCGTTGATACGTTAACCCCCGAGTCACTTGGCATCGAGTTCATCGAGGAGTTCCATCTTTCCCACTTTGATTGTCTCAAGATTCGAGAGATCAAGTCCATCAAGTGGGCGTGTCCCTATATCCTGAACCAACTTGGCATTCATGCTGATTTCGATTTAATTTGCAACAATGTTGGTTTGTACAATTTTGTCTTTCAGGATGTTGCGACATACCACCACTTGACACTTGAGTTCTTTAGCACCTTGACACACACAATGGATCCTTATGGTTGTTCCGAGGAACAAATGCCTAGAGTTGATCGAATCAAATTCCGCCTTATGAACTATGAGTATACTTTAACACTCAGCCAATGGGCTCAATGCATTGGGTTTACCAACAACACAACTACCTTTGTTTTAGATACTTCCCCTTCACAATACTTTAACTTGAAGAGAATTCATGGACACACACCCAAGGGGAACCAAATTGATCATCCTGCCATTCGATATTTGTTCTATGTTATTGCTAACACATTCTAGGCACGTGGTGAGTTTACTAGAGTTAATGAGGAGGACATGTTGATCCTTGCAAAAGCTGCACTTATAAATTGTAATTCAACGCCAAATTTGGGCACTTTACTTGTGTTTTATCTTAAGCATCAAGCTCTTTAATCTCAAGGACCCATATGTGGAGGAGGAGTTGTGACCGTTCTTGCACGCGCACTCCACATCAACCTAGGTAACATCCAACCGTTGACTAGAGATAACCGTCTCGGTCCATCTACTCTAAGAGCATGTGGTATGATTTCTAAAAATCATGGTAGATATTTCTTCAATATACCTGGAGTGGATCACTTGATCCCTACTTCTTTGCCTAACGGTTTATTCTCTATCGAGGATGGACGTTTGCGTTATGACACGCAGGTCGAAGCTAATCTACCCTAGCAAGAAATACCCATGGGAGGAGGAGAAGATGAATAAGTAGAACAAGAAGGACCCGAACATGATGTGCAGCCACAAAATTACTACACCACTTATGAAGATACCTATGCACTCGAAGGAAACATTCACACCATGAACAACCTCTCCATCAACCTTCGAGATGCCGCTGCAAGCCTCACCACCTAGTTCCATGATTGGAGCAGCCAATGGAACACGCGAGATTATCCACCACCACCACAATGAACAACAAAGGGGTTTGCAAAAGCCTGAGCTTGGGGATGTGTTCCCCTAGCAAATTTATTTGTGTAATAACGAGGTTGTACTCCAGTTCCTTGTGAGCTTTGAAACACTCGTGTTGGCCTGTTCCAACACTTTGCTTTTTTCCTTTGCTTTTTAAATTTTCTTTTGTTTTAATTTATTTGTTTTCTTTTCTTTTCCTTTTATCCCTTGCTTGGCCGCAAGTTCTTTTCTATTCTTTAATCCCTATCCTCAAAAAATACAAAAAGATTTTTCTATTTATCCTTTTTTTTGTAAACGTGGATTCATACTTTGCCTCTTTGCTTTGATATCATTTCGAGAGTAATTGTGTTTGAGTTTTGAAGGAACACATCGCTATAAGGAAGAGGATCAGGAAGTTACTTATGAGAGGTATGTCCTATGTCTCCCACTTATGAAGTTTGAATTGTTTATCTTAGTTGGTTGATTTGCTAAGATGCATGCTAGTGGGAAGTAATTTAATATGGTTAGAGTAAGGCTTTTTATTAGTATGATGATTAGTTGTTGAAGCTCTTGCTCTAGTTCTTTTAGTTAATCCAGTCTTTCCTTGGAAATAATAATGCCAAACAAGTACAACAAGAAAAATTCTGAAATTTACGACTTGTTTGATGAATGATTGTCTTGAGAATATACCATTGATTATACTTAACCCCATAGATATTTTGACAGTCTCGACAACACTCATGAAAGGAATTGTTTGATTGAAATAAAGTCTAGTGGTAATTGTGACACATGCCAAAGCTAACCTTGTGGATCAAATCGCAGTTCTAGCTCAAAAAAAGAGAGAAAAGGATGCGAGACAACTTTGTTCTATGTATTTGACGCACACCTTTGGGATGCCAACAACTCCGCTAGCTTTTGAACGATCTATGGTATAACCCCAGATTTCGGCTATGAGTTTATGACATGATTGGCATCTGTGTCAATGTATGGACAAAAGTATTGGTACTCTCAAAGGTTGTGCAAATACTAGCAAAAAGAAAAAAACAACGATCCTTGAAAAGTGAGATGAAAAAGAAAGAAAGATAGAAAAAAGATATCTATGAGGATCCACATAACAAGTCCTTGGCATGGTCTCATTACTACTTTACGATTTTTTCTTGAAAGACAATAATTGGATTAGAATTGTTTTAGATTGACTTGATCTATTGATGCGGGTGTAAATAAGACACTTCATTGTTATACTACTTGGGACATGAAACTCTATTACTCAATTATGCTATTTAAACATCTTAGTGTTCCTTGGCAAGATGAGAGTTAATTAGAGGAATTGGATTGATTGCTACACTTCTAGTTATTTATACTTATATTAAACTTTACTTTGATTATCTTGACTTACCGAAGCTTGTATAGTATTCTTGTCATCTCTCTAACTTTGATAAGCTTTGCAAATGAATGAAGTGTTGAGCAAATACGACTACCTACTTTAAGTGAACTTCTATTCTCGTTGTTTCAAGTTTAAATGCTGAATTCCTTATTGTTTTTTTTGATCTTCTTGATCGAGGATGATCAAGGTTTGAGCTTTGGGGAAGTTGATGGCTCCAATTTTTTCCATCTTCCACTGTGTTTAAGCGTTGTTTTTGGTCAAGCAATTGCCAAATAAACTCTCAACCTTTCCACTAATGACTAATAATTGCAAAGATACGCAATCCCTTCTTTGATTTATGTTGTGCAGGAAATCAGTGCTTTTAAGGCGAAATAAGGAGTCATAATGAAGGATTTTGAGGAAGTACATAGGTCCAAGTAATTGGAGAAACCAAGCAAGGTGTGAGTGCGCTTAACGATCATTGGTACAGGTGCGGTCTGTCCATACCACCCGTACCAGGTGGCGACGGCTTTGTCTCGTCAAACCCTACAACTTTCATGAAGACGCCTATATATTTTGAGGCTCCAGCCGCCGGCCAAGAGCCGCCATTCTCAGATTGCAGCATAACACCCCCAAAGGAGATCCACACCATTGTTCATCCATAGTTCATCCATTGTTCATCACTTCCACCATACGTCCCTCCACTAGCCATAGCGATTGCTTTGTACTTTTAGATCTCCTTGTGATTTGGTGACCATTGTAAGAATATTTGATTTTAATCTAAGTATTTGCATGATGTTTTCTATCTCCGATCTATTTGTTATGAGTGAGTAGTCCTCACGGGCTGCGGGTTGGAGAGAAACCTCGTAGCAATTATGTGCATCTAGATCCTGGGAGCATTGCATTTTGTTTGGATTCGTGATTTGTATATTTTGTTTCTTCGTCTCTCACCTCGATCCATGGACTTGTAGGTACCCAAGATCCCATAGTTTGATAAAGGCTTGAGGTGAGATACTTGGCTAGCGACGATCTCATAGGAAACTCAGTGATAGAAAGGGAAGTACGATCTTCGCTTAGCGCCCCATTCGGGATCAACAACAACATCACCACTTAATGCTTTAATCTGTGTTTACACTTAATAATCATTTGCAACGCATTGCTTTGGTGTGTTCTTGGTTGGATTAAAAGTATATTGCTATGCCCGCTGCATCATGCGGGCTCTTGACTATTAGGATGTGTTGCCCACAAAAGATTATCTCAATACAAACACTATACATGACTATGCTTATTATTATTATATTTCATCCCATTTGATGTGCTGCTGCAGGTGGATATTCAACCCTGGCCTATCTCCATCCATTGATTCAACCCCATTATAAAGTAAACTAGATTGGTCCGGTCAACTAAGGTAAAACAAACAAACAAAGTCTTGTTGATGTGTCCTTTCTTATTACCTTTTAGAAGTGGTTTCCAAGGTTCGATTAAACTTAGGTCTTCTAGGGAAATATATTATACTACATCTGTGAATCCGGATCAAAGGTATCAGCAGGTATTTGGCAAAAATGAGATTTCCAGATGGTTTCTGTGTGAACCTAGAAAGATGTGTAGATATTGTTGATGGTAAAGTACATGGTCTGAAGACGCATGACTATCATATTCTCCTTCATCTTGTATTGCCTGCTAGGCTTAGAGGAATTGCATCAAATCATATGTATGAGGCTATTGCTGCGTTGGGCAGATTTTTCAAGGAGTTGTGTGCCAGGACTCTTAGAGTTGAAGTGCTTGATCGTTTGAAGGTTGAAATAGTTATAATCATTTGCAAACTTGAGATGTTGTTTCCACCAACTGTTTTTGATATAATGGTTCACTTGGCAATACATCTTCCCGATGAGGCTAAACTAAGGGGCCCTATCCATTATGGTTGGATGTATCCCGTTGAGAGAAGACTTGGATACCTTATGTCAACTATGTGTAATAGATATAGGCCAGAAGGCTCAATTGCGGAGGGATATATAGTAGATGAGTGCATGAGCTTTTGTTCTAGATTTTTTGAGGATGACAAAAAAGCCGATAGGTATGCAGATAAGCAAAGAATAGGTGGTGCAGATGAGTTTAAGGTTTTCTCAGATGGAGATATAGGAATTGGGAAATCAAATTTGAGAGGGAATATCATAAAATGGCTTGTATGTGCTGCACAATTGTGAAGAGGCACAAGGTTACATAAAGTAAGATCCCTATTAAATTTGTGTAAAAATTCCATGCATGCTGTATGAAATTTTGATATCTAATATCTGAATATTTATTGTTCTGTGGTTCAGTGTTTGCCGAGCACAACTTTTGCAAATGGGTGTGATTAACATCGAGGAGACGCTCGAGAAAGAGTTCCCTGCATGGCTTAAAAAGCATGTTAGTGAGATGGAATCTGCATCTGAAGATTTACAGTCACTTGCACTTGGGACAGATGAGCGTGTTGTAGTATACTCTGCTTGCCATGTTAAAGGTGCTAGGTTTCGTACAGTGGCTCGTGAGAAGAACCAAAAAACGCAAAATTCTGGTGTGACGACAAAGGGAGTTTTTGATGAATCTAAAGAAATAGAGTACTTTGGTGTTCTGTGGGCAATAATTGAGTTACAATACATGAAGAATAAGCATGGTGATAGATCAGTATACTTGTTCCGATGCGATTGGTTTGATACTGCTGGCAAGAATTGCAAGATGAAAGATGATACATTCTTCAAAAGTGTTAACACTTCAAAAATATGGTACAAGAATGTGCCCTTCATTCTAGAAAGCCAAGCTGAGACATGTTTCTATGTTGATGATACCAAGTTTGGTCATCCTTGGAAAGTTGTGCAGACCTTTAGTAATAGAAATGTGTACAATGTTCCAGAAGTAGAAGATGGCAATGAAGGGCCATTTTCAGGGGAATGGAGATGCATTCCAGGATGACTATGGTTCATCACATCTTATTGTTCATGATGTTGAGGACATGGAGGCTGCAGCAGAGATTGAACTGGAGGATGTGCATCATGAACATGAGGTGGAACGTATTGATGCTTGCATTAGTCATGATCTAGAAAATGAAGACGACAATAAAAACCTTGAGATGGAAAGTAGAGAAGATGAAGGAGGAGCAGATGGATTGGAAGTTATTGGAAATGATGAGGGTGAAATAAATACCGACAACGAGGATTCTGATGTTGAGTAGTACCTGTGCTATATTGCACACTTATTGTCAGTACACTAAAGGATTGTAATGCCTGTACATGCTAGTTTCTGTTGTCCAGAATATAACCTATATATCTGTATCTTCTTTGAATAGTTCACTTATGTAATGTATACACGATCATCATATGTTTTATTGGAAAATTGGAATTGCTTAGAAGAAGACTATCATCTGCTTTGAATAA
Source organism: Avena sativa (assembly GCA_916181665.1). Taxonomy (NCBI): domain Eukaryota; kingdom Viridiplantae; phylum Streptophyta; class Magnoliopsida; order Poales; family Poaceae; genus Avena; species Avena sativa. Next base: position 204,274,334 of record OV702290.1, read on the forward strand.
AGAGTAAAATGCACCGGAGGTCCTAAAAGTTTAGAGGAAATCGTATGCAGGTCCTAAAAGTTTGAACTCGTGTACCCGGGGTCCTAAGTCTTAGTTAGTTGTGCACTACATGTCCTAATTCCTAGTTAGTTGTGCACTGCAGGTCCTAATTCTCAGCTATAGTCCCGACTACAGTGCACATGGATATGATAATTAGGACCTTCGGTACACGAGTCCAACTCTTAGGACCTGGATATGGTTTCCTCCAAAATTTTAGGACCTCTAGTGCATTTTACTCTTGAATAGACAACAATAGAATTAACAACAGTAATTGTACAAACACGAAATGAAAGAAAACATGATAATTGTTTAGCACTAAGCATCACCATCACAAAAGGAGCATTCAGTCTTACAATACCATTTGACACACGACGTAGTCTGACTCAATGTAACCAACACAAAAGGAGTTCGGCAAACACATGGTTTGACACATGACCTTCAACACAATACTGTTTTGACATAGGACCATCACCACTAATAACAAGATGGAGGTAATCTAGTCCTCTACCTCTAGAGACACATATGGAATATGTGAAACAAAAAGGTAAACCCCTGCAATTCCTAAGTATAGCTAGAACAACATGTTGTATCCAATGTGGTAAGTATTCTCCTTCTCCATGAACTCTGCCCAGCCATTAACCGACACACGCCCATCAAGTGCAGAAATGGTGTACGAAGAGTTGATGATAGTGTGGGATCGTAAATAATAGTTAATCCACCATATTTGTCCATGTCTTGTGGCAGAACTCGGGCTAGAATTTTATGTTTACAAAACAACACTGTGATGTCAATAATGGTTCTGCATAGTCGTGTCAACTATAATAAATGTAATAAATTAGGAATGAATAGTAAATAATACCAGTTTTTTAACACGATTAGTCCAGTTTAATGCATGCAACACTGCAATAGTTGTTCCTTCATAGAAATTCCTAGCTTGATGAACTTCCACAAGATAGTCCAGATGGTCCACATGATGATTCACTGTCTCCATCATCCTCCAGTTGATGATGGTACCATCAGTGACAGTTAGAGAATCAATGTAACATCCCAACATTAGAGCTTAGAAATAAGCTGAGATCAGGTGTGTACATTTTATTCATGCATAGAAAATCAGGATAATTTTCGCGCTTTTAAATAAAACTTATCAAAGTGATTGAAGCTTCTCTAAACTTGGTGGAACTGAAGTAGATAATCAAGTTGATTGTGATACGTTTCAATATGACCTTCGCTAAAACCTTATCTTTGGGTATTATAATTTGATCTAAGGGTAGATCAAATGTAATAAAACTAAGTCACAACACACTACTTAATAAGGAGTACTAGATCCTCTAGAGATCATTACATGGTATTCCATACAACAACTCAAGGATGAATACTTAATATTCTAAAGATTATATCAAGGTGTTATCTACAACAAAACCTTGAATACTCAATCAAGTATATAACTTAAGTAAAGAAACCACATAACTAAATCTTGAAACCCTTGTTTGCCATAATTATTCCTACCATGGGTATCATGGTAGCTCTTAAACATTAACTCTTATCATAAATAGAGTAGAAAAGGGAAGTCAAGCCAAGACCATTCAACACATATCCTTAATATCATATTAAGTGATGATATTCCTATTTAGCCAAGTCCTAATGTCAATTGATCATGAATGTAGAGTGATCAGTTCTTGACCTAACACTTGTTGACTCTTAGCCTTTGACCTATTATATTTACCTTTCAAAGACCTTAAGTAAATTAATAAGAAGGAAATAGATTAGGTAGGATGTGCCATCATCAATGGAAGTGGTCTTTAGTAGTGATCAAACCATTGGATGAGGGAGGAGTTAATTCATTCATGAGTTAATTAGGAGAAGTATCTAAACCTAAGAGTTAAACCAGTACTTGAGTTGTTATAAGAAAGCTAGTAGTATTAGAGTATCAAATGATAATATTGTTAAGCCAAGTAGGTATAAACCTAAAGTAAGTTTCTTTAACAAGATAAGTCTTATAGAGAGATTAGTACAAGTCTAATACTTAGTTAATGATAGATCATGATCAGTCAACTAGAAGCTTAAGCTTAGTATGATCAAAGGATGTTGGTCATTATTCTTGAGTCACTTGAGGATATATGACTAGCTGTTGAAGTAGAGTGGTGAGCATACCAAATTAGGCAAATACCTAGTAAGATGAATCATCTAACTTGAACATGAGAAGTCAAGCTAGAGTATGATGAAGTATTTGATGAGTTGTATGGAGTAGATGGAAGCATAGTAGTTTAACCAAGCCAATACAAGAACAAACTTGTATTATGGGGAGTAGTACTCTGCCCATCCCAGAGGATTATTATCACATGTGATATAGAGAGAACCATAATCTTGCAAGCCTTGGAAGTAGTTGCAAGATGGATTTTAAGGAGTTAATGGATGGAGTTAGAAGTAGCTACATTGATGGATTCATTAGAGGTAGTTAAATAATGGAAGTTATACTAGAGATGAATGTGGGGGAATATTGTTGAAGTGACATGACTATGTCATCATATGATGATTGATATGGTGAAGTCAGATGATTGACTTACTCAGGAAGATGTGATCTTTGTGAATAAGATAAGAGAGATTTATAGAGTATATTTAGGAAAGGAATTCCTTATCTAAAGATAACCTTAGTGAGGTATTAAGGTAAGGATTCTTTAGAAGCCTTAACCAAGATCATATCAAACCATGACAAGACCCATGTCTACCTCTTTGTTTAACATCCTAGAATCAAGAGGGTAGTTAAACGAATTCCTATTTTTAGGCAGCCAATGGATAGTATCTCTTAGTCAAATGAAATGTCTAAGAGATAAGTAGAATATTAGTTGAGAGTGTATTGATGGAAGCCTTCTCCACCTGATTGTCTTAAACCCTAATAAAGACCTAGTCTCATAGGATCATCAAGACCACATTAAGAAGTAAGCTTTATAGCTCACTCTAAGTTGAGATGTCATTCAAGATTATAAATTATGGATTAATCCTTGAATCTTGATCCCTAGCAACATTCACTAAGAAACTTGAGGGTAGTGTATCCTCTAGAGTCCATAGTAAGTGTGGTATTAGAAACCCTAAATAAATGTTGCTATGCATTGAGATCACTTGTGCCATATGAATGATAATGGTTGTACACCATTATATAATAAACTTACATCAAAACATTAACCACACTTACGGAAGTAGTGAATAACTAGTTCAATAAGTGATCCATGCCTACTTTGAAAAAGAGTAGAATGGTTATGAAGAAATTGTAATGGAACCGGAATAAAAGAAATTCCAAACTTGAAAGAACCTTTAAATTTAAATCACCATATTTGGAACCACAAGGATTAATGTATTATAATGTAAATATATCAATTCCTATATGAGACTAAGTATGAGTAGAGTTATCTATATATCATTCAACATTTTAAATCTTTACCATAACCACTATCATGGTGAAAATAAAAATCATTTTTATAAGATCTTCTATATAAGAAGAAAGTCATTAAAACCCTAAATTCTTACTTAATCAAAAGAACCTTTAATATACTCATGAATTTCGAATATATAAAGAAAAATAAAGAGAAGATTTATTATAATGAATCTCTATACCATTCTGAATATTCTACCAAAATTTTAAATGTTTAAACCCTTGTAGAAATATTATTGGAAAGGAAATTGTAAATAGAAAAGAAAAAAGAAATAGAAAAGAGAAAAAAATACAGCCGGTCACTCTAGCCCCAGCCCATTTCTCTCCTCGCTTACCTGTCACTCGCAAGCAACAACAACAAACCATCTCAAAAACTTTGCTGCATCCCATCTGGCCCATGCGCAGCCCGCTACCGGCCTGTACCCCTTCGGTCCTTCTGTTTGTCGTCGTCTCTGTCAACGGATGTGAGAAGCAGCTCCCTGTCGAGCTCCGTTGTGCCGGTGAGCGCCAAGATGTGTGTCGCCGCAATTCAGGACCTACAAGAAGCAACAACATCGTGGTGGAAAAACCCTAGACGCCACTACTCTCTTCTTCCTCTTCTTTCAGCAATGAACACCGAAACCCTAGCTCAGGTCCCCTTCACCTCTTCCGTTCCTGATCTCCCCTCGCACATCTGAAGCCACCACCAGAACCGCCGTGCTGTCCTGGTTCTCCTTGTAGAAGGAATCTCCTGCGTGCAACCATAATCGAGCACCACGATCTCGTTTCTCTGAGCTACAGTCGCCACCGTCGTCATCGATTCCGACCACCTCCGCTCCTCCTTTCACCTTCAACTTGCTCCAGGTGAGCTCCTCGTGCGAGTGGTCCTCTCCATTTTCCTCCTTGCGTGCTGTATGGCCGTCACCACGACCACCTATTGCTGCTGCCGCTAGCCGTCATCGTGCTGCCATCTCTAGTGACCATTTCCGGGCGGCACAACCACTATGTGGTTCAGCATGCTACGCTGAATCGAATGAAGCAAATCCTGTTTGCTTGCATGCAGCCGATTGACAGATCGATCCATGACCTGGGAGGATTACTCCTAGGTGATGTCAGCATGATATCATGCTGATGTCATATTAGCGTTTTTATGTATTGTTTTAAGTTTCTAGAAATGACGTGGCAGTGGTCCCATAGGTCAGTGATCCTGGCTAGAATTGGGTGCGGTCTAAAAAGGATCCAGTTGAGTGCTGACGTCAGCACTGACGCAGAAAATCATTTATTAGTTATTTAAATAAATCTAGAAAATGAATAAATCTTGTTAAGTCAATATCTTTTGTTTTATAATTCAGAAAAATCTATATAATATATCAAAATGTTTAGAAAAATAAACTCTATAATATAAACCTATTTTCATATTTTATTTTCCAACTTAATTAAGATAATTATTTTTATTAGTAAATAACCTATTAAATATTAATCTTTTAAAATGAATATTCTATTACTGAAAATTCTTAAAAATAAGTATAATGTATCAAAATTCTTAGAAAAAACAAAATATACATTTATCAACATGATTCATAGATTTTTGTGTCATTTAACTAAATATTATTATTTATTAGGTCTTTATAAAGTAATAAAACTTATAAAAATCATATCTTAATAAGTAAAAGTCATAAAAATACTTATAATATACCAAAATGATCACAAAAATAAAGTCTATACATCAAAAATATCCTCTTTAATAATTGAAGTAAAATAAAAGGCAAGGGTCTAATAAATCTTGTTTAAAACCTTTTATTTTATTTTAATTCATTAAAAATATATAAATCTTTACTATTGCCTTTATCATTATTTAATTAAAATCTAAAATTATAAGAACAAGCTCAAATAATGTTTATATGAAACCAAATATGGTTCCAATAATTTTAAAGTTGTCATCCAAAGTAATCATCTTTTCTTCCAAAAAAGATTTCATCAAGTATAAAATCATTAAAAATACTGTATAGCTTGTTAGGAGGACTTTATTTATCTATAAAATAATCCAAGTAATATTTATCCAGTTCTTGAACCAATTTGGGGATTCACTTAGAAATCTAAACATAGTTTTAATTAATTAAAGTAATGCTTTGTCCCATGCTTATAAAATATAAGCATTATTTATAAAATAGGTAAGTAATTCTATTCACTTATAGTATGAAGAAAATACTACTCCAACAAGGACAATAATTTCACCTTTAGGAAGCATTATGAAATAAAACAACTTATAATGTCATGTTGTATTCAATACAGATAAGTCTCCACTACAAGTGCTATGATTATTCAAATCTAGTGATGATTTCCTTTTAGTAACTATAATTCGAAAGGAACCCTAAGACTGCTAACTTTAAGATTAAATACTTTTGATTTGTAAAGTAATATTTTCTTCAAAGGTTATTATTTTAAGAAATATTAAAAGTAATTCTTGAATACTTCTCTAAAAGCCCTAATTGATTAATAATCTTGCTTAAGGAATCTTTTAGATCCCATGCCCCATTGAGTGCTTTAATATTGTATGCTACTTATTGTATTTACATATTATTTCACACACTCACAAGGCTTAATAAGAAGCACAAGTGTGAAGCTAGTATAAAAGTGCAACACATTCTAAAGATATCACCACAAGCTTTTAAACCCTAGATTAGATACGATTATTTCGGGGATTCACGTTTACCAAACTACATTACATTACTTATGCATAACTACATCTTGATTTTTAAACATTCGTACTTACCGGACCAATGATGCTATTTACAGAATTTGGATCTTCTATTGTCTTGAAGACCGTGAGTGCATAATCTTGCAATCACAAAAGGCAAGTTCACATTTCCTCATGTCCTTTGATTATTTTCTATCAAATGCTTGTAACTCAAATGTTGTCATCACCTGCATTTCAAAAAGGTCAGAAAACACTATTTTCATAATAATATTATTATGGATTATTTACCAAATGGTAATAATCTACTGATACAGTTCCAGTGGTAAAGGAACATAATACCTAAGACTTAATAAACCAATGTCGCCATATATTACACTTTAACCATGAGATCTGGAATGGGACGGAGAAGTCAGCTGGATCTTCTTCCTTTCGCATGGACGGATGACCTTATCGTGAGGCTGTAGCTTCCTTGCGGGGACTCAGCAGATGGGTGGGACTCCTAGTTCCTCGCGATATTGGTGTCTAGACTTTCCATGAGGGGCTGTCGGAGGTATATCTGCCTATATGGGGGTTGCTAGGGACATGATCTGCTCACTGGAGTCTCCAAGGGGTTACCAGGGTTTTATCTGCTTGGGGAGGTCGTGTCTTCATGCAGGGTCACAGAGAGGGGCAGTGATCGGCTTGGATCATCCATTGGGCTCCACAACAAGGAATTGTGGACGGGAATAAGCTGCCCGGTTATGCAACAAGGATTTAGTCTCTCATGGGTAAAGCAACGCACCTCTGCAGAGTGTAAGAACTGTGACATGTTACTCCCTATTCTGGGAAGGAGCTACGAACGCGACAGGAAAGGAACTCCATGAATGTTCGGGTCAACCTGTGAAGGCTGTCGGACATAGGTTTTAGAATAAAAGCAACCTTTGAAGAAATGTTTACGAAAACCTGCATTGCCTACGACCTTTGGTCTATGGCTGTAAAGATAGTGCATCAAACACTTCTTTTTAGTGAACTTGCTGAGTACGCTCATACTTAACCATACCTTCTTAACCCTTGCTAGGTTCTAAGCCGTTAAAGACGACGTCAACATCACTTTCTACTAAAGAAACCATCATAGGCAACTCAAGTTCTTCAATAAAGTCAATGAAGTCAACATATACATCAACCGAAGAAAAGGCGAAGATCTTGATTATATAGGAGTAGATTCTCTAGCCATAAAAATACTTCTGTAGAGCTTTGGATTAGCAGCAATTGCAAGCCAATTAGTTTAGATGCTAGTATTATTAGCCACACAGTTCTGAGTTATTAGTTATGGTTCTTCTTTGTAAGAAGTGTTTTCTTCCTCTCTCTTTAACCTAGAGTGTTCTCTGGATCTTTTGTAAAGAGTCGAGTTGTAATCTATAGTCATGTCTTGGACCTGCTGTGTTTCTGTTGTACCACTCTAAAGGATGTAATACTAGTGAATGGTGTTTCATTGGTGTTATGTTAACGACTATAGTGTACTACACATGTAGTGGTATGTTGGGTCACCGCAATCAACAATATCTCGCTTGCCATGGCTCAAATGATAATAAGCTGTCATGTAATGATGTTTCAATTAAATAAATGAATTGACCCATGGTAACTAAATTGAACATCATTAAGACATGAACAAGTTCAGTATATGTACTTGGATGGTTGATGGGGGCATTTTCTGTGACGACATGGTTCCTTGCATTAGGGGTATTCACAACAAAATAAATACGTTGGCCAACTTTAAGTTGGTATGTCATACCAAATTATTTCCAAAGTTGTCCATGCAAGAAGGTACAATATGGTTTGTTGCAAACCCTAACTGAGTACTGGAAACCTTCTGAGGTGTAGATATGTACCATAAAATCACTTCTTCGGACATCGATACCGTGTACTTAGAAAGGAAATGTGCTCGCATGTAGCATGGGATGAACTGCGACAAAAAGGTTCACAATGTTTTAACATTTGTTAAATATGTACATAGAGTACTTTTGAGTTGTAATTTACAAAAATCATCATGCTGTAGAAAATAATTGGGACTACTTTATTCAAATGTAAACAATTACACCAGATTTGGTGTAGTACTACTTGATTTTTTTAGCAGTACTTTGATTTATTGTACTTACACTTTAGTTAATGAACCAGATTTATGAAAATTGCCCAAAGGATCAGTTCCAACAAGTCATTACTGATTACTAGTGTACGAATGAGTAACCAATTAGCTAGATCTGGTGTAAGAGTAACAAAATTGGAATCAACTCTTTACCGTGTTCTCTTGAAATCCATGCTGCAGAGTAACCGCAAAATAGTCCTTCTCTTTGTCCCCTTTGTTGCACCATCCCTTTTGATCAAAACATTCAGGGCACTGTTTGCCACAAATTTGCAAATTTTGTTACTACCCAAATCAAATATGTGTTCAACTAGTAGATTAATAAGAAAAGGCGCCCTGGTGGAGATAGAACACATACCTGGTTGGGAAAAGCCATTGTCCTCCTTAGCGTCAGAGTATCGACAGTGAGTATCGACAGCGAGTATCAACGGAGACTAGAGGCGACAGATAGAGGGAGAGAACGAAGCCGATCTACGCTGCCGTGTTAGGGATTTTCTAGGAGATTTCGAGAAGCAGGGCATGTGGGGTATATTATGGAGTAGGTATGGTAGATTAATTAGGAGGAGATATGCTCCAAATATTTAGTGCATCGTTGATGGGACCACACATAAACCCTGCGAGGTGGGGACCCACCTGTCATATTGATGGCTCAATGCACGGCGCCCAGAAAAATGCTTGATGGCGTTGTTGATGTAGAGCTCGTTGGGAACCCTGAGAGGAAGGTATGATGAGCACAGCAGCACGTTTCCATCAGTATGAAACCAAGGTTTAATCGAACCAGTAGGAGCAAGGAAACACCCCAAAGGTGTTACTAGTTGAGCCTTGGCAGGGCACACTACTGGTGCTAGTAGCAACGTGGAGACCTGCACAACACAACCACAGAACTTTGTCCCCAACTTGCGATGAGGTTGTCAATCTCACCGTGTTTTGCGGAAAACAAAGGATTAAACGTATCGAATGGAAAGAAGTAAAAGTTTGCAGAAAGAAAACACAAACAGAAACAATTTATAGATTGTATGTAAAGAAAAAGGACCGGGATCCATAGTTCACTAGAGGTGGCTCTCCTTAAGATAGATAACATGCTGGGTGAACAAATTACAGCGGGGCAATTGACAAACACCGAGAAAGCAATACATGCGTATACTAATCATCTTGACTCCTTTGAGACTTGATTGGGCATTACGACATAATACATAGACTGCCATCCAACTGCATCTATGAATAATAATCCACCTTCAGGTTATCATCCGAACCCCCTCCAGTATTAAGTTACAAGCAATAGATTATTGCTTTACGAAATGTGTGTAAAGTAAACAATACGATTGTTCTATGAATAAAGGATTGTTGTTTTCTCCCTAGTAGCAACAACACATCTAGTACCTTAGAGATTTCTGTCACTTCCCCAGATTACCAGAGGCATGAACCCACTATCGAGCATAAATACTAACTCTTGGAGTTGCTAGCATCTACTTGGCCAGGATAGCTACTAACAACAGAAAGCATGCAAGATCACAAATAACAAAGACATGATAGAATCAATAATCAATCTGAAATAGCATCTCAATAACCATCGGATCCCCGCAAACACAACATGCAGAATTACAAATAGATGATCTTGATCATGAATGGAGCTCACAAGATCTAGACATGAAAGCACAAAGGAGGAGAACTAGCCATCTAGCTACTACATGGATCCGTAGTCCAAGGATGAACTACTCACGCATCACACCGGAGGCTTGCATGGTGATCAAGAAGGCCTCCAGGGTGAATTCCCCTCTCCGGCAGGGTGCTGGGAAGAGCTTTAGATCCCTCCCGATCTAGGGATGGAGATGACGGCGGCTACAAACTCTTTCGTGGATTTTTGATCGGGTACTTAGGGTTTTCGTCCCGAGGGCAATATATAGGCATAAGGAGATGCCGAGGGGGTGCCGGGAGCGGCCACACCACCCCCTGGAGCAGGCCAGGCCTGGCCGCGTGGCCAGGTGGTGTGCTGGCCCCTGGCCCCTCTCTGTCTCGTATTCTGGCACTTGATGACATTTGGAAAAATAGGCACTTTGGCTTTTGTCCCGTACAATTCCGAGAATATTCATTTTTTGACTTTCCTAGAACCAAAAACAGCAGAAAACAGGCAGCTAGCACTGTGGCTCTTGTTAATAGGTTAGTCCAAGAAATCATATGAAAAGTACTCCAAAGTTGGAACAAAACACAAGAAACTGGATAAAACCAAGCATGGGACATAAAAAATTATAGATACATTTTCAATGTATCACATATGTGCGCAAAAATTTCTGCCTCCTCGCTAGTGTGTAGTGTACAAATAAACCTAGCCATTCACTCACTGTCACATGGTCCCAAAAGAGGAACCTCGGAAGCTCTGGGGAAAAAAAGATGGAAAAAAGTGGACACGCGGCCACACTCTGACGATGCGTAGGAGCCGAGGCAGTTCCTTCTGTAGCAGGTTGCCCCTCCTCTTCCGTCTTAGATGAAGTAGTTCCTGCAACCCCTCTTTCTCCTTCCCCAAATCCTCTAATTCCCACACATTGCCTCTTCCCACCGGCCATGAACAACGACACCTGACGACCAAGAGCTTCAACCTGCTTGCCCATGGTGCGATGAACCTAGAGGTCGTGTACACCAATGATCCGCGGACAATCGATGCCATTCTTGCCAAGTACGAGGCGTGGCTCGACGAGGATGTGTACCGAATCGTAGGCCTTGATATGGAGTACACGGTGGATAAGAAGAACATCGATGTTCTTCAGCTGGCGATGCGATAACATGTCCTCGTCTTCCACTACTGCAGGTAAGAAGCCCGCAACGCGCACGTAGCAGTTTGTCCTCTGTTTTTTGTATCTGCTATCAAAAAGATTGATCTGCCAATGTAGAATCTTGTACATAAGTGATATGTCAATAATTTTTGCTAGCATTTTACTCTACCATTTCAATTTAGTATTTCAATCTAGCATTTCTGCTAGCATTTTACTCTGTCATTTCATTTTAGTATTTCAATCTAGTATTTCTGTTAGAATGTTCTTACAAGTATGTACTTTTAGTGTACCACTATGTTATTTGCAATCTGATCACTAAATGTGAACCTCTATTTTACAAAGTAAAAAAGAGTTAATCTGTTATTAGCTTGCTTAATAATGAAATATATGTAGATTTTCACTATCAGAAAAGTAGAAATAGTTGCAGATGCTAGGGCTACATCACTGAATATTGCAATATGTTTGTAGTGCTAGTATAGAACTCTATTTTTTACATTTTGATCACGGAATGTGAACCCCCATTTTAAAAATTACACAACTGTTTATCTGTCAATTAGCTCAGTTACTTCATTTGCTAATTCCTAAACAGGAGTGACAAGCACATACCATGGTTACGTAAATTCATTGAAAATAAAGAAATTACATTTGGAAGTGTAGACACTAACAATGATAGGAAGGTGCTACAAGCAGAATGGATTGTCATTCCTCAAAAATACCATGTTGACATCCAAACTCTCTACAGAATTCCTAAAAAAGGTCTGAAGGCTAGGATGGGCGATCTTGTTGTTGAACTTGTCGATCCATCTTACAAAATGATGAAAAGCAATTTCAATACTATTTCAAGTTTGCACCAAGGCCATGATTTCTAGGAGTGGAAACCCCTTGCCAAGTCTAACCTTGACTATGCGGCAGTCGACGGTTACCTAAGCTATGAGTTTCTTAGAAAAATCTATGAATTTTCTGATAGGACAGCTCACACCAGGCCAGCTAGAGTAGTGCATTCCCCCCAAGTCCTGAAAATTGAGGAGGAACCCGGCAGCTCTAAGCGCCAGAAGGGGACCAAAGGATGAGATGATTGGGAAAACTAATTGTGTACAGTGTTATTGTCTGCATATGTGTGCATTTCAAGTGTAGTCTTAGAGCACTATATGTATGCATTGCTACCCTAGTTAATTTTGTTATCCTACTTTTGTGTATATGGCCTTCCAAACTACTATGTATGCACTTTCAGAAATGTGTGTGTGTGGCCTTCCAACTATGTTCCAAGAGCAATGGAAGACTTGAAATTATGTTGTTGTTAGAGCACCTACATAAAATGTGTTTATGGCCTTGCAATTGTTCTTGCTATAGAACTAGTAGTAAATGATCTCATATTTACATTTTTCAAACTACATGATGTAATTCAAAACTTGCCCATAACAAAGTAGCTCTAAATGATCTCATATTTACATTTTCAAACTACATGATGTAATTCTAAACTTGTCCACGAGAAATTAGCTCTAAATGATCTCAAAGTTACATTTTTCAAACTACATGATGTAATTCAAAACTTGTCCATGACAAAGTAACTCTAAATGATCTCATATTTACATTTTTAACACTACATGATGTAATTCTAAACTTGTGCATGACAAAGTAGCTCTAAATGATCTCAAATTTACATTTTCAAATTCACATGTCTTCCATGTTGCCAAAATATCCACACCTTCAACACTAACAAATTCTATTGTGCAAATCTCCTATCAACTACATTTTTCAAACTACATGATGTAATTCAAAACTTGTCCATGTCAAAGTAGCTCTAAATTATCTCAAATTTACATTTTGCAAACTACATGATGTAATTCGAAACTTGTCCATGACAAAGTAGCTCTAAATGATATCAAATTTACATTTTTCAAACTACATGATGTAATTCAAAACTTGTCCATGAAAAAGTAGCAATAAATGATCTCAAATATACATTTTTCAAACTACATGATGTAATTCAAAACTTGTCCATGACAAAGTAGCAAAAAATGATCTCAAATATACATTTTTCAAATTACATGATGTAAGTCAAAACTTGTCCATGACAAAGTAGCTCTAAATGATATCATATTTACATTTTTCAAACTACATGATGTAATTCTAAACTTGTCCATGACAAAGTAGCTCTAAAGGATCTCATATTTACATTTTGCAAACTACATCATGTAATTCAAAACTTGCCCATGACAAAGTAGCTCTAAATTATCTCAAACGTACATTTTGCAAACTACATGATGTAATTCAAAACTTGTCCATGACAAAGTAGCTTGAAATGATATCAAATTTACAATTTTCAAACTACATGATGTAATTCAAAACTTGTCCATGACAAAGTAGCAATAAATGATCTCCATATACATTCTCCAAACTACATGATGTAATTCTAAACTTGTCCACGAGAAATTAGCTCTAAATGATCTCAAATTTACATTTTTCAAACTACATGATGTAATTCAAAACTTGTCCATGGCAAAGTAACTCTAAATGATCTCATATTTACATTTTTAAAACTACATGATGTAATTCTAAACGTGTGCATGACAAAGTAGCTCTAAATGATCTAAAATTTACATTTTCAAATTCACATGTCTTCCATGTTGCCAAAATATCCACACCTTCACCACTAACAAATTCTATTGTGCAAATCTCCTATCAACTACATTTTTCAAACTACATGATGTAATTCAAAACTTGTCCATGTCAAAGTAGCTCTAAATTATCTCAAATTCACATTTTGCAAACTACATGATGTAATTCAAAACTTGTCCATGACAAAGTAGCTCTAAATGATATCAAATTTACATTTTTCAAACTAAATGATGTAATTCAAAACTTGTCAATGAAAAAGTAGCAATAAATGATCTCAAATATACATTTTTCAAACTACATGATGTAGTTCAAAACTTGTCCATGACAAAGTAGGAAAAAATGATCTCAAATATACACTTTTCAAATTACATGATGGAATTCAAAATTTGTCCATGACAAAGTAGCTCTAAATGATATCATATTTAGATTTTTCAAACTACATGATGTAATTCTAAACTTGTCCATGACAAAGTAGCTCTAAATAATCTCATATTTACATTTTGCAAACTACATGATGTAATTCAAAACTTTTCCATGACAAAGTAGCTCTAAATGATCTCATATTTACATTTTTGAAACTACATGATGTAATTCTAAACTTGTCCTTGACAAAGTAGCTCTAAATGATCTCAAATTTACATTTTCAAATTCACATGTCTTCCATGTTGCCAAAATATCCACACCTTCACCACTAACAAATTCTATTGTGCAAATATCCTATCAACTACATTTTTCAAACTACATGATGTAATTCAAACTTGTCCATGTCAAAGTAGCTCTAAATTATCTCAAATTTACATTTTGCAAACTAGATGATGTAATTCAAAACTTGTCCCTGACAAAGTAGCTCTAAATGATATTAAATTTACATTTTTCAAACTACATGATGTAATTCGAAACTTGTCCATGAAAAAGTAGCAATAAATGATCTCAAATATACATTTTTCAAACTACATGATGTAATTCAAAACTTGTCCATGACAAAGTAGCAAAACATGATCTCAAATATACATTTTTCAAATTACATGATGTAATTCAAAAGTTGTCCATGACAAAGTAGCTCTAAATGATATCATATTTAGATTTTTCAAACTACATGATGTAATTCTAAACTTGTCCATGACAAAGTAGCTCTAAATGATCTCATATTTACATTTTGCAAACTACATGATGTAATTCAAAACCCGTCCATGGCAAAGTAGCTCTAAATTATCTCAAATTTACATTTTGCAAACTACATGATGTAATTCAAAACTTGTGCATGACAAAGTAGCTCTAAATGATCTCAAATTTACATTTTTCAAACTACATGATGTAATTTAAAACTTGCCCATGACAAAGTAGCAATAAATGATCTCAAATATACATTTTCCAAACTATATGATGCAATCACTTGTCCATGACAAAGTAGCAAAAAATGATCTCAAATATACATTTTTCAAATTACATGATGTAATTCAAAACTTGTCCATGACAAAGGAGCTCTAAATGATCTCATATTTACATTTTTCAAACTACATGATGTAATTCTAAACTTGTCCATGACAAAGTAGCTCTAAATAATCTCATATTTACATTTTTGAAACTACATGATGTAATTCTAAACTTGTCCTTGACAAAGTAGCTCTAAATGATCTTAAATTTACATTTTTCAAAGTACATGATGTAATTCAAAACTTGTCGATGACAAAGTAGCTCTAAATGATCTGAAATTTACATTTTGCAAATTCACATGTCTACCAAGTTGCCAAAATAACTATGATGAAATTCAATTTTCCATGTCAAATTATCTATACTTTCTTATGCTAGTCCACTATAACAAATCAACCTATAATAAAATTAAAAAAAATGCTCACTGATTTCATTCTCAACAATGTATAAACATGCATGGTCTCCTAATAAGGGTACACAATCATTCTCATAAATTAGAGACTTCATGGATCACTTCTTAATAATCAATTATTAATCATTAAATTCTATTTATTGTTTCACGAAACTTTAAAAAAACATTTCAAACTTTGATGATTCTAATTTTCTTCATGCTTTAATTGCGCTACTGTACCTGCCTATAATCATATTTTAAGTTTCCATATTTTCGTTCATTTCCTTCAATTCCAGAAATTATACATGTGTTCTTATACGATAATAAAGAGTACTACAAATTTCCTTTTTCCCACCTTTTTTTCCACGGGAAAACAAACTTTCATACAAATTTTGTACAACGTTTTGTCCCCCCCCCGCCCACCACTAGCGCGCTAAATATTTCACCCCCTAATGAAACTTGCCTACCCCTCCCCACAATTCCCTCCCCTTATAAACCACCCTCCAAAAAATCACTCACCTCTTAGATCCACTCACCTCGTTGACGGTTTCTTCGATCACGCCGGCTTCCTCTACTACCCGCCTACCCTACCCGGCGAAAGACATGACCAGCGGCACGCTACACAACAGCACCTGCCGCAAACCTTTGACGCCCAATCTAAAGAAGGGAAATCACAAACGACCAGGTATTTAATTTTCTACCATCTCTAGTCTCCCCTCTCTGTTTTCGTCTCTCTGAGGTAGATCGTACGTTCTACGTAGAGGGGGCCAACTTCAGATGTAAATCCTGCTGTAGGAAAACACGATGCCTAGTTCATATTGTATTTTTAGGTTTTAGTTTCATCAGGTTGTTGCTCATTTGACAGACTTAGTTTCTTTCCTATCACCAAAAAATATGTAGATTGCGTACGCCTCTGTTCTCATAGTTCTAGTCATAGTCTACATAGTGTCAGGTATTAAATTATTGACATGGAAAGTCTATTATAAAAAACTATGGGCACTTGACTAGCTAGGTTGAATTTTTAGACCTTCTTTTACCGTGTATCTAAACTGACACATGCGATGCTTATTTTACCACAGCTACTGAAGTACCATATAAATGTGCATACGGGATTCAACAGAAGAAAAATCTGGAAGATAATGTTGCTCCTATGAATGAGCATTTCACTGAAAAGGCTAAAGCCTTGGGTCTGAGTAACCAAGA
Organism: Avena sativa; assembly: GCA_916181665.1. Taxonomy (NCBI): domain Eukaryota; kingdom Viridiplantae; phylum Streptophyta; class Magnoliopsida; order Poales; family Poaceae; genus Avena; species Avena sativa. The sequence continues at coordinate 204,291,008 of OV702290.1, forward strand.
CTTCTTGGAGACCGCGCATAAATTTGTGTACGGTGGGGCACAACTTGGGACATAGCCAACCAAAAAAAGTACCGACTTGCAAGACAAGATCGTAGAAGATGACCCTGCATATGAACCTACTGATGATGAGATATGCTGACGATGAGCATACTGTATTTCCTACTTTCAATATCAATGAATACATATTTTTTATTTATTACTAATGTATTAAACTTGCCAAGATGTTGAAGAATCTGCAACGGCAAAACAAAAGAAGCGTTTGAAAACTCTTGTATCTCCATCAAACATAACAACCATATCACGACCAACTCCTACACATGAAGCAAGCCAGTCGGCACCAATGCCACAACCGGCAGATGGCAACTCTAAAAATGTGATGTCATGTATGTAGATCCAAACATCTGGAGATAGCAACACTCCTACTGATAATCAGATCATTCAACAGCAAGGTATGGGCATCTAACTAGAACCCTTGTGCTAATTGTTGTTACAACATTTACATACAAATGAACACTACTATTTGTCTAATTTCAGAGTTAGTGACAACCTATATCCATTCTAAGTGAAAACGAGGGGGCCGAAGACCTACTATGGGTCATGGACTTCATGAGTACACAAGAAGGAACTCTGGTAACAAGATGGAAATTCAATTCACGCCTGGCGTCAAGAGACCCACAAATCCTATCCATGCGGCAAAGCTTAGCTCGGAGTGTGGTGTGCACATCCGCACCAATAAAATGGCTCTTGTAACACATTGAAAGCAGTACACGAAAGATGAATCTCTGAAGAATGTTATTCCTGATAATAGCAAATGTGTAGCAGTGAGTCAACACTGTTTTTTAACCAACATTTCAAATGAATGAAAACTCATGGGCCCTAATTGCAATTACATGTCTATTTTATAGGGAAAGTTTGAAATGGACACAATAAATGAAGATGCCAAGCAGTGTGCACTGATATCATACAGAGTTGTGTACGCCAACAATACTATAGGGTGAAGAAGAAGTACTAGGACAAGATAAAGAATCTTATTCCTGAGCAAGCATATCTTCTCGTACCACATAATGTAGAACAAACAAGTTGGGTACAACTTGTCAATAGATGCTTAGATGAGCACTACCATGTACATATTACTTGTTTCTCTGATCTACAGCTAGTGACTTAATATACATGTAATTTAATGAATACTAATTTTGATTTAATTGATCGTAGGACATGTGTGGGAAGAATAAAATTAACCGTGAGGGTGTGAAACAGAAACACACCACTTGATCTAGATGCTACGTTGCACACTATGAACATATTGTAAGTGCATCCACTATATATCTGCATATCATATTTCTTTTTTCATAACTATGAAGTCTGCAGAACTAAGTTCCTGCATGTTGTAATTCTTGCAGAAAAATCATATCGAGGATCAAGAAACCTCTCCGATCGAGGTTTATAGAATAAGCCACACAAACAAGGATGGCTTGATGACAACCGAAGTACAAACTTCCTATGTAAGAAATACTTGACATTTGCACAATCATACAGTAATTACGACTCTTATTGCCTCATACATTTAATTGCATCTTACTCACAGGATGCAATGGTGAGCTTAAAAAGTGCACCATGTGCAGAAGATGAGCCAACCTCTACTGATACACATATTGTTGAACAAGTTCTCAAGGAGAAAAGCTCTTCATCCCTGTCCATAAGAACATTCCTCGCAAGATTGGGCATTGCATCTAGCTCTAGAAAGAACTCGGTTTCAGCAGCACACATCCGTGAGCTAGAAGAAAGACTTACAGATCAGGAGCAGCAGTTAGTAGCAGCAACTGAAAAGTATCAGCATGAGATGGTGGCAAGGATGCTAGCCTAGGAACAGAAATTTGAGGAGATGCGACAGAAGTAAGAAGAAGAACTTGAAGCTCTGATGAAATCCCGGGAAGAGAAGAATATTGCCGCTGAGAAAAGGCACCAAGAAATGGATGCACTCCTTAATTACGTCTTAAGGACATCCAAGCAACCAAGCGCGCCTCCATCCTGATGCACTGCGCTTCTTGTACAAATAATTTCAACAAGATTTTTAAAGTCTTAGTTTACACATTGCCCTTTTAGTCCTAGACCGATTTGTTAGTCAGATTTACCAACAATGTGTGCAAATATTTGCTATATATAATATAATTTCCCAGTTTTCCTATACTTTCATTCAATTTTTATTCTTATGCACATTATTTTCCCATAATATTACAAAACTAAAACAAATCTATATTTCTAGCACCTGTGACAAAAATGTGACACTTTCACCTCCGTATGGATCCACATGGCATAAAAGAATTGGTCCACCTGTCAGAATATGGTGGGTCCCACTTGTCAGAATTTTAGGGCCCACATCTGAGATCATGTGCGGGTCCATATGACATAATGCCACGTCACTCTGCTCTGGACCCACAAGACATCATCCACATCAGCACGGTCGGTCCCACGTACCAGCACCCACGTCAGCATCATAGGACCCACATGTAAGATTACACGTCATCATAGTTAATTTTTTCTATGTACACATTCCATCTGATAATGACAAATCTCAATATATTGATTCACAAAAGGGATTGTCACCTATCAACCATGATGCATGACAAAATTCCCAACATCAACGATTAACATTTGATAATGACAACCAATTGCGTACTGTCACACCCGATATTCTGTGATGGAGCTTCTGTGAGAAACCTCGTGATGGACAATATTTGTCACCAACCTATTTTTGGTGACAAAAATGCTATCATACATGACAAAAGGTGTTTGTCAAAAAATACCTTTTTTTAGTAGTGCATATTTAACACATATTGGAGTGACACTACATGTGTTTTTTTCCAAACAACAATGATCCACATGGACACACACACTCAAGTGGGTGTGGTGATGCAACTTATGTCAAACTAGTGCTCCATTGCATGTCGCAATTGAATTCCAACATGTTCCTGGGCTTTATGACCATGGTTTGTCACATATTGAAGTGACATTGCATGTGTTATTTTCAAAATCACAATGATCCACATGGCCACACACACTCAAGTGGGTGTGGTGATCCACCCTCTTTCACACTGGTGCTCCATTGCATGTGGCACTTGAATTCCAACATCTTCCTAGGCTTTCTAACCATAGTTTGACACATATTGGAGTGGCATTGAATGTGTTCTTTTCCAAACCACAATACTCCACATGGCCACACACACTCAAGTGGGTGTTGTGATGCAACTTATGTCAAACTAGTGCTCCATTGCATGTGCTAGTTAAATTCCAATATGTTCTTGGGGGGGGTTGACCATGGTTTGACACATATTGGAGTTACATTGCATGTGTTCTTTTCCAAACCATAATGATCCACATGGCCACACACACTCAAGTGGGTGTGGTGATGAAACTTATGTCAAACTGGTGCTCCATTGCATGTGGAAATTGAATTCCAACATCTTCCTGGGCTTTCTGACCACGGTTTGACACACATTGGTGTGTCATTGCATGTGTTCTTTTCCAAACCACAATAATCCACATAGCCACACACAGTCAAGTGGGTCTGCTGATGCAACCTCTTTCATACTGGTGATCCATTGCATGTGGCAATTGAATTCCAACATCTTCCTAGGCTTTCTGACCATGGTTTGACACATATTGGAGTGACATTGCATGTGTTCTTTTCCAAACCACAATGATCCACATGGCCACACACACACTCAAGTGGGTGTGGTGATGAAACTTATGTCACACTGGTGCTCCATTGCATGTGGAAATTGAATTCCAACATCTTCCTAGGCTTTCTGACCATGGTTTGACACATATTGGTGTGTCATTGCATGTGTTCTTTTCCAAACCACAATAATCCACAAGGCCACACACACTCAAGTGGGTCTGGTGATGCAACCTCTTTCATACTGGTGGTCCATTGCATGTGGCAATTGAATTCCAACATCTTCCTAGGCTTTCTGACCATGGTTTGACACATATTGGATTGACATTGCATGTTTTCTTTTCCAAACCACAATGATCCACATGGCCACACACACTCAAGTGGGTGTGGTGATGCAACCTCTTTCACACTGGTGCTCATTGCATGTGGCAGTTGAATTCCAACATCTTCATGGGCTTTCTGACCCTGGTTTGACACATATTAGAGTGTCATTGCATGTGTTATTTTCCAAAGCACAATGATCCACATGGCCACACACTCGTGTGGGTTTGGTGATGCAACCTCTTTCACACTAGAGCTCCATTGAATGTGGTAGTTGAATTCCAACATCTTCCTTGGCTTTCTGACCAGGGTTTGACACATATTAGAGTGACATTTCATGTGTTCTTTTAAAAACCATAATGATCCACATGGCCACACACACTCAAGTGGGTGTGGTGATGCAACTTATGTCAAACTGGTTCTCCATTGCATGTGGAAGTTGAATTCCAACATCTTCCTAGGCTTTCTAACCATGGTTTAGCACATATTGAGTGACATTGCATGTGATAATTTCCAAACCACAACGATCCACATGGCCACACACACTCAAGTGGGTGTGATGATGCAACTTATGTCAAACTGGTGCTCCATTGCATGTGGCAGTTGAATTCCAACATGTTACTCGGCTTTCTGACTATAGTTTGACACATATTGGAGTGACATTGCATGTGTTGCTTTCCAAACAACAATGATCCACATGGCCACACACACTCAAGTGGTTGTGGTGATGCAACTTATGTCACACTGGTGCTCCATTGCATGTGGAAGTTGAATTCCACCTTCTTCCTGGGCTTTCTGACCATGGTTTGACACATATTGGAGTGACATTGCATGTGTTCTTTTACAAACCACAATGATCCACATGGCCACACACACTCAAGTGGGTGTGGTGATACGACCTCTTTCACACTATTGCTCCATTGCATGTGGTTGTTGAATTCCAACATCTTCCTAGGATTTCTAACCATGGTTTGACACATATTGGAGTGTCATTGCATGTGTTCTTATCCAAACCACAATGATCCACATGGCCACACACACTCGAGTGGGTGTGGTGATGCAACCTTGTCGTGGTATTACCGACGAGTACGCCATGGAGGGGTCCTCACAATGCGTGTTTAGAGACATGGGGTAAGGCGGAGAGTTGACGGGTACGAGGTAACACAGTTTACCCAGGTTCAAGTCCCACAACGGTGGCGGAACTCTACTCCTGCTATAAATCACTATAATGGCAATACACCAAGTTATAGAGATCAGTTCGCTGTGCGAGGGTATTATGAATCGTTGAGTGTCGTGTACTAAAGGCTCCCATAGGTCTGGTTTATAAAGGCACCAGAACTTAGGGTTACAGGGAAAGGACCTTGCAGGACAAGGTAAAGATTCCTACACTAATACAAACTAGCCTTTCGTGTCTTGCACTCCAAGGATCCGAGTACGTCGGTGACTCTTGTGTAGCCTTCCTTTATGCGGCATGGGCCTCCCTTTTGGATCCGTCTAACTGAGCCGCCCAGCAGGCCATAGGCCTTGCTACCAACTGTGGGCCACCCAGGTTAGCCAGATAAGAGACATGCTATGGTGATACCCATTTCGCATATTCCCAACAGTAGCCCCCAGAGGACATTGAGATCTTGCACTGTATTGCCTTGTAGTCCTGAATGCTCCGTCTATGTGATGCTGGCAATCCATCAAGCAATATCTCGAAGGTCTCCCAAAGAACCCTACAATCCTCTCTGGCTTCGCAATGTAGCCAGAGATTCCTTAAGTCTTAACTTCTAGAGCCGGATACTTTCCATCTTTGATGGAATCTTTAGACGTGATCTCTCCACTACAACTGTCAGGAGGATGACGTAGGGTACAGCCTATGCTACCTCAAAACTCACAGAAGGCAAGGAATTAATCATTAGCAGTTTTTACATGCGCGAAATCCGAAATGGTAAAGAGGCAAATACGGAGCATGTGGCGAAATTACCGCGCAAGCTCATCTCCATGTCGGCAACACTTCGCCCGTTGGATCTTTCCACACAAATCTTGACACCAGGTGATGAGGGTTCAACTCGTCAATGCCCATTGTTATGGACTTGGGTTTTGGGGAAGGAGGGAACGCTGGAGGCATCAATCGTCTAGCAAACAAACACACAGGGACGCAAGGTTTACCGAGGTTTAGGCCTCGTAGAGTTCCCTACTCCTGCTTGTCTGCTCTTGGAATTATCGAGGGAATCGAAAGTTACAGGTGTGCACAGATGCAATCTGGCGATGATTATGGAAACTAGGGTTGTGATTGTCCTCCTCGCCGCTCTTCCTAGTCTTTATATAGATAGGCTAGGTCTCGGGTAGCAGGTCGAGTCGGTTACAGATTAGGGTTCGTCCTTTGAACTTTCTATCTTAAGCTTCTTTTTGTATCGCAAGCAATCGGAGAGTCCATGGGTCACCTGAATTCTGCATTGGGCCTTGGCAACACCGTGGGGTTCTGCCGTATCTCGACCGTATATACCAAACTCGAGTACCTGTAGGGTATACCTATGTCAGTAGCCCCCGAGTGTCCAGTGGAATCGCAGATTCGACTAGAGACTTTATGAAGTCTTTCGAGTGCATGACTGAGCATTTTTTCGAGTGTTCTGTTTGTGTCATAGGGATTGTTTGATATACGTGCCTAATTTATCCGATGCATCGGTATCAGTTAACTGCCCTAGGGCAAAACAACGCAATCTACTCAAACTCGAGTCCTCGGACTTGAATTCGGAAAAGTGCTGGCATAATTCGACTCAGGCCGCGGAGGTCTTACATGAGTCGAATTGCAGTGTATAAGTGTGAGCACTTGATGTGTCCGTCAAGGCATGTTCATCGTACCTGCAGGTATAGATATATTTCTAGTAGTGCACAGCAGATGCGTTGCCAGGCCTTATTCAGGTCTTATGTTCACGCTGTAAGCGCGGCATCCGAATTTTTGTCATCGCGTATATGATTCGGGTGGCCCAGGAGACGTAATCTCTTTGTAGGGAAAATATGTGGCACAGTCGCCATGGCTTTCGAGTGTGGATGGTATCAACACACAGTACGATGTACAAGGAAAAATAATCATAGGGTGAGTGACCAGCGCTCCCTATGGGAGTAGCCCCCGAGTGCCTATTCGAGTCATAGACTCGAGTGGGGACTAAAAACATTTGCGACTGCGGTCATCTTTTGTTGCTTGTTTCAGTAGAATGTGCTTCCAGCGCTCCCTATGGGAGTGACCCGTAGTTCACAATCGAATCGTTGATTCGAGTGGTGGATTTTCATGAAGTTTATACACCTGCATAAAACATTTCTCGGGTGCGCGGCTAGCGCTCCTGTTAGGAGTAGCCCCGAGTGCATGGTTGAGTCGAAGACTCGAGCAAGGACTAAAATATTCAAAATGTTCTTCTACCGGGAACTATGACATCAGTGCTGACATTGTGATGACTTCAGTTGCCCGCGTGAGCAGCTTTGACAGGACGTGACGAGCGATGGGTCCCACTTTCTGACTTCGATTTGACTGGGCGTGCGTAATCTTCCGTTTTAACTGCGTCTCCTCAATTTCCGTGCCTAATGGGAGTAGTGGGGGACGGTTCGTGATTCACCTTCGCCATGCGTCGATGATGATGTGCACCACGCGTCCAGTAGGGTTTCTGCTGGCCGTTGGATGACATCCTCGAGGAGGTTAAGTAGCAGCGCAGCTGCGGTAATTTTTCCCATCTCTCTTCTTGCTCGTGCCTCCTTCGCCATTGTTGCTCTCTCTGCTCCTTTGCGCTCATCCCCTCTGTGGCACTGGACCAGCTGCGCGTATTTCGCAGCTATTTTCAATGCTCTCACAGCCATCGAAAGATGGGCAAGAAGAAAGGAGGCACCGTCGCTGGATCTGAGGCCACCATTGCCGCCTCCAAGAAGAAGGTAAGCACCACCGCCATGGGCACCAGCGCCGATGGCGCTGGGAAGAAGAAGCGTGCGGGCACCCGCATCACCAATGGCTCCTGGCGCTCATCTGTCATCAAGTCTTCCAAGCTGCAGACTCTTCGTCAAGATGGAGCGCTTCCTTCTATGGAAGATGATTCTCGAGTGCCTGGCGACGAGGTAATCCCTTGTGCTCCTGCGGGTTTCCGAGTGATGTTCCTTGCGTTCATCATTCGAGGTCTCTCTCCCCCTGCATCCGTTTGTTAGGGTCTTCTCTGCTTCTATGGGCTCCAACTGCATCAGCTGCCCCCAAATTCGATTCATCATATCTATTTTTTCATCACTCTCTACGTGTGATGGCTTGGAATCGAGCCGCACTTCGGTCTCTTCAAGAAGCTTTTTAAGCTTAAGCATCTATCGGGGTCGGGTTCGGTAGTCTATGATGTAGGAGGCTACGGGATCCACGTTGACTCTTCCTCCACCTACTTTGATATCAAGCTCACCGCGTCTGTCCAAGGGTGGAGAGACAAGTGGTTCTACATCCGCGACCAGAAGGCCGACGAAGAGCACTTCGGACTCGCGGCCTTCGATCCCGTGGCGACTTGCAAGAGGAGGCGTTCCTGGAAGAACGTCGTGATGCCTGGCGAGTCCGAGGAAACGGAGATGCTGTATCAGTGTGTCTGCATCCTCGAAGGTCGCATAGGCAAAGAAGAGGGTGGTGCTGCTCTCATTCGCACGTGGTTGCGCCGCCGCATCCAGCCTCTGCAAGCTAGAGTCCATTCGATGTACTACTGGGTCAGTGCTAGCGACGTCACTCGCATATCTACGGAGGGCATTTCTGCGGGTGAGGTAGATAGGAGGTTACGACTGGTAACCAAGTATACTGCCAAGGAGGATCTCCTAGGCGAATCAGTCGTGCCCCCTTTCGATGCCAACAACCCTCCGCCTGAGGTAGAGTTTTCTGCGAAGTAGTATTGTATTTGTTCGATTGGTTGTCAAGTGCTTAATATGTGCTGATGTTTCTTCTGAATGCAGAACTAGAAAGTGGCCTCCAACTTCCCTCCTCTGCCTGATGGGGTTATCCCGCGTGACGTGGTGGAAGAGGACGAGTCAGATTCGACCGTCCCAGTTGAAGAATAGGAGGAAGCCCCTGAGTCCAGCGGACACGGCACTCGCAAGCGTTCCTGTAGCAAAGATTCTGACGCCTCCTTGCCGATGATGCCGGAAGGTCCTTCTGGTGCTTCAGAGGAGCCGATTCCCGCCGTGCCTGTGGGTGCCATGGCTCCTCCCGCTCAGAAGAAGCTGCGACTGCCGAAGGAGTCGTCGGATGACTCCTTTAACCTCAAAAAATTCAACTGGTAAGCTTTTAATATCCACGAGTTCGTCTTGCTCTTTTTGAAGTTGCGTTTCTGAAGTGGTGCTGGACGTGTTTTGCAGTCGAACGGTGCCGTCGTCTTCTGATGACGTCCAATTTGTGAAAGAGTCTGAAGTCACAGACTCCAAGACCAAGGAGGTGGCTGCACGGTCTCCTTCTCCTCCAGCGGCAGCCCACTCCGGCGCCAATTCTTCTAGCTCCCCACATGCTGGGGAGAACCAGATGGTTGCATGGACGACTGTGCGATAGTCATCTTCGGAGTCCCTAGAGGAACACGTGAGTATCCTTTTTGTTGTTTGGCAGTCGAATTTGCACTTTGGGCTGATGCTGAATCTTCGTTTCCCTTGGTGTAGCTCACTATGAAGGAAGCTGCTCGCCTTGTGGAGCAAGTCCTTGCTATGGGTCGACAGCATGCCCTGCTGGATAATCGCCACCGCTCAGTCGAAGGTTTGTTCTTGACTTTGTCTCTTTAATCTCCTTTGCACTAGGATTTGTGGGCTCATATACTTTACGGTGTTCTGACTTTTGCAGGTGAACATAATGAACTTCTCTGTCGCGTTACGTCCCTCGAGAGGGGCTTGCTACGGCGGTGAAGAATCACGACGAAGCAATCGCAACCCTGGAGGAGTCGCGAAAGCATGAGGAAGACCTACACACTTCTGCTGCTGAGAGGGAGAAGGTGTTCACTGAGCAGCTTTTCTCAACTGCGAAGGCACTCTCGGGTACTTGATTTTCTTTCCCCCGTGTTTTTTCCTTATCTTGGTTTTCTTGGTCTTGTGCTGACACCTTGTACTCTTCAGATGCCACTGTCCTCAGCTTCGACGCCCAAGATTTGCGTCGCGAGGATGCTCTTGCTAGCGCTGTGGCCGCAGTTGAAGATCGTGGCATCTCCCTCCAAGAGACGTTGGGGAAGGCCAAGGGTGTGCTCAGTCGCCTCCGGGAGGATTTGACTCCCAAGGCCGGTTTAATCGACAATCTTGATGACCTGGTGGAATCCTTCGCTGGATGTATTCCCATGGAATTCATGAACTCCCAGCGGTCGGTCGGTGCCACCATGGCACTCGCGATGGTGCAAGCCCATGGCATGGAGTTGGATCCCGCCGCGATCTCCGAGGCGATGCCTGTCGACGCCGGAGGCCAGCAGGTAGTGTTTTCTCCATTCGCTAGTAGCTGCGGTAAATACGGGCCTCAGCTTATCGAGACATTCGCCAAATACTCTGAGGAGCAGCGGCGAGCGAAGGCGGCGAATAACACGGCATCTAGGGCTACCACCGGCAAGTCCATAGTGTCGGAGACTGCCACAGATGCGATGAAGGCCCCGAAGTCAAAATCTAAGTCGAAGAAGCAGATTGTTCCGTAGTTGCCTCTTTGTAATAGGTCTAGCTTATTTTGTTGGTCCGCATTTTGTGGGGGTGCTCCCTTGACACTTTTATCAAATTTGAACTCAGTACTCTTTTTATCGATGTATGATTAGTCTCATTTGCCTCTTGCTTGATTGTACCTAGGGTCCTTCGAGTGATCATTCGAGTGGTCCTCATGATTCTCCTCCCAACGATGAAACCATGGCGCAACCACATTCAAAGGTGGAGGAATTATCGTTGCTTTCCCGACTGCACGGCCGCATTAAGCAGTTGGAGCATGAGTTGCCCATCGTCCGCGGTAACGCGGATGTGTGGAAGTCGAAAGCTGAGAAGACCACTGCTCGCGAGAAGTATCTCTTGGAGGAAGTGGCGCACTTGAATGAGCAGTTTAAATATTAGCTCTCTGCCTTCTTGTCTTGTATTTTGGTTAGTCGCGGCGATGCCTTGTCCTTACACTTTGCTGCTTGCTTGGTGTAGTTGTTAGCGCTCGTCATACACAGGATGAGAAGGACCTGGTGGCCATTCTAATGAATAACTTGACCCAGGAGCAGCTGCAGGCCAGTGGGTATTTTTGGGTGGACCACGACCGTGCGATCGCGTTGGCGACCCTACAGGATCATTCCTCTCGAGTGATCCAATGCTTGAAGAAGGCGCAGTCATGTCTTAGACACATTTATCAGACGATGTTTCCGCTAGACGCCGTCCCTTCAAGCCGGTTGGCCCTTTTGGCGAAATTTCAAGATATAAGCGCGGTACGCGAGTGCGTGCGGCAGCAGCTGGTCGCCGGTGCGATGGCTGCTCTATCATTGGTGCGACTACATCGGCCAGATGTGGACATAGCGTCCATTGCTACTGGGCCGCCACCGCCGCCAGAAGGGATGACCTGGAACATGGTGGCAAACTACCAGGCAGTTGATCGGCCAGCGGAGGACATCGTCGACTTCTTTGAAGAGTAGACGAATGTTCATCTTTTGCAGCAGTAGCGTAGTTTGTATCCTGCACATAGATGGATGAGCGTTGTAAAGTTCGTATGATTGTCTTGGGTGTATTTAGTACCCATTGATATGTGAAGAGCTTGCTAGTTTTTATATTTTTCGAGTGTATTGTACTCTGCAGTTCCTTTTCATTAGCCTGACGTGTGTTTATCTCAGCACCTTGCCAACCTATCAGGTGCATTGCAACTGGGTTAGTGTTTATCAAGGGTTCGATTGGTACTGTGTCAGCTACTTAGGATACTGCGATTTGTTTGTAGAATGAAAGTGTAAAGGGTGGCGTAGCCCCCGAGTGATGAAATTGCAAGAAAATAAGGGAAACACAGAGTTTTGGGGCACTTAGCTTTATTTATTCGCAGAATAGTACGAGGTACACCGTGTGGCTAAGTAGCCTGGCTGAATAGCCTGATTTGTAATGTAAAAACGACTAGGGGTAGAAATGACGTAGCTGCACGATGTTCCAGGGGTTGGAGTATGCGACTCCGCTTGCTAGGTCTTTGAGGCGATAGGCGCCACCTGGGATTACTTCAGTAATCACATAAGGTCCTTCCCAAGGGGACTCGACTTTGAGGTTCCCTTGCTGTTTCAGTCGCAGGAACAGATCTCCTTCAACGAAGGATCTGGGGCATAGCCTTCTGCTGTGGTAGTTACGGAGGTTCTGTCGATAGATCGTTGATCTCTCCGCTGTGATTTCCCGTGCCTCGTCAAGGAGGTCGACGGATTCTTTGAGTGCAAGAGTTGAGTCCTGCTTGCTGTAAGCAACCACTCGCAGAGCTTTGTAGTGCACTTCTATGGGTAGCACCACCTTAGCACCGTGCACCATGAAGAACAGAGTGTAGCCCGTGACGCTGTTTGGAGTTGTGCGTAGGCTCCAAAGTACGGATTGCAGCTCGTATGGCCAGCATCCAGCGGCTTGTTCGAGTGGCCGAAGGAGTCGTTTCTTGATTCCACCGCAGATGAGGCTGTTGGCCTTTTCGACTTGACCGTTGGTCTGAGGGTGAGCCACCGAGGTGTAGCTAACATTGATTCCCAGGTTTTCGCAGAATTCCTGGAACTCCTTAGGTGAAGTTTGTCCCGTTGTCCGTGATGATGCTATGTGGCACCCCAAAATGGTAGACGATGGACTCGAAGAACTTGATAGCGCTGGCCCCAGATTGATTCATCACCGGCATGGCCTCGATCCACTTGGTGAATTTGTCAACTGCGATTAATAGGTAGACATAACCTCCTCACGAGGACTTTGGGAGCTTGCCGACCATGTCGAGTCCCCATTGTGCAAAGGGCCAGGCCAATTGTATTGGCCTGAGTTCCGCGCCAGGTGCGTGTGGTTTTTCTGCGAATCGCTGGCAAGCATTGCAGCATTGGACGATGTCCTTGGCGTCACGCATGGCCGTGGGCCAGTAGAATCTAGCTCACAGAGCTTTGGCGACGAGGGCGTGACTGCCAGCATGGTGTCCACAAGTGCCTTCATGTATGTTGAGGAGGACGACCCTTCCGTCCCTGTTAGAGATGCACCATTGAAGTACTCCTATGATGCTACACTTGTACTGTTCACTGTTGATGAGGGCGAATGCCTTGGATCGTCCTGCGATGTGTCGCACATCAGTCGGGTCATCTGGCAGCCTCTTGCTGAGTAGATATGTGATGTACGGCTGTGTCCAAGATGGATCGATCATCATGACCCCCATTGGGCCTTCGAGTCCCATATCAAGCTTCATGTCATGAAGTTCCATTGGCTCGGTGGGTGGCGTAGCCCCCAAGTCTGTTGACGTGCTTGCTTTCTTCTCTGGAGCCTTGGACTTGATGGAGCGCTCGCAGATGCGCTCGAGGAATACCCCAGGTGGTATGGGGGCACAGGTGGAGCCGATGTTGGAAAGGAGATACACCTCTTCAATGCTTTCATGGCCTACGTGTCGCAGTTCGCAGCCGTTGAAGTCTCCCTCGAGTGTGTCATACAGGTTGCGACAGGCGGTCATGTTGTCGCTTAGTGCGTCGCACTCGTGCATCATTTCGTTGACCACCAGCTTGGAATCGCCGTAGATGATGAGCCTCTTGGCGCCGCAGGCCTTCGCCATCTGCATCCCATGGATTAAGGCTTCGTACTCGGCTTCGTTATTGGAGGCAGTGAACTGCATTCACAGAATATATTTCATCTTGTCTCCTTAGGGCGATGTTAGTATGACACCTGCGCCAGCTCTGTCATTTCACTTGGATTTGTCGTAGTGCATTGTCCAAAGATAGGACATATCTAGCTTGTCGGGGAGCTAGATCTCCATCTAGTGCACGAGGAAGTCTGGGATAACTTGCGACTTGATCGTGTCGTGCTTCTCATATGTGATGTCTCGTGGAGACAGTTCGATTCCCAGAGCGCGACTCGTCCGGTGGCGTCAGGATTATTGAGTATGTGCCCGAGCGGGGTGTCGTTTACCACCACGATTGGGTGCTCCTAGAAGTAGTTGCACAGTCGCCTGGCTGTCATGAAGACGCCATACGCCAGCTTCTGGTAGTGCGGGTATCACTGCTTTGTTGGCGTGAGCACCTCGCTGAGGTAGTATACTGGGAGCTGGACCCCGTGGACCTTATTTTCTTTGGCTCGTTCCACCACGAGCACCGTGCTGACCACCTAGTTGGTGGCGGAGATGTAGAGCAGTAGTGGTTCCTTTTCGCGAGGTGTCACTAGTACTAGCGAGGTGGATAGTAGACGCTTGAGGTCTTCGAATGCTTCTTGCACCTCGTCTGTCCACTCGAACTTGTCAGCTTTGCGGAGGAGTTGGTAGAAGGGCAGTGCCTTTTCGCCCATTCGACTGATGAATCGACTGAGCACTGCGATTCGCCCAGCCAGCTACTGAACGCCTTTGACATTCTTCGGCTTCTCCATGGACAGTATGGCCTTTATTTTCTTCGGGTTTGCCTCTATCCCTCTTGTAGAGATGAGATACCTGAGTAATTGCCCAGATGGCATGCCGAAGGCGCATTTGTCCGAATTGAGCTTGATCCGGGAGCGTTCGAGGTTAGTGAAGGTGTCGCAGAGATCGTCGATTAACGTGACTTCCTCTTTGGTTTTGATGAAGATGTCGTCAATGTAGACTTGGATATTGCGACCAAGTTGGTTCTTGAGGCAAGCCTGCATGCACCGCTGATAGGTGGCTCCTGCGTTTTTTAGCCCGAAGGGCATCATGTTGTAGCAGAACACACCAAAGGGCGTTGTAAACGCTATTTTCTCCTGGTCTTCCTCCTTCATTCGAATCTGATTGTAGCCTGAGTAGGCATCGAGGAAGCAGAGGCGCTCACATCCCGCGGTGGAGTCGATGAATTGGTCGATCCGTGGCAACGAGAAGTGATCTTTTGGGCAGTGTTTATTCAAGGAGGTGAAGTCCACGCACATCCGCAGGATATCCGTGTCTTTTTAGGCACAAGCACTGTGTTAGCGAGCCAGGTGCTTTCCTTGATATCGCGTATGAAGTTTGCGTCGAGGAGTCTGTTGATCTCCATACCGACTTCTTTTGCTCTTGGTTCAGACAGTCGCTGTATTGTCTGCTTGACTAGCCTCGTGTCTGGATTCATGTTGAGTGAGTGCTCGGCGTATTCCCTACGAATCCCTGACATGTCCACTGGACACCAGGTGAAGATTTCCAGTGCTCACGGAGGAATTCGACGAGCACGAGTTCCTATGAGGAACTCAAGTTGTTAGCGATGAGGGCCGTCTTGGTCGGGTCCATTGGGTGGACCTGGACTTTCTTCATGTGCACCGACGAGTCGAAGGATAGGTAGGGTGAACTTGGCCTGCTCAGGGGATGCAGACTGTTGTCTGTCGACTCCTTCAATCTTGCAAGTTCCTCCTGCATGCCAAAGGACTAGGAGATTCTGTTGAATTCCCTGTCGCAGCTGCCGGACCTCTCGAAGCTTCCATTGATTGTGATGACGCCATTTGGACCTGGCATTTTCATCTGTAGGTAGGCGTAGTGCGGCACTGCCATGAACCTCGCCAACACGACACGACCGAGGATGTAGTGGTATTGTGAGGGCCACTGGACGACTTCAAAGTCGATGCGCTCTCGCCAAAAGTTTTGCAGCGTGCCGAAGATGACGTCGAGGTTGATTTTGCGCAGGGGATATACGCCCTTCCCTGGGACGATGCTGTGGAACATCGTATCTGAAACTTCTAGACAAGTCAGAGGGATCCTCATCGCACGCAAGGTACTCGTGAACATGAGGTTGATGCCGCTCCTGCCGTCCATGAAGACGCGAGTCATATCGAAGCCACCGATCTACGCCTCGAGTACGAGGGGTGTCGGGGGGATGACCTCTGGATACCCCAACCGAACAAGAACTACAGCAGCCGGTTCACGCCTGGCTGGCTAAGAGTAGCCCGACACAAGCAAGCTAGGCCAGCTACTTCACAGTAGCAGGAACCACGAGGAGCAGCAATGCATGGGACCGACTACATCAGCGTAGCCGGACTCAATCAAGAGGACAGAGCGACGTGCTCCACAGTGCGCGGTACGCCCTGATATGATGACAAGACCTGCAATTACATGGCCATACTGAAGACTTTGCTGGGTGATGCGGGAACAGTGGCTGGATGCTAACGACAGGCTCGCACGGTGTTCACTGTACCCATGATGACCCTACCGCATGTACCTCGATGGGATGTAAGTGTACCAGATACTGTAGATGACTAGCCGGCTGGGGCTCGCCTGTGGGACCCGCCAACGGGACTGGCCAGTGAGACCATTGCCTCTCTACCTATATAAGGAGAGGAAAGGGTTGGTCTCAGGGCATTTAAGGAGGTAGATAGAAGATACAGCTCGAGGAGCGACTGTAGCCCGTATACTACTCATAGTTAGATCGGCAGGAGTAGGAGCTTTACCTCACCACGAGGGCTTAGAACCTGGGTACTTCTTGTGTCTCGCTACACTTGCTCGTATCCAATCCCGCCTGCGGATGCCGTCGAGAGCTTCCCTACTAGTCCCCACACCTCTATCTAACCTGTTTAGGTATTGCCGTTCCCAATACAACGACAATTGGCGCCCACCGTGGGGCTACATGGCTTCGATCGGAGTCATGTTTCGCACGGGACCCTGCACTTCAGCCGGTGAGCACGTGGCCTCCGGCCTAGTGCTTACGCTCGTCAAGTTCGACTGTGTCATCGACAATGCCTCGTGTTTCGCCGGATCCACGTTTCTGGCAAACGGCTCTATTTTGCTTTTCGGCGACCTCCCCGTCTATGTCGCCACCGTGCCGAAGCATTTCCCCAGGGAGATCGTTTCCGTCATGGAGCCGCTGCACCTCGGCAGTGGCGCCTCCGTCGCTCCTCACGGCGTCGAGGTGATGATGGCTGGCTCCAGCTCTTAGCCCCGCCAGCCGCGGGAGCGGGGCAGACGAGGTCGGAACTTCTGCTCCACCGTGGCCTAGGAACCCGGTGGAAGAGGCCATCGACCGGCTCCTCATGCCGTTAACCTCGGGGAAAACCTAGAGGAGGCGGAGGCCAACTTCGTATGGAGAGGCAGCTTCTCCTCCAGGAGGCCATGGAGCTGGCTGCGACCCGGAAGCAGATCGAGATCACCCGACGCGAGTACGACCACGCGCACGGCCACACTCCGGCTACCACGGAGCCGAGCCGGTGTAGACAGTTGCGGCGAGCTAGGTGGAAGGATTGAAAGGGATGGAGATCTGGATCCGCCACCCGCTCTCATCCGGCCCGCATACAGCACACCCATCAAGAACCTACGCGCGCTGCGAGCCGCGGCAGACGAGCTGCCCCACATGGAGGGCGAGGAGCAAGACCGGCAGCACGCCTGAGTGCAGGAGCTCCTCCGAATCGTGAATGAGCAGGCTGATGCCATCTGGCAGATGCACGAGGACCCCAGCTGCTCCAGGGGAAGCAAGCCGCCAGGCAATAGCAAGGGCGCACCCTATGACACCTAGTATGCGTCTTCTCCTCTAGCAAAGGCCCACAGCAAGCGCCATAGCTCTGGCAACAAGGGCTAGCCACGCTAGGAGCAAACGGTGAACAGCAACCCACCGCCTCCCCCTCCACCAACTGGAGCTCCACCACCTGCCGGTTCCCGTCTCTCGGGCCCGGTAGGAGCACCCAACCGGATTGTCCGGATGCCCGTGACCGCATCGAGCTCCTCGCTCAAGCGTGCGTCACGGAAGAAGAAGATTACACTAGACCGGTTTGTTTTAGACCCTACATCCGGAACGAGCCATTTCCGGATAAGTTCACCCTGCCCAGGGATACCCCCAAGTATGACAGCAGCATGAAACCAGAAGATTGGCTGACCGACTACGCCATGGTAGTCGGCATCGCCCATGGGAACAAGCGCACAGCTGTCCGCTATGTCCCCCTCATGCTAACCTGGTCAGCGAGGACATGGCTCAACAACCTCGGACCCAACAACATCAACACCTGGCCAGATTTTGAGAAGGTGTTTGTCCGCAACTTCAACGACACGTACAAGCGTCCGGGCCGCCCGCGCGACCTGGCCTTGTGCGTCCAGGGTGACCGCGAGTCAGACCGCAAGTACCTCGCCAGGTGGACGGAGTTGCGCAACACCTGCAAGGGCATCCTGGAGAGCCAGGCGATCGGCTTCTTTGTCGAGGGGTGCCGAGAAGGCACCATGCTTCGCCATCGGCTACTGTGTGACGAGCCAAAAACCATGGCGGAGCTCATGACGGTTGCGGACCAGTACGCCATGGCGGACGCCACGATGAAGAAACCCCTCCGGGTGAGTGCTGACGGGCGTCCAACCCCGTCGGAGCCGGCTCACGACCGTCCGAGCAATCCGGCCAGAGAAACCGGATCCTCCAGGCGCCATGGCAACGACAACCGGTTCCATGGGGACCGCCAAGCCGGACAGCAGAAGCCTCGCTACCGCGCGCGGCAGGTCAATGTTGTGGAGGGCGCGCCCGATGCACTGGCTAACGATTCAAGAAGGTAGAAGCCGCGGCTCACCTTCGACCAAATGTTTGATGGCCTGTGAAAGTGGCATAGTGGTCCCTTCAGGCCGGCTACGCACACCACCCGGAACTGTAGCTGGACCCACCAGCTAAAGGACCAAGGCAACCAACAACGTCTACCCCCGCCCCCTCCTGGTAGACCCCCACCACCGGCTAGGGGAGCCGGCAATGATGGTAACGGCAGCAATGGCGGCAACAACAACAACAACAACGGCTACCCCCAGCCGCACACTGCCTGCCACATCTTCGAGACCGAGCTGGACGACAAGCACAGCTGCAGGCAACACTCTAAGGAGGTCAATGCCATCATCTCCCCAGTCCCCCAGTACCTGAACTGGTCGGAGACCCCCATCACCTGGAGCCAGGAGGATCAGCCAGATCAGCTTCCGAATCCCAGGGGCTATGCCATGGTGCTTGCCCCCCTCATCGTCTCCAACAAGCGCACCTGCCGCTTTTCGTGCATCCTTATCGACGGAGGCATCAGCCTCAACCTTCTCTACCGATCTTCGCTGGGAAATCTTGGAATCCGCGAGTGCGACCTGCGCCCGACTACGACGACATTCAACGGCATACTGCCGGGGCCGGCTTGCGCTCCGCTGGGTAAAATCTAGCTAGATATCATCTTCGGGAACGAGGGAAACTTACGGCGCTAACCGGCTCCAAGCTAGCCGAGGCCCTCATCATAGCCGAAGAGAAGCGCGAGATCATGCGCAATGTGGCCATGGCCTAGCAAGAAGTGCCGGCTAGCAGGAAGCCGGCCGGAGATGCAGCTTTCCAGCCAGCCAGGGAGACGAAGAATATTCTGCTGGACCCCTCTGACCCGACCAAGTTCGTCACCATTGGTGCCAACTTGGACAGCAAATAGGAAGGCACGCTCGTCGACTTCCTCCGTGAGAATCGGGACATCTTTGCATGGTCACCCAAAGACATGCCAGGTGTGCAGAGGGAGTTCGTCGAGCACTCGTTTCATGTGTGGCCGAATGCCAAGCCGGTCAAGCAGCCTCTGCACCGGTTCGCAAAGGAGAAAAGAAAGATCATTGGTGACGAGATCAACCGGCTCCTTGCAGCCAGGTTCATTATGGAGGTGTACCACCTAGACTGGCTGGCCAACCCAGTCCTGGTGTTGAAGAAGAACAAGACCTGGCGCATGTGCATCGACTACACCAGCCTGAACAAGGCGTGCTAGAAAGACCCCTTCGCTTTTCCCCGTATCGACCAAGTTATCGATTCCATGGCTGGCTGCGATTTGTTGTACTTTTTGGATTGCTACTCCGGTTACAATCAGATCCAGCTAAACCCGGCTGACCAGATAAATACATCGTTTATCACCCCATACGAGGCTTTCTGCTATGTAACCATGCCTTTCGGTATAAAAATGTAGGCGCTACCTATCAGCGCTGTATGCAGAATTGCCTGCACTCGAAAATCGGCCGAAACATGCATGCCTATGTGGACGATGTCGTCATCAAGACAAAGGATAAGTGCACCCTCCTCGAGGATTTGGGGGAGACATTCGGCAACCTCCGTCTGTACCAGATGAAGCTGAACCCGGAGAAGTGCGTCTTCGGCGTCCCATCTGGCCAGCTA
This sequence comes from Avena sativa, assembly GCA_916181665.1. Lineage (NCBI taxonomy): Eukaryota > Viridiplantae > Streptophyta > Magnoliopsida > Poales > Poaceae > Avena > Avena sativa. The sequence goes on from OV702290.1 coordinate 204,311,189, forward strand.
CTCAGTTTCCTCGTTTCACAACGAGGGATCGAAGCAAACCTGGAGAAGATCACGGCCATCAAGAGAATGCAGCCGCCCAGGAGCTTGCTTGGAGTCCAGAAGTTCACCGGATGTCTGGCTTCCCTCAGCCGTTTCGTCAGCTAGTTGGGAGAGAAGGCACTTCCGCTATACCAGCTGATGAAGAAGACGGACATGTTCTCCTAGACCCTGCATGACGACGCCACCTTTCATGACCTCAAGCGCATGCTATCCACAGTGTCGGTTCTAGCCACGCCGGCTAGCAAGGAGTCGATGTTGCTCTATATAGCAGCCATCAGCCTGGTCTTCAGCGTTGTCCTGGTGGTGGAGCACCCCGAGGAAGGCAAAGCTCAGCCGGTTCAGCGACCTATATACTACCTCAGCGAGGTCCTCTCCCTCTCCAAGCAGAACTACCCCCACTACCAGAAGATGTGCTACGACGTGTACCTGGCGTGCAAGAATCTCAAGCACTACTTCTAGGAGCATCCGATTAAGGTCGTGTGCACCGCACCCCTTTCAGAAATCATCGGCAACAAGGACGCCACCGGCCGAGTCGCCAAGTGGGCCATCGAGCTCATCGCCTACTCCATCTAGTATGAGCCCCGGCTCATGATCAAGTCACAGGCTCTGGCGGACTTCCTCGTCAACTGGGCCAAAACCCAATACCTCCCTCCGGTTCCCGACTCGGACCACTGGAGGATGCACTTCAATGGCTCAAAGTTGCTCGGGGTCTTGGGAGCCGGCATCATCCTCACCTCGCCCAAAGGAGACCGGCTAGAGTATGTTCTCCAGATCCACTTCAAGGCCTCCAACAACATCGCAGAGTACGAGGCGCTGGTGCATGGCCTCCGGCTAGCCAGGGAGATTGGCATTAACCAGATCCTTTGCTTCGGTGACTCGGATCTGGTGGTGCAGCAGGTATCCGGAGAGTGGGATGCCCGCGATGCAAACATGGCTCTCTACCGGTTCCACGTACAGAAGCTCAGTGCCTGCTTCGACGGATGTGAGTTCCATCACATCCCTCGTGTGAACAATGAGGCAGCCGATTCGCTCGCCCGAATCGGATCCACCAGGCAGGCGATCCCACCAGGGGTCTCCTTGGAGCATCTGCGCAAGCCTTCCATAAAACCATCTCCCAAGTCGGATTCCATTATCTGGGCGGGAAGCATTCCGGCTGATGCCACAGCAGACACGGAACCGGCAGAGCCCGTGAAGAAGAAGGCTCGCACCAACTCCGGCAAGTCCGTACCCTCTGGCTCGCAAGACCCAGGGGCTGCCGACTCATCAAGCATCTCGGGGGCTGTCATTCCGGGTACCTCATCCGGGCGCCCCCCAACATCCCTCAGCCGGAGAATGAAAGCGTCCTCACTATCTGGGAGACACCATCCTGGGCACAGCCCCTCATGAACTACATCGCCAATGGAGAACTTCCAGATGACGAGGTGGAGGCAAGGCAAATCCGGCGACGCGTGCACACATACACCATCATCAACAAGGAACTGTACAAGCGCAACGTAGGCGGCATCTTCCAACGATGTGTCGTTGTGGACACAGGCTACCGGCTATTTAAGGACATCCACTAGGGCGAGTGCGGACATCACGCTTCATCTAGGGCAATAGTCGCCAAGGCGTTCCGCCACGGTTTCTATTGGCCCACCGCCCTCGAGGATGTCGAGCAGCTAGTCCATGCGTGCAACGGGTTCCAGTGCTTCGGGCAGCTCAGGCACATGCCGGCTGCGGTGCTCAAAACTATACCGATCACATGGACCTTCGCTGTCTAGGGCCTTGACATGGTTGGTCCCTTCAAGCGGGCACGCGCGGGCATGACCCACCTGCTAGTGGCGGTAGACAAGTTCACAAAATGGATAGAGGCCAAGCCTATCTGGAAGCTGGATGGGGCAACAGTCGTCACCTTCTTCACCGACATCATTAACCGGTTCGGCTACAACAACAACATCATCACGGACAAAGGACGAACTTCGCCAAGGGGGCCTTTGCCCAGTTCTACAGCAACAAGGGCATCTGGCTGGACCTCGCTTCCGTAGCGCACCCGCAGTCCAACAGGCAAGTCGAAAGGGCAAATGGCATAGTGCTAGCCAGCATCAAGCCGCATGTCATCGAGCCCTTGGAGCGATCACCCGGATGCTAGATCAAGGAACTTCTGGCTATGCTGTGGAGCCTCCACACCACGCCGAACATGTCAACCGGTTTCACCCCATTCTTCCTCGTTTACGGCTCGGAAGCCGTCCTTTCCGCGAACATCGAGTTCTACTCACCGCTCAAGCTCCTCTACGATGAAAAAGCCAACCAGGAGGCGCGGGAGGATGGCGTGGACCGCCTCGAGGAGGCCCACGAGCTGGCTCTATCCAGATCATCCTTGTACCAGCAGCGCCTATGCCACTACCATTCGAGATGGATCCACCCTGTCGCATTCCGCGAGGGTGATCTGGTTCTCTGGCTGGTGCAAGACATGAAGGGCATGCACAAGATGTCACTGCCTTGGGAGGGCCCTTTCATCATCAGCCGGGCGCTGCACAACAACTCCTACTACCTCATCGACATGCAACAGCCGCGCAATAACAAGATGGACAAGTCGGATGAAGAGACAAAACTCCCCTAAAACGTGGCCCTGCTCCGCCCGTTTTACACCTAGTCACCGGACAGTGTATGTATCCCGCGAACTCTATGAACGAAAATGCAGACCCTCGCGAGATACTTGGGGGCTCCTTGCTAGAAATTTGTGTGTATTTGTTTCCGTCTCAGTTTTTCTGGCTCTAGCAACCCCTACCCGGGGGCTCGCTGGCTGGCTTGACCTGCTAAATCGACAAACCGGCTGAGTAGTGTGCGATGATGGCAGAGGCCCACTCTTCGTCTCAGCTATAGACCGCAACCCGGCTGTCTGGCTAGCAAGAGAAAAAGCCCGTGGCATCCCACATGAAAAACAGGGAGGAGATGCGACAGATCGGGCATCCCGACCTTGCATCTAGTTTGAGATGATCTGACTACTAAGCCCCTAGTATCGTGCACAATGTATTGTCAGCTCCCTTCGATTCTGGCTGCAGACCGCAACCCGGCTGCCCGGCAAGGACGCATCGTAAACAACAGAGCGCATGGGAAATGACTAAGTGTCCAGAGAAGCACAAGATAGTTTTTGAAAATTAAAACTGACTTCCGGCTAATAGGCGCTACCTTAACCGACTAACCTATTAATGAATGGGTACACTTATGTGTTTGTTTTGTATGACTACATCGAGTCGGATTTCAAGGAGATGGAAGATTCGAAGTCCTTGCCTTCATCAAGCGCTCCGAATCTCGGGGGCTACACCCACTGGGTGCGCTCGCGTTCCCCCAGTGGAACCATGTAGTTACGACAGGCTAAAGGGAGTTTAGCCAGATATTCGGAGCCCAGGTGGGGCAGGAAAAGAAAGAAGAAGATTCGAAGCACCTGGCTACGCCAGCTACTCCGGATCTCGGGGGCTACACCCAGTGGGTGCGCTGGCGCGCCCCCACTGGAGTTGAGGATCCCTCGACTAAAGGCGTTCAGCCGGATATCTCCTGGTTGCGTTAACCTGCTAGAGGCGTCTGGCCGGACGATGCTAAGGATTTGAAGAAAAGAAAGAAGAAGATTCGAAGCGCCTGGCTATGCCAGCTACTCCGAGTCTCAAGGGCTACACCTAGTGGGTGTCCTGGCGCGCCCCCTCTAGAGTTGGAGTTCCCCCAACTAAAGGCGTTCAGCCGAGCGAAGGTAGCCGGATAAGTTCAACCAGGAAAATATAAAACTTCGAAGCACACAGAAAATCACAAGATGGAAGCAAGCCAAATAGTGCGATTGGATAAAAAAGGAATACAAAGCTCGCATAAGTTTACCCAGCATCAGAAACAGCCGACACCGATGACAAGGTTCAACAAAACAAAATAACTACAAGTTCACCCGGCATTCTGGAGATTATATCTAGGCGGTAGGGCCCTTGCCGTGAGGAGGATCTTGGCCAGAGGTGGTCTCGGGAGGCGGAGGAGGCGCGTTGGTAGATCTGGCTCCGACGTCCCTGCCAGTCGGCTGCGACGAGGCTTCCGCATCAGGCGTCCCGGCAGACTCCAAGTTGGTGAGGACCTCGTCGGCGTCCATGTAGTCGGCGATCTTGATATCGGAGGCCCGAAATTCCGGATGGGCTTGGTGGATGGCGGTGAGGATGGCGCTGGTGCGGAAGCCCCCGCCGATCTTCTCAATGCGGGCATCCTTGTACCAGGAGAGCATCAGGGCCAAGGCCATTTCTGCCCCGGCTCGCGACGCCAGATCCCTCAGGCGATCGACGGTGGCCGGCACCCCTGTCACCTTGGCCACCAGCTGCGCCATCATCTCCGAAACCAGCACGTACGACCACAGGAACGTGAAGATCGCATGGCTCGCTTGGTGGAGCTTGGCGGCCTCCTCGCCAAGGAGGATGACCAACTCCTAGGCGGTTGCCTGCTCCCCTAGCCAGTTCTCATGCAACCGGTTATACGCCAGCAGGTCTAGGCCGGGATAAAATGCTGTCAGAAAAAAGGAATGTCAGATCCGGCTACCGGATCCGTAGAGACGAAGATAGTCGGAGGAAAATTTACCCTTGGCCGTGTGCCCAACCTACATCAGCTCCTCCACAAGAGCCTTCTCCCGAACCATCAGCCGTTTGACCTCCTTCTCTTGGTCCTTCCTTTGGGCTTCGAGGAGGTCAAAGGCCTAGGCCTGGCTGGCGAGGGCGGCGTCATGCTCCTTGATGATGGCCTCCAGGGCATCCAGCTTGGTGTGCTAGTCCTTATTCTGCAGCCGGAGCGTGGAATTGGACGTGCTCAACCGGTCGTTTGCCTTCTTCAGGCGATCGATTTCCCGCTGAGCGCACACCATGATGGCTGCAAAAACTGACTATCAGCAAAAAAAGTATCCGGTTGGGAAGAGGAGAAAGACGAAAGTATCCGGAAAATGAATCCAGATGAAGGGACTTACTCTGGGAGGTCCCGTTGGCAGCCACGAGCTTCTGCTCTAGGGTCTGTGGCCTCGAGCAGCCGGATCTCCTTCACCGCCCGCTCGAGAGTGGCAGCAAGATCCGCGAGCGAGGCGACAGGGGATGCGTCGTTGTCAACGGTGTTGGCGACCAGCGACTCCTTCGCCTCCAGCACCGCCGTGTGCCATTCCTCCCCCGGCTCATCATCGGAGTTGTCATCGGTGACGACCACAAGCTCCTTGCCGGTGGAGGCCCTCCGCGCCACCACAGGGGAACTACCTCCACTTTGTGGGATGGCCGTTTCCGGCTGCACCACCGTGGTTGGCGGGGCGTCCCCTGCTCCAGCTGCAGTAGTCGGATCAGCCTGAGGTAGGGGCGAAGACGGGTCCCTAGGCAAAGGAGGGGGAGCAGAGGTAGCTGGAGGTGGCGCGGTGTCCGGCGCGTGAGGTGGCGAGCCAGCAGGCGCCCACGCCGGACTCGCGGCGCCAAAGGAGACCAGCGCACTGGACAACAGAAGACAAGAGAAAAACGAAAACAAGCAAGTAAGCAAAAGACAGAAAAAAGGTGGCAAAAAGAAAGGAGGAAAAGGCATAAGGGTCAGCAGATGGCTTACCCCGGCACCACAGGGGGTGGCCCCTTCTTGCGGCCAAGACAGCTGGGGGGGGGGGGGAAGGGCGCCGGTCCGGCTCATCTTAGGAGCCGGCTCCTCCATGGCAGGCCGGCTAGCCCCGCCTCCTCCTTCGCTGGACCGGCTGGAGCCGCTCCCACCGATGCCGGACCGGCTAGAGCCGCTCCCACTGGCGCTCGACTGGCTGGAGTCGCCGTCCGTTGCGTGGCATCAAGTCGGTTCGGGAGCTGGCGCGGCCTCCTCCTCTTCATCAACCTCTGCGTGGGGGTCGTGATCCGGCTCGTCGTTACGGCTAGGGAAGACATCGCCGTCCCCATCCGACTCCTCGCCGGACCGGCGAGCACGTGGCTCGGGAAGGTCAGGCAGGAAGTTTTGGAGAGGGGCCTCGCCCTCCTCCCAGACAATGCAGGGGAAGGTCGGCGAAACAAAGAGACAAGGGTCAGCCGAATAAAAAGACAGAACAAGAAAGCAAAAACCGGCTGGCAAGACTTACCCGGGGTGCGCGGTTGTCACGGCTGTAAGGAGCCAGCCCGAACTTCCAGTGCTTCGGCAGCCGCTCCTTCGTGATCGTCCACACCCACTCCTTAAAGTTGTGGTAGCGGGGATCACGGCGGGACAGCCAGGTCGGGTCCAGCTGGCCAGAGTAGTAGCACATCTTGTGTGCGTGCTGCTACAGTGGCATCATCAGCCGGGACATCCAGCTAAGTGTGATGTCTAGGCCGGTCAAGCCGGCGGTGACGAGGGAGCGCATCCGCTGCAGCATCGCGTCTGACTCTACCTTCTCGCTGTGGATCTTCAGGTCCCAATTTTGCCGGCTAGATTCCACGTCCTGGAAAGCCGGCAGATTGATCCGGTCCATATTGCCGAGGTTGCGGACGTAGAAGTACGACTGCTGCCATAGTCGCACTGTGTCCTGCAGCCGGAACTTGGGGTAGCCGGTCTGCATGCGGGAGTACCTGGAGGCGCCACCGCACGTCACCAGCGGCCCCTGAGTGAACTAGACCTGCGTCCGGATGCGGAAGAGCCGGTAGAAGAGCATGAGATCCGGCTGGATCCGGAGGTAGCTCTCGCAGAAGGCCACGAAGTGCGCCAGCGTGCCGATGGCGTTGGCGCCGAGGTGGTGGAGGCAGAGGTCGAAGAAGGAGAGGAAGGTGAGGAAGAAGGGTTGCACCGGCAGCGCGCAACCGCGAGCAAGGTCCGATAGGAAGATCACCTGCTCCCTCCGCCGGATGCGGCGATTCCTCTCCCGCTGGCGCCAGCCACACTGCCACCTCCGTCTCCGGCGGCAGTACGCAGGTGGCGCGGTATTTTTTGATGTGCTCCTCCATCACGGAGGAGCTGCACCATGCTCCATGCTCGGCAGCCATCTCCGGCTCGCTGGGTGTCGCACTGGTTGAGGAGTGGCGGTGGCTCGTCTCTCCGATAATGCTAAATGGGCAGTGCGGCAAACTACAGCAGCAGGAGCAAGGGAAGCAGAGCGAGAAGGCAAGGGCGCAGAGGAGGATTGGGGAGGCAGTGAGCGGAAGGAAGAACTTCCCTCCCCCGGGCGACCTTTTAAAGGCCCGGAAGTGCAACCGTCCGCGGTGCCACGCGGCGTCCATCGAGCTGCACCCCATCCTCTCCACCGCATAGGATCCTTTGTGTAGGCGCCAGATGCGCAGAAGATCTCGGAGTGAAAACCAAAGAGGCAGGCGGTAGTTTCCGGAGGCGATGTTACACTGCTCGCCGCAGTGCAATGATGGCATGTACGTGCATGGCCGGCGTCAGCAATAACGTCATGGGCAGCGCAACCGCCAGATGTAGCCGGCCAGAAATTTCAAAGTTGGGGAGGAGCACGTGCACATTTCACCTAAGGGTGAAATCTACACACGCTCAGGGGCTAGTGTCGGGGGGATGACCTCCGGATACCCCAACCGAACAAGAACTACGGCAGTCGGTTCGCTTCCGGCTGGCTGAGAGCAGCCAGACACGAGGAAGCCAGGACGGCTACTTCACGGTAGCCGGAACCACGAGGAGCAGCAAGGCACGGGACCGGCTATATCAACATAGCCGGACTTAATCAGGAGGACATAGCGACGTGCTGCACAGTGCATGGTATGCCCTAATATGATGACAAGACCCGCAACTACACAGCCATACCGAAGACTTTGCTGGGTGACGCGGGAACAGTGGCTGGATGCTGACGACAGGCTCACACGGCGTTCACTGTACCCACGACGACCCTACCACATGTACCTCGATGGGATGTAAGTGTACCAGATACTATAGATGACTAGCCAGTTGGGGCCCGCCTGTGGGACCCGCCAGCCGGACTGGCCAGTGAGACCATTGCCTCTCTGCCTATATAAGGAGAGGCAAGGGTTGGTCTCAGGGCATTTAAGGAGGTAGATAGAAGATACAGCTCGAGGAGCGATCGTAGCCCGTATACTACTCATAGTCAGATTGGCAGGACTAGGAGCTTTACCTCACCACGAGGGCTCCAAACATGGGTACTTCTTGTGTCTAGCTACACTTTCTTGTATCCAATCCCGCCTACGGACGCCGTCGAGAGCTTCCCTACTAGTCCCCACACCTCTATCTAACATGTTTAGGTACTTCCGTTCCCAATACAACGACAAGGGGATAGTGGCCTGGATGAGGAACTTGGCGCGGGTGGTCGCGCTTGTCGAAGGTGATGCAGGACTCGCTTCCACTAAGGTACTCAGTGGTGGAAGGTGGAGAGTTTATTGCCAAATGGATTTGGCCAGTGATTGCCTTCTCCATTCGATTAGAGGGGCGCCTTTTTTGGATCATCCCCATGTTGCCCACAGCTCGAGGGTATGGCTACCCTCCATGATGCTGGACTGGCGCAGCCGCAGGTGGTGGTGGCCCAGGTGGCGGTGGTGGAGCTCCATGTGCCACAGCGCCTGGGGCAGCTCCATAGCTCCTGTTGATCATGTCACGATTCATCTGGGCTAGGCCCTCGTGGAGCTTGAGGAATGTGCTTGTCGATGTACAAGTGCACGTTGCATGGTCCGAACAGTTTGTCCTGGATGGATGTTGCGGGTGCCTCTTCGCGAATGCGGTGTTGCCACACTTGCGTGGTTTTTCCAGCGTCGCGGTATCCTCCACTGTGATATCCGTTGTTGCGGTTGTCGTCGCGTTTGTCAGCGTAGCCAGCCGCGACCATGTTTATTTCGTCACGGTCCTCGTAGACGCGCATTCGACGTTTTCCTCGGCGGTCGAGTCTGCTCCCAAGGTCGTCGTCATCGTTGGAGTAGGTGCGATTTTCACCGAATCTTCTCCGTCCACCCACCGATTCGCGATTTCCATTAGGTGGTCGATCATTTTGGGCTTCGAGCGGCCCTGCTCCTCCCTGACCTCTATACGGCGAACGCCGCTGTTGAACGCGTCGATTGCATGGTCCTCCGAGATGTTTTCTGCGGAGTTCTTGATGATGGACGACCTCTGGATGTACGAGCACAGTGACTCGTCGGACCTTTTGTGGTAGCCTCTTAGTTCTTCGATTGACACAGGCCTTTTGTAAGTATCCTTGAAGTTACACACGAAGCTGTATACCAACTCTTCCTAACTACGAATGGATCCGCACGGGAGATTGTTGAGCCATGCGCTTGGCAGCGCCTTGAAGCTGTAACTGCAGGCATTGCATTGTCATGCTTGAGCTTCTGCCGTGTAGCCTTACGAAGGAGATGTGATCCTCCAGCCAGATTTTCGGGTCCTGCCAGCCGTCAAATTTTGGGTTGTACGATCAGAGTTTGAACCCCTTAGGCATTCTCTTCTGCCTGATTGCTCTATTGAAGCATCTAGAACCGCATGAGATCTGTCTCATCTTCTTCCGAGTCAGTCGAGCGAGCATGCCTTGCCAGCATCTTGTCGACTTTGTGCTGCGTGATGTCATCACGCGCGTCGTAGTCATGTTCATGCTGCCGTGAGCGACGTCGCTGTGACAGATCATGGATGTCGTCGCTGGAGGAATACGAGTAGTAGTATTTGGCCAGAGCCTTTCTTTTCTTCGGCACTGGTGTTGTATCCTTGTCGAGGGCGGCCTCGATTAGCCCGAGGCTTGCGATCGTAGATCGGTGCATGGCAGCTCATGGATCTCCAACCGGTGGCTGGTTGTTAAGGAGGTACATGGTGGCCACTGTCACCGCAGCCTGCGGCGTCTTCGGGAGCACGTTGCCCCGCGTATCCACCATCATAGAGCCGAAGTTGAGGACTTTTGTGGCTTATATGCACTCATGGTCGGTGAGGTGGGCCAGTCGAGATCGCCTTTTGCTGGCCAGGTACTCGTTGCCTTTGGAGGAGGATCCTCCATGGGAGGAGAGCCTAGCTCGCCAAAGGCTCTCCTCGTCCGCCGCCTTTCTACGTGCCTCGAGTGACGCGATCACCTACTTCTGGCGCTTGAATTCCTCCTTCGACAGCCAATGGTAGCCCATCAGCATGTCCTGCGGTGTGTTGTGGGGTAGAGGATTGCCCCGTAGAGCTTCTCGATAGCGGGCCCACTCGTTGTCGTTGAGCTTGATCAGCATACGCTCACCGGTGTTCTCATTCGTCGCAAGGTGCGGTTCTCCTCTTGTCCCATTATTGGTGGGGCCACCATTTGCGACTGGTATACTGCCGTTGGTCGGTCCAGTGCTGGTGCCAATGTTTTCGCGATTGACATCGGTGTCACCCGTGTTGTTGACGGTGCACATGAAGTGATTGGGGAAGCTGCTGCTCCCACAACTTTCAGATCCAGAGCCGTAGGCTCCATATTCTGTGGCCAGGCCACCCAGATCGGATTTGCGACTGCTATCGCTATCCGTGCTCCCAGCTGTTCTGGGGCGTTGAGCTCGCTGAGGGTGCCGATTGGTGGCGGGAACCACGATGATGGAGCAATCGCGGGTGCGGTTGGCTGGTCGGGCATGCGGATCGTGCCCAGTTGACCGACCTGGAAGCAGAAGCTCCCGATCGCCAAGCTGATCCCATCGCCCACGGACTAGAAAGCTGGGCGAGTGGCAGGCATGTGGACGGTGAAGTCGAAAGCGCCGAAGAGCTGGAGAATCTCCATTGTTGCAGAGTTGTAGATCGTGGTTTACGGGGCTGAAGAAGCCGCGACATCAGCACTCCCCGTTCCCACAGACGGCGCCAATTGACGAGGGTTCAACTCGTCAATGCCCATTGTTATGGACTTGGGTTTTAGAGAAGGAGGGAGCGCTGGAGGCATCAATCGGCTAGCAAACAAACACACAGGGATGCAAGGTTTACCCAGGTTCAGGCCTCGTAGAGGTCCCTACTCCTGCTTGTCTGCTCTTGGAATTATCGAGGGAGTCAAAAGTTACAGGGGTGCACAGATGCAATCTGGCGATGGTTGTGGAAACCAGGGTTGTGATTGTCCTCCTCACCGCCCCCTCCTAGTATTTATATAGATAGGCTAGGTCTCGGGTAGTAGGTCGAGTCGGTTATAGATTAGGGTTCGTCCTTTGAACTTTCTATCTTAAGCTTCTTCTTGTATCGCAAGCAATCAGAGAGTCCGTGGGTCACCCGAATTCTGCATTGGGCCTTGGCAACATCGTGGGCTTCTGCCATATCTAGACCGTATATACCAAACTCGAGTACCTGTAGGGTATACCCATGTCACCAGACCTATATATTTTGACCGCGGGCAGATTATTTTCTTTTACTCGCATTCTCCCATGTGTCTTCGTCTTCCTCCAGCCGCATGGCCGTTCGAGCTCCTCACCGGAAAACCCTAGCTAGAGCTTCCCCCTTTCTCCATCCTCTCCCATCTACACAATGGACTCCAGTAGCTCTGCTCCTTCGACAACGGCGACTCCCGAGGCTACAACAGAGCCATCCTAGGGAGTGAAGGTCCCACCGGAGGGGGTCGTCGTCCCTGTCACTGTCGTGGTGGAAACCACCAGCGACGACCAAGGACAGGTGGCGCCAGAAGCTGCTAAGGAAGATAGCGACTCCCACAAAGGAGTTTGGAGGGGCTCTGACCTCTCCTTCGAAGATCTACAAAAACTCATCGCTGAGGGGTACCTCCCCGCGATGGAGGGTTTGGTCTAGGGCTCGGCACCGGCCGGCGAGGTGACCCCTTCTCCCAAAGCCGGAGAGAAGGTGTATATAAAAGCCCAACTAGTAGGTGGCGTAAGCCTGCCAGTCTCCGACTTCTTCCTGGATGTCCTTTGCTACTTCTGGGTACTTCCCCACAACCTCTCTCCCAACAACATCCTCGTACTTAGCAATTTCATTGCCTTGTGCCAAGGATACCTAGGAATAAAGCCTAGGTTAGATCTTTTTGTTTACATTTTCACCGTCAAGAGAGATTCTGTAGAATCCAAGGATGAGCTGCGGATATGCCGGAACAATTAGCTTTAAGATCCGGCCTAACTAGTGCTTCCCCGACATTGTGGGTCATGAATCCTGCAAGAACTGGCAGCACACATATTTCTATGGCCTAGACATTCCTCTACCTGTCTGTCTTGAGACGTATCCCGACTTCGTCGATGGAGCTTCCACCAAAGTATCGACCTGGAGGTCCCCAGGCTCCCTTCCGTCTGACGAAGAAGCCAATCGTGCTGTAAGACGGATCAAATGGATCATAGACGGAGGACTGATGGGCTTGGACCTAGCCATGTGCTAGTTTACTAGGCGGATCCAGCCTCTGCAGCACCGTGACGAGTTGATGTGCAAGTACTCCAAGAGCCGGAAGGATCCCATGCGTATTTCATAGGACAACTTCTCCACTGACTCCATCAAGACCCGGCTAAAGGACATAGTTAAGGTGAAAGACAGGAAGCGTGGCTTCAAGATCACCTATGACATGTTCGAATGCGGCAAGTTCCTAGAGGTATCTTATGTTTCCTTTGTTGCTCATTACCTATATACTCTAAGGCTTTTCCTTCTTGAAGTTATTTGTCTAACACACCTTTGTTTCCCAGCTAGCGACCTTGGCGGAGGATCAAATGGCCTCCCAGGTCTATGATCCCAACCTGAAGGATATCCAGGTGGTGTTCGATGATGATACCCCCAAGGACCACCCAACTCTGGCAGAACGAAAGCGGAAGAGCTCCACCTCTGACGCTGCTGCCGAGGCCAAGAAGAAGAAGAAATCGGAGAGTGGAGTCTCCAGACAATCCACCGCCGCCTTAGAGGCGGATAAGAAGAGATCCACCGGCATCCCCTTGACTAAGGCTCCTGCCATGGTGTAAGTGCATTCATTCTCCGGCTTTTATAGTAACTCGCACCTTATTAAACTCGTATACTTATACTTTGTACGTTTCAGGAGGAAAACCGGTGTTAGCCTGAAGCGATCCTCCAGAGATTCTGGAGGGTCAAAAAACATTTGTGATCTGTTGACAAAGGACGTGGCCACCAAGCCCTCTCCCGCCACTGCTCCTCCAACTCCTGCCGCCAAGCCTACTACTAGCCCCACTAGGCCTTTGTCCCCCGTCATTCCTGAGATCTCCGACATGGAGACAGATATCAATCCAATCTTTGATGTCTTAGATTCTACTGGCACGGACGTCGCTCCCAGTGGACAGGCGACATAGGAGAGTACTTCCTCCAAAGTGGCTGAAGCTCCGGCTAAGGATGCCACTGAAAAAGGGAAAGAGCTATCGGGGGAGGCAGAGACATCAGCAACAGCAGCAACTGATAAGGCGGGAGCTTATGCGCCTTCAACTGTCATAGTAACATGGTAGTCGGCCAGAGCTTCATCCACGCCTCTGGCTTCTACTACGCCACTTCCTCCAGTGCCTCTGACTTTGAGCCTGGATGATCTTATCTAGCAGGCGAATGGCGTGTATAACAATGTCGGCAGCTTCCACACTACATATGCCAATCTGGCCAGCAATCTCGAAGTTATTGCCATTGTAAGTCTTTTAAATTTTACCTCTTATCGTATAACATATCCCTCTGTAGCCCCCGATCTCTTAGGCGGATAAACAATAGTTATTGGCCTGAGTGCTCCAAAGAACTAAGAGTAGAACTTGATAGTGTAGCCCCCGAGCATCTAGGTGAAACTAGAAAAGTTCCGGCTTGATGCTCTAAGAGTAGTACTTGTCTTTGAATTTTGATCCTATAACCCCCGAGCTTCTAGATGAAACTAAAATAGTTCTGTCTAGAAGCTTCTAAGAGAGACTAAACATTTTTACTTACACAGAATGAGAATGCCCAGAGGAAGAAGGTGAATGAGAAATATGACAAGTTGCAGGTAGAGCTGGAAGTTGAAAAGGGCAAAACAACTTTCCTAAAGGAACAAATCACGAATAGCAAGAGTTTGTTTCTTTCCGACTTTTTCCTGGCTATTGCTCGTAGTCAATTCTTCCCTGTTCTCATACTGTTCTTGTTTTGCCATCTTACAGAACTTATTGCCAAGGCCAATGGCATTATCGAGCAATTGAAGCATATTCAAGAGCTTGACAGTGAAAACAAGATCTTGAAGAAAGACCTAGCCGAGGAAGTGAAGGGACATGAGGAGGCGATGAAGGTCCTACAAGAGTCTGTGAACGCCGAGATGCAGCATCCGAAGGAATAAATTGAACGCCTCAAGGAAAAAACCAAGCTGCCCAAGAGCAAAACTCTCGGAGCCTTGAGGCGTACAAGAAACTTCAGGACAAGCATGGAATCTTGGCGGAGACATGCAAGCAAGCAGAATCCAGCATCTTCAGTATATTTCCTCAGTCTTGATCAATTATGTAACTTGGATCAATGTTTGATGTACTTATACTCATGGACCTTGTATCTTATGCAAACCACAGCTCCCATTGGCTTGACCAACTTGGGTGAAGGTGCTCAGAATCCCAAGGAACGCATGATTCTTGCCGGTAACTTCGTCAGCACCGCCATCGCGCAAGCCAAGGAGATAACCCAGCCTTTAGGGATAAACATCAAGGCGGCAGACTCAGCGGCCAAGTACTCGGAAATCCTGCACCGGGCCCCAGGAAAGTGAAGGACTGGAAAGCCTCTTGCGTCCGGACTGGTGTAAGGATGACCCCGTCCTTGTTCAAAGGAAAATAGATCGATAGCGATGCTATTTGGAACTCCCTCGCCGGCTACGACACTAGAGTTTCCAAGATGGTCAAGGTGGACATCTTCATGCCTGCCGAGATACTAGATGAGGGCTTGGCGTCTTTTGAGTCTAGCCCATCTTCTTACGAGTTTGATAAGCTTTCCTGGCATGGCTCTCCTATTGCTGATAATGCCACCACGAAGTCCCCTAGAGCAGAGACGTAAGAACAATGTTTGTATTAACTATGTCTCTGCAATGTGTATGCGGAAAAAACTGATGAATTTGTAAGGCGGAAAAAACTTGTAATCATGTTTCCTGCTACTTATCTGTTTCTAGCATGTATATGTTTTTTAAGCAAGTGCTGGCTTATCCATTATTATAGTTCGTATGCTTGACCTTTCGTGAGATAGAAGACTCGCAACAAAGAACTATGCTCTCAAGTGATGATGCTCAATAGCACCGTCGAAAACCTAAGAACAAAATCGCCGGCTTTGAGTGCCGAGAAGTCACTACTTCGGAATCCACATAAAAACTTCTGAAAATGTGTAGACCAGAAAACTTAAGCGAACGCCCGTAGGCAGAATTTTCACAAGTGCAAATGCAAACTTGCACATAAAGGGTTTATATGATCCAAAAATGAACAACTAAAGGAGGTAAAAGACTCAGAGAATATGAGTGATCCAAATGCTTTATTTCATTGATCATATAAGAAACTTATTACATAATATAAAATATGCTAAGTGTAAAAGGGACGTAGCTGTGATATGTTCCATGGCCGATCTGTCTCCGGGTAGTCATCATCGGAGTCACGTTGCTTGCGCTTGCGATTTTTAGGCCTATATTTGAACTCGCGAATATCGATGAGGTAATAGGAACCATTTAGCAATGCTTTGCTCATGACGAACGGTCCTTCCCAAGGAGGGGATAGTTTGTGTGATTTCTCCTTCTTGAGTCTAAGCACTAGATCCCCCTCTTTAAATGAGTGATGCTTAACACGGCGACTATGGTAGCCACATAGCTTTTGCTGGTAGACGGCGGATCTCTGGCATGCCAGCACATGCTCTTCCTTGAGTAGGTCCATAGATAGGCGTATGGATTCTTCAGCGTCATCCTCCTCGTAGGTGGCGACTCTTGGTGCATCGTGGAGGATGTCGGATGGTAGGACGGCTTTTGCTCCATAAACCATGAAGAAAGGAGTCAAGCCAGTCGGTCTGTTGGGTGTTGTTCATAAACTCCAGAATACAGATGGTAATTCCTCTGCCCAGGCTCCAGTTGCTCTATGGAGCGGTGCCTCTAAGCGTGGATTGATTCTATGCAGAATTAGTCCATTGGCCCATTCAACTTGTCCATTAGACTGTGGATGTGCCACATATGCTAGGTCAAGGCGGATGCCTTTTTCATGACAGTGCTCCTCAACTTCTCTGAGAGACAAATTTCTGCCGTTGTCGGTGATGATACTGTGTGGGAGACCAAATCTCACCACTAGATCTCGAACAAATTTTAGGGCTATTGCCTCATCAAGCTTTCTAATGGGTTTAGCTTCAATCCATTTTGTGAACTTATCCACTTCTACTACCAAGTATGTAAATCCACAAGGTGCTGTATGCAAGTCCCACCATGTCTAGCCCTAGACTGCAAACGGCCAAGTTATTGGTATGGTTTGCAATTCTTCAGGTGGAACATTTGGTTGTCTTGCATAGAACTGACACCCAAGACATGTTTTGTACCAACTTATCAGTGTCCGCCTTGGTAGTTAACCAATAAAACCCTTGTCGGAAGGCCTTATCCACCAATGATCAGGGAGCGATGTGATGCCCACAATCTCCAAGATGTATTTCTCTAAGGATATCAATACCTTGCTGCTAGGAGACGCATCGAAGGAAAACTCCTGTCGTACTTCTTTTGTATAGTTGGCCATCAATGATGACGTAGCCTTTTGCTCTCCGTACTATTTTCCGGCTTTCAACTTCATCGGCAGGCAAATTTCCGTCTTGTAGATAGTCCGTGAACAGTTTCGTCCAAGTAGGAAAGGTCACTGTTACTGTGTTAACGAATGAGTCCACTCTATCCGGGTTGTCGGGTTCCTCTCCCTTCACGGATGGGGTCCGTAAATGCTCTTGGAAAATGCCTGGCGAAATTGGTCGGCGAGACAATCCAAGCTTCGATAGCAGATCTGCCACCTCATTTTCCTACCTTTTGACGCACTTGACTTCGTAGCCGTCGAAGCACTTGGCAATCTCGTCTACTTCGTCTCGATATGCCACCATCATAGGGTTCCGTGTTTTCCAGGTGCTAGCTACTTGCTTTGCAACCAAGTTGGAACCTCCACAGCAAACTATGCGCTTGATGCTAATATCTTGGTTACTCAAAGTCCATGAATGACGGCCTCATACTCCGCCATGTTGTTTGTAGTGTTGAAGTGGATCTGTAGGACGTATTGCAACTTCTCCCCTGTTGGTGATTGTAGTAATACACCAGCCCCCGAGCCATTGAGTATCTTTGATCCGCCAAAGTGCATGACCCAATATTCTGGCTCTGGCACATGTGTGTCTTCTAGCAGTTTTGTCCAATCTACAATAAAATCCACCAATGCCCGTGACTTGATAGCGTCACGTCTCTTGTAGGTGATTTCAAAGGCGGCAAGTTCAATGCCCCACTTTGCCACTCTTCCTGTAGCGTCGTTGTTATTGATGATGTCGGACAGTGGAGCTTTGCTCACTACTATGATGGGGTGCTCCTGGAAGTAATGCCTTAGCTTCCGTGAAGCAAGGAAAACTCTGTCAGCTATCTTCTTTTAGTGAGGGTAACACTTCTTGGATTCCTTCAAGACCTTGCTTACGTAGTAAATTGATCGATGAACTCCGTATTCATGTGTTGGCTCTTTGCGCTCCACCATGATGACGATGTGAATTACTCGGTTGGTTGCCGCCATGTAAACTAACATAGGATCCCTTGATATCGGTGCTGCAAGTAGTGGCACGGAGGAGAGTATTCTCTTCAACTCCTGAAGTGCTGCGTCATCCTCATCCGTCCATATGAATTTGTCTGCCTTCTTGAGCAACTTGTAGAGCGGCATAGCCTTCTCTCCAAGTCGGCTGATGAACCGGCTTACTGCTGCTACGCAGCCTGTGAGCCTCTATATGTACTTCAAGTACGTTATGCGTTTGATGTCAAGGATGGTCTTGATTTTCTCTAGATTGAACTTGATTCCGCGGTGCAAAACACTGAAGCCCAACAGCTTGCGGGACGACATCACGAAGAAACACTTCTTGGGGTTAAGCATCATGTTGTATTTCCAGAGATTATCAAAGGTTTCCTGCAAGTTGGAGATAAGGTCGTTTGATTTCTTTGATATTACCGCGATGTTGTCCACATAAGCGTGTACGTTGCGACCTATTTGGTCATGTAGGTAGTGCTGCATTGTCCGCTGGTAAGTAGCACCGGTGTTTTTAGCCCAAAGGGCATCATAGTAGTATGGGTCGTAGGGTGTGGTGAACGAAGTGGCCAATTGGTTCGACTTTCGCATCTGGATTTGGTGGTAACCTGAGTAGGAATTGAGAAAACATAGAACTTCCGAGCCAGCCGTCGAGTCAATGAGTTGGTCAATGCGAGGCAAAGCAAACATATCCTTTGGACACACTTTGTTCAAGCCGGTGTAATGAACGCACATTCTTAACTCATTGGTTCCCTTTTTGGGGACAAGCATAGGATTTTCCACCCATCGGGTGTGAATAACTTCTCGGATAAAGCCAGCCTTAAGTAACCTAGCTATTCCTTTGCCTATAGCCCTTCATCTTTTGTCACCAAAGCATCGTAGAGGTTGTTTCACCGGTTTAGCATTAGGATCAATATTCAAGCTCTGCTCGGCAAGTTCCCTAGGTACACCTTTCATGTCAGCAGGTTGCTAGGTGAAGATGTCCTTATTCTCACGGAGGAACTCGACAAGCGCGCTTTCCTATTTGGGATCTAGGTTCGTGCCAATGGTGGTGGTCTTGGAGGAATCTCCTTCAACAAGCTCCACCTGCTTGGTCTTGATGGCGGCCTTGAATGTGGGTTTGGCAATAGTGATTTGCTTCTTCGAAGCCGGCATCTCCGAGGCATCGACCTGGCTCTGGATCTCCTTGAACTCCTCACCGTAGAGGACTGCTTCAGTGAAGGCGGCTTTGCTGAACTCACACTCTCGTGCCTTGGTGAAGCTTTCGTTAACGGTGATGATGTCGTTTGGTCCGGGTATCTTGAGTTTGTTGTAGACAAAGCATGGCCTTGCAAGGAAGGAGTGGAAGCTGTGACCTCCGAAGATGACATGGTACACGCTCTTGAAAGGCACCACTTCAAAGGTCATGAGTTCTTGGCGGTAATCATTGACATTGCCAAAAGCGACTGGAAGGGTGATGCATTCCAGGGAATTAGCTTGTCGGCCAGGGACAATGCCATGGAACATGGTGTTACTCTTCCTTAGCTAGGTTTCCATTAAGTTCATCTTGTGCAGTGTATCCAGGTACATGATGTTGATGCTGCTTCCACTGTCCATGAGGCACTTGGTGAACTCTGTGCCATCAATCAAAGGGTTGGTGACCATGGGATATTGGTTCCCTATAGAGATAAGGTCTAGATGATCCTTCCTATCCCAAGTGATTGGAACTTCTGACCACCTGACGTACTGGGAAACCAGATGAAGGGTAGCCATCAGTATCCTCAGAGAGGTTTTCTGGGCCCGGATGGTGAGGGTGCCAAGGAAAGTGTGGTAGACTGGAGCCTTCTTCTCAAAGGGGTTTTTCCCTTTGCCCTCGCCCTTATCGGTGGACTTGGGTTCCACGTCTTCATCCATAACAGTTGAATCCTTGGACTCCTCCTCCTTCTTCCCTTTGCCCTTTTCCACGGGGTCTATTCTTCTGACTTTGCTTGTAGCCAGACTCTGGGTCTTCCTTGAGGTCATTGACAAACTTGCATTGGCGGTTGGTGTGGGTGGCTTTGCCGTTTGTGTCGAGGTGGACGAAACACAGCATATCATGGTATTCTTTGTATGTTTGGGGAACGCGGGGTGCTGAGGGTGTAGAATCACTCCTCTGCTGACCCTGGCTAGCCCCCCGACCACGACCACGTTGTCTGCCTCCACCTCTACTGGTGAATGTTGTGGCGACCATGTCAGCTGTTTGCTTCTCTTCGGGCAGAGTCATCCGTTTGTTATTATTGTTCTTCCTAGCTTGGGTAGGGATTTCTATTGCCGGCAATGATCCTCATGCGTCATCATCAGTGGCGGCAAATTCACCAGCCATGGCGATCATTGCGTTGAGGTTGACCTCATTGTTGTCTTGCTTGCGCTTCAATGTATGCCGGAGAAAAGTTCTCTTCTCCAGATCGTCGATGAAGGCAGCCATAGCAGTTTGTTCGTGCACTCCTGCGCATGAATTTTTCATATCCAGCCAGCGAGAGAGGTAGGCATGAGAGGTTTCATCCCTTTTCTTGTATGCACCACTGTAGGTCTCCGATAGTGCAGGGACGTTTGTACATACCCTTGAAGTTCTTAGTGAACGCTTCATGCATGTCCAACCAATTGCATATTGATTTCTCCGGCAAGTCGTCAATCATAAGTGGGAGGTACTTGATGGCGACATTGGGGTTTCCTCCTACGATGTAAATCGCTTCGATGTAGTCCTGCAACCATGTGGCTGGCCTGGCGGTGCCATCATAGGGCTTGATAGTCTTGTCTATCCAGAGGCCCTGGGGGTAGGTTGTGGCCCGTATTACTGGTGCAAAACAACGTGGCCCAAGGTATGGGAGCTCCCGTGCTTCTTGCATCTTGTCCAGCCGTGAACGTGCGTCATACGGCTCTGGTTTCTTCCCTTTTCTATCATGGGGAGGGGAATTGCAGTGTGATTTATGAGATCCACCGTGTCCTCCGCCATGATGGCTACTTGGTGGTGATGGTGGCGGTGGAGGCGATGGGTTATCCTTCTTGCTATTCCCCTCCTGCGATTCCTCACTCCTGTCGCAGTTGCTTGTCAAACGTGGTGCTTCCTTGTAGGATCTGCTCGTGTGCCCTTCAATGCCGCTGCACTCTCCGGCATGCCAGGGCTACTTTCCCTAGTCGCGTATAACGATGCCGACCTGGGGCGCCTAGGTGGTGGCATGCTTGTTTAGTGGCACGGCTGTGGTTCCTCGTGATGCCGGGATGGCGGGGGTGGCGGCGATCGACGAGGGTGAGCCTTTTCTCCGTGATCAGAAGATATGGGTATGGTATCAGCCCTGTTGTGCGCATCCCTCCGTCTTTGCTCCGTGGATCCTGTGTAGGATCCCTCGTCATGAGGAGATCTTGGCCTTCTGTGGCTGTTCAAGGTTGACTGGCAAAGCTCTGGGTTGGACTCAAGCCTCTGTGAGGTATCCTTTTCCTGTTGCTTGCATGCCTTGGCAACGAGGTTGTATTCCTGAGCAACTGCTTCTAGCGACCTGTCCTACTCCAAGAGGGTCTTGTTGAGGGCGGGAGTTGGCATTACTTGCCTCCCCTCTGAATCAATGTATGGGGTGGATTTTGTCGGTTTGGATTCACCATATCCCAACTTGCACTGAACACCGGGGTCTTCGACGATGTGAGCTGGTGCTTTCTTTGCTTTGTGCTTCAGTAGCAACTGCTTGTACTACGCCTCTATAGCTCTTGCCGCCTTGATAGATTGCTATGCCTTGGCCATGTCTTCGTCCAGCTTAGCGCCTTTCTCTTTGATGCACTTGGCCTCCGCTAGGATTGCTGCACGCTTCTCATCAAGCTCCATAATGCTCCGGATATGGGCGACGATAATGGGTTCAACGAGGAGTGCACCGTAGATTGCCTTGTTGGTGGGAGTAACCAATGGGTTGCTAGTTGCAGACATTGACGGTTGTGGTAGCGGCTGATTTGACTTCTTGGTAATACTGGGGTTTGTGGTGAGTTCCTTCCCTTGCTGCGGTCGGATAATTGGAGGGGGCATCGCCTTGGTCGGAGCCGGAGGCTCAGCGGCTTTTTTTGGCTGTTGCCGCTCTAGTAATCGTAGGTGTGGGCGAAGCAATCTCACGTTTTGGTCCTGCCCATCTTCTTCCATCACGCTTCTAATGGTGACTAGCACCTGATGGGACGTGTTGGATTTCTCGGCGCGGTCCACCTTCTCGATCTCCTGCTCGATCTCCCTCATAACAGCGTAGTATTCCTCTAAGTTAGTGTCTGATGGCTCGTGTATTAACAAGCTCGTTGGGGAACCCCAAGAGGAAGGTATGATGAGCACAGCAGCAAGTTTCCCTCAGTTACGAAACCAAGGTTTAATCGAAGCAGTAGGAGCAAGGAAACACCCCAAAGGTGTTGCTAGCTGAGCCTTGGCAGGGCGCACTACCGATGCTAGGAGCAACGTGGAGACCTACACAACACAACCACAGAACTTTGTCCCCAATTTGCGATGAGGTTGTCAATCTCACCGGTTTTGCTGAAAACAAAGGATTAAACATATCGAATGGAAGGAAGTAATAGTTTGCAGAAAGTAAACACAAAGCAGTAAACAATTTATAGATTGTATGTAAAGAAAAGGACCGGGATCCATAGTTCACTAGAGGTGGCTCTCCTTAAGATAGATAACATGTTGGGTGAAAAAATTACAGCGGGGCAATTGACAAACATCAAGAAAGCAATACATGCATATACTAATCATCTTGACTCCTTTAGAACTTGATTGGGCATTACAACATTGTACATAGACCGCCATCCAACTGCATCTATGACTAATAATCCACCTTCAGGTTATCATCCGAACCCCCTCCAGTATTAAGTTGCAAGCAACAGATTATTGCTTTACAAATTGCATGTAAAGTAAACAATACGATTGTTCTATGAAAAAGGATTGTTGTTTTGTCCTTAGTAGCAAGAGCACATCTAGTACCTTAGAGATTTCTGTCACCTCCCCAGATTACCAGAGGCATGAACCCACTATCAAGCATAAATACTAACTCTTGGAGTTGCTAGCATCTACTTGGCCAAGATAGCTACTAACAACAGAAAGCATGCAAGATCACAAATAACAAAGACATGATAGAATCAATAATCAATTTGAAATAGCATCTCAATATCCATCGGATCCCCACAAACACAACATGCAGAATTACAAATAGATGATCTTGATCATGAACGGAGCTCACAAGATCTAAACATGAAAGCACAAAGGAGGAGAACCAGCCATCTAGCTACTACATGGATCCGTAGTCCAGAGATGAACTACTCATGCATCACACCGGAGGCTTGCATGATGATGAAGAAGGCCTCCAGGGTGAATTCCTCTCTCCGGCAGGGTGCCGGGAAGAGCTTCAGTTCCCTCCCGAACTAGGTATGGAGATGACGGTGGCTACAAACTCTTTCGTGGATTTTTGATCGGGTACTTAGGGTTTTTGTCCCGAGGGCATCTTATAGGCGGATGGAGAGGCCGAGGGGGTGCTGGGGTCGGCCAGACCACCCCTTGGCGCGGGCCAGGCCTGGCCGCGTGGCTAGGTGGTGTGGCCGGCCCCCAGCCCTTCTCCGTCTCGTATTCTGGCATCTGATGACTTCCGGAAAAATAGGCATTTTGGCTTTTGTCCTGTCCAATTCCAAGAATATTCATTTTCTAACTTTCCTGGATCTAAAAACAGCAGAAAATAGGCAGCTGGCACTGTGGCTCTTGTTAATAGGTTAGTCCAAGAAATCATATGAAAAGTACTCCAAAGGGTGGACAAAACACAAGAAAGTGGATAAAACCAAGCATGGAACATCAAAAATTATAGATACATTTGCAATGTATCAGTGTCTGAGCCACCGCCATCCATATTAATGTCTGCATATAGTGCGTCAAGGACGAAGTCGGAGTTGGCTTCGGTGTATTGAGGACGGATGTGGAGGGTGATGGATGCGGGTCGTTGTTGTTGTTGTTTCCTCCGGCTTCAGGCCTAGGCATAGCTTGGGTGTTCTCCTCGGAGTCCGCGTATTCATTGACAATTGCGACCATCTCTCCAACGGTGAGAGGGCCTGCGGCCTACCGTCTTCGGAGTGTATGCCGAAGGAGTGTTCCAGGCATGAGCCCTTCCACGAAGTGGTAAACGAGTTCGTCGGCACGGTAACCCTCTAGGGTTTCCCTCACCCTCATCCATCTAGCAAGGTATTCGGGGGAGGTTCTCCACCCCTTTGAACGCATCTGGCCAGATCGAAGATGGTGACGACACCGACAAAGTGTGACCTTCGCATCTATAACGCTCGGGGAAGCCAAGCGGATTTGTAGGGTCTTTCCACCTTTATATCCTGCACAGGGGCGGTTTGGGTGGGGCTTGAATTTTCCTGATCTAAGCCACCATACTCCAAAGAGACGTACGGCCCAGATTCTTTCGTGAATGTATCATGCCCGTAGGCGGTCCATGTGGGCCTTGATGAGTTTCTGACTTCCTGGGAGCTAGGACCCGTGTCAGTTTCGTCGATGAAGATATGGATGTCTCCGAAGGGGATGACGGAGCATCACGTAGGGTTCGTCTTCACCGGCACCCAGAACTCTTCTAGAGGGACGATCGGGATGTTGCCGAAGAAGAGAACGCGTCCGATGGTTATGGTGTCGCCGATTCCTACGAAGAGCTTGGACCTCGCCCGTTGTAGATCTTGAAGCGCCTCTTTCCCCACAGTGGGAGCCAACTCAAGTGGGTATGGTGATGCGACCTCTTTCACACTGTTGCTCCATTGCATGTGGCCGTTGAATTCCAACATCTTCCTAGGCTTTCTGACCATGGTTTGACACATATTGGAGTGTCATTGCATGTGTTATTTTCCAAACCACAATGATCCACATGGCAACACACACTCGAGTGGGTGTGGTGATGCAACCTCTTTCACATTGGTGCTCCATTGCACGTGGCAGTTGAATTCCAACATCTTCCTAGGGTTTCTGATCATGTTTTGACACATATCGGAGTGACATTGCATGTGTTATTTTCCAAACCACAATGATCCACAAGGCCACACACTCCATTGCATGTGGCACTTGAATTCCAACATCTTCCTAGGCTTTTTGACCATGGTTTGACAATATTGGAGTGACATTACATGTGTTCTTTTCAAAACCACAATGATCCACATGGCCACACACACTCAAGTGGGTGTGGTGATGCAACTTATGTCAAACTGGTGCTCCATTGTATGTGGCAGTTGAATTCCAACATGTTCCTAGGCTTTCTGACCATGGGTTGACACATATTGGAGTGTTATTGCATGTGTTCTTTTCCAAAACACAATGATCGACATGGCGACACACACTGAAGTGGGTGTGGTGATGCAATTTGTTTCACATTATTGCTCCATTACATGTGGCAATTGAATTCCAACATCTTCCTGGGCTCTCTGACCATGGTTTCACATATATTGGAGTGACATTGCATGCATTCTGTTAACCACAATGATCCACATGGCCACACACACTCAAGTGGGTGTGGTGATGTAACTTATGTCAAATTGGTGCTCCACTGCATGTGGCAGTTCAATTCCAACATGTTCCTGGCCTTTTTGACCATGGGTGTACACATATTAGTGTGTTATTGCATGTGTTATTTTCCAAAACACAATGATCCACATGACCACACACACTCAAGTGGGTGTGGTGATGCAACCTCTTTCACACTAGTGCTCCATTGCATGTCGCAGTTGAATTCCATCCTCTTCATGGGCTTTCTGACCATAGTTTGACACATATTGGAGTGTCATTGCATGCATTCTTTTAACCACAATGATATACATGGCCACACACACTCAATTGGGTGTGGTGATGCAACTTTTGTCAAACTGGTGTTCCACTGCATGTGGCAGTTGAATTCCAACATGTTCCTAGGCTTTCTAGCCATGGTTTAACACATATTGGAGTGTCATTGCATGTGTTATTTTCCAAACCACAATAATCCACATGGACACACACACTCAAGTGGGTGTGGTGATGCAACTTATGTCACACTGGTGCTCCATTGCATGTGGTAGTTGAATTCCAACATGTTCCTGGGCTTTTCTGACCATGGTTTGACACATATTGGAGTGTCATTGCATGTGTTATTTTCAAAACCACAATGATCCACATGGCCACACACACTCAAGTGGGTGTGGTGATGCAACTTATGTCACATTGGTGCTCCATTGCATGTGGCAGTTAAATTCCAACATCTTCCTGGGCTTTCTAACCATGGTTTGACACATATTGGAGTGACATTGCATGTGTTTTTTCCAAACCACAATGATCCACAGGGCCACACATACTAAAGTGGGTGTGGTGATGCAACCTCTATCACACTGGTTCTCCATTGCATGTGGTAGTTGCATTCCAACATGTTCATGGGCTTCCTGACCATGGTTTGACACATATTGGAGTGGAGTTGCATGGATATTTGAATTCCAAATAATTTGATGTATGCCAAGATGTATTTCATTGTATAAAACACTCATTTTTGATTTTTAAAATCTCTTTCTTTTTTATTGGAAACCCTTAGTCTGTTTTGCCCTTGGTTTTTTTATACTACTCAGTTTTGCCCTCACTCTCAGTCACAAATCACATAAAAGCCCAAACATGTGCTCACTCTGGCTGCTACGCCCTGATTGGTTGACACAGTTGTCATGGGGATCGTGCGCACCAACTATTGTTCGTCTGTGATCCAACACGGATTGTTGCATGGTTCATTCCCTTCACACTACAACATAAGAACACACGGACGTCTCTCTCAGTGACACTTCTACAAGAAGGAACACAAAGCCGTGCATTAAATAACTCATCGAGTGGTCATGTCACGTTTAATCTCGTCTAAAAATCCTACTACTACTTTACATTGGTATACCTCATAGGTACTTGAGATTAACCTATACGGTTAAGCCCAAGAAGGAGTCCATGGTGCAATCGAAGCCCAAAAAGGATTCGGGTGGCCCATTGGAGTTAGACTTCTTGAAGGACAAGACAAAGTGTAGATAGAAAATTAAAGGGAAAACCCTAATTTGTAACCGACTTGACCTGCCACCCCGAGACCTAGCCTCTCTATATAAAGGCAGGAGGGGGGCGGTGAGGAGGACCAATACACACACCCCTGCATACACCTCGCCAGATTGCATCTGTGCAGCCTTGTACTTTTCGACTCCCTCATAATCAAGAGCAGACAAGTAGGAGTAGGATCCTCTACGAGGCCTAAACCTAGGTAAAACCTTGTGTCACCTGTGTCCTTGTTTGCTAGCCGATCGATGACTCCAGGGCTCCCTACTTCCTCGAACCTAAGTCCATCAACGATGGGCATTGATGAGTTAACCCCTCGTCAATTGGCACCATCTGTGGGAATCAGGAGTGCTGATTGCGGCTTCCTCGACCCCATCAACTGCAATCTATGAATCCGCTGCAGCGGAGACTCGCCTCCTCTTTGGCGCCCTCGACTTCACTATCCACGTGCCGATGACTCACCCGGATTTTGAGTCCGTGCGCGACGGGATCGGCCTGGCGATCGGAAGCCTACGTTTCCAAGTTGGTCGGCTCGGCACGCTTCACCTCCCCGATCAGCCGAAGACCCCCGCGATTGCTCCTGCGTCGTGGTTCCCACTTCCGAGAAGCATACTGAGCAAACTCAATGCCTCGGCATCAGTCGAGAGCACGGATGGCAACAACAGTTGCGAGTACGATCTGGGCGAACTGGCCTTAGAACATGGAGCCTACGGCTCCGGATCTGAGAGCTACGGGAGCAATAGCTTCCCCGGCCACTACATGTGCGCCGTCATCAACACCGGCAATGGAAGCACTCAAAGGGACAACGCCAATGGTGGACCCACCAAAAATGGGCCGACAAATCGACCCCCTATCATCGGCCTCATCCAAGACGACCATCAACTCCCTAACCCTGTGGGTGAATGCGTCAACGAGTGGCAGCTGATTGAACTCAACGATGCTTAGTGCGCACGATGCAGGGAGGCCCTACGATGATGGGTTACCATTGGCTGCTCATGTAGGAGTTCAGGTGCCCGCAATAGGTGATCGCCCAACTCGATGAGCGTAAAAAGCGGGCGGATGAATCAAGTCTCCGGCGAGCAGCGCTCTCTTCTATCGGAGGCCTCTTCCAAGGGCAACGATTATGCAGCTGCCAAAAGGCACTCTCGACTAGCCCAAATCAATGACAAGGAGAAAGACAAGGCGACTCGGACCCTTGACTTCTCATTCAGGACGGTGGACTCTCGGGGAAATGTTCTCCTGAAAACACCGCAAGCAGCGGTGACAACATCCACCATGTAGTTGCTCAACAATCAACCGCCAACTGGGGATCCACGATCCTCCATGAGCCGATCTACGATCGCTGGCTCGGGACTAGTCGAAGCTGCGCTCACCAAAGATCCAACGCCAGAATAGAAGAAAAGCAAGTCTCCAGCCAAGTACTATTCGCTCTCCTCCAGCAACGACAAGCATGACCTGTCGCAGCGATGCCACTCACATTGACATGATCATGAGTACGACGCGCGTGACGACATCACACAGCACAAAGTTGACAAGATGCACGCAAGGCGCGCCTTCTCGATAGACTTGGAGGATCAAGGAATGTAGCTCTGCGGCGCCAGCTGCTTCAGCATTGCCATATGGCAAACACAAATGACAAAATGGTTCAAGCTTCCATCGGAGAACCCAAAGTTTAACGGCCTCCAAGATCCAAAGATCTGGCTAGAGGACCACATTTCCTCCGTCAGGCTACATGGAGGAAACAAGAGCACGACTATGTAGTGCCTCCAGCTGTAGCTGCAAGGCGCTGCCCGCGCATGGTTCAACAACCTCCCCCGCGGGTCGATCTGTAGCTGGAAGGAGCTAGTCTACAACTTCGTGCGAAAATTCAAGGGCACTTACAAAAGGCCCACATCAATCGAAGAGCTAAAGGCCTGCTATCAAAATCCCGGCAAATCACTGCGCTCCTACATCCAGAGGTGGTCCATCATTAAAAACTCCGCAGAGGACATCTCCAAGGACCGCGCAATCGACGCGTTCAATGGAGGTGTATGTTGTAGAGAGCTTAGGGAGGAGTTGGGCTGCTCGAAGCCTAAAACAATCGACCACCTGATGGAGATCGTGAATAGGTGGGCTGATGGAGAGGACTCGGTGAAAAACAACCATGTCCACACAGACGATGACGACGACCTCGTCCGCAGACGCGATCGCTGAGGAAAGCGTCGGATGCATGGCTACAAAGACCGCGAAGAAGTTGACATGGTAGCGGCTGGATACACCGACAGACGTAACGACAACAACCGCAATAGCAGGTACCATAGCGGTAGCTACCGCGTAAGCAGGAAAACCACGCAGGTATGGCAACACCGTACCAGTGATGAAGCTCTTGGTACGTCAATCCAGGATAAATTATCTAGACCTTGCAATGTCCACTTCTATATCGACAAACACGACGGCAACAAGGCCAGCCACCTCCTAAAAGACTGCTGCGAGTTCCTCAAGCTCCACGAAGGCCTTGCCCAGATGAATCGTGATGCGATAAATCAGAGTTATGGAGCTGCCCCGGGCGTTGTGGTTCACAGAACACCACCACCACCGCACGGACCACCACCTGCGGCTGCACCAGCCCAGAACAATGGAGGCGGGCAATACCCACGACCGCTGGGGAATATGGGCATGATACAAAAAGGACACCCATCAAATCGGGTGCAAAAACCAATCACACGCCAAGTCAATTTGGTGTTCAAGTCTCCACACCCTCAACCATTGAGTACCTCAGTGGGTGCGAGTCCTGCATCACCTTCGACAAGCACCCTGTACGCCATGCGGATCCCCCTCTCCTGCCTAGAGGCCTCTGACACAATGTTTCACGGCATCTCCCAGGGAAAGGCGTATACTCATTGAGAAAGATCAACCTAGACGTCATCTTCGGCACGCCAGCAAACTTCCGACGAGAGCGCCTTGAGTTCGAAGTGATCGACTGGCCTTCGCAGTACCATTGCATCCTCGGATGTGTCACGTTCGCGAGGTTCATGGCGGTGCCACACTATGCTTACCTATAGATGAAGATGCTGGGGACAAACAACATTATCACCATCAGCGAAAGCTTCACCAAGTCAGACAGATGTGATAGGGAATTCAACAGAATCTCCCAATCCTTCGGAATGCAGGAGGAGATGGCGAGGCTGAAGGAGTCGACAGATAACCGTCTCCCTCCTCCTAGTAAGCCAAACGCACCCGACAAGTCCTTTGACTCATCGGTGAACACCAAGGCGATCCAGGTTCACCCAACGGACCCGACCAAGATGGCCCTCATCGCCAACAACTTGAGTCCCGCATAGGAACTCGCGCTCGTCGAATTCCTCTGTGAGCGTTGGGAGATCTTTGCCTAATGTCCACCAGACATGCCAAGAGTTCCCAGGGACTGAGCACTCACTCAACGTGAATCCTGATGCTAGACCAGTGAAGCATTCGATACATCGGCTATTAGAACCAAGGGCAAGGTCGGTATGGAAGTCAACAGACTCCTCGACGCCAATTTCATACGAGAGATCAAGGAGAGCACCTGGGTAGCAAACCCCGTGCTTGTTCCTAAAAAGTACATGGATATCCTATGGATGTGCGTGGACTTCACCTGCCTCAACAAGCATTGCCCGAAAGATCACTTCCCATTGCTGCGGATCAATCAGATAATCGACTCCACTGCAGGATGCAAACGCCTCTGCTTCCTCGACGCCTACTCAGGCTACCATCAGATTTGAATGAAGAAAGAGGAACATGAGAAAACAACCTTCATCACGCCCTTTGGCGTCTTTTTCTATGCAATAATGCCCTTTAGGCTAAAGAACGCAGTAGCCACCTACCAACAATATATGCAGGCCTGCCTCAAGAGCCAGCTTGGCTGGAACATCCAAGTTTATGTTGACGACATCCTCGTCAAAACCAAGGAGGAAGCCACATTACTCGACGATCTTCTCGACACCTTCGACAAGGTTGACTGCTACCAGATCAAGTTGAATCTGGAGAAATTCGCCTTCGGTGTACCATCTGGGCAACTGCTCAGGTACCTAATATCCTTTAGGGGAATTGAGGCCAACCTAAAAAAGATAAAGGCCATACTGTCCATGGAGAAGCCAAAGAACATCAAAGGCGTCCAGCAGCTAGCCGGGCGAATCACGACACTCAGCGATTCATCAGTCGAAGGGGCGAGAAGGCGCTACCATTCTACCAGCTCCTCCACAAAGCTGAGAAGTTCGAGTGGACAGACGAAGCACAAGAGGCATTCGAAGACCTCTAGCGCCTACTATCCACCTTGCCCGTGATGGTGACACCAAGGGAGAAAGAACTCATGTTGCTATACATATCTGCCACCAATCAGGTGGTCAGTACAGTGCACCTGGTGGAACAAGCCAAAGACAACAAGGTCCATCGGGTGCAACGCCCTGTCTGCTACCTCAGCGAGGTGCTCACACCAACGAAACAGCGGTACCTGCACTATCAGAAGCTGGCTTGTGGTGTCTTCATGACAGCATGACGACTGCGCCACTACTTCCAGGAGCACCCCATCATCGTGGTGAACGATGCTCCACTAGGATACATCCTCCACAACCCCCACGCCACGGGACGAGTCACTCTTTGGGGAATCAGACTGTCTCCATGAGACATTACATATGAGAACCGACTGGCAATCAAGTCGCAAGTTCTCCCGGACCTCCTCGTTCACTGGATGGAGAACAAGCTCCCGAACACACCAGATATGTCCAGCCTATGGACAATGCACTTTGACGGATCCAAACATCAAGAAGTAGCTGGCGCTGGCGTCATCTTGACATCACCGCAGGGTGACAAGATGAGATATGTTCTGTGAATGTAGTTCTGTGCCTCCAACAACGAAGCAGAATACGAGGCCCTGCACCATGGAACGCGGATGGCAAAAGCCTGCGGCGCAATGCGACTCGTCATCTATGGTGACTCCAAGCTCGTGGTGGACCAAACCATGAACCAGTGTGATGCTCTGAGTGACAACATGATCGCCTACCGCAACCTCTATGACACACTCGAAGGAGACTTCGACGGCTATGAACTACGGCACGTAGGCCGCGAAAGCAACAAGGAGTCCGACACGCTCGCCAACGTAGGTTCCACCTGTGCTCCGGTGCCTCCCGGTGTATTCTTGGAACAGATTTGTGAACGCTGCATCAAGCCAAAGGCTCCTGAAGGATCATCTGACACATCAAAGGACCTGGGGCTACGCCACCTGAAGAACTCGAAGGTCCTAGTAATGTGGAGCAATGACCCAAACGCAAAGGCCCCATGGACGTCAAGCTCATCAAGCCATGCTAGACTCAACCGTACATCACATACTTGCTCAGCAAAAGGCTGGCAGATGACCCGACAGACGCGCGACACATAGCGCGACGCTCAAAAGCTTTCATCATCATCAATAGTGAGCTATACAAACGCAACATTATAGGAGTCCTTCAACGATGTGTCTCCAATGGTGATGGGAGAGCCATGATCCTCGAGATACACAAAGGCACATGCGGTCATCACGCCGGGAGTCGCGTCATCGTCACCAAGGCTCTACGAGCTGGATTCTACTGGCCAATGGTGATATGTGATGCCAAGGACACTGTCCAAAAGTGCAACGCCTGCCAAAGGTTCGCGGATAAACCACACACACCTGGCGTGGAACTCAGGCCAATACCTATGGCCTGGCCCTTCGTGCAATGGGGACTCGACATGGTCGCAAGCTGCAAAAGTCATCACCTGGAGGATACACTTTCCTCCTTGTCGTAGTCGACAAGTTCACCAAGTGGATCAAGGCCATGCTGGTGACAAACCAAATGGGCGCCACCGCCGTCAAATTCTTCGAGTCCATCGTCTTCAGGTTTAGGGTCCCACATAGCATCATCACCGATGACGGGACGAACTTCACCTCGAATGAGTTCCAGGATTTATGTGAAAACCTGGGAATCAACATCAGCTACACCTTCAGTAGCACATCCCAAGACCAATGATGAAGTCGAGAAGGCCAATGGCCTTGTCTGCAACGGCATCAAGAAAAGACTCCTCCGAACACTCGAGCGAGCAACTGGGTGTTGGACTGAGGAGCTACCATCAGTACTATGGAGCCTACACACAAGTCCAAACAGCACCACATCCTACACCCCATCCTTCATGGTACATGGCGCCAAGGCAGTACTACCCACAGAAGTGCATTATAAAGCCCCAAGGGTCATGGCGTACAACAAGGCCAAGTCGACGACCGCACTCGAAGACTCCGTCGACCTCCTCGACGAAGCACGTGAGATTGCGGCAGAACGGTCCACGATGTACCAGCAAAGCCTCCACAACTACCACAGCCACTGGATGCGCCCAAGGTCCTTTGTCAAAGGAGACCTCGTCCTATGACTGAAGCAGAAAGGACACCTCAAGCTCGAGTCCCCCTCGGATGGACCCTATGTGATTACCGAAGTAATACCAGGTGGCACCTATCGCATGAAGTACATAGAGAGCGGAGTCGCATACTCCAACCCCTGGAACGTCACGCAACTATGCCGTTTCTACCCCTAGATGTTTTTACTTTTACAATAAGGCTACTCAGCCAGGTGATGACCCACAAGTATAGGGGTGTATCGCAGTATTTTCGAGGGAAGTGAAACCCAATTTATTGATTCGACACAAGGGGAGCCAAAGAATATTTATAAGCCTTAACAACTGAGTTGTCAATTCAGCTGCACCTGGAAACAATCTTGCTCATAGCAGTTTATCAGTAGCAACAGTTTTGTAGTAGGAATAGTAAAGTAGCCGTAGTAGTAAAGTAAAGACAGCAATAACAATAGTAGTAAACAGTAGGATTCGAGTGCAGTAGGCATAGGGATGGATGGACGGGCGTTGCATGGACAAGACAATTCACATAGCAATCAGAACATAGGGCAATTGCAGATAAATAAGATAAAGCATCCAAGTACTAGATAATTCTAGGCATGTGTTCCATATATAGTCATACGTGCTCGCAATGAGAACTTGCACAACATCTTTTGTCCTGCCAGTCCGTTTGCAGCGGGGCCTCAAGGGAACTATTGGCAATTAAGCTGCTCCTTTTAATAGAGCACCGGAGCAAAGCATTAACACTCCATGAACACATGTGATCCTCACATCAAAGTCATTCCCTCTGGTTATCCCGATTTCTGTCACTTCGGGACCATCTGTTCTAGACAATAACGTGTGTATACAACTTGTAGATAAGACCAGAAACAATACTATCATAATGAATCAATAACATGTTCAGATCTGAAATTATGGCACTCGGTCCCTAGTGACAAGCATTAAGCACAACAAGTCACAACAAAGTCATAAAGCACTAATAAAAGATACTAGGCACCATGCCCTAACAATCTGATGCCATTACATGAACGATCTCATACAATCCCTACCATCCCCATAGCCTACAGTGGGGGATTACTCACTCATAGATGGGGGAAACATGGATGGTCGATGGAGAAGCGATGGTGATGATGATGGCGATGATCTCCTCCAATTCCCCGTCCTGGCAGGGTGCCAGAATGGAGTTTCTGGTGC
This sequence comes from Avena sativa, assembly GCA_916181665.1. Lineage (NCBI taxonomy): Eukaryota > Viridiplantae > Streptophyta > Magnoliopsida > Poales > Poaceae > Avena > Avena sativa. The sequence goes on from OV702290.1 coordinate 204,345,356, forward strand.
TATTTCGTGGAATCTGGTGGTGGCGGCAGAGCGGAACTCCTTCTAGAAAAACGTCGAACCCCTAGAGTTTTTAGGTCAGAAGGCTTCTTATAGGCGAAGAGGGAGACCGAGGGGCAGCCTAGGGCGGCCAGACCATGCCCTCGCGCGGCCAAGACTAGCCCGCACCTGGGGGGTCTGGCCAGGCCCTGCCCTCCTCTGTCTCGTATCCTGGCTCCATGAGTCTTCCGAAAAAATAGGCACTTTGGCTTTTGTCCCGTCCAATTCCGAGAGTATTCATTTTCTGACTTTCCTAGAACCAAAAACAGCAGAAAACAGGCGGCTAGCACTGTGGCTCTTGTTAATAGGTTAGTCCAAGAAATCATATGAAAAGTACTCCAAAGTGTGGAGAAAACACAAGAAAGTGGATAAAACCAAGCATGGAACATCAAAACTTATAGATACATTTGCAATGTATAACCAGGCTACTTAGCCAAACATTGTACCTCCTGATATTCTACAAATAAATAAAGCTAAGTGCCACCAACTTTATGTTTTGTTTTCATTTACTTCCATTGCTATTTCTACACTCGGAAGCTACGCCACATTGTCAACCTCGTCACACGAACATAATAATGACTTGAGTAGCTGACCACAACACTAATCGAACCTGTGGTAAAACCAACCCGGTTGCATTGCAACTAGCAGGCTGGTAAGGCGATGAGATGTGCAAGCGTCAGGCTAACGAAAAGGCATTACATACAATATCACACTCGCGAAACAACTACGCTAACAGCTATACATACAAACATGGGTATCAAAACCCTATCAAAACGATTATACAAGTTTTATAGCACTTATACATCCTTTGCAGGTCAAACAACTATCCTACTGACGCAACAGGAGAACATTAGTGCGCTCATCAAACAAGTTAACAATGTCTTCTGCTGGACGATCAACAACTCGATACTGAGGCACCATATTCCAGGCCATCCCTACTGGAGGAGGCAGCGGTCATGCGGCAACAGTGTCTAGATCCACATCAGGTTGCTGCAGGCGCACAAGCGCCAATGCAGCCTTAGCACCCGCACCGAGCTGTGGTGCACGCACTCGCGTACTACATCAGCGCTTTGAAACTTCCGCATCGGAGCCAATAGGCTCAAGGGTGCGGCATCCAATGGAAACATCGCCGGGAAAATAAGCTTCAGGCACGACTGTGCTTTCTTCAAAAAATATAGCACTTGTGACAAGTGATCTTGCAACATCCCCAGCGCAACTACATGATCCCTATCGATCGAAAAGAATCTGCCAGCTTCCAGCTGATCCTGGGTCAAACAACTCAGTCGAATGCTGATGCGATCTCTCTCTTCCTGCGGAATGAGATTGACAACTCAAAAGACAACAACATAAAGACATTAGCCACCAGAAACGGCAACACGGACACACTGCAACAAAAAAGTCGAAGCAACACTAAATGACGAGTAGGTGGCCCCTGCATTTTTCAGCCCGAAAGACATCGTTGTGTAGTAGAAGACGCCAAAGGGCATGATGAAGGTTGTTTTCTCCTGGTCTTCCTCCTTCATTCGAATCTGGTGGTAGCCTGAGTAGGCATCGAGGAAATAGAGGTGCTCACATCCCGTGGTGGAGTTGATTATCTGGTCGATCTGCGGCAACGGGAAGCGATCCTTTGGGCAATGTTTGTTCAGGGAGGTGAAGTCCACGCACATCCGTAGGATATCCGTGTCCTTTTTAGGAACCAGAATGGGGTTTGCTACCTAGGTGCTTTCCTTAATCTCGCGTATAAAGTTAGCGTCGAGGCGTCTATTGAATTCCATACCGACCGCTTTTCCCTTGGTTCAGATAGTCGACGTATTGTCTGTTTCACTGGTCTTGCTTCAGGATTCACATTGAGTGAGTGCTCGGCGAATTCCCTGGGAACTCCTGGCATGTCCGCTGGACACCAGGCGAATATTTCCCAGCGCTCACGGAGGAATTCGACGAGCACGAGTTCCTATGTGTGACTCAAGTTGTTGGCGACGAGGGCCGTCTTGGTCGGGTCCGTTGGGTGGACCTGGACCGCCTTGGTGTGGATCAATGTGTCAAAGGATTGATCAGGTGAACTTGGCTTACTCAGAGGAGGTAGGCTATTGTTTGTCGACTCCTTCAACCTCGTCAGTTCCACCTACATGCCGAAAGACTGGGAGATTCTGTTGAATTCCCTATCACAGCTGTCGGACCTCTCGAAGCTTCCGTTGACTATGATAATGCCGTTGGGCCCTGGCATCCTCATCTGCAGGTAGGCGTAGTGTGGCACCGCCATGAACCTCGCGAACACAACACGTTCGAGGATGTATTAATATTGCGAGGGACTTCGGATTCGATGCGCTCTCGCCAGAAGTTTGCTGGCATTCCAAAGATGACATCCAAGCCGATCTTGCCTAGGGGGTATACGCCTTTCCCTGGGACGATGCCGTGGAATGTTGTGTCTGAGGTTCCCAGGCATGACAGGGCGATTCGCATGGCGCGCAAGGTGCTTGCGAACATGAGGTTGATGCCGCTACCACTGTCCATGAAGACGTGACTCATCTTGAAGCCTCCGATTTGCACCTCGAGCACCAGGTGATAGTGACCTGGACGGGGTACTTGACGCATATGGTCGTGCTTGTGAAAGGTAATGCAGTACTCGCTCCCACCGAGGTACTCAGTGGTGGAGGGTGGCGAGTTCATCGCCATATTAACTTGGCGAGTGATTGATTTTTGCACCTGATTTGATGGGCGTCCTTTTTGGATCATTCCCATGTTTCCTAGTGCCCATGGGTATGGTTCGCCTCCATTGTTTTGGACTGGCGCAACTGCAGGAGGTGGTGGTGGCGCTCCATGAGCCACAACACCTAGGGCAGCTCCATAGGCTTGGTTTATCGTGTCGCGATTCATCTGGGCTAGGCCTTCATGGAGCCTGAGGAACTCACGGCAGTCCTTTAGAAGGTGGCTGGATTTTTTCTTGCTGTCATGCTTGTCGATGTAGAAGTGTATGTTGCACGGTCCAGACAGTTTGTCCTAGATAGATGTTCCAGGTGCCTCATCGCGACTGTGACGTTGCCACACTTGCGTGGTTTTCCCGCTATCACGGTATCCACCATTGCGGTATCCGCTGTTGTGGTTGTTGTCGTCGCATTTGTCGGTGTAGCTAGCCGTGACCATGTTGACTTCCTCACGGTCCTTGTAACCGCACATCCGGCGTTTTCCTCGACGATCACGTCTGCGACCGAGGTCGTCATCATCATCTAAGTGGACACGGATTTTCACCGAGTCCTCTCCATCGGCCCACCTATTCGCGATCTCCATCAGGTGGTCAATTGTTTTGGGCTTTGAGCGGCCCAGCTCCTCTCTATGCTCTCTGTGGCGTACACCGCCATTGAACGCGTCGATTGCACGGTCCTTAGAGATGTCTTATGCAGAGTTTTTGATGATGGACCATCTCTGGATGTATGAGCGCAGCGACTTACCTGTCTTTTGGTAGCAGCCTCTTAATTCTTCGATTGATGTAGGTCTTTTGTAAGTGCCCTTGAAGTTTCGCATGAAGCATTAAACTAGCTCATCCCAGCTATGAATCGATCCATGTGGGAGGTTGTTGAGCCACGCATGAGCGGCACCTTCCAGCTGTAGCTAGAGGCATTGCATTGCCGTGCTCACGGTTCCACCGTGGACGGAGGAAATGTGATCCTCCAGCCAGATCTTCGGGTCTTGGAGGCCATCGAATTTCGGGTTCTTCGATGGGAGTTTGAACCCTTTTGGCATTAGATTTTGTTGAATGGGTCTGCTAAAGCAGCTGGCTCCGCAGAGCTCTATCCCGTCATCCTCCGAGTCAGTCGAACGGGCACACCTCGTGCGCATCTTGTCAACTTTGTGCTGCATGATGTCATCACGTGCATCGTAGTTGTAGTCATGCCGTCATGAGCGGCATCGTCGTGACAAGTCATGACTATCGTTGCTAGAGGAGGGGGAATAGTAGCGCTTGACCAGAGCCTTGCTTTTCTTTGGCTCTGATGTTTGATCTTTGATGAGGGAAGCTTCGACTAGTCCCAGGCCATCGATCATAGATCGGTGCATGGTGGACCATGGGTCCCCAACTGGCGGCTGATTGTTGAGCAGGTACATAGTGTCTATCGTCACCGCTGCATACGGTGTTTTGGGGAGCACATTGCCCCGTGTGTCCACTGTCATGGATGAGAAGTCGAGCACTCGAGTGGCTTCTGCTCGCTCCTTCTCGGTGAGGTGAGCGAGTCGAGAACGTCACTTGGCGGCTGTATGATCATTGCCTTTGGAGGAGGATCCTCCGATGGAAGAGAGCTGAGCCCGACGGAGGCTCGACTCATTCGCCGCCTTCCTGCGCTCGTCGAGCTAGGCGATTACTTGTTGCTGGCGCTTGAATTCTTCCTTGAGAATCCAGAGATAACTGATACCTTCGATCCGGATTACGGATGTAGTATAGCTCTTTTCCCTAGTAGACCTAGGTTATCGAATCCACGGGAAGCGAATGCATAGTTTAGTTACATTAACGGACCTTCGGGAGTTTTAGAATTCGTTTTGTGTTTTTACCGGACCAGTAGCTTGCGTCTTTTTGTTGTTGTCGTTGATGGAGAGAGAGGGCATAGGGCGTACGGTTTCACCTATAGCAGTGCAAAAACATCTGATGGAAATAAAAGATAGAAATAAGTATGCGTGTACTTGTTAGAGCAAGATAGATTATATGTGGGAAGTGCATCCATAATTGCTATTGCCTCCACAACAGCTTATAGCAATAACCTACTAGTCTCATCCATAGAAGAAAGAGAACTAATGATATGCATTGTGATGTCACCATTAATCCCAAGCAAATCCCTCACATAAAGCCGTACTACCCCTTCTGTCACTGGGGTTCCCAACCTGCAGATCAGTCATCACTCATACTCCCTATACCTGGCTCAACCCTCGGGGTCTTTGGTACCTCACAAGTCCTTGGATTGAGGCAAGAGAGGATACAATAATCATCATGTCATACAAACTAATACACGATCCCATCTATGATAAATCACATGCAGAATTTCTACATGGCTAGGCCGAAGCCTTTAGCCCAAGGAGAATTACTCACACATAGAGATGAGATCAACAATCACAAACATTGTAATGAAAATCATAAGGTTGATAGCAATAGTCTTACAGTGTAGCCAATCGGAGAAGAGGTCTACTATTACAAGTGGTGGAAGATGGCTATGGATATGGAGAAGGGTTTGGAGATCTGAGGCAGCTTTTCGGCAAAGTCTGGCTTCTTCAGGGCGAGCGAGTGTTGTTTTCCCGTCGCCTGAGGCTTCTTTATATAGGGGTCCCTTCACAAAAGTTGTTCTGTTTGACCTAATGGTGGCGGTGCCAACTATACGACCGGAGCTATACGGTTGGAATTTTTGCTCCGGCCATATAGTTGGTCGTTACGGTGTCTGCCTCCGTTGGACGGCTCCTGGTTTCTTTTGGTTGTTGGAAATCTTGTATCTTTGACTTTAATGTAGTGATTCCCTCCTTTAAATGACATGATATGTGCAGGAAAAATACAAGAACAAAGTATTGCATACCCCTCTGAATATTAGCATTAGTGGCAGGGTTTAGAGAGATATTTCATCAAAAATATGATTAATATCTAGTTTAAATGTGGACGTAGATGGCTATATTTTAGAGCCATCAATAACCCATCAGCATGTCTTGCGATGAGTTGGGTTGTAGGGGATTGCCCCGTAAGGCCTCCCTGCAGCGAGCCCACTCAGTGTCGTTAAGCTTGATCAGCACGCGCTCACGGGTTTGCTCATTCGCTGAGAGGTTTGGCTACTCTTCTGTGGTGGGTCCTTATGGCCCGTTGTTAGTGGGGGCGCCATTGGAGGGGACACCGTTTGTGACTGGGATACCGCTGCCAGTGTCGGTGTTATCCCGAGTGCCGCCGTTGTTGCCCATGTTGATGACAACGCACATGTAATGGCTGGGGAAGCTGTTGCTCCCACAACTTTCAGATCCAGAGCCATAGGCTCCATCTTCTATTGCCAGATCGCCTAGATCGGACTCGCGACTGCTGTCGATGGCCATATTCCCGACTTATGTTGAGGCATTGAGTTCACTCATGGTACCGATTGGCGGTGGAAAACATGATGTTGGAGCAATCGCGGGAACCTTCGGCTGGTCAGGGAGACGAAGTGTGCTTAGCCGACCAACTTGGAAGCGTAAGCTCCCGATCGCCAGGCCGATTCCATCGCCCACGGACTCGAAATCCGGGCGAGTGGCTGGCGTGTGGACGGTGAAGTCGAAGGCACCGAAGAGGAGGAGAGTCTCTGCTGCTGCAGAGTCATAGATCGTGGTTGATGGGGATGAGGAAGCCGCAACATCAGCACTCCTAATTCCCATAGACGGCTCCAATTGACGAGGGGTTAACTCATCAATGCCCATCGCAGATGGACTTAGGTTCGAGGAAGTGGGGAGCGTTGGAGGCATCGATCGGCTAGCAAACAAGAACACAGGGGACGCAAGGTATACCCAGGTTCAGGCCTAGTAGAGGACCCTACTCCTGCTTGTCTTCTCTTGGAATTATCGAGGAGTCGAAAGTTACAGGGGGTGCACAGAAGCAATGTGGCGATGGTGTGGAAACTGGGGTTGTGGATTGTCCTCCTCGCTGCCCCCTCCTAGCCTTTATATAGATAGGCTAGGTCTCGGGATAGCAGGCCAAGTTTGTTACATATTAGGGTTTTCCCTTTAAACTTCTATCTCGAGTCTGCCATGTGCCGCAAGCAGTCAGAGTCTCCTTGGTCACCCGAATCTTGACTGGGCCTTAGCAACGTCGTGGGCTTCTCCTATGCTGGACCGTATATGCCAAGATCTAGTACCTATAAGGTATTCCCATGTCACTAACATTGCAATTGCTCACTGATTTGGTCCACCCCGCGAAGAAGATAGGCTTCCCGCTCCAAATCATTCTCTGCCTTCAACTTCCAGACATCGGCAACACCACGGATGACTGGAGCCTCTTGCTCTAATTGTTTCACATGGTCACGCAGTCGAGACAATAGAGACTGTGCCACAGGTTCGCTAGGGGAGGAAATCGGCAGAAGGCATATCATGTGATTCACTCAAAGGACCCTAACCAAGAAGAAGATCGGAACCATAAGGGACATTGTGCACAAAAAGTTGAATGATGCAAGAACAAAAATAATTTATACATCAATAATTGGCATCCAAGTTCATAGAGGGGAACCCCCACAAAAGCGGTCACAAGACAAGGCTAAAACGCTTCAAGCAGCTACAAAAGGAAGCGACGAAGACGGCTACGCCTACACTTCAGCACTCGCGGGCTTCTTCGACTCCGCGGCAGCCTCTGACACCATGGCCTTTGCTGTGGTGGCCTCTGACGCTGACGCCTTCGCGGCAGTGGCCCCTGATGCCATGGCCTTCGCCGCCTTCAGACGCTTCCACCCCTCCGAGTACCTTGCCAATGTCTCTAAGAGCCAAGGCCCATATTTTTGATAGTGAGTGGCAAAGGGAGCGAAAACTACCTCCTAGCCATCTACATTCACCGGCATCTTCAAGGAGACGTTGCTGGCATTCAGGTCGACAACATGTTCCTGCACTATTGCCAGCCCTAGGGAAACACCAAGCCCTTTCTATGCATTCTTGAAACCTATAGGGACTCCTTCCACAAAGGATTCGATCAGGCATCTGGGTCTTCAATAAGTTCGTCCTTGGGGACCATCTCCTCTCAAAGACGCCCAAGAACACCCTTGGTCTTTGTGAGAGTCCAGGATGGAGATGTTACGCTCTTCAACTACAGCCACGACATCGACCAATGCATCCTCGCGAGCAAGAGCCTAGGGGTCGAAACTCACCCCAGAAGCGTCTGAAGTAGATCCACATAAAACCATCAGAAGCTAAACAAGTGAAGAGAGAAAAGTTTCAGTGGGACAAAAAATGCAACAACAACATACATGAAAGCACTTTCGTGATGGAAAGAAGCTGTTCCGCAAACTAATTTTCTCTATTAGCGGCAACGACCATCAGCTCCTCTTCACGATGCTTTGACTCCTTGTGGCGCCCCGCTAAAACCACTACTAGAAAATCGTAGTGTTTTTGTGCATTGCATCATCATGACCGCATGCTCATGTCATCATGCCACATTGCATTTGAGCATCGTCATGTCATCATGCATGGTTTTATCAAAAACTATTTTCGAAAAGCCTAGTTTTGTTTTCTAAATATTCCCCATCTTAATTTCAAATCAAAACTCTGGGCTTTTCCGGGTCTTTTATTTTTGTCTAAAAACGGATTACAAAAGGTTTTTCAAAATAAATCAAAGTTTAATTTATTTTGTTAGGAGGCAGCCAGCCAGGCCCAATAGCCCAGCCGGCCACCTCCAGTTAAACCCTAATCTACCTAAGCTAACCAACCAAACACCCCCACCTATTCTCTACCCCAGCCGCCACCTGGTCTCTCCCTCCCAGCCGCCACCTCACCCTGGCCACTCCCTGTTCACCACCTCATCCCCTAGCCCCACTCCCCTCCACCTGCTCACCACACACGCACACCACGGCGCCAGCCACACACTCACCCAGACCTACACACTCGGCCCCTGCACGCACACACACACACACGCACGCGACACGGCCACGTCGCCCTCCCCAGGGCACGCACGCCCCCACGCGACCCCCGCTACCTGCCGCACGCAGCTCCCCATCCCGCGCTCACCCAGTCCCGCTCCCTCGCCTACAGCTGGGCCAACTCCCAGCGTGGCCTCTCCCGCCCGCGCGCTGGCCCCACCCCGCAGACCGTGTCCTCTCTCTTGCACAGGCCGCTCCCCACCAACCCCACCATCGCGTCTCCCTCGCTCGCGTCCATCCCGCATCGCCGCCGCGATCTCCTCCTCTTCTCCCCACCCGTGCCCCGTCTCCTCTCTACCTTCCTTGTTCCATCACGCCGCCTCCCCTCGACCCCCATCCTCGCCTCCTCGTCTATCCCCACCGCCGCCTCCCCGGAGCCCGCCAGGAGCTCCGCCGCCTTGGTCCTCGTCCGCCTGGCCGGTGACCTCGCCCCTCCCCTTCACCGGACCACATGGCGCCGCCGTCGGAGCCTCGCTCCTCCGTTGCCGCCAGCCCCACGGCTCCGCTTCCTCCCTACCAAATTGCTCCACCGCCCTCTCCGTTCAACACCGTCGCGTCACCCCTCCTGCCGAGCCCTCCGACCTCCTGCCAGCGTCTCGACGCCCTCCCTGGGCCTCCAGCCCCGCTCCTCATCGCGAGGACGCAACACCGATGCCTCCTCCCGCGAGCACGGCTCGGTTCCATGAAGCACCGCCACCAGGTCCTTCCCCATCGCGCGCCTGCGTCGCCGACCTCCTCGCCGGGTGATCCCCTCCGCCCCGCATCGAGCCCTGCTCACTCGGCCTCCCCAACGTTTTCCTCTGCTCGGCTCATCGCCAATGCAGGTCCTCAGCAACTGCATGGTTTTGGTGTACCTCGATGGTGTTGTATGTCCTGTCTTGGTGCTGTGGTAGCTTGTTGGCCACTCACGCCGATCCGTTTGACCCAAGCGCTCTATGTGGATATTCTCGGTTTCACCTCACCAACCTAGGATACGATGGCATCGAGGAGTACTGTCATGGTGGATCGACTACCATCGATATGGAGCCCGAAGACCGATCCAGAACGCCGAGAACCGCTCCCAGACCCGAAGACGCTGAGTACACCGCACGCCAAGGCCTTCTTCCCGGATACCTCGACAATATCTCCTTCCCGGAACATCAAGATCTTCCGGCGCCGAGACCCAGGACCGACACTGTCACCCGAGGACTATGACAAGATCATCCCAACCCGCCAAGTTCGCCACCCGGACACCATGCGACAAGATCTGCTTCGCAGGCACCGAGCGTCAAGATCGCCTTCACGGAAAACCGCAAGACCTCCTTCTCGGATCTGAAGGCAAAACCTTCAAGGTCCGAAGACCACACCCTGGCGCGCCAAGTTCTTCGACCTCCAAAGACCGATCCCGTCGAACCCTGACCCCTGAGACCGAACCCGAAACCCCGGAATCCAAGATCTCCCGAACCCAGATGTGTGAACCTTTTCCCGAGCCCCTATTTTATAAATGCTATATATAAAACTTGTTTCATATTAATTGTTCATCTCGCATGCATATCATGTGGGTTGGGGGCATTATGCTGATTCACCTCATAATTAAATATGGAGTCAATATGTGGGATACTTTTGTCTTATTCTGGACTCCATTTAAATTGCGTAGCGAACCGATGCCATGTTTTGCCCTGTTAAGACAACATTTAAATTGCGGGGTATCTAAACAATTTGAACCGTTTAATTAATTGTCGGGGCCCTGGTTCCGCTTAATACTGCCATTGCACCGCATCTGCATCACATCATAATCATGTCGGATCTTCTGCCGTAGTATTAAATATTGCATTCGGTGTTCCTTCTAGTGTTTGCTTCTTCGTGGACTATGCCGATGAGTTGATGCGAGTGTCAACAAGTACTCCGGATATGATCCTTCGGCAGTGTTTCCCAGGCGAGCATCTCTCCCCCTTCTACCTATTTTGCATTTATAGTCTTTATTTCCTCCTGTTGATCTATTGCTATCCGTGTCACGATGCTTTAGTTTCCGTACACCAGTTATATCCCGTGCAGCCTCTATATTGCCTTGGACACCTCCTATTACCTGTGTTGGTAGATAGCTGGCCTTGCGAGTCGTAGTTGCTTGCTCAGGTGCGATCTCGTGTTGTCAAGTACCACAGTTGTTGGAATGCTGGCAGATGTTTGTGGTGGAGATGCTCATGACTTTAAATACAACTATTAAATTGCTGGGATAACTAATGAAAGAGGCACCGGTGGGCAATATAGGCTATTTGGTTTTTATGTCCACTTGTGTCCCGTAGGCCCCAAGTACTTGATACCTGTTCCTTGATTTGTCGCACTATCCACATCCAGCAGGTCTTATGGACCCCCCTGAGCCAGAGCTTGATTCATTTCTATTTCTTGGGGCCACAAACTAGTTTGGGGTTTTATTACTATCATGTACTTATGCCATGCTTTACTGCTTTATTTACGATTGTGCGTGGAGCACCTGTACTATTTAGGATCATGACACGTTTTCGCTCTATCGACAAGCCCAGTCACACTTTCGGGTTCCCAGTCGTTTATCGCCGTCCACACAAACCCTGGGTCCGTTTCGGAGCCGGCCAACTTCGTTGCAGGTAGCTTAGTGGGGTGGCCCCCTGAAATATTTTATGAATCCTGTGATCGCTTTGTCGTGAAAGCCTTGTTGAGTTTTGAGTTGGTTTTTCCGAGGTTGATCAAGTGTGTGTTGCTATTTGTGCACCCCTGCAGGGTAAAACTTCTGAAAGCCGTGTCCGCAGTTATGGACGACTTGGAAAATAGTATCTCGATCATAGACAAGCATAACTAAAGTAGTGCTATAAATTAGACTTAATATATCTGACTAGTAATCAGCTTCACTATAACAGAATGGATATTAAAAATGCCAACCACTGGTGGACCTGGGTTGTTTTGTTATATCTGCCTAGTAAGTATTGCAACTCTAATGGAATGTGATAAAACTGCCAACAAATGTTGGGTTTTGGGATTCCTCAGGACAATTATATTTGACTAGTAAATGTTCCAACTACAATGGAATGGTAATTAAAATTGCCACTACCTATGCTTCAGGATGACTCATGCTATCTATATCTGATTAGTAAGTGTTGCAAGTATAACGGAATGAGTAAAATTGCCAACTATGTGAGTTCCTCGGTCCAACTTCCTCGTTTGGTCTCAAGGGGGAAATACCAGGATGGGTTTGTTTGGTGTTAGCTTCAGGTTGGATCCGAATAGGTCTTTCTTATCCCTCTCTGATAACCGCTAGTTATATTGAGTCTCTATAGGTTGTTAGTGCCGTTGTGCTACCGCTTCAGCCCACCATACCTATGTAGGCGAGAGCCGCCGAATTCTAGCCTCGCCGTGTACTGGCCTTAGTACTGACGCTCCTCTTTTTCCTTTGCCCTTTGTCGGCACCCCTTTTGTTTTAGCAGGTTTGAGATCGACGTCGTTAGCAGGGTTACCCTTCCGGCTTGGCCTGGGCAGGGTTATGGATGCCATTGATTATTCTTCAGGGCTCTTAGCCCCATTTGCATCTTATCCGTACTCGGATGTTGTATCGTTTTCAAGGTGATTTGGATCTTTGTACTGTATATCTGTATTCTTGACTCCTCGAGTCGTGCTATATATATCTGTTCTGTGGGTCCCATCGAGGACTGTTGTGTAATGGTATTACTTCGTTTTCCACCCGCACGAAAGTGCCTGGTGGGCGTCCTTGAAACATTTCTATCCGGGTTTGGCGGGAAGCGCTAAAACTTGCATAGGGCCGATTTGAGGGTGTTACAAAGTGGTATCAGAGCTCAGCAGTTGCGATACCCCACTGGTCCAGCCTGTAGGATAACCTAGCTAACGATCGAAGTAGAGTGTCAAAACTATTTTGCAAAATCGGTTGGATAGATCTGATTAGGTCTGCTTTTACGCCTTGCCCTCTGCTATTCTCCTCTTACCTCTGCGTGTTTTGGATCAGTTCTCTTCCCTTCTTCTAGTCCAGGATTTCTCGTGGTTGGGTTTCCATCGTACCTTCAGGGTTTCGCTTCCTTCTTTGGTAACGGTGCTTCTACATCCGGTCTTCGTGCTATCCGAGGAATCCTTCATCTGTTGGACTTCACCTTGTTCCTTCTCGTGCCTTCCGGTGTTTTCCGACATGACGACATCATCTACGCCAGATCCGATGCAGAGTCTGTATCACCCGTTGTTCCGAACCTCGCTTGTCGAGATCTTCAGTCTGATTCCGAGAGTTGGTTGCATAATTCTCCTATTCGTGTGCAGAGTAATGGTTTGGGTGCGCGATGGACTGATCACCATCCAACTACTCTTATCATTCACTCTCGTACATTGAATCGGTGGATCCAGCAATTTTACTCCGTCCACGGAAGTTAGAGGTGGCTTTATATGTCGATGCCTTTACCTTCGTCCTTTGTTACTGGAGTGTTCTCTCAATGATCACGGACAACGACCTCTTGTTAGTGGTGTCACGAGGATCTACACGAAGAGAGAAGATTCAGATCGCTGACCTTCTTCCCGGTACCATGAGGCGGATCTCGAGGGCGAGATCCCTTGTTAGTGGTGTCGAATTGTGGCGCCCCGCTAAAACCACTACTAGAAACTCGCGGTGTTTTTGTGCATTGCATCATCATGACTGCATGCTCATGTCATCATGCCACATTGCATTTGAGCATCGTCATGTCATCATGCATGGTTTTGTCAAAAACTTTTTTCGAAAAGCCTAGTTTTGTTTTCTAAATATTCCCCGTCTTAATTTCAACTCAAAACTCCAGGCTTTTCTAGGTCTTTTATTTTTGTCTAAAAACGGATTACAAAAGGTTTTTCAAAATAAATAAAAGTTTAATTTATTTTGTTAGGAGGCAGCCAGCCAGGCCCAACAGCCCAGCCGGCCACCTCCAGTTAAACCCTAATCTACCTAAGCTAACCAACCAAACACCCCCACCTATTCTCTACCCCAGCCGCCACCTAGTCTCTCCCTCCTAGCCGCCACCTCACCCTGACCACTCCCTATTCGCCACCTCATCCCCTGGCCCCACTCCCCTCCACCTGCTCACCCCACACGCACACCACGGCGCCATCCACACACTCACCCAGACCTACACACCCGGCCCCTGCACGCACACACACACGCACGCGACACGGCCATGTCGCCCTCCCTTGGACACGCACGCCCCCACGCGACCCCCGCCACCTGCCGCACACAGCTCCCCATCCCGCGCTCACCCAGTCCTGCTCCCTCGCCTACAGCTGGGCCCACTCCTAGCCTGGCCTCTCCCGCCCGTGCGCTGGCCCCACCCCGCAGACCGCGTCCTCTCTCTCGCACAGGCCGCTCCCCACCAACCCCACCATTGCGTCTCCCTCGCTCGCGTCCATCCCGCATCGCCGCCGCCATCTCGTCCTCTTCTCCCCACCCGTGCCTGTCTCCTCTCTACCTGCCTCGTTCTAGCGTGCTGCCTCCCCTCGACCCCCATCCTCGCCTCCTCGTCTAACCCCACCCCCGCCTCCTCGGAGCCCGCCAGGAGCTCCGCCGCCTTGGTCCTCGTCCGCCCGGCCGGTGACCTCGCCCCTCCCCTTCACCGGACCACATGGCGCCGCCGCCGGGAGCCTCGCTCCTCCATCGCCGCCAGCCCTGCGGCTCCGCTTCCTCCCTACCGCCCTCTCTGGTCAACGTCATGGCGTCACCCCTCCCGCCGAGCCCTCCGACCTCCTGCCAGCGTTTCGACGCCCTCCCTGGGCCTCAAGCCCTGCTCCTCGTCGCGAGCACGCAACACCGATGCCTCCTCCCGCGAGCACGGCTCGGATCCATGAAGCACCGCCACCAGGTCCTTCCCCATCATGCGCCTGCGTCGCCGACCTCCTCGTCACGTGATCCCCTCCGCCCCGCATCGAGCCCTGCTCACTCGGCCTCCCCAACATTTTCCTCTGCTCGGCTCGTCGCCGCTGCAGGTCCTCAGCGACTGCACGGTTTTGGTGTACCCCGATGGTGTTGTATGTCCTGTCTTGGTGCTGTGGTAGCTTGTTGGCCACTCACGCCGATCCGTTTGACCCAAGCGCTCTATGTGGATATTCTCGGCTTCACCTCACCAACCTAGGATACGATGGCATCGAGGAGTACTATCGCGGTGGATCGACTACCATCGACATGGAGCCCGACGACCGATCCGAAACGCCGAGAACCACTCCCGGACCCGAAGACGCCGAGTACGCCGCACGCCAAGGCCTTCTTCCCGGAAACCTCGACAAGATCTCCTTCCCAGAACATCAAGATCTTCCGGCGCCAAGACCCAGGACCGACACCGTCACCCGAGGACTACGACAAGATCGTCCCAACCCGCCAAGTTCGCCACCCAGACACCGTGCGACAAGATCTGCTTCGCGGGCACCGAGCGTCAAGATCGCCTTCACGGAAAACCGCAAGACCTCCTTCCCGGATCCGAAGGCAAAACCTTCAAGGTCCGAAGACCGCACCCTGGCGTGCCAAGTTCTTCGACCTCCGAAGACCGATCCCGTCGAACCCTGAACCCTGAGACCGAACCCGAAACCATGGAATCCAAGATCTCCCGAACCTAGATGTGTGAACCTTTTCCCGAGCCCCTATTTTATAAATGCTATATATAAAACTTGTTGCATATTAATTGTTCATCTCGCATGCATATCATGTGGGTTGGGGGCATTATGCCGATTCACCTCATAATTAAATATGGAGTCAATATGTGGGATACTTTTGTCTTATTCCGGACTCCATTTAAATTGCGTAGTGAACCGATGCCATGTTTTGCCCTGTTAAGACAACATTTAAATTGCGTGGTATGTAAACAACTTGAACCGTTTAATTAATTGTCGGGGCCCCGGTTCCGCTTAATACTGCCATTGCACTGCATCTGCATCACATCATAATCATGCCAGATCTTCTACCATAGTATTAAATATTGCATCCGGTGTTTCTTCTAGTGTTTGCTTCTTCACGGACTAGGCCGATGAGTTGATGCGAGTGTCGACAAGTTCTCCGGATATGATCCTTCGGCAGTGTTTCCTAGGCGAGCATCTCTCCCCCTTTACCTATTTTGCATTTGTAGTCTTTATTTCCTCCTGCTGATCTATTGCTATCAGTGTCGCGATGCTTTAGTTTCCATACACCAGTTATATCCCGTGCATCCTCTATATTGCCTTGGACACCTCCTATTACCTGTGTTGGTAGATAGCTGGCCTTGCGAGTCGTAGTTGCTTGCTCAGGTGCGATCTCGTGTTGTTAAGTACCACAGTTGTTGGAATGCTGGCAGATGTTTGTGGTGGATATTCTCATGACTTTAAATACAACTATTAAATTGCTGGGACAACTAATGAAAGAGGCACCGGTGGGCAATATATGCTATTTGCTTTTTATGTCCACTTGTGTCCCGTAGGCCCCGGGTACTTGATACATGTTCCATGATTTTTCGCACTATCCACATCCGGGAGGCCTTATGGACCCCCCTGAGCCAGAGCTTGATTCATTTCTATTTCTTGGGGCCACAAACTAGTTTGGGGTTTTATTACTATCATGTACTTATGCCATGCTTTACTGCTTTATTTACGATTGTGCGTGGAGCACCTGTACTGTTTAGGATCGTGACACGTTTTCGCTGTATCGACAAGCCCAGTCACACTTTCGAGTTCCCAGTCGTTTACCGCCGTCCACACAAACCCTGGGTCCATTCCGGAGCCGGCCAACTTCGTTGCGGGTATCTTAGTGGGGTGGCCCCCTGAAATATTTTACGAATCCTGTGATCGCTTTGTCGTGAAAGCCTCGTTGGGTTTTGAGTTGGTTTTTCTGAGGTTGATCGAGTGTGTGTTGCTATTTGTGCACCCCTACAGGGTAAAACTTTCTGAAAGCCGTGTCCACGGTTATGGACGACTTGGAGCACAGTATCTCGATCATAGACAAGCATAACTAAAGTAGTGCTATAAATTTGACTTAATATATCTGACTAGTAATCAGCTTCACTATAACGGAATGGATATTAACCTGGATTGTTTTGTTATATCTGCCTAGTAAGTGCCAACAAATGCTGGGTTTTGGGATTCCTCAGGACAATTATATCTGATTAGTAAATGTTCCAACTACAACGGAATGGTAATTAAAATTGCCACTACCTATGCTTCAGGATGACTCATGCTATCTATATCTGATTAGTAAGTGCTGCAAGTATAACGGAATGAGTAAAATTTCCAACTGTGTGAGTTCCTCGGTCCGACTTCCTCATTTGGTCTCGAGGGGGAAATACCAGGATGTGTTTGTTTGGTGTTAGCTTCAGGTTGGATCCGAATAGGTCTTTCTTATCCCTCTCTGATAACCGCCAGTTGTATCGAGTCTCTATAGGTTGTTAGTGCCGCTGCGCTACCGCTTCAGCCCACCATACCTATGTAGGCGAGAGCCGCCGAATTCTAGCCTCGCCGTGTACTGGCCTCAGTACTGACGCTCCTCTTTTTCCTTTGCCCTTTGTCGGCACCCCTTTTATTTTAGCAGGTTTGAGATCGACATCGTTAGTGGGGTTACCCTTCCGGCTTGGCCTGGGTAGGGTTATGGACGCCATTGATTATTCTTCAGGGCTCTTAGCCCCATTTGCATCTTATCCGTACTCGGATGTTGTATCGTTTTCAAGGTGATTTGGATCTTTGTACTGTATATCTGTATTCTTGACTCCTGGAGTCGTGCAGTATATATATATCTGTTATGTGGGTCCCATCGAGGATTGTTGTGTAATGGTATTACTTTGTTTTCCACCCGCATGAAAGTGCCTGGTGGGCGTCCTTGAATCGTTTCTATGCGGGTTTGGCGGGAAGCGCTAAAACTTGCATAGGGCCGATTTGAGGGTGTTACACTCCTGCTTGAGGCGGTCGTAGGCCACGAGTGCCTCATCTCGCTTGGTCTCCGCCGCGCTGAGTCCCTTTTCGAGGGAGTTCACCTGACGGAGCAAGTCATTGTTATCCTCTGCAAAACAAGGAGACTATATCAAAACCAATCAAAACAAATATGCAGCAGCACAACACAAATCGACAAACTTACTTTGCAGTTGGTGGTTGTCAATATCAAGCCGGCCGTGCTGTCGTGCCAGGTCAATGATCTGTTCGCCAAGGCGAATAGAATCCTGAAGAATGGGCTTTGGAAGAAGGACAGATATCATGACTCGTTTTGACTCCAAGCACTTACTCTTCGAGTAACCAAGGTTTGCAAATACTTACTTGTCCAACCAAATACTCGGAAGTTTCCTTCTGAGTTGACGTCCAAGCAAGAACCAGGTGCTCCCCCGCGTTGGGAGAACTCGAGAAATTTGCGCCGGAGTTGGCTGCTATCTTTGGGGAAGGCACAGGCTCTGCCACACCCTTGTTCTTGGAGTCTAGGACTCCCGCCTCCTCTAGGAGATCGCAATCATCAGACAACGATGAGGCGGCCACGCTTCAGAAAAGCATAAGCCGTGTCACCATCAACGCAAGCCGCATGACACAAATTTTCAGATAGAAGCAAATATAGAAGACTCACCCATCGAAGTTGTCAAGGTCGAAGGAATCATCCAACTCCTCTTTCTACTTCGTTGGCTTTTCTTTGGGAGCACTTGTGAATGGAGGAGCAACAGCATGCACGGGAACCGCCAGAATCGGATCCGCGCTATCAGGCCCAATAGAAGGATCCTCCGCCGTCTCCAGAGAAGAAGCATCCGAGTCCTTTCTTTGGGAGCACTTGTGAATGGCGCCCTCTCTGCACTCAGGGGCTCCCTGCTCCTCAACGACATGCATAGTAGAACCAGATTCATCTTCCTCCACATCCTCGGTGGGAATTACCCCTTCAGGCTGTGGCGGCAAAATAGTGTTCACTTACCGTTCCTACCAAAGCACAAGCTTACAATCACAAAATGCCCTGCGATCAAAAGAAGCACAATAGAAGAAGAAATGATGAAGTTACCTCAGGAGGGGTGCGACTCACGTGAAAAGACAGCACGACTGAATCTCCAGGGAGTTTGTCCTTGACGATGAACTTGGTCAGTGCCCTAAACCTTTTATCCACTTCGCCTAAGGAAAAATTCTCCTGGGAGACATGAGTGACATCGTCGGCGCCAGTCCAAAGATACATCGGGTTCGCCCTATCTTACAGTGTCTGCACCCGACGATGCATCCAATAGCGGATGAGGTCTGGGCCGTCAATATCCTTCCCTCGAATGAGCTGGAGATCATAGACGCGCTTGTACAAAACCTCGAATTCCTTGGCCTCGCCGGGCATCACCACATTTTCCCAAGACCTTCTTCTCTTCAATTCTGCTTTCAGATCAAAAGGAGAAAGTCCGCAAAGTCACCATTGGCCTTCTGATCACGGATGTAAAACCACTTCTCCCTCCATCCCTAGACGGACTCGGAGCTCTTGAGCGAGAAGTATTGGACGTTCGAGTCCATATGGATACTGCAGCCTCCAATGCCGTAGACCACAGATCTAGCACCCGATTGCCGCTTTAGCTTGAAGAGTTTTTTGAAAAGGCCGAAGTGTGGCTCGATTCCGAGCCAGCACTCGCAAAGGGTGATATAGCACGCGATGTGCAAAATAGAGTTTGGGGTCAACTGATGCATCTAGCCCATAAAAGCAGAGTAACCCTCGCACAAACTTGTGGAGAGTAAGAGAAATGCCCCGAAGGAGAAAAGTAAGGAACATAACCCGAAATCCAATAGGGGTATCGGGGATTACCTCCAGGCCAGGCATCTTGCAGTCTACTTCATTGGTAGGAAGAATACCATCATGACGGTGTTGTTGGAGCTCATGCTCCTTAATGGCGGTGCGCCACCACGAACCATTGGTGACGCACATTCCTGTGCCCTTCTTCTTCCCGGCTGCAGCAGTAGTGCCAGACCCGGTGGCGGCGGCACTCTTCTTCTTGGCCACAGCAGCGGCGGTAGCAAATCTAGGGGTGGTGGTGCCCTTCTTCTTCCCCATCTTCTAGTGGCAATGGGATCATAGGAAGTAGCTCAAAAAAGTCCTAAACCCGTCCAGCGCAGCAGCGGGGGCAAGGGCGATGGAGCGGCAGCGAGGAGCAGCGGCAACAAT
The DNA here is from genome assembly GCA_916181665.1 of Avena sativa. Lineage (NCBI taxonomy): Eukaryota > Viridiplantae > Streptophyta > Magnoliopsida > Poales > Poaceae > Avena > Avena sativa. Next base: position 204,365,069 of record OV702290.1, read on the forward strand.
GCGTAAGAAGGAAGAAGATAGATTGTGAAAATTTACCGCACATATTCCCTACTTAACCATAGGACAGATGTCATCCAACAGCTCAGAAAGACTTACCCAGACGAGAGGCGCAAATCAATGAAGACGTGTGGCGATGGAAATAGTGAACTGTCTCTGCACTTTCCCCACTACGCGCGAGAATCAAGGAGGCGTAGTTAAAGCAAAGATTATGTATGCCTGGTCAAATCCTAGTTAGAAATGGGGCCCCACCTTCGTCACGCCCCGTCAATGCTTCTTAAGCGGGCAAATGAGATCATATAATTGTCAGCACTAACATCATTTTCAATCCAGTAGGAGATCCATTTGACTACTTTAGTCCTTGCTTGACTCTACGAGTTGATCAAGCACTCGGGGGCTACTCTTAACAGGAGCACTGGCCATGCACATGAAGACTTCATGGGCACAACATTGCCTTCATCAGTTGAAGCCTCTCTTCAAATCAATGATTCGATTATGGACTCGGGGGCTACTCCCATAGGGAGCACTGAAAGCATATTCGGCTAACGAGGAGGCAGGCGTGACGTGACCTGCGCGCAGTGATAACTGACAATTACTGCGGCGGTTACTGTAGCATCCCAATTGTCTAACAATTGTAATGCTACTTGTTCTAGTAATATAATGGCTACTTCAAATATATAATTGTTGCATCATCATTATATCATGCTCATGTCATCATGCCTCCTTGCATTTGAGCATCATATAAAACCCTTTTGTTTTGGTTCTTCTCCCATATGCATTGTTAAATGTATTTGCCTCTTGATATTGTATTTGGTTCTTGATATATTGTTTAAATGCCCAAGTTGAGTTGGGGGCATATCTTTTATCAACCCCACCACCTTTCTTGTCATCACCCCATCATTCCACCATTCCACCATATATGAGCATTGCAATTTATTTTGGTTTTACCTCTAGCTCATGTGGGTTGGGATGGATCCAATTCTATTTCCACATGCTCTCATCTTAGCATCATGTTGTTTTCACATTATTGATATATGAGAGCCACATGGCCACCTCTGCATGCCTTGTGAGTGGAACCCTTTTTCCTAGCTTCCATATGGATTATTATGGATTTATGCTCATGTGGGAATATTTTTGGGACTAGTAATCATCTAGTGGAACATACACACTAGCATGTCTCATTTTATTTCAAACATGGCCATCTCCAACTACTCCACATGGGGCATCCTTTCATTTATTTTGCTTGGCTTTAGTCCACCTTTGGAAATGCAAATGAACAATGCCATGTTTAATATTCTTGTTTTCACAAGAATCATCATGGCAATAAATATTTCTGCATGGGCCATGCAAGAACCACCCTTTTTGCTTGTCATTTGGATTTTATTTGCATTTTGAGTGAATCCAAACCACACACATCTATCCATCTCTCTCTCTTTTCTTCACCTCCCTCTCCTTTTTCTCCACCATCCATGCATGATCTTGTGTATCCTATCTAAACCCTAAACCATCCTACCCTAACCCTCTCTCTAACCCTAAACCCTACCACCCTTTTCACCTACCCATCTAACCATACCCCCCTCTCCTAAACCCTAAAACCATACCCCATCTAACCTAAACCCTAAGTATACCCCTCTCTCTCGGCCTCTCTCTTCTCTCTATCTAGCTGGCCCCACCTAGCCACCCTCCCCCTGGTCGAGCTACCCTCTCCCTGCCCTAGCTACCAACCCCCAAACCCTAACCCGAGCCTAGCTCTAACCCCACCCGAGCCTCACCTCTCTCTCCCTAGCTCTCTCTCGCTGCCATGAGAACCCCACCACCCGAGCATGTCCTCTCTCCTCCCCTGCCTGCCTGGCCTCGCCCTGGCCCACCTGCATGCCCTCGCCCGACCCTGCCCGAGCACGTGAGGGTGGAGGAAGAAAAGGTGGCCGAGCCACCTTTATCTCCAACCACTCCCCCACGGCACCCTCTCCCTCCCTCTGCTTTATCTCCTGCCTCTCTGCCTCGCCCAGCTACCCCAGATCTACCCAGGACGCTCCCTTCTCTCCCTGCCGTCCCTCACCACCGTCTACCCCCCCCCCCCCCCAAACGCCGGTCACCGTCGGCCTCTACTCCGTCCCGACGATCCAGTCGCGCAGCGCGTCGGTGGAGTGCCCTGGTAGACCGAGGAGGCTCCCCTACGTCACCTTGTACATGGAGCCGAGAAGGAGGAGCACCCGAGCGTCGGTACCAGCGCGAGGCCGACGCGAAACCCTAGCCGGCCGTCCGTCTGCTTCGCCGGCGATCCACCGCGCCCCAAGCCGATCCGCCACCACCGACACCCCCTCGGTGAGATATCCAACCTCCCAGACAACCTCGTCGTTGCAGTCGTGGCCTGGTCGTGCCAGTCGTTCCGACAAACGCTCTGCGCGCGTCGGTGCCCGCGCTCGTGTTCCAGACCGTGGCGTCGCTTAGTTAGATATAGCCGCCCAGCTACCTCCTGACCGTAACACCCACCCCACCGTAGTGGTCTCCGCCGCCGGGCGCGAGCCCCAGGTCGCGGGATCGAGCCCCGTGCCGCGCGCGCTCCCGCTGTCAGTTTCGTCAGAGAGAGAGGAAGAGAAACAGTGCATCGCGTGGACATTTTGCGCTTAACCCCCTACACTTTTTGTTGCATCAACCCGCGCTCCCCCTTGGCCCACATGTCATCCCCCGTGTCTTTTTGCAAAAAGGATCCCGAAGTTCGTAAACCTTAACCCGCGATCCCCAGCTGGGCCACGTGGCTGGGCACGGTTCAACCACTGTCACGTGGACCCGCGTGTGCTCTGGCCCCACATGTCAGTCTCAGAGGCTAGGTAGCTTCGCGGTGGCAGAAGTGTTTCTGTGCGCTGAGCTGCCCAGTCAGCACATGACCCCACCTGTCACCGTCTCTGGCTAGAAGTGTCTGGGTAACAAAAGTATTTCATCTTATCTGTTTAAATTCAAATCTTTTCAAAATTAATTCAAATTCAAATTTAAATCTGTTTTTAAATATCTTTTAAAATACAAATCCAAATAATACAAATAATATATGTTTTCAAATCAGAAAAATATGAGGAATTCAAATATGCCATTCAAAATATATTTTAAACACTTTAAAATTCCAAGTTGATTAAAATTACAATAAATGCCCTTTTCCTTAATTAATTAATATCTTTTGTTTTATAACTCCAAATTTAACAAATAATATGTCTAAAATGATTAGCTCGACGAGACCTTTCTGTTTATGCAATCCTTTGTCTGTTTTGCAGCATGCATCATATAAATATAATGTGTACAGCAACTAATATGAGAATAAAATGGGCCCAAAATTCAATCAAATGATTTAATCTTGTACTTCACACCTCACCCATGCCATGCAAATTGTGCATCATTCATCATGGCATGATTGTTTGCTTGTCGCATTTATTCATATGCTTGCGCACTTTATTTATGTTGGCCCTTGCCTGTTTGGTTCTTCTTCGAATAGACGCTGAGCAGGGGATATATCAAGAGAACCAGGAGCACTACCCAGATCCTTCTCTCGCTTGAACTGAGCTGCCAGGCAAGCACTACCACATGCTTGCATACATATAGTACCTATTGCCTCTTTCTTATTCTTGCATCATTGAGTCGCGATTGCATTAAATTGAATCCCAAGTATTGCATAGCCTTTACTTTTAAACCCCACCGAAGCTTGTTCCTCCATCCCATGAGCCATTACTACAGGAGTTGTTTGAGCCATGCGAGTCGTAGAACAGCATGTGTAGGGTGTGTGAGTGTCTGATGGATAACGAGGTACCTAAACAACTTAACCTGAGTAGTAATGGGATAACTAATGAAAGTGGCATCGGTGAGCCATATCTGTTATTTGGTTTTTCAGGCTCACTTGTGTCCCGTAGGACCCCGAGTACTTGATTCCTGTTCCTTGAATATTCGCGCTATCCACATCCGGGAGGCTTATGAACCCCCTGAGCCAGAGCTTGATTCATTCTTATTTCTTGGGGCCACAAACTAGTTTGAGGTTTTATTTACTATCCTGTACTTATGCCATGCTTTACTTCTTTATTTAAATTGTGCGAGGTACTGCACACTGTACTGTTTAGGTCCGTGACCCGTTTTCACTTTATCGACAAGCCCAGTCACACTTTCGGGTTCCCAGTCGTTTACAGTCGGCCACACAAACCTTGAGTCCGTCTCGTAGCCGGCCAGCTTCGTTGCGGGTAGCTTAATGGGGTGGCCCCCTGAAATATTTCTGAATCCTGTAATTGCTTTGTCGTGACTGCCTCGTTGGGTTTTGATTTGGTTTTTCCGAGGCATATCGAGTGTGTGTTGCTATTTGTGCACCCCTGCAGGGTAAAACTTTCTGAAAGCCGTGTCCGCGGTTATGGATGACTTGGAGCACAGTTTCTCGATCATAGACAAGAATAACTAAAGTACCGCTTTTAACTTGACTAAGTATCTGACTAGTAAATAGTGCAACACTCATGGAATGGATAATAAAACTGCCAACGGATGGGGGTGTTGTTCGTCCGCTTCCTTGTCGGTAAGCGAGGAGGAGGATGGATCTGTGGATATTACCGTTTTAACTGTTATAACTGTTGTTATTAATTCACGGACATCCGTCTATCTCTGGTTAGGCGGATGGTTAGAGAGTATCAATAGAATTGCTAGGGTTTATCTTTTGCTGCAATTGCGTCACCCCAGGTTGTGTCCCCTTTAGAGGCATAAAGACTTGCTGAGTACCCCTAGGGTCTCACACGATAAATTATTGGTTCAGATAAACAGGTACACTGGCAAGATGGATACTGGGTGGAAGAGACGGACGATGTGGGCAACGATCATTCGGTGTAGAGATTCCGGGAACAGGGATCCGTGAGATCTGTGGGCGGGATCTGCTTATTTATGGGGCATCTTATGCCGATTTGCTTCTTATCCGTACTTGGATTTTGTCTTTCGCTTCCGCCTGATACTCTGATGTTTGATGTATGAGGAGATATCCTAAACTATTATATCTATCTAGGATATTTGGATCTTGCCGTATGGCGTTGCTATATTTCCTTTCTTTCTAGATGGAATGGCTCTGATGTACTGTTGTATGGTGGCTTGCATACATACTCATTTGTGTATGTAGTTGATCCCTTCGCCTACCGATTACGCCACCCGTTCTTGTCCCGATGTGTGGAAATGGTTGGGACGGCCGAAAGGTCTACCTGTGAGTGGCATTTGGGCCCCACCGTACTATTTCAACCATTTCTGCTCATCCAGGCTTGTAACTAGGAGCGTAATTCACCGAGGTAGTTACAATTGGTATCAGAGCCATCCCGCCCTTCAGGGTCTCAGTCAAATGGTCGTTGTCTGTCTAGCAAATATTTTGGTAGTTATGTATACTAGGGAAAAACAAAACGCGAGAGTAGGACTGCTTCCACTTTTCTTCTTACCCAACCACCACCCTTTTCTGGTAAGGAAGTGTAACGTTTTCAATCCTCTTCTCAAAATTCAAACTAGGATTCACGTGTTCTGGGTTTCCGTAGTACCATAGGTTGTGTATCTGTGTGTGTGTGTGTGTGTGTGTAATCCCTTGTCTATCTGTTGCATCCAAGTTGTTATCTCTATCGGCCTTTGGTTATCAACTGTTGGTACATTCCATACCGACAGGCTTTTGCAAACCGACGCGATCTATCTGATTCGTTGTATACCGCCGCGATCTGTCTTACTCCTTGTTATCCGACGTTATCTTGTTTGGGGTGTTCGTTTTCGTAGTCTCTAACCGTTAGGTTCATCGTGAGAAGAAGGTGTTGGGATAGGTGTTTTACTTATTCATGTGCGGAGTAATGATTTGAGTGCGGGATGGAGTCGCGACCATACCACTACTCTTGTCATTCGCTCTTGTATATTGAATTGGTAGAGTCACTAATCTTGATTCGTTAAGTGATTTTGCGCATCTATTGGTATTTTAATGCCGAAATTTGTGGAAAAAATTTCTTTGATATATTTGTGTACCACACTCCTTTTCAGTCGTGTGCGATATGCTTAATATCTTCTAGGTGCTTTGAACTTCGTTGATATTTTAATATCATCTTAGTAAATTGTATCCTTCAATCTTGATTAATTCCATTTTGGTACTATTTTGGATTATTATTATTCTCCATCATAGTACTGACTTGTGTTTAATATCAATAACAGGATGGCACCACCACGCCATTCTGAGGAGGACATACAACCTGAACTGGGGCCAGCGTTGTCAAGCATCGCCAATGCCTTGGCAGCAATGCAGCAGAACCAACAGCGTTTTGAGGAAAGTGTCAGGAGGAATGAGTTTGTTCCGCTACCTCCACCTCCCAAGCGAGGAGACATCAAAAGCTTCCTGAAGTTCAACCCACGCCAGTTTGATGTTTCTGATCAACCACTTGATGCTGATGATTGGTTGCGTGAGATGTCAAGGTTACTGGCAACTGCTGATGTTCCTGAGCAAGAATGGGTAAAGTGTGATACTCACCTTCTGAAGGGAGATGCAGCTCTGTGGTGGGAGAATTACCTGAAGGCAAACTGCACTGGTTTTCAGCCTACTTGGGGACAGTTCACTGGAGCTTTCAAGGAGCAGTATCTGTCAGAAATTGTCATGGAGAGGATGAAGGAAGTGTTTCTCAACCTCAAGCAGGGCAATGACAATGTCAACACCTACATCAGGAACTTCATGAACCTTTCTCGTTATGGTGGCGATGAGATCTCGGATGACAAGAAGAAGCAAAAGAGGTTCATGCAAGGGCTCAATGCATCGATCAAGTATGCAATCACACATGCAAGGCCGTCGTCTTTTCTGGAACTTCAGCATACAACTCTGCAGGAAGAGGCAAGTAGGCAAGTGTTTGAGGAGTCAAAGAAACACAGCCGTGATGCAGCAGGCTCTTCAGCTATGTCAGCTCCTTCTAAGCGTCGTGTCTGGGTTCCTAACACCCCACCGTCGCTCCCGGATCCACCAAGACCTTCAAGCTACGCGGCAAGGCCACCAAACTTCCTCACTGCTGCTCCAAGGGGCTACAAACACCACTACCCTGGAGCGCCTGGCGGAGTCCCTGGCCACGTTGCTCCACGTCCACCTGGTGCTTGTTTCACTTGTGGAGACACTGGGCATCAGTACTGGAACTGTCCGATGAAGAACAAGGCTCTCCCTCCACCACCTCCAAGATCTGCGGCAAGCTCTCCTTTGGTTCGTGCACCACCACCTCGGGCTCTCAACATCAACAACAAGCCTGGGTCTACTGTTGCTCGTGCCAACTGTGTCAACGCCGCTCAAGCTGAGCATGCACCTGGAGTTGTGATGGGTATGCTTCCCGTTAACTCAGTTCCTGCAAGAGTTTTGTTTGATTCTGGTGCTTCGCATTCTTTTGTTTCGCATAAGTTTGCGCATGAGCAGGATCTAGATATGGTTCCTTTAGCACATCGTCTGGTGGTTCTATCTCCTGGTTCAAACATGAGGGCTGCTCATATCAGCCATGGCAATCAAATTGAGATTGGTGGCTCTTTGTTCTCGGCGTCCTTAATTGTTCTGGGCAATTCTGACATTGATGTCATCTTGGGCATGGATTGGTTGACAGCAAATGCAGCTGTGATTGATTGTGCTGAACGCTCGGTTTCTCTGAAGATTCCTGAAGGCCATATAGTCTATTCTCCAAGTCAGACTCCTGCTATCCAGCTTTTCTCTTTGGCGACTCTGAATGTTGATGCTATGGAAGCTATTCAGAGTGTTCCGGTGGTCTGTGAGTACCCAGATGTCTTTCCTGAAGAGTTGCCAGGTATGCCTCCGGATCGTGAGGTTGAGTTTGTAATTGAGCTTGAACCTGGTACCGCTCCTATCTCCAAGCGGCCTTATAAAATGGGTCCTGCTGAGTTGGCTGAACTCAAACGTCAGCTTGATGAACAAGAGAAGTTGGGTTTCATTCAACACAGTACTTCTTCTTGGGGTAGCCCTACCCTCTTTGTGAAGAAGCGAGATCAGACTGATAGACTTTGTGTTGACTATCGGGCTCTCAATGCTAAAACCATCAAGAATAAATATCCCCTTCCGCGGATTAATGATCTCTTTGATCAGCTAGCTGGAGCTGTGGTATTCTCTAAGCTTGACTTGAGAAGTGGTTATCACCAAATCAAGATTCACAAGGAAGATGTTCCTAAGACAGCTTTCACCACCCGCTATGGCCTGTATGAGTACACGGTCATGTCTTTCGGTCTCACCAACGCACCTGCCACCTTCTCGAGGCTCATGAACTTGGTTTTCATGGAGTATCTTGATAAGTTCGTTGTGGTCTATCTGGATGACATCCTAGTCTATTCTAAGTCACAAGAAGAGCATGAAGAACACCTTCGGTGTGTCCTAAACAAGCCGTGAGAACCGCCTGTATGCAAAGTTCTCCAAGTGTGAGTTTTGGCTGCCTCAAGTAACCTATCTTGGTCACGTCATCTCTGCCAAGGGCATTGCAGTCAACCCGGAAACTGTGAAGACAATTGTTGAATGGCTTCCTCCTGTTAATGTCAAAGAAGTGCGGAGTTTCCTTGGTTTGGCTAGTTATTGCCGTCGCTTCGTTCAGAACTTTTCGAAGATAGCGAAGCCTCTTACCGATCTCCTCAAGAAAGGCAAGAAATACCTTTGGACTCCTGCATGTCAAGCAAGCTTTGAGACACTCAAAGAGAAGCTCACTTCCACACCAGTCTTGGTTCCTCCGGATACATCCAAGCCGTTCCAGATTTTCTGTGACGCCTCTTTGCATGGATTGGGTGTGGTCCTTATGCAAGAAAAACAAGTTGTTGCTTATGCCTCTCGCCAGTTGAAGACGCATGAGATCAACTATCCTACACATGACCTCGAGCTCGCAGCAGTTGTCTTTGCTTTGAAAGTATGGAGGCACTACTTGCTTGGTAACCGTTGTGAGATCTTTTCTGATCACAAGAGTCTGAAGTATATCTTTACTCATCCTGATCTCAACCTTCGGCAGAGGAGGTGGATTGAAGCAATCAATGACTTCGATCTAACCATCAACTACACTCCGGGCAAAGCTAATGTCATGGCAGATGCTCTCAGCCGCAAAGCTTACGTCAACAACCTCATGATGGAAGAACAACAACCTCTCTTGTGCGAGGAATTCCGTCAGCTCAACCTTGAAATTGTGGAACAAGGGTATCTCCTGAACCTTCTGGCAACTCCTCTCTTGGAAGAAAAGGTTCGCTCTTCTCAGCTTGGTGATCCGCACACAAGAAAGATCATCTCCAGGATTCAGCTTCCGAAGTATGAGTCCTTCCACGTCGATGATCAAGGCACGCTTTTCTTTGAACACCGGATGTTTGTTCCGAACTACCCGGGTTTGAGAGAGCAAGTTCTCAAGGAGGCGCACGATTCAGTTCTTTCTATCCACCCTGGCAGCACAAAGATGTACATGGACTTGAAAACACAATATTGGTGGCCTGGTTTGAAAAGGTATTGTGCCAAGTATGTCTCGGAGTGTGATGTCTGCCGCAGAGTGAAAGCTGTCCATCAGAAACCTTCCGGTCTTCTAAAGCCATTGAAACCCCCGGAATGGAAATGGGAGAAAGTAGAGATGGACTTCATCACTGGTTTTCCTAGGTCGCAGAAGGGCAACAATGCAATCTTTGTTGTCATTGACAGGCTTTCTAAAGTGGCTCACTTCTTCCCCGTCAAGGAAACCATTTCTGCAATTCAGTTGGCTGAGCTCTATATCAACAGAATTGTCTCTCTGTATGGGGTTCCGCTTGAGATCAGTTCAGACCGTGGAAGCATCTTCACTTCCAAGTTCTGGGAGAGTTTCCAAAAGGCTTTGGGAACAAAGTTGAACTTCAGCACAGCTTACCACCCTCAGTCGCAAGGACAAGTTGAAAGGATCAATCAGATTCTGGAGGATATGCTTCGTGCTTGCGTCATCTCTTTTGGCATGAAGTGGGAAGAATGTCTTCCTTATGCTGAGTTCTCTTACAACAATAGCTTCCAGAAAAGTCTAAAGATGGCACCATTTGAGGCTCTCTATGGTCGCAAATGCAGAACTCCGATTGGTTGGTCGGGTGCAGGTGAAAGGATCTTGTTTGGCCCTGACATTGTGACTCAAGCGGAGGAGAAGGTTCATATCATTCTTGAAAATCTGAGGATTGCTCAAAGTCGCCAGAAGAGCAATTATGACAGGAAGCACACGGACATGGAGTATGTCCCTGGTGATCTCGTTTACCTTCGTGTCACTCCCATGAGAGGCACGCACCGCTTTGGTATCAAAGGAAAGCTGGCTCCTAGATACATCGGTCCCTTCAAAATTCGTGGAAGAAGAGGAGAAGTTGCTTATGCTCTTGAGCTCCCGGAAAAACTCAAGGTCCATGATGTTTTCCACATCTCTCAACTCAAGAAGTGCTTCAAGGATCCCGGCAGGACCGTGGACCATGAGCTTATCAATCTTCAAGAAGACCTGTCTTATCAAGAACACCCCACAAAAATCGTTGAAGTCGCAGAAAGAAGGACTCGCAACAAGTCCATCAAGTTCTGCAAGGTGCAGTGGTCGCACCATTCCGTTGATGAAGCCACTTGGGAACGTGAAGATGAGCTCCGTGCCAAGTGTCCTACCCTCTTTGTGTCTTCTTCTTCCTAGAATCTCGGGGCGAGATTCCTGTTTAGTGGGGGAGAGTTGTAGCATCCCAATTGTCTAACAATTGTAATGCTACTTGTTCTAGTAATATAATGGCTACTTCAAATATATAATTGTTGCATCATCATTATATCATGCTCATGTCATCATGCCTCCTTGCATTTGAGCATCATATAAAACCCTTTTGTTTTGGTTCTTCTCTCATATGCATTGTTAAATGTATTTGCCTCTTGATATTGTATTTGGTTCTTGATATATTGTTTAAATGCCCAAGTTGAGTTGGGGCATATCTTTTATCAACCCCACCACCTTTCTTGTCATCACCCCATCATTCCACCATTCCACCATATATGAGCATTGCAATTTATTTTGGTTTTACCTCTAGCTCATGTGGGTTGGGATGGATCCAATTCTATTTCCACATGCTCTCATCTTAGCATCATGTTGTTTTCACATTATTGATATATGAGAGCCACATGGCCACCTCTGCATGCCTTGTGAGTGGAACCCTTTTTCCTAGCTTCCATATGGATTATTATGGATTTATGCTCATGTGGGAATATTTTTGGGACTAGTAATCATCTAGTGGAACATACACAGTAGCATGTCTCATTTTATTTCAAACATGGCCATCTCCAACTACTCCACATGGGGCATCCTGTCATTTCTTTTGCTTGGCTTTAGTCCACCTTTGGAAATGCAAATGAACAATGCCATGTTTAATATTCTTGTTTTCACAAGAATCATCATGGCAATAAATATTTCTGCATGGGCCATGCAAGAACCACCCTTTTTGCTTGTCATTTGGATTTTATTTGCATTTTGAGTGAATCCAAACCACACACATCTATCCATCTCTCTCTCTTTTATTCACCTCCCTCTCCTTTTTCTCCACCATCCATGCATGATCTTGTGTATCCTATCTAAACCCTAAACCATCCTACCCTAACCCTCTCTCTAACCCTAAACCCTACCACCCTTTTCACCTACCCATCTAACCATACCCCCCTCTCCTAAACCCTAAAACCATACCCCATCTAACCTAAACCCTAAGTATACCCCTCTCTCTCGGCCTCTCTCTTCTCTCTATCTAGCTGGCCCCACCTAGCCACCCTCCCCCTGGTCGAGCTACCCTCTCCCTGCCCGAGCTACCAACCCCCAAACCCTAACCCGAGCCTAGCTCTAACCCCACCCGAGCCTCACCTCTCTCTCCCTAGCTCTCTCTCGCTGCCATGAGAACCCCACCACCCGAGCCTGTCCTCTCTCCTCCCCTGCCTGCCTGGCCTCGCCCTGGCCCACCTGCATGCCCTCGCCCGACCCTGCCCGAGCACGTGAAGGTGGAGGAAGAAAAGGTGGCCGAGCCACCTTTATCTCCAACCACTCCCCCACGACACCCTCTCCCTCCCTCTGCTTTATCTCCTGCCTCTCTGCCTCGCCCAGCTACCCCAGATCTACCCAGGACGCTCCCCTCTCTCCCTGCCGTCCCTCACCACCGTCTACCCCCCCCCCAAACGCCGGTCACCGTCGGCCTCTACTCCGTCCCGACGATCCAGTCGCGCAGCGCGTCGGTGGAGTGCCCTGGTAGACCGAGGAGGCTCCCCTACGTCACCTTGTACACGGAGCCGAGAAGGAGGAGCACCCGAGCGCCGGTACCAGCGCGAGGCCGACGCGAAACCCTAGTCGGCCGTCCGTCTGCTTCGCCGGCGATCCACCGCGCCCCAAGCCGATCCGCCACCACCGACACCCCCCTCGGTGAGCTATCCAACCTCCCAGACAACCTCGTCGTTGCAGTCGTGGCCTGGTCGCGCCAGTCGTTCCGACAAACGCTCTGCGCGCGCCGGTGCCCGCGCTCGTGTTCCAGACCGTGGCGTCGCTTAGTTAGATCTAGCCGCCCAGCTACCTTCTGACCGTAACCCCCACCCCACCGCAGTGGTCTCCGCCGCCGGGCGCGAGCCCCAGGTCGCGGGATCGAGCACCGTGCCGCGCGCGCTCCCGCTGTCAGTTTCGTCAGAGAGAGAGGAAGAGAAACAGTGCATCGCGTGGAAGTTTTGCGCTTAACCCCCTACACTTTTTGTTGCATCAACCCGCGCTCCCCCTTGGCCCACATGTCATCCCCCATGTCTTTTTGCAAAAAGGATCCCGAAGTTCGTAAACCTTAACCCGCGATCCCCACCTGGGCCACGTGGCTGGGCACGGTTCAACCACTGTCACGTGGACCCGCGTGTGCTCTGGCCCCACATGTCAGTCTCGGAGGCTAGGTAGCTTCGCGGTGGCAGAAGTTTTTCTGCGCGCTGAGCTGCCCAGTCAGCACATGACCCCACCTGTCACCGTCTCTGGCTAGAAGTGTCTGGGTAACAAAAGTATTTCAGCTTATCTGTTTAAATTCAAATCTTTTCAAAATTAATTCAAATTCAAATTTAAATCTGTTTTTAAATATCTTTTAAAATACAAATCCAAATAATACAAATAATATATGTTTTCAAATCAGAAAAATATGAGGAATTCAAATATGCCATTCATAATATATTTTGAACACTTTAAAATTCTAAGTTGATTAAAATTACAATAAATGCCCTTTTCCTTAATTAATTAATATCTTTTGTTTAATAACTCCAAATTTAACAAATAATATGTCTAAAATAATTAGCTCGACGAGACCTTTCTGTTTATGCAATCCTTTGTCTGTTTTGCAGCATGCATCATATAAATATAATGTGTACAGCAACTAATATGAGAATAAAATGGGCCCAAAATTCAATCAAATGATTTAATCTTGTACTTCACACCTCACCCATGCCATGCTACCTTATTGCCATGCAAATTGTGCATCATTCATCATGGCATGATTGTTTGCTTGTCGCATTTATTCATATGCTTGCGCACTTTATTTATGTTGGCCCTTGTCTGTTTGGTTCTTCTTCGAATAGACGCTGAGCAGGGGATATATCAAGAGAACCAGGAGCACTACCCAGATCCTTCTCTCGCTTCAACTGAGCTGCCAGGCAAGCACTACCACATGCTTGCATACATATAGTACCGATTGCCTCTTTCTTATTCTTGCATCATTGAGTCGCGATTGCATTAAATTGAATCCCAAGTATTGCATAGCCTTTACTTTTAAACCCCACCGAAGCTTGTTCCTCCATCCCATGAGCCATTACTACAGGAGTTGTTTGAGCCATGCGAGTCGTAGAACAGCATGTGTAGGGTGTGTGAGTGTCTGATGGATAACGAGGTACCTAAACAACTTAACCTGAGTAGTAATGGGATAACTAATGAAAGTGGCATCGGTGAGCCATATCTGTTATTTGGTTTTTCAGGCTCACTTGTGTCCCGTAGGACCCCGAGTACTTGATTCCTGTTCCTTGAATATTCGCGCTATCCACATCCGGGAGGCTTATGAACCCCCCTGAGCCAGAGCTTGATTCATTCTTATTTCTTGGGGCCACAAACTAGTTTGAGGTTTTATTTACTATCCTGTACTTATGCCATGCTTTACTGCTTTATTTAAATTGTGCGAGGTACTACACACTGTACTGTTTAGGTTCGTGACCCGTTTTCGCTGTATCGACAAGCCCAGTCACACTTTTGGGTTCCCAGTCGTTTACAGCCAGCCACACAAACCTTGAGTCCGTCTCGTAGCCGGCCAGCTTCGTTGCGGGTAGCTTAATGGGGTGGCCCCCTGAAATATTTCTGAATCTTGTAATTGCTTTGACGTGACTGCCTCGTTGGGTTTTGATTTGGTTTTTCCGAGGCATATCGAGTGTGTGTTGCTATTTGTGCACCCCTGCAGTGTAAAACTTTCTGAAAGCCGTGTCCGCGGTTATGGACGACTTGGAGCACAGTTTCTTGATCATAGACAAGAATAACTAAAGTACCGCTTTTAACTTGACTAAGTATCTGACTAGTAAATAGTGCAACACTCATGGAATGGATAATAAAACTGCCAACGGATGGGGGTGTTGTTCGTCCGCTTCCTTGTCGGTAAGCGAGGAGGAGGATGGATCTGTGGATATTACCATTTTAACTGTTATAACTGTTGTTATTAATTCACGGACATCCATCTATCTCTGGTTAGGCGGATGGTTAGCGAGTATCAATAGAATTGCTAGGGTTTATCTTTTGCTGCAATTGCGTCACCCCAGGTTGTGTCCCCTTTAGAGGCATAAAGACATGCTGAGTACCCCTAGGGTCTCACACGATAAATTATTGGTTCAGATAAACAGGTACACTCGCAAGATGGATACTGGGTGGAAGAGATGGACGATGTGGGCAACGATCATTCGGTGTAGAGATTCCGGGAACGGGGATCCGTGAGATCTGTGGGCGGGATCTGCTTATTTATGGGGCATCTTATGCCGATTTGCTTCTTATCCGTACTCGGATTTTGTCTTCCGCTTCCGCCTGATACTCTGATGTTTGATGTATGAGGAGATATCCTAAACTATTATATCTATCTAGGATATTTGGATCTTGCCGTATGGCGTTGCTATATTTCCTTTCTTTCTAGATGGAATGGCTCTAATGTACTGTTGTATGGTGGCTTGCATACATACTCATTTGTGTATGTAGTTGATCCCTTCGCCTGCCGATTACGCCGCCCGTTCTTGTCCCGATGTGTGGAAATGGTTGGGACGGCCGAAAGGTCTACCTGTGAGTGGCATTTGGGCCCCACCGTACTATTTCAACCATTTCTGCTCATCCAGGCTTGTAACTAGGAGCGTAATTCACCGAGGTAGTTACAGTTACTGTGGCTGGCCCTTAAAATGAGGCAACCTGATGATTAGCCTCCACATGGGTTAGCGTACGAGAGAAGGAAAGAAGACCCGGATGAGATCGTGGTAACCCGGCCAGCAAGTGAAAACTTGGAATGTGCCAAGGGAAGGTAAAACCATGAGATCCGAGTTGAGGTGGTAACCCGGCCAGCAAGTGAAAACTTGGAACGTGCCAAGGGAACGTAAATCCATACAACCCGAGATAAGGACATAACTCAGAAATGACATCCAAAGCTCGATAGAATTGAACCTGATGTGGCCTTAGCACCCAAGGCAGCTAAGACCGCACCAGCTTCGGGGACTAATGTTGGGGGGATACCCCCGGGTAGGGTCACACCGGGGTACAAAGGCTGAGTTAGCCGAGGTTCGGCAAGGCTAAAGAGGATGCTGGCCGGGTCACCTCAAGGCAGGCCGAATCACGGGGTAACCCGGACCAGGGGCGTCCACCTAACTAGGTCTCAACCAACTTAAGCCGTAAGTCGGAATGGCATATTTAACTTGTATGCAGGAACGGGTGTGGCCGGATCAACTATGATCCGGGTCATATCTAGCTTCTAGGAGAAGGAAGGAATCTCGTTGGTCAAAAGAAGCCCCGGTACACACTGCATGAGCGAAGCGAACAAGGGCAGGACCACCGAGGCGTGGCCGACAGAGGTGACGACGCCCGTGTCGGCTGACACAGGCGCCACAGAGGCTCACGTAGCCTCTGCATGGGTGACGCGGGGGAAAAGCACCCCGGTCGGTTTAATATTTTGGGAGGAGGCATATTCCCTGGAATATGCCTCCACGTATGCCCTAAGTGGAGCCCTAGCCACCCCTATATAAGGAGGGCTAGGGCCTCTGCAGAAGGGGTTGAGTTTTACAAGGTTCCTCTATTCTGATTGGTTTTAGGTTCTAAGGGTCTTGTACGGGTTAACTGTGGGTGAGAGTAAGAGAGTTCCTTCTTCCTCCTCTCGCCAATACAGCTCTAGGAGCACTTGTAATCTGTGAAGTGAATCGAATACAAACCTTTTGTGTGGGGAATCACCTCACTATCCCTCCCTGGATTCCCCTAGTGCTATTAGTCCCCACCTTTAGCCTATCCATGGCATCTGCAGTGACACCACCACGACAGTTGGCGCCTACCATGGGGCTAGCGGCGCTAGTAGGGGTGAAGATCCGGACGGGAAACCTCATCAGCACCGGCGAACGCATCGTCTCCGGGCTCATTCAGCGCTTTGGAGCGCTGGACTTCGTAAGCGACAACGCAGGCTGCTTCGGCACGCGCCCACTTCCGCGCAACGGCCTCTTCGTCAAGCTTGGTGCGCACAAGGTCTACGTTGCTGTGGATGTATCATGCGTTCATCCGCGGCACGTCGTCGAGGCAGGGGAGCCACCCCTTAGCGTGGTTCACGGGGCGCGTATCACTCGCTCCCCGGACCGTGCTGAGGTGATAATGACTGCGCCAGGCGCAGGCGCAAGCAAGGATCCGGCACCAGATCTGGAGGTAACACCTAAGGCACCGAGGAAAGGTAGAGGACCTCCACTAGAGAGGCCTGAGAATGTACTGAGAGAAGCTATGGATAGCTTAGCAAACCCGGTAGCAGCAGTGGTAGATCCGGCTCAGGCACAGGCCGAGCTAGAGGAAACTAGGCAGAAAATTCTAGAGGGAGCAAAAAAGATAGTTGTGGCTCAGTAGTTGTTGAACATGACGCTGCGTGAGTATGCAAAGGCAAATAAAGTAGATGTTGTAAAAGTGAAGGGAAGAAATCTCATGAGTGAAATGAACAAAGAGGGTGACACTAGGATTGAGGAGTCGGAGAACTGTTTGTCCGTGGGGCTGCCGAAGTATAGTACCCCGGCAAAAAACTCAGAGCAGCGGATGCAGCTGCGTCCGAGTTAGAGGGTCTAACGGGTGAGGCCCGTCAGAGACAACAAGATAGGGTTAATGAGTTGGTTCGGATCGCGAACAGAAAAAATGAGGAGTTGCTCAGGGCTAAGCCGGAGAGAGCTGGGGCCTCCAAGATCGTTCATTTGGCGGTGGGTAACCCGGAGAAATCCGGTGGAACCGCATCATCTCCTCATGGTGGTCCTAGGAGAGAAGAGGTAGTAACCTCGTCCAGGAGAAACAAGCAGATTGTTTCGTATGACCGACAAGGGCAGGAAAAGCAAAAGATGTACAAAGAAATGACGATCGACAGAGTGTAAGCCGAGGTGAAGCTGGCCGAGGTAACCGTGACCAAGGCAATGTCGGTCAAGGAAACACTGTTAATGGTAATGCCGGACAGCACAACTCGGCAGGACAACCGCAGCAGCGGAATATACCAAGGCAAGAGCAAAGTGCCGGCCGAGGTATGCAACAGAGAGATGCGCCACGAGAGCGAGACCGGTATAATGATGGAGATTCGGAAATGGTGAATGCGGGATACCCAAGGTCGGACTATCATGTGATAGGGTCAAGATTGGGAAGCAGGGATCTGATGCCGGATGACGCCAGGTTGAAACTGGATCGGCTGTATAGGTCGGAGCAGATTGAAAGTCAAGGTCCTCCGGGTCCTGCGTGTTTTGGACCCCGGATCATGAAAGAGCCACCGGTACCTAACTTCCAGTTACCCAGAGGCACGAAGACGTATGACGACAGCACTAAGCCGGAGGATTGGTTGATAAACTATGCTACGGCTGTGAAAATTGCTACAGGTAACTTGCGATGGCCTGTGAGATATGTACCCCAGATGTTGGAGGGGCCAGCAAGGGTATGGTTGAACAATTTGCCGCCTGGAAGTATTAACTGCTGGATCGATTTTGAGGAAATGTTTATCAGCAATTTCTCAAGTACGTATCAGAGACCAAATAGGCCGCAAACCCTAGCTATGTGCAAGCAAAGACCGAATGAGACAGACCGGGAATTTTTGACCCGGTGGTGTACCGTGCGAAACTCGTGTGAGGGTGTGATAGAGTCACAGACCATAGCATGGTTTGCGCAGGGATGCAGATATGCAAGCGAACTGTGGCAGAAGTTGCAAAGGAAAATGCCAACCACTTTGGCAGAAATGATTCGGATTGCTGATTCGTACGCCTTGGGTGATCTGACTCAACCTAGGCTCGTGTCGAACGAGTCGAATGAGGAATACTACCAGAGAGATGGAGCCGGATCATCCCGGAGGAATGATTACAGAGGTAAAAGGAGAGATGGCAGGCCGGATCACCGGTACAGTTCGCAACAGGTTGCAGCTGTGAATCAAGATCGGCCCGGAACAGGGAGCAACCAACGTCAGAAAACTGGAGGGCAACAATGGACACCGAGAAATGATGGCAAGAAAACTTGGACACCAGAGCAGAAGAAACAGTGGCAAGAAAAGAAGGACCGTCCGAGGTACACTTATGAGTCGATGTTGGATCAGCCGTGTAAATTTCACACGCCAAATCCGAGTAACCCAGCGGGTCATACAACGAGGCAATGTGAGTGGATGCGTAAGATAGAACAAGGTGGCTCGGGGAATGCTCAGGCACCCCGGAATGATCAACCTCGGCAGGAGTTACCCCGGCAGCAATTGCTCTCCGGAGCAAACACGCAACAGCTAATGTTGCCTCCCCCTCCGCCGAGGTATGATAACCATGAGAGAAGGGACGCAGTGCATCAAGTAGAAAACCAGCATCAGCCAGATCGGAGGCACCCCGGAAATGAGGGGAGGAATGAGTACAGGGAGCATCATCAGAGTTACTGTGTGTTTACCACTGAGGAAACCAATAGAAAGAGCTTGCAGCGCCAACATATGGAGGTCAATGCGGTAATGCCAGTGGTGACGAGGTATATGCCTTGGTCGGACCAGGAAATCACCTGGAACATCAAAGATCATCCCAATCTTATGCCGAGTCCTGGTTTGTATGCGTTGGTGCTGGATCCGACATTCATTGGGCCAAACATCAATGTGAGGTTCTCCAAGGTACTGATTGACAATGGCAGTAGCATTAACATCATGTATGCGGATACAATGCGCAAGTTGGGTATCTCGGAGAACATGCTCCAAGCTACGAGGACAACTTTCCATGGTATTGTGCCAGGCATTTCTTGTGTGCCCATAGGCAAGGTCCGGGTTGACGTATTATTCGGCACGAGAGATAATTGCTGAACTGAAAATCTGGAGTTTGAAGTGGTGAACTTGGAAAGTGCATATCACGTGTTACTCGGAAGACCAGCATTGAACAACTTCATGGCGAGCTGTCACATCAGTTACTTGAAGATGAAGTTGCCCGGGCCAAACAGAGTGATTACCATTGCTGGAGATTTCCGACGTTCCATTGAGTGTGCCTCAGCCGGGTCTAACCTAGCCGAGTCACTTGTGATTGCGCAAGAGAAAAGAAAAATCCAAGAGGTGGCGGCATTAGCTCAGTCCGCGCAGTAGTATATGCGGTGTTGAGTAACCCGCATGGTAGCATTTCGTTCCAAGCTGCAAAGGATACTAAGAAAGTGCCTGTTGATGATATGTTCCCGGAGCACACCGTAACAATTGGTGCCGGGTTGAATGATAAATAGGAAAGCGAGCTCGTCAACTTCCTCCATGAGAATTGGGATATTTTTGCTTGGTCCACACAGGACTTGCAAGGTGTTCCGAGGGAGTTGGCCCAGCACTCTTTGAACGTGAGACCCAGAGCAAGGCCGGTGAAGCAACCTCTCCACCGCTTCGCCGAGGATAGGAGAAAAGTCATTGGAGATGAAATAGCTCGGTTACTAGCAGCAGGATTTAACATGGAAGTACTTTACCCGGATTGGCTATCTAATCCGGTGCTGGTGGAGAAGAAGAAAGATGATCTGAATGTGGCGGTGGTTTGGCGTATGTGTATCGATTACACGAACCTGAACAAGGCGTGTCCAAAATATCCATTTCCACTGCCGAGGATAGATCAGGTCATAGACTCAACTACTGGATGTGAACTGTTGTCATTCATTGATGCATATTCTGGTTTCCACCAGATACCTCTAAATCCGGATGATCAAATAAAGACTGCATTTATCACCCCGTATGGGGCTTATTGCTATCACACCATGCCGTTTGGTTTACGTAATGCAGGGGCAACGTACCAAAGATGTATGCAGAAATGTTTGCACGACCAAATAGGTCAAAATGTACAAGTGTATGTGGATGATGTAGTTATCAAGACCAAGGAAAGCAAAACGCTCCTTGATGACATTAGGCAGACATTCGCGAACCTAAGAAGGTTCTAGATGAAGCTTAACCTGAAAAAATGTACCTTCGGTGTCCCGGCTAGGAAATTACTCGGATTTCTTGTTTCTAGCCAAGGTATCGAAGTTAATCCAACTAAGATCCGGGCCATTGAACGAATGGAACTGCCGAAGTGTCTTAACGATGTCCAAAAGTTCACTGGTTGCCTGGCATCATTAAGTCGGTTTGTATGTCGGTTGGGAGAAAAGGCATTGCCTCTCTACCAACTCATGAAAAAGTCGGATAAGTTCGTTTGGATGCCATAGGCCGATGAAGCCTTTGCCCACTTAAATAAGATGTTAGCCACTGCACTAGTGTTAGCCTCTCCACTATCAAAGGAGCCAATGTTGCTCTACATAGCTGCAACCAACCGAGTTGTAAGTGCAGTGATTATGGTAGAGCGCGACGAAGAGGGTAAGTCAGTGCAAAGGCCAGTGTATTACTTGAGCGAGGTATTATCTGCCTCAAAGCAGAACTACCCACACTATCAAAAGGTGCCATATGGTGTCTATATGGCAGCTAAGAAGTTAAAGCATTACTTTGAGGAGCATCCCATCAAAGTAATATGTGAAGCTCCCATATCCGAGATAATGAGTAACGAAGATGCAAGTGGCAGAATTGCAAAATGGGCCATTGAACTAGCTCCTTATGCGCCACAATATGACAGAAGAGAAGCAATCAAGTCTCAAGTTATGGCGGAATTTTTTGTGGACTAGGCCGAGGTACAATATGAACCACCGCCACCAGATCCGAACTACTGGAGGATGCATTTTAATGGGTCAAAAACAAAAATCGGGCTAGGCGCCGGAGTTGTGCTTACCTCGCCAAGGAAGGACCAGCTGAAGTATGTGCTGCAAATCCATTTCACGGCATCAAACAATGTCGCTGAGTATGAAGCACTTGTGCATGGGCTCAAAGTGGCAAAAGAGATTGGGATACGTCGGATACTATGCTTTGGCGACTCGGATTTGGTAATACAGCAAGTGTCAGGATTGTGGGACGCCCTTGATCCAAACATGGCTCTGTACAGATTTCATGTGTAGAAGATATCTGGTTACTTTGAGGGATGTGAGTTTCACCATGTACCCCGGGTGGAAAATGAGGCTGCCGACATGCTTTCGAAGCTCGGATCAACCCGATAAGCAATTCCACCGGGTGTAGCATTGGAACACCTCATAAAACCATCTATCAGGCCATCCCCAGGAACCGACTCAATCTATGTCCCAGAAGATACAGAATCCGGAGCTGTGCCCATGGACATTGACATGGGAGGTGGTGCACGAAACCCGGGGACTGCATCAGCAAACCCGGGGACTGCCTCAGCGAACCCGGGGACTGCCTCACAGGACCCGGGGACTGCTCAGCGTGATCCGGTTGAAGTTATGACGGTGGATCAAATGGAAATTGATGAGGATGTGTTCCCTGTGCAAGCAATACCAGCTTGGGCACTGCCTATATTTCAATTCCTGAAAGATGGAACGTTACCCACTGAGGAGGTGTTATCCAGGCAAACTCAGAGGAGAGCAAAGCCATACACAATCATCAATTTCGAGCTATAGAAACGGAGTGTGACTAATGTCCTCCAGCGATGCGTTGACCCGGAAGAAGGGCTTGACATCCTCCGAGATATACATCAAGGGGAGTGCGGGCATCATGCCTCGTCCCGAGACTTGGTGGCAAAAGCTTTCCGGCATGGATTCTACTGGCCAAGTGCCTTAGAACAAGCAGAAGATCTGGTGAGAAAATGCAATGGTTGTTAGAGGTATGCTAGCAAGACACATATGCCTATGTCGGAACTCAAAACCATACCAATCACGTGTCCATTTGCCGTATGGTGTTTGGATATGGTTGGCCCGTTCAAACCAGCAAGGGGGAATATGACTCACATTTTGGTCATGGTGGATAAGTTTACGAAATGGATTAAAGTGAAGCCTATAAGAAAATGTGATGGAGCTACGGTCGTAACATTTCTCAAAGACATTATCTTGAGATACGGTTATCCTCACAGTATCATAACTGATAATGGCACAAATTTTGCTGAAGGAGCATTTGCACAATACTGCCGGGATAAGAAGATCCGGCTGGACATTGCCTCGGTAGCTCATCCCGCATCGAATGGACAAGTGGAAAGATCCAACGGATTAGTATTATCCGGGATAAAACCCTGGCTCATTAAGCCGCTGCAAAGATTAGCGGGGTGCTGGATAGAAGAACTACCAGCGGTACTGTGGAGTTTAAGAACAACTCTGAATCGATCAACAGGCTATACGCCATTTTTTCTGGTATATGGGGCAGAAGCTGTATTACCAGCCGACATAGAGCATGACTCGCCTAGGGTCACCCAATACACAGAAGCCGTAGTGCAAGAAGTCCGGCAAAATGATGTTGATCTGCTGGAAGAAGCGAGAGAATTGGCATTGTCCAGATCCGCCATATATCAGCAAAATCTCCGACGCTATCATAGCCGGAAAGTAAGCCCCCGAGTCTTTCGGGAAGGCGATCTGGTGCTCCGGTTGGTACAACGTACTGTTGGCATGCGTAAACTATCCCCCCCATGGGAAGGGCCGTTCATTGTGAGCAAAGCATTGCACAATGATTCTTATTATCTTATCAATGCAAAGCCACAGGAAAAGAACAAGGCGGACAGGTCCGGCGAGGAATCTAAGCGTCCATGGAATGTAGCTCTACTTCGTCCTTTCTACACTTAGCAGAGAAGTGTGTGTATTCGAGTCTTCTCATATGTCGGTATGTATGCCGGCAATGAGCTTATCAATGAAATGTTGGCACCTCGAGCAGTAACTCGGGGACTGCCTTAATAATATTTGTTGTCTTTTATTATTTATACGCCAGCTGGAGTAAGTTGTTCTACTTAACTCGGATTAGTAGTGTGTGAGCACCAAAAACCCAACTCTTCGACTTGCTGCTGTCCAACAAGAATTGGCTTCATGGCGAGCAAGAGAACAAGTTTGGAATTGCGTAGCACACGAAAAACGACTAAGGAAAGGAACTTAATCGAACCAATGTTTGTTTTTCGGACTAACTTCGTATTTACTTTTAAATTATTATGCTGAATTATTTTGAGCTAAGCCTAAAGTTTCCAAGTATTGTTAACACAATTTTTTAAGCTCGGATCCGTAAGTCGTAAAACCGAATCAAGGTAGACACGAGCCGAGCCAGAAGATTGGACGAACAAGAAAATGAAACTCGGGGACTACGCCCAAGTTAATCCGGCATAAAAACTTAGTAGCAAAATATCACATGTGTATTGGATACAATTCCACCCGGCATACCGGGGATCTGATAAGTTTTCAAGTGTTTTCACTTAAGGAGCAGCAAGAGGAGGAAGTTCGGCGTCATCTTCGCCGTCGTCGATATCCGAGGCATTGTCCTCTCCATCCTCGTACGAACCATCTTCAACATTCTCAACCTCTTCCTCATCAGCGGCTTCCAGGAAGCTCGGTCCCTCAGTCCATTCATGAATGGGAGCATATTCAATGAGGCTATGGGCACAAGCCTGCGCCGAGCTACCCACTCCGGGTCATTGGTCCATTTGGATCCGGTGCGAAGGCGCGTCAGGAGGTTGAGGTCGATCTTCTCATACCACGTGAGTATGTGGTGAAGAACGGTCTCAGCTGCGACATGTCCAGCGGACTCCCTCCAAAGGTCGAGCTGGGTCTCGATTTCCGTCAGCTTTTCAGCGAGAATTGCGATTCTCTCCGGAGTGTCTTCGCCAGGCCAGAACGTGTTGAAAACTTGGACTGCAATGTCAAGAAGATCCTTGCCATAGTTCTTGATGATTTCCACGCGAGATGACAGGCTGACCAACAGGTCCTCCATGTCATAGGGAATGTAATCACCGTCAGGAGCAACGGGTGTACCCCTATCTCGGCGGAAATTGGCAACGGCGGTGCTCGCAATGGGAGTACCCTCTGGAAATTTGCCTAAAAACAGGACAAGAGAAACGAGTAATGAAAAGACATGTGAGGTAACCCGAAGAAGTATGCCGGATAAGGAAAAGGATATTACGTAAAATGTGGATGTGGATCCGGGTCAATTCATTAGTACAATCATCACGTCTTTTGTGGAGCTGCACCAGTTCAGCGTTTGTCGACTCAAGCTTGACGTCGGCCTCCTGGAGAAGTTCTCGGTCCTTGGCAATTTGGAGATTGAGGCTCTCGCGTTCTTCGGTGTAGTCCTGGCCAGCCTTTTCAAGCTCGGTTTGGTGCTGCGCTTTCATCTTCTTCATTTCTGCCTTTCACTTGGCAATTTCATCGTCCTTGGTTTGGAGGAGGGCAATCTCATCGTATTTATTTTTGAGCTCGGCCTGATGCTGCCCTGCTTGTTCGAGAAAATGCAGCACCATATCAGGCACGGGCACACTATCTTCAAGAGATGCTGAAATAGCGTGTTGACCCGGCAGAGCCGAGGTATGAATGTTTGCCGAGCCAAGAAGAAAAGGAGATGGAAAGCAAAGCAAGGTCGGACAAAAGTAGCTTACCCTTAATCTGATCCAGATTCTTCCTCATAATCTTGTTCTCAGCCTCCACCCCAGCTGCGAAAACCGAATGACAGATTAGTTCGGCAGAAAAAAGATGAAGGAAAACAGAAAAATGTGAACAAGAGAACTTACCCCTTTTCTCGTGCTCGGCGTGATGTGCATTGTGCTTTGCGAGCAGCATTTTATGAGTGTCCAGGAGACGCTGGAACTCAGCGCTCCGGCGGTTGGTGGTCACCTGAAAAGAGTACAAAAATTTAGCTTAAGCCTTGTGCATATTCGAAGTGTGCAAGATCCAGGCCAAGTAGAACTTAACCAGGCTCTAGGTGTGTGCATATTCGAAGTGTACAAGATCTAGGCCAAGTGGAACTTAACCCGGCTCTAGGTGTGTGCATATTCGAAGTGTACAAGATCCAGGCCAAGTGGAACTTAACCCGGCTCTAGGTGTGTGCATATTCGAAGTGTACAAGATCCGGGCCAAGTGGAACTTAACCCGGCTCTAGGTGTGTGCATATTCGAAGTATACAAGATCCGGGCCAAGTGGAACTTAACCCGGCTCGAGGTGTGTGCATATTCGAAGTGTACAAGATCTAGGCCAAGTGGAACTTAACCCGACTCTAGGTGTGTGCATATTCGAAGTGTGCAAGATCCGGGCCAAGTGAAACTTAACCCGGCTCTAGGTGTGTGCATATTTGAAGTTGTCAAGGAGCTACGTTAGTTTTCTAAGGAGCATCCAGCCAAGTAACAAGTTACTCCCCCGGAGGCTCGGGGACTAATGGTTATATCGCTAGTGCATGCTAAGGAAAAGGTGAAGTAACGTACCTCCATCATCTGACCCGCGAGGTTAATCGCCTTAGCGGCTGTGTTCATCTGAGCAGAGAACTCGGCAGGACCGAACTTCTCCGGAAGATCGTCATTATAGACGAACTCCGCCTTGTTCCAGTTGTTCATAAACTCGATCAAGGTCGGAGGATATCGCTCTCCGCTGAGCATGTGGGGCGCCACCAAGCCCTTGGCATGCGCTTCCCTCCTCTCAACCTGAGCAAGGGCCGGACTGGTGTGTAGAACAAGTTGTTGCGCATTAGCTGGCTCGGCAGGGGCGTCCTTCGGTGCTGGAGGCTTCTAGGAAAGCATGGACGCCAGGGTGCACTGTCTAGACCCGGCAGACGCTGCCCTGGTGGCGTCAGGGGCTTTCTTGCCTTTGAGCTGCTGAGAGGAGGAAGTGGTTACGGAAGACTTTCCCTTAGGAGCTGCCTAGGTACTTCCTCGCCGAGACTGAGAAGACTCAGACGAGGCGGAGGAGCTTGGCGCTGGTGCTCTTGTTGCTGGACTTGGTGCTGCTGCTGATGTTCTTGCTGCCGGAGTTGGTGCTGGTACTGGAGCTGGTGCTGGTGTGGAGGTAGTCTCGGTAGTTGCTGGTTGCGGCGGAGCCGAAGTGGTGGATGCCGCTGCCTCGGCTGGGTCCGTCTCCCCCACTCCGAGGTTGCCCCCCTCTTGACGAGGTGGGCTGGAACCCGGAGCAGCCGCAGAACCCTCTAGAATAGGGCTCAGCGGGCGTGACTCGTCGTCACGAGGGGGAGAAGGGCTAAGTCGGAGCAGCGAAGAGATGCTAGATCCACTCTGGGGGACCTCCTCCGCAGCACTGCCGAATCAAATAATGTCAGGAGAGAAACTAAAACAATGCAAGGAAGAATAAGTTGCAGAGGGAAAAGAGGCTTACGCATCCGAGGTCAGGGGCTCCTTGGGTTTCCGAGCCCTTCGTGCTGGGGCCTTGCCTGCTGGCTTGGAGGCGGTTTTGTCTCCGGACTTCTTGGGCCTTTTGGAGGGCTGAGAAGGTCCGGAGGAGGAACTTGATGCAGCTCCACGCCTCTTCTTCGGCGCAACCGGAACAGGTTCACCCGTAGCAAGGGGAGGGTCCTCGTGGATCTGCCCACCGGGGTTAGCTGATGCCGGAAAAGCATAAGAAAGAGGGACAGCGTGAACAGCTTCCATCACCTCAATATCCGAGTCATCCTCATCGTCGGGCCAATCTCTAATAGAAGAGAGTTTACCGGTGGGTCGCTTGGTTGCGTCGGACATTGGGAGGAACATCTTCTGGTCCAGTTCTTCCTCGTCCGATCTCTCCCGGTCAGGCGCACATTTGAGGGTGAGGTCGGTGCCATCCTCAATAGTCTGCTGAAGGAATTGCTAAAGGAGAAAAAAGACAATGGAGTTAACAATAAAACAAAAACCGACATAAGATCTGATTCGGAAAGCGTATGTGGCACAAAGCTTACCACGGGAGGAAGCCTATCCCGGCAATAATGCTCAATTCCCCACGTCCACTCAGAGGAGAAGTCCTTGTGGGTGGTGAAGAGCGCCTTGACCTGGCGGTAGATTTCTGTGTTGCTAAGCTCGAAGGATGAGGTCCGGTTGGGGTCGCGGCCCCAGCTCATGTGGCACACCTTGTGAGTGCGCTTCTGGAGAGGGGCGATCCGGTTGCAGACAAATGTGATCATGGCATCCTCGTTGCGCAACCCGAGCTCCTTCAGCTCCTTGAACCTTTTATTGACCTGGTTGGCCAAGACTGTGGACTTCTTGGGGACAATGTCCCATAACTCCAGGTTAGGAGGACCCGGAGCATAGGGGCGAAGCCGGATCAAATCTTCAGTGCCTTCATTACGAACATAAAAGAAGGTCCGGGCCCATCCTTTGCAGGAATCTAGCCCGGTAACCCGGGGAAACACAGAGAACCTCCGGGGTGAAATGGACGTAGCGCCGAACTGCGTAAGTTGTTTATCCTCTGGCTCTAGATCTATGTTCGGAATGACATTACGATGAAGGCCGAAAAACCGGATCCATAGCTCTTTCATGGGACATATTCCGGCATAGCCTTCGATCGTGGAGGCGAAAGCATAAAGAGAAGTAATTGCGTTAGCAGGAAGGTGGTGTGGCTGGAGTTCGTATGTGCTTAACCAATCATGGAAGAAATCGCTGACCGGCAAACCAAACCCCCGCTGGAAGTGGGACAAGAACACAACGTACTCACCCGGATTGGGTGAGGGGGCGAGTTCGGCGGAGGCGAGGCGCGCGATGGCGCCGACGGGAATGCGTCTGGTGCTATAGAGCCAGTCCAGGTCGTCTTGGCAGACCCAGGACCCGGCCCACGCACTGCGGTCCGCCGTCACAGTGTCCTCCTCCATCTCCTGCTTAGCAACGACGAGTTCCTCTTCTATCATCTCCAGTTCATTGCCCTCACTGTCGCTAGCGGCGGCGGGGGGCAGTGGCCTAGATTGACAGCAACCCGTGGCGGAGGAGGTGCGCAGCAGCAACGACGAAGCAGAGGCGTGGGGAAGTAGTGCGGCGGCGGTGCTGCTACTTAGAAGTAGTGGTGGCGGCGCTGTCGCGGGGAAGATGAAGAAGAAGAAGAGCTAGAGGCAGAGGGGCGCGAAAAGGGGAAAATACCTAAGGGGTGCGCCCCTCCCCTATTTAACCACTCCCTTAGGGGGAAGTGGGATCGTGTCATGCGGGTGCGCCACATGGTGTGGCCGTGTATGGCTCGCATCGACCAATAAGCAGCAAGCCACACGGAAGACCACAGGGTGTAGCTGATCCCATGACATGACGCATTGATGCGGTTAACGAGGAGGCAGGCATGACATGACCCGTGCACAGTGATAACTGACAATTACTGCGGCGGTTACTGTGGCTGGCCCTTAAAATGAGGCAACCTGATGATTAGCCTCCACGTGGGTTAGCGTACGAGAGAAGGAAAGAAGACTCGGATGAGACCGTGGTAACCCGGCCAGCAAGTGAAAACTTGGAATGTGCCAAGGGAAGGTAAAACCATGAGATCCGAGTTGAGGTGGTAACCCGGCCAGCAAGTGAAAACTTGGAACGTGCCAAGGGAACGTAAATCCATACAACCCGAGATTAGGACATAACTCGGAAATGACATCCAAAGCTCGATAGAATTGAACCTGATGTGGCCTTAGCAGCCAAGGCAGCTAAGACCGCACCAGCTTCGGGGACTAAAGTTGGGGGGATACCCCCGGGTAGGGTCACTTCGGGGTACAAAGGCCGAGTTAGCCGAGGTTCGGCAAGGCTAAAGCGGATGCTGGCCGGGTCACCTCAAGGCAGGCCGAATCACGGGGTAACCCAGACCAGGGGGCGTCCACCTAACTAGGTCCCAACCGACTTAAGTCGTAAGTCGGAATGGCGTATTTAACTTGTATGCATGAACGGGTGTGGCCGGATCAACTATGATCCGGGTCATATCTAGCTTCTAGGAGAAGGAAGGAATCTCGTTGGTCAAAAGAAGCCCCGGTACGCACTGCATGAGCGAAGCGAATAAGGGCAGGACCACCAAGGCGTGGCCGACAGAGGTGACGACGCCCGTGTCGGCTGACGCAGGCGCCGCAGAGGCTCACGTAGCCTCTACATGGGTACCGCGGGGGAAAAGCACCCCGGTCGGTTTGCTATTTTGGGAGGAGGCATATTCCCTGGAATATGCCTCCATGTATGCCCTAAGTGGAGACCTAGCCACCCCTATATAAGGAGGGCTAGGGCCTCTGTAGAAGGGGTTGAGTTTTTCAAGGTTCCTCTATTCTGATTGGGTTTAGGTTCTAAGGGTCTTGTACGGGTTAACTGTGGGTGAGAGTAAGAGAGTTTCTTCTTCCTCCTCTCGCCAATACAGCTCTAGGAGCACTTGTAATCTGTGAAGTGAATCGAATACAAACCTTCTGTGTGGGGAATCACCTCACTATCCCTCCCTGGATTCCCCTAGTGCTATTAGTCCCCACCTTTAGCCTATCCATGGCATCTGTCGTGACACCACCACGACACAAAGTCCCCACTCGAGTCTACGACTTGAATAGGCACTTGGGGGTACTCCCATAGGGAGCACTGGCTATGCACCCTATGAAAAACCTTAGTAAGTAAAAGTGTATCAACTACATCCACATTCGAAACAATGAATCCACGTCATATTATCCTTACAAAGAGACTACGTCTCCTGGGCCACCCGAATCACCTCCGCGGTGACTAAAAATTCAGATGGCGCGTTTACAACGTGAAGGTAAGACCAAAAAAAGGCCTAGCAACGCACCTGCTGCGCTCTACCAGATATAAGCCGTGCCTACAGGCACGACGTGTTTCCTCACCATCTCCCCTTGAACCCATGGTGAAAGGGGGGTGGGAACTGATGAGTGCATATTTGCATCATGTTTTACATTATGATTTTCCATTGTAGATGTAGGATCTTGGTATTTTACACCGCTCACGCCCACGTTTTATGTTTGTGTTCACCAGGATCAGGACAGATGATGGATACAATGGACACAATTCTTGAAGTAGTAGTACTAAGGAGAAAAGGAGTAAAAAACAACATAAATCGCTTATTTGGGAAATATCAATAATACCATAAGAAAACCCGAAGCGAACAAAGGCCACAGACGGTTTAACAACCAACTAGCGGGAATAAAATTTCTGGCCATATAGTTCCCACCGTATAGTTGGCATCGCCACCGCCTCCTCAAATAGTTTCACCCCATGCAACTGGATCAGAGAGACGACATACAGAACAACCAGAAATTGCCAAAACCTCACCTCCGAAAGGCATCTGGATGGGGAACTCATCCACCGGGGATCCATCTTCTCCCTACGCAGATCCGAGAGGCTAAGGCATCGATCTTCATCATCAACCACTGCATTACCACCATCTCCATCCATCCCATCTACATCTTGTCTAGATCTTGTTGTAATTTCCCTACTCGTTGTGGATTTATACAAGTATTATTCATCTATGATAGATTCCATGGTTATTGCCATGATCACTACAAGAAAAGTTTCCTTCCGCAACGAATTGGCCCGGTCATCATAGAAGGCGCATCTTCCACGATGAAATTCTCAGCTCAGCCGTGGCCAATGGAAAACTTTTTTTCCGGTTTCGCGGCCCTCTACCACGACGGATCTGCTAAAAACATGGAGGAAGCTCGGCTAGCGTGTGACAGAAGCAAGATTTTCGTTTCCTCGCGCGATGTTGACTCACCGAAGTCTTTTGAGGCGTGTGGGTCCCGGATGTCTGTGTCTCTAGCAGACCATACTTTTCGGTCGTGCCTCCCTGATTTGAACTCGACAACATTGCTCGAGGCGCCTACCGTTTAGTCCGGTTGCTAGGTCCCACATGTTAGCCTCTCATTAGAAGGATCGTGTGCATGATGGAATTTTTTTCCTTCGCACGCGCTACCCTGTTCCAAAGTTGATAGTGCTACTCCATGCATCTACCGTTTAATCAACCTCCTGGGACCCACATGTCATCCTCTCTTTAAAAGAAACGTGTGTATGATGGACTTTTTTCCTTCGCTGGCGCTACCCCATTCCAAGTTGATAGCGCTGCTCGACGCATCTACCGATTAACCAACCTCTTGAGCCCCACATATCATCCTCTCATTAGAAGAAACATGTGCATGATGGATTTTTTCCTTCGCTCGTGCTACCCTGTTCCAAACTTGATAGCGTTGTTCGATGCATCTACCGTTTAATCACGATGCTAGGCCCCACATGTCATCCTCTCATTAGAAGAAACATGTGTATGATGGAATTTTTACCCTCTATCGCGCCTTCATGTTCCGAACTTGATAGCGTTACTCGCTACTTCAGCCGTTTATACAGGTTGGTGGGCCTGACATGTCAGCCTCCTCTGTGCAGGAAATGTGTGCATGCTAGACTTTTTTTCTTCTCTTGCGCCTCCCCGTTTGGAACTTGGCAACGTTGCTCGATACAACACCCGTATAATGTCTCCCTGCTGGGTCCACATGTCAGCCTCCTATGTAGAGAAAATGTGTGTATATTGGACATTTTTTTGGTCACGTCCGCTAGTTTGACCTTGGTAATGTTGTTCCATGCGACAAACATGTATGGTCTTGCTGCTGGGGCCCACGTGACAGCCTCTCTCGACAAGAAACGTGTCGATCTTGCTCTTCTTTTTTAAACGCGCTCGTTAAACTTGATCTCTTGTATGGTAAGGTTGATGGGCGCTAGCTACAGGCAGGTGGGTCGGCCATGTCATCCTCTCAGTACAAAAATATTACTTCAGATAAACTGCATGCCTTGCCACTACACAAGAAAATTGTTATCCTTTTATAAAATATAAAAATGTATACTAACATCGTATATACCTTATTTATTTTTCTTCTTAAAAAATTGCTTGTCCATCTGCTATGCGTGATTGCTAGTAGCTCAACTAAAAAATGTTAAGTATAAATAATGTAGTAGGTAGTACTTAAAAACATGGATAGGCGGACTTTTTTTAGGGGTGGGTGGATGGTGCCCAAAAAAGGCTGAATTGAAGAAAAATGGGCCAAGCAGGGATTGATGGACTATTTTTCATGGGCTCTCGTCCAATCTAACTAGGCTATTTGCGCAGCCGAATGACCCAAAACATGGCCGAGTTAGAAGGTCTTGGGCTATAATGAGGCCGGATGGACTAATTTCTTAGGCTCGATAGTTAAAATCTCAAGGTACGTGATGGGGCTCGGACGGATTTGAAACAAAGCCGTCAACAAGGGAAAAAAGGTATAAAATATGAGCGCCTAGATCCTAGGCGCCTAAGAACTTGTTATGTTAAGGAGCTGACGTCACCCTAATAATTGTGCTAATACACAGTTGTAACCTAGTAGTTGCAACTTATTAAATTCCCAGTTACAAGCTGTTGCAACAAATGTGTAACCCTCATGTTGCACCAATCGCAAGGTAAATCCAATGGAGAGAGAAGTGACTCTTGAGAACTGGCAAATCTGATAATATATTCACACATATTTATGTGAAAATTGTGGACAAACACCCCGCGCCCACCAAAACTTTCCATTGAGAACCCAAACTTTCCTAAGCCTGCCCTCAATCGAGTGACCAGCCCCTGTCTCTTCAAATTTTGCACCGTTCTTATGGGAGATGCACCGGATTAGAACCAGGCCACAAACTTCTCCAGACCTTAAAAAAACTTCTCGACACCTTTCTATCAACAGTGCCGGCCTTCCACCATTGGCCGCGCCATTCTTCACGAGACGCACCGGCCGACAGTCAGCTAGGTGATCCCCACGATTCACCTACTAGATTCAGGCACTGGACATTCTTCTTGGCTTTGGTTTGTTCTCCACCTCTCCTAGAAAGATTTAAAGCTTGTGACCATCAACATTTACAAGGTGCTTGCAGATTTGGGTAGGTACGTTCTTTAGGTAAATCTATAGTAAAGCTTTGGACAGAAGAGTTTGAAAACATCTTAAAAAGGACTTGGCAGAGATCATGTGCAAGCTTTTGACCTGATATATTCCCCATCCTTCTTTGATACGATGGAGCATTTGGCTGTTGATGTACCTGACGAGGAAGTACTTAGAGGTACAGTACAGTATAGATGGATGTATCCTATAGAACGTCGACTTCGCCTTTCCAAGGAGCAAGAAGATATTCGTAGACATTTTGATAAGTGAGTGTTATCCAAAGATATCTTCACATATAAGACTGTAGAAAAGTTAGATATTTTCAGATGTCTGACTTGGCTTGTTTTGTAGGTTCTTCGCAGAAATAAAAGTACCAGCAAATTTCGTTCCACCAATAAAAAGACCAGATGGACTAAGATCTAAGGATCATGTAAGACGCTCAAATTGCACTGTGAATTGTCTATCAATTGTCCAGATGGGGTAACCTCTTGTCTATTTTGTAACGTTAGATTTCGAAGCTTGAATTTCTGGCCCTTATCTTTGGTCCTGATAGGAGTATAACAAAAGCTTCAGCTTGCATTTCCAATGGCGTCTGCCATAGCGCTGATGTACCTTCTGTGGAGACTGACACAGCTGGAGGTTGTCCTGATGAACCTACACTAGATTGCGTTTAGATTCGAAATCATGCACTTGATATTGTCGTCCCAAGGAAAAGAAGGTTGTGGATCTGGTAATAACGTCTTCTGTATAACAAGATGCTAGAGGTGATGATTTATGAATTGCATGTCCCTCTCTATCAATGAAAATGGCATATCGTTTGCCTTGTTTCAAAAATAAATAAATATTTGCATGTCTCCTTGTGTTAGTCGATGCAAAGAAGATATTGTTTTCTGTTCAAGTCATGTGAACAAATATGTTTGTATGTAGAGACATAAATGCGGATTGGGTGACAAAATCAGCATAAAATTGCCAGATCAACAACACAAGCATAATGGCATTGCAAGAAAAGGAACAGAACCATCTTTTCACCGTGCTTGTGAAAAGGAGATGAGCCAGGAACCACGCCTGCAAGTGGCAGAAGCCAATTCTCGTGTAGCTCAGCTAGCATTGGTTTATCATCGATAATACTCAAGCATCCAAATATTATGATTACATATTAGGAGTAGTTCTAGTTCCACACTACAGCTCAACATGCAAAAGTGTAAGAAATGCGTAAGGTAGCTCCATAATACAGGTTCCAGAGAAAAGCATACAAATCATAAGAAATAAAGCTCTGCATCACAGTTCACCACCTTTAGGTGCAACAGTTTCTACAAATTGTAAACCCAAATCACCGCCTCCTTTAGGTGGCACGATAATTTCGGGAGCGGGATCAGCAGCACCAACAGCAGTGCCAGCACCGGTAGCATGAGTCTCCATAATAGGCGAACTATCGAGCACCACACACTACTAGGAAACAGCTTATCAGTGGTGCACCTTTTTTCACTATTCGTGGCGCATATCTTAGTCGCCACTGCTAACTATCTTCTGTGGCGCATATTGAAATGCGCCACAGAAGTCTCAAACTTCATTGGTACATATGGACAATATGCGCCACAGAAGTTTTTTCCAAACTTAAAAAAAAAGGCTGGCCAGATCTCAAACTTCTGTGGCGCATACGGCCAATATGCGCAACATAATTTTTTTTCAAATTTCAAAAAAAGCCGGGCCAGATCTGGCCGGAGGTGGGGGGTCGCCGGAGGTGGATCAGATGTGATGGCCGGAGGAGAAGGAGGCCGTCGGAGGTGGTTAGGGTAGTAGGAGGAGGAGGCCGCCGGAGGTGGAGGAAGGGCTCGCCGGAGATGGTCGGAGGAGGCCACCGGAAGTGGTGGTGGTGGAGGAGGAGAAGCAGGTCGCCGAAGGAGGAGGTCACCTAGGTGGAGGAGGTCACCGAGGTAGCCATGGCCAGAGGTGGATGTCGCTAGAGAGTGGAGGAGAAGGGGAGAAGTATGAAGGGGAGGAGTAGTGGAGGGAGAAGTATGGAGGGGAGGAGAAAGGGAGGAGAAAGGGAGAAGTATGGAGGGGAGGAGAAGTGGAGGGAGAAGTATGGAGGGGAGTAGAAGTGGAGGGGAAGGGGAGAAGAAGGAGAAGAAGTGGAGGAATATAAGGAGAAGGGGAACCGGCAGGATTCAAATTTCGAATCCCGCCTAAGGCTTCTATGGCGCATATGGGAGAAATGCGCCACAAAAGGTTTTCCCCCTTTTTTATTTTTTTGCAGTAAAAAATCATGTACCCTAAATAAATTTTTACTCTTTTCGAATTTGGGGATTCTGTAAAATCCAGAACGACCATGGGTCGTTGAATTCGAGTTGGAATTTTCGAGACGATCATTTTGATAGGTTAAAGATTTTTTTTCGACATCGTATGCAAAAGTTATAGCCATTTTACCGTGCCATGACCTATTTTTGCAAAATACATCAAAATTCATGTGTTGCAATTTTGTCTACATCTATACTCTAAAATCTAACTACAACTCAAAGGAATTATTATTTTTGAAGTTTCTATCATTTTTGTTTATTTTTTACAAAACTGATACGGCGATCCACAGGGGGATCTGTTTTTCCATGTTATGTCGCATATGTCCATATGCGCCACAGAAACATCACTTTCTGTGGCGCATATGGACATATGCGCCACAGAACCGTCTCCCCCCTTTTTTTTGGTGTTGGGTCCCATCAACTTTCTGTGGCGCATACATCTATATGCGCCACAGAATCATCACTTTCTGTGGCGCACATGAAAATATGCAACACCAGAAAGCCATAGGTGTTCAATACGCAAAGATTTTCAAACTAGATTATGGACTCTAGTGCAAGTGGGAGACTGAAGGGAATATGCCCGAGAGGCAATAATAAAGTGGTTATTATCTTATTCCATGTTTATGATAAATGTTTATTTTGCATGCTATAATTGTATTAGTTGGAAACGTTAATACATGTGTGTTTAATAAACAAAATACAAAGTTCCTAGTACTGCCTCTCATATAAACTAGCTTGTTGATTAACAAGATGATCAAGGTTTCCTGATCATGGACATTGGATGTTGTTAATAACAAGTTCACAACATTGGTGGAATGATGTGATGAACATTCATCCGAAGTATAGCATTACAATCAGAGTCATTATGTTTATATTGCTATAACGTCATACGAAGTAATCTTAGTCCATAGACCATGAGATCATGTTAATTGCTAACACCGGAAGAGTATCTTGATAACATCAAACGTCACACCATAACAGGGTGACTATAAAGGTGGGTTCAGTGCTACGAAGGTGTTATGTTGAGGCTCATGGATCAAGAGTGAGATTTGTCCATCCCGATGACGGATAGATATAATCCAGGCCTTCTCGGTGATATCACATTGAAATAGCTTGCAAGCAAGTGATGTGATCACTAGAATGTTATATCACGGGAACGAGAAAAGAGTGCATGTCGGTAACGAGATCAAACTAGGTATTGGATGCCAATGATCGAATCTCAGACATGTAATATATCGCGAGACAAAGGGATTTAGTTATGACATTAAAGGTTCACACGATCACAAGAGTCATCGTTGAATATGTGGGAGTCAGTACGGATCTCCAGGTCCCGCTGCTGATTATTGATTGGAGAGGGGTCTCGATCATGTCTGCATTATTCGCGAACCATAGGGTGACACACTTAAGGGATACCAACACCATTTGGAGCAAATATGTTTCAGATAAAGATTTAAGAAAGCACTGGAATTATTTCAATAGACACCGAAACTATTTCGGGTGAAATTGCTAAAATTGGTTCTGCATGTAATATTGAAATGTTGCAGGGGGTTTTATGTGAATGTTTGTTAATTAAAGTAATTAACAAAATTCTGAATAAAATTAATAAAAGATTTTTATTAAATGAGAGAGCATTAAATTTGGAGAAATTTAATGCATTTAAAGTGGAGACTTTAAAAGAGAATGTGAAGGGGCATTTTAATGTGGAGGGGGTTACCACCACATGAATGGGGGAGGTGAAGGGACACCGTCCCCTCCTCCTATAAAAGGCCCCCCTCTCACTCCTTCTTCCTCACACCTCCTCGTGAAGGATCTCTCTCCCCCTCTAGTATTATTTCCCCATGGTCTCGGATTAGCGAGATACATGTTCCCGGTGGCTTTATCTGGAAAGGAATTGCTGCTTCCGCTACTTTGCTAGAGCGAGGGACGGAGGTTGTCGGGGTACCGGACGTGTGTGCGATCACGGATGCACCGCTGCTTTGCGGTGCTGGACTTGGTGGTGCTGTACTTGTTGGAGCTGGATCTGATGGACGTGCTGGAGCCGAACCTGCTGGACTTCATCACGATCTTGAGATCGGCAAGTGTACGACTACATCATCCACGAGTTCCAACTTGTTAACAAAGCTTTGTTGTCTTCGAGGGTAAGTTCTCTATGGATGTATATCCACCCGTTGCTTGTATCTAGTAGATAGATCTTGGCGTATGGTTCCCACCGTAGGAAATTTTTTGTTTTCTATGCTACAAACCCTTCAGGGTATTAGAGCCTGATCTATGCGTAGGTGCTTTGCACGGGTAGTACACATATGTTTATATGTGGGCGATGATGATCATGTTATTGTATCTTCTATGTATTTTGGATATTGGTGGCATAGTGGGATGAAGCGGCCCGGACCAACCTTACATGTCATCGTACATGAGACCGGTTCCACGACTGACATGCAACTAGTTTTGCATAAGTGGCTGGCGGGTGTCTGTCTCTCCTACTATAGTCAATATCTGATTTACAATGAGTTGCTAATAACTTGGTTATCCTCGTTGTGGTTCCATGTTCGTAGGTAAGACCGGTTCTATCTTCGAAAGCCCTAAGCCACGTAAAAAATTTGCAGTTGATAAATTAGAGGCGTCTAATTTAGATCGTTGCTGGGTTAGTGTCATGATATGGTAATGTTGTAAGTTGATGTATAGTTCATACTCTTACAACACACCTAACGTGTAATTTCCATATACCTTGGCCTTACACACAAAGGAATGATAGAGATCATACCATGATGCATATGATAGAGATCAAATGCATGGACCATATCATCTCACTTTACACATTAGATGTTTGCATCTTATATTGCTAGTTTGGCGTTTTAGTAGCATTTTAAGATGATCCCTCATTTAGATATCAAGATAAAAATGTGTTCTTCCCTAAGTATGCATCGCTCTATGGATTGTGTTTCGAGACATCACGTGATGATCGGGTGTACTCGACTCTACGCTTTCATACAACGGGTGTAAGACAGGTTTACACACGCGAGTACTAAGGTTCTTACTTGGCGAGCCTAGCATGTACAGATTAAGCATGAGTCATATAGTTGATATGATGGCCATATTGATGCTCGCCTTTGAAGCTACACCGACTCACGTGATGATCGGACTTGGTGTAGTGGATTTGGTTCAAGTAATCACCAAAAAGGCACGAGGGATGTCGTTTTTGAGTGTGAGTTCATTTCTAATTTGGATTAGTCGAACTCAATTTGTCATAAACTAAATCGAAGTGAATTTGCATAATTTGTTGTAGTCATTGGCATCTGTTTACTACCTTACGCTTAGTTTTAATTGAGATAATAGAACTATATAATTCTGGATATTTACTTTACGAACTGGTATCGTATTGTTTTGAATGTCAATTTAAAGTTTAAAAGTCCTATTGCAAACTTTCAGCAAACTCTATTTACTCCATGAAGTTTAATAAGTAGTATTAAATCAGGAGTAAGAATTCCAATATTAGTATCTAAAGTATCATGTTTGCCTCCATGATTATTGATATTCAAAAGTTGTTTTAATATCAGGATTATCTAGGAGCTGAAAAATTGTTTCAGAAACCATCATGTGTGGAAGATATTGTGATATCTGAACAATGTTTTTGGTTGCATTATGATAGAGTATAATTTAGCAAAATACATGTTCTCATATTGTATGAGAATTTGTGAAGGATGGAGATGCTAGGCATCCGAATCTCCCAAAAGGTTTTGGGAACTAAAATTATACTCGTCATTCTTCCTTATAGGCTATAGTAGCTTGATCATGAAAGTTGTCATGATAAGGATGAATAGAATATGTAAGTAAAATGTTTACTACACTAAAAGATTACTAAAGAATGGATTTTTGAAAGAATGTCAAACATTTGATGATGGTGATCCACTTCAAAGTGCGAGTCCAAAGGTATTAGTATTTGACTATATACAAGCTTTGTACCATGTGTCATGTGAATGACACCACTATTGATGTTGATAGATTCTTTTAAAAGAAAAGGAATTGCTGAAAGATAATCTATAAAATATTTGGCAGAAAATAAAAGGTTGGAGATGTCCAACTTAGGTATATATAAGATATACATGTTATGGCTGTATTCCTTGCTTGTTAAACAATGTGGTTCTTAGGTATTGGATACCGAATTGGTTGGTGTGAAGTATCATACAGAACAACACAATTCATGAACTGCAACGGCCTAAGTAACTGGCAAGAGAATAAGTGATGATGTTCATCGAAAACAAATAAAGTGCTATTGTGTTTTTCGTTGTCGTCAAACCTAGCCTTCAAGATTTGTTTTAATAATTGTTATTTTGTTCTGGTATTACGAGAACAATGGTTGTTCAAATAATTACCGTATTCCATAAAGGATGAATGAACTTTTACAAGTCTAGTGGGAGAAATCACATCCATAAACACTATTGCTAAAATGTCGCAAGACAAATGATTGAAAGATCACTTATGAAGTGACATCGCTGTTTAAATTATATTGGAAAGAAAACATGAAGAAAATCCATGTTGATGGATTTTTGGAGTCTTTGATTTTGATCAATTGATGCTTGTGAGACTTTCCTCGAGATAATTGAAACTCTGTTCTTAGGCCAAAGAGGAACGGATGACTAGCTTATTGGAAATTGTACATGCTGATGTGCATAGTCCATTATGTGTAGCCATATGCGATGGATCTTTTTGCTTCATATGCTTTCTCCAGAAATTTGAGTGAATATATTTATATATTTACTTAATAAGGAAGAAGTATGAAACATTTGAAAATTGTTCAAAGACTTTCAAGATGAAGTGAAAAATCATTGTAACAAGAAAATAAAATAGTTTATGATTTGATCATAAAGGAAGATATTTGAGTTACATGTTTAGCAAAACACTTAAGATTTGGGGAATTGTTCCATGATTTGTGTTTCCCGATAAACCATAGGAGTATGGCATATTCGAGATATGAAATCAAACCATGTTTGACATGGTAAGATCAATGGTGTCATTTATAAAACTGCCATTATGTTTTAAGGATTGAAGCTTTAGAGACTACCGCTTTTACACTGAAAAGAGCACCATCGTGATCCGTTGAAATGACACCATATAAGTTATGGTTTGGGATAAAACCCGAATTGTCTTTTCTTAAATTTTGGTATGCTATGCATAAGTAAAATGTTTACAACCAAAGTCGGATAAGCACGTCTTTGTAGGTTATCCCAAAGAATTTGTTGGGAATTTCTCCATAACACCGAGGACAAAAGAGTTTGTTACTTGGAACGTCAAGTTTCTTGAGAAGGAGTTTTTCGCGAAAAGTTAAGTGGGAGGACAATAGAACTTTGATAAGGTTGTTGAACCTTAGCTATATATGCTAAGTAGCGCAGCGCCGGAAAGTGTCCCGGTGGCGGCCACAATGCTCATGGCTCCCGTGATTACAAAGGTTGTGATCTCGGAGATTAGAGTTCCTATTGAACCGTGTGGGTCGGTGAGAATCAAATAGCGTGATTTGATAAGCAAGTCGTTATTGTTTTGACAATGATGAACCGACTACATGCAAAGAAGCGATGATGGTCCCCGACTCCATAAAATGAATAGAAGTCATAGAATCCATGATAGTATCCATACACGAGAAATCAAGTTTCTGAACTTGAAAGACCCTCCGAAAAGTCGTGAAGCCTATCGGTCGTGTTTGGATCTATAAAGAAATAGACATGGATGTTTAACATCTATGAAATAGTCGACATGTCGGAAAGAAGTTTATGGCAATGTTCAAGGAGTTGACTATGACAAGATTTGATCTTTCATAGCGATATTTAGTCTTGACGGATTAATGTAGAAACCAATACATATAATTTGGTATATGGGAGTTGAATAAACAAAACAAGGTTCTTCTAATAGAATGGTTACCTAGGACGTGTGTAACATCCCAAAACTCCAATCCAAGCTTATCAAGATCACATCATCCAAAAATAGGGTCAACAAAAACTTTTCCAAATTTAAAATGAAAGCATTCATATATGTGTGCATTTAAAATAGGAGTTGTTTGAATTGCCATGATTAAGTGCTCCAATGCTTGTAAAATGTTTATTAGGTGATTTAAACATCATCTACATCATTCCCAAACTTTTCCTAAAGAAAATCAAATCAAAAAGTATTAAAAAGGAGGAATGGTCATTTTGGCCATTTTAACCCTAACTCGATTAAAATGGCAAGTTTAGTACTTAGCAAACTAGAAACAAACTAGATGGGTTAGCAAAGATGCCTTAAGCATGCTTTAAATCACCCCCTTTAACTATTAGTACCTCAAGTCTTAGTGACAAGTTTTACCTCCCTTAGTTTACACAAAGTTCTTTACTTGTTTTGAAGGTAGCATAAAAAGTATAAAATTTGACCTATTTAGAAACCTTTAGATGTCATTCTATGGCATGAGATTGATCCCATCCTTCCACCTTAGTGAACACTCTTAACTTAGTAGTTAGAGTAGATCAAAAACTTGAGTCACTTTAGATAGGAACAATTGATGAAAATGAATTGTGAAAACCTAGGAATGATGAGTCATTCTATTGAGATGTTTTGACATGTGTTGAGAAACACAACTGGTTTATGATGATGAAAATGATGAGGCATGAGCCTTAACCCTTTTATAAAACTGATGGTTGGATTCGGATGCGATACCATTCCAAATTTACCGTATAACCACATTACCTGAATTGGGTAAGGCTTAGCTGGAAATTTATATGCATTAGTATGAGTTCCCTCACGGGAGAGGTTTCAGCTGAGCCTACCTCTCATGATGTCCACCTATGCAGTGCCCAAGATGACTGATGGTCATGGTTGGGAGGATATGCTCATAGGAGAGGTGCTTATACTAGGGTGTGTAAAGGGAAGGTTATGTTTGATTATCTGCATACTAAGTATGATGATTCAGGGTTATCCCTGACAGATGTATCGAATCTTGTGGTGAAACTGTACCACCTCTGCAGAGTGTCAAACTATTCGAATAGCCGCGTCCGCGGTTATGGACAGTTGGAATGGCCATATTGTTTCGTTGTCAGATGTTTTCCAAATAACTTGAAATGAATGATGAACTTTGACTTGGCCACAACAGGGTCGTGTTTATGATACTAGCTTCCCAACTTAAGTGATTCTAGAACTTTACTTTATCTTTCTTTCCTTCTGAACTCAGCTTAGGTTTCAAACTTAACTTTAGAGTTAAACTTAGATTTAGCACTTTAACTTAGAACTATAGTACCTGTTAATAGTAGTTTGCGAGTACTTAAAGAGTACTCATGGCTTTTGTCCCTGGCTATTCTCATGGCCAGACTATGAAGGAGACTATCAGGAGGATGGTCATAAGGACGGCTATGATAACTAGGACTATCTGCCTTCGTCAGCATTGCATGTGCCCCTTGAACATGGTCCCCACCGCTACGCTTATCTTTTATTTCCGCTGCTTGTTGTATTAAAGACTGGATAATGAGATCCTTATTTGTGTAAAACCTTATGTATGGTTTGTAATGGATGATGTACTATGATATCCAATCCGTTATGTCTCGCAAAAATGGTAATCCTGGGATTGCGAGGTATGGCATAACGGGCATCTGGGATTAAAAATCCGGGTGTTGACAAGTTGGTATAAAAGCCATCCTGACCATAGGAGACCCTAGTTAGAATGGACGTCCAAACCAAAAACTTAGCTTCGAAACCAAAGTGAGTATTTATGAAAAACTATTTCCTATCTTACCCTTGTGAACTCATTCTTTCTCAAAAATTCATGTTCCTCAAAATTCTTGCATTATGACTTAAAACTTGACACACTTGACCACTTCACTAACTTCCTCATCCTTAATTATTGTAAATGGAGACTCAGTTCAGCAAGTTTTACCAGTTGGGAAACGGAGGTCAGATGATCTTCGAGAGGGATCTGGATTCACTGTCGGAGTTACTGGGACGCCCACATCCGGA
Organism: Avena sativa; assembly: GCA_916181665.1. Classification (NCBI taxonomy): domain Eukaryota; kingdom Viridiplantae; phylum Streptophyta; class Magnoliopsida; order Poales; family Poaceae; genus Avena; species Avena sativa. The sequence continues at coordinate 204,408,631 of OV702290.1, forward strand.
GTTTCTTGGAGCTCAACTTCCAGGACCCCCAGGAGGAGACCTACAGTGGCTAGTCACCGCAGATCTTCGAGGAAGCATCGAAGCACCAACTTCTGGAAGAATTCAGTTCTCCTTGAGAAAGAACAACTGGCTAGTTGGATTAGCCAGGGCAATGCATGAAGCTCTCGCACGTCTATGTGCCCTCGGCATCAACAAGATCCAAGGAACCCGTTTTGCCCACTATGCAAGGCGTGACTTCATGGGAATGCCGATGGAGATGCCAAGTCACCCAGAATTGAGGCGTCAAGTGGAGAACCTTGACTTCTTGCTTCATGACAGACAGCAGGAACTGGACAATGCCAGGGAATTAGCCAACCAGAACCGTGCCATTGCCTACCAGAAGGCCCAGACTTTCGCACTGCTCGTCCAAGATCGCCAGTCTCTTTGCCGCCAGCGTGCAAAGAAGGATCGCACCATCGCCCGTCTTCGCAAGAAGGTGGCCGACCTCGAGAAGACCATCAAGGAGCAGGAAGCTCAGCTTGCCGCCAAGGAAGAAGAAGATGAGGGTGAAGACATCCAGGGAGATATGGATTCTTACCTCAGCAACGATGATGACTTTCTGGAGGAGGATGCTGTGGACTTCTACACTAATGATGAGGACTCCGATTTCATCGATGATGAGTAGATGCACTAGGGCACTATCGTAGCATGAGATGTATCATCTCATTGTATCATAGCTTACAGAATGGTTCATCAAACCATCTGTTTTCCCCTTTGATTGTTGTGGTGTGTGTTGTATCGGGTGCTTGCTTGCATGAATGAAAAGGAAGTTAGTTGAAAAACCTGAGTCTAACTCAAAGTTTTAGCTTTGAAAACCCAAAACCATGAACCTTAGAATTTCCCTCTTACCCCTATATCTATCTCAATCTTCAGATGACTCGTGGAAACCAAGGAGGGAGCAGTTCGTCACAGGACCCAATGTTGCAGATCTTGCAGAATCTCATCGTGGACCGTGAAGCAAGCAGGGCCGAGCGTCAAGCCAACTTAGCAACATTGCAGAAGATCGCCCAAATGGCTCTCACCAACCAAGGACATGGAAATCAGGATCACCATGGATCCAAACTCAAAAAAAATCAGAACACCAATCCCCCAATCTTCAACCAATCTGAGAACCCATTAGATGCTGATGACTGGTTACAGACCATGGAAAACAACCTTGAAGTTGCAGGAGTTGATGAAAATGAGAAAGTTCTCTTCGCCACCCATTATCTGGCGGGAGATGCAAGAGCTTGGTGGAATAGCATCCACAATATGAACCATGGCCAGGTGATGACCTGGGAAGCATTCAAACTCAAGTTCAGCCGCACCCACGTGCCGCAAGGTATCGTCAACAGGATGAGAAATGAATTCCGCGAATTGAAGCAAGGAAGAATGACTGTGGTGGAGTACCATGACAGATTCCTATCACTTGCCAGATATGCACCTGATGAGATCAACACAGAGGCCAAGAAGAAGGAGAGATTCTTGAACGGACTGCATGATGAGATGCAGACTGTCCTCGTCAACATCCATTTTCAGGATCTCGAAGAACTAGTCGACTCTACCATTCAAATGGAAGGGAAGATTAACTAGGCAAATGACAACCGCACGCGTCGTATGATGCAGCAGTCTGGATCCAATAGTCACCAGAAGTACCGTCCCAACCCCTCACCAGGATATGCACCAAGGAACAACCGACCCCCAAATCCTCGCCCAACCTACCCCAACCGTAGCGGAGGTAATGTGAAGTCCGGAGGAAACAATCACAACTCCGGCAATACCAACAAATTCAACCATGCCCCTCCCAAGAGCAACAACAACAACACTGCGCCCAGAACTGGCAGCAATGTTGTGCCTGTCGCAGCCAAGGACAAGTCCCAGATCACTTGTTTCAAGTGTGGAGTGAAGGGTCACTACTCCAATGAGTGTCCCAAGAAGACTATCGATAATGCCCCTATGAATGCCCCAGCTCAGCAGCAGCGTCGTGTTCAACCAGGAAGGAGATTTGCCCCAGGGAACCCTCACAACCACAATGGTCGTCTCTTCCACATGAACGCAGAAGAAGCCCAGGAAGCACCAAATGTAGTGCTGGGTATGTTTTCTGTCAACTCAGTTTTAGCACGAGTATTGTTTGATTCTGGAGCATCGCATTCATTTGTCACCAAAGAATTTGTATGCACTAGTAAGATTCATCCAACCAACCTGAAGCATGTCATGATAGTTCAAATCCCCGGTTCAACTACAAAAGCTAGAAAAATTTGCAAAGTTGTACCTATCAGAATACATGGGATAGATTTTTATGCCAACCTAATTATACTTGGAACCAAAGGATTGGAAGTAGTACTAGGTATGGACTGGATGTCAAGGCATAAAGGATTGATAGACTGTGCTAAGAAAGCCATCACCATGACCAGTAGTTCTGGAGTAACAGTAGATCATATCTCTGAAACCTTACCCCGCCAATTCAAGTGCAACAAGAGTGTAGCCCTGCCCACCATAGACCAAGTCAGAGTAGTCTGTGAATACCCTGACGTATTCCCAGATGAATTGCCAGGTATGCCCCCGGATCGGGATATTGAGTTCATTATCGAACTAATCCCCGGAACCGGACCTATAGCCCAGAGACCTTATAGCATGAACCCATCAGAGTTAGTGTAACTGAAGAAGCAGTTGGATGCCATGTTAGCAACAGGCTTGATTCAGCCAAGCGCATCGCCATGGAGATCACCAGTGTTATTTGTCGACAAGAAAGATGGAGGCAATCGTCTGTGTACAGATTACAGAAAGTTGAATGACGTCACCATCAAGAACAAGTACCCCTTGCCAAAGATAGAGGATCTATTTGATCAGTTGACTGGAGCTTAGGTATTCTCAAAGATTGATCATAGGACTGGTTATGACCAACTTAAGATTCGTGCAATGGATATTCCGAAGACCACCTTTACTACTCGCTATGGTTTATACGAGTATACGGTTATGTCTTTTGGATTAACCAATGCCCCTGCTTATTTCATGAATCTCATGAATAAGATCTTTATGAATTTCCTAGATAAGTTTGTAGTTGTGTTTATCGACGACATCCTTATCTACTCCAAGTCAGAAGAAGAGCATGAGCAACATCTGAGAATCATCCTAGAAACCCTGAGAGAGCATCAGTTATATGCCAAGTTCAGCAAGTGTGAGTTTTGGCTGAAAGAAGTAGGATTCCTAGGACATATTGTGTCTACCGGAGGAGTCTCTGTTGATCCCACCAAGATCAAAGATGTCGAATAATGGGAAGCCCCAACCACTCAAACCCAATTCCGTTCATTTCTCGGATTAGCGGGATATTACCGCAAGTTCGTAGAAGGATTCTCGAGCATGGCCCGACCAATGACCCAATTGTTGAAGAAGGACAAGAATTTTGAATGGACAGACAAATGTGAGGCTAGTTTCTAGGAGCTGAAGAAGAGATTGATATCCGCCCAATTTTGATCATGCTAGACATCAAGAAGCCATTTGATGTATATTGTGATGCATCCAAGAATCGTCTAGGATGTGTATTGATGCAAGAAGGCAAAGTCATCGCGTATCTGTCTCGACAACTGAAGCAGCATGAGCAGAACTATCCTACCCATGATCTTGAGCTAGCAGCTATGGTGCTAGCATTGAAGACATGGCATCATTATTTGATGGGTAATCGCTGTGAGATTTACTCAGATCACAAGAGCTTGAAGTATATCTTCACTCAGAAGGAGCTGAATATGAGGCAAAGGAGATGGATAGAGTTAATCAAGGATTATGACCTTGACATTCACTATCACCCCGGCAAAGCCAATGTGGTAGTAGATGCTCTTAGCAGATTGCCGTGTAGGCTTAACACCATGATCAAGGAGAAGCAACCAAGTTTGTATGAGGAGTTGGAGCAGTTCAGGACTGAATTAGTTAACAAAGGATTCTTAGCTAGCATTGAACTTCAACCCACTTTTATTAGCCAAATCAAGGAAGCCTAGAAAGGGAATGAAAGTATCGACGGAATCAAACGTCGTATTGGTACAGGAAAGGTACCTGGATTCACCGAAGACGAAGAAGGAGTATTGTGGTACAAAGGACGTATCTGTGTGCCAGCAGATTCAGAGCTGAAGGAAATTATCATGAAGGTAGCTCATGATACTCTTTATTCTATCCACCCCGGAGGAACAAAGATGTATCAGGATTTGAAAGAGCAATTTTGGTGGCACAAGATGAAGAGAGAGATCGGAAGCTACATCGCCAAATGTGACATCTGTCAAAGAGTCAAAGCAAAGCATCAAAGACCTGCAGGATTGTTGCAACCATTGCAGATTCCAGAATGGAAAGGGGATTCTGTCGGAATGGACTTTATCACCGGTTTGCCTACTTCTAGTAGGGGAAATGACTCAATCTGGGTCATCGTTGATAGATTGTCCAAGGTAGCCCACTTCATACCTGTCAAGACAACCTACCAGAGTGCAAAGCTAGCAGAGCTGTATATTGCTAGGATTGTTAGTCTGCATGGAACCCCCAAGACCATCGTGTCAGATCGAGGAACCCAGTTTACTTCAAGATTTTGGCAGAAAGTTCAGGAAGGATTAGGAACCAAGTTGAACTTCAACACCGCGTATCACCCGCAAACAGATGGACAAACTGAGAGAGTCAACCAGATCCTAGAGGATATGCTTAGAGCCTGTGTTTTGGAATACGGATTAAAATGGGAAGACTGCATGCCTTTCGCAGAATTCTCATATAACAACAGTTATCAAGCTAGTTTACAGATGGCACCATTTGAATTCCTATACGGAAGAAAGTGTCGTACCCCTTTGATTTTGGTCGCAAGTAGGAGAGAGTCAGATCTTTGGACCCGACATTCTCCGAGAAGTAGAAGAGAAAGTTCACAAAGTCCGTGAGCACCTCAAGACCGCCCAATCCAGATAGAAGAGCTATGCTGACAAGAGAAGGAGAGACCTGACTTTCAATGTCGGAGATTTTGTATACCTCAAGATTTCACCATTGAAGGGAACTTAACGCTTTAGTCTGAAGGGAAAGTTAGCCCCTAGATATATCGGACCTTTCAAGATTCTGAACCGCCGAGGAGAAGTATCGTATTAGCTGGAACTGCCTGAAGAGATGTCAACCATCCACAATGTGTTCCATATCTCGTTACTTCGCAAATGCTTGGAAGTGCCTGAGAAGACTGAAGTTTTCAAGAACATCGATCACAGAGCTGTGGAAATCAACAATGACCTAACCTATCGGGAAATACCCATTCGTATCTTAGAAGAAGCCTACAGAACCACCAGGACCAGTAGAATCAAGTTTCTCAAGATTCAGTGAAGCAACCATACCGAGGAGGAAGCTACTTGGGAGCGCAAAGATTACATTAGGACAGAGTTCCTAGATCTCTTTAGTTCCTAGTTTTCTTTGTAAATCTCGGGACGAGATTTTGTTTAAGGGGGGAAGGTTTGTAACATCCCAAAACTCCAATCCAAGCTTATCAAGATCACATCATCCAAAAATAGGGTTGACAAAAACTTTTCCAAATTTAAAATGAAAGCATTCATATATGTGTGCATTTAAAATAGAAGTTGTTTGAATTGCCATGATTAAGTGATCCAATGCTTGTAAAATGTTTCTTAGGTGATTTAAACATCATCTACATCATTCCCAAACTTTTCCTAAAGAAAATCTAATCAAAAAGAATTAAAAAGGAGGAATGGTCATTTTGGCCATTTTAATCCACTACACTACTTTGGCTATTCCTAGTACTCAATTCTTAACAGAAACAATTCTTGATCTTTGTACCCCTTGCTAGTACACATAATGAGGTACCAAGGCCCACTTTTTGATCTGCTAAAAACATTCTTTTACTTATTTTAATTGGCATTTGAAAATTGAATCTAATGCATATGCATAGATCACCCCTATTTTAAAACCCATCTATTTGAGCTCCACTTTCAAAACCCTTGCAACCAGAGACTACCTAGCACTAGTGGAGATCACTCAAAAATTTTGAAACCAAAATTCAAAAGTTTTTCTCTTTCGGCCATTTTATCAAACACCTTGCTAGCAAGATCATATTGGCCTAACTAATACTGTTTTGGGCTGATTTTGTCTAGCAATTTGGAAGTGCTTTGATCATCTTGTCCCCCCTCAAGCCTGGCCAGACCCACACCAGCATCTCCCCTACCTCCTAGCTGCACTGCATTGCCATGCCGAGCCACCTCTCGCTGGCCGACCGAGCACTCGCCGCAGCAGCCCTCTCCTGCCTCTCTCTCCATGTCTAGGACGTAGCTCACACCTCACCGCCACCCCCTGTCCCCTGCCCGAGCCTAGCCCTGCAGTGGACCACCGAGGATACCACGTGCCCAGTGCCACCGCACCATGCCGGTGCTGCCCCCAGAGCGTGCTCTGTCCCCGCTCGCACAGACCGCCCCTTGGCCGCAGCCCGCGCCCGCCGCTCCGCCACGATCTGGAGAACACCCTAGACACCCCCGCTGGCCGCCCAACGCCTCACAGCCACCGCTCGTCGTGGACACCGCCGCCTCTACCGCTCAGAGCGCCACCTCGCCCAGACCGCATGCCACCGCCCCTACGGCCGCATTCAATCCCTAGAGCACCGCCAGGGGACCGCCCGTCGATCGCCACCCACAGCCATGCCTCTACCCTGTCGTAGCCATGTCGCCACCGTCGCCTACCCATCCCGCTCGGTCTCACCGTCGAGCCTATAAAAGGAGGCCTCCCCAGCCTCTTCTCTCCACACCACTCCACTCCCCTCACCTCTCTGAACCTCACCCACCTCTAGCCGGAGCAAGGGGAGAAGCAGCTCGCCGGAATTGGAGCCGGAGCAGCCGCCTCTGGAGGAGAAGGGCGCCGTTGATTGCGACCACCCCAAGCTCCGCCGCAACCGCGCCCCGCCTCGTCGTCCTCGTCCAGTTCTTTGCCCGCCTTGCCAACCCCGTTGGAGCCCTGGTATGTCCCCAGCAGACCCCCACCAAGCCGCTAGGGTTCGAGCTCGTCGGCGACCTGTTCGTCATCGACGACGACCCTCAGCCGTAGATTCCCATTCTAATCCTACGGCCCACAGCGCGCGTACCGTTTTGCGTATTATGATCCACTGACAAGCGGGACCCCCTGTCAGCTGAGCCCCGCGTCGCGGAGCGCCACTGGGCCGGCCCAACTTCTTTCCCGCGCTAGCCCACCCGTTCAAATCTGGATTTTTCTTTTTAGATTGAATCTAGTTTATGTCCCCTAGTTTGAAATTTAATTCAGAGAGTTTTATAAATCCAAATTGCATGAAACCAATTTTGTCTGAAAGGTATGGATATGATCTATCCAAGCCCGTTGGATTTAATTCAATTAGAGTTATAGATCTCTCCTAATAAAAATAACAAAACAAAAGCATTTGCAACTTGCAACATTTTTATAAAATCAACCAAGTTAGCTTTTGAGTTGATTCCAACTCTCAAAAATCACATTTCATCATATCTATCCAAATATGTAATAATATTAAGGTTTACATGCAGTGACTTTGGACTAGTACCAAAATAATGCTATATAGGCATTTCTAGTCACTTTAAATCATTAAATAATGAACTTAAACCAAAGTAATATTGATCCAACCCTTAAATCTCATTCCCACATGTTAGAATATGTGGTGATGACATGTGTCAACATGATCCCATATTTTAAGTGGTGAATATTAAATCTTAGTTAAATTTTCAATGAGTAGAAATTACTTTTCTAAATTAAAGAGAAGGAAACTATTGAATTAAACTTGTGATGATTGTGATGATAATAGATCATAAATTGTGTGTCTTAGAATGCTATCTAGCCTAATTAATTATTGTTTGGTGATTGCCTACTCCGTATGTATTTTTATAGAAGATAGTACCGACCAAGCTTACGAGGAGCAGGAGTGCTATCAAGACGAAGACGAAGAAAACTTTAACCACTGCTCCAACCAAGGCAAGCCACCATTAACAGTGCAAGCTACCCTTAGCAAGCTAGAAATACCCAAGATTAACCCTTGCAAGTTTAGTACTTAGCAAACTAGAAAAAAACTAGATGGGTTAGCAAAGATGCCTTAAGCATGCTTTAAATCACCCCCCTTTAACTATTAGTACCTCAAGTCTTAGTGACAAGTTTTACCTCCCTTAGTTTACACAAAGTTCTTTACCTGTTTTGAAGGTAGCATAAAAAGTATAAAACTTGACCTATTTAGAAACCTTTAGATGTCATTCTATGGCATGAGATTGATCCCATCCTTCCACCTTAGTGAACACTCTTAACTTAGTAGTTAGAGTAGATCAAAAACTTGAGTCACTTTAGATGGGAACAATTGGTGAAAATGAATTGTAAAAACCATGGAATGATGAGTCATTCTATTGAGATGTTTTGACATGTGTTGAGAAACACAACTGGTTTATGATGATGAAAATGATGAGGCATGAGCCTTAACCCTTTTATAAAACTGATGGTTGGATTCGGATGCGATACCATTCCAAATTTACCGTACAACCACATTACCAGAATTGGGTAAGGCTTAGCTGGAAATTTATATGCATTAGTATGAGTTCCCTCACGGGAGAGGTTTGAGCTGAGGCTACCTCTCATGATGTCCACCTAGGCAGTGCCCAAGATGACTGATGGTCATGGTTGGGAGGCCATGCTCATAGGAGAGGTGCTTATACTAGGGTGTGTAAAGGGAAGGTTATGTTTGATTATCTGCATATGAAGTATGATGATTCAGGGTTATCCCTGACAGATGTATCGAATCTTGTGGTGAAACTGTACCACCTCTGCAGAGTGTCAAACTATTCGAATAGCCGCGTCTCCGGTTATGGACAGTTGGAATGGCCATACTGTTTCGTTGTCAGATGTTTTCCAAATAACTTGAAATGAATGATGAACTTTGACTTGACCACAACAGGGTTGTGTTTATGATACTAGCTTCCCAACTTAAGTGATTCTAGAACTTTACTTTATCTTTCTTTGCTTCTGAACTCAGCTTAGGTTTCAAACTTAACTTTAGAGTTAAACTTAGATTTAGCACTTTAACTTAGAACTATAGTACCTGTTAATAGTAGTTTGTGAGTACTTAAAGAGTACTCACGGCTTTTGTCCCTGGCTATTCTCATGGCCAGACTATGAAGGAGACTATCAGGAGGATGGTCATCAGGACGGCTATGATAACTAGGACTATCTGCCTTCGTCAGCATTGCCTGTGCCCCTTGAACATGGACCCCACCGCTACACTTATCTTTTATTTCCGCTGCTTGTTGTATTAAAGACTGGATCATGAGATCCTTATTTGTGTAAGACCTTATGTATGGTTTGTAATGGATGATGTACTGTGATATCCAATCCGTTATGTCTCGCAAAAATGGTAATCCTGGGATTGCGAGGTATGGCATAACGGGCATCTGGGATTAAAAATTCGGGTGTTGACAACGTGTAAATGACATGGTCCGAAGGGTTTTGTTAATTCAAAAGATGCTAAAAGGGCATGCAAACTTCAATAGTTGAAGTAAGCATAGCGGAGTTGGAATCTTCACCATGATGAAAAATGTTAAAGGAGTTTAATTTCATAGGAGATGATGAAGATGCTTGCATTTTCAAGAAATTAAGTGGGAGCGCTAATACAAATTTCCAATACATTATGCAGAGTACATATTGTTGATTGGAAATGATGTATCTTTTATTGACACAAGTTAAGAATTTCATTAAAATAGGATTTTGATGAAAGACTTGGGCAAAACCAGAATATTTGGCATCAATGTCTATATGGATAGATTGAGGCGCTAATATGGTTATGGCGGACGTACATATATGAGATATTGAAAGGGTTCAATATGGAAACAACAAGAAAGGTTCTTGCTGCATGGAAATGATTGTATCAAGATTCAAGTGTTTCAACACTTGGTGAGTAAAATCACATGAATATTTTGATCCATTATACCATGATATGTATATATCCAAATATGTCCTATGCTCTAAATGTTATGAGCACATACCAGAATGATTCATAAGATGATCATTGGATGATAGTAAAGATATTCTTATGAGCTTTGGAAGAACTAAGAATATATCATGTATAAGGGACAAATAGTTAAAGGTAGTTCATTGTAAAGTGTTACATTGATACTAGTTTTGTCACAAGATACAAATTAAATTTATCTCAATTTTGACTATGGGTGGCACAATGTAATGGAAAGGATGTTCCATGATGGATTTGGATAAGTTCCAAAGTTGAAACATTGTGACGGATACTACAACAAAAGGCTATGTATATGACTGCTATAGTGGCAGCAAAGGAGGGCATTTGTGTTAAGTAGTTTGTTATCAAACTAGGTGTGGTTCAAAGTGGGCTAATACTATCAAGATATATTGTATGACAATAATATCAACATATTTTAACCCGAACAAACTAAAGGTCTCACCAATGGACCAAAATTTATACAATGCCATCTCATTTGAGAATGAGTGATGCGTAGAGACGCAAAGACATGCAAATACACATGGACCTGAAACTGTCAGATCCAGAGATTATGTTAACCACTAGCAATCGCGTATATGCAACACCAGAAAGCCATAGGTGTTCAATATGCAAAGATTTTCAAACTAGGTTATTGACTCTAGTGCAAGTGGGAGACTGAAGGGAATATGCCCGAGAGGCAATAATAAAGTGGTTATTATCATATTCCATGTTTATGATAAATTTTTATTTTGCATGCTATAATTGTATTAATTGGAAACATTAATACATGTGTGTTTAATAAACAAAATACAAAGTTCCTAGTACTGCCTCTCATATAAACTAGCTTGTTGATTAACAAGATGATCAAGGTTTCCTAATCATGGACATCGGATGTTGTTAATAACGAGGTCACAACATTGGTGAAATGATGTGAACATTCATCCGAAGTATAGCATTACGATCAGAGTCATTATGTTTATATTGCTATAACGTCATACGAATTAATATTAGTCCTTAGACCATGAGATCATGTTAATTGCTAACACCGGAAGAGTATCTTGATAACATAAAATGTCACACCATAACAGGGTGACTATAAAGGTGGGTTCAGTGCTACGAAGGTGTTATGTTGAGGCTCATGGATCAAGAGTGGGATTTGTCCATCCCGATGACGAATAGATATAATCTGGGCCCTCTCGGTGATATCAATTGAAATAGCTTGCAAGCAAGTAATGTGATCACTAGAATGTTATATCACGGGAACAAGAAAAGAGTGCATGTCGGTAACGAGATCAAACTAGGTATTTGGATGCCAATGATCGAATCTCGGACATGTAATATATCACGAGACAAAGGGATTTAGTTACGACGTTAAAGGTTCACACGATCACAAGAGTCATCGTTGAATATGTGGGAGTCAGTACGGATCTCTAGGTCCCGCTGCTGATTATTGATCAGAGAGGGGTCTCGATCATGTCTGCATTATTTGCGAACCGTAGGGTGACACACTTAAGGGATACCGACACCATTTGTATCAAATATGTTTCAGATAAAGATTTAAGAAAGCACTGGACTTATTTCAATAGACGCCGAAACTGTTTCGGGTGAAATTGCTAAAATTGGTTCTGCATGTAATATTGAAATGTTGCAGGGAGTTTTATGTGAATGTTTGTTAATTAAAGTAATTAACAAAATTCTGAATAAAATTAATAAAAGAGTTTTATTAAATGAGAGAGCATTAAATTTGGAGAAATTTAATGCATTTAAAGTGGAGACTTTAAAAGAGAATGTGAAGGGGCATTTTAATGTGGAGGCGGTTACCACCACATGAATGGGGGAGGTGAAGGGACACCCTCCCCTCCTCCTATAAAAGGCCCCCCTCTCACTCCTTCTTCCTCACACCTCCTCGTGAAGGATCTCTCTCCCCCTCTAGTATTATTTCCCCATGGTCTCGGATTAGCGAGATACATGTTCCCGGTGGCTTTATCTGGAAAGGACTTGCTGCTTCCGCTGCTTTGCTGGAGCGAGGGACGGAGGTTGTCGGGGTACCGGACGTGTGTGCGATCACGGATGCATCGTTGCTTTGTGGTGCTAGACTTGGTGGTGCTGGACTTGCTGGAGCTGGATCTGATGGACGTGCTAGAGCCGAACCTGCTGGACTTCATCACGATCTTGAGATCGGCAAGTGTACGACTACATCATCCACGAGTTACAACTTGTTAACAAAGCTTTGTTGTATTTGAGGGTAAGTTCTCTATGGATGTATATCCACCCGTTGCTTGTATCTAGTAGATAGATCTTGGCGTATAGTTCCCATCGTAGGAAATTTTTTGTTTTCTATGCTGCGAACCCTTCATATGCGCCACAGAATATCTTGTCTACCTATAAGCTGTTTCCTAGTAGTGACAATGTCCTCTAAAGGCTCTTCACTGCCAGCTCCAGCCACGCAAGTCTCCTTGGATGGTAAAACCAATCCACCACCTCCTTCATCTGGCATGACGGTGGTAGGTGCAGTCTCATCAGTACCAGCTGCAGCTGCAACTGCATCAGTCTCCACAGAAGGTAAACAAGGAGGCGTCTTAGGTGTAGCGATCTGACATCCATTTTCTACTCTGTCATCAGGAAACGGAGAGTCTTCTTCAACTTTGTGCTTCTGTGGTTACAAGATAAACAGAGATTACAACGAAAGCATCTACGCGCAACGACAAGAACATATGTCATTCTATTGATTTACCTTGTCATCTGGGATAGCAGAAGTCACAGGATTGGAACCTATTTCATCGAGAATCCTCTTTTTCACTTTTTCCCCTATCTCCTTCTACAACAAGTTCTAATATTGATTACATGATGTTGATTGATAAATATATGCAAATGTTCAAAAGTTTGCGTTGTCGAACTACCAACTTCAAACGGATCCCCACTGTTCTTAGTTATGGGATTTAGCCTTGAAAACAAGCTTCTATGGAATCCTAGTCTACAAAAAAAGGATACATACCCAGGATAAGAACTACTCTACACATGACAATGCTGTGCAATCGACAATAAAAATTTAACCGCATCATCAACTCTATCATGTAAGTTCAGAGTGAATCTAGATACACTCGTTTGACATAAGCTAAAACATCTTATATTATGAAACGGAGGGAATAGGTACGAGTGGTATAGTATTTCACAAACTGCCATTGCTATCGCGGGACAGAGATGATAGATGCTCCACCGCCCTAGAGAAGGTTGTCGCGCCGATCTTGCCGCCACCTGTAGAGGACGGAGCCGAGGAGCTGGTCAGCAACAATATGGAGCAAGAGGCCAGGGGCAGTAGTGGATGGGAAGAATGGAATGAGTAAAAGAGGTTGTGTGTGCGTGGGAGGAAGCCGGTGAGGGAGTTAAATCCATCTTGTCTCGGAAGGAACACGCTGCCACGTGCAACGGCGTGTGCAAAACTCCCTCCCTCTCTCTTCTGTGGCAGCTACTGGTAGTAGTACTCCAGCTAGCTTCATCGAGTTCTCTGGTACTCCTACTAGTAGACCTTTACTACTACTACTAGGGTTGGACTAGGAGTACTTGTTCAGAAGAAGAAAAAAACTAGACTAACACAACGTCGTACAGTATTGCCTTGTCAAATGATTGGTGATGCCATGATGAGCGACATGTTTTTCCTGTAAACCTGGAAACATCGTGTTCCTTCCACCGCGTGCAGTTTCTGAGCAAAGTACCTAACAACACGTCCAACTTAGGCTTATAGGACCCAAGCTGCAGTGAAAAAGAAACAAAACTACAGACGTACAAGGAGTAATACTAACAGTACTACTATTATACAACATTCTGGAAGAAATTATGTACGGAATAGTAGTAGTAGAGTATAACTATACTCCTAATAAGGTTCTTTTACAAGCTTGGTGAAATATACATACTGGAAAAACTACCAAGTGTAGAAAAGGGGTTTTTGGTCATATGGAGTATTTTACAAGCGAGACCGGGTGCGAAACTAAATGCTGAGTACCCGTACATCAGGTAAAAACCAGCCAAAATAAAGAGTTCAACAGAAGGCCGAGACCAAATGAGCTATCCTTGAACAGGCTCGTTCCACTCCAAGGCGTTTGAGAAGCTTGAGATGAACCAAAATGGAGTCTCCGACCATGTCCAGCGAGTGTTGGTGTGGAAACCAATAGCTGCGTCACCATTCAGACTGAAGCAACAAATTTCAGGATGCAGCCTGTACTCGTAACCAATTTCTTCGTGTGATGTGTAAACACAGTTCCTTCTTATCAGATGTCCTGACGAATAATTTGCATCGCATACAGCAATGATAATCGGATAGTTCACGCCAAGGAAAAGAGAATATGATCCAAGGTTAGTAACCCTTTTCCATCGGTTAGCTGCAGTTAACTGGCTTGTGTCCATCGAGAACACCATGCACTCAAACCCAAAAGGATAGGTGCAAACGGTGCGACCATAGTGAACAACACTAGTATCATCAGCAATTGCATTGCCCGAGACACCATACGTATAGACCAAAAGAAGTCTTGAACCACCGGCAGATCTTGCTAACCACCACTAATACATTGCAAATGTATCTATAATTTTTGATGTCCCATGCTTGGTTTTATCCACTTTCTTGTGTTTTGTTCCAACTTTGGAGTACTTTTCATATGATTTCTTGGACTAACCTATTAACAAGAGCCACAGTGCCAGCTGCCTGTTTTCTGCTGTTTTTGGTTTCAGTAACGTCAGAAAATGAATATTCTCGGAATTGGACGGGACAAAAGCCAAAGTGCCTATTTTTCTGGAAGGGATCAAGTGCCAGAATACGAGACGGAGAGGGGCTAGGGGCCGGCCACACCACCTGGCCGTGCGGCCAGGCCTAGCCCGCGCCAGGGGGTGGTGTGGTGGCTCCCGGCACCCCCTCGGCCTCTCCTTCCGCCTATAAGTTGCCCTCGGGACGAAAACCCTAAGGACCCAATCAAAAAATCCACGAAAGAGTCTGTAGCCGTCGTCATCTCCATCCCTAGATCGGGAGGGATCTGAAGCTCTTCCCGGCACCCTGCCGGAGAGGGGAATTCACCCTGGAGGCCTTCTTCATCACCATGAGAGCCTCCGGTGTGATGTGTGAGTAGTTCATACTTGGACTACGGATCCATGTAGTAGCTAGATGGCTGGTTTCTCCTCCTTTGTGCTTTCATGTTTAGATCTTGTGAGCTCCGTTCATGATCAAGATCATCTATTTGTAATTCATACATGTTGTGTTTGCAGGGATCCGATGGATATTGAGATGCTATTTCAGATTGATTATTGATTCTATCATGTCTTTGTTATTTGAGATCTTGCATGCTTTCCGTTGTTAGTAGCTATCTTGGCCAAGTAGATGCTAGCAACTCCAAGAGTTAGTATTTATGCTCGATAGTGGGTTCATGCCTCTGGTAATCTAGGGAAGTGACAGAAATCTCTAAGGTACTAGATGTGTTGTTGCTACTAGGGAGAAAACAACAATCCTTTGTTCATAGAACAATCGTATTGTTTACTTTACATGCAGTTCGTAAAGCAATAATCTGTTGCTTGCAACTTAATACTGGAGGGGGTTCTGATGATAACCTGAAGGTGGATTATTAGTCATAGATGCAGTTGGATGGCATTCTATGTATTATGTTGTAATGCCCAATCAAGTCTCAGAGGAGTCAAGATGATTAGTATATGCATGTATTGCTTTCTCGGTGTTTGTCAATTGCCCCGCTTTGTGTTTACTTTCTGCAAACTTTTACTTCTTTCCATTCGATACGTTTAATCCTTTGTTTTCCGCAAAACACGGTGA
Organism: Avena sativa; assembly: GCA_916181665.1. NCBI lineage: Eukaryota > Viridiplantae > Streptophyta > Magnoliopsida > Poales > Poaceae > Avena > Avena sativa. Next base: position 204,424,428 of record OV702290.1, read on the forward strand.
GATTGACAACCTCATCGCAAGTTGGGGACAAAGTTTTGTGGTTGTGTTGTGCAGGTCTCCAAGTTGCTACTAGCACCGGTAGTGCGCCCTGCCAAAGCTCAGCTAGTAACACCTTTGGGGTGTTTCCTTGCTCCTACTGGTTCGATTAAACCTTGGTTTCATAACTGAGGGAAACTTGCTGCTGTGCTCATCATACCTTCCTCTTGGGGTTCCCAACGAGCTCTACATCAACCACGAGCCATCAACACTTTTTTGGGCGCCGTGCATTGAGCCATCAACCACCTACCAGGATCATTCTCCTCATCGTCCTCAACAAACCCATGTGTTAGGTACAGCACATTGCGTGGCGACAGGATAAGGATAGGACATTCAAAGGGAAAGGAAATGTAACATGGAAATAATATTGATATTGATCTGACATTGTAGAAGTTGATATACTGTACTATTTTCAAAGATCTTGATTATACTTAAGATGTTTGATTGCGTAAAAAAATGCACACCTAGGGAGATGCTATGGATATTCTAATTCTTTTCAAAATGGGGATATGCTATGGAAATTCTCCTAGAGACACGGTTTGATTCATTGGATCAAATGAAATAGGAAATAATCCTATAGGATCTTGAATGTAAAGTTCATAGGGAAAAAAGCAAGGTTGTATCCTACAAGATTTTGGTGTCTTATATACCATAGGAAAACCAACAAGGATTATTTCTAGGAGGTTTAATATCTTATCTTATTTTATCTTATAATAATATTACCACTATGTAGTGTATGAATAACTTTGAATATTCACTGTTGGATCAGAACTTGCGAATCCCAACATTTCCAGCAGTTGGATCTTCTTTTCCATTCTAGCATCTACTTGAAGATTCTATTGATAGTCTTTAGCACAATGAATGCTATGCACAATCCTCAAAACACACTTCTCCATCATTATAGAATCTTCTCCTTCATTTCTCAAGACCATGTTAACAAAATTTACAAGTACTAGTACCTAATAAACATCGACTTCTACATGATAGAAAATACAAGAACTAAATATGCGCCCATACTTTATAGATGTCGATTAAATTTCTATTTTTTTGAGCTTTACCTAGTATTATAATTCTATATAGTTATGATATGTAATATGTCTAGTATCTGAGTCTCACGTAAATACTACTAGTAGATACCATATTTTCCATGGATGTACTAGTACTAGGAGACAAGGCAATACTATCAGCAGAACTCAATCCTATGAATCAAATTACTTATATGTAAGAAAACTTAGTAAGGATTCATTCCTCAAAAATTCCTAGGGAATTCGTACGAATCAAAGAGGCTAAAATTCCTATGAAATTCCTACTAACCAAAGAAATTTCAGAAAAAATAACTTACATTGATTCAGGAATAATATCTGAGTCGCACATAAGTACTTACTACTACGTAGTAGATACCATAGTTTCCATAGGATGTACTAGGAGATGAAGCAATACTATCAGCAGAACTCAATCATATGAAACAAACTACTTATATGTAAAAAAACTCCTAAAGATTGCATTCCTTTGAAATTCCTGGGGAATTCCTTCGAATCAAAGAAACTAAAATTTTAATGGAATTCCTACTAACCAATGAAAGTTCAAAAAAAATACCTTGCGTCGATTCAGGAACAAAGCTAATAAAATACGTATGGAGGAGAATTTACCCACTTCCATAGACTTCCATGCATAAACACAGCCGTTCTCGGTCACGGCGAACACACGATCGTGTTGGATAATAGCATCACAGTATCTGAAGTAGCCCTGGAACTCGTTCACATAAGCTGACCATCCATGACTATCATTCTCGTTGATGATAGCAATCTTGAATTCGAAAATGGCAACTAGAGAGAAATCTTTGTATCCCCCAGCAGCTGTCGGAACTTGGCAAATGACTATCTTTTGTAGTTTAGTACGTCGACCTTCATCAGCATCATCCTAAAATGTAAGTGCAAAACCTTCGGTTGGTTCAAACCCCGACACTTGTGGAATAACAATCTTGTGACGAGTGTACACGTTGACAAGGTCCCACATGAAATAGGGCCCAACTATGACGATCCAATCTCCATTGCCGCCTGCTCGCTGCTCATCAAAACCATTTGGCATCACGGCATCGGAGGAGAACCTGTCCAGTGGTATCAACTTGCACGGGTTGCCCGCCACTTTGAAGCAGTCTTTGGATTCCCATGGTCTCACCGTCGGGTGAAAATGAAGAACACATGAGAGGCCAAACGGATGAGAAGAAGGCGTAGTTCTACTCTCTTTTGCTGATTGAAGAATATGTTTGGACGAACCGACGAGGCTCGCAGCGATGGTGGGATCGCAATGGTTGATGAGTACTTGAAGAGGGCCTTCGGTGAACACCTTCTGAAACTGCTCAGGATCTTTACAGACCTTGCTCGATCTCACCATGGAAGGAGGCTGCGGATGGTGTTTTGGGGGCTTTCTTTAGGGTGGGGTAGGGTGGGGGAGGGAGGGAAGATCATTGGCGTGAGCTGGTGGCCGGGGTGCGACGGAGAAGACAAAGGTTGATGGTGCGTTACTCTACTACTAGTAGTACTGCAGAAGGTGGGCGAGTGGGGGGTAGGGCTCCAATTGAGGCTAGTTGCACAAACCTCCAACAATTAGATCCGTAGTTGCAAAGATCTCCAACTGTTGAGCCCCGGGTTTGTAAGAAATAATGCTAAGAGGGCCAATCGAGAATTTTGTGCTATGTGCAGCATTTGTACCCAAAAGTAATTGTAGTACAGTAGTTTCTCGCCACTAGACTATCCTGATTATCTGGAGTTCCCTGCAATTTTGAATCCAATTGTTGGAGGTTTGTGCAATTTACAAGCTCCTCGTGTTTCGAGGAAGCTCTATGACCCTATGTTCAAACAAAAAAAATGATCAAAGACAAACAAAAAAAGAAAGACCATCTCTCAGGGCTTGTTTGATTTGCAGGATTCTCAAAACATAATAAGAGGAAACTACATGAATTTGGATCAAGTATGTGTTTGAATCACAGGGAAAGCAAAGGAATACTTTGAAACAATCTCAATTCCTGTGTTTTTCCTATTCCTATATTTTCCCTATCCTGCGTTCCAAACGGGACATAATTCCTACATATTGGAATCCTATGAATCAAACAAAACAGCGTAGGGTTATTTCCTAAGGGACAAGATCCTTCACAAAAACTTTGAATTTTCTTTAAATGAAGAAGGAATAAAAAAGGTTTCCTCTCTTAGGAAAAAAAGGAACTCCACCTCTTGGAGAAAAAAAGGAACTCTACCTCTTGGAGAAAAAAAGAAACTCCACCTCTTGGACAATTCACTGTGACGAGAGTAGCTACTAAAGTCTATGTCTAGTACTAGCTGTAGGGCCCAACCGTAGCACGTTATTTGCAAGTAGTACTAATAGTACAGTATCAGTCTTTGCAGGTGCCTAGAAGGAAACAAAATAAAGCTTTGCAGGTAATAAATAGCCATGGCAATTTCCAAGATACACAATCTTTTGCTTGTTTATTTTGATCTGGGCGACAGCCGGAGGATAGAGGAGTAGTACTTGCTGCTTTGTGTCTTGAGCCATCGAGCTGGAGTAGAAATTTGGATATCTAAAAACCTGAATTGTCCTGTCAAACCAATGCTCGTTGCATGCATCTTGATCAAATAGACTTACTGCACTATTTTACTGCGTGTCCGAAAAACTAGGGAGTACAAGAAGTACTAGTAGACTAATGTTATAAAGAGAGTTTTTTTTGAACAGACACAGAGAGTTCCACATTCATCTTGTAGCGCCAAAAGTAGAAGTTGTGCTAATATATACTGTAGTAGTCATGTCCAGGTTGCCGTACAGGGAAAAAAATAGTACGATGAGCAACAAGATCTATCTATTTTTGTACTCCTATTAGCGTATACTAGTAGTACTACTACGTACTCAGGAACGGCACGAGCGTGTGCTCCACTAGTGCTCCTCCGCACATAGGGCAAACCAGTATGGAGTAGATCGCTACCGCATGGTCGCGTGATTATTATGTATTGGTCCATTCTCTAGTCGTGGGCACGTGCCGTAGTAGTAAAATTTTTGTGAAAAGTAGATTACTCATAAATAATTACTCCCTCCATCCTAAAATAGTAGTTACTGACTTGGCTTTCTAGATACACATGTATTTCGACGCATTTTAGTACTTAGATGCTCCCTCATTTCCAAATTAGAAAGCAAACTAGGTTTTGTCGAAGTCAATATTTATAAAGTTTGACCAACTATATGTACAAATATACTAACTTACATAATGTCAAACGCATATAATATGAAAACATGGTTCATGACGATTCTGATAACATTGAGTTGATGTCGTAGATGTTTATCTTATTTTCTAGATACTTAGGCTAAATTCCAGGGCAGCCTATCCTACACGCTGGACCCACGTCGATGCGTCATCCACACCCGCGCAATTTCGACGGCAATCTTGGTTCAAGACTTAAATCAAGTCAAATTGACAAGTTTGGGCATAAAATTCCGTAATCACTGAGTTAGATAACTAAAATCGAAGCACCGTAAGAACGGTTAGTGTGTTTATCTCTAGTCTATGTCATAGAAGTGAACAATTACATAAAAGTCGTACTAAACCCCTAAATAGTCCATAATAACATTAGCAGCAAACTTAGTTTACATCCAACATGCATCCTTCCTAGTACCAAAAGAGAACCTACATGCGACTATTACTAGTAAACTGGAGTAGTAAAATAGTACTACTAGCAGTACTATTTATTTGCTAATACACCATTACAGTCTTGATCACCAGCCGTAGTTTAAGATCATTTTTTCCTGTCGATGCAAATCCAGAAATATACATGGGTGTATTATCCAACCTTCATCAGGAACCACAGCGGCACCCCGAGATATGTCCTGAGCTTGTCGGGCGGGAGGTTGCCCGGTGACGAGCAGCTCATCAGCTTGATTACCGCATTAAGGCTCTCGACCATCGACAAGTCCGCCGACCCTGGTGGGCCAGGCGCACATAGTTTCACCATGTACCGCGGCCACAAGCACATGTCCTGCCTGATGCACACCAAGGACACAACGGCGGCCGGGCCGAGCATGCTGATAGTCAGGCCGAACACATCACCGTCATCCCCGTAGAGGAAGCGCGTGAATCCCCTCGTGCTTGTTGGTGCTGGAGTCAGGATGAGGCAAAAGAAGGCGCTGCCGTAGATGGCCCTGGTTACTATGACCCTATGGGCCTCCTTCATGTGGGGAAGGAGTCCTGCCGGCGAGACAATGAAATCACAGGCGGAATCAATGGAGGAGCGCGGGCCGTGCGAGCATGCGATCTTGTGCTCGTCGAGCTTGTCGAAGGCGACCAAGCTAAAGCAGCCATAGTAGGGGCACTCAATCATCGCCTCAGACTGGACGGCGTCCATAACAGCCGGCTCACGGTCAAATCTGCCGACGCGGTACATGAACTTGTGGGAGTGGTTATAGAGGGAAGATCGGCACGCCGACATAGTGCCCGCCGGCCAGAAACCTAGGTTGGGTGGGTATACTAAAGAGTATACTGATTGAGTTTCGTATTGTACTGGTACGATTGTACATGTATACGCTAGGCATGAGCGCACCGGCGGCAACTGCACTTGGCCACTTTTTTCTTAGACAGTGTCCCACACGCTGTACATGCTTTGTCAAAACAAAAAAGCTGCAGAAAGTTGACAGGTGAGTAATAAAGTAGGTGTCACGCTGTACTATACCAGACAGTACAGTACAGATAGAGGTAGAGACCAAGGCAAGAAGATCCAGGTGAGTGAGAGGCAAGAAGATCTACTCCTGGAGAGAGATGAAAAGCTTGTGGCATGCTGCAGGGTGTACAGTGCTGTAGGCGAGAGACCGAGGACTACATGCATGTCTTCGACACCAACCTATAATTAACTATTTTGGTCTTATCAAATTTAAATGGCCTTAATAATCCCAGACAGAGGGACTACTAGTAATAGTAGTAGTACTGCATCTTACAACAAATCAGACAAACCAGTACTACATTTATTAGTGGTACTTTTTTTGAGAAATTATAATTAGTAGTAGTACTTAGATATGTGAAAAACCAATCCAAGTTAATACTCCAATAGAGAGTACAATCACTCTGTTTTATGGATTCTTGTTTACTATACGTACTAGTAGTAAAAGTTAGAATGTAGATTGTTTCAGAACAAATTTTGGCTCTACAATATCTAGCATACGCGCAAACCTCAAAAGACACTTCATTGCTTAGTTTCAGGGATCTTGTGCTAAATACATGGACTTGGATGTAATTTTCATTTTTATGAGGTCCTTGATGTAACTTGGACTTCCACCGACCGTGTTTTAACTAATAAACCACCTCGCTCCTACGGGACCTACCACAATTAAAAAATAATTACACTGCCCTGATTATCAGACAAAGTGGAAAATGGTTTCTTATAATTCCAAAATTTTAAGAAATCGGATGTTTCAAGCTTCCCACCTAACTTTACACATTTTAGTGACTTTTTGCCGATTTAATGAAATTAGGTCAAACATTTCCTACACAAGTAAGGGCAATTGATTGCTATTCAATTAAATGTATTTTTAGAGGTACATGGGTGATGTAGTAAACAATGTCATCGGTCTTAGTTTTCAACTATCGCGAAAGAACATTTAATTCTCAATGTTTTGAGTGATGACGAGATTGTTCTTTTACGTAAAGAAACTCCGAAGAATATGGATCTAAATACCAGAAGACAAGTTTTTAGACATAAAGAGTGGACCAACATGTTGTGCTGACGATACCCATGTTTTATGAGCTTTCAAACTTCCAAGCTAACTCCGCCAACTTGAATGACTTTATGCCAATTATTTATCGAATTTAGGTCAAATTTTAACTACAAGTAAATTGTAGGTTGCTTTGAAAGTTTTATGAAAACTCTTCTGGAGGTACCTATTCAGGGGACAATTAATATATCATAAACCACCAAGAGTTTTGACGACACGTTCAACTTCATGCTAAGATTTTCAATCTTGACAGTTTAACAAAATTAGGTCAAACTTGAGCTACAAGTAAACGTGAAAGATCACTCTTGAATTAAATGTTTGTCGATATTTGAATGACTTCGTAGCTAACTCTACCCATTTGAATGACTTTATGTTGATTTATCGAAATTAGGTCAAATTTGAACCTACAAGTAAATTGTAGGTTGCTTTGAAAGTTCTACAAAAAATCTTTTGGGGGGCACCCATCGAGGGGTCACAATCAATATGTCAGAACCCACCGAGAGTTTTGACAATAGTTTCAACTTTTTGCTAAGATTTTGCATCCTGACTATTTAACGAAATTAGGTCAAACTTGAGCTACAAGCAAGTAAGCGCGATAGATTTCTCTTGAATTAAATGTCTTTTCTAGGATATATGGGTGCATCTTCTTGTAGTAAATAATGCTGTGAGTGTAAGTTTCCAACTATCGAGAAAGAACATTCTCAAATTTTCGAGTGATATCGAGATTATTCTCTCCTATAAAGGAAGTTCGAAGAATAAGGATCTAAATGCCACAAGCCAAGTTTTCACACATATATAGTGGACCAACATATTGTACTTATGATTTCCCGTGTTTTATGAGTTCTCAAACTTCCTATAGCTTATCGCTCTACCCACTTGAATGACTTTATATGTCGATTAATCAAAATTAGGTCAAATTTGAACTATATACTACAAGTTTTGTAGGTTGCTATGAAAGTTATACGAAAAAGCTTTTGGAGGTACCCATCGGGGGTTCAATCAATATATGAGAAACAATTGAGAGTTTTGACAACTGGTTTGACTTTATTCTAAGATTTTGCATCATGACACTATTTAACGAAATTGGGTCAAACTTGAGCTACAAAGTAAGCCTGGTAGATTGCTCTTGAAATATATGACTTTTCAGAGGTAGATGGGTGTATTTTCCTGTAGTAAATAATGTCGTTGGTGTGATTTTCCAACTATCAGGAAAGAACATTCAATTCTCAATTTTTCGAGTGATGACGAGCGAGGTTGTTCTTTTCCGTAAAGAAATGTCCGAAGAATATTGGATCTGAATGCCAGAAGCCAAGTTTACCAACATATATAGTGGACCAACATGTTGTACCAACGATTCCCATGTTTTATGAGTTTTCAAACTTCCTAGCTAACTCTGCCCATTTGACCGAATGAATTTATGTCGATTTATAAAAAATACGTCAAATTTGAAACTTCAAGTACATTATAGGTTGCTTTGGTAGTTTTACAAAAAACTTTTCGAGGTACCCATCGACGGGTCACAATTAATATATCATAAAACACCGAGATTTTTGATGATAGGATCAACTTCTTGCTAAGATTTTGCATCTTGACAATTTAACGAAATTAGGTCAAACCTGATCTACAAGTAATTAAGCGCGATAGATTGCTCTTTAAATTAAATGTATTTTCAGAGGTAGATCAGTGTATCTTGTTGTAGTAAACAATGCCATCAACGTGAGTTTCCAACTATCAGGAAAGAACATTCAATTCTATATTTTCCAAGTGAAGATGAGCGAGGTTGTTCTTTTCGTAAGAAGTCCAGAGAATATTGGATGTGAATGCCATGCCATGTTTCCAGACATATATAGTGGACCAACATGTTGTACCAACGATTCCCATGTTTTATTTATGAGTTTTCAAACTTCCTAGCTAACTCTGCCCATTTGACCGAATGACTATATGTCGATTTATCAAAATTAGGTCAAATTTGAAACTACAAGTAAATTGTAGGTTGCTTTGAAAGTTTCAAGAAAAATCTTTTGGAGGTACCCATCGAGGGGTCACAATTAATATATCTAAAAACAACGAGATTTTTGACGATAGGTTCAGCTTCTTGCTAAGATTTTGCATCTTGACAAATTAACGAAATTAGGTCAATCCTAATCTACAAGTAATTAAGCGCGATAGATTGCTCTTGAAATTAAATGTATTTTCAGAGGTAGATGGGTGTATCTTGTTGTAGTAAACAATGTCGTCAATGTGAGTTTCCATCTATCAGGAAAGAACATTTGATGACCCACAAGTATAGGGGGTGTATCGCAGTATTTTTGAGGGAAGTGAAACCCAATTTATTGATTCGACACAAGGGGAGCCAAAGCATATATATATAAGCCTTAACAACTGAGTTGTCAATTCAGCTGCACCTGGAAACAATCTTGCTCACAGCAGTTTATCAGTAGCAACAGTTTTGTAGTAGTAATAGTAAAGTAATAGTAGTAGTAAAAGTAAAGACAGTAGTAACAATTGCAGTAAACAGTAGGAATCGAGTGCGGTAGGCATAGGGATGGATGGACGAGTGTTGCATGGACAAGACAATTCATATAGCAATCAGAACATAGGGCAATTGCAGATAAATAAGATAAAGCATCCAAGTACTAGATAATCCTAGGCATGTGTTCCATATATAGTCATACGTGCTCGCAATGAGAACTTGCAGAACATCTTTTGTCTTGCCAGCCCGTTTGCAACGGGGCCTCAAGGGAACTACTGTCAATTAAGGTGCTCCTTTTAATAGAACACCGGAGCAAAGCATTAACACTCTATGAACACATGTGATCCTCACATCAAAGCCATTCCCTCCGGTTATCCCGATTTCTATCACTTCGGGGCCTTTGGTTCCGGACAACAACGTGTGTATACAATTTGCAGGTAAGACCATAAACAATACTATCATAATGAATCAATAACATGTTCAGATCTGAAATCATGGCACTCAGGCCCTAGTGATAAGCATTAAGCATAAAAACTCACAACAAAGTCAAAAAGCACTAATAGAAGATACTAGGCACCATGCCCTAACAATCTGATGACATTACATGAATGATCTCATCCAATCCCTACCATCCCCATAGCCTACAGCGGGGGATTACTCACTCATAGATGGGGAAACATGGATGGTCGATGGAGAAGCGATGGTGATGATGATGGCGATGATCTCCTCTAATTCCCCGTCCCGACAGGGTGCCAGAACGGAGTTTCAGGTTCCGAATCACGGAATCTAGTGGTGGCGGCGCAACGGAACTCTTTCTGGAAAAACGTCGAATCCGCCCTGAGTTTTTAGGTCAGAAGGCAACTTATAGGCAAAGAGGGAGACCGAGGGGTGTCTGGGCGGCCAGACCACCCCTTGGCGCGGCCAGGTGGTGTGGCCTGGGCCTAGCCCCACTCTGTCTCGTATTCTGGCTCCATGAGTCTTCTGGCGAAATAGGATTTTTGGCGTATTTTCCGGGATTTTTCCTGATAGTTGATTTTTTGCACAAAAACTAGACACCAAGGTAATTCTGCTGAAAACAGCGTCAGTCCATGTTAGTTGCATTCAAATCACACAAGTTTAGAGGAAAAATGATAACAAAAGTGTTCGGGAAAGTAGATACGTTTTGGACGTATCAACTCCCCCCAAGTTTAGCTTATTGCTTGTCCTCAAGCAATTCAGTTGAAAACTGAGTGCGATAAAAGAAACTTTCATGAACACATTTGCTTCATATGATGTATATATTCTCAGCATGTGATCAACTACTTAGACAATTCATAATAAAGAGTATGCAACTAAGTTTACTTAATAGGCATTGCAAGCTATGAAGAGATTCCAACTCAAAAATAATAAGTAGCATGAAGCATAAACATAAGCAACATTATAATGCTCATAACAAGGTATGATAGAATGGTATCTCGCTTGCCTTTGATTGTGAATGCCAAGGCACCTCTGAAGTTCAAGTGAAGACTAGAAGTAATGATATCAAAGATACAAGCATCAAAGTCATAACACAATTTATCAAGTTTTGGGACAAGCACATTATACTAAGAATGACAACTATGCTCTCAAGAAGGTGCTCATAGAATAGGTGGTGACTCAACAAGGAAATGAAAAGGTTTTGAATAATTTGAAAGGCTTCCAAATGATGAAAGTATGGTACTCGTTAGCTTTGAGCTCTCATTGCCCCTATCATAAGCATCTTTAATGTGGTTAAGGTGAAAGTGAGGTCCAATCTGAGGTATATGCTTGATAGACTATAAACTGGAAATCTCATGTCCCTTGAGTACGAGGGCCGCTCCTCATGCTACTCAACTTTAGTTACCGGTAAGTTCTTGTCATCGTAAATATGTGCGTATCATAGAGAACTGCCAACGGGGTACCCCTTGCCCGATGATACGGAAGAATCCCCATATCAAAATGACAAGGCAAGTAGACAATGGGTATCTCAGCAATCTTCTTATTTACCATGGGAAAATGGTGCTTTTTTCTCTCTTTCCTCTTTTCTCATATCTCTTTTTTTTCTTTTTCTCAATAGCTATCTCTCTTTTTTTAATAAGAAGAATGCTTCATAGATACTCATTATGGTTACGCTGCAGGTTTCCACCATGATAGCATGGATTAGACCAGTGGCCCAGGCATTTCTCTAACACACATAAATAACTCCATGGACTTACAAGCTCCCCTTTTATTTCACACCGACGACATCCGCAAACAAAAGAGCATGATATCAACTGGGTATATATTTACAGGTGTTGAAAGTGTTCCCCGTGACAGCACGGTTCTGCTAATCCACAGCCTATAATTTGCAAGCATATAACTTTCATGGACAGTCAAAATGGTTCAGGTTTATTAAGTGCAAGAAATAAAGTGTGCCATCAAGTTCGTGAGAGCTTTACTAACTAACTTTCTCATAACAAGCAAACATTTTATTCGGAAGAAAACAAGGCATATTGAATATGCACGGAACAGCAAATGATGCTAATAGGTAGGTATGGTGGACACTTTTGGCAATATTGGTTTTGGGGGATTGGAAACACGAGTAAAACATACTCAGTGTAAGTGGAGGCTAGCAATAGTAAGGGAGCGACAAACGAGAGAGCAATAACTGTCATAATCATGCTTGCAACAAAACATGACTAATCATGGCATGGAAGTGATTCAAGACCCTCAAGGCAAAATAATTCATCGAGGCTCAACTGATTATTTCAGTCATATGCACACGTGAGCATGTGCAAAGCCAATTCAAATGAAACATTCAGAGAAGGATACCATGGTGTCATACCAAGTTATGAATAGAGTAATGCAAGCAAACATTCATATGACATGCTACAAACTACCAGCAAGCTGGAACTAATCATATGAAATCAAGAACTACTAAGCATCCATAAATAACATACACCCTACACGAACAGGCTAAGCATGCCCACAATGATGAGTATATGTACAAAAATGAAAACAAATCGAGTTCGTTACCAGCCTCTTACCACACCTCAAGTTGTCATTAATCCTCATTATTGCCCTTCACTTGTGTGGCTTGAATAATAACATGAAACCAAATTCCACTGAGGACTACTGAACCCTGCAACAAAACTCACAAAACCAAAAAAACAACAAATATTTTTGGTGTTTTTGATTTTTTAAACAAGAACCAAAAAGGAAGAACAAGCAAAGCAAAATCTTTTTGGGTTTTTCAAATAGTTCAAACAAAGCAAAAAGGGAAAAGCAAACCAAGGCAAAAATAAGAAGCAAACAAAGAGAAACAACAGAAATATTTTTGGTCTTTTTGTGTTTTAGAAAGAAAAAACAAAGAGAGAACAAAAACTAAAAAGAGAACGAAACATGAATATACAATGTACCGATGAAACATGATATGGAGATGAGTGTGATGTCGGTGTACCTCCCCCCAAGCTTAGGCTTTTGGCCTAAGTGGGTATCAATCCCAAGCTGGCCAGGATGGAGCGCCTCCGTAGTACGGTGAGGAGGTACCCTCGTCCTAGTGCGAGCTCGAGGACGCCCCACCGTAGTGCATAGAGTAATCATAGGAGGGCACATCCTCCTGGTGCTGCCTATGGAAACCTAGCAAGCGGAGCTTCTCGTCCACCTCCTCCTTGGAGTGCGACCACAACCTCCTATGAACACTAAACAAAGTAGATTGCGGCAAAGGAATCTCCCTTTCATCCCCGTCAGTAAACAACATCATATATACTAAACTGTCCATATCAGAATCAGCAGTCACGAAGTGATGTGTTTTCATGGCAGCAAGGTCAAGCATTTGTGGTGCCAATATAGTATCATTGGGGTCCACCGAAAGCTCTGATGCATTGACTATACATGAAGCGATGATGCCCCCATAGATAGGCCCCCTAGCAGCTAGGCGGCGAGCAATAAGCGAGCCAAGGTTGTACCGAGTATCATTGTTAAGCGCAGCGGCAAGGAAGGCTAAATGATAGTTGGAGATATTACTCGTATTCTCCCTACCAAGAACACTAGTAGAAAGATAATATGCAAAGTATCTAAGAGCAGGGAGTTGAATGTTTCTTATCTTCCCGCGCTGAGCTACGCGGTCATCGTCATTGGTCACCCCTCGGTAGATCTCCAGTAAATCAGCGGGTCGCCCTTGAATCTTCTTCATGGTCCCCGTCATGCCCACACCTATGATACTACAAAATCTTTCCAATGGCACGGTAAAGGGTAGATTATAGATTCTAAAAGAAACAGTTGACTAATAGGGCGTGTTAGTAAAAACGAAACTCTAAACAAAAGTCTTGGTGAGCATAGCATATTGCTCACTCTCATCTTGCATGTATGAGGTCAAACCAACCCTCTGAATCAGTAGCAAGAAATCATCAAGAATCCCTGCAGCTTGTAAGAAAGTAAAACAAGGAAAAGTAGATGGGTGAGCATCCCCATCATCTCCTTCATTACCAATGCGAGTTGCAATGAGATCTTCGTTGTATGATGGCCTAAACTGAGAGGCTGATCTTGAGGGCCTTGACCTCCTAGGTGCATCCCTCTCAAATATTTCTCCAAAGGTATGGTTGTTCATGTTTGATATTCTAAAATTTAAACATATATTAAAAAAGTGATTGCAAAGTGAATATATAATGAAGGGCACTACTCATAGGGACTTGTAGAGGCCTGATGACCCACAAGTATAGGGGGTGTATCGCAGTATTTTCGAGGGAAGTGAAACCCAATTTATTGATTCGACACAAGGAGAGCCAAAGAATACTTATCAGTCTTAACAACTGAGTTGTCAATTCAGCTGCACCTGGAAACAATCTTGCTCACAGCAGTTTATCAGTAGCAACAGTTTTGTAGTAGGAATAGTAAAGTAACAGCAGTAGCAAAGCAAAGACAGTAGTAACAAAAGCAGTAAACAGTGGGATTCGAGTGCGGTAGGCATAGGGATGGATGGACGGGCGTTGCATGGATAAGACAATTCACATAGCAATCAGACCATAGGGCAATTGCAGATAAATAAGATAAAGCATCCAAGTACTAGACAATCCTAGGCATGTGTTCCATATATAGTCATACGTGCTCGCAATGAGAACTTGCACAACATCTTTTGTCTTGCCAGCCCGTTTGCAGCGGGGCCTCTAGGGAACTACTGGCAATTAAGGTGCTCCTTTTAATAGAGCACCGGAGCAAAGCATTAACACTCCATGAACACATGTGATCCTCACATCAAAGCCTTTCCCTTCTGGCTACCCCGATTTCTGTCACTTCGGGACCATTGGTTCCGAACAACGACGTGTGTATACAACTTGTAGATAAGACCCAAAACAATACTATCATGGTGAATCAATAACATGTTCAGATCTGAAATCATGGCACTCGGGCCCTAGTGACAAGCATTAAGCACAACAAGTCGCAACAAAGTCATAAAGCACTAATAAAAGATACTAGGCACCATGCCCTAACAATCTGATGCCATTACATGAACAATCTCATCCAATCCCTACCATCCCCATAGCCTACAGCGGGGGATTACTCACTCATAGATGGGAGAAACATGGATGGTCAATGGAGAAGCGATGGTGATGATGATGGCGATGATCTCCTCCAATTCCCCGTCCCGGCAGGGTGCCAGAACAGAGTGTCTGGTGCTGTTTCGTGGAATCTGGTGGCGGCGGCGGAGCGGAACTCCTTCTGGAAAAACGTCGAACCCCCCGAAGTTTTTAGGTCAGAAGGCTCCTTATAGGTGAAGAGAGAGGTCGAGGGGGAGTCTGGGGTGGCCAGACCACCCCCTAGCACGGCCTGGGCTTGCCCGCGCGGCCAGGTGGTGTGGCCTGGGCCCAGCCCTCCTCCTTCTCGTATTTTGGCTCCGGGAGTCTTCTGGTGAAATAGGATTTTTGGCATATTTTCCGGGATTTTTACTGATAGTTGATTTTCTGCACAAAAAGTAGACACCAAGGCAATTCTGCTGAAAACAGCGTCAGTTCACATTAGTTGCATCCAAATCATACAAGTATAGAGGAGAAACAAATAGCAAAAGTGTTCGGGAAAGTAGATACGTTTTGGACATATCAACTCCCCCCAAGCTTAGCTTATTGCTTGTCCTCAAGCAATTCAGTTGAAAACTGAGTGCGATAAAAGAACTTTCACGAACACATTTGCTTCATGTGATGTAAATATTCTCAGCAATGTGATCAACTACTTAGACAATTCATAATAAAGAGTATGCAACTGAGTCTACTTAGTAGTCATTGCAAGCTATCAGGAGATTCCAACTCAAGAATAATAAGTAGCACAAAGCACAAACATAAGCAACATTACAATGTTCATAGAAAGGTATGATAGAGTGGTATCTCGCTTGCCTTTGATTATGAATGTCAAGGCACCTCTGAAGTTCAAGTGATGACTAGAAGTAAAGATATCAAGGATATAAGCATCAAAGTCATAACACAAATAATCAAGTAATGAAACAAACATAAAGAATGACAACTATGCTCTCAAGAAGGTGCTCAAAGAATATGTGGAGACTCGACAAGTAGAAGAAAAAGGTTTTGAGAAATTTGAAAGGCTTCCAAATGCTGAAAGTATGGTACTTGTTAGCTTTCAGCTCTCATTGCCCCTATCATAGGCATCTTTAATGTGGTTAAGGTGAAAGTGAGGTCCAACCTGAGTTATATGCTTCACAGACTATAAACTGGAAATCCCAAGTCCCTTGAGTACGAGGGCCGCTCCTCGTGCTACTCAACTTTAGTTACCGGTAAGGTCTTGTCATCGTAAGTATGTGCGTATCATTGAGAACCGCCAATGGGGTACCCCTTGCCCGATGATACGGAAAAATCCCCATATCAAAATGACAAGGCAAGCAGACAATGAGTATCTCAGCAATCTTCTTATTTACCATGGGAAAATGGTGCTTTTTTCTCTCTTTCCTCTTTTCATAAAACTCTTTTTTTTCTTTTTCTCAATAGCTATAACTCTCTTTTTTATAAGAAGAATGCTTCATAGATATCATTATGGTTACGTTGCAGGTTTCCACCATGTCAGCATGGATTAGACCAGCGGCCCAAGCGTTTCTCTAACACACATACATAACTCCATGGACTTACAAGCTCCCCTTTTATTTCACACCGACGACATCCGCAAACAAAAGAGCAAGGTATCAACTGGGTATATATTTACAAGTGTTGAAAGCATTCCCCATGACAGCACGGTTCTGCTAATCCCCAGCCTATAATTAGCAAGCATATAACTTTCATGGAGAGTTCACAATGGTTCAGGTTTATTAAGTGCGGAAAATAAAGTGTGCCATCAAGTTCGTGAGAGCTTTAGTAACTAACTTTCTCATAACAAGCAAACATTTTATTCGCAAGAAAACAAGGCATATTGAATATGCACGGAAGTAGCAAATGATGCTAATGGGTAGGTATGGTGGACACTTTGGAAATATTTGGTTTAGGGAATTGGAAACATGAGTAAGACACTCAGTGGAAGTGAAGGCTAGCAAAAGTAAGGGAGCAACAAACGAGAGAGCAATAGCTGTTATTATCATGCTTGCAACAAAACAAGACTACTCATGGCATGAAAATGATTCAAGATCCTCAAGGCAAAATAATTCGTCAAGGCTTAACTGATTATTACAGTCATGTGCATGCATGAGCATGTGCCAAGTCAATCAAATGAAACATCTAGAGGAGGATACCACAGTGTCATACCAATTTATGAATAGAGTAATGCAAGCAAACATTCATGAGACATGCTACAAACTATTAGCGAGCTGGAGCTAATCACAAGAAAGCAAGAACTACTAAATATCCAAAGATAACATACACTTTACATGAACGGACTAAGCAAGCTCACAATGATGAGTATATGTACAAAAATGAAAACAAATAGAGTTCGTTACCAGCCTCTTACCACGCCTCAAGTTGTCATTAATCCTCATTATTGATCTTCACTTGTGTGGCTTGAATAATAATATGAAACCAATAATCCACTGAGAACTGCCGAACCCTGTAGCCAACTCACAAAAACCAAAGAAGAACGACAAATATTTTTGGTGTTTTCGATTTTTAAACAAAAACCAAAAGAGAAAAACAAGCAAAGCGAAATCTTTTTGGGTTTTTCGAATAGTTCAAACAAAGCAAAAAGGAACAAGCAAACCAAAGCAAAAAAGAAGAAGCAAACCAAAGAGAAACAACAAAATATTTTTTGGTATTTTTGTGTTTTAGAAAGCAAAAGCAAAGAAGAACGAAAACTAAAAAGACAACGAAAGCATGAATATACAAACAACCGACGCAACATGATATGGAGATGAGTGCGGTGTCGGTGTACCTCCCCACAAGCTTAGGCTTTTGGCCTAAGTGGGTATCAGTCCCAGGCTGGCCAAGATGAAGTGTCACCGGGGTATGACGAGGAGGTACCCTCGTCCTGGTGCGAGCCAGAGTACATCCCTCCGTAATGTGCGGAATAATCATAGGAGGGCACATCCTCCTGGTGCTGCTCGTGGAAACCCAACGAGCGAAGCTGCTCGTCCACCTCCTCCTTGGAGCGCGACCACGGTCTCCTGTCAACACTGAACAAAGCAGGCTGGGGCAAAAGGATCTCCCTTTCATCCCCGTTAGTGAAAAGCATCCTATATACTAGATTGTTCAAATTAGAGGTAGCAGTGACAAAGTGATGAGTTTTCATGGAAACAAGGTCGAGCCTCTGTGGTGCTAGCATAACATCATCAGGAGCCACAGAAAGATCTAATGCATCAACTACACGCGAGGCAATGATGCCCCCATAGATAGGCCCCCTAGCAGCTAGGCGGCGAGCAATAAGAGAGCCAAGATTGTACCGAGTATCATTGTTGAGCGCAGCAGCAAGGAAAGCTAAGTGATAGTTGGAGATATTACTAGTGTTCTCCCTACCCAAAACACTAGTGGCAAGATAGTATGCAAAGTATCTAAGAGCAGGGAGTTGGATATTTCTTATCTTTCCGCGCTGCGCCACGCGGTCATCATCATTGGTCACCCCTCGGTAAAGCTCCAACAAATCAGCGGGCCGCCCTTGAATTTTCTTCACGGTCCCTGTCATACGCACACCTACAATACTGCAAAATCTCTCCAAAGTCATGGTGAAGGGCATATCATAGATTTTAAATGAGATAGTAGAATGATAGGATGTGTTAGAAAATGAGAAGCTCTCAACAAAAGTTTTGGTGAGCATAGCGTATTGTGCACTCTCATCTTGCATATAAGAGGTCAAGCCAACCCTCTCAATCAGTAGCAAGAAATCATCAAGAATACCTGTAGCTTGCAAGAATGTAAAACAAGGGAAAGAGGATGGGTGAGCATCTCCATCATCTCTTTCACTGCCAATACGTGATGCAATGAGGTCTTCATTATATGATGGCCTAGCTTGAGAGGCTGTTCTTGAGGGCCTTGACCTCCTAGGTGCATCACTCTCAAATATCTCTCCAAAAGTGTGGTTGTTCATGCTTGGTGTTCTGAAATTTAAACACCTATTAAACAAGTGATTGCAAAGTAAATATAATGAAGGAATTTACTCATAGGGACTAGCAAGAGGCCTAAACATGCATCAAAACTATATCTCTAAGCATCAAATAAGCTTACAAGCTCTCATAACCAGTCACCTACAGTAGCAAAATACTCAACATACAATCCACTAAACACAAATCTACTTGGGCAAGGGGAGGAGTCACATACCAAGGAACAATTGCTCCAAATTTCAGCAAGAAAGATGGGCTGAGCAAAGAGATCGAAGAAATCAAGGGCAAGCACAGAGAGAACGCGATTTTGAGCTATGAACTGGAGCTTACTCGGGAGAGAGAAGAAAGTGGCAGGAGAGAGAGGTAGTGGGGGGGCCAGGGGTGGCCCACACCAAGGCATGGAGCCACCCAGGTCTGGCCGCGCCACCATGTGGTGTGCCTGCCTGGTGGGCCCCCTGGTACCTACCAGGTACTCCTCTGCCCCTTTTTTCACGTAAAAATTTAATATGAATTTTCTGGAATTTTTCGAGACACTTTATTTCTGGGCATTTTTCAGAAATAGAAGAATGATTTTTCTGACAGACAGATTTTTTTTCTTTTTAGAAACATGATGCAAGGACAAAATAAGGCTAGAACTACAGAAGTTCTAGCATGCAAGCAAACTAACAACACAAATAAAACTAAACGAAAGCAAAAACTAAAATACAAAGGATAGAAATAAACGGAGATAATCATAATGAAAACATTGTTTTGTTCAATGGAATCGTTTTGTTAGCAAGGTTGATCAAGTCTTGCTACCAAAACAATTGCATATGAGACAAAATTTTGTATTCCACTAATGATTATGTTACCTCAACTTTGATAGCAATGGTCCCAATCATAATAGTTTCAAATTTTTCTTTTGGTATGGGATAATATATTTCTCCAACTTGAATACCTTCAACATGTTCAATTGAATTTAAACCATAAGTCCTTTCAATCGTCTTGGGGAAATAGACAGTATGTTCCTTGTCATTGACATTGAAGGTCACCTTTCCTTGATTACAATTAATAACAGCTCCTGTAGTATTAAGAAAAGGTCTCCCAAGAATAATAGACATATTATCATCTTCAGGCATTTCAAGCACAACAAAATCAGTTAATATCAAGCAATTATGAGCCACTTGAACAGGTACATCCTCACATATACCCACAGGAATAGTGGTAGACTTATCAGCCATTTGCAAAGATATATCAGTTGGTATCAATTTTTCAAGTTGAAGCCTCTTATAGAGAGAGAAAGACATAACACTAACTCTAGCTCCCAAATCACACAAAGCAGTTCTAACATAACTGTTCTTAATAGAGCAAGGGATAGTTGGAATCCCTGGGTCTCCAAGTTTCTTAGGAACCTTACCATTGAAGGAATAATTAGCAAGCAAAGTAGAGATTTCTTCATTAGGGATCTTCCTTTTATTCGAGACAATGTCCTTCATATACTTTGAGTAAGGAGGCAATTTAATAGCATCAGTCAAAGGAATTTGCAAGAATAAAGGTTTCATCCACTCAAAAAACTTATTATAGTGTTCATCTTCCTTTGACTTGTGTTTCTTATCAGGGAAAGGTATAGGTTTTTGGACCCAAGGTTCTCTTTCACTACCATGTTTCTTAGCAACAAAATCTTCTTTGGTGTATTTAGTAGTCTTAATGTGGTTTTCAGGTTCTTCTTCAACTTTTTCTTCATTAGGAACTTCATTTTCTTCATTACCACTTTTAGTTTCAGCATCAGAGATAGATATACTATTAGGATCTATAGCAGGTTCAGAGGGTTCTACAACAGTTTTATGTTTCTTTTTCCTTTTCTTACGAGTAGAACCACTATTTTCAGCCTGTTGAGACTCCTGCTCAATTCTTTTGGGATGCCCCTCAGGATATAGAGGATCCTGGGTAGTAGCACCACTTCTAGTTCTAATTTCATAAGCATGTTTTTCTTTAGCAGCATTAACTAGCAAGTCGTTTTGCACTTTAACGAGTTGATCTATTTGAGTTTGAACCATTTGAAAGTGTTTAACAATCATTTTAACATCATTAGAGGTTCTTTCCACAATATGTTTTAACTCAACAATAGCTCTAGTGTTTTCCATAAGATGATTTTGCACCCTTTTATTAAAGTTATCTTGCTTAACAATAAAGATATCAAATTCTTCTAAGCATTGATCAGGAGGTTTCAAGTAAGGGATATCACCTTCATCAAAGTGTTGGAGAGAGTGTACCTCAACAGTGGGTGAGTAGGGAATAGGCTTACATAATTCTTCTATAGGAGGTAAATTCTTGACATCTGCAGCTTTAATTCCCTTCTCCTTAAGACATTTCTTAGTTTCGTTCATCACTTCATCATTTAATTCCATAATTCCCCTCTTCTTTGATGTTGGAATAGGCACAGGAATAGATGGTTCAAGTACAATTACTTCAGGAATAACTTGTTTAGGAGGAGTCCAGTCTTCATAATTCTTACGTATTTTAGCCATTAATTCCTCAGCTTCCTTGGGAGTCCTATTCCTGAAAACACAATCAGCACAACTATCTAGGTATGTCCTAGATTCTTCGGTTAGTCCATTATAAAATATAGCAAGTAGTTCATTCTTAGGTAATGGACTTCCAGCCTGTGCATGAATCAAAGCACAAAACCTTGCCCAAGATTCGGGCAATACCTCGTTTTCACCCTGTTTAAAATCAAAAAGTTCCTGCAAAACAGCATGTCTAGCACTAGGAGGAAAATATTTCTGCAGGAAAGTATTAAACAAGTACTCAGGGCTATCAATAGATCCAGGAGGTAAATTACCAAACCAAGTTTTATCTTCTCCTTTCAGTGAAAAAGGGAAAATCTTAGCAACAAAGTAAGTACGCATTTTAATATCATCAGAAAACAAGCCACTCATGGTAGAAAGTTCATTCATATGTGCTACCGCACTTTCATTCTTAGTCCCACAAAAAGGTTCTTTCTCGACAATAGCTATGTAGGATAGATCGAGAGAGAAATAAGAATCTTCATCTATAATGTTTATGGGAGAAGCAGCAAACTTAGCAGCAGGAGATAATTTGGGTCTAATAGTACGCCTGTCATGGAGATTCTTAGCAGAGCTCCTATCATGGGTGTTCCAACATTCTTCAATAAACTCATCAGTCATCTCAACATAATCTTCTTCAGCATCATAATTCTCAGGTGAGCTAACAGGTGTGGCGGTGTCTTCATTAGGAGTTTCGGTATTTCCAACTATAATTCTAGCAATCGTAGCATCTAGGAAAGGACCTAATGAACCACTCTTATCAACCACAGTAGAAGCAGCATCATAAGCATCAGAAGTTTCAGATTCAGCAGTAGTAGCAGTGTGTGTAGCATGTGTATGTGGTGGTGTAAGGAACTTACTCAGAACAGACGGTGAATCAAGAGCAGTAGAGGTGTTCAGAACCGTACCTCTTCTTGTAGTGGATGGTAAAATAGGAACCTTGCCATCATGAGACTTACCCATGATGGATGGAAAGCAGCGAACAATAGAGAATCCAAGTGAACTTGATAAATAAAGCTATGCTCCCCGACAACGGCGCCAGAAAATAGTCTTGATGACCCACAAGTATAGGGGGTGTATCGCAGTATTTTCGAGGGAAGTGAAACCCAATTTATTGATTCGACACAAGGAGAGCCAAAGAATACTTATCGGTCTTAACAACTGAGTTGTCAATTCAGCTGCACCTGGAAACAATCTTGCTCACAGCAGTTTATCAGTAGCAACAGTTTTGTAGTAGGAATAGTAAAGTAACAGCAGTAGCAAAGCAAAGACAGTAGTAACAAAAGCAGTAAACAGTGGGATTCGAGTGCGGTAGGCATAGGGATGGATGGACGGGCGTTGCATGGATAAGACAATTCACATAGCAATCAGACCATAGGGCAATTGCAGATAAATAAGATAAAGCATCCAAGTACTAGACAATCCTAGGCATGTGTTCCATATATAGTCATACGTGCTCGCAATGAGAACTTGCACAACATCTTTTGTCTTGCCAGCCCGTTTGCAGCGGGGCCTCTAGGGAACTACTGGCAATTAAGGTGCTCCTTTTAATAGAGCACCGGAGCAAAGCATTAACACTCCATGAACACATGTGATCCTCACATCAAAGCCTTTCCCTTCTGGCTACCCCGATTTCTGTCACTTCGGGACCATAGGTTCCGAACAACGACGTGTGTATACAACTTGTAGATAAGACCCAAAACAATACTATCATGGTGAATCAATAACATGTTCAGATCTGAAATCATGGCACTCGGGCCCTAGTGACAAGCATTAAGCACAACAAGTCGCAACAAAGTCATAAAGCACTAATAAAAGATACTAGGCACCATGCCCTAACAATCTGATGCCATTACATGAATGATCTCATCCAATCCCTACCATCCCCATAGCCTACAGCGGGGGATTACTCACTCATAGATGGGAGAAACATGGATGGTCGATGGAGAAGCGATGGTGATGATGATGGCGATGATCTCCTCCAATTCCCGTCCTGGCAGGGTGCCAGAACGGAGTTTCTGGTGCTGTTTCGTGGAATCTGGTGGTGGCGGCAGAGCGGAACTCCTTCTGGAAAAACGTCGAACCCCCCGAAGTTTTTAGGTCAGAAGGCTCCTTATAGGCGAAGAGAGAGGCCGAGGGGGAGTCTGGGGCGGCCAGACCACCCCCTGGCATGACCTGGGCTTGCCCACGCGGCCAGGTGGTGTGGCCTGGGCCCAGCCCCGCTCCGTCTCGTATTCTGGCTCCGAGAGTCTTCTGGTGAAATAGGATTTTTGGCATATTTTCCGGGATTTTTCCTGATAGTTGATTTTCTGCACAAAAAGTAGACACCAAGGCAATTCTGCTGAAAACAGCGTCAGTTCGCATTAGTTGCATCCAAATCACACAAGTATAGAGGAGAAACAAATAGCAAAAGTGTCCGGGAAAGTAGATACGTTTTGGACGTATCAAGGCCTAAACATGCATCAAAAATATATCTCTAAGCATCAAACAAGCTTACAAGCTCTCATAACCTATCACCTACAGCAGCAAAATACTCAAGATATAAACCACTAAACTCAAATCTACTTGGACAAGCGGAGGAGTCACATACCGGAGAACAAATGCTCCAAATTCCAGCAGCAAATATGGGCTGAGCAAGGAGATCAAAAAATCGAGGGCAAGCACAGCGATAACGCGATTTCGAGCAATGAACTGGTGTTTACTCGGGAGAGGGAAGAAAGTGGCAAGTGAGAGAGTGAGTGGAGGGCCAGGGGTGGCCCACACCATAGGCAGGCGCGCCCCTGGGCTGGCCGTACCACCAGGTGGTGTGCCTTCCTGGTGGGCCCCCCTGGTACCTTCCATTCACTCCTCTTCCCCTTTTTCACGTAAAAAATTAACATGAATTTTCTGGAATTTTTTGAGACACTTTATTTTTGGGCAATTTTCAGACATAACAGAATGATTTTCTGGCAGAAAAAAGTTTTTGGAATGATGCAAAGACAAAACAAGGCTAGGAGTTCAGAAGTTCTAAGACACTCTAACATGCAAGCAACTAACAACAGAAAAGAAACTAAACGAAAACAAAAACTATATGGATAGAATAGAAGTAAGCAGAGATAATCATGGTGAAAACATTGTTTTGTTCAATGAAATCCTTTTGTTAACAAGGTTGATCAGGTCTTGTTACCAAAACAATTTTATATGAAACAAAACTTTGTATTCCACTTATGATTATGTTACCTCAACTTTGATAACAATGGTCCCAATCATAATAGTTTCAAATTTTTGTCTTGGTATGGGACAATATATCTCTCCAACTTGAATGCCCTCAACATGTTCAATTGAATTCAAACCATAAGTCCTATCAATCTTCTCGGGGAAATAGATAGTATGCTCCTTGTCATTAACATTGAAAGTCACCTTTCCTTGATTACAATTAATAACAGCTCCTGCAGTATTAAGAAAAGGTCTCCCAAGAATAATAGACATATTATCATCTTTAGGCATTTCAAGCACAACAAAATCAGTTAATATCAAGCAATTATGAGCCACTTGAACAGGTACATCCTCACATATACCAACAGGAATAGTGGTAGATTTATCAGCCATTTGCAAAGATATATCAGTTGGTATTAGTTTTTCCAGTTGAAGTCTCTTATAGAGAGAAAAAGGCATAACACTAACTCCTTCTCCCAAATCACACAAAGCAGTTCTAACATAACTATTCTTAATATAGCAAGGAATAGTTGGAATCCCTGGGTCTCCAAGTTTTTGGAACCTTACCATTAAAGGAATAATTAGCAAGCAAAGTAGAGATTTCTTCATTAGGGATCTTCCTTTTATTCGAGACAATATCCTTCATATACTTTGAATAAGGAGGCAATTTAATAGCATCAGTCAAAGTAATTTGCAAGAATAAAGGTTTCATCCACTCACAAAACTTACTATAGTGTTCATCTTCCTTTGACTTGTGTTTCTTATCAGGGAAAGGCATAGGTTTTTGGACCCAAGGCTCTCTTTCACTACCATGTTTGTTAGCAACAAAATCTTATTTAGTGTATTTAGTATTCTTAGTGAGCTTTTCAGGTTCTTCTTCAACTCTTTCTTTATCAGGAACATCATTTTCTTCATTATCACTTTTAGTTTCAGCATCAGAGACAGATATTCTATTAGGATCTTTAGCAGCTTCAGAGGGTTCTACAATAGTTTTATGTTTCTTTTTTCTTTTCTTCCGAGTAGTACCACTATTTTCAGCTTGTTGAGAATCCTGCTCAATTCTTTTGGGATGCCCCTCAGGATATAGAGGATCCTGGGTAGCAGCACCACTTCTAGTTCTAATTTCACAAGCATGTTTTTCTTTAGTAGCATTAACTAGCAAGTCTTTTTGCACTTTAATAAGTTGATCTATTTGAGTTTGAACCATTTGAAAATATTTAACAAGCATTTTAACATCATTAGAGGTTCTTTCCACAATATCCTTCAACTCAACAATAGCTCTAGAGTTTTCCATTAGATGATTTTGCACCCTTTTATTAAAATTATCTTGCTTAACAATAAAAATATCGAATTCTTCTAAGCATTGATCAGGAGGTTTAGAGTAAGGGATATCACCTTCATCAAAGTGTTGGAGAGAGTGTACCTCAATAGTGGATGAATGGGGAATTGTCTTACATAATTCTTCTATAGGAGGTAAATTCTTGACATCTGCAGCTTTAATTCCCTTCTCCTTAAGACATTTCTTAGCTTCCTTCATCACCTCATCATTCAATTCAATAACTCCCCTCTTCTTAGATGATGGTATAGGCGCCGGTATAGCTGGTTCAGGTATAATTGTTTCAGGTATAGTTGGTTCAGGAGGAGTCCAATCTTCATAATTATTGCTTATTTTAGCCATTAGTTCCTCAGCTTCCTTGGGAGTCCTATTCCTGAAAACACAATCAGCACAACTATCCAGGTATGTCCTAGATTCTTCAGTTAGTCCATTATAAAATATATCAAGAAGCTCATTCTTAGGTAATGGACATCCAGCCTGTGCATGAATCAAAGCACAAAACCTTGCCCATGATTCAGGCAATATCTCTTTTTCTCCCTGTTTAAATCAAAAAGTTCCTGCAAAATAGCATGTCTAGCACTAGGAGGAAAATATTTCTGCAGGAAAGTACTAATCAAGCAATCAGGGCTATCAATAGATCCAGGAGGTAAATTACTAAACCAAGTTTTAGCTTCTCCTTTAAGTGAAAAGGGAAGATCTTAGCAACAAAGTAGGTGCGCATCTTAATATCATCAGAAAACAGGCCACTCATGGTAGAAAGCTCAGTCATATGTGCTACCGCACTTTCATTCTTAGTCCGACAAAAAGGTTCTTTCTCAACAATAGCTATGTAAGATAGATCAAGAGAGAAATCATAATCTTTATCTTTAATGTTTATGGGAGAAGTAACAAACTTAGCATTAGGAGACAATTTGGGTTTAATAGTACGCCTCTCAAGGAGACTCTTAGCAGCACTCCTATCATGGGTGTTTTGACATTCTTTAATAAATTCATCGGTCATCTCCGTCTTCAATATCATAGCTCTCTCTAGACTCAGGTGAACTAACAGGTGTAGTAGTGTCTTCATTAGGAGTTTCAATATTCCCAGCTATAGTTCTAGCAATCGTAGCATCTAGGAAAGGACCTAATGAACCACTCTTATCAAGCACAGTAGAAGCAGCATCATAAGTATCAGAAGTTTCAGATTCAGCAGTAGTAGCAGTGTGTGTAGCATGTGTATGTGGTGGTGTAAGGAGCTTACTCATAACAGATGGTGAATCAAGAGCAATAGAGGTGTTCAGAACCGTACCTCTTCTTGTAGTGGATGGTAAAATAGTAACCTTGCCATCACGAGACTTACCCATGATGGATGGATGGCAGCGAACAATAGTGATTCCAAGTGGACTTGATAAATAAAGCTATGCTTCCCGGCAACGGCGCCAGAAAATCGTCTTGATGACCCACAAGTATAGGGGGTATATCGCAGTATTTTCGAGGGAAGTGAAACCCAATTTATTGATTCGACATAAGGGGAGCCAAAGAATATTTATAAGCCTTAACAACTGAGTTGTCAATTCAGCTGCACCTAGAAACAATCATGCTCACAGCAGTTTATCAATAGCAACAGTTTTGTTGTAGGAATAGTGAAGTAATAGCAGTAGTAAAAGTAAAGACAGTAGTAACAATTGCAATAAACAGTACAATTCAAGTGCGGTAGGCATAGGGATGGATGGACGGGTGTTGCATGGACAAGATAATTCATATAGAAATCAGAACATAGGGCAATTGCAGATAAATAAGATAAAGCATCCAAGTACTAGATAATCCTAGGCATGTGTTCCATATATAGTCATACGTGCTCGCAATGAGAACTTGCACAACATCTTTTGTCCTGCTAGCCCGTTTGCAGCGGGGTCTCAAGGGAACTACTGGCAATTAAGGTGTTCCTTTTAATAGAACACCAGAGCAAAGCATTAACACTCCGTGAACACATGTGATCCTCACATCAAAGCCATTCCCTCCGGTTATCCCGATTTCTGTCACTTCGGGGCCTTTGGTTCCGGACAACGATGTGTGTATACAACTTGCAGGTAAGACCATAAACAATACTATCATAATGAATCAATAACATGTTCAGATCTGAAATCATGGCACTCGGGCCCTAGTGACAAGCATTAAGCATAACAAGTCGCAACAAAGTCAAAAAGAACTAATAGAAGATACTAGGCACCATCCCCTAACAATCTGATGCCATTACATGAACGATCTCATCCAATCCCTACCATCCCCATAGCCTACAACGGGGGATTACTCACTCATAGATGGGGAAACATGGATGGTCGATGGAGAAGCAATGGTGATGATGATGGCGATGATCTCCTCCAATTTCTCGTCCCGGCAGGGTGCCAGAACGGAGTTTCTAGTTCCGAATCGCAGAATCTAGTGGTGGCGGCGCAGCGGAACTCTTTCTAGAAAAATGTCAAACCCCCCTGAGTTTTTAGGTCAGAAGGCAACTTATAGGCGAAGAGGGAGACCGAGGGGGTGTCTGGGGCGACCAGACCACCCCCTGGTGTGGCCAGGCCTACCCCGCGCGGACAGGTGGTGTGACCTGGGCCCAGCCCCACTCCGTCTGGTATTCTGGCTCCGTGAGTCTTCTGGCAAAATAATATTTTTGGCGTATTTTCCGGGATTTTTCCTAATAGTTGATTTTATACAAAAAAACTAGACACCAAGGTAATTCTGCTGAAAACAGCATTAGTCCGTGTTAGTTGCATCCAAATCACACAAGTTTAGAGGAAAAACAATAGCAAAAGTGTTCGGAAAAGTAGATACGTTTTGGACATATCAACATTCAATTGTACATTTTCCAAGTGAAGACGAGCGAGGTTGTTCTTTTTCATAAGAAATCTAGAGAATATTAGATGTGAATGCCACGCCAAGTTTACAGACATATATAGTTGACCAACATGTTGTACCAATGATTCCCATGTTTTATTTATGAGTTTTCAAACTTCCTAGCTAACTGTGCCCATTTGACCGAATGACTATATGTCGATTTATCAAAATTAGGTCAAATTTGAAACTACAATTAAATTGTAGGTTACTTTGAAAGTTTTAAGAAAAATATTTTGGCGGTACCCATCGAGGGGTCATAATTAATATATCAGAAAACAACGAGAGTTTTGACGATAGGTTCAACTTCTTGCTAAGATTTTGCATCTTGACAATTTAAGGAAATTAATTAGGTCAAACTTGAGCTACAAGTAAGTGCGATAGATATCTCTTGAATTAAATGTCATTTCAGAGGTAGATGGGTGCATTTTCTAGTAGTAAGCAGTGTCGTGGGTGTGAGTGTCCAATTACCAGGAAAGAACATTGAATTCTATGTTTTCCGAGTGAAGACGGACGTGGTTAGTTGTTCTGTTCCGTAAAGAGAAGTCCAAAGAATATTGGATGTGGATGCCACAAGCCAAGTTGACAGACCTATATATATATATATATATATATATATATATATATATATATATATTCAGCACCTAGGGTGCAGAATAGTTATATTGCACCCCACATATTTTTATGTTCTCACATATAGAAATTTATGTTTTGTATACTAATAACTATGTTCATGTTCATCAGAAACGTAAAAAAAATCGACAAAAAAATACGATTTATGAGTCTTTATAGTTAAAAACATAGAAAATACGCATTTTACATCGTATTTTTATACGGCATGTAAACTAATTTTTTATGACATGTCTAAATTTTCTTAGGTTCTTATTAACTTCCGAGATTAGAGGAAATTTACGTGACGTAAAAACAATATATGGTTTGGAAGTTGTGAAGAACATAACAAATTTAGACATGTCGTAAAAAATTTAGTTTACATGCCGTACAAATATACGATGTAAAATGCATATTTTCTATGTTTTTTACACTATAATGACTCATAAATCGTATTTTTATGTCAATTTTTTTACGTTTCTAATGAACATAAACATAATTATTAGTATACAAAACATAAATTTCTATATGTGAGAACATAAAAATATGTGGGGTGCAAAATAACTATTCTGCACCCTAGGTGCTGAATAGGGTTTCTACATATATATATAGTGCATCGAAACATGTTGTACTTTTGATTCCTATGTTTTATGGGTTTTGAAACTTCCTATAGCTAACCCCGCACATTTGAATAACTTTATGTCGATATCTCGGAATTAGGTCAAATTTGAAACTACAAGTAAATTGTAAGTTTTGCTTTGATAGATTTACGAAAAAGCTTTTGCATGTACCCATCGAGGGTTCAAAATTAATATACCAGAAACCAGCGAGAGTTTCGACGATAGGTTCAACATCTTGCTAAGACTTTGCATATTGGTAATTTAATGAAATTAGGTCAAACTTGAGCTAGCTACAAGTAAACGCCATAGATTGCTCTTCAATTAAATGTCTTTTCATAGGTAGATCATCGGTGCATTTCTTGTAGTAAACACTGTCGTTGGTGTGAGTTTCCAACTATCAAGAAAGAACATTCAATTCTACATTTTCCGAGTGAAGAATACGAGCGAGGTTGTTCTTTCTCCTAAAGAAAAGTCCGAAGAATATTGGATCTGAATGCCAGAAGCCAAGTTTACATACATATATACTGGACCAACATGTTGTACCAACGATTCCCATGTTCTATGAGTTTTCAAACTTCCTAGCTAACTCTGACCATTAGAATGACTTTATGTCGATTTATCGAAATTAGGTCAAATTTGAAACTACAAGTACTAGTAAATTGTGCGTGCTCTACACGTGAGACTCGGATAATAGAAATCTGGCATATCATCACTATATAAAATTATAATAGGCAAAGCGGAAAAAATATAATAGGCAAAATTTGAACTACTACAACTAAACCATGTAGGTTGCTTTGAAAGTTTTACGGAAAAGCTCTTAGAGGTACCCATCGGAGGGGGCGTGGACACAGGGGTGGGGGGTGGGGCAATTAATATACTATCAGGAATCAAAAGAGAGTTTTGACGGCAGGTTCATCTTCTTGCTAAGATTTTGCGTCTTGACAGGTTAATGAAATTAGGTCAAACTTGAGCTATAACTAAGTGCGATAGATTGCTCTTGAATTTAATGAAATTAGGTCAAACTTGAACTACATGTAATAAATTGTATGTTGCTTTGAAAGTTTTATGAAAAAAGCTTTTGGAGGTACCCATCGAGCGGTTAATTAATATATCAGAAACTACAGAGAGTTTTGACGAGTGGTTCGACTTCTAGCTAAGATTTTGCATCATAAAAATTTTGAACACCGTTTGAAAATGATAACATGAAATAGGGAGAGAGGGGAAATGATATTTCTATTCTCTATGGGCAACCCACAAGCTTGAGGTGCACCTTAGGCTTAAAGATAACTTTATTTTTTCCACTATGTATAAGGTGAACCTTAGCGGATGCCACATAGTAGGCCATTTTTTGAACGGGTAGTAGGCCATATTAAGGTGTGTTTTTAACACAATGTTGGAGTAGTATATTTCTTTGCTTAGACATATGGTCACCTCTATCCACGCGCTGTACATGCTGAGAAAATAAAACGTTAGTAGGGGAAGAGGGCAGCAGCGAAGAGAAGTTGAAGGCGGTTCCAATGTTAGAGCAAAGTTATGATGGGTTTCTGACACGAGGTACTCCTGTGGCCTTACAGTGTACTACACTATGCTAGTACTAGTAAATTTCAGGACCTATGCACGCAAAACAAATTGTGTGTTTTCTCTCTCCTTTGCTGCCTCTCACCATCCATCCTCCCTCTCTCCTACCCTTTCCCCTCGCGCATTGGCCCGGCTGATCTCTCCCTCATCCACAGCATGGTGCTACGCACGTGTGCCTTGGTACGGCGGATCTGTGTCTGGTGTGTTCGGCAGCCGCATTGGTGTGGAGTAGGGATGAGGAGTACATAGGAAGGAAACCACTTTGGTCCTTGGCGGCAAAAAAATTCAAACTTTTCTGGTTTTCGAAATTTTCACTTGCTTCCAAACATCGGGAGGGAAGGTTACTCAAAAGATCAGCCATTCGCAGTACTTCTTATCTTATATTTATCTTGTCTTATCTCTTACAATACCATACCATACCACTGTATAGTGTACGGATAACTTCGAACATTGACTGTTGGATCAAGACCGACAAATCCAAACATTGCTAACCGTTGGATCTTCTTTTCCATTCTTAGCATCTACAAATATTCTATTGATAGTCTTTAGCACGATGAACGCTAGTATGCACAAACCGTAAAACACAAACTTCATTGCTTAGTTTTAGGGTTCTTGTGCTAAATGCATGGACTTGGGTGTAATTTTCATTGTTATGAGGTCCTTGATGTAACTTGTACTTCCACCGACAGTGTTAACTCTCAAGCACCTCGCTCCTACGAGACCTACCAGCATTAAAATAAAATGCAACCCCCCCAATTATCAAACAAATTGGACCACAGTTTCTTATACGTAATACCCAAGTTTTTAGTACTAGGATTTTTCAAGCTTCCTAGCTAACTTTGCACACTACAGTGACTTCTTGTCGATTAACGAAATTAGGTCAAACTTGAGCTACAAGTAAGCGTGATAGATTGCTCTTGAATTAAATGTATTTTCGGAGGTAGATGGGTGTATCTTCTTGTAGTAAACAATATTGTTAGTATGAGTTTCCAACTATCAGGAAATAAAATTCTTAGTTTTCTGAGTGATGACGAGATGGTTCTTTTCAGTAAAGAAAGCTCGAAGCAGAATATGGATCTCAATGCCATAAGCCAAGCTTCTAGACATATTAAGTCGACCAACGTGTTTTACTTACGATTCCCATATGTTTTTTGAGTTTTCAAACTCCCTAGCTAATTAACTCTGCCCACTTGAATGACTACATGTCTATTTATCGAAATTAGGTCAAACTTGAACTATAACTAAATTGTAGGTTGCTCTGAAAGTTTTACGAAAAAGCTTTTGGAGGTACCGCACCGATCGGGAGGGGTGTCACAATCAATATATGAGAAAAAACCGAGAGTTTTGAGAATAGGTTTGACTTCTCGCTAAGATTTTGCATCACATTACACTATTTAACGAAATTGGGTCAAACTTGCGTTACAAGTAAGCGCGATAGATTGTTGTTTAAATATATGACTTTTCAGAGAGGTAGATGGGTGCATTTTCTTGTACGGTGTGGTTTTTAAACTATATCAGGAAAGAAGATTCAATTATTTTCAATTTTTCGAGTGATGACGAGCGAGGTTGTTCTTTTCCGTAAAGAAATGTTCGAAGAATAATATTGGATCTGAATGCCAGAAGCTAAATTTACCGACATATATAATGGACCAACATGTTGTACCAACGATTCCCATGTTTTATTTATGAGTTTTCAAGCTTCCTAGCTAACTCTGCCCATTTGACTGGATGACTTCATGTCGATTTATCGAAATTAGGTCAAATTTGAAACTACACATAAATTGTAGGTTGCTTTGAAAGTTTTACAAAAAAATCTTTTGGAGGTACCCATCGAGAGGTCACAATTAATATATCATAAAACACCGAGAGTTTTGACGATATGTTCAACTTCTTGCTAAGATTTTGCATCTTGACAATTTAACGAAATTAGGTCAAACTTGAGCTACAAGTAAGCGCGATAGATTGCTC
Organism: Avena sativa; assembly: GCA_916181665.1. Classification (NCBI taxonomy): domain Eukaryota; kingdom Viridiplantae; phylum Streptophyta; class Magnoliopsida; order Poales; family Poaceae; genus Avena; species Avena sativa. The sequence goes on from OV702290.1 coordinate 204,457,897, forward strand.
TTGAATTAAATGTATTTTCTGAGGTAGATCGATGCACCTTCTTGTAGTAAACAATGTCGTCAGTGTGAGTTTCCAACTATCAGGAAAGAACATTTAATTCTACATTTTCCGAGTGAAGACGAGCGACGCTACTAGTTGTTATTTTTTATAAAGAGAAGTCCAAAGAATATTGGATGTGGATGCCACAAGCCAAGTTGACACACATATATAGTCGATCGACAACATGTTATACTTACGATTCCCATGTGTTATGAGCTTTCAAACTTCCTAGCTAACTCTGCCCATTTAATGACTTTAAGTCAATTTATCAAAATTAGGTCAAATTTGAAACTACAAGTAAATTGTAGGTTTTGCTTTTTATCTTTTACAAAAAATCTTTTAATTTGGAGGTACCCATCGAGGGGTCACAATAAATATATCTGAAAACAACAAGAGTTTTGACGATAGGTTCAACTTCTTGCTAAGATTTTGCATCTTGACAATTTAACAAAATTAATTAGGTCAAATTTGAGCTACAAGTAAGCGCGGTAGATACCTCTTGAATTAAATGTCATTTCAGAGGTAGATGGGTGCACTTTCTAGTAGTAAGCCATGTCGTGGGTGTGAGTGTCCAACTACCAGGAAAGAACATTGAATTCTACGTTTTCCGAGTGAAGACGAACGAGGTTAGTTGTTCTTTTCCGTAAAGAAAAGTGCAAAGAATATTGGATGTGGATGCCACAAGCCAAGTTGACAGACATATATATATAGTAGATCGACAACATGTTGTACTTGCGATTCCCATGTTTTATGTGTTTTGAAGATTTCTATAGCTAACCCCGCACATTTGAATAACTTTATGTCGATATCTCGGCATTAGGTCAAATTTGAAACTACAAGTAAATTGTAGGTTTTGCTTTGATAGATTTATGAAAAAGCTTTTGGACGTACCCATCGAGGGTTCAAAATTAATATACTAGAAACCAACAAGAGTTTCAATGATAGGTTCAACTTCTTGCTAATACTTTTCATATGGGTAATTTAACGAAATTAGGTCAAACTTGAGCTAGCTACAAGTAAACGCCATAGATTGCTTTTGAATTTAATGTCTTTTCATAGGTAGATCATCGGTGCATCTTCTTGTAGTAAACAGTATCGTCGGTGTGAGTTTCCAACTATCAAGAAAAAACATTCAATTCTACATTTTCCGAGTGAAGAATACGAGCGAGGTTGTTCTTTTTCTAAAGAAAAGTCCGAAGAATATTGGATCTGAATGCCACAAGCCAAGTTTACATACATATATATTGGACCAACATGTTGTACCAACGATTCCCATGTTTTATGTGTTTTCAAACTTCCCAGCTAACTCTACCCATTAGAATGTCTTTATGTCGATTTATCGAAATTCGGTCAAATTTGAAACTACAAGTACTAGTAAACTTCACGTGCCCTGCACGTGAGACTCGGATAATAGACATCTGGCATATCATCACTATATAAAATTATAATAAGCAAAGCGAAAACATATAATAGGCAAAATTTGAACTACTACAAGTAAACCGTGTAGGTTGCTTTGAAAGTTTTACGGAAAAGCTCTTAGAGGTACCCATCGGAGAGGGCGCGCGTGCAGGGGGTAATTAATATACTATCAGGAACCAAAAGAGAGTTCTGACGACAGGTTCCTCTTATTGCTAAGATTTTGCGTCTTGATAGTTTAATGAAATTAGGTCAAACTTGACCTACAACTAAGTGTGATAGATTGCTCTTGAATTTAATAAAATTAGGTCAAATTTGAACTACAAGTAATAAATTGTAGGTTACTTCGAAAGTTTTATGAAAAAAGCTTTTGGAGGTACCCATCGAGCGGTTAATTAATATATCAGAAACCACAGAGAGTTTTGACGAGTAGTTTGACTTCTAGCTAAGACTTTGCATCATGAAAATTTTGAACACCTTTTGAAAACGATCCCGCGCATCTAGACATAGTTCATGCCCTAAAATTTCAGATACTTCGAAATTCCCATTCAACCCCTATTAAATTTAGTAGGTGGGGGATTCACTCATAATTTCCCTAGTATAGTGCTAGCAGTACCTAAACCCAACCCCCTCCCCCTCTCTCTCCTCCAGGAATACGTCACCAGCCGGAACATCCCCACTGCACTTTAGCCGGCGTACCCGCACACCTGATCTGCTCAGCAAACCCTCTCGTCTGGCGCGCTGATCACATCATCGACCGCCTAGGATCTACTCCACGGACGCCGTGGTCCAGCGTTCTGCTCGTATACTCGCCCGCCCAAGATTTGCTTCCCCGTCGTAGACACCCACTACGACTGTAGCACCTTCGGCGACCTCGACGTGACCCGTGAGGATGCGGAGGAGGCCTAGACACCACCCCGACCGAGGTAAAACCAGATCTCCCTGCGTGATTTGTTTGTTGGCAATGTACTATATTTGTGCTAAATTTCCTAACTAACAGGTTCCTTACTTGATATACACCTGTTATGTACTCCCTCTGTTTCAAAATATAAGATGCTTTAGCTTTGTGAAAGAAGTGTATCCAGACTCATTTTAGTGTGTAGGTTCACTCCAAACCTAGAGTAACCTACACACTAAAAGAGGTATAGATGCACTCTTTTTACAAAGCTAAAACATCTTATATTTTGAAATGGAGGGAGTACTAAAATTAACCCGTTGTGGTTACGCTTAAACTCCACGCATTGAACTGTTTTTATGTACTGTACTATTTCTTTGTGAATTATTAGTCACTTAACATATTTGTTTACATTCTCTGTTGTACCTGTCCACATGAGATATGATTATATAATATCTCTCTCATTCGCTGATTTACGAACTATAGTATTTCCATCGTGCTATTGTCCTGTTGTCCTATACTACACGTTTACACACGTCATACTATTTGACCATTATGTACTATCGATTTGATCCCTCTTAACCTGCGGCTCAAACTGTTTGTTATTATTATGCAAGGAGCAGCCTCAGTTTGCACACAATATCATAGAGTGAATGGCTCCTATAATCTCGTAAGACCCCATCACTTTTGTTTCACTTCATGCCAATGTATATCATGTTGAAACATGTTTGTATTTGCAGTTGGCCTTACCTTTATGCAGAGGAGCAACAATGGAGTACAAACTCTGCCCGTCCACACTAGCCACCGTAGATCTCGTGTAACACCTACCGTAAGGCCCCCCACCCGAAGTTTGGTCCTTGCCACATTTTTTGTTTGCTTAAATTTACCATTTGTCTTTCTTGTTTTCATATTTTTTGCCAAAAATTAGCGTGAAACATTTTAGCCCCACTATGGTTTGCTTTTGTTCCATGTGCTTTGTTCAATTTCCTAGATATGGAGAGGTCGGGTGTATTGCATCTGAGTTATCTGATAATAAGAACAAGGCCACACTAGCGATAAGATCCACACATGTATCATAAGGAACTCCGTGCAGTTCATCTCACTCTTGTATCTACTGTGTATCATAGTTAAATGAACTGGCTATTTTAATACGAGGCACTTGATGGTTCAGTTTGTTATTCTCAGGTTGTCGAAGCGTTGAAATTATTTGGCTATTCATGAATAATTCAATGTATGATTGCTTGATTCATTGTTTGTCTAAAATTATCTGGCTAGCATATTCGAGGCTTACAATTGATGTGTTTTTATTGGCTGAGTTACTCTTTTTTTTGTCTATGATTAAATAAGTGGCATATTTCATTGTGTAGTTCCTGGCTAGTTTATATATGAGAAACATAATGGCTTAGTTTTAATATTAGTTTTATTCATGTTCTGCACATTCTAGTTTGAGCAGTCTGCATCAGGTACTTTGGTTGATTGCTCGCATTATTATTCAAAATGAACTTGTAGTTTGTTTCCCAAGTCTGTTGTTTAAGTAACTTGTTTTGTCTTGGTCTCAGCCATTTTCAAGTAGAGCAGTCATTTCATAGAGCAGCACATGCTCGCATCGCTCCATGACGCCAACTGGTCCACTTATGCAAGAGGAAATAGATGTATGGGCCACCACTGTTAATTGCTTCCTTATATATTACAGCATTGACACATTTAAAATTCATGGTGATGTGATTGCATGGTAATGCTGTTATAACTTGTTTTGTGTTTGTTTCAGGCTACAAATGACCCTCTGAATGTCGAACAAAGACCCGCTTCTCCAAGTTTAGATTTTGTTTCACACAGCAGCAGTGACAATAGCTATTGCTCATGGCACACCGCTTCGACTGATCCTTGTTTTTCAGCCAAAATATTATTTGAGGATGCCCTCCAAGATGCCCGTGATATTGTTGAGTAAGAAGCCAACAAAACAGATTCAGTAATCACCATAGCATGCAAAGACTTATATGAATTGAAAAACAGGCAAGCCTTAACACAGAACATACTTAATAATCTCATCTACAGCTCTCATGGGAAGCCAGTTGTTACAAGTCTCGGGATGCAAGCTCCATAGAGACCTTTTCTGTAACACGAGTTATGGTGTTTTTTAGTTGTCTGGACTCTGCTGGAACTTTTATGCTTCATTTTATTACTATCAAGTTTACTGAGGATTGTAATAATATACTTTAATTTGCAGTTGTAAGTTGTTTGAGGATTGTTGCAAACTGAGCATCTATCAGAATTACTACACACATATGAAAAAACAATGAAATTGTAAGAGGTACAACACACGATCTACCGGAACAAGGAGAATGTCCATTGTATTACACGGGCACCATAGAACTTGCAAAATTCATAGACGTTCACTCAACAAAGTGAACACATAAAGAGCAGACCTGAAGAGAATACATCAGGAGCAGACCCACACAATCCATCAATATGATGGATAGCCATCATAGTAATCGTAGTGGATGGTACCATCCTCGCCATATGGGTGCACCATCTGCAACTCAGAATGCTCGACGATTCTACAATACTCTGCTAGCAATCGATCGAGTTTGAAAGGACAATCATTCCATAATCCTCCTACTCCATACCCATATACAACGCTTGGCTCCTCTTCCCACGCAAGAGCCTCAATGTTGTAAGATCTAATCTCGGATAGATCCGCATAGTATATGCTGCTGGCCTACACCGTGGGTACCCTAGTGTTGTCGACGCAGACGCACCGATTCTCAGCAACGAAGAGAGCATGACTTCCGATGCCTCTGACCGGCTGAAGGACACGGTTCTGGGTATCAACCAGGTAAACAACCGGCCTGCCGCTGTAGACCGGTCCACTCACAATGAACAGCAACTCCTCGTCAGACTCGACGAGGTAAAAACGATTCTCTGGGAACTGGTAGCCCAGAACAGGGCCTGCAACGGTGGGATGCATCTCCAGGGTTCGTGTGGAGCACTGCAGCTGCACATCACACACAGTCGAGAGGACAGACCCGTATCTGTCTACGACAAAAACATCACCGGCGTAAGAAGTCATGCTCCAGAGTTCCGTGAAGTCATATGGCGAGTACCACCCTTCACCAAAAACCGGGCGACTCCCTTCCTCCGTGCTCTCATCCGCCCACCGAATGGTGGTGTTCTGATTGTTTGATGTAAACACCATCAACGACAGGAACTTCGTCATAGTGACAGAAGCCACCCGCTCGGTCACTATCTCCGCCCTCAGGCGCTTGATAGCACCCGAGAAGGGGTTGTACAACCGGGTCTTGTATGGCTGCACCCTCTGTCCAAGCACACGGAGGCCGTCGATTGTGCTACCGATATAAAAGTACCTTCCAGAGATAGAGGGAGAAACAGAGATTCAGTCAAGGTAAACAGACTGAAATTCAATCAAGGTAAACCATGGAGCAAAACCCTGGGCAACAAGTGGACGAAGAAACAGAACTTGAAAAATAGATAGTATAGGATGTGAATGCAAAAAATGGATCGCATATATACAGATGAATATAAAGAAAGCACCTGCGAATAACCCGGCTGATCTTCTTCTCAAGGTGGTGTCCAGTTCTCACGTTCAGCAACGTGATGGCGGCGTCTTCTACCCGATACTCCTCCGACAACTCATGCTCTAGAAAAATCCAGTTGGCTGGTATAAAGCTCTCCTCCATGAAGCCATGCCAGACGCTGCAGACTGCCCGAAAGGCGGCGTAGTAGTCGAAATCGTCCGTCGAAAGGAAGATGTCACCTATCTTCTGGATGAGTCCCTTAGGGATACCAGCCCATGGTGAGTCCTCTTGCTTCTTGCCGGCCATGGATGATGGCGTTCGTGTGGTCTCGGTCCCACTAACTGGCACAGGAAGCGGTTCCAGAGACACACATTTGAACAAAGGCCTGGGAAAGCCAAGCGAATCATGTAGAAACGAGACGACGGCATGCACACAGCAACCACAAGCGCGTTTCATCAAACTGCCACCGGCACGCGCATGAGCACACGCACTAATTACGGTACAACGGTCATGCGCACACTAGCTTTATGACTTCTGGGAGCACACGAGTGTGTAGGTGTATGATGATACTAGTAGTAGTAGTAGTAGTATCATAACCTTATTGTATTTAATTATCCCAAAATCTAAGAAGAAAACTTGTGCTCCCTGGTCCTCAGGGCACACACAAACGCAGGGCATTTTCCATTTTTTCCATGGCATTTTCCATTTTCTAATTTCGCTTTTTGGCTGTGCCCTTGGATGCTCACCATGTGGCCAGATGGGGTGTATGCTCTGTGGAGCTAAAAACCTCAAGTTCTCTCAATAGCACGATTGTTAATTATTGAGGTATATATGTTTTTGGTACCACAACTTGCACCAAGGGAGCGTTTTAGTCCCACATCTTGTAAAGTGAGCAACACTAGCCCCACAACTTGTAACCAGGAACATTTTAGTCCAATTCAATCAAATTTCTGTGATTTTTTCCGAATTCTTCGTAACTAATTCTGGAAGTGACATGTGGCATCATAATTTTTGCAAAATGACCCCTGTGTATTTTCTGCCTGCCAGTTGTGACCTTGGTACGACTTGACAGGAGGATCTGAATAAGAAAACAAATAACAAAAACTACCAATGCATTGTAGGGTATCGAACTGATTACCCGTGCTACTGAAGAAATCAACCTTGCCACTACAACATAAACACAGAAGTGATTAACTAAAGAGCACGCTGGCTGATGTGTTCTTTATTTTGGATATTCAAAAATATGTGTTATGGGGTACAATAACAACTCAACTTTATTCCTTTTCATTTTTACGAATAAGAAAAAATTCAAGTTTATTCTAGACACTGCAGCTAGCTACTAGGTTAATGACAAAGCTATACAATTGATATTATGGACCGTGTCAACATAGACATGAGCGTTTTTTGTGTTCGTATGTGCTTTTTTATTGTATAAATAATTACTTCCCCCCAAGTACTCCTTGTCTAGCATAATTACGTCCTTTCAAGTACTCCTCGTCTCACATGAGTAGTCATGGGCATCTACCGACATAGTGGCTTGTGGGTGTGGGTGTGTCGTTATACAAAAGTGTTAAGTTCGAATCCATTCTCCTCTTATATATTTAACTATTTTATTTGTACGTCTACTAACAGGTGGCCCACTTATCAGTCCGCATAGGGACAAAAATGACATAAAAATATAGAGGGGTCATTTAAAAAAAATCAACGTCAATTGTGGACAAATTAAGTCAAATTCACTGAAATTCCATTAAATTGGACTAAAATGCTCTCGAGATATAAGTTGAGGGACTAGTATTGCTCATTTTTTAATATGTGGGACTAAAACACTCTCGCGGTGCAAGATGTGGGACTAAAGGTGTATATACCTCTTAATTATTTTACAGACTCAATTGCTAGGCCAGAGGACCAATTAATGCTCTAGTTTTGCTCAATTACTCCTCTAGTTGACCTAAAATATGAACCACCACGTCGTGTAATGCTCCTGGCCGATCATGTTGTTAAAACGGGAGTGCATCCATTGACTTGCATGTTTTCAATTAGATGCGGTGGCCACGAGCATTGCCTGGATTTTAGGATTACTATTGCATGCAATAACTAGCTATAAAGTGAGTAGGTGGAGTTAATTCTCTGAACTAGTACTACTCTGGCATAGTAATACCGAACCCAGGGAGTACCTCAAGTGTGGTTATATGGATGATCAGTTGATGTGACTCTCGGCCATGAATTCCTGACCATATAGCCGTACATTCTACCACCTTTTTTCACTACTACTACTAGTAGTAGTAGTAGTACATGGACGCTAGCAAAATTCAAAATCTCAATCGAGCGGCAAACTCACACACACCGACTTTGAAGCATTTCCCGCCTAACCGTTTCAAAAACTTTGAGCCAAAATCTCCCACCTAGGAAGAACCATTTTTATATTATTATTATTATCAGATGGGCGCTTATCAAATTCAAAATCTCAATCGAGCGGCAAAACCGCACACCGACTTTGAAGCATTTCCTGCCCCTCCGTTTCAAAAACTTTGAGGCAAAATCTCCCATCGAGGTTGTACCAGTTTTGTATTATTATCAGATGGGTGCTTGTCAAATTCAAAATCTCAATCGAGCGGCTAAACCATACACTAACTTTGAAGCATTTCCCGCCCCCCAGTTTTGAAAACTTTGAGGCAAAATATCCCACCAGGGCAGTACCATTTTTATATTATTATTAGATGGACGGTCGCCAAATTTAATATCTTAATCAAGCGGCAAAATCTAACACCGATCTTGAAGTATTTCTCGCCCAAAAGTTTCAAAAACTTTTGACTTCAAAATTCTGATTCTACCCATTCTTATGACGCTCTATGGGCAAGCTAAAGTCGGTAGATTGGGGGCACGATCGTAATTTATATTTCTGTTCACCTCCTTAGTCCGGATTCGCCCAAATTTTCCTGCTGGTCCTTCCAAAAATCATAGACCCCTCTCTCCCACGCCCTCACCTCCACGACCACGACGCGCACCGACCGGCAGCAATTCCACGACGGCTGGACCCGCTGAGCGGCGGTCTCGTGCACCGCCACGGAGCCGCTTCACCGATGCTCACCCACCGGATCTGGTTCACCGGGTCTCTTTTCCATTGCACCAAAGTTGTGGTGTCATTCACCATGCCGATGGTGTCATCGACCGCCCAAGCTCTGCATCTCGGCCACCGAAGCTACCCAACCATACCGGATCCGCTTCACCGGTGTACACCGGACATGATCTAGTTCCGGGAGTTCCATGTCCACCGCTCTAGACCAGCTACTTGTCCATCGCTGTTCACTGCACTCGATCTGCCTCAGCGACACTCTCGTCCACCACTCTCAAGCCGGTCTCGACCGCCCAAGATCTGCTTCCCCGATGCCAACAGCCACCACAACCGCAGCACCCTCGGTGACCTGGACATCACCCGCACGGTACGGATGATGCTTAGACGCCTCTCCGACCAAGGTTAACCAAATCTGCAACCCATTTTTGTTTTGTCAGCAGTATAGCAGGTTCAAGCCTATCGCAGTGAACTGCATTTTTGTCATTGTGCTCGTACATACAAGTTAGTGGGCATGCCTGTTCTTCGTGCTAGTACATATAAGGTCATTAGACATGTTGGTTTGCATGCCCTGCTCTACAAATTTCAAGTCATGGATATGTCTGTTATTTTGTCATACACATGTTCTTAGCTACTCCATACAACAGTAATTGTCTGCAACCGTGTAATTCTTGCAAAATCTGAAGTCAGCGAAAAATATTAGTGTGGATTCCCTACTCTACAGATGATGAATATATATGTTTCATCCTGAGATCAGTTCCTGCTATTATTTCCTCCTTGGCATCGTTCTGCTATCCTGTAGCCGTTTAAACTCTTCGTACTAATTCGATTATAATTTTGTTGTTGCCATCTACTTCTTCAAAAGCTGCATCACTAACTATTTTCTTTTTCTTGCATATAGCTCAAAATGGAACAATGAGGTTTGCATAACCTATTCTACAGGTTCACAAGGCATGTCATTAATTCCTTATCTGGTGTTGGTTTGTCCTGACAATGGCATAACTGTCCTCTACTATGTAGTTCACTTGTGGTTTTCATTCCTACTCTAGACATTCTCTTATGATGCCATTATAATTTCTATCTTGTTGATTCTTAGCTATGATAGCAACTACATGCCATTGTGTAGCTCACCGCAAACTCTGAGTCACCCAACGACTATGCATTTTAGGAGATGCCACTGCTTCCATATATATTAGCTGAAATGACCTCTCTTGTTTATAATTGCTGAAATTCTAAGAAGCACTTTGTTTGATTGCTCATTTCATTCTAGGCACACTTGTCTAATGCTTGTTTGTCCTGCTCTACAGGTTCACAAGCGACGCCATTATATCTTGCATCTGGTTCTGGGTCTGGTTCGTCCTAAGTCATGACATAACTATCCTCTACAATATATAGTTCATTCGTGGTTTGCATTCCTGCTCTACAAGTTCTCGTATGATGCGGTTATAATTTCTATCTGGTTCATCCTTCGCTATGATAGTAACTGCATGCCATTTTGTGTCTCGGTGCAAGTTCCAAGTCACCCAACGTCTCTTGCATTTTAGGGTATAGAACTGCTTCCATATATATTTGTTGAAATGACCTGGCTAGTTTATTTTTGCTGAAATTCTAAGCAACACACACATTTTTTGATTGCTCGTTTCACGGTAGGCACACTTGTTTAATGCATACTTGCTTATCCTGTTTGTTCGACGTGTTGGTCAATAATTGAACCATTGACCAGTTGTAAACTCCAGATCATAGCTCCTGTCATATCAGTCAAATGAGTAGTTTGTCTTGTTTAATGTATTCACTTGTTATTACTTAGTTTCAGGGTGCAATTATTGCTATCGCCACCAAAGAGGGGGCTGCAAGATCATGTCTCCTCCAATGTAGTTGTCACACTGAAAGGAAGATGCATGTGATCAATTGAGGACTCTGCTATCAACTTGATTGTCAGCTGAAATGCCGTTTTTTCTTTCCCTTGATTTGATAATATGTAATAATTTTAAGAAGTTTCCAGCTGGTGTAATATCTAGATAACTCGCATAGGCCATGTATGCATTTAGTTAACGCCGTCCACATATGCGGTAGTCGTTACGGTAACTATGCCAGGCAGATCGATTAGGCAACAGTACCGTGCTTTGTTATTGGCTCGTCATGTATTCGGACAAAGACGAATAGTAAAAAATGCTGGATTATATAAACGTTTTATGATATTGGCATGAGCTTCAAAAAAGGCCGTAATTGTAAAAGACCGTAAACGTAATCTCCCCACGGCGAAGGAGCTGATCTGGAGGGCGGCGCCGGCCGGCGAGGTGGTCCCTTCTCCCCAAGCCGGAGAGAAGGTGTACCTCAAGGCTCAGCTGGTGTGAGGTGTAAGCCTGCCAATCTCCAACTTCTTCTTGGATGTCCTCCGGCACTTCCGGGTACTCCCCCACTATCTCTCCCCCAACAGCATCTTAGTCCTTAGAAACTTCGTAGCCTTGTGCGAAGGATTCCTAGGTATAAAACCTAGGTTAGATCTGTTTGTCTACTTTTTACCGTTAAGAGAGAGTCTGTAGAGTCCAAGGACGAATTGCGGATATGTGGAACCATTAGCTTCGAGATCCGACCTAGCCGGCGCTTCCCCGACATTGTAGGGCATGAGTCATGCAAGAACTAGCAGCACACGTATTTCTACAGACCAGATGTCCCTCTGCCTGACCGTCTTGAGACTTATCCTGACTTCATCGATGGAGCTGCCTCCGAGGTGCCCGCATGGCGGACCCCAGCCTCCCTTCCCTCCAACGACGAGGCAAATCGCGCCGTAAGGCGGATTGAATGGCTCGTAGATGGAGGTCTGACGGGCTTGGATCTTGCCATGTGATGGTTCGTTAGGTGGATCCAGCCTCTGCAGCACCATGCCGAGTTGATGTGTAAATACACTCAAGACAGGAGGGATCCCATGCGAATTTCGCGGGATAACTTCTCTACTGACTCCATCAAACTTTGGCTTAAAGACATCATCCAGATGAAAGACAAGAAGCGGGGCTTCAAGATCACCTACGACATGTTTGATTGTGGCAAGTGCCCAGAGGTAGCTTTTTGTTTCCTTTGTTACTCGTTATATACTCTAAGGTTTTTCCGATTTGAAGTTGTCCATCTAACATTCCTCTGCATCCCGACCTTGGCGGTAGATCAAATGGCCTCCCAGGTCTATGATCCCAAGCTGAAGGATATCCAGGTGATGTCTGACGACAATGCCCCCAAGGATCAACCAGCTCCGGCAACACGAAAGCGGAAGATCTCCACCTCTAACGCTATTGCCGAGGCCAAGAAGAAGAAATCGGAGAGTGGAGTCGCCAAACGATCCACTGCCACCTTAGAGGTGGAGAAGAAGAAGAAATCCACCGGCATTCCTGTAACTACCTCGGTGAATTACGCTCCTAGTTACAAGCCAGGATGAGCGGAAATGGTTGAAATAGTACGGTGGGGCCCAAATGCCACTCACAGGTAGGCCTTTCGGCCGTCCCAACCATTTCCAAACATCGGGACAAGAACGGGCGGCGTAATCGGCAGGCGAAGGGATCAACTACATACACAAGTGAGTATGTATGCAAGCCACCATACAACAGTACATCAGAGTCATCCCATCTAAAAAGAAAGGAAATATAGCAACGCCATACGGCAAGATCCAAATATCCTAGATAGATATAATAGTTTAGGATATCTCCTCATACATCAATCAACAGAGTATCAAGCGGAAGCGGAAGACAAAGTCCGAGTACGGATAAGAAGCAAATTGGCATAAGATGCCCCATAAATAAGCAGATCCCGCCCACAGATCTCACGGATCCCCGTTCCCGGAATCTCTACACCGAATGATCGTTGCCCACATCGTCTGTCTCTTCCACCCAGTATCCATCTTGCGAGTGTACCTGTTCATCTGAACCAATAATTTATCGTGTGAGACCCTAGGGGTACTCAGCAAGTCTTTATGCCTCTAAAGGGGACACAACCTGGGGTGACGCAATTGCAGCAAAAGATAAACCCTAACAATTCTACAGATTCTCGCTACCCATCCGCCTAACCAGAGATAGACGGATGTCCGTGAATTGATAACAACAGTTATAACAGTTATAAAAGGTAATCCACAGATCCATCCTCCTCCTCGCTTACCGACGAGGAAGCGGACGAACAACCCCCCCCCCATCCGTTGGCAGTTTTATTATCCATTCCGTGAGTGTTGCACTATTTACTAGTCAGGTACCTAGTCTAGTCAGATTAAAAGCGGTACTTTAGTTATGCTTGTCTATGATCGAGAAACTGTGCTCCAAGTCGTCCATAACCGCGGACACGGCTTTCAGAAAGTTTTACCCTGCAGGGGTGCACAAATATCAACACACACTCGATATGCCTCGGAAAAACCAAATCAAAACCCAACGAGGCAGTCACGACAAAGCGATCAAAGGATTCAGAAATATTTCGGGGGGCCACCCCATTAAGCTACCCGCAACGGAGTTAGCTGACTCCGAGACGGACTCAAGGTTTGCGCCAATGGCTGTGAACGACTGGGAACCCGAAAATGTGACTGGGCTTGTCGACACCGCGAAAACACTCCGCAATCCTAAACAGTACAGTGTGCAGTACCTCGCACAATTTAAATAAAGCAGTAAAGCATGGCATAAGTACAGGATAGTAAATAAAACCTCAAACTAGTTTGTGGCCCCAAGAAATAAGACTGAATCAAGCTCTAGCTCAGGGGGTCCATAAGCCTCCCGGATGTGGATAGCGCGAATAATCTTGGAACAGGAATCAAGTACTCGGGGTCTTACGGGACACAAGTGAGCATGAAAAACCAAATAGCAGATATTGCTCACCGGTGCCACTTTCATTAGTTATCCCATTACTACTCAGGTTAAGTTGTTTAGGTACCTCGTTATCCATCAGACACTCACATACCCTACGCATGCTGTTCTACGACTCGCATGGCTCAAACAACTCCTGTAGTAATGGCTCATGGGATGGAGGAACAAGCTTCGGTGGGGTTTAAAAGTAAAGGCTATGCAATACTTGGGATTCAATTTCATGCAAACGTGACTCAATGATGCAAGAATAAGATAGAGGCAATAGGTACTATATGTATGCAAGCATGTGGTAGTGCTTGCCTGACAGCTCAGTTGAAGCAAGTGATGGATCTGGGTAGTGCTCCTGGTTCTCTTGATATATCCCCTGCTCAGCGTCTATTCGGAGAAGAACCAAACAAACAAGGGCCAACATAAATAAAGTGCACCAGCATATGAATAAAATGCATCAAGCAATCAATCATGCCATGATGAATGATGCACAATTTGCATGGCAATAAGTAGCATGGCATGGGTGAGGGTTGGAACACAAGAATAAACCATTTTATGAGGTTTTATTCACATTTTATACTCATAAAAGTTGCTGTATACATTATATTTACATGATGCATGCTTCAAATCAAACCATGGAATGCATAAACAGAAAGGTCTCGTCGAGCTAATCATTTTAGACATATTATTTATTGAATTTGGAGTTATAAAACAAAAGTTATTAATTATTTAAGACAAAAGGGCATTTTATTGTAATTTAAATAAACTTGGAATTTTAATTGTTCAAAATAGATTTTGAATGGCATATTTGAAATCCTCACATTTTTCTGATTTGAAAACATATATGATTTGTTTAAATTGGATTTGTAAATTAAGAGTTATTTAAAAACAGAATTTAAATTTGAATTTGATTTAATTTGGAAAAGATTTGAATTTAAACGGATTTCAGAAATCCTTTTTATACCCAGACAGATTCAGCCACTGTCGCTGACAGGTGGGGTCGGTTGCTGACTGGGACACACGCGCGCAGAAGAACTTTTTACACCGCAGCTGGACCTAGCCCTAGAGACAGACAGATGGGCCAGGAGGCTTCACGGGCCCAGCTGCCAGCGGGCGAACCTGGCGCAACCACGTGGCCCAGCTGGGGACTGCGGGTTGGGAGCCTGGTAAACTGGGGGGGGCTATCTGCAAAAACGAACGCGAGGCTGACGGGTGGGCCAAAAGGGGACCGCGGGTTGCACACGCAAAACAACAGGGGGTTATCGGCAAAAGCGGCAGCGCTACTGTACTTCTTCTCTCTCTGAATCTCTGACGACGCGATGGTGCGCGACAGGCGCAGCGCGGCGCGGGCGGGGATCGATCTCTCGACCTGGGGCTCGCGCGCGGAAGCGGCTACCGCTGCGCTGGCCTGGGCTTGGTGTCAGGGAGGCGCGCGTGGCCTATCTAGGGTTTCTATGCGGGCGGGAGCGAGCAGACGCCAGCGAACGACGGCGCACTGAGAGTGCTCGACGAAAGAACCGGCTGATCTAGACAGTGGCGACGAGGCGGTCCGTGTCAGGGAGGGAGAGGGGCTCACCGCGAGGCTGTCGGTGGCGGTGGTGCGGCTCGAGGCGCAGGCGATCGACGTCGAGGCAGAGGCCGGGCGGTCTAGGGTTTGCGTCGGGCTCGCGCTGGTACTAGTGGCTCTGGTGCTCCTCTTCGACGATGGCGTGTTCCAGGCGACGCAGGGGAGCCTCCTGGTGCTCTCCAACCACTCCACGGATGCGCGGCTCGACAGGATCAACCGGACGCGGAGGAGGCCGATGGTGCAGACGATGGTGAAGCCGGTGGCGATGGAGAAGAGAGAGGGAAGAGGCAGGGCGCCTTCGGGGTGGATCTGGGGAACCAGAGGAGGCGTGTGGCGGGGGTAAAGCAGAGGGGAAAAGGAGAGGAGCGTGGGGAGCAGGTGGGTGTAAAAGGTGGCTCGGTTGCCACCTTTCTCCTCCTCCTCGCTCACGTGCTGGGGTCGGCAGGGCAGGGCAGGCGGGGGGTGTGGCTACCAGGTGGGGTAGGGTGCGGCCAGGGAGGTGGTAGGCTCGGGCTAGGGCCACTAGGCAGGGAGAGAAGGGAGGGGGAGATAGCCTCGGGTTAGCTAGGGTTGGAGCTAGGGTAGGAGGGGTATGGATCGGGCTAGGGCTGGACTAGGGTTTGGGTGGGGTAGCTAGGTGGCAGGGTGGCCAAGTGGGGCCAACACGGGTAGGCCATGGTGGGGTGGCTCGGCTAGAGGAAGGAGGGAAAGAGGGGGGGTGTACTTAGGGTTTGGTTTAGCTTAGGTGTAGATTAGGGTTTAGGAGAGGGGGTATGGGTATGGTGATGAAGGGTAGATGATGGTCTAGGGACTAAAGAGAGAGAGAGATGGAGTGGTTTTGCTAGGACAAGGTCAAGCCAAGAACAACTAAGATCAAACCAAAACAAAACAAGAAAAGAGGGGGAGGTGGTGTAAGCATGATCAAATAAGTTCAAGCTAAAAGAGAGAGATGAGAGAGTGAGAGGATTCCCAAAAACCAACTAAAATCCAAATGACAAGCTTAAAGGGTACTTGCATGGCCCATGCAAAATATTTAATGCCGTGATAATTCTTGTGAAAACAATATTATTTCATGGCATTATTATTATGCAACCCAAAATTGGAGTAAGGCCCAAGCAAAAGAATCTAGAAAGAATTCCTAGTGGAGTATATGGAGATGATCATATTGGATTATATTTGGAACTTGCTAGTGTGTATATGCCACTAGGTATTTAATAAGCCCACAAAAATAACCCAACATGATGATAACCCCAAAACCACACATATGGAAGTTAGGAAAAGGTTCCACTCACAAGGCATGCAAAGGTGGCCATGTGGCTCTCATGTTTCAATATTGTGAAAACAACATGATGCTAAGAGGAGAGTATGTGGAATAGAGTTGGATCCATCCCAACCCACATGAGCTAGAGGTAAAACCAATAAGTGCCAAGCTCATATTTAGTTGGATGGTGGAATGATAAGGTGGTGGAAGAAAGGTGGTGGAGTTAATAAGAGATATGCCCCCAACTCAACTTGGGCATTTAAACAATATATCAAGAACCAAATACAATATCAAGAGGCAAATACAATTAATAATGCATATGAGATAAGAACCAAAACAAAAAGGGTTTTATATGATGCTCAAATGCAAGGTGGCATGATGACATGAGCATGATATAATGATGATGCAACAATTATAT
This sequence comes from Avena sativa, assembly GCA_916181665.1. Taxonomy (NCBI): domain Eukaryota; kingdom Viridiplantae; phylum Streptophyta; class Magnoliopsida; order Poales; family Poaceae; genus Avena; species Avena sativa. The sequence goes on from OV702290.1 coordinate 204,474,916, forward strand.
ATTTGAAGTAGCCATTATATTACTAGACCAAGTAGCATTACAATTGTTAGACCATTGGGATGCTACAACTCTCCCCCACTAAACAGGAATCTCGCCCCGAGATTCTAGGAAGAAGAAGAAGACACAAAGAGGGTAGGATACTTGGCACGGAGCTCATCTTCACGTTCCCAAGTGGCTTCATCAACAGAATGGTGCGACCACTGCACCTTGCGGAACTTGATGGACTTGTTGCGAGTCCTTCTTTCTGCGACTTCAAGGATTTTTGTGGGGTGTTCTTGATAAGACAGGTCTTCTTGAAGATTGATAAGCTCATGGTCCACGGTCCTACCGGGATCCTTGAAGCACTTCTTGAGCTGAGAGATGTGGAAAACATCATGGACCTTGAGTTTTTCCGGGAGCTCAAGAGCATAAGCAACTTCTCCTCTTCTTCCACGAACTTTGAAAGGACCGATGTATCTAGGAGCCAGCTTCCCTTTGATACCAAAGCGGTGCGTGCCTCTCATGGGAGTGACACGAAGGTAAACGAGATCACCAGGGACATACTCCATGTCCGTGTGCTTCCTGTCATAATTGCTCTTCTGGTGACTTTGAGCAATCCTCAGATTTTCCAGAATGATGTGAACCTTCTCCTCCGCTTGAGTCACAATGTCAGGGCCGAACAAGATCCTTTCACCTGCACCCGACCAACCAATCGGAGTTCTGCATTTGCGACCATAGAGAGCCTCAAATGGTGCCATCTTTAGACTTTTCTGGAAGCTATTGTTGTAAGAGAACTCAGCATAAGGAAGACATTCTTCCCACTTCATGCCAAAAGAGATGACGCAAGCACGAAGCATATCCTCTAGAATCTGATTGATCCGTTCAACTTGTCCTTGCGACTGAGGGTGGTAAGCTGTGCTGAAGTTCAACTTTGTTCCCAACGCATTTTGGAAACTTTCCCAGAACTTGGAAGTGAAGATGCTTCCACGGTCTGAACTGATCTCAAGCGGGACCCCATATAGAGAGACAATTCTGTTGATATAGAGCTCGGCCAACTGAATTGCAGAAATGGTTTCCTTGACGGGGAAGAAGTGAGCCACTTTAGAAATCCTGTCAATGACAACAAAGATTGCATTGTTGCCCTTCTGCGACCTCGGAAAACCAGTGATGAAGTCCATCTCTACTTTCTCCCATTTCCATTCCGGGGGTTTCAATGGCTGTAGAAGACCGGAAGGTTTCTGATGGACAGCTTTCACTCTGCGACAGACATCACACTCCGAGACATACTTGGCACAATACCTTTTCAAACCAGGCCACCAATATTGTGTTTTCAAGTCCATGTACATCTTTGTGCTTCCAGGGTGGATAGAAAGAACAGAATCATGCGCCTCCTTGAGAACTTGCTCTCTCAAACCCGGGTAGTTCGGAACAAACATCCGGTGTTCAAAGAAAAGCGTGCCTTGATCATCGACGTGGAAGGACTCATACTTTGGAAGCTGAATCCTGGAGATGATCTTTCTTGTGTGCGGATCACCAAGCTGAGAAGAGCGAACCTTTTCTTCCAAGAGAGGTGTTGCTAGAAGGTTCAGGAGATACCCTTGTTCCACAATTTCCGGGTTGAGCTGACGGAATTCCTCGCACAAGAGAGGTTGTTGTTCTTCCATCATGAGGTTGTTGACATAAGCTTTGCGGCTGAGAGCATCTGCCATGACATTAGCTTTGCCCGGGGTGTAGTTGATGGTCAAATCGAAGTCATTGATTGCTTCAATCCATCTCCTTTGCCGAAGGTTGAGATCAGGCTGAGTAAAGATATACTTCAAACTCTTGTGATCAGAAAAGATCTCACAACGGTTGCCAAGCAAGTAGTGCCTCCATACTTTCAAAGCAAAGACAACTGCTGCGAGCTCGAGGTCATGTGTAGGATAGTTGATCTCATGCGTCTTCAACTGATGAGAGGCATAAGCAACAACTTGTTTTTCTTGCATAAGGACCGCACCCAATCCATGCAAAGAGGCGTCACAGAATATCTGAAACGGCTTGGATGTATCCGGAGGAACCAAGACTGGTGTGGAAGTGAGCTTCTCTTTGAGTGTCTCAAAGCTTGCTTGACATGCAGGAGTCCAAAGGTATTTCTTGCCTTTCTTGAGGAGATCGGTAAGAGGCTTCGCTATCTTCGAGAAGTTCTGAACGAAGCGACGGCAATAACTAGCCAAACCAAGGAAACTCCGCACTTCTTTGACATTGACAGGAGGAAGCCATTCAACAATTGTCTTCACAGTTTCCGGATTGACTGCAATGCCCTTGGCAGAGATGACGTGACCAAGATAGGTTACTTGAGGCAGCCAAAACTCACACTTGGAGAACTTTGCATACAAGCGGTTCTCACGAAGCTTGCTTAGGACACACCGAAGGTGTTCTTCATGCTCTTCCTGTGACTTAGAATAGACTAGGATGTCATCCAGATAGACCACAACGAACTTGTCAAGATACTCCATGAAAACCAAGTTCATGAGCCTTGAGAAGGTGGCAGGTGCGTTGGTGAGACCGAAAGACATGACCGTGTACTCATATAGGCCATAGCAGGTGGTGAAAGCTGTCTTCGGAACATCTTCCTTGCGAATCTTGATTTGGTGATAACCACTCCTCAAGTCAAGCTTAGAGAACACCACAGCTCCAGCTAGCTGATCAAAGAGATCATTAATTCGCGGAAGGGGATATTTATTCTTGATGGTTTTAGCATTGAGAGCCCGATAGTCAACACAAAGTCTATCAGTCCGGTCTCGCTTCTTCACAAAGAGAGTTGGGCTACCCCAAGAAGAAGTACTATGCTGAATGAAACCCAACTTCTCTTGTTCATCAAGCTGACGTTTGAGTTCAGCCAACTCAGCAGGACCCATCTTATAAGGCCGCTTGGAGATAGGAGCGGTACCTGGTTCAAGCTCAATAACAAACTCAACCTCACGATTCGGAGGCATACCTGGCAACTCTTCAGGAAAGACATCTGGGAACTCACAGACCACCGGGACACTCTGAATAGCTTCCATAGCATCAACATTCAGAGCCGCCAAAGAGAAAAGCTGGATAGCAGGAGTCAGACTTGGAGAATAGACTATATGGCCTTCAGGAATCTTCAGAGAAACCGAGCGTTCAGCACAATCAATCACAGCTGCATTTGCTGTCAACCAATCCATGCCCAAGATGACATCAATGTCAGAATTTCCCAGAACAATTAAGGAAGCCGAGAACGAAGAGCCACCAATCTCAATTTGATTGCCATGGCTGATTTTAGAAGCTGCCATTGTTGCTCCAGGAGAAAGGACCATTAACCGCTTAAGGAGAGGATCCATAGCTAACCCATTCTCATCTGCGAACTTGGTTGACACAAAAGAATGCGATGCACCAGAATCAAACAAAACTCGTGCAGGGACTGAGTTAACGGATAGCATACCCATCACAACTCCAGGTGCATGCTCAGCTTGAGCGGCGTTGACACAGTTGGCACGAGCAACAGTAGACCCGGGCTTGGTGTTGATGTTGAGAGCCCGAGGTGGTGGTGCACGAACCAAAGGAGAGCTTGCCGCAGATCTTGGAGGTGGTGGAGGAAGAGCCTTGTTCTTCATCGGGCAGTTCCATTGTTGATGCCCAGAGTCTCCACAAGTGTAACAAGCACCAGGTGGACGTGGAGCAACGTATCCAGGGACTCCGCCAGGCGCTCTAGGGTAGTGGTGGTTGTAGCCCCTGGGAGCAGCAGTGAGGAAGTTTGGTGGCCTTGCCGCGTAGCTTGAAGGTCTTGGTGGAGGCGGGAGCGACGGTGGGGTGTTAGGAACCTAGACACGACGCTTAGAAGGAGCTGACATAGCTGAAGAGCCTGTTGCATCACGGCTGTGTTTCTTTGACTCCTCAAACACTTGCCTACTTGCCTCTTCCTGCAGAGCTGTATGCTGAAGTTCCAGAAAAGACGCCGGCCTTGCATGTGTGATTGCATACTTGATCGATGCATTGAGCCCTTGCCTGAACCTCTTTTGCTTCTTCTTGTCATCAGAGATCTCATCGCCACCATAACGAGAAAGGTTCATGAAGTTCCTGATGTAGGTGTTGACATTGTCATTGCCCTGCTTGAGGTTGAGAAACACTTCCTTCATCCTCTCCATGACAATTTCCGACACATACTGCTCCTTGAAAGCTCCAGTGAATTGTTCCCAAGTAGGCTGAAAACCAGTGCTGTTTGCCTTCAGGTAATTCTCCCACCAGAGAGCTGCATCTCCCTTCAGAAGGTGAGTAGCACACTTTACCCATTCTTGCTCAGGAACATCAGCAGTTGCTAGTAACCTTGACATCTCACGCAGCCAATCATCAGCATCAAGTGGTTGATCAGAAACATCAAACTGACGAGGGTTGAACTTCAGGAAGCTCTTGATGTCTCCTCGCTTGGGAGGTGGAGGTAGCGGCACAAACTCGTTCCTCCTGACACTTTCCTCAAACCGCTGCTGGTTCTGCTGCATTGCTGCCAAGGCATCGGCGATGCTTGACAAAGCTGCCCCCAGTTCAGGTTGTATGTCCTCCTCAGAACAGCGTGGTGGTGCCATCCTGTGATTGATATAACACACAAGTCAGTACTATGATGGAGAATAATAATAATCCAAAATAGTACCAAGATGGAATTACTCAAGATTAAAGGATACAATTTACTAAGATGATATTAAAATATCAACAAAGTTCAAAGCACCTAGAAGATATTAAGCATATCGCACACGACTGAAAAGGAGTGTGGTACACATATATCAAAGAAAATTTTTCCACAAATTTCGGCATTAAAATACCAATAGATGCGCAAAACCACTTAACGAATCAAGATTAGTGACTCTACCAACTCAATATACAAGAGTAATGATAAAAGTAGTGGTATGGTCGCGACTCCATCCCGCACTCAAACCATTACTCCGCACATGAATAAGTAAAACACATATCTCAACACCTTCTTCTCACGACGAACCTAAAGATTAGCAACTACGGAAACGAACACCACAAAGAAGATAACGTCGGATAACAAAGAGTAAGATAGATCGCGTCGGTATACAACGAATCAGATAGATCGCGTCGGTTTGCAAAAGCCTGTCGGTATGGAATGTACCAACAGTCGATAACCAAAAGGCCGATAAGATAACAACTTGGATGCAACAGATAGACAAAGGATTACACACACACACACACACTCACACAGATACACAACCTATGGTACTACGGAAACCCAGAACACGTGAATCCTAGTTTGAATTTTAAGAAGAGGATAGAAAACGGTACACTTCCTTACCAGAATAGGGTGGTGGGTGGGTAAGAAGAAAAGTGGAAGCAGTCCTACTCTCGCGTTTTATTTTTTTTCCTTAGTATACATAACTACCAAAAATATTTGCTAGACAGACAACGACCATTTGGCTGAGACCCTGAAGGGCGGGATGGCTCTGATACCAATTGTAACTACCTCGGTGAATTACGCTCCTAGTTACAAGCCAGGATGAGCGGAAATGGTTGAAATAGTACGGTGGGGCCCAAATGCCACTCACAGGTAGACCTTTCGGCCGTCCCAACCATTTCCAAACATCGGGACAAGAACGGGCGGCGTAATCGGCAGGCGAAGGGATCAACTACATACACAAGTGAGTATGTATGCAAGCCACCATACAACAGTACATCAGAGTCATCCCATCTAAAAAGAAAGGAAATATAGCAACGCCATACGGCAAGATCCAAATATCCTAGATAGATATAATAGTTTAGGATATCTCCTCATACATCAATCAACAGAGTATCAAGCGGAAGCGGAAGACAAAGTCCGAGTACGGATAAGAAGCAAATTGGCATAAGATGTCCCATAAATAAGCAGATCCCGCCCATAGATCTCACGGATCCCTGTTCCCGGAATCTCTACACCGAATGATCGTTGCCCACATCGTCTGTCTCTTCCACCCAGTATCCATCTTGCGAGTGTACCTGTTCATCTGAACCAATAATTTATCGTGTGAGACCCTAGGGGTACTCAGCAAGTCTTTATGCCTCTAAAGGGGACACAACCTGGGGTGACGCAATTGCAGCAAAAGATAAACCCTAACAATTCTACAGATTCTCGCTACCCATCCGCCTAACTAGAGATAGACGGATGTCCGTGAATTGATAACAACAGTTATAACAGTTATAAAAGGTAATCCACAGATCCATCATCCTCCTCGCTTACCGACGAGGAAGCGGACGAACAACCCCCCCCATCCGTTGGCAGTTTTATTATCCATTCCGTGAGTGTTGCACTATTTACTAGTCAGGTACCTAGTCTAGTCAGATTAAAAGCGGTACTTTAGTTATGCTTGTCTATGATCGAGAAACTGTGCTCCAAGTCGTCCATAACCGCGGACACGGCTTTCAGAAAGTTTTACCCTGCAGGGGTGCACAAATAGCAACACATACTCGATATGCCTCGGAAAAACCAAATCAAAACCCAACGAGGCAGTCACGACAAAGCGATCACAGGATTCAGAAATATTTCGGGGGGCCACCCCATTAAGCTACCCGCAACGGAGTTAGCTGACTCCGAGACGGACTCAAGGTTTGCGCCAATGGCTGTGAACGACTGGGAACCCGAAAATGTGACTGGGCTTGTCGACACGGCGAAAACACTCCGCAATCCTAAACAGTACAGTGTGCAGTACCTCGCACAATTTAAATAAAGCAGTAAAGCATGGCATAAGTACAGGATAGTAAATAAAACCTCAAACTAGTTTGTGGCCCCAAGAAATAAGACTGAATCAAGCTCTAGCTCAGGGGGGTCCATAAGCCTCCCGGATGTGGATAGCGCGAATAATCTTGGAACAGGAATCAAGTACTCGGGGTCTTACGGGACACAAGTGAGCATGAAAAACCAAATAGCAGATATTGCTCACCGGTGCCACTTTCATTAGTTATCCCATTACTACTCAGGTTAAGTTGTTTAGGTACCTCGTTATCCATCAGACACTCACATACCCTACGCATGCTGTTCTACGACTCGCATGGCTCAAACAACTCCTGTAGTAATGGCTCATGGGATGGAGGAACAAGCTTCGGTGGGGTTTAAAAGTAAAGGCTATGCAATACTTGGGATTCAATTTCATGCAAACGTGACTCAATGATGCAAGAATAAGATAGAGGCAATAGGTACTATATGTATGCAAGCATGTGGTAGTGCTTGCCTGACAGCTCAGTTGAAGCAAGTGATGGATCTGGGTAGTGCTCCTGGTTCTCTTGATATATCCCCTGCTCAGCGTCTATTCGGAGAAGAACCAAACAAACAAGGGCCAACATAAATAAAGTGCACCAGCATATGAATAAAATGCATCAAGCAATCAATCATGCCATGATGAATGATGCACAATTTGCATGGCAATAAGTAGCATGGCATGGGTGAGGGTTGGAACACAAGAATAAACCATTTTATGAGGTTTTATTCACATTTTATACTCATAAAAGTTGCTGTATACATTATATTTACATGATGCATGCTTCAAATCAAACCATGGAATGCATAAACAGAAAGGTCTCGTCGAGCTAATCATTTTAGACATATTATTTATTGAATTTGGAGTTATAAAACAAAAGTTATTAATTATTTAAGACAAAAGGGCATTTTATTGTAATTTAAATAAACTTGGAATTTTAATTGTTCAAAATAGATTTTGAATGGCATATTTGAAATCCTCACATTTTTCTGATTTGAAAACATATATGATTTGTTTAAATTGGATTTGTAAATTAAGAGTTATTTAAAAACAGAATTTAAATTTGAATTTGATTTAATTTGGAAAAGATTTGAATTTAAACGGATCTCAGAAATCCTTTTTATACCCAGACAGATTCAGCCACTGTCGCTGACAGGTGGGGTCGGTTGCTGACTGGGACACACGCGCGCAGAAGAACTTTTTACACCGCAGCTGGACCTAGCCCTAGAGACAGACAGATGGGCCAGGAGGCTTCGCGGGCCCAGCTGCCAGCGGGCGAACCTGGCGCAACCACGTGGCCCAGCTGGGGACTGCGGGTTGGGAGCCTGGTAAACTGGGGGGGGCTATCTGCAAAAACGAACGCGAGGCTGACGGGTGGGCCAAAAGGGGACCGCGGGTTGCACACGCAAAACAACAGGGGGTTATCGGCAAAAGCGGCAGCGCTACTGTACTTCTTCTCTCTCTGAATCTCTGACGACGCGATGGTGCGCGACAGGCGCAGCGCGGCGCGGGCGGGGATCGATCTCTCGACCTGGGGCTCGCGCGCGGAAGCGGCTACCGCTGCGCTGGCCTGGGCTTGGTGTCAGGGAGGCGCGCGTGGCCTATCTAGGGTTTCTGTGCGGGCGGGAGCGAGCAGACGCCAGCGAACGACGGCGCACTGAGAGTGCTCGACGAAAGAACCGGCTGATCTAGACAGTGGCGACGAGGCGGTCCGTGTCAGGGAGGGAGAGGGGCTCACCGCGAGGCTGTCGGTGGCGGTGGTGCGGCTCGAGGCGCAGGCGATCGACGTCGAGGCAGAGGCCGGGCGGTCTAGGGTTTGCGTCGGGCTCGCGCTGGTACTAGTGGCTCTGGTGCTCCTCTTCGACGATGGCGTGTTCCAGGCGACGCAGGGGAGCCTCCTGGTGCTCTCCAACCACTCCACGGATGCGCGGCTCGACAGGATCAACCGGACGCCGAGGAGGCCGATGGTGCAGACGATGGTGAAGCCGGTGGCGATGGAGAAGAGAGAGGGAAGAGGCAGGGCGCCTTCGGGGTGGATCTGGGGAACCAGAGGAGGCGTGTGGCGGGGGTAAAGCAGAGGGGAAAAGGAGAGGAGCGTGGGGAGCAGGTGGGTGTAAAAGGTGGCTCGGTTGCCACCTTTCTCCTCCTCCTCGCTCACGTGCTGGGGTCGGCAGGGCAGGGCAGGCGGGGGGTGTGGCTACCAGGTGGGGTAGGGTGCGGCCAGGGAGGTGGTAGGCTCGGGCTAGGGCCACTAGGCAGGGAGAGAAGGGAGGGGGAGATAGCCTCGGGTTAGCTAGGGTTGGAGCTAGGGTAGGAGGGGTATGGATCGGGCTAGGGCTGGACTAGGGTTTGGGTGGGGTAGCTAGGTGGCAGGGTGGCCAAGTGGGGCCAACACGGGTAGGCCATGGTGGGGTGGCTCGGCTAGAGGAAGGAGGGAAAGAGGGGGGGTGTACTTAGGGTTTGGTTTAGCTTAGGTGTAGATTAGGGTTTAGGAGAGGGGGTATGGGTATGGTGATGAAGGGTAGATGATGGTCTAGGGACTAAAGAGAGAGAGAGAGATGGAGTGGTTTTGCTAGGACAAGGTCAAGCCAAGAACAACTAAGATCAAACCAAAACAAAACAAGAAAAGAGGGGGAGGTGGTGTAAGCATGATCAAATAAGTTCAAGCTAAAAGAGAGAGATGAGAGAGTGAGAGGATTCCCAAAAACCAACTAAAATCCAAATGACAAGCTTAAAGGGTACTTGCATGGCCCATGCAAAATATTTAATGCCATGATAATTCTTGTGAAAACAATATTATTTCATGGCATTATTATTATGCAACCCAAAATTGGAGTAAGGCCCAAGCAAAAGAATCTAGAAAGAATTCCTAGTGGAGTATATGGAGATGATCATATTGGATTATATTTGGAACTTGCTAGTGTGTATATGCCACTAGGTATTTAATAAGCCCACAAAAATAACCCAACATGATGATAACCCCAAAACCACACATATGGAAGTTAGGAAAAGGTTCCACTCACAAGGCATGCAAAGGTGGCCATGTGGCTCTCATGTTTCAATATTGTGAAAACAACATGATGCTAAGAGGAGAGTATGTGGAATAGAGTTGGATCCATCCCAACCCACATGAGCTAGAGGTAAAACCAATAAGTGCCAAGCTCATATTTAGTTGGATGGTGGAATGATAAGGTGGTGGAAGAAAGGTGGTGGAGTTAATAAGAGATATGCCCCCAACTCAACTTGGGCATTTAAACAATATATCAAGAACCAAATACAATATCAAGAGGCAAATACAATTAATAATGCATATGAGATAAGAACCAAAACAAAAAGGGTTTTATATGATGCTCAAATGCAAGGTGGCATGATGACATGAGCATGATATAATGATGATGCAACAATTATATATTTGAAGTAGCCATTATATTACTAGACCAAGTAGCATTACAATTGTTAGACCATTGGGATGCTACAATTCCCCTCACCAAGGATCCTGCCGTGGAGTAAGTGCTTTCATTGTCCTACTTGTATTTTTCAGCTTATACCTTTTGTCAACTCTTGTACTTATACTTCGTACATTTCAGGAGGAAAGCTGGTGTTAGTTTGAAGTGATCCTCCAAAGATGCTGGAGGGTCAAAAAATATTCATGACATGCTTACCAGGGACGTGGCCGCCAAGCCCTCTCTCGCTACTGCTCCCCCTACTCCTGCCGCCAAGCCTTCTGCTGGCCCCGATGGGCCTTCATCTCTCATCATCACTGAGATCTCCGCCATGGAGACAGATGTCAATCCAAACTTTGATATCTTAGGATCTGTCGAGGCAGATGTTGCTCCGAGCGGGCAGGCGATGCAGGAGAGTACTTCCCTCAAAGTGGCTGAAGCTCCGGCTAACGATGCCACCGAGAATGGGAAGCAAGTAGTGGAAGAGGCGGAGGCGGAAGCAATGGCTAAGGCGGGAGATTCTACGCCATCAACTGTTTTGAAGACGCAACAGGTGGCTAGGGCATCCTCCACGCCTCCGGCTTCAACAAATCCTTTGGCCACGACGCCTCCGACATTATGCCTTGATGACCTCATTGCGTAGGCAGATGCAATTTAAACAACGCCCGGACCTTCCATGATTCTTATGCTCATCTGGCCAACAATCTTAAGCTTATTCCCATTGTAAGTCTTTTGAAGTTCACTTTGTTTACTTTGCGTAGTATATCTCTCTATAGCCCTTGAGCTCTTAGGCGGATAAACAAAGGTTATTGGCCTGAGTGCTCCAAAGAACTTTTAAGAGTAGAACTTGATAGTGTAGCCCCCGAGCATCTAGGTGGAAACTTCATAGAATCCCGACTAGATACTCTAAGAGTGGAAGGGGATCCGCAGCAGAAAACAAAAAAATTCCTACGTTGGAACCCCAAAACTGCCTAGGATCTATCTATGTAGTAATGCAGTAACGGCCAATGCGTAGAGAATACATACCCTTGTAGACCATACGCGGTTAACATTCCGAGGGGAACATGGTTGATGTAGTCGTACTCGTAGCCAACCTCAAGGTCGCGAAGCTCCTCGCATGTCACCCCTTGCTCCTTCTTCATCGTGCAATAGCTCCGGCTCACGACATTCAAGCGTCGAAAGTGTTGCGCCTCGTGTCTTTGTACACATCTGGTGCACGATGAGACCTCCGGCTCCCTGATCCTGGCGGGAGTGCGGAAGTTGATATCCGGGTAGGAATCCCTGCAGCGCAATAGCATACTGAAGGTGTGCCTTGTTTGCACAGCCCAAACTTGGGGCCATGGTCACAAGGGCTAGAGAGAGAGGGAAGGAGGAAGTCAACCAAAGGACTTCTCCAAATATTGGTGTCTTGGTGTGTTTCAATCCCACCCATGGGCACCCCTTTATATAGGCGGAAGGGGGCGTGCCCTCTCCATTAGGTGCCCCATGTGGGACTAAATAACAAAGGAATAAACAGGAATTTCAGGCTAACAGCCGGATGGGCCAGCATCTTAGCCCAATAGTCAAACAACAGTGTTAAGAAGTAGCTAGAAGGCTGCACCGGCCTGGTGGGCCTTTGGCCGCGGCCCACCTCATGCCCCACAGCTGCCTGCGGTGGCAGCAACCCAGATGGGCCGGTCTTGCACGCACCGGCCCACCGGTTCAACGCCCCAGCTCCCCACCCTGGGTAGGCCTGGCGCCGGCCTGCCTGGGTGGGCTGGTGGTCAGCTGTGGCCGGCGGTGGCCTGGCCTGTCCGCTCCGGGTGGGCCGCCTGCCCCTGTGGCCCGGGTGGGACTCGAGGCCTGGTGCGTCCCGGCCAGCTCGCCCGCCTGCGCTCGCCCTTAGTGGGCTGCCTTGCCCATAGCGGCAGCAGCTATTTTTTCTCCCTTTTTCTTTTTCCTTTTTCCAGTAGGTTTATTTCTAGGCCTTTTCCCTCTGGATTTGTCCTAATATAAAAGTTGCCTTTTATAAATCTTAATTTAAATATTATTTAGAATATATTAATTCATAATTAACATATAATAAATTTATATTCAAATTCCCATTTATCCGAAAACACTTTTCTGGTCCTTTTCCTTTATTCTTTCTCCGAACAACTTTGGATCTCTCTTCGGAACATTTCCGGCTTTCTCTTTCTCTACTGTGATTCCGTCTTACGAATGATCTCTCTCATCATATCCTTAAGTGTATCCTCTCACGGCTCGGGAATGCTCTAGACATGATCTGTATCAATGATCAATAGAGGGACCAAGGATATCCATGTGACCCCTATGCATTCCTAATGACAATGTCGTTTCAACCGCTAAATGTAGCATCCAATTCCTTTTGTTTCTTGATATGACTTGTCCGAGATCCGATCATTGGTATCACATACCTTGTTCAATCTCGTTCACAACAAGTTCTATTTTCTTGTTACCGTGATATTACATCCCCGTGACCGAGTCACATGTTGCAACATTTATGGATGTAATCTCACCAAGCCAGCTGTATGTATCTTTACCCGTCATGTGGGTGAACAAATCCCGGTCTTGCAGTCACATGTCATCAACTATTCCTTCGGAATACCCAACGTACACCTTTATGGCCACCGTATTACCAGATGACAGTTGATGTAGTCAAAGAAGCCTCGGGAAACAGTGAGTGATATGAGCTCATGGTCTAAGGAAAAGGAGTCTAGGTATAGATGTTGCTACAATGAACTATATGACTTGATCGTGTTGCAATCCTTCAAGGAATGTCCATCACATCATTCTCCAATGATATCCCCCGTTGTCAATTGGCATAAATGCCCATGATCTTGAAACCCAGATCATCCTCATGACCAACGACTAGTATGAATAGAGGCTACTAGGGACTTGGATGTTTCATACCACACCTGTACCAATGTTTCTACTTGGCACAGTTATAGCACAATATGAAACTATTATAAACTAATTGAGATATGACAATAAAAAGCTATTTATTATTTGCCTCTAGGGCATATCTCCTTCAGTCTCCCACTTGCACTAGAGTACAAATAATCCAGCTCGTATTTTACTCATATAAACCATATACCATATGCATTTACAGATCATGCATGCTCATGGGAAACGTCATGGCCATGTTCTGTTTTACCAGATCATTATGTCTTTTGCAAATCATTAATGTCTTCCTAATTTTGACATTCACACCATTATCGTATAATGGGTCGAAGTATTTGTTTGGCGACAAAGTGAGTTTTTGTTTCTAGTGTTTAAAATGACGGTCGTTTTCACTATTGTCATCTAAACTTCGAAACACACTTTGCTATCTTTTGTGTATATACTGTAGTCATGGCAGCAGAACAAGGCCGGATTCCAGGAGCTTACAGCGACTTTAGATCAACCTCGAGGGCTTTCTCATGGGCACTGGGCCCTGGGACACATCATTCTATGTTAAAAGCGAACTAGCCCCGCCATAACATTATATATCACATCAGATGGAGCCTTTATACTTCTATATCTATGTAGATCCTAGTGCATGAAATGCAACTATGCCACTTACTTTGCTTCTTGCCGTTTAAGTACAAACTTAATTCTCGTTCTGTGATCAACTCAAGAATCACTTAAAGACACGTTCTTATAGTTAAGAGTTTGTCCTACCAACCAGAACTTCGGGTCACTTTATGTTGAATATACAACATGGTCATATGGAAGAACCTATGACTGGCGCATAGGAGATGCAACGCATCTCTTTCTTTCAACCATAGTTGCAATACTAACTCAATGCTTCATATAGCAAGAACTTCTTTCTTACCTTGTTCCATTCTGAGCTTCTTCAGAATCTTGTCTTAGGACATTCTGAACATCTTTCATAATTAAGTCCAGGAAGCATTCGACATTTAGTGTTTATTAAACTCACCAATCTATCTCGATAGATCTTATTGTTTAACAACTTCAACTTCATCCTTATTTACCTAACTTAAATATTATTAATACCAATCACATCATTCACATATGTCGTCCACATATCCTAGAATGATTTCACGCTCCCACTAAAATATGACATTCATGTTTGAGGTCCAGGGATTTCACTTAGCTCCCACTCAAAATATGCCATCTACATATTATGATTTAGCCAAGATGATTTGCTCCCACTCAAATCCAGGTCCTCTCGATAATCTTGGACATTCCAAAATTCTTTGATCATCATCAAATCGAGAATTCCACTAACGAGATTTCAATGAGCATTCATTTCTCGTACTTAGGTCCATCATGCTTCTTTGTAATTCGTAGGTTTGTCTTGTTCAAAACATGACGAGTGAATCAACAATATAATTCCACAAACTTGTAGAATATATAGTTGAATCCTACTTTCTTTAGTAAAAGTATTCACTGAAACTTTATGATCATTATCATTGGTTTCTCCTCTATTTGTAGAGTTTGGATTCACAAAACAAATTCCGCTATGCCACTCAACAATTTGGAGGTGAGGTCAAATACCTTGTTTTGATCTTTTACTTTCTTCCACCTGTATCTTCATCAAGACACATCAACTTAGGACAACTGTAGGTTTGCCCCTTGTGGATGATGCATTCATAGCTTCCCAAGAATGCTCTTCAAAGACTTCTTTACTCGCCACGACTTCGACTTATCGAAATCTCCAGAAACTCGAACGTGCCATAACACTTATGGTGTTGTTTCCACGAATCTTCAGATGTTCCTTTGTATTTCAAATGAGTGCTTGCTTATTTCGATCTCTAACTCTAAACGATAACCATAACCCCGATAAGAGATAATATGTATCTAATACAAAATGATTATGATGTTTAGACATTTCAATGTAGTTTGAATTCATCCAATTATCATAATTTGTGAAACATCTTTCACAAGTCCCTTTTATGCTAAACTTAACTTGAATACTTTTGTCGTGTCGATCAAATCGAACAGACTTGTTAATTCAATATCCTTTTTGTTGTGAACTCATTTGAACAATTCAAATCATTTCAAACTCATGCTTCATTAAGTAAATACGCTTATTCACTTAAGTCCACAATTAACAAATGATTTCCACTATTTGTTGAAAATACGATACATCACTATGTATAAGATTCAACATTTCTTCGCATATCACCGTTTTGCCAGAATGCGGAGTTTTAGTCATTCTGCCCAAGAGGCATGGTTTTGCAAAGTCTCTACATTAAGCATCTAGGACCCCGATCTTCATAAACAACATGCAATAACCAAAATGACTTAAACTATAGTGTCATCTCATTATTAAACTTTGGATATCTTTTAGCATTCTAATCCTCTTATAAATGTTTAAACTATTATCATTAACATAGTGATGAGAATAACTTGTTTGTAATCGTAATGTGACCATAACGGTATTCTTGATAAGAATAGTACAAACTGGCTTGTAACTTGTTCATATGAATAATCGTCTCGCCAAAAGCAAGACACACAAACTAGGATTACAAAATTATATTCAAGTCCAATAATCCAAATGACAAACTTTGAGGGAAGATGTGATGTTGGCCATCAACTGTTTTGCTTGCCGTCATCAAGTCATGTTGCCTAAAAACAGCAATTTTCAAGCAGATCCTCCTGTTTTCACAAAACGGGACAAGTATCAAATACTTTGTAAACTGCAATGAGTTTCGCAAGAACCACATTTATAATTTGTATATATTACATATACATTTTTCATCCATGACCTCCTTTTGCAATCAAGCCCTTCCAAGAGTTCTCAACTCTAATGCAAGATCGCTAAGTGTTTTTCCAAATAATCTCTTTTCATCCATGATGGAGGAAAACCCATCCAACGGCTCATACTATATGTGCATTATTATGTAGAATAAAAAATGTAGCCCAACTCTCCATCAAATGGAGAATGGCTTATTGGATGATTATGGAGAAAACACAAACATTCCGGAGTCATCGAATTATCTCCTAATGGTTATTGTATCAAGAAGAGAAGATCACCTTTTACGAGGATATCCCTCAGGTGTGGGTATTAATCTATGAAGTTGGACCCTTTTGCTAAGTTCCATATTAAGCAATATATTCCCATGGTCGCAAAGGACCTCAATGGGATAGGCCATGATCTACTAAGATATTTGCAAACAGACATCTAGACTAAGTTTATAATAAGAGATCAATTTATAATTGGTCTCCACTAAAATTGTCATCCCCTGGACGATTTTAGTGATCACATGATCCCTATCCTCTGCACCTCCCCCGATCGTCATGGCCATCAGTGTAGTATCAAAGGTAGACATTCACTAATGTCAATCACATCATCCATGTGACTCATGCTCGATCTTTCGATCTCTTGTGTTCGGAGGCCATGTCTGCACATGCTAGGCTCGCCAAATCTAACTTGTGTGTATTCGCTGTGCAACATGGCTTACACCCACTGTATGCGAACGTAGATATGTCTGACCCCTACTCACCGCAGGGCACCTCATACCAAAGAACTTTCTTGCTGGTGCACACACAAGGGGAACACGGAACATTGGAATTAAATAGGAATCATCTTATTTGCTATTGTTGAGTATCTTAATACTAGCACACAATAAGATGTAAAACAGGTATCAACATCATATGTATAATGTGATATGATATGGTGCTTCTTCTTGCGTCTTGATCTCCATCGAGCGCTTAGGCATGATCTCCATCCTGCCATCGGTTTGACGCCAAGTCCTCGATGCCTCCACCAGGTCGTCCATCGGAATGATGACTATTACTATACTACTTAGTAACAGAAAAGTAAACTACTTTACCTTCACAATGACCAATGTCATATCATAATCACATGCCCCCTGCAAAATAAAGTTAGATGCCTCTACTTTATCTATTGCAAGTTTTACGTGGTTATTAGGGCTTTTGCAATAGAACCGTTTCTAATCTACGAACTTTCCAACCACAACATAGATCCAACAGTTGTCTCTATTACACCCCTTTCGGACCCCCCCCCCCTCGTTGTAAATGCTATATCAACTATTGAATGAGAGACAGACACCTGCTAGCCACTTATACGGTACAAGCTGTATGTTGAGCATGGAACCAGTCTCGCGTACGAATACGCGTAAGGTCGGTCCGGGCCGCTTCATCAAACAATACCGTGATATAAACAAGTACACGTTAGAGGGTAACAACTAAGGGATCAATGCTCCCACAAAACTTGTGAGTACTGGCCGTACAGCACTCCTACGCATAGATCGGCTCTGATACCACTGAAGGGGATTCGCAGCAGAAAACAAAAAAATTCCTACGTAGGAACCCCATAACTGCCAAGGATCTATCTATGTAGTGATGCAGTAATGGCCAATGCATAGAGAATACATACCCTTGTAGACCGTACGCGGTTAACGTTCCGAGGGGAACATGGTTGATGTAGTCGTACTCGTAGCCAACCTCAAGGTCACGAAGCTCCTCGCATGTCACCCCTTGCTCCTTCTTCATCGTGCAATAGCTCCTGCTCACGACATTTAAGCGTCGAAAGTGTTGCGACTCGTGTCTTTGTACACATCTGGTGCATGATAAGACCTTCGGCTCCCCGATCCCGCCGGGAGTGCGGAAGTTGATATCCGGCTAGGAATCCCTGCAGCGCAACGGCATACTGAAGGTGTGCCTTGTTCGCACAGCCCAAACTTGGGGCCATGGTCACAAGGGCTAGAGAGAGAGGGAAGGAGGAAGTCAACCAAAGGACTTCTCCAAATATTGGTGTCTTGGTGTGTTTCAATCCCACCCATGGGCACCCCTTTATATAGGCGGAAGGGGGCATGCCCTCTCCATTAGGTGCCCCATGTGGGACTAAATAACAAAGGAATAAACAGGAATTTCAGGCTAACAGCCGGATGGACCAGCATCTTAGCCCAATAGTCAAACAGTAGCATTAAGCAGTAGCTAGAAGGCCGCACCAGTCAAGTGGGCCTTTGGCCGCGGCCCACCTCGCGTCCCACAGCTGCCTGCGACGGTAGCGACCCGGATGGGTCGATCTTGCTCGCGCCGGCCCACCGGTCCAGCGCCCCAGCTCCCCACCCCGGGTGGGCCTAGCGTCGGCTTGCCCGGGCGGGCTGGCGGTCAGTTATGGCCCGTGGTGGCCTGGCATGTCCGCTCTGGGTGGGCCGCCTGTCCCTGTGGCCCGGGTGGGCCTCGAGGCCTAGTGTGGCCCGGCCAGCTCAACCCGCCTGCGCTCGCCCTTAGTGGGTTGCCTGGCCCACAGCGGTAGCAGCTGTTTTTTCTCCCTTTTTCTTTTTCCTTTTTCCAGCAGTTTTATTTCTAGGCCTTTTCCCTCCGGGATTTGGCCTAATATAAAAGTTGCATTTTATATTTCTTAATTTAAATATTATTTAGAATATATTAATTCATAATTAACATGTAATAAATTTATATTCAAATTCCCATTTATCCAAAAACACTTTTCCGGTCCTTTTCCTTCATTCTTTCTCCGAACAACTTTGGATCTCTCTGTGGAACATTTCTGGCTTTCTATTTCTCTACTGTGATTCTGTCTTACGAATGATCGCTCTCATCGTACCCTTAAGTGTATCCTCTCATGGCTCGGGAATGCTCTAGACATGATCTGTATCAATGATCAACAGAGGGACCAGGGATATCCATGTGACCCTTATGCATTCCTGATGACAATGTCGTTTGAACTGCTAAATGTAGCATCCAATTCCTTTTGTTTCTTGATATGACTTGTCCGAGATCCGATCATTGGTATCGCATACCTTTTTCAATCTCGTTCACAACGAGTTATGTTTTCTTGTTACCGTGATATTACATCCCCGTGACCGAGTCACATGTTGCAACATTTATGGATGTAATCTCACCAAGCCGGCCGTATGTATCTTTACCCGTCATGTGGGTGAACAAATCTTGGTCTTGCAGTCACATGTCATCAATTGTTCCTTCGGAATACCCAACATACACCTTTATGGCCACCGTATTACTAGATGATGGTTGATGCAGTCAAAGCAACCTCGGGAAACAGTGAGTAATACGAGCTCACGGTCTAAGGAAAAGGAGTCTAGGTATAGCTATTGCAACAATGAACTATATGACTTGCTCGTGTTGCAATCCTTCGAGGAATGTCCATCACATCATTCTCCAATGATATGACCCCGTTGTCAATTGGCATAAATGCCCATGATCTTGAAACCCAGATCATCCTCATGACCAACGAACTAGTATGAATAGAGGCTACTAGGGCCTTGGTTGTTTCATACCACACTTGTACCAATGTTTCTACTTGGCACAGTTATAGCATAATATGAAACTATTATGAACTAATTGAGATATGACAATAAAAACCTATTTATTATTTACCTCTAGGGCATATCTCCTTCAAGAGTAGCATACTTGTTGATTAAAAACTTAAGTTGTAGCTCCCGAGTGTGTAGTTGAAACCATATAGTTCTGACTAGATGCTCTAGAGAAACTAAACTTGCTTGTTTGCAGAATGAGAATAGACGCAGGATCACGGCCAATGAGAGGTTTGCTACATTGCGGAAGGAGCTGGACCTTGAACAGGGTAAAACAACCTTCCTGAAGCAACAGATCAAAAATAGCCAGAGTCTATTTCTTGTAACAGATCCTTGCTTTCCTCATTGACTTAATTCTACCATCTTCTCGTAGTATTTCCTGATTTATGTCTTGCAGAAGCCATTGCCAAGGCCAAGAGCATCGTCGAGAAATCCAAGCACATTCAGGAGCTCGATGATGAGAACAAAATTTTGAAGAAGGACCTGGCCGAAGCCATCAATGTACATGAGGCAACGATGAAGGTGCTGCAAGAATCTACTGACTCCGAGATGCAACGCCTGAAGGACGAGATTGTGCAACTCACGGAACAGAACCAAGCTGCCAAAGAGCAGAATGCTAGGAACCTTGAGGTGTAAAAGACAGTCCATAAGGAGTGGGATGCATTGGCGGAGTTATGCACACAAGCAGAGACGAGCATCTTTGGTAACCTTTCTCTGTCTTGGTCATTTCTATATCTTGGATAATCATTCGATTGGTTTGTACTCATGGTTCTTGTTTCTTTTGCAAACCATAGCCCCTATTGGCTTAGCCAACCTGGGTGAAGGCGCTCAAGACCTCAAAGAACGCATGATTCTTGCCGGCAACTTTGTCAGCACCGTCATTTCCCAAGCCAAGGAGATAGCCCAGCCTCTGGGATTAACATCAAGGCGGCAGACTCAGTGGCCAAGTACGCAGAGATCCTATGCCGAGCTCCTGAGAAGGTCAAGGACTGGAAGGCCTCTTGCATCTGGGCTGGTGCTAGGATGTCTCTGTCTTTGGTCAAGGTGCACTACGACAACTCCGACATCGACCTGGTGACCTCCGGCTTTCCCAAGATGGATGATGAAGGGAGGGAAATTGATAGTGATGCTATTTGGAATTCCCTTGCTAGCTTTGTGCCTGCCGAGATCCTTGTGTCTGCTGAGATCCTTGACGAAGACATGGCCTCATCTGAGTCTAGCCCATCTCCCTCCGAGTTTGATGAGCTCTCCTAGCTTGGTACTCCTGATGATGCCACCATGAATCCCCCTGCAGCAGAGCTATGAAAAACAAGGTTTGTATTAAATGTGCCTCTACAATGTGTATGTGGAAAAAACTTATGTTTTCCTCAGGCGGAAAAACTTGTACTCAAGTTTCCTGCTACTTATCTGTTTCTAGCATGTGTATATTTTTTAAGCCAATGTTGGCTTATCCATTATTCTGGTTCATATGCTTGACCTTTCGTGAGACGGAACACTTGCAGCACAGAACTATGCCCTTAGGTGATGATGCTTAATAGCACCATCAAGAACCTAAGAGCAAAATCGTCGGCTTTGAGTGCCGAGAAGTCACTACTCCGAAATCCACATAAAAACTTCAGAAAACGTGTAGACCAGAAAACTTAAGCTAACGCCCATAGGCGGAATTTTCACAAGTGCAAATGCAAACTTACGCATAAAGGGTTTATATGATCCAAAAATGAACAACTAAAGGAGGTAAAAGACTTAGAGAATATGAGTGAACCAAATGCTTTATTTCATTGATCATATAAGAAAACTTATTACATAATATAAATGTGCTAAGTGTAAAAGGGATGTAGTTGTGCTATGTTCCATGGCTGATCTGTCTCCGGGTAATCATCATCGGAGTCACGTTGCTTGTGCTTGCGATTTTTTGGCCTATCTTTCAACTCGCAAATATCGACGAGGTAATAGGAACCATTTAGCAATGCTTTGCTTATGACGAACGGTCCTTCCCAAGGCGGGGATAGTTTGTGTGATTTCTCCTGCTTGAGTCTAAGCACCAGATCCCCTTCTTTAAACGAGTGATGCTATCGCGGCGACTATGGTAGCCACACAGCTTCTGCTGGTAGATGGCGGATCTCTGGCATGCCAACATGTGCTCTTCTTCAAGTAGGTCCACAGATAGGTGCCTGGATTCTTCAGCGTCATCCTCTTTGTAGGCGGAAACTCTTGGTGCATCATGGAGGATGTCGGATGGGAGGACAGATTTTGCTCCATAAACCATGAAGAAAGGAGTCAAGCCGATGGTTCTGTTGGGTGTTGTTCGTAAAATCCACAAGACAGATGGTGATTCCTCCGCCTAGGCTCCAGCTTCTCTATGTAGCGGTGCCTCTAAGCGTGGCTTGATTCCATGCAGAATTAGTCCATTGGCCCTTTCAACTTGCCCATTTGATTATGGGTGTGCCACAGATGTTAGGTCAAGGCGGATGCCTTTTTCATGATAGTACTCCTCACCTTCTCTGAGAGATAAATTTCTGCCATTATCGGTGATGATGTTGTGTGGGCGACCAAATCTCACCACTAGATCCTGGACAAATTTGAGGGTTGTTGCCCCATCAAGCTTTCTAATGGGTTTAGCTTCAATCTATTTTGTGAATTTGTCCACTGCTACTAGCAAGTGTGTGAATCCACAGGGTGTTGTCTGCAAAGGTCCCACCATGTCCAGCCCCTAGACTGCAAACGGCCAAGTTATTGGTATTGTTCGCAATTCTTCAGCTGGAACAGTTGGTTGTCTTGCATAGAACTAACACCCAAGACATGTTTGTACCAACTTTTCAGCGTCCGCCTTGGCAGTTAACCAGTAGAATCCTTGTTGGAAGGCCTTAGCTACCAACGATCGGGGAGCGGCATGGTGCTCGCAATCTCCGAGATGTATTTCTCTAAGGATTTCGATACCTTGCTGCTGGGAGACGCATCGAAAGAAAACTCTTGTGGTACTTCTTTTGTAAAGTTGTCTGTCAATGATGACGTAGCCTTTTGCTCCGCGTACTATTTGAAGACTTTCGACTTCGTCGGCGAGCAAACTTCCGTCTTGTAGATAATCCATGAACAGCTTCGTCCAAGCCAGAGAGGTCAGTATTACTGTATTAACAAATGAATCCACTCTATCTGGGTTGTCAGGGTCCGCTCCCTTCACGGATGGGGTCCGTAAATGTTCTAGGAAAATGCCTAGTGGAATTGGTCGACAAGCTGATCCAAGCTTTGACAATAGATCTGCCGCCTCATTCTCCTCCCTTTTGACGTACTTGACTTTGTAGCCGTCGAAGCACTTGGCTATTTCGTCTACTTCATCTCGATATGCCACCATCATAGGGTTCCGTGCGTTCCAGGTGCCAGCTACTTGATGGGCAACCAAGTCGGAATCTCCACAGCAAACTATGTGCTTGATACCAATATCTTTGGCCACGCGAATTCCGTGAATGAGGGCCTCATACTCCGCCATGTTGTTGGTAGCATTGAAGTGGATCTACAAGACGTATTGCAACTTTTCTCCTATTGGTGATTGTAAAAATACACCAGCCCCCGAGCCATTGAGTAGCTTTGATCCATCAAAGTGCATGACCCAGTATTCCGGCTCTAGCACAGGAGTGTCTTCTGGCAATTCTGTCCAATCTGCAAGAAAATCCTCCAATTCTTGTGATTTGATAGTGTCGTGTCTCTTGTAGGTGATTTCAAAGGCGGCAAGTTCAATGCCCCACTTTGCCACTCTCCCTATAGCTTCACTATTGTTGATGATGTCGGACAGTGGATCTTTGCTCACTACTGTGATAGGGTGCTCCTGGAAATAATGCCTTAGCTTGCGTGAAGCGAGGAAAACTCCATAAGCCAATTTCTAGTAGTGCGGGTAACGCTGCTTAGATTCCGTCAAGACCTCGCTTACATAGTAAATGGGTCGCTGAACTCCATATTCATGTGTTGGTTCCTTGCGCTCAACCACGATGATGATGTTGATTACCTAGTTGGTTGCCACCATGTAAACTAACATAGGATCCCTTGACACCGGCGCTGCAAGTATTGGCGGGGAGGAGAGTATTCTCTTCAACTCCTGAAGTGTTGCGTCAGCTTCGTCCGTCCATGTAAATTTTTCCGCCTTCTTGAGCAATTTGTAGAGTGGCATAGCCTTCTCCCTAAGTCGGTTGATGAACCAGCTTACTGCTGCAACGTAGTCTGTGAGCCTTTGTATGTCCTTCAGGCATGTCGTACGTTTGATGTCGAGGATGGCCTTGATTTTCCCCAGGTTTACTTTGATTCCATGATGCGAAACAATGAAGCCCAACAGTTTGCCAGAGGGTACCCCGAAGACACACTTCTTGGGGGTTTAGCATCATGTTGTACTTCTACAGGTTATCGAAGGTTTCCTGCAAGTCAGCGATAAGATCATTTGATTTCTTTGACATTACCATGATGTCGTCCATGTAAGCATGTACGTTGCGACCTATTTGGTCATGTAGGAAACTTTGCATTGTCCGCTGATAAGTAGCACCAGCGTTTTTCAACCCAAAGGGCATCGTGACGTAGCAATACATGCTGTAGGGTGTGTTAAACAAAGTGGCCAATTGGTCTGACTTTCGCATCCGTATTTGGTGGTATCCTGAGTAAGCATCAAGAAAACATAGAAGTTCCAAGCCAGCCGTCGAGTCAATGACTTGGTCAATGCGAGGCAAAGCAAACAGATCATTCGGACATGCTTCGTTCAAACCGGTGTAATCAACGCACATTCTTAATTCATTGGTTCCCTTTTTGGGGACAAGTACAGGATTTGCCACCCATCGGGTGTGAATAACTTCTTGGATAAAGTCAGCCTTAAGTAATCTAGCTATTTCTTTGCCTATAGTCCTTCGTCTTTCATCACCAAAGCATCGTAGAGGTTGTTTCACCGGTTTGGCATTGGGATCAATATTCAAGATGTGCTCGGCAAGTTTCCTAGGTACACCTTTCATGTCGACAGGTTGCCAGGCAAAGATGTCCCTATTCTCACAGAGGAACTCGACAAGCGCGCTTTCCTATTTTGGATCCAGGTCCGTGCCAATGGCGGTGGTCTTGGATGAATCTCCTTCAACAAGCTCCACCGGCTTGGTCTTGATGGCGGCCTTGAATGCGGGTTTGGCAGCAGTGATTTGCTTCTTCGAAGCCGACATCTCCGAGGCATCAACCTGCTTCTGGATCTCCTTGAACTCTTCACCGTAGAGGACTGCTTCGGCGAAGGCGGCCTCACTGAGCTTGCACTCCCATTCCTTGGTGAAGCTTCCGTCAATTGTGATGACGCCATTTGGTCCAGGAAGCTTGAGTTTGTTGTAGACAAAGCATGTCCTTGCAAGGAAGGAGTGGAATATGTCGTGTCCAAAGATGACATGGTACACGCTCTTGAAAGACACCACTTCAAAGATCATGTGTTCTTGGCGGTAATTGTTAATGTCGCCAAAAGCGACCAGAAGGGTGATGCAGCCCTGCGAATTTGCTTCTCGATCGGGGACAATCCCATGGATGACGGTATTGTTGTTCCTTAGTTGGGTCTCTGTCAAGTTCATCTTGTGTAGTGTATCCAGGTACATGATGTTGATGCTACTTCCACTGTCCATGAGTCACTTGGTGAACTCTGTGCCATAAATCAAAGGGTTGATGACCATGGCATACTAGTTCTCTGTTGGGATAAGCTATGGGTGATCCTTCCTATCCCAAGTAATTGGAACTTCCGACCACCTGACGTACTGGGGAACCAGAGGGAGGGTAGCCATCAGTATACTCAGAGAGGTTTTCTGGGCCTGGACGGTGGGGGTGCCAAGGAAGGTATGGTAACATGGAGCCTTATTTTCAAAGGGATTTTTCCCTTTATCCTCTCCCTTGTCGGAAGATTTGGGGTCCATGTCTTCATCCATATCGCTTGATTCCTTGGGCTCTTCCTCCTTCTTTCCTTTGCCCTTTCCGTCGGGTCTGTTCTTCCGACTTCGCTTGTAATCGGACGCAGGGTCTTCCTTGAGATCGTTGACAAATTTGCATTGGCAGTTGGTGTGGGTTGCCTTGCCATTTGCGTCAAGGTGTACGAAACATGGCATATCGCGGTACTCCTCGTATGTTTGGGGAACACGGGGCGCTGAGGGTGTAGTATCACTCCTTTTCTAGCCACTGCTAGCCCCATGACCACGTCCACGTTGTTCGCCTTCACCTCTACTAGTGAACATTGTGGCGACCATGTTGGCTACTTCTTTTCTTTGGGCGGATTTTTCTGCTTGTTATTGTTGTTCTTCTTGGCCTGGGTAGGGATTGCTATTGCCGGCAATGATCCACACGTGTTGTCGTCAGCAGCAGCGAACTCGCTAGCCATGGTGATCATTGCGTCGAGGTTTAGCTCATTGTTGTCTTGCTTGCGCTTTAATGTATGCCGGAGCAAAGTTCCCTTTTCTAGACCATCGATGAAGGCGGCCATAGCGGTTTGTCCGTGCACCCTATGCAGGAATTTTTCATATCCATCCAGGGAGAGAGGTAGGCATGAGAGGTTTCATCCTTTTCTTGCACACACCGCTGCAAGTCTCCGACAGTGTAGGGACATTTGTACGTACCCTCAGAATTCTTGGTGAACGCTTCGTGCATGTCCCACCAACTGCATATTGATTTCTCCAGCAAGTCGTCGATCCATTGTCGGGTGGTGCCGGTCAGCATGAGTGGGAGGTACTTGACAGCGACATTGGGGTTTCCCCCTATGATGTGAATCGCTTCGCTGTAGTCCTGCAACCATGTCACTGGCCTGGCAGTGCCGTTGTAGGGTTTGATGGTCTTGTCTATCCGGAGGCCCTTGGGGTAAGTTGTGGCCCGTATCATTGGTCCAAAACAACGTGGCCCCAGGTATGAGAGCTCCCGAGCTTCTTGGATCTTGTCCAGTCGTGTACGTGCATCATACGGCTCTGGTTGCTTCCCTTTTCCGTCATGGGGAGGGGAGTTGTGGCGCGATCTATGAGATCCACTGTGTCCTCTGCCATGATGGCTGCTAGGTGGCGACGGTGGCGGTGGAGGTGGTGGGTTAGCTCTCTTGCTGTGTCCCTCCTGTGATTCCTCATGCCTATCGCGGTTACTTGTCGGACGTGGTGGCTCCTTGTGGGACCTGCTCCTATGTCCTTCAATGCCGATGCGCTCTCCACCATGCCAGGGCTACTTACCCTGGTCGTGTATAACGATGCCGGCTTGGGGACGCCTTGGTGGTGGCATGCTTCTACGGTGGCGCGGCTCTGGTTCCTCGTGACATCGAGATGGTGGTGGAGGTGGCGACCGGCAGGGACGAGCCATTTCTCCGTGATCAGAGGATATGGGGATGGCATCAGTCTTGTTGCGTGCCTCCCTCCGTCTTCACTCTGTAGAGCCTGTATGCAATCCCTCGTCACGGGGAGATTTGGGCCTTCTACGGCTGTTCAGGGTTGACTGGGAAAGCTCCGGGTTAGACTCAAGCCTCAACGAGGCGGCCTTCTCCTATTGCTTGCATGCCTTGGTGACAAGGTCGTACACCTGAGAACTGCTTCTGGGACCTGTCCTGTTCCAGGAGGGTCTTGGCGACGGCAATGTTGAGGGCGGGAATTGGCATGACTTGCCTCCCCTCTGAATCAATGTAAGGGGTGGCTTTTGTCGGCTTAGATCTGTCATACCCCAAACTTTGCCGAACGCCGGGATCTTCGACAACGTGAGCTGGCACTTTCTTTGCCTTTTTCTTTAGCAGCAATTGCTTGTACTCAGCCTCCATAGCTCTTGTCGCCTTGATGGATTGCTGTGCCTTAGCCATGTCTTCATCCAACTTAGCGCCCTTCTCCACGATGCACTTGGCCTCCGCCAAGATTGCGGCACGCTTCTCATTAAGCTCCGTAATGCTTCGAATATGGGCGACGGTGATAGGCTCAACGAGGAGTGCGCCGTAGATTTCTTTGTCGGCAGGAGTGGCCAATGGGTTGCCAGCTATTGACGTTGATGGTGGCATAGGCGCTGATTTGATTGTCGAGCAGTACTAGGGGCCGTGGTGAATTCCTGTGCAGGTTGCAGGCGGATTACCGGAGGAGGCAAGGCCTTAGCCGGAGCCAGAGGCTCGACGGCTTTCTTGGCTGCCGCTGTTCTGGTAACCGCTGGCGTGGGCGGAGCTCTCTCACGTTCTGGTTCCTGTCTGTCTTCTTCCATCACGCTCCCAATGGGGACTAGCACCTGGTGGGAAGTGTTGGCCTTCTCGACGCGCTCCTCCTTCTTGATCTCCTGCTCAATCTCCCTCATAACAGCATCGTATTCCTCCGAGTTAGCATCCAAGCCGCCGCCATCCATATTGATGTCGGCATATAATGCATCAAGGATGGAGTCAGAGTTTGCTTCGGTGTTGACGATGGCAGATGTGGAGGGTGATGGAGGCGGTCCATTGTTGTTGTTTCCTCTGGCTACGACGGCGATCGCCGTCATGGCCTCTTCATTGGCATTCGCGTATTCGTTGATGATGCCAACCATCTCACCAAGGGTGAGAGGACCTGTGGCCTGCCGCATTCGGAGGGTATGCCGGAGGAGTGTTTCGAGTGTGAGCCCTTCCATGAAGTGGTATACGATCTCGTCGGCGCGGTCGCCCTCTAGGGTTTCCCTCACCCTCATCCATCTAGCGAGGTATTCGCGGGGAGGTTCTCCATCTCTTTGAATGCATCTAGCTAGATCGAAGATGGTGACTAAGCCAACAAAGTATGACCTGCACATCTCTAACGCTCGGGGAAGCCAAGCGGATTTGCGGGGTCCTTCCACCTTTATATCCTGCACAGGGGCGGTTTGGGTGGGCCTTGAAATTTCCTGATCTGAGCCACCATACTCCAAGGAGAGGTATGGCCCAGATCCTTCCGCGAACGTGTCCTGCTCATAGGTGGTCCGTGCGCGGCTTGACGAGTTTCCGACTTCTTGGGAGCTAGGAGCCGAGTCAGTTTCGCTGATGAAGATGTGGATGTCTCCGAAGGGGATGACAGAACAACGCGTAGGGTTCGTCTTCCTCGGCACCCAGAACTCATCTAGAGGGACGATCGGACATTGCCGGAGAAGAGAACGCGTATGATGGCTACGATGTCGCTGATTCCTGTGAAGAGATTGGACCTTGCCCGGTGTAGAGCTCGAAGCGCCTCTTGCCCCATGATGGGCACCAACTGTCGTGGTATTGCCGACGAGTATGCCATGGAGGGGTCCTCATAGAGCATGTTTAGAGACGTGGGGTAAGGCAGAGAGTTGGCGGGTACGAGGTAACACAGCTTACCCAGGTTCAAGTCCCACAACGGTGGTGGAACTCTACTCCTGCTATAAATCACTATAATGGCAATACGCCGAGTTATAGAGATAGGTTCGCTGTGCAAGGTGTTGCACATTGTATGTAGCAATCTAGGTTGTCTTCTTCTTATTCCCTAAAGGCTCCCGCATGCCAGCTTATAAAGGCGCCAAGACCTAGGGTTTACAGGGAAAGGTCCTTGCCGGACAAGGTAAAGAGTCCTACACTAATACGAACTAGTATTCCGTGTCTTGTACTCCAAGGCTCCGAGTATGTCAGTGAATCCTGCGTAGCGTTCCTTTATCTAGCATGGGCCTCCCTTTTGGATCCTTCTAACTGGGTTACCCAGCAGGCCATAGGCCTTGCTTCCAACTATGGGTCACCAGGGTTAGGCGGATTGGTGACATGCTATGAGGATACCCATATAGCATATCCCCAACAACGCATATTGTAGATGTTCCACTAGTTGTCCCACTATCAATGGCGCATATTTGATATGCACCATTGATACTTAATTATCAGTGGCGCAACACTAGCGGCACATTCCATATGTGCCATTGATAGCAAAAAATATGCTCCACTGATAAGCAATTCTCCACTAGTGAGGTTGCATCAGCACACCTATTTGAGTGTTTGTGGTCATGTGGATCATTGCGGTTTGGAGAGAACACAGGTGGTGTCAGACTCCATGCGTTGTAACACCCCAAAAATGTTAACCAAGATTATCAAGTTCTAATCACCCAAATTTAGGGTTAATAAAAAGTTTTATTCCAAAACTCTATATGAATGCATGTGTGATTTGCATTAGTTTAGGATTGAGTGAAATTGCCATGTTTGATTGCTACAAATGATGAGAAATGGTTTAAACGTGAATGCTACATCATCTAGGCCATTTACAAACAAAATCCAAAGAAAAAGAAATCAAATATGAATTAAATAAGCTAATGGTCGTTTTGACCAAAGTTAACCACTAGGCCACTTTGAATCTTCCTAGAAGAGAATTTCTAATTGAAACATTCCCACTTCTTTTCACCCCTTGCTAGACCAAGTAAAAGTGAACCGGTGCTCACTTTACAAACTCACCAAAACTATTTTCAAATCTATTTAAAGGATAGTTCAAATTTAAATCTAGTTCATATCGTAAGATCACCATTTTGCAAAAACCAACTAAATCAATTCCACTTGACTTCTCCAAGCAACCATAGACACTCAAGCATAAGTTGAGATCACTCACCAAAATTCATTCAAAATTTTCAAAGTAAATTTCTTGCGGCCATTAAGATAAACACCTTGCAGACACTAATTAACTCTGGCCTAACTTCACTGTTTGAGCAGTGATCACTCGACCAAATGGTTCCCTCTTCACTCCCCTATATCCCACAGTGTCTAGCCATGCATAGACAACCACCCCCCTATGTCGTTGCGCCAGTGCAGCGCCGCCTGAAAATGGTCATCGCCGGTCGACCGTGGACAGAGCGCCAGAGACCACGCCGCCCTTGACCACGACACGCACCAGATAGGCGATCGTCCACTGCCACCCCCTGTCCAGCCCACGACCATAGCCAAGCCCTGGATCACCCCAGCAGCGTCGCGTCCAATCTCTCTGCGCTGTGCCGAGCGCGCTAGAGCGCCGCACCCGACCGGCTCGCATAGACCGCGCCTTGCTCTCTCCGTGCAGGGCACACTCGCCATGATCACAGCCACCTCCCAGACACCCCTGTTCGCCGTCGCGCGACCCGTAGCACCCGTGTGCCGTCTCGAACACCGCCGCTCCGGCGCAGAGCATCGCACACGCCCGACCATTCCACGCTGCCCCGTGATGCGCCTTTAAGACAGTGACGACCGCCAGGGAACACCGCACCGCCCCCTACCCTCAGCCGCGCTGCTAGCCGCCTGTATCATCGTCACTAACGAACCCGAGCCCATGCCGCAATGTCGCTTCGCCGGTGTATAAATAGAGGGCCCCTCCGCCTCCATTCTCCACACCAACACACTCCCCACTCCTCACTGAGGCTCCCACACCCTTCCCCGGAGCAAGGCGAGCGCCGCTTCGCCAGAATTTGGCCGGAGCCCGCCGCTGCAGAAGGAGAAGTGTGTCGTCGATTGGAGCCGCCCTAGGAGCTACCACGACCACCGTTCGAACCTCCGTTGTCGACCATGCCATTCGCCCCCATCACCGACCCTAGTTGGAACCCAAGTGAGCCCCACACGACCCCCACCGCCGCGTTAGGTTTAATTCCTCGCTGGAGCTACTCGTCGGAGACGACAAATCACAGCCATTGGATCGTCTTTTAATTGTAGGGCCTAGATCGCATGATACCGTTTCGGTTAGTCTGAGTCGCTGACTAGTGGACCCCCCTGTCAGCAGCCCACTGCACCATGCTGTGCGGATTGGGCCGGCCTGTTTAGTTTCCCGCGCAGGCCTGTGAATTCAAATAGGAATTTTTGAATTTAGTTAAAACCACATTCTGTCAGTAGATTCAAAAATCAATTCAAAGAGATTCACTAAACCAAATTGCATGATTACAATTTTGTTAGAAAGGTATTTAAATTATCTATCCAAGCCTGTTGGATTCAAATCAATTGGAATTAGAGATCACCTATAGTAAAAATAACAAGACAGAGACTTTGCCACATTCAAACATTTTTCAAAAATCAACTATAAATGCTTTTGAGTTGATTCCAACTCTCAAAAATCACATCTAATAAGATCTATCTGAATATGTAAAAAAAATTAGGTTTGCATGTAGTGACATTGGACTAGTACCCAAATAATGCTATATAGGCATTTCTAGTCACTTTAATTCTATTAAATGATAATCTTAAACTTTATAAAATATGATCAACACTTTAAATCACATTCACATGTATTAGAATATGTGGTGATGACATGTGTCAACATGATCCCATATTTTAATTGGAGAATATTAAATCTTAATTATTTTAAATGAGTAGAAATTACTTTTCTAAAATAAGAAAAATAAGATTAAGTCTTTTATTCATGTGATGATTGTGATGATGCTAGATCATCAAGTGTGAGCCTTAGTGTGCAAAATAGAAGTATTTAAGTATTGTTTGGTGATTGTGTACCCCGTAATCATTTATAGACGATAGTACCGACCCGGGATACGAGGAGGGGGAGTACTACCAAGAATAAGAAGAAGAAGAAAACTTCAACCACTGCACTACTCAAGGCAAGCTAACACTTGCAAGTATTATACTTATGCAAGCCATCCTTGCAAGATAACCTATGCAAAGTGCATTAGGCATGCTTGGTTATGCAACTTTGATTTATATCAATCCCAAGTTTTACTTGCAAGCTTTATTTTTTTTACTTTACCAAAGTTCTTTACTTTTAGTTAGTGCTTGGTGAGTATTGGAAAAATAGGATAGATAGCATAAAGAGTATAAAACTAGGCCTAAGTAGTTATACTTAGATGTCATTCCATGGCATGAGATTGGAGATTAGCACCCCTCATTAGTGAACACTCTTAACTTTAGTGGCTAGTGCTAAACATAAAAGTTGATCACTTTAGATGGGAATACTTGGTGAAAATAATTATGAAAACCTTGGAATGAGGATTCATTCTATTGAAATGTTTTGACATATGTTATGGACACAAAAGGATTTGATGATGAAAATGTGGTGGCATGAGCCTTAGCCCTTTATAAAAACTAATGGTTGGGTTCGGATGCGATACCATTCCAATTTTACTATACAACCACAATACCCGAATTGGGTAGGGCTTAGCTGGAAGTTTATATGCCTTAGTATGGGTTCCCTCACGGAAGAGGTTGAGATGAGGCTACCTCGTGAGTGTGAATGTCCACCTATGCAGTGCCCAGGATGGCAGATGGCCATGGCTGGGAGGCCAAGCTCATAGGGGAGGTGCCTATACTAGAGTGTGTAATCGAAAGGTTATGATTGATTATCCGCATACTAAGTATGATGATTTAGGGTTATCCCTGACGGATGTATCGAATTTTGTGGTGAAAGTGTACCACCTCTGCAGAGTGTCAAACTATTCAAATAGCCGCATCCGTGGTCATGGACAGTTGGAGTGGCCATACTGTTCCGTCGTGAGATGTTTTCAAAATGACTTGTTAAGTGAACTATGATTTTGACTTGACCACAACAAGGTTGTGGATATGAAAACTAGGTTCCCACTTAAGTGATTTAGAACATTAACTTAGTTTTCTTTACTTCTAAACTCAGTTTTAGATAAATCTGGCTTTTGCAAATAAACCTATAGCTTAAGATTCCTACTAGAACTACCTTACTTGTTAGTGATAGTTTGCGAGTACTTAAAGAGTACTCATGGCTTTGTCCCTGGCTATTCCTGTGGCCAGACTATTAGGATGATGGACAGTAGAAAGTCTATGACAACTAGGATCATCTCCCATCGCCAGCATTGCCTGCGACCCTGAAGATGGAGCCCCTACTACGTTTCTTTTCTACTGCTTGATTTGTATTAAGACTGGATCATGAGATCCTTTATTTGTAAGACCTTATTATGGTTTGTAATGGATGATGTACTATGATATCCAATCTGTTATGTCTCGCAAAAAAGGTAATCCTGCGATTGCAAGGTATGGCATAACAGGCATCTAGGATTAAAAATTCGGGCGTTGACAAGTTAGTATCAGATCCATCCTGACCATAGGAGACCCTAGTTAGAATGGACGTCTGAACAAAAACTTAGTTTCAAAATAAAAGAAGTGAGTATTTATGAAAACCTATTCCCACTCTTATCCTTGATTCTTTGAAAAAAAATCATGTTCCTCAAAAATTCTTACATTCCTACATAAAATTTGACACACTTGATCACCTCACTAACTTACTCATCCTAAATTCTTATAGATGGAAGTCCAGTATTGCAAGTTCTACCAGTTGGGGAATGGAGGACAACTGATATTTGAGAGGGATCTAGATGCACTGTTAGAGTATCTTGAGCGCCCGCATCCGGAATTCTTCGGGGCACAACTCAACGATCACATAGGAGGAGATCTACAATGGCTGATAGTTGCAGATCTTAGAGGCAAGATGGAAGCACCCACTTCTAAGAAGATCCAATTCACCTTGCATGAGAACAACTAGCTAGATGGATTAGCCAGGGCTATGCATGAAGCTCTTGCCCGTCTTTGTGGGTAAAACATCAACCTGATCCAGGAAACTCGCTTTGCTCACTTCACAAGGCATGATTCTATGGGAATGCCCTTGGAGATGCCAGGACACCCGGAGCTGAAGCACCAGGTGGACAATCTTGACTTCATGTTATATGATAGGAAGAAGGAGTTGGACAATGCCCGAGCCTACGCCAACCACAACCATGCCATTACTGTCAAGAAGGACCATATTGTCGCCATTCTTTCCAAGGAGCGCCAATCACTTCGTCATCAATGCGACAAGAAGGATCGCACCATCGATCGTCTTCGCAAGAAGGTGGCCGCTCTCGAGAAGACCATCTGTGAATAGGAAGTCTAGCTTGAAGCGAAGGAGGAGAAGGAAGGTGAAGATATCCAGGGAGATCTTTACTCTTACCTCAGTGATGACAACGACTACCTGGAGGATGATGCCATGGAGTTCCACACTAATGATGATGATTCCGACTTCATTGATGATGATTAGATGCACTTGATCACTACCGTAGGAATGAGCTGTACCGGTCCCATTGTATCGTAGTTTTGCAGAATGGTTCTTAAAACCATCTGTTTTCTATTTGTGTGTGGTGTGTGTTTGTATGGTGTGCTTTGAATGAATGAATGAAAAGAAGTTGTTAGTTTGAAAAACCTGAGTCAAAGTCAAAGTTTAGAGTTTTTGAAACAAACCATGAACCTTAGAAATTTCCCCCTTATCTCATTATCTATCTCAATCTTCAGATGATTCGTGGAAATCCTGGAGGAAGCAGCTCATCTCAGGACCCAATGCTGCAGATTCTGCAAATGCTAGTTTCTGACCATGAAGCTAGTAGAGCCGATCACCAAGCCAATCTAGCAGCCCTTCAACAGATAGCTCATATGGCCCATAACAACCCAAGGTCATGGAAACCAAGATCACCATGGATCCAAGCTTAAGAACTTTCAGAATACCAACCCACCTATCTTTAATAAGTCTGAGGATCCCTTAGATGTTGATGACTGGTTGCAAACCATGGAGAACAACCTGGAGGTCACAAGAGTTGAAGCCAATGAGAAAGTGTTGTTTTCCACCCATTATCTGGCAGGATATGCAAGAGCCTAGTGGAATAGTACCTATACCATGAATGACGGTCAGATGATGACTTGGGAAGCATTCAAGATCAAGTTCAGCCGCACCCATGTGCCACAAGGTTTGGTCACCAGGATGAGAGATGAGTTCAGGAAACTGAAGCAAGGAAGGATGACGGTAGTTGAGTACCGTGACAAATTTATGTCGCTAGCTAGATATGCCCCTGATGAGATTAACACTGAAGCCAAGAAGAAGGAAAGGTTCCTGAATGGATTGCATGATGAGATGCAGACTGTGTTAGTCAACATCCGTGTTGGAGATCTAGAAGAGCTAGTAGACTCTGCCATCCAGATGGAAGGGAAGATCAACCAAGCCAATGACAACCACAAGCGTCGCATGATGCACCAGACTGGATCCCACCATACTCAGAAGTATCGCCTCAACCCGTCTGCAGGATATGCCCCAAGAAACAACAGACCCCCGATGTTCCGTCCCAGCTATCCCAATCGTAGCGGAGGAAACCTGAAGTCTGGAGGAAACCACAACAACAACCTCGGCAACTCCAACAACTTCAACTATGCACCGCCCAAGTCCAACAACAACAACAACAATACTGTCCCAAGGACTGGAAGCAATGTTGTGCCTGTTGCAGCAAAAGACAAGTCCCAGATTACTTGCTTTGAATGTGGAGTCAAGGGTCACTACTCCAATGAGTGCCCCAAGAAGCTTGCAGCAGCCCCCAATGTGAATGCACCCGCTCAGCAGCAACACCGTGTTCAGCCTGGAAGGAGATTTGCCCTAGGGAATTTGCTCAACCGCAACGGCCGTCTGTTCCACATGAATGCTGAAGAAGCTCAGGAAGCACCTGATGTCGTGCTGGGTATGTTTTCTGTTAACTCAGTACTTGCAAGAGTGTTGTTTGATTCTGGAGCATCACACTCGTTTGTTATAGAAGAATTTGCATGCACTAGTAAGATTCAACCAACAAAATTGAAGCATGTTATGATAGTCCAAATACCTGGTTCAACCACCAAAGCTAGAAAAATTTGCAAGGATGTGCCTATCAGAATCCATGGAATAGATTTTTATGCCAATCTAATATTACTTGGAACCAAGGGTTTGGAAGTAGTACTAGGAATGGATTGGATGTCGAAACATAAAGTATCGATCGACTGTGCCAAGAAAGCAATAACCATGACCAATAGCTCTGGAATATCAGTAGAGCATGTATCTGAGACCATGCCCCATCAATTAAAATGCAACAAGAGTCTAGCCCAACCAAGCATAGACCAAGTCAGAGTAGTCTGTGAATACCCCGACGTATTCCCAGATGAATTGCCCGGTATGCCCCCAGATCGGGATATCGAGTTCATCATTGAACTAATTCCTAGAACTGGACCCATAGCTCAGAGACCTTATAGTATGAACCCATCTGAATTAGTGGAGCTGAAGAAGCAACTGGATGCTATGTTGGAGAAAGGTCTGATCCAACCAAGCGCATCGCCATGGAAATCGCCTGTTTTGTTTGTGGATAAGAAGGATGGAGGTAACCGTTTGTGCACGGATTACCGAAAGCTGAAGGATGTCACCATCAAGAACAAGTACCCACTTCTGAAGATAGAGGATCTGTTTGATCAGTTGACTGGTGCTAGAGTGTTTTCTAAGATTAATCTTAGAACTGGTTATCATCAACTCAAGATTCGTGCAATGGATATTCCAAAGACCGCCTTTACCACCAAATATGGATTGTATGAGTATACGGTTATGTCTTTTGGATTAACCAATGCCCCTGCTTATTTCATGAATCTCATGAATAAGATTTTTATGAACTTCCTGGATAAGTTTGTCATTGTTTTTATCGATGATATTCTGATCTATTCCAAGTTAGAAGAAGACCATGAGCTACACCTGAGAACCATCCTTGAAACCCTTAGAGAACATCAGTTGTATGCTAAGTTTAGCAAATGTGAGTTCTGGTTGAAGGAAGTAGGATTCCTAGGACATATTGTGTCGGCAGGAGGAGTCACTGTTGATCCCACCAAGATCAAATATGTTGAAGAATGGAAAGCCCAAACCACTCAAACACAAGTCCGTGCATTTCTCGGATTAGCGGGATACTACCGCAAGTTTGTTGAAGGATTTTCGAGCATCGCAAGACCGATGACCCAATTGTTGAAGAAAGATAAGAAGTTTGAATGGACTGACAAATGTGAAGCAAGTTTTCAAGAACTCAAGAAGAGATTCATTTCAGTCCCAATTCTAATTATGCCAGATATCAAGAAGCCTTTTGATGTGTATTGTGATGCATCCAAGATTGGTCTCGGATGTGGGTTAATGCAAGAAGGCAAAGTCATAGCATATCTGTCCCGACAACTAAAGCAGCATGAGCAAAACTACCCTACCCATGACCTTGAACTAGCAGTCGTAGTTTTAGCCTTGAAGAGATGGCGTCATTACCTTATGGGTAACTGCTGTAAGATTTATTCGGATAACAAGAGTTTGAAGTATATTTTCACTTAGAAGGAGCTGAATATGAGGCAAAGGAGATGGATAGAGTTAATCAAGGATTATAACCTTGACATTCACTATCACCCCGACAAAGCTAATGTGGTAGCGGATGCTCTTAGCAGATTGTCGTGTAGATTAAACACCATGATTAAAGAAGCCCAACCAAGTTTGCATGAAGAGTTGGAGCAGTTTAGAACAGAGCTAGTTAGCAAAGGATTTTTAGCTAGCATTAAACTTCAACCCACTTTGATTAGTCAGATCAAGGAGGCGCAGAAAGGAAACGCGAGTATCGACGGAATCAAGCATCGTATTGGTACAGGGAAGGTGCCTGGATTCACCGAGGATGAAGAAAGAGTTTTGTGGTACAAAGGACATATTTTTGTGCTAGTAGATTCAGACTTGAAGCAAGTTATCATGCAGGAAGCTCGTGATACTCTTTATTCTATCTACCCCGGAGGAACAAAGATGTATCAGAATTTGAAGGAGCAATTTTGTTGGCACAAGATGAAGAGAAAAATCGGAAGCTACATAGCCAAGTGTGATATCCGTCAGAGAGTCAAAGCGGAACATCAGAGACCCGCGGGACTTTTGCAACTATTGCAGATTCTGAAATGGAAATGGGATTCCGTCGGAATGGATTTTATCACCGATTTGGCTACTTCTAGTAGGGGAAATGACTCTATTTGGGTCATAGTGGATAGACTGTCCAAGGTAGGCCATTTTATACCTGTCAAGACTACCTACCAGAGTTCGAAGCTAGCAGAGTTGTACATTGCTAGAATCATAAGTTTGCATGGAACCGCTAAGACCATAGTATCGGATCGAGGAACTCAGTTTACCTCAAGATTTTGACAGAAAGTCCAAGAAGGATTAGAAACCAACACTAGTAGAGAAAGCCTGATGGATAGATTTATTATCAGTGGAGCATTTTTTTTGAATATGCCCCACTGGTAATTATCAGTGGCGCATTTAAAAATATGCTCCTCTAATATTTTGTTTAACCAATGGCGCACATCGGAAAAATGCGCCACTGATAATGTGGGCCCAGCACCCCAGAAGGCTGTGGACCAAATGTCAATGACGCATATGCTCATATGCGCCATTGATATATCCACACCAACAGCGCATCTTCCACAAAATGCGCCATTGATAAAATGTGGGCCCCACCTGGACCCCACCACCTAGAAAGGTGGCAGGATTATCAATGGCGCATATTAAAGATGCGCCACTGATATTGCAAAAAATGCGTCACTGATAAATTCATGTGTATGTATATTGAAGTTTATGTGACATGATGATATCCATGCATGGTTTTTTAAATAAATTAATAATTGTCTATGTACTTGCAAATGGATGTCCTTGTTTTAAATAGATTTATAAATATTAAATTTAATTACTATTTGTTACAAAATATACTAGATAGACAAGTTTTTTGGAACATATATTTTGTAAAATATTAAAACACCACGCACCAACGTTTCTACACGGACCGAGCTAACTACATGGTCCAAATCACACCACGCACCCACCCTGCACGTAACACACGCACGTGGACACAAACCGCACAAACACGCGACCCACACCACGCTCCCGACGCGATCCCCATCATCGCGTCCCCAACCGCCTCGTCCCCGAGCCTTCTTCCTCGCTCGCCTCCCGCAAGGCCGCCGGCGGCGCCTCGATCCCCACCGCCGTCGCCTCCCTCTCTCCTGCAGAGCCGCCGCCAGGGGCGCGCCCTCGCCCCTCTGCCGCCACCACAAGCTCCCGGATCTGGCGCCTCCTTCCATCTCCGACCGGCAGTCGCCGTGCCACCCCGGAGCTCCGCCGCCGCCTCTTCCCGGCCCGCGCGTGCCCTGGTGCCGTTGAACGCCGTCTGGGCCTTCTTCCTGCCCCGCAACCTCCCGCCGCTCGCCGACGGGGAGGTGCCCACCGCGCCGCGCTAGAAGGACCTCTTCCTCCGCCTCTCCGACAGCCCCGTCCTCCTCTCCGACAACTTCGTGGTATCCAAAGACCCGTGCTAATCGATGGGTCGCGGTTTGTCGGTTGGTCGCTGATGAATTGGTTGTGCGCAGAGTACGTGGCTGGACAGGGAGACCGGGGCTAAGTGCTACATGTTGTTCGCAAGGGACCTGCTTATCGTGTGGGGCTGGGCGACATGCCCCAGTACTGGAGCTGGATCCCTCTCGCCGACTCTAGGTTCATTCGCTCTCTCCTATCCTCCTTATGCAAATCGTCTGAATTGCTATCTACTAGCGTGTGTTGATGCAGATTGTACGAATCATTGTACTCCTCCAATCGTAATTGGTTTGATTGTACTGTCGTGTTGCGGTCTCACTCGTCCAGTCGTGATTGAATTGTGTAAAAAGGTAAACTAGAATCTCAAGTATAAATATAACTGCATCTGAATTTTCCCACATCTTGTGCTCCTATTACACTAGTTATTTTCATGTAGTTGCTTAGATATTGATTTCTCATGGGTTTAGGGAAACATTTCTGGCACATTTGAAATCTGAATCATACTTGTCCTGTCTAAATTTGCGATTGTCATATTTGTGCAGCTACTATCTTGTCATCGGCAATGCCTAGACATACTATCGGGTTTATGTTTTTTGCATATGAAGAAGATAGTACTAATATACGAGCTATCTAGGTGAGCATTAAATCTTCTCCACAATCTCGAATGCTTATGCTTTAGAATGTGATCTGGCTACATAGAAGTTCCGACTGTTGTATTGCATCATCTGAGTGTTCTATTTTGCAGATTTTTCACCTTGGTCCTGCCCTGTTCTGAGACGAAAACCAGGGGAAACTTGTACTGTCATGGTTCCTGTAGACATTAGCAGTAGGGGAAATGTAAATGTTGGTGTTGCTGCCGCATGGGAAGTAGGGGTTATATTCTCATCAAGTCTGCCATCAGCCATCTTGAACTTTATTCTAGTACCAGATTTAAATAGTCTTTTCATTGTAAACTTTGGTGCTGGGGCTGGGCTATGACTACCAGATTCAAACGTTTTATGTGGACACTAAATGCTTGCATATTTGCACCGTTGTGATGTAGGAATGGGCCGTTATTGTTTCTTTTACTGAAGTCAGTGTGTGGTAAACATTGGTAACTATGCCTGCTATGTGTATGCGCTGGCATTCGCTGACTCACTCCCTCTGCTCCATTTTTGGTTAGTTTGGTGTTGAACAATATAACAGTACTCCAATAGAGGAGTAGTATCAGCTAACTCCTATGGGACTCTTCTGTTCTCGCACATATAAGAGGGTCCACAGAGCCCAAACTTATCGTGCCCTAGATAGATGCTTGGTCTGAAACCTGCTTGAAGTGCCCTTTAGCTAAGCAAATACAACATCTGGCCGGGGCATGTGCTTGAAATTCTTTTTCATAAGAGCATCTCTACCCGTAACCCCTTATATGGGCTCCGGTGCCAGCAATTTTTGCCCATGCAGGGAGATGCTGACTGTTTCCTAAATTTTGGGGAGAGGATGTTCCTAGCCACACTCCCAATAGGACGTCTACCATCTATTTAATTTATACATGTTCATCGATTATGCTGATGAAGGTAATCCTAATCGATTATGCTGCTTCGCTGTTGCCGTCTATGGCTAGGCCGACCCAATAGCTGACTGGCTCTGGCTCCTCTTTAGAGTTTGCTTTCGTCGTGGCTTTCATCCTACCGGCTGGAGTCGTGTGATCTTTGGGTCGAGCGGCAGCTTCAGATGGTAACCATATATCCAACTTGCTCCGTCTCGTTTCCATGCCAAGCTTGTGATTTAAATGTTAAATTGCATGTTTAAAAGGGTTGGAAGTGTTCCATATTCTGAGAGCTAACCTTGTCAAACATGATGTCAGCCAGAGTGGCCAAGTTGAAGTGAATTTAGTTGGAAATTCAGAATACATGTTGCGCCTTCACACAACTAAATAGCAAAGTGCATGTCCTTTACATGTTGTTTATACTATCATAAACCATAGGCAGCACATGGGTGACACT
Source organism: Avena sativa (assembly GCA_916181665.1). Classification (NCBI taxonomy): domain Eukaryota; kingdom Viridiplantae; phylum Streptophyta; class Magnoliopsida; order Poales; family Poaceae; genus Avena; species Avena sativa. The sequence continues at coordinate 204,516,359 of OV702290.1, forward strand.
TTGCATAAAGAATGTGGCTATGATGTACCTCCTTCATAGTAGTTTTCTTGTATTTTGTGCCCCTTTTGCAGCCAACTAATGTAAACACACTTATTGAAAAACAGGGTTAATACTAAATTACAGAGTTTTGCTGTAGTGATACATGGTTTTCAGCAACTCGGTGCTATTGATTTGTTTTGTGTTCGTTGCAAATTCTAACACTATAGTTTGTGACAGGTTATCGGAAGGTGCTCAACTCGTGAGTGTTTGCTGGTTCGAAATCCGTGGGAAGATACACAACAAGATGCAGTCAGAAGACATTGTTTACGCCGCTTACATAGTGTTCAAGCTCAACGAGCATTTCCACGGGCTGAACTATCCGATCCAGGTGGCTAATGATGATGATCAACTTGTTGTAATGTGTAATGTATGAGATGATGATCAACTTGTTGGATGCAAGACTTGTATAACATACGGGCACTTGTCACTATGTCGAGTTCTAATTGATGTGATGATGTATAATTATATTTATACTATTATCTCTGTTTCTATACTGCTGTGTACCTGTATATGTACCGTATAAATACCTGAGAGCTCTGTATTCTGTATACTTGTACGAAACATCAGTGACGTATCTTTTATTCAGCCAGTGGCGCATCTAATATCAGTGGCGCATTTGGATATATGCTCCACTAGTAAAACATCAATGACGCATATTGAATATGCGCCACTGGTTGTTCCACTATCAATGGCGCATATTGGATATGCGTCATTGATAAATAATTACTAATGGTGCAACATTAGTGTCACATCCCATATGCGCCATTGATAGCAAAAAATATGCTCCACTGATAAGCAATTCTCTACTAGTGCAAGCTGAATTTTAGCACAGCTTATCACCTGCAGACCGATGGACAGACTGAAAGAGTAAACCAAATCTTAGAAGATATGTTGAGAGCTTGTGTGTTAGAATATGGATCAAAATGGAAAGATTGTCTGCCTTTCGTAGAATTCTCATACAACAACAGTTATCAAGCCAGCTTGCAAATGGCCCCATTTGAATTTCTGTATGGAAGAAAGTGTCGTACCCCCTTGAATTGGTCGCAAGTAGGAGAGAGTTAGATTTTCGGACCCAACATCCTACGAGAAGCTGAAGAGAAGGTTCACAAAGTCCGTGAACGCCTCAAGACCGCCCAATCCAGACAGAAGAGTTATGATGACAAGAGACGTCGAGACCTGACCTTCAATGTCGGAGATTTTGTGTATCTCAAAGTATCACCCTTGAAGGGAATGCATCGTTTTCAACTGAAAGGAAAGTTAGCCCCCACATATATTGGGCCTTTCAAGATTTTGAATCGCCGAGGAGAAGTATCATATCAACTGGAACTGCTAGAAGAGATGTCAACCATCCATGATGTGTTCCATATCTCGTTACTTCGCAAATGCTTAGAAGTTCTGGAGAAGACCGAAGTGTTCAAGAACATCGATCACCGAGCCATAGATATCAATAAGGATCTAACCTATTGTGAAGTACCAGTTAGTATTTTGGAAGAAGCCTTCAGAACCACCAGAACCCGGAGTATCAAGTTTCTCAAGATCCAATGGAGCAACCATGCCGAAGAAGAAGCTACTTGGGAGCGAGAAGATTACATTAGGACTGAGTTTCCAGATCTCTTTAGTTCCTAGTTTTTCTTAAATCTCGAGACGAGATTTTGTTTAAGAAGGGAAGGTTTATAACACCCCAAAAATGTTAATCAAGATTATCAAGTTCTAATCACCCAAATTTAGGGTTAACAAAAACTTTTATTCCAAAAATCTATATGAATGCATGTGTGATTTGCATTAGTTTAGGATTGAGTGAAATTGCCATGTTTGATTGCTACAAATGATGAGAAATGGTTTAAAGGTGAATGTTACATCATCTAGGCCATTTACAAACAAAATCCAAAGAAAAAGAAATCAAATATGAATTAAATAAGCTAATGGTCATTTTGACCAAAGTTAACCACTAGGCCACTTTGAGTGTTCCTAGAAGAGAATTTCTAACAGAAAAATTCCCACTTCTTTTAACCCCTTGCTAGACCAAGTAAAAGTGAACCAAGGCCCACTTTACAAACTCATCAAAACTATTTTCAAATCTATTTAAAGGACAGTTCAAATTTGAATCTAGTTCATATGGTAAGATCACCATTTTGCAAAAACCAACTAAATAAATTCCACTTGACTTCTCCAAGCAACCATAGACACTCAAGCATAAGTTGAGATCACTCACCGAAATTCATTCAAATTTTTCAAACTAAATTTCTTGCAGCCATTAAGACAAACACCTTGCAGACACTAATTAACTCTAGCCTAACTTCACTGTTTGAGCAATGATCACTCGACCAAATGGTTCCCTCTTCACTCCCCTGTCTCCCCTAGTGTCTAGCCATGCATAGACAACCACCCCCCTCTGTCGTTGCGCTAGTGCAGTGCCGCCCGAAAATGCTCATCGCCGGCCGACCATGGACAGAGCGCTAGAGACCACGCTGCCCTTGCCCACGATGCGCACCAGACAGGCGACCGTCCACTGCCACCCCCTGTCCAGCCCACGACCACAGCCAAGCCATGGACCACCCCAGCAGCGCCACGCCAAATCTCTCTGCACCATGCCGAGAGCGCGCTAGAGCACCGCACTCGACCGGCTCGCAAAGACCGCACCTTGCTCTCTCCGCGCACGCGCACACTCGCCATGATCATAGCCACCTCCCAGACACCCCCCGTTCACCACCGTGCGACCCGTAGCACCCGTGCACCGTCTCGGACACTGCCGCTCCCGCGCGGAGCATCGCACGCGCCCGAGCGTTCCATGCCGCCCCGTGCCACGCCTTTAAGACCGTGATGACTGCCGGGGAACACCGCACCGCCCCCTACCCTCAGCCGCGCTACTAGCCGCCTGTATCGTCGTCACCGACGAGCCCGAGCCCATGCCACAATGTCGCTTCGCCGGTGTATAAATAGAGGCCCCCTCCGCCTTCATTCTCCATACCAACACACTCCCCACTCCTCACTAAGCCTCCCACACCCTTTCCCGGAGCAAGGCAAGCGCCGCTTCGCTGGAATTTGGCCGGAGCCCACCGATGTAGAAGGAGAAGGGCGCCATCGATTGGAGCTGCCGCGACCACCGTTCGAACCGCCATCGTCGACCATGCCGTTCGCCCCCATCGCCGACCCTAGCTAGATCCCAGGTGAGCCCCACACGACCCCCACCACTGCGTTAGGTTTAATTCCTCGCCGGAGCTGTTCGTCAGAGATGATGAATCACAGCCGTTGGATCGTCTTTTAATCATAGGCCTAGATCGCACGATACCATTTCGGTTAGTCTGAGTCGCTGACTAGTGGACCCCCTGTCAGCATCCCGCTGCGCCACGCTATGCAGATTGGGTCGGCCCGTTTAGTTTCCCGCACAGGCCTGTGAATTCAAATAGGAATTTTTCAATTTAGTTAAAACCATATTCTGTCAGTAGATTCAAAAATCAATTCAAAGAGATTCACTAAACAAAATTGCATGATTCCAATTTTGTTAGAAAGGTATTTAAATTATCTATACAAGCCTGTTGGATTCAGAAAAATTGGAATTAGAGATCACCTATAGTAAAAATAACAAGACAGAGACTTTGCCACATTCAAACATTTTTCCAAAATCAATCATAAATGCTTTTGAGTTGATTCCAACTCTCAAAAATCACATTTAACAAGATCTATCTGAATATGTAAAAACATTTAGGTTTGCATGCAGTGACATTGGACTAGTACCAAAATAATGCTATATAGGCATTTCTAGTCACTTTAATTCTATTAAATGATAATCTTAAACTTTATAAAATATGATCAACACTTTAAATCACATTCCCATGTATTAGAATATGTGGTGATGACATGTGTCAACATGATCCCATATTTTAATTGGAGAATATTAAATCTTAATTATTTTAAATGAGTAGAAATTACTTTTATAAAATAAGAAAAATAAGATTAAGTCTTTTATTCATGTGATGATTGTGATGATGCTAGATCATCAAGTGTGAGCCTTAGTGTGCAAAATAGAAGTAGTTAAGTATTGTTTGGTGATTGTGTACCCCGTATTCATTTATAGACGATAGTACCGACCCGGGATACGAGGAGGAGGAGTACTACCAAGAACAAGAAGAAGAAGAAAACTTCAACCACTACACTACTCAAGGCAAGCTAACACTTGCAAGTCTTATACTTATGCAAGCCATCCTTGCAAGATAACCTATGCAAAGTGCATTAGGAATGCTTTGTTATGCAACTTTGATTTATATCAATCCCAAGTTTTACTTGCAAGCTTTATTTATTTTTACTTTACCAAAGTTCTTTACTTTTAGTTAGTGCTTGGTGAGTATTGGAAAAATATGATAGATAGCATAAAGAGTATAAAACTAGGCCTAAGTAGTTATACTTAGATGTCATTCGATGGCATGAGATTGGAGATTAGCACCCCTCATTAGTGAACACTCTTAACTTTAGTGGCTAGTGCTAAACATAAAAGTTGATCACTTTAGATGGGAATAGTTGGTGAAAATGATTATAAAATACTTGGAATGAGGATTCATTCTATTGAAATGTTTTGACATGTGTTATGGACACAAAAGGATTTGATGATGAAAAGGTTAAGGCATGAGCCTTAGCCCTTTATAAAAACGGATGGTTGGGTTCGGATACGGTACCATTCCAATTTTACCATACAACCACAATACCCGAATTGGGTAGGGCTTAGCTAGAAGTTTATATGCCTTAGTATGGGTTCCCTCGCGGAAGAGGTTGAGCTGAGGCTACCTCGTGAGTGTGAATGTCCACCTCTGCAGTGCCCAGGATGGCAGATGGCCATGGCTGGGAGGCCAAGCTCATAGGGGAGGTGCCTATACTAGAGTGTGTAATTGAAAGGTTATGATTGATTATCCGCATACTAAGTATTATGATTCAGGGTTATCCCTGACGGATGTATCGAATTTTGTGGTGAAAGTGTACCACCTCTGCAGAGTGTCAAACTATTCGAATAGCCGCGTCCACGGTCATGGACAGTTGGAGTGGCCATACTGTTCCGTCGTCAGATGTTTTCAAAATGACTTGTTAAGTGAACTATGATTTTGACTTGACCACAACAGGGTTGTGGATATGAAAACTAGGTTCCCACTTAAGTGATTTAGAACATTAACTTAGTTTTCTTTACTTCTAAACTCGGTTTAGATAAATCTAGCTTTTGCAAATAAACCTAGAGCTTAAGATTCCTACTAGAACTATCTTACTTGTTAGTGATAGTTTGCGAGTACTTAAAGAGTACTCATGGCTTTGTCCCTGGCTATTCCCGTGGCCAGACTATGAGGAGGACTATCAGGATGATGGATAGCAGGAAGTCTATGACAACTAGGATCATCTCCCATTGTCAGCATTGCCTGTGACCCTAAAGATGGAGCCCCTACTACGTTTCTTTTCCGCTGCTTGATTTGTATTAAGACTAGATCATGAGATCCTTTATTTGTGTAAGACCTTATTATGGTTTGTAATGGATGATGTACTGTGATATCCAATCTGTTATGTCTCGCAAAAATGGTAATCCTGGGATTGCGAGGTATGGCATAACAGGCATCTGGGATTAAAAATCCGAGTGTTGACATAGACCATGGTCAGAAAGCCCAGAAATATCTTGGAATGAAACTGCCACATGCAATTGAGCACCAGTGTGGCAGAGGTTGCATCACCACACCCAGTTGAGTGTGTGCGGTCATGTGGATCATTGTGGTTTTAAAAAACACATGCAATGATATTCCATGTGTCAGACCATGGTCAGAAAGCCTAGGAACATGTTGGAATGCAACTGCCACATGCAATGGAGCACCAGTATGGCAGAGGTTGCATCACCACACCTAGTTGAGTGTGTGTGGTCATGCGGATCATTGTGGTTTGGAAAAGAACATATGCGGTGTCAGACTCCATGTGTGAGACCATGGTCAGAAAGCCCAGGAACATGTTGGAATGCAACTGCCACATGCAATGGAGCACCAGTGTGGTAGAGGTTACATCACCACACACATTTGAGTGTGTGTCGTCATATGGATCATTGTGGTTTGGAGAAGAATACATGCAATGACACTCCATGTGTCAGACCATGGTTAGAAATCCTAGGAACATGTTGGAATGCAACTACCACATGCAATGGAGTAGCAGTGTGGCATAGGTTGCATCACCACACCCAGTTGAGTGTGTGTCGTCATGTGGATCATTGTGGTTTGGAAAAGTCACATGTGGTGTCAGACTCCATGTGTCAGACCATGGTCAGAAAGCCTAAGAACATGTTGGAATGCAACTTCCACATGCAATGGAACTCCGGTGTGGTAGAGGTTGCATCACCACACCCAGTTGGGTGTGTGTGGTCATGTGGATCATTGTGGTTTGGAAATGAACACATGCAATGACACTCCATGTATTAGACCATGGTCAGAAAGCCCAAGAACATGTTGGAATGCAACTACCACATGTAATGGAGCATCGGTGTGGCAGAGGTTGTATCACCACACCTAGTTGATTGTGTGTGGTCATGTGGATCATCGTGGTTTGGAAAAGAACACATGCAATGACACTTCATGTGTTAGACCATCGTCAGAAAGCCCAGGAACATGTTGGAATGCAACTGCCACATGCAATGGAGCACCAGTGTGGCAGAGGTTGCATCACCACACCCAGTTGAGAGTGTGTGGTTATGTGAATCATTGTGGTTTGGAAAATAACATATGAGGTGTCAGACTCCATGTGTCAGACCAAGGTCAGAAAGCTTAAGAACATGTTGGAATGCAACTGCCACATGCAATGGAGCACTAGTGTGGTAGACGTTGCATCACCACACCAGTTGAGTGTGTGTGGTCATGTGGATTATTGTGGTTTTGAAAAGAACACATGCAATGAGACTCCATGTGTCAGACCATGGTCAGAAAGCCTAGGAACATGTTGGAATGCAACTGGCACATGCAATGGAGTGCTAGTGTGGTAGAGGTTGCATCATCACACCCAGTTGAGTCTGTGTGGTCATGTGGATCATTATGGTTTGGAAAAGGACACACACAATGACACTCCATGTATCAGACCATGGTTAAAAAGCCCAGGAACATGTTGGAATGCAACTGCCACATGCAAAAGAGCACCAGTGTGGCATAGGTTGCATCACCACACCCAGTTGAGTGTATGTGGTCATGTGGATCATTGTGGTTTGGAAAAGAACACATGTGGTGTCAGACTCCATGTGTCAGACCATGGTCAAAAAGCCGAGGAACATGTTGGAATACAACTGCCACATGCAATGGAGCTCCAGCGTGGCAAAGGTTGCATCACCACACCCAGTTGAGTGTGTGGGGTCATCTGGATAATAATTTTTTGAAAAAAACATGCAATGACACTCCATGTTTCAGACCATGGTTAGAAAGCCCAGGAGCATGTTGGAATGCAACTGCCACATGCAATGGAGCACCGGTGTGGCAGAGGTTGTATCACCACACCTAGTTGAGTGTGTGGGTTCATGTGGATCATTGTGGTTTGGAAAAGAACACATGATGTGACACTCCATGTGTCAGACTATGGTTAAAGAGCCCAGGAACATGTTGGAATGAAACTTCCACATGCAATGGACCACTAGTGTGGTAGAGGTTGCATCACCACACCCCGTTGATTGTGTGTGGTCATGTGGATCATTGTGGTTTGGAAAAGGCACATGTGGTGTCAGACTCCATGTGTCAGACCATGGTTAGAAATCCTAAGAACATGTTGGAATGCAACTTCCACATGCAATGGAGCTCCGGTGTGGTAGAGGTTGCATCACCACACCCAGTTGGGTGTGTGTAGTCATGTGGATCATTGTGGTTTGGAAAAGAACACATGCAATGACACTCCATGTATTAGACCATGGTCAGAAAGCCCAAGAACATGTTGGAATGCAACTACCACATGTAATGGAGCACCAGTGTGGCAGAGGTTGTATCACCACACCTAGTTGATTGTGTGTGGTCATGTGGATCATTGTGGTTTGGAAAAGAACACATGCAATTACACTTCTTATGCATCCAATGGTGGCCGTTAGATCGAGTCTTCTAGAAGGCCCGCCCAATGGTGGTCTTTAGATCGAGTCTTCTAGAAGGCCTGCCCCAAGACACTTGTTTTGCATCCCGATTGTTACAGACCGTTCGATCGGGGTGCTTGGACGATTTGGATGGTTCTTAGTAAGAGCGATCTGCGAGTAGGCTGTTCTGCAACATGGTTGGCCGCGCTTACTATCCACTTGCTCTAGACAAATTGGCAATACTGCTTGCTCCCACTTGCTAATGTCACGTGTTCCGTGGGCTCACCTACCAGTGTCACGTCCCCTTTACTTATCTTCCTTCCCCTTTACTTATCTTCCTTCCCCTTTACTTCTTTTTCTTCCCCTCGAAGCCACTATACCCACTTCTCTTCCATCCTATCGTATCCACAAGCTGATGGTGCCTACAACGATCTCTCCCACGGCCACCCTAGTCCCCCACCACCCTTTTCCCATGGGTTCATGGGGAGATGGTGAGGAACCGCGTCGAGACAATAGCGATGGTGATTTCAATGTGAGTCATCTCATCTCTAACATCTATGGCCATTTATCTATTTTGAGCTAGATCTACTCTCATTACTCATGCATGTCTGATGTGTTAGGCCAATCAGATGTCGTACGACTTTGATTACCACGGTTTAGTGGAGGGAGACAGTCCTCCACAATGTAAACATGGAGATGTGCCTGCTAAATTTGTAGCGTTTGAAGGACCCAACGCAGGGAGGAGGTTTTTAGGGTGTCAAGCATAGGGTGTAATGTTGCCACACAGAAGTTGCAAGGTTCTCAAATGGGTACATCCCGAGTGGTCCAAATCAATGTAGAAATCGTTGGACAAACTATGGGATATGACTATTGAGTTGAAAGAAGCCATAGTCAGCTCAATTCTTGAGAGTGCTGAGATGAAGTTATTTGACCATGGTGACATAACCAAGCTTCACCGTGATCTCAGGAGGGTGCAAGACAAGGTTAGCAAAGTCGAGGAGGAGAGGGACGTGGCGTTGGCCTTGAAGGCTAAAGCAGAGCAAGAACTGACTGGAGCTAATATTGAACTTCAACATGCCAAAGTCCAGTAGACTACAACTACATGTATGAACAAGTTCGTGAGGATAAATGCAGAGAAACAATTGAAGCTATATAAGTAAGTTGCTAAAAGCATGGCATAGACGATTCAATCCTTGCACTCGCAGGAAGATGTGTATCAGGCTAAGAATAGGAAGATCAAGGATATGTGTGATAACTAGTTCTGTTTAGCTAGAGCTTCATACTTTTTAAATTATAATAATATTACTTGTTGACCAAGTGGTATGAACTAGTGGTCTCGAAGTCCTAGGATAAAAAAATTGGTCGTCTGTTATTCTGTCTTAGCCCTTCATTTCTTCCTTTTGTCTGGTGATGGTTGTAATCTGACTTTGGTGGTTTGTTTAAACGTAATCTACATGGATTCTGTCGCATTAAAATGGCACAGACACAATTTATGAAGTAGAAGCATGTACACCCTGTTGGTGTGTTGGAGAGAGAGATCCAAGAGCTTCGCTAGATGCAGGGGAGGTAAGAGCAGGGAGATGGTGAGATAGACGGGCTCAATATTAGGCCAGAAAGTGGTAACAATTTCCTCATTATCTGGGCATTATCAGTTGATATTGCTGTTTATGTTGCCATGTCGTTGTCCAGCAACACAATAAGTTGCTACTTCATGGAGTGTAGCAGCTTAGAACTTGTTTTTCAGCTCAGAAGCTTATAATAAGTGTAATCCCAAAAGCAGAGATTTATAAAGCGCTTAAATGATTTATTTTTGTGCCACTAACATCCATCGAACTTGGAGACCCCCTCCCCCTCAATAATCACGGTCCCAATGCTACGAGTTTTCAGATAGTAGTGGCACAATCATTTCGGATTCAACTATTGACTCGGCCATTTCCAAACCTCAAGTCATAGTACATTTTACACCGAGAACAAGGGTAGATTGTTTTGCCCGACAAGTTCCATACACACAACTCCAAAATTTAACCGAATTACATATATAGATTCAAGTTCAACACACGATTATGTATCTTCATTGTCAGCCTTCTTCCCCTGCCTGGGTGCCAACTTTCTTGCCTTCACGTCCACTGGCTTCTTCATTGCATGCCTTCTTCCTCTTCCTAGGTGCCAATTTTCTTACCTTCGCGTACACTGCATCTCCGGGTCGAGAGAAGTCAGGACAATCAACACTAGAATCATATACAACATCATCACTCCACTCGTTTTGATTTTCTTCCCGCAGCAAAATGACTGACTCGGCAGTCATGTTTCTAACCTTGCGCTTCCTACCAAAGAAACATGACACTGCTAACTACCTAATATCTATAGAGTAAACAAAAAATTACAATTCAGCATAAACATACGAACCCCAAGATACTTTTTCTTACCAAGAGCAAGGGTTCAAGTGACTACCCTGTCCAAGAATAGCAGAGTGACTCCTAGTAATAGCAGCTTCCACATCCAGTATATTACAATTCAGCATAAACATGCAAGCTGAAGCAGACATTTTCATCAACCCAATTAGCTGACTATCACACGTTACAAAAACAATGATGTCTCGTTCATCCATGAAGCTGAACTGTGCAGTCTTCTTTGACCCTATTTCAGTATGTTTACGCAGAGCATCAACCATACCAAGGATAGTGTAGATCTGAGTAGGCGCTTCTTCCATCGTGAGACAATGGAAGCTGATTCCACTTGCCCTTCCCATTTGGTAATTTACAGTCGTAGCTGGAGAGGGTTACCGTAACTAGGTAAGGATGGTCCACGAAGATCCTACTTGACAGAAAATTGGAGACAAACAATAAGAATTATTTATCAGCGTTGGGCTAGAAAACAATTCTAGGTTCGATCTATCTCTATAATGTCAATAGCCAGCTAGCAGTTATAGTTAGTACGAATGGAAAAGAGAAGAGTAGCTCACCCGCATGTATCCAGAACTTCTTCTTCCTTGGTAGTAGGATCTGCCATCCTCCGTGCTTCTTAGCTTGTTCTCGGCGGAGGCGGGCTAGAGCAGCGCAACGGCGGGCATCATTTGAGCTTGGAATCAACGAGTGGGCGCAGCAATGGCATCAGAAGTCAAATGTCTGAAGGGATCGTCCTGGTTGGAGTGTGGATTTCGTCGCCGCCAGTGCTAGGGTTCATGCGAATAAGGGATTGAATTTGTGAATTTAGTCAACACACTAAAGCGTTTAGTTCCTTGTTTTGCCTACATGGTTGCCGTGTTGGCACTCGCATCACAGACAGAGTACTAACATTAGGGTCCCGACCATCTACTTCACAGGACAGTTGACAGAATGTTTGAATTTGTTAGGGGTGGGATGAGTTTGCCTCGAAATGGGCCCTCTCGGTAGTTGGCAGCCCAACTTTGCGAAACGCGGCAATTACAAGCAATTTGGACCCCATGATGCACTCGCATGCCAACTTTGGGGCCGCAAACTAACAAACATGTTGACAACACACATTTGCATCTGTGTGTAAGCTGCTTGCTGGTGGGTCCTACTAGGTTCAAGTTTCTAGATTGGACTTCCTCTCTAGTGGATGAGCTCAACTTGGTAGATATTTTCCTAGATATATTTGTTATTTACCTTGCTGCCAAGTGTATATTTCCCCAAAGCCAATGATGCACTAAGTCCGAGGCACAAATCTGATCTGAACAGATACTACTTCATTTGGCCGTTTCTATAATACTAAGTGATGAATTTAGCATAGCAATTCTATGCCTACCTGAGAATATAACTAACCCACTAACCCAATTTCTTTCTTATTTTTCTTGTCTTTTTCTTTTACAGGAACAAGAACAAGATAATGTCAAGCAGAAGAACTAATTATAGGATTTAGTTTTAGGTTTTCTTTTATCCATTTTGTAATTTTCCTTTATTCTTCTATTGTAAAGAAACATTTTGTAATATTTGTTTTAAGAAATAAAGTTAACCTTATTCTCATATTTTATTTTATATTTCTGGGATTTATTTATTGTAAATAATTACTTTCTCGAATTTGTATATGGATTAATATAAAGAATACTAAATTACTTTTTGTATTCAATTCTTTATTTCATTTACTTACTTGTAATATAAAATATTCTTTATTCATTTGTTATTTCTTTTTCATTTACTTAATTCGTTTAAATTTATATATTATTTATAAATGTTCGTAACTGAAATTTATCCTCTAAAAATAAAGAAACATTAGAGGTAATGTCAGAATTCAATAAACTCACTCTACATGACCTAATCTATCTTATCAAAGTGCGAGAACTCTGATCCCTCTAGTCTTTTAGTTTGGCAAAAAAATTACCCTAAATTTCAGATGCATGCATGCAGATGCATAAAATCCTAAATCTACCTTTCGTTTATTCCTAGATGTTGGGATGTTACAAAGACGCTAAAACCAAAGAGGATACTTACCTCTATCCATAACCTCCACCACCGGCGATGTAATATGATCGAATGAAGTGAGACCAAGCCCCAGCCTACAACCGCACCAAAGCGCGGGAGGCTAGGACCAGGTCAGGCTACTTTGCCTCCTAGGTGTCACGACGTACGTAGTCGGTATTGAGTCTTCCGTTCATACTGCTCTCTCCCATCATCGCCAGTTTGTTTCACCTCACCGCCGTGGGCACCAACATCACTAGCTACGGGTGTCCTTACCGTACCTACGCATGCGGATGACCATGGGGATGTGGGGAAGAAAGACGTACGATGGGACAGAAGAAGACCTAGCTAATGCAACACGTGTGCAGATAACTAAGAGAACCATTTTATACCGGCTCTCACTAAAACCTCGCGTTAGTAGGACCCACCACACGACCTCACTGAGGAATAACACTGAGAACTGAGCTAGCGGATGTGAGAACCCACGTACGGCTAAAATCTACGTTGTTAGTACGACTATGAACATGAACGCTCTCATCCTTCAGAAAGCTTGTACATGAGAAGTGGCGCTACCATGTCTACCGTCTATGCTTCTGGCTCGATAATGAATGGGCCCCACGCCCACGAGAAACTACAACCGGCTTGGGCCTATGGCACCATGTCGGCTCTAGATAGGCCCCACGACCGCGAGAAACCGAAGCTGGCATGGTCTCACGGCACCACTTCGGTGGGTCCCATGACCGTGAGAACCCGTACTCGCCATGGGCTAACTGCGCCACGTTGGCTCTCGGAGGGGCCCATGACCGCGAGAATCTATAGCCAGCATGGGTTCATGGCACCACATTGGCTCTCAACAGGGCCCATGATCGCGGGAGTCCGCAACCGGCATGGGCTCATGGTGCCACGTCGGCTTTCATCGGGCCCCGTCACCTGGCGGGTGCGGAGGCGTGTGATGTCTATGCACTTCTATTCTTGTAGACAGTTGTGGGCCTCCAAGTGCAGAGGTTTGTAGAACAGCAGCAAGTTTCCCTTAAGTGGATTACCCAAGGTTTATTGAACTCAGGGAGGAAGTGGTCAAAGGTATCCCTCTCAAGCAACCCTGCAATCAAGATACAAGAAGTCTCTTGTGTCCCCAACACACCCAATACACTTGTAAGGTGTATAGGTGCACTAGTTCGGCGAAGAGATAGTGAAATACAAGTGGTATGGATATAATACAACGGTGCCAGAAAAGAGCTTGCCGGGAGGAAAAGACTAAAGGCAAAAAGATGGAAGCAAGCAAACATGTAATAGATCTAGTTGCAAACGGTGTTTCAATGTTTATAAACAAGGCCTAGGGATCATACTTTCTCTAGTGAACACTCTCATATAAATATCTTCTCTTCATGATACTACTCTGAGCTACTCTCCGGTTGGACACTCTAATCCATGGTAGGGCTATAACAGCACTCCTCAAAGTCCGCCTTTCCCATCTAGATAATCCCACACTGTCACCTTGAGCGCTAGATGGTTCCAACAAACACCACAATTTTATAGAGATATCCAACTCCAAATATAACTCATAATAAGTATTTGTAATCTCTAGCCTAAGTGCCACCATGGTGTGCACGCTGTCACGTTCACACACGTGGGGAGAGCCGGAGATCTATTAAAGCAATTGAGTAGCAAAGTAGATCTACTTGATTACAAAGCTCATGATCACAATATGATCATGTATAGAGAGAGAGAGAGATGAACACATAGCTACCGGTAGAACCCTTAGCCTTGAGAAAGAACTACTCCCTCCTCATCATGGGAATCAGCAACGGCGATGGATATGGTGGTCGAGATCGATGGAGATGGCTCCGGGGGCACTTCCCCGTCCCGGCAGGATGCCGGAACAGAGACTTTCTGTCCCCCGAATCTCCCCTTCGGTGGCGGTGGCACTGTGGAACTTTTCGTGGATTTCTGATCTGGTGCTTAGGTTTTCTGTATCAGAGGAAATATATAGGCGAAAGGGGAGGCCGAGGGGGTGCCCTAGGCGGCCGCACCACCCCCTGGCGCGGGTCAGGCCTGGCCGCGTGGCTAGGTGGTGTGGCTGGCCCCTGGACCCTCTCCGTCTTGTATTCTGGCTCCGTGTCCCCCTCGGTGAAATATTGACTTTGGCTTTTGTCCCATCCAATTCCGAGAATATTCATTTTCTGACTTTCCTGGAGCAAAAACAACAGAAAACGGGCAGCTGGCACTGTGGCATCTTGTTAATAGGTTAGTCCAAGAAAGTGTATAAAAATACTCCAAAGTGTGGACAAAACATAAGAATTAGATATAAAACAAGCATGGAACATCAAAAATTATAGATACGTTAGCAACGTATCAATATCCTCAAGCTTAACTCCTGCTCGTCCTCGAGTAGGTAAGTGATAAAAAGGAAGAATAATTTTTGAGGTGACATGCACCATCATAGACTTGATCAAAGTATTTGTATAACATGGATAGCTGGGATCATAGTACTTTAACATAGCATGAAAGATATAGTTCTAACAATAAGACATAGCAACTATGTTGTAACATGAAAAGGCACAAACAAAAGATTCATGAATAACAATGCTTTGGAAGATGTTTGTTTGTTTCACATAAAGAAATCATAATGAGAATGGTATTCATCTTGTCCCTCATAGAGTAGCAAACATAAATGCATAGGACACCTTCAAAGTTCATAAGGGTGACTAGATACAAATAATTCAAGAACAAGCAATATCAACATTATGAATCAACCAAGTCTTGGGACAATGCACATTAAACTAAGAATGGCCACTATGCTCTCTCAATAGGTGCATAAATATAGAAGATGGAGACTCAACATAAAAGTAAAAGAAAGGCCTTCATAGAAGGAAGCAAGGATTCAAGTCTCATAAAGAGCTTCCAAAAATTATGGTACTTATTATCTTTCAGCTCTCATTGCCCCTATCATAAGCATCTTGAAGTGATTAAGGTTAAAGTGAACAAACTATGGAGTATATGCTTGACAAAGTATAAGTTGGAAATCTCATGTCCCTTGAATACGAGGGCCGCTCCTCATGCTACTCAAGTTTAGTTACTGGTAAGTTCTTGTCATAGTAAGTACATGTGTATCATAGAGAACCGCCAATGGGGTACCCCTTGCCCGATGATACGGAAGAATCCCCATATCAAAATGACAAGGCAAGCAGACAATAAGGATCTCAACAATCTTCTTACTTACCATGGGAAAATGGTGCTTTTTTATCTCTTTCCTCTTTTCTCATCTTTTTTTCTCTTTTTCTCTTTTTCTCAATCTCTATCTCTTTTTTTATAAGAAGAATGCTTCATAGATTGCTCATTATGGTTACGCTGCAGGTTTCCACCATGATTAGGCATGGATTAGACCAGTGGCCTAGGCGTTTCTCTAACACATGTACATAACTCCATGGACTTACAAGCTCCCCTTTCATTTCACACCGACGACATCCATAGACAAAAGAGCATGATATCAACTAGGTACAATGCACAAGTGCAATGTTGAAAGCGTTCCCCATGACAGCATGGCTCTGGTAATCCCCAACATATAAGTGCAAGCATATACAACATAGATGACACAATGGTTCGAGTTTATTAGGGGCAAGAAAAGTAAAGTGTGCCATCAAGTTCGTGAGAGCTTTAATCACTAATTTTCACATAACAAGTTTAATTCGGAAGGTAGATAAAAACATGAATATACTTGGAATAGCAAATGCTAATAGGTAGGTATGGTGGACTCTTTGGAATAACTTGGTTTTATTTGGAGTTGGATGCATGAGTGGAACTCATACTTGGTATGGAGGCTAGCAAAAGACTGGGAGCGACCAACTAAGAGAGCAATAATGGACATAATCATGCAAAGCAACAAAACATTATTAATTAAAGCATAAAGTGATATTACAAGTCAAAAACTAAATGATCATAGAGGCTATGGTGACTTGGTGTAGTCTTAACATGGTGTGAGCATGCGCCAAGTCAACCCCAATAAAGCATCAAAGAAGAATACCACAATACTATGTTTTAATATGCTAAAACAACGCATGATTCTTTCAAGGCACATTAAGCAATCTCAATTTTTTATAACATGTCATGCTACAGCAAAAATCACTAAGCATAAAGCCAAAACAATATCAAGCATGACATGACAAAGCATAGGCCACAGTCAAAAACAAACTCCTTTTTACCACTTAAGCACGAACTTTTCCTACTCTTTTCCAATCCAAACCAACTTATTTGAAAGCTAATGTATGAATGTGGGGGTCCAACCAATTTATTCAAGCAAACCAAGCAAAAGAAAACTAAAAAAACAAAGATGCTCCAAGAACAACACAACAGTGCATGAAACAATAAAAACGAAGTGTCTAGAAAGACCTGAGATTTTTATTGATGAAGAAGGGGATGCCTTAGGCATCCCCAAGCTTTAACGCTTGTACCTCTTGAATATTTCTTGGGGTGACACAGGGTGTCATCCCCAAGCTTGAGCTTTTGTCCATACTTCATCTTATTACATTACTCTTCTCTACACTTTAAAATTTTCCTTCATACAAAACTTCACACAATCTTCATTAGCAACATTAGTGCACTCAAGATAATAAGTCCTTTGGTTTAGTTCCAACACAAGTAAAAATTCCATTAAAACAAAATCTACTGTATCACTTCCTTTAAAAAGTTCAAATTATCAAAAAGAACTCAAAGAGAAAGAGATTAAGAGGCAAATGCAAATAATGGCAGAAATCTGTCAAAACAGACCAGCAGGTAAAACCCAATTTTTGAGAAGACCTTCTGTTGCTCAAATCGAAAAGTGTTGAACTAACGAAATTTGTATGACAACCTGGGTCATAAGCACAAAAAATTACAGCTCAAACCGACTTACAGAGATTTTTCACGAATTTTTACAGCGAAGCACAAAGGTCTGTTTCGGGACAGCAACTTTCCCAAGCATTACTTCTCTCTTATTAGAGGTTATTCTTGGCACAAAAGCCAAACAAAAAGAATAAGAAGAGGTTATTACAGAAGTAATAACTTCCAAGACTCAATAAAACTATTGGGTTATCTCCCAAGAAGTACTTTTCTTTAACGCCTTTAAGTTAGGCATGATAGTTTGAGAAGATGCTCACATAAGAAATATGAATTGAAGTAAAAGAGAGCATCAAGAAGCAAATTCAAAGCACATTTAAGTCTAACCCACTTCGTATGCATAGGAATCTTGTAAAGAAACAAGTCATGAAAGCACAAAGCAACAAGCATAGTAAAGCAAAATAAGTGCAACTTCAAGACTTTCAACATAAAGAGGGGAAACTTAATATTATGGAGATACATAAAACCATGTCTCCCTCTCTCATAATAACTTTCAGTAGCATCATGAATAAAATTAACAATATAACTATCACATAAAACATTCTTATCATGAGCCACATGCATAAAAGAATTAATACTCTCCACATAAATATAGTCATTCTTATTAATTGTAGTGGGAGCAAATTCAACAAAATAGCTATCATTATTATTCTCATCACCATAATCATCAAATATAGGAGGCATATTGTAATCATAATTAATTTTCTCCTCAATAGTAGGTGGACTGAAAATATCATATTCATCATTGTAATCATCATATATTGGAGGCATAGTGACATGGGCATACCCTGCAGGTACTCGAGTCTTGTATATACTGTCCAAATACGGTGGAAGCCCACGGCATTGCCACGGTCCAATGAAGACTTCGAGTGGCC
Source organism: Avena sativa (assembly GCA_916181665.1). Lineage (NCBI taxonomy): Eukaryota > Viridiplantae > Streptophyta > Magnoliopsida > Poales > Poaceae > Avena > Avena sativa. The sequence goes on from OV702290.1 coordinate 204,534,607, forward strand.
CAGGGACTACCGATAACTTGTGAGACAACAAGAAGTCTAAAGATAGAAAGTTTGAAGGGCAAACCCTAAACTATAACCAACTCGACCTGCTACCTGAGACCTGGCCTATCTATATAAAGGCTAGGAGGGGGCGGCGAGGAGGACACACACAACCCTAGTTTCCACAACCCTCGCCAGATTGCATCTGCGCACCATTGTAATCTTCGATTCCTTCGTTAATTCCAAGAGCAGACAAGCAGGAGTAGGGACCTCTACGAGGCCTAAACCTGGGTAAACCTTGTGTCCCTGTGTGCTTGTTTGCTAGCCGATTGATGCTTCCAGCGCTCCCTCCTTCTCCAAAACCCAAGTCCATAACAATAGGCATTGATGAGTTAAACCCTCGTCAATTGGCGCCGTCTGTGGGAATTGGGAGTGCTGATGTTGCGGCTTCTTCGGCCTCATCAACCGTGATCTACAACTCCGCAATAGCGGAGATTCGCCAGCTCTTCGGCGCATTCGACTTCACCGTCCACACGCCTACCACTCGCCCTGCTTTTGAGTCCGTGGGTGACGGAATCAACCTGGCAATAGGGAGCTTCCGCTTCCAAGTTGGTTAGATGGGCACGCTTCGCATGCCTGACCAGCCAACGGCATCCGCGATTGCTCCAGCATCGTGGTTCACCCCACCAATCGGCACCCTCAGCGAGCTCAACACCTTAGCAACAACTAAGAGCACGGACAGCGACAACAGTCGTGAATCCGATCTGGGCGGCTTAGCAACGGAAGATGGATTCTATGGTTCCTGATCCGAGAGTTGCGGGAGCAACACTTTCCCCAGCCACTTCATGTGCGCCGTAATTAACACTGGCGACTCCACCGCTAATCACGAAAATGGTGGCAACAGATCTGGCACCGATCCGCCTAATGGTGGCATCCCTAATGGCGGACCTCCCAACAGCGGCCCCACCAATGGTGGAAACGGCGCACCCGTCAACAATGGAGGGGCAATCGAACCCCCAACCATGGTGAACGAGCACACTGGCGAACGTGTCGTGATCAAGCTCAACGATCTCGAGTGGGCTTGCTGTCGAGACGCCCTGCGAGGCAATCCTCTGCCCCCAGGCACACCACAAGAACTGCTGATGGGTTATCATTGGCTGCTGAAGGAAGAGTACAGACGCTAGCTACAAACAATCGCGCAACTCGAAGCAGGTAAAAAGGCGGCAGACGAGTCGAGCCTTCAAAGGGCCGGGCTCTCCTCCCACGGAGGATCCTCCTCCAAAGGCAACGAGTACGTGGCCAACAAGAGACGATCTCGAATGGCCCATCTCACCGAGCAGGAGCGCATAGAAGCTGTGAAAGTCCTCGACTTCAGCTCCATGATAGTCGACACCCGGGGCAATGTGGTCCCAAAGACGCCACAAGCAGCGGTGACAGCGGCCACCATGTACCTACTCAACAACCAGCCGCCAGATGGAGATCCCCGAGCTGCCATGCACCGATCTACGATCATAGGCTTGGGGCTAATCGAGGCTGCTCTCGACAAAGAGCCGACGCTGGAGCCGGAGAAAAACAAGGCTCTGGCAAAACGCTATTCCTCACCCTCGTCCAGCGACGACGGTCACGATCTGTCTTGACGTCGCCGCTCATGGCCACACGACCACGACTACGACGTGTGTGATGACATCACGCAGCGCAAAATCGACAAGTCAAGGGCACGACGTGCCCGATCGACTGACTCAGAGGACGAAGACGTGGAGATCTGTGGTGCCAGATGCTTCAGCAGGGCCATCAAACAAAAGTGAATGCCCAAGGGGCTCAAGCTCCCATCAGAGAACCCAAAGTTTGATGGCCTGTAGGACCCGAAAATCTGGTTGGAAGACCACATCTCCTCCGTCAGGTTCCATGGTGGGAGTCGAAGCACTGCCATGCAATGCCTACAGCTATAGCTGCAGGGCGCCACCCGAGCTTGGCTCAATAACCTCCCGCACAGATCCATTCGCAGCTGGGATGAGCTGGTCTACAGCTTTGTGCGCAACTTCAAGGGCACCTACAAAAGGCCTGCGTCAATCGAAGAGCTAAGATGCTGCCAGCAAAGGTCGGGCGAGTCATTACGCTCGTACATCCAGAGGTGGTCCATCATCAAGAACTTCACAGAAAATATCTCGGAGGACCGGGCGATTGACGCATTCAATGGCGGGTTCGCCGCATAGAGCTCAGGGAGGAGCTGGGCCGCTCAAAGCCCAAAACCATTGACCACCTGATGGAAATCGCGAATCGGTGGGCAGATGGAGAAGATTCGGTGAAAAATCGTGTTCACTCTGACGACGAAGCAGAGCTCAAGCGCAGACGCTATCGCCACAGCAAACGTCGAATGCGCATCTACGATGACCACGATGACGTCAACATGGTCGCAGCCGGCTACGCCGACAGGCGCGATGACAACCGCAACAACAGCTATCGCAACGGTGGACACCGCGACTCCGGGAAAACCACGCAAGTATGGCAGTGCCACACTCGCGAAGAGGCACCCGTGACAACAATCGAAGACAAACTGTCCGGGCCATGCAATGTGCACTTCTACATCGACAATCACAACGACAAGAAGAAATAGCCACCTCCTCAAGGACTGCCATGAGTTCCTCAAACTCCACGAGGGTCTGGCGCGGATGAATTGCGACGCCGTCAACAAGGGCTACGGAGTCGCCCCAGGCGCTGTAGCACATAGAGCTCCTCCTCCACCACCTGGAGTGCCACCATCCGTGGCTGCACCGGTCCATGATCAAGGCGGTGAGCCATACCCACAGGTTGTGGGCAACATGATGATCCAAAAGGGATGCCCCTCAAATCGGGTGCAGAAGGCCATCACTCGCCAAGTCAACTTGGCGACAAACTCACCACCATCGACCACTCAGTACCTCAGTGGAAGCGACTCCTGCATTACCTTCAACAAGCACGACCACCCGCGTCAAGTACCCTGCCCAGGCCATTGTCCCCTCGTACTCGAGGCACAGATTGGAGGCTTTGACATGAGTCGTGTTTTCATGGATCGTGGAAGCGGCATTAACCTTATGTTTGCGAGTACCTTGCGAGCAATGAGGATCCCTCTTACCTGCCTAGAGGTCTCGGGCACGACATTCCACAGCATCGTCCTAGGCAAGGGCATATACCCCCTTGGCAAAATCAACCTCGACGTCATCTTCGGCATGCCGAAAAACTTTCGACGTGAACGCATCGACTTCAAAGTCGTCGACTGGCTCTCACAGTACCACTGCATCCTCGGACGTGTCACGTTCGCCAGGTTCATGGCAGTGCTGCACTATGCCTACCTGTAGATGAAAATGCCAGGCCCCAACGGCGTCATCACAATCAACGGGAGCTTCGAGAGGTCTGATAGTTGCGACAGGTAATTCAACAGAATTTCCTAGTCCTTTGGCATGCAGGAAGAACTCGCAAGATTGAAGGAGTCGACAGACAACAGTCTGCCTCCCCTGAGCTGGCCAAGTTCACCTGACCTATCCTTCGACTCGTCGGTGCACACGAAGAAAGTTCAGGTCCACCCATCGGACCGGCCAAGATGGCCCTCATCGCCAACAACTTGAGTTCCGCATAGGAACTCACGCTCATCGAATTCCTCCATGAGCACTGGGAAATCTTCGCCTGGTGTCCAGCGGACATGCCAGGAGTTCCCAGGGAATTCGCCGAGCACGCACTCAATGTCAACCCAGACGCAAAGCCAGTCAAGCAAACAATTCGGCGACTGTCTAAGACAAGAGCAAAAGCGGTCGGAATGGAGATCAACAGACTCCTTGATGCCAAATTCATACGCGAGATCAAGGAAAGCACTTGGCTCGCCAATACAGTGCTAGTACCAAAAAAGGACACGGATATCCTACGGATGTGCGTGGATTTTACCTCTTTGAATAAGCACTGCCCAAAGGATCACTTCCCGCTGCCATGAATCGACTAGATCATCGACTCCACCGCGGGATGTGAGCGCCTCTGCTTCCTCGACGCCTACTCAGGCTACAATCAAATTCGAATGAAGGAGGAAGATCAAGAGAAAACGGCATTTACAATGCCTTTTGGTGTGTTCTGCTACAACACAATGCCCTTCGGGCTAAAAAACACAGGAGCAACCTATCAGCGGTGCATGCAGGCTTGCCTCAAGAACCAACTTGGTCGCAACATCCAAGTCTATGTTGACGACATCGTAATCAAGACCAAAGAGGAAGCCTCGCTAATCGATGATTTACGCGAAACCTTCGCCAACCTCGACCGCTACCGGATCAAGCTCAATCCGGACAAATGCGCCTTCGGCGTACCATCTGGGCAACTACTCGGGTATCTCATCTCCACGAGAGGGATCGAGGCGAACCCAAAGGAAATAAAAGCCATACTGGCCATGGAGAAGCCGAAGAACGTAAGAGGTGTCCAGCAGCTGGCTGGGTGAATTGCGGCACTCAGTCGATTCATCAGTCGAATGGGTGAAAAGGCACTGCCCTTCTACCAACTCCTCCGCAAAGCTGACAAGTTCGAGTGGACCAATGAGGCACAGGAAGCATTCAAAGACCTCAAGCATCTACTATCTACCTCACCAATACTGGTGACCCCACGCGAAAGGGAACCAATGTTGCTATACATCTCCGCCACCAACCAGGTGGTTAGCACGGTACTCGTGGTGGAACGAGCCGAGGAAAACAAGGTCCACGGGGTACAGCGCCTAGTCTACTACCTCAGCGAGGTGCTCACGCCAACAAAACAGCGGTACCCGCACTATCAGAAGTTGGCATATGTCGTCTTCATGACAGCCAGGCGACTGCGCCACTACTTCCAGGAGCACCCAATCTTGGTGGTCAACGACGCCCCACTTAGACATATCCTCAACAACCCCGATGCCACCGGACGAGTCGCGCTTTGGGGAATCGAGATATGTCCACGAGACATTACATATGAAAAGCGCGACGCGATCAAGTCGCAAGTTCTCCCTGACTTCCTCGTGCACTGGATGGAGAATCGGCTCCCTGAAAAACCAGATATGCCTTATCTCTGGACAATGCACTTTGACGGATCCAAGTGAAAGGACGGAGCTAGCGCAGGTGTCATACTGACATCGCCTCAGGGAGACAAGCTGAAATACATCATGCAAATGCAGTTCACCGCCTCCAACAACGAAGCTGAATACGAGGCTCTTTTGCACAGGATGCGGATGGAAAAAGTCTGCGGTGCCAAGAGGCTAATAATCTACGGCGACTCCAAATTGGTCGTCAACCAGACAATGCACGAGTGCGACGCACTGAACGACAATATGATCACCTACCGCGACCGCTACGACACACTTGAAGGGGACTTCGACGTCTGTGAGCTGCAGCACGTAGGCCACGAAAGCAATGAAGAGGCAGACGCACTCGCCAACATTGGCTCTACCTGCGCCCCCATACCACCTAGAGTATTTCTCGAGCGCATCTGTGAATGCTCCATCAAGTCAAAGGCCGCAGAGAAGAAAACAAGCGCAACAACGGACTCGGGGGCTGCACCACCCAATGAGCCAATGGCACTCGCCAACCTGGAGCTCGACACAGGACTCGAAGGACCAATGGCGATCATGATGATCGAACCCTCTTGGACTCAACCCTACATCACATACCTTCTCAGCAAGAGGCTGTCGGACGACCCGACTGACGCGAGGAAAATCGTACGACGATCCAAGGCATTCGCAGTCATCAATGGCGAACTATACAAGCGCAGCATCACAGGAGTACTCCAACGATGCGTCTCCAATGCTGATGGAAGAGCCGTTCTCCTGACATCCATAAAGGGACTTGCGGGCACCACGCCGGCAGTCGCGCCCTCGTCGCCAAAGCTCTACGAGCTAGATTCTGCTGGCCTACGGCCATGCGTGACGCCAAGGACATCGTCCAAAAATGCAACGCTTGCCAGCGATTCACGGACAAACCACATGCACCTGGCGCGGAGCTCTGGCCAATACCATTGGCCTGGCCCTTCGTGCAATGGGGACTCGACATGGTCGGAAAGCTCCCAAAGTCCTCGCGAGGAGGCTACGTCTACCTCTTGGTCACAGTCGACAAATTCACCAAGTGGATAGAGGCCATGCGGTGACTAATCAGTCAGGAGCCAGCGCAGTCAAGTTCTTCGAGTCCATTGTCTATCGTTTTGGAGTGCTACACATCATCATTATGGACAATGGAACAAACTTCACCTCTAAGGAGTTACAGGGTTTCTGCGAGAACCTGGGAATCAACGTAAGCTATGCCTCTGTATCTCATCTGCAGACCAACAGTCAAGTTTAAAAAGCCAACGGGATCGTCTGCGGCGGACTCAAGAAGCGACTCCTTAGGCCACTCGAACAAGCCACAGGATGCTGGCCAGATGAGCTGCAATCGGTACTCTGGAGCCTACGCACAACCCCAAACAGTGCCACGAGGTACACTCAGGTCTTCATGGTGCATGGTGTTGAAGCGGTGCTGCCAGCAGAAGTATGATACAAAGCACCGCGAGTGGTCGCTTACAGCGAGCAGGAGTCAACTCTTGCACCCGAAGACTCCGTCGACCCCCTTGATGAGGCACGAGAAATCGTAGCAGAAAGATCGATGATCTACCAGCAGAATCTGCGCAACTACCACAGCAGAAGGCTACGCCCTAGGTCCTTCGTCGAAGGAGACCTGGTCCTTCGATTGAAACAACAAGGGCATCTCAAGCTCGAGTCCCCTTGGGAAGGACCATACGTGATCACAGAAATAATCCCAGGTGGCGCCTATCGCCTCAAATATTTTGAGACAGGAGTCGCGTACTCCAACCCTTGGAACGTCGCACAACTGCGGTGTTTCTACCCTTAGTCGTCTTTTATTTCTTTCATCACAAATAAGGCTATTCAGCCAAGGCTACTTAGCCACATATTGTACCTCGTACTATTTTACGAATAAATAAAGCTAAGTGCCCCAAACTCTGCGTTTTTTTATTATTTTTCGCCATCTATATACTCGGGGGCTGCGCCACCCTTTACACATCTGTTCTACGAACCAATCGTGATATCCTGAGTAGCTGACGCACTAATAGAACCCTTGACAAACACCAATCCAGCTGCGACGCACCTGACAGGTTGGCAAGGTGCTGAGATAAACACAGGCCAGGCTAACGAAAAGGAATCGTATAGTGCAACGCACTCGCAAAACATACGAGCTAGCAAGCTCCTTACATATCAATATTAATCAATTATATACAGCATACATATGAACTTTACAACACTGGTATACTTATGTGCAGGATACAAACTAAACTATTGTTGCAACAGAAGAACATTTGTCTGCTCTTCGAAGAAATGGACAATTTCCTCTGCTGGGCGATCCACCGCCTGGTAATGAGGAACCATATTCCAGGTAGAGCCTGCTGGCGGCTCCGGTGGTCCAGTAGCAATCGCTGCAACATCTACATCAGGCCTATGCAGTCGCACCAGCAATAGAGCAGCCTTGGCACCAGCCACCAACTGTTGCCGCACACACTCGCAGACCCCACTCAAGTCCTGAAATTTAGCAAGAAGAGCCAGCAGGCTCGAGGGAACGACGTCCAGCGAAAACATCGTCTGATAGATATTCCTTAAGAACGATTGCGATTTCTTCAGAAAATGAAGCACTCGCGAGGCACGATCCTGTAGGGTCGCTTGTGCGATTGTGCGATCATGATCCACCCAGAAGTATCCACTCGCCTGAAGCTGATCTTAGGTCAGGTCATTCATGCGAATGGCAATCATGTCCTTCTCATCCTGTGGATGACGCACGCTGACAACTATACCAAGCAAAGGCAAAAGTATGAAGACAACGAACTACCGCGAGTGGCTACAAGAAAAGATAAGGAAGCAGAAAGCTAACACTTGAATTGGTCGCCCAGCTACGCCACCTCCCCTAGCAGATGTTGCTCTCGGGCAGTGGCCTTCTCCGCCCTCGACTTCCATACATCCGCATTACCACAGAGGACGGGCAGTTCATGCTCCAGCTGCTTAACGCGTCACGTAGTCGCGAAAGCAGCGACAGCTCATCCACCCTTGAGCGTGACTGTGCTAAGGTGTCATCAGTGGATGGCAGATTCCGAGGCTCACTCGAAGGACCACTCGATGTGCCCTATCACAAGCCAAGCAAGAGATAATAAGAAGACCAAGAAATACATGGACAAAAACTCAAGTGCACTCAAGCATAACAAAGTATCAACAGATACACCCGCCAACGGCATGTTCTAGACAAAAGGGGCCAAGCTATTAACTATTACAAATATGACTACTGAGGAGCAACTGGCTTCTTTGACTTGGACTTCGGTTTCGGGGGCCTCATTGAGTCTGTGGTAGTATCAGATGCCACAGACTTCCTGCCGGCCCCTAACGCCGCAGCCTTCGCCGCCTTCTTGGCTCACTACAGCTCCTCAGAGTGCTTCACGACTATGTTGATGAGCTGCGGTCCGTACTTGCCACAGGCAGTTGCAAAAGGAGCAAAAACTACCTGTTGACCATCCACGCCGATAGGCATCGCTTTGGAGACCGCAGCAGGATCCACATCGACTCCATGGGCTTGAACCATTGCGAGTGACATAGAAGCGCCAGCCACATGAAGCGAGTTCTTGAAGCCTGCAGGAATGCCTCCAGCAAGGGACTCCACCAGATCATCTATATTCTCAATCAGCTTAGCTTTGGGCGCTAGCTCCTCACGGAGGCGACTAAGTACACCCTTGGCTTTGGTCAGCGTCCCCTGGATGGAAGCACTGTGATCTTCGACTGCTACGACGGCGCCTTCCAAGGCATCATCACGATGGAGCGCCTGGGTGTCGAAGCTCAGACCGCCGGCATCTACACAAAGCAAAGTGTTGGCAAAAAAAGGTCAGCACAAAAACAAATTCGAAAGAAAGGACACGACGGAAATCCAGACGAAGGAATACCTGAAAGAGCCTTGGCAATCAAGAAGAGTTGTTCTTCGAACAACTTCTCCATAGCAGCGATGGAGGCGCGCAAATCCTCTTCGCGTTTCCGCGATTCGTCAAGCGCGGCGATTGCCTCATCGCGACCCTTCACCGCCGCGGCGAGCGTCTTTTCGAGGGAAGCGGCATCGCGAAGAAGCGCATTATGCTCAGCTGCGAAACAAACAAAGACAGACCGTCAGTCGAGTATATCACAAGGATGAAGAAGAAGAAGAAGAAGCAAAAAGTACTCACTTTCAACCACGCGTTGGCGATTGTCCAGCATTGCATGGTGGCGACCCATTGTAAGCACTTGCTCCGCCAGGCGAGCAGCTTCCTTCACAATAAGCTGCAACAGGAGAAGCAACAAAAGGATCAGCAGATAACATGGATGATTAATTCGACTGCAAAAAAAAGCAACATCACACATACGTGATCCTCCAGTGACTCCGAAGTCGATTGTCGCGCAGTCGTACGGACAACCATCTGGTGCTCCACATCGTGTGGAGAACTTGATGAATTGTGCCCGGAGTGGGCCACCAATGGAGGAGACAGAGTTCGTTCAGCCACTTCCTTGGCCTTGGAGTCCGCGACTCCAGATTCTTTCAAAAATTGGACGTCGCCAGAAGATAACGATGCTAGTTGACTACGGAACAAAACCAACATCAGGAAAATGCAACTCCAAAAAAAGAATGTAACAACTGTAGTACCTAGGGTGTAACTAGTGGGATGTGTGGTGTGGCCTTGGGCCGTTGTGGGCCTGTCGTGTGGGCTCAAGGGAACTGTCGATATAACAGTCTAGGACAAACAGTGTAAGGGTATCGATGAAACAGAAAAATAGTCTGACCGAGATCTTCTTCTTCCCCAAGTCTCTCCTCTCTGACCCTCTTCTCCACAAACGCCAGATCCCTCACCGCGGCAATCACACCACCGGCGACGGGACATAACACCTTGGTATCAGAGCCCGGTTCGAACCAGGCGCGCTTCGTTACTTGACGCTACCCAGTAACATCGACCAATCGGTTGCAAAAAAAATTCGAAGAATTTGCTGTAAATCCGAGATTGGCGTTTGGGCGGTACAGAGGAAGCTACGACGGCCTCGTCCAGAGTTTCGACCCCGTCCACGTAGAGTCGCTTCGTCTTGGAAGCCATGGATGAATTCCAGAAGGTGATGCTGGCGCGCTTTGATGCGTTGGATGTGAAGATTGGGGCACTGGAGAAGGTGCAGACCCACCTCGGGGAGATTGAAGGGAAGATGAACAAGCAGACAGAATCCTTGGAGCAGATGCAGGTCAAGGTCAACCTGTCGATGGAGACGCTTGGCAAGGTACAGGCGGAGCAAAATCATGCAAGAAGTGTGCTGAAAGGGACAGGGCTGCCACCGCTGTCCATTCCAGATCGTGACATGTCGACGATTCTGGGGGAGCCACCAGATCGCCGTGGTGACTACCGACCACCGCTTACAATCATGCACAGCAGTACCGCACCGAAGGTAATGATGCCGCCACCAACTCCTACACTTGTTTATGAGAACACTAGGGGAATAGGATCCAGCCATAGTGATCGTGAAGAGGGCAGGCGCAGCTGGATGCCGAAGATGGATTTTCCCAAGTTCGATGGAACTGATGTTCGCATCTGGATTGATACCTGCAATACGTTCTTCCTCCTATATAATATTGCTGAAGGTTTTAAGGTGTCGGCAGCTACAATGTATATGAAAGACAGTGCAGCCCATTGGTATCAGGCATACAAATTGGAGAATCCGTGGCACAATTGGTCTACATTTTCAGTGGATGTGGTGCAGGAATTTGAAGGAAATGCTCAGCGGGACAAAATTCGTGAACTCTTAACTCTGACACAAGAGAGCTCTATGGAGGAGTACAAGAAAAAGTTTGATAAATTGGTGTACCAGATCAGGTTGTATGACCCAAACATGGGAGGGTTGATGCTGGTGCAACAATTCATCTTGGGATTGAAGGAGGAACTCAGGGAAGCTGTAGAAGTTCAGCTACCAAATACAGTTGCAGAGGCAGCTTCTTTTGCCATGATCCAAGAAGCAGTGCTGGACAGAAGCAGGCATGGGGTGACCAAGTAGTATACAAAAAGGGTGGGCTACAATTTTCACAAGGAAGACACTGCTAACTCTACCACTTATCCACACAAATTTGAAAAATGGGAGTTGTGGAAGGCGAAGCAACTGAAGGAGTACAGAAGAGCAAATGGCTTGTGCTATAAGTGTGGAGAGAAATATGCACCAGGCCACCAGTGTACTTTACAAGCTGGGGCACAAATCAAGGCAATGGAAACTCAGGAAATATTGTCTGATGAAGTTCTGGATACCCTTGTGGCACATGGAAATGAGGATACGGGAGATTGTCATGTATCACTCAATGCTCTGTCTGGTTCCAGCAAGCCAGGCACAATTCAATTCAAAGCTCTTGTAGGAGATCAAGTGATGCTGTCATTACTGGACTCAGGAAGCTCTCACAGTTTTGTGGATCAATCCTTGGTGGACAAGTTAAAATGTTCCACTATAGAAATTTCAACACTTAAGGTAAAGGTTGCTAGTGGGGATTTCATGTTCTGTACTGCAGTGGTTCCTCAGATGCAATGGTGGCTATAGGGCCATACCTTTTCTCATGATATGAGAGTTTTACCATTGGGTGGATATGATGGGATATTGGGCATGGATTGGCTGGAAAAATGGGGCATAATAAATTGTGATTGGGAGCACAAATGGGTGGAGTTCTCCTACAACAAACAGATGATTAGGTTATCTGGCATTCCTTCTGGGCTTAAACCAGAGATTCATGCAGTCATAGTAGAGGAATTAACAAAAAGTCTGAAAGGAAATGATATATGGGCCATGGAAGAACTCTCCTTAGTGGACAATGAGGTTCAGATAACTGTACCTATTCCTGCAGAAGTCCAAGAGCTGTTAGATAAGTCTGCTGCAGTGTTCCAAGAACCAAAGGGCCTTCCCCCCACAAAGAATTTGATCATGCTATAAATCTTCTGCCAGGTTCTCAACCAACTAATTGCAGGCCTTATAGGTATTCTCCTTTGCAGAAAGATGAAATAGAGAGGCGGGTCAAGGAGATGTTGCAGAGTGGGATAGTAATTCCCAGTGTGAGTCCTTATGCCTCTTCTGTCTTGTTGGTTAAAAAGAAGGATGGAACTTGGAGATTCTGTATCGATTATAGAAGGTTAAATGCTATCACCATTAAAAGTAAATTTCCAATTCCCATAGTGGATGAATTGCTGGATGAGTTAGCAGGCACCAAGGTGTTCTCCAAGTTGGACTTAAGAGCTGGGTACCACCAAATCAGAATGGTCCCAGCAGATGAGCTGAAGACAGCTTTCAAAACACATCATGGGCAATATCAATTCAGAGTGATGCCTTTTGGTCTCACCAATGCTCCAGCCTCTTTCCAATGTGTTGTGAATTCTGTGTTTGCTCCTTTTGTCAGGAAGTTTGTCTTGGTCTTTATGGATGACATCTTGGTCTATAGTAAGTATGTGGATGAACATGTTCACCATCTGACTTTGGTCTTCCAGGTGTTGATACAAAACCAACTATATGCTAAAAAGAACAAATGTTCCTTTGCCCAGCCAAGACTGGAATACCTTGGCCACATCATCTCTGACAAAGGGGTAGCTACAGACCCAGACAAGACAAAAGCCATGCTAGCTTGGCCAGTACCATTGAATGTTACTGATCTGAGGGGATTTCTTGGGTTGGCTGGATACTACAGGAAGTTTGTCAAAAATTATGGCATCATTGCCAAACCACTCACTGTCCTCTTACAGAAACAGCAGTTTCAATGGAATGTAGCAGCTCAGACTGCTTTTGAAACCCTCAAACAGGCTATGAGTGATACACCTGTACTAACTCTGCCAGATTTCTCACAGCCCTTTTGGATTGAGACTGATGCATGTGATACAGGCATTGGAGTTGTGCTTATGCAAGAAGGCCACCCTGTAGCTTACTATAGCAAGGCTTTGAGTGTCAACAACAAGAAATTATCTATTTATGAAAAGGAATTTCTGGCAATAATGATGGCAGTGGATAGATGGAGGCCATATTCGTCCAGAGGACCCTTTGTGATCAAAACTGATCATCAGAGCTTATGCCACTTGGAAGATCAAGTATTGCACACAGATCTGCAGAAAAAGGCCATGACCAGACTGGTGGGACTCAACTTCACATTTCAATACAAAAGGGGTCAAGATAATAGAGTGGCTGATGCACTGTCAAGGGTAGGTCATGCCTTTTCCCTGTACTCTGTGTCTGCTGAGGTACCAGTTTGGATACAAGAAGTGCTGAATTCTTATGCTGTGGACAACAAAGCTCAGCAGTTATTAGAAGAAATGGCAGTGGTAGGCAAAAATGATGATGGCTATGAGCTACAACAAGGACTGATTAAATACCATGGGAAAGTGTGGATTGGTACCAATGTGGGGCTCCAAACTAAGTTGATTCAAGCATTCCATGCTAGTGCTATTGGAGGTCATTCAGGTATTCAAGCCACCTACCACAGAATCAACAAGCTATTTGCTTGGCCTGGTCTCAAGTTAGCAGTGCAGGAATTTGTACAGCAATGTAGTGTATGCCAACAAGCAAAGCATGAGCACTGCAAAACTCCTGGTTTATTACAGCCACTTAGAATTCCTAAAGGGGCATGGCAAGAAATTTCTTTGGATTTCATTGAAGGTCTTCCCAAATCAGCTGGGTATGATGTGATCCTGGTGATTGTGGACAGGTTTACTAAGTATGCTCATTTCATACCTCTCAAACATCCATACTCTGCTCATACAGTGGCAAAAGCTGTGTTCAATAATGTGGTCAAATTGCACAGTATGCCTGTGTCCATTGTGTCTGATAGGGACAGGGTTTTTACAAGCAATTTCTGGAAGGAGCTATTTGCTATGTTTGATACAAAACTCCACATGAGCAGTGCTTATCACCCACAAAGTGATGGGCAAACAGAGAGAGTAAACCAGCAATTGGAGATGTACTTAAGATGTGTAGCCAATGAGCTAAGAAATGGTTCCATTGGTTACCCTTGGTAGAGTTTTGGTATAATACTTCCCACCACTCTGCTATTGGTTGTTCTCCTTTTAAAGAATTATACAAGGAGGATCCACATTATGGTATGCTTCCAGATTTACATACTACTGAAAATTCTGAGGTACATGATTTTTTGGCTGAAAGGCAGTCTGCTTCCGAGATGCTGAAATATCAACTGGAGAAAGCACAAGTGAGGATGAAACATTATGCAGACAAGAATCGGTCCCTCAGGGAGTTTCAGGTGGGAGATTCAGTGCTACTGAAACTGCAGCCATATGTTCAGCAGTCAGTAGTCAGAAGGGAATTTCCAAAGTTATCCTACAAGTTTTATGGACCATACAAGATTCTGTCCAAAATAGTATCAGTGGCTTACAAACTGGAGTTGCCTGCAACCAGTAAAATACACCCAGTGTTTCATGTTTCCCAATTGAAACCTTTCAAGCCAGACTCTACTGCAGTTTCATCTCAGCTGCCAACCCAAGTCTGGCTGGACATACAAGAGGTGGAACCTGAAGAGATCCTGGAGAGGCGCCTCTGCAAGAAGGGCAATGCAGCCTATGTACAAGTCAAAGTGAAGTGGATGTCACTACCAGCAAGTGTGTCTACCTGGGAGGATTATGATGTATTACAGACTCGTTTTCCAAATGCACCAGCCTGGGGACAGGCTAGTTCTTTAGGGGGAGGTGGTGTAACAGCTGTAGTACCTGGGGTGTAACTAGTGGGCTGTGTGGTGTGGCCTTGGGCCGTTGTGGGCCTGTCGTGTGGGCTCAAGGGAACTGTCGATATAACAGTCCAGGACAAACAGTGTAAGGGTATCGATGAAATAGAAAAACAGTCTGACCGAGATCTTCTTCTTCCCCAAGTCTTTCCTCTCTGACCCTCTTCTCCACAAACGCCAGATCCCTCACCGCGGCAATCACACCGCCGGCGACGGGACATAACAAAGAACCAAGAGAAGAGTTGTATACTTACCAATCAAACTTGTCAAAATCGAAGGTTTGGCCCTCCGACTCCGACGACTCCTTCGGCAGCCGCATCTTCTTACAGGGAGATGGCACCACAGCACTCACAGGAACGACAGGAATTAGCGACTCAGCACCGATAGCTGGGCCTTCCGGAGTCAAAGGAGACGACACATCCGAATCTTTGTTGTGCGAACGCTTGCGAGTGTCCGGACTGCTGGACTCGGGGGCTTCTTCCTCCTCTTCAAATGGGACGGTCGACTCCGACTCGTCCTCCTCATCTACTTCGCGAGGAATAACCCCCTTAGGAAGAGGGGGCAAAATGGGAGCCACTTTCCAATCCTGCATACAGAAAACAAGTCAGCACAAGTCAAGAAAAAGAAGCACTCAACAAAATAAAGCTACTTCGTAGCACAATCATACCTCAGGAGGAGGGTTAGAAGCATCAAAAGGGGGCACGACTGGTTCACTGGGGAGTACATCCTTGGCAGTGTACTTGGTCAGCAGCCGCACCCTCTTATCTACTTCACTCGCAAAAATGCCATCGGCAGATACGCGAGTGACATCGTCCGCACCAGCCCACTGGGACATAGGGTGGACTCTGGCCTGCAGGGGCTGGACGTGACGGTGCAACCACGTGCGAATGAGGGTGCAGCCTCCCTCTTCTTTACCCATGCGACTCTCGAGGTTGCAGACGCGCTCGTACAGCACATATGTCTCCTCAGACTCGTCGGGCATCACCACGTTCTTCCAAAAGCGCCTCCTCTTGCACGGCGCCGCGGGATCGAAAGGCACGAGTCCAAAGTGGTCTTCGTCGGCCTTCTGATCATGGATGTAGAACCACTTGTCCCTCCACCCTTGGACGGACGGCATGAGCTTGATGTCAAAGTACGTGATGGAGGAGTCGACATGGATACCACAGCCTCCTACATCGTAGACTATGGAGCCAGACGCCGACTGGCGCTTTAGCTTGAAGAGACCAAAGTGTGGCTCGACTCCGAGCCAGCACTCGCAAAGCATAATGTAGCAGGCAATGTGGAGGATAGAGTTGGGGGACAGCTGGTGCAGCTGGAGCCCATAGAAACAAAGGAGGCCCCTGAAGAAAGGATGCAGGGGCAGAGAAAGACCGCGGATGATGAATGCTAGGAACATCACCCAGAAACCAGTAGGAGGACAAGGGGTTACCTCACCACCTGGGACTCGCGAGTCACCGACCGCGGAAGACAGAACTCCGTCTTGGCGCAGAAGACGGAGCTCGGATGACTTGATGATGGACGCGCGCCACGCGCCATTGGTGACGCGAGTGCCCGCGCCCTTCTTCTTCCCGACCACGGCGGTGCTGGTGCCCGCAGCGGTAGAGCCGCCCTTCTTCTTGGCAGCGACAGTGGTGGCAACAGACTCAGCGGCAGCACCTCCCTTCTTCTTCCCCATCTTGCGGAGGCGATGAGAGCGAAGAAAATAACTCGGGAAAACCCGGAGTTGGTCCAGTGCCGCGAAAGAAATGAACTCTCGGAGGTAGAGAGCAGCAGCAATGGAGATGGAGGCACAAAGCAGAGAGGGAGCAGATGAGAAATTACCGCAGCTGTGCTGCTACTTAACCCCCTGGAAGATGTAATCCAACAGCCAGCAGAAACCCTATTAGACACGTGGCGCACATCGCGATCGACACATGGAGGACCTGAAGCACGAACCGTCCCCCACTACCCCCATTATGCGCGGAAATCGAGGAGGCGCGGTTAAAACAAAAGATTATGCATGCCCGGTGAAGTCAGGGTCAGAAAATGGGACCCACCGCTTGTCACATCCCGTCAAAGCCGCTCACGCGGGCAACTGAGATCATCACATCTTCAGCACTGACGTCATCAAAGATTGATCACTAGAAGACTTCGACTACTTTAGTCCTTGCTCGAGTCTTCGACTCCATCAAGCACTCAGGGGCTACTCCCATAGGGAGCGCTGGTCACGCACCCTACGATTTTCTTTTATGCAGGAATGTGGACATTCAAATCATACCCAACCACTCGAATCCACGATTCGACTATGGACATGGGTTACTCCCGTAGGGAGCGCCGGAAATAAATTCGACTAAAACAAGCAAACAAAAGACGACAACAATCGCAAAAGTTCTTTAGTCCCTACCTGAGTCTTTGACTCAACCAGGCACTCGGGGGCTACTCCCATAGGGAGCACTGGTCACGCACCCTATGATTATGTATACATCGTACTGTGTGTCGATAACATCCACACTGGAAGTCTATGGCGACACCGCCTCATATTTTTTCCTACAAAGAGACTGCGTCTCCTGGGTCACCCGAATCATCTCCGCGATGACAAAATTTCGGATGCCGCGCTTGCAGCGTGAAGATAAGACCTGAATAAGGCCTGGCAACGCATTTGTTGTGCACTACCAGAAATTTATCCGTGCCTACAGGTGCGATGAACATGCCTTGACGGACGCGTCGAGTGCTCACACCCATATACTAGAATTCGACTCCTGTAAGACCTCCACGGCTTGAGTCGAATTACACCAGCACTTTTCCGAATTCGAGTCCGGGGACTCGAGTTCGAGTAGATTGCGTTGTTTTGCGATAAGGTAGTTAACTGATACTGATACATCGGTTAAAACAGGCACGCACATCAACAAATCCCTATGACACAAACAGAGCACTCAAAAAAATACTTAGTCGTACACTCAAAAGGCTTCATAAAGTCCCCAGTCGAATCTACGATTCCATTGGACACTCGGGGGCTACTGACATGGGCATACCCTGCAGGTACTCGAGTCTTGTATATACGGTCCAGATACGGTGGAAGCCCACGGTGTTGCCACGGTCCAATAAAACTTCGAGTGGCCCACGGACTACCGATAACTTGCGAGACAAGAAGAAGTCTAAAGATAGAAAGTTTGAAGGGTAAACCCTAAATTGTAACCGACTCGACCTGCTACCTGAGACCTGGCCTATCTATATAAAGGCTAGGAGGAGGCGGCGAGGAGGACACACGCAACCCTAGTTTCCACAATCCTCGCCAGATTGCATCTGCGCACCATTGTAATCTTCGATTCATTCGTTAATTCCAAGAGCAGACAAGCAATAGTAGGGACCTCTACGAGGCCCGAACCAGGGTAAACCTTGCGTCCCTGTGTGCTTGTTTGCTAGCCGATTGATGCTTCCAGCACTCCCTCCTTCTCCAAAACCCAATTCCATAACAATGGGCATTGATGAGTTAAACCCTCGTCACATAGTATCATCAAAGTAAATTTTCTCCTCCGTGCTTGGGGAACTAAAAATATCATGCTCGTCAAAACCAGCTTCCCCAAGCTTAGAATTTTCCATAGCATTAGCAATAATGGTGTTCAAAGAATTCATACTAATAACATTGCTATTAGCACGCAAATAAATTTCCATAGGTTTTTTAATTTTCTCTTCAAACACTTCATGTCCTAACTCAAGATAAATACTATAAAGCTCTCTAATTTTGTTGTTCTTTTCCATTAAGCCTAACTAGTGAAAATAAAAACAAGAAACAAAAAATATAATTGCAGAATCTAAAGGAAAGAACTTCGAGCACTCACACACCAGCAACAGTGCTAGAAGATAGCTTAGTAACCAGAGGATGTGAGTACCTTTTACCTTACCTCCCCGGCAACGGCGCCAGAAAATAGCTTGATGTCTACGCACTTCTATTCTTGTAGACAGTTGTTGGGCCTCCAAGTATAGAGTTTTATAGAACAACAGCAAGTTTCCCTTAAGTGGATTACCCAAGGTTTATCGAACTCGGGAAGGAAGTGGTCAAAGGTATCACTCTAAAGCAACCCTGCAATCAAGATACAATAAGTCTCTTTTGTCCCCAACACACCCAATACACTTGTCAGGTGTATAGGTGCACTAGTTCGGCGAAGAGATAGTGAAATACAAGTGGTATGGATATAAGATAATGGTGCCAGAAAAGAGCTTAACGGGAGGAAAAGACTAAAGGCAAAAAGATGGAAGCAAGCAAACATGTAACAGATCTAGTTGCAAACGGTGTTTCAATGTTTAGAAACAAGGCCTAGGGATCATACTTTCGCTAGTGAATACTCTCATATAAATATCTTCTCTTCATGATACTACTCTGAACTACTCTCCGGTTGAACACTCTAATCCATGGTAGGGCTATAACAGCACTCCTCAAAGTCCGCCTTTCCCATCTAGATAACCCCACACTATCACCTTGAGCGCTAGATGGTTCTAACAAACACCACAATTTCATAGAGACATCCAACTCCAAATATAACCCATAATAAGTATTTGTAATCTCTAGCCTAAGTGCCACCATGGTGTGCACGTTGTCACTTTCACACACATGGGGAGAGCCAGAGATCTATTAAAGCACTTGAGTAGCAAAGTAGATCTACTTGATTACAAAGCTCATGATCACAATATGATCATGCATAGAGAGAGAGATGAACACATAGCTACCGGTAGAACCCTTAGCCTTGAGGAAGAACTACTCCCTCTTCATCATGGGAATCAGCAACGACGATGGATATGGTGGTCAAGATCGATGGAGATGGCTACGGGGGCACTTCCCCGTCCCGGCAGGATGCCGGAACAGAGACTTTCTGTCCCCCGAATCTCCCCCTCAGTGGCGGTGGCACTGCGGAACTTTTCGTGGATTTCTGATCTGGTGCTTAGGGTTTCTGTATCGGAGGCAATATATAGGTGAAAGGGGAGGCCGAGGGGGTGCCCTATGCGGCCGCACCACCCCCTGGCGTGGGCCAGGCCTGGCCGCGTGGCTAGGTGGTGTGGCCGGCCCCTGGCCCCTCTCTGTCTCGTATTCTGGCTTCGTGTCCCCCTCGGTGAAATATTGACTTTGGCTTTTGTCCCATCCAATTCTGAGAATATTCATTTTCTGACTTTCCTAGAACCAAAAACAGCTGAAAACAGGCAGCTGGCACTGTGGCATCTTGTTAATAGGTTAGTTTAATAAAGTATATAAAAATACTCCAAAGTGTGGACAAAACATAAGAAAGTAGATATAAAACAAGCATGGAACATCAAAAATTATAGATACGTTAGCAATGTATCAGCGTGTCGCACCAGGAATGCCTCTCACAAAGTGTGGTACTTCCTGAGTACGCTAATGGCTAGCCCATGCCGCACATGTGGTCCACTATCTAGCGACACAGGGTATGACAGTGCGCGTGACAACCATTCACGGTTGGCAATCTTTTACCCTGGCCCACAGCATGACCCGCCTCTTGGGATAGCAGAGCTCCGTTGCAACATCGCCGCGTGTCCTTTTCAGCGTCCATCCTTTTTAGAACCCTAGGTCTAGGATATTATATAACCTTCGAATTGCCATAATTCGAAGCCACCAGGCAAGTTCATACTTGCATATATCTTGTGATATGGGACTTGCATACCTTTCCAATATCAACCTCACATGTATTTTGAATATTTTCCAAAAATACTTTCAAAAGTATCATTTATCTATTGCAGCTAAAAGCAAAAAATATTTTATAATAAATATGAAATATTGGATTACCGGCTTAGGGTAGTTGGATAAAATCCAAAATGGTGGACAATGAAATCATGGATGTTTTGCATGATTCCATTGTATGGGAAAGATACTATAGAATTAATAACCAATATAGTCAGTAATTCTTGCAACGTAAAAAACACGCTGACCATAAGTTCTGTTGTGGGACGGGAAAGTCAGTTGTACCTTTTTCCTTTCGCATGTCCTCGTATCATAAGTCAGACTGTGATCCAAAGGGAAGATCCGCGGATGGGAGTTTGTAACATCCCCATTCTATGTTGTGGAATAATGACTTAGGATATTTGAAGGGATGGTAATTGAGCATAGGTCTCTTGACGGAAAATCCTCATAAAGGGTGGACTGCGAGGTCATGACAAAGGACAGTGATAGGCTTGGATCTTTAACTGAGCCTCAAACCAAGAAAGTTTGAAAGAGAAGGCATACCCTATTACACACTCGGGATTAAGATCATTTGTGAGAAAAGTAGTGCCCCTCTTAAGAGTGTATAAAATGTGACATGTTACTCCCTGTCCTTGTAAAGGATTACGAATGCAGTGGAAAATGGACTCCATGAAGTCCTATACAACCCATGAAAACCGACGAACATAGACTTCCAAATCTAAAACTTACCTTTTCTAAAATCGATTTTGAAAACAACTCATAAACATAGGATTTGTATCCACGACTATAGCTAGTACATCTAACAACCACCTTAGAACTTGCTGAGTACGCTCGTACTTAACCATACCTTATTAAAACCCTTTCTTAGGTACATCAAAGTCAGAAGACTCATCCACTTGAGAAGAATCTACAGAGGGAGAGGTTTACCTCGAGGAACCTGATCTCTCAGGAGGCATTTAAGGGGTAGATTATGGATAGAATTTAGAATAGGGGAAGTTTGTAGCACCCCGGGAATTCCCCAAATAGAAAATTGCTTGTTGTTTTATTTTCTGCATCACCATAACATCATAAAGCATCATCATGATCATCATGCCGCATTGCATGGATCATCTTCTATTGCATTGTCTTGTTTGCATTATTTTTGTACTTTTCTCATGTGTTTGTTGTTGCTTGATATCACCCTTCTTACTCTCTACTTTTACCTCTATCTATTTTGGTTTCTACAAAGTGGGTTCTTGCTTGTTAAAGGGACCATTATTTTCAAAACGGTTTTGTTCTATTTTTTTGAACCTCAATCCATCACTCTCGTATTATGCCCAAATTGAGTTATACGAGGGCATCACTCTTCCTCCACTTCTATTCCCCTCATTCCTATCTTTGGTGTTCTAAAATTCTCTGCTCAAAATTATCTTCATGGTTCAAAAGGTTTTGAAATCAAATGCTTGCTTGAATTTGAAACAAACAAAACAAAACAATAAAAAAAGAGGGACAAAGAGCAACCTGGCGCAGCCCAGCAGCTAGCCGCAGTAAACCTTTCCTCCCACCTAGGCCAACCCAAAGATTCACTGCCCGGCCCGTACCGCTTTGGAGGGAGAAAATCCCTCCGTCCTGTTCATCTTCTTTCCGTCTGCCATTCCCCTCTCTGCAGCGCTGACGGAGGGAGCAGGTAGCCGTTGTTGACGCCGTCATCCGTGCCACCGCCCGACCTAGCCAGCTACCGCCACTCCTTTTCAATCCCCGCCCCCGTGCCTCCTACCTAGCCTTCCTCCTGTTCCTTCTTCCTTCCGCCGCCGCCTCTGCTGTCCTACCTCTATCTTCTCCTCTCGCACACGAGCTACGTGCTGTCGTCTTACTTGACTTCCACTCCGACCATATGCTGCACTCTAGGCTCCTACCAGCGCGCGCCTCCCTCGTGTCTACATGCACGTGCTCATGCGCTCCCGTGATCTGTAGCTCGCCGCTAGGGAGATGTCACCACGACATCGCCGCCCTGTCCGTCCAAGGTTGTCAGCGTCCAGTGCAAGTCGCCGCTGTGACTTCCTCCCCGTCTTTAGCAAGCACGGCTACAACCGAAGACCAGGGTGATCTTGCCTTCCTCCCATTCTTGTTCCATGTCATGGTGCGCAATATAGAGCCACCATGAATCCATGATTCGCGAACCGCCGCTGTCTCGCTGTGCATTGCTCTTGCTCGTCGCCGACACACCCCACCTCTCTAGCCTAGCTCTCTTCATCGGAACGCGCACACTTAAGCGCCATCAGCAGCCTTGCCGTGCCGCACGCACCCGCGACGTGCCCGCTCGCCGCGTCCTCTGGCAGCCGGGAACAAACCTCCGCAGCGCCTCTGAACTCGCCGTTTTCCCTACGACCTAGACAACCTACGGCGGGACTCCTTCCATGGATCTCTTCTCAGCACAACCGGCGACTAGCAGGAGGAAACAGCGAACGGAACGGTGACCCCAATCTCTCAGAATCTTCCGGCAAAAACTAGCATTTCTTCTGTATTTCTCGCTCACGAAACTGTCATCTTAGTCAGTAACGTCGACCTATGTTCATCCCCTTTTTCCTGGAACTGCAGCCCACCCCCGGCGCCGATATTCTTGGTGATCTCTTACCCGATGTTTTAGCATCACGTACCTTCAAACGGAACCCCAATACATGGACTTTAGCACTTGGAATCATCCCCGATATATCCGACCATATCTCTAGAAATCTGCCTGCAGTTGCGAAAGTGTAGTCCTGTGAGTTTTGCCTCTGTTCATCGCAAACTCGCATCGCACCTAGTCCACCTCGAGCAGGACTCTTAGCATACACCTCTCCTCCTATGTCCCTTATACACGTTTCATCAAACGGTTTCCCAAACGGGGAAAAGATGGGCTCATAATCATCCTGAGAAAATCACCTCAGCTAGCAGTTCACGCGCATGCAAGGTTTTCAGTTCGTCGGTCATAACCCGACCAGTCGGAACCTTTTCTAGAAAATCCCCTAGCTTTTCTTTTCCCTGAACCCATAGACCCCCACCCCGGTGCCAGTTGGGCTGGCCCAGTCTTTTTCTCCCGCACCCGCTCGGCAGCTAACCAAACTGTGACCCTTTTTCCCCCGGTGGCCCACTCTCTTTATTTTTTTCCTTTATCTTCTCTTTTCCTATTTTTTCTAAATAATTCAAATTCAAACATAAATTCACAATTCCAAATCTGTGTTGAATTTGCAAAAACTTTCAAAATGAAAAGTCAATGTTTTTCAATTGTGGATCCAGACCCACTTTCAGAAATTTACTACAATGCCCTAACTATTACAACTAATGACATTTTTGCTCTTTTCTATTTAAAATGCTTTTAATAATAAATTTGTATTCATATTTCCAAATACTGCAAATGACATATGTTTTAAAATAAGAAAAACGCAAGGATCATGTTTATGACATCCAAAATAATTTCTAAGATAATAAAATTTCAAAATTGTTTAAATGCTATTAAATGTCATTTTCTTAAAAATGCATATCTTTAATTCCCTAAATCGATCAACGTGACGAGCACTTTCCATCAATGCATTCCATACATGCGTTTGCTTCCTGTTTCGTGCATTTATAATATGTCGCTGTAAGGAAATTATTAACAAAATAGATAAATAAAATGAGAATTAATTCCTTATTGTAATAATGCCTCACTAATGTTGTATCATCAATATGCTATACTAATGACATCTTTTAAACGTGGTTTGCATCATTAACTTGCCATGTCATGCATCATATCATGATCATACTGGATCTTCCTTATTAGTTGTAATTGTTGCATTGCTTGTTCTTTTAGTGTTTTGCTTCTTTTTAGATAGGATGACAAGATGTTGTGAGTTTCGATAAGTTCTTCAGATATATCTTCGGCAATGTTTTCCAAGCGAGCATCCTCCCTCTTCTACCTATTTTCTCTTTATGGTTTACTTCTCTCTATTGCTATCCGTGTTGCGATGCTTTAGTTTCGGTACCATTTATACTCCTTGCAACCTATATTGCATTGGTCACTTTCTATTGCCCGTTATTTTTGGTAGATAGTTGGCCTTGCGAGTCGTAGCTGCTTGCTCAGGTGTTGGTTCGAGTTGTCGAGTTCCACAGTTATTGGGAGGTTGTCACTATTGGAAATATGCCCTAGAGACAAATAGTAGTAAGGACTATTATCGTATTTAATATAGTTTATGATTAAGTTTTATATCATGTTATAACCGTATTGAGTGGAAACATCAATACACGTGTGATATATAAACAACCAGAGGTTCCCAGTGAAACTCTAATCACCGGTTCATTGGTCAACAGATGATCATGTTTCCTGATCATGTGGCATTTATGCCAGTTGAAAATGGAGTCAACTCATTATGAGAATGAGATGATGAACCTATACCCAACCTAAACATCGTGACCCGATCATGTCACGAAGTTCAAGTTACGATGATTAGAAATAGATCCTCGTAGACTATTCCTTAGACCGTGAGGCTATATCAATCATTGTCTCCCGAGAGTGCTTTGATAGCATCAAGCGCCACTTGGTAATACAGTGGTTATAAAGGTGTGTTCAGGTACTCGGAGGAAACCGTTGAGGCAATATATGTCAAGAGCGGGATTTGTCCGTCCATGTGACGGGAAGATACTCAAGGGCCCACTCGGAGAGGTTATATCCAATAGTTGCACAGCGTGTGATTTGATCATGGGGATATCACTTGTCAGAACGAGTCAAGTAGCATTGTTCAGTAACGAGACTGAACACGACATGGTGACGTCATTGATCAGATCTCGGGTAATGCAAGTATCGAGTGACAAAGGGAATAAGACACGGCTGTCCTGGTTCAAACGACGAAAGATCTTCGTGGAACGCACAGGGGTCACATGGCCATCCAGGTCCCTCTGTCGATCATTGGTGCGGGAGTGTCCCGACCATGTCTGGAGTGTTCCCGAACCGTGGGGTATCACGCTTAAGGGCTTGATGATGCTTAGAGAGTGTTTATAGGATCGGAAGAATCGCCGAAGATTTATAGGGAGAAAACCGGAAGGGTTTCGGTAAGTCCGGAGAATGTCCGGAGTGGAGGTGGAAGGTGTTCCATGGCCACGAAGATTGAATAATTTGTAAATGAATGTTAAATGTTGATTTAATCATTTATTCATAATTATTTAATAAAGAGAAAATCAATTAAAAGGGTCAAAGGCTTAATGGGCCAATTTCCGGAGGGAGAGGGCCCATTAGGGGAAAGGAGAGAGGGAGAAGGGGCAAGGGGGCTGGACGGCTGGGCCTAGCCCCCCGCACGGGGCCCACTAGGGTGGCCGGCGGCCACCCCTCCCCCTCCTCTCCTTTAGTCCCACCCCGGGACTTTGAGGGAGGTAGTACCTCCCCTCCCCCTATATATAGTGGGGGTATTTGGCCAAATTAAACACACGAATAATCAATAAAGGTCTTCTCACTTTTGGGAGGACCTCTAATTGATATTTTCTCTCTCCCCCTCTTTCTCTCGTGATCGTGGTCCCAAGTCTGGACTGCGTGAACGGGAGACATCTTCACCGCGGAGCGCCGTCGCGCTGTGGGATTCAGATCCGGGAGCTCTATTTCCGCAACTGCTGCTGGATCGGGGAAGTGAGAGTCATCGTCAAGCACCGGACGTGTGTAACTCTCCGCGAGGTGTCGCACTTGAGGCACTCAAGTCGTTGGAGCCAGAGGAGCGCAAGGACTTCATCACGACCTTGAGGTCGGCTTCGGCTCGTCTACATCAACCACGATCTCCTGAGCGTTGACAATGCTTTTCGGTCTTCAAGGGTAAGTTCACGAAAAGCCCCTCCCGTTATTGTATTACTAATAGATAGGTCCTGGCAGCTTCAGGGGTTCAGGGGCGTAGTGTAAATTTTATTGTTTTCATACGCGGAACCCCTACAGTGGTATCAGAGCTATATCTATGCGTAGTAATGCTAGTACGGGTAGAACACACGAGATGTAGCGTGTGGGCATTGATCTTTTAGTTGTTACCCTCCCACGTGTACTTGTGTATACCGCAGTAATGCTTGATGAAGCGGCCCCCAACTGACTTTACGTGTTCATTCGCGAGACTGGTCCACGCTTGACATACGGCTTGTACCGTATAAAGTGGCTTAGGGGGGTGTCTGTCTCTCTCGCATTAGTTGGTATACCATTTGCAACGGAGGGCCCTGAAAGGAGTGTAGTAGAGACAACTAATCGATCAACGTTGTGCTGAAAGTTTGTAGGTAAGAACGGTTCTTGTGTGAAAGCCCATTCAGCCACGTAAAACGTGCAAAGATAAAGTAGAGGCGTCTAACTTTGTTTTGCAGGGGGGCGTTGCTTTGTGATATGGTTGTGGCAAAGGTAAAGTGATTACCTTTTGTTACGTAGTAGTAGATAGTCACGGAGGTGACGGACTACCACGCCGGAATGACACCGGTACCCTAGTGTCTACGGCGCCGGAACCCTGGCGCCGGAATCCGGTGACGACGGATGGAGATCACGACGTGAAGGACCATATCACATAGCATTTACATTCAATGTTATTGTTTGTATATCTTATTGTGTGCTAGTATTATATACTCGACGGTAGCCTAATAAGATGATCCCTGTTAAACTTACCAACGATTGTGTTCCCCCTTAGTGTGCACCACCAAGAAAGTTCTTCGGTATGAGGCGATCCAGGGTACAGGCCTGGGTGTCAGACATATCTACGTTCGCATACAGTGGGTGTAAGCCATGTTGCACAACGAATACACTAAGGTTGAGTTGGCGAGCCTAGCATGTGCAGACATGGTCTCGGAACACGGATGGTCGAAAGATCGAGCACTAGTCGCATGAATGATGTGACCGACGTTTAGCGTCCACCCTTGAACCCACATTGATGGCCGTGATGATCAGGGGAGATGTGGCTGATAGGGGTCGTGTTATCACTAGGAACCCTTATGGGGATAGGTGTTTCTGAGTGGAGTTATTATTAACTCATTTAATTATAAACTTAGTCTAAATTCCTTTTGTAATTATAAATGTAGATGGCTCACCGTGAAGCTTACTTTGTCATTGAGGATTGGGTAAAGGGTGAGAAACTTAGACTTGATGGATCCAACTTCCCTAGTTGGCTTGTGCGCCTGAATGATCTCCTTACTAGGAATCATGTGGTAGACTACATACGCCGCACGATGGATTTGACTGAGCCAGACTACTATGAGACCCCACAAGAGCTAGCAGACCGCTACTATCGTCAAGAGATGTCCACCTACATTCAGATAATAATGCGTTACGGGATGGTGGATGAACTACATCCGCTCATGGGTGATCTTGATCCATATTCAATGGTGGATCAGCTGAGAGCAGAGTTCATAGGCCATGTACGCATGTAGAAGCACGAGATGCTTGGAGAGTTTCTTTCCATACAGATGGAGGAGCATACATGTCTGAAGGGTCACTTGGAGCGCATGCTTGATGCACACATGAGACTGGTTCACTTCATGGATTACTGGATGGCTGATCCATTTGTGATAGACGTACTACTTCGATCGTTGCCTCCCAGCTAAGAAGGACATGTCCGAAGTAGCATCATGAGTGGTGATACGGAAACATTGGATTTCCATGAGTTCATATTACATTTCAGGAACATAAAGGTTGAACCAATCACCGGAGAGGTCATCGATGACAAAGGTATATATTTGATATACAGTTTTATAAATGTTATAATCTTGCAAACACATTTGCACTGTTAAGTATATCTGATACTTGTTCTGTTTTGCTGAAAACAGGTCCTTCTGCATGAGAGGTGCTTGCTAGAGAGGAGGTGACGTTACGTGTTAATGGCAAGCATGATGATGATGGCCGACGACACTCTCCCTCGACATTTATCACTTAGTTTATGTTTTAGGATAATTATTGTAATCAAGAGATTGTGAACTTCTTTAGTGTGTCTCACACTTCGTGAGACGGTTATTCATATGAGTTTGTAACAAACAGTTGTTCTACTTTTATGAATAATTTCTATTCATGTTCATATCTTGTTTGATTATGTGTGAATTATCCTTGTTGTTTGAAACTAATTGATAATGCATGAACATTTGTAAAATATTGAAATGCCTTAAAATACCCAACTTAAATGATATGTTCATTAATGAATGAAACCCATTGTTTAAATTCAAAGTTATGTGATAATATGTGAAAGGCATTCGATTTCTTATCACATATAAATCATGCCTAAGTTCGGCAAAATAACTTGAACACCGTGTATTACTTGAATACAAAGTGTTTAATGAATTGTTAAAAAGTAAATACATATTCGATGTATTGTGTTTAACGAAAATGGTAATTATCATTATATGATTGTTTAAATGTGTAAAGAAGTTTACCAAAGGAAACATGAATATGAAACTATTTGATTTGATCAAAGAGTTTCATCAGCAAAGGGTATAAATATAAAATAGAATCTAATTACTATGATTTGATCAATGGTAATGAAGTTCAAATTTATAAGAATGGCATAAAAGTAATTGTGAAAAGCAAAGCGTTTTGAAAAATGTAAAGCATCACAATGTGATATTAGATATCAAAGTGGGTGAATAGAAGGCACCAAATAAATCGTTGTAGTGTAGATGTAGAGACCATTAGTTAAGAAATAGTTAGCACTCAATTAGAATGTAGTTAACCATTTGAATTCGTGAAAGTTTTGGGGTTATTCGATATAACCAAAACAATAGCGAATAAGTCCTTGTAGAGTATTCATTGGAAACTTTGAATACAAAATCCATAACTGAAACCAAAAGAGAAGCAACACTTGTATTGCTTGGATTTTGGTGCATTCTTGAGAAAGGACACTTTTTAGTGATATTTCTTGATTATGGAGCAAATGGAAGATAGTGTAAAACATGATGAGGATTCAAAACCCTGCATCAGAGTGTTGAGCAGTGCAATGGAAAACGTTCCTGAACGATTCTCTTCACAGAAGGAAAGAATCAATGATATTGATCATTGTATTTTCCCCACTAGTGTTTTCACTACATGAGGCAGGATTCAAAATGAAATCCATATCTAGTATGGAAACATTTGTAAATCATTTGTCATGATTCTTGAAATATAACATACCTACGAACTACTAAGGAAATAATGGTAAACTAGAATTATGAGAAATCCTAGAAGCAAAATTCCCTTGAGATTAGAAAGCAATTAGTTGCTGAATCTCACAAGTAAAAGGGGTTACTTGAATTTTCCCAAATGACTGCGAAGCCATAGTGGAAAAAGGGGTGAATGACAAAAGCACAAATTTGTCAAGTATTGGACGGATTCAGATGAATTTGATTCAAGTGTGCTGAATGTCTAGAGGATTTAAAACTAGTAATAGTACTAGTATCTCATAGTAAAACTCCAAGTTTGATATTTGATCAAAGGATTTTGAAGTTATTCAAAATAGTGAGTGGATATGCAATTTGCATGAAATTGAGTGGGAGCTATGAAAGTCTTCCTAAAACAATATGTGATTGACATATTTTTGAGTGGGAGCTTATAGGAGTAATTCTTAATTGTGTTAAGAATGAAAGTGCAAATACTTATAAATAATGATTTATAAGATGTAGAAGTTGATAATAAGAGTATTATGATATTATGTAGTATTCCTTAAGGGATTCTGAAAAGGGTTTCAGAATAGAAGTTAATTAAGGAGCGATCCTTAATAACTCAAATTAGGAATAGTATTAAGTTTAACATCAATGGTTGAAAGAAATAAAAGGATGATCATCATCCACTATGTTGAGACATAGGTTCTATCTTAGAAAACCATGATGATAGCTTAACATAATATATGGTCCAAGAATGAACGTTTGAAAGTGATTAAGTTCGAATCACAGAATGTTGAGCTAAGTTTGTACGCAGTATCTAATAGAGAACTGTAGACATGTTTGCCAAATCTATAAAGGATGAAATATCTTAAAGCATAAAGAGTTATGTTATAAGGGAATATGTTGGAAACTCCTGTAAATACTGATTAAAGTCAAGTAGGAAGCGAGGTGAACAAAACATCGAAAGTTGCACAGAGTGCACTAGTGTTTCGATGAATACATTTATAACCATAGATAAGGGTACCATATAAAGTGTTGTATAATGTTATGGTGGGGCTAGTTCGCTTTTAATGTAGAATAATGTGTCCTAGGGCATAGTGCCCATGATAAAGCCCTCGAGGTTGATCTAACGTCACTGTAGGCTCCTGGAATCAGGCCTCGTTCTGCTGCCATAGCGACGATGCATACACACAGATGCTATCATGTGATGATAAAGTATTAATGTCAATCAAGGTGACATTAGTAAGTTGCAAAGGATTTGGAACTGTAAAGTACAGACCCAAGACTCAACCTCTTCCATGAGCAAGCATGTTCAGGGTACCGGATATATGGTGCCAATGATTGAGACAAATGCAACTAGTGTATTTGTACTCTAGTGCAAGTGGGAGACTGTTGGAAATATGCCCTAGAGACAAATAGTAGTAAAGACTATTATCGTATTTCATATAGTTTATGATTAAGTTTTATATCATGCTATAACTGTATTGAGTGGAAACATCAATAAACGTGTGATATATAAACAACCAGGGGTTCCCAGTGAAACTCTAGTCACTGGTTCATTGGTCAACAGATGATCATGTTTCCTGATCATGTGGCATTTATGCCAGTTGGAAATGGAGTCGACTCATTATGAGAATGAGATGATGAACCTATACCCAACCTAAACATCGTGACCAGATCATGTCACGAAGTTCAAGTTATGATGATTACAAATGGATCCTCGTGACTATTCCTTAGACCGTGAGGCTATATCAATCACTGTCTCCCGAGAGTGCTTTGATAGCATCAAGTGCCACTTGGTAATACAGTGGTTATAAAGGTGTGTTCAGGTACTCGGAGGAAACCATTGAGGAAATATATGTCAAGAGCGGGATTTGTCCGTCCATGTGACGAGAAGATACTCAAGGGCCCACTCGGAGAGGTTATATCCAATAGCTGCATAGCGTGTGATTTGATCACGGGGATATCACTTGTCGAAACAAGTCAAGTAGCATTGTTCAGTAACGAGAGTGAACACGACATGGTGATTTCATTGATCAGATCTCGGGCAATGCAAGTATCGAGTGACAAAGGGAATAAGACACGACTGTCCCGGTTCAAACGATGAAAGATCTTCGTGGAACGCACATGGGTCACATGGCCATCCAGGTCCCTCTATCGATCATTGGTGCGGGAGTGTCCCGACCATGTCTGGAGTGTTCCCGAACCGTGGGGTATCACTCTTGAGGGCTTGATGATGCTTAGAGAGTGTTTATAGGATCGGAAGAATCACCGAAGATTTATAGGGAGAAAACCGGAAGGGTTTCAGTAAGTCCGGAGGATGTCCGGAGTGGAGGTGGAAGGTGTTCCATGACCACGAAGATTGAATAATATGTGAATGAATGTTAAATGTTGATTTAATCATTTATTCATAATTATTTAATAAAGAGAAAATCAATTAAAATGGTCAAAGGCTTAATGGGCCAATTTCCGGAGGGAGAGGGCCCATTAGGGGAAAGGAGAGAGGGAGAAGGGGCAAGGGGCTGGCCGGCTGGGCCTAGCCACCCTCCCTCCTCCTCTCCTTTAGTCCCACCCCGGGACTTTGAGGGAGGTAGTACCTCCCCTCCTCCTATATATAGTGGGGGTATTTGGCCAAATTAAACACATGAATAATCAATAAAGGTCTTCTCACTTTTGGGAGGACCTCTAATTGTTATTTTCTCTCTCTCCCTCTTTCTCTCGTGACCGTGGTCCCAAGTCTGGACTGCGCGAATAGGAGACATCTTCACCGTGGAGCGCCGTCGCGCCGCGGGATTCGGATCCGGGAGCTCTACTTCCGCAATTGCTGCTGGATCGGGGAAGCGGGAGTCATCGTCAGGCACCGGACATGTGTAACTCCCCGCAAGGTGTCGCACTTGAGGCACTCAAGTCGTTGGAGCCAGAGGAGCGCAAGGACTTCATCACGACCTTGAGGTCGGCTTCGGCTCGTCTACATCAACCACGCTCTCCTGAGCGTTGACAACGCTTTTTGGTCTTCAAGGGTAAGTTCATGAAAAGCCCCTCCCGTTACTGTATTACTAATAGATAGGTCCTGATAGCTTCAGGGGTTCAGGGGCTTAGTGTAAATTTTATTGTTTTCATACGCGAAACCCCTACAGTCACATGCTCAATGGCGGAGATAATCATGGTTCTAATTACAACTTGATAATTAAAATATTGGGAATGGATATAACTAATCAAGCGGCACCGGTGGGCAATAGTTCAGATTTGGGTTTTATCCCATCCACTTGTGTCCACCTAGGACCCAAGTACTCGATGCCTGTTTCTTGACTATCGCACTATACACATGTGGGCTCATGGATCCCCTTGGTATGCTCATGATTCAAATCTTATTTCTTGGGGGCACAATTAGTTTGGGGTTTTACTACTATCATATACTTATGCCATACTTTACTACTTTATTTACTACTGTTTCTTGAGGAACGGTTTACTACTGTACTGTTTTGGAAAGCGGAATGTTTCCCCGGTATTGACAAGTCTAGTCACACTTTTGGGTTCCCAGTCGTTTATAACTATTGACGCAAACTCTGGGTTCGTATCGAAGCCCGACCGACTCCGTTGCGGGTAGCTTAGTAGGGTGGCCCCCTGAAATTATTTTTGAATCTTGTAAATGCTTTGTCCTGATGCCTATTTGCTTTCAATTGGTTTTTCCTGAGGTTGATCATGCGTGTGTTGCTATTTTGCACCCCTGCAGGGTAAATGTTTCAAAAATTTGTGTCCACGTTATGGACTACTTGGAGCACAGTGTCTCGACCATAGACAACTCAAACTAATGTAGTGTTGTAAATTTGACTTTGGCATGACTAGTAATTAGCTTCACTACAATGGAATGGTTAATTAACAGTGTAACAACTGGTGGTATTGGGATGTCATATGCTAAATATCTGACTAGTAAGTATTACAACTTATAATGGAATGACTAATACAGCTGCCAATTGTGTGAGTTCCTCGGAAGGACTTCCTAGTTTGGTCTCGAGGGGGATACTCCGGGATGGGTTATGTTTGATGTTAGTATCAGAATGGTTCCGAATAGGTCTCTCTTATCCCTCTCTAATAGCCGACAGTCGTATCAAGCCTCTGTAGGTTGTTTAGTGCATTCTTTGTTGCCACTTTAGCCCACCATACCCATGTAGGCGAGAGCCACCGAATTCTAAGACTCGCCGTGTAATGGCATCAGTACTGACTGCTCCCTTTACCCTTTGCTCTTTGTCGACATCCCTTTTGATTTGATAGGTATGAGTTCGATGACGTTAGCAATGTTACCCTTCCGGCTTGGCCTAGGCAGTGTTATGGATGTCATTGATTATTCTTCGGGACTCTTAGTCCCATTTGCATCTTGTCCATACTCGGTTGTTTTATAGTTTTCAATATGGTTTAGATCTTTGTAATGTATATATGTATTCTTGACTCGCTAGGTTGTTGTTGTATATGTATATATATATATATTCATATGGGTTCTATCGTGGACTATTGCCTAATGGTATTACTCCGTTTTTCACCCACACGCAAGTGTTTGGTGGGTATCATCGAATCGTTTCTATGCAGGTTTGGCGGGAATCGCTTGAATCTGCATAGAGCCAATTCGAGGGTATTACAAAGTCGTACAACTAGAGGAATAGATATTACACGCATAGAATAGTCGGGCTAAGCAATTTAGATCCGTACCCAATAAAGTTGTAAAGCTCCAACAATACTTATCTTAGAAGTACCGTTGTTCCTCAAGTTAGTGTTTTTAAATTTATTTGCATTTGTGAATCCTCAATGGATCGAGAAGGATCTCGAAACTTGTATTTCTCTTGTATTGTGATAAGGATAAGTAAATAGTTGGACCAATAACGGTTGTTGTACCACTCTAAGGAATCTAATATTTGCGAAAGAGAACTTTCATGAGGGTTATGCAAGCAACTTGTACACTACAACATATAGTGGTGTACGTGGGTCACCTCACCTATCTACTCTCGAATCTAGCGAATGTGTTCTTTCGAGAAATTTGTGCCGATCGCCAGGTTTAGGGAACGCCGCTAAGGACCTCGAAGATCTCAACATGACCAAGGAAATTACAAGAAGGGGAGGATCGACCTTCAAGCTAATACGAAGTACCTAATGTTATGAACACATTCACTCAATTGATTATCTCTAATTGATTTCACTTGATGTTTACAACAACTGAGAAATTCGTTGGAGATAGGAAAAATTGTAGTTGTCGTTGTTAGAAGGAAGCAAGATGAGAGGACTTAGATTTGTGTGTTTAGCTGTTTACAAATAGACCCTAGCTCCCTTGATAACCCGCCGCCGCCGGAGATTGATGCCACAATAGAGAAACTCACATCGAAGGAAGGTTATACACCGGAGGTGCCGCCGCACGACACGGCTATGCCCAAGACGAAGAAGTGCGGCTTCACGGGCGGTGGTGCTACCTGCGGCAGGTGCTACCAGCGGTAGGCGGTGATGCTATTTGCGGCAGGCGGTGATGCTACAAGCGAAAGTGCTACTAGCGTGGCCAGAGGTGCTACAAAAGGCGGACATGTGTGCTGCAAACTGTGGCCATTGGTGCTGGTAGGCTAGGGTTCTTTGAGTGGCGACTGTGGTGCGGCAAGCCATGGCCGATGTTGCTGCGAGCAAAAATTTGTGCTAAAATAGTTATTTGTTTTTGGATCATGTGAAAAACATATTCTAAAACCATTATGCGCGGTTTTTCTACATCAATATAAATGTTTGCTATGTGGTCTTCGGCGAAGTCGATTTTGCTATAATAACATAATTTTTTGATTACGAGGTCTCTGACAATGTTTCTAGTGTGGTCTCCGGCGAGGTAGATCTTGCTACAAATAACCGAGATTTTTGTTACGAGATCTATGGTAAGGTTTCAGGTGAAGTTAATACTTCTCTTTTGTTTTGTGAGTGGACTTTTTTTTGCTACATAGCGGATTTATCCAAAACTGGACGTGTTAGCCTGGGGAAAATCCTCCAGGATGTCCCCGTAGAAAATGATTCAATTTTTTAGGAAATGGTTAGGGTTTTGTACATAGTAGAAAATGGAATTTCGTAGTGGCATTGTATACAAAGTCGAAGGAGTATTGGAGACGGTTCCTTTGGTAGCTTAAAAATAAACTACCTGCTCCCTAGCTAATTTTTTAAATAATATATTTTTTAATCAATTCCATGAATAATACGCGATTTGGGGTATTAACGAAACTAGCGCGGTGTTGTCTTTTGAAGAACCGACTGGCCCCGGGCAGCTTTTGGAAAACCGACCAGCCTGTCGGACACTGTCAGGCAGTTGGTCGCGTTTTGAAAAACCGACGAGCCTGGGTTGGCTATTGAAAAACCGACGGGCCTGGGTCGGCTATTGAAAAACCGACGAGCCATGTCAGTTTTTGAAACGCCGATGATGACCGCCCTATTGCACCGATGGCTGCATGGATCATGCAGTGTGTTAGGCTAATCCGATTCCCGTCGTTTAGCGTTTATCTCCCGCTAGTAGAATCCCGTCACTATTTCGCGCCGTTATATTTCTCGCCAGTATTTTTCCCGCCACTCTTTCACGCCGTTTATCTCCCGTCAGTTCTTCCCGCCATTTTCTCCCGCCAATTCCTCATAGTTGCCCCTATAAATCCTGGAACCGAGATGGTATCTCTTCACCCTGTTCTTCCTCTTTTTCTCACATTTCCTTCTCCTCTCCGTCATGAGTGTGCCATGTTTGGACCCAGAGTATAGGCCTAGGAAGATGAAAGATGCCAGGTTGCCACAAGGGGTGACACACGAGTGCTGTTGGTGCGGCCATCTCGTGAAGGTCAAGGAGTCGATCGATTTCTCCACCTGCATGGGCATGACTTTTTCATGTGTCCCAACTATGACGCAAGCCCGCCCCGGCAAGCAAGTTCGTCGTACGAGAGGCCTCCGGTATGTTCCTAGAGCATGGTTAATATGAACCATTCATGTTATCATGTGTTCTTTTATTCATTTCATTGATTTGCTTGTAGTCTCCTCCTCCACTTTGCAAGTGGTACCATTGGATTGACACGGAGCAGCCAGCTTAGGCTGCGAAAGAGTGTCATGATAGGAACCGAGCTGCGTGGGCTGCCTTTCACGAAGAGGAACGCGATGAAAGGATGGCCGGAGAGGAGAAGAAGGAATGGGAGAGAAAAATGAAAGAATTCAGAGCGGAACAAGCTCGAAACCGCGAGCTGAACAGGAAGAGAAGGGAGAAAGAGGAGCGACAGGAACATGTGCGTAAAGGATGCCTATGAGGCGGAAAGGAAGAGATTAAGGGAAAGGACTGCCGATGCGCGAGCTACAGAGGAACGTGGAGACAAGACCGAAAAGTACCCGCGCTAGACTCAGGGCATGTAGATGTATGTATCAGTACCGATGTATCTTCACTTTAGTTGTAGTGTTCCGATATACCTTAATTTAAGTTGTAGTGTCTTGATGTATGTTCATTTCAGTTATAGTGTTGTGATGTATCTTAAGCGCGACAATGCATCTTAGTTCTTCCTGCCAGAATGCTTCCCACCAGAATGTTTCCCGCCATTTTGTGTTCGTTTACCCTATAAAAACCCCTCCTCTTGAAGTTGTGTAAGCAAAGCCATCACGTTTTTAGCCAGTATGTTTCCCGGTTTTCTCTACGACCACAGTTTCGAGATACATATGTCCGTCGACCTTTTTCATTTGGCCAGGAACTTTAGGATAGACAATAATCCAGCCCCATTGGAGGAACTCATTGCTAGTGATTGTCTCCTCACTGAGCTGGGTGAGTGATTACGTAGAGAAGGGTGGCCGAAGAGGACACCAGAGGAGATACGGCAAAAGCTTCTTCGGATCAATGTTAGGTGGGGCAAGATCAGATTCTTCAATGAAGAGGCAAGGCAAAGGGAAGCCAAGAACCCTTGGCTCTGGATAGAAGAGAGTGAAGACTCCAACAATCTCTTCATGCCGCTGGTCGGTGGTATCGGGGATAGAGCAGAGCATGACAAGGCGCAGGCCTTGAAGAAGGCGCAGGACAAGAAGAGCAATGACAAGCTAGAAGAGAGTGAAGATGAAGATGATATATTCATGCCTCCTATCGTTGGAACTAAGTGGAGAGCTGAGTGGGACAAAAGGATGGCCAAGAAAATACATTGTCGAAGGGTAAGGGCGAGGCATCGTTGAAGGGTAAGAGCAAGGCATCATTGGTCGAGGCATCGTCAAAGGGTAAGGGCGAGGAAGAATATGAAGATGATATCTTCATGCTGCCCCGTTGGGACCAAGGCGAGGGATGATTGGGACAAGGC
The DNA here is from genome assembly GCA_916181665.1 of Avena sativa. Classification (NCBI taxonomy): domain Eukaryota; kingdom Viridiplantae; phylum Streptophyta; class Magnoliopsida; order Poales; family Poaceae; genus Avena; species Avena sativa. Next base: position 204,572,376 of record OV702290.1, read on the forward strand.
GCAGGCCAGGAAGAAGACATCGTTGAAGTATAAGGGCATAGTCGTAGGGATAGAGAGCACTCTTATTTATGTACCACAAGTTATGTTGAACTGTGTGGCAAGCTATGTTGAAGTGTTTGTCGAATAAAAAATGTTTATCGAAAGGTGTCTCATACATAGATAGATACAAGTCTCATACATATATAGATATACCTATGTCTCATACATAGATAGATATCACTACCACCGATCACGAGGTTGCCCTGGCATCGGTGAACTCCATCCGTACCTTCTGGGTGGCCCCACATTACGGGGAGGTAGAGTTGACCATCACCCTGGGTCTGTGTATCCTGTGTGGGGAAAGGTGGTGGAGTCTGCTCCATCTGGTACAGTCCAAACCAATCAACCTGATCATGTTGAGTCTGCTGATCCTCCTCATTAGTCGTCCACGAACCCATTGAGGACATGCTTGGGTCTCCATATCCTCCTTCCATGTAAAAATATTAAGTACTTAACGATTATATACTACATGTAACCAAAATAGATAGGAAAATGCATACCCTCAGGACGATAGCCCATGAAGGGGACTTGCGACTGCTGCTGCTGCCACTGGTTGAAAGTAAATTACGGTTGCTACTGCTGCTGCCACTGGTCGAAAGTAAACTGCTGCTGTTGCTACCACGCCGAGCCTTCAGCCTGGTCTAGAGGTGGTGCTCTCGGTGTCTCCTGTTGTGAGATCCGTGGATGAGACGCAACCATGTCATGCTCATGTACCTGTGTAAGTATGCACGAAATAGCTCCATATCAAACGCAGGAGTGAGCCACACATAAGTTGTTGCATTCTGCCAACCATGGATATAAATATTAACCCGTTGAAGCCACTGAGTTGCGCTTCTATTAGTACCCTTCCGAGAGTACCTGCAATTACATTTTGTAAGTATACAATCACTATAGAACTATAGATAAATAATATATTAACTTACATGTGCACGTCTTCTAGAAGGGACTCCTCTAGACGTGGAGGATCTACCATCTGGCAAAGACCGAATTTCCTCATGACCCTCTGTTGAGACATCTCCTCCACCTGACAATCGAAGATGATCTTCGATTTAGTCAGCCAGTAGTCCTCATCTCTTGTGGCTATCTCAGCTGTCGTGTACGACTCCCAAATGACCGATTCCTCCTCTCAACGTGTCGAATTGCTCGATGAACGCCGGGTAGCAGCGGGTTACCTGATCTTTCACAAAACGACACAGTTGGACAAAATAGTTGTTAGTTTCCTTCATAGTGCAATATCGACAATGCAATTAACTAAACCTTTTAACTTACCTTGCGACGTGTCCAATGTGTACCGAATGTAGACATGTCGATTCCCTCATGGTCAAACAGCAGATCAGACTCATAGACAACGGGTGCCTGTCCCTGGATGATAACCGCTTGATTCTTTGCTATCTCCGGGCGACCGATAGGGAACCTATCCCATGACCACAGCTGCAGCAACAATGGGCATCCTATCAAGACAGATCTTTCCTTAGGTAGCATACATCACATGCACGTACCTCGGTATGTTGTTGCTAAGACAGCAGAACCCCAGCTCTACTGTGTGATGTCGTTCCGGCATATCGCCTCCGTGATCTCTCTAGCATAGCGGATGTAGCGCGCACTAATGGTCGAGACGTGGTTCTCGATGAACATCACCTTCCCAAGAAGCCAAACTAAGTATGCCTCCAGGTTGCGTGTAATTTGTCGCTCAGTCATCGGAACGGCTGGGTACCCGAACTTCTAAATCTGCATTGGTTAATATAACAAGTTTTAGCATCGTGTGATATGAAAATAGGTGTGACAAATACGAAGAGACTGAGTAGCAAACAAACCTGATAGTTTTGCAACCAATCAAATTTGGGTCCATGATTTTCATACGCGAATTCCGGCCCTCCATCACGGATGCCATAGAATCGTTGGGCCATTTCTTGGACCCAATTTGCCAGTGCATCCACCGGGCCCATTGGCACTCCAGCCAACGGCAGTCCCAACAAGAATGAGACATCCTACAGTGTAGGAGCCATCTCTCCCCAGCGAAAGTGGAAAGTGTGAGTCTCAGGGCGCCATCGATCCATTAAGCAGGTGAGCAACGACCCGTCGTAGTGCATGCGTGTGGTCTGGAAGCCATGTTGTCGTCCTTCTATCTCCTGCATATGAGTGGCCTCAACTAGACGCACAAATGGTAATAGCCCGGCCTACTTCAACTTGCATACCGAGATAGAATAACAATTTGTTTATTTTGGCCCTCAAATATTTGAAACCCAACTAGAAATTAATATCTCATACCTTTGCAGCCAATCAGGGTGTATCATCCAGTTAAACATGGGAGTGCGAGTGATAAGGTGCTTCAAGCTCCCTGGTTCAGCAGCCAATAAAGTTGACCGGTGCTTTCTATCTATATTAGCGTTAAGCAAAGATCCCACCATCTGCATAATAGAAAATTAAAACATAGTTCCATACAGGTTAAAAATTTAAAACTTAGATCCACACATATTACAATTTTAAAACAGAGTCCATACATATTATAAATTTAAAACAGAGTGCATACATATTACAAATTTAAAACATAGTCCATACATATTACAAATTTATAATATAGTTCCATACGAATTACAAATTTATAATATAGTTTCATACATAATACAAATTCTAGTTTCTTCCTCTGCCTCTTGTTCCTCGCCTGCCACGTCTGCCACGTCCACGAGGAGTCACTCCTCTAGTCCCAAAGATGTGACAATTGGTGTCTCTATGACCAAAATGATTACATAGAAAACATTGTCTAGTAGGACCTTCGGCTTCGTATTCATCCATATCATTACGGATGCAGACACATTGTCGCCTTCCTCTGCCTGTCCGCATTAGTCTAGGATCTGGGATGTAAATCCTTTCACCAAGGTTTACTTTGTTGAAATTGCCCTATGCCCTATATCCCATCATCTCGCCAGTCCATGTTTTGATCACCGACTCCTTAAGAAAATAAGAAGACACAAACGATCTCGCATCCATACCTAACCGCCCGCACACAGCAAGTATATGAGAGCAAGGCAGATGGAGCATCTTGGATTTATTGCAGGTGCACTCACACGTCGGCCAATCCTCATTGCCTATCCTTACCTCTTGTGTCTTTACCTCTTCTCCAGATCTGATCCTGTTGGAACGGAAGCACACCTCGAATCTTTGTTTTTGATTACCGATGGCGACGACGTGCATAGACCAAGCCTTTTCCATTTTGTAATTCATGTAATCCATGATCTTTGAATAGTACCTCGTGTTTGGGTTGTTGATGATATGCATCTGAGCAATCCGGAGTCTGTCTCTGAAGTACTTCAAAGTTCTGGTAAAAATACACTCCACAATAGCTGTTAATGGCAGAGCCCTGCTTCCTCTCAAGACGAAGTTGTAAGTTTCGGCAAGATTTGTAGTCATGACGCCAAACCTAGCACCATGAGTGTCGTGCAATAGAAACCACCTCTCCACAGGCTCGTGCTCTATCCATTCTTGAAAATTCTTAATCCTTCTGCCAGGCCTCCTCCTAGTACCGGGTTGGTTAAATCCTGGTAAATCGCAAAGAGAAATGGTTTCTTCCTCCAGTGGTGCTGCTCCTACTACTGTGTGTGCAGCTATCGCGACTGCATGAGCCGCGATAGCTGCTGCTCTAGCTGCTTTCCTCTGCCTAACATGTTTTTTTGAATTCATCTAGATAGGTCCAACACTTGATATACTTTCACTCCTGGTTCTGCTTGTAAAGCTTCTTCAATAGGTTCATCAGGGCCTTGTTCGTGAACTGTGAGAAAAAGTTGGCCCCTAGATGCCGCATGCACCAACGACTCTACATGTCTGGCCATGGAGTTGGTTCATCAAGAGAAGGCCGAGTCAGCTTCCTTATCGCGCTGAGTATACCCGGATGCCTGTCATGAAGGACGCACACATTCGGTACATCCCTCACAACTGCTATCTTCAGCTGCCTGAAAAACCATACCCAACTCTCAGTGTTCTCGCTCTCCATGAAAGCAAATGCTAGTGGAACAACTTGATTATTCCCGTCTTGAACTATGGCAGTCAAGATCTGGCCCCTGTACTTGCCAGTGAGAAATGTACCATCCACACAAATGACTGGTCGACAGTGAGTGAAAGCTTCTATGCATATAGCAAATGAGAAGAACACTCGATGCAGCACCCTCAAGTTGGGTTCTTGAGGCAACATAAAGTGTTGGATGTCGACGTATGTGCCTGGATTCGTAGCCTGCAGTGTCTGGAGCATCCGAACAACACAGTCATATCCGTCTCGAAAAGAACCAAATCTTGCCTCCAGTGCCCTGTACTTAGTCCTCCAAGCCTTTCCATAGCAAAATCTGACAGCAACTTTGTTGATGATAGCTTTCAACACCATGCTTTGGTCTCCACTATCTCAGTGTATAACAGTCTGGCCAGGAGAGTTGATGTGAGATTACGATGGTCTTGAAGGACATTGTCAAGTTGACATGTGTGCTACACAACATCGGTAACCTTACAGTTGGTGTCATACTTAGGACGATGGCCATGGACCCTAGCCGGACATCCGGCTACCTCGCAAACCAAAGTCAAATATTGTTGGGATGACACCTTCATTTTGAAGACCTGTTGCATGGACAATGCCCACTCAACGATTGCTTCCTACAGATGTCTCTTGTTAGGATATAATACACCCAGGGAGATGTTGTTCGCGTGATAGTGCCCCGCGAAATCATGCCCATCGTTCACATTCATTGTTGCTATGTGGTCTTCATTCCATGATGCCGGAATAGGTTGGACGATCTCTTCTTGATTAGACTCGGCGGAATCATGAGAGTTATCACTGTAGCCTTCTGAATCTCCAGCTTCCATCTGATCTTGCAACCAACCTTCGTGTATCTCATCCTCATTGACCTCACCACTGAAAATATCTTCTCATGTCCCATGACTACCTTCAGCTGATTCATATCCACCATCCTTGGTGCGTGCATAACTACTCTAACCAAATTCATAACCACCACCGCCATCTTGGCCTTGATAGTAGCCACCACCACCTTTGTCTTCGGCTTGACTGCTCTGGTCATTATCATAACCACCACCAACATTTTTGTGGTGACTACTCTGGCCATGATCGTTCCCAGGCTCTTTCGCCACAGGAAGCACTAAGACATGGGGTTAACTACCCTTCTCAGACAGACTTTCACCCATTTGACCCATTTAACTTGCACTTCTATCGGTCTAAAAAATCAGGTTTAATCCTTGACTTAGTCCATAATACATGCACACCGACAGTATGGGTCGGAGGGAGCCCTAAACGAGCAGATAACTAATCCTTCAACTCAGCAACGGACACTGTTTCAGGATCCTGGATCACTTCATCAATAAAATAAAAATCGCCCAAATCAACTCCGTGCTCGTTTGTTCTGATGACAATGTCACCATAGTAGAACCTAAACACTACATTATTGGACATAACTTCCGACCTAAAAAATAGCGCAATTTGTCAAATGCCCGTACTATGGCACATTATTGCCCACAAATATACTTATAATCCTATAGCCGAATAATCTTGCAGCTAACAGACCACATCCAAAGCTACCGATAAGCATACACAAATGACTACAATTAGTAAGAAATTAGGGTTTACCCTTAAAGCGTGCGAAGTCCTGCCGTGCAGCAGCCTCCACTCAATGGATCGGCAACTCCACCGTGCACCTGCCTCAAGATGCACCCCTAGCCTCCACCATAGCCATTGCTCCTCAAGAACTCCACCAAATCCCTCCACAAAATGCCTCAAATTACTTCACCAGGCTATCCCGTTAGTAGATCGGGACTCTACTAGCTTCCTAATGTGTTTCAACAACGACTTTAGTGGAAAACGGAGCAAAACTTAGCACCAAATCAGGCCAAATCGGTGCAGCTCCATGGGCGAGAGGAAGAACTATCAGCTAACGCGGGGCTGAGGGAGAGGAAGAAGGAGGCAGGCGGGGGCTGAGGGAGAGGAAGAAGGAGGCAGGCGGGGGTCCGGTTTATGGGAGATACTGAGGAGTGGATGACTTAAGGTGAACCCTAAGTCGCCAAAAAGAACCGGACCTTACATGATACGAAATGTTTTCTTCTCCCATGTGAGAAGAAGGCGGCGACTTAGCCGCAATCCGCGTCATCTTTGGCGTCTTTGACTAGGAATCGATAGGTCCCCGTCTTCTCTATTTGCTGCTCTAGTGATGAGAGAGGGTGGGGACCTCGGACCAGCGCTCGACGCTATAGATAGGTCCATTATATTAGAGTCTGCTCAACCAACATTGACATTATGGTAGCTATGACGATATTGTGCGGGGCAAGAATACGTATACCTGCCTTCTCGTCCACCTAGCTGGCGGCGATCTCGCCGATGATGTTGATGAGGACAGGGATTCGTCTAGCCGTCGCTTTCATGGAGTGGTGAATCATGTATAGTCTATGTGTGTTGCAGGTTTAGTGTTAGAAAATTTGGGCCACTTCAAGGATTCAATAGCAAAGACTTCGGCTCTAGGTGTTGGTTCTCAGGAGCACGTGCACGGAAATTTGCTGGCATCAACAACGCCAGACCGATTCCGGGGGTGCGTCTTCACGGAAAACTGGCACTCGGTCTGTACATATGAAGACTCCTCGACCGAACTGAGTCTGCTCTGTATAGGGTAGTTGAGTTGGTGCCACGGTAATTTCAGGACGCTTCGGTGCCGTTCTGCCATAGAACTCACCGGAATTTGGCCGAAACTCGCCAGAATCCTCCGTCACATGCTTGAAGAGGCTAGAATCGGCCACCGACCGCCGGAAGTGGCCGCCGCCAGTCGGAATCGGGCCAGAAGTGGTCGCCGACGGTCGGAATCGGAGGTCGCGGGGCGGGGCCGGTGAGCCCGCGTGGCGGCGCCAGGAGGTCGCGGGGCACCGCTGGGAGGTGGCAGTACGACAATGGGCCTACGAGCACGCGTGACGGTGGTGGTTGGGGCGCGCGCGACAGAGAGGGTGGACTGGGCTCGCTAGTAGGCAGAGCGGAAGCAGCAGGTAGCGCTTGTTGATTGGCGTCGCTTTCCTGCTCGGCTTGGGCTGGGTGGCGCTGGCGTGGAGGATTTGGATCCGTGGAAGGGAAAAAGTTGAGTCGGTTAAGACTAAAAAACGAATATGTTTTTTTAGAGTTACAGTTTACGTGATTCGTTCTGCGAGACGGTAAAATATTGTTTTCAGTAGACTGTAAACGCGTTTTATAGTTAGAATTTTATAGACTCCGTTAGAGATGCTCTTTAAGTGGTTGAAGAACCTTGTGGATTCATGAATTAGATTCGAACCTTTCTCAATTACTATTGATGTGGGGTACGTACGGAGCAGAGGGTAGCCGCCAGGCGATTGTGAAGCGACTAGCTAAACCCATCTAGGTTACCATCCCCGCGCCGACGACGCCACCGATCCGCTCCGCCTCTGGTGGTCTTAGGGCCTTAGAGGTTGGCGGACATGATCTCTCACCGGCGAGAGGGTTTTCGTTTTTATTTAGCCTTTGTTCAGTGTGTTCTTCGGAATGTTGAATGTTGAAGTAGCGCTACGTCTTAAAGTTAGAATAATGTCCTCCCCGCTCTATCCTCGCTCCGGTGATGCCTCTAGTGCCGACGGAGGACGCATGGAGTCATGTGTCCGGCGGATCTCTTCGGATCCGATCGTTTTCTGTATTCGTCGGTGTGGTTTGAGGTCAGATCTACGGTTGTTATCTTCGGTGATGGTTGCTGTTCTTGTGCTTGGTCCTATGAGGTCTTAGCACGACGACTTCCCGTCTGTCTACTACAATAATCTAGTCTTAGCACGACGACTTCCCGTCTGTCTACTACAATAATCTCTACTACGATAAGCTTTGCACGGCTCCGGTGATGAAGGAGCGAGGACGGTGGTGCGCTTTCGTCTCGTGTTAGTGTTCGTCGCTAGGTTGTTCTATGACCTATTTATAATTTTTATAATTTTTAAGGCTCTTTTACTACTGTTGATGACTATTAATAGATTGGTGGAATTTTTTTTAAAAAGTTCGGACCTTTAAAAAAAAAAGACAGTCAAAGGGAGTATTTTGTAACCAATCTCGTTCTAATTTTGGGCGAGGCTGACACAGATATTCAAAGGTTTTTTTCCAGGCTGTAAATACAGTGAATGCAACAGCGGAGACGGCACATCACACCCTCCACTTCAAAATTTCCCCAAATCCTTCTCCAAACCCTAGCCTCTCCGTCTCCAATCCTCAGCTTCACCGAGACTTCGGCTCCCGGCGGTGCGCCGAGCGCGACATACCGGCTACAGGCGGTGCCACGTGACGCGAATTCTGATCTGGCGGCCGCAACACCCCCCTTGCCGCGGTCGCCGCTGACCTCGACCGGATCCGGTGCTCTTCTAGCTCGGCCATCGGATTGGGTAATGGCGCGGGGCTCCGCCTAGTCTCTGGTTCGCCAACACCACTGCACCACTTCCACGTACACTGCAGCCAAGCTGATCCTCTATTTTAACGACCGCCCGCCCTCGGTGGCTTTACACCCAGCTGCATTAAGTACTAGTAGCACTAACCATACCATACAGAAGGCAGGCAGCTAAATGGAGGCCACGGTGCTAAGCCTGGGCAAGTCTGTGGTGAATGGAGCGCTCAGCTATGCCAAGTCCGCAGTTGCTGGGGATGTAGCCTCACGTCTCGGAGTCCGGCGTGATCAGGCCTTCATCGCAGATGAGCTGGAGATGATGCAGGCCTTCCTGATGGCTGCACATGAGGAGCGAGAGGATGATGACAGGGTGGTCAGGGTCTGGGTGAAACAGGTCCGTGACGTGGCCTACGATGTCGAGGACTCTCTCCAGGAATTCGCTGTCCGGCTACAGAAGCAGTCATGGTGGCGCATTGTTCGCACGCTTCTAGACCGGCGCCTCGTGGGCAAGCAGATGAGGGAGCTTAGAGCCAAGGTCGAGGATGTCAGCCGGAGGAACAATCGTTACCGCCTTGTCAATGGTGATGGCTCTGTCTCCAAGCCTGGCACTGCTTCCACACATGAGTTCCCTGTTGCCGATGTGATGATGTCCAGCACCGATGAAGCAAGGCGGCAGTGGGACAAAGCAAAAATGCATCTTCTTCGTGTGATCAATTCCAAAAAGGACGATGACCTTAGAGTGATTGCATTATGGGGAGAAAATGGTAACATCGGGGTAAACTCCATTGTCAAAAAGGCATACGAAGATCTGAAGATGCACAAGAAGTTCGAATGCTTTGCCTGGGTCAAGTTGGTGCGTCCTGTCAATCCAACAGAGTACTTGCAGAGTATTTTGAGGCAATTTTTTGTAAATTCACTTCAAGAGACACCTATGGAGGCCCAAGATCTGAAGTGGATGGAGATGACGGAGGAAAATGATTTGGCCGATGAGTTCAAGCGGTTTGTGAATATGAAATGTTACCTGATTGTGCTTGAGGACATACATAATATTCATGAGTGGGACTACGTAAAAGTTTTCTTCCCAAACAACAAGAAAGGAAGTCGAATTATAGTATCCACAGAGCAAGTTGAAGTTGCTAGCTTATGCATTAGACAACGGAGTGCAGCTGCAGAGTACAAGCAGTTACATATGGATCATGCTCTCTATGCTTTCTACGAGAAGGTAATATTTTTCTGTAAAAGTATACTCTGTCTAATGCTACATTATCTTCCGGTTCAGCTAATGCAGTACTTAACAACAATATCTGACATTAGGTTGCCGATTCTTAGTGGTCTTTGTGCACTATTTACCAACATCTAATCTAGTCATGACACCACGGTGCTGAGTGTGGCAATGTCTAATGATACGCTGATAGGAGCAGACATGGAAGAATTACAGCCATGTCGTCCAAAAGTGTCTTAGAACAATTTGTGAGGTATCGATGAAATCAAAACCTGGTTAATAGTTGAAAGATGGCATATGTACTTCTTTTCCAAATAAAATTGTGACAAGAAATACATTACCAGGTCACTTAATTTTGTAGACCAGTGAAATTCCTCTCATTCCCAAATGGTCTATGGGGCAGAAGTTATAATCCTCACTTTTTTCCTAGCGTCAAAATTATCATTCCAGTCTGAGGAATATCTGAAGTATATAAATCAAATTGCATTCATCAATTGATTACAATATTATGGCTTTGTCCTAACTGATTGCAGTGTGATCATATATCAAAATATTGATGTTTGAGCAATTGCAAATTAAACAATTTCCAAACGTAGATGTGAAAACTGTACAATACTATATGCGTAATTGCGCAGACACTAGTATTGCTGGAAAAAATACATGAAAAAAACTTACCAGTTCCTACAATTTCATCCTTTCTTGGATACAATCTTGCCAACTTGCCTGCTTTTTTTTCTCAGCCAATTTCCAGTATAAACCGTTTTCTAGAGAATGATGAAATGCATATTTGCATTTGCTTGATACATAAATGCATATTCACATTTCTCCTACTTGCTTCTATTTGAGAAGAAAGTTTACTTTCCTCCCCTAAACCATTAACGAGGTTTATAAGCCAAGACACTTTTTATATCAAATAATAATCCTTAAACTTCTAAATTGGGTTATTTGAGGTATTTTGTGAAAAACCTGTTCAGGGTCGATTAATTCTGACACGTCCTCTTCAACACATTATACTGTGGTGCCACAGAACAGAAGGGTCCTGTGGGACCAGCATCAACTTCTGCCATCCTGTTATCCATAATCTCTCATGTTTCTTTCTTAAGCCTGCCTTCCTCTTTACACAACACTGGGTGTCCATTCCAAGGTAAAAAGGCTCGAGAGTCACACATGCGAGTGTCACCTCGTGCTTCTCTCGACTAGGGTGCCCCTGTCCACCAGTGTTGGTTCTCTCCCAGCACGTTAGCGTTGGATAGTGCAGCCATGACAGAACCACATCTCATTTCCTTTCAGTTTTCTTCTCTGTCGCTAATAGCATGACATGCTTCCTCGGAGAGCTCCACCATGGATGACTATTTCTGCTTGAGGTGGTAAGATCACCATGAGTGGTGATCCAAAGCTTCCTGTTCTATTATAGGATTGGGGAATTTCTGCTGAGGACTGAATTTTGTTACTGTGATTGGAGGTTGAGATCTGCATAGTTTAATGCCTCATTTGTGGAGTGGTTGAAACTACCCAATAAATGTCTTGATAGTTGGGTGGAAATAAGACTCGATTAAGATTCTTTAGATTCGTATCTGAATTTTGTTAGCTTATGCCAAATTTGTCAAAGCTTTCTGAAGTCTCGTTCTGACCGACATCGGCAGTAGAGGATTTCGTGGGAAAACTCTATGGACACCTTTGGTGGTGGCCATGGATTTCAATGGTATCTCTCCTTGGTGGCGATGAAGAAGGGAGAATGGTGGGGATGGATAAGATGCGACGAGGGGCCAGCTGTGATGCTACTGAGTTGGTAAGATGATGTCTATGGTGATATATTGTCTGCCGCTGGCACGCTGACCATTAGGAGCTCAGTTGTCTTTGCTATTCATATCTGTTAGTGATGCAGCTAAACTACTAAGAGCATTTGAGCCTTCAAGTTCATCTGTTTTTTGTGCACATACATCGTAGGATCCTTGCTGGTTTATCTTTCCAGATTCGGCGCATTGTTCGGCACCATCCTTATGCAGATATGTCTGAGCTCTTGCATCAGTCTCGAGAGGCTGAAGCTACTATGGCCGAGGAGGCCAGATTTGCAGCACGTTCTCCATCAGCTTGGGGACGTTTTCCATCACGTTCCCCCTTGAGTGGTCAGACTTCTGGTGGTGGTCGTGAGGTTAGTTCTATTGGTGACCGTGTGAGTACTCCTGTGAAACCTGGTGCATCCAACAACAAGCCTACACCTACTATGAGTGGTTCGGGTTCCACTAATTCTACAGCCAGAAATAGAGATATGAGTTGTCACACATGTGGCGGCAAGGGACACTTCAAGCATGATTGCCCCAATAAGAAGACTATGATAGTTGATGCTTTTGGTGGGTACGAGACTGGGGATGATGCTGATCTGTTTGAAGAGGACCATGATGAGGTTCTTGAGGATGTTTACTATTGTGATGCTTCTCCAAATCCTGTGTTTGTGTGTTCCCCTAGGGTCTTGCAAGTTAGCCCAAGTTCAGCTGATCAAATATGCAATTTGTTTCAAACACGGGCTGGTGTGAGTGAAGGTAGAGCATGCAGAGTCATTATTGATGGAGGGAGTTGCAGAAATTTGGTTAGTAAAGAGCTTTGTACCAAACTGAAATTGAAATACTATCCACACCCCAGCCCATATTTTATTCAACGGTTGAGTGATGCTAGTGAGATGAAAGTTAGCCATATGGTACATGTGGAGTTTCATATTGGGGCCTATAAAGACGTTGTCGAATGTGATGTGGTACCTATGACAGGTTGCAATCTTTTGTTGGGCCGTCCATGGCAATATGATCGTGATGTTCGTCACAATGGGAAGGCCAATACATATCAGTTTAATTGGCAAGGCAAGGATGTGATACTGAGACCTATGTCTCCACAGACAATTGTTAATGAGTCCCGTCAGAAAACTGAAGTCAATCTTGAGCATGAGCATGCATGGACACAACGACAAGACCCTGCATTGACAGTGCATGATCACACTTCCTCTGCCACGGCACACTTCACAACATGTTTTGCTGCCGCGGCACGACTTTCCAGCTACTTTGCTGACACGGCAGAGTGCCCAGCTCGGTTCTCTGCCGCGGCACAACAATGCTTCTCCGCCTGCCCAGGACTCTGCCGCGGCACAGCACCGTGCAGATTTTTGCCACGCCAGTTCTGTCTGCTTCTTCTGATGATGGAGTTGATTCCTTCATGTTGATGGCAACAAAGGAAGATTTGAGAGACTTTGGGGATGATCCCTCTACTGTACCACTGGTGCTGGTCTCCAAGGGTGAAATTTTGGTTTCTAACGACATGACCCCTCTCTCTATTGGTGTTGCTACTGTTTTACAGGAGTTTAGTAATGTGTTTCCGGAGGAGGTACCCGATGGTTTGCCACCATTGCGAGGTATTGAGCATCAAATTGACCTGATTCCAGGAGCATCGTTGCCTAATCGAGCACCTTACCGCACCAACCCCGAAGAAACTAAAGAAATCTAGAAACAAGTACAAGCACTTCTTGATAAAGGGTATATTCGTGTGAGCCTTAGTCCTTGTGCTGTTCCTGTTATTTTAGTACCTAAGAAAGATGGTACATGTCAACACCCGGATTTTTAATCCCAGATGCCTGTTATGCCATACATCACAATCCCAGGATTACCATTTTTGCGAGACATAACAGATTGGATATCATAGTACATCATCCATTACAAACCATAATAAGGTCTTATAGAAATAAAGGATCTCATCATCCAGTCTTAATACAAACAAGCAGCGGAATAATAAGCGTGGTAGTGGGCTCCATCTTCAGAGTCACAGGCAATGCTGACGATGGGAGATGATCCTAGTTGTCATAGACGTCCTGCTGTCCATCTTCCAGATAGTCCTCCTCATAGTCTGGCCACGAGAATAGCCAGGGACAAAGCCATGAGTACTCTTTAAGTACTTGCAAACTATCACTAACAAGCCATGTTTTGCATGCAAACCTAAATATTTTCTACATATTCAGATAGATCTTATCAAATGTGATTTTTGAGAGTTGGAATCAACTCAAAAGCTATTATAGTTGATTTTTGAAAAATGTTTAAAGTTGCAAAAGTCTCTGTCTTAGTATTTTTACTAAATATTATCTGTAACTCCAAATGATTTAAATCCAACGGGCTTGGATAGATAATTTAATTACCTCTCTAGCAAAATTTAAATCATGCAATTTGGTTTAGTGAAACTCTCTGAATTGATTTTGAATCTAGGGATAGAAACTAGTTTAAACTAAATTGGAAAATCGATATTTGAATTTCCAGGCCAGCGTGGGAAGTTAAACGAGCCGGCCCAACTGCACCGCACAGCGCAGCGGGCTGCTGACAGATGGGATCCACTCATGAGCGACTGCATCTAAGCGAAACGGTATCTACGCATCTGAGCTGTGCGATCTAATTCTAATCCAACGGCTGGGAGTCGTCATCGACGACGAACTACTCTGGCAAGGAACTAAACCTAACGCGGCGATGGGGGTCTAGCTTGTCTTACCTGGGCTCCAGCTAGGGTCGGCGACGGGGGCGATCGACGTGGTAGACGACTACGGTTCGAGGCACGGTCACGGCAGGTCTTGGGGTGGTCGAAATCAACGGCGTCCTTCTCCTCCAGTAGCGGCGGGCTCCAACCAAATTTCGGCGAGAGAGAGCTCGCCTTGCTCCGGGAAGAAGTGGGGGAGAATCAGTGAGGAGTGGTGAGTGCTGGGGTGTGGAGAAATGAGGCAGGGGAGGCCTCCTTTTATACTGCAGCGAGGGGACCGAACGGTGCGGGTGCGAGCTCGTAGGTGACGATGCTACAGGATGCTATCGGCGTGGCGGAGGCTAGTGGACGGTGCGTGGTTCCCTGGTGGTTCTCACAGGCATAATGGCGAGGCGTGGGACGGTGTGGTTTGGTCGGGAGCATGCGGCGCTCCGCGCGGATGCAGAGGTGTTTGCGACGGCGTGCGGCAGCTGCGGGTCGCGCGGCGGCGAACGGGATTGTGTACGGGGTTGGGGTGATCATGGCGAGCTAGTGCACGCGAGGCGGGGGTGAGGCGCGGTCTATGCGAGGCGGTCGGGCGCGCTCTAGGCACCATGCAGAGACGGTGGGCGCGGCGTAGCTAGGGTGGTCCAGGGCTCGGCTGGGGTAGAGGCTTGGACAGGGGTTGGCGGTGGACCGAGGCGTGTCTGGTGCATGTCGTGGGCGAGGGCGGCGAGGCTCCCGGCGTGCTGCCCACTATCGGCCGGCGATGATCAAAAACGGGTGGCGCTCCACTATGCACACGGCAAAGAGGGGGCTTGGTCTGGGTGCTGCTCGACACTAGAGGGGACAAGGAAGTTAAGGGGAGACCAAATGGTCGAGAATTACTGTGGAAACAATGAAGTTAGGCTAGAGTTAGTTTAGTGCAGGCCAGGTGTTTGTTGTAATGGCCGCAAGAATTTTACTTTGGAATTTTTGAGTGATTTTAACTTAAGCTTGAGTATCTATGTTTGCTTGGAGAGGTCAAGTGGAAGTGGTTTGATAGGCTTTTCAAAAAGTGTGATCTTCACATATGAACTAGATTCAATTTTTAACTGTCCATTTAATTGATTTGGAAAATGTTTTTGTAAGTTTGTAAAGTGGGCCTTGATACACTTTTACTTGGTCTAGCAAGGGGTGAAAAGAAGTGGAAATGTTTCTGTTAAAATTTCTCCTCTAGGAACACACAAAGCGACCTAGTGGTTAACTTTTGTCAAAATGACCATTTGCTCTTTTTATTCATATTTGATTTCTTTTTCTTTTGATTTTATTTGTAATTGGTCTAGATGATGTAGCATTCATCTTTAAACCATTACACATCATTTGTAACAATCAAGCATGGCAATTTCAATCAATTCTACACTAATGCAAAACACACATGCATTCATATTCATTTTATTAATAAAAGTTTTTGTTAACCCTAAATTGGGTGATTAGTATTTGATAATCTTGATTAAAAGTTTTGGGGTGTTACAAACCTTCCCTCCTTAAACAAAATCTTGTCCCGAGATTTAAGAAAAACTAGGAACTAAAGAGATCTGGAAACTCAGTCCTAATGTAATCTTCTCGCTCCCAGGTAGCTTCTTCTTCGATATGGTTGCTCCATTGGATCTTGAGAAACTTGATACTCTAGGTCCTGGTGGTTCTGAAGGCTTCTTCCAAAATACAGATGGGCACTTCACGATACGTCAGATCCTTGTTGATATCTATGGCTTGGTGATCGATGTTCTTGAACACTTCGGTCTTCTCCGGAACTTCCAAGCATTTGCGAAGTAACGAGATATGGAACGCATTATGGATGGCTGACATCTCCTCTGGCAGTTCCAGTTGATATGATACTTCTCCTCTGCGATTCAAAATCTTGAAGGGTCTAATATATCTAGGGGCTAACTTTCCTTTTAGCTGAAAACGCTGCATTCCCTTCAAAGGCGACACCTTGAGGTACACAATCTCCGACATTGAAGGTCAGGTCTCTACGTCTCTTGTCGGCATAATTCTTCTGCCTAGATTGGGTGGTCTTGAGGTGCTCACGGACTTTGTGAACCTTCTCTTCGGCTTCCCGTAGGATGCCGGGTTCGAAAATCTGACTCTCTCCTACTTGTGACCAATTCAAAGGGGTACGACACTTTCTTCCATACATAAATTCAAATGAGGCCATTTGCAAAACTGGTTTGATAACTATTGTTGTATGAGAATTCTACAAAAGGCAGACAATCTTCCCATTTTGATCCATACTCTAGAACACAAGCTCTCAACATATCTTCTAAGATTTGATTGACTCTTTTTGTCTGTCCATCGGTCTGCGGGTGATAAGTTATGCTGAAATTCAATTTGGTTCCTAATCCTTCTTGGACTTTCTGCCAAAATCTTGAGGTAAACTGGGTTCTCGATCCGATACTATGGCCTTGGAGGTTCCATGCAAACTGACGATTCTAGCAATGTACAACTCTGCTAGCTTCGAACTCTGGTAGGTAGTCTTGACAGGTATAAAATGGGCCACCTTGGACAGTCTATCAACTATGACCCAGATATAGTCATTTCCCCTACTAGAAGTAGGCAAACCGGTGATAAAGTCCATTCCGACAGAATCCCATTTCCATTCCGGAATCTGCAATGGTTGCAAAAGTCCTGTGGGTCTCTGATGTTCCGCTTTGACTCTCTGACAGATATCACACCTGGCTATGTAGCTTCCAATTTCTCTCTTCATCTTGTGCCACCAAAATTGCTCCTTCAAAGCCTGATACATCTTCGTTCCTTCGGGGTGGATAGAATAAAGAGTATGATGAGCTTCCTGCATGATAACTTGTTTCAGCTCGGAATCTGCTAGCACACAGATACGTCCTTTGTACCACAAAACTCCTTCTTCATCTTCGGTGAATCTAGGTACCTTTCATGTACCAATACGATGTTTGATTCCGTCGATACTCTCATTTCCTTTCTAGGCTTCCTTGATCTGACTGATCAATGTGGGTTGAAGTTTAATGCTAGCTGAAAATCCTTTGCTAACAAGCTCCGTTCTAAACTGCTCCAACTCTTCATGCAAACTTGGCTGGGCTTCTTTGATCATGGTGTTTAATCTACACGGCAATCTGCTAAGAGCATCCGCTACCACATTGGCTTTGCTAGGGTGATAGTGAATGTCAAGGTCATAATCCTTGATTAACTCTATCCATATCCTTTGCCTCATATTTAACTCCTTCTGGGTGAAAATATACTTCAGACTCTTGTGATCCGAATAAATCTCACAGCGGTTACCCATAAGGTAATGACGCCATGTCTTCAATGGTAACACTACGACTACTAGTTCAAGATCACGGGTAGGGTAGTTTTGCTCATGGTGCTTCAGTTGTCGGGACAGATATGCTATGACTTTGCCTTCTTGCATCAACACACATCAGAGACCAATCTTGGATGTATCACAATACACATCAAAAGGCTTCTTGATATCTGGCATAATCATAATTGGGGCTGAAATCAATCTCTTCTTGAGCTCTTGAAAACTTGCTTCACATTTATCCGTCCATTCAAACCTCTTATATTTCTTCAACAATTGGGTCATTGGTCTTGCGATGCTCGAAAATCCTTCCACGAACTTGCGGTAATATCCCGCTAATCCGAGAAATGCACGGACTTGGGTTTGAGTGGTTGGGGCTTTCCATTCTTCAACATCTTTGATCTTGGCGGGATCAACAACGACTCCTCTTGCCGACACAATATGTCCTAGAATCCTACTTCCTTTACCAGAACTCACATTTGCTAAACTTGGCATACAACTGATGCTCTCTAAGGGTTTCAAGGATGGTTCTCAGGTGTAGCTCATGGTCTTCTTCTGACTTGGAATAGATTAGGATATCATCTATAAAAACAACGACAAACTTATCCAGGAAGTTCATAAAAATCTTATTCATGAGATTCATGAAATAAGCGGGGGCATTGGTTAATCCAAAAGACATGACAATATACTCATACAATTCTTATTTGGTGGTAAAGGCGGTCTTTGGAATATCCGTTGCACGAATCTTGAGTTGATGATAACCAGTTCTAAGATCAATCTTAGAAAACACTCTGGCACTAGTCAACTGGTCAAAACAGATCCTCTATCTTCGGTAGTGGGTACTTGTTCTTGATGGTGACATCATTCAGCTTCCGATAATCCATGCACAAACGGTCACCTCCATCTTTCTTATCCACAAACAAAACAAGCGATCTCCATGGCGACGCGCTTGGTTGAATCAGACCTTTCTCCAGCATAGCATCAAGTTGCTTCTTCAGCTCCACTAATTCAGATGGGTTCATACTATAAGGTCTTTGAGCTATGGGTCCAGTTCCAGGAATTAGTTCAATGATGAACTCGATATCCTGATCTGGGGGCATACCGGGCAATTCATCTGGGAATACGTCGGGGTATTCATAGACTACTCTGACTTGGTCTATGGTTTATTGGGCTAGACTCTTGTTGCATTTGAATTGACGGGGCAATGTCTCACATACATGCTCTATTGATACTCTAGAGCTACTGGTCATGGTTATGGCTTTCTTGGCACAGTCAATCAATCCTTTATATTTCTACATCCAATCCATCCCTAGTACTATTTCCAAACATTTGGTTCCAAGTACTATTAGATTGGCATAAAAATCTATTCCATGGATTCTGATAGGTACAACCTTACAATTTTTTCTAGCTTTGGTGGTTGAACCAGGTATTTGCACTATCATAACATGCTTCAATTTTGTTGGTTGAATCTTACTAGTGCATGCAAATTCTTCTGTAACAAACGAGTGCGCTACTCCAGAATCAAACAACACTCTTGCAAGTACTGAGTTAACAGAAAACATACCCAGCACGACATCGGGCGCTTCCTGGGCTTCTTCAGCATTCATGTGGAATAGACGACCGTTGCGGTTGAGCGAGTTCCCTGGGGCAAATCTCCTTCCAGGCCGAACACGGCGCTGCTGCTGAGCTGGAGCATTCACATTGGGGGCTGCTGCAATCTTCTTGGGACACTCGTTGGAGTAGTGACCCTTGACTCCACACTCAAAGCAAGTGACCTGGGATTTGTCTTTGGCTGCAACAGGCACAACATTGCTTCTAGTCCTTGGGGCAGTATTGTTGTTGTTGTTTTTGTTGGACTTGGGCGATGCACGGTTGAAGTTGTTGGAGTTGCCGGGGTTGTTGTTATGGTTTCCTCCAAACTTCAAGTTTCCTCCGCTACGATTGGGTAGCTTGGACGGGACATCGGGGGTCTGTTGTTTCTTGGGGCATATCCTGCAGACAGGTTGGGGCGATACTTCAGGGTATTGTGGGACCTAGTCTGGTGCATCATCCTGCGCTTGCGGTTGTCATTGGCTTGGTTGATATTCCCTTCCATCTGGATGGCAGAGTCGGTAAGTTCTTCTAGATCTCCAAAATGGATGTTGACTAAAACATTCTACATCTCATCATGCAATCCATTCAGGAACCTTTCCTTCTTCTTGGCTTCAGTGTTGATCTCATCAGGGGCATATCTAGCTAAGGACAGAAATTTGTCACGGTATTCAACTACCGTCATACTTCCTTGCTTCAGTTCCCTGAATTCATCTCTCATTCTGGTGACTAAACCTTGTGGCACATGGGTGTGGCTGAACTTGATCTTGAATGCTTCCCAAGTCACCATCTGACCGTCATTCATGGTACGGGTGCTATTCCACCATGCTCTTGCATCTCCTGCCAGATAGTGGGTGGCAAACAGTACCTTCTCATTGGCTTCAACTCCTGCGACCTCCAGATTGTTCTCCATGGTTTGCAGCCAGTCATCAGCATCTAAGGGATCCTCAGATTTGTTGAAGATAGGGGGGTTGGTATTCTGAAAGTTCTTAAGCTTGGATCCATGGTGATCCTGATTTCCATGGCCTTGATTATTGTGGGCCATCTGAGCTATCTGTAGAAGAGTGGCTAGGTTGGCTTGGCGTTCGGCTCTACTAGCTTCACGGTTAGAAACTAGCATCTGTAGAATCTGCAGCATCGGGTCCTGAGATGAGCTGCTTCCTCCGGGGTTTCCACGAGTCATCTGAAGATTGAGATATATAATGAGATAAGAGGGAATTTCTAAGGTTCATGGTTTTGTTTTCAAAAGCTTTAAACTTTGAGTTTGACTCAGGTTTTGCAAACTAACTTCTTCATCTCATTCATTCATTCAAAGCACACAATACAGCACACACCATAACACAAATGGAAAACAGATGGTTCTAAGAACCATTCTATGAAACTACGATACAATGGGACCGATACAACTCATTCCTACGGTAGTGATCAAGTGCATCTACTCATCATCAATGAAGTCGGAATCATCATCATCGGTGTAGAAATCCATGGCATCATCCTCTAGGTAGTCATTGTCATCATTGAGGTAAGAGTGAAGATCTCCCTGGATGTATTCACCTTCCTCCTCCTCTTTTGCTTCAAGCTGGACTTCCTATTCACGGATGGTCTTCTCGAGAGCGGCCACCTTCTTGCGAAGACGATCGATGGTGCGATCCTTCTTCTCGCGTTGACGACGAAGTGATTGGCGATCCTTGACGAGCATGGTGATAGTCTGTTCCTTCTTGACGATAATGGCAAGGTTGTAGTTGGCGTAATCTCGGGCGTTGTCCAATTCCTTCTACCTATCATACAACATGAAGTCATGTTTTTCCACCTGGTGCTTCAACTCTGGGTGACTTGGCATCTCCAATGGCATTCCCATAGAATCACGCCTTACAAAGTGAGCAAAGTGAGTTCCCTGGATCAAGTTGATGTTTTGCCCACATAGATGGGTAAGAACTTCATGCATACCTCCCTGGCTAATCCATCTAGCTAGTTGTTCTCTCGCAAGGTGAATTGAATCTTCTCAGAAGTAGGTGCTTTCATTCTGCCTCTGAGATCTGTAACTATCATCCATTATAGATCTCCTACGTGATCGTTGAGTTGGGCACCGAAGAATTCCGGATGCGGGCGCTCAAGATACCCTGACAGTGCATCTAGATCCCTCTCAAAGATCAGTTGGCCTCCATTGCCCAACTGGTAGAACTTACAATACTGAACTTCCATCTATAAGAATTTAGGATGAGTAAGTTAGTGAAGTGATCAAGTGTGTCAAATTTTTATGTAAGAAAGCAAGAATTCTTTTGAGGAACATGATTTTTTTTGAAAGAATCAAGGATAAGAGTGGGAATAGTTTTTCATAAATACTCACTTCTTTTGTTTCGAAACTAAGTTTTTGTTTGGACGTCCATTCTAACTAGGGTCTCCTATGGTCAGGATGGCTCTGATACCAACTTGTCAACACCCAGATTTTTAATCCCAGATGCCTGTTATGCCATACATCGCAATCCCAGGATTACCATTTTTGCGAGACATAACAGATTGGATATCACAGTACATCATCCATTACAAACCATAATAAGGTGTTACACAAATAAAGGATCTCATGATCCAGTCTTAATACAAACAAGCAACAAAATAATAAGCGTGGTAGTGGGCTCCATCTTCAGAGTCACAGGCAATGCTGACGATGGGAGATGATCCTAGTTGTCGTAGACGTCCTACTGTCCATCTTCCTGATAGTCCTCCTCATAGTCTGGCCACGGGAATAGCCAGGGACAAAGCCATGAGTACTCTTTAAGTACTCGCAAACTATCACTAACAAGTAAGGTAGCTCTAGTAGGAATCTTAAGCTCTAGGTTTATTTGCAAAAAGCCAGATTTATCTAAAGCTGAGTTTAGAAGTAAAGAAAACTAAGTTAATGTTCTAAATCACTTAAGTGGGAACCTAGCTTTCATATTCACAACCCTGTTGTGGTCAATTCAAAGTCATAGTTCACTTCACAAGTCATTTTGGAAAACATCCGACGACAGAACAGTATGGCCACTCCAACTGTCCATGACCGCGGACGCAGCTATTCGAATAGTTTGACACTCCACAGAGGTGGTACACTTTCACCATAAAAATTCGATACATCCGTCAGGGATAACCCTGAATCATCATACTTAGTATGCGGATAATCAATCATAACCTTTCAATTACACACTCTAGTATAGGCACCTCCCCTATGAGCTTGGCCTCCCAGCCATGGCCATCTGCCATCCTGGGAACTACATAGGTGGACAATTCACACTCACGAGGTAGCGTCAGCTCAAACCTCTTCCGTGAGGGAACCCATACTAATGCATATAAATTTCCGGCTAAGCCTTACCCAATTCAGGTATTGTGGTTGTACGGTAAAATTGGAATGGTATCGCATCCGAACCCAACCATTAGTTTTTATAAAGGGCTAAGGCTCATGCCTCAACATTTTCATCATCAAATCCATTTGTGTTTCTCAACCCATGTCAAAACATTTCAATAGAATGAAGCATCATTCCAAGGTTTTCATATTCATTTTCACCAAGTATTCCCATCTAAAGTGATCAAGTTTTATGCTTAGCACTAGCCACTAAGTTAAGAGTGTTCACTAATGAGGGGTGCTAATCTTCAATCTCATGCCACAGAATGACATCTAGCATAGGCCTAGTTTTATACTCTTTATGCTATCTATACTATCTTTCCAAAAACTCACAAAACACTAGTTATAAGTAAAGAACTTTGGTAAAGTAAAAGAGTAAAGCTTGCAAGTAAAACTTGGGATGGGTATAAATCAAAGGTATATAACCAAAGCATGCCTAATGCATTTTGCTTGGGTTAAAGCTTGCATGGTTAACTTGTAGTGTTAGGCTTGCCTTGAGTAGAGCAGTGGTTGAAGTTTTCCTCCTCTTCTTCTGGGTAGAACTCCTTCTCCTCGTAGCTTGGGTCAGTACTATCGTCTATAAATAAATACGGGGTACACAATCACCAAACAATACTTAACTAGCTCTATTTAGCACACTAAGGCTCACACTTGATGATCTAGTATCATCACAATCAACACATGAAATAAAGGACTAGTTTTATTTATCTTATTTGAGAAAAGTAATTTCTACTTATTGAAATTAATTAAGGTTTAATATTCTCCAATTAAAATATGGGAGCATGTTGACACATGTCCTCACCACATATTCTAATACATGGGAATGTGATTTAAAGGAGTTGGTCACATTTTATAAAGTTTAAGATTATTATTTAATAGATTTAAAGTGACTAGAAATTCCCTAATAGCATTCTTTTGGTACTAGTCCAATGTCACTGCATGCAAACCTAAATATTTTTTACATATTCAGATAGATCTTATCAAATGTGATCTTTGAGAGTTGGAATCAACTCAAAAGCTATCATGGTTGATTTTTGAAAAATGTTTGAAGTTGCAAAAGTGTCTGTCTTAGCATTTTTACTAAAGATTATCTCTAACTCCAAATGGTTTAAATCCAACGGGCTTGCATAGATAATTTAATTACCTTTCTAGCAAAATTTAAATCATGCAATTTGGTTTAGTGAAACTCTCTGAATTGGTTTTTGAATCTAGGGACAGAAACTAGTTTAAACTAAATTGGAAAATCAATATTTGAATTTCCAGGCCAGAGCGGGAAGTTAAACGGGCCGGCCCAACTGCACCGCACAGCACAGCAGGCAGCTGACAGATGGGGTCCACTCGTCAGTGACTGCATCTAAGCGAAACGGTATCTACGCATCTAAGCCGTGCGATCTAATTCTAATCCAACGGCTGGGAGTCATCATCGACGACGAACTACTCCGGCGAGGAACTAAACCTAACGCGGCGGTGGGGGTCTGGCTAGGCTCACCTGAGCTCAAGCTAGGGTCGGCGACGGGGGCGATCGACGTGGTAAACGATGGCGGTTCGAGGCGCGGTCACGACAGGTCTTGGGGTGGTCGAAATCAACGGCACCCTTCTCCTCCAGCAGCGGCGGGCTCCGGCCAAATTCCGGCGAGAGAGAGCTCGCCTTTCTTCGGGAAGAAGTGGAGGAGGATAAGTGAGGAGTGGTGAGTGCTGGTGTGTGGAGAAATGAGGCAGGGGAGGCCTCCTTTTATACTGCGACGAGGGTACCGAACGGTGCAGGCACGAGCTCGTCGGTGACGATGCTACAGGCTGCTATCGGCGTGGCGGAGGCTAGTGGACGGTGCGTGGTTCCCTGGCGGTTCTCACGGGCGTAATGGCAAGGCGTGGGGCGGTGTGGTTTGGTCGGGAGTGTGCGGCGCTCCGCGCGGACGCAGAGGTGTTTGCGACAGCGTGCGGTAGCTGCGGGTCGCGCGGCGTCGAACGGAGTTGTCTACGGGGTTGGGGTGATCATGGCGAGCTAGTGCACGCGAGGCGGGGGTGAGACGCGGTCTATGCGAGGCGGTCAGGGGCGGCGATCTGGTGCGCTATGGGCATGGTGTAGAGACGGTGGGCGCGGCGTAGCTAGGGTGGTCCAGGGATCGGCTGGGGTCGAGGCTTGGACAGGGGGTGGCGGTGGACCGAGGCGTGTCTGGTGCGCGTCGTGGGCGAGGGCGGCGAGGCTCCTGGCGTGCTGCCCACTGTCGGCCGTCGATGACCAAAAACGGGCAGCGCTCCACTGTGCACACAGCAAAGAGAGGGCTTGGTCTGGGTGCTTCTCAACACTAGAGGGGACAAGGAAGTTAAGGGGAGACCAAATGGTCAAGAATTACTATGGAAATAGTGAAGTTAGGCTAGAGTTAGTTTAGTGCAGGCCAGGTGTTTGTTGTAATGGCCGCAAGAATTTTACTTTGGAATTTTTGAGTGAAAGTTTTTGAGTAATCTTAACTTAAGCTTGAGTATCTATGTTTGCTTGGAGAGGTCAAGTGGAAGTGGTTTGATAGGCTTTTGAAAAAGTGTGATCTTCACATATGAACTAGATTCAATTTTTAACTATCCATTTAATTGATTTGGAAAATGTTTTTGTAAGTTTGTAAAGTGGGACTTGATACATTTTTACTTGGTCTAGAAAGGGGTGAAAAGAAGTGGAAATGTTTCTGTTAAAATTTCTCCTCTAGGAACACACAAAGTGACCTAGTGGTTAACTTTTGTCAAAGTAACCATTTGCTCTTTTATTCATATTTGATTTCTTTTTATTTTGATTTTGTTTGTAATTGGTCTAGATGATGTAGCATTCATCTTTAAACCATTTCACATCATTTGTAACAATCAAGCATTCAATCAATTCTACACTAATACAAAACACACATGCATTCATATTCATTTTATGAATAAAAGTTTTTGTTAACCCTAAATTGGGTGATTAGTATTTGATAATCTTGATTAAAAGTTTTGGGGTGTTACAGTACATGGCGCATGTGTGTAGATTGTCGAGCTATTAATAACATCACTATTCGATATCATCATCCTATTCCCCATTTAGAGGATATGTTAGATGAATTGAGTGGTGTTGTTGTTTTCTCCAAAATTGATTTGCGTAGTGGTTATCATCATATTAGGATGAAGGAAGGGGATGAGTGGAAAATTGCCTTTAAAATTAAATTTTGTTTATATGAGTAGTTAGTCATGCCTTTTGGTCTCACTAATGCACCTAGTACTTTCATGAGATTAATGAACCATGTTTTGAGAGATTTTATAGGAAAATTTGTGGTTGTGTATTTTGATGACATATTAATTTACAGCCGCACTGAATCTGAACATATTGATCATATTCGACAAGTTTTGCATGTGCTGCGCGATGCTAAATTGTATGGTAATCTTGAGAAGTGCACTTTCTGCAAAGACAAGGTCATCTTTCTAGGATATGTTGTTTCTAAGAATGGAGTTGAGGTAGATAATTCTAAAATTGTCACAATACAAAATTGGCCTACTCCTATGAACGTTAGTCAAGTTAGAAGTTTTCATGGACTTGCTGGTTTCTATAGAAGATTTGTGAAGGATTTTAGTACCATTGCTACACCTTTGAATGAACTAACTAAGAAAGGTGTTGAATTTGTTTGGGGACCAACCCAAGATAATGCTTTTGATGAGCTGAAGAGATTGCTTACTTCTGCACCATTGCTTGCACTACCTGATTTTAATAAGCAATTTGAGATTGAGTGTGATGCTAGTGGCATCGGTATTGGTGGTGTGTTGATGCAAGAGGGGCGACCTATAGCTTATTTTTCTGAGAAGCTTAGTGGTGCTCGTTTGAACTATCCTATTTACGATAAAGAATTATATGCTCTTGTGCGTGTGCTTGAGGTTTGGCAACATTATTTGTGGCCAAAAGAGTTTATTATACATTCTGATCATTAAGCTTTGAAATATTTGAAAGCACAGTCAAACTTGCATCGACGCCTAGCAAAGTGGGTTGAATTTATTGAGTCTTTTCCATATATTATTAAACATAAGAAGGGAAAAGACAATATTGTAGCTGATGCTCTCTCTAGGAAAAGTATGTTGCTAACACAATTGGATGTGAGAGTTCCTGGTTTGGAGAGTTTGTGTGATTTATATGCTATTGATCATGATTTTGCTGCTCCATATAAGTTGTGTGTTCATGGGAAAGCTTGGGAAAAATATCATATTCATGACGGGTACTTGTTTCGAGATAACAAACTGTGTGTTCCCGAGTCGTCTGTGTGTTTGCTCTTATTACAGGAATCACATGCTGGTGGATTGATGGGGATGAGGCGTGATGTGGATAGCTTTGTCAAATGTTGCATTACTTGCAACACTTCCAAGTCGAAGTTGAAGCCTCATGGTTTGTATACTCCTCTACCTGCACCTACTACTCCATGGGAAGATATTAGCATGGATTTTGTATTAGGATTGCCTAGAACTAGGAGAGGACATGATTCTATATTTGTGGTAGTGGATCATTTTTCTAAGATGGCACATTTTATTGCCTGCCACAAGAGCGACGATGTGTCACATGTTGCTAATCTGTTTTTCAAGGACATTGTACAATTACATAGAGTACCAAGGACAATTGTTTTTGATCGTGATGTGAAGTTCATGAGCTATTTTTGGAAGACTCTTTAGGGTAAACTGGGGACAAAGTTATTATTCAGCACTACTTGTCATCCCCAAACTGATGGACAAACAAAGGTGGTGAATCGTACATTATCGCAGTTTTTGCAATCTATGGTCAAGAAGAATCTGCGTGTTTGGGAGGATTGCCTGCCACATGTCGAGTTTGCATATAACAGGACGGTACACTCTACCACACAGTTGTGTCCTTTTGAGGTGGTGTATGGTTTCAAACCCATCACAACACTTGATTTTTTGCCTCTTCCTATTCAAGAAAGAGAGAACATGGAGGCAACCAAGAGGGAAGATTTTGTGAAGAAGATACACATGAAGACAAAAGAAGCTATTGAGAAGAAGGGCAAGGACAATGCTAGCCGTGTCAATAAGAAGAGAAAGGAGGTGCTATTTCAGCCAGGAGACATGGTGTGGGTTCATTTTTGCAAGGACAGATTTCCAGAGAAGCGTAAGTCAAAGCTACTTCCTCGGGGTGCTGGTCCTTACAAGGTTCTTGTCAAGATAAATGACAATGCCTACAAGATAGATTTGCCTATTGAGGAGTTTGGTGTCAGTAATTCTTTCAATGTGTCTGATTTTACACCATATGAAGAGGAAGATATTGGCGCGTCGGGGTCGACGCCTTTTGAAGGGGGGGGGAGGATGATAAGGACATCTCTACCATTCTTCCATTAGTCAATGAAGATAATGATGCAAAGATTAAAGACACTAATGAAATTAGAATTGGACCTATTACAAGGGCTAGAGCTAAGTTGTTAAAGCAACATGTGAATTCCTTCTTAGTTGGTTCTGGAATATTATTTGATGACAATTTTATGCTACCTAAATGTTTGCATCTATGTTTGATTAGGTATGAGGAATGCCAAGGAGCTAAAGAAGAAGCATCAAAGCTGCATCAGAAGAAAGAAGAAAGGATTCTCTGCCACGGCAGGATTTTGGCTGATTCCCTGCCGCGACAGGAGAATGGCGCCAGGGGAGGAGAGGGAGGCGTGCGCCAGGAGGAGGGGTCGGGCTGCACCTAGCCGGTGCACCCCTCGTGGTTGGCCTATGTGCCATTTTGGCCGAGCCCTTTGGGGCCGGCTTGTATCCGACTCGGACCCACTTGGGTCGAGTCTAGTTGTGTGCGGCTGGCCTCCCATATAGGAGCCGCCACCCCCTCCATTGAGGGTTAGACTTGTTTTAGATTAAACCCTAGATTGGATTTCTGCAAGCATTCATCTTGAATCCTCTGATATTGTGATTGTGTTTCGATAGATAATATCAAATTGGCTCTAATTAAGTGTTATCTGTCGTTCCACTAGGAATTAGTAGATTGTATACCGTTCGTGATCCGGGATCATGTGCGTAAGTGCATGGTGTTGCGAATATCCATAGGGCTGAAGATCTGTTGCATTGGCAACAGGGTTGCAGCCGAGAGAAAGTTCGTCAGCGTCTCATGAGTTATGTCCTGAATCATCGCCATCACCTACGTCGCTCACTGAGAAGATCGGGCCAACCCATATCATAAAACTTACGAAATTTCTTGAAGTATTAGGTGTCTGTCATAATTTATTACTCCTCCTGTTCACTAATGTAAGACCTTCTAGTTTTTCTTTGGAAATGCATGTATCTAGATATGTTTTATTGTTTAGGTTCACCCATTAGTGAACAGAGGGGGGTAATTTTCATTGGTGTAACTAAAAGTTTCCAAAAGGTAATGGTCTGTAAGTAACCATGCTCGACCTCGCCGGAGTTTCTATTTCTTCTCCAACCGCGGGCATCATTGGAACGTGCCGTCAACCCCCGTTCCTGGTGGAGCTTCTGACAAAGTAGACCCTGCTTCCAACTCTGGTCCTTAGGTTGCCTGTGGGTTGTACCCTTTGCCAGCAACTCAACCTTGATTCAGTGCAAATGATTTAAGTTTAAATAGAAAATTAGCGGTCTCTCCAAATATATTTTCATACAAATGCTGCTGATTTCATTCTATATCATAGTTCAGTTCACAGAATCTACAAGCTTAGGGAATCTCTAACCGAGCCCCAGAACTTTAGAGGAGTAAACCGACTCCTAAAACTTAGAGGAGTAAAAATACTCCTCTAAAGGTTAGCGGTTCCTAACCGATCCTCTATATTTAGAGTAAAAATGTTTTTTCTTATTTACAATGTAATAGGACCACACAAACACATATATAATTATAGATTAGTAGTCAAATACATACCGATACAATCTGATACACACAATACATACTGATACAACCTGATACACACAATACACACCGATACAACCCGATACAATTGATACATAGAGGGTACATACCGGTACAAACCAACACAAACCAAACTATTTGAGTTATGCCATCTTGACGACATTAGAACACATAACAAGAATGTGCCATCTATTCAAGATCGAGTTAACCCATCTACCACTTCTTGTCTTTTCATTAAAATTCTCATGAATCTTTTCCCAAAATTGTTGAAATGGTGAACTAACACCACTCTCTTCATATAATGCATCATCTACAAGAGTTTGATGGTGCCATGCAAAATACAACAAGTTGTCTTCATCCTCGGTCCATGTAGAATTTCTTGTACTACATTTGTAACAAAAAATGTAAACCACAACTTCTTCTACTCCGATTTTACATCAAGTGTTGGTTGAGGCCGGCGGTGCCGGTGATCCATCCTCAGCAGCAGCATCCACGGAGACCGACCCTGCATCCTCCAACTCTGGCTAGAGGTCCCGCGCGCAGACCAAACTCGTCGTGGGTGGCAGGGGCGACGGTACCAACCCCGGGCCGCGCGGGATATGTGGTAGGCGAGGAGGAGGGGGCAAGCCGCGTCACGACTTCGGTGGTGGTCGGCCTCCTGGGAGCCGACTCTGGGTTGCCGTGGTCACCAAAGCCGACGACGGCCCGGAGGTGCGGCAATCGAGGCCGATGGAGCACAATTTGCTCCAAATCAGGGCGGCGGCTGGCGAAAACGAGCTCACCCCGTGGATTCCGGTCACAACTAGAGGCGGCGAACAAGGGAGAGGTGGGCTGGAGGGAGCGCAAGGAACAGGATGGGGGTGGCGGGGTATGGCGGTCACCGACGGCGACGCCGGCGGGAATGGGTGCGGCCGGTCGGGAGGCGGGAGTTTTTCTCAGAAGTGGTGGCCGAGGAGTAAATTTAGTAGTCGGCCGCTCGGTTTACTCCTCCGATGAGTAAACATATACTCCTCTAACCGTTTTAGGGATCAGTTAGGTGCAACACCTCCAGATTTTTACTCCTCTAACCAATTTTAGGGGATCGGTTAGAGATGCTCTTAGCCCTTTAGGACTTAGCATAATATTTTTTTTGTATAAGGGCCCATAAGTGATGGGAATTGACAGGATCCCCCGGGAGATAGAACGAAAGATCCCCCAGATCGATCGCGCTACCACTGCGTGGCTGTATGGCCCACCAAATCTTATTGTTCTGTTCGTTGCTTTCTCTTCTTTATCTTCCCCGCACGCACATCTTTTGTGCTGCCGCCTGCCTACAGCTCATGCTACAGCTGCCTGTAGCTCTCGCCTCGCCGCCTCCTACAGGGGCGGAGCTAGGCATGGTGCTGCCAGTGTTGTAGCACCAGTCTAGCAGTTGCACTACCTTGATCATGTCTTAGTTTTAAGGCTATATATATACAAATCCTGAGTAACTAGCACCAGCCTTGGACTATTTCTGGCTCCGCCCTGGCCTCCTGCACCTCCCGCCGCCTCCTGCTGCTTGCATAGCCACCCGTCGTCGTGCCCTGTTGCTTGTGCCGCCGCGCCCTGCTACTCGCACTGCCGCGTGCCCCGCGTTTCCCACCTCACTGGAGTCAACGCTTCCTGCACCTTTCCGGAGTTGAGGGCCACGACTGATCATCCCCGCCGCTTCCAAGGTCGACTACACATGCGAATTCCAGCCTAAATCGCCGGAGTTGAGGCTCCTGTCAGGAAGACCTCGCCGACTGTGCTCTCGACCTCCTCTCCTACAACCATGTCGGGGTTTTGCTACGTGCGGTCGGTGGCGGTGCTACGAGCGAGCGTTGGTTTTGCTATATGCGATCGGCGGTGGAGCTACGAGACATCTGACGGTGCTATGCACATCGTCGACTTTTGCTTTAATTTTTTTCTACAAAGGCTTTGTTGTTTTGCTACAATATTGTATATGGTTTGCTACACGGTCTTTGGCGAGATCTTTGGCAAGGTGTCCGACGATGTCAGATTTGCTAAAATATGATATTTTATTTACTACATACGTTTTGTGGTTTTACTATAAGAGCGTAAAGTTTTTGCTACACGGTCTCCGGCGAGTGCGATGCTGGTTCTGCTACATTCATATTTTTTTGCTACATTAGCGCAATGTTTTTGCTATAATAGCGTAAACATTTTGCTATGAGGTCTCTGACTAGGTTTTTTCCGGTGACTCTCCGGCGATATTTTTCGGCAAAGTCGGTTTTGCTATATAGTACTTTTTTTGCTACAAAGTCTCCGGCGAGGTCTCTGGTGAACTCTCCGACGAGGTCTAGTCTGTCTCTTATTTTTCTAGATCGAACCGTTTTCTGCTACATATAGAAAAAGCGGGAATAATTGTAGAAAAAATGGGACTATTTGTAGCAAAAGCGGGATGAATGCACATAAAGTAGATCTGACCATTGATCTGGGCAGATCGGACGGCTGGGGACCGGGGGATGGAAATTCTATCCCCGGAGGACGCGTAGAGCTGTCCATAAGAGCATCTCCACTCGTAACCCCCATACGGGCTCCGTCGCGGCCCTTTTTTTGACCTTATGGGGGGGGGGGGGGGGCGCCGGCGTGATGTTGCCAAATGAGGGGGGGGGGCACCGGCTCCCAGTCGTGCCCCCATAACAAAATTTAAATATTCTAAATTTAGCAGAAATTTGGACAAACAGTTCAAACTTCAACAAAACGAGACGAACAGTTTAAATTTAACAAAAAATAAAAAAACGACATCTAATGACGGTCACGGCTGATCCCGAGCCGGGGGTACATCGCCGCAACGTAGTCGAATAGACCGTCGTCGTCGTCGTCGCTGGGCGACTCGTCCTTCGCCGGTGGTAGGCAGCTGCACCCCTCGCCGCTGGTCCTACGCGCTGGCCTCGTGGAAGGACCAGCCGTCCCCTCGTCGTCGTCGATGTCGACGACGAGGCCGTGGCGCCTGGCGCGCTCGGCCTACTCCCGCCGCCAGTCCTGCGCGAACCAACTGGAGACGAACTCGTCGGTGGCCGGCAGGACGGCGTTGAAGGATGCCCGCTCCAGCATCCTGTGACCCGGAAATTCTTCCGGGTCCTCGCCGTCCGCCAGCTGGAGCGCTGCCGCCTTGTACTCCGGCGGTGGCGTCCACTCCTTCTTCGGCTCGGGCTTGGGCCTGCCCAAGCGGAGGCGACGAGACGGCGAGGGAGGCGCCTGCGCGGTGGGCTCACCTGCTCGTCCTCCACCGGCGAGAGCGCGAGGTAGCGTGGCAACGGCGAGGAGTACGGCGAGTACCGCGCCAGGGACGCCGACGAGCGCGAGCAGGAGGAGGAGGACGTTGACAGCGCACGGTGGGGCCCCCAACGGTTGCTGGCGGCCTGCTGGCGATCGCGCGGGATGCGCGGCAGCATCACCAATGGCGGGTTGTTACCGTTGGCGATGTGGTCCAGGACCCAGGAGAGGGTGCGTCCCGGAGCGCTAAACCAACACTTCCGGCCTTCGCTGTTGTAGTTCGCCAGTGGCGGGCCAACGCCGTAGTAGGCCTCGATACGTTCCTCACGCTGCCGCGCGAAGAAGGCCGCCCACGCCTGGAGGTTGTCGGGATCCCACTAGGGGTCATTGCGCTCCTCGTCGGTGAGCACCCCCCAATAGTGCTCGTAGATCGCGGCTCTGCTGGCCGCGCCGGTGGGGATGGGCGGCACGGTGAGGCCGCCGTGGCTCACCGCCCACCCCGTAGGAAGCCGAAAAGCTGGCGGGACGGGGTAGCCGGCGCTCCATAGCGCCTGCGCCTCGTTGACGTGGAGCCAGAGGCAGCAAAAGACGTTGGCCACCACGCCGTCGTAGCCGTCGTAGCCCGCCATCGCCGAGAGAGTGGGAGAAGAAGATGACGTTTGGGAAAGGAGATGGTGGAGCTCGCCGTCGAGGTAATGCGCGTGCGGCAGCAATGGAAACCGCCACGGGTTTTTATACTCGAGAGGGGGGGGGGGTCGGCGAGCGGTGGGCATTAACGCCGTCCTGCCCCTTTGATGGGACGCGTCGGCTGCACTGCCCACTGCCATTCGCTGGAAAGGCTGCGGCGTGCAGCGCCATTACTCAACGCTGATGGCGAGGAAGAACGGCTCTATGCGGCTGCCATGTGGGCCAGCTTTGACGTGGGCGGTTTGGCGCGCGCGCTCCCGCCTTCTCTTCCCGCCACCCGCCCTGCCATGCGTCCATCCGGCGCCCCCGCTCGCCTCCCTGTACATTGGGTTTGTCCTGGGGCCACCGGGTAAATATCTGGGCCGCGCCGACGCCAAAAAAAATTGGGGCGCGCGGCTAGTCTCGAATTTTCGCGCCGACGCCCCCCAAAACTCTATGCGGGGCCTTTGAGGCCCCGAGTGGATATGCTCTAAGTGATTCACAAATTCCTACCGGTACCTGCATTTATTGATTACTTGTTAGTGAGTGAATTCAAGCTTTTACCCCTTACTTTTATATTTTTTGTTAGGCAGCCCCCGCTGGTTGGCTGATCTCAAGGTTGTGGAGTGTATGTGAAGCCGTCGAACACCAAAGTACACTGAATGGGTAGAGTGAAATTTGACCGAGCGAATAGGGAGGTACATGGAACAATTGTTTATATAGATGGAACATATAGAAGGATAAATACCCACTAAACGTTAAACATGCTGTTGGCTTGACTTTAATGAGAGACAGCAGGGGCACCATCTAAATACGCCTAATTTCCTAACAACTTATTGAACCAATTGCCTCATTGAGCAACTTTTCATCCTTATTACCACACTAATGAAAATTATGCCATATACCCCTTTTAATTGTTTATTAGATGTGATCCATCGCGTGGGTCCTTGTTGTCAGGGTTTTCCTTTCGTATGTGTCCTCCCATTTTGTGTGTTCACTTTTGGTATAGTAAAAAGTGCTTCTCGACGAGGCCAACCTACAACACAAGGTATGTGGAAAGGTATGACACCCCAAAAATGTCGTTTCTTTGCATGTTTGGCCTCTAGGAATGGATGTAAATATGCCCTAAAGTCAATAATAAAGGATTATTATTTATATTTCTGTTTTATAATTAAGTGTATTGTTTTATGCTGTAATTGTATTAGTTCTAAATAATGGGTAATTGGAGGAAAACGCTAACACACATGTGGAATTATAAACACCATTTAGATATCTCGAGTCTCGTCTTTAAGACTAGTTTGTGTATCATTGATAGTCCTGATTTCCTTACTATGGGCAAATACAAATTTTCGTAGAGTTGCCAATGATATGTGAGATTGGAGTTGTTGAGCGAACAATGATTATGGATAAACCCAATTTGATATACCATGAAACACATTGTCAATATTATTGTCGGTAGTTTCTCAATAGCAAGTATTATCATTACTAAAAGATCGTTAGACCATAAGACACATATTAACTTGGATACAATATGGAAGTGACAAGGCCTTCAAATGTTGCTTCGTGCTATGGTGATCATAACATCGGTCTTCATTCTTACCGGATGGTATGATAATGTTATATATGGTGTAGTTATAGAAATTTCTCCTCATAACCGTGTAGAGATACACTCTAAGCACACTCATGTATTGTGATGTACATTCTTCATTGTCTGGTCGAACACATGATCAAGTTGTTGATTACAGGAACATCGTTGATATGGAATGAGTAAGGAGTACATGCCGGGCAACGAGGATAACCTAGTGTTTCACCACGGGCAATGTGAAGTATCGAGCAATACGATGTGTATCGAAGCAATACAACGATTCACATGATAAAAGAACTTTGTGCTATATGTGGGGGTTACTATGTGCATCAAGGTACCGCTCGAATTATTGTATCAAAATGAGTTCTGGACTTGTTCACATATATCCGAACCCACAGACTCACACACTTAAGAGTTCAGTAGCATTTAGAAAGTGAGTGTGATTGGTACACTTGTGGATGAAGTAATTTTGAAAGGAGGTTTTTGGAAAGTCTTGGAATAATCCAGAGGTGTCCGAAGTATCATTGTGAGTGTGCAGAATGGTTCCGAACATTGCATGTGAGGTGTAGGAATGATTTAGCAATATTTCAAAATAAATTATGAAGTGTTCGGAATTTAAAAAATCTTTTATATTTTATTATCAATAAATACCTAGTGGGCGCCATGGGCCATAGGGGTCGTATGGGACTACCAGTGCCGCACGTAGGAGTGGTGGGAAACCCTATCCGACTCGGCCAATGCCTCCCCTTGGATGGCGGGTGGAGGAGGTGGAGGCGGGCGGGGGGGGGGGGGGGGGTAGAGTCCTAGGAGGACTCAAACTCTCCCTAGGTCGGTTTTGGCGGGGAGAGAGGAGTCCTCCTGGGACTCCGACTCCTACTTCCACTCTTACTTGAAGAGGGGGGATTGAACCTATATAATGAGGGGCAACGGGAGGTAGGAACACAAGTCTAAAAGACACCTAGCCCTAAGCCGCCGGCATTAACCCATCGCCTTTGCCTGCCGTCGGCCACCTCTAGAGTCACGTCGTCGAGCTCCTTCTCTTAACATTGTCATCATTGCGCGGAGATATTCATCAATATCCCCAGAGGGTTGTCCAAATACTACCTCCATTTAGATCTAATCTTGACGGTGTTGTGGAAGCCCTGTTGGAACTTCATCAACATTTTCCCATTTCGTCCGATTGCTTGATCACACTTCGACGCGGTGATGTTGATCTTGTACGTGTGGATACCGGTGGAGGTGCGACACGTGGAACACTTGATTGTGGAGCCTTTCATGAGATAATACAACTCCTCGTGACTTGATAATTATCGATGCGATGATTGACGATCGTATTTACCAACCTCGTCATCAACAAACTTCCGCTAGTTCGATCTTCGAGGGTATGTTTCATTGCCTTTATTCCCGCATAACTTTATCTGACTAATGTGCTAGAATATTTTGTTTCATGTAGCGCGTTTTTCAACAGTGGTATCAGAGCTAGGTTATGTGTAGGCACATGTACGAACAGTGTATGGATAGAGGAATCGGAAAATTTTGGTATTGTTGGTCTTGTTTTTCTTCCTAATTGTTACAATTTTGATCTCGGTGGTATTGTGTGATTAGCGGTATAAGCCAACTTTACGATCTTTGGGTCAAGACCGGTTTGTAAAATATACTTCAGCTGCATGAAACCATTTTTTCGGGTGTCGGTTTTTCTGCAATAACATGAGAAAGGTATTTTGCATATTGGTCTTAAGAGAATTTAGTTACAGCTCGCATGGGATGTCAAGAGTATAAACACAGTTTAGTGTTGGCTTCCAGCTATTCATAGCTCTTGGGTAACATGTCCAGAATAAGTTAAATACTCCCTCCATTTCTTAATATAAGGTGTGTAGTGTTTTGTGAAAAATTTCAGAATATAAGATGTATAGAGAATTATGGGATTTGTTCCTTTTATTTAGGAGGCAATTAACCCGATCAGGAGAGAGAGGATACCCATATTTTATATTTTTTCTCTATATCACGTCAATCACCTGGGGTATTCATGTCCGAAAGCAAAGAAATTTGCCCTCTCAGACTGTGCACTAATATTCGTATAAGAAAACTATACACCTTATATTAAAAAACAGAGGGAGTATCATAGAATGATCATGATGTTTGCTTACCTAGTAAGTTAAAGCATGGTCCTCTTTGCAACCATAGATCCCCTTGATCTAACAAAATAACTACACTACTAATATAAAAAGACACAGACTGTCAGATTCAGAGGATCTGAACCGCCCATCAGACCTAATCCAACGATTAACATATGTTGAGTTGTATGACGGACCATCTAACTAATCCTGCACCCACGCTAGCAGTTTCCTGATACACCGAAGAACAAAAAAACCGACTAATCCCACCCGCAAAGACAGCCGTCCGTGACTGCATCTCTGCCGCCGCCACCGCGTCCATCCCTGCCGCCGCGACCACGCGCCTTCGCATCTTTGCCCGCCTGGCATGACTCCCAGCCGCACTGGCCTGGCCGCCGTCGATGAAGCCCCGCACCTGAACGACGTGATTTGGGAAGCCACCACACCACAATGCAAGACGCGATTTTGGCAGACCTCTCGCCGACGCACTGCACACCGACGCCGCGCTCGCCTGCCGTCAATCTGGACCTAGCTCGGCTGCGTCCTTTCATCCAAGGCCAGCTCGACCGCTTCCCTGTAAGTATGTGTTGCTACATAAAATTAGTATGTAGTGTCATCCATGTTCTTTAAGATGTTATCTTCCATTAGCATGATTCAAATATCACTGACTTAAACATATCAAACTATTAGCATGCTATTGTGATTTATGAGATAGGGCTCCAATATATTGCCAATTGCACGAATTTGACTGCCAATATTTCACTTCTTGTTCGAGTTTGCTTTGCCTTCGAGTTCCAGCTTCTCAGTTCTGGAGAAGGTTTCCCTAGAGCACCTGAGCGTGGTCGCTTTAGATAGTGGCGCCGTCTTCCGAGGAGAGAAGGGCCCCCGGATTGAGCAGATCGCGACCATCAAGGCTAGAGAGGTGTATGAGGGCCAGGTCGCCGATGCCCGTGCTCGTGATGCACGGGAGCGGGAACGTGCCCTTATGCTAGAAGGACCTTGGTCAGGTGACCCTGGGTCCAGCTCGGCTCCACCCCTCGAGCCTGATAGTGGCGGGCCTCCTATGAGGACTCCCTTAGCAGGGAGACCTTGCGGGAGACCCCCGAAAGCCTCCTCTCGCCAACCTCTGTCAGTACGTTCCCGCTCCGCCCCAGTAAGGGGGCCACGTCTGAGAGATTGTCCTAATGGACATCCTCAGAGCCATCCGGATGTTCATATGGACCATCCGAGGGTTTGGTCAGGACGGCCAGCGCCATCAGATCAAGGAGTACTTGTGCCAAGAAGATGTGGATATCGTGGACCTTCAGGAGACAATCCGCCAGGATTTCTCGATAGTGGAGTGAAAGGGCCTGTCCCGATATAAGTTAATGTGGACTTGGATTCCGGCATCTGGCCACTCGGGTGGGATCCTCCTTGGTGTCAAGGAAGATACCTTCGAGGTTGAGGATATGGACCGTAGTGAGTTTTTTGTGAGCATGGCCCACACCCATAAACAATCATGTCTCAAATGGAAGGTGATCATTGTTTATGGCCCCGCGGACCATAGGAGGTCCCCAGAGTTCTTGCTCGAGATCAAAGCTAAGGTGGAGCGTACGAAGACTCCTGTCATTGTGGCAGGGGACTTCAATCTCATTCGCTCTGCCGAAGACAAGAGCTCGGGGAATGTGGACCTCCATAGGATTCGCATGTTCAACGACTGCATCGCTGTCGTGGTGGTGGCACGGCAGATGCCATGGATAGGCTAAAGATGGGGCCAATGTATGCTAGGGGAATCCAGGGAGGGAGAACGTGGTGATTCCACGCACAGATGTTCTTGTATTCTCTCTATTAATGGTGTTTACAAGTACTCTTCAAGCTATTGGTAAGAAGGAGACTATGTCTCTTACTCCCTACAAACTAGCTCCAGAGTTTTATCTATGACAGAGAAAATGATCAATCCCTCTCTATGGAGGTCCCGATGCTCCTTATATAGGGGAGCCCGGGTTACAACGTTAGGGCACATGTGGTAGCATATTCTTCGAATATGCTCCTCGTCTAAAGCTAGATGCTTCTTTATTCTCTTTAACGACTCGTTCGGGCTTTGGACGTAACCCGCAACGTAATCCTCGCCTTTAAGCATCACCAGACACGGATTACGTCAGCCGATGTTCAGGGCCGGTCCTGAGATTTTGAGGGCCCGTGGCGAGACTAAAACTTGGGGCCCTTTAGATGTGGCTAAAACTCAAAGCAACTTGCGTTGCTATCACCAATGTTGGTGCTGATATTTTCTTCCTCAACGGCAACCACCGCCAGCTCATTTGTGTTTATTGAAGCAACACTATTGGCCTTGAAAAGTTTGTAAACATCAATTCTATATATGGTTGTACCAAGGCTGCCACATTTTTACCCTTGTCCTTTTAGCGTTACCATATGGATACTTTCTTGACTACTACAAGATAACGCAAAACTCTAGAACAAAATTACAACATACGTTTCTGTGCATCAGGTATGTGAAGCTAGAGATTAGCAATGCAATATACTTTAGGTTGGTCAAATCGCCCATGTGTGTGTGGATGTATGACGCCTAGAGACCAGAAAGAAGAAGGGTGTGATATTCTTGCGATCAGGAGCCCCGAAATTGAAATTGCCGATACGACGATTCGATGAACTAACGATCAAAAATTCGGAACTAGGAGAAATTTAGGAATACATAAACATGCGAAGTCACGAGCTGTTACCACCAATGGGGAACGCTGGTCGCTGCCTCGCAGCCAGTGGCAACTGAAAAAGGCAGCAAGGTGCTCCGTGCTGGTGTTCGCGTCGGCGGCGGACGAGGTTAGAGGTGGATCAATAGGGAGTTCCGAGTTGTCCTGGGGCCTAGAGTCAATGGATTAGGAACGATCAATTCCTTTCGGCTGCAATGTACGAGTCGATCACATCATGGACTCAAAGCCCATAGGCTTTTTCTTCAGCTGGCCTAGCAAGTAGCAATACATTTACGGTGTTTTGTTTTTCAAGACCAAACGATACGTTACATGCATACCTGGGGTGGGGCCCCTAGATTTTGGGGGGCCAGGGCGACCGCACACCCTACCCCTCCCCAGGGCCGGCCTTACCGACGTTGACCGCGTCATCTTGGTCGCCCCTGACCCGCTGGTCCTCTTATCTGCTTTGCTTCGCTCATGCCACAGCTAATAAAGCCACCTTTTGACCAGCAGGAGATTCCTTCCTTCTCTTGAAAGCCATATGATAGTCCGGCTAGCACGTGGCTAATCCGATTACTAAGATACCTGCAAAACAGATAGACAAACATGGTCGGCATATAATTTGTGTCGGCCGGGCTACGGCTAAGGGGATGCTCAACGGGCCGGGTCACTCCGTGGTTCGGCCTGCCTTGAGGTGACCCGGTCAGCACTTGCTTTGACCGCGTCGTACCTCGGCTAACTCGGCCTTCATACCCCAGCATTACCCTACCCAGGGGTATCCCCCCAACAATCGCTGACCTCGCCCTCAGAGAGATTGCTCGCGTTGGGGCCAGATACACTTGGACCAACAAGCAGCTAGACCCGATTCACAGCGTCCTCGATAGAGTCTTTGTCTCGGTGGAATGGTAGGTGGCCTTTCCTCTATGTTCGATCCGTGCGATCACCAGGGTTGGCTCTGACCATACCCCTCCTTCTGTCCTCAGGAGGGGGGCCACCACCTAGACTGAACCCCTTCCACTTCGAGAACTTCTAGCTTAAATAGCGGGGTTTTGTGGAGGCGGTTTGGTCGAGATGGTTGGAGGCCTCCACTTCTACCCCCCGCGTATACTGTGCCATTGATGTCTATCACCACTGTACCAAGATGTCATGGAAACTGATGCGGGGCTAGGGGTGAATCTGGGCGCCGCACTTAGAGGTTAGAATGACGCCATCCTGCATGAGATTCAGGCCCTGGACCAGGAAGTCGACCTGGTGGGGCTGTCGGCTGATGCTGGTCCCATAGGTATTCTCTAGAGACCTCCATTATGGAGATCTACAAGGGAGAGGAAGCATTCTGGAGATAGTAGAGTCGACAGAACTAGACCCTCTAGGGGGAGTCGAACACGGGCTACTTCCATGCCATCACGAATGGTAGGCGGATGAAGTTGTAACATCCCAAAACTTTAATCCAAGGTTATTAATCATCAAAATTAGGGTTAACAAAAACTTTTCCAATTAAAAATATTAAAGCATTCATATGTGTATGCATTTAAATAAGACTTGATTTGAATTGCCATGATTAAGTGATCCATTGCTTATAAAATAATTCTTAGGTGAAATAAACATCATCTAGATCATCCCCAAACAAATCCAAAGAAAAACAAATCAAAATGGATAAAAGAAGCAAATGGTCATTTGTGCCAAATTAACTACCATGCCTACTTTGGCTATTACTAGTACTCAAAACCTAACAGAAACAAATGTGGATCTTTGCACCCCTTGCTAGTACACATAATGTTGTACCAAGGTCCACTTTATGATCTGCCAAAAACATTCAAACCCTAAATTTAAATGACAGTTGAAAATTGAATACATTTCATATGGGAAGATCCCATTATTTCAAAAACCACTCAAACAAGCTCAATTTTCAAAACCCAAGCACCCACAGAGTCTCAAGCTTAGTACTAGCACACACACCAAAAATCTTTGCAAAATTCAAAAATAACTTTCTTGCGGCCATTTCAACAAAACACTTGGCAGGCATGAATTACACCTAGTATTTAGCTTACTGTTTGCAACAGGGTTTTGCCCCCAAATGACCCCCATTTAATCCCTCTGTCCCCTCTTGATCTAACCAGGCCCTTATCACCTATCCCCTACCCCCTAGCAGCCATGCCATGCCAACCCAAGCACCTAGTCGCCGGCCATACCTTGCCCCGCTGCAGCAGACCATTTCCCTCTCTCGCGCCATGTCTACGAGCTAGCCAACACCTCACCGCCACCCTATGTCCCCTCCCCGAGCCAGGCCAGAGCATGGACCACCACCAAACCGCCGCGCACTGCCTGTCTGCGCCATGCCCGCCACGCATGCCCAAGCCGCCACTCGACCGCAGCCCGTGCCCACCGCTCCGCCATGACCCAGGAGCATGCCAGACACGTCCATCTGCCGTCCAACGCCTCACAGCCACCGCTCGCCGTGGACACCGCCGTCTCTGCCGCTCAGAGCGCCAGCTCCGCCTGACCGCATACCACCACCCCTAGTCCCGCATTGATCATGTAGAGCACTGCCAGGAGACCAGCGGCCGCCGCCTACCTCGCGCCACGCCGCTAGCACGCTGTGCAGCCCTCGCCGGAGTCGCCTACCCATCCCTCTCGGTCGCGTCGTCGTCCTATAAATAGAGGCCTCCCCTAGCCATTCGCAGCACACCACTCACCTCCCCTCAACTCACTGACCATTCCCCACCTCTAGCCAGAGCAGCGCGAGCAGCCGTTCGCTAGAATTGCACCGGAGTAGGCTGCCTCTAGAGGAGAAGGGCGCTGCTGATTGCGACCACCACCGGAGCTGCCTCGACCGTCCTTGAGCTCACCGTCGACAACCAGTCTATTTGCCCGCCTCGCCGTCGTCGCTGGAGCCCTGGTACACCCCCTATGCACCCCCACTGAGCCGCTAGGGTTAGAGTTCGCCGACGACCTATTCGTCGTCGACAACGATCCCCAGCCGTTGATCCCCGTTCTAATCCAACGACCCATATCGCCCCGTACCGCTTCGCGCATTATGAGCCGCTGACCGGTGGACCCCCTATCAGCTGAGCCCCGCACTATGGAGTGTTACTGGGCCGGCCCGTTAGCGTTCCCGCGCAACCCGGTTAATTCAAATTAAGAATTTTCTATTTAGTTTGAACCTAGTTCTATCCCTTAGTTTGAAAATCAATTCAGAGAGATTTACAAATCCAAATGGAGTGATTCCAATTTTGTTAGAAAGCTACTGAAAATATCGACCCAAGCCCGTTGGATTTAATTCAATTAGAGTTAGAGATCTCTCCTAGTAAAAATAACAAGACAGAAGCATTTGCACCTTGCAACATTTTTATAAAATCAACCATGATAGCTTTTGAGTTGATTCCAACTCTCAAAAATCACATTTAACCATACCTATCTGAATATGTAATAATATAAGGTTTACATGCAATGACTTTGGACTAGTACCAAAATAATGCTATATAGGCATTTCTAGTCACTTTAAATCATTAAATAATGAACTTAAACCAAAGTAATTATGAACCAACCCTTAAATTACATTCCCACTTGTTAAGATATGTGGTGATGACATGTGTCCACATGATCCCATATTTTAAGTGGTGAATATTAAATCTTAGTTAATTTTCAATGAGTAGAAATTACTTTTCTTAAATAAAAAGAATGAAACTAGTTAATAAAACTTGTGATGCTTGTGATGATAATAGATCATCAAATGTATGCCTTAGAGTGCTAATTAGACTAGTTAAGTATTGTTTGGTGATTGTATATACCGTATGTATTTATAGAAGATAGTACCGACCAAGCTTACGAGGAGGAGGAGTTCTACCAAGAGGAGGAAGACAACTTCAACCACTGCACCAACCAAGGCAAGCTAACACTTGCAAGTATTATACTTAGCAAGCTACTATTAGCAAGCTAGGATTAAACTAGATGGTTTAGCAAAGATGCCTTAGGCATGCTTTGGTTAAACTACTTTGACTATTCTTTACCCCAAGTACTAATTTCAAGCTTTACTTCCTTTACTTTACACAAAGTCCCTTACTTGTTTTGAAGGTAACATAAAGAGTATAAAACTTGACCTATTTTATATAACTTTAGATGTCATTCTATGGCATGAGATTGATCCCATCTTTCCACCTTAGTGAACACTCTTAACTTAGTAGTTTAGAGTAGATAAAAACTTGAGTCACTTTAGATGGGAACACTTGGTGAAAATGAATTATGAAAACCTTGGAATGATGAGTCATTCTATTGAAATGTTTTGACATGTGCTGAGAAACACAAATGGTTTATGATGATGAAAATATTGAGGCATGAGCCTTAGCCCTTTTATAAAACTGATGGTTGGATTCAGATGCGATACCATTCCAAATTTGCCGTACAACCATAATACCTGAATTGGGTAAGGCTTAGCCGGAAGTTTATATGCATTAATATTAGTTCCCTCGCAGGAGAGGTTTGAGCTGAGGCTACCTCTCAATGTTGTCCACCTATGCAGTGCTCAAGATGACAGATGGTCAGGGTTGGGAGGCCATGCTCATAGGAGAGATGCTTATACTAGGGTGTGTAAAGGAAAGG
The DNA here is from genome assembly GCA_916181665.1 of Avena sativa. NCBI lineage: Eukaryota > Viridiplantae > Streptophyta > Magnoliopsida > Poales > Poaceae > Avena > Avena sativa. The sequence continues at coordinate 204,616,532 of OV702290.1, forward strand.
TTATGTTTGATTATCTGCATACTAAGTATGATGATTCAGGGTTATCCCTGACAGATGTATCGAATCTTGTGGTGAAAGTGTACCACCTCTGTAGAGTGTGAAACTATTCAAATAGCCACGTCCGCGGTTATGGACAGTTGGAATGGCCATACTGTTTCGTTGTCAGATGTTTTCAAAAAGACTTATGAAATGAATGATGAATCTTGACTTGACCACAACAGGGTTATGTTTATGACACTAGCTTCCCACTTAAGTGATTATAGAACTTTATTTTATCTTTCTTTGCTTCTGAACTTAGCTTAGGTTTCAAACTTAACTTTATAGTTAAACATAGATTTAGCATTTTTAATTTAGAACTATACTACTCGTTAGTGGTAGTTTGTGAGTACTTAAAGAGTACTCATGGATTTTGTCCCTGGCTATTCTCATGGCCAGACTATGAAGGAGACTATCAAGATGATGGCCAGCAGGATGACTATGATAACTAGGACTATCTGCCTTCGTCAGCATTGCCTGTGCCCCTGAAGATGGACCGCACCGCTACGCTTATCTTTTATTTCCACTGCTTGTTGTATTAAGACCGGATCATGAGATCCTTATTTTGTAAGACCTTATGTATGGTTTGTAATGGATGATGTACTGTGATATCCGATCCGTTATGTCTCGCAAAAATGGTAATCCTGGGATTGCGAGGTATGGCATAACGGGCATCTGGGATTAAAAATCCGGGTGTTGACAAGTTGGTATCAGAGCCATCCTGACCATAGGAGACCCTAGTTAGAATGGACGTCCAAACAAAAGCTTAGTTTCAAAATCAAAGTGAGTATTTATGAAAAACTATTTCCTCTCTTATCCTGGGGAATTCATTCTTTCTCAAAAAATCATGTTCCTCAAAATTTGACACACTTGATCACTTCACTAATTTCCTCATCCTTAATTCTTGTAGATGGAGACTCATTTCAGCAAGTTCTACCAGTTGGGAAACGGAGGTCAGCTGATCTCCGAGAGGGATCTGGATTCACTGTCGGAGTTACTGGGACGCCCACATCGGAGTTTCTTGGAGCTCAACTTCCAGGACCCCCAGGAGGAGATTTACAGTGGCTAGCCACCGCTGATCTTACAGGAAGCATCGAAGCACCAACATCCGGGAGAATCCAGTTCTCCGTGAGAGAGAACAACTGGCTAGATGGATTAGCCAGGGCAATGCATGAAGCTCTCGCACGTCTATGTGCCCTCAGTGTCAACCAACTCTAGGGAACCCGTTTTGCTCACTATGCAAGACATGACTTCATGGGAATGCCAATGGAGATGCCAAGTCACCCAGAGTTGAGGCGTCAAGTAAAGAATCTTGACTTCTTACTGCACGACAGATAGCAGGAACTGGACAATGCTAGAGATTTAGCCAACCAGAACCGTGCCATTGCTGACCAGAAGGCCCAGACTTTCGCACTGCTCTTCCAAGATCGCCAGTCTCTTTGCCGCCAGCGTGCAAAGAAGGATCGCACCATCGCCCGTCTTCGTAAGAAGGTGGCCGGCCTCGAGAAGACCGTCAAGGAGCAAGAAGCTTAGCTTGCAGCAAAGGAGGAAGAAGATGAGGGTGAAGACATCCAGGGAGATATGGATTCTTACCTCAGCAACGATGATGACTTTCTGGAGGAGGATGCCGTGGACTTCTACACTAACGATGAGGACTCTGACTTCATCGATGATGAGTAGATGCACTAGAGCACTATCGTAGCATGAGATGTATCGGTCCCACTGTATCGTAGCTTACAGAATGGTTCATCAAACCATCTGTTTTCCTTTGATTGTTGTGGTGTGTGTTGTATCGTGTGCTTGTTTGCATGAATGAAAGGAAGTTTGTTGCAAAACCTGAGTCAAACTCAAAGTTTTAGCTTGAAATCAAAACCATGAACCTTAGAACTTTCCCTCTTACCCCTTTATCTACCTCAATCTTCAGATGACTCGTGGAAACCAAGGAGGGAGCAGCTCGTCGCAAGACCCAATGCTGTAGATCTTGCAGAATCTCGTCGCAGACAGAGAAGCAAGAAGGGCAGAACACCAAGCCAACTTAGCAACATTGCAGCAGATCGCCCAGATGGCTCTCAACAACCAAGGGCATGGAAATCAGGATCACCATGGATCCAAACTCAAAAACTTCCAGAATACCAATCCCCCAATCTTCAACCAAGCTGAAAACCCACTAGATGCAGATGACTGGTTGTAGACAATGGAAAACAACTTAGAAGTTGCAGGAGTTGATGACAATGAGAAAGTTCTCTTCGCCACCCACTATCTGCTGGGAGATGCAAGAGCTTGGTGGACTAGTATCCGCAATATGAACCATGGTCAAGTGATGACATGAGAAGCTTTCAAAACAAAATTCAGCCGCACCCACGTGCCGCAAGGTCTAGTCACCAGACTAAGAGATGAGTTTCGTGACTTGAAGCAAGGCAGAATGACTGTGGTGGAATACCGTGACAGATTCCTGTCGCTTGCAAGGTACGCCCCTGATGAGATCAACACAGAGGTGAAGAAGAAGGAGAGATTCCTGAACGGACTGCATGATGAGATGCAGACTGTCCTCGTCAACATCCGTTTCGAGGATCTCAAAGAGCTAGTCGACTCTGCCATCCAGATGGAAGGGAAGATTAATCAGGCAAACGACAACCGCAAACATCGTATGATGCAGCAATCAGGATCCAACAGTCATCAGAAGTACCATCCCAACCCCTCACCAGGATATGCACCAAGGAACAACCGACCCCCAATGTCTCGCCCCAGCTACCCCAACCGTAGCGGAGGCAATGTGAAGTCCGGAGGAAACAACAACTCCGGCAATGCCAACAATTTCAACCGTGCACCTCCCAAGAACAACAACAACACTACACCCAGAACTAGCAGCAATGCTGTGCCGGTCGCAGCCAAGGACAAGTCCCAAATCACTTGTTTCGAGTGTGGAGTGAAGGGTCACTACTCCAATGAGTGTCCCAAGAAGACTGCAGCCACTGCCAATGTGAATGCCCCAGCTCAACAGCAGCGTCGTGTTCAACCAGGGAGAAGGTTTTCCCCAGGGAACCCTCACAACCGCAACGGCCGTCTCTTCCACATGAACGCCGAAGAAGCCCAGGAAGCGCCAGATGTAGTGCTGGGTATGTTTTCTGTCAACTCAGTTTTAGCAAGAGTATTGTTTGATTCGGGATCATCGCATTCATTTATCACCGAAAAATTTGCATGCACTAGTAAGATTCACCCAACCAACCTGAAGCATGTCATGATAGTTCAAATCCTCAGATCAAATACAAAAGCTAGCAAAATTTGCAAAGCTGTACCTATCAGAATACATGAGATAGATTTTTGTGCCAACCTTATAGTACTTGGAACCAAAGGATTGGAAGTAGTACTAGGTATGGACTGGATGTCAAGGCATAAAGGACTGATAGACTGTGCTAAGAAAGCTATCACCATGACCAGTAGTTCTGGAGTAATAGTAGAGCATATATCTGAAACCTTACCTCGCCAATTCAAGTGCAACAAGAGTCTAGCCCTACCCACCATAGACCAAGTAAGAGTAGTCTGTGAATACCCCGACGTATTCCCAGATGAATTGCCAGGTATGCCCCCGGATAGGGATATTGAGTTCATTATCGAGCTAATCCCCGGAACCGGACCCATAGCCCAGAGACCCTATAGCATGAACCCCTCAGAGTTAGTTGAGTTGAAGAAGCAGTTAGATGCCATGTTAGCAACATGCTTGATTCAACCAAGCGCTTCGCCATGGAGATCACCAGTGTTATTCGTCGACAAGAAAGATGGAGGCAACCGTTTGTCAATAGATTACAGAAAGTTGAATGACGTCACCATCAAAAAAAAGTACCCCTTGCCAAAGATAGAGGATCTATTTGATCAGTTGACTGGAGCCTAGGTATTCTCAAAGATTGATCTTAGGACTGGTTATCACCAACTTAAGATTCGTGCAACGGATATTCCGAAGACCGCGTTTACTACTCGCTATGGTTTATACGAGTATACGGTTACGTGTTTTGGATTAACCAATGCCCCTGCTTATTTCATGAACCTCATGAATAAGATCTTTATGAATTTCCTAGATAAGTTTGTAGTTGTGTTTATCGATGACATCCTTATCTATTCCAAGTCAGAAGAAGAGCATGAGCAACATCTATGAATCATCCTAGAAACCCTGATAGAGCGTCAGTTTATATGCCAAGTTCAGCAAGTGTGAGTTTTGGCTGAAAGAAGTAGGATTCCTAGGGCATATTGTGTCTGCCGGAGGAGTCTCTGTTGACCCCGCCAAGATCAGAGATGTCGAAGCATGGGAAGCCCCAACCACCCAAACCCAAGTCCGTGCATTTCTTGGATTAGCGGGATACTACCGCAAGTTTGTTGAAGGATTATCAAGCATTGCCAGACCCATGACCCAATTGTTGAAGAAGGACAAGAAGTTTAAATGGACTGACAAGTGTGAAGCCAGTTTTCAGGAGCTGAAGAAGAGATTGATATCAGCCCCAATATTGATCATGCCAGATATCAAGAAGCCGTTTGATGTATATTGTGATGCATCCAAGATTGGTCTTGAATGTGTATTGATGCAAGAAGGCAAAGTCATTGCATATCTGTCTCGACAACTGAAGCAGCATGAGCAGAACTATCCGACCCATGATCTTGAATTAGCAGCCGTAGTTTTGGCATTGAAGACATGGCATCATTATCTGATGGGTAATCGCTGTGAGATTTACTCAGATCACAAGAGCTTGAAGTATATTTTCACTCAGAAGGAGCTGAATATGAGGCAAAGGAGATGGATAGAGTTAATCAAGGATTATGACCTTGACATTCACTATCACCCCGGCAAAGCCAATGTGGTAGCGGATGCTCTTAGCAGATTGCCTTGTAGGCTAAACACCATGATCAAGGAGAAGCAGCCAAGTTTGTATGAGGAGTTGGAGCAGTTCAGAACTGAATTAGTTAGCAAAGGATTTTTAGCTAGCATTGAACTTCAACCCACTTTGATTAGCCAAATCAAGTAAGCCTAGAAGGGGAATGAAAGTATCGACGGAATCAAACGTTGTATTGGTATGGGAAAGGTACCTGGATTCACGGAAGACGAAGAAGGAGTACTGTGGTACAAAGGACGTATTTGTGTGCCAGCAGATTCGGAGCTAAAGCAAGTTATCATGAAGGAAGCTCATGATACCCTTTATTCTATCCACCTCGAAGGAACAAAGATGTATCAAGATTTGAAAGAGCAATTTTGGTGGCACAAGATGAAGAGGGAAATCGGAAGCTACATCGCCAAGTGTGACATCTGTCAAAGAGTCAAAGCAGAGCACCAAAGACCCACATGACTGTTGCAACCATTGCAGATTCCAGAATGGAAATGGGATTTCGTCGGAATGGACTTTATCACCGGTTTGCCTACTTCTAGTAGGGGAAATGACTCAATCTGGGCCATCGTTGATAGACTGTCCAAGGTAGCCCACTTCATACCTGTCAAGACAACCTACCAGAGTGCAAAGCTAGCAGAACTGTACATTGCTAGGATTGTTAGTCTGCATGGAACCCCCAAGACCATAGTATCAGACCGAGGAACTCAGTTTACCTCGAGATTTTGGCAGAAAGTTCAGGAAGGATTAGGCACCAAGTTGAATTTCAGCACCGCTTATCACCCGCAAACCGATGGACAGACTGAGAGAGTCAACCAGATCCTAGAGGATATGTTAAGAGCTTGTGTGTTGGAATACAGATCAAAATGGGAAGACTGCCTTCCTTTCACAGAGTTCTCATATAACAACAGTTATCAAGCTAGTTTGCAGATGGCACCATTTGAATTCCTATACGGAAGAAAGTGTCGCACCCCTTTGAATTGGTCGCAAGTAGGAGAGAGTCAGATCTTTGGACCCGACATTCTCCGAGAAGCCGAAGAGAAAGTTCACAAAGTCCGTGAGCACCTCAAGACCGCCCAGTCCAGACAGAAGAGTTATGCTGACAAGAGAAGGAGAGACCCGACTTTCAATGTCGAAGGTTTTGTATATCTCAAGGTTTCGCCGTTGAAAGGAACCCAACGCTTTAGTCTGAAAGGAAAGTTAGCCCCCAGATATATCAGGCCTTTCAAGATTCTGAACCGTCGAGGAGAAGTATCGTATCAACTGGAACTACCTGAAGAGATGTCAGCCATCCATAATGTGTTCCATATCTCGTTACTTCGCAAATGCCTGGAAGTGCCGGAGAAGACGGAAGTTCTCAAAAACATCGATCAGAGAGCTTTAGAGATCAACAATGACCTGCCATATCATGAAGTACCCATCCGTATCTTAGAAGAAGCTTACAGAACCACCAGGACTAGGAGTATCAAGTTTCTCGAGATTCAGTGGAGCAACCATACCGAGGAGGAAGCCACTTGGGAGCGAGAAGATTACATTAGGACAGAGTTCCTAGATCTCTTTAGTTCCTAGTTTTCTTTGTAAATCTCGGGATGAGATTTTGTTTAAGGGGGGAAGGTTTGTAACATCCCAAAACTTCAATCCAAGGTTATTAAGATCCAAATCATCAAAATTAGGGTTAACAAAAACTTTTCCAATTAAAAATATTAAAGCATTCATATGTGTGTGCATTTAAATAAGAGTTGATTTGAATTGCCATGATTAAGTGATCCATTGCTTGTAAAATGATTCTTAGGTGAAACAAACATCATCTAGATCATCCCCAAACAAATCCCAAAGAAAAACAAATCAAAATGGATAAAAGAAGCAAATGGTCATTTGTGCCAAATTAACTACCATGCCTACTTTGGCTATTACTAGTACTCAAAACCTAATAGAAACAAATGTGGATCTTTGCACCCCTTGCTAGTACACAGAATGTTGTACCAAGGCCCACTTTATGATCTGCCAAAAACATTCAAACCCTAAATTTAAATGACAGTTGAAAATTGAATACATTTCATATGGGAAGATCCCATTATTTCAAAAACCACTCAAACAAGCTCAATTTTCAAAACCCAAGCACCCACAGAGTCTCAAGCTTAGTACTAGCACACACACTAAAAATCTTTGCAAAATTCAAAAATAACTTTCTTGCGGCCATTTCAACAAACACTTGGCAGACATGAATTACACCTAGTATTTAGCTTACTGTTTGCAATAGGGTTTTGCCCCCAAATGACCCCCATCTAATCCCTCTGTCTCCTCTTGATCTAACCAGGCCCTTAGAACCTATCCCCTACCCCCCTAGAAGCCATGCCAACCCGAGCACCTAGTCGCTGGCCAAACCTTGCCCCGCTGCAGCAGACCATCTCCCTCTCTCGCGCCATGTATACGAGCTAGCCAGCACCTCACCGCCACCCTCTGTCCCCTCCCCGAGCCAGGCCAGAGCATGGACCACCGCCAAACTGCCGCGCACTGCCTATCTGTGCCATGCCGAGCACGCGCCAGAGCGTCGCGCCCGACACGCATGCCCAAGCCGCCGCTCGACCGCAGCCCGCGCCCACCGCTCCGCCATGACCCCAGGAGCACGCCAGACACGCCCATCCGCCGTCCAACGCCTCACAGCCACCGCTCGCCATGGACACCGCCGTCTCTGCCGCTCAGAGCACCAGCTCCGCCCGACCGCATACCACCGCCCCTAGTCCCGCATTGATCATGTAGAGCACCGCCAGGAGACCAGCGACCGCCCCCTACCTCGCGCCATGCCGCTAGCACGCTGTGCATCCCTCGTCGGAGTCGCCTGCCCATCCCTCTCGGTCGCATCGTCGTCCTATAAATAGAGCCCCCCCAGCCATTTGCAGCACACCACTCACCTCCCCTCACCTCACTGACCATTCCCCACCTCTAGCCGGAGCAGTGCGAGCAGCCGTTCACCGGAATTGCACCGGAGCAGGACGCCTCTGGAGGAGAAGGGCGCCACTGATTGCGACCACCCCTGGAGCTACCTCGACCGTCCCTGAGCTCGCCGTCGACCACCAGTCCGTTTGCCCACCTCGCCGTCGTCGCTGGAGCCCTGGTATGCCCCCTATGCACCCCCACTGAGCCGCTAGGGTTAGAGTTTGCCGGCGACCTGTTCGTCATCGACGACGATCCCCAGCCGTTGATCCCCGTTCTAATAAAACGACCCATATCGCCCCGTACCGCTTCGCGCGTTATGAGCCGCTGACCGGTGGACCCCCGTGTCAGCTGAGCCCCGCGCTGTGGAGTGCCAATACGCCGGCCCGTTAGCGTTCCCGCGCAACCCAGTTAATTCAAATTAGGATTTTTCTATTTAGTTTGAACCTAGTTCTGTCCCTTAGTTTGAAAATCAATTCAGAGAGATTTACAAATCCAAATGGAGTGATTCCAATTTTGTTAGAAAGCTACTGAAAAGATCTACCCAAGCCCGTTGGATTTAATTCAATTAGACTTAGAGATCTCTCCTAGTAAAAATAACAAGATAGAAGCATTTGCACCTTACAACATTTTTATAAAATCAACCATGATAGCTTTTGAGTTGATTCCAACTCTCAAAAATCACATTTAACCATACCTATCTGAATATGTAATAATATAAGGTTTACATGCAGTGACTTTGGACTAGTACCAAAATAATGCTATATAGGCATTTCTAGTCACTTTAAATCATTAAATAATGAACTTAAACCAAAGTAATTATAAACCAACCCTTAAATTACATTCCCACATGTTAAGATATGTGGTGATGACATGTGTCCACATGATCCCATATTTTAAGTGGTGAATATTAAATCTTAGTTAATTTTCAATGAGTAGAAATTACTTTTCTTAAATAAAAAGAATGAAACTAGTTAATAAAACTTGTGATGCTTGTGATGATAATAGATCATCAAATGTATGACTTAGAGTGCTAACTAGAATAGTTAAGTATTGTTTGGTGATTGTGTATACCATATGTATTTATAGAAGATAGTACCGACCAAGCTTACGAGGAGGAGGAGTTCTACCAAGAGGAGGAAGACAACTTCAACCACTGCACCAACCAAGGCAAGCTAACACTTGCAAGTATTATACTTAGCAAGCTACTATTAGCAAGCTAGGATTAAACTAGATGGTTTAGCAAAGATGCCTTATGCATGCTTTGGTTAAACTACTTTGACTATTCTTTACCCCAAGTACTAATTTCAAGCTTTACTTCCTTTACTTTACACAAAGTCCCTTACTTGTTTTGAAGGTAGCATAAAGAGTATAAAACTTGACCTATTTTAGATAACTTTAGATGTCATTCTATGGCATGAGATTGATCCCATCTTTCCACCTTAGTGAACACTCTTAACTTAGTAGTTTAGAGTAGATAAAAACTTGAGTCACTTTAGATGTGAACACTTGGTGAAAATGAATTATGAAAACCTTGGAATGATGAGTCATTCTATTGAGACTGATGGTTGGATTCGGATGCGATACCATTCCAAATTTGTCGTACAACCACAATACCTGAATTGGGTAAGGCTTAGCCGAAAGTTTATATGCATTAGTATTAGTTCCCTCGCGGGAGAGGTTTGAGCTGAGGCTACCTCTCAATGTTGTCCACCTATGCAGTGCCCAAGATGACAGATGGTCATGGTTGGGAGGCCATGCTCATAGGAGAGGTGCTTATACTAGGGTGTGTAAAGGAAAGGTTATATTTGATTATCTGCATACTAAGTATGATGATTCAGGGTTATCCTTGACAGATGTATCGAATCTTGTGGTGAAAGTGTACCACCTCTGTAGAGTGTCAAATTATTCGAATAGCCGCGTCCGCGGTTATGGACAGTTGGAACGGCCATACTGTTTCGTTGTTAGATGTTTTCAAAACAACTTATGAAATGAATGATGAATCTTGACTTGACCACAACAGGGTTGTGTTTATGACACTAGCTTCCCACTTAAGTGATTCTAGAACTTTATTTTATCTTTCTTTGCTTCTAAACTCAGCTTAGGTTTCAAACTTAACTTTGTAGTTAAACATAGATTCAGCATTTTTAACTTAGAACTATACTACTTGTTAGTGCTAGTTTGCGAGTACTTAAAGAGTACTCATGGCTTTTGTCCCTGGCTATTCTCATCGCCAGACTATGAAGGAGACTATCAATATGATGGCCAGCAGGACAGCTATGATAACTAGGACTATCTGCCTTCGTCAGTATTGCCTGTGCCCCTAAAGATAGACCCCACCGCTACGCTTATCTTTTATTTCCGCTGCTTGTTGTATTAAGACTGGATCATGAGATCCTTATTTGTGTAAGACCTTATGTATGGTTTGTAATGGATGATCTACTGTGATATCCAATCCGTTATGTCTCGCAAAAATGGTAATCCTAGGATTGCGAGGTATGGCATAACGGGCATCTAGGATTAAAAATCCGGGTGTTGACAGAAGTGCTCGACCCCCTGCCTCTGGGACGCGGACTCTCTTCTGGAGGACCATCGAGAGATCTCGTCCCATATTTATGCGTTTTACTAGGACCTCTTCTCGGTACCCTCAAGATCAGGACTAGCGCTAAGTTTGGAATTCTGGACAGAGGGCACCAAGGTAACTGCGAAGGTGAATTCGGAGCTTACCCTCCCTTTTCTTCATACCGAGGTTGCAAAGGCAATCAAGTCTATGAAGACCAACTCGCCTCCTGGCCCGAACGGAGTGTCGGTGATCTTCTTCTAGACCTTCTAGGATTAGCTACGATCCGTGGTGATGTCGATGTTTTAGGAGTTCTACTCTAGGACTCTTGTCATGTCTAGGCTTAACTTTGGTGTGATTACCCTAATCTCCAAGCTAGTGGAGGCCACGGATATTCGCCAATTCAGACCGATCATGGTGATCAATGTCATTCAACGCATTTTGTCCAAGGTCTGTGCTATTAGGCTGGCTCTTGTCATGGAACGCTTGACCTACCCTCTTCAGTTTGCCTTCTTAAAGGGGCGCCTGATTCATGGTGGAGTGCTCACGCTTCATGAAATTATTCATGAGGTGAAGGTGCGCCATCAGAAAAGGGTGTTCCTTAAGATAGACTTTCAGAAGGATTATGATTGGTTGGATTAGGCCTTCCTTTGTCAAGTCCTCGAGCGTCAAGGACTTGATGACAGGGTTATTTGCTGGATTATGCAGTTTGTCATGAGTGGCAGCCCTGCTATTAATGTCAATGGGGAAGTAGGTCAATATTTCCGACCCTCCTGCGGAGTTAGACAAGGGGACCCGATATCGCCCTTTCTCTTAAACTCTGCAGTGGATGCCCTGGCAGAGATCTTGGACAAAGCCAAGATCGCTAGCCACATTTCGTGTGTGGTAGGGCATCTGATCCCCGGAGGTGGGATCACCCACCTCCAGTATGCGGATGATACTATGATCATGGTACAGGGGTCAGACCTTGACATCATTAACCTCAAGTTCCTTCTCCTGTGCCTTGAATCCATGTCGGGCCTCAAGATTAACTTCAACAAAAGCGAGGTCATGATCCTAGGTTTCCCTGATAAGGAGAAGCAACGCATCGCTGACCGCCTGAACTGCCACCTGGCGGACTTCTCTATTACCTACCTAGGAATGCCCATGAGAGACTCGTGAGTGCTGATCAGGGATCTAGCTCCCATGGCCGCGAAGGTTCGGGCTAAGGCCAAATTGTGGCGTGCACGTCTCACGTTCAAGGGTTGGCTAAGGCTAAATGGGCCTTTATCTGCTTCCTGAAGGAACCCATGCTGACTTTGCTAAAGAGTTGTATAGGTTCTTTTGGGTTGCCAGAGATGGGCACCAGAAATACCATATGGTGAAGTGGGCAGATATCTGTACCCCCAAAATCCTTGGGGCCCTAGGAGTTCTCGACTCACGTCGGTTCAATGTAGCCCTTATGCTAAAGTGGGTTTGGTGGATCCTCTAAGATGATGGAGGCCTCTGGTTGCAACTCATCAAGGCCAAGTACCTCAGGGGTGCCCTCTGATGGCTTGTGAATGTCAGGAGGGGTCCCAGTTCTGGCGGGCCATCTAAGACATTAAACATTGCTTTCACCGGGGCTCCCTCTTTGTGGCAGGGAATGGCCAGGAAGTCCTGTTTTGGCAAGACCCCTGGGTACACGGTGTGCCCCTATGCCAAGAATTTCCTGCACTATTCGTCATCTTCGCAAATCCCATGATGTTAGTGGCCGAGGCAACTCGAGGTGGCCTCTGGACCATCTCGTTCTGGAGGACCTTCAATGATGCCGAGGACGTTGACTTCCTGAGGCTGCGAGGATCTTTGTCCTTGTCCCTCTCAGTGGAGAGGAATAAGGTATCTTGGGGCCAGTCTCCCTCTAGAGCCTTTTCTGTTAGCTCTGCGTATAGGACACTCTTTTAGGTCCTCGAGCTACCTTGGACGACCCATCTTTGGAAGTCCCCTTGGCGGAGCTAGGCATGGTGCTGCCAGTGTTGTAACACCAGTCTAGCAGTTGCACTACCTTGATCATGTGTTAATTTTAAGGCTATATATATACAAATCCTGAGTAACTAGCACCCGTAAGCAAGGACTAGCACCAACCTTGGACTATTTCTGGCTCCGCCCTGGCCTCCTGCACCTCCCGCCGCCGTCTCCTGCTGCTTGCGCAGCCACCCGCCGCCGTGCCCTGTTGCTTGCGCCGCCGCACCCTGCTGCTCGCACTGCTGCGTGCCCCGCATTGCCCACCTCGCCGGAGTCAACGCTTCCTGCACCTTGCCGGAGTTGAGGGCCACGACTGACCATCCCCGCCGCTTCCAAGGTCGACTACACATGCGAATTCCAGCCTAAATCGCCAGAGTTGAGGCACCTATCAGGAAGACCTCACCGACTGTGCTCTCGACCTCCTCTCCTACAGCCATGTCGGGGTTTTTCTACGTGTGGTCGGTGGCGGTGCTACGAGCGAGCGTTGGTTTTGCTACATGCGATCGGCGGTGGAGCTACAAGACATCTGACGGTGCTATGCGCGTCGACTTTTGCTTTAATTTTTTTGCTACAAAGGCTTTGTTATTTTGCTACAATACTGTATATGGTTTGCTACGCGGTCTTCGGCGAGATCTTTGGCGAGGTGTCCGACGATGTTGGATTTGCTAAAATATGATATTTTATTTGCTACATATGTTTTGTGGTTTTGCTATAAGAGCGTAAAGTTTTTGCTACACGGTCTCCGACGAGTCCAATGCTGGTTCTGCTACATTCATTATTTTTTGCTACATTAGCGCAATGTTTTTGCTACAATAGCATAAACATTTTTCTATGAGGTCTCTGACTAGGTTTTTTCCGGTGACTCTTCGGTGATATTTTTCGGCGAAGTCGGTTTTGCTATATGGTACTTTTTTTGCTACAAAGTCTCCGACGAGGTCTCTGGTGAACTCTCCGACGAGGTCTAGTCTGTCTCTTCTTTTTCTAGACCGAACCGTTTCCTGCTACATGTAGCAAAAGCGGGAATAATTGTAGAAAAAACGAGACTATTTGTAGCAAAAGCGGGATGAATGGACAGAAAGTAGATCTGACCATTGATCTAGGCAGATCGGACGGCTGGGGACCGGGGGATGGAAATTCTATCCCCGGAGGACGCGTAGCGCTGTCCATAAGAGCATCTCTACTCGTAACCCCCATACGGGCTCCGGCGTGGCTCTTCGTTTGCCCATATGGGGGGGGGGCACCGACGCGATGTTGCCAAATGGGGGGGGGGGGGCACCGGCTCCCAGTCATGAAATTTAGTAGAAATTTGGACAAAATTTTACTATTCTAAATTTAGCATAAATTTGGACAAACAGTTCAAATTTCAACAAAACGAGACGAACAGTTTAAATTTAACAAACAATGAAAAAACGACATCTAATGACGGCCACGGCCGATCCTGAGCCGGTGGTACATCGCCGCGGCGTAGTCGAATAGACCATCCTCATCGTCGTCGTCGCTGGGCCGCTCGTCCTTCACCGGCGATAGGCGGCTACACCCCTCGCCGCTGGTCCTGCGCGCCGGCCTCGTGGAAGTACCAGCCTCCCCCTCGTCGTCATCGATGTCGACGACGAGGCCGCGACGCCTGGCGCGCTCGGCCTGCTCCCGCCGCTAGTCCTGCGCGAACCAACTGGCGACGAACTCGTCGGTGGCCGACAGGATGGCGTTGAAGGATGCCGCTCCAGCATCCTCTGACCCGGAAATTCTTCCGGGTCCTTGCCGTCTGCTAGCTAGAGCGCTACCGCCTTGTACTCCGGCGGTGGCGTCCACTCCTTCTTGGGCTCGGGCTTGGGCCTGCCCAAGCGGAGGCGGCGAGATGGCGAGGGAGGCGCGCAGCGCCTGCACGGTGGGCTCGTCTGCTCGCCTTCACCGGTGGGAGTGCGAGGTAGCACGGCGACGACGAGGAGTACGACGAGTACCATGCCGAGGACGCCGACGAGCGCGAGGAGGAGGAGGACGTTAACGACGCGTGGTGGGGCCCCCAGCGGTTGCTGGCGGCCCACTGGCGATCGCGCGGGATGCGCGACAGCATCAGCAACGGCGGGTTGTTGCCGTTGGCGATGTGGTCCAGGACCCGGGAGAGGGTGCGTCCCGGAGCGCTCCACCATCACTTCCGGCCTTCGTTGTTGTAGTTCGCCGGCGGCGGGCCAACGCCATCGTAGGCCTCGATGCGTTCCTCATGCTGCCGCGCGAAGAAGGCCGCCCACGCCTGGAGGTTGTCGGGATCCCACTGTGGGTCATTGCGCTCCTCGTCGGTGAGAACCCCCCCCAGTAGTGCTCGTAGATCGTGGCTCTGCGAGCCACGCCGATGGGGATGGGCGGCACAGCGAGGCTGCCGCGGCTCACCGCCCACCCCGTCGGAAGCCGGAAAGCTGGCGGGACGGGGTAGTCGACGCTCCATAGTGCCTATGCCTCGTCGACATGGAGCCAGAGGCGGCCAAAGACATTGGCCGCCGTGCCATCGTAGCCGTCGTATCCCGCCATCACGGAGAGAGAGGGAGAAGAAGACGGCGTTTGGGAGAGGAGATGGTGGAGCTCGCCGTCGAGGTAATGCGCGTGCGGCAGCAATGGAAACCGCCGCGGGTTTTTATACTGGATAGGAGGGGGAGGCGAGCGGTGGGCATTAACGCCGCCCTGCCCCTTTGACGGGACGCATCGGCTACACCGCCCACTGCTGTTCGCTGGAAAGGCTGCGGCGAGCAGCGCCATTACTCGACGCTGATGGCGAGGAAGAACGGCTCTATGCGGCTGCAATGCGGGCCAGCTTTGACCGGGGCGGTTTGGCTCGCGCGCTCCCGCCTTCTCTTCCCGCCACCCGCCCTGCCACGCGTCCATTCGGCGCCCCTGCTCGCCTCCCTGTATATTGGGTTTAGCCTGGGGCCGCCGGGTAAATAACTGGGCCGCGCCGGTGCCAAAAAAATTGGGGCGCGCGGCTGGGCTTGAATTTTCGTGCCGGCGCCCTCCCAAAATGCTATGGGGGGCCTTTGAGGCCCCCCGAGTGGACATTCTCTAAGTGATTCACAAATTCGTACAGTCACCTACATTTATTGATTACTTGTTAGTGAGTGAATTCAAGCTTTTACCCCTTACTTTTATATTTTTGTTAGGCAACCCCCGCTGGCTGGCCGATCTCAAGGTTGTGGAGTGTACGCGAAGCCGTCGACACCAAAGTACACTGAATGGGTAGAGTGAAATTTGACCGAGCGAATAGGGAGGTACATGGAACAATTGTTTATATAGATGGAACAAATAGAAGGATAAATACCCACTAAATGTTAAACATGCTGTTGGCTTAACTTTAATGAGAGACACCAGGGGCACCATCTAAATAAGCCTAATTTCCTAACAACTTATTGAACCAATTGCCTCATTGAGCAACTTTTCATCCTTATTACCACACTAATGAAAATTATGCCATATACCCCTTTTAATTGTTTATTAGATGTGATCTGTCGTGTGGGTCCTTGTTGTTAGGGTTTTCCTTTCGTATGTGTCCTCCCATTTTGTGTGTTCACTTTTGGGAGAGTGAAAAGTGCTTCTCGACTAGGTCAACCTACAACGCAAGGTATGTGGAAAGGTATGACACCCCACAACTGTCGTTTCTTTGCATGTTTGGCCTCTAGGAATGGATGTAAATATGCCCTAAAGGCAATAATAAAGGATTATTATTTATATTTCTGTTTTATAATTAAGTGTATTCTTTTATGCTGTAATTGTCTTTAAGACTAGTTTGTGTATCATTGATAGTCATGATTTCTTTACTATGGGCAAATACAAATTGTCGTAGAGTTGCCAATGATATGTGAGATCGTAGTTGTTGAGCGAACAACGATTATGGATGAACCCAATTTGATATACCGTGAAACACATTGTCAATATTATTGTTGGTAGTTTCTCAATAGCAAGTATTATCGTTACTAAAAGATCGTTAGACCATAAGACACATATTAATTGGATACAATATGGAAGTGACAAGGCCTTCAAACGTTGCTTCGTGCTACGATGATCATAACATCGGTCTTCGTTCTTACCGGATGGTATGATAATGTTGTATATGGTGTAGTTATGGAAATTCTACTCGTAACGGTGTAGAGATACACTCTAAGCACACACATGTATTGTGATGTACGTTCGTCATCATCTGGTCGAACACATGATCAAGTTGTTGATCATAGGAACGTCATTGATATGGAATGAGTAAAGAGTACATACCGGGCAACGAGGATAACCGAGTGTTTCACCACGGGCAATGTGAAGTATCGAGCAATACAATGTGTATCGAAGTAATACAACGATTCACACGATAAAAGAACTTTGTGCTATATGTGGGGGTTACCATTTGCATCAAGGTACCGCTAGAATTATCGTACCAAAATGAGTTCCGGACATGTCCGCATATATTCGAACCCACAGACTCACACACTTAAGAGTTCAGTAGAATTTAGAAAGTGAGTGAGATTGGTAGACTTGTGGATGAAGTAATTTTGAAAGGAGGTTTTCGGAAAGTCTCGGAATTATCCAGAGGCGTCCAAAGTATCATCATGAGTGTGCAGAATGGTTCCGAACATTGCATGTGAGGTGTAGGAATGATTTAGCAATATTTCGAAATAAATTCTAAAGTGTACAAAATTTAAAAAATCTTTTATATTTTATTATCAATAAATACCTAGTGGGCACCATGGGCTAGAGGGGTCGTATGGGACCACCAGGGCCGCACGTAGGAGTGGTGGGAAACCCTATCCGACTCGGCCAATGCCTCCCCTTGGATGGCGGGTGGAGGAGGTGGAGGCGGGCGGGGGGGGGGGGGGGGGTCCTAGGAGGACTCAAACTCCCGTAGGTCGGTTTTGGAGGGGAGAGAGGAGTCCTCCTGGAACTCCGACTCCTACTTCCACTCTTACTTGAAGAGGGGGGATTGAACCTATATAAGGAGGGGCAAAGGGAGGTAGGAACACAAGTCTAAAAGCCACCTAGCCCTAAGCTGCCGGCATTAACCCATCGCCTTTGCCTGCCACCGGCCACCTCTAGAGTCACCTCGTCGAGCTCCTTCTCTTAACGTTGTCGTCATCGCGCGGAGATATTCATCAATATCCCTAGAGGGTTGTCCAAGTACTACCCCCATTTAGATCTAATCTAGACGGTGTTGTGGAAGCCCTGTTGGAACTTCATCAACATGTTCCCGTTTCGTCCGATTGCTTGATCACACTTCGACGTGGTGATGTTGATCTTGTACGTGTGGATACCGGTGAAGGTGCGACACGTGGAACACTTGATTGTGGAGCCATTCATGAGATAATACAAGTCCTCGTGACTTGATAATTATCGATGCGATGATCGACGATCGTCTTCACCAACCTCGTCATCAACAAACTTCCGCTAGTTCGATCTTCTAGGGTATGTTCCATTGCCTTTATTCCCGCATAACTTGATCCGACTAATGTGCTAGAATATTTTATTTTGTGTAGCGCGTTTTTCAACAGTGGTATCAGAGCTAGGTTATGCATAAGCACATGTACGAACGGTGTACGGATAGAGGAATCGGAAAATTTTGGTATTGTTGGTCTTGTTTTTCTTCCTAGTTGTTGCAAATTTGATCTCGGCGGTATTGTGTGATTAGCGGTATAAGCTAACTTTACGATCTTCGGGTCAAGACCGGTTTGTAAAATATACTTCGGCTGCATGAAACAATTTTATCAACACAGTTTAGTGTTGGCTTCCAGCTATTCATAGCTCTTGGGTAACATGTCCAGAATAAGTTAAATACTCCCTCCATTTCTTAATATAAGGTGTATAGTCTTTTGTGAAAAATTTCAAAATATAAGGTGTATATAGAATTATGGGATTTGTTCCTTTTATTTAGGAGGCAATTAACCCGATCAGGAGAGAGAGGATACCCATATTTTCTATTTTCCCCTATATCACATCAATCACCTGGGGTATTCATGTCCGAAAGCAAAGAAATTTGCCCTCTCAGACTATGCGCTAATATTCGTATAAAAAACTATACACCTTATATTAAGAATCAGAGGGAGTATCATAGAACGATCATGGTGTTTGCTTACCTTGTAAGTTAAAGCATGGTCCTCTTTGCAACCATAGAGCCCCTTGATCTAACAAAATAACTACACTACTAATATAAAAAGACACGGACTGTCAGATTCAGAGGATCTGAACCGCCCATCAGACCTAATCCAACGATTAACATATGCTGAGTTGTATGACGGACCCACGCTAGCAGTTTCCTGATACACCGAAGACCAAAAAACCCGACTAATCCCAACCGCAAACACAGCCGTCTGTGACTGCATCTCTGACGCTGCCACCACGCTCCATCCCTGCCGCCGCGACCACGCGCCTTCGCATCTTTGCCGCCGCCTCCCAAGCCCCCGCCTGGCATGACTGCCAACCGCACTGGCCTTGCCACCGTCAACGAAACACCGTACCTGAACGACGTGATTTGGGAAGCCACCACACCACAGTGCAAGACGCCATTTGGACAGACCTCTTGCCGACGCACTGCACACCAATGCCGCGCTCGCCTGCTGTCAATCTGGACCCAGCTCGACTGCGTCCTTTCATCCAAGGCCAGCTCGACTGCTTTCCTGTAAGTATGTGTTGGTACATAAAATTAGTATGTAGTGCCATCCATGTTCTTTAAGATTTTATCTTCCATTATCATGATTCAATATCACTGACTTAAACATATCAAACTATTAGCATGCTATTGTGATTTATGAGATAGGGCTCCAATATATTGCCAATTGCACAAATTTGACTGCCAATATTTCACTTCTTGTTCGAGTTTGCTTTGCCTTCGAGTTCCAGCTTCTCAGTTCTGGAGAAGGTTTCCCTGGAGCACCTGAGCATGGTCGCTTTACATAGTGGCGCCGTCTTCCGAGGAGAGAAGGGTGCCCGGATTGAGCAGATCGCGACCATCAAGGCTAGAGAGGTGTACGAGGGCCAGATCGCCGCTGCCCGTGCTCGTGATGCACGGGAGCGGGAACGTGCCCTTATGCTGGAAGGACCTAGGTCCGTGACCCTGGTCCAGCTCGGCTCCACCCCTCGAGCCTGATAGTGGCAGACCTCCTATGAGGACGCCCTTAGCAGGGAGACCTTGCGGGAGACCCCCGAAAGCCCCCTCTTGCCAACCTCTGCCAGGCCATGCCCGCTCCGCCCCTGTAAGAGGGCCACGTCTGAGTGATTGTCCTAATGGACATCCTCAGATCCATCCGGATGTTCATCTGGACCATCCGAGGGTTTGGTCAGGACGGCCAGCGCCATCAGATCAAGGAGTACTTGTGCCAAGAAGATGTGGATATCGTGGGCCTTCATGAGACAATCTGCCAAGATTTCTCGATAGTGGAGTTAAAGGGCCTGTCCTGACATAAGTTAATCTGGACTTGGATTCCGACATCTGGCCACTCGGGTGGGATCCTCCTTGGTGTCAAGGAAGATACCTTCGAGGTTGAGGATATGGACCACAATGAGTTTTTTGTGAGCATGGCCCACACCCATAAACAATCGCGTGTCAAATGGAAGGTGATCATTGTTTATGGCCCCGCGGACCATAGGAGGTCCCCAGAGTTCTTGCTCGAGATCAAATCTAAGGTGGAGCGTACAAAGACTCCTGTCATTGTGGCAGGGGACTTTAATCTCATTCACTCCGTCAAAGACAAGAGCTCGGCGAACGTGGACCTCCATAGGATTCACATGTTCAATTACTACATCGCTGTCGTGGTGGTGGCACGGCAGATGCCATGGATATGCTAAAGATGGGGCCAATATGTGCTAGGGGAATCCAGGGAGGGAGAATGTGGTGATTCCACGCACATATGTTCTTGTATTCTCTCTATCAATGGTGTTTACAAGTACTCTTCAAGCTCTTGGTAAGAAGGAGACTATGTCTCTTACTCCCTACAAACTAGCTCCAGAGTTCTATCTATGACAGAGAAAATGATCGATCCCTCTCTATGGAGGCCCCCGTGCTCCTTATATAGGGGAGCCCGGGGTACAACATTAGGGCACATGTGGCAGCATATTCTCGGAATATGCTTCTCGTCTAAAGCTACATGCTTATTTATTCTCTTTAACGGCTCGTCCGGGCTTTGGACATAACCCGCAACGTAATCCTCGCCTTTAAGCGTCACCAGACACGGATTACGTCAAGCGACGTTGCCCATGTCATCTTGGTCGCCCCTGACCCGCTGGTCCTCTTCTCTGCTTTGCTTCGCTCATGCCACAGCTAATAAAGCCACCTTTTGACCAGCGGGAGATTCCTTCCTTCTCTTGGAAGCCATATGATAGTCCGACTAGCACGTGGCTAATCCGGCTACCAAGATACCTGCAAAACAGATAGACAAACATGGCCGGCATATAATTTGTGCCGGCCGGGCTACGGCTAAAGGGGATGCTCCACGGGCCGGGTCACTCCGTGGTTCGGCCTGCCTTGAGGTGACCCGGTCAGCACTTGCTTTGACCGTGCCGTACCCCGGCTAACTCGGCCTTTATACCCCGGTTACCCTACCCGGGGGTATCCCAACATTAGTCCCCGAAGCTGGTGCGGTCTTAGCAGCTTTTAGCTGTTAAGGCCACAGCATGTTCCCATATCCGGATCTCTGCCTCTTTGGCCGAGTTACCCCTTAAGCTGAGGTTTTTCCTCTTGCGATCCCTTGGTTCATTCCGAGTTATTCCTCGCTGGCCGGGTCTTCTGCCTGGCTATCCGGGTTACCGTTCCTTCTCTTGTACACTTCCCCACATACTACATGGAGGGTAATCATCGTTTCGCCTCATTTTAAGGGCCATTCGCATTTAATGCGTCAGTTACTGTCGCAATGTCAGGAATAACTGCTGCGCACGTCCGTTCACTGCAGCGCCTCGTTAACTGTAACATTACATTGCGTCATGGGATCCTCTGCCCCTGTGGTCCTTGCTGTGGCCACACTCTGATTGGCTGACTCGGCTGCGTACACGCCCGTTGCGTGTGACATGGCAGCCGCAAAGGATCCCACTACATGCCCTCTCGCGCGGTTAAGTAGGGGGTCTGGGGCAATCTTTGGGGAAGTTCCCCATTTCCTTCGTGCTTCCCAGCCTCCTTTTTCTCTCACTTCAACCTCACCGTCGCCACTGCTTCTTCACCGCAACTGCGTCGCTGCGACCGTGCTCAGGCAGTGCCTTGCACCTACGCCGCCGCTCCTGCTCAAGAGTTTCACCACGGGGCCCTACGCTTTCCGATTCCCCGCCACCGGCTATCTCTACTCCAATTTTATTCTCGAAGACCTCGAGTTCGCCATGACTGAGGAGGAAGCAGCCGTGGTGGCGCAGCAGGAGGAGGAAGGAGAAGGCCGCGAGCGTGGCTGCTGGGACGGTGCGTTCGTCCGTGAGGATGATCTGGACTGGCTCCGTGCCACGCGTCGCATCCCCGCCGGTGTTGCCTATCGCCTCGCCGCCGACGAGATTTCCCCCTCTCCCAATCCAGGGGAGTATGTTGTTTTTCTTCCTCATTTCCACTGCGGCTTCGGCCTTCCTACCTCAGATTTCTTTTTTGATTTCATCTCTACGTATCAACTGCAACCACATCATCTCCCTGCCAATGCCATCACCTCTTTGTCCTCTTTTGCCTCTGGCATCGAGGGACATATTGGCCTCTGGCCATCTAAGGAACTATGGATCAAATTCTTCGGTCTCCGGAGAAATGTGGTCCCGTCTAAGGAACTTACTCCGGAGGAAAAGCACCTGACTCAGTGCGGTGCTGCCTCCATATCTCCCTGCAAGGGCTCTGTGTTTCCCCGGGTCACCGGGCTTGAGTCCTGCAAAGGCTGGGCCCGGACTTTCTTCTATGTCCGGAACACCACCGAGGAAGATCTGATCCGGCTCCTCCCCTTCAAACTCGGACCTCCAGATACTTCTCTTTGGGAGAGCATCCCCAGGCGACCCACTGCCCTGGCGAATCGGGTGGAGCGCCGGATCAAGGAGCTGCTCAAGTAGAAGCTCCGGGGGGAGGACATCATGATTACATTTGTCCGCAGCCGGGTCTCCCCCCTTCAGAAGCGAGCCCACAAGATCTGCTACTTGAGCGGCCCCCTCGATACCCATCGGACTTCATCTTTTTAGCTTGATAACCCTCCGGTAAACCAACGGGTTAAGGCCATTTCCAATGTGGAGAAGTAATTCTCCGAAGATTGGGAATGGGGGCTCGAGCCCTTCACCCGGGACAACCCTCCTCCAAAGGTAACTTTACTTCTTACTGTTTTCTGGATCTTCTCTGTATGTCGGATTATTTTCATAACTTAGCAATTGTTGTCTTGTTCTCAAAGATTCCTCCAACAGCCGCTGGAAGATGGCGAGCAAGTGGGTTCCGGACTGCACCGATGAAGATGAGGAGGAGCCTGCTCCGGAGACCTTCCTGCCCACTCCGGACATCGTCAAACGCGGCTCTGGTAAGGCCTCTTCTCTAAGGGATTGGCCAGATGACGATGACTCAGACGTTGAGGTCCTGGATGTACTTGATCCGGTTCTCATCTCTTACGTGCATATGGTTAT
Organism: Avena sativa; assembly: GCA_916181665.1. Lineage (NCBI taxonomy): Eukaryota > Viridiplantae > Streptophyta > Magnoliopsida > Poales > Poaceae > Avena > Avena sativa. Next base: position 204,639,488 of record OV702290.1, read on the forward strand.
GTACGAATCTTCAGCTAACCTGGCCGGTCAGGTCCACGAGGTTCCTCCCCTCACCACTGGTGGTCCGGTCCCCGCTTCTTCCCAGAAGCATGCGGCTGCCTCGGCCGTAGCTTCGGAGGCACCACCGCCCAAGAAGAGGCAGAAAAAGTCCGGGGTGAAAGCCTTTACTAAGTCGGCCGCCAAGAGCACGGTCTAGAGGATGCCCAAACCTCGGGCTCCCCCAACCTTAGACGAGTAAGTCTCTTTGCATTCGCCCTTCAAGTTTTTCCCTTTTTGTGTTTGCTTTTGTCTCTTATTGGTTCCTTTTCTCTTTTTGACTTGGTTATTTTCTGCTTCTCAGAGCTCCTAGGGTCATTCCCTAGAGTGGCTCCGGCATATCATCTCCAATCTGGAGCAGCCCTTCTCGCCCCCGCGATGACGACACTCGCCCGCTCAGCCCTATCCAAGAGGGCTCCGCGGCTGCGCCTGATCTGAGCTCACCTCATCACGAGGAGGGCAATGTCAGCGCGAGGGGTGGTGGGGCAGCTTTGGATACGGCCATGCCGGATCTCCCTAGTTCCTCTTTGGCCCTAGCACCAAGTGTTGAGGTGCCAGTTTCATCGGCACCGCCCCCAACAAGTTCTCCTCTAGTTCAAGTTTCCTCCGAACCAGCAGCACCAGCACCAACAACACCAGCAACAACACCAGCAGCAGCACAAGGACCAGCAGCATCACCAGCAGTAGCAACATCAACCGCTTCATCAGCACCAGCATTAGCAGCACCAGCATTAGCAGCACCAGCAACAACAACATCGACCAAGGCCCCAAAGAAGAAGGATCCGTCGGTGGCCCCCGGATCAACAACGTCTATTGTAGATATTTTTCTGCCAGCCTCTCAAGCTCCTTCCGGGTCAGCAGCCTCGGATCTTCTGCCGTGTCCTTCGTCATCCGGCAAGCTCAAGAAAGCTGCCGGATCAGCTAAAGGTATCTCTTTTGGGTCACACGCTGCCGGATCAAAGGGTAGCAGGCAGATGGTTCTGCATACCAGCCCTGCTGCAGCTCAATCTGCAAGGCGAGAGGCCCACATCAAAGGCCTTGTGGCGAACTACTCTCCTAGCGACGAAAGTTACAGTCCACTGCTCCTAGAGTATGTGAAGAACTTTAACAATGCTGAATTCATCGATCCAAAAGATGATCTGCCGGAGAAGTTCAGCCCAGCCGAGTTCAGCGCACAGATGAACTCCGCGACCAAGGCCATCTCTTTGGCTGGTCGGATGATGGAGGTAATTCTTTTCCTCCACTGTGGTACTTTGTATAGATGAGCACTTGTAGATATAGCCCTAGTCCTCGAGCCTCCGAGGGAGTAACTTATTACTCGGTCGGATGCTCCTAGAGAATTTGGTTTCTATCCTTAGCAATTTCAAACATGAACACAGTTAGAGCCGAGTTAAGTTCCACTTGGCCCGAATCTTGTAGAATTCGAATATCCACACACCTAGATCCGGGTTAAGTTCCACTTGGCCCAGATCTTGTAGACTTCGAATATCCACACACCTAGAGCCGGGTTAAGTTCCACTTGGCCCGGATCTTGTAGAATTCGAATATCCACACACCCAGAGCCGGGTTACATTCCACTTGGCCTGGATCTTGTAGACTTCGAATATCCACACACCTAGAGCCGGGTTAAGTTCCACTTGGCCCGGATCTTGTAGACTTCGAATATCCACACACCTAGAGCCGGGTTAAGTTCCACTTGGCCCGGATCTTGTAGAATTCGAATATCCACACACCTAGAGCCGGGTTACGTTCCACTTGGCCCGGATCTTGTAGACTTCGAATATCCACACACCTAGAGCTGGGTTACGTTCCACTTAGCCCGGATCTTGTAGACTTCAAATATCCACACACCTAGAGCCGAGTTAAGTTCCACTTGGCCCGGATCTTGTAGACTTCGAATATCCACACACCTAGAGCCGGGTTGAGTCCCACTTGGCCCGGATCTTGTAGACTTCGAATTATTTTTTACTTTGCCTTTGAACTTGACATTGCCTTGCTTATTTCAGATTACTACTAACTGAGGCTGAGTTCCAGCGCCTGCTGGACTCCTATAAAGACGTTCGCGCGTGTTATGGCAAACTCCTGGAGGAGCACCAGAAGAAGGGTAATGTTCCTTACTTAGACTTTCTCTCTTCCATTTTTAATTCGTTCGAGTTATCTGTGATCCGTATTAATTTGTTATCCGAACCATGCAGCCGAGGTTGAAGCTGAGAATATCATCATGCGGAAGAATCTAGCTGAGATCAAAGGTAATCTTATCTCCTTCGCATGATCACTGTACGCTCCTTTCTTTATCCGGTAGACATTTATACTTCGGCTTCTCCGGATTATGCCACTGTTGCAGTTGCTCTCGAAGATAGCGTTACTATGCCTGACATGATGACCCATTTCCTCGAACAAGCAGGGAAGCATGAGGCTGAACTGAAGAAGCAGGACGAAGAGATAGCTCGGCTGCAGCTCCAGGACTCGGAAATTACGCGGCTGAATGCCGAAATCCGGAGGCTCAAAGACCTCCACAAAACCGAGCTGGACAAGGTGGACTAGGAGTTTGCTGAGGAAAAAGAGCGTTTGACGACTCAAATTTCCAAGGATAAGGACCTATTGGAGGAAGCCGATGTAAAACTTATGTCGGTAACCTCCGAATACGAGAAACTCCAAGCTCACAGCGCCAATGTCCATTCCGAGCTTCAGCGACTCCTCTTCCAGATTGCCTGTGAGTTCTCTGCCCTTGCTTAACTTTCGTTTCTCCGGATTTGGTGCTCTTAGTTATTATTTTCTCTGCTCTGTTCTCAGGAAAATTTCCAGAAAGTGATACGCTTGGTGCTGCTGTCGTAACCCGGTCCCGTGAACAACGTGGTATTCTTGCAGGCCCTGATGCCGAGCCAATCCCGTATAATACGGAGGATCTGCTGGCGAGCCTCACCGCTCGCCTTGAGCTAGTGAAGAACCACGACACAGACATTATACCGGCGGCAATGTGGATGTTCAGCTCCCTCTAGCCCACTGAGCCCATTCACAAAATAACTATGGCTTTCATAGCCAAATTAATGGAGTGCGAGCATTAGCTGAATCTGTGGCGAGAATCTGCCGCACGGGCTAGGGCTGACATTGCCTTGCAGTTCGTCCTATCGTGGTATGAAGAAATTGACATGGGATTGCTTACCGCATGCGCACTAGATCTAAGTGGTCCGAAGATCCGGAGTGCGTTGCGCGCTGCAAAGCTTGTGCTAACAAACTCATTCAGTACTCCTTCTGCATGCTTGGAACGAAGGGCCGAGCTATCTCAATGTTTTCGATGATGAAGTTGCTTCTGGAGATGAAGAAGAAGAAGTGAGTGAGGGTGAGGCCTCCGAGCTTGGCGATGAGGCCGAAGACCCGGAGGATGGCGAGGTTGACCCCGAGGATGAAGCCGAGGCTAGCGCCCCTCCTGCAAATTCTGAAGTACCTCCTTCTTCGGCTGATGATTCGGCTGCTGCACCTGCTCCTTAAAAACACTTGATCATATTTGTCAGATCCCCGGAATGCCGGACGGAAATGTATCTAAGTACTCCGGTTTGGTTGTGCTACAACTTATTGTTTGGAACTAAGTTCTTAATGCTGGATTATCGTGGGTGAAGTCCCCGAGTTCTGTTTTCTTGTTCCCCAATTTTTGACTCGGCGCGCGTCTACCTTGATTCGGCTTTTTGACTTACGAGTCCAAGGTTCAAAAAATTTATTTAACAATACTTGAAACTTTGAGATTAGCTCAAAATGATCCGGCGTTAGATAAATGCAGTAAACTAAGGGTTATTCAAAATAACCAATATCGGCCCGCTTAAGTTCTTTTCCTTAGTCGTTTTTCATGTGCTTTACCATTCCAAACTTGTTCTCTTGCTTGCCATGAAGCCAATTCTTGTTGGACAACAGAAAAGTCGAAGAGTTGGGTTTTTGGTGCTCACACATTACTAACCCGACTAAGATATAAGCGACTTAACCCAACCGACATAAAAAAACGAAAACGAGAAAGACAATTTTTTACAGCAGTCCCCGAGTCTCTGCTTGGGGTGCCAAAGTTTCATTAATAAGCTCATTGCCGACATACATTCCGACATATGAGTAGCTCGGATACATTCACCTCTTTGTCAGGTGTAGAAAGGACGAATGATACATTGCAAATGTATCTATAATTTTTGATGTTCCATGCTTGGTTTTATCCACTTTCTTGTGTTTGGTTCCAACATTGGAGTACTTTTCATATGATTTCTTGGACTAACCTATTAACAAGAGCCACAGTACCAGCTGCCTGTTTTCTGCTGTTTTTGGTTCCAGGAAAGTCAGAAAATGAATATTCTTGGAATTGGACGGGACAAAAGCCAAAGTGCCTATTTTTCCGGATGTCATCAAGTGGCAGAATACGAGACGGAGAGGGGCCAGGGGCCACCACACCACCTGGCCATGCGGCCAGGCCTGGCCCGCGCCAGGGCTGGTGTGGCCGCTCTCGGCACCCCCTCGGCCTCTCCTTCCGCCTATATATTGCCCTCAGGACGAAAACCCTAAGTACCCGATCAAAAATCCACGAAAGAGTCTGTAGCCGCCGTCATCTCCATCCCTATATCGGGAGGGATCTGAAGCTCTTCCCGGCACCCTGCCGGAGAGGGGAATTTACCCTGGAGGCCTTCTTCATCACCATGCAAGCCTCCGGTGTGATGCGTGAGTAGTTCATCCTTGGACTACGGATCCATGTAGTATCTAGATGGATGGTTCTCCTCCTTTGTGCTTTCATGTCTAGATCTTGTGAGCTCCGTTCATGATCAAGATCATCTATTTGTAATTCTGCATGTTGTGTTTGCGGGGATCCGATGGATATTGAGATGCTATTTCAGATTGATTATTGATTCTATCATGTCTTTGTTATTTGTGATCTTGCATGCTTTCCGTTGTTAGTAGCTATCTTGGCCAAGTAGATGCTAGCAACTCCAAGAGTTAGTATTTATGCTCGATAGTGGGTTCATGCCTCTGGTAATCTGGGGAAGTGACAGAAATCTCAAAGGTACTAGATGTGCTGTTGCTACTAGGGATAAAACAACAATCCTTTGTTCATAGAACAATCGTATTGTTTACTTTACACGCAGTTCGTAAAGCAATAATCTGTTGCTTGTAACTTAATACTGGAGGGGGTTCGGATGATAACATGAAGGTAGATTATTAGTCATATATGTAGTTGGATGGCGGTCAATGTATAACGTTGTAATGCCCAATCAAGTCTCAAAGGAGTCAAGATGATTAGTATATGCATGTATTGCTTTCTCGATGTTTGTCAATTACCCCGCTGTAATTTGTTCACCCAGCATGTTATCTATCTAAGGAGAGCCACCTCTAGTGAACTATGGATCCCGGTCCTTATCTTTTACATTCAATCTACAAACTGTTTACTGCTTTGTGTTTACTTTCTGCAAACTTTTATTTCTTTCCATTTGATACGTTTAATCCTTTGTTTTCCGCAAAACACGGTTTGATTGACAACCTCATCGCAAGTTGGGGACAAAGTTCTGTGGTTGTGTTGTGCAGGTCTCCACGTTGCTACTAGCACCGGTAGTGCGCCCTGCCAAGGCTCAGCTAGTAACACCTTTGGGGTGTTTCCTTGCTCCTACTGGTTCGATTAAACCTTGGTTTCATAACTGAGGGAAACTTGCTGCTGTGCTCATCATACCTTCCTCTTGGGGTTCCCAACGAGCTCTACATCAACACCGCCATCAAGCATTTTTTTGGGCACCGTGCATTGAGCCATCAAGCATTTTTCTGGCGCCGTTGCCGGGGAGTCAAGGACATCTTCACAAGGGGAGTCCCTCATAACCAATCTCTTTACTTTGTTATTTTTGTTTTGCTTAGTTTCTTTTTGCTTTGTTTGCTTGTTTCTTTTTCAAAAACACAAAAAAAATAGTTTTACTAGTTTGCTTTCTTTTCAAAACACAAAAAAATTAAGTCTCCTTTAGTTGTCACCTCTTCCTTAGCTCACCGTGTTGATCCCTACTTTCACCTTGAAAGACCTTTCAATTGGTAGTGGTTCTATAATTGGGAAAGATAATATTGAAGAATTCTTTAATCATGTTAGTAAACATGAGGATACCGAGGATAGATCCCTTGTAGAACTTGCTCCAAATTATGAGATTTCTACAGCTTCTTTAATTCACATGTTAGAAGCTAGGTTTGTTAATCTCAACCCCTTAATGCAAGTAATGTTTCTTAAGCTTAAAGAAATTGAAGACCCTCAAAAGAGGGATTTTATTCTAGAAACTTTGTTTAAGGAGTTCTATGATGTTGCCAAGGAAGCTAGGAATGTCTTTGAACGTTTCAATATGCTAGGATCATGTGTAGATGTTGTTGGTACACGAGAAAAGATGAACAAAACCGAAACTAATTGGGAGGAACCTAATATACCAACACCCTTTAAACTAGTAGCAATACATGATGCCATAGAAAAGAATCTTGATTGGATTGTTCCTACAAACCCTTTTGATGAGAATAGTGAACCTAAGAGTATTGAGATAGGATCCTATAGAACTTACTTGGATGATATACCTTGCCTTGTTGAAAATATTTCTGGTATTGATCTTAATGCTTCTTCATTTGAGAACACTTGATTCTTTCTTTGCTTCTTATGCCTAACTTAAAAGCGTTAAAGAAAAGTACTTATTGGGAGATGACCCAAAAGTTTTAGATGAGTCTTGGAAGTTATTACTTCATTAATAACCTCTCCTTATCCTTTTTATTTGCTTTTTGTGCCAAGAGTAACCTCTAATGAGAGAGAAGTAATGATTGGGAAAGTTGCTGTCCCGAAACAGATTTCTGTGCTTCACCGTAAAAATTCGTGTAAAATCTCTGAACGTCTTTTTGAGGCGTGAATTTTTGTGCTTCTGCCCCAGGTTGTTATCTAACTTTAGTTAGATCAACACTTTTTGATTTTAGCAACAGAAGGTCTTCGAAAAAATTCGTCTTTACCTGCTGGTCTGTTTTGACAGATTTTTGCCATTTTCTGCATTTGCTTCTTGTTGGTTCCTTCTTGAGTTCTTTTGGGGAATTGTGCTTTTTGAGGGAAGTGCTACAGTAGCTAGTGTTATAATGGAAGTTTATTTGGTGTTATAACTGAACCTTAAGACTTATTTATCTTGAGTACACTAATGTTGCTAATAAAGATTGTGTGAAGTTTTGTATGAAGGAAAAGTTTCAGGTGTATGGAAGGAATGAGTAATGAGATGAAGGATGGACTAAAGCTCAAGCTTGGGGATGCCACACGTGTCACCCCAAGAAATATCCAAGAAGTACAAGCGTCAAAGCTTGGGGATGCCCAAGGCATCCTCTTCTTCATCAATAAAAATCCCAGGTTTCTTCCAAACGCTTCATTTTTATTGTTTGATGCACAGTTGTGTTTTTCTTGGAGCGTCTTCTTTTTCATTTTGGTTTTGGTTTTTTCGTTTGCTTAGTTTGCTGAATAAATTGGTTGGACCCCCTCTTTCATACATTGGTTTGCAAATAGTTTGGTTTGGTTTGGAAAAGAGTAGGAAAGTTCATTCTTATGTGGTAAAAAGAGCTCGTTTTTAACTGTGGCCTATGCTTTGTCATGCCATGCTTGATATTGTTTTGGCTTTATGCTTAGTATTCTTTTCTGTAGCATGACTTGTTATAAACAATTGAGATTGCTTAATGTGCCTTGGATGAATCATGCGTTGTTTTAGCATATTAAAGCATAGTATAGTGGTATTCTCCTTTGATGCTTTATTTGGGTTGACTTGGCGCATGCTCACACCATGTTATGACTATCTTAAGTCACTATAAGCCTTTATGATCCTTTAGTTTTCAACTTGTAGTATCTTTTATGCTTTGATCAATGATGTTTTGTCGCTCTGCATGATTATGGTCATTATTGCTCTCTTAGTTTGTCACTCCCAGTCTTTTGCTAGCCTCCACAACAAAGTATGAGTTCCACTCATGCATTCAACTCCCTAAACCAAGTTATTCCAAAGAAGTCCACCATACCTACCTACTAGCTTATGCTATTCCAAGTATATTCATGCTTTTGTTTACCTTCCAAATTAAACTTGTTATGAGAAAACTAGTGATTAAAGATCTCACGAACTTGATGGAACACTTTACTTTACTTGCCCTTAATAAACTTGAACCATTGTGTCTTCTATGTTCTATATGCTTGCACTTATTTGTTGGGAATTAGCAGAACCATGCTTTCATGGGGAACGCTTTCAACATTGCACTTGGTACTTGTACCTAGTTGATATCATGCTCTTTTGTATATGGATGTCGTCGGTGTGAAATGAAAGGGGAGCTTGTAAGTCCATGGAGTTATGTATATGTGTTAGAGAAACGTCTGGGCCGCTGGTCTAATCCATGCTGACATGGTGGAAACCTGCAGCATAACCATAATGAGCTGTCTATGAAGCATTCTTCTTATAAAAAAAGAGTCCTATATTGAGAAAAAAGAGAAAAAAAAGAGATTATGAAAAGAGGAAAGAGAGAAAAAAGCACCATATTCCCATGGTAAATAAGAAGATTGCTGAGATGCTCGTTGTCTGCTTGCCTTGTCATTTTGATTTGGGAATTCTTCCGTATCATCGGGCAAGGGGTACCCCGTTGGCGGTTCTCTATGATACGCATGTACTTACAATGACAAGAACTTACCGGTGACTAAACTTGAGTAGCATGAGGAGCGGCCCTCGTATACAAGGGACATGGGATTTCTGACTTATACTTCGTCAAGCATGTACACCATAGTTTGTTCAGTTTAACCTTAATCACTTCAAGATGCTTATGATAGGGGCAATGAGAGCTGAAAGCTATACGTACCATAATTTTTGGAAGCTCTTTATGAGACTTGAATCCCTACTTCCTTTTTACAAAGGCCTTTCTTCCACCATTATATTGAGTCTCCACCTTCTATCTTTATGCACCTACTTTGAGAGCATAGTGGCCATTCTTAGTTCTATGTGCATTGTCCCAAGACTAGTTGATTGATGCATATCTTGTTATTGCTTGTTTTAAACTATTGTATCTAGTCACTCTTATTAACTTTGAAGGTTTCCTATGCATTTATATTTGCTACTCTATTGAGGGACAAGCTGAATACTATTATGCTATATTTTCTTTATGTGAAACAAACAAACGTCTTGCAAAGCATTGTTTGTGCCTTTTCATGTTGCATCATAGTTTCTTTGCTTATTGCTAGAACTTTGTCTTTCATGTTATGATTGAAGTACTATGATCCCAGCTTTGAATGTCTTGCAAATACTTTGATCAAGTCTTTGATGGTGCATGTCACCTCAAAAATTATTCTTTCTTTTTATCACTTGCCTACTCGAGGACGGGCAGGAGTTAAGCTTGGGGATGTTGATACATTGCAAATGTATCTATAATTTTTGATGTTCCATGCTTGGTTTTATCCACTTTCTTGTGTTTTGTTCCAACTTTGGAGTACTTTTCATATGATTTCTTGGACTAACCTATTAACAAGTCAGAAAATGAATATTCTCGGAATTGGACAGGACAAAACCCAAAGTGCCTATTTTTCCAGATGTCATCAAGTGGCAGAATACGAGACGGAGAGGGGCCAGGGGGCCACCACACCACCTGGCCACGCGGCCAGGCCTGGCCCACGCCAGGGGGTGGTGTGGCCGCTCCCGGCACCCCCTCGGCCTCTCCTTCCGCCTATATATTGCCCTCGGGACGAAAACCCTAAGTACTCGATCAAAAATCAACGAAAGAGTCTGTAGCCATCGTCATCTCCATCCCTAGATCGGGAGGGATCTGAAGCTCTTCCCGGCACCCTGCCGGAGAGGGGAATTCACCCTGGAGGCCTTCTTCATCACCATGCAAGCCTCCGGTGTGATGCGTGAGTAGTTCATCCTTGGACTACGGATCCATGTAGTAGCTAGATGGCTGGTTCACCTCCTTTGTGCTTTCATGTCTAGATCTTGTGAGCTCCATTCATGATCAAGATCATCTATTTGTAATTCTGCATGTTGTGTTTGCGGGGATCCGATGGATATTGAGATGCTATTTCAGATTGATTATTGATTCTATCATGTCTTTGTTATTTGTGATCTTGCATGCTTTCCGTTGTTAGTAGCTATCTTGGCCAAGTAGATGCAAGCAACTCCAAGAGTTAGTATTTATGCTCGATAGTGGTTTCATGCCTCTGGTAATCTGGGGAAGTGACAGAAATCTCTAAGGTACTAGATGTGCTGTTGCTACTAGGGAGAAAACAACAATCCTTTGTTCATAGAACAATCGTATTGTTTACTTTACACGCAGTTCGTAAAGCAATAGTCTGCTGCTTGCAACTTAATACTGGAGGGGGTTCGGATGATAACCTGAAGGTGGATTATTAGTCATAGATGCAGTTGGATGGCGGTCTATGTATAATGTTGTAATGCCCAATCAAGTCTCAAAGGAGTCAAGATGATTAGTATATGCATGTATTGCTTTCTCGATGTTTGTCAATTTCCCCGTTGTAATTTGTTCACCCAGCATGTTATCTATCTAAGGAGAGCCACCTCTAGTGAACTATGTATCCCAGTCCTTGTCTTTTACATTCAATCTACAAACTGTTTACTGCTTTGTGTTTACTTTCTGCAAACTTTTACTTCTTTCCATTTGATACGTTTAATCCTTTGTTTTCCGCAAAACACGGTGAGATTGACAACCTCATCGCAAGTTGGGGACAAAGTTCTGTGGTTGTGTTGTGCAGGTCTCCACGGTGCTACTAGCACCGGTAGTGCGCCCTGCCAAGGCTCAGCTAGTAACACCTTTGGGGTGTTTCCTTGCTCCTACTGGTTCGATTAAACCTTGATTTCATAACTAAGGGAAACTTGCTGCTGTGCTCATCATACCTTCCTCTTGGGGTTCCCAACGAGCTCTACATCAACACCGCCATCAAGCATTTTTCTGGGCGCCATGCATTGAGCCATCAATGAAGTAGTGCTACATTCCACGGTCGCTTAGATTCTTCTCCAGATCTGTCTGCCTTGTTCTTTTTCTGGGGTTGTGCATTAATAAGATAGTAGGAGTCATTGTGTAAGGCTTTGCTTACAATGAAAGGTCCTTCGCATGGAGGGGATAGCTTATGCATGCCAGCATTGCGCTGTATCAACCGGAGTACCAGGTCACCTTCCTGGAAGACTCGGGGGTTCACTTTCCGGCTATGGTAGCGTCAGAGGTTTTGCTAATATATGGCGGATCTGGACAAGGCCAGTTCTCTCGCTTCTTCCAGCAGATCAACATCATTTTGCCGGGCTTCGCGCACTTTATCATCTATGTATTGGGTGACTCTTCGCGAATCATGCTCTATGTCGGCTGGTAATACAGCTTCTGCCCCATATACTAGAAAGAATGGCGTATAGCCTGTTGATCGATTCAGAGTTGCTCTTAAACTCCATAGTACCGCTGGTAGTTCTTCTATCCAGCACCCCGCTGATCTTTGCAGTGGCTCTATGAGCCGGGGTTTTATCCCGGACAATATCAGTCCGTTGGATCTTTTCACTTGCCCGTTCAATCGGGGTGGGCCACTGAAGCTAAATCTAGCCGGATTTTCTTTTCTTGGCAGAACCTCGCAAATGCTCCTTCAGCGAAATTTGTGCCATTATCAGTTATGATGCTATGGGGATAGCCGTATCTCTGGATTATATCCTTGAGGAATCTTACTGCTGTTGCCCCGTCACACTTCTTGATTGGATTCACTTCAATCCATTTGGTGAACTTGTCGACCATAACTAGGATATGGGTCATTCCTCCTTTAGCCGACTTAAATGGCCCTACCATGTCTAGGCACCATACATCAAATGGCTAGGTAATGGGTATAATTTTGAGTTCTGACATTGGTAAATGAGTTTTCGTGGCATATGACAACCATTGCATTTTCTCACCAAATCCTCTGCTTGCTCCAAAGCACTTGGCCAATAAAATCCATGCCGGAAAGCTTTCGCCACTAACGCTCTTGAGGAGGCATGGTGGCCACATTCCCCTTGGTGAATATCTCGGAGTATGTCAAGCCCTTCCTCCGGGTCAACACACCACTGCAGTACTGTTGTTACACTCCTTTTATATAATTCGGCGTTTATGATAGTATAGGCCTTTGCTCTTCTTTGGATCTGCCTTGAGGATATCTCATCATCCAGCAAAACTCCTTCTTTCAGGAAATCATATATTGGCTTGGCCCAAACTGGTATAGTCCGGACGGGAAATGGTTCCTCATCAATTTCCATCGCATCTACCGACATAACTCCTGCCGGGTCTGGCTGATCAGACCCCGGGTTTGCCGAGGCAGTCCCCGGGTTTGCCGAAGCGGTCCCTAGGTTTGCTGAGGTGCCTCCCCACTCTATCTCCATAGGTGTAGCTCCTGATCCGGAGAGTACCGGGATATAAATTGAGTCTGATTCAGGCGATGGCGTGATGGATGGTTTTCTCAAGTGCTCCAATGCAACATTCGGCGGGGTTGGCTGCCGGGATGAGCCTAACTTGGACATCATATCTGCCACCTCATTTTCAATCCGGGGTATGTGATGGAATTCACACCCTTCGAAAAATCCACTTATCTTTTGAACATGGAATCTGTATAGGGCCATGTTAGTATCCAAGGCATCCCACTTTCTAGACACTTGTTGCACCACCAAATCCGAATCTCCAAAATATTGTATCCGACGTATCCCTACTTCTTTTGCTACCTTGAGACCATGTACCAATGCTTCGTACTCTGCAACATTGTTCGGGGCACTGAAATAGATTTGAAGGACATACTTCAGCTGATCTTTCTTGGGCGAGGTAAGCACTACTCCGGCGCCCAACCCATCTTTCAGTTTCGATCCATCAAAGTCCATTCGCCAATAATTGGAGTCTGACAGAGGTGGCTCATATTGCATCTCAGCCCAGTCCACAAAGAAATCCGCCACAACTTCCGATTTTATCGCATATCTTCTGTCAAACTATGGTGCATATGGGGGTAACTCAATTGCCCATTTTGCTATCCGGCCACTTGCATCTTTGTTATTCATAATCTCTAATATGGGTGCTTCACATATCACTTTGATTGGATGTTCCTCAAAATAGTGTTTGAGTTTCTTGGCCGACATATATACGCCATACGCCATCTTTTGATAGTGAGGGTAATTCTTCTTTGAAGCAGACAATACCTCGCTCAGATAATACACCGGCCTTTGCATCGACTTTCCTTCTTCCTCGCGCTCCACTACGATTACTGCACTTACGACTCGGTTGGTCATGGCTACGTAGAGCAACATTGGCTCCTTGGGTAGTGGTGCTGCTAGGATCGACGCAGTAGATAACTGTTGGGTCCGCAGCATAGAAAACAAAAAATTTCCTACGGTGTGAACTACATGCCAAGATCTATCTACTAGGTACAAAGCAACGGGTGGACATACATCCAACGAGAACTTACCCTCGAAGACAACGAGTTTTGTCAACGAGTAGGAACTCGTGGTTTATGTAGTCATACACTTGCCGATCTCAAGATCGTGAGGAAGTCCGAGCAGGTCCGGCTCCAGCACGTCCTTTAGATCCAGCTCCAGCACCACCAAGTCCAGCACCGCAAAGCAGCGGTGCGTCCGTGATCGCACACACGTCCGGTTCCCCGACAACCTCCGTCCTTCGCTCCAGCAAAGCAGCGGAAGCAGCAACTCCTTTCTAGATAAAGCCACCCGGAACATGTATGTCGCTAATCCGAGACCGTGGGGAAATAATACTAGAGGGGGAGAGAGATCCTTCACAAGGAGGTGTGTGTGAGAAGTGAGGAGGGGATGGCCTTTTATAGGAGGAGGGGGGGTGCCCCTCCTTCATGGCCGACGCATGGAGGGGGTGACCCTTCACCTCCTCCATTCATGTGGTGGTAACCCCTCCACATTAAAATGCCCCTTCACATTCTCTTTTAAAGTCTCCACTTTAAATGCATTAAATTTCTCAAAATTTAATGCTCTCTCATTTAATAAAACTCTTTTATTATTTTTATTCAGAATTTTGTTAATTACTTTAATTAACAAACATTCACATAAAACCCCCTGCAACATTTCAAAATTACATGCAGAACCAATTTCAGCATTTTCACCCGAAACAGTTTCGGTGTCTATTGAAATAATTCCAGCGCTTTCTTAAATCTTTATCTGAAACATATTTGATCCAAATGGTGTCGGTATCCCTTAAGTGTGTCACCCTACGGTTCACGAATAATGCAGACATGATCGAGACCCCTCTCCGATGAATAATCAGCAGCGGGACCTGGAGATCCATACTGACTCCTACACATTCAACGATGACTTCGGTGATCGTGAGAACCTTTAAATCCGTTTGTCCCGCGATATATTACATGTCCGAGATTCGATCATCGGTATCTCCATACCTAGTTTGATCTCGTTACCGACATGCACTCTTTTCTCGTTCCTGTGATATAACATTCTAGTGATCACATCACTTGCTTGCAAGCTATTTCAATGTGATATCACCGAGAGGGCCCAGAGTATATCTATCCGTCATCGGGATGGACAAATCCCACTCTTGATCCATGAGCCTCCACATAACACCTTCGTAGCACTGAACCCACCTTTATAGTCACCGTGTTACAGTGTGACGTTTGATGTTATCAAGATACTCTTCCGGTGTTAGCAATTAACATGATCTCATGGTCTAAGGATAAAGATTACTTCATATGATGTTATAGCAATATAAACATAATGACTTTGATCGTAATGCTATACTTTGGATGAATGTTCATCACATCATTCCACCAATGGTGTGACCTTGTTATTAACAACATCCAATGTCCATGATCAGGAAACCTTGATCATCTTGTTAATCAACAAGCTAGTCTATAAGAGAGGCATAACTAGGAACCCTTTTTGTTTATTAAACACACATGTATTGATGTTTCCGATCAATACAATTCTAGCATGTAAAATAAACATTTATCATAAACATGGAATAATATAATAACCACTTTATTATTGCCTCTCGGGCATATTCCCTTCAGTCTCCCACTTGCACTAGAGTCAATAATCTAGTTTGAAAAACTTTGCGTATTGAACACCTATGGCTTTCTGGTGTTGCATATACGCTATTGCTAGTGGTTAACATAATCTCTGGATCTGACAGTTTCAGGTCTGTGTGTATTTGCATGTCTCTGCGTCTCTACGCATCACTCATTCTCAAATGAGATGGCATTGTATAGATTTGGTCCTTTCGTGAGACCTTTAGTTCGTTCGGCTCAAAATATGTTGATATTATTGTCACACAATATATCTTCACAGTATTAGCCCACTTTGAACCACACCTAGTTTGATAACAAACTACTTAACACAAATGCCCTCCTTTGCTGCTACTATAGCAGTCATATACTTAGCCTTTTGTTGTAGTATCCGTCACAATGTCTCAACTTTGGAACTCATCCAAATCCATCATGGAACATCCTTTCCATTACATTGTGCTACCCATAATCTAAATTGAGATAAATTTAATTTGTATCTTGTGACAAAACTGGTATCAATGTAACACTTTACAATGAACTACCTTTAACTATTTGTCACTTATACATTATATATTCTTAGTTCTTCCAAAGCTCATAAGAATATCTTTACTATTGTCCAATGATCATCTTATGAATCATTCTGGTATATGCTCATAACATTTAGAGCATAGGACATTTTGGATATATACATATCATGGTATAATCGATCAAAATCTTCATGTGATTTTACTCACCAAGTGTTGAAACACTTGAATTTTGATACAATCCTTTTCATGCAGCAAGAACCTTTCTTATTGTTTCCATATTAAACCCTTTCAATATCTCATATATGTATGTCTGGCACAACCATATTAGCGCCTTAATCTATCCATATAGATATTGATGCCTAATATTCCAGGTTTGCCCAAGTCTTTCATCGAAATCTTATTTTAATGAAATTCTTAACTTGTGTCAATACAAGATACATCATTTCCAATCAACAATATGTCCTCTACATAATGTATTAGAAATATGTCTCAGCGCTCCCACTTAATTTCTTGCAAATGCAAGCATCTTCATCATCTCCGATGAATTAAAACTCTTTTAATAGTTTCATCATGGTGAAGATTCCAACTCCTCTATGCTTACTTCAACTATTGAAGTTTACATGCTCTTTTAGCACCCTTTGAATTAACAAAACCCTTCGGACCATGTCATGTACATGTCCTAGGTTACCGTTCTATTAGAAGAACCTTGTTTTGTTTATTCAACTACCATATACCAAATTATATGTAGTGGTTGCTACATTAATCCATCAAGACTATATCGCTATGAAAGATCAAATCTTGTCATAGTCAACTCCTTGAACATTGTCGTAAACTTCTTTCCGACATGTCGACTATTTCATAGATGTTAAACATCCATGACTTATTTCTTTATAGATCCAAACATGACTGATAGGCTTCACGCCTTTCCGGAGGGTCTTCCAAGTTCAGAAACTTGATTTCTCGTGTATGGATACTATCACGTATTCTATGACTTCTAGTCATTTTATGGAGTCAGGGCCCATCATCGCTTCTTTGCATGTAGTCGGTTCATCATTGTCAAAACAATAACGACTTTCTTATCAAATCTTACTATTTGATTCTTACCGACCCACATGGTTCTATAGGAACTCTAATCTCCGAGATCACACCTTTTGTAATCACGAGAGCCATGAGCATTGTGGCCGCCACCGGGACACTTTCCGGCGCTGCGCTACTTAGCACATATTGCTAAGGTTCAACAACCTTATCAAAGTTCTATTGTCCTCCCACTTAACTTTTCACGAAAAGTTCCTTCTCAAGAAACTTGACGTTCCAAGCGACAAACTCTTTTGTCCTCGGTGTTATGGAGAAATTCCCAACAAATTCTTTGGGATAACCTACAAAGACGTGCTTATCCGACTTTGGTTGTAAACATTTTACTTATGCATAGCATACCAAAATTTAAGAAAAGACAATTCGGGTTTTATCCTAAACCATAACTCATATGGTGTCATTTCAACGGATCACGATGGTGCTCTTTTCAGTGTAAAAGCGGTAGTCTCTAAAGCTTCAATCCTTAAAACATAATGGCAGTTTTATAAATGACACCTTTGATCTTACCATGTCAAACATGGTTTGATTTCATCTCTCGAATATGCCATACTCCTATGGTTTATCGGGAAACACAAATCATGGAACAATTCCTCAATTCTTAGGTGTTTTTGCTAAACATGTAACTCAAATATCTTCCTTTATGATCGAATCATAAACTCTTTATTTTCTTGTTACAATGATTTTCAACTTCATCTTGAAAATCTTTGAACAACTTTCAAATGTTTCATACTTCCTCCTTATTAAGTAAATATACAGATATATTCACTCAAATTTTCGGAGAACGCATATGAAGCAAAAAGATCCATCGCATATGGCTACACATAATGGACTATGCACATCAGCATGCACAATTTCCAATAAGCTAGTCATCCGTTCCTCTGTGGCCTATGGACGGAGTTTCAATTATCTCGAGGAAAGTCTCACATGCGTCAATTGATCAAAATCAAAGACTCCAAAAATCCATCAACATGGAGTTTCTTCATGTTTTCTTTCCAATATAATTTAAACAGCGATGTCACTTCATAAGTGATCTTTCAATCACTTGTCTTGCGACATTTTAGCAATAGTGTTTATGGATGTGATTTCTCCAACTAGACTTGTAAAAGTTCATCCATCCTTTATGGAATACGGTAATTATTTGAACAGCCATTGTTCTCATAATACCAGAACAAAATAACAATTATTTAAACAAATCTTGAAGGCTTGGTTTGATGACAACGAAAAACACAATAACACTTTATTTGTTTTCGATGAACATCATCACTCATTCTCTTAGTAGTTACTTAGGCCATTGTAGTTCATGAATTGCGTTGTCCTGTATGACACTTCATACAAACCAATTCGGTATCCAATACCGGTATCCAATACCTAAGAACCACATTGTTTAACAAGCAAGAAATATAGCCATAACATGTATATCTTCTATATACCTAAGTTGGACATCTCCAACCTTTTATTTTCTGCCAAATATTTTATAGATTCTCTTTCAGCAATTCCTTTTCTTTTAAAAGAATCTATCAACATCAATAGTGGTGTCATCAACATGACACATGGTACAAAGCGCATATAGTCAAATACTAATACCTTTGGACTTGCACTTTGAAGTGGATCACCATCATCAAATGTTTGGTGTTCTTTCAAAAATCCATTCTTTAGTAATCTATTAGTGTAGTAAACATTTTACTTACATCTTCTATTCATCCTTATCATGACAGCTTTCATGATCAAGCTACTATAGCCTACAAGGAAGAATCGCGAGTATAATATCAGTTCCCAAAACCTTTTTGGTAGATTCGGATGCCTAGCATCTCCATCCTTCACAAATCCTCATACAATATGAGAACATGTATTTTGCTAAATTATACTCTATCATAATGCAACCAAAAAACATTGTTTTAGATATCACAATATCTTTCACACATGATGGTTTCTGAAACAATTTTCAGCTCCAATATAATCTTGATATTAAAACAACTTTTTGAATATCAATAATCATGGAGGCAAACATGATACTTTAGATACTAACATTGGAATTCTTACTCTCTATTTAATACTACTTATTAAACTTCATGGAGTAAATAGAGTTTGCTGAAAGTTTGCAATAGGACTTATAAACTTTAAATTGACATTCAAAACAATACGATACTAGTTCGTAAAGTAAATATCCAGAATTGTATAGTTCTATTATCTCAATTAAAACTAAGCATAAGGTAGTGAACAGATGCCAATGACTACAACAAATTATGCAAATTCACTTCGATTTAGTTTATGACAAATTGAGTTCAACTAATCCAAATTAGAAATGAACTCCCACTGAAAAACGACATCTCTCGTGCCTTTTTGGTGATTACATGAACCAAATCCACTACACCAAGTCTGATCATCACGTGAGTCGGTGTAGCTTCAAAGGCGAGCATCAATATGGTCATCACATCAAATATATGACTCATGCTTAACCTTTCGGTCCGTGTTCCGAGGCCATGTCTGTACATGCTAGGCTCGCCAAGTAAGAACCTTAGTATTCGCGTGTGTAAAACTGTCTTACACCCGTTGCATGAAAGCGTAGAGTTGAGAACACCTGATCATCACGTGATGTCTCGAAACACGATCCATAGAACGGTGCATACTTAAGGCAGAACACATTTTATCTTGATATTTAAATGAGGGATCATCTTACAATGCTACTAAAAGCGCCAAACTAGCAATATAAGATGCAAACATCTAATGTGTAAAGTGAGATGATATGGTCCATGCATTTGATCACCATCATATGCATCATGGTATGATCTCTATCATTCCTTTGTGTGTAAGGTCAAAGTCTATGGAACTTACACGTTAAGTGAGTTGTAAGAGTATCTATCATACATCTACTTACAATAATACCATATCAAGACACTAGCCCAGCAATGATCTAAACTAGACGCCTCTAATTTATCAATTGCAAGTCTTACGTGGCTTAGGGCTTTCGGAGATAGAACCGGTCTTACCTATGAACATGAACCACAACGAGGATAACCAAGTTATTAGCAACTCGTTGTAAATCAGATATTGACTATAGTAAGAGAGACAGACACCCGCTAGCCACTTATGCAAAACTAGTTGCATGTCAGTCATGGAACCGGTCTCATGTACGATGACATGTAAGGTTGGTCTGGGCCGCTTCATCCCACTATGCCACCAATATCCAAAGTACATAGAAGATGCAATAACATGATCATCATCGCCCACATATAAACATATGTGTACTACCCGTGCAAAGCACCTACGCATAGATCAGGCTCTTATACCACTGTTGGGTCCGCAGCATAGAAAACAAAAAATTTCCTACGGTGTGAACTACACGCCAAGATCTATCTACTAGGTACAAAGCAACGGGTGGACATACATCCAACGATAACTTACCCTCGAAGACAACGAGTTTTGTTAACGAGTAGGAACTCGTGGTTGATGTAGTCGTACACTTGCCGATCTCAAGATCTTGAGGAAGTTCGAGCAGGTCCGGCTCCAGCACGTCCTTTAGATCCAGCTCCAGCACCACCAAGTCCAGCACCGCAAAGCAGCGGTGCATACGTGATCGCACACACGTCCGGTTCCCTGACAACCTCCGTCCTTTGCTCCAGCAAAGTAGCGGAAGCAGCAACTCCTTTCTAGATAAAGCCACCAGGAACATGTATCTCGCTAATCCGAGACCATGGGGAGATAATACTAGAGGGGGAGAGAGATCCTTCACAAGGAGGTGTGTGTGAGAAGTGAGGAGGGGATGGCCTTTTATAGGAGGAGGGGGGTTCCCCTCCTTCATGGCCGGCGCATGGAGGGGGTGACCCTTCACCTCCTCCATTCATGTGGTGGTAACCCCTCCACATTAAAATGCCCCTTCACATTCTCTTTTAAAGTCTCCACTTTAAATGCATTAAATTTCTCCAAATTTAATGCTCTCTCATTTAATAAAACTCTTTTATTATTTTTATTCAGAATTTTGTTAATTACTTTAATTAACAAACATTCACATAAAACCCCCTGCAACATTTCAATATTACATGCAGAACCAATTTCAGCATTTTCACCTGAAACAGTTTGGGTGTCTATTGAAATAATTCCAGCGCTTTCTTAAATCTTTATCTGAAACATATTTGCTCCAAATGGGGTCGGTATCCCTTAAGTGTGTCACCCTACGGTTCGTGAATAATGCAGACATGATCGAGACCCCTCTCCGATCAATAATCAGCAGCGGGACCTGTAGATCCATACTGACTCCTACACATTCAATGATGACTTCTGTGATCGTGAGAACCTTTAACGTTAGTAACTAAATCCCTTTGTCCCGCGATATATTACATGTCCGAGATTCGATCATCGGTATCTCCATACCTAGTTTGATCTCGTTACCGACATGCACTCTTTTCTCGTTCCCGTGATATAACATTCTAGTGATCACATCACTTGCTTGCAAGCTATTTCAATGTGATATCACCGAGAGGGCCTAGAGTATATCTATCCGTCATCGGGATGGAAAAATCCCACTCTTGATCCATGAGCCTCAACATAACACCTTCGTAGCACTGAACCCACCTTTATAGTCACCGTGGTACGGTGTGACGTTTGATGTTATCAAGATACTCTTCCGGTGTTAGAAATTAACATGATCTTATGGTCTAAGGATAAAGATTACTTCGTATGATGTTATAGCAATATAAACATAATGACTTTGATCGTAATGCTATACTTCAGATGAATATTCATCACATCATTCCACCAATGGTGTGACCTTGTTATTAACAACATCCAATGTCCATGATCAGGAAACCTTGATCATCTTGTTAATCAACAAGCTAGTCTATAAGAGAGGCATAACTAGGAACCCTTTTTGTTTATTAAACACACATGTATTGATGTTTCCGATCAATACAATTATAGCATGTAAAATAAACATTTATCATAAACATGGAATAAGATAATAACCACTTTATTATTGCCTCTCGGGCATATTCCCTTCAATAACACTTTTTTCAATTCTCGAAATGCAATGTCCGCCTTTGGCGTCCATGTGAATTTGT
Organism: Avena sativa; assembly: GCA_916181665.1. Lineage (NCBI taxonomy): Eukaryota > Viridiplantae > Streptophyta > Magnoliopsida > Poales > Poaceae > Avena > Avena sativa. The sequence goes on from OV702290.1 coordinate 204,661,210, forward strand.
CTGCCTTTTTTATTAACTGGTAGAGGGCCAAGGCCTTCTCTCCCAATCGACATACGAACCGGCTCAACGATGCCAGGCAACGAGTGAACTTCTCCACATACTTAAGGCATTTTGGCAGTTCCATTCTCTCTATGGCCCGGATTTTCGCCGGGTTCGATACCTCGGCTAGACACTAAAAAACCGAGTAACTTTCTAGCAGGCATGCCAAAGGTGCACTTCTCCGGGTTAAGCTTCATTCGGAACCTTATTAAGTTTGCGAATGTTTGTCGGATATCATCAAGGAGCGTATTTCTTTCCTTAGTCTTTATCACCACATCATCTACATAAACTTGCACGTTCCGACCTATTTGGTCGTGTAAGCATTTTTGCATGCATCGTTGGTATGTTGCTCCTGCATTACGTAGTCCAAACGGCATAGTGCGATAGCAATAATCGCTGTACGGGGTAATAAATGTAGTCTTTATTTGATCATCCGGATTTAGGGGTATCTGGTGGAAACCAGAATACGCATCAATGAATGACAGTAGCTCACATCTGGCTGTTGAGTCTATGACTTGATCTATTCTAGAGAGTGGGAATGGATCTTTGGGACTCGCCTTATTCAAGTTCGTGTAATCAATGCACATGTGCCATACCACGGCCACGTTCGGATCATCCTTCTTCTTTTCCACAAGCACCGGATTAGAGAGCCAATCCGGATAGAGTACTTCCATGATAAACCCGGCTGCTAGGAGCCTAGATATTTCATCCCCAATGACTTTCCTTCTGTCTTCGGCGAAACGCCGGAGAGGCTGCTTTACCGGCTTAGCCCCGGGTCTTATGTTTAATGAGTGCTCGGCCAACTCCCTCGGCACACCTTGTAGATCTTGAGTGGACCAAGCAAAGATATCCCGATTCTCACGGAGGAAGTTGACGAGCTCGCTTTCCAATTTGCTGCTTAACCTGGCACCAATGGTTACGATGCGCTCTGGGAACTGATCATTGATTGGTACTTTCTTTCTGTCCTTGGTTGCTTGGAATGACACGCTTCCGTGTGGGTTGGTCAGAGCCGACATATGCTGCTGCGCGGATTGAGCCAACACCGCCACTTCCAGTATCTTCCTTTTTTCCTGAGCTATCACGAGTGACTCAGCTAAGTTAGATCCGGCTGAGGCGCACTCGATCAAACGCTGAAAGTCCCCTGATATAGTTATCACACCCCTTGATCCGGGCAGTTTCATCTTAAGGTAGCTGATGTGAGTACTTGCCATGAACTTGTTTAGCACGGGCCTGCCGAGTAACGCGTGATAAGCGCTATCTAGATTCACCACTTTGAACTCCAAATTTTCAGTTGGGCAGTTGTCCCTTGTGCCGAACAACACATCAACCCAGACCTTACCAATTGGCTCACAGGAAATACCTCGTACAATGCCATGAAAAAAGGTCCTTGTTGCTTGCAGCATGTTCTCTGTTATTCCCAACTTGTGCATGGTATCCTTGTACATAATGTTGATACTACTGCGATTGTCAATCAGTACCTTGGAAAACCTCACATTGAGATTCGGCCCGATGAACGTTGGATCCAGGACCAATGCATAGGTCCGAGGGCTAGGCATGATCTTTGGGTGATCTTTAATACTCCACGTGATTTCCTGATCTGCCCAGGGCATGTATCTTACTACTGCCGGCATTACTGCGTTTACCTCCATATGTCGGTGCTGCAAGCTTTTCCGGTCATTTTCTTCCGTAGTAAACACATAGTAACTTTTATGATGCTCCCTGTACTCGTTTTGCCCCTCATTCACGTGGTAACCTTGACCTTGTTGCTGGTTGTCGTCTACTTGATGTACCGCATCCCTCCTTTCCTGATTTTCGTACCTCAGTGGAGGTGGTGGTAACATTAGCTGCTGTCCATTTCCCCCTGTTAGTAACGGCTTCCATGGTGCCTCGTTCCTAGGTGCTTCGTTCCGCGGTGCCTAAGCATTCCCCAAACTGCCCTGCTCTAACTTCCTCATCCATTCACATTGTCGGGTTGTGTGGTTTGCCGGACTATTCGGACTTGGTGTATGGAACTTGCAAGGTTGATCCAACATAGACTCGAATGTATACCTCGGTCTATCTTTCCGCTCTTGCCATTGCTTTTTCTACTCCGGGGTCCAAGGCTTTCTCCCTTTGTTTTTCTGTTGCTAGTTTTGCCCTCCAGTTTTCTAGCGCTGGATGGCACCGGCATTGGGCTGGTCTCGGTCTACCGCTGCCACCTGCTGGGAGTTATATCTGTAATCCGGGCACTCGTCCCTTCTCTTTCCTCGAAAATCATTTCTCCTTGATGACCCGGAGCCATCTCGGTTGTAATATTCCTTGTTTGCCTCGCTTGACATTAGCCGGGGTTGCGTTGGATCTCCCAAAGCATACAAATCTGCGATCCAGATTGTCTCAGCCAAAGTGGTTGGCATATCTCGCTGCAGCCTCTGCCACAACATACTTCCATATATGCATCCTTGGGCGAACCACGCAATAGCTTGTGATTCAATTACTCCCTCGCATGAGTTACGCACGTTGCACCACCGAGTCAAGAAATCCCGGTCTGGCTCATTCGGTCTTTGCCGGCATAGCGCTAGAGTATGTGGCTTGTTGGGCCTCTTGTAGGTACTCGAGAAGTTGCTAACGAACAACTCCTAAAAATCCAGCCAACAGTTGACACTTCCTGGTGGCAAATTGTTTAGCCAAACTCTCGCTGGTCCTTCCAACATTTGTGGCACATATCTTACTGCTCATCTCAAATTTCCGGTTGCGATCTTGACCGTCGTCGCGTAATCAATCAGCCAATCCTCTGGCCTAGTACTACCATAATAGGTTCTGGTTCCTCTGGCCAGCTGAAAGTTCGACACTGGTGGCTCCTTCATGATCCGGGGCCCAAAGCATGCCGGACCCGGTGGACCTTGTACTTCGATTAGCTCTGACCTATAAATTCTATCCAGTTTCAGCCCTACATCATCTGGCTGCAAGTTCCTGCTTCCCAGTCTTGACCCAATTATGTGGTGATCCGGTCTAGGATACCCATCATTGATCATAGCTGAATAACCATCATTGTATCTTTCTCGATCCGGATAAGCATTTTGCTGTTGTGCTGCTTGTCCTGCACTTCCCTCTTGCCGAGGTGCGTGCTGTTGCTGCTACCGAGGTACATTTTGCCCCATTCCCATGGGATCACGCTGTCCGGCATTGCTGTTGGCAGCATTCCTCTGACCGGCATTGCCTTGGTCGCGGTTACCTCGGCCGGCCACACCTCGGCTGGTACTGTGTCGATCTTCATCAACTTGCACTGCTTTGCTCTTTCCGGCCCTTACTGGATCGTAAGGAACCATCTGTTTGTCCCTTCTTCCAAAGTTTACCACTTCTCTCTCCTGGGATTATGACCCGGAGATGATGCGGCTCCCCCAGATCTTGCCGGGTTATTCCTAGCCGAATGAACCACATGTGATGCCCCCGCTTGTACCGGGTTTGCCTTGTTCATTTCCTCATTTTGCTGGCAAGCGACTCTCAGCAAGTGGTTCACCCTTTCTTGTTGCCTTTGCCGAGCCTCCCGGGTTAAACCTTCTAACTCGGACGCGGCCGCATTTGCTGCCCTGAGGTTGTTTACCGGGGTACTGTACCTATCTAGCCCTCCTGTTACCATCGTGACTATCTGGCCCGGCCTAGGTTCGTATTCCTTGTCAATCTCGGTAATCAGATTTCTACCTCGGATCTTCACCCCATCTATGCGGTTTGCCTTTGCATATTCTCTCAAAGTAATGTTCAAGGACAGCTGCAGCTCTGCTACCTTCTTTGCCCTAGCTAACATTTTTCGCCTAGTTTCTTCTAACTTAGCTTGCGCCTAAGCCGGATCTACCACATGTGCTATTGGCGTTGCTAGGCTATCTATTGCTTGCTGGAGCACATTCTCTGGCCTTTCCAGTGGGGGGAACCTAGACCTGGTCTGCTTCGGCCTGACATCCGGCTCTGGTGTCGGGCCCTTGTTTGCTTTCGCGTCTGGCGTGGTCATCAGGACCTCAATGCTGCTAGTGGGGCGAGTGATACGCACACCATGGGCTATGCTGAGAGGTAGTTCGCCTCCCTCGATGATGTGCCGCGGATGAACACAGGTCTCGTCCACACCGACGTAGATCTTATGCGTGCCAAGCTTGATGAAGACGCCGTTGCGTGCAGGGGGTTCTCTCCAAAACTCGCTGCATTGTCGCTGATGTAGTCCAGCGCTTCAAAGCGCTGAACCAGGCCGGAGATGACGTGCTCACCGGTGCTGGAGAAGCTTCCCGTCTGGATTTTCACCCCTGTTAGCACCGCTAGCCCCACGGTGGGTGCGAACTATCGTGGTGGTGGCACGACAGATGTCATGGATAGGCTAAAGATGGGGCCAATGTATGCTAGGGGAATCCAGGGAGGGAGAACGTGGTGATTCCACACACAAATGTTCTTGTATTCTCTCTATCAATGGTGTTTACAAGTGCTCTTTGTAACATCCCGGTAAAACCACTACTAGAAAATCGCTTGGTGTTTTTGTTTTGTGCATCATCATGACCGCATGCTCATGTCATCATGCCACATTGCATTTGAGCATCGTCATGTCTTCATGCATATGTTTGCCTAAAACTATTTTCTAAAAGCCTATCTTTGTTTTCTAATTGCCTCCCTCTTTATTTCAAATGTAGAATTGGGTCCGTCTGGATATTTTGTTTTGTCTAAAACCTATTTACTAAAATATTTTGTTTTGAAAATAAATAAATAAATAAAACATATTTTACAAACCGGGGAGGCCGCCACCGGCCAGGCCCAAAGGGCCCCGCCAGCAGCTGGCCTACAACCCCAGACCAACCAAACCCTAGTCTACCCACTCCCTGCACCTGCCGCCGCCACCCTTTCACACACAACCACGCCACTCACACGCACAACTGCCCTGCTCCCTGCCGCTACACCCACCCCACCCCTCGACACGTACACGACGCCAGCGTTGTGTACCACCCGCATACACGCGACCCGCGCGTTGCACGACCTCCCCGCCACCAACGATGCACGCCACCTACCACATGTCTCCCGCACACGCTAACCACCCTGGCCCCACCACCTCGTTTCTGTCTGTATCCACCAACCCCGATCCCCCCGATTGATTCCTCCCCGCAGCACTGGCCCCGTCCCCGAGCCATCGGCGCCTCCCTCTACAGGATGCCCTCCTCTCCTCCCTGTGCTCGCCCCGAGCAGACCCTCACCGGAGCCTCGATGGCGTCGTCCGCCACCGCTTTTCCTATCCACTTCCCCGTCCTTGCTGCCCTCTATGCCCCGTCGTCGGCCGCCAGATCCCGAGCTCCGCTCGCCGCGGGAGCCCTCCGGCCAGCCACCACCATCGTCAGCCACCTGCCTCGAGCGCCTCCTCGACGCTGAGCCTGCCTCGATCCGCGACCATGGGACATCGCCACCAAGAGCTCCACCGTCCTCCGGGACCACGCTACCTTCCTCGAGCCCGACAAGCTCCGGCCACCCTGCCTTACCTCCTCCTTGCGTCGAGCTCCTCGCGCCCCACCGTACCTCGCCGTTCTCCTCTCCCCTCTGCAGTGGTACCCCTGTGAGCAGCATCACCGTTGCCGTTCGTATTCACCTCGCCGGCCCGCTCGCCTCGTCTCTAGGATCGCGTGGCGCCCTGTTCTCTGGCGGCCGTCCGAGTCATGCTCGCCACCACTATGAACGCCGGCCATAGCCACCGCGTGGTGTCCTGCCGCTGGGCGCTATTCCGTCGTTGACCTCGCCCGCCTTTTCCCCATCGCCCCGCGTCGGGCCGGTGCCCTCAAGATCGCCATCGACCTTGACGCCCCTCCAGCACGCCATCGACCCGGCGGTCGCGAAGATGTTCCTCTGCCTGTGTGGTGTTGAGCCGGTCTTCTGTTGACGTGGTGATGTCTCTGCCGTGTTGCAAAGTCCCAGGCTATGTGCCTCAAGGTCTTCGACGTAGTGGCGTATCCCGTCAAGATCGACACCAACCTTGTGTTGCAGCTAAGACCTATGTCAAGTAAAGTTTCCGTGTCATGTACAAAGATGGAACCAGTGAACTGTTGATGCCGACACAAGTTTGACACCTCTGACCGATGCCGGATCCCTAGGTCGCACCGCAGGATGCTTAGCGCCAAGATCTCCCACATGGACTCGAAGACCCCGACCTCTCGGACCCTAAAGACCGAGCCCGACGTTCTTCTCCCTCTCGAATCCGAAGACCGATCCCCCGAATCTTCCGAGCCCCAAGACCTTCGCCTCGATGTGATCCCCTTTCTACTTATTTTTATAATATTGGCATATACTTGTTGCATATTAAATCATCCATACTCGCATACATGTTTATTTGTTTGGGGGTATTTAGTCAATTCACCTCATAATTAAATATGGAGTGCATATGTGGGCTATTCTAGTCTTATATTGGCTCCATTTAAATTTGTGTAGCGAACCGATGCCATGTTTTGCCTTGTTAAGACAACATTTAAATTGCGGGGTAGCTAAACAATATAAACCATCTAATTAATTGTCGAGACGCCGGTTTTGCTTAATATTGCCTAATTGCATCGTATCTTTGCCATGTCATGCACCATAACTGCATCATGCCCGATCTTCTGCCGTAGTATTAAATAGTGCATCTGGTGTTTCTTCTAGTGCTTTGCTTCTTCATGGATTAGGCCGTTGAGCGGATGCGAGTGTCGACCCGATCTTGAGATGAACCTTCGGCAGTGTTTCCGAGGCGAGCAATCTCCCCCTTTCTACCTATTTTGCATTTATAGTCTTTACTTCCTCCTGTTGCTCTATTGCTATCCTTGTTGCGATGTTGTAGTTCCCGTGCACCATTTATATTCCCTGCAACCTCTATATTGCCTTGGACACACCCCATTGCCTGTTGTTTGATAGACAGTCGACCTTGCGAGTCATAGTTGCTTGCTCATGTAATGTTTCACGTCGTTGTCGTTCCACAGTAGTTGGAAGGTTGGCACATGCTTAATGATGGAGATGGTCATGACTTAATTTCAACTGATAATTAAAATGCTGGAAATAGATATAACTAATGCAGAGGCATCGGTGGGCAATAGATGTTATTTGGTTCTTCCACCCTCACTTGTGTCCTGTAGGCCCCGAGTACTTGATACCTGTTCCTTGACTATTCGCACTATCCACATACGGGAGAGTCTATGAATCCCCCTTAGCCAGAGCTTGATTCATTTCTTATTTCTTGGGGCCACAAACTAGTTTGGGGATTTATTACTATCCTGTACTTATGCCATGCTTTACTGCTTTATTTACGATTGTGCGTGGAGCACCTGTACTGTTCAGGAATTGCGGAGTGTTTTCGCGGTATCGACAAGCCCAGTCACACTTTCGGGTTCCCAGTCGTTTACAGCCATTGGCATAAACCTTGGGTCCGTCTCGGAGCCGGCCAACTTTGTTGCACGTAGCTTAATGGGGTGGCCCCCTGAAATATTTTATGAATCTTGTGATTCCTTTGTCGTGAAAGCCTCGTTGGGTTTTCATTTGGTTTTTCCGATGTTGATCGTGTGTGTGTTGCTATTTGTGCACCCCTGCAGGGTAAATCTTTCTGAAAGCCATGTCCGCGGTTATGGACGACTTGGAGCACAGTATCTCGATCATAGACAAGCATAACTAAAGTAGTGCTATAAATTTGGCTTAATATGTGACTAGTAATCATCTTCACTCCAATGGAATGAAATAAAAGTGCCAACAACTGCTGGTTTTGGGGAGTCTCATGCTATATCTGACTAGTAAGTGTTGCAACTATAATGGAATGAATAAAACTGCCAACTGTGTGAGTTCCTCGGTTTGACTTCCTCGTTTGGTCTCGAGGGGGAATACCAGGATGGGTATGATTGGTGTTAGTATCAGGTTGGTCCCGAATAGGTCTTTCTTATCCCTCTCTAATAGCCGATAGTTGAATCGAGTCTCTATAGATTGTTTAGTGCATGATGCGCTGCCGCTTCAGTCCACCATACCTATGTAGGCGAGAGCCGCCGAATTCTAGCCTCGCCGTGTACTGGCCTCAGTACTGACCGCTCCTTTTTTCCTTTTCCCTTTGTCGGCACCCCTTTTGTTTTAGCAAGTATAAGTTCGACGTCGTTAGCAGGGTTACCCTTCCGGCTTGTCCTGAGCAGGGTTATGGACGCCATTGGTTATTCTTCAGGGCTCTTAGCCCAATTTGCTTCTTATCCATACTCGGATGTTGTATCGTTTTCAAGGTGAATTGGATCTTTGTACTGTATATCTGTATTCTTGACTCAATGAGTCGTTGTTGTATATATATGTGTTGTGGGTTCCATAATGAACTATTGTGTAATGGTATTACTTCGTTTTCCACCCGCACGAAAGTGCCTGGTGGGCGTCCTTGAATCGTTTCTATGCGCGTTTAGCGGGAAGCGCTAAAACTTGCATAGGGCCGATTCGAGGGTGTTACACTCTTCAAGCTCTTTGTAAGAAGGAGACTATGTCTCTTACTCCCTACAAACTAGCTCCCGAGTTCTATCTATGACAGAGAAAATGATCGATCCCTCTCTATGGAGGCCCCAATGCTCCTTATATAGGGGAGCCCGGGTTACAATGTTAGGGCACATGTGGTAGCATATTCTCCGAATATACTCCTCCTCTAAAGCTAGATGCTTCTTTATTCTCTTTAACGGCTTGTCCGGGCTTTGGACATAACCCGCAACGTAATCCTCACCTTTAAGCATCACCAGACACGGATTACGTCAGCCGATGTTGCCCGCGTCATCTTGGTCGCCCTAACCCGCTAGTCCTCTTTCTTCTTTGCTTCGCTCATGCCACAGCTAATAAAGCCACCTTTTGACCAGCGGGAGATTCCTTCCTTCTCTTGGAAGCCATATGATAGTCCGGCTAGCACGTGGCTAATCCGGCTACTAAGATACCTGCAAAACAGATAGAGAAACATGGCTGGCATATAATTTGTGTTGGCCGAGCTACGGCTAAGGGGATGCTCCATGGGCCGGGTCACTCTGTGGTTCGGCCTGCCTTGAGGTGACCCGGTCAACACTTGCTTTGACCGTGCCGTACCCCGGCTAATTCGGCCTTTATACCCTGGCGTTACCCTACCGTGGGGTATCCCCCCAACAATCGTCGACCTCGCCCTTAGAGAGATTGCTCACTTTGGGGCCAGATACACTTGGACCAAAAAGCACCTAGACCCGATTCACAGCATCCTCGATAGAGTCTTTGTCTCGGTGGAATGGGAGGTGGCCTTTCCTCTATGTTCTATCCGTGCGATCACCAGGGTTGGCTCTGACCATACCCCCTCCCTTTGTCCTCAGGAGGGGGGCCACCACCTAGAATAAACCCCTTCCACTTCGAGAACTTCTGGCTTAAATAGCGGGGTTTTGTGGAGGCGATTTGGTCGAGATGGTTGCAGGCCTCCACTTCTACCCCCCGCGTATACTGTGCCATTTATGTCTATCACCATTGTACGAAGATGTCATGGAAATTGATGCGGGGCTAGGGGTGAATCTGGGCGCCGCACTTAGAGGTTAGAATGATGCCATCCTGCATGAGATTCAGGCCCTGGACCAGGAAGCAGACCTGGTGGGGCTATCGGCTAATGCTGGTCCCATAGATATTCCCTAGAGACCTCCATTATGGAGATCTACAAGGGAGAGGAAGCATTCTGGAGATAGCAGAGTTGACAGAACTAGACCCTCTAGGGGGAGTCGAACACGGCCTACTTCCATGCCATCGCGAATGGTAGGCGGATGAAGTGCTCGACCCCCTGCCTCTAGGACGCGGACTCTCTTCTGGAGGACCATCGAGAGATCTCGTCCCATATTTATGCATTTTACTAGGACCTCTTCTCGGCAGCCTCGAGGTCAGGACTGGCGCTAAGTTTGGACTTCTGGACAGAGGGCGCCAAGGTAAATGCGGAGGAGAATTTGGAGCTTACCCTCCCTTTTCTTCATACCGAGGTTGCAGAGGCAATCAAGTCTATGAAGACCAACTCGCCTCTTGGCCCGAACGGAGTGTAGGTGATCTTCTTAGACCTTCTAGGATTAGCTACGATTGGTGGTGATGTCGATGTTTTAGGAGTTCTACTCTGGGACTCTTGTCATGTCTAGGCTTAACTTTGGTGTGATTACCCTGATCTCCAAGCTAGTGGAGGCCACGGATATTTGCCAATTCAGACCGATCATGGTGATCAATGTCATTCAACGCATTTTCCTCCAAGGTTATTTGCTGGATTATGCAGTTTGTCATGAGTGGCAGCACCGCTATCAATGTTTCCGACCCTCCTGTGGAGTTAGACAAGGGGACCCGATATCGCCCCTTCTCTTAAACTCTGCGGTGGATGCCCTGGCAGAGATCTTGGACAAAGCCAAGATCGCTGGCCACATTTCGTGTGTGGTAGGGCATCTAATCCCCGGAGGTGGGATCACCCACCTCCAGTATGCGGATGATACTATGATCATGGTACAGGGGTCAGACCTTGACATCATTAACCTCTAGTTCCTTCTCCTGTGCCTTGAATCCATGTCGGGCCTCAAGATTAACTTCAACAAAAGCGAGGTCATGATCCTAGGTTTCCCTGATGAGGAGAAGCAATGCATCGCTGACTGCCTGAACTGCCTCCTGGCGGACTTCTCTATTACCTACCTAGGAATGCCCATGAGAGACTCGTGAGTGCTGATCAGGGATCTAGCTCCCATGGTCGTGAAGGTTCGGGCTAAGGCCAAATCGTGGCGTGCGCGTCTCACATTCAACGGTTGGCTAAGGCTAAATGGGCCTTTATCTGCTTCCTGAAGGAACCCATGCTGACTTTGCTAAAGAGTTGTATAGGTTCTTTTGGGTTGCCAGAGATGGGCACCAGAAATACCATATGGTGAAGTGGGCGGATATCTGTACCCCCAAAATCCTTGGGGGCCTAGGAGTTCTTGACTCACGTCGGTTCAATGTAGCCCTTATGCTAAAGCGGGTTTGGTGGATCCTCTAAGATGATGGAGGCCTCTAGTTGCAACTCATCAAGGCCAAGTACCTCAGAGGCCGCCCTCTGATGGCTTGTGAACGTCGGGAGGGGTCCTAGTTCTGGCGGGCCATCCAAGACATTAAACATTGCTTTCGTCGGGGCTCCCTCTTCGTGGTAGGGAATGGCCGGGAAGTCCTGTTTTGGCAAGACCCCTGGGTACACGGTGTCCCCTATGTCAAGAATTTCCTGCACTATTTACCATCTTCACAGCTCCCATGATGTTAGTGGCCGAGGCAGCTCGAGGTGGCCTCTAGAACATCTCATTCTGGAGGACCTTCAATGATGCTGAGGCCGCTGACTTCCTGATGCTACGGGGCTCTTTGTCCCTGTCCCTCTCAGTGGAGAGGGATAAGGTGTCTTGGGGCCAGTCTCCCTCTGGAGCCTTTTCTGTTAGCTCTGCGTATAGGACACTCTTTCAGGGCCTCGAACTACCTTGGACGACCCACCTTTGGAAGTCCCCCTGGCGGAGCTAGGCATGGTGCTGCCAGTGTTGTAGCACTAGTCTAGCAGTTGCACTACCTTGATCATGTCTTAATTTTAAGGCTATATATATACAAATCCTGAGTAACTAGCACCAGTGAGCAAGGACTAGCACCAGCCTTGGACTATTTATGGCTCCGCTCTGGCATCCTTCACCTCCGTCGCCGTCTCCTGCTGCTTGCGCAGCCACCCGCTGCCGTGCCCTGTTGCTTGTGCTGCCGCGCCCTGCTGCTCGCACTGCTGCCGCCCCGTGTTGCCCACCTCGCTGGAGTCAACGCTTCCTGCACCTTGCCGGAGTTGAGGGCCACGACTGACCATCCCCGTCGCTTCCAAGGTCGACTACACATGCGAATTCCAGCCTGAATCGCCAGAGTTGAGGCTCCTGTCAGGAAGACCTCACCGACTGTGCTCTCGACCTCCTCTCCTACAGCCATGTCGGGGTTTTTCTACGTGCGGTCGGTGGTGGTGCTATGAGCTAGCATTGGTTTTGCTACATGCGATCAGCGGTGGAGCTACGAGACATCTAACGGTGCTATGCGCATCGTCGACTTTTGCTTTAATTTTTTTGTTACAAAGGCTTTGTTGTTTTGCTACAATACTGTATATGGTTTACTACATAGTCTTAGGCGAGATCTTTGGCGAGGTGTCCGACGATATCAGATTTGCTAAAATATGATATTTTATTTGCTACATATGTTTTGTGGTTTTGCTATAAGAGCGTAAAGTTTTTGCTACACGGTCTCCAGCGAGTGCGATGCTGGTTCTGCTACATTCATTTTTTTGCTACATTAGCGCAATGTTTTTGCTACAATAGCGTAAACATTTTGCTATGAGGTCTTTGACTAGGTTTTTTCCAGTGACTCTCTTGCGATATTTTTCAGCAAAGTCGGTTTTGCTATATAGTACTTTTTTGCTACAAAGTCTCCGGCGAGGTCTCTGGTGAACTCTCCGACGAGGTATAGTCCATCTCTTCTTTTTATAGACCGAACCGTTTTCTGCTACATGTAGCAAAAACGGGAATAATTGTAGCAAAAACGAGACTATTTGTAGCAAAAGCGGGATGAATGGACAGAAAGTAGATCTGACCATTGATCTGGGCAAATCGGACCGCTGGGGATCGGGGGATGGAAATTCTATCCCCGGAGGACGCGTAGAGCTGTCCATAAGAGCATCTTCACTCGTTACCCCCGTACGGGCTCCGACGCGGCCCTTTTTTTGCCCGTATGGGGGGCACCAGCGCGATGTTGCCAAATGGGGGGCACCGGCTCCCAGTCGTGCCCCCATAACAAAATTTAAATATTCTAAATTTAGCAGAAATTTGGACAAACAGTTCAAACTTCAACAAAAAGAGATGAATAGTTTAAATTTAACAAGGAAAAAACGACATCTAATGACGGCCACGGCCGATACTGAGCCGGCGGTACATCGCCGCGGCATAGTCGAATAGACCGTCCTCGTCATCGTCGTTGCTGGGCGGCTCGTCCTTCGCCGGTGGTAGGCGGCTGCACCCCTCACCGCTGGTCCTATGCGTCGGCCTTGTGGAAGGACCAGCCCCCCCTCGTCGTCGTCGATGTAGACAACGAGGCCATGGCGCCTGGCGCGTTCGGCTTGCTCCTACCGCCAGTCCTATGTGAACCAACTGGCAACAAACTCGTCGGTGGCCGACAGGATGGCGTTGAAGGATGCCCGCTCCAGCATCCTCTGACCCGGAAATTCTTTCGGGTCCTTGCCGTCCGCCAGCTGGAGCATTGCCGCCTTGTACTCCAGCGGTGGCGTCCACTCCTTCTTGGGCTCGGGAGGCGCATGGCGCCTGCGCGGTGGGCTCGTCTGCTCGTCCTTCACCGGCGGGAGCGCGGAGATGACGAGGAGTACGGCGAGTACCGCACAGGGGACGCTAACGAGCGTGAGGAGGAGGAGGAGGAGGACGTCGATGGCGCGCAGTAGGGCCCCAGCGGTTGCTGGCGGCCTACTGGCGATCGCACGGGATGCACGGCGGCATCACCAATGGCGAGTTGTTGCCGTTGGCGATGTGGTCTGATACGTCCACTTTGCATCACTATTCTATGTCTTAATTCACTATTATTCATTGATATATTTCATATTGAGAGGTGATACTTATGTTATTTCATCTGTTTTTGCATGGTTGATGACTTTTGGAGCATGGACCGCTGCAGTCAGGATTCTGATGGAGAAGGTGCTGTTTGGAGGCAAAATTCGTGAAGATCAGAAAATCCAGGAAAATATACGGAAAATCCTATTTTTCTAGAAGACTAAGGATGCCAGAAGACGGAGTGGAGATGGGCCACAGGGGGCCCACACCACCCCCTGGCGCGGACAGCCCTAGGCCGCGCCAGGAGGTGGTGTGGCCACCCTGGCCCACTCCAGCCTCTCCCTTCTAGCGTATATCATCCTCCCAAAACCCTAAGACTCGGGGAGCGACGACAGAAAGATTCTGCCGCCTCTACGGGGCAGAAAACACCGAGAGAGAAAGATCTCTCCGGCAGATAGATTTCTGCCAGGGGAATTCCTTCCCGGAGAGGGGAGATCGTCGCCATAAACACCACCATCAAGCTAGACTTCATCGGGATCATCATCACCACCATCACCACCATCAGCACCCTCATCACCTGTTGGGGGGATACCCCCGGGTAGGGTCACTCCAGGGTATAAGGGCCGAGTTAGCCGAGGTTCGGCAGGGTCAAAGCAGATGCTGGCCGGGTCACCTCAAGGCAGGATGGATCACGGAGTAACCTGGACCAGGGGGGGTCACCTGACATTGTCTCATCTGACTTAAGGAGTAAGTCGGAAGTGCTTGTCTAACTTTTATGCAGGAACAGGTGTGGCCGGATCTACTATGATCCGGGTCCCCGCTTAGCTTCTGGGAGAAGGAAGGAATCTCTCTGGTCAAAAAGAAGGTCCGGTACGCACTGCATGAGCGAAGCAGGCAAGGGAAGGACCACCGGGTCATGGCCGACGAGGGTGACGACGCCCATGTCGGCTGACGCAGGCGCCGCAGAGGCTTACGTAGCTAAAGAGTGTATGACGCAGGGGAAAAGCACCCCGGTCGGGTTACCACTTTGGGAGGAAGCATATTCTTAGGAATATGCCTCCACGTATGCCCTAGGCAGGGACCAAGCCTCCTCTATATAAGGGGGGGCTAGGGTTTCAGTAGAGGGGGTTGAGTTCTTTGAGGCCATAGTGTTTTGGCTAAGGTTCTAGGGAAAAACTGTAGGCTAGAGTAAGAGAGTTCCTTCTTCCTCCTCTCGCCAATACAGCTCTAGGAGCACTTGTAATCTCGAAAGGAAATCAATACAAACTTCTATGTGGAGAATCACTCCACTATCCCTCCCTGGATTCCCCTAGCGTGTATTAGTCCCCACCTTTAGCCTATCCATGGCATCTGCCGTGACACCACCACGACAGTTGGCGCCCACCGTGGGGCTAGGGCGCTAGCAGGGGTGAAGATCTGGACGGGAAACCTCATCGGCACCGGCGAACGCATCGTCTCCGGGCTCGTTCAGCGCTTTGGAGCGCTAGACTTCGTCAGCGACAACGCTGGTTGCTTCGGCACGCGCCCACTTCCGCGCAATGGCCTCTTCGTCAAGCTCGGTGCGCACAAGGTCTACGTTGCGGTGGACGTATCATGCGTTCATCCGCGCCGTGTCGTTGATGTGGGGGAACCACCCCTCACTGTGGCTCGCGGGGCGCGTATCGCTCGCTCTCCGGACCATGCGGAGGTGATGATGACTGCGCCAGGTGCAGGCGCAAGCAAGGATCCAGCGCCGGACCCGGAGGTAACACCTAAGGCACCGAGGAAAGGTAGAGGACCACCACTAGAGAGGCCTAAGAATGTACTGAGAGAAGCTATGGATAGCTTGGCTAACCCGGTAGCAGCAGTGGTAGATCCGGCTCAGGCACAGGCCGAGCTAGAGGAAACTAGGCAAAAGATACTAGAGTTCGCAAAGAAAATAGCCGCGGCTCAGCAGTCGCTGAACATGACACTCCGTGAGTATGCAAAGGCAAACAAAGTTGATACGGTAAAAGTAAAAGGGAGAAATATCATGAGCGAGATGAACAGAGAAGGTGATGATGGAGTTGAGGGGTCGGAGAACTATTTGTCTGTGGGGTTGATGCGGTATAGTACCCCGGCGAAGAACCTCAGAGTAGCGGATGCGGCTGCATCCGAGTTAGAGGGTCTGACGGGTGAGGCCCGTCAAAGACAGCAAGATAGGGTTAACGAGCTGGTTCGGATTGCGAACAGACAGAATGAAGAGCTACTGAGAGCTAACCCGGAGAGAGCTGGAGCTTCCAAAATCGTCCATTCGGCGATGGATAACCCGGAGAAATCCGCTGGAGCCGCATCATCACCTCATGGTGGTCCAAGGAGAGAAGAGGTAGTCACCTCGGCCAGACGGAACAAACAGATCGTCCCGCACGACCCGACGCGTGCGGGAAAAGAAAAAGAAACGCGGAAAAATGATGATCAACAGAGTGTGAGCCGAGGTGAAGCTGGCCGAGGTAACCACGACCAAGGCAATGCCAGTCAAGGGGACGCTGCCAACGGCAATGCCGGACAGCGAATCTCCGCAGGAGCAGGATAACCCCAGCAATGGAATATACCAAGGCAAGAGCAAAGCGCCGGCCGAGGTATGCAACAGAAAGGTGCGCCCCAAGTGTAAAACCGATACAATGACGGTGATTCGGAGATGGTGAACGCGGGGTACCCCAGACCGGACTATCATGTGATAGGGTCAAGGTTGGGAAGCAGGGATTTGATGCCGGATGACGCCAGGTTAAAACTGGATCGCCTGTATAGGTCGGAACAGATCGAATGTCAAGGTCCCCCGGGTCCAGCGTGCTTTGGACCCCGGATCATGAAGGAGCCACCGGTACCCAACTTCCAGCTGCCCAGAGGCACGAAGACGTATGACGGCAGTACCAAGCCGGAGGATTGGCTGATAAACTATGCTACGGCTGTGAAAATTGCCACTGGCAACTTGAGACGGGCTGTACGATATGTACCCCAGATGTTGGAAGGTCCGGCCAGAGTATGGCTGAATAATTTACCACCCGGAAGCATCAACTGCTGGATAGATTTTGAAGAAATGTTTATCAGCAACTTCTCAAGTACATATCAGAGGCCGAATAGGCCGCAGACCCTAGCGATGTGCAAGCAAAGACCTAACGAGACGGATCGTGAATTCTTGACCCGGTGGTGTACCGTGAGAAACTCGTGTGAGGGTGTCATAGAGTCACAGGCCATAGCATGGTTTGCACAAGGATGCAGGTATGGAAGCGAGTTGTGGATGAAGTTGCAAAGGAAAATGCCAATTACATTGGCCGAGATGATCCGGATTGCAGATTCGTATGCTTTGGGTGATCCGAATCAACCTAGGATCGCGTCAAACGAGTCGAACGAGGAATACTATTAGAGGGATGGAGTCGGGTCATCCCGGAGGAACGATTATAGAGGAAAAAGAAGAGATGATAGATCGGATCATCGCTACGGTTTGCAACAAGTTGCAGCTGTGAATCAAGATCAACCCGGAACAGGGAGCAACCAACGCCAGAGAACGGGAGGGCAATGGACTCCAAGAAACGATGGCAAGAAAACATGGACTCCGGAGCAAAAGAAACAGTGGCAAGAAAAGAAATACCGTCCGAGGTATACCTATGAGTCGATGTTGGACCAGCCGTGTAAGTTTCACATGCTAAATCCGAATAGCCCGGCGGGTCACACAACGAGGCAATGTGAGTGGATGCATAAGATAGAACAAGGTGGTTCGGGGAATGCTCAGGCACCCCGGAATGATCAACCTCGGTAGGAGTTGCCTCGGCAGCAATTGCTCTCCGGGGCGAACACGCAACAGCTAATGTTGCCTCCCCCTCCGCCGAGGTATGACAACAATGAGAGAAGGGATGCAGTGCATCAGGTGGAAAATCAGCAACAGCCGGACCAGAGGTACCCCGGAAACGAGGGAAGGAATGAGTACAGAGAACATCACCAGAGCTATTGTGTGTTCACAACTGAAGAAACAGATAGGAAAAGCTTGCAGCACCGACATATGGAGGTCAATGCGGCAATGCCAGCAGTGACGAGGTACATGCCTTGGTCGGACCAGGAAATCACCTGGAACATCAAAGATCATCCTAAACTTATGCCGAGTCCAGGTTCGTATGCGCTGGTGCTAGATCCGACATTCATTGGACCAAACATCAATGTGAGGTTCTCCAAGGTACTGATTGATAATGGCAGTAGCATTAACATAATGTATGCGGATACGATGCGCAAGTTGGGCATCTCGGAGAACATGCTCCAGGCTACGAGAACAACTTTCCATGGCATTGTACCAGGCATTTCTTGTGAGCCCATAGGCAAAGTCCGGGTCGACGTGCTATTCGGCACAAGGGATAACTGCCGAACTGAGAATCTGGAGTTTGAGGTGGTGAACTTGGAAAGTGCATATCACGCGTTACTCGGAAGACCAACATTGAACAAGTTCATGGCAAGCTGCCACATCAGTTATCTGAAGATGAAGTTGCCCGGGCCAAATGGAGTGATTACCATTGCTGGAGATTTCCGACGTTCCATTGAGTGTGCTTCAGCCGGATCTAACCTAGCCGAGTCACTCGTGATTATGCAAGAGAAAAGAAAAATCCAAGAGGTGGGGGCTTTAGCTCAGTCCGCGCAGCAGTATATGCCGGCATTGATTAACCCGCATGGCAGCGTTTCATTTCAAGCCGCAAAGGACACCAAGAAGGTTCCAGTTGATGACATGTTCCCGGAGCACACCGTAACAATTGGTGCTGGGTTAACTGACAAATAGGAAAGCGAGCTTGTCAACTTCCTCCGTGAGAATCGGGATATTTTTGCTTGGTCTACACAGGACTTGCAAGGTGTTCCGAGGGAGTTGGCCGAGCACTCTTTGAATGTAAGGCCCGGAGCAAGGCCGGTGAAGCAACCTCTCCGCCGCTTCGCCGAGGATAGGAGAAAAGTCATTGGAGACGAGATAGCTCGATTGCTAGCAGCAGGATTTATCATGGAAGTACTATATCCGGATTGGCTCTCTAATCCGGTGCTGGTAGAAAAGAAGAAGGACGACCCGAACGTGGCAGTGGTTTGGCGTATGTGCATCGATTACACGAACCTGAACAAGGCGTGTCCAAAAGATCCATTTCCACTGCCGAGGATAGATCAGGTCATAGACTCGACCGCCGGATGTGAACTGTTGTCATTCATTGATGCATATTCTGGCTTCCACCAGATACCTCTGAACCCAGATGATTAAATAAAGACTGCGTTTATTACCCCGTACGGGGGTTACTGCTATCGCACCATGCCATTCGGTTTACGTAATGCAGGTGCAACGTACCAAAGATGTATGCAAAAATGTTTGCACGACCAAATAGGTCAAAACGTACAAGTATACGTGGATGATGTGGTTATCAAGACCAAGGAAAGCACAACGCTCCTTGACGACATAAGGCAAACATTCGCGAACTTGAGAAGGTTCCGGATGAAGCTTAACCCGGAAAAATGTACCTTCGGTGTCCCGGCTGGAAAATTACTCGGATTTCTTGTCTCCAGCCGAGGTATCGAAGTTAATCCAACTAAGATCCGAGCCATCAAACGAATGGAGCTGCCGAAGTGTCTTAACGATGTCTAGAAGTTCACTGGATGCCTGGCATCATTGAGTCGGTTTGTATGTCGGTTGGGAGAAAAGGCACTGCCTCTCTACCAACTCATGAAAAAGTCGGATAAGTTCGTTTGGATGCCACAAGCCGATGAAGCCTTTGCCCACTTAAAAAAGATGTTGGCCACTGCGCCAGTGTTAGCCTCTCCACTATCAAAGGAGACAATGTTGCTCTACATAGCCGCAACCAACCGAGTTGTATGCGCAGTGATTGTAGTGGAGCGGAATGAAGAGGGTAAGTCGGTGTAGAGGCCAGTATATTACTTGAGCGAGGTATTGTCTGCCTCAAAACAGAACTACCCGCACTTTCAAAAGGTGGCATATGGTGTCTATATGGCGGCTAAGAAGTTAAAGCATTACTTTGAGGATCACCCCATCAAAGTAATATGTGAAGCTCCCATATCTGAGATAATGGGTAACAAGGATGCGAGCGGCAGAATTGCAAAATGGGCAATTGAGCTAGCCCCTTATGCACCCCAGTACGACAGAAGAGAAGCGATCAAGTCCCAGGCTGTGGCGGACTTTTTTGTGGATTGGGCCAAGGTACAATACGAACCACCGCCACCAGATCCGAACTACTGGAGAATGCACTTTGACGGGTCAAAAACCAAAACCGGATTAGGCGTCGGGGTTGTGCTCACCTCGCCAAAGAAGGACCAGCTAAAATACGTATTGCAGATCCATTTCGCGGCATCGAACAATGTCGCTGAGTATGAGGCTCTTGTGCATGGGCTCAAAGTGGCAAAGGAGATTGGCATACGTCAGATAATATGCTTTGGCGACTCGGATTTGGTGGTGCAGCAAGTGTCCGGAGTGTGGGACGCCCTAGATCCAAACATGACACTATACAAATTTCACGTGCAGAAAATATCTGGTTACTTCGAGGGATGTGAATTTCACCATGTACCCCGAGTGGAAAACGAAGCTGCCGACATGCTGTCGAAGCTCGGGTCGACCCGACAGGCAATTCCACCAGGTGTAGCATTGGAGAACCTCAAAAAACCATCTATCAGGCCGTCGCCAGGAACCAACTCGATCTATGTCCCGGAAAATACGGAATCCGGAGCTGAGCCCATGGACGTTGACGCGGGAGGTAGTACGCGAGACCCGAGGACTGCCTCGGCAAACCCGGGGACTACCTCGCTAGACCCGGGGACTGCTCAGTGTGATCCGGTTGAAGTTATGCCGGTAGATCAGATGGAAATTGACGAGGAGATGTTCCCTCCACGAGCAATTCCAACTTGGGCACTGCCTATATTCCAATTCCTGAAAGACGGAACGTTACCCGCTAAGGAGGTGCTAGCCAGGCAAACTCATAGGAGAGCAAAAGCATACACAATCATCAATTCCGAGTTGTACAAACGGAGTGTAACCAACATCCTCCAGTGATGCGTTGACCCAGAAGAAGGACTTGACATCCTCCGAGATATACACCAAGGAGAATGTGGGTATCATGCCTCATCCCGAGCCTTGGTGGCAAAGGCGTTCCGGCATGGATTCTATTGGCCAAGTGCCTTAGAACAAGCAGAAGATCTGGTGAGAAAATGCAATGGTTGTCAAAGGTACGCCACCAAGACACATATGCCTATGTCAGAACTCAAGACCATACCAATTACGTGGCCATTTGCTGTATGGTGCTTGGATATGGTTGGCTCGTTCAAACCAGCAAGAGGAAACATGACACACATTTTGGTCATGGTGGACAAGTTTACAAAATGGATTGAAGTGAAACCTATAAGAAAATGTGATGGAGCTACGGCCGTGACATTTCTCAAAGACATCATCTTGAGATACGGTTATCCACACACTATTATAACTGATAATGGAAAAAATTTTGCGGAAGGAGCATTTGCGCGCTTCTGCCGAGATAAGAAGATCCGGCTGGACGTAGCCTCGGTAGCCCACCCCGCATTGAACGGACAAGTGGAAAGATCCAACGGATTAGTATTATCCGGGATAAAACCCCGACTCATTGAGCTGCTGCAAAGATCAACGGGGTGCTGGATAGAAGAACTACCAGCGGTACTGTGGAGTTTAAGAACAACTCCGAATCGATCAACAGGCTAAACACCATTCTTTCTGGTATATGGGGCAGAAGCTGTATTACTAGCCGACATAGAGCATGATTCGCCTAGGGTCACCCAATACACAGAAGCCGAAGTGCAAGAAGCCCGGCAAAATGATGTTGATCTGCTGGAAGAAGCAAAAGAATTGACACTGTCCAGATCCGCCATATATCAGCAAAATCTCCGACGCTATCATAGCCGGAAAGTGTGCCCCCGAGTCTACCGGGAAGGCGATCTGGTGCTCCGGTTGGTACAACGTACTACGGGCATGCATAAATTATCCCCCCATGGGAAGGGCCATTCATTGTGAGCAAAGCATTGCACAATGATTCTTACTATATTATAGATGCAAAGCCACAGGAAAAGAACAAGGCGAACAGGTCCGGAGAGGAATCTAAGCGACCGTGGAATGTAGCACTACTTCGTCCCTTCGACACTTAGCTAAGAAGTGTATGTATCCGAGTCGTCTCATATGTCGGTATGTATGTAGGCAATGAGCTTATCAATGAAATAGCAGCGCCTCGAGCAGTAACTCGGGGACTGCCTTAATAATGTTTGTTATTACTTCTTATGCGGTAGCTGGAATAAGTCGTTCTACTTAACCCGGATTAGTAATGTGTGAGCACCAAAAACCCAACTCTTCGACTTGCTGCTGTCCAACAAGAATTGGCTTCATGGCAAGCAAGAGAACAAGTTTGGAATTACGTAGCACATGAAAAACGACTAAGGAAACGAAGTTATTCGAGCTAATGTTTGTTTTTCGGACTAACCCTGTATTTATTTTCAAGTTATTATGCTGAATTATTTTGCGCTAAGCCTAAAAGTTTCTAAGTATTGTTAAAACAATTTTTGAAGCTCGGATTCGTAAGTCGTAAAACCGAATCAAGGTAGACACGGACCGAGCCAGAAGATTGGACGAACAAGAAAATGAAACTCGGGGATTACACCCAAGTTAATCCGGCATAGAAACGTAGTAGCAAAATATCACATGTACAGCATACAGTTGCACCCGGCATACCGGGGATCTGATAAATTTTCAAGTTTTTTGAACTAAGGAGCAACAGGAGGAGGAAGTTCGGCGCCGTCGTCGTTGTCTTCAATATCTGAGGCATCATCTTCTCCGCCCTCATCCAACCCATCTTCAACATTCTCAATGTGCTTGTCCCCAGCGGATTCCAGGAAGCTCGGTCCTTCAACCCAGTCATGGATAGGAGAATATTCGACGAGGATGTAGGCGCAAGCCTGGCGCCGAGCTACCCACTACGGATCATCGGTCCATCTGGATCCGGTGCACCGGCGTGTAAGGAGGCTGAGGTCGACCTTCTCGTACCATGTGAGAATATGGTGAAGGATAGTATCAGCTGCGGCACGCCCAGCGGACTCTCTCCAGAGGTCAAGCTAGGTCTCGATATCCAACAGCTTTTCAACAAGAAGTGTGATCCTCTTCGGAGCGCTCTCACTGGGCCAGAACGTGTTGAAAATCCGGACTGAAACGTCGAGGAGATCTCTACCGTAGTTCTTGATGATTTCCACGCGAGATGACAGGCTGACCAATAGGTCTTCCATGTCTAAAGGAATGCCCTCACCATCAGGAGCGACGGGAGTACCCCTCTCTCGGCGAAATTTGGCAACAGCAGCGCTTGCAATAGGAGTACCCTCTGGAAAGTGGCCTGGAAACAAGGCAAAGGAAGAAGCTGAAGCAAAGCCATATGAACTAACCCGGAGAATTATGTCGGATAAGGGAAAGGAACTTACGTGAAATATGGCTGTGAATCCGGGTCAACTCCTTGATGCAGTCATCGCGTCTCTTGTGAAGTTGCTCAAGCTCAGCGTTTGCTGACTCAAGCTAGATATCAGATTCTTTGAGTAGCTCCTGGTCCTTGGAGATCTGGAGAGTAAGGCGCTCACGCTCTTCTGTGAAGTTCTGGCCAACCTTTTGGAGCTCGGTTTGGTGTTGGGCCTTCATTTTCTCCATCTCAGCCTTGAGCTTAGCAATCTCGTTGTCCTTAGTCCGGAGGAGAGCGAGCTCATCATCCTTTTTCTTCAGCTCGGCTTGATGCTATCCTGCTTGTTCGAGAAAATGCAGCATCATATCAGGCACGGGCACACTATCCTCAAGCGATGCTGAAATAGTATGTTGACCCGGCAGAGCCGAGGAGTGAATGATTGCCGAGCCAAGGAGAAGAGGAAATGGAAAACACTACGAGGTCAGACAAAAGAGGTCATACCCCGGATTTCCTCCAAGTTCTTCCGCATAATCTTGTTCTCAGCCTCCACCCCAGCTGCAGAAACCGAATGAGGAGATTAGTTCGGCAGAAGAAGGTGAAGAAAAAGGAGAAGTGCCGAGGGAAAAAATTACCCCTCTTTTCATGTTCTGCACTAAGTGCAACATGTTTTGCGTGTAGCATCTTGTGGGTATCCAGCAGGCATTGGAATTCAGCGCTCCGGCGATTGGTGGTTACCTGAAAAAAAGTACAGAAGTGTAAAATTAGCTTGGTACATATTCAAAGTGTACAAGATACGGGCCAAGTGGAACTTAACCTGGCTCTAGGTGTGTGCATATTCGAAGTGTACAAGATCCGGGCCAAGTGGAACTTAACCCGGCTCTAGGTGTGTGCATATTCGAAGTTCACATGGAGCTACGTTGGTTTTCTAATGAGCATCCGGCCGAGTAACAAGCTACTCCACCGGAGGCTCGGGGACTAATGGTTATTATCTACAGCATGTAAAGGAGAAATGACATACCTCCATCATTCGCCCCGCGAGGTTAATGGCCTTAGCAGCGGTATTCATCTGGGCGGAAAATTCTACGGGGCCGAACTTTTCCGGGAGATCGTCGTTGTGGACGAACTCCGCCTTATTCTAGTTCATGACGAACTCAATAAGACTCGGAGGATACCGCTCACCGATGGGCATATGGGGTGCCACCAAGCCCTTTGCATGCGCCTCTTTCCTCTCAACCAAGGCAAGAGCTGGGCTGGTATGCAGAACCATCTGCTGTGCATCAGTTGGTTCGGCAGGAACATCCTTCGCCGCTGGAGTTTTCTTGGGAAGCATCGACGCTAGGGTTCGCTGCCCAGCCTCGACTAATGTAGACTTGGTAGCATCCGGAGCCTTTTTGCCCTTAACTTGCTGGGAAGAAGTAACTGCAGTGGATTTCCCCTTAGAAGTTGCTGGAGTAGTGCCTCGCCGAGGTTGAGATGACTCAGACGAGGCGGAAGAACTTGGCACTGGAGCTCTTGTAGCTGAACTTGGAGCTGTTGTTGGTTTCCTTGGTGCCGGAACAGGTGCTGGTGTTGGCTCGGTCGCTGGTACTAGAACTGCTGCTGGTGCTGGTGTTGAGATAGACTCGATGGCTGCTGGTTGCAGCAATGCCGAAGTGGTGGACGCCGTCGCCTCGGCTGGACCGACCCCTCCCGCTCCGAGGTCACGTTCCTCTCGATGAGGTAGTGCGGAACCCAGAGCAGCCGCAGAACCCTCTGGAATAGGGCTCAGCGGACGTGACTCATCGTCACGAGGAGGAGAAGGGCCAGATCGAAGTGGTGAGGAAATGCTTGATCCGCTCTGAGGGACCTCCACCGGAGGCCTGAAGAAGAGAATAACGTCAGAAGAGAAATTACCACGATGCAAGGAAAAGTGAGTTACGCAGTGAAAAATGACTTACGCATCCGAGGTTTCGGCCTCCTTGGGTTTCCGAGCCCTTCGTGCTGGGGCTTTGCCTGCCCGCTTGGAGGCAGTCTTGTCTCCGACCTTCTTTTGTGTTTTTGTGGGCTGAGAAGGTTCGGAGGAAGAACTTGATGCGGCTCCGCGCTTCTTCTTCGACACCACCGGAACCGGCTCGCCCGTAGCAAGTGGAGGATCCTCGTGGATATGCCCACCGGGGTTAGCTGATGCCGGAAAGGCAAAAGAAAGAGGGACAGCCTCAACAGGTTCAATCACATCGACATCCGAGTCATCCTCATCATCGGGCCAATCTCTAAGAGAAGAGAATTTACCGCTGGGTCGTTTGGTAGCGTCGGTCATAGGGAGAAACATCTCCTGGTCCGGCTCCTCCTCATCCGGGATTTCTCGGTCCGGCACCCACTTAAGGGTCGGATCCGTACCATCCTCGAGAGTTTGCTGAAGGAACAGCTGAGAAAAAGCATGAAGAACATAGTCAAAAATACAACAAAAACCGACACATATTTGATCCGAAATAAGTTTGCCCCGCAAAGCTTACCACGGGAGGGAGCCTGTCACGACAGTAGTGCTCAATTCCCCATGTCCATTCGGCGGAGAAATCCCTGTGGGTGGTGAAAAGAGCCTTAACCCGGCAAAAAATCTCCGTGTTGCTCAACTCGAAGGAGGAGGTTCGGTTGGGGTCACGGCTAAAACTCATGTGGCACAACTTGTGGGTGCGCTTCTGGAGGGGAGGGATTCGGTTGCGCACGAACGTGATCATAGCATCCTCGTTGCGCAATCCGAGTTTCTTCAGCTCCGCGAACCTCTTGTTAACTTGGTTGGCCAGAGCTATAGGCTTCTTGGGGACCTCCTCCCAGAATTCCGTATCAGGTGGACCCGGAGTGTAGGGCAGCAACCGAATCAAATCTTCAGTGCCCTCATTCCGGACATAGAAGAAGGTCCGGGCCCATCCTTTGCAGGAGTCAATCTCGGTAACCAGGGGGAAAACGGAAAGTCTCCGGGGCGAGATGGAGGCAGCTCCGAATTGGGTGAGTTGCTTATCCTCCGACTCTACTTGGATGTTGGGGATGACGTTGCGACAAAGGCCGAAAAACCGGATCCACAGCTCCTTCGTGGGCCATAGTCCGGTGTAGCCTTCGATCGTAGAGGCAAAGGCGGAGAGAGAGGTGATAGCGTTGGCTAGGAGATGGTGCGGCTGCAAGTGGTAGGTCCTAACCCAATCCCGGAAGAAATCGCTCACCGGCAGACCAAATCCCCATTGGAAGTGGGACAGGAACACGACGAACTCACCCAAATTGGGTAAGGGGGCCAGTTCGACGGAGGGGAGACGAGCGACGACACCAGCAGGAATGCGTCTGGTCTGATAGAGCCAGTCAAGGTCATCTTGACAAACCCATGATCCAGCCCACGCTCCACGGTCCACCGTGGCGACGTCCTCCTCCATTTCTTGCTCGGCGACGGCGAGCTCCTCCTCCGTCATCTCGTGCTCGCTACCCTCGCTGGCGCTGGTGGCGGCAGGAATCTGAAGCCTGGATTGGCGAGGACCCGTAGCGAAGAACTTGCGCAGCGGTGGCTGCGATGCAGAAGCATGGGGAAAGTGCGGCGGCGGCACTGCGGCTAGAAGCACTGGTGGCGGCGCGGTCGCTAGGAATACGAAGGAGAAAAGCAATGGGCAGAGGGGCGTAGAAGTGGGAAAAATGCTAAGGGGTGCACCCCTCCGCTACTTAACCACCCCAGAGAGGGTGAGTGGGATCGCGCTGCGCCAACGAGCCACATGATGTGGCTGTGTATCGCACGCCTCAGCCAATCGTAGAGGAGCCACACAGAGGGCCACAGAGTAGAAGCAATCCTGTGACGTGATGCACTGATGCGGTAAACGAGGAGGCAGGCATGACGTGACCCTCGCACAGTGATAACTGACAATTACTGCGGCGGTTACTGTGCAGGCCCTTAAAATAAGACAACGTGATGATTAGCCTCCGCGTGGGTTGGCGTATGAGAGAAGGAAGCAAGGCCCAGATCGAACCATGGTAACCCAGGCCGCAAGTAAAAACTTGGATTGTGCAGAGGGAAAGTAAAACCATGAGATCCGAGTCACAGTGGTAACCTGGTTGGCAAGTGAAAACTTGGAAAGTGCGAAGGGAACGTAAATCCATATAATCCGAGATAAAGAGCTAACCCAGAATTAAACGTCCAAGGCTCGAACATAAATGAACCTGATGTGGCCTTAGCGGCCAAGGCCGGTAAGACCGCACCAGCTTCGGGGAATAATGTTGGGGGGATACCCCCGGGTAGGGTCACTCCGGGGTATAAGGGTCGAGTTAGCCGAGGTTCGGCAGGGTCAAAGCAGATGCTGGCCGGGTCACCTCAAGGCAGGCCGGATCACGGAGTAACCCGGACCAGGGAGGGTCGCCTGACATTGTCTCATCCGACTTAAGGAGTAAGTCGGAAGTGCTTGTCTAACTTTTATGCAGGAACAGGTGTGGCCGGATCTACTATGATTCGGGTCCCCGCTTAGCTTCTGGGAGAAGGAAGGAATCTCTCTGGTAAAAAAGAAGGTCCGGTACACACTGCATGAGCGAAGCAGGCAAGGGCAGGACCACCGGGTCATGGCCGACGAGGGTGACGACGCCCATGTCGGCTGACGCAGGCGCCGCAGAGGCTTACGTAGCTATCATGTATGACGCGGGGGAAAAGCACCCCGGTCGGGTTACCACTTTGGGAGGAAGCATATTCTTAGGAATATGCCTCCACGTATGCCCTAGGCAGGGACCGAGCCTCCTCTATATAAGGGGGGGGCTAGGGTTCCAGTAGAGGGGGTTGAGTTCTTTGAGGCCATAGTGTTTTGGCTGAGGTTCTAGGGAAAAACTGTAGGCTAGAGTAAGAGAGTTCCTTCTTCCTCCTCTCGCCAATACAGCTCTAGGAGCACTTGTAATCTTGAAAGGAAATCAATACAAACTTCTGTGTGGAGAATCACTCCACTATCCCTCCCTGGATTCCCCTAGCGTGTATTAGTCCCCACCTTTAGCCTATCCATGGCATCTGTCGTGACACCACCACGACATCACCATCTCCATATTGCTGTAACAATTGCGTTGAATCTTGCATTAGTTCATAGGGGAAACTTTCCCCGTGTTGATTACTCTTTGTAGTTGATGCTATTGAGTGAACCATTGAATTATTGTTTATGTTCAGATTGTTATACATCATTATTCCATCTCTGATCATGATCCATATGATGTCTTGTGAGTAGTTCGTCTTGTTCTTGAGGACATGGGAGAAGTCTTGTTGTTAGTAGTGGAGTTGTGTTGAGAAAGATTCAATAGATTGTTATTTAAGTTGTGGTGTACTTCTTCTAGTGGTGTCATGTGAACGTCGACTACATGACACTTCACCTATATGGGCCTAGGGGAATGCATTGTGTATTTAGCTACTAATCGTAGGGGTTGCCAGAGTGACAGAAACCTGAACCCCCGTTAGGAAACCATTGCACAAGGGACGTAAGGGTCTTAGAGTTTAAAGCTGTGGTTAGGTTTCTACCTTAATTACTTTCTTGTACTTACGGATGTTTGGAAGGGGTATAATCACAAGTATGTATTAGTCTTGGATGGGGCGGTACATTAGCACAGGTTCACCCACACAACACTTAGCAAGCTAAAGAAGATTAATCAACTATATGAAGCGAAAGCACTTGACAGTCTTCCCATGTGTCCTCGAGAACGTTTGGTCATCTTAAGTAATACAACTGGCTTGTCCTTTGCTACATAAAGGATTGGGCCACTTGCTGCATTTATTCCTACTGTCTTTTATTTACTCATACTTTGTTTACTTGCTTTATCAAAACCCCTAAAAATCCGTTTGCTAAGTATTTGCAGAGAATTCCTGATCCATACCACTAGCCAGCACCTTCAGCTCCTCGTTGGGTTAGACACTCTTACTTATCGAAAATACTGCGATACACCCCCTATACTTGTGGGTCATCAAGACTATTTTTTGGCGCCGTTGCCGGGGAGTGAAGCGCTATTGGAGAGTGGAACTGGTAAAGGAAACTTCTACTGTGAGTATTGTTTACTTCTGTTAGTTGCTTTATTTTCGTTATGGATAATTCGCTGAGTTTCTTATTTGGTAATGCTACTACCACTGCTAAGGTGATTGATAAGCCACCACCTGCTGAGAATGATGTTTTCAAAATACCTACAAGAATTATTGATCGTGTTATGGATAACTACTATGTTGGGGATGGAACTGTCCATCCCGGTGATCATTTACTCTTTATACACGAATTATGCGGGTTGTTCAAGTGTGCAGGTATTACTACAGATCATGTCAAGAAGAAGTTATTCTCATTATCGCTGAAAGGAAGAGCTGAGGAATGGTATAAGCTGCTGAAGAATGGTCAAGCTCTGGAATGGGAGGAAATAGTGCCTCTCTTTTATTCGAAGTTTTATCCTCCTAGTGAGATTCATAAAGATCGGAATCAAATATACAACTTTTGGCCTCTTGATGGAGAGTATAGCTCAAGCTTGGGGGAGATTGAAGTTACTAATGCTCAAATGTCCCATTCATGAGCTCCCCAACAATATTATTATCAATAACTTCTATGCAAGGCTTCCTCTACATGACAAGGATTTATTGGATGCTTCTTGTGCTGGATCATTCACTCGCATGGAAGAAGAAGCTAAATGGGATCTTCTGGACCGTATTCAAGATAATGCTGAAGCTTGGGAGAATGAAAAAGGTAGAAAGTCAGGTATAAATTATGATTATAAATGCATTGAATCTTTTATGGGAACTGATGATATTAAAAATGCTTATGGTCTAGACTCTCAAGCTATCGCTTCTTATTTTAAGGCTTTTGCTTCCTACATTAAAGTGCCTAAAAAGAAGTGGAATAAGTATCATGAACCTTATAAAGATGTTGCTAAGAGTGTTCCTGCAAGAAATACTGAAGTTTATACTGCTAATCATGTCTTACCTAAACTTTATATTGAGAAAATGCCTTTTCTAGTTAAGATAAACGAACATTCTATGATAGCTAGTATGGTTAATGAAAGTACAAATAAAGATGTTGAACCTAATAAACAAATGGTAGATGAACCTATAATAGCAAATGTGAAAGACTTTGTTACTAAATATGAAGAAGAGGGACACACTATCCTTTGTAAGGATACCTCTAATATTATCTCACAAAGTAGTGTTATGAGAGCTAGTATTCCTGTGTTTGCTGTTAGAATAAGTGATCATCACTATGATGGTCCTTGTGATAGCTATATTGTTAAGTTTATGCATGATACTGAAAGTTACTATGAGAGAGGGAAAAGAGTTCTTATGTATCTCAATAATATCAAGTTTCCTCGTTTTATGCTGAAAGTTTCTATGTTGCACTTCTTTTGCCTTCTTATGCAAGTAGCCTCTGGTTTCAACAACTTGTTTGTTTACAAAATTCCCTTGCATAGGAAGTGGGTTAGACTTCAATGTGTGTATTTTTGCTTCTTAATGCCCTCTTTCACTTTAATTCATATTCCTGAGTGAGCATCTTCAAAATTATCATACCCATCTTAATGGCTATAAAGAAAGAGCTTTCTGGGAGACAACCCAATTTGTTTTTGCTTTCAGTTTGTTTTTGTTTATTTGAGTCTTGGAAGTTATTACTTCGGTAATAACCGCTCCTTATCCGTTTTGTTTGGTTTTTGTGTCAAGATCAACCTCTAATGAGAAAGAAGTAATATTTGGGAAAGTTGCTGTCCCGAAACAGATTTTTGTGCTTCACCATAAAAATTCGTGAGAGATATCTGTACGTCAGATTGAGCTGTAATTTTTTGTGCTTCTGCCCCAGGTTGTTATTTAACTTTCGTTAGTTTTGCACTTTTTGATTTGATCAACAGAAGATTTTCGAAAAAATTGATCTTTACCTGCTGGTCTGTTTTGACAGATTTAGCCACTCTTGCATTTGCTTCTTTATTCGATTTCCTTTTTGAATTCTTTGTGGGTTTTCGGAAGGAGTTGCTACAGCAGCTTATGTTTTGATGGTTTTCAGTTAAATTGAACTCAAAATGTTTTATCACTTCACTTATACTAATGTTGCTTATGAGAACTGTGTGAAGTTTTGTGTGAGAGAAATTTCCAGGAAGTGGAGATAATGGTGTAATAAGGAAGAGAAGGTTTTATGACTCAAGTAATAAGTGTATGAAGATGAAGATATTGATCTTATTCAAGTGATGACTCCAGAAGAATCTACTAGATACCAAATTCAGAAACATGCAGAGTCTGTTTTCAAATAGGTAACGGTTCTAGTAAGAGAAGTTCCACGAAAATACTGTCCAACTATATTTTTGCAGTTTTTAGTCAATAAGGAAAGTTACGAAGCGAAAAAGGGACGGAACCAGAGCCGGGGTAGCCCACACCACCCTGTGGCGCGGGCCCACCCCTGGCCACCCCACCAGGTGGTGAGTCCACCCCGGACTCCGCCTCCGACTCGTTTTCTCCCAGTACCTTCCTTTTGATATGAAACTTCGTAATATATAACCCCCCGGATCCCCCGAGGTTCGTATATCGTGTTTTCATCGTGTTTTTGTTTCGATCTGTTTCTGCCAGGACATACTCTTTGAAGTCTTGGAAGCACAATGGTGTCCGCCAAGGATAAAGGGAAGGAGCCCATGGAGGAAGACCTCTAAGACCTCGTGAAGGAGAAGTAGATCAAGAGTGAAGGTGAAGAGGAGCAAGGCCAACATCCGCATACCGGCACTGCCATTGCAAGCATTGGAGTGGTGGCAAACCCAACCATTGGAGGGAAGCCTCCTCATCACCGTTCAGATCCCTAGTCACTTCCTCCATGCACCAAGAATCCTTTCCATACCCTTATCCATGAGCATCAATACCAGAATATGCCCAAGGGGAAATTACCCTCCAATTGGGATTTGCCTCGTTCTAGCCATGCAGGAAAAGAAGACTTTAAGGAGGAAGAGTGGGGAAAGAATAGCAAGAGCTGGAATTCTCAACATGACGTGATCATGAGCCGCATTGAGAAAAACTCACAGCTGATTCGTAATCTCATCTTCGAGATTGAGGACTTGGGGAAATTGGTCAAGACGCTCATCGAGAGGATACCACCACCACCAAAGGAGTAATTCGTCATCAGGTTTGGCATCCCCTTGGTTTGTTCCAAGCTTGGGGGAGTGTTGCGGTATCACATCACTATCTTCTATCTTTTTACCTTTTTAGTAGAGTCATATCATGAATAGAGGAGTTATTATGTAGTATGGTTTGCATTATGGAAGTGTCCCCTCTCTCGCTAGATATGTATCCCTTGGTGTGAGTTGCCGTTATAGAATATTAATGAGAAGTTCTATCATTCACTCTTTTGCATAGCTTATATTAGTTTTCAATTCGTGGTTATATGATTGATCTTGTTGTTAGTATTGGTATCACTTTGGGATCATTGAGTTAATTTAGTTGGTTTTGGCAAACCTGGCTCGGTCAGTAGCAACACTATTTTTGAGAGCTGAATGAAAAAGGTAAAAGTATTGTAAAGAAAAAATAATTTCATCATCTTTCTTTCTTGATTTGCTCATAAGTTTAGTGTTCTCTAGTTAAGATCTTTTGTGCTTCCAAGGAAGATTGCATGTTTGTCTTTATCACTTGTATGTTTGTTTGTTTCCTTCAACTCTTATACTTGCTACCCAGCCTTGCTAGCCAAAAACCTGTACTAAGAGGGTATTCTTCTCGTGCATCCACCTCCTTTAAACCAAAACATTTGCCATTTGTGTCCACCATACCTACCTAGTAGCATTATTGCTATTCCAAGTAAATTCTTGTTTTATCTACCTCCCAAATTAAATTTGTTATGTAAAAATTAGTGATTAAAGCTTTCACGAACTTGATGGCACACTTTACTTTCTTGCACTTAATAAACTTGAACCATTGTGCTCACCTATGTTGCGTATATGCTTGCGCTTTATAAATTGTGAATTAGCAGAACCGTGCTATCATGGGGAACGCTTTCAACATTGCACTGGTACTTTGTACCTAGTTGATATCATGTTCTTTTGTCTATGGATGTCGTCGGTGTGAAATGAAAGGGGAGCTTGTAAGTCCATGGAGTTATGCATGTGTGTTAGAGAAACGCCTGGGCCGCTGGTCTAATCCATGCTGACATGGTGGAAACATCCAGCGTAACCATAAGGAGTATCTATGAAGCATTCTTCTTATAAAAAAAGATAGAGATTGAGAAAAAGAAAAAGAAAGAGAGATAATATGAAAAGAGGAAAGAGAGAAAAAAGCACCATATTCCCATGGTAAATAAGAAGATTGCTGAGATACTTGTTGTCCGCTTGCCTTGTCATTTTGATATGGGGATTCTTCCGTATCATCGGGCAAGGGGTACCCCGTTGGTGGTTCTCTATGATACACATATGCTTACAATGACAAGAACTTACCGGTGACTAAACTTGAGTAGCATGAGAAGCGACCCTCGTATTCAAGGGACATGAGATTCTCAACTTACAACTTATCAATGCATATCCTCGTATTTGATCACTTTAACCTTAATCACCTAAAGATGCCTATGATAGGGGCAATGAGAGCTGAAAGCTAGTAAGTATCATAATTTTTGGGAGCTCTTTATGAGACTTGCAATCCCTGCTTTCCTCTTTGAAGGGCCTTTCTTTTACCTTGTAGTTGAGTCAGTAAACCTACTTCCTCTCTACCTCAGCAAGTATTTTGAGTTGATGTGTTTCATTCATTCATATGATGATTTATTCAATAATGTTTCTTATGTTCCTTGTTTTGCACATTGCTCTTATCTTGATGTTTACTACTTTGAGAGCTATCACTGAAAAACTAGCTATTTGTGAACTCCAGCAAATTATCAACTATTCTTCGACCAAGAGCTAAGTTTGCCATTACCAATTATGATTCACTTTATGTATCTTTATTGTGTTTCCTTTACCTATTACAAGTTGAGTTATATAATAGTGAGTTGTCTTCTATTATGATCTATGCTTTTGATGAATGTGATGTTTCTTGTCCGTATTCTTTTATCGACTCTTCACTCCATAAACCTGAGGCCATGTTATTGAGCTCAGTTTCGCTTGGGGACAAGCGAAGTCTAAGCTTGGGGGAGTTGATACATCCATTTTGCATCACTATTCTATGTCTTAATTCACTATTATTCATTGATATATTTCATATTGAGAGGTGATACTTATGTTATTTCATCTGTTTTTGCATGGTTGATGACTTTTGGAGCATGGACCGCTGCAGTCAGGATTCTGATGGAAAAGGTGTTGTTTGGAGGCAAAATTCGCGAAGATCAGAAAATCCGGGAAAATGTATGGAAAATCCTATTTTTCCAGAAGACTAAGGATGCCAGAAGACGGAGTGGAGATGGGCCACAGGGGCCCACACCACCCCCTAGCGCGGGCAACCCTAGGCCGCGCCAGGAGGTGGTGTGGCCACCCTGGCCCACTCCAGCCTCTCCCCTTTGGCGTATATCATCCTCCCGAAACCCTAAGACTCTGGGAGCAACGACAGAAAGATTTCGCCGCCTCTGCGGGGCGCAAAACACTGAGAGAGAAAGATCTCTCCGGCAGACAGATTTCTGCCGGGGGAATTCCTTCCCGGAGAGGGGAGATCATCGCCATCAACACCACCATCAAGCTGGACTTCATCGGGATCATCATCATCATCATCATCACCATCACCACCATCAGCACCCTCATCACCATCTCCATGTTCTGGAACAATTGCGTTGAATCTTTCATTAGTTCATAGGGGAAACTTTCCTGGTGTTGATTACTCTTTGTAGTTGATGCTATTGAGTGAACCATTGAATTATTGTTTATGTTCAGATTGTTATACATCATTATTCCATCTCTGATCATGATCCATATGATGTCTTGTGATTAGTTTGTCTTGTTCTTGAGGACATGGGAGAAGTCTTGTTGTTAGTAGTGGAGTTGTGTTGAGAAAGATTCAATAGATTGTTATTTAAGTTGTGGTGTACTTCTTCTAGTGGTGTCATGTGAACGTCGACTACATGACACTTCACCTATATGGGCCTAGGGGAATGCATTGTGTATTTGGCTACTAATCGTAGGGGTTGCCGGAGTGACAGAAACCTGAACCGCCGTTAGGAAACCATTGCACAAGGGACGTAAGGGTCTTAGAGTTTAAAGCTGTGGTTAGGTTTCTACCTTAATTACTTTCTTGTACTTACGGATGTTTGCAAGGGGTATAATCACAAGTATGTATTAGTCTTGGATGGGGCGATACATTAGCACAGGTTCACCCACACAACACTTAGCAAGCTAAAGAAGATTAATCAACTATATGAAGCGAAAGCACTTGACAGTCTTCCCATGTGTCCTCGAGAACGTTTGGTCATCTTAACTAATACAACCGGCTTGTCCTTTGCTGCATAAAGGATTGAGCCACTTGCTGCATTTATTCCTACTGTCTTTTATTTACTCTTACTTTGTTTACTTGCTTTATCAAAAAACCCTAAAAATCCGTTTGCTAAGTATTTGCAGAGAATTCCTGATCCATACCACTAGCCAGCACCTTCTGCTCCTCGTTGGGTTCGACACTCTTACTTATTGAAAATATTGCGATACACCCCCTATAC
The DNA here is from genome assembly GCA_916181665.1 of Avena sativa. NCBI lineage: Eukaryota > Viridiplantae > Streptophyta > Magnoliopsida > Poales > Poaceae > Avena > Avena sativa. The sequence continues at coordinate 204,696,790 of OV702290.1, forward strand.
TTGTGGGTCATCATGGTCCAGGACCCAGGAGAGGGTCCGTCCCGGAGTGCTCCACCATCACTTCCTGCAGCGGACCAACGCCGTCGTAGGCCTCGATGCGTTCCTCGTGCTGCTGCGCGAAGAAGGCCGCCCACGCCTGGAGGTTGTCAGGATCCCACTAGGGGTCATTGCGCTCCTCGTCAGTGAGCACCCCCTCCCTAGTAGTGCTCGTAGATCGCGGCTCTACGGGTCGTGCTGGTGGGGATGGGTGGCATAGCGAGGCCGCCGTGGCTCACCGCCCACCCCGTCGGAAGCTGGAAAGCTGGCAGGACGGGGTAGCCGACGCTCCATAGCGCTTGCGCCTCGTCGACGTGGAGCTAGAGGCGGCCAAAGAGAGAGGGAGAAGAAGATGACATTTGGGGGAGGAGATGGTGGAGCTCACCATCGAGGTAATGCGCGTGCGGCGGCAATGGAAACCGCCACGGGTTTTTATACTGGGGAGGAGGGGGAGGCGAGCGGTGGGCATTAACGCCACCCTGCCCCTTTGACGGGACACGTCGGCTTCACCGCCCATTGCCGTTCGCTGGAAAGGCTGCGACGAGCAGCGCCATTACTCGGCGCTGATGGCGAGGAAGAACGGCTCTATGCGGATGTCATGCGGGCCAGCTTTGACCAGGGCGGTTTGGCACGCGCGCTCCCGCCTTCTCTTTCTGCCACCCGCCCTGCCACGCGTCCATCCAGCGCCTCCGCTCGCCTCCCTGTACATTGGGTTTGGCCTGGGGCCGCCGGGTAAATAACTGGACCGCGCCGGCGTCAAAAAAAATTGGGGCGCGCGGCTGGGCTCGAATTTTTGCACCAGCGCCCCCCAAAACGTATGGGGGGCCTTTGAGGCCCCCGAGTGGAGATGCTCTAAGTGATTCACAAATTCCTACAGTTACCTGCATTTATTGATTACTTGTTAGTGAGTGAATTCAAGCTTTTACCCCTTATTTTTATATTTTTTGTTAGGCAACCCCCGCTGGCTGGCCGATCTCAAGGTTATGGAGTGTATGCGAAGCCGTCAAACACCAAAGTAGACTGAATGGGTAGAGTGAAATTTTACCGAGCCAATAGGGAGGTACATGAAACAATTGTTTATATAGATGGAACAGATAGAAGGATAAATACCCACTAAACGTTAAACATGTTGTTGGCTTGACTTTAATGAGAGACGGCAAGGGCACCATTTAAATACGCCTAATTTCCTAACAACTTATGGAACCAATTGCCTCATTGAGCAACTTTTCATCCTTATTACCACACTAATGAAAATTATGCCATATACCCCTTTTAATTGTTTATTAGATGTGATCCGTCGTGTGGGTCCTTGTTGTCAGGTTTTTCCTTTCGTATGTGTCCTCCCATTTTGTGTGTTCACTTTTGGGAGAGTGAAAAGTGCTTCTCGACTAGGTCAACCTACAACACATGGTATGTGGAAAGGTATGACACCCCACAACTATCGTTTCTTTGCATGTTTGGCCTCTAGGAATGGATGTAAATATGCCCTAAAGGCAATAATAAAGGATTATTATTTATATTTATGTTTTATAATTAAGTGTATTGTTTTATGCTGTAATTGTGTTAGTTCTAAATAATAGGTAATTGGAGGAAAACGCTAACACATATGTGGAATTATAAATACCATTTAGATATCTCGAGTCTCGTCTTTAAGACTAGTTTGTGTGTCATTGATAGTCCTGATTTCCTTACTATGGGTAAATACAAATTTGATATGTGAGATCGGAGTTGTTGAGCGAACAACGATTATGGATAAACCCAATTTGATATACCGTGAAACACATTGTCAATATTATTGTCGGTAGTTTCTCAATAGCAAGTATTACCATTACTAAAAGATCGTTAAACCATAAGACACATATTAACTTGGATACAATATGAACGTGACAAGGCCTTCAAACGTTGATTCGTGCTACGGTGATCATAACATCGGTTTTCGTTCTTACCGGATGGTATGATAATGTTATATATGGTGTAGTTATGGAAATTTCTACTCGTAGCGGTGTGGAGATACACTCTAAGCACACTCATGTATTGTGATGTACATTCGTCATCGTGTGGTCGAACACATGATCAAGTTGTTTATCACAGGAACATCGTTCATATGGAATGAGTAAAGAGTACATGCCGGGCAACGAGGATAACCTAGTGTTTCACCACGGGCAATGTGAAGTATCGAGCAATATGATGTGTATCGAAGCAATACAACGATTCATATGATAAAAGATGATAAAAGAACTTTGTGCTATATGTGGGGGTTACTATGTGCATCAAGGTACCGCTAGAATTATTGTATCAAAATGAGTTTTGGACATGTCCGCATATATCCAAACCCACAGACTCACACACTTAAGAGTTCAATAGCATTTATAAAGTGAGTGCGATTGGTAGACTTGTGGATGAAGTAATTTGAAAGGAGGTTTTCGGAAAGTCCCGGAATTATCCAGAGGTGTCCGAAGTATCATCATGAGTGTGCAGAATGGTTCCGAACATTGCATGTGAGGTGTAGGAATGATTTAGCAATATTTCGAAATAAATTCTAAAGTGTTCGGAATTTAAAAACTCTTTTATATTTTATTATCAATAAATACCTAGTGGGCACCATGGGCCAGAGGGGTCGTATGGGACCACCAGGGCCGCACGTAGGAGTGGTGGGAAACCCTATCCGACTCGGCCAATGCCTCCTCTTGGATGGCGGGTGGAGGAAGTGGAGGTGGGCGAAGGGGGAGTCCTAGGAGAACTCAAACTCCCCCTAGGTCGGTTTTGGAGGGGAGAGAGGAGTCCTCCTGGGACTCCGACTCCTACTTCCACTCTTACTTGAAGAGGGGGGATTGAACCTATATAAGGAGGGGCAAAGGGAGGTAGGAACACAAGTCTAAAAGCCACCTAGCCCTAAGCCGCCAGCATTAACCCATCGCCTTTGCCTGCCGCCGGCCACCTCTAGAGTCACCTCGTTGAGCTCCTTCTCTTAACATTGTCGTCATCGGCGGAGATATTCATCAATATCCCCGGAGGGTTGTCCAAGTACTACCTCCATTTAGATCTAATCTAGACAGTGTTGTGGAAGACCGGTTGGAACTTCATCAACATGTTCCCGTTTCGTCCAATTGCTTGATCACACTTCGAGGCGGTGATGTTGATCTTGTACGTGTGGATATCGGTGGAGGTGCGATACATGGAACACTTGATTGTGGAGCCGTTCATGAGATAATACAACTCCTCGTGACTTGATAATTATCGATGCGATGATCGACGATCGTCTTCACCAACCTCGTCATCAACAAACTTCCCCTAGTTCGATCTTTGAGGGTATGTTCCATTGACTTTATTCCCGCATAACTTGATCCGACTAATGTGCTAGAATATTTTATTTCGTGTAGCGCATTTTTCAACAGTGGTATCAGAGCTAGGTTATGCGTAGGCACATGTACGAACAGTGTACGGATAGAGGAATCGGAAAATTTTGGTATTGTTGGTCTTGTTTTTCTTCCTAATTGTTGCAATTTTGATCTCGGTGGTATTGTGTGATTAGTGGTATAAGCCAACTTTACGATCTTCGGGTCAAGTCCGGTTTGTAAAATATACTTCGGCTGCATGAAACAATTTTATCGGGTGTCGGTATTTCTGCAATAGCATGACAAAGGTATTTTGCATATTAGTCTTAAGAGAATTTGGTTGCAGTTCGCATGGGGTGTCGGTTGCAGTTCGCATGGGGTGTCATGCGTATAAACACAGTTTAGTGTTGGCTTCCAGCTATTCATAGCTCTTGGCTAACATGTCCAGAATAAGTTAAATACTCCCTCCATTTCTTAATATAAGGTGTATAGTCTTTTGTGAAAAAAATTAGAATATAAGGTGTATAGAGAATTATGGGATTTGTTCCTTTTATTTAGGAGACAATTAACCCGATCAGGAGAGAGAGGATACCCATATTTTCTATTTTTCCTCTATATCACGTCAATCACCTAGGGTATTCATGTCTGAAAGCAAAGAAATTTGCCCTCTCAGACTGTGCGCTAATATTCGTATAAAAAAACTATACACCTTATATTAAGAAAATAGAGGGAGTATCATAGAATGATCATGGTGTTTGCTTACCTTGTAAGTTAAAGTATGGTCCTCTTTGCAACCATAGAGCCCCTTGATCTAACAAAATAACTACACTACTAATATAAAAAGACATAGACTGTCAGATTCAGAGGATCTGAACCGCCTATCAGACCTAATCCAATGATTAACATATGTTGAGTTGTATGACAGACCATCTAACCAATCCCGCACCCATACTACCAGTTTCCTGATACACCGAAGAACAAAAAAAACTGACTAATCCCACCCGCAAACACAGCCGTCCGTGACTGCATCTCTGACGCCGCCACCGTGCTCCATCGCTGCCACCGTGACCACGCGCCTTCGCATCTTTGCCCGCCGCCTCCCAAGCCCCTGCCTGGCACGACTCCCAGCTACACTGGCCTGGCCACCATCGATGAAGCCCCGCACCTGAACGACGTGATTTGGGAAGCCACCACGCCATAGTGCAAGATGGGATTTGGGCAGACCACTCGCTGACGCACGGCACACGGACGCCGCGCTCGCCTGCCGTTAATCTGGACCCAGCTCGACTGCGTCCTTTCATCCAAGGCCAGCTCGACCGCTTCCTTGTAAGTATGTGTTGCTACATAAAATTAGTATGTAGTGTCATCCATGTTCTTTAAGATGTTATCTTCCATTAGCATGATTCGAATATCACTGACTTAAACATATCAAACTATTAGCATGCTATTGTGATTTATGAGATAGGGCTCCAATATATTGCCAATTGCACGAATTTGACTGCCAATATTTCACTTCTTGTTCGAGTTTGCTTTGCCTTCGAGTTCTAGGTTCTCAGTTCTGGAGAAGGTTTCCCTAGAGCACCTGAGCGTGGTTGCTTTAGATAGTGCGCCGTCTTCCGAGGAGAGAAGGGCCCTCGGATTGAGCAGATCGTGGCCATCAAGGCTAGAGAGGTGTACAAGGGCCAGATCGCCGCTGCCCGTGCTCGCGATGCACATGAGCAAGAACGTGCCCTTATGCTGGAAGGACCTAGGTCAGGTGACCCTGGGTCCAGCTCGGCTCCACCCCTCGATCCTGATAGTGGCGGGCCTCCTATGAGGACTCCCTTAGCAGGGAGACCTTGCGGGAGACCCCCAAAAGCCCCCTCTCGCCAACCTCTGTCAGGCTGTGCCCGCTCCGCCCCAGTAAGGGGGCCATGTCGGAGTGATTGTCCTAGTGGACATCCTCAGAGCCATCCAGATGTTCATCTAGACCATCCGAGAGTTTGGTCAGGACGGCCATCGCCATCAGATGAAGGAGTACTTGTGCCAAGAAGATGTGGATATTGTGGGCCTTCAGGAGACAATCCGCCAGGATTTCTCGATAGTGAAGTTAAAGGGCCTTTCTCGACATAAGCTAATCTGGACTTGGATTTCGGCATCTGGCCACTCGGGTGGGATCCTCCTTGGTGTCAAGGAAGATACCTTCGAGGTTGAGGATATCGACCGCAGTGAGTTTTTTGTGAGCATGGCCCACACCCATAAACAATCGCGTCTCAAATGGAAGGTGATCATTGTTTATGGCCCCGTGGACCATAGGAGGTCCCCAGAGTTCTTGCTTGAGATCAAAGCTATGGTGGAGCGTACGAAGACTCCTGTCATTGTGGCAAGGGACTTAAATCTCATTCGCTCCACCGAAGACAAGAGCTCGGCGAACATGGACTTCCATAGGATTCGCATGTTCAATGACTGCATCGCTGTCGTGATGGTGGCACGGCATATGCCATGGACATGCTAAAGATGGGGCCAATGTGTGCTAGGGGAATCCAGGGAGGGAAAACATGGTGATTCCACGCACATATGTTGTTGTATTCTCTCTATAAATGGTGTTTACAAGTACTCTTCAAGTTCTTGGTAAGAAGGAGACTATGTCTCTTACTCCCTACAAACTAGCTCCAGAGTTCTATCTATGACAGAGAAAATAATCGATCCCTCTCTATGGAGGCCCCGGTGCTCCTTATATAGGGGAGCCCAGGTTACAACGTTAGGGTACATGTGGCAGCATATTCTCCGAATATGCTCCTCATCTAAAGCTAGATGCTTATTTATTCTCTTTAATGGCTCGTCCGGGCTTTGTACGTAACCTGCAACGTAATCCTCGCCTTTAAGCGTCACCAGACACGGATTATGTCAGCCAACGTTGCACGCGTCATCTTGGTCGCCCCTGACCCGTTGGTCCTCTTCTCTGATTTTCTTCGCTCATGCCACATCTAATAAAGCCACCTTTTGACCAGCGAGAGATTCCTTCCTTCTCTTAGAAGCCATATGATAGTCCGGCTAGCACGTGGCTAATCCGGCTACGAAGATACCTGCAAAACAGATAGTCAAACATGGCCGGCATATAATTTGTGCCGGTCGTGCTACGGCTAAGGGGATGCTCCACGGGTCGGGTCACTCCGTGGTTCGGCCTGCCTTGAGGTGACCCGGTCAGCACTTGCTTTGACCGCGCCGTAGCCCGGCTAACTCGGCCTTTATACCCCGGCGTTACCCTACCCGGGGGTATCCCCCAACATTAGTCCCTGAAGCTGGTGCGATCTTAGCAGCTTTTAACTGTTAAGGCCACAGCAGGTTCCCATATCCGGATCTTTGCCTCTTTGCCTGAGTTACCGCTTAAGCTGAGGTTTTTCCTCTTGCGATCCCTTGGTTCATTCCGAGTTATTCCTTGCTGGCCGGGTCTTTTGCCTGGCTATCCGGGTTACCGTTCCTTATCTTGTACGCTTCCCCATATCCTACATGGAGGGTAATCATCGTTTCGCCTCATTTTAAGGGCCATTCGCATTTAATGCACCAGTTACTGTCACAATGTCAGGAATAACTGCTGCGCACGTCCCTTCACTTCAGCGCCTCGTTAACTATAACATTATATCGCGTCATGGGATCCTCTGCCCCTGTGGTCCTTGTTGTGGCCACACTCTGATTGGCTGACTCAGCTGCGTACACGCCCGTTGCATGTGACATGGCAGCCGCAAAGGATCCCACTACACGCCCTCTCGCGCGGTTAAGTAGGGGGTCTGGGGCAATCTTTGGGGAAGTTCCCCATTACCTTCGTGCTTCCTAGCCTCCTTTTCCTCTCACTGCAACCTCACCACTGCCGCTGCGACCGTGCTCAGGAAGTGCCTTGCACCTGCACCACCGCTCCCGCTCAAGAGTTTCACCACGGGGCCCTGCGCTTCCCGATTCCCCGCCACCGGCTATCTCTACTCTGATTTTCTTCTCGAAGACCTCGAGTTTGCTATGACTGAGGAGGAAGCAGCCGTGGTGGCGCTGCAGGAGGAGGAAGGAGAAGGCCGCGAGCACGGCTGCTGGGACGGTGCGTTCATCTGTGAGGATGATCTGGACTGGCTCCGTGCCACGAGCCGCATCCCCACCGGCGTTGCTTGTCACCTCTCCGCCGATGAGATTTCCCCCTCTCCCAATCCATGGGAGTATGTTGTTTTTCTTTCTCATTTCTAGCGCGACTTCGGCCTTCCTACCTCAGATTTCTTTTTTGATTTCATCTCTACGTATCAACTGCAACCACATCATCTCCCTGCCAATGCCATCACCTCTTTGTCCTCTTTTGCCTCTAGCATCGAGGGATATATCGGCCTCTGGCCATCTAAGGAACTGTGGATCAAATTCTTCGGTCTCCGAAGGAATGTGGTCCCGTCTAAGGAACTTACTTCGGAGGAAAAGCACCTGACTCAGTGCGGCGTTGCCTCCATATCTCCCCGTAAGGGCTCTGTGTTTCCCCGGGTCACCGGGCTTGAGTCCTGCAAAGGCTGGGCCCGGACTTTCTTCTATGTCTGGAACACCACCGAGGAAGATCTGATCCGGCTCCTCCCCTTCAAACTCGGACCTCCAGACACTTCTCTTTGGGAGAGCATCCCCAGGCGACCCACTGCCCTAGCGAATCAGGTGGAGCACCAGATCAAGGAGCTGCTCAAGGAGAAGCTCCGGGGGGAGGACATCATGATTACTTTTGTCCGCAACCGGGTCTCCCTCCTTTAGAAGCGAGACCACAAGATCTGCTACTTGAGTGGCCCCCTCGATCCCCATCGGACTTCATCTTTTGAGCTTGATAACACCGCCGGGTTAAGGCCATTTTCAATGTGGAGAAGGAATTCTCCGAAGATTGGGAATGGGGGCTCGAGCCCTTCACCTGGGACAACCCTCCTCCAAAGGTAACTTTACTTCTTACTGTTTTCTAGATCTTCTCTGTATGTCGGATTATTTTCATAACTTAGCAATTGCTGTCTTGTTCACAGCGATTTCTCCAGCAGCCGCTGGAAGAAGGCGAGGTTCTGGGGAGCAAGTGGGTTCTGGACCACGCCGAGGAAGATGAGGAGGAGCCTGATCCAGAGACCTTCCTGCGCACTCCAGACATCGTCAAACACGGCTCTGGTAAGGCCTCTTCTCTAAGGGATTGGCCAGACAACGATGACTCGGACGTTGAGGTCCTGGATGTACTTGATCCGGTTCTCATCTCTTACGCGCATCTGGTTATGTTCGAATCTTCATCTAACCCGGCCGGTCAGGTCCACGAGGTTCCTCCCCTCACCACTGGTGGTCCGGTCCCTGCTTCTTCCCAGAAGCACGCGGCTGCCTCGGCCGCAGCTTCGGAGGCGCCACCGCCCAAGAAGAGGCAGAAAAAGTCCAGGGTGAAAGCCTCGACTAAGCCAGCCACCAAGAGCATGGTCCGAAGGATGCCCAAACCTCGGGCTCCCCCAACCTCAGACGAGTAAGTCTCTTTGCATTCACCCTTCAAGTTTTTCCCTTTCTATGTTTGATTTTGTCTCTTATTAGTTCTTTTTCTCTTTTTGACTTGGTTCTTTTCTACTTCTCAGAGCTCCTAGGGTCATTCCCCAGAGCGGCTCTGGCATAGCATCTCCAATCCGGAGCAGCCCTTCTCAGCCCTATCTAAGAGGGCTCCGCGGCTGCGCCTGATCTGAGCTCACCTCATCATGAGGAGGGCAATGTCAGCGCGGGGGGTGGTGGGGAAGCTTTGGATACGGCCATGTCGGATCTCCCCAGTTCCTCTTTGGCCCCAGCGCCAAGTGTTGAGGTGCCAGTTTCATCGGCACCACCCCCAACAAGTTCTCTAGTTCAAGTTTCCTCTGAACCAGCAGCACCAGCACCAACAGCACCAGCAGCACCACAAGGACCAGCAGCATCACCACCAGCAGCGACATCAATCGCTTCATCAACACCAGCAGCACCAGCACCAGCAACAAGAGCATCGACCAAGGCCCCAAAGAAGAAGGCTCCGTTGGCGGCCCCCGGATCAACAATGTCTATTGCAGATATTTTTCTGCCAGCCTCTCAAGCTCCTTCTAGGTCAGCGGCCTCGGATCTTCCGCCGCGTCCTTCATCATCCGGCAAGCTCAAGAAAGCTGCCAGATCAACTCAAGGTATCTCTTTTGGGTCACACGCTGCCGGATCAGAGGGTAGCATGTAGCTGGTTCTGCATACCAGCCCTACTGCATCTCAATCTGCAAGGCGAGAGGCCCACGTCAAAGGCCTTGTGGCGAACTGAAGGGAATATGCCCGAGAGGCAATAATAAAGTGGTTATAATCTTATTCCTTGTTTATGATAAATGTTTATTTTGCATGCTATAATTGTATTGATTGGAAACGTTAATACATGTGTGTTTAATAAACAAAATACAAAGTTCCTAGTAATGCCTTTCATATAAACTAGCTCGTTGATTAACAAGATGATCAAGGTTTCCTGATCATGGACATTGGATGTTGTTAATAACGAGGTCACAACATTGGTGGAATGATGTGATGAACATTCATCCGAAGTATAGCATTACGATCAGAGTCATTATGTTTATATTGCTATAACATCATACGAAGTAATCTTAGTCCTTAGACCATGAGATCATGTTAATTGCTAACACCGAAAGAGTATCTTGATAACATCAAACGTCACACTATAATAGGGTGACTATAAAGGTGCGTTCAGTGCTACGAAGGTGTTATGTTGAGGCTCATGGATCAAGAGTGGTATTTGTCCATCCCGATGATGGATAGATATACTCTGGGCCCTCTCGGTGATATCACATTGAAATAGCTTGCAAGCAAGTGATGTGATCACTAGAATGTTATATCACGGGAACGAGAAAAGAGTGCATGTCAGTAACGAGATCAAACTAGGTATTTGGATACCGATGATCGAATCTCGGACATGTAATATATCGCGAGACAAAGGGATTTAGTTATGACGTTAAAGGTTCACACGATCACAAGAGTCATCATTGAATATGTGGGAGTCAGTACGGATCTCTAGGTCCCGCTACTGATTATTGATCGGAGAGGGGTCTCGATCATGTCTGCATTATTCACGAACCATAGGGTGACACACTTAAGGGATATCGACACCATTTGGAGCAAATATGTTTCAGATAAAGATTTAAGAAAGCACTGGAATCATTTCGATGGAAACCGGAATTGTTTCGGGTGAAATTGCAGAAACTGGTTCTGCACGTGATATTGAAATGTTGCAGGGAGTTCTATGTGAATGTTTGTTAATTAAAGTAATTAACAAAATTCTGAATAAAATAAATAAAAGTGTTTTATTTAATGAGAGCTTGCATTAAATTTGGTGGAAATTTAATGCATGTGAGTGGACATGAGTGGAGGTGTGTATTTATGTGAGTGGGAGCTCCACCCACATGAATGAGGGAGAGGTGGGGGCACCCACCATGGCCGGCGCCATGCCCCCTTGGGCTGCCCCCTCTCCTATATAAGGAGCACCTCCTCCTCCTCTCCTCTTGCACCACCTCCTCGTGAAGGTTCTCTTCTCCCTCTAGTTATTCCCCATGGTCTCGGATTAGCGAGATACATGTTCCCGGTGGCTTTATCTGGAAAGGAGTTGCTGCTTCCGCTGCATCGCTGGAGCGAGGAGGCGGAGGTTGTTCGGTGAACCGAACGTGTGTGCGATCACGGATGCACCGCTACTTTGCGGTGCTGGACTTGATGGTGCTGGACCTGATGGTGCTGGACCTGAAGGTGCTAGATCTGCTGGACCTGAAGGACTTCCACATGATCTTGAGATCGGCAAGCGTACGACTACATCAACCACGAGTTCCTACTCGTTAACAAAACTTGTTGTCTTCGAGGGTAAGTTCTCCATGGATGTATGTCCACCCGTTGCTCCATATCTAGTAGATAGATCTTGGCGTATAGTTCTCATCGTAGGATTTTTTTGTTTTCTATGTTGCGAACCCAACAGTGGTATCAGAGCTTGATCTATGTGTAGGTGCTTTGCACAGGTAGTACACATATGTTTATATGTGGGCGATGATGATCATGTTATTGCATCTTTCATGTATTTTGGATATTGGTGGTATAGTAGGATGAAGCGGCCCGGACCAACCTTACATGTCATCGCACATGAGACCGGTTCCACGACTGACATGCAACTAGTTTTGCATAAGTGGTTGGCGGGTGTCTGTCTGTCCTACTATAGTCAATATCTGATTTACAATGAGTTGCTAATAACTTGGTTATCCTCGTTGTGGTTCCTTGTTCGTAGGTAAGACCGGTTCTATCTCCGAAAGCCCTAAGCCACGTAAAACTTGCAATGGATAAATTAGAGGCGTCTAGTTTAGATTGTTGCTGGGCTAGTGTCATGATATGGTAATGTTGTAAGTAGATGTATGATAGATACTCTTACAACACACCTAATGTGTAAGTTCCATAGACCTTGGCCTTACACACAAAGGAATGATAGAGATCATACCATGATGCATATGATAGAGATCAAATGCATGGACCATATCATCCCACTTTACACATTAGATGTTTGCATCTTATATTGCTAGTTTGACGTTTTTAGTAGCATTGTAAGATGATCCCTCATTTAGATATCAAGATAAAATGTGTTCTTCCTTAAGTATGCACCATTTTATGGATCGTGTTTCGAGACATCACGTGATGATCGGGTGTTCTCAACTCTACGCTTTCATACGACGGGTGTAAGACAGTTTTACACACGTGAATACTAAGGTTCTTACTTGGCGAGCCTAGCATGTACATACATGGCCTCGGAACACGGACCGAAAGGTTAAGCATGAGTCATATAGTTGATGTGATGCCCATATTGATGCTCGCATTTGAAGCTACACCGACTCACGTGATGACCGGACTTGGTGTAGTGGATTTGGTTCATGTAATCACCAAAAAGGCACGAGGGATGTCATTTTTGAGTGGGAGTTCATTTCTAATTTGGATTAGTTGAACTCAATTTGTCATAAACTAAATCAAAGTGAATTTGCATAATTTGTTGTAGTCATTGGCATCTGTTCACTACCTTATGCTTAGTTTTAATTGAGATAATAGAACTATAGAATTCTGGATATTTACTTTACAAACTGGTATCGTATTGTTTTGAATGTTAATTTAAAGTTTAGAAGTCCTATTGCAAACTTTTAACAAACTCTATTTACTCCATGAAGTTTAATAAGTAGTATTAAATCAAGAGTAAGAATTCCAATGTTAGTATCTAAAGTATCATGTTTGCCTCCATGATTATTGATATTCAAAAGTTGTTTTAATATCAAGGTTATATAGGAGCTGAAAGAATTGTTTCAATAACCATCATGTGTGAAAGATATTGTGATATATGAAACAATGTTTTTGGTTGCGTTATGATAGAGTATAATTTAGCAAATTAAATGTTCTCATGTTGTATGAGAATTTGTGAAGGATGGAGATGCTAGGCATCAGGATCTCCCAAAAAGGTGTTGGGAACTAACATTATACTCGTGATTCTTCCTTATAGGCTATAGTAGCTTGATCATGGAAGTTGTCATGATAAGGATGAATAGAAGATGTAAGTAAAATGTTTACTACACTAATAGATTACTAAAGAACGGAATTTTGAAAGAACACCAAACATTTGATGATGGTGATCCACTTCAAAGTGCAAGTCCAAAGGTATTAGTATTTGACTATATACGCTTTGTACTATGTGTCATGTAAATGACACCATTATTGATGTTGATAGATTCTTTTAAAAGAAAAGGAATTGTTGAAAGAGAATCTATAAAATATTTGGCAGAAAAGAAAAGGTTGGAGATGTCCAACTTAGGTATATAGAAGATATACATGTTATGGCTGTATTCCTTGCTTGTTAAACAATGTGGTTCTGAGGTATTGGATACCGGTATTGGATACCGAATTGGTTGGTGTGAAATGTCATACAGAACAACACAATTCATGAACTGCAACGACCTAAGTAACTAGCAAGAGAATAAGTGATGATGTTCATCGAAAACAAATAAAGTGTTATTGTGTTTTTCATTGTCGTCAAACCTAGCCTTCAAGATTTGTTTTAATAATTGTTATTTTTTCCGGTATTACGAGAACAATGGTTGTTCAAATAATTACTATATTCCATAAAGTATGGATGAACTTTTACAAATCTAGTTGGAGAAATCACATCCATAGACATTATTGCTAAAATGTCGTAAGACAAATGATTAGAAGACCACTTATGAAGTGACATCGCTGTTTGAATTATATTGGAAAGTAAACATGAAGAAACTCCATGTTGATGGATTTTTGGAGTCTTTTGATTTTGATTAATTGACACTTGTGAAACTTTCCTCGAGATAATTGAAACTCCGTCCATAGGCCAAAGAGGAACGGATAACTAATTTATTGGATATTATGCATGTTGATGTATATAGTCCATTATGTGTAGCCATATGCGATGGATCTTTTGGCTTCATATGCTTTCTCAAAAAATTTGAGTGAATATATCTATATATTTACTTAATAAGGAAGAAGTATGAAACATTTGAAAATTGTTCAAAGACTTTCAAGATGAAGTGAAAAATCATTGTAACAAGAAAATAAAAGAGATTATGATTTGATCATAAAGGAAGATATTTGAGTTACAAGTTTAGCAAAACACCTAAGATTTCAGGAATAGTTCCATGAATTTGCATTTCCCGATAAACCACAGGAGTATGGTATGTTCGAGAGATCAAACCAAACCTTGTTTGACATGGTAAGATCAAATGTGTCATTTATAAAATTGCCATTATGTTTTAAGGATTAAAGCTTTAGATACTACCGCTTTTACACTGAAAAGAGCACCATCGTGATCCATTGAAATGACACCATATGAGTTATGGTTTGGGGTAAAACCTGAATTGTCTTTTCTTAAATTTTGGTATGCTATGCATAAGTATAGTGTTTACAACCAAAGTCGGATAAGCACGTCTTTGTAGGTTATCCCAAAGAATTTGTTGGGAATTCCTCCATAACACCGAGGACAAAAGAGTTTGTCGCTTGGAACGTCAAGTTTCTTGAGAAGGATTTTTTCGTGAAAAGATAAGTGGGGGGACAATAGAACTTTGATAAGGTTGTTGAACCTTAGCTATATGTGCTAAGTAGCGCAGCGCCGGAAAGTGTCCCGGTGGCAGCCACAATGCTCATGGCTCTCGTGATTACAAAGGGTGTGATCTTGGATATCAGAGTTCCTATTGAACCATATGGGTCGATAAGAATCAAATAGTAAGATTTGAAACAGAAGTCATTATTGTTTTGACAATGATGAATCGACTGCATGCAAAGAAGCGATGATGGGCCCTGACTCCAAAAAATGACTAGAAGTCATAGAATCCGTGATAGTATCCATACATGAGAAATCAAGTTTCTGAACTTGGAAGACCCTCCGGAAAGGCGTGAAGCCTATTGGTCGTGTTTGGATCTATAAAGAAATAGACATGGATGTTTAACATCTATGAAATATTCGACATGTCGGAAAGAAGTTTACGGCAATGTTCAAGGAGTTGACTATGACAAGATTTGATCTTTCATAGCGATATTTAGTCTTGACAGATTAATGTAGCAACCACTACATATAATTTGGTATATGGTAGTTGAATAAACAAGACAAGGTTCTTCTAGTAGAATGGTTACCTAGGACGTGTACATGACACGGTCCGAAGGGTTTTGTTAATTCAAAGGGTGTTAAAGGGCATGCAAACTTCAATAGTTGAAGTGAGCATAGCGGAGTAGGAATCTTCACCATGATGAAAATATTAAAAGAGTTTAATTTCGTTCGAGATGATGAAGATGCTTGCATTTGCAAGAAATTAAGTGGGAGCGCTGAGACATATTTCTAATACATTATGTAGAGGACATGGTGTTGATTAGGAATGATGTATCTTGTATTGACATAAGTTAAGAATTTCATTAAAATAGGATTTCGATGAAAGACTTGGGCAAAACTGGAATATTTGGCATCAATGTCTATATGGATAGATTGAGACGCTAATATGGTTATGTCAGATGTACATATATGAGATATTGAAAGGGTTCAATATGGAAACAACAAGAAAGGTTCTTGCTGCATGGAAAAGATTGCTTCAAGATTCAAGTGTTTCAACACTTTGTGAGTAAAATCACATGAAGATTTTGATCGATTATACCGTGATATGTATATATCCAGATATGTCCTATGCTCTAAATGTTATGAGCACATACCAAAATGATTCATAAGATGATCATTGGACGATAGTAAATATATTCTTATGAGCTTTAGAAGAACTAAGAATATATCATGTACAAGTGACAAATAGTTAAATGTAGTTCATTGTAAAGTGTTACATTGATACTAGTTTTGTCACAAGATACAAATTAAATTTATCTCAATTTTGACTATGGGTGGCACAATGTAATGGAAATGATGTTCCATGATGGATTTGGATGAGTTCCAAAGTTGAGACATTGTGACGGATACTACAACAAAAGGCTAAGTATATGACTGCTATAGTAGCAGCAAAGCAGGGCATTTGTGTTAAGTAGTTTGTTATCAAACTAGGTGTGGTTCAAAGTGGGATAGTACTATGAAGATATATTGTATGACAATAATATCAACATATTTTAACCCGAACGAACTAAAGGTCTCAAGAAAGGACCAAATTAATACAATGCCATCTCATTTGAGAATGAGTGATGCGTAGAGACGCAAAGACATGCAAATACACACAGACCTGAAACTGTCAGATCTGGAGATTATGTTAACCACTAGCAATCGCGCATATACAACACCATAAAGCCATAGGTGTTCAATATGCAAAGTTTTTCAAGCTAGATTATTGACTCTAGTGCAAGTGGGAGACTGAAGGGAATATGCCCGAGAGACAATAATAAAGTGGTTATTACCTTATTCCTTGTTTATGATAAATGTTTATTTTGCATGCTATAATTGTATTGATTGGAAACGTCAATACATGTGTGTTTAATAAACAAAATACAAAGTTCCTAGTAATGCCTCTCATATAAACTAGCTTGTTGATTAACAAGATGATCAAGGTTTCCTGATCATGGACATTGGATGTTGTTAATAACGAGGTCACAACATTGGTGGAATGATGTGATGAACATTCATGCGAAGTATAGCATTACGATCAGAGTCATTATGTTTATATTGCTATAACATCATACGAAGTAATCTTAGTCCTCAGACCATGAGATCATGTTAATTGCTAACACTAGAAGAGTATCTTGATAACATCAAACGTCACACCGTAACAGGGTGACTCTAAAGGTGGGTTTAGTGCTACGAAGGTGTTATGTTGAGGCTCATGGATCAAGAGTGGTATTTTTCCATCCCGATGACGGATAGATATACTCTGGGCCCTCTCGGTGATATCACATTGAAATAGCTTGCAAGCAAGTGATGTGATCACTAGAATGTTATATCACGGGAACGAGAAAAGAGTGCATGTCGGTAGCGAGATCAAACTAGGTATTTGGATATCGATGATCGAATCTCGGACATGTAATATATCGCGAGACAAAGGGATTTAGTTACGATGTTAAAGGTTCACACGATCACAAGAGTCATCGTTGAATATGTGGGAGTCAGTACGGATCTCCAGGTCCCGCTACTGATTATTGATCGGAGAGGGGTCTCGATCATGTCTGCATTATTCACGAACCATAGGGTGACACACTTAAGGGATAC
This sequence comes from Avena sativa, assembly GCA_916181665.1. Classification (NCBI taxonomy): domain Eukaryota; kingdom Viridiplantae; phylum Streptophyta; class Magnoliopsida; order Poales; family Poaceae; genus Avena; species Avena sativa. Next base: position 204,713,890 of record OV702290.1, read on the forward strand.
CGACACCATTTGGAGCAAATATGTTTCAGATAAAGATTTAAGAAAGCGCTGGAATCATTTCGATGGAAACCGGAATTGTTTCGGGTGACATTGCAGAAACTGGTTCTGCATGTGATATTGAAATGTTGTAGGGAGTTTTATGTGAATGTTTGTTAATTAAAGTAATTAACAAAATTATGAATAAAATAAATAAAAGTGTTTTATTTAATGAGAGCTTGCATTAAATTTGGTGGAAATTTAATGCATGTGAGTGGACATGAGTGGAGGTGTGTATTTATGTGAGTGGGAGCTCCACCCACATGAATGAGGGAGAGGTGGGGGCACCCACCATGGCCGGTGCCATGCCCCTCCCCTATATAAGGAGCACCTCCTCCTCCTCTCCTCTTGCACCACCTCCTCGTGAAGGTTCTCTTCTCCCTCTAGTTATTCCCCATGGTCTCAGATTAGCGAGATACATGTTCCCGGTGGCTTTATCTGGAAAGGAGTTGCTGCTTCCGTTGCATCGCTGGAGTGAGGAGGCGGAGGTTGTTCGGTGAACCGAATGTGTGTGCGATCACGGATGCACCGCTACTTTGCGGTGCTGGACTTGATGGTGCTGGACCTGATGGTGCTGGACCTGAAGGTGCTGGAGCTGCTGGAGCTGAAGGACTTCCACACGATCTTGAGATCGGCAAGCGTACGACTACATCAACCACGAGTTCCTACTCGTTAACAAAACTTGTTGTCTTCGAGGGTAAGTTCTCCATGGATGTATGTCCACCCATTGCTCTGTATCTAGTAGATAGATCTTGGCGTATAATTCTCATCGTAGGAATTTTTTTTGTTTTCTATGCTGTGAACCCAACAGTGGTATCAGAGCCTGATCTATGCGTAGGTGCTTTGCGCGGGTAGTACACATATGTTTATATGTGGGCAATGATGATCATGTTATTGCATCTTTCATGTATTTTGGATATTGGTGGTATAGTGGGATGAAGCGGCCTGGACCAACCTTACATGTCATCGCACATGAGACCGGTTCCACGACTGACATGGAACTAGTTTTGCATAAGTGGTTGGAGGGTGTCTGTCTCTCCTACTATAGTCAATATCTGATTTACAATGAGTTGCTAATAACTTGGTTATCCTCGTTGTGGTTCCATGTTCGTAGGTAAGACCGGTTCTATCTCCGAAAGCCCTAAGCCACGTAAAACTTGCAATGGATAAATTAGAGGCGTCTAGTTTAGATCGTTGCTGGGCTAGTGTCATGACATGGTAATGTTGTAAGTAGATGTATGATAGATACTCTTACAACACACCTAACGTGTAAGTTCCATAGACCTTGGCCTTACACACAAAGGAATGATAGAGATCATACCATGATGCATATGATAGAGATCAAATGCATGGACCATATCATCCCACTTTACACATTAGATGTTTGCATCTTATATTGCTAGTTTGGCGTTTTTAGTAGCATTGTAAGATGATCCCTCATTTAGATATCAAGATCAGATGTGTTCTTCCTTAAGTTTGCACCGTTTTATGGATCATGTTTCGAGACATCACGTGATGATCGGGTGTTCTCGACTCTACGCTTGGCCCAGATCTTGTAGACTTCGAATATCCACACACCTAGAGCCGGGTTAAGTTCCACTTGGCCCGGATCTTGTAGAATTCGAATATCCACACACCTAGAGCCGGGTTACATTCCACTTGGCCTGGATCTTGTAGACTTCGAATATCCACACACCTAGAGCCGTGTTAAGTTCCACTTGGCCCAGATCTTGTAGACTTTGAATATCCACACACCTAGAGCCGGGTTAAGTTCCACTTGGCCCGGATCTTGTAGAATTCGAATATCCACACACCTAGAGTTGGGTTACGTTCTACTTGGTCTGGATCTTGTAGACTTCGAATATCCACATACCTAGAGCCGGGTTATGTTCCACTTGGCCCGGATCTTGTAGACTTTGAATATCCACATACCTAGAGCCGGGTTAAGTTCCACTTCGCCTGGATCTTGTAGACTTCGAATATCCACACACCTAGAGCCGGGTTAAGTTCCACTTGGCCCGGATCTTGTAGACTTTGAATTATTTTTTACTTTTCCTTTGAACTTGACATTGCCTTGCTTATTTCAGAACACCACTAACCGCCGATCCACTGAGTTCCAGTGCCTGCTGGACTCCTATAAAGACGTTTGCGTGCGTTATGGAAAACTCCTTGAGGAGAACTAGAAGAAGGGTAATGTTCCTTACTTAGACTTTCCCTCTTCCATTTTCGTTCGTTCGAGTTGTCTGTGATCCGTATTAATTTGTTATCCGAACCATGCAGCCGAGGTTGAAGCTGAGAATATCATCATGTGGAAGAATATAGCTGAGATCAAAGGTAATCTTATCTCCTTCGCACGATCACTGTACGCTCCTTTCTTTATCCGGTAGACATTTATACTTCTGCTTCTCCGGATTATGCCACTATTGCAGTTGCTCTCGAAGACAGCGTTACTATGCCTGACATGATGACCCATTTCCTCGAACAAGCAGGTAAGCATGAGGCTGAACTGAAGAAGAAGGACGAAGAGATAGCTCGGCTGCAGCTCCAGGACTCAGAAATTATGCGGCTGAATGCCAAAATCCGGAGGCTCAAAGACCTCCACAAAACTGAGCTGGACAAGGCGGACTAGGAGTTTGTCGAGGAAAAAGAGCGTTTGATGACTCAAATTTCCAAGGATAAGGACCTATTGGAGGAAGCCGATGTAAAACTTATGTCGGTAACCTCCGAGTACGAGAAACTCCAGGCTCACAGCACCAATGTCCATTCCGAGCTTCAGCGACTCCTCTTCCAGATTGCCCGTGAGTTCTCTGCCCTTGCTTAACTTTCGTTTCTCTGGATTTGGTGATGTTAGTTATTGTTTCCTCACTATAACAAACTCATTCTACCATGCTTGGTGCTGCTGCCGTAACCCGGTCCCGCGAACAACGTGGTATTCTTGCAGGCCCTGATGCCGAGCCAATCCTGTATAATACGGAGGATCTGCTGGTGAGCCTCACCGCTCGCCTTGAGCTAGTGAAGAACCACGATGCAGACATTATACCGACAGCAACACGGATGTTCAGCTCCCTCTGGCCCACTGAGCCCATTCCCAAAAGAAGTACGGCTTTCATAGCCAAATTAATGGAGTGCGAGCATCAGCTAAATCTGTAGCGAGAATCTGCCGCACGGGCTGGGGCTGACATTGCCTTGCAGTTTGTCCTCTCGTGGTATGAAGGAATTGACTTGAGATTGCTTACCCGCATGCGCACCGGATCTAAGTGGTCCGAAGTTCCAGAGTGCATCGCGCGCCGCAAAGCTTGTGCTAACAAACTCATTCAGTACTCCTTCTGCCATGCTTGGAACGAAGGGTCGAGCTATCTCGATGTTTTCGATGATGAAGTTGCTTCTGGAGATGAAGAAGAAGGGAGTGAGGGTGAGGCCTCCGAGCTTGGCGACAAGGCTGAAGACCCGGAGGATGGCGAGGTTGACCCTGAGGATGAAGCCGAGGCTAGCGCCCCTCCCCCAAATTCCGAAGTACCTCCTTCTTCAGCTGATGATTCGGCTGCTGCACCTGTTCCTTAAAAACACTTGATCATATTTGTCAGATCCCCGGAATGCCAGGTGGAAATGTATCTAAGTACTCTGGTTTGGTTGTGCTACAACTTATTGTTTGGAACTAAGTTCTTAATGCTAGATTATCGTGGGCGAAGTCCCCGATTTTCGTTTTCTTGTTCCCCAAATTTTTGACTCGGCTCGCGTCTACCTTGATTCGGCTTTTTGACTTACGAGTCCGAGGTTCAAAAAATTGATTTAACAATACTTGAAACTTTGAGATTAGCTCAAAATGATTCGGCGTTAGATAAATGCAGTAAACTAAGGGTTATTCAAAATAACCAATGTCGGCCCGCTTAAGTTCTTTTCCTTAGTCGTTTTTCATGTGCTTTGCCATTCCAAACTTGTTATCTTGCTTGCCATGAAGCCAATTCTTGTTGGACAGCAGCAAAGTCGAAGAGTTGGGTTTTTGGTGCTCACACATTACTAACCCGACTAAGATATAAGCGACTTAACCTAGCCAACATAAAAATACAAAAACGAGAAAGACAATTTTTACAGCAGTCCCCGAGTCTCTGCTTGGGGTGCCAAAGTTTCATTAATAAGCTCATTGTCGACATACATTCCGACATATGAGTAGCTCAGATACATTCACCTCTTTGTCAGGTGTAGAAAGGACGAAGTAGTGCTACATTCCATGGTCGCTTAGATTCCTCTCCGGACCTGTACGCCTTGTTCTTTTTCTAGGGTTGTGCATCAATAAGATAGTAGGAATCATTGTGCAAGGATTTGCTTACAATGAAAGGTCCTTCCCATGGAGGGGATAGCTTATGCATGCTAGCAGTGAGATGTATCAACCGGAGTACCAGGTCACCTTCCCGGAAGACTCAGGGGTTCACTTTCCGGCTATGGTAGCGTTGGAGGTTTTGTTGATATATGGCGGATCTGGACAAGGCTAGTTCTCTCGCTTCTTCCAGTAGATCAACATCATTTTGCCAGGCTTCGCGCACTTCAGCTTCTGTGTATTGGGTGACTCTTGGCGAATCATGCTCTATGCCAGCTGGTAATACAGCTTCTGCCCCATATACTAGAAAGAATGACGTATAGCATGTTGATTGATTCGGAGTTGTTCTTAAACTCCATAGTACCGCTGATAGTTCTTCTATCCAGCACCTCGTTGATCTTTGCAGGGACTCTATGAGCCGGGGTTTTCTCCTGGACAATACCAGTCCGTTGGATATTTCCACTTGCCCGTTCGATGCGGGGTGGGCCACTAAAGCTAAATCTAGCCGGATTTTGTTTTCTTGGCAGAACCTCGCAAATGCTCCTTCAGTGAAATTTGTGCCATTATCAGTTATGATGCTATGGGGATAGCCGTATCTCAGGATTATATCCTTGAGGAATCATACCGATGTTGCCCCATCACACTTCTTGATTAGCTTCACTTCAATCCATTTGGTGAACTTGTCGACCATAACTAGGATATGGGTCATTCCTCCTTTAGCCGACTTAAATGGCCCTACCATGTCTAGGCACCATACAGCAAATGGCTAGGTAATGGGTATAGTTTTGAGTTCTGACATTGGTAAATGAGTTTTCGTGGCGTATCTCTGACATCCATTGCATTTTCTCACCAAATCCTCTGCTTGCTCCAAAGCACTTGGCCAATAAAATCCATGCCAAAAAGCTTTCGCCACTAACGCTCTTGAGGAGGCATGGTGGCCACATTCCCCTTGGTGAATATCTCGGAGTATGTCAAGCCCTTCCTCCGGGTCAACACACCGCTGCAGTACTGTTGTTACGCTCATTTTATATAATTCGGCGTTTATGATAGTATAGGCCTTTGCTCTTCTTTGGATCTGCCATGAGGATACCTCATCATCCGGCAAAACTCCTTCTTTCTGGAAATCATATATTGGCTTGGCCCAAACTGGTATAGTCCGGACAGGAAATGGTTCCTCATCAATTTCCATCGCATCTACCGACATAACTCCTACCGGGTCTGGCTGATCAGTCCCCGGTTTGCGGAGGCAGTCCTCGGGTTTGCCGAAGCAGTCCCCGGGTTTGTGGAGGTGCCTCCCCATTCTATCTCCATAGGTGCAGCTCCTGATCCGGAGAGTGCCGGGATATAAATTGATTCTGATTCAGGCGATGGCATGATGGATGGTTTTCTCAAGTGATCCAAAGCAACATTCGGCGGGATTGGCTACCGGGATGAGCCTAACTTGGACAGCGTATCTGCCGCCTCGTTTTCAATCCGGGATATGTGATGGAATTCACACCCTTCGAAAAATCCACTTATCTTTTGAACATGGAATCTGTATAGGGCCATGTTAGCATCCAAGGCATCCCAGTTTCCAGACACTTGTTGCACCACCAAATCCGAATCTCCAAAACATTGTATCCGACATATCCCTACTTCTTTTGCTACCTTGAGACCATGTACCAATGCTTCGTACTCCGCAACATTGTTCGAGGCACTGAAGTGGATTTGAAGGACATACTTCAGCTGATCTTTCTTGGGCGAGGTAAGCACTACTCCGGCACCCAACCCATCTTTCAGTTTCGATCCATCAAAGTGCATTCACCAATAATTGGAGTCCAGCAGAGGTGGCTCATATTGCATCTCAGCCCAGTCCACAAAGAAATCCACCACAGCTTGCAATTTTAGCACATCTCTTCTGTCAAACTGCGGTGCATATGGGGCTAACTCAATTGCCCATTTTGCTATCCGTCCACTTGCATCTTTGTTATTCATAATCTCTGATATGGGTGCTTCACATATCACTTTGATTGGATGTTCCTCAAAATAGTGTTTGAGTTTCTTGGCCGACATATATACGCCATACGCCATCTTTTGATAGTGAGGGTAATTCTGCTTTGAAGCAGACAATACCTCGCTCAGATAATACACCGGCCTTTGCACCGACTTTCCTTCTTCCTCGCGCTCCACTATGATTACTGCACTTACGACTCGGTTGGTCGCGGCTACGTAGAGCAACATTGGCTCCTTGGGTAGTGGTGTTGCTAGGATCAGCGCAGTAGATAACACTTTTTTCAATTCTCGAAATGCAATGTCCGCCTGTGGCGTCCATGTGAATTTGTCTGCCTTTTTCATTAATTGGTAGAGGGGAAAGGCCTTCTCTCCCAATCAACATACGAACCGGCTCAACGATGCCAGGCAACCAGTGAACTTCTGCACATCGTTAAGGCGTTTTGGCAGTTCCATTCTCTCTATGGCCCGGATTTTCGTCGGGTTAGCTTCGATACCTCGGCTAGACACTAAAAAACCAAGTAACTTTCTAGCGAGCATGCCAAAGGTGCACTTCTCCGGGTTACGCTTCATTCGGAACCTTTTTAAGTTCACGAATGTTTGTCGGATATCATCAAGGAGCGTATTGCTTTCCTTAGTCTTTATCACCACATCATCCACATAAACTTGCACGTTCCGACCAATTTGGTCGTGTAAGCATTTTTGCATGCATCGTTGGTACATTGCTCCTGCATTACGTAGTCCAAACGGCATAGTCCTATAGCAATAAGCCCCGTACGGGGTAATAAACGCAGTCTTTATTTGAGCATCCGGATTCAGGTTATCTGGTGGAAACCAGAATACGCATCAATGAATGACAGTAGCTCACATCCAGTTGTTGAGTCTATGACTTGATCTATTCTAGGGAGTGGGAATGGATCTTTGGGACACGCCTTATTCAGGTTCGTGTAATCAATGCACATGCGCCATACCATGGCCATGTTCGGATCATGCTTCTTCTTTTCCACAAGCACCGGATTAGAGAGCCAATATGGATAGAGTACTTCCATGATAAACCCGGCTGCTATGAGCCTAGCTATTTCATCCCCAATGACTTTCTTCTGTCTTCGGCGAAATGCTAGAGAGGCTGCTTTACCGGCTTAGCCCCGGGTCTTACGTTTAATGAGTGCTCGGCCAACACCCTCGGCACACCTTGCAGATCTTGAGTGGACCAAGCAAAGATATCCCGATTCTCACGGAGGAAGTTGACAAGCTCGCTTTCCTATTTGCTGCTTAACCTGGCACCAATGGTTACGGTGCGCTCTGGGAACTGATCATCGATTGGCACTTTCTTTGTGTCCTTGGTTGCTTGGAATGACACGCTTCCGTGCGGGTTGGTCAGAGCCGGCATATGCTACTGCGCGGATTTGAGCCAATGTCGCCACTTCCAGTATCTTCCTTTTTTCCTGAGCTATCACGAGTGACTCGGCTAAGTTAGATTCGGCTGAGGCGCACTCGATCAAACGCTGGAAGTCCCCTGATACAGTTATCACACCCCTTGGCCCGGGTAGTTTCATCTTAAGGTAGCTAATGTGAGTACTTGCCATGAACTTGTTTAGCGCGGGCCTGCTGAGTAACGCGTCATAAGCGCTATCTAGATTCACCAATTCGAACTCCAAATTTTCAGTCCGACAGTTGTCTCTTGTGCCGAACAAAACATCAACCCGGACCTTACCAATTGGCTCACAGGAAATACCTGGTACAATGCCATGAAAAGTGGTCCTCGTTTCTTGCAGCATGTTCTCTGTTATTCCCAACTTGTGCATGGTATCCTTGTACATAATGTTGATACTACTGCCATTGTCAATCAGTACCTTGGAAAACCTCACATTGAGATTCGTCCCGATGAATGTTGGATCCAGGACCAATGCATAGGTCCCAGGGCTAGGCATGATCTTTGGGTGATCTTTAATACTCCATGTGATTTCTTGATCTACCCAGGGCATGTATCTCACTACTGCCGGCATTACTGCGTTTACCTCCATATGCTGGTGCTACAAGCTTTTCTGGTCATTTTCTTCCATAGTAAACACACAGTAACTTTGATGATGCTCCATGTATTCGTTTCATCCCTCATTCACGTGGTAACCTTGACCTTGTTGCTGGTTGTCGTCTACTTGATGTACCGCATCCCTCCTTTCCTGATTTTCGTACCTTGGTGGAGGTGGTGGTAACATTACCTGATGTCCATTTCCCCTATTAGTAACGGCTGCCATGGTGCCTCGTTCGTAGGTCCTTCGTTCGGAGGTGCCTAAGCATTCCCTGAACTGCCCTGCTCTAACTTCCTCATCCATTCACATTGCCTGGTTGTGTGGTTTGCCGGACTATTCGGACTTGGTGTATGGAACTTGCAAGGTTGATCCAACATAGACTCGAACGTATACCTCGGTCTATCTTTCCGCTCTTGCCATTGCTTTTTCTGCTCCGGGGTCCAAGGCTTTCTCCCTTTGTTTTTCTGTTGCTAGTTTTGCCCTCTAGTTTTCTGGCGCTGGCTAGCACCGACATTGGGCTGGTCCCGGTCTACCGCTCCCACCTGCTGCGAGTTATATCTATAATTCGGGCGCTCGTCCCTTCTCTTTCCTCGAAAATCATTTCTCCTTGATGACCCGGAGCCATCTCGGTTGTAATATTCCTCGTTTGCCTCGCTTGACATTAGCCGGGGTTGCGTTGGATCTCCCAAAGCATATGAATCTGCGATCCGGATTGTCTCAGCCAAAGTGGTTGGCATATCTCGCTGCAGCCTCTGCCACAACATACTTCCATATCTGCAACCTTGGGCGAACCACGCAATAGCTTGTGATTCAATTACTCCCTCGCATGAGTTACGCACGTTGCACCACCGAGTCAAGAAATCTTGGTCTGGCTCATTCGGTCTTTGCCGGCATAGCACTAAAGTCTATGGCCTGTTGGGCCTCTTGTAGGTGCTCGAGAAGCTGCTAACGAACAACTCCTCAAAATCCAGCCAACAGTTGACACTTCCTGGTGGCAAATTATTCAGCCAAACTCTCGCTGGTCCTTCCAACATTTGTGGCACATATCTTACTATCCATCTCAAATTTCTGGTTGCGATCTTGACCACCGTCGCGTAATCAATCAGCCAATCCTCTGGCCTAGTACTACCATCATAGGTTATGGTTCGTCTGGCCAGCTGAAAGTTTGGCACTGGTGGCTCCTTCATGATCCGGGGCCCAAAGCATGCCGGACCCGGTGGACCTTGTACTTCGATTAGCTCTGACCTATAAATTCTATCCAGTTTCAGCCTTGCATCATCTGGCTGCAAGTTCCTACTTCCTAGTCTTGACCCAATTATGTGGTGATCCGGTCTGGGATACCCGTCATTGATCATAGCCGAATAACCATCATTGTATCTTTCCTGATCTGGACAAGCATTTTGCTGTTGTGCTACTTGTCCCACACTTCCCTCTTGCCGAGGTGCGCATTGTTGCTGCTGCCGAGGTACATTTTGCCCCGTTCCCACGGGATCACGTTGTCCGGCATTGCCGTTGGCAGCATTCCTCTGACCGGCATTGCCTTGGTCGCGGTTACCTCAGCCGGCCACACCTCGGCTGGTACTGTGTCGATCTTCATCAACTTGCACTGCTTTGCTCTTTCCGGCCCTCACTGGATCATAAGGAACCATCTGTTTGTCCCTTCTTTTGGAGTTTACCACTTCTCTCTCCTGGGATTATGACCCGGAGATGATGCGGCTCCCCCAGATCTTGTCGGGTTATTCCTAGCCGAATGAACCACATGTGATGCCCCCGCTTGTACCGGGTTTGCCTTGTTCATTTCCTCATTTTGCTGGCAAGCGACTCTCAGCAAGTGGTTCACCCTTTCTTGTTGCCTTTGCCGGGCCTCCCCGGTTAAACCTTCTAACTCGGACGCGGCCGCATTTGCTGCCCTGAGGTTCTTTGCCGGGGTACTATACCTATCCAGCCCTCCTGTTACCATCATGACTATCTAATCCAGCCTAGGTTCGTATTCCTTGTCAACCTCGGTAATCAGATTTCTACCTCGGATCTTCACCCCATCTATGCGGTTTTCCTTTGCATATTCTCTCAAAGTAATGTTCGAGGACTACTGCAGCTCTGCTACCTTCTTTGCCCCAGCTAACATTTTTCGCCTAGTTTCTTCTAACTCAGCTTGCGCTTGAGCCGGATCTACCACAGGTGCTATCGGTGTTGCTAGGCTATCTATTGCTTGCTGGAGCACATTCTCCGGCCTTTCTAGTGGGGGGAACCTAGACCTGGTCTGCTTCGGCGTGACTTCCGGCTCTGGTGTCGGGCCATTGTTTGCTTCCACGTCTGGCGCGGTCATCAGGACCTCAATGCTGCTGGTAGTGCGAGTGATACGCACACCACTGGCTACGCTAAGAGGTGTTTTGCCTCCCTCGAGGATGTGCCGCAGATGAACATAGGTCTCGTCCACACCGACGTAGATCTTATGCGCGCCAAGCTTGATGAAGACGCCATTGCACGGAGGGGGTTCCTGCCGAAACTCCCTGCATTGTCGCTGACGTAGTCCAACGCTCCAAAGCGCTAAACCAGGCCGGAGACGACGCGCTCGCCGGTGCTGGAGAAGCTTCCCGTCTGGATTTTCACCCATGTTAGCACCGCTAGCCCCATGGTGGGCGCCAACTGTCATGGTGGTGGCACGTCAGATGCCATGGATAGGGTAAAGATGGGGCCAATGTATGCTAGGGGAATCCAGGGAGGGAGAACATGGTGATTCCACGCACAGATGTTCTTGTATTCTCTCTATCAATGGTGTTTACAAGTACTCTTCAAGCTCTTGGTAAGAAGGAGGCTATGTCTCTTACTCCCTACAAACTAGCTCCAGAGTTCTATCTATGACAGAGAAAATGATCGATCCCTCTCTATGGAGGCCCCGGTGCTACTTATATAGGGGAGCCCGGGTTACAACGTTAGGGTACATGTGGCAGCATATTCTCCGAATATGCTCCTCGTCTAAAGCTAGATGCTTCTTTATTCTCTTTAACGGCTCATTCGGGCTTTGGACGTAATCCGCAACGTAATTCTCGCCTTTAAGAATCACCAGACATGGATTACGTCAGCCGACGTTGCTCGCGTCATCTTGGTCGCCCCTGACCCGCTGGTCCTCTTCTCTGCTTTGCTTCGCTCATGCCATAGCTAATAAAGCAACCTTTTGACCAGCGGGAGATTCCTTCCTTCTCTTGGAAGCCATATGATAGTCCGGCTAGCACGTGGCTAATCCGGCTACCAAGATACCTGCAAAACAGATAGACAAACATGGCCGGCATATAATTTGTGCTGGCTGGGCTACGGCTAAGGGGATGCTCCACGGGTTGGGTCACTCCGTGGTTCGGCCTGCCTTGAGGTGACCCGGTCAGCACTTGCTTTGACCGCGCCGTACCCCGGCTAACTCGGCCTTTATACCCCGGCGTTACCCTACCCGGGGGTATCCCCCTACAATCGCCGACCTTGCCCTTAGAGAGATTGCTCGCGTTGGGGCCAGATACACTTGGACCAACAAGCAGCTAGACCCGATTCACAGTGTCCTCGATAGAGTCTTTGTCTCGGTGGAATGGGAGGTGGCCTTTCCTCTATGTTCGATCCGTGCGATCACTAGGGTTGGCTCTGACCATACCTCCTCCTTCTATCCTTAGGAGGAGGGCCACCACCTAGACTGAACCCCTTCCACTTTGAGAACTTTTGGCTTAAATAGCGGGGTTTTGTGGAGGCGGTTTGGTCGAGATGGTTGGAGGCCTCCACATCTACCCCCCGCGTATACTGTGCCATTGATGTCTATCACCACTGTACCAAGATGTCATGGAAACTGATGCGGGGCTAGGGGTGAATCTGGGCGCCGCACTTAGAGGTTAGAATGACGCCATCCTGCATGAGATTCAGGCCCTGGACCAGGAAGCAGACCTGGTGGGGCTGTCGGCTGATGCTGGTCCCATAGGTATTCCCTAGAGACCTCCATTATGGAGATCTACAAGGGAGAGGAAGTATTCTAGAGATAGCAGAGTCGACGGAACTAGACCCTCTAGGAGGAGTCGAACACGGCTTACTTCCATGCCATCGCGAATGGTAGGCGGATGAAGTGCTCGACCCCCTGCCTCTGGGACGCGGACTCTCTTCTGGAGGACCATCAAGAGATCTCGTCCCATATTTATGCGTTTTACTAGGACCTCTTCTCGGCAGCCTCGAGGTCAGGACTGGTGCTAAGTTTGGACTTCTAGACAGAGGGCGCCAAGGTAACTACAGAGGAGAATTCGGAGCTTACCCTCCCTTTTCTTCATACCGAGGTTGCAGAGGCAATCAAGTCTATGAAGACCAACTCGCCTCCTGGCCCGAACGGACTATCGGTGATCTTCTTCTAGACCTTCTAGGATTAGCTATGATCGGTGGTGATGTCGATGTTTTAGGAGTTCTACTCTGGGACTCTTGTCATGTCTAGGCTTAACTTTGGTGTGATTACCCTAATCTCCAAGCTAGTGGAGGCCACGAATATTCGCCAATTCAGACCGATCATGGTGATCAATGTCATTCAGCGCATTTTGTCCAAGGTCTGCGCTATTAGGCTGGCTCTTGTCATGGAACGCTTGACCCACCTTCTTCAGTTTGCCTTCTTAAAGGGGCGCTTGATTCATGGTGGACTGCTCACGCTTCATGAAATTATTCATGAGGTGAAGGTGCGCCATCAGAAAAGGGTGTTCCTTAAGCTAGACTTTCAGAAGGCTTATGATTGGTTGGATTGGGCCTTCCTTCATCAAGTCCTCGAGCGTCGAGGACTTGATGACAGGGTTATTTGCTGGATTATGCAGTTTGTCATGAGTTGCAGCACCGCTATCAATGTCAATGGGGAAGTGGGTCAATATTTTCGACCCTCCTACGGAGTTAGACAAGGGGACCCGATATCGCCCCTTCTGTTAAATTCTGCGGTGGATGCCCTGGCAGAGATCTTGGACAACGCCAAGATCACTGGCCACATTTCGTGTGTGGTAGGGCATCTGATCCCCGGAGGTGGGATCACCCACCTCCAGTATGCGGATGCTACTATGATCATGGTACAGGGGTCAGACCTTGACATCATTAACCTCAAGTTCCTTCTCCTGTGCCTTGAATCCATGTCGGGCCTCAAGATTAACTTCAACAAAAGCGAGGTCATGATCCTAGGTTTCCCTGATGAGGAGAAGCAACGCATCGCTGACCGCCTGAACTGCCGCCTGGCGGACTTCCCTATTACCTACCTAGGAATGCCCATGAGAGACTCATGAGTGCTGATCAGGGATCTAGCTCCCATGGTTGCGAAGGTTCGGGCTAAGGCCAAATCGTGGCGTGCGCGTCTCACATTCAAGGGTTGGCTAAGGCTAAATGGGCCTTTATCTGCTTCTTGAAGGAACCCATGCTGACTTTGCTAAAGAGTTGTATAGGTTCTTTTGGGTTGACAGAGATGGGCACCAGAAATACCATATGGTGAAGTGGGCGGATATCTGTACCCCCAAAATCCTTGGGGGCCTAGGAGTTCTCGACTCACGTCGGTTCAATGTAGCCCATATGCTAAAGTGGGTTTGGTGGATCCTCTAAGATGATGGAGGCCTCTGGTTGCAACTCATCAAGGCCAAGTACCTCAGGGGCCGCCCTCTGATGGCTTGTGAACGTCGGGAGGGGTCCCAGTTTTGGCGGGCCATCCAAGACATTAAACATTGCTTTCGCCGGGGCTCCCTCTTCGTGGTAGGGAATGGCCGGGAAGTCCTGTTTTGGCAAGACCCCTGGGTACACAGTGTCCCCCTATGCCAGGAATTTCCTGCACTATTCGCCATCTTCGCAGCTCCCATGATGTTAATGGCCGAGGCAGCTCGAGGTGGCCTCTGGAACATCTCGTTCTAGAGGACCTTCAATGATGCTGAGGCCGCTGACTTCCTGAGGCTGCGGGGCTCTTTGCCCTTGTCCCTCTCAGTGGAGAGGGATAAGGTGTCTTGGGGCCAGTCTCCCTCTGGAGCCTTTTCTGTTAGCTCTGCGTACAGGACACTCTTTTAGGGCCTCGAGCTACCTTGGATGACCCACCTTTGGAAGTCCCCCTGCCCTTGAGCCTGCGTGTCTTCTTGTGGCAACTGCTTCGGGATCGTATCCCTTCGGGGGTAAAGGTGTTGAAACACAATGGCCCGAGCAATGGGTTGTGTCCAGTTTGTGGAACGCCAGAGACATGCACTCACATTATGTTCACATTCCCTGCTGCTCAGTTTATGTGGAACTTTGTCCGTGAGGTGCTGGGGCCTACCTGGCAGGCCCAAGACCTCAGCGAGTTCCTAGAGACCGAGGCAAACTGTACCGGTAGGAGGCGCCACCTTTTCTGGTTGGTGTTTGCGTCCATTACGTGGAGACTATGGAATATTCATGGTGATAGAGCGGGTCTTCCCTCGCCGTGCATCTGACTCTGTTTTCTCTACTTTCCTATCTTCAGCAGTGGTGCCCGCTGTCTAGGCAGAGGGATCGGGAGAGCGTGGATGGCATCTTGCAGGCTCTTAGGGCGTCGGCGCATCGCTTCACGGATCCAGCTAGTTCCCCTGCGGCTCCCTAGAGCGCGTTCCCTACCAGCTCGCTTTTGCTTCTCCTTTTTGTTGTCTTGGGCGTGATGTGCTGTGGCCCAAGCGGACTATCTTTTCTTTTTTCTTTGACGCCTGGGCGTCGGTGACTTGCTAGTACTTTGTATGGTTCTGACTTTATCTATAAAGCGGGGCGTAATGCCTATTTCGAGGAATATTTCACTTCTTGGATAATTGCCAATTTGACACCCATATCTCTCTGCTCTGCTTGAATAATTGCCAATTGCACCATTGCCATGCTATTGTGATTTATAAGATGCCTAAAACCTTGCTATTTTTTAATGGGTTCGGCGGCGTGAACTATTGGGCATTGCACTGCGTTTCAGTACTACTTGTAATTTGTTTTGCACTGAGGTTTGAGTATCTGAGTATTCTTTTTTGGGGGGAGGCTGTCATTTAGTCACAGATAAATGGTGTCTTAATGCTTCAACCGCCTGCACCGGATACTTCAGCCTTTTTTTTTGAAGTAATCGGACCATACAGTCGTTTCCACTTCTGTGCGGGTCAACATCCTAAAAAGTAGACTGTTGTAGCATGCATCGTTTCAGGTTGTAGATCAGAAATAAGTAACGACCAATAATTCGACTGGCAGCAGTTCCTCCAAATCCAAATGTGGTTGATTGGAACTAATTACAGTGTGCAATGGGCACTTTGTAGGATTTTTTAGATGGAGTTTCATCTGTGTTTCAGATATATAACCTCTGATCATTCAATCTAAATAGTATAGTGGCGTCTAGATAATACAGGTTTCGTATTTACCCTAAACATCCTAGATTAGTACAAAATCAGACAGGTTTCAAATGCAATTTTTGTATTTCAAAACCACAAAATCATTCTTCCATAATTGCAATTTGAAGATAATACTTGACCATTACTACAAATCTGTTTCAGTATCTATTTCATCTCATGCAATTATCATGCATATTAAAAGATTTTATATATTTAGGTGTGCCATATTTTAGGGTGCCTCGAATATGGAAAACTATCCGCAACCATCTATGGGGCGTTCCCCTTTTAAAGACTTAACAAACAGAACGGCCAATATAGCTGTAAATGTCACGAGTAATGATCAAACAGGAAATAAAGCACCAAGTCATCCAGGAAGGTATGCTCGGATGTCTGATGAGAAAAAAAGTGAGTACCTAGAAAAGCAGCGTTTGGTTCGCCAGTAGAAGAAGGTTGCAACTATCTCCGATAATTCCGAAAAACCTCGATCGAGTGGCAAAGGGTGGGTGTATGCCAGGTTGACGGATGAGAAGAAAGCAGAATACCTAGAAAAGTTGCGTATACACGCAAACAAAAGAAAATGGCTGCACTAGCCACAAATGTCACGGAACCTGAACCACCCCCTCAATTGGTAAATACTAATGGATTACTATGTCAAGTGCAGTTTCAGATGAAGGGACTCATGCCATTTATCTTGAGGATCAGGCTTGGTTCTTAACCAAGTTTAAAAATCCTAGTACTCATGCTTAATGGTTGTGTGCATCCCTAATTGGTGCAGAGGCCGAGGAAGTGAAATTCTCCTCCATTTTTAAGCTCAAGGGCTTTAACGGCTCGAGATAGTTTAGCGACTCGAGATGAGGGCTCTCGAGGCGACGCAGCGACGTCGCCGGCTGACCCTGGCTCCGGTGATCGGACCACCCTCTCCATCTTCTTCGTCGGGCTCCACGGGGAGCATGTTCTCCTGTATGGAGTCAGAGGGCGAAGGTGAGGAGCGCGTGGATGACCTCACACGGGAGGTGGTCGACCACGCAGCGCGCTGAAGACGACGTCGCCGGACGATCTTAGACCGGCCCACCGCAGAGAAAGACGGACGAGGAGATTGCCCAGGAGTTCTGGGAAGATGCCGATTTCCCCATGGCAGAGTCGCAGTATTGGGAGCGCAGCGGTAGCTCGTCGGCATCTAGAGGTGAGCATGTCTCGTTTTCTGTGTGCAGGTCGACCGGGGCTGCGTCGAAGGGCGTGGTGGTGGCGAAGCCGGCTGGATCAGAGCGTTCTGAATCGAGTTCGCATGGCTCGCTGCCGTCGGCTTGCGGTAGCACGTCACCGAGCGGGAGGAAGAAGGGCAAGGGCTTGAAGATGAGAAAATGGTGCGGTCCACTGCCGAGGCCAAGGGTCACGCCGCTGGCCGTCATTGGCATGTTCCTGTCGCCGAACCACCAGGGCGATCAGGAGGCAGGCTCGGGCGGGTCACAGCATGCGGCGCCACCGGATGCTTCGCTGTCGGAGGTCGAGTCCCTCGCGGCAGAAGTAGGGGTGGGCAGAAAAACCAAAAACCGAAGACCGAACCTAAAAAGACCGAAACCGAATAGATCGAGACCAAAAAGACCGATCAGAAAATTGGGTAGCAAATTTAAAGACCGAATTTAGTTTGGTTAATTTGGTCATTAGTTCCTGCTACCCGAATGGACCGAACTGACCGAAAGTTAAGTGAGAGTGGCCTAGTCCCAAAGCCTAAGTTGTCCATCACTATAGATTTATCTTCCTCGACTGAGCCAAATATGGTGTTGTTGACTATTAATTCTCTCCAATTGATATGAATTGACAAAGTGCATTATATTTTCAAATTACAACTGAAATTGTACCCTTTTTTATGAAATATTATCTAACTTTTATATTTGATAATATCTACCACACAATTCGGTCATGACCAAGATATCGGAATTTGTCGGGTAGTAAAAATAATAAGTAAATTTCAATCTTCATTTTTTAAAGACCAATTCTAAAATAGACCAAAATATAAAGATCGAATTTTCGGTCATGACTGAATGCCCACCCCTAGGCGGAAGAGGCGTTTCCACCGTTGACTAGCACGGCTCGTCAAACGGCAACCTCTTCGGTGATTACGGATCGGAGTATGTTTTGAACCGGAGCCTCTCTGGCTTGTGGACCCACCCTGTATCAACACCAAGGCAGGTGCCTGCTCCAGGCCCACCTCCTGCGTCGGTCGAGGTTTTTCCAAACGAAGCCACGCGAGATCCCGCAGTATCAGCATCACTTATTCGCCGACGTGCTTCTTTCACCGCCACCGCCCAGTCGTACTTCCTTCTCTCGGGCGTCCGCGATGGTGGGGTCCCCCGCCTAGGACGTCGCTTCCCTTCCAAGGAGTTCTAGGTGACTCGGTCCCACTACAGGGAGGTGAGGTGATCAGCGCTCCGTCCGCGGTGGCGCCGCCAGTCGCTGGTTTCTCATTTGGGCCAGCGTCGGGACCGGTTTTAAGCATCAATAGGACGTCCGGGTTTGGGGCTCCTATGCCTCCGGTGTTCCCGATTACCGGACAAGGCCAGCCAGTGGCGGGTGCGCCTAGGAGACTGGCGAAGAAGAAGGGCAAGGGAAAACAAGCTTCGATGTTAGTGAGGCAGGGGAGCAGGGTGCATGCAGGGTTCCCTGCGGTGGTGTAGCAGGTTCCTGTTGTGCCCTCTGCTACTGTGTTCCCTCCGGTCCCCGCTGCTGCTGCCTCTTCGTCCTCATATCCGGTGCTGATTTTTGAGGCCCAAGCGGTAGTGACGGCTAGCGTGGGTGATGCGGCTTCCAACACCACCAAGATTTGGTGTTCAAGATGCCAGGTTAACTCGCACCTCACAAAGGATTGCACCACTCCGCATTACTGCGTGGTTTTTGACAAGGACAACCACGACTCTTGGTGATGCCAAGTGTTGAAGCAACCAAGGTCAGTGGCGTTGATGATGGGCTCCAGGCATTCCAGTGCAATGTTCTATCTGCTACCTGATTTGCTCTTCAAAGACAATCTTGCTAGGGGGCCTTCAAACACTACTCTAGTAACTGTTTCTAGTGAAGGGAAGATATCCGCTGCTGAAGTTCAAGATCAAATAGCTCGTTGTGGTCAACACACAAGAAGTGGACATGGGATGCAGTACCTTTTTGGGACAATTTCCTTCAAAATCACCCTGCCATCTAAGGAAGATATGGTACGGTGCAATAATATGGAGTTTATGGTGAGGGCCAACAAGGTGATGCTGTCGATCAGTGCCTGGAACATGGATCATATCACTCCATCCTTTGAATTGATGTAGGTTTGGGTGCACATCACATGGGTGCCTCATGAGCTGCGTCATTTTCTTGGCATATGGGGTGTGGGATCTCTTATCGGACATCCTCTTGACACTGTTATGTTTTATTTGAGACGCCATGCGCAAGTCCACATCCTCGTCGGAATGGTAGATACTATGGCTTTTATCGATGACACCAGAGAGTACTCATCTTTCGCTTCCAACCTTGTTATCAAGTTGAAAGGTTATGAGTTCACGTTTACTACATGATAACAGAACGATGCCAGGGAGGAAATAATAGCAGTAACTTAGCTCAATAATAACCAGGTAGATTCAGTAACTGTGGAGTAGGGAATCCACACTAATATTTTCCACTGACTTTACATTTTGCAAGAACTACACAATAGCAGGCAATTACTGTTATATGGTATAGCTTAGAATATGTGCATGACAAAATAACAAACATGTGCATGACTTGAAATTTGTAGAGCAGCGAATGCAAACCAATTTGTCTAATAAACTTGTATGTACTAGCAGAAAGAACAGGTGTTCCCCATGACTTGTATGTACTAGCATGATTACGAAAATGCAGTTCACTGCGACAGGCTTGAACCTGCTATATTGTTGACAAAATAAAAACGGGTTGGAGATTTGGTTACCTTGGTCGGAGAGGCGTCTAAGCATCGTCGGTACCGTGCAGGTGATGTTCAGGTCACCGAGGGTGTTGTAGTTGCGGTGGCTGTTAGCGTCGGGGAAGCAGATCTTGGGCAGTCGATGCCGGCTTGAGCACAGTGGACGAGAGCGTCGCTGAGGCATATCCAGTGCACTGAACAGCGACAGTCGTGCAGCTGGTCTAGAGCGGTGGACATTGAACTCCTTGAACTAGATCACGTCTGGTGGACACCGATGAAGCGGATCCAGTATGGTTCAGTAGCTTTCGGTGGTGGGGAAGCAAAGCTTGGGCGGTTGATGATGCCATCGGCTTGGTGAGTGACACCACAGCTCTGCTCCAGTGGGAGAGAGACCCGGTGAACTAGATCCGGTGGGTGAGCGTCAATGAAGCGGCTCCACGGTGGTGCACGAGACCACAACTCAAGCCGGTGCACGCAGTGGTCGTGGACGGGACAAAGGAGCTTGAGATTTTAGGGAGGGCCAGTAGGAAAAACTGCGCGAATCAGGACCATAGAGGTAAATAGAAAATAATTACGATCGTACCCCCGAGCTACCGACTTTAGCATGCCCATCTGTTGCCTGAACAATGGGTAGAAGAAAATTTTAAAGATAAAAGTTTTTGAAATAGAGGGGCGCAAAATGTTTCAAGGTTGGTGTGTGATTTTACCGCTCGATTGAGATTTAAATTTGGCTAGCGTCCAGCTAATAATAATAGAAAAATAGTACTATCCGGTGGGAGATTTTGGCTCAATGTTTTTGAATCGGTGGGGCGGGAAATGCTTCAAGGTTGGTGGGTGATTTTCCCGCTCGATTCAGATTTTTAATTTGGCTAGCGTCCATCTAGTAATAAAATAGGTAGTAGACCGTAAGCTATCTGTCCAGGAATTCAAGGGCGAGAGTCACATCAACTGATCATCCATATCCATACCTATGATTCACACAACATAAGCGGTATGTTTTTTCGCTTGACAGAGATTTTGAATCTGCTTAGCACCAAAATAATACTCCCTCCATCTCAAAATAGATATCTCGAATTTATCAAGTATATTCCACAACCTCGTTGCAATCTCTCAAGTATATTCTACAAACTAGTTGTGCATGTACCCGTTTTTATTTGTCGTAAGTTCTCAGAAAGTATGAGATAAATCATGAATGTTGGCTATGATGTATCTTGTACATTTAGCTACTCCCTCCGTCCTCAAATAAGTGTACTTCTAGTGTTTGTTCTAAATCAAACTTAACTATTTCCTACCAACTTTTATTTATAAACGTAGCAATTATTATGACACAAAACTAGTACAAGTTGATTCGTTTTGAAATGTACTTTCATAATATGTAGATTTCATGTTTTATATATTACTAGATTAGTTTTAAAAAGTAGTCAAATTTTTAAAAAGTTTGACTTAGACTAAGAGATAGAAGTAGAATTTTACTTTTAAAGTAACCTACAATTTACTTTTAGTTCAAATTTAACCTAACTTCGATAAATTGGCACAAAGTCTCATTCTAGTCAGCAAAGTTAGCTAGGAAGTTTTAAAATTCACAAAACATGGGAAAAATTGAGAATGTTATTTCGTGATAGTTGAAAACTCACACCGACAATATCGTTTACTAAAATAAGATGCACCCATCTACCTTCAAAAAGATAATTAATTCAAGAGCAATCTATCACGCTTACTTGTAGCTCAAGTTTGACCTAATTTCGTTAAGTTATCAAGATGCAAAATCTTAGCAAGAAGTTGAACCTTGCCAAAACTCTCGGTGGTGGTTTGTGATATATTAAATGATCCCATGCATGATGGTTGGAAACTGAGAATGTTCTTTCGTGATAGTTGGAAACTCACACCGATGGCATTGTTTACTACAAGAAGCAGATGCACCCATCTACCTCTGAAATGACATTTAATTCAAGAGAAATATATCACGCTTACTTGTAGCTCAAGTTTGACCTAATTTCATTAAGTTGTCAAGATGCAAAATCTTAGAAAGAAGTTGAACCTATTGTCAAAACTCTTGGTGGTGGTTTGTGATACATTAAATGACCCCTCGATGGTTGGAAATTGAGAATGTTCTTTCGTGATAGTTAGAAACTTACACCGACAACATTGTTTACTACAACAAGATGCACCAATCTACCTCCGAAAAGACATTTAATTCAAGAGCAATCTATCGCGCTTACTTGTAGCTCAAGTTTGACCTAATTTCGTTAAATCAGTAAGAAGTCAGTGAAGTAGGCGAAGTTAGATAGGAAGCTTGAAAATGGAATTATAAGAAACCGTGGCCCACTTTGTGTGATAATTAGAGCTCTATTGCATTTTCTTCTACCTGTGGTAGGTCTCGTAGGAGCGAGGTGCTTCAGTTAACAAAGTCAGTGGAAGTACAAGTTACATCAAGGACCTCATAAAAATGAAAATTACATTCAAGTCCATGCATTTTTCACAAGGTCCCTAAAACTAAGAAATGGAGTGTGTTTTGAGGTTTACCCATACTAGCGTTAATTTTGCTAAAGACTATGAATAGAATCTTCTAGATGGTAAGAATGGAAAAGAAGATATGACAGTTAGCAATGTTAGAATTTGCCAGTCTTGATCCAACGGTCAATGTTCAAAGTTATTGGTACACTATATAGTGGTATGGTATTTTAAGAGATAAGACAAGATAAAGATAAGATAAGAAGTACTGTGAATGTCTGATCTTTTGAATAACGTTCCCTCCCGATGTTTGGGAAGTACCAGTACATCAGTATTAGTTCTATAAAATACTTTAATAATAGCAACATCGGAACATTTGAGAGATTCAGTAGCTTTTGAAAGATTCAACAGTATAGTCCATATTTTGCACTCGATCTAAACAATTCCCAGTACATAGGAATAATTACAAAATATATTAGCAGTTACAGAACTCTATACAAAATACTCGGTAGAAGTATAAAATTACTCGTAGTAGTACCTTAAGATCACTAGGAACGATTACATGTCCCATCATACACTCCAAACATGCATGAGAGAAAAGAGAGAGATCAGAATCACCACAAGATCTGTATGCCAACGATTCAGCGTGTCCAAGTAATGGCCGGGTACCGCTTGCTTTCCAACCTGGCACGCTTCTCTCATTTTACAGTTGTTTGTGGATCCTCGTAATAGGCTTTCGCCTGTTCACCCTCAGCAAGATAGATGTAAAATTCATGGATCTTTCCAGCAATTTCCATATCTCTGATTATGAAGGGAATCTGCCACTAACATAAATAAAGTAATTAATATCAGAACCGAGGGACTAGAAAATTACATAGTACATTCATATTAGGATATCACAAGAATATTAAGATGTGATATCTCACAATGGGTTGATGTCGTCGTCGATGCAATATTTGAACTCCGTGAGGAACTCCGACCAACAATTGAGGAGATTGATAATAACTCCGTGGCACCAACAGCCGCGGCACCAACAGGTAATGGTTGAGCGCATGCAACGTGACTGCAGCCGACAGCTCCACAATCTTTGGCCCAGAATAAAACTTGAGCTGATAGAACCCATGAAAAGAGACCAATGATGACATCCTCACCTCGTACTCCTCCAATTCCCATACCGCCGACCTTACACGGCTGACGGATAGGACAATCTCTGTGCTGTGCCCGTCAATTTGGCCGATGAACAGCGTGCACGCCTTCCCGATGCCGTGACATTTGTTCTCCACGAGCCCCGTGCAGGCACCGGCTTAGATGGGTTCCATTTTTTGATGTTGTAGTGGACTGTTGGCACCTCCATCGAGTGATGTAGATTTGAGGTGCAGATACAACGTTAATTCATTGCTGACCCACTTGCATCCTGGCCCCATGCAGATAAAAGGGTTGTGGATGTAGGAGATCATGTGGGCATAGAGTTTGTTGAAGGATACCACTTTCGAGCAGTTGTAGTTCGGGCAGCTATAACCTTCTCTGCCGACAACTTGGCGGTGTAGCTCCCTGGAGCATGCGGCCAGCCTGATGACACTTTTAGCATCCAGACGCTCAACGATTTTGTTGAGAACGTTGTCACTGACCTTGCTAAAGCTACTGCACCACCTTCTCTCCATCGAACCTCTCCAAATTTTGTATAGACGATCCTTCATCGCGTCCGGGAGGATTGGGGGCAAGGGCGGATCTATATAGAACTATTTGGGGTTTTTGGAGGAGAAGGGTGGTGGTATGGAAGGAGTGATGTAGCGGGCGAGATGGTGAGGAAAATGTGTGAACCACATGATGGAGAGGATCGCATATGCGGCCAGACGGCATCAGCGAGTGGGGATAAACTAAACGGAGATGGGAAGATGGGATGGCTATTTGAAAGAGGCCACATGGTTTACTCTATCTGATAATTGGGGCGGTGGTATTTTATTTTAACTTTGGAGTGTGTTTTGAGGTTTGCACGTACTAGCGTTTTTATCGTGCTAAAGACTATCAATAGAATATTTCTAGATGCTAAGAATGAAAAAGAAGATCCAACGGTTAGCAATGTTTGGATTTGCCAGTCTTGATAAAATGGTCAATGTTCAAAGTTATTCATACACTATATAGTGGTATTGTAAGGTGAGACAAGATAAAGATAAGATAAGAAGTATTGCGGATGGCCGACCTTTTGAAAAACGTTTCCTCCCAATGTTTGGGTAGCAAGTGAAAATTGGGAAACCAGAAAAGTGAATTTTTTTGCCGCCAAGGACGAATGTGGTTTCCTTCCTATGTACTCCTCCTAGTCCACACTAACCCGGCTGACGAACACACTAGAGACATAGACAGACAGACACAGAGCCAAGCCGCCCTACAAAGGCACACGTAAAATTTCCCAAAAAACTTTTGCAGCTAACTAGGAATTCAGTACATCAAAACCACTCGGAGTTCTTTGATCGCAAAAAAACCCACAGAGAGTTCTAAAAAATTCAAGTTCTTAGCTACTCCCTGCGTCCTCAAATAAGTGCACTTCTAGCATTTGTTCTAAATCAAACTTAACTATTTCCGACCAACTTTTATTTATAAACATAGCAATATTTATGACATAAAACTAGTACAAGTTGATTCATTTTGAAATGTACTTTCATAATATGTAGATTTCATGTTATATACTCCCTCTGTCTCAAAATAGATGTCTTAGGTTTGTCAAAATTTGAATGAATCTAGACACTATTTAGTATATAGATTCATCCAAATTTTGACAAATCTGAGACATCTATTTTGAGATGGAGGGAGTATATTGCTAGATTAGTTTTAAAAAGTAGTCAAATTTGAAAAAAGTTTGACTTAGACTAAGAGCTAGAAGTACACTTATTTGTGGACGGAGGAGTATGCAAGAACTTGGCGTGGTGGTGTTCCCGTATTTGGTAGGAGTACATAGGTCCTGCCCAGCAGCTACATCCCGGCGACGCACCCGATCACCCATAGCGCAATAATGCTGGTCGGCTCCATCAACCTCTTCGTCGGCTTCACCGGCGCGTCGACCCAGCGGCGACGGTGATCATTGGCAGATCGCCGCCGCACCACGATCTTCTCTCGGAGGAGCAGGTCCGCTCCATCAGGAGCCTCGTCACCGACTATGACTCGGACGCCAGCAACGCGGCCGAGACCAACAACGCCACAGATGATGTAGCCTTAAACGATGATGCTGACTCCGCGACCCCTGCCTTGGTCGACATATCTATCACCGCGGAATCATGGTAGGAATCCATCACGTGGGTCTCCAACCCTGAGGATTTCGAGGACTCCTACATCCTTGGGATCTTCGATTCCGATTCTGGCTCAGAGTCCCCCGAGGACTTCCGCGCCAGATCCAATCGCTTCAACGCGATCTACATGGCGAGCAGCACAGCCGCCCCACCAGATCCGTTCTCCACACCGATCCCGCTTTAACATCCCAAAACTTTAATCAAAGCTTATCAAGATCCAAATCATCAAAATTAGGGTTAACAAAAACCTTTCCAATTTAAAAATGGAAGCATTCATGTGTATGAGCATTTAATTTAGGAATTGATTTGAATTGCCATGGTTCTGTGATTCTTTAGTTGTAAAATGTTTGTTTGCTAAATTAAACATCATCTAAACCTTTCCCAAGCAAATCCCAAAGAAAATCAAATCAAAAACAGCTAAAAAGGGGGAATGGTCATTTTGGCCATTTTAATCCACTACACTACTTTGAGTGTTCCTAGCACTCATTTCTCAACATAAATAATTCTAGGTCTTTACACCCCTTGCTAGTACACATAATCAGGTACCAAGGCCCACCTTTTGATCTGCTCAAATACTTATTTTAAATGGCATGTGAAAATTGAATTCAATGCATATGCCTAGATCACCCCTATTTCAAAAACCATCAAATTGAGCTCCACTTTCAAAACCCTTGCAAACAGAGACTACCTAGTACCAGTGTAGATCACTCAAAAAATTTGAAACCAAAATTCAAACTTATACTTCTTGCGGCCATTTCATCAAACAGGTGGCAGACACAAATCTTGCCAATTTCAAAACACTATAGTGAGCAGTGATTTTGGTCACCATTTGGGCCTAACTCGGTACCCTTGTCCCCCCAGCTAAAACCCCGGCCCTAGCTCTCTCTCCCTCTCCCCTATCTGCTCTAGTGCCAAGCCGCCCGACGCCATGCGCCAGGTCGACACAGCTCGCACCAAGCCGTCCCGAGCTCTCCTTCGCCCACTAGCAGACAGGCGCCATCAAACCGCACCGCCTCGACTAGCCCCCGACCAAAATCGAGCGGAAAACAAGCCCTAGTTGCTCGCGCCCATGCCTCTGTCCGCCATGCCGATCACCTCGGAGCGCCGCGCCCGCCAGAGTAGCACCGGCCTCGCCTAGCCCTAGCTTGCATGGCAGCACCCGCAGCAGGCCCAACAACCGCCCAGACATGCTCGTTCGCTGCCTAGCGACCAGCAGCCCGGAGGAACCACGTCGAACACCGCCGCCCGCGCTCAGTTCACCGCACGCTCCCGACCCGTAGAGCCCTCGCCTTGCCGCGCCATTAAGCCCCAGAGGACCGCCGGGGGACAGAGAACCCATCGACGCCCTCGCCCATGCCGAGAGTGCCCCGTATCGTCGTCACCGATGACCTCACCGGAGCCCTCTCTGCCCCCTCGTCGACCCTATATAAAGCGGCCACCCCAGCCTCTTTTCTCCAGACTCACTCACTTCCCACCTCTCACTGAACCTCACCCACCTCTAGCCGACGTTGCTCGAGCTCTGCCTCGCTAGAATTGGAGCCGAAGCCGCCGCAGCAGGAGGAGAAGGGCGCCTGCGATTTAGGGCACGCCAAGCTCCGCCGCAACCGCGCCTCGCCTTGCCGTCATCTACCAGCCTGTTTGCCCACCTCACCGACCTTGCTGGAGCCCTGGTATGCCCTCAATCGACCCCCACCGCCGCGTCTAGGTCAGGCTCTCGCCGGAGTAATCCGTCGTCGGCGATGACCTCCCACCGTTGGATCGTCTTTAGATCGTGCGACCTAGAATGCTAGATACCGTTTCGGTGTTTTTGTGCCGCTGACCGGTGGAGCCCGCATGTCAGGCAGCCCGTTGCATGCACTGTGCGCAGCTGGGCTGGCCCAGTTAGTTCCCGCGCGAGTTAGAAATTCAAATTTAGTTTTTCTATTTAGAGTTAATCTAGTTTCTATCCACTAGTTTAAAAATCAATTCTGGGAGTTTGACAAATCCAAATTGCATGAAACCAATTTTGCCTGAAAGGTATTAAAATGATCTATCCAAGCCCGTTGGATTTATTTCAATTCGAGTTATAGATCTCTCCTAGTAAAAATAACAAAATAGAAGCTTTTGCATATGCCAACATTTTTATAAAATAAACTAAGATAGGTTTTGAGTTGATTCCAACTCTCAAAAATCACATTTCATCATATCTATCTAAATAGGTAATAATATTAAGGTTTACATGCAGTGACTTTGGACTAGTACCAAAATAATGCTATATAGGCATTTCTAGTCACTTTAAATCATTAAATAATGAACTTAAACCAAAGTAATTATGATCCAAACTTTAAATCTCACTCCCACATGTTAGAATATGTGGTGATGACATGTGTCCACATGATCCCATATTTTAAGTGGTGAATATTAAATCTTAGTTAATTTTTTAATGAGTAGAAATTACTTTTCTAAAATAAAAAGGAAGAAACTAGTGAATTAAACTTGTAATGCTTGTGATGATAATAGATCATCAAATGTGTGTCTTAGAATGCTAATTAGACTAGTTAAGTATTGTTTGGTGATTGTGTACTCCGTATGTATTTATAGAAGATAGTACCGACCAAGCTTACGAGGAGGAGAAGTGCTACCAAGAAGAAGAAGAAGAAAACTTCAACCACTGCACCAACCAAGGCAAGCCACCATTAACAGTGCAAGCTATTGTTAGCAAGCTAGAATTAAGAGAGATGAATGAGAAAAGATGCTTTAGGCATGCTTTGGTCACACCACCTTGACTATTACTACCCCAAGTATTACCTTACAAGCTTTAATTCCTTTAGTTTACACAAGTCCTTTACTTGTTTTGAAGGTAGCATAAAAAGTATAAACTTGACCTATTTAGATAAGCTTTAGATGTCATTCTATGGCATGAGATTGAACCCATCATCTTTCCACCTTAGTGAACACTCTTAACTTAGTAGTTTAGAGTAGATAAAAACTTGAGTCACTTTAGATGGGAACAATTGGCGAAAATGAATTGTGAAAACCTTGGAATGATGAGTCATTCTATTGAGATGTTTTCACATGTGTTGAGAAACACAAATGGTTTATGATGATGAAAATGTTGAGGCATGAGCCTTAGCCCTTTTATAAAACTGATGGTTGGATTCGGATGCGATACCATTCCAAATTTACCGTACAACCACACTACCTGAATTGGGTAAGGCTTAGCTGGAAATTTATATGCATTAGTATTAGTTCCCTCGCGGGAGAGGTTTGAGCTGAGGCTACCTCTCAATGTTGTCCACCTATACAGTGCCCAAGATGACTGATGGTCATGGTTGGGAGGCCATGCTCATAGGAGAGGTTCTTATACTAGGGTGTGTAAAGGAAAGGTTATGTTTGATTATCTGCATACTAAGTATGATGATTCAGGGTTATCCCTGACAGATGTATCGAATCTTGTGGTGAAAGTGTACCACCTCTGCAGAGTGTCAAACTATTCGAATAGCCGTGTCCGCGGTTAAGGACAGTTGGAATGGCCATACTGTTTCGTTGTCAGATGTTTTCCAAATAACTTGAAGTGAATGATGAATCTTGACTTGACCACAACAGGGTTGTGTTTATGATATTAGCTTCCCAACTTAAGTGATTCTAGAACTTTATTTTATCTTTCTTTGTTTCAGAACTCAGCTTAGGTTTCAAACTTAACTTTATAGTTAAACTTAGACTTAGCACTATATTACTTGTTAGTGGTAGTTTGCGAGTACTTAAAGAGTACTCATGGCTTTTTGTCCCTGGCTATTCTCATGGCCAGACTATGAAGGAGACTACCAAGATGATGGCCAACAGGACGGCTATGATAACTTGGACTGTCTGCCTTTGTCAGCATTGCGTGTGCCCCTGAAGATGGACCCCACCGCTACACTAAGACCTTATGTATGGTTTGTAATGGATGATGTACTGTGATATCCAATCCGTTATGTCTCGCAAAAATGGTAATCCTGGGATTGCGAGGTATGGCATAACGGGCATCTGGGATTAAAAATCCGGGTGTTGACAAGTTGGTATCAGAGCCATCCTGACCATAGGAGACCCTAGTTAGAATGGACGTCCGAACAAAAACTTAGTTTCAAAACAAAAGTGAGTATTTACGAAAAACTATATCCTCTCTTATCCTTGGGAATTCTTTCTTTCTCAAAAATTCATGTTCCTCAAAATTCTTACATTACTACTTAAAATTTGACACACTTGATCACTTCACTAATTTCCTCACCCTTAATTCTTGTAGATGGAGACTCAGTTCAGCAAGTTTTACCAGTTGGGAAACGGAGGTCAGCTGATCTTCAAGAGGGATCTGGATTCACTGTCAGAGTTCTTGGGACGCCCACATCCGGAGTTTCTTGGAGCTCAACTTCCAGGACCCCCAAGAGGAGACCTACAGTGGCTAGTCACCGCGGATCTTAGAGGAAGCACTGAAGCACCAACTTCTGGGAGAATTCAGTTCTCCGTGAGAGAGAACAACTGGCTAGATGGATTAGCCAGGGCAATGCATGAAGCTCTCGCACGTCTATGTGCCCTCAGCGTCAACAAGATCCAAGGAACCCGTTTTGCCCACTATGCAAGACGTGACTTCATGGGAATGTCGATGGAGATGCCAAGTCACCTATAGTTGAGGCGTCAAGTGGAGAATCTTGACTT
Source organism: Avena sativa (assembly GCA_916181665.1). NCBI lineage: Eukaryota > Viridiplantae > Streptophyta > Magnoliopsida > Poales > Poaceae > Avena > Avena sativa. The sequence goes on from OV702290.1 coordinate 204,743,910, forward strand.
CTTGCTGCATGACAGACAACAGGAACTGGACAATGCCAGAGAGTTAGCCAACCAGAACCGTGCCATTGCCGACCAGAAGGCCTAGACTTTCGCACTGCTCGTCCAGGATCGCCATTCTCTTTGCCGCCAGCATGCCAAGAAGGATCGCACCATCGCCCGTCTTCGCAAGAAGGTGGCCGACCTCGAGAAGACCGTCAAGGAGCAGGAAGCTCAGCTTGCCGCCAAGGAAGAAGAAGATGAGGGTGAAGACATCCAGGGAGACATGGATTCTTACCTCAACAACGATGATGACTTTCTGGAGGAAGATGCCGTGGACTTCTATACTGACGATGAGGACTCCGACTTCATCGACGATCAGTAGATGCACTAGAATACTGTATCGTAGCATGAGATGTATTAGTCCCACTGTATCATAGCTTGCAGAATGGTTCTTCAAACCATCTGTTTTCCTTTGTTTGTTGTGGTGTGTGTTGTATCGTGTGTTTGTCTGCATGAATGAAATGGAGTTAGTTGAAAAACCTGAGTCTAACTCAAAGTTTTAGCTTTGAAAAACCAAAACTATGAACCTTAGAATTTCCCTCTTACCCCTATATCTATCTCAATCTTTAGATGACTCATGGAAACCAAGGAGGGAGCAGCTCGTCGCAAGACCCAATGCTGCAGATCTTGCAGAATCTCATCGCCGACCGTGAAGCAAGCAGGGCAGAACGTCAAGCCAACTTAGCAACACTACAGCAGATCGCCTAGATGGCTCTCAACAACCAAGGGCATGGAAATCAGGATCACCATGGATCCAAACCCAAAAAAATTCAGAATACCAATCCCCCAATCTTCAACCAATCTGAAAACCCATTAGATGCTGACGACTAGTTACAGACAATGCAAAACAACCTCGAAGTTGCAGGAGTTGATGAAAACGAGAAAGTTCTCTTTGCCACCCACTATCTGGCGGGAGATGCAAGAGCTTGGTGGAATAGCATCTGCAATATGAACCATGGTCAAGTGATGACATGGGAAGCATTCAAAGTCAAGTTCAGCCGCACCCACGTGACGCAAGGTCTCGTCAACAGGATGAGAGATGAATTCCGTGAATTGAAGCAAGGAAGAATGATTGTGGTAGAATACCGTGACAGATTCCTGTCACTTTCCAGATATCCACCTGATGAAATCAACACGGAGGCCAAGAAGAAGGAGAGATACTTGAACGGACTGCATGATGAGATGCAGACTATCCTTGTCAACATCCGTTTTCAGGATCTCAAAGAGCTAGTCGACTCTGCCATTCAGATGGAAGGTAAGATTAATCAGGCAAACGACAATCGCAAACGTTGTATGATGCAGCAAGCAGGATCCAGTAGTCACCAGAAGTACCGTCCCAACCCCTCACCAGGATATGCACCCAGGAACAACCGACCCCCAATGTCTCGCCCAAGCTACCTCAACCGTAGCGGAGGCAATGTGAAGTTCGGAGGAAACCATACCAACTCCGGCAACGCCAACAATTTCACTCGTGCCCCTCCCAAGAGCAATAACAACAACAACAACAACAACAACAACAACAACAACAACAACAACAACAACAACAACAACAACAACAACAACAACAACAACAACAACAACAACAACAACAACAACAACAACAACAACAACAACAACAACAACAACAACAACAACAAAAACACTGCACCCAGAACTGGCAGCAATGATGTTCCTGTTGTAGCCAAGGACAAGTCCTAGATCACTTGTTTCGAGTGTGGAGTGAAGGGTCACTACTCCAATGAGTGTCCCAAGAAGACTGCCGCCAATGCCAATGGGAATGCCCTAGCTCAACAGCAGCGTCGTGTTCAACCAGCAAGAAGATTTGCCCCAGGGAACCCTCACAACCGCAACGGTCGTCTCTTCCACATGAACGCAGAAGAAGCCCAGGAAGTGCTAGATGTAGTGTTGGGTATGTTTTCTGTCAACTCAGTTTTAGCAATAGTATTGTTTGATTCGGGAGCATCGCATTCATTTGTCACCGAAGAATTTGCATGCACTAGTAAGATTCACCCAACCAACCTGAAGCATGTCATGATAGTTCAAATCCCCGGTTCAACTACAAAAGCTAGAAAAACTTGCAAAGTTGTGCCTATCAGAATACATGGGATAGATTTTTATGCCAACCTAATTGTACTTGGAACCAAAGGATTGGAAGTAGTACTAGGTATGGACTGGATGTCAAGGCATAAAGGACTGATAGACTATGCTAAGAAAGCCATCACCATGACCAGTAGTTCTGGAGTCACAGTAGAGCATATCTCTGAAACCTTACCCCGTCAATTCAAGTGCAACAAGAATCTAGCCCTACCCACCATAGACCAAGTCAGAGTAGTCTGTGAATACCCCGACGTATTCCCAGATGAATTGTCAGGTATGCCCCCAGATAGGGATATTGAGTTCATCATCGAACTAATCCCCGAAACCGGACCCATAGCCCAGAGACCCTATAGTATGAACCCCTCAGAGTTAGTGGAACTGAAGAAGCAGTTAGATGCCATGTTAGCAACAAGCTTGATTCAGCCAAGCGCATCGCCATGGAGATCACCAGTGTTATTCGTCGACAAGAAAGATGGAGGCAATCGTCTGTGTACAGATTACAGAAAGTTGAATGATGTCACCATCAAAAACAAGTACCCCTTGCCAAAGATAGAAGATCTATTTGATCAGTTGACCGGAGCTTAGGTATTCTCAAAGATTGATCTAAGGACTGGTTATCACCAACTTAAGATTCGTGCAATGGATATTCCGAAGACCGCCTTTACTACTCTTTATGGTTTATACGAGTATACGGTTATGTCTTTTGGATTAACCAATGCCCCTGCTTATTTCATGAATCTCATGAATAAGATCTTTATGAATTTCCTAGATAAGTTTGTAGTTGTATTTATCGATGACATCCTTATCTACTCCAAGTCAGAAGAAGAGCATGAGCAACATCTGAGAATCATCCTAGAAACCCTGAGAGAGCATCAGTTATATGCCAAGTTCATCAAGTGTGAGTTTTGGCTGAAAGAAGTAGGATTCCTAGGACATATTGTGTCTGCCGGAGGAGTCTCTATTTATCCCGCCAAGATCAAAGATGTCGAAGAATGGGAAGCTCCAACCACTCAAACCCAAGTCCGTGTATTTCTCGGATTAGAGGGATACTACCGCAAGTTCGTAGAAGGATTCTCAAGCATCGCCTAACCCATGACCCAATTATTGAAGAAGGACAAGAAGTTTGAATGGACAGACAAATGTGAAGCTAGTTTTCAGGAGTTGAAGAAGAGATTGATATCAGCCCCAATATTAATCATGCCAGACATCAAGAAGCCATTGGATGTATATTGTGACGCATCCAAGATTGGTCTAGGATGTGTATTGATGCAAGAAGGCAAAGTTATCGCGTATCTGTCTCGACAACTGAAGCAGCATGAGCAGAACTATCCAACCCATGATCTTGAATTAGCAGCCATAGTGCTGACATTAAAGACATGGCGTCATTATCTGATGGGTAATCGCTGTGAGATTTACTCAGATCATAAGAGCTTGAAGTATATCTTCACTCAGAAGGAGCTGAATATGAGGCAAAGGAGATGGATAGAGTTAATCAAGGATTATGACCTTGACATTGACTATCACCCCGGCAAAGCCAATGTGGTAGCGGATGCTCTTAGCAGATTGTCGTGTAGGCTAAACACCATGATCAAGGAGAGGCAACCAAGTTTGTATGAGGAGTTGGAGCAGTTCAGGACTGAATTAGTTAGCAAAGGATTCTTATCTAGCATTGAACTTCAACCCACTTTGATTAGCCAAATCAAGGAAGCCCAGAAGGGGAATGAAAGTATCGACGGAATCAAACGTCATATTGGTACAGGAAAGGTACCTGGATTTACGGAAGACGAAGAAGGAGTACTGTGGTACAAAGGACGTATCTGTGTGCCAGCAGATTCGGAGCTGAAGCAAGTTATCATGAAGGAAGCTCATGATACTCTTTATTCAATCCACCCTGGAGGAACAAAGATGTATCAGGATTTGAAAGAGCAATTTTGGTGGCACAAGATGAAGAGAGAAATCGTAAGCTACATCGCCAAGTGTGACATCTGTCAAAGAGTCAAAGCAGAGCACCAGAGACCCGCAGGACTGTTGCAACCATTGCAGATTCCAGAATGGAAATGGGATTCCGTCGGAATGGACTTTATCACCGGTTTACCTACTTCCAGTAGGGGAAATGACTCAATCTGGGTTATCGTTGATAGACTGTCCAAGGTAGCCCACTTCATACCTATCAAGACAACCTACCAGAGTGCAAAGTTAGCAGAGCTGTACATTGCTAGGATTGTTAGTCTGCATGGAACCCCCAAGACCATAGTATCAGATCGAGGAACCCAGTTTACCTCGAGATTTTGGCAGAAAGTTCAGGAAGGATTAGGAACCAAGTTGAACTTTAGTATCGCTTGTCACCCGCAAACTGATGGACAGACTAAGAGAGTCAAGCAGATCCTAGAGGATATGCTTAGAGCTTGTGTGTTGGAATACAGATCAAAATGGGAAGACTGCCTGCCTTTCATAGAATTCTCATATAACAACAGTTATCAAGCTAGTTTGCAGATGGCACCATTTGAATTCCTATACGGAAGAAAGTGTCGTACCCCTTTGAATTGGTTGCAACTAGGAGAGAGTCAAATCTTTGGACCTGGCATTCTCCGGGAAGTAGAAGAGAAAGTTCACAAAGTCCATGAGCACCTCAAGACCGCTCAATCCAGACAGAAGAGTTATGCTGACAAGAGAAGGAGAGACCTGACTTTCAATGTCGGAGATTTTGTATATCTCAAGGTTTCACCATTGAAGGGAACTCAACGTTTTAGTCTGAAGGGAAAGTTAGCCCCCAGATATATCGGACCTTTCAAGATTCTAAACCGTCGAGGAGAAGTATCGTATCAACTAGAACTGCCTGAAGAGATGTCAGCCATCCACAAGGTGTTCCATATCTCGTTACTTTGCGAATGCTTGTAAGTGCCCGAGAAAACTGAAGTTTTCAAGAACATCGATCACAGAGCCATAGAAATCAACAATGACCTGACCTATCGGGAAGTGCCCATCCGTATCTTACAAGAAGCCTACAGAACCACCAGAACCAGGAGTATAAAGTTTCTCAAGATTCAGTGGAGCAACCATACCGAGGAGGAAGCCACTTGGGAGCGCGAAGATTACATTAGGACAGAGTTCCCAGATCTCTTTAGTACCTAGTTTTCTTTATAAATCTCGGGACGAGATTTTGTTTAAGGGGGGAAGGTTTCTAACATCCCAAAACTTTAATCCAAGCTTATCAAGATCCAAATCATCAAAATTAGGGTTAACAAAAACCTTTCCAAATTAAAAATGGAAGCATTCATGTGTATGAGCATTTAATTTAGGAATTGATTTGAATTGCCATGGTTCTGTGATTCTTTAGTTGTAAAATGTTTGTTTGCTAAATTAAACATCATCTAAACCTTTCCCAAGCAAATCCCAAAGAAAATTAAATCAAAAACAATTAAAAAGGGGGAATGGTCATTTTGGCCATTTTAATCCACTACACTACTTTGAGTGTTCCTAGCACTCATTTCTCAACAGAAATAATTCTAGGTCTTTACACCCCTTGCTAGTACACATAATGAGGTACCAAGGCCCACCTTTTGATCTGCTAAAAACATTCAAATACTTATTTTAAATGGCATGTGAAAATTGAATTCAATGCATATGCCTAGATCACCCCTATTTCAAAAACCATCAAATTGAGATCCACTTTCAAAACCCTTGCAAATAGAGACTACCTAGTACCAGTGTAGATCACTCAAAAATTTTGAAACCAAAATTCAAACTTATACTTCTTGCAGCCATTTCATCAAACAGGTGGCAGACACAAATCTTGCCAATTTCAAAACACTATAGTGAGCAGTGATTTTGGTCACCATTTGGGCCTAACTCGGTCCCCTTGTCCCCCCAGCTAAAACCCCGGCCCTAGCTCTCTCTCCCTCTCCCCTATCTGCTCCAGTGCCAAGTCGCCCGACGGCATGCCCTAGGTCGACCATGGACAGCTCACACCAAGCCGTCCCGCGCTCTCCTTTGCCCACTGGCAGACAGGCGCCATCACACCGCACCGTCTTGACCAGCCCCCGACCAAAATCGAGCGGAGGACAAGCCCTAGTTGCTCGCGCCCATGCCTCTGTCCGCCATGCCGATCACCTCGGAGCGCCGCGCCCGCCAGAGCAGCACCAGCCTTGCTTAGCCCTAGCCTTGTGTGGCAGCACCCACAGCAGGCCCAGCAACCGCCCAGACATCCTCGTTCGCCGCCTCGCGACCAGCAGCCCGGAGGAACCGCGTCGAACACCGCCGCCCGCGCTCAGTTCACAGCACGCTCCCGACCCGTAGAGCCCTCGCCTTGCCGCGCCATTAAGCCCCAGAGGACCGCCGGGGGACAGAGAACCCATCGTGCCCTCGCCCATGCCGAGAGCGCCCCGCATCATCGTCACCGATGACCTCACCGGAGCCCTCTCTGCCTCCTTGTTGACCCTATATAATGCAGCCACCCCAGCCTCTTTTCTCCACACTCACTCACTCCCCACCTCTCACTGAACCTCACCCACCTCTAGCCGACACCGCTCGAGCTCTGCCTCGCTGGAATTGGAGCCAAAGCCGCCGCAGCAGGAGGAGAAGGGCGCCTGCGATTTAGCACACCCCAAGCTCCGCCGCAACCGCGCCTCGCCTCGCCGTCGTCTACCAGCCCGTTTGCCCGCCTCACCGACCTTGCTGGAGCCCTGGTACGCCCCCAATCGACCCCCACCACCGCGTCTAGGTCAGAGTCTCGCCGAAGTAATCCATCGTCGATGATGACCTCCCACCGTTGGATCGTCTTTAGATCGTGCGGCCTAGAATGCTACATACCGTTTCGGTGTTTTTGTGCCGCTGACCGGTGGAGCCCGCATGTCAGGCAGCCCGTTGCGTGCACTGTGCGTAGCTAGGCTGGCCCAGTTAGTTCCCGCGTGAGTTAGAAATTCAAATTTAGTTTTTTCTATTTAAAGTTAATCTAGTTTCTATCCACTAGTTTAAAAATCAATTCTGGGAGTTTGACAAATCCAAATTGCATGAAACCAATTTTTCCTGAAAGGTATTGAAATGATCTATCCAAGCCTGTTGGATTTAATTCAATTAGAGTTATAGATGTCTCCTAGTAAAAATAACAAAACAGAAGCTTTTGCATATGGCAACATTTTTATAAAATCAGCTAAGATAGGTTTTGAGTTGATTCCAACTCTCAAAAATCACATTTCATCATATATATCTAAATAGGTAATAATATTAAGGTTTACATGCAGTGAATTTGGACTAGTACCAAAATAATGCTATATAGGCATTTCTAGTCACTTTAAATCATTAAATAATGAACTTAAACCAAAGTAATTATGATCCAAACTTTAAATCTCACTCCCACATGTTAGAATATGTGGTGATGACATGTGTCCACATGATCCCATATTTTAAGTGGTGAATATTAAATCTTAGTTAATTTTTCAATGAGTAGAAATTACTTTTCTAAAATAAAAAGGAAGAAACTAGTGAATTAAACTTGTGATGCTTGTGATGATAATAGATCATCAAATGTGTGTCTTAGAATGCTAATTAGACTAGTTAAGTATTGTTTGGTGATTGTGTACTCCGTATGTATTTATAGAAGATAGTACCGACCAAGCTTACGAGGAGAAGTGCTACCAAGAAGAAGAAGAAGAAAACTTCAACCACTGCACCAACCAAGGCAAGCCACCATTAACAGTGCAAGCTATTGTTAGCAAGCTAGAATTAAGAGAGATGAATGAGCAATGATGCTTTAGGCATGCTTTGGTCACACCACCTTGACTATTACTACCCCAAGTATTACCTTACAAGCTTTAATTCCTTTAGTTTACACAAGTCCTTTACTTGTTTTGAAGGTAGCATAAAAAGTATAAAACTTGACCTATTTAGATAAGCTTTAAATGTCATTCTATGGCATGAGATTGAACCCATCATCTTTCCACCTTAGTGAACACTCTTAACTTAGTAGTTTAAAGTAGATAAAAACTTGAGTCACTTTAGATGGGAACAATTGGCGAAAATGAATTGTGAAAACCTTGGAATGATGAGTCATTCTATTGAGATGTTTTGACATGTGTTGAGAAACACAAATGGTTTATGATGATGAAAATGTTGAGGCATGAGCCTTAGCCCTTTTATAAAACTGATGGTTGGATTCGGATGCGATACCATTCCAAATTTACCGTACAACCACACTACCTGAATTGGGTAAGGCTTAGCTGGAAATTTATATGCATTAGTATTAGTTCCCTCGCGGGAGAGGTTTGAGCTGAGGCTACCTCTCAATGTTGTCCACCTATACAGTGCCCAAGATGACTGATGGTCATGGTTGGGAGGCCATGCTCATAGGAGAGGTTCTTATACTAGGGTGTGTAAAGGAAAGGTTATGTTTGATTATCTGCATACTAAGTATGATGATTCAGGGTTATCCCTGACAGATGTATCGAATCTTGTGGTGAAAGTGTATCACCTCTGCAGAGTGTCAAACTATTCGAATAGCCGTGTCCGCGGTTAAGGACAGTTGGAATGGCCATAATGTTTCGTTGTCAGATGTTTTCCAAATAACTTGAAGTGAATGATGAATCTTGACTTGACCACAACAGGGTTGTGTTTATGATATTAGCTTCCCAATGATTCTAGAACTTTATTATATCTTTCTTTGCTTCAGAACTCAGCTTAGGTTTCAAACTTAACTTTATAGTTAAACTTAGACTTAGCACTATATTACTTGTTAGTGGTAGTTTGCGAGTACTTAAAGAGTACTCATGGCTTTTTGTCCCTGGCTATTCTCATGGCCAGACTATGAAGGAGACTACCAAGATGATGGCCAATAGGACGGCTATGATAACTAGGACTATCTGCCTTTTGTCAGCATTGCGTGTGCCCCTGAAGATGGAACCCACCGCTACGCTTATCTTTTATTTCCGTTGCTTGTTGTATTCAGACTGGATCGTGAGATCCTTATTTGTGTAAGACCTTATGTATGGTTTGTAATGGATGATGTACTGTGATATCCAATCCGTTATGTCTCGCAAAAATGGTAATCCTGGGATTGCGAGGTATGGCATAACGGGCATCTGGGATTAAAAATCCGGGTGTTGACACCCACCAACCGCCACAGCCACGGAGGTGGAGGAAGCCCGCCAGCGACTGGAGGAGGCGACACACAAGGAGATAGACGAGCACGAGAAATTCTGCCTCGAGCGGGCGACGACGCAGGAGCTATCGCTCTACCACCAGCGCTGCATCAGGACCCGCCTGAACTCCAACGTCCAAGGCCGCGTCCTAAACTTCAACGACGAGAGCGACCCCGTACGTGCGGCGGAGCGCGAATACTGCAAGAACGCACCACCAGACGGCAGCAATCGACCAACACCTAGCGCACCGGCGACTGGGGGCCCGCCACCACCCTTCGGTCGCGCACCCCCGTCGGACCAGCCGCGAATCATAATCTCGCCACATGCCCGCGACGCTAATGGACTCCCACTTTACTCCACCCTGATGGACAACATCGTCGCGGCTGACGCGGCAGTCGCCAACCTCAACGTCTAGGGAGAGGGCACGATGCAGATCCAGTACGCCAAGGCCCTACTCGCCAGGGCCGTCGAGCAGCAAGCCGCGGGAGTTGACCCACGGGGGCAGATGTATTCCCGCTCCTCGGCAAGTAGGGCGGCCTCAAGTGGTCACCCCACCATCGCCAACACCGTGACCTGCCCACCACCGCAGCCCCGGGCGACCCAGCCACGGGCCGCCAACCCCGCGCTCTCCACCAACGAGCCGCGACCGGTGAACAACACGGTCGCCGCCAACGGGCAGCCCATCGACGCCCTCACGCACATCGTCAACAACCAGGCTTGGCGGGCATGCCAGCCCAATGAGTTGAGGCACACCGTCAATAACCGCGGTGACCCCGAACCCAGGGGCTCGCTCAGCCGAGTCGGCCCCCAATGCTTCGGACCTATGATCCGAGGGGAAAAGTACCCCGCCAACTTCAAGGTGCCCAAGGAGATCAAAAAGTATGACCTGACGTACGATATAGCGGTCTGGCTGGACACACCGACCTGCTAGCCGCTCGCTACCTCCCCCTAATGATGGAGGGTGCGACCCGGCAATGGATCAAAACTCCCCCTGCTGATACCATCGACTCCTGAGAGGAAATGCGGGATGCCTTCGTCAGGCACTTCGAGGGTTCCTACACCTGCGCCACCACCATCGAGGACCTGGAGCGATGCATCCAGGGACAACGCGAGTCGACCTGCCACTGGATTCAATGGTGGCAGGAACTGTGGATCAACACCTCCGGCATCCACCCAGACATGGCGATACATTGCTTCTAGAATGCGTGCCAGTACGAACCCCTATTTGCTAAGATCAAGAGGGTCTACCGGACGATCGACAACATCCCCGACCTCCTCGAGATCGCCAAGCGCTACACGGAGGAAGACCCCAACCAGGACTTTGACAATGAGTCAGAAGGAAGACGCCGCACCAACGGCCACGACAGCGGACGACAGCGCGACATGCGCTATAGCAACACTCGCATCACCGGCAAGCGCCACATGGATGGGTGAGTCGACTTTGTCGCCAACACCGGCTACGGCCAACGCGACTCCAAGAACTACCGCCACGACGGAGGAAACTACCGCGACGGCGGAAATTACCGCGCCAACAACGCAGCGAGGCCGAAATTCGACCCCACTACCCTGCTCAACCAGCCCTGCATCTACCACAGCAGGGAAGGGAAACCTGCCACCCACACCACCACGGACTGCCATTCTCTCAAAGAGATCAAAAATGCAAGGCAAGCAAGGGAGGACCCCAACAACAACCCACCTCGGGACAATGGAAACGTCGGCGGCTTTGGCAATGTTGTCAGCTCCCTACACACCTTCATCGGGCTCAGCACCAAATGCGAGAAGAAGGTCCTCGCCCGCGCAGTCGCCGTCAACGCGGTGACCCAAGTTGACATCCCTCGCTTCCTCAACTGGTCCGAATAGAGCATCACCTGGAGTCGCTAGGATCACGCACCTAGGATCGAATACCCAAGGCGAGTCGCTCTTGTGGTCAAGCCCAAGGTGGCTGACTACTGGTTGCCCAAGACACTGATGGACGGCGGGAGCTCCATCAACATCATGTACCTGGACACGTTCGAGAGGCTCCAGCTCCCAGAAGCAGCAATCGAGCCGACCTTGACAACCTTCCACGGTATCGTCCCCGGTCGGAAGGCGTATCCGATTGGAAAGGTGACGCTGCCAGTCACCTTCGGCACACCGGAAAATTACCGAACAGAGAGGATCGTGTTCGAGCTGGTGAACTTCCACAGCCCCTACCACTGCGTCCTGGGACGCCAAACGTTCGCCAAATTCATGGCGACCCCCCACTACGCATACAACATGATGAAGCTTCCAGGGCCGAGCGGCATCCACCGTCCACGGCGACCCCGATATGGCCGTGGAATGCGAGGACAAAGGTGCTGAGCTCGTCGACGCCGTCATCACTGCAGAGACTGATCACACGGATGAGCTCGTGAAATACACAGGCAAAATCAACAAGGTGACCCCACCATCCTGAAGAAGCCAACCACCGTGAACTCCACATTCGAGGCGACCATGTACCGTCGAGCTCGTCCTGGGCGACTCCAGCCAGACGGGACCATTGGGGCGCACATGAGCCCCGCATAGGAAACCACGCTCATCGGGTTCCTCCATGAGAACCGTGACATCTTTGCATGGAAACCTTCTGACATGCCAGGCGTCCCGAGGGAACTCGCTAAGCACAAACTAAACGCCGACCCCAAGTGCAACTAGTAAAGCAGTCGCTACGGCCCTTAAATGAAGAGCGTCGCTGAGCAATCACCAAAGAAGTGCAACTCCTGTTAGCCGCAGGCTTCATTCGGCCAATAAAATACTCCAAGTGGCTGGCAAACCCAGTCCTGTTTCTAAAAAAGAACAACACGTGGAGAATGTGTATCGACTACACCAACCTCAACAACGCCTTCCCGAAGGAGGAGTTCGTCCTACCGTGCATCGACCAGATCATCGACTCGACCGTGGGATCGGAGTCGCTGTGCTTCCTCGACGCGTACTCTAGGTACAACCAGATCAAAATGGTGGTCGAGGATGAGGAGAAGACGGCGTTCATCACGCCATTAGGCGCCTTATGCTACACGGCCATGACGTTCGGCCTCAAGAACGTCGGCACCACGTACCAAAGGTGCATGCAGGAGTGCCTTGCGAGCCAAATTGGCCGCAACATTCACGTCTACATCGACGACGTGGTGGTAAAGTCCACCCGCCAGGATGACCTGATCGCCGACCTGGCCGAAACCTTCGCAAACCTGCAGAGGTACAACATCAAGCTAAACCCAGGAAAATGCACCTTCGGTGTCCCAACCGGATAGCTCATGGTATACGTGGTCTCCAAGCAAGGCATCAAGGCCAACCCCACCAAGATCGACACCATCGCGCAACTCGGGAAACCTGAGTGCCTGCGCGACGTCCAGAAGTTGGCCGGGCGAGTCGCGGCTGTCAGCCGCTTCATCCCCCGGCTCGGCGAGAAGGCAATGCCCCTCTACCGCCTAATGCACAAGAACCCCACGTTCCAATGGGACGCGGAGGCGGACAACACACTCAAAGCGCTCAAAGAAGTGCTACTCGCGGCACCACTCCTCTCCGCCCCAGTCGACAAAGAGCCAATGCTAGTCTATGTGGCGGCCTCCACTCGAGTCGTCAGTGCTGTGATGGTCGTCGAACGGCCAGAGGAGGGCAAGGAACGCCCCATACAACGCCCCATCTACTACATCAGCGAAGTCCCGACGGACTCAAGACAGCACTACCCGCAGTACCAGAAACTGGTATACGCAGTATTCCGAGCTCACCGGCGACTCCCACATTACTTCCAGGAGCACCCTATCACGGTCGTCTCCAACGCACCACTTCAAGACATAATACGCAACCGCGAGGCGACCGGGCGAGTCGCCAAGTGGGATGTCGAAATCGGCGTCCACAACATCAAATACGAGCCCCATAAAGCGATCAAGTCGCAGGCCTTGGCTGACTTCCTCGCAGACTGGGAAGAAGCACAGCAGCCGAAGAAACTACCATACCTCCACTACTGGTCGCTCCACTTCGACGGGTCCAAGAACACCGACGGTGTAGGGGTCGGGGTCATCTTGACCTCCCCTAAGGGAGACAAGCTTCGCTACATGCTCCACCTCAACTTCAAGCCCTGCACGAACAACATGGCAGAATACCAGGCCCTCCTTCACGGCATGCGGGCTGCCAAGGAGATGAATATAAACTGCCTATGGTGCTACGGCGACTCCGACCTAGTCGCCAGCCAGGTCACCGGAACCTGCGACGCCGTCTCTCCGACGATGAAAGCATACCGCCAAGTGGTAGACCATCTAGGAGGACACTTCGATGGCTATTCAATCGAGTGGATCGATAGACGCAAGAATGAGGAGGCAGATGCCCTTTCCCGCATCGGGTCAGGTCGACAAACACCGCCCGCAGGCGTCTTCCTCGACATCATCCACAAACCTTCGGTCTGCCCACCGAAGGAGATCGACATCGGGATACCACTACAACCCAAGCCGGCCCTAGTCGCCATGATCGTGGAGCTCAGCGACTGGACAACACCATACGTCGCCTTCCTCGAGCACAAGATCCTCCCAAGCAACAAGATGGAGGCACGAATGATCATGCGCCGCTGCAAATCCTTCGTCATCATCAACGGTGAGCTCCACAAATGCAGCATGAATGGCGTGTTCCAATGATGCGTACAGCCAGAAGAAGGCCGCAAGATCCTCCAGGACATCCACGCCGGCGACTGTGGCCATCATGTCGGTGCCAAGTCGCTGGTCGCCAAGGCCATGCGACATGGTTTCTACTGGCTCACCGCGCACGCCGATGCCACCGACATCGTCCAACGATGCATCGGGTGTCAGAAATACGCCAACCAGACGCACCTCCCTGGTTTGGCACTCAAGACCATCCCCATCACATGGCCATTCGTTGTATGGAGCATGGACATGGTAGGCCCGTTCAAGAAGGCTCCATCCGGCTTCACCCATCTCCTTGTCGCGGTCGACAAGTTCACCAAATGGGTCGAGGCCAAGCTGATCAAAAAGTGCGACGGCAAGACGGCCACCAAGTTCTTACGCGAGCTAATCTACCGGTACGGCTACCCGCACAGCATCATAACGGACAATGGCACTAACTTCGCCAAGGGCGCCATGGCAGAGTTCTGTGAGGAGCACGGCGTACGACTCGACCTCGCCTCAGTAGCCCACCCGGAGTCGAACGGCCAAGCAGAACGCGCCAACCAAAGCGTCCTCCACGGTCTCAAGCCACGACTTCAAGTGCCCCTAGAGCGCACCCCAGGATGCTGGGTCGAAGAGCTCCCCTCCGTAATATGGGGAATGCGCACCTCCATCAACTGCTCCACGGGGTTCACACCCTTCTTCATGGTGTACAGCGCCAAAGCCGTAATGCCAACCGATCTAGAGCACGACTCACCTCGAGTCGCCAACTACGTCGAGGCAACAAACGAGGTCGCCCGCCAAGACAGCATCGACCAGATCGACGAGGCACGCGACCAGGCTCGCTCCCGCACCGCCATCTACCAGCAGGGGCTCCGTCGCTACCACAGCCACCGAGTCCGGACCCGCACCTTCCAACAGGGCGATCTGGTCCTACGACTGGCCTAGGACAAGAAGTGCATGCACAAGCTTTTGCCCCCATGGGAGGGGCCATTTTCGCCATAGCGTGAGTCCTTGGCAATGACGCCTACTACCTCATCGACATTTGAGGCGATGGCCAGCTCGAGGTTGGGAGGCCATGGAATGTAAACCTTCTTCGAAAGTTCTATACATAGAACTCAAACTTGTACCCAGATGATATATCATGAAATTCATTCGGATCACACAAATTGTGTCTACTCGCCATACTCTTGTGCCACCCGCACACGTACAATTAGCAATATGCTACCCACGGAATTCAACCCTTGGTCGAGCGACCAGCATGACTTAGTGCGGTCCAAGGGCACCGAAAACATTCGGGCCTTGTGTCATCCATGAATACGCCAACCCGGAGCCACCATCGGAGTCGCCTAGCTCGACTGGCCCACCGGGCCAAGACGACCGGTATACGCTTCTCACAGCGACATGTCCTTCCCATCCTCGTGCAAAGCAACTCGAATGGTTCAGTACCACGCACGGGGACTCTGCAAAGTGAAAACCCTCTTGCGGCTCGGGAACACACCAAGTAAGAGAGCTGCCTTGGACTCGCCCAGCGACTGGTTCTCCGAACTAGGGGAGGAGACGCGTTACGAACAACGCATCAGCAACTCGCAAGAGGCACGCGCCCAAAACAATCCCACTCACGCTCGGGGACTCGCCCGGGGACTCGCCTATAAACAATCCCACTCATGCTCGGGGGCTCGCCCCTTTCAGAAAACGCAAAAGACAAAGAACAAAAACCAAAGCAAACACACACGTATACAAACGAGTTATACCCTATTAAAGGGCGGACGCGCTCGGGGACTCACTTACACAAAAGTTAAACACAACACAAAATCAAGCATGTATTGCAAGTCGATTGACTCCTCTTACTCTCATACCAAATATTGTTCATTTTACAAGCAGTCGCCACTCGGCATATCTTACAAGTCGCCCAGAAAAGCTGTCTATTTCCCAGGCCCCGAAGATGAAGCGTCCACACCACCCTTGACACAAACGAATGGCTGCCACGGGTTCGTTGGGTAGGTCGACAGCGACTTTGAGGGCGCCGATCGGAAGGGCTGCTCCGACTTTAGATCATGATGCTTCGGCTCGGGGTCGCCTGGCGCCACCACCGTCTCTTGGTAAGGCAGAAGGTCCCACATCGCTAACACCTGATCATCGAAGGGGGGTGGCCTTGGCGGTCAGCTTCAGTACCTCCGACATCTCCATTGTACCAGTCGCTCAAGGATAGCCGCTGGTGACATTGTCGAGGTTGAAGTCATCGGGGAAGTGAGCAAGCCCCAGACTCAATGTCGTGGTTGCCCCATGCCTGAAAGCTGAGCGTGCCATCCATTCCACGATGCTGGGTACCTCCTCCAGATAGCACCACACTTTAGTTAGTCCCCCAGGAATAACCTCGGTCGGGGACATTCCTTGAAGAACTGCCTGGATGCACAACACCGAGGCAGTGGCCGCGTTCACCACGGCAGTCACGCACTGCGAGGCGTTGAAGGTCTGCACCACCGGGTCGCTTTGCCCTATCACCGCTGCAACTTCAGACATCAGTGACACTACGGATTCCCCCACTCGGGGACTCACCGCACATGTTAAGCAAAAAAGAAACAGCGACTCACCAAGGAGCTTCCGGCAGTTCTCGGTGACGTGCTTCTCTAGGGTGGCGTGATCACTTTGCAGCCCCAGGATGATCGAGTCCGTGGCCTTCCGCTCCTCTTCAGCTGCGGCGACCACAGCCTTTGCCCTGTCCTCAGAAGAAATCGAGGCCGCCTTCGCCTCCTCCAATTCCTTGACCAGCGAGTCGATACGCCCATTCGCCACGTCTAGCTCGGCAATTGGGACATATCCTTCTCGGGCCTTGGCAATCGCAGCCGGAAGACCATCTGAACAGGGAAAAAGCAACCGTCAACACTACAGAACACCAATAGCTCGCAGCCGAAAATGTATCAAGTACTCACCAATAGTCTCCTGGAGTCATCGGTTTGCCTCCTGCGCCACGCGCAGATCCCGCTCCAAACGCTCCTTTGCGGCCTATTGATCTATCGACTCCCTCTGCAAGCCCTGCAAGAAGAACAAAAAGTTAGCACTTACAAAAACAGAAATTCAGTTCCTAGCCACTGAAATTCAGCGACCAGGAACTCGGCGACTGGCGACTAGAAGCAATTCAGTTCCTAGCCGCTGAAATTCAGCGACCAGGAACTCGGAGACTGGAGACTAGAAGAAACTCAGTGCCTAGCCGCTGAAATTCAGCAACTAGACACTTGGGGACTGGACGTACCTGAATGGCGGCGCCAAGCATCTTGTGAAGCTCTCTAGCGTCCGTCGAAGGGACCATGAAGGAGGTATGCCCGCGACGAGACCCAACATCTTCGTCAATGATCTCTGGGCCTTGTGGAGACTGGTTGTCCGCCATGCTCGGAAACCCCTTCACCATGAAGCGCGGAAACGTCGCTGATGCTCTAGCCGGGGCACTGGTCGTCGGAGCCGACGGTTCTGTTGTCGGAGAGCCCGTGGCTGGCTCCGATCGGGTAACCACCACCTCTTCGACGCCCGCATCAAGATCACTCTCCTTGGCGCTATCCATCGCCATAGCATCTTCGGCACCGCCCCTCCGCTTCTTCGCGCCCTTCGTAGGCATGGCGTCTTCAGCAGGCTTCATCTTCTTGGGGAGATCGCCCTCTCTTGTGGTGGTGACTAGCGGAATCTTCGCCACCGAAGGGCGACCAATATTCTTGACGCTAGACCTTCCAAACCTCCAAAGTCAGCATAGAGATAACACAAAAACGGAACACGATTTGGAAGGAAAAATTCGAAGCTTACTTGGCGACCGGGAGCACGCGCAACCCGGTGCTGATGTGGGCGGGCTTGTCTAATTCTGGCCCTAGCTTACGCGTGAGACCTCTGTCGAAGACATCTAAAGCCCACGACACTGCAGGCTTCCTTGATGACGAAGCCGCGATCGCTGGAATCTCAGGCTCCGAAGACATGGCCGCTCCTGAAGGTTGTGGCGACTTTGAAGCCGTGGCCTCGGCCGCTTCCTGCTCCGGCGTCGTCGAAGCCGGTGGCGCGGTCACCGCGAGAGGAACCTCCACCGCCGCCTCGGTGCCTTCAACCTCCAATCCCATCATCGAAACCGTGCCCTCTGGGATCTTGCGCGAGGTCTCAGCCATGTCGTCCTCGGACTCGTCGTCCGATTCGAACACCACCGCCGACCTGGATGGTGACGCCGCTTTCTTTGCTGGTGACTTTGGCTTGCGCGAGGGTTTTGCCGGTGTGGCTATTCGCCGAGAAGTGTGCTCTTGCAAGATTTCATCGCCTTCTTCGCGTTCTTCGAGACTACGGCTCGCCTCGAGCTCGCGTTGCTTCTGCATGCAAGTCTTTCGAGCCACATGCGCTGGGGAGGAGCCTCCACCTCCTCCTCTTCCTCTTTAGAAGATTCTCCAGAGGCCCCCTCTTCGAACTCGTGGGGAACCTCCTCGTAGAGTGGGGGGAGCCAGCCCTCCAAAACCTAAAACAGCTGAGAGTGGGCATGAACAAATTTCAGACGATACGGTTGCAAATCACACCACGAGAACTGCGACTGAAGATAAAATTCAGAGAGAAGAACTTATTGTGGGGGCTTCATTCTTCACAGGCATGTACGGAGCGAGCCCGGCTGACGTGGTTGTGAATTCCGCGTCAGTGATATTCTTTAGGGTGGCCTTGTAATCTTCGGCGTCCCATGATTCCTTGCTGGTCCGGGAAGGATCGTTCTTCCCGCTGTACTCATACATCTAGTGCGGTCGAGCCGCCAATGGGACCAATCGCTGCCCGAGCCATCAATTGTACAAGTTGACCGAGGACAAACCTTGGTCCTTCAGCTTCTGGATCTGGTCCATCATCTCTGCGACAGCCATCCTCTGGTGTCGGGGTGTCTGTCCATCGCTAGCCGGTGGGGTTCACTTTGCTCCGCGACAAACTCCGGCAGTGCTACCTCGCCGGGGGGAGTGGATTCCTTCACATAGAACCAGCTCCTCTTCCACTCGCTCGCGGCCTTCTTCGGCATCATGAGCTTGACAAAGTTTGCCTTCGTCTTTAGCTGGAAGGTGACGCCTCCAGCCGCCAAGATCGGGCCGCCGGACCCTTCCCGTCCGATGCGGCCGTGGAAAAGCACCAACCACAACAGGAAGTATGGCCTGCAGCCAAGATAGCACTCGCAGAAGGCAGCTAAGATCGCCAGCTGCTCGGTGCTGTGTGGGCCAAGATCTGACGGTTTAATCACATAGCATGCGCAGAATCGTCGGAAGAACAGCGAGGTGGGAAATCCCAAGCCCCTCTCCAGATGGCTTGGAAAGCAGATGAATTCGCCGGCGCGTGGCTTTGGCTCGATCTCGGAAGACGTAGGGATCCTCCAATTCCCCTTGCAGAGGACCCCAGCATCCTCGAAGGACCTGAGTTGCGCCGCAGTGCACTTTGACTTCCCCCACGAGCCCTTCGGAGGTGCCATCGAGAAGGGAAGCGGAGTCGCTTGGTCTGGAAAGGTGTGAATCGAGGAAGACAGGAGAAATGGATGCGCGAGAGTGAAGAATGCAGGAAAGGATCCGCAAAACAGATCTATTACTCCCCTTATAAGGAGGTTCTACCCGCCAAACTCGGGGTAGCCGTTACCCGCGGTAATTACGCCGAAGTTACCGTTGGAATATCCAACGGATAGTTTGACCAAATTGACGGTCCAACTCCTCCATTCGACTCGCTTGCAACTAACCCTTGTCCACTCGCTGAAGCAGCGACTTGACAATGGTAGCATTTGCCAAAGCAGCGACTGTGGACCTGGGGAAATTTTCCTTGGTTTCGGTGGAGTCCACCGTCGATTCGACTGGGCGTCCAAATTGGACTCGCCTACTCCGACTGCCAAAAAGACACCTGCATCTGAATCAACGATGGCCTCGGGGACTACTGATGGGGATATGCTGAATGGGGTATGCTCGACAGGATGTTTCGATTGGGCCAAAGGCCTCACGAGTGGGCCTGCAGGATGGCGACTGGAATGCGACTAAGGAGAAGACCTGGCGACTAGAAACTAGAGGCCCAGAAGCATACTCAAAGCCCAGTGGGATTAGGTCAAAGCCTCCGAATCCATATCTTGTTCGGTTGTAAATTGTAAACCCTAGCAAGGTGCCTCATATATAAACCTCCCTAGGGTATCCTAAGGACTTACGTTCCATCATACACCCCTTCAAGCGACTCGCTGCTTAGATGCCGAGCACGCCGCCATTGTAACTCGCTCTCTACTAATCCAATCTAGCAGGTGTGGGTCTTTACCCTCCGGGGGCCGAACCAAGATAAATCCATGTGCATCTTCCCCCATCTCGCACCGCAGATGGCCTCCAGCTCTCGCCCTCGATTCAATCAATCGCTACCTACTGCAGCGACTGTCGTGGCCATTTCCACAACAATGGTGGACACAAATGGCATAGGTTTTGGTTTAAGGATTGGATGCACGAGAGGCATTCCCTCTCAGTACAGGTTTTTGGCTAGCAAGGCTGGGTAGCAAGCATAAGAATTGAAGGAAACAAACAAACATACAAGTGATAAAAACAAACATGCAATCTTCCTTGGAAGCACAAAAGATCTTAACTAGAGAATACTAGACTTATGAGCAAATCAAGAAACAAAGATGATGAAATTTATATTTCTTTAAGAGTACTTTTATCTTTTTCATTCAACTCTCAAAAATAGTATTGCTACTGACCGAGCCAGGTTTGCCAAAACCAACTAAATTAACTCAATGATCCCAAAGTGGTACCAATACTAACGACAAGATCAATCATATAACCATGAATTGAAAACTAATATAAGATATGCAATAGAGTAAATGATAGAACTTCTTATTAATTTTCCATAACGGCAACTCACACCAAGGGATACATAGATATCTAACGAGAGGGGGGACACTTCCATAATGCAAACCATCCTACATGATAACTTCTCTATTCATGATATGACTCTACTAAAAAGGTAAAAAGATAGAAGATAGTGATTTGATACCGTGGCACTCCCCCAAGCTTGGAACAAACCAAGGGGATGCCAAAACCTGATGACGAATTACTCCTTCGGTGGTGGTGGTATTCTCTTGGTTGGCGCGAGGCAATCTTCTAGCATCTTGTGAAGCCTGTTATTCTCCTCTTGAAGCATATCCACCTTGCACTGGTACATTGTACCTAGTTGCAATCCTTCCTTGTTTCACCCGTCCCATGAGAGTCTCATGTTCGAGATTGCGATGGAGTTCGCGACGGCGTCACAGCTCGTGATCCTTTGAAGATGAACCCTTGAATGACATCTAAACAAAACAGATCGAAACGAAAACATGACGAGAACACGATATACGAACCTCGGGGGATCCGGGGGATTATATATAACGAAGTTTTACCACAAAAGGAAGGTACTGGGAGAAAACGGGTCGGAGACGGAGTCCGGGGCAGCCACACCACCTGCTGGCGCGGCCAGGGGGGTCGCGCCAGGGGGTGGTGTGAGCCACCCTGGCTCCGTTTCCGTGCCTCTTTCGCTTTGTTGCTTTCCTTGTTGGATAAAAACTCCAAAAATATAACTGGATAGAATTTTCGCAGAACTTTTCTTACCATATGTGTTACCTATTCGAAAACGGACTCTACATGTCTATGAATTTGGTCTTTGATAAATTTTTCCGGAGTTACCACTTGAATAGCATCAATATCTTCATTGTAAGAATCTCCAGCAATATAGTGCTTGAGTCGCTAACCATTCACCACTTGTGTAGTGTTATCTTTTAAAGAAGAAATTTTTATTGCTCCTGGACGATACACTTCTTCAATAACAAAAGTTCCTTCCCATTTTGAAAGTAGTTTCCCTGCAAAAAATCTAAGACGAGACCTATACAATAGAACTTTCTCACTAACATGGAATTCTCTCTTAAGAATTCGCCTGTCATGCCATGTTTTAACTTTTTCCTTAAAGAGTCTAGCATTCTCATATGCTTCACTCCTCCATTCATCCAACGAACTTAAGTCCAATAATCTTTTTTCACCAGCAAGCTTACAGTCTCTATTAAGTTATTTAACTGCCCAATAAGCTTTGTGTTCTAATTCTAAAGGCAGGTGACAAGCTTTCCCATAAACCATTTTGTAAGGAGACATCCCCATAGGATTTTTATAGGCAGTCCTATAAGCCCATAAAGCATCGTTCAACTTTTTAGCCCAATTTTTTCTAGATCTATTAACAGTCTTTTGCAAGATGGATTTAATTTCTCTATTTGATAACTCTACTTGTCCACTAGTTTGGGGATGATAAGCTGAAGCGAGTCTATGATTAATCTCATATTTATCAAGGGTATTTCTAAAACCACCATGAATGAAATGAGAACCTCCATCAGTCATAAGATACCTAGGCACTCTAAACATAGGAAAGATAACATCCTTAAGCATTTTTAGAGAGGCCTCCCCATCAGCACTCTTCGTAGGTATGGCTTCTACCCACTTAGTAACATAATCAACGACAACAAGAATATGAGTATGTAACATCCCAAAACTTTAATCCAAGGTTATTCAAGATCCAAATCATCAAAATTAGGGTTAACAAAAACTTTTCCAATTAAAATTATTAAAGCATTCATATGTGTGTGCATTTAAATTAGGAGTTGATTTGAATTGCCATGATTAAGTGATCCATTGCTTGTAAAATGATTCTTAGGTGAAATAAACATCATCTAGATCATTCCCAAACCAATCCCAAAGAAAAAACAAATCAAAATGAATAAAAGAAGAGAATGGTCATTTGTGCCATTTTAATCAGCATGCCTACTTTGGCTATTCCTAGTACTCAATTCTTAACAGAAATAAATATGGATCTTTGCACCCCTTGATAGTACATGTAATGATGTACCAAGGCCCACTTTGTGATCTCCCAAAAACTTTCAAACACTAATTTTAAATGGCATTTGAAAATTGAATCTAGTTCATATGGGAAGATCCCACTTATTCAAAACCCCCTCAAATGAGCTTTATTTTCAAAATCCAAGCAACCACAGATGATCAAGCTTATGACTAACACACCCACCAAAAATCTTTTCAAAATTCAAAACTAAATTTCTTTCGGCCATTTTCACAAACACTTGGCAGGCAGGAATTACACCTAGTATTAGCTCACTATTTTCTACAGGGTATTGCCACCCAATTGAGCTCAAATCACTCCCTCTGTCTCCACTTGATCTAACCAAGCGATAAACACCCCATCCCCTATCCCCTAGCAGCAGTGCCACGCCACCCCGGGCACCATCTCGCCGGCCAACCTTGCCAACGCAGCAGCAGACCGCCCCTCTCTCTCTCGCCATGTCTAGGAGCTAGACCAGACCGCACCGCCACCCTCTGTCCCCTCCCCGAGCAGAGCCAAGTCGTGGACCACCCGCATAGGGCCATGCCCAGAGCGTCTGCACCATGCCGAGCACGCGCCAGAGCCCCGCGCCCGACAAGCATGCACACGCCTCGCCTCGACCACAGCCCGTGCTCACCGCTCAGTCACGAGCCGAGGAACCGCCCGGACATGCCCGTTCGCCGCCGTTTGACCCGCAGCCACCGCACGCCGTGTCGAACGCCGCCTCTGCCGCTCAGAGCGTGAGCACCTCCCGACCGTTTGCCACCGCCCCTAGCAGCGCCATTACCCCGTAGAGCACCGCCAGGATACCGCGCATCGATCGCCGCTCGCATCCATGCTGCTAGTAGCCCGTAGCCATGTCGCCACCGTCGCCTAGCCACGTCGTGTTGTCCCGTCGTCGAGCCTATATAAGGAGGCCACCCCCAGCCTTATTCTACACGCCACTCACCTCCCCTCTCGCCATTGATCAGTCCCCACTTCTCCCCGGAGCCGCTCAAGCTTGTAGTCACCGGAATCCCACCGGAGTTGGCCGCCTCTCGAGGAGAAGGGCCCCGCTGATTGCGACCACCCCAGGAGCTGCCGCGACCACCCCTGACCTCGCCGTCATCCACCAGTTCGTTTGCCCGCCTCGCCGTCTTCACTGGAGCCCTAGTTTGCCCCCTGAGCACCCCCACCGAGCCGCTAGGGTTAGACCTCGCCGGCGACCTGTCCGTCGTCGACGACGAGCCCCAGCCGTAGATCCTAGTTCTAATCTAACGGCCCACATCGCCCCGTACCGCTTCGCGTGTAAATAGCCGCTGACTGGTGGACCCCCCCCCCTGTCAGCTATGCCCCGTGCCGTGGAGTGCCACTGAGCCAGCCCGTTAGCTTTCCCGCACGAACCAGTTATTTCAAATCTAGATTTTTCTATTTAGGTTTGAACTTAGTTCTGTCCCCTAGTTTGAAAATCAATTCAGAGAGATCTACAAATCTAAATGTAGTGATTCCAATTTTGTTAGAAAGCTACTAAAAAGATCTACCCAAGCCCGTTGGATTTAATTCAATTAGAGTTATAGATCTCTCCTAGTAAAAATAACAAGACAGAAGCTTTTGCACATTCAAACATTTTTATAAAATCAACCATGATAGCTTTTGAGTTGATTCCAACTCTCAAAAATCACATTTAACCATACTTATCTGAATATGTAATAATATTAGGGTTTACATGTAGTGACTTTGGACTAGTACCAAAATAATGCTATATAGGCATTTCTAGTCACTTTAAATCATTAAATAATGAACTTAAACCAAAGTAATTATGAACCAACCCTTAAATCACATTACCACATGTTAGAATATGTGGTGATGACATGTGTCCACATGATCCCATATTTTAAGTGGTGAATATTAAATATTAGTTATTTTTCAATGAGTAGAAATTACTTTTCTTAAATAAAAAGAATGAAACTAGTTAATAAAACTTGTGATGCTTGTGATGATAATAGATCATCAAATGTGTGCCTTAGAGTGCTAATTATACTAGTTAAGTATTGTTTGGTGATTGTGTACTCTGTATGTATTTATAGATGATAGTACCGACCAAGCTTTCGAGGAGGAGGATTTCTATCAAGAGGAGGAAGAAAACTTCAACCACTGCACCAACCAAGGCAAGCTAACCCTTACAAGTATAATGCTTAGCAAGCTAGAATTAAGCTAGATGATTGAGCAAAGATGCTTTAGGCATGCTTTGGTCATACCACTTTGACTATTACTTACCCCAAGTATTATTTTCAAGCTTTACTTCCTTTACTTTATCCAAAGTCTTTTACTTGTTTGAAGGTAGCATAAAGAGTATAAAACTTGACCTATTTAGATAACTTTAGATGTCATTCTATGGCATGAGATTGATCCCATCTTTCCACCTTAGTGAACACTCTTAACCTAGTAGTTTAGAGTTAAATAAAAACTTGAGTCATTTTAGATGGGAACACTTGGTGAAAATGAATTGAGAAAACCTTGGAATGATGAGTCATTCTATTGAGATATTTTGACATCTGTTCAGAAACACAAATGGTTTATGATGGTGAAAATGTTGAGGCATGAGCCTTAACCCTTTTACAAAACTGATGGTTGGATTCGGGGCGATACCATTCCAAATTTACCGTACAACCACAATACCTGAATTGGGTAAGGCTTAGCCAGAAATTTATATGCATTAGTATTAGTTCCCTCGCGGGAGAGGTTTGAGCTGAGGCTACCTCTCAATGTTGTCCACCTATGTAGTGCCCAAGATGACAGATGGTCATGGTTGGGAGGCCATGCTCATAGGAGAGGTGCTTATACTAGGGTGTGTAAAGGAAAGGTTATGTTTGATTATCTGCATACTAAGTATGATGATTCAGGGTTATCCCTGACAGATGTATTGAATATTGTAGTGAAAGTGTACCACCTCTGCAGAGTGTCAAACTAGTCGAATAGCCGCGTCCGCGGTTATGGACAGTTGGAACGGCCATACTGTTTCGTTGTCAGATGTTTTCAAAATAACTTATGAAATGAATGTTAAATCTTGACTTGACCACAACAGGGTTGTGTTTATGACACTAGCTTCCCAACTTAAGTGATTCTAGGACTTTATTTTATCTTTCTTTGCTTCTGAACTCAGCTTAGGTTTCAAACTTAACCTTATAGTTAAACCTAGAGTTAGTACTTTACATTAGAATTATACTACTTGTTAGTGGTAGTTTGCGAGTACTTAAAGAGTACTCATGGATTTTGTCCCTGGCTATTCTCATGGCCAGACTATGAAGGAGACTACCAAGATGATGGCCAGCAGGACGGCTATGATAACTAGGACTATTTGCCTTCATCAGCATTGCCTGTGCCCCTGAAGATGGACCCCACCGCTACGCTTATCTTTTATTCCGCTTCTTGTTGTATTAAGACTAGATCATGAGATCCTTATTTGTGTAAGACCTTATGTATGGTTTGTAATGGATGATGTACTATGATATCCAATCTGTTATGTCTCGCAAAAATGGTAATCCTGGGATTGCGATGAATGACATAACAGGCATCTGGGATTAAAAATCCGAGTGTTGATAGAGTATAACCTTTGGAGGGAGGAAAAGGACCCATAAAGTCAAATCCCCAACAGTCAAAGGGTTCAATAACTAGAGAGTAATTTATAGGCATTTCATTACGTCTAGAAATATTACCTACACGCTGACACTCATCACAGGATAAGACAAATTTTCTTGCATCTTTAAAAAGGGTAGGCCAGTAAAAACCTTATTGTAGCACCTTTTGCGCAGTTCTATCTCCCGCATGATGTCCTCCATAGGCACTACCATGACATTTCCGCAATATCTCCTTTTGTTCATATTCTGGAACACATCTTCGCATAATACCATCCACTCCTTCTTTATATAAATGTGGGTCATCCCAAAAATAATGCCTCAAATCGTAAAAGAACTTCCTTCTTTGTTGAGCTATAAAAGTTGGAGGCAAATACTTGGAGACAATAAAGTTAGCATAATCAGCATACCAAGGGCTCCCTCGCGAGCTTACCCCTACTGCAGCCAACTGTTCATTTGGGAAGCTATCATTAACAAGCATAGGATCAAAAGAGATGTTTTCCAATCGAGATAAATTATCAGCTACAGGATTTTCAGCATGTTTCCTATCTACAATATGTAGGTCAAACTCTTGTAAGAGTAGCACCCATCTAATAAGCCTAGGCTTAGCATCTTTCTTTTTCATAAGGTACTTAATAGCAGCATGATCAGTATGAATGGTAACTCTTGAGTCAACAATATAAGGTCTAAACTTATCACAAGCAAAGACAACGGCTAAGAATTCTTTTTCAGTAGTAGCATAATTCCTTTGAGCAGCGTCAAGAGTCTTACTAGCATAATGGATAACATTTAACTTTTTATCTATTCTTTGCCCAAGGATAGCACCTACAGCAAAATCACTAGCGTCGCACATTATTTCAAAGGGTATGCTCCAATCAGGTGGTTGAACGATAGGAGCAGTAGTTAAAGCCTTCATTAGAGTTTCAAAAGCTTCCTTACAATCATCATCAAAGACAAAGGGTACATCTTTTTGAAGAAGATTAGTGAGGGGTTTTGATATCTTAGAGAAATCTTTAATAAACCTTCTATAGAAACCAGCATGACCAAGGATACTACGAATACCTTTGACGTCTCTTGGACAGGGCATCTTATCAATTACCTCAACTTTAGCTCTATCAACTTCTATGCCTCTTTCATAAATCTTATGTCCAAGGACAATCCCTTCATTCACCATGAAGTGGCATTTCTCCCAATTAAGAACAAGATTAGTTTCTTCATATCTCTACAAAACTTTATCGAGGTTGTGCAGGCAATTATCAAAAGAAGTTCCATAGACGGAGAAGTCATACATGAACACTTCCACAATTTCCTCACAAAAACCATGAAAGATATCAGACATGCATCTTTGAAAAGTAGCAGGAGCATTACATAAACCAAAAGGCATACGTCTATAAGCATAGGTTACATAAGGGCATGTAAAAGTGATTTTTTCTTGATCTTGTTGTTTAACAGCAATTTGAGAGAAACCAGAGTATCCATCAAGAAAACAAAAATGGGTCTTTTTAGACAACCTTTCTAACATTTGATAATAAAAGGAAGTGGGTAATGATCTTTCTTAGTAACTTTGTTAACTTTTCTGAAATCAATGCACATCCTATAACCTACTACTATTCTTTGGGGAATAAGCTCATCATTATCATTAGGAACAATGGTAATTCCCCCTTTTTAAGGACACAATGAACAGGACTAACCCATTCACTATCAGCAATAGGGTAAATAATACCAGCATCAAGGAGTTTTAATACCTCGTTTCTTACCACTTCCTTCATCTTTGGATTTAAACGACCTTGATGTTCTACCACTGGTTTTGCATCTGGTTCTATATTAATAGTGTGCTGACATATAGTTGGAGAAATTCCCTTTAAATCATCCAGAGTATAGCCCATAGCTCCTCGGTGTTTCTTCAATACCTCCAATAATCTTTCCTCTTCCTTACCTGAAAGTTTAGAACTAATAATAACAGGATATATTTTATTGTCATCAATGTAAGCATATTTAAGATCATCGGGTAAAGGTTTTAGATCGAAAATCGGATCTGTTTTAGGTGGCAATGTGGTACCCAAATCTTCCATGGGCAAGTTATGCTTAAGCATCTTTGGTTGACGATGAAGAATCTCGTCAATCTCATTTCTTTCTTCCATAAAGATTTCACTTTCGTGATCTTCCATAAATTGTTGCAAAGCACTATTAGGAGCAAGAGAAATAGAAGCAAGTTGTTCAACTCTAAAATCCTCATTATGGGTTTCATTTTCACAAGGTTCTTTAGTAAATTTCGAAAAAATAAACTCATAAGATTCCCCATCAAATTTAGTCAAGATTTTCTCCCTTTTGCAGTCTATAATGGCTCCACATGTACTCAAGAAAGGTCTACCAAAAATGATGGGATAGGTTTTACTAGCAGCTGAACCAAGTACTAGAAAATCAGCAGGATATTTAATCTTACCACAAAGAACTTCTATATCCCGTACAATACCAATTGGAGAGATGGTCTCTCTATTAGCAAGGTGAATATCTCTTCTAGTTCGCAGGGACTGATTTCATGCATAATTTCTTTGTAAAGCTCATAAGGGATAGCACTTGAACTTGCACCAATATCACATAAACCATAATAGCAATGATCACCAATTCTAAGAGAAAGCACAGGGACACTAGCCTTTTTAGTTCTATTAGGATGTGAGACAATATTAGAAGCATCCTCATAGAAGACTATGTGTCCATCTTCTACACTTTTAGTGACAAGGTCTTTCACAATTGCTACAACAGGTTTAATGTTTATTTGTTCATCAGGTTTTACAGTTCTCTTTGCACTTTTATTGATTACACTAGTTATCATAGGATACTCCTTTACCTTATCCGGGAAGGGTATTTTCTAGATATAAGGTTTAGGTAGGATGTGATCAATAGTGCAAAATTCAGTACTCCTAACAGAAACACAATCAACAATATCTTTATATGGTGCATGATACTTGTTCCATCCCTTTTTCGAAATTTCAATATAAGAAGCAAAATCCTTAAAACAATTTGTAATAACTTGAGAATCAAGACCATAGGCATTACTAATATTTTGAAAGTCATCAGTTCCCATAAAAGATTCAATGCATTCATAATCATAAGTTATACTACCTTACTTTCTTCCTTTGTCATTTCCCATGCTTTAGCATTGTCTTGAATACGGTCCAAAAGATCCCATTTAGCTTCTTCTTCCATGCGAGTGAATGATCCAGCACAAGAGGCATCTAATAAATCCTTATCATGTAGAGGGAGCCTTGCATAAAAGTTACTGATAATACTATTGTTGGCGAGCTCATGAATGGGACATTTGAGCATTAGTAACTTCAATCTCCCCCAAGCTTGAGTTGTAATCTCTCCATCAAGAGGCCAAAAGTTGTATATTTGATTCTGATCTTTATGAATCTCACTAGGAGGATAAAAATTTGAATAAAAGAGAGGTACTATTTCCTACCATTCAAGAGCTTGACCATTCTTCAGCAGCTTATACCATTCCTCGGCTCTTCCTTTCAGTGATAATGAGAATAACTTATTCTTGACTTAATCTGTTGTAATACCTGCACACTTAAACAACCCGCATAATTCGTGTATAAAGAGCAAATGATCACCGGGATGGACAGTTCCATCTCCAACATAATAGTTATCCATAACACTGAAATGGATCGTATGGGCACCTAGAGGGGGGGTGAATAGGTGCTAACCAATTTTTAATACTTTTTCAATTTTAGGCTTGACACAAAGTAAATTCTCTAGATATGCAACTACGAGAATTTTCCTATATGTATCCCTAACTACTAAGCACGTAAAAAAGGAGCGAGGAAACCGTAGTGGAGCACGCGGAGACACAGGGATTTGTTTTACCGCAGTTCCTTCCTTGTTAAGGGAAGTACATCTGCGTTGGAGGGGTGGGCGGTTCTAAGACCACCACGCCACAATAGGCCTCACCCTATTCTCCGATGGATCTCGCCACGAGAGGCCTGATCCACCTTCTCCACTATTGGATCCCTTCGAGGCGGGAACCGGTGCCTTTTACAACACTATCGGGGCACACACCCACAACCGAATTGGGGGCTCCCGGGATGACAACAAGCTGCCACAAGAACAAGGTTTATCAATATAAACAAAAACGAGGATCTAGATATTTGCAAGAAATACTAGATCGGAGGTTCTCCAAATGAATGGAGAGGAGATGAAGCGCTTGATTGCTGATGATGAAGATCGAGTTCTCCTCCTTTGATTCCCCAAGGGATGGGGCCTTTGGGTGGATCTAGGTGGAGCACTCTTGTATGAAGCTTTTAGATCTGATCTGTTCTTTTTCGAGATGAATCAAGAGTTCTGGCAGGAGGGGGATGGCTGGATTAAATACCCCCTCCCCAGATCTGACCGTTGCACAACTTTGGGGGCGGATTATCCGCCCCCCACTAGGAAAACTCTGCCCCAAGGACGGATTCTCCGAGGGAAACTCCGCCCCCTCTCTGGGGTTTGCGCCTTTGGTGAAGCTTGGTGAAGATCTTGGGGGGCGGATAATCCGGCCCCCCTGAGGGGCGGATTATCCGGCCTAGCCGGAAAGTCTGGCCAAAACTCCGCCCCCTCTCTGGGGCTTGCGCCTTGGCGATGAGCAAGGGGGGCGGATTATCCGGCCCCCTAGAGGGGCGGATTATCCGGCAGGGCCGGAAAATCCGGCCAAAATTCCGCCCACCTTCTGGGGCTTGCGCCTGCTTGGGCAGAGAGAGGAGCGGATTATCCGCCCCTGGTGGGGCCGGATTATCCACCCCCAAAGGCAGAGTTCTTTTCCCTTTATTCTCAAATAGAGCTGCAACACTTCAACACACATTAAATGATCCTTGGTATTGTTATCTAACACACAAAACACTAGGGATTAAGAAATGTTCTTTCAAACACGATCAATAATTCTTGTAGGTATTTTAAAAGTATCATTCTCAGTAGGTGGTGGTTCATCTACTACCTTAGCAGTGGTAGTAGCATTACGAAAATAGAACCTTAGTGAATTATCCATATTGAAAATAAAGCAACTAACAGAAGTAAATAATACTCACAGTAGAAGTTTCCTTTACCAGTTCCACTCTCCAACAGTGCTTCACTCCCCGGCAACGGCGCCAGGAAATAGTCTTGATGACCCACAAGTATAGGGGGTGTATCGCAGTATTTTCGATAAGTAAGAGTGTCGAACCCAACGAGGAGCAGAAGGTGTTGG
Source organism: Avena sativa (assembly GCA_916181665.1). Lineage (NCBI taxonomy): Eukaryota > Viridiplantae > Streptophyta > Magnoliopsida > Poales > Poaceae > Avena > Avena sativa. Next base: position 204,775,501 of record OV702290.1, read on the forward strand.
CGAGTGGCTAGGAGCAGGAATTCTCTGTAAATACTTAGCAAACGGATTTTTAGGGGTTTTTATAATGCAGGTAAATAAAGTACGAGTAAATAAAAGACAATAAAAATAAATGCAGAAAGTGGCCCAATCCTTTCTTTAGCAAAGGACAAGCCTTTTGTATTACTTAAGATGACCAAACATTCTCGAGGACACATGGGAATACCGTCAAGTGCTTTCGCTTCATATAGTTGATCAATCTTCTTTAGTTTGCTAAGTGTTGTGTGGGTGAATCTATGCTAATGTACCGACCTTCCTAGGACTAACACATACTTGTAATTATACCCCTTGCAAGCATCCACAAGTACAAGAAAGTAATTAAGGTAGAAACCTAACCACAGCTTTAAACTCTAAGACCCTGACGTCCCTTGTGCAAAGGTTTCCTAACGGGGGTTCAGGTTTCTGTCACTCCGGCAACCCCTACGATTAGTAGCCAAATACACAATGCATTCCCCTAGGCCCATATAGGTGAAGTGTCATGTAGTCGACGTTCACATGACACCACTAGAAGAAATACACCACAACTTAAATATCAAACCATTGAATCTTTCTCAACACAATTCCACTACTAACAACATGACTTCTCCCATGTCCTCAAGAACAAAATGAACTACTCATAAGACATCATATTGATCATGATCAAAGATGAAATAATGATGTGTAACAATGTGAATATAAACGATACTTCAATGGTTCACTGGGAAAGTTTCCCCTAAGAACTATGCAAGATTCAACCCAATTGTTACAGCGGTATGAAGTGGTGATGATGGTGCGATGATGGTGGCGATGATAATGATGATGATCCCGATGAAGTCTAGCTTGATGGTGGTGTTGATGGCGACGATCTCCCCTCTCTGGGAAGGAATTCCCCTGGCAGAATTCTATCTGCCAGAGAGATGTTTCTCTCTCGGTGTTTTCCGCCCCGCAGAGGCGGCAGAATCTTTCTGTGGTCGCTCCCCGAGTCTTAGGGTTTCGGGAGGATAATATACACCAGAGGTGAGACCCAGGAGTGGACCAGGACGGCCACACCACCTGGTGGTGCGGCCTGGGGTGGCCCGCGCTGGGGGTGGTGTGGGCCCCCTGTGGCCCATATCCACTTCCCCTTCTGGCATTCTTCGTCTTCTAGAAAAATAGGATTTTACATGTATTTTTCCGGATTTTCTGATCTTCGCGAATTTTGCCTCCAAACAGCACCTTTTCCATCAGAATCCTGACTGCAGCGGTCCATGCTCCAAAAGTCATCAACCATGCAAAAATAGATGAAATAACATAAGTATCATCTCTTAATATGAAATATACCAATGAATAACAGCAAATTATGATATATAATAGTGATGCAAAATTGACGTATCAGCGGCCAATGAGGTTTTCACCTGGCATGGATGATGATGTAGTCTCCAGATTGCCCCTTCTAATTTTCTTTTTTGTCTTCAGAGTTTTGTATTCGGAATTACCTTTTGTGTTTGGTTTTCACCATGTACATCGTGATGTAAACTATATTACATGTATCATGTCGATGCGATATTTGAGTAAGTAAAATCATCCTCTATCGAAAAAAGATATATTTTATGAGAGAAAATATATTTTCCTCCAAATGATGTAGATGTAGTTATCTAAAAGTGTAATAGGTGCCCCCTCCATGGGCTCACCACAGTGTTCTGACCCTCTAGGGCCCGTCGGATGGGATCACAAGGACATCTAGTCCATTGATTCTAGATCAAGGCATGAAACGGCCTGGCTCTACGCATGATATAAAAGTAACAAACCCTACCCGCCACCCACCCAGTTGTCTCTTGAGTCTTCCTCCTCCTAGTCCCCTCACGTCTGCCCTTCTCCACCCCATCCGGTGGCGGCTCTCTGCCTTCGTCCTCCCTGGAGCCACAACCCCCGATCGTGCAACTCCTCCTTCCCCTCGAGTCCGCGCCCGTTCGCCTCATGCCGCCGCCACTCCCTCGCTCCTAGGTCGAGCTCTCATTGGCTTTGCCGCGGGAGAAGTAGGTGGCCGCTGCTCGCCATCATGGGAGGAGCAGCAGGCGGCCGTTGCACGTGTGCATGTGCTACAACAGCAGCTGGTGCTCGATCTCTCCCTCCATCAGATGAGTTGATATTTTGCCCTCTCTCACACAACAGTGATGCTTCTCCTCTCTCTTTAATCTCTCACGAGTTGTTTTCCCTCTTTGTGTTCTTATGGGGATAACTAAATATTGCAGGTCAACCGTTTGACGATATGCTTATGAGGCATGATATAGTTTATTTTTGTTGTTTCATTGCAGGATATCATTGGGGAGCTAGTGCTGTCGGCGTGGGCCAAGAAACCAAAATACTTGGTGGCCCTATGGTCAAGGAACCACCTCTTCTATGTTGGATATTGCTCGGCGTTGGACGTCATGGAAAACAAGATCAGAGAGGTAGCAGCAAATCATTGTATCACATTAGGTTCCATAGGCATTTTCTACTTTGTTGCCATTATAGATATGTGCAAATGTAGTTGTAGCTTTATTCATTGCGACAATGAAATTTAGGTTTTGATTTAAATTTTGGGATGGATTTGTGATTTTCGCAAAGTGGTATGTGCCCCTATTCTGCATGTGTAGGTGGTTAGACATGGGAGGATTAATCTGTGTAATCGAGATAATTATCTTTTTCTAAAATTTGATACCCCTCAAAAAACATTTTTGACACCCCTCAAATGTAAAATGGTCCAGTAGTTAGTTTAGCTATTTGCAATTTGTGTGTTGAGAGATGCTTTTGATTTATATTGCCATGGATTCTCCAGATGCGGTGTAGTTGTTCGACATGAACAAACTCGACACTACCAAAGCTCAAGACAGGAGAACATAAAATCTGGTATATGTAGTCAATCCATGGCATATTAGTTTTGTACTTTTCCCTTTGTTATTCATGTATTTGAAGCCAATGATACTTCTAATACCTTGCGGAGAGCCTCTCTAAATGTTGTTATCTTTGTTGGGGTTTGGAACTCGCTTTTTTTGGGATTAGGTGTTTCAGCTGTATCTTTTACCTGTCTATTGTTTGGCTCATGTAAATATTTAGTTTGTATTATTACTGATCATCTCCAAGATGATGGTGTACTAACTTGATTAATATGTGGTTGTTGAACATGACATACATAAATGGGTGTTTCTGTTGTATCTCTTTACATGTTGTCCTTATTGGCTGATGTAAATATTTGGTTTGTATTATTCTTGATTGTCTCCAAAACTTCATGCTCCCTCTGATCAAATATAATATGTGTATTTAGGGATCCATGTTGCGATTGAGGAGCTTACGCTTGATATGTGTGTTCCAACAATTCTTGATGTTGATGTCCATCGGGGTTGGTGGAATCCAATGCTGGTCGAAGGAAGTCCGACGCTATCCATGGTGCTCCCTCTTGGTGATACCCAGTTATTTATTCAGAATGCTATAAGATTTTGCTGATGTGATTTTCAAAGTGCTAGAAACCTTTGCCTTTTTGAAATTCAGAATCAGATGTGGTTTTCTACTTCAGACTATGTGATCTGATATTTTTTCCCTTTTGTATGCTCAGATTATTATTTGCTTCAGACTTTAGATGGCCAATGCTTACTCCACACTGAGGTAAGAAATTTTGGCATGTTTCTTTCTATACATATCAAGCAAAATTCATGAGTATTTGCAGCTATATATACCACTGATGGTTTCTCTTCTCATGTGAGTGGAGTTGTTCTCGGGATAAATTTCAGTCTATGTTTCTCATCAGTTTATAATTGCATAGGTTGGGCATTTATTTCAGTCAAGTCCACTTTAGGTGAGGGCATGCAATCTATGCATTATGTCATACTAGATAGGGTTTTAAACTTATCTGATTATACAATACATGCAGTGACATTCTATCTCCGTTTGGCATATGCATATCTGAAAGAATAGGATGTATGGCATTGGTGAATTATCTCCATTTTTTAATTTACCTACTCGTGCATTCCCTCATGTTCTGATAAAGTAGCTCTTGCGGTGTTATCAGCTAATGATTGTTGCCCCACTTTTTGTCAAATAGGTAAATACTTAAATAACCATCAAGGGAAGCATGTGCGAGAAGCCTATGCATGATGATATTTAAAAGTCATGATGGTACATGGGAGGGTACCTGTACCACTTGTGGTATGAGCATGGACCCAACAGGTGTAAACCACAATGTTTCATACATAGTACACTCTTCTATAAGACCTCACATTCTTTTGAAAATGAATTTGGTATGCCTTGTAATTCATATTATAAAATACGGTTAGTAATCGGTAGCCATGAAAGATCAACACACGAGTTAATTCATTTGTCTCTATCTGCACTATTTTTTCATGTCCCACATATTTTGTACCAAATGGATTAGTGAAATCTTGAAATTAAACATGGTGATGTTGGCTCCGGGTCTGAAATATCGTATTACTAAGACTACTTTTATACTTTTGCGGCTAGATTTTGCCCAAACTTCCTTTCTTCAGAGTTTGCTACTACATTTTGAGAGAGAATGGCTTTGGGAGTGTATGAGTTTTTGTGTAAATTCATATTTGATTCTGAGTTACATATATTCTTAGTAGTAGTACCATTTTCATGTTTGTGTTCCTGTCCGGAGCTAATTTTGTTTCTATTGATGCAGGGGAGCTCGAGGCGACGATCATCAGACGAGCGGCAAGCCAGAACCACGGCTGAATACAAAGACAATTCTATCATGAGGATCCACGTTCCCAGTTTTTAAGCCTGGTTCTCAGTTATTCCTTATTTTAGCCAAAAATATTTGGTAGTTTCTTGATGGTTGTTTTATTTGTTGAACAAATGTATTCCTGGTTAACTCATTGGTTATATGAAGACTTATTTTCTAAATTCTTATGCTATGGATACTAGAGAATGGCACCTTCCAGTATGTTCTATTTGTGAACTACATATTTCATATTGTTTATTACATCTGTCACTTCTATTACTAGAGTATCTTATATAATGTTTGCCTTCAAAAGTACATAGTTATTTCTCCCTCTATACCAGACTATTCAGATTTTGGAATCTATTATGTTTACATTTACGATTGCTGGAATGTGCTCAACCATTCTCTGATCTATTATGTTCACATTTATGATTGCTCAGTCTGTTGCTCTTCATAGATGTCAAGCAGTTTTCTCTCATAACCTATCATGTTTGTGTCTCTTATAGCCTGCCTGAAATCAACGAGCTTCATACAAAGTAAGTGGTGCAAATGCAGCTGGGGAGTTTGTTTTCCTTCATAGTTCTATGACTTTTGTGATTAATTATCTGCTTGTCCATGTTATGTTTCCATAGCTTAAAGGATCGTATTCCTATTGTCTAGAATATCTCGCTTCCAAGTCAGTCTACTGTTCAAATAAGTGCCCAAGTTCCAAAGACAGTTTCTGAGTTGGTTGGGTTAAATATCTGGAACCATCAGATGTGTGCCCATGGTGATATGTTGTATTTACCATCAATGTTTGCATTCATGGGTATTTTTCATTATAATTTCCTTACAGAAAACCAGGTTCTTTTGTATTGTCCTGATCACAAAGCTTAGCCCTGCACAACGTTTGTGTGATTCATTCTTCCAAAGTTTTAGTTCCTTGCGAAAGATTAATCCTCTTCACGTTTATATCATTTCTTCTAGTTGGTTTGCACGGTTTTTATTTATCCTTTGTTCCACGACCGTGACAATTGAATGTGTGAGCTCATGACTGATTTATCTTGCATATTTATGGGGGGTGTATATTTTTTGATCTTATGTGAAATTTGACTTTTATATCATTTCTTCTTTGTTTTGTCTTTCAGTAGGCGGGAGGATGCAAGGCATGTAATAGGGGCGTTGACTCCCTTGTTGGAGCTGCTACAGCCGGCGCGATTGATGGCTCTATGTATGACGTCCAGAAAAATGCTTGATGGCGGTGTTGATGTAGAGCTCATTGGGAACCCCAAGAGGAAGGTATGATGAGCACAGCAGCAAGTTTCCCTCAGTTATGAAACCAAGGTTTAATCGAACCAGTAGAAGCAAGGAAACACCCCAAAGGTGTTACTAGCTGAGCTTTGGCAGGGCGCACTACCGGTACTAGTAGCAACGTGGAGACCTGCATAACACAACCACAGAACTTTGTCCCCAACTTGCGATGAGATTGTCAATCTCACCGTGTTTTGCGGAAAACAAAGGATTAAACGTATCGAATGGAAAGCAATTGACAAACATCGAGAAAGCAATACATGCATATACTAATCATCTTGACTCCTTTGAGACTTGATTGGGTATTACAACATTATACATAGACCGCCATACAACTGCATCTATGACTAATAATCCACCTTCAGGTTATCATCCGAACCCTCTCCAGTATTAAGTTGTAAGCAACGGATTATTACTTTACGAACTACGTGTAAAATAAACAATACGATTAATCTATGAACAAAGGATTGTTGTTTTCTCCTTAGTAGCAACAGCACATCTAGTACCTTAGAGATTTCTGTCACTTCCCCAGATTACCAGAGGCATGAACCCACTATCGAGCATAAATACTAACTCTTGGAGTTGCTAGCATCTACTTGGCCAAGATAGCTACTAACAACGGAAAGCATGCAAGATCACAAATAACAAAGACATGATAGAATCAATAATCAATCTGAAATAGCATCTCAATATCCATCGGATCCCCGCAAACACAACATGCAAAATTACAAATAGATGATCTTGATCATAAACGGAGCTCACAAGATCTAGACATGAAAGCACAAAGGAGGAGAACCAGCCATCTAGCTACTACATGTATCCGTAGTCCAAGGATGAACTACTCACGCATCACACCGGAGGCTTGCATGGTGGTGAAGAAGGCCTCCAGGGTGAATTCCCCTCTCCGGCAGGGTGTCGGGAAGAGCTTCAGATCCCTCCCGATCTAGGGATGGAGATGACAGCGGCTACAGACTCTTTCGTGGATTTTTGATCGGGTACTTAGGGTTTACGTCCCGAGGGCATCTTATAGGCGGAAGGGGAGACCGAGGGGGTGCCAGGGGCCACCACACCACCCCCTGGCGCGGTCCTAGCCTAGCCACGTGGCCAGGTGGTGTGGCCGACCTCTGGCCCTTCTCCGTCTCGTATTTTGGCACTTGATGACTTCCGGAAAAATAGGCACTTTGGCTTTTGTCCCGTCCAATTCCGAGAATATTCATTTTCTGACTTTCCTGGAACCAAAAACAGCAGAAAACAGGCAGCTGGCACTGTGTCTCTTGTTAATAGGTTAGTCCAAGAAATCATATGAAAAGTACTCCAAAGTTGGAACAAAATAAAAGAAAGTGGATAAAACCAAGCATGGAACATCAAAAATTATAGATACATTTGCAATGTATCAACATCCCCAAGCTTAACTCCTGCTCGTCCTCGAGTAGGTAAGTGATAAAAAGAAAGAATAATTTTTGAGGTGACATGCACCATCAAAGACTTGATCAAACTATTTGTAAAACATTCAAAGCTGGGATCATAGTAATTCAATCGTAACATGAAAGACAAAGTTCTAGCAATAAGCAAAGAAACTATGATGCAACATGAAAAGGCACAAACAAAAGATTCATGAATAACAATGTTTTGCAAGACGTTTGTTTGTTTCACATAAAGAAAACATAGCATAATAGTATTCAGCTTGTCCCTCATAGAGTAGCAAATATAAATGCATAAGACACCTTCAAAGTTCATAAGAGTGACTAGATACAATAGTTTAAAACAAGCAATATCAAAGTATGCATCAATCAACTAGTCTTGGGACAATGCATATAGAACTAAGAATGGCCACTATGCTCTCAAAGTAGGTGCATAAAGGTAGAAGGTAGAGACTCAATATAATGGTGGAAGAAAGGCCTTTGTAAAAGGAAGTAGGGATTCAAGTCTCATAAAGAGCTTCCAAAAATTATGGTATTTATAACTTTCAGCTCTCATTGCCCCTATCATAAGCATCTTTAAGGTGATTAAGGTTAAAGTGACACAACTAAGAGGATATGCTTGACAAGTTATAAACCGAAATCTCATGCCCCTTACTTACGAAGACCGATCCTCATGCTACTCAACTTTAGTCACAAGTAAGCTCTTGTCATTGTAAGTATATGTGTATCATTAAGAACCATCAACGGGGTACCCCTTACACATGATACGGGAGCTTTCCCATAATCAAAATGACAAGGCAAGCAGACAATGAGCATCTCAGCGATCTTTTTATTTGCTATTTGCATAGGTTTTTATTGAGCATGCTTCATAGAGTGCTCATTATGGTGATGCTGCAAGTTTCCACCATGATTAGGCATGGCTTAGTCTAGCGGCCCAGGCGTTTCTCTAACACACATACAAACTCCATGATCTTACAAGTTCCACTTTTATTTCACACCGTCGGGATCCGTAAGTAAAACAACATGATATCAACAGGGTACAAAGTACAAGTGAAATGTTGAAAGCGTTCCCCGTGAAACATGGTTCTGCTAATTTCAACGTATAAAGCGCAAGCATATACGCAACAAAGAAGGACCCAATGGTTCAAGTTTATTAGATGCAAAAAGTAAAGTGTGCCATCAAGTTCGTGAGAGCTTTAATCACTAGTTTTCTCATAACAAGTTTAATTTGGAAGGTAAACAAAAACATGAATATACTTGAAATAGCATAAGCTAGTATGTAGGTATGGTGGACTCTTTGGAATAACTTGGTTTAGGGAGTTGGATGCATGAGTGGAACTCATACTTGGTTGTGGAGGCTAGCAAAAGACTGGGAGTGACAAACTAAGAGAGCAATAATGGCCATAATCATGCAGAGTGACAAAACATCATTGATCAAAGCATAAAGTGATACTACAAGTTGAAAACTAAAGGATCATAAAGGCTATGGTGACTTGAGATAGTCATAACATGGTGTGAGCATGCGCCAAGTCAACCCAAATAAAGCATCAAAGGAGAATACCACTATACTGTGCTTTAATATGCTAAAACAACGCATGATTCATTCAAGGCACATTAAGCAATCCCAATTGTTTATAACAAGTCATGCTACAGCAAAGAATACTAAGCATAAAGCCAAAACAATATCAAGCATGGCATGACAAAGCATAGGCCACAGTCAAAAACAAGCTCTTTTTACCACATAAGCATGAACTTTCCTACTCTTTTCCAAACCAAACCAAACTATTTGCAAACCAATGTATGAAAGAGGGGGTCCAACCAATTTATTAAGAAAACTAAGCAAACCAGGCAAACGAAAAACCAAAACGAAAATGAAAAAGAAGACGCTCCAAGACCAACACAACTGTGCATGAAACAATAAAAATGAAGCGTTTGGAAGAAACCTAGGATTTTTATTGATGAAGAAGGGAGATGCCTTGGGCATCCCCAAGCTTTGATGCTTGTACTTCTTGGATATTTCTTGTGGTGACACGTGTGGCATCCCCAAGCTTGAGCTTTATTCCATCCTTCATCTCATTACTCGTTCCTTCCATATACCTAAAATTTTTCCTTCATACAAAACTTCACACAATCTTTATTAGCAACATTAGTGCACTCAAGATAAATAAGTGTTAAGTTTCAGTTCTAACATCAAATAAACTTCCATTAGAACACTAGCTACTGTAGCACTTCCCTCAAAAAGCTCAATTCCCCAAAAGAACTCAAGAAGGAACCAACAAGAAGCAATTGCAGAAAATGGCAGAAATCTGTCAAAACAGACCAGCAGGTAAAGACGAATTTTTCGAAGACCTTCTGTTGCTCAAATCAAAAAGTGTTGAACTAACGAAAGTTAGATAACAACCTGGGGCAGAAGCACAAAACTTCACACCTCAAAAAGACGTTCAAATATTTTACACGAATTTTTACGGTGAAGCACAGAAATCTGTTTCGGGACAGCAACTTTCCCAATCATTACTTCTCTCTCATTAGAGGTTACTCGTGGCACAAAAAGCAAATAAAAAGGATAAGGAGAGATTATTACTGAAGTAATAACTTCCAAGACTCATCTAAAACTTTTGGGTTATCTCCCAATAAGTACTTTTCTTTAACGCCTTTAAGTTAGGCATAAGAAGCAAAGAAAGAATCAAGTGTTCTCAAATGAAGAAGCATTAATACCAAATTTTGTTTTCATAGGAGAAGCAAAAGAAATCTTTTCTCTCTTTTTAGGGAAGTGTTCTATACCTTTCTTGAGTGGGAGTTGATATTTAATGGTGCCTTCTTTCATATCAATAATGGCACCAACAGTTATAAGAAAAGGTCTTCCCAAAGTAATAGTACAAGAAGCATTGTATTCAACATCCAAAACATAGAAATCAACGGGGACATAGGAATTGTTAACCATAATAAGAACATCATTAAGACTCCCCATGAGTTTCTTTTTAGCATTATCATCAAGTGGGACATTCAAATAACAATCTTCAAGAGGAGGCAAATCAAGCATATCATAAATCCTTCTAGGCATAATAGAAACACTACTATCAAGATCACATAAAGCTTTGAAATCAAAGTCATTCACTTTCATATTAATGATGGGTTCCCAACCATCTTCTTGTTTTATAGGAATATAAGCTTTATGTTTCATCTTTTCTTCTTTGATCTTTATGAGAGCATTAGTAATGTGTTTTGTAAAGGTCATGTTCATAGCACTAGCATTAGGACTTTTAGCAAGCTTTTGTAGGAACTTAATAACTTCAGAGATGTTGCAACCATCAATATCAAAGTCAAATTTATCATCTAAAGTAGTAGAACTATTACTAGCCTCAACACTAGTGGTGGTAATAGTAGAAACACTAATGTTTCTAGCAATTTCATCTTCTCTTTCCTTTACTTAGCATGTAATTCAGCTAATAATCTAACATTTTCATCAATTCTTACTTGTATGGCATTAGTAGCTGCAAAGGGATTCTCATTAGTTTCAGGTTTAGCAGCCATTTTATTAAAAGAAGATTGAGCTTCAACCAAAGATGCTATATTTCTTTCAGCATTAGAGAGTTTTTCCTCAATAGTTTTATTGAAAGCAGTTTCCTTACTAATAAAGCCTTTAAGCATAACTTCAAGTTCAGAGGGTGTACTCCTATTATTGTTGTAAGAATTTCCATAAGCATTACCATTGTTGGGAGGATATGGCTTATAATTGTTGTTACCAAAATTATTCCTATAAGCATTATTGCCAAAATTGTTATTTCTTATGAAGTTCACATCAACTTGCTCTTCTTGAGCAACCAAAGAGGCTAAAGGAACATTGTTTGGATCAATATGGGCTTTCCCATTAACAAGCATAGACATAATAATATCAATCTTATCACTCAAGGAGGAAGTTTCCTCAACAGAATTTACCTTCCTACCTTGTGGAGCTCTCTCAGTATGCCATTCAGAATAATTAACCATCATATTGTCCAGAAGTTTCGTTGCAGCACCCAAAGTGATGGTCATAAAGGTATCTCCAGCAGCAGAATCCAATAGGTTCCTTGAAGAATAGTTCAATCCTGCATAAAAAGTTTGGATGATCATCCAAGCAGTCAGTCCATGAGTGGGACAATTCTTTACCAAAGATTTCATTCTTTCCCAAGCTTGAGCAACATGCTCATTATCAAGTTGTTTAAACTTCATTATTTCACTTCCCATAGATATAATCTTAGCAGGTGGATAGTATTTTCCGATAAAAGCATCTTTGCACTTAGTCCAAGAATCAATACTATTTCTATTTAAGGAATTCAACCATTCTTTAGCTTTTCCTCTCAAAGAGAAAGGAAACAATTTCAGCTTAATAATATCACCATCTATATCCCTATGCTTTTGCATCTCACAAAGTTCAACAAAGTTATTTAGATGGGAAGCAGCATCCTCATTACCAATACCAGAAAATTGTTCTCTCATAACAAGATTGAGTAAAGCAGGTTTTATCTCAAAGAAAGTATTTTCAGGCACAGGTGGAGCAATAGGTGTGCTCATAAAATCATTGGTGTTGGTGCTAGTGAAGTCACACAACTTAGTGTTTTCAAGAGTAGTCATTTTTTGGGGGGTTTTCAAATAAGAAAGCAAACTAGTAAAACTAATTTTTTTTGTGTTTTTGATAACAAAACAAGCAAACAAAGCAAAAAAGAAACTAAGCAAAACAAAAACAACAAAGTAAAGAGATTGGTTATGAGGGACTCCCCTTGTGAAGATGTCCTTGACTCCCCGGCAACGGCGCTAGAAAAATTCTTGATGGCTCTGTGTATGGCGCCCAGAAAAATGCTTGATGGCGGTGTTGATGTAGAGCTCGTTGGGAACCCCAAGAGGAAGGTATGGTGAGCACAGCAGCAAGTTTCCCTCAGTTATGAAACCAAGGTTTAATCGAACCAGTAGGAGCAAGGAAACACCCCAAAGGTGTTACTAGCTGAGCTTTGGCAGGGCGCACTACCGGTGCTAGTAGCAACGTGGAGACCTACACAACACAACCACAAAACTTTGTCCCCAACTTGTGATGAGGTTGTCAATCTCACCGTGTTTTGCGGAAAACAAAGGATTAAACGTATCGAATGGAAAGAAGTAAAAGTTTGCAGAAAGTAAACATAAAGCAGTAAAAGATTGTAGATTGTATGTAAAGAAAAGGTACGGGATCCATAGTTCACTAGAGGTGGCTCTCCTTAAGATAAATAACATGCTGGGTGAACAAATTACAGCGGGGCAATTGACAAACATCGAGAAAGCAATACATACATATACTAATCATCTTGACTCCTTTGAGACTTGATTGGGCATTACAACATTATACATAGACCGCCATCCAACTGCATCTATGACTAGTAATCCACCTTTAGGTTATCATCCGAACCCCCTCCAATATTAAGTTGCAAGCAACAGATTATTACTTTACGAACTGCGTGTAAAGTAAACAATACGATTGTTCTATGAACAAAGGATTGTTGTTTTCTCCCTAGTAGCAATAGCATATCTAGTACCTTAGAGATTTCTGTCACTTCCCCAGATTACCAGAGGCATGAACCCACTATCGAGCATAAATACTAACTCTTGGAGTTGCTAGCATCTACTTGGCCAAGATAGCTACTAACAACGGAAAGCATGCAAGATCACAAATAACAAAGACATGATAGAATCAATAATCAATCTGAAATAGCATCTCAATATCCATCGGATCCTCGCAAACACAACATGCAGAATTACAAATAGATGATCTTGATCATGAACGGAGATCACAAGATCTAGACATGAAAGCAGAAAGGAGGAGAACCAGCCATCTATCTACTACATGGATCCGTGGTCCAAGGATGAACTACTCACGCATCACACCGGAGGCTTGCATGGTGGTGAAGAAGGCCTCTAGGGTGAATTCTCCTCTCCGGCAGGGTGCCGAGAAGAGCTTCCGATCCCTCCTGATCTAGGGATGGAGATGACGGAGGCTACAGACTCTTTCGTGGATTTTTGATCGGGTACTTAGGGTTTACGTCCCGAGGGCATCTTATAGGCGGAAGGGGAGACCGAGGGGGTTCCAGGGGCCACCACACCACCCCCTAGCGCGGGCCCAGCCTGGCCGCGCGGCCAGGTGGTGTGGCAGGCCTCTGGCCCTTCTCCGTCTCGTATTCTGGCACTTGATGAATTCCGGAAAAATAGGCATTTTGTCTTTTGTCCCGTCCAATTCCGAGAATATTCATTTTCTGACTTTCCTAGAACCAAAAATAGCAGAAAACAGGCAGCTGGCACTGTGGCTCTTGTTAATAGGTTAGTCCAAGAAATCATATGAAAAGTACTCCAAAGTTGGAACAAAACACAAGAAAGTGGATAAAACCAAGCATGGAATATCAAAAATTATAGATACATTTGCAATGTATCAGCGATCTAGGAGGCTTGGGCCAGCGAGAGCGTCGTACTATTTATGGCCTTAGGTGGCATCGACAACAGGTGTTGGGTGGATTAGGGTTCCTCCCTCCCTCTACCTCCACTTCTTATATCCATCACAAATGAGTAGCATGATGTTTAGGCCATCTAATTCTTTAATTAATGGATTAGGGATCATTGTTGTTCATGATAGATGCCCACCTTTAATTCTATGAATGGTTTTAGGCCCACAACATTGACTTGCGGATAGGATGCTTGAATATGAGTATGTTTTCAGATTACTCTTTCTAGCTTTCAGTGCATAACTTTGTATGAAGTGGTGGTGTGGATTGAATATTGTGTACTTGTCAAGATATATTTCCTTGTAATTGTGCTCCATGTTGGTTAACTTCCCAACTGGGTATTTAGATCAGACAGGCCTAACAAAAATAGTTTAGTAATATATTTTGCTTATGAATGTTAAATATTTAGTTCTCTTTCTATAATGCATGTTCCCGGCACTTGCTTCAATGTTGATATAGTTGAAAAATTACAAAGAGTACCATGTACTTTGCAAGCTACTCAAAATCATATCATGTGGAAAATTGATGTTCGCATGGTTATATTTTAGATCTTTGTTGTATGGTCCTATTTTGTGCTAGCCAAATTTGTTTAATGTTTTTTTGTTGGCGACCCATTGTGTTGATCTTGCGCTAGATCGCTATTATTTACTATTTAGTGACAAGTTGTGACGTGGGTATGCCTTACAGGTACCTAAGATTACCCTATACGGTTCAACCCAAGAAGGAGTACACGGTGCAAATGAAGCCCAACAAAGGTTCGGGTGGCCTGCTGGACGTTCGACTTCTTGGAGGACACGGCTAAGTATAGATAAAAACTTAAAGGAAAACCCTAACTTGTAACCGACTCGATCTTCTACCCCGAGACCTGGCCTCTCTATATAAAGGCAGGAGAGGACGGCAAGGAGGACCAACGCATACACCCCCGCATACACACCGCTAGATTGCATCCGCGCACCAATGTAATCTTCGTCTCCCTCGTAATCAAGAGCAGACAAGCATGACCTAGGTAAAATCTCGTGTCACCTATGTGCTTGTTTGCTAGCCGGTCGATGCCTCCAGCGCTCCCCACTTCCTTGAACCTAAGTCCCTCAACAATGGGCATTGATGAGTTAACCCCTCATCAAGTTGCCTTGATGTTAATTAATGTAGGCCTAAATTTTACTTTTCTTCATGTGTACAGGTTAGTGAGGGTTTATAGCTACAATTTATTTTGTGATACTCCTCTTTTGGGATTCGGGGGGTGAAGGCAAGGAGGTTTTCATTAATGATGCTTTTGACCTGGCAAAATCTTTGAACTGAAAAGTGAAAAGCATATCAGGAAGATTTGGGATATAATTTTGGGCAAGACTCGAGGGTGAAGGCAAGGTGATTTTTTAACGATGCTTTTGATGTGGCTAGAGCTCTAAACCAAAAATCATATAAGAAAGATTTTCAGAGATATCCAACATCGCACTGGATCCCTTCTGAAATTCCTACTACATCTTCCATGTCCTTATGCTATGGTATTTTCGGTGTTCTAATTAATTCCCTCTTGCTTGGTAGTACACAGACTACCACGAACATCTTATTACATGTTTTTTTGCTGATTGGGGGCAACCTCACAAGGAGTATATTTGATACTAAGCAAAAAGTGGATTTGATCGGGAGGCACATTAAGGGCATGCATTAATGAGTTGAGGCAATTCCATTATTTACCATGTCATGTGGAATGCTTATTTTGGCTGCCATGGAGAAATACTAGAATTTCCTCTTATATGTATGCACATATGGATTTGTAGAATATTTTTAGTGGTCTTTTGAACTTAACATGCGTACTAAGTTTCCTGGAGGTAAATCATTTTGATGTGAAGTTTAATATTTTCCTATATTAGATTTGGACAATGAAACAATGTTCGAACCTTCATGCACCTTTTGTAGTATGGATTGGTTCATGGAGGTCAATCAGAAACTGCTAAAATGGGAGCCACAGCTCATTATTGAATCCCAATAACTAATATATCTTGAGAATTCATGACCAAATCTAATTCATAGCAGGTCCAGAACAATGTATCTTCTGCATTTGCTTCAGGTTTTTATTTTGTGCAAATTCTCACTTGCCCTTTGTTTTGCACTCGAGTTAATGCTATTGAGTCCCTAATGCCGGTGTCTAGGATTTGAAACTGATTTCTGTGGGTTAGCTGCAGATGGAAATTGTAGCAGGGCCACTACTAAATTAATCAGACCAGTTTAGGAACTTGGTTCCACCGAATTAAACAGGCATGTTTATGTTCATGGAATCGGATAAGTTTAGAAATTCGGCCACCGAATTAAACATGCATGTTAGTATTCATGGATGGTACAAGTCTTATATTTCATCAAATGTATCTCTGAGCTTATACGCAAAATAGTATATCCTGGTACAGAGTTCTAAATTTGATTTTTTTAGTGAAAAACTCCGCTCGGCTGACCTCACTAATTTGGTCGCTTTACTAATTATGTTGGTAGATGTGATGCACATGATGAAGTGGTGTGTATTGTTTTTAGTGTGTTTAGTAAATTCTATCTATCAGGTTTCATAAATGTGTGTACCTTCCTGCTCATACCTAAAGCCTGAGACCTCCTTTTATAGTATTCACCAATTTCATGTCTGTAGAGGAAGCTAAAGGATAGATGATCTGAGAGTTGTAGGAGATGATATTGTTGAATTTAATTACTTCAAAACAAACACATGGCAACTCATGTCTGCGGAAAATATTTCTCATCACATAATGGATATTTAAGTATGTGATGGCATTTATTTTTTTGTTTCAGGAGATTTCATTGGTGGTTCTTGGCTCCCTTTCAATTGGCATAGAATGTATTTTTCTAATTACAAACAACTCTAGTCAATAATGTCCTTGATATTTATGTGAAGGACATGCCGATATCCACACAGAATTATATTTTGCTAAACTGCCTCCTATGGGTCCTTCCTCCATGAACACTATGGGTTGTTTTTGTGCTTAGATCGGATAGTTTGGTATCTGAATTTGCTTCTCTGTATTTTACTTTAGACTTCAAACTATAGAAATTGTTTCTTGGCTTTGAAATGTCTTCAGAACTTCAGCATGAATTTGTTTGCATCTACCATGTCAGTTTGTAGAGAAATCTTTCTTTTGTCATTTTTTCTTGCTTCTTGATGAGTAGAACGCCTACATTTTTCTATCTCATTTTGTGTGGTGCGTATAAGAGGCAATTCACCAGACTAGCTGATGCAAGGACTATAAAGAGCCATGGGCGAGCACTTTGTCCACATATTTTATTCTCCCAACACAAGAACTGCCATACATAATTATTCGCATGAACTGTTTGGCAGATTAACAATGTGCATGCTTGGTATGGACTAATATCAAGTGCATTCACCGGCTACAATTATATATCCAAGGTACAATTGTTTGGCAGATTAATAATGTACATGCTTGGTATGGACTAATACCAAGTGCATTCACTAGCTACAATTATATCTCCAAGGTAGATGGAAATCCCTGATCGGGCATGGGAGCAGGATCCTAATGGCATTGCTCTTGTGGATTTCATTAACCCAAATTTACCAAACAATATCAAAGTTTTCAGTATCTTCCCTGCACAAAGGTGTTTTACAGATCTCACCGGTGTCCTAAGATTTAATATATTATGCATAAATAACAAAAAAATCATGGCATGGTCTGCATATAATTATAGGAGTTTCGGTGTAAGGAGGTAATTCCTGTACCAAGAGTAGTTCTATCTTCTGCCTGCTTGAATTATTACTAGAGTTAAAACAGTTGTAGCTCTGAAGAAGTACAGGAGAACTTAAGTGGATCCAAGGTAAATGTATGATTAAATATGTTATTCGTATGATGCGGATCTGATTGTGCAAAAGAACATGGCTTCTGAATAAAAGCTTCGAATATTTGAAGCATCGTTGGATACCAAGCATTTGTTGTGGAAAAATGTTGACATAACTGTATATGGTGAGTAGGAATTATACCTGGAGTAGACGGTTATATCCCAGCGATCAGCAGATCTCCTCTTAGTCCACTTACTATGATCTTAAATTTTGAATTTTCACCTGGCAATTTGCTTATCTTTGTACAACCTATAAGAACAACAATTGACATGTGAAAACACCTCAGTGGTGCAGATTTAACGATGATACAGTTTCCAGGAAAAGAATAGTAGCAGATACACATGTTAGTACATGGGCCCTTTTGATATTAATTATCTTATTTCAGGAGTTCCAAATGTGAACAGATATTTGATCGTTATATCAATTATTTTCATACAGCTGCAAATAATTCATGGCGATTCATGTCACGGTTTAAGCTAATCCTCTTTCTTCACACTTGCAGGTTGCAGCGAAACGTGTCTACGTTTCCAAATAGGATGTCTGTAAACAAACTTTGGAGAGCTTGTCTCTTAAAATCCATGAAGCCAAGGCATGCATTGTTGGCAATAATTAAGCAGATGGCTGGCTATGTTTGCATCGATGTCCCAGCAAACGGACAGCATAAGTGTTGCATCCAAGATAATTCTTCGGAGATTATAAACTGGCAGAAGAGGAAGCTCTTGAGTTAGCAAAATTTGTTGCCCTTATCTATCTAATAAGATAGGCAGTGTCTTTGTGGATGACATTAATCTGAGTGAAATTACAAAGTTTGAAGCTAAGCTTGCGGAATGCACGCTATTGTGAACATTAATGTGTGCAAGAGCCAAAGGATTATAGCCCTTAAATCTATATATACATTAGGTCCATAATACTCGGGGTAATATAATATCATTTGAAATCGCCTATCAAATTTTGGCCTTGACCTCGGGCCGTCCATTTGGTAAAAAATAAAAATCATTGTATCGTTTTTTGTTGATCTATAATCGTTAAATTAGCTTAAATTCATCGGGATCGTGCGCCAAGACGCACCAATAAATCTAGTGAAGGTTAAAGCTTCTCCACCATGCATAATGGAGAGGATTCCGTCCTTGCATGGCATCTGGAGAAATCGCGTACTATCTCCGATGATATATGTGGGACGCGCAATGCGCGAGATAGGGAGATTATTGGAAGCCTTAGAACTCGATATCTGTGTTGGCTCAGGGCAGGAATGGCTTTTCTGGGACGCTTGATCGGTCAATCGATGAAGGAGGAGCACATGATGATTCCTACGATCATCCTGATCCCGTTAACTTGGCAAAGGCGTACTCAGCAAGGAGACCTGCGGTGAGATATAGCGAAAGGAAAAGGAGATCTGCAGTGACCTGCACGCAGTGCCGTATGCCCATAATTATTGCCTTGCCTTGATGGTCGTGACAGGCTCGGGATAAACAGTGGACTTCTCAGAGCTATATATATATTTAGTCCCATATCTTCTACCGCAGGAGCATTTTAGTTCCACGTCTTGACAAATGAGTAATAGTAGTCCCACAACTTGCAACTCGGGACCATTTTAGTCCAATTTGATCAGATTTAAGCAATTTTGACCGCTTCGAGGTGCCTGGACCGTGCACTTTTGCACTTTAGTCCCACAACTCGTTCTCAGTGTGTAAACTAGTTTCACAACTTGTAAAATGCAAGTCCGACCTGTTAGAGCTAAAAAAAACTACATTTACAAACTGGTGAATCGAACTAATGATCATGCCAATAATTATTGCCTTGCCTTGACCGTCGCGATAGGCTTGGGATAAACGGTGGACTTCTCAGAGGTATATACATATTTAGTCTCATATCTTGCACCGCGGAACCATTTTAGTCCCATGTCTTGAAAAGTGAGTAATAGTAGTCCCACAACTTGCAACTTAGGAGCATTTTAGTACAATTTAATCGGATTTTAGCAATTTTGACCGATTCGAGCTGCCTAGAGCGCGCACTTTTGCACTTTAGTCTCACAACTTATTCTCAGTGTGTAAACTAGTTTCACAACTTGTAAAATGCAAGTACGGCCTGTTGGGGCTAAAAAAAAAACTACATTTACGAACTGGTGAATCGAACTAATGATCCAGAAGTACCAAACAATGGTGCCTACCATTGGATCACACAGTATACTATAAATTAGGACGGTACTTTATTATACTCCCTCTAATCCAAATTAATACTTAAATTTTGTTTAGATATAGATGTATCTAACACGAAAATATGTCTAGATACATCTGTATCTAGAAAAATCGAAGTCAACTAATTTAGATCGGAGGAAGTATTATAATGAAGCTAATGAACGTTCTTTCATTGATTACCACGGGCCGGGGGACGAGAAAAATTGGCTTTATTTACAAGGGGAATCAAGCACCAGATGTCACGACTGGAGGACAAGGGAACAAACCAGTGGAGTGGAGCTATGGTGAATATCTTGTCGATGTAAAGGGGCGTACCCAATTGACCCAGCGTTGAGGATGGGATGGTAGAACTTAGAGCCTAAGGCGAGGACAAAAAAGACTGGCCGGCCAGCGGGCAGGGCTCGGTGGCAGCGGCCTGCGCTTGGAAGGAGCTTGGCCGAGATGCTAGAGGTGAGGACGCGCGGACTTGTAAGACAAAGAAGAAAACAACCGAAGCTTGGGCACAAGCTCGACCTTGTCGGTAATAGCGGCATGCGGGTTGAACCGGCGTTCGACGCGTTGGCGGTGGCGGTGAGGAGGAGCACTCGGAGCAGGGCCACTGTGCCGCGCACGCCCAGCCTCGTCCCACACCTCTTGGGAATCCGTGTACTCCTGGACTCCTCGTCGTTGCGGGCGCAACACGGCGGGTAAGGTACATGCGAGACCAAGGGCGGGCACCCGTTGTCCGTAGAGACATGGAGCGCTGTGAGGCGGTCGTACATGGCGGCGTCGCGTTCATCGTGGTGGCATAGCACGGACACTGCTACCCCGCAGGAATTGAGCATCAACGGCGGCATGCCACCGGCGCCGCCATGGTGTTCGCCTGCGCTCTGCCGATGCCGAGTGCACCGCCGTGCGTCTCGCCCTCAAACTAGTAGAAGCAGCGGAGGTAGAAGTTCACGGGCTTCACTTAGTCATCAAAACCGAGGCGGCGCATGGAAGTTGGGGCGCTGCATTGCGCTTTGTCACATGATATTGACGTCCCAGTTTCTATCAAAAGTTGTTATGTGTATTACTAGTAGTCGCGCGTGTGTGAGTTACATAATGTTGCCAGTTCAAGTCCGCATCACCAAGATTTATTTTAGTAGCTCCTTCTACCACTGACAGGTGGGACCCACATGTAAGAGCGCCAAGGTCATTCAGGGGTCATTTCATGAAAGTCACACAGTCAAATGACATCTCTAGTGTATTTAAATCAGTCAAACTCACTGAAATTCTATCAGGCACTAGGGAAAACAAGACACTACGGAAAAACAAGATGTTGTCGTGCGCCAGGTCTTTGCGCACGGCAAAGAAACGTCTCCCGTGTGTCCTTCCGACAAATGCACACATAGATATGAAGCATGGCAACACTCTACAGGACACACGGCAAAATTAGACAAAGTCGTATGGAAAATAACAGCGCACGGCAAAGCAGCAGAAAACCACACGGCAAAGGAAAAGCGCACGGCAGACTAGCAAGGAGGGTCCACATCCTTGTCCAGCTAACGGGGCCGACCTGACGGCAGGCTCTTGCCGTGTATCACGGTAAATTTTTGAATTTCTACTTTCTTTTACGCGCGAATTTTTCGCGCCTTATAATTTTTTCTGCCCATGAATTTATCTCGCACGAATTTTTAAATGGATTTGCCGTGTGTTCATGACCGCAGACACACAGCAAAGGTCTTTGCCATGCGTTAAGGCTAGACACATGGCAAAGGTCTTTACCGTACATTAAGGCTAGACACACGGCAAAGGACCTTTTTTTGGTTTTTCCTACCATCCTTTGCCACCATTTTATTTCGATAGGAGACGGGCGCCGGAGCACCAGAATCTCACCAAAACTTGCATGTGGCCATACTTTACTTTGCCATGTATTTGGAAAAGCACACGGCAAAGCCCTTTGCCGTGCATTTTCCCGGAGCACACGGCAAAGAACCTTTGCCATGTCTTTCTTTACCGTGCACGTTTTGTCGTGTGCTGTCACACGTCAAAGCCTTTGCCATGTGGATTTCCTATGGTGCCACACGGCACAGATCCGTTTTCCCTAGTATGATTAGACTAAAATATTCCTAGGTTACAAGTTATGAGACTAATATTCCTCAGTTTGCAAGATGTGGGACTAAAACGCTCCTGCGGTGCAAATATGTGGAACTAAAACCGTATATACCTCGACTTCTCAAGGTTGGGACATCACTTTTGTCAAGTATTCCCTCCATCTAGGAATATCTGATTTAGATTTGTCTAGATTTGTACGTATCTAGATGCTTTAGTGTATAGGCATATTCGAATCTAGACAAACCAAAGGCAATTATTTCTGAATAAAGGGAGTACTTTTTCTCGATGGTTCTTTTGCTGAACGTCAATGCAGCGCATAAGTTGCTAGTAAATCGTTATCACCAAGGCAACTAGTATTTGGAACTCCGCGCGCCTAGAATCACTGGCTCCGCTTGAACTCCGGCTTTTATTTGAAAGGGTAAAACTTTGCTTTTGTTTTAAATCATTATGGCTGCATTTTATTACTCTATGGTAGCATCCATAGCTAAGGTGTTCAGAATACAGTCAGATGCCGAAGCAACCAAGTCCTCATTCAACTTATTACAGCAGCCTAATTTCGCTAAGCGATGAGCAGCAACGTTAACATCACGATGCCCGAACTTGACAGAGAAGTCCCCAAAACCTCTCAGCAGCCTTTTGATGTCCTCCCCCAGCGGTCCATGGATTGATCTGTCCACCTCCACTGTATTGATACGCCGAACCACACACAGACAGTCCATCTCCAGCTCAATCCGCTCGACACCTCCCTCCTGCGCTAGCACCAAGGCCTCCTTGCACGCGAGCAGTTCGCTTCGCTCAGGATCGGATACAGAGGGGAAAAACGACTCGCTCCTCTAATGAAGCTGCCATGGTGGTCGCGAAAGATCACGCTACCTCCTCCGGCACCCACCTCCTTGACGAAGGCGCCATCGCAGTTAACCTTGATCCACCCAGCCTTAGGAGCTTGCAGTGCGTAGCTCGTTTGGTTGAGTTCCTGTGAGGCTCTTCCTTCGACGCCAACCATTCTTGCCAGAGGAATACAATCCTTCTCGAAGTATGATCAGGGTCTTCGATCGAAGGGAGATCCCGAGCATCATTACGGGCTAACCAGAGGTGATAAAGCGTCATCAAGCACATGTCCAGCTCGTCTTCCTTCATTGATCCATACCAATCGAGCAGGCACGCTTGGAATCTACTGTGGGAAATAAGACCATTGGGAGGGGGTTTAAGCTTTAGTCCAGTGCGATCACGGTTCAATCGCCAGACTTCCCGTGAGAAAGCACACTCCCAGAACCGGTGAAGCAGCGTCTCAGGCCTGTTGCACACAATGCACTTGACTCCCTCCTTAATCCGTCTCCTCTGCAGCTCTTCACCCACAGCCAGCCCATTCTTTTCTAGCCGCCATGCATGCACTTTGCTTTTGCTGGGAACATTGGACGACCAGAGAGCCGGCCATCCCTGATGCTCCGCCATGTTGTAAGAGGAACCCGGGGCTCCTAGTTCAGCCCTCTTAATTTGCTGTTTCAGATGATAAGCGGAGCGAACACTGAAGATACCGTTTTTTGTGTAATTCCATGCCAAATAGTCAGCATCTCTACCCACGGCAATATTTGTGATGTCCTCCACGTCAGCATCATGAAACACTTCCTTCAACTTGCTTATGTTCCAGCCAGCCCCATCAGGTAATAGCAATTCATTAACTTTGGACACCTCCTGATCCTGCTTATGTCCATAGGGCCATTGCAATGAATCCCGGGGAATCCATCAGTCATTCCAAACATCAATCGAGCTACCATCACCTACTCGCCAGACCAGCCAATTATTGAGCAGATCCCTCTCGGGGAATTCTTTGGGCAGCTGGCGGACAAAAAATTCCCCTCTTTGAAGTATCTTACTTTTAAAACCCATGCACAGAGCGAGTTGGGATTGGTGAACAACCTCTAGGCTTGCTTGGCGAGAAGCGCCTGGTTGAAATCCTCAAAGAAGCATCATCATCATCATGCATATGTTTGTCTAAAACTATTTTATAAAAGTCTATATTTGTTTTCTTAATATCCCATGTCTTTATTTTAAATTAAAAATCCAGTCTTTTATGGATCTTTTATTTGTCTAAAACCTATTTACAAAAATATTCTAAAATAAAAATAAAGAAATAAAAGTATTTTTAGGGGAGGCAGCCGGCCAGGCCCAAAAGGCCCAACCAGCCACCTACTACCCAACCGAAACCAAACCCTAATCTCCAACCCTAATTCTACCTGACCCTAACCCTAGACCACATCCCACCCTGCCGCCGCCACACTCACCGACCCAGCAATCCGCGTGCAGCTACCCTACCTACCCCGTACCGCTCCCACACCACCCCGCTACGTCGCACTACACGCGCTCGTAGCGCCCACGCAGTCGCGGTACACGGTCCACCCCAACCCCACGACGGACACGCGACCCAGCGCCCCGGTCCCACTTTGTCGATCCTCTCGTCGCGACTCGCCCCTCGTATCCATCTCCCACCTACCGCGAATCCCTCCCCTCGATCCTCTCTGCCCCGCGCGGCACCGCCGCCGGCCTTCCTCCGCCCCACCTCAAGCCCCGCGGTGCCCCGCCGCTAGGGACGCCGCTCCGCCGCAACGACGCCCTCCACCAGGCCCGCCTCCCAGCGGATGTGTCGCCGGCTTGTGCCCGGCCATCTGGCCGCCGCGCTAGGCCGCCTGTGACCCCGTCTTGCCGCCCCGCGCCTCCAAGGCCGACCCGTCCTCGTCGGCCGTCGCCACCGCGTCGTCCTCGACCCAGGCCCTTCGGCGCGACCTCGCGTCGCTGCTTCCCGCGCCGGCCTTCCTGCAGCGCAGCAGGGCGTGGTGCCACCGGCCACGTCACCTCCTCGACCTCGCCCCCTCTGTGAGGCCTCGCCGACCGCCGCTCCTCGACCGCCTTCCACCTCGTGCCTCTATAAGTCATCTCCAGTCGCCACTGCCCCCTCTTCCATGGCCGTGTCCCCCTGCAATGACTCTGGTCCGACCGACAAGCCCCAAGTCCGGCGCCCCTCCCTCCGCTCCGGCCACCACCAGGGGCGCCACCGTCGTTGTTGTTGTCCGCCTCGACCCCGAGAGCCCGCAAGCCCCGCGCGTGCCTCGCTGTGCGTCGCCTCCACCCCGTCTATCGACCTCGCACGCCCCATGCGCCGCGCCTGCCGTTCGTGGCTGTATATACACGAAGCCACGCCCCCGTATCCTTCTTCAAGTGGTGTTGTCCCTGTCGTTTCGTCTCTGCTAGATGCCCTCACCCCCGAGCTCGTGTGGGATGCGCCCGGCTCTGTGTCTGTTTGTTTGTGATATGGTGTAAAATTTGTTGATGTGGTACTATTGTTGCTGCTGGACAAAGAAGACCATGTCACCATCGAGTTCTACTTCTGAGCGTGTCGCCATCCAAGACCGTCCCAGCGATCTCCTATGCAGTGGTACCCATCAAGGTCTCCGGACGAACAAGATCGACAAAGAACAAGTTGTACAAGGACTACCGACAAGATCTCCGATCCCGACGCCTCGAAAAGTTCGCCTTTAGGAGCTGCATGAACCCGAGGATTCTGACAAGATCTTCCCTGCCGACAAGGCCGGCTCAATGCTAATGGTTTCGAGGGATGAACATGGCGCCACTCAAAAACCTTCTCGGACCCAACACCAAAGACTGATCCTGGCGCCTGAACCCCGTCAAACCCCAAGGCCTTCGGAACCCCAAGATCTTCAACCCTAGATGTGTGACCCCTACCTATCCCTATTTTATAAATGCTATATATCTTGTTGCATATTAAATGGTTCATGCTCGCATACATATTCATTTGTTTGGGGGTATATTGTCGATTCACCTCATAATTAAATATGGAGCACATATGCGGGCTATTCTAGTCTTATATTGCCTCCATTTAAATTTGTGTAGCGAACCGATGCCATGTTTTGCCTTGTTAAGTCAACATTTAAATTGCGGGGTAGCTAAACAACATGAACCTCCTAATTAATTGCCGGGACCCTGGTTCCGCTTAATATTACCTAGTTGCATCGCATCTTTGCCATGCCATACATCATACATGCATCATGCCCGATCTTCTGCAGTAGTATTAAATAGTGTATCCAGTGTTTCTTCTAGTGTTTTGCTTCTTCACGGATTAGGCCGTTGAGTTGATGTGAGTATCGACAAGCCCTTCGGATAATGTATCTTCGGCAGTGTTTCCCAGGCGAGCAATCTCCCTCTTTCTACCTATTTTGCATTTATAGTCTTTACTTCCTTCCTATTAATCTACTGCTATCTGTGTTGCGATGCTTTAGTTTCCGTATCATTTATATTCCTTGCAGCCTCTATATTACCTTGGACACATCCTATTGCCTGTTGTTTGATAGATAGTCAACCTTGCGAGTCGTAGTTGCTTGCTCAGGTGCTGCTTTGCGTTGTTGTCGTTCCACCGTTGGTAGAAGGTTGACACATGCTTAATGGCAGAGATGCTTAATGGTGGAGATGTTCATGACTTTAATTTCAACTGATAATTAAAATGCTAGGAATAGATATAACTAATGCAGAGGCATCGGTGGGCAATAGCTAATATTTGGTTCTTCAACGCTCACTTGTGTCCTGTAGGCCCCGAGTACTTGATACCTGTTCCTTGACTATTCGCATTATCCACATACGGGAGAGTCTATGAATCCCCCTTAGCCAGAGCTTGATTCATTTCTTATTTCTTGGGGCCACAAAGTAGTTTGGGGCTTTATTACTATCCTGTACTTATGCCATGCTTTACTGCTTTATTTACGATTGTGCGTGGAGCACCTGTACTGTTTAGGAATTGCGGAGTGTTTTCGCGGTATCGACAAGCCCAGTCACACTTTTGGGTTCCCAGTCGTTTACAGCCATTGGCGCAAACCTTGGGTCCGTCTCGTAACCGGCCAACTTCGTTGCGGGTAGCTTAATGGGGTGGCCCCCTGAAATATTTTATGAATCATGTGATTTCTTTGTCGTGAAAGCCTCGTTGGGTTTTGATTTGGTTTTTCCGAGGTCGATCGTGTGTGTGTTGCTATTTGTGCACCCCTGCAAGGTAAATCTTTCTGAAAGCCGTGTCCGCGGTTATGGACGACTTGGAGCACAGTATCTCGATCATAGCTAACCATAACTAAAGTAGTGCTATAAATTTGACTTAATATGTGACTAGTAATCAGCTTCACTATAATGGAATAGATAATAAAAGTGCCAATAACTGGTAGAACTAGGGTGTATCGTGTCATGTTATACCTGCCTAGTAAGTATCACAACTCTAATGGAATGAAATAAAAGTGCCAACAACTGCTGGGTTTGGGATGTCTCATGCTAATTGTCTCTGACTAGTAAGTACTGCAACTACAACTGAATGGTTAACTAAAACTGCCCACTACTTATGCTATCAGGATGACTCATGCTATCTATATCTGATTAGTAAGAGCTTCAACTATAATGGAATGAATAAAACTGCCAAATGTGTGAGTTCCTCGGTTTGACTTCCTCGTTTGGTCTCGAGGGGGAAATGCCAGGATGGGTATGAGTGGTGTTACTATCAGGTTGGATCCGGATAGGTCTTTCTTATCTCTCTCTAATAGCTGACAGTTTATCGATTCTCTATAGGTTGTTTAGTGCATGCTGCGTTGCCGCTTCAGTCTACCATACCTATGTAGGCGAGAGCCGCCGAGTTCTAGCCTTGCTGTGTACTGGCCTCAGTACTGACTGCTCTCTTTTTCCTTTGCCCTTTGTCGGCACCTCTTTTGTTTTAGCAGGTATAAGTTCGACGTCGTTAGCAGGGTTACCCTTCCAGCTTGGCCTGGGCAGGGTTATGGACGCTATTGGTTATTCTTCAGGGCTCTTAGCTCAATTTGCTTCTTATCCGTACTCGGATGTTGTATCGATTTCAAGGTGATTTGGATCTTTGTATAGTATATCTGTATTCTTGACCCAGTGAGTCGTTGCTGTATATATATATATATATATGTTCTATGGGTTCTATCGTGGACTATTGTGTAAAGATATTACTTCATTTTCCACCCGCACGCAAGTGCCTGGTGGGCGTCCTTAGATCGTTTCTATGCGGGTTTGGCGGGAAGCGCTAAAACTTGCATAGGGCCGATTCGAGGGTGTTACACACAGCCTCTGCCAAAAGCTAGAAATCCCCATAGCGCTTATGTCGCTCTTCTCCCTAGCCTCCGACACCATACCATCGTACTCATCGTGCTTCAGCCACATCTCCTCCAACATGAAGCCCCTAGTGCTGGCTGGAGAATGAGTCGGGCTCTCGG
Source organism: Avena sativa (assembly GCA_916181665.1). NCBI lineage: Eukaryota > Viridiplantae > Streptophyta > Magnoliopsida > Poales > Poaceae > Avena > Avena sativa. The sequence goes on from OV702290.1 coordinate 204,803,819, forward strand.
ACTGAATCCTGGTCAGGAGTCCCAGATGATATGTCTCCTCTGTCATAATGTGTTCAACATGCGATAAAGGAAACATTTGGAGGAACGACGTCATCGCCGTCCCCCTGTCCAACCTACACTGGATATTATCCTCGCGCTCTCTCCGGTTACTCCACGTGTAGTCATATCCCAAATATCCGAGATCAAAAAGACGGAGGGGGTGCTGGCATAATATTACTAAAATCCAATCAAATTGGACTAAAATGCTCCCGAGTTGCAAGTTGTGGGACTACTATTCCTCGTCCTCTCTCTGGTTACTCCACATGTAGTCCATTTTGATCGAATTTCAGCAAAACTTTGTTGTCAATGATAACCGTGAGGCATGCAGTAGCTAGACGGAGGGGGTGTTGGACCACATGCACGATGAAGTGAGACCAGTGTGGTGGGTGGGATGGATAGCCGGGTGCGCATACATATAGTGCCACGGTGGGCCACTCCATTATCGTGGCCGGTTGCAGTGCTGAGCCGATAAAGCTGGACAGTTCTTTCTCCTCCTCCTTGCTCATACTAGATTTAGGGGTGCGTCTTGGTACACGACCCCGTGGCTCTCGCACTAACTCACATTATGTATAATGGTGATAAAAATTAGGTGGGAGATAATAATGCGTCTTTTAGAGAACAGAGACAATATGACTTAAATCCAAGACCATAAATATTGTGCCTCGAGGGCTTTCTCATGGGCATTGTGCCCTGGGACACATCATTCTACGTCAAAAGTGAACTAGCCCCGCCATAACATTATACAAAACTTTAGATGGTACCCTTATCTATTATTATAAATGTAACCATTGAAACACTAGTGCACTCTATGCAACTTTTGATGTTTTTGTTCACCTCGCTTCCTACTTGACTTTAATCAGTATTATGAGAGTTTCCAACATATTCCCTTATAACATACCCTTTATGTTTTAAGATATGTCATCCTTTATGGATTTGGAAAATATGTCTACAGTTCTTTATTAGACACTATGGAGAAACTTAGCTCAATGTTCTGTGATTCAAACTTAATCTCTTTTAAACGTTCCTTATTGGATCATATATTATGTTAAGTTATCATCATGGTTTTCTAAGATAGAACCTATGTCTCAACATAGTGGATGATGATCATCCTTTTCTTTCTTTCAACCATTGATGTTTAAACTTGATAATATTCCTAACTTGAGTTATTAAGGACTAGTTCCTTAATTAACTTCTATTCCAAAAACCTTGTAAGATTCCCTTAAGGAATACTACATAATATCATAATACACTTATTATCAACTTCTACACCTTATAAATCATTATTTATTGGTACTTGCGCTTTTATTATTAACATACTTAAGAATCACTCCTTTAAGCTTCCACTCAAAATATGTTCCCAACATATTTGGGTATGAGTCACTACTCTTACTCAAACTATGCTCCTACATATTTGAATTTGAGACTTATATTGCTCCCACTCAAAAATATGTCATTCACATATTGTTTTAGGAAGACTTTTATATCTCCCACTCAATTTCATGCAAATTGCATATCTACTCACTATTTTGAACAACTTCAAAATACTTTGATCAAATATCAAACTTGGAGATTTACTTATGAGATAATAGTACTTCTACTAGTTTTAAATCCATTAGACATTTAGCACACATGAATCAAATTCATTTGAATTCGTCCAATACTTGACAAATTGTGCTTTTGTCATTCACCCCCTTTTCCACTATGGCTTTGCAGTCATTTGGGAAAATTCAAGTAACCCTTTTTACTTGTGAGATTCAGCAATGAATTGCTTTCTAATTCAAGTGAATTTTGCTTTTAGGATTTCTCATAATTCTAGTTTACCCTTATTTCCTTAGTAGTTCGTAGGTATGTCATATTCCAAGAATCATGACAAATGATTCACAAATGTCTCCATACAAGATATGGATTACATTTTGAATCCTACTTCATGTAGTGAAAACACAAGTGGGGAAAACACAATGATCAATATCATTGATTCTTTCCTTTGTGAAGAGAATCATTCAGGAACGTTGTCCGTTGTGCTTATCAACACTCTGATGCAGGGATTTGAATCCTCATCATGTTTTTCACTATCTTCCATTTGCTTCATAATCGAGAAATATCACTAAAGGTGAGCTTTCTCAAGAATGTACTAAAAACCAGGCAATACAAGTTTTGCTTCTCTTTTGGTTTCGGCTATGGATTTCGTATTCAAAGTTTCCAATGAATACTCTACAAGGACTTATTCACTATTGTTTTGGTTATATTGAATAACCCCAAAAATTTTACAAGGATCCATACTAGATATGGAGCCGCTTTCACGCATTCAAATGGTTCACTATATATTCTAATTGAGTGCTAACTATTTCTAACTAATGGTCTCAACATCTACACTACAACGATTTATTTGGTGCCGTCTATTTACCCATTTTGATATCTAATATCACATTGTGATGCTTTGCATTTTGACATTTCAAACGCATTGCATTCCACAATTTCTTTTATGCCAATCTTATAAAGTTGAATTTCATTACTATTGATCAAATCATAGTAATTACATTCTCTTTTATATTTATACCCTTTGTTGATGAAATACTTTGATCAAATCAAATAGTTTCATACTTATGTTTCCTTTGGTAAACTTATTTACACATTTAAATAATCATATAATGATAATTACCATTTTTGTTAAAACACAATACATCGAATATGTATTTACTTTTAACAATTCATTAAACACTTTGTATTCAAGTAATACTCGGTGTTCAAGTTATATTATCGATCTTAGGCATGATTTATATGTGATAATAAATCGAATGACTTTCACATATTATCAACATAACTTTGAATTTAAACAATGGTTTTCATTCTGTAATGAAATATCATTTAAGTTGGGTATTTTAAGGCATTTCAATATTTTACAAATGTTCATGCATTATCAATTAGTTTCAAACAACAAGGATAACTCATATATAATCAAACAAGATATGAACACAAATAGAAATCATTCATAAAAGTAGAACAACTATTTGTTACAAACTCATATGAATAACCGTCTCACAAAGTGTGAGACACACTAAAAAAGTTCATAATATTTTGATTACAATAATCATCCTAAAACATAAACTAAATGATAAATGTTGAGGGAGAGCATCGTTGGCCATCATCATCATGCTCGCCATCAGCACGCAACATCACCTCCTCTCCAGCAAGCACCTCTCATGCAGAAGAACCTGTTTTCAGCAAAACAGAACAAGTATTAAATATACTTAACACTGCAAATGTGTTTGCAAGATTATAACATTTATAAAATTGTATATCAAATATATACCTTTGTCATTGATGACCTTAGTGACATTTGGTTCAGCCAACACATTCCTGAGATGTATTACGAACCGGTGGAACTCCATTGATTCCGCGTCACCTCTCATAATGCAAGTCCTGACTTGTTCTTGGTAGCTTGGTGGCAGTGACTGCAGCACAACGCCATTTGCAAAAGAGCCCGTCATCTAGCTATCCAGGAAGTATGCATGCCTCATGTACACATCATGCATGCACTCCAAGTGGTCGTCAAGTGATGAGTTCTCCTCCATCTTAATGGAGAGGAAGTCTCCCATCAGCTCATGCTCACATATGCGTGCTTGTTCCACGAAATGTGTCCTAAGCTGTAGCATTACCGTACGAGGGTTGACATCACCCACGAAAGGCCACAGCTCGTCCACCATTCCGAAACGCATTGTAACTGAAATGAAGGAGGCCATCTCCCGACGGAGATAGTGATCTTCCCGCTGATCTAGGGTCTCTAGGTCAATGGGCTGATCCAAATCCATCTTGTCGAGTATGTAGTCGACCACATCATTATCGCTAAGGAGAACGTGGAGACGCGCAACCCATATAAATAAGTTTGATCCATCTAATCTGAGCTTCTCTCCTTCTAACCAATCAATCGTCAACAGGAAAGGTGGCATTGGGGAGAACTTTTCTACATTTACAATTGCAAAAAGGAATTTAGACTAAGTTTATAATTAAATGAGTTAATAATAACTCCACTCAGGAACACCTATCCCCATAAGGGTTCCTAGTGATAACACGACCCCTATCAGCCACATCTCCCCCGATCATCACGACCATCAATGTGGGTTCAAGGGTGGACGCTAAACGTCGGTCACATCATTCATGTGACTCGTGCTCGATCTTTCGACCATCCGTGTTCTGAGGCCACGCTTCTATGGCATGCTAGGCTCGCCAACTCAACCCTAGTGTATTTGTTGTGCAACATGGCTTACACCCACTGTATGCGAACGTAGATATGTCTGACACCCATGCATGTACCATGGATCGCCTCACATATAAGAACTTTCTTGGTGGTGCACACTAAGGGGGAACACAATCGTTAGTAATTTTAACAGGGATCATCTTATTAGGCTACTGTCGAATATCTAATACTAGCACACAGTAAGATATACAAACAATAACATTGAATGCAAATGCGATGTGATATGGTCCTTCACGTCGTGATCTCCATCCGTCGTCACCGGATTCCGGCGCCAGGGTTCTGGCGCCGTAGACACCAGGGTACCGGTGTCATTCCAGCGTGGTAGTCCATCACCTCCGTGACTATCTACTACTACGTAACATAAGGTAATCACTTTACCTTTGCCACAACCATATCATAAAGCAACGCCCCCCTGCAAAACAAAGTTAGACGCCTCTACTTTATCTTTGCATGTTTTACGTGGCTGAATGGGCTTTCGCACAAGAACTGTTCTTACCTACGAACTTTCAGCACAATGTTGATCAAGTAGTTGTCTCTACTACACCCCTTTCGTGGCCCTCCGTTGTAAATGGCATAACAACTAATGCGAGAGAGACAGACATCCCCTAAGCCACTTTATACGGTACAAGCCGTATGTCAAGCATGGACCAGACTCGCGAATGAACGCGTAAAGTCGGTTGGGGGCCGCTTCATCAAGCGTTACTGCGGTATACACAAGTACACGTGGGAGGGTAACAACTAAAAGATCAACGCCCACACGCTACATCTCGTGTGTTCTACCCGTACTAGCATTACTATGCATAGATCTAGATTTGATACCACTGTAGGGGTTCCGCGTATGAAAACAATAAAATTTTACCCTACGCCCCTGAACCCCTGATGCTGCCAGGACCTATCTATTAGTAATACAGTAACGGGAGGGGCTTTTCGCGAACTTACCCTTGAAGACCGAAAAGCGTTGTCAACACTCAGGAGAGCATGGTTGATGTAGACAAGCTGAAGCTGACCTCAAGGTCATGATGAAGTTCTTGCACTCTTGTGGCTCCAACGACTTGAGTGCCTCAAGTGCGACACCTCGCGGGGAGTCACACACGTCCGGTGCTTGACGATGACTCCCGCTTCACTGATCCAGCAGCAGTTGTGGAAGTAGAGCTCCTAGATCCGTATCCCACAGCGCGAGGGCGCTCCGCGGTGAAGATGTCTCTCGTTCGTGCAGTCTGAACTTAGGACCACAGTCAAGAGAGAGAGAGACAGAGAAAATATCAATTGGAGGACTTCCCAAAAGTGAGAAGACCTTTTTTGAATATTGTGTGTGTTTATCTGGCCAAATACCCCCACTATATATAGGGGGAGGGGAGGTACTACCTCCCTCAAAGTCCCGAGTGGGACTAAAGGAGAGGAGGGGGAGGGGCAGCCGCCAGCCAGCCCTAGTGGGCCCCGCGCGAGGGGGCTAGGCCCAGCCGGCCACCCCCTTATCCCTTCTCCCTCTCTCCTTTCCCTAATGGGCCCTCTCCCCTCCGGGAATTGGCCCATTAAGCCTTTTGACCTTTTAAATTGATTTTCTCTTTATTAAATAATTATGAATAAATGATTAAATCAATATTTAAAATTCATTCACATATTATTCAACCTCCGTGGCTATGGAATACTTCCACCTCCACTTCGGACATCCTCTGGACTTACCGAAACCCTTCCAGTTTTCTCTCTACTATTCTTTGGCGATTCTTCCGATCCTATAAATACTCTCTAAGCATCATCAAGCCCTTAAGCGTGATACCCCATGGTTCGGGAACACTCTAGACATGGTCGGGACACTCCCGCACCAATGATCGATAGAGGGACCTGGATGGCCATGTGACCCCTGTGCGTTCCACGAAGATCTTTCATCGTTTGAACCGGGACAGTTGTGTCTTATTCCCTTTGTCTCTTGATACTTGCATTGCCCGAGATCTGATCAATGACATCACCATATCGTGTTCAATCTCGTTACCGAACAATGCTACTTGACTCATTCCAACAAGTGATATCCCTGTGATCAAATCACATGTTGCGTAGCTATTGGATATAACTTCTCCGAGTGGGCCCTTTGAGTATCTTTCCGTCACATGGACGGACAAATCCCGCTCTTGACATATATTGCCTCTACGGTTTCCTCCGAGTACCTGAACACACCTTTATAACCACTGTATTACCAAGTGGCGCTTGATGTTATCTAAGCACTCTCGGGAGACAGTGATTGATATAGCCTCATGGTCTAAGGAATAGTCTACGAGGATCCATTTCTAATCATCGTAACTTGAACTTTGTGACATGATCGGGTCACGATGTTTAGGTTGGGTATTGGTTCATCATCTCATTCTCAGAATGAGTTGACTCCATTTCCAACTGGAATAAATGCCACATGATCATCTGTTAACCAATGAACCAGTGACTAGAGTTTCACTGGGAACCCCTGGTTGTTTATATATTACACATGTATTGATGTTTCCACTCAATATAGTTATAGCATGATATAAAACATAATCATAAACTATATGAAATATGATAATAGTCCTTATTACTATTTGTCTCTAGGGCATATTTCCAACAAGAACTGGTAGCGCACGTATTTCTATGGGCCAGATATTCCTCTGCCAGACCGTCTTGAGACCTACCCCAACTTCGCCGATGGAGCTGCCACCGAAGTGCCCGCATGGCGGACCCCAGCCTCTCTTCCCTCCGACAACAAAGCCTATCACGCTGAAAGGTGGACAGATGGCTCATAGACGGAGGTCTGACGGGCTTGGATCTTTCCATGTGTTGGTACGTTAGGCAGATCCAGCCTCTACAGCACCACGTTGAGCTGATGTGCAAGTATAGCCAAGACAGGAGGGATCCCATGCGAATTTCGCGAGATAACTTCTCTACTGACTCCATCAAGCTCCGGCTAAAGGACATTGTCAAGGTGAAGGACAAGAAGTGTGGCTTCAAGATCACCTTCGACATGTTCGATTGCAGCACATGCCCAGAGGTAGCTTCTGTTTCCTTTGTTGCTTGTTATATACTCTAAGGTTTTTCCGACTTGAAGTTATGCATCTAACATTGCCATGTATCCCAGCTGGTGACCTTGGCGGTAGATCAAATGGCCTCCCAGGTCTACGATCCAAAGTTGAAGGATATCCAGGTCGTGTCCGACAACGACGCCTCCAAGGATCAACCAGCTCCGGCAGCGCGAAAGCGGGAGAGCTCCACCTCTAACGCTGCTGTCGAGGCTAAGAAGAAGATGAAAACAGAGATTGGAGTCTCCAAACAATCCACTTCCTCCTTAGAGGCAGAGAAGAAGAAGAAGTCCACCGGCATTCCCCTCACCAAGGCTCCTGCCGTGGAGGCTTGTATTTTTCAGCTCGCACCTTTTTTCAACTCTTGTACTTATACCTTGTACGTTTCAGGAGGAAAGCCGGTGTTAGTTTGAAGCGATCCTCCAAAGATGTTAGAGGGTCAAAAAACATTTGTGACATGTTGACCAAGGGTCCGTCTACCAAGCCCTCTCCCGCCACCGCTCCCCCTACTCCTGCCGCCATTCCTTCTACTGGTCCCGTTGGGCCGTCATCTCCCGTCATCCCTGAGACCTCTGCTATGGAGATAGATATCAATCCAAACCTTGATGTCTCAGGCTCTGTCGAGGCAGACGTTGCTCCTAGCGGCCAGGCGACATAGGAGAGCACCTCTTCTAAAGTGGCTGAAGCTCCGGCTAAGGATGCCACCGAGAAGGGGAAGGAAGTGGAAGAGGTGGACGTGGAAGCTGTGATTCAGGCGGGAGCCTCCACGCCATCTATTGCCTTGAAGGTGCAGGAGGCAGCTAGGGCTTCATCCATGCCTCCGGCTTCGACCTCTCCATTGGCTACGACTCCTCCGACGTCGAGCCTAGATGATCTCATCAAGCAGGCCGACACAATCTATAAGAATGCTCGGACCTTTCATGATTCCTACGCTCATCTGGCCAACAATCTCAGGATCATTGCCATCATAAGTTTTTTGAACTTCACTTGCTTTACTTTGTGTAGAATATCCCATTGTAGCCCCCGAGCTCTTAGGCGGATAAGTCAATAGTTATTGGCCTGAGTGCTCTAGAGAACTAAGCATAAAACTTGTCCGTGTAGTCCCCGAGCGTTTATTTGAAACTAAAAAGTTCCGACTAGATGCTCTAGAGAAACTCGCTTACTTTAAAATCTTGTACTGTATCCCCCGAGCGTTTAGTTGAAACTGAATAGTTCCGACTAGATGCTCTAGAGAAACTAAGCATGCTTATATCATGTGTAGAATGAGAATAAACGGAGGATAGCCGCCAATGAGAGGTTTGCTGCTCTTCGGAAGGAGATGGACCTTGAACAGGGTAAAACCAAATTCTTGAAGGAATAGATCAAAAATAGCTAGAGTCTGTTTCCTACGACAGCTCCTTGCTTTCCCATTGCATCATTTTTTCCGTCTTCTAATAGCACTTTTTGATTTCCGTCTTACAGAAGCCATTGCTAAGGCCAAGAGCATCGTCGAGCAATCCAAGCATATCCAGGAGCTCGATGATGAAAACAAGATTCTGAAGAAGGACCTGGCCGAGGCCATCAAGGGCCATGAGGCAATGATGAAGGCTATGCAAGAGTCTGCGAATGTCAAGATGCAACGCCTGAAGGATGAGATTGCACAGCTCAAAGACCAGAACCAAGCTGCCAAAGAGCAAAACGCTAGGAGTCTTGAGATGTTCAAATCGGTCTAGAAGGAACACGATGTCTTGGCGGAGACATGCATGCAAGCGGAAACGAGCATCTTTGGTAACTTTTCTTCGTCTTGGTCTTTTCTGTAAGTTGGGCAACCATTCTACTTGTTTGCACTCCTGGTCCTTGTGTTTTGTGCAAACCGCAGCTCCCATTGGCTTAGCCAACTTGGGTAAGGGTGCTCCAAGTTCCAAGGAACACATGATTATTGCCGGCAACTTCGTCAGCACCGCCATCGCCCAAGCCAAGGAGATAGCTCAACCTCTGGGTATTAACATCAAGGAAGCAGACTTAGCAGCTAAGTTCGCGGAAATCCTGCGCAGAGCCCCTGAGAAAGTTAATGAATGGAAAGCCTCCTGTGTCCGGGCTGGTGAAAGGATGACCCTGTCCTTAGTCAAGGCGCATTATGACAATGCCGACATCGACCTGGTGACCTCCGGCTTTCCCAAGATAGACGAGGAAGGTCGAGAGATCGATAGCGATTCTATTTGGAATTCTCTCGACAGCTTCGACACCAGGGTTGCCAAGATGGTCAGGGCAGATGTGTTTGTGCCTGCCGAGATTCTAGATGATGACGTGACTTCGTCTGAGTCTAGCCCCTCTCCTTCCGAGTTTGACGAGCTCTCCCGGTCTGGCTCTCCTGATGATGCCACCACGAATCCCCTGTAGTAGAGCCATCAAAAACAATTTCTGTATTAAATGTATCTCTACAAAATGTATGCAGAAAAAACTTATGTTTGTCTAAGGCGGAAAACTTGTATTCAAGCTTCCTGCAACTTATCTGTTTTCAGCGTGTGTATATATTTTTTAAGTAAGTGCTGGCTTATCTATTATTATGGTTCGTATGCTTGACCTTTCGTGAGATGGAAGACTCTTAGCACAGAACTATGCTCTCAGGTGATGATGCTTAATAGCACCGTCTAGAACCTAAGAACAAAATCGTCGGCTTTGAGTGCCAAAAAGTCACTACTCCGGAATCCACATAAAAACTTCAGAAAACATGTAGCCAGAAAACTTAAGCTAACGCCCATAGGCGGAATTTTCACAAGGGCAAATGCAACCTTGCGCATAAAGGGTTTATATGATCCAAAAATGAACAACTAAAGGAGGTAAAAGACTCAGAGAATATGAGTGAACCAAATGATTTGTTTCATTGATCATATAAGAAACTTATTACATAATATAAATGTCCTAAGTGTAAAAGGGACGTAGCTATGCTATGTTCCATGGCCGATCTGTCTCCGGGTAATCATCATCGGAGTCACGTTGCTTGCGCTTGCGATTTTTTGGCCTATCTTTCAACTCGCGAATATCGACGAGGTAATAGGAACCATTGAGCAATGCTTTGCTTAGGATGAACGGTCCTTCCCAAGGCGGGGATAATTTGTGTGATTTTTCCTACTTGAGTCTAAGCACCAGATCCCCTTCTTTAAACGAGTGATGCTTTACACAGTGACTATGGTAGACGCGCAGCTTCTGCTGGTAGACGGCAGATCTCTGGCATGCCAGCACGTGTTGTTCTTCAAGTAGGTCCACGGATAGCCGTCTGGATTCTTCAGCATCATCTTCCTTGTAGGCGGAAACTCTTGGTGCATCGTGGAGGATGTCGAATGGGAGAACTTCTTCTGCTCCATAAACCATGAAGAAAGGAGTCAAGCCGGTAGATCTGTTAGGTGTTGTTCGTAAACTCCACAAAACAGATGGTAGTTCCTCCGCCCAGGCTCCTGCTGCTCTACGTAGCGGTGCCTCCAAGCGTGGCTTGATTCCGTGCATAATTAGTCCATTGGCCCTTTCAACTTGCCCATTTGACTATGGATGTGCCATAGATGCTAGGTCAAGGCAGATGCCTTTCTCATGACAGTATTCCTCAACTTCTCCGAGATATAAATTTCTGCCATTGTCGGTGATGATGCTATGTGGGAGACCAAATCTCACTACTAGATCCTGGACAAACTTAAGGGTTGTTGCCCCCATCAAGCTTACTAATGGGTTTAGCTTCAATCCATTTTGTGAATTTATCCACTGCTACTAGCAAGTGTGTGAATCCACAGGGTGGTGTCTGCAAAGGTCCCACCATGTCCAGCCCCCAGACTACGAACGGCCAAGTTATTGGTATTGTTCGTAATTCTTTAGCTGGAACATTTGGTTGTCTTGCATAAAACTGACACCCAAAGGCATGTTTGTAGCAACTTGTCGGCGTCCTCCTTGGAAGTTATCCAGTAGAATCCTTGTCAGAAGGCCTTGGCCACCAACGATCGAGGAGCGGCGTGATGCCCGCAATCTCCGAGATGTATTTCTCTAAGGATTTCAATACCTTGCTGCTGGGAGATGCACCGTAGGAAGACTCCTGTGGTACTTATTTTGTATAGCTGGTTGTCAATGATGACGTAACCTTTTGCTCTGCGTACTATTTGCTGGCTTTCGAATTCATCGGCGGGCAAAGTTCCGTCTTGTAGATAATCCATGAACGGCTTCGTCCAAGCCGGAGAGGTCACTGTTACTGCGTTAAAAAATGAGTCCACTCTATCCGGGTTGTCGGGGTCCGCTCCCTTCACGGATGGACTCCATAAATGCTCCAGGAAAACGCTTGGTAGAATTTGTCGGCGAGCTGATCCAAGCTTTGACAGCAGATCTGATGCCTCATTATCCTCCCTCTTGGCGTACTTGACTTCGTAGCCATCGAAGCACTTGGCTATTTCGTCTACTTCGTCTCGATATGCCGCCATCATAGGGTTCCGTGCGTTCCAGGTGCCAGCTACTTGCTGGGCAACCAAGTCGGAATCTCCACAGCAAACTATGTGCTTGATGTCAATATCCTTGGCTACGCAAAGTCCGTGAATGAGGGCCTCGTACTCTGCCATGTTATTTGTAGCATTGAAGTGGATCTGCAGGACGTATTGCAACTTTTCTCCTGTTGGTGATTGCAATAATACACCAGCCCCCGAGTCATTGAGTAACTTGGATTCGTCAAAGTGCATGACCCAATACTCTGGCTCTCGCACAGGAGTGTCTTCTGGTAGCTCTGTCCAATCTTCAATAAAATCTACCAATGCTTGTGATTTGCTAGCGTCGCGTCGCTTGTAGGTGATGTCGAAGGCGGCAAGTTCAATGCCCCACTTTGCCACTCTCCCTGTAGCGTCCATGTTGTTGATGATGTCGGATAGTGGAGCTTTGCTCACTACTGTGATGGGGTGCTCGTGGAAATAATGCCTTAGCTTACGCGAAGCAAGGAAAACTCCATAAGCTATCTTCTGGTAGTGCGGGTAACGCTGCTTGGATTCCGTCAAGACCTCGCTCACATAGTAAACGGGTCACTGAACTCCGTATTCGTGCGTTGGTTCCTTGCGCTCCACCATGATGACGATGCTGATTACTCGGTTGGTCGCCGCCAGGTATACCAACATAGGCTCCCTTGCCACAGGTGCTGCAAGTATAGGTGGGGAGGAGAGTATTCTCTTCAACTCCTGAAGTGCTGCGTTAGCCTCGTCCGTCCATGTGAATTTGTCCGACTTCTTGAGCAACTTGTAGAGCGGCATAGCCTTCTCACCAAGTCGACTGATGAACCGGCTTACTACTGCAACGCAGCCTGTGAGCCGTTGTATGTCCTTCAGGCATGTTGGGCGTTTGATGTCGAGGATGGCCTTGATTTCCCCGGGTTCACCTTGATTCCGCGATGCGAAATGATGAAGCCCAACAGTTTGTTGGATGGCACCCCGAAGACGCACTTCTTTGGGTTCAACATCATGTTGTATTTCCGGAGATTGTCAAAGGTTTCTCGCAAGTCAGCGATAAGATTATTTGATTTCTTTGACATTACCGCGATGTCGTCCATGTAAGCATGTATGTTGCGACCTATTTGGTTGTGTAGGCAATGTTGCATCGTCCGCTGGTACGTAGCACCAGCATTTTTCAACCCAAAGGGCATCGTAACGTAGCAATATGTGCCGTAGGGTGTGGTGAACAAAGTGGCCAATTGGTCCGACTTTCGCATCCGGATCTGGTGGTATCCTAAATAGGCATCGAGAAAACACAGAAGTTCTGAGCCATCCGTCGAGTCAATGACTTGGTCAATGCGAGGCAAAGCAAACAGATCCTTCAGACACGCTTTGTTCAAGCTGGTGTAATCAACGCACATTCTTAATTCATTGGTTCCCTTTTTGGGGAAAAGTACATGATTTGCCACCCATCGGGTGTGAATAACTTCTCGAATAAAGCCAGCCTTAAGTAACCTAGATATTTCTTTGCCTATAGCCCTTTGTCTTTCATCACCAAAGCATCGTAGAGGTTGTTTCACCGGTTTGGCATTAGGATCAATATTCAAGTTGTGCTCGGCAAGTTCCCTAGGTACACCTTTCATGTCGGCAAGTTGCCAGGAAAAGATGTCCCTATTCTCATTGAGGAACTCGACGAGCGCGCTTTCCTATTTGGGATCCAGGTCCGTGCCAATGGCGGTGGTCTTGGAGGAATCACCTTCAACAAGCTCCACCTGCTTGGTCTTGATGGCGGCCTTGAAGGCGGGTTCGGTAGCAGTGATCTGCTTCTTCGAAGCCGGCATCTCCGAGGCATCGACCTGGTTCTGGATCTCCTTGAACTCCTCACCATAGAGGACTGCTTCGGCGAAGGCGGCTTCACTGAGCTTGCACTCCCGTGCCTTGGTGAAGCTTCCGTCAATGGTGATGACACCATTTGGTCCAGGAATCTTGAGTTTGTTGTAGACAAATCATGGCCTTGCGAGGAAGGAGTGGAAGATGTCGCGTATGAAGATGACGTGCTACACACTTTTAAAAGGCACCACTTCAAAGGTCATGCGTTCTTGGCGGTAATTGTTTACATCGCCAAAAGCGACCAGAAGGGTGATGCAGCCCAGGGAATTTGCTTGTCATCCAGGGACAACCCCATGGAACACGGTGTTGCTCTTCCTTAGCTGGGTCTCCATCAAGTTCATCTTATGCAATGTATCCAGGTACATGATGTTGATGCTACTTCCATTGTCCACGAGGCACTCGGTGAACTCCATGTCGTCAATCAAAGGGTTGATGACCATAGCATACTGGTTCTCTGTTGGGAAAAGTTCTGGGTGATCCTTCCTATCCCAAGTAATTGGAACTTCTGACCACCTGACGTACTGGGGAACTGGAGGGAGGGTAGCCATCAGTATCCTCAGAGAGGTTTTCTGGGCCTGGACAGTTGGGGTACCAAGGAAGGTGTGGTAACATGGAGCCTCCTTTTTGAAGGGATTTTTCCCTTTATCCTCTCCCTTGTCGGAAGATTTTGGGTCCACGTCCTCGTCCATATCACTTGATTCCTTGGGTTCTTCCTCCTTCTTCTTCCCTTTTCCCTTTCCGCGGGGTCTGTTCTTCCGACTTTGCTTGTAGCTAGACTCAGGGTCCTCCTTGAGATCATTGACAAACTTGCACTAGATATTGGTGTGGGTGGATTTGCCATTAGCGTCGAGATGGATGAAAGACGGCATATCGCGGTACTCTTCGTACATTTGGGGAACACGGGGTGCTAAGGGTGTAGTGTTACTCCTCTGCTGGCCACTGCTAGTTCCCCAGCCACGTCCATGTTGTCCACCATTGCCTCTGCCAGTGAATGTTGTGGTGACCATGTCGGCTACTTGCTTCTCTTCGGGCGGATTCTTCTGCTTGTTATTATTGTTCTTCTTGTCCTGGGTAGGGATTGCTATTGCCGGCAACGATCCACGCACGTCGTCATCAGTAGCGGTGAACTCGCTAGCCATGGCGATCATTGCATTAAGGTTGAGGTCATTGTTGTCTTGCCTGCGCTTCAACGTATGCTGGAGCAAAGTACCCTTCTCCAGTCCATCAATGAAGGCGGCCATAGCGGTCTGTTCGTGCACCCCTACGCAGGAATTTTTCATATCCAGCCAGCGAGAGAGGTAAGCACAGGAGGTTTCATCATTTTCCTGCACACACCACTGTAGGTCTCCGACAGTGTAGGGACGTTTGTACGTACCCTCGAAGTTCTTGGTGAACACTTCATGCATGTCCAACCAATTGCATATTGATTTCTTCGGTAAGTCGTCGATCCATTGTCGGGTGGTGCCTGTCAGCATGAGTGGGAGGTACTTGACGGCGATGTTGGGGTTTCCCCCTGCGATGTGAATTGCTTCACTATAGTCCTGCAACCACGTTGCTGGCTTGGCGGTGCCGTTGTAGGGCTTGATGGTCTTGTCTATCCGGAGGCCCTTGGGATAGGTTGTGGCTCATATAACTAGTCCAAAACAACGTGGCCCAAGGTATGGGAGCTCCCGAGCTTCTTGGATCTTGTCCAGCCGTGATCGTGCGTCATATGGCTCTAGCTGCTTCCCTTTTCCGTCATGGGGAGGAGAGTTGTAGCGTGATTTGTGAGATCCGCCATGACCTCCGCCATGATGGCTCCTAGGTGGCGATGGCGGTGGGTTAGCTTTCTTACTATGCCCCTCCCGCGACACCTCACGCCTGTCGTGGTTGCTTGTCGGACGTGGAGGTTCCTTGTGGGACCTGATCCTGTGTCCATCATGGCCGTTGTGCTCTCTGGCATGCCGAGGTTGTTCGCCCTGATCGCGTATAACGATACCGGGTTGTGACCGCCTTGGAGGTAGCATGCTTGTGTGGTGGCGCGGCGCTGGTTCCTCGTGACGTCGAGATGGCGGTGGAGGTGGCGAGCGGTGGGGACGAGCCTTTTCTCCGTGGTCGGAGGATATGGGGATAGCGTCCATCCTGTTGCGTGCCTCCCTCCGTCTTTGCTCTGTAGAGCTGATACATTGCAAATGTATCTATAATTATTGATGCTCCATGCTTGGTTTTATCCACTTTCTTGTGTTTTGTCCACACTTTGGAGTACTTTTCATATGATTTCTTGGACTAACCTATTAACAAGAGCCACAGTGCCAGCTGCCTGTTTTCTGCTGTTTTTGGTTCCAGGAAAGTTAGAAAATGAATATTCTCAGAATTGGACGGGACAAAAGCCAAAGTGCCTATTTTTCCAGAAGACTCCAGCATCCAGAATACGAGATGGAGGACAGCCAGGGGCTGGCCACACACCCTCCCCCCCAGGGGCGGCCTGGGCCTGGCCACGCCAGGGCATGGTGTGGTGGCCCCAGGCACCCCCTCGGTCTCCCTCTTCGCCTATAAGAAGCCTTCTGACCTAAAAACTCCGGGGGGGTCGACGTTTTTCCACGAAAAGTTCCGCTGCACCACCGCCACCAAAGGGGAGATTCGGGGGACAGAAAGTCTCTGTTCCGGCACCCTGCCGGGACGGGGAAGTGCCCCCGGAGCCATCTCCATCGATCTACACCATCATCTCCATCGACCATCCATGTTTCCTCCATCTATGAGTGAGTAATCCCCCGATGTAGGCTATAGGGATGGTAGGGATTGGATGAGATCGTTCATGTAATGGCATCAGATTGTTAGGGCATGGTGCCTAGTATCTTTTATTAGTGCTTTATGAATTTGTTGCGACTTGTTGTGCTTAATGCTTGTCACTAGGGCCCGAGTGCCATGATTTTAGATCTGAACATGTTATTGATTCATTATGATAGTATTGTTTTGGGTCTTATCTACAAGTTGTATACACACGTCGTTGTCCGGAACCTATGGCCCCGAAGTGACAGAAATCGGGATAACCGGAAGGGAAAGGCTTTGATGTGAGGATCACATGTGTTCACGGAGTGTTAATGCTTTGCTCCGGTGCTCTATTAAAAGGAGCACCTTAATTGCCAGTAGTTCCCTAGAGGCCCCGCTGCAAACGGGCTGGCAGGACAAAAGATGTTGTGCAAGTTCTCATTGCGAGCACGTATGACTATATATGGAACACATGCCTAGGATTGTCTAGTACTTGGATGCTTTATCTTATTTATCTGCAATTGCCCTATGTTCTGATTGCTATGTGAATTGTCTTGTCCATGCAACGCCCGTCCATCCATCCCTATGCCTACCGCACTCGAATCAACTATTTACTGCTTTTGTTTCTACTGTCTTTGCTTTACTACTGCTGTTACTTTACTATTCCTACTACAAAACTGTTGCTACTGATAAACTGTTGTGAGCAAGATTGTTTCTAGGTGCAGCTGAATTGACAACTCAGTTGTTAAGGCTTATAAATATTCTTTGGCTCTCCTTGTGTCGAATCAATAAATTGGGTTTCACTTCCCTCGAAAATACTGCGATACACCCCCTATACTTGTGGGTCATCAAGACTATTTTCTGGCGCCGTTGCCGGGGAGCATAGCTTTATTTATCAAGTCCACTTGGATTCACTATTGTTCAAGCTAAGTTTATTTTCTCCTTGTTTGCTTTTTTCTTTATCAAAAATACAAAAAAATAGTTCCTACTCTAGTTCTTATTTTCGTTTGTCTGTTATTGTCTTGCTTTATCATGCTTGTTGTCAATGGTTGGTTTCTTTGAAACTGAAGCTTATTGGAAAGGTGGGTTCACGGAAGATCAAAAATATTATTATAAGGAACACTGCTTGTCACAAAAAGGGAAACACTTATGTGAACAAATTGATAGATTGTATACCATTGCTAGAAACATGTGCTCTACTTATAATGTTACTTATTGCTGTGATGAGTCTTGTTGCAAAAAGAGGTATAAACACCTCCCTTTTCAATGTGAGTATAGTGATAATGATACCATATCTTCCTATGCTAAAGGAATTTATGACTTTTATGATGCGGAACAAATTGAAGAATTTATTGCTTGGAAGGGTGCTTTTGAACTTGCTAGTTTGCTTGAAAATATTGATGATTCACCTTATAAGTATGAGGTTTATGGTATACTTAAATTCTGCTTTGATAATTACAAGGATGAAAATGGCTATATCCTTGAATATTTTAATAGATGCTTTCCACAAATGGAAGAGAGTAATGCCTTGCAGGATCCTATGGAAGAAGAAATTGATGAACCTGAAATCTCATTAGATGAAAAATAGGAGGAGAGTGATGAATAAAAGGAGGAAGAATGGATTAGCTACCCATTCCTACCTTCTAATGAGAGTAACTCTTTATCCCTTACATTATTTGATTGTCCTCCATGCTTACTAAAGGAGGATGAATGTTATGTTCCTGAAGATTCTTTTGAAGATGTTTATGATAAAGCTCTAGTGCTTGTAGATCATGAAAAGCATGCTTTATGTGATAGTTATATTGTTGAGTTTATTCATGAGGCTACTGAAAATTATTTTGAGAGAGGAAAATATGGTGGTAGAAGTTTTCATGGTATTGAAACACCTCTCTATGTGCTGAAAGTTTTGAAGTTACTCTTGTTTTATCTTCCTATGCTTGTCACTTTGTTCTTTGTGAATTTATTTGCATACACGATTCCTATGCATAGGAAGTGGGTTAGACTTAAATGTGTTTTGAATTTGCTTCTTGATGCTCTATTTTACTTCAACTCATATTTCTTATGAGAACATCCTCTCAAACTTTTATGCCTAAAGATGATATTATGTCTACTATTCTTGGGAGACCTTTTCTTAAATACTGCAGGAGCTGTTATTAATTGTAATCAAGGGAAGGTGACCTTCAATGTCAATGACAAGGAACATACTATCTATTTCCCCAAGAAGATTGATAGACTTATGGTTTTGAATTCAATTGAACATGTTGAGGGCATTCAAGTTGGAGAAATATATTGTCCCATACCAAGAGAAAATTTTGAAATTATTATGATTGGGACCATTGCTATCAAGGTTGAGGTAACATAACCATTAGTGGAATACAAATTTTTGTATCATATGAAATTGTTTTGGTAACAAGACCTGATGAACCTTGTTAACAAAAGGATTTCATTGAACAAAACAATGTTTTCACCATGATTATCTCCGCTTACTTCTATTCTATCCATTTTAGTTTTTCCTTATGCCTAACTTAAAGGCGTTAAAGAAAAGTACTTATTGGGAGATAACCCAAAAGTTTTAGATGAGTCTTGGAAGTTATTACTTCAGTAATAACCGCTCTTTATCCTTTTTATTTGCTTTTTGTGCCAAGATTAACCTCTAATGAGAGAGAAGTAATGATTGGGAAAGTTGCTGTCGCGAAACAGATTTTTGTGCTTCACCGTAAAAATTCGTGAGAGAGCTCTGTGTGTCGGATTAAGCTGTAATGTTTTGTCCTTCTGACCTAGGTTGTTATCTAACTTTTGTTAGTTCAACACTTTTTGATTTGAGCAACAGAAGGTCTTCAAAAAAATCGTCTTTACCTGCTGGTCTGTTTTGACAGATTTCTGCCATTTTCTACATTTGCTTCTTGTTGGTTCCTTTTTGAGTTCTTTTGGGGAATTGAGCTTTTTGAGGGAAGTGCTATAGTAGCTAGTGTTCTAATGGAAGTTTATTTGGTGTTAGAACTGAACCTTGAGACTTATTTATCTTGAGTGCACTAATGTTGCTAATAAAGATTGTGTGAAGTTTTGTATGAAGGTAAAATTTCAGGTGTATGGAAGGAATGAGTAATGAGATGAAGGATGGACTAAAACTCAAGCTTGGGGATGCCACGCGTGTCACCCCAAGAAATATCCAAGAAGTACAAGCGTCAAAGCTTGGGGATTCCCAAGGCATCCTCTTCTTCATCAATAAAAATCCCAGGTTTCTTCCAAACGCTTCATTTTTATTGTTTCATGCACAGTTGTGTTTTTCTTGGAGCGTCTTCTTTTGCGTTTTCGTTTGTTTTTGTTTGCTTAGTTTTCTGAATAAATTGGTTGGACCCCCTCTTTCATACTTTGGTGTTCAAATAGTTTGGTTTGGTTTGGAAAAGAGTAGGAAAGCTCATGCTAATGTGGTAAAAAGATACTATGAAAAGAGGAAAGAGAGAAAATAAAAAAAAGATACTATGAAAAGAGGAAAGAGAGAAAAAAGCACCATATTCCCATGGTAAATAAGAAGAATGTTGAGATGATCGTTGTCTGCTTGCCTTGTCATATTGATATGGGGATTCTTCCGTATCATCGGGCAAGGGGTACCCCATTGGCGGTTCTCAATGATACACATGTACTTACAATGACAAGAACTTACCAGTGACTAAACTTGAGTAGCATGAGGAGCGGCCCTCGTATTCAAGGGACATGAGATTTCTGACTTATACTTCTTCAAGCATGTACACCATAGTTTGTTCACTTTAACCTTAATCACTTCAAGATGCCTATGATAGGGGCAATGAGATCTCAAAGCTAATGAGTACCATACTTTCAGCATTTGGAAGCCTTTCAAACTTTTCAAAACCTGTTCATTTCCTTGTTGAGTCTTCACACATTCTATGAGCACTTTCTTGAGAGCATAGTGGCCATTCTTAGTTCTATGTGCATTGTCCCAAGACTTGTTGATTGATGCATACCTTGATATTGCTTGTTTTAAACTATTTGTATCTAGTCACTCTTGTAAACTTTGAAGGTGTCCTATGCATTTATATTTGCTACTCTATTGAGGGACAAGCTGAATACTTTTATGCTATGTTTTCTTTATGTGAAACAAACAAACGTCTTGCAAAGCATTGTTAATCATGAATCTTTTGTTTGTGCCTTTTCATGTTGCATCATAGTTTCTTTGCTTATTGCTATAACTTTGTCTTTCATGTTATGATTGAAGTACTATGATCCCAGCTTTGAATGTTTTACAAATATTTTGATCAAGTATTTGATGGTGCATGTCACCTCAAAAATTATTCTTTCTTTTTATCACTTACCTACTCGAGGACGAGCAGGAGTTAAGCTTGGGGATGTTGATACATTGCAAATGTATCTATAATTTTTGATGCTCCATGCTTGGTTTTATCCACTTCCTTGTGTTTTGTCCACACTTTGGAGTACTTTTCATATGATTTCTTAGACTAACCTATTAACAAGAGCCACAGTGCCAGCTGCTTGTTTTCTACTGTTTTTGGTTCCAGGAAAGTCAGAAAATGAATATTCTCGGAATTGGACGGGACAAAAGCCAAAGTGCCTATTTTTCCAGAAGACTCCAGGATCTAGAATACGAGACGGAGGACGGCCAGGGGCTGGCCACACACCCTCCCCCTCCCCCCCAGGCGCGGGCTGGGCCTGGCCACGCCAGGGCATGGTGTGGTGGCCCCAGGCACCCCCTCGGTCTCCCTCTTCGCCTATAAGAAGCCTTCTGACCTAAAAACTCTGGGGGGTTCGACGTTTTTCCACGAAAAGTTCCGCTGCGCCTCCGCCACCGAAGGGGAGATTCGGGGGACAGAAAGTCTCTATTCCGGCACCCTGCCGGGACGAGGAAGTGCCCCTGGAGCCATCTCCATCGATCTCCACCATCATCTCCATCGACCATCCATGTTTCCTCCATCTATGAGTGAGTAATTCCCCGCTGTAGGCTATGGGGATGGTAGGGATTGGATGAGATCGTTCATGTAATGGCATCAGATTGTTAGGGCATGGTGCCTAGTATCTTTTATTAGTGCTTTATGACTTTGTTGCGACTTGTTGTGCTTAATGCTTGTCACTAGGGCCCGAGTGCCATGATTTTAGATCTGAACATGTTATTGATTCATTATGATAGTATTGTTTTGGGTCTTATCTACAAGTTGTATACACACGTCGTTGTCCGGAACCTATGGCCCCGAAGTGACAGAAATCGGGATAACCGGAAGGGAAATGCTTTGATGTGAGGATCACATGTGTTCAGGAGTGTTAATGCTTTGCTCCGGTGCTCTATTAAAAGGAGCACCTTAATTGCCAATAGTTCCCTAGAGGCCCCGCTGCAAATAGGCTAGCAGGACAAAAGATGTTGTGCAAGTTCTCATTGCGAGCACGTATGACTATATATGGAACACATGCCTAGGATTGTCTAGTACTTGGATGCTTTATCTTATTTATCTGCAATTGCCCAATGTTCTGATTGTTATGTGAATTGTCTTGTCCATGCAACGCCTGTCCATCCATCCCTATGCCTACCGCACTTGAATCCACTGTTTACTGCTTTTGTTACTACTGTCTTTGCTTTACTACTGTTGTTACTTTACTATTCCTACTACAAAACTGTTGCTACTGATAAACTGTTGTGAGCAAGATTGTTTCCAGGTGCAGTTGAATTGACAACTCAGTTGTTAAGGCTTATAAATATTCTTTGGCTCCCCTTGTGTCGAATCAATAAATTGGGTTTCACTTCCCTCGAAAATACTGCGATACACCCCCTATACTTGTGGGTCATCAAGAGCCTATGCGCGATCCTTCGTCACAGGGAGATTTTGGCCTTCTGCGGCTATTCAGGGTTGACTGGCACAGCTCCAGGTTGGACTCAAGCCTCTGCGAGGCGGCCTTTTCTTGCTGCTTGCATGCCTTAGCGACGAGGTCGTACACCTAAGCAACTGCTTCTGGCGACTTGTCCTGCTCCAGGAGGGTCTTGGCGACGGTGATGTTGAGAGCGGGAGTTGGCATGACTTGCCTCCCTTCTGAATCTATGTAAAGGGTGGCCTTTGTCGGCTTAGACCCGTCAAATCCCAAGCCTCGCCGGACGCCGGGATCTTGGACGACGTGAGATGGTACCTTCTTTGCCTTATGCTTCAACAACAGTTGCTTATATTCGGCCTCCATAGCTCTTGCCGCCTTGATGGATTGCTGCGCCTTAGCCATGTCTTCGTCCAGCTTAGCGCCTTGCTCCGCGATGCACTTGGCCTCCGCCAAGATTTCCGCACGCTTCTCATCAAGATCCGTAACACTCCAGATATGGGCGACGATAATTGGCTCAACGAGGAGTGCGTTGTAGATTGCTTTGTCGGCAGGGGTGGCTAGTGGGTTGCTAGCTACTGACGTTGATGGTGGCACTAGCGGTTGATTTGATTGTCGGGTCGTATTGGGGGTTGTGGTAAGTTCCTGCGTCGGTGGCTGGAGGGTAACCGGAGAAGGCATGGCCTTGGCCGGAGCCGGAGGCTCGACGGCCTTTTTAACTGCTGCTGCTCTGGTGACCGCTGGCGTGGGCGGAGCTCTCTCCCGTTCCCGTTCCTGCCCATCTTCTTCCATCACGCTCCCAATGGCGACTAGCACCTGGTGGGAAGTGTTGGTCTTCTCGGTGCGCTCCTCCTTCTTGATCTCCTGCTTGATTTCCCTCATAACATCGTTGTATTCCTCCGAGTTGACGTCCAAGCCACCGACATCCATATTGATGTCTGCGTAGAGCGCATCAAGGAC
Organism: Avena sativa; assembly: GCA_916181665.1. Classification (NCBI taxonomy): domain Eukaryota; kingdom Viridiplantae; phylum Streptophyta; class Magnoliopsida; order Poales; family Poaceae; genus Avena; species Avena sativa. The sequence continues at coordinate 204,827,002 of OV702290.1, forward strand.
GGTGTCATAGTTGGCTTCGGTGTTGGCAATGGCGGATGTTGAGGGTGCTGGAGGCAAGCCGTTGTTGTTGTTACCTCCTACGACTTTGATAGTGATCGCCGCCTTGGCTTCTTCATTGGTGTTCGCGTATTCATTGACGATGGCAACCATCTCACCAAGGGTGAGAGGGCCTGCTGCCTGCCGCCTTCGGAGGGTATGTCGGAGGAGGGTTCCAGGTGTGAGCCCTTCCACGAAGTGGTACACGAGCTCGTCGGTGCGGTCGCCCTCTAGGGTTTCCCTCACCCTCATCCATCTGGCAAGGTATTCGCAGGGAGATTCTCCATCCCTTTGAACGCATCTGGCCAGATCGAAGATGGTGACGACACCGACAAAGTGTGACCTGCGCATCTCTAATGCTTGGGGAAGCCAAGCGGATTTGCGGGGTCCTTCCACCTTTATATCCTGCACAGGGGCGGTTTGGGTGGGTCTTGAAATTTCCTGATCCGAGCCACCATACTCCAAAGAGAGGTATGGCCTAGATCCTTCCGCGAACGTGTCCTGCTCATAGGCGATCCATGCGGGGCTTGACAATTTTCTGACTTCCTGGGAACTAGGACCCGAGTCAGTTTCGCCGATGAAGATGTGGATGTCTTCGAAGGGGATGACGGAGCAGCGGGTGGGGTTCGTCTTCGTCGGCACCCAGAACTCGTCTGGAGGGACGATCGGGACGTTGCCGGAGAAGAGAACACGACCGATGGCTACGGTGTCGCCGATTCCCGCGAAGAGATTGGACCTCGCCCGGTGTAGAGCTCGAAGCGCCTCTTGTCCCACGGTGGGCGCCAACTGTCGTGGTATTGCCGACGAGTACGCCATGGAGGGGTCCTCACAGTGCGTGCTTAGAGACGTAGGGTAAGGCGGAGAGTTGGCGGGTACGAGGTAACATAGCTTACTCAAGTTCAAGTCCCACAACGGTGGCAGAACTCTACTCCTGCTATGAATCACTATAATGGCAATACGCCGAGTTACAGAGATAGGTTCGCTGTGCGAGGTGTTGCGCGTTGTACGCTGTAATCAGAGAAGTTGTGTCCTAAAGGCTCCTGCGGGCCGGCTTATAAAGACGCCAAGACCTAGGGTTTACAGGGAAGGTTCCTTGTCGGACATTACTCGGGTCTGAGGTATTACATTCATGTTACATGGCGGCGAGGGACTTGAGTAGTAACCAGTGAACTAATTGCCTTCACTTGAATGAGAGTCTGTCATAAAGGAAATTTGCCCACCTTGTGCAACTGATTCGTTGATCCAAAGGTGAGTTCATCAAGATGTGTTGTACCTTTCTGAATTTTCAAAAGAACAGAGTTCATGTCATTATTCGGCTGAGAGGATCCAATGGTGTACCCTTCTTCCTCTATCTAGTCATTTGCATAGGCGACATCGAGTATGAGATAATCCCAGTCCCTATTAAGCTCTTTAATATTCCGGTCTTCTTTATAAGTTTCCTAGTCTTCCTATTGTTCTCAATCACCCGGCAGCTGTGACTATCCTCCATCAACTTTTTCCTGTCAAGCTCAATACAGTTTTGTAATCTTTAAGTATCTTCTATTCGGTTCACGTCTTATATTTGATAGCCTCGGTTTGGTATCGGTATTTGCAGCCTTCGAAATTGTCCATAGAATACTTGGACAGTGATACGCTACCATAAGCAATACTAAGACGATGAGTTGATGGGTAAAATGTGACGGTGGCCACCGGTTTGCCTCAGCAGAATCACGAGTCATGTACCTTGGCCTGGGCAGGTACACCTTCAGCATCACCTCAAGCATGACCATTGTTGGAACCTAGATCTTCATGCACATGGCTCGAAAATAACAATGGAGATAAAGATCAGGCGGTAGCATATAGTATTTATGAGAAACACAAACAATCCATTTGACATGGTGTTTAATCTAAGAAAACACTTGCTCAAGAATGATTTATTTTATATCATGAAGTTTAGAAATATCATGATTTTTGAATAGGATGATTAATTACAAGAGAACAATTATTTATATATGCTTGGTGATATGCATCAATTAATTTCTGTATAAATCAATTGTTAGATGAAACATCAACAGTCACCACATATAAACTCACTTAAATTGGTAGATCAAAAATCAACAAGCACCACAGATTGACTCACTTTATTAAATAACCAATCCACCTCCGTAGTATGTAAAAATAAATGGGAGGCAAACAAATCTGAAGCTTCACTGATTAGTGGACTAATAAACTATACTAGTGGATATGCGCGCTTCGCCGTGCCGCCTACAAAACGTTCTACACTACACTGTGCGGGTGCAGTAGTCTTTGTAGCGTAGATGCGAGGCTTAGCACGTTTGTTTTGTTTCTCTCTTTGTTCTAGTATATTACCAAAACAACATGTCATGGTACCGATACATTGAACCAGCTTCACGGCCGCAAAGAACACAAAAGAGGGAAACTACAATGTTGTGACACCTGAATATATGGCAACTCAATTAACTCCTAAGGTCATGAATAAAATGTTGAGACCAGCAAATATATTAAGTATATGTAACTTTTAAATCTTCGGTCCCAGAAAAGTTTAACAAAATGAGAGAAATGGATGCATAACTCTGTAGTAAAGTAGCATACACTAAATTATTGTTTTCTAAAATGTCAGCTGGGATCAATCTGGACAAAGGCAAGAACCAAAATGTGAGCTATGTATATATTGCAACTGCTAGTTTGAATAAACAAAGCTGCATAAACTGGACCAAATAAACCAAATGCCAAAAAAAGCACCAAGTACGAAGCTTCCCACCAAAATCCCCTTTAAAATCTCACAACCTTTCTTTATATTGAGTGTCAATAACCGGCTGAGTACACACCGGAAACTCAGAGTATGCAAAATGCAGCAACTAAACTTATTGGGAGATTCGTCGTGTAATTGAATGGCATATTAGATTCTCTCCATGCTGACTTCTTGAATACAAAGTTTTGTACAATTTTTGTCCAGAGAAATATTGTAATAACGTAGTATAATGGATGATAAACCCATCAACAAAGATCCACCTATGGATAGCTACAACCAGAAGAGATAGGAAGAAACATGTCAGCTGCTACCTAACAGAAAAGACAATACAGTAATTAAATAGTTGTATAATTGACTATTTTTTCTATTGTAAGTAGTTGTGCGATTCACAAGAATGAATAAGTACCAAGAACATATGTAAATATATTCTGAACAAAAGTATATCTAATGCATATGTAAACTTTACATCTATGCTGGTTTTCATTAAGGAAAATAAGAATGTCGGAGAGAGAAAAGGAAACATAAACAAATAATGGAGGATATAATAAATTGAGCAACCTCGAAAAAACAGCAACATAAGTATGTTTCAGAAATGTTAAAGACATATATATGAAATGGAGACTTGAGACTTGAGAGCCAATATTACTCACATGGAGAAATTTTTGGGATACACTTGAGTGGCCTTTAGAAAATGTTATATAAGACTGTAGGATGTGTAGAGTGAGGTTTGCCATCCTTTCAATATATCAAATGGTAAATGTTTTCACTAACATGAAAAAATCATATGCTTGAAAATAAATGGAGACCAGCAAAAGCCATACCTCAGAGCTCTTCCGAATGCATCATGGCACTTGCATTGACCCTTGGAGATAATCGATCTTTAATTTGGTTGAGTACAGACAAATAATCTGCATTTGATTTAAAAGGCTTGAAATAGATTGAATTTGAGTACTTATGCTCCGAGATGGTATCTATATCTCTTAGAAAGGAAACCCCCGCTAGAGGGTCATTTAATTAGTCTATCTTTACATGCAGGGCATCCACATCGTTAGTTAACCTGGATCGTAGGATTATCATCTGGAGCTCTCCATTACTTTGCGCACCATCGTGCCAATCCAACCCAAACAGATGTAAAAGGTGCACCGTACCGTGCTGGCTCCTGCGAAAAAAAGGAAAAAGTCAATGCATACATGAATCTGCCCACCTCCACGATTCCCTTCTTGGTATCTTCTTCGACACCCATGGAGCCTGCTACCGGCAAGGTTGCGTCGTGCCTTCCCGTATGCCTTCTTCCACTAGAAGATCCCTTCCCCTATCCCTCCCCATCAACTTCCCCCCTTAGCCACAAATCTCGGCCGGCCGACATCCACATACGCGTTGCTGCCATGCCCCTAAGCCTCACCCATGGTGGCCACGGGCCATCTCACCAGCAAGTTCTGCCACGGACCTCTCCTAGAGCATCCTCTCTCCTCCCCTATGCCTCTATCTCACCTCTACTCTCAACATCACCACTCCCGCGAGGTTCGTCGCCATGATTCTCAACTTCTGGCACATGTAATTATTACCCAGTCCCCCGTTTGCTCCATTATCCTGCACTACCACTCATCTTCAGGTTCAAGCCAACACAGAGACGCTCTTCTGGCCATGATGTCCATATCTACAGCCCTACAGTTTGAGAAACAACAGTTAAAATTTGCAAGAAAGGCGCATCACATTAGGGACATGATCTGCCATGGGATATAGTCTTCACCTTGTTCTTCTCATTAGCCATGATATTCCTCTGCAAAATCACCAAACATCAATCAAAAAGAATCTGCTGCAGACCTCGGGTGTGTGCAATTCCTATACCTATAGTACACATAGTCAGTCTAGGAAAAAATCTTGTAAACCAGTTCGCTTGCATGGAGCCTATCAATCATAAGGTGAGACACCATGTCGACAGTTTTAATTTGATAACACAATAAGTTAGAGCCATAGCCTGCAACTTTCCATTGATGGCAACCATCCATATTATGGATGAGCGAAAAACAACAGATGAATATCTCAATAAGGCAGATGAAAATCTTGCAAGCATGTAGTTAAAGAAAAGAGCAGGGATATAACATGTAATCTCATGCACGCTTCTTGCTGCTGTCACTCCTCATCTCTTGTAACTGGAAGATATCAGAGAACGTCAAATGTCACCTATGCACTTCAAAACTAAAGCCAAATAGTTAACAAACAATCAGAGGATACTACCAAGCTTCACCTGTTCTATGCTCAGGTATGTAGTTCAAGAAAAGAGTAGACATAAAACATGTAATATGATGCTCAATCTTTAGCTCCAGGGCCTTCAAGTCCCTCTTCTGACACCCATGGTCGGCGTCGAGGAACTCTATAGGGATGGTCTCGATCTCCTTGCATTGGTCGTTGTTGCTCCTGATCTCCATGGGAGCCCTTCTTCTTGACTTCTATCCCTTGGTTGAGAGTCTTCTCACGAAGTAAGAGGTAGATTAGTTTCTGTAGATTGTGATTAGAGAGATATACAATGGTAGTATATAAGAGGGGTCAAAGGTCGGTAAAACTCGCGAGAAACATCAAATTGTCGTCCAAGAAAAGAATCCAAACAGAACAGAAAAAAGAAATCATGGATTTGGAAGTAACCTGCCACGTAACAACCAACTATACGGGCGCGGACCGTATAGGTCCGGCCGTATAGTTGGTTCCGGGCAGATATTTCCAAATATCTCGAGTCCAGGTCGATTAAATCACGACTCAGAACCAACAATAACGTTTTTTTAAGAAAGATCGGACGAAAAAGTGTCTAAGAGTTTAACGACCAACTATACGGGCGGAATTTTTGTTCCGATCATATAGTTGTGACTGTATAGTTTCAAACACCAAAAATCAAAAGTGCCCGGGAGTTTAATGACCAACTATACGACCATAATTTTTTCTCCGGTCGTATAGTTGCGACCGTATAGATACAGACACCAAAAAGCAAAACTATCTGAGAGTTCAAGGACCAACTATACGGCCGAATTTTTTGCACCGATCGTATAGTTGCGACCGTATAGGCTCAGACATCGAAAACAATTTCATGAAGATGATACAGAGAGTTTAACGACCAACTATACACCGGGAGCCCTCCGCTTCAGTCGTATAGCTCCGTCCATATAGTTGGTAAAAGCCCTCTAAAATCTTCAGAAAAACACAAGGAATTTGAAAACAGAATTTTCAAGAGTAAAAATTGTGAAATTAAATCACTTATTTGAGTAAGAACACTTACCTTGCATTTACCACTTCCTTAATCGGGAATGAAAAGTTCCTCCCACAACAAGGACTCCCTCTCTCTTGGAGGAATTGACTTTAGTTCATCAAATAATTCCCGTAAATGAAAATCACCAGGACTAAAGTTCCTCTCAATAAGATTAGTGTCTTCCTGGGCAAGCATGGACACTACATCTAACATCTTTATTTCTTGCATCTGCATAATCTGCAACTCAAATTTTTAAAGTGAAAGAATCCAACGGATCAGTCTTGGCTTATGTTCTTTCCTCTCAACGAGTTCTTTTAAGCCATCACGATCCGTATGAACTCTCACCTTTGCATCAACTATATAAGAATAAAATTTATCACAAGAGAAAAATATAGCAAACAATTCCTTTTCTTCCTTAGGGTAATTCCTTTGAGCACCATTGAGAGTTCTACTAGCATGATGTATAATATTAAATCTACGACCAATATGTTGTCCCAGAGTTACTCCTACAACATCATCGCTAACTTCACATATTAAGCCAAAGGTTGTATCCCAGATAGGTGGTTTAATGGTAGGAGCACGAGTTAAAGCATTTTTTAGTTTATCAAAGGCTTCAAGACACTTATCATCAAAATTAAACCCCATTCCCTTTTGCAGAGGTTACTCAAAGGTTTAGATATCCCAGAGAAATTTCTAATAAACCTTCTGTAAAACCCACATACCAAGAAAACTTCTTATACCTTTAATATCCCTAGGTGGTGGCATTCTCTCTATTGCTTCAACCTTAGCTCTATCCACTTCAATTCCCTTACCTGATACTTTGTGTCCGAGGACTATACCTTCTTTGACCATAAAGTGGCACTTCTCCTAGTTTAGAACAAGATTAGTTTCTTCACAACGCTGCAAAACTTTCTTGATATTATCCAAGCAACTAGTAAATGAAGTTTCATAGACAGAATAATCATCCATAAATACTTCCATTATAAGTTCTATAAAATCAGCAAAAATAGCAGTCATACATCGTTGAAAAGTAGCTGGGGCATTACATAGACCAAATGGCATATGTCGGTAAGCATGTAAACCGTAAGGACTTATGAAAGTTGTTTTAAGTTGGTCATCCGGATGAACAACTATTTGAGAGAAACCAGAATATTCGTCCAAGTAACAAAAATGAGTATGGTTTGCTAACCTTTCTAAAGTTTGATCTATGAACGGTAATGAATAATGATCTTTCCTAGTTTCTTTATTTAGTTTCCTAAAGTCTATGCACATCCTGTGCCCAACAATAGTTCTAGTAGGTATTAGTTCATTGTTTTCATTAGGAACAACAGTAAAATCGCCCTTCTTAGGGACACAATGAACAGGGCTTACCCAATCACTCTTTTTAACATGATAAATTATACCTGTGTCCAGTAGGCGTACAATTTCTTTTCTTACCACTTCTTTCATTTCAGGTTTCAATCTTCTATTAAATTCCGCAACTGGTTTAACACATTCTTCCATGAATATTCGATGGACGGCTATCATGGGACTAATGCCCTTCAAGTCATCCATTGAGTACCCAAAGGCTTGGCGATGCTCCTTAAGTATCCTCATGAGTTCTTCTTCTTCTTCTCCTGAAAGTTTAGCACTAATAATAACAGGGAATTTATTGGTATCATCTAAAAACCTATATTTGAGATTATCTGGCAGAGTCTTCAACTCTGGGGGTGGTAATTCCTCGTCTCATCTCTTTTCTGGCTCTTCAAAAGCCTCATCAGTTGGAGGTCCCAAAATAGGAAGTGAATCGAATTTATCTTCTAGTTCTTCTAGGGACTTGTCCTCCATAACTATTTCTTCATAATTTGGATCTTTATTTGTTTTTTCTTCTTGATTACCAAAGAAAAGAGCTACCATTTCCTCAATGGTTCTCTATTCCTCTTCTTCTTGTACTTGTGGAGGCTTGTCTTTAAATTTGGAAAAATGGAATTTATTTTTCGTTCCCCCAAGCTTAAGAGTCACAATCTCCTACTTGAAATTAACATAGGCACCTATATCACCCAAAAAGGTTCTTCCAAATATAATAGAGCAAAAAGTGTCAGCTGGCATATCAACAACTACAAAATCGATAGGAAATTTTTTGTTGCCAATTGTGACAGTTGCATTGTCAACTACTCCCATTGGAATTCTAAGATTTTTATTGGCCAACATAATTGTTATATCAGTATTCTCAATTGTAGCCGGTTCTATTTCTTATTTTATTTCTAGGTAGAAATCATAAGATATAACATTAACTTTGGTGCCAAGATCACATAAACCATAATGAGAGGTTTCTTTAAATATGCAGGGAAGAATAGGCTTACCCACATCTTTTACCTTTGTTTTACCTTCAACCAATACAGAAGTCTCTACATCAAGTTCAACTATGTTACAGTGTGAGTACATAGCCATAATTGCTTCCTTAGAGATGAGGATGATCACAACTACTGCCAATAATACATCAAGTTCAACCAATAATACCGCGTGGGACCACGTGTGGGACAAAGACGAAGATGAGGATGATCACAGCTGACAAAGTTATCCAAGTTTGCCTCTTTTGTGCAAGAAAGGCACCTTCCCCTTCCGAAAGAAAGAAGTCGCTGACAGCTACTGCCACCAAAGTGGGACCACCCCCTTTTGGTGTATGGAGAACGTGAAGGGAGCAACACTAGACAGGAGGACGTCAGCGGCGTGATCAACGACGCCCTGCTATGGACTAGGTCCATGGTCAAAAGTAGCTTTAGTGCACCTGCCCCTCTCTCGTCACCATGTGGCAACCCTTCCCACCAAGATAATCCGGGAAGAGGACCGGGGCCCTATAAGAGGGGTAGTGCAGTAACCTAGAAAGGGGATCTATCCTTCTCCTACCTCAGGAAACCCTAGCTTCTTCTTCTAGCTAGAAACCCTAGATCCAATCGCTGATCAGCCACCTTGTAATGTAACCTCGCCAAGCAATATAAGCAACCAAACATGCAGGAGTAAGGTTTTACACCACACGATGGCCTGAACCTCGGTAACTCCTCGTGTCCCTCTGTCATGCTTGTTTTCTTGTCTCTCGCAAGGTCGCTGAGGGTCCAAAGTTCATGTGTTCAAGCCCTAGTGTTCGACTCATCCTACTCGAGAGGTACCCTAGTTCCTTTGGAGGGACAAATTTCTGACACTAACCCTAGCTATATCTATAAAAAAAGCTAACCCTAACCTACAACTCGTAAGCATAATGCTTCATAGTCATCACACAAGCCACCATTATCTACCACAACATGAATAAACTATTCATCTCGGGTGAAACCAAATTTCCAGGGTTTCTAAGATTTGCACAAATGCCATCAAAATACAAGATTTTAACCGGACAAAACAAAGAGGATGGCAGGAGGGTGCCTCTATGCTCTTGGGAAGGGTCAAAATCCATGAAGTAATGGAACCCAAATAGAGGGATTTGAGGAGGGTTTGCGTTGGGAAAAAGAAAGGGAAGGAGAGACAAGCTCGGGGTTGAGAGGAGGAAGAAAATGGTTGTGGTTGTGGGGTGGGCGGCCCACCCGCGGCCCCTGTCTCTTAACCCTTTCCAGGAGGGTAGCCCCCTTTAGCACGGAGTTACCCTAGTTGCCACGCTAGCAGGGATGCTAGCTCCGTTTAGCTCCTTTCGCACAGGCGCTAAGCAACCCCATGGATGATAGCTCCTTTCGCACAGGCGCTAAGCAACAAAAAAACCAGTCTAGGGTTAAATTCCATTAAACTTTGACCAAATGGTCAATTTTGTCTAAATCGTCTAAATTTTCATAGACTTTGAAAATTAATGGGTAGTGGAAAACGTAACAATTGTTTAGTGGTTCTTGCAGGGCCAGGTCGGTTAACGGAGTTAGCTAATTGGGTCCAGTTTAATGGGTTGTGAAGTGAGTTGGTTTGCAGGTCGCTCTGTCTTGAGATATTTTGGGCCCCAAACGGATTGAACCCACGGAAGAACCGTACCGCACCGCACCGCACGGCGCACCCCCAGCCCCAGGCCCCAGAGCCGCGTCGTCCCCTTCTCCTCTTCTATGCTGCCCCAAATCATCCCGCCTCCTCGGTTCAAACCTCAAACCCGAAAGGTGGTCGCCGCCTCCGCCGCAGCCGCCTCATCCGGATCCCACCGGCGCGGGGGAGGTCTTTCCTCTTCGGCGCAGATCTGGACACAGGGACCGCTAGGGTTCCCGCCGCCCGCATTCTCTCTTCTTAAACTCTAGAACCTCTCCGAAGGCAGGGCCTCCCGGACGCCGGCGCCTCCCCGCTCCACATCTCGCTCTCGGCGAACCACTCCAGCGACTGCGGCCTGCCTCTTCCGGGGACCGGCTGCCGCCCCATCCCCCTCACCGCGAGATCGACGGCAATCCCGTCTTTCTTCTCCTCCCCCTCGGGCCTCGCATATCGACGCGGGTGGCGACCCTCTCGCCCGGCCCTCCCGAGCCCGGTGAGTTCTTTCTCCTCCCATTCCTCTAGATGCCCTCCCTTCTTGCACACCATGGCCGCCGGATTTGGGCTTTCTTGTTTTAAAGAAAAGGATTTGGGTTTTCTTTTCCATGAACTGGTGGTGCCCCATCCTTTTTTCCAAGAACTCACGAATCTGATAGTATAGGTAATTTTGATCTGTCAAGTCTGATGATAATACTTCCAAGAATCCTTCATAGGGTTTAGGTTCTTGAAAATCTGGGTTTTCTTTTTAAAGTACGGGATTTACCTCCGTCTTGAAGGACAATCTTTCTCGTCTTTACCCACTCCAATGTTGCTTGAATAGGCTATTGAAGTTCATGACGGCTGTACCCTTTCCACATTTCTCTCACTCATTTAGGGTACGCCCTGTCAACATGATTCATAGATTTTGTTTGCCCAAAGATTAATTTATTGTTGCACCCGATCTATCAAAATGTGGTTGCAGGATGTGGCATAGCATTCCACGTGGTCTTTTCTTTTTGCTAGACACGCTGTAGTGGAAATAAAATGGCAGGGCAGTTAAGCTGATTCCAGAAAGACTACCTTTTTTTCAACAAAAGATAAGAACAGCATGGCGCATGTTCATATTTTGATATAGTTCAGTTTGTGCATCATGGGGTCTGAGTTTCATGGCTACAGTTTTTCATCTCTTCTGATTATTTTATTCATAGTTACAATGCCAGAAAGTAATTTTGGTTAAAACGATGAGTCCAAATATAACTTATGGGCTGCTGATTTGCCTTTTTTTACCTGAGATAATCTATTGTTTCTCTAGCTCACACTCTGAGTACACTGGATAAATTTGTACCTTCACTTGTTTATTAACCAATGTTGCTTCATGCAAACCGATAGTATTTTTCCGCTTCCAGTTCTGCAATGCTACTTGTTGCAATCTTGTTTGCTCACTGCATGAATCCATAATGTCATTTTTTACTCTTAACCCATTCAGGCTGACATGGCTGCAAGAAAGGATAATCCAGTCCTTATTGCTTGCCAAGCACCCAGTGGCCGTATCACACGAGCTCAAGCTGCTAATAACCGCGGAAGGTTTGGAGTGGCTCACCCCGCACTGGTACCTGTGAGAAAACCACCAGCAAAAGCAACGGCAAAAAGAGGAGCTTTGGATGAGAATGCTTGCGCAAGTGCTGTAACATCAGCTCCCCAGCTTAAAAGGCGAGCAGTGCTCAGGGATGTCACAAACATAAGCTGTGCAAACTCATACAAAAATTGCACTGCTATGACTAAGCTGCAGGTACCAACATGTTCCACATATTACAGTAGCCTTGTATGATTGTTTCACCATTACTTTCTCCCAAACAATGTCAACTAAATGATAAGGTATTTGCTTTGTTTCAGTCAAAGCCCACCCAAAAGGTAGCAAGAATTCCAAGCAAAAACAAGCAATGTGCAAAGAAGGTTCCTAAGCCACCCCTTCCTGCTGTTAGTGAAGCTTCTTTTGTGAATGGCTCTGAGGAAGCTCAGAAGGCAGAGCTTTTTGCACCAAAAGAGGAGCCCACTGCTTTGCTCGAAAACAGGAGGTCATTGTCGTTACAAAACATTGAACAGAATAGGTTGAGTGGTTTTCATGAGGTATTCTTTCAGGGAAGAAACACAAGGGATAAATCTGAAACTGCAGACTCACAGAATGGTTAGTTAAGTTCATATATTTTCTCTACCGTTATCATCTGGACCTAAAGATAGGTTTCCTGAAAACTGTTCAGAGCTTCTTTATGCCTCACTGCTAGCTGACTTCGGTCATCTTCTGGGTAGACTGTATATGTTTCTTTGCACTGTTCATTTCCCAGAAACTTGAAGATATTCTTTGCATGTTCTGTTCAGTGGGGCAGCAACTAAAGAATATTTTTTTTCCAGGGGACAATGCTGGTTTAAACATTATAGATATTGACAAAGATAATGGCAATCCACAAATGTGCGCCTCCTACGCTGCAGAAATATACACGAACTCAATGGCCTCAGAGGTATGTTAATATTCCTTGGCAAAAGGGAGAGCTTCTTCTATTGTTTGAACAGGATGACTCACATTTTAGATGTCTTCTAAATCCAGAAAGAATTTAATTTTTCGATGTTTGTGTTTCATCTCTGTTCTATGTTCTTAGCATTCGGTTTTGTCATAGCATTTCAGCCTCCATCTTATATGCTTCATGTTATTACCCAGCTTATTAGAAGACCTAGATCAAATTACATGGAGACTTTGCAAAAGGACATTACAAAGGGGATGCGAGGGATTCTGATTGACTGGCTTGTTGAGGTTTGTATACATAAATAGTTCAACTATGTTTTTAAGACTGAGCATTCATCATTGCCATTTCACTGGACAGATTCATATACAAGTTGATATATATAAGTTGCAAACGTGAAGTATAAATTGTAAATGTTCACAATTATGGATAGTGGAAACTTTGACCATCCATTTCAGAGAGGAATAGAGTTCAGGGTTTCCACACCAGTCCCGGATGTACTCACCAAGGGTTACATATGACATCTGGACATGAACATTCTTTCCATTTTTGTCTTTGTAGTTTTCTTTGTTTCCCTTCCAAATATTATCTATTTGATGTCAGTAATAGAGAATTCTATATGAGAAGTTTGAATTGGTGATGATTATCCACTCATCCATTGTTCTTGCAACACATAACTTGCTGTGTCAATTGAGCCAAACCCAACACGATCAAACTCATGCTGTGGTGGTATGCACATATAAGAACACACAACTCGTGACCAGGGGATACTAAAGAGGTCAGAATACGATGACAGCGGTCTTCAGCACTACAAACATACTCTATACGTTTCTCACATACATATTGGACATTTTTGTTTTCATTGTTCTCAAATCAAGATCCTTGTTCCAGTTAAAGCTTTACTTTTCACGGCTTCGCAGCTTACGAAGTTCTAACTTTGCAGGTTTCCGAAGAATATAAGCTTGTACCAGACACACTGTACCTCACAGTATATCTTATTGATCAGTTTCTTTCCCGGAAATATATTGAGAGACAGAAACTTCAACTTCTTGGGATAACTAGCATGCTCATTGCCTCGTAAGCTTGGATTTGTTTGATGTTAATATGTATTATTAAAAAGCTTTGAAATTGATAGGAAGGTGTATCATGGAAAGGCTTGCATAGTTGTTTAAGGAGCTATCTTGTGGCAAATGCATCAATCATTTTTATTTTTTTGCTGCAATTTGTGCCAGTAATATTGGTCATTAGAGTTTTTTGTAAATTTTGAACTTCTTTTGCAGGAAATATGAAGAGATCTGTGCTCCTCGTGTTGAAGAATTCTGTTTCATAACTGATAATACATATAGAAAAGCTGAGGTACTTTTTTTCTTGTAAAATCTGAAGGATTGTTAATTACACGCATGCAGAGTGTCACTGTTCATCTCCCATAACTTATACAATTCTGATCCAATAGGTGCTTAAAATGGAGTGCCAGGTGCTTAATGATCTGGGATTTCATCTTTCTGTTCCTACAACGAAAACATTTCTCAGGTTACTTACTCAGGATGACTAGGCACATCATATTTCTTTTCTAATGTGAAGTTCCTGTTCCATCACTAACAAGCCTTTCCTATAATTTTGAAATTTTATCAGGAGATTCATTAGAGCAGCACATGCTTGCCACAAAGTAAGATTGGCATCAAACCATATAAGCACATTTTTCATTCAAGTTAATATGTATGACACTGATATTAAGCTGTGAAACTACATTTACAGGCTCCTTCTGTAACTTTTGGTTATCTGGCCAATTATCTAGCGGAGTTGACTTTAACCGATTACAATTTCCTGAGATTTCTCCCTTCAGTGATAGCAGCCTCTGCAGTATTTCTTGCAAGATGGACACTCGACCAATCAGACCTTCCATGGGTTCGTATGAAAAACTCCGAATACAGACCTTTGTACATAATTTTTTCCTCCCTCTCATATCTGTTCTTTCTTGTATATGCAGAACCATACTCTGGAGCACTACACCTCATACAAAAGTTGTGATATTCAAATGTGCGTATGTGCTCTACGGGAGCTGCAGGGCAACATCAGTGGATGCCCTCTCAATGCTATACGTGAAAAATATAGGCACGAAAAGGTATTTGATCTCACCATTTGCCGACTTGCTGCTTGAGTTTCCCAACAGGACATATTGTTTTCTGTGCAAGTGATGCGGTTCTGCGATTTTCTGACAGCCTGGTTTTATTTGTCATTACAGTTTGATTGTGTAGCCAACATGTTGTCGCCGGAGCTGTCTCAGTCGCTCTTTAGTATACAAGCTAACGACATGAATCCCCTGCTGATCAACAACTCTTAGAAGCATCAGTCTCCTGACAATTGTGTCGCCCACATTTGGAAGTTTTTGTAGCGCCCTTGATCTGGTTATGTTGTTGGTTTTCCGACCTTTTTTGAGTCGTGCAGTAGTACGTGATGGCTCGCATAAATATTGTTGGACGTGTGGTTAAGTTGGTGTGCAGGCTGCTGATGCCTTGGTTTGACAATTATATGATGATCCTATCCTATCTGTATAATAACTGAGTGTTGCTTGACTTAACGTAGATTGGTTATGTTGGAATGACTGTTTTTCAGAGTGTAGTGCAGTCTGTGCTCTTAAGATTGAAAGAGCACGATGAATCAGTTCCAGGATGATGTAACCTGTTACAAGCGCATGCTTTTTATTTGTAAATGTACTCGCTCACAAAAGAGTACGTATTTATTGGCCTCTTTTCTTTGTGAACAGCATAGTTATTTGTAGTCTCAAGTAGAAGTAGGGGAACTTTATGTTTTATTACGAACTGTCATTTCAATCAAGGAACGATGGAAGATACTTTCTTCAGTAGAGAACTTACTGCAGTGAAAGTAATGATCTACTTACTGCGTAGTTTAAAACATTGGGATAAGATGTAACTGGTTTTCGTCCTTTTTGATAATGACTGGAAGGGAAATGAATGCCGTGTGGGAGCAGGATTTAACAGTGGCAGTTTTGTCTAATCAGTTAAATATTAAAATATGATGGTCAAATAGTCTATTGACACAAAGTGATGGCAATCGAGTAAACAATGTGAAGCCAGAGTGGCAGCATGGTTCACGACAGCAGAAACAAACAGTATGATAATACTCCCTCTGTTTCAAATTACTCCGCGCGCACGCTTACCTAGGTGGCCTAGTATTCTCTCATTTTTCATCAAAAAATTCTAATACATAGTACATATTTCATACTATCTATTTCAAAAATTCGAGGATTTTTTTGAATGAAAAATGAGGGAGTACTAGTTCACCTACATAAGCGCGCCGGCGGAGTAATTTGAAACAGAGGGAGTAGTACTAACTAGGGTTTCTTCCCAGCGTGCTTCACCAGGACAAGCTCCTCCATGGCGAGGTCTGCTTCCTCCAGCCACAACAAGCTCCTCCATGGCAAGCCCTGCCTCCTCCAGCCATGGAGCCCGCCTTTCTCCGTCGCCCCCGCCCACACATCCCTTCCCTCCCCGACCTCTAGCCCCCTCTCGTGAGCGCTGAGGAACGCGGGGCCGCGGGATGTGGTTGGGGCGGAGAGCTTGCGCGGCGGCAGGCGGAGGTAGAGCGGCTGCGCGGGTATTGGAGGAGAGGTCGTGTGGCGCGTGTGTTTCTCGCCCAATCGTGCCTGATTAGGGCTCCTCTGATCATGCGATTTACCCCCGCCAGACCAGAGTACCCGGTAAATTCCCACCTAAAATATTAACCGAGAGACCGACAAGCGGGCCCAGACCATTTCTTGTGAGGACTGTGAGGACGTAGCGAGGTTGGGTCAGAGAGAGACGTGGCCGGGGTACAAAAACGTGTGTACGCAGCGAATTTACTTTTTACTGCTGATCTGGGTAAAACTGTCTTACCACAAACGAATGGCCCAGATCTTTCTCGCAGGTATAATCCAAAATTGATCGAAAAAATAAATTTGTTGTTTGATTTCATTCCAGTTTTTATGATTTGCACGTAATTTAGATCTCATTTACAGTGCGAATTTCCTCCCGAGAACCGAGCTCACTCGCTGTCACCGACCAAAGTCGATGCTCTCGGATCAGGAACTCAATGTTGAGGGAGACGGTACACAAGATCGCCGCAAGCCCCTTGTTGACAAAATAAGCAAATTACCATAATGTTTAATCCGAAATAAGCAATAATAAAGCATGACTATAATCGCAGGAATTAACCTAATCATACATACTACCAGAATAGACGAACAAATCATATCTAACAAAGATAAATATATCACATATATTCCAAAAGCTAGTACAAGAAACAATAACAAAGACTGAAATAAATAGGAGCAGATTGCATACGGTGCTGCAGTAGGGTTCACGTTCATGTTCAGGTTGGCGTTGAGGTTCGTGTTGACACCATCATCGTCAGCCATGTCATCGATGTAGATCCTGCTGATGTCCGGGAAGAAGTCTTCGTCGGGGAAGGAGTGGCCGGTCGACGTGATGCCATCAGTATTCGCGTAGAAGCTCTCCCCATAAACCCGATTGCCCCTCACCCATACAAGTTCACGAGAGGAGGGGTTCCGGAGGCCTACTGTCCCGTCGCCCGGTGCACGCCGGAAGAGGGGATGGAGAATAGCGACGGCGGAAGGTTCTGGAGGCAGAAAGAAGGATGTGTGCAACGTGATTAGGGTTTATGCCTGAGCCGCTTATATAGAGCCAGTCGGGTAAGACGTGGGGCGTAGCCCATGCCCGAGTTAGTAACAGTCCACGACCCAGAAAGACCGGAAACGGCTAGTAGAGAAATAACTCGCGCGGGAATTTTCCTGAGCAACACAAAGATAAGATCGACACCGAGGCACAATTTCACAAACCGCGACGCGCGACAACGGAGGAGGAGCGTGCGTGTATGTCACTCCTCTTCTCTCACTTTAGGAAGTAGTAGAACACTCCACTATATATATTAGTGCAACTCTTCAAACTAGCAAGGTGGGGCTAAACTTTGGTGCCACCCCTTGCTAGGCATGAATGAGCCTTGAGAATTTCAGAATTTGTATTGGGCCATGGGCTAAATCCCACAACCAAATTCCAACAATCCGTCACAAAGTCTCATAGACACATCTCATCACATCACATCAAATAGTTCTAGAACATTGTTTATATACCGGTGCGAGGTGGAGATTGTTAAGTTGAACTTCCACATAGAACTTCATGCTACACTAGATTGCAACTTGAATAGTGGACTATGCCTTGAACTACAAGTTTGGTGCGCACTAGCTTCACACAAAGTCTAGACCGATACAAGGCTATCACAAGGCTTCCCCGTGGTTTGGAGTTTATGCGTCATACTCCATGGCCTTTCATGAGTTTATTACAGAACACCCAACTCCCACGGACTATGACATTTGACAATCAGACTCAAATAGGTGTGTTCTTCAGAAGATGTTCTGCAGGACAACATCTTTGCTTTGAAAAAACCACTTGGAACACATTAAGATAAACATCAACCTGCCATGTAGAATAGGAGAGTATTGCATCCATACAGAGTGGTAGTATAATATAAGGATACTCTCCTCCTAGCTGACCAATAGCTTATCTCCCAACTCTACTTCACGGGATCTCCGATCACATAGTGTGGGTTACCACTGTGGGCAACTCAAAGTGTGGGTCTCAAACCCATCTCCCTCGATGCATTATCTATCACATTACGTGATAGACCCTTTGTGAAGGGATCTTCCAAGTTTCTAGATGTTTGTATATAATCCAACGCAATAACTCCAGAGTTTCTCATTTTCCTGACATATTTCAATCTCCTCTTCATATGCCTTGATGACTTCATATTATCCTTAGAACTATTTACTTTGATGTTTACAGTTTGATTATCACAGTTCATCGAGATAGAGGGTATTGGTTTCTCAACCACAGGCAAGTCCATCAAGAGCTCACGAAGCCACTCCGCTTCAACAGTGGCTTTGTCTAATGCTGTGAGTTCTGCTTCCATTGTTGACCTTGTTAAGATGGTATACTTGCAAGACTTCCAGGAAACAACGCCACCACCAAGTGTAAACAAATAACCACTTGTGGCCTTAGTCTCATTAGCATTCAAAATCAAGTTTGAGTCACTATACCCTTCAAGTACCCTTGGATACCCAGAGTATTGAATCCCATAGCTTGGAGTGCCTTTCAAATAACACAAAACCCTTTCAAGGGCTTGCTGATACATTGCAAATGTATCTATAATTTTTGATGTTCCATGCTTGGTTTTATCCACTTTCTTGTGTTTTGTTCCAACTTTGGAGTACTTTTCATATGATTTCTTGGACTAACCTATTAACAAGAGCCACAGTGCTAGCTGCCTATTTTCTGCTGTTTTTGGTTCCAGGAAAGTCAGAAAATGAATATTCTCGGAATTGGACGGGACAAAAGCCAAAGTGCCTATTTTTCTGGAAGGGATCAAGTGCCAGAATACAAGACGGAGAAGGGCCAAGGGCCGGCCACATCACCTGGCCGCGCGGCCAGGATGGGCCCGCGCCAGGGGGTGGTGTGGTGGCTCCCGGCACCCCCTTGGCCTCTCCTTCCGCCTATATATTGCCCTCGGGACGAAAACCCTAAGTGCCCGATCAAAAATCCACGAAAGAGTCTGTAGCCTCCGTCATCTCCATCCCTAGATCGGGAGGGATCTGAAGCTCTTCCCGGCACCCTGCCGGAGAGGGGAATTCACCCTGGAGGCCTTCTTCATCACCATGCAAGCCTCCGGTGTGATGCGTGAGTAGTTCATCCTTGGACTACGGATCTATGTAGTAGCTAGATGGCTGGTTCTTCTCCTTTGTGCTTTCATGTTTAGATCTTGTGAGCTCCGTTCATGATCAAGATCATCTATTTGTATTCATACATGTTGGGTTTGCGGTGATCCGATGGACATTGAGATGCTATTTCAGATTGATTATTGATTCTATCATGTCTTTGTTATTTGTGATCTTGCATGCTTTCCGTTGTTAGTAGCTATCTTGGCCAAGTAGATGCTAGCAACTCCAAGGGTTAGTATTTATGCTCGATAGTGGGTTCATGCCTCTGGTAATTTGGGGAAGTGACAGAAATCTCTAAGGTACTAGATGTGCTGTTGCTACTAGGGAGAAAACAACAATCCTTTGTTCATAGAACAATCGTATTGTTTACTTTACACGCAGTTCGTAAAGCAATAATCTGTTGCTTGCAACTTAATACTGGAGGGGGTTCGGATGATAACCTGAAGGTGGATTATTAGTCATAGATGCAGTTGGATGGCGGTCTATGTATTATGTTGTAATGCCCAATCAAGTCTCAAAGGAGTCAAGATGATTAGTATATGCATGTATTGCTTTCTCGGTGTTTGTCAATTGCCCCGCTGTAATTTGTTCACCTAGCATGTTATCTATCTAAGGAGAGCCACCTCTAGTGAACTATGGATCCCAGTCCTTGTCTTTTACATACAATCTACAATCTTTTACTGCTTTGTGTTTACTTTCTACAAACTTTTACTTCCTTCCATTCGATACGTTTAATCCTTTGTTTTCCGCAAAACACGGTGAGATTGATAACCTCATCGCAAGTTGGGGACAAAGTTTTGTGGTTGTGTTGTGCAGGTCTCCACGTTGCTACTAGCACCGGTAGTGCGCCCTGCCAAAGCTCAGCTAGTAACACCTTTGGGGTGTTTCCTTGCTCCTACTGGTTCGATTAAACCTTGGTTTCATACTGAGGGAAACTTGTTGCTGTGCTCATCATACCTTCCGCTTGGGGTTCCCAACGAGCTCTACATCAACACCGCCATCAAGCATTTTTCTGGGCGCCGTGCATTGAGCCATCAAGCATTTTTCTGGCGCCGTTGCCGGGGAGTCAAGGACATCTTTACAAGGGGAGTCCCTCATAACCAATCTCTTTACTTTGTTGTTTTTGTTTTGCTTAGTTTCTTTTTGCTTTGTTTGCTTGTTTTGTTCTTAAAAAAACACAAAAAATTAGTTTTACAAGTTTGCTTTCTTATTTGAAAACCCCCAAAAAATGACCACTCTTGAAAACACTAAGTTGTGTGACTTCACTAGCACCAACAACAATGATTTTATGAGCACACCTATTGCTCCACCTGTGGCTGAAAATACTTTCTTTGAGATAAAACCTGCTTTACTCAATCTTGTTATGAGAGAGCAATTTTCTGGTATTGGTAATGAAGATGCTGCTTCCTATCTAAATAACTTTGTTGAACTTTGTGAGATGCAAAAGCATAGGGATATAAATGGTGATATTATTAAGCTGAAATTGTTTCCTTTCTCTTTGAGAGGAAAAGCTAAAGAGTGGTTGAATTCCCTGACTAGGAATAGTATTGATTCTTGGACTAAATGCAAAGATGCTTTCATTGGAAAATACTATCCTCCTGCTAAGATTATATCTATGAGAAGTGAAATAATGAAGTTTAAACAACTTGATAATGAGCATGTTGCTCAAGCTTGGGAAAGAATGAAATCTTTGGTAAAGAATTGTCCCACCCATGGACTGACTGCTTGGATGATCATCCAAACTTTTTATGCAGGATTGAACTATTCTTCAAGGAACCTACTGGATTCAGCTGCTGGAGGTAGCTTTATGACCATCACTTTGGGCGCTCCAACAAAACTTCTGGACAATATGATGGTTAATTATTCTGAATGGCATACTGAGAGAGCTCCACAAGGTAAGAAGGTAAATTCTATTGAGGAAACCTCCTCCTTGAGTGATAAGATTGATATAATTATGTCTATGCTTGTTAATGAGAAAGCCCATATTGATCCAAATAATGTTCCTCTGGCTTCTTTGGTTGCTCAAGAAGAGCAAGTTGATGTGAACTTCATAAGAAATAACAACTTTGGCAACAATGCTTATAGGAACAATTTTGGTAACAATAATTATAAGCCATATCCTCCCAACAATGGTAATGCTTATGGAAATTCTTACAACAATAATAAGAGTGCTCCCTCTGAACTTGAAGTTATGATTAAAGAGTTTATTAGTAAACAAACTGCTTTCAATAAACTATTGAGGAAAAACTCTCTAATGCTGAAAGAAATATAGCATCTTTGGCTGAAGCTCAATCTACTTTGAATAAAATGGCTGCTAAACCTAAAACTAATGAGAATCCCTTTGCAGCTACTAATGCCATACAAGTAAGAATTGATGAAAATGTTAGACTATTAGCTGAATTGCATGCTAAGTGGGAAAGAGAAGATGAAATTGCTAGAAACATTAGTGTTTCTACTATCACCACCACTAGTGTTGAGGCTACTAATAGTTCTACTACTTTAGATGACAAATTTGATTTTGATCTTGATGGTTGCAATATCTCTGAAGTTATTAAGTTCCTACAAAAGCTTGTTAAAAGTCCTAATGCTTGTGCTATGAACATGGCCTTTACAAAACACATTACTAATGCTCTCATAAAGATTAAAGAAGAAAATATGAAACATAAAGCTTCTATTCCTATAAAACAAGAAGATTGTTGGGAACCCATCATTAATATGAAAGTGAATGACTTTGATTTCAAAGCTTTGTGTGATCTTGATAGTAGTGTTTCTATTATGCCTAGAAGGATTTATGATATGCTTGATTTGCCTCCTCTTGAAGATTGTTATTTGAATGTCCCACTTGATGATAATTCTAAAAAGAAACTCATGGGGAGTCTTAATGATGTTCTTATTATGGTTAACAATTCCTATGTCCCCGTTGATTTCTATGTTTTGGATGTTGAATACAATGCTTCTTGTCCTATTACTTTGGGAAGACCTTGTCTTATAACTGTTGGTGCCATCATTGATATGAAAGAAGGCACCATCAAATATCAACTCCCACTCAAGAAAGGTATAAAACACTTCCCTAAAAAGAGAGAAAAGATTTCTTTTGCTTCTCCTATGAAAACAAAATTTGGTTTTAATGCTTCTTCATTTGAGAACACTTGATTCTTTCTTTGCTTCTTACGCCTAACTTAAAGGCGTTAAAGAAAAGTACTTATTGGGAGATAACCCAAAAGTTTTAGATGAGTCTTGGAAGTTATTACTTCAGCAATAACCGCTCCTTATCCTTTTTATTTGCTTTTTGTGCCAAGAGTAACCTCTAATGAGAGTGAAGTAATGATTGGGAAAGTTGCTGTCCCGAAACAGATTTTTGTGCTTCGCCGTAAAAATTCGTGAGAGAGCTCTGTATGTCGGATTGAGCTGTAAGTTTTTGTGCTTCTTCCCCAGGGTGTTATCTAACTTTCGTTAGTTCATCACTTTTTTTATTTGAGTAACAGAAGGTCTTCGAAAAAATTCGTCTTTACCTGCTGGTCTGTTTTGACAGATTTCTGCCATTTTCTGCATTTGCTTCTTGTGGGTTCCTTTTTGAGTTCTTTTGGGGAATTGAGATTTTTGAGGGAAGTGCTACAGTAGCTAGTGTTATAATGGAAGTTTATTTGGTGTTAGAACTGAACCTTAAGACTTATTTACCTTAAGTGCACTAATGTTGCTAATAAAGATTGTGTGAAGTTTTGTATGAAGGAAAAATTTCAGGTGTATGGAAGGAATGAGTAATGAGATGAAGGATGGACTAAAGCTCAATCTTGGGGATGCCACGCTTGTCACCCCAAGAAATATCCAAGAAGTACAAGCGTCAAAGATTGGGGATGCCCAAGGCACCCCCTTCTTCATCAATAAAAATTCCAGGTTTCTTCCAAACGCTTCATTTTTATTGTTTCATGCACAGTTGTGTTGTTCTTGCAGCGTCTTCTTTTCGTTTTGGTTTTGGTTTTAGTTTGCTTGGTTTGCTTAGTTTGCTGAATAAATTGGTTGGACCCCCTCTTTCATACATTGGTTTGCAAATAGTTTGGTTTGGTTTGGAAAAGAGTAGGAAAGTTCATACTTATGTGGTAAAAAGAGCTCGTTTTTGACTGTGGCCTATGCTTTGTCGTGCCATGCTTGATATTGTTTTGGATTTATGCTTAGTATTCTTTGCTGTAGCATGACTTGTTATAAACAATTGAGATTTCTTAATGTGCCCTGGATGAATCATGCGTTGTTTTAGCATATTAAAGCATAGTATAGTGGTATTCTCCTTTGATGCTTTATTTGGGTTGACTTGACACATGCTCACACCATGTTATGACTATCTCAAGTCAGCATAGCCTTTATGATCCTTTAGTTTTCAACTTGTAGTATCACTTTATGCTTTGATCAATGATGTTTTGTCACTCTGCATGATTATGGCCATTATTGCTCTCTTAGTTTGTCGCTCCCAGTCTTTTGCTAGCCTCCACAACAAAGTATGAGTTCCACTCATGCATCCAACTCCCTAAACCAAGTTATTCCAAAGAGTCCACCATACCTACCTACTAGCTTATGCTATTCCAAGTATATTCATGCTTTTGTTTACCTTCCACTTGTTATGAGAAAACTAGTGATTAAAGCTCTCATGAACTTGATGGCACACTTTACTTTTTTGCCTCTAATAAACTTGAACCATTGGGTCCTTATTTGTTGCGTATATGCTTGCGCTTTATAAGTTGAAATTAGCAGAACCATGTACCATGGGGAACGCTTTCAACATTGCACTTGTACTTTGTACCCTGTTGATATCATGTTCTTTTGCTTACGGATCCCGGCGGTGTGAAATAAAAGTGGAACTTGTAAGATCATGGAGTTTGTATGTGTGTTAGAGAAACGCCTGGGCCGCTAGCCTAAGCCATGCCTAATCATGGTGGAAACTTGTAGCATCACCATAATGAGCACTCTATGAAGCATCCTCAATAAAAACCTATGCAAATAGCAAATAAAAAGACCGCTGAGATGCTCATTGTCTGCTTGCCTTGTCATTTTGATTATGGGAAAGCTCCCGTATCATGTGCAAGGGGTACCCCGTTGGCGGTTCTTAATGATACACATATACTTACAATGACAAGAGCTTACTCGTGACTTAAGTTGAGTAGCATGAGGACCGGTCTTTGTAAGTAAGGGGCATGAGATTTCAGTTTATAACTTGTCAAGCATATCCTCTTAGTTGTGTCACTTTAACCTTAATCACCTTCAAGATGCTTATGATAGGGGCAATGAGAGCTGAAAACTACAAAGTACCATAATTTTTGGAAGCTCTTTATGAGACTTGAATCCCTACTTCCTTTTACAAAAGGCCTTTCTTCCACAATTATATTGAGTCTCCACCTTCTATCTTTATGCACCTACTTTGAGAGCATAGTGGCCATTCTTAGTTCTATGTGCATTGTCCCAAGACTAGTTGATTGATGCATAACTTGATATTGCTTGTTTTAAACTATTGTATCTAGTCACTCTTATGAACTTTGAAGGTGTCCTATGCATTTATGTTTGCTACTCTATTGAGGGACAAGCTGAATACTATTATGCTATGTTTTCTTTATGTGAAACAAACAAACGTCTTGCAAAGCATTGTTATTCATGAATCTTTTGTTTGTGCATTTTCATGTTGCATCATTGTTTCTTTGTCTTATTGCTAGAACTTTGTCTTTCATGCTATGATTGAAGTACTATGATCCCAGCTTTGAATGTTTTACAAATACATTGATCAAGTCTTTGATGGTGCATGTCACCTCAAAAATTATTCTTTCTTTTTATCACTTACTTACTCGAGGACGAGCAGGAGTTAAGCTTGGGGATGTTGATACATTGCAAATGTATCTATAATTTTTGATGTTCCATGCTTGGTTTTATCCACTTTCTTGTGTTTTGTTCCAACTTTGGAGTACTTTTCATATGATTTCTTGGACTAACCTATTAACAAGAGCCACAGTGCCAGCTGCCTGTTTTCTGCTGTTTTTGGTTCCAGGAAAGTCAGAAAATGAATATTCTCGGAATTGGACGGGACAAAAGCCAAAGTGCCTATTTTTCCGGAAGGGATCAAGTGCCAGAATACGAGACGGAGAAGGGCCAGGGGCCAGCCACACCACCTGGCCGCGCGACCAGTCTGGGTCCGCGCCAGGGGGTGGTGTGGTGGCTCCCGGCACCCCCTCGGCCTCTCCTTCCGCCTATATATTGCCCTCGGGATGAAAACCCTAAGTGCCCTATCAAAAATCCACGAAAGGGTCTGTAGCCGCCGTCATCTCCATCCCTAGATCGGGATGGATCTGAAGCTCTTCCTGGCACCCTGCCGGAGAGGGGAATTCACCCTGGAGGCCTTCTTCATCACCATGCAAGCCTCCGGTGTGATGCGTGAGTAGTTCATCCTTGGACTACGGATCCATGTAGTAGCTAGATGGCTGGTTCTTCTCCTTTGTGCTTTCATGTTTAGATCTTGTGAGCTCCGTTCATGATCAAGATCATCTATTTGTATTCATACATGTTGTGTTTGCGGGGATCCGATGGATATTGAGATGCTATTTCAGATTGATTATTGATTCTATCATGTCTTTGTTATTTGTGATCTTGCATGCTTTCCGTTGTTAGTAGCTATCTTGGCCAAGTAGATGCTAGCAACTCCAAGAGTTAGTATTTATGCTCGATAGTGGGTTCATGCCTCTGGTAATCTGGGGAAGTGACAGAAATCTCTAAGGTACTAGATGTGCTGTTGCTACTAGGGAGAAAACAACAATCCTTTGTTCATAGAACAATCGTATTGTTTACTTTACACGCAGTTCGTAAAGCAATAATCTGTTGCTTGCAACTTAATACTGGAGGGGGTTTGGATGATAACCTGAAGGTGGATTATTATTCATATATGCAGTTGGATGGCGGTCCATGTATTATGTTGTAATGCCCAATCAAGTCTCAAAGGAGTCAATATGATTAGTATATGCATGTATTGCTTTCTCGGTGTTTGTCAATTGCCCCACTGTAATTTGTTCACCCAGCATGTTATCTATCTAAGGAGAGCCACCTCTAGTGAACTATGGATCCCGGTCCTTGTCTTTTACATACAATCTACAATCTTTTACTGCTTTGTGTTTACTTTCTGCAAACTTTTACTTCCTTCCATTCGATACGTTTAATCCTTTGTTTTCCGCAAAACACGGTGAGATTGACAACCTCATCGCAAGTTGGGGACAAAGTTCTATGGTTGTGTTGTGCAGGTCTCCACGTTGCTACTAGCACCGGTAGTGCGCCCCGCCAAAGCTCAGCTAGTAACACCTTTGGGGTGTTTCCTTGCTCCTACTGGTTCGATTAAACCTTGGTTTCATACTAAGGGAAACTTGCTGCTGTGCTCATCATACCTTCCTCTTGGGGTTCCCAACGAGCTCTACATCAACACCGCCATCAAGCATTTTTCTGGGCGCCGTGAATTGAGCCATCACTTGCCAATGAACCTTTCCAGGATTTGACACAAATCGACTCAACTTGCTTACAGCAAAGGAGATGTCAGGCCTCATAGCGCTGGCTAAATACATAAGCAAGCCAATAATTTGAGAATATCTTAGTTGATCTTTAGCATCCTTAGGATCTCCTAGATTATTTTGAACCAACATGCTAGGCTCATATGGTGTAGGAGAAGATTTGAAGTCGCTATACCCGAAAAGACTCAATATCTTTTCCACATAGTGAGGATGAAGCAGTGTTATCCCACCATCATCATATTTCAGCAGTTTGATGTTCAAGATCACATCAGCCACTCCTAGATCTTTCATCTCAAAGCAACCAGATAGAAATTTTTTGACCTCCTTGATAACATCAGGATTGGTCCCGAATATCAGTATATCATCAACATATAGACATAGGATGAGTCCTTCACCCCCACCATAGCGATAGTACACACACTTGTTAGATTCGTTTACAACAAAGCCTTCAGCAGTTAAAGTTCTTTCAAACTTCTCATGCCACTGCTTAGGTGCTTGCTTTAGACCATACAAAGACTTGAACAACTTGCACACCTTTCCTTCTTGACCATCTACCATGAATCCATCCAGCTGATCCATGTAAATTTCCTCATCTAACTCTCCATTTAGGAAAAAAGTCTTAATGTCCATTTGATGAACGAGAAGACCATGCGAGGCAGCCAAGGATAGTAGTACTCGAATGGTGGCTAGTCTAGCCACATGTTAATAAGTATAAAAGAAATATTCGCCTTCTTTCTGCGTATAATCCTTGGCAACAAGGCATGCCTTGTACTTCTCAATAGTAGCATCAGGTCTAAGCTTCTTCTTGAACACCAACTTACATCCTACAGGTTTGCACCCATAAGGACGATCAATAATTTCCCAAGTTCCGTTTGCTATGATGGAATTCATCGCACTTCGAGCGGCTTCTTTCCAGTAGTTAGCATCTTGAGATGCATAGGCTTCTGAAATAGAAGTGAGAGTGTCATCCAGGAGGTATACAATGAAATCATCTCCAAAAGACTTTGCATCCCTATGTCTCTTACTCCTAGTAGGAGCTTTATTGTTATCCTCCATAGGATTATCAGAGTGTTCTATCAAAATGGTGGGTTTAGGAATTGTAATTAATTCTTAACTAGATGAACTAGGCATCTCCTGATTTGATGAGCTAGACGAATCTTTCATGTGAAAGATGTCTTCAAAGAAAGTCGCATCATTCGACTCCATAGTTGTACCAACATGCATGTCGGATACCTCAGATTTCACTATCAAAAATCTATAGCCAATGCTATGAAATGCATATCCTAGAAAAACACAATCCACGGTTTTTGGTCCAAGATTGTGCTTCTTGGGTATCAACACATTCACTTTCGCCAAACAACCCCAAGTCCGTAAGTAGGAGAGTTTCAACCTTTTCCTTTCCCATTCGTCAAATGGAGAAATGGTTTTGTTCTTTGTGGGAACACAGTTTAGGACATGACACACGGTCATTATATCCTCCCCCACCATACCTTGGATAGACCCGATGTATCTAACATGGCGTTAACCAAATAAGTTAGAGTATGTTTCTTTGTTTTGGCCACCCCATTTTACTGAGGTGAGTAGGTAGGCGTCCTCTCACGGATAATACCATGCTCCGCACAAAAAGAATCAAATTCGTTGGAAAAAATTCTCTCCTCCACGATCAGACCGAAGCCGCTTAATCTTTCGATCAAGTTGGTTTTCTGATTTAGCTTTATAGATTTTGAAGTGATCAAATGCTTCATCTTTAGATTTCATAAGGTACACATTACAGTATCGAGTGGAGTCATCAATTAGAGTCATGAAGTATCTCTTTCCACCTTTTGTCAACTTGCCATTCATTTCACAAAGATCTGAATGTATGAGTTCTAGTGGTGCCAAATCTCGTACCTCAGCAGTCATGTGAGACTCATGAGGTTGCTTAGCTTGCACACACACTTGACACTTGGAACTCTTGAAATTAGTAAATTTTGGAATTAAATTCATATTAGCTAGCCGTGTCATGCACCCAAAATTAATATGACAAAGTCGCGAATGCCTAATATTGGACTCACTATCATTGCAAACATGATTAATAATTTGAGTACATAAGTCTGACAAAGAAAAGCGGAACAAGCCTCCATACTCATAACCATTTCCAACAAATTGTCCACACTTAGAAATTATAACTTCATTGGACTCAAAAACCAACATAAAACCATCTCGACATAAAAACGATTCGCTGGCGAGATTCTTATTGATGGAGGGAATGTGCTACACATTCTTCAACTAGACGGTCTTCCCCAAAGTAAACTTCAGATTTACCGTACCAACACCATGAACAGAAGAACGTGAGCCATTTCCCATTAGCACAGAGCAAGTTCTTGTGACCTGATAAGAAGAAAACATGCAAATATCAGACATACATGTGTATTAGCACTCGTATCTATCCACCAATCAGGAGAGTTACATACTGTAAGGATAGTAGGAAAAATACCGTACACATCGTCCTTCATCACAGTATCAGCCATAACAACATTTGCGGTTTTGTCATCGTTCCCACACTTGTCAAAGCGATTCGGGCAATTAGGAGCTGATGTCTACGCACTTCTATTCTTGTAGACAGTTGTTGGGCCTCCAAGTGCAGAGGTTTGTAGAACAGCAACAAGTTTTCCCTTAAGTGGATTACCCAAGGTTTATCGAACTTAGGGAGGAAGTGGTCAAAGGTATGCCATCTCAAGCAACCCTGCAATCAAGATACAAGAAGTCTCTTGTGTCCCCAACACACCCAATACACTTGTTAGGTGTATAGGTGCACTAGTTCGGCGAAGAGATAGTGAAATACAAGTGGTATAGATAATTATAAGTGGTAACGGTGATAGAAGATAGCTTAATGGCGTGGAAGAGACTAAAGGCAAACTGAAATAAAGAAGGAAGCAAGCAAACATGTAACAGATCTAATTGCAAACGGTGTTTCAGTGCTTAGAAACAAGGCCTAGGGATCATACTTTCACTAGTGAACACTCTCATATAAATATCTTCTTTATGATACTACTCTTAACTACTCTCCGGTTGGACACTCTAATCGATGGTAGGGCTATAACAGCACACCTCAAAGTCCATCTTCCCATCTAGAAAACCCCACACTGTCACCTTGAGTACTAGATGAGTCCAACAAACACCACAATTTCATAAAGACATCCAACTCCAAATATAACTCATAACAAGTATTTGTAATCTATAGCCTAAGTGCCACCATGGTGTGCACGTTGTCACTTTCACACACATGGGGAGAGCAGAGATCTATTAAAGCACTTGAGTAGCAAGGTAGATCTACTTGATTACAAAGCTCATGATCACAATATGATCATGCATAGAGAAAGATGAACACATAGCTACCGGTAGAACCCTTAGCCTCGAGAGAGAACTACTCCTTCCTCATCATGGGAATCAGCAATGGTGATGGAGATGGCGGTGGAGATCGATGGAGATGGCTCCGGGGCACTTCCCCGTCTCGGCAGGGTGCCGGAACTGAGACTTTCTGTTCCCCGAATCTCCCCTTCGGTGGCGGTAGCGCTGCGGAACTTTTCGTGGATTTTTGATTGACGATTTAGGGTTTTGGTATCAGGAGGCTCTTATAGGCGAAGGAGGCAAGGTCGGTGGCCGGCCAGGGGGCCCACACCATGCCCTGGCGCGGCCTGGGCTGGCCCGCGCCAAGGAGGGGTGTGGACACCCTGTGGCCCCTCTCCAACTCTCCTTCTGGCTCCATGAGTCTTCCGGGAAATAGTAACTTTGGCTTTTGTCCCGTCCAATTCCGAGAATATTCATTTTCTGACTTCCTGGAACCAAAAACAGCAGAAAACAGGCAACTGGCACTGTGGCATCTTGTTAATAGGTTAGTCCAAGAAATCATATGAAAAGTACTCCAAAGTGTGGACAAAACACAAGAAAGTAGATAAAACCAAGCATGGAACATCAAAAATTATAGATACATTTACAATGTATCAACATCCCCAAGCTTAACTCCTGCTCGTCCTCGAGTAGGTAAGTGATAAAAAGAAAGAATAATTTTTGAGGTGACATGCACCATCAAAGACTTGATCAAAGTATTTGTCAAACATTCAAAGCTGGGATCATAGTACTTCAATCATAACATGAAAGACAAAGTTCTAGCAATAAGCAAAGAAACTATGATGCAACATAAAAGGGCATAAACAAAAGATTCATGAATAACAATGCTTTGCAAGACGTTTGTTTGTTTCACATAAAGAAAACATAGCATAATAGTATTCAGCTTGTCCCTCATAGAGTATCAAATATAAATGCATAGGACACCTTCAAAGTTCATAAGAGTGACTAGATACAAATAGTTTAAGCAATATCAAGTTATGCATCAATCAACTAGTCTTGGGACAATGCACATAGAACTAAGAATGGCCACTATGCTCTCAAAGTAAGTGCATAAAGGTAGAAGGTGGAGACTCAATATAATGGTGGAAGAAAGGCCTTCATAGAAGGAAGCAGAGATTCAAGTTTCATAAAGAGCTTCCAAAAAATATGGTACTTATAGCTTTCAGCTCTCATTGCCCCTATCATAAGCATCTTAAAGTGATTAAGGTTAAAGTGAACAAACTATGGTGTACGCGCTTGACGAAGTATAAGTCAGAAATCTCATGTCCCTTGTATATGAGGGCCGCTCCTCATGCTACTCAAGTTTAGTCACCGGTAAGTTCTTGTCATCGTAAGTATATGTGTATCATAGAGAACCGCCAACGGAGTACCCCTTGCCCGATGATACAGAAGAATCCCCATATCAAAATGACAAGGCAAGCAGACAACGAGCATCTCAGCAATCTTCTTATTTACCATGGGAATATGGTGCTTTTTTCTCTCTTTCCTCTTTTCATAATCTCTTTTTTTTCTCTTTTTCTCTTTTTTCTCAATATAGGACTCTTTTTTATAAGAAGAATGCTTCATAGACAGCTCATTATGGTTACGCTGCAGGTTTCCTCCATGTCAGCATGGATTAGACCAGTGGCCCAGGCGTTTCTCTAACACATATACATAACTCCATGGACTTACAAGCTCCCCTTTCATTTCACACCAACGACATCCATATACAAAAGAGCATGACATCAACTAGGTACAAGTACCAAGTGCAATGTTGAAAGCGTTCCCCATGAAAGCATGGTTCTGCTAATTCCCAACAAATAAGTGCAAGCATATACAACATAGACGACACAATGGTTCAAGTTTATTAAGGGCAATAAAAGTAAAGTGTGCCATCAAGTTCGTGAGAGCTTTAATCACTAGTTTTCTCATAACAAGTTTAATTCGGAAGGTAAACAAAAGCATGAATATACTTGGAATAGCATAAGCTACTAGGTAGGTATGGTGGACTCTTTGGAATAACTTGGTTTAGGGAGTTGGATGCATGAGTGGAACTCATACTTGGTTGTGGAGGCTAGCAAAAGACTGGGAGCGACAAACTAAGAGAGCAATAATGGCCATAATCATGCAGAGAGACAATAGATCATTGATCAAAGCATAAAGTGATACTACAAGATGAAAACTAAAGGATCATAAAGGCTTATGGTGACTTGAGATAGTCATAACATGGTGTGAGCATGCGCCAAGTCAACCCAAATAAAACATCAAAGGAGAATACCACTATACTATGCTTTAATATGCTAAAACAACGCATGATTCATCCAAGGCACATTGAGCAATCTCAATTGTTTATAACAAGTCATGATACAACAAAAAATACTAAGCATAAAGCCAAATCAATATCAAGCATGGCATGAAAAAGCATAGGCCACAGTCAAAAACAAGCTCTCTTTACCACTTAAGCATGAACTTTCCTACTCTTTTCCAAACCAAACCAAACTATTTGCAAACCAATGTATGAAAGAGGGGGTCCAACCAATTTATTCAGAAAACTAAGCAAACAAAAGCAAACGAAAAACCAAAACAAAAACGAAAAAGAAGACGCTCCAAGAACAACACAACTGTGCATGAAACAATAAAAATGAAGCGTTTGGAAGGAACCTGGGATTTTTATTGATGAAGAAGGGGAATGCCTTGGGTATCCCCAAGCTTTTACGCTTGTACTTCTTGGATATTTCTTGGGGTGACACGCGTGGCATCCCCAAGCTTGAGCTTTAGTCCATCCTTCATCTCATTACCCATTCCTTCCATACACCTGAAAATTTCCCTTCATACAAAACTTCACACAATCTTTATTAGCAACATTAGTGCAGTCAAGATAAATGGTCTTAAGGTTCAGTTAGAATACCAAATAAACTTCCATTAGAACACTATATACTGTAGCACTTCCCTCAAAAAGCTCAATTCCCCAAAAGAACTCAAAAAGGAACCAACAAGAAGCAAATGCAAAAAATGGCAGAAATCTGTCAAAACAGACCAGCAGGTAAAGATGAATTTTTGCAAAGACCTTCTGTTGCTCAAATAATAAAATGTTGGACTGATGAAAGTTAGATAACAACCTGGGTCAGAAGCACAAAAATTCACGCCTCAAAAGGACGTACAGAGATTTTACACGAATTTTTACGGTGAAGCATAGAAATCTGTTTCGGGACAACAACTTTCCCAATTATTACTTCTCTCTCATTAGAGGTTACTCTTGGCGCAAAAAGCAAATAAAAAGGATAAGGAGCGGTTATTACTAAAGTAATAACTTCCAAGACTCATCTAAAACTTTTGGGTTATCTCCCAATAAGTACTTTTCTTTAACGCCTTTAAGTTAGGCATGATAGTTTGAGAAGATGCTCACATAAAAAATATGAATTGAAGTAAAAGAGAGCATCAAGAAGCAAATTCAAAGCACATTTAAGTCTAACCCACTTCCTATACATAGGAATCTTGTAAAGAAACAAGTTATGAAAGCACAAAGCAATAAGCATAGTAAAGAAAAACAAGTGCAACTTCGAGACTTTCAACATAAAGAGGGGAAACTTAAAAATGTTGAAATACATAAGACCATGTTTCCCTCTCTCATAATAACTTTCAGTAGCATCATGAATGAAAGTAACAATATAACTATCACATAAAACATTCTTATCATGAGCCATATGCATATAATAATTATTACTCTCCACATAAGCATAGTCATTCTTATTAATTGTAGTGGGAGCAAATTCAACAAAATAGATATCATTATTATTCTCATCACCATAATCATCAAATATAGGAGGCATATTGTAATCATAATTAACTTTATCCTCAATAGTAGGTGGACTGAAAATATCATATTCATCATTGTAATCATCATATATTGGAGGTTTGGTATCATCATAAGCAATAGAATAGCTATCTTCCAAAGCTGGGGAACTAAAAAGATCATTTTCATAAAACTAGCTTCCCCAAGCTTAGACTTTTCCATAGCATTAGCAATAATGGTGTCCAAAGAATTCATACTAACAACATTGCTATTAGCATGCAAATAAAGTTCCATGGGTTTTTTAATTTTCTCTTCAAACACTTCATGTCCTAACTCAAGATAAATACTATAAAGCTCTCTAATTTTGTTGTTGTTTTCCATTAAGCCTAACTAGTGAAAACAAGAAACAAAAAGACAAAATTGTAGAATCTAAAGGAAATAACTTCGAGCACTCACACCGGAGGATGTGAGTACCTTTTACCTTACCTCCCCGACAACGGCGCCAGAAAATAGGCGTTTGCCGTGGGAGGTTCTTCTTCTTTAATCCTCCGGTGTGAATACCTTTTACCTTACCTCCCCGGCAACGGCGCTAGAAAATAGCTTGATGTCTACACACTTATATTCTTGTAAACAGTTGTTGGGCCTCCAAGTGCAGAGGTTTGTAGAACAGCAACAAGTTTTCCCTTAAGTGGATTACCCAAGGTTTATCGAACTCAGGGAAGAAGTGGTCAAATGTATCCCCTCTCAAGCAACCCTGCAATCAAGATACAAGAAGTCTCTTGTGTCCCCAACACACCCAATACACTTGTTAGGTGTATAGGTGCACTAGTTCGGCAAAGAGATAGTGAAATACAAGTGGTATAGATAATTATAAGTGGTAACGGTGATAGAAGATAACTTAATGGCATGGAAGAGACTAAAGGCAAACTGAAATAAAGAAGGAAGCAAGCAAACATGTAACAGATCTAATTGCAAACGGTGTTTCAGTGCTTAGAAACAAGGCCTAGGGATCATACTTTCACTAGTGAACACTCTCATATAAATATCTTCTTTATGATACTACTCTTAACTACTCTCCGGTTGGACACACTAATCGATGGTAGGGCTATAACAGCACACCCCAAAGTCCATCTTTCCCATCTAGAAAACCCCACACTATCACCTTGAGTACTAGATGAGTCCAACAAACACCACAATTTCATAAAGACATCCAACTCCAAATATAACTCATAACAAGTATTTGTAATCTATAGCCTAAGTGCCACCATGGTGTGCACGCTGTCACTTTCACACACATGGGGAGAGCAGAGATCTATTAAAGCACTTGAGTAGCAAGGTAGATCTACTTGATTACAAAGCTCATGATCACAATATGATCATGCATAGAGAGATAGATGAACACATAACTACCGGTAGAACCCTTAGCCTCGAGAGAGAACTACTCCTTCCTCATCATGGGAATCAGCAATGGTGATGGAGATGGTGGTGGAGATCGATGGAGATGGCTCCGGGGACACTTCCCCGTCCCGGCAGGATGCCGGAACAGAGACTTTCTGTCCCCCGAATCTCCCCTTCGGTGGCGGCGGTGCTACGGAACTTTTTGTGGATTTCTGATTGACGATTTAGGGTTTTGGTATCAGGAGGCTCTTATAGGCGAAGGAGGCAAGGTCGGTGGCTGGCTAGGGGGCCCACACCATGCCCTGGCGCGACCTGGGATGGCCCGCGCCAAGGGGGGTGTAGTCACCCTATGGCCCCTCTCCGACTCTCCTTCTGGCTCTGTGAGTCTTCCGGGAAAATAGTAACTTTGGCTTTTGTCCCGTCCAATTCCGAGAATATTCATTTTCTGACTTTCTGGAACCAAAAACAGCAGAAAACAGGCAACTGGCACTGTGGCATCTTGTTAATAGGTTAGTCCAAGAAATCATATGAAAAGTACTCCAAAGTGTGGACAAAACACAAGAAAGTAGATAAAACCAAGCATGGAACATCAAAAATTATAGATACATTTACAATGTATCAGGAGCCCAATGAGCAGGATCACCACAGACGTGGCAAGCCCCTTTCTTCTTATCAGTCTTATTCTTGAAGCTAGTAATGTGTGAGGCCTTGTTCTTACCATCAAACTTGCCTTTGCCTTCAGATTTTTTCTTGTTTTTGAACTTGTGGGATTAGAAGTTTTTCTTCCATACCACATTGGCACTAGAATCTCCCTCAAAACCTCGAGCGCGTGTGTCCTTTGCTCTCGCGTTTTCTTCCACATGGAGAGACCCAATGAGATCCAAGACGGAAAACTCTTGTCTCTTATGTTTCATAGAAGTAGCAAAGTTCCTCCATGTCATGGTGGTATCACAACAGATGCCATAGGTGTAGGGTTTTCGCAGCAGATAACAATTTTTTTACTACGCGGAGCACCCTGATTGCCCAATGGTCTATCTAGAAGTAATGCAGTAATGGAGGAAGAAAGTGGTAATGTACCCTTGAAAGCTGATAGAGCGTTACGCTC
Source organism: Avena sativa (assembly GCA_916181665.1). Classification (NCBI taxonomy): domain Eukaryota; kingdom Viridiplantae; phylum Streptophyta; class Magnoliopsida; order Poales; family Poaceae; genus Avena; species Avena sativa. Next base: position 204,863,467 of record OV702290.1, read on the forward strand.
ATGCAGGAGAGTGGATGATGTAGTCGTACCCGTCCGACCTCAAGTTGAGAAGCTCCTCTGTAACATCCCAAAACTTCAATCCAAGGTTATTAAGATCCAAATCATCAAAATTAGGGTTGACAAAAAACTTTTTCAATTGAAATTATCAAAGCATTCATATGTGTGTGCATTTAAATTAGGAGTTGATTTGAATTGCCAGGATTAAGTGATCCATTGCTTGTAAAATGATTCTTAGGTGAAATAAACATCATCTAAATCATCCCCAAACAAATCCCAAAGAAAAACAAATCAAAATGAATAAAAGAAGCAAATGGTCATTTGTGCCATTTTAATCAGCATGCCTACTTTGGCTATTCCTAGTACTCAAAACCTAACATAAACAATTGTGGGTCTTTGCACCCCTTGATAGGACACATAATGAGGTACCACGGCCCACTTTGTGATCTGCCAAAAACATTCAAATACTCATTTTAATTGACATTTGACAATGGAATCTATTTCATATGAGAAGATCCCACTATTTCAAAAACCACTCAAACAAGCTCAAATTTCAAAACCCAAGCACCCACAGAGTCTCAAGCTTAGTACTAACACACCCACCAAAAATCTTTTCAAAATTCAAAAAGAAAGTTCTTGCGGCCATTTCATCAAACACTTGGCATGCAGGGTTTAAACTCTAAACATAGCTCACTATTTGCAACAGGGTTTTGCACCCAATTTTCCTTAAAAACCTCCCTCTGTCCACAGATGATCTAACCATGCCATTTAAACCCCATCTCCTACCCCCTAGTGGCAAGGCCAAGCCATGCCGAGCACCAACTCGCCGGCCAACCTTGCCCTCACCCCAGCAGACCACCTCGCCCCCTCTCTCCATGTCTAGCAGCTAGCTCACACCTCACCGCCACCCTCTGTCCCCTCCCCGAGCTAGGCCAGAGCATGGACCACCGCCAAACCGCCGCGTACTGCCTGTCTGCGCCATGCCGAGCACGCGCCAGAGCGCCACGCCCGACACGCGTGCCCAAGCCGCCGCTTGAACGCAGCCCGCGTCCACCACTTCGCCACGACCCAGGGAGCACGCCAGGCATGCCCATTCGCTGCCCAACGCACCATAGCCACCGCTAGCCGTGGAAGCCGCCATCTCTGCCGCTTAGAACGCCAGCTCCGCCCGACCGCATACCACCGCCCCTAGGCCCGCATTCACTTCATAGAGCACTGCCAGGAGACCAGCGACCGCCCCTACCTCGAGCCACGCCGGTAGCACGCTGTGCAGCCCTCGCCGGAGTCGCCTGCCCATCCCTCTCGGTCGGGTCGTCGCCCTATAAATAGAGGCCACCCCCAGCCATTTGCAGCACACCACTCACCTCCCCTCACCTCACTGACCATTCCCCACCTCTAGCCGGAGCAAGGTGAGCAGCCGTTCGCCGGAATTGTACCGGAGCAGGCCGCCTCTGGAGGAGAAGGGCGCCGCTGATTGCGACCACCCACGGAGCTGCCTCGACCGTCCCTGAGCTTGCCATCGACCACCAGTCCGTTTGCCCGCCTCGCCGTCGTCGCTGGAGCCCTGGTACGCCCCCCTGAGCACCCCTACTAAGCCGCTAGGGTTAGAGTTTGCCGGCGACAGGTCCGTCGTCGACGACGATCCCCAACCGTTGATCCCCGTTCTAATCCAACGACCCATATCGCCCCGTACCGCTTCGGGCGTTATGAGCCGCTGACCGGTGGACCCCCTGTCAGCTGAGCCCCGCGCCGCGTAGTGTCACTGGGCCGGCCCGTTAGTGTTCCCGCGCGACCCAGTTAATTCAAATTAGGATTTTTCTATTTAGTTTGAAAATCAATTCAGAGAGATTTACAAATCCAAATGGAGTGATTCCAATTTTGTTGGAAAGCCAGTGAGAAGATCTACCCAAGCCCGTTGGATTTAATTCAATTGGAGTTAGATATCTCTCCTAGTAAAAATAACAAAACATAAGCATTTGCACCTGGCAACATTTTTATAAAATCAACCAAGTTAGCTTTTGTGTTGATTCCAACTCTCAAAAATCACATTTCACTAGACCTACCTGAATATGTAATAATATTAAGGTTTACATGCAGTGACTTTGGACTAGTACCAAAATAATGCTATATAGGCATTTCTAGTCACTTTAAATAATTAAATAATGAACTTAAACCAAAGTAATTATGAACCAACCCTTAAATTACATTCCCACATGTTAAGATATGTGGTGATGACATGTGTCCACATGATCCCATATTTTAAGTGGTGAATATTAAATCTTAGTTAATTTTCAATGAGTAGAAATTACTTTTCTTAAATAAAAAGGATGAAACTAGTTAATAAAACTTGTGATGCTTGTGATGATAGTAAATCATCAAATGTATGCCTTAGAGTGCTAATTAGACTAGTTAAGTATTGTTTGGTGATTGTGTATACCGTATGTATTTATAGAAGATAGTACCGACCAAGCTTACGAGGAGGAGGAGTTCTACCAAGAGGAGGAAGACAACTTCAACCACTGCACCAACCAAGGCAAGCTACTATTAGCAAGCTAGGATTAAACTAGATGGTTTAGCAAAGATTCCTTAGGCATGCTTTGGTTAAACTATGTTGACTATTCTTTACCCCAAGTACTAATTTCAAGCTTTACTTCCTTTACTTTACACAAAGTCCCTTACTTGTTTTGAAGGTAGCATAAAGAGTATAAAACTTGACCTATTTTAGATAACTTTAGATGTCATTCTATGGCATGAGATTGATCCCATCTTTCTACATTAGTGAACACTCTTAACTTAGTAGTTTAGAGTAAATAAAAAAACTTGAGTCACTTTAGATGGGAACACTTGGTGAAAATGAATTATGAAAACCTTGGAATGACGAGTCATTCTATTGAGATTTTTTGACATGTGTTGAGAAACACAAATGGTTTATGATGATGAAAATGTTGAGGCATGAGCCTTAGCCCTTTTATAAAATCGATGGTTGGATTCGGATGCGATACCATTCCAAATTTACCGTACAACCAAAATACCTGAATTGGGTAAGGCTTAGCCGGAAGTTTATATGCATTAGTATTAGTTCCCTCGCGGGAGAGGTTTGAGCTGAGGCTACCTCTCAATGTTGTCCACCTATGTAGTGCCCAAGATGACGGATGGTCATGGTTGGGAGGCCATGCTCATAGGAGAGGTGCTTATACTAGGGTGTGTAAAGGAAAGGTTATGTTTGATTATCTGCATACTAAGTATGATGATTCAGGGTTATCCCTGACAGATGTATCGAATCTTGTGGTGAAAGTGTACCACCTCTGTAGAGTGTCAAACTATTCGAATAGCCGTGTCCGCGGTTATGGACAGTTGGAATGGCCATACTGTTTCGTTGTCAGATGTTTTCAAAACAACTTATGAAATGAATGATGAATCTTGACTTGACCACAACAGGGTTGTGTTTATGACACTAGCTTCCCACTTAAGTGATTCTAGAACTTTATTTTATCTTTCTTTGCTTCTGAACTCAGCTTAGGTTTCAAACTTAACTTTATAGTTAAACATAGATTTAGCATTTTAACTTAGAACTATACTACTTGTTAGTGGTAGTTTGCGAGTACTTAAAGAGTACTCATGGCTTTTGTCCCTGGCTATTCTCATGGCCAGACTATGAAGGAGACTATCAAGATAATGGCCAGTAGGACTGCTATGATAACTAGGACTATCTTCCTTCGTCAGCATTGCCTGTGCCGCTAAAGATGGACCCCACTGCTACGCTTATCTTTTATTTCCGCTGCTTGTTGTTTTAAGACTAGATCATGCGATCCTTATTTGTGTAAGACCTTATGTATGGTTTGTAATGGATGATGTACTGTGATATCCAATCCGTTATGTCTCGTAAAAATGGTAATCCTGGGATTGCGAGGTATGGCATAACGGGCATCTGGGATTAAAAATTCGGGTGTTGACAAGTTGGTATCAGAGCCATCCTGACCATAGGAGACCCTAGTTAGAATGGACGTCCGAACAAAAACTTAGTTTCATAACCAAAGTGAGTATTTATGAAAAACTATTTCCTCTCTTATCCTTGGGAATTCATTCTTTCTCCAAAATTCATGTTCCTCAAAATTCTTACATTACTACTTAAAATTTGACACACTTGATCACTTCACTAATTTTCCTCATCCTAAATTCTTGTAGATGGAGACTCAGTTCAGCAAGTTCTACCAGTTGGGAAACGGAGGTCAATTGATCTTCGAGAGGGATATGGATTCACTGTCGGAGTTACCGGGACGCCCACATCCGGAGTTTCTTGGAGCTCAACTTCTAGGACCCCCAGGAGGAGATTTGCAGTGGCTAGTCACCGCTGATCTTAGAGGAAGCATCGAAGCGCCAACATCCGGGAGAATCTAGTTCTCTGTGCGAGAGAACAACTGGCTAGATGGATTAGCCAGGGCAATGCATGAAGCTCTCGCACGTCTATGTGCCCTCAGTGTCAACCAACTCTAGGGAACCCATTTTGCTCACTATGTAGACGTGACTTCATTGGAATGCCGATGGAGATGCCAAGTCACCCAGAGTTGAGGCGTCAAGTGGAGAATCTTAACTTCTTACTGCACGACAGACAGCAGGAACTGGACAATGCTAGAGAGTTAGCCAACCAGAACCGTGCCATTGCCGACCAGAAGGCCCAGACTTTCGCACTGCTCGTCCAAGATCGCCAGTCTCTTCGCCGCCAGCGTGCAAAGAAGGATCGCACCATCGCCCGTCTTCGCAAGAAGGTGGCCGACCTCGAGAAGACCGTAAAGGAGCAAGAAGCTCAGCTTGCCGCAAAGGAAGAAGAAGAGGAGGGTGAAGACATCCAGGGAGACATGGATTCTTACCTCAGCAATGATGATGACTTTCTGGAGGAGGATGCTATGGACTTCTACACTGACGATGAGGACTCCGACTTCATCGACGATGAGTAGATGCACTAGAGCACTGTCGTAGCATGAGATGTATCGGTCCCACTATATCGTAGCTTGTAGAATGGTTCTTCAAACCATCTGTTTTCCTTTGATTGTTGTGGTGTGTGTTGTATCGTGTGCTTGTTTGCATGAATGAAATGAAGTTAGTTGCAAAACCTGAGTCAAACTCAAAGTTTTAGCTTGAAATCAAAACCATGAACCTTACAACTTTCCCTCTTACCCCTTTATCTACCTCAATCTTCAGACGACTCATGGAAACCAAGGAGGGAGCAGCTCGTCGCAAGACCCAATGCTGCAGATCTTGCAGAATCTCATCGCAGACAGAGAACCAAGCAGGGAAGAACGCCAAGCCAACTTAGCAACATTGTAGCAGATCGCCCGGATGGCTCTCAACAACCAAGGGCATGGAAATCAGGATCACCATGGATCCAAACTCAAAAACTTCCAGAATACCAATCCCCCAATCTTCAACCAAGCTGAAAACCCACTAGATGCAGATGACTGCTGGAGACAATGGAAAACAACTTAGAAGTTGTAGGAGTTGATGACAATGAGAAAGTTCTCTTCGCCACCCACTATCTGGCGGGAGATGCAAGAGCTTGGTGGACTAGTATCTGCAATATGAACCATGGTCAAGTGATGACATGGGAAGCTTTCAAAACAAAATTCAGCCGCACCCACGTGCCGCAAGGTCTAGTCACTAGACTAAGAGATGAGTTTCGCGACTTGAAGCAAGGCAGAATGACTGTGGTGGAATACTGTGACAGATTCCTATCGCTTGCAAGGTACGCCCCTGATGAGATCAACACAGAGGTGAAGAAGAAGGATAGATTCCTGAACGGAATGCATGATGAGATGCAGACTGTCCTCGTCAACATCCGTTTCGAGGATCTCGAAGAGCTAGTCGACTCTGCCATCCAGATGGAAGGGAAGATTAATCAGGCAAACGACAACCACAAACGTCGTATGATGCAGCAATCAGGATCCAGCAGTCATCAGAAGTACCGTCCCAACCCCTCACCAGGATATGCACCAAGGAACAACCGACCCCCAATGTCTCGCCCCAGCTACCCCAACCATAGCGGAGGTAATGTGAAGTCCGAAGGGAACAATCACAACTCCGGCAATGCCAACACTTTCAACTGTGGCCCTCCCAAGAGCAACAACAACAACAGCAACAACAACAACACTACACCCAGAACTGGCAGCAATGCTGTGTCGGTCGCAGCAAAGGACAAGTCCCAGATTACTTGTTTTGAGTGTGGAGTGAAGGGTCACTACTCCAATGAGTGTCCCAAGAAGACTACCGCCACTGCCAATGTGAATGCCCCAGCTCAACAACAACGTCGTGTTCAACCAGGGAGAAGGTTTGCCCTAGGGAACCCTCACAACCGCAACGGTCATCTCTTCCACATGAATGCTGAAGAATCCCAGGAAGCACCAGATGTAGTGCTAGGTATGTTCTCTATCAACTCAGTTTTAGCAAGAGTATTGTTTGATTCGGGAGCATCACATTCATTTGTCACCGAAGAATTTGCATGCACTAGTAAGATTCACCCAACCAACCTGAAGCATGTCATGATAGTTGAAATCCCCGGATCAACTACAAAAGCTAGAAAAATTTGCAAAGCTGTACCTATCAGAATACATGGGATAGATTTTATGCCAACCTAATAGTACTTGGAACCAAAGGATTGGAAGTAGTACTAGGTATGGACAGGATGTCAAGGCATAAAGGAATGATAGACTGTGCTAAGAAAGCCATCACCATGACCAGTAGTTCTGGAGTAACAGTAGAGCATATATCTGAAACCTTACCTCGCCAATTCAAGTGCAACAAGAGTCTAGCCCTACCCACCATATACCAAGTAAGAGTAGTCTGTGAATACCCCGACGTATTCCCAGATGAATTGCCAGGTTTGCCCCCGGATAGGGATATTGAGTTCATTATCGAGCTAATCCCCAGAACCGGACCCATAGCCTAGAGACCCTATAGCATGAACCCCTCAGAGTTAGTTGAGTTGAAGAAGCAATTAGATGCCATGTTAGCAACAGGCTTGATTTAGCCAAGCGCATCGCCATGGATATCACCAGTGTTATTCATCGACAAGAAAGATGGAGGCAACCATTTGTGTACAGATTAGTTGAATGATGTCACCATCAAGAATAAGTACCCCTTACCAAAGATAGAGGATCTATTTGATCAGTTTACTGGAGCCCAGGTATTCTCAAAGATTGATCTTAGGACTGGTTATCACCAACTTAAGATTCGTGCAATGGATATTCCGAAGACCGCCTTTACTACTCGCTATGGGTTATACGAGTATACGGTTATGTCTTTTGGATTAACCAATGCCCCTGCTTATTTCATGAACCTCATGAATAAGATCTTTATGAATTTCCTAGATAAGTTTGTAGTTGTGTTTATCGATGACATCCTTATCTACTCCAAGTCAGAAGAAGAGCATGAGCAACATCTGCGAATCATCCTAGAAACCCTGAGAGAGCATCAGTTATATGCCAAGTTCAGCAAGTGTGAGTTTTGGCTGAAAGAAGTAGGATTCCTAGGACATATTGTGTCTGCCAGAGGAGTCTCTGTTGATCCTGCCAAGATTAGAGATGTCGAAGAATGGGAAGCCCCAACCACTCAAACCCAAGTCCGTGCATTTCTCGGATTAGCGGGATATTACCGCAAGTTCGTAGAAGGATTCTCGAGCATCGCCAGACCCATGACCCAATTGCTGAAGAAGGACAAGAAGTTTGAATGGACCGACAAGTGCGAAGCCAGTTTCCAGGAGCTGAAGAGGAGATTGATATCAACCCCAATATTGATCATGCCAGATATCAAGAAGCCGTTTGATGTATATTGTGATGCATCCAAGATTGGTCTCGGATGTGTATTGATGCAAGAAGGCAAAGTCATCACGTATCTGTCTCGACAACTAAAGCAGCATGAGCAGAACTATCCGACCCATGATCTTGAATTAGCAGCCGTAGTTTTGGCATTGAAGACATGGCATCATTATCTGATGGGTAATCACTGTGAGATTTACTCAGATCACAAGAGCTTGAAGTATATTTTCACTCAGAAGGAGCTGAATATGAGGCAAAGGAGATGGATAGAGTTAATCAAGGATTATGACCTTGACATTCACTATCACCCCGGCAAAGCCAATGTGGTAGCAGATGCTCTTAGTAGATTGCCGTGCAGGCTTAACACCATGATCAAGGAGAAGCAGCCAAGTTTGTATGAGGAGTTGGAGCAGTTCAGAACAAAATTAGTTAGCAAAGGATTCTTAGCTAGCATTGAACTTCAACCCATATTGATTAGCCAAATCAAGGAAGCCCAGAGGGGAAATGAAAGTATCGACGGAATCAAACGTCGTATTAGTACAGGAAAGGTACCTGGATTCACTGAAGACGAAGAAGGAGTTATTTGGTACAAAGGATGTATCTGTGTGCCAGCAGATTTGGAGCTGAAGCAAGTTATCATGAAGGAAGCTCATGATACCCTTTATTCTATCCACCCAAGAGGAACGAAGATGTATCAAGATTTGAAAGAGCAATTTTGGTGGCACAAGATGAAGAGAGAAATTGGAAGCTACATCGCCAAGTGTGACATCTGTCAAAGAGTCAAAGTAGAGCACCAAAGACCCGCAGGACTGTTGCAACCATTGCAGATTCCGGAATGGAAATGGGATTCCGTCGGAATGGACTTTATCACCGGTTTGCCTACTTCTAGTAGGGGAAATGACTCAATCTGGGTCATAGTTGATAGACTGTCCAAGGTAGCCCACTTCATACTTGTCAAGACTACCTACCAGAGTGCGAAGCTAGCAGAGCTGTACATTGCTAGGATTGTTAGTCTGCATGGAACCCCCAAGACCATAGTATCAGATTGAGGAACCCAGTTTACCTCGAGATTTTGGCAGGAAGTGCAGGAAGGATTAGGTACCAAGTTGAACTTTAGCACCGCGTATCACCCGCAAACAGATGGACAGACTGAGAGAGTCAACCAAATCCTAGAAGATATGTTAAGAGCTTGTGTGTTGGAATACGGATCAAAATGGGAAGACTGCCTTCCTTTCACAGAATTCTCGTATAACAACAGTTATCAAGCTAGTTTGCAGATGGCACCATTTGAATTCCTATATGGAAGAAAGTGTCGCACCCCTTTGAATTGGTCACAAGTAGGAGAGAGTCAGATCTTTGGACCCGACATTCTCCGCGAAGCAGAAGAGAAGGTGCACAAAGTCCGTGAGCACCTCAAGACCGCCCAGTCTAGACAGAAGAGTTATGCTGACAAGAGAAGGAGAGACCTGACTTTCAATGTCGGAAATTTTGTATATCTCAAGGTTTCACCGTTGAAAGGAACCCAACGCTTTAGTCTGAAAGGAAAGTTAGCCCCCAGATATATCGGGCCTTTCAAGATTCTGAACCGTCGAGGAGAAGTATTGTATCAACTGGAACTACCTCAAGAGGTGTCAGCCATACACAATGTGTTCCATATCTCGTTACTTCGCAAATGCCTGGAAGTGCCGGACAAGACGGAAGTTTTCAAAAACATCGATCACAGAGCTGTAGAGATCAACAATGACCTGACATATCGTGAAGTACCCATCCGTATCTTAGAAGAAGCTTACAGAACCTATAGGGACCAGGAGTATCAAGTTTCTCAAGATTCAATGGAGCAACCATACTGAGGAGGAAGCCACTTGGGAGCGAGAAGATTACATTAGGACAGAGTTCCTAGATCTCTTTAGTTCCTAGTTTCTTTGTAAATCTCGGGACGAGATTTTGTTTAAGGGGGGAAGGTTTGTAACATCCCAAAACTTCAATCCAAGGTTATTAAGATCCAAATCATTAAAATTAAGGTTATTAAGATCCAAATCAAATGTGTGTGCATTTAAATTAGGAGTTGATTTGAATTGCCAGGATTAAGTGATCCATTGCTTGTAAAATGATTCTTAGGTGAAATAAACATCATCTAAATCATCCCCAAACAAATCCCAAAGAAAAACAAATCAAAATGAATAAAAGAAGCAAATGGTCATTTGTGCCATTTTAATCAACATGCCTACTTTGGCTATTCCTAGTACTCAAAACCTAACAGAAACAATTGTGGATCTTTGCACCCCTTGATAGTACACATAATGAGGTACCAAGGCCCACTTTGTGATCTGCCAAAAACATTCAAATACTAATTTTAATTGACATTTGATAATGGAATCTATTTCATATGAGAAGATCCCACTATTTCAAAAACCACTCAAACAAGCTCAAATTTCAAAACCCAAGCACCCATAGAGTCTCAAGCTTAGTACTAACACACCCACCAAAAATCTTTTCAAAATTCAAAAAGAAAGTTCTTGCGGCCATTTCATCAAACACTTGGGATGCATGGTTTAAACTCTAAACATTGCTCACTATTTGCAACAGGGTTTTGCACCCAATTTTCCTCAAAAACCTCCCTCTATCCCCAGATGATCTAACCATGCCATTTAAACCCCATCTCCTACCCCTAGTGGCAAGGCCAAGCCATGCCGAGCACCAACTCGCCAGCCAACCTTGCCCTCACCCTAGCAGACCACCTCGCCCCCTCTCGCCATGTCAGCAGCTAGCTCACACCTCACCGCCATCCTATGTCCCCTCCCCGAGCCAGGCCAGAGCATGTACCACCGCCAAACCGCCGCGCACTGCCTATCTGCGCCATGCCGAGCATGCGCCAGAGCGCCGTGCCTGACACGTGTGCCCAAGCTGCTGCTCGATCGCAGCCCGTGTCCACCGCTTTGCCATGACCCAGGGAGCACGCCAGACATGCCCATTCGCCGCCCAACGCACAACAACCACCGCTCGCCGTGGAAGTCGCCGTCTCTGCTGCTCAGAACGCCAGCTCCGCCCGACCGCATACCACCGCTCCTAGGCCCGCATTCACTTCGTAGAGCACCGCCAGGAGACCAGCGACCGCCCCCTACCTCGAGCCATGCCGCTAGCACGCTGTGCAGCCCTCGCGGGAGTCGCCTGCCCATCCCTCTCGGTCGCGTCATCGCCCTATAAATAGAGGCCACCCCTAGCCATTTGCAGCACACCACTCACCTCCCCTCACCTCACTGACCATTCCCCACCTCTAGCCAGAGCAAGGCAAGCAACCATTCGCCAGAATTGCACCGGAGCAGGCCGCCTCTAGAGGAGAAGGGCGCCGCTGATTGCGACCACCCTCGGAGCTGCCTCGACCGTCCCTGAGCTCGTCATCGACCACCAGTCTATTTGCCCGCCTCGCCGTCATTGCTGGAGCCCTGGTACGCCCCCTGAGCACCCCCACTAAGCCGCTAGGGTTAGAGTTCGCCGGTGACAGGTCCGTCGTCGATGACGATCCCTAGCCGTTGATCCCCGTTCTAATCCAACGACCCATATCGCCCCGTACCGCTTCACGCGTTATGAGCCGATGTCCGGTGGACCCCCTCTATCAGCTGTGCCCCTCGCCGCGGAGTGTCACTGGGCCGGCCCGTTAGCATTCCCGCGCGACCCAGTTAATTCAAATTAGGATTTTTCTATTTAGTTTGAACCTAGTTCTGTCCCTTAGTTTGAAAATCAATTCAGAGAGATTTAAAAATCCAAATGGAGTGATTCCAATTTTGTTGGAAAGCCACTGAAAAGCTCTACCCAAGCCCCTTGGATTTAATTCAATTAGAGTTAGATATCTCTCCTAGTAAAAATAACAAAACAGAAGCATTTGCACCTTGCAACATTTTTATAAAATCAACCAAGTTAGATTTTGAGTTGATTCCAACTCTCAAAAATCACATTTCACCAGACCTATCTGAATATGTAATAATATTAAGGTTTACATGCAGTGACTTTGGACTAGTACCAAAATAATGCTATATAGGCATTTCTAGTCACTTTAAATCATTAAATAATGAACTTAAACCAAAGTAATTATGAACCAACCCTTAAATTACATTCCCACATGTTAAGATATGTGGTGATGACATGTGTCCACATGATCCCATATTTTAAGTGGTGAATATTAAATCTTAGTTAATTTTCAATGAGTATAAATTACTTTTCTTAAATAAATAGAATGAAACTAGTTAATAAAACTTGTGATGCTTGTGATGATAATAGATCATCAAATGTATGCCTTAGAGTGCTGATTAAACTAGTTAAGTATTGTTTGGTGATTGTGTATATACCGTATGTATTTATAGAAGATAGTACCGACCAAGCTTACGAGGAGGAGGAGTTCTACCAAGAGGAGGAAGACAACTTCAACCACTGCACCAACCAAGGCAAGCTACTATTAGCAAGCTAGGATTAAACTAGATTGTTTAGAAAAGATGCCTTAGGCATGCTTTGGTTAAACTATGTTGACTATTCTTTACCCCAAGTACTAATTTCAAACTTTACTTCCTTTACTTTACACAAAGTCCCTTGCTTGTTTTGAAGGTAGCATAAAGAGTATAAAACTTGACCTATTTTAGATAACTTTAGATGTCATTCTGTGGCATGAGATTGATCCCATCTTTCCACCTTAGTGAACACTCTTAACTTAGTAGTTTAGAGTAAATAAAAAAACTTGAGTCACTTTAGATGGGAACACTTGGTGAAAATGAATTATGAAAACCTTGGAATGAGGAGTCATTCTATTGAGATGTTTTGACATGTGTTGAGAAACACAAATGGTTATGATGATGAAAATGTTGAGGCATGAGCCTTAGCCCTTTTATAAAACTGATGGTTGGATTCGGATGTGATACCATTCCAAATTTACCGTACAACCACAATACCTAAATTGGGTAAGGCTTAGCCGGAAGTTTATATGCATTAGTATTAGTTCCCTCGCGGGAGAGGTTTGAGCCGAGGCTACCTCTCAATGTTATCCACCTATGTAGTGTCCAAGATGACGGATGGTCATGGTTGGGAGGCCATGCTCATAGGAGAGGTGCTTATACTAGGGTGTGTAAAGGAAAGGTTATGTTTGATTATCTGCATACTAAGTATGATGATTCAGGGTTATCCCTGACAGATGTATCGAATCTTGTGGTGAAAGTGTACCACCTCTGCAGAGTGTCAAACTATTCGAATAGCCGCGTCCACGGTTATGGATAGTTGGAATGGCCATACTGTTTTGTTGTCAGATGTGTTCAAAACAACTTATGAAATGAATGATGAATCTTGACTTGACCACAACAGGGTTATGTTTATGACACTAGCTTCCCACTTAAGTGAGTCTAGAACTTTATTTTATCTTTCTTTGCTTCTGAACTCAGCTTAGGTTTCAAACTTAACTTTATAGTTAAACATAGATTTAGCATTTTAACTTAGAACTATACTACTTGTTAGTGGTAGTTTGCGAGTACTTAAAGAGTACTCATGGCTTTTGTCCCTGGCTATTCTCATGGCCAGACTATGAAGGAGACTATCAAGATAATGGCCAGCAGGACGGCTATGATAACTAGGACTATCTGCCTTCGTCAGCATTGCCTGTGCCCCTAAAGATGGACCCCACTGCTACGCTTATCTTTTATTTCCGCTGCTTGTTGTATTAAGACTAGATCATGAGATCCTTATTTGTGTAAGACCTTATGTATGGTTTGTAATGGATGATGTACTGTGATATCCAATCCGTTATGTCTCGCAAAAATGGTAATCCTGGGATTGCGAGGTATGGCATAATGGGCATCTGGGATTAAAAATCCGGGTGTTGACATCCTCGCACGTCACCCCTTGTCTAGGTCCTTGCATGACGGTCGGTCACTACAAGTGCAGCTCCCCCAAGTTATCACACACATATGATGCAATACAACGACTCCCGAACTTCTTGATCCCTACTGAGGTTGCGGAAGTAGACCTCCTGGTGGAATCCCTATTGCACAACGGCATGCCACATATGCGTTGACTTTGCACGTACAATCCTTTCTTGGGACTATTCCACGGTGAAGGCAACTAAGAGAGAGAGGGGGATTTTCTCTAAGGAAGAAGGTCTTAGAGAATATCTCTTGGGTGTGTTTTAATCCTCCCATGGGCACCCCTTTATATAGGGGAAGGGAGGTGTGCCCTTCCTATTAGGTGCTCTATGTGGGACTAATTCATAAAGTAAAATAGGGAAAAAGAGGCAGTCCAGCCGGCTAGGCTAGAAGCATCCAACCTAGCAAGCAGTAGCACCAGGCTGGGTGGGCCACATGCACCACCGCGGCCCAGCGCAACACGCGGCTGCAGGGGCTGGCCGGGTGGGCCGGTGTGCCTGCCTAGGCCCAGTGCGGGAAGTGTCCTACGGCAGCAGCGGCTGGCCGAGTGGGTTGTCCCGCCCACCGTGGCCCAACAAGACAAGCGAGGCGAGGGGAGCCACTCCCAGCTGGGCCGGTTCGGGGCTGAGGCAGGCCGCCAGGCGCGGCGCGGAGCCCGACTGCCAGCTCGCCCGGGTGGTCCAAAGGCCTATGGCCCATGAGTGGCAGTAGGCTAGCTGCCGCCCTCCGTGTCACCTACTACCAGCCACCTGCTTGCCTGTCCGGCTGGGCTGGTTCAAAACTGGCCCAACAACTTTTCTGTCTGTTTTCTTTTCTCTTTTTCAGGGTGACTTCCTCCTGGGCCATTTCCCTCCGGGGTTTTGGCCAAATGAGGAAGTTTCCCTATAAATTTTAATTTAAATATTTATTTAGTATATATTAATTCATAATTAACATATAATAAATACATATCATAAATTGCTAGTTATCCAAAACTCCTTTCGACCTTTTCCTTTCCTTCTTTCTCCAAACAACTTCGTATCTCTCCGGAACAATTTCGATTTCTCTCTCTTTTATGATTCCATCTCACAGGAGGATCTCCAAGTGTCGTATCGCCCTTAAGCGTGTTTCCCTATGGTTCAGGAATGCTATAGACATGATCTCTATCAAGGATCAATAGCGGGTCCGGGATGCCCATGTTGACCCCTATGCACTCCATGAATCACCATCGTGTCAAACCTAAAACGATATGTCCAATTCTCTTTGTTACACGATACAAGACTTGTCCGAGATCTGATCATCGATATCACCATACCTTGTACGATCTCATTTCCAATAAGTACTATTTTACTCATTCCCATGAAATTCCATCCCCATGACCTAGTCATGTGTTGCAAAACATGGATGTAATTCACCGAGTGGGCCCAATGTATCTTCCCATCACACAGGAGAACAAATCCCGATCATGAAGCATAATTCCTCTACATGCTCCTTCGGATACCCAACATGCACCTTTATGATCACCCATTTACAGAATGACGGTTAATGAAGTCAAAGAAACCTCCGGTAACAGTGATTGATATGATCTCATGGTCCAAGGATTAATACACTTTGTTTCTGACAATTACAACGTGAACTAAGTGACATAATGATGTTGCAACAATCATTGGTGGGAAGTGTCCATCACATCATTCCAGATGACATGACTTCATTGTCAGTGGCTTTTGTTTCATAGCCCATGATTAGGAAACCTTGATCATCATCTGCCCAATGAACTAGTTGAATAAAGGCTACTAGGGACCCGAGTTTGTTTATATACCACACCTGCATCAATGTTTTCACTTGATACAGTTATAACATGATATAAAACTATTATAAACTAATGAGATATGACAATAAAACCCTTTTATTATTTGCCTCTAGGGCATATCTCCTTCAGTCTCCCACTTGCACTAGAGTACAAATAATCTAGCTGCATTGCTACTAATCATAAACCATATCTCATATGCGTTTATTGATCATGATTGCTCATGGAGCACTTCTTGTCCTAAATCTGTTTTACTAGATTCATAAGGTTCTGTTTTGCAAATCATTAATGTCATCTATACACCATTATCATATAATGTGTTGTAGCATTTTGGTGACAAAGTGAGACTTTTGTTATCTAGTATATACGATGATGATCTATCATTCAATAGAACTTTCAAGATGGCATGTACAACTATAAAACACACTTAGTCGAAAGTTGAACTTTCTCTAGACCAAAATTATACTTGCTTATATTGAAGTATCCTTATACTTCTCTATATATGTAAATTTTAATCAAAGTGCAACACTTTCACTTTGATGTCTAGCCACGCTTTCGCTGCGTTCAAACTTAACTCTGATTAGTGACTGATTCAGAAATCACTCCTGAATCTTTGTTCTTTACAACTAAGAACATGGGTCACATTATGTCAAGTATAAACATGATTTTTACCTTGAAAAACTATGGCCAAGGTAGAGTTTATGCAGTGCATCCCTTTTCCCTGTTTTAACCATTATCGTAAATACCGAGTCTTTACTAAATACCTCTCCTAGTATTTCAAGTAAGAACCAATTCTTTGCTTGAATCCATTCTGAACTCTTTTCAGAATCTCAACTAGGTCCTTCTGAACACTTTCAAAATTCTCCAAGCATTTTGACTGTTAATGTTCATTAAACATCCCGATCTAATCACATAGATCCTCTATATTTAATATATGTTGAATTTCATCCATCTAATGATCTAATCATTCCTAATACCAAACACATTGTTCACTAATATGTCGATTACTCATTCAAGAACATTTTCATGCTCCCACTCAAATATTTCATCAATATTTGATATTCCAAGATGTCACTCATATCCCACTCAAATATGTCGTCCACATATTCTATTGGGAAACTTCTTAGCTCCCACTCAACTTGTAGACTTTTCTCGATAATCCCGACAAATCCAAAATTCTTTGATCTTACATCAAATTGGGAATTTTCTGCTACAAGACTTCAACAATTCCAGATTGGTCAAAACTTACCTATTGTACTAGCTATAACCTTTTCTTAAAACTTCTGAAGAATTTGTAGTTTTGATCAGCCCTTTGCTAATTTCATGACTCTAGGTCATTTCTTGTACTTGGGTCCATCAATCTTTCTTTGTAGTTCGTAGGTATGTCTTATTCTAATAGTAGGACAAGTGAATCAAGAATGAAATTCTACAATTGGTAGAACAAATTCTTGAATCCTACTTTCATAAAGTATTAGCTAAAACTTCAGGTTACACTTATTCCCTTCCACTAACACTTCTATAAGAAAACAATTTCTCAAAGAAGTACCTCACTAAGACAATACTAACTTTGTCTTCTTCGGGTATTAGTTTGAAATTTGTATTCATAGTCTTACTATAGATACACCATAAATACTTACTATTCGCAATGATCTCAAACTATTAAAATCTCTAGAAACTCGAGCTTGCCATATCTCATATGGTGCTATTTCCGTGAATCTTTAGATGTTCCTAATACTTTTGAATGTTTACTAATTCGATCTCTAAACTCTAATTCCTAACGTTAATCCATCTAAAGATCATTTGGACCATATGTATGTTACACACTATGATTATGATGTTTTAGACATATCAATACTATATGATTAGTCGAATCACTATAATTCATGGAACTGGTTTTCACAAGTTCCTTATATGCCAATTGGCTATTAACTTGAATTCGAAATCACTTGGATCAAATCACAAAGGCTTTGGAATTCTTGTTAATCTTATATCCAATTCATTTTTGAAATCCTTTGAACAATTCAAATAGTTTCAAACTTGTGTTTCATTAAGCAAGTACGCAAATTTACTCAAACTCACCAAAAATAATGATTTCCACTATCTGTTGAAAATACAATGCCTCATATGTATAAAATTCAACAATTGTTCGCATATCACCGTTTTACCAGAATGTGGAGTTTCAGTCATTCTACCCAACGAGTCATGGTTTTGCAAAGTCTCTAGATAAAATATATAAGACCCTAATCTTCATTAACATGAAAAACATGCAATGACCACAATGACTTAAACAATAGTGTTATTCATTATTTAAACTGGAATATCTTTTGGCAATTTTTCATAAACGTCCTTTTATCATACCGATAAAGACTAGAATAACTTGCTTATAATCCCAATGTGAATCATAAAAGAGATCATTCATAAAAACAGAACAGCTGAATTGTTTATTATTAATATGAATAACTGTCTCACAATAATCAAGACACACTAATATGTTTCACAAACTTGATTACAAAGCTTTTATTCAAATCTACTAATCATGACGATAAACTTCGAGGCCAGGAGTGTTGTCGGCCATTAACTAGCTTGCTTGCTCTCATCATACCATTAGTGCCTCATTCCATTTTGCAACTCTCACGCAGAGGATCCTGTTTTTTATAAAACAAGATTAAATATCCAATACTTGAAACCTGCATAAGCGTTTCATGGAAGTGTTTATTACTTGTATATCACATATACACTTTCTGTTGACGATGATCCCAGCCTTGGGTTCGACCTTGGTGAAGGTACCACGGAGGTCACGAAGAGTCATATCTTCTCTACCGTCGGATTCATCAGGGAAATCTTCTAGGGGTGCACAAAGGACAAAGAGGAGAAGGTTTTCTGGGATGATCCTACTTAGGCGTTGGTACTAGTCGATGAAATTCGACCAATCTAACTTAAGTTTTCTTCCCGTTCATTGATGGACCAAAGATGCCCTCAACTGAGGGAATGGCCATAATTTACAAGAAATTCGCAAAAGGACTTATACCAAGTTCAAAATATGGATCTTAAACGAACTCCCACTTAAACTATCATCCCTAAAGACAGTTTTAGTGATTACATGACCCCTTTTCACCACATCATCCCCGATCGTCACGGCCTTTGATGTGGCTGCTAGGGTGGACTATATCGATCACATCATCCATGTGACTCGTTCTTGATGCTTCGATCGCTGTGTTCTAAGGCCATGTCTGCACATGCTAGGCTCGCCAACCCAACCATAGTGTATTGGCTGTGCATACATGGCTTGCACCCACTGTATGCGAACACAGATATTTCTGACACCGGATCGTCACTTCCTGTCTCATAATAGAGAACTTTCTTGGTGGTGCACATTAATGGGAGAACACTTTCGTTGGTATTTAATTAGGGATCATCCTATTTAAATGCTACCATTGTGTATCTAATACCAGCACTCAAACAAGATGCATATAAAGATCAAATCATATCTAATCTAAATGTGACATGACATAGTTGTCTTCCCTCTCCATGATATCCATCAGGTGCTCCGGTTTGGCACCAAGTCCATAACACCACCGGTCTTGTCGTTCATCTTCATGACGACTACTACTATATGACTTAGTAATAGGAAAAGTACTACCTTACCTTTTCACGACTGGCAACCATATCACATCACAAAGCCTTCCATGCAACATAAAGTTAGACGCCTCTACTCTATCTATTGCAAATTTTACGTGGTTGTTAGGCTTTTCGTGATAGAACCGTTTCTACCTACGAACTTCCAACCACAACATGGATACAATAGTTGTCTCTACTACACCCCTTTCGGGGCCTTCCATTGTAGATGCCTGATGGCTCAAGATATCTCGAGCTCGTTGGGAACCCCAAGAGGAAGGTATGATGAGCACAATAGCAAGTTTCCCTCAGTTATGAAACCAAGGTTATCGAACCAGTAGGAGCAAGGAAACAACTCCAAGGTGTTGCTACCAACTTGGAATCCTGCACAACACAACCACATAACTTTGCCCCAACTTATAGTGAGGTTGTAAATCTCACCAGTTTTTCTGAAAATAAAGGATTAAACTATTGTGTGGAAGATAGTAATTTCTTGCAGAAAGTAAACAGTAAACAATAGATAGTAGATGGTATATCAATGGTAAAAGAATGGACCGGGGTCCATAGTTCACTAGAGGTGATTCTCCTTAAGATAAATAGCAGTATAAGCAACCTATAAGAGGGGTAGTGCAGTAACCTAGAAAGGGGATCTATCCTTCTCCTACCTCAGGAAACCCTAGCTTCTTCTTCTAGCTAGAAACCCTAGATCCAATCGCTGATCAGCCACCTTGTAATGTAACCTCGCCAAGCAGTATAAGCAACCAAACATGCAGGAGTAAGGTTTTACACCACACGATGGCCTGAACCTCGGTAACTCCTCGTGTCCCTCTGTCATGCTTGTTTTCTTGTCTCTCGCAAGGTCGCCGAGGGTCCAAAGTTCATGTGTTCAAGCCCTAGTGTTCGACTCATCCTACTCGAGAGGTACCCTAGTTCCTTTGGAGGGACTAATTTCTGACACTAACCCTAGCTATATCTATAAAAAAAGCTAACCCTAACCTACAACTCGTAAGCATAATGCTTCATAGTCATCACACAAGCCACCATTATCTACCACAACATGAATAAACTATTCATCTCGGGTGAAACCAAATTTCCAGGGTTTCTAAGATTTGCACAAATGCCATCAAAATACAAGATTTTAACCGGACAAAACAAAGAGGATGGCAGGAGGGTGCCTCTATGCTCTTGGGAAGGGTCAAAATCCATGAAGTAATGGAACCCAAATAGAGGGATTTGAGGAGGGTTTGCGTTGGGAAAAAGAAAGGGAAGGAGAGACAAGCTCGGGGTTGAGAGGAGGAAGAAAATGGTTGTGGTTGTAGGGTGGGCGGCCCACCCGCGGCCCCTGTCTCTTAACCCTTTCCAGGAGGGTAGCCCCCTTTAGCACGGAGTTACCCTAGTTGCCACGCTAGCAGGGATGCTAGCTCCGTTTAGCTCCTTTCGCACAGGCGCTAAGCAACCCCATGGATGATAGCTCCTTTCGCACAGGCGCTAAGCAACAAAAAAACCAGTCTAGGGTTAAATTCCATTAAACTTTGACCAAATGGTCAATTTTGTCTAAATCGACTAAATTTTCATAGACTTTGAAAATTAATGGGTAGTGGAAAACGTAACAATTGTTTAGTGGTTCTTGCAGGGCCAGGTCGGTTAACGGAGTTAGCTAATTGGGTCCAGTTTAATGGGTTGTGAAGTGAGTTGGTTTGCAGGTCGCTCTGTCTTGAGATATTTTGGGCCCCAAACGGATTGAACCCACGGAAGAACCGTACCGCACCGCACCGCACGGCGCACCCCCAGCCCCAGGCCCCAGAGCCGCGTCGTCCCCTTCTCCTCTTCTATGCTGCCCCAAATCATCCCGCCTCCTCGGTTCAAACCTCAAACCCGAAAGGTGGTCGCCGCCTCCGCCGCAGCCGCCTCATCCGGATCCCACCGGCGCGGGGGAGGTCTTTCCTCTTCGGCGCAGATCTGGACACAGGGACCGCTAGGGTTCCCGCCGCCCGCATTCTCTCTTCTTAAACTCTAGAACCTCTCCGAAGGCAGGGCCTCCCGGACGCCGGCGCCTCCCCGCTCCACATCTCGCTCTCGGCGAACCACTCCAGCGACTGCGGCCTGCCTCTTCCGGGGACCGGCTGCCGCCCCATCCCCCTCACCGCGAGATCGACGGCAATCCCGTCTTTCTTCTCCTCCCCCTCGGGCCTCGCATATCGACGCGGGTGGCGACCCTCTCGCCCGGCCCTCCCGAGCCCGGTGAGTTCTTTCTCCTCCCATTCCTCTAGATGCCCTCCCTTCTTGCACACCATGGCCGCCGGATTTGGGCTTTCTTGTTTTAAAGAAAAGGATTTGGGTTTTCTTTTCCATGAACTGGTGGTGCCCCATCCTTTTTTCCAAGAACTCACGAATCTGATAGTATAGGTAATTTTGATCTGTCAAGTCTGATGATAATACTTCCAAGAATCCTTCATAGGGTTTAGGTTCTTGAAAATCTGGGTTTTCTTTTTAAAGTACGGGATTTACCTCCGTCTTGAAGGACAATCTTTCTCGTCTTTACCCACTCCAATGTTGCTTGAATAGGCTATTGAAGTTCATGACGGCTGTACCCTTTCCACATTTCTCTCACTCATTTAGGGTACGCCCTGTCAACATGATTCATAGATTTTGTTTGCCCAAAGATTAATTTATTGTTGCACCCGATCTATCAAAATGTGGTTGCAGGATGTGGCATAGCATTCCACGTGGTCTTTTCTTTTTGCTAGACACGCTGTAGTGGAAATAAAATGGCAGGGCAGTTAAGCTGATTCCAGAAAGACTACCTTTTTTTCAACAAAAGATAAGAACAGCATGGCGCATGTTCATATTTTGATATAGTTCAGTTTGTGCATCATGGGGTCTGAGTTTCATGGCTACAGTTTTTCATCTCTTCTGATTATTTTATTCATAGTTACAATGCCAGAAAGTAATTTTGGTTAAAACGATGAGTCCAAATATAACTTATGGGCTGCTGATTTGCCTTTTTTTACCTGAGATAATCTATTGTTTCTCTAGCTCACACTCTGAGTACACTGGATAAATTTGTACCTTCACTTGTTTATTAACCAATGTTGCTTCATGCAAACCGATAGTATTTTTCCGCTTCCAGTTCTGCAATGCTACTTGTTGCAATCTTGTTTGCTCACTGCATGAATCCATAATGTCATTTTTTACTCTTAACCCATTCAGGCTGACATGGCTGCAAGAAAGGATAATCCAGTCCTTATTGCTTGCCAAGCACCCAGTGGCCGTATCACACGAGCTCAAGCTGCTAATAACCGCGGAAGGTTTGGAGTGGCTCACCCCGCACTGGTACCTGTGAGAAAACCACCAGCAAAAGCAACGGCAAAAAGAGGAGCTTTGGATGAGAATGCTTGCGCAAGTGCTGTAACATCAGCTCCCCAGCTTAAAAGGCGAGCAGTGCTCAGGGATGTCACAAACATAAGCTGTGCAAACTCATACAAAAATTGCACTGCTATGACTAAGCTGCAGGTACCAACATGTTCCACATATTACAGTAGCCTTGTATGATTGTTTCACCATTACTTTCTCCCAAACAATGTCAACTAAATGATAAGGTATTTGCTTTGTTTCAGTCAAAGCCCACCCAAAAGGTAGCAAGAATTCCAAGCAAAAACAAGCAATGTGCAAAGAAGGTTCCTAAGCCACCCCTTCCTGCTGTTAGTGAAGCTTCTTTTGTGAATGGCTCTGAGGAAGCTCAGAAGGCAGAGCTTTTTGCACCAAAAGAGGAGCCCACTGCTTTGCTCGAAAACAGGAGGTCATTGTCGTTACAAAACATTGAACAGAATAGGTTGAGTGGTTTTCATGAGGTATTCTTTCAGGGAAGAAACACAAGGGATAAATCTGAAACTGCAGACTCACAGAATGGTTAGTTAAGTTCATATATTTTCTCTACCGTTATCATCTGGACCTAAAGATAGGTTTCCTGAAAACTGTTCAGAGCTTCTTTATGCCTCACTGCTAGCTGACTTCGGTCATCTTCTGGGTAGACTGTATATGTTTCTTTGCACTGTTCATTTCCCAGAAACTTGAAGATATTCTTTGCATGTTCTGTTCAGTGGGGCAGCAACTAAAGAATATTTTTTTTCCAGGGGACAATGCTGGTTTAAACATTATAGATATTGACAAAGATAATGGCAATCCACAAATGTGCGCCTCCTACGCTGCAGAAATATACACGAACTCAATGGCCTCAGAGGTATGTTAATATTCCTTGGCAAAAGGGAGAGCTTCTTCTATTGTTTGAACAGGATGACTCACATTTTAGATGTCTTCTAAATCCAGAAAGAATTTAATTTTTCGATGTTTGTGTTTCATCTCTGTTCTATGTTCTTAGCATTCGGTTTTGTCATAGCATTTCAGCCTCCATCTTATATGCTTCATGTTATTACCCAGCTTATTAGAAGACCTAGATCAAATTACATGGAGACTTTGCAAAAGGACATTACAAAGGGGATGCGAGGGATTCTGATTGACTGGCTTGTTGAGGTTTGTATACATAAATAGTTCAACTATGTTTTTAAGACTGAGCATTCATCATTGCCATTTCACTGGACAGATTCATATACAAGTTGATATATATAAGTTGCAAACGTGAAGTATAAATTGTAAATGTTCACAATTATGGATAGTGGAAACTTTGACCATCCATTTCAGAGAGGAATAGAGTTCAGGGTTTCCACACCAGTCCCGGATGTACTCACCAAGGGTTACATATGACATCTGGACATGAACATTCTTTCCATTTTTGTCTTTGTAGTTTTCTTTGTTTCCCTTCCAAATATTATCTATTTGATGTCAGTAATAGAGAATTCTATATGAGAAGTTTGAATTGGTGATGATTATCCACTCATCCATTGTTCTTGCAACACATAACTTGCTGTGTCAATTGAGCCAAACCCAACACGATCAAACTCATGCTGTGGTGGTATGCACATATAAGAACACACAACTCGTGACCAGGGGATACTAAAGAGGTCAGAATACGATGACAGCGGTCTTCAGCACTACAAACATACTCTATACGTTTCTCACATACATATTGGACATTTTTGTTTTCATTGTTCTCAAATCAAGATCCTTGTTCCAGTTAAAGCTTTACTTTTCACGGCTTCGCAGCTTACGAAGTTCTAACTTTGCAGGTTTCCGAAGAATATAAGCTTGTACCAGACACACTGTACCTCACAGTATATCTTATTGATCAGTTTCTTTCCCGGAAATATATTGAGAGACAGAAACTTCAACTTCTTGGGATAACTAGCATGCTCATTGCCTCGTAAGCTTGGATTTGTTTGATGTTAATATGTATTATTAAAAAGCTTTGAAATTGATAGGAAGGTGTATCATGGAAAGGCTTGCATAGTTGTTTAAGGAGCTATCTTGTGGCAAATGCATCAATCATTTTTATTTTTTTGCTGCAATTTGTGCCAGTAATATTGGTCATTAGAGTTTTTTGTAAATTTTGAACTTCTTTTGCAGGAAATATGAAGAGATCTGTGCTCCTCGTGTTGAAGAATTCTGTTTCATAACTGATAATACATATAGAAAAGCTGAGGTACTTTTTTTCTTGTAAAATCTGAAGGATTGTTAATTACACGCATGCAGAGTGTCACTGTTCATCTCCCATAACTTATACAATTCTGATCCAATAGGTGCTTAAAATGGAGTGCCAGGTGCTTAATGATCTGGGATTTCATCTTTCTGTTCCTACAACGAAAACATTTCTCAGGTTACTTACTCAGGATGACTAGGCACATCATATTTCTTTTCTAATGTGAAGTTCCTGTTCCATCACTAACAAGCCTTTCCTATAATTTTGAAATTTTATCAGGAGATTCATTAGAGCAGCACATGCTTGCCACAAAGTAAGATTGGCATCAAACCATATAAGCACATTTTTCATTCAAGTTAATATGTATGACACTGATATTAAGCTGTGAAACTACATTTACAGGCTCCTTCTGTAACTTTTGGTTATCTGGCCAATTATCTAGCGGAGTTGACTTTAACCGATTACAATTTCCTGAGATTTCTCCCTTCAGTGATAGCAGCCTCTGCAGTATTTCTTGCAAGATGGACACTCGACCAATCAGACCTTCCATGGGTTCGTATGAAAAACTCCGAATACAGACCTTTGTACATAATTTTTTCCTCCCTCTCATATCTGTTCTTTCTTGTATATGCAGAACCATACTCTGGAGCACTACACCTCATACAAAAGTTGTGATATTCAAATGTGCGTATGTGCTCTACGGGAGCTGCAGGGCAACATCAGTGGATGCCCTCTCAATGCTATACGTGAAAAATATAGGCACGAAAAGGTATTTGATCTCACCATTTGCCGACTTGCTGCTTGAGTTTCCCAACAGGACATATTGTTTTCTGTGCAAGTGATGCGGTTCTGCGATTTTCTGACAGCCTGGTTTTATTTGTCATTACAGTTTGATTGTGTAGCCAACATGTTGTCGCCGGAGCTGTCTCAGTCGCTCTTTAGTATACAAGCTAACGACATGAATCCCCTGCTGATCAACAACTCTTAGAAGCATCAGTCTCCTGACAATTGTGTCGCCCACATTTGGAAGTTTTTGTAGCGCCCTTGATCTGGTTATGTTGTTGGTTTTCCGACCTTTTTTGAGTCGTGCAGTAGTACGTGATGGCTCGCATAAATATTGTTGGACGTGTGGTTAAGTTGGTGTGCAGGCTGCTGATGCCTTGGTTTGACAATTATATGATGATCCTATCCTATCTGTATAATAACTGAGTGTTGCTTGACTTAACGTAGATTGGTTATGTTGGAATGACTGTTTTTCAGAGTGTAGTGCAGTCTGTGCTCTTAAGATTGAAAGAGCACGATGAATCAGTTCCAGGATGATGTAACCTGTTACAAGCGCATGCTTTTTATTTGTAAATGTACTCGCTCACAAAAGAGTACGTATTTATTGGCCTCTTTTCTTTGTGAACAGCATAGTTATTTGTAGTCTCAAGTAGAAGTAGGGGAACTTTATGTTTTATTACGAACTGTCATTTCAATCAAGGAACGATGGAAGATACTTTCTTCAGTAGAGAACTTACTGCAGTGAAAGTAATGATCTACTTACTGCGTAGTTTAAAACATTGGGATAAGATGTAACTGGTTTTCGTCCTTTTTGATAATGACTGGAAGGGAAATGAATGCCGTGTGGGAGCAGGATTTAACAGTGGCAGTTTTGTCTAATCAGTTAAATATTAAAATATGATGGTCAAATAGTCTATTGACACAAAGTGATGGCAATCGAGTAAACAATGTGAAGCCAGAGTGGCAGCATGGTTCACGACAGCAGAAACAAACAGTATGATAATACTCCCTCTGTTTCAAATTACTCCGCGCGCACGCTTACCTAGGTGGCCTAGTATTCTCTCATTTTTCATCAAAAAATTCTAATACATAGTACATATTTCATACTATCTATTTCAAAAATTCGAGGATTTTTTTGAATGAAAAATGAGGGAGTACTAGTTCACCTACATAAGCGCGCCGGCGGAGTAATTTAAAACAGAGGGAGTAGTACTAACTAGGGTTTCTTCCCAGCGTGCTTCACCAGGACAAGCTCCTCCATGGCGAGGTCTGCTTCCTCCAGCCACAACAAGCTCCTCCATGGCAAGCCCTGCCTCCTCCAGCCATGGAGCCCGCCTTTCTCCGTCGCCCCCGCCCACACATCCCTTCCCTCCCCGACCTCTAGCCCCCTCTCGTGAGCGCTGAGGAACGCGGGGCCGCGGGATGTGGTTGGGGCGGAGAGCTTGCGCGGCGGCAGGCGGAGGTAGAGCGGCTGCGCGGGTATTGGAGGAGAGGTCGTGTGGCGCGTGTGTTTCTCGCCCAATCGTGCCTGATTAGGGCTCCTCTGATCATGCGATTTACCCCCGCCAGACCAGAGTACCCGGTAAATTCCCACCTAAAATATTAACCGAGAGACCGACAAGCGGGCCCAGACCATTTCTTGTGAGGACTGTGAGGACGTAGCGAGGTTGGGTCAGAGAGAGACGTGGCCGGGGTACAAAAACGTGTGTACGCAGCGAATTTACTTTTTACTGCTGATCTGGGTAAAACTGTCTTACCACAAACGAATGGCCCAGATCTTTCTCGCAGGTATAATCCAAAATTGATCGAAAAAATAAATTTGTTGTTTGATTTCATTCCAGTTTTTATGATTTGCACGTAATTTAGATCTCATTTACAGTGCGAATTTCCTCCCGAGAACCGAGCTCACTCGCTGTCACCGACCAAAGTCGATGCTCTCGGATCAGGAACTCAATGTTGAGGGAGACGGTACACAAGATCGCCGCAAGCCCCTTGTTGACAAAATAAGCAAATTACCATAATGTTTAATCCGAAATAAGCAATAATAAAGCATGACTATAATCGCAGGAATTAACCTAATCATACATACTACCAGAATAGACGAACAAATCATATCTAACAAAGATAAATATATCACATATATTCCAAAAGCTAGTACAAGAAACAATAACAAAGACTGAAATAAATAGGAGCAGATTGCATACGGTGCTGCAGTAGGGTTCACGTTCATGTTCAGGTTGGCGTTGAGGTTCGTGTTGACACCATCATCGTCAGCCATGTCATCGATGTAGATCCTGCTGATGTCCGGGAAGAAGTCTTCGTCGGGGAAGGAGTGGCCGGTCGACGTGATGCCATCAGTATTCGCGTAGAAGCTCTCCCCATAAACCCGATTGCCCCTCACCCATACAAGTTCACGAGAGGAGGGGTTCCGGAGGCCTACTGTCCCGTCGCCCGGTGCACGCCGGAAGAGGGGATGGAGAATAGCGACGGCGGAAGGTTCTGGAGGCAGAAAGAAGGATGTGTGCAACGTGATTAGGGTTTATGCCTGAGCCGCTTATATAGAGCCAGTCGGGTAAGACGTGGGGCGTAGCCCATGCCCGAGTTAGTAACAGTCCACGACCCAGAAAGACCGGAAACGGCTAGTAGAGAAATAACTCGCGCGGGAATTTTCCTGAGCAACACAAAGATAAGATCGACACCGAGGCACAATTTCACAAACCGCGACGCGCGACAACGGAGGAGGAGCGTGCGTGTATGTCACTCCTCTTCTCTCACTTTAGGAAGTAGTAGAACACTCCACTATATATATTAGTGCAACTCTTCAAACTAGCAAGGTGGGGCTAAACTTTGGTGCCACCCCTTGCTAGGCATGAATGAGCCTTGAGAATTTCAGAATTTGTATTGGGCCATGGGCTAAATCCCACAACCAAATTCCAACAATCCGTCACAAAGTCTCATAGACACATCTCATCACATCACATCAAATAGTTCTAGAACATTGTTTATATACCGGTGCGAGGTGGAGATTGTTAAGTTGAACTTCCACATAGAACTTCATGCTACACTAGATTGCAACTTGAATAGTGGACTATGCCTTGAACTACAAGTTTGGTGCGCACTAGCTTCACACAAAGTCTAGACCGATACAAGGCTATCACAAGGCTTCCCCGTGGTTTGGAGTTTATGCGTCATACTCCATGGCCTTTCAAATAACACAAAACCCTTTCAAGGGCTTGCTGATACATTGCAAATGTATCTATAATTTTTGATGTTCCATGCTTGGTTTTATCCACTTTCTTGTGTTTTGTTCCAACTTTGGAGTACTTTTCATATGATTTCTTGGACTAACCTATTAACAAGAGCCACAGTGCCAGCTGCCTATTTTCTGCTGTTTTTGGTTCCAGGAAAGTCAGAAAATGAATATTCTCGGAATTGGACGGGACAAAAGCCAAAGTGCCTATTTTTCTGGAAGGGATCAAGTGCCAGAATACAAGACGGAGAAGGGCCAAGGGCCGGCCACATCACCTGGCCGCGCGGCCAGGATGGGCCCGCGCCAGGGGGTGGTGTGGTGGCTCCCGGCACCCCCTTGGCCTCTCCTTCCGCCTATATATTGCCCTCGGGACGAAAACCCTAAGTGCCCGATCAAAATTCCACGAAAGAGTCTGTAGCCGCCGTCATCTCCATCCCTAGATCGGGAGGGATCTGAAGCTCTTCCCGGCACCCTGCCGGAGAGGGGAATTCACCCTGGAGGCCTTCTTCATCACCATGCAAGCCTCCGGTGTGATGCGTGAGTAGTTCATCCTTGGACTACGGATCTATGTAGTAGCTAGATGGCTGGTTCTTCTCCTTTGTGCTTTCATGTTTAGATCTTGTGAGCTCCGTTCATGATCAAGATCATCTATTTGTATTCATACATGTTGGGTTTGCGGTGATCCGATGGACATTGAGATGCTATTTCAGATTGATTATTGATTCTATCATGTCTTTGTTATTTGTGATCTTGCATGCTTTCCGTTGTTAGTAGCTATCTTGGCCAAGTAGATGCTAGAAACTCCAAGGGTTAGTATTTATGCTCGATAGTGGGTTCATGCCTCTGGTAATCTGGGGAAGTGACAGAAATCTCTAAGGTACTAGATGTGCTGTTGCTACTAGGGGGAAAACAACAATCCTTTGTTCATAGAACAATCGTATTGTTTACTTTACACGCAGTTCGTAAAGCAATAATCTGTTGCTTGCAACTTAATACTGGAGGGGGTTCGGATGATAACCTGAAGGTGGATTATTAGTCATAGATGCAGTTGGATGGCGGTCTATGTATTATGTTGTAATGCCCAATCAAGTCTCAAAGGAGTCAAGATGATTAGTATATGCATGTATTGCTTTCTCGGTGTTTGTCAATTGCCCCGCTGTAATTTGTTCACCTAGCATGTTATCTATCTAAGGAGAGCCACCTCTAGTGAACTATGGATCCCAGTCCTTGTCTTTTACATACAATCTACAATCTTTTACTGCTTTGTGTTTACTTTCTACAAACTTTTACTTCCTTCCATTCGATACGTTTAATCCTTTGTTTTCCGCAAAACACGGTGAGATTGATAACCTCATCGCAAGTTGGGGACAAAGTTTTGTGGTTGTGTTGTGCAGGTCTCCACGTTGCTACTAGCACCGGTAGTGCGCCCTGCCAAAGCTCAGCTAGTAACACCTTTGGGGTGTTTCCTTGCTCCTACTGATTCGATTAAACCTTGGTTTCATACTGAGGGAAACTTGTTGCTGTGCTCATCATACCTTCCGCTTGGGGTTCCCAACGAGCTCTACATCAACACCGCCATCAAGCATTTTTCTGGGCGCCGTGCATTGAGCCATCAAGCATTTTTCTGGCGCCGTTGCCGGGGAGTCAAGGACATCTTTACAAGGGGAGTCCCTCATAACCAATCTCTTTACTTTGTTGTTTTTGTTTTTCTTAGTTTCTTTTTGCTTTGTTTGCTTGTTTTGTTCTTAAAAAAACACAAAAAATTAGTTTTACAAGTTTGCTTTCTTATTTGAAAACCCCCAAAAAATGACCACTCTTGAAAACACTAAGTTGTGTGACTTCACTAGCACCAACAACAATGATTTTATGAGCACACCTATTGCTCCACCTGTGGCTGAAAATACTTTCTTTGAGATAAAACCTGCTTTACTCAATCTTGTTATGAGAGAGCAATTTTCTGGTATTGGTAATGAAGATGCTGCTTCCTATCTAAATAACTTTGTTGAACTTTGTGAGATGCAAAAGCATAGGGATATAAATGGTGATATTATTAAGCTGAAATTGTTTCCTTTCTCTTTGAGAGGAAAAGCTAAAGAGTGGTTGAATTCCCTGACTAGGAATAGTATTGATTCTTGGACTAAATGCAAAGATGCTTTCATTGGAAAATACTATCCTCCTGCTAAGATTATATCTATGAGAAGTGAAATAATGAAGTTTAAACAACTTGATAATGAGCATGTTGCTCAAGCTTGGGAAAGAATGAAATCTTTGGTAAAGAATTGTCCCACCCATGGACTGACTGCTTGGATGATCATCCAAACTTTTTATGCAGGATTGAACTATTCTTCAAGGAACCTACTGGATTCAGCTGCTGGAGGTAGCTTTATGACCATCACTTTGGGCGCTGCAACAAAACTTCTGGACAATATGATGGTTAATTATTCTGAATGGCATACTGAGAGAGCTCCACAAGGTAAGAAGGTAAATTCTATTGAGGAAACCTCCTCCTTGAGTGATAAGATTGATATAATTATGTCTATGCTTGTTAATGAGAAAGCCCATATTGATCCAAATAATGTTCCTCTGGCTTCTTTGGTTGCTCAAGAAGAGCAAGTTGATGTGAACTTCATAAGAAATAACAACTTTGGCAACAATGCTTATAGGAACAATTTTGGTAACAATAATTATAAGCCATATCCTCCCAACAATGGTAATGCTTATGGAAATTCTTACAACAATAATAAGAGTGCTCCCTCTGAACTTGAAGTTATGATTAAAGAGTTTATTAGTAAACAAACTGCTTTCAATAAACTATTGAGGAAAAACTCTCTAATGCTGAAAGAAATATAGCATCTTTGGCTGAAGCTCAATCTACTTTGAATAAAATGGCTGCTAAACCTAAAACTAATGAGAATCCCTTTGCAGCTACTAATGCCATACAAGTAAGAATTGATGAAAATGTTAGACTATTAGCTGAATTGCATGCTAAGTGGGAAAGAGAAGATGAAATTGCTAGAAACATTAGTGTTTCTACTATCACCACCACTAGTGTTGAGGCTACTAATAGTTCTACTACTTTAGATGACAAATTTGATTTTGATCTTGATGGTTGCAATATCTCTGAAGTTATTAAGTTCCTACAAAAGCTTGTTAAAAGTCCTAATGCTTGTGCTATGAACATGGCCTTTACAAAACACATTACTAATGCTCTCATAAAGATTAAAGAAGAAAATATGAAACATAAAGCTTCTATTCCTATAAAACAAGAAGATTGTTGGGAACCCATCATTAATATGAAAGTGAATGACTTTGATTTCAAAGCTTTGTGTGATCTTGATAGTAGTGTTTCTATTATGCCTAGAAGGATTTATGATATGCTTGATTTGCCTCCTCTTGAAGATTGTTATTTGAATGTCCCACTTGATGATAATTCTAAAAAGAAACTCATGGGGAGTCTTAATGATGTTCTTATTATGGTTAACAATTCCTATGTCCCCGTTGATTTCTATGTTTTGGATGTTGAATACAATGCTTCTTGTCCTATTACTTTGGGAAGACCTTGTCTTATAACTGTTGGTGCCATCATTGATATGAAAGAAGGCACCATCAAATATCAACTCCCACTCAAGAAAGGTATAAAACACTTCCCTAAAAAGAGAGAAAAGATTTCTTTTGCTTCTCCTATGAAAACAAAATTTGGTTTTAATGCTTCTTCATTTGAGAACACTTGATTCTTTCTTTGCTTCTTACGCCTAACTTAAAGGCGTTAAAGAAAAGTACTTATTGGGAGATAACCCAAAAGTTTTAGATGAGTCTTGGAAGTTATTACTTCAGCAATAACCGCTCCTTATCCTTTTTATTTGCTTTTTGTGCCAAGAGTAACCTCTAATGAGAGTGAAGTAATGATTGGGAAAGTTGCTGTCCCGAAACAGATTTTTGTGCTTCGCCGTAAAAATTCGTGAGAGAGCTCTGTATGTCGGATTGAGCTGTAAGTTTTTGTGCTTCTTCCCCAGGGTGTTATCTAACTTTCGTTAGTTCATCACTTTTTTTATTTGAGTAACAGAAGGTCTTCGAAAAAATTCGTCTTTACCTGCTGGTCTGTTTTGACAGATTTCTGCCATTTTCTGCATTTGCTTCTTGTGGGTTCCTTTTTGAGTTCTTTTGGGGAATTGAGATTTTTGAGGGAAGTGCTACAGTAGCTAGTGTTATAATGGAAGTTTATTTGGTGTTAGAACTGAACCTTAAGACTTATTTACCTTAAGTGCACTAATGTTGCTAATAAAGATTGTGTGAAGTTTTGTATGAAGGAAAAATTTCAGGTGTATGGAAGGAATGAGTAATGAGATGAAGGATGGACTAAAGCTCAATCTGGGGGATGCCACGCTTGTCACCCCAAGAAATATCCAAGAAGTACAAGCGTCAAAGATTGGGGATGCCCAAGGCACCCCCTTCTTCATCAATAAAAATTCCAGGTTTCTTCCAAACGCTTCATTTTTATTGTTTCATGCACAGTTGTGTTGTTCTTGCAGCGTCTTCTTTTCGTTTTGGTTTTGGTTTTAGTTTGCTTGGTTTGCTTAGTTTGCTGAATAAATTGGTTGGACCCCCTCTTTCATACATTGGTTTGCAAATAGTTTGGTTTGGTTTGGAAAAGAGTAGGAAAGTTCATACTTATGTGGTAAAAAGAGCTCGTTTTTGACTGTGGCCTATGCTTTGTCGTGCCATGCTTGATATTGTTTTGGATTTATGCTTAGTATTCTTTGCTGTAGCATGACTTTTTATAAACAATTGAGATTTCTTAATGTGCCCTGGATGAATCATGCGTTGTTTTAGCATATTAAAGCATAGTATAGTGGTATTCTCCTTTGATGCTTTATTTGGGTTGACTTGACACATGCTCACACCATGTTATGACTATCTCAAGTCAGCATAGCCTTTATGATCCTTTAGTTTTCAACTTGTAGTATCACTTTATGCTTTGATCAATGATGTTTTGTCACTCTGCATGATTATGGCCATTATTGCTCTCTTAGTTTGTCGCTCCCAGTCTTTTGCTAGCCTCCACAACAAAGTATGAGTTCCACTCATGCATCCAACTCCCTAAACCAAGTTATTCCAAAGAGTCCACCATACCTACCTACTAGCTTATGCTATTCCAAGTATATTCATGCTTTTGTTTACCTTCCACTTGTTATGAGAAAACTAGTGATTAAAGCTCTCATGAACTTGATGGCACACTTTACTTTTTTGCCTCTAATAAACTTGAACCATTGGGTCCTTATTTGTTGCGTATATGCTTGCGCTTTATAAGTTGAAATTAGCAGAACCATGTACCATGGGGAACGCTTTCAACATTGCACTTGTACTTTGTACCCTGTTGATATCATGTTCTTTTGCTTACGGATCCCGGCGGTGTGAAATAAAAGTGGAACTTGTAAGATCATGGAGTTTGTATGTGTGTTAGAGAAACGCCTGGGCCGCTAGCCTAAGCCATGCCTAATCATGGTGGAAACTTGTAGCATCACCATAATGAGCACTCTATGAAGCATCCTCAATAAAAACCTATGCAAATAGCAAATAAAAAGACCGCTGAGATGCTCATTGTCTGCTTGCCTTGTCATTTTGATTATGGGAAAGCTCCCGTATCATGTGCAAGGGGTACCCCGTTGGCGGTTCTTAATGATACACATATACTTACAATGACAAGAGCTTACTCGTGACTTAAGTTGAGTAGCATGAGGACCGGTCTTTGTAAGTAAGGGGCATGAGATTTCAGTTTATAACTTGTCAAGCATATCCTCTTAGTTGTGTCACTTTAACCTTAATCACCTTCAAGATGCTTATGATAGGGGCAATGAGAGCTGAAAACTACAAAGTACCATAATTTTTGGAAGCTCTTTATGAGACTTGAATCCCTACTTCCTTTTACAAAAGGCCTTTCTTCCACAATTATATTGAGTCTCCACCTTCTATCTTTATGCACCTACTTTGAGAGCATAGTGGCCATTCTTAGTTCTATGTGCATTGTCCCAAGACTAGTTGATTGATGCATAACTTGATATTGCTTGTTTTAAACTATTGTATCTAGTCACTCTTATGAACTTTGAAGGTGTCCTATGCATTTATGTTTGCTACTCTATTGAGGGACAAGCTGAATACTATTATGCTATGTTTTCTTTATGTGAAACAAACAAACGTCTTGCAAAGCATTGTTATTCATGAATCTTTTGTTTGTGCATTTTCATGTTGCATCATTGTTTCTTTGTCTTATTGCTAGAACTTTGTCTTTCATGCTATGATTGAAGTACTATGATCCCAGCTTTGAATGTTTTACAAATACATTGATCAAGTCTTTGATGGTGCATGTCACCTCAAAAATTATTCTTTCTTTTTATCACTTACTTACTCGAGGACGAGCAGGAGTTAAGCTTGGGGATGTTGATACATTGCAAATGTATCTATAATTTTTGATGTTCCATGCTTGGTTTTATCCACTTTCTTGTGTTTTGTTCCAACTTTGGAGTACTTTTCATATGATTTCTTGGACTAACCTATTAACAAGAGCCACAGTGCCAGCTGCCTGTTTTCTGCTGTTTTTGGTTCCAGGAAAGTCAGAAAATGAATATTCTCGGAATTGGACGGGACAAAAGCCAAAGTGCCTATTTTTCCGGAAGGGATCAAGTGCTAGAATACGAGACGGAGAAGGGCCAGGGGCCAGCCACACCACCTGGCCGCGCGACCAGTCTGGGTCCGCGCCAGGGGGTGGTGTGGTGGCTCCCGGCACCCCCTCGGCCTCTCCTTCCGCCTATATATTGCCCTCGGGATGAAAACCCTAAGTGCCCTATCAAAAATCCACGAAAGGGTCTGTAGCCGCCGTCATCTCCATCCCTAGATCGGGATGGATCTGAAGCTCTTCCTGGCACCCTGCCGGAGAGGGGAATTCACCCTGGAGGCCTTCTTCATCACCATGCAAGCCTCCGGTGTGATGCGTGAGTAGTTCATCCTTGGACTACGGATCCATGTAGTAGCTAGATGGCTGGTTCTTCTCCTTTGTGCTTTCATGTTTAGATCTTGTGAGCTCCGTTCATGATCAAGATCATCTATTTGTATTCATACATGTTGTGTTTGCGGGGATCCGATGGATATTGAGATGCTATTTCAGATTGATTATTGATTCTATCATGTCTTTGTTATTTGTGATCTTGCATGCTTTCCGTTGTTAGTAGCTATCTTGGCCAAGTAGATGCTAGCAACTCCAAGAGTTAGTATTTATGCTCGATAGTGGGTTCATGCCTCTGGTAATCTGGGGAAGTGACAGAAATCTCTAAGGTACTAGATGTGCTGTTGCTACTAGGGAGAAAACAACAATCCTTTGTTCATAGAACAATCGTATTGTTTACTTTACACGCAGTTCGTAAAGCAATAATCTGTTGCTTGCAACTTAATACTGGAGGGGGTTTGGATGATAACCTGAAGGTGGATTATTATTCATATATGCAGTTGGATGGCGGTCCATGTATTATGTTGTAATGCCCAATCAAGTCTCAAAGGAGTCAATATGATTAGTATATGCATGTATTGCTTTCTCGGTGTTTGTCAATTGCCCCACTGTAATTTGTTCACCCAGCATGTTATCTATCTAAGGAGAGCCACCTCTAGTGAACTATGGATCCCGGTCCTTGTCTTTTACATACAATCTACAATCTTTTACTGCTTTGTGTTTACTTTCTGCAAACTTTTACTTCCTTCCATTCGATACGTTTAATCCTTTGTTTTCCGCAAAACACGGTGAGATTGACAACCTCATCGCAAGTTGGGGACAAAGTTCTATGGTTGTGTTGTGCAGGTCTCCACGTTGCTACTAGCACCGGTAGTGCGCCCCGCCAAAGCTCAGCTAGTAACACCTTTGGGGTGTTTCCTTGCTCCTACTGGTTCGATTAAACCTTGGTTTCATACTAAGGGAAACTTGCTGCTGTGCTCATCATACCTTCCTCTTGGGGTTCCCAACGAGCTCTACATCAACACCGCCATCAAGCATTTTTCTGGGCGCCGTGAATTGAGCCATCACTTGCCAATGAACCTTTCCAGGATTTGACACAAATCGACTCAACTTGCTTACAGCAAAGGAGATGTCAGGCCTCATAGCGCTGGCTAAATACATAAGCAAGCCAATAATCTGAGAATATCTTAGTTGATCTTTAGCATCCTTAGGATCTCCTAGATTCTTTTGAACCAACATGCTAGGCTCATATGGTGTAGGAGAAGATTTGAAGTCGCTATACCCGAAAAGACTCAATATCTTTTCCACATAGTGAGGATGAAGCAGTGTTATCCCACCATCATCATATTTCAGCAGTTTGATGTTCAAGATCACATCAGCCACTCCTAGATCTTTCATCTCAAAGCAACCAGATAGAAATTTTTTGACCTCCTTGATAACATCAGGATTGGTCCCGAATATCAGTATATCATCAACATATAGACATAGGATGAGTCCTTCACCCCCACCATAGCGATAGTACACACACTTGTTAGATTCGTTTACAACAAAGCCTTCAGCAGTTAAAGTTCTTTCAAACTTCTCATGCCACTGCTTAGGTGCTTGCTTTAGACCATACAAAGACTTGAACAACTTGCACACCTTTCCTTCTTGACCATCTACCACGAATCCATCCAGCTGATCCATGTAAATTTCCTCATCTAACTCTCCATTTAGGAAAAAAGTCTTAATGTCCATTTGATGAACGAGAAGACCATGCGAGGCAGCCAAGGATAGTAGTACTCGAATGGTGGCTAGTCTAGCCACATGTTAATAAGTATAAAAGAAATATTCGCCTTCTTTCTGCGTATAATCCTTGGCAACAAGGCATGCCTTGTACTTCTCAATAGTAGCATCAGGTCTAAGCTTCTTCTTGAACACCAACTTACATCCTACAGGTTTGCACCCATAAGGACGATCAATAATTTCTCAAGTTCCGTTTGCTATGATGGAATTCATCGCACTTCGAGCGGCTTCTTTCCAGTAGTTAGCATCTTGAGATGCATAGGCTTCTGAAATAGAAGTGAGAGTGTCATCCAGGAGGTATACAATGAAATCATCTCCAAAAGACTTTGCATCCCTATGTCTCTTACTCCTAGTAGGAGCTTTATTGTTATCCTCCATAGGATTATCAGAGTGTTCTATCAAAATGGTGGGTTTAGGAATTGTAATTAATTCTTAACTAGATGAACTAGGCATCTCCTGATTTGATGAGCTAGACGAATCTTTCATGTGAAAGATGTCTTCAAAGAAAGTCGCATCATTCGACTCCATAGTTGTACCAACATGCATGTCGGATACCTCAGATTTCACTATCAAAAATCTATAGCCAATGCTATGAAATGCATATCCTAGAAAAACACAATCCACGGTTTTTGGTCCAAGATTGTGCTTCTTGGGTATCAACACATTCACTTTCGCCAAACAACCCCAAGTCCGTAAGTAGGAGAGTTTCAACCTTTTCCTTTCCCATTCGTCAAATGGAGAAATGGTTTTGTTCTTTGTGGGAACACAGTTTAGGACATGACACACGGTCATTATATCCTCCCCCACCATACCTTGGATAGACCCGATGTATCTAACATGGCGTTAACCAAATAAGTTAGAGTATGTTTCTTTGTTTTGGCCACCCCATTTTACTGAGGTGAGTAGGTAGGCGTCCTCTCACGGATAATACCATGCTCCGCACAAAAAGAATCAAATTCGTTGGAAAAAATTCTCTCCTCCACGATCAGACCGAAGCCGCTTAATCTTTCGATCAAGTTGGTTTTCTGATTTAGCTTTATAGATTTTGAAGTGATCAAATGCTTCATCTTTAGATTTCATAAGGTACACATTACAGTATCGAGTGGAGTCATCAATTAGAGTCATGAAGTATCTCTTTCCACCTTTTGTCAACTTGCCATTCATTTCACAAAGATCTGAATGTATGAGTTCTAGTGGTGCCAAATCTCGTACCTCAGCAGTCATGTGAGACTCATGAGGTTGCTTAGCTTGCACACACACTTGACACTTGGAACTCTTGAAATTAGTAAATTTTGGAATTAAATTCATATTAGCTAGCCGTGTCATGCACCCAAAATTAATATGACAAAGTCGCGAATGCCTAATATTGGACTCACTATCATTGCAAACATGATTAATAATTTGAGTACATAAGTCTGACAAAGAAAAGCGGAACAAGCCTCCATACTCATAACCATTTCCAACAAATTGTCCACACTTAGAAATTATAACTTCATTGGACTCAAAAACCAACATAAAACCATCTCGACATAAAAACGATTCGCTGGCGAGATTCTTATTGATGGAGGGAATGTGCTACACATTCTTCAACTAGACGGTCTTCCCCAAAGTAAACTTCAGATTTACCGTACCAACACCATGAACAGAAGAACGTGAGCCATTTCCCATTAGCACAGAGCAAGTTCTTGTGACCTGATAAGAAGAAAACATGCAAATATCAGACATACATGTGTATTAGCACTCGTATCTATCCACCAATCAGGAGAGTTACATACTGTAAGGATAGTAGGAAAAATACCGTACACATCGTCCTTCATCACAGTATCAGCCATAACAACATTTGCGGTTTTGTCATCGTTCCCACACTTGTCAAAGCGATTCGGGCAATTAGGAGCTGATGTCTACGCACTTCTATTCTTGTAGACAGTTGTTGGGCCTCCAAGTGCAGAGGTTTGTAGAACAGCAACAAGTTTTCCCTTAAGTGGATTACCCAAGGTTTATCGAACTTAGGGAGGAAGTGGTCAAAGGTATGCCATCTCAAGCAACCCTGCAATCAAGATACAAGAAGTCTCTTGTGTCCCCAACACACCCAATACACTTGTTAGGTGTATAGGTGCACTAGTTCGGCGAAGAGATAGTGAAATACAAGTGGTATAGATAATTATAAGTGGTAACGGTGATAGAAGATAGCTTAATGGCGTGGAAGAGACTAAAGGCAAACTGAAATAAAGAAGGAAGCAAGCAAACATGTAACAGATCTAATTGCAAACGGTGTTTCAGTGCTTAGAAACAAGGCCTAGGGATCATACTTTCACTAGTGAACACTCTCATATAAATATCTTCTTTATGATACTACTCTTAACTACTCTCCGGTTGGACACTCTAATCGATGGTAGGGCTATAACAGCACACCTCAAAGTCCATCTTCCCATCTAGAAAACCCCACACTGTCACCTTGAGTACTAGATGAGTCCAACAAACACCACAATTTCATAAAGACATCCAACTCCAAATATAACTCATAACAAGTATTTGTAATCTATAGCCTAAGTGCCACCATGGTGTGCACGTTGTCACTTTCACACACATGGGGAGAGCAGAGATCTATTAAAGCACTTGAGTAGCAAGGTAGATCTACTTGATTACAAAGCTCATGATCACAATATGATCATGCATAGAGAAAGATGAACACATAGCTACCGGTAGAACCCTTAGCCTCGAGAGAGAACTACTCCTTCCTC
This sequence comes from Avena sativa, assembly GCA_916181665.1. NCBI lineage: Eukaryota > Viridiplantae > Streptophyta > Magnoliopsida > Poales > Poaceae > Avena > Avena sativa. The sequence goes on from OV702290.1 coordinate 204,903,719, forward strand.
ATCATGGGAATCAGCAATGGTGATGGAGATGGCGGTGGAGATCGATGGAGATGGCTCCGGGGCACTTCCCCGTCTCGGCAGGGTGCCGGAACTGAGACTTTCTGTTCCCCGAATCTCCCCTTCGGTGGCGGTAGCGCTGCGGAACTTTTCGTGGATTTTTGATTGACGATTTAGGGTTTTGGTATCAGGAGGCTCTTATAGGCGAAGGAGGCAAGGTCGGTGGCCGGCCAGGGGGCCCACACCATGCCCTGGCGCGGCCTGGGCTGGCCCGCGCCAAGGAGGGGTGTGGACACCCTGTGGCCCCTCTCCAACTCTCCTTCTGGCTCCATGAGTCTTCCGGGAAATAGTAACTTTGGCTTTTGTCCCGTCCAATTCCGAGAATATTCATTTTCTGACTTCCTGGAACCAAAAACAGCAGAAAACAGGCAACTGGCACTGTGGCATCTTGTTAATAGGTTAGTCCAAGAAATCATATGAAAAGTACTCCAAAGTGTGGACAAAACACAAGAAAGTAGATAAAACCAAGCATGGAACATCAAAAATTATAGATACATTTACAATGTATCAACATCCCCAAGCTTAACTCCTGCTCGTCCTCGAGTAGGTAAGTGATAAAAAGAAAGAATAATTTTTGAGGTGACATGCACCATCAAAGACTTGATCAAAGTATTTGTCAAACATTCAAAGCTGGGATCATAGTACTTCAATCATAACATGAAAGACAAAGTTCTAGCAATAAGCAAAGAAACTATGATGCAACATAAAAGGGCATAAACAAAAGATTCATGAATAACAATGCTTTGCAAGACGTTTGTTTGTTTCACATAAAGAAAACATAGCATAATAGTATTCAGCTTGTCCCTCATAGAGTATCAAATATAAATGCATAGGACACCTTCAAAGTTCATAAGAGTGACTAGATACAAATAGTTTAAGCAATATCAAGTTATGCATCAATCAACTAGTCTTGGGACAATGCACATAGAACTAAGAATGGCCACTATGCTCTCAAAGTAAGTGCATAAAGGTAGAAGGTGGAGACTCAATATAATGGTGGAAGAAAGGCCTTCATAGAAGGAAGCAGAGATTCAAGTTTCATAAAGAGCTTCCAAAAAATATGGTACTTATAGCTTTCAGCTCTCATTGCCCCTATCATAAGCATCTTAAAGTGATTAAGGTTAAAGTGAACAAACTATGGTGTACGCGCTTGACGAAGTATAAGTCAGAAATCTCATGTCCCTTGTATATGAGGGCCGCTCCTCATGCTACTCAAGTTTAGTCACCGGTAAGTTCTTGTCATCGTAAGTATATGTGTATCATAGAGAACCGCCAACGGAGTACCCCTTGCCCGATGATACAGAAGAATCCCCATATCAAAATGACAAGGCAAGCAGACAACGAGCATCTCAGCAATCTTCTTATTTACCATGGGAATATGGTGCTTTTTTCTCTCTTTCCTCTTTTCATAATCTCTTTTTTTTTCTCTTTTTCTCTTTTTTCTCAATATAGGACTCTTTTTTATAAGAAGAATGCTTCATAGACAGCTCATTATGGTTACGCTGCAGGTTTCCTCCATGTCAGCATGGATTAGACCAGTGGCCCAGGCGTTTCTCTAACACATATACATAACTCCATGGACTTACAAGCTCCCCTTTCATTTCACACCAACGACATCCATATACAAAAGAGCATGACATCAACTAGGTACAAGTACCAAGTGCAATGTTGAAAGCGTTCCCCATGAAAGCATGGTTCTGCTAATTCCCAACAAATAAGTGCAAGCATATACAACATAGACGACACAATGGTTCAAGTTTATTAAGGGCAAGAAAAGTAAAGTGTGCCATCAAGTTCGTGAGAGCTTTAATCACTAGTTTTCTCATAACAAGTTTAATTCGGAAGGTAAACAAAAGCATGAATATACTTGGAATAGCATAAGCTACTAGGTAGGTATGGTGGACTCTTTGGAATAACTTGGTTTAGGGAGTTGGATGCATGAGTGGAACTCATACTTGGTTGTGGAGGCTAGCAAAAGACTGGGAGCGACAAACTAAGAGAGCAATAATGGCCATAATCATGCAGAGAGACAATACATCATTGATCAAAGCATAAAGTGATACTACAAGTTGAAAACTAAAGGATCATAAAGGCTTATGGTGACTTGAGATAGTCATAACATGGTGTGAGCATGCGCCAAGTCAACCCAAATAAAACATCAAAGGAGAATACCACTATACTATGCTTTAATATGCTAAAACAACGCATGATTCATCCAAGGCACATTGAGCAATCTCAATTGTTTATAACAAGTCATGATACAACAAAAAATACTAAGCATAAAGCCAAATCAATATCAAGCATGGCATGAAAAAGCATAGGCCACAGTCAAAAACAAGCTCTCTTTACCACTTAAGCATGAACTTTCCTACTCTTTTCCAAACCAAACCAAACTATTTGCAAACCAATGTATGAAAGAGGGGGTCCAACCAATTTATTCAGAAAACTAAGCAAACAAAAGCAAATGAAAAACCAAAACAAAAACGAAAAAGAAGACGCTCCAAGAACAACACAACTGTGCATGAAACAATAAAAATGAAGCGTTTGGAAGGAACCTGGGATTTTTATTGATGAAGAAGGGGAATGCCTTGGGTATCCCCAAGCTTTTACGCTTGTACTTCTTGGATATTTCTTGGGGTGACACGCGTGGCATCCCCAAGCTTGAGCTTTAGTCCATCCTTCATCTCATTACCCATTCCTTCCATACACCTGAAAATTTCCCTTCATACAAAACTTCACACAATCTTTATTAGCAACATTAGTGAAGTCAAGATAAATGGTCTTAAGGTTCAGTTAGAACACCAAATAAACTTCCATTAGAACACTAGATACTGTAGCACTTCCCTCAAAAAGCTCAATTCCCCAAAAGAACTCAAAAAGGAACCAACAAGAAGCAAATGCAAAAAATGGCAGAAATCTGTCAAAACAGACCAGCAGGTAAAGATGAATTTTTGCAAAGACCTTCTGTTGCTCAAATAATAAAATGTTGGACTAATGAAAGTTAGATAACAACCTGGGTCAGAAGCACAAAAATTCACGCCTCAAAAGGACGTACAGAGATTTTACACGAATTTTTACGATGAAGCATAGAAATCTGTTTCGGGACAACAACTTTTCCAATTATTACTTCTCTCTCATTAGAGGTTACTCTTGGCGCAAAAAGCAAATAAAAAGGATAAGGAGCGGTTATTACTAAAGTAATAACTTCCAAGACTCATCTAAAACTTTTGGGTTATCTCCCAATAAGTACTTTTCTTTAACGCCTTTAAGTTAGGCATGATAGTTTGAGAAGATGCTCACATAAAAAATATGAATTGAAGTAAAAGAGAGCATAAAGAAGCAAATTCAAAGCACATTTAAGTCTAACCCACTTCCTATACATAGGAATCTTGTAAAGAAACAAGTTATGAAAGCACAAAGCAATAAGCATAGTAAAGAAAAACAAGTGCAACTTCGAGACTTTCAACATAAAGAGGGGAAACTTAAAAATGTTGAAATACATAAGACCATGTTTCCCTCTCTCATAATAACTTTCAGTAGCATCATGAATGAAAGTAACAATATAACTTTCTCATAAAACATTCTTATCATGAGCCATATGCATATAATAATTATTACTCTCCACATAAGCATAGTCATTCTTATTAATTGTAGTGGGAGCAAATTCAACAAAATAGATATCATTATTATTCTCATCACCATAATCATCAAATATAGGAGGCATATTGTAATCATAATTAACTTTATCCTCAATAGTAGGTGGACTGAAAATATCATATTCATCATTGTAATCATCATATATTGGAGGTTTGGTATCATCATAAGCAATAGAATAGCTATCTTCCAAAGCTGGGGAACTAAAAAGATCATTTTCATAAAAACTAGCTTCCCCAAGCTTAGACTTTTCCATAGCATTAGCAATAATGGTGTCCAAAGAATTCATACTAACAACATTGCTATTAGCATGCAAATAAAGTTCCATGGGTTTTTTAATTTTCTCTTCAAACACTTCATGTCCTAACTCAAGATAAATACTATAAAGCTCTCTAATTTTGTTGTTGTTTTCCATTAAGCCTAACTAGTGAAAACAAGAAACAAAAAGACAAAATTGTAGAATCTAAAGGAAATAACTTTGAGCACTCACACCGGAGGATGTGAGTACCTTTTACCTTACCTCCCCGACAACGGCGCCAGAAAATAGGCGTTTGCCGTGGGAGGTTCTTCTTCTTTAATCCTCCGGTGTGAATACCTTTTACCTTACCTCCCCGGCAACGGCGCTAGAAAATAGCTTGATGTCTACGCACTTCTATTCTTGTAGACAGTTGTTGGGCCTCCAAGTGCAGAGGTTTGTAGAACAGCAACAAGTTTTCCCTTAAGTGGATTACCCAAGGTTTATCGAACTCAGGGAAGAAGTGGTCAAATGTATCCCCTATCAAGCAACCCTGCAATCAAGATACAAGAAGTCTCTTGTGTCCCCAACACACCCAATACACTTGTTAGGTGTATAGGTGCACTAGTTCGGCAAAGAGATAGTGAAATACAAGTGGTATAGATAATTATAAGTGGTAACGGTGATAGAAGATAACTTAATGGCATGGAAGAGACTAAAGGCAAACTGAAATAAAGAAGGAAGCAAGCAAACATGTAACAGATCTAATTGCAAACGGTGTTTCAGTGCTTAGAAACAAGGCCTAGGGATCATACTTTCACTAGTGAACACTCTCATATAAATATCTTCTTTATGATACTACTCTTAACTACTCTCCGGTTGGACACACTAATCGATGGTAGGGCTATAACAGCACACCCCAAAGTCCATCTTTCCCATCTAGAAAACCCCACACTGTCACCTTGAGTACTAGATGAGTCCAACAAACACCACAATTTCATAAAGACATCCAACTCCAAATATAACTCATAACAAGTATTTGTAATCTATAGCCTAAGTGCCACCATGGTGTGCACGCTGTCACTTTCACACACATGGGGAGAGCAGAGATCTATTAAAGCACTTGAGTAGCAAGGTAGATCTACTTGATTACAAAGCTCATGATCACAATATGATCATGCATAGAGAGATAGATGAACACATAACTACCGGTAGAACCCTTAGCGTCGAGAGAGAACTACTCCTTCCTCATCATGGGAATCAGCAATGGTGATGGAGATGGTGGTGGAGATCGATGGAGATGGCTCCGGGGACACTTCCCCGTCCCGGCAGGATGCCGGAACAGAGACTTTCTATCCCCCGAATCTCCCCTTCGGTGGCGGCGGTGCTGCGGAACTTTTCGTGGATTTCTGATTGACGATTTAGGGTTTTGGTATCAGGAGGCTCTTATAGGCGAAGGAGGCAAGGTCGGTGGCTGGCTAGGGGGCCCACACCATGCCCTGGCGCGACCTGGGATGACCCGCGCCAAGGGGGGTGTAGTCACCCTATGGCCCCTCTCCGACTCTCCTTCTGGCTCTGTGAGTCTTCCGGGAAAATAGTAACTTTGGCTTTTGTCCCGTCCAATTCCGAGAATATTCATTTTCTGACTTTCTGGAACCAAAAACAGCAGAAAACAGGCAACTGGCACTGTGGCATCTTGTTAATAGGTTAGTCCAAGAAATCATATGAAAAGTACTCCAAAGTGTGGACAAAACACAAGAAAGTAGATAAAACCAAGCATGGAACATCAAAAATTATAGATACATTTACAATGTATCAGGAGCCCAATGAGCAGGATCACCACAGACGTGGCAAGCCCCTTTCTTCTTATCAGTCTTATTCTTGAAGCTAGTAATGTGTGAGGCCTTGTTCTTACCATCAAACTTGCCTTTGCCTTCAGATTTTTTCTTGTTTTTGAACTTGTGGGATTAGAAGTTTTTCTTCCATACCACATTGGCACTAGAATCTCCCTCAAAACCTCGAGCGCGTGTGTCCTTTGCTCTTGCGTTTTCTTCCACATGGAGAGACCCAATGAGATCCAAGACGGAAAACTCTTGTCTCTTATGTTTCATAGAAGTAGAAAAGTTCCTCCATGTCATGGTGGTATCACAACAGATGCCATAGGTTTAGGGTTTTCGCAGCAGATAACAATTTTTTTACTACGCGGAGCACCCTGATTGCCCAATGGTCTATCTAGAAGTAATGCAGTAATGGAGGAAGAAAGTGGTAATGTACCCTTGAAAGCCGATAGAGCGTTACGCTCATGCAGGAGAGTGGATGATGTAGTCGTACCCGTCCGACCTCAAGTTGAGAAGCTCCTCTGTAACATCCCAGAACTTCAATCCAAGGTTATTAAGATCCAAATCATCAAAATTAGGGTTGACAAAAAACTTTTTCAATTGAAATTATCAAAGCATTCATATGTGTGTGCATTTAAATTAGGAGTTGATTTGAATTGCCAGGATTAAGTGATCCATTGCTTGTAAAATGATTCTTAGGTGAAATAAACATCATCTAAATCATCCCCAAACAAATCCCAAAGAAAAACAAATCAAAATGAATAAAAGAAGCAAATGGTCATTTGTGCCATTTTAATCAGCATGCCTACTTTGGCTATTCCTAGTACTCAAAACCTAACAGAAACAATTGTGGGTCTTTGCACCCCTTGATAGGACACATAATGAGGTACCACGGCCCACTTTGTGATCTGCCAAAAACATTCAAATACTCATTTTAATTGACATTTGACAATGGAATCTATTTCATATGAGAAGATCCCACTATTTCAAAAACCACTCAAACAAGCTCAAATTTCAAAACCCAAGCACCCACAGAGTCTCAAGCTTAGTACTAACACACCCACCAAAAATCTTTTCAAAATTCAAAAAGAAAGTTCTTGCGGCCATTTCATCAAACACTTGGCATGCAGGGTTTAAACTCTAAACATAGCTCACTATTTGCAACAGGGTTTTGCACCCAATTTTCCTTAAAAACCTCCCTCTGTCCACAGATGATCTAACCATGCCATTTAAACCCCATCTCCTACCCCCTAGTGGCAAGGCCAAGCCATGCCGAGCACCAACTCGCCGGCCAACCTTGCCCTCACCCCAGCAGACCACCTCGCCCCCTCTCTCCATGTCTAGCAGCTAGCTCACACCTCACCGCCACCCTCTGTCCCCTCCCCGAGCTAGGCCAGAGCATGGACCACCGCCAAACCGCCGCGTACTGCCTGTCTGCGCCATGCCGAGCACGCGCCAGAGCGCCACGCCCGACACGCGTGCCCAAGCCGCCGCTTGAACGCAGCCCGCGTCCACCACTTGCAACGACCCAGGGAGCACGCCAGGCATGCCCATTCGCTGCCCAACGCACCATAGCCACCGCTAGCCGTGGAAGCCGCCATCTCTGCCGCTTAGAACGCCAGCTCCGCCCGACCGCATACCACCGCCCCTAGGCCCGCATTCACTTCATAGAGCACTGCCAGGAGACCAGCGACCGCCCCTACCTCGAGCCACGCCGGTAGCACGCTGTGCAGCCCTCGCCGGAGTCGCCTGCCCATCCCTCTCGGTCGGGTCGTCGCCCTATAAATAGAGGCCACCCCCAGCCATTTGCAGCACACCACTCACCTCCCCTCACCTCACTGACCATTCCCCACCTCTAGCCGGAGCAAGGCAAGCAGCCGTTCGCCGGAATTGTACCGGAGCAGGCCGCCTCTGGAGGAGAAGGGCGCCGCTGATTGCGACCACCCACGGAGCTGCCTCGACCGTCCCTGAGCTCGTCATCGACCACCAGTCCGTTTGCCCGCCTCGCCGTCGTTGCTGGAGCCCTGGTACGCCCCCTGAGCACCCCCACTAAGCCGCTAGGGTTAGAGTTCGCCGGTGACAGGTCCGTCGTCGATGACGATCCCTAGCCGTTGATCCCCGTTCTAATCCAACGACCCATATCGCCCCGTACCGCTTCGGGCGTTATGAGCCGCTGACCGGTGGACCCCCTGTCAGCTGAGCCTCGCGCCGCGTAGTGTCACTGGGCCGGCCCGTTAGTGTTCCCGCGCGACCCAGTTAATTCAAATTAGGATTTTTCTATTTAGTTTGAAAATCAATTCAGAGAGATTTACAAATCCAAATGGAGTGATTCCAATTTTGTTGGAAAGCCAGTGAGAAGATCTACCCAAGCCCGTTGGATTTAATTCAATTGGAGTTAGATATCTCTCCTAGTAAAAATAACAAAACATAAGCATTTGCACCTGGCAACATTTTTATAAAATCAACCAAGTTAGCTTTTGTGTTGATTCCAACTCTCAAAAATCACATTTCACTAGACCTACCTGAATATGTAATAATATTAAGGTTTACATGCAGTGACTTTGGACTAGTACCAAAATAATGCTATATAGGCATTTCTAGTCACTTTAAATAATTAAATAATGAACTTAAACCAAAGTAATTATGAACCAACCCTTAAATTACATTCCCACATGTTAAGATATGTGGTGATGACATGTGTCCACATGATCCCATATTTTAAGTGGCGAATATTAAATCTTAGTTAATTTTCAATGATTAGAAATTACTTTTCTTAAATAAAAAGGATGAAACTATTTAATAAAACTTGTGATGCTTGTGATGATAGTAAATCATCAAATGTATGCCTTAGAGTGCTAATTAGACTAGTTAAGTATTGTTTGGTGATTGTGTATACCGTATGTATTTATAGAAGATAGTACCGACCAAGCTTACGAGGAGGAGGAGTTCTACCAAGAGGAGGAAGACAACTTCAACCACTGCACCAACCAAGGCAAGCTACTATTAGCAAGCTAGGATTAAACTAGATGGTTTAGCAAAGATTCCTTAGGCATGCTTTGGTTAAACTATGTTGACTATTCTTTACCCCAAGTACTAATTTCAAGCTTTACTTCCTTTACTTTACACAAAGTCCCTTACTTGTTTTGAAGGTAGCATAAAGAGTATAAAACTTGACCTATTTTAGATAACTTTAGATGTCATTCTATGGCATGAGATTGATCCCATCTTTCCACCTTAGTGAACACTCTTAACTTAGTAGTTTAGAGTAAATAAAAAAACTTGAGTCACTTTAGATGGGAACACTTGGTGAAAATGAATTATGAAAACCTTGGAATGATGAGTCATTCTATTGAGATGTTTTGACATGTGTTGAGAAACACAAATGGTTTATGATGATGAAAATGTTGAGGCATGAGCCTTAGCCCTTTTATAAAACCGATGGTTGGATTCGGATGCGATACCATTCCAAATTTACCGTACAACCAAAATACCTGAATTGGGTAAGGCTTAGCCGGAAGTTTATATGCATTAGTATTAGTTCCCTCGCGGGAGAGGTTTGAGCTGAGGCTACCTCTCAATGTTGTCCACCTATGTAGTGCCCAAGATGACGGATGGTCATGGTTGGGAGGCCATGCTCATAGGAGAGGTGCTTATACTAGGGTGTGTAAAGGAAAGGTTATGTTTGATTATCTGCATACTAAGTATGATGATTCAGGGTTATCCCTGACAGATGTATCGAATCTTGTGGTGAAAGTGTACCACCTCTGTAGAGTGTCAAACTATTCGAATAGCCGCGTCCGCGGTTATGGACAGTTGGAATGGCCATACTGTTTCGTTGTCAGATGTTTTCAAAACAACTTATGAAATGAATGATGAATCTTGACTTGACCACAACAGGGTTGTGTTTATGACACTAGCTTCCCACTTAAGTGATTCTAGAACTTTATTTTATCTTTCTTTGCTTCTGAACTCAGCTTAGGTTTCAAACTTAACTTTATAGTTAAACATAGATTTAGCATTTTAACTTAGAACTATACTACTTGTTAGTGGTAGTTTGCGAGTACTTAAAGAGTACTCATGGCTTTTGTCCCTGGCTATTCTCATGGCCAGACTATGAAGGAGACTATCAAGATAATGGCCAGTAGGACTGCTATGATAACCGGGACTATCTTCCTTCGTCAGCATTGCCTGTGCCCCTAAAGATGGACCCCACTGCTACGCTTATCTTTTATTTCCGCTGCTTGTTGTTTTAAGACTAGATCATGCGATCCTTATTTGTGTAAGACCTTATGTATGGTTTGTAATGGATGATGTACTGTGATATCCAATCCGTTATGTCTCGTAAAAATGGTAATCCTGGGATTGCGAGGTATGGCATAACGGGCATCTGGGATTAAAAATTCGGGTGTTGACAAGTTGGTATCAGAGCCATCCTGACCATAGGAGACCCTAGTTAGAATGGACGTCCGAACAAAAACTTAGTTTCATAACCAAAGTGAGTATTTATGAAAAACTATTTCCTCTCTTATCCTTGGGAATTCATTCTTTCTCCAAAATTCATGTTCCTCAAAATTCTTACATTACTACTTAAAATTTGACACACTTGATCACTTCACTAATTTTCCTCATCCTAAATTCTTGTAGATGGAGACTCAGTTCAGCAAGTTCTACCAGTTGGGAAACGGAGGTCAATTGATCTTCGAGAGGGATATGGATTCACTGTCGGAGTTACTGGGACGCCCACATCCGGAGTTTCTTGGAGCTCAACTTCTAGGACCCCCAGGAGGAGATTTGCAGTGGCTAGTCACCGCTGATCTTAGAGGAAGCATCGAAGCGCCAACATCCGGGAGAATCTAGTTCTCCGTGCGAGAGAACAACTGGCTAGATGGATTAGCTAGGGCAATGCATGAAGCTCTCGCACGTCTATGTGCCCTCAGTGTCAACCAACTCCAGGGAACCCATTTTGCTCACTATGTAGACGTGACTTCATTGGAATGCCGATGGAGATGCCAAGTCACCCAGAGTTGAGGCGTCAAGTGGAGAATCTTAACTTCTTACTGCACGACAGACAGCAGGAACTGGACAATGCTAGAGAGTTAGCCAACCAGAACCGTGCCATTGCCGACCAGAAGGCCCAGACTTTCGCACTGCTCGTCCAAGATCGCCAGTCTCTTCGCCGCCAGCGTGCAAAGAAGGATCGCACCATCGCCCGTCTTCGCAAGAAGGTGGCCGACCTCGAGAAGACCGTAAAGGAGCAAGAAGCTCAGCTTGCCGCAAAGGAAGAAGAAGAGGAGGGTGAAGACATCCAGGGAGACATGGATTCTTACCTCAGCAATGATGATGACTTTCTGGAGGAGGATGCTATGGACTTCTACACTGACGATGAGGACTCCGACTTCATCGACGATGAGTAGATGCACTAGAGCACTGTCGTAGCATGAGATGTATCGGTCCCACTATATCGTAGCTTGTAGAATGGTTCTTCAAACCATCTGTTTTCCTTTGATTGTTGTGGTGTGTGTTGTATCGTGTGCTTGTTTGCATGAATGAAATGAAGTTAGTTGCAAAACCTGAGTCAAACTCAAAGTTTTAGCTTGAAATCAAAACCATGAACCTTACAACTTTCCCTCTTACCCCTTTATCTACCTCAATCTTCAGACGACTCATGGAAACCAAGGAGGGAGCAGCTCGTCGCAAGACCCAATGCTGCAGATCTTGCAGAATCTCATCGCAGACAGAGAAGCAAGCAGGGAAGAACGCCAAGCCAACTTAGCAACATTGTAGCAGATCGCCCGGATGGCTCTCAACAACCAAGGGCATGGAAATCAGGATCACCATGGATCCAAACTCAAAAACTTCCAGAATACCAATCCCCCAATCTTCAACCAAGCTAAAAACCCACTAGATGCAGATGACTGCTGGAGACAATGGAAAACAACTTAGAAGTTGTAGGAGTTGATGACAATGAGAAAGTTCTCTTCGCCACCCACTATCTGGCGGGAGATGCAAGAGCTTGGTGGAGTAGTATCCGCAATATGAACCATGGTCAAGTGATGACATGGGAAGCTTTCAAAACAAAATTCAGCCGCACCCACGTGCCGCAAGGTCTAGTAACTAGACTAAGAGATGAGTTTCGCGACTTGAAGCAAGGCAGAATGACTGTGGTGGAATACTGTGACAGATTCCTATCGCTTGCAAGGTACGCCCCTGATGAGATCAACACAGAGGTGAAGAAGAAGGATAGATTCCTGAACGGAATGCATGATGAGATGCAGACTGTCCTCGTCAACATCCGTTTCAAGGATCTCGAAGAGCTAGTCGACTCTGCCATCCAGATGGAAGGGAAGATTAATCAGGCAAACGACAACCACAAACGTCGTATGATGCAGCAATCAGGATCCAGCAGTCATCAGAAGTACCGTCCCAACCCCTCACCAGGATATGCACCAAGGAACAACCGACCCCCAATGTCTCGCCCCAGCTACCCCAACCATAGCGGAGGTAATGTGAAGTCCGAAGGGAACAATCACAACTCCGGCAATGCCAACACTTTCAACTGTGGCCCTCCCAAGAGCAACAACAACAACAACAGCAACAACAACAACACTACACCCAGAACTGGCAGCAATGCTGTGCCGGTCGCAGCAAAGGACAAGTCCCAGATTACTTGTTTCGAGTGTGGAGTGAAGGGTCACTACTCCAATGAGTGTCCCAAGAAGACTACCGCCACTGCCAATGTGAATGCCCCAGCTCAACAACAACGTCGTGTTCAACCAGGGAGAAGGTTTGCCCTAGGGAACCCTCACAACCGCAACGGTCATCTCTTCCACATGAATGCTGAAGAAGCCCAGGAAGCACCAGATGTAGTGCTAGGTATGTTCTCTATCAACTCAGTTTTAGCAAGAGTATTGTTTGATTCGGGAGCATCACATTCATTTGTCACCGAAGAATTTGCATGCACTAGTAAGATTCACCCAACCAACCTGAAGCATGTCATGATAGTTGAAATCCCCGGATCAACTACAAAAGCTAGAAAAATTTGCAAAGCTGTACCTATCAGAATACATGGGATAGATTTTATGCCAACCTAATAGTACTTGGAACCAAAGGATTGGAAGTAGTACTAGGTATGGACTGGATGTCAAGGCATAAAGGAATGATAGACTGTGCTAAGAAAGCCATCACCATGACCAGTAGTTCTGGAGTAACAGTAGAGCATATATCTGAAACCTTACCTCGCCAATTCAAGTGCAACAAGAGTCTAGCCCTACCCACCATATACCAAGTAAGAGTAGTCTGTGAATACCCCGACGTATTCCTAGATGAATTGCCAGGTTTGCCCCCGGATAGGGATATTGAGTTCATTATCGAGCTAATCCCCAGAACCGGACCCATAGCCTAGAGACCCTATAGCATGAACCCCTCAGAGTTAGTTGAGTTGAAGAAGCAATTAGATGCCATGTTAGCAACAGGCTTGATTTAGCCAAGCGCATCGCCATGGAGATCACCAGTGTTATTCATCGACAAGAAAGATGGAGGCAACCATTTGTGTACAGATTAGTTGAATGATGTCACCATCAAGAATAAGTACCCCTTACCAAAGATAGAGGATCTATTTGATCAGTTTACTGGAGCCCAGGTATTCTCAAAGATTGATCTTAGGACTGGTTATCACCAACTTAAGATTCGTGCAATGGATATTCCGAAGACCGCCTTTACTACTCGCTATGGGTTATACGAGTATACGGTTATGTCTTTTGGATTAACCAATGCCCCTGCTTATTTCATGAACCTCATGAATAAGATCTTTATGAATTTCCTAGATAAGTTTGTAGTTGTGTTTATCGATGACATCCTTATCTACTCCAAGTCAGAAGAAGAGCATGAGCAACATCTGCGAATCATCCTAGAAACCCTGAGAGAGCATCAGTTATATGCCAAGTTCAGCAAGTGTGAGTTTTGGCTGAAAGAAGTAGGATTCCTAGGACATATTGTGTCTGCCAGAGGAGTCTCTGTTGATCCTGCCAAGATTAGAGATGTCGAAGAATGGGAAGCCCCAACCACTCAAACCCAAGTCCGTGCATTTCTCGGATTAGCGGGATATTACCGCAAGTTCGTAGAAGGATTCTCGAGCATCGCCAGACCCATGACCCAATTGCTGAAGAAGGACAAGAAGTTTGAATGGACCGACAAGTGCGAAGCCAGTTTCCAGGAGCTGAAGAGGAGATTGATATCAACCCCAATATTGATCATGCCAGATATCAAGAAGCCGTTTGATGTATATTGTGATGCATCCAAGATTGGTCTCGGATGTGTATTGATGCAAGAAGGCAAAGTCATCACGTATCTGTCTCGACAACTAAGCAGCATGAGCAGAACTATCCGACCCATGATCTTGAATTAGAAGCCGTAGTTTTGGCATTGAAGACATGGCATCATTATCTGATGGGTAATCACTGTGAGATTTACTCAGATCACAAGAGCTTGAAGTATATTTTCACTCAGAAGGAGCTGAATATGAGGCAAAGGAGATGGATAGAGTTAATCAAGGATTATGACCTTGACATTCACTATCACCCCGGCAAAGCCAATGTGGTAGCAGATGCTCTTAGTAGATTGCCGTGCAGGCTTAACACCATGATCAAGGAGAAGCAGCCAAGTTTGTATGAGGAGTTGGAGCAGTTCAGAACAAAATTAGTTAGCAAAGGATTCTTAGCTAGCATTGAACTTCAACCCATATTGATTAGCCAAATCAAGGAAGCCCAGAAGGGAAATGAAAGTATCGACGGAATCAAACGTCGTATTAGTACAGGAAAGGTACCTGGATTCACTGAAGACGAAGAAGGAGTTATTTGGTACAAAGGATGTATCTGTGTGCCAGCAGATTTGGAGCTGAAGCAAGTTATCATGAAGGAAGCTCATGATACCCTTTATTCTATCCACCCAAGAGGAACGAAGATGTATCAAGATTTGAAAGAGCAATTTTGGTGGCACAAGATGAAGAGAGAAATTGGAAGCTACATCGCCAAGTGTGACATCTGTCAAAGAGTCAAAGTAGAGCACCAAAGACCCGCAGGACTGTTGCAACCATTGCAGATTCCGGAATGGAAATGGGATTCCGTCGGAATGGACTTTATCACCGGTTTGCCTACTTCTAGTAGGGGAAATGACTCAATCTGGGTCATAGTTGATAGACTGTCCAAGGTAGCCCACTTCATACTTGTCAAGACTACCTACCAGAGTGCGAAGCTAGCAGAGCTGTACATTGCTAGGATTGTTAGTCTGCATGGAACCCCCAAGACCATAGTATCAGATCGAGGAACCCAGTTTACCTCGAGATTTTGGCAGGAAGTGCAGGAAGGATTAGGTACCAAGTTGAACTTTAGCACCGCGTATCACCCGCAAACAGATGGACAGACTGAGAGAGTCAACCAAATCCTAGAAGATATGTTAAGAGCTTGTGTGTTGGAATACGGATCAAAATGGGAAGACTGCCTTCCTTTCACAGAATTCTCGTATAACAACAGTTATCAAGCTAGTTTGCAGATGGCACCATTTGAATTCCTATATGGAAGAAAGTGTCGCACCCCTTTGAATTGGTCACAAGTAGGAGATAGTCAGATCTTTGGACCCGACATTCTCCGCGAAGCAGAAGAGAAGGTGCACAAAGTCCGTGAGCACCTCAAGACCGCCCAGTCTAGACAGAAGAGTTATGCTGACAAGAGAAGGAGAGACCTGACTTTCAATGTCGGAAATTTTGTATATCTCAAGGTTTCACCGTTGAAAGGAACCCAACGCTTTAGTCTGAAAGGAAAGTTAGCCCCCAGATATATCGGGCCTTTCAAGATTCTGAACCGTCGAGGAGAAGTATTGTATCAACTGGAACTACCTGAAGAGATGTCAGCCATACACAATGTGTTCCATATCTCGTTACTTCGCAAATGCCTGGAAGTGCCGGACAAGACGGAAGTTTTCAAAAACATCGATCACAGAGCTGTAGAGATCAACAATGACCTGACATATCGTGAAGTACCCATCCGTATCTTAGAAGAAGCTTACAGAACCTATAGGGACCAGGAGTATCAAGTTTCTCAAGATTCAATGGAGCAACCATACCGAGGAGGAAGCCACTTGGGAGCGAGAAGATTACATTAGGACAGAGTTCCTAGATCTCTTTAGTTCCTAGTTTCTTTGTAAATCTCGGGATGAGATTTTGTTTAAGGGGGGAAGGTTTGTAACATCCCAAAACTTCAATCCAAGGTTATTAAGATCCAAATCATTAAAATTAAAGTTATTAAGATCCAAATCAAATGTGTGTGCATTTAAATTAGGAGTTGATTTGAATTGCCAGGATTAAGTGATCCATTGCTTGTAAAATGATTCTTAGGTGAAATAAACATCATCTAAATCATCCCCAAACAAATCCCAAAGAAAAACAAATCAAAATGAATAAAAGAAGCAAATGGTCATTTGTGCCATTTTAATCAACATGCCTACTTTGGCTATTCCTAGTACTCAAAACCTAACAGAAACAATTGTGGATCTTTGCACCCCTTGATAGTACACATAATGAGGTACCAAGGCCCACTTTGTGATCTGCCAAAAACATTCAAATACTAATTTTAATTGACATTTGATAATGGAATCTATTTCATATGAGAAGATCCCACTATTTCAAAAACCACTCAAACAAGCTCAAATTTCAAAACCCAAGCACCCATAGAGTCTCAAGCTTAGTACTAACACACCCACCAAAAATCTTTTCAAAATTCAAAAAGAAAGTTCTTGCGGCCATTTCATCAAACACTTGGGATGCATGGTTTAAACTCTAAACATTGCTCACTATTTGCAACAGGGTTTTGCACCCAATTTTCCTCAAAACCTCCCTCTATCCCCAGATGATCTAACCATGCCATTTAAACCCCATCTCCTACCCCCTAGTGGCAAGGCCAAGCCATGCCGAGCACCAACTCGCCAGCCAACCTTGCCCTCACCCTAGCAGACCACCTCGCCCCCTCTCGCCATGTCAGCAGCTAGCTCACACCTCACCGCCATCCTATGTCCCCTCCCCGAGCTAGGCCAGAGCATGTACCACCGCCAAACCGCCGCGCACTGCCTATCTGCGCCATGCCGAGCATGCGCCAGAGCGCCGTGCCTGACACGTGTGCCCAAGCTGCTGCTCGATCGCAGCCCGTGTCCACCGCTTTGCCATGACCCAGGGAGCACGCCAGACATGCCCATTCGCCGCCCAACGCACAACAACCACCGCTCGCCGTGGAAGCCGCCGTCTCTGCTGCTCAGAACGCCAGCTCCGCCCGACCGCATACCACCGCCCCTAGGCCCGCATTCACTTCGTAGAGCACCGCCAGGAGACCAGCGACCGCCCCCTACCTCGAGCCATGCCGCTAGCACGCTGTGCAGCCCTCGCGGGAGTCGCCTGCCCATCCCTCTCGGTCGCGTCATCGCCCTATAAATAGAGGCCACCCCTAGCCATTTGCAGCACACCACTCACCTCCCCTCACCTCACTGACCATTCCCCACCTCTAGCCAGAGCAAGGCAAGCAACCATTCGCCAGAATTGCACCGGAGCAGGCCGCCTCTAGAGGAGAAGGGCGCCGCTGATTGCGACCACCCTCGGAGCTGCCTCGACCGTCCCTGAGCTCGTCATCGACCACCAGTCTATTTGCCCGCCTCGCCGTCATTGCTGGAGCCCTGGTATGCCCCCTGAGCACCCCCACTAAGCCGCTAGGGTTAGAGTTCGCCGGTGACAGGTCCGTCGTCGATGACGATCCCTAGCCGTTGATCCCCGTTCTAATCCAACGACCCATATCGCCCCGTACCGCTTCACGCGTTATGAGCCGATGTCCGGTGGACCCCCTCTATCAGCTGTGCCCCTCGCCGCGGAGTGTCACTGGGCCGGCCCGTTAGCATTCCCGCGCGACCCAGTTAATTCAAATTAGGATTTTTCTATTTAGTTTGAACCTAGTTCTGTCCCTTAGTTTGAAAATCAATTCAGAGAGATTTAAAAATCCAAATGGAGTGATTCCAATTTTGTTGGAAAGCCACTGAAAAGCTCTACCCAAGCCCCTTGGATTTAATTCAATTAGAGTTAGATATCTCTCCTAGTAAAAATAACAAAACAGAAGCATTTGCACCTTGCAACATTTTTATAAAATCAACCAAGTTAGATTTTGAGTTGATTCCAACTCTCAAAAATCACATTTCACCAGACCTATCTGAATATGTAATAATATTAAGGTTTACATGCAGTGACTTTGGACTAGTACCAAAATAATGCTATATAGGCATTTCTAGTCACTTTAAATCATTAAATAATGAACTTAAACCAAAGTAATTATGAACCAACCCTTAAATTACATTCCCACATGTTAAGATATGTGGTGATGACATGTGTCCACATGATCCCATATTTTAAGTGGTGAATATTAAATCTTAGTTAATTTTCAATGAGTAGAAATTACTTTTCTTAAATAAATAGAATGAAACTAGTTAATAAAACTTGTGATGCTTGTGATGATAATAGATCATCAAATGTATGCCTTAGAGTGCTGATTAAACTAGTTAAGTATTGTTTGGTGATTGTGTATATACCGTATGTATTTATAGAAGATAGTACCGACCAAGCTTACGAGGAGGAGGAGTTCTACCAAGAGGAGGAAGACAACTTCAACCACTGCACCAACCAAGGCAAGCTACTATTAGCAAGCTAGGATTAAACTAGATTGTTTAGAAAAGATGCCTTAGGCATGCTTTGGTTAAACTATGTTGACTATTCTTTACCCCAAGTACTAATTTCAAACTTTACTTCCTTTACTTTACACAAAGTCCCTTGCTTGTTTTGAAGGTAGCATAAAGAGTATAAAACTTGACCTATTTTAGATAACTTTAGATGTCATTCTGTGGCATGAGATTGATCCCATCTTTCCACCTTAGTGAACACTCTTAACTTAGTAGTTTAGAGTAAATAAAAAAACTTGAGTCACTTTAGATGGGAACACTTGGTGAAAATGAATTATGAAAACCTTGGAATGAGGAGTCATTCTATTGAGATGTTTTGACATGTGTTGAGAAACACAAATGGTTATGATGATGAAAATGTTGAGGCATGAGCCTTAGCCCTTTTATAAAACTGATGGTTGGATTCGGATGTGATACCATTCCAAATTTACCGTACAACCACAATACCTAAATTGGGTAAGGCTTAGCCGGAAGTTTATATGCATTAGTATTAGTTCCCTCGCGGGAGAGGTTTGAGCCGAGGCTACCTTTCAATGTTATCCACCTATGTAGTGTCCAAGATGACGGATGGTCATGGTTGGGAGGCCATGCTCATAGGAGAGGTGCTTATACTAGGGTGTGTAAAGGAAAGGTTATGTTTGATTATCTGCATACTAAGTATGATGATTCAGGGTTATCCCTGACAGATGTATCGAATCTTGTGGTGAAAGTGTACCACCTCTGCAGAGTGTCAAACTATTCGAATAGCCGCGTCCACGGTTATGGATAGTTGGAATGGCCATACTGTTTCGTTGTCAGATGTGTTCAAAACAACTTATGAAATGAATGATGAATCTTGACTTGACCACAACAGGGTTATGTTTATGACACTAGCTTCCCACTTAAGTGAGTCTAGAACTTTATTTTATCTTTCTTTGCTTCTGAACTCAGCTTAGGTTTCAAACTTAACTTTATAGTTAAACATAGATTTAGCATTTTAACTTAGAACTATACTACTTGTTAGTGGTAGTTTGCGAGTACTTAAAGAGTACTCATGGCTTTTGTCCCTGGCTATTCTCATGGCCAGACTATGAAGGAGACTATCAAGATAATGGCCAGCAGGACGGCTATGATAACTAGGACTATCTGCCTTTGTCAGCATTGCCTGTGCCCCTAAAGATGGACCCCACTGCTACGCTTATCTTTTATTTCCGCTGCTTGTTGTATTAAGACTAGATCATGAGATCCTTATTTGTGTAAGACCTTATGTATGGTTTGTAATGGATGATGTACTGTGATATCCAATCCGTTATGTCTCGCAAAAATGGTAATCCTGGGATTGCGAGGTATGGCATAATGGGCATCTGGGATTAAAAATCCGGGTGTTGACATCCTCGCACGTCACCCCTTGTCTAGGTCCTTGCATGACGGTCGGTCACTACAAGTGCAGCTCCCCCAAGTTATCACACACATATGATGCAATACAACGACTCCCGAACTTCTTGATCCCTACTGAGGTTGCGGAAGTAGACCTCCTGGTGGAATCCCTATTGCACAACGGCATGCCACATATGCGTTGACTTTGCACGTACAATCCTTTCTTGGGACTATTCCACGGTGAAGGCAACTAAGAGAGAGAGGGGGATTTTCTCTAAGGAAGAAGGTCTTAGAGAATATCTCTTGGGTGTGTTTTAATCCTCCCATGGGCACCCCTTTATATATGGGAAGGGAGGTGTGCCCTTCCTATTAGGTGCTCTATGTGGGACTAATTCATAAAGTAAAATAGGGAAAAAGAGGCAGTCCAGCCGGCTAGGCTAGAAGCATCCAACCTAGCAAGCAGTAGCACCAGGCTGGGTGGGCCACATGCACCACCGCGGCCCAGCGCAACACGCGGCTGCAGGGGCTGGCCGGGTGGGCCGGTGTGCCTGCCTAGGCCCAGCGCGGGAAGTGTCCTACGGCAGCAGCGGCTGGCCGAGTGGGTTGTCCCGCCCACCGTGGCCCAACAAGACAAGCGAGGCGAGGGGAGCCACTCCCAGCTGGGCCGGTTCGGGGCTGAGGCAGGCCGCCAGGCGCGGCGCGGAGCCCGACTGCCAGCTCGCCCGGGTGGTCCAAAGGCCTATGGCCCATGAGTGGCAGTAGGCTAGCTGCCGCCCTCCGTGTCACCTACTACCAGCCACCTGCTTGCCTGTCCGGCTGGGCTGGTTCAAAACTGGCCCAACAACTTTTCTGTCTGTTTTCTTTTCTCTTTTTCAGGGTGACTTCCTCCTGGGCCATTTCCCTCCGGGGTTTTGGCCAAATGAGAAAGTTTCCCTATAAATTTTAATTTAAATATTTATTTAGTATATATTAATTCATAATTAACATATAATAAATACATATCATAAATTGCTAGTTATCCAAAACTCCTTTCGACCTTTTCCTTTCCTTCTTTCTCCAAACAACTTCGTATCTCTCCGGAACAATTTCGATTTCTCTCTCTTTTATGATTCCATCTCACAGGAGGATCTCCAAGTGTCGTATCGCCCTTAAGCGTGTTTCCCTATGGTTCAGGAATGCTATAGACATGATCTCTATCAAGGATCAATAGCGGGTCCGGGATGCCCATGTTGACCCCTATGCACTCCATGAATCACCATCGTGTCAAACCTAAAACGATATGTCCAATTCTCTTTGTTACACGATACAAGACTTGTCCGAGATCTGATCATCGATATCACCATACCTTGTACGATATCATTTCCAATAAGTACTATTTTACTCATTCCCATGAAATTCCATCCCCATGACCTAGTCATGTGTTGCAAAACATGGATGTAATTCACCGAGTGGGCCCAATGTATCTTCCCATCACACAGGAGAACAAATCCCGATCATGAAGCATAATTCCTCTACATGCTCCTTCGGATACCCAACATGCACCTTTATGATCACCCATTTACAGAATGACGGTTAATGAAGTCAAAGAAACCTCCGGTAACAGTGATTGATATGATCTCATGGTCCAAGGATTAAGACACTTTGTTTCTGACAATTACAACGTGAACTAAGTGACATAATGATGTTGCAACAATCATTGGTGGGAAGTGTCCATCACATCATTCCAGATGACATGACTTCATTGTCAGTGGCTTTTGTTTCATAGCCCATGATTAGGAAACCTTGATCATCATCTGCCCAATGAACTAGTTGAATAAAGGCTACTAGGGACCCGAGTTTGTTTATATACCACACCTGCATCAATGTTTTCACTTGATACAGTTATAACATGATATAAAACTATTATAAACTAATGAGATATGACAATAAAACCCTTTTATTATTTGCCTCTAGGGCATATCTCCTTCAGTCTCCCACTTGCACTAGAGTACAAATAATCTAGCTGCATTGCTACTAATCATAAACCATATCTCATATGCGTTTATTGATCATGATTGCTCATGGAGCACTTCTTGTCCTAAATCTGTTTTACTAGATTCATAAGGTTCTGTTTGGCAAATCATTAATGTCATCTATACACCATTATCATATAATGTGTTGTAGCATTTTGGTGACAAAGTGAGACTTTTGTTATCTAGTATATACGATGATGATCTATCAGTCAATAGAACTTTCAAGATGGCATGTACAACTATAAAACACACTTAGTCGAAAGTTGAACTTTCTCTAGACCAAAATTATACTTGCTTATATTGAAGTATCCTTATACTTCTCTATATATGTAAATTTTAATCAAAGTGCAACACTTTCACTTTGATGTCTAGCCACGCTTTCGCTGCGTTCAAACTTAACTCTGATTAGTGACTGATTCAGAAATCACTCCTGAATCTTTGTTCTTTACAACTAAGAACATGGGTCACATTATGTCAAGTATAAACATGATTTTTACCTTGAAAAACTATGGCCAAGGTAGAGTTTATGCAGTGCATCCCTTTTCCCTGTTTTAACCATTATCGTAAATACCGAGTCTTTACTAAATACCTCTCCTAGTATTTCAAGTAAGAACCAATTCTTTGCTTGAATCCATTCTGAACTCTTTTCAGAATCTCAACTAGGTCCTTCTGAACACTTTCAAAATTCTCCAAGCATTTTGACTGTTAATGTTCATTAAACATCCCGATCTAATCACATAGATCCTCTATATTTAATATATGTTGAATTTCATCCATCTAATGATCTAATCATTCCTAATACCAAACACATTGTTCACTAATATGTCGATTACTCATTCAAGAACATTTTCATGCTCCCACTCAAATATTTCATCAATATTTGATATTCCAAGATGTCACTCATATCCCACTCAAATATGTCGTCCACATATTCTATTGGGAAACTTCTTAGCTCCCACTCAACTTGTAGACTTTTCTCGATAATCCCGACAAATCCAAAATTCTTTGATCTTACATCAAATTGGGAATTTTCTGCTACAAGACTTCAACAATTCCAGATTGGTCAAAACTTACCTATTGTACTAGCTATAACCTTTTCTTAAAAATTCTGAAGAATTTGTAGTTTTGATCAGCCCTTTGCTAATTTCATGACTCTAGGTCATTTCTTGTACTTGGGTCCATCAATCTTTCTTTGTAGTTCGTAGGTATGTCTTATTCTAATAGTAGGACAAGTGAATCAAGAATGAAATTCTACAATTGGTAGAACAAATTCTTGAATCCTACTTTCATAAAGTATTAGCTAAAACTTCAGGTTACACTTATTCCCTTCCACTAACACTTCTATAAGAAAACAATTTCTCAAAGAAGTACCTCACTAAGACAATACTAACTTTGTCTTCTTCGGGTATTAGTTTGAAATTTGTATTCATAGTCTTACTATAGATACACCATAAATACTTACTATTCGCAATGATCTCAAACTATTAAAATCTCTAGAAACTCGAGCTTGCCATATCTCATATGGTGCTATTTCCGTGAATCTTTAGATGTTCCTAATACTTTTGAATGTTTACTAATTCGATCTCTAAACTCTAATTCCTAACGTTAATCCATCTAAAGATCATTTGGACCATATGTATGTTACACACTATGATTATGATGTTTTAGACATATCAATACTATATGATTAGTCGAATCACTATAATTCATGGAACTGGTTTTCACAAGTTCCTTATATGCCAATTGGCTATTAACTTGAATTCGAAATCACTTGGATCAAATCACAAAGGCTTTGGAATTCTTGTTAATCTTATATCCAATTCATTTTTGAAATCCTTTGAACAATTCAAATAGTTTCAAACTTGTGTTTCATTAAGCAAGTACGCAAATTTACTCAAACTCACCAAAAATAATGATTTCCACTATCTGTTGAAAATACAATGCCTCATATGTATAAAATTCAACAATTGTTCGCATATCACCGTTTTACCAGAATGTGGAGTTTCAGTCATTCTACCCAACGAGTCATGGTTTTGCAAAGTCTCTAGATAAAATATATAAGACCCTAATCTTCATTAACAGGAAAAACATGCAATGACCACAATGACTTAAACAATAGTGTTATTCATTATTTAAACTGGAATATCTTTTGGCAATTTTTCATAAACGTCCTTTTATCATACCGATAAAGACTAGAATAACTTGCTTATAATCCCAATGTGAATCATAAAAGAGATCATTCATAAAAACAGAACAGCTGAATTGTTTATTATTAATATGAATAACTGTCTCACAATAATCAAGACACACTAATATGTTTCACAAACTTGATTACAAAGCTTTTATTCAAATCTACTAATCATGACGATAAACTTCGAGGCCAGGAGTGTTGTCGGCCATTAACTAGCTTGCTTGCTCTCATCATACCATTAGTGCCTCATTCCATTTTGCAACTCTCACGCAGAGGATCCTGTTTTTTATAAAACAAGATTAAATATCCAATACTTGAAACCTGCATAAGCGTTTCATGGAAGTGTTTATTACTTGTATATCACATATACACTTTCTGTTGACGATGATCCCAGCCTTGGGTTCGACCTTGGTGAAGGTACCACGGAGGTCACAAAGAGTCATATCTTCTCTACCGTCGGATTCATCAGGGAAATCTTCTAGGGGTGCACAAAGGACAAAGAGGAGAAGGTTTTCTGGGATGATCCTACTTAGGCGTTGGTACTAGTCGATGAAATTCGACCAATCTAACTTAAGTTTTCTTCCCGTTCATTGATGGACCAAAGATGCCCTCAACTGAGGGAATGGCCATAATTTACAAGAAATTTGCAAAAGGACTTATACCAAGTTCAAAATATGGATCTTAAACGAACTCCCACTTAAACTATCATCCCTAAAGACAGTTTTAGTGATTACATGACCCCTTTTCACCACATCATCCCCGATCGTCACGGCCTTTGATGTGGCTGCTAGGGTGGACTATATCGATCACATCATCCATGTGACTCGTTCTTGATGCTTCGATCGCTGTGTTCTAAGGCCATGTCTGCACATACTAGGCTCGCCAACCCAACCATAGTGTATTGGCTGTGCATACATGGCTTGCACCCACTGTATGCGAACACAGATATTTCTGACACCGGATCGTCACTTCCTGTCTCATAACAGAGAACTTTCTTGGTGGTGCACATTAATGGGAGAACACTTTCGTTGGTATTTAATTAGGGATCATCCTATTTAAATGCTACCATTGTGTATCTAATACCAGCACTCAAACAAGATGCATATAAAGATCAAATCATATCTAATCTAAATGTGACATGACATAGTTGTCTTCCCTCTCCATGATATCCATCAGGTGCTCCGGTTTGGCACCAAGTCCATAACACCACCGGTCTTGTCGTTCATCTTCATGACGACTACTACTATATGACTTAGTAATAGGAAAAGTACTACCTTACCTTTTCACGACTGGCAACCATATCACATCACAAAGCCTTCCATGCAACATAAAGTTAGACGCCTCTACTCTATCTATTGCAAATTTTACGTGGTTGTTAGGCTTTTCGTGATAGAACCGTTTCTACCTACGAACTTCCAACCACAACATGGATACAATAGTTGTCTCTACTACACCCCTTTCGGGGCCTTCCATTGTAGATGCCTGATGGCTCAAGATATCTCGAGCTCGTTGGGAACCCCAAGAGGAAGGTATGATGAGCACAATAGCAAGTTTCCCTCAGTTATGAAACCAAGGTTATCGAACCAGTAGGAGCAAGGAAACAACTCCAAGGTGTTGCTACCAACTTGGAATCCTGCACAACACAACCACATAACTTTGCCCCAACTTATAGTGAGGTTGTAAATCTCACCAGTTTTTCTGAAAATAAAGGATTAAACTATTGTGTGGAAGATAGTAATTTCTTGCAGAAAGTAAACAGTAAACAATAGATAGTAGATGGTATATCAATGGTAAAAGAATGGACCGGGGTCCATAGTTCACTAGAGGTGATTCTCCTTAAGATAAATAGCATGTTGGGTGAACAAATTACAGCGGGGCAATTGACAGATTTGAGAAAGCATAACAATGCATATACTAGACATCTTGACTCCTATGAGATTTGACTGGGCATTACAACATTATACATAGACCGTAAACCAACTGCATCTATGACTAATAATCCACCTTCAGGTTATCGTCCGAACCCCCTCCAGTATTAAGTTGCAAGCAACAGATAATTGCATTAAGCAAAGTGTGTGAAGTAAACAATACGATTGCCCCAAGGACAAAGGATTGCTATTTTCTCCCTAGTAGCAACAACACATCTAAAACCTTAGAGATTCCTGCCACTGCCCCGGATTACTAGAGGCATGAACCCACTATCGAGCATAAATACCCCCTCTTGGAGTTGCAAGTATCTACTTGGCCAAGATAGTTACTAACAACGGAAAGCATGCAAGATCACAAATAACATAGACATGATAGAATCAATAATCAATCTGAAATAGCATCTCAATATCCATCGGATCCCCGCAAACACAACATGTAAGATTACAAATAGATGATCTTGATCATGAACAGAGATCACAAGATCTAAACATGATAGCACAAAGGATAAGAACCAACAATCTAGCTACTACATGGACCCATAGTCCAAGGATGAACTACTCACGCATCACACCGGAGGCAGGCATGGTGATGAAGAAGGCCTCTAGGGTGATCTATCCCCTCCGGCAGGGGGGAATGTTCGTTTGTGGTACCAAACTTGGTGGGTGAGCGCACCACGGTACCCAAGTTGCCATCAATCGCGCGGAGGGGCCATAGTAGATTCGCCAATTGTCCAGAAGGGCCAAATGGGGGTGGATACAAATCTAACAGCCAAACGGTCATTTGAACCAGACGAAAAACGGTTGAACTCAAATACCGCCGTTAGGTCAACTCTTCTTGGCCCGCCATGTCAGTATTCCCCGTTACCTTTTGCGGTCGTGGACTAGCTTACCCCTGCATGGACCAGATCCCTGAGTGGACGAGATCTATTTCTTTGCTCTGCTCTGGTCTTCTCCCCTGCTCCCCTCCCCATAACATTTGCTCAGCTCCGGCTGCTCGTCTCAGATCGGAGCTCGCACTTGCTCTAATTTGCGTCTCCACCATGTCCGGTCAACCTCCCACGCCTCTAATCGAAGCTCGTAGCCGTCGCCGTTGCATCGTCCGCTGTATCGGAGCTTTGCGTCCCCGGACTAATATCTTGCCTCTGGCTAGTCCTTCTCGCACGATGGAGCGCGTCCCGTCGGGCGATCCAGGCCGGCGATCGGCCTCGGGAAGTTGCGTGCTGCCATGCACCCTAGGCATGGTAGCCCTGGCACAGCAGTTCGACGACCACACTCTCATGGCCACCATGCTGGGCGTTGGTCTCGCCGTGTTGCCGGCAGAGTTGCTGTCGGCTTTCAGGTCTCGTTTTGGGATTAGACGAAATGAGGTCAACATAGAGGTATGCGCACCGCCATTCGATTTTTTCATCCAATTCGAGCACAGCTCAGACACCGAGCGCGTTCTACATTCTTCCCGTTCTTTTGAGTGCTGCGGGGAGAAAATGAGCTTCATGCGTTGGCATCGCGCCTGTGGGAGGGACGATCGCTTGGGGCAGCTTCGTTTCTTCTCCAAACTCGGCTTTGACGGCCTCCCATTGGATGCTTGGGAGCCAGAGGCCCTCAAGCAGGTCGTCAGTAGCCTTGGCGGCGAGCTGGTGGAAATCGTGCCACCGAGCGACAGATGGGTCATCAAGGTAAAGGCGTGGCTGAAAGATCCTGACGCCGTTCCTAAGATGTACGAGGTGCAGATTCCATGCAGGGCAGGGCGACAACTTTGCTAGAAGCACCCGGTCATCATCCACCTGGAGGAGGTTCTGGACTCGGTACATGGAATTCAGGGCCCTGAAGAGGCTGCCAGAAAGCGCCCTCGTCGCCTGCAGTGTTGGCCTGGAAGGATCGATGGCACAGGACCGCCACTGTTTCGTGACGGGGCACACAATTTCGATGGGAGGACCGGGCTTGGATGAGCTGGTGGTTCTGATTTCCCTCGAGTGAAGACATAGCTCTAGTGAATTGCCGTGGTATGTGTGGCTAATGAATTTGTAGTATGGAGAGCATAGCAGGAAGTTAGCATCGACTAAAAATGTGTAATAGTTTGAATCGATGCAGTACGTGTGTGTAATAGTTTGAAGTAGTATGTGTGTGTAATAGTTTGAATCGATGTAGTATGTGTGGGTAATGAATTTGATGTAGTGTGTGTGTGTAATAGTTTGAATCGATGTAGTTGAACACCATGCTTATAATTTCTGTGAATAACCAAGGACAACTTCATCAAAAGAGGGTGGTCTGGCAATGAGCAATGTCAATTCTGTGGATGCCAGGAAAATGTAGTCCATCTCCCCTTCAAGTACTCCCTCCGTTTCAAAATATAAGATGTTTTAGCTTTGTGAATGGAGCGTATCTAGACATCTTTTAGTGATGGTGCTTTCTAAACCTAGATGAACCTACATACTAAAAGGGGACTAGATACACTTCATTCACAAAGCTAAAACATATTATATTTTGAAACGGAGGGAGTACAAGGTATCTACATTTGTAACACGTTGAACTGCATGACCATTTTGCAGGCAACACAAGACAAAGAAAAATGGTTTATAGCACAGACAGCAGACGCAAAATCTGTAGTCTAGGATAAAAAGATGCCAGTTAACTGGATTGAACCACGACTAGTAATTACTTCATAGTATTTGCTTACAACAGTAGTACTTCCATACAAAAGGGTCTTATAACTGCACAAAAGTGGGCTAAACTTCCTACTAGTTTATAGAACAATTCGTTAGCATTTCATCTACAAAAGCAATTCTTCAGTCTGAACTTAACTATTCTACACTGAAGAAACTATAGATCTCCACCAGAAAAGTTGGCTGGCCAATTTCCTTGAGAGGACATAAGTTCTTTGATCATTTAACCCAAACTGATCTATTGCCTTCCCGCCAAACTACAAGAAATCTTCATCGTCCATGCACGAGCGATTTGCGTGCGCCAGTCCCGGTTCAGTTGGACCATCCGCGCTGCCGCAACGATTTCTTCGAAACTGAAATTCGTCATCTCCTTCTCGGGATCGTAGGTCCGTGTGAACTGAAACCTGAATTCCGAGGCTGAGCTGATGCCCGCGCCGGCTCCGGTTGTCGAACAATCCAGCATGCTGAGTGTAGACGCTTGGTCGCCGCCACGGTACGGCCTTCGACATTGCGTAGGATGGAGCGTCTTTGCCACAGACGGCGTGCTCCCAGCCTACCCCACTGAGGTAAGGTAGTCCGCGCTGAAGCATGGACGCGAGAGTTCCTAGACCTTGGCGCTGCCCTGTTCGAGGGTGTGTACCCTCGACGGCGGCATGCTCTCATGAACGATTTGATACGTACCTTGGTCCCACTGCCTAGAGCATGCCGTAATGCCACCGCGCGATTTCTCCACATCGCTCTCTTGGCCCTGCTTGCCGCATCTGGCGCCGACGATGGTGCAGTCGCCACCGCGGCTGATTCGGCACATTCGGGGAAATCATCCGCCTGGCAGGGCAATGGGAGACCAGCCTTGAAGTAGAGCTTCATGGCCTGCCTTAGAGGGGCTAAATACCCCAGTTTCGGCGGCTGTCGCGGCGGCGGCGGGGCCATGTTACCCTAGTTGGTGCGGCGCGGAGGAGCTGCGCCAAGGTGAACTATGGTTAGTCGGAGAAGGGGAGTGAAAGACTGGCAGTAGGTTTGGACTACGGGCACGCGTGAAAATAACCATTTCCCATTTCCTTAGAGGGTAATAATTCGACACTCGTTGCATTAACAACTCAATCTTTATTTCCCTTCTCAGCATAAGAGTGCGAACGTATTAAAAAGATCGGTCGTGGCTATCCACCTCATCGGGCAATGTTCCAGGACAGGTAGGAGATGGGACCGGGTTTCATTTTAGAAATTTTGATGATTGTGCCCTTATGTTTATACGATATTATTTATATGCCACCATGTACCGCCGAGTGTAGCAACACCATCAAAAACAGGGGATAACAACATGGCGTGTTTTATTTTTTTAAAGGGCATCAGAAACAGGGGATGCCGACGTGGCATGTTATCTGACTGGCGGGCCCACCCCCTCCACCTTCGACGGCGCGCATCCCATGTTCGAGGGGTGGTGCCGCCCACCAACACATTATTGTGGAATTTTCCATGTGGGACCTGAATTCCGGTGCTAAGCTGATGCCCATGTCGAACATAGAGAATTCTGAAAGAAGCTAGCAAATAATACGCATACTGCTCATCGAAATAATATAAATACAGTACAAATTTCTACTTCGAAAAATAGACCTGAAAATGCTACCAAATAACCTAGGATGAATATAGGATTCATTCTCCCCTATATATTTCGTCGTCGTCGGCTGACGCGTGCTGCAACACATGTTCAGTGAACTCTCTCCGTCTGCAGTGTGCTGCTAGTATCTCGTCCAGAGGATAAGGCCTCGATGTATGTTCTAGACTTAAGCCATACATTACCATTGTTGGTTCCTCTTCCCAGGCTTGAACCTCATGATCGTACAGTCTGATAAAATTCCTGTAGTATATGCAACTGGGTTTGACTGTGGGGTGTAACCTGGTGTCAATGGAGATAGACCGATTGTAACCAACGAAGAGGGCACGACTTCCAATGTCACTGACAACCTCGAGAGAGCGGTTCTCCGTGTCCACCGGTACAACACCGGTTGCCCTTTGGCGAAATCCCCGTTCAACACAAGAAGCAGATCACCATCTGACTCCACAAGGTAAAATTTGTAAGTTCTGCGTACCTATTCAAAGACTGGGGCCGAAATTATTTTGGCCATCGTGACAGTGCTCGCGCGCTGCTCTAACTGGATGTTGGTCGACAAGATGTCTCCATTCTCAAGTAATGCATATACTTCCCCTTGGAATGCCGTCATGCAGACCAGAAGCATATCAAGAGGTGGCGAATGCAATCCTTCTCCAAATGATCCATTGATTTGCCCCGTTGGGGTGCTCTCATCGGCCCATGCAATATGATCTGGATAATCAGTGCAAACGAACACCATCGTCATGGACTTCGTCACGATGACAGATTGTAGAAGATCAGATGGTATGCGTGCTTGAAACTCAGTGTTAGACTTATGAGTGATTGGGTTCAGAAGCCAAATCTGGTATGGCTCAACCCTCTGAGCAAGAACGATGACGCCATGAGAAACACCGATGGAGTAGAATCTTTTGGAAGAAGAGGGCATCAGTTAGCACTAGGATGTTTACAATGGAAAATACCAATAAATATCGGATGTGAATGTGAACCTATGATGGACGTCCATTAGATTTGTCCTGAAGCAACGACTAGTGGCGAGGTTGAGGAAGGTGAAGTCGCCAACGTCTGGAAGTGTGTGATCTATCATGATCTAGTTGTTGAGATGGAATTCGGGCACCTTTAAAGTGCGGCGCCAATCGGTGCAGACTTCCCGACAAGCAGCATAGGTGTCGATGTACTCCTCTTTCTCCAGCAAATAGTCGGCGATCTTGCGAAGTGGGTCGGCCGGGAGATCGGCCCAGTTCCTCTTCATCCGGCTATTGGCCATGGCTTACGTGCGGTAATGTTTTGATCGAGGAAGAAAGAAGAACTACCACTGCAAGGAGAAGAAGAAGAGGATATAACAGACGAGGGAGACGAAGCGGAACTGCCACCGCGAGGAGACAATGAGACGGGGGAGAAGAAGCAGAACTGCCAATTCAAGTTTGGATCAACGGGATTTTTTTCGGAACTAGCGCGTGAACCAGCCATGCACTGCATGCAA
Organism: Avena sativa; assembly: GCA_916181665.1. NCBI lineage: Eukaryota > Viridiplantae > Streptophyta > Magnoliopsida > Poales > Poaceae > Avena > Avena sativa. Next base: position 204,935,498 of record OV702290.1, read on the forward strand.
GTTTTGATCAAACAGACTGACATGTGGGACCTGCTAAAAATTCCGTGAAGTGCTCCCCATGAATAGTGCGCTGACAGGTGGCATGTTTTCTGACAGGCGGGCACGCCTCCTCCACCTACGACGGCGCGCGTCCCAGGTTCGAGGGCTGGTGTCGCCCACCAACACATTATTGTGCAATTTTCCATGCTTTGTTGCAACTAGCTCCGCTCCGCTCCTCACCTCTGCTCCTGCCGCCGCCACTCCGCTCAATCGTGCACCGCTCATCGTCCCCTTGGGCCGTCATCCTCCTGCCCTCCCCTCCCTGCCATCCCCTCACGTCCCCTCCCCTCCCCTCCATGCCCTGTCTCCTTGCTGCCGCCCACCGCCCAGGAGCGTCTGGAAACGAAAACCGAGAGTCGGCCGTTAGGTTAGCGGCCCAATGACGCTGGTGATACGGATCCCGCTCAGAGATGGATCCCGCGAGGCTTGAGAGCACGGATATGGGTCCTGCGCGGCTGGAGAGCACGGAATCTCCTTCAAGTCTGGAGAGCACATAGGACAACAAAACATGGGGAGAGGAAGCGGGGTGTAGAGCTTTGGAGGTATGGAGCCCGGAGAAGGTGCCGTGCGTCCACATTGAAAGGTAAGAACTGTGATTCCTTATCTACATACCCCAATTCGCGTTTCTAGTCCCGTGGTGATGGCAAGGATATGTGTTGGTAACCGCAGGACGTCTATACAGCTTGTCCTTGAGCATGATGCTTTGTCAAGCAAGCATGAAGGCACTGAAACGTGTGGCGGTGCGGATGATGATGAGAAAGCATATCCAGACGTGGCTGCTGACCCTGATAGGATGGAGAGTAGGGAATATTTGGTTGATTCGAACTTTGAGCCTGACTATGGGACTGATGAGGAAGAGGAATGTGAAGATGTGGAAATGGGATGTAGATATGATGACGAAGACGTGGACAGGCCAGTGATACACTTTGACAGGGACAATCCTACAATTGATGAGGGGACTGTCTTTGATAATGTGGAGGACTGCAAATATGCAGTTGCAACCTATGCAATCAGAGTTGGGTTCGAATTTATCATTGAAAAGAGCGACCAAAAGAGATTTAGGGTGCACTGTAGGGAAAGTAATGTGTGTAAATGGAGATTACATGCATCTCCAATGCGGGGTGGACACCCATTTTAGGTTGCAATAGCTACATTTAGTTTCAGTCTTTCTCATATTTATTCTGCTGATAACTAGCACTGAATTATTTGGATTCTTATCGAATGCAGATCAAAGTAAACACGAAGGAATACACCTGCCCTAATTCTTCTTTAAGTGGTAAAATTAGACCGATGACTACCAAGTGGATTGCTGCTACTATACTTGACTGGGTGAGGCAGGATCATAACATTGGACCAGTTGAACTCAGAGCAAAGATTAGCAAAAAGTTTAACGTTCTGATTCCTTATCACAAAGTCTTTGATGGGAAGGAGATGGCTCTAGACTTCATTCAAGGCAAGTGGAATGACAGTTTTCATATGTTGTATAGTTTCAAAGCTTAGGTAGAGAAAACATCACCTGGTAGTGTTGTTGACATCGATTACGAGGTTGTGAAAGGGAGAGAAAAGGTCTCGAGTGGGGGTCAGGTATAAGCAGGCAAATAAGATATGCTTCAGGAGATGTTTTGTCTGCCTGAAGGCATGCTGGAAGGGGTTCCTAGACGGCTACAGGCCATACTTAGCAATAGGCGCAACTTCTTTAACAGGGAAGTTTAGGGGACATGTTGCTTCTGCTTGTGCTTTGGACATGCATAATTGGCTTCTTCCCGTAGCTTATGCTGTTCTTGAGGGTGAATCAAATGAAAGCTGGACATGGTTCATGCAGAGACTACGGGAAGTAATTGGTCACCCTAAAGGCTTAGTGATACACACCGGTGCATCCGAGGGTCTTGAGAATGCTGTTGATGCTGTGTTTCTTGGGGTTGAGCATAGGGAATGCATGTGGCACCTCACTACTAACTTCACGAAGAAGTTCAAAGGAAAGATCTTTGAAGAGGACTTGTGGTGATCAGCATACACATACATCCCAAGCACGCATGCTACTTACTTGTAGGACATGTATGTAGTGCCAAAGGTGAAAAAATACCTTGAGGAACATCACACCAAGCTATGGGTCAGAAGCAAGTTTGGTGAGTTAAGCAAGGTGGATTTTGTATGCAATAATTTGGCAGAGAGTTTCAATGATAAGTTTTCGGGCATGAAGACACTTGGAATTGTTATTTTGTTGGATGCAATAAGACAGTGCATAATGGTGAAGATAGATTTAAGGCAAAGAATTTGTGCAAGAAATTTTTAGGCCATAAAATAGTTCCAAAGGTGGTTATGTTACTGAATGCAAGAACCAGGGCAATGAGAAGATAAAGATGAGGGTGGTCAGAAGTTCCAGAACATTGGCTGAGGTTTATGCAGAATACAAGCGTGGAAGTGAACGGAGGTACACTGTAGACATTGGAAACAAGACTTGTTCATGTAGGCAGTGGCAGATTACTGGTCTGCCATGTCACCATGCAATTTACTTCATCTTAAACCTTAGAGGTAACAGAGCTGAAATAGAGAACTATGTCGACAACTATTTCTCCGTGGACAAGTTTCCTGCAACTTATGCAGAAAACGTACCACCTATGGCCGATGAAAATGATTGGGAGGTTGTCGATCCAGGGTTTAAGCTTCAACCACCAGTTCTTAGGAGGCCACCTGGGAGGCCTAGAAAGCTAAGGATCGAAGCCTCCATCGATAAAGGTCCAAGGCTTGGTGCTAGGAAAAGGAAATGCGGACGTTGTGGCGGATTCGGCCATATCAAGAGGTTGTGCAAAAACCCAGTTACACATGCTATTGTCCCTGTTCACACCCCGGTGGTAGAAAATGAGGCTTCTCAGCCAGAACTGGCGGAAGAGCAGCGCTAAGACGGTGATGAGCACTCGGAGGAAAACATACGTAAGCAGCCAATTTATGAAGAAGTGGAGGTGCCGACGAGAAAAGGGTGTGAAAAGAAACAAATGGGTAAGCGGAACATGGAGGAAAGGGAAAATAATGGAGGTGTATTAGAATATGAAGAAGTTGCAGGGGTGATTGAGTATGTTCTTGAGGATCTTTCGGCTAACTGCAGGAGAAATAATAAATCCCTGCCAATTTCATCTTTGTATGATTCTCCGGATGAAAGGTAAGCTTAAAAATTGTTTTATTTGCCATTTTATCATTTTTTATCCTCATCAACTGATGCTTAATGCAGCGTGGGCTAGCAGACTAATAAGAGGAGCAGAAAGATGCGGGCACAGTAACGTCCTATGTTGAATTATATCATTGACACTAAACTAGTCGTGTCATCTTTATTTATATCTGGCGCGTGCAACGTGTCTGTGATGGGGTCATGTGGACCAGATTACATTTAAAAAAATATTATTACATTAATTGTTTACCTGCGTTTGGACGCGGCTACTAGTTCCCATCTCCATTGCATTCCCATCTCCTCTAGCGCACTCCAGAATTATGGCTGTGCCATCAAGTAGCAGAGTCAGCGTATTGTCCCATCAGGTGTGAACGCAATGACTTTGTTTGTTCAGAATTTGATGACTTTTGATTACTTTGAAAGACAAAGAAACCTAAAACATGTATCTAGACATGTTTTGGGTATAGACACATTTATTAAATATCTAAAAAAACTAAGTCAGTTATATCTGGACAGGAGTAGTACACTATTACAACACGCTCGATCCCTTCTCCTCAGGCGCACTCCAAATTACGGTTGTGCCATCAAGTGCTGGGAGCAGAGTCAGCGTATTGTCCCATCAGATATGCTAGGGAACGCGCGGACTTTATTTTCAGGATCGGACGAGTTTTGATCGACTAGTTTCAAAGACAAAGACAACTAAAACATGGCCAACATATATAGATTATGACGATAATCGACCATGACTCAGGTGACCCAGATCCAAAGAGCGCATTAAGATACCGTACATAGATTTAATTTATGCTTAAGTGGCCCTAATCGACTATGACGCTCCCGCAGTCTCCATCATTGATGACGTTGTCCACGTCACCGCCAGCCTCCTCCACGTCGGAATCGATGTCGACGTTCCCGGCAGCGTTCCTCCTCCTCATGGATTCTTCACGGCGCGCTGCATCGATAACGGTGGAGGTCGTATGCCTAGGCACTACCCAGAAGAGCTGCCTCCCTTCAGGGTTGCACAGAGCCGGGTGGATCTCCCGCCGGTGGGTTCCGCACAGCTCAATCAACGTAGCCCGCTCCTTCTTGAACAACTTTCGCCAGTACGCGCTCGTACGCGTGTACCGCGCCATTGCCCTCTTCCCCTCCGACAGCTGGCGGCGGCGCTCCTCGATCTTCCTCGCCAACGCGTTGTCACGCAAGAGTGGCGCGACATGAACCCCGCCGTAGCTGAGCTCGAAGCTGGCCGGAAGCCTCGCAAATGGCAGCGCGAGTATGTTGTAGTGGGCGAACACGGTCTGATTTTCGGCCCCGAGGTTAAGGGGATAAGGGCAAGGACGTAGGCCCAGCGTAGTTGCCACGGCCAATCAGTTCGCAGAACAGACTTCTCACGGATCTCCCTCGCAAAGGACATCACTATCATCCACGCACCCTGATCCAACGACGCCTAACAATCGGGGATCGGGTCTTCTAGCAGCCTAGAGCGGTTGCTGGTTAGTTCTGCGTCCCGATTTTTTGTGGCCAACGACGGTAGTTGAAAATAATACACATTTCAATGACACTGGTCGATCCATGTGTGGTCTCTAAAGAGAACACACATCCAATGACTCTGGTTGTTGTTAGTAAAAAGAACACACATGCAATGACACTGGTGGATCCATATGTGGTATGTGAAAAGAACACACATGCGATGACTCCAGTTGTTGTTAGTGAAAAGAACACACATGCAATGACACTGGTGGATCCATGTGTGACCTCTAAAGAGAACACACATTTCAATGACACTGGTGGATCCATAGGTGGTATGTGAAAAGAACACACATGCAAAATGACTCTCGTTGTTGTTACTAAAAAGAAAACACATGCAATGACTCTGGTTGTTGTTAGTGAAAAGAACACACATGCAATGACACTGGTGGATCCATAGGTGGTATGTGAAAAGAACACACATTTCAATGACTCTGATTGTTGTTATTAAAAAGAACACACATGTAATGACACTGGTGGATCCATGGGTGGATTGTGAAAAGAACACACATGTAATGACACTGGTGGATCCATAGGTGTTATGTGAAAAGAACACACATGCAAAATGACTCTGGTTGTTGTTACTAAAAAGAACACACATGCAATGACACTGGTGGATCCATGTGTGGTCTCTATAGAGAACACACAGTTCAATGACACTAGTGGATCCATATGTGGTATGTGAAAAGAACACACATGCAATGACTCTGGTTGTTGTTAGTGAAAAGAACACATATGCAATGACACTGGTGGATCCATAGGTGGTATGTGAAAAGAACACACATGCAAAATGACTCTGGTTGTTACTAAAAAGAACACACATGCAATGACACTGGTGGATCCATAGGAGGATTATGAAATGAACACACATGCAATGACACTGGTGGATCCATAGGTGGCATGTGAGAAGAACACACATTTCAATGACTCTGGTTGTTGTTACTAAAAAGAACACACATGCAATGACACTGGTGGATCCATGTGTGGATTGTGAAGAGAACACTCATGCAATGACACTGGTGGATCCATAGGTGGTATGTGAGAAGAACAACCATGAAATGACTCTGGTTGTTGTTAGTAAAAAGAACACACATGCAAAGACTCTAGTGTTTGTTGGTAAAAAGAGAACACATGCAATGACTCTATTGTTGTTAGTAAAAAGACCATACATGCAATGACACCGGTGGATCCATGTGTGGTCTCTGTAGAGAACACACATTTCAATGACACTGGTGGATCCATATGGGGTATGTGAAAAGAACACACCTGCAATGACTTTGGTTGTTGTTACTAAAAAGAGCACACATGCAATGACACTTGGTGGATCCATGGGTGGATTATGAAATGAACACACATGCAATGACACTGGTGGATCCACATGTGGTATATGAGAAGAAAACACATTTCAATGACTCTGGTTGTTGTTACTAAAAGAACACACATGCAATGACACCGGTGGATCCATGGGTGGATTGTGAAAAGAGCACACATGCAATGACACTGGTGGATCCATATGTGGTATGTGAAAAGAACACACATGCAATGACTCTGGTTGTTGTTAGTGAAAAGAACACACATGCAATGACACTGGTGGATCCATAGGTGCTATGTGAAAAGAACACACATGCAAAATGACTCTGGTTGTTGTTACTAAAAAGAACACACATGCAATGACACTAGTGGATCCATGGGTGGATTGTGAAAAGAGCACACATGCAATGACAGTATTGGATCCATATGTGGTATGTGAAAAGAACACACATGCAATGACTCTGGTTGTTGTTAGTGAAAAGAACACACATGCAATGACACTACTGGATCCATGTGTGGTCTCTGAAGAGAGCTGATACGTCCATTTTGCATCACTATTCTATGTCTTAATTCACTATTCTTCATTGATATATTTCGTATTGAGAGGTGATACTTATGTTATTTCATGTATTTTTGCATGGTTGATGACTTTTGGAGCATGGACCGCTGCAGTCAGGATTCTGATGGAAAAGGTGTTGTTTGGAGGCAAAATCCGCGAAGATCAGAAAATCCGGGAAAATATATGGAAAATCCTATTTTTCCAGAGGACTAAAGATGCCAGAAGATGGAGTGGAGGTGGGCCATAGGGGGCCCACACCACCCCATGGCGCGGGCAGACCTAGGCCGCGCCTGGAGGTGGTGTGGCCACCCTAGCCCACTCCAGCCTCTCCCCTCTGGCGTATATCATCCTCCCGAAACCCTAAGACTAGGGGAGTGACCACAAAAAGATTCCGCCGCCTCTGCGGGGCGGAAAACACCGAGAGAGAAAGATCTCTCCGGCAGACAGATTTTTGCCGGGGGAATTCCTTCCCGGAGAGGGGAGATCGTCGCCATCAACACCACCATCAAGCTGGACTTCTTCGGGATCATCATCATCATCACCACCACCACCATCATCACCATCAGCACCCTCATCACCATCTCCATATTGCTATAACAATTGCGTTGAATCTTGCATAGTTCATTGGGAAAACTTTCCCGGTGTTGATTACTCTTTGTAGTTGATGCTATTGAGTGAACCATTGAATTATTGTTTATGTTCAGATTGTTATACATCATTATTCCATCTCTGATCATGATCCATATGATGTCTTTTGAGTAGTTCGTTTTGTTCTTGAGGACATGGGAGAAGTCTTGTTGTTAGTAGTGGAGTTGTGTTGAGAAAGATTCAATAGATTGTTATTTAAGTTGTGGTGTACTTCTTCTAGTGGTGTCATGTGAACATCGACTACATGAAAGTTAACCTATATGGGCCTAGGGGAATGCATTGTGTATTTGGCTACTAATCGTAGGGGTTGCCGGAGTGACAGAAACCTGAACCCCCGTTAGGAAACCATTTCACAAGGGACGTAAGGGTCTTAGAGTTTAAAGCTATGGTTAGGTTTCTACCTTAATTACTTTCTTGTACTTACGGATGTTTGCAAGGGGTATAATCACAAGTATGTATTAGTGTTGGATGGGGCGGTACATTAGCACAGGTTCACCAACACAACACTTAGCAAGGTAAAGAAGATTAATCAACTATATGAAGCGAAAGCACTTCATAGTCTTCCCATGTGTCCTCGAGAACGTTTGGTCATCTTAAGTAATACAACCGGCTTGTCCTTTGCTGTATAAAGGATTGGGCCACTTGCTGCATTTATTCCTACTGTATTTTATTTACTCGTACTTTGTTTACTTGCTTTATCAAAAACCCCTAAAAATCCATTTGCTAAGTATTTGCAGAGAATTCCTGATCCATACCACTAGCCAGCACCTTCTGCTCCTCGTTGGGTTCGACACTCTTACTTATCGACAATACTACGATACACCCCCTATACTTGTGGGTCATCAAGAGCACACATTTCAATGACTCTGGTTGTTGTTAGTAAAAAGAACACACATGCAATGACACTGGGGGATCCATGTGTGGTCTGTGAAGAGAACACACATGCAATGACACTGGTTGTTGTTACTAAAAAGAACACACATGCAATGACACTGGTGGATCCATGTGTGGATTGTGAAGAGAACACACATGCAATGACTCCAGTTGTTGTTAGTGAAAATAACATACATGCAATGACACCGGTGGATCCATGTGTGGTCTCTATAAAGAACACACATTTCAATGACACTGGTGGATCCATATGTGGTATGTGAAAAGAACAAACATGAAAAATGACTCTGGTTGTTGTTACTAAAAAGAACACACATGCAATGACTCTGGTTGTTGTTAGTGAAAAGAACACACATGCAATGACACTGGTGGATCCATAGGTGGTATGTGAAAAGAACACACATTTCAATGACTCTGGTTGTTGTTAGTAAAAAGAACACACACGCAATGATACTGGTGGATCCATGGGTGGATTGTCAAAAGAACAGCCATGAAATGACTTTGGTTATTGTTAGTGAAAAGAGCACACATGCAATGACTCCAGTTGTTGTTAGTGAAAAGAACATACATGCAATGACACCGGTGGATCCATGTGTGGTCTCTGTAGAGAACACACATTTCAATGACACTGGTGGATCCATATGTGGTATGTGAAAAGAACACACATGCAATGACTCTGGTTGTTGTTACTAAAAAGAAAATACATGCAATGACACTGGTGGATCCATACGTGGATTATGAAATGAACACACATGCAATGACTCTGGTTGTTGTTAGTGAAAACAACACACATGCAATAACACTGGTGGATCCATAGGTGGTATGTGAAAAGAACACACATGCAAAATGACTCTGGTTGTTGTTACTAAAAAGAACACACATGCAATGACTCCGGTTGTTGTTAGTGAAAAGAACACACATGCAATGACACTGGTGGATCCATAGGTGATATGTGAAAAGAACACACATTTCAATGACTCTGGTTGTTGTTACTAAAAAGAACACACATGCAACGACACTCGTGGATCCATAGGTGGTATGTCAAGAGAACACACATTTTAATGACTCTGGTTGTTGTTACTAAAAAGAATACACATGCATGGATCCATGGGTGGATTGTGAAAAGAACACACATGCAATGACACTGGTGGATGCATAGGTGGTATGTGAAAAGAATACACATGCAAAATGACTCTAGTTGTTGTTACTAAAAAGAACACACATGCAATGACTCTGGTTGTTGTTAGTGAAAAGGACACACATGCAATGACACTGGTGGATCCATAGGTGGTATGTGAAAAGAACACACATTTCAATGACTCTGGTTGTTGTTACTAAAAAGAACACACATGCAATGACACTGGTGGATCCATGGGTGGATTGTGAAAAGAACACACATGCAATGACACTGGTGGATCCATAGGTGGTATGTGAAAAGAACATACATGCAAAATGACTCAGGTTATTGTTACTAAAAAGAACACACATACAATCACACTGGTGAATCCATGTGTGGTCTCTGTAGAGAATACACATTTCAATGACACTGGTGGATCCATATGTGGTATGTGAAAAGAACACAAATGCAATGACTCTTGTTGTTGTTAGTGAAAAGAACACACATGCAATGACATTGGTGGATCCATAGGTGGTATGTGAAAAGCACACACATTCAAAATGACTCTGGTTGTTGTTACTAAAAATAACACACATGCAATGACTCTGGTGGATCCATGTGAAAAGAACACACATGCAATGACACTGGTGGATCCATAGGTGGTATGTGTAAAGAACACACATTTCAATGACTCTGGTGGATCGATGGTTGATTGTGAAATGAACACACATGCAATGACACTTGTGGATCCATAGGTGGTATGTGAAAAGAACACACATGCAAAATGACTGGTTGTTGTTACTAAAAAGAACACACATGCAATGACACTTGTGGATCCATGGGTGGATTGTGAAAAGAGCACACATTTCAATGACTCTGGTGGATCCATATGTGGTATGTGAAAAGAACACACATTTCAATGACTCTGGTTTTTGTTACTAAAAAGAACACACATGCAATGACACTGGTGGATCCATGGGTGGATTGTGAAAAGAACACACATGCAATGACACTGGTGGATCCATAGGTGGTATGTGAAAAGAACACACATGCAAAATGACTCAGGTTATTGTTACTAAAAAGAACAGACATACAATGACACTGGTGAATCTATGTGTGGTCTCTGTAGAGAATACACATTTCAATGACACTGGTGGATCCATATGTGGTATGTGAAAAGAACACAAATGCAATGACTCTTGTTGTTGTTAGTGAAAAGAACACACATGCAATGACACTGGTGGATCCATAGGTGGTATGTGAAAAGAACACACATGCAAAATGACTCTGGTTGTTGTTACTAAAAAGAACACACATGCAATGAAACTGGTGGATCCATGTGTGGTCTCTGTAGACAACACACATTTCAATGACACTGGTGGATCCATATGTGGTATGTGAAAAGAACATACATGCAATGACTCTGGTTGTTGTTAGGTAAAAGAACACACATGCAATGACACTGGTGGATCCATAGGTGGTATGTGAAAAGAACACACATGCAAAATGACTCTGCTTGTTGTTACTAAAAAGAACACACATGCAATGACTCTGGTGGATCCATGTGAAAAGAACACACATGCAATGACACTGGTGGATCCATGTGTGGTCTCTGTAGAGAACACACATTTCAATGACATTGGTGGATCCATATGTGGTATTGGAAAAGAACACACATGCAATGACTCTGGTTGTTGTTAGTGAAAAGAACACACATGCAAAGACACTGGTGGATCTATAGGTGGTATGTGAAAAGAACACACATGCAAAATGACTCTGGTTGTTGTTACTAAAAAGAACACACATGCAATGACACTGGTGGATCCATGGGTGGATTGTGAAAAGAGCACACATGCAATGACACTAGTGGATCCATATGTGGTATGTGAAAAGAATACACATGCAAAATGACTCTGGTTGTTGTTACTAAAAAGAACACACATGAAATGACTCTGGTGGATCCATGTGAAAAGAACACACATGCAATGACACTGGTGGATCCATGTGTGGTCTCTGTAGAGAACACACATTTCAATGACATTGGTGGATCCATATGTGGTATGTGAAAAGAACACACATGCAATGACTCTGGTTATTGTTACTGAAAAGAACACACATGCAATGACACTGGTGGATCCATAGGTGGTATGTGAAAAGAACACACATGTAAAATGACCCTGGTTGTTGTTACTAAAAAGAACACACATGCAATGACACTGCTGGATCCATGGGTGGATTGTGAAAAGAGCACACATGCAATGACACTGGTGGATCCATATGTGGTATGTGAAAAGAACACACATGCAATGACTCTGGTTGTTGTATGTGAAAAGAACACACATGCAATGACTCTGGTTGTTGTTAGTGAAATGAACATACATGCAATGACACTGGTGGATCCATAGGTGGTATGTGAGAAGAACACACATTTCAATGACTCTGTTTTTTGTTACTAAAAAGAACACACATGTAATGACACTGGTGGATCCATGGGTGGATTGTGAAAAGAGCACACATTTCAATGACTCTGGTGGATCCATATGTCGTATGTGAAAAGAACACACATGCATTGACTCCAGTTGTTGTTAGTGAAAAGAAAACACATGCAATGACACCGATGGATCCATGGGTGGATTGTGAAAAGAACATACATGCAATGACTCTGGTGGAACCATATGTGGATTCTGAAAAGAGCACACATGCAATGACTCTGGTTGTTGTTAGTGTAAAGAAGACACTTGCAATGACACTGGTGGATCCATAGGTGGTATGTGAAAAGAACACACATTTCAATGACTCTGGTTGTTGTTACTAAAAAGAACACACATGCAATGACTCTGGTTGTTGTTAGCGAAAAGAACACACATGCAATGACACTGGTGGATCCAGAGGTGCTATGTGAAAAGAACACACATTTCAATGACTCTGGTTGTCGTTACTAAAAAGAACACACATGCAATGACACTGGTGGATCCATGGGTGGATTGTTAAAAGAACAGTCATGAAATGACTCTGGTGGATCCATATGTGGTATGTGAAAAGAACACACATGCAATGACTCTGAATGTTGTTAGTGAAAAGAACACACATGCAATGACACTGGTGGATCCATGTGTCGTCTCTGGAGAGAGCACACATTTCAATGACTCTGGTTGTTGTTAGTAAAAATAACACACATGCAATGACACTGGTGGATCCATGTGTGGTCTCTGAAGAGAACACACATGCAACGACAGAGGTTGTTGTTACTAAAAAGAACACACATGCAATGACACTAGTGGATCCATGTGTGGATTGTGAAGAGAACACACATGCAATGACTCCAGTTGCTGTTAGTGAAAAGAACATACATGCAATGACACCGATGGATCCATGTGTGGTCTCTGTATAGAACACACATTTCAATGACACTGGTGGATCCATATGTGGTATGTGAAAAGAACACACATGCAATGACTCTGGTTGTTGTTAGTGAAAAGAACACTCATGCAATGACACTGCTGGATCCATAGGTGGTATGTAAAAAGAACACACATGCAAAATAACTCTGGTTGTTGTTACTAAAAAGAACACACATGCAATGACTCTAGTGGATCCATGTGAAAATAACACACATGCAATGATAATGGTGGATCCATAGGTGGTATGTGAAAAGAACACACATTTCAATGACTAGTTGTTGTTACTAAAAAGAACACACATGCAATGACACTGGTGGATCCATGGTTGATTGTGAAATGAACACACATGCAATGACACTGGTGGATCCATAGGTGGTATGTGAAAAGAACACACATGCAAAATGACTGGTTGTTGTTACTAAAAAGAACACACATGCAATGACACTTGTGGATCCATGGGTGGATTGTGAAAAGAGCACACATTTCAATGACTCTGGTGGATCCAAATGTGGTATGTGAAAAGAACACACATGCAATGACTCCAGTTGTTGTTAGTGAAAAGAACACACATGCAATGACATCGGTGGATCTATGGGTGGATTGTGAAAAGAACATACATGCAATGACCATGGTGGAACCATATGTGGATTATGAAAAGTGCACACATACAATGACTCTGGTTGTTGTTGGTGAAAAGAACACACATGCAATGACACTGGTGGATCCATAGGTGGTATGTGAAAAGAACACACATTTCAATGACTCTGTTTGTTGTTACTAAAAATAACACACATGCAATGATACTGGTGGATCCATGTGTGGTCTCTGTAGAGAACACACATTTCAATGACACTGGTGGATCCATATGTGGTATGTGAAAAGAACACACATGCAATGACTCTAGTTATTGTATGTGAAAAGAACACACATGCAATGACTCTGGTTGTTGTTAGTGAAATGAACATACATGCAATGACACTGGTGGATCCATAGGTGGTATGTGAGAAGAACACACATTTCAATGACTCTGTTTTTTGTTACTAAAAAGAACACACATGCAATGACACTGGTGGATCCATGGGTGGATTGTGAAAAGAGCACACATTTCAATGACTCCAGTGGATCCATATGTCGTATGTGAAAAGAACACACATGCATTGACTCCAGTTGTTGTTAGTGAAAAGAACACACATGCAATGACACCGGTGGATCCATGGGTGGATTGTGAAAAGAACATACATGCAATGACACTGGTGGAACCATATGTAGATTCTGAAAAGAGCACACATGCAATGACTCTGGTTGTTGTTAGTGAAAAGAACACACATGCAATGACACTGGTGGATCCATAGGTGGTATGTGAAAAGAACACACATTTCAATGACTCTGGTTGTTATTACTAAAAAGAACACACATGCAATGACTCAGGTTGTTGTTAGTGAAAAGAACACACATGCAATGACACTGGTGGACCAGAGGTGCTATGTGAAAATAACACACATTTCAATGACTGGTTGTCGTTACTAAAAAGAACACACATGCAATGACACTGGTGGATCCATGGGTGGATTGTTAAAAGAACAGTCATGAAATGACTCCGGTGGATCCATATGTGGTATGTGAAAAGAACACACATGCAATGACTCTGAATGTTGTTAGTGAAAAGAACACACATGCAATGACACTGGTGGATCCATGTGTCGTCTCTGGAGAGAGCACACATTTCAATGACTCTGGTTGTTGTTAGTAAAAAGAACACACATGCAATGACACTGGTGGATCCATGTGTGGTCTCTAAAGAGAACACACATGCAATGACACTCGTTGTTGTTACTAAAAAGAACACACATACAATGACACTAGTGGATCCATGTGTGGATTGTGAAGAGAACACACATGCAATGACTCCAGTTGTTGTTAGTGAAAAGAACATACATGCAATGACACCTGTGGATCCATGTGTGGTCTCTGTAGAGAACACACATTTCAATGACACTGGTGGATCCATATGTGGTATGTGAAAAGAACACACATGCAATGACTCTGGTTGTTGTTAGTGAAAAGAACACTCATGCAATGACACTGCTGGATCCATAGGTGGTATGTGAAAAGAACACACATGCAAAATGACTCTGGTTGTTGTTACTAAAAAGAACACACATGCAATGACTCTAGTGGATCCATGTGAAAATAACACACATGCAATGACAATGGTGGATCCATAGGTGGTATGTGAAAAGAATACACATTTCAATGACTCTAGTTGTTGTTACTAAAAAGAACACACATGCAATGACACTGGTGGATCCATGGTTAATTGTGAAATGAACACACATGCAATGACACTGGTGGATCCATAGGTGGTATGTGAAAAGAACACACATGCAAAATGACTGGTTGTTGTTACTAAAAAGAACACACATGCAATGACACTTGTGGATCCATGGGTGGATTGTGAAAAGAGCACACATTTCAATGACTCTGGTGGATCCATATGTGGTATGTGAAAAGAACACACATGCAATGACTCCAGTTGTTGTTAGTGAAAAGAACACACATGCAATGACACCGGTGGATCTATGGGTGGATTGTGAAAAGAACATACATGCAATGACACTGGTGGAACCATATGTGGATTATGAAAAGTGCACACATACAATGACTCTGGTTGTTGTTAGTGAAAAGAACACACATGCAATGACACTGGTGGATCCATAGGTGGTATGTGAAAAGAACAGACATTTCAATGACTCTGTTTGTTGTTACAAAAATAAAACACATGCAATGATACTGGTGGATCCATGTGTGGTCTCTGTAGAGAACACACATTTCAATGACACTGGTGGATCCATATGTGGCATGTGAAAAGAACACACATGGAATGACTCTGGTTATTGTTACTGAAAAGAACACACATGCAATGACACTGGTGGATCCATAGGTGGTATGTGAAAAGAACACACATGTAAAATGACTCTGGTTGTTGTTACTAAAAAGAACACACATGCAATGACACTGCTGGATCCATGGGTGGATTGTGAAAAGAGCACAAATGCAATGACACTGGTGGATCCATATGTGGTATGTGAAAAGAATACACATGCAATGACTCTGGTTGTTGTATGTGAAAAGAACACACATGCAATGACTCTGGTTGTTGTTAGTGAAATGAACATACATGCAATGACACTGGTGGATCCATAGGTGGTATGTGAGAAGAACACACATTTCAATGACTCTGTTTTTTGTTACTAAAAAGAACACACATGCAATGACACTGGTGGATCCATGGGTGGATTGTGAAAAGAGCACACATTTCAATGACTCTGGTGGATCCATATGTCGTATGTGAAAAGAACACACATGCATTGACTCCAGTTGTTGTTAGTGAAAAGAACACACATGCAATGACACCGGTGGATCCATGGGTGGATTGTGAAAAGAACATACATGCAATGACACTGGTGGAACCATATGTGGATTCTGAAAAGAGCACACATGCAATGACTCTGGTTGTTGTTAGTGAAAAGAACACACATGCAATGACACTGGTGGATCCATAGGTGGTATGTGAAAAGAACACACATTTCAATGACTCTGGTTGTTGTTACTAAAATGAACACACATGCAATGACTCTGGTTGTTATTAGTGAAAAGAACACACATGCAATGACACTGGTGGATCCAGAGGTGCTATGTGAAAAGAACACACATTTCAATGACTCCGGTTGTCGTTACTAAAAAGAACACACATGCAATGACACTGGTGGATCCATGGGTGGATTGTTAAAAGAACATCCATGAAATGACTCCGGTGGATCCATATGTGGTATGTGAGAAGAACACACATGCAATGACTCTGAATGTTGTTAGTGAAAAGAACACACATGCAATGACACTGGTGGATCCATGTGTGGTCTCTGAAGAGAGCACACATTTCAATGACTCTAGTTGTTGTTAGTAAAAAGAACACACATGCAATGACACTGGTGGATCCATGTGTGGTCTCTGAAGAGAACACACATGCAATGACACAGGTTGTTGTTACTAAAAAGAACACACATGCAATGACACTAGTGGATCCATGTGTGGATTGTGAAGAGAACACACATGCAATGACTCCAGTTGTTGTTAGTGAAAAGAACATACATGCAATGACACCGGTGGATCCATGTGTGGTCTCTGTAGAGAACACACATTTCAATGACACTGGTGGATCCATATGTGGTATGTGAAAAGAACACACATGCAATGACTCTGGTTGTTGTTAGTGAAAAGAACACTCATACAATGACACTGGTGGATCCTTAGGTGGTATGTGAAAAGAACACACATGCAAAATGACTCTAGTTGTTGTTACTAAAAAGAACACACATGCAATGACTCTAGTGGATCCATGTGAAAATAACACACATGCAATGACAATGGTGGATCCATAGGTGGTATGTGAAAAGAAGACACATTTCAATGACTCTAGTTGTTGTTACTAAAAAGAACACACATGCAATGACACTGGTGGATCCATGGTTGATTGTGAAAAGAGCACACATTTCAATGACTCTGGTGGATCCATATGTGGTATGTGAAAAGAACACACATGCAATGACTCCAGTTGTTGTTAGTGAAAAGAACACACATGCAATGACACCGATGGATCCATGGGTGGATTGTGAAAAGAACATACATGCAATGACTCTGGTGGAACCATATGCGGATTCTGAAAAGAGCACACATGCAATGACTCTGGTTGTTGTTAGTGAAAAGAAGACACATGCAATGACACTGGTGGATCCATAGGTGGTATGTGAAAAGAACACACATTTCAATGACTCTGGTTGTTGTTACTAAAAAGAACACACATGCAATGACTCTGGTTGTTGTTAGTGAAAAGAACACACATGCAATGACACTGGTGGATCCATAGGTGCTATGTGAAAAGAACACACATTTCAATGACTGGTTGTCGTTACTAAAAAGAACACACATGCAATGACACTGGTGGATCCATGGGTGGATTTTTAAAAGAACAGTCATGAAATGACTCTGGTGGATCCATATGTGGTACGTGAAAAGAACAAACATGCAATGACTCTGAATGTTGTTAGTGAAAAGAACACACATGCAATGACACTGGTGGATCCATGTGTCGTCTCTGGAGAGAGCACACATTTCAATGACTCTGGTTGTTGTTAGTAAAAAGAACACACATGCAAAATGACTGGTTGTTGTTACTAAAAAGAACACACATGCAAAATGACTGGTTGTTGTTACTAAAAAGAACACACATGCAATGACACTGGTGGATCCATGGTTGATTGTGAAATGAACACACATGCAATGACACTGGTGGATCCATAGGTGGTATGTGAAAAGAACACACATGCAAAATGACTGGTTGTTGTTACTAAAAAGAACACACATGCAATGACACTTGTGGATCCATGGGTGGATTGTGAAAAGAGCACACATTTCAATGACTCTGGTGGATCCATATGTGGTATGTGAAAAGAACACACATGCAATGACTATAGTTGTTGTTAGTGAAAAGAACACACATGCAATGACACCGGTGGATCTATGGGTGGACTGTGAAAAGAACATACATGCAATGACACTGGTGAAACCATATGTGGATTATGAAAAGTGCACACATATAATGACTCTGGTTGTTGTTAGTGAAAGGAACACACATGCAATGACACTGGTGGATCCATAGGTGGTATGTGAAAAGAACACACATTTCAATGACTCTGTTTGTTGTTACTGAAAATAACACACATGCAATGATACTGGTGGATCCATGTGTGGTCTCTGTAGAGAACACATATTTCAATGACACTGGTGGATCCATATGTGGCATGTGAAAAGAACACACATGCAATGACTCTGGTTATTGTTACTGAAAAGAACACACATGCAATGACACTGGTGGATCCATAGGTGGTATGTGAAAAGAACACACATGTAAAATGACTCTGGTTGTTGTTACTAAAAAGAACACACATGCAATGACACTGCTGGATCCATGGGTGGATTGTGAAAAGAGCACACATGCAATGACACTGGTGGATCCATATGTGGTATGTGAAAAGAACACACATGCAATGACTCTGGTTGTTGTATGTGAAAAGAACACACATGCAATGACTCTGGTTGTTGTTAGTGAAATCAACATACATGCAATGACACTGGTGGATCCATAGGTGGTATGTGAGAAGAACACACATTTCAATGACTCTGTTTTTTGTTACTAAAAAGAACACACATGCAATGACACTGGTGGATCCATGGGTGGATTGTGAAAAGAGCACACATTTCAATGACTCTGGTGGATCCATATGTCGTATGTGAAAAGAGCACACATGCATTGACTCCAGTTGTTGTTAGTGAAAAGAACACACATGCAATGACACCGGTGGATCCATGGGTGGATTGTGAAAAGAACATACATGCAATGACACTGGTGGAACCATATGTGGATTCTGAAAAGAGCACACATGCAATGACTCTGGTTGTTGTTAGTGAAAAGAACACACATGCAATGACACTGGTGGATCCATAGGTGGTTGTGAAAAGAACACACATTTCAATGACTCTGGTTGTTGTTACTAAAAAGAACACACATGCAATGACTCTGGTTGTTGTTAGTGAAAAGAACACACATGTAATGACACAGGTGGATCCAGAGGTGCTATGTGAAAAGAACACACATTTCAATGACTCTGGTTGTCGTTACTAAAAAGAACACACATGCAATGACACTGGTGGATCCATGGGTGGATTGTTAAAAGAACATCCATGAAATGACTCCGGTGGATCCATATGTGGTATGTGAAAAGAACACACATGCAATGACTCTGAATGTTGTTAGTGAAAAGAACACACATGCAATGACACTGGTGGATCCATGTGTGGTCTCTGAAGAGAGCACACATTTCAATGACTCTAGTTGTTGTTAGTAAAAAGAACACACATGCAATGACACTGGTGGATCCATGTGTGGTCTCTGAAGAGAACACACATGCAATGACACTGGTTGTTGTTACTAAAAAGAACACACATGCAATGACACTAGTGGATCCATGTGTGGATTGTGAAGAGAACACACATGCAATGACTCTAGTTGTTGTTAGTGAAAAGAACATACATGCAATGACACCGGTGGATCCATGTGTGGTCTCTGTAGAGAACACACATTTCAATGACACTGGTGGATGCATATGTGGTATGTGAAAAGAACACACATGCAATGACTCTGGTTGTTGTTAGTGAAAAGAACACTCATGCAATGACACTGGTGGATCCATAGGTGGTATGTGAAAAGAACACACATGCAAAATGACTCTGGTTGTTGTTACTAAAAAGAACACACATGCAATGACTCTAGTGGATCCATGTGAAAATAACACACATGCAATGACAATGGTGGATCCATAGGTGGTATGTGAAAAGAAGACACATTTCAATGACTCTATGTAGCATCCCAATTGGCTAACAATTGCAATGCTACTAGCCTAGTCTATATATATGCTACTTCCTATATATAATTGTTGCATCATAATTATATCATGCTCATGTCATCATGCCACCTTGCATTTGAGCATCATACAAAACCCTTTTGTTTTGGATCTCCTCTCATATGCATCATAAATTGTATTTGCCTCTTGATATTGTATTTGGTTATTGATATATTGTTTAAATGCCCAAGTTGAGTTGGGGGCATATCTTTTATTCCACTCCACCACCTTTCTTTCACCACCTTATAATTCCACCATCCCAATTATCCATGAGCTTGTATTTTATTTTCTTTTGGTATTTAATCTAGCTCCTGGGAGATAGGATGGATCTACTTCTACAAATCCTTAGCTTGGCCCTTAATCCATCTTTTGGGAATGCATAAGAATAATGCCATGTTAATATTTTTGTTTTCACAAGGATAACACATGGCATTTATTATCTTGCATGGGCCATGCAACCATCACCATCTTTTGTTCTCCTTTGGTTTTTCTTTGGTTTTTGAGTGGATCATCTTCTCATCTCTCTCTTTCTCTCAATCCTTTCTACCTTGCTTGGCTTTCTTGCTTTGTGCTATCAAACCTCTACCTCAACAACCTCACTTGAGTAGTGCCATGCATAAGCTTGTAAGATCATCACCTTGTCCATCCTTTTCTCTCACTTGATCATGCATACCAAAGCCCTCTCTCACCTAGTCCCTCTCTCTTTTCTTTCTCTAACCCTAAACCCTCTCCCCTTTTTCCCTCTCTTTAAACCCTACCCCATGATCTACCCCCTCCATGCCGAAGCATCAACACCATCCCTAGGCTACCCCATCTACCCCTCTAAACCCTATCAAACCAAACCCTAACCACCCCTCACCCTCTCCTCTCACCATGTCGAGCCTCCCCTTTATGGCCCCACCTGGCCACCCTTCCTACACCAGCCTAACCACCCCAGCTACCTAACCCAACCCTAACAATCCTAACCCGAGCCTCCCCCCTAGCCAACCCTAGATCTAGCTCACCCGAGCCTACCTCCCCTCTCTGCTTTCTCTCTCGCCATCTAGCAGAGCCCCACCGAGCCACCTTGCCTTGCTCCTGTCTGGTCCCAGCTGCAGGCACCCAGCCCCTCCCGAGCCAGTCCACCACGTGAGAGAGAGGAGGGAGAAAGGTGGCCACCTCCACTTTTTCCACCCTAGCCACCGATCCCATGTGCTAACCCCTCCCCTGCCTTTATCTACCCCTCTGCCTTGCGTTGCCTCACCAGATCCTAGGGCCCTGCCATTGCAGCCCTTCCCCATCTACCTGCTACCCCTGCTATCCTCTCTTCCATCTCCGTCTACCCCACCGTCGGCATCACACCACCACCACCTTAGTAGAGGGAGGGCGAGGTGTCTGGGCGTTGGGGAAGACCGAGCCGAGCACCATCGCCGCCCCTGTATACGAAGACGAGGAGGAGACGGCCGGATCCGCTACACCCGACGCGCCCCGGCGAGCAAACCCTAGCCCAGAGACCCTAGCTACCCCGACGACCCCTGCGCTCCGGCACGATCCTTTTCCACCGACAACCTCGCGGTGAGCTCCCGAGTCTCCTAGACATCCTTGCAGTCACCGTCATGTCCTGGTCGTGGCGATCAATCTGTCGAACGCTCTCTGCGTGCCGGCGTTCGCGGCCGGTTTCCACACCGTGGCGTCGCAGAGATAGATCTAGCCGTGCAACCCTCCCCTACCAGCATCTCCTTAGCCACCGCAGTGGCTGCCGCCTCCGCGCGCGAGCCCCAGGTCCCCGGATTGAGTTCCCCGTGCGCCGCGCTCCGCTGTCGCGCACGAATCTGTCCGCGGTTCAGAGAGGAGAACAACAGTACGGCCTGTGGTCGATTTACATAAAGCCCCCTTTTTGTTTTTTCGCCTCAACCCGCGGTACGCAGAGCCCCACCAGTCAGCCTCCCTATCCATTTTGCAAAGAGCACCCCGTAGAACCTTAGCCTTAACCCGCGGTCCGGCAACCCCCTTCTGTCAGCCATGTCTTGAGAAACCACTGTCACGTGGGCCCATGGCCGCTGGCCCCACCTGTCATTCGTAGAGGCTAGGTAAAGCCGCGGTGGGAAAAACTTTTCTGTGCGCGTGTTGTCACAGTCAGCAAATGGCCCACCCTTCAGCGACTGGGTCTGTAACTGGCTAAGTAACAAAAGGTTTTCCTGCTTTTCTGTTTTAATTTAAAACTTTTCAAATTTGTTTTAAATTCAAATTCAAATCTGTTTCAAATAACTTTTGAAATATAATTCCAAATTCAACATGTAATATATGTTTTTGAATCAAAAAAATGTGAGGATTTCAAATATGCCCTTCAAAATATATTTTGAACACTTTAAATTCAAGTTGATTAAAATTACAATAAAATGCCCTCTTTCTTAATTAATTAATAACTTTTGTTTTATAACTCCGTTTTTGACAAATGATATGTCTAAAATGATCAGCTCGACGAGACCTTTCTATCTATGCATCCCTTATTCTGAATTGCAGCATGCATCATATAAATATCAAGTGTACAGCAACTTATTTGAGGATAAAAGGTGATTAAAACTCCATAAAATGCCTTATTCTTGTATTCAACACCTCACCCATGCCATGCTACTTTATTGCCATGCAAATTGTGCACCATTCATCATGGCATGATTGTTTGCTTGTCGCATTTTATTCATATGCCTGTGCACTTTATTTATGTTAGCCCTTGTTTGTTTGGTTCTTCTTCGAATAGACGCTGAGCAGGGGATATATCAAGAAACCCAGGAGCACTACCCAGATCCTTCTCTCGCTTCAACTGAGCTGCCAGGAAAGCACTACCACATGCTTGCATACATATAGTACCTATTGCCTCTATCTTATTCTTGCATCATTGAGTCGCGATTGCATTAATCTGAATCCCAAGTACTGCATAGCCTTTACTTTTAAACCCCACCGAAGCTTGTTCCTCCATCCCATGAGCCATTACTACATGAGTTGTTTGAGCCATGCGGGTCGTAGAACAGCATGTGTAGGGTATGTGAGTGTCTGATGGATAACGAGGTACCTAAACAACTTAACTTGAGTAGTGGGATAACTAATGAAAGTGGCACCGGTGAGCAATATATGCTATTTGGTTTTTCATGCTCACTTGTGTCCCATAGGACCCCTAGTACTTGATTCCTGTTCCTTGAATATTCGCGCTATCCACATCCGGGAGGCTTATGAACCCCCCTGAGCCAGAGCTTGATTCATTCTTATTTCTTGGGGCCACAAAGTAGTTTGGGGCTTTATTACTATCCTGTACTTATGCCATGCTTTACTGCTTTATTTACGATTGTGCGAGGAGCACCTGTACTGTTTTGGATGCGGAGTGTTTTCGCGGTATCGACAAGCCCAGTCACACTTTCGGGTTCCCAGTCGTTTACAGCCACTGACGCAAACCTTGAGTCCGTCTCGGAGCCGGTCAACTTCGTTGCGGGTAGCTTAATGGGGTGGCCCCCTGAAATATTTCTGAATCCTGTGATTGCTTTGTCGTGAATGCCTCGTTGGGTTTTGATTTGGTTTTTCCGAGGTTGATCGAGTGTGTGTTGCTATTTGTGCACCCCTGCAGGGTAAAACTTTCTGAAAGCCGTGTCCGCGGTTATGGACGACTTGGAGCACAGTTTCTCGATCATAGACAAGTATAACTAAAGTACCGCTTTTAACTTGACTAAGTACCTGACTAGTAAATAGTGCAACACTCATGGAATGGATAATAAAACTGCCAACGGATGGGGGGTTGTTCGTCCGCTTCCTCGTCGGTAAGCGAGGAGGAGGATGGATCTGTTAATATTACTGTTATAACTGTTGTTATTAATTCACGGACATCCGTCTATCTATGGTTAGGCAGATGGTTAGCGAGTATCTATAGAATTGTTAGGTATTATCTTTTGCTGCAATTGCGTCACCCCAGGTTGTGTCCCCTTTAGAGGCATAAAGACTTGATGAGTACCCCTAGGGTCTCACACGATAAATTGTTTGATTCAGATGAACAGGTAAACTCGCAAGATGGATACTGGGTGGAGGAGACAGACGATGTTGGCAACGATCACTCGGTGTAGAGATTCCGGGAACAGGGATCCGTGAGATCTGTGGGCGGGATGTGTTTATTTATGGGGCATCTTATGCCGATTTGCTTCTTATCCGTACTCGGATCTTGTTTTCCGCTTCCGCCTGATACTCTGATGTCTGATGTATGAGGAGATATCCTAAACTATTATATCTATCTAGGATATTTGGATCTTGCCGTATGGCGTTGCAATATTTCTATTTCTTTTAGATGGAATGGCTCTGAGGACTGTTGTATGGTGGCTTGCATACATACTCATTTGTGTATGTAGTTGATCCCTTCGCCTGTCGATTACGCCGCTCGTTCTTGTCCCGATGTTTGGAAATGGTTAGGACGGCCGAAAGGTCTACCTGTGAGTGGCATTTGGGCCCCCACCGTACTATTTTAACCATTTCCGCTCATCCAGGCTTGTACTAAGAGCGTAATTCACTGAGGTAGTTACACTCTAGTTGTTGTTACTAAAAAGAACACACATGCAATGACACTGGTGGATCCATGGTTGATTGTGAAATGAACACACATGCAATGACACTGGTGGATCCATAGGTGGTATGTGAAAAGAACACACATGCAAAATGACTGGTTGTTGTTACTAAAAAGAACACACATGCAATGACACTTGTGGATCCATGGGTGGATTGTGAAAAGAGCACAGATTTCAATGACTCTGGTGGATCCATATGTGGTATGTGAAAAGAACACACATGCAAAATGACTGGTTGTTGTTACTAAAAAGAACACACATGCAATGACACTTGTGGATCCATGGGTGGATTGTGAAAAGAGCACACATTTCAATGACTCTGGTGGATCCAAATGTGGTATGTGAAAAGAACACACATGCAATGACTCCAGTTGTTGTTAGTGAAAAGAACACACATGCAATGACATCGGTGGATCTATGGGTGGATTGTGAAAATAACATACATGCAATGACCATGGTGGAACCATATGTGGATTATGAAAAGTGCACACATACAATGACTCTGGTTGTTGTTAGTGAAAAGAACACACATGCAATGACACTGGTGGATCCATAGGTGGTATGTGAAAAGAACACACATTTCAATGACTCTGTTTGTTGTTACTAAAAATAACACACATGCAATGATACTGGTGGATCCATGTGTGGTCTCTGTAGAGAACACACATTTCAATGACACTGGTGGATCCATATGTGGTATGTGAAAAGAACACACATGCAATGACTCTAGTTATTGTATGTGAAAAGAACACACATGCAATGACTCTGGTTGTTGTTAGTGAAATGAACATACATGCAATGACACTGGTGGATCCATAGGTGGTATGTGAGAAGAACACACATTTCAATGACTCTGTTTTTTGTTACTAAAAAGAACACACATGCAATGACACTGGTGGATCCATGGGTGGATTGTGAAAAGAGCACACATTTCAATGACTCTAGTGGATCCATATGTCGTATGTGAAAAGAACACACATGCATTGACTCCAGTTGTTGTTAGTGAAAAGAACACACATGCAATGACACCGGTGGATCCATGGGTGGATTGTGAAAAGAACATACATGCAATGACACTGGTGGAACCATATGTGGATTCTGAAAAGAGCACACATGCAATGACTCTGGTTGTTGTTAGTGAAAAGAACACACATGCAATGACACTGGTGGATCCATAGGTGGTATGTGAAAAGAACACACATTTCAATGACTCTGGTTGTTATTACTAAAAAGAACACACATGCAATGACTCAGGTTGTTGTTAGTGAAAAGAACACACATGCAATGACACTGGTGGACCAGAGGTGCTATGTGAAAATAACACACATTTCAATGACTGGTTGTCGTTACTAAAAAGAACACACATGCAATGACACTGGTGGATCCATGGGTGGATTGTTAAAAGAACAGTCATGAAATGACTCCGGTGGATCCATATGTCGTATGTGAAAAGAACACACATGCAATGACTTTGAATGTTGTTAGTGAAAAGAACACACATGCAATGACACTGGTGGATCCATGTGTCGTCTCTGGAGAGAGCACACATTTCAATGACTCTGGTTGTTGTTAGTAAAAAGAACACACATGCAATGACACTGGTGGATCCATGTGTGGTCTCTAAAGAGAACACACATGCAATGACACTCGTTGTTGTTACTAAAAAGAACACACATGCAATGACACTAGTGGATCCATGTGTGGATTGTGAAGAGAACACACATGCAATGACTCCAATTGTTGTTAGTGAAAAGAACATACATGCAATGACACCTGTGGATCCATGTGTGGTCTCTGTAGAGAACACACATTTCAATGACACTGGTGGATCCATATGTGGTATTTGAAAAGAACACACATGCAATGACTCTGGTTGTTGTTAGTGAAAAGAACACTCATGCAATGACACTGCTGGATCCATAGGTGGTATGTGAAAAGAACACACATGCAAAATGACTCTGGTTGTTGTTACTAAAAAGAACACACATGCAATGACTCTAGTGGATCCATGTGAAAATAACACACATGCAATGACAATGGTGGATCCATAGGTGGTATGTGAAAAGAATACACATTTCAATGACTCTAGTTGTTGTTACTAAAAAGAACACACATGCAATGACACTGGTGGATCCATGGTTAATTGTGAAATGAACACACATGCAATGACACTGGTGGATCCATAGGTGGTATGTGAAAAGAACACACATGCAAAATGACTGGTTGTTGTTACTAAAAAGAACACACATGCAATGACACTTGTGGATCCATGGGTGGATTGTGAAAAGAGCACACATTTCAATGACTCTGGTGGATCCATATGTGGTATGTGAAAAGAACACACATGCAATGACTCCAGTTGTTGTTAGTGAAAAGAACACACATGCAATGACACCGGTGGATCTATGGGTGGATTGTGAAAAGAACATACATGCAATGACACTTGTGGAACCATATGTGGATTATGAAAAGTGCACACATATAATGACTCTGGTTGTTGTTAGTGAAAAGAACACACATGCAATGACACTGGTGGATCCATAGGTGGTATGTGAAAAGAACAGACATTTCAATGACTCTGTTTGTTGTTACAAAAATAAAACACATGCAATGATACTGGTGGATCCATGTGTGGTCTCTGTAGAGAACACACATTTCAATGACACTGGTGGATCCATATGTGGTATGTGAAAAGAACACACATGGAATGACTCTGGTTATTGTTACTGAAAAGAACACACATGCAATGACACTGGTGGATCCATAGGTGGTATGTGAAAAGTACACACATGTAAAATGACTCTGGTTGTTGTTACTAAAAAGAACACACATGCAATGACACTGCTGGATCCATGGGTGGATTGTGAAAAGAGCACAAATGCAATGACACTGGTGGATCCATATGTGGTATGTGAAAAGAACACACATGCAATGACTCTGGTTGTTGTATGTGAAAAGAACACACATGCAATGACTCTGGTTGTTGTTAGTGAAATGAACATACATGCAATGACACTGGTGGATCCATAGGTGGTATGTGAGAAGAGCACACATTTCAATGACTCTGTTTTTTGTTACTAAAAAGAACACACATGCAATGACACTGGTGGATCCATGGGTGGATTGTGAAAAGAGCACACATTTCAATGACTCTGGTGGATCCATATGTCGTATGTGAAAAGAACACACATGCATTGACTCCAGTTGTTGTTAGTGAAAAGAACACACATGCAATGACACCGGTGGATCCATGGGTGGATTGTGAAAAGAACATACATGCAATGACACTGGTGGAACCATATGTGGATTCTGAAAAGAGCACACATGCAATGACTCTGGTTGTTGTTAGTGAAAAGAACACACATGCAATGACACTGGTGGATCCATAGGTGGTATGTGAAAAGAACACACATTTCAATGACTCTGGTTGTTGTTACTAACATGAACACACATGCAATGACTCTGGTTGTTATTAGTGAAAAGAACACACATGCAATGACACTGGTGGATCCAGAGGTGCTATGTGAAAAGAACACACATTTCAATGACTCCGATTGTCGTTACTAAAAAGAACACACATGCAATGACACTGGTGGATCCATGGGTGGATTGTTAAAAGAACATCCATGAAATGACTCCGGTGGATCCATATGTGGTATGTGAGAAGAACACACATGCAATGACTCTGAATGTTGTTAGTGAAAAGAACACACATGCAATGAGACTGGTGGATCCATGTGTGGTCTCTGAAGAGAGCACACATTTCAATGACTCTAGTTGTTGTTAGTAAAAAGAACACACATGCAATGACACTGGTGGATCCATGTGTGGTCTCTGAAGAGAACACACATGCAATGACACTGGTTGTTGTTACTAAAAAGAACACACATGCAATGACACTAGTGGATCCATGTGTGGATTGTGAAGAGAACACACATGCAATGACTCCAGTTGTTGTTAGTGAAAAGAACATACATGCAATGACACCGGTGGATCCATGTGTGGTCTCTGTAGAGAACACACATTTCAATGACACTGGTGGATCCATATGTGGTATGTGAAAAGAACACACATGCAATGACTCTGGTTGTTGTTAGTGAAAAGAACACTCATACAATGACACTGGTGGATCCTTAGGTGGTATGTGAAAAGAACACACATGCAAAATGACTCTGGTTGTTGTTACTAAAAAGAACACACATGCAATGACTCTAGTGGATCCATGTGAAAATAACACACATGCAATGACAATGGTGGATCCATAGGTGGTATGTGAAAAGAAGACACATTTCAATGACTCTAGTTGTTGTTACTAAAAAGAACACACATGCAATGACACTGGTGGATGCATGGTTGATTGTGAAAAGAGCACACATTTCAATGACTCTGGTGGATCCATATGTGGTATGTGAAAAGAACACACATGCAATGACTCCAGTTGTTGTTAGTGAAAAGAACACACATGCAATGACACCGATGGATCCATGGGTGGATTGTGAAAAGAACATACATGCAATGACTCTGGTGGAACCATATGCGGATTCTGAAAAGAGCACACATGCAATGACTCTGGTTGTTGTTAGTGAAAAGAAGACACATGCAATGACACTGGTGGATCCATAGGTGGTATGTGAAAAGAACACACATTTCAATGACTCTGGTTGTTGTTACTAAAAAGAACACACATGCAATGACTCTGGTTGTTGTTAGTGAAAAGAACACACATGCAATGACACTGGTGGATCCAGAGGTGCTATGTGAAAAGAACACACATTTCAATGACTGGTTGTCGTTACTAAAAAGAACACACATGCAATGACACTGGTGGATCCATGGGTGGATTGTTAAAAGAACAGTCATGAAATGACTCTGGTGGATCCATATGTGGTATGTGAAAAGAACAAACATGCAATGACTCTGAATGTTGTTAGTGAAAAGAACACACATGCAATGACACTGGTGGATCCATGTGTCGTCTCTGGAGAGAGCACACATTTCAATGACTCTGGTTGTTGTTAGTAAAAAGAACACACATGCAATGACACTGGTGAATCCATGTGTGGTCTCTGAAGAGAACACACATGCAATGACACTGGTTGTTGTTACTAAAAAGAACACACATGCAACGACACTAGTGGATCCATGTGTGGATTGTGAAGAGAACACACATGCAATGACTCCAGTTGTTGTTAGTGAAAAGAACATACATGCAATGACACCGGTGGATCCATGTGTGGTCTCTGTAGAGAACACACATTTCAATGACACTGGTGGATCCATATGTGGTATGTGAAAAGAACACACATGCAATGACTCTGGTTGTTGTTAGTGAAAAGAACACTCATGCAATGACACTGGTGGATCCATAGGTGGTATGTGAAAAGAACACATGCAAAATCACTCTGGTTGTTGTTACTAAAAAGAACACACATGCAATGACTCTAGTGGATCCATGTGAAAATAACACACATGCAATGACAATGGTGGATCCATAGGTGGTATGTGAAAAGAATACACATTTCAATGACTCTAGTTGTTGTTACTAAAAAGAACACACATGCAATGACACTGGTGGATCCATGGTTGATTGTGAAATGAACACACATGCAATGACACTGGTGGATCCATAGGTGGTATGTGAAAAGAACACACATGCAAAATGACTGGTTGTTGTTACTAAAAAGAACACACATGCAATGACACTTGTGGATCCATGGGTGGATTGTGAAAAGAGCACACATTTCAATGACTCTGGTGGATCCATATGTGGTATGTGAAAAGAACACACATGCAATGACTATAGTTGTTGTTAGTGAAAAGAACACACATGCAATGACACCGGTGGATCTATGGGTGGATTGTGAAAAGAACATACATGCAATGACACTGGTGGAACCATATGTGGATTATGAAAAGTGCACACATATAATGACTCACATGCAATGACACTGGTGGATCCATAGGTGGTATGTGAAAAGAACACACATTTCAATGACTCTGTTTGTTGTTACTAAAAATAACACACATGCAATGATACTGCTGGATCCATGTGTGGTCTCTGTAGAGAACACATATTTCAATGACACTGGTGGATCCATATGTGGCATGTGAAAAGAACACACATGCAATGAATCTGGTTATTGTTACTGAAAAGAACACACATGCAATGACACTGGTGGATCCATAGGTGGTATGTGAAAAGAACACACATGTAAAATGACTCTGGTTGTTGTTACTAAAAAGAACACACATGCAATGACACTGCTGGATCCATGGGTGGATTGTGAAAAGAGCACACATGCAATGACACTGGTGGATCCATATGTGGTATGTGAAAAGAACACACATGCAATGACTCTGGTTGTTGTATGTGAAAAGAACACACATGCAATGACTCTGGTTGTTGTTAGTGAAATGAACATACATGCAATGACACTGGTGGATCCATAGGTGGTATGTGAGAAGAACACACATTTCAATGACTCTGTTTTTTGTTACTAAAAAGAACACACATGCAATGACACTGGTGGATCCATGGGTGGATTGTGAAAAGAGCACACATTTCAATGACTCTGGTTGTTGTTACTAACATGAACACACATGCAATGACTCTGGTTGTTATTAGTGAAAAGAACACACATGCAATGACACTGGTGGATCCAGAGGTGCTATGTGAAAAGAACACACATTTCAATGACTCCGGTTGTCGTTACTAAAAAGAACACACATGCAATGACACTGGTGGATCCATGGGTGGATTGTTAAAAGAACATCCATGAAATGACTCCGGTGGATCCATATGTGGTATGTGAGAAGAACACACATGCAATGACTCTGAATGTTGTTAGTGAAAAGAACACACATGCAATGACACTGGTGGATCCATGTGTGGTCTCTGAAGAGAGCACACATTTCAATGACTCTAGTTGTTGTTAGTAAAAAGAACACACATGCAATGACACTGGTGGATCCATGTGTGGTCTCTGAAGAGAACACACATGCAATGACACTGGTTGTTGTTACTAAAAAGAACACACATGCAATGACACTAGTGGATCCATGTGTGGATTGTGAAGAGAACACACATGCAATGACTCCAGTTGTTGTTAGTGAAAAGAACATACATGCAATGACACCGGTGGATCCATGTGTGGTCTCTGTAGAGAACACACATTTCAATGACACTGGTGGATCCATATGTGGTATGTGAAAAGAACACACATGCAATGACTCTGGTTGTTGTTAGTGAAAAGAACACTCATACAATGACACTGGTGGATCCTTAGGTGGTATGTGAAAAGAACACACATGCAAAATGACTCTGGTTGTTGTTACTAAAAAGAACACACATGCAATGACTCTAGTGGATCCATGTGAAAATAACACACATGCAATGACAATGGTGGATCCATAGGTGGTATGTGAAAAGAAGACACATTTCAATGACTCTAGTTGTTGTTACTAAAAAGAACACACATGCAATGACACTGGTGGATGCATGGTTGATTGTGAAAAGAGCACACATTTCAATGACTCTGGTGGATCCATATGTGGTATGTGAAAAGAACACACATGCAATGACTCCAGTTGTTGTTAGTGAAAAGAACACACATGCAATGACACCGATGGATCCATGGGTGGATTGTGAAAAGAACATACATGCAATGACTCTGGTGGAACCATATGCGGATTCTGAAAAGAGCACACATGCAATGACTCTGGTTGTTGTTAGTGAAAAGAAGACACATGCAATGACACTGGTGGATCCATAGGTGGTATGTGAAAAGAACACACATTTCAATGACTCTGGTTGTTGTTACTAAAAAGAACACACATGCAATGACTCTGGTTGTTGTTAGTGAAAAGAACACACATGCAATGACACTGGTGGATCCAGAGGTGCTATGTGAAAAGAACACACATTTCAATGACTGGTTGTCGTTACTAAAAAGAACACACATGCAATGACACTGGTGGATCCATGGGTGGATTGTTAAAAGAACAGTCATGAAATGACTCTGGTGGATCCATATGTGGTATGTGAAAAGAACAAACATGCAATGACTCTGAATGTTGTTAGTGAAAAGAACACACATGCAATGACACTGGTGGATCCATGTGTCGTCTCTGGAGAGAGCACACATTTCAATGACTCTGGTTGTTGTTAGTAAAAAGAACACACATGCAATGACACTGGTGAATCCATGTGTGGTCTCTGAAGAGAACACACATGCAATGACACTGGTTGTTGTTACTAAAAAGAACACACATGCAACGACACTAGTGGATCCATGTGTGGATTGTGAAGAGAACACACATGCAATGACTCCAGTTGTTGTTAGTGAAAAGAACATACATGCAATGACACCGGTGGATCCATGTGTGGTCTCTGTAGAGAACACACATTTCAATGACACTGGTGGATCCATATGTGGTATGTGAAAAGAACACACATGCAATGACTCTGGTTGTTGTTAGTGAAAAGAACACTCATGCAATGACACTGGTGGATCCATAGGTGGTATGTGAAAAGAACACATGCAAAATCACTCTGGTTGTTGTTACTAAAAAGAACACACATGCAATGACTCTAGTGGATCCATGTGAAAATAACACACATGCAATGACAATGGTGGATCCATAGGTGGTATGTGAAAAGAATACACATTTCAATGACTCTAGTTGTTGTTACTAAAAAGAACACACATGCAATGACACTGGTGGATCCATGGTTGATTGTGAAATGAACACACATGCAATGACACTGGTGGATCCATAGGTGGTATGTGAAAAGAACACACATGCAAAATGACTGGTTGTTGTTACTAAAAAGAACACACATGCAATGACACTTGTGGATCCATGGGTGGATTGTGAAAAGAGCACACATTTCAATGACTCTGGTGGATCCATATGTGGTATGTGAAAAGAACACACATGCAATGACTATAGTTGTTGTTAGTGAAAAGAACACACATGCAATGACACCGGTGGATCTATGGGTGGATTGTGAAAAGAACATACATGCAATGACACTGGTGGAACCATATGTGGATTATGAAAAGTGCACACATATAATGACTCTGGTTGTTGTTAGTGAAAGGAACACACATGCAATGACACTGGTGGATCCATAGGTGGTATGTGAAAAGAACACACATTTCAATGACTCTGTTTGTTGTTACTAAAAATAACACACATGCAATGATACTGCTGGATCCATGTGTGGTCTCTGTAGAGAACACATATTTCAATGACACTGGTGGATCCATATGTGGCATGTGAAAAGAACACACATGCAATGACTCTGGTTATTGTTACTGAAAAGAACACACATGCAATGACACTGGTGGATCCATAGGTGGTATGTGAAAAGAACACACATGTAAAATGACTCTGGTTGTTGTTACTAAAAAGAACACACATGCAATGACACTGCTGGATCCATGGGTGGATTGTGAAAAGAGCACACATGCAATGACACTGGTGGATCCATATGTGGTATGTGAAAAGAACACACATGCAATGACTCTGGTTGTTGTATGTGAAAAGAACACACATGCAATGACTCTGGTTGTTGTTAGTGAAATGAACATACATGCAATGACACTGGTGGATCCATAGGTGGTATGTGAGAAGAACACACATTTCAATGACTCTGTTTTTTGTTACTAAAAAGAACACACATGCAATGACACTGGTGGATCCATGGGTGGATTGTGAAAAGAGCACACATTTCAATGACTCTGGTGGATCCATATGTCGTATGTGAAAAGAGCACACATGCATTGACTCCAGTTGTTGTTAGTGAAAAGAACACACATGCAATGACACCGGTGGATCCATGGGTGGATTGTGAAAAGAACATACATGCAATGACACTGGTGGAACCATATGTGGATTCTGAAAAGAGCACACATGCAATGACTCTGGTTGTTGTTAGTGAAAAGAACACACATGCAATGACACTGGTGGATCCATAGGTGGTTGTGAAAAGAACACACATTTCAATGACTCTGGTTGTTGTTACTAAAAAGAACACACATGCAATGACTCTGGTTGTTGTTAGTGAAAAGAACACACATGTAATGACACTGGTGGATCCAGAGGTGCTATGTGAAAAGAACACACATTTCAATGACTCTGGTTGTCGTTACTAAAAAGAACACACATGCAATGACACTGGTGGATCCATGGGTGGATTGTTAAAAGAACATCCATGAAATGACTCCGGTGGATCCATATGTGGTATGTGAAAAGAACACACATGCAATGACTCTGAATGTTGTTAGTGAAAAGAACACACATGCAATGACACTGGTGGATCCATGTGTGGTCTCTGAAGAGAGCACACATTTCAATGACTCTAGTTGTTGTTAGTAAAAAGAACACACATGCAATGACACTGGTGGATCCATGTGTGGTCTCTGAAGAGAACACACATGCAATGACACTGGTTGTTGTTACTAAAAAGAACACACATGCAATGACAATAGTGGATCCATGTGTGGATTGTGAAGAGAACACACATGCAATGACTCTAGTTGTTGTTAATGAAAAGAACATACATGCAATGACACCGGTGGATCCATGTGTGGTCTCTATAGAGAACACACATTTCAATGACACTGGTGGATGCATATGTGGTATGTGAAAAGAACACACATGCAATGACTCTGGTTGTTGTTAGTGAAAAGAACACTCAAGCAATGACACTGGTGGATCCATAGGTGGTATGTGAAAAGAACACACATGCAAAATGACTCTGGTTGTTGTTACTAAAAAGAACACACATGCAATGACTCTAGTGGATCCATGTGAAAATAACACACATGCAATGACAATGGTGGATCCATAGGTGGTATGTGAAAAGAAGACACATTTCAATGACTCTAGTTGTTGTTACTAAAAAGAACACACATGCAATGACACTGGTGGATGCATGGTTGATTGTGAAAAGAGCACACATTTCAATGACTCTGGTGGATCCATATGTGGTATGTGAAAAGAACACACATGCAATGACTCCAGTTGTTGTTAGTGAAAAGAACACACATGCAATGACACCGATGGATCCATGGGTGGATTGTGAAAAGAACATACATGCAATGACTCTGGTGGAACCATATGCGGATTCTGAAAAGAGCACACATGCAATGACTCTGGTTGTTGTTAGTGAAAAGAAGACACATGCAATGACACTGGTGGATCCATAGGTGGTATGTGAAAAGAACACACATTTCAATGACTCTGGTTGTTGTTACTAAAAAGAACACACATGCAATGACTCTGGTTGTTGTTAGTGAAAAGAACACACATGCAATGACACTGGTGGATCCAGAGGTGCTATGTGAAAAGAACACACATTTCAATGACTGGTTGTCGTTACTAAAAAGAACACACATGCAATGACACTGGTGGATCCATGGGTGGATTGTTAAAAGAACAGTCATGAAATGACTCTGGTGGATCCATATGTGGTATGTGAAAAGAACAAACATGCAATGACTCTGAATGTTGTTAGTGAAAAGAACACACATGCAATGACACTGGTGGATCCATGTGTCGTCTCTGGAGAGAGCACACATTTCAATGACTCTGGTTGTTGTTAGTAAAAAGAACACACATGCAATGACACTGGTGAATCCATGTGTGGTCTCTGAAGAGAACACACATGCAATGACACTGGTTGTTGTTACTAAAAAGAACACACATGCAACGACACTAGTGGATCCATGTGTGGATTGTGAAGAGAACACACATGCAATGACTCCAGTTGTTGTTAGTGAAAAGAACATACATGCAATGACACCGGTGGATCCATGTGTGGTCTCTGTAGAGAACACACATTTCAATGACACTGGTGGATCCATATGTGGTATGTGAAAAGAACACACATGCAATGACTCTGGTTGTTGTTAGTGAAAAGAACACTCATGCAATGACACTGGTGGATCCATAGGTGGTATGTGAAAAGAACACATGCAAAATCACTCTGGTTGTTGTTACTAAAAAGAACACACATGCAATGACTCTAGTGGATCCATGTGAAAATAACACACATGCAATGACAATGGTGGATCCATAGGTGGTATGTGAAAAGAATACACATTTCAATGACTCTAGTTGTTGTTACTAAAAAGAACACACATGCAATGACACTGGTGGATCCATGGTTGATTGTGAAATGAACACACATGCAATGACACTGGTGGATCCATAGGTGGTATGTGAAAAGAACACACATGCAAAATGACTGGTTGTTGTTACTAAAAAGAACACACATGCAATGACACTTGTGGATCCATGGGTGGATTGTGAAAAGAGCACACATTTCAATGACTCTGGTGGATCCATATGTGGTATGTGAAAAGAACACACATGCAATGACTATAGTTGTTGTTAGTGAAAAGAACACACATGCAATGACACCGGTGGATCTATGGGTGGATTGTGAAAAGAACATACATGCAATGACACTGGTGGAACCATATGTGGATTATGAAAAGTGCACACATATAATGACTCACATGCAATGACACTGGTGGATCCATAGGTGGTATGTGAAAAGAACACACATTTCAATGACTCTGTTTGTTGTTACTAAAAATAACACACATGCAATGATACTGCTGGATCCATGTGTGGTCTCTGTAGAGAACACATATTTCAATGACACTGGTGGATCCATATGTGGCATGTGAAAAGAACACACATGCAATGAATCTGGTTATTGTTACTGAAAAGAACACACATGCAATGACACTGGTGGATCCATAGGTGGTATGTGAAAAGAACACACATGTAAAATGACTCTGGTTGTTGTTACTAAAAAGAACACACATGCAATGACACTGCTGGATCCATGGGTGGATTGTGAAAAGAGCACACATGCAATGACACTGGTGGATCCATATGTGGTATGTGAAAAGAACACACATGCAATGACTCTGGTTGTTGTATGTGAAAAGAACACACATGCAATGACTCTGGTTGTTGTTAGTGAAATG
This sequence comes from Avena sativa, assembly GCA_916181665.1. NCBI lineage: Eukaryota > Viridiplantae > Streptophyta > Magnoliopsida > Poales > Poaceae > Avena > Avena sativa. The sequence continues at coordinate 204,973,255 of OV702290.1, forward strand.
AACATACATGCAATGACACTGGTGGATCCATAGGTGGTATGTGAGAAGAACACACATTTCAATGACTCTGTTTTTTGTTACTAAAAAGAACACACATGCAATGACACTGGTGGATCCATGGGTGGATTGTGAAAAGAGCACACATTTCAATGACTCTGGTTGTTGTTACTAACATGAACACACATGCAATGACTCTGGTTGTTATTAGTGAAAAGAACACACATGCAATGACACTGGTGGATCCAGAGGTGCTATGTGAAAAGAACACACATTTCAATGACTCCGGTTGTCGTTACTAAAAAGAACACACATGCAATGACACTGGTGGATCCATGGGTGGATTGTTAAAAGAACATCCATGAAATGACTCCGGTGGATCCATATGTGGTATGTGAGAAGAACACACATGCAATGACTCTGAATGTTGTTAGTGAAAAGAACACACATGCAATGACACTGGTGGATCCATGTGTGGTCTCTGAAGAGAGCACACATTTCAATGACTCTAGTTGTTGTTAGTAAAAAGAACACACATGCAATGACACTGGTGGATCCATGTGTGGTCTCTGAAGAGAACACACATGCAATGACACTGGTTGTTGTTACTAAAAAGAACACACATGCAATGACACTAGTGGATCCATGTGTGGATTGTGAAGAGAACACACATGCAATGACTCCAGTTGTTGTTAGTGAAAAGAACATACATGCAATGACACCGGTGGATCCATGTGTGGTCTCTGTAGAGAACACACATTTCAATGACACTGGTGGATCCATATGTGGTATGTGAAAAGAACACACATGCAATGACTCTGGTTGTTGTTAGTGAAAAGAACACTCATACAATGACACTGGTGGATCCTTAGGTGGTATGTGAAAAGAACACACATGCAAAATGACTCTGGTTGTTGTTACTAAAAAGAACACACATGCAATGACTCTAGTGGATCCATGTGAAAATAACACACATGCAATGACAATGGTGGATCCATAGGTGGTATGTGAAAAGAAGACACATTTCAATGACTCTAGTTGTTGTTACTAAAAAGAACACACATGCAATGACACTGGTGGATGCATGGTTGATTGTGAAAAGAGCACACATTTCAATGACTCTGGTGGATCCATATGTGGTATGTGAAAAGAACACACATGCAATGACTCCAGTTGTTGTTAGTGAAAAGAACACACATGCAATGACACCGATGGATCCATGGGTGGATTGTGAAAAGAACATACATGCAATGACTCTGGTGGAACCATATGCGGATTCTGAAAAGAGCACACATGCAATGACTCTGGTTGTTGTTAGTGAAAAGAAGACACATGCAATGACACTGGTGGATCCATAGGTGGTATGTGAAAAGAACACACATTTCAATGACTCTGGTTGTTGTTACTAAAAAGAACACACATGCAATGACTCTGGTTGTTGTTAGTGAAAAGAACACACATGCAATGACACTGGTGGATCCAGAGGTGCTATGTGAAAAGAACACACATTTCAATGACTGGTTGTCGTTACTAAAAAGAACACACATGCAATGACACTGGTGGATCCATGGGTGGATTGTTAAAAGAACAGTCATGAAATGACTCTGGTGGATCCATATGTGGTATGTGAAAAGAACAAACATGCAATGACTCTGAATGTTGTTAGTGAAAAGAACACACATGCAATGACACTGGTGGATCCATGTGTCGTCTCTGGAGAGAGCACACATTTCAATGACTCTGGTTGTTGTTAGTAAAAAGAACACACATGCAATGACACTGGTGAATCCATGTGTGGTCTCTGAAGAGAACACACATGCAATGACACTGGTTGTTGTTACTAAAAAGAACACACATGCAACGACACTAGTGGATCCATGTGTGGATTGTGAAGAGAACACACATGCAATGACTCCAGTTGTTGTTAGTGAAAAGAACATACATGCAATGACACCGGTGGATCCATGTGTGGTCTCTGTAGAGAACACACATTTCAATGACACTGGTGGATCCATATGTGGTATGTGAAAAGAACACACATGCAATGACTCTGGTTGTTGTTAGTGAAAAGAACACTCATGCAATGACACTGGTGGATCCATAGGTGGTATGTGAAAAGAACACATGCAAAATCACTCTGGTTGTTGTTACTAAAAAGAACACACATGCAATGACTCTAGTGGATCCATGTGAAAATAACACACATGCAATGACAATGGTGGATCCATAGGTGGTATGTGAAAAGAATACACATTTCAATGACTCTAGTTGTTGTTACTAAAAAGAACACACATGCAATGACACTGGTGGATCCATGGTTGATTGTGAAATGAACACACATGCAATGACACTGGTGGATCCATAGGTGGTATGTGAAAAGAACACACATGCAAAATGACTGGTTGTTGTTACTAAAAAGAACACACATGCAATGACACTTGTGGATCCATGGGTGGATTGTGAAAAGAGCACACATTTCAATGACTCTGGTGGATCCATATGTGGTATGTGAAAAGAACACACATGCAATGACTATAGTTGTTGTTAGTGAAAAGAACACACATGCAATGACACCGGTGGATCTATGGGTGGATTGTGAAAAGAACATACATGCAATGACACTGGTGGAACCATATGTGGATTATGAAAAGTGCACACATATAATGACTCTGGTTGTTGTTAGTGAAAGGAACACACATGCAATGACACTGGTGGATCCATAGGTGGTATGTGAAAAGAACACACATTTCAATGACTCTGTTTGTTGTTACTAAAAATAACACACATGCAATGATACTGCTGGATCCATGTGTGGTCTCTGTAGAGAACACATATTTCAATGACACTGGTGGATCCATATGTGGCATGTGAAAAGAACACACATGCAATGACTCTGGTTATTGTTACTGAAAAGAACACACATGCAATGACACTGGTGGATCCATAGGTGGTATGTGAAAAGAACACACATGTAAAATGACTCTGGTTGTTGTTACTAAAAAGAACACACATGCAATGACACTGCTGGATCCATGGGTGGATTGTGAAAAGAGCACACATGCAATGACACTGGTGGATCCATATGTGGTATGTGAAAAGAACACACATGCAATGACTCTGGTTGTTGTATGTGAAAAGAACACACATGCAATGACTCTGGTTGTTGTTAGTGAAATGAACATACATGCAATGACACTGGTGGATCCATAGGTGGTATGTGAGAAGAACACACATTTCAATGACTCTGTTTTTTGTTACTAAAAAGAACACACATGCAATGACACTGGTGGATCCATGGGTGGATTGTGAAAAGAGCACACATTTCAATGACTCTGGTGGATCCATATGTCGTATGTGAAAAGAGCACACATGCATTGACTCCAGTTGTTGTTAGTGAAAAGAACACACATGCAATGACACCGGTGGATCCATGGGTGGATTGTGAAAAGAACATACATGCAATGACACTGGTGGAACCATATGTGGATTCTGAAAAGAGCACACATGCAATGACTCTGGTTGTTGTTAGTGAAAAGAACACACATGCAATGACACTGGTGGATCCATAGGTGGTTGTGAAAAGAACACACATTTCAATGACTCTGGTTGTTGTTACTAAAAAGAACACACATGCAATGACTCTGGTTGTTGTTAGTGAAAAGAACACACATGTAATGACACTGGTGGATCCAGAGGTGCTATGTGAAAAGAACACACATTTCAATGACTCTGGTTGTCGTTACTAAAAAGAACACACATGCAATGACACTGGTGGATCCATGGGTGGATTGTTAAAAGAACATCCATGAAATGACTCCGGTGGATCCATATGTGGTATGTGAAAAGAACACACATGCAATGACTCTGAATGTTGTTAGTGAAAAGAACACACATGCAATGACACTGGTGGATCCATGTGTGGTCTCTGAAGAGAGCACACATTTCAATGACTCTAGTTGTTGTTAGTAAAAAGAACACACATGCAATGACACTGGTGGATCCATGTGTGGTCTCTGAAGAGAACACACATGCAATGACACTGGTTGTTGTTACTAAAAAGAACACACATGCAATGACAATAGTGGATCCATGTGTGGATTGTGAAGAGAACACACATGCAATGACTCTAGTTGTTGTTAATGAAAAGAACATACATGCAATGACACCGGTGGATCCATGTGTGGTCTCTATAGAGAACACACATTTCAATGACACTGGTGGATGCATATGTGGTATGTGAAAAGAACACACATGCAATGACTCTGGTTGTTGTTAGTGAAAAGAACACTCAAGCAATGACACTGGTGGATCCATAGGTGGTATGTGAAAAGAACACACATGCAAAATGACTCTGGTTGTTGTTACTAAAAAGAACACACATGCAATGACTCTAGTGGATCCATGTGAAAATAACACACATGCAATGACAATGGTGGATCCATAGGTGGTATGTGAAAAGAAGACACATTTCAATGACTCTATGTAGCATCCCAATTGGCTAACAATTGCAATGCTACTAGCCTAGTCTATATATATGCTACTTCCTATATATAATTGTTGCATCATAATTATATCATGCTCATGTCATCATGCCACCTTGCATTTGAGCATCATACAAAACCCTTTTGTTTTGGATCTCCTCTCATATGCATCATAAATTGTATTTGCCTCTTGATATTGTATTTGGTTATTGATATATTGTTTAAATGCCCAAGTTGAGTTGGGGGCATATCTTTTATTCCACTCCACCACCTTTCTTTCACCACCTTATAATTCCACCATCCCAATTATCCATGAGCTTGTATTTTATTTTCTTTTGGTATTTAATCTAGCTCCTGGGAGATAGGATGGATCTACTTCTACAAATCCTTAGCTTGGCCCTTAATCCATCTTTTGGGAATGCATAAGAATAATGCCATGTTAATATTTTTGTTTTCACAAGGATAACACATGGCATTTATTATCTTGCATGGGCCATGCAACCATCACCATCTTTTGTTCTCCTTTGGTTTTTCTTTGGTTTTTGAGTGGATCATCTTCTCATCTCTCTCTTTCTCTCAATCCTTTCTACCTTGCTTGGCTTTCTTGCTTTGTGCTATCAAACCTCTACCTCAACAACCTCACTTGAGTAGTGCCATGCATAAGCTTGTAAGATCATCACCTTGTCCATCCTTTTCTCTCACTTGATCATGCATACCAAAGCCCTCTCTCACCTAGTCCCTCTCTCTTTTCTTTCTCTAACCCTAAACCCTCTCCCCTTTTTCCCTCTCTTTAAACCCTACCCCATGATCTACCCCCTCCATGCCGAAGCATTAACACCATCCCTAGGCTACCCCATCTACCCCTCTAAACCCTATCAAACCAAACCCTAACCACCCCTCACCCTCTCCTCTCACCATGTCGAGCCTCCCCTTTATGGCCCCACCTGGCCACCCTTCCTACACCAGCCTAACCACCCCAGCTACCTAACCCAACCCTAACAATCCTAACCCGAGCCTCCCCCCTAGCCAACCCTAGATCTAGCTCACCCGAGCCTACCTCCCCTCTCTGCTTTCTCTCTCGCCATCTAGCAGAGCCCCACCGAGCCACCTTGCCTTGCTCCTGTCTGGTCCCAGCTGCAGGCACCCAGCCCCTCCCGAGCCAGTCCACCACGTGAGAGAGAGGAGGGAGAAAGGTGGCCACCTCCACTTTTTCCACCCTAGCCACCGATCCCATGTGCTAACCCCTCCCCTGCCTTTATCTACCCCTCTGCCTTGCGTTGCCTCACCAGATCCTAGGGCCCTGCCATTGCAGCCCTTCCCCATCTACCTGCTACCCCTGCTATCCTCTCTTCCATCTCCGTCTACCCCACCGTCGGCATCACACCACCACCACCTTAGTAGAGGGAGGGCGAGGTGTCTGGGCGTTGGGGAAGACCGAGCCGAGCACCATCGCCGCCCCTGTATACGGAGACGAGGAGGAGACGGCCGGATCCGCTACACCCGACGCGCCCCGGCGAGCAAACCCTAGCCCAGAGACCCCAGCTACCCCGACGACCCCTGCGCTCCGGCACGATCCTTTTCCACCGACAACCTCGCGGTGAGCTCCCGAGTCTCCTAGACATCCTTGCAGTCACCGTCATGTCCTGGTCGTGGCGATCAATCTGTCGAACGCTCTCTGCGTGCCGGCGTTCGCGGCCGGTTTCCACACCGTGGCGTCGCAGAGATAGATCTAGCCGTGCAGCCCTCCCCTACCAGCATCTCCTTAGCCACCGCAGTGGCTGCCGCCTCCGCGCGCGAGCCCCAGGTCCCCGGATTGAGTTCCCCGTGCGCCGCGCTCCGCTGTCGCGCACGAATCTGTCCGCGGTTCAGAGAGGAGAACAACAGTACGGCCTGTGGTCGATTTACATAAAGCCCCCTTTTTGTTTTTTCGCCTCAACCCGCGGTACGCAGAGCCCCACCAGTCAGCCTCCCTATCCATTTTGCAAAGAGCACCCCGTAGAACCTTAGCCTTAACCCGCGGTCCGGCAACCCCCTTCTGTCAGCCATGTCTTGAGAAACCACTGTCACGTGGGCCCATGGCCGCTGGCCCCACCTGTCATTCGTAGAGGCTAGGTAAAGCCGCGGTGGGAAAAACTTTTCTGTGCGCGTGTTGTCCCAGTCAGCAAATGGCCCACCCTTCAGCGACTGGGTCTGTAACTGGCTAAGTAACAAAAGGTTTTCCTGCTTTTCTGTTTTAATTTAAAACTTTTCAAATTTGTTTTAAATTCAAATTCAAATCTGTTTCAAATAACTTTTGAAATATAATTCCAAATTCAACATGTAATATATGTTTTTGAATCAAAAAAATGTGAGGATTTCAAATATGCCCTTCAAAATATATTTTGAACACTTTAAATTCAAGTTGATTAAAATTACAATAAAATGCCCTCTTTCTTAATTAATTAATAACTTTTGTTTTATAACTCCGTTTTTGACAAATGATATGTCTAAAATGATCAGCTCGACGAGACCTTTCTATCTATGCATCCCTTATTCTGAATTGCAGCATGCATCATATAAATATCAAGTGTACAGCAACTTATTTGAGGATAAAAGGTGATTAAAACTCCATAAAATGCCTTATTCTTGTATTCAACACCTCACCCATGCCATGCTACTTTATTGCCATGCAAATTGTGCACCATTCATCATGGCATGATTGTTTGCTTGTCGCATTTTATTCATATGCCTGTGCACTTTATTTATGTTAGCCCTTGTTTGTTTGGTTCTTCTTCGAATAGACGCTGAGCAGGGGATATATCAAGAAACCCAGGAGCACTACCCAGATCCTTCTCTCGCTTCAACTGAGCTGCCAGGAAAGCACTACCACATGCTTGCATACATATAGTACCTATTGCCTCTATCTTATTCTTGCATCATTGAGTCGCGATTGCATTAATCTGAATCCCAAGTACTGCATAGCCTTTACTTTTAAACCCCACCGAAGCTTGTTCCTCCATCCCATGAGCCATTACTACATGAGTTGTTTGAGCCATGCGGGTCGTAGAACAGCATGTGTAGGGTATGTGAGTGTCTGATGGATAACGAGGTACCTAAACAACTTAACTTGAGTAGTGGGATAACTAATGAAAGTGGCACCGGTGAGCAATATCTGCTATTTGGTTTTTCATGCTCACTTGTGTCCCATAGGACCCCTAGTACTTGATTCCTGTTCCTTGAATATTCGCGCTATCCACATCCGGGAGGCTTATGAACCCCCCTGAGCCAGAGCTTGATTCATTCTTATTTCTTGGGGCCACAAAGTAGTTTGGGGCTTTATTACTATCCTGTACTTATGCCATGCTTTACTGCTTTATTTACGATTGTGCGAGGAGCACCTGTACTGTTTTGGATGCGGAGTGTTTTCGCGGTATCGACAAGCCCAGTCACACTTTCGGGTTCCCAGTCGTTTACAGCCACTGACGCAAACCTTGAGTCCGTCTCGGAGCCGGTCAACTTCGTTGCGGGTAGCTTAATGGGGTGGCCCCCTGAAATATTTCTGAATCCTGTGATTGCTTTGTCGTGAATGCCTCGTTGGGTTTTGATTTGGTTTTTCCGAGGTTGATCGAGTGTGTGTTGCTATTTGTGCACCCCTGCAGGGTAAAACTTTCTGAAAGCCGTGTCCGCGGTTATGGACGACTTGGAGCACAGTTTCTCGATCATAGACAAGTATAACTAAAGTACCGCTTTTAACTTGACTAAGTACCTGACTAGTAAATAGTGCAACACTCATGGAATGGATAATAAAACTGCCAATGGATGGGGGGTTGTTCGTCCGCTTCCTCGTCGGTAAGCGAGGAGGAGGATGGATCTGTTAATATTACTGTTATAACTGTTGTTATTAATTCACGGACATCCGTCTATCTATGGTTAGGCGGATGGTTAGCGAGTATCTATAGAATTGTTAGGTATTATCTTTTGCTGCAATTGCGTCACCCCAGGTTGTGTCCCCTTTAGAGGCATAAAGACTTGATGAGTACCCCTAGGGTCTCACACGATAAATTGTTTGATTCAGATGAACAGGTAAACTCGCAAGATGGATACTGGGTGGAGGAGACGGACGATGTTGGCAACGATCACTCGGTGTAGAGATTCCGGGAACAGGGATCCGTGAGATCTGTGGGCGGGATGTGTTTATTTATGGGGCATCTTATGCCGATTTGCTTCTTATCCGTACTCGGATCTTGTTTTCCGCTTCCGCCTGATACTCTGATGTCTGATGTATGAGGAGATATCCTAAACTATTATATCTATCTAGGATATTTGGATCTTGCCGTATGGCGTTGCAATATTTCTATTTCTTTTAGATGGAATGGCTCTGAGGACTGTTGTATGGTGGCTTGCATACATACTCATTTGTGTATGTAGTTGATCCCTTCGCCTGCCGATTACGCCGCTCGTTCTTGTCCCGATGTTTGGAAATGGTTAGGACGGCCGAAAGGTCTACCTGTGAGTGGCATTTGGGCCCCACCGTACTATTTTAACCATTTCCGCTCATCCAGGCTTGTACTAAGAGCGTAATTCACTGAGGTAGTTACACTCTAGTTGTTGTTACTAAAAAGAACACACATGCAATGACACTGGTGGATCCATGGTTGATTGTGAAATGAACACACATGCAATGACACTGGTGGATCCATAGGTGGTATGTGAAAAGAACACACATGCAAAATGACTGGTTGTTGTTACTAAAAAGAACACACATGCAATGACACTTGTGGATCCATGGGTGGATTGTGAAAAGAGCACAGATTTCAATGACTCTGGTGGATCCATATGTGGTATGTGAAAAGAACACACATGCAATGACTCCAGTTGTTGTTAGTGAAAAGAACACACATGCAATGACACCGGTGGATCTATGGGTGGATTGTGAAAAGAACATACATGCAATGACACTGGTGGAACCATATGTGGATTGTGAAAAGTGCACACATACAATGACTCTAGTTGTTGTTAGTGAAAAGAACACACATGCAATGACACTGGTGGATCCATAGGTGGTATGTGAAAAGAACACACATTTCAATGACTCTGTTTGTTGTTACTAAAAATAACACACATGCAATGATACTGGTGGATCCATGTGTGGTCTCTGTAGAGAACAAACATTTTAATGACACTGGTGGATCCATATGTGGTATGTGAAAAGAACACACATGCAATGACTCTGGTTATTGTTAGTGAAAAGAACACACATGCAATGACTCTGGTTGTTGTTAGTGAAATGAACATACATGCAATGACATTGGTGGATCCATAGGTGGTATGTGAGAAGAACACACATTTCAATGACTCTGTTTTTTATTACTAAAAAGAACACACATGCAATGACACTGGTGGATCCATCGGTGGATTATGAAAAGAGCACACATTTCAATGACTCTGGTGGATCCATATGTCGTATGTGAAAATAACACACATGCATTGACTCCAGTTGTTGTTAGTGAAAAGAACACACATGCAATGACACCGGTGGATCCATGGGTGGATTGTGAAAAGAACATACATGCAATGACACTGGTGGAACCATATGTGGATTCTGAAAAGAGCACACATGCAATGACACTGGTTGTTGTTAGTGAAAAGAACACACATGCAATGACACTGGTGGATCCATAGGTGGTATGTGAAAAGAACACACATTTCAATGACTCTGGTTGTTGTTACTAAAAAGAACACACATGCAATGACTCTGGTTGTTGTTAGTGAAAAGAACACACATGCAATGACATTGGTGGATCCAGAGGTGCTATGTGAAAAGAACACACATTTCAATGACTCTGGTTGTCGTTACTAAAAAGAACACACATGCAATGACACTGTTGGATCCATGGGTGGATTGTTAAAAGAACATCCATGAAATGACTCCGGTGGATCCATATGTGGTATGTGAAAAGAACACACATGCAATGACTCTGAATGTTGTTAGTGAAAAGAACACACATGCAATGACACTGGTGGATCCATGTGTGGTCTCTGAAGAGAGCACACATTTCAATGACTCTGGTTGTTGATAGTAAAAAGAACACACATGCAATGACACTGGTGGATCCATGTGTGGTCTCTGAAGAGAACACACATGCAATGACACTGGTTGTTGTTACTAAAAAGAACACACATGCAATGACACTAGTGGATCCATGTGTGGATTGTGAAGAGAACACACATGCAATGACTCCAGTTGTTGTTAGTGAAAAGAACATACATGCAATGACACCGGTGGATCCATGCGTGGTCTCTGTAGAGAACACACATTTCAATGACACTGGTGGATCCATATGTGGTATGTGAAAAGAACACACATGCAATGACTCTAGTTGTTGTTAGTGAAAAGAACACTCATGCAATGACACTGGTGGATCCATAGGTGGTATGTGAAAAGAACACACATGCAAAATGACTTTGGTTGTTATTACTAAAAAGAACACACATGCAATGACTCTAGTGGATCCATGTGAAAAGAACACACATGCAATGACACTGGTGGATCCATAGGTGGTATGTGAAAAGAACACACATTTCAATGACTCTGGTTGTTTGTACTAAAAAGAACACACATGCAATGACACTGGTGGATCCATGGGTGGATTGTGAAATGAACACACATGCAATGACACTGGTGGATCCATAGGTGGTATGTGAAAAGAACACACATGCAAAATGACTCTGGTTGTTGTTACTAAAAAGAGCACACATGCAATAACACTGGTGGATCCATGGGTGGATTGTGAAAAGAGCACACATTTCAATGACTCTGGTGGATCCATATGTGGTATGTGAAAAGAACACACATGCAATGACTCCAGTTGGTGTTAGTGAAAAGAACACACATGCAATGACACCGGTGGATCCATGGGTGGATTGTGAAAAGAACATACATGCAATGCCACTGGTGGAACCATATGTGGATTTTGAAAAGAGCACACATGCAATGACTCTGGTTGTTGTTAGTGAAAAGAACACACATGCAATGACACTGGTGGATCCATAGGTGGTATGTGAAAAGAACACATTTCAATGACTCTGTTTGTTGTTACTAAAAATAACACACATGCAATGATACTGGTGGATCCATGTGTGGTATCTGTAGAGAACACACATTTCAATGACACTGGTGGATCCATATGTGGTATGTGAAAAGAACACACATGCAATGACTCTGGTTGTTGTTAGTGAAAAGAACACACATGCAATGACACTGGTGGTTCCATAGGTGGTATATGAAAAGAACACACATTTCAATGACTCTGGTTGTTGTTACTAAAAAGAACACACATGCAATGACACTGGTGGATCCATGGGTGGATTGTTAAAAGAGCACACATGCAATGACACTGGTGGATCCATATGTGTTATGTGAAAAGAACACACATGCAATGACTCTGGTTGTTGTTAGTGAAAATAACACACATGCAATAACACTGGTGGATCCGTAGGTGGTATGTGAAAAGAACACACATTTCAATGACTCTGGTTGTTGTTACTAAAAAGAACACACATGCAATGACACTGGTGGATCCATATGTGGTATGTGAGAAGAACACACATTTCAATGTGTGGATTGTGAAGAGAACACACATGCAATGACTCCAGTTTTTTTTAGTGAAAAGAACATACATGCAATGACTCTGTTTGTTGTTAGTGAAATGACCACACATGCAATGACACTGGTGGATCCATAGGTGGTATGTGAGAAGAATACACACATTTCAATGTGTGGATTGTGAAGAGAACACACATGCAATGACACTGGTGGATCCATGGGTGGATTGTGAAATGAACACACATGCAATGACACTGGTGGATCCATAGGTGGTATATGAAAAGAACGCACATGCAAAATGACTCTGGTTGTTGTTACTAAAAAGAACACACATGCAATGACACTGGTGGATCCATGGGTGGATTGTGAAAAGAGCACACATTTCAATGACTCTGGTGGATCCATATGTGGTATGTGAAAAGAACACACATGCAATGACTCCAGTTGTTGTCAGTGAAAAGAACACACATGCAATGACACCGGTGGATCCATGGGTGGATTGTGAAAAGAGCACACATGCAATGACTCTAGTTGTTGTTAGTGAAAAGAACACACATGCAATGACACTGGTGGATCCATAGGTGGTATGTGAAAAGAACACACATTTCAATGACTCTGGTTGTTGTTACTAAAAAGAACACACATGCAATGGCACTGGTGGATCCATGTGTGGTCTCTATAGAGAACACACATTTCAATGACATTGGTGGATCCATATGTGGTATGTGAAAAGAACACACATGCAATGACTCTGGTTGTTGTTAGTGAAAAGAACACACATGCAAAGACACTGGTGGATCCATAGGTGGTATGTGAAAAGAACACACATGCAAAATGACTCTGGTTGTTGTTACTAAAAAGAACACACATGCAATGACACTGGTGGATCCATATGTGGTATGTGAAAAGAACACACATGCAATGACTCTGGTTGTTGTATGTGAAAAGAACACACATGCAATGACTCTGGTTGTTGTTAGTGAAATGAACACACATGCAATGGCACTGGTGGATCCATAGGTGGTATGTGAGAAGAACACACATTTCAATGTGTGGATTGTGAAGAGAACATACATGAAATGACTCCAGTTGTTGTTAGTGAAAAGAACATATATGCAATAACATTGGTGGATCCATGTGTGGTGTCTGTAGAGAACACACATTTCAATGAGACTGGTGGATCCATATGAGGTATGTGAAAAGAACACACAAGCAATGACTCTAGTTGTTGTTAGTGAAAATAACACACATGCAATGACTCCAGTTGTTGTTAGTGAAAAGAACATACATGCAATGACACCGGTGGATCCATGTGTGGTCTCTATAGAGAACCCAACATTTCAATGACACTAGTGGATCCATATGTGGTATGTGAAAAGAACACACATGCAATGACTCTGGTTGTTGTTACTAAAAAGAACACACATGCAATGACACTGGTGGATCCATGGGTGGATTATGAAATGAACACATGGAATGACACTAGTGAATCCACATGTGGTATGTGAGAAGAAAACACATTCCAATGACTCTGGTTGTTGTTACTAAAAAGAACACACATGCAATGACACCGGTGGATCCATGGGTGGATTGTGAAAAGAGCACACATGCAATGACACTGGTGGATCCATATGTGGTATGTGAAAAGAACACACATGCAATGACTCTGGTTGTTGTTAGTGAAAAGAACACACATGCAATGACACTGGTGGATCCATAGGTGGTATGTGAAAAGAACACACATTTCAATGACTCTGGTTGTTGTTACTAAAAAGAACACACATGCAATGACACAGGTGGATCCATGTGTGGTCTCTGTAGAGAACACACATTTCAATGACATTGGTGGATCCATATGTGGTATGTGAAAAGAACACACATGCAATGACTCTGGTTGTTGTTAGTGAAAAGAACACACATGCAATGATACTGGTGGATCCATAGGTGGTATGTGAAAAGAACAGACATGCAAAATGACTCTGGTTATTGTTACTAAAAAGAACACACATGCAATGACACTGGTGGATCCATGGGTGGATTGTGAAAAGAGCACACATGCAATGACACTAGTGGATCCATATGTGGTATTTGAAAAGAACACATATGCAATGACTCTGGTTGTTGTTAGTGAAAAGAACACACATGCAATGATACTGGTGGATCCATCTGTGGACTCTAAAGAGAGCACACATTTCAATGACTCTGGTTGTTGTTAGTGAAAAGAGCACACATGCAATGACTCAGGTTGTTGTTAGTGAAAAGAACACACATGCAATCACACTGATGGATCCATAGGTGGTATGTGAAAAGAACACACATTTCAATGACTCTGGTTGTTGTTACTAAAAAGAACACACATGCAATGACACTGGTGGATCCATGGGTGGATTGTGAAAAGAGCACACATGCAATGACATTGGTGGATCCATATGTGGTATGTGAAAAGAACACACAGGCAATGACTCTGGTTGTTGTTAGTGAAAATAACTCACATGCAATGACACTGGTGGATCCGTAGGTGGTATGTGAAAAGAACACACATTTCAATGACTCTGGTTGTTGTTACTAAAAAGAACACACATGCAATGACACTGGTGGATCCATATGTGGTATGTGAGAAGAACACACATTTCAATGTGTGGATTGTGAAGAGAACACACATGCGATGACTCCAGTTGTTGTTAGTGAAAAGAACATACATGCAATGACTCTGTGTGTTGTTAGTGAAATGACCACACATGCAATGACACTGGTGGATCCATAGGTGGTATGTGAGAAGAACACACACATTTCAATGTGTGGATTGTGAAGAGAACACACATGCAATGACTCCAGTTGTTGTTAGTGAAAAGAACATACATGCAATGACACCGGTGGATCCATGTGTGATCACTGTAGAGAACACACATTTCAATGACACTGGTGGATCCATATGTGGTATGTGAAAAGAACACACATGCAATGACTCTGGTTGTTGTTAGTGAAAAGAACACACATGCAATGACACTGGTAGATCCATAGGTGGTATGTGAAAAGAACACACATGCAAAATGACTCTGGTTGTTGTTACTAAAAAGAACACACATGCAATGACTCTGGTGGATCCATGTGAAAAGAACACACATGCAATGACACTGGTGGATCCATAGGTGGTATGTGAAAAGAACACATATTTCAATGACTCTGGTTGTTTGTACTAAAAAGAACACACATTCAATGACACTGGTGGATCCATGGGTGGATTGTGAAATGAACACACATGCAATGACACTGGTGGATCCATACGTGGTATGTGAAAAGAACACACATGCAAAATGACTCTGGTTGTTGTTACTAAAAAGAACACACATGCAATGACACTCGTGGATCCATGGGTGGATTGTGAAAAGAGCACACATTTCAATGACTCTGGTGGATCCATATGTGGTATGTGTAAAGAACACACATGCAATGACTCTAGTTGTTGTTAGTGAAAAGAACACACATGCAAATACACCGGTGGATCCATGGGTGGATTGTGAAAAGAACATACATGCAATGACACTGGTGGAACCATATGTGGATTGTGAAAAGAGCACACATGCAATGACTCTAGTTGTTGTTAGTGAAAAGAACACACATGCAATGACACTGGTGGATCCATAGGTGGTATGTGAAAAGAACACACATTTCAATGACTCTGGTTGTTGTTACTAAAAATAACACACATGCAATGATACTAGTGGATCCATGTGTGGTCTCTGTAGAGAATACACATTTCAATGACATTGGTGGATCCATATGTGGTATTGGAAAAGAACACACATGCAATGACTCTGGTTGTTGTTAGTGAAAAGAACACACATGCAAAGACACTGGTGGATCTATAGATGGTATGTGAAAAGAACACACATGCAAAATGACTCTGGTTGTTGTTACTAAAAAGAACACACATGCAATGACACTGGTGGATCCATGGGTGGATTGTGAAAATAGCACACATGCAATGACACTAGTGGATCCATATGTGGTATGTGAAACGAACACACATGCAATGACTCTGGTTGTTGTATGTGAAAAGAACACACATGCAATGACTCTGGTTGTTGTTAGTGAAATGAACACACATGCAATGGCACTGGTGGATCCATAGGTGGTATGTGAGAAGAACACACATTTCAATGTGTGGATTGTGAAGAGAACATACATGAAATGACTCTAGTTGTTGTTAGTGAAAAGAACATATATGCAATGATACTGGTGGATCCATGTGTGGTCTCTGTAGAGAACACACATTTTAGTGAGACTGGTGGATCCATATGAGGTATGTGAAAAGAACACACATGCAATGACTCTAGTTGTTGTTAGTGAAAAGAACACACATGCAATGACTCCAGTTGTTGTTAGTGAAAAGAACATACATGCAATGACACCGGTGGATCCATGTGTGGTCTCTATAGAGAACCCACATTTCAATGACACTGGTGGATCCATATGTGGTATGTGAAAAGAACACACATGCAATGACTCTGGTTGTTGTTACTAAAAAGAACACACATGCAATGACACTGGTGGATCCATGGGTGGATTATGAAATGAACACACATGCAATGACACTGGTGGATCCACATGTGGTAAACACATTCCAATGACTCTGGTTGTTGTTACTAAAAGAACACACATGCAATGACACCGGTGGATCCATGGGTGGATTGTTAAAAGAGCACACATACAATGCCACTGGTGGATCCATATGTGGTATGTGAAAAGAACACACATGCAATGACTCTGGTTGTTGTTAGTGAAAAGAACACACATGCAATGACACTGGTGAATCCATAGGTGGTATGTGAAAAGAACACACATTTCAATGACTCTGGTTGTTGTTACTAAAAAGAACACACATGCAATGACACTGGTGGATCCATGTGTGGTCTCTGTAGAGAACACACATTTCAATGACATTGGTGGATCCATATGTGGTATGTGAAAAGAACACACATGCAATGACTCTGGTTGTTGTTAGTGAAAAGAACACACATGCAATGATACTGGTGGATCCATAGGTGGTATGTGAAAAGAACAGACATGCAAAATGACTCTGTATGTTGTTACTAAAAGGAACACACATGCAATGACACTGGTGGATCCATGGGTGGATGGTCAAAAGAGCACACATGCAATGACACTAGTGGATCCATATGTGGTATTTGAAAAGAACACACATGCAATGACTCTGGTTGTTGTTAGTGAAAATAACACACATGCAATGATACTGGTGGATCCATCTGTGGTTTCTAAAGAGAGCACACATTTCAATGACTCTGGTTGTTGTTAGTAAAAAGAACACACATGCAATGACTCTGGTTGTTGTTAGTGAAAAGAACACACATGCAATGACACTGGTGGATCCATAGGTGGTATGTGAAAAGAACACACATTTCAATGACTCTGGTTGTTGTTACTAAAAATAACACACATGCAATGACACTGGTGGATCCATGGGTGGATTGTGAAAAGAGCACACATGCAATGACACTGGTGGATCCATATGTGGTATGTGAAAAGAACACACATGCAATGACTCTGGTTGTTGTTAGTGAAAATAACACACATGCAATGACACTGGAGGATCCGTAGGTGGTATGTGAAAAGAACACACATTTCAATGACCTTGGTTGTTGTTACTAAAAAGAACACACATGCAATGACACTGGTGGATCCATATGTGGTATGTGCGAAGAACACACATTTCAATGTGTGGATTGTGAAGAGAACACACATGCAATGACTCCAGTTGTTGTTAGTGAAAAGAACATACATGCAATGACTCTGTTTGTTGTTAGTGAAATGACCACACATGCAATGACACTGGTGGATCCATAGGTGGTATGTGAGAAGATCACACACATTTCAATGTGTGGATTGTGAAGAGAACACACATGCAATGACTCCAGTTGTTGTTAGTGAAAAGAACACACATGCAATGACACTGGTGGATCCATGGGTGGATGGTGAAAAGAGCACACATGCAATGACACTAGTGGATCCATATGTGGTATTTGAAAAGAACACACATGCAATGACTCTGGTTGTTGTTAGTGAAAAGAACACGCATGTAATGATACTGGTGGATCCATCGGTGGTCTCTAAAGAGAGCACACATTTCAATGACTCTGGTTGTTCTTAGTAAAAAGAACACACATGCAATGACTCTGGTTGTTGTTAGTGAAAAGAACACACATGCAATGACACTGGTGGATCCATAGGTGGTATGTGAAAATAACACACATTTCAATGACTCTGGTTGTTGTTACTAAAAAGAACACACATGCAATGACACTGGTGGATCCATGGGTGGATTGTGAAAAGAGCACACATGCAATGACACTGGTGGATCCATATGTGGTATGTGAAAAGAACACACATGCAATGACTCTGGTTGTTGTTAGTGAAAATAACACACATGCAATGACACTGGTGGATCCATAGGTGGTATGTGAAAAGAACACACATTTCAATGACCTTGGTTGTTGTTACTAAAAAGAACACACATGCAATGACACTGGTGGATCCATATGTGGTATGTGCGAAGAACACACATTTCAATGTGTGGATTGTGAAGAGAACACACATGCAATGACTCCAGTTGTTGTTAGTGAAAAGAACATACATGCAATGACTCTGTTTGTTGTTAGTGAAATGACCACACATGCAATGACACTGGTGGATCCATAGGTGGTATGTGAGAAGATCACACACATTTCAATGTGTGGATTGTGAAGAGAACACACATGCAATGACTCCAGTTGTTGTTAGTGAAAAGAACATACATGCAATTACACCGGTGGATCCATGTGTGGTCTCTGTAGAGAACACACATTTCAATGACACTGGTGGATCCATATGTGGTATGTGAAAAGAACACACATGCAATGACTCTGGTTGTTGTTAGTGAAAATAACACACATGCAATGACACTGGAGGATCCGTAGGTGGTATGTGAAAAGAACACACATTTCAATGACCTTGGTTGTTGTTACTAAAAAGAACACACATGCAATGACACTGGTGGATCCATATGTGGTATGTGCGAAGAACACACATTTCAATGTGTGGATTGTGAAGAGAACACACATGCAATGACTCCAGTTGTTGTTAGTGAAAAGAACATACATGCAATGACTCTGTTTGTTGTTAGTGAAATGACCACACATGCAATGACACTGGTGGATCCATAGGTGGTATGTGAGAAGATCACACACATTTCAATGTGTGGATTGTGAAGAGAACACACATGCAATGACTCCAGTTGTTGTTAGTGAAAAGAACACACATGCAATGACACTGGTGGATCCATGGGTGGATGGTGAAAAGAGCACACATGCAATGACACTAGTGGATCCATATGTGGTATTTGAAAAGAACACACATGCAATGACTCTGGTTGTTGTTAGTGAAAAGAACACGCATGTAATGATACTGGTGGATCCATCGGTGGTCTCTAAAGAGAGCACACATTTCAATGACTCTGGTTGTTCTTAGTAAAAAGAACACACATGCAATGACTCTGGTTGTTGTTAGTGAAAAGAACACACATGCAATGACACTGGTGGATCCATAGGTGGTATGTGAAAATAACACACATTTCAATGACTCTGGTTGTTGTTACTAAAAAGAACACACATGCAATGACACTGGTGGATCCATGGGTGGATTGTGAAAAGAGCACACATGCAATGACACTGGTGGATCCATATGTGGTATGTGAAAAGAACACACATGCAATGACTCTGGTTGTTGTTAGTGAAAATAACACACATGCAATGACACTGGTGGATCCATAGGTGGTATGTGAAAAGAACACACATTTCAATGACCTTGGTTGTTGTTACTAAAAAGAACACACATGCAATGACACTGGTGGATCCATATGTGGTATGTGCGAAGAACACACATTTCAATGTGTGGATTGTGAAGAGAACACACATGCAATGACTCCAGTTGTTGTTAGTGAAAAGAACATACATGCAATGACTCTGTTTGTTGTTAGTGAAATGACCACACATGCAATGACACTGGTGGATCCATAGGTGGTATGTGAGAAGATCACACACATTTCAATGTGTGGATTGTGAAGAGAACACACATGCAATGACTCCAGTTGTTGTTAGTGAAAAGAACATACATGCAATTACACCGGTGGATCCATGTGTGGTCTCTGTAGAGAACACACATTTCAATGACACTGGTGGATCCATATGTGGTATGTGAAAAGAACACACATGCAATGACTCTGGTTGTTGTTAGTGAAAAGAACACACATGCAATGACACTGGTAGATCCATAGGTGGTATGTGAAAAGAACACACATGCAAAATGACTCTGGTTGTTGTTACGAAAAAGAACACACATGCAATGACTCTGGTGGATCCATCTGAAAAGAACACACATGCAATGACACTGGTGGATCCATAGGTGGTATGTGAAAAGAACACACATTTCAATGACTCTGGTTGTTTGTACTAAAAAGAACACACATGCAATGACACTGGTGGATCCATGGGTGGATTGTGAAATGAACACACATGCAATGACACTGGGGGATCCATAGGTGGTATGTGAAAAGAACACACATGCAAAATGACTCTGGTTGTTGTTACTAAAAAGAACACACATGCAATGACACTGGTGGATCCATGGGTGGATTGTGAAAAGAGCACACATTTCAATGACTCTGGTGGATCCATATGTGGTATGTGAAAAGAACACACATGCAATGACTCCAGTTGTTGTTAGTGAAAAGAACACACATGCAATGACACCGGTGGATCCATGGGTGGATTGTGAAAAGAACATACATCCAATGACACTGGTGGAACCATATGTGGATTGTGAAAAGAGCACACATGCAATGACTCTGGTTGTTGTTAGTGAAAAGAACACACATGCAATGACACTGGTGGATACATAGGTGGTATGTGAAAAGAACACACATTTCAATGACTCTGTTTGTTGTTACTAAAAATAACACACATGCAATGATACTGGTGGATCCATGTGTGGTCTCTGTAGAGAACACAAATTTCAATGACACTCGTGGATCCATATGTGGTATGTGAAAAGAACACGCATGCAATGGCTCTGGTTGTTGTTAGTGAAAAGAACACACATGCAATGATACGGGTGGATCCATAGGTGGTATGTGAAAAGAACACACATTTCAATGACTCTGGTTGTTGTTACTAAAAATAACACACATGCAATGACACTGGTGGATCCATGGGTGGATTGTGAAAAGAGCACACATGCAATAACACTGGTAGATCCATATGTGGTATGTGAAAAGAGCACACATGCAATGGCTCTGGTTGTTGTTAGTGAAAATAACACACATGCAATGACACTGGTGGATCCGTAGGTGGTATGTGAAAAGAACACACATTTCAATGACTCTGGTTGTTGTTACTGAAAAGAACACACATGCAATGACACTGGTGGATCCATATGTGGTATGTGAGAAGAACACACATTTCAATGTGTGGATTGTGAAGAGAACACACATGCAATGACTCTGGTTGTTGTTAGTGAAAAGAACTCACATGCAATGACACTGGTGGATCTATAGGTGGTATGTGAAAAGAACACACATTTCAATGACTCTGTTTGTTGTTACTAAAAATAACACACATGCAATGATACTGGTGGATCCATGTGTGGTCTCTGTAGAGAACACACATTTCAATGACACTCGTGGATCCATATGTGGTATGTGAAAAGAACACGCATGCAATAATTCTGGTTGTTGTTAGTGAAAAGAACACACATGCAATGACACGGGTGGATCCATAGGTGGTATGTGAAAAGAACACACATTTCAATGACTCTGGTTGTTGTTACTAAAAAGAACACACATGCAATGACACTGGTGGATCCATGTGTGGATTGTGAAGAGAACACACATGCAATGACTCTGGTTGTTGTTAGTGAAAAGAACACACATGCAATGACACTGGTGGATCCATAGGTGGTATGTGAAAAGAACACACATTTCAATGACTCTGTTTGTTGTTACTAAAAATAACACACATGCAATGATACTGGTGGATCCATGTGTGGTCTCTGTAGAGAACACACATTTCAATGACACTCGTGGATCCATATGTGGTATGTGAAAAGAACACGCATGCAATGACTCTGGTTGTTGTTAGTGAAAAGAACACACATGCAATGACACGGGTGGATCCATAGGTGGTATGTGAAAAGAACACACATTTCAATGACTCTGGTTGTTGTTACTAAAAAGAACACACATGCAATGACACTGGTGGCATGGGTGGATTGTGAAAAGAGCACACATGCAATGACACTGGTAGATCCATATGTGGTATGTGAAAAGAACACACATGCAATGACTCTGGTTGTTGTTAGTGAAAAGAACTCACATGCAATGACACTGGTGGATCCATAGGTGGTATGTGAAAAGAACACACATTTCAATGACTCTGTTTGTTGTTACTAAAAATAACACACATGCAATGATACTGGTGGATCCATGTGTGGTCTCTTTAGAGAACACACATTTCAATGAAACTCGTGGATCCATATGTGGTATGTGAAAAGAACACGCATGCAATGACTCGGGTTGTTGTTAGTGAAAAGAACACACATGCAATGACACGGGTGGATCCATAGGTGGTATGTGAAAAGAACACACATTTCAATGACTCTGGTTGTTGTTACTAAAAATAACACACATGCAATGATACTAGTGGATCCATGTGTGGTCTCTGTAGAGAACACACATTTCAATGACATTGGTGGATCCATATGTGGTATTGGAAAAGAACACACATGCAATGACTCTGGTTGTTGTTAGTGAAAAGAACACACATGCAAAGACACTGGTGGATCTATAGATGGTATGTGAAAAGAACACACATGCAAAATGACTCTGGTTGTTGTTACTAAAAAGAACACACATGCAATGACACTGGTGGATCCATGGGTGGATTGTGAAAAGAGCACACATGCAATGACACTAGTGGATCCATATGTGGTATGTGAAACGAACACACATTCAATGACTCTGGTTGTTGTATGTGAAAAGAACACACATGCAATGACTCTGGTTGTTGTTAGTGAAATGAACACACATGCAATGGCACTGGTGGATCCATAGGTGGTAGTTGATTAGAACACACATTTCAATGTGTGGATTGTGAAGAGAACATACATGAAATGACTCTAGTTGTTGTTAGTGAAAAGAACATATATGCAATGATACTGGTGGATCCATGTGTGGTCTCTGTAGAGAACACACATTTTAGTGAGACTGGTGGATCCATATGAGGTATGTGAAAAGAACACACATGCAATGACTCTAGTTGTTGTTAGTGAAAAGAACACACATGCAATGACTCCAGTTGTTGTTAGTGAAAAGAACATACATGCAATGACACCGGTGGATCCATGTGTGGTCTCTATAGAGAACCCACATTTCAATGACACTGGTGGATCCATATGTGGTATGTGAAAAGAACACACATGCAATGACTCTGGTTGTTGTTACTAAAAAGAACACACATGCAATGACACTGGTGGATCCATGGGTGGATTATGAAATGAACACACATGCAATGACACTGGTGGATCCACATGTGGTAAACACATTCCAATGACTCTGGTTGTTGTTACTAAAAGAACACACATGCAATGACACCGGTGGATCCATGGGTGGATTGTTAAAAGAGCACACATACAATGCCACTGGTGGATCCATATGTGGTATGTGAAAAGAACACACATGCAATGACTCTGGTTGTTGTTAGTGAAAAGAACACACATGCAATGACACTGGTGAATCCATAGGTGGTATGTGAAAAGAACACACATTTCAATGACTCTGGTTGTTGTTACTAAAAAGAACACACATGCAATGACACTGGTGGATCCATGTGTGGTCTCTGTAGAGAACACACATTTCAATGACATTGGTGGATCCATATGTGGTATGTGAAAAGAACACACATGCAATGACTCTGGTTGTTGTTAGTGAAAAGAACACACATGCAATGATACTGGTGGATCCATAGGTGGTATGTGAAAAGAACAGACATGCAAAATGACTCTGTATGTTGTTACTAAAAGGAACACACATGCAATGACACTGGTGGATCCATGGGTGGATGGTCAAAAGAGCACACATGCAATGACACTAGTGGATCCATATGTGGTATTTGAAAAGAACACACATGCAATGACTCTGGTTGTTGTTAGTGAAAAGAACACACATGCAATGATACTTGTGGATCCATCTGTGGTTTCTAAAGAGAGCACACATTTCAATGACTCTGGTTGTTGTTAGTAAAAAGAACACACATGCAATGACTCTGGTTGTTGTTAGTGAAAAGAACACACATGCAATGACACTGGTGGATCCATAGGTGGTATGTGAAAAGAACACACATTTCAATGACTCTGGTTGTTGTTACTAAAAAGAACACACATGCAATGACACTGGTGGATCCATGGGTGGATTGTGAAAAGAGCACACATGCAATGACACTGGTGGATACATATGTGGTATGTGAAAAGAACACACATGCAATGACTCTGGTTGTTGTTAGTGAAAATAACACACATGCAATGACACTGGAGGATCCGTAGGTGGTATGTGAAAAGAACACACATTTCAATGACCTTGGTTGTTGTTACTAAAAAGAACACACATGCAATGACACTGGTGGATCCATATGTGGTATGTGCGAAGAACACACATTTCAATGTGTGGATTGTGAAGAGAACACACATGCAATGACTCCAGTTGTTGTTAGTGAAAAGAACATACATGCAATGACTCTGTTTGTTGTTAGTGAAATGACCACACATGCAATGACACTGGTGGATCCATAGGTGGTATGTGAGAAGATCACACACATTTCAATGTGTGGATTGTGAAGAGAACACACATGCAATGACTCCAGTTGTTGTTAGTGAAAAGAACACACATGCAATGACACTGGTGGATCCATGGGTGGATGGTGAAAAGAGCACACATGCAATGACACTAGTGGATCCATATGTGGTATTTGAAAAGAACACACATGCAATGACTCTGGTTGTTGTTAGTGAAAAGAACACGCATGTAATGATACTGGTGGATCCATCGGTGGTCTCTAAAGAGAGCACACATTTCAATGACTCTGGTTGTTCTTAGTAAAAAGAACACACATGCAATGACTCTGGTTGTTGTTAGTGAAAAGAACACACATGCAATGACACTGGTGGATCCATAGGTGGTATGTGAAAATAACACACATTTCAATGACTCTGGTTGTTGTTACTAAAAAGAACACACATGCAATGACACTGGTGGATCCATGGGTGGATTGTGAAAAGAGCACACATGCAATGACACTGGTGGATCCATATGTGGTATGTGAAAAGAACACACATGCAATGACTCTGGTTGTTGTTAGTGAAAATAACACACATGCAATGACACTGGTGGATCCATAGGTGGTATGTGAAAAGAACACACATTTCAATGACCTTGGTTGTTGTTACTAAAAAGAACACACATGCAATGACACTGGTGGATCCATATGTGGTATGTGCGAAGAACACACATTTCAATGTGTGGATTGTGAAGAGAACACACATGCAATGACTCCAGTTGTTGTTAGTGAAAAGAACATACATGCAATGACTCTGTTTGTTGTTAGTGAAATGACCACACATGCAATGACACTGGTGGATCCATAGGTGGTATGTGAGAAGATCACACACATTTCAATGTGTGGATTGTGAAGAGAACACACATGCAATGACTCCAGTTGTTGTTAGTGAAAAGAACATACATGCAATTACACCGGTGGATCCATGTGTGGTCTCTGTAGAGAACACACATTTCAATGACACTGGTGGATCCATATGTGGTATGTGAAAAGAACACACATGCAATGACTCTGGTTGTTGTTAGTGAAAAGAACACACATGCAATGACACTGGTAGATCCATAGGTGGTATGTGAAAAGAACACACATGCAAAATGACTCTGGTTGTTGTTACGAAAAAGAACACACATGCAATGACTCTGGTGGATCCATCTGAAAAGAACACACATGCAATGACACTGGTGGATCCATAGGTGGTATGTGAAAAGAACACACATTTCAATGACTCTGGTTGTTTGTACTAAAAAGAACACACATGCAATGACACTGGTGGATCCATGGGTGGATTGTGAAATGAACACACATGCAATGACACTGGGGGATCCATAGGTGGTATGTGAAAAGAACACACATGCAAAATGACTCTGGTTGTTGTTACTAAAAAGAACACACATGCAATGACACTGGTGGATCCATGGGTGGATTGTGAAAAGAGCACACATTTCAATGACTCTGGTGGATCCATATGTGGTATGTGAAAAGAACACACATGCAATGACTCCAGTTGTTGTTAGTGAAAAGAACACACATGCAATGACACCGGTGGATCCATGGGTGGATTGTGAAAAGAACATACATCCAATGACACTGGTGGAACCATATGTGGATTGTGAAAAGAGCACACATGCAATGACTCTGGTTGTTGTTAGTGAAAAGAACACACATGCAATGACACTGGTGGATACATAGGTGGTATGTGAAAAGAACACACATTTCAATGACTCTGTTTGTTGTTACTAAAAATAACACACATGCAATGATACTGGTGGATCCATGTGTGGTCTCTGTAGAGAACACAAATTTCAATGACACTCGTGGATCCATATGTGGTATGTGAAAAGAACACGCATGCAATGGCTCTGGTTGTTGTTAGTGAAAAGAACACACATGCAATGATACGGGTGGATCCATAGGTGGTATGTGAAAAGAACACACATTTCAATGACTCTGGTTGTTGTTACTAAAAAGAACACACATGCAATGACACTGGTGGATCCATGGGTGGATTGTGAAAAGAGCACACATGCAATAACACTGGTAGATCCATATGTGGTATGTGAAAAGAGCACACATGCAATGACTCTGGTTGTTGTTAGTGAAAATAACACACATGCAATGACACTGGTGGATCCGTAGGTGGTATGTGAAAAGAACACACATTCCAATGACTCTGGTTGTTGTTACTGAAAAGAACACACATGCAATGACACTGGTGGATCCATATGTGGTATGTGAGAAGAACACACATTTCAATGTGTGGATTGTGAAGAGAACACACATGCAATGACTCTGGTTGTTGTTAGTGAAAAGAACTCACATGCAATGACACTGGTGGATCTATAGGTGGTATGTGAAAAGAACACACATTTCAATGACTCTGTTTGTTGTTACTAAAAATAACACACATGCAATGATACTGGTGGATCCATGTGTGGTCTCTGTAGAGAACACACATTTCAATGACACTCGTGGATCCATATGTGGTATGTGAAAAGAACACGCATGCAATAATTCTGGTTGTTGTTAGTGAAAAGAACACACATGCAATGACACGTGTGGATCCATAGGTGGTATGTGAAAAGAACACACATTTCAATGACTCTGGTTGTTGTTACTAAAAAGAACACACATGCAATGACACTGGTGGATCCATGTGTGGATTGTGAAGAGAACACACATGCAATGACTCTGGTTGTTGTTAGTGAAAAGAACACACATGCAATGACACTGGTGGATCCATAGGTGGTATGTGAAAAGAACACACATTTCAATGACTCTGTTTGTTGTTACTAAAAATAACACACATGCAATGATACTGGTGGATCCATGTGTGGTCTCTGTAGAGAACACACATTTCAATGACACTCGTGGATCCATATGTGGTATGTGAAAAGAACACGCATGCAATGACTCTGGTTGTTGTTAGTGAAAAGAACACACATGCAATGACACGGGTGGATCCATAGGTGGTATGTGAAAAGAACACACATTTCAATGACTCTGGTTGTTGTTACTAAAAAGAACACACATGCAATGACACTGGTGGATCCATGTGTGGATTGTGAAGAGAACACACATGCAATGACTCTGGTTGTTGTTAGTGAAAAGAACACACATGCAATGACACTGGTGGATCCATAGGTGGTATGTGAAAAGAACACACATTTCAATGACTCTGTTTGTTGTTACTAAAAATAACACACATGCAATGATACTGGTGGATCCATGTGTGGTCTCTGTAGAGAACACACATTTCAATGACACTCGTGGATCCATATGTGGTATGTGAAAAGAACACGCATGCAATGACTCTGGTTGTTGTTAGTGAAAAGAACACACATGCAATGACACGGGTGGATCCATAGGTGGTATGTGAAAAGAACACACATTTCAATGACTCTGGTTGTTGTTATTAAAAAGAACACACATGCAATGACACTGGTGGATCCATGGGTGGATTGTGAAAAGAGCACACATGCAATGACACTGGTAGATCCATATGTGGTATGTGAAAAGAACACACATGCAATGACTCTGGTTGTTGTTAGTGAAAATAACACACATGCAATGACACTGGTGGATCCGTAGGTGGTATGTGAAAAGAACACACATTTCAATGACTCTGGTTGTTGTTACTAAAAAGAACACACATGCAATGACACTGGTGGATCCATATGTGGTATGTGAGAAGAAGACACATTTCAATGTGTGGATTGTGAAGAGAACACACATGCAATGACTCCAGTTGTTGTTAGTGAAAAGAACATACATGCAATGACTCTGTTTGTTGTTAGTGAAATGACCACACATGCAATGAAACTTGTGGATCCATAGGTGGTATGTGAGAAGAACACACACATTTCAATGTGTGGATTGTGAAGAGAACACACATGCAATGACTATAGTTGTTGTTAGTGAAAAGAACATGCATGCAATGACACCGGTGGATCCATGTGTGATCTCTGTAGAGAACACACATTTCAATGACACTGGTGGATCCATATGTGGTATGTGAAAAGAACACACATGCAATGACTCTGGTTGTTGTTAGTGAAAAGAACACACATCCAATGACACTGGTGGATCCATAGGTGGTATGTGAAAAAAACACACATGCAAAATGACTCTGGTTGTTGTTACTAAAAAGAACACACATGCAATGACTCTGGTGGATCCATGTGAAAAGAACACACATGCAATGACACTGGTGGATCCATAGGTGGTATGTAAAAAGAACACACATTTCAATGACTCTGGTTGTTTGTACTAAAAAGAACACACATGCAATGACACTGGTGGATCCATGGGTGGATTGTGAAATGAACACACATGCAATGACACTGGTGGATCCATAGGTGGTATGTGAAAAGAACACACATGCAAAATGACTCTGGTTGTTGTTACTAAAAAGAACACACAAGCAATGACACTGGTGGATCCATGGGTGGATTGTGAAAAGAGCACACATTTCAATGACTCTGGTGTATCCATATGTGGTATGTGAAAAGAGCACACATGCAATGACTCTAGTTGTTGTTAGTGAAAAGAACACACATGCAATGACACCGGTGGATCCATGGGTGGATTGTGAAAAGAACATACATGCAATGACACTGGTGGAACCATATGTGGATTGTGAAAAGAGCACACATCCAATGACTCTAGTTGTTGTTAGTGAAAAGAACACACATGCAATGACACTGGTGGATCCATAGGTGGTATGTGAAAAGAACACACATTTCAATGACTCTGGTTGTTGTTACTAAAAATAACACACATGCAATGACACTGGTGGATGCATGTGTGGTCTCTGTAGAGAACACACATTTCAATGATATTGGTGGATCCATATGGGGTATGTGAAAAGAACACACATGCAATGACTCTGGTTGTTGTTAGTGAAAAGAACACACATGCAAAGACACTGGTGGATCCATAGGTGGTATGTGAAAAGAACACACATGCAAAATGACTCTGGTTGTTGTTACTAAAAAGAACACACATGCAATGACACTGGTGGATCCATATGTGGTATGTGAGAAGAACACACATTTCAATGTGTGGATTGTGAAGAGAACACACATGCAATGACTCTGGTTGTTGTTAGTGAAAAGAACTCACATGCAATGACACTAGTGGATCCATAGGTGGTATGTGAAAAGAACACACATTTCAATGACTCTGTTTGTTGTTACTAAAAATAACACACATGCAATGATACTGGTGGATCCATGTGTGGTCTCTGTAGAGAACACACATTTCAATGACACTCGTGGATCCATATGTGGTATGTGAAAAGAACACGCATGCAATGACTCTGGTTGTTGTTAGTGAAAAGAACACACATGCAATGACACGGGTGGATCCATAGGTGGTATGTGAAAAGAACACACATTTCAATGACTCTGGTTGTTGTTACTAAAAAGAACACACATGCAATGACACTGGTGTATCCATGTGTGGATTGTGAAGAGAACACACATGCAATGACTCTGGTTGTTGTTAGTGAAAAGAACACACATGCAATGACACTGGTGGATCCATAGGTGGTATGTGAAAAGAACACACATTTCAATGACTCTGTTTGTTGTTACTAAAAATAACACACATGCAATGATACTGGTGAATCCATGTGTGGTCTCTGTAGAGAACACACATTTCAATGACACTCGTGGATCCATATGTGGTATGTGAAAATAACACGCATGCAATGACTCTGGTTGTTGTTAGTGAAAAGAACACACATGCAATGACACGGGTGGATCCATAGGTGGTATGTGAAAAGAACACACATTTCAATGACTCTGGTTGTTGTTACTAAAAAGAACACACATGCAATGACACTGGTGGATCCATGGGTGGATTGTGAAAAGAGCACACATGCAATGACACTGGTAGATCCATATGTGGTATGTGAAAAGAACACACATGCAATGACTCTGGTTGTTGTTAGTGAAAATAACACACAGGCAATGACACTGGTGGATCCGTAGGTGGTATGTGAAAAGAACACACATTTCAATGACTCTGGTTGTTGTTACTAAAAAGAACACACATGCAATGACACTGGTGGATCCATATGTGGTATGTGAGAAGAAGACACATTTCAATGTGTGGATTGTGAAGAGAACACACATGCAATGACTCCAGTTGTTGTTAGTGAAAAGAACATACATGCAATGACTCTGTTTGTTGTTAGTGAAATGACCACACATGCAATGAAACTTGTGGATCCATAGGTGGTATGTGAGAAGAACACACACATTTCAATGTGTGGATTGTGAAGAGAACACACATGCAATGACTATAGTTGTTGTTAGTGAAAAGAACATGCATGCAATGACACCGGTGGATCCATGTGTGGTCTCTGTAGAGAACACACATTTCAATGACACTGGTGGATCCATATGTGGTATGTGAAAAGAACACACATGCAATGACTCTGGTTGTTGTTAGTGAAAAGAACACACATCCAATGACACTAGTGGATCCATAGGTGGTATGTGAAAAAAACACACATGCAAAATGACTCTGGTTGTTGTTACTAAAAAGAACACACATGCAATGACTCTGGTGGATCCATGTGAAAAGAACACACATGCAATGACACTGGTGGATCCATAGGTGGTATGTAAAAAGAACACACATTTCAATGACTCTGGTTGTTTGTACTAAAAAGAACACACATGCAATGACACTGGTGGATCCATGGGTGGATTGTGAAATGAACACACATGCAATGACACTGGTGGATCCATAGGTGGTATGTGAAAAGAACACACATGCAAAATGACTCTGGTTGTTGTTACTAAAAAGAACACACAAGCAATGACACTGGTCGATCCATGGGTGGATTGTGAAAAGAGCACACATTTCAATGACTCTGGTGTATCCATATGTGGTATGTGAAAAGAGCACACATGCAATGACTCTAGTTGTTGTTAGTGAAAAGAACACACATGCAATGACACCGGTGGATCCATGGGTGGATTGTGAAAAGAACATACATGCAATGACACTGGTGGAACCATATGTGGATTGTGAAAAGAGCACACATCCAATGACTCTAGTTGTTGTTAGTGAAAAGAACACACATGCAATGACACTGGTGGATCCATAGGTGGTATGTGAAAAGAACACACATTTCAATGACTCTGGTTGTTGTTACTAAAAATAACACACATGCAATGACACTGGTGGATGCATGTGTGGTCTCTGTAGAGAACACACATTTCAATGACATTGGTGGATCCATATGGGGTATGTGAAAAGAACACACATGCAATGACTCTGGTTGTTGTTAGTGAAAAGAACACACATGCAAAGACACTGGTGGATCCATAGGTGGTATGTGAAAAGAACACACATGCAAAATGACTCTGGTTGTTGTTACTAAAAAGAACACACATGCAATGACACTGGTGGATCCATATGTGGTATGTGAGAAGAACACACATTTCAATGTGTGGATTGTGAAGAGAACACACATGCAATGACTCTGGTTGTTGTTAGTGAAAAGAACTCACATGCAATGACACTGGTGGATCCATAGGTGGTATGTGAAAAGAACACACATTTCAATGACTCTGTTTGTTGTTACTAAAAATAACACACATGCAATGATACTGGTGGATCCATGTGTGGTCTCTGTAGAGAACACACATTTCAATGACACTCGTGGATCCATATGTGGTATGTGAAAAGAACACGCATGCAATGACTCTGGTTGTTGTTAGTGAAAAGAACACACATGCAATGACACGGGTGGATCCATAGGTGGTATGTGAAAATAACACACATTTCAATGACTATGGTTGTTGTTACTAAAAAGAACACACATGCAATGACACTGGTGGATCCATGTGTGGATTGTGAAGAGAACACACATGCAATGACTCTGGTTGTTGTTAGTGAAAAGAACACACATGCAATGACACTGGTGGATCCATAGGTGGTATGTGAAAAGAACACACATTTCAATGACTCTGTTTGTTGTTACTAAAAATAACACACATGCAATAATACTGGTGGATCCATGTGTGGTCTCTGTAGAGAACACACATTTCAATGACACTCGTGGATCCATATGTGGTATGTGAAAAGAACACGCATGCAATGACTCTGGTTGTTGTTAGTGAAAAGAACACACATGCAATGACACAGGTGGATCCATAGGTGGTATGTGAAAAGAACACACATTTCAATGACTCTGGTTGTTGTTACTAAAAAGAACACACATGCAATGACACTGGTGGATCCATGGGTGGATTGTGAAAAGAGCACACATGCAATGACACTGGTAGATCCATATGTGGTATGTGAAAAGAACACACATGCAATGACTCTGGTTGTTGTTAGTGAAAATAACACACATGCAATGACACTGGTGGATCCGTAGGTGGTATGTGAAAAGAACACACATTTCAATGACTCTGGTTGTTGTTACTAAAAAGAACACACATGCAATGACACTGGTGGATCCATATGTGGTATGTGAGAAGAAGACACATTTCAATGTGTGGATTGTGAAGAGAACACACATGCAATGACTCCAGTTGTTGTTAGTGAAAAGAACATACATGCAATGACTCTGTTTGTTGTTAGTGAAATGACCACACATGCAATGAAACTTGTGGATCCATAGGTGGTATGTGAGAAGAACACACACATTTCAATGTGTGGATTGTGAAGAGAACACACATGCAATGACTCTAGTTGTTGTTAGTGAAAAGAACATGCATGCAATGACACCGGTGGATCCATGTGTGGTCTCTGTAGAGAACACACATTTCAATGACACTGGTGGATCCATATGTGGTATGTGAAAAGAACACACATACAATGACTCTGGTTGTTGTTAGTGAAAAGAACACACATCCAATGACACTGGTGGATCCATAGGTGGTATGTGAAAAAAAACACATGCAAAATGACTCTGGTTGTTGTTACTAAAAAGAACACACATGCAATGACTCTGGTGGATCCATGTGAAAAGAACACACATGCAATGACACTGGTGGATCCATAGGTGGTATGTAAAAAGAACACACATTTCAATGACTCTGGTTGTTTGTACTAAAAAGAACACACATGCAATGGCACTGGTGGATCCATGGGTGGATTGTGAAATGAACACACATGCAATGACACTGGTGGATCCATAGGTGGTATGTGAAAAGAACACACATGCAAAATGACTCTGGTTGTTGTTACTAAAAAGAACACACATGCAATGACACTGGTGGATCCATGGGTGGATTGTGAAAAGAGCACACATTTCAATGACTCTGGTGTATCCATATGTGGTATGTGAAAAGAACACACATGCAATGACTCTAGTTGTTGTTAGTGAAAAGAACACACATGCAATGACACCGGTGGATCCATGGGTGGATTGTGAAAAGAACATACATGCAATGACACTGGTGGAACCATATGTGGATTGTGAAAAGAGAACACATCCAATGACTCTAGTTGTTGTTAGTGAAAAGAACACACATGCAATGACACTTGTGGATCCATAGGTGGTATGTGAAAAGAACACACATTTCAGTGACTCTGGTTGTTGTTACTAAAAATAACACACATGCAATGACACTGGTGGATGCATGTGTGGTCTCTGTAGAGAACACACATTTCAATGACATTGGTGGATCCATATGGGGTATGTGAAAAGAACACACATGCAATGACTCTGGTTGTTGTTAGTGAAAAGAACACACATGCAAAGACACTGGTGGATCCATAGGTGGTATGTGAAAAGAACACACATGCAAAATGACTCTGGTTGTTGTTACTAAAAAGAACACACATGCAATGACACTGGTGGATCCATATGTGGTATGTGAGAAGAACACACATTTCAATGTGTGGATTGTGAAGAGAACACACATGCAATGACTCTGGTTGTTGTTAGTGAAAAGAACTCACATGCAATGACACTGGTGGATCCATAGGTGGTATGTGAAAAGAACACACATTTCAATGACTCTGTTTGTTGTTACTAAAAATAACACACATGCAATGATACTGGTGGATCCATGTGTGGTCTCTGTAGAGAACACACATTTCAATGACACTCGTGGATCCATATGTGGTATGTGAAAAGAACACGCATGCAATGACTCTGGTTGTTGTTAGTGAAAAGAACACACATGCAATGACACGGGTGGATCCATAGGTGGTATGTGAAAACAACACACATTTCAATGACTATGGTTGTTGTTACTAAAAAGAACACACATGCAATGACACTGGTGGATCCATGTGTGGATTGTGAAGAGAACACACATGCAATGACTCTGGTTGTTGTTAGTGAAAAGAACACACATGCAATGACACTGGTGGATCCATAGGTGGTATCTGAAAAGAACACACATTTCAATGACTCTGTTTGTTGTTACTAAAAATAACACACATGCAATGATACTGGTGGATCCATGTGTGGTCTCTGTAGAGAACACACATTTCAATGACACTCGTGGATCCATATGTGGTATGTGAAAAGAACACGCATGCAATGACTCTGGTTGTTGTTAGTGAAAAGAACACACATGCAATGACACGGGTGGATCCATAGGTGGTATGTGAAAAGAACACACATTTCAATGACTCTGGTTGTTGTTACTAAAAAGAACACACATGCAATGACACTAGTGGATCCATGGGTGGATTGTGAAAAGAGCACACAAGCAATGACACTGGTAGATCCATATGTGGTATGTGAAAAGAACACACATGCAATGACTCTGGTTGTTGTTAGTGAAAATAACACACATGCAATGACACTGGTGGATCCGTAGGTGGTATGTGAAAAGAACACACATTTCAATGACTCTGGTTGTTGTTACTAAAAAGAACACACATGAAATGACACTGGTGGATCCATATGTGGTATGTGAGAAGAAGACACATTTCAATGTGTGGATTGTGAAGAGAACACACATGCAATGACTCCAGTTGTTGTTAGTGAAAAGAACATACATGCAATGACTCTGTTTGTTGTTAGTGAAATGACCACACATGCAATGAAACTTGTGGATCCATAGGTGGTATGTGAGAAGAACACACACATTTCAATGTGTGGATTGTGAAGAGAACACACATGCAATGACTCTAGTTGTTGTTAGTGAAAAGAACATGCATGCAATGACACCGGTGGATCCATGTGTGGTCTCTGTAGAGAACACACATTTCAATGACACTGGTGGATCCATATGTGGTATGTGAAAAGAACACAGATACAATGACTCTGGTTGTTGTTAGTGAAAAGAACACACATCCAATGACACTGGTGGATCCATAGGTGGTATGTGAAAAAACACACATGCAAAATGACTCTGGTTGTTGTTACTAAAAAGAACACACATGCAATGACTCTGGTGGATCCATGTGAAAAGAACACACATGCAATGACACTGGTGGATCCATAGGTGGTATGTAAAAAGAACACACATTTCAATGACTCTGGTTGTTTGTACTAAAAAGAACACACATGCAATGGCACTGGTGGATCCATGGGTGGATTGTGAAATGAACACACATGCAATGACACTGGTGGATCCATAGGTGGTATGTGAAAAGAACACACATTTCAATGACTCTGTTTGTTGTTACTAAAAATAACACACATGCAATGATACTGGTGGATCCATGTGTGGTCTCTGTAGAGAACACACATTTCAATGACACTCGTGGATCCATATGTGGTATGTGAAAAGAACACGCATGCAATGACTCTGGTTGTTGTTAGTGAAAAGAACACACATGCAATGACACGGGTGGATCCATAGGTGGTATGTGAAAACAACACACATTTCAATGACTATGGTTGTTGTTACTAAAAAGAACACACATGCAATGACACTGGTGGATCCATGTGTGGATTGTGAAGAGAACACACATGCAATGACTCTGGTTGTTGTTAGTGAAAAGAACACACATGCAATGACACTGGTGGATCCATAGGTGGTATCTGAAAAGAACACACATTTCAATGACTCTGTTTGTTGTTACTAAAAATAACACACATGCAATGATACTGGTGGATCCATGTGTGGTCTCTGTAGAGAACACACATTTCAATGACACTCGTGGATCCATATGTGGTATGTGAAAAGAACACGCATGCAATGACTCTGGTTGTTGTTAGTGAAAAGAACACACATGCAATGACACGGGTGGATCCATAGGTGGTATGTGAAAAGAACACACATTTCAATGACTCTGGTTGTTGTTACTAAAAAGAACACACATGCAATGACACTGGTGGATCCATGGGTGGATTGTGAAAAGAGCACACAAGCAATGACACTGGTAGATCCATATGTGGTATGTGAAAAGAACACACATGCAATGACTCTGGTTGTTGTTAGTGAAAATAACACACATGCAATGACACTGGTGGATCCGTAGGTGGTATGTGAAAAGAACACACATTTCAATGACTCTGGTTGTTGTTACTAAAAAGAACACACATGAAATGACACTGGTGGATCCATATGTGGTATGTGAGAAGAAGACACATTTCAATGTGTGGATTGTGAAGAGAACACACATGCAATGACTCCAGTTGTTGTTAGTGAAAAGAACATACATGCAATGACTCTGTTTGTTGTTAGTGAAATGACCACACATGCAATGAAACTTGTGGATCCATAGGTGGTATGTGAGAAGAACACACACATTTCAATGTGTGGATTGTGAAGAGAACACACATGCAATGACTCTAGTTGTTGTTAGTGAAAAGAACATGCATGCAATGACACCGGTGGATCCATGTGTGGTCTCTGTAGAGAACACACATTTCAATGACACTGGTGGATCCATATGTGGTATGTGAAAAGAACACAGATACAATGACTCTGGTTGTTGTTAGTGAAAAGAACACACATCCAATGACACTGGTGGATCCATAGGTGGTATGTGAAAAAACACACATGCAAAATGACTCTGGTTGTTGTTACTAAAAAGAACACACATGCAATGACTCTGGTGGATCCATGTGAAAAGAACACACATGCAATGACACTGGTGGATCCATAGGTGGTATGTAAAAAGAACACACATTTCAATGACTCTGGTTGTTTGTACTAAAAAGAACACACATGCAATGGCACTGGTGGATCCATGGGTGGATTGTGAAATGAACACACATGCAATGACACTGGTGGATCCATAGGTGGTATGTGAAAAGAACACACATGCAAAATGACTCTGGTTGTTACTAAAAAGAACACACATGCAATGACACTGGTGGATCCATAGGTGGATTGTGAAAAGAGCACACATTTCAGTGACTCTGGTGTATCCATATGTGGTATGTGAAAAGAACACACATGCAATGAATCTAGTTGTTGTTAGTGAAAAGAACACACATGCAATGACACCGGTGGATCCATGGGTGGATTGTGAAAAGAACATACATGCAATGACACTGGTGGAACCATATGTGGATTGTGAAAAGAGAACACATCCAATGACTCTAGTTGTTGTTAGTGAAAAGAACACACATGCAATGACACTTGTGGATCCATAGGTGGTATGTGAAAAGAACACACATTTCAATGACTCTGGTTGTTGTTACTAAAAATAACACACATGCAATGACACTGGTGGATGCATGTGTGGTCTCTGTAGAGAACACACATTTCAATGACATTGGTGGATCCATATGGGGTATGTGAAAAGAACACACATGCAATGACTCTAGTTGTTGTTAGTGAAAAGAACACACATGCAAAGACACTGGTGGATCCATAGGTGGTATGTGAAAAGAACACACATGCAAAATGACTCTGGTTGTTGTTACTAAAAAGAACACACATGCAATGACACTGGTGGATCCATGGGTGGATTTAGAAAAGAGCACAAATGCAATGACACTGGTGGATCCATATGTGGTATGTGAAAAGAACACACATGCAATGACTCTTGTTGTTGTATGTGAAAAGAACACACATGCAATGACTCTGGTTGTTGTTAGTGAAATGAACACACATGCAATGGCACTGGTGGATCCATAGGTGGTATGTGAGAAGAACACACATTTCAATGTGTGGATTGTGAAGAGAACACACATGAAATGACTCCAGTTGTTGTTAGTGAAAAGAACATATATGCAATGACACCGGTGGATCCATGTGTGGTCTCTGTAGAGAACACACATTTCAATGACACTGGTGGATCCATATGAGGTATGTGAAAAGAACACACATGCAATGACTCTAGTTGTTGTTATGAAAAGAACACACATGCAATGACTCCAGTTGTTGTTAGTGAAAAGAACATACATGCAATGACACCGGTGGATCCTTGTGTGGTCTCTATAGAGAACCCACATTTCAATGACACTGGTGGATCCATATGTGGTATGTGAAAAGAACACACATGCAATGACTCTGGCTGTTGTTACTAAAAAGAACACACATGCAATGACACTGGTGGATCCATGGGTGGATTATGAAATGAGCATACATGCAATGACACTGGTGGATCCACATGTGGTATGTGAGAAGAAAACACATTCCAATGACTCTGGTTGTTGTTACTAAAAAGAACACACATGCAATGACACCGGTGGATCCATGGGTGGATTGTGAAAAGAGCACACATGCAATGACACTGGTGGATCCATATGTGGTATGTGAAAAGAACACACATGCAATGACTCTGGTTGTTGTTAGTGAAAAGAACACACATGCAATGACACTGGTGGATCCATAGGTGGTATGTGAAAAGAACACACATTTCAATGACTCTGGTTGTTGTTACTAAAAAGAACACACATGCAATGACACTGGTGGATCCATGTGTGGTCTCTGTAGAGAACACACATTTCAATGACATTGGTGGATCCATACGTGGTATGTGAAAAGAACACACATGCAATGACTCTGGTTGTTGTTAGTGAAAAGAACACACATGCAATGATACTGGTGGATCCATAGGTGGTATGTGAAAAGAACAGACATGCAAAATGACTCTGGTTGTTGTTACTAAAAAGAACACACATGCAATGACACTGGTGGATCCATGGGTGGATTGTGAAAAGAGCAAACATGTAATGACACTAGTGGATCCATATGTGGTATTTGAAAAGAACACACATGCAATGACTCTGGTTGTTGTTAGTGAAAAGAACACACATGCAATGATACTGGTGGATCCATCTGTGGTCTCTGAAGAGAGCACACATTTCAATGACTCTGGTTGTTGTTAGTAAAAAGAACACACATGCAATGACACTGGTGGATCCATATGTGGTATGTGCGAAGAACACACATTTCAATGTGTGGATTGTGAAGAGAACACACATGCAATGACTCCAGTTGTTGTTAGTGAAAAGAACATGCATGCAATGACTCTGTTTGTTGTTAGTGAAATGACCACACATGCAATGACACTGGTGGATCCATAGGTGGTATGTGAGAAGATCACACACATTTCAATGTGTGGATTGTGAAGAGAACAAACATGCAATGACTCCAGTTGTTGTTAGTGAAAAGAACATACATGCAATGACACCGGTGGATGCATGTGTGGTCTCTGTAGAGAACACACATTTCAATGACACTGGTGGATCCATATGTGGTATGTGAAAAGAACACACATGCAATGACTCTGGTTGTTGTTAGTGAAAAGAACACACATGCAATGACACTGGTAGATCCATAGGTGGTATGTGAAAAGAACACACATGCAAAATGACTCTGGTTGTTGTTACGAAAAAGAACACACATGCAATGACTCTGGTGGATCCATGTGAAAAGAACACACATGCAATGACACCGGTGGATCCATGGGTGGATTGTGAAATGAACACACATGCAATGACACTGGTGGATCCATAGGTGGTATGTGAAAAGAACACACATGCAAAATGACTCTGGTTGTTGTTACTAAAAAGAACACACATGCAATGACACTGGTGGATCCATGGGTGGATTGTGAAAAGCGCACACATTTCAATGAGTCTGGTGGATCCATATGTGGTATGTGCAAAGAACACACATGCAATGACTCTGGTTGTTGTTAGTGAAAAGAACACACATGCAATGACACCGGTGGATCCATGGGTGGATTGTGAAAAGAACATACATGCAATGACACTGGTGGAACCATATGTGGATTGTGAAAAGAGCACACATCCAATGACTCTAGTTGTTGTTAGTGAAAAGAACACACATGCAATGACACTGGTGGATCCATAGGTGGTATGTGAAAAGAACACACATTTCAATGACTCTGGTTGTTGTTACTAAAAAGAACACACATGCAATGACACTGGTGGATCCATGTGTGGTCTCTGTAGAGAACACACATTTCAATGACATTGGGGGATCCATATGTGGTATGAGAAAAGAACACACATGCAGTGACTCTGGTTGTTGTTAGTGAAAAGAACACACATGCAAAGACACTGGTGGATCCATAGGTGGTATGTGAAAAGAACACACATGCAAAATGACTTTGGTTGTTGTTACTAAAAAGAACACACATGCAATGACACTGGTGGATCCATGGGTGGATTGTGAAAAGAGCACACATGCAATGACACTGGTGGATCCATATGTGGTATGTGAAAAGAACACACATGCAATGACTCTGGTTGTTGTATGTGAAAAGAACGCACATGCAATGACTCTGGTTGTTGTTAGTGAAATGAACACACATGCAATGGCACTGGTGGATCCATAGGTGGTATGTGAGAAGAACACACATTTCAATGTATGGATTGTGAAGAGAACACACATGAAATGACTCCAGTTATTGTTAGTGAAAAGAACATATATGCAATGACACTGTTGGATCCATGTGTGGTCTCTATAGAGAACACACATTTCAATGACACTGGTGGATCCATATGAGGTATGTGAAAAGAACACACATGCAATGACTCTAGTTGTTGTTAGTGAAAAGAACACACATGCAATGAACCCAGTTTTTGTTAGTGAAAAGAACATACACGCAATGACACTGGTAGATCCATGTGTGGTCTCTATAGAGAACACACATTTCAATGACACTGGTGGATCCATATGTGGTATGTGAAAAGAACACACATGCAATGACTCTGGCTGTTGTTACTAAAAAGAACACACATGCAATGACACTGGTGGATCCATGGGTGGATTATGAAATGAACACACATGCAATGACACTGGTGGATCCACATGTGGTATGTGAGAAGAAAACACATTCCAATGACTCTAGTTGTTGTTACTAAAAAGAACACACATGCAATGACACCGGTGGATCCATGGGTGGATTGTGAAAAGAGCACACATGCAATGACACTGGTGGATCCATATGTGGTATGTGAAAAG
The DNA here is from genome assembly GCA_916181665.1 of Avena sativa. Lineage (NCBI taxonomy): Eukaryota > Viridiplantae > Streptophyta > Magnoliopsida > Poales > Poaceae > Avena > Avena sativa. Next base: position 205,015,583 of record OV702290.1, read on the forward strand.
AACACACATGCAATGACTCTGGTTGTTGTTCGTGAAAAGAACACACATGCAATGACACTGGTGGATCCATAGGTGGTATGTGAAAAGAACACACATTTCAATGACTCTGGTTGTTGTTACTAAAAAGAACACACATGCAATGACACTGGTGGATCCATGTGTGGTCTCTATAGAGAACACACATTTCAATGACATTGGTGGATCCATATGTGGTATGTGAAAAAACACACATGCAATGACTCTGGTTGTTGTTAGTGAAAAGAACACACATGCAAAGACACTGGTGGATCCATAGGTGGTATGTGAAAAGAACACACATGCAAAATGACTCTGGTTGTTGTTATTAAAAAGAACACACATGCAATGACACTGGTGGATCCATGGGTGGATTGTGAAAAGAGCACACATGCAATGACACTGGTGGATCCATATGTGGTATGTGAAAAGAACACACATGCAATGACTCTGGTTGTTGTATGTGAAAAGAACACACATGCAATGACTCTGGTTGTTGTTAGTGAGATGAACACACATGCAATGGCACTGGTGGATCCATAGGTGGTATGTGAGAAGAACACAGATTTCAATGTGTGGATTGTGAAGAGAACACACATGAAATGACTCCAGTTGTTGTTAGTGAAAAGAACATATATGCAATGACACCGGTGGATCCATGTGTGGTCTCTATAGAGAACACACATTTCAATGACACTGGTGGATCCATATGAGGTATGTGAAAAGAACACACATGCAATGACTCTAGTTGTTGTTAGTGAAAAGAACATACACGCAATGACACCGGTGGATCCATGTGTAGTCTCTATAGAGAACACACATTTCAATGACACTGGTGGATCCATATGTGGTATGTGAAAACAACACACATGCAATGACTCTGGCTGTTGTTACTAAAAAGAACACACAAGCAATGACACTGGTGGATCCATGGGTGGATTATGAAATGACAACACATGCAATGACACTGGTGGATCCACATGTGGTATGTGAGAAGAAAACACATTCCAATGACTCTGGTTGTTGTTACTAAAAAGAACACACATGCAATGACACCGGTGGATCCATGGGTGGATTGTGAAAAGAGCACACATGCAATGACACTGGTGGATCCATATGTGGTATGTGAAAAGAACACACATGCAATGACTCTGGTTGTTGTTAGTGAAAAGAACACACATGCAATGACACTGGTGGATCCATAGGTGGTATGTGAAAAGAACACACATTTCAATGACTCTGGTAGTTGTTACTAAAAAGAACACACATGCAATGACACTGGTGGATCCATGTGTGGTCTCTGTAGAGAACACACATTTCAATGACATTGGTGGATCCATATGTGGTATGTGAAAAGAACACACATGCAATGACTCTGGCAGTTGTTAGTGAAAAGAACACACATGCAATGATAATGGTGGATCCATAGGTGGTATGTGAAAAGAACAGACATGCAAAATGACTCTGGTTGTTGTTACTAAAAAGAACACACATGTAATGACACTGGTGGATCCATGGGTGGAATGTGGAAAGAGCACACATGCAATGACACTAGTGGATCCATATGTGGTATTTGAAAAGAACACACATGCAATGACTCTGTTTGTTGTTAGAGAAAAGAACACACATGCAATGATACTGGTGGATCCATCTGTGGTCTCTGAAGAGAGCACACATTTCAATGACTCTGGTTGTTGTTAGTAAAAAGAACACACATGCAATGACTCTGGTTGTTGTTAGTGAAAAGAACACACATGCAATGACACTGGTGGATCCATAGGTGGTATGTGAAAAGAACACACATTTCAATGACTCTGGTTGTTGTTAATAAAAAGAACACACATGCAATGACATTGGTGGATCCATGGGTGGATTGTGAAAAGAACAGCCCTGAAATGACTCTGGTGGATCCATATGTGGTATGTGAAAAGAACACACATGCAATGACTCTGAATGTTGTTAGTGAAAAGAGCACACTTGCAATGACACTGGTGGATCCATGTGTGGTCTCTGAAGAGAGCACACATTTCAATGACTCTGGTTGTTGTTAGTAAAAAGAACACACATGCAATGACACTGGTGGATCCATGTGTGGTCTCTGAAAAGAACACACATGCAATGACACTGGTTGTTGTTTCTAAAAAGAACACACATGCAATGACACTAGTGGATCCATGTGTGGATTGTGAAGAGAACACACATGCAATGACTCCAGTTGTTGTTAGTGAAAAGAAGACACATGTAATGACACTGGTGGATCCATATGTGGTATTTGAAAAGAACACACATGCAATGACTCTGGTTGTTTTTAGTGAAAAGAAAACACATGCAATGACACTGGTGGATCCATAGGTGGTATGTGAAAAGAACACACATTTCAATGACTCTGGTGGTTGTTACTAAAAAGAACACACATGCAATGACACTGGTGGATCCATGGGTGGATTGTGAAATGAACACACATGCAATGACACTGGTGGATCCATAGGTGGTATGTGAAAAGAACACACATGCAAAATGACTCTGGTTGTTGTTACTAAAAGGAACACACATGCAATGACACTTGTGGATCCATGGGTGGATTGTGAAAAGAGCACACATTTCAATGACTCTGGTGGATCCATATGTGGTATGTGAAAAGAACACACATGCAATGACTCTGGTTGTTGTTAGTGAAAAGAACACACATGCAATGACACTGGTGGATCCATAGGTGGGATGTGAAAAGAACACACATGCAAAATGACTCTGGTTATTGTTACTAAAAAGAACACACATGCAATGACACTGGTGGATCCATGTGTGGTCTTTGTAGAGAACACACAATTCAATGACACTGCTGGATCCATATGTGGTATGTGAAAAGAACACACATGCAATGACTCTGGTTGTTGTTAGTGAAAAGAACATACATGCAATGACACTGGTGGATCCATAGATGGTATGTGAAAAGAACACACATGCAAAATGATTCTGGTTGTTAATACTAAAAAGAACACACATGCAATGACTCTGGTGGATCCATGTGAAAAGAACACACATGCAATGACACTGGTGGATCCATGTGTGGTTTCTGTAGAGAACACACATTTCAATAACATTGGTGGATCCATATGTGGTATGTGAAAAGAACACACATGCAATGACTCTGGTTGTTGTTAGTGAAAAGAACACACATGCAATGACACTGGTGGATCCATAGGTGGTATGTGAAAAGAACACACATGCAAAATGACTCTGGTTGTTGTTACTAAAAAGAACACACATGCAATGACACTGGTGGATCCATGGGTGGATTGTGAAATGAGCACACATGCAATAACACTGGTGGATCCATATGTGGTATGTGAAAAGAACACACATGCAATGACTCTGGTTGTTGTATGTGAAAAGAACACACATGCAATGACTCGGGTTGTTTTTAGTGAAATGAACACACATGCAATGACACTGGTGGATCCATAGGTGGTATGTGAGAAGAACACACATTTCAATGACTCTGGTTGTTGTTACTAAAAAGAACACACATGCAATGACACTGGTGAATCCATGGGTGGATTGTGAAAAGAGCACACATTTCAATGACTCTGGTGGATCCATATGTGGTATGTGAAAAGAACACACATGCAATGACACCGGTGGATCCATGGGTGGATTGTGAAAAGAACATACATGCAATGACACTGGTGGAACCATATGTGGATTGTGAAAAGATCACACATGCAATGACTCTGGTTGTTGGTAGTGAAAAGAACACACATGCAATGACACCGGTGGATCCATAGGTGGTATGTGAAAAGAACACACATTTCAATGACTCTGGTTGTTGTTACTAAAAAGAACACACATGCAATGACTCTGGTTGTTGTTAGTGAAAAGAACACACATGCAATGACACTGGTGGATCCATAGGTGGTATGTGAAAAGAACACACATTTCAATGACTCTGGTTGTTGTTAATAAAAAGAACACACATGCAATGACACTGGTGGATCCATGGGTGGATTGTGAAAAGAACAGCCCTGAAATGACTCTGGTGGATCCATATGTGGTATGTGAAAAGAACACACATGCAATGACTCTGAATGTTGTTAGTGAAAAGAGCACACTTGCAATGACACTGGTGGATCCATGTGTGGTCTCTGAAGAGAGCACACATTTCAATGACTCTGGTTGTTGTTAGTAAAAAGAACACACATGCAATGACACTGGTGGATCCATGTGTGGTCTCTGAAAAGAAAACACATGCAATGACACTGGTTGTTGTTTCTAAAAAGAACACACATGCAATGACACTAGTGGATCCATGTGTGGATTGTGAAGAGAACACACATGCAATGACTCCAGTTGTTGTTAGTGAAAAGAAGACACATGCAATGACACTGGTGGATCCATATGTGGTATTTTAAAAGAACACACATGCAATGAATTTGTTTGTTTTTAGTGAAAAGAGAACACATGCAATGACACTGGTGGATCCATAGGTGGTATGTGAAAAGAACACACATTTCAATGACTCTGGTTGTTGTTACTAAAAAGAACACACATGCAATGACACTGGTGGATCCATGGGTGGATTGTGAAATGAACACACATGCAATGACACTGGTGGATCCATAGGTGGTATGTGAAAAGAACACACATGCAAAATGACTCTGGTTGTTGTTACTAAAAGGAACACACATGCAATGACACTTGTGGATCCATGGGTGGATTGTGAAAAGAGCACACATTTCAATGACTCTGGTGGATCCATATGTGGTATGTGAAAAGAACACACATGCAATGACTCTGGTTGTTGTTAGTGAAAAGAACACACATGCAATGACACTGGTGGATCCATAGGTGGGATGTGAAAAGAACACACATGCAAAATGACTCTGGTTATTGTTACTAAAAAGAACACACATGCAATGACACTGGTGGATCCATGTGTGGTCTCTGTAGAGAACACACAATTCAATGACACTGGTGGATCCATATGTGGTATGTGAAAAGAACACACATGCAATGACTCTGGTTGTTGTTAGTGAAAAGAACATACATGCAATGACACTGGTGGATCCATAGATGGTATGTGAAAAGAACACACATGCAAAATGACTCTGGTTGTTAATACTAAAAAGAACACACATGCAATGACTCTGGTGGATCCATGTGAAAAGAACACACATGCAATGACACTGGTGGATCCATGTGTGGTTTTTGTAGAGAACACACATTTCAATAACATTGGTGGATCCATATGTGGTATGTGAAAAGAACACACATGCAATGACTCTAGTTGTTGTTAGTGAAAAGAACACACATGCAATGACACTGGTGGATCCATAGGTGGTATGTGAAAAGAACACACATGCAAAACGACTCTGGTTGTTGTTACTAAAAAGAACACACATGCAATGACACTGGTGGATCCATGGGTGGATTGTGAAATGAGCACACATGCAATAACACTGGTGGATCCATATGTGGTATGTGAAAAGAACACACATGCAATGACTATGGTTGTTGTATGTGAAAAGAACACACATGCAATGACTCGGGTTGTTTTTAGTGAAATGAACACACATGCAATGACACTGGTGGATCCATAGGTGGTATGTGAGAAGAACACACATTTCATTGACTCTGGTTGTTCTTACTAAAAAGAACACACATGCAATGACACTGGTGAATCCATGGGTGGATTGTGAAAAGAGCACACATTTCAATGACTCTGGTGGATCCATATGTGGTATGTGAAAATAACACACATGCAATGACACCGGTGGATCCATGGGTGGATTGTGAAAAGAACATACATGCAATGACACTGGTGGAACCATATGTGGATTGTGAAAAGATCACACATGCAATGACTCTGGTTGTTGGTAGTGAAAAGAACACACATGCAATGACACCGGTGGATCCATAGGTGGTATGTGAAAAGAACACACATTTCAATGACTCTGGTTGTTGTTACTAAAAAGAACACACATGCAATGACTCTGGTTGTTGTTAGTGAAAAGAACACACATGCAATGACACTGGTGGATCCATAGGTGTTATGTGAAAAGAACACACATTTCAATGACTCTGGTTGTTACTAAAAAGAACACACATGCAATGACACTGGTGGATCCATGGGTGGATTGTGAAAAGAACAGCCATGAAATGACTCTGGTGGATCCATATGTGGTATGTGAAAAGAACACACATGCAATGACTCTGAATGTTGTTAGTGAAAAGAGCACACTTGCAATGACACTGGTGGATCCATGTGTGGTCTCTGAAGAGAGCACACATTTCAATGACTCTGGTTGTTGTTAGTAAAAAGAACACACATGCAATGACACTGGTGGATCCATGTGTGGTCTCTGAAGAGAACACACATGCAATGACACTGGTTGTTGTTTCTAAAAAGAACACACATGCAATGACACTAGTGGATCCATGTGTGGATTATGAAGAGAACACACATGCAATGACTCCAGTTGTTGTTAGTGAAAAGAAGACACATGCAATGACACTGGTGGATCCATATGTGGTATGTGAAAATAACACACATGCAATGACTCTGGTTGTTTTTAGTGAAAAGAAAACACATGCAATGACACTGGTGGATCCATAGGTGGTATGTGAAAAGAACACACATTTCAATGACTCTGGTTGTTGTTACTAAAAAGAACACACATGCAATGACACTGGTGGATCCATGGGTGGATTGTGAAATGAACACACATGCAATGACACTGGTGGATCCATAGGTGGTATGTGAAAAGAACACACATGCAAAATGACTCTGGTTGTTGTTACTAAAAAGAACACACATGCAATGACACTTATGGATCCATGGGTGGATTGTGAAAAGAGCACACATTTCAATGACTCTGGTGGATCCATATGTGGTATGTGAAAAGAACACACATGCAATGACTCCAGTTGTTGTTAGTGAAAAGAACACGCATGCAATGACACCGGTGGATCCATGGGTGGATTGTGAAAAGAACATACATGTAGTGACATTGGTGGGACCATTTGTGGATTGTGAAAAGAGCACACATGCAATGACTCTGGTTGTTGTTAGTGAAATGAAAACACATGCAAGGGCACTAGGGGATCCATAGGTGGTATGTGAAAAGAACACACATTTCAATGACTCTGGTTATTGTTACTAAAAAGAACACACATGCAATGACACTGGTGGATCCATGTGTGGTCTATATAGAGAACACACATTTCAATGACACTGGTGTATCCATATGTGGTATGTGAAAAGAACACACGTGCAATGACTATGGTTGTTGTTAGTGAAAAGAAAACACATGCAATGACTCTGGTTGTTGTTAGTGAAAAGAACACACATGCAATGACACTGGTGGATCCATATGTGGTATGTGAAAAGAACACACATGCAATGACTCTGGTTGTTGTTAGTGAAAAGAACACACATGCAATGACACTGGTGGATCCATAGGTGGTATGTGAAAACAACAGACATGCAAAATGACTCTGGTTGTTGTTACTAAAAATAACACACATGCAATGACTCTGGTGGATCCATGTGAAAAGAACACACATGCAATGACACTGGTGGATCCATAGGTGGTATGTGAAAAGAACACACATTTCAATGACTCTGGTTGTTGTTACTAAAAAGAACACACATGCAATGACACTGGTGGATCCATGGGTGGATTGTGAAATGAACACACATGCAATGACACTGGTGGATCCATAGGTGGTATGTGAAAAGAGCACACATGCAAAATGACTCTGGTTGTTGTTACTAAAAAGAACACACATGCAATGACACTGGTGGATCCATGGGTGGATTGTGAAAAGAGCACACATTTCAATGACTCTAGTGGATCCATATGTGGTATGTGAAAAGAACACACATGCAATGACTCCAGTTGTTGTTAGTGAAAAGAACACACATGCAATGATACTGGTGGATCCATAGGTGGTATGTGAAAAGAACACACATGCAAAATGACTCTGGTTGTTGTTACTAAAAAGAACACACATGCAATGACACTGGTGAATCCATGGGTGGATTGTGAAAAGAGTACACATTTCAATGACTCTGGTGGATCCATATGTGGTATGTGAAAAGAACACACATGCAATGACACCGGTGGATCCATGGGTGGATTGTGAAAAGAACATACATGCAATGACACTGGTGGAACCATATGTGGATTGTGAAAAGATCACACATGCAATGACTCTGGTTGTTGGTAGTGAAAAGAACACACATGCAATGACACCGGTGGATCCATAGGTGGTATGTGAAAAGAACACACATTTCAATGACTCTGGTTGTTGTTACTAAAAAGAACACACATGCAATGACTCTGGTTGTTGTTAGTGAAAAGAACACACATGCAATGACACTGGTGGATCCATAGGTGGTATGTGAAAAGAACACACATTTCAATGACTCTGGTTGTTGTTAATAAAAAGAACACACATGCAATGACACTGGTGGATCCATGGGTGGATTGTGAAAAGAACAGCCCTGAAATGACTCTGGTGGATCCATATGTGGTATGTGAAAAGAAAACACATGCAATGACTCTGAATGTTGTTAGTGAAAAGAGCACACTTGCAATGACACTGGTGGATCCATGTGTGGTCTCTGAAGAGAGCACACATTTCAATGACTCTGGTTGTTGTTAGTAAAAAGAACACACATGCAATGACACTGGTGGATCCATGTGTGGTCTCTGAAAAGAACACACATGCAATGACACTGGTTGTTGTTTCTAAAAAGAACACACATGCAATGACACTAGTGGATCCATGTGTGGATTGTGAAGAGAACACACATGCAATGACTCCAGTTGTTGTTAGTGAAAAGAAGACACATGCAATGACACTGGTGGATCCATATGTGGTATTTTAAAAGAACACACATGCAATGACTCTGGTTGTTTTTAGTGAAAAGAGAACACATGCAATGACACTGGTGGATCCATAGGTGGTATGTGAAAAGAACACACATTTCAATGACTCTGGTTGTTGTTACTAAAAAGAACACACATGCAATGACACTGGTGGATCCATGGGTGGATTGTGAAATGAACACACATGCAATGACACTGGTGGATCCATAGGTGGTATGTGAAAAGAACACACATGCAAAATGACTCTGGTTGTTGTTACTAAAAGGAACACACATGCAATGACACTTGTGGATCCATGGGTGGATTGTGAAAAGAGCACACATTTCAATGACTCTGGTGGATCCATATGTGGTATGTGCAAAGAACACACATGCAATGACTCTGGTTGTTGTTAGTGAAAAGAACACACATGCAATGACACTGGTGGATCCATAGGTGGGATGTGAAAAGAACACACATGCAAAATGACTCTGGTTATTGTTACTAAAAAGAACACACATGCAATGACACTGGTGGATCCATGTGTGGTCTCTGTAGAGAACACACAATTCAATGACACTGGTGGATCCATATGTGGTATGTGAAAAGAACACACATGCAATGACTCTGGTTGTTGTTAGTGAAAAGAACATACATGCAATGACACTGGTGGATCCATAGATGGTATGTGAAAAGAACACACATGCAAAATGACTCTGGTTGTTAATACTAAAAAGAACACACATGCAATGACTCTGGTGGATCCATGTGAAAAGAACACACATGCAATGACACTGGTGGATCCATGTGTGGTTTTTGTAGAGAACACACATTTCAATAACATTGGTGGATCCATATGTGGTATGTGAAAAGAACACACATGCAATGACTCTGGTTGTTGTTAGTGAAAAGAACACACATGCAATGTCACTGGTGGATCCATAGGTGGTATGTGAAAAGAACACACATGCAAAATGACTCTGGTTGTTGTTACTAAAAACAACACACATGCAATGACACTGGTGGATCCATGGGTGGATTGTGAAACGAGCACACATGCAATAACACTGGTGGATCCATATGTGGTATGTGAAAAGAACACACATGCAATGACTATGGTTGTTGTATGTGAAAAGAACACACATGCAATGACTCGGGTTGTTTTTAGTGAAATGAACACACATGCAATGACACTGGTGGATCCATAGGTGGTATGTGAGAAGAACACACATTTCATTGACTCTGGTTGTTGTTACTAAAAAGAACACACATGCAATGACACTGGTGAATCCATGGGTGGATTGTGAAAAGAGCACACATTTCAATGACTCTGGTGGATCCATATGTGGTATGTGAAAAGAACACACATGCAATGACACCGGTGGATCCATGGGTGGATTGTGAAAAGAACATACATGCAATGACACTGGTGGAACCATATGTGGATTGTGAAAAGATCACACATGCAATGACTCTGGTTGTTGGTAGTGAAAAGAACACACATGCAATGACACCGGTGGATCCATAGGTGGTATGTGAAAAGAACACACATTTCAATGACTCTGGTTGTTGTTACTAAAAAGAACACACATGCAATGACTCTGGTTGTTGTTAGTGAAAAGAACACACATGCAATGACACTGGTGGATCCATAGGTGTTATGTGAAAAGAACACACATTTCAATGACTCTGGTTGTTACTAAAAAGAACACACATGCAATGACACTGGTGGATCCATGGGTGGATTGTGAAAAGAACAGCCATGAAATGACTCTGGTGGATCCATATGTGGTATGTGAAAAGAACACACATGCAATGACTCTGAATGTTGTTAGTGAAAAGAGCACACTTGCAATGACACTGATGGATCCATGTGTGGTCTCTGAAGAGAGCACACATTTCAATGACTCTGGTTGTTGTTAGTAAAAAGAACACACATGCAATGACACTGGTGGATCCATGTGTGGTCTCTGAAGAGAACACACATGCAATGACACTGGTTGTTGTTTCTAAAAAGAACACACATGCAATGACACTAGTGGATCCATGTGTGGATTGTGAAGAGAACACACATGCAATGACTCCAGTTGTTGTTAGTGAAAAGAAGACACATGCAATGACACTGGTGGATCCATATGTGGTATGTGAAAATAACACACATGCAATGACTCTGGTTGTTTTTAGTGAAAAGAAAACACATGCAATGACACTGGTGGATCCATAGGTGGTATGTGAAAAGAACACACATTTCAATGACTCTGGTTGTTGTTACTAAAAAGAACACACATGCAATGACACTGGTGGATCCATGGGTGGATTGTGAAATGAACACACATGCAATGACACTGGTGGATCCATAGGTGGTATGTGAAAAGAACACACATGCAAAATGACTCTGGTTGTTGTTACTAAAAAGAACACACATGCAATGACACTTGTGGATCCATGGGTGGATTGTGAAAAGAGCACACATTTCAATGACTCTGGTGGATCCATATGTGGTATGTGAAAAGAACACACATGCAATGACTCCAGTTGTTGTTAGTGAAAAGAACACGCATGCAATGACACCGGTGGATCCATGGGTGGATTGTGAAAAGAACATACATGCAGTGACATTGGTGGGACCATTTGTGGATTGTGAAAAGAGCACACATGCAATGACTCTGGTTGTTGTTAGTGAAATGAAAACACATGCAAGGGCACTGGGGGATCCATAGGTGGTATGTGAAAAGAACACACATTTCAATGACTCTGGTTATTGTTACTAAAAAGAACACACATGCAATGACACTGGTGGATCCATGTGTGGTCTATATAGAGAACACACATTTCAATGACACTGGTGTATCCATATGTGGTATGTGAAAAGAACACACATGCAATGACTATGGTTGTTGTTAGTGAAAAGAAAACACATGCAATGACTCTGGTTGTTGTTAGTGAAAAGAACACACATGCAATGACACTGGTGGATCCATATGTGGTATGTGAAAAGAACACACATGCAATGACTCTGGTTGTTGTTAGTGAAAAGAACACACATGCAATGACACTGGTGGATCCATAGGTGGTATGTGAAAACAACAGACATGCAAAATGACTCTGGTTGTTGTTACTAAAAATAACACACATGCAATGACTCTGGTGGATCCATGTGAAAAGAACACACATGCAATGACACTGGTGGATCCATAGGTGGTATGTGAAAAGAACACACATTTCAATGACTCTGGTTGTTGTTATTAAAAAGAACACACATGCAATGACACTGGTGGATCCATGGGTGGATTGTGAAATGAACACACATGCAATGACACTGGTGGATCCATAGGTGGTATGTGAAAAGAGCACACATGCAAAATGACTCTGGTTGTTGTTACTAAAAAGAACACACATGCAATGACACTGGTGGATCCATGGGTGGATTGTGAAAAGAGCACACATTTCAATGACTCTAGTGGATCCATATGTGGTATGTGAAAAGAACACACATGCAAAATGACTCTGGTTGTTGTTATTAAAAAGAACACACATGCAATGACACCGATGGATCCATGGGTGGATTGTGAAAAGAACATACATGCAATGACATTGGTGGAACCATATGTGGATTGTGAAAATAGCACACATGCAATGACTCTGGTTGTTATTAGTGAAAAGAACACACATGCAATGACACTGGTGGATCCATAGGTGGTATGTGAAAAGAACACACATTTCAATGACTCTGGTTGTTGTTATAAAAAGAACACACATGCAATGACACTGGTGGATCCATGGGTGGATTGTGAAATGAACACACATGCAATGACACTGGTGGATCCATAGGTGGTATGTGAAAAGAGCACACATGCAAAATGACTCTGGTTGTTGTTACCAAAAAGAACACACATGCAATGACACTGGTGGATCCATGGGTGGATTGTGAAAAGAGCACACATTTCAATGACTCTAGTGGATCCATATGTGGTATGTGAAAATAACACACATGCAATGACTCCAGTTGTTGTTAGTGAAAAGAACACACATGCAATGGCACGGATGGATCCATGGGTGGATTGTGAAAAGAACATACATGCAATGACACTGGTGGAACCATATGTGGATTGTGAAAAGAGCACACATGCAATGACTCTGGTTGTTGTTAGTGAAAAGAACACACATGCAATGACACTGGTGGATCCATAGGTGGTATGTGAAAAGAACACATATTTCAATGACTCTGGTAGTTGTTACTAAAAAGAACACACATGCAATGACACTGGTGGATCCATGTGTGGTCTCTCTAGAGAACATACATTTCAATGAAATTGGTGGATCCATATGTGGTATGTGAAAAGAACACACATGCAATGACTCTGGTTGTTGTTAGTGAAAAGAACACACATGCAATGACACTGGTGGATCCATAGGTGGTATGTGAAAAGAACACACATGCAAAATGACTCTGGTTGTTGTTACTAAAAAGAACACACATGCAATGACACTGGTGGATCCATGGGTGGATTGTGAAAAGAGCACACATGCAATGACACTGGTGGATCCATATGTGGTATGTGAAAAGAACACACATGCAATGACTCTGGTTGTTGTATGTGAAAAGAACACACATGCAATAACACTGGTTGTTGTTAGTGAACTGAACACACATACAATGACACTGGTGGATCCATAGGTGGTATGTGAGAAGAACACACAATTCAATGTGTGGATTGTGAAGAGAACACACATGCAATGACTCCAGTTGTTGTTAGTGAAAAGAACATACATGCAATGACACTGGTGGATCCATGTGTGGTCTCTGTATAGAACACAGATTTAAATGACATGGTGGATCCATATGTGGTATGTGAAAAGAACACACATGCAATGACTCTGGTTGTTGTTAGTGAAAAGAACACACATGCAATGACACTAGTGGATCCATAGGTGGCATGTTCGTCTGCGGTACCAAAGTTGGCAGGCCAGCGCATGGCAGTACCTAAGTTGCCTGAAATTACCGTGTTTCGAAAAGTTGGGCCACCAACTACTGAGAGGGGCCATTTCGAGGAAAACTCATCTCACCCCTACCAAATTCAAACATTCCGTTAAACGGTCATCTGTCCGCGACGCGGGCGCCAACACGACAACCTCTTAAGCAAATCCAGCAGCTAAGTGGATTGGATGCGTTGACCAATTTCACAAATCCATTCCCAGCTTTCCCCTAGCACTGGCGGCGTCGGAATCCACCCTCCAGACAGGACGATCCCTTCTGACATTTGACTTCCGGCACCAAGTTGCTGCGCCCAGTCGCTGATCCTGAGCTCCAATGGCGCATGCCGTAGCCGCCATTGCGAGGCTCTAGCCCGCCTCCGCCGCTGACGAGCTGAGCAGCTCGGAGGATGGCAGATCCTACTATCAAGAAAGAAGAAGTTCTGTCTACAAGCGGGTGATCTACCCTTCTCTTTGCTATTCGCACTAGTTACAATTGCTAGCTGGCTACTGAACCTCAAATTGTTTGTTAGCCCAACACTGACAAACATATTTTGTCCACAATTTTCTGTCAAGTGGGATCTGCGTGGACCCCCCTTACCTAGTTACGGTAGTCCTCTATAGGTACGACTCTAAGGGCAAGAGGTATGGACACCATTGTTTCATGATGGAAGAAGCGCCTGCGCAGATCTGCACTATATCTAGTATGGTTGCTGCTCTGCGTAATCATGTTGATGGCCAAAGTAGACTGCAAAGTTCAGCTTCATGGATGAACGTGGCATCATGGTTCCTATAACGTGTAACAGTCAGCTAATTGGGTTGATGAAAAGGTATGCTTCGGCTGCCATGTTTGAGATGAAATGTGATGTACTGGATGTGGAAGCTGCTGCAACTGGTAGTCGCCCTTCTATTCTTGGACAGGGTGGTTGCTCGAACCCAATTAGCTCCTGGTAAGCAAAGGTCTATTGGGGTTCGCATGTTTGTGCTGAATTGTAATTTTTGTTTTATTTACTCTGTAGATATTGGGCAGTTATGCAACAATCTTGTTTCTTTAACAGGAAGCGCCGCAAGGTTAGAAACATGACTGCCGGGTCAGTCATTTTGCTGCCCGAAGAAATTAAAAACGAGTGTAAAGATGTTGCTGGACACGATTCTGGTGCCCATTGTCCCGACGATGCAGAGTACGCGAAGCTAAGAAAATTGGCACCGAGGAAGAGGAAGAAGGCAGGAAATGAAGAAGCCATTGGACGTGAAGGCTTGGCACCCAGGCTGCGGAAGAAGGCTGCTGGCAATGAAGATGCATAGTAGTGTGTTGAACTTGAACCTATATATGTAATTCTGTTAAATTCTGGAGCTCTGTGTGTGGCACGTTGCTGGGCGAAACAATCTACCCACGTTCTCTCAGTAAAATGTAGCGCGACTTAGGGTTTGGAAACGCCCGAGTCAGTAGTTGAATCCGAAATTGTGATTGTGCCACTGCTATCTAAAAACAAGGATCCACCGGTTCCACGATTGCTGAGGGGCAGGAGGTCTCCAAATACGACGGAATGTAAGTGGCACAGAAATAAATTATTTAAGCTGCCACACTCCACGAAGCAGCAACTTATTTCAAATGCTACACAACGACGTGGCAACATAAACATCAACGTTCTCACCGATAATGCCCAGATGAGGAGGAAATGGGTACCACTTTCTGGCCTAATCTTGAGCCCGTCTATCTCACTGCCTCTCTGCTCCTACATCCCCTGCATCGGGCGAAGCTCCCGGATCTCCAGTAACCGGGTGTACGTGCTTCCACTTTATAAATTGTGGTTGTGCCATTTGCGTGCGGTACAATTCACGTAGATTACGTTTAAACAAACCACCAGTGTCAGAATACACTAGTAGAAAAGGTGTCTTTGGTCCACGGTTACGTTCCCAATCCGGGACAGTGATCTAAATCGAGGAAGAAATTGATCTAAATCACAAATTCTTCCACAAATTAATGTGGGGTCAGAGCAATTTTTTTCCTCCCTGGAATTCGAGACCAATAGTTCAGACCGCTAAGTCAACAAGTACAAATATTACAACTTAAAAAGGCACGTAGCTTAAGCTAAATAGAACTAGTTATCACACATCTCCTTGATCTTCCTAATCTTGGCCCGATGTGCATCTTCCTGCGAGAGCAAGGATCAAATTGTCTGCTCCTTCCTTTTAGCATCTTCCTTGCACAGCTTCAATTGTTTCTTTGCATTTTTCCTCATGCACTTGTCAATACTCGTAGTTGTGTATTGCAGGACTTTGTCCTGGTGGAGATCGTTCCTTGATTGAGTCAGTTCTTGCTCTACTTTAGCCTTCAGGGCCAACGCCGCGTCCCTCTCCTTGTCGACTTTGATAACCTTGTCTTGCACCCACCTGAGATCTCGCTTATGCTTGGTCGTGTCAACTGGTTCCCATAGCTTCATCTCAACACTGTGAAGAAGTGAGCTGAATACGGATTCTTTCAACTCGACAGTCATTTCCCATAGTTTGTCTAGCGTTTTCTGCATCGATTTGGGCCACTCTGGATCTACCCATTTGACAACACCGCAACTTCCTCCTTGCATCATTGCACGATGTCCTTGACACCGTAGAAACCTCCTGCCTACATTTCGTCCTTCGAAGGCTACAAATTTAGCGGGCACATATCCATGTTTACATACAAGAGGACTGTCTTCATCCTCTAAACCGTGATAGTCGGAGTCATACATCGTCTGGTTGGCCTAATACATCATACGCGCATGAGTAAACAAATTAGATCTAGCTCAAAAAATAGATAACTGGCCATAGATGATAGAAATAGAGATGAGACGACTCACATCGAAATAACCGTCCCTATCGTCACGACGCGTTTCCTCATCGTCTCCCCTTGAACCCATGGCGAGAGGGGTGGGGGTGGCTGCCGGAGAGGGGATTGGGATGGAGGCGCCGTCGGCTTGCGGCTACGGCAGGATGGGAGTGAAGTGGGGAAAGTGGCTTCGAGGGTAAGGAAGAGAAGTATGGGGAGGAAGAGAAGTAATGGGGACGTGACACTGGGATGTGGCCCACTGAACTCGTGAGACGTGACACTCGCAACAGGGGAGCGCCCCGTGTTACCAGTTTGTCCAAAGCAAGCGTGGCCAATCATGCCGCAGAACAGCCTACTCGCGGATCGCTCTCACGAAGACCATCCCAATCGTCCAAGCGCCCCAATCGAACGGTATGTAACAATCGTCAAGCAGAACAACTGTGTTAGGGCGTGCCTTCTAGAAGACTCGGTCTAACGACTACCCATGCAATGACACTGGGTGTGGTTCATGAAAAGAACAGACATGCAATGACATCGGTGGATCCATGCGTGGTTTATGGAAGTAATAGACATGCAATGACTCTAGCTAAGGTTAATGAAAAGAACATGCATGCAATGACACTAGGTGTGGTTCATGAAAAGAACATACATGCAATGACACTGGTGGATCCTTATGTGGTTTGTTTAGAGGAACAAACATGCAATGACACTAGAGGATCCACGTGTGGTTCATGAGAAGAACACACATCCAATGACACTGGGTGGATCCTTATGTGGTTCATGAAAAGAACTGACATGTAGTGACACTGGGTGTGGTTCATGAAAAGAACAGGCATGCAATGACATTGGTGGATCCATGTGTGGTTTATGGAAGTAACAGACATGCAATGACTCTAGATATGGTTAATGAAAAGAACACGCATGCAATGACATTGGGTGTGGTTCATGAAAAGAACAGACACGCAATGACACTGGTGGATCCTTATGTGGTTTGTTTAGAGGAACAGACATGCAATCACACTAGGTGGATCCATATGTGGTTTATGGAAGTAAAAGACATGCAATGACTCTAGCTGTGGTTCATGAAAAGAACATACATGCAATGACACTGGTGGATCCTTATGTGGTTTATGGAAGGAACAAACATGCAATCACACTGGGTGTGGTTCATGAAAAGAACAGACATGCAATGATACTGGTCAATCCTTATGTGGTTTGTTTAGAGGAACAAACATGCAATCAAACTAGGTGGATCCATATGTGGTTTATGGAAGTAAAAGACATGCAATGACTCTAGCTGTGATTCATGAAAAGAACAGACATGCAATGACACTGGTGGATCCTTATGTTGTTCATGAAAAGAACAGATAGGCAATGGCACTGGTGGATCCTTATGTGGTTTGTTTAGAAGAACACACATGCAATGACAGTAGGTGTGGTTCATGAGAAGAACACACATCCAATGACACTGGTGGATCCTTATGAAGTTTCTTTAAAGGAACAAACATGCAATTTGTAACTACCTCGTTGAATTACGCTCCTAGTTACAAGCCTGGATGAGCGGAAATGGTTAAAATAGTACGGTGGGGCCCAAATGCCACTCACAGGTAGACCTTTCGGCCGTCCTAACCATTTCCAAACATCGGGACAAGAACGGGCGGCGTAATCGGCAGGCGAAGGGATCAACTACATACACAAATGAGTATGTATGCAAGCCACCATACAATGGTTCTCAGAGCCATTCCATCTAAAAGAAATAGAAATATTGCAACGCCATACGGCAAGATCCAAATATCCTAGATAGATATAATAGTTTAGGATATCTCCTCATACATCAA
This sequence comes from Avena sativa, assembly GCA_916181665.1. Classification (NCBI taxonomy): domain Eukaryota; kingdom Viridiplantae; phylum Streptophyta; class Magnoliopsida; order Poales; family Poaceae; genus Avena; species Avena sativa. The sequence continues at coordinate 205,034,089 of OV702290.1, forward strand.
ACATCAGAGTATCAAGCGGAAGCCGAAAACAAGGCCCGAGTACGGATAAGAAGCAAATTGGCATAAGATGCCTCAGAAATAAACACATCCCGCCCACAGATCTCACGGATCCCCGTTCTCGGAATCTCTACACCGAATGATCGTTGCCCACATCGTCCGTCTCCTCCACCCAGTATCCATCTTGCTGGTTTACCTGTTCATCTGAATCAAACAATTTATCGTGTGAGACCCTAGGGGTACTCAGCAAGTCTTTATGCCTCTAAAGGGGACACAACCTGGGGTGACGCAATTGCAGCAAAAGATAAACCCTAGCAATTCTATAGATACTCGCTAACCATCCGCCTAACCATAGATAGACGGATGTCCGTGAAATAATAACAACAGTTATAACGGTAATATTAACAGATCCATCCTCCTCCTCGCTTACCGACGAGGAAGCGGACGAACAACCCCCCATCCGTTGGCAGTTTTATTATCCATTCCATGAATGTTGCACTATTACTAGTCCGGTACTTAGTCAAATTAAAAGTGGTACTTTAGTTATTCTTGTCTATGATCGAGAAACTGTGCTCCAAGTCGTCCATAACCGCGGACAGGGCTTTCAGAAAGTTTTACCCTGCAGGGGTGCACAAATAGCAACACACACTCGATCAACCTCGGAAAAACCAAATCAAAACCAATGAGGCAGTCACGACAAAGCGATCACAGGATTCAGAAATATTTCAGGGGGCCACCCCATTAAGCTACCCGCAACGGAGTTAGCCAACTCCGAGACGGACTCAAGGTTTGCGTCAGTGGCTGTAAACGACTAGGAACCCAAAAGTGTGACTGGGCTTGTCGATACCGCGAAAACACTCCGCTTTCCAAAACAGTACAGGTGCATTACCTCGCACAATTTTAAATAAAGCAGTAAAGCATGGCATAAGTACAGGATAGTAAATAAAACCTCAAACTAGTTTGTGGCCCCAAGAATTAAGAATGAATCAAGCTCTGGCTCAGGGGGGGTCATAAGCCTCCCGGATGTGGATAGCGCGAATATTCAAGGAACAGGAATCAAGTACTCGGGGTCCTACGGGACACAAGTGAGCCTGAAAAACCAAATAGCGAATATGGCTCACCGATGCCACTTTCATTAGTTATCCCATTACTACTCAGATTAAGTTGTATAGGTACCTCGTTATCCATCAGACACTCACATACCCTACACATGCTGTTCTACAACTCGCATGGCTCAAACAACTCCTGTAGTAATGGCTCATGGGATGGAGGAACAAGCTTCGGTGGGGTTTAAAAGTAAAGGCTATGCCATACTTGGGATTCAGTTTAATGCAATCGCGACTCAATGATGCAAGAATAAGAAAGAGGCAATAGGCACTATATGTATGCAAGCATGTGGTAGTGCTTGCCTGGCAGGTCAGTTGAAGCGAGAGAAGGATCTGGGTAGTGCTCCTGGGTCTCCTGATATATCCCCTGCTCAGCGTCTATTCGGAGAAGAACCAAACAAACAAGTGCCAACATAAATAAAGTGCACAAGCATATGAATAAAATGCATCAAGCAAACAATCATGCCATGATGAATGATGCACAATTTGCATGGCAATAAGGTAGCATGGCATGGGTGAGGTGTGGAATACAAGGAATAATCATTTTGTGGAGTTTTAATCACATTTTAGCCTCATATTAGTTGCTGTACACATTATATTTATATGATGCATGCTGCAAAACAGAACAAGGAATGCATAAACAGAAAGGTCTCGTCGAGCTAATCATTTTAGACATATCATTTGTTAAATTTGGAGTTATAAATCAAAAGTTATTAATTAATTAAGGAAAAAGGGCATTTTAATGTAATTTTAATCAACTTGAAATTTTAAATGTTCAAAATATACTTTGGAGGGCATATTTGAATTCCTCATATTTTTCTGATTTCAAAACATATATTATTTGTTTAATTTGGATTTATATTTTAAAAGTTGTTTGAAAACAGATTTGAAATTTGAATTTAAATTGAATTTGAAAGGATTTAAATTAAAACAGAAAGAAACAGAAACTTTTTGTACTCAGGCAGATACAGACCCAGCCGCTGACGGGTGGGCCAGCTGCTGACTGGGCAACCTACGCGCAGAAAAAGGGTTTTCTCACCTCGAGCTAAACTAGCCTCAGAGAATGACAGGTGGGGCCGACGGCCACGCGGACCCACACACGGGCGCGCCAGCGGGGACGCGACACGTGGGGCATCCGTGGGAGTGCGGGTTGAGGGTTGGAGAGCTGAGGGGTGTTTCTACAAAACGGGTTCCGAGGCTGACGGTGGGGCAGGCTGGTCCGCGGGTTAAGCAGAAAAAGATGCAGGGGGCTATCTGCAAAACGAGCGCCCGATGCACTGTTGTTCTTCTCTGAACCCTGACGACGGGTCGGTGCACGTCAGCGGCAGAGCGCGGCGCGCGAGGCTCGAACTCGCGACGCGGCGCGCGCGTAGACGGCGGCTACCACTGCGGCTAGGCTGGGTGTTGTTGCTGGGTAGGGAAACGCGGCTAGGAGAGGTTCCGCGACGCGCTGAGCGAGCAGACGCACGCGCTCGCCGGTGCACCGAGGGTGCTCGGCAAGCGGTCCGACACGAACAGGATGCAACGGCGAGGAAGGAGGTGTCAGGGAGGCTCGTGGGCTCACCGGGAGGTTGTTGGTGCGGTCGGATCGGGCAGAGGAGAAGCGGGTCGTCGCTGAGGCAGAGGCCGGGTGTAGCTAGGGTTCCGGCGGAACGCTTCGGCGTGCAGATCAACCTGGGGCTCCTCCTTCACGTCTGCGGGAACAGGGGCGGTGCAGGTGGTCGACTCGTTCTTCCTCGACACCTGGACGCCGCGCCCGCCGCCTGGTACGGTGTAGTCGAGAGGAGGCCGACGGTATGGTTGGTGATCGGTGGTGGAGAGGTGGCTGCAGGGGCAGGAGAGGAGAGGCAAGCTCTAGGGCGGATCTGGGAGATGCAGGAGGGGCCGTGAGGTGGTGGTAAAGCAGAGAGGGAGAGGGAGGTGCCGTGCGGGAGTGGACGGTGGAAAAGGTGGCTCGGCCACCTTTTCTCCTCCTCCTTCACGTGCTCGGGTCGGGCTCGGTGGGGCTGGTCTAGGCAGGCAGGGCAGGTAGGGATGGCCAGGGAGGTAGGCTCGGGGTGGGGCATGCACGGCAGAGAGAGAGCTAGAGGGGGAGAGGGGGTAGGCTCGGGTAGATGCTAGGTTTGGAGAGAGGGGGTATGGCTCGGGTTAGGGCTTGGTGCTAGGGTTGGGGTAGCTAGGTGGGCCAGGGTTAGGAACCAGGTGGGGCCGGCAAGGTAGAGAGAAGAGAGAGGCCGAGAGAGAGGGGTGATATGGTGGCTAGGGTTTGGTTTAGATGGGGGTGTGGTTTAGAGAGGATGGTAAAGAGAGAGGAGAGATGAGTGTATGGTTTAGGGTTTAGAGGGAGAGAGATAGATGGAGTGGTTCTCTTTTGACAAGATCAAGCATGATCATGACAAGCTCAAGCAAGATATAGTCAAAAGAGAGAAGAGAAGAAAAGGTGGTGATGGCATGGATGGATATGGTGATGGGGTGTTAGATGCTTGCATGCATCAAGCAAGATCAAGCATAAGGGGTAGAGAGGGATATGGGGAAGATCCACTCAAAGATTCAAATAAAAACCAAAAGGCTAGAAAAAGGTGGTACTTGCATGGCCCAGGCAAAACAATTAATGCCATGCTTAATCTTGTGAAAACAATAATATTTACATGGCATTATTCTTATGCATTCCCAAAAGTGGATTAAAGCCAAGCAAAAGAATTTAAAAGAAAGCTCCAAGTGGAGTAGATGGAGATGATCACATTTGATTATAATTGAGACTTGCTAGTGTGTATATTCCACTAGATGCTTACTAGTCCCAAAAGTATCCCCACATGAGCATAAATCCATAATAATCCATATGGAAGCTAGGAAAAGGGTTCCACTCACAAGGCATGCAAAGGTGGCCATGTGGCTCTCATATATCAATAATGTGAAAACAACATGATGCTAAGATGAGAGCATGTGGAAATAGAATTGGATCCATCCCAACCCACATGAGCTAGAGGTAAAACCCAAATAAAGTGCAAAGCTCACATTTAGTTGGAGGGTGGAATTATAAGGTGGTGAAAGAAAGGTGGTGGAGTTAATAAAAGATATGCCCCCAACTCAACTTGGGCATTTAAACAATATATCAAGAACCAAATACAATATCAAGAGGCAAATACAATTTACAATGCATATGAGAGAAGAACCAACACAAAAAGGGTTTTATATGATGCTCAAATGCAAGGTGGCATGATGACATGAGCATGATATCATTATGATGCAACAATTATATATAGGAAGTAGCATATATATAGACTAGGCTAGTAGCATTGCAATTGTTAGACAATTGGGATGCTACAACTCTCCCCCACTAAACAAGAATCTCGCCCCGAGATTCCTAGGAAAAAGAAAACAACACAAGAAAAGGCGGGTATTCGGAACGAAGGTGATCCTTGCGTTCCCAAGATGATGAAGAACGGAATGGTGCGACCACTACACCTTGCAAACTTGCTAGACTTGTTGCGAATCTTGCGTTTTGCTTGAGAAACAACGATTAGAAGAGTTGAAGGATTGTCGTTAGACAAGAAGGATAGGATGGACATAGCTCCGGTTTTCTCAAGAAACAAGATAAAAGACTATAACCACTTGTGACAGAAAGGAAAAGATGATGTATCATGGATAAAGAAAGACACACCGTTAAGATTAAAGATTTACCGATACTAGAGAGGATGAAAACTTTGTCTCGCCGGAAGAAAAGAGCTAGGTTGGAGAAGTTTTGATTCACTATGACAATAGCATCGTATCTTCTCTCGGATTTGAGAAATGAAGCACGGAAACAATATTGCCTTCAAACAATAGAGTCCCTAGATATCAACAGAAAGATTTAGTTAGACATCGTCGGATTAGATTCTTCTTGCGCCGGTAAGACCCAACGGATCACGCAATTGAGGTGCGCTGATATAACCTCCAGAGACGGATGTGAAGCCAGATCATGGTGGAATCCCGAGAAGCAAAGAATATGGAGGATCTGGAGTTTATTGTAGAGATACTTATTGCTTTCTTTAGCCTTGAGGCTAACGCAATAGATTTGCGGCTGATGGCATCAACCATAATTGGCTTTACCACAGAAAAAGAATTGATGAAACAAAGAGAGAGATAGTTTCCTTTCATCTTGTTTGGGGATGTAGAGCATCGGTAGAAAGACGAGGACCGAAAGGAGTTTGCGTTTGTTTCCACCAGATAATTGAAGATTTTGCTCCATCTAGAATAGACAGACCACCAACAAGAGATTATTGATTACTTTCTTCGAGAGAGCACTCCGGAAAACAACGACGGAAGTAAAAGTATCGAGGGATAAAGGCCACTTCTAACTTCCGTGGAATGAGTGAAATCACATTAATTCGCCAATTCAATGTACAAGAGCGAATGATAAGAGTAGTGGTATGGTAGCTACTCCATCCCGCACTCAAAGCATTACTCCGCACATGAATAAGAAAACCATGCAACCCAACTACCGAAACAGACTGAAGGTATTGACAAGGATAACTCACGGAACTCCGTTAGAAAGCAAGGATAGATGCAACCGATTTGCCGGATTCAAAGATAGATAAAGATGATGATGTTGTCATCATATCATAAGTAACCAGCCACCAGAAAGATATGAAGGAAGATCACGGAGACAACTGCAAGATTCCACAGATAAAGAAAAAGATAACACCAACTTGAGCAGACGGATTACGAAAGATCTGAAAAGTCTTCATGGCCTTCGGTGGATTGAGCATAGACGATAGAGCGAGAGGGTTTCAAGAGATTACTTAATGAGACTGAGGTGAAAGAACTCCATGTTGTTCTTGAAATGATTGAGAGAGATTTAGCAGTCTTGAGGAAAATCTTTAGCGGAACGACGATGATAACTTGCCGACAAGGAAAACTCCGGGTTTGATTGAAGATGGAATTAACAATGAACTTGCTGATTCCAGGATTGAAGCGATCTATTTAACAGAAGGACGTGGCGAGATAGGTGACTTCAAAAAGTCAGAATTTCCACTTTGGGAACTTTGCACACAGGCAGTGTCAACAAAGCTTGAGAGAGAGGGACACAGATGATCTTCCATGTCCTTCCATTGATATGGAATAGGCAAGCATATTATCAACATATACCACCATGGATTAACAGGATATTCCCAGAATATCAAGTTCAAGAGGCGAGAGAAACGAACAAATGCTTGAAACACTTCCCGAGCTCAACGCTCTTAGAAAGATCAATATTAAGAGCACGGGTTCGTGTTGAAGAAGATGCACTGGTAGAATAGATTATCTGGTCCTTCGGAAGAAAAAGAGATGTCTCCTGGTTCACATTGCCGATTGGATCACCGGTTACAAAGATAAAGAGATCTTGGATAAAGAGACGATGATAGCTCATACCTTAAGCAAAGCTATCAGAAGCGAAAAGATGCAATTTCCTCGTATCAAAGAGAATTTGCAGATATGGAGTTCAAAAAGATGTGCAGCATGATGGACAGATGATAGACCGCCGTAGTGCCTTGAGAAACTCCGGATTGCCAAAGATACTTGAATATGCATAGATATGATCACGGTGTACTCAAAATCACAGGAGATAACCGTCACCGTTTGGAGGATAATGGTGATTGCATTTTCCATATTCCACTCATGATAAGTGTCATATAGCTATGTCGAGAGCCAAATTACAATCACCAGCATCGGATCGACACATGTTATGTAATTAGCCCAAGAGAATTGGAGATGAAAAGAAACTCTAGGATTAAGCGCCGGTGACAAAAGAATGAGTTAGCATGGACATGCCGATAAAAGGGAGATAGATAGTGTTTCACACACGACTGAAAAGGAGTGTGGAAACACAGATGTATCAAAGAAATTTTTTTCCGCATTTTTCGGCATTAAAATACCAATAGATGCGCAAAATCACTTATCAGGTAGAGATTAGCAACTGATGCTTGCACAGAATGTGGAGTTGCTAGAAGGAAGGACACCCTTAAGAAGATGGCACCGGTTAACAAGGAGTCAGATAGATGGCACCGGTTTTCCAAAAGCCTGTCAGTATGGAATGTACCAACAGTTGATAACCAAAGGCAGATTGTGATAACAAGTTGGATGCAACAGATAGACAAGGGATTACACACACACACACTTTCTATGGTACTACGAAAACCCAGAACACGTGAATCCTAGTTTGAATTTTAAGAAGAGGATTGAAAACGTTACACTTCCTTACCAGAAAAGGGTGGTGGGTGGGTAAGAAGAAAAGTGGAAGCAATCCTACTCTCGCGTTTTGTTTTTCCCTAGTATACATAGCTACCAAAAATATTTTCTAGACTGACAACGACCATTTGGCTGAGACCCTTAAGGGCGGGATGGCTCTGATACCAATTGTAACTACCTCATTGAATTACGCTCCTAGTTACAAGCCTGGATGAGCGGAAATGGTTAAAATAGTACGGTGGGGCCCAAATGCCACTCACAGGTAGACCTTTCGGCCGTCCTAACCATTTCCAAACATCGGGACAAGAACGGGCGGCATAATCGGCAGGCGAAGGGATCAACTACATACACAAATGAGTATGTATGCAAGCCACCATACAATGGTTCTCAGAGTCATCCCATCTAAAAAGAAAGGAAATATTGCAACGCCATACGGCAAGATCCAAATGTCCTAGATAGATATAATAGTTTAGGATATCTCCTCATACATCAAACATCAGAGTATCAAGAGGAAGCCGAAAACAAGGTCCGAGTACGGATAAGAAGCAAATTGGCATAAGATGCCTCATAAATAAACACATCCCGCCCACAGATCTCACGGATCCCCGTTCTCGGAATCTCTACACCGAATGATTGTTGCCCACATCGTCCGTCTCCTCCACCCAGTATCCATCTTGCTGGTTTACCTGTTCATCTGAATCAAACAATTTATCGTGTGAGACCCTAGGGGTACTCAGCAAGTCTTTATGCCTCTAAAGGGGACACAACCTGGGGTGACGCAATTGCAGCAAAAGATAAACCCTAGCAATTCTATAGATACTCGCTAACCATCCGCCTAACCATAGATAGACGGATGTCCGTGAAATAATAACAACAGTTATAACGGTAATATTAACAGATCCATCCTCCTCCTCGCTTACCGACGAGGAAGCGGACGAACAACCCCCCATCCGTTGGCAGTTTTATTATCCATTCCATGAATGTTGCACTATTACTAGTCCGGTACTTAGTCAAATTAAAAGCGGTACTTTAGTTATTCTTGTCTATGATCGAGAAACTGTGCTCCAAGTCGTCCATAACCGCGGACACGGCTTTCAGAAAGTTTTACCCTGCAGGGGTGCACAAATAGCAACACACACTCGATCAACCTCGGAAAAACCAAATCAAAACCAACGAGGCAGTCACGACAAAGCGATCACAGGATTCAGAAATATTTCAGGGGGCCACCCCATTAAGCTACCCGCAACAGAGTTAGCCGACTCCAGACGGACTCAAGGTTTGCGTCAGTGGCTGTAAACGACTGGGAACCCGAAAGTGTGACTGGGCTTGTCGATACCGCGAAAACACTCCGCTTTCCAAAACAGTACAGGTGCATTACCTCGCACAATTTTAAATAAAGCAGTAAAGCATGGCATAAGTACAGGATAGTAAATAAAACCTCAAACTAGTTTGTGGCCCCAAGAAATAAGAATGAATCAAGCTCTGGCTCAGGGGGGTTCATAAGCCTCCCGGATGTGGATAGCGCGAATATTCAAGGAACAGGAATCAAGTACTCGGGGTCCTACGAGACACAAGTGAGCCTGAAAAACCAAATAGCGAATATGGCTCACCGATGCCACTTTCATTAGTTATCCCATTACTACTCAGATTAAGTTGTACAGGTACCTCGTTATCCATCAGACACTCACATACCCTACACATGCTGTTCTACAACTCGCATGGCTCAAACAACTCCTGTAGTAATGGCTCATGGGATGGAGGAACAAGCTTCGGTGGGGTTTAAAAGTAAAGGCTATGCCATACTTGGGATTCAGTTTAATACAATCGCGACTCAATGATGCAAGAATAAGAAAGAGGCAATAGGTACTATATGTATGCAAGCATGTGGTAGTGCTTGCCTGGCATGTCAGTTGAAGCGAGAGAAGGATCTGGGTAGTGCTCCTGGGTCTCTGGATATATCCCCTGCTCAGCGTCTATTCGGAGAAGAACCAAACAAACAAGGGCCAACATAAATAAAGTGCACAAGCATATGAATAAAATGCATCAAGCAAACAATCATGCCATGATGAATGATGCACAATTTGCATGGCAATAAGGTAGCATGGCATGGGTGAGGTGTGGAATACAAGGAATAATCATTTTGTGGAGTTTTAATCACATTTTAGCCTCATATTAGTTGCTGTACACATTATATGTATATGATGCATGCTGCAAAACAGAACAAGGAATGCATAAACAGAAAGGTCTCGTCGAGCTAATCATTTTAGACATATCATTTGTTAAATTTGGAGTTATAAATCAAAAGTTATTAATTAATTAAGGAAAAAGGGCATTTTAATGTAATTTTAATCAACTTGAAATTTTAAATGTTCAAAATATACTTTGGAGGACATATTTGAATTCCTCATATTTTTCTGATTTCAAAACATATATTATTTGTTTAATTTGGATTTATATTTTAAAAGTTGTTTGAAAACAGATTTGAAATTTGAATTTAAATTGAATTTGAAAGGATTTAAATTAAAACAGAAAGAAACAGAAACTTTTTGTACTCAGGCAGATACAGACCCAGCCGCTGACGGGTGGGCCAGCTGCTGACTGGGCAACCTACGCGCAGAAAAAGGGTTTTCTCACCTCGAGCTAAACTGGCCTCAGAGAATGACAGGTGGGGCCGACGGCCACGCGGACCCACACACGGGCGCGCCAGCAGGGACGCGACACGTGGGGCATCCGTGGGAGTGCGGGTTGAGGGTTGGAGAGCTGAGGGGTGTCTCTGCAAAACGGGTTCCGAGGCTGACGGTGGGGCAGGCTGGTCCGCGGGTTAAGCAGAAAAAGATGCAGGGGGCTATCTGCAAAACGAGCGCCCGATGCACTGTTGTTCTTCTCTGAACCCTGACGACGGGTCGGTGCACGTCAGCGGCAGAGCGCGGCGCGCGGGGCTCGAACTCGCGACGCGGCGCACGCGTAGACGACGGCTACCACTGCGGCTAGGCTGGGTGTTGTTGCTGGGTAGGGAAACGCGGCTAGGAGAGGTTCCGCGACGCGCTGAGCGAGCAGACGCACGCGCTCGCCGGTGCACCGAGGGTGCTCGGCAAGCGGTCCGACGCGAACAGGATGCAACGGCGAGGAAGGAGGTGTCAGGGAGGCTCGTGGGCTCACCGGGAGGTTGTTGGTGCGGTCGGAATCGGGCAGAGGAGAAGCGGGTCGTCGCTGAGGCAGAGGCCGGGTGTAGCTAGGGTTCCGGCAGAACGCGTCGGTGTGCAGATCAACCTGGGGCTCCTCCTTCACGTCTGCAGGAACAGGGGCGGTGCAGGTGGTCGACTCGTTCTTCCTCGACACCTGGACGCCGCGCCCTCCGCCTGGTACGGTGTAGTCGAGAGGAGGCCAACGGTATGGTTGGTGATCGGTGGTGGAGAGGTGGCTGCAGGGGCAGGAGAGGAGAGGCAAGCTCTAGGGCGGATCTGGGAGATGCAGGAGGGGCCGTGAGGTGGTGGTAAAGCAGAGAGGGAGAGGGAGGTGCCATGCGGGAGTGGACGGTGGAAAAGGTGGCTCGGCCACCTTTTCTCCTCCTCCTTCACGTGCTCGGGTCGGGCTCGGTGGGGCTGGTCCAGGCAAGCAGGGCAGGTAGGGATGGCCAGGGAGGTAGGCTCGGGGTAGGGCATGCACGGCAGAGAGAGAGCTAGAGGGGGAGAGGGGGTAGGCTCGGGTAGATGCTAGGTTTGGAGAGAGGGGGTATGGCTCGGGTTAGGGCTTGGTGCTAGGGTTGGGGTAGCTAGGTGGGCCAGGGTTAGGAACCAGGTGGGGCTGGCAAGGTAGAGAGAAGAGAGAGGCCGAGAGAGAGGGGTGATATGTTGGCTAGGGTTTGGTTTAGATGGGGGTGTGGTTTAGAGAGGATGGTAAAGAGAGAGGAGAGATGAGTGTATGGTTTAGGGTTTAGAGGGAGAGAGATAGATGGAGTGGTTCTCTTTTGACAAGATCAAGCATGATCATGACAAGCTCAAGCAAGATATAGTCAAAAGAGAGAAGAGAAGAAAAGGTGGTGATGGAATGGATGGATATGGTGATGGGGTGTTAGATGCTTGCATGCATCAAGCAAGATCAAGCATAAGGGGTAGAGAGGGATATGGGGAAGATCCACTCAAAGATTCAAATAAAAACCAAAAGGCTAGAAAAAGGTGGTACTTGCATGGTCCAGGCAAAACAATTAATGCCATGCTTAATCTTGTGAAAACAATAATATTTACATGGCATTATTCTTATGCATTCCCAAAAGTGGATTAAAGCCAAGCAAAAGAATTTAAAAGAAAGCTCCAAGTGGAGTAGATGGAGATGAACACATTTGATTATAATTGAGACTTGCTAGTGTGTATATTCCACTAGATGCTTACTAGTCCCAAAAATATCCCCACATGAGCATAAATCCATAATAATCCATATGGAAGCTAGGAAAAGGGTTCCACTCACAAGGCATGCAAAGGTGGCCATGTGGCTCTCATATATCAATAATGTGAAAACAACATGATGCTAAGATGAGAGCATGTGGAAATAGAATTGGATCCATCCCAACCCACATGAGCTAGAGGTAAAACCCAAATAAAGTGCAAAGCTCACATTTAGTTGGATGGTGGAATTATAAGGTGGTGAAAGAAAGGTGGTGGAGTTAATAAAAGATATGCCCCCAACTCAACTTGGGCATTTAAACAATATATCAAGAACCAAATACAATATCAAGAGGCAAATACAATTTACAATGCATATGAGAGAAGAACCAACACAAAAAGGGTTTTATATGATGCTCAAATGCAAGGTGGCATGATGACATGAGCATGATATCATTATGATGCAACAATTATATATAGGAAGTAGCATATATATAGACTAGGCTAGTAGCATTGCAATTGTTAGACAATCGGGATGCTACACAATTGCACTATGTGGATCCATATGTGGTTTATGGAAGTAAAAGACATGCAATGACTCTGGTAGATCCTTATGTGGTTCATGAAAAGAACAGACATGCAGTGAAACTGGGTGTGGTTCATGAAAAAACATACATGCACTGACACTAGGAGTGGTTCATGAAAAGAACAAACAGGCAATGACACTGGTGGATCCTTATGTGGTTTATGGAAGGAACAAACATGCAATCACACTAGGTGGATCCATATGTGGTTTATCGAAGTAACACACATGCAATCACACTTGGTGTGGTTCATGAAAAGAACAGACATGCAATGACACCGGTAGATCCTTATGTGGTTCATGAAAAGAACAGACATGCAATGAAATTGGTGGATCCTTATGTGGTTTGTTTAGAGGAACAGACATGCAATGACTCTAGCCGTGGTTCATGAAAAGAACAGACATGCATTGACACCGGGTGTGGTTCATGAAAAGAACAGACATGCAATGACTTATGTGGTTTGTTTAGAAGAACACACATGCAATGACACTGGGTGTGATTCATGAAAAGAACAGATAGGCAATGACACTGGTGGATCCTTATTTTGTTTGTTTAGAAGACCACACATGTAATGACACTCGGTGTGGGTCATGAAAAGAACAGACACGCAATGACACTAATGGATCCTTATGTGGTTTTTTTAGAGGAACAGACATGCAATCACACTAGGTGGATCCATATGTGGTTTATGGAAGTAAAAGACATGCAATGACTCTAGCTGTGATTCATGAAAAGAACAGACATGCAATGACACTGTTGGATCCTTATGTGGTTCATGAAAAGAATAGACAGGCAATGACACTGGTGGATCCTTATGTGGTTTGTTTAGAAGAACACACATGCAGTGACACTGGGTGTGGTTCATGAGAAGAACACACATCCAATGACACTGGTGGATCCTTATGTGGTTTGTTTAGTGGAACAGACATGCAATCACACTAGGTGCATCCATATGTGGTTTATGGAAGTAAAAGACATGCAATGACTCTGGTAGATCCTTATGTGGTTCATGAAAAGAACAGACATGCAGTGAAACTGGGTGTGGTTCATGAAAAGAACATACATGCACTGACACTAGGAGTGGTTCATGAAAAGAACATACAGGCAATGACACTGGTGGATCCTTATGTGGTTTATGGAAGGAACAAACATGCCATCACACTAGGTGGATCCATATGTGGTTTATGGAAGTAACACACATGCAATGGCACTGGGTGTGGTTCATGAAAAGAATAGACATGCAATGACCCTAGTAGATCCTTATGTGGTTCATGAAAAGAACAGACATGCAGTGAAACTGGGTGTGGTTCATGAATAGAACATACATGCACTAACACTGGGTGTGGTTCATGAAAAGAACAGACATGCAATGACACTGGTGGATCCTTATGTGGTTTATGGAAGGAACAAACATGAAATCACACTAGGTGGATCCATATGTGTTTTATGGAAGTAACACACATGCAATGACACTGGGTGTGGTTCATGAAAAGAACAGACATGCAATGACACTGGTAGATCCTTATGTTGTTCATGAAAAGAACAGACATGCAATGACACTGGTGGATCCTTATGTGGTTTGTTTAGAGGAATAGACATGCAATGACTCTAGCCGTGGTTCATGAAAAGAATAGACATGCAATGACACCGGGTGTGGTTCATGAAAAGAGCAGACATGCAATGAGTTATGTGGTTTGTTTAGAAGAACACACATGCAATGACACTGGGTGTGGTTCATGAAAAGAACAGATATGCAATGACACTGGTGGGTCCTTATGTTGTTTGTTTAGAAGAACACACATGCAATGGCACTGGGAGTGGTTCGTGAAAAGAACAGACATGCCATGACACTAGTGGATCCTTATGTGGTTTGTTTAGAGGAACAGACATGCAATCACACTAGGTGGATCCATATGTGGTTTATGGAAGTAAAAGACATGTAATGACTCTAGCTGTGATTCATGAAAAGAACAGACATGCAATGACACTGGTGGATTCTTATGTGGTTCATGAAAAGAATAGACAGGCAATGACACTGGTGGATCCTTATGTGGTTTGTTTAGAAGAACACACATGCACTGACACTGGGTGTGGTTCATGAGAAGAAGACACATCCAATGACACTGGTGGATCCTTATGTGGTTTGTTTAGTGGAACAGACATGCAATCACACTAGGTGGATCCATATGTGGTTTATGGAAGTAAAAGACATGCAATGACTCTGATAGATCCTTATGTGGTTCATGAAAAGAACAGACATGCAGTGAAACTGGGTGTGGTTCATGAAAAGAACATACATGCACTGACACTAGGAGTGGTTCATGAAAAGAACAGACATGCAATGACACTGGTGGATCCTTATGTGGTTTATGGAAGGAACAAACATGCAATCACACTAGGTGGATCCATATGTGGTTTATGGAAGTAACACACATGCAATGACACTAGGTGTGGTTCCTGAAAAGAACAGACATGCAATGACTCTAGTAGATCCTTATGTGGTTCATGAAAAGAACAGACATGCAGTGAAACTGGGTGTGGTTCATGAATAGAACAGACATGCACTGACACTGGGTGTGGTTCATGAAAAGAACAGACATGCAATGACACTAGTGGATCCTTATGTGGTTTATGGAAGGAACAAACATGCAATCACACTAGGTGGATCCATATGTGGTTTATGGAAGTAACACACATGCAATGACACTGAGTGTGGTTCATGAAAAGAACAGACATGCAATGACACTGGTGGAACCTTATGTGGTTTATTTAGAGGAACAGACATGCAATGACTCTAGCCGTGGTTCATGAAAAGAATAGACATGCAATGACACCGGGTGTGGTTCATGAAAAGAACATACATGCCATGACTTATGTGGTTTGTTTAGAAGAACACACATGCAATGACACTAGGTGTGGTTCATGAAAAGAACAGATAGGCAATGACACTGGTGGATCCTTATGTGGTTTGTTTAGAAGAACACGCATGCGATGGCAATGGGTGTGGTTCATGAAAAGAATAGACACGCAATGACACTGGTGGATCCTTATGTGGTTTGTTTAGAGGAACATACATGCAATCACACTAGGTGGATCCATATGTGGTTTATGGAAGTAAAAGACATGCAATGACTCTACCTGTGATTGATGAAAAGAACAGACATGCAATGACACTGGTGGATCCTTATGTGGTTCATGAAAAGAACAAACAAGCAATGACACTGGTGGATCCTTATGTGGTTTGTTTAGAAGAACACACATGCAATGACACTGGGTGTGGTTCATGAGAAGAACACACATCCAATTACACTGGTGGATCCTTATGTGGTTTGTTTAGAGGAATAGACATGCAATCACACTAGGTGGATCCACGTGTGGTCTATGGAAGTAAAAGACATGCAATGACTCTGGTAGATCCTTATGTGGTTCATGAAAAGAACAGACATGCAGTGAATCTGGGTGTGGTTCATGAATAGAACAGACATGCACTGACACTGGATGTGGTTCATGAAAAGAACAGACAGGCAATGACACTGGTGGATCCTTATGTGGTTTATGGAAGGAACAAACAAGTAATGACACTAGGTGGATCCATATGTGGTTTATGGAAGTAACACACATGCAACGACATTGGGTTTTGGTTCATGAAAAGAATAGACATGCAATGACACTGGTAGATCCTTATGTGGTTCATGAAAAGAACAGACATGCAATGACACTGGTGGATCCTTATGTGGTTTGTTTAGAGGAACAGACATGCAATAACTCTAGCCGTGGTTCATGAAAAGAACAGACATGCAATCACACCGAGTGTGGTTCATGAAAAGAACAGATATGCAATGACTTATGTGGTTTGTTTAGAAGAACACACATCCAATGACACTAGGTGTGGTTCATGAAAAGAACAGATAGGCAATGACACTGGTGGATCCTTATGTGGTTTGTTTAGAAGAACACACATGCAATGACACTCGGTGTGGTTCATTAAAAGAATAGACACGCAATGACACGAGTGGATCCTTATGTGGTTTGTTTAGAGGAACAAACATGCAATCACACTAGGTGGATCCATATGTGGTTTATGGAAGTAAAAGACATGCAATGACTCTAGCTGTGATTCATGAAAAGAACAGACATGCAATGACACTGGTGGATCCTTATGTGGTTCATGAAAAGAACAGACAGACAATGACAATGGTGGATCCTTATGTGGTTTGTTTAGAATAACACACATGCAATGACACTAGGTGGTTCATGAAAAGAACACACACGCAATGACACTGGTGGATCCTTATGTGGAATGTTTAGAGGAACAGACATGCAATGACACCGGTGTATCCACGTGTGGTTCATGAGAAGAACACACATCCAATGACTCTGGTAGATCCTTATGTGGTTCATGAAAAGAACTAACATGCAGTGACACTGGGTGTGGTTCATGAAAAGAACAGACATGCACTGACACTAGGAGTGGTTCATGAAAAGAACAGACATGCAATAACACTGGTGGATCCTTATGTGGTTTATGGAAGGAACAAACATGCAATCACACTAGGTGGATCCATATGTGGTTTATGGAAGTAACACACATGCAATCACACTTGGTGTGGTTCATGAAAAGAACAGACATGCAATGACACTGGTAGATCCTTGTGTGGTTCATGAAAAGAACAGACATGCAATGACACTGGTGGATCCTTATGTGGTTTGTTTAGAGGAACAGACATGCAATGACTCTAGCCGTGGTTCATGAAAAGAACAGACATGCAATGACACCGGGTGTGGTTCATGAAAAGAACAGACATGCAATGACTTATGTGGTTTGTTTAGAAGAACACACATGCAATGAAACTGGGTGTGGTTCATGAAAAGAACAGATAGGCAATGACACTGGTGGATCCTTATGTGGTTTGTTTAGAAGAACACACATGCAATGACACTGGGTGTGGTTCATGAAAAGAACAGACATGCAATGATACTGGTCGATCCTTATGTGGTTTGTTTAGAGGAACAGACATGCAATCAAACTAGGTGGATCCATATGTGGTTTATGGAAGTAAAAGACATGCAATGACTCTAGCTGTGATTCATGAAAAGAACAGACATGCAATGACACTGGTGGATCCTTATGTGGTTCATGAAAAGAACAGATAGGCAATGGCACTGGTGGATCCTTATGTGGTTTGTTTAGAAGAACACACATGCAATGACAGTGGGTGTGGTTCATGAGAAGAACACACATCCAATGACACTGGTGGATCCTTATGAAGTTTGTTTAAAGGAACAGACATGCAATTACACTAGGTGGATCCATATGTGGTTTATGGAAGTAAAAGACATGCAATGACTCTGGTAGATCCTTATGTGGTTCATGAAAAGAACAGACATGCAGTGAAACTGGGTGTGGTTCATGAAAAAACAGACATGCAGTGAAACTAGGTGTGGTTCATGAATAGAACAGACATGCAATGACACTGGTGGATCCTTATGTGGTTTATGGAAGGAACAAACATGCAATCACACTAGGTGGATGCATATGTGGTTTATGGAAGTAACACACATGCAATGACACTGGGTGTGGTTCCTAAAAAGAACAGACATGCAATGACTCTAGTAGATCCTTATGTGGTTCATGAAAAGAACAGACATGAAGTGAAACTGGGTGTGGTTCATGAATAGAACAAACATGCACTGAAACTGGGTGTGGTTCATGAAAATAACAGACATGCAATGACACTGGTGGATCCTTATGTGGTTTATGGAAGGAACAAACATGCAATCACACTAGGTGGATCCATATGTGGTTTATGGAAGTAACACACATGCAATGACAC
The DNA here is from genome assembly GCA_916181665.1 of Avena sativa. Classification (NCBI taxonomy): domain Eukaryota; kingdom Viridiplantae; phylum Streptophyta; class Magnoliopsida; order Poales; family Poaceae; genus Avena; species Avena sativa. The sequence continues at coordinate 205,052,196 of OV702290.1, forward strand.
TGGGTGTGGTTCATGCAAAGAACAGACATGCAATGACACTGGTAGATCCTTATGTGGTTCATGAAAAGAACAGACATGCAATGACACTGGTGGATCCTTATGTGGTTTGTTTAGAGGAACAGACATGCAATGACTCTAGCCGTGGTTCATGAAAAGAATAGACATGCAATGACACCAGGTGTGGTTCATGAAAAGAACATACATGCAATGACTTATGTGGTTTGTTTAGAAGAACACACATGCAATGACACTAGGTGTGGTTCATGAAAAGAACAGATAGGCAATGACACTGGTGGATCCTTATGTGGTTTGTTTAGAAGAACACGCATGCGATGGCACTGGGTGTGGTTCATGAAAAGAATAGACACGCAATGATACTGGTGGATCCTTATGTGGTTTGTTTAGAGGAACATACATGCAATCACACTAGGTGGATCCATATGTGGTTTATGGAAGTAAAAGACATGCAATGACTCTACCTGTGGTTCATGAAAAGAACAAACATGCAATGACACTGGTGGATCCTTATGTGGTTCATGAAAAGAACAAACAAGCAATGACACTGGTGGATCCTTATGTGGTTTGTTTAGAAGAACACACATGCAATGACACTGGGTGTGGTTCATGAGAAGAACACACATCCAATGACACTGGTGGATCCTTATGTGGTTTGTTTAGAGGAATAGACATGCAATCACACTAGGTGGATCCACGTGTGGTCTATGGAAGTAAAAGACATGCAATGACTCTGGTAGATGCTTATGTGGTTCATGAAAAGAACAGACATGCAGTGAAACTGGGTGTGGTTCATGAATAGAACAGACATGCACTGACACTGGGTGTGGTTCATGAAAAGAACAGACATGCAATGACATTGGTGGATCCTTATGTGGTTTATGGAAGGAACAAACATGCAATCACACTAGGTGGATCCATATGTGGTTTATGGAAGTAACACACATGCAATGACACTGGGTGTGGTTCATGAAAAGAACAGACATGCAATGACACTGGTAGATCCTTATGTGGTTCATGAAAAGAACAGACATGCAATGACACTGGTGGAACCTTATGTGGTTTATTTAGAGGAACAGACATGCAATGACTCTAGCCGTGGTTCATGAAAAGAATAGACATGCAATGACACCGGGTGTGGTTCATGAAAAGAACATACATGCCATGACTTATGTGGTTTGTTTAGAAGAACACACATGCAATGACACTAGGTGTGGTTCATGAAAAGAACAGATAGGAAATGACACTGGTGGATCCTTATGTGGTTTGTTTAGAAGAACACGCATGCGATGGCACTGGGTGTGGTTCATGAAAAGAATAGACACGCAATGACACTGGTGGATCCTTATGTGGTTTGTTTAGAGGAACATACATGCAATCACACTAGGTGGATCCATATGTGGTTTATGGAAGTAAAAGACATGCAATGACTCTACCTGTGATTGATGAAAAGAACAGACATGCAATGACACTGGTGGATCCTTATGTGGTTCATGAAAAGAACAAACAAGCAATGACACTGGTGGATCCTTATGTGGTTTGTTTAGAAGAACACACATGCAATGACACTGGGTGTGGTTCATGAGAAGAACACACATCCAATTACACTGGTGGATCCTTATGTGGTTTGTTTAGAGGAATAGAGATGCAATCACACTAGGTGGATCCACGTGTGGTCTATGGAAGTAAAAGACATGCAATGACTCTGGTAGATCCTTATGTGGTTCATGAAAAGAACAGACATGCAGTGAATCTGGGTGTGGTTCATGAATAGAACAGACATGCACTGACACTGGATGTGGTTCATGAAAAGAACAGACAGGCAATGACACTGGTGGATCCTTATGTGGTTTATGGAAGGAACAAACAAGTAATGACACTAGGTGGATCCATATGTGGTTTATGGAAGTAACACACATGCAACGACATTGGGTTTTGGTTCATGAAAAGAATAGACATGCAATGACACTGGTAGATCCTTATGTGGTTCATGAAAAGAACAGACATGCAATGACACTGGTGGATCCTTATGTGGTTTGTTTAGAGGAATAGACATGCAATAACTCTAGCCGTGGTTCATGAAAAGAACAGACATGCAATCACACCGAGTGTGGTTCATGAAAAGAATAGATATGCAATGACTTATGTGGTTTGTTTAGAAGAACACACATCCAATGACACTAGGTGTGGTTCATGAAAAGAACAGATAGGCAATGACACTGGTGGATCCTTATGTGGTTTGTTTAGAAGAACACACATGCAATGACACTCGGTGTGGTTCATTAAAAGAATAGACACGCAATGACACGAGTGGATCCTTATGTGGTTTGTTTAAAAGAACAGACATGCAATGACACTGGTGGATCCTTATGTGGTTCATGAAAAGAACAGACAGACAATGACAATGGTGGATCCTTATGTGGTTTGTTTAGAATAACACACATGCAATGGCACTAGGTGTGGTTCATGAAAAGAACACACACGCAATGACACTGGTGGATCCTTATGTGGAATGTTTAGAGGAACAGACATGCAATGACACCGGTGTATCCACGTGTGGTTCATGAGAAGAACACACATCCAATGACTCTGGTAGATCCTTATGTGGTTCATGAAAAGAACTAACATGCAGTGACACTGGGTGTGGTTCATGAAAAGAACAGACATGCACTGACACTAGGAGTGGTTCATGAAAAGAACAGACATGCAATAACACTGGTGGATCCTTATGTGGTTTATGGAAGGAACAAACATGCAATCACACTAGGTGGATCCATATGTGGTTTATGGAAGTAACACACATGCAATCACACTTGGTGTGGTTCATGAAAAGAACAGACATGCAATGACACTGGTAGATCCTTGTGTGGTTCATGAAAAGAACAGACATGCAATGACACTGGTGGATCCTTATGTGGTTTGTTTAGAGGAACAGACATGCAATGACTCTAGCCGTGGTTCATGAAAAGAACAGACATGCAATGACACCGGGTGTGGTTCATGAAAAGAACAGACATGCAATGACTTATGTGGTTTGTTTAGAAGAACACACATGCAATGAAACTGGGTGTGGTTCATGAAAAGAACAGATAGGCAATGACACTGGTGGATCCTTATGTGGTTTGTTTAGAAGAACACGCATGCAATGACACTGGGTGTGGTTCATGAAAAGAACAGACATGGAATGATACTGGTCGATCCTTATGTGGTTTGTTTAGAGGAACAGACATGCAATCAAACTAGGTGGATCCATATGTGGTTTATGGAAGTAAAAGACATGCAATGACTCTAGCTGTGATTCATGAAAAGAACAGACATGCAATGACACTGGTGGATCCTTATGTGGTTCATGAAAAGAACAGATAGGCAATGGCACTGGTGGATCCTTATGTGGTTTGTTTAGAAGAACACACATGCAATGACAGTGGGTGTGGTTCATGAGAAGAACACACATCCAATGACACTGGTGGATCCTTATGAAGTTTGTTTAAAGGAACAGACATGCAATTACACTAGGTGGATCCATATGTGGTTTATGGAAGTAAAAGACATGCAATGACTCTGGTAGATCCTTATGTGGTTCATGAAAAGAACAGACATGCAGTGAAACTGGGTGTGGTTCATGAAAAAACAGACATGCAGTGAAACTAGGTGTGGTTCATGAATAGAACAGACATGCAATGACACTGGTGGATCCTTATGTGGTTTATGGAAGGAACAAACATGCAATCACACTAGGTGGATCCATATGTGGTTTATGGAAGTAACACACATGCAATGACACTGGGTGTGGTTCCTAAAAAGAACAGACATGCAATGACTCTAGTAGATCCTTATGTGGTTCATGAAAAGAACATACATGCAGTGAAACTGGGTGTGGTTCATGAATAGAACAAACATGCACTGACACTGGGTGTGGTTCATGAAAATAACAGACATGCAATGACACTGGTGGATCCTTATGTGGTTTATGGAAGGAACAAACATGCAATCACACTAGGTGGATCCATATGTGGTTTATGGAAGTAACACACATGCAATGACACTGGGTGTGGTTCATGAAAAAAACAGACATGCAATGGCACTGGTAGATCCTTATGTCGTTCATGAAAAGAACAGACATGCAATGACACTGGTGGATCCTTATGTGGTTTGTTTAGAGGAACAGACATGCAATGACTCTAGCCGTGGTTCATGAAAAGAATAGACATGCAATGACACCAGGTGTGGTTCATGAAAAGAACATACAAGCAATGACTTATGTGGTTTGTTTAGAAGAACACACATGCAATGACACTAGGTGTGGTTCATGAAAAGAACAGATAGGCAATGACACTGGTGGATCCTTATTTGGTTTGTTTAGAAGAACACGCATGCGATGGCACTGGGTGTGGTTCATGAAAAGAATAGACACGCAATGATACTGGTGGATCCTTATGTGGTTTGTTTAGAGGAACATACATGCAATCACACTAGGTGGATCCATATGTGGTTTATGGAAGTAAAAGACATGCAATGACTCTACCTGTGATTCATGAAAAGAACAGACATGCAATGACACTGGTGGATCCTTATGTGGTTCATGAAAAGAACAAACAAGCAATGACACTGGTGGATCCTTATGTGGTTTGTTTAGAAGAACACACATGCAATGACACTGGGTGTGGTTCATGAGAAGAACACACATCCAATGACACTGGTGGATCCTTATGTGGTTTGTTTAGAGGAATAGACATGCAATCACACTAGGTGGATCCACGTGTGGTCTATGGAAGTAAAAGACATGCAATGACTCTGGTAGATCCTTATGTGGTTCATGAAAAGAACAGACATGCAGTGAAACTGGGTGTGGTTCATGAATAGAACAGACATGCACTGACACTAGGTGTGGTTCATGAAAAGAACAGACAGGCAATGACACTGGTGGATCCTTATGTGGTTTATGGAAGGAACAAACAAGCAATCACACTAGGTGGATCTATATGTGGTTTATGGAAGTAACACACATGCAACGACATTGGGTGTTGGTTCATGAAAAGAATAGACATGCAATGACACTGGTAGATCCTTATGTGGTTCATGAAAAGAACAGACATGCAATGACACTGGTGGATCCTTATGTGGTTTCTTTAGAGGAACAAACATGCAATAACTCTAGCCGTGGTTCATGAAAAGAACAGACATGCAATGACACCGAGTGTGGTTCATGAAAAGAATAGACATGCAATGACTTATGTGGTTTGTTTAGAAGAACACACATGCAATGACACTAGGTGTGGTTCATGAAAAGAACAGATAGGCAATGCCACTGGTGGATCCTTATGTGGTTTGTTTAGAAGAACACGCATGCAATGACACTCGTTGTGGTTCATTAAAAGAACATACACGCAATGACACGGGTGGATTCTTATGTGGTTTGTTTAGAGGAACAGACATGCAATCACACTAGGTGGATCCATATGTGGTTTATGGAAGTAAAAGACATGCAATGACTCTAGCTGTGATTCATGAAAAGAACAGACATGCAATGACACTGGTGGATCCTTATGTGGTTCATGAAAAGAACAGACAGGCAATCACACAGGTGGATCCTTATGTGGTTTGTTTAGAATAACACACATGCAATGACACTGGGTGTGGTTGAAAAGAACACACACGCAATGACACTGGTGGATCCTTATGTGATTTGTTTAGAGGAACAGACATGCAATGACACCGGTGGATCCACGTGTTGTTCATGAGAAGAACACACATCCAATGACTCTGGTAGATCCTTATGTGGTTCATGAAAAGAACTAACATGTAGTGACACTGGGTGTGGTTCATGAAAAGAATAGACATGCACTGACACTAGCAGTGGTTCATGAAAAGAACAGACATGCAATGACACTGGTGGATCCTTATGTGGTTTATGGAAGGAACAAACATGCAATCACACTAGGTGGATCCATATGTGGTTTATGGAAGTAACACACATGCAATGACACTGGGTGTGGTTCATGAAAAGAACAGACATGCTGGTAGATCCTTATGTGGTTCATGAAAAGAACAGACATGCAATGACACTGGTGGATCCTTATGTGGTTTGTTTAGAGGAATAGACATGCAATGACTAGCCGTGGTTCATGAAAAGAACAGACATGCAATGACACCGGGTGTGGTTTATGAAAAGAACATACATGCAATGACTTATGTGGTTTGTTTAGAAGAACACACATGCAATAACACTGAGTGTGGTTCATGAAAAGAACAGATAGGCAATGACACTGGTGGATCCTTATGTGGTTTGTTTAGAAGAGCACACATGCAATGACACTGGGTGTGGTTCATGAAAAGAACAGACACACAATGACACTGGTGGATCCTTATGTGGTTTGTTTAGAGGAACAGACATGCAATCACACTAGTTGGATTCATATGTGGTTTATGGAAGTAAAAGACATGCAATGACTCTAGCTATGATTCATGAAAAGAACAGACATGCAATGACACTGGTGGATCCTTATGTGGTTCATGAAAAGAACTGACAGACAATGACACTGGTGGATCCTTATGTGGTTTGTTTAGAAGAACACACATGTAATGACACTGGGTGTGGTTCATGAGAAGAACACACATGCAATGACACTGGTGGATCCTTATGTGGTTTGTTTAGAGGAACAAACATGCAATCACACTTGGTGGATCCATATGTGGTTTATGGAAGTAAAAGACATGCAATGACTCTGGTAGATCCTTATGTGGTTCATGAAAAGAACAGACATGCAGTGAAACTGGGTGTGGTTCATGAATAGAACAGACATGCACTGACACTGGGTGTGGTTCATGAAAAGAACAGACAGGCAATGCCACTGGTGGATCCTTATGTGGTTTGTTTAGAAGAACACGCATGCAATGACACTGGGTGTGGTTCCTGAGAAGAACACACATCCAATGACACTGGTGGATCCTTATGTGGTTTGTTTAGAGGAACAGACATGCATTCACACTAGGTGGATCCATATGTGGTTTATGGAAGTAACAGATATGCAATGACACTGGTAGATCCTTATGTGGTTCATGAAAAGAACAGACATGCAGTGAAACTGGGTGTGGTTCATGAATAGAACAGACATGCACTGACACTGGGTGTGGTTCATGAAAAGAACATACATGCAATGACAATGGTGGGCCCATCCTTATGTGTGGTTCATGAAAAGAATAGAGATGCAATGGCACTGGTGGATCCTTATGTGGTTTTTTTAGAAGATCACACATGCAGTGCCACTGGTGGATCCATGTGTGGTTTATGAGAAGAACGCACATCCAATGAACTCTAGTGGATCTATCTTGGCATAATTTGATGTATTCCACGATGTATTTCATTGTACAAGACACTTTCCATTTTTATACTACTCAGTTTTTCCCTTGGTTTTATGTGGTACTACTTAGTTTTGCCCACCCCCTCTCTATCTTTCGTAGAAGCCCAAAACTGTGCTCACCCTTTCTGCTACTCCCTTATTGGTTGTCACAGTTGTCACGCGGATCGTGCGCACCAACCGTTGATTCTGTGTGATCCAACAATGATCGTTGCACACCTCGTGCCCTTCATAGTACAGCGTGAGACAGCACAGACGTCTCCCTCCGCGATACTTCTACAGGAAGGAACACGATGCCGTCCATGGTAAAAGTCGTCGAGCGGTCATGTCAAGTTTAATCAAGTCTGAAAAGCCTACTACTGCTACTACAACTCATGCACAGGGCAACGGGGTCATCGAGTGCACGGTTGTCGACGGGACACTGCAATTTATTTCCACTTGATTTTAATCAGACATATCCCATTTATACGCAGCGCTCTCAATCTCACTTCGAACTGGGCCCTACCGCTAGTAAATTCCATGAGTCAAGGGCCCCCCTCGAGTAGATCTAATGTTGCTAGAAATTAGTTCCACGCCACTTGCATGCAGTGGAATCGAGGTTTGCCATGAGCGTGTTTTCAATGCAGCTCTAAAGTGGAGATCGTGGCTGTTTCAAAAAAAAGGGAACCGAAAAAAGGGTGGAGATCGTGGTAGCCCCTCCGCCCCCTGCCTACCACACGTGTCCACTCGAGGACTATGAACGGTCCGGTGTTTATAACCCCCCTCGACCTTCTTCTTCCATGAGCTCGTGTCATTTCCCCCCAGTCTGTCTAGTCCCAAGACCCCAATCTACACCTGCCGCGCGCACCAAATCTCCCTAGTTTGCACTACCTCCTTCCCTTGGTGCACCATGAAGCATACACGTGGAGAAGATCCGGAGGTGAAGCCAGTTGAAGGCGAATCAGCAGATGGCTCGGTCGTCACCAAGATGACGAAGGCGTCTTCTCCGGGCACGAACGCCACTCGTCGCCGTGCCGTCGAGGGTGCGAACTCATCCGTCCAGCCGGTAGCCGTCGCCGCCGAGGAGCAGGTGGTGGCCATCGCCACCGAGCAGCCGGTAGTAGCTGTCGCCGCCGAGCAGCAGGTGGCCGACAACATCGTGGCCGACAACGTCGTGGTGCCAGCGGCAGATCTGGATGGGGGGCAGGCAGCAGGCGGAGGCAATCCAGTGATCTACATCGACGACCCCATCGCTGTTCAAGAAATCTTCGACGCAATCGCGGAGAATGATGAGTTCGAGGAGGAGGTCCCTGATGAGGAGTCTGAGGTACTATATTGCTAGCTTCTCTAGTCGCAGTCGGAGTTTTCACTGTTCATACATAGGATTTGCTCAATTGTGTACAGATTCTTTTGCTATTGAAGTAGGGTAGTATATATATGATTCGATCGGTTGATTGATGCATCTGCCATCTAGTCACAAAACCCCAATCCGTCTAGTCACAAAACCCCAATCTGCTCATCTGCCATCTAGTTGAGTTTGCTAGTTGAGTGTTGATTTCGATACACGGCAGGCCTATAACATTACATTTCTATTCCTTACTGAGCCCAATGATTCAATTTTTCCCCAAAATAGTGCAAGGGCATCTGATGGTCTCGTTTTCTTAGGGATGGTTAGTGGCCCTGGGGCAGCAATGCACATAAACAATATAGGTTATGCTGTTGGTATTTTGGTTCTCCTACTCCATCGCTGAAAAAAATGAGGCCCTAATTTTTTCTCTCATATGGAACCTAAATATATAATGTTTTTATTGTTTCTGATCTATGAATGCGTTGTATGATGCATTTGTATATCCCTGAATATTGTTTGGTACGATTACATTTCAATTTCTTATTGTGGCCAGTGATTCAAATTTGCCCCAAAGAGAGGCGGACACATTGGTGTCAAATTTTTACAGGGATGAGTGAGCGAACCTGGGGCCATGTACAAGATCAATATAAGCTTGGCAATTGTTACTTGGTTCGCTTACGCCATCTCTGTAGAAAATTATGAGGCTGCAATCTTTATTCTACATTCATAGAACTATGATATTTGAATTATCTATTCCATGCATTCATAGTGTATAAGAATTACATTTTAGTTTGTCACCAAGGCCGATGATTGAAATTTGCCCCAAAAGAGTTCAAGGGGAGACACGAATGATGGTGTCGTGTTTTAGGGATGGGTTGGTGAACCTGAGACAGCAATGCACACAAACAATATAGGTTATGCTGTTGGTACTTTGGTTCGCCTACTCCATCTCTGAAACAAATTATGAGGCACTAGATTTATTCTCATATGGAACTACATATATGATCCTTGAATTGTTTCTGATCTTTTAATGATTGGTATGATGCATATGTATATGAATGGTTTTGATCATAAGTATTTTTAACATGCACCTAAAGATTAATTGTTTGGTTTTTTATTTATAATTACAATGTTTAGGCTTGTTTTTGTACCTGCTATGTATATCCCTGAATAATGTTTTGTACGATTACATTTCAATTTCTTATTGTGGCCAATGATTCAAATTTGCCCCAAAAGAGAGGCAGACACATTGGTGTCAGATTTTTTCAGGGACGAGTGAGCGAACCTGGGGCAACGTATAACAACAATATAGGCTGTGCAATTGTTACTTGGTTCACTCACGCCGTCCCTGAATAAACTTATGAGGCCATAATCTTTATTCTACATTCATAGAACTATGATATTCGAATTATCTATTCCATGCATTCATAGTGTATAAGAATTACATTTTAGTTTGTCACCAAGGCCGATGATTGAAATATTCCCCAAAAGAGTTCAAGGGGAGACACGTATGACAGTGTCGTGTTTTAGGGATGGGTTGGTGAACCTAAGGCAGCAATGCACACAAACAATATAGGTTGTGCTGTTGGTACTTTGGTTCGCCTACTCCATCTCTAAAACAAATTATGAGGCCCTAGATTTATTCTCATGTGGAACTACATATATGATCCTTGAATTGTTTTTAATCTTTTAATGGTTGGTATGATGCATATGTATATGAATGGTTTTGATCATAAGTATTTTTAACATGCACCTGAAGATTAATTGTTTGATTTTTTATTTATAATTACAATATTTAGGCTTGTTTTTGTACCTGACGATGTATATCCCTGAATAATGTTTTGTACGATTACATTTCAATTTCTTATTGTGGCCAATGATTCAAATTTTCTCGAAAAGAGAGGCAGACACATTGGTGTCATATTTTTTCAGGGACGAGTGAGCGAACCTGGGGCAATGTACAACAACAATATAGGCTGTGCAATTGTTACTTGGTTCACTCACGCCGTCCCTGAATAAACTTATGAGGCCATAATCTTTATTCTGCATTCATAGAATTATGATATTGGAATTATCTATTCCATGCATTCATAGTGTATAAGAATTACATTTTAGTTTGTCACCGAGGCCGATGATTGAAATTTGCCCCAAAAGAGTTCAAGGGGAGACACGTATGACGGTGTCGTGTTTTAGGGATGGGTTGGTGAACCTAAGGCAGCAATGCACACAAACAATATAGGTTATGTTGTTGGTACTTTGGTTCGCCTACTCCATCTCTAAAACAAATTATGAGGCCCTAGATTTATTCTCATGTGGAACTACATATAATGATCCTTGAATTGTTTCTAATCTTTTAATGATTGGTATGATGCATATGTATATGAATGGTTTTGATCATAAGTATTTTTAACATGCACCTGAAGATTAATTGTTTGGTTTTTTATTTATAATTACAATATTTAGGCTTGTTTTTGTACCTGACTATGTATATCCCTGAATAATGTTTTGTACGATTACATTTCAATTTCTTATTGTGGCCAATGATTCAAATTTTCCCCAAAAGAGAGGCAGACACATTGGTGTTAGATTTTTCAGGGATGAGTTAGTGAACCTGGGGTGATGTACAACAACAATATAGGCTATGCAATTGTTACTTGGTTCACTCATGCCGTCCCTAAATAAACTTATGAGGCCGCAATCTTTATTCTACATTCATAGAACTATGATATTCGAATTATCTATTCCATGCATTCATAGTGTATAAGAATTACATTTTAGTTTGTCACCGAGGCCGATGATTGAAATTTGCCCCCAAAGAGTTCAAGGGGAGACACGTATGATGGTGTCGTGTTTTAGGGATGGGTTGGTGAACCTGAGGCAGCAATGCACACAAACAATATAGGTTGTGCTGTTGGTACTTTGGTTCGCCTACTCCATCTCTAAAACAAATTATGAGGCCCTAGATTTATTATCATGTGGAACTACATATATGATCCTTGAATTGTTTCTGATCTTTTAATGATTGGTATGATGCATATGTATATGAATGGTTTTGATCATAAGTATTTTTAACATGCACCTGAAGATTAATTGTTTGGTTTTTTATTTATAATTACAATATTTAGGCTTGTTTTTGTACCCGACTATGTATATTCCTGAATAATGTTTTGTACGATTACATTTCAATTTCTTATTGTGGCCAATGATTCAAATTTGTCCCAAAAGAGAGGCAGACACATTGGTGTCAGATTTTTTTAGGGACGAGTTAGTGAACCTGGGGCGATGTACAACAACAATACAGGCTGTGCAATTATTACTTGGTTCACTCACGTCGTCCTTGAATAAACTTATGAGGCTGCAATATGATGCAATTATTTGTCATTGTGTTGAGATGAAATGATATATGAACCGATCAAACTATTGCTGAGATGCTTTATCTTTGATATCCACGGATATATTGTCTTACATATACATGTTGTCAATTCTTGAGTTGTAATACAATTCAATCATATGTACGAGTTTTAAGTTATGTTCTTAAAAATCAATAGGAGGATGATGATGAAGTGGACGATAGCAAGGAATCCAGGGACAACAAGAGCCGCTACGTGTTGAGGCGGTTACGGTGTGGACTAATCCGTTTCCACCATAGGGGGAGACTGTTTTGCCCATTCTGTGGCAGAGCAATCAACGTGGACCTCAACAGCATGATCCAGCACGCGGAGGGCGTTGGCAGAGGCAGAGGCAGAAGCCATAGGCCGATTATCTTGGCGCGGCACACAGCCTACTACAAATTCCTCCGGAAGTATGTTAGGACTGGCCTGTATCCTATCGACTAGGCTGTCACTGCCTCCTGCTGATAAACCCCTGCCCTGCTAGGCGTCTCCGTGTCCCGGCCTCCTGCTGCAGCCCCTGCTTTTATTTTGTTCTAGTTAATTATTACCTGTGTGTGGCATGTAAGACAATATATCCGTGGTGTCTCTGGTGAACCTTATATATTAATCTACTCCTTTATATGGAGTGCCTTAAAGTTTCTAGTGTTCAATTATATTTACTGATCATTCTCATGCACACTACAAAATATTTCTAGTGCTCGATTATATTATAATTGTCAAGAAATACATCAACAAGTTAAATTGGTCAAAAAAATTTATTGAAGTAACTAAATGTATCACATACATAATAAACTAGAAACTAAAATCTAGTTCAAACACATAATCTATCACCACCACTTGTTGTCGTCCTTGACTTGCTTCCCCTTCAGCCGCCGCCACCGTCCCAAGATCCCTGCTCGTCCTGAAACCGCTTTCTGTCCTCCTCGTGCTTCTTCTCCTGGGCTAGCTTGCAACCAGGGCATAGCTCTCTCACGAAAAACCCCGCCTTAACCATCCCATCTTTCATGGTAATGAGCTTACTGTACAACTCGTACGCCATGTAGGTGTCTCTGGCTGCATACTCGAGGCGCACCTGGCTCATCGGCTTCCACTCCCAGTAGTCGTGATCGAGTCGCTTCAATTTCTTCAGTTTTTCATAGGATTTATCGATGATTTCCGCTGCCAGATCACCCATGCCATCCTTCGCTGGGTATGATTTGATCTTGTACAAATTTTGGATGTCGATGTGGTGCCCCTCTGGGATTTTTATCAACGCACGAGAAAGCATAATTGTGTCATTTGTGATATCCACGCTAGTGAAAGTTATCCCTTTCCTACACAAGAACTCGACCAGAGCCGGACAACGCATCTCAGTTGGTTTACTCCTACACTTAGATGGTTCTAGAGATGTAAGGGAACAAGGGATGTAGAAGTGGTGATCTCAAATTTAAATTTCACATACCTGCAGAAGTGGTAAACGAGGACCTCCTCATGTATGGCGATTTGCACGACAGCGATCTCTTGTGGAGGATTTTTTCGCTTATTTGCACGGGTGTACTCCAAGTCTAGCCCCACAAACTTGTGCTTCTCTTTCTCAAGCAATTTCTCAAACCTGGCGAGAGTTGTCTCCACAGTCGCTTCATCATTTGTGTACACCACTGTCAAAGTCATGGTGCCATGGGCAGGGACCAAGTGGGTCTCTATTGTGCGTTTCCCATCATCCATGCCTGCAAGGAAATGGGTGAAAGGAACTGCCTGCAAGGAACTGCCTTCGAGAGGAAGAAGAAGATGAACCGACGGTTCCAGAACAGAGGAAGAAGAAGCGCCTAGGAAAAACTGCAGAGGAATGACTGCAGAAGAAACATCGTAACTGCAACTTTCGGTTCGAGAACTCACCGTGGTTACGTGGAGATCGTGGCAGTGCCGCCGGTTCAACAAGTGGGGCCAGATCCTGCGAGAATATGAAATTAGCTGTGCATTTTTCTATGCGAGAAATTGAGAGAAGTCATTTATATTTTGTCTTTCATAATTAAACACAATGAAGTTGGTACAACCCAAGAGATTTGAACAAAAGAGATTTGCTAGTTTAACATACAACAACACTTACAGGCCCAACATGGCAGAACTTGGAGAGCCCCAAAACTTGAGCTACCATAGAGACCTCGACAGAGGTGGCAGAATTGGTGCAGGTGCAACCACGGTGACGGCGAGCTCGGATTCTAGAGGAGGAAAACAGAACCGAGCATGGTCGACAAGGTGATAGATCTCACCGGGAACCAATTCTCGTCCCCGACCGTGCCATGGGTGCATCCATGGTGAGGGCGAGCTCTGACTCGAGATGGGAAGGAGAGCGGGGCCGAGCAGCTTTGTCACTTCCCAGCTCTGCGCCATGGCCGCGACCACAGATTGCCGCTCCGGGGAAGAAGACGAGTAATGGAGGCGCCAAAGCTGCAAGCCTACAGGGAGGAGAGCTGGGCCGAGCAGGTTCGTCCATGTCCCAGCTCCGCGCCATGGCTGTGACGCCCCACATATTGCCGCTCCGTGGAAGAAGACGCGTAATGGATGCAGGCGCCAACGCTGCAAGCCTAATTGACACCTAAGCGACAGGAGCGACATAATGGCGAGAACTGATAGGGGGGGCAACTTGACGGCCATTAGCCTGATTTTTTGTATTGAAACATAAAGTTGAATTCATGCCGAAAAAGACCCTCTGAGTATTTGGCACGCCAACTCTAGTCATCGCGGATGATATCATGGAACTCAGGTACCGCGTTGCCTGGACACCCCAACTTTCGGGCCGCAAAATGATATTCTCCCATAGGTGGTATGTGAAAAGAACACACATGCAAAATGACTCTAGTTGTTGTTACTAAAAAGAACACATATGCAATGACTCTGGTGGATCCATGTGAAAAGAACACACATGCAATGACACTGGTGGATCCATAGGTGGTATGTGAAAAGAACACACATTTTAATGACTCTGGTTGTTGTTACTAAAAAGAACACACATGCAATAACACTGGTGGATCCATGGGTGGATTGTGAAATGAACACACATGCAATGACACTGGTGGATCCATAGGTGGTATGTGAAAAGAACACACATGCAAAATGACTCTGGTTGTTACTAAAAAGAACACACATGCAATGACACTAGTGGATACATGGGTGGATTGTGAAAAGAGCACACATTTCAATGACTCTGGTGGATCCATATGTGGTATGTGAAAAGAACACCCATGCAAAGACTCCAATTGTTGTTAGTGAAAAGAACACACATGGAATGACACCGGTGGATCCATGGATGGATTGTGAAAAGAACATAAATGCAATGACACTGGTGGAACCATATGTGGATTGTGAAAAGAGCAACATGTAATGACTCTGGTTGTTGTTAGTGAAAAGAACACACATGCAATGACACTAGTGGATCCATAGGTGGTATGTGAAAAGAACACACATTTCAATGACTCTGGTTGTTGTTACTAAAAAGAACATACATGCAATGACACTGGTGGATCCATGTGTGGTCTCTGTAGAGAACACACATTTCAATGACACTGGTGGATCCATATGTGGTATGTGAAAAGAACACACATGCAATGACTCTGGTTGTTGTTAGTGAAAAGAACACACATGCAATGACACTGGTGGATCCATAGGTGGTATGTGAAAAGAACACACATTTCAATGACTCTGGTTGTTGTTACTAAAAAGAACACACATGCAATGACACTGGTGGATCCATGGATGGATTGTGAAAAGAGCACACATGCAATAAGACTGGTGGATCCATATGTGGTATGTGAAAAGAACACACATGCAATGACTCTAGTTGTTGTTAGTGAAAAGAACACACATGCAATGACACTGGTGGATCCATAGGTGGTATGTGAAAACAACACACATTTCGATCACTCTGGTTGTTGTTACTAAAAAGAACACACATGCAATGACACTAGTGGGTCCATGTGTGGTCTCTATAGAGAACACACATTTCAATGACATTGGTGGATCCATATGTGGTATGTGAAAAGAACACACATGCAATGACTCTGGTTGTTGTTAGTGAAAAGAACACACATGCAATGACACTGGTGGATCCATAGGTGGTATGTGAAAAGAACACACATGCAAAATGACTCTGGTTCTTGTTACTAAAAAGAACACATGCAATGACACTGGTGGATCCATGGGTGGATTGTGAAAAGAGCACACATGCAATGACACTAGTGGATCCATATGTGGTATGTGAAAAGTACACACATGCAATGACTCTGGTTGTTGTATGTGAAAAGAACACACATGCAATGACTCTGGTTGTTGTTAGTGAAATGAACACACATGCAATGACACTGGTGGATCCATAGGTGGTATGTGAGAAGAACACACATTTCAATGTGTGGATTGTGAAGAGAACACACATGCAATGACTCCAGTTCTTGTTAGTGAAAAGAACATGCATGCAATGACACTGGTGGATCCATGTGTGGTCTCTGTAGAGAACATACAATTCAATGACACTGGTGGATCCATATGTGGTATGTGAAAAGAACACACATGCAATGACTCTGGTTGTTGTTAGTGAAAAGAACACACATGCAATGACACTGGTGGATGCATAGGTGGTATGTGAAAAGAACACACATGCAAAATGACTCAGGTTGTTGTTACTAAAAAGAACACACATGCAATGACTCTGGTGGATCCATGTGAAAAGAACACACATGCAATGACACTGGTGGATCCATAGGTGCTATGTGAAAAGAAGACACATTTCAATGACTCTGGTTGTTTTTACTAAAAAGAACACACATGCAATGACACTGGTGGATCCATGGGTGGATTGTGAAAAGAACACACATGCAATGACACTGGTGGATCCATAGGTGGTATGTGAAAAGAACACACATTTCAATGACTCTGGTTGTTGTTACTAAAAAGAACACACATGCAATGACTCTGGTTGTGGTTAGTGAAATGAACACACATGCAATGACACTGGTGGATCCATAGGTGGCATGTGAGAAGAACACACATTTCAATGACTCTGGTTGTTGTTACTAAAAAGAACACACATGCAATGACTCTAGTTGTTGTTAGTGAAAAGAACACACATGCAATGACATTGGTTGTTGTTACTAAAAAGAACACACATGCAATGACTCTGGTTGTTGTTACTAAAAAGAACACGCATGCAATGACACTAGTGGATCCATAGGTGGTATGTGAGAAGAACAACATGAAATGACTCTGGTTGTTGTTAGTAAAAAGAACACACATGCAATGACACTGGTGGATCCATGTGTGGATTGTGAAGAGAACACACATGCAATGACACTGGTGGATCCATAGGTGGTATGTGAGAAGAACATCCATGAAATGACTCTAATTGTTGTTAGTAAAAAGAACACACATGCAATGACACTGGTGGATCCATAGGTGGTATGTGAAAAGAGCACACATTTCAATGACTCTGGTTGTCGTTAGTGAAAAGAACACACATGCAATGCCACTGGTGGATCCATAGGTGGATTGTGAAAAGAGCACACATGCAATGACTCCAGTTGTTGTTAGTGAAAAGAACACACCTGCAATGACACTGGTGGATCCATAGGTGGATTGTGAAAAGAGCACATATGCAATGACACTAGTGGATCCATATGTGGTATGTGAAAAGAACACACATGGAATGACTCTGGTTGTTGTTAGAAAAAAGAACACACATGCAATGACACTGGTGGATCCATAGGTGGATTGTGAAAAGAGCACAAATGCAATGACAGTTGAATGGTACCGGTGGATCCGTAGGCGGATTGTGAAAAGAGATTTTCCCTCTCTCTCTGTCACAAATCTCACAAAAGCCCAAACGTGTGGAGATCCCAAACATGTGCTCACTCTGGGTGCTATGCCCTGATTGGTTGACACAGATGTTACGAGGATCGTCTCCACCAACCATTGATCCCATGTGATCCAACGGGCAGGATAACCCCTCCCTTCTCCACTTTTTTTATTCATGGTCAATCCGTGCCACCTCTCTATCCGTGCCACCGATACTTTACCCCCATAAACAAGTGAAAATCCATCTATCTGGTTAAAATAAATAAAATAAATGATCATATTTCGAAGAAGCCATCGTCTTCGTCTTCCGGTTCGTCCTCGTCTTTGTCAACGCCACGGTCCCCGCCATCGCTGGCGTTGGTGCCCTCTTCTGACGACTCGACACTGCCCCTTCCTCGAATAAGGTGCTATCTCCTTGTCGAAGTCCTCCTCCTCCTCCTCTTCATAGTCCCATGGGTCCACGTCACTCTCCTCCGCTTCTGCCTCCAACTGATCGATGAACGCCTCCTTGTTGGCCGAGTCGGACTTGTCCAAATAGCTATCTCCTCTCTTCTTCCTGGTCTTCTTCTTGTTCCTCTTCTTGTCTGTACTCGCCGGTGCAACACGCACCCCCGTCCTGGCTGCTACTTTGCACTCGTCCGACGCTGCAAGTACCCCACGCTCCTCCTGCACGGCCAGTATGAGCTTCGACGTCGCAATGTCCTCGAGTGCCGATATCGATGGATCCTGGCGCGGTCGGACACGACGTGCTGCCTCAGCAGGCGACTCGCAAGCGCGGACGATGCAGCGAAGAGCCAGGGACGCAGGACGGTCAGTGGACGGCTTGGACCTGCCATTGCCATGGCGAGAGGGCATCGTGCTCGAGGTAGTTGCTCCGAATGGTCGATGGTGGGTACACAGAGTGAGGTGCCAATCTGATCAAGGACGAGCAGCGGTTTCGTGCGTCGTGTCCACGCATGCATTTGTTGATTATCAAAAAAATAAAGAAAGAAGTAATATCTCGCGTACTAAACATAATTTAATCACAACAAAAGTGGCACAGCGTATTCTAGACTCGTAAATATCCCGTGCGTGCCTGTCATGTGGAGCTCGACGGAGTTGGACGTGCCGACGTGATCGTGCAGCAGTTGCGCGCGTCATTGCCCCATCAACACGTGACACACGCACGCGGGATGTGTGGACCGATTCCCGTGACGACCACCCGGCTCGCACTCCCCTTATTATATACTGGATTTTGGGCGGTGCCGGAGACCATTGAAGTGTCCATCGCAATAAAGACAAGTCCCATCGATTCCCTACCCCTGCCTCCCTGGCTTCTTTGAGAAGGTAGACCATACACGATGGTCTTGTATAATAGTACTAGTATTACTGGACCACGACCTATACTCTTACTCTTCTCCCACACTAATAATTACTATCTCCTTCCTCCTGCCGCTGCCACACTCACCCTGCAAGCCATGGCTCCACTGAGGAGGGGGAGAGGCCGGTCGACGATCCTCATGGAGAAAAGGGAGAGAAATCGCCACGAGGCACTTCTTGCTCTACCAGCCGCTCAAGCCCACCCTCTCATCGAGGCCCAATCTCCCCCGACAATATCGCCGAATGTTCTAGCAGGCGAGGGCTCCTCCCGGTACGGTCTCCTTATTCTACTTCTTCTCCATCTCCCTCTCCATCATGATATTAATCGGCTTCTTCTTGTTTTTCTTCTTCTTCTGGCTCTTCCTCTTCTACGTATTACAGGTCGGCCGTGGAGCCCGAATCCACCACGATGGAGGCGTTGCAGGTCTCGTTCGGCCCCGTTCCATGTCCCAGCGAGGTAGCAAATCTCCACGCTGTTATTTCTCCGAGTTATGATGTGGATTTCTTAGATGCTGTTTGCCCCGCATTGGTTTTTATTCTTCTTTTGCGAGTTGAATATGAATGGATCTTTTGGTCTTTCCTTAATACCGCTGTTCATAGATTCACTATGGATTTTTTGTGATTAGGATTAGTTTATCGTGGTCATGAATAGATCTCCAGGTCCATTTTTTAACACTACGGCCAATAGATTCAATGGTTTTTTTTGATCTATATTAGTATTCACCTGGGACCTGGAGTGTAATTGTAGAATTCCTATTTCAATTAACATGAACGATGCAGCGATCGAAGACTGAGTACCGTGAGAAGGTGGCCGTGATTAGTTCCAAGATTGCCAACCAACATGAGGTTGCACGCTCCCTCACCCAAGCTAATGAGAGCCTACACAAGCAATTATCTATGCAGAAGGAGATCTCGCTAGATTTTGCACGTGACGTCATTCAGAAAGTGCTCGACCGTAACTTGATCAGGCAAGAACATGCCATCAAGATAATCAACGAGCTCATGGAGGAGAAGAAGAATCTCGTGGAAAGGTGCATTCTCCTGCAGGACGAAGTTAGCGAGGCACTTAGAGGACGCGTCGAGGAAACCAAGGCTACCATCCGAGCCTACCATGACAGGAACCGTTGCCTGGATGCAGTCAAGGAGATGAAGGCGGACATGAGCAGAGGGATCACCGTACTCGAGGGTGTTCGGAAAGAGAACGAGGAGCTAAGGGCATGTCTAGAGGCATATCGGAGCAATGCCCAAGTATGATTCCCGTTAGCGGGGACACGGATACCAGTTCGTCCTCCTCTCCTTTTGTAATGTTTAGGGTTCAGGGAGCAATGCCCATGTCTGCTTCCCATTATAGGGTGCAATAAGAATCCTAGGGCAACTCCTTATCTATCTGGACATGTGTTGGTGTTCATGTTCATGAATGGACACCATGTTCTCTCTCCATTATGTATCTGGACATGGGTTTCTGCATTATGAGTTTTCCACTCTCCCACTACTATTTGGTGATATTGGGAAAAACCCACAGCACACTAAACTGCTGATAAATCTTATTTGTCTTCGAAATTGAAATTATGACAGTGCCACTATTCGATTCATAAAATGTTGATTAGTCCTAGATTGCTTCTTCCTTGAAATTATGACAGTGCCACTAGTCGATTCAGTTAATTATGGAAACTAACCAACTTGTCCTGGTGAACTAAACAAACCATACTATGTATTTTTGTTGCAGGGAAAGAGGCGAAAGATCGACCAGGACCTGGCGACCTGACTAAATGACAAGATAGCAATCCAAAGGGAGAAGCGGAATTCCAAGAAACTGGCCTTTGACCAACTGTGCGCTGAATTCGCGGTCCTTTCTGACAAGTGCCAGAAACTGAAGGAGTTAAATGCCGACTGGGCGAAGCTACATAGTGAAGGTCGCGCCTCGGCTAGGAAGCAGACAGAGATCATGAAAGGGATCTTGAAGGAAAATCGTATGGCTACGGACAAAATTCTCCAATCCATGGCGGAGCGCTGGAACCTATAGCTGAAGCACGACATAGTACTGAAGGAGCTGGCCAATCTTAGGGAGGAAAACAGGCAGCTCCGGGCCAGGCTCGCTTGAACACAACATATGTGTATTTAGTACTGAACTGCCTGGTTTATCCTCTGTAGTGGTGATTTTGTAAGCGTGAACTTAACTCTATGCACGATATGTGTGTTCGTCTGAAATTAGTTTGCTCGAGGATTGAGTTTGTCTTAGTTTGGAAAGCGCAACTGCAAGTCTTACAATTAACTAGTTTCAGGCATTGGTACAACATAAATTATTCATCTTGAATTTCCTTTATCCTCTATAGTCTGTCCTTGTTCACCCTCGCGCGCCTTCTTCAGTTCCTTCAACAGATCCGCAATGCAGTACACTAGCTTCTTCTTGTCTCCCCTAAGATGATCCCTCTCCTTTTCTACATTATGAAACAGCAACCTGTGACTATCCTGAAGCTTCTTTGCAGTTCCAACAACCAAGCTCCCATCGATTCCGTCAGTTAGCTTTGATTGCAAATTCTCGATTTCTTGTTCCCGCTCCTTATTTTGGTACCGACAGCTTGTAATTTTTTCCAGCTGCATCACTTACATCAGTAAATCTCCCCGACCTTTCCAACTCATACATCTCCCATAACTGTGCCAAACATTTCTTAAGTGCATATGGCCACTCAAGATCCACCCACTCTACTGCTTTACACACTGGGCCAACCTAAAAACACACACACTATAGTGTTATGAACATGCACGATACATTTTACTTCATGTCACAGTTGCACATAATGTAAACAAACCTGATTTGTACAACCCAAAAACCTTCTCCTAGTGTTACTGCCTTCGAATGCAACATATCTCCTCAGTTTTAGCCCATGGTCACATGGCACTTCTCCATCGAGATCTAGGCCCTCCCATTCGGAGTCGTAGATCGTCCTTGGTACCTATAGGTAAACACAAAGATGAAATTGAACACGATTGCATGCACATATGGAGCTCAAATCGAGAGATTTACAATTGCCTAACCCTAGCCCGAGAAAATGGAGGAACTCACATCATGGAAGGAATACTCGATGTTGGAGAGAAGGCTGTCGTTGCTCGACTGGTCGTCCTCGCTGTTCAAGGACATCATGGTGAATGCGATGGCGACGACGTCTGCGAGAGAGAGAGAGAGAGAGAGAGAGAGAGAGAGAGAGAGAGAGAGAGAGAGAGAGAGAGAGAGAGAGCTGCCCTTCTACCGCTACAATGATGACTAAATTGGAATGTTACAATAGTTTAATGGATACCATGCCCTTTCCCTGGATTACTATCTCCTGCCTGATATGGATTCTCTTCACACATTCTCATTTCAAATATTAAACCTGCACTCCCTCCATCCCAATTTCATTGCCTAACGAAAACATACCAGCATATTACATCATCCAAAGAAACAAAATCATGTCAACTACAAGGTACTTATGCATCACTTCTTCAGTCATGGTTTCACAAAACATTACATTATAATCTCCCAACAAACATAACCACAACATGGTTTCACAAAACATCACATTACAATCTCTCAACAAACATAATCACAGAAACAAGTATATTACATCAACTCAAGAAACAAAATCATGTCGACTACAAGGTACTTACACATCACTTGTCCTGTCATGGTTTCACAAAACATTACATTACAATCTCTCAACAAACAAAATAACAGAAACAAGTACAGTACATCATCTCAAGAAACATAATCATGTCAACTACAATGTATTTATGCATCACTAGTCTAGTCATGGTTTCAAAAAACATTACATTACAATGTCCCAACAAACATAATAACAGAAACAAGTACGGTACGTCATCTTAAGAAACATAATCATGTCAACTACAATGTACTTATGTCTTATTACAACAACGATGGTTTCAGTGAGTGACATGTCCAAAAATCTCAACAGCTCGCACAACATTATATCACAAACTATCAACAAACATAATCACAGAAGCACGATCTAAATGCAACAGCAGTCAATATTACAAATACAGGCAGGGGAACCCCGCGGTCCATATGACAAGCCCATGGTAGCAGCTCTCATCAGATCTCATCAACGTTGACCACCTCATTCTGTTCAGCCACTATAGGGGCATCTAGATCCACTATAACCTGTTCAACAACATCAGAAATGGTACCAAGGAAGAACACCTTCCTGGTTCGCTTCTTTCGCCGCATAATCTACATAAGATCTTCAGTATCCAAAACATCTATGAATTGCTGCTTCTTATGATGCCACCACTAGAATTTTGCCATCTGCTTAGGGACAATACTGATTTCCTTACCGATCATCTCTCTCATTTCATCAAGAGTTATGTTTTTGGAATCGACAGTGATCTCCATAGTACATGACGAAACTGGCTTATTAACTCCCTCATCAAGTTTTGCCATGTATGAATCCACCTCTATGCGTATACTGAACTTATCTAGATCAACATCTATTGGTCCGTATTCTCTAGGAGCAGAAGCTCTGGCAGCAAGATCTCCAGCATCTGCATACATATCATCAATCATCGCTTCAACTTACACCTTACGATCAGCTGCACAACACTCCCAAACCATCTGAAGCTCATGGGAGTGCTCAATTTGCTAATAGGTATCATTCATGGTGCGCCACACCAATTTTGTCCTCTGTCTAGACCCCAGGGAATTCTAGCGGCAAGCATATCTACCAGCTGCCAAACAGACACAACCTCTTTGCAATTCACAAGCAGGTGCACATCTTGCCCAAACACAACCCTCTGGCAACCAAAATCAAGCTTTGTAGTGTACTGCCGAACATGAACTATGAACTCATATAGGTCCCTTGTATCAAAGCTGTGCCTAATTTGATTAAAAAGGGGAACATTTCAGTTCATTCGATTCTATTATGCCGTAACTAATCTACTTGCAAAATAAGGCACAGATAAGAAAAATTCACCTCTCGCTCTTCTCCCGGGTTTTTTTCTTCGAGATCTGAGTGCTGCATCCGCCCACCGAAGCCGAACAATCCGCCGCCGGCCTTGCTTTTCTCTTCAACCCGCTGCTCGTAGGTACCTTGGGAGTAGAATCCTTGCTGGCCTCCTTGCTAACCGGGGCTGAAGACCTCGCCGCAGCTACGCGTTGAGCCCCAGACTTGGGCCCCGACGAACCCTTTTCAGTCGGCGACGTAGCTACAACCTTCGCCTTGCAAGACATGCTGGGCCGTCACTGCCGGATTCAGTGTCGGGGGAGGGAGAAAAAAGGTCCTCGGCCACCGGCAGATTTAGGGTCGGGGAAGGGAAGAAAAGCGACCGCCGCTACCGCTGCCGCAACAAGATTCAGTGTCGAGCGTTAGGAAACTACAATAATGGATTTGCCCCTACGACACGTGCAGGGTGGCTAAGAAGAGTGATCGGCGAAGGAGGGGCACAGCAGGAACTAGTGTAATGGAATATCCTGACTTGACGGGCACGATTGGAAAATATTGGGTTTGGCCATCATTCACTCGAAAGACCCGTCTCAACAATTGGCGCCCCAACTTTTCAAATCGTGGTGATAAAAATCAACTTGGGGTACCGCGTTGCCTGTCCACCCCAACTTTCGGGCCGCAAAATGATATTCTCCTGGCAGGATGCTGTTGGGGAGGATAACCCCGGGTAGGGTCACTCCGGGGTATAGAGGCCGAGTTAGCCGAGGTTCGGTAAGGCCAAAGCGGATGCTGGCCGGGTCACCTCAAGGCAGGCCGGATCACGGAGTAACCCGGACCAGGGGGGTCACCTAACATTATATCAGCCAACTTAAGGAGTAAGTCGGAAGTGCTTGTCTAACTTGCATGCAGGAATAGGTGTGGCCGGATCTACCATGATCCGGGCCTCTTTTAGCTTCTGGGAGAAGGAAGGAATCTCTCTGGTCAAAAAGAAGGCCCGGTACGCACTGCATGAGCGAAGCAAGCAAGGGCAGGACCACTGGGTCATGGCCGACAAGGGTGACGACGCCCGTGTCGGCTGACGGAGGCGCCGCAGAGGCTCACGTAGCTAAAGCATGTGTGACGTGGGGGAAAAGCACCCCGGTCGGGTTACCACTTTGAGAGGAGGCATATTCTTAGGAATATGCCTCCACATATGCCCTAGGCAGAGACCAAGCCGCCTCTATATAAGGAGGGCTAGGGTTTCAGTAGAGGGGTTGGGTTTTCTTCTATACCGATTTGGCTAAGGTTCTAGGGGTGAACTGTAGGCGAGAGTAAGAGAGCTTCTTCTTCCTCCTCTCACCAATACAGCTCTAGGAGCACTTGTAAACTTGAAAGGAAAGCAATACAATCTTCTGTGTGGAGAATCACTCCACTATCCCTCCCTGGATTCCCCTAGTGTAGTAGTCCCGACCTTTAGCCTATCCATGGCATCTGCCGTGACACCACCACGATAGTTGGCACCCACCGTGGGGTTAGCGGTGCTAGTAGGGGTGAAGATCCGGACAGGAAACCTCATCGGCACCGGTGAACGCATCGTCTCCGGGCTCGTTCAGCGCTTTGGAGCGCTGGACTTCGTCAGCGACAACGCTGGCTGCTTCGGCACGCACCCACTTCTGCGCCAACGGCCTCTTCGTCAAGTTGGGTGCGCACAAGGTCTACATTGCTATGGACGTATCATGCGTTCATCCGCGGCGCATCGTCGAGGCAGGGGAACCACCCCTTAGCGTGGTTCACGGGGCGCGTATCACTCGCTCCCTGGACCGTGCTGAAGTGATGATGACTGTGCCGGATGCAGGTGCAAGCAAGGATCCAACACCGGACCCGGAGGTAACACCTAAGGAACCAAGGAAAGGTAGAGGACCTCCATTATAGAGGCCTGAGAATGTACTGAGAGAAGCTATGGATAGCTTGGCAAACCCGGTAGCAGCAGTGGTAGATCCGGCTCAAGCACAGGCCGAGCTAGAGGAAACTAGGCAAAAAATACTAGAAGGGGCAAAGAAAATAGCCGCGGCTCAGCAGTCGTTGAACATGACGCTGCGTGGGTACGCAAAAGTAAACAAAGTTGATACGGTAAAAGTAAAAGGGAGAAATCTCGTGAGCAAGATGAACAAAGAAGGTGATGATGGAGCCGAGGGATCGGAAAACTGTTTGTCTGTGGGGTTGCCGAAGTATAGTACCCCGGCGAAGAACCTCAGAGCAGCGGATGCGGCTGCATCCGAGTTAGAGGGTCTGACGGGTGAGGCCCGTCAAAGACAACAAGATAGGGTTAACGAGTTAGTTTGGATCGCGAACCGACAGAACGAAGAGCTACTCAGATCTAACCCGAAGAGAGCTGGAGCTTCCAAAATCGTCCATTCGGCGATGGGTAACCCGGAGAAATCCGATGGAGCCGCGTCGTTTCCTCATGGTGGTCCAAGGAGAGAAGAGGTAGTAACCTCGGCCAGACGAAACAAATAGATCGTCCCGTACGACCCGACGCGGGCGGGAAAAGATAAAGAAGAACGGAAAAATGATGATCGACGAAGTGTGAGCCGAGGTAACCGCGACCAAGGCAATGCCGGTCAAGGGAACGTTGTCAATGGCAATGCCGGACAGCAAAACTCGTTAGGATTAGGACAACCGCAGCAGCGGAATATACCAAGGCAAGAGCAAAGCACCGGCCGAGGTATGCAACAGAAAGGTGCGCCACAAGTGTAAAACCGATACAACGACAGTGATTCGGAGATGGTGAACGCGGGGTATCCAAGACCGGACTATCATGTGATAGGGTCAAGATTGGGAAGCAGGGATTTGATGCTAGATGACGCCAGGTTGAAACTGGATCGCCTGTATAGGTCGGAACAGATCGAATGTCAAGGTCCCCCGGGTCCAGCGTGCTTTGGACCCCGGATCATGAAAAGGAGCCACCGGTACCCAACTTCCAGCTGCCCAGAGGCACGAAGACGTATGACGGCAGTACCAAGCCGGAGGATTGGCTGATAAACTATGCTACGGCTGTGAAAATTGCCACTGGCAACTTGAGATGGGCTGTATGATACGTACCCCAGATGCTGGAAGGTTCGGCCAGAGTATGGCTGAACAATTTACCACCCGGAAGCATCAACTGCTGGATAGATTTTGAAGAAATGTTTATCAGCAACTTCTCAAGTACATATCAGAGGCCGAATAGGCCGCAGACCCTAGCAATGTGCAAGCAAAGACCTAATGAGACAGACCGTGAATTCTTGACCCGGTGGTGTACCGTGAGAAACTCGTGTGAGGGTGTCATAGAGTCACAGGACATAGCGTGGTTTGCGCAAGGGTGCAGGTATGGCAACGAGCTGTGGATGAAGTTGCAAAGGAAAATGCCAATTACGTTGGCAGAGATGATCCAGATTGCCGATTCGTATGCTTTGGGTGATCCGACTCAACCTAGGCTCGCGTCAAACGAGTCAAACAAGGAATACTATCAGAGGGATGGAGCCGGGTCATCTCGGAGGAATGACTACAGAGGAAAAAGAAGAGATGATAGACCGGATCATCGCTACGGTTCGCAACAAGTTGCAGCTATAAATCAAGATCAACCCGGAGCAGGGAGCAACCAGCGCCAGAAAACTGGAGGGCAATGGACTCCAAGAAACGATGGCAAGAAAACATGGACGCCGGAGCAAAAGAAATAATGGCAATAAAAGAAAGACCGTCCGAGGTATACCTATGAGTTGATGTTGGACCAGCCGTGTAAGTTTCACACGCCAAATCCGAATAGCCTGACGGGTCACACAACGAGGCAATGTGAGTGGATGCGTAAGATAGAACAAGGTGGTTCGGGGAATGCTCAGGCACCCCGGAATGATCAACCTCGGCAGGAGTTACCCCGGCAGCAATTGCTCTCCGGAGCGAACACGCAACAGCTAATGTTGCCTCCCCCTCCGCCGAGGTATGACAACAATGAGAGAAGGGATGCAGTGCATCAGGTGGAAAATCAGCACCAGCCGGATCAGAGGTACCCCGGAAACGAGGGGAGGAATGAGTACAGAGAACATCACCAGAGCTATTGTGTGTTCACAACTGAGGAAACAGATAGAAAGAGCTTGCAGCGCCAATATATGGAGGTCAATGCGGTAATGCCAGCGGTGACGAGGTACATGCCTTGGTCGGACCAGGAAATCACCTGGAACATCAAAGATCATCCCAAGCTTATGCCGAGTCCAGGTTCGTATGCGCTAGTGCTGGACCCGACTTTCATTGGACCGAACATCAATGTGAGGTTCTCCAAGGTACTGATTGACAATGGCAGTAGCATTAACATCATGTATGAGGATACAATGCGCAAGTTGGGTATCTCGGAGAACATGCTCCAGGCTACAAGGACAACTTTCCATGGTATTGTACCAGGCATTTCTTGTGAGCCCATAGGCAAAGTCCGGGTTGACGTGCTATTCGGCACGAGAGATAATTGCCGAACTGAGAATCTGGAGTTTGAGGTGGTGAACTTGGAAAGTGCGTATCACGCGTTACTCAGAAGACCAGCATTGAACAAGTTCATGGCAAGCTGCCACATCAGTTATCTGAAGATGAAGTTGCCCGGGCCAAATGGAGTGATTACCATTGCTGGAGATTTCCGACGTTCCATTGAGTGTGCCTTAGCCGGGTCTAACCTATCCGAGTCACTCGTGATTGCGCAAGAGAAAAGAAAAATCCAAGAGGTGGCGGCATTAGCTCAGTCCACGCATCAGTATATGCCGGTGTTGAGTAACCCGCATGGTAGCGTTTCATCCCAAGCCGCAAAGGATACCAAGAAGGTTCCAGTTGATGACATGTTCCCGGAGCGCACCGTAACAATTGGTGCCGGGTTAACTGATAAATAGGAAAGCGAGCTCGTCAACTTCCTCCGTGAGAATCGGGACATTTTTGCTTGGTCCACACAGGATCTGCAAGGTGTTCCGAGGGAGTTGGCCGAGCACTCTTTGAACGTAAGACCCGGAGCAAGGCCGGTGAAGCAACCTCTCCGCCGCTTCGCCGAGGATAGGGGAAAAGTCATTGGAGACGAGATAGATCGGTTGCTAGCAGCAGGATTTATCATGGAAGTACTGTATCCGGATTGGCTCTCTAATCCGGTGCTGGTAGAAAAGAAGAAGGATGATCCGAACGTGGCAGTGGTTTGGCGTATGTGTATCGATTACACGAACCTGAATAAGGCGTGTCCAAAAGATCCATTTCCACTGCCGAGGATAGATCAGGTCATAGACTCAACCGCAGGATGTGAACTGTTGTCATCCATTGATGCATATTCTGGTTTCCACCAGATACCTCTGAATCCGGATGATCAAATAAAGACCGCGTTTATCACCCCGTACGGGGCTTATTGCTATCACACTATGCCGTTTGGTTTACGTAATGCAGGTGCAACGTACCAAAGATGTATGCAAAAATGTTTGCACGACCAAATAGGTCAAAACGTACAAGTATACGTGGATGATGTGGTTATCAAGACCAAGGAAAGCAAAACGCTCCTTGAAGACATCAGGCAGACATTCGCGAACTTGAGAAGGTTCCGGATGAAGCTTAACCCAGAAAAATGTACCTTCGGTGTCCCGGCTGGAAAATTACTCGGATTTCTCGTCTCCAGCCGAGGTATCGAAGTTAATCCAACTATGATTCGGGCCATTGAACGAATGGAGCTGCCGAAGTGTCTTAACGATGTCCAGAAGTTCACTGGGTGCCTAGCATCGTTGAGTCGGTTTGTATGTTGGTTGGGAGAAAAGGCATTGCCTCTCTACCAACTCATGAAAAAGTCGGATAAGTTTGTTTGGACACCGCAGGCTGATGAAGACTTTGCCCATTTAAAAAAGATGTTGGCCACTGCACCAGTGTTAGCCTCTCCACTATCAAAGGAGCCAATGTTGCTCTACATAGCCTCAACCAACCGAGTTGTAAGTGCAGTGATTGTAGTAGAGCGCAATGAAGAGGGCAAGTCGGTGCAGAGGCAAGTGTATTACTTGAGCGAGGTATTATCTGCCTCAAAACAAAACTACCCGCACTTTCAAAAGGTGGCATATGGTGTCTATATGGCGACAAAGAAGTTAAAGCATTACTTTGAGGAGCACCCCATCAAAGTGATATGTGAAGCTCCCATATCCGAGATAATGGGTAACAAGGATGCGAGTGGCAAAATTGCAAAATGGGCAATTGAGCTAGCTCCTTATGCGCCCCAATACGACATAAGAGAAGCAATCAAGTCTAAAGCTGTGGCGGACTTTTTTGTGGATTGGGCCGAGGTACAATATGAACCACCGCCACCAGATCCGAACTACTGGAGGATGCACTTTGACGGGTCGAAAACCAAAACTGGATTAGGTGCCGGGGTTGTGCTTACCTCGCCAAAAAAGGACCAGCTAAAATACGTATTGCAGATCCATTTCGCGGCATAGAACAATGTCGCTGAGTACGAGGCTCTTGTGCATGGGCTCAAAGTGGCAAAAGAGATTGGCATACGTCGGATAATATGCTTTGGCCACTCGGATTTGGTGGTGCAGCAAGTGTCCGGAGTGTGGGATGCCCTGGATCCAAACATGGCACTGTACAAGTTTCATGTGCAGAAGATATCTGGTTACTTGGAGGGGTGTGAATTTCACCATGTACCCTGAGTGGAAAACGAGGCTGCCGACATGCTATCGAAGCTCGAATCAACCCGACAGGCAATTCCACCGGGTGTAGCATTGGAACACCTCAGAAAACCATCTATCAGGCCGTCCCCAGGAACCGACTCGATCTATGTCCCGGAAGATACGGAATCCGGAGCTGAGCCCATGGACATTGACACGGGAGGTAGTACGCGAGACCCGGGGACTGCATCAGCAAACCCAGGGACTGCCTCAGCAAACCCGGGGACTACCTCGCTTGACCCGGGGACTGCTCAGCATGATCCGGCTGAAGTTATGCTGGTAGATCAGATGGAAATTGATGAGGACGTGTTCCCTGCACGAGCAATACCAGCTTGGGCACTGCCTATATTCCAATTCCTGAAAGATGGAACGTTAACCACTGAGGAGGTGTTAGCCAGGCAAACTCAGAGGAGAGCAAAAGCATACACAATTATCAATTCCGAGCTGTACAAACGGAGTGTAACCAATGTCCTCCAGCGATGCATTGACCCAGAAGAAGGGCTTGACATCCTCCGAGACATACACCAAGGAGAATGCGGGCATCATGCTTCATCCAGAGCCTTGGTGGCAAAGGCATTCCGGCATGGGTTCTACTGGCCAAGTGTCTTAGAACAAGCAGAAGATCTAGTGAGAAAATGCAATGGTTGTCAGAGATATGCAACTAAGACACATATGCCAATGTCGGAACTCAAGACCATACCAATTACGTGGCCATTTGCCGTATGGTGCTTGGATATGGTTGGCCCGTTAAAACCAGCAAGGGGAAACATGACACACATTTTGGTCATGGTGGATAAGTTTACAAAATGGATTGAAGTGAATCCTATAAGAAAATGTGATGGAGCTACGGCCGTAACATTTCTCAAAGACATTATCTTAAGATACGGTTATCCTCATAGTATCATAACTGACAATGTCACAAATTTTGCGGAAGGAGCATTTGCGCGCTTCTGCCAGGACAAGAAGATCCGACTCGACGTAGCCTCGGTAGCTCACCCCGCATCGAACGGACAAGTGGAAAGATCCAAAGGATTAGTATTATCCGGGATAAAACCTCGGCTCATTGAGCCGCTGCAAAGATCAGTAGGGTGCTGGATAGAAGAACTACCAGCGATACTGTGGAGTTTAAGAACAACTCCGAATCGATCAACATGCTATACGCCGTTCTTTCTGGTATACGGGGCAGAAGTTGTGTTAC
The DNA here is from genome assembly GCA_916181665.1 of Avena sativa. Lineage (NCBI taxonomy): Eukaryota > Viridiplantae > Streptophyta > Magnoliopsida > Poales > Poaceae > Avena > Avena sativa. Next base: position 205,084,285 of record OV702290.1, read on the forward strand.
CAGCCGACATAGAGCATGATTCGCCTAGGGTCACCCAATACACAGAAGCCGAAGTGCAAGAAGCCCGGCAAAATGATGTTGATCTGCTGGAAGAAGCGAGAGAACTGGCACTGTCCAGATCCGCCATATATCAGCAAAATCTTCGACGCTACCATAGCCGGAAAGGGTGCCCCCGAGTCTCTCGGGAAGGCGATCTGGTGCTCCGGTTGGTACAACGTACTACTGGCATGCATAAATTATCCCCCCATGGGAAGGGCCATTCATTGTGAGCAAAGCATTGCACAATAATTCTTACTATCTCAAGATGCAAAGCCACTGGAAAAGAACAAGGCGGACAGGTCCGGAGAGGAATCTAAGCGACCGTGGAATGTAGCACTACTTCGTCCCTTCTACACTTAGCTAAGAAGTGTATGTATCCGAGTCGTCTCATATGTCGGCAATGAGCTTATCAATGAAATAGTAGCGCCTCGAGCAGTAACTCGGGGACTGCCTTAATAATTATTGTTGTTGTCTCTTGTGCGTTAGTTGGAATAAGTTGTTCTACTTAACTCGGATTAGTAATGTGTGAGCACCAAAAACCCAACTCTTCGACTTGCTGCTGTCCAACAAGAATTGGCTTCATGGCAAGCAAGAGAACAAGTTTGGAATTGTGTAGCACATGAAAAGCGACTAAGGAAACGAATTTATTCGAGCTAACGTTTGTTTTTCGGACTAACCCTGTATTTATTTTCAAGTTATTATGCAGCTTTATTTTTTGAGCTAGGTCTGAAAGTTCCTTATTATTGTTAAGACGATTTTTGAAGCTCGGATTCGTAAGTCATAAAACCGAATCAAGGTAGACACGATCCGAGCCAAAAGATTGGACGAACAAAAAAATAAACTCGGGGACTACACCCAAGTTAACCCGGCATAAGAACTTAGTAGCAAAATATCACATATACACAGCATACAGTTCCACCCGGCATACCGGGGATCTGATAAATTTTCAAGTTTTTTGACCTAAGGAACAGCAGGAGGAGGAAGTTCGGCGTCGTCTTCGCTGTCTTCAATATCTGAGGCATCGCCTTCTTCGTCCTCATCCGACCCGTCTTCAGCGTTCTCAGTGTTCTCGTCCCCAGCAGATTCCAGGAAGCTCGGTCCTTCAACCCATTCATGGATAGGAGAATATTCGACGAGGCTGTAGGCGCAAGCCTGGCGCCGAGCTATCCACTCCGGGTCATTAGTCCATCTGGATCCGGTGCGCCGGTGTGTAAGGAGGCTGAGGTCGATATTCTCATACCATGTGAGTATGTGGTGAAGGATAGTATCAGCTGCGGCACGCCCAGCGGACTCCCTCTAGAGGTCGAGCTGGGTCTCGATATCCGACAGCTTTTCAGCAAGAAGTGTGATTCTCTTCGGAGCGCTCTCACCGAGCCAAAACGTGTTGAAGACTCAGACTGAAACGTCGAGGATATCCTTGCCGTAGTTCTTAATGATTTCCACGCGAGATGACAGGCTAACCAATAGGTCCTCCATGTCTAAGGGAATGCTCTCACCGTCAAGAGCGACAGGAGTACCCCTCTCTCGGCGGAAATTGGCAACAAAAGCGCTCGCAATAGGAGTACCCTCTAGAAAGTGGCTTGGAAACAAGGCAAAGGAAGAAGCTGAAGAAAAAACATATGAAGTAACCCGGAGAATTATGTCGGATAAGGGAAAGGAACTTACGTGAAATGTGGTTGTGAATCCGGGTCAACTCCTTGATGCAGTCATCGCGTCTCTTGTGAAGTTGCTCAAGCTTAGCGTTTGCCGATCCAAGCTGGATGTCGGATTCTTTGAGTAGGTCCTGGTCCTTGGAGATCTGGAGAGTAAGGCGCTCGTGCTCTTTTATGAAGTTCTGGCCAACCTTTTGGAGCTCGGTTTGGTGCTGGGCCTTCATCTTCTCCATCTCAGCCTTGAGCCTGGCAATCTCGTTGTCCTTGGTCCGGAGGATAGCAAGCTCATCATCTTTTTTCTTCAGCTCGGCTTGATGCTGCCCTGCTTGTTCGAGAAAATGCAGCATCATATCAGGCACGGGCACACTATCCTCAAGCGATGCTGAAATAGTATGTTGACCCGACAGAGCCGAGGAATGAATGTTTGCCGAGCCAAGGAGAAAGGGAAATGGAAAACACTACAAGGTCGGATAAAAAGGACATACCATTGATTTGCTCCAAGTTCTTCCGCATGATCTTGTTCTCAGCCTCCACCCCAGCTGCAGAAACCGAATGATGAGATTAGTTTGGCAGAAGAAGATGAAGAAAAACGGAGAAGTGCCAAGGGAGAAACTTACCCATTTTTCATGCTCCGTGATAAGTGCAACGTGCTTTGCGCGTAGCATCTTGTGGGTATCTAGCAAGCGTTGGAATTCAGCACTCCGGCGATTGGTGGTTACCTGAAAAAAGTACAGAAGCGTAAAATTAGCTTGGTGCATATTCGAAGTGTACAAGATCCGGGCCAAGTGGAATTTAACCCGTCTCTAGGTGTGTGCATATTCGAAGTGTACAAGATTCGGGCCAAGTGGAACTTAACCCGGCTCTAGGTGTGTGCATATTCAAAGTGTACAAGATCCGGGCCAAGTGGAATTTAACCCAGCTCTAGGTGTGTGCATATTCGAAGTGTACAAGATCTGGGCCAAGTGAAATTTAACCCGGCTCTAGGTGTGTGCATATTCAAAGTGGACAAGATCCGGGCCAAGTGGAATTTAACTCGGCTCTAGGTGTGTGCATATTCGAAGTGTACAAGATCCGGGCCAAGTGGAACTTAACCCGGCTCTAGGTGTGTGCATATTCGAAGTGCGCAAGATCCGGGCCAAGTGGAACTTAACCCGGCTCTAGGTGTGTGCATATTCGAAGTGTACAAAATCCGGGCCAAGTGGAACTCAACCCGGCTCTAGGTGTGTGCATATTCGAAGTTCACATGGAGCTACGCTAGTTTTCTAATGAGCATCCGGCCGAGTAACAAGTTACTCTACCGGAGGCTCGGGGACTAATGGTTACTATCTACAACATGTAAAGGAGAAGCGACATACCTCCATCATCCGCCCCGCGAGGTTAATTGCCTTAGCGGCTGTATTCATTTGGGCAGAAAATTCTGCGAGGCCGAACTTCTCCGGGAGATCGTCGTTGTGGACGAACTCCGCCTTGTTCCAGTTCATGACGAACTCAATCAGGCTCGGAGGGTACCGCTCACCGATGGGCATATGGGGTGCCACCAAGCCCTTCGTGTGCGCTTCTTTCCTCTCAACCAAGGCAAGGGCTGGGCTGGTATGCAGAACCATTTGTTGCGCATTAGTTGGCTCGGTAGGAGCATCCTTCGCTGCTGGAGCTTTCTTGGGAAGCATCGACGCTAGGGTTCGCTGCCCAGCCTCGACGAATGCAGACTTGGTAGCATCCGGAGCCTTTTTTCCCTCGGCTTGCTAGGAAGAAGTAACTGCAGCGGATTTCCCCTTAGGAGCTGCTGGAGTAGTTCCTCGCCGAGGTTGAGATGACTCGGACGAGGCGGAAGAACTTGGTGCTGGAGCTCTTATAGCTGGACTTGGAGCGGTTGTTGATTTTCTTGGTGCCGGAACGGGTGCTGGTGCTGGTTCGGTCACTGGTACTGGAACTGCTGCTGGTGCTGGGGCCGGTGCTATTGTCGAGGTAGTCTTGGTGCCTACTGGTTGCAGCAATGCCGAAGTTGTGGACGACTTTGCCTCGGCTGGGCCAGCCTCTCCCGCTCCGAGGTTGCATTCCTCTCGACGAGGTAGTGCGGAACCCGGAGCAGCCATAGAACCCTCTGGAATAGGGCTCAGCAGACGTGACTCGTCCTCACGAGGAGGAGAAGGGCCAGATCGAAGTGGTCAAGAGATGCTAGATCCGCTCTGAGGGACCTCCACCGGAGCCCTGAAGAAGAGAATAATGTTAGAAGAGAAATTACTACGATGCAAGGAGAAGTGAGTTACGCAACGAAAAATGACTTACGCATCCGAGGTTTGGGCCTCTTTGGGTTTCCGAGCCCTTCGTGCCGGGGCTTTGCCTGCCGGCTTGGAGGCAGTCTTGTCTCCGGCCTTCTTTCGCCTTTTTGTGGGCTGAGAAGGTTCGGAGGAGGAACTTGGTGCGGTTCCGCGCCTCTTCTTTGACGCCACCGGAACTGGTTCGCCCGTAGCAAGCGGAGGATCCTCGTGGATATGCCCACCGGGGTTAGCTGATGCCGGAAAGGCAAAAGAAAGAGGGACAACCTCAACAGGTTCAATCACGTCGACATCCGAGTCATCCTCATCATCGGGCCAGTCTCTAAGAGAAGAGAATTTACCGCTTGGTCGTTTTGTAGCGTCGGTCATAGGAAGAAACATCTCCTGGTCTAGCTCCTCCTCATCCGGGGTTTCTCGGTCCGGCGCCCACTTAAGGGTCGGATCCGTACCATCCTCAAGGGTTTGCTGAAGGAATAGCTAAGAGAAAGCATGAAGAACAGAGTCAAAAATACAACAAAATCCGACACATATTTAATCCGAAGTAAGTTTGCCCCGTGAAGCTTACCGCGGGAGGGAGCCTGTCACGACAGAAGTCCTCAATCCCCCACGTCCATTCAGCGGAGAAATCCTTGTGGGTGGTGAAGAGAGCCTTAACCCGAGGAAAATCTCTGTGTTGCTCAGCTCGAAGGAGGAGGTTCGGTTGGGGTCGCGGCCGAAACTCATGTGCCACACCTTGTGGGTGCGCTTCTGGAGGGGAGAGATTCGGTTGCGCACGAACGTGATCATAGCATCCTCGTTGTGCAATCCGAGTTTCTTCAGTTCCGCGAACCTCTTGTTAACCTGGTTGGCCAGAGTCGTGGGCTTCTTGGAGACCTCCTCCCAGAATTCCGGATCAGGTGGACCCGGAGCATAGGGGAGCAACCGAATCAAATCTTCAGTGCCCGCGTTCCGGACATAGAAGAAGGTTCGGGCCCATCCTTTGCAGGAGTCAAGCCCGGTGACCCGGGGGAAAACTTGGATGAGCTGCTTATCCTCCGACTCAACTTGGATGTTGGGGATGACGTTACGGCGAAGGCCGAAAAACCGGATCCACATCTCCTTCGTGGGCCACAGTCTGGTGTAGCCCTCAATCATAGAAGCAAAAGCAGAAACAAAAGTGATAACATTGGCTGGAAGATGGTGCGGCTGCAGGTGGTAGGTGCTAAGCCAATCCCGGAAGAAGTCGCTCACCGGCAAGCCGAACCCCCGTTGGAAGTGGGACAAGAACATGACGAACTCACCCGGATTGGGTGAGGGGGCCAGTTCGACGGAGGGGAGACGAGCGACAACGCCGACATGGATGCGTCTGGTCCAGTAGAGCCAGTCAAGGTCATCTTGACAGACCCATGATCCGGCCCACGCGCCATGGTCCGCTGCAGTGGCGTCCTCCTCCATTTCTTGCTCGGTGACGACGAGCTCCTCCTCCGTCATCTCATACTCGCTACCCTTGCTGGCGCTAGCGGCGGCGGGGGTCAGAGGCCTGGATTGGCGAGGACCCGTGGCGAGGGAGATGCGCAGCGGTGGCTGCAACGCAGAAGCACGAGGAAAAGTGCGGCGGCGGCGCTGCTGCTAGGAGCACTAGCGGCGGCGCGGTCGCGAGGAAGATGAAGAAGAAGAGCAATGGGCAGAGGGGCGCAGAAGAGGAAAAAATCCTAAGGGGTGCGCCCCTCCGCTACTTAACCACCCCTAAGAGGATGAGTGGGATCGCGCCTTGCAAATGAGCCACATGGTGTGGCCGTGTATCACCTGCCTTAGCCAATCAGTGAGGAGCCACACGGAGGGCCACAGGGCAGAGGCGATCCCATGACATGACGCACTGATGCGGTAAACAAGGAGGCAGGCGTGACGTGACCCTCGCACAGTGATAACTGACAATTACTGCGGCAGTTACTGTGCAGGCCCTTAAAATAATACAACGTAATGATTAGCCTCCACATGGGTTGGCGTATGAAAGAAGGAAACAAGGCCCGGATAGAGCCATGGTAGCCCGGACAGCAGGTAAAAACTTAAAATGTGCAGAGGGAACGTAAATCCATGAGATCCGAGTCAAAGTGGTAACCCGGCCGACAAGTGAAGACTTGGAACATGCGAAGGGAACGTAAATCCACATAATCCGAGATAAAGAGCTAAATCGGAAATAACATCCAAGGCTCGAACATAAATGAACCTGATGTGGCCTTAGCGGCCAAGGCGGCTAAGACCGCACCAGCTTCGGGGACTAATGTTGGGGGGATAACCCCGGGTAGGGTCACTCCGGGGTATAGAGGCCGAGTTAGCCGAGGTTCGGCAAGGCCAAAGCGGATGCTGGCCTGGTCACCTCAAGGCAGGCCGGATCACGGAGTAACCCGGACTAGGGGGGTCACCTAACATTATATCAGCCAACTTAAGGAGTAAGTCGAAAGTGCTTGTCTAACTTGTACGCAGGAACAGGTGTGGCCGGATCTACCATGATCCGGGCCCCGTTTAGCTTCTGGGAGAAGGAAGGAATCTCTCTGGTCAAAAAGAAGGCCCGGTACGCACTGCATGAGCGAAGCAAGCAAGGGCAGGACCACCGGGTCATGGCCGACAAGGGTGACGACGCCCATGTTGGCTGACGCAGGCGCCGCAGAGGCTCACGTAGCTAAAGCATGTGTGACACGGGGAAAAGCACCCCGGTCGGGTTACCACTTTGAGAGGAGGCATATTCTTAGGAATATGCCTCCACGTATGCCCTAGGCAGAGACCAAGCCGCCTCTATATAAGGAGGGCTAGGGTTTCAGTAGAGGGGTTGGGTTTTCTTCTATACCGATTTGGCTAAGGTTCTAGGGGTGAACTGTAGGCGAGAGTAAGAGAGCTTATTCTTCCTCCTCTCGCCAATACAGCTCTAGGAGAACTTGTAAACTTGAAAGGAAAGCAATACAATCTTCTGTGTGGAGAATCACTCCACTATCCCTCCCTGGATTCCCCTAGTGTGTATTAGTCCCCACCTTTAGCCTATCCATGGCATCTGCCATGACACCACCACGACAGGTGCCGGGAAGAGCTTCGGATCCCCCGATCTAGGGATGGAGATCGCATCGGCTATAGACTATTTCATGGAATTTTGATCAGGTACTTAGGGTTTTAATCCCGGGAGGCTTTTATAGGCAAAGGGGCAAGGTCGGTGGAGCACCAGGGGGCCCACACCCCCTGGTGGCGCGCCCCCCAGGCCGTGCCGCCACCAGGTGTGGCCGCCCTGGTGCGCCACTTTGTCTCCCCTCCGGACTCCGTGTTGCTTCAGGTAAACTATTGACTTTGGCTTTTGTCCCGTCCAATTTCGAGAATATTTCCTTACTAGCTTTTCTGAAACCAAAAACAGCAGAAAACATGCAACTAGCACTATGGCATCTTGTTAATAGGTTAGTTCCAGAAAATGTATAAAAATACCCCAAAGTGTTAACAAAACATAAGAAAGTAGATATAAAACAAGCATGGAACATAAAAATTACAGATACTTTTACGACGTATCAAGCATCCCCAAGCTTAACTCGTTCTCGTCCTTTAGTAGGTAAGTGATAAAAAAGAATAATTTTTAAGGTGACATGCACCTTCACAATCTTGATCAAGGTATTTGTAAAACATTGATAACTGGGATCATAGTACTCTAATATAGACATGAAAGATATAGTTCTAACAATAAGACATAGCAACCATGTTGTAACATGAATAGGTACAAACAAAGGATTCATGAATAACAATGTTTTGAAAGACGTTTGTTTGTTTCACATATAGAAAACATAATAAGAATGGTATTCAACTTGTCCCTGATGGTATAGCAAAACTAAATGCATAGGACACCTTCAAAGTTCATAAGGGTGACTAGATACAAATAATTTAAGAACAAGCAATATCAAAGTGATGAATCAATCAACAAGTTTTGGGACAATGCACATTAAACTAAGAATGACCACTATGCTCTCTCAATTGGTGCATAAAGATAGAAGATGGAGACTCAACATAAAAGTAAAACAGAAAGGCCCTTCATAGAAGGAAGCAGGGATTCAAGTCTCATAAAGAGCTTCCAAAAATTATGGTACTTATTAGCTTTAAGCTCTCATTGCCCCTATCATAAGCATCTTTAGGTAATTAAGGTTAAAGTGACACAAATATGAGGATATGCTTGACAAGTTATAAGTTGAAAATCTCATGCCCTTTGCTTACGAGTACCAAACCTCATGCTACTCAACTTTAGTCACGAGTAAGTTCTTGTCATTGTAAGTACATGTGTATCATAGAGAACCGCCAACGGGGTACCCCTTGCCCCATGATATAGGAGCTACCCCATATCAAAACGACAAGGCAACTGACAATGAGTATCTCAGTGATCTTTTTATTTGCTATTTGCATAGGTTTTTATTGAGGATGCTTCACAGATTGCTCACTATGGTTATGCTACAAGTTTCCACCATGATTAGGCATGGCTTAGGCTAGCCGCCCAGGCGTTTCTCTAACACATATACAAACTCCATGAGCTTACAAGATCCCCTTTTATTTCACACCGTCGGGATCCATAAACAAAAGAACATGATATCAACTGAATAATAAGTGCAATGTTGAAAGCGTTCCCCATGGTAACATGGTTCTGTTCACAACTTATAAAGCGCAAGCCTATACACAACATAGATGGACACAATGGTTCAAGTTTATTAAGTGCAAGAAAGTAAAGTGTGCCATCAAGTTTGTGAGAGCTTTAATCACTAATTTTCACATAACAAGTTTAATTCGGAAGGTAGATAAAAACATGAATATACTTGGAATAGCAATAATGCTAATAGGTAGGTATGGTGGACTCTTTGGAATAACTTTGTTTTATTTGGAGTTGGATGCATGAGTGAAACTCACACTTGGTACATGTGGAGGCTTAGCAAAAGACTAGGAGTGACCAACTAAGAGAGCAATAATAGCCATAATCATGCAAAGCGACAACAAATTATTAATTAAAGCATAAAGTGATATTACAAGTCGAAAAGTAAATGATCATCGAGGTTATGGTGACTGGTATAGTCTTAACATGGTGTAAGCATGTGCTAAGTCAACCCAAATAAAGCATCAAAGGAGAATACCACAATATTATGCTTTTGTATGCTAAAACAACACATGATTCTTTCAAGGCACATTAAGCAATCTCAATTGTTTGGAACAAGTCATGCTACAACAATAATCACTAAGCATAAAGTCAAAGGATTATCAAACATGACATGATAAAGTCTAGGCCACAGTCGAAACAAGCTCCTTTTGTACCACTTATAAGCATGAAACTTCCTACTATTTTCCAACACAAATCAACTTATTTGAAACCGCATATGAATTCGGGGGTCCAACCAATTTATTTAAGCAAACCAAAAAAAATAAAACAAAAAACAAAAAAGAAGACGCTCCAAGAACAACACAATTGTGCATGAAACAATAAAAATGAAGTGTTAGGAAGAAAACCTGAGATTTTTATCGATGAAGAAGGGGATACCTTGGGCATCCCCAAGATTTGACACTTGTACTTCTTGAATATTTCTTGGGGTGACACAGGTGGCATCCCCAAGCTTGAGCTTTTGTCCATACTTCATCTCATCACATTATTCTTCCCTACACTTTAAAATTTCCTTCATACAAAACTTCACACAATCTTCATTAGCAACATTAGTGTATTCAAGATAATAAGTCTTTGGGTTTAGTTTCAACACAAGTAAAACTTCCATTAAAACACAAGCTACTATAGCAATTCCTTCTAAAGTGCTCAAGTAATTGGCGAGAACTCAAAGAGAAAGAGATTAAGAGGCAAATGCAAATAATGGCAGAAATCTATCAAAACAGACCAACAGGTAAAAAATGATTTTTTCCAAGACCTTCTGTTGCTCAACTCGAAAAGTGGTAATAACGAAAGTTAGATAATAACCGGGGGCATAAGCATAAAAAATTACAGCTCAATTCCACGTACATGGATTTTTCACGATTTTTACAGTGAAGCACAAGAATCTGTTTCGGGACAACAACTTTCCCAAGTCTTACTTCTCTCTCATTAGAGGTTACTCTTGGCATAAAAACCACACAAAAAAAAGATAAGGAGAGGTTATTACATAGGGAATGACTTCCAAGACTCAACAAAAGAAAAACTTACTGAATAAAATTTTTGGGTTATCTCCCAATAGTGCTTTTCTTTAACGCCTTTGAGCTAGGCATAGGAAGCAAGATTCAAGTATTTTCGAATGAAGAAACATTAAGAGCAAACTTTGTTTTAATAGGAGAGGCAAAAGGAATCTTCTCTCTCTTCTTAGGGAAGTGTTCTATACCTTTCTTGAGTGGGAATTGATATTTAATGGTGCCTTCTTTCATATCAATAATGGCACCAATGGTTCTAAGAAAATGTCTTCCCAAAATAACAGGACAAGAATCATTGCATTCAACATCCAAAACATAGAAATCAATAGGGACACAGGTATTGTTAACCATAATAAGAACATCATTAATACTCCTCATGAGTTTCTTTTTAGCATTATCATCAAGTTTGGCATCTAAATAACAATCTCCTAATGGTGGCAAATCAAGCATTTCATAAATCTTTCTAGGCATAATAGAGACACTAGCACCAAGATCACATAAAGCTTTGAGATCAAAATCATTCACTTTCATATCAATGATGGGTTCCCAACCATCTTCTAATTTCATAGGAATAGAAGCTTTATGTTTCAGTTTTTCTTCTTTGATTTTTATGAGAGCATCAATAATGTGTTTTGTAAAGGCCATATTCATAGTACCAGCATCAGGACTTTTAGCAAGCTTTTGTAGGAACATAATTACTTCAGAGATATTGCAACCATCAAGATCAAAATCATAATTACTATCCAAGGTGGTCATAAAGGACTTGGGAGTATTAATGATGTTCTTATTATGGTTAACAATGCCCATGTCCCTGTTGATTTCTATGTTTTGGATGTTGAATGCAATGCTTCTTGTCCTATTACTTTGGGAAGATCTTTTCTTCGAACTATTGCTGCCATTATTGATATGAAAGAAGGCACCATTAAATATCAACTCCCACTCAAGAAAGGTATAGAACACTTCCCTAAGAAGAGAGAGACGATTTCTTTTACCTCTCCTATGAATTTTTTTTTGCTCTTAATGCTTCTTCATTTGAGAATACTTGATTCTTTTTCTTGCTTCTTATGCCTAACTTAAAGGCATTAAAGAAAAGTACTTATTGGGAGATAACCCAAAAGTTTTAGATGAGTCTTGGAAGTTATTAATTCAGTAATAACCTCTCCTTATCCTTTTTATTTGCTTTTTGTGCCAAGAGTAACCTCTAATGAAAGAGAAGTAATGATTGGGAAAGTTGCTGTCCCGAAACAGATTTCTGTGCTTCACCATAAAAAATCGTGTAAACTCTCTGTACATCTTTTTGAGGCGTGAATTTTTGTGATTCTGACCCAGGTTGTTATCTAACTTTCGTTAGTTCAACACTTTTTGATTTGAGCAATAGAAGGTCTTCGAAAAAATTAGTTTTTACCTGCTGGTCTGTTTTGACAGATTTCTGCCATTATTTGCATTTGCTTCTTGTTGGTTCCTTTTTGAGTTCTTTGGGGAATTGAGATTTTTGAGGGAAGTGCTACATTAGCTTGTGTTTTAATGGAAATTTTATTGGTGTTGAAACTGAACCTAAAGACTTATTATCTTGAGTGCACTAATGTTGCTAATAAAGATTGTGTGAAGTTTTGTATGAAGGAAAAATTTCAGGTGTATGGAGAGAATGATGTAATGAGATGAAGAATGGACTAAAGCTCAAGCTTGGGGATGCCACCCCATGTCACCCCAAGAAATATTCAAGAGGTACAAGCATCAAAGCTTGGGGATGCCCTGGTATCCCCTTCTTCATCAATAAAAATCCCAGGTTTCTTCCAAACACTTCATTTTTATTGTTTCATGCACAATTGTGTTGTTCTTGGAGTGTCTTATTTTTCATTTTCATTTTGGTTTTCATTTGCTTGGTTTTCTTAGTTTGCTTGAATAAATTGGTTGGACCCCCTCTTTCGTACATTGGTTTTCAAATAGTTTGGTTTGGATTGGAAAAGAGTAGGAAAAGTTCATGCTTAAGTGGTAAAAGGAGCTTGTTTTTGACTGTGGCCTATGCTTTGTCATGCCATGCTTGATATTGTTTTGGATTTATGCTTAGTGATCTTTGCTGTAGCATGACATGTTATAAACAATTGAGATTGCTTAACGTGCCTTTGAAGAATCATGCGTTGTTTTAGCATATTAAAGCATAGTATTGTGGTATTCTCCTTTGATGCTTTATTTGGGTTGACTTGGCACATGCTCACACCATGTTATGACTATCCCAAGTCACTTAAGCCTTTATGATCCTTTAGTTTTCGACTTGTAATATTACTTTATGATTTGATTAATGATGTTTTGTCACTCTGCATGATTATGGCCATTATTGCTCTCTTAGTTGGTCGCTCCGAGTCTTTTGCTAGCCTCCATTACCAAGTATGAGTTCCACTCATGCATCCAAATCCTAAAATCAAGTTATTCCAAAGAGTCCACCATACCTACCTATTAGCATTTGCTATTCCAAGTATATTCATGTTTTTATCTACCTTCCGAATTAAACTTGTTATGAGAAAACTAGTGATTAGAGCTCTCACGAACTTGATGGCACACTTTACTTTTCTCTCCCTTAATAAACTTGAACCATTGTGTTGTCTATGTTGTATATGCTTGCACTTATATGTTGGGGATTAGCAGAACTATGCTGTCATGGGGAACGATTTCAACATTGCACTTGTACTTTGTACCTAGTTGATATCATGCTCTTTTGTCTATGGATGTCGTCGGTATGAAATGAAAGGGGAGCTTGTAAGTCCATGGATTTATGTATGTGTGTTAGAGAAACGCCTGGGTCGCCGGTCTAATCCATGCTGTCATGGTGGAAACCTGCAGCGTAACCATAATGAGCTGTCTATGAAGCATTCTTCTTATAAAAAAAAGAGTCAGATATTGAGAAAAAAGAGAAAAAGAAAAAAAAGATATGAGAAGAGGAAAGAGATAAAAAAGCACCATTTTCCCATGGTAAATAAGAAGATTGCTGAGATGCTCGTTATCTACTTGCCTTGTCATTTTGATATGGGGATTCTTCCGTATCATCGGGCAAGGGGTACCCCATTGGCGGTTCTCTATGATACACATGTATTTACTATGACAAGAACTTACCGGTAACTAAACTTGAGTAGCATGAGGAGCGGCCCTCGTATTCAAGGGACATGAGATTTCCATCTTATACTTTGTCAAGCATATACTCCATAGTTTGTTCAGTTTAACCTTAATCACTTCAAGATGCTTATGATAGGGGCAATGTGAGTTGAAAGCTAATAAGTACCATAATTTTTGGAAGCTCTTTATGAAACTTGAATCCCTACTTCCTTCTATGAAGGCATTTCTTTTACTTTTATGTCGAGTCTCCACCTTCTATCTTTATGCACCTATTTTGAGAGCATAGTGGCCATTCTTAGTTCTATGTGCATTGTCCCAAGACTTGTTGATTGATGCATAGTTTTGATATTGTTTGTTCTTAAACTATTTGTATCTAGTCACTCTTATGAGCTTTGAAGGTGTCCTATGAATTTATGTTTGCTACTCTATGAGGGACAAGCTGAATGCCACTATGCTATGTTTTCTTTATGTGAAACAAACAAATGTCTTCCAAAGCATTGTTATTCATGAATATTTTGTTTGTGCCTTTTCATGTTGCGACATAGTTGCTATGTCTTATTGTTAGAACTTTATCTTTCATGTTATGATTGAAGTACTATGATCCTAGCTATCAATGTTTTACAAATACTTTGATCAAGTTTGTGATGGTGCATCTCACCTAAAAAATTATTCTTTCTTTTTATCACTTACCTACTCGAGGACGAGCAGGAGTTAAGCTTGGGGATGTTGATACATTGCTAATGTATCTATAATTTTTGATGTTCCATGCTTGGTTTTTATCTACTTTCTTATGTTTTGTCCACACTTTGGCGTACTTTTTCTACACTTTCTTGGACTAACCTATTAATAAGATGCCACAGTGCCAGCTGCTTGTTTTCTGCTGTTTTTGGTTTCAGGAAAGTCAGAAAATGAATATTCTCGGAATTAGACGGGACAAAAGCCAAAGTCAATTTTTCACCGAGGGGGACATGGAGCCAGAATACGAGAAGGAGAGGGGCCAGGGGCCGCCCACACCACCTGGCCGTGCGGCCAGGCCTGGCCCGGGCCAGGGATGGTGCGGCCACCTAGGGCACCCCCTCGGCCTCCGCTTTCGCCTATAAGATGCCTCCGATACAGAAACCCGAAGTACCCGATCAAAATTCCATGAAAGAGTCTGTAGCCGCCTTCATCTCCATCCCTAGATCGGGAGGCATCTGAAGCTCTTCCCGGTACCCTGCCGGAGGGGAGAATTCACCCTGGAGGCCTTCTTCATCACCATGCAAGCCTCCGGTGTGATGCGTGAGTAGTTTATCCCTAGACTACGGGTCCATGTAGTAGCTAGATGGCTGGTTCTCCTCCTTTGTGCTATCATGTTTAGATCTTGTGAGCTCCGTTCATGATCAACATCATCTATTTGTAATCCTACATGTGTTTGCGGGGATCCGATGGATATTGAGATGCTATTTCAGATTGATTATTGATTCTATCATGTCTTTGTTATTTGTGATCTTGCATGCTTACCGTTGTTAGTAGCTATCTCGGCCAAGTAGATGCTAGCAACTCCAAGAGTTAGTATTTATGCTCGATAGTGGGTTCATGCCTCTAGTAATATGGGGAAGTGAAGGAAATCTCTAAGGTACTAGATGTGCTGTTGCTACTAGGGAGAAAACAACAATCCTTTGTTCATAGAACAATCGTATTGTTTACTTTACATGCAATGCATAATGCAATTATCTGTTGCTTGCAACTTAATACTGGAGGGGGTTCGGATGATAACCTGAAGGTGGATTATTAGTCATAGATGTATAATGTTGTAATGCCCAATCAAATCTCAAAGGAGTCAAGATGATTAGTATATGCATGATTGCTTTCTCGATGTTTGTCGATTGCCACGCTGTAATTTGTTCACCCAACATGCCATCTATCTTAAGGAGAGCCACCACTAGTGAACTATGGGCCCTGATCCTTTCTTTTACCATCAATCTACAACAGTTTACCACTTTCTGTTTACTTTCTGCAAACTATTACCTTCTTCCACACAATATGTTTAATCCTTTGTTTTTAGCAAAACCGGTGAGATTGACAACCTCACTGTAAGTTGGGGGGCAAAGTTCTGTGGTTGTGTTGTGCAGGTTTCCACATTGCTGCTAGCACCGGTAGTGCGCCCTGCCAAAGGCCAGCTAGCAACACCTTGGAGCTATTTCCTTGCTCCTACTGGTTCGATAACCTTGGTTTCATAACCGAGGGAAATTTACTGCTGTGCTCATCATACCTTCCTCTTGGGGTTCCCCAATGAGCTTGTTATTACACGAGTCAGCACTCCCCTCAGGACTCCGTGTTGCTTCGAGTAAAATATTGACTTTAGCTTTTGTCCCGTCCAATTCCGAGAATATTTCCTTACTAGCTTTTCTGAAACCAAAAACAACAAAAAACAGGAAACTAGCACTGTGGCATCTTGTTAATAGGTTAGTTCCAGAAAATGTATAAAAATACCCCAAAGTGTGAACAAAACATAAGAAAGTAGATATAAAACAAGCACGGAACATAAAAATTATGGATACGTTTACGACATATCAATGCCATGTCAACTACTGTGAGTGATATAGACACCCGCCACTTATACGGTACAAGCCGTATGTAGAGTGTGGAACCAGTCTCGCGTACGATTACGCGTAAGGTCGGTCCGAGCCGCTTCATCTGACAGTACCACGATATAAACAAATACACGTGTGAAGGTAATAACTAAGGTATCTATGACCACACTTTGCATGTGTCTATCCGTACAAGCATACTAACCATAGATCAGGCTCTGATACCCCTATAGGGTTTCCACAGCAGATAACAAAAAAATTACTATGCGGAACACCCTGATTGCCCAAAGATCTATCTAGAAGTAATGCAGTAACGGAGGAAGATAGTGGTAATGTACCATTAAAGACAAATAGAGTGTTATGCTCATTAAGGACCATGGATGATGTAGTCGTACCCGTCTGACCTCATGGTCGCGAAGATCCTCGCATGTCACCCCTTGTCCAGGTCCTTTGTAACATCCCAAAACTCTAATCCAAGGTTATTAAGATCCAAATCATCAGTTTTTAGGGTTAACAAAAACTTTTCCATTTAAAATGAGTAAGCATTCATATGTCTATGCATTTAAATTAGGAGTTGTTTTGAATTGACATGTTTGAGTGATCCATTGGTTGTAAAATGATTCTAAGGTGAATTAAACATCAGCTAGATCATTCCCAAATAAATCCCAAAGAAAAACAAATCAAAAAGAATAAAATAAACCAATGGTCATTTGTGCCATTTTAATCACGTAGCCTACTTTGGCTATTCCTAGAACTCAAATATTAACAGAAACAATTGTGGTTCTTTGCACCCCTTGCTAGTACAAGTAGTGATGTACCAAGGCCCACTTTGTTTCATCCCAAAAACTTTCAAACACTAAATTTAAATGGCATTTGAAAATCGAATGTAGTTCATATGTATAGATCACACTTATTCAATAACCACTCAAATGAACTCCACTTTTAAAACCCAAGCACACCTAGAAGCTCAAGCATAAGATACATCACTCCACCAAAAATCAGCCCAAAATTCAAATATTTTGTTCATGCGGCCATTAAGTCGAACACCTGGCAGGCAGAATCAAATTAGCCTACCTATTACTGTTTTTGATCAAATCTTGTCGAGCAATTTGGTGTGCATTGATCATCCTTGTCTCCCCCAAGTCTAACCAGACCAAAACCAACCCTATCTCTAGCCCCTGGCGCTAGTGCCATGCCACCCCGATGCCATGCTCGCCGGACAAGTGTGCATAAGGCGCATTCGACCACCCCTCTCTCTCTTGCCATGTCTAGGAGCTAGACCAGACCACACCCCGACTCACTGCCCCTTCCCAAGCCCAGCCAGGCACTGGACCAATCCCCAGCCTTGCCGCCCTTTCTCTCTGTGCGCAGCTAGAGCGCGCTAGAGCACCCTCACCGCCAGAACGCCACAGGCCGCGCCTCGACCGCAGACCTCGCACGCCGCTCCGCCTCGACCCCAGCACCCTGCCGGACACGGCCGTGCACCGCCACATGACCCACAGTCGCCGTGCGCCGCATCGAGCATCGCCTCTGTCTCCCAGAGCGTGCAACGCTCCCGACCACATGCCACCGCCCCTAGCCGCGCCATTAAGCCATAGAGCACCGTCAGGTGGCAAGCCACCATCCGCCTACGCCGCCCATGCCGATAGCGCCCTGTATCATCGTCTCCGATGAGCTCGACGTCGCACCCTCGGTCCCCTCCTCAAGCCTATATAAGGAGCCCTCCCCATCACCATTTCTTCACACCACTCAACTCCCGTCTCACCACTGATCCTTCCCCACCTCTCGCCGGAGCCGCTCGAGCCTTAGTTCACCGGAATTGCACCGGAGGAGCCCGCTGCAGAGGAGGAGACGCTGCCGTTGATTCCGTCCACCGCAGCCCCAACGGTGACCTTGCCTGAGTCCGCCGTCACCGTCTAGTTTGATCGCCCACCTCGCCGCACTAGCTGGAGGCCTGGTATGTCCCCAGTAGACCCCCACTAGCCGTTTAGGGTTCGGTCTCGCCGGTGACGAGTCCGTCGTCGATGACGACTGTGGACCGTTGATCTAGGTTCTAATCGTGTGGCCCAGATCGCTAGATACCGTTTCGGGTTTTAAGTCTCGCTGACAAGCGGGACCAACCTGTCGGCCGCCCTCTGTGCCGCTGACCGTCACTGGGCCGGACCATTTCCTTTCCCGCGCGACCCAGTTAATTCAAATTTAGATTTTTCTATTTAGGTTTAAACTCAATTCTGTCCCTTAGTTTAAAAATCAATTCAGGAAGATTTACTGAACCAAATCGAGTGATTCCAATTTTTTTGGAAAGCTTCTGAAAAGATCTATCCAAGCCCGTTGGATTTAATTCATTTAGAGTTAGAGATCTCTCCTAGTAAAAATAACAAGACATAAGCTTTTGCACATTCAATGTTTTTTATAAAATCAACCCTAATAGTTTTTGAGTTGATTCCAAATCTCAAAAATCACATTTAACCATACCTATCTGAATGTGTAATAATATTAAGGTTTACATACAGTGACTTTGGACAAATACCAAAATAATGCTATATAGGCATTTCTAGTCACTTTAAATCATTAAATATTAAACTTAAACTTATTAAAATGTGATCCAACATTTAAATCACATTCCCATATGTTAGAATATGTGGTGATGACATGTGTCCACATGATCCCATATTTTAATTGGAGAATATTAAATCTTAGTTAATTTCAATGAGTAGATATTACTTTTCTCAAATAAAAAGAATGAAGCTAGTTAATTAAACCTTGTGATGTTGGAGATGATACTAGATCATCAAATGTGTGCCTTAGTGTGCTAAGTAGACTAGTTAAGTATTGTTTGATGATTGTGTATCCCATATGTATTTATAGACAATATTACGGACCAAGCTTACGAGGAGCATGAGTTCTACCAAGAGGAGGAGGAAGAAAACTTCAACCACTGCACTGCACAAGGCAAGCTATTGTTATGAAACTAGCACTAGGCCATCCATCATTAATAATGCAAGCTAACCCTTGCAATCTAGATAACCTAAGTGAAATGCATTAGGCATGCTTTGGTTATACCATTTTGGACTTATACCTATTCCAAGATTTAATTCCAAGCTTTACTTTTCTTTACTTTACCAAGACCATTTACTTGTTTTGAAGGTAGCATAAAGAGTATAAAACTTGACCTATCTAGATAACCTTAGATGTCATTCTATGGCATGATATTGATCTTAGCATCCCACTTTAGTGAACACTCTTAACTTAGTAGCTTAGAGCTAAATCAAAACTTGAGTCACTTTAGATGGGAACACTTGGTGAAAATGAATTGTGAAAACCTTGGAATGATGAGTCATTCCATTGAGATGTTTTGACATGTGATGAGAAACACAAATGGTTTATGATGATGAAAATGTTGAGGCATGAGCCTTAGCCCTTTTACAAAAACTGATGGTTGGATTCGGATGCGATACCATTCCAATTTTACCGTACAACCACAATACCTAAATTGGGTAAGGCTTAGCCGAAAGTTTATATGCATTAGTATTAGTTCCCTCGCGGGAGAGGTTTGAGATGAGGCTACCTCTCAATGTTGTCCACCTATGCAGTGCCCAAGATGACAGATGGGAGAGGCCATGCTCATAGGAGAGGTGCTTATACTAGGGTGTGTAAAGGAAAGGTTATGTTTGATTATCTGCATACTAAGTATGATGATTCAGGGTTATCCCTGACAGATGTATCGAATCTTGTGGTGAAAGTGTACCACCTCTGCAGAGTGTCAAACTATTCGAATAGCCGTGTCCGCGGTTATGGATAGTTGGAGTGGCCATACTGTTTCGTTGTCAGATATTTTCAAAATGACTTATGAAACGAATGATGAATCTTGACTTGACCACAACAGGGTTGTGACTATGACACTAGCTTCCCAACTTAAGTGATTCTAGAACTTTATTTTATCTTTCTTTGTTTCAGAACTCATCTTAGGTTTCACACTTAACTTTATAGTTAAACTTAGAGTTAGCATTTTACACTAGAACTATAGTACTTGTTAGTGGTAGTTTGCGAGTACTTAAAGAGTACTCATGGCTTTTATCCCTGGCTATTCCTATGGCCAGACTATGAAGGAGACTACCAAGATGAAGGACAGCAAGACGGCTATGATAACTAGGACTATCTTCCATCGTCGGCATTGCCTGTGACTCTGAAGATGGACCCCACCGCTACACTTATTATTTATTCTGCTGCTATGGTATTAAGACTGGATCATGAGATCCTTTATTCATGTAAAGACCTTATTATGGTTTGTAATGAATGATGTACTATGATATCCAATCTGTTATGTCTCACAAAAATGGTAATTCTAGGATTTCGATGTATGACATAACAGGCATCTGTGATTAAAAATCCGGTTGTTAAAAAGTTGGTATCAGAGCCATTCTGACCATAGGAGACCATAGTTAGAATGGACGTCAGAACAAAAACTTAATTTCAAAACCAAAGTGAGTATTTATGAAAAACTATTTCCTCTCTTACCCTTGGGAATTCATTCTTTCTCAAAAATTCATGTTCCTCCAATTCTTACATTACAACCTAAAATTTGACACACTTTATCACTTCACTAACTTCCTCATCCTAAATTCTTGTAGATGGAGACTTAGTTCAGCAAGTTCTACCAGTTGGGCAACGGAGGCCAACTGATCTTCGAGAGGGATCTAGATTCACTGTTTGAGTTATTCGGACGCCCACATCCGGAGTTTCTTGGAACTCAACTTCCTGGACCCCCAGGAGGAGATTTACAATGGCTAGTCTCCCCTGATCTTCGAGGAAGCATAGAAGCACCAACGTCCGGGAGAATCCAGTTCTCCGTAAGAGAGAACAACTGGCTAGATGGATTAGCCAGGGCAATGCATGAAGCTCTCAGTGTCAACCAAATCTAAGGAACCCGCTTTGCGCACTATGCAAGGCGTGACTTCATGGGAATGCCAATGGAGATGCCAAGTCACCCGGAGTTGAAGCGTCAAGTGGAGAACCTTGACTTCCTGCTGTACGATCGCCAGAAGGAATTGGACAATGCTAGGGAGTTTGCCAACCACAACCGTGCCATTGTCGCCCAGAAGGCCCAGACTTTCTCACTGCTTGTCAAGGACCGTCGGTCTCTTCGCCTCCAGCGTGAAAAGAAGGATCGCACCATCGCCCGTCTTCACAAGAAGGTGGCCGACCTCGAGAAGACCATCAAGGAGCAAGAAGCTCAGCTTGCAGCAAAGGAAGAAGAAGAGGAAGGTGAAGACATCCAAGGGAGATATGGATTCTTACCTCAGCAATGATGATGACTTTCTGGAGGAAGATGCCGTGGACTTCTACACCGACGATGAGGACTCCGACTTCATCTATGATGAGTAGATGCACTAGAGCACCATCGTAGCATGAGGAGTATCGGTCCCATTGTATCGTAGCTTGCAGAATGGTTCTTAAAACCATCTGTTTTCCTTTGATGTTGTGGTGTGTGTTTGTATCGTGTGCTTTGCTTGAATGAATGAAAATAACTTAGTTGCAAAACCTGAGTCAAACTCAAAGTTTTAGCTTTGAAATCAAAACCATGAACCTTAGAACTTTCCCTCTTACCTCTTTATATACCTCAATCCTTAGATGACTTGTGGAAACCAAGGAGGGAGCAGCTCATCGCAAGACCTAATGCTGCAGATCCTACAGAACCTCATCGCAGATAGAGAAGCAAGCATGGCAGAGCACCAAGATAATCTAGCAACACTGCAAGAGATCGCCCAGATGGCTCTCAACAACCAGAACCATGGAAATCAGGATCATCAAGGATCCAAGCTGAAAAACTTCCAGAATACCAATCCCCCAATCTTTAGTACCTCGGAGAACGCATTGGATGCTGATGACTGGTTGCAGACAATGGAGAACAACCTAGAAGTAGCCAGAGTTGATGACAACGAGAAAGTTCTCTTTGCCACCCACTACTTGGTAGGAGATGCCAGAGCATGGTGGAACAGTATCCGCACAATGAACCATGGTCAAGTGATGACATGAGAAGCTTTCAAACTCAAGTTTAGCCGCACCCACGTGCCGCAGGGTCTAGTCACCCGAATGAGGGATGAATTTAGAAAGTTGAAGCAACGCAGAATGACTGTAGTGGAGTACCGTGACCGATTCCTGTCCCTTGCAAGGTATGCACCTGATGAGATCAACACGGAGGCCAAGAAGAAGGAGAGATTCTTGAACGGGCTGCATGATGAGATGCAGACTGTCCTCGTCAACATCCGTTTCCAGGATCTCGAAGAGCTAGTCGACTCTGCCATTCAGATGGAAGGGAAGCTCAACCAGGCAAACGACAACCGCAAACGTCGTATGATGCAACAAGATGGACCCAACAGTCACCAGAAGTACCGTCCCAACCCCTCACCAGGATATGCACCAAGGAACAATCGACCCCCAATGTCTCGCCCCAACTACCCCAACCGTAGTGGAGGAAATGTGAAGTCCGGAGGAAACATCAACCACCCTGGCAACACCAGCAATTTCAACCGTGCCCCTCCCAAGAGCAACAACAACAACAAAAACAACACTGCACCCAGAACTGGAAGCAATGTCGCGCCCGTCGCAGCTAAAGACAAGACCTAGATAACTTGTTTTGAGTGTGGAGTGAAGGGTCACTATTCAAATGAGTGCCCCAAGAAGATTGCCGCCACTGCCAATGTGAATGCCCCCACTCAACAACAGCGTCGTGTTCAACCAGGGAGAAGATTCGCCCCAGGGAACCCTCACAACTGCAACGGTCGTCTCTTCCACATGAACACTGAAGAAGCCCAAGAAGCGCCAGATGTAGTGCTGGGTATGTTTTCTGTCAACTTAGTTTTAGCAAGAGTGTTGTTTGATTCTGGAGCATCGCACTCATTTGTCACCGAAGAATTTGCATGCACTAGTAAGATTCACCCAACCAACTTGAAGCATGTCATGATAGTTCAAATTCCCGGTTCAACTACAAAAGCTAGAAAAATTTGCAAAGCAGTGCCTATCAGAATACATGGGATAGATTTTTATGCTAATATAATAGTACTTGGAACCAAAGGTTTGGAAGTAGTACTAGGAATGGACTGGATGTCAAGGCATAAAGGACTGATAGACTGTGCTAAGAAAACCATCACCATGACTAGTAGCTCTGGAGTAATAGTAGAGCATGTATCTGAAACCTTACCTCATCAATTCAAGTGCAACAAGAGTCTAGCTCTACCCACCATTGACCAAGTCAGAGTAGTCTGTAAATACCCCGACGTATTCCCAGATGAATTGCTGGATATGCCCCCGGATAGGGATATTGAGTTCATTATCAAACTAATCCCCAGAACCGGACCCATAGCCCAGAGACCCTATAGCATGAACCCCTCAGAGTTAGTGGAACTGAAGAAGCAGTTGGATGCTATGTTGGCAACATGCTTGATTCAACCAAGCGCATCGCCATGGAGATCACCAGTGTTATTCGTCAACAAGAAAGATGGAGGCAACCGTCTATGCACCGATTACAGAAAGCTGAATGATGTCACCATCAAAAACAAGTACCCTTTGCCAAAGATAGAGGATCTATTTGATCAATTGACTGGTGCCCAGGTATTCTCAAAGATTGATCTTAGGACTGGTTATCACCAACTTAAGATTCATGCAACGGATATCCCGAAGACCGCCTTTACTACTCGTTATGGTTTATACGAGTATACGGTCATGTCTTTCGGATTAACCAATGCCCCTGCTTATTTCATGAATATCATGAATAAGATCTTTATGAATTTCCTAGACAAGTTTATCGTTGTGTTTATCAACGATATCCTTATCTACTCCAAGTCAGAAGAAGAGCATGAGCAACATCTGCGAATCATCATAGAAACCCTGAGAGAGCATCAGTTATATGCCAAGTTTAGCAAATGTGAGTTTTGGCTGAAAGAAGTAGGATTCCTAGGACATATTGTGTCTGCTGGAGGAGTCTCTGTTGATCCCACCAAGACCAGAGATGTCGAAGCATGGGAAGCCCCAACCACTCAAACCCAAGTCCGTGCATTTCTTGGATTAGAGGGATACTACCACAAGTTCGTGGAAGGATTTTCTAGCATCGCCAGACCCATGACCCAATTGTTGAAGAAGGACAAGAAGTTTGAATGGACCGACAAATGTGAAGCCAGTTTCCAAGAGCTGAAGAAGAGATTGATTTCAGCCGCAATATTGATCATGCCAGATATCAAGAAGCTGTTTGATGTGTATTGTGATGCATCCATTATCGGTCTCGGATGTGTATTAATGCAAGAAGGCAAGGTCATCGCTTATCTGTCTCGACAACTGAAGCAGCATGAGCAGAACTATCCGACCCATGATTTTGAGTTAGCAGCCGTAGTTTTGGCCTTGAAGACATGGCGTCATTATCTGATGGGTAATCGCTGTGAGATTTACTCAGATCACAAAAGCTTGAAGTATATTTTCACTCAGAAGGAGCTGAATATGAGGCAAAGAAGATGGATAGAGTTAATCAAGGATTATGACCTTGACATTCACTATCACCCCGGCAAACCCAATATGGTAGCGGATGCTCTTAGCAGATTGCCGTGTAGGCTAAACACCATGATCAAGGAGAAGCAGCCAAGTTTGTGTGAGGAGTTGGAGAAGTTCAGAACTGAGCTAGTTAGCAAAGGATTTTTATCTAGCATTGAACTTCAACCCACTTTGATTAGCCAAATCAAGGAAGCCTAGAAGGGAAATGAAAGTATCCACGGAATCAAATGTCGTATTGGTATAGGAAAGGTACCTGGATTCACTGAAGACGAAGAAGGAGTTTTGTGGTACAAAGGCCATATCTGTGTGCCAGCAGATTCGGAGCTGAAGCAAGTTATCATGCAAGAAGCTCATGATACTCTTTATTCTATCCTCCCCGGAGGAACAAAGATGTATCAAGATTTGAAGGAGCAATTTTGGTGGCACAAGCTGAAGAGAGAAATCGGAAGCTACATCGCCAAGTGTGACATCTGTCAAAGAGTCAAAGCAGAGCATCAGAGACCCGTAGGACTGTTGCAACCATTGTAGATTCTAGAATGGAAATGGGATTCCGTCGGAATGGACTTTATCACAAGATTGCCTACTTCGAGTAGGGGAAATGACTCAATCTGGGTCATCGTTGATAGACTGTCCAAGGTAGCTCACTTTATACCGGTCAAGACAACTTATCAGAGTTCGAAGCTAGCAGAGTTGTATATTGCTAGAATTGTTAGTCTGCATGGAACCCCCAAGACCATAGTATCAGATCGAGGAACCCAGTTTACCTCGAGATTTTGGCAGAAAGTCCAGGAAGGATTAGGCACCAAGTTGAATTTCAGCACCGCTTATCACCCGCAAACTGATGGACAGACTAAAAGAGTTAACCAAATCTTAGAAGATATGTTGAGAGCTTGTGTGTTAGAGTATGGATCAAAATGGGAAGACTGCCTGCCTTTCGCAGAATTCTCATATAACAACAGTTATCAAGCTAGTTTGCAAATGGCCCCATTTGAGTTCCTATACGGAAGAAAGTGCCGCACTCCTTTGAATTGGTCGCAAGTAGGAGAGAGTCAGATCTTTAGACCGACATTCTCCGAGAAGCTGAAGAGAAGGTTCACAAAGTCCGTGAGCACCTCTAGACCGCCCAATCCAGACAGAAGATTTATGCTGACAAGAGAAGGAGAGACCTGACTTTCAATGTCGGAGATTTTGTATATTTCAAGGTTTCGCCATTGAAGGGAACCCAACGCTTTAGTCTGAAAGGAAAGTTAGCCCCCAGATATATAGGACCCTTCAAGATTCTGAAGCATGGAGGAGAAGTATCGTATCAACTGGAAGTACCAGAGGAGATGTCAGCCATCCACAATGTGTTTCATATCTCGCTACTTCGCAAATGCCTAGAAGTGCCGGAGAAGACCGAGGTTTTCAAGAACATCGATCACCGAGCTGTTGATATCAACATGGACCTGACATATCGTGAAGTGCCCATCCATATCTTGGAAGAAGCCTACAGAACCACCAGGACCAGGAGTATCAAGTTTCTCAAGATTCAATGGAGCAACCATACCGAAGAAGAAGCCACTTGGAAGCGAGAAGATTACATTAGGACAGAGTTCCCAGATCTCTTTAGTTCCTAGTTTTCTTTCGTAAATCTCGGAACGAGATTTTGTTTAAGGGGGGAAGGTTTGTAACATCCAAAACTCTAATCCAAATGATCAAGATCCAATCTACCCAATTTAGGGTTAACAAAAAACTTTTCCATTTAAAAATGATTAAGCATTCATATCTGTGTGCATATAATTTAGGAGTTGTTTTGAATTGCCATGTTTGAGTGATCCATTGGTTGTAAAATGATTCTAAGGTGAATTAAACATCATCTAGATCATTCCCAAAAAAATACCAAAGAAAAACAAATCAAAATGAATAAAATAAGCAAATGGTCATTTGTGCCATTTTAATCATCATGCCTACTTTGGCTATTCCTAGAACTCAAATCTTAACAGAAACAAATGTGGATCTTTGCACCCCTTGCTAGTACAAGTAGTGATGTATCAAGGCCCACTTTGTTTCACCCCAAAAACTTTCAAACACTGAATTTAAATGACATTTGAAATTTGAATGTAGTTCATATGTATAGATCACACTTATTCAAAAACCACTCAAATGACCTCCGTTTTCAAATATCAAGCAACCACAGATGCTTAAGCATGTGACAAACAACTCCACCAAAAATCATCTCCAAACTCAAAACTTAAATTCTTTTGGCCATTTTGTCAAACACCTTGTGTGCAAAAATCTGGAAAAATCACAAACACTATTGCGAGCAGTGTTGAGACCAATGCGGTCTCCCATTTTGCAACCAGAGCCACCCTAGTACACCCCTACCCTTTGCTAGCCCGGCCACCCACTGTGCACACGACCAAATGGTCATGGCCATTAAGGCTGAGCACCTTGAGCACCCTCACTGGTGATAGCGTGCCACAGCAGCCGCCAGCCTCACCCACCATGTCCAGCACGTCGCCCGTGGTCCACCTCCACCGCCAGGCCAGCCCCAACCCACGGACAGAGCGAGGAGCAGCCAGGAACCCAGAGCGCACAGCGCTCCCGACCACATGCCACCGCCCCTAGCCACGCCATTAAGCTGTAAAGCACTGCCAGGAGGCAAGCCACCGTCCGCCTACGCCGCCCATGCTGATAGCGCCCTGTATCGTCGTCACCAACAAGCTCGCCGTCGCCCCCTCGGTCTCCTCCTCGAGCCTATATAAGGAGCCCTCCCCAGCACCATTTCTTCACACCACTCAACTCCCCTCTCACCACTAATCCTTCTCCACCTCTCGCCGGAGCCGCTCGAGCCTTAGTTCGCCGGAATTGCACCGGAGGAGCCTGCTGCAGAGGAGGAGACGCTGCCGTTGATTCCGTCCAACGCAGCCCCTGCGGTGACCTCGCCTGAGTCCGCCATCGCCGTCCAGTTTGATCGCCCGCCTCACCGCACTAGCTGGAGCCCTGGTACGTCCCCAGTAGACCCCCACTGGCCGTTTTGGGTTCGGTCTCGCTGGAGACGAGCCCATCATTGACGACGACTGTGGACCGTTGATGTAGGTTCTAATCGTGTGGCCCAGATCGCTAGATACCGTTTCGGGTTTTAAGTCTCACTCACAAGCGGGACCAACCTGTCAGCCACCCTCTGCGCTGCTGAGCGTCACTGGCCGGCCCATTTCCTTTCACGCGCGACCCAGTTAATTCAAATATAGATTTTTCTATTTAGGTTTAAACTCAATTCTGTCCCTTAGTTTAAAAATCAATTCAGGAAGATTTACGAAACCAAATCGAGTGATTCCAATTTTGTTGCAAAGCTTCTGAAAAGACCTATCCAAGCCCGTTGGATAACAAGACAGAAGCTTTTGCACATTCAAACATTTTTATAAAATCAACCCTAATAGCTTTTGAGTTGATTCCAACTCTCAAAAATCACGTTTAACCATACCTATCCGAATATCTAATAATATTAAGGTTTACATGCAGTGACTTTGTACTAGTACCAAAATAATGCTATATAGGCATTTCTAGTCACTTTAAATCATTAAATATTAAACTTAAACTTATTAAAGTGTGATCCAACATTTAAATCACATTCCCATATGTTAGAATATGTGGTTATGACATGTTTCCACATGATCCCATATTTTAATTGGAGAATATTAAATCTTAGTTAATTTCAATGAGTAGAAATTACTTTTCTCAAATAAAAAGAATGAAGCTAGTTAATTAAACCTTGTTATGTTGGAGATGATACTAGATCATCAAATGTGTGCCTTAGTGTGCTAAGTAGACTAGTTAAGTATTGTTTGATGATTGTGTATCCTATATGTATTTATAGACGATTGTGCTGACCAAGCTTACGAGGAGGAGGAGTTCTACCAAGAGGAGGAGGAAGAAAACTTCAACCACTGCACTGCACAAGGCAAGCTTTTGTTATCAAGCTAGCACTAGGCCAGCCATCATTAATAATGCAATCTAACCCTTGCAATCTAGATAACCTAAGTGATATGCATTAGGCATGCTTTGGTTATACCATTTTGGACTTATACCTATTCCAAGATTTAATTCCAAGCTTTACTTTTCTTTACTTTACCAAGACCATTTACTTGTTTTGAAGGTAGCATAAAGAGTATAAAACTTGACCTATCTAGATAACCTTAGATGTCATTCTATGGCATGAGATTGATCTTAGCATCCCACTTTAGTGAACACTCTTAACTTAGTAGCTTAGAGCTAAATCAAAACTTGAGTCACTTCAGATGGGAACACTTGGTGAAAATGAATTGTGAAAACCTTGGAATGATGAGTCATTCCATTGAGATGTTTTGACATGCGTTGAGAAACACAAATGGTTCATGATGATGAAAATGTTGAGGCATGAGCCTTATCCCTTTTACAAAAACTGATGGTTGGATTCGGATGCGATAGCATTCCAATTTTACCGTACAACCACAATACCTAAATTGGGTAAGGCTTAGCCAGAAGTTTATATGCATTAGTATTAGTTCCCTCGCGGGAGAGGTTTGAGATGAGGCTACCTCTCAATGTTGTCCACCTATGAAGTGCCCAAGATGATAGATGGTCATGGTTGCGAGGCCATGCTCATAGGAGAGGTGCTTATACTAGGGTGTGTAAAGGAAAGGTTATGTTTGATTATCTGCATACTAAGTATGATAATTCAGGGTTATCCCTGACATATGTATCGAATCTTGTGGTGAAAGTGTACCACCTCTACAGAGTGTCAAACTATTCGAATAGCCGCGTCCGCGGTTATGGACAGT
The DNA here is from genome assembly GCA_916181665.1 of Avena sativa. Taxonomy (NCBI): domain Eukaryota; kingdom Viridiplantae; phylum Streptophyta; class Magnoliopsida; order Poales; family Poaceae; genus Avena; species Avena sativa. The sequence continues at coordinate 205,113,420 of OV702290.1, forward strand.
TGGAGTGGCCATACTGTTTCATTGTTAGATATTTTCAAAATGACTTATGAAACGAATGATGAATCTTGACTTGACCACAACAGGGTTGTGACTATGACACTAGCTTCCCAACTTAAGTGATTCTAGAACTTTATTTTATCTTTCTTTATTTCAGAACTCAGCTTAGGTTTCAAACTTAACTTTATAGTTAAACTTAGAGTTAGCATTTTACACTAGAACTATATACTTGTTAGTGGTAGTTTGCGAGTACTTAAAGAGTACTCATGGCTTTTGTCCCTGGCTATTCCTATGGCCAGACTATGAAGGAGACTACCAAGATGAAGGACAGCAGGACGACTATGATAACTAGGACTATCTTCCATCGTCGGCATTGCCTGTGACTCTGAAGATGGACCCCACCGCTATGCTTATTATTTATTCCGCTGCTTGTTGTATTAAGACTGGATCATGAGATCCTTTATTCATGTGAAGACCTTATTATGGGTTGTAATGGATGATGTACTATGATATCCAATCTGTTATGTCTCGCAAAAATGGTAATCCTGGGATTGCGATGTATGACATAACAGGCATCTGGGATTAAAAATCCAGGTGTTGACATCCTTGCATGATGGTCGGTCACTACAAGTGCAGCTCCCCCGAGTTATCACACACATACGGTTCAATACACGACTCCCAAACTTCTTGATCCCTGCCAAGGTTCTGGAAGTGGACCTCCTGGTGGAATTCTTGTAGAACAATGGCGTGCCACAAATGTGTTGACTTTGCGCGTACTATCCTTTCTGGGGACCATGCCATGGTGAAGGCAACTAAGAGAGAGGGGGATTTTCTTTAAGGAAGGACTTAAAGAATATCTGTTGGGTGTGTTTTAATCCTCCCATGGGCACCCCTTTATATAGGGGAAGGTTGGTATGCCCTCCCCATTAGCTGCTCCATGTGGGACAAATTCATAAAGGAAAAAGGGAAAAAAGAGGCAGTCCAGCCGGCTAGCCAGAAGCACCCAGCCCAGCAAGCAGCAACACCAAGCCGGGTGGTCCACGTGTGCCACCGTGGCCCAGCACAGCATGCGGATGCAGGGCCTGGCCGGGCCCAGCAAGGGGAGCGGCCTACGGTAGCAGTGGTTGGCCGGGTGGGCTGTCCCGCCCTCCGCGGCACAGCGAGGGGAGGGACTCCCGGGTTGGCCAGTTCGGTGATGTGGCATCTCGCTAGGCACGGTGCCCGGTTACCAGCTCACCGGGGTGGGCCAAAGGCCTGCGGCCCATGAGCGGAAGTAGGCTAGCTGCCGCCCTCGTGTCACCTGCTACCAGCCGCCTGCTTGCCAGTCCGGCTGGGCTAGTTCCAAACTGGCCCAACAGCTTTTCTGGCTATTTTCTTTTCTCCTTTTTAGGGTGACTTCCTCCTGGGCCATTTCCCTCTAGGGTTTTGGCCTAATGAGGAAGTTGCCCTATAAATTTTAATTTAAATATTTATTTAGTATATATTAATTCATAATTAAATAAATATCATAAATTCCCATTTATCCGAAACTCCTTTCGTCCTTTTCCTTTCTTTCTTTGTCCGAACAACTCCGGATCTCTCCAGAATTATTCGATTTCTCTCTCTTTCATGATTCCATCTAATAGGAGGATCTCCAAGCATCATATCACCCTTAAGCATGTTTCCTTATGGTCCGGGAATCCTATAGACATGATCTCTATCAATGATCAACAACAGGACTAGGATGCCCATGTTGACCCCTATGCACTCCACAAATCACAATCGTGTCGAACCTGAAACGATATGTCCAATTCCCTTTGTTACACGATACAAGACTTGTCTGAGAGATGATCATCAATATCACCATACCTTGTTCGATCCTGTTTCCAACAAGTATTATTTACTCGTTCTAGTGAAATTCCATGCCCATGACCTACTCATGTGTTGCACAACATGGATGTAATTCACCGAGTGGGCCCAATGTATCTTCTCGTCACACAGGAGAACAAATCCTGATCTTGATGCATAATGCCTCTACATGCTCCTTTGGATACCCCACATGCACCTTTATGATCACCCATTTATGGAGTGACAGTTGATGCATTCAAAGCAATCTCCGGTAACAGTGATTGATATGATTTCATGGTCTAAGGATTAGGACACTCTGTTTTTGACAATTACAACATGAACTAAGTGACATGATCGTGTTGCAACAATCATTGGTGGGAAGTGTCCATCACATCATTCCAGATGACATGACTTCATTGTTAGTGGCTTTTGTTTCATAGCCCATGATCAGGAAACCTTGATCATCATCTACCCAATGAACTAGTTAAATAGAGAACTAGGGACCTGGGTTTGTTTATATACCACACCTGTATCAATGTTTCCGCTTGATATAGTTATAGCATGATATAAAACTATTATGAACTAATGAGATATGACAATAAAACCCTTTTATTATTTTCCTGTAGGGCATATCTCCTTCAATAGGATGGCTAAAGATGGGGCCGTATGGACGCCGGAGGATCTAGGGAGGGATGGTGCGGTGGAGACTACACACGGAACACACGATATACCCAGGTTTAGGGATCTCGTAGTGAGATAAAACCCCTACTCATGCATGCTAGAACTTATATCTCTAATCAATAATGTAGCTACAATGGCTCCTTGAGATGTATATGAGAGGAGGAATAAGAAGCTCTTGCCTCTCTCTGTGCTACTAGGGAAGAACAAATAACAAGTGAATTGACCCTCTTCTAGGAGGCTCTGGTGCACCCTATAAGGAGTGACCAGGTTACAATTAGGGCTGAGGTGGCATAGAATATCCTCAGAATATACTGTAGTAGAAGTCGTTGGCTGGGCCCAGATGCTTTTCTTGTCAGTGATGGAACTTGACGCACCTAGGACTGCTAAAGGTCTCCCGCTGGCAATTGTACCCTCCTAGAAATCCTTGATGGGACTAGGCTCCGGTATTAAGGAGCACGCTTGACTTGAGCACGCTTCTCTTCTCCAGGAATCCTGGGAGAGACAGAGGTGCTGAACTTGAGGCCGGCATATGCCCTCCCGACATATGCCAACCCTTATGTCGACCTCAACCGAAGTAACTCGGCTTGGGGGAACCTGCATAGAAGGAACAATACATGTTATGCCAACATAACTGTGTATGTCGGCCAAGCTATGCCGGATGATGTCGGCTTGGGTATCTCGGCCTATGTCAGCCATCCTAGATCAGTCAACCTTAGTCTTGGTCAACCTCATCTTTACACCATAGCTTGATCCTACCGGGATCAGCCCCCCGACATTTGTCCCCGAAGCTGTCGCAGTCTTAGTAGTGTCAGCTGAAATGGCCACGACAGGTTCCTTTAAATCCTATGGAACATCTCCCACACAACTAACATATCTATACCTCGGCCGATCTTGATTTTAACTCGGCCTCTCTAACTGGCGATTTCTGAAAGGAATATGCCCGAGAGGCAATAATAAATGGTTATTATGTTATTCCAGGTATATAATAGATATTTATTTCTCATGCTATAATTGTATTAAAATGAAACATTAATACATGTGTGTTTAATAAACAAATACATGGTTCCTAGTGATGCCTCTCATTACACTAGCTTGTTGATTAACAGATGATCAAGGTTTCCTGATCATAACATTGGATGTTGTTAACAACAATGCAACACCATTGATTGAATAATGTGATGAACATACTCCAAAAGTATAGTAACATGATCAAGCCATTATGTTTAACCTATATAACATCATTCAAACTAACCCTAATCCTTAGACCATGAGATCACATCAATCACGGACTCCGAAGAGTATTTTGATTGCATCAAAGGTCACACCATAACAGGGTGATTGTAAGGGTGTCGTAAAATACTTGGAAGCTGTTAGTTGAGGCTTGTGGATCAAGAGTTGGATTTGTCCATCCTGATGATGGAGAGATATACTCAGGGCCCTCTCAGTGATATCAAATTGACATAGCTTGCAAGCAAGTGAGAATAATCACTAAGAATGTTATATTACGGGAACGAGAAAAGAGTGCTTGTCAGTAACGGGATCGAACTAGGTATGAATGACACCGAATGATCGGATCTCAGACAAGTAAAATATCGGACGACAAAAGGAATTGGTTACTACGAATAAAAGGTCACACAGTGACTAAGTCATCATATGAACTAGTGGGAGTTATTATGGATCTCCTGGCCCCGCTAATGATTATTGATTGGAGATTTCTCAATAATGCCCACACTATTTGCGACCCGTAGGGAGACACAATTAAGTGTAGTCGACGCATTTGAGTGGATAGGGAACACCGGCGAAGATAATGGACATCGCAGGAATTTGTTCTGTGGAATCTACCGAAATGGTTTCGGGATATCGAAACAAAGCAAGGAAATAAAATGTTAATGTGTTCATTAAATGAAGTACTCATTAAATTAAGTGTTCATTAAATTGAGTTGCATTAAAACAAGAGAATTAAAGTGCTTTAATTGAAAGACCTTTAGTTTTTAGTGGAGAATAAATGGAGAAAGTGGAGATTGAATTATGTGTGAGTGGAGTGTCCAACCACATGAATGAGAGGATGGGAAGGGGAACCCCATGGCATAAGCCATGGAGGGGGGCTTGGCCCCCTCTCCCCTATAAAATGAGGTGGATACCTCCTCCATCTCACACACTTGCCCTCCTCTCATATGCCCTTTGGTTGACATCTTCTCCCTCTTGATAGCCTTGTCCATTGCCACTAGAAATGGTGATTAGGCGAAGCCCTGCTCGAGATCTTCCCCTCCACCATCTCTACCATGGCGTTGTGCTGTTGGAGTTCCTAGGGATCCACTACTTCCACTTCTCGGCTGGAGCGAGGGTTCGGGAGTCGTCGGCACATCATACGTGTGACCGATTATGAAGGTGCTGCACATGTGGCACTGTCATCACGTCCTTGAGGACGGTTGAGTACACTCTACAACAGCCACATTTGTTTGCGGGAACATTATCCCGCGTTACGGTCTTCAAGGGTGTATCCATCTGAAACCGTTACATGTATCTCCTAGATATGATCTTGGTGGTTGCAACATTAGGAATTTTGTGTTTTCCCTGCAACAAACCCCATTAGTGGTATCAGAGCTATGTCTATGCATAGATGCTTTCTATAGTTAGAACACATAGAAATGTGGGTGTTGATAGTCTTGTTGTTTCATACTTGCATAAATTTTGATCATGGTGGCATGTTGGAATGAATCGGCCTGGACTAACTTTACATGTCCTCGCACATGAGACCTGTCTCATGCTTGACATGCAACTCGTATTGCATAAGTGGCTCAGTGGGTGTCTGTCTCTCTCAACATAATTGTGATCTAATTTACAGCGGTTTTCAAATAACTTGATTATCAACATTGTGGCTGAAATTCGTAGATAGAGCGATTCTCTCCTAGAAAGCCCAAAGCCGCGTAAAATATGCAAAAACAAATTAGAAGACATCTAACTTGTTTTTGCAGGCCATGTGATGTGATATGGTCATTGTTAAAAAAAATTGTTGTATGCAATGAGATTTATTGTAGGTTAAACAACCGGCAGGAGCCATATGGTTGTCTTTATCTTTTATAGCCTGCGTGCTATTCATGTATATCCAATAGATATATTGTAATGGAGAAGACGACCATGATGGTGGCACCATAATCCTTGGAGCCATGTCGGTGGAATGATGGAGATCATACCATGGATCACATGGTGGATATAAAGTGCAAGAAAGGACCATATCATATCACATTTTATATGCATGTGATCTTTATCCCTTTTATGCATCTTATTTTGCTTATGTCTTGCTTAGTTCTTGGCGGTAGCATTATAAGATGATCCCTCCCACTAATATAAATATAATAATATGTTCTTCCTTAGTATGCACCATTAAGAAAGTTCATCGTTTTGAAGCACCACATGATGATTGGGTGTGATAGAATCGACGTTCACATACAACGGGTGTAAGACAATTTTACACACGCGGGTACTAAGGTTCTTACTTGGCGAGCCTAGCATGTACATACATGGCCTTGGAACATGATCAAAAGGTAAATCACAAGTCATATGAATGATATGATGTCTATATGATGCTCGCCATTGCAGATGCACCACCACTTGTGATGTTCGGTTGTGGTGTAGTGAATTTGGTTCGTGTAATCACTAAAAATGACTATAGGAATGTCATTTTTGAGTGGGAGTTCTTATAGTAATTTTGAATTGACTTGAACTCTATATTTTATAAACCTAGTCTAAAATAGTCTTTGCAAATATATTGTAGATCATGGCACCCCCTGCGTTCAATTTCAATGCATTCCTAGATAGAGAAAAGCTGCAAGATAATGGGTATAACTTTACCAACTGGCACCAGAACATGAGGATTATCCTAACAGGCATGAAGAAGTCCTATGTGTTGGACGGTACATTAGGTGACGCCCCTGTAGCTAGTGCGACGTGTATGACGCAAAATATGATGACTACACTCTTGTGCAGTGTGTGATCCTCCAGTCGCTGGAGCTATGAACTTACTGACGCTGATGTCATGGTGGAGGAACTCAAAAATATGTTTGGGGACCAAATCCGTGCTGAGAGATATGAGATCTCCGTTAAGTTCTTTAGCGCTAAGATGGAGGAGCATAGCTCTGTGAACGAGCTCGTCATTAAGATGATGAGCTATGCTTAACATCTTGAGACACTTGGATGTGAGATTCTACCTGATCTCATGACAAATAGGGTTTTGCAGTCGCTCCCACCTGGCTACAAAGGGTTTGTGCTAAACTACAAGATGAGTGGAGCGAACAAGTCGCTCACTGAACTCGCAGCTATGCTGAAAACTATCGAGGTAGACAACAAGAAAGAACACCAAGTGTTATTGGTCAACAAGACCACTGGTTTTAAGAAAGAGGGCAAGAGAGGCAAATCCAAGGGTAACTCTAATAAGGATGGCAAATATGTTACCAAGCCTAAAAAGAAAACCAAAGGAGGCCCTAAGACCGACACTGAGTGTTTCTACTACAAGGGGACTGGTCACTAGAAGCAGAACTGCCCGAAGTACTTGACAGATAAGAAGGTCGGGAACATGAACAAAGGTATACGTAATATACATGTTATTGATGTGTATATAACTAGTAGTCGAAGTAGCACCTGGGTATTTGATATTGGTTCAGTTGCTAAGATATCTAACTCGAAACGGGGGCTAAGGAATAGTCGACCGCTGGCAAATGATGAAGTGACGATGCACATAGGCAATGGATCTAGGGTGGATGTGATCTCCGTTGGGACGCTGCCACTTCATCTACCATCAGGATTGACAATAAACCTAAATAATTGTTATCTGGTGCCTGCGTTAAGCATGAACATCATGTTTGGATCATGTTTAATGTGAGGCAGTTATTCATTTGTGTTTGAAAACAATGGTTGTTCCTTTTATATGAATAATATATTTTATGTTCATGCACCTGTGTTGAATGGTTTATTTGTTTTGAATCTTGATATTAGTATTACACATATTCGTAATGTGAATGTCAAAAGAATCAAGCTGAGTGATGATATTGATGCATATATGTGGCATTACCATTTAGGTCATATTGGTGTTAAACTCATGAAGAAGCTCCATTCTGATGGACTACTGCAATCACTTGATTATGAATCATTTGAGACATGTGAGCCATGCCTCATGGGCAAGATGACTAGAACTCCATTTTCTAGAACAATGGAACGAGCGACCAACTTATTGGAAATAATACATACCGATGTATGTGGTCCAATGAGTGTGTGTGCACGTGGTGGATATCGTTATTTTGTAACCTTCACGGATGACTTAAGTAGATATGGGTATATTTTACTTAATGAAACACAATTCTGAAACATTTGAAAAGTTCAAAGAATTTTAGAGTGAAGTAGAAAATCATTGTAACAGAAAGATTAAATTTCTTTGATCCGATCATGGATGTAAGTATCTTAGTTACGAGTTTGGCACACACATGAGATAATGTGGAATTGTTTCACAACTCACTCCCATAGGAACACCACAAAGAAATGGTGTATCTGAATGTCGTAATCGAACTTTATTGGATATGATGTGATCTATGATGTCCCTTACCAATTTGCCACTGTCATTTGGCAGTCATGCATTAGATATGGCTGCATTCACTTTAAATAGGGCACCATCAAAGTCCATTGAAACAACACCATATGAATTATGGTTTGGTCACAAACCTAAGATGTCATTTCTAAAAGTTTGGGGCTACGATGCTTATGTGAAGAAGCTTCAACCCGACAAGCTCGAACCCAAAATAGAAAAATGCGTCTTCATAGGATACCCAGAAAAACAATTGGGTACACCTTCTATCACCGATCCGAAGGCAAGGTTTTCGTTGCCAAGAACGGATCCTTTCTAGAGAAAGAGTTTATCGTGAAAGGTGTGGGTATTAGGAAGGTAGAACTCGACGAGGTTATCGAACCTCCTCCTCTTGAAGTGGCGAGTAGTGCAGCATCAGAAACTATTCAAGTGGTGACTCCACTGAATGAAGAGGGAACTAATGAGGAGGATCATGAGGATCATGAAACTCATCATGAAACTCTAGAAGAGAACACTACCTTACCTCACAGGTCAAGCATGATACGTGCAGCTCCTGAACTGTACGGTAATCCAGTTTTAAATTTCATGGTAGATGAAAGTGATGACCCTACGATATATGAGGAAGCGATGATGAGCCCGGATTCCAACAAATATCTTGAAGCCATGCAATCCGACATGGGATCCATGAACGAAAACCAAGTTTGGAGTTTGGTGGACTTACCTCATGACCGCAAGCTCGTTGAGAATAAATGGATCTTCAAAAAGAAAACTGACACTGACGGTAATGCAACCTATAAAGCTCGATTTGTCGCGGAAGGGTTCCAACAAATTCAAGGAGTTGACTATGAGGAGACTTTCTCACCCATAGGGATGCTAAAGCCAATTAGGATTATGTTAGCAATTGGTGCATTTTTTGATTATGAAATCTGGTAGATGGATGTAAAAATAGCGTTCGTAAATGGAAACATTGAGGAAGAGTTGTATATGATGCAACCCAAAGGTTTTATCGATCCTAAGGATGCTGACAAGGTATGCAAACTTCAGTGTTCCATCTATGGACTGAAGCAAGCATCCCGAAGTTGGAATCTCTGCTTTGATGAAGTGATCAAAGGGTTTGGATTTGTCCAAACTGTAGGAGAGGCTTGTATTTATAATAAATTGAGTGGGATCTCTATAGCATTTCTAATATTATATGTGGATGACATATTATTAATTGTAAATGATGTAGATCTTTTGAATAGCGTAAAATATTACTTAAATAGTAAGTTTTCGATGAAGGACCTTGGTGAAGCTGCCTATATTTTAGGCATCAAGATCTATAGAGATAGATCAAGACGCTTAATTGGATTATCACAAAGTACATACCTTGACAAGATTTTGAATAAGTTCAAAATGCAAGATAGTAAGAAAGGTCCTTTACCTATGGCGCAAGGTATGATTTTGAGTAAGACTCAAAGTCCAGCTACAACACAAGATAGAGAATTGATGGTCAATGTCCCCTATGCCTCTGCCATAGGCTCTCTTATGTATGTTGTGCTGTGTACAAGACCAGATGTGGCACATGCTATTAGTTTGACTAGCAGGTACCAATCCGATCCATGTGTACAACACTAGAAAGCAGTCAAGAATGTCTTTAAGTACTTAAGAAGAACTAAAGACATGTTTCTCGTCTATGGAGGTGAAGAAGAGCTCATCACAAAGTGTTATGTCAATGCTAGGTTTGACACTGATCCGGATGACTCTAAGTCACAATCTAGATATGTATTTATTATGAATTGTGCAGTGGTGAGTTGAAGGAGCTCCAAGCAACCTGTGGTGGCAATATTTTCAATGGAGGCGGAATATATCTCTGCTTCAGAAGCAGTGGTGGAAGTAGTTTGGATGAAGGAGTTCATTTCTGAACTAGGTGTGGTTCCAAGTGCTTTGGATCCAATGGTTTTCTATTGTGACAACAATGGTGCAATAGCCAATGCTAAGGAACCAAGGTTTGACAAGAATTCCAAGCATATCAAGCGCCGTTATCACTCCATCCAGGAACATGTCCAGGATGGTGACATAGAGATTTGCAAAGTAGACACCGATTTGAACATTGCGGATCCGTTGACTAAAGCTCTCCCAAAGGCAAAACATGATCAACACCAGAACGCTATGGGTGTTAGATTCATAACTATGTAAAACTAGATTATTGACTCTAGTGCAAGTGGGAGACTGAAAGGAATATGCCCGAGAGGCAATAATAAATGGTTATTATGTTATTCCAGGTTTATAATAGATGTTTATTTCTCATGCTATAATTATTACGTGTAAACGTTAATACATGTGTGTTTAATAAACAAATAGATAGTTCCTAGTGATGCCTCTCATTACACTAGCTTGTTGATTAACAGATGATCAAGGTTTCCTGATCATAACATTTGATGTTGTTAATAACAAGGTCACACCATTAATTGAATGATGTGATGGACATACTCCCAAAGTATAGTAACACAATCAAGCCATTATGTTTACACTACTATAACGTCATTCAAAGTAACCCTAATCCTTAGACCATGAGATCACGTCAATCAATGACTCAAGAAGAGTATTTTGATTGCATCAAATGTCACATCATAACAGGGTGATTATAAAGGTGTCGTCAGATACTTGGAAAGTGTTAGTGGAGGCTTGTGGATCCATAGTGGGATTTGTCCATCCTAATGACGGAGAGATATACTTAGGGCCCTCTCGGTGATATCACATTGACATAGCTTGCAAGCAAGTGATAATGATCACTAAGAATGTTATATCACGGGAACGAGAAAAGAAAACTTGTCAGTAAGGGGATTGAACTAGGTATGAATGATACCGAATGATTGGATCCTAGATAAGTAAAATATCACGAGACAAAAGGAATTGGTTACTGCGAATAAAAGGTCAAGTGATCACTAAGTCATCGCATGAACTGGTGGGAGTCATTATGGATCTCCAGGTCTCGCTAATGATTATTGATTAGAGAATGTCTCGATCATGTCCACACAGTTTGCGACCCGGAGAGAGGCACACTTAAGGGAAGTCAACACATTTGAGTGGATAGGGAACACCAGAGAAGATAATGGACATCACAGGAATTTGTTTTGTCAAATCCGCCGATATGGTTTTGGGGCATCTAAACAAAGCAAGGAAATAAAATGTTAATGTGTTCATTAAATGATGTACTCACTAAATGAAGTGTTCATTAAATTGAGTTGCATTAAAACAATATAATTAAAGTGCTTTAATTGAAAGACCTTTGGTTTTTTGAGTGGAGAATAAATGGAGAAAGTGGAGATTGAATTATGTGTGAGTGGAGTGTCCACCCACATGAATGAGAGGAGGGGAAGGGGAACCCCATGTAGCTGGCCAAGGAGGGGGGCTTGACCCCCTATCCCCTATAAAAGGAGGTGGAGACCTCCTCCCTCTCACACACTTGCCCACTCCTCTCATATGCCCTTTGGTTGGCATCTTCTTCCTCTTTCTAGCCTTGTCCATTGCCACTAGAAAAAGTGCTTAGGTGAAGCCCTACTCGAGATATTCCCCTCCACCATCTCTACCATGGTGTAGCGCTATTGGAGTTCCTAGGGATCCACTACTTCCGCTGCCCGACGGGAGTGAGGGTTCGGGAGTTGTCGACACGCCGTACGTGTGACCGATTACGGAGGTGCTGCATGTGTGGCACTGTCATCACGTCCTTGAGGATAGTTGTGTACACTCTACAACATCCACAATAGTTTGCGGGAACATTATCCCGCATTACAGTCTTTGAGGGTGAGTCCATCTGAAACTGTTACATGTATCTCCTAGATATGATCGTGGTGGTTACAACTGTAGGAATGTTTTCTTGTTTTCCATCCAACGAACCTCATCAATTTCTTGCCAAAACCTACTTTGCTCAGATAGATTCGACATTAACCTCCGCTACCATATCACCTCTCTGTACTTAAGTTATTTTCCCTGTGATCTGCGTAGTTTCCTTGGTTTTCCCTTATTTTACGTTATTTTATCTTACATGTCATGTAATCATCACACTACACCTAAGTCTTTGGGCCTAGACACGATGTGTCGCACTGTTCCCATGTCACACGGAGTCAATTATCCCTAGAAACCATCACATCACCACTCAAATCCTTGTTTACCGTGGTGGACGCACGATTAGTTTATGGCATCGTGTGCCGCTACCGATCGTGTGGCATGGTCTTAGCAACCGCCAGTGAAATACACTCGCTACCGATCATGTGGCATGGTATTATCAACCGCTAGTGAAATACAACCCACCAAACTCAACTGGAAACTCAACCCGAAGAATAAAATTAAGGATGTCAATGAAGTTCATGCGGTCATTGGGGAGTTAGTGGAAGCTGGAATGTCGGTCGATGATCTCCTAGCGCCATTCATCAGCTGCCAAGTTTGGCCCCTTCAACTCCGCAGCCACAAGATCTGCTAGATGAGTGGCCGTCTTGACCCTAACCGGACATCCACCTTCGAGCTAACCATGCCCTAGGTCTGGAGACAGGTTAAGGATATTTTCAAGATTGGGATGACCAAGGAATGGGAGTGGGGATAACCGCCCTACAACCGGGAAAACACTGCTCTGAAGGTAAATGCCGAGATACCTTAGCCGTAAAACAATTTATGCTGGCCCATTATTTCATATGAATTTGATTTGTCTTTCAATGTTTATGTGGAAAGTTACCAGACAAGCTGCCAAGGATAATGAGAAATCCCCTAGCTGCTGGGGCAAAGATCACGAGATCTCGTATTTGGAAGACCCGGATTCTGAAGACTCCATGCCGATTCCTTATGTTGGTGCTGGTCCATCCTTGCATAAAACTTCCCTCTTTGATCCACTAAGGGAATGGCCGAATGATGATGATGACGATTGTCAAATTCTAGAGGCATTAGATCCTATCTCAATTACATTCACCTATCCGCCGCATTCTACATTAGCTAACCCAGCTTGTCAGGTGCATGAAGTGACCCCTATTGCCGTGGGAGTTCAAGTTGTGATCAAGAAACGTGTAGCACCCGTGGCCCAAAAAACAGAACCACCCAAGCCCCTGAAAAGGTGCAGGTTGGGTTTTAACAAATATTGAAAAGAAAGACCTGTAGGTTCCGAGTAAGCTTTGTCTATCGACATATTTCTATGTTTTTGTATTTCTTGTTTATCTCTATCTCTCTCTCTCTCTCTCTCTCTCTCTCTCTCTCTCTTTCCCTTGAGCTGAATATACCTTATCACCATCTTACCATAGGGCTGCCTTGGATACCTCTTAGAGTGCTTCCCACATTTCCTCTGAGATTAATGTGCCATCATCTCCTCCTCCTGCCGACACTCGAGTTCCTAGCCCGGCTCGAGCAAGCACTCCTCCGACACCAGATGCCAATATGTCCTGTCCGGAGGGCGAAGCCAATATTGGAGGGGAAATGGTGCCCTAGAAGATGAAGTGATGCACAAGCCGAGAAATAATACCTCAGTCCTTGAAAGAGAAGCAAGAGAGTCCAGCGCCGGAAATATGGGCACCGAGACAATTACTCCTGAGACTTCGAAAGTGCTGGAGCCCACTCAATCTTAGAAACAACAGCAAGAGACAGAGCCACATCAATCTCAACAACAATAGCCACAACAATCTCAACAACAACAAGAGACAGAGCCACAACAATCTCAACAGCAACATACACAACAATCTCAATAGCAACAGCCACATCAACCACGAGAGCAATAGCAAATGATCCCACTGATAGCAATAGAAACCAACTCAACCGACTAAGGCACTGCCGAAGAAAACCACAACTGTAGCTAGGAAAATGTCGGTTGCCGACATGATGAAGAAAATAGTACTACTCCGGGTACAACTCGAGATAAGCAACTGGCACTGCATGTGAGTCCTACTGCGTCAATGGTTGGTGCCAAAACATCTGCTGCTGGGAAAGGTTTGGTCCTAACCCGGACCTTGAGTGGCCAGAGCCTTGGTTCCCTTTCTCACTATGCTACAAATTGGAACAATGCCAATTATGGTGAAGTGACATCTGGGAACCCTCATTCAGAGCAGCAAGAATTGGTCCCAACCAATGTTGCTAAAAATATGTATCGAGCTAGAGTTTATCTGGCCAAAGCTGACAAGATTCTAGAGGTAAACACTTCCATTACTCTTTTCATGTTTGTAGTAGATATATATAATTGTCAACACCCGGATTTTTAATCCCAGATGCCTGTTATGTCATACATCGCAATCCCAGGATTACCATTTTTGTGAGACATAACAGATTGGATATCACAGTACATCATCCATTACAAACCATAATAAGGTTTTACACAAATAAAGGATCTCATGATCCAGTCTTAATACAACAAGCAGCGGAATAAATAATAAGCGTAGCGGTGGGGTCCATCTTCAAAGGCACAGGCAATGCTGACGATGGAAGATAGTCCTAGTTATCATATCCGTCCTGCTGTCCTTCATCTTGGTACTCTCCTTCATAGCCTGGCCACGAGAATAGCCAGGGACAAAAGCCATGAGTACTCTTTAAGTACTCGCAAACTACCACTAACAAGTAAGATAGTACTACTGGGAAATGCTAACTCTAGGTTCATTTGTAAAGTTAAGTTTGAAACCTAAGCTGAGTTCAAAAACAAAGAAAGATAAAATAAAGTCCTAGAATCACTTAAGTTGGGAAGCTAGTGTCATAGTCACAACCCTGTTGTAGTCAATTCAAGATTCATCATTCATTTCATAAGTCATTTTGAAAACATCTGACAACGAAACAATATGGCCACTCCAACTGTCCATAACTGCGGACGCGGCTATTCGAATAGTTTGACACTCTGCAGAGGTGGTACACTTTCACCACAAGATTCGATACATCTATCAGGGATAACCCGGAATCATCATACTTAGTATGCAGATAATCAAACATAACCTTTCCTTTACACACCCTAGTATAAGCACCTCTCCTATGAGCATGGCCTCCCAACCATGACCATCTGTCATCTTGGGCACTACATAGGTGGACAACGTTGAGAGGTAGCCTCAGCTCAAACCTCTCCCGCGAGGGAACTAATACTATTGCATAAAAACTTCCGGCTAAGCCTTACACAATTCAGGTATTGTGGTTGTACGGTAAATTTTGAATGGTATCGCATCCGAATCCAACCATCAGTTTTTGTAAGAGGGCTAAGGCTCATGCCTCAACATTTTCATCATCATAAACCATTTGTGTTTATCAACACATGTCAAAACATCTCAATAGAATGACTCATCATTCCAAGGTTTTCATAATTCATTTTCACCAAGTATTCCCATCTAAAGTGACTCAAGTTTTGACTTAGCTCTAAGCTACTAAGTTAAGAGTGTTCACTAAGGTGGGATGCTAATCTCAATATCATGCCATAGAATGACATCTAAGGTTATCTAGATAGGTCAAGTTTTATACTCTTTATGCTACCTTCAAACAAGTAAGGTACTTTAATAAAGTAAAGAAGTAAAAGCTTGGAAATAAAACTTGGGTTAGGTAATAGTCAAAGTGGTATAACCAAAGCATGCCTAATGCCTTTGCTTAGGTTATCTAGATAGCAAGGGTTAGCTTGCAAGGGTTCACTGGTATAGTGCTAGCTTGCCTTGGGTAGTGTAGTGGTTGAAGTTTTCTTCCTCCTCTTGGTAGAACTCCTCCTCCTCGAAAGCTTGGTCGGTACTATCATCTATAAATACATATGGAGTACACAATCACCAAACAAAGCTTTACTAGTCTACTTAGCATACTAAGGCACACATTTGATGATCTATTATCATCACAATCATCACAAGGTTTAATTAACTAGCTTTATTCTTTTTATTTAAGAAAAGTAATTTCTACTCATTGAAATTAACTAAGATTTAATATTCTCCAATTAAAATATGGGATCATGTGGACACATGTCATCACCACATATTTTAACATATGGGAATGTGATTTAAAGGTGGGATCACATTTTAATAGGTTTACGTTTAATATTTAATGATTTAATGTGACTAGAAATGCCTATATAGCATTATTTTGGTACTAGTCCAAAGTCACTAAATGTAAACCTTAATATTATTACATATTCAGATAAGTATGGTTAAATGTGATTTTTGAGAGTTAGAATCAACTCAAAAGCTATTAGGGTTGATTTTATAAAAATGTTTGAATGTGCAAATGCTTCTGTATTGTTATTTTTACTAGGAGAGATCTCTAACTCTAAATGAATTAAATCCAACAGGCTTGGATAGATCTTTTCAGAAGCTTTCCAAAAAAAATTGAATCACTCAATTTGGTTCAGTAAATCTTCCTAAATTGATTTTTGAACTAAGGGACAGAATCAAGTTTTAGTTAAAAAGGAAAAATCTAAATTTGAATTAACTGGGTCGCGAGGGAAAACTAATGGGCCGGCCCAGTCTCACTCCACGGAGCAGAGAACAGCTGACAGGGGGGTCCACATGTCATTGGCTCATTACACGCCAAGCGGTACGGGGCGACGTGGACCGTTGGATTAGAAAGAAGATCTATGGCTGGGGCTTGTCGTTGGTGACGGACAAGTCACCGAAGAGGTGTAACCCTAGCGGCTCGGTGGGGGTTTGGGGTGGCTTACCGGGGCTCCGGCGAGGGTCGGCGAGGCGGGCAAACGAACAAGTCGAGGACGGTGGTTCTCCTGGTACTGGCGGCATCCCTGGGGATGGCTTGGATCAACGACACCCTTCTACTCCTTCCGCGGCAGACTCCGGCGAAATTCCGGCGCTGCGGACAGCGGCTTGCTCCAGTGGGGCTCTGGGAGTGTTCTGAGAGGGAGGGGATGAGAGTGGTGTGAGGAAACGGTGCTGGGGAGGCCTCTATTTATAGGCTCGGCGAGGCGGCAGAGGAGCATGGGCGGTGCTCGCTGGTGACGACGGTACAACGAGCTAGAGGTGTGGGCGGTGGACTAGGATGGTGGGCGGTTCCCTAGCGGTCGTCAGGTCGGTGCGCGTGCAGTGAAATGCGGTCCGGAGAGGTGAGTGGTGCGGCACGCACGATGTCTCTCCAACGGCGAGTTTAGCGGCGGCCGGCGGTTACGGGTCGCGGTTGGGGAAATGAGCATGTCCGTTAGCTTCCTAGGACGATGGTGATTGTGTAGGTGGGCGGTGAGAGCGAGGCGGGGTCTGGCTGAGCGGGGACCGTGCGCGCTCTGCGGGCATCGTTAGCATGACAGATAGGCTCCGGGCGCGGCGGTTCCTGGCTACTCCTCGCTCTGTCCGTGGGCTGGGGCTGGCCTGGCGGTGGAGGTGGACCACGGGCGACGTGCTGTACATGGTGGGCGAGGCTGGCGGCTGCTGTGGCACGCTGTCACTAGTGAGGGTGCTCAAGGTGCTCGGCCTTAATGGCCATGACCATTTGGTCATGTGCACAGTGGGTGGCCAGGCTAGGAAAGGGTAGGGGGTGCATTGGGTGGCTCTGGTTGCAAAACGGGAGACCACATTGGTCCAAACACTGCTCATAATAGTGTTTGTGATTTTTCCAGATTTTTGCACACAAGGTGTTTGACAAAATGGCCGAAAGAATTTAAGTTTGGAGTTTGGAGATGATTTTTGGTGGAGTTGTTTTTCACATTCTTAAGCATCTGTGGTTGCTTGGGATTTGAAAACGGAGGTCATTTGAGTGGTTTTTGAATAAGTGCACATATGAACTACATTCAAATTTAAAATGTCATTTAAATTCAGTGTTTGAAAGTTTTTGGGGTGAAACAAAGTGGGCCTCGATACATCATTACTTGTACTAGCAAGGGGTGCAAAGATCCACATTTGTTTCTGTTAAGATTTGAGTTCTAGGAATAGCCAAAGTAGGCATGATGAAATAGCACAAATGACCATTTGCTTATTTTATTCATTTTGATTTGTTTTTCTTTGGGATTTGTTTGGGAATGATCTAGATGATGTTTAATTCACCTTAGAATCATTTTACAACCAATGGATCACTCAAACATGGCAATTCAAAACAACTCCTAAATTATATGCACACACATATGAATGCTTAATCATTTTTAAATGGAAAAGTTTTTTGTTAACCCTAAATTGGGTAGATTGGATCTTGATGATTCGGATTAGAGTTTTGGGATGTTACAAACCTTCCTCCCTTAAACAAAATCTCGTTCCGATATTTACGAAAGAAAACTAGGAACTAAAGAGATCTGGGAACTCTGTCCTAATGTAATCTTCTCGCTCCCAAGTGGCTTCTTATTCGGTATGGTTGCTCCATTGAATCTTGAGAAACTTGATACTCCTGGTCCTGGTGGTTCTGTAGGCTTCTTCCAAGATATGGATGGGCACTTCATGATTGTTGGGTCCACAGCATAGAAAACAAAAAATTTCCTACGATGAGAACTATATGCCAAGATCTATCTACTAGATACAGAGCAACGAGTGGACATACATCCATGGAGAACTTACCCTCGAAGACAACGAGTTTTGTTAATGAGTAGGAACTTGTGGTTGATGTAGTCGTACGCTTGCCGATCTCAAGATCGTGTGGAACTCCGAGCACCGCAACTCAGCAGCGCATCCGCACTCGCACACACGTTCAAGCCACCGGACAACCTCCACCTCCTCGCTCCAGCGATCCAGCGGAAGCATCAACTCCTTCCAGACGAAATGCCACCGGGAACATGTATCTCGCTAATCCGAGACCATGGGGGAATAATTCTAGAGGGGGAGAGAGATCCTTCCCAAGGAGGTGTGAGGATGAAGGAGGGAATGGGTGGCCTTTTATAGGAGGAGGGGGTGCACCCTCTCTCTATGGCCGGCGCATGGGGGGGTGACCCCTCACCTCCCCCATTCATGTGGTGGTAACCCCTCCACATTAAAATGCCTCTTCACATTCCCTTTTAAAGTCTCCACGTTAAATGCATTAAATTTCTCCAAATTTAATGCTCTCTCATTTAATAAAACT
Organism: Avena sativa; assembly: GCA_916181665.1. Classification (NCBI taxonomy): domain Eukaryota; kingdom Viridiplantae; phylum Streptophyta; class Magnoliopsida; order Poales; family Poaceae; genus Avena; species Avena sativa. The sequence goes on from OV702290.1 coordinate 205,132,444, forward strand.
CTTTTTATTAAATTTATTCAGAATTTTGTTAATTACTTTAATTAACAAACATTCACATATAGCCCCTTGCAATATTTCAATATCACATGCAGAACCACCTTCTGCAATTTCACCCGAAACAATTTCCGGTTTCTATTGAAACAATTCCTGCGCTTTGCAATTCTTTCGTCTGAAACATATGTGCTCCAAAATGGTGTCCGGTAACTCTTAAGTGTGCCACCCTACGGTTCGCGAATAATGCAGACATGATCGAGACCCTTCTCCGATCAATAATCAGCAGCGAGACCTGGAGATCCGTACTAACTCCTACACATTCAACGATGACTCCTGTGATCGTGAGAACCTTTAATGGTTGTAACTAAATCCCTTTGTCTCTCGATATATTACATGTCCGAGATTCGATCATCGGTATCTCCATACCTAGTTTGATCTCGTTACCGACATGCACTCTTTTCTCGTTCCCGTGATATAACATTCTAGTGATCACATCACTTGCTTGCAAGCTATCCTAATGTGATATCACCGAGAGGGCCCAGAGTATATCTATTCGTCATCTGGATTGACAAATTCCACTCTTAATCCATGAGCCTCAACATAACACCTTCGTAGTATTGAACCCATGTTTATAGTCACCCTGTTACGGTGTGACGTTTGATGTTACCAAGATACTCTTCCGGTGTTAGCAATTAACATGATCTCATGGTCTAAGGATAAAGATTACTTCGTATGATGTTATAGCAATATAAACATAATGACTTGATCGTAATGCTATACTTCGGATGAATATTCATCACATCATTGCACAAATGTTGTGACCTTGTTATTAACAACATCCAATGTCCATGATCAGGAAACCTTGATCATCTTGTTAATCAACAAGCTAGTCTATAAGAGAGGCATAACTAGGAACCCTTTTTGTTTATTAAACACACATGTATTGATGTTTCCTATCAATACAATTATAGCATGCAAAATAAACATCTATCATATACAAGGAATACATAATAACAACTTTATTATTGCCTCTCAGGGCATATTTCCTTCAGTCTCCCACTTGCACTAGAGACAATAATCTAGTTTATATAGTGATAAATCTAACACCCATGGAGTTCTGGTGTTGATCATGTTTTGCCCTAGTGAGTACTTTAGTCAACGGATCTGCTACATTCAGGTCCGTGTGCACTTTACAAATCTTTATATCTCCATCCTTGACAAGCTCGCGGATGGAGTGAAACCGGCGCTTAATATGCTTGGAATTCTTGTGAGACCTTGGTTCCTTGGCGTTGGCTATGGCTCCATTATTGTCACAACAGATCACCATTGGTCCAATGCACTAGGAACCACACCTAGTTCCGTTATGAACTCCTTCATCCAAACCGCTTCCTGCGCTGCTTCTAAAGCAGCAACATATTCCGCCTCCGTCGTTGATCCAGCCACCACAGGTTGTTTGGAGCTCCTCCAACTAACTGCTGCTCCGTTCAAGAGAAATACGTATCCGGATTGAGAGCTAGAGTCATCCGGATCAGTGTCAAAGCTAGCATCGACATAACACTTAGCGACTAGATCTTCTTCACCTCCGTATACAAGAAACATATCCTTAGTTCTTCTCAAGTACTTAAGGATATTCTTGACCGCTATCCAGTGTTCCGAACCTGGATCAGATTGGTACCTACTAGTCAAACTAATAGCATGTGCCACATCCGGTCTTGTACATAGCATGGCATACATTATAGAGCTTATGGCTGAGGCATAGGGGATCTTATCCATTATCTCTCTTTCTTCCGCCGTAGCTGGACTTTGAGTCTTACTCAATGTCTTGCCTTGCAACATAGGTAAGTACCCCTTCTTACTTCTGTCCATATTAAACTTCTTTAATATCTTATCAAGGTATGTACTCTGCGATAGCCCAATTAGGCGTCTTGATATATCTCTATAGATTTTAATGCCTAATATATATGAAGCTTCACCAAGGTCCTTCATCGAAAATTTGCTGTTTAGATAACTTTTAACACTGTTTAAAAGATCTATATCATTTCCAATCAATAATATGTCATCCACATATAATATCAGAAATGCCACATTGCTCCCACTCACTTTCTTGTAAATACAAGCCTCTCCATAAGTTTGGACAAATCCAAACTCTTTGATCACCTCATCAAAGCGGAGATTCCAACTCCGGGATGCTTGCTTCAGTCCATAGATGGATCGCTGAAGTTTGCACACCTTATCAGCATCCTTAGGATCGAAAAAACCCTTAGGTTGTATCATATACAACTCTTCTTCAATATTACCATTGAGGAACACAGTTTTGACATCCATCTGCCATATTTCATAATCGAAATATGCAGCAATTGCTAACATAATCCTAACCGACTTAAGCGTCCCTACGGGAGAGAATGTCTCATCGTAGTCAACTCCTTGAATTTGTCGAAACCCCTTTGCGACAAGTCGAGCCTTATAGATGGTTACATTACCATCAGCATCAGTTTTTCTTTTGAAAATCCATTTATTCTCAACGGCCTTTCGATCGTGAGGTAAGTCCACCAAGGTCCAAACCTGGTTTTCGTACATGGATTCCATCTCGGATTTCATGGCTTCTAGCTATTTGTTGGAATCAGGGCTCATCATCGCTTCTTCATATGTCGCAGGGTCATCTATTTCATCAATCATGAAATTCATAACAGGATTGCTATACAGTTCAGGAGCTGCACGTGTCCTGCTTGACCTGCGAGGTTTGGTAGTGTCCTCTTTCGGAGTTTCATGATCAATATCATTAGCTCTCTCTTCATTAGGTGAAGTCAACTCCGAAACAACTTCTGGAGCTGCGCTACTCGCCATTTCATGAAGAGAAGGTTCAATAACCTCTTCGAGTTCTACCTTCCGACTACTCACACCTTTCGCGAGAAACTCCTTCTCAAGAAAGGATCCATTCTTGGCAACAAAGACCTTGCCCTCGGATCTGTGATAGAAGGTATACCCAATCGTTTCCTTAGGGTATCCTATGAAGACGCATTTTTTCGCTTTGGGTTCGAGTTTATCCGGTTGAAGTTTCTTCACATAAACATCGCATCCCCAAACTTTAAGAAATGACAGCTTAGGTTTGTTTCCAAACCATAATTCATACGGTGTCTTTTCAACGGATTTAGATGGTGCCCTATTTAAAGTGAATGCAGCAGTTTCCAGTGCATAACCCCAAAATGACAGTGGCAAGTCAGTCAGAGACATCATAGATCGAACCATATCCAATAAAGTACGATTACGACGTTCTGACACACCATTACGTTGTGGTGTTCCGGCAGGCGTGAGTTGTGAAACTATTCCACAGTCTTTCATATGTGTGCTAAACTCGTAACTAAGATACTCTCCTCCACGGTCGAACCGCAGAAATTTGATCTTTCTATTACGATGATTTTCCACTTCATTCTGAAATTCTTTGAACCTTTCAAAGGTTTCAGACTTATGTTTCATCAAATAGATATACCCGTATCTACTCAAATCATCCGTGAAAGTAACAAAATAACGATAGCCACCTCGCGCCGACACACTCATTGGTCCACACACATCAGTATGTATGATTTCCAATAGATCTGTCGCCCGTTCCATTGAACCGGAAAACGGCGTTCTAGTCATCTTGCCCATAAGGCATGGCTCACATGTATCAAATGATTCAAAATCAAGTGATTCCAAAAGTCCATCAGAATGGAGTTTCTTCATGCGTTTAACGCCAATATGACCTAGACGGCAGTGCCACATATATGTAGATATATCATTATCAAGTTTAATCCTTTTAGCATCAACATTATGAATATGCGTAATACTACTATCGAGATCCAACAGAAATAAACCATTCAACACAAGTGCATGACCATAAAAGATATTATTCATATAAATCGAACAACCATTGTTTTTCAGACTTAAACGAATAACCACTTTGCACCAAACACGATCCGGATACAATGTTCATGCTCAGTGTAGGCACCAAATAACAATTATTCAGGTTTATAACTAATCCCGACGGCATATGGAGAGGCAGCGTTCCGACGGCGATCACATCAAATCTTGATCCATTGCCGACCCACATCGTGACCTCATCCCTTGCTAGTTGTCGCTTGTTCTGCAGCCCCTGAACCGAGTTACATATATTAGCAACCGATCCCGTATCAAATACCCAGGTGCTACTGCGAGTACTAGTCAAGTACACATCAATAACATGTATATCACATATACCTTTGTTTGCCTTGCCGGTCTTCTTGTCCGCCAAATACTTGGGGCAGTTGCGCTTCCAATGGCCAGTCCCCTTGCAATAGTAGCACTCGGTGTCAGACTTAGGGCCAGCTCGGGGTTTCTTTTCAGGCGCGACAACAGATTTGCCACCCTTCTTTCCCTTCTGCTTGCCTTTCTTGTCCTTCTTGAAACCGGTGGTATTATTGATCATCAACACTTGATGTTCTTTCCTAATCTCCACTTCTGCAGTCTTAAGCATTGACAGAAGCTCAGGAAGAGACTTCTTCATGCCCTGCATATTATAGTTCATCACGAAGCTCTTGTAGCTAGGTGGCAGAGATTGGAGAACACGATGTATGCCTAAGTCAATGGGAATCGTTATTCCCAAGGACACAAGCTTATCGGCGTACCCAGACATTTTGAGTACATGCTCACTAACGGAGCCGTTCTCTTCCATCATGAAGCTAAAGAACTTTTCAGAAGCATTATAACTCTCTACGGTAGCATGGGTATCGAAAATCATTTTCAATTCTCCCATGGTATCAAAGGCATTGCCATTTTCAAAACGTTTTCGAAGTTCTGGCTCTAGCCCATACAGTATGCCGCAATGAACTAAGTTGTGGTCCTCCTGACGAGTTATATAGACGTTCTTTTCCTTGTCAGGGGCATCAAGAGCTGGTGGGGGGCCTAGCGGCGCCTCTAGCACATATTGCTTTTGTGCAGCGGTGAGGAGAATCCTCAAATTCATAGCCCAGTTGGTGAAGTTGCTACCATTCGCATCAAGCTTCTCTTTCTCCATGAACACATTGAAATTAAAAGCAGGTGGTGCCATCTACAACAGAATTTGTAAAATATATTTAGACTAAGTTTATGATAGATTGAGTTCAACTAATCCAAATTACTAATGAACTCCCACTCAAAAACAACATCCCTCGTGTCCTTTTGGTGATTACATGAACCAAATCCACTACACCAAGTCCGATCATCACGTGAGTCAGTGTAGCTTCAAAGGCGAGCATCTATATGGGCATCATATCAACTATATGACTCATGCTTAACCTTTTGGTCCGTGTTCTGAGGCCATGTCTGTACATGCTAGGCTCATCAAGTAAGAACCTTAGTATTTGCGTGTGTAAAACTGTCTTACACCCGTTGTATGAAAGCGTAGAGTCGAGAACACCCGATCATCACGTGATGCCTCAAAACACGATCCACAAAATGATGCATACTTAAGGAAGAAGACATTTTATCTTGATATCTAAATGAGGGATCATCTTATAATGCTACCAAAAGCGCCAAACTAGCAATATAAGATGCTAATGTGTGAAGTGAGGTGATATGGTCCATGCATTTGATCTCTATCATTTGCATCGTGGTATGATCTCTATCATTCCTTTGTGTGTAAGGCCAAGGTCTATGGAACTTACACGTTAAGTGAGTTGTAAGAGTATCTATCATACATCTACTTACAACAATACCATATCAATACACTAGCCCAGCAACGATCTAAACTAGACGCCTCTAATTTATCAATTGGAAGTTTTACGTGGCTTAGGGCTTTCGGAGATAGAACCGGTCTTACCTACTAACATGAACCACAACGAGGATAACCAAGTTATTAGCAACTCGTTGTAAATCAAATATTGACTATAGTAGGAGAGACAGACACCCGCTAGCCACTTATGCAAAACTAGTTGCATGTCAGTCGTGGAACCGGTCTCATGTACGATGACATGTAAGGTTGGTCCGGGCCGCTTCATCCCACTATGCCACCAATATCCAAAGTACATAGAAGATGCAATAACATGATCATCATCGCCCACATATAAACATATGTGTACTACCCGTGCAAAGCACCTACGCATAGATCAGGCTCTGATACCACTGTTGGGTCCGCAGCATAGGAAACAAAAATTTTCTTACGATGAGAACTATACGCCAAGATCTATCTACTAGATACAGAGCAACGGGTGGACATACATCCATGGAGAACTTACCCTCGAAGACAACGAGTTTTGTTAACGAGTAGGAACTCGTGGTTGATGTAGTCGTACGCTTGCCGATCTCAAGATCGTGTGGAAGTCCGAGCGCCGCAACTCAGTAGCGCATCCGCACTCGCACACACGTTCAAGCCACCGGACAACCTCCACCTCCTCTCTCCAGTGATCCAGCGGAAGCAGCAACTCCTTCCAGGCGAAATGCCACCGGGAACATGTATCTCGCTAATCCGAGACCATGGGGGAATAATTCTAGAGGGGGAGAGAGATCCTTCACAAAGAGGTGTGAGGATGAAGGAGGGAATGGGTGTCCTTTTATAGGAGGAGGGGGTGCACCCTCTCTCCATGGCCGGCGCATGGGGGGTGACCCCTCACCTCCCCCATTCATGTGGTGGTAACCCCTCCACATTAAAATGCCTCTTCACATTCCCTTTTAAAGTCTCCACTTTAAATGCATTAAATTTCTCCAAATTTAATGCTCTCTCATTTAATAAAACTCTTTTTATTAAATTTATTCAGAATTTTGTTAATTACTTTAATTAACAAACATTCACATATAGCCCCTTGCAATATTTCAATATCACATGCCGAACCACCTTCTGCAATTTCACCCGAAACAATTTCCGGTTTCTATTGAAACAATTCCTGCCCTTTGCAATTCTTTCGTCTGAAACATATGTGCTCCAAAATGGTGTCCGGTAACTCTTAAGTGTGCCACCCTACAGTTCGCGAATAATGCAGACATGATCGAGACCCTTCTCCGATCAATAATCAGCAGCGAGACCTGGAGATCCGTCCTAACTCCTACACATTCAACGATGACTCCTGTGATCGTGAGAACCTTTAACGCTCGTAACTAAATCCCTTTGTCTCTCGATATATTACATGTTCGAGATTCGATCATCGGTATCTCCATACCTAGTTTGATCTCGTTACCGACATGCACTCTTTTCTCGTTCCCGTGATATAACATTCTAGTGATCACATCACTTGCTTGCAAGCTATCCTAATGTGATATCACCGAGAGGGCCCAGAGTATATCTATCCATCATCTGGATTGACAAATTCCACTCTTAATCCATGAGCCTCAACATAACACCTTCGTAGTACTGAACCCATCTTTATAGTCACCCTGTTACGGTGTGACGTTTCATGTTATCAAGATACTCTTTCGGTGTTAGCAATTAACATGATCTCATGGTCTAAGGATAAAGATTACTTCGTATGATGTTATAGCAATATAAACATAATGAATTGATCGTAATGCTAGACTTCAGATGAATGTTCATCACATCATTTCACAAATGCTGTGACCTTGTTATTAACAACATCCAATGTCCATGATCAGGAAACCTTGATCATCTTGTTAATCAACAAGCTAGTCTATAAGAGAGGCATAACTAGGAACCCTTTTTGTTTATTAAACACACATGTATTGATATTTCCTATCAATACAATTATAGCATGCAAAATAAACATCTATCATATACAAGGAATACATAATAACAACTTTATTATTGCCTCTCAGGGCATATTTCCTTCAATGATATGTCAGGTCCTTGTTGATATCAACAGCTCGGTGATCGATGTTCTTTAAAACCTCGGTCTTCTCCGACACTTCTAGGCATTTGCGAAGTAGCAAGATATGGAACACATTGTGGATGGCTGACATCTCCTCTGGTAGTTCCAATTGATACGATACTTCTCCTCGATGGTTCAGAATCTTGAAGGGTCCTATATATCTGGGGGCTAACTTTCCTTTCAGACTAAAGCGTTGGGTTCCCTTCAATGGAAAAGCCTTGAGATATACAAAATCTCCGACATTGAAAGTCAGGTCTCTCCTTCTCTTGTCAGCATAACTCTTCTGTCTGGATTGGGCGGTCTTGAGGTGCTCAAGGACTTTGTGAACCTTATCTTCAGCTTCTTGGAGAATGTCGGTTCCAAAGATCTGACTCTCTCCTACTTGCGACCAATTCAAAGGGGTGCGGCACTTTCTTCCGTATAGGAACTCAAATGGGGCCATTTGCAAACTAGCTTGATAACTGTTGTTATATGAGAATTCTGTGAAAGGCATGCAGTCTTCCCATTTTGATCCGTATTCCAACAGACAAGCTCTCAACATATCCTCTAGGATTTGGTTGACTCTTTCAGTCTGTCCATCAGTTTGCAGGTGATAAGCGGTGCTGAAATTCAACTTGGTGCCTAATCCTTCGTGGACTTTCTGCCAAAATCTCGAGGTAAACTAGGTTCCTCGATCTGATACTATGGTCTTGGGGGTTCCATGCAGACTGGCAATCCTAGCAATATACAGCTCTGCTAGTTTCGAACTCTGGTAGGTTGTCTTGACAGGTATGAAGTGAGCTACCTTGGATAGTCTATCGACAATGACCCAGATTGAGTCATTTCTCCTACTAGAAGTAGGCAAACCGGTGATAAAGTCCATTCCGACAGAATCCCATTTCCATTCCGGAATCTGCAAGGGTTGCAACAGTCCTGCAGGCCTCTAATGATCTGCTTTGACTCTTTGACATATGTCACACTTGGCGATGTAGCTTCCGATTTCTCTCTTCATCTTGTGCCACCAAAATTTCTCTTTCAAATCTTGATACATCTTGGTTCCTCCAGGGTGGATAGAATAAAGAGTATCATGAGCTTCCTGCATGATAACTTGCTTCAGCTCTAAATCTGCTGGCACACAGATACGGCCTTTGTACCATAGAACTCGTTCTTTGTCTTCAGTGAATCCAGGTACCTTTCCTGTACCAATACGATGTTTGATTCTGTCTATACTTTCATTTCCCTTCTGGGCTTCCTTGATTTGGCTAATCAAAGTGGGCTGAAGTTCAATTCTAGCTAAAAAATCCTTTGCTAACTAGCTCAATTCTGAATTACTCCAACTCCTCATACAAATTTGGCTGCTTTTCCTTGATCATAGTGTTTAGCCTACATGGCAATCTGCTAAGAGCATCCGCTACCACATTGGCTTTGCCGGGGTGATAGTGAATGTCAAGATCATAATCCTTGATTAACTCTATCCATCTTCTTTGCCTCATATTCAGCTCCTTCTGAGTGAAAATATACTTCAAGCTTTTGTGATCTGAGTAAATCTCACAACGATTACCCATCAGATAGTGACGCCATGTCTCCAATGCCAAAACTACGGCTGCTAACTCAAGATCATGGGTCGGATAGTTCTGCTCATGCTGCTTCAGTTATCGAGACAGATACGTGATGACTTTGCCTTCTTGCATCAATACACATCCGAGACCAATCTTGGATGCATCACAATACACATCAAACGGCTTCTTGATATCTGGCATAATCAATATCGGGGCTGATATCAATCTCTTCTTCAGCTCTTAGAAACTAGCTTCACATTTGTCGGTCCATTCAAACTTCTTGTCCTTCTTCAAAAATTGGGTCATGGGTTTGGCGATGCTAGAAAATCCTTCCACGAACTTGTGGTAGTATCCCGCTAATTTGAGAAATGCACAGACTTGGGTTTGAGTGGTTGGGGCTTCCCATTCTTCGACATCTTTCATCTTGGCGGGATCAACAGAGACTCCTCCGATAGACACAATATGTCCTAGGACTCCTACTTCTTTCATCCAAAACTCACATTTGCTGAACTTGGCATATAGCTGATGCTCTCTTAGGGTTTCTAGGATGATTCTCAAATGTTGCTCATGTTCTTCTTCTAACTTGGAGTAGATAAGGATATCATCGATAAACACAACGGCAAACTTATCCAGGAAATTCATAAAGATCTTATTCATGAGATTCATGAAATAAGCAGGGGCATTGGTTAATCCGAAAGACATGACCGTATACTCGTATAAACCATAGCGAGTAGTAAAGGCGGTCTTCGGAATATCCTTTGCACGGACCTTAAGTTGGTGATAACCAGTCCTAAGATCAATCTTTGAGAATACCTGGGCACCAGTCAACTGATCAAATAGATCCTCTATTTTTGGCAAAGGGTACTTGTTTTTGATGGTAACATCATTCAGCTTTCTGTAATTGGTGCACAGATGGTTGCCTCCATCTTTCTTGTCGACGAATAACACTGGTGATCTCCATGGCGATGCGCTTGGTTGAATCAAGCCTGTTGCTAACATGGCATCCAACTGCTTGTTCAATTCTACTAACTCTGAGGGGTTCGTGTTGTAGGGTCTCTGGGCTATGGGTCCGGTTCTGGGGATTAATTCAATAATGAACTCAATATCCCTATTCGGGGGAATACCGGGCAATTCATCTGGGAATACGTCAGGGTATTCACAGACTACTCTGACTTGGTCAATGGTGGGCAGGGCTAGACTCTTGTTGCACTTGAATTGACGGGGTAAGGTCTCAGATATATGCTCTACTGTTACTCCCGAGCTACTGGTCATGGTGATGGCTTTCTTAGCACAGTCTATTAGTCCTTTATGCCTTGACATCCAGTCCATACCTAGTACTACTTCCAATCCTTTGGTTCCAAGTACTATTAGGTTGGCATAAAAATCTATCCCATCTATTCTGATAGGCACAACTTTGCAAATTTTTCTAGCTTTTGTAGTTGATCCGGGAATTTGAACTATCATGACATGCTTCAAGTTGGTTGGGTGGATCTTACTAGTGCATGCAAATTCTTTGGTGACAAATGAATGCGATGCTCCCGAAACAAACAACACTCTTGCTAAAACTGAGTTGACAGAAAACATACCCAGCACTACATCTGGCGCTTCTTGGGCTTCTTCGGTGTTCATGTGGAAGAGACGACCGTTGCGGTTGTGAGGGTTCCCTGGGGCGAATCTTCTCCCTGGTTGAACACAACACTGCTGTTGAGCTGGGGCATTCACATTGGCAGTGGCGGCAGTCTTCTTGGGGCACTCATTGGAATAGCGACCCTTCACTCCACACTCGAAACAAGTTATCTGGGACTTGTCTTTAGCTGCGACAGGCACAGCATTGCTTCCAGTTCTGGGTGCAGTGTTGTTGTTGTTGTTGTTCCTCTTGGGAGGGGCACGGTTAAAATTGCTGGGGTTGCCGGAGTTGTTGTTTTCTCCGGACTTCACATTGCCTCCGCTATGGTTGGGGTAGCTTGGGCGAGACATTAGGGGTCGGTTGTTCCTTGGTGCATATCCTAGTGAGGGGTTGGGACGGTACTTCTGGTGACTGTTGGATCCAGATTGCTGCATCATACTACGTTTGTTGTTGTCGTTTGCCTAGTTAATATTTCCTTCCATCTGAATTGCGGAGTCAACTAGCTCTTTGAGATCCTGGAAACGGATATTGATGAGGACAGTCTGCATCTCATCATGCAGTCCATTAAAGAATCTCTCCTTCTTCTTAGCCTCCGTGTTGATCTCATCAGGTGCATACCTTGCAAACGACAGGAATCTGTCATGGTACTCCACCACAGTCATTCTGCCTTGCTTCAACTCTCTGAATTCATCCCTCATTCTAGTGACTAAGCCCTGCGGCACGTGGGTGCGGCTGAACTTGATTTTGAAGGCTTCCCATGTCATCACTTAACCATGGTTTATCAGGCGGATGCTGTTCCACCATGCTCTTGCATCTCCTGCCAAGTAGTGGGTGGCAAAGAGAACCTTCTCGTTGTCATCAACTCTGGCTACTTCCAAATTGTTCTCCATCGTCTGCAACCAGTCATCTGCATCTAATGGGTTCTCCGAAGTGCTATAGATTGGGGGATTGGTATTCTGGAAGTTTTTCAGCTTGGATCCTTGATGATCCTGATTTCCATGGTTCTGTTTGTTGAGAGCCATCTGGGCGATCTGTTCCAGTGTTGCTAGATTAGCTTGGCGCTCTGCCCTGCTTGCTTCCCTGTCTGCAATGAGATTCTACAAGATCTGCAGCATTGGGTCTTGCGATGAGCTACTCCCTCCTTGGTTTCCACAAGTCATCTGAAGATTGGTTAGATAAAGGGGTAAGAGGGAAAGTTCTAAGGTTCATGGTTTTGATTTCAAAGCTAAAACTTTGAGTTTGACTCAGGTTTTGCAACTAACTTCTTTTCATTCATTCAAGCAAAGCACACGATACAAACACACACACACCACAACAACAAAGGAAAACAGATGATTTTAAGAACCATTCTGCAAGCTACGATATAGTGGGACCAGTACATCTCATGCTACGACAATGCTCTAGTGCATCTACTCATCATCGATGAAGTCAGAGTCCTCATCGTCGGTGTAGAAGTCCATGACATCCTCCTCTAGAAAGTCATCATCATTGCTGAGGTAAGAATCCATGTCTCACCGGATGTCTTCACCTTCCTCTTCTTCTTCCTCTGCTGCAAGCTGAGCTTCTTGCTCCTTGATGGTCTTTTCGAGGCCAGCCACCTTCTTGCAAAGACAGGCGATGGTGCGATCCTTCTTTTCACACTGGAGGCGAAGAGACTGACGGTCCTTGACAAGCAGTAAGAAAGTCTGGGCCTTCTGGGCGGCAATGGCATGGTTGTGGTTGGAAAACTCCCTAGCATTGTCGAACTCCTTCTGGCGATCGTACAATAGGAAGTCAAGGTTCTCCACTTGATGCTTCAACTCCGGGTGACCCGGCATCTCCATTGGCATTCCCACGAAGTCACGCCTTGCATAGTGCGCAAAGCGGGTTCCTTGGATTTGGTTGACACTGAGGGCACATAGACGTGCGAGAGCTTCATGCATTGGCCTGGCTAATCCATCTAGCCAGTTGTTCTCCCTTACGGAGAACTGGATTCTCCTAGACGTTGGTGCTTCTATGCTTCCTCGAAGATCAGCGGTGACCAGCCACTGTAAATCTTCTCCTGGGGGTCCAGGAAGTTGAGCTCCAAGAAACTCCGGATGTGGGCGTCCCAATAACTCAGACAGTGAATCTAGATCCCTCTCGAAGATCAGTTGGCCTCCATTGCCCAACTGGTAGAACTTGCTGAACTGAGTCTCCATCTACAGGAATTAAGGACGAGGAAGTTAGTGAAGTGATCAAGTGTGTCAAATTTTAGGTAGTAATGTAAGAATTGGAGGAACATGAATTTTTTTGAGAGAAAGAATTCCCAAGGGTAAGAGAGGAAATAGTTTTCCAAAATACTCACTTTGGTTTTGAAATTAAGTTTTTGTTCGGACGTCCATTCTAACTAGGGTCTCCTATGGTCAGGATGGCTCTAATGCCAACTTGTCAACACCCGGATTTTTAATCCCAGATGCCTGTTATGTCATACATCGCAATCCCAGGATTACCATTTTTGCGAGACATAACATATTGGATATCACAGTACATCATCCATTACAAACCATAATAAGGTTTTACACAAATAAAGGATCTCATGATCCAGTCTTAATACAACAAGCAGCGGAATAAATAATAAGCGCATTGGTGGGGTCCATCTTTAGAGGCATAGGCAATGCTGACGATGGAAGATAGTCATAGTTATCATATCCGTCCTGCTGTCCTTCATCTTGGTAGTCTCCTTCATAGCCTGGCCACGAGAATAGCCAGGGACAAAAGCCATGAGTACTCTTTAAGTACTTGCAAACTACCACTAACAAGTAAGATAGTACTAGTGGGAAATGCTAACTCTAGGTACATTTGTAAAGTTAAGTTTGAAACCTTAGCTGAGTTCAGAAACAAAGAAAGATAAAATAAAGTCCTAGAATCACTTAAGTTGGGAAGCTAGTGTCATAGTCACAACCCTATTGTGGTCAAGTCAAGATTCATCATTCATTTCATAAGTCATTTTGAAAACATCTGACAACGAAACAGTATGGCCACTCCAACTGTCCATAACCGCGGATGCGGCTATTCGAATAGTTTGACGCTCTGCAGAGGTGGTACACTTTCACCACAAGATTCGATACATCTGTCAGGGATAACCCTGAATCATCATACATAGTATGCAGATAATCAAACATAACCTTTCCTTTAGACACCCTAGTATAAGCACCTCTCCTATGAGCATGGCCTCCCAACCATGACCATCTGTCATCTTGGGCACTGCATAGGTGGACAACGTTGAGAGGTAGCCTCAGCTCAAACCTCTCCCGCGAGGGAACTAATACTAATACTAATGCATATAAACTTCCGGCTAAGCCTTACACAATTCAGGTATTGTGGTTGTACGGTGAATTTGGAATGGTATCGCATCCGAATCTAACCACCAGTTTTTGTAAGAGGGCTAAGGCTCATGCCTCAACATTTTCATCATCATAAACCATTTGTGTTTATCAACACATGTCAAAACATCTCAATAGAATGACTCATCATTCCAAGGTTTTCATAATTCATTTTCACCAAGTATTCCCTTCTAAAGTGACTCAAGTTTTGACTTAGCTCTAAGCTACTAAGTTAAGAGTGTTCACTAAGGTGGGATGCTAATATCAATCTCATGCCATAGAATGACATCTAAGGTTATCTAGATAGGTCAAGTTTTATACTCTTTATGCTACCTTCAAACAAGTAAGGTACTTTAATAAAGTAAAGAAGTAAAAGCTTGGAAATAAAACTTGGGGTAGGTAATAGTCAAAGTGGTATAACCAAAGCATGCCTAATGCCTTTGCTTAGGTTATCTAGATTTCAAGGGTTAGCTTGCAAGGGTTCACTTGTATAGTGCTAGCTTGCCTTGGGTAGTGTAGTGGTTGAAGTTTTCTTCCTCCTCCTCTTGGTAGAACTCCTCCTCCTCGAAAGCTTGGTCGGTACTATCGTCTATAAATACATACGGAGTACACAATCACCAAACAAAGCTTTACTAGTCTACTTAGCATACTAAGGCACACATTTGATGATATATTATCATCACAAGCATCACAAGGTTTAATTAACTAGCTTTATTCTTTTTATTTAAGAAAAGTAATTTCTACTCATTGAAATTAACTAAGATTTAATATTCTCCAATTAAAATATGGGATCATGTGGACACATGTCATCACCACATATTTTAACATATGGGAATGTGATTTAAAGGTGGGATCACATTTTAATAGGTTTACGTTTAATATTTAATGATTTAATGTGACTAGAAATGCCTATATAGCATTATTTTGGTACTAGTCCAAAGTCACTGAATGTAAACCTTAATATTATTACATATTCAGATAGGTATGGTTAAATGTGATTTTTGAGAGTTAGAATCAACTCAAAAGCTATTAGGGTTGATTTTATAAAAATGTTTGAATGTGCAAATGCTTCTGTCTTGTTATTTTTACTAGGAGAGATCTCTAACTCTAAATGAATTAAATCCAATAGGCTTGGATAGATCTTTTCAGAAGCTTTCCAAAAAAAATCGAATCACTCAATTTGGTTCAGTAAATCTTCCTGAATTGATTTTTGAACTAAGGGACATAATCTAGTTTTAGTTAAAAAGGAAAAATCTAAATTTGAATTAACTAGGTCGCGCGGGAAAACTAATCGGCCAGCCCAGTCTCACTCCGCGGAGCAGAGAACAGCTGGGGCGACGTGGACCGTTGGATTAGAAAGAAGATCTACGGCTGGGGCTTGTCGTCGATGATGGACAAGTCGCCAACGAGGTGTAACCCTAGCGGCTCGGTGGGGGTCTGGGGTGGCTTACCGGGGCTCCGACGAGGGTCGGCAAGGCGGGCAAACGAACAAGTCGAGGACAGTGGTTCTCCTGGTACTAGCGGCATCCTTGGGGATGGCTTGGATCAACGGCGCCCTTCTCCTCCTTCCGCGGCAGACTCCGGCGAAATTCCAGTGCTGCGGACGGCGACTTGCTCCGGTGGGGCTCTGGGAGTGTTCTGAGAGGGAGGGGATGAGAGTGGTGTGAGGAAACGGTGCTGGGGAGGCCTCTATTTATAGGCTCGGCGAGGCGGCAGAGGAGCATGGGTGATGCTCGCTGGTGACGACGGTACAATGAGCTAGAGGTGTGGGCGGTGGACTAGAACGGTGGGCGGTTCCCTGGCGGGCGTCAGGTCGGTGCGCGTGCAATGAAATGCGGTCGGGAGAGGTGAGTGGCGCGGCGTGCATGATGTCTCTGCCGACAGTGAGTTTCACGGCGGCCGGCGGTTACGGGTCACGGTCGGGGCAATGAGCATGTCCGTTAGCTTCCTAGGACGGTGGTGATCGTGTAGGTGGGCGGCGAGAGCGAGGCGGGGTCTAGATGAGCAGGGACCGTGCACGCTCAGCAGGCGGCATCGACATGGCAAACAGGCTCTGGGCACGGCGGTTCCTGGCTGCTCCTCGCTCTGTCCGTGGGCTGGGGCTGGCCTGGCGGTGGAGGTGGACCACGGGCGACATGCTGGACATGGTGGGTGAGGCTGGTTGCTACTCTGGCGCGCTGTCACTGGTGAGGGTGCTCAAGGTGCTCGGCCTTAATGGCCATGACCATTTGGTCGTGTGCATAGTGGGTGACCGGGCTAGGAAAGGGTAGGGGGTGCACTGGGTGGCTCTGGTTGCAAAATAGGAGACCACATTGGTCCAAACACTGCTCATAATAGTGTTTGTGATTTTTCCATATTTTTGCACACAAGGTGTTTGACAAAATGGCCGAAAGAATTTAAGTTTTGAGTTTGGAGATGATTTTTGGTGGAGTTGTTTGTCACATGCTTAAACATCTGTGGTTGCTTGGGATTTGAAAATGGAGGTCATTTGTGTGGTTTTTAAATAAGTGTGATCTATACATATGAACTACATTCAAATTTCAAATGTCATTTAAATTCAGCGTTTGAAAGTTTTTGGGGTGAAACAAAGTGGGCCTTGATACATCACTACTTGTACTAGCAAGGGGTGCAAAGATCCACATTTGTTTTTATTAAGATTTGAGTTCTAGGAATAGCCAAAGTAGGCATGATGATTAAAATGGCACAAATGACCATTTGCTTATTTTATTCATTTTGATTTGTTTTTCTTTGGGATTTGTTTGGGAATGATCTAGATGATGTTTAATTCACCTTAGAATCATTTTACAACCAATGGATCACTCAAACATGGCAATTCAAAACAACTCCTAAATTATATGCACACACATATGAATGCTTAATCATTTTTAAATGGAAAAGTTTTTTGTTAACCCTAAATTGGGTAGATTGGATCTTGATCATTTGGATTAGAGTTTTGGGATGTTACAATAATCCCTAGTCCCCGAGGTTCTAGGGAGTAAGATATTACTGGCTGGAAGCTCTTAGACCACACTTGCCTAACTTATAGATTGCTAGCTTCGGATCCCAACTTTCTGAGATTTGGGTTGAGTTATTATAACTTGGCTCATTCAAGCTGAGTTTACTCAACATGAATCTAGACTAGAATCGATATCTAGCCACCGAGATTCAAGTTCAGTTTACTCGGCTTGAATCTAGACTAGAATCAATATCTAGCCATCGAGATTCAAGTTGAGTTTACTTGTCTTGAATCTAGACTAGAATCGATATCTAGCCACCAAGATTAAAGTTGAGTTTACTCAGCTTGAATCTAGACTAGAATCGATGTCCAGCCACCGAGATTCAAATTGAGTTTACTCGGCTTGAACCTAGACTAGATTGATATCCATCCACCAAGATTCAAGTTGAGTTTACGCGGCTCCTCACACACTTCATATTTTTCAGGTTTCCTCTAATAAACGCACTAAGATATATCATAATATTATCTTGGAGCATAGGCGCCTCTCGAACAAGCATAAGGAACTTTTGGTTGAGCTGAAGGGTAAAGGTATGTCCTTATTGCCTTGCTCTGGTTTTTCATTGGTCGACTTAACCCTTGATGTAATATCTGCAGCCGGGATTGAAGCACAAAACGAGGAGCTGCAGAAACATATCGCTAACATTGAAGGTATTTATCTCATGTACTTTATCTTGCACCTGCCTCATTTTACTCGCACTACAATTAGACCTCGGCACAACCGACGAAATGGCTCTTGCAGAGACGCATCAGGACTATATATCAATGCCAGAATTGATGAATCATTTTCTCAAACAAGCAAGGAAACATCAAGATCGTCTTAAGGAACAACATGATGAAATATCTTGGTTCGGGCTGAAAATGAAGAGCTGAAGAAAAATCATAAGACCGAGCTCGGAAAAATTGATTAGGAATTTGTTGAAGAGAAAAGCCAAATGTCAAGCCAAATTGAAAAGGACAATAAGCTGCTTGATGACGCCGAGATAATGATTAACTCGGTTAACTCTAAGCTGGAAGGACTCGAAAGTAAATCTGGCACATGGCTAGCCGAGCTTACCTGAATCAATCATATCCTGGCCGGTGAGTTTACCTTTTCGGCTCTCCTTCTCTGCCAACATAGTTCTTATATCATCATTCCCCTAACTGATCTATTGGCCTGCTATTTTTCTTTTCAGATAACTTTCCTAAATCAGAATCTCTTGCCGCCGCTACCATCTAGACATCACGGTAAAAAAGAACTAGGGATGGACCTATCTCGGACGATCTTAACATCGACGACCACCTGGCTTCTCTCTCTACTACCCTCAAACCGATCAAGACCTTTGGGGTTGATCTCCTCAATGCTTCCATTCGCACATTTAGAGTGCTCTGGCCAGGATTTGTAGCTCCAAAAAATGTGTTGGGTCTGGTGGTGCATTTGATGGCAAGTGTGGAGGGGCTGAGTCAATTTCTTGAGCCTGCTGCCTGAGCCAGTGCCGATGAAGCATTGATTTTTGTACTATCATGCTATGAGAACTTCAAACGAGATGTTCTTCAGACATTGCACACCGAGTCCAAGTGAACCAAGGATCTAGAGCTCATCAAGCAGTTCCAAGCCCGAGCCTATGAGTTCATTCAGTATGTCGACATACACTCCTGGACCGAAGGACTAAGTTTTCTTGATTCTGAGGATGAAGAATGCAGAAGAGGAGAATGAAGAGGAAAAGATGGACAACAAAACCGAGGCCGAGACTAATGCCTTAGATACTGAAACTTCTCCTCCAGCTGGTGGTGCCTCTGGTCCTGATCCTGCAGTCTCATGTAACATCTCAACATTAGAGCTTAGAAATAAGCTGAGATCAGGTGTGTGCATTGCATTCATGCATAGAAAATCTGGATAATTTTTGCGCTTTTAAATAAAACTTGTCAAAGTGATTGAAGCTTCTCTTAACTTGGTGGAACTGAAGTAGATCATCAAGCTGATTGCGATAAGTTTCAGTATGACCTTTGCTAAAACCTTATCTTTGGGTAAAGATGATTTGATCTAAGGGTAGATCAAATGTAATAAACCTAAACCTACAACACACTACTTAATGAACAATATTGGATCCTATAGAGATCATGTCAGGGTATTCATTATAACAACTCTTGAATACTCAATCAAGTATATAACTCCAAGTAAAGAAATCTCATAATTAAAACTTGATACACTTGCTTGCCATAGTTATTCCTACCATGGGTATCATGGTAGTTCTTAAACATTAATTCTTATCACAAATAGAGTAGAAAAGGAAGTCAAGCCAAGACCATCTAGCACATGCCCTTTATATCGTAATAAGAGGTGACATTCCTATTTAACCAAGTCCTAGTGTCGATTGATCATCAATGTTGAGTAATCAATTCTTTACCTAACACTTATTAACCTTTAGATTTAACTTATTATATTAGCCTTCCAAAGACCTTAAGTAAATTAATAAGGAGGAACTAGTTATGGTAGAGTGTGCCATCATCAATGGAATGTGATCCTTGGTGGAAATCAAACCATCCGATGTTGGAGGAGTTAACTCACTCATGTGTTAACTTTAAGAAGCATCTAAACCTAAGAGTTAAGCTAGTAATTATAAAGCTATGAGAAAGCTAGTAGTACTAGAGTATCAAATGATAATCTTGTTAAGCCAAGTAGGTATAAAGTTAAAGTAAGCTTTCTTAACAAGATAAGCCCTATAAAGAGACTAGTATAAGTTTACTACTTAGTTGATGCTAGATCTAGATCAGACAATGAGAAGCCTAAGTTTAGTATGATCAAAGGGTGGTGGTCATTATTCTCAAGTAACTTGAGAATAGATGACTAGATGATGAGGAAGTGTTGTGACAATACCAAATTAGGCAGAACCTTAGTAAGCTAAATCATCTAGCTTGATCATGAGAAGTCAAGCTAGAGTATGATATGAGTTGTATGGAGTAGTTGAAAGCATAGTAGTTTAACCAAGTTAATACAAGAACAAGCTTGTATTATGGGATTAGTACCATATCTCTTCTAGAGGACATGTGACATAGAGGGGATGATAATCTTGCAGGCCTTGGAAGTAAATGCAAGGTAAATAAAAGGGAGTTTATGGGTGGAGTTAGAAAGAGCTACATTGATAGATTCAGTAGAGATAGCTAAGAAATAGAAGTTATATATTAGAGTAAGAATGGATAATGATTATTGTTGAAGTGGCATGACCATGTCATCATATGATGATGGATATGGTGGAGTCAGATGACTAGTTCATTTAGGCAGGAGATAACATAAAGGATTATATGAGAGATTTGAGTAGAGTATATTTAGGAAAGGAATTCCTTAACTAAAGACAAGCTGGGTGAAGAATTGAAGTTAGGATTCTTGAGAAACCTTTAACTAACATTATAGCAACCCATGACAAGTCCCATGTCTACCTCTTTGTCCAAAACCCTAGAATTAAGTTAGCAATGGAACCAGTTCCTATATCTAGGCAGCCAAAGAATAGTAACTCTTAGTAAAATTAATTTTCTAAGGGATAATTAGAATACCAGATGAGTATGTTGATGAAAGCCTTACCTACCTTATGATCTTAAAGCCTAATACAAATGGATCCATCAAGATCACCTTAAGAGGCAATATCAATATCTCACTCTGAGTTGAGACATTAACCATAATTACCAAGTTAGAAATAAACCCTTAACCTTTGATCCTTAGGAATTATTATGAATTTGGGTGAATAACTTAAATTCATATTTGAAATTTGAATCATTTTGATAATATTTGAAAATTAGAAGTAATTAGTGTTGTATTGTTTTCCAAAAGAATTTAGTTATTATTGTTTGGATATTATAAAACAATAAAGGAAATTGAAAACAATACAAATGAATAACGCCAATTGGATATTTCTGAAATCTTTCCATTAGTCAACAATTAAAAAATAAATACAAATATATATGAAGAAAGAACATTACAGAGACAAATTTCAAGGAAATAAAAGCTTTATTAATAATAAACACATATTACATTGTTCTTACAAAAGAGGAAAATAAAAAATTACAAATAAAAACTAACAGACTAGTCCTAATTTAATCCTAGTCTAATCTCCCTATCCTTCTCTTGGTCTTGTACCCGTAAACATAGATAGAAAAGGAGATAGACAGGGAGGGGTTAGTGTTAGATTGCTCTCAGTTTGAAACAGTGTAATGCACTGGTTTGCAATCATCATTGAGCAGTTAAATTAAAAGAAGGGACTAAATTCATCAAGTGTAAATCTGTTCTTATCAACACTTTGGCCCTAGTACAACATCCTTGGCCTGGGGCAAGTTTCACCATTTTAGCAGAAAAAACAATCTGAGGATAATATCCACTGCAATTTGAACCCATCCATAGTGGAGCCCAATGGTAAGCAGCTTGGTCACTACATGCATGTTGTGTGTTGTCAACGCTGCAACAGCAACCAAATACACATAAAAGAGGTCACATAGCTGCAACACGGCTGCTAGCTTTTACCTCAGTCTCACATCATCACAAGCCATCAAGAACACAACCAACATCACCTCAGATCTTGCTAGATCCCCAAAAGATAACCCAGTCACTCACCATAGTAAACCAACCAAATCATCAACAAGAAGGTGACCTATATGGAGGTGGTTTAGGAAGTGCAGAGCAAGGACAAGGAGGAGTAGCAATTCCAAAAGCTGATCTACAAGCACATTAACAAGGCTTGGATAAGGCAACAAGCACATCTCTTCACCAATTACTAACAGGTTGGTGACTCATCAAGCAAGCATGCTTTGTATATGTTCCTATACATTTAATAAGCAAGGATCTGTTGGATAAGAAGAATCCTTAGAGATACACCCAAGTGGGGTGTATAATTCATCACGGGATATAATAAATAGCCACTATAAAACATGTGTTCTTACACAAAGGGTTTCAGACTAGCATCATTAATCATATTATCTAGTTTTAACTAGATAAACATAAACCACAGCTGCTAGGCTACAAGCCACATCCCCAGAGGGTAGAACCTCTATACCTAGAAGATTCAGTGTTGCTTGAATACAAGCTCAAGTACACTTTCTTAAACCCACACAATTATCTTCCTAAACAGATTTGGGCGAGACCAGCAGGGGGCGTGTGCATCAAATCGAACATGACAGGCATGTGCGGCATCATTGTCTACGCCGGTGAGCACCACGACGGCGGCCAGGATGGCTGGGAGCGGCCGGATTTGGGCGTGACATCGGCGGCGGCATCAGTCGCCTCGGAGGGGAGAGTATCGCGAGAGAGAATGGGAGAGAGTGGGGGTACTGGGTCGGGTGAGGCTAGCCCAGTATGACCCAGGGGCATTTGACCAGCTCAACTAGGCCGGGCCAGCCCAGTGGTCCAGGCCCGTATTTTAGAAGGACTTATTTAAAATTATTAATTACAAATATGCCCCAAGGTAAACCAAGATCTATAAAAATAAATAAAAATCATAAAAACACAAATAACATATCTATGAAATCACAAAAATATTCACAAAAATCATAAAAATACATAAAATACTTAAAATTGAATAAAGTTCACTTTTAAGATCCTAAATGGATATACTAAGTTATAAAAATACTAACTTGTGTTTAGTTTAGTAAAGTAAGTTTGCATAAGATAAAATCTTATTTCTTTCATAGAATTTTAAGAAAATATTAACAAGAGTTAAAATTAAATAACTAATTTTTGAACTCTTAGAATATTATTTGTTATCACAAAAATATTAAATATAATGATTGTATGATTTTAAGAAGTCTTTAGATACCATTCCACACTTGAGTGCTTTAGTATTGTATGCTACTTGTTGTATTTACATATTGTTTCACACACTCTCACAAGCCTTAATAAGAAGCACCAGTGTGAAACATATATAAAAGTGCAACACATTTCAAAGAAATCATCCCAAGCTTCAAACCCTAGATCATAGATTTTTATTTCGAGGATTCACGTTTATCAAATTGCATTACATTACTTATACACAATTGCATCTTGCTTCTTTAAATATTAGTTCTTACCGGGCCAATGATGCTAATTTCAGATTTTTGCATCTTCTATTGTCTCAAAGACCGTGAGTGCATAATCTTGCACTCACAAAAGGCATTCACACTTGCTCATGTCCTTTGGTTATTTTCTATCAAATACTTGTAATTCAAATGATGTCATCACTTGCATTTCAAAAAGGTCCGAAAACACTATTTTCATAATAATATCATTATGGATTATTTACCAAATGGTAATAATCTACTATTATAGTTCCAATGGTAAAGGAACATAATATCTAGGACATAATAACCAATGTCGCCAGTGATTCTAGCACCGTACATTACGCGTTAACCATGGAATGGGACGGAGAAGTCAGCTGTATCCTCTTCCCTTCGCATGAATCCGAATGCGCAGGCCGTGGCTGTTATCCTCGTAGCGTGAGTATGTAATTCATAGAGGATATGCAGCATATGGGTGGGATACTTCAACGTCCCATGGTAGTTCTGGCATCTATAATAGTTTGTACTCACCATTTCCGTAATTCAATATGTGGGCATGGCGTACACCAAGGGGGCATGTGGGGTCATGGAGAGGGTAGTGATTGGCTTGGATCTTAGGTTGGGCCTTAAACCAAGGAAGTTTGAATGGGGATATACTCCCGGCCGTGCAACAAAGCTTAAGATCTCTCATGGGAAAAGTGACGCACCTCTACAGAGTGTAAGAATTGTGACATCTTACTCCCTATTCTGGGAAGGAGCTACGAACGCGACAGGAAAGGAACTCCACGAAAGTTCTGGTAAACCTGTGAAGGCTGATGGACATAGTTTTCAGAATAAAAGCAACCTTTGAAGAAATGTTTATGAAAACCTGCATTTCCTATGACCTATGATCTGTGGCTGTAGATGGTGCATCAAACACTCCTTTTTAGTGAACTTGCTGAGTATGCTCGTACTCAACCGTACCTTCTTAACCCTTGCTAGGTTCTAAGCTGTTGAAGACGATGTCAACACCAACTTATTCTCAAGAAACCATCCTCAATAGCTCAAGTTCTTCAATAAAGTCAAGGAAGTCAACTTATACATCAACTTAAGTGAAGACCAAGTTGCTGATTAGATAGTAGTAGATTCTCTAGCCATAAAACCTATTTCTGCAGAGCATTGCTATAACAGCAAATAGTTAGTCTTTTAGTCAGATAGTTATGAGTGGTTATTTCTGGTTCTTCTTTGTAAGAAGTTATTTTCTTCCTCTTTAACCTAGAGTGTTCTCTAGATTTTTTGTAAAGAGTCGAGTTGTAATCTATAGTCATGTCTTGGACCTGCTGTGTTGTTGTTGTACTACTCTAAAGGATGTAATACTAGTAAACGGTGTTTCATTGGTGTTATGTCAACGACTATAGTGTACTACATCATGCAGAGGTATGCTGGGTCACGGCACCTCCTAGGGTTTATAAAATCAAATATATTAAATCTCCAGTATGCCATGTGCAGATGTAATATATACAATTAAGTCCTTTTGTTGCTACCAAAATTATGCCGAATTTCTTTGGGTTGAGTCTCCGAGTTTATTTTCTTGTTTACTCAATCTCATGACCTCGGATCTTATCTACCAGTTTCGGTGTTTGATGTATGAGTCAAAAGATCACAAAATTAAATTAACAATACTCAAAATAACGAGATCTAGCTCAGATTCATTCGACATAAGAAAATAAACTGAATTAATGGGTTAGTCAAAAAAACAAGTATCAGCTCGCTTATTTTTATTTCCTTGGTCATTTTTCATGTGTATAGCAATCGCTAGCAGTCGCTAGATTTTACTCATAGCTGCCATGAAGCCGGGTTGTGGACAGCAGCAAGTCAAATAGTGGGCTTTAGTGCCAACACATTACTAATCTGACATAAGAGATAAGAAACTTAAGCTATCCGACACAAAAATAAAATTACTAAATTGACATTACAACGAAGGCAGTCCCCGAGTTTCTGCTCGGGATGCTGGCATTTCATTCATAGCTCATTACCAGCATACATATCCGATATATGAGAGAGTTCGAGATACATACACTTTTTGCCCTAAGTGTAAAAGGGTTGAAGTAAAGATACGTTCGATGGCCTCTTGCTTTCTTCACCTGACCTATCCGCCTTGTTCTTCTCCTGTGCCTGAACATCTATTAGATAGTATGCATCATTGTGCAGAGCTTTGCTCACGATAAATGCCCCTTCCCATGGAGGCAATAATTTGTGCATGTTGGTAGTGTGTTGCACTAGCCGAAGCACTAAATCCCCTTCTCGAAATATTCAAGGGTTTATCTTCTAGTATGATAGCATCAAAGATTTTGATGATATATAGCATATCTAGACAATGCCAGCTATCGTGCTTCTTTGAGCAAGTCGACATCATTTTCCAGGCTTCTTTTACCTCGGCCTCTATGTATTGAGTGACTCTTGTCAAGTCATGCTGTATGTCAGCTAGTAAGACAACTTCATCCCCATATACAAGAAAAAATGGCGTATAGCTTGTTGAGAAATTTGGAGTTGTCCTTAGGCTCCACAGTACTGCCGGTAGTTCATCAATCCAGCATCTGGTTAAGCTCTATAGTGGCTCGATGAGCCGAGGTTTTATCTCGGACAGTACCAGTCCATTTGATCTTTCCACTTGCCCATTTGATTTAGGATGTGTGACCTATGCTACATTGAGTCTTATCGTCTTGTCCATACAAAACCGAGCAAACGCTCCCTCGGCAAAATTCGTGCCATTATCCGTTATGATGCTGTGCGGATATCCATATCTTAGGATTATGTATTTCAAGAATGATACGGCTGTGGGGCCATCACATTTTCTTATTGGTTTCACCTCTATCCATTTGGTGAAGTTATCCACCATGACCAAAATATGAGTCATATTGCCACGAGCCGGCTTAAACGGTCCCACCATATCCAAGCACCATACAACAAATGGCCAAGTGATTGGTATAGTTTTGAGTGCCAATTCTGGCATATGAATCTTGCGTGAGTATATCCAGCAACCATTGCATTTTATGACCATACGTTCACCTTCTTGTAAGGCACCTGGCCAATAAAATCCATGCCAGAATGCCTTGGCAACTAGGGCTCTTAATGATGCATGATGCCCACATTATCCTTGATGGATATCTTAGAGTATATCTTGCCCTTCTTCCAGGTCAACAAAATGTTGAAGCACATTGCTTACACTTCTCTTTTATATCTCACTAGTGATAATGGTATAATTTTTTGCTCTTCTCTGCACTTGCCTGGCCGAGATTTCATCACTCGACGAACTTCCATCCTTCAAAAACGACATAATCAGGTGTGCTCAAGATGGCACAACACGAATAGGAAAAACAGCTTCATCAATCAACATTGGTTCTACTGACATGGCCTCTGCCAACATTGGATGCATAGTCCTCGGGTTTCGCGACGCAGTCCCTAGGTTTGTGGAAGTAGTCCTTGGATTACCTGAACCACTCCCCATATGTATGTCCAGTGGGACAGCCTCTGATTCTGGATTGGCCAGGATAAAGATTGACTCAGATTTAGGTGATGGTTTAATGGAGGGTTTCCGGTCCAGGATAGAGCTATGTCGGCCTAGATTAACTGCCGATATGAGCCTAGTTTGGATAACACATCATACGCTTCATTCTCGGCCCAAGGTACATGATGGAATTCACATCCTCGTAGTACCCATAGATTTCCTAAACATGAAACCGGTATAAGGCCATGTTGGCATCAAGCGCATCCCAATTACCAGAAACTTGTTACACTACAAGGTCCGAGTTACCAAAACACATAATCCGGCGTATGCCAATCTCTTTTTCCACTTTAAGTCCATGCACCAGTGCCTCATACTCAGTGACATTATTAGATGTTGTAAAGTGGATCTGTAGCACATATTTCAATTGATCTTTCTTAGGTGAGGTGAGGACTATACATGCACCGAAACCATAATTTCATATTGGATTCATTGAAGTGCATCCTCCAGTAATTGGAGTCAAGCAATGGCGACTCGTATTGCATATCGGCCCAATCAACAAAAAAGTCGGCCAATATCTGAGACGTGATGGCATCTCTCCTATCGTACTGTGGTGCATATGGTGCTAACTCAATTTCACATTTGGCTACCCGGCCACTCGCACCTTGATTACCCATGATTTCCGAGATAGGATCCTCATATATTACACTCATTGGAGGTTCTTGAAAATAGTGCTTGAGCTTTTTGGCTGGCATATAGATGCCATATGTCATTTTTTGATAGTGTGGGTAATTTTGCTTGGATGTTGAGAGCACCTCACTTAAGTAATATACTGGCCTCTGCACCGATTTTCCTTCCTCACCCTCAACTACCACTAAGGCACTCACAACTTAGTTTGTTGCTGCAATGTAGAGCAACATCGGTTCTTTGGACAGTGGTGAAGCTAATACTGGTGCTGAGGCTAACATCTTTTTAAGTTCACGGAATGCGTTATCCTCTTGAGGTGTACAAATAAATTTATTGCCTTTTTTCATCAATTGATATAACGGCAGTGCCTTCTCCCCGAGCCAACTAACAAAGCGGCTCAACAACGCCAGGCAACCAGTAAACTTCTGGACATCATTTAGGCACTTCGGTAGTTCCATTCTCTCAATGGCACTGATCTTAGTCAGATTTGCCTCGATACCTCGGCTTGATACAAGGAAGACGAGTAATTTTCTAGCCGGGACACCAAATGTACATTTTTCTGGGTCTAGTTTCATTCTGAACCTTCTCAAGTTTGCGAATGTCTGCCTTATGTCATCCAAGAGAGTATGACTCTGCTTGGTTTTGATGATTACATCATCGACATATACCTGCACATTTTTGCCAATTTGGTCATTCAAACATTTTTGCATGCACCTTTGATATGTGGCATCTACATTTCTCAAACCAAAGGGCATGGTACAATAGCAATAAACCCCGTACGGGGTAATAAAGGCTATCTTTATTTGATCTGTTGGGTTTAAGGTTATCTGGTGGAAACCAAAATACACATCTACAAATGAGAATAACTCACAACCAGTAGTGGAGTCGATCACTTGATCGATCTGAGGTAAAGGAAAAGGGTCTTTGGGACAAGCCTTGTTCAGATTTGTGTAATCGATACACATACGCCAAACCACTAAAACATTTGGGTTGTCCTTCTTCTTCTAGACCAAGATCGGATTTGATAGCCAATCCGGATGCAACACCTCCATGATGAACCCGGCTGCAAGCAGCCAAGCTATTTCGCCTCCAATAACTTTTCTCCTATCTTTGACAAAGCGGCGGAGAGGTTGCTGCACCGATCTTGCATCTGGCCTGACGTGGAAAGAGTGCTCGGCCAACTTCCTTGGAACACCTGACACGTCCTGTGTCGACCATGCAAAAATATCCTGATTCTCATGGAGGAAGTTGACGAGCTCGCTTTCCTATTTGTCATTCAGGCCGACACCAATTGTGATGGTGCACATGGGGAACTCAACACCTACATGGATCTTCTTTGTTTCCTTGATCGCTTGGAAAGGTACGCCGGCATGCGGATTACTCAATGCCAGCATATTCAACTGAGCCAACTGTGCCAATGCCACGAAATCATGGACCCTCTTCTTCTATTGAGCAATGACCAATGACTCGGCCAGAGGGGATCCAGCCGAGGAACATTCTATAGAGCGCTTGTAATTGCTTGCAATGGTGATGACACCACTTGGTCCGGGCATCTTCATCTTCAAATAGCTTATATGGGTGGAGGCCATGAATTTCGCCAGTGCCGGCCTACCAAGCAAAGCATGATAACAACTGGTGAGGTCCACTACCTCGAACAACAGGTTCTCTGTAACATCCCAAAACTTTAATCTAAGCTTATCAAGATCAAATCATCCAAAATTGGGGTTAACAAAAACTTTTCCAAATTTAAAATGAAAGCATTCATATATGTGTGCATTTAAAATAGGAGTTGTTTGAATTGCCATGATTGATTGATCCAATGCTTGTAAAATGTTTCTTAGGTGATTTAAACATCATCTACATCATTGCCAAACTTTTCCTAAAGAAAATCAAATAAAAAATAATTAAAATGAAGGAATGGTCATTTTGACAAATTTAACTCTCATGCCTACTTTGGCTACTCCTAGTACTCAATTCTTAACAGAAACAATTCTTGATCTTTGCACCCCTTGATAGTACACATAATGAGGTACCAAGGACCACCTTTTGATCTACTAAAAACATTCTGTAAACTATTTTAAATAACAGTTTAAAATTGAATCTAATGCATGTGCATAGATCACCCCTATTTCAAAAACCATCTAATTGAGCACCATTTTCAAAACCCTTGCAACCAGAGACTACCTATCACTAGTGGAGATCACTCAAAAATTTTGAACTCAAAATTCAAAACTTTTTTTCTTGCGGCCATTTTATCAAACACTTGGCAGGCAGAATCACACCTCTAATCCTAGCTCACTGTTTTGAACAGAGTTTTGCCCCCATTTGATCTCCATTTAATCTCTTTGTCCCCCTCTGATCAAACCATGCCATTTGCAACCCATCCCCTACAACCTAGTGGCAAGGCAATGCCATGCCGAGCACCACCCTGGCCAGCCAAACTTGCCCCGCTGCAGCAGACCACCTCATCTTTCCTCTCCATGTCTAGGAGGTAGCCAACACCGCACCGCCTCTCTCTGTCCCTTTCCCGAGCCAAGAGCAGCCATGGACCACAGAGAAGAACCCGCGCCCAGTGCCACCGAACCATGCCGATGCCGCCCGCAGAGCGAGCACTGTCCCCGCTCGCACTGTCCCTGCGCGCACCGATCGCCCCTTGGCACCAGCCCGCGCCCACCGCTCCGCCTCGACCTGGAGAACACCCTAGACACCGCCGTTCGCCGCCCAAAGCCCCACAGCCACCGCTCGCCATGGGCACCGCCGCCTCTGCCTCTTAGAGTGCCACCTCGCCCCAACCGCATGCCACCGCCCCTACGGCCGCATTGAAGTCCTAGAGCACCGCCAGGGAACGCCCACCAATCACAATCCCCAGCCATGCCGCTAGCTCGCCATAGCCATGTCGCCCCGTCGACCGCCCATCCCGCTCGGTCTCACAGTCGAGCCTATAAAAGGAGCCCTCCCCAGCACCAAAGACTCACACCATTCCACTCCCCTCACCTCTCTGAACCTCACCCACCTCTCGCCGGAGCAAGTGGAGCAGCAGCTCACCGAAATTGGAGTCGGAGCTACCGCCTCTGGAGAAGAAGGGTGCCGTTGATTCCGGCCACCCTAAGCTCCGCCGCGACCACGCCTCGCCGTCGTCTTCCACTTCTTTCGCCCGCCTCGCCGACCTTGCTGGAGCCCTGGTACGCCCCCAGTAGACCCCCACCGAGCCTCTAGGGTTCAAGCTCGCCGGCGACCTGTTCGTCTTTGACGACGACCCTCAGCCGTAGATCTAGCCTCTAATCGCACGGCCCATAGCGCGCGTACCGTTTCGCATTTTAAGTGCCGCTGACAAGTGGGACCCCCCTGTCAGCTGAGCCCCACGCCGCGTAGCGCCACTGGGCTGGCCCATTTCGTTTCCCGCGCGAGCTCGTAGATTCAAAATGTGGATTTTTCTTTTTAGTTAGAATATAGTTTCTGTCCAGTGTTTCAAAATTCAATTTTATGAGTTTGACAAATCCAAATTACATGAAACTAATTTTGTCTGAAAGGTATTGAAATGCTCTATCCAAGCCCGTTGGATTTAATTCATTTAGAGTAATAGATTTCTCCTAATAAAAATAAGAAGACAGAAGCTTTTGCAACTTGAAACATTTTTATAAAATCAACCAAGTTAGCTTTTGAGTTGATTCCAACTCTCAAAAATCACATTTCATCATATCTATCCAAATATATAATAATATTAAGGTTTACAGGCAGTGACTTTGGACTAGTACCAAAATAATGCTATATAGGCATTTCTAGTCACTTTAAATCATTAAATAATGAACTTAAACCAAAGTAATATTGATCCAACCTTTAAATCTCATTCCCACATGTTAGAATATGTGGTGAGGACATGTGTCCACATGATCCCATGTTTTGGTGGTGAATATTAAATTTTAGTTAATCTTTCAATGAGTAGAAATTACTTTTCCAAAATAAAAAGGTTGAAACTATTGAATTAAACTTGTGATGTTTGGGATGATAATAGATCATCAATTGTGTGGTTTAGAATACTACTTAGCCTAGTTAAGTATTGTTTGGTGATTGTGCACTCCCTATGTATTTCTAGACGATAGTACCGACCAAGCCTTCGAGGAAGAGGAGTTCTACCAAGAAGAAGAAGAAGAAAACTTCAACCACTACACCAACCAAGGCAAGCTATTAGTGGCAAGATAACCCTTGCAAACATGCTTTCATAAGCTATTGTTAGCAAGCTAGAATAAAACTAGATGGTTTAGTAAAGATGCCTTAAGCATGCTTTGATCACACCCCTTTAACTATTAGTACCCCAAGTCTTATTGACAAGTTTTACCTCCCTTGGTTTACACAATGTTCTTTACTTAATTTTGAAGGTAGCATAAAGAGTATAAAACTTGACCTACTTAGAAACCTTTAGATGTCATTCTATGGCATGAGATTGATCCCACCTTTCCACATTAGTGAACATTCTTAACTTAGTACTTTAGAATAGCTCAAAAACTCGAGTCACTTTAGATGGGAACCCCTGGTGAAAATGAGTTATGAAAACCTTGGAATGATGAGTCATTCTATTGAGATGTTTTGACAGGTGTTGAAAAACACAATTGGTTTATGATGATGAAAATGATGAGGCATGAGCCTTAACCCTTTTATAAAACTGATGGTTGGATTCGGATATGATACCATTTCAAATTTACCGTACAACCACATTACCTGAATTGGGTAAGCCTTAGCTGGAAATTTATATGCATTAGTATTAGTTCCCTCACGGGAGAGGTTTGAGCTGAGGCTACCTCTCAATGATGTCCACCTATGCAGTGCCCAAGATGACTGATGGTCATGGTTGGGAGGCCATGCTCATAGGGGAGGTGCTTATAGTAGGGTGTGTAAAGGGAAGGTTATGTTTTATTATCTGCATACTAAGTATGATGATTCAGGGTTATCCCTGACAGATGTATCGAATCTTGTGGTGAAAGTGTACCACCTCTGCAGAGTGTCAAACTATTCGAATAGCCGCGTCCGCGGTTATGGACAGTTGGAATGGCCATACTGTTTTGTTGTCAGATGTTTTCTGAATAACTTGAAATGAATGATGAACTTTGACTTGACCACAACAGGGTTGTGTTAATGATAATAGCTTCCCAACTTAAGTGATTCTAGAACTTTACTTTATATTTTCTTGCTTCAGAACTCAGCTTAGGTTTCAAACTTAACTTGATAGTTATTCTTTAAATTCAGCACTTTAACTTAGAATTATAACCCTTGTTAGTAGTAGTTTGCGAGTACTTAAAGAGTACTCATGGCTTTTGTCCCTGGCTATTATCATGGCCATACTATGAAGGAGATTATCAAGATGATGGTCAGCAGGACGGCTATGATAACTAGGACTATCTGCCTTCGTCAGCATTGCCTGTGCCCCTGAAGATGGACCCCACCGCTACGCTATCGTTTATTTCCGCTGTTTGTTGTATTAAAGACTAGATCGTGAGATCCTTATTTGTGTAAAACCTTATGTATGGTTTGTAATGGATGATGTACTGTGATATCCAATCCGTTATGTCTCGCAAAAATGGTAATCCTGGGATTGCGAGGTATGGCATAACGGGCATCTGGGATTAAAAATCCGGGTGTTGACATGTCCGACAATTCTCCCTTGTACTGAATAAAACATCTAGAGATTTCTATTTTTGTGCCCCTGGTTCGTTAGTTGTACTCAGTTCTCCCCAGGCTCTAAGCTTTTCCTCACTTTTTCCCCTCTCGTTCTCAGAAACCCATCAAAGAGCTCGAACGGCAGCTGCCGTCAGGTTGACCGTTGGCTGACGTGTGGGGCCGCGCGTTGTGGAACCACGTGGGGTCGTTTGGTGTGGTGACCCAGCATACCACTGCATGATGTAGTACACAATAGTCATTGACATAACACCAATGAAACACCGTTCACTAGTATTACATCCCTCAGAGTGGTACAACAGAAACACAGCAGGTCCAAGACATGACTATAGATTACAACTCGACTCTTTACAAAAGATCCAGAGAACACTCTAGGTTAAAGAGAGAAAGAACTTCTTACAAAGAAGAACAAGAAAGAATAACTCAAAACTATCTAGTAACTAAGACTATCATCTAATCTAATTGGCTTGCAATTGCTGCTATTGCAATGCTCTACAGAAGTAGGTTTTATGGCTAGAGAATCTACTCCTAGCTAATCAGGAACTTCATCTTCACTTTGGTTGAGGTATATGCTGACTTTGTTGACTTTATTGAAGGACTTGAGCTGTCGATGATGGTTTATTGAGCATAAGTTGGTTTTGACATCGTCTTCAATGGCTTAGAACCTAGCAAGGGTTAAGAAGGTAAGGTTGAGTATGAGCATACTCAACAAGTTCACTAAAAAGGAGTGTATGATGCACTATCTCTACAGCCATAGACCATAGGTCGTAGGTAATGCAGGTTTTCGTAAAAATTTCTTCAAAGGTTGCTTTTATTCTGAAAACTATGTCCAACAACCTTCACAGGTTGACCAGAAACTTCGTGGGGTTCCTTTCCTACCGCATTCATAGCTCCTTCACAATTCTTACACTCTGCAGAGGTGCGTTGCTTTACCCATGAGAGACCAAATCCTTGTTGCACAATCGAGCAGCTTACCCCTCCACACTTCCTTTGGTGTGGGGCCCAGTAGATGATCCAACCAATCACTGCCCTCTCCGCGATCCCATATGTCTGCACGATCCTTCGGGGCTAACTACACCTCCGTTAAGCCCCCTTTCGGGCAAGCTACAACCCTGATGAGTTCCTGAAGACTCTATGAGCCGGTTATGCCCCTGGCAAGCTCCATAAAGGTCCGAATATACCTCTCGCAGCCTCTCATAGATAATCTAGATACCAAAATCGTGGGGCCCAAGGGTGCCCACCCATATGCTTGATCCACACAAGGAATCACAACATCACGTTAAGGTCATCTTGCCTACATATGAAAGGAAGAAGATACATCTGACTTCTCCATCCCATTCCAAATCTCATGGTTAACGCGTAATATACGGCGCTAGAATCACTGGCAACATTGGTTGTTAAGTCCTAGATATTATGTTCCTTTACCACTGGAACTGTATCAATAGATTATTACCATCTGGTAAATAATCCATAATCATATTATTATGAAGATAGTGTTTTCTGACCTTTTTGAAATGCAGGTGATGACAATATTTGAGTTACAAGCATTTGATAGGAAATAATCAAAGGACAAGAGCAATTTGTGAACTTGCCTTTTGTGATTGCAAGATTATGCACTCACGGTCTTCAAGACAATAGAAGATCCAAATTCTGAAAGTAGCATCATTGGTCCGGTAAGGACAAATGTTTAAAGAATCAAGATGCAATGATGCATAAGTAATGTAATGCAGTTTGATAAATGCGAATCCCCGGACTAATCATATCTGATCTAGGGTTTGGAAACTGGCGATGAGTTTTTAGGAATGTGTTGCACTTTTATATCAGTTTCACACTTGTGCTTCTTATTAAGGCTTGTGAGAATGTGTGAAACAATATGTAGATATAATAAGTAATATGCAATATTAAAGCACTCAAATGGGGTATGGTATCTGAAATATTTATTAAGCAAGATTAAGAATCAATTAGAGCTTTTAAAGAAGTGTTCAAGGATTACTTTTAATGTTTCTTAAAAGAATAACTTTTGAGGAAAATATTACTTTACAAAGTAAAAAGTATTTAAACTTAAGGCTAACACTTTAAGGTTTTCTTATTAATTACAAGTATTAAAGTAAAAAACAATTAGTATTTTTGAATAACTATTCCACTAGTAAATGGAGACTTTTAACACTCATGAAGGTGAAACAAAAGTATTATGACTTTATGGAAGTGATGTTCTTTCGATTTATAAGTGAATAAAATCACTTACTTATTATAGAATTAATACTTATTTCTATAAGCATGGGAATGGCATCATGTTAAAAAAACTCAAAGACTCTGTTTAGCTTTTAAAGTGGATTCAAAAACTTGTAAAGGAACTAGTACTCAAATCTTGATGATTTTATAATTGATAAAATATTCTTGGAGAGTAAAACTTACTTAATTTTAAATGGTAGTTTTAGTAAGTACAACTTTAATTGGTTAGACCTATCTTAACTTCACTTCAACATAACTTGCACTTGTTATTCCACTTTTAGACTTTAAACAAATAATGCTAAAGGCAATAGTAAATATTTATATATTTTTAATGAATTAAAATAAAAGAAAAGGTTTTAAACAAGATTTATTAGACCTTTACCTTTTATTTTACTTCAATTATGAAAGAGGATATTTTTAATGTGTAGAATTTATTTTTGTGATCATTTTGGTATATTATATGTATTTTTTTGATTTTTAAATATTAAACTATGATTTTTATAAGTTTTATCACTTTATAAATAGTTAATAAATAATAATATTTATCTAAGTGATACCAAAAATCTATGAATTTTTTTTTGTAAATGTAGATTTTGTTTTACTAAGAATTTTGGTATATTATTTATGTTTTTCTCATTTACCAATATTAAATTATGAATTTTCAAAATATTATTACTTATAAAATATTTATTAAATAATAACTATTTAAAAAGTTAACGCAATAATGTTTGTTAATAAAGTTAAATTATTGATTTTATTTTTCTGAGCATTTTGATATATTATATACATTTTTCTGAATTGTAAAACAAAAGATATTCAATTTCTAAGATTTAATCATTTTCCTAAATTCCCGAAATTTATTTATATTTAAAGTTATAATATATAATCTATATTCTAAACTGAAACTACGTTTTATACCGACCCCTACTCTAGCCACACACACTAACCCGTGGGCCATTAGCCACGTCGGTAGCCACGTGGGCGTGGACCAGTCAATGGCGACGTTGCCATGACGTCAGTGCCGCGGTTAAACTTTTCTGCACTCATCTAATTCTAGCTTACAGACACTGACGGGTGGGGTCTCCACCACGTCATTAGCCACATCGGCAATGACCAAGTAAAATGATCTGATCGCCTTTGCTGACGCCACCTCGCTGGAGAGATGACGTCATGCTGCTGGAGCACGACGTCGACGCTGGTGAATGGCTCCATAGGCACCATGGAAGGGTGTGTTCGATAACGGGGAGCATGACTAACCTATCTAGGGCGGAACCGCTCGGTTAAGGTCACCGGAATAGCCTCTGTGATGGTGAAAGGCGGCGGTGGTGGAAGGTATACGGTGGTAGGGCGATGCAGGATAAGATAGTGGAAACGAAGGGCACTAAAGGATTTAGGAACTCACCCTGGTGGTGGTGGTGGTGGCGACAGCGAGGCCGAAGGTGGACGGTGGAGATGACATGGACGGTGACGGACCTCGTCGGAGACGATGAGGAAGACGTCGTGGAGCTCGATTCTGTGAACCCTGGTTTGATTACTCAGGCTGGAAGACCTAGGAGATCATGGCGGAGCTCCTAAGCTACACTTCCGGTCACGGGGTGGCTCGGAGCGACAACGACGAGCGGCATCTAGGAAGATAGGGTTTCGTTCCGAGTTGGGAATAAGAGAGGGAGAGCACCAGGGGAAGGAAGGGAGGATGAGGATGGACGAGAGATGTCTCGGTGTCATTCTTATCCTCGGCCAGGACAACAGTGAGCATCTGGTGATTGGCATCCAACGGTGGCGCGAGCTCTAGAGAGCTACTTGTGATGCGCAGGGGAAGACGACAACAAACCGGTACATGGGCCTGGGCCAGAGTGGGCTGTTGCTGAGCGAGCGGAACACAGAGAGGAACGCAGGCGAGTGGCAGTTAACGCGAAGAAGCAATGGGCTGTGGGCTGGGCTGGTTCTGCTGATAGACTTCTTCCTTTTTCTTTTCCATCTCGATTTTTATTTCTGTTTTTCTCTTTTTACTATTTTTATAAAACCCTTTCAAATATGGATTTCCTCAAGGATTCAAATATACAGATAATTTGTAGGTCATGAATATTATTGTATCAAGTATGACCCTCTTCTCATCATTTCTTATTGTACATGAAATATTCATAACTATATGAAGGGTTCTTTTACTTTGGGGATTTGCTCTTTATAAGAAGATCTTTTAAAATGACTTTCACTTCCACTAAAATAATGTATGGTGATGGTTTAAGATGGATATTTATGTATATAGAATCTTGTTCCTACTTATCTTAGTAAAGGATTTATCTATATACATTATAAGGTATTAATCTTTGTGGTTCTTAATATGTTGATTTATGTTCATGGTTCTCCATACTTGGTGATTTCTCTTATGCAAATCCTTCCATATTTATAGTGCGTAGGATTATCATGGACAAATTTGGTGAAGTCAGGAAGCATGAATAGCAATCCTTAATAACTGCCATGAGTTTTAGGAAGGTCTTTATTAGTATTGATAATATATGAGGCTAGGACTTTATTAGTATTTAAGAAAATAAGGTGGACAAGGCTTTCTTCCATAAACTCCTAACTGGTATTCTACTTATCTCTTAGACATTTCATTTGACTAATAGATACTATCCATTGGCTAACTAGAAATAGGAATTGGTTTAACTACTAACTTAATTCTGGGGTTTTGGACAATGAGGTAGACATGGTTCTGTCATGGCTTGATATATTGTTGGTTAAAGGTTTCTCAAGAATTCCTATCCTCACACTTCACTAAGCTTGGATCATAGTTAAGGAATCCTTTCCTAAATATACTTTGTATATCTCTCTTATCTAATTCACAAAGATCACATCTTCCTGAATAAGCCAATCATCTGACTCCACCATATCCATCATCATATGATGACATGGTCATGACACTTCAATAATTCTCCATTCTTACTCCTAGTATGTAACTCCTCTTAATTAACTACTATTGATGCACCTATCAATGTAGATACTACTAACTCCATCTATTAACTTGATTAAATCCATCTTGCAACTACTTCCAAGACTTGCAAGATTATAGTTCTCTCTATATCACATGTGATATCAATCCTCTGGAATAAGTATGGTACTACTCTCCATAATACAAGTTTGTTATTGTATTAGGTTGGTTAAGCTACTATGCCTCCAACTACTCCATTCAACTCATACTTCATTATACTCTAGCTTGACTTCTCATAATCAAGCTAGATGATTCATCTTACTAGGGCTTTACATAATTTGGTATACTCACAACTCTTCTTTATCAGCTGGTCATCTATTCTCAAGTGAATTGAGAATAATTACCACCATCATTTGATCAAACTAAGCTTAGGCTTATAATTGTCTAATCAAGATCTATTATCCACTAAGTAGTAAACTTGTACTAGTCTTTCTATAAGGCTTATATTGCTAAGGAAACTTACTTGAAGTTTATACCCACTTGTCTTAACAAGATTATTATTTGATACACAAATACTACTAGCTTTATCATGGCTCCTCAATTACTAGCTTAACTCTTGGGTTTAGGTACTGCTTCTAGTTAACTCATGAGTGAGTTAACTCCTCCAGCATCAAATGATTCGATCACCACTAAGGATCTCATTCCATTGATGATGACACACTTCACCATACTAGTTCTTTCTTCTTAATAATTTACTTAAGGTCTTTGGAAGGTCAACATAATAGGTCAAAGTTAAAAGTCAACAAGTTCTAGGTCCAGAATTGATCTGTAACATCCCAAAACTTAATCCAAGGTTAATCAAGATCAAATCTACCCAATTTAGGGTTAACAAAATCTTTTTCCATTTAAAATGATTAAGCATTCATATGTGTGTGCATTTAAATTAGGAGTTGTTTTGAATTGCCATGTTTGAGTGATCCATTGGTTGTAAAATGATTCTAAGGTGAATTAAACATAATCTAGATCATCCCCAAACAAATCCCAAAGAAAAACAAATCAAAATGAATAAAATAAGGAATTGGTCATTTGTGCCATTTTAATCACCTAGCCTACTTTGGCTATTCCTAGAACTCAAATCTTAACAGAAACAATTGTGGTTCTTTGCACACCTTGCTAGTACAAGTAGTGATGTACCAAGGCCCACTTTGTTCCATCCCAAAAACTTTCAAACACTAAATTTAAATGACATTTGAAAATTGAATGTAGTTCATATGTATAGATCACACTTATTCAAAAACCACTCAAACGAACTCCACTTTTAAAACCCAAGAACATCTAGAAGCTCAAGCATAAGATACATCACTCCACCAAAAATTCAAATCTTTTGTTCATGCGGCCATTGTGTCGAACAGGTGGCAGGCAAGATTTTTCTGCCTAACTTATACTATTTTGTGATCAAAGCATTGTCGAGTTTTTAGCCTCCATTTGGTTCCCCTGTCCCTCACAGCTCTAACAAAACCCCCATCGGCCTACCCCTAAGCTGGAGCAGCAGTGGAGCGCCGCCACTTTGTGGTCACCGCCGGCCAGAAGCAGGCAAAGCGCCAGGGACCATGCCGCGCCACACCAGCAAGTCCCCTAGCTCCGCCCAACCCTACCGCCACCCACGGTCCACCCCTAGATCAACCCTAGCCCCTGGAACACTCCCCGGCATCGCCGTCCTTTCTCTTTGCGAGCTCGCCAGAGCACGCTAGAGCGTGATAGCCGCCAGGAAGTAGCAGACCGCCCCACGACCCCATACCGCGCACGCCGCTCCGCCTTGACCCTAGCAACCCGCCAGACACGGCCGTGCACCGCCATGCGACCCACAGTTGCCATGCGCGCCGTCGAGCACCACCTCTGTCTCCAGAGCGTGCAACGCTCCCGACCATATGCCACCGCCCCTAGCCATGCCATTATGCCGTAGAGAACCAGCAGGGAACCGCCCACCGTTCGCCTACCTCACCCACGCTGATAGCCCCCTATACCGCCCTCACCGGAGACGCCTGCCCACACCTCTCGGTCTCATCGTCGCGCCTATATAAGCAGGCCTCCCCAGCACGAATTCCTCACACCATTCCACTCCCCTCTCTCCCCTGAACCTTTCACCTTTCTCGCCGGAGCAGCTCGAGCCGTAGTTCGCCGGAATTGCACCGGAGGAGCCCGCTGCAGAGGAGGAGACGCTGCCGTTGATTCCGTCCACCGTAGCCCCTACCGTGACCTCGCCTGAGTCCGCCGTCGCCATCCAGTTCGATCGCCCGCCTCGCCGCACTAGCTGAAGCCCTGGTACGTCCCCAGTAGACCCCCACCGTCCGTTTAGGGTTCGGTCTCGTCGGCGATGAGTCCGTCGTCGACGACGACTGTGAGCCGTTGATCCGCGTTATAATCGTGTGGCCTAGATCGCTAGATAGCGTTTCGGGTTTTAAGTCTCACTCACAAGCGGGACCAACCTGCCAGCCGCCCTCTACGCTGCTGAGCGTCACTGGGTGGCCCATTTCTTTTCCCGCGCTGACCCAGTAATTCAAATCTAGATTTTTCTATTTAGGTTTAAACTCAATTCTATCACTTAGTTCAAACATCAATTCAGGAAGATTTACTGAACCAAATCGAGTGATTCCAATTTTATTAGGAAGATACTGAAAAGATCTATCCAAGCCCATTGGATGTAATTCATTTAGAGTTAGAGATCTCTCCTAGTAAAAATAATAAGACAGAAGCTTTTGCACATTCAAACATTTTTATAAAATCAACCATAATAGATTTTGAGTTGATTACAAGTCTCAAAAATCACATTTAACCATACCTATCTGAATATGTAATAATATTAAGGTTTACATGCAGTGACTTTGGACTAGTACCAAAATAATGCTATATAGGCATTTCTAGTCACTTTAAATCATTAATTATTAAACATGAACTTGTTAAAATGTGATCCAACCCTTAAATCACATTCCCATATGTTAGAATATGTGGTGAGGACATGTGTCCACATGATCCCATATTTTAAATGGAGAATATTAAATATTAGTTAATTTCAATGAGTAGAAATTACTTTTCTCAAATAAAAATAATGAAGCTAGTTCATTAAACCTTGTGATACTTGTGATGATAATAGATCATCAAATGTGTGCCTTAATGTGCTAAGTAGACTAGTTAAGTATTGTTTGGTGATTGTGTGCTCCGTATGTATTTATAGACGATAGTACCGACCAAGCTTACGAGGAGGAGGAGGAAGAAAACTTCAACCACTGCACTACCCAAGGTAAGCTAGCATTGTACAAGTTAACCATGCAAGTGATTACTTGCAAGCCATCATTAACAATGCAAGCTAACCTTGCAACCTAGATAACCTAAGAAAATACATTAGACATGCTTTGGTTATACCAATTGGACTTATACCTATTCCAAGTTTTATTTCCAAGCTTTACTTTCTTTACTTTACCAAAGTCCTTTACTTGTTTGAAGGTATCATAAAGAGTATAAAACTTGACCTATCTAGTTATATTTAGATGTCATTCCATGGCATGAGATTGAGACTATCATCCCCCTTTAGTGAACACTCTTAACTTAGTAGTTTAGAGCAAAACCAAAACTAGATCACTTTAGATGGGATTACTTGGTGAAATGATTTGTGAAAACCTTGGAATGA
Organism: Avena sativa; assembly: GCA_916181665.1. NCBI lineage: Eukaryota > Viridiplantae > Streptophyta > Magnoliopsida > Poales > Poaceae > Avena > Avena sativa. The sequence goes on from OV702290.1 coordinate 205,174,452, forward strand.
TGAGTCATTCTATTGAGATTTTTTGACATGTATTGAGAAACACAACTGGTTTATGATGATGAAAATGTTGAGGCATGAGCCTTAGCCCTTTATAAAACTGATGGTTGGATTCGGATGCGATACCATTCCAATTTTACCGTACAACCACAATACCTGAATTGGGTAAGGCTTAGACGGAAGTTTATACGCATTAGTATTAGTTCCCTCGCGGGAGAGGTTTGAGCTGACGCTACCTCTCAATGTTGTCCACCTATGCAGTGCCCAAGATGACAGATGGTCATGGTTGGGAGGCCATGCTCATAGGAGAGGTGCTTATACTAGGGTGTGTAAAGGAAAGGTTATGTTTGATTATCTGCATACTAAGTATGATGATTTAGGGTTATCCCTGATAGATGTATCAAATCTTGTGGTGAAAGTGTACCACCTCTACAGAGTGTCAAACTATTCGAATAGCCGCGTCCGCGGTTATGGACAGTTGGAGTGGCCATACTGTTCCGTTGTCAGATGTTTTCAAAACAATTTATGAAATGAATTGTGACATGACTTGACCACAACAGAGTTGTGACTATGACAATTAAGTTCCCACTTAGGTGTTTTCAAACTTCTTGTATCTTTCTTTATTTCTGAACTCAGCTTAGGTTTCAAACTTAACTTTACAAGTAAACTTAGAGTTAGCATTCCTACTAGAACTATCTTACTTGTTAGTGGTAGTTTGCGAGTACTTAAAGAGTACTCATGGATTTTGTCCCTGGCTATTCTCATGGCCAGACTATGAAGGAGATTACCAAGATGAATGTCAGCAGGACGGCTATGATAACTAGGATCATCTCCCATCGTCAGCATTTCCTGTGACACTGAAGATGGACCCCACCGCTACGCTATTTATTCCGCTACTTGATTGTATTAAGACTGGATCATGAGATCCTTTATTTGTGTAAGACCTTATTATGGTTTGTAATGGATGATGTACTGTGATAACCAATCTGTTATGTCTCGCAAAAATGGTAATCCTGGAATTGCGATGTATGGCATAACAGGCATATAGGATTAAAAATCCGGGTGTTGACATGATCACACAATAATGATGATCAATGGACACTAGGCCTTAACTATTTAGGAATGTCATATGTTAATATGACAACAAGGGCATGTGATGAATGGTCTTGGCTTGCCTTCTATTTCCTCTCTATTTGATAAGATTTAATGTTTTAAGAACTACCATGATGCTCATGATAGGAATAACTATGGCAAGCAAGTATATCAAGGTTTAATTATGGAATTTCTTTACCTATGTTATATACTTAACCTGGTATTTAGGGTTTGTGGCAGATAATACCTTGATATCATCTTAGGGATATTAAGTATTCATGCTTGAGTTGCTGTATGGAATACCATGTGATGTTCTCTAGAAGATCTATTACTCCTTATTAAGTAGTGTGTTGTGACTTAGTTTTATTACATTTGATCTACACTCAGCTCAAATTATATTACCCAAAGATAAGGTTTTAGCAAAGGTCATATTGAAACTTATCACAGTCAACTTGATGATCTACTTCAGTTCCACCAAGTTAAGAGAAGCTTCAATCACTTTGGCAAGTTTTATTTAAAAGAGCAAAAATTATTCGGATTTTCTATGCATGGATGCAATGCACACACCTTATCTTAGCTTATTTCTAAGCTCTAATGCTAGGGTGTTATATTTGGTCAGGAACACGTTATGCTGATGTGTGGGACCGTGCCATGTGGGACTGTGTGGGGCTGGTTTGTTGGGAGCGCGTTATGGGGGACGTGGTGTGGGACTAGTCGCCTAAATTGGAAGTTTTCTTTTTGTTATTTTTATGATTGGCCTTTTTAAGAGCACCTTTTCTCCTCTCTCTCGCTAACAGTTGTGTTTTTTTCCAAAAAGGTAGCAAATCTAGAGAAGCTTGTCTCTTCATTCATTGTTCCTTTTGACCCTCGTTTTTTCCCAATGTGTAGCAAATCTAGAGCAGCAAATCTAACTCGCACCATAAATACATTCAGTAAACAGAGCAGATGTAGATAAAGTAGATAATATAGGATATATATAGCAGATGTAGATAAAGCAGCTAATATAGGATATATATATATATAGTATGGTACTTAATGAGGTTCAACAATTAGGCTGCTCAGCAGCAGTACTGGACAAGTTCAACACAGACAATACAAAACATGTGAAGACCGAGCGCCTGGTGCTTGGCTCTAAAGCCGTGGATGTTCACGGAGTCACCACAGGTCCTCACATCCTCGGCATGATTCACGAGGGAGTTGAAGTTAGTGGCGCGGAGCCTCCTAGTGGTGCAAAAGGGGCACTTGTTAACATCGTCGACGAAGAAGTTGTCATATTGACCAGACTTTAGCCTCCTCAGCACCTCACGAGTCTTGGTGTCCTTGGACTCCTCGTCGCTGCAGATGTCGCTGCTATCCTCCTATAGGAAAAAACAGCAGAGTGCAATAAGGACATGATTGAGATACCTTTATTATCGAGATTGATTATTTGCATAAATTAACCTATTGAGATCCCTTGATTATTCCCCAAATCTCAAACCAAATCGAATACTGATCCCAACTATGAACAGGGGGATTCAAATACGAACAGGAGGATTCATCAAAATACGAACATGGGGATTCATCGAAATACGAGATCTAACACAAGAGGATTAGCTACTCTAAAAATACGAACAACCGAACCCTAATAACACACGATCTAGCATCCAACGATGGGAATGGGGGAAGAACAAGGGAAGGGGAGAAAACCCTAGTTACCCCCGACCATGGGTCAGCGATGCTGGTGTCATAGGGGTCCTTTGGCCTGATGTAATAATCCTCCTTGTAGGGGTCCCATCCGAGCGGGATCTACCTGAGACTAGTGGGGGCCTTTTCGTCGGCGGATACGGCCGAAGCAGGGACGGGGTCTAGACAGGGACGTCGGCTGCCTTCGATGCCTCGACAGGGGACTGTACAGGGATGAGGGCCTCCTCCCCAGCGGCCTTGGAGGTGACGATGGCCACCACACCATTCTTCTCCATCGCCAGCGTGGTTGGGGTTTTCTTAGGGGTTTGTAGAAGGTGATGGGATAGTGGAGACAGTTGAGTGAGCGAGTGAGTGATTGGTGAGACTGATGAGGCCTCTATAAAGGAGAAGGGAAGGGACGTTTTGTTGTTGTGGGGCCCCCGGATTAATCCTCCAAGAATCCCTATTATGCATACACCACGATCCCATGATTAGTTCATCCTGGCACATAACCGACAAGTATCAAAGTAAACATCTAATACTTAATGGATACCTGTCATACCTTATTTGTCATTATGGCTACGTTAATCATCAAAAGCATAACTTCATCAAGCGTAGAGCCTGAGCCATGCCTTAACCTATAGGCAACTGACTGGGAGAACGTCCTAGCTCGCATAGTCGTCAACTTCACCTTCTTCTCGATATCTGACCAAGTTAATAGCCAGGGACAATGCCAGTATGTACTTTGAATGTACTCGCAAACAACCTTCAGAGAATAATAATAACAAGAGGATATGCAATATGGTTGTGGTAGTAGGAGGGCTCCAAGAGAGGTTCTTTTCTCAAATAGTTTCTCTTGTAGATATAGCATCTAAATATCTTTGTTGAATTTTTTTGTAAAACCTTTTTAAAAAGTTTTGGAAATCACTAGGACTGGGACACCCATTTGTTTCTTCCTTCCGGTCATCCCATGACCAAACTTCTTTCCTTCCTTTCCGACCATACCATGCTTAAAACATTTCCAAATCCATTGCTTTTCCAAAATCCTTTTTGAAAACAAAACCAGCACCGCTCTACAGTAGTTTGTCCAACCCGGCCATAACCGCGGACACGGCTATTCGAATAGATTTACACTCTACAGAGGTTGTACACTTTACCCACACCATCCGGGTACCCTGCCCTGATCTACACCGTTCATGGGTTGAGTTACCAATCAAGACTCTCTAGATTCCACTCTAGTATAAGCCCTACCCTATGATTTGTTCCTCTCAACACCGGGACGTATGGACCAAAGACCAATCGGAGCACATTCCGACTCCTCCAGAGTGGGCACTTTCAATGAGAGGCTCATAGTATCCCCCGGCTGCTCCCGAGGGCAGTTCACAATTCCTCCGGGTGACTGTCTAATAGTTGACCCTTTTTGTAAAGGAACCCCAGAATTAGAGGGAGATGATCCCTTATAAGATGTTATGAGAATTACCACACCAGAGTAGCAAACTGAAAGTCCATCCCTATCCCATTCCAGAGTAGTGTGGTTGCACGGGTTAAGTTGTTATAGCTAAAGCTGCAAAGAAGAGGGTGCGTTTTTGTAAACATTTTTCCTCCATCTCTCTTTCAGCATTTTTTGTAAAATGAAAACCTTTTTAATTTCTCAAACTTCTCTTGGTAGGTCAAAACTCACCAAGGTTTTATCATAAAACTCTTTGTAAAACTTTTCCGAGGCCTTCCCATCCTGTAGCTTTGCTTCAGCTAAAACATGGTCTCCAAAGGGTTATGATGTTATACACCATCTACCATTCTAGGGACAAATAGGTGTCATCAAGGGGGTTGTACTTAGTAGTACACACGTGTAATGGTTTGGAGGATCCAAGCCACTACCCAATATAGATCTTCATAATATAAAACAATGCAGTTTACATAAATAGTAAGTAAAACATGCATAAGTAAAATATTAGGACAAGGATTATGAGCAAGAAGGTGGCTTGCCTGATGATCAGCAATATGGCATATATGTTCCTAGACTTCTTCTTATAAAACCATAATAACCAAATATAATTCCTTCTCCTTGTCTTCGGTACAATCGCAACTATCGTCGTCGAGAATCGCACATGTAAACAACAAGGGCCAAAATTAACACAAGGCATACGAGCATACATACAAGGCAACAAGCAATTGAACAATACAAGTATACCATTCAGTAGATTGTGAGTAGTTTAGTTCCAAAACAAATTGAATTACCCTAATTGCATTTGTGAGATTTCCTTTATTCTTTACATGGCAAAAACCACTAAAAGAAGGGGTTTGGAACCAAGGCCTGATTCTGTATGATATCATTGTGCAAAGATGATATCATCAGGTAGATACTGATGAAATGAAACCAACAAAAGTGATTTCACTATTTTATCCAATACTATTGATTTACTATGAGTTTTCTAGTGTTATAAGCTCTAATTTTAGGAAATAATTCACCAAAAAATTTATATAGCTCCAAAAAATATTTCCTTGATTGGTTAGGTAGTGTTTGATGGACTTGTTCAGTGAGAGTTGGAATCAATCTGAAATAATTAACACAATTCCCTTGGGAAATTCCCAAGGATAGTTCTAGAGGGTTTTTGTCTTTTTCACCATATTTATTCTACAAGATCTATTTAGGTTATTTCAGAGGCACATGGTAGGTATTTATAATACCTTTCTATAGAAAATGGAATCACCATTTTTGGGTTAAAATAAATACTATAGTGATTTCCTTGGTGAATTAAACGTACACAGAATAGTTTAATTCCTAATAAATCAAAGTGAGCTCAATAAATACTGGGCTGCTAGGGTTTGGTAGATGTTATGTCTTAAGAATGATGACAGTTGGAGTTAGATTAGTAACTATTTTTATGTGACCCATAGAAATTCCTAATTGCAGAAATGGGTTGTTTTTGTTATTTTTACTATGGGAAAACTAGGAAGCAATTTTAGGTGATGTCAGGGGGGCATGTAAGTTATCTAGGACACCTTTCAGTACCCAAGGGTTTTACTCCAAAATGAAATACACAACTCACAGGGAGATTTTATTGGTGAAAATGACACATGTTGGTGAATGATTTAATACAATTATCCTGGATATTATTTGGGTCAACCAATGGTACTGAAGGTTAGGGAAGACAACCCTAAACTCTACCAATTTTAGATAAGAGCATTTGGAGCAGTTTTGCATTTTCAAAAAGATTTAAACAAAAGCCAAATTTTCTGGATCTGGTTGAAAAGAATAAAAGGAGGGTCAGTCGGGCTGGGATCTAAACCTTCATGGGCCGCACAGCACCGGCCGGCCCAAAATTCTGGAGCCATGCGTGGGAGTGGCGAATTTCAAATGGTCGGGCGGGGCCCACATGTAAGCCTCCGAGCTGACTCGAAGCGGTACGGGAGGCCCTCGACTGCACAATCTAAAGGGAGGTCGACGACCCAAAGGCCGTCTCCTTCCTCATGACAGGAGCATCAAGCAGGAACCCTAGCTCGACATCGGGGCGACTCTGCGGTGCACCAAGGGACCTCGCCAGCGATGGAGGGTAGCGAGGAAGAGGCAGCGACCAACGGCGACCCCGAAGTTGGGTGGCACGGGGCGGTTCGATGTCGGTCAGCTGCTCGCGTGAGGATGGCCATGAGGATGCTCGGAGTTCGCCGGAGTTGCGCCTGGGGTTGCTACATGCCTAAGAAGAAGGCAGGGTCAGACTCAGGGGAGCAAGGGGGGCTCAAAAAGGTGACATGTAGAGGGAGGAGAGAAGAAATGAGAGCACCTCGAGCAGATCTTTAGAAATGGCCGAGAGGTGTTCTTCCTCACTTCTTGGCTAGGATAAGTCAGAGGAGGGGATGGGGTGTTCTGGGGTGGTGAGTGTCAAGGTATCGGAGGGTTCTGGCAGTGGTGGAGAGGCTTGAGGTGGTTGGAAATGAGCATGAGCTTGAGAGCTTGAAAATGGCCGAGCTGAGGTTTCTTTTACTCTCTATGGAGAAGGAGGTAGAGGGAGCGAAAAGGGATGGGTGAGGTGGTGTTCTGGAGGAGAGGGAGAGGAATGAGGGGCAGAGGCAAGCTGGATAGCCTTTGGCCTATTTATCTCAGAGTGGATTGGTTCATGACAATGTCCAAGAGGGGGCATGGGAGGGTGGTGCTAGCCAGGGATTGGCCAAGAAGGACGGTGAGAGAGGTGACAAGAGGTCCTGGTCTACGCAGGGAAGAGTGGTGGTAGCGGCTGTACAAGCTTTGAAGATATATTGGCAAGATATGGTTGTTCCATTTTTATTGCTTAGCTCCACCCACAAAGGACAAAGGCGAACAGTGCCTTGCTACAGTGTTGCACGACCAGAGGGGTCCTACCGGTGCTGGAGAGGAGTACTAGCCAAGTTTTATGAAGGTTTGATGGAGTTTGGCTTATGATTTTGAAAAGTGTCAAGATTTGCTATAAAGATTATTACTAAGCAGAGTCTCAAATTTTGTTCTTGGAAAGGTGAGCTAAGGTTACTGGTTGATGGGTAGGGCCAATATATACCTAGGGAATTATTTGGGATTTTTCAGAAGATTTTTAGTCCACTTTATATCATTTAATCGAATAGTGCAGAAATGGTTTTCAGAAACTAATTTGATATTTTTGAATTGGACAAGGTTGGTTTTTGATGTGATAAGGTATTAAATACGATTACACAGTTAAGATAAATTTCCTAGAATTTATGGAGAAAGAAAAATATTTTTAGGCAATTATTTCTTGTTTCTGCCATTTAAGAAAATGGGCAAAAAGAATTTATAAAGCATCTCTAAAATATTAATTTTTGAGGTGGGAAGAAAGGATGGGAAGTATAGGCACTAAGGTGTGCCTTTAGTTAGCCAAGTGGTTTGGAGAAAAACCGACTTTCCATTATAGAAGGAGTTTTGAGATTTTGTCAAAAGAAATAATTTAATTGTTTTTGGGCCAAAACAATTATTGGTAAAATTTGATAGATATTTATATCCAAGGTGGATGATGTGAACTTGAAGTATCCATCATTTTGAACCTTGGGTGTTGAGAATCAAAGTTGAATTTGGTGGAAAACCAGGGATAAAGGATCTAGGGCACTATTACTTTTATGTCATCAAAACATGGTTGGATCTTGGAGGTCAAAGCTCCCCTTGGAACATGGGATATATGTATGGATAGAACAAGTTGATTATATCACCATGGTACAAGAAGTTGAGATTGATCATGCTTGAGTGATCTAGGGAATTGATTTCAAATTTTGAATAAAATAAGGGTGCCAAAGTAGATTATCAAATAGCCTTCAAAACTTTGTGTGTTTTAGAGGCATAAGGATCCAATTGGAACAAGTGAAGTAGTTATTGATATACCTTTATGAGTAAAACACAATCATGCAAAGATTTCGTCAAAATAAGACAAGATGAAGGTGTGAGCTTCTTCCAAAGTAGGCATGTTGATAAGATTTACAGGAATTGTTATTTTCTTGCTTGCAAAATCATCAAGAATAAGTGGGTTAAAAGATGATCTAGCCAAGGGAAAGAGTGGTCCTTGTTAGTCCTTAATATGGTATACAATATGGTTCAAGTTCATTACCAAAAATGAAGAAGGAGTGGACATGAGAGAGACTCAAAGATGTGATATTGATATGAGATTTCCAGACTTGGTTATTTTTGGCAGGGTGGGAGATTTTGACTAGAATGTAAGAGGGGATGATTTTGAGAGGGTGTAAGGTTCCAAATCATTATCAAATGGATGATGTTGAAGTGTAGATTGGTTAGAAAGGATCCATGCTTGATAGTGTTCTTCATTTACTTGGAAGATTCTAGAATGAATAATTTTTAGAAGTGATTTGGTTAAGGGTTTTAGATGGTCATCTAGTGGCTATAGATCAGATATAGCTTGGTTAACTTTCTTAGGGTTTATACACTTGGATTAGCTAAGTGATATATGATGAGATCCTAGGGTAGCTCATACCACTTCTAAGCAATCAAGTCAAGCAGCAGATCAAGGCAACTCATCTTACAAACAAAACAAATCTACTACCATGGGTACCTCCAAGCCTAGCTTGAGGTAAGGATGGGTATTTTGAAAGGGTGGAGTTTGAATAAGGTGAGAGTCCTTGGTATTTCTACCAAGAGTATAATTCAAAAGCTTTATAAGAAGGTTTTAGAAAAACCTAGAGGTAAGAGTAGTTGAAATCTCTGTCTTGAAAGCATAAGGATATTATATCATATAGATATCCATAATTTTGTCAATAGAAGATACTAAAATAGTTAGGGTTGCGAAGGCACCTTGGCTCAGGTTTTTGAAATGCCAGAACATTTGAGAATATGTAAAATGAGCCAAGACAATTTTGTTAATTAGCTTTTGTCAATTGATGGTGAGGTAGGGAGTATATCATATGTTATACATTCAGATGCATAAGACCAAACAAACAACAATCAAACACTGCAACGCTTAACGAGATTTTTTTTGTTCCCCCTCATTTTTGCATTTTGGAAAACTAATCAGGGTTACCGAAATTGGGATGTTATATTTGCACCACCGTGCACTGTGTAACCGCGTACGCTACCGCCCCGTGCACAACCACACATGTCCGCTACCGCCCCGTGTCGTCGACACGCATACCGTGAGTCATGTTGTTTCCCTCTTGTCTAACCCCGACGACTTAGTTGAGCTCAGGTATACCCTCGATTGTAACATTGGCAGTTTGGTTGTACTCAGTTTTGCCCTCTAGTACTAACACTGTCGTGTGCAATATACTCAGTTTTACCCTCCGATGGCTGGTCAACAGAGAGTCAACGAATGGGTTTTAGCTAGCTAATTGAGTCAGTTTATGCACAACAAATTCAAAAAGATCAAAACATAGTGGCATCTACCCAGGGAGTCTTATTATGTGACCTGCCACCATAAGAAATGAATATAAATCAAGTTTTATCCTAAATCACCACTTCTCAATTCACCTACTATCTATGAAGGTTCATGGCTTTCTACTCAAGCCTCTTCCCAGAACATCCCTCCCCAAAACATAGTTTGTCTGAATGAGGCAATAATTGTCAAACTCATGTATATTTGAATTGCAAATAGTTTGATGTATGCCAAGATGTAATTTATGGTATAAAAGACACATTTTCCATTTCTTAAATCTCTTTCTATTTTCCATTTGAATCCCTTTATCAGTTTTGCCCTTGGTTTTTAAGTTGTACTCAGTTTTGCCCTTGGTTTTTAAGTTCTACTCAGTTTTCCCCTCTCTCTTAGTCACAAAATCTCACACCTGTGCTCATCTTGGCTGCTACGCTCTGATTGGTTGAGACCGTTGTCACGCAGATTGTGCCCACCAACCGTTGATCCTCTATGATCTAGCAGACAGGATAACCCCTATATCTGTCGGGGGCACCCCTCTATCCTTGCAAAATAATGAGTTTACCACCGATACTTTAACTCCATAAACAAATGATTTTGAATATAATTTGAAGCGAAAGTGTTCAAAGGTGTATAATTTATGCATTACATTCCACTCTATGAAAATGATAATCTCTCAAGATTTTCGTAGCACAATATTATCATGTATTAAGTGCGATTTCAAAGAGTTCAAATGTGTATAATTTTCGTATATACAAGTTTATACATTACATTCCGCTCTATGAAAATGGGGGAGAAAATGATAATCTCTCAAAATTTTGCTAGCACATCATTATCACGTATTAAGTGCGATTTCACAGTGTTCAAAGGTTTATAATTTTTGTATACGTAAGTTTATGCATTATATTTCACTCCATGGAAATGATAAATGATCCGGATTTTATTAGCACAACATTATCATGTCCTAAGTGCGATTTTAAAGAGTTCAAAGGTGTATAATTTTCATATATGCAAGTTTATGCATTACATTACACTATATAAAAATGATAATCTCTCAAGATTTTCTTAGCACAACATTATCACGTATTAAGTGCGATTTCAAAGAGTTCAAATGTGTATAATTTTTGTATATGCAAGTTTATGCACTACATCCCACTCTATGAAAATGGGGGGAAATGATAATCTCTCAAAATTTTGTTAGCACATCATTATCGCGTATTAAGTGCGATTTCACAGTGTTCAAAGGTTTACAATTTTCGCATATGCAAGTTTGTGCATTACATTACACTCTATGAAAATGATAATCTCTCAAGATTTTCTTAGCACAACATTATCACGTATTAAGTGCAACTTCAAAGAGTTCAAATATGTATAATTTTCGTATATGCAAGTTTATTCATTACATTCCACTCTATGAAAATGGGGGAGAAAATGATAATCTCTCAAAATTTTGCTAGCACATCATTATCACGTATTAAGTGCAATTTCATAGTGTTCAAAGATTTATAATTTTCGTATACACAAGTTTATGCATTATATTTTACTCCATAGAAATGATAAAAGATCAGGATTTTATTAGCACAACATTATCATGTCCTAAGTGCAATTTCAAAGAGTTCAAAGGTGTATAATTTTCATATATGCAAGTTTATGAATTACATTTCACTATATTAAAATGAAGCTAAACAAAGGGCCACCATTGCTCGAGAAGGGCCGCCGTCGCCGGAGAAGAAGAAGAAAGGGGAGGCAACGACACGGGCACGAGGCTAGCTCGGGGTCCCATCTTGCAACGCCAACTTGAGTAAGATGTGGGTCCGACGCTCACGTGGATAAGCTGTGGGTACGATGCTAATATGGATATGTGGAGAGAGGTGTCCACTACCGGACTCGACTGAACGCGACCCCACTTGTCAGCATGTAACGGCAAGGGTCCACTACGGGACCTGACAGAACGCGGCCCTACTTGTTAGCATGTAACGGCGAGGGTCTACTACGGGACTCGACTGAACGTGAGCACTTGTCAGCACGTAACGACAAGACTGACAAACAACGAGTTTTCAGACCGTGCGAGAGTTTCATAGAAGGAGATGGGCAAAAGGAAGGAAAAGTTAAGCGGCTACGGAAAATTGAGTATAACTAATGAACCGAGGGCACGAAAATAGAAATCCCAAACATCTATCTAGACTTTGCCTATTGGCTCACATGACAATCCCAGCACAATGCCATGGAAAGTGGTCTTTGTCGGCTCCAGCATGTTCTCTGTTATGCCTAACTTGTGCATTGTATCCTGGTACAGTATATTGATACTGCTGTCATCGATGAGAACCTTAGAGAATTTGACATTTATGTTGGGCCCAATGAATGTCGGGTCCAACACTAAAGCATATGCCCCTGGACTTGGTATGATCTTTGGATGGTCGTTGATGCTCCAAGTGATTCCCTAGTCAGACCAGTACATGAATTTTGGCACTGCCAGCATAACTGCATTCACTTCCATCTGGTGCCTTTGTAGGCTCTACTTATCTGTCGCTTCCATCACAAAGACGACAGAGATTTGGAGGTGTTCTCAATACTCATTCTGGCCTCCTTGCTCGGCATTGCCATAGTCTCGCTGATTCTGGTTTCCAACTTGATTCACAACTTCTTTTCTTTTCGGGTGTCCATACCTCGGTGGTGTTGGTTGCATCAAGTCTTGAGTGTTGGCTCCCATTAGCGGTGATGGAGGTGGTAAACACATTTCCACTTTTCCAGCATGCTGGAACCAGCTGCACTGCCTTGTAGTATGGTTCGCCGGCTTACCCGGGTTAGGCGTGTGAAAACTACATGGCCGATCCAGCATCATCTCATAAGTATATATCATCCTCTCTTGCCACTCTTTAATTTGCTCTCCCCATTGTTTCTTGCCATCACTTTTCTGTGTCCACTGTTGGCCGCTATTCTTATGGCATTGGCTATTGCCGGCACCAGGATGATCTTGATTTACTACTGCCACCTGGTTTGACCCATAGCAGTAATCCGGCCTGTCGTCTCTCATTTTTCCTTGGAAATCATTTCTATTGTTCCTTCTAGATGATCTGGCCCCATCATGAGAGTAATACTCCTTGTTCGACTCAGCCAACATAAGCAGTGGCTGGGTCAGATTACCCAAAGCATACCACTACTAGGGAAAACGATATAGGAGACAAGGCTATAGGAGGCGCATCCCAACCAAATGCGCCTCTACTAAATATACACAACGCATCAATCAAAGGTGCGCCTTCTATATTTGAACTGGAGGTACATCCTAGAGGGATGTGTCTCCTATATTTCATGTACGGACCAGATCTAGCTGCCCCCTTACTCGAGGCGCACCTGCTCCATATGTGCCTTGAGTAGTTCAACTACTTGAGGAGCATATGAAACATGTGTGCCTCGAGTAAGGTGGGTGGGCCCGATGGTGGAGAATATCATTTTGCGGCCCGAAAGTTGGGGTGGCTAGGCAACACGGTACCCAAGTTGATTACAATCAGCTGCATTGCCCAAAGTTGGCGTGCCAAATACTCAGAGGGTCTTTTTCGGCACGAATTCAACTTTACGTTTCAATACAAAATATCAGGCTAACAGCCGTCAAGTTGGGCCCCCCTATCAGTTCTCACTGTTATGTCGCTCATGTCGCTTAGGCGGGGTGGCTGTCACGTAGGCTTGCAGCGTTGGCACAGTGGATAGGACAACACCCCCTGCCCAGTGTGTTGACGTGACAAAACAGGGCACATGTATTGGTGTTATAATTATTTTTTGTTTACTCAGAAGCTGGAACGGCCACCGCCACGCGTCTCTCCTTGGACTTCTGTCCCCGTCGTTAACCACTACCTTAAAAGCGCATTGATGGTTCCACCATTCCCCTGCCTCGCAGAAACCACTCTTCTTCTTCCTGTCATCTATCTTCTTCCCGTCTTCTCCTTGCCGCCATGAAAGGTCGTCACACTCTAGAGACAAGCTTCACTACCCATGACAATAAGAAGATAGACATTGTCTACACCAATGAGGAGGAGACAGTGGTGCGTGTCCTGAGGATGTACGAGGGTTGGCTTGAGAAAGATGAGGACAAGTTTGTGGGACTGGACCTCGAGTACACCCGAGAGCACCCATATGAAGGGAGTGAACTCGTCGTCGTACAACCGGCCATGAGGAAACACGTCCTCGTCTACCACCTCTCCCGGTTTTAGAACTGCTCTCTATAGCTAACCGCTTTTAGGGTTTTATCCTCTTGTTCTTTATCCATTTGCTCATCTTGCAACTACTGGATTTTATTTAGGACCAAATAAATTATGACAAGACAATGTTGAGAGTCTTGATCTTCCATTTACTAAAATTTTCAAAATTATATTCATATGATGATCTTGCATTGACAAAATATTTGTAGTTACAAATTTTGGTGATGACAAACTACATACTTTTAGGACTGACAGGAAATGTCCGGCCCTGCGCCAGTTCCTTGTAGAAAAGGGAATTGTTTTCTGCACTATCGACAATACAACTGATTTTTCGAAATTTTATCAAGAGGGAATTATAATTCCTGCGCACAATGATCGATATTCAGCGTCTTGTCAAGATCCTAGGGGGCTCGAGGAAGGATGGAATGGTATCACTCGCAACTAGAATCCTCGATTAGTCGTACGACAGAATGAAGGAAGATTTTCCTACGGATAGGCACGATTTCTGGGACGAGTGGCCGTTGTCTGATATAAACCTGAAGTATGTAGCCATAGATGCTTACGTGACCTACCAGCTATACAAGAAGATCCATTTTTTCTATGTTACCTCGTGTTTTGCCCTATTTACAAGAGGGAAGACGAGCTTAGGGGAGCCCTTTGTAGAAAATGCAGAATAGATGAGTTTGAAGCTGCATATGCAAAGGAAATGGCTGCATCTGAAGCAGCTGACACAGAGGTTGCAGAAGCAGCTGAAAGAGAGCTTGTAGCTGAAGCAGAAGTAGCTGACAGAGAGGCTGCAGCTGAAGCAGCAAACAGAGAGGTAGCATCTTCTAGCGGCAACAATCAGGTCTGTGATGCACCGCTAATTGTGTCGCAGGACGCTGAAGATAGGGAAGGCAAGTCAGATCCCAGGTGGGAGAAGCATTTCGTGAGTTGTGGAGTGCCAATAATGTAAGATCCACCTGGAATGATCGCAGTTGGTCGCCTAGGAACGATGGCAAGCGCCTCAAGTGGGCTGATGAGAAGTGAATTAAATTTTACTTCTTAGTGTTATGGTTCTATTTTGTGGAACTCAGTTATCTTATCAAGATGTCTAGCGCCTCAAGTGAGAGTAGTAAAATAAATTTAACCCTCTTTGTGTTATGTTTATGTATGTGTCTTGTAGCTTGTCAAGATGGTAGCTCATTAACTGGTAGTTTGAAAGAGTACCATTTTCCTCTCTCGCTAAACAGATATGTTTCATTTTGCCCAAATTGGTAGCAAATCTAGAGAAGATTCTCTCTTTGATAATTCGTTCCCTTTTGGACCTCTTTTTGCCTCCGATCAGGTAGCAAATCTAGAGCAGCAAATCACACCAGGCAGAATACATTCATTCAGAAAACAAAAAAAATGTAGATATAGTTGTGCGCAGCTAAATAGGATATAGTGATAGAAAGTAGGTTGCTTAACGAGGTTCGATGCATTCAGCCAGAAATAGGATGCAAGCAAAATATAGAAAATCAAAAGAAGCTGCTTAGCAGCAGCAGTCGCTGCAGCTGCAGGCACATTCAAGGCCTTCAAGCACCCGTACCTCCGCCTCCTCCCTCCGGCGCTTCCTCCACTTCTTGCTGCCCAGTCCCTTGATCTTGCGGGCCTTGGGCCTGATTGGAGGCATGCGACCATCTTTGATGGCCACCCGCTGGAGGTTTCGGAGGTGAATGTCGAGAGCCCGGTGTTCAGCGATGTAGGCGTTGATGTTCACGGTCTCGCGCTTGCCGCCTTTGTGGATGCCAGAGCCCGCGGCCTCTGCATGCTTCAGTAAGGAGTTGAAGTCGGTGCCACCGTCGAGACTCACCCAGCAGAAGGTGATCCCCTTGCAGAAGGGGCAGTTGTAGTCGCCGCGCCTGAAGATGGCGTTGTACTGGCTGGCCCGCAGCCTCCTCAGCACCTGACGAGTCTTGGTGTGCATGGACTCGTCATCGCTGCAGACGTCGCTGCCGGAAACCTATTGGAAGAAAAGGAAAATGGGGGAGTAGATGATGTCAGAAGACCGAGCAATCGACATGCGAACAAGCGAATCCTAATAAACCAAGATCTAGCATCCAACGATGGGAACGGTAGAAGAACCAGGGGAGGGGAGCAAACCCTAGTTACCTCCGACCATGGGTCATCGATGCCGGTGTCATAGGGGTTTAGCAGAGCGATGTACTTATCTGGATCATAGGTTCCCAAGAAGTGCTTGATATGCTTGTGACTGGCGGGGGCCTCCTCGTCGGTGGGGGGATCCTCTTCGGCGGCTCCGTCGGTAGCAGGGACGAGGGCCTGGACGGGAACGGCGGCTGCCATCGATGCCTCGACTAGGGCCTGGACAGGGACGGCGGATGCTTTCAACATGTCGAGGGGGACCGGCGGGGAGACGGGGGCTTCCTCACCAATGGCCTCGGAGGCGACGATGGCCACCTTATCCTCCTCTGCCATCGCCGGCGCGAACGGGGTATTCTCGGGAGTTTGCGGATGCTGGTGGGATAGTGGAGAGGGTTGCATGGGGAGAGTGAGCGAGAGTGAGAGTGGGTGTGCGGAGAGGGGCTCTATAGTTAAGGTGGATGGAAGCAAGGCACGTTTCGTTGCACCACCATGCAACGCGCCGGCGCAGTCTACTGCACCATGCACCGCGACACACGCACGGTACGTCACGTTTTTTCCCGGGCCATGCATGGCAGTTCTGTATTGAGCCGCATGCAAAGGGCGAATACACAATTTCTATGTACAAAGTTTGACACGGCCCTAAAATTGGCGATGGTTAAAAGTGGAAATGCAGAGGGGAAGGGAAGTGGCTGTACGGCGAAATTTGTGGGGTTGTGCTAGATTGGGTAGAGGGATGTGTTGATGACTGCGAGTGAATCGATGAAGGCGGAGATGTTAGGTCTTGTCGAGCTCAGCTCTTCGGCCTCTAGCTAGCGTGTGCAAGTTTATTACGGCGGGGCGCAGTTGGAAGTGAGATTAAGAGCCGCTGCGTAAAAAAATGGGATATGTCTTATTAAAATCAAGTGGCAATAAATTGCAGCTGTCCATCGACGACCGTGCACTCGATGATGCATGTGTTGTGGCGTATTATTAGCAGTAGTAGGCTTTTCAGACTTGATTAAACATGACATGACCGCTCGATGACTTTTTCCATGGACGGCATCGTGTTCCTTCTTGTAGAAGTCTCGCTGAGGGAGACGTCCGTGCTTTCTCACGCTGTACTGTGAAGGGCACGACGTGTGCAACGATCATCGTTGGATCGCACAGAATCAACGGTTAGTGCGCATGATCCACATGACAACTGTGACAACCAATCATGGAGTAGAAGATAGAGTGAGCACAGGTTTGGGCTTCTACAAAAGATAGAGAGAGGGGGGCAAAACTGAGTAGTATCAAAAAACCAAGGGCAAAACTGAGTAGTATAAAAATGGAAAGTGAGTGTCTCGTACAATGAAATACATGGATCAACCAATGGCATTGCATGTCTATTCTTTCCACAAACCACATATGGATCCACCAGTGTCATTGCATGTCTGTTCTCTTCATGAACCATAGCTAGAGTCATTGCATGTGTGTTCTTCTCACAAACCACACAAGGATACACCAGTGTCATTACATGTGTGTTCTTCTCACAAACCACACATGGATCCACAGTGGCATTGCATGTGTGTTATTCTCATGAACCACAACTAGTGTCATTGCATGTCTGTTCTTCTCACAAACCACATAAGGATCCACCAGTGTCATTGGATGTGTGTTTTTCTCATGAACCACACATGGATCCACCAGTGTCATCGCATGTATGTTCTTTTCATGAACCACAGCTACAGTCATTGCATGTCTGTTCTTTCCACAAACCACATATGGATCCACCAGTGTCATTGCATGTATGTTTTTTTCATGAACCACATCTAGAGGTATTGGATGTGTGTTCCTTCGACAAACCACATATGGATCCACCAATGTCAGTGATCTTTTCATGAACCACAGCTAGAGTCATTGCATGTGTGTTCTTCTCACAAACCACATAAGGATACACCAGTGTCATTGCATGTGTGTTCTTTTCATGAACCACACCTAGTGTCATTGCATTATTGTTCTTTCCACAAACCACACATGGATCCACCAGTGTCATTGGATGTGTGTTCTTTACATGAACCACATCCAGTGTGATTGCATGTCTGTTCTTCTCACAAACCACACATGGTTCCACCGGTTTCATTGCATGTGTGTTCTGTTCATGAACCACAACTAGAGTCATTGCATGCGTATTCTTCTAAACAAACCACATAAGGATCCACCAGTGTCATTGCATGTCTGTTCTTTTCATGAACCACGCCCAGTGTCATTGCATGTCTGTTCCTCTAAACAAACCACACATGGATCCACCTAGTATGATTGCATGTATGTTCTCTTCACAAACCACACATGGATCCACTAGTGTCATTGCATGTGTGTTCCTTTCATGAACCATAGCTAGAGTCATTGCATGTCAGTTCTTCTAATAAACCACATAAGGATCCATCAGTGTCATTGCATGTCTGTTCTTCTCATGAACCACACCCAGTATCATTGCATGTGTGTTCCTCTCATGAACCACACATGGATCCACCAGTGTCATTGCATGTGTGTTCTTTTCATGAACCATAGCTAGAGTCATTGCATGTGTGTTCTTCTAAACAAACCACATAAGGATCCACCAGTGTTATTGCATGTCTGTTCTTTTCGTGAACCACAACTAGAGTCATTGCATGTCTGTTCTTTCCACAAATCACATATGGATCCAGTAGTGTCATTGCATGTCTGTTCTTTTTATGAACCACAGCTAGAGTCATTGCATGTCTGTTCCTTCCACAAACAACATATGTATCCACCAGTGTCATTGCATCTGTGTTCTTTTCATGAACCACAGCTAGAGTCATTGCATGTGTGTTCTTCTCACAAACCACATAAGGATACACCGGTGTCATTGCATGTGTGTTCTTTTCATGAACCACACCTAGTGTCATTGCATTATTGTTCTTTCCACAAACCACACATGGATCCACCAGTGTCATTGGATGTGTGTTCTTTACATGAACCACATCTAGTGTGATTGCATGTCTGTTCTTCTCACAAACCACACATGGTTCCACCGGTTTCATTGCATGTGTGTTCTGTTCATGAACCACAACTAGAGTCATTGCATGCGTATTCTTCTAAACAAACCACATAAGGATCCACCAGTGTCATTGCATGTCCATTATTTTCATGAACCACGCCCAGTGTCATTGCATGTCTGTTCCTCTAAACAAACCACACATGGATCCACCTAGTATGATTGCATGTATGTTCTCTTCACAAACCACACATGGATCCACTAGTGTCATTTCATGTGTGTTCTTTTCATGAACCATAGCTAGAGTCATTGCATGTAAGTTCTTCTAATAAACCACATAAGGATCCACCAGTGTCATTGCATGTATGTTCTTCTCATGAACCACACCCAGTATCATTGCATGTGTGTTCCTCTCATGCACCACACATGGATCCACCAGTGTCATTGCATGTGTGTTCTTTTCATGAACCATAGCTAGAGTCATTGCATGTGTGTTCTTCTAAACAAACCACATAAGGATCCACTAGTGTTATTGCATGTCTGTTCTTTTCATGAACCACAACTAGAGTCATTGCATGTCTGTTCTTTCCAAAAATCACATATGGATCCAGTAGTGTCATTGCATGTCTGTTCTTTTCATGAACCACAGCTACAGTCATTGCATGTCTGTTCTTTCCACAAACCACATATGGATCCACCAGTGTCATTGCATGTATGTTTTTTTTCATGAACCACATCTAGAGGTATTGGATGTGTGTTCCTTCCACAAACCACATATGGATCCACCAGTGTCAGTGTTCTTTTCATGAACCACAGCTAGAGTCATTGCATGTGTGTTCTTCTCACAAACCACATAAGGATACACCAGTGTCATTGCATGTGTGTTCTTTTCATGAACCACACCTAGTGTCATTGCATTATTGTTCTTTCCACAAACCACACATGGATCCACCAATGTCATTGGATGTGTGTTCTTTACATGAACCACATCCAGTGTGATTGCATGTCTGTTCTTCTCACAAACCACACATGGTTCCACCGGTTTCATTGCATGAGTGTTCTGTTCATGAACCACAACTAGAGTCATTGCATGCGTATTCTTCTAAACAAACCACATAAGGATCCACCAGTGTCATTGCATGTCTGTTCTTTTCATGACCCACGCCCAGTGTCATTGCATGTCTTATCCTCTAAACAAACCACACATGGATCCACCTAGTATGATTGCATGTATGTTCTCTTCACAAACCACACATGGATCCACTAGTGTCATTGCATGTGTGTTCTTTTCATGAACCATAGCTAGAGTCATTGCATGTCAGTTCTTCTAATAAACCACATAAGGATCCACCAGTGTCATTGCATGTCTGTTCTTCTCATGAACCACACCCAGTATCATTGCATGTGTGTTCCTCACATGAACCACACATGGATCCACCAGTGTCATTGCATGTGCGTTCTTTTCATGAACCATAGCTAGAGTCATTGCATGTGTGTTCTTCTAAACAAACCACATAAGGATCCACCAGTGTTATTGCATGTCTGTTCTTTTCGTGAACCACAACTAGAGTCATTGCATGTCTGTTCTTTCCACAAATCACATATGGATCCAGTAGTGTCATTGCATGTCTGTTCTTTTTATGAACCACAGCTAGAGTCATTGCATGTCTCTTCCTTCCACAAACCACATATGTATCCACCAGTGTCATTGCATATGTGTTCTTTTCATGAACCATAGCTAGAGTCATTGCATGTGTGTTCTTCTCACAAACCACATAAGGATACACCGGTGTCATTGCATGTGTGTTATTTTCATGAACCACACCTAGTGTCATTGCATTATTGTTCTTTCCACAAACCACACATGGATCCACCAGTGTCATTGGATGTGTGTTCTTTACATGAACCACATCCAGTGTGATTGCATGTCTGTTCTTCTCACAAACCACACATGGTTCCACCGGTTTCATTGCATGTGTGTTCTGTTCATGAACCACAACTAGAGTCATTGCATGCCTATTCTTCTAAACAAACCACATAAGGATCCACCAGTGTCATTGCATGTCTGTTCTTTTCATGAACCACGCCCAGTGTCATTGCATGTCTGTTCCTCTAAACAAACCACACATGGATCCACCTAGTATGATTGCATGTATGTTCTCTTCACAAACCACACATGAATCCACTAGTGTCATTGCATGTGTGTTCTTTTCATGAACCATAGCTAGAGTCATTGCATGTAAGTTCTTCTAATAAACCACATAAGGATCCACCAGTGTCATTGCATGTCTGTTCTTCTCATAAACCACACCCAGTATCATTGCATGTGTGTTCCTCTCATGAACCACACATGGATCCACCAGTGTCATTGCATGTCTGTTCTTTTCATGAACCATAGCTAGAGTCATTGCATGTGTGTTCTTCTAAACAAACCACATAAGGATCCACCAGTGTTATTGCATGTATGTTCTTTTCATGAACCACAACTAGAGTCATTGCATGTCTGTTCTTTCCACAAATCACATATGGATCCAGTAGTGTCATTGCATGTCTGTTCTTTTCATGAACCACAGCTATAGTCATTGCATGTCTGTTCTTTCCACAAACCACATATGGATCCACCAGTGTCATTGCATGTATGTTTTTTTCATGAACCACATCTAGAGGTATTGGATGTGTGTTCCTTCCACAAACCACATATGGATCCACCAGTGTCAGTGTTCTTTTCATGAACCACAGCTAGAGTCTTTGCATGTGTGTTCTTCTCACAAACCACATAAGGATACACTAGTGTCATTGCATGTGTGTTCTTTTCATGAACCACACCTAGTGTCATTGCATTATTGTTCTTTCCACAAACCACACATGGATCCACCAGTGTCATTGGATGTGTGATCTTTACATGAACCACATCCAGTGTGATTGCATGTCTGTTCTTCTCACAAACCACACATGGTTCCACCGGTTTCATTGCATGTGTGTTCTGTTCATGAACCACAACTAGAGTCATTGCATGCGTATTCTTCTAAACAAACCACATAAGGATCCACCAGTGTCATTGCATGTCTGTTCTTTTCATGAACCACGCCCAGTGTCATTGCATGTCTTATCCTCTAAACAAACCACACATGGATCCACCTAGTATGATTGCATGTATGTTCTCTTCACAAACCACACATGGATCCACTAGTGTCATTGCATGTGTGTTCTTTTCATGAACCATAGCTAGAGTCATTGCATGTCAGTTCTTCTAATAAACCACATAAGGATCCACCAGTGTCATTGCATGTATGTTCTTCTCATGAACCACACCCAGTATCATTGCATGTGTGTTCCTCTCATGAACCACACATGGATCCACCAGTGTCATTGCATGTGTGTTCTTTTCATGAACCATAGCTAGAGTCATTGCATGTGTGTTCTTCTAAACAAACCACATAAGGATCCACCAGTGTTATTGCATGTCTGTTCTTTTCGTGAACCACAACTAGAGTCATTGCATGTCTGTTCTTTCCACAAATCACATATGGATCCAGTAGTGTCATTGCATGTCTGTTCTTTTTATGAACCACAGCTAGAGTCATTGCATGTCTGTTCCTTCCACAAACCACATATGTATCCACCAGTGTCATTGCATCTGTGTTCTTTTCATGAACCACAGCTAGAGTCATTGCATGTGTGTTCTTCTCACAAACCACATAAGGATACACCGGTGTCATTGCATGTGTGTTCTTTTCATGAACCACACCTAGTGTCATTGCATTATTGTTCTTTCCACAAACCACACATGGATCCACCAGTGTCATTGGATGTGTGTTCTTTACATGAACCACATCTAGTGTGATTGCATGTCAGTTCTTCTCACAAACCACACATGGTTCCACCGGTTTCATTGCATGTGTGTTCTGTTCATGAACCACAACTAGAGTCATTGCATGCGTATTCTTCTAAACAAACCACATAAGGATCCACCAGTGTCATTGCATGTCTGTTCTTTTCATGAACCACGCCTAGTGTCATTGCATGTCTGTTCCTCTAAACAAACCACACATGGATCCACCTAGTATGATTGCATGTATGTTCTCTTCACAAACCACACATGGATCCACTAGTGTCATTGCATGTGTGTTCTTTTCATTAACCATAGCTACAGTCATTACATGTAAGTTCTTCTAATAAACCACATAAGGATCCACCAGTATCATTGCATGTCTGTTCTTCTCATGAACCACACCCAGTATCATTGCATGTGTGTTCCTCTCATGAACCACACATGGATCCACCAGTGTCATTGCATGTGTGTTCTTTTCATGAACCATAGCTAGAGTCATTGCATGTGTGTTCTTCTAAACAAACCACATAAGGATCCACCAGTGTTATTGCATGTCTATTCTTTTCATGAACCACAACTAGAGTCATTGCATGTCTGTTCTTTCCACAAATCACATATGGATCCAGTAGTGTCATTGCATGTCTGTTCTTTTTATGAACCAGAACTAGAGTCATTGCATGTCTGTTCCTTCCACAAACCACATATGTATCTACCAGTGTCATTGCATCTGTGTTCTTTTCATGAACCATAGCTAGAGTCATTGCATGTGTGTTCTTCTCACAAACCACATAAGGATCCACCAGTGTCAGTGTTCTTTTCATGAACCACAGCTAGAGTCATTGCATGTGTGTTGTTCTCACAAACCACATAAGGATACACCAGTGTCATTGCATGTGTGTTCTTTTCATGAACCACACCTAGTGTCATTGCATTATTGTTCTTTCCACAAACCACACATGGATCCACCAGTGTCATTGGATGTGTGTTCTTTACATGAACCACATCCAGTGTGATTGCATGTCTGTTCTTCTCACAAACCACACATGGTTCCACCGGTTTCATTGCATGTGTGTTCTGTTCATGAACCACAACTAGAGTCATTGCATGCGTATTCTTCTAAACAAACCACATAAGGATCCACCAGTGTCATTGCATGTCTGTTCTTTTCATGAACCACGCCCAGTGTCATTGCATGTCTGTTCCTCTAAACAAACCACACATGGATCCACCTAGTATGATTGCATGTATGTTCTCTTCACAAACCACACATGGATCCACTAGTGTCATTGCATGTGTGTTCTTTTCATGAACCATAGCTAGAGTCATTGCATGTCAGTTCTTCTAATAAACCACATAAGGATCAACCAGTGTCATTGCATGTCTGTTCTTCTCATGAACCACACCCAGTATCATTGCATGTGTGTTCCTCTCATGAACCACACATGGATCCACCATTGTCATTGCATGTGTGTTCTTTTCATGAACCATAGCTAGAGTCATTGCATGTGTGTTCTTCTAAACAAACCACATAAGGATCCACCAGTGTTATTGCATGTCTGTTCTTTTCGTGAACCACAACTAGAGTCATTGCATGTCTGTTCTTTCCACAAATCACATATGGATCCAGTAGTGTCATTGCATGTCTGTTCTTTTTATGAACCACAGCTAGAGTCATTGCATGTCTGTTCCTTCCACAAACCACATATGTATCCACCAGTGTCATTGCATCTGTGTTCTTTTCATGAACCACAGCTAGAGTCATTGCATGTGTGTTCTTCTCACAAACCACATAAGGATACACCGGTGTCATTGCATGTGTGTTCTTTTCATGAACCACACCTAGTGTCATTGCATTATTGTTCTTTACACAAACCACACATGGATCCACCAGTGTCATTGGATGTGTGTTCCTTACATGAACCACATCTAGTGTGATTGCATGTCTGTTCTTCTCACAAACCACACATGGTTCCACCGGTTTCATTGCATGTGTGTTCTGTTCATGAACCACAACTAGACTCATTGCATGCATATTCTTCTAAACAAACCACATAAGGATCCACCAGTGTCATTGCATGTCTGTTCTTTTCATGAACCACGCCCAGTGTCATTGCATGTCTGTTCCTCTAAACAAACCACACATGGATCCACCTAGTATGATTGCATGTATGTTCTCTTCACAAACCACACATGGATCCACTAGTGTCATTGCATGTGTGTTCTTTTCATGAACCATAGCTAGAGTCATTGCATGCAAGTTCTTCTAATAAACAACATAAGGATCCACCAGTATCATTGCATGTCTGTTCTTCTCATGAACCACACCCAGTATCATTGCATGTGTGTTCCTCTCATGAACCACACATGGATCCACCAGTGTCATTGCATGTGTGTTCTTTTCATGAACCATAGCTAGAGTCATTGCATGTGTGTTCTTCTAAACAAACCACATAAGGATCCACCAGTGTATTGCATGTCTATTCTTTTCATGAACCACAACTAGAGTCATTGCATGTCTGTTCTTTCCACAAATCACATATGGATCCAGTAGTGTCATTGCATGTCTGTTCTTTTCATGAACCACAGCTACAGTCATTGCATGTCTGTTCTTTCCACAAACCACATATGGATCCACCAGTGTCATTGCATGTATGTTTTTTTCATGAACCACATCTAGAGGTATTGGATGTGTGTTCCTTCCACAAACCACATATGGATCCACCAGTGTCAGTGTTCTTTTCATGAACCACAACTAGAGTCATTGCATGTGTGTTCTTCTCACAAACCACATAAGGATACAACAGTGTCATTGCATGTGTGTTCTTTTCATGAACCACACCTAGTGTCATTGCATTATTGTTCTTTCCACAAACCACACATGGATCCACCAGTGTCATTGGATGTGTGTTCTTTACATAAACCACATCCAGTGTGATTGCATGTCTATTCTTCTCACAAACCACACATGGTTCCACCGGTTTCATTGCATGTGTGTTCTGTTCATGAACCACAACTAGAGTCATTGCATGCGTATTCTTCTAAACAAACCACATAAGGATCCACCAGTGTCATTGCATGTCTGTTCTTTTCATGAACCACGCCCAGTGTCATTGCATGTCTGTTCCTCTAAATAAACCACACATGGATCCACCTAGTATGATTGCATGTATGTTCTCTTCACAAACCACACATGGATCCACTAGTGTCATTGCATGTGTGTTCTTTTCATGAACCATAGCTAGAGTCATGGCATGTCAGTTCTTCTAATAAACCACATAAGGATCCACCAGTGTCATTGCATGTATGTTCTTCTCATGAACCACACCCAGTATCATTGCATGTGTGTTCCTCTCATGAACCACACATGGATCCACCAGTGTCATTGCATGTGTGTTCTTTTCATGAACCATAGCTAGAGTCATTGCATGTGTGTTCTTCTAAACAAACCACATAAGGATCCACCAGTGTTATTGCATGTCTGTTCTTTTCGTGAACCACAACTAGAGTCATTGCATGTCTGTTCTTTCCACAAATCACATATGGATCCAGTAGTGTCATTGCATGTCTGTTCTTTTTATGAACCACAGCTAGAGTCATTGCATGTCTGTTCCTTCCACAAACCACATATGTATCCACCAGTGTCATTGCATCTGTGTTCTTTTCATGAACCACAGCTAGAGTCATTGCATGTGTGTTCTTCTCACAAACCACATAAGGATACACCGGTGTCATTGCATGTGTGTTCTTTTCATGAACCACACCTAGTGTCATTGCATTATTGTTCTTTCCACAAACCACACATGGATCCACCAGTGTCATTGGATGTGTGTTCTTTACATGAACCACATCTAGTGTGATTGCATGTCTGTTCTTCTCACAAACCACACATGGTTCCACCGGTTTCATTGCATGTGTGTTCTGTTCATGAACCACAACTAGAGTCATTGCATGCGTATTCTTCTAAACAAACCACATAAGGATCCACCAGTGTCATTGCATGTCTGTTCTTTTCATGAACCACGCCTAGTGTCATTGCATGTCTGTTCCTCTAAACAAACCACACATGGATCCACCTAGTATGATTGCATGTATGTTCTCTTCACAAACCACACATGGATCCACTAGTGTCATTGCATGTGTGTTCTTTTCATGAACCATAGCTACAGTCATTACATGTAAGTTCTTCTAATAAACCACATAAGGATCCACCAGTATCATTGCATGTCTGTTCTTCTCATGAACCACACCCAGTATCATTGCATGTGTGTTCCTCTCATGAACCACACATGGATCCACCAGTGTCATTGCATGTGTGTTCTTTTCATGAACCATAGCTAGAGTCATTGCATGTGTGTTCTTCTAAACAAACCACATAAGGATCCACCAGTGTTATTGCATGTCTATTCTTTTCATGAACCACAACTAGAGTCATTGCATGTCTGTTCTTTCCACAAATCACATATGGATCCAGTAGTGTCATTGCATGTCTGTTCTTTTTATGAACCAGAACTAGAGTCATTGCATGTCTGTTCCTTCCACAAACCACATATGTATCTACCAGTGTCATTGCATCTGTGTTCTTTTCATGAACCATAGCTAGAGTCATTGCATGTGTGTTCTTCTCACAAACCACATAAGGATCCACCAGTGTCAGTGTTCTTTTCATGAACCACAGCTAGAGTCATTGCATGTGTGTTGTTCTCACAAACCACATAAGGATACACCAGTGTCATTGCATGTGTGTTCTTTTCATGAACCACACCTAGTGTCATTGCATTATTGTTCTTTCCACAAACCACACATGGATCCACCAGTGTCATTGGATGTGTGTTCTTTACATGAACCACATCCAGTGTGATTGCATGTCTGTTCTTCTCACAAACCACACATGGTTCCACCGGTTTCATTGCATGTGTGTTCTGTTCATGAACCACAACTAGAGTCATTGCATGCGTATTCTTCTAAACAAACCACATAAGGATCCACCAGTGTCATTGCATGTCTGTTCTTTTCATGAACCACGCCCAGTGTCATTGCATGTCTGTTCCTCTAAACAAACCACACATGGATCCACCTAGTATGATTGCATGTATGTTCTCTTCACAAACCACACATGGATCCACTAGTGTCATTGCATGTGTGTTCTTTTCATGAACCATAGCTAGAGTCATTGCATGTCAGTTCTTCTAATAAACCACATAAGGATCAACCAGTGTCATTGCATGTCTGTTCTTCTCATGAACCACACCCAGTATCATTGCATGTGTGTTCCTCTCATGAACCACACATGGATCCACCATTGTCATTGCATGTGTGTTCTTTTCATGAACCATAGCTAGAGTCATTGCATGTGTGTTCTTCTAAACAAACCACATAAGGATCCACCAGTGTTATTGCATGTCTGTTCTTTTCGTGAACCACAACTAGAGTCATTGCATGTCTGTTCTTTCCACAAATCACATATGGATCCAGTAGTGTCATTGCATGTCTGTTCTTTTTATGAACCACAGCTAGAGTCATTGCATGTCTGTTCCTTCCACAAACCACATATGTATCCACCAGTGTCATTGCATCTGTGTTCTTTTCATGAACCACAGCTAGAGTCATTGCATGTGTGTTCTTCTCACAAACCACATAAGGATACACCGGTGTCATTGCATGTGTGTTCTTTTCATGAACCACACCTAGTGTCATTGCATTATTGTTCTTTACACAAACCACACATGGATCCACCAGTGTCATTGGATGTGTGTTCCTTACATGAACCACATCTAGTGTGATTGCATGTCTGTTCTTCTCACAAACCACACATGGTTCCACCGGTTTCATTGCATGTGTGTTCTGTTCATGAACCACAACTAGACTCATTGCATGCGTATTCTTCTAAACAAACCACATAAGGATCCACCAGTGTCATTGCATGTCTGTTCTTTTCATGAACCACGCCCAGTGTCATTGCATGTCTGTTCCTCTAAACAAACCACACATGGATCCACCTAGTATGATTGCATGTATGTTCTCTTCACAAACCACACATGGATCCACTAGTGTCATTGCATGTGTGTTCTTTTCATGAACCATAGCTAGAGTCATTGCATGCAAGTTCTTCTAATAAACAACATAAGGATCCACCAGTATCATTGCATGTCTGTTCTTCTCATGAACCACACCCAGTATCATCGCATGTGTGTTCGTCTCATGAACCACACATGGATCCACCAGTGTCATTGCATGTGTGTTCTTTTCATGAACCATAGCTAGAGTCATTGCATGTGTGTTCTTCTAAACAAACCACATAAGGATCCACCAGTGTTATTGCATGTCTATTCTTTTCATGAACCACAACTAGAGTCATTGCATGTCTGTTCTTTCCACAAATCACATATGGATCCAGTAGTGTCATTGCATGTCTGTTCTTTTTATGAACCACAGCTAGAGTCATTGCATGTCTGTTCCTTCCACAAACCACATATGTGTCCACCAGTGTCATTGCATCTATGTTCTTTTCATGAACCATAGCTAGAGTCATTGCATGTGTGTTCTTCTCACAAACCACATAAGGATACACCGGTGTCATTGCATGTGTGTTCTTTTCATGAACCACACCTAGTGTCATTGCATTATTGTTCTTTCCACAAACCACACAAGGATCCACCATTGTAATTGGATGTGTGTTCTTTACATGAACCACATCTAGTGTGAAAGCATGTCTGTTCTTCTCACAAACCACACATGGTTCCACCGGTTTCATTACATGTGTGTTCTCTTCATGAACCACAGCTAGAGTCATTGCATGCGTATTCTTCTAAATAAACCACATAATGATCCACCATTGTCATTGCATGTCTGTTCTTTTCATGAACCACGCCCAGTGTCATTGCATGTCTGTTCCTCTAAACAAACCACACATGGATCCACCTAGTATGATTGCATGTATGTTCTCTTCACAAACCACACATGGATCCAATAGTGTCATTGCATGTGTGTTCTTTTCATGAACCATATCTAGAGTCATTGCATGTAAGTTCTTCTAATAAACCACATAAGGATCCACCAGTGCCATTGCATGTCTGTTCTTCTCATGAACCACACCCAGTATCATTGCATGTGTGTTCCTCTCATGAACCACACATGGATCCACCAGTGTCATTGCATGTGTGCTCTTTTCATGAACCATAGCTAGAGTCATTGCTTGTGTGTTCTTCTAAACAAACCACATAAGGATCCACCAGTGTTATTGCATGTCTATTCTTTTCATGAACCACAACTAGAGTCATTGCATGTCTGTTCTTACCACAAATCACATATGGATCTAGTAGTGTCATTGCATGTCTGTTCTTTTTATGAACCACAGCTAGAGTCATTGCATGTCTGTTCCTTCCACAAGCCACATATGTATCCACCAGTGTCATTGCATCTGTGTTCTTTTCATGAACCATAGCTAGAGTCATTGCATGTGTGTTCTTCTCACAAACCACACAAGGATACACCGGTGTCATTGCATGTGTGTTCTTTTCATGAACCACTCCCAGTGTCATTGCATGCCTGTTCCTTCCACAAACCACACATGGATCCACTAGTGTCATTGCATGTATGTTCTTTTCATGAACCACAGCTAGAATCATTGCATGTCTGTTCTTTCCACAAACCACACATGGATCCACCAGTGTCATTGCATGTGTGTTATTTTTATGAACCACAACTAGAGTCATTGCATGTGTGTTCTTCTCACAAACCACATAAGGATCCACCAGTGTCATTGCCTATATGTTCTTTTCATGAACCACAGCTAGAGTCATTGCATGTCTGTTCTTTCCAAAAACCACACATGGATCCACCAGTGTCATTGCATGTGTGTTATTTTTATGAACCACAACTAGAGTCATTGCATGTGTGTTCTTCTCACAAACCACATAAGGATACACCAGTCTCATTGCATGTGTGTTCTTTTCATGAACCATACCAAGTGTCATTGCATGTTTGTTCCTTCCACAAACCAAATATGGATCCACCAGTGTCATTGCATGTGTGTTCTTTTCATGAACTACATCTAGAGTCATTGCATATCCGTTCTTCTCACAAACCACACATGGATCCACTAGTGTCATTGCATGTGTGTTCATTTCATGAACCACAGCTAGAGTGATTGCATGTCTGTTCTTTCCACAAACCACACATGGATCCACCAGTGTCATTGTCTGTATGTTCTTTTCATGAACCACATCTAGAGTCATTGCATGTATGTTCCTTCTAGAAACCACATATGGATCCACTAGTGTCATTACATGTGTGTACTTTTCATGAACCATATCTAGAGTCATTGCATGTCTGTTCTTTCCACAAATCACATATGGATCCAGTAGTGTCATTGCATGTCTGTTCTTTTTATGAACCACAGCTAGAGTCATTGCATGTCTGTTCCTTCCACAAACCACATATGTATCCACCAGTGTCATTGCATCTGTGTTCTTTTCATGAACCACAACTAGAGTCATTGCATGTGTGTTCTTCTCACAAACCACATAAGGATACACCCGTGTCATTGCATGTGTGTTCTTTTCATGAACCACACCTAGTGTCATTGCATTATTGTTCTTTCCACAAACCACACATGGATCCACCAGTGTCATTGGATGTGTGTTCTTTACATGAACCACATCTAGTGTGATTGCATGTCTGTTCTTCTCACAAACCACACATGGTTCCACCGGTTTCATTGCATGTGTGTTCTGTTCATGAACCACAACTAGAGTCATTGCACGCGTATTATTCTAAACAAACCACATAAGGATCCACCAGTGTCATTGCATGTGTGCTCTTTTCATGAACCATAGCTAGAGTCATTGCTTGTGTGTTCTTCTAAACAAACCACATAAGGATCCACTAGTGTTATTGCATGTCTATTCTTTTCATGAACCACAACTAGAGTCATTGCATGTCTGTTCTTACCACAAATCACATATGGATCTAGTAGTGTCATTGCATGTCTGTTCTTTTTATGAACCACAGCTAGAGTCATTACATGTCTGTTCCTTCCACAAGCCACATATGTATCCACCAGTGTCATTGCATCTGTGTTCTTTTCATGAACCATAGCTAGAGTCATTGCATGTGTGTTCTTCTCACAAACCACACAAGGATACACCGGTGTCATTGCATGTGTGTTCTTTTCATGAACCACTCCCAGTGTCATTGCATGCCTGTTCCTTCCACAAACCACACATGGATCCACTAGTGTCATTGCATGTATGTTCTTTTCATGAACCACAGCTAGAATCATTGCATGTCTGTTCTTTCCACAAACCACACATGGATCCACCAGTGTCATTGCATGTGTGTTATTTTTATGAACCACAACTAGAGTCATTGCATGTGTGTTCTTCTCACAAACCACATAAGGATCGACCAGTGTCATTGCCTATATGTTCTTTTCATGAACCACAGCTAGAGTCATTGCATGTCTGTTCTTTCCAAAAACCACACATGGATCCACCAGTGTCATTGCATGTGTGTTATTTTTATGAACCACAACTAGAGTCATTGCATGTGTGTTCTTCTCACAAACCACATAAGGATACACCAGTCTCATTGCATGTGTGTTCTTTTCATGAACCATACCAAGTGTCATTGCATGTTTGTTCCTTCCACAAACCAAATATGGATCCACCAGTGTCATTGCATGTGTGTTCTTTTCATGAACTACATCTAGAGTCATTGCATGTCCGTTCTTCTCACAAACCACACATGGATCCACTAGTGTCATTGCATGTGTGTTCATTTCATGAACCACAGCTAGAGTGATTGCATGTCTGTTCTTTCCACAAACCACACATGGATCCACCAGTGTCATTGTCTGTATGTTCTTTTCATGAACCACATCTAGAGTCATTGCATGTATGTTCCTTATAGAAACCACATATGGATCCACTAGTGTCATTACATGTGTGTACTTTTCATGAACCATATCTAGAGTCATTGCATGTCTGTTCTTTCCACAAATCACATATGGATCCAGTAGTGTCATTGCATGTCTGTTCTTTTTATGAACCACAGCTAGAGTCATTGCATGTCTGTTCCTTCCACAAACCACATATGTATCCACCAGTGTCATTGCATCTGTGTTCTTTTCATGAACCACAACTAGAGTCATTGCATGTGTGTTCTTCTCACAAACCACATAAGGATACACCCGTGTCATTGCATGTGTGTTCTTTTCATGAACCACACCTAGTGTCATTGCATTATTGTTCTTTCCACAAACCACACATGGATCCACCAGTGTCATTGGATGTGTGTTCTTTACATGAACCACATCTAGTGTGATTGCATGTCTGTTCTTCTCACAAACCACACATGGTTCCACCGGTTTCATTGCATGTGTGTTCTGTTCATGAACCACAACTAAAGTCATTGCACGCGTATTATTCTAAACAAACCACATAAGGATCCACCAGTGTCATTGCATGTTTGTTCTTTTCATGAACCACGCCCAGTGTCATTGCATGTCTGTTCCTCTAAACAAACCACACATGGATCCACCTAGTATGATTGCATGTATGTTCTCTTCACAAACCACACATGGATCCACTAGTGTCATTGCATGTGTGTTCTTTTCATGAACCATAGCTAGAGTCATTGCATGTCAGTTCTTCTAATAAACCACATAAGGATCCACCAGTGTCATTGCATGTCTGTTCTTCTCATGAACCACACCCAGTATCATTGCATGTGTGTTCCTCTCATGAACCACACATGGATCCACCAGTGTCATTGCATGTGTGTTCTTTTCATGAACCATAGCTAGAGTCATTGCATGTGTGTTCTTCTAAACAAACCACATAAGGATCCACCAGTGTTATTGCATGTCTGTTCTTTTTATGAACCACAACTAGAGTCATTGCATGTCTGTTCTTTCCACAAATCACATATGGATCCAGTAGTGTCATCACATGTCTGTTCTTTTCATGAACCACAGCTACAGTCATTGCATGTCTGTTCTTTCCACAAACCACATATGGATCCACCAGTGTCATTGCATGTATGTTTTTTTCATGAACCACATCTAGAGGTATTGGATGTGTGTTCCTTCCACAAACCACATATGGATCCACTAGTGCCACTGTTCTTTTCATGAACCACAGCTAGAGTCATTGCATGTGTGTTCTTCTCACAAACCACATAAGGATACAACAGTGTCATTGCATGTGTGTTCTTTTCATGAACCACACCTAGTGTCATTGCATTATTGTTCTTTCCACAAACCACACATGGATCCACCAGTGTCATTGGATGTGTGTTCTTTACATGAACCACATCCAGTGTGATTGCATGTCTGTTCTTCTCACAAACCACACATGGTTCCACCGGTTTCATTGCATCTGTGTTCTGTTCATGAACCACAACTAGAGTCATTGCATGCGTATTCTTCTAAACAAACCACATAAGGATCCACCAGTGTCATTGCATGTCTGTTCTTTTCATGAACCACGCCCAGTGTCATTGCATGTCTGTTCCTCTAAACAAACCACACATGGATCCACCTAGTATGATTGCATGTATGTTCTCTTCACAAACCACACATGGATCCACTAGTGTCATTGCATGTGTGTTCTTTTCATGAACCATAGCTAGAGTCATTGCATGTCAGTTCTTCTAATAAACCACATAAGGATCCACCAGTGTCATTGCATGTCTGTTCTTCTCATGAACCAGACCCAGTATCATTGCATGTGTGTTCCTCTCATGAACCACACATGGATCCACAAACCACACATATGGATCCAGTAGTGTCATTGCATGTCTGTTCTTTTTATGAACCACAGCTAGAGTCATTGCATGTCTGTTCCTTCCACAAACCACATATGTATCCACCAGTGTCATTGCATCTGTGTTCTTTTCATGAACCACAACTAGAGTCATTGCATGTGTGTTCTTCTCACAAACCACATAAGGATACACCGGTGTGATTGCATGTGTGTTCTTTTCATGAACCACACCTAGTGTCATTGCATTATTGTTCTTTCCACAAACCACACATGGATCCACCAGTGTCATTGGATGTGTGTTCTTTACATGAACCACATCTAGTGTGATTGCATGTCTGTTCTTCTCACAAACCACACATGGTTCCACCGGTTTCATTGCATGTGTGTTCTGTTCATGAACCACAACTAGAGTCATTGCATGCGTATTATTCTAAACAAACCACATAAGGATCCACCAGTGTCATTGCATGTTTGTTCTTTTCATGAACCACGCCCAGTGTCATTGCATGTTTGTTCCTCTAAACAAACCACACATGGATCCACCTAGTATGATTGCATGTATGTTCTCTTCACAAACCACACATGGATCCACTAGTGTCATTGCATGTGTGTTCTTTTCATGAACCATAGCTAGAGTCATTGCATGTCAGTTCTTCTAATAAACCACATAAGGATCCACCAGTGTCATTGCATGTCTGTTCTTCTCATGAACCACACCCAGTATCATTGCATGTGTGTTCCTCTCATGAACCACACATGGATCCACCAGTGTCATTGCATGTGTGTTCTTTTCATGAACCATAGCTAGAGTCATTGCATGTGTGTTCTTCTAAACAAACCACATAAGGATCCACCAGTGTTATTGCATGTCTGTTCTTTTTATGAACCACAACTAGAGTCATTGCATGTCTGTTCTTTCCACAAATCACATATGGATCCAGTAGTGTCATCACATGTCTGTTCTTTTCATGAACCACAGCTACAGTCATTGCATGTCTGTTCTTTCCACAAACCACATATGGATCCACCAGTGTCATTGCATGTATGTTTTTTTCATGAACCACATCTAGAGGTATTGGATGTGTGTTCCTTCCACAAACCACATATGGATCCACCAGTGTCAGTGTTCTTTTCATGAACCACAGCTAGAGTCATTGCATGTGTGTTCTTCTCACAAACCACATAAGGATACACCAGTGTCATTGCATGTGTGTTCTTTTCATGAACCACGCCTAGTGTCATTGCATTATTGTTCTTTCCACAAACCACACATGGATCCACCAGTGTCATTGGATGTGTGTTCTTTACATGAACCACATCCAGTGTGATTGCATGTCTGTTCTTCTCACAAACCACACATGGTTCCACCGGTTTCATTGCATGTGTGTTCTGTTCATGAACCACAACTAGAGTCATTGCATGCGTATTCTTCTAAACAAACCACATAAGGATCCACCCGTGTCATTGCATGTCTGTTCCTCTAAACAAACCACACATGGATCCACCTAGTATGATTGCATGTATGTTCTCTTCACAAACCACACATGGATCCACTAGTGTCATTGCATGTGTGTTCTTTTCATGAACCATAGCTAGAGTGATTGCATGTAAGTTCTTCTAATAAACCACATAAGGATCCACCAGTGTCATTGCATGTCTGTTCTTCTCATGAACCACACCCAGTATCATTGCATGTGTGTTCCTCTCATGAACCACACATGGATCCACCAGTGTCATTGCATGTGTGTTCTTTTCATGAACCATAGCTAGAGTCATTGCATGTGTGTTCTTCTAAACAAACCACATAAGGATCCACCAGTGTTATTGCATGTCTGTTCTTTTCGTGAACCACAACTAGAGTCATTGCATGTCCGTTCTTTCCACAAATCACATATGGATCCAGTAGTGTCATTGCATGTCTGTTCTTTTTATCAACCACAGCTAGAGTCATTGCATGTCTGTTCCTTCCACAAACCACATATGTATCCACCAGTGTCATTGCATCTGTGTTCTTTTCATGAACCATAGCTAGAGTCATTGCATGTGTGTTCTTCTCACAAACCACATAAGGATACACCGGTGTCATTGCATGTGTGTTCTTTTCATGAACCACACCTAGTGTCATTGCATTATTGTTCTTTCCACAAACCACACATGGATCCACCAGTGTCATTGGATGTGTGTTCTTTACATGAACCACATCTAGTGTGATTGCATGTCTGTTCTTCTCACAAACCACACATGGTTCCACCGGTTTCATTGCATGTGTGTTCTGTTCATGAACCACAACTAGAGTCATTGCATGCGTATTCTTCTAAAAAAACCACATAAGGATCCACCATTGTCATTGCATGTCTGTTCTTTTCATGAACCACGCCCAGTGTCATTGCATGTCTGTTCCTCTAAACAAACCACACATGGATCCACCTAGTATGATTGCATGTATGTTCTCTTCACAAACCACACATGGATCCACTAGTGTCATTGCATGTGTGTTCTTTTCATGAACCATAGCTAGAGTCATTGCATGTAAGTTCTTCTACTAAACCACATAAGGATCCACCAGTGTCATTGCATGTCTGTTCTTCTCATGAACCACACCCAGTATCATTGCATGTGTGTTCCTCTCATGAACCACACATGGATCCACCAGTGTCATTGCATGTGTGTTCTTTTTCATGAACCATAGCTAGAGTCATTGCATGTGTGTTCTTCTAAACAAACCACATAAGGATCCACCAGTGTTATTGCATGTCTGTTCTTTTCATGACCCACAACTAGAGTCATTGCATGTCTGTTCTTTCCACAAATCACATATGGATCCAGTAGTGTCATTGCATGTCTGTTCTTTTCATGAACCAGAGCTACAGTCATTGCATGTCTGTTCTTTCCACAAACCACATATGGATCCACCAGTGTCATTGCATGTATGTTTTTTTCATGAACCACATCTAGAGGTATTGGATGTGTGTTCCTTCCACAAACCACATATGGATCCACCAGTGTCAGTGTTCTTTTCATGAACCACAGCTAGAGTCATTGCATGTGTGTTCTTCTCACAAACCACATAAGGATACACCAGTGTCATTGCATGTGTGTTCTTTTCATGAACCACGCCTAGTGTCATTGCATTATTGTTCTTTCCACAAACCACACATGGATCCACCAGTGTCATTGGATGTGTGTTCTTTACATGAACCACATGCAGTGTGATTGCATGTCTGTTCTTCTCAGAAACCACACATGGTTCCACCGGTTTCATTGCATGTGTGTTCTGTTCATGAACCACAACTAGAGTCATTGCATGCGTATTCTTCTAAACAAACCACATAAGGATCCACCCGTGTTATTGCATGTCTGTTCCTCTAAACAAACCACACATGGATCCACCTAGTATGATTGCATGTATGTTCTCTTCACAAACCACACATGGATCCACTAGTGTCATTGCATGTGTGTTCTTTTCATGAACCATAGCTAGAGTCATTGCATGTAAGTTCTTCTAATAAACCACATAAGGATCCACCAGTCTCATTGCATGTCTGTTCTTCTCATGAACCACACCCAGTATCATTGCATGTGTGTTCCTCTCATGAACCACACATGGATCCACCAGTGTCAGTGCATGTGTGTTCTTTTCATGAACCATAGCTAGAGTCATTGCATGTGTGTTCTTCTAAACAAACCACATAAGGATGCACCAGTGTTATTGCATGTCTGTTCTTTTCGTGAACCACAACTAGAGTCATTGCATGTCCGTTCTTTCCACAAATCACATATGGATCCAGTAGTGTCATTGCATGTCTGTTCTTTTTATCAACCACAGCTAGAGTCATTGCATGTCTGTTCCTTCCACAAACAACATATGTATCCACCAGTGTCATTGCATCTGTGTTCTTTTCATGAACCATAGCTAGAGTCATTGCATGTGTGTTCTTCTCACAAACCACATAAGGATACACCGGTGTCATTGCATGTGTGTTCTTTTCATGAACCACACCTAGTGTCATTGCATTATTGTTCTTTCCACAAACCACACATGGATCCACCAGTGTCATTGGATGTGTGTTCTTTACATGAACCACATCTAGTGTGATTGCATGTCTGTTCTTCTCACAAACCACACATGGTTCCACCGGTTTCACTGCATGTGTGTTCTGTTCATGAACCACAACTAGAGTCATTGCATGCGTATTCTTCTAAACAAACCACATAAGGATCCACCAGTGTCATTGCATGTCTGTTCTTTTCATGAACCACGCCCAGTGTCATTGCATGTCTGTTCCTCTAAACAAACCACACATGGATCCACCTAGTATGATTGCATGTATGTTCTCTTCACAAACCACACATGGATCCACTAGTGTCATTGCATGTGTGTTCTTTTCATGAACCATAGCTAGAGTCATTGCATGTAAGTTCTTCTAATAAACCACATAAGGATCCACCAGTGTCATTGCATGTCTGTTCTTCTCATGAACCACACCCAGTATCATTGCATGTGTGTTCCTCTCATGAACCACACATGGATCCACCAGTGTCATTGCATGTGTGTTCTTTTCATGAACCATAGCTAGAGTCATTGCATGTGTGTTCTTCTAAACAAACCACATAAGGATCCACCAGTGTTATTGCATGTCTGTTCTTTTCATGAACCACAGCTACAGTCATTGCATGTCTGTTCTTTCCACAAACCACATATGGATCCACCAGTGTCATTGCATGTATGTTTTTTCATGAACCACATCTAGAGGTATTGGATGTTTGTTCTTTCCACAAACCACATATGGATCCACCAGTGTCAGTGTTCTTTTCATGAACCACAGCTAGAGTCATTGCATGTGTGTTCTTCTCACAAACCACATAAGGATACACCAGTGTCATTGCATGTGTGTTCTTTTCATGAACCACACCTAGTGTCATTGCATTATTGTTCTTTCCACAAACCACACATGGATCCACCAGTGTCATTGGATGTGTGTTCTTTACATGAACCACATCCAGTGTGATTGCATGTCTGTTCTTCTCACAAACAACACATGGTTCCACCGGTTTCATTGCATGTGTGTTCTGTTCATGAACCACAACTAGAGTCATTGCATGCGTATTCTTCTAAACAAACCACATAAGGATCCACCAGTGTCATTGCATGTCTGTTCTTTTCATGAACCACGCCCAGTGTCATTGCATGTCTGTTCCTCTAAACAAACCACACATGGATCCACCTAGTATGATTGCATGTATGTTCTCTTCACAAACCACACATGGATCCACTAGTGTCAT
This sequence comes from Avena sativa, assembly GCA_916181665.1. Taxonomy (NCBI): domain Eukaryota; kingdom Viridiplantae; phylum Streptophyta; class Magnoliopsida; order Poales; family Poaceae; genus Avena; species Avena sativa. The sequence continues at coordinate 205,214,228 of OV702290.1, forward strand.
TGCATGTGTGTTCTTTTCATGAACCATAGCTAGAGTCATTGCATGTCAGTTCTTCTAATAAACCACACAAGGATCCACCAGTGTCATTGCATGTCTGTTCTTCTCATGAACCAGACCTAGTATCATTGCATGTGTGTTCCTCTCATGAACCACACATGGATCCACCAGTGTCATTGCATGTGTGTTCTTTTCATGAAACATAGCTAGAGTCATTGCATGTGTGTTCTTCTAAACAAACCACATAAGGATCCACCAGTGTTATTGCATGTCTATTCTTTTCGTGAACCACAACTAGAGTCATTGCATGTCTGTTCTTTCCACAAATCACATATGGATCCAGTAGTGTCATTGCATGTCTGTTCTTTTTATGAACCACAGCTAGAGTCATTGCATGTATGTTCCTTCCACAAACCACATATGTATCCACCAGTGTCATTGCATGTGTGTTCTTCTCACAAACCACATAAGGATACACCGGTGTCATTGCATGTGTGTTCTTTTCATGAACCACACCTAGTGTCATTGCATTATTATTCTTTCCACAAACCACACATGGATCCACCAGTGTCATTGGATGTGTGTTCTTTACATGAACCACATCTAGTGTGATTGCATGTCTGTTCTTCTCACAAACCACACATGGTTCCACCGGTTTCATTGCATGTGTGTTATGTTCATGAACCACAACTAGAGTCATTGCATGAGTATTCTTCTAAACAAACCACATAAGGATCCACCATTGTCATTGCATGTCTGTTCTTTTCATGAACCACGCCCAGTGTCATTGCATGTCTGTTCCTCTAAACAAACCACACATGGATCCACCTAGTATGATTGCATGTATGTTCTCTTCACAAACCACACATGGATCCACTAGTGTCATTGCATGTGTGTTCTTTTCATGAACCATAGCTAGAGTCATTGCATGTAAGTTCTTCTAATAAACCACATAAGGATCCACCAGTGTCATTATATGTCTGTTCTTCTCATGAACCACACCCAGTATCATTGCATGTGTGTTCCTCTCATGAACCACACATGGATCCACCAGTGTCATTGCATGTGTGTTCTTTTCATGAACCATAGCTAGAGTCATTGCATGTGTGTTCTTCTAAACAAACCACATAAGGATCCACCAGTGTTATTGCATGTCTGTTCTTTTCATGAACCACAACTAGAGTCATTGCATGTCTGTTCTTTCCACAAATCACATATGGATCCAGTAGTGTCATTGCATGTCTGTTCTTTTTATGAACCACAGCTAGAGTCATTGCATGTCTGTTCCTTGCACAAACCACATATGTATCCACCAGTGTCATTGCATCTGTGTTCTTTTCATGAACCATAGCTAGAGTCATTGCATGTGTGTTCTTCTCACAAACCACATAAGGATACACCAGTGTCATTGCATGTGTGTTCTTTTCATGAACCACACCTAGTGTCATTGCATTATTGTTCTTTCCACAAACCACACATGGATCCAGCAGTGTCATTGGATGTGTGTTCTTTACATGAACCACATCTAGTATGATTGCATGTCTGTTCTTCTCACAAACCACACATGGTTCCACCGGTTTCATTGCATGTGTGTTCTGTTCATGAACCACAACTAGAGTCATTGCATGCGTATTCTTCTAAATAAACCACATAAGGATCCACCATTGTCATTGCATGTCTGTTCTTTTCATGAACCACGCCCAGTGTCATTGCGTGTATGTTCCTCTAAACAAACCACACATGGATCCACCTAGTATGATTGCATGTATGTTCTCTTCACAAACCACACATGGATCCACTAGTGTCATTGCATGTGTGTTCTTTTCATGAACCATAGCTAGAGTCATTGCATGTAAGTTCTTCTAATAAACCACATAAGGATCCACCTGTGTCATTGCATGTCTGTTCTTCTCATGAACCACACCCAGTATCATTGCATGTGTGTTCCTCTCATGAACCACACATGGATCCACCAGTGTCATTGCATGTGTGTTCTTTTCATGAACCATAGCTAGAGTCATTGCATGTGTGTTCTTCTAAACAAACCACATAAGGATCCACCAGTGTTATTGCATGTCTGTTCTTTTCATGAACCACAACTAGAGTCATTGCATGTCTGTTCTTACCACAAATCACATATGGATCCAGTAGTGTCATTGCATGTCTGTTCTTTTTATGAACCACAGCTAGAGTCATTGCATGTCTGTTCTTTCCACAAACCACATATGTATCCACCAGTGTCATTGCATCTGTGTTCTTTTCATGAACCATAGCTAGAGTCATTGCATCTGTGTTCTTCTCACAAACCACACAAGGATACACCGGTGTCATTGCATGTGTGTTCTTTTCATGAACCACTCCCAGTGTCATTGCATGCCTGTTCCTTCCACAAACCACACATGGATCCACCAGTGTCATTGCATGTATGTTCTTTTCATGAACCACAACTAGAATCATTGCATGTCTGTTCTTTCCACAAACCACACATGGATCCACCAGTGTCATTGCATGTGTGTTATTTTTATGAACCACAACTAGAGTCATTGCATGTGTGTTCTTCTCACAAACCACATAAGGATCCACCAGTGTCATTGCCTGTATGTTCTTTTCATGAACCACAGCTAGAGTCATTGCATGTCTGTTCTTTCCAGAAACCACACATGGATCCACCAGTGTCATTGCATGTGTGTTATTTTTATGAACCACAACTAGAGTCATTGCATGTGTGTTCTTCTCACAAACCACATAAGGATACACCAGTCTCATTGCATGTGTGTTCTTTTCATGAACCATACCCAGTGTCATTGCATGTCTGTTCCTTCCACAAACCAAATATGGATCCACCAGTGTCATTGCATGTGTGTTCTTTTCATGAACTACAGCTAGAGTCATTGCATGTCCGTTCTTCTCACAAACCACACATGGATCCACTAGTGTCATTGCATGTGTGTTCATTTCATGAACCACAGCTAGGGTGATTGCATGTCTGTTCTTTCCACAAACCACACATGGATCCACCAGTGTCATTGTAGGTCTGTTCTTTTCATGAACCACATCTAGAGTCATTGCATGTATGTTCCTTCCAGAAACCACATATGGATCCACTAGTGTCATTACATGTGTGTACTTTTCATGAACCACATCTAGAGTCATTGCATGTCTGTTCTTTCCACAAACCACATATGGATCCACATGTGTCATTGCATGTCTGTTCTTTTCATGAACCACATCTAGAGTCATTGCATGTCTGTTCCTTCCACAAAACACATATGGATCCACCAGTGTCATTGCATGTGTGTTCTTTTCATGAACCACAGCTAGAGTCATTGCATGTCTGTTCTTCTCACAAACCACATAAGGATACACCAGTGTCATTGCATGTGTGTTCTTTTCATGAACCATACCTAGAGTCATTGCGTGTCTGTTCTTTGCACAAACCACACATGGATCCACCTAGTGTGATTGCATGTCTGTTCTTTTCACAAACCACATATGGATCCACCAGTGTCATTCCATGTCTGTTCTTTTCTTGAACCACACCCAGTGTCATTGCATGTCTGTTCCTCTCATAAACCATATATGGATCCTAACCTTAGGAGAGCCCTAACCTTGGACCCCCAATGGGTGGCCGTTAGACCGAGTCTTCTAGAAGGAACGGCCTAACACAGTTGTTCTGCTTGACGACTGTTACATACCGCTCGATCGGTGTGCTTGGACGATTGGGATGGTCTTCGTGAGAGCGATCCGCGAGTAGGCTGTTCTACGGCATGATTGTCCACGCTTGCTCTAGACAAACTGGAAACACCAGGCGCTCCCCTGTCGCGAGTGTCATGACTCATGAGTTCAGTGGGCCATATCCCAGTGTCACGTCCCCATTACTTCTCTTCCTCCCCGTACTTCTCTTCCTTCCCCTCGAAGCCACTTTCCCCACTTCATTCCCATCTTGTCATAGCCGCAAGCCGACGGCGCCTCCATCCCAATCCCCTCTCCAGCAGCCACCCCCCTCCCCTCTCGCCATGGGTTCAAGGGGAGACGGTGAGGAAACGCGTCGTGACGACAAGGACGGTGATTTTGATGTGAGTCATCTCATCTCTATCTCTATCATCTGTGGCCAGTTATCTATTTTTTGAGCTAGATCTACTCCGTTTACTCATGCGCGTATGATGTGTTAGGATAACCAGACGATGTATGACTCCGACTATCATGGTTTAGTGGATGAAGACAGTCCTCTGCTATGTAAACATGGACATGTGCCTGCTAAATTTGTAGCATTCGAAGGACAAAACGCAGGCAGGAGGTTTCTACGGTGTCAAGGACATCATGCAATGATGCAAGGCAGAAGTTGCGTTGTTCTCAAATGGGTAGATCCAGAGTGGCCCAAATTGATGCAGAAAATGCTGGACAAACTATGGGATATGACTGTTGAGTTGAAAGAATCCGTAGTCAGCTCACTTCTTGATAGTGTTGAGATGAAGCTATGGGACCCAGTTGACACGACCAAGCTTAGCCGAGATCTCAAGAGGGTGCAAGACAAGGTTAGCAAAGCCGAGAAGGAGAGGCATGTGGTGTTGGCCCTAAAGGCTAAAGCAGAGCAAGAACTGACTCAAGCAAGGAATGATCTTCACTAGGCCAAAGTCCTGCAGTTCACAACTACGAGTATTGACAAGTGCATGAGGAAAAATACAGAGAAACAATTGAAGCTATGCAAGGAAGATGCTAAAAGGAAGGAGCAGGCGAATCGATCCTTGCTCTCGCAGGAAGATGCACATCGGGCTAAGATTAGGAAGATCAAGGAGATTTGTGATAACTAGTTCTATTTAGCTTGAGCTCCGTGCCTTTTTAAGTTGTAATAGTAGTAGTACTTGTTGACCTAGCAGTCTGAACTAGTGGTCCCAGAGTCCTGGGAGGAATAAAAATGCTCTCCCGTTAGTCTGTCTTAACCCTGCATCACTTCCTTTTGTCTGGTCATGGTGGTATTTTGACATTGGTGGTTTATTTAAACGTAATCTATGTGGATTGTGCCGCATGCAAATGGCACAACCACAATTTATAAAGTGGAAGCATGTACACCCGGTTAATGGAGATCCGGGAGCTTCGCCAGACGCAGGGGATGCAGGAGCAGGGAGGCGGTGAGGTAGACGGGCTCAAGCGTCCGGGCATTATCGGTTACCATTGCTGTTTATGTTGCCACGTCGTTGTGCAACATCTGAAATAAGTTGTTGCTTCGTTGAGTGTGGCAGCTTAAATAATTTATTTTTGTGCCACTTACATTCCGTCGTATTTGGAGACCTCCTGCCCCTCAGCAATCGTGGAACCAGTGCTGCGTGTTTTCAAATAGCAGTGGCACAATCACAATTTCGGATTCAACTACTGACTCAGGCGTTTCCAAACCCTAAGTCGTGGTACATTTTACTCAGAGAACGTGGGTAGACTGTTTTGCCCAGCAATGTGCCACACACAGAGCTCCAGAATTTAACAGAATTACATATATAGGTTCAAGTTCAACACATTACTATGCATCTTCATTGCTAGTAGCCTTCTTCCGCAGCCTGGGTGCCAAGCCTTCACGTCCACTGGCTTCCTCATTTCCTTCCTTCTTCCTCTTCCTCGGTGCCAATTTTCTTAGCTTCATATGCATCACCGGGACAATGGGCACCAGAATCGTGTCCAGCATCATCTTTCCACTCGTTTTTATTTTCTTCGGGCAGCAAAATGACTGACCCGACAGTCATGTTTCTAACCTTGTCGCGCTTACTATCAAAGAAACAGGACTGCTGCATAACTGCCCAATATCTACAGAGTAAACGAAACAAAAATTACAATTCAGCACAAACATGTAAACCCCAAGAGAATTTTGCTTACCAGGAGCTAATTGGGTTCGAGCGACCACCCTGTCCAAGAATAGAAGGGCGACTCCCAGTTGCAGCAGCTTCCACATCCAGTACATCACAATTCAGCTCAAACATGCAATCCGAAGCATACCTTTTCATCAACCCAATTAGCTGACTGTCACACATTAGGGGAACCATGATGCCACGTTCATCCATGAAGCTGAACTTTGCAGTCTGCTTCGGCCATAATTCATCATGATTACATAGAGCATCAACCATACCAGATATAGTGCAGATCCGCACAGGCGCTTCTTCCATCGTGATACAATGGTGTCCATACCACTTGCCCTTAGAGTCGTACCTGAAGAGGACTACCGTAACCAGGTAAGGGTGGTCCGCGGAGATCCCACTTGACAGAAAACTATGGACAAAATATGTTTGTCAGTGTTGGGCTAACAAACAATTTTAGGTTCAGTAGCCAGCTAGTAGTTATAATTAGTGCGAATAGCAAAGAGAAGGGTAGCTCACCCGCTTGTAGCCAGAACTTCTTCTTCCTTGGTAGTTGGATCTACCATCCTCCGTGTTGCTCGCTCGTCGACGGCGGAGGCGGGCTAGAGCCTCGCAACAGCGGCTACGACATGCGCCATTGGAGCTCAGGATCAGCGACTGAGTGCAGCAACTGGGATTAGCAACTTGGCGTCGGAAGTCAAATGTCCGAAGGGATCGTCCTGCCCGGAGGGTGGATTTCGACGCCGCTAGTGCTAGGGGAAAGGTGGGAATGGATTTGTGAAATTGGTCAACGCATCCAATCCACTTAGTTACTCGATTTTCCTAAGAGATTGCCACATTGGCGCTCGTGTCACGGACAGATGACCGACATGAGGGTCCCGACCGTCTACTTCACGGGGCAGTTTAACGGAATGTTTGAATTTGGCAGGGGTGAGATGAGTTTGCCTCGAAATGGCCCCTCTCGGCAGTTGGCGGCCCAACATTTCGAAATGCGGCAATTTCAGGCAACTTAGGTACCGCGGTGCTCTGGCCTGCGAACTTTGGTACTGCAGATGAACAGGCCCCCGGTGGTGGTAGGTTCCCCAATACCGGAGGCGCGTATGCCCATATGCGCCTTGTCTATTTTTGGATATTGGAGGCGCATCACTCCCAGATGCGCCTCGAGTAACTGAGGTGGGCCCGGGGGTGGCAAGCGCCATATACTAGAGGCGCATCCTCTACAATACGCGCCTTGTATTCTTAAAGTATACAAGGAGCATCTTGTAGGGGATGTGCCTCGAGTATTATGGACACCTTTTTCACTTTTTGGCACATGCATGCATCCACCTACAACCCACTCACTTCTCTCACTTGCTTCTCCTCCATACAAGATAGATCTCGTCGTGTCCCTCCTCCCCACCTCATTTTCTCCATTGTTTCAGCATAGAAGCTTGATAAACCTCTATTTGTTGACACACATATGTAAGTGAAATCTCTTACACTTCTAGATCTACAAGATCTCACTTTACTTCTCCTCTGGCTCTCCTACTCCTAGTCATCATTGGGGGAAGCGTGAAGGCATTGTTGCATGTATGCGCATTGTTGGCGACACCGACTAGATTAGGTTGTGTGCTTCCTTTGTTTTGTGCAAGGATTTCATTTTGGGTTGCCAATGTTTCACCGGAATATTGATTCATTTCCGTTCCAGTGTTTGGAACCCGGCAGATGTCCTCTTTTTAGGGGAGGTCATGACGAATTTTTCCGGCGATCTCGACATCCATGCTCTAATTATTCTCTTTCTCTTTATATACCGTGCATGCAACCATGGTTCGGCCACTAAACACACCCCTCGTGGATAGGTGGATGAGATGCACGAGGGCCAACATGGCACGAACAAACATGACGGAGATAAGATGTTTGTGTTGTGACTGCAAACTCATGTATTTGATAAAGCATGATTGCAGAATGCTGAAGTCGCACCTGCTCCGGCATGGTTTCATGGATGGCTACACTCGGTGGATACGTGATGACGAATATGATGACAATGCCAATAATGGTGAAGACAAAGATCAAGATGTTAGCATGGAAGGTGATCATGAAGATCAAGGTGGCACAGGGCATGAACTTGTAGATCAAATTGGCGTTGGGCATGAACATGAATATCAAGGTGGCACCAGGAAGGAACATGAAGATCAAGGTGTCGGTTAAGATTCGAGCTAGTTCCGAGACCCTCATTACCAAGAGCTACTTCCCAGGGAGACGAGTAACACTAGAGCCGCTGCTAGAGAGAAAGCTAAGTTGGAGCAAATGGGTAAAGACACAGTTACTCCATTGTTTGACGGATGCAACAAATTGAATACCCATCTGAATGTAACGCTCAGGGCTCTGGAGATGAAGGTGAAACACAATATGACCGACGAATGCTTCGATGACAACATGGAATTCTTGCATGATCGACTTCCCAAGAGGGGGAACACATGTCCGACTAGTATCGCTAAGGTCAATAAAGTCATGTGCCCTCTCGATCTACCGCACGTGAAATACCACGTCTGCATAAATGATTGCATCATGTACCAGGGCGAGGAAGCGGAGAAGACCACGTGTCCGGTGTGCAAGACCTATTGATACAAGAGAGGGACCAAGAAAGCTCCTAGAAAAGTGGTGTGGTACTTTCCTCCAACTCCTCGTCTGCAGCGGTATTTCGTGGACCCTAAGGAAGCACAACTCATGCACTGGCACGCAGAAAGAAAGAGGCTAGAAGATGAAGATCCGGCAAAGGAGGAAATGCTGATGCACACCCTTCAGATTCTAGCCATTGGAAGGGATTGGACCTCGAATATTACCAACAGTTTGGGAAAGAGTCAAGGAACCTCAGGATGGGCGTGAGCACCATGAACTCAATCCGTTCGGAAGCCAGAGCAACACACATAGCACCTGACCCGTGTTTGTATGGACCTACAACCTACCCTAGCTGTGCATGAAGAAGAAGTACATAACCATGAGTATGCTAGTTCAAGGGCCAAACCAACCCGATACAAACATCAATATGTATCTCACGCTGTTGAAAGAGGAGTTGGCCACTCTATGGGAAGACAGATCCCATACGTGGGATGCCGCTGCACAAGACTATTTCGATATGAGAGCGGTGGTGACCGCGACAGTGCAAGACTATCCTGGTTACGGATACTTATCGGACAGGTGGTCCAAGAATTCTTTGGGTGCGTTAGGTGCAAGGATAATACAACGTATCTCCAGCTACAGAAAGATACCGGGTCCGGGAAAACCGTGTTCTAGGGGTCTCGAAGGTGGATTCCCAAGAATCACGCTTGGAGAAAGAAAGAACATCCATTTGATGGGACAATCGAGCTCCGAGGAATCCCATACCAGAGAAGCGGCGCAGAAATTGATGAGCTATTGAAAAACTAGAAAGAGTGCCCTGCACTGGGAAAGAACCAAAAGAATCCAGAGCCGCCGTTGAGGGTTTGGAAGGCGAGGTCTGTTTTCTAGGACTTACCATACTGGAAGCTCCTCTGCGTGCCTCATAACCTTGATCTCATGCATATCATGAAGAATGTGGACGAGAGTCTGCTTGCCACCATCCTTAACACCGACAAGATCAAATATGGGCTGAAGGCAAGGAACGACTTGAAGCATATGGGCATCAGGAAGGACCTTCAACCACCACCTAGTGACAATGAAGCCGATGATTAGTCGGAGGAGCAGGAGATGGAAATGCAAAAGAGTCGTTGCAAGGGCAAAAAGGTCAAGAAGGCTGAAGTTAAGCTCAAGGTTGCGTGCTTCACTCTAAGTAAGGTGGAGGCCACATAGTTTATGAAGTGCCTCCTCGGAGTCAAATATCTAAATGGCTATGTGGGGAAGATAAGTGGATGGCTAGACGAGGCGAAGCAGCGCTTCAACGAGATGAAGTCTCAGGACATTGCCGTGCTAATGATGCAGGTACTTTTGGTTGCGATCCAAGGGATAATGGACAAGCACGTCTGCGAAACGTTCTTTGTCCTCTGCAAGTTTTTCGACGTCATCTCTCGGAAGTCGATAGGCATTAAGCATCTCACGAGGCTATAGGAGGAGATCATGGTGATAATATGCGAGCTCAAGATCTACTCCCCCCACAGTCTTCGACATCATGCTTCATCCGCTGCTCCATGTCGTGGAGGATATCGTCCAACTCGGGCCTCCGTTTCTACAAAGCATGATGCCGATCGAAAGGCTGAATGGACACATCAATGGATACATTCGTCATAGGTCCCGTCCAGATGGAACCATAGCAAACAGCTTCCTGGCAGAAGAGCGCATATCTTTCTGCTCGAACTTTCTACAAACCGAGACCCCTGTTGGTCGACCATTCAACACGCACCTTGGGAGGCTCGCTGGATGGGGTCACCACGAGGGTCAGCGCTCAAAGCATATCGACTTCGAGGACCAAACCAAGGACTTTGAAAGAGCAAACCTGGTCACGCTATAACACCTGCAGGTGGTCGATCCATATATACATGAGCACAAAGAGTTTATCAAGAAGAAGTACGCTGACCGGGGCCAGGTGAGGATGGAGGAAGATGTAATCAAAGAGCACAACTCCAGTTTCACGCGGTAGTTTAGGGAGAAGGTTCATGATAATCCACCGCAAGGCGAGTCTTCGGAGGACGAGAAACTCATATTAGCCTTGTCACAAGGCACCACAGACAACCTTATGACCTATCATGCATACGATATCAACGGATACACGTTCTACACCGAGGAAAAGTACAATAACCGCGATTACCAGAACTCATGGGTAATGGAGATATTCTACACCGACGACATCCCGAAAGATACTACAGAAGGATCGAGGAGATATGGGATCTCGACTATGTTACGGAGAAGGTGACGATATTTCGTGTCAGCTAGGCCAAGAGCGTCAAAAAGAAGACCTGTATTTCACCACCATGGTTATACCACAAAAGTCAAAGACCACTGGCACAAACGCACCCTCGAGAAATGAGCCATTGGTTTTGGCTAGCAAAGTCGACCAATACTTCTACATTATCGACCGTCAAATCCTAGACGGCTTGTCGTTAGGAGAGGCAAAAGGAACATCATCAGAATGGATGGAGTCACCAATGAGCAGGACTTTAACCAGTATGGCGACCCGAAGATGGAAGATGGATACGGCGACCTAGAATCATACACCACAAGCCTACCTAAAAAAGGACTCTCGTTCAAGAGAAGAAGTGAAGACGTCCTAGACCTAACCTATTCAACCGCGATAAAGAAGGGCAAGATGACCATTATAAAGAAATGCTAGCTAACTCCGACGAAGCACGACGTGTGCCACGTGTGTGTGTGGCATATTATCACTTGTATGCTAATTGGATGGAATATCATGTATAAAAAATTCTTAATTATCACCTATATTGTTTTAACAATATTTGGATATTTAAAATATTTACACTATTTTTTATAGTTCATATTAATTTTAGACACATTCTTACATTCTTATATGCTAATTGGATAAAATATCATGTGCCGACCCAATTATATATAAATTATATGGTAATTTGATATTTAAAATACATAAATATATTTTGTAGTTTATACTAATGTTGGACAATTTAACAATTAAAATGTCTTCTAGAAAATACCAAAAATGTGTTGCCACACTAGGAATCAAACTTGTGTGGCTACAGAATAGAGGGCATGGGCATTGTGTCTAGCCACTGGGCTAATGGTTGGTTTCTGTTAGCATTGGCGACGCACTCGTTTTGAGTATTCTCGCGTATGATATACAAGACGCATCTCTAGCAGATGTGCCTCGCGTATACTGTCAGATATACAAGACGCATCTTGTGCAGATGCGCCTCGCGTAATGTAAGATATACAAGACACATCTTGCGCAGATGCGTATCGTGTCTCGTGTTACCCGCCTAAAACAAATCGGGGTCACCCATCAGATTGAGTTCGTCGTCACACATCACTGCCTTAGTAACCGCTCGCCACCCTCGACCGCCGCTGCACGCTCCTCTTTTGCTGCTGCTCGCTACAACCACCGCGCGCCGCTTACTGCAACCGTCGCTCGCCGCTTGCTGCAACCGCCGCTCGCCGCTTGCTGCAACCGCCGCTCGCCACCCCGACCTGCCCATCCCGGCCTCCCCTCTCCCCTCTCTTTCCGCACATCCCGTCCTCCCCTCTTACCTCTCTAACTTTTGCCATTGTAACATCCCAACATTAGAGCTTAGAAATAAGCTGAGATCAGGTATGTGCATTGCATTCATGCATAGAAAATCTGGATAATTTTCGCGCTTTTAAATAAAACTTGTCAAAGTGATTTAAGCTTATCTTAACTTGGTGGAACTGAAGTAGATCGTCAAGTTGATTGGGATAAGTTTCAATATGACCTTTGCTAGAACCTTATCTTTGGGTAATATAATTTGATCTAAGGGTAGATCAAATGTAATAAAACTAAGTCACAACACACTACTTAATAAGGAGTACTAGATCTTCTGGAGATCATTATATGGTATTACATACAACAACTCAAGGATGAATACTTAATATTCTAAAGATGATAGCAAGGTATTATTTACCACAAAACCTGAATACCCAGTCAAGTATATAACTTAAGTAAAAGAAACTCATAACTAAATCTTGATGCACTTGCTTGCCATAGTTATTCCTACCATGGGTATCATGGTAGTTCTTAACATTAACTCTTATCACAAATAGAGTATAAAAGGAAGTTAAGCCAAGACCATTCATATCCTATATTTTGTTGCCATATTAGTAGGTGACATATCTATTTAACCAAGTCCTAGTGTTAATTGATCATCAATGTTGGGTGATCAATTCTTGACCTAGCACATATTGACTCTTAGCTTTGACCTATTATATTGCCCTTCCAAAGACCTTAAGTAAATTAATAAGAAGAAGGAACTAGTTATGGTAGGGTGTGCGATCATCAATGGAATGAGATCCTTAGTGGTGATCAAACCATTTGATGTTGGAGGAGTTAACTTACTCATGATTTAACTAGAAGAGGTATTTAAACCCAAGAAGTAATTAGTGCTTGAGGAGCCATGAGGAAGCTAGTAGTGTTAGAATATCAAATAATATTCTTGTTAAACCAAGTAGATATAAATATGGAGTAAGCTTCCTTAACAAGATAAGCTTATAGAGATACTAGTATAAATCTACTACTTGTTGGTGATAGATGTTGATTAGACAATTAGAAGTCTAAGCTTAGTATAATCAAAAGATGGTGGTCATTATTATCAAGTCCCTTGAGGATATATCATTAGGTATTGAAGAAGAGTTGTGAGTATACTAATTTAGGCAAGCCCTAGTAAGCTGAATCATCTAGCTTGATCATGAGAAGTCAAGCTAGAATATGATGAAGTATATAACATAAGTTGTATGGAGTAGTTGAAGGCATAGTAATTTAACCAAGCTAATACAAGAACATACTTGTATTATAGGGAGTACTACCATACCCATCGTAGAGGATTTGATATCACATGTGATATAGAGAGAAGTGTAATCTTGCAAGCCTTAGAAGTAGATGCAAGGTAAATATGAAGGAGTTTGTGGAATGAAGTTAATAATAACTACTTTAGTGTATCTATTAGAGAGGTAGTTTAGAGATGGAAGTTATATATAGAAGAATGAAGAATGAGAATTATTGAAGTGGCATGACCATGTCATCATATGATGATAGATATGGTAGAGCCAGATAACTAGTTGATTTATAGAGTATATTTAGGAAAGCAATTCCTTATCTAAAGATAAGCTTAGTGAGGTATTAACGTAGGAGTACTTGAGAAACCTTTATCCAATAGTATATCAAGCCATGACAGACCCAAGTCTACTTCATTATTCAAAACCCTAGAATCAAATGGATAGTGGAACCATTTCCTATTCCTAGGTCACCATTGAGCAATACCTCTTGGACAAATAAAGCTTTCCAGAGATAATTAGAGAACCAAATGAGTGTTTATGGATGAAAGCCTTGTCTGCTTTATTATCATAAACCCTAATAGAAACCTAGACCATGGACTAACAAGATTACTCTAGGAAGTAATTCCAATATCTCACTCTAAGAGATTTAGAAGCAGTGTCTTTAAACCTTAATCTTCATCCATAGCCATAATAGAATGTGAGTCTATTTAATGTTCTCGAAACTCACGATAACTACTTGTAAAATGGATATCTTCATTTGTACATCTATGATATTTATTCATGCATAATAACTTAACCAAGATTGTGCTAAGGAAATTCTAATACTAAACACCTATTAGATTTGAGTAGAAGAAATCATCATATTTTGAACCATAAAGACTTAAAGCATTAATAGGTGTATATATATGAAATCTAATATGATACCAAGTGTGTATAGAATGATATAATCATCATTATCCATTTCTCATCCTTACCATGATAATTATCATGGTGATGATGGAAACCATTTTTATAAGATCTTCTATATAGGATTAAAACCCTAAAACCCTAATTCCTATTTATGTTTTCTAATAAAAATAATCCTTTCTATTATCATGATTAGTGTAAATACTAAAAATAGAAGTCCAAGGATACAAATATATATATATATATATATGTTCAGTACATATTCACAAGGTATCACCAACTAAATTTAAACTTTAAATAGATAAAGAAATGTAAAATAGAATTAAGAAAAGAATAAGAAACAGAAAAAAATTCAGAATAAACCAAATCTAGCGCGAGTTCCATTTCCTCACCCCTCTATCTGATGCTCGCAAGCAGCAGAAAGTAAAAACCGCTCACTTTGCAAAAGCCCAGCACCAGCCCGATTCATACATCTCTCTCACTGACATGTGGGGCTAGAGGAGGACTGCGGGTTGAGACAAAGATTACACCAGGGGTTTTTCTGCAAAAGAGTCGCACCGTCGTCTTCCTCTAGCTAGAAGCAGCTCGGTGGAGATGCCGATGCCGTCCGTCGCTGCCGCACGCCGTGATGCCTGCTGCCACCGTCGTCTAGTGGAGATAGGGATAAGAATGCCACCACAACACTCCACTCACCCTCATCCTCATTTCTCTCCCTCTCGCACTCGCTTTCTCTCTCTCCCACTCGGCTGAAACCCTAGACCCGCCAGAGCCACTCGTCGCTGTTGCTCCATAGCTCCCCTTGCTCAATCAAGCCCACTAGAAGAACCTCCTGGCTCTTCTCGTTCTTCTCGTACCAACCACGCAAGGGGAGATGGTCCATATCGCCTCAACCGGGACCTCAATCCTCGGTGCCGACCACCGCTCTCGCCATTGATTCCGGCTGCATCTTGCTTCACCGACCACACCGTCACGCTCCTGGTGAGTTACTAAACACGCTAGTTCCTTCCTTTTCCTCAATTGCTTCCAGATACAACACTGCCACGTTCATCAGTAGCCACCGCCACTCGGCCTTGTCGCTGGCCATCTTCCGGTGAACTTAAGGAGGCGGTGCCTCTAGTTTATTGCTCGTCTCGACGCGCTGGTTCAACCCAACCTCCACACGCAAGCCCGCTTGGTTCCCATCGCCATCCCCACCATCATCTACTCTACATGCTGGCGAGATGACGTCATGGTGATGTCACCCTTCGTGTGGTGACCCATCATACCACTACATGATGTAGTACACTATAGTCGTTGACATAACACCAATGAAACACCGTTCACTAGTATTACATCCCTCAGAGTGGTACAACAGAAACACAGCAGGTCCAAGACATGACTATAGATTACAACTCGACTCTTTATAACAGATCCAGAGAACACTCTAGGTTAAAGAGAGAGAAAGAAACTTCTTACAAATAAGAACCAGAAATAATAACTTAGAACTATCTAGAGACTAAGACTAGTATCTAAACTATTTGGCTTGCAATTGCTACTAATGCAATGCTCTACAAAAGTAGGTTTTATGGCTAGAGTATCTACTCCTATCTAATTAGGAACTTAGTCTTCGTCTTCACTTTAGTTGATGAATATGTTGACTTCATTGATTTATTTAAGAACTTGAGCTGTCGATGATGGTTTCTTGAGAAAAAATTGATGTTGACATCGTCTTCAACGACTTAGAACCTAGCAAGGGTTAAGAAGGTACGGTTGAGTACGCGCGTACTTAGCAAGTTCACTAAAAAGGAGTGTATGATGCACTATCTCTACAGCCACAGACCAAAGGTCATAGGCAATGCAGGTTTTCGTAAACATTTCTTCAAAGGTTGCTTTTATTCTGAAAACTATGTCCGACAGCCTTCACAGGTTGACCAGAACCTTCATGGGGTTCCTTTCCTGCCGTGTTCATAGCTCCTTCCCACAACAGGGAGTAATATGTCACAATTCTTACACTCTGCAGAGGTGTGTTACTTTACCCATAAGAGACCTTAGCTTTGTTGCACAACCAAGTCATGAGCTTGTCCACACTTCCTTGGTATGGGGCCCAGTCTAATATCCAAGCCAGCACTGCCTACTCCGCGACCCCGCATGAAGACACGATCCCCCGAGACGGACTACCACGATTACTCTTTGGGTAGCCTCTCAAAGACTCTATAAGCAGCTCTGTCTGGCAGCCACCATCAGCTATGGTGAGCTTACACCAAGACAGCTATGCACAGATAATCTAGACACCTAGCTCATGGGGAACTAAGGGGTCCCACCCATGTGCTGGATTATCCACGAGAATATCAATAGCCTCACGATAAGGTCATCTGTCCATGCGAAAGGGAGATGATACACCTGACTTTGCCGTCCCATTCCAAGTCTTATGGTTAACGCGTAATATATGGTGCTAGAATCATTGTTATTCCATAAATCCCAGATGCCTATTATGCCATACATCACAATCCCAGGATTACCATTTTTGCGAGATATAACAGAATTGGTACCACAATACATCATCTATTACAAAACATAAGAAAGGTCTTACAAATAAAGGATCTCATGATCCAGTCTTAATACAATCAAAGCAGCAGAAAGTAAACATAGTAGGGGCTCCATCTTCAGGGTCACAGGCAATGCTAACGATGGGAGATGATCCTAGTTGTCATAGACCTCCTACTGTCCATCTTCCTGGTAGTCCTCCTCATAGTCTAGCCATGGGAATAGCTAGGGACAAATCCATGAGTACTCTTTAAGTACTCGCAAAGTATCACTAACAAGTAAGGTAGTTCTAGTAGGAATTTTAAGCTCTAGGTTTATTTGCAAAAGCCAGGTTTATTTCATAAGAGTTCAAAAGTAAAGACCCTAATTTAATTTTCTACATCACCTAAGTGGGAAATCAGTTTTCATGTTCACAACCCTGTTGTGGTCAAGTCAAAGTCATAGTTCAATTCACAAGTCATTTTGAAAACAGCTAACAACGGAACAGTATGGCCACACCAACTGTCCATAACCGCAGACGCGGCTATTCAAATAGTTTGACACTCTGTAGAGGTGGTACATTTTCACCATAAAATTTGATACATCCGTCAAGGATAACCCTGAATCATCATACTTAGTATGCGGATAATCAATCCTAACCTTTCAATTACACACTCTAGTATAGGAACCTCCCCCATGAGCTTGGCCTCCCAGCCATGGCCATCTGCCATCCTTGGCACTGCATAGGTGGACATTCACATTCACGAGGTAGCCTCAGCTCAACCTCTTTCCGCGAGGGAACCCATACTAAGGCATATAAACTTCCAGTTAAGCCCTACCCAATTCGGATATTGTGGTTGTACGGTAAAATTGGAATGGTATCACATCCGAACCCAACCATTAGTTTTTATAAAGGGCTAAGGCTCATGCCTCAACAAGTTTCATGATCAAATCCTTTTGTGTTCATAACACATGTCAAAACATTTCAAAGAATGAATCCTCATTCCAAGATTTTCATAATCATTTTCACCAAGTATTCCCATCTAAAGTGATCAACTTTTATGCTTAGCACTAGCCACTAAAGTTGAGGGTATTCACTAATGAGGGGTGCTAATCAAGTGTAACTATCTAGCTCTAGTTTATGCCTTTTGATGACATTTAAGTATAACTACTTAGGCCTAGTTTTATACTCTTTATGTTACTTAGACTATTTTACCAATACTCACTAATTACTAACTAAAGGTAAAGAACTTTGGTAAAAGTAAAAGAATAAAGCTTGCAAGTAAAACTAGGGATTGGTATAATCAAAATTGCATAACCAAAGCATGCCTAATGCATCTTGCATAGGTTATCAAGTTTGCAAGTGTTAACTTGCATAGTTCTAGCTTGCATAGTTAATGATGGTTTGCATAGTTAAGAAACTTGCAAGTGTTAGCTTGCCTTGAGTAGTGTAGTGGTTGAAGTTTTCTTCTTCTTCTTGCTAGTACTCCTCCTCCTCGTATCCCGGGTCGGTACTATCGTCTATAAATGAATACGAGGTACACAATCACGAAACAATACTTAACTAATTCTATTTAGCACACTAAGGCTCACACTTGATGATCTAGCATCATCACAATCATTACATGAATTAAAGACCTAGTTTTTTTCTTATTTTAGAAAAGTAATTTCTACTCATTGAAAATACTTAATATTTAATATTCTCCAATTAAAAGATGGGATCATGTTGACACATGTCATCACCATATATTCTAATACTTGGGAATGTGATTTAAAGTGTTGGTCATATTTTATAAAGTTTAGTATTTCTATTTAATAAAATTAAAGTGACTAGAAATGCCTATATAGCATTCTTTTATTACTAATCCAATGTCACTGCATGTAAACCTAAATATTTTTACGTATTCAGATAGATCTTATCAAATGTGATTTTTGAGAGTTGGAATCAACTCAAAAGCATTTATGGTTGATTTTTGAAAAATGTTTGAATGTGCAAAAGTCTCTGTCTTGTTATTTTTACTATAGATGATCTATAATTTCAAATGGTTTTAATCCAACGGCTTGGATAGATATTTTGAATACCTTTCTAACAAAATTGGAATCATGCAATTTGGTTCTGTGAATCTCTTTGAATTCATTTTTGAATCTACTGACAGAATCGAGATTTAACTAAATTGGAAAAATTCTATTTGAATCTACGGGCTTTGCGCAGGAAACTAAGTGGGCAGGCCCAACTACACAGCGCTGGCGCAGCGGGCTGCTGACAGGACGGTCCCACACTTCAGTGACTTATATTAACCGAAACGGTATCTTTCAATCTAGACCATGTGATTAGTCTAGGATCTAACGGCTGACATGCATCGTCTATAATGAACAGCTCTGGTGAGACTGAACCCTAACAGGGATGGTGGGGGTCGTGTGAGGCTCACCCGGGCTCCATCTAGGGTCGGCGATGGGGGCGATTGGGGTTGTCGACGACGGTAGTTCAAATGGTGGTCGTGGTGGCTCCTAGGGTGGCTCCAGTCAACGACTCCTCTTCTCCTCTACAGCGGCGGACTCAAGCCAAATTCTGGCAGGCTGGTGATCGCCTTGCTCCGGGAAGAGTTGTGTGAGGTTCTGTGAGGAGTGGGGAGTGGAATGGTGTGTCAAATGGAGGCTGGGGTGGCCTCTATTTATACACCGGCGAGAGGGACAGAGAGGGATGGCTCGGGATCGTTGGTGACGGCGATACAGAGGGCTATTGGCATGGCTATGAGTAGGGTTTGGTGCGGTGCTTCAGGGCGGTCGTAGTGCGAGTGATGGCGCGGCCAGGGGCGGTCGAGATTGGTTGGGAATGATCGGTGCTCTAGGCGGACACGGCAGTGTTCGACACGCTGCACAGGGGCTACGGGTCGCGCGGCGATGGACGGGTGTGTCTGGGAGGTATCTAGGGTCACGACGAGTGCGGGCACCCGCGATGAGGGCTAGGCACAGCGTGTGGGCGCGTGTTAGCTGTGGCGCTCTGGCGCGCTCTCGGCACGGCGGGCAGAGAAGTGGGCGTGGTGATTGGGGGTGGTCCATCGCTTGGCTCTAGTCTTGGGGTGGAAAGAGGGCGGCGGTGGATGGTCGCCTGTCTCCTGGTCGTCGTGAGAGAGGGCGGCGCTGGCTGCTGTGAGCTTTCCATGGTCGACCGACGTGGTGAGCATCTGGTGGTGCTGCACTAGCACAACGGCAGAGGGGGAAGCTGGCCTGCTGCGCTGGTACGCACTAAGGGAGACTAGGGGAGTGAAATGAGGACAAATGGTTGATCAATTACTGCTCATAACAGTATAAGTTAGGCCAGTGTTTTCTGTGTCTGCCAGGTGCTCGACCAAATGGCCGCATGAAATTAAGTTTTAAATTTTTGAATGAAATTTGGTGAGTGTGTTTGTCACATGCTTGAGTGTCTATGGTTGCTGGGAAAAGTCAAGTGGAATTGATTAGAGTGGTTTTGGAAAAGTGGTGATCTTAGCATATGAACTTGATTCAATTTTGAATTGTCCTTTAAATAGATTTGGAAATTGTTTCTGTTGGTTTTTAAAGTGGGCTTGGGTTCACTTTTACTTAGTCTAGCAAGGGGTGAAAAGAATTGGAAAAGTTTATATTAGAAATCTTTTACTAGAGACACCTGATACGTTGCTAACGTATCCATAATTTTTTATGTTCCATGCTTGGTTTTTATCTACTTTCTTATGTTTTGTCCACACTTTGGAGTACTTTTCATATGATTTCTTGGACTAACCTATTAACAAGAGCCAAAGTGCCAGCTGCCTGTTTTCTGCTATTTTTGGTTCCGGGAAAGTCAGAAAATCAATATTCTCGGAATTGGACCAGGCAAAAGCCAAAGTTGATGTTTTACCGGAAGACTCATGGAGCCAGAAGACGAGACAGAGAGGGTCCAGGGGTTGGCCATACCACCTGGTGGCGTGGGCCAGGCCAGGCCGCGCCAGGGGGTGGTATGGGCCCCTCCGGCACCCCCTCGGTCTTCCCTCTCGCCTATAAGAAGCCTTCCGATGCATAAACCCTAAGTCGTCATGCCTCTAGCCACGAAAAGTTCCGCAGCGCCGCCACCACCGAAGGGGAAATTCGGGGGATAGAAAGTCCCTGTTCCGGCACCCTGCCGGGATGGGGAAGTGCCCCTGGAGCCATCTCCATCGATCTCCACCACCATCTCCATCACCATTGCTGATTCACATGATGAGGAGGGAGTAGTTCTCTCTCGAGGCTAAGGGTTCTACCGGTAGCTATGTGTTCATCTCTCTCTCTATGTGTGATCATATTGTGATCATGAGCTTTGTAATCAAGTAGATCTACCTTGCTACTCAAGTGCTTTAATAGATCTCTGCTCACCCCATGTGTGTGAAAGTGACAACGTGCACACCATGGTGGCACTTAGGCTAGAGATTACAAATACTTGTTATGAGTTATATTCGGAGTTGGATGTCTTTATGAAATTGTGGTGTTTGTTTGAACCATCTAGTGCTCAAGTTGACAGTGTGGGGTTATCTAGATGGGGAAAGTGAACTTTGAGGAGTGTTGTTATAGCCCTACCATGGATTAGAGTGTCCAACCAGAGAGTAGTTCAGAGTAGTATCATAAAGAGAAGATATTTATATGAGAGTGTTCACTAGTGAAAGTATGATCCCTAGGCCTTGTTTCTAAGCATTGAAACACCGTTCGCAATTAGATCTGTTACATGTTTGCTTGCTTCCATCTTTATTTCAGTTTGCCTTTAGTCTCTTCCATGCCATCAAGCTATTTTCTGGCACCGTTACCACTTATAATTATCCATACCACTTGTATTTCACTATGTCTTCGCCGAACTAGTGCACCTATACACCTGACAAGTGTATTGGGTGTGTTGGGGACACAAGAGACTTCTTGTATCTTGATTGTAGGATTGCTTGAGAGGGGATACCTTTGACCACTTCCTCCCTGAGTTCGATAAACCTTGGGTGATCCACTTAAGGGAAAACTTGTTGCTGTTCTACAAACCTCTGCACTTGGAGTCCCAACAACTATCTACAAGAATAGAACTGCGTAGACATCAACACCCAAAGTGGTCTAGTGGTTAACTTTGGTCAAAATGACCATTTGATCATATGATTCATATTTGAATTTCATTTCTTGGGATTTTGTTTGTAATTGGCCTAGATGACATAGTATTCATCTTTAAACCATTCCTTATCATTTGTAGCAATCAAACATGGCAATTACACTCATTCATATACTAATGCTATTCACAGATACACTCATATTAGATTTAATAATAAAAGTTTTTTGTTAACCCTAAACTTGGGTAATTAGAACTTGATAATCTTGATTAATATTTTTTGGGGTGTTACACACCTTCCCTCCTTAAAGAAAATCTCGTCCTGAGATTTAAGAAAAACTAGGAACTAGAGAGATTTGGAAATTTAGTCCTAATATAATCTTCTCGCTCCCAAGTAGCTTCTTCGGTATGGTTGCTCCACTGGATCTTGAGAAATTTGATACTTCGGGTCCTGGTGGTTCTGAAGGCTTCTTCCAAAATACGAATGGGTACTTCATGATAGGTTATATCCTTGTTGATATCTATGGCTCGGTGATCGATATTCTTGAAAAATTCGGTCTTCTCCGGAACTTCTAGGCATTTGCGAAGTAACGAGATATGGAACACATTATGTATCAATGACATCTCCTCTGGTAGTTCCAGTTGATAAGATACTTCTCCTCGACGATTCAAAATCTTGAAGGGTCCAATATATCTGTGGGATAACTTCCCTTTCAGTTGAAAAAGTTGCATTTCTTTCAAGGGTGATACTTTGAGATACAAAAAATCTTTGACATTGAAGGTCAGGTCTCGACGTATTTTGTTGGCATAACTCTTTTGTCTGGATTGAGCGGTCTTGAGGTGCTCACGGACTTTGTGAACCTTCTCTTCGGATTCTCGTAGGATGTCGCGTCCGAAAATCTGACTCTCTCCTACTTGCGACCAATTCAAGGGGGTACGACACTTCCTTCCATACAGAAATTCAAAGGGGGGCATTTGCAAACTAGCTTGATGACTGTTGTTGTATGAGAATTCTGCGAAAGGCAGACAATCTTCCCATTTTGATCCATATTCTAACACACAAGCTCTCAACATATGTTCTAAGATTTGGTTGACTCTTTCAGTTTGTCCATCGGTTTGCGGGTGATAAGCTATGCTGAAGTTCAGCTTAGTTCCTAATCCTTCTTGGACTTTCTGCCAAAATCTTGAGGTAAACTAGGTTCCTCGATCCGATACTATGGTCTTAGGGGTTCCATGCAAACTTACAATCCTAGCAATGTACAACTCTGCTAGCTTCGAACTCTGGTAGGTGGTCTTGACAGGTATAAAATGGGCTACCTTAGATAGTCTATCAACTATGACCCAAATAGAGTCATTTCCCCTACTAGATGTAGGTAAACCGGTGATGAAATCCATTCCGACAGAATCCCATTTCTATTTTGGAATCTGCAATGGTTGCAAAAGTCCCGCGGGTCGCTAATGTTCCGCTTTGACTCTCTGACATATATCACACTTGGCTATGTAGCTTCCGATTTCTCTCTTAATTTTGTGCCACCAAAATTGCTCCTTCAAATCCTGATACATCTTCGTTCCTCCGGGAGGGATAGAATAAAGATTATCGTGAGCTTCCTGCATAATGACTTGTTTCAACTCGGAATCTGCTGGCACATAGATACGTCCTTTGTACCACAAAACTCCTTCTTCATCTTTGGTGAATCCGGGTACCTTCCCAGTACCGATACGACGCTTGATTCCGTCAATACTTGCATTTCCTTTTTGTGCTTCCTTGATCTGACCGATCAAAGCGGGTTGAAGTTCAATGCTAGCTAAAAATCCTTTGCTAACTAGCTCCGTTCTAAACTGCTCCAACTCTTCATGCAAACTTGGCTGGGTTTATTTTATCATGGTGTTTAATCTACACGGCAATCTGCTAAGAGCATCCGCTACCACATTGGCCTTGCCTGGGTGATAGTGAATGTCAAGGTCATAATCCTTGATTAACTCTATCCATCTCCTTTGCCTCATATTCAGCTCCTTCTGGGTTAAAATATAGTTCAGGCTCTTGTGATCCGAATAAATCTCACAGCGGTTACCCATAAGGTAATGATGCCATGTCTTCAAAGCTAAAACTATAACTGCTAGTTCTAAGTCATGGGTAGGGTAGTTTTGCTCATGTTGCTTCAGTTGTCTGGACATATATGATATTACTTTTCCTTCTTGCATCAACACACATCCGAGACCAATCTTGGATGCATCACAATACACATCAAAAGACTTCTTGATATCCGGCATAATCAAAATTGGGGCTGAAATCAATCTCTTCTTGAGCTATTGAAAACTTGCTTCACATTTGTCCATCCATTCAAACTTCTTATGTTTCTTCAACAAGTGGGTCATTGGTCTTGCGATGCTCGAAAATCCTTCAACAAACTTGCAGTAATATCCCGCTAATCCGAGAAATGCGCGGACCTGGGTTTGAGTGGTTGCAGCTTTCCATTCTTCAACATCTTTAATCTTGGCGGGA
Source organism: Avena sativa (assembly GCA_916181665.1). Classification (NCBI taxonomy): domain Eukaryota; kingdom Viridiplantae; phylum Streptophyta; class Magnoliopsida; order Poales; family Poaceae; genus Avena; species Avena sativa. The sequence goes on from OV702290.1 coordinate 205,238,475, forward strand.
TCAACAACGACTCCTCCTGCCGACACAATATGTCCTAGGAATCCTACTTCCTTCAACCATAATTCACATTTGCTAAACTTCGCACAACTGATGTTCTCTAAGGGTTTGAAGGATGGTTCTCAGGTGTAGCTCATGGTCTTCTTCTGACTTGGAATAGATCAGAATATCATCGATAAAAACAACGACAAACTTATCCAGGAAGTTCATAAAAATCTTATTCATGAGATTCATGAAATAAGTGCGGCCATTGGTTAATCCAAAAGACATGACAATATACTCATACAATCGGTATCTGGTGGTAAAGGCAGTCTTTGGAATATCCGTTGCATGAATCTTGAGTTGATGATAACCAGTTCTAAGATCAATCTTAGAAAACACTCTGGCACCAGTCAACTGGTCAAACAGATCCTCTATCTTCGGCCGTGGGTACTTGTTCTTAATGGTGACATCATTCATCTTCCCGTAGTCCGTGCACAAACGGTTACCTCCATCTTTCTTATCCACAAACAAAACAGGCAATCTCCATGGCGATGCACTTGGTTGTATCAAACCTTTCTCCAGCATAGCATCAAGTTGCTTCTTCAGCTCCACTAATTTAGATGGGTTCATACTATAAGGTCTCTGAGCTATGGGTCCAGTTCTAGGAACTAGTTCAATGAGGAACTCGATCTCCCGATCTGGGGTCATACTGGGCAATTCATCTGGGAACACGTTGGCGTATTCACAGACTACTCTTACTTGGTCTAGGGTTGGTTGGGCTAGACTCTTGTTGCATTTGAATTGACGGGGCAGTGTCTCAGATACATGCTCTACTGATACTCCAGTGCTACTGGTCATGGTTATTGCTTTCTTGGCATAATCGATCAATCCTTTGTGTTTCGACATCCAATCCATTCCTAGTACTACTTCCAAACCTTTGGTTCCAAGTACTATTAGATTGGCATAAAAATCTATTCCATGGATTGTGATAGGTACAGCCTTGCAAATTTTTCTAGCTTTGGTGGTTGAACCAGGTATTTGAACTATCATAACATGCTTCAATTTTGTTGGTTGAATCTTACTAGTGCATGCAAATTCTTCTGTAGCAAACAAGTGCGATGCTCCAAAATCAAACAACACTCTTGCAAGTACTGAGTTAACAGAAAACATACCTAGCACGACATCTGGTGCTTCCTGAGCTTCTTCAGCATTCATGTGGAACAGACGGCCATTGTGGTTGAGCGAGTTCCCTAGGGCAAATCTCCTTCCAGGCTTAACACGGCGTTGCTGCTGAGCGGGTGCATTCACATTGGTGGTTGCTTCAAGCTTCTTAGAGCACTCGTTGGAGTAGTGACCCTTGACTCCGCATTCAAAGCAAGTAATCTGGGACTTGTCTTTTCCTACAATAGGCATAGCATTGCTTCCAGTCCTTGGGGTAGTATTGTTGTTGTTGTTGGACTTAGGCGGTGCACGGTTGAAGTTATTGGAGTTTCCGGGGTTATTGTTGTGGTTTCCTCCAGACCTTGGGTTTCCTCCTCCACGATTGGTATAGCTTGGACGAGACATAGGGAGTCTGTTGTTTCTTAGGGCATATCCTGCAGACGGGTTGGGGCGATACTTCTGGGTATTGTGGGATCTAGGCTGGTGCATCATGCGACGTTTGCGGTTGTAATTGGCTTGGTTGATCTTCCCTTCCATCTGAATGGTAGAATCCACTAAAGCTTCAATATCATCAAAGTGAATGTTTACTAGCACGGTTTGCATCTCATCATGCAGTCCGTTCAGGAATCGCTCTTTCTTCTTTGCTTCGGTGTCAATCTCATCAGGGGCATATCTAGATAAAGATAAGAATTTGTCACGGTACTCAACCACGGTCATCCCTCCTTGTTTCAATTTTCTGAACTCATCCCTCATCCTCTTAATCAGACTCGGGGGCACATGGGTCCGGCTGAACTTGATTTTGAACTCCTCCTAAGTCATCATTTGACCTCCGTTCATGGTACATGTGCTATTCCACCAGGACCTTACATCACCTGCCAGATAATGGGTGGCAAACAGTACTTTCTCATTGGCGTCAACTCCTGCGACCTCTAAGTTGTTCTCCATGGTTTGCAATGAGTCATAAACATCTAAGGGCTCTTCAGACTTATTAAATATAGGGGGATTGGTGTTTTGAAAGTTCTTGAGCTTGGATCCATGGTTATCCTAGTTTCCGTGGCCTTGATTATTGTGGGCCATCTGAGCTATCTGTTGAATAGTGGCTAAGTTGGCTTGATGTTCGGCTCTACTAGCTTCACGGTCAGAAACTAACATTTGCAGAATCTGCAGCATTGGGTCCTGAGATGAATTGCTTCCTCCGGGATTTCCTCGAGTCATCTGGAGATTGAGATAGATAATCAGATAAGAGGGAAATCTCTAAGGTTCATGGTTTTGTTTCAAAAGCTTTAAACTTTGAGTTTGACTCAGGTTTTGCAAACTAACAACTTCCTCTCATTCATTCATTCAAGCATACAATACAAACACACATGTCAACACCCGGATTTTTAATCCATGATGCCTGTTATGTCATACATCGCAATTCTAGGATTACCATTTTTGCGAGACATAACAGATTGGATATCATAGTACATCATCCATTACAAACCATAAATAAGGTCTTACACAAATAAGGATCTCATGATCCAGTCTTAATACAACAAGCAGCAGAATAAATAAGAAGCGCAGCAGTGGGGTCCATCTTCAGGGGCACAGGCAATGCTGACGAAGGCAGATAGTCCTAGTTAAAATAGCCGTCCTGCTGGCCATCATCTTGGTAGTCTCTGTCATAGTCTGGCCATGAGAATAGCCAGGGACAAAAGCCATGAGTACTCTTTAAGTACTCGCAAACTACCACTAATAAGTAATATAGTTCTAGTGTAAAGTGCTAACTCTAAGTTTATTTGTAAAGTTAAGTTTGAAACCTAAGCTGAGTTCAGAAACAAAGAAGATAAAGTAAAGTTCACGAATCACTTAAGTTGGGAAGCTAGTGTCATAGTCACAACTCTGTTGTGGCCCATTCAAGATTCATCATTCATTTCATAAGTTATTTTGAAAACATCTGACAACGAAACAGTATGGCCATTCCAACTGTCCATAACCGCGGATGTGGCTATTCGAATAGTTTGACACTCTACAGAGGTGGTACACTTTCACCACAAGATTCGATACATCTGTCAGGGATAACCCTGAATCATCATACTTAGTATGCATATAATCAAACATAACATTTCCTTTACACACCCTAGTATAAGCACCTCTCCTATGAGCATGGCCTCCCAACCATGACCATCTGTCATCTTGGGCACTGCATAGGTGGACAACATTGAGAGGTAGCCTCAGCTCAAACCTCTCTCGCGAGGGAACTAATACTAATGCATATAAACTTCTGGCTAAGCCTTACCCAATTCAGGTATTGTGGTTGTACGATAAAATTTGGAATGGTATCGCATCCGAATCCAACCACCAGTTTTTGTAAAGGGTTAAGACTCATGCCTCAACATTTTTATCATCATAACCATTTGTGTTTCTCAAAACATGTCAAAATATCTCAATAGAATGACTCATCATTCCAAGGTTTTCATAATTCATTTTCACCAAGTGTTCCCATCTAAAGTGACTCAAGTTTTGATCTAGCTTTAATCTACTAAGTTAAGAGTGTTCACTAAGGTGCAAAGATGGGATCAATCTTATGCCATAGAATGACATCTAAAGTTACCTAGATAGGTCAAGTTTTATACTCTTTATGGTACCTTCAAAACAAGTAACGGACTTTGGTAAAGTAAAGAAAGTAAAGCTTGGAAATAAGACTTGGGGTAGGTAATAGTCAAAGTGGTATAACCAAAGCATGCCTAGTGCATCTTGCTTAGATTATCTAGCTTAATTCTAGCTTGCTAAGCATTATACTTGCAAGTGTTAGCTTTCCAATAATAGCTTGCCTTGGTTGGTGTAGTGGTTGAAGTTTTCTTCCTCCTCTTCTTGGTAGAACTCCTCCTCCTCGAGAGCTTGGTCGGTACTATCGTCTATAAATACATATGGAGTACACAATCACCAAACAAGACTTAACTAGTCTACTTAGCACTCTAAGGCACACATTTGATAATCTATTATCATCACAAGCATCACAAGGTTTTATTAACTAGTTTCATCCTTTTTATTTGAGAAAAGTAATTTCTACTCATTGACAATAACTAAGATTTAATATTCACCACTTAAAATATGGGATCATGTGTACACATGTCATCACCACATATTCTAACATATGGGAATGTGATTTAAGGGTTGGATCACATTTACTTAAGTTTAAGTTTATTATTTAATGATTTAAAGTGACTAGAAATGCCTATATAGCATTATTTTGGTACTAGTCCAAAGTCACAACATGTAAACCTTAATATTATTACATATTCAGATAGGTATGGTTAAATGTGATTTTTGAGAGTTGGAATAAACTCAAAAGCTAACATGGTTGATTTTAGAAAAATGTTTGAATATGCAAAAGCTTCTATCTTGTTATTTTTACTAGGAGAGATATCTAACTCCAAATGAAATAAATCCAACGGGCTTGGATAGATCTTTTTAGTAGCTTTCTAACAAAATTTGAATCACTCAAATTTGTTCAGTAGATCTTCTGGAATTGATTTTTAAACTAAGGGACATAAGTGAATTCAAACTAAAATAGAAAAAATCTAAATTTGAATTCACGGGCTAGCGCGGGAAAGAAAATGGGTCGGCCCAATGGCGCTCCGTGGCGCAGAGGGTAGCTGACAGGTTGGTCCCGCTTGTCAGTGAGACTTAAAACCCGAAACGATATGGGGCGATCTAGGGAGTACGATTAGAATAGAGATCAACGGTCCACAGTCGTCGTCGATGACGGACTCGTCGCCGGCAAGACCGAACCCTAAACGGCCAGCGGGGGTGCAATGGGGGCATACCAGGGCTCCAGCTACTATGGTGAGGCGGGCAAACGAACTGGTGGACGACGGCAAGCTCAGGCGAGGTCGCGGCAGCTCCTAGGGTGGACGAAATCGACGCCGCCTTCTCCTCCTCTGTAGCGGGCTCCTCCGGCGCAATTCTGGCAAACTATGGCTCGAGTGGCTCCGGCGAGAGGTCGGGAAGGATCAGTGAGGAGAGGGGAGTGGAGTGGTGTGAATTGTTGGTGCTGGGGAGGGCTCCTTTTATAGGGCGACGAGAGGACCGAGCGGCACGATGGTGAGCTCGTCGGTGACGCGGATACAGGCGGCTAGAGGCATGGGCGGCGTAGGCGGACGGTGGCCTGCCTCCTGGCGGTGCTCTACGGCTTCAATGCGTGGCTAGGGGCGGTGGCGTTTGGTCGGGAGCGTCCCGCGCTCTGGGAGACAGAGGCGGTGCTCGACATGATGCACGGCGACTATGGGTCGCACGGTGGCGCACGGCCATGTCTGGCAGGGTGCTGGGGTCGAGGCGGAGCGGCGTGCAGGATTTTATGTCGAGTGGCGGTCTGCTACGTGCTAGCGACGATCGCGCTCTAGCGAGCTCGCAGAGAGAATGGGCTGTGGCGCCCTGGCGCTCTGGCGTGCTCTGGCGAGTTCTTAGGGATAGGCCAGGGATCACTTGGTTGGACTCAGGGGGGACAAGGGTGACCAATGCATCTCTAATTGCTCGACAAGACTTGATCAAAACAGTATAAGTTAGGCTCAGATTTATTCTGTCTGCAAGGTGTTTGTGGAAATGGCCGAAAGAACTCAAGTTTTGAAATTTTGGATGATTTTTGGTGGAGTTGCTAGGCATATGCTTAGGCATCTGTGGTTGCTTGGGATTTGAAAATGGAGGTCAATTGAGTGGTTTTTGAATAGGTGGGATCTTCCCATATGAACTACATTCAATTTTCAAATGCCATTTAAAATTAGTGTTTGAAAGTTTTTGGTAGATCACAGAGTGGGCCTTGGTACATCATTACATTTACTATCAAGGGGTGCAAAGATCCATATTTGTTTCTGTTAAGTTTTGAGTTCTAGTAATAGCCAAAGTAGGCATGGTAGTTAAAATGGCACAAATGACCATTTGTTTATTTTATTCATTTTGATTTGTTTTTCCTTCGGATTTATTTTGGAATGATCTAGATGATGTTTATTTCACCTAAGAATCATTTTACAAGCAATGGATCACTTAATCATAGCAATACAAATCAACTCCGAAATTAAATGCACACACATATGAATGCTTTAATATTTTTCAATTGGAAAAGTTTTTGTTAACTCTAAATTTGATGATTTGGTTCTTGATCACTTGGAAAGTTTTGGGATGTTACAAACCTTCCCCCTTAAACAAAATCTCGTCCCGAGATTTACGAAAGAAAACTAGGAACTAAAGAGATCCGGGAACTCTGTCCTAATGTAATCTTCTCGCTCCCAAGTGGCTTCCTCTTCCGTATGGTTGCTCCATTGGATCTTGAGAAATTTGATACTTTTGGTCCTGGTGGTTCTGTAGGCTTCTTCCAAGATACGGATGGGCACTTCACGATACGTCAGCTCATTGTTGATCTCCATAGCTCTATGATCGATGTTCTTGAAAACTTCAGTCTTCTCCGGCACTTCCAGGCATTTGCGAAGTAACGAGATATGGAACACATTGTGGATGGCTGACATCTCTTCGGGTATTTCCAGTTGATACGATACTTCTCCTCGACGGTTCAGAACCTTGAATGGTCCGATATATCTGGGGGCTAACTTTCATTTCAGACTAAAGCGTTGGACTCCCTTCAATGGTGAAACCTTGAGATATACAAAATCTCCGACATTGAAAGTCAGGTCTCTCCTTCTCTTGTCAGCATAACTCTTCTGTCTAGATTGGGCGGTCTTGAGGTGCTCACAGACTTTGTGAAACTTCTCTTCGGCTTCTCGAAGAATGTCGGGTCCAAAGATCTGACTCTCTCCTACTTGCGACCAATTCAAAGGGGTGCGGCACTTTCTTCCGTATAGGAACTCAAATGGTGCCATTTGCAAACTGGCTTGATAACTGTTGTTATATGAGAATTCTGCGAAAGGTAGGCAGTCTTCCCATTTTGATCCGTACTCCAACACACAAGCTCTCAACATATCCTCTAGGATCTGGTTGACTCTCTCAGTCTGTCCATTAGTTTGCGGGTGATAAGCGGTGCTGAAATTCAACTTGGTGCTTAATCCTTCCTGGACTTTCTGCCAAAATCTTGAGGTAAACTGGCTTCCTCGGTCTGATATTATGGTCTTGGGGGTTCCATGCAGACTAACAATTCTAGTAATGTACAACTCTGCTAGCTTCGAATTTGGTAGGTTGTCTTGACAGGTATAAAGTGAGCTACCTTTGACAGTCTATCGACGATGACCCAGATTGAGTCATTTCCCTTACTTGAAGTAGGTAAACCGGTGATAAAGTCCATTCCGATGGAAGCCCATGTCCATTCCGGAATCTGCAGTGGTTGCAACTGTTCTACGGGTCTCTGATGCTCTGCTTTGACTCTTTGACAGATGTCACACTTGGTGATGTAGCTCCCGATTTCTCTCTTCATCTTGTGCCACCAAAATTGCTCTTTCAAATCTTGATACATCTTCGTTCCTCCAGGGTGGATAGAATAAAGAGTAGCATGAGCTTCCTTCATGATAACTTGTTTCAGCTCCGAATCTGCTGGCACACAGATACGTCCTTTGTACCACAGAACTCCTTCTTCATCTTCAGTGAATCCAGGTACCTTTCCTGTACCAATACGACGTTTGATTCCGTCAATACTTTCATTTCCCTTCTAGGCTTACTTGATTTGGCTGATTAATGTGGGTTGAAGTTCAATACTAGCTAAGAATCCTTTGCTAACTAGCTCAGTTCTAAACTGCTCCAACTCCTCATACAAACTTGGCTGCTTCTCCTTGATCATGGTGTTTAGCCTGCAAGGCAATCTGCTAAGAGCATCCGCTACCACATTGGCTTTGCCGGGGTGATAGTGAATGTCCAGGTCATAATCCTTGCTTAACTCTATCCATCTCCTTTGCCTCTTATTCAGCTCCTTCTGAGTGAAAATATACTTCAAGCTCTTGTGATCTGAGTAAATCTCACAGCGATTACCCATCAGATAATGACGCCATATCTTCAATGCCAACACTACGGCTGCTAATTCAAGATCATGGGTCAGATAGTTCTGCTCATGCAGCTTCAGTTGTCAAGACAAATAGGCGATGACTTTGCCTTCTTGCACCAGTACACATCCGAGACCAATCTTGGATGCATCACAATATACATCAAACGGCTTCGTGATATCTGGCATGATCGATATCGGGGCTGATATCAATCTCTTCTTCAGCTCTTGGAACCTGGCTTCACACTTGTCTGTCCATTCAAACTTCTTGTCCTTCTTCATCAATTGGGTCATGGGTCTGGCATGCTCGAGAATCCTTCTACGAACTTGCGGTAGTATCCCGCTAATCCGAGAAATGCACGGACTTGGGTTTGAGTGGTTGGGGCTTCACATTCTTCGACATCTTTGATCTTGGCGGGATCAACAGAGACTCCTCCGGCAGACACAATATGTCCTAGGAATCCTACTTCTTTCAGCCAAAACTCACACTTGTTGAACTTGGCATATAACCGATGCTCTCTCAGGGTTTCTAGGATGATTCTTAGATGTTGCTCATGCTCTTCTTCTGACTTGGAGTAGATAAGGATATCGTCGATAAACACAACGACAAACTTATCTAGGAAATTCATAAAGATCTTATTCATGAGATTCATGAAATAAGCAGGGGCATTGGTTAATCCAAAAGACATAACCTTATACTCGTATAAAACATAACAAGTAGTAAAGGCGGTCTTCAGAATATCCGTTGCACGAATCTTAAGTTGGTGATAACCAGTCCTAAGATCAATCTTTGAGAATACCTAAGCTCCAGTCAACTAATCAAATAGATCATCTATCTTTGGTAAGGGGTACTTGTTTTTGATGGTGACGTCATTCAGTTTTCTATAGTCGGTGCACAAACAGTTTCCTCCATCTTTCTTGTCAACGAATAACACTGGTGATCTCCATGGTGATGCGCTTGGTTGAATCAAGTTTGCGGCTAACATGGCATCCAACTGCTTCTTCAATTCTACTAACTCTGAGGGGTTCATGCTATAGGATCTATGGGCTATGGGTCCAGTTCTGGGGATTAGTTCGATAATGAAATCAATATCCCTATCCAGGGGCATACCTGGCAATTCATCTAGGAATACGCCGGGGTATTCACAGACTACTCGGACTTGGTCCATGGTGGGCATGGCTAGACTCTTGTTGCACTTGAATTGACGGGGTAAGGTTTCAGATATATGATCTACTGTTACTCCGGAGCTACTGGTCATGGTGATGGATTTCTTAGCACAGTCTATCAGTCCTTTATGCCTTGACATCCAGTCCATACCTAGTACTACTTCCAATCCTTTGGTTCTGAGTACAATTAGGTTGGCATAAAAATCTATCCCATGTATTCTGATAGGCAAAACTTTGCAAATTTTTCTAGCTTTTGTAGTTGAACCGGGGATTTGAACTATCATGACATGCTTCAAGTTGGTTGGGTGAATCTTACTAGTGCATGCAAATTCTTCGGTGACAAATGAATGCGATGATCCTGAACCAAACAATACCCTTGCTAAAACTAAGTTGACAGAAATCATACCCAGCACTATGTCTGGCGCTTCTTGAGCTTCCTTTGCGTTCATATGGAAGAGACGACCGTTGCGGTTGTGAGGGTTCCCTGGGGTAAATCTTCTCCCTGGTTAAACACGATGCTGTTGTTGAGCTGGGGCATTCACATTGGTAGTGGTGGCAGTCTTCTTGGGAGACTCATTGGAATAGTGGCACTTAAATCCACACTCGAAACAAGTTATCTGAGACTTGTCTTTTGCTGCGATAGGCACAACATTGCTGCCAGTTCTAGGTGCAGTGTTGTTGTTTTTGTTGTTCTTGTTGTTGTTGTTGTTGCTCTTGGGAGGGGCACGGTTGAAATTGCTGGTGTTTCCGGGGTGATTATTGTTTCCACCGAACTTCACATTGCCTCCTCTACGGTTGGGGTAGCTTGGGCGAGACATTGGGGGTCGGTTGTTCCTTGGTGCATATCCTAGTGAGGGGTTGGGACGGTACTTTTGGTGACTGTGGGATCCAGATTGCTGCATCATACAACGTTTGCGGTTTTCGTTTGCTTGATTAATCTTCCCTTCCATCTGAATGGCAGAGTCGACTAGCTCTTCGAGATCCTCGAAGCGGATGTTGACGAGGACAGTCTGCATCTCGTCATGCAGTCCGTTCAGGAATCTCTCCTTCTTCTTGGCCTCCGTGTTGATCTCATCAGGGGCGTACCTTGCAAGCGACAAGAATCTGTCACGGTACTCCACCACAGTCATCCTGCCTTGCTTAAACTCTCTGAATTCATCCCTCATTCTGGTGACTAAGCCCTGCGACACGTGGGTGCGGCTGAACTTGATCTTGAAGGCTTCCCATGTCATCACTTGACCATGGTTCATCAGGCGGATGTTGTTCCACCATGCTCTTGCATCTCCTGCCAAGTAGTGGGTGGCAAAGAGAACTTTCTCGTTGTCATCAGCTCTGGCTACTTCCAGATTGTTCTCCATTTTCTGCAACTAGTCATCTGCATCTAATGGGTTCTCTGAAGTGCTAAAGATTGGGGGATTGGTATTCTGGAAATTCTTTAGCTTGGATCCTTGATGATCCTGATTTCCATGCCCTTGGTTGTTGAGAGCCATCTGGGCGATCTGTTCCAGTGTTGCTAGATTAGCTTGGCGCTCTGTCCTGCTTGCTTCTCTGTCTGCGATGAGATTCTGCAAGATCTGCAGCATTGGTTCTTGTGACGAGCTGCTCCCTCCTTGGTTTCCACGAGTCATCTGAAGATTGACATAGATAAAGGGGTAAGAGGGAAAGTTCAAAGGTTCATAGTTTTGGTTTCAAAGCTAAAACTTTGAGTTTGACTCAGGTTTTGTAACTAACTCCATTTCATTCACTCAAACAAGCACACGATACAAACACACACACACCACAACAAGGAAAACAGATGGTTTTAAGAACCATTCTGCAAGCTAAGATACAGTGGGACCGATACATCTCATGCTACGACAGTGCTCTAGTGAATCTACTCATCGTCGATGAAGTCGAAGTCCTCATCGTCAGTGTAGAAGTCCATCATCCTCCTCCAGAAAGTCATCGTCATTGCTGAGGTAAGAATCCATGTCTCCCTCGATGTCTTCACCCTCCTCTTCTTCCTCCTTTGCTGCGAGCTGAGCTTCTTGCTCCTTGACGGTCTTCTCGAGGTCGGCCACCTTCTTGCAAAGACGGGCGATGGTGCGATCCTTCTTCTTGCGCTGGAGGCAAAGAGACTGACGATCCTTGACAAGCAGTGAGAAAGTCTGGGCCTTCTGGGCGCCAATGGCACGGTTGTGGTTGGCGAACTCCCTAGCATTGTCCAATTCCTTCTGGCGACCGTACAACAGGAAGTCAAGGTTCTCCACTTGACGCTTCAACTCCGGGTGACTGGGCATCTCCATCAACATTCCCATGAAGTCACGCCATGCATAGTGAGCAAAGCAGGTTCCTTGGATTTGGTTGACACTGAGGGCACATAGACGTGCGAGAGCTTCATGCATTGCCCTGGCTAATCCATCTAGCCAGTTGTTCTCTCTCACGGAGAACTGGATTCTCCCAGACGTTGGTGCTTCAATGCTTCCTCGAAGATCAGCGGTGACTAGCCACTGTAAATCTCCTCCGGGGGTCCTGGAAGTTGAGCTCCAAGAAACTCTGGATGTGGGTGTCCTAGTAACTCAGATAGAGAATCTAGATCCCTCTCGAAGATCAGTTGGCCTCCATTGCCCAACTGGTAGAACTTGCTGAACTGAGTCTCCATCTACAAGAATTAAGGATGAGGAAGTTAGTGAAGTGATCAAGTGTGTCAAATTTTAAGTAGTAATGTAAGAATTTGAGGAACATGAATTTTTGAGAAAGAATGAATTCCCAAGGGGAAGAGAGGAAATAGTTTTCCATAAATACTCACTTGGTTTTGAAATTAAGTTTTTGTTCGGACGTCCATTCTAACTAGGGTCTCCTATGGTCAGGATGGCTCTGATACCAACTTGTCAACACCCAGATTTTTAATTCCAGATGCCTGTTATGTCATACATCGCAATCCCATGATTACCATTTTTGCGAGACATAACAGATTGGATATCACAGTACATCATCCATTACAAACCATAAATAAGGTCTTACACAAATAAGGATCTCATGATCCAGTCTTAATACAACAAGCAGCGGAATAAATAAGAAGCGCAGCGGTGGGGTCCATCTTCAGGGGCACAGGCAATGCTGACGAAGGCAGATAGTCCTAGTTAAAATAGTCGTCCTGCTGGCCATCATCTTGGTAGTCTCCGTCATAGTCTGGCCATGAGAATAGCCAGGGACAAAAGCCATGAGTACTCTTTAAGTACTCGCAAACTACCACTAATAAGTAATATAGTTCTAGTGTAAAGTGCTAACTCTAAGTTTATTTGTAAAGTTAAGTTTGAAACCTAAGCTGAGTTCAGAAACAAAGAAGATAAAGTAAAGTTCACGAATCACTTAAGTTGGGAAGCTAGTGTCATAGTCACAACTCTGTTGTGGCCCATTCAAGATTCATCATTCATTTCATAAGTTATTTTGAAAACATCTGACAACGAAACAGTATGGCCATTCCAACTGTCCATAACCGCGGATGTGGCTATTCGAATAGTTTGACACTCTACAGAGGTGGTACACTTTCACCACAAGATTCGATACATCTGTCAGGGATAACCCTGAATCATCATACTTAGTATGCATATAATCAAACATAACATTTCCTTTACACACCCTAGTATAAGCACCTCTCCTATGAGCATGGCCTCCCAACCATGACCATCTATCATCTTGGGCACTGCATAGGTGGACAACATTGAGAGGTAGCCTCAGCTCAAACCTCTCTCGTGAGGGAACTAATACTAATGCATATAAACTTCTGGCTAAGCCTTACCCAATTCAGGTATTGTGGTTGTATGATAAAATTTGGAATGGTATCGCATCCGAATCCAACCACCAGTTTTTGTAAAGGGTTAAGACTCATGCCTCAACATTTTTATCATCATAACCATTTGTGTTTCTCAAAACATGTCAAAACATCTCAATAGAATGACTCATCATTCCAAGGTTTTCATAATTCATTTTCACCAAGTGTTCCCATCTAAAGTGACTCAAGTTTTGATCTAGCTTTAATCTACTAAGTTAAGAGTGTTCACTAAGGTGCAAAGATGGGATCAATCTTATGCCATAGAATGACATCTAAAGTTACCTAGATAGGTCAAGTTTTATACTCTTTATGGTACCTTCAAAACAAGTAACGGACTTTGGTAAAGTAAAGAAAGTAAAGCTTGGAAATAAGACTTGGGGTAGGTAATAGTCAAAGTGGTATAACCAAAGCATGCCTAGTGCATCTTGCTTAGATTATCTAGCTTAATTCTAGCTTGCTAAGCATTATACTTGCAAGTGTTAGCTTTCCAATAATAGCTTGCCTTGGTTGGTGTAGTGGTTGAAGTTTTCTTCCTCCTCTTCTTGGTAGAACTCCTCCTCCTCGAGAGCTTGGTCGGTACTATCGTCTATAAATACATATGGAGTACACAATCACCAAACAAGACTTAACTAGTCTACTTAGCACTCTAAGGCACACATTTGATAATCTATTATCATCACAAGCATCACAAGGTTTTATTAACTAGTTTCATCCTTTTTATTTGAGAAAAGTAATTTCTACTCATTGACAATAACTAAGATTTAATATTCACCACTTAAAATATGGGATCATGTGTACACATGTCATCACCACATATTCTAACATATGGGAATGTGATTTAAGGGTTGGATCACATTTACTTAAGTTTAAGTTTATTATTTAATGATTTAAAGTGACTAGAAATGCCTATATAGCATTATTTTGGTACTAGTCTAAAGTCACTGCATGTAAACCTTAATATTATTACATATTCAGATAGGTATGGTTAAATGTGATTTTTGAGAGTTGGAATCAACTCAAAAGCTATCATGGCTGATTTTAGAAAAATGTTTGAATATGCAAAAGCTTCTATCTTGTTATTTTTACTAGGAGAGATATCTAACTCCAAATGAAATAAATCCAACGGGCTTGGATAGATCTTTTCAGTAGCTTTCTAACAAAATTTGAGTCACTCAAATTGGTTTAGTAGATCTTCTGGAATTGATTTTTAAACTAAGGGACAGAAGTGAATTCAAACTAAAATAGAAAAACCTAAATTTGAATTCACGGGCTTGCGCGGGAAAGAAAATGGGCCGGTCCAGTGGCACTCCGCGGCGCAGAGGGCGGCTGACAGGTTGGTCCCGCTTGTCAGCGAGACTTAAAACCCGAAATGGTATGGGACGATCTGGGCGCTACGATTAGAATAGAGATCAATGGTCCACAGTCGTCGTCGATGACGGACTCGTCACCGGCGAGACCGAATCCTAAACGGCCAGCGGGGGTGCAATGGGGGCATACTAGGGCTCCAGCTACTGCGGTGAGGTGGGCAAACAAACTGGTCGATGACGGCGAGCTCAGGCGAGGTCGCGGCAGCTCTTGGGGTGGACGAAATTGACGGTGCCTTCTCCTCCTCTACAGCAGGCTCCTTAGGCGCAATTCCGGCGAACTTTGGCTCGAGTGGCTCCGGCGAGAGGTGGGGAAGGATCAGTGAGGAGAGGGGAGTGGAGTGGTGTGAGTCGTTGGTGCTGGGGAGGGCTCCTTTTATAGGGCGACGAGAGGACCGAGCGGCACGACGGTGAGCTCGTCGGTGACACGGATACAGGCGGCTAGAGGAATGGGCGGCGTAGGCGGACGGTGGCCTGACTCCTGGCGGTGCTCTACGGCTTCAATGCATGACTAGGGGCGGTGGCGTTTGGTCAGGAGCATCCCTCGCTCTGGGAGACAGAGGCGGTGCTCGACACGGCGCACGACGACTGTGGGTCACGCGGCGGCGCACGGCATGTCTGGCGGCATGCTGGTGTCGAGGCGGAGCGGTGTGCGGGATTTTATGTCGAGTGGCGGTCTGCTGCGTGCTGGCGACGATCACGCTCTGGTGTGCTCTGGCGAGCTCGCAGAGAGAATGGGCGGCGGTGCTAGGGTGTGGTCCAGGGCCTGGCTTGGCTTGGGGAAGGGGCAGGTAGGTGTGGTAGGGTTAGGCGGAGCTAGTGGTGGTGCTGGAACGGTGCAACGTGGTCTATGGCGCATTACCCTCTTCTGGCCGGTGGTGACCAAAAAGGGGCAATGCTCCACTATTGCTGCGGCTTAGGGATAGGCCGGTGATCACTTGGTTGGACTCAGGGGGGACAAGGGTGATCAATGCAGCTCTAATTGTTCGACAAGATTTGATCAAAACAGTATAAGTTAGGCTCGGTTTTATTCTGTCTACAAGGTGTTTGTGGAAATGGCCGAAAGAACTCAAGTTTTGAATTTTTGGATGATTTTTGGTGGAGTTTCTAGGCACATGCTTAGGCATCTGTGGTTGCTTGGGATTTGAAAATGGAGGTCAATTGAGTGGTTTTTGAATAGGTGGGATCTTCCCATATGAACTACATTCAATTTTCAAATGCCATTTAAAATTAGTGTTTGAAAGTTTTTGGTAGATCACAGAGTGGGCCTTGGTACATCATGACATGTACTAGCAAGGGGTGCAAACCTCCATATTTGTTTCTGTTAAGTTTTGAGTTCTAGGAATAGCCAAAGTAGGCATGGTAGTTAAAATGGCACAAATGACCATTTGTTTATTTTATTCATTCTGATTTGTTTTCCTTGGGATTTGTTTGGGAATGATCTAGATGATGTTTATTTCACCTAAGAATCATTTTACAAGCAATGGATCACTTAATCATGGCAATTCAAATCAACTCCTAAATTAAATGCACACACATATGAATGCTTTAATATTTATAAATTGGAAAAGTTTTTGTTAACTCTAAATTTGATGATTTGGATCTTGATCACTTGGATTAAAGTTTTGGGATGCTACAACACACCACAACACAAATAGAAAACAAATGGTTTTAAGAACCATTCTCTGAAACTACGATACAGTGGGACCGAGTACAACTCACTCCTACTATAGTGCTCAAGTGCATCTAATCATCATCAATGAAGGCGGAATCATCATCATCAGTGTGGAACTCCATGGCCTCGTCCTCAAGGTAGTCATCGTCATCACTGAGGTAAGAGTAGAGATCTCCACGGATATCTTCACCTTCTTCCTCCTTCGCTTCAAGGTGGACCTCCTGCTCACGGATGGTCTTCTCTAGAGTGGCCACCTTCTTGCGAAGACGATCGATGGTGTGACCCTTCTTGTCACGCTGACGACAAAGTGATTGGCGCTCCCTAGCGAGGATGGCGAGGGTCTGGTCTTTGTTGATAGCAATGGCATGGTTGTGGTTGGCGTAGGCACGAGCGTTGTCCAACTCTTGTTGTCTATCATACAACATGAAGTCGAGATTATCCACTTGGTGCTTTAGCTCGTAGTGTCCTTGCATCTCCAAGGGCATTCCCATAGAATCACACCTTGCATAGTTAGCAAAGCGAGTTCCTTGGATCTGGTTGATGTTTTGCCCACACGGATGGGCAGGAGCTTCTTGCATACCGCTGGCTAATCCATCTAGCTAGTTGTTCTCCCGAACGCTGAATTGGATCTTCTCTGAAGTGGGTGCTTCCATCTTGCCTCTGAGATCTGCAATTATCAGCCACGATAGTTCTCCTCCTTGTTCATCCTTGAGTTGGGCACCGGTGAATTCCAGGTCTGGGCGCTCAAGATACTCTGCGAGTGCATCTAGATCCCTCTCAAAGATCATAGTGACCTCCATTTCCCAGCTGGTAGAACTTGCTATACTTTACCTCCATCTATAAGAATTTAAGGTGAGCAAGTTAGTGGAGTGATCAAGTGTGTCAAATTTTATGTATGATTGCAAGAATTTTTGGAGGAACATGAATTTTTTGAAAGAATCTCAAGGATAAGAGTGGGAATAGGTTTTCATAAATATTCACTTCTTTTGTTTTGAAACTAAGTTTTTGTTCAGACGTCCATTCTAACTAGGGTCTCCTATGGTCAGGATGGCTCTGATACCAACTTCTCAACACCCGGATTTTTAAATTCCAGATGCCTGTTATGCCATACATCGCAATCCCAGGATTACCATTTTTGTGAGACATAACAGAATTGGTACCACAGTACATCATCCATTACAAACCATAATAAAGGTCTTACAAATAAAGGATCTCATGATCTAGTCTTAATACAATCAAAGCAGCAGAAAGTAAACATAGTAGGGGATCCATCTTCAGGGTCACATGCGATGCTAACGATGGGAGATGATCCTAGTTGTCATAGACCTCCTACTGTCCATCTTCCTAGTAGTCCTCCTCATAGCCTGGCCACGGGAATAGCTAGGGAGAAAGCCATGAGTACTCTTTAAGTACTCACAAACTATCACTAACAAGTAACGTAGTTCTAGTAGGAATTTTAAGCTCTAGGTTTATTTGCAAAAGCCAGGTTTATTTCATAAGAGTTCAAAAGTAAAGAACCTAATTTAATTTTCTACATCACCTAATTGGGAACTTAGTTTTCATGTTCACAACCCTGTTGTGGTCAAGTCAAAGTCATAGTTCAATTCACAAGTCATTTTGAAAACATCTGACAACGGAACAGTATGGCCACTCCAACTGTCCATAACCACGGACATGGCTATTCGAATAGTTTGACACTCTGCACAGGTGGGACACTTTCACCACAAAATTCGATACATCCGTCACGGATAACCCTGAATCATCATACTTAGTATGCGGATAATCAATCCTAACCTTTCAATTACACACTCTAGTATAGGCACCTCCCCTATGAGCTTGGCCTCCCAGCCATGGCCATCTGCCATCCTGGGCACTGCATAGGTGGACATTCACATTCATGAGGTAGCCTTAGTTCAACCTCTTTCCGCGAGGGAACCCATACTAAGGCATATAAACTTCTAGTTAGGCCCTACCCAATTCGGGTATTGTGGTTGTACGGTAAAATTGGAATGGTATCGCATCCGAACCCAACCATCGGTTTTTATAAAGGGCTAAGGCTCATGCCTCAACAAGTTTCATCATCAAATCCTTTTGTGTTCATAACACATGTCAAAACATTTCAAAGAATGAATCCTCATTCCAAGGTTTTCATAATCATTTTCACCAAGTATTTCCATCTAAAGTGATCAACTTTTATGCTTAGCACTAGCCACTAAAGTTAAGGGTATTCACTAATGAGGGGTGCTAATCAAGTGTAACTATCCAACTCTAGTTTATGCCTTTTGATGACATCTAAGTATAACTACTTAGGCCTAGTTTTATACTCTTTATGGTATCTATACTATTTTTCCAATACTCACTAATTACTAACTAAAGGTAAACAACTTTGGTAAAAGTGAAAGAATAAAACTGGCAAGTAAAACTTGGGATTGGTAGAATCAAAATTGCATAACCAAAGCATGCCTAATGCATCTTGCATAGGTTATCAAGTTTGCATGTGTTAACTTGCATAGTTCTAGCTTGCATAGTTAATGATGGCTTGCATAGTTAAGAAACTTGCAAGTGTAAACTTTCCTTGAGTAGTGTAGTAGTTGAAGTTTTCTTCTTCTTCTTGGTAGTACTCCTCCTCGTATCTCGGGTCGGTACTATCATCTAGAAATGAATACGAGGCACATAATCACCAATCAATAGTTAACTACTTCTATTTAGCACACTAAGGCTCACACTTGATGATCTAGCATCAATACAATCATTACATGAAATAAAGACCTAGTTTTTTCTTATTTTAGAAAAGTAATTTCTACTCATTGAAAATACTTTAGATTTAATATTCTCCAACTAAAAGATGGGATCATGTTGACACATGTCATCACCACATATTCTAATACTTGGGAATTTGATTTAAAGTGTTGGTCATATTTTATAAAGTTTAATATTACTATTTAATACAATTAAAGTGACTAGAAATGCCTATATAGCATTCTTTTATTACTAATCCAATGTCATTGCATGGAAACCTAAATATTTTTACATATTCAGATAGATCTTAATAAATGTGATTTTTGAGAGTTGGAATCAACTCAAAACTATTTATGGCTGATTTTTGAAAAATGTTTGAATATGGAAAAGTCTCTGTCTTGTTATTTTTACTATAGATGATCTATAATTTCAAATGGTTTGAATCCAATGGGCTTGGATAGATATTTTGAATACCTTTCTATCAAAATTGGAATCATGCAATTTGGTTTAGTGAATTTCTTTTAATTGATTTTTGAATCTACTGACAGAATCTATATTTAACTAAATTGGAAAAATTCTATTTGAATCTACGGGCTCTGTGCGGGAAACTAAATGGGCCGACCCAACTGCACAGCGCAGGCGCAGCGGGCTGCTGACAGGACGGTCCCACACGTCAGCGACTTATTCTAACCGAAACGGTATCTTTCAATCTAGGTCGTGCGATTAGACTAGGATCTAACGGCTGACATGCATCGTCTATGATGAACAACTCCAGCGAGACTGAACCCTAACAGCTACGGTGGGGGTCGTGTGAGGCTCACCTGGGATCCATCTAGGGTCGGCGATAGAGCGAATGGGGTTGTCGATGATGGCGGTTTGAATGGTGGTCGCGGCGGCTCCTGGGGCAGCTCCAATCAACGGCTCCTCTTCTCCTCTGCAGCGGCAGACTCTAGCCAAATTCCAGCAGGCTGGTGCTCGCCTTGCTCCGGAAAGAGGTGTGGGAGGTTCTTTGAGGAGTGGGGAGTGGAATGGTGTGTCGAATGGAGGCTGGGGTGGCCTCTATTTACACATAGGCGAGAGGGACAGAGTGGGATGGCTCGGGCTCGTCAGTGACGGCGATACAGAGGGCTATTGGCATGGCTGCGGGTAGGGTTCAGCGCGGTGCATCCGGGCGGTCGTAGTGCGAGTGATGGTCTCAACACCCAGATTTTTAATCCCAGATGCCTGTTATGCTATACATCGCAATCCTAGGATTACCATTTTTGCGAGACATTTGGATATCACATTACATCAGCCATTACAAACCATAATAAGGTCTTACACAAATAAAGGATCTCACGATCCATTCTTAATACAAACAAGCAGCAGAATAATAAGCGTAGTAGTGGGCTCCATCTTCAATGTCACAGGCAATTCTAACGATGCGAGATGATCCTAGTTGTCGTAGACGTCCTGCTGTCCATCATCCTGGTAGTCCTCCTCATAGTCTGGCCACGGGAATAGCTAGGGACAAAGCCATGAGTACTCTTTAAGTACTCGCAAACTATCACTAACAAGTAAGGTAGTTCTAGTAGGAATCTTAAGCTTTAGGTTTATTTTCAAAAAGCCAGATTTATCTAAACTGAGTTCAGAAGTAAAGAAAACTAAGTTAATGTTCTAAATCAAATTAAGTGGGAACCTAGTTTCATAGTCACAACCCTGTTGTGGTCAAGTCAACATCATAGTTCACTTCACAAGTCATTTTGAAAACATGTGACGATGGAACAGTATGGCCACTCCAACTGTCCATGAGCACGGACGTGGCTATTCGAATAGTTTGACACTCTGCAGAGGTGGTACATTTCACCACAAAATTCAATACATCCGTTAGGGATAACCCTGAATCATCATACTTAGTATGCGGATAATCAATCATAACCTTTCAATTACACACTCTAGTATAGGCACCTCCCCTATGAGCTTGGCCTCCCAGCCATGGCCATCTGCCATCCTATGCACTGCATAGGTGGACAATTCACACTCATGAGGTAGCCTCAGCCCAAACCTCTTCCGCGAGGGAACCCATTCTAATGCATATAAACTTATGGCTAAGCCTTACCCAATTCAGGTATTGTGGTTGTACGGTAAAATTGGAATGGTATCGCATCCGAACACAACCATCAGTTTTTATAAAGGGCTAAGGCTAATGCCTCAACATTTTCATCATCAAATCCATTTGTGTTTCTCAACACATGTCAAAACATCTCAATAGAATGGCTCATCATTCCAAGGTTTTCATAATCATTTTCACCAAGTATTCCCATCTAAAGTGATCAAGTTTTATGCTTAGCACTACCCACTAAGTTAAGAGTGTTATCTATGCTATCTTTCCAATACTCACAAAGCACTAACTAAAAGGTAAAGAACTTTGGTAAAGTAAAAGAGAAAAGCTTGCAAGTAAAACTTGGGATGGGTATAAATCAAAGTGTATAACCAAGCATGCCTAAAGCATCTTGCTTAGGTTAAAGCTTGCATGGTTAACTTGTATAATTCTAGCTTGCATAGATCTAACTTGCAAGTGTTAGCTTGCCATGATTGGTGCAGTGATTGAAGTTTTCCTCCTCTTCATTGGGGTAGAACTCCTCCTCCTCGTAGCTTGGGTCGGTACTATCGTCTATAAATAAATACGGGGTACACAATCACCAAACAATACTTAACTAGTTCTATTTAGCACACTAAGGCTCACACTTGATGATCTAGCATCATCACAATCATCACATGAAATAATGACTAGTTTTATTTATCTTATTTGAGAAAAGTAATTTCTACTCATTGAAATTAATTAAGATTTAATATTCTCCAATTAAAATATGGGATCATGTGTAAACATGTCATCACCACTTATTCTAATACATGGGAATGTGATTTAAAGGGTTGGTAAAATTTTATTAAGTTTAAGATTATCATTTAATAGATTTAAAGTGACTAGAAATGCCCTAATAGCATTCTTTTGGTACTAGTCCAATGTCACTCCATGCAAACCTACATATTTTTACATATTCAGATAGATATTATCAAATGTGATTTTTGAGAGTTGGAATCAACTCAAAAGCTATTATGTTTGATTTTTGAAAAATGTTTGAAGTTGCAAAAGTCTCTGTCTTATTATTTTTACTAAAGATTAGCTATAACTCCAAATGATTTAAATCCAAAGGTCTTGGATAGATAATTTAATTACCTTTCTAGAAAAATTTGAATCATGCAATTTGGTTCAGTGAAACTCTCTGAATTGATTTTTGAATCTGTGGATAGAAACTAGTTTAAACTAAAATGAAAAAACAATCATTTGAATTTCCAGGTCAACACGGGAAGTTAAATGGGCCGGCCCAGCTACACTACGAGGCGCAGCGGACTGCTAACAAATGGGGTCCACCAGTGAGTAGGACTAACTACGCGAAATAGTATCGGTGGATCTAGGCCATGCGATCTAATTGTAATCCAAGGGTGGTGAGTCGTCGTCGACGATGAACTACTTCGGCGAGGAATCAACCCTAACACGGCGGTGGGGGTCTGGCTAGGCTCACCTGGGCTCCGGCTAGGGTCAGTGATGGGGGTGGGCGGCGTGGTAGACCATGGTGAGGCAAGGCACGATCACAGCAGGGCTTGGGGTGGTCGAAATCAATGGCGCCCTTCTCCTCCAGCAGCGGCGGGCTCCGACCAAATTCTGGCGAGAGAGAGCTTGCCTTGCTCCGGGAAGAAGTGGGAGAGGGTTAGTGAGAGGTGGTGAGTGGAATGGTCTAGATAAATGAGGCAGGGGTGGCCTCCTTTTATAGTGCGGCGAGGGGACGGAACGGTGCGGGCGCGAGCTCGTCGGTGACGATGCTACAGGCAGCTATCGGCATGGCGGTGGCTAGTGGACGGTGTGGTGTTCCCTGGCGGTTCTTATGGGCATAATGGCGAGGCGTGGAGCGGTGTGGTTTGGTCGGGAGCGTGCGGTGCTCTGCGCGGACGCAAAGGTGTTTGCGGCAGCGTGCGGCAGCTGTGGGTCACGTGGCGGCGAACGGGGTTGTCTGCTGGGTTGCTGTGATCATGACAGGCTAGTGCACATGAGGCGGGGGTGAGGCGCGGGTTGTGCGAGCTGGTCGGGAGAAGCGAGCTGGCGCACTCTGGACATGGCACATAAATGGTGTGCGCGGCGTAGCTAGGGTGGTCCAGGGCGCGGCTGGGGTCGTGGCTTGGACAAGGGGTGGCAGTGGAGCGAGGCGTGTCTGGTGCGCATCATGGGCAAGGGCGGCGCTCCACTGTTCATAGGGCGAAGGGGGGATTGGTCTAGGGCTTGGTTAGACTAAGAGGAGACAGGAGAGTGAAGTGGAGACCAAATGGTCGAGGATAACTGTGCAAAACAGTGAAGTTAGGCAGGTGGTTAAATTAGTGCAGGCCAGGTGTTTGTGGAAATGGCCGCATGAAACTTTGGAAATTTTGATTCAAATTTTTTGAGTGATCTTAAGTTAAGCTTGAGAGTCTATGTTTGCTTGGAGAGGTCAAGGGGAATTGATTTGATGGGTTTTTGAAAAAGTGGGATCTTAACATATGAACTAGATTCAATTTTAAACAGTCCATTAAATTGATTTGAAAGATGTTTTTGTAAGTTTGTAAAGTGGGCCTTGGTTCACTTTTACTTTTTCTAGCAAGGGGTGAAATGAAGTAGAATTGTTTCTGTTAGAAAGTTTCTTCTAGGAACACCCAAAGTGGCCTAGTGGTTTACTTTTGTCAAAATGACCATTTGCTTTATTTATTCATATTTGATTTCTTTTTCTTTTGAATTAGTTTGTAAATGGCCTAGATGATGTAGTATTCATCCTTAAACCATTTCACATCATTTTTAACAATCAAGCATGGCATAAGCACTCAAATCTACACTAATGAAAACACACATGCATTCATATTCATTTTCTTAATAAAAGTTTTAGTTAACCCTAAATTGGGTGATTAGAACTTGATAATCTTGATTAGAAGTTTTGGGGTGTTACAAACCTTCCCTCCTTAAACAAAATCTCGTCCCAAGATTTAAGAAAAACTAGGAACTAAAGAGATCTGGAAACTTAGTCCTAATGTAATCTTCTCACTCCCAAGTAGCTTCTTCTTCAGTACGGTTGCTCCATTGGATCTTGAGAAACTTGATACTCCGGGTCCTGGTGGTTCTGAAATCTTCCTCCAAAATACGGATGGGTACTTCACGATACGTCAGATCCTTGTTGATATCTATGGCTCGGTGATCGATGTTCTTGAAAAATTCGGTATTCTCTGAAACTTCTAAGCATTTGCGAAGTAACGAGATATGGAACACATTATGGATGGCTCACATCTCCTCTGGCAGTTCTAGTTGATCAGATACTTCTCCTCAGCGATTCAAAATCTTGAAGGGTCCAATATATCTGGTTGCTAACTTTTATTTCAGATGAAAATGTTGCATTCCCTTCGAGGGTGACACTTTGAGATACACAAAATCTCCGACATTGAAAGTCAGGTCTCTACGTCGCTTGTCAGCATAACTCTTCTATCTAGATTGGGCGGTCTTGAGGTGCTCGCGGACTTTGTGAACCTTCTGTTCGGCTTCTCGTATGATGTCGGGTCCGAAAATCTGACTCTCTCCTACTTGCGACCAATTTAAGGGGGTATGACACTTCCTTCCATACAGAAATCCAAATAGGGCCATTTGCAAACTAGCTTGATAACTGTTGTTGTATGAGAATTCTGCGAAAGGCAAACAATCTTCCCATTTTGATCCATACTCTAGAACACAAGCTCTCAACATATCTTCTAAGATTTGGTTGACTCTTTCAGTCTGTCCATCGGTCTGCGGGTGATAAGCTATGCTAAAATTCAACTTGGTTCCTAATCCTTCTTGGACTTTCTGGCAAAATCTTGAGGTAAATTGGGTTCCTCAATCCGACACTATGGTCTTACTAGTTCCATGTAAACTTACGATTCTAGCAATGTACAAATCTCCTAGCTTAGAACTCTGGTAGGTTGTCTTGACAGGTATAAAATGGGCTACTTTGGATAGTCTATCAACTATGACCCAGATAGAGTCATTTCCCTTACTAGATGTAGGCAAATCGGTGATAAAGTACATTCCGACGGAATCCCATTTCCATTTCGGAATCTGTAATGGTTGCAATAGTCCTACGGGTCTCTGATGTTCCACTTTGACTCTCTGACAGTTATCACACTTCGCTATGTAGCTTCCGATTTCTCTCTTCATCTTGTGCCAACAAAATTTCTCCTTCAAATCCTGATACATCTTTGTTCGTCCGGGGTGGATAGAATAAAGATTATCATGAGCTTCCTGCATGATAACTTGCTTTAACTCTGAATCTGCTGGCACACATATACGTCCTTTGTACCACAAAACTCCTTCTTCATCTTCGGTGAATACAGGTACCTTTCCTGTACCGATACGACGTTTGATTCTGTCGATACTTGCATTTCCTTTCTGGGCTTCCTTGATTAGACTAATTAACGTGGGTTGAAGTTCAATGCTAGCTAAAAATCCTTTGCTAACTAGCTATGTTCTAAACTACTCCAACTCCTCATGCAAACTTGGCTGGGCTTCTTTGATCATGGTGTTTAATCTACACGGGAATCTGCTAAGAGCATCCGCTACTACATTGGCTTTATCAGGGTGATAGTGAATGTCAAGGTCATAATCCTTGATTAACTCTATCCATCTCCTTTTCCTCATATTCAGCTCCTTCTGGGTTAAAACATACTTCAGGCTCTTGTGATCCGAATAAATATCACAGCGGTTACCCATAAGGTAATGACGCCATTACTTCAAGGCTAAAACTACAACTGCTAGTTCAAGATCATGGGTAGGGTAGTTTTGCTCATGCTGCTTTAGTTGTTGAGACAGATATGCTATGATTTTGCCTTCTTGCATCAACACACATCCGAGACCAATCTTGGATGCATCACAATACACATCAAAAGGCTTCTTGATATCTGGCATAATCAAGATTGGGGCTGAGATCAATCTCTTCTTGAGCTCTTGAAAACTTGCTTCACATTTGTCGGTCCCTTCAAACTTCTTATCTTTCTTCAACAATTGGGTCATCGGTCTTGCGATGCTTGAAAATCCTTCAACAAACTTGCGGTAATATCCCGCTAATCCGAGAAATGCATGGACTTGGGTTTGAGTGGTTGGGGCTTTCCATTCTTCAACATCTTTGATCTTGGCGGGATCAACAGCGACTCCTCCTGCCGACACAATATGTCCTAGGAATCCTACTTCTTTCAACCAGAACTCACATTTGCTAAACTTGGCATACAACTGATGCTCTCTAAGGGTTTCAAGGATGGTTCTCAGGTATAGCTCATGCTCTTCTTCTGACTTGGAATAGATTAGAATATCATCGATAAAAACAATGACAAAGTTATCCAGAAAATTCATAAAAATCTTATTCATGAGGTTCATGAAATAAGCGGGGGCATTGGTTAATCCAAAAGACAGGACCGTATACTCATACAATCCATATTTGGTGGTAAAGGCGGTCTTTGGAATATCTGTTGCATGAATCTTGAGTTGATGATAACCAGTCCTAAGATCAATCTTAGAAAACACTCTGGCACCAGTCAACTGATCAAACAGATCCTCTACCTTGGGTAGTGGGTACTTGTTCTTGATGGTGACATCATTCAATTTCCGGTAATCCGTACACAAACGGTTACCTCCATATTTCTTATCCACAAACAATACAGGCGATCTCCATGGCGATGCGCTTGGTTGAATCAGACCTTTCTCCAGCATAGCATCAAGTTGCTTCTTCAGCTCCACTAGTTCCGATGGGTTCCTACTATAGGTTCTCTAAGCTATGGGTCCAGTTCTAGGAATTAGTTCAATAATGAACTCGATATCCCAATCTAGGGGCATACCGGGCAATTCATTTGGGAATACGTCGGGGTATTCACAGACTACTCTGACTTGGTCTATAGTTGGTTGGTCTAGACTCTTGTTGCATTTGAATTGACGGGGCAAGGTTTCAAATACATGCTCTACTGATACTCCAGAGCTACTGGTCATGGTTATGGCTTTCTTAGCACAGTCGATCAATCCTTTATGTTTCGACATCCAATCCATTCCTAGTACTACTTCCAAACCATTGGTTCCAAGTACTATTAGATTGGCATAAAAATCTATCCCCTGGATTCAGATAGGTACAGCCTTGCAAATTTTTCTAGCTTTGGTGGTTGAACCAGGAAGTTGAACTATCATAACATGCTTCAATTTGGTTGGTTGAATCTTACTAGTGCATGCAAATTCTCGTGTAACAAATGAGTGCGATGGTCCAGAATCAAACAACACTCTTGCAAGTATTGAGTTAACAGAAAACATAGCCAGCACGACATCGGGCGCTTCCTAGGCTTCCTCAGCATTCATGTGGAACAGACGGCCGTTGCGGTGGAGTGAATTCCCTAGGGAAAATCTTCTTCCAGGTTGAACACGGCGCTATTGCTGAGCTGGGGCATTCACATTGGTGGTGGCTGCAATCTTCTTGGGGCACTCATTGGAGTAGTGACCCTTTACTCCACATTCAAAGCAAGTAATCTGGGACTTGTCATTGGCTGCAACAGGCACAATGTTGCTTCTTGTCCTTGGGGTAGTATTGTTGTTGTTGGAGTTGGGCGGTGCACGGTTGAAATTGTTGGAGTTGTCGGGGTTGTTGTTGTGGTTTCCACTGCTATGATTGGGGTAGCTTGGACGGGACATCGGGGGTCTGTTGTTTCTTAGGGCATATCCTGCAGATGGGTTGGGGCGATACTTCTGGGTATTGTGGGACCCAGTCTGGTGCATCATCCTGCGCTTGCGGTTGTCATTGGCTTGCTTTATCTTCCCTTCCATATGGATGGCAGAGTCGACTAGCTCTTCTAGATCTCCAAAACGGATGTTGACTAAAACCGTTTGCATCTCATGATGCAATCCATTCAGGAACCTTTCCTTCTCCTTGGCTTCAGTGTTGATCTCATCAGGGGCATATCTAGCTAGGGACAAAAATTTGTCATGCTATTCAACTACCGTCATCCTTCCTTGCTTCAGTTCTCTGAATTCATCTCTCATCCGGGTGACCAAACCTTAGGGCACATGGGTGCGGCTGAACTTGACCTTGAATGCTTCCCAAGTCATCATCTGGCCGTCGTTCATGGTACGGATGCTATTCCACCATGCTTTTGCATCTCCTGCTAGATAGTGAGTGGCAAACAATACTTTCTCATTGGCTTCAACTCTTGCGACCTCTAGGTTATTCTCCATGGTTTAGCCAGTCATCAACATCTAAGGGATCCTCAGATTTGTTAAAGATAGGGGGATTGGTGTTCTGAAAGTTCTTAATCTTGGATCCATGATGATCCTGATTTCCATGGCCTTGATTATTGTGGGCCATCTGAGCTATTTGTTGAAGAGTGGCTAGGTTGGCTTGGCGTTCGGCTGTACTAGCTTCACGGTCAGAAACTAGCATCTGCAGAATCTGCAACATAGGGTCCTGTGATGAGATGCTTCCTCCAGGGTTTCCACGAGTCATCTGAAGATTGAGATAGACAATGAGATAAGAGGGAAATTTCTAAGGTTCATGGTTTTGTTTCAAAAGCTTTAAACTTTGAGTTTGACTCCTATTTTGCAAACTAACTTCTTCTCACTCATTCATTCATTGAAGCACACAATACAACACACACACCACAACAAAAATGGAAAACAGATGGTTTTAAGAAGCATTATGTGAAGCTACGATACAGTGGGACCGGTACAACTCACTCCTACGGTAGTGATAAAGTGCATCTACTCATCATCAATGAAGTCGGAATCATCATCATCGGTATAGAAATCCATGGCATCATCCTCCAGGTAGTCATTGTCATCACTGAGGTCTGAGTGAAGATCTCCCTAGATGTCTTCACCTTCCTCCTCCTCTTTCGCTTCAAGCTGTACTTCCTATTCACGGATGGTCTTCTCGAGAGCTGCCACCTTCTTGCGGAGATGATCGATGTGTGATCCTTCTTCTCGCGCTAACGACGAAGTGATTGGCGATCCTTGGCTAGGAGGCGATGGTTTGATCCTTCTTGGCGGCAATGGCAAGGTTGTGGTTGGCATAGGCTCGGGCATTGTCCAATTCCTTCTACCTACCATACAGCAGGAAGTCAAGATTTTCCACCTGGCGCTTCAACTCCGGGTGACTAGGCATCTCCAATGGCATTCCCATAGAATCATGCCTTGCAAAGTGAGAAAAGCGAGTTCCCTAGATCAAGTTGATGCTTTGTCCACACAGACGGGCAAGAGCTTCATGCATAGCCCTGGCTAATCCATCTAGCCAGTTGTTCTCTTGCACGGTGAATTGAATCTTCTCAGAAAGGGGTGCTTCCATCTTGCCTCTGAGATCTGCAACTATCAGCCATTGTAGATCTCCTCCTGGGTGATCCTTGAGTCGAGCCCCGAAGAATTCCGGATGCGGGCGCTCAAGATACTGTATGAGTGCATCTAGATCCCTCTCAAAGATCAGGTGACCTCCATTTCCCAGCTGGTAGAACTTGTTATACTTTACCTCCATCTATAAGAATTTAGGATGAGTAAGTTAGTGAGGTGATCAAGTGTGTCAAATTTTATTTAGTAATGTAAGAAATTTTGAGGAACATGATTTTTTTTGAAAGAATCAAGGATAAGAGTGGGAATAGGTTTTCATAAATACTCACTTCTTTTGTTTTGAAACTAAGTTTTTGTTCGAACGTCCATTCTAACTAGGGTCTCCTATGGTCAGGATGGCTCTGATACCAACTTAATCGCAGATGCCTGTTATGCCATACATCGCAATCCTAGGATTACCATTTTTGCGAGACATAACATATTGGATATCACAGTACATCAGCCATTACAAACCATAATAAGGTCTTACACAAATAAAGGATCTCATGATCCAGTCTTAATACAAACAAGCAACAAAATAATAAGTGTAGTAGTGGGCTCCATCTTCAGTGTCATAGGCAATGCTGACGATAGGAGATGATCCTAGTTGTCGTAGACGTCCTGCTGTCCATCATCCTGGTAGTCCTCCTCATAGTCTGGCCATGGGACAAAGCCATGAGTACTCTTTAAGTACTCACAAACTATCACTAACAAGTAAGGTAGTTCTAGTAGGAATCTTAAGCTCTAGGTTTATTTGCAAAAATCCAGATTTATCAAAACTAAGTTCAGAAGTAAAGAAAACTAAGTTAATGTTCTAAATCAAATTAAGTGGGAACCTAGTTTCATAGTCAGAACCCTGTTGTGGTCAAGTCAAAATCATAGTTCAATTCACAAGTCATTTTGAAAACATGTGACGATGGAATAGTATGGCCACTCCAACTATCCATGACCACAGACACAGCTATTCGAATAGTTTGACACTCTGCAGAGGTGGTACACTTTCTCCACAAAATTCGATACATCCGTCAAGGATAACCCTGAATCATCATACTTAGTATGCGGATAATCAATCATAACCTTTCAATTACACACTCTAGTATAGGCACCTCCCCTATGAGCTTGGCCGCCCAGCCATGGCCATCTGCCATCCTAGGCACTGCATAGGTGGACAATTCACACTCACGAGGTAGCCTCAGCTCAAACCTCTTCCGCGAGGGAACCAATACTAATGCATATAAACTTCTGGCTAAGCTTTACCCAATTCAGGTATTGTCGTTGTACGTTAAAATTGGAATGGTATCGCATCTGAACCCAACCATCAGTTTTTATAAAGGGCTAAGGCTCATGCCTCAACATTTTCACCATCAAATCCATTTGTGTTTCTCAACACATGTCAAAACATCTCAATAGTATGACTCATCATTCCAAGGTTTTCATAATCATTTTCACCAAGTATTCCCATCTAAAGTGATCAAGTTTTATGCTTAGCATTAGCCACTAAGTTAAGAGTGTTCACTAATGAGGGGTGCTCATCTTCAATCTCATGCCATAGAATGACATCTAGTATAGGCCTAGTTTTATACTCTTTATGTTATCTATGCTATCTTTCCAATACTCACAAAGCACTAACTAAAAGGTAAAGAACTTTGGTAAAGTAAAAGAGAAAAGCTTGCAAGTAAAACTTGGGATGGGTATAAATCAAAGTGTATAACCAAGCATGCCTAAAGCATCTTGCGTAGGTTAATGCTTGCATGGTTAAATTGTATAATTCTAGCTTGCATAGATCTAACTTGCAAGTGTTAGCTTGCCTTGATTGGTGCAGTGATTGAAGTTTTCCTCCTCTTCTTCGGGGTAGAACTCCTCCTCCTCGTAGCTTGGTTCGGTACTATCGTCTATAAATAAATACGGGGTACATAATCACCAAACAATACTTAACTAGTTCTATTTAGCACACTAAGGCTCACACTTGATGATCTAGCATCACCACAATCATCACATGAAATAATGACTAGTTTTATTTATCTTATTTGAGAAAAGTAATTTCTACTCATTGAAATTAATTAAGATTTAATATTCTCCAATTAAAATATGGTATCATGCGGACACATGTCATCACCACTTATTATAATACATGGAAATGTGATTTAAAGGGTTGGTCAAATTTTATTAAGTTTAAGATTATCATTTAATAGATTTAAAGTGACTAGAAATGCCCTAATAGCATTCTTTTGGTACTAGTCCAATGTCACAGCATGCAATCCTACATATTTTTACATATTCAGATAGATATTATAAAATGTGATTTTTGAGAGTTGGAATCAACTCAAAAGCTATTATGGTTGATTTTTGAAAAATGTTTGAAGTTGCAAAAGTCTTTGTCTTGTTATTTTTACTAAAGATTAGCTATAACTCCAAATGATTTAAATCCAACGGGCTTGGATAGATAATTTAATTACCTTTCTAGCAAAATTTGAATCATGCAATTTGGTTCAGTGAAACTCTCTGAATTGATTTTTGAATCTGTGGATAGAAACTAGTTTAAACTAAAATGGAAAAACAATTATTTGAATTTCCAGGACAGCGTGGGAAGTTAAACGGGCCGGCCCAGCTACACTACGCAGTGCAGCGGGCTGCTGACAGATGGGGTCCACCAGTGAGCGGGACTAACTACGCGAAACAATATCGGTGGATCTTGGCCATGCGATCTAATTCTAATCCAACGACGCTGAGTCATCATCGACGACGAACTACTCCGGCGAGGAATCAACCCTAACGTGGCGGTGGGGGTCTGGCTAGGCTCACCTTGGCTCCATCTAGGGTCGGCGATGGGGACGAATGGCGTGGCAGACGATGGTGAGGCGAGGCGCGGTCACGGCAGGGCTTGGGGTGGTCGAAATCAACGACACCCTTCTCCTCCAGCAGCGGCGGGCTCCGGCCAAATTCCGGCGAGAGAGAGCTCACCTTGCTCGGGGAAGAAGTGGGGGAGGGTCAGTGAGAGGTGGTGAGTGGAATGGTGTGGAGAAATAAGGCAGGGGTGGCCTCCTTTTATAGTGCGGCGAGGGGACCGAACGGTGCGGGCACGATCTCGTCGGTGACGATGCTACAGGCGGCTATCGGCATGGCGGTGGCTAATGGACGGTGCGGTGTTCCCTGGCGGTTCTTATGGGCATAATAGCGAGGCGTGGAGCGGTGTGCTTCGGTCGGGAGCGTGCGATGCTCCGCGTGGACACAGAGGTGTTTGGTGGCGTGCGGCACCTACGGGTCACGCGGCAGCGAACGGGGTTGTCTGCTGGGTTGATGTGATCATGGCGGGCTAGTGCACGCGAGCCGGGAGTGAGGCGCGGGCTATGCAAGCTGGTCGGGCACGGCGAGCTAGCACGCTCTAGACATGGCACAGAGATGGTGGGCGTGGTGTAGCTAGGGTGGTCCAGGGCACGGCTGGGATCGTGGCTTGCACAAAGGGTGGCGATGGAGCGAGGCGTGTCTGGTGCGCATCGTGGGCGTGCGCGGTGTTGCCTCTGGCGCTTTGCTCACTGTCGGCCGGCGACGACCAGAAACGGGCAGCGCTCCACTATGCATACGTCGAAGGGGGATTGGTCTGGGGCTTGGTTAGACTCAGGGGAGACAGGGGAGTGAAGTGGATACCAAATGGTCGAGGATCCTGTGCAAAACAGTGAAGTTAGGCAGGTGGTTAAATTGGTGCAGGCCAGGTGTTGTGGAAATGGCCGCATGAAACATGCTTTGGAAAATTTGATTCAAAATTTTTGAGTGATCTTTAGTTAAGCTTGAGAGTCTATGTTTGCTTGGAGAGGTCAAGGGGAATTGATTTGATGGGTTTTTGAAAAAGTGGGATCTTAACATATGAACTAGATTCAATTTTCAGCTGTCCATTAAATTGATTTGAAAGAAGTTTTTGTAAGTTTGTAAAGTGGGCCTTGGTTCACTTTTACTTGGTCTAGCAAGGGGTGAAAAGAAGTAGAATTGTTTCTGTGAGAAAGTTTCTTCTAGGAACACCCAAAGTGGCCTAGTGGTTTACTTTTGTCAAAATGACCATTTGCTTTATTTATTCATATTTGATTTCTTTTTCTTTTGAATTAGTTTGTAAATGGCCTAGATGATGTAGTATTCATCCTTAAACCATTTCACATCATTTTTAACAATCAAGCATGGCATAAGCACTCAAATCTACACTAATGTAAAAACACATGCATTCATATTCATTTTCTTAATAAAAGTTTTTGTTAACCCTAAATTGGGTGATTAGAACTTGATAATCTTGATTAGAAGTTTTGGGGTGTTACAGATGGTGTGGCAAGGGGTGGTCGAGATTGGTCGAGAACGATCGGTGCTCTGTGCGGACACGGCGGCGTTCGACATAGTGCACAGGGGCTATGGGTCGTGCGGCAGGGAACGGGCATGTCTGGGAGGTAGCGAGGGTCACGGCAAGGGCGGGCATGCATGGCGAGGGCTAGTTGTGGCGTGTGGGCGCGTGTCGGCTGCGGCGCTCTGGCGCGCTCGCGGCACGGCGAGAAGAGAAGTGGGCGCGGCGATTGGGGGTGGTCCATGGCTTGGCTCGGGTCTTGGGGTGGACAGATGGTGGCGGTGGACGGTCGCCTATCTCCTGGTCGTCGTGGGAGAGGGCGACACTGGCTACTGTGAGCTGTCCATGGTTGACCAGCGCGGTGAGCGTCGGGTGGTGCTGCACTGGCGCAACGGCAAAGGGGGAAGCTGGTCTGCTGCGCTGCTAAGCACTAAGGGAGACCAGGGGAGTGAAATGAGGACAAATGGTTGATCAATTACTACTCACAACAGTATAAGTTAGGCCAGTGTTTTCTGTGTCTGCCAGGTGCTCGACCAAATGGCCGCATGAAATTAAGTTTTAAATTTTTGAATTTAATTTGGTGAGTATGTTTGTCACATGCTTGAGTGTCTATGGTTGCTGGGAAAAGTCAAGTGGAATTGATTTGAGTGGTTTTGGAAAAGTGGTGATCTTAGCATATGAACTTGATTTAATTTTGAATTGTCCTTTAAATAGATTTGGAAATTGTTTATGTTGGTTTGTAAAGTGGGATTGGGTTCACTTTTACTTGGTCTAGCAAGGGGTGGAAAGAATTGGAAAAGTTTATAGTGGAAATCATTTACTAGAGACACCTAAAGTGGTCTAGTGGTTAACTTTGGTCAAAATGACCATTTGATCATATGATTCATATTTGAATTTCTTTTCTTTGGATTTTGTTTGTAATTGGCCTAGATGATGTAGTATTCATACTTAAACCATTCCTTATCATTTGTAGCAATCAAGCATGGCAATTACACTCATTCATATACTAATTCTATTCACACATACACTCATATTAGATTTAATAATAGAAGTTTTTTGTTAACCCTAAACTTAGGTAATTAGAACTTGATAATCTTGATTAATATTTTTGGGGTGTTAATTAAGGTTTTCTTTTTAATTACAAGTATTAAAGTAGAAAACAATTAGTAATTTTGAATAACTATTCCACTAGCAAGTGGATACTTTTAACACTTCATGAAGGTGAAACAAAAGTATTATGTCTTTATGGAAGTGGTGTTCTCTTGATTTATAACTGAATATAATCACTTACTTATTATAGAATTAATATTTATTTCTATAAACATGGGAATAGCATCATGTTGAATACTTATAAACTTTGTTTAACTTTTAAAGTGGATTTCCAAATTGTAAAAGAATTAGTACTCAAATCTTGATGATTTTATAATTGATAAAATATTTTTGGAGAGTAAGATTTACTTAATTCTAAATGGTATTTTTAGTAAGTATAACTTAAAATGGTTAGAGCTATCTTAACTTTACTTAAACATCAATTGAACTTGTTATTACATTTTTAGACTTTAAACAAATAATGGTAAAGGCAATAGAAACATTTATATATTTTTAATGAATTAAAATAAAATAAAAGAGTTAAAATAAGATTTATTAGACCTTTACCTTTTATTTGACTTCAATTAAGAAATAGGATATTTTAATGTGTAGAATTTCTTTTTGTGATCATATTGGTATATTATATGTATTTTTGTGATTTTTAAATATTAAACTATGATTTTTATAAGTTTTATCACTTTATAAATACTTAATAAATAATAATATTTATCTAAGTGATACCAAAAATCTACGAAACAATTTTGTAAATGTAGATTTTGTTTTTCTAAGAATTTTGGTATAATATTTATATTTTTCTCATTTGCCAATATTAAAATATGAATTTTCAAAGTATTATTACTTATAAAATATTTATTAAATAATAATTATTTAACTAGGTAACACAATAATGTTTGATAATAAAGTTAAATTATAGATTTTATTTTTCTGAATATTTTGATATATTATATATATTTTTCTGAATTATAAAACAAAAGATATTGTTTTAACAAGATTTAATTATTTTTTAAAATTCCAGGAAATAATTTATATTGATTTACTATTTATTAAATAGAAAATATTTTTACACTCCTATCTAACCTAGCCCACCTCACAAACAGGTGGGGCACATGCCACGTTGATAGACGCGTGGGACAAGGACTCAGTCAACAACGCTGAGGTGGCAGTGATGTCATCGGCATGACGTCACTGTGACATCAGCCGAGGATGATCTCTAGATCATCGATACACAGGGCGATTAAGGGCGCCCAAGATGCTCTAGAGGGGTTCGTTGGAAAGAGGGCGTCAATGCAGACAAGATAGTGGTGGCGCCACCCGGGAACGGTCACCGGAACCACCCCTACGGCGAGGAACCGCGGCGGTGACCGAAGGTCCATGGCGGTAGGGCGGTATAGGAAGAAATCAAATAAGGGGAGGACACTATTGGACTCAGGGGCGCACTAGAAACACGGTGGTGCGGTCAGTGAAGCGGATGGTGACCGGAGTCGACAGGGATGACGGTGGCCGGACTTTGGGAAGGAGGTCTCAATCCAGACGCCTAGGGCTTCCTCGGCCCACGTGGATGGGGGAAATCGATTAAGAAGAGCACAACCGCAACCATAGTGGTCTCAGCTGACCGAGGCGAGCTCGGAATCGATGGGCATCGGCACACATTTGAGCTAGGGTTTACAGCCAGAGGGGAAAAATGGGGAAGAGAAGAAGCTAGGGTTCATCAGTGTGGCGGAGGGGTTTAAATAAACGATGACGGCGTCAATAGCATTCATCTTAATGCAGGTGAGGATCCCCGCGACAGCAGACGACGAGCAAAGCGCCAGCGAGCTGCTTGTCCAGCGTTGTCCTTCTGGCGAGAGGAGGAAGAAAGGAAAAAAGGAACAACGAAGGGTTATTTGGGCTTGGGCTGATATTGGGCCGTAGCAAAGTGAGCGAGCAGTGGCGACTAGCACACGCGGGCGATAGATAGGTGTGGAACAGAGTGGGCCGTGGGCCGAGCTACTGCGCTGCTTCTATCCTTTTTCTTTTTCAATTACATTTTCTGTTTTCTCTTCTTTTACAAAACCTTTTTAAATTTGAATTTCTTCGGAGATTTCAATATTCAGAGAGTTTGTAGACCCTCCTCTCTTCATTTCTCATTGTGTATTAAAAATATTCATAATTATATGAAAAGTCCTTTTCATTAAGAAATATTAATAAGGATTAGGGTTTTAGGAATTGGTTTCTTAT
This sequence comes from Avena sativa, assembly GCA_916181665.1. Classification (NCBI taxonomy): domain Eukaryota; kingdom Viridiplantae; phylum Streptophyta; class Magnoliopsida; order Poales; family Poaceae; genus Avena; species Avena sativa. The sequence goes on from OV702290.1 coordinate 205,275,409, forward strand.
CCTAAGTTTTCATAGAAGTGATTCTGTTTTCACTTGATAATCTTAATGGTACTAGTTTGAGATGTTTATTGATGTATATAGAATCTTGTTCCTACTTATCTTCATAAAGGATTTATCTATATACATGATAAGGTATTAATCTTTGTGGTTCATAATGGGATGATATAAGTTTCATGGTCCTCCATATTTGGTGATTTGCCAAATCCAATTCTACTTGGTTTGTAGAGTTTAGAAGTACCACATAACACTTTTGGTTAAGTCATTATGAATCAATAACAATCATTGGTAGAGAAATACTAAGGTTTATTCAAATATAGGTATATGGGTTTTGAGAGGATTGAATAACTCATATTAAATTAGAGATGTGGATGATTACTAAGGCTAGACATATTGCCACCATGTTTTGTGATCCTGAATAACCTCTCAACTTAAAGTGAGTTATTGGGATTGCTTTCATAATGTGATTCTGATAGTTCTATCATTCTAGGTTCCTATTAGGGTTTAAGACAATGAGGTGGACAAATCTCTCATCAATACACCCTCAACTAGCATTCTAATTATCTCTTAGACATCTCATTTGACTAGGAGATACTATCCACTGGTTGCCTAAAAATAGTAATTGGTTTAACTACCCTCTTTATTCTAGGTTTTTAAACAAAGGGGTAGACATGGTTCTTGTGATGGCTTGATATACTATTGGTTAAAGGTTTCTCAAGCCCTCCTACCTTAATACCTCACTAAGCTTATCTTGAGATAAGGAAGTCCTTTCCTAAATATACTCTATTTAAACCTCTCTTATCTTATTCACAAAGATCACATCTTCCTGAATAAGACAATCATCTGTCTCCACCATATCCATCATCATATGATTACATGGTCATGCCACTTCAACAATACTCATTCTGTATTCTTCTCCTAGTATGTATATAACTTCCATTGCTAAAATACCCTTGATGATTCCATCAATATAGCTACTTCTAACTCCATCCATTAATTCCTTTAATTCCATCTTGCAACTTCTACCAAGGTTGCAAGACTACAATCCTCACTATATATAACTAGGGATATCAATCCACTAGGATAAGTATGTACTACTTTCATACACAAGTTTGTTAATGTACCAGCTTGGTTAAACTACTATGCCTCCAACAACTCCATAACACTCCTATTATATACTTCATCATACTCTAGCTTGACTTCTCATGATGAAGCTAGATGATTCATCCTACTAGGGCTTTACCTAATTTAGTAAGCTAACCTCACTTCTTCATTATCCAGTCATCTATTCTCAAGTGGCTTGAGAATAATGACCACCAACCCTTGTTCAAACAAATCTTAGGCTTTTAATTGTTTGATCCAGATTTATATTCAACTAAGTAGTAGGCTTATACTAGTCTCTCAATAGGCTTATCTTGGTAAGCAAGCTTACTCTAAGTTTACACCCACTTGGCTTAACAAGATTATTATTGTATACCCTAGTACTACTAGCTTTGTCATAGCTTCTCAATTACTAGCCTAATTCTTGGGTTTAAATACTTCTCCTAGTTAACTCATGAATGAACTATCTCCTCCAACAGCAGATGGTTTGGTCTCCACTAAGGATCACATTCCATTGATGATGGTACACTCAACCATATCTAGTTCCTCCTTCTGATTAATTTACTTAAAGTCTTTGGAAGATCAATATAATAGGTCAAAGCTAAGAGTCAATAAGTTCTACATCAGGAATTAATCACACACATTGATGATCAATAGACACTAGGACTTGGTTAAATATGATTTTCATCTATTAACATGACACTAAGGGTATGTGATGGATGGTCTTAGATTGACTTCCTTTCCTACTCTATTTATGATAAGAGTTATATCATGGTACCTATGATAAGAGTAACTATGGCAAACAAGTGTTTCAAGATTTAGTTATGAGTTTCTTTTACTTAAGTTATATACTTGACTTGGGATTCAAGGTTTATGGTAGATAATACCTTGATATCAGCTTTAAAATATTAAGTATTCATCCTTGAGTTATGGTATGGAATACAAAGTAATGATCTCTAGAAGATCAAGTACTCCTTATTAAGTAGTGTGTTGTGACTTAGTTTTATTACATTTGATCTACCCTTAGATCAAATTATATTACCCAAATATAAGGTTTTAGCAAAGGTCATATTGAAACTTATCGCAGTCAACTTGATGATCTACTTCAGTTCCACCAAGTTAAGAGAAGCTTCAATCTCTTTGACAAGTTTTATTTAAAAGCGCGAAAATTATTCAGATTTTATAAGCATGAATGCAATGCACACACCTTATCTTAGCTTATTTCTAAGCTCTAATGCTGGGGTGTTACACTTCGCCACGTCGGCGTATTGACCGGTCCATGCCCATGTGGCATGTGACTTGGTGGTGACCCCACCAGTTAGCGGCTGGGGCTAGGAATAGCCCCGGTGAGAAAAACCACCCCACCTCGTGCTGACATCAGCATTTCATCATAAACACATTTAGTTATTTATTTTTAATTTTAGAAAATAAATAAAACTTGTTAAATCAATATCTTGTTAATTTTAGAAAATAAATAAATAAATAAAACTTGAGTTGTGGTATGGAATCAATAAAACTTGTTAATTTTAGAAAATAAATAAAACTTGAGTTGTGGTATGGAATACCATGTAATGATCTCTAGAATATCAAGTACTCCTTATTAAGTAGTGTGTTGTGACTTAGTTTTATTACATTTGATCTACCCTTAGATCAAATTATATTATCTAAAGATAAGGTTTTAGCAAAGGTCATATTGAACCTTATCGCAGTCAACTTGATGATCTACTTCAGTTCCACCAAGTTAAGAGAAGCTTCAATCTCTTTGACAAGTTTTATTTAAAAGCGCGAGAATTATTTGGATTTTTTATGCATGAATGCAATGCAGACACCTTATCTCAACTTATTTCTAAGCTCGAATGCTGGGGTGTTACACTTTGCCACGTCGGCGTATTAACCGGTCCATGCCCATGTGGCATGTGACTTGGTGGTGACCCCACCAGTTAGTGGCTGGGGCTAGGAATAGTCCCGGTGAGAAAAACCACCCCACCTCGTGCTGACATCAGCATTTCATCATAAACACATTTAATTATTTATTTTTAATTTTAGAAAATAAATAAAACTTGTTAAATCAATATCTTTTGTTTTATAATTCAGAAAAATATATATTATATATTAAAATGTTCAGAAAAATAAAATCTATAATATAAACACAGTATTATACTTTATTTTCCAACTTAAATAAAATAATTAGTATTCATTAGTAAATACCTTATTAAAGATAAATCTGAAATAAATATATTCTATTATTTAAAAGTTCCCAAAAATAGGTATAATATATCAAAAGTCTTAGAACAACAAAATAAAGACTTATAAATTTGTTTATACATTTTTGTATCACTTAACTAAGTATTTATTATTTATTTAGTATTTATAAAGTGTTAAAAGTCATAAATACCATATCTGATTAACTAAAAATCATAAAAATACTTATAATATACCAAAATAATCACAAAAATAAAAAGTACACAATAAAAATATTTTGTTGCACATTTGAAGTCAAATAAAGGTAAAAGTTTAACAAGTATTGATTAAAACTATTTTCTAATATCTTATTGGATTAAAACTACAAAAATCTTTACTTTACCTTTCTCATTTATTGGTCAAAGTCTAAAAGTGTAATAAAAAGTTTAATTGATGTTTATAAGAAGTCAGAATAAATCGAAACACTTTAAAATGTAATTCCTAAAGACATTATTCATAGTAGTTATATTTTATTCCTTAAAAAGATTTTATCCACTATAAAATTAGCAAAAATAGTGTATTGCTTGTCTTGAGGATTCTACTCATACATAAAATCATCAAGCTATTATCCACTAATTCTTTTACCAGTTTAGGAATCCACCTAAAGAATTAAACCAAGTTTTTTAAGTAATTTAAGTAATGCCCTATCCATGCTTATAAAATATAAGCATTAATAAAAAGAGTAATTCTATTCACTTATAGTTTAATAAAACACCACCTCATTCAAGCAATATTACTTATATTCTACCTTTGTGGAATGTTAAGTAGTAAACCATCTACAATGTGATGCCTCATTCAAAACATATAAATCTCCACTACTTTGTTGTGATTGTTTCTCTTTTGATAATCATAGTTAATAAGAAACCATAAAGTGTTAGCTTTAAGTTTAAATACTTTTTACTTTGTGAATTAATATTTTCCTCAAAGGTTATTCTTTTAAGAAATATTAAATGTAATCCTTAAAATAAATCTATGAAAAATCTAATGAATTGACAATCCTATTCAAGCAGTTCTTATGTGCCATTCCACATTTGAGTAGTTTAGTATTGCTTGCTACTTGTTGTATTTACATATTATTTCACACACACTCTCACAAGCCTTAATAAGAAGCACAAGTGTGAAATTGGTATAAAAGTGCAACACATTCCAAAGAACTCATCACAAGCTTCAAACCCTAGATCAGATACGATTAGTCTGGGGATTCACGTTTATCAAACTACATTACATTACTTATGCACAATTGCATCTTGCTTCTTAAACATTCGTCCTTACTAGATCAATGATGCTGTTTACAGAATTTGGATCTTCTATTGTCTTGAAGACCGTGATTGCATAATCTTGCAATCAGAAAAGGCAAGTTCACACTTGCTCATGTCCTTTGATTATTTTCTATGCTTGTAACTCAACTATTGTCATCACCTGCATTTCAAAAAGGTCGAAAACAATATTTTCATAATTAACTTGAAGTATCGGCTACTGATCTAGGGTGATAAGTTAATCTATTATCACTGGTAATGGAAACGCCATTGTACAGTAATGTATCATCTAAGACTTAACAACCAATGTCACTAGTGATTCTAGCACCGTATACTACGCGTTAACCATGATATTTGGAATGGGACAGAGAAGTCAGCTGTATCTTCTTCCTCCTGCATGCATCTGGATGTGCAGGTCGTGGCTGTTATCTTCGTAGCGTGCATTAATTGGTAATTCATAGAGGATATGCAACATATGGGTGGGAACCCTCAACGTCCCACGATAGTTCTAGCATCTGAACGGTCTGTACCAACCATTGTCGTAATTCAAGATGTGGGCATGGCATATACCAAGGGGACATGCAAGGTCGCGAAGGGGGCAGTGATTGGCTTGGATCATCTACTAGGCCCCACATCAAGGAATGGTGGACGGGAATAAGCTGCCCAGTTGTGCAACAAGGATTTGGTCTCTTATGGGTAAAGTAACGCACCTCTGTAGAGTGTAAGAACTGTGACATGTTACTCCCTGTTCCAGGAAGGAGCTACGAACGCGGCAGGAAAGGAACTCCATGAAAGTTCTGGTTAACCTGTGAAGGCTGTCGGACATAGTTTTCAGAATAAAAGCAACCTTTGAAGAAATGTTTACGAAAACCTGCATTGCCTACGACCTATGGTATGTGGCTGTAGATAGTGCATCAAACAATCCTTTTTAGTGAACTTGCTGAGTATGCTCGTACTCAACCGTACCTTCTTAACCCTTGCTAGGTTCTAAGCCGTTGAAGACGATGTCAACATCAATTTCTACTCAAGAATCCATCATCGGCAGCTCAAGTTCTTCAATAAAGTCAATGAAGTCAACATATATATCAACCAAAGCAAAGGAAAATACATTGAGTACATAGGAGTAGATACTCTAGCCATAACACCTACTTCTATAGATCATTACATTAGTAGCAATTGCAAGCCAATTAGTTTAGATGCTAGTCTTCTTAGCCAGATAGTTCTGAGTTATTACTTCTAGGTCTTCTTTGTAAGAAGTTCTTTCTCTCTCTTTTGTAAAGAGTCGAGTTGTAATCTATAGTCATGTCTTGGAACTGCTGTGTTTCTGCTGTACCACTCTGAGGGATTTAATACTAGTGAACGGTGTTTCATTGGTGTTATGTCAACGACTATAGTGTACTCAATCATGAAGTGGTATGCTGGGTCACTGCAGCCACCGCCATCCGTGAAGGAGGAGAATGCGAATGCATAGCCATAGGAAGGAGCCACCCCCACCCCAACTCTCACCGCCGCCATCCATGAACATCCTCTGCACTGCAACAAGGTGAGCCCACTTCCCCATCCCCCTCCTATTTCTACTAGAACATAGGAGTCTACACCAATTGTGTGTGTACTGAGATCTTGGATTGCATCGAATTATAGTTCTAGGATTGTACTATTCAGAACAATGCTAGTAACTATCTTGCCATATGCTGATTAAAATGAAAGAAAACAAAATTCTCTGGACATTACACATTACAATATCTACACATTACAAGTACATAAAAACCATACTCCCAACCAACATCTAGGGAGCTGACACAATTTCTACACATTACAATATCTACACATTACAACTGTGCTCCGGGCATGCTTTCACAATTCCTGTGACTTCACTGAGTAATGTGAAGTTCTTGACCAAGGCCATTATATCCATTCAATTCCAAATATGCTACTCAACAGGGCCAAAAATAAACAGTGAGATGGCACATACACAAGGGTTTGGTTTTACATCTATTGCAGTTCTGGTCTCCAAGGGCTATTGGTTTTACATGTCAGCATAGTTCCTGTGCTCATCCCCCCTGACAGACTGTCGTGAGAGTCCAAAGGTTTTTTTTGAGGTGAAACAGTAGGGAAATCCCTACTGCAATTTTTATTATAATATATGAGTATGAGTATGTTACAATGAAAAAAAATGATCTAAGGTAGATCAAAATAGTAAAGTAACATCATTCTACCCTATCCCAGATCCAATTCCTGGTTAAGCCAGGCTTTGATTTTTTCTTTGTATTTTCCTTTGATTCTGAATTGTAGCCATCTCAGTTCTTGGTAGAATATTGCTTTCCATCTTTCAATTTGTGGGCCTTTTGTCATTAAAAATCTTCTCATTTCTGCATATCCAGATACCCTAGGTAGACATGATAATGATCTCCATTGCAAATGGTAGGTGTAACTTTTCTTTGATGTCTGAAATAGCTTCCAATCCTGTTAGATTTGCAACTCTGTTTCTGTAAATATGGTCCCAACATTTGTTTGCAAATGGACATTCCCAGAATAGATGATTAACTGATTCTTCCAAGTAGCAGTTTGAAGTTACACAATTGAAGTATGTCAGGATGAACTGTTTTCTTTTCAGAAGATTCCTTGTATTCAATCTGTCTAGAAGCAGAAGCCAGAAGAAGAACTTATGTTTATTTTGGCAGGAGGTTGCCCAGACCCAAGAAAAGTGTGGTGGTGATGGAAAATATCCAATCATGGCTGTATATGCCTTTTTTACTTCAAACTTATCTGACCCCCAAATATAGTTCCAATTATCATGGGTATTCCCCTATGTGGTATGCCTGAATTCCTGGCATCTTTCTTCCATGACAAAGAATTCAGAGTATGCTTGTTGAGACAGTGGTAGATGAAAGTTATCCTCTAAGTAATCAGCATGTAATAAGTTATGTACACTGATATTTGAAAATTTAGCATAGGACAGAAGGTGAGGGAATTTATTCATCAACCACTCATCTTGCCAAAGGTCTGACCAGAAATATGCAGACTTTCCTGAATTCAGATTGCACTTAGCCATGCCTTTAAAGTTGTCAATTAATTTGATATGAGATTTCCACCAGAATGATCCTTCCATGCTTCTACCAGGTAGTTTTCCATTTTTGTAGTAAGTTTCCCATATGAGATGAACCTAAGGGATGTCATGGTGATTGTAGAATTTTTCCAAGTTCTTTAGAAGAAGGGCAGTATTTTGGATATGTAGGTTTAGCACCCCAAGACCCCCCTGATCCTTAGGACGGCAGATTTTATCCCATGACACAAGAGCTTGTCCTTTTGCTTGAACATCTTCAGTCTTCTTTCTCCATAGACAATATCTCATGTATTTTATAATTTGATCCTTGATGGCAATTGGTACCTCCAAACAGCTCATGAAATATAGAGGAAGTGAGGACAGAACAGATTTTACCAGTTGCAACTTTCCTCCATAATTCAAGAAATCAGCAATACCACATAATCTTCTTTCCACTCTTTGAACAACGGGTATAAAGTGCTCCATAGAAGGTTTTGTAATGCTCAGTGGTAAACCAAGGTAGGTGAAAGGGAGGCAACCAGTTTGACAGTTGATTGTCATAGCAAAATGCATTAGCCTATCATTACATATGTTTATTGGCATCATGCTAGATTTCAAATAGTTGACTTTGAGCCCAATGGAACTTGCGAATGTTTGAAGAAGTGCTTTTAAGCACAATAATTGAGCAGCATCTGCCTTAAGTACCACCAATGTATCATCAGCATATTGAATAACAGGGAAATCACTGTTGGGTGGTCCTTCAATAGGTGGTGTTAAAAGGTTCATATGCATGGCCTTATTCAGGATAGATTGAAGAAGATCAGCAGCAAGAACAAAAAGTAATGGAGAAAGGGGGTCTCCTTGTCTCACACCCTTCTACAATAGAACTTTTTACCAGGCACACCATTTAGAAGGATTTTAGAAGTTCTAGATTCAAAGATCATTTCTATCCATTTGATCCATTTCCTCCCAAATCCTCTAGCTTTAAGGATATTTATGATGGCAGAGTGGTCAATTGTATCAAATGCCTTCTCAAAATCAAGTTTTAGAATTAGAATTTCCTCCTTTGACTTGTGGCATTGGAATAAGTATTAAAATGCCCATCCAATGCAATCTTGAATAGACCTATTATTGAGGAAACCATATTGATTTTTATGCACCAATTCCAGAATAACAGATTGCAGTCTATTTGCAAGAAGTTTAGTAATTATTTTGAATACACAGTTCAATAAGGAAATTGGCCTGAAATCAGCAGAGGTAGAAGGGCATGTGACTTTAGGAATGAGAGTAATGTATGAAGAGTTGATGCTCTCAAGGGAAACTTCCTCATTGAAGAAATCATGAATCATTAATTTGATATCATTCCCAATGATAGACCAGCAGCTTTTGATAAATTCATTATTTAAACCATCAGGCCCAAGTGACTTGTCATTTGGTAATTCAGAAATAATCTCCTCAATTTCTTTGTCAAGAAAAGGTTTTTCAAGTGAATGCTTCATCTCATCAGTCATTCCATTTCCATAAAAATCTGCTAGGTTGTAATGCATCTCAGTTTTGACTGAAGTACCCATTCTTGCTTTGAAGTCATTCCAAAGAATATCAGCCTTGTTATGGTGATTGGTAAATTCCTGTCCATTTGCATTCTTTATCATTGAGATATAATTGTGTCTAAAACTGATGGTAGCTTTGGAGTGAAAAAACTTTGTGTTTTCATCCCCAAGTTTCACCCATTTAATTTTTCCTCTTTGTTTCCACTAGGTGTTTTGGTTTTGGAGAAGTGAGATAACATGGGATTTCAGGATATCTCTGAGGTGCCATTCATTGATGGTTAATGTTCTAGATTCTTCAAGTAGATCAAGAAGGTCAATGTTGTCATTCACCTTAGCAATTTGGTCCCTTAAGCATGGTAACTGTTTGGCCCAAATCTTGATGCCTCTCCTCACATTTTTCAACTTGGCACATATTCCTTTTGCCAAGTCCTGATAATTCACTGGTATATTCCAGGCATTTTGCACAATCATCTTAAAATCAGAATGGTGAAGCCAGTAATTCTCAAACCTAAATATTTGTGCCTTGGGAATGTTAGTTCCAATAGATATGACACAAGGAAGGTGATCAGAAGTGGGCTTGGATAAGGGTGTAGCCAAAGTGTAAGGGTATTTGGTTGTCCATGAGCTAGAAGTAAAGAACCAATCAAGTCTTTCCAGAAGTGGATCTTTTTGCATGTTGCTCCAAGTGAATTTCCTTCCTTTCAGTGGTAGCTCAATAAGTCCCAGGTTACTGATAGCGTCATTGAAAAGCATAGTTTCATTAACATCTCCCCCACTTTTATTTCTATCAGTAAGAATTCTGATAAGATTAAAATCCCCTAAGACAATCCAGTCTACATTATCAGGCATAGTGATGTTTGAAAACCAGTCCAAAAAATCAATTTTCCTATCAGCTTGACATGGACCATAGATATCTGTAAGAGTCCCGGAGTCATTGGATAATTGTGAAGTGAAAGTGACAAAAATGGAGAATTCATTTTGGAAGGCTCTGATGCCATTAAATAATGAACTGCACCAAATGATGATGATCCCTCCAGAAGCACCAATTGAGGGTAAGAAGTCAAAGCAGTCAAAATTATTTGGACAGAATATCTTTAAATAATTGATATCAAAATTTTCTCTCTTGGTTTCTTGGAGACAAATGATATCACATTCAGATTCCATGATTTTGCTTTTTAATGCCAACCATTTTTTTCAGAGTTAATTCCTCTAAGGTTCTAGTTCAGAATCTTCCAATTTCTATTGTTACTCATTGATAAACATGTTGGGTGAGTATTGTGGTGACACAAGGTTTGTAGTCACACAAACAAGATTGAACATATCATAGGGAACTGAGTTCATAAACATGCATAACAGCATATAGGTCTGTAACAGCTCATAACAGACACCAAAGGTAAATAATCCAGACACAAAAGGACAGAATTTTGTAGACATTAACAACATTATTTAGGTACTTTCTTCTTAGCTTGCTGTCCACAAGAATCAACAGAACCACCCTTCTTCTTGCTTGGAAGGTTTGATTCAGAACCAGTCTTCTTTGGTTCAGGTTTTCCAGGAGGCTTGATGATCAAATCATTGATCTTGCTCTTCTTCAGCAACCTTTTCTCAAGCTCTCCCTCCTTAACCTTGCAAAATGAATCAGCAAGGTTCTTAACAACTTTATTACCGAGACAAGGTGGTGCAGCATTGCAAGAGAGACAATTATGATCAGAATAATTCACATGGCTTTTAAACCCCCCATTAAGTTCCACAATTCTGGGGCTCCTTCTCACCTTAGACTCCACCATTGGTTCTTTACCCCTCCTCCTCTTTGCAGGAGGATTTGTCACCATCATATTTGGTGGGGATTCATTCAGGCAGTGAGGAGGGATCTGTCCAACACATTCATCAGGGATAATGAAAGTGAAAGTAGTTTCTTCTGCAATTGGCTCCTTAATAATATCCCAAAGGGGAGAGGTAAGAAAGTGTCTAGCCCAACTGAATTTTTCAGGAGTGATGAGCATATGGGTGATAAAGTTAAACCAACTTATAGGGATGTCACATTGCAGCTTGCCTTTGCTAGGTGAGGGATTAATGTGTGGAGCAAAGAATCTGTCCCATAGTTCCAGGCCTTGCTTTGAGAATAACTGTCTAGCAGATAGCAATTCAGAGGTATTGACAAATGGAGTGATGGCCATTCCAACTTGCAGATGTGCCTCATTGGGGTAAAGAATGTTTGTGTCCTCCATCATCCAGTCATCTTGCACATTACGGTCATTAGCATGGTGGTTGTCCTCCTCATCATCCTGGTAATTTTGCAGAATATTAAGCAGTCCATCTCCCATGCCCACATCCTGGTTAGCATTAGCAATTAATTTCTCCACCTCAATATCCTCAGCACCATGGACAGATGCCTTATCATTGTTAGATGAAATATTGGCCACAGGAACTGATCCAGTAACAGCACTGTCAGCCTCCTGAGCTGGCAAATTCAGGTTATCAATAGGCATGTCAACACCTTCAGCAAACACAGGTCCTTGGATAGCATTCTAGTTTCCCTAGCCAGCATTATTTTGCTGAGGTGCAGGCTCAACCCATTGGTCCCATCCACCAATGTCCCCTTCAGGTTGTGGAGGAGATGCTAATTAGGACCTTAAGGGTTCTAAGGTGGCATGATTAGGACTTGCATAAGGAGATTTCATGCATATTTTTATTGTTTGGCAGACCTAATTAGTTGACAGGTCCTTTTACATGACGAAGCAGACAACTATTCTCCTTATAATAATAAAAAGGTCTGGAAAAAAAGCTCTGTTTACAACAATAACAACTACACCTTATATTAAAGGTGATAGAAGCACTTCACGAGTGTAAGATTATAAATAGGATAGCAAAATGAATGTCTTTAACAAACATGCTTAATTGTTATAGATATTAGCCTACACGTTGCTAATATCATAGATGCTCCAAATGAGATCCTAATAACACGTGTCCCTAGGCCATGGTAGGTGCCTATCACTTACACTCCTACAAGTGTGATGTTGCTACCAGACATGGGATATGCAATAAGCAAACCAATAAATGAAGGATTGGCTACTAAACATGATTGAGCTATTGAATACAATTTAATCCATCCATGAGAATAAGGTATCATGCAGAATAGAGATCACACTCATGTGGCCATCTCAGCCTATTAGAATGTATTGATATATAGATCTTTTAAGTTGTTATATGAAAGGATGCACATTGAACAATTTGGATGTCATCATCCCTAATCCACTTTGTCACACCTACATGCTTAGCTTGCATTCCAAGATGGATCTAGTGAAAGGTAATCCCACCTCTTTCAAGTGGATGAACATTGGACTGCTAGGAATTTTTAACTATGGTTCTGAAGTCTCTTCCATTCGATGATGCTATCTACCAGTAAAAATTTCCTTACCACTTTACAGGTGAATATCCTTACTTCACCTTGCTGATATTGTGTCTGCACCACCAACCGCATCTACTAGTTTGTCTTCAGATAGACACTTTCCACATCTCTTTCATGTACTGCTACACAATTAGAATAGATAGTTTGTTGTTACTTGGGATATGTACTGATGCTGTATATACTGATTATTTCTGCTGATTTGTTGATATTGGTTGTACTCAAATTATTTTGATTTACAGATATTGGTGGTTCTTGATTGTGTGTATCTTGGGAAGGAAGAAGTGACAACCAGGTGGTGTATGTGTTTTGCTAGTGGTGTTTGTGCCTATGTAGCCCATTTTGTGCAGTTTTTTTGAGATGCCTGATACATTGCAAATGTATCTACAATTTTTGATGTTCCATGCTTGGTTTAATCTACTTTCTTGTGTTTTGTCCACACTTTGGAGTACTTTTCATATGATTTCTTGGACTAACCTATTAACAAGAGCCATAGTGCCAGTTGCTTGTTTTCTGCTGTTTTTGGTTCCAGGAAAGTCAGAAAATCAATATTCTCGGAATTAGACGGGACAAAAGCCAAAGTTGATATTTTACCAGAAGACTCACGGAGCTAGAAGACGAGACGGAGAGGGGCCATAGGGCAGCCACACCATGTGGTGGCGCAGGCTAGCCCTGCCCGCGCCACCAGGTGGTGTGGGCCCCCTGGTTGCCCACCGACCTTGCCTCTTCGCCTATAAGAAGCGTCCTGATGCATAAACCCTAAAACATCAAGCCTCCGGCCATGAAAAGTTCCGCAGCGCTGCCGCCACCGAAGGGGAGATTCAGGGGACAAAAAGTCTCTATTTCGGCACCCTGTCGGGACGGGGAAGTGCCCCTAGAGCCATCTCCATCGATCTCCACAGCCATCTCCATCACCATTGTTGATTCCCATGATGAGGAGGGAGTAGTTCTCTCTCGAGGCTAAGGGTTCTACCGTTAGCTATGTGTTCATCTCTCTCTCTATGCATGATCATATTGTGATCATGAGCTTTGTAATCAAGTAGATCTACCTTGCTACTCAAGTGCTTTAATAGATCTCTGCTCTCCCCATGTGTGTGAAAGTGACAGCGTGCACACCATGGTGGCACTTAGGCTAGAGATTACAAATACTTGTTATGAGTTATATTTGGAGTTGGATGTCTTTATGAAATTGTGGTGTTTTTTGGACTCATCTAGTACTCAAGGTGACAGTGTGGGGTTTTCTAGATGGGAAATATGAACTTTTAGGTGTGCTGTTATAGCCCTACCATCGATTAGAGTGTCTAACCGGAGAGTAGTTAAGAGTAGTATCACAAAGAGAAGATATGTATATGAGAGTGTTCACTAGTGAAAGTATGATCCCTAGGCCTTGTTTCTTAGCATTGAAACACCGTTTGCTATTACATCTGTTACATGTTTGCTTGCTTCCATCTTTATTTCAGTTTGCCTTTAGTCTTTTCCACACCTTCAAGTTATTTTCTATCACCGTTACCACTTATAATTATCCATACCACTTGTATTTCACTATCTCTTCGCCGAACTAGTGCACCTATACACCTGACAAGTGTATTGGGTGTGTTGGGGACACAAGAGACTTCTTGTATCTTGATTGTAGGGTTGCTTGAGAAGGGATACCTTTGACCACTTCCTCCCTGAGTTCGATAAACCTTGGGTGATCCACTTAAGGGGAAACTTGCTGCTGTTCTACAAACCTCTGCACTTGGAGGCCCGACAACTGTCTACAAGAATAGAAGTGCATAGACATCAAGCTATTTTTTGGAGCCGTTGCCGGGGAGGTAAGGTAAAAGGTACTCACATCCTCCGATGTGAGTGCTCGAAGTTATTTCCTTTAGATTCTGCAATTTGTCTTTTTGTTTCTTGTTTTCACTAGTTAGGCTTAATGGAAAATAACAAAAAAATTAGAGAGCTTTATAGTATCTATCTTGAGTTAGGACATGAAGTGTTTGAAGAGAAAATTAAAAACCCATGCAACTTTCTTTGCATGCTAATAGCAATGTTATTAGTATGAATCTTTTGAACACCTTTATTACTAATGCTATGGAAACGTCTAAGCTTGGGGAAGTTGGTTTTTATGAAAATGATCTTTTTAATTCCCCATCTTTAAAGAAGAAAATTTGCTCTCATGATACTTTATCTCCCATATCTGGTAATTCTAATGATACTTGTGATATTTTAAATCCACATACTGAAAGCATCCCTTTTAAAATACCTATAAAAATTGTTGAACGTGTTATGAATAACTGCTATTTTGGAGATGGAACTGTCCATCCTGGTGATCATTTACTCTTTATACATGAATTATGCGAGTTGTTCAAGTGTGCAGGTGTTTCAATGAACCAAGTTAAGAGGAAGCTATTCCCTATCTCACTTAAGGGCAAAGCAAGGGAGTGGTATGAGCTACTAGATGATCCTCATCATTTGGAGTGGAAGGAACTTGAATCTCTCTTTTACTCTAAATTTTATCCTCCTCGTGAAATTCATAAAGATAGGAGGTATATTTATAATTTTCATCCACATGATGGAGAAAGTATTGCCCAAGCATGGGGGAGATTGAAGTCACTAATGCTCAAATGTCCCATTCATGAGCTCCCCAGCAATATTGTTATTAATAATTTCTATGCAAGGCTTTCAGGACATTACAAGGACTATCTAGATACTTGTTTAGAGGGATCCTTCACAAGTAAGGAGGTCAAAGCTAAGTGGGATCTTCTTGAAAAAATTCAAAGCAATACCGAAGATTGGGATAACAACAAAGGTAAAGAACCAGGTATAAACTATGAGTATGATTGCATTAAGTCTTTTGCTAAAATTATTGATTTTCAAGAGATTAGTGCTAAATATGGTCTTGATCCTCAAACTCTTGTTGATTGTTATAGAACCTTTTCTTCTCATATTAATGATCCGAAAGAAAAATGGGACATGTATCATGAGGCTTATAAAGACACTTGCATGGAAAATGAAATTGTTATTAATGATAGAAATAAACATGCTCAAACCTCTGAAAGTACTACTTCTTATAAGCATGTTAATTTTTGTGGAATACATAGACCTTGTGAGAATAATCAAACTGAAGAATATTATATCACCCACAGGAATGAAAAAACTAGAACGTGGTATAGGGCTCTAAATGATCTTGGTAAAAAAGTTTGTGCCCTCTATCCTTTTATTTGTGAACTTTGCTTTGAAGTGGGTCATTTCAATTTCCAATGCTCAGGCCATAATAATAGACCTTCTAATCCAATGAGTACTACAAGTTTGTATTGTGATGACATGATCACTCCTAATCAGCATGATGAACTTACATTATTTTTGGGGTGTGAAGAGTTATCAAGAAAAACCTTTTTGGTAGATATGGGTGCTTTTGATATGAATAGTGTCATGCATGGTTGTCATCTTTATTGTGTTTATAATTGCCACACAAATACTTACATACAAAATATTATAAAAGATGAGATCTTACCAAATTATGACATGACTAATATGTGTTTTGGTCTTATTAACGAAAAGGAGGAATCCTCCAAAGTTTCTTCTATTTTCTCTAACAATGAACCAGGGTATATGGAGAAGATTCCTTTCGAGCCTCTCCCTCCTAAAGAGAAGAAGAAAAAGAAGAAAAGGAGGAGTAAAAGGAGAGAGGAAATGGTATTTTCCCCTAAGCATGTTGCTCCTATTATAGTTTTTGATGAGTCTGAACTTGATGATGTTCCTATGCCTGTTACCTATAGTAGTGATCATGATTGGGAAAAACACACTTCTTTTGATATTGAAAATCTCTTCGGTACCAATTCTGAAAATGATGATATTAATAATTGCTATACTATTAGTGCTATCCACGATCCTTCCAATGATGATATGTTTACAAATGAACACACTTGGGAAGATAACTATTCTATTGCTTATGATGATGCTATACCTCCAATATATGATGATTGCAATGATGAATATGATATTTTAAGTCCACCTACTATTGAGGAGCAAATTAATTATGATTACAATATGCCTCCTATATTTTATGATTATGTGATGAAAATAATAATGATAGCTATTTTTTTGAATTTTCTCCCACTACAATCAATAAGAATGACTATGTTTACGTGAAGAGTAATAATTCTTTTATGTGTATGGCTCATGATAAGAATGTTTTGTGTGATAGTTATATTTTCAATTTCATTCATGATGCTACTGAAAGTTATTATGAGAGAGGGAAACATGGTTTTATGTATCTTAATAATATTAAGTTTCCCCTCTTTATGTTGAAAATTTTGAAGTTGCACTTGTTTTTCTTTACTATGCTTGTTGCTTTGTGATTTCATGACTTGTTTCTTTACAAGATTCCTATGCATAGGAAGTGTGTTAGACTTAAATGTTCTTTGAATTTTCTTCTTGATGCTCTCTTTTACTTCAATTCATATTTCTTATGTGAGCATCTTCTCAAACTATCATGCCTAACTTAAAGGCATTAAAGAAAAGTACTTATTGGGAGATAACCCAAAAGTTTTAGATGAGTATAGTAAGTTATTAATCCAGTAATAACCGCTTCTTATCCTTTTTATTTGCTTTTTGTGCCAAGAGTAACCTCTAATGAGAGAGAAGTAATGATTGGGAAAGTTGTTGTTCCGAAACAGATTTCTGTGCTTCACCGTAAAAATTCGTGTAAAATCTCTGTATGTCCTTTTGAGGCGTGATTTTTTGTGCTTCTGCCCCAGGTTGTTATATAACTTTCGTTGGTTCGACACTTTTTTATTTGAGCAACATAAGATCTTCGAAAAAATTCATCTTTACCTGCTGGTCTGTTTTGACAGATTTCTGCCATTTTCTACATTTGCTTCTTGTTGGTTCCTTTTTGAGTTCTTTTGGGGAATTGAGCTTTTTGAGGGAAGTTCTTCAGTAGCTAGTGTTTTAATGGAAGTTTATTGGTGTTAGAACTGAACCTAAAGACCTATTATCTTGAGTGCACTAATGTTGCTAATAAAGATTGTGTGATGTTTTGTATGAAGGAAAAATTTCAGGTGTATGGAAGGAATGAGTAATGAGATGAAGGATGGAATAAAGATCAAGCTTGGGGATCCCACGTGTGTCACCCCAAGAAATATCCAAGAAGTACAAGCGTCAAAGCTTGGGGATGCCCAAGGCATTCCCTTCTTCATCAATAAAAATCCCAGGTTTCTTCCAAACGCTTCATTTTTATTGTTTCATGCACAGTTGTGTTGTTCTTGGAGCGTCTTCTTTTTCGTTTTCGTTTTGGTTTTTCGTTTGCTTTTGTTTTCTTATTTTGCTGAATAAATTGGTTGGACCCCCTCTTTCATACATTGGTTTTCAAATAGTTTGGTTTGGATTCGAAAAGAGTAGGAAAAGTTCATGCTTAAGTGGTAAAGAGAGCTTGTTTTTGACTGTGGCCTATGCTTTGTCATGCCATGCTTGATATTTTTTTGTATTTATGCTTAGTATTCTTTGTTGTAGCATGACATGTTATAAACAATTGAGATTTCTTAATGTGCCTTGGATGAATCATGCATTGTTTTAGCATATTAAAGCATAGTATAGTGGTATTCTCCTTTGATGCTTTATTTGGGTTGACTTGGCGCATGCTCACACCATGTTATGACTATCTCAAGTCACCATAAGCCTTTATGATCCTTTAGTTTTCAACTTGTAGTATCACTTTATGCTTTGATCAATGATGTTTTGTCGGTCTGCATGATTATGGCCATTATTGCTCTCTTAGTTTGCCGCTCCTAGTCTTTTGCTAGCCTCCGCAACCAAGTATGAGTTCCACTCATGCATCCAACTCCCTAAACCAAGTTATTCCAAAGAGTCCACCATACCTACATATTAGCATATGCTATTTCAAGTATATTAATGCTTTTGTTTACCTTCCAAATTAAACTTTTCTTCCCTTAATAAACTTGAACCATTGTGTCGTCTATGTTGTATATGCTTGCACTTATTTGTTGGGAATTAGCAGAACCATGCTTTCATGCGTAACGCTTTCAACATTGCACTTTATTTGTACCTAGTTGATATCATGCTCTTTTGTATATGGATGTCGTCGGTGTGAAATGAAAGGGGATCTTGTAAGTCCATGGAGTTATGTATATGTGTTAGAGAAACGCCTGGGCCGCTGGTCTAATCCATGCTGACATGGTGGAAACCTGCAGCCTAACCATAATGAGCTGTCTATGAAGCATTCTTCTTACAAAAAAAGAGTCCTATATTGAGAAAAAAGATAAAAAGAAAGAGATTATGAAAAGAGGAAAGAGAGAAAAAAGCACCATATTCCCATGGTAAATAAGAAGATTGCTGAGATGCTCGTTGTCTGCTTGCCTTGTCATTTTGATATGGGGATTCTTCCGTATCATCGGGCAAGGGGTACCCCGTTGGCGGTTCTCTATGATACACAAGTACTTACGATGACAAGAACTTACTGGTAACTAAACTTGAGTAGCATGAGGAGCGGCCCTCATATTCAAGGGACATGAAATTCCTAACTTATACTTCGTCAAGCATATACACCATAGTTTGTTCACTTTAACCTTAGTCACTTCAAGATGCTTATGATAGGGGCAATGAGAGCTGAAAGATATCAGTACCATAATTTTTGGAAGCTCTTTATGAGACTTGAATCCCTGCTTCCTTCTATGAAGGCCTTTCTTCCACCATTATATTGAGTCTCCACCTTCTAACTTTATGCACCTACTTTGAGAGCATAGTGGCCATTCTTAGTTCTATGTGCATTGTCCCAAGACTAGTTGATTGATGCATAACTTGATATTGCTTGTTTTAAACTATTTGTATCTAGTCACTCTTATGAACTTTGAAGGTGTCCTATGCATTTATACTTGCTACTCTGTGAGGGACAAGCTGAGTACTATTATGCTATGTTTTCTTTATGTGAAACAAACAAACGTCTTGCAAAGCATTGTTATTCATGAATCTTTTGTTTGTGCCTTTTCATGTTGCAACATAGTTTCTTTGTCTTATTGCTAGAACTTTGTCTTTCATGTTATGATTGAAGTACTATGATTCCAGCTTTGAATGTTTTACAAATACTTTGATCAAATTTAAGATGGTGCATGTCACCTAAAAAATTATTCTTTCTTTTTATCACTTACCTACTCGAGGACGAGCAGGAGTTAAGCTTGGGGATGTTGATACATTGCAAATGTATCTACAATTTTTGATGTTCCATGCTTGGTTTTATCTACTTTCTTGTGTTTTTTCCACACTTTGGAGTACTTTTCATATGATTTCTTGGACTAACCTATTAACAAGAGCCACAGTGCCAGTTGCCTGTTTTTGGTTCTAGGAAAGTCAGAAAATCAATATTCTCAGAATTGGACAGGACAAAAGCCAAAGTTGATATTTACCGGAAGACTCACGGAGCCAGAAGACGAGACGGAGAGGGGCCATAGGGTGGCCACACCATGTGGTGGCGCGGGCTAGCCCTGGCCACGCCACCAGGTGGTGTGGGCCCCCTGGCCGCCCACCGACCTTGCCTCTTCGCCTATAAGAAGCCTCCCGATGCATAAACCCTAAATCATCAAGCCTCCAGCCACGAAAAGTTCCACAGCGCCGCCACCACCGAAGGGGAGATTCGGGGGACAGAAAGTCTCTGTTCCGGCACCCTGCCGGGACAGGGAAGTGCCCCTAGAGCCATCTCCATCGATCTCCACAGCCATCTCCATCACCGTTGTTGATTCCCATGATGAGGAGGGAGTGGTTCTCTCTCAAGGCTAAGGGTCCTACCGGTAGCTATGTGTTCATCTCTCTCTCTATGCATGATCATATTGTGATCATGAGCTTTGTAATCAAGTAGATCTACCTTGCTACTCAAGTGCTTTAATAGATCTCTGCTCTCCCCATGTGTGTGAAAGTGACAGCATGCACACCATGGTGGCACTTAGGCTAGAGATTACAAATACTTGTTATGAGTTATATTTGGAGTTGGATGTCTTTATGAAATTTGTGGTGTTTGTTGGACTCATCTAGTACTCAAGGTGACAGTGTGGGGTTTTCTAGATGGGAAAGATGAACTTTGAGGTGTGCTGTTATAGCCCTACCATCGATTAGAGTGTCTAACCGGAGAGTAGTTAAGAGTAGTATCACAAAGAGAAGATATTTATATGAGAGTGTTCACTAGTGAAAGTATGATCCCTAGGCCTTGTTTATTAGCATTGAAACATCGTTTGCTATTAGATTTGTTACATGTTTGCTTGCTTCCATCTTTATTTCAGTTTGCCTTTAGTCTTTTCCACGCCATCAAGTTATTTTCTATCATTGTTACCACTTATAATTATCCATACCACTTGTATTTCACTATCTCTTCGCCGAACTAGTGAACCTATACACCTGACAAGTGTATTGGGTGTGTTGGGGACACAAGAGACTTCTTGTAACTTGATTGCAGGGTTGCTTGAGAGGGGATACTATTGACCACTTCCTCCCTGAGTTCGATAAACCTTGGATGATCCACTTAAGGGAACACTTGCTGCTATGCTACAAACCTCTGCACTTGGAGGCCCAACAACTGTCTACAAGAATAGAAGTGCGTAGACATCAATGCCAATGTTTTGCCGGAATTTTGATTCATTTCCGTTCCGGTTAATTTCTGACTCCTAGGTCTAGAAAATTAGCAAACGTCATGCCCAATTTTTTGTGAATTTTGGTGCTTATTAGTTCCATTTCTTTTTGTGTGTAGATATGTCGGGTGGTGGACAACACGATGCTGAGCCGAGAACTTATAGAAAGAAGGCCTATTGGGAGCATTTGGAGGATATGGAATCACAAGAGGTCCCAAAATTTGTGCTGCGAGAGGAAGAGGAGATGGAGGACGAGGATACCTCGTCTGCTGAGGAGATGGGGGACGCCGATGGCGAGGATGCCACTACCAATAATGGCAGTGGCGATGGTGAAGCGGTAGATGGTAGCCAACCAAAGAAGGCCCAGAAGGATCAGACCCCGATCATGGTCGGCCTCAAAAGGTCCATCTTCATAAGCATGAGCGATAAAGGGGTTCCTTTGGAGCCAGAGGAATTTGTCGCATCGTACTCACTGCAGGTCTCTGCAATCCTCTGGAAAACCATCACGATCAACACTGAGAACCTAAAGGCCCATGAGAACGAGTGTTACCCCTATCAACTCTTCAGGAAGCTGCATGCAAGATACGCGTACTCGAGTGATGAGGACAACATATACAACAATGACAATCTCAAAGGGAATCCAGTAAACAAGTATGCCCTCAAGACGATGACCAAGGACTTGTCGAATTGGAAGGAGCGGGTGAAGAGGCTGATTTACAAGGACAAGCTAAGTTACGAGCAGATTGTCAAGAAGGAGCCTCTGGTCACAGAAGATAACTTCAAGGTGTTCAAGGATGTGACTCCGCTACGGCAAAGCTAAGAGTCTGTACTTCAAGGAGTTGTACGAGATGAACATTGGTACCCACCATCTCGGCTCTGATGGTTATAGAGTTGAGATTCCCCAATGGGAGAAGGAGGATGCCGTAGCTCATGAAAAGGGGGAGACACCTCCCTTTGCCAATATCACCGACGTGCAGTCAAAACACTTTGTTAGGGACCGGTTTCACAAGCCAAAAGGGAGTTCAGAATATTCCCCAGAACCCTCCAGCCCCTTCAATCCGAAGGTGAAGGACTTCATCAATATATATGTAAGTAATTTGCATGCAAGTCGATTAATTGTGCATTCGCAATTAATCAATGAAGTCCAATTTCTCAAATGCTTCATGTTCCTTATGCGCAGGACGAGGAATGTAAGTGATGAGGGTTTAACTCATCAATGCCCATTGTTATGGACTTGGGTTTTGGAGAAGGAGGGAGCGATGGAGGCATCAAACGGCTAGCAAAAAAGCACACAAGGACACAAGGTTCAGGCCTCGTAGAGGTCCCTACTCCTGCTTGTCTGCTCTTGGAATTATCGAGGGAGTCGAAAGTTACAGGGGTGCACAGATGCAATTTGGCGAGGTTGTCAAAACTAGGGTTGTGATTGTCCTTCTCGCCGCCCCCTCCTAGCCTTTATATAGATAGGCTAGGTCTCAGGTAGCAGGTTGAGTTGGTTACAGATTAGGGTTCATCCCTTTAAACTTTCTATCTTAAGCTTCGTCTTGTGCTGCAAGCAATCGGAGACTCTGTGAGTCACCCGATTTCTGTATTGGGCCTTGGCAATCCTGTGGGCTTCTACCGTATCTAGACCGTATATGCCAAACTTGAGTGCCCGTAGGGTATGCCCACATCAGTAGCCCCCGAGTGTGCAGTGGAATCGTAGATTCGAGTGGAGACTTCATGAAGTTTCGAGTGCTTTAGCTGAGCATATTTTCGAGTGCTTTGTTTTGGTGTCATTGGGATTGTTGTTATACGTGCCTGATTCATCCGATGCATCGGTATCAGTTAACTGGCTTAGCGCAAAACAACGCAATCTACTCAAACTCGAGTTCCCGGACTCAAATTCAGAAAAGTGCTAGTGTAATTCGACTTAGGCCGCAGAGGTCTTATAGGAGTCGAATTCCAGTGTATAAATGTGAGCACTCGACACGTCCGTCAAGGCATGTTCATCGCACCTATAGGTACCGATATATTTTTGGTAGTGCAATCTCGAGTGGGTGCACGGCCAGCGCTCCCTATGGGAGTATCCCCAAGTGCCTATTCGAGTCGTAGACTCGAGTGGGGACTAAAAACATTTTGCGACTGCTGTCGTCTTTTGTTGTTTGTTTCAGTCGAATGTGCTTTTAGCGCTCCCTATGGGAGTAACCCGTAGTCCACAATCGAATCGTTGATTCGAGTGAAGGGTTTTCATGATGCTTGGATAACTGCGGAAAAATTCTTCGGGTGCGTGGCCAGCGCTCCTGTTAGGAGTAGCCCCCGAGTGCTTGGTTGAGTCGAAGAATCGAGTAAGGGCTAATGTAGTCAAAATATTCTCCTGCTGGAGCTTGATGACATCAGTGTTAACGATGAGGTGATATCAGTTGCCCGTGTGAGCGTCTTTGACGGGACGTGATGAGTAGTGGGTCCCACTTTCTGACTTTGATTTGACGGGGAGTGCGTAATCTTCTGTTTTAACTGCGTCTCCTTGATTTCTGCACATAATGGGAGTAGTGGGGGACGGTTCGTGGTTTACCCTCGCCACGCGTCAATGTCGATGTGCGCCACGCGTCTGGTAGATTTTCTTCTGGCCGTTGGATGTCATCTGCTAGGAGGTTAAGTAGGGACACACCATGCGGTAATTCCCCACATATCTCTCTTCTTGCTCGTGCTTCCTCCGCCATTGTTGTTCTTGCTGCTCCATTGCGCACATCTTCTCCCGTGGCACTAGAACAGCTGTGCGCTTTCCCCGGCTATTTCTTGCGCTCACATTGCCAGTGCAAGATGGGTAAGAAGAAAGGAGGTTCCGCTGTTGGATCTGCGGCTGCCATTGTTGCCACCAAGAAGAAGGGAGGTTCCGCCACCACGAGCACCAGCGCCGCCGGTGCTAGGAAGAAGAAGGGCACGGGGACGAGGCGCTCTCCGCCGTTGAGGATGACTCGCGCATGCCCGGCAACGAGGTAATCCCCAATCCTCTGGCGGGTTTTCAAGTGATGTTCCTTGCATTCATCATTCGCGGTCTTTCTCTTCCCCTGCATCCTTTTGTTAGGGGTCTCCTTTGTTTCTACGGGATTCAACTTCATCAGATGACCCCCAATTCTATCCTCCACATTGCTTGTTTCATCGCTCTTTGTGAGTGCTGGATCGGAATCGAGCCACACTTCGGCCTCTTCAAAAAGCTCGTCAATCTCAAACGTCAATCGGCGTCCGGTTCTGTAGTCTGTGACATAGGAGGCTACGGTATCCACATCGATTCCAACGTTACCTACTTCAACATCAAGCTCACTTCTTCCGTCCAAGGTGATGGGTTCGTAGCATGGAAAACAAAAAAGCCAGATCTAATCTAGATAAAAGCCAAGATCTAATCTATTAGACATGTGCAACGAGATAGATCTGTACTAACCCTCGTAGATTTGATAATCCTTGTTCGAGATCGGATCTCGTGGTTGATGTAGTCGATCACTTGCCGATCTCAAGATCGAGTAGACGATCCTTCCGGCGCCGCGTTCCGGCAGCGCTTCTGTAGTCGGTCACACGTGCGGAGTCGAAGCAGACCTTCCTCTCCCTGTTCCAGCGAGCAGCGGAGGTAGTAGATCTCTCCACGGAATCCAGCAGCACGACGGGGTGGTGGTGGTGATGGAGTAGAGAATTCTGCAGGGCTTCGCCTAAGCCAGAGCAAAGAGAAGGAGGAGGAGAGAGGCAACTTGAAATCTAGAGAATAGAAGGGGCTTGGGGCTTGTGCCTCCACCCCTCTATTTGAAGGAGGGAGGCGCCATGGGGAGGTGGAGTCCTTGTAGGACTCCCCTCTCCCTTGGCCGGCGGATCAAGGAGGTGGGGGGAGTTCCTGCTCCCCCACGAATCCTTGTCTTACCCCACATGGATTCCTTGATCCTTTCTTGGTTTTCAAGTGAACTCCAAGAAATCTTCTAGAACCTTCCGGAACATTCTGAAACCTTCTAGAATCCCCATACAAATACTCCGGAACATTTCCTAACTTAGAAAATGATCCCTAATATATGAATCTTATTCCCCGGACAATTCCGGATCTCCTCGTGATGTCCCAGATCCAATCCGAGACTCCGAACAACATTCGGTCTCCAACGCACATTCCATATCTACTTAAAACAACTTCGAACCTGAAGTGTGTCACCCTACGGTTCGTGAACATGTAGACATGATGGAGACACATCTCCGATCAATAACCATTAGCGGGATCTGGAGATCCATAACAGCTCCCACATACTCATCGATGACTTTGTGATCGATAGAACCATTTAACATACGAAACCAATTCCCTTTGTCACGCGATACTCTACTTATCCGAGGTTTGATCGTCGGTATCTCCATACCTAGTTCTACCTCGTTACTGATAAGTACTCTTTACTCGTTCCATGATATGTCATCCTTTGTGACCTAGTCACATGCTTGCAAGCTAACTAGATGACATTCCACCGAGAGGGCCCAGAGCATATATATCCGTCATATGGATGGACAAATCCCAATCTTGGTCCATGCGCTTCAACACATACTTTCAGAATACCCAATGTCACCTTTATAACCACCCAGTTACGAAGCGGCGTTTGATGTCATCAAAGTACCCATCCGGTGATGGTGATTAACATAACCTCATGGTCGAAGGATTAGGTTACTATGCATTTGAAAAGCTTGTAGCAAAACAAACTTTAATGACTTGATCTTATGCTATGCTTACTATGGGTGTGTGTCCATCACATCATTCTCCTAATGATATGATCGTGTTATTAACGACATCCAATGTCCATGATCAGGAAACCATGATCATCCATTAATCAACAAGCTAGTTTAACAAGAGGCTTACTAGGGACTCTTTTATGTTTACAAAACACACAAGTATTAATGTTTCCGGTTAATACAATTATAGCATGGGATGTAAACATTTATCATAAACATAAAGATATAATAATAACCACTTTATTATTGCCTCTTGGGCATATCTCCAACACAAGGTTGGCGAGAGAAGTGGTTCTACATCCACGACCAGAAAGCGGATGTAGAACACTACGAACTCGCACATTTTGATCCGGTGGCGCCCTACAAGCGGAGGAAGTCGTGGAAAAACATTGTGATGCCTGCCGAAGTCGAAGCGACAGAGGCTCTCTATCAGCATGTCTACGACCTCGATAAGTGCATAGGAAAAGAAGTTGGCGGAGAAGAGCTTATCCGCACATGGATGCGGCGCCGCGTTCAGCCTCTGCAGGCCAGGGCACACCCGATGTTCCGCTGGACCGGTGCTGGCGATGCCACTCACATTTCTGCGGAGGAGATCTCCTCGAGTGAAGTAGATAGGAGGTTGCAACTACTAACCAAGTACACCGCCAAGGAGGATCTCCCCAGTGACTCAGTTGTGCCTCCGTTTTGTGCCAGAAATCCTCCACCTGAGGTGAATTTCTCTTTGTAGTACCTTGTATTTTCGGTTGCTTGTAGCTGCCTTTGTATACTGATGCTTTTTCTTGTGTTAGGACTGGGCCGTGGCCGCCAGTTTGCCTCCTCGACCTGAAGGAATTATTCCTCGCGAGGTAGATGACGAAGACGAGTCAGGCTCCACCATCCCCATGGAGGAAGGAGAGAAAGCCCCCGAGTCCGGTGACCATGGGACTCATAAGTGCTCCCGCAGTGATGATTCAGGTGCTTCCTCACCGTCAAGGCCAGTGGGATCTCCTACTGCTACTGTAGAGGAGCCAATTCCCGCCGTGCATGTATGTTCCATGGCTCCTCCCGCTCGGAAGAATCTGCAGTTGCCGAAGGAGTCGTCAGATGATTCCTCCGACCTCGACAAATTTAACTGGTGAGTTTTTATATTTCGCGAATTCCTCTTGCTTTCCTTGAAGTTTCCCTTTTGAAGTGACATTGGTCAAATTTGCAGTCAAACGGCGCCCTCGTCTTCCAACAACTGCTAATTTGTGAAAGAATCTGGAGTCGCGGACTCCAAGAATAAGGAGGTGGCCATAAAGTCGCCTTCTCCTCTGGTGGCAGCCCACTCCGACGCCAACTCTTTGAGTTTCGCTCATACTGGGGGCACCAGATGGTTGTACAGACGCCTACTCGACAGGTATCTTCGGAGTCCCTGGAGGAACACGTAAGTGTCTTTTTTGTCGTTGGCAGTCGAATTGTTGAGTTTGTGCTTTTTGTTGACGTTGAAGCTTTGTTTTCTTTGGATGTAGCCTATTGTGAATAAATCCACTCACCTCGTAGAGCAGGTCCTTGCTTTGGGTCGACAACATGCCTTGCTGGACAACCGCGATCGTGCAGTCGAAGGTTTGCTCTAATCGTTGTCTCTTCACTCTCCTTTGTATTGAAATTTTTAGACTCATGTACTTGTTATGCTCTGCCCGAGCATAACGAACTTGTTCGTCCCTTTACTTTCCTCGAGAAGGGGCTTGCTGCGGCGGAGAAGAAGCGCGACAAGGCAATCACAGCCCTGGAGGAGTCGTAGAAGCGCGAGGAAGACCTACACGCCTCTGCTGCTGAGAGGGAGAAGTTGTTCGTGGAACAGCTTTTCTCAACTGCAAAGGCACTCTAAGGTACTTGTGCCACCCATAATTTAAATTGAGATAAACTTAATTTGTGACAAAACTACTATCAATGTAACAATTTACAATGAACTATTTGTCACCACTATATAAGTAATATATTCTTAGTTCTTGCAAAGATCATAGGAATATCCCTACTATTGTCCAATGATCATCTTATGAGTCATTCTGGTATATTCTCATAACATTTAGAGCATAGGACATATCTGGATGTGTACATCTCAAAGAATTATTGATCAAAATATTCTTGTGATTTCACCAAGTGTCAAAATACTTGAATCTCGTGTCAACACACTTGAATTTTGATTCAGTCCTTTCCGTGCGTCAAGAACCTTTCTTGTTGTTTCCATATTGAACTCATTCAACATCTTATCTATGTACATTTGGCAAAACCATATTAGTGCCTCAATCTATCCATATAGACATTCATGCCTAATTCTTGGGTTATGCCTAAGTCTTTCATCGAAATGAAATTCTTAACCTGTGTCAATAAAAGATACATCATTTCTAATCAACAATATGTCTTCACATAATGTATTAGAAATATGTCTTAGCGCTCCCACTTAATTTCTTGCAAAATGCAAACATCTTCATCGTCTCTGATGAAATTAAACCTTTTAACGGTTTCATCACGGTGAAGATTCCAACTCCGCGATGCTCACTTCAACCATTGAAGTTTTGCATACTCTTTTAGCATCCTTTGAATTAACAAAACCCATTTGGATCGTGTCATGGACACATCCTAGGTAACCATTCTATTAGAAGAATTTGTTTTGTTTGTTCAACTACCATATACCAAAATATATGTAGTGGTTGCTACATTAATCCGTCCAGACTAAATATCGCTATGAAAGATCAAATCTTATCATAGTCAATTCCGTGAACATTGTCGTAAACTCTTTCCAACATGTCGACTATTTCATAGATGTGAAACATCCATGTCTATTTCTTTATAGATCCATATACGACTGTAAGGTCTTACACCTTTCCAGAGGGTCTTTCAAATTCAAAGCTTGATTTCTCGTTTATGGAATTATCATGGATTTTATGGCTTCAAGCCACTTAACGAAGTCAGGGCCCATCATTGATTATTTGCAAGTAGTCGGTTCATCATTGTCAAACAACAATGATTTAACTCTCAAATCTTGGCATTTGATTACTTACCCGACCTACTTGGTTCAATAGGAACTTAGATCCCCGTGACCACATCCTTTGAGGCACGTGAGCCATGAGCATTGTTGCTGCCTCCGGGACACTTACCGATGCTACGCAACTCAGCACATATTAGCCAAGGTTCAACAACCTTGTCAAAGTTCTATTGTCCTCCCACTTAACTTTTCACCAAAAATTTCTTCTCAAGAAACTCGACATTCTAAGTGACAAACACTTTTATCTTTGGTGTTATGGAGGAATACCCAATGGTTATTCGAAATAACCTACAAAGACATGCTCATCCGACTTTGGTTGTAAACACTTTACTTATGCCTAGCATACCAAAAATTTAAGAAAGGACAACCTGGGTTTTATCCCAAACCATGACTTATATGGTGTCATTTCAACGGATCCCAATGGAGCTCTTTTCAGTGTAAAAAGCGGTAGTCACTAAAGCTTTAATCTTTAAAATATAATGGCAGTTTTATAAATGACACCTTTGATCTTACCATGTCAAACAAGGTTTCATTACATATCTTGAACACTCCATACTCCTAGGGTGTTTTGGGAAATGCAAATCCATGGAACGATTCCTCAAATCTTAGGTCTTTTGCTAAACTTGTAACTCAAACATCTTTCTTTATGATCCAATCATAAACTTTTTTATTTTCTTGTTACAATAATTTTCTACTTCATCTTGAAAGTCTTTGAACATTTTCAAATGTTTCATACTTCTTCCTTACTGAGTAAGTATATACATATACTCACTCAAATCTTTGGAGAAAGCATATGAAGTTGAAATCCATCGCCCACGACTACACATAATGGACTATATACATCAATATGTACAAATTCCAATCAGTTAGTCGTCCGTTCCTCTTTTGGCCTATGAACGGAGTTTTAATTATCTCCAGGAAAGTATCACAAGCGTCATTTGATCAAAATCAAAGAGTCCAAAAATCCATCAACATGGAGTTTCTTCATGTATCCCTAATATAATTTAAACGGTGATGTCACTTCGCAAGTGATCATTCAATCATTTGTCTTGCGACATTTTAGCATTAGTTTTATGGTCGTTATTTCTCCAACCAGACTTGTATATCATCCATCTATTATGGAATACGGTAATTATTTGAACAACCTTTTGTCGTCATAATACCTGATCAATATAACAATTATTGAAACAAATCATGAAGGTAAGCTTTGATGTTAACGAGCAACACAACAACCCTTTGTTTGTTTTTGATGAACATCATCACATATTCTCTTGCTAGTTACTTAGGCCATTGCAGTTCATGAATTGTGTTGTCCTGTATGACACTTCATACCAACCAATTCGGTATCCAATACCGCAGAACCACATTGTTTAACAACCAAGGAATACAGCCATAACATGTATCTTCTATATACCTAAGTTGGATATCTCCAATCTTTTCTTTTTTGCCAAATATTTTATAGATTCTCTTTCAACAATTCCTTTTCTTTTAAAAGAATCTATCAACATCAATAGTGGTGTCATTCACATGACACATAGTACAAAGTGTGTATAGTCAAATACTAATACCTTTGGACTTGCACTTTGAAGTGGATCACCTTCATCAAATGTTTGGCATTCTTTCAAAATTCCATTCTTTAGTAATCTTTTAGTGTAGTAAACATTTTACTTACATCTTCTATTCATCCTTATCATGACAACTTTCATGATCAAGCTGCTATAGCTTATAAAGGTGAATTGCGAGTATAATGTTTCTTTTCCAAAACCTTTTGGAGGATTAGGACGACTAGCGTCTCCAACCTTCACAAATTCTCATCAAATATGAGGACATATACTCTATCATGTTGTAACCAACACATTGTTTTAGATATCGCAATACCTTTCACATATGATGGTTTCTGAAACATTGCTTTCAGCTCTTAGATAAACTTGATTTTAAAAACAATCTTTTGAGTATCAAGAATCATGGAGGCAAACATGATACATTAGATACTAACACTGGAATTGTTACTCTTGATTTAACATTGTTTATTAAACTTCACAGAGTAAACGGAGTTTGCTTAAGGTTTGCAACAGGACTTTTAAACTTTATATTGACACTCAAAACAATACGATACTAGTTCGTAAAGCAAATATCCAGAATTTCTATAGTTCCACTATCTCAACTATAACTAAGCGTAAGGTGGTGAACGGATGCCAATGACTACAACAAACTATGCAAATTCACTTTGATTGTGTTTATGATAAATTGAGTTTGGCTAATCCAAATTACAAATGAACTCCCACTCAAAACAACATCCCTCGAGTTGTTTTAGTGGTTACACGAACAAAATCCACTACACCAAGTCCGATCATCACATGAGATGATGTAGCTTTAAAGGCGAACAATCAACATGTTCATCATATCATCCATATGACTCATGCTTTACCTTTCGGTATTCCGTGTTCCGAGACCATGTCTGTACATGCTAGGCTCATCAAGGTTAACCTTAGTATCCGCATGTGCAAATCTGGCTTGCACCCGTCATATGCACATGTAGAATCTATCACACCCGATCATCACGAGATGCTTCAAAACGACGAGTCTTAGCAACGGTGCCTACTAAGGACGAACACTATATTACTTGATATTTAGTGAGAGGGATCATCTTATAATGCTACCATCGCGATCTAAGCAATACAAGATGCATAAAGGATTAACATCACAGGCAATTCATAATTAGTGTGATATGATATGGCCCTTTCTTCTTATGCCTTTGATCTCCATCTCCAAAGCACGGACATGATCTCCATCATCACCAGCATTGCGTCAAGGTTAGTGGCGCTGCTTCATGGTTGTCCATCATCACTAGCAACTATTACAACTACTTGGAATAAAGCTATTACAATATGAATAGACACGCAGGTCTTAACAGAATTGAAGACAACCATTAGGCTCTTGCCGGTTTCCATATTACAACAAGGATCATTGCATACATCAAATATAATCACAATCACATGATGGCCATATCACATCACAAAACCCCTGCAAAAACAAGTTAGACGCCTCTAATTTTCTTTGCATGTTTTACGTGGTTTGGGGCTTTCGAATAAGAACGGATCTTACCTACGAAACTGAACCACAACGTTGATACAAGTGCTATCAAGTGCAAAGTGTAGATTGGATCTATACTATGATGGGAGAGACAGACACCCGCAAAGCCACTTGTGCAATACGAGTTGCACGTCAACTGTGGAGAAAGTCTCATGTGCGATGACATGTAAGGTTAGCCCGAGCCGCTTCATCCCACCATACCGCAAGATGCAAAGTACACAAAGCAAAAGACGGCATGAGCACCAACGCCCACAAAACCATTGTGTTCTACTCGTGCAACAGATCTACGCATAGACACGGCTCTGATACCACTGATGGGTTCGTAGCATGGAAAACAAAAAATTTCTACCGCAAGAACGAACAAAACCCAGATCTAATCTAGATAAAAGCCAAGATCTAATCTATTAGACATGTGCAATGAGATAGATCTGTACTAACCCTCGTGGTTGATGTAGTCGATCACTTGCCGATCTCAAGATCGAGTAGACGATCCTTCCGGCGCCGCGTTCCGGCAGCGCTTCCGCAGTCGGTCACACGTGTGGAGACGAAGCAGACCTTCCTCTCCCCGTTCCAGCGAGCAGCGGAGGTAGTAGATCTCTCCACAGAATCCAGCAGCACGACAGCGTGGTGGTGGTGGTGGAGTAGAGAATTCTGCAGGGCTTCGCCTAAGCCAGAGCAGAGGGAAGGAGGAGGAGAGAGGCAACTTGAAATCTAGAGAATAGAAGGGGCTTGGGGCTTGTGCCTCCACCCCACTATTTAAAGGAGGGAGGCGCCATGGGGAGGTGGAGTCCTTATAGGACTCCCCTCTCCCTTGGCCGGCGGATCAAGGAGGTGGGGGGAGAGTCCTACTCCCCCATGAATCCTTGTCTTACCCCACATGGATTCCTTGATCCTTTCTTGGTTTTCAAGTAAACTCCAAGAAATCTTCTAGAACCTTCCGGAACATTCCGAAACCTTCTAGAATCCCCATACAAATACTCCGGAACATTTCCTAACTTAGAAAATGATCCCCCATATATGAATCTTATTCCCCGGACAATTTCGGATGTCCTCGTGATGTCCCGGATCCAATCCGAGACTCCGAACAACATTCGGTCTCCAACACACATTCCATATCTACTTAAAACAACTTCGAACCATAAGTGTGTCACCCTACGGTTCGTGAACATGTAGACATGATGGAGACACATCTCTGATCAATAACCATTAGCGGGATCTGGATATCCATAACAGCTTCCACATACTCAACGATGAATTTGTGATCGATAGAACCATTTAACATACGAAACCAATTCCCTTTGTCACGCGATACTCTACTTATCCGAGGTTTGATCGTCGGTATCTCCATACCTAGTTCTACCTCGTTACTGATAAGTACTCTTTACTCGTTCCATGATATGTCATCCTTTGTGACCTAGTCACATGCTTGCAAGCTAACTAGATGACATTCCACCGAGAGGGCCCAGAGCATATCTATCCGTCATATGGATGGACAAATCCCAATCTTGGTCCATGCGCTTCAACACGTACTTTCAGAATACCCAATGTCACCTTTATAACCACCCAGTTACGAAGCGGCGTTTGATGTCATCAAAGTACCCATCCGGTGATGGTGATTAACATAACCTCATGGTCGAAGGATTAGGTTACTATGCATTTGAAAAGCTTGTAGAAAAATGAACTTTAATGACTTGATCTTATGCTATGCTTACTATGGGTGTGTGTCGATCACATCATTCTCCTAATGATATGATCTTGTTATTAAAGACATCCAATGTCCATGATCAGGAAACCATGATCATCCATTAATCAACAAGCTAGTTTAACAAGAGGCTTACTAGGGACTCTTTTATGTTTACAAAACAGACAAGTATTAATGTTTCTGGTTAATACAATTATAGCATGGGATGTAATCATTTATCATAAACATAAAGATATCATAATAACCACTTTATTATTGCCTCTTGGGCATATCTCCAACACAAGGTTGGCGAGAGAAGTGGTTCTACATCCACGACCAGAAAGTGGATGTAGAACACTACGGACTCGCACATTTTGATACGGTGGTACCCTACAAGCGGAGGAGGTCGTGGAAAAACACTGTGATGCCTGCCGAAGTCGAAGAGACAGAGGCTCTCTATCAGCGTGTCTACGACCTCGAGAAGTGCATAGGAAAAGAAGTTGGCGGAGAAGAGCTTATCCGCACATGGATGCGGCGCCGCGTTCAGCCTCTACAGGCCAGGGCACACCCGATGTTCCGCTGGACCGGTGCTAGCGATGCCACTCGCATTTCTGCGGAGGAGATCTCCTCGAGTGAAGTAGATAGGAGGTTGCAACTGCTAACCAAGTACACTGCCAAGGAGGATCTCCCTGGTGACTCAGTTGTGCCTCCGTTTTGTGCCAGAAATCCTCCACCTGAGGTGAATTTCTCTTCGTAGTACCTTGTATTTTTGGTTGCTTGTAGCTGCCTTTGTATACTGATGCTTTTTATTGTGTTAGGACTGGGTTGTGGCTTCCAGTTTGCCTCCTCGACCTGAAGGAATTATTCCTCGCGAGGTAGATGACAAAGACGAGTCGGGCTCCACCGTCCCCATGGAGGAAGGAGAGGAAGCCCCCGAGTCCGGTGACCATGGGACTCATAAGTGCTCCCGCAGTGATGATTTAGGTGCTTCCTCACCGTCAACGCCAGCGGGATCTCCTACTGCTACTGCAGAGGAGCCAATTCCCGCTGTGCCTGTACGTTCCATGGCTCCTCTCGCTCGGAAGAAGCTGCAGTTGCCGAAGGAGTCGTCAGATGATTCCTCCGACCTCGACAAATTTAACTGGTGAGTTTTTATATTTCGCGAATTCCTCTTGCTTTCCTTGAAGTTTCCCTTCTGAAGTGACATTGGTCAAAATTGCAGTCAAACAGCGCCGTCGTCTTCCAACGACTGCTAATTTGTGAAAGAATCTAGAGTCGCAGACTCCAAGAATAAGGAGGTGGCCATAAAGTTGCCTTCTCCTCTGGTGGCAGCCCACTCCGGCGCCAACTCTTTGAGTTCCGCTCATACTGGGGGCACCAGATGGTTGTACAGACGCCTACTCGACAGGCATCTTCGGAGTCCCTAGAGGAACACGTAAGTGTCTTTTTTGCCGTTGGTAGTCGAATTGTTGAGTTTGTGCTTTTTGTTGACGCTGAAGCTTTGTTTTCTTTGGATGTAGCCTATTGTGAATAAATCCACTCACCTCGCAAAGCAGGTCCTTGATTTGGGTCGACAACATGCCTTGCTGGACAACCGCGATCGTGCGGTCGAAGGTTTGCTCTAATCGTTGTCTCTTCACTCTCCTTTGTATTGAAATTTTTAGACTCATGTACTTGTTGTGCTCTGCCCTTTGTAGGTGAGCATAACAAACTTGTTCGTCCCTTTACTTTCCTCGAGAAGGGGCTTGCTGCGGTGGAGAAGAAGCGCGACAAGGCAATCACAGCCCTGGAGGAGTCGTAGAAGCGTGAGGAAGACCTACACGCCTCTGCTGCTGAGAGGGAGAAGTTGTTCGTGGAACAGCTTTTCTCGACTGCAAAGGCACTCTCAGGTACTTGCACTGCTTCACTTGTATTTTCCCTATCTTTGTTTTCTTGCTCTCATGCTGACACCTTGT
This sequence comes from Avena sativa, assembly GCA_916181665.1. NCBI lineage: Eukaryota > Viridiplantae > Streptophyta > Magnoliopsida > Poales > Poaceae > Avena > Avena sativa. The sequence goes on from OV702290.1 coordinate 205,311,082, forward strand.
GTTCTTTAGATGCCGCTGGTCTAAGCTTCAACGCCTAGGCCTTGCGTTGTGAGGATGCTCTTGCTGGCGTCGTGGCCGCAGTCGAGGACCGTGGTGTCTCCCTCCAAGAGACGCTAGGGAAAGCCAAAGGTGTGCTGAGCCGCCTCCAGGAGAACGTGACCCCCAAGGCTACCCTAATCGACAATCTCGATAACCTGGTGGAATCCTTAGCCAAAGGTATTCCCATGGATTTCAAGAACTCCCAACGGTCTATCGGCGCCACCATGGCACTCATGATGGCGCAAGCCCATGGCATGGAGTTGGACCCCAGTGCGATCTCCAAGGCGATGCCTGTCGACGCGGATGGCCAACAGGTAGTGTTTGCTCCCTTCGCTACTAGTGGTGGTAAGTATGGGCCTCAGCTCATCGATACAGTCGTGAAATATTCTGCGGAGCTGCAGCGAACAAAGGCGGCGAAGACTACGCTGTCTGGGGCTACCACCGGAATGTCTGTGGTGTCGGAGGCTGTCATGGATTCGATGAGGCCCCCGAAGTCGAAGTCCATGTTGAAGAAGTAGATTACACCTTAGTTGCCATCTGTAATAGTTGTAGCTTCCTTTTGAATAGACTATGCTTTTATGGGAGTGTCCCAATTAATACTTTGTTACGTTTGAATGCATTCGCACTTTTATTAATGTATTCTTGTTCCCTTTATATAGCTTCTCGGATTCCCTTCACCCCATCTTGGGATGCAGTAAATCGGGCCTACCGGTCCCGTATGGACTCGGAATCAGCTAAATTTTATGTCCAGAACATTTGTCACAAAATTTCCAACAACTTTGTAGTTGAAGAGTTTTCCGTTTGACGTCGTCTCCGACCCGAAACGTGACCATCTTGAAAAAGAGTTCTGAGACAGATTTCTGGAAAATCCCAATTTGACTCCAACAAGGTTTCCACTTGTATTCTTGGTAATTCCTACACATCAAAGTGTAAAACAAGAACACTGTGCACTTTTGCAACTATTAGTAGGTTAGTCCAAATAAATCCTAAACTTTATATAAAAAGGAGTATCAAGTATATTATTAGCATAAAACCATCAAAAATTATAGATACGTTATGGACGTATCAACATCCCCAAGCTTAGTTCCTGCTCGTCCTCGAGTAGGTAAACGATAAAAACAATATAATTTTTGCGGTGACATGCAACCAACACAATCTTGATCAAAGTATTTGTAAAACATTGATAGCTGGGATCATAGTACTTCAACATAGCATGAAACATAAAGTTCTAGCAATAAGACATAGCAACTATGTTGTAACATGAAAGGCACAAACAAAAGATTCATGAATAACAATGCTTTGCAAGACATTTGTTTGTTTCACATAAGGAAAAGATAGCATATTGGCATTTAGCTTGTCCCTCATAATGTAGCAAATCATAATTGCATAGGATACCTTCAAAGTTTATAAGGGTGACAAGATACAAATAGTATAAGAACAAGCAATATCAAAGTTATGAATCAATCAACAAGTCTTGGGACAATTCACATTAAACTAAGAATGGCCACTATGCTCTCTCAATAGGTGCATAAAGATAGAAGCTGGAGACTCAACATAAAAGTAAAAGAAAGGCCTTCATAGAAGGAAGTAGGGATTCAAGCTTCATAAAGAGCTTCCAAAAATTATGGTACTTATTAGCTTTCAGCTCTCATTACCCCTATCATAAGCATCTTGAAGTGATTAAGGTTAAAGTTAACAAACTATGGAGTATATGCTTGATAAAGTATAAGTTGGTAATCTCATGTCCCTTGAATACGAGGGCCGCTCCTCATGTTACTCAAGTTTAGTTATCGATAAGGTCTTGTCATAGTAAGTACATGTGTATCATAGAGAACCGCCAACGGGGTACCCCTTGCCCGATGATATGGAAGAATCCCCATATCAAAATGACAAGGCAAGCAGACAACAAGCATCTCAGCAATCTTCTTATTTACCATGGGAAAATGGTGCTTTTTCTCTCTTTCCTCTTTTCTCATCTTTTTTTCTTTTCCTCTTTTTTCTCAATATCTATCTCTTTTTTATAAGAAGAATGCTTCATAGATTGCTCATTATGGTTACGCTACAGGTTTCCACCAGGATTAGGCATGGATTAGACCGGCGACACAGGCGTTTCTCTAACACACATACATAACTACATGGACTTACAAGCTCCCCTTTAATTTCACACCGACGACATCCATAGACAAAAGAGCATGATATCAACTAGGTACAATGTACAAGTGCAATGTTGAAAGCGTTCCCCATGACAGCATGGTTCTACTAATCCCCAACATATAAGTGCAAGCATATACAACATAGATGACACAATGGTTCGAGTTTATTAGGGGCAAGAAAAGTAAAGTGTGCCTTCAAGTTCGTGAGAGCTTTAATCACTAGTTTTCTCATAACAAGTTTAATTCGGAAGGTAGATAAAACATGAATATACTTGGAATAGCAAATGCTAATAGGTAGGTATGGTGGACTCTTTGGAATAACTTGGTTTTATTTGGAGTTGGATGCATGAGTGGAACTCACACTTGGTTATGGAGGCTAGCAAAAGACTGGGAGCGACCAACTAAGAGATCAATAATGGACATAATCATGCAAAGCGACAAAACATCATTAATTAAAGCATAAAGTGATATTACAAGTCGAAAACTAAAGGATCATAGAGGCTATGGTGACTTGGGATAGTCTTAACATGGTGTGAGCATGCGCCAAGTCAACCCAAATAAATCATCAAAGGAGAATACCACAATATTATGCTTTTAAAATGCTAAAACAATGCATGATTCTTTCAAGGCACATTAAGCAATCTCAGTTGTTTATAACAAGTCATGCTACATCAATAATCACTAAGCATAAATCCAAATCAATATCAAGCATGACATGATAAAGTCTAAGTCACAGTCAAAAACAAACTCCTTTTATACCACTTAAGCATGAACTTTCCTACTCTTTTCCAATCTAAATCAACCTATTTGAAAGAACTCACAAAGATAATAATAATAAATAAAGATCAGTGAGCTTGTCTCACAAATCCAAAAATAAGAACTAAAAATTTCTAAGCTGAAATCATAAGAAAACTAAGGCTAAACACAGTGCTAGGAAAAGAGAACACTCACAAAATAATAAGAATGAAAACTAGAGTGTTCTAGGCAATGAATAACGGGGTGTGTCTCTCTCCAAAAGAAGTGTGTTGGGATCCAACCAACTTATTGCAGCAAACCAATCAAAAGAAAACTAAAAACAAAAACAAAGACGCTCCAAGAACAACACAACAGTGCATGAAACAATAAAAACGAAGTGTCTAGAAAGACCTGAGATTTTTATTGATGAAGAAGGGGATGCCTTGGGCATCCCCAAGCTTTGATGCTTGTACTTCTTGGATGTTTCTTGGGGTGATATGGGGTGGCATCCCAAGCTTGAGCTTTAGTCCATTCTTCATCTCATTACATCATTCTCTCCATACACCTGAAATTTTTCCTTCATACAAAACTTCACACAATCTTTATTAGCAACATTAGTGCACTCAAGATAATAAGTCTTTGGGTTCAGTTTCAACACCAATAAAACTTCCATTAAAACACAAGATACTGTAGCAATTCCCTCAAAAATCTCAATTACCCAAAGAGAACCCAAAAAGGAACCAACAAGAAGCAAATGCAAATAATGGCAGAAATCTGTCAAAACAAACCAACAGGTAAAAACCAATTTTTTCGAAGCCCTTCTGTTGATAAAATCAAAAAGTGTTGAACTAACGAAAGTTAGATAACAACCTGCGGCAGAAGCAAAAAAATTCTCGCCTCAAAACAACGTACAGAGATTTTTCACAAATGTTTACAGCGAAGCACAAAAATCTGTTTCGGGACAGCAACTTTCCCAAATCTTACTTCCCTCTCATTAGAGGTTATTCTTGGCACAAAAATCAAACAAAAATGATAAGGAGAGGTTATTACTTAAGTAATAACTTCCAAGACTCAACTAAAACTTTTCGGTTATCTCCCAATAAGTACTTTTCTTTAACGCCTTTAAGTTAGTCATAATAGTTTGAGAAGATGCTCACATAAGAAATATGAATTGAAGTAAAAGAGAGCATCAAGAAGCAAATTCAAAACACATTTATGTCTAAACCACTTCATATGCATAGGAATCTTGTAAAGAAACAAGTCATGAAAGCACAAAGCACCAAGCATAGGAAAGCAAAACAAGTGCAACTTCAAGACTTTCAACATAAAGAGGGGAAACTTAATATTGTTGAGATACATAAGACCATGTTTCCCTCTCTCATAATAACTTTCAGTAGCATCATGAATAAAATTAACAATATAACTATCACATAAAACATTCTTATCATGAGCCACATGCATATAATAATTATTACTCTCCACATAAGCATAGTTATTCTTATTAATTGTAGTGGGAGAAAATTCAACAAAATAGCTATTATTATTATTCTCATCACCATAATCATCAAATATAGGAGGCATATTGTAGTCATAATTAATTTCCTCCTCAATAGTAGGTGGACTGAAAATATCATATTCATCATTGTAATCATCATAAATTGGAGGTTTGGTATCATCAAAGTAAATTTTCTCCTGCGTGCTTGGGGGACTAAAAATATCATTTTCATAAAAACTAGCTTCCCCAAGCTTAGACTTTTCCATAGCATTAGCAATAATGGTGTTCAAAGAATTCATACTAATAACATTGTTATTAGCATGCAAATAAAATTCCATAGGTTTTTTAATTTCCTCTTCAAACACTTCATGTCCTCACTCAAGATAAATACTATAAAGCTCTCTAATTTTTTTGTTGTTTTCCATTAAGCCTAACTAGTGAAAATAAAAACAAGAAACTAAAAGATATAATTGCAGAATCTAAAGAAATAACTTCGAGCACTCACATCGGAGGATGTGAGTACCTTTAAACTTACCTCCCCGGTAACGGTGCCAGAAAAATAGCTTGATGTCTACGCACTTATATTCTTCTAGACAGTTGTTGGGCCTCCAAGTGCATAGGTTGTAGAACAACAACAAGTTTTCCCTTAAGTGGATCACCCAAGGTTTATCGAACTCAGGGAGGAAGTGGTCAAAGGTATCCCTCTCAAGCAACCCTGCAATAAATATACAAAAAGTCTCTTGTGTCCCCAACACACCCAATACACTTGTAAGGTATATAGGTGCACTAGTTCGGCGAAGAGATAGTGAAATACAAGTGGTATAGATAATTATAAGTGGTAACGGTGCCAGAAAATAGCTTTGATGGCGTGGAAGAGACTAAAGGCAAACTGAAATAAAGATGGAAGCAAGCAAACATGTAACAGATCTAGATGCAAACAAAGTTTCAATGCTTAGAAACAAGGCCTAGGGATCATACTTTCGCTAGTGAACACTCTCATATAAATACCTTCTCTTCATGATGCTACTCTAAACTACTTAGCCTCGAGAGAGAACTACTCCCTCATCATCATGGGAATCAGCAACAGCGATGGATATGGCGGTGGAGTCGATGGAGATGGTGGTGAAGATGGTGAAGAGGCGGCGGCGGCGCTGGTGGCGGCGTGGAGGACTCCTTCTCCGCTGCCGGTATCATAGGGGAGCACCGCCCCTTAGCACCCTTCCTTTATGGATTCTTGGGAGCCCTTCCCCATGGAGATGGGATCCATGGGGGAGGCAAAAACGTGGCTTTGCTGGCTGCAAATTCGTGGGTGGAGGTGTGTCCCACGAATTAGGTTTCCTCCCTTTATATAGCTTCTCGGATTCCCGTCACCCCATCTTGGGCTGCAGTAAATTGGGCCTATCGGGCCCGTTCGGACTCGGAAGCAGCTAAATTTTATGTCCAGAACGTTTGTCGTGAAATTTACAACAACTTTGTAGTTGAAGAGTTTTCCGTTTGACACCGTCTTCGAAATGAAACGTGACCATCTTCAAAAAGAGTTCTGAGACAGATTTCTAGAAAATCCCAATTTGACTCCAACAAGGTTTCCACTTGTATTCTTGGTAATTCCTAGACATCAAAGTGTAAAACAAGAACATTGTGCACTTTTGCAACTATTAGTAGGTTAGTCCAAATAAATCATAAACTTTATATAAAAAGGAGTATCAAAAGTATATTATTAGCATAAAACCATCAAAAATTATAGATACATTATGGATGTATCAACCGCCCGCGAGAAGTATCTTCTAGATGAAGTTGCTCAGTTGAACGAGCACTTTAAATGTTAGCTCTCTATCTTCTTATCCTTTCCTTAGACATTCACGGCGATGCCTTGGCTTATGCTATTGGTCTTGCTTTTGTAGTTGTTAGCGCCCGTCATCCACAGGATGAGAAGGACCAGGTGGCCATTTGAATGAATGACCTAACTCAGGAGCAGCTACAAGCTAGTGGTTACTTCTGGGTGGATCACGACCGTGCAGTCGCATTGGCGACATTGCAAGGTTGCGCGTCGCGGGGTGCTTCAATGCTTGAAGAAAGCGCAGTCGTGTCTGAAGTGTATTTACCAGACGATGTTTCCGCTAGACGTTGTGCCCTCAAGCCTGTTGGCTCTTCTGGCGAAATTTCAAGATATAAGCGCAGTCCGCAAGTGCGTGCAATAGCAACTAGTCGTAGGTACTAAGGTGGCATTGTCGCTGGTACAACTGCATCGACTAGATGTGGACATCATGTCTGTTGCCGCTGGACCACCGCTGTCACCTGAAGGGATGACTTGGAATATGGTGCCACACTATTAGGCGGTTGACCAGCCAGCGGAAGACATTGTCGACTTCTTTGAAGGGCAAACGAATGTTCTTATTTTGCAGCAGTAGCGTAATTTGTATCCTGCACATAGGTGTATAAGTGTTGTAAAATTTATATGTATATGGTGGGTGTATTTGATACCCATTAAAAATCTTCCTAGCTTGTATGATTTTCGAGTGTATTGTACTCTGAGTTCCCTTTCATTAGCCTGACGTTTATTTATCTCAGCACCTTTCCAACCTGTCAGGTGCGTTGCATCTAGGTTGGTGTTTATCAAGGGTTCGATTGGTAGTGTGTTAGCTTCTCAGGATACTGCGATTTGTTCGTAGAACGAATGTGTAAAGGGTGGCGCAGCCCCCAAGTGAATAATTGCAAAAAGTAGGAAAGACACAGAGTTTTGGGGCACTTAGCTTTATTTTTTCGCAGGATAGTACGAGGTACAATGTGTGGCTAAGTAGCCTGGCTGAATAGCCTTATTTGTAAAGCAAAAACGACTAGGGGTAGAAACGGCGCAGCTGCGCGATGTTCCAAGGGTTGGAGTATGCGACTCCGCTCTTGAAATCTTTACGGCGATAGGCGCCACCAGGGATTACTTCGGTAATCACATTAGGTCCTTCCCAGGGGACTCAAACTTGAGATGTCCTTGCTGCTTCAGTCGCAGGACCAGATCTCCTTCAACGAAGGATCTAGGGCGTAGCCTTCTGCTGTGGTAGTTGCGGAGGCTCTGCTGGTAGATCGTGGATCTCTCCATGGCAATATTGCATGCCTCGTCAAGAAGGTCGATGGATTCTTCGAGTGCGAGAGTTGACTCCTTCTCGCTGTATGCAACCACCCGCGGGGCTTTGTAGCGTACTTCTGCGGGTAGCACCGCTTCAGCACCGTGCACCATGAAGAATGGAGTGTAGCCCGTGGTGCTTTTTGGAGTTGTGCATAAGCTCTAAAGTACGGATTTCAGCTTGTCTGGCCAGCATCCGGCGGCTTGTTCGAGTGGCCGAAGGAGTCGTTTCTTGATTCCACCGCAGATGAGGCCGTTGGCCTTTTCGACTTGACGGTTGGTCTGAGGGTGAGCCACCGAGGCGTAGCTAATGTTTATTCCCAGGTTTTCCTAGAATTCCTAGAACTCCTTGGAGGTGAAGTTTGTCCTGTTGTCCGTGATCATGCTATGTGGCACCCCATAACAGTAGACGATGGACTCGAAGAACTTGACGGTGCTGGCTCCTGACTGATTCGTCACCGGCATGGCCTTGATCCACTTGGTGAATTGTCGACCGCGACTAGGAGGTAGACGTAGCCTCCTCGCGAGGACCTTGGGAGCTTGCCGACCATGTCGAGTCCGCATTGTGCATATGGCCAAGCCACTGGTATTGGCCTGAGCTCTATGCCAGGTGCGTGTGGTTTGTCCGTGAATCGCTGGCAAGCGTTGTAGCGTTGGACGATGTCCTTGGAATCACGCATGGTTGTTGGCCAGTAGAATCCAGCTCATGGAGCTTTAGCAACGAGAGCGCGACTGCCAGCATGGTGTCCACAAGTGCCTTCGTGTATGTCGAGGAGGATGGCTCTTCCGTCCCCGTTGGAGATGCACCTTTGAAGAACTCATGTGATGTTGTGCTTGTACAGTTCGTCGTTGATGAGGGTGAATGCCTTGGATCGTCACGCTATGTGCCGCACATCAGTCGGGTCGTCTGGCAGCCTTTTGCTGAGCAGGTATGTAATATATGGTTGTGTCCAAGATGGCTCGATCATCATGACTTCCATTGGTCCTTCGAGTCCTGTGTCAGGCTCCATGTCATCGAGTGTTGTTGGGTCGTTGGGTGGCGTAGCCCCCGAGTCTGTTGACGTGCTTGCTTTCTTCTCTGGAGCCTTGGGCTTGATGAAGCGTTCGTAGATGTGCTCGAGGAATACCCCAGGCGGTATTGGGGTGCAGGTGGAGCTGATGTTGGCGAGTATATCCGCCTCTTCATTGCTTTCGCGGCCAACATGTCACTGCTCGCAGCCGTCGAAGTCTCCTTCGAGTGTGTCATAGAGGTCGCGATAGGCGATCATGTTGTCGCTCAGGGCATCACACTCGTGCATTGTTTGGTTGACCACCAGTTTGGAGTCGCTGTAGATGACGAGTCTCTTCGCGCCGCAGGCTTTCGCCATCCGCATTCCATGGATCAAGGCTTCGTTCTCAGCTTCATTGTTGGAGGCTGTGAACTGCATTCACAGAACATACTTCATCTTATCTCCTTGGGGCGATGTCAGTATGACACCTGCGCCAGCTCCATATTTTCGCTTGGACCCGTCGAAGTGCATTGTCCAGAGGTAGGATATATCTGGCATGTCGGGGAGCTGGTGCTCCATCCAGTGTACGAGGAAATCTGGGAGAACTTGTGATTTTATTGCGTCGCGCTTCTCGTATGTGATGTCTCGTGGAGACAATTCCATTCCCTAGAGCGCGATTCGTCCGATGGCGTTGGGATTATTGAGTATGTTCCCGAGCGGGGCATCGTTTACCACCACGATTGGGTGCTCTTGGAAGTAGTGACACAGTCGCCTGGCTATCATGAAGACACCATATGCCAGCTTCTAGTAGTGCGGGTACCGCTGCTTTGTTGGCGTGAGAACCTCGCTGAGGTAGTATACTGGGCACCAAACCTCATGGACTTTATTTTCTTCGGCTTGCTCCACCACGAGCATAGTGCTGACCACCTGGTTGGTGGCGGAGATGTATAGCAGCAGCAGTTCCTTTTCGCGAGGCATCACCAGTACTGGCCAGGTGGACAGTAGACGCTTGAGGTATTCGAATGCTTCTTGTGCTTCATCTGTCCACTCGAACTTGTCAGCCTTGCGGAGAAGTTGGTAGAAAGGCAGTTCCTTTTCACCCATTCGACTGATGAATCGACTGAGCGCTGCGATTCGCCCAGCCAGTTGCTGGACGCCTTTTACGTTCTCCGGCTTCTCCATGGCTATTATGGCCTTTATTTTCTTCGGGTTTGCTTCGATCCCTCTCGTAGAGATGAGATACCTGAGCAGTTGCCTAGATGGTACGCCGAAGGCGCATTTGTCCGGATTGAGCTTAATCCGGTAGCGGTCGAGGTTATCGAAGGTCTCGCGGAGATCTTGAATTAACATGGCTTCCTCTTTGGTTTTGATGATGATGTCATCGACGTAGACTTGGATATTGCGACCAAGTTGGTTCTTGAGGCAGGCCTGCATACACCACTGGTAGGTGGCTCCGGCGTTTTCAGCCTGAAGGGCATCGTGTTGTAGCAAAACACACCAAAGGGTGTTGTGAATGCCGTCTTCTCTTGATATTCCTCCTTCATTCGAATATGATTGTAGTCTGAGTAGGCGTCGAGGAAGCAGAGGCGCTCACATCCCGCAGTAGAGTCGATTATTTGATCGATCCGTGGTAACGGGAAATGATCTTTTGGGTAGTGCTTGTTCACGGAGTTGAAGTCCACCCACATCCATAGGATATCCGTGTCCTTTTTAGGCACAAGTACTGTATTGGTGAGCTAGGTTCTTCCCTTGATCTCGCGTATGAAATTTGCTTCGAGGATTCTGTTGATCTCCATACCGAATGCTTTTGCTCTTGGTTCAGACAGTCGTTGTATTGTGTGCTTGACTATCCTTGCGTTTGGGTTCACATTGAATGAGTGTTCAAATAATTCCCTGGGAACTCCTGGCATGTCCGCTGGACACCAGGCAAAGATTTCCCAGTGCTCACGGAGGAACTGGACGAGCGCGAGTTCCTATGTGGAAGTCAAGTTGTTGGCGATGAGGGCCATCTTGGCTGGGTCCATTGGGTGGACCTAGACTTTCTTGGTGGGCACCGATGAGTCGAAGGATAGGTCGGGCGAGCTTGGCCTGCTCACGGGAGGCAGACTGTTGTCTGTCGACTCCTTCAATCTTGCGAGTTTGTCTTGCATGCCGAAGGACTAGGAGATTCTATTGAATTCCCTATCGCAGCTGTCGGACCTCTCTAAGCTTTCATTGATTGTGATGACGCCATTTGGACCTGGCATTTTCATCTGTAGGTAGGCGTAATGTGGCACTTCCATGAACCTCGCGAACGTAACACGTCCGAGGATGCAGTGGTACTATGAGGGCCAGTCGATGACTTCAAAGTTGATGCACTCTAGCCAAAAGTTTTGCGGTGTGCCGAAGATGATGTCGAGGTTGATTTTGCCCAGGGGTATATGCCCTTCCTTGGGAGAATGTCATGGAACGTCGTGTCCGACACTTCTAGACATGTCAGCGGGATCCGCATTGCTCGCAAGGTACATGCAAACATGAGGTTAATGCCGCTTCCGCCGTCCATGAAGACACGACTCATCTCGAACCCGCCGATATGTGCCTCGAGTACCAGGGACAGTGGCCTAGGAGAGGTACTTGGCACGAGTGGTATCTTTTGTCGAAGGTGATGCAGGACTCGCTGCCACTGAGGTACTCAGTGGTGGATGGCGGAGAGTTCGTCGCCAGATTGACTTGGCGAGTGATTGCCTTTTGTGTTCGATTTGAGGGGCGACCCTTTTGGATCATCCCCATGTTTCCTAGTGGTCGGGGGTACGCCTCGCCTCCATGGTTATGGGCTGGTGCAGCCGCAGGTGGTGGTGGTCCGGGCGGTGGTGGAGGAGCTCCATGTGCCACAGCGCCCGGGGCAGCTCCATAGCCCTAGTTGTTCGTGTCGCGATTCATGGGCCAGGCCTTCCTGGAGCTTGAGGAACTCACGACAGTCCTTTAGGAGGTGACTGGACTTTTTCTTGCTGTCGTGCTTGTCGATGTAGAATTGCACGTTGCATGGTCCGGATAGTTTGTCCTGGATGGATGTTGCGGGTGCCTCTTCGCGAATGCGGTGTTACCGCACATGCGTGGTTTTCCCGCGGTCAAGGTATCCACCGCTACGATATCCGTTGTTGCGGTTGTCGTCGCGTTTGTCGGTGTAGCTGGCTGCGACCATGTCGACCTCATTGTGGTCCTCTTATCCGCGCATTCGATGTTTTCCTCGGTAGTCGCGTCTGCGCCCAAGGTCATCATCATTGTCGGAGTAGATACGGGTTTTTACCGAGTCCTCTCCATCGGCCCACCGATTTGTGATTTCCATCAGGTGGTCGATTGTTTTAGGCTTTGAGCGACCCAACTCCTCCCTGAGCTCTCTATGGCGTACGCCGCTGTTGAACGCGTCTATTGCACGATCTTCGGAGATGTTTTCTGCGGAGTTCTTGATAATAGACCATATCTGGATGTATGAGCGCAGTGATTCGCCAGATCTCTGATGGCAGCCTCTTAGCTCTTCGATTGATGCGGGCCTTTTGTAAGTGCCCTTGAAGTTGCACACAAAGCTATAGACCAGCTCTTCCCATCTGTGAATTGATCTGCGTGGGAGATTATTGAGCCACACGCGAGAGGCGCCTTGCAGACTCGAGCTTCCACCATGTAGCTTGACGGAAGAGATGTGATCCTCTAGCCAGATCTTCGGGTCCTGCAGACCGTCAAATTTTGGGTTCTCCGATGGAAGCTTGAACCCCTTAGGCATTCGCTTCTGGCTGATGGCTCCGTTGAAGCATCTGGCACTGTAGAGCTCTATGTCGTCATCCTCTGAGTCAGTCAAACGAGTGTGCCTTGCACGCATCTTGTTTACCTTGCACTGCGTGATGTCATCACGAGCGTCGTAGTCGTGGTCATGTCGCCGTGAGCAGCGACGTCAAAATAGATCGTGGCTATCATCACTGGACAAGGCCGAGGAGTAGCGTTTGGTCAGAGCCTTCCTTTTCTTCGGCTCCAGTGTTGGCTCTTTCACAAGGGCGGCTTCGATTAGACCCAGGCCCACGATAGTAGATCGGTGCATGGCAGCTCACGGATCTCCAGCCAATGGCTTTTTTTTGAGGAGGTACATGGTGGTCGCTATCACCGCCGCTTGCGGCGTCTTCGGGAGCACATTGCCTCGCGTATCCACCATCATGGACCTGAAGTCGAGGACTCTCGCGGCCTCCTCCTGTTCCTTGTCAGTGAGGTGGGCCAGTCGAGATCGTCATTTGGCCACCACTTAGTCGTTGCCTTTGGAGGAGGATCGTCCATGGGAGGAGAGCTGAGCCCGCCGAAGGCTCGACTCTTCCACTGCCTTTCTGTGTGCGTCAAGTTGCATGATTACCTGCTGATGGCGCTTGTATTTTTCCTTCAGCAACCAACGGTAACCCATCAGCATGTCCTATGATGAGTTTGGGGGTAGAGGATTACCCCACAGAGCCTCCCGACAGCGGGCCCACTTGTTGTCGTTGAGCTTGATCAGCATGCGCTCTTTGGTGCATTCGTTCATCGTGAGGTTTGGGTCCCCCTCTGTCCCGTTGTTGGTGGGCGCGCCGTTGGCGGGGCCACCATTTTCGCCGTTGGTTAGCCCGGTACCGGTGTTGTCGCGAGTGACACCGGTTTCGCCTATGTTGATGACGGTGCACATGAAGTGATTGGGGAAGTTGTTGCTCCCACAACTCTCAGATCCAGAGCCGTAGGCTCCATCTTCTGTGGCCAGGTCACCCAGATCGGATCCGCGACTGATGTCGCTGTCCATGCTCCCAACTGTTGTCAGGGTGTTGAGCTTGCTGAGGGTACCGATTGATGGTGGAAACCACGATGCTGGAGCAATCACGGGTGTCGTCGGCTGGTCGGGCAGGCGAAGTGTGCCCAGTTGACTGACCTGGAAGCAAAAGCTCCCGATCACCAGGTCGATCCCATCGCCCATGGACTCGAAAGCCAGGCGAGTGGCCGACATGTGGACGGTGAAGTCGAAAGCGCCGAAGAGCTGGCGAATCTCTACTATTGCAGAGTTGTCGATCGCGGTTGACGGGGCTGAAGATGCCGCGACATCAGCACTCCCAGTTCCCACAGACGATGCCAATTGACGAGGGTTTAACTCGTCAATGCCCATTTTTATGGACTTGGGTTTTGGAGAAGGAGGGAGCGCTGGAGGCATCAATCAGCTAGCAAACAAGCACACAGGGACGCAAGGTTTACCCAGGTTCATGCCTCGTAGAGGTCCCTACTCCTGGTTGTCTGCTCTTGGAATTATTGAGGGAGTCGAAAGTTATAGGGGTGCACAGATGCAATTTGGCGAGGTTGTGAAAACTAGGGTTGTGATTATCCTCCTCACCGCCCCCTCCTAGCCTAGGTCTCAGGTAGCAGGTCGAGTCGGTTACAGATTAGGGTTCGTCCCTTTAAACTTTCTATCTTAAGCTTCGTCTTGTGCTGCAAGCAATCGGAGACTTCGTGAGTCACCCGAATTCTGTATTAGGCCTTGGCAACGTCGTGGGCTTCTGCCGTATCTGGACCGTATATGCCAAACTCGAGTGCCCATAGGGTATGCCCACGTCAGTAAGAGCTCCTCATCCCAGGGGTTAGCGCTAGTATCCAAGTGGGACACCACTTTTAACAGGGCGCTGAACCGGGTCAAGAATGTTGAGCCCTAGGCGCCACCGTTGTTGGCTAGCCGTGTGCCCGGCTTTGGCGGTATTCCATGGTCCGAATACTATGGCACCTAGACGTGGAAGGGCAAGAAGTCTGAGAGCGCCAAGGTAAAACACCTACAGGAACAAGTGGAGAAGTTTCCGCAGCTACTCCAAGATACAGTGAAGGAGGCGATGACGGTTGTCTAGACACAATTCCAATCACAAATCTAGACACAAGTGACCGAGAAGCTCAACACCATCCTTCCCGCCTACTTCGAACATTACACCAAGTGGAAGAATAGTAGTAAATGTTGGAATTCTTGCCTAAAAGGCCAAGCCCATATTCCATTTTAATAATTCTGGAAAATCCTAGAGGCCCATGTGGCCCATTCATGCATGGCAAGAGGTGGGACAAATGTTTTGTCCCACATTTCTAGTTGAAGGAAGATTTCACCACCTTATAAGGGGGGCTCTTCCACCACTTGGTAAAAGGATGAGAAGGAGAGAAACGTACACGCGCGCTCCTCCTCCTCCAATGCCCACCTCGCCGTGCCTCGTCACGACGCGCGCGCTGTGGGTTCTAGGAATGCCTCGAGCCTCGAGCTTCCTTTTCTTTTTGCCACACATAAATGTATTAATGATTTGAACAGTCTGCCATAAGTGGGTGTTTAATATGCACTCATTGGATATTCAATCCGAACGTTTCCTCTGAGATTTAATTCGAACGTTTTCTATGAGAATTAATTCAACCATTTCTCTGAGATTTAATTCAAACTTAATGGAGGCCATTTCCTCTCCCGACACTGCCTGTTCGCCTGCCTACCCATTCCTATAAAAGTGAGAGGTCGCTCCTTTCCTGGTACACGCTTCATTACATTGCCTCTAGTTCTAGAGTATTGCGCTGCCACTCCGTCCTTCCCCATCCTGTCTTGTGCCGTGCAGTGCAAGGCGAGACAGTAGGCCTCTGAGACCCCGCTGCTTTGAGTCCTGTACGAGAGAAGGGCGATAAGGTTTTGGGGAGCGCTATCGGCACAACTACTAGCTTCATCACGTACTCCTTCATGGATAGCGACTGCACCGACGATGTCTTCCCCAACAAGGACTTCTTCCCGACATCAGCAACCTCTTCCTCGACGACATGGCTAATGATAGTGCCAACGCCAACACCGGAGGTTCCTCTAGCGGTCCTTCTGCTGTCATGTACATCCTCTTACTTAATATTGTTTATCTTAGTCAGATAGTATGTCGTTCTTGCTACAGATCTTTCTCTGATCTTATCTCAAGTTGTATGCTTTGCAATTCTATTCAGTATCTACCTTATTTTGTATCCGCTAAATCATATGATTAGTTTAACTTCCGTTATTCTATTCATGTTTTATTTAGCATTTATCTTGGGTAAATTGCTCTTATATTCAACAATCAAAAAACCTTATTATAGGAAATTTGCTCCAACTGGCTTTGTTGCAACCACGAAGCCACTTGTGTTTGAAGGTGTAAATTACAAAAGATGGCGTGCGACGGCAGTGCTCTAGTTTCAGACCATGATCTGCTATAGCGTCATCTATGGGGCAACCTGAGGGAGATCTTAATCCTGCTCAGGAAGAGGCCTTTCAAAAACTTGATACCACATTTAAGGCTGCCTTGATCAGCATCCTTGGCGACAAAATATTCAATTCATACCTGTCATTTAGCAATGGAAAGGATATGTGGGATGCGCTCAAGAGAAAATTTGGAGTCTCCGATGTTGGCAGTGGACTGTATGTCATGGAACAATTTTATGACTATAAGATGGTTGATGACTACTCCATTGTGGAGTAGGCTCGTGAAATACTGTCACTTGCTAGGGAGCTTAAGCACTTCAAATGTGTGTTACCGAACATGTTTGTTGCCAGAGGCATTATTGCCAAGCTTCCCTAGTCATGGAGGAATTTTGCTACTTCTCTTAAGCACAAGAGACAAGTGCTTTCCATGACGGATCTCATTGGGACTCTTGATGTGGAAGAGAAGGCGAGAGAAAAAGACAAACGTGGTCGAGGTACCGAGGGAGGTACTAATGCCAATCTGGTATAGAAAAGGAAATTCCAGCCTCACAAGTTCAGGGAGAAGGGAAAGTTTGACGGCAAAGGAAAGTTCGATGGAAAGAACAAGGCTTCATAGTCTACCAGCTTCAAGAAAAAGACTGATAAGAAGAAAGGTGCTTGTCATGTGTGTGGTGATCCTGATCATTGCGCTCCTGCTTTTCCCGACTACTTTGACAAGCACCAGCATGGGAAGGGCAGCAAGACTGCTAATGTTGTCATGAGCGACGTTGAGATAAAAGATGTTGGGTATGGTATATTACTTACTTTTCTTTCATTATGTCATTCTCCTAATTGGTGGATTGACACGGGCGCTAATATACATGTCTATTCTGATATTTCCATGTTTTCTTCATATTATGTCAGAGGGACTCAAGCCCTGCTGATGGGGAATGGCTCGCATGCTTCTGTTCATGGTGTTGGTATGGTCGATCTAAAGTTCACATTGGGAAGACCACGCGCCTGAAGAACGTGCATCATTTTCCCTCAATAAATAAAAATCTTGTTAGCGGATCTCTTTTGTGTAGAGATGGCTACAAGAATGTATTCGAGTCCAACAAGTTTGTAATTTCTAAGTATGGAACCTTTGTTGGTAAAGGTTATGATTGCGGAGGCTTGTTCCGCTTATCTCTGTCAGATGTTTGTAATAAAGTTGTTAATCATATTTACATAAATTTTAAATCAAATATCTGGCATTCTTGTCTTTTCCATATTAATTTTTGTTGTATGACGCGACTATCCAAAAAGAATTTAATCCCTAATTTCACTACTGTGAAGGGATCTAAGTGCCAAGTCTTCATGCAAGCAAAACAACCTCGCAAGTCACATACGACTATAGAAGCGAGAAATTTAACACCACTAGAGCTCATACATTCTGATATTTGTGAAATGAACGGTGTGTTGAAAAAAGGTGGAAAGAAATATTTCATGATGTTGATCGATGACTCTACAAGATATTGTCATGTGTATCTTCTAAAATCAAAAGATGAGGCTTTGAGTTTCTTCAAAATCTATAAAGCTGAAGCAGAAAATGAACTTGATCGAAAGATTAAGAGGCTTAGGTCTGATCGTGGTGGAGAGTATTTTTCCAACGAGTTTGATTCCTTTTGTGCGGAACATGGTATAATCCATGAGAGGATGCCTCCCTATTCACCTCAGTCAAATGGTGTAGCTGAAAGAAAGAATCGTACTCTAACAGATTTGGTTAACGCCATGTTAGATACATCGGGTCTATCTAAGTAATGGTGGGGGACGCTCTATTGATTGCGTGTCATGTCCTAAACCGAGTTCCCATGAATAACAAAGAAATAAATTACTCCATTTGAAGAATGGGAGAAGAAAATGTTAAAACTCGCCTACCTAAGGACTTGGGGATGTTTGGAAAAAGTCAATGTGCCAATTCCCAAGAAGCGTAAGCTTGGATCAAAAATCGTTGACTGTGTATTTCTCGGTTATGCTTTCCATAGCATTGGTTATATATTCTTGATAGTAAAATCCGAGGTACCTAACATGCATGTCGGTACAATTATGGAGTCGACTAATGCGATTTTCCTTGAGGATAACTTTCCTATGAAGGATATACCTAGCTCATCAAATCAACAAATGCCTAGTTCATCCAGTCAGGAATTTGCTACAAATTTTGAACCTACCACTCCAATTGAACATGTTGAAAATCCTAAGGAGGATGATAATGAAATTCCTAAAAGGAGCAAGAGATAGAAGACTACAAAGTCCTTTGGTGATGATTTCATTGCATACCTCGTGGATGATAGTCCCACTTCTATTTCAAAAGCCTATGCATCTCCTGATGCTGACTACTAGAAGGAAGTCATCCGTAGTGAGATGGATTCTGTCTTAGCCAATGGAACATGGGAGATCACTTATCGTCCCTATGGGTGTAAACCCGTAGGATGTAAATGGGTGTTCAAGGAAAAGCTTAGGCCTGATGGTACTATTGAAAAGTACAAGGCACAACTTGTGGCCAAGGGATACACTCAAAAATAAGGTGAAGACTTCTTTGACACTTACTCACCTATTGCCAGATTGACCACCATTCAATTACTACTTTCATTGGCTGCCTCTCATGGTCTTCTCCTTCATCAAATGGATGTTAAGACAACTTTCCTAAATGGAGAGTTAGATGAGGAAATTTACATGGATCAGCCAGATGGCTTTGTGGTAAATTGTCAAGATGGAAAGGTGCGCAAATTGTTGAAGTCTTTATATGGCCTAAAACAAGATCCTAAGAAGTGGCATGAGAAGTTTGAAAGAACTTTAACTGTTGCATGCTTTGTTGTAAATGAAGCTGACAAATGTGTGTACCATCGCCATGGTGGGGGTGAAGGAGTCATCCTTTGTTTGTATGTTGATGACATACTGATTTTCAAAACCAACCTTAATGCAATTAAGGAAGTCAACGATTTCTTATCTTGTTCCTTTGAGATGAATGATCTGGGTGTAGATGATGTTATCCTGAACATCAAGCTATTGAGAGATGATGATGGTGGGATTACTTTGCTTCAGTCTCACTATGTGGAAAAGGTCTTGAGTCGTTTTGGGTATAGCGACTGCAAGTCTTCTTCTACACCATATGATCCTAGTGTGATGATTCGAAAGAATCGAGGAAATACTAGAGACCAACTGAGATACTCTCAAATTATTGGCTCGCTTATGTATTTAGCTAGCACCACGAGGCCTGACATCACTTTTGCTGTAAGTAAACTGAGTCGATTTGTTTCAAATCCAGGAGATGATCATTGGCATGCTCTTGAGAGAGTTATGCGCTATCTAAAAGGCACTATGAGCTATGGCATTAACTATGCCGGGTATCCGAGGGTACTAGACGGTTATAGTGATTAAAATTGGATATCAGATGCTGATGAGATAAAGGCCATGAGCGGATATGTATTCACACTTGGTGGTGGTGCTGTTTCTTGGAAGTCTTGCAAGCACACCATCTTAACGAGGTGAACTATGGAAGCAGAACTCACAACATTAGACACAACCATAGTTGAAGCAGAGTGGCTTCGTGAACTCTTTATGAACTTACCTATGGTTGAAAAACCAATACCTGTAATCCTTATGAACTGCGATAATCAAACATTGATTTTCAAAGTAAATAGTTCTAAGGATAATATGAAATCATCAAGACATATGAAGAGGAGACTGAAAACTGTCAGGAAAATGAGAAACTTTGGAGTTATTGCATTGAAATATATCCAAACATCTAAAAACTTGGTAGATCACTTCACAAAGGGTCTATCACGCAATGTGATAGAAAATGCATCGAAGGAGATGAGTATGAGACCCACAACATGATTTTTTCACAGTGGTAAACCAGTCTATGTGATCAGAGATCCCGTGAATTAGAATTGGGAGACAAGATGTTGATTAGCTGAGAAGAAAGTATCCCTACTTTAATGAACACCACTCCATGAAGATGCAATACTTTCCTATTCTACATGGCAGGTTGATTTGTTATCTTAATGTGTTCTAAGTGGCTTATCTTAACCAGAGATGTTGTCCTGTAGAACATCTTTTGAAGAACACACCTATATGGGTCTGACTTTTAAACACCGCAATATATAAGAGTAGGGTCCTCTCTAATAAACTCATGAAAGGCCATGGAGTATGACGCATAAGCTCTAGCCGCGGGGAAGTACCATGGTAACCTAGTATTGGTCAAGACTTTGTGTGAATATAGGTTTGCAGCAAACTTGGAAGTTCAAGGCATAGTCCACTATACAAGTTGCTTCCTAGTGTAGCATAACGTTCTAGGTGGAAGTTCAACTTAACAGTCTCCACTATAGTACCGGTATATAAACAATGTTTTGGAACCAAAGGCAAACTTCATGTGCCTCTGGGATATGGTGGGGGATTGTTGGAATTCTTGCCTAAACGGCCCAACCCATATTCCATTTTAGTAATTCCTGAAAATCCTAGAGGCCCATGTGGCCCATTCATGCATGGCAAGAGGTGGGACAAATGTTTAGTCCCATATTGCTAGTTGAAGGAAGATTTAACCACCTTATAAGGGGGGCTCTTCCACCACTTGGTAAAAGGATGAGAAGGAGAGAGACGTACACGCACGCTCCTCCTCCTCCTCCACCCGCCTCACCTCGCCTCATCACGACGGGCGCGCATGCCACGGGTTGCGGAAATGCCTCGAGCTGAGAGCTTCCTTTTCTTTTTGCCGCGCATGAATGGATTAATGATTTGAGCAGTCTGCCGTAAGTGGGTGTTTAATATACACTCAATGGAGATTTAATCCGAACATTTTCTCTGAGAATTAATCGGCCGTTTCTCTGAGATTTAATTCGAACTTAATGGAGGTTGTTTCCTCTCCCGACACGGCCTATTCGCCTGCCTACCAGTGCCTATAAAAGTGAGAGTTTGCTCCTCTCCTGGTACACGCTTCAGTACATCACCTCCAGTTCTAGAGTATTGCGCTGCTACTCCGTTCTTCCCCATCCCGTCTTGTGGTGTGCACTGCTAGCCGGGACAGTAGGCCTCCGAGACCCTGCTGCTTCGAGTCCTATACGGGAGAAGAGCGATAAGGTTTTTAGTGAGCGCTATCAGCACGACTACTAGCTTCATCACGGACTCCTTCATGGATAGCGATTGCATCGATGACGTCTTCCCAAATGAGGACTTCTTCCCCGACATGAACAACCTCTTCCTCGATGACATGGCTGACGACGGTGCCAACACCAACACCGACGGTTCCTCTAGCGGTCCTTCTGCTGTCATGTACATCCTCTTTCTTAATATTGTTTATCTTAGTCAGATAGTATGTCGTTCCCTTTGGTTTGCTACAGATCTTGCTCTAATCTTATCTCAAGTTGTATGATTTGCAATTCTATTTGGTATCTACCTCATTTTGTATCTGCTAAATCATATGATTAGTTTAACTTTTGTTATTCTATTCATGTTTTATTTAGCATTTATCTTGGGTAAATTGCTCTTATATTCAATAGTAAATAGGGGCCACGCCCGGTTCCCAACAGTGCTAGCGCCCAATCGGACAACACGGCGGCAGAGGTGTTGGTGACTCCTCCGATGGGGCCCGAAGGTCTGGAGCTTACCTTGTCTGGTGCGGTGAAGGCACCGGCCCACACCGTGCCAACAAGCAGCCACTCCGGCAATTGCGCGCACGACATTGGCAGTGGTTCCTCGACATTGGCCGAGATCGACACCATCGAGGTAACTAATTAAAGAAAGAGTTGGGAGGCTCAACCAATGACTTCATCTCCCTTCTTCCTATTTTGCTGACGATCGGCTATCGGGGGGATGAGCCCCGGGTAGGCCAAGCTAGGATCAACTGGCCATCTCTAGGGAGACCTGGTCAGATGGCCACAAGACAAAGAATCACGGCCGGGCAGAACGCTCCACCCGGTCTACCTTGAGATTCCCCGGCTGGCCCGCCTAGCCTGGTGGGCAGGAGACCCGGCTGGATGGCCACCTCTACCTGGCCGCCTCGGATCTGTTGGCCAAAGGTACGGCAGAGGGTGACGCTCCTTGTTGAGTTCACCCTTGACCGTACAGGCTGGCACACCACCCTACCTACACTACCAGATGAGGATGCCAACGCACTAAGGCTAGAGGCTGACGAGTAAAGCACCGACTAATGGAAAAAGCTTCGGCTAACGGATAAAGCACCACGCTGATGGATAAAGCACCGGGTGACACCCAAAGCAGCGGCGCTGAGACGCTGTGGCGCTGTCCCCACCTATACTGGAGCTTGACCGAGCCCTGGACCACCGGATGGACCCAGCCGGCCCACTTTGTAAACCTAAATCCCAAACAGTAAACCCTAGAGTCCACATTGAAACTTAACCTTCCACCAGTATATAAGGAGGTGTAGTGCCAGGGTTCTAGGTAAGATATTACAAGTTAGAAGTTAGCCAGTATCGACAAGTTGAGTAGTTAATCTTCCTCTAGCCCTGATGACCCACAAGTATAGGGGGTATATCGCAGTATTTTCGATAAGTAAGAGTGTCGAACCCAACGAGGAGAAGAAGGTGCTGGCTAGTGGTATGGATCAGGAATTCTCTACAAATACTTAGCAAACGGATTTTTAGGGGTTTTTGATAAAGCAAGTAAACGAAGTATGAGTAAATAAAAGACAGTAGGATTAAATGCAGCAAGTGGCCCAATCCTTTATGAAGCAAAGGACAAGTCGGATGTATTACTTAAGATGACCAAATGTTCTCGAGGACACATGGGAAGATTGTCAAGTGCTTCATATAGTTGATTAATCTTCTTTAGCTTGCTAAGTGTTGTGTGGGTGAGCCTGTGCTAATGTACCGACCTTCCTAGGACTAATACATACTTGTGATTATACCCCTTGCAAACATCCGTAAGTATAAGAAAGTAATTAAGGTAGAAACCTAACCATAGCTTTAAACTGTAAGACCCTTACGTCCCTTGTGCAATGGTTTCCTAACGGGGGTTCAGGTTTCTGTCACTCCGGCGAACCCTATGATTAGTAGCCAAATACACAATGCATTCCCCTAGGCCCATATAGGTGAAGTGTCATGTAGTCGACGTTCACATGACACCACTAGAAGAAGTACACCACAACTTAAATAACAATCTATTGAATCTTTCTCAACACAACTCCACTACTAACAACATGACTTCTCCCATGTCCTCAAGAACAAAACGAACTACTCACAAGACATCATATGGATCATGATCAGAGATGGAATAATGATGTATAACAATCTGAACATAAACAATAATTCAACAGTTCACTCAATGGCATCAACTACAAAGAGTAATCAACACCGGGAAAGTTTCCCCTATGAACTAATGCAAGATTCAACTCAATTGTTACAGCAATATGGAGATGGTGATGAGGGTGTTGATGGTGATGATGGTGGTGATGATGATGATGATCCCGATGAAGTCCACCTTGACGGTGGTGTTGATGGCGACGATCTCCCCTCTCCGGGAAGGAATTCCCCCGGTAGAAATCTGTCTACCGGAGAGATCTTTCTCTCTCGGTGTTTTCCGCCCCGAAGAGGCAGAGGAATCTTTATTTGGTCGCTCTTGAGTCTTAGGGTTTCGGGAGGATGATATACGCCAGAGGGGAGAGGCTGGAGTGGGCCAGGGTGTCCACACCACCTAGTGGCGCGGCCTAGGGCTGCCCCCGCCAGGGGGTGGTGTGGGTCCCCTGTGGCCCATCTCCACTCCGTCTTCTGGCATCCTTAGTCTTCTTGAAAAATAGGATTTTCCGTATATTTTCCCGGATTTTCTGATCTTCGCAAATTTTGCCTCCAAACAGCACCTTTTCCATCAGAATCCTGACTGCACCGGTCCATGGTCCAAAAGTCATCAACCATGCAAAAATAGATGTAATAACATAAGTATCACCTCTCAATACGAAATATATCTATGAATAATAGTGAATTAAGACATAGAATAGTGATACAAAATGGACGTATCAAGCCCTCAATAGCATCTAGGGAAACAGCTCAAGGAGCACTTGACTGAGCACCAGCTCCCCATATAGTAGATCCTTGCAGGAGTAGGAGTGTTACCTTGAGAAGAGGGCTCCGAACCTAGGTACATCGATGTGTTTGCAGTATCTGTGCCCAACCCGTTGTGAATAGCCACCAATAGCATCCTGATTGTCCCCTCTCATGCCATCCCTGATGGCACTGCTGTGTTCCACACCATGATAGTTGGCGCACACCATGGGTCACAACGCTTCGGCTGGGGTCATCTTTCGCAAGAGACTTCCGCTCATCACCGGTGAGCGAGTCGCCTCTGGCCTCGTCCTCACCTTTGGCTCCTTCGACTGTGTCCTCGACAACACATCCTGCTTCAACGGGGAATCCTTACCAAGTGACGGCTCCGTCATGCACTTCGGTGAGCACCACGTCTATGTTGCCACCATTGTCGAGGATTTCCCTCGCAAGGTCATCACCGTCTCCAGCGCGCCTCCTGGCTTCTCCGCCTTGCTTCTCGCTAGCGGCAGCATCGAAGTCATGATGGTAAGTGTAGGCGATGGCCGCCGCCCACCTCTGGAGCACGGAATAGGCGCCAACAATGCTACACCGTGCGAGCAAGATGCGAACCCCTTGGCGGCCTACATCCAGAACCTCCGCATCCCTATCGCCCCCGAGCTAGACCCAGCAGCTGTAGCAGCTGCGCTGGAAGCCACGTGCAAGAACCTCCTGGAGGAAGCCAGCATGGTCGCCGCCCACCAATGCCGCCTGGATGCAACCATGCACGAGTACAACACCGCGCATGGCTTCTCCCGCTTACCTGGTGCCAACGACATGCGCCTCCCTAGGGCCGCAACTTGGGTTCGGAGCTGGACCGTGCTGCTGAGTCACGTGTCCTCGTGGCTCAGCCAGATTGTAGTACTCCGGCTAAGAACATGAGGTCCGTGGAAGCTACCGCCGTGGAGCTTAGCCACCTGGAGGGTGACGAGCTGCGTCACCAGTAGGCACGCATCCAGCTCCTTGTCGCTACAGCCAACAAGCAACATGCCAAAGCAGGCGCAAGCCTCAGAGGCAACAGCAAGAGCCAGCAACCTTGACTGGTGGGTAATCCGGCTACAGGTGGGAGCAAGGCCTCCTCTCCGAATGTTACAAAGCAGAACAACAGTCCACATGGCGGATCAGCCAGCCGCGGGAATAATCCGCGCGAAGCTGCAATCGTCACCAGCAGAAACCACGATCCGGCTGATGAAGCCGGAAGAACTAACACGCCACCCAAGTCTCACCTTTCAGGACAGCTTGGCCCACTCGAGCTGGAGGAGCCGCGGGATGCGCGCGCATGCATCAGCCTGTTGGTCCAGTCACGCGCGCTGGAAGAGGAAAGTCTGGCTGGTCCAAGGTGTTTCGGACCGCACATCCGGAATGAACCATTTACAAAGGGATTTTCGCTCCCAAGGGACACGCCAAAATACAATGGCACGGTCAAGCCGGAGGATTGGCTGGTGGCCTACACCACCCCGGTGGGCATCGCAAACGGCAACCACCGGGTAGCTGTGCGCTACGTCCCGCTCATGCTCCTTGATTCAGCCAGGACATGGTTCAATAGTCTCCCCGACAACAACATCAACGCTTGGATTGACTTCGAGCAGGTGTTCATCCGCAACTTCACCGGCACCTACAAGCGCCCGGGTCGCCCCGACGAGATCTCCCTTCACATTCAAGGCAAGGACGAGACCGACTGCTCCTATATCACCCGGTAAACAAGCATGCACAACTCCTGCGAGGGGGTGCGCGAGCACCAAGCAGTCGACTTCTTCATCAACGGCTGCAGAGATGGCACTATGCTCAAGCATAAGCTTCGCCGGGTGGAGCCTGATACCATGGCCAAGACCTTGGAGATCGTGGACAAGTACGCCACCCCGAACAAGTACGCGGCGATGAAAAGGTCCATCTGGCTGGATGACCAGAGGCAGATCATCGTGGAGGTCGCCACGGACCGATGCCAGCCGGAAGGGAACAACCACAACTCCAGGCGGCATGACAATCGCCATGACAAGAGGAAATATGACCAGCCGGATAACCAATATGGTTAAAGGCAGGTGGCAGTCGTCCAAGAGGACCCAGCTGCAGGCGGCAGCCGGAGACAAAAGCTCAATGACCGGCCACCTCGGCCCAAGTACACCATCGAATGGATGCTTGATGGCCCATGCAAGTTCCACAGTGGTGGCAACAAGCCGGCTATGCATACAACTCGCTAGTGCACCTAGACAAAAAGATGGCCGAGGTTTGTGGTTTACCACCGCCACCCCTGCCTCCGCCAGCCAGTGGCCAGCAGGACAACTGCGTGTGCCAGAACCGCCAGGATGAAGGTGGAGGAGACTATCCTCACCGGGTAGGGAACTACCACATCTTCACCACCGAGTCGGAAACCAAGCACAGCAAAAGGCGCCTTGAGGAGGAGGTGAACGAAATTGTTCCCCCTGTTCCTTAGTTCCTAAACTGGTCCAAGCAAGAGGTCAAGTGGAGCCAGAAGGACCAGCCGGACGTTCTGTCGCATCCGGGCACATACGCCATGGTCCTGGACCCCATCATCATCTCTAAGAAGCACTCGTGCAGGTTCTCCTGCATCTTGGTGGACGGAGTAAGCATCATCAACCTCATGTACCGCAGCTCCCTAGACCGGCTCGACATCAGTGAGTCCTAGCTGGAACCATCTAGTACCTCCTTCCACATAGTCATTCCGGGTCCATCACATTTGCCCATCAGGAGGATCCGGCGGGACGTCATGTTCGGCACGGAGGACAATTTCTGTCGTGAGCCTATTTGGTTCGAGGTGGTCAACCTATGCAGCGCTTACCACACCATCCTGGGATGCCCCACGCTCACCAAGTTCATGGTGGTGCCCCACTACACGTACCTCAAGATGAAGCTCCCGAGCCAAAGGGAGTAATCACCGTCACAGGTGACTACAGGCGGTTGGTAGAATGCGCCACTGACGGCTCCAAGATCGCCGAGGCCATGATCATCACAGAGGAGAAGCGCATCATCATGCAAAACGTGGCGGCCCTACAGGCGGACATGCCAGCTGGCGATCCAAAGCAGACCGGAGAGGCACAGTTCAAGCCATCAAAGGGCACCAAGAAGATCCTTCTCAACGAGGCCGAGCCAGACAAGTTCGTCCTGGTCGGAGACGGCCTTGACAGCAAATAGGAAAGCGCGCTCATCGACTTCCTCCGTGAGAATCGGGATATCTTCGCATGTTCCCCTAAGGACATGCTGGTGTTCCGAGGGAGCTCGCCAAGCACTCTTTACATGTCAGGCCGGATGCAAAGCCGGTAAAGCAATCACTACGCTACTTCATGGAAGAGAAGAGAAAAACCATTGGTGAAGAAATCACGCGGCTACTCGCAGCCAAATTCATCATGGAGGTTTTCCACCTGGAATAGCTGGCAAACCGTTGCTGGTGCTGAAAATGAACAAGACCTGGCGCATGTGTGTTGACTACACCAGCCTCAACAAGGCATGCCCCAAAGATCCATTCGCCCTGCCAAGGATAGACAAGTACGCGGCAAAAGATATAGTTTGATACATTAGCACACTTAAGAAGAGGTCTTCTTCTTGGCTTGCTGTCCACAGGTACCAGCAGCCCCTGGCTTCTTCTTGCCACCAAATCCCAAGCTGGAAGAGGGCCCTCCTTTAGTGCTGCCTTTTGTAGGAGCCTTAACTGCCACATCATTGACCTTCCCTTTCTTGAGCAGCCTCTTTTCTAGGTCCCCATCCTTGAAGTTTATCTGGGTCAAGGGATTTCTTACTTCTCCTTTATGGGAAATTATTAAAGAACCTATTGCTGAGGAAAGTTCAATCTCTTTCATCATTCCTAATAAGAGCTTTTCCCAGATGCCTCCTTCTTGCCTGGGTATTGAAGCAAATAAATCTTCAGGCTCTCCTTCTACCCCTGCTAGAAAGAGAAAGGGAAAGGAACCTCTTGTGGAATCTAAGGTGAGAAGAAGCCCTAGAATTGTTGAATTAAATGGGGGTTTTAAAAGTCACTTAAATTGTCAAATTGTTGATTGCCTGGTTTGTAATGCTACTCCTCCTTGCCTGAATTCCAAAATGACATTCATGTTTGAGATCTAGGGATTTCACTTAGCTCCGACTCAAAACATGTCAGCTACATATTATGAATTAGCCAAGTTGATTTGCTCCCACTCAAATCTAGGTCCTCTCAATAATCTTGGACATTCCAAAATTCCTTGATCATCATCAATTTGAGAATTCCACTAACGAGATTTCAATGATCATTCATTTCTCGTACTTAGGTCCATCATTCTTCTTTGTAATTCGTAGGTATGTCTTGTTCAAAACATGACAAGTGAATCACCAATATAATTCCACAAACTTGTAGAATATATAGTTGAATCCTACTTACTTTAGTAAAAGTATTAACTGAAACTTTATGATCACTATCATTGGTTTCTCCTCTATATGTAGAGTTTGGACTCACGAAACAAATTCCGCTGCGCCATTCAACAATTCGGAGGCAAGGTCAAATACCTTGTTTTGATCTTTTACTTTCTTCCACCTGTATCTTCATTAAGACACGTTGACTTTGGACAACAATAATTTTGCCCCCTTTTGTGGAAGATGCATTCATAGCTTCCTAAGAATGCTCTACAAAGACTTGTTTATTTGCCACGACTTCGACTTATCGAAATCTCCAGAAACTCGAACGTGCCATAACACTTATGGTGTTGTTTCCACGAATCCTTTAGATGTTCCTTTGTATTTCAAATGAGTGTTTGCTTATTTTGATCTCTAACTCTAAACGACAACTATAACACCGATAAGAGATAATATTATACCATATGTATCTAATACATAATGATTATGATGTTTAGACACTTCAACATAGTTTGAATTCATCCAATTATCATAATTCGTGAAACATCTTTCACATGTTCCTTTTATGCTAAACTTAACTTGAATATCTTAGTCATGTCGATCAAATGGAAGAGACTTGTTCATCCAGTTAATTCAATATTCCATTTAGTTATGAACTCATTTGAACAATTCAAATCACTTCAAACTTCATGTTTCACTAAGTAAATACACTGATTCACTTAAGTCCACAATAAATGATTTCCACTACTTGTTGAAAATACGATACATCATTATGTATAAGTTTCAAAATTTCTTCGCATATCACCGTTTTACCAGAATGCGGAGTTTCAGTCATTTTGCCCAAGAGGCATGGTTTTACAAAGTCTCTAGATTAAGCATCTAGGACCCCGATCTTTCATAAAGAACCTACAATAACCAAAATGACTTAAACTGTACTGTCATTTCATTATTAAACTTTGGATATCTTTTAGCATTCCAATCCTTTATAAATGTTTAAACTATTATCTTTAACATAGTGAAGATAATGACTTATTTTTAATCATAATGTGACCATAAGGTATTGTTCATAAGAACCGTACAAACTGGCTTGTAACTTGTTCATATGAATAATCGTCTTGCCAAAAGGAAGACACACAAACAAGGATTACAAAATTATATTCAAGTCCACTAATCCAAATGATAAACTTTGAGGGAAGAAGTGATGTCGGCCATCAACTGATTTGCTTGCCGTCATCAAGTCACGTTGCCTCAAAACCAGCAATTCTCAAGCAGATCATCCTGTTTTCACAAAACGGGATAAGTATCAAAAACTTTGCAAACTGCAATGAGTTCTGCAAGAACCATATTTATAATTTGTACATCTTATATATACCTTTTCATTCATGACCTCCATTTGCAATCAAGCCCTCCCAAGAGTTCTTAACTCTAATGCAAGATTGCTGAGTGTGTTTCCAAACATTCCGGAGTCATCAAATTATCTCCTAATGGTTATTGTATCAAGAAGAGAAGATCACCTTTTACGAGGATATCCCTCAGGCATGGGTATTAATCTATGAAGTTGGACCCTTTTGCTAAGTTCCAAATAAAGCAATATATTCCCATGGTCGCAAAGGACCTCAATGGGATAGGCTAAGATCTACTAAGATATTTGCAAACAGACATCTAGACTAAGTTTATAATAAGAGATCAATTTATAATTGGTCTCCACTAAAACGTTCATCCCCTGGACGATTTTAGTGATCGCATGATCCCTATCCTCTGCACCTCCCCCGTGTTATACAGCCATCAGTGCATTATCAAAGGTAGACATTCACTGATGCCAATCACATCATCCATGTGACTCATGCTCGATCTGTCGATCTCTTGTGTTCTAAGGCCACACTTCTGTAGCATGCTAGGCTCGCCAAATCTAACTTGTGTGTATTCGCAGTGCAACATGGCTTACACCCACTGTATGCGAACGTAGATATGTCTGACACCCAGGCCTGTAACCCTAGATCGCCTCATACCGAAGAACTTTCTTGGTGGTGCACACACAAGGGGAACACAGAACATTGGAATTCAATAGGGATTATCTTATTTGCTACTGTTGAGTATCTAAATACTAGCACACAATAATATGTAAAAACTGGTATCAACATCATATATATAATGTGATATGATATGGTCTTTCTTGCGCCTTGATCTCCATCGAGCGCTCCGGCATGATCTCCATATTGCCCTTGGTTTGACGCCAAGTCCACGACGCCTCCACCAGGTCGTTCATCGAAACAATGACTATTACTATACTACTTAGTAACAGAAAAGTAAACTACTTTACCTTCGCAATGACCAATTCCATATCATAATCACATGCCCCCCTGTAAAATAAAGTTAGATGCCTATACTTTATCTATTGCAAGTTTTACGTGGTTGTTAGGGCTTTTGCACTAGAACCGTTTCTAAACTACGAACTTTCCAACCACAACATGGATCCGACAGTTGTCTCTATTACACCCCTTTCGGAGCCCTCCGCTGTAAATGATATATCAACTATCGAATGAGAGACAGACACCCGCTAGCCACTTATACGGTACAAGCCATATGTTGAGCGTGGAACCAGTCTCGCGTATGAATACGCGTAAGGTCGGTCCGGGCTGCTTCATCAAACAATACCGCGATATAAACAAGTACACGTTAGAGGGTAACAACTAAGGGATCAATGCCCGCACAAAACTTTTGCATACTAGCCATACAACACTCCTACGCATAGATCGGCTCTGATACCACTGTTGGGAATCGGTGCGGAAAACAAAAAATTTCCTACGGTGAAACCCCAGAAACTTGCCTAGGATCTATCTATGTAGTAATGCGGTAACGGCCAATGCGTAGAGAGTACATACCCTTGTAGACCATACGCGGTTAACGTTCCGCGGGGAACGTGGTTGAAGTAGTTGTACTCGTAGCTGACCTCAAGGTTGCGAAGCTCCTCGTAGGTCACCCCTTGCTTCTTCTTGATCTTCATCATCTTCATCGTGCAACAGCTCTGGCTCACGGCATTTAAGCGCCCCAAGTGTTGCGCCTCGTGTCTTCGTACACATCCGGTGCACGATGAGACCTCCGGCTCCCCGATCCCACCGAGAGTGCAGAAGTTGATATCCGGCTAGGAATCCCTGCAGCGCAACGGCGTACTGCAGGTGTGCCTCGATCGCACAACCCAGACTTGGGGCCATGGTCACGAGGTATAGAGTGAGAGAGGAGGAGAAAGTCAACCAAAGGACTTCTCCAATTGTGTGTTTTAATCCCACCCATGGGCACCCCTTTATATAGGCGGAGGGGGTATGCCCTCCCCATCGGGTTAGCCATGTGGGACTATTCATAAAAGAAAAGGCAGCAGATTTTCGGACTGGCTAAATGGGCCAAAAGAACTCAGCCCAAATAGCAAATAGAAAATACTTAAATAAAAGGAAAAAGAAAAGCAGCAGCCAGCACAGCAGCCGGGTGGGCCTGGGGCACCACCGTGGCCCAGCATGTGCCCCCGCTGCGGCGGCCTGGACGGGAGAGCCCCGGGTGGGCCGGCTCGCCCACCCGGAGGCCCAGCACCCCGCTCCGCCCCGCTGGCTCCGATGGCCCGGGTGGGCCGGCTCGCCTGCCCGCGGCCCACCTGGCCAAGCGGCCCACCGGGCGTCCGCCTAGCTATCTACCGCCCTGTGCGGTGGCGGTTATCCGCTGCCCACAGGGCTGGCTGTTTTACCTTATTCCCTTTTATTTTTCTGCAGTTTTATTTCTAGGCTATTTCCCTCCGGGATTTAGCCTAATATAAAAGTTTCGTTTATAAATCTTAATCTAAATATTATTTATAATATATTAATTCACAATTAACATATGACTAATATGTATTTAAATTCCCATTTATCCGAAAACACTTTTCGGGACTTTTCCTTTAGTCTTTCTCCGAACAACTTCGGATCTCTCTGCAGAACGATTCTAGGTTTCTCTCTTTCTCTACTATGATTCCGTCTTACGAATGATCACTCTCATCACACCCTTAAGTGTATCCTCTCACGTCTCGGGAATGCTCTAGACATGATCTATATCAATGATCAACAGAGGGACCAGGGATATCCATGTGACCCCTATGCATTCCTGATGACAATGTCGTTTGAACCGTCTAAATGTAGCATCCTCTTCCTTTTGTTTCTTGATACAACTTGTCCGAGATCCGATCAGCGGTATCCCATTCCTTTGTTGAATCTCGTTCACAACAAATTCTGTTTTCTTGTTACCGTGATATTACATCCCCGTGACCTAGTCACATGTTGCAACATTTATAGGTGTAATCTCACCAAGATGGCCATATGTATCTTTACCCGTCATGTGGGTGAACAAATCCCGGTCTTGTAGTCACATGTCATCTACTGTTCCTTTGGAATACCCAACGTACACCTTTATGGCCACCGTATTACCGAATGACGGTTGATGCAGTCTAAGCAGCCTAGGGAAACAGTGAGTAATATGAGCTCACGGTCTAAGGAGAAGGAGTCTAGGTATAGCTGTTGCAACAATCAACTATATGACTTGATCAAGTTGCAATCCTTCGAGGAATGTCCAATCACATCATTCTCCAATGATATGATCTCGTTGTTAGTCGGCATAAATGCCCATGATCTTGAAACCCAGATCATCTTCGTGACCAACGAACTAGTATGAATAGAGGCTACTAGGGACTTGGTTGTTTCATACCACACCTGTACCAATGTTTCTACTTGGCACAGTTATAGCACAATATGAAACTATTATAAACTAATTGAGATATGACAATAAAAACCTATTTCTTATTTGCCTCTAGGGCATATCTCCTTCACATTCATCACCCCATATGGGGCTTACTGCTACACCACCATGCCATTTGGACTAAAAAACGCAGGTGCCACATACCAACGCTGCATGCAGAAGTTCCTACAATCCCAGATCAGCAGAATCATGCACACCAACGTCGATGACATGGTGGTCAAGACAAAGGAGAAGCAGACGCTCCTCGAAGACCTAAAGGAGACATTCACCAACCTTCGCTGGTTCCAGATGAAGATGAACATGGAGAAGTGTGTATTCAGCGTCCCAGCCGGCCAGCTCCTCAGTTTCCTCGTCTCAGAATGTGGAATCGAGGCCAACCCGGAGAATATTGGCGCAATCGAGCGCATGCAGCCGCCGCAAAATGTGCGTGACCTGCAGAAGTTCATGGGGTGCCTAGCCTCCCTCAGCCGGTTCGTCAGCCGGCTAGGAGAGAAAGCACTCCCCTTGTACCAGCTCATGAAGAAAACGGACAAGTTTGTCTGGACAGTGCAGGCGGACAAGGCCTTTCGTGACCTCAAGCGCATGCTATCTTCTCTGCCAATACTGGCGCCCCCTGCCGCAAAGGAGCCAATACTGGTGTACGTGGTAACTACCAACTAGGTCGTCAGCGTCGTGATGGTGGTTGAAAGGCCAGAAGAGGGAAAGGCTTAGCTAGTTCAGCGCCCGGTGTACTAGCTGAGTGAGGTACTCTCGCTGTCAAAGCAGAACTAATCTCACTATCAGAATCTGGTGTATGGCGTGTACATGGCCGCCAAGAAATTGAAGCACTAATTCCAAGAGCACTCCATCTAGGTAGTGGCGTTAGCCCCCTATCGAAGATCATTGGCAACAAGGACACCACGGGCCGGGTGGCAAAGTGGGCAATAGAGCTCGCCGTGCATTGCATCCGGTACGAGCCAAGAACGGCGATCAAGTCTCAGGCCCTGGAGGACTTCCTCATTGATTGGGCAGAGACACAATACCTACCTCCATGACCCGACTCCATGTACTAGAAGCTACACTTCGACGGCTCCAAGATGTATGGGGGACTCGGAGCCGGGGTCGTCATCACCTCTCCAAAGGGAGACCGGTTGGAGTACGTGCTACAGATCCACTTCCATGCATCTAACAACTTCGACGAGTACGAAGCGCTCGTGCATGGCCTCAAGATCGCAAAAGAGATCGGCATCAGGCACATCCTCTGCTTTGGCAACTCAGACTTGGTGGTGCAGCAAGTATCAGGTTATTGGGACGCCAGGGATGCAAACATGGCGCTATACCGTTTCTTCGTACAACAGCTATGTACCTGCTTCGAAGGATGCGAGTTTCATCACGTGCCCCGAGTAAATAATGAAGTCGCTCAGGTCAACAAGACCAGCAATTCCGCCTGGGGTCACCCTCGAACACTTGTGCAAGCCCTCCATCACGCCATCTCCGGACTCCGACTCCATCATGCTGGATGCGGACCCGAGAACTGCTGTCTCCAAGCAACCCGAAGCTGCGGCCAAGGTCGCGGGACTGCCATGTGGCACCTGGGGACTGCCGCACCACACCTAGGGACTGCCATGCCACACCCGGGGACTGCCACACCGCACCCGGGGACTGCCACACCGCACATGGGGACTATCATGCCCTACCCGCGGACTGCCGCCTCCATCCCGGGGACTGCCAGGCCAAAAGTTGCGACACTCCTAGCCGGCTCCAGCAGCCCGGGGACTACCGGCTCCGGCCTGCCTCCCGGCAGGCCACCTGACAAGCCCAAGCTGGCCGGGAGCAAGGAAGTCAAGCTGATCATGCAGACCATCTACACCATCCGGGAGATACCTCCATGGGACAAGCCGTTCATGAACTTCCTAGTTTAAGGGGAGTTGCCCGATGAAGAGGTTGAGGCAAGGAAAGTAAAGCTCAGGGCAAACGCGTACACCGTCATCAACAATGAGCTCTACAAGCGCAGCGTGGGAGGAATATACTAGCACTGTGTAAGCCAAGAATAAGGAATCCGGCTGCTGGTGGACATTCACCAAGGCGAATGCTGTCACCATGCATCATCACGAACCATAGTGGCAAAGGCATTCCGCCACGGGTTTTATTGGCCCACGGTGCTGGAGGACGCCGAGCAGCTAGTGAAGGCGTGTAATGGGTGCCAGCGATTTTCCCAACAGAAACACACTCCGTCGCCGGCGCTCAAGACAATCCCTATCACCTGGCCATTTGCCGTCTAGGGCTTGGACATGGTAGGCCCCTTCAAAATAGTGCGATCCGGCATGACGCACTTGCTGGTGGCCATGGACAAGTTCACCAAGTGGATCGAGGCAAAGCCAATCAAGAAACTGGATGGACCGACAATGGTCAAGTTCTTCACCGACATCATCACACGTTTCGGCTACCCCAACAGCATCATCATCGACAACGGCACAAACTTCACCAAAGGGGCCTTTGTGTGTTTTTGTGGTGACAAAGGCATCTGGCTGGACCTGGCCTCCATCATGCACCCCCAATCCAATGGGCAGTGCGAGCGAGTAAATGGTCTGGACCTAGCCAGAATCAAGCCAAGGCTAAACGAGCTGCTCATGAGGACTCTCGAATGCTGGATAGAGGAGCTACCGACTGAGTTGTGCAGCCTGCGCTCAACGCCAAACCGCTCCACCTGCTACACGCCATTCTTCCTTGTCTATGGAGAAGAGGCAGTCCTACCAACTGACATCGAGTTCGACGCACCATGCAAACTGCTATACAATGAGAAGCAGGCCAAGGAAGCACGGGAATACAGTGTCGATCTCCTTGAAGAGGCACGAGAGCTAGCCCTGTCTAGGTTCGCTATTTACCAGTAGAGCCAACGCCGCTACCATGCTAGCCGGATCCACAACGTTTCAATCCAAGAGGGCGACCTAGTCTTGCGGCTGGTACAAGAAACCAAGGGGATGCACAAGCTAGCTTCACCTTGGAAAGGGCCATTCATCATCAGTCGGGCATTGCATAACAACTCATATTACATGATCGACGCTCGTCAGCCGGTGAAGAACAAGATGGGTCGCTCCGATGAAGAAACTGAACGCTTGTGGAATGCAAACCTACTTCGCCCATTCTACACCTCAGTAAAGGGAAAATGTATCTTACCTTTATGTAATGAACAAGTTGAGGACCCTCGACACAGTCTCAGAGGCTCCGTAATCATTTGGCATTTTCTACTGCATAACTTGAAGTCTTTTGGCTTCATTATTTTTTAACCCCGAACCCGGCAATCTCTCTCGAGGACTCGCCTTATGGCCCAGATGGCCGTGCATTCTAGAAGACGAAGTATTGTATGTGGCTCCAAGAGATTCCTCTTCGATTTCGGCTGCAGACTGCAAGCCGGTTGGCAGACCCAGCAAGAGTAGAAAACTCAAAGACCCATAAAGGAAAAAGTCCTAAGGAAAACAAGACGTCTAGACGTTTCGGTTGCGCTTGCTCACTCGAAGCCGATAGCTAAAGTCGGAAGTATTGTGCAGTGTGCTAACTAAGCAAACCCTTGCTTCTGGCTAACAAGTGACAAGGGAATAGCTTCAACAACCAATGCTCGCTAAGAAAAAGACCGGGCTATCAGTTTTGCATGAAACAACAAAGTTTTTAGCCAAATGAACAACTACATACTATATTTACCCTATGCATGTCTAACGCACAAACCACTTCTTGTGTTTTTATCTTTGCATGAGCCAAAGTACCAGAGCCAGAGGCTAGCCACCCCCAGATGGCAGAAGAGTAGACAAGGATCTTTGACCGGGTTGAATTCTCCAGCCGGCCTGAACCTCGGGGACTACACCCCGTGGGTGCGCTCGTGCGCCCCCACGTAGAAAACCTGCAACAAGAAACAACATAAAGGAGCTTCAACCTGGCTGGATTCTCTAGTCGGCCCGAACCTCAGGGATTACACCCTGTGGGGGCGCTCACACAGAAGCTAGCACACAACAAGTAAGACAAGTAGCAAACTGCACGCATGAAAGGCACAAGACAATGTCACAAAGGGACACGAAGCTCCTAAAAGAAATCACTATAGAACAAAAGACAAGTTGTTCACATCAGCAGATGGAAGGACAAGTTTTCACCAGATACAAATACTCCAGGCATCCCGGGGATCAAGCTTGAGGATCTGCAGAAGGACCAGTGGCATCGGCTGGAGCGTGGCTACTGGAGGCGGCATCGGTAGAGGCAGGGCCTGTCACAGCCGGGGCATCGGCATCGGCTAGAGCCGCTAGCGGGCTGAAGTGGTACCCCTCTATGCCGGCAAGATTGCTGAAGTCCCGATCCATCTAGACGAAGCTTCCAATCTTGACACCGCAGGAGCGGATGTCAGGAACTTTAGCGTAGAGCTGGTCGTAGCTGGTCCCCTAACAAAACCCTCTGGAGAGACTCTGTAGGTCCACATCGGCGTACCAGGACTTCAGCAGCGCCAGGACCATCTCCGCGCCACCACGAGCCGCCTAGTCCCGCGCCACATCCATCAGCTCAGGAGCAGCGAGAAGCTTCTTCGCCAAGCCCTCCATTGCAGCCGGTGGAGTTGTGTCCGGCCAGACATACTCCCAGACGTCAAGGGCAGTATCCCGCGGCTGCTTGCCCTCCTCGCACGCGACGGCCTGATATGTCGTAAACGTATCTTAAATTTTTGATGCTCCATGCTTGTTTTATATCAACTTTCTTATATTTTGTTCATAGTTTGAGGTATTTTTATACATTTTTTGGAACTAACCTATTAACAAGATGCCACAGTGCCAGTTGCCTATTTTCTGCTATTTTTGGTTTCAGAAAAGCTAGTAAGGAAATATTCTCGGAATTGGATGGAGAAAAGCCAAAGTCAATATCTTACCCGAAGCAACACGGAGACCGAAGGGGAGACGAAGTGGCGCACCTGGTGGCGGCAAGGCCAGGGGGCGAGCCACCAGGTGGTGTGGTCCCCCTGGAGCTCCACCAACCTTGCCCCTTCGCCTATATATTCACCCCGGGACAAAAACCCTAAGTACCCAATCAAAAATCCACGCAAGAGTCTGTAGCCGCCACCATATCCATCCCTAGATCTGGGGGATCTTAAGCTCTTCCCGCACCTAGCCAGAGGGGAGAGATCATCCTGGAGGCCTTCTTCATCACCATGCCTGCCTCCGGTGTGATGCGTGAGTAGTTCACCCTTGGACTATGGGTCCATATAGTAGCTAGATGGTTGGTTCTGCTCCTTTGTGTTATCATGTTTAAATCGTGTGAGCTCCGTTCATGATCAAGATCATCTATTTGTAATCCTATATGTTGTGTTTGCGTGGATCTGATGGATATTGAGATACTATGTCATATTGATTATTGATTCTATCATGTCTATGTTATTTGTGATCTTGCATGCTCTTTGTTGTTAGTAACTATCTTGGCCAAGTAGATGCTTGCATCTCCAAGAGGGAGTATGTGACACCCCCGCGATCAGGGTTAAACAAATCCTAGACCTTAGCCTGACATAAGCTTAACCTAGACCTCAAGGACATTGAGTGAGAAATCGGTAACACAACAGTAACCCTGCGACACAAAAATTATTACAGCAAGCTCATAACTTAGCGAAGAATCAAAATATTACAAGAAGAGGTTACTGACCACAAACATCAAACAACGAAAGGAAAATTATGCTATTAAGTATAGCAAAATTATCAAATGGCCTAAGAGGCCTGAAGCATAACAATGACGTCCTAGCCTATAGATTCCAGGCTGCCGGCCAGGAACCCCAAGCTACTCATCGGTGTCGATGTCGTATCAAACATGTCTTCAGGGGAACACTTACTCTGCTACAGAAGTATCAACAAAGCAAGGGTGAGTATAGGGTGTACTCTGCAAGACTTATGGCTGGGGGGGTTATTTTGCATAAAGCCATCTTTATTTATAAAACAAGAGGGAGAAGAATCTCGTCTAATCATAATGTTTTAAAAGGGGATAAGAGAGCGACAACTCCGAAGAATTGATCAACATGTTTTGATATCCACCAAAGTAATCCTCATCTCATAACTAGGATCACCCCCTCGTACCCAAGAGGAAGCATCCTTAAGCACACGTTGAACTTCCAAGTTTTGTGATTAGGTTATAGTTCTCTATGATCTTCACGTCCGTTCCCAAGTGGTCCATAACCGTGGACACGGCTTTTCGAAAAGATTTAACCCTGTAGGGGTGTACAATTTTACCCACACATACCAACCGACTCTTAATGCCACATGGTGAGCCCTCTTGCTTGGAAGGCTGGCAGAGGGTTGTTGGACACGACCTTTACCTTGCTTTCGCCGAGACCATGAGTCACACCCTAAGGAAGGTTCCACCATCACGGGTCAAATCCCGAAGCCGGTCCCTATAGATGTGAGTCGAGGTTGGTTTATCAGGGGCGCCATCTACCCCAAGCAACCCCAGCCACGCTTATCTACCTGTTATGATGCACCTTCACCCGCCAAATCATTCAAAACATTTTCTATGCATATATTGAATGGAACGCCCAAACTATGTGAATCATGGAATCTACTAGGCAAGTTAGTCAGCGGAGGGGTCCCCATAAATCCCGTGTGGCTGTACGCTCATCTTGGTCCAAAGGCAAGAACTCGGTTCCAAGTAGTGGCGAGCATGGGACTACAAAAACCACATCCCACTGTGGCCTCCCATACAAGCCTTAGCATGTTTAACCTTTACCACTGATCTTACCCCATTAGTATACATCATTCTCCTATCATACTAGATTCTCTGCATTTGGTACATCTTCTGGATGAACTAGCACTGACGGCTAAGCATGGCTAAGAAAGACACATATAAGCTCTACCAGTGCACACAGGCCAAACCTAGTTATGCTAGGAGCAGTGGATCAGGTAATATAAGCTCAATGGGAGTAATGCAACATATAGGATACTCTATCTATCGATAAAAGACCACAGTAGAATCGTATGCATCATGGCAAGAACTAAATACTTTCGAAACCATAGGATTGTATAATGATGGGGCTATGCTTGCCTTGTTTGTTGATACCCAGATATAGATCTTTGGAAGTCTTGTACTTGACTTGTTTACAGTTGGTCAAGTATTGTTCATCAATCTTTGATGGTGTTGATCTCGGTCTTCAATCTCAATCTTGATATCGTATTCTATCGGGGAGAAGCAAACACCGGAAAGAAGGGTAACAACAATCAACACATGGCATCGATGCAATGCTCAAGCAAGGATGATGATATGACAAGTTTAATAGTATTGAAATGAAACGCTAAATCATGCTTGGCAATTTAAGCGGGATCCGAGGGGTCCAAACCCTAATATAGGAGAGACCCCGGAATCACCTGTGCGGGTTCATTCAGTTCTCTAATTAAACGTGTGTTGAAAGTTGTTGAACAATGCATGATATTGATGCTAAAGTGTAGATCTTGTTTTTCTGAACATTTTGATATATTATACATATTTTTCTGACTTATAAATAATTAATTATTAATTTTATAATATTTATCCTTTTTCTGAAATTATTAAACCAATTATTAAACTTTACTGCGTCAGCATGAATCTAGGCTGACGTCACCCGCGGGGAGGGGTTGTTTCTCACCAGGGCTGGGTCTACCCATTGTGGCTGACAGGTGGGGCATGGGCCATGTCAGACCAACGCAGCGGCCACGCGAGCACCACGTCACCACGACAGGCGACGCGGCAGACGGTGGCCGGCGGCGACGCTGGAGAGCACGTGGGGCTGCGGGGCTGCGCGCGTTCGAATCAACGCATGGAGACGGACCTAGTAGCGGCAGCGCCGCTGGCTATTTTTCACCGGAGTGACCACCTCGACAGCGACTGGCGGTGTACAACGACGATGACTGACGCGGGGACCATCCAAAGAGGTAGGGAGCCGAGGAGGGGTGCCTGAGCACCATTTGCTCACCCTGGTTGCGATGATGGCTCCAGCGAGGCGCGGGGAGGCCGGGATCGATGGCGTGCAGCGGTTGCCGGAGTCGGTGACGAGGGTCCGAATGCACCGACTGGGACCTCGCCTGCTTGCAATGGCTAGGGCAATCGACGGAGACGAGCGAGGCGAAGCTTCCAGGCATCACGACGAGACTCGGGGCAGTCGGAAACGATGGCGATGGACGGCTCTGGTCAGACCTAGGGTTCGGGCAGAGAGGAACCACGAGGGGGAGGTCGGGAGAGAGAGTGGAATTGGATTAGGGCGAGAGAGACGTGCCCACGATGATCTTATCCACCCCCGGAGCTCAATGGACGGCGGGATGCAGGGGGCGGGATCGACGGTGATGCCGGTGACAGCGAGCTGTGCGCCTGGCAGGAGGAAGACGATGAACAGGTACGGGCCCGGCTGGGCTGGCATGGGCCTCTGCTGGGCTGCTACTGCGACACGGGGCACTGCGCGTGGGTGGCAGATAGAGAGAAGAGAAGAGATGGGTTGTGGCCTGGTGGCTCTGGCTCTCTTTTTTATTTGTAAAACCTTGTCCTTTTTAGTTTCTGTTTTAATTTCTTTCTTCGTAATTTTCATTTGAAATCTGTTTTGGGTATTTCAAAAATATTAGAACATTTTTAAATATTAAAAGCATTATGGGGCCCTCTCAGTCCATTTGGGCTCCATGCATTTAGATAATTTTCAAAATAAAAAAACCATTTGGAAGGCTTTCAAAGAGAGGGAAGGATTAGGGTTTAGGGTTTGTTTTACTTATTCAATGCATATTTTAAGATATGATGCTCATGAATGCACAAACAACCCTAAATATAAGATTATCTAAAACTGGGGTGTTATAGCTCTATCCCCCTTACGAGAATCTCGACCCGAGATTCCGCAGGTAGGAAGAAGGAAGAGAAACAGGACCACTTCTAAGGATAAGAGGGAAACACACTAAGAACACAGAGTATCTCATGGTCAACTCGTGAAAGGAGTGTTTGTAAATGACGCTGATATGACGAACATGAAACACATCAAGGTAATGGAGGAAACAAGAGGAGAAGGTTCCAAGTTGGTAGATAGCTGGTCTTCATAAGGATTGAGAACATGGAGCTTCAGAAGAGCTTGAGCTTCTGAAAGGAAATCTTACAACATAAGAACATAACCACAGACTTCGAGATACGAAACTCTACTAGACGGCTTAAGTAGGGCTTCTAGGGATACAAAGATACGGATAACCAAGTTGTTGAACTACTTTTGATACAGAAGGATCACTCTTTGTTCAACATATGGTTAGGATAGAAAGGTTGTTTTGTGGCGAGGACTCGTAATAGTCACAAGGAACATGTAACAGGAGGAACTTTTGAATACCAAAATCATAGTCACTCTTCAAACATGATCGAGAAGAGAAGGAAACTCTTTATTCATCCAGGGTTACCAAAATCTTTAACAAAGATCATGATATCACTTTACACCACCAAAATGATTAAGTAAGAAGATTCCCGATGACACGAGGAAAAAGAAACTTCATTCTCAGACTTCAATTACTTGGCACAACAAGACGCTTGCCAACATAAAATGGTCTGGAGGATCGACCAAGAGACATTTAGCAGCACTAGTTTAAATGTTCTTCTTGATGTTCAAGACACGGGACATCAAGTAAAGGCTATAATTTGGATACAAAGGAAACATAAGCACAACTCCTAAAATGAATCATAGAAGATGCCTCATGGAGACTGGTTGCTATTTGCTAATTCAAGAGAATTTGACAATAGGCATTCCGACTAGTTGTGTCAACCATTACATCAATCTTGTCAGATTTACAAATAGGCCTATGTCAACACCTTGAGAAACACCAACGATAGTATCTTCTTGAGATTCAGATCTGGTTAAGTGGAATGATACTTGATGACCCACAAGTATAGGGGGTGTATCGCAGTATTTTTGATAAGTAAGAGTGTCGAACCCAACGAGGAGCAGAAGGTGCTGGCTAGTGGTATGGATCAGGAATTCTCTGCAAATACTTAGCAAACGGATTTTTAGGGGTTTTCGATAAAGCAAGTAAACAAGGTACGAGTAAATGAAAGACAGTAAGAATGAATGCAGCAAGTGGCCCAATCCTTTATGCAGCAAAGGACAAGCCGGTTGTATTTCTATAGATGACCAAACATTCTCGAGGACACATGGGAAGACTGTCAAGTGCTTTCGCATCATATAGCTGATTAATCTTCTCTAGCTTGCTAAGTGTTGTGTGGGTGAACCTGTGCTAATGTACCGCCCCATCCAAGACTAATACATACTTGTGATTATACCCCTTACAAACATACGTAAGTACAAGAAAGTAATTAAGGTAGAAACCTAACCACAACTTTAAACTCTAAGACCCTTACGTCCCTTGTGCAATGGTTTCCTAACGGGGGTTCAGGTTTCTATCACTCCGGCAACCCCTACGATTAGTAGCCAAATACACAATGCATTCCCCTAAGCCCATATAGGTGAAGTGTCATGTAGTCGACGTTCA
This sequence comes from Avena sativa, assembly GCA_916181665.1. Lineage (NCBI taxonomy): Eukaryota > Viridiplantae > Streptophyta > Magnoliopsida > Poales > Poaceae > Avena > Avena sativa. The sequence goes on from OV702290.1 coordinate 205,354,431, forward strand.
CATGACACCACTAGAAGAAGTACACCACAACTTAAATAAAAATCTATTGAATCTTTCTCAACACAACTCCACTACTAACAACAAGACTTCTCCCATGTCCTCAAGAACAAAACGAACTACTCACAAGACATCATATGGATCATGATCAGAGATGGAATAATGATGTATAACAATCTGAACATAAACAATAATTCAATGGTTCACTCAATAGCATCAACTACAAAGAGTAATCAACACCGGGAAAGTTTCCCCTATGAACTATGCAAGATTCAACGCAATTGTTACAGCAATATGGAGATGGTGATGAGGGTGCTGATGGTGATTATGATGATACCGATGATGTCCAGCTTGATGGTGGTGTTAATGGGGAAGATATCCCCTCTCCGGGAAGGAATTCCCCCGTAGAAATCTGTCTACCGGAGAGATCTTTCTCTCTCGGTGTTTTCCGCCCCGCAGAGGTGGCGGAATCTTTCTTTGGTCGCTCCCCAAGTCTTAGGGTTTCGTGGGGATGATATACGCCAGAGGAGAGAGGCTGGAGTGGGCCAGGGCGGCCACACCACTCATAGGTGCGGCCTAGGCCTGCCCGCGCCATGGGGTGGTGTGGGCCCCTGTGGTCCACCTCCACTTCATCTTCTGGCATCCTGAGTCTTCTAAAAAAATAGGATTTTCCATATATTTTCCCGTATTTTCTGATCTTCACGAATTTTGCCTCCAAACAGCACGTTTTCCATCAGAATCCTGACTGCAGCGGTCTATGCTCCAAAAGTCATCAACCATGCAAAAATAGATGAAATAACATAAGTATCACCTCTGAGACGAAATATATCAATGAATAATAGTGAATTAAGACATACAATAGTGATGCAAAATGGACGTATCAACTCCCCCAAGCTTAGACTTTGCTTGTCCCCAAGCGAAACTGAGCTCAGTAAACATGACCTCAGGTTTATGGAGTGAAGAGTCGATAAAAGAATACAGACAAGAAGCATCACATTCATCAAAAGCATAGATCATAATAGAAGACAACTCACTATTATATAACTAAACTTGCAATGAGAGGAAACACAATAAAGATACATAGAGTAAATCATAATTGGTAATGGCAAACTTAGCTCTTGGTCAAAGAATAGTTGATAATTTGTTGGAGTTCACAAATAGCTGGTTTTCCAAAGAAAGCTTTCAAAGTAGTAAACATCAAGATAAGAGCAATGTGCAAAACAAGAAACATAAGAAACATGAATGCATAAATCATCATATGAATGAATGAAACACATCAACTCAAAATACTTGCTAAGATAGAAGGGAATAGGTTTACTGACTCAACTACGAAGTAAAAGAAAGGTCGCTTCAAAGAGGGAAGCAGGGATTGCAAGTCTCATAAAGAGCTCCCAAAAATTATGATACTTACTAGCTTTCAGCTCTCATTGCCCCTATCATAGGCATCTTGAGGTGATTAAGGTTAAAGTGAGGTCCAATCTGAGTTATATGCTTGACAGACTATAAACTGAAAATCCCAAGTCCCTTGAGTACGAGTGCCGCTCCTCATGCTACTCAACTTTAGTTACCCGTAAGTTCTTGTCATCGTAAGCATGTGCGTATCATTGAGAACCGCCAACAGGGTACCCCTTGCCCGATGATACGGAAGAATCCCCATATCAAAATGACAAGGCAAGCAGACAATGAGTATCTTAGCAATCTTCTTATTTACCATGGGAAAAATGGTGCTTTTTTCTGTCTTTCCTCTTTTCATAGTATCTCTTTTTTTCTTTTCTTTTTCTCAATAGCTATCTCTCTCTTTTTTTATAAGAAGAATGCTTCATAGATATCATTATGGTTACGCTGCAGGTTTCCACCATGTCAGCATGAATTAGACCAGCGGCCTAGGCATTTCTCTAACACACATACATAACTCCATGGACTTACAAGCTCCCCTTTTATTTCACACCGACGACATCCGCAAACAAAAGAGCAAGGTATCAACTGGGTATATATTTACAAGTGTTGAAAGCATTCCCCGTGACAGCACGGTTCTGATAATCCCCAGCCTATAAGTTGCAAGCATATAACTTTCATGGAGAGTTCACAATGGTTTAGGTTTATTAAGTGCAAGAAAGTAAAGTGTGCCATCAAGTTCGTGAGAGCTTTAATCACTAATTTTCGCATAACAAGTTTAATTTGGGAGGTAGAAAAAATAGGAATTTACTTGGAATAGCAATAATGCTACTAGGTAGGTATGGTGGACACAAATGGCAAAGGTTTTGGTTTAAAGGAGGTGGATGCACGAGAAGAATTCCCTCTTACTACAGGTTTTTGGCTAGCAAGGCTGGGTAGCAAGTACAAGAGTTGAAGGAAACAAACAAAAATACAAATGATAAAGACAAACATGCAATCTTCCTTGGAAGCACAAAAGATCTTAACTAGAGAATACTAGACTTATGAGCAAATCAAGAAAGAAATATGATGAAATTATATTTCTCTTGAGTACTTCTATCTTTTTCTTTTCAACTCTCAAAAAGGTGTTGCTACTGACCGAGCCAGGTTTGCCAAAACCAACTAACTTAACTCAATGATCCCAAAGTGATACCAATACTAACAACAAGATCAATCATATAACCACAAATTGAAAACTAATATAAGCTATGCAAAAGAGTGAATGATAGAACTTCTCATTAATATTCCATAACGGCAACTCACACAAAGGGATACATATCTAACGAGAGAGGGGACACTTACATAATGCAAACCATACTACAAAATAACTCCTCTATTCATGATATGACTCTACTAATAAAGTAAAAAAGATAGAAGATAGTGATATGATACCGCGGCACTCCCCCAAGCTTGGAACAAACCAAGGGGATGCCAAACCTGATGACGAATTACTCCTTTGGTGGTGGTGGTATCTTCTCATCTTCGTCCGTCTTCCAGGGTAAAGGCTTCCCATCAACAAAGGACATCGTGGTTTCCAACATCCTGAAACTCAGAAACACTTATGCATTTAAATCTAGCCTCATACTCACAGTTTTGATTTTGAACATCATAGAACTGTGCTTGCAGTTCGTTGGTTGTTTGGCGGAGTGAAAGGACTTCGTCTTTGAGTTCAGCAGTCTCCTTTTGGTGCTCGGCGATGAGTTCGAAACAAATCTTATGGATGATGTCCACTTCGCGCTCCGCCATCTTCCTGTACCTAAAGACTTCTTGCTCCAATGCTTCCATCCTGTCCTCCAGACTTCCTTCACCTTTAGGGCCTTGAACCTCCTTAATCCGGACCTCCCCACCTTCGATCAACAACTCCTTGGGATGGATCTTCAATTCTCTCATGTATGGGTTGATGATATCCTCTAAAGAATCCCCCTTGGATGATCCAGAATAAGACATTGTGGCTCCAAATCTGGGATTCTACCTGGCAAAAACAGATCGAAACAAAAACACGACGAAAACACGATATACGGACCTCGGGGGATCTAGGGGGTTATATATTACAAAGTTTCATATCAAAAGGAAGGTACTGGGAGAAAACGAGTCGGAGGCGGAGTCCTGGGTGGCCTCACCACCTGGTGGCGCGGCCAGGGGTGGGCCCGCGCCATGGGGTGGTGTGGGCCACCCCGGCTCCGTCTCCGTCCCTTTTTCGCTTCGTAACTTTCCTTGTTGACTGAAAACTGCACAAATATAGTTGAATTGTATTTTCGCGGAACTTTTCTTACCAGAACTGTTACCTATTTGAAAACAGACTCTACAGGTCTCTGAATTTGGTATCTAGTAGATTCTTCCGGAGTCATCACTTGAATATCATCGATATCTTCATCTTCATACACTTATTACTTGAGTCATAAAACCCTTCTCTTCCTTATTACGCCATTGTCTCCACTTCCTGGAAATTTCTTTCACACAAAACTTCACACGGTTCTTATTAGCAACATTAGTATAAGTGAAGTGATAAAACCTTTTGAGTCCAACTTCAACTGAAAACCATCAAAACAAAAGCTACTGTAGTAACTCCTTCCGAAAACCCAAAAAGAATTCAAAAAGGAAATCGAATAAAGAAGCAGATGCAAGATTGGCTAAATCTGTCAAAACAGACCAGCAGGTAAAGATCATTTGTTTCGAAAATCTTATGTTGCTCAAATGAAAAAGTGCAAAACTAATGAAAGTGAAATAACAACCTGGGGCAGAAGCACAAAAGATTACAGCTCAATCCGACAGACACAGGTCTCTCATGAATTTTTACGGTGAAGCACAAAAATCTGTTTCGGGACAGCAACTTCCCCAAATCTTACTTCTCTCTCATTAGAGGTTGATATTGACACAAAAACCAAAAAAACGGATAAGGAGCGATTATTACCGAAGTAATAACTTCCAAGACTCAAAGAAACAAAAACAAACTGAAAGCAAAAACAAATTGGGTTGTCTCCCATAAAGCTCTTTCTTTATAGCCATTAAGATGGGCCTGATAATTTTGAAGAAGCTCTCATAGGGATATGATTTGAAGTGAAAGAGAGCATTAAGAAGAAAAAACACACACATTTAAGTCTAACCCACTTCCTATGCAAGAGGATTTTGTAAACAAACAAGTTGTTGAAACCATAGGAAACTTGCATAAGAAGGCAAAAGAAGCGAAATATAAAAACTTTCAGCATAAAACGAGGAAACTTGATATTATTGAGATACATAAGAACACTTTTCCCTCTCTCATAGTAACTTTCAGTATCATGCATAAACTTAACAATATAGCTATCACAAGGACTATCATAGCAATGATCACTTATTCTAACAGAAAACACAGGGATACTATCTCTCATAATACTACTTTGTGAAACAATATTAGAGGTATCCTTACAAAGGATAGTGTGTCCCTCTTTTCAATATTTAGCGAAAAATTCTTTCACATTTGCTACTATAGGTTCATCAACGACTTGTTTATTAGGTTCAAGAGCCTTATTCATACTTTCATTAACCATACTAGCTATCATAGAATGTTCCTTTACCTTAACTGGAAAAGGCATTTTCTCAATATAAGGTTCAGGTAAAACATGACTAGCAATATAAACTTCAGTATTTCTTGCATGAACGCTCTTAACAACATCTTTATAAGGTTCATGATACTTATTCCACTTCTTTTTAGGCACTTCAATGTAAGAAGCAAAAGCCTTAAAATAAGAAGCAATAGCTTGAGAGTCTAGACCATAAGCATTTTTAATATTTTGAAAGTCGTCAGTTCCCATAAAAGATTCAATGCATTCATAATCATAATTTAAACCTGACTTTCTACCTTTGTCATTCTCCCAAGCTTCAGCATTGTCTTGAATACGATCTAGAAGGTCCCATTTAGCTTCTTCTTCCATACGAGTGAATGATCCAGCACAAGAAGCATCCAGTAAATCTTTATCACGTAGAGGGAGCCTTGCATAAAAGTTATTGATAATAATATTGTTGGGGAGCTCATGAATGGGACATTTGAGCATTAGTAACTTTAATCTCCCCCAAGCTTGAGCTGTACTCTCTCCATCAAGAGGCCAAAAGTTGTATATTTGATTCTGATCTTTATGAATCTCACTAGGAGGATAAAACTTTGAATAAAAGAGAGGAACTATTTCCTCCCATTCCAGAGCTTGACCATTCTTCAGCAGCTTATACCATTCCTCAGCTCTTCCTTTCAGTGATAATGAGAATAACTTCTTCTTAACTTGATCTGTAGTAATACCTGCACAATTGAACAACCCGCATAATTCGTGTATAAAGAGTAAATGATCACCGGGATGGACAGTTCCATCCCCAACATAGTAGTTATCCATAACACGATCAATAATTCTTGTAGGTATTTTGAAAACATCTTTCTCAGCAGGTGGTGGCTTATCTACTACCTTAGCAGTGGTAGTAGCATTACCAAATAAGAAACTCAGTGAATTATCCATAACAAAAATAAAGCAACTAACAGAAGTAAACAATACTCACAGTAGAAGTTTCCTTTACCAGTTCCACTCTCCAATAGCGCTTCACTCCCCGGCAACGGTGCCAAAAAATAGTCTTGATGACCCACAAGTCTAGGGGGTGTATCGCAGTATTTTCGATAAGTAAGAGTGTCGAACCCAACGAGGAGCAGAAGGTGCTGGCTAGTGGTATGGATCAGGAATTCTCTGCAAATACTTAGCAAACGGATTTTTAGGGGTTTTCGATAAAGCAAGTAAACAAGGTACGAGTAAATGAAAGACAGTAAGAATGAATGCAGCAAGTAGCCCAATCCTTTATGCAGCAAAGGACAAGCTGGTTGTATTTCTATAGATGACCAAACGTTCTCGAGGACACATGGGAAGACTGTCAAGTGCTTTCGCTTCATAGAGCTGATTAATCTTCTCTAGCTTGCTAAGTGTTGTGTGGGTGAACCTGTGCTAATGTACCGCCCCATCCAAGACTAATACATACTTGTGATTATACCCCTTTGCAAACATCCATAAGTACAAGAAAGTAATTAAGGTAGAAACCTAACCACAACTTAAACTGTAAGACCCTTACGTCCCTTGTGCAATGGTTTCCTAACGGGGGTTCAGGTTTTTATCACTCCGGCAACCCCTACGATTAGTAGCCAAATACACAATGCATTCCCCTAGGCCCATATAGGTGAAGTGTCATGTAGTCGACGTTCACATGACTCCACTAGAAGAAGTACACCACAACTTAAATAACAATCTATTGAATCTTTCTCAACACAACTCCACTACTAACAACAAGACTTCTCCCATGTCCTCAAGAACAAAACGAACTACTCACAAGACATCATATGGATCATGATCAGAGATGGAATAATGATGTATAACAATCTGAACATAAACAATAATTCAATGGTTCACTCAATAGCATCAACTACAAAGAGTAATCAACACCAGGAAAGTTTCCCCTATAAACTATGCAAGATTCAACGCAATTGTTACAGCAATATGGAGATGGTGATGAGGGTGCTGATGGTGTTGATGGTGCTGATGATGATGATGATGATCCCGATGAAGTCCAGCTTGATGGTGGTGTTGATGGCGACGATCTCCCCTCTCCGGGAAGGAATTCCCTCGGCAGAAATCTGTCTGCCGGAGAGATCTCTCTCTCTCTCGGTGTTTTCCGCCCCGCAGAGGCGGCAGAATCTTTCTGTGGTCGCTCCCTGAGTCTTAGGGTTTCGTGGGGATGATATACGCCAGAGGAGAGAGGCTGGAGTGGGCCAGGGCGGCCACACCACTCCCAGGCGCGGCCTAGGCCTGCCCGCGCCATGGGGTGGTGTGGGCCCCCTGTGGCCCACCTCCAGTTCATCTTCTGGCATCCTGAGTCTTCTGGAAAAATACGATTTTCCGTATATTTTCCCAGATTTTCTGATCTTCGCGAATTTTGCCTCCATACAACACTTTTTCCATCAGAATCCTGACTGCAGCGGTCCATGCTCCAAAAGTCATCAACCATGCAAAAATAGATGAAATAACATAAGTATCACCTCTCAATACAAAATATATCAATGAATAATAGTGAATTAAGACATAGAATAGTGATGCAAAATGGACGTATCAATACTTCAAACTCAGCATGTCCAAATAAATAGTTTCCAACATTTACCGTAAATGTAAAGTTACTAGATTCTCAAGACATGGACTACAGTGTTAAGCTCCAATAGACTGAGATGAATTGCTAGGCCCATGTATTAACAACTTGTCAAAGGACAGTTTCTCATACATTGAGTACTTGCAACGAAATACAACTGTGTCCTTAAGGAAACAAAGATAACTCTACTCAAATCCACCACGACATCTTTCAACATTTGCACGTGAATCGGAGAAGGTCACTTCTAACATCCAGAACACATACTTCGAGATATCACGAAGAGGGTTCTTAAATTGTTTTCCAACATTAGTGCCAAATGTTCCATATTAATCTATTTCAGCATGGATAAGATAAGTATGTCGTTGATGGGCTCAATAACAAACTTATCGAGATACGCCAAGAAGACGAACTCATATGTGGTATGAATGAGGCAGAGTATTGGTCAGACCAAGGGACGTGAAGATGTACTCAAGTGAAACATCAGAAGTAGTAACATCATCAAGATAGTCCTTGGAACTGAGTTTGATTTGACGATAACCCAAATCAAATCAAAGGCGGGGGAAGATAACTTATCCACGACGAAAATACTATCTTTCTTCAGCAAGAATGAAACTAGACAACCCTTCAAGGTGAACTAAGTCAGATAGAACATTCGTCCTTACAATCTCCAAGTTGTTGTTTAAGCTCAACCAACTAGTTCAGGGGTATCTAGTACGGATCCTTGGAGAAAGGAGAAGTTCAAAGAACTTGCTTGCTCAAGAACTTGACAACACGATCATGTGGCAACATGGTAATACTTCTAGAGGACAACTAGAATATCACAAACCACCGTATGTCACTTAGTTCGAGGGGAAACTTGCTTAGTAAGGCAAGAAGACATAGTCTCAAAGCTTCGACACAAGCCTAACTCTTTGACCGAGGAGAGTGTACCAGGGTAACAGACTTGGTAGCATAATAATCCTTTTCTTAGTGATAGGATTAACAAACCACACTAAGAATGACATAAACATCCTTGGAGTTCAAAGTAATAAGAATGGCTAAGAATCTCGGATGGCCACATTGTTACGCACACACATCATTCACGAGCACAAAAGCTCGGAGGAAGGGTGGTTAAATATGTGTAGAATCATCACTTCAATATGGGGTCATGAAAAACTCGGCACGACCTCTTAGTATATAAGAGTGTGACACTCTAAGGTAGAACAAATAGAAGATAATCACTCCCTCTTAATCTACGGACTACAACACTTTAACCTGGTCCTAGATATGACAAGGTACTAGAGTTTGTTTCTCCTGACATCCCAAAATGGTTTGTCTTGATGGACCACAAGAGTATCTGGCATCGGGAGACACCAATGCACATTACTACTTGGCTACCAACTGATAAACAAAGGTTGGAAACAACAAGGGGAAAATAACATGCTTAGGACATAATCCCGAGATGTGGATGCATAGATTAACATTATTCTGAAAACCAATGCACATAAAAGGTAACGTGTGGTAGAGTCATGAGTATAGATGCGATACTCACGAGGAGTACTCTTGTCGTGATCTATTTGGTTCCATTAAAGAACATCTGCCATAGCTAGTGGTAGGGGAAATCCTTAATTGTCGAGATTCAATCGCGACAAAACCCACAAGCTCGAAGGCTATATTTTGAAAGTAGCTATCCTGAGGTAATGTGTGAACATTAACAGCAGGGGTCAAAGGAGTGGACCTTGGGTTAAAGATCAGCTTCATGTACAAGGTTCACAACAACAGAATCCAGCACAATCCGGGATCTTCGGTTCAAGTCCGAGGGTTAAAACCCAAGAAAGAAGTAACTACTACTTGAGTGACACGGAGTACACTGCAAGATAGTAATCACGAGGTAGCTTACAAGAGAAGAAATAACTTCTGAAGTACCCAAACAAATAAGGTGAAAGGAATTCTCGAAGCCTAGAACAGAACACTGTGGATCCTACAATATAATATTATGGGCCCATAAGGTAGAGAGACCTTGATGGAAAGGGAATCTCTCAGACTAAGCAGAGTAAAGGGGACACAAAGAACACAACACACACAACTCTAGAGAACTCAACACTAGGTCAACTGGTTGAGAAACGGCATGCCCAAAAGGCACCTAAGCTTTGAAAGACTAGAAAAGATGTCAAACCTTTTCAAATTAACACAAGATAAGATGACCCAGAGTTAGAGCGATACCAGATAAGGAGTAAAAGAAGAATACTAGAGTTTTTGCAAATACTTTTCATCTTTGAAATAGTTTTCACAAGCACTAGACTCAACATCGACCAGTAGCAAGGTTTTCCTACGGTCAGTAATGCTATGATACCAAGATCTATGACACCCCCGGAATCAGGGTTAAACAAATCCCAGACCTTAGCCTGACATAAGCTTAACCTAGACCTCAAGGACATCCAGTGGGAAATCAGTAACACAACAGTAAGCCTGCGACACAAAAATTATTACAGCAAGCTCATAACTGAGCGAAGAATCAAAATATTACAAGCATAGGTCACTGACCACAAACATCAAACAAGGAAGGCAAATTATGCTATTAAGTATAACAAACTTAACAAATGGCCTAAGAGGCCAGAAGCATAACGATGACGTCCCTGCCCATAGATTCTAGGCTTCCGGCCGGGAACCCCAAGCTACTCGTCGGTGTCGTTGTCGTATCAAACTTGTATTTAGGGGAACACTTACTCTGCTAAAAAGTATCAATAAAGCAAGGGTGAGTACAGGGTGTACTCCGCAAGACTTATGGCTAGTGGAATTATTTTGCATAAAGCCATCTTTGTTTATAAAACAAGAGGGAGAAGAAGCTCGTCTAATCAGAATGTTTTAAAACGAGATAAGAGAGCGACATATCCGAAGAATTGATCAACATCTTTTGATATCCACCAAATTAATCCTCATCTCACAACTAGGATCACCCCCTCGTACCGAAGAGGAAGCATCCTTAAGCACACGTTGAACTGCCAAGTTTTACGATTAGGTTATAGTTCTCTATGAACTTCACGTCCATTCCCAAGTCGTCCATAACTGTGGACATGGATTTTCAAAAAGATTTAACCTTGCAGGGGTGTACAACTTTACCCACACATACCAACTGACTCTTAATGCCACATGATTAGCCCTCTTCCTTGGAAGGCCGATAGAGGGTGGTTAGACACGGCCTTTACCTTGCTTTCGCTGAGACCATGAGTCAAGCCCTAAGGAGGGTTCCGCCATAACAAGTCAAATCCCGAAGCCGGTCCCTAGAGATGTGAGTCAAGGTTGGTTTATCAGGGGTGCCATCTACCCCAAGCAACCCCATCCATGCTTACCTACCTTCACCCACCAAATCTTTCAAAACGTTTTCTATGCATATGTCGAATGGAACACCCGAACTATGTGAATCATGGAATCTACTAGGAAAGTTAGTCCGCGGAGGGGTCCCCATAAACCTCGTGTGGCTATACGCTCGTCTTGGTCCAAAGGGAAGAACTCGGTTCCAAGTAGTGGCGAGCATAGGACTACAAAAACCACATCCCAATGTGGCCTCCCATACAAGCCTTAGCATGTTTAACCTTTACCACTGATCTTACCTCATCAGTATACATCATTCTGCTATCATACTAGATTCTCTGCATTTGGTACATCTTCTGGATGAACTAGCACTGAAGGCTAAGCATGGCTAAGCAAGACACAGATAAGCTCTAGCAGTGCACACATGCCAAACCTAGTTATGCTAGGAGCAGTGGATCAGGTAATATAAGCTCAAGGGGAGTAATGCAACAAATAGGATACTCTATCTATCGATAAAAGACCACAGTAGAATCGTATGCATCATGGCAAGAATTAAATACTTTTGAAACAATAGGATTGTATAATGGTGGGGATATGCTTGCCTTGTTTGTTGATACCCAGATATAGATCTTTGGAAGTCTTGTACTTGACTTGATTATAGTTGGTCAAGTATTGTTCGTCGATCTTCGATGGTGTTGATCTCGGTCTTCAATCTCCATCTCGATATCTTATTCTATTGGGAAGAAGCAAACACCGGAAAGAAGGGGAACAACAATCAACACATGGCATCGATGCAATGCTCAAGCAAGGATGATGATATGACAAGTTTAATCGTATTGAAATGAAACCCTAAAGCATGCTTGGCAATATAAGCGGGGTCCAGAGGTCCAAACCCTAATACAGGAGAGACCCCGGAATCACCTGCGCGGGTTCACTCAGTTCTCTAATTAAACTTGTCTTGAAAGTTGTTGAACAATGCATGATATTGATGCTAAAGTGTAGATCTTGTTTTTTCTTGAACATTTTGATATATTATACATATTTTTCTGACTTATAAATGATTACATATTAATTTTATAAGATGTATCCTTTTTCTGAAATTATTAAACCAATTATTAAACTTTACTGCGTCAGTATGACTCTAGGCTGATGTCACCCGCGGGGAGGGGTTGTTTCTCACCGGGGCTGGGTGTACCCGATGTGGCTGACAGGTGGGGCATGGACCACGTTAGACCCATGCGGCGGCCACGCAAGCACCACAACACCACGACGGGCGGTGCAGCAGACGGTGGCCGGCGGCGACGCTGGAGAGCGCGCGGGGCTGCGGGGCTACGCGCGTTCGAATCAGCGCATCGAGACGGACCTAGTAGTGACGGCACCGCTGGCTATTTGTCACCGGAGGGACTACCTCGACGGTGACTAGCGGCGGACAACGACGGTGACTGACGCGGGGACCATCTAGAGAGGTAGGGAGACGAGGAGGGGTGCCTGAGCACCATTTGCTCACCCTGGTTTCGTCGATGGCGTCGGCGAGGCGCGGGGAGGCCAGGATCGACGGCGGGTGGCGGTTGCTGGAGTTGGGGACGAGGGTCCAATTGCGGCGACTGGGACCTTGCCTGCTTGCGATGGCTGGGGCAATCGATGGACACAAGCGAGGCGAAGCTTCCAGGCATCACGGTGAGACTCGGGGTGGCCGGAAACGATGGCGATGGACGGCTCTGGCCGGAGCTAGGGTTCGGGAAGAGAGGAACCACGAGGGACAGGTCGGGAGAGAGAGTGGAATTGGATTAGGGCGAGAGAGACGTGCCCACGACGATCTTATCCACCCCTGAAGGTCGATGGACGGCGGGATGCAGGCGGTAGGATCGACGGTGACGGTGATAGCGGGATGTGCGCCTGGCAGGAGGAAGATGACGAACAAGTATGGGCTCAGGTGGGCTGGCATGGGCCTCTGCTGGGACGTGGGGCACTGCGCGCGGGCGGTAGATAGAGAGAAGAGAAGAGATGGGTTGCGGCCTAGTGGCTCTGGCTCTCTTTTTTTATTTGTAAAACCTTTTCCTTTTTTGTTTCTATTTGAGTTTCTTTCTTTGTAATTTTCATTTGAAATCTATTTTGGGTATTTCAAAATTACTAGAACATTTGTAAATATTAAAAGCATTATGGGGACCTCTCAGTCCATTTGGGCTCCATGCATTTTGATAATTTTCAAAATACAAAAACCATTTGGAAGGCTTTCAAAGAGAGGGAAAGATTAGGGTTTAGGGTTTGTTTTACTTCTTCAATGCATATTTTAAGATGCTCATGAATGCACAAACAACTCTAAATATAAGCTTAGATAAAACTGGGGTGTTACAGAGTATTTATGCTCGATACTAGGTTCATGCCTCTAATAATCTGGTGAAGTTACAGAAATCTCTAAGGTTGTAGATGTGTTGTTCCTACTAAGGAGAAAACAACAATCCTTATTCCATGGGGCAATTGTATTGTTTACTTTACACACTTTGCTTAATGCAATTATCCGTTGCTTGCAACTTAATACTAAAAGGTGTTCGGACGATAACTGGAAGGTAGATTATTAGTCATAGATGCAGTTGGATTATGGTCTATGTATTATGTTTTAATGCCCAATCAAATCTCATAGGAGTTAAGATGTCTAGTATATGCATTGTTGTGCTTTCTAAATATGTCAATTGCCCCACTGTAATTTGTTCACCCAACATGCTATTTATCTTAAGGAGAAACACCTCTAGTGAACTATGGACCCTAGTCCATTCCTTTACCATTGATATACCATCTACTGTTTACCGTTTACTTTCTGCAAGCAATTACTATCTTCCATGCTATACGTTTAATCCTTTGTTTTCAGCAAAACCAGTGAAATTGACAACCTCACTGTAAGTTGGGGCAAGGTTCTGTGGTTGTGTTGTCCAGGATTCCAAGTTGTTAGCAACATCTTGGAGTTGTTTCCTTGCTCCTACTGGTTCGATAATCTTGGTTTCATAACTGAGGGAAAACTTTCTACTGTGCTCATCATACCTTCCTCTAGGGGTTCCCAATGATCTTACATATTTTGAGCCATCAAGAACTTTTTCTGGCGCCGTTGCCGGGGAGTTAAGGACAACTTCAATCTCTTCCTCCTCGTTAGTCTCTTTTCAGGGAGAAAGAATATTCTCGCAAGGGGAGTTCCTCACAACCAATCTCTTTACTTTGTTTTTGTTTTGATTAGTTTATTTTGCTTTGTTTGCTTGTTTCTTTTTTATCAAAAACACAAAAAATAGTTGTAATGGTTTGCTTCTTTTATCAAAAACACAAAAAAATTAGTTCCTGTTTCAGTTTCTATTTCTGCTGGCTTGCTTTAATCTTACAAAAATGAATACTCCTGAAAACCCGTTTGATGAAAATAGTGAACCCAAGAGTGTTGAGAGAGGATCATCTAGAACTTATTTGGATGAGATACCTTGCCTTGTTGAAGATATTTCTAGTATTGATCTTAATGCTTCTTTATTTGAAAATACTTGAATCTTGCTTCCCATGCCTAGTTGAAAGGCGTTAAAGAAAAGCACTATTGGGAGATAACACAAATTTTTATTCAGTAAGTTTTCATTTTGTTGAGTCTTGGAAGTTATTGCCTCACTAATAACATCTCCTTATCCTTTTTGTGTGGTTTTTGTGCCAACAATAACCTCTAATGAGAGAGAAGTAAGACTTGAAAAAGTTGCTGTCTCGAAACAGATTTTTTGTGCTTCACTATAAAAAATCTTGAAAAATACCTGTATGTCTAATTCAGCTGTACTTCTTTGTGCTTATGCCCCAGGTTACTATCTAACTTTAGTTAGTTTAGCATTTTTCGATTTGAGCAACATAAGGTCTTCGAAAAAATTGGTGTTTACCTGCTGGTCTGTTTTGACAGATTTCTGCCATTATTTGCATTTGCCACTTAATCTCTTTCTCTTTGATCACTTGAGCTTTTAGAAGGAATTTCTACAGTAGCTTGTGTTTTAATGGAAGTTTTACTTGTGTTGAAACAAATCCCTAAGCCTTATTATCTTGAATACACTAATGTTGCTAATGAAGATTGTGTGAAGTTTTGTATGAAGGAAATTTTCAAGTGTAGGGAAGAATAATGTGATGAGATGAAGAATGGACAAAATCTCAAGCTTGGGGATGCCACCCGTGTCACCCCAAGAAATATTCAAGAAGTACAAGCGTCAAAACTTGGGGATGCCCAAGGCATCCCCTTCTTCATCAATAAAAATCTCAGGTTTTCTTCCAAAACACTTCATTTTTATTGTTTCATGCACAATTGTGTTGTTCATGGAGCGTCTTTACTTTTGTTTTTTTATTTTGTGTGGTTTGCTTAAATAAATTGGTTGGACCCCCGCATTCATACATTGTTTCAAATAAGTTGCTTAGTGTTGGAAAAGAGTAGGAAGATTCATGCTTATAAGTGGTACAAAAGGAGCTTGTTTTGATTGTGGTCTAGACTTTATCATGTCATGTTTGATGTTGCTTTGACTTTATGCTTATTAATTATTTTTGTAGCATGACTTGTTCCAAACAATTGAGATTGCTTAATGTGCCTTGAAAGAATCATGTGTTGTTTTAGCATACAAAAGCATAATATTGTTGTATTCTCCTTTGGTGCTTTATTTGGGCTGACTTTGCACATGCTTACACCATGTTAAGACTATGAACCAGTCACCTTAGCCTCTATGATCATTTCGTTTTTGTCTTGTAATATCACTTTATGCTTTAATTAATAATGTTTTGTCGCTTTGCATGATTATGGCCATTATTGCACTCTTACCAACTCCCAGTCTTTTGCTAGCCTCCACATGTACCAAGTATGAGTTCCGCTCATGCATCCAACCCCCGAGAAAACCAAGTTATTCCAAAGAGTCCACTATAAATTCCTATGCATGGTGTGTTACACCATTCCAAGTATATTCATGTTTTTATATACCTTCCGAATAAAACTTGTTATGTGAAAATTAGTGATTAAAGCTCTCACAAACTTGATGGCACACTTTACTTTCTTGCACTTAATAAACTTGAACCATTGTGTCCATCTATGTTGCTTATGTGCTTGCACTTTATAAGTTGTGAATTAGCAGAACCATTTACCATGGGTAACGCTTTCAACATTGCACTTATTATTCAGTTGATATCATGTTCTTTTGTTTATGGATCCCGGCGGTGTGAAATAAAAGGGGAGCTTGTAAGCTCATGGAGTTTGTATGTGTGTTAGAGAAGTAGGCGGCTAGCCTAAGCCATGCCTAATCATGGTGGAAACTTGTAGCATAACCATAGTGAGCATTCTATGAAGCATCCTCAATAAATACCTATGCAAATAGCAAATAAAAAGATCGTTGAGATGCTCATTGTCTGGTGCCTTGTCATTTTGATATGGGATAGCTCCTGTTTCATGGGGCAAGGGGTACCCCGTTGGTGGTTCTCCATGATACACATGTACTTACAATGACAAGAACTTACTTGTGACTAAATTTGAGTAGCATGAGGTTCGGTACTCGTAAGCAAGGGGCATGAGATTTTCAACTTATAACTTGTCAAGCATATCCTCATATTTGTGTCACTTTAAACTTAATCACCTCAAGATGCTTATGATAGGGGCAATGAGAGCTGACAGCTAATAAGTACCATAATTTTTGGAAGCTCTTTATGAAACTTGAAATCCCTGCTTCCCTCTATGAAGGGCCTTTCTTTTTTACTTTTATGTTGAGTCACCATCTTCTATCTTTATTCACCAATTGAGAGAGCATAGTGGTCATTCTTAGTTTAATGTGGATTGTCCAAAAACTTGTTGATTGATTCATAACTTTGATATTGCTTGTTCTTAAATTATTTATATCTAGTCACCCTTATGAACTTTGAAGGTGTCCTATGCATTTATGTTTTTCTAAACCATGAGGGACAAGATAAATACCACTCTTATTATGTTTTCTATATGTGAAACAAACAAACGTCTTTCAATGCATTGTTATTCATGATCTCTTGTTTGTACCTTTTCATGTTACAACATAGTTGCGATGTCTCATTGTTAGAACTCTATCTTTCATGTTCATGTTTAGAGTACTATGATCCCAACTATCAATGTTTTACAAATACCTTGATCAAGATTGTGATGGTGCATGTCACCTCAAAAATTATTCTTTTTATCACTTACCTACTCGAGGACGAGTAGGAGTTAAGCTTGGGGATGCTTGATATGTCGTAAACATATCTATAATTTTTGATGCTCCATGCTTGTTTTATATCAACTTTCTTATGTTTTGTTCACACTTTGAGGTATTTTTATACATTTTCTGGAACTAACCTATTAACAAGATGCCATAGTGCCAGTTGCCTGCTTTCTGTTGTTTTTGGTTTCAGAAAAGCTAGTAACGAAATATTCTTGGAATTGAACGGGACAAAAGCCAGACTCAATATTTTACCCGAAGAAACATGGAGACCGAAGGGGAGATGAAGTGGTGCACCGGGGCGGCCACACCTAGTGGTGGCGCGGCCAGGGGGCGAGCCACCAGGCGGTGTGGCCCTGGAGCTCACCGACCTTGCCCCTTCGCCTATATATTCACCCCGGGACGAAAACCCTAAGTACCCGATCAAAAATCCATGAGAGTCTGTAGCCGCCGCCATCTCCATCCCTGGATCGAGGGGATCCGAAGCTCTTCCTGGCACCCTGCCGGAGGGGAGAGATCATCCGGGAGGCCTTCTTCATCACTATGCCTGCCTCCAATGTGATGTGTGAGTAGTTCACCCTTGGACTATGGGTCCATATAGTAGCTAGATGGTTGGTTCTCCTCCTTTGTGCTATCATGTTTAGATCTTGTGAGCTCCATTCATTATCAATATCATCTATTTGTAATCCTATATGTTGTGTTTGCGGGGATCCGATGGATATTGAGATACTATGTCAGATTTATTATTGATTTTGTCATGTCTATGTTATTTGTGATCTTGCATGCTCTCTGTTGTTAGTAACTATCTTGGCCAAGTAGATGCTTTCAACTCCAAGAGGGAGTATTTATGCTCGATAGTAGGTTCATGCCTCTAGTAATCTAGGGAAGTGACAGAAAATTCTAAGGTTGTAGATGTGTTGTTGCTACTAGGGAGAAAACAACAATCCTTTGTCCTTGGGGCAATTGTATTGTTTACTTTACATGCTTTTCTTAATGCAATTATCCGTTGCTTGGAACTTAATACTAAAAGGGGTTCGGACGATAACCGGAAGGTGGATTATTAGTCATAGATACAGTTGGATTACGGTCTATGTATTATGTTGTAATGCCCAATCAAATCTCATAGGAGTCAAGATGTCTAGTATATGCATTGTTATGCTTTCTCAATCTGTCAATTGCCCCGCTGTAATTTGTTCACCCAACATGATATTTATCTTAAGGAGAAACACCTCTAGTGAACTATGGACCCCAGTCCATTCCTTTACCATTGATATACCATCTACTGTTTAGCGTTTACTATTTACTTTCTGCAAGCAATTACTATCTTCCACACTATACGTTTAATCCTTTGTTTTCAGCAAAACCAGTGAGATTGACAACCTCACTATAAGTTGGGGCAAAGTTATGTGGGTGTGTTGTGCAGGATTCCAAGTTGTTATCAACACCTTGGAGTTGTTTCCTTGCTCCTACTGGTTCGACAACCTTGGTTTCATAACCGAGGGAAAACTTGCTACTATGCTCATCATACCTTCCTCTTGGGGTTCCCAACGAGCTCTACATATTTTGAGCCATCAAGCACGGCCACCAACTCTGCCAGACAGATGTCGCACCCGGCATTCGCCTCGGGTACTTGGGCCAGGGCCTAGTTAGTCGCCCCAGGGTACTGGGCTACACCTGGGAAAGAGATGGCTGTCAAAAACCGGTCGTAGAACAAGACAAGCAAGCTCACTAAAAGAAGAACCACTTACTGATGATGATTTCGGTGATCTGGCACAGCTCTGCCAGTGCCGCCTTCTCCTTAGCCTGGGCGGTCTTCATTGCCTCCTCCTGCTGGGCGTGAAGTTTTTAAGATTATTCAGCGCCTTAGTCCGGGTGTCAGCAACCTTCTTGGTCTGGCTGGCCTTGACCTCCATCTGCTTCTGATGCTCCACCAGCTAACCGATCTAGGCCTAGCGAGTCTGGTTGGATTCCTCTAGCCAGGCCACCTCTTCCTTCAGCCTCTCCACCTCCCTGTCCCTGCCTGCTAGCAGAGCTGCAGGAGGGTACCCAATGGTCAACAAGAAACGCGAAAATTCATGTAACTGGGAGGACATGGCAGAGCAAGCAGTCTTACGCCCTAGGTCCTACGAGGTCTTGGTGGCTTCAGCAAAAGCTTTCTCCAAGGAAGGCACAATGAAAAAGAGAACAACATCAAAGAAGGGTAGCGAAAACAATGAATAAGATATTTACCTCAAGGGATGCCCCTAGTGCCTTGGCCTCACCAAGCCCCTGCTTCATCGCCTCCACCAGGTGGCGGGCCTGGCCAAGGGCAATGGGCGCCGACTCGGAAAGCTGCGCCAAGACAGAGTCCGGTGGCGGTGCAACAGGGACCCGCCCGCCAGCCGATAAGTTGGAGGTCATCGTCGTCGCCGAAGGCCGTGCGCGACGCCTCTGGAGCCACAGCGCCTGAGCAGGGGGCACCTCCCGTGCACCGTCTTCAACAGCCGGCTGCGCGGGAGGTTCCCTTGCTGCCTCCACGAGCTTCTCTACCTGATAGGCGGCAGAACCCGTCTGACCCAGGCTTGGGGCCGAGAACAAATCGGCACGCCTGGAGGATGTAGAGGCTCGGTGCAGGGTTATGGGCGCGGTCGGTGCCATCATCTCCGCCCCATCCGCAATAGCCTCAGCCGGCTTGGCAGCAGAGGTTGTAGCCTCAGCTGGCTTGGCAGCAGAGACTACAACCGATGTAGTGGGACACTTAGCTCCAGACGGGTGAGGGTCGGACGCGGTGTCGATGGTCAAGAAAGACGAGAAGAACACAATGAGTAAAGTGCAAGCCAATAGCCACTAAAGAAAAAGGAGCAAGGGCACGTACCCGGTGATGTTTGGCACAACAGTCGCTGCCCTCGGCCGGCAAGCTCTCTTTGAGCCTCCCGGCTGGGGCGGTGCTGGTCGAGGCAGCCCGTTTCCCCTGGCCCGAGAGGCAGTGACATCAGCCGGGTCCATATCCACGCCATGTGTAGCTGCTCCAGGGCACAGGCAGAACAGCAAGCATAAGTCCAAATGAGAGCAAAACTAACAAAGGCTAGAAGCGCACCCTCACTGGCTGGGAACTCGGAGCCCTCATTGGACTGGGTGGGGAAATGCTCCGGCTCCTACGAAGGGAACTTCGCCGGCTTAATGTTGGCCGAGAAGGAGGGAAGCTCGTTATCCCCCACGCCATCCTCTGCTAGTTGTGCTGTAAAAAGCTACTCAACAAGGGGGAAATAAGAGGCGAGAAGAGATCCCTAGGGATAGGTTCACCCAAAAGAAAAGAAGAAAGGAGGCTAACCTTCGGCGGCAGCCGGTTGCAGTGGTATGGCCGGCAGGAGAATGTCCATTCCTCCGCCAGCATCTCCTTCGAGATGGTGGCGAGCCACTCTCGAAGGGTCCCATACGGTACCTCCAGTTGGGACACCCGTGTAGGATCCAGGGTGCCGGACAGGTGGCACATCTTGTGAGACTGCTGCTACAGCGGAAGCACGCGGCTCGTCATCCAGGACAGCAGGATGTCTCGGGCGATAAGCCACTCCTTCTCTACCAACAACCCCACGCGGGCAGCCATCCGCTCCATGTCGGCATGGGCGCCCAGATTCTGGACGCTCCATGCCTTTCGGGTGGAGGGGATGTTGGCGAATGCTAGCACCTTGATGCAGTCCACCTCAGTGTGGTTGCGCACGTAGAAGTACAAGAGCTGCCACAGCTTGACGGTGTCAGGCATCTCCAACTGCGGAATCGCTGATGACGGCCGTAGGTAGATGGCACAGCATCCGGTCTCCGTCAGGGGGCCACCCTTCCCCACCACCTGGTCCTTGAAGTTGAAAAACTTCAAAAAGTTCGCCGCGTTTGGGAAAACCACCAAGAAGGCTTCGCAGAAGGCCGCATGGCGCGTCAGCTGTGCGATGGCATTGGCCCCCAAGTGGTGCAGTTGGAGGTCGAAGGACACAAGAAGCTCGAGGACGAACTTGCACAGCGGCAGGCCAAGTCCATGGGCAAAGTGGGAGAGGAAGACGATAGCTTCCCTAGGCCAAGGGTTAGGCACCTTCTCCCCCTCCAGCGCGAGGCGATGCCTCACCAGACGTTCCGACGAGATGAATTTTCCTTACCGATACTTTTGAACAAGCTTGTCGTTGACGTATGATCCACACCAGCCCCCGGCCTGCTCTGCCAGCATCTTTGCGGGCATGGTGGTCGCGCTGGAGAACCGAGGTCCCATTGTCGCAGAAGGCAGGCGGCGGCGCCAGCAACCAAAAAACGGCAGCGCAAGGAAGTAGCGAGGAGGCAGAGCGCAAAGGGTAGAAGTAATGGTTGCATGGAGAAGATGAAGTGGGGAAAGAACTCTCCCTTGCGCCCCTATTTATCGAGGCATGGCAACCGCGCCCCTCACGCTCCCCTCCACCACATGGCAAAGAACCTCTCCACTCCCACCATGACGTTTCAGTTCTGGATCACGTGTGCTATAGCAACTTCCACAAAAGATCCTGCAGGCGTTACCGCGAATGCCAAGCACGCACACGATCCCTAAGAAACCTCTATGATGAAGGCATGTGCGCAATTACCAGAACTGCCGCAGTAGGCCAAGAGGTCAATCTGATGCGACGCGCGCCAGAGGGGGCAAGCGTGGCCAACGCAAGCACTTACATCATCGACATGGCAATTCACCTCCCCCGCCAGTTGCAATAGTTAGGAGATTCAATCGCCGCTCACACCCTATGGGTGGGCCACCGGACCTGCAGCCGGTAAGCTCTAGCCGGGGACATCAAGCATCTCGAGCCGGATAACGAAAATCACTACACGACAGACACTACAAAACAATTTGCGATACGGTCTTCATCAGCAATCATTTCACGCTTAGCCAATGAGCACACAAGAACTTCTCTGCAGAGCGAAGTCCCAACATGCTCGGAGACTAGTGTCAAGTGGATGACCTCTGGGTAGGCCAAGCCAGGATCAGCTGGCCGGCTCTAGGGAGACCTGGCCGGATGGCTGTAAGACAAAGAACCACGGCCGGGTGGAACACTCCACTCGGTTTGCCTCGAGATTCCCCAGCTGGCCACCCTAGCCGGGTGGCCAGGAGAGCTGGTTGGGTGGCCATCTCTACCCGGCCGCCTAGGATCCATTGGCCAAAGGTAAGGGGAGGGTGATGCTCCTTGCTGAGCGCACCCTTGACCGAACAGGCTGGCACGCTGCCCTGCTGGCACTACCAGACGAGGATGCCAAAGCGCCTAGGTTGGAGGCTGGCGAGTAACGTACCGGCTGACAGATGAAGCTCTAGCTGACGGATAAAGCACCAAGCTGATGGATAAAGCAGCAGAATTGAGACGTTGTGGTGTTGTCCCCACCTATACTAGAGCTTGACCAGGTCCTGGACCACCGCTTGGACCCGGCTGCTAGCCCGCTTTGTAAACCGAAAGCCCAAACAGTAAACCCTAGAGCCCACATTGTAACCTACCCTTCCAGCGGTATATAAGGAGGGGTAGTGCTAGGGTTCTAGGTAAGGCATTACAAGTTAGAAGTTAGCCAGAATCGACAAGTTGAGTAGTTCATCTTCCTCTAGCCCTCAATAGCGGCGAGGGAAACAACTCAAGGAGTACGTGTACTAAGCACCAGCTCCCCGTATAGTAGATCCTTGCAGGAGTAGGAGTGTTACCTCGAGAGGAGGGCTTCGAACCTGGGTACATCGTTGTGTTTGAAGTATCTGTGTCCAACCTGCTGCGAATAGCCACCGATAGCATCCTGATTTTCCCCTCTCATGCCATCCCCAGTGGCACTTCCGTGTTCCACACCATGACACCGGCCTACATGTATTTCGTAGGAAGACACTCCTTGCACTCTATTGCACTGGGCGAACGGCGAGTTGAAGGATGTTGCCAAGGGTTCAACCGACGAGCCGCATCTTCCAGAGTAAACCAATAGCACCTGACGTGCTTAGGGTCAAATATAGTATGGTGCTTCCGGGCTACACGGTCTTAGAACTTCCTTCTCAACCTCATGGATGGGATAGTGATGAGCAAGAAGCCCTCAGTACTGGCTTCGGCTATATGTTCCTATGGTTGAAGAGCCAGGTCCGTTTGGGGACGGAGTGTAACATCCTAGTTTTAGCTAATCTTAATTAGGGTTTTGTTTGTGCATTCATGAGCATCATCTAATTTGCTAAATAATAATGCAAACCCTAAACCCTAGTTTTTCCTCTCTCTCTCTCTCTAAAATACATTCAAATAGTTTCGATATTTGAAAAACACAAAATATGTGGAGCCCAAACAGTAACAAGGGCCCTACAATATTTCCATACTTTTACAAAGCCTCTTGTATTTTTGAAATTGTACAAAGAAGATCTATTTTGAAAATACAAAAGAGAGAAAGAAAAATAATTTGGAAAAGGTTTTCAGAAAATAAAACAAAGCCAGAACAGTAAACTAGGCCGGCCCATCTCTTTCTCTTCCCCCGTCTGTTGCTCAGTGCATAGTAGCTAGCGTAGCCGCGGCCCAGCTGGCCCATCTAGCCCAATACCCCTTCGTTGTCTTATTCCTGCTCGAGCCAAGTAGCTCAGTGTCGATGCCGACACCGTCCACCGCCGTTGCGATGCATGCCCCATGCCATGATGCTCGCCTCTGCCTGGAGCAGCGATAAGACCACCCCGCGTCGTGTCCCTCTTTGAATGTGCTTCTCTCTCTCCAGCAAGCTTCCTCTCTCCTCTTGTTCCTCTCTAGCCCTAAACCCTAGCCCCCAGATGCCAGTGAGCCTTGCCGTTCTCGACCTCGCCGTGCCAAGCCGTCAAGCCCAGCTGAACCACCGTGTTGTGCTGGCCATCATCTTGGAAGGAATCGAGCCAAGGTGCCCTGAATCGATGCCAGCGACCCCATCCCCTTCGTCTCCGACCAAGCTCCATCACGGTCAATTTGACGTTGTCCGACCTCCAGCAACCTCAACGACAAGCCCTTCGCGTTCATGGTGAGCAGGAGACATGCATGTACCCTTCTTCATCTACCTCTCGCCCTGTAGCTTTCCTGCGCCGTGCACCATCATCGGCCACCGCTAGAGCTCGTTGTACCCGGAGCTCTGGTAACCTTAAGGAAGTGGCGCTGCTCAATTTAGGTCCCCTGCATTACGCACTTTCGAACGAGCTACTCCCTGCATCCCCCCTCGCTGTCCTCCGCCGTTGCTGGCCACCGCCTGCACATGCTCTCTAGCGAGCCCACGTGGCTTCCGCGTGGCGCCCGTGTGGCTGTTGCATGGAGCCAATGTGGTGCTTGCAGCACTGCGCAATGTTTTCCACGGTGGCAGATGACATGGCCCCAGGCCCATCGGTCAGCCTCGATGGCTAGACTCAGCCCCATTGAGAAATAACCTCCACCCTATGGTGATGTCAGCCTTGTGTCACTCTGACGCAGTAAAGGTTGTATATTATTTTAATAATCTAGAAAATGGTTTAATCTTATAAATTCAACTTATTATTTATAAGTTAGAAAAATGTGTAATATATGAAAATGTTTAGGAAAATGAGATCTACACAATAGAATCAAAATCATGCATTGTTCAATAACTTCAATTGAAAGTTTAATTAGAGAACTAAATGAACCCCCGTAGGTGATTCCGGGGTCTCTCCTGTATTAGGGTTTGGACCCTTCGGATCCCGCTCAAATTGCCAAGCATGTATTAGGGTTACATTTCAACTCTATTCAACTTGTCATATCATCATCCTTGCTTGAGCATTGCATCGATGCCATGTGTTGATTGTTGTTTCCGCTTTCTTTCCGGTGTTTGCTTCTTCCCGGTAGAATACGATATTGAGATCGAGATTGAAGACTGAGATCAACACCATAGAAGATCTACGAAAAATACTTGATCAACTATAATAAAGTCAAGTACAAGGCTTCCGAAGATCTGCTTTTTAGTTATCAATAGGCAAAGGCAAGCAAAGCTCCACTATTATACAATCCTATGATTCTGAGATTATTTCATTCTTGCCATGATGCATATGATTCTACTATGGTCTTTTGTCGATAGATAGAGTATCATATATGTTGCATTACTCCCTTTGAGCTTATATTACCTGATCCACTCCTCCTAGCATAACTAGGTTTGGCTTATGTGCACTGTTAGAGCTTATATTTGTGTCTTGGTTAACCATGCTTAGCTTTCAGTGATGGTTCATCCAGATGATGTATCAGATGCACAGTATCTAGTATGACAGGAGAACGTGATGAGTTGAGATCAGTGGTAAGGTTAAACATGTTAAGGCTTGTATGGGAGGCCATGGTGGGATGTGGTTTTTGTAGTCCCATGCTCGCCACCACTAGGACCGAGTTCTTGCCTCTAGAACCAAGACGAGCGTACAGCCACACGGGGCTGGAAAATCTCACGAGTAACTAAATTGCCTAGTAGATTCCATGAGTCACATAGTTTGGGCGCTCCATTCGACATATGCATAGAAAATGTTTTGAAAGATTTGGTGGGTAAAGGTGCATCATAACAGGTAGGTAAGTGTGGTCAGGGTTGCTGGAGGCGGTTCCTCTGGTAAACCAACCTCGCTCACATCTCTAGGGACCGACTTCGGGATTTGACCCGTTACGGTGGAACCTTCCTTAGGGCGTGACTCATGGTCTCGGCGAAAGCAAGGTAAAGGTCATGTCCAACCACCCTCTGCCAGCCTTCCAAGGAAGATGGCTAATCATGTGGCATTAAGAGTCGGTTGGTACGTGTGGGTAAAGTTGTACATCCCTATAGGGTTAAATATTTTCAAAAAGCCATGTCCACGGTTATGGATGACTTGGGAACATACGTGAAGATCATAGAGAACTTTAACCTAATCGTAAAACTTGGAAACTAAGGTTTGTTAAGGATGCTTCCTCATGGGTACAAGGGGGTGATCCTAGTTGTGAGATGAGGATTGATTTGGTGGATATCAAAAGATGATGATCAATACTTTGGAGATGTCGCTCTCTTATCCCCTTTTTAAAATGCTCTAATTAGATAAGTTCTTCTCCCTCTTGTTTTATAAACAAAGATGGTTCTATGCAAAATAACCCCACCAGCCATAAGTCTTGTGGAGTAAACTCTATAATCACCCTTGCTTTGTTGATACTTTTGTAGAAGAATAAGTGTTACTCTAAAGACACCGACGAGTAGCTTGGGGTTCGCATATGTAAACAACAAATTTTACCCTACGCCCCTGAACCCCTTTTGTTGCCAGGACATATCTATTAGTAATGCAGTAATAGGAGGGGCTTTTCGCGAACTTACCCTTGAATACCGAAAAGCATTGTCAATGCTCGGGAGAGCGTGATTGATGTCAATGAGCCGAAGCCGACCTCAAGGTCGTGTTGAAGTCCTTGCGCTCCTACGGCTCCAACGACATCTAGTGCCTCAAATGTGACACCTCGTAGGGAGTTACATGCATCCGGTGCCTTGCGATGACTCCCGTTTCCCCGATCGAGCAACAGTGGCAAAAGTGGAGCTCCTGGATCCGAATCCCGCAGCACGACGCCGCTTCGCGATAAAGATGTCTCTCGTTCATGCAGTCCGGACTTGGGACCATGGTCACTAGAGAGGGAGAGAGAGAATATAAATATGAGGTCTCCCCAAAAGAGAGGAAACCTTTATTGAATAATGTGTGTATTATTTGGTCAAAATACCCCACTATATATAGGGGGAATCCCCCAAACCAACTAGCTTAGCCATGTGGGACTAAACAAGGGAGATGGAGAGAGGGGGTGGCCGTCGGCCCCTAGGGTCCCTAGTGGGCCTCATGCGTGGGCGGGGGGGGCAAGGCCCAGCCGGCCATCTCCTCCCTCCTTCCTCCCTTTGCCTTTCCCTCATGGGCCCTTCTCCCTCCGGAATTTGGCCCATTAAGGGTTTTGAGCATTTAATTGATTTTCTCTTTATTAAATAATTAAGAATAAATGATTAAATCAATATTTAACATTTATTCACATATTACTCAATCTCTGTGTCTATGGAGCACCTTCCATCTCCACTCCGGACATCCTCCGGACTTACAGAAACTTTTTTGGTTTTCTCTCTTCTCTTTCTTCGGTGATTCTACCGATCCTGTAAACACTCTCTAAGCATCACCAAGCCCTTAAGCGTGATACCCCATAGTTCGAGAACACTCCATACATGGCCGGGACACTCCCGGACCATTGATCAACACAGGGACCTGGATGGCCATGTGACCCCTGTGCATTCCATGAAATCTTTCGTCATATGAACCATGAATGTCGTGTCATATTACTTTTGTCTCTCTATACTTGCATTGCCTGAGATCTGATCAATGACATCACCATGTTGAGTTCAATCTCATTACCGACAAATGCTACTTGACTCGTTCCAACAAGTGATATCCTTGTGATCAAATCACACGTAGCACAACTATTGGATATAAATTCTCCGACTGGGCCCTTGAGTATCTTTTCGTCACGCGGATGGAAAAATCCCGCTATTGACGTATAATGTCTCTATTGTTCCTCTGAATACCTGAACAAACCTTTATGATCACTGTTTAATCAAGTGATGTTTGATGCTATCAAAGTACCCTCGGGAGACAGTGAATGGTATAGCCTCATGGTCTAAGAAATAATCCACTAGGTCTATTCTAATCATCATAACTTGTTGGGGGGAAACCCCCGGGGTGTAATGGCCATGATATCCGAGGTATGGCAAGGTCAAAGCGTAAGCTGGCCGAGTTACCTCAAGGCAAGCCGACTTACGGTAGACCCAGCCCGGACGGAGTTCACCCAACATAGCCTTGGCTGGCATAAAGTGTATGTCGGCAACTTCATTGTAACTTGTTTTCAGGTACCCTCAGGGCCGAGATAACTAGGCCAGAGCTGGGTTATGACTTAGGTTACAAGAGAAGGAAGGAATCTTGCTGGTCAAAGGTTTTATATATCCAATATAGCGTGAGCGCAGAGGATAGAGGGGAGGACTAGTGGGTATGGGCCGACAAAGGTGATGTTGCCTATGTCGGGTGACACCGCGCAGCAGAGGGGCTCAGAGAGGCTTATGCCATGAGTCTGGATCAGCTTACGGAAGGAAAAAGAGGAGCATATTTGCTATTTTGGGAGAGGCATATTCAGAGAATATGCCTTCCACTTATGCCCTAGCATTGTAACCTGGGCTCCCCTATATAAGGAGCACCAAGGCCTCCATAGAGGGGGTCAGCCATTTTTACTAAAGGAAAACCCTAGATAGTTGTGTGGGTAGTAGAGAAGTTCATCCTCTCCCTCCCCAAGAACAGCTCAAGGAGACCTTGTAATCCACCATTGATCTATTGAATACAACTCATCTGTGTGTGGAATCACCACACTATCCCTCCCTAGATACCTCTAGTGCTCATTGACCCCATCTTTAGCCTATACATGGCATATGCCATGCCACCACCATGATAGTTGGTGCCCACCGTGGGGCTAGTGGCGCTAGTATGAGTGAAGATCCGGACGGGAAACATCATCGCCACCGGCGAATGCATCGTCTCCAGGCTTGTTCACCGCTTTGGAGCGCTGGACTACGTCAGTGACAATGCTGGCAGATTCGCTAGGCGCCATCCTCCGCACAATGGCCTCTTCATCAAACTTGGTGCCCACAAGATATATCTCGCCATCGACAAGTCCTGCGTCCACCCGCAACACGTCGTCGAGGGAGGCGAACCACCTCTCAATGCGGCTCGTCGCTCATGGATCGCTCGCCCTGTTAGCTGTGTCAAGGTCATGATGACCGTACCAGATGCAAGAGAAAGCAAGGACCCGGTGCCAAATCCATACTCTACCCCAAAGGTAGCTAGGTCAAGGTTTCCTCCACTAGAGAGACCAGATAATGTGTTGCAGTAGGCAATAGATAGCTTAGAGACTCCCATAGAGCTTATAGTAGATCCGGCTCAGGCACAAGTCGAGCTAGAGGAAACTAGACAGAAAATGTTAGCAGGGGAAAAGAAAGTAGCTGAGTTGCAGCAGTCACTGAACATCACTCTGCGTGAGTATATAAAAGCAAACTAGATTAGCCCAACTCATATGGAAGGAATAAAGATTAGGGGTAGAGACTTGATTACTGAGATAGACAAGCAGTATGTGCCTAAGCCGGGGCATACAGATACCCTAGTGACAGCAGGGCTGGTGAGATATAGTACCCTGGCGAAGAACCTTAGGGCTACCGAGGCAGCAGCGTCCGAGTTAGAGGGTCTGACCAGAGAAGCCCGAGAGAGGCAGTAGGTGAGAGTAAACCACTTAGTGAGAGTAGCAAATTAGCATAATGAGGATATACTCAAAGCAATCCCGATGATAGAAGGAGGCTCTCATATAGTTCATTCGGCAAGGAATAACCCGGTGAAATCTACTAGGGCGGCATCATCACCTCATGATGGCCCTAGAAGAGAGGAAGTGGTGACCTCGGGGAGAAAGAACAAACAGATGGTCCTGTATCACCCGGGAAGGGCAAGGAAAGGAAAAGCAGTGCAAATTGATGAGGATCATCACAGTTCTAGCTGAGGTGAAGCTGGCTGAGGTAACCGCGACCACGGTAATGCCTGTCAGGGAAACACTGGAAACGGCGATGCTGGGCAGCATAACTCAGCAGGAGTTACATGCATATGGTGCCTGGTGATGACTACTGCTTCCCCGATCCAGCAGTAGTTGCGGAAGTAGAGCTCCTAGATCCGAATTGTCAACACCCGAATTTTTAAGTCCAGATGCCTATTATGTCGTACATCGCAATCCCAGGATTACCATTTTTGCGAGACATAACAGCAGTGGTACCATACTACATCATCCATTACAAACCATAATAGAAGTCTTACAAATAAAGGATCTCATGATCCAGTCTTAATACAATCAAAGCAGCGGAAAGTAAACGTAGTAGGGCTTCATCTTCGTGATCATAGGCAATGCTGACGATGGGAGATGATCCTAGTTGTCATAGACCTCCTGCTGTCCATCTTCCGGGTAATCCTCCTCATAGTCTGGCCATGGGAATAACCAGGGACAAAGCCATGAGTACTCTTTAAGTACTCGCAAACTAACACTAGCATGAGTAAGGTAAAAGTTGTGGGAACCTTAAGCTCTAGTTTTCTTTTCAAAAAGGCAGGTTTATTTCATAAAGACTTAAGAGTAAAAGACCTAACTTTAGTTCTCTATATCACTAAAGGGGGAAACTACTTTTCATGTCCACAACTCTGTTGTGGTCAAGTCAAAGTCATCTTTCAAGCCACAAATCATTTTGAAAACATTTGACAAAGGAACAGTATGGCCACTCCAACTATCCATAACCACGGACGCGGCTATTCGAACAGTTTGACACTCTACAGAGATTCTACACTTTTACCACAAAATTCAAAACATTCGTCAGGGATAACCCTGAACCATCATACTTGGTATGCAGATAATCAATCCTGACCTTTCAATTACACACCCTAGTATAGGCACCTCCCCTATGAGCTTGGCCCCCCAGCCATGACCAACTATCATCCTGGGCACTTCATAGGTGGACATTCATCACGAGGTAGCCTCAGCTCAACCTCTTCCACAAGGGAACCCATACTAGGACATATAAACTTCCAGTCACGCCCTACCCAACTCAGGTAATGTGGTTGTACGGTAAAATTGGAATGGTATCGCATCCGAACCCAACCATCAGTTTTATTAAAGTCAAGGCTCATGCCTCAAGAGTTTCATCATCAAACCATTATGTTTCATAACACATGTCAAAACATTTCAGTAGAATGAATCAGCATTCCAAGGTTTTCATAATCATTTTTACCAAGTATTCCCACCTAAAGTAATCAAGTTTTAGCTTAGAACTAGCCACTAATCTTGAGGGTACCACTGTTGAGGGGTGCTAACCAAGTATAAGTATCCATGGCTGGTTCTATGATTTTGATGGTATCCATCCTATTTTCTACTAATCACAATTCATTAACTAAGTAAGAAACTGTAATAAAGGGAAAAGCAAAGCTTGAAGTAAAACTGGGAATGGTATAATTCAAGTTGCATAACCAAGCATTCCTAGTGCACCTGGTATAGGGGCTTGCACATATAGCATGCATAGTTCTAGCTTGCACTGATAGCTTGCATAGTTGTTGAAGTTCTCTTCTTCTTCCTCGAAGTACTCCTCCACATCGTAGCCTGGGTCGGTACTAGCGTCTATAAATATACACAAGGTACACAATCACCAAACAACACTTCACTACTTCTATTTAGCACACAAGGGCTCATATTAGATGATCTAGTATCACATCAATCATCATGTGGAAAATTACCATTTTCTTATTCTTCTTATTTTAGAAAAGTAATTTCTACTCATTTTAAATCATTAAGGTTTAATATCCTCTAATTAAAATAGTGGATCATGTTGACACATGTCATCACCATCTATTCCAATACTTGGGAAAGTGATTTAAAATGGTGATCATATATTACAAAATTTAATATTACTATTTTATAATATTTAAGTGACTAGAAATGCCTATATAGCACTCTTTTAATACTAAGCCATGTTTCATAATTGTAAAACCAAATCATTTAACATATTCAAGTGGACCATGGAAAATGTGATTTCTGAGAGTTGGAATCAACTCAAAAACATTTATGGTTGATTTTATAAAAATGTTTGAAGTGGCAAAAGTCTCTGTCTTGTTATTTTTAGTATAAGTGATCTATAGTTTCAATTGATTTGAATCCAATGGGAGTGACTAGATATTTTCAATACCTTTCTATCAAAATTTGAATCATGCAATTTGGATCAGTACAACCCTTTGAATTGAATTTTGAATCTACTAACAGAATATGGTTTTAACTAAATTGGCAAAATTCCATTTGAATCACTAGGCTCGGCACGGGAAAATAAATGGGTCGGCCCAACTACACAGTGCTGGCGCAGCGGCTGCTGACAGGACGGTCTCATGTGTCAGCGACTAATTCTAACTGAAACGGTATATAGCAATCCTAGCCCTATGATTATAACAGGATCCTACGGCTGAGGTTCATCATCTACGACGAATAGTTCCAGCGAGATTCTAACCCTAACACAGTGGTGTGGGTCGCTGGGGACTCACTAGGGCTCCACCTAGGGTCGGCGATGGGGGCGAACAGCGTTGGAGATGACGGCGGTTCAAATGGTGGTCACGGCGGCTCCTGGGGTGGCTCCCATCGATGGCTTCCTTCCTCGACTATAGCGGTGGACTCTGGCCAAATTCTGGCATCGTGGTGCTCGCCTTGCTCCGAGGAAGGGTCGATGTGGTTCCTGGGTGCGTGGGGAGTGGAATGGTGTGGAGAGTGAGGTCTGGGGTGGCCTCTATTTATACCCCAGCATCGGCGGCAGGGCGGCATGGTCAGGCTCCTCTGGCAACGTTGCTACAGGTCTCGCTGAGCATGGCGGAGGGCATGGGTCGATGCGGGGTACTACGGCGATCATCACGCACGTGTCGGCATGGCAAGGGGCGATCTCTATCGGTCGGGCAACATCGGCGCTCTATTCGGGTATGCGGGCGTTTGTCACTTGGTACGGTGGTCACGGGGCGCGCGGCGGTGAACGATCATGTCTGGAAGGTTACTGGTGCTACGGCGACTGCGGGTACGAGCAGAGAGAGTGAGGCGCGGTGTGTGCATGCGAGGCGGCTGTGGCGCTCCGTCGTGCGCTCGGCATGGCAGCGGCTTAAATGGGCGCGGCGATCCTAGCGTCCCAACCTTCGCCGATGGTCAAGGGGTGCACAGGGGGTGGCGGTGAGGTCACTGCTACTCGCTAGACATCATGGGCGAGGGCGGCTCAACGTGCAATGACTGGTTCGTGCTCAACCGGCATGGCTGACTCGGTACGGGCGTGCCACTGGTGCAATGGTGGAGATGAGCCTCTCCACTACACGGCCAATTACCAGGAATGGTCATGGGCAACATATGGAGTAGAATTGAGTACAATTTGTGAGCAATTGATAGATCAAAACAGTGTATAGTGGCTGAGATTGTACGGTGTCTGCTAGGTGCTAGACCAAATGGCCGCATGAAATTAACTTTGGAATTTTTGAATGAATTTTGGTGAGTGATTTGAGTACTTGCTTAGTAGTCTATGGTTGCTTGGATTTGTCAAGTGGAAGTTGTTTGAATGGTTTTTGAAAAGTGATTATCTAGGCGTATGAACTTGATTCAATTTTGCAATGCCTCTTTAATAGATTTGAAAATAGTTTCTTCCATTTTGTAAAGTTTTCTTGGATTCACCTTTACTTGGTCTAGAAAGGGGTGAAGATAATTGGAATTGTTTCTGTTGAAAATCTTTTACTAGAGACACCCAAAGTGGTCTAGTGAATAAGTTTGGCCAAAATGACCATATGTTCATATGTCTTATATTTGATTTTTCTTTTAATTTATTTTGCTTGGAAGTGACCTAGATGATGTAGTTTCATATTTAAACTAATCCTTATCATTAGTAACAATCAATCATGGCAACTACGAGCATTCATACACTAATGCAAATCACACATGCACTCATATCAAGTTTAATAATAAAAAAATTGTTAACCCTAAACTTGGGTGATTAGATCTTGATAAGCTTTATTAATATTTTTGGGATGTTACAAACTTTCCCCCCTTAAACAGAATCTCGTCACGAGATTCAAGAAAAACTAGGAACTAAAGAGATTGGGAAACTCAGTCCTAATATAATCTTCTCGCTCCCAAGTGGCTTCTTCTTCGGTATGGTTACTCCACTGAATCTTGAGAAACTTGATACTCCTGGTCTGGGTGGTTCTGAATGCTTCTTCAAAAATACGGATGGCCACTTCACGATAGGTTAGATCCTTATTGATATCTATGGCTCTGTGATCGATGTTCTTGAAAACTTTGGTCTTCTCCGGAACTTCTAGGTATTTGCGAAGTAACGAGATATGGAACACATTATGCACGCCTGACATCTTCTTAGGCAATTCCAGTTGATATGATACTTCTCCTCGGTGATTCAAAATCTTGAAGGGTCCAATATATCTAGGAGCTAACTTCCCTTTCAGTTGAAAACATTGCATTCCCTTCAAGGGTGACACTTTGAGATACACAAAATCTCCGACATTGAAGATCAGGTCTTGACGTCTTTTGTCGGCATAACTCTTTTGTCTGGATTGAGTGGTCTTGAGGTGCTCACGGACTTTGTGAACCTTCTCTTCGGCTTCTTGTAGAATGTTGGGTCTAAAAATCTGACTCTCTCCTACTTGTGACCAATTTAACGGGGTATGGCACTTTCTTCCATATAGAAACTCAAATGGGGCCATTTGCAAACTGGCTTGATAACTGTTGTTGTATGAGAATTCCTGTGAAAGGCAGACAATCTCCCCATTTAGATCCATGTTCTAGCACACAGGCTCTTAACATATCTTCTAAGATCTGATTGACTCTTTTAGTTTGTTCGTTAATTTGCGGGTGATAAGTTGTGCTGAAATTCAGTTTGGTTCCTAATCCTTCTTAGACTTTCTGCCAAAATCTTGAGGTAAACCGGGTTCCTAGATCCAACACTATGGTCTTAGGGGTTCCAAGCAAACTGACTATTCTAGCAATGTACAACTCCGCTAGCTTCAAACTTTGGTAGGTAGTATTGACGGGTATGAAATGGGCTACTTAGACAGTCTGTCCACTATGACCCAAATAGAGTCATTTCCCCTACTAGATGTAGGCAAACCGGTGATAAAATCCATTCTGACTAAATCCCATTTCCATTCTGGGATATGCGACGGTTGCCAAAGTCCTACGGGTCGCTGATGTTCCGCTTTGACTCTCTGACAGATATCACACTTGGCTATGTAGCTTCCGACTTCTCTCTTCATTTTGTGCCACCAAAATTTCTCCTTCAAATCCTGATACATCTTGGTTCCTCCTGGGTGGATAGAATAAAGGGTATCATGGGCTTCCTTCATAATGACTTGTTTCAACTCCGAATCTGCTGGAACACAGATACATCCTTTGTACCATAGAACTCCTTCTTCATCTTTGGTGAATCTAGGTACCTTCCCTGTTCTGATACGCCGCTTGATTCCATCAATACTATCATTTCCTTTCTGGGCCTCTTTTATCTGACTAATCAAAGTGGGTTGGAGTTCTATTCTACCTAGAAATCCTTCGCTAACTTGCTCCACTCTGAAATTCTCCATCTCCTCATGCAGACTTGGCTGGGCTTCTTTAATCAGGGTATTTAATCTACACGGCAATCTACTAAGAGCATCCGCTACCACATTGGCTATGCCGGGGTGATAGTGAATGTCAAGGTCATAATCCTTGATTAACTCTATCCATCTTCTTTGCCTCATATTCAGCTCCTTCTGGGTGAAAATATACTTGAAACTCTTGTGATTCGAATAAATCTCACAGCGATTACCCATCAGGTAATGACGCCATGTTCTCTAAGCTAAAACTATGGCTGTCAGTTCTAGGTCATGGGTGGGTAGTTCTGCTCATGCTGCTTCAGTTGTCTGGATAGATAGGATATGACTTTGTCTTCTTGCATCAACACACATCCGAGACCAATATTGGATGCGTCACAATACACATCAAAAGTCTTCTTGATATCTGGCATGATCAAAATTGGGGCTGAAATCAATCTCTTCTTGAGATCTTGAAAACTTGCTTCACATTTGTTAGTCCATTCAAACTTCTTGTCTTTCTTCAACAACTGAGTCATTGGCCTTGCAAAGCTCGAAAATCCTTCAACGAAATTGCAGTAATATCCAGCTAATCCAAGAAAGGTGCGGACTTCGGTTTGGGTGGTTGGGGCTTTCCATTCTTCGACATCTTTAATCTTGGTGGGATTGACAGCAACTCCTCCTGCCGACAGGATATGGCCTAGTAATCATACTTCCTTTAACCAGAATTCACACTTGCTGAACTTGGCATACAACTGATACTCTCTAAGGGTTTCAAGGATGGTTCTAAGATGTTGCTCATGGTCCTCTTCTGATTGGGAGTAGATCAGAATGTCATCGATAAACACAACTACAAACTTATCCAAAAAGTTCATAAATATCTTATTCATGAGATTCATGAAATAAGCGGGGGCATTGGTTAATCCAAAAGACATGACATTGTACTCATACAATCCATATCTGGTGGTGAAGGCAGTCTTTGGGATATCCATTGCGCGGATTTTCAATTGATGATAACTAGTTCTAAGATCAATCTTAGAAAACACTCCGGCAGCAGTCAGTTGATCAAACAAATCTTCTATCTTCGGCAGCGTGTACTTGTTCTTGATGGTGACATCATTCAACTTATGATAATCCGTACATAAATGGTTGGCACCATCCTTCTTATCAACAAACAGAACAGGTGATCTCCATGATGATGCACTTGGTTGAATCAGACCTTTTCCCAGCATATCATCAAGTTGCTTCTTCAGCTCCACTAATTCGGATGGGTTCATACTATAGGGTCTCTGAGCTATGGGTCCGGTTCCAGGAATTAGTTCAATGATAAACTCGATATCCGATCTGGGGGCATACTGGGCAATTCATCTGGGAACACATCGGGGTATTCATAGACTACTCTAACTTTGTCCATGGTGGTCTTGGTAAGACTCTTGTTACACTTAAATTGACGGGGCAATGTCTCAGATACATGTTCTACTTATACTCCAGTGCTATTGGTGATGGTTATAGCTTTCTTGGCACAATCGATTAATCCTTGATGTTTCAACATCCAATACATCCCTAGCACTACTTCCAAACCTTTTGTTCCAAGTACTATTAGATTGGCATAAAAATCTATCCCATGGATTCTTATAGGTACGGCCTTGCAAATTTTTCTAGCTTTGGTAGTTGAACCAGGTATTTGAACAACCATGACATGCTTCAAATTTGTTGGTTGAATCTTACTAGTGCATGCAAATTCTTCTGTAACAAACGAGTGCGATGCTCCAGGATCAAACAACACTCTTGCTAGAACTGAGTTAACAGAAAACATACCTAGCACGACATCTGGCTCTTCCTGGGCTTCCTCAGCATTCATGTGGAGAAGACGGTCGTTACGGTTATGCGGGTTTCCTGGGGAAAATCTCTTTCCAGGCTAGACACGGCGTTGCTGTTGGGCAGGTGCAGTCACATTGGTTGTTGCTGCAAGCTTCTTGGGCACTCGTTGGAGTAGTGACCCGTGACTCCGCATTCAAAACAAGTTATCATTGACTTGTCTTTCCCTGCGACATGCACATCATTGCTTCCAGTCCTTGGGGCAATATTGTTGTTGTTGTTGGACTTTGGTGGTGCACGGTTGAAGTTATTGGGGTTGCCAGGGTTGTGGTTATTTTTTCCTCTAGAACTTGGGTTTCCTCCACCATGGTTGGGGTAGTTCGGATGGTTCATTGGTGGCCTGTTGTTTCTGGGTGCATAACTTGCAGACGGGTTGGGGCGATACTTCGGGGTATGGTGGGGTCCTGGCTGGTGCATCATCCTGCGCTTGCGGTTCTCACTGGCCTGGTTAATCTTGCCTTCCATCTGGATAGCAGAATCCACTAAGGCTTCAAGGTCATCAAATGGAATGTTGACTAGCATTGTCCCCATCTCATCATGCAGACCATTCAAGAATCTCTCCTTCTTCTTTGCTTCATTGTCAATATCATCAGGTGCATACCTAGCTAGTGATAGGAATTTGTCATGGTACTCAACCATAGTCATCCTTCCTTGTTTCAAGTCTCTGAACTCATCCCTCATCCACTTGATCAGACCCGAGGGCACATGGGTCCTGCTAAACTTGAGTTTGAACTCCTCCCAAGTCATCATCTGGCCCCGTTCATTGTACGGGTACTATTCCACCAAGATCTGGTGTAGCCGGACAGATAGTGGGTGGCAAATAGCACCCTCTCATTAGCATCAACTCTTGCAACTTCTAGATTGTTTTCCATGGTTTGCAACCAATCATCAGCATCTAAGGGCTTCTCAGACTTGCTAAACATAGGAGGGTTGGTATTCTAGAAGTTCTTGAGTTTGGATCCATGGTGATCTTGGTTTCCATGGCCTTGATTATTGTGGGCCATCTGGGCTATCTGTTGAAGAGTGGCTAAGTTGGCATGACGTTCAGCTCTACCAGCTTCATGGTCAGAAACTAACATTTGTAGAATCTGCAACATTGGGTCCTAAGATGAACTGCTTCCTCCGAGGTTTCCGTGAGTCATCTGAATATTGAGATAGATAGAGAGACAAGAGGGAAAATTTCTATGTTTCATGGGATTGTTTTTCAAAAGCTTTAAACTTTGAGTATAACTCGGGTTTTGAAAACTAACAACTTCTTCTCATTCATTCATTCCAAGCACACAATACAAACACACACCACAACTATAAAACAAATGGTTTTAAGAACCATTCTGTGAGGCTATGATACAGTGGGACCGGGTACAACTCACACCTATGATAGTTCTTAGGTGCGACTAATCATCATCGGGGGTGTCAGGCTCCTCATCATCAATGAAGTCAGCATCATCCTCATCAATGTTGTCTTCCATGGCGACGTCCTCCAGATAGTCATTGTCATCACTGAGGTATGAGTGAATATCAACACGGATGTCTTCACCTACCTCATCCTTCTCCTCCAGCTGGATCTCTTGGTCGTGGATAGTTTCCTCTAGAGTGGCTATCTTCTAACGAAGACGGGCGATGGTGCGATCCCTTTTGTCTTACTGGCTACAAAGTGACTTGCGCTCCTTGGCGAGAATGGCAATGGTTTCCTTCCTTTCAACGGCTTTAGCATGGTTCTGGTTGGAGTAAGCACGAGCATTGTCTAACTCTTTATGCGTCTCATGTAGCATGAAGGCGATGGGGTCCACGTGATGCTTCAACTCTGGATGTGATGGCATGGCCAAAGGCTGTCCTATAGAGTCACGTCTTGCATAGTGAGCAAAATGGGTGCTGATGATTTGGTTGATGTTTTGAGCACACAAACATGCAAGAGCTTATTGCATTGCCTTGGCTAATCCATCTAGCCAGTTTTTCTCCCTTACGCTAAACTAGATTTTGTCAGAAAGAGGTGGCTCCATCTTGCCTCTCAGGTCGGCAAGAATCAGCCATTGTAGCTCCCTTCTAGATTGGTCATTGAGCTGTGCTCCGAAGAACTCCGGGTGCAGGCATCCCAGATACTCCGAAAGCTGGTCCAGGTCCATGTCAAAGATAAGTTGTCCTCCATTGCCCAACTGGTAAAACTTGTTATATTTGACCTCCATCTATAAGCAATTAAGATGACTAAGTTAGTGAAGTGATCAAGTGTGTCAAATTTTATGTAGAATTGTAAGAGTTATGAAGAACAAGTGATATTTTTTTGAAAGAATCTCAAGGATAAGAATGAGAATAGGTTTTTGTAAATACTCACTTTGTTTGTTTTGAAACTAGGTTTTTTAGGCGTCCATTCTAACTAGGGTTTTGCGAGACATAACAGCAGTGGTACCACAGTACATCATCCATTACAAACCATAATAGAGGTCTTACAAATAAAGGATCTCATGATCCAGTCTTAATACAATCAAAGCAGCAGAAAGTAAACGTAGTGGGGCTTCATCTTCGTGATCACAGGAAATGCTGACGATGGGAGATGATACTCTTTAAGTACTTGCAAACTAACACTAGTATGAGTAAGGTAAAAGTTGTGGGAACCTTAAGCTCTAGTTTTGTTTGCAAAAATCCAGGTTTATTTCATAAAGAGTTAAGAGTAAAATACCTTACTTTAGTTCTCTATATCACTAAAGGGGGAAACTAGTTTTCATGTCGACAACTCTATTGTGGTCAAGTCAAAGTCATCTTTCAAGTCACAGATCATTTTGAAAACATCTAACAACGG
This sequence comes from Avena sativa, assembly GCA_916181665.1. Classification (NCBI taxonomy): domain Eukaryota; kingdom Viridiplantae; phylum Streptophyta; class Magnoliopsida; order Poales; family Poaceae; genus Avena; species Avena sativa. Next base: position 205,394,287 of record OV702290.1, read on the forward strand.
AATAGTATGGCCACTCCAACTGTCCATAACCGCAGGCGCGGCTATTCGAATAGTTTGACACTCTACAGAGATTGTACACTTTCACCACAAAATTCGATACATCCGTCAGGGATAACCCTGAATCATCATAATTGGTATGTGGATAATCAATCCTAACCTTTCAATTACACACCCTAGTATAGGCACCTCCCCTATGAGCTTGCCTCCCCAGCCATGAGCAACTGTCATCATGGGCACTGCATAGGTGGACATTCATCACGTGGTAGCCTCAGCTCAACCTCTTCCTCAAGGGAACCCATACTAAGACATATAAACTTCCAATCAATCCGTACCCAACTCAGGTAATGTGGTTGTACGGTAAAATTGGAATGGTATCAGATCCAAACCCAACCATCGGTTTTATTGAAGTCAAGGCTCATGCCTTAAGAGTTTCATCATCAAACCATTGTGTTTCGTAACACATGTCAAAACATTTCAGTAGAATGAATCAGCATCCCAAGGTTTTCATAATCATTTTTACCATGTTTTAGCTTAGCACTAGCCACTAATGTTGAGGGTACCACTTTTGAGGGGTGCTAACCTAGTATAAGTATCCATGGCTGGTTTTATGATTTTGATGGTATCCATCCTATTTTCCACTAATCACAATTCATTAACTAAGTAAGAAACTGTAATAAAGGGAAAAGCAAAGCTTGAAGTAAAACTGGGAATGGTATAATTCAAGTTGCATAACCAAGCATGCCTAGTGCATCTGGTATAGGATCTTGCACATATAGCATGCATAGTTCTAACTTGCACTGATAGCTTGCATAGTGGGCTTGCCTTGCTGGTTGCAGTCATTCAAGTTCTCTTCTTCTTCCTCGAAGTACTCCTCCTTGTCGTAGACCGGGTCAGTACTAGCATCTATAAATACACACAAGGTACACAATCACCAAACAACACTTCACTACTTCTATTTAGCATTCAAGGGCTCATATTAGATGATCTAGTATCACCTCAATCATCATGTGGAAAATTACCATTTTCTTATTATTCTTATTTTAGAAAAGTAATTTCTACTCATTTTAAATCATTAAGATTTAATATCCTCCAATTAAAATAGTGGATCATGTTGACACATGTCATCACCATCTATTCCAATACTTGGGAAAGTGATTTAAAATGGTGATCATATATTACAAGATTTAATATTACTATTTTATAATATTTAAGTGACTATAAATGCCTATATAGCACACTTTTAATACTAAGCCATGTTTCATATTTGTAAAACCAAATATTTTTACATATTCAAGTAGACCATCGAAAATGAGATTTGTGAGAGTTGGAATCAACTCAAAAACATTTATGGTTCATTTTATAAAAATGTTTTAAGTGGCAAAAGTTGTTGTCTTGTTATTTTTATTATAAGTGATGTATAGTTTCAATTTATTTGAATCCAAGGGGAGTGACTATATATTTTCAATACCTTTCTAGCAAAATTTTAATCATGCAATTTGGATCAGTGCAACTCTTTGAATTGAATTTTGAATTTACTGATAGAATATGGTTTTAACTAAATTGGCAAAATTCTATTTGAATCACTAGGCTCTGCGCAGGAAACTAAATGGACCGGCCCAACTGCACTGCGCTAGCATATCGGCTGCTGACAGGATGGTCCCACTCGTCAATGACTAATTCTAATCGAAACAGTATCTAGCAATCCTAGCCCTATGATTAGAACAGGATCCTACAGCTGAGGTTCATCGTCTGCGACGAACAGCTCCAGCGAGATTCTAACCCTAACGCGGCGGTGTGGGTCGCTGGGGACTCACCAGGGCTCTAGCTAGGGTCAGCGATTGGGGCGAATGGTGTTGGAGACGACGACGGTTCGAACGGTGGTCACGTCGGCTCCTGGGGTGGCTCCAATCGATGGCTTCCTTCCTCGACTGCAGCAGTGGACTCCGGCCAAGTTCTGGCGTCATGGTGCTCGCCTTGCTCCCGGGAAGGGGCGGTGAGGTTCCTGGGTGAGTGGGGAGTGGAATGGTGTGGAGAGTGAGGTTTGGGGTGGCCTCTATTTATACCCCAGCGTTGGTGGCAGGGCGGCATGGTCAGGCTCCTCCGGCAATGTTGCTACAGGTCTCGCTAAGCATGGCAGATGGCATGGGTCGATGCGGGGTACTATGGCGATCGTCACGCACGTGAAGGCACGGAAAGGGGCGGTCTCTATAGGTCGGGTGATGTCGGTGCTCTGTTCGGGTACACGGGCGTTTGTCACCTCGTATGGTAGTCACGGGGCGCGTGGCGGTGAAGGATCATGTTTGGGAGGTCACTGGTGCTATGGTGACTGCAGGTACAAGCGGAGAGAGCGAGGTGTGGCGTGTGCGTGCGAGGCAGCTGCGGCGCTCCGTCGTGCGATGGGCATGGCAGAGGCTTAAATGGGCGCGGCGATCCCAGTGTCTCCACTCTTCGCCGATGGTCAAGGGGTGGACAGGGGGTGGCGGTGAGGTCACTGCTACTCGCTAGACATCATGGGCAAGGGTGGCGTGGAGTGCAAGGACTGGTTCGTGCTCGACCGGCATGTCTAGCTTGGTACGGGCGTGCCACTGGTGCAACGGTAGATATGAGCCTCTCGACTACATGGCCAAGTACCAGGAATGGTCATGGGCAAGATATGGAGTAGAATTGAGTACAATTTGTGAGCAATTGATAGATCAAAACAGCGTATAGTGGTTGACATTGTACTGTGTCTGCCAGGTGCTTGACCAAATGGCCGCATGAAATTAACTTTGGAATTTTTGAATGAATTTTGGTGAGTGATCTGAGTACTTGCTTAGTAGTCTATGGTTGCTTGGATTTGTCAAGTGGAAGTTGTTTGAATGGTTTTTGAAAAGTGATGAACTAGGCATATGAACTTGATTCAATTTTGCAATGCCTCTTTAATAGATTTGAAAATAGTTTCTGCCATTTTGTAAAGTTTTCTTGGATTCACCTTTACTTGGTCTAGCAAGGGGTGAAAAGAATTGGAGTTGTTTCTATTGAAAATCTTTTACTATATACACCCAAAGTGGTCTAGTGGATAAGTTTGGCCAAAATGACCATATGTTCATATATCTTATATTTGATTTTTTATTTTAATTGATTTTGCTTGGAAGTGATCTAGATGATGTAGTATTCATCTTTAAACTAATCCTTATCATTAGTAACAATCAATCATGGCAATTGCAAGCATTCATACACTAATGCAAATCACACATGCACACATATCAAGTTTAATAATAAAAGTTTTTGTTAACCCTAAACTTGGGTGATTAGAGATTGATAAGCTTGATTAATATTTTTGGGATGTTACACGAATCCCGCAGCATGAGGGCGCTCTGCGGTGAAGATGTCTCTCATTCGCGCAGTCCGGACTTGGGACCATGGTCACGGGAGAGAGAGAATATCAATTGGAGGTCTCCCTAAAAGGGAGGAAACCTTTACTGAATATTGTGTGTATTATTTGGTCAAAATACCCCAATATATATAGGGATAATCCCACCCCCAAACCAACTAGCTTAGCCATGTGGGACTAAACAAGGGAGAGGGGGAGAGGAGGTGGGCCCCACGGGAGGGGGGGTCAAGGCCCAGCTGGCCATATCCTTCCTCCTTCCTCCCTTTGCCTTTCCCTCATGGGCCCTTCTCCCTAAGTAATTTGGCCCATTAAGGCTTTTGACCATTTAATTTATTTTCTCTTTTATTAAATAATTATGAATAAATGATTAAATCAATATTTAACATTCATTGACATATTATTCAATCTCCGTGTCTATGGAACACCGTCCATCTCCACTCCTGATATCCTCCGGACTTACCGAAACCCTTCCGGTTTTCTCTTTTCTCTTTGTTCGATGATTCTACCGATCTTGTTACCACTCTCTAAGCATCACCAAGCCCTTAAGAGTGATACCCCACGGTTCGGGAACACTCTAGACATGGTCGGGACACTCCCGGACCAATGATAAACAGAGGGACCTGGATGGCCATGTGACCCCTATGCATTCCATGAAATCTTTCGTCATTTGAAGAATGAACATCATGTCATATTCCTTTTGTCTCTCGCTACTTGCATTGCCTGAGATCTGATCAATGACATCACCATGTTGGGTTCAATCTTGTTACCGACAAATGTTATTTGACTCGTTCCGACAAGTGATATCTTTGTGATCAAATCACACGCTGCGTAGCTATTGGATATAACTTCTCCGAGTGGGCCCTCGAGTTTCTTTCGGTCACACGGATGGACAAATCCTGCTCTTGATGTATAATACCTCTATTGTTTCTCCGAATACCTGAAAACACCTTTATGATCACTGTTTAACCAAGTGAAGTTTGATGCTATCAAAGTACACTCGGGAGACAATTATTGATATGGCCTCACGGTCTAAGAAATAATCCACTAGGTCTATTATAATCATCATAACTTGAACTTCCTGACATGAACGGGTCACAATGTGTAGGTTGGGTATTAGGTCATCATCTCATTCTCAGAATGAGGTGACTCCATTTCCAACTAGCATAAATGCCACATGATCAGGAAACCTTGATCATGTGTTGACCAATGAACCAGTGACTAGAGTATCACCGGGAACCCCTGGTTGTTTATATATGATACGTCGTAAAGGTATCTATAATTTTTGATGTTCCGTGCTTGTTTTATATCTACTTTCTTATGTTTTATTCACACTTTGAGGTATTTTAATACATTTTCTGGAACTAACCTATTAACAAGATGACATAGTGTCAGTTGCCTGTTCTCTGCTGTTTTTGGTTTCAGAAAAGCTAGTAAATAAATATTCTCGGAATTGGACAGGATAAAAGCCAAAGTTAATATTTTACCAGAAGGAACAGGGAGTCCGGAGGGGAGACGAAGTGGCGCACCAGGGCGGCCACACCTGGTGGAGGCGCGGCAAGGAGGGCACGCAACCAGGGGTGTGGGCCCCCTGGTGCTCCACCAACCTTGCCCCTTCGCCTATAAAAGCCTCCTGGGACAAAATCCATAAGCACCCGATCAGAAATCCACGAAAGAGTATGTAGCCGCCGCCATCTCCATCCCTAGATCGGGGGGTCCAAAGCTATTCCCGGCACCCTATCGGAGGGGAGAGATCACCCTGGAGGCCTTCTTCATCACCATGCCAGCCACCGGAGTGATGTGTGAGTAGTTCACCCTTGGACTATGGGTCCATGTAGTAGCTAGATGGTTGGTTCTCCTCCTTTGTGCTATCATGTTTAGATCTTGTGAGCTCCGTTCATGATCAAGATCATCTATTTGTAATCCTATATGTTGTGTTTGCGGGGATCCGATGGATATTGAGATGCTATTTCAGATTGATTATTTATTCTATCATGTCTATGTTATTTGTGATCTTGGATGCTCTCTATTGTTAGTAACTATCTTGGCCAAGTAGATGCTTGCAACTCCAAGAGGGAGTATTTATGCTCGATAGTAGGTTCATGCCTCTAGTAATCTGGGGAAGTGACAGAATTCTCTAAGGTTGTAGATGTGTTGCTGCTACTAGGGAGAAAACAACAATCCTTTTTCCATGGGGCAATCGTATTGTTTACTTCACACACTTTGCTTAATTCAATTATCTGTTGCTTGCAACTTAATACTAGAAGGGGTTTGGACGATAACCTGAAGGTGGATTATTAGTCATAGATGCAGTTGGATTATGGTGTATGTATTATGTTGTAATGCCCAATCAAATCTCATAGGAGTCAAGATGTCTAGTAGATGCATTGTATGCTTTCTCAAATCTGTCAATTGCCCCGCTGTAATTTGTTCACCCAACATGCTATTTATCTTAAGGAGAAACACCTCTAGTGAACTATGGACCCCAGTCCATTCTTTTACCATTGATATACCATCTACTGTTTACTGCTTACTGTTACTTTCTGCAAACAATTACTATCTTCCACACTATACCTTTAAACCTTTGTGTTCAGCAAAACCAGTGAGATTGACAACCTCACTGTAAGTTGGGGCAAAGTTCTGTGGTTGTGTTGTGCAGGATTCCAAGTTGTTAGCAACACCTTGGAGTTTTTTCCTTCCTCCTACTGGTTCGATAACCTTGGTTTCATAACTAAGGGAAAACTTGCTACTGTGCTCATCATACCTTCCTCTTGGGGTTCCCAACGAGCTCTACATTTTGAGCCATCAAGCACTTTTTCTGGCGTTGTTGCCCGGGAGTTAAGGACAACTTCACAAGGGGAGTCTCTCACAACCAATCTCTTTACTTTGTTTTTTTGTTTTGCTTAGATTATTTTTTCTTTATTTACTTGTTTCTTTTTATTAAAAACACCAAAAAAAATTAGTTCCTATTTTAGTTTCTATTTCTGTTGGCCTGCTTTAATCTTAAAAAAATGACTACTCTTGAAAACACTAAGTTATGTGACTTCACTAGCACAAACAACAATGATTTCGTGTGCACACCCATTGCTCCACCTGTTCCTGAAGCTGTTTTTTTTAAATTAAACCTGCTTTACTCAATCTTGTTATGAAAGAACAATTCTCTGGTGCTGGTACTGATGATGCTGCTGCTCACCTTAATAACTTTGTTGAACTTTGTGAGATGCAAAAACATAGGGATATAGATGGAGATATTATTAAGCTTAAATTGTTTCCTTTCTCTTTGAGAGGAAAAGCTAAAGAATGGTTGCTATCCCTACCTAGAAATAGTATTGATTCTTCGATTAAATGCAAAGATGCTTTCACTGGAAAATACTATCCTCCTGCTAAGATTATATCTATGAGAAGTGAAACAACGAAATTTAAACAATTTGATAATGAACATGTTCTCAAGCTTGGGAAAGAATGAAATCTTTGGTAAAGAATTGTCCCACTCATGGACTAACTGCTTGGATGATTATCCAAACTTTTTATGCAGGACTGAATTATTCTTCAAGAAATTTGTTGGATTTTGCTGCTGGAGGCACCTTTATGACCATTACTTTGGGTGCTGCAATAAAGCTCCTTGATAATATGGTGGTTAACTATTCTGAATTGCACACTGAGAGAGCTCCAAAAGGTAAGATGGAAAATTTTGTTGAAGAAACCTCCTCCTTAAGTGATAAAATTGATGTTATTATGTCTATGCTTGTTAATGGAAAAGCTCATATTGATCCAAATAATGTTCCCTTAGCCTCTTTGGTTGCTCAAGAAGAGCAAGTTGATGTGAACTTCATTAGAAATAATAATTTTAGCAGCAATGCCTATAGGAATAATTTTGGTAGTAATAATTATAGGCCATATCCTCCCAATAATGGCAATGCTTATGGAAATTCCTACAACAACAATAGAGGTGCACCCTCTGAACTTGATGCCATGCTTAAGGATTTTATTAGTAAACAAACTGCTTTCAATAAAACTATTGAGGGAAAACTTTTGAATGCTGAAAAAAATATCATCTTTGTCTGAAGCACAATCCTCTTTGATTAATAAAATGGCTGCTAAACCTGAAACTATGGAAAACCCCTTTGCTGCTACTAATGCCATACAAGTTAGAATTGATGAAAATGTTAGACTGTTAGCTGAATTGCATGCTAAGTTGGAAAGAGAAGATGAAATTGCTAGAAATAATAGTATATGTACTATTACCACCACCAATGTTGATGCTAACAAACCACATGATGTCCCTATTCCTTTTGCAACAATGCCTAAAACCAATGGAACCTTTCCCAATAAAAATGTTGAAATTCTTCGAAATATGGGAAATAATAGTTCTACTACCTTGGATGGTAATTTTGATTTTGATCTTGATGGTTTCAATATTTCTGAAGTAATTATGTTCCTACAAAAGCTTGCTAGAAGTCCTAATGCTAGTGCTATGAATATGGCTTTTCCAAAACACATTACATATGCTCTCATAAAAATTAAAGAAGAAAAATTGAAACATAAAGCTTCTATTCCTATGAAATTTGAAGATGGTTGGGAACCCATCAATAATATGAAAGTGAATGATTTTGATCTCAAATCTTGATGTGATCTTGGTGCTAGTGTCTCTATTATGCCTAGAAAGATTTATGAAATGCTTGATTTTCCACCATTGGAAGATTGTTATTTAGATGTCCAACTTGATGATAATGCTAAAAATAAACTCATGGGGAGTATTAATGATGTTCTTATTATGGTTAACAATACCTATGTCCCCGTTGATTTCTATGTTTTGGATGTTGAATGCAATGCTTCTTGTCCTATTATTTTGTGAAGACCTTTTCTTAGAACTGTTGGTGTCATTATTGATATGAAGGAAAGCACCATTAAATATCAATTCCCATTCAAGAAAGGTATAGAACACTTCCCTAAGAAGAGAGAGAAGATACCTTTCGCCTGTCTTGTTAAAACAAAGTTTGCTCTTAATGCTTCTTCATTTGAAAATACTTGAATCTTGCTTCCTATGCCTAGCTGAAAGGCGTTAAAGAAAAGCATTATTGGGAGATAACACAAATTTTTATTCAGTAAGTTTTCCTTTTGTTGAGTCTTGGAAGTTATTCTCTCAGTAATAACGTCTCCTTATCCTTTTTTGTGGTTTTTGTGCCAAGAATAACCTCTAATGAGAGAGAAGTAAGACTTGGGAAAGTTCCTGTCCGGAAACAGATTTTTGTGCTTTGCTATAAAAAATTGTGAAAAAACCCTGTACCTCGGATTGAGCTGTAATATTTTTTTCTTATGCCCCAGGTTATTACCTAACTTTCGTTAGTTTATCATTTTTGTATTTGAGCAACAGAAGGTCTTCGAAAAAATCGGTTTTCACCTGCTGCTCTGTTTTGACAGATTTCTGCCATTATTTGCATTTGCCTCTTAAATCTCTTTCTCTTTGAGTTCTCTTTGATCACTTGAGCTTTTATAAGGAATTGGTACAGCAGCTTGTGTTTTAATGGAAGTTTTACTTGTGTTGAACTAAACCCAAAGACTTATTATCTTGAATACACTAATGTTGCTAATGAAGATTGTGTGAAGTTTTGTATGAAGGAAATTTTCAAGTATAGGGAAGAATAATGTGATGAGATGAAGTATGGACAAAACCTCAAGCTTGGGGATGTCACCCGTGTCACCCCAAGAAAAATTCAAGAAGCACAAGCGTCAAAGCATGGGGATTCCCAATGCATCCCCTTCTTCATCAATAAAAATCTCAGGTTTTCTTCCAAACACTTCATTTTTATTGTTTCATGCACAATTGTGTTGTTCTTGGAACGTATTTGTTTTTGTTTTCAGTTTTCTTTTGTTTTGTTTGCTTCAATAAATTAGTTGGACCCCCGCATTCATATGTGGATTCAAATAAGTTGATTGGTGATGGAAAATAGTAAGAAGCTTCATGCTTATAAGTGGTACAAAAGGAGCTTGTTTTGACTGTGGCTTAGCCTCTATCATGTCATGTTTGATATTGCTTTGACCTTATGCTTAGTGATTATTGATGTAGAATGACTTGTACCAAACAATTGAGATTGCTAAATGTGCCTCGAAAGAATCATGCGTTGTTTTAGCATACAAAAGCATAATATTGTGGTATTCTCCTTTAATGCTTTATTTGGGTTGACTTGGCACATGCTTACACCATGTTAAGACTATGAACCAATCACCTTAGCCTCTATGATCATTTAGTTTTTGACTTGTAATATCACTTTATGCTTTAATTAATAATGTTTTGTCGCTTTGCATGATTATGGCCATTATTGCTCTCTTAGTTGGTCGCTCCCAGTCTTTTGCTAGCCTCCACATGTACCAAGTGTGACTTCTACTCATGCATCCAACCCCCAAGAAAAACAAGTCATTCCAAAGAGTACACTATAAATTCCTATGCATGGTGTGTTACACCATTCCAAGTATATTCATGTTTTTATCTACCTTCCAAATTAAACTTGTTATGTGAAAATTAGTGATTAAAGCTCTCACAAACTTGATGGCACACTTTACTTTCTTGCACTTAATAAACTTGAACCATTGTGTCCATCTATGTTGCTTACATGCTTGCACTTTATAAGTTGTGAATTAGCAGAACTATGTACCATGGGGAACGCTTTCAACATTGCACTTATTATCAGTTGATATCATGTTCTTTTGTTGATGGATCCTGGCGGTGTGAAATAAAAGGGGAGCTTGTAAGCTCATGGAGTTTGTATGTGTGTTATAGAAACGCCTGGGCGGCTAGCCTAAGCCATGCCTAATCATGGTGGAAACTTGCAGCATAACCATAGTGAGCATTATGTGAGGCATCCTTAATAAAGACCTATGCAAATAGCAAATAAAAAGATCGATGAGATGCTCATTGTTTGTTGCCTTGTCATTTGGATATGGGATAGCTCCTGTGTCATGGGCCAAGGGGTACCCCGTTGGTGGTTCTCTATGATACACATGTACTTACAATGACAAGAACTTACTTGTGACTAAAGTTGAGTAGCATGAGGTTCAGTACTCGTAAGCAAGGGGCATGAGATTTTAAACTTATAACTTGTCAAGCATATCCTCATATTTGTGTTACTTTAACCTTAATCACCTCAAGATGCTTATGATAGGGGCAATGAGAGCTGAAATCTAATAAGTACCATAATTTTTGGAAGCTCTTTATGGAACTTTAAATCCCTGCTTCCCTCTATGAAGAGCCTTTCTTTTTTACTTTTATGTTGAGTCTCCATCTTCTACCTTTATGCACCTATTAAGAGAGCATAGTGGTCATTTTTATTTTAATGTGCATTGTCCCAAAACTTGTTGATTGATTCATAACTTTGATATTGATTTTTCTTAAATTATTTGTATCTAGTCACCCTTATGAACTATGAAGGTGTCCTATGCATTTATGTTTTTGTATACCATGAGGGACAAGCTGAATACCACTCTTATGATGTTTTCTATATGTGAAACAAACACACGTATTTCAATGCATTGTTATTGATCATCTGTTTTGTACGTTTTCATGTTAAAACATAGTTGCTATGTCTTATTGTTAGAACTCTATCTTTCATGTTCATGTTTAGAGTACTTTGATCCCACCTATAAATGGTTTACAAATACCTTGATCAAGATTGTGATGGTGCATGTCACCTCAAAAATTATTCTTTTTATCACTTACCTACTCGAGGATGAGCAGGAATTAAGCTTGGGGATGCTTGATACATCGTAAACTTATCTATAATTTTTGATGTTTCATGCTTGTTTTATATCCACTTTCTTATGTTTTGTCCACACTGTGAGGTATTTTTATACATTTTCTAGAACTAACCTATTAACAAGATGCCATAGTGCCAGTTGCATGTTTTCTGTTGTTTTTGGTTTCAGAAAAGCTAGTAAAGAAATATTCTCGGAATTGGACGGGACAAAAGCCAAAGTCAATATTTTACTAGAAGGAACACGGAGTCCAGAGGGGAGACGAAGTGGCACACTAGGGTGGCCACACCTGGTGGCGGCGCGGCCAGCGGGGCACGCCACCAGGGGGTGTGGGCCCCTGGTGCTCCACCGACCTTGCCCCTTCACCTATAAAAGCCTCCCGGGATGAAAACCCTAAGCACCCGATCAGAAATCCACGAAAGAGTCTGTAGCTGCCGCCATCTCCATCCCTAGATCGGGGGGGATCTGAAGCTCTTCCCGGCACCCTGCTGGAGGGGAGAGATCACCCTGGAGGCCTTCTTCATCACCATGCCAGCCTCCGGAGTGATGCGTGAGTAGTTCACCCTTGGACTATGGGTCCATGTAGTAGCTAGATGGTTGGTTCTCCTCCTTTGTGCTATCATGTTTAGATCGTGTGAGCTCCGTTCATGATCAAGATCATCTATTTGTAATCCTATATGTTGTGTTTGTGGGGATGTGATGGATATTGAGATGCTATTTCATATTGGTTATTGATTCTATCATGTCTATGTTATTTGTGATCTTGCATGCTCTCTGTTGTTAGTAACTATCTTGGCCAAGTAGATGCTTGCAACTCCAAGAGGGAGTATTTATGCTCGATAGTGGGTTCATCCTCTAGTAATCTAGGGAAGTGACAGAAATCTCTAAGGTTGTAGATGTGTTGTTGCTACTAGGGATAAAACAACAATCCTTTGTCCATGGGGTAATCATATTGTTTACTTTACACACTTTGCTTAATGCTATTATCTGTTGCTTGCGAGTTAATACTGGAAGGGGTTCCGACGATAACCTGAAGGTGGATTATTAGTCATAGATACAGTTGGATTACAGTCTTTGTATTATTTTGTAATTCCCAATCAAATCTCCTAGGAGTCAAGATGTCTAGTATATGCATTGTATGCTTTCTCAAATCTGTCAATTGCCCCGCTGTAATTTGTTCACCCAACATGTTATTTATCTTAAGGAGAAACACCTCTGTGAACTATGGACCCTATTCCATTCTTTTACCATTGATATACCATCTAATTTTTACTGTTACTTTCTGCAAGAAATTACTATCTTCCACACTATACGTTTAATCCTTTGTGTTCAACAAAACCAGTCAGATTGACAACCTCACTATAAGTTGGGGCAAAGTTTTGTGGTTGTGTTGTGCAGGATTCCAAGTTGTTAGAAACACCTTAGAGTTGTTTCCTTGCTCCTACTGGTTCGATAACCTTAGTTTCATAACTGAGGGAAAACTTGCTACTGTGCTCATCATACCTTCCTCTTGGGGTTCCCAACGAGCTCTACATTTTGAGCCTTCAATATATAACACGGGTATTGACGTTTCCTTTCAATACAATTATAGCATGATACAAAACTTAATCATAAACTTTATGAAATATGATAATAATCCTTATTACTATTTGTCTCTAGGGTATATTTCCAACAGTCTCCCACTTGCACTAGAGTATAAATAAACTAGCTACATTTGATATTTATCATTGGCACCATGTATCTCAGTACCTTGAACATGCTTGCTCATCGAAGTGGTCGAGCCTTGGGCCTGTACTTTATTGTCCCAAATCCTTTGCAACTTACTAATGTCACATTGATTGACATTAATACTTTATCATCACATGATGACATCTTTGTGTATGCATCGTTGATATGGTAGCAGAACAAGGCCGGTTTCCAGGAGCCTATAGTGACTTTAGATCAACCTCATGGGCTTTCTCAGGGGTACTGTGCCCTGGGACACATATGTAAACGACTGGGAACCCGAAAGTGTGATTAGGCTTGTCGATACTGTGTAAACATGGCACGGGGTCCCTAAACAGTACAAGCGCTCCACGCACAATCGCAAATAAAGCAGTCAAGCATGGCATAATTACAGGATAGTAATAAAGCCCCAGACTACTTTGTGGCCCCAAGAAATAAAGTGTGAATCAAGCTCAGGAGAAGGGGATTCATGATCCCATATTTTGGATAGTGCGATAGTCAACGAACAGGAATCAAGTACTCGGGGTCCTACGGGACACAAGTGAGCTTAAAGAACCAAATAACATATAATGTTGACTGATGCCTCTTTCATTAGTTCTCTACTCATGTTAAGTTCCTCGTGATCCAAAGACTCGCACGAACCCTACACATGCAATTCTACGACTCGAATGGCTCAAACAACTCCTGTAGTAATGGCTCATGGGATTGAGGTACAAGCTTCGGTGGGGTTTAAAAGTAAAGGCTGTGCAATACATGGGATTCAATTTAATGCAATCGCGACTCAATGATGCAAGAGTAAGATAGAACCATACGTACTATATGTATGCAAGCATGGGGAATTTCTTGCCTGGCAGTTCCGTTGCCGAATAGGAAGGATCCGGGTAATACTCCTAAGGCTCCTGGTATTCTCCTTGCTCAGTGTCTATCCAGATAAAAACCAAACACATAAGGGCAAAAATAAATACATTTCACAATCATATAAATCATATGCAACAAGCAAACAAGGTATGCCATGAATGGAATGATGCACAATTGCATGGTATAATATAGCATGGTAAGGGTGAGGTGTGGAAACAAGATATAAACACTTTTAATATTTATTTAGGCATATTTTAGTTGCATAAATCATTCAGGTTTTAATGGTCTAACATGATGCATGATTCAAATGATATCATGGAATGCAAAGTTAGAACGGGCTCGTCGCACTGATCGATTTAGACATATTACTTATCAAATTTAGAATAACATAATTAAAGTTATGAATTGTTTCACTTCTAATTGGAAATAGCCAAACGTTAATTGTTTATGTATTTAGAATAATCCAAATAGAAAACAAATTTTATATTTGCAAAGTTTAGACAAAACTGAACACTTTTATTTTTAAAAGTTTTTCCATATGAGCCATGGTTTGGACTTAGGGATATATCATTCTAGGAGGTGTTTTCTACAAAACCTTCCTTTGCCAGGGACTGGATAAACTTGTGCCAAACTCGAACTTCTGAAATCATGTCTACACTAAACATTACACGGGGACAAAATAGCACGACCAAACAAAATAAAAAGGCCTAATCTATGGAGCAGAGACCTCCATATTAATATAGCAAGGATCACGCCACTATACTATGCAATTGTTCCTGATTAGAAGCTGTGGGGTTTCTTTTTGAAGTGGCAAGCGCTAATTACTTACCCTGACGAAACTGAACTTCTCCGGTGTGGGGATCTGGTATGCTAGTATAAGGACAGAACAACTACGCTACTCCTCAAATGTTTCTTAAGAGAGGAAGCGACTAATTCTATACTGACCCCGCGAAGTTTTTGGACGTTTCACTGAAGTACAGATAGACACCTCATTGCTGAAATACAAAGCACGAGCGGCTCTAGACTCATGGCATCCGCGACGGACATGGCCTGAGCCAGAAGATGAGGGGCACTAGCATGCTGATTAGGAGGGGGAATGGGGAGGTAGGCTCACCAAGGAGATGAAGGCGTGCCTGGCAAGGTCGGAGAAGGGAATGGGAGCCTGAATTTCATGACGGCGTCCTACGGGCGGAGCAGCGGAAACCGCACCGTGGCGTGGAATGGTCCAGCTCTGGCTTGATTCCTTCCACGGGGACGAAGAGGAGGACGAGGAGTATACATGTCTGTTCTCATCTTGGCTTGAGGTCAACCCTGGCGGCGAGGCGACGGTTAGGTAGAGACGGTGGTGGTTCTCAGATATGCGTGTGGCAACAATAAAGGGAGGTATCGTGGTAGAGCGGCGCTGAGGATGGGAGATGGCCTAGGGTTCGAGAGGAGGAGCTCCAGGCACGAGGATTAGAAGGGGACAAGTTTCAGGGGTGACAAGGTTGACGGTTGAGACGGTCACCTGCTCTACTTCCGTCAGGCTGCAGAGAGAAGTGGAGACAGAGAAGAAACACAGGGAACGAAGTCTAGTTCTCTAGTGAAGGGTTATGGGATTGGGAGGTGGGCTGCGACGAAGCAACGAAGTGGAACGTCCCAAGCTAGCGAGGGAGGCCGCTCCTCCAATAAATTTTCCTAGAGTTAATAGCTGCACTACTATCAACCGAAGCTAAAGACTCCTGTTGCTGAAGTTATTGCCTAAACTTTCAGAATTGGAACCGAATTTTACCAATATTTTAAAAGGAGCCAGATTAGATCGAAATTGAATATAAATAATCATGGTAGGATTTGGATGCCATGAAAAAAAGACCATCCAGGTTAGCACAGATCAACATTTGCAAGAAGGAAAGAAGGAATTGGGTAAAGAGCACAAAATTGGTTTCTGGCAGAAGATTGACCTTCTCCACAACTAGTATAAGACGTTACCGGAATTAGAGAGAAGCAAAACAGTGGTAGAGAGGAAAAGAACGACACATGGTCCCATGTAACATGCAAGATATGTACCTTGATCTAGTTTGTGAAAACAGACTATCACAAAGGCACTTAACGATACCTCAAGTGGAAACAATTAAACAAAACATGATCTCTTGAATACAAGATAATAATTGAATTCAAGAGTCAAACTAGTGTGTATTGGCCCAATGGAATTTAATGTGACCATATGAATTCAATTAGACCCCCCTTTTGAATAACCCATGGTTTGAATTGGGTTTCTACTTCTCCATAGCTTCCAGCAAAGAACCATGTAGAACCACATAAGAATATTGTGAAAACAATATAGAACCATATATGAGAGCATGTAGACAAATAAAGGACCCATACCAACTATTCATGAGCTTGAATCAAATACCAAAAGAAAAGCATTTTCTCATATATAACTAGTATGGTTGAGTTTGTGGATGGAAACAAAAAGGAAGGTGGTAAAGGAGATGGTAGAATTATAAGGTGGAGGAGCTTGAAAAGATATGCCCCCAACTCAACTTGGGCATGAAGCAATTTATCAAGTAGCAAATACAATATATCAAGAGGCAAATACAATTATTCCAATACATAATGCCTATGGGATGAGAACCAAATAGAGGGGTTTTACATGATGCTCAAATGCAAGGTGGCATGGTGACATGATCATGATATAATGATGATGAAATTAATTATATGTAGGAAGTAGCATTTTATTATTAAACCATGTAGCATTACAGATGTTAGACAGATTTGATGCTACAACATCCCTCTATGTTAAAGACGAACTAGTCCCGCCATAACAATATACATCACTTTAGATGGTACCCTTATCTATTATTATAAATGTAAATATCGAAACACTAGTGCACCTTGTGCATCTTTCGATGTTTTGTTCACCTCGCTTCCTACTTGACTTTAGTTGGTATTATTGATATAGGAGTTTCCATTCTTCTTACAACATAACCCTTTATGCTTTTAAGATATGTCATCCTTCATGGATTTGGAAACATGTTTACAGTTCTCAGTTAGACACCATGCACAAACTTAGCTCAACGTTCTATGATTCGTGTTTAATCACTTTTCAAACGTTCCTTCTTGAATCATATATTATGTTAAGTTGCCATCATCATTTTCAAAGATAGAACCTATGTCTTCAACATAGTAGATGATGATCATCCTTTTCTTTCTTTCAACCATCGATGTTTAACTGAATGCTATTCCCAATTTGAATTGATCAAGGACTAGTCCTAAATCAATTCCTATTCCGAAACTCTTTTCAGAATCCCTTTTAGGAATACTACATAATATTGTAATATATTTACTATCAACTTCTAATCCATATAAATCATTATTTATCGATACTTGCACTTTTATTCTTAATGTGTCGTATACACACTTAAGAATCACTCTTTTAATCTCCCACTCAAAATATGTTCCCAACATACTTGAGTTCGAGACATATATTGCTCCCACTCAAAAATGTGTCATTCACATATTGTTTTAGGAAGACTTTCATAGCTCTCACTCAATTTCATGCAAATTGCATATCCTCTCATTATTTTGAACACCTTCAAAATCCTTTTGTAAATTATCAAACTGAGAGACTTATTATGAGATATTAGTACCTTACTATTATTAAATCCACTAGACTTTCAGCACTTTTGAATCAAATTCATTTGAATTTGTCTAATACACTATTCATGACAAATTGTGCCTTTGTCGTTCAGATTTTCCTTCATGACTTTGAAGTCGTTTGGAAAATGCAAGCAACCCTTTACTTGTTAAGATTCAGCAACAAATTGCTTTCTAATCTTAAGTGAATTTTATCTTCAGGATTTCTCATAACTTTAGTTTACCATTATTTCCTTAGTAGTTCGTAGGTATGTCATATTCCGACAATCCTAACAAATGATTCACAAATATCTCCATACGGGATATGGGGTACATTTTAAATCCTACTTTGTGTAGTGAAAACACTAGTAGGGACAACACAATGATCATTATCATTGATTCTTTCCTTTGTGAAAAGAATCATCCAGGAATGCTTTCCGTTGCGCTTCTCAACACTCTGATGAAGGGTTTTGAATCCTCATCGTGTTTTTTCACTATCTTCCATAAGCTTCACATTCAAGAACATAAACTTTCTCAAAAAAGCACCAAATTTAAGCAACACTAGTTTTGCCTTTCTTTTGGTTCTAGCCATGGATTTCGTATTCAAAGTTCTGAATGATTACTCTACAAGGACTTATTCGTTATTTGTTTTGGCGATATTGAATAAATCCAAAACTTCCACAACAATCCATACAAGATATGATGTTGATCTCACAAATCCAGATGGTTCACTATATATTCTAATTGAGTGTTAACTATTTCTAACTAATGGTCTTTATATTCTACACTACAACGATTTATTTGGCACCATTTATTTACCCCCTTTGATATCTATATCACATTGTGATGCTTTGCATTTTGACGTTTCAAACACACTGCATTTCACAATTTCCTTTATGCCATTCTTATAAAGTCAAATTTCATTACTATTGATCAAATCATAGTAATTAGATTCTCTTTTATCTTTAATACCCTTTATTGATGAAATACTTTGATCATATCAAATGGTTTAATACTCATGTTTCCTTTGGTAAACTCTTTACATATTTTAAACAATCATATAATGATGATTACCATTTTGTTGAAATATAATACATTGAATATGCATTCACTTTCAACAATTCATCAAACACTTCATATTCATGTAATACATGGTGTTTAAGTTATCTTGCCAAACTTCGCATGATTCATATGTGAAAAGAAAACGAATGTCTTTCACATATTATCAACATAACTATGAATTTAAACAATGGTTTTATAAAAAATAAATATATCATTAAGTTGGGTAATTTTCAAGAAATTTTCAATATTTTACAAATGTTCATGTATTATCAATTAGTTTCATAACCAGGACAATTCACACATAATCGAACAAGATATGAACATAAATAGAAATAATTCATAAAAGTATAACAATTGTTTGTTACAAACTCATATGAATAACCAGCTCACGAAGTGTGAGACACACTAAAGAAGTTCATAATCTACTGATTACAATATTCATCCTAAAAACATAAACTAAGTGATAAATGTCGAGGGAGAGTGTCGTTGGCCATCATCATCATGCTCACCCTCAACACGCAACGTCACCTCCTCTCCAGCAAGAACCTCTCATGTAGAAGGACATGTTTTCAGCAAAACAGAACAAGTATCAAATATACTTAACACTGCAATATGTGTTTGCAAAATTATAACATTTATAAAATTGTATATCAAATATATACCTTTGTCATTGATGACCTCACCCGCAATGGGTTCAACCTTCACATTCCTGAAATGTGATATGAACTCATGGAAATCCCGTGTTTCCACGTCGCCTCTCATAATGGAAATCCTGGCATGTTGATACGTATCTATAATTGTTGATGTTCCATGCTTGTTCTATATCTACTTTCTTATGTTTTGTCCACACTTTGGAGTATTTTTATACACTTTATTGGACTAACCTATTAACAAGATGCCATAGTGCCAGCTGCCTGTTTTCTGCTATTTTTGGTTCCAGGAAAGTCAGAAAATGAATATTCTCGAAATTGGACGGGACAAAAGCCAAAGTCAATATTTCATCGAGGGGGACATGGAACCAGAAGACGAGACAGAGAGGGGCTAGAGGCCAGCCACACCACCTGGCCGCGGGGCCAGGCCTTGCCCGCGCCAGGGGGTGGTGTGGCCGCCTAGGGCACCCCTTGGCCTCCCCTTTCGCCTATAAAATGCCTCCGATACAGAAACCCTAAGTACCCGATCAAAATTCCACGAAAGAGTCTGTAGCCACTGTCATATCCATCCCTATATCAGGAGGGATCTGAAGTTCTTCCCGGCACCCTGTCGGCAGGGAGAATTCACCCTAGAGGCCTTCTTCATCACCATGCAAGCCTATGGTGTGATGCGTGAGTAGTTCATCCCTGGACTACGGGTCCATGTAGTAGCTAGATGGTTGGTTCTTTTCCTTTGTGCTACCATGTCTAGATCTTGTGAGCTCCGTTCATGATCAAGATCATCTATTTGTAATCCTAAATGTTGTGTTTGCGGGGATCCGATGGATATTGAGATGCTATTTCAGATTGATTATTGATTTTATCATGTCTTTGTTATTTTTGATCTTGCATGCTCTCTGTTGTTAGTAGCTATCTTGGCCGAGTAGATGCTAGCAACTCCAAGAGGGAGTATTTATGCTTGATAGTGGGTTCATGCCTCTAGTAATATGGGGAAGTGACAGAAATCTCTAAGGTACTAGATGTGTTGTTTCTACTAGGGATAAAAGAGCAATCCTTTACACGCAATGCTTAATGCAATTATCTGTTGCTTGCAACTTAATCCTGGAGGGGGTTTGGATGATAACCTGAAGGTGGATTATTAGTCATAGATGCAGTTGGATTACGGTCTATGTATGATGTTGCAATTCCCAATCAAATCTCATAGGAGTCAAGATTATTAGTATATGCATGTATGCTTTCTCGATGTTTGTCAATTGCCCCGCTGTAATTTGTTCACCCAACATGTCATCTATCTTAAGGAGAATCACCACTAGTGAACTATGGACCCCGGTCCTTTCTTTACCATCAATCTACAATCTATTTACTATTTTCTGTTTACGTTCTGCAAGTTATTACTATCTTCCACACAATACGTTTAATCCTTTGTTTTTAGCAAAACCGGTGAGATTGACAACCTCACTATAAGTTGGGGGCAAAGTTCTATGGTTGTGTTGTGTAGGATTCCAAGTTGGAAACAACACCTTGGAGGTGTTTCCTTGCTCCTACTGGTTCGATAATGTTGGTTTCATAACTGAGGGAAAACTTGCTGCTGTGCTCATCATACCTTCCTCTTGGGGTTCCCCAACAAGCTCGATATATTTTGGGCCATCAAGCTATTTTTCTGGTGCCGTTGCCGGGGAGTCAAGGACATCTTCACAAGGGGAGTCCCTCATAACCAATCTCTTTACTTTGTTTTTTTGTTTTGCTTATTTTACTTTTGCTTTGTTTTCTTGTTTCTTTCTATCAAAAACACACAAAAATTAGTTCCTGCTATAGTTGTTATTTCTGTTGATCTGTTATTGTCTTGCTTTATCATGCTTTTTATCAATGGTTGGTTTCTTTGAAACTAAATCTAATTGGCAAGGTGAGTTCACGGAATAACAAAACTATTATTATAAGGAACACCACTTGTCACAAAAGGGGAAACACTTATGGGAACAAATTGACAAATTGTATAGCATTGCTAGAAACATGTGCTCTACTTATAATTTTACTTATTGCATTGATAAATCTAGTTGGTGTAAGAGGTATAAACACCTCCCTTTTCAATGTGAGTATAATGATGATGTTACCATATCTTCTTATGTTAAAGGAAATTATGACTTTTATGATGTGGAACAAATTGAAGAGTTTATTGCTTGGAAGGGTGCATTCGAACTAGCTTATTTTCTTGAAAGTACTGATGATGCACCTTATAAATATGAGGTTTATGATATACTTAAATTTTTCTTTGATAATTACATGGAAGAAAATGGCTATATTCTTGAATATCTTAATAGATGCTCCAGCGGAAGAGATTAATGCCTTGCAGGAGCCTATGGAAGAAGAAATTGCTGAAACTGGAAGCTCATTGGATGAAAAAGAGGAGGAAGAATGGATCCCCTTACAATATTTGATTATCCCCCATGCTTACCAAAGGAGGATGAATGTTATGTTCTTGTGGATTCTTTTGAAAATGTTTATAATAAAGCTCTAGATGATGGTCTTATATTGGTTAATAATATTAATTGTACTATTATTGAAAATGAGATTGATCAGTCATCTTGTTATAAAATTGTTAAAAGTGGGTTTGAAGGTTTTAATCCCACTATTTTTTAGCTTGATAAAATTTATGTGTTTATAGATCATGAAAAGCATGCTTTATGTGACAGTTATATTGTTCAGTTTATTCATGAGGCTACTGAAAATTATTATGAGAGAGGAAAATATGGTTGTAAAAGTTTTCATGGTACTGAAACACCTCTCTATTTGCTGAAATGTTTGAAGTTACTCTCGTTCTATCTTCCTATGACTCTCGCTTTGTTCTTTGTGAATTTATTTGCGTATAAGATTCCTATGCATAGGAAGTGGGTTAGACTTAAATGTTTGTTGAATTTGCTTCTTGATGCTCTCTTTTACTTCAACTCATATTTCTTATGTGAGCATCATCGAAATTATCATGCCTAACTTAAAGGCGTTAAAGAAAAGTACTTATTGGGAGATAACCCAAAAGTTTTAGTTGAGTCTTGGAAGTTATTTCCTCTGTAATAACCGCTCCTTATCATTTTTGTGCGGTTTTTTTGTGCCAAGAGTAACCTCTAATGAGAGAGAAGTAATGCTTGGAAAAGTTGCTGTCCCGAAACAGATTTTTGTGCTTCGCTATAAAAATTTGTGAAAAATATCTATACGTCGGTTTGATCTGTGATTTTTTTGCTTCTGCCCAGGTTGTTATCTAACTTTTGTTAGTTCAACACTTTTGGATTTGATAAATAGAAGGTTTTTGAAAAAATTGGTTTTTACCTACTGGTCTGTTTTGACAGATTTCTGCCATTATTTGCATTTGCTTCTTGTTGATTCCTTTTTGGGTTCTTTTTAGGGAAATTGAGTCTTTTGAGGGAGGTGCTACAGTAGCTTGTGTTTTAATGGAAGTTTTACTTGTGTTGGAACTTAACCAAAAGACTTATTAACTTGAGTACACTAATGTTGCTAATGAAGATTGTGTGAAGTTTTGTATGAAGGAAAAAATTTCAGGTGTAAGGAAAGAATGATGTAATGAGATGAAGAATGGACTAAAGCTCAAGCTTGGGGACGCCACCCGTGTCACCCGAAGAAATATCCAAGAAGTACAAGCGTCAAAGCTTGGGGATGCCCAAGGCATCCCCTTCTTCATCAATAAAAATCTCAGGTTTCTTCCAAACACTTCATTTTTATTGTTTCATGCATAGTTGTGTTGTTCGTGGAGCGTCTTCGTTTTCATTTTTGGTTTTTCATTTTCTTAGTTTGCTTGGTTTGCTTGAATAAATTGGTTGGACCCCCTCTTTCATACATTAGTTTTCAAATAAGTTGATTTGGATTGGAAAAGAGTAGGAAAAGTTCATGCTTAAGTTGTTACAGGAGCTTGTTTTTGACTGTGGCCTATGCTTTGTCATGTCATGCTTGATATTGTTTTGGCTTTATGCTTAGCGATTTTTGCTGTAGCATGACATGTTATAAAAAATTGAGATTGCTTAATGTGCCTTGAAAGAATCATGTGTTGTTTTAGCATATTAAAGCATATTATTGTGGTATTCTCCTTTGATGATTTATTTGGGTTGACTTGGTGCATGCTCACACCATGTTAAGACTATCCCAAGTCACCATAGCCTCTATGATCCTTTAGTTTTCGACTTGTAATATCACTTTATGCTTTAATTAATGATGTTTTGTCGCTTTGCATGATTATGGCCATTATTGCTCTCTTAGTTGGGCGCTCCCAGTCTTTTGCTAGCCTCCATAACCAAGTGTGAGTTCCACTCATGCATCCAACTCCAAATAAAACCAAGTTATTCCAAAGAGTCCACCATACCTACCTATTAGCATTTGCTATTCCAAGTATATTCATGTTTTTATCTACCTTCTGAATTAAACTTGTTATGAGAAAACTAGTGATTAAAGCTCTCATGAACTTGATGGCACAGTTTACTTTTCTTGCCCCTAATAAACTTGAACCATTGTGTCATCTATGTTGTATATGCTTGCACTTATATGTTGGGGATTAGCAGAACCATGTTGTCATGGGGAACGCTTTCAACATTGCACTTGTACATTGTTCCCAGTTGATATCATGTTCTTTTGTCTATGGATGTCATCGGTGTGAAATGAAAGGGGAGCTTGTAAGTCCATGGAGTTATGTATGTGTGTTAGAGAAACGCCTAGGCCGCTGGTCTAATCCATGCCTAATCATGATGGAAACCTGCAGCGTAACCATAATGAGTAATCTATGAAGCATTCTTCTTATAAAAAAAGAGATAGAGATTGAGAAAAAGAGAAAAAGGGAAAAAGAAAAAAAAGATGAGAAAAGAGGAAAGGGAGAAAAAAGCACCATTTTCCCATGGTAAATAAGAAGATTGTTGAGATGCTCGTTGTCTGCTTGCCTTTTCATTATGATATGGGGATTCTTCCGTATCATCGGGCAAGGGGTACCCCGTTGGCGGTTCTCTATGATACACATGTACTTACGATGACAAGAACTTACCGGTAACTAAACTTGAGTAGCATGAGGAGCGGCCCTCATATTCAAGGGACATGAGATTTCCAACTTATACTTTGTCAAGCATATACTCCATGGTTTGTTCACTTTAACTTTAATCACTTCAAGATGCTTATGATAGGGGCAATGAGGGCTGAAAGCTAATAAGTACCATAATTTTTGGAAGCTCTTTATGAGACTTGAATCCCTGCTTCCTTCTATGAAGGCCTTTCTTTTATTTTTATGTTGAGTCTCCATCTTCTATCTTTATGCACCTATTGAGAGAGCATAGTGGCCATTCTTAGTTTAATGTGCATTGTCCCAAGACTTGTTGATTGATGCATAACTTTGATATTGCTTGTTCTTAAACTTTTTGTATCTAGTCACCCTTATGAACTTTGAAGGTGTCCTATGCATTTATGTTTTGCTACTCCATGATGGGCAAGTTGAATACCATTCTTATTATGCTTTCTTTATGTGAAACAAACAAACGTCTTGCAAAGCATTGTTATTCATGAATCTTTTGTTTGTGCTTTTTCATGTTACAACATAGTTGCTATGTCTTATTGTTAGAGCTATATCTTTCATGCTATGTTGAAGTACTATGATCCTAGCTATCGATGTTTTACAAATACTTTGATCAAGTTTATGATGGTGCATGTCACCACAAAAATTATTCATTCTTTTTATCACTTACCTACTCGAGGACGAGCAGGAGTTAAGCTTGGGGATGTTGATACGTTGCTAACGTATCTATAATTTTTGATGTTCCATGCTTGTTTTATATCTACTTTCTTATGTTTTGTCCACACTTTGGAGTATTTTTATACACTTTCTTTGACTAACCTATTAGCAAGATGCCACAGTGCCAGCTGCCTGTTTTCTGCTGTTTTTGGTTCCAGGAAAGTCAGAAAATGAATATTCTCGTAATTGGACGGGACAAAAGCCAAAGTCAATATTTCACCGAGGGGGACACGGAGCCAGAAGACGAGGCGGAGAGGGGCCAGAGGCCAGCCACACCACCTGGCCGCGGGGCTAGGCCTTGCCCGCGCCAGGGGGTGGTGTGGCCGCCTAGAGCACCCCCTCGGCCTCCCCTTTCACCTATAAGATGCCTCCAATATAGAAACCCTAAGTACCCAATCAAAATTGCACGAGAGAGTCTATAGCCGCCGTCATCTCCATCCCTAAATCGGGAGGGATCTGAACCTCTTCCCGGCACCCTGTCGGAGGGGAGGATTCACCCTGGAGGCCTTCTTCATCACCATGCAAGCCTCTAGTGTGATGCGTGAGTAGTTCATCCCTGGACTACGGGTCCATGTAGTAGCTAGATGGTTGGTTCTTCTCCTTTGTGCTACCATGTCTAGATCTTGTGAGCTCCGTTCATGATCAAGATCATCTATTTGAAATCCTACATGTTGTGTTTGCAGGGATCCGATGGATATTGAGATGCTATTCCAGATTGATTATTGATTCTATCATGTCTTTGTTATTTGTGATCTTGCATGCTCTCTGTTGTTAGTAGCTATCTTGGCTAAGTAGATGCTAGCAACTCTAAGAGGGAGTATTTATGCTCGATAGTGGGTTCATGCCTCTAGTAATCTGGGAAGTGACCAAAATCTCTAAGGTACTAGATGTGTTGTTGCTACTAGGGAGAAAATATCAATCCTTTATTCATAGAACAATCGTATTTTTTACCTTACACGCAATGCTTAATGCAATTATCTGTTGCTTGCAACTTAATACTGGAGGGGGTTCGGATGATAACCTGAAGGTGGATTATTAGTCATAGATGCAGTTGGATTACGGTCTATGTATAATGTTGTAATGCCCAATCAAATATCATAGGAGTCAAGATGATTAGTATATGCATGTATGCTTTCTCGATGTTTGTCAATTGCCCCGCTGTAATTTGTTCACCCAACATGTCATCTATCTTAAGGAGAATCACCACTAGTGAACTATGGACCCCGGTCCTTTCTTTACCATCAATATACAATCTATTTACTATTTTCTGTTTACTTTATGCAAGTTATTACTATCTTCCACACTATACGTTTAATCCTTTGTTTTCAGCAAAACCGGTGAGATTGACAACCTCACTGTAAGTTGGGGGCAAAGTTCTGTGGTTGTGTTGTGCAGGATTCCAAGTTGGAAACAACACCTTGGAGGTGTTTACTTGCTCCTACTGGTTCGATAACCTTGGTTTCATAACTGAGGGAAAAGTTGCTGCTGTGCTCATCATACCTTCCTCTTGGGGTTCCCCAATGAGCCTGATATATTTTGGGCCATCAGATGTGCTTGGTAGCTTGGTGGTAGTGACCGCAGCAACACGCCTATTGCAAAAGAGCTTGCGAACCAGTTGTCTAGGTAGTATGCAAGACTCATGTATGCATCATGTATGCGTACCAAGTGATTGTCAAGTCAAGAGTTCTCCTCCATCTTTATGGAGAGGAAATCTCCCATCAGCTCATGCTCCCATATGCGCACTTGTTCCATGAAATGTTATATAAGTTATGCCATGACCATTCGAGGATTAAGGCTTCCCACAATCGTCCATAGCTCATCTACCATTCCGAAGCGCATCGTCACTGATATGAATGTGGCCATCACACGACGAGAGCAGCGGTGATCCCACTGCTCCTGGGTCTCGTGAAAATAGGGCTGCTCCAAATACATCTCATAGATCATGTAGTCGGCCACGTTATTCTCGCTAAGGAGAACATGGAGACACATAACCCACATAGAAAAGTTGGATCCATCTAACTTGAGATTTTCTCCTTTTAACCAATCGTCAATAGGGAAGGTAACATCAGGGGGAACCATTTTCTATATTTATAATTGCAAAAGGAATTTAGACTAAGTTTATAATTAAATGAGTTAAAAACAACTCCACTAAAAACACCTATCCCTAGAAGGGTTCTAGTGATTACATGACCCCTTTTCCTCACATCTCCTCCGGTCGTCATGGCTGTCAATGTGGGTGCTAGGCTGGACGCCTAAACATCGATCACATCATTCATGTGACTCGTGCTCAATCTTTCGACCATCCATGTTCCCGAGGCCATGTCTACACATGCTAGGCTCGCTAACTCAACCATAGTGTATTCGCTGTGCAACATGGCTTACACCCACTATATGCGAACATAGATATGTCTAACACCCGATCATCACGGCGCTGCCTCATACCGAAGAACTTTCTTGGCGGTGCACACTAAGGGAGAACACATTCATTGGTATTTTAATTAGGGATCATCTTATTAGGCTACCGTCGAGTATCTAATACTAGCACACAATAAGATATACAAACAATAACATTGAATGTAAGAGTAATGTGATATGGTCCTTCTCGCTGTGATCTCCATCCTGTGCCGCTGGATTCCGGCGCTAGGGTTTCGGCGCCGTAGGCACCAGGGTACCGGTGCCTTCTGGTGTGGTAGTCCGTCACCTCCATGATCGTCTACTACTAATTAGAAACATAAGGTAATTACTTTACCTTATCCATAACCATATCACATCACAATGCCCCCCTACAAAACAAAGTTAGACACATCTACTTTATGTTTGCATGTTTTACGTGGATGAATGGTCTTTCTCACAAGAACCGTTCTTACCTACGAACTTTCACCACAACCTGATCAAGTAGTTGTCTATACTACACCCCTTTCAGGTCCCTCCGTTGTAAATGGCATACCAACTAATGCAAGAGAGACAGACACCCCCCAAAGCCACTTTATATGGTACAAGCCGTATGTCAAGTGTGGACCAGTCTCGCGAATGAACGCGTAAAGTCGGTTGGGGGCCGCTTCATCAAGCATTGATGCGGTATACACAAGTACACATGGGAGGGTAACAACTAAAAGATCAAGGCCCACACGCTACATCTCGTGTGTTCTACCCGTACTAGCAATACTTCGCATATATCTAACTCTGATACCACTATATGGGTTTGCGTATGAAAACAATAAATTTTACCCTACGCCCTTGAACCCCTTTTATTGCCAGGACCTATCTATTAGTAATACATTAACGGGAGGGACTTTTCGTGAACTTACCCTTGAAGACCAAAAATCATTGTCAACACTCGGGAGAGTGTGGTTGATGTAGACGAGCCAAAGCCGACCTCAAGGTCGTGTTGAAGTCCTTGCGCTCCTGCGGCTCCAATGACTTCTAGTGCCTCAAATGTGACACCTCACATGGAGTTTAATGCATCCAGTGCCTGGCGATGACTCCCGCTTCCCCGATCCAGCAGCAGTTGTGGAAGTAGAGCTCCTACATCCGAATCCCGCAACGCGACGGCGGTCTACGGTCAAGATGTCTCTCATTCGCGTAGTTCGGACTTGGAACCATGGTCACAGGAGAGAGAGAGAATATCAATTGGACGTCTCCCCAAAAGTGAGGAAACCTTTACTGAATATTGTGTGTATTATTTGGTCAAAATACCCCACTATATATAGGGAGAATCCCACCCCCAAACCAACTAGCTTAGCCATGTGGGACTAAACAAGGGAGAGGTGGTGGGCTCCGGCCCCTAGGGGCCCTAGTGGGCTCCATGCAGGGGGGCAAGGCCCAGCTGGCCATCTCCTCCCTCTTTCCTCCCTTTGCCTTTCCCTCATGGGCCCTTCTCCCTCCGTAATGTGGCCCGTTAAGGGTTTTGACCATTTAATTGATTTTATATTTTATTAAATAATTATAAATGATTAAATCAATATTTAACATTCATTCACATAATATTCAATCTCCGTGTCTATGGAACACCTTCCATCTCCACTCCGGACATCCTCCGGACTTACCAAAACCCTTCGGTTTTCTCTCCTCTTTCTTCGGTGATTCTACTAATCCTATAAACACTCTCTAAGCATCACCATGCCCTTAAGCGTGATACCCCACGGTTCGGGAACACTCCAGACATGGTCGGGACACTCTCAGATCAATGATCAACAGAGGGACCTGGATGGCCATGTGACCCCTTGGCATTCCATGAAATCTTCCGTCGTTTGAACCATGAACGTCATGTCATATTCCTTTTGTCTCTCGATACTTGCATTGCACCCGAGATCTGATCAATGACATCACCATGTCAGGTTCAATCTCGTTACCGAGAAATGCTACTTGACTCGTTCCGACAAGTGATATCCTTGTGATCAAATCACATGCTGCGCAGCTATTTGATATAACTTCTCCGAGTGGCCCCTCTAGTATATTTCCGTCACGCGGATGGACAAATCCCGCTCTTGACGTATAATGCGTCTACTGTTCCTCCGAATACCCAAACACACCTTTATGATCACTGTTTAACCAAGTGACATTTGATGCTATCAAAGTACCCTCGGGAGACAGTGATTGGTATAGCCTCACGTTCTAAGAAATAATCCACTAGGTCTATTCTAATCATCGTAACTTGTTGGGGGGATAACCCTAGGTAGGGTCACGCCGGGGTGTAATGTATATGATATCGGAGGTACGGCAAGGTTAAAGCGTAAGTTGGCCGAGTTACCTCAAGGCAAGCCAACTTACAGTAGACCCGGCCCGGACGGAGTTCTCCCAATGTAGCCTCGGCCGACATAAAGTGTATGTCAGCGACTTCATTGTAACTAGTTTGCAGGTACCCTCAGGTCCGAGTTAACCAGGCCTGAGCCGGGTTATGACTTAACTTACAAGAGAAGGAAGGAATCTTGCTAGTCAAAGGTTTTCTCTCTCCATTGTAGCGTGAGCGCATAGGACAGAGGGGAGGACCAGCGGGTACGGGCCAACAAAGGTGACATTGCCTATGTTGGGTGACAGCGCGACGTAGAGGGGGTCAGTGAGGCTTACGCCATGAGCCTGGATCAGCTTACAAAAGGAAAATAGGAGCACCGCTTTGCTATTTTGGGAGAGGCATATTTGGAGAATATGCCTTCCACGTATGCCCTAGCATTGTAACCTGGGCTCCCCTATATAAGGAGCACCAGGGCCTCCATAGAGGGGGTTGACCATTTTTACTAAGGGAAAACCCTAGATAGTTGTGTGGGTAGTAGAGAAGTTCATCCTCTCCCTCCCCAAGAACAGCTCAAGGAGCCCTTATAATCCACCATTGATCTAGTGAATACAAGTCATCTGTGTGTGGAATCACCACACTATCCCTCCCTAGATACCTCTAGTGCTCATTGGCCCCATCTTTAGCCTATACATGGCATCTTCCGTGCCACCACCACGACAGTTGGCGCCCACCGTGGGGCTAGCGGTGCTAGCAGGAGTGAAGATCCGAATGTGAAACAGCATCGCCACTAGCGAACGCATCGTCTCCGGGCTTGTTCAGTGCTTTCAAGCGCTAGACTACGTCAGCGACAATGCTGGCAGCTTCGCCAGGTGCCCTCCTCCGTGCAACGGCCTCTTCATCAACCTTGGCACCCACAAGATCTACGTCGGCGTCGACGAGCATGTGTCCACCCGCAGCACATCGTCGAGGGAGGTGAACCACCTCTCAGCGCGGCTCGCGTATCGCTTGCCCCGTTAGCTGCGTTGAGGTCATGATGACCGTGCCAGATGCAGGAGCAAGCAAGGACCTGGTGCTAGATCCAGATGCTACCCCAAAGGTAGCTAGGTCATGGTTTCCTCCACTAGAGAGGCTAGAGAATGTGTTGTAGCAGGCAATAGATAGGTTAGCGACTCCCATAGCGCCTGTAGTAGATCCGGCTTAGGCACAAGCTGAGCTAGAGGAAACCCGATAGAAACTGTTAACAGGGACAAAGAAAGTAGCTAAGTTGCAGCAGTCACTGAACATCACTCTACGTGAGTAGGCAAAAGCAAACCGGATTAGCCCAACTCGTATGGACGGAATGAAGATTAGGGGTAGAAACTTGATTACTGAGATAGACAAGGAGTGTGTGCCTAAGCCGGGGCATACATATACCCTAGTGACAGCAGGGCTAGCGAGATATAGTACCCTGGTGAAGAACCTTAGGGCTGTCGAGGCAGCAGCGTCCGAGTTAGAGGGTCTGACCGGAGAAGCCCTGGAGAGGCAGCAGGAGAGAGTAAACCACTTAGTGAGAGTAGCAAATAAGCAGAATGAGGAGATACTCAAAGCGAACCCGATGATAGCAGGAGGCTCTCATATAGTTCATTCGGCAAGGAATAACTCATGAAATCCGCTAGGGCAGTATCATCACCTCATGATGGCCCTAGAAGAGAGAAAGTGGTAACCTCGGGGAGAAAGAACAAACAGATGGTCCCGTATGACCCGACAAGGGCAGGAAAGGAAAAGTAGTGCAAATTGATGAGGATCATCACAGTGCCAGCCGAGGTGAAGCTGGCCGAGGTAACCGCGACCAAGGCAATGCCGGTTAGGGAAACGCTGGAAATGGCGATGTCGGGCAACGTAACTCGGTTGGAGCAGGGAAAACCCACCTTGGCAACAGCATCCACAATATGTACCTTGGCAGGAGCAAAGTGCTAGCCCAACAATACAACAACAATATGCTCGTCCGGGTCAACATAGATACAATGATGGTTATTCGGCAATGGCTGATGCCGGATTTCCTAGGCCAGAGCACCATGTAATAGGATCAAGATTGGGAAAGAGGAACTTGTAGCCAAATGATGCAAGGCTGAAATTGGACCGAATCTATAGGTCAGAGATGATTGAGGGACAAGGTCCTCCAGGTCCGGCATGCTTTGGACCTCGCATTATTAGAGATCCACCTGTGCCGAACTTTCAGTTGGCCAGAGGAACAAAGACGTATGACGGCAGCACTAAGCCGAAGGATTGGCTCATTGACTATGTAACTGCACTGAACATTGCCACAAGCAATTTGAGATGGGCTATAAGATATATACCGCCATCAAGGGTCTGGCTAAACAATTTGCCACCAGGAAGTATTAATTGTTGGATAGATTTTGAGGAATTGTTAATCAACAACTTTGCGAGCACCTATAAGAGGCCGAATAGGCCTTAGACACTGGCAATGTGCAAGCAAAGGCCGAATAAGACAGACCGGGAGTTCTTAACTCGCTGGTGCAATGTGCGTAACTCATGTGAGGGGGTAATTGAGTCACATGCCATTGCTTGGTTTGCACAAGGGTGTAGGTATGCGAGTATGTTGTGGCAGAGGCTGTAAAGGGATATGCCAACTACCTTGGCAGAAACAATTCGGATAGCTGATTTGTGTGTGCTGGGTGATCTGACTCAACCTCGGCTAATGTCAAGTGAATCAAACAAAGAGTACTACAACCGAGATGGAACCGGGTCATCTCGGTGGAATGATTTCCGAGGTAAAAGGAGAGATGAGCGGCCAGATTACAGGTATAGTTCATAGTAAGTTGTGGCAGTGGACCAGGATCAGCCAAATATCGGTGCAAATCAGCGCCAGAGAACTGGAGGGCAGCAATGGACTTCGAGAAATGATGGCAAGAAAACTTGGACGCCGGGGTAGAAGAAACATTGGCGGAAAAATAAGGATAGGTCAAGGGGAATGCTCAAGCACCTCGTCATGATGCACCTCAGCACGATGCACCAAGGTAGCAACATCTTACTGGGGCAAATGGGCAACAACTAATGCTACCACCAGCTCCGCCGAGGTATGAAAATAAAGATAGGAGAGATGTAGTACATCAGGTAAATAATCAGTAGCAACAGGATCAAAGGTATGCCGGCAATGACGGGAGAAATGAATACAGAGAACATCACCAGAGCTATTGTGTGTTCACCACTGAGGAAACTGGTAGAAAGATCTTGCAACGCTAGCATATGGAGGTGAATATAGTTATGCCAGCTGTGATGAGGTTATATGCCTTGGGCGGATCAGGAGATAACTTGGAATATCAAGGATCACCCCAACTCATGCTGAGTCCTGGATCGTATGCACTGGTGCTGGATCCGCCGTTCATTGGGCCAAATATCAATGTCAGATTCTCCAAGGTGCTGATTGACAATGGTAGCAGCATCAACATCATGTACAAGGACACAATGCACAAGTTGGGAATATCGGAGAACATGCTCCAAGCAACATGGACAACTTTGAGCAGCATTGTGTCGGGTATCTCTTGCGAGCCCATTGGCAACATCCGGGGTGACATGTTATTCGGCACAAGGAAGAACTGTCAGACTTAGAATTTGGAATTTGAAGTTGTGTATTTAGAAAGCGCATATCATGTGTTACTCGACAGGCCTGCTCTCAACAAGTTTATGGCAAGTACTCACATCAGTTACTTGAAAATGAAACTGCCTAGGCCAAATGGAGTGATCACCATAAGTGGGGACTTCAAGCGCTCAATAGAATGTGCTTCGGCCGGGTCAAACTTGGCCGAGTCACTTGTGATTGCACAAGAGAAAAGGAAAATCCAGGAGGTGGCGGCATTGGCTCAGTCTGCACAGCTGCATATGTTGGCGCTAAGTAACCCGCATGGGAGTGTCTCATTTAAGCAACAAAGGATACCAAGAAAGTGCCGGTTGATGATCAGTTCCTAGAGCGCACCATAACCATTGGTGCCGGGTTAAGCGACAAATAGGAAAGCGAGCTCATCCACTTCCTCCGTGAGAATCAAGATATCTTTGTGTGGTCCAGATAGGCTGCAAGGTGTACCGAGGGAGTTGGCCGAGCACTCTTTGCATGTGAGACCCGGAGCTAAGCCGGTGAAGCAACCTCTGCGCTGCTTCGCCGAAGATAGGAGAAAGGTGATTGGTGATGAGATAGCTCAGCTCCTTGCAGCCGGGTTTATCATGGAAGTACTCTATCCAGATTAGCTCTCTAATCCGGTGCTAGTGGAAAAGAAAAGGATGATCTGAATGTAGTAGTGGTGTGGCGTATGTTTATTGATTACACGAATCTGAATAAGGCATGTACAAAATATCCATTCCCACTGGCAAGGATAGACCAGGTCATAGATTCGACCGCTAGGTGTGAGTTGTTGTCATTTGGAGATGCGTACTCTGGTTTCCACCAGATATCCCTGAACCTAGATGATCAAATAAAGACTGCTTTTGTTACCCTGTATGGGGCTTATTACTATCGCACCATGCCTTTTGGCTTACGTAATGCAGGAGCAACGTATCAGAGGTGTATGTAAAAATCAAATTGGGAAAATGTCGAAGTATATGTAAATGATGTTGTGATAAAAAAGGAAAGCAAAGAGGTTTCGAATGAAACTTAACCCCAAGAAATGTAACTTTGGTGTGTCAGCTGGGAAGTTACTCGGTTTTCTCGTGTCCAGCAAGGTATCGACGCCAACTCCACTAAAATCCGAGCCATAGAAATAATGGAACTGCCAAAGTGCCTTAACGATGTGTAGAAGTTCACTGGTTACCTGGCATCATTAAGTCAGTTTGTATGTCAGCTGGGAGAAAAGGCATTCCCCTCTATCAGCTAATGAAAAAGGTAGATAAGTTTGTTTGGACACCGCAAGCTGATAGCGCGTTTCATGAACCGAAAAAGATGCTAGCCTCTGCACTAGTGTTAGCTTCACCACTATCCAAAGATCCAATGTTGCTCTATATAGTAGTGACCAACTAAGTTGTAAGTGTCGTGCTAGTGGTGGATCACGACAAAGAGGGTAAGTTGGTTTAGAGGCCAGTATATTACCTGAGAAAGGTATTGTCTACTTCGAAGCTGAATTTTCCTCACTATCAGAAGATGGCATATGTGTGTACATGGCAGCTAAGAAGCTCAAGCATTACTTTGAAGAACACCCCATAAAACTGATAAATGAAGTGCCCATATCCGAGATAATGAGTAACAAAGATGTAAGTGGCCGGATTTCAAAATGGGCAATTGAGTTAGCTCCTTATGCACCACAATTTGGTAGAAGGGATGCCATCAAATCTCAAGCGGTGGCTGATTTTTTTGTGGATTGGGCTGAGATGCAGTACGAACCACCTCTGTCGGACTCAAACTATTGGAGGATGCACTTTGATGGATCAAAACTAAAAGAGGGATTAGGAGCCAGGGTAGTACTTACCTCGCCCAAGAAAGATCAGTTGAAATATGTTCTTCGGATCCATTTTCGAGCATCAAATAATGTGGCCGAATATGAGGCGCTCGTGCATGGACTTAAGGTGGCAAAGGAAGTTGTGATACGTCGGATACAGTGCTTTGGTGATTCGGATTTGGTGGTTCCCTTTATAGATTTCATGTCCAGAAGATATGTGGGTACTTCGAGGGATGCGAATTCCATCATGTACCTCATCTTGAGAATGAAGCATCCGACCTACTGTCTAAGATGGGGTCATCCCGACAGCCTATCCCACCGGAAGTTACTTTGGAACACTTGAGAAAACCATATATCACACCTTCACCCAAATCTGAATCAATCTATGTCCTGGCAAATGCCGGATCAGAAGCTACCCCTATGGATATTGACTGGGGGAACACCTCAACAAACCTGGGGACTACCTCAGCAAACTCGGGGACTGCCTCGTAGAACTTGGGGACTATTTAGCTTGATCCGGCGGGAGTTATTTCGGTGGATGTAATGGAAATTGATGAAGTACTTTTCCCAGCTCGTGCTATACCCACATGGGAAAAGCTAATATTTGAGCTCTTGAAGGATGGAACCTTGCCAAGTGATGAGATACTTTCAAGGAAAATCCAGAGGAGATCAAAGGCATACACCATCATCAATGTCGAACTATACAAGAGAAGTGTCACAAGTGTTCTGCAGCGATGCGTTGACCCAGAAGAAGGGCTTGACATCATCCGAGATATACATCAGGGGAATGTGGCCATCACGCCTCATCCAGAGCCTTAGTGGCAAAAGCTTTTTAGCATGGATTTTACTATCCAAGTTCCTTGGAGCAAGTAGAAGAACTAGTAAGGAAATGCAATGGTTGTCAGAGGTACGCCACCGAGACACACATGCCAATGTCGGAACTTAAGATACCAATCACTTGGCCATTTGTTGTGTGGTGCATAGATATGGTGGGACTATTTAAGCCGACTAAGGGCAACATGACTCACATATTGGTCATGGTTTACAAATTTACAAAATGGATTGAAGTGAAGCCAATCAAAAAATGTGATGGAGCTACAGCCGTAACATTTCTCAAAGATATTATTCTGAGATATGACTATCCTCACAATATCATAACTAACAATGGTACCAATTTTGCTGAAGGAGCATTTGCACAATTTTGCCGAGATAATAAGATCCAGCAAGATGTTGCATCAGTAGCCCACCCCCCATCAAGCGGGCAAGTGGAAAGATCCAACGGATTAGTTTTGTCCAGGATAAAACTCCGGCTCATTGAGCCACTGCAAAGATCAGCGGGGTGCTAGATAGAAGAACTACCAGCGGTACTATGGAGCTTAAGAACAACTCCAAATTGATCAACAGGCTATACGCCATTCTTTCTGCTATATGGGGTAGAAGCTATATTACCAGCCGACATAGAGCATGAATCACCTAGGGTCGCCCAATACACAGAAGTGAAGTGCAAGAAGCCAGGCAAAATGATGTTGATCTGCTGGAAGAAGCGAGAGAACTAGCCTTGTCTAGATCCGCCATATATCAGCAAAATTTCCAAGGTACCATAGCCGGAAAGTAAACACCATAGTCTTCCAGGAAGTTGATCTGGTACTTTGGCTGGTGGACCACACTGCCGGCATGCATAAGCTATTCCCCCATGGGAATGTCCATTCATTGTAAGCAAAGCACTGCACAATGATGCCTATTATCTCATTGATGCACAACCACATGAGAAAAACAACGCGGACAGGTCTGGCGAGGAATCCAAGCGCCCATGGAATGTAGCTCTACTTCGCCCGTTTTACACTTAGCGAAAAGTGTATGTATCTCGAACTCTCATATGTTTGCATGTATGCCAGCAATGGGATTATCAATGAAACCTCAGCACCCCGAGCAGAAACTCGGGACTGCCTTAATAATAATTGTTTTTTCTGCATTTACTTTTTTATATATCGGCTAGCTTAAATTGCTTACACCTTAGCCAGATTAGTAATGTGTAGGCACCAAAAACCTAACTCTTAGACTTGCTGCTGTCCAACAAGAATTAGCTTCATGGCAAGCAAGAGAACAAGTTTGGAATTGCTGAGCACATGAAAAACAACTAAGGAAAGGAATGTAATCGAACCGACGTTTGTTATTCAGACTAACCCCTGTATTTACTATATTTCTATTATGTTGAATTATTTTGAGCTAATCCTAAATTTTCAAGTATTATTAAGTCAATTTTTTAACCTCGGGATCGTAAGTCAAACACCGAATCAAGGTAGACGCGAGCCGAATCATAAAATTGGGAGAACAAGAAAATGAAACTCGAGGACTTCACCCAAGTTAATCTGACATGAAAGACTTAGCGGTAACAAAACATCACAGGCTTAATACATATGCACCTGGCATAACGGGGATTTAAGAAATTTCAAAGTGTTTTTTGGCTCAAGGAGCAGCAGGATCCGAGGTATCTGCAGCAGGAGGAGGCAAGTCAGCATCGGTAGGGGAACTTTGGTTTCAGCCTCATCATCCGGGTTGGCTTCACCTTCCTCAGCATCTTCATTTTCCTCGTGTAGTCCGAAGCTTCTTTCTCTTTGCCATCCGAATCATCTTTGACATAAGAGTCGTCGACGGCTTCAAGGAAACTCGGCCCCTCATTCCATTGATGAAAAAATCATATTGGATGAGATTGTAGGTCCAAGTTTTGTTTTGAGCAATGCACTCCGGGTCATTCGTCCATTTGGATCTAGTGGGCATGCGGCCGAGAACCTTCATGTCAAGACCCTCATACCAAGACAACATGAAGCTCAGGGTTGTGTCGGCGCTAGCGCGCGCAGCAGACTCCCTCCACAGATCAAGTTGAGTCTCGCACTCCATCAATTTTGCAATCAATGGGGCAGGACCCTTAGGAGTAGGCTCGGAGGGCCAGAGGGCACTGAAGACCCGGATAGCTGCATCCATGATGTCCGAACCATAACTCTTCATGGGTTCAACCTGGGCTACGAGGCTCACCAAGGTATCCTCCATATCATAAGGAATTGCTTCTGCAGAAGGACCCACCAGAGTACCTCTCTTCAAGCGCAATTTGTTAACAGTAGTGACATCAATGGAGTTGGTCTCAGGAAACTTGCTTGAAAATGAGACAAGTAAGATAAGTAAGTAACGGCACAAGACCCGAAAAATAAATGTCGGGGCAAGAGGAAAAACTAACGAGGGATATAACTATTGATCCGAGTCAGCTCCGTGAGCCATGCAGCATTCCTCTTCTTGAGATTCTCATACGCGATGTTCACCGACTCAAACTTGAGGTCGGCATCCTTCAGCATGTCCCGGCTTGTCTCAAGATTGGTCTTCAGCCGCTTTTTTCCTCCGAGAAGTTCTGATCAACTTTGTCCAGCTTAGCCTTGCGGAGATTTTTTAGTTTATCAATATCAGCATTAAGCCGAGTAATCTCATTGTCTTTGAGCCGAAGTTGGGCAATTTCATCATTTTTCTTCTTTAATTCGGCCTAATGCTACCCTGCTTTTTCGAGAAAGTGGAGCATCATGTCAGGAAAAGGCACGCTATCTTGAAGAGACACTGCAATAGTTCGTTGACCCGGCAGAGCCGGGGTATAATTATCTGCCGAGTCAGAAAGAAAAAGGACAGAGGATGAATAACCAAGGAGAATTACCTTTTATCTCAGCCAAGTTCTTTCTCATGATGATATTTTCAACATCCACTTCGGCTGCACAATCCAAATCACGAGTTAGTTCGGAACGCCAACAATGAAGAGAAACAAAAGTGAAAGTGCAAATGAGAGAACTTACCCTTCTTCTTCAGCTCGGGGAGCAACGCATTATGCTTTGAGCAAAGCTCCTTGTGCGTGTCTAGAAGCCGCTGGAACTCGGCGGTGCAACGGTTGGTAGTGATCTGAAAAGGAAAGTGTTAGTGCATGCATCATAGTGAATATTTGAAATTACTCAAGATCCAAGACAAGCGGAACTTAACCCGGCTCTAGGTGAGTGAGGATTTGAACTTACTACAGATCCGGGCCAAGTAGAACTTAACTCGGCTCTAGGTGAGTGAGGATTTGAAGTTACTATAGATCCGGACCAAGTGGAACTTAACCCGGATCTAGGTGAGTGAGGATTTGAAGTTACTACAGATCCGAGTCAAGTGGAACTTAACCCGACTCTAGGTGAGTAGATGTTTGAAATAACTAAAGCCAAATACTTTAGAATCTCAAGATGCACAAACACATTGTTAAGAGCATCTGGATAAGTAACACATTACCCCGCTGGAGGCTCGATGACTGGGGACTATGTCTATAAGTACTCGCGCATACATTTAGGATGGGCGAAAAGCTTACCTCCATCATCTTGCTGGCAATGGAAATAGCCTTAGAAGCAGTGTTCATCTGGGTGCTGAACTTGGCTGGACCAAACTTCTCCGGATTCTCGGAGTTGATGTCGACAAACTCGGCGTTGTTCCAATTTTCGATATCCTCAATCAGAGGACCATAGCTCTCCCCGCTGAGCGTCCGGGTCGCGACCAAGCCTTTGGCGTGAGCAGTTTGAGCTGCGGCCGGGCTGGAGTGCAGAGTGAGTTGCTTGTCAGCGGTAGAGCCAGAGGCAGTCCTCCCCTTTTGCATCATGGATGCAAGAGTGCGCTTCCTAGACTCGGTTGCTGTTCCTTTGGGGGGCTTGGCCTTGGAAGCCTCGGAAGCTTGTTGGCCCTTGGAAGCATCAGCAATATTTTTGGTCTTAGTGCTTGACTTGGGCTGCTGCTGCGAAGAGGTGGTTAGTTCTCTGGGCTTGGTTTGAGGCTTCTCCCAGAATATATCTTCGGATGAAGAAGTTGGCACAGAGGGTTTTCCCTTTGGGTTGGGCCGAGTTTTGTCATCTCGCCAAGTCTAGGGAGAATTGGACGAGGCAGGACGAACTGGTGTAGAGGAACTTGGAGCTAGAGTTGGTGCTGGAGCTGATTCAAGGTGAACTTGGGTCGGCGCTAGAGTTACTGACAACTCGGTAGGAGTTTTCTTGGTGCTGATATTGCTGGCACCATCATCATCATCTTGTTGCTACTGGGCAAGAGAGGCATGGGGCTTATCCATCATAGCAGTATCCTCGGCAGCACCACCTCCCTCTGCGCCGACGTTGCCCTCCTCTTGCCGAGGTGGTCTGACATTTGGTGTGGCCGTGGAGCTCTCCTGGATGGGGCTCGGGGGCGAGCGTCATCGTGGCGAGGAGAAGGTGGAGCATCTCAGAGAGGTGAGGCTATGCTAGAACTACTTTGGGGGATTTCCTTGGGTGCCCTACCAAGACAGATAGAAAACAAGTACAAGTCAGAGCAGAAAGAGAGAAACAAGAAATACACACAAAGGGAGAGAAGCAAATTGAAGAAAAAGGAAAGAGAGAAGGGCTTACTCGGATGAACTAGGAGGCTCCCTAGGCTTTAGGGCTCTCCGAACTGTGGCCTTAGTCGTGGGCTTGCTTGCACCATTAACACCAGATTTCTTGTGTTTTTTGTTGTCTGTGGTGGCTCGTAAGAAGGAGCCGAGGTTTCCACCCATTTCTTTGCAGGAACATGAACCGAATCGCCCATGGCAAGAGGTGGATTGATGTGGACCTGACCGGCCAGGTTAGCTGGAGATAAATCAACCGGAAAGGCATATGAGATAGGAACTGGATCAAATATCTCTAAGATCTCAATATAAGGGTCTTCCTCATCATCTAGCCAATCTCTTAAGCCAGAGGTCTTACCAGAGGGTCATCTGGTGCTAGGGTCCAGCGTAGGAAAGAAATCCTCGGAGACCGGCTCCTCCGTGTCCGAGGCATCTCGGTCCTTCCCCCACTTAAGGGATGGCTCTATGCCATCCTCAACTGTTTGCTGAAGAAATATCTGAAAGAAATATTTTAAAGGGATCAAGTAAATGATATGGCCCGACATCAAACGTAACTCGGAAAAAGGGTCGAGTAAGAAATATACCGCGGTAGGTAGCTTATCTCGGTAGAAGTGCTTGTACCCCCACTCCTAGTCTTCATTCATGTCCGAGGTTATCTTGAAGATAGCTTTGACCCGGCAGAAGAGCTGAGTATTGTTGAGCTCAAAGGGTGAGCTTTGGTTGGGGTCAAGATGCCCACTCATATGGCAAAGCTTGTGCGTACGCTCCTGCAGAGGGGAGATTTGGCTGCGAACGAATGTAATCATGATATCCTCACTATGCAACCCCAACTTATTCAGCTCCTTGATCCGGTTCTCCACTTGATTCACCAAGGCACGAGATCTCTTCGGGATTCGGTTCCATAAGGTCCTGTCGGGGATGCCGAGTGAGAGGGAAGCAGCCGAATCTTGTCCACCTCAGTATCGTTCGTCACATAGAAAAATTTCTTGGCCCACCCCTTGCAGGACTCTAAGTCAGTGACTCAGGGGAAGATGGAGTGCTTCCGAGGTGAGATGGAGGCTGTCTCGCACTGGGTCAGAGATTCGTCAGCAGGGTCAGTTTCCGGATCAGGGATGGCATTGGCCCTAAAGCCAAAAAACTTGTACCAAATATGAACAGAGGGCCAGAGGCCGAGGTAACCCTCAACTCCGGAAGCAAAAGAGGAAAGTGAAGTAATTGCGTTAGACGGAAGGTGGTGTGGTTGGAGAGAAAAAGTGATGATGAACGCACAGAAGAAATCACTGACGGGAAGGCCAAACCCTCGATGAAAGTGCAAAAGGAAAACCACAAACTCACCCAGATTGGGAGAGGGAGTGATCTCTTCACAGGGAGGCGACAGGAAACCCAGGCGGGGATGCAGCGGGTCTGGTAAAACCAGTCAATATCATCGGCAGACCCAACAACTGGCCCAAGATCCTCGCTCGTGGGCCTCACCTCCATCTTCATGTTCTTCTACAATGACGACCTCCTCCGATTCAGCCATCTCAAGATCCCCTCCTCGCGGAAGCAAAATTGATCGGGAGCGGGGGCGAAGGGCCTAGATTGGCGTGGCCCCGTGGCGGTGTGGCTATGCTGGAGCAATGGCATGGCTACGGTGGAGAAATACAGCGATAGGGCACGGCAGCGGCACACTGTGCTAAGCAAAAGTTGCGGGTGGTGTCGCGCGAAAGAAGAAGTAGAAGGGGAAAAGCGTGTGCGAATGGGGGAATGACCAAGGGGCGTCCCTCACTGCCTATTTAACCACGCCACTAGGTGGGGTAGTAGGATCACATCATGCAGAGACACGCACGGTGTGGCCGTGTATTTCACTGAACCAACCAATAACAAGCAGGCCACAGGAAGGGCCACAGTGAGTAGCAGATCCCACGATGCAACATGGCACTGCAGTTATTGAGGATACGCCCACTACGTGACATTCACAGTAGTTATCCGTGACAATAAGCACAGTAACAGGCGCAGTAACTGGCACAAGCCCTTAAAATGAGGCAAAATAATGATTACCCTCCATGTAGGATGTGGGGAAACGTACGCGAGAAGGAAGGAATCTAAGGGGTAACCCGGATATGAGAAAGTAACCCGGCCAACAAGAAATATCTCGGAATGAACCAAGAGAATATCAAGTCACAAGAGTAAGAAAGCCAAGTCACGAAATAACTCGGCAAGAAGAGCAAAGAACTTTGTAGGTTGAACCTGTTGTGGCCTTATCAGCTGAAGTTGCTCAGACCGCACCAGCTTCGGGGACTAATGTTGGGGGGATAACCCCGGGTAGGGTCACGCTGGGGTGTAATGGCCATGATAGCCGAGGTACGGCCAGGTCAAAGCGTAAGCTGGATGAGTTACCTCAAGGAAAGCCGACTTACGGTAGACCCAGTCCGGATGGAGTTCACCCAACGTAGCCTCGGCCGGCATAAAGTGTATGTCAGAAATTTCATTGTAACTTGTTTACGGGTACCCAAAGGGCCGAGTTTACCAGGCCTAAGTCAGGTTATGACTTAGCTTACAAGAGAAGGAAGGAATCTTGCTAGTCAAAGGTTTTCTCTCTTCGTTGTAGCGTGAGCGCAGAGGATAGAGGGGAGGACCAGCGGGTACGGGCCGACAAAGGTGACGTTGCCTATGTCGGGTGACGTTGCCTATGTCGGGTGGCACCGCGCCGTAGAGGGGCTAACAAAGGCTTACGCGATGAGTCTGGATCAACTTACAGAAGGAGGAGCACCGCTTTGCTATTTTGGGAGAGGCATATTCAGAGAATATGCCTTCCACGTATGCCCTACCATTGTAACCTGGAATCCCTTATATAAGGAGCACCAGGGCCTCCATAGAGGGGGTCGGCCATTTTTACTAAGGGAAAACACTAGATAGTTGTGTAGGTAGTAG
This sequence comes from Avena sativa, assembly GCA_916181665.1. Lineage (NCBI taxonomy): Eukaryota > Viridiplantae > Streptophyta > Magnoliopsida > Poales > Poaceae > Avena > Avena sativa. The sequence continues at coordinate 205,437,561 of OV702290.1, forward strand.
GGAAGTTCATCCTCTCCCTCCCCAAGAATAGCTCAAGGAGCCCTTGTAATCCACCATTGATCTAGTGAATATAACTTATCTATGTGTGGAATCACCACACTATCCCTCCCTGAATACCTCTAGTGCTCATTGGCCCCATCTTTAGCCTATACATGGCATCTACCGTGCCACCACCATGACATAACTTGAACTTCGTGACATGATCGGGTCACGATGTTTAGGTTGGATATTAGTTCATCATGTCATTCTCAGAATGAGGTGACTCCATTTCCAACTGGCATAAATTCCACATGATCAGGAAACCTTGATCATCTGTTGACCAATGAACCAGTGACTAGAGTATCACCGGGAACCCCTGTTTGTTTATATATCACACTTGTATTGATGTTTCCTTTCAATAAAGTTATAGCATGATATAAAACTTAATCATAAATTTTATGAAATATGATAATAATCCTTATTACTATTTGTATCTAGGGCATATTTCCAACAACGAGTAGCTTGGGGTTCTCGGCCGACAGCCTGGATTCTATGGGCTAGGACGTCATCGTTATGCTTCAAGCCTCTTAGGATATTTGTTAAGTTTGCTATACTTAATAGCATAATTTGCCTTCCGTTGTTTGATGTTTGTGGTTAGTGACCTCTGCTTGTAATATTTTGGTTCTTTGCTCAGTTATGAGCTTGCTGTAATATTTTTTGTGTCGCGGGGTTATTGTTGTGTTTCCAATTTCTCACTAAATATCCTTGAGCTCTAGGTTAAGCTTATGTCAGGCTAAGGTCTAGGGTATGTTTAACCCTGATCCCGGGGGTGTTACACGGAGGGCCGGGGCACCACCCTAGAGGTAGCACAACCAGCACAGCCAACACATGAAGACATCGGGATGGCACAGAATCCCGCCGAAGATGATGAAATTGATGAAAACTTCGGCGACCAATTCTTGAACACAAGGTTTGCTGATGACTATGAGAAAGAGGGAGGCCAGTTGTTCACACAGAAAGTTGTCGAGCCCCAACCAGCACCTAGACCCTCGGTGAAACCCACTTGCCAAGTGCGTCTCTTCCCATCTAGTCAGGAGACGCCGCCACCCGCCGCTTTCACCGAGCCTTAGAGGCTAGCTCGTCCTATGATCAACCCTAACACCCTCCATAGGGCGGTCGATGAGGAGATAGCGGCGGACGATGACACCGTAAAGGGAAAAAAGGGTCACAAAAGGAAGCATAAGGGCGCAAGCTAGAATCCAAAGACTTTCCGGGCTCAGGATAGCTCTATAGAAAATCCTAGGAAGCGGCTCCACGAGGCAGGTACACCGATTCTTAGTGAATCGATGCTCGCGGTCGCAGGCTCGCATATGCGTAGTATTCATCATGGTTGTTTGTTTGTTGAGGATCGCCACATTCGAGAGCGTGATCAATCGTACCTGGTTTACAAGGCTAAGGTGCCAAATGTGACGCGCTTCGTCACAGTAGCCCCCCGGGATATTTTCTACGTGCGGCATAGCGACCTCTTCGACATCTTGCAAGGATTCCGCCTGCATGATACCCTGGTCCGGCTGTTCTCGCTCAATATAGACATGCAAATAATTAGAGACAAACCACGGGCATCGTGATAGTGGATCCCTACTTCATGCGTGACGCCATCTTGAGAACACCTAAGGACGTTCTAATGGCGACCGACTACCTCTCATGCTTCCTAGAAACAAACTCGAGCAAGGATGTGATTCTCATTCCCTACCATCCTATTCTCATTCCCTACCATCCTGAGTTGAAGAGTGGTTACCAAGGTTGTGTGCTCGTATCATTGAATGTGCAATGCTCATCGGCCTTGTATCTCGACTCGGTTAGCGCGATGAGGAAAAACTACTCTACTATCAAGAGAGTTCTTGATGATGCTCTCAACAACTACGTCGCAGCGGGAGGCATCGTCCCCAGTAGGCCAGTTAAGAAGTACGACATGCACATGTTCAGCCACATAATGGAGTTCCCCTGCATCAAGCAGCCGCCTCGTAGCAGGAAGGGTGCCTTCTATGCCCTACACCACATGAAGGCGTTCATACGGGACCAGTAGAACATCATGCTGCCATCTGACCTCCGAAGGTGGGCTGAAGGTCTTGTACGTATACAGGATCGCAACCCTAGGATGGATTTCTTTGATATCTAGGAGGATCTCTCGACAATCGTGCGCCAACAAGTCATAAAATTTGGGGGCCTCTTCCACGGCGGCAATCCACCGCGCAACAAGGAGATAGATGAAGTCATAGCAACGCAGGGTGACGGTGGGACATTCAGGATGTTAGTGAAAGGAGCTAAACGGGGCTTCATCAATATCCCCGAGCCGACTCATCAGCCGAAGAAATCTTGATGTTTTCCTAGCTAGCTGTTAGTTCAGAACTTGTGTTGTAAACTTTATCCCTATGTTAACTTGCCTAGCAACCTCTGAAGTATGTTTCGTAAACCGTTGAACTTTATTGTGAGCGATGCTAGTTATTTGTATTATGAACTATTTTGGTGCTTGGTCATATGTTGCTTTTCATTTGTTATTTCCGCCCTACTTCTTGGTTTGCTTTCCGCCTTTCTTTGAAATGTCGATGATTAAAACGTGTTGTGGCACTATGTGTGTGACTATACCACTGCTGGATCTGGTATGCCAAGTAGAATTGTAATTTGTGCATCCTATACTTGCCACACCGGATCCATCAGCGGCATTGTTATTTTTGTGCCCAACCTAAGTATGAGGCACTAATCTAAGTCATTCTTGGTTTTCTTTTTTTGTCTTTCTTTGAAATGCTGATGATTAAAACGTGTTGTGGCACTATGTGTGTGTGACTATACCGCTGTTGGATCTGGTATGCCAAGTAGACTTGTAATTTGAGCATCCTCTACTTGCCACACCAGATCCATCAGAGGCATTCTTATTTCTATGCCCAACCTAAGTATGAGGCACCCATATATATATGCATGATTTTATCTTGTGAACTGCTATTACTTTCCACTGACATAGCTAATATCATCTATCTTGTGTACAGGAGATGGCGAAGAAGTGCTTTGTCATGTACATAGGTAGGGTTCTAGGTGTGTACGAGGAGTGGGAAGACTGCCAAAAGGAAGTGAACAACTTCTCGGGCAACAACTACAAAGGCTACATGAGTAGAGAGGTGGCGGAAGAGAAGTGGAGGAAGCACGGGAGGAAGAAGTGGAGGAACTCTGTCGTGATCACCACTTTGCTCTTCATGGTAGGTTGTGTGCTCTACTTCACCTAGAGAGATCCGTCGTGTAGTTTCAATGTGATAGTGAACTTGTACTCGGTCCCCGAGAGATGTGAACTTGGCACACTTATTGGTGTTGTGTGATGTACTAGTTGGTTCTAGTTGATGTGTGAACTCATATGTCGTGTATTAATTCAAGTTGATGTGTGATGTACTTTTATTCGTGTTGTTTCTACTATGTTTTGGCCAATTGCAACTTTCTATAAATTATGTGTTGTTTATACTATATTTTGGAGTGTATAATACTGTATTCTGCACTGTAAAATTTGAATTTCAAAAATGCCATTCGAGGCGCATCTGTAAGTCTATTGGAGGCGCATCTGTAAAATATACGCGAGGCGCATGTGGTATGTGCCGTGTATACCCTACATATGCAAGGCGCACCTCGGGTAAAAATACTAGCAGATATCAGATGCGCCTCGGGTAAAAAATACTAGCAGCACAGCATTCAAAGCACATCCCATATGCGCCTCGAATGGCATTTAGGGTGCGCCTCGAGTAGGGTTTTCCCTAGTAGTGTACGAATCTGCTATCTTGATAGTCTCGACCAAAGTTGCCGGCATATCTCTCTGTAACCTCTACCAAAACACACTGGCATGCCAACACCCCTGGGTAAACCATTCTATGGCTTGCAATTCAATAATTACTTCAGAGGAGTTGCGCATATTGCACCACCTTGTCAGGAATTTTCTATCGATCTCATTGGGTCTTTGCTTGCACATGGCCAACTGCTGAGGTATATTTGGCCTCTTGTATGTACTGGTGAAGTTACTGACGAATGCCTCTTCGAAATCAAGCCAGTAATTTATGCTTCCAGCTGGCAAGTTGTTCAACCAAACTCTAGCCGAACCTTATAAAATATGTGGGACATATCTTACCTCCCACCTGCGGCTTCCTTCCGTAATGTGCACAGTTGTGGCATAATCTATCCGCCAATCCTCTGGCTTGGTGCTGTCATCATAGGTGTTGGTGCCCCGTGCTAATTGGAAATTTGGCACTCCCAGTTCTCTCATAATCCGATAAAACATGCTGGACCCGGAGGACCTTGCCCTTACATCATTTCTGGCATATAGATCCTATCCAACTTGAACCGAGCATCATCTGGCTAGAAATTTCAGTTCCCTAGACGGGATCCCAAGGGATTTACCATCATCTGATGTTCTGGCCTCGGGTATCCGACATTCTCCATAGACGAATAACCATCATTGTATCAGTTTGCCATTGGGTTAATATTTTGGTGTTGCACAACTGGCCCTGTACTTTGCTGCTGTCGAGGTGGGTTTTGCACCTGATGCTAATATTGAGGTTACTGCTATTGTTGCCCACCACCAGCCTAGTTATGGTCGGGATGGTTCCGGTTATTTTGACCAGAAATTCCATGCTCGTCATTTCCTGGGCTGCTATTACACTGGACAGCATTCCCATGTCCAGCATTGCCATGACCCGCATTCCCCTAGCTGACCTTTCCTTACTCGACAATAAGGCGATGATGCCGCTTGGCCGACAGACTTTGCCGCGGCGCCCCTAGCCGAATGAATGAGCAGGAAACCGCTAGCACCAGCCGAGTTTGCCTTGATGATTGCCTCATTCTGTTGGTTAGCAATATGCACTAACTTGTTTACCCGCTCCTGCTACCTGCACTGGGCTTAGCCGGATAAGCCGGATATCTTGTCTGTTGTTGTCTCTGTAGCCCTAAGGTTCTTAGTCGGGGTACTGTATTTCGGCATACCTGTCGACATCTGACTAATCGACACATCAGACTTTGCTCTACAGTCTCTTTCTATCTCACCATTGAGGTTTTTACCTCTGTTCCTCAGACCATCTAATCGACTTGGACCTGCTACATCAAACTTATGAGCGTTCTTGTACTCACGGAGGGTGATATTCAGCTCCTCCCGAGCACGAGCCATATCCATAGCTCCCTGAAGTACATTCTGCTAGGTTTTCTCTAGCTCGGCATGTGCCTAAGCCGGATCAACTATTAGTGCCACTGGCACATCTAGCTTCTCTATAGCCGCCTGAAGGATATTTTCTCCGGCTTTTCCAGTGGATGACCCCTTGATCTGGGAGACTTGGGAGTTGTCTCCACCTCCTCAACAGGATCTTTGCCGGCATCGGCCCCTGGCACCATCATCATCACCTCCACGCTGCTAGCGGGATGATCGGTATGTCGGCCGCGAGCTGAGCATAGAGACGGGGGATCCACAGCAACGATCACATGTTGTCAAAACTTGCAGGAGATGTCAACCGCGACATAGATCTTGTGCATGCCGAAGCTGATGAATTTGCCGTTGTGCGGGAGAGGCATGTTGTTGAAGTTGTTGATGTTGTCGTTGATGAAGTCCAGCGAGCCAAATCTGTAGACAAGTCCAGAGATGATGCGCTCGTCGGAGGGGATGAAGTTTCCCCTCTGGACAATGACTCTAGCTAGCGCCACTGCTGGCCCCACGGTGGGCGCCAACTGTCATGGTGGTATCACGGCAGATGCCATAGGATGGCTAAAGATGGGGCCATATGGACGCCAGAGGATCTAGGAAGGGATGGTGCGGTGCAGACCGCACATAAAAGACACGCCAGAACACATGATATACCTAGGTTCAGGGATCTCTGAGTGAGATAAAACCCCTACTCCTGTATGCTAGATCTTATATCTCTGATCAATATTGTAGATACAATGGCTCCTCGAGATGTATACGAGAGAAGGACGAAAAAGTTCTTTCCTCTCTCCATGCTACTAGGGAATAACAAATAACAAGTGAATCGACCCTCTTCTAGGAGGCCCTAGTGCACCTTATAAGGGGTGCCCAGGTTACAGTTAGGGCTGAGGTGGCATAAAATATCCTCAGAATATGCTATAGTAGAAGTCGTTGACTAGGCACAGATGCTCTTCTTGTCAGCGATGGGACTTGATGCACCCATGTTCGCTAACGATCTCCCACTGGTAACTGGTCCCTCCTAGAAATCCTCAATGGGACTAGGCTCTGGGATTTAGGGGCACGCCTGACTTGAGCACGCTTATCTTCTCCAGGAATCCTGGGAGAGATAGAGGCGCTGACCTAGAGGCCGGCGTATGCCCTCCCGGCATATGCCAACCCTTATGTCTACCTCAACCGAAGCCGGCCTGGGGGGACCTGCATAGAAGGAACAATACATGTTATGCCAACATAACTGTGTATGTTGGCCAAGGTATGCCGGCTTTTGCCGGCTTGGGTATCTCGGCCTATGTCAGCCATCCTACGTCGGTCAAACTTAGTCTTGTTCAACCTCATCTTTACACCATAGCTTGACTCTACCGAGGGTCATCCCCCCGACATTCCACGAGGGAGGAAGCTTGGCAATAATGCCACTGGCCAAAAACTTGTCTGATAAGGTACACTTAAACTGGTCGAGTTCTTTGGCGAGTGACTATATCTCATGAGCTTCTCAAAAATGGAGCGCTAACCAGTCATGTTGTAGTCATAGTATTGCTCCATGACATACAATTCAGTGCCAGCATCTGATGCCCCAAATTTGGCCTCGAGTGCATCCCACACATCCTTACCATGCTTAAACGTCATGTATAGGTAAACAATATTGTCCCCAAGAATACTGAAGAGAGCCGCCTTAAACATGTCATCGACTTTCTCATAGGCTTCCTCCTGAGTAGGAGAAAGATCACCCTCAAGTTTGCCAAGAGTGGCGATATAGCAATTCAGGTTTCGTAACCAGAGAACTGCTCTCGTGCACCATCTCTTGTAGTTCGAACCATCAAAGAGCAGTGGGAACGCCACTTGAATTGCTCTTGTGCGCCATCTCTTGTAGTTCAAACTGCTCTCGTTCCTAGTAGCAGCGGCAATGCCACTTGAATTCATTTGCCTATAATCAAGTTTTTGGATTATTGAGAAAATAAGCAAATTACCATATTGTTTAATCTGAAATAAGCAATAACAAAGCATGACTATAATCGCAGGAATTAACCTAATCATGCATACTAGCAGACTAGACGAACAGATCACATCTTTTGCAAAAGCTAGTACAAGGAACAGTAATAAAGACTGAAATAGATAGGAGCAGATTGCATATGGTCCTGCAGGAGGATTCACGTTCGTGTTGACACCAGCGTCGTCAACCATGTCGTTGACGTAGAGGATGCTGATGTCCGCGAAGAAGTCTTCGTCAGGGAAGAAGCGGTTGGTCGACATGATGCCATCAGTAGTCATGCAGAAGGGCTCGGCACCGTGGCACAATACCACTAACTGTGGCACGCACGCGGCGGCGATGCGAACGGCGGAGGAGCGCACATGTATGTCACTCCTCTTTTCTCACTTTAAGAAGTAGTAGAACTCTCCACTATATATTGGTGCAACTCCCTTGAAACTTTGATTTCACCCCTTGCTAGGCATGAATGAGAGTTGAGAATTTTATAATTTGTATTGGGCCATGGCATAAAGCCCACAACCAAATTCAACACCCCTGCTGTGTCAAACACGCTGTTTTGTTTATAGTTAAACAAACCGAAGACCAATTTCTGAGGTTTTGTCATTCTTTCTTTTTGTTCAACGACATGGAAGCCACCATGGCCCTGATGGCCACGAGCGTGGGAGGCGCGCTTCCCGAACCGTCCCTGCTAGCCGTGTTGAGCACCGCGCCTCGCTGGCCGCCGCGCCCGTACTCGCCCTTGCTCGATGCATGCCTGTGCATGCTGGCACGATGCCACTCGTATTATTGCTGCCGTCCCGCGCATGCCGATTGCTGGTCGTGCCCCACCAGACAAGCACCACTGTGGGCGCTCCTGGCCCTGCTGGCTGAGCGTGTCCGCCGCTGCTGGCCGCGCGGGCGTGCTGCCACCAGCCGTATCGCCGCGTGCACGTCGCCCCATCCCGCCCCGCCATCCATGCCGCACCAAGCCGTCCGATGCGGACACGCGTCGCCGCCCCGCTCGCTGCCGGCGCCGACGAACCCGTCGCCTTAGGGCGTGTTTGGTAGCCCGGGGCAACCCAGAAAACCTCACTTCATCCCATATTTCGCTGTTCGTTAGATCGGGCCGGTCCAACCGGGCAGTGCCCACCTCGTGCTAAAACGGCCCCTCAGCACTGCTCGGTTGGGAAGCTCAGATCGAGCTTCACACCTCGGCAGTGCTGAGTCCGTCCAGCGTCCGCGCTTCAGCCCGCAGGGGTCACGACCCCGCACCCCTCACTCGACCTTTTTCCCCTCCCACGCTGTACATCTCTCTTCTCGTTCTCATGTATCGCCTCCCGTCGATCTGCACCGGCCCGTCCAACTGCCCCGAAAAATGGAGCTCTCCACCGGAAACGAAAGTCCACGCCGCCTCCCGGCCGCGTCCACCGCGCGCGGAGAAGCATTGGCGTCCTGGCGGCCCATGGCGCGCGTCCTGGCGGCGGCGGCTCGTGGCGCGCATCCTAGCGGCGGGAGGAGCTACTGCTTTGCATCCTGGCGGCGGCAGATTGGCGTCGCAGCGGAAGCTCGTGGTGGCAGCGAGCGACGCGCTGCACAGGACCTCTCGCCGGCGTCCCATGGCGGCGGCGTGCGACGCGTGACGGCGGCAACGCCAGTACCCGAGCTCACAGGGACCTGATTGCATTTTTTGTTTTTATTTAGGGACTCGATTGCTTTTTGATAAATAGTTGGCATAGCTTAACTCATACAACCTAACAAACAGGATCTCAACTGAGCACATCTCAGCTCATGCAACCTACCAAACACAGGCAATAAAATACACTTGTATGTAGTGGACATAGCTGGACTCAGCTTGTATGAGCTGAGATAGGGCACCCGGACTACCAAACACACCCTTAAGCTCCGCCGCCAGCGCAGCCAGCTGCCGCCGCTAGCGTAGTCAACGCAAGGGGTCGATCGATCCCTTGCCCCATCGGGCAGGGCAAGGCTAGGGATGGGCCAGCCCACACGATGCCCAAGCGCCAGGCCAGTTTTGGCTTGCAAAGTGCTAACCCAGACTTTTATAACATGGGGACGCCACACCTCCATATCATATCCTATAGTTAATAACTACTCCATCCGTTTTAAAATATAAGATATTTTAGCTTTGTAAAAGGAATGTACCTAGATCCTTTTAGTGAGTAGGTTCACACCAAAATTAGATAAACCTACATACTAAAAGGGGTTTAGATACACTTTTTTCACAAAACTAAAACATCTTATATTTTGAAACGGAGGGAGTAGCTACTAGATTGAGCAGTGCGCCTTGGCGCACGATCCCGTTGGTTTAGAGGCATTTCGTAACTATAATCGACGCGAGTATTTACGAAATGGTGGAAGTCCATATATGACAGAAAGTAAGAAGAGTAGTAACGTCAAAAGGTAGCAGAAGACTTAGAAACAGAAATAGACATGGAATGTAAAAAAGAGCAACATAGTTGTTTCTAAGACAGTAGCGGATCCATCTATACAATGTAACAACATAAAGAGTAGTAGAAATATCAAAAGGAAGAAACATACTTGGTTCGGACAGAGCAACAAAAGTACCTACACAAACTAAAATCTTAGCATAGCAACAGATTTGTTCAGCATACACTTGCTTAGGCTGACAAAAGAAGCTTTCGAGACGATAGGTAAACTATAATATCAGGAGCAGCAGTTATCTTGCGACAGGTAATGATCTTAATTAGTGCCATACTTCATGTTGTCAGTGCTATGGCTAGCATTTCCGTTGTTGCTGCTCTGGAATTGTAAAAAACAGTCCATTTAGGCTGTGGCAACACATTTGATATGATAATTATTATGCAAGGAACACACACCTGGGCTTACAATCACCAGCCGAAAGTGTTTTAAGAATCATCCTCTTTATATTGGTGTCACGAGAGTTCGATCGCTTCTTGTGCTCCAAGAGTTTATTAAATACTAAATCAGGACAATTGATGCAAGTTTGAATCAATTACATAAATTTTATATTTGATCTGTAACTCTATAGTATTTATTTAATAAACTGAATTACCATGATTGTAATGTTTACTGAGCACCTGACTGACGTTAGTGAGTAGCAATGGACTTACCAATGATTAGTGCGATGATCTACTGATGGTGGGGTGGATACTTCCTTCGTAGTGTTGAATGTTTCTAAAGTGAACACTTCCTTCTTAACATCCTTTGCACATGGAATCAACACTTCCTTTTTAACGTTGAATGCCTACAAATAAAAAGAAACGAGTAAGAAAGTCTTTAGCAAATAGGATTGCAAAGGTATTTTTTGTTTTCCTGGTAGGCACTGTCCAGCTTAGCTTTGAGAGACTCTATTTCTTGCTGAAACATATCAACGAAGTTTGATGCAGCTAAGAGCTAACAATTTCCGTTGGCACTCTGTAAGCTTGGTTTCATATTTTGTAACCTCACTCAGATTGATGTCATCCACAAAGATAATACCCATCTCCTATAGATAGAGGAGAGTGGCAAGTCTTGTAGACTCGAGAGCATACAGTGTTGTTAGTTTGTAGTCACCAAAGATCTCTTGTATATTACATGTTTGAAGTTCACGAATAGATGGTTAACGACATAGTACTCCAAAAACAACAAAAGAGCAAAATTGAAGATATTACATGCTCTAATAACCAGTTTGTATAGCGCTAAAACATGGCCTAATAACATGCTAAGCATGGCACACTAAAGCAGACCTCTTCTTCATGGAAAAATAACACAGCCCTACAATTCTACTTAGACATTGTGTGCCTACTAAACCTATTCATGCAAATAACAAAGGAACCCTATAAGAAGGTGAATCAAACAGATTTCTATACATTTTTTGTCTTTGCTGGTCACCAGATAAAACAAACAATGTACACTTCTACAGTGGAGAAGCATCAACATTAGTATAGGTTGGAGCATCAGAATACCCTAGGAGAGATGAATGCCAATGATCTAAAATCATGCAAATCGGCACCATAACTATACACATGCCATACGAAGGGGGGCAAAGAGGACTACCTTGCATAAAAACAATTGCAGCAACAGCTCATAGCACTGACAGCAACAGACAAACCTGAAACAAAACAAGAAGACAGCTGAAACCTGGTTTTGGTTATCTTAACTGTAAGAATCTCAGTGTTTCTCCATGCTCAGTTCATTAGTGCATGCTCTAGGGGAGAAGAAGCATCACCAAACACTCAGTATGGAGTTGGCTGAAACAAATAGGTGTCTAAAGATAGTAACAGTCCATGGTTAAGTTGATCTTTATGTGTTCACAAGTAACTTCCTTTTACCAGATTAGTTAAATAAGGGTATATTCAACCATTCATTCATAGTAACTACTTCTAATATTCAATATGAGCCTACCCTCGAGCTAAAAGGCTAGTTCCCATCAACACTCGATATTCCCTAAAAGAAACATAATAATAGAAGAGATAAGTTGATGCCAATATCAACGTCCATCTTCTAGAAACCAACCCACTTATCTCCGTACACGCGTATCCTCTACCACGAGAAAAAGCATCACTAAACTCACACCCACGAATGAAAAACATACTTAATGCAACAAAACATTAGTTTAATTAGACTGTAATATAGAAACTGTGAACACTATATGTATACCATCTTGTCTACGAAACAAAAAGCTCACAAATAAAGGAACATGGCCATGCTTTCATTCATACCGGAGATGTATGATAAGATATGTATAGACCATACCTAATAATTTATATGATGATACAAATACGGACCCCTATTACTTGACAATTTATTATATATGACTGCCTCTTGACAATGAAAGATGATAATGCAGGTTGTAGAATCTTTAGTATGGAATAGATTAGGGACATGCAAAAAGTATGAAATGGATAATAAGAAACCATTCACAACACTAGTAACAACTTGTAAAACGTTGTGTGCACTAATCCAAATTGATGATAAGTAACAAATAAATAGACGATGAGATTAGTCGTGTGACACCCGCTTTTCACATGTAGTTTATTTTGTATAAAGGCAGGAAAGCTGCATCCATCAATATAGGAAAAATGGAAGATGCAAAGTTGGTCCTAAATACCAGACAAGAACAAAAACACAAGGCCACACATGTATACATGGGTCAGGGTGGAGGTGAGCAGTTCTACAGAGCTCATTGTCTGCCACTTCATTAGGAAAGACAAGCAGGTGCCCAGCAAACAAAGCTAGCAGGCTTTGAATCATGGAACAATAGTTTAGAGTCTAGCTCGGCAAAGTGAATCTTATAGGTGAACAATTTGTGATGTCTTCAAGCACATGAAACACTTGTGTACCAGACTGTCACATGATATTTCAAGGACTTGGACAAATTATTTATGACAGATCAAAGTCCATATACCATAGATGTTCATTAGTACAAGGACATGATTTCAAATATGAATAATTCAAACCCTCGTGGACAGAAATATTTCCATTCATAGTTCTGACGCTAATAGCTGGATATCATGCAATATTTCCAACATGGGGTCCAAGACTAAGTGTGGGAAGAAAACTCACCAGGCTGCTTGAACAATTAATAAAATCATAATTAGGACATCCATGAAGGTAAATAGGCAACTGCACAACCATAGTTTGGGAAAACCAAAGTGACCACCTCATTGTCCAAGCCATCATTCAGTCGAAGGCAAACATTTATTTGCTCAAGCTATTGCTGCTTCATGCCTAGCTGAGCCAGACAAAAAGAGCACATTATTGCTAGTGAAAAAAGGATAGAGGTATGGAATAGAAGCTTATATGAAATCTCTTTTTGTACCATCCTGGTACCTCAATTGCGAGATTGATAATAGCTAGATGGAGCATAAATAATATTACAAACATAAATCTATCTAGGGTTTTATCAAATACCTTTCAACCACTGATGAAAAGAGATCTGCAAAAACAAAGATGAGATGTTCTAGGCTAATGAACAGGAGGATTCTGACTCCACTTTTACCTCAGACTCAAGGAGGGAGAGAAGCAGCATTAGGGAGAGTCAAACGAAGTATTCAACAGGAGGTACACTATTGACAGATCAAATATATCTTTCCTTAGTAGAAGAAAGATGTATATTGGTTTATAAATTTTTTAGCAAGTAATGCACAAAGCAAAAAAAAGATCATGATTATGGGCTGAAACAGTTAGATGCATGGATCCTAATAGATAGCAGAAATAACACGATTAACATCATCCAACAGAACCTTTGAGGATCCTATCATCGAGGAGTCAGAAGCCTTGGAGGAGCAGAACACCGTCGAGCTAGGTGCAGGGAAGTAGGGTGCAGTGGCGGCTTGCAGGGCTATAATGCCATCAGCCTTCAAAGAACTCCTTGGCCTGGAAAGATGTCCGAAACAATAAATCAACAGTAAATAAATGGAGTGTCATTAAAATAAGAAAATATAGGAAAATGGATCTCCTGGCCAATAAGTCACAAAACCATGAATGTTGTGAGGCTCTAATTTGCTGCGTGCACGCATCATTCTAAATCCCAATATTCCAGGTGGGCTAATGTAAAAAAGGTTTTATTTTCAAAATCCACCAATATATGCATATGCACTATCCTAACCTTTGATCATACAAGGAAGGTGAAGCATGATCCTCGTCTTTCTTTGCCATTATATGAATTTACTGACAATTCAATGCTGCAAATGAACTCAAATAGCAGAAGATCAGGGGAAGGAATCCAACCAAAAAGAGAATCCTATAGATATATACAAGAGGACATTTACCTTTGGCATCTCTCTTTCTTTTCTTTTCTTCTGACTTCTTTGATCACTTATCTAGCTTCTCTTGCCATTTCTTTGTTGACTTCTTTTCAATCATGAAATACTCACTACTCTCTAGTTCAAGATCAATCTACATCCAGATTGATAGATTAATCAACAGTAGCACAATAGGCAAAACAATAACCATAGACACGAATATTTTTAGGTCCCCACGGTACAAGAAAAACTATTGCCTATGGGTTTTATTTCCTTAAAATTCAAATAGCTTCAAAATTATTAACAAATTATCAAATTATGGGATGGACACAAGCACCGACGCCATCAAGATATAAAGTTGCATGGCAGGGCTGCTAACGACATAACAGCCAATGAACTGATGAAACCAGCATGGTAACTACACAGAAACTCTATAAGTGAAAGAAACAATTGATTTCACCTTGCTAGGCTATTGAGGAGGAGGGTGTATATTGTTTCTTCTCCTTAGTATTAGGCTTCTTCTGCTTGAAATACTTCCTGAAAAAATAGCAATTAATGAGGCATAATATGCATGATGTAACTCCTAAAGAAATATGATGCAAGTTCCTTCTTGATGTTTGGGAGAAAACTGTCCCAGCTTTCAGTGCCTAGGGCATAATTTTTAGCCAGCTCACGTTTAATTAGGAGATCCTTCTTTATTTGACAATAGTCGATAAGAAATCACATTTACAATCCTTTAGGGATTATATCTCATATAAAATAAATCTGTTCACCATAAAGTGGTACCTGGATGCTTTATGTTCTTTATGCATTCCTCCACAACCCTTCGGACTTGTTTCAGTACCTTAAAGGAACTCATGGCAGCAATAATATTCCCCTTTTATGATGGTAAAATACACAACAACGGTACTTATTAAAACCAAGATACCGGGTAAAAAGCAAATGGTCCCAAAATGTAACTTCAAATGTATTACACGGGCTAAGAAATTAAGAAAAACCTAAACCAAGATGTAGCAGCCACTCAAAATCTCCATAGTCTGCTTTACATAAAACAACATGTTAACAGAGGGATGTATATTTAATTATTTATGCTAAAAAATACTCATCCATAAGACATGAACCATATGCGATAATTACCTTCAGGGTCGACAGATTAGGACCTAGAAGACGTCCCCTTCTTTTGAAATATCATTCATGTATATACAAAAGGAAAAATATAGGTCACATAGTTAGAAGTCTAAAATCACATATGATTCTAAATAAAGAAAAAGTAGAGGTTTTACAACTTAAATCATATCACTAAGACAAACAGCTGCAGGTTACAAACATCAGACATAAATGTTCAACAAGACTAACAGCTACAGGTTACAAATAGCAGAGAAGAAAGAAGAAAACTGAAACAAAGAAATGAAGAATAAAACAAAGAAAAAGTAGTAGGAAGAACATAGGAGGAAACAAAGAGCAACACAAAACAAATAGCACGAAGAACAAGAGAGGGAATAAGAATGAAGCATAGGACCAAAAAGGACAGATTCAGAAGAAACCAAAAGAAGAGATTTGAAAGAAACAAAAAGGCAGAGAAAGAACAAAAGGGAACACCAAAAGGGGTGGAAGAAGACAAGATCTGAGACATGGGCAGAGGTGAAAGAAACAAGAAAAAATCCCAGGAGAAAGACCAAACTGACACAGAGAAAAGAATCTAAAGAGACAAATCAAATCCCCACGGGTCAACCAGGGCACCACCTCAACTGAATCCGCTATAGAGGACTCGGTGGAAGGAGTGGCAAGGATGGTGAGGTGGCGGCGGATCTGAAGGTCGCAGGCAGGGAGCGGAGGAGCCAAGGCAGGACAAGAGAGAGGGAGGCTAGATGGGATGGCAATCTACAGCAGCGGCGAACAAGCAGACAAGGCGAAGAGGAGCGAGGAGGAGGAGGAGGAGAGGAAACGTTAGGGTGTCGGGAAAAACCCATAGCGCGCGGGTCTGCCCTCTTCCGATTTGCTCACAGTTGGGGCAATAAAAGGCACAGGCCCAAAAGCGACAACACAGGCCCAGGAAGGTACCTCTTCGCCGGTCCTTCACATGTAACCATCGAAACGATGTAGCAATGACCGCCCACTCGCAAGTCGCGCGGATGCTGCTCGCACTCCTCCCTCGACCCGCCTGGTGGCTGAGCGGTGATCGAAACATGGGCCAGCCAAAACACGGGGCCCAAAAGCAGCGACAGGTACCTCTAGGTGTGTAACCCACCGACAGTCCACGCGGTAAAAGGACGCGTTGTACAATATCTAGACGACCAAGATCCTCTCCATTCCCTCTCTCTGACAACGATCCGACGACCAGAACCCGCTGAGTGCCGTGGAGGCTCCCAGGGGTGGCACCAATTACATCTTTAGATGAGATCGGTGGACAAGGAAACATAAATGATTAGGGAAAGGAGAAGAATTGATGAATACTGCAGGGGATATGTGAATACAGTGGTACACATTTAACAGGCCTTTGATGTCGTCGTGGAACAGCCCGATACAGATTAGCTTGGCAATTAGACGTGACATAATAATCACATAAATGGTTCTAAAAGATTTAACAACATAGATCAATATGACAAAATAGATCAATTGGAACTGTACTCAGTACATAAATTTCTACATAGATTTTTACCATTCCTTGTTTCTGCTCTTTACCATCTCTTTTTTTCTTACCATCTCATTGCAACAGTTCTTTTGATAAATTGGAACCAAACAAATAGTACGCAAAACAAAAATTAATTTCTGATATTTACAGATTTCTTATCTAGAAATTATGTAGAACTAACAAACAGGATAGAAGTCACCAACCGGATCCTTTTTCACACTAAATCTTAGTTGAAGATCACCATATTATGAATAGAAAAAACAAATGTATTCTTTTGAATGGAGCATGAATAAAATTCTGCATATCAATAAAGAACCATAACACTAGTTTTCAAGATCCGAGATTCACGAAAACAACAGTATGAACTGAAAAAATTAGAATTCAAAAGCTATTAGAATGGAACAGAGAAACAGATCAGGACATGAGAAAAAAGGAAATTTCAGATATACAATCACAAAAAATCAAATATCTTAGATCAATTTCTCCTACCACCAAACAAGCTAGATCATTACACATCATGTGGATAGGAAGAAATCCAAAAACATGAGAGAATAGAGAAAAAAATGTCCTATAACCGTTGGACCAACCAAAGCATCACTTTTTTTGGTTGGCATGGATTAGTTCCATGGAACTGTAGAGTAGGCTTATGCGGGTCTTGGGGGGGGGGGCGGATCTAGCCACAACTTCGCTAGTGAACAATTTCCTGATGGTGGCGTTGCGATGGGGGTGTTGGCGGCCAAGGTTGTCGGAGGTGGAGAAGAAGACGATGCATCATGTGTACTTCTCGGCGTCAGAGCATGGATCTGAACCGCCCCATGGAGTCAAGGAGAGGCGGAAGGGGTGGATATTGATGTGGGAATCCGTGGTAGGGAGGGGCTGGTGGGGGAGAATGGACAAAATTGACCCAAAGTTTAAAGGAATTCAGAAAATAAACTCACGGCGAAAGTATTTCACCCCGACTAACCTTTTTCTGCAATGCCTAATACAAAGACGCTATGCTCAACAGGGCAGCAACTCTCCGAAAGACGCTACACTACTTGCCAGCGTGGCACGTTACAGTATACAGTGTAGCGCCTAGGAGTAAGACGCTATACTACTTGCCAGCGTGGCACGTTACCGTACACAGTGTAGCGCCTAGGAGTAAGACGCTACACTACTTGCCAGCGTGGCACGTTACCGCACACAGTGTAGCGCCTAGGAGAGGCGCTACACTACTCTATATATAAAATATTTGCATAAACTTGACATGAAATTATAGTGGTTGAGTTGGTTCAAATCTTTGGTATCACCTACTAGGTCATGGGTTCAATTCCTCAATGCTCCACTTTTTATTTTTAAGGGCTGTGACATTGGTTCCATAGTTGGACATATGATACCATATTAATTCTAGCCTCCTTATTTATTTATAAAATGGAAAATTAAATTCCAGAAATATTTTTTTTGTTTGCTCATGCGGACATATGACAATATATTAATTCTAGCCTCCTTATTTATTTAAAAATGGAAAATTAAATCCCACAAACAACTTTGTTGTTTGCTCATGTAGATTATGATTTAGACTCTTTGTTGTCCTAATGGTTGAATTGTATTAATATAAAATTTTCACATTATTTATTATTTTACATTGTACCAGAGCCACACAGGTAGTAAGTTTAAGCCTCGGGTAACACAATTTAAAATAACTTTATCCCATGTTAGACATTTAGACTACTACATGCTAGAGGAGTGTTAAAATATAAGTGCATTCACACATTACACTATATAATTTTAAACTTTTGGGAATTAGTTGCAATATATAATTCCACATTGCACAGAGTGATATTCATTGGCTGGAATTAACGTAATCAGAGAGCAATCTCCTTATCGAATGATAAATGTTGCCAAATATACAGAGTCAACTGCGTGGAGTTAATATAGAGAGCAATCTCTTTACCGAATGATAAAATATCTCTTTGTAGGATTTATTTTTCTATTTTTTTAAATAAATGGAGGCTACATGAATTTATATAGAGAGCAATCTCTTTAACTAATAATAAAATATCTCTTTGTAGGATTTATTTTTCCATTTTTTAAATAAATAAGGAGGCTAGAATTAATATGTTGTCATATGTACAACTATAGAACCAATGTAGCAGCCTTGGAAAAATAAAAATAAAAAGTGGAGGATTGAGGAGTTGAACTCATGACCTAATAGGTGATACCAAAGACTTCAACCAACTCAACCACTATAGTTTAATGTCATGTTTATGCAGATATTTTATATATAGAGTAGTGTAGCGCCTTACACCTATACGGTAACGTGCCATGCCGACAAGTAGTGTAGCGTCTTTCGGAGAGACGCTACCCTGTTGAGCATAGCGCCTTTGTGTTAGGCATTACAGAAAAGGGTTAGTCAGGGTGAAATACTTTGGCCGCGAGTTTATTTTGTGAATTCCTTTAAACTTTAGGTCAATTTTGTCCGGCTGGTGGTAGGGGATGAACAAATGATAAGCAGAAAAAATGGATCTATATTCGGGAGGACGAACGAGAGGTCAACGTGCCTTTGGATGAAAAATTATTGCGAACTAGGTGACATCACCCTATGCGGGACCCGCCAATTAAAGACATGGTTTGATACGACCACAATAGTACTACTTTTTTCATGTAAATACACCATCTTAATTGTACCGAGGGTACTAATAATGTTGGGATATGCTAAATAGGTATCATCATAGAATGTCTCTAATCAGGCTAACCCGGGCGGCCCACAGTTGGTAGCAAGGCCTATGGCCTGTTGGGCGGCCCAGTTAGACGGATCCAGAAGAGAGGCCCATGCTGGATGAAGGAAGGCTACGCAGGAGTCACCGACGTACTCGGAGCCTTGGAGTGCAAGACACGAAAGACTAGTTTGTATTAGTGTAGGACTCCTTACCTTGTCCGGCAAGGTCCTTTCCCTATAACCCTAGGTTCTGGTGCCTTTATAAACCGGAAATGTGGGAGCCTTAGGGCAACGATTCATAACACCCTCGCACAGCGAACCGATCTCTGTAACTCCGCATATTGCCATTATAGTGATTTATAGTAGGAGTATAGTTCTGCCACCATTGTGGGACTTGAACCTGGGTAAACTGTGTTACCTCATACACGTCAACTCTTCGCCTTACCCCACGTCTCTAAACATGCACTGTGAGGACCCCTCCATGGCGTACTCGTCGGCAATACCACGACAGTTGGCGCCCACCGTGGGGCAAGAGGCGCTTCGAGCTCTACAATGGGCGAGGTCCAAGCTCTTCGCGGGAATCAGCAACACCGTAGCCATCAGACGTGTTCTCTTCTCCGGTAATGTCCCGATTGTCCCTCCAGATGAGTTATGGGTGCTGGCGAAGATGAACCCTACGCGCTGCTCCGTCATCCCTTCAGAGACATCCATATCTTCATCGGCAAAACTGACTTGGGTCCTAGCTCCCAGGAAGTCAAAAACTCATCAAGGCCCGCACGGACCGCCTACGGGCAGGATACGTTCGCGGAAGAATCTGTGTCGTACCTCTCCCCGGAGTATGGCGGCTCAGATCAGGAAAATTCAAGGCCCACCCAAACCGCCCATGTGCAGGATATAAAGGTGGAAGGACCCCGCAAATCCGCTTAGCTTCCCCGAGCGTTAGAGATGCGAAGGTCACACTTTGTCGCCATCGTCACCATCTTCGATCTGGCTAGATGCGTTCAAAGGGATGGAGAACCTCCCCGCGAATACCTTGCCAGATGGATGAGGGTGAGGGAAACCCTAGAGGGTGATTGCGCCAAAGAACTCGTCCACCACTTCGTGGAAGGGCTCATGCCCGAAACACTCCTCTGGAATACCCTCCAAAGACGGCAGGCCGGAGGACCTCTCGCCCTTGGCGAGATGGTCGCAATTGTCAATGAATACATGGACGCCGAGGAGAACCCCCAAGATATGCCTAGGCCTGAAGCCGGAGGAAACAACAACAACGTCCCGCTTCCTTCACCATCCACATCCGCCGTGAATAACACCGAAGCCAACTCCGACTCCATCCTTGATGCGCTATACGCCGACATCAATATGGATGGAGGTGGCTCATACACTAATTCGGAGGAATACGATGTTGTTATGAGGGATATCGAGCAGGAGATCGAGAAGGAGGAGCGCGCCGAGAAGGCCAACACATCCCACCAGGGGCTAGTTGCCATTGGGAGCGTGATGGAAGAAGACGGACAGGAACCAGAGCGTGAGAGAGCTCCGCCCACACCTGCGGTTACCAGAGCGGCAGCAACCAAGAAAGTCGTCGAGCCTCTGGATCTGGCCAAGGCTATGCCCCCTCCGGTTATCCGTCCACAGCAGGCGCAGGAACTCACCACGGCCCCCAGTACTGCCAGGTAGTAAATCAGCCGCCAATGCCACCATCAACATCTGCAGCTGGCAACCCATTGGTTACTCCCGCTGACAAGGCGATCTATGGTGCACTCCTCATTGAGCCTATTATTGTCGCCCATATCCGGAGCGTTACGGAGCTTGATGAGAAGCTTCCAGCTATCCTAGCGGAGGCCAAGTGCATCGTGGAGCAGGGCGCTAAGCTAGATGAAGACATGGCCAAGGCGTAGCAATCTATCAAGGTGGCAAGGTCTATGGAGGCCGAGTACAAGCAGTTGATACTAAAGCACAAAGCAAATAAAGCACCAGCTCACTTCATCGAAGATCCTGGTGTTCGACGCAAGTTGGGATATGGCGGATCCAAGCCGGCAAAAGCCACCCAATGAATTGATTCAGAGAGGAGGCAAGTAATTCCAGCCCCCGCCCTCAACATTACCATCACCAAGACCCTCCTGGAGCAGGACAGGTCGCCAGAAGCAGTTGCTCAGGTGCACGACCTCGTCGCCAAGGCATGCAAGCAACATGAGAAGGCTACCTCGCAGAGGCTTGAGTCCAACCCGAAGCTTTGCTAGTCAACCCTGAACAACCGCAGAAGGCCAAGATCTCCCCTTGATGAGGGATCCCACACAGGCTCCATGGAGCAAAGACGGAGGGACGCGTGCCACAGGGCTGACGCCATACCCATATCTTCTGATCACGGAGAAAAGGTTCGCCCTCGTCGGTCGTCGCATCCACCGCCATCCCAGTGTCATGAGGAACCACAGCCGCACCACCATACAAGCATGCCATCGCCTAGGCGGCCCCAGGTTGGTATCATTATACGCGACATGGGTGAGCAGCCCCGGCATGCCGGAGAGCGCAGCGGCGTTGAAGGACATAGGAGAAGATCCTATAAGGAAGCTCCACGTCCGACAAGCAACTACGACAGACGTGAGGAGTCGCAGGAGGGGAACAGCAAGAAGGCTAACCCACCGCCTCCACCGCCACCTAGCAGCCATCATGACAGAGGACACGGCGGATCTCATAAATCGCACTGCAACTATCCTCCCCATGACGGAAAAAGGAAGCAACCAGAGCCGTACGATGCACGTTCACGGCTGGACAAGATCCAAGAAGCTCGGGAGCTCCCATACCTTGGGCCACGTTGTTTTGGACCAGTAATTCGGGCCACAACTTACCCCAAGAGTCTCCGGATAGACAAGACTATCAAACCCTATGACAACACTGCCAAGCCAGCCACATGGTTGCAGGACTACAGCAAAGCGATTCACATCGCAGGGGGAAACCCCAATGTCGTTGTCAAGTATGTCCCACTTATGCTAACCGGCACTTCCCGACAATGGATTGATGACTTGCTGGAGAAATCAATATGCAACTGGTTGGACATGCATGAAGCATTCACCATAAACTTCGAGGGTACGTATAAACATCCCTACACTGCCGGAGACCTATAGCGGTGCGTACAAGAAAAGGATGAAACCTCCCGTGCCTACCTCTCTTGCTGGCTGGATATGAAAAATTCCTGCGCAGGGGTACACGAACAAACCGCTATGGCCACCTTCATCGACGGTCTGGAGAAGGGAACTTTGCTCCATCATACGTTGAAGCGCAAGCAAGACAACAATGAGCTCAACCTCAACGCAATGATTTCCATGGCCAGCGAGTTTGCCGCTGCTGATGACGACACGCGCGGATCATTGCTGGCAATAGCAATCCCTACCAAAGATAGAAAGAACAACAATAAGAAGTGGAACACTCCGCCTAAAGAGAAGCAAACAGCCAACATGGTCGCCACAATATTCACTGGCAGAGGCGAAGGCGGACAGCGTGGTCGCGGCCAAGGAGCTAGCCATGGTCAGTAGAGGAGTGATTCTACACCCTCAGTGCCCCACGTTCCCCAAACGTACGAGGAGTACCGTGATATGTCATGTTTCGTCCACCTCGATGCAAACGGCAAATCCACCCACACCAACCGCCAATGCAAGTTTTTCAATAACCTCAAGGAAGACCCTGGGTCTGGCTACAAGCAAAGTTGGAAGAATAGACCCCGTGGAAAGGGCAAAGGGAAGAAGATTGAGGAGGAATCCAAGGATTCAAGTGATATGGATGAAGACGTGGAACCAAAATCCGCCGACAAGGGCAAGTGTAAAGGGAAAAACCCCTTCGAGAAGAAGGCTCCACCCTACCACACTTTCCTTGGTACACCTCTCTGAGGATACTGATGGCTACCCTTCCTTCGGTTCCCCGGTACGTCAGGTGGTCGGAGATTCCAATCACTTGGGATAGGAAGGTGTTGGAAATATGCCCTAGAGACAAATAGTAGTAAGGACTATTATCATATTTCATATAGTTTATGATTAAGTTTTATATCATGCTATAACTGTATTGAGTGGAAACATCAATGCACGTGTGATATACAAACAACCAGGGGTTCCCAGTGAAACTCTAGTCACTGGTTCATTAGTCAACAGATGATCAAGTTTCCTGATCATGTGGCATTTATGCTAGTTGGAAATGGAGTCAACTCATTTTGAGAATGAGATGATGAACCAATACCCAACCTAAACATCGTGACCCGATCATGTCATGAAGTTCAAGTTAGGATGATTAGAAATGGATCCTCGTAGACTATTCCTTAGACCGTGAGGCTATATCAATCACTATCTCCCGAGAGTGCTTAGATAGAATCAAGCGTCACTTGGTAATACAGTGGTTATAAAGGTGTGTTCAGGTACTCAAAGGAAACCGTAGAGGAAATATATGTCAAGAGCGGGATTTGTCCGTCCATGTGACGGAAAGATACTCAAGGGCCCACTCGGAGAAGTTATATCCAATAGCTGCACAACGTGTGATTTGATCACAGGGATATCACTTGTCGGAACGAGTCAAGTAGCATTGTTCGGTAACGAGATTGAACACGACATGGTGCTGTCATTGGTCAGATCTTGGGCAATGCAAGTATCGAGAGACAAAGGGAATAAGACATGACTGTCCCGGTTCAAACGACGAAAGATCTTCGTGGAACGCACGGGGGTCACATGGCCATCCAGGTCCCTTTGTCGATCATTGGTGTGGGAGTGTCCCAACCATGTCTGGAGTGTTCCCGAACCGTGGGGTATCACGCTTAAGGGCTTGATGATGCTTAGAGAGTGTTTATAGGATCGGTAGAATCACTAAAGAATAGTTGAGAGAAAACCGGAAGGGTTTTGGTAAATCCGGAGGATGTCCGGAGTGGAGGTGGAAGGTGTTCCATAACCATAGAGGTTGAATAATATGTGAATGAATGTTAAATATTGATTTAATCATTTGTTCATAATTATTTAATAAACAAAAAATCAATTTAAAAGGTCAAAGGGCTTAATGGGCCAATTCCCGGAGGGGAGAGGGCCCATTAGGGAAAGGAGAGAGGGAGAAGGGGCAAAGGGGGTGGCCGGCTGGGCCTAGCCCCCCTCCCCCGCGCGGGGCCCACTAGGGTCGGACGGCGGCTGCCCCTCCCCCTCCTCTCCTTTAGTCCAACCCCGGGACTTTGAGGGAGGTAGTACCTCCTTTTCCCCTATATATAGTGGGGGTATTTGGCCAGATAAATACACACAATATTCAATAAAGGTATTCTCACTTTTGGGAAGACCTCCAATTGATATTTTCTCTCTCTCTCTCGTGACCATGGTCCCAAGTTCGGACTGCACGAACGAGAGACATCTTCACCGCGGAGCGCCGTCGTGCTGTGGGATTCGGATCCTGGAGCTCTACTTCCGCAACTGCTGCTAGATCGGGGAAGCGGGAGTCATCGTCAGGCACGGGACGTGTGTAACTCCCCGCGAGGTGTCGCACTTGAGGCACTCAAGTCGTTGGAGCCAAGGGAGCGCAAGGACTTCATCACGACCTTGAGGTCGGCTTCGGCTCATCTACATCAACCATGCTCTCCTGAGCGTTGACAACGCTTTTTAGTCTTCAAGGGTAAGCTCGCAAAAAGCCCCTCCCATTACTACATTACTAATAGATAGGTCCTGGCAACATTAGGGGTTCAGGGATGTAGGGTAAAAATTTATTTTTTTCATACGCGGAACCCCTACAATGGTATCAGAGCTAGATCTATGCGTAGTAATGCTAGTACGGGTAGAACACACGAGATGTATCATGTGGGCGTTGATCTTTTAGTTGTTACCCTCCCACGTATACTTGTGTATAGCGCAGTAATGCTTGATGAAGCGACCCCCAACCTACTTGACGCGTTCATTCACGAGACTGGTCCACGCTTGACATACGGCTTGTACCGTATAAAGTGGCTTAGGGGGGGTGTCTATCTCTCTCACATTAGTTGGTATGCCATTTGCAATAGAGGGCCCCGAAAGGGGTGTAGTAGAGACAACTACTTGATCAGCGTTGTGCTGAAAGTTCGTAGGTAAGAACGGTTCTTGTACGAAAGCCCATTCAGCCATGTAAAACATGCAAAGATAAAGTAGAGGCATCTAACTTTGTTTTGCAGGGGGGCGTTGCTTTGTGATATGGTTGTGGCAAAGGTAAAGTGATTACCTTATGTTACATAGTAGTAGATAGTCACGGAGGTGACGGACTACCACGCCGGAAAGACACCGGTACCCTGGTGTCTACGACACCGAAACCCTGGTGCCGGAATCCGGTGACGATGGATGGAGATCACGACGTGAAGGACCATATCACATAGCATTTACATTCAATGATATTGTTTGTATATCTTATTGTGTGATAGTATTAGATACTCGACGGTAGCCTAATAAGATGACCAGTGTTAAAATTACCAATGATTGTGTTCCCCCTTAGTGTGCACCACCAAGAAAGTTCTTCAGTATGAGGTAGGTCGTGATGATCGGGTGTCAGACATATCTACGTTCGCATACAGTGGATGTAAGCCATGTTGCACAGCGAATACACTAAGGTTGAGTTGACGAGCCTAGCATGTACAGACATGGCCTCAGAACACGTATGGTCGAAAGATCGAGCACGAGTCGCATGAATGATGTGACCGACGTTTAGCGTCCACCCTAGAACCCACATTGATGGCCATGATGATCGGGGGAGATGTGGCTGATAGGGGTCGTGTTATCACTAGGAACCCTTCTAGGGATAGGTGTTTCCGAGTGGAATTATTATTAACTCATTTAATTATAAACTTAGTCTAAATTCCTTTTTGCAATTGTAAATGTAGAAAAGTTCTCCCTGATGCCACCTTTCCTGTTGACGATTGATTGGTAAGAAGTAGAGAAGCTCAGATTAGATGGATCAAACTTCTCTATATGGGTTGCACGTCTCCATGTTCTCCTTAGCGAGAATGACGTGGTCGACTACATACTTGATGGGATGGATTTGGATCAGCCCATTGACTTAGAGACCCCAGAGTAGCGGGAAGACCGCTATCTCCATCGGGAGATGGCCTCCTTCATTTCAGTTATAATGCGTTTTGGAATGGTGGACGAGCTGTGGCCTTTCGTGGGTGATGTTAACCCTCGTACAGTAATGCTACAGCTTAGGACACATTTCGTGGAACAAGCACGCATATGGGAGCATGAGCTGATGGGAGACTTCCTCTCCATTAAGATGGAGGAGAACTCATCACTTGATGACCACTTGGAGCACATGCATGATGTGTACATGAGGCCTACATACTTCCTGGATAGCTGGATGACGGGCTCTTTTGCAAATGGTGTTGTGCTGCGGTCGCTACCACCAAGCTACCAAGCACAAGTCAGGTCTTGCATTATGAGAGGCGACGCGGAATCAATGGAGTTCCACCGGTTTGTAACACATCTCAGGAATGTGTTGGTTGAACCAAATGTCGCTAAAGTCATCAATGACAAAGGTATATATTTGATATACAATTTTATAAATGTTATAATCTTGCAAACACATTTTGCAGTGTTAAGTATATTTGATACTTGTTCTATTTTGCTGAAAATAGGTCCTTCTGCATGAGAGGTGCTTGCTAGAGAGGAGGTGACGTTGCGTGTTGACGGCGAGCATGATGATGATGGCCAACGACTCTCTCCCTCGACATTTATCATTTAGTCTATGTTTTGGATAGTTATTGTAATCAACAAATTGTTAACTTCTTTAGTGTGTCTCACACTTTGTGAGACAATTATTCATATGAGTTTGTAACAAACAGTTGTTCTACTTTTATGAATGGTTTCTATTTGTGTTCATATCTTGTTTGATTATATGTGAATTATCCTTGTTGTTTGAAACTAATTGATAATGCATGAACATTTGTAAAATATTGAAATGCCTTAAAATACCCAACTTAATGATGTATTCATTAATGAATGAAACCATTGTTTAAATTCAAAGTTATGTTGATAATATGTGAAAGTCATTCGATTTCTTATCACATACAAATCATGCCTAAGTTTTGCAAAATAACTTGAACACCGTGTATTACTTGAATACACAGTGTTTAATGAATTGTTAAAAGTTAATACATATTCGATGTATTGTGTTTTAACAAAAATGGTAATTATCATTATATGATTGTTTAAATGTGTAAAGTAGTTTACCAAAGGAAACATAAGTATGAAACTATTTGATATGATCAAGGTGTTTCATCAACAAAGGGTATAAATATAAAAGAGAATCTAATTACTACGATTTGATCAATAGTAATGAAATTCGACTTTATAAGATTGGCATAAAAGAAATTGTGAAATGCAAAGTGTTTTGAAATGTCAAAATGCAAAGCATCACAATGTGATATTAGATATCAAAATGGGTGAATAGATGGCACCAAATAAATCGTTGTAGTGTACATGTAGAGACCATTAGTTAGAAATAGTTAGCACTCAATTAGAATATATCGCGAACCATCTTGATTCGTGAAAGCGGCTCCATATCTGGTATGGATCGTGGTAAAAGTTTTGGGGTTATTCGATATAACCAAAACAATAGCGAATAAGTCCTTGTAGAGTATTCATTGGAAACTTTGAATATGAAATCCATAGCTGAAACCAAAAGAGAAGCAAAACTTGTATTGCTTGGATTTTGGTGCATTCTTGAGAAAGCTCACTTTTAGTGATATTTCTCGATTATGGAGCAAATGGAAGATAGTGAAAAACACGATGAGGATTCAAAACCCTGCATCAGAGTGTTGAGAAGCGCAACGGACAATGTTCCTGAATGATTCTCTTCGCAAAGGAAAGAATCAATGATAATGATCATTGTGTTTTCCCCACTGGTGTTTTCACTACATGAAGTAGGATTCAAAATGTAATCCATATCTAGTATGGAGACATTTGTGAATCATTTGTCATGATTCTTGGAATATGACATACCTACGAACTACTAAGAAAATAATGGTAAACTAGAATTATGAGAAATCCACTTGAGATTAGAAAACAATTCGTTGCTGAATCTCACAAGTAAAAGGGGTTACTTGAATTTTCCCAAATGACTGCAAAGCCATAGTGGAAGACGGGGTGAATGACAAAAGCACAATTTGTCAAGTATTGGACGAATTCAAATGAATTTGATTCAAGTGTGCTAAATGTCTAGTGGATTTAAAACTAGTAAAAGTACTAGCGTCTCATAGTAAATCTCCAAGTTTGATATTTGATCAAAGGATTTTGAAGTTGTTCAAAATAGTGAGTAGATATGCAATTTGCATGAAATTGAGTGGGAGCTATGAAAGTCTTCCTAAAACAATATGTGAATGACATATTTTTGAGTGGGAGCAATATAAGTCTCAAATTCAAATTTGTAGGAACATAGTTTGAGTAAGAGTACTGACTCATACCCAAATATGGTAGGAAAATATTTTGAGTGGGAGCTTATAGTAGTGATTCTTAAGTGTGTATTCGACACATTAAGAATAAAAGCGCAAGTGCCAGTAAATAATGATTTATGAGGTGTAGAAGTTGATAATAAGTGTATTATGATATTATGTAGTATTCCTTAAGGGATTCTGGAAAGGGTTTCGGAATAGAAGTTAATTAAGGAACTAGTCCTTAATAGCTCAAGTTAGGAATAGTATAAAGTTAAACATCAATGCTTGAAAGAAAGAAAAGGATGATCATCATCCACTATGTTGAGACATAGGTTCTATCTTAGAAAACCATGATGATAACTTAACATAATATGTAATCCAATAAGGAACGTTTGAAAGTGATTAAGTTCGAATCATGGAACGTTGAGCTAAGTTTGTCCGCAGTGTCTAATAGAGAACTGCAGACATGTTTTCCAAATCCATAAAGGATGACATATCTTAAAGCATAAATGGTTATGTTATAAGGGAATATGTTGGAATCTCCTGTAAATACCGATTAAAGTCAAGTAGGAAGCAAGGTGATCAAAACATCGAAAGTTGCACAGAGTGCACTGGTGTTTCGATGAATACATTTATAATAATAGATAAGGGTACCATCTAAAGTGTTGTATAATGTTATGGTGGGGCTAGTTCACTTTTAACATAGAATGATGTGTCCCAGGGCATAGTGCCCATGAGAAAGCCCTCGAGGTTGATCTAAAGTCACCGTGGGCTCCTGGAATCAGGCCTCGTTCTGCTGCCATAGCGACGATGCATACACATAGATGTTATCATGTGATGATAAAGTATTAATGTCAATCAAGGTGACATTAGTAAGTTGCAAAGGATTATGGACTGTAAAGTACAGATCCAAGACTCAACCTCTTCCATGAGAAAGCATGTTTAGGGTACCGGTTATGGTGCCGATGATTAAGAACAAATGCAGCTAGTGTATTTGTACTCTAGTGCAAGTGGGAGACTGTTGGAAATATGCCCTAGAGACAAATAGTAGTAAGGACTATTATCATATTTCATATAGTTTATGATTAAGTTTTATATCATGCTATGACTGTATTGAGTGGAAACATCAATACACGTGTGATATACAAACAACTAGGGGTTCCCAGTGAAACTCTAGTCACTGGTTAATTGGTAAACAAATGATCAAGTTTCCTGATCATGTGGCATTTATGCCAGTTGGAAATGGAGTCAACTCATATTGAGAATGAGATGATGAACCAATACCCAACCTAAACATCGTGACCCGATCATGTCACGAAGTTCAAGTTACGATGATTAGAAATGGATCCTCGTAGACTATTCCTTAGACCGTGAGGCTATATCAATCACTATCTCCTGAGAGTGCTTAGATAGCATCAAGCGTCACTTGGTAATACAGTGGTTATAAAGGTGTGTTCAGGTACTCGGAGGAAACCGTAGAGGCAATATATGTCAAGAGCGGGATTTGTCCGTCCATGTGACGAAAAGATACTCAAGGGCCCACTCGGAGAAGTTATATCCAATAGTTGCACAGCGTGTGATTTGATCACAGGGATATCACTTGTTGGAACGAGTCAAGTAGAATTGTTGTAACATCCCAAAACTTTAATCCAAGTGATCAAGATCCAAATCATCAAATTTAGCATTAACAAAAACTTTTCCTGTTAAAAATATTAAAGCATTCATATGTGTGTGCATATAGTTTAGGAGTTGATTTGAATTGCCATGATTAAGTGATCCATTGCTTGTAAAATGATTCTTAGGTGAATTAAACATCATCTAGGTCATTCCCAAACAAATCCCAAAGAAAAAAAATCAAAATGAATAAAATAACCAAATGGTCATTTGTGCCATTTTAATCAACATGCCTACTTTGGCTATTCCTAGAACTCAAATCCTAACAGAAACAAATGTGGATCTTTGCACCGCTTGCTAGTACAAGTAGTGATGTACCAAGGCCCACTTTGTGATCTACCAAAAACTTTCAAACACTAATTTTAAATGGCATTTGAAAATTGAATGTAGTTCATATGAGAAGATCCCACTTATTCAAAAACCACTCAAATGAGCTCCATTTTCAAATCCCAAGCAACCACATATGCTTAAGCATGTGAAAAACAACTCCACCAAAAATCATCTAAAAATTCAAAACTTGAATTCTTTCGGCCATTTCTACAAACACCTTAAGGGCAGAATTCAAACAAAAAACCAAAATCACTATTTGAGCAGTGTTCTGGCCAAACTTGTCCCCCACATTGCCAGCAAACCCTCTCCACTGCTTCCCCTACCCTTCTCTAGCCTGTCCAAGCACTGTGTCCCGACCAAATGGTCAAGGACATCAATGCCGAGCCCAAAACGAGCAACCCACCGGCGACAACGTCCGCCCACCATGTCCAGCACGTCGCCTGTGGTCCACCTCCACCGTCCGCCAGCCCTAGCCCACGGACAACGCCAGGAGCAGCCAGGAACCGCCGTGCCCGGAGTTTGTCTGCCATGTCGACGCCGCCCGCAGAGCGCGCACGGTCCTCGCTCGACCAGACCCTGCCTCGCTCTAGCCGGCAGCCTACACGATCACCACTGTCCTAGGAAGCTAACGGACATGCCCGTTCCCCCGACCATGCCCCGTAGTCGCCGGCCATCGTGAAACTCACCGTCGATAGAGACATAGTGCGTGCTGCACCACTCACCTCCCCCGACCGCAAACCACTGCACACACACCGCCGTGACACTCGCCAGGGCACCGCCCACCGTCCTAGCCCACCGCCACACCTCTAGCTTGCTGTGCCGTCGTCACCGGCGAGCACCGCCCATGCTCCTCTAACGCTTCGCCGAGCCTATAAAAGGAGGCCACCCCAGCACAAACTCCTCACACCACTCTCATCCCCTCCCTCTCAGAACACTCCCAAAGCCCCACCGGAGCAAGCCGCCGTCCGCAGCACCGGAATTTCGCCGGAGTCTGCCGCGGAGGGAGAAGAAGGGGGCCATTGATCAAGGCCACCTCTCGGGACACCGCCGGTACCAGGAGAACCACCGTCCTCGACTTGTTCGTTTGCCCGCCTCGCGACCCTCGCCGGAGCCCCGGTAAGCCACCCCAGACCCCCACCAAGCTGCTAGGGTTCCACCTCGCTGGCGACCTGTCCGTCGTCGATGACAAGCCACAACCGTAGATCTTCCTTTTAATATAATGGCCCACGTCACCCCGTACCGCTTCGCGTTTAAAGAGCCGCTGATATGTGGACCCCCCTATCAGCTGTTCTCTGCGCCACGGAGCGCCACTGGGCCGACCCGTTAGTTTTCCCGCGCTAGCCCGTGAATTCAAATGTGGATTTTTCCTATTTTAGTTTGAACTCACTTCTGGCCCTTAGTTTAAAAATCAATTCCAAAAGATCTACTGAACCAAATTGAGTGATTCAAATTTTGTTAGAAAGCTACTGAAAAGATATATCCAAGCCCGTTGGATTTAATTCATTTAGACTTAGAGATATCTCCTAGTAAAAATAACAAGACAGAAGCATTTGCACATTCAAACATTTTTATAAAATCAACCATAATAGCTTTTGAGTTATTCCAACTCTCAAAAATCACATTTAACCATACCTATCTGAATATGTAATAATATTAGGGTTTACATGCAGTGACTTTGGACTAGTACCAAAATAATTCTATATAGGCATTTCTAGTCACTTTAAATCATTAAATATTAAACTTAAACCAAAGTAAATATGATCTAACCCTTAAATCACATTTCCTTATGTTAGAATATGTGGTGATGACATGTGTCCATATGATCCCATATTTTAATTGAAGAATATTAAATCGTATATATTTTTAATGAGTAGATATTACTTTTCCTAAATAAAAAGAATGAAACTAGTTAATAAAACCTTGTGATGCTTGTGATGATATTAGATCATCCAGTGTGTGCCTTAGAATGCTAAGTAGACTAGTTAAGCATTGTTTGGTGATTGTGTACTCCGTATGTATTTATAGACGATAGTACCGACCAAGCTTTCGAGGAGGAGGAGTTCTACCAAGAGGAGGATGAAGAAAACTTCAACCACTGCACCAACCAAGGCAAGCTAACACTTGCAAGTATAATACTTAGCAAGCTAGAATTAAACTAGGTAACCTGAGCAAGATGCATTAGGCATGTTTGGGTATACCACTTTGACTATTACCTACCCCCAAGTGTTATTTCCAAGCGTTACTTTCTTTACTTTACCAAAGTCCTTTACTTGTTTTGAAGGTAGCATAAAGAGTATAAAACTTGACCTATCTAGATAACCTTAGATGTCATTCTATGGCATGAGATTGATCTTAGCATCCCACTTTAGTGAACACTCTTAACTTAGTAGTTTAGAGATAAACTAAAACTTGAGTCACTTTAGATGGGAATACTTGGTGAAAATGAATTATGAAAACCTTGGAAGGATGAGTCATTCCATTGAGATGTTTTGACATATGTTGAGAAACACCAATGGTTTATGATGATGAAAATGTTGAGGCATGAGCCTTAGCCCTCTTACAAAAACTGATGGTTGGATTCGGATGCGATACCATTCCAAATTTACCGTACAACCACAATACCTGAATTGGGTAAGGCTTAGCCGGAAGTTTATATGCTTTAGTATTAGTTCCCTTGCAGGAGAGGTTTGAGCTGAGGCTACCTCTTGATGTTGTCCACCTATGCAGTGCCCAAGATGACAGATGGTCATGGTTGGGAGGCCATGCTCATAGGAGAGGTGCTTATACTAGGGTGTGTAAAGGGAAGGTTATGTTTGATTATCTACATACTAAGTATGATGATTCAGGGTTATCCCTGATAGATGTATCGAATCTTGTGGTGAAAGTGTACCACCTCTGCAGAGTGTCAAACTATTCGAATAGCCGCGTCCGCGGTTATGGACAGTTGGAATGGCCATACTGTTTTGTTGTCAAATGTTTTCTGAATAACTTGAAATAAATGATGAACTTTGACTTGACCACAACAGGGTTGTGACTATGACACTAGCTTCCCAACTTGATTCTAGAACTTTATTTTATCTTTCTTGGTTTCAGAACTCAGCTTAGGTTTCAAACTTAACTTTATAGTTAAACTTAGAGTTAGCATTTACACTAGAACTATACAACTTGTTAGTGGTAGTTTGCGAGTACTTAAAGAGTACTCATGGCTTTTGTCCCTGGCTATTCTCATGGCCAGACTATGAAGGAGACTACCAAGATGACGGCCAGCAGGACGGCTATGATAACTAGGACTATCTACCTTTGTCAGCATTGCCTGTGCCCCCTGAAGGTGGACCCCACCGCTACGCTTATTATTTTATTCCATTGCTTGTTGTATTAAGACTGGATCATGAGATCCTTATTTGTGTAAGACCTTATTTATGGTTTGTAATGGATGATGTACTATGATATCCAATCAGTTATGTCTCGCAAAAATGGTAATCCTGGTATTGCGATGTATGACATAACAGGCATTTGGGATTAAAAATCCGGGTGTTGACAAGTTGGTATCAGAGCCATCCTGACCATAGGAGACCCTAGTTAGAATGGACGTCCAAACAAAAAACTTAGTTTCAAAAACCAAAGTGAGTATTTATGAAAAACTATTTCCTCTCTTACCCTTGGAAATTCATTCTTTCTCAAAAATTCATGTTACTCCAATTCTTACATTACTACCTAAAATTTGACACACTTGATCACTTCACTAATTTCATCATCCTTAATTCTTGTAGATGGAGACTTAGTTTAGCAAGTTCTACCAATTGGGCAACGGAGGCCAGGTGACCTTCGAGAGGGATCTAGATTCACTGTCTGATTTATTGGGATGCCCGCATCCGGAGTTTCTTGGAGCTCAACTTACAGGACCCCCAGGAGGAGATTTACAGTGGCTAGTCACCGCTGATCTCCAAGGAAGCATAGAAGCACCAACGTCCGGGAGAATTCAGTTCTCTGTCCGAGAGAACAACTGGCTAGATGGATTAGCCAGGGCAATGCATGAAGCTCTCGCACGTCTATGTGCTCTCATTGTGAACCAAATCCAAGGAACCCGTTTTGCTCACTATGCAAGGAATGACTTCATGGGAATGCCGATGGAGATGCCAAGTCACCCGGAGCTGAAGCGTCAAGTGGAGAACCTTGACTTCCTGCTGTACGATCGCCAGAAGTAATTGGACAATGCTAGGGAGTTTGCCAACCACAACCGTGCCATTGCCGCCTAGAAGTCCTAGACTTTCTCACTGCTTGTCAAGGACCATCAGTCTCTTTGCCTCTAGTGCGAGAAGAAGGATCACACCATCGCCCGTCTTCGCGAGAAGATGGCCGACCTCGAGAAGACCATCAAGGAGTAAGAAGACCGGCTCGCAGCAAAGGAGGAAGAAGAGGAGGGTGAAGACATCCAGGGAGACATGGATTGTTACCTCAGCAATGATGATGATTTTATGGAGGAGGATGCCGTGGACTTCTACACTAACGATGAGGACTCTGACTTCATCGACGATGAGTAGATGCACTAGAGCACTGTCATAGCATGAGATGTATCGGTCCCAATGTATCGTAGCTTGCAGAATGGTTCTTAAAACCATCTGTTTTCCTTTGTTGTTGTGATGTGTGTGTTTGTATCATGTGCTTGTTTGAATGAATGAAATGAAGTTAGTTGCAAAACCTGAGTCAAACTCAAAGTTTTAGCCTTGAAATCAAAACCATGAACCTTAGAAATTTCCCTCTTACCCCTTTATCTACCTCAATCTTCAGATGACTCGTGGCAACCAAGGAGGGAGCAGCTCGTCGCAAGACCCAATGCTACAGATCCTGCAGAATCTCATCGCAGACAGAGAAGCAAGCAGGGCAGAGCGTCAAGCTAATCTAGCAACACTGCAACAGATGGCCTAGATGGCTCTCAACAACTAGAAGCGGGATCATCAAGGATCCAAGCTGAAAAACTTCCAGAATACCAATCCCCCAATCTTTAGCACTTCAGAAAACCCATTAGATGCAAATGACTGGTTGCAGACGATGGAGAACAATCTAGAAGTAGCCAGAGTTGATGACAACGAGAAAGTTCTCTTTGCCACCCACTACTTGGCAGGAGATGCAAGAGCATGGTGGAACAGCATCTGCCTGATTAACCATGGTTAAGTGATGACATGGGAAGCCTTCAAAATCAAGTTCAGCCGCACCCACGTGCCACAGGGCTTAGTCACCAGAATGAGGGATGATTTCAGAGAGTTGAAGCAAGGCAGAATGACTATGGTGGAGTACCGTGACAGATTCCTGTCACTTGCCAGATATGCACCTGATGAGATCAACACAGAGGCCAAGAAGAAGGAGAGATTCCTGAACAGACTGCATGATGAGATGCAGACTGTCCTCGTCAACATCCGTTTTGAGGATCTCGAAGAGCTAGTCGACTCCGCAATTCAGATGGAAGGAAAGATTAACCAGGCAAACGACAACCGCAAACGTCGTATGATGCAGCAAACTGGATCCAGTAGTCACCAGAAGTACCGTCCCAACCCCTCACCAAGATATGCACCAAGGAACAACCGACCCCCAATGTCTCGCCCAGGCTACCCCAACCGTAGCGGAGGAAATGTGAAGCCCGGAGGAAACAACAATCACTCTGGCAACACCAAAAATTTCAATCGTGCCCCTCCCAAGAGCAACAACAACAACAACACTACACCCAGAACTGGAAGTAATGTTGTGCCCGTGGCAGGAAAAGACAAGTCTCAGATCACCTATTTCGAGTGTGGAGTGAAGGGTCACTATTCCAATGAGTGCCCCAAGAAGACTGTCGCCACTGCCAATGTGAATGCCCTAGCTCAACAGCAGCGTCGTGTTCAACCAGGGAGAAGATTTGCCCTAGGGAACCCTCACAACTGCAACGGTCATCTCTTCCACATGAACGCCGAGGAAGCCCAAGAAGCGCCAGATGTAGTGCTGGGTATGTTTTTCGTCAACTCAGTTTTAGCGAGAGTATTGTTTGATTCGGGAGCATCGCATTCATTTGTCACCGAAAATTTGCATGCACTAGTAAGATCCACCCAACCAACTTGAAGAATGTCATGATAGTTCAAATTCCTGGATCAACTACAAAAGCTAGAAAAATTTGCAAAGCTGTACCTATCAGAATACATGGGATAGATTTTTATGCCAACCTAATTGTACTTGGAACCAAAGGTTTGGAAGTAGTACTAGGTATGGACTAGATGTCAAGGCACAAAGGACTGATAGACTGTGCTAAGAAAGCCATCACCATGACCAGTAGTTCTGGAGTAACAGTAGAGCATATCTCTGAAACCTTACCCCGTCAATTCAAGTGCAACAAGAGTGTAGCTCTGCCCACCATTGACCAAGTCAGAGTAGTCTGTGAATACCCCAACGTATTCCCAGATAAATTGCCAGGTATGCCCCCAGATAGAGATATTGAGTTCATTATCGAACTAATCCCCGGAACTGGACCTATAGCCCAGAGACCCTATACCATGAACCCCTCAGAGTTAGTAGAACTGAAGAAGCAGTTGGATGCCATGTTAGCAACATGTTTGATTCAACCAAGTGCATCACCATGGAG
Source organism: Avena sativa (assembly GCA_916181665.1). Taxonomy (NCBI): domain Eukaryota; kingdom Viridiplantae; phylum Streptophyta; class Magnoliopsida; order Poales; family Poaceae; genus Avena; species Avena sativa. The sequence goes on from OV702290.1 coordinate 205,474,793, forward strand.
ATCGCCAGTGTTATTCGTCGTCAAGAAAGATGGAGGCAACCGTCTGTGCACCGATTACAGAAAGCTGAATGATGTCACCATCAAAAACAAGTACTTGGAACCAAAGGATTGGAAGTAGTACTAGGTATGGACTGGATGTCAAGGCATAAAGGACTGATAGACTGTGCTAAGAAAGCCATCACCATGACCAGTAGCTCTGGAGTAACAGTAGAGCATATATCTAAAACCTTACCTCGTCAATTCAAGTGCAACAAGAGTCTAGCCCTACCCACCATAGACCAAGTCCAAGTAGTCTATGAATACCCCGACGTATTCCCAGATGAATTGCCAGGTATGCCCCCGATAGAGATAGTGAGTTCATTATCAAACTAATCCCCAGAACCGGACCCATAGCCCAGAGACGCTATAGCATGAACCCCTCAGAGTTAGTGGAATTGAAGAAGCAGTTGGATGCCATGTTAGCAACAAGCTTGATTCAACCAAGCGCATCGCAATGGAGATCACCAGTGTTATTCATCGACAAGAAAGATGGAGACAACCGTCTGTGCACCGATTACAGAAAGCTGAATGATGTCACCATCAAAAACAAGTACCCTTTGCCAAAGATAGAAGATCTATTTGATCAGTTGACTGGAGCCCAGGTATTCTCAAAGATTGATCTTAGGACTGGTTATCACCAACTTAAGATTCGTGCATCGGATATTCCGAAGACCGCCTTTACTACTCGCTATGGTTTATACGAGTATACGGTTATGTCCTTTGGATTAACCAATGCCCCTGCTTATTTCATGAATCTCATGAATAAGATCTTTATGAATTCCCTAGATAAGTTCTTCCTTGTGTTTATCGACGATATCCTCATCTACTCCAAGTCAGAAGAAGAGCATGAGCAATATCTGAGAATCATCCTAGAAACCCTGAGAGAACATCGGTTGTATGCCAAGTTCAGCAAGTGTGAGTTTTGGCTGAAAGAAGTAGGATTCCTAGGACATATTGTGTCTGCCGGAGGAGTCTCGGTTGATCCCGCCAAGATTAAAGATGTCGAAGAATGGGAAGCCCCAACCACTCAAACCCAAGTCTGTGCATTTCTCGGATTGGCGGGATATTACCGCATGTTCGTCGAAGGATTATCGAGCATCGCCAGACCCATGATCAAATTGTTAAAGAAGGACAAGAAGTTTGAATGGACTGACAAATGTGAAGCCAATTTCCAAGAGATGAAGAAGATATTGATTACAACCCCAATTTTGATAATGCCGATATCAAGAAACCATTTGATGTGTATTGTGATGCATCCAAGATTGGTCTCGGATGTGTATTAATGCAAGAAGGCAAAGTTATGCCTATTTGTCTCGACAACTGAAGCAGCATGAGCAGAACTATTCGACCCATGATCTTGAGTTAGAAGCCATAGTTTTGGCATTGAAGACATGGCGTCATTATCTTATGGGTAATCGCTGTGAGATTTACTCGGATCACAAAAGCTTGAAGTATATTTTCACTCAGAAGGAGCTGAATATGAGGCAAAGGAGATGGATAGAGTTAATCAAGGATTATGACCTTGACATTCACTATCACCCCGGTAAAGCCAATGTGGTAGCGGATGCTCTTAGCAGATTGCCATGTAAGCTAAATACCATGGTCAAGGAGAAGCAACCAAGTTTGTATGAGGAGTTGGAGCAGTTTAGAACTGAGCTTGTTAGCAAAGGATTCTTAGCTAGCATTGAACTTCAACCCACTTTGATTAGCCAAATCAAAGAAGCCTAGCAGGGAAATGAAAGTATCGACGGAATCAAACGCCATATTGGTACAGGAAAGGTACCTGGATTCACTAAAGACAAAGAATGAGTTTTGTGGTACAAAGGCCGTATCTGTGTGCTGGCAGATTCGGAGCTGAAGCAGGTTATCATGCAGGAAGCTCATGATACTCTTTATTCTATCCACCCCGGAGGAACGAAGATGTATCAAGATTTGAAAGAGCAATTTTGGTGGCACAAGATGAAGAGAGAAATCAGAAGCTACATTGCCAAGTGTGACATCTGCCAAAGAGTCAAAGCAGAGCATCAGACACCCATAGGACTGATACAACCTTTGCAGATTCTGGAATGGAAATGGGATTCAGTCGGAATGGACTTTATCACCGGTTTACCTACTTCAAGTAGGGGAAATGACTCAATCTAGGACATCGTTGATAGACTGTCCAAAGTAGCTCACTTTATACCTGTCAAGACAACCTATCAGAGTTCGAAGCTAGCAAAGCTGTATATTGCTAGAATTGTTAGTCTGCATGGGACCCCCAAGACTATAGTATCAGATCGAGGAACCCAGTTTACCTCGAGATTTTGGCAGAAAGTCCAGGAAGGATTAGGCACCAAGTTGAACTTTAGCACCGCTTATCACCCGCAAACTGATGGACAAACTGAAAGAGTCAACCAAATCTTATAGGATATGCTCAGAGCTTGTGTGTTAGAGTACGAATCAAAATGGGAAGACTTCCTGCCTTTCGCAGAATTATCATATAACAACAGTTATCAAGCTAGTTTGCAGATGGCACCATTTGAGTTCCTGTACGGAAGAAAGTGTCGCACCCCTTTGAATTGGTCGCAAGTAGGAGAGAGTCAGATCTTTGGACCCGACATTCTCCGAGAAGCCGAAGAGAAGGTTCACAAAGTCCGTGAGCACCTCAAGACTGCCAAGTCCAGACAGAAGAGTTATGCTGACAAGAGAAGGAGAGACCTGACTGTCAATGTCGGAGATTTTGTATATCTCAAGGTTTCGCCATTGAAGGGAACGCAACGCTTTAGTCTGAAAGAAAAGTTAGCCCCCAGATATATCGGGCCCTTCAAGATTCTGAACCATCGAGGAGAAGTATCGTATCAATTGGAACTGCCAGAGGAGATGCCAGCCATGCACAATGTGTTCCATATTTTGTTACTTCGCAAATGCCTAGAAGTGCCAGAGAAGACTGAAGTTTTCAAGAACATCGATCACAGAGCTGTGGAGATCTACAAGGACCTGACGTATCGTGAAGTGCCCATCCGTATCCTGGAGGAAGCTTACAGAACCACCAGGACCAGGAGTATCAAGTTTCTCAAGATTCAATGGAGCAACCATACTGGAGAGGAAGCCACTTGGGAGCGAGAAGATTACATGAGGTTAGAGTTCCCATATCTCTTTAGTTCCTAGTTTTCTTTCGTAAATCTCGGGATGAGATTTTGTTTAAGGGGGGAAGGTGTGTAACATTCCAAAACTTTAATCCAAGTGATCAAGATCCAAATCATCAAATTTAGAGTAAACAAAAACTTTTCCTGTTAAAAATATTAAAGCATTAATATGTGTGTGCATATAGTTTAGGAGTTGATTTGAATTGCCATGATTAAGTGATCATTGCTTTTAAAATGATTCTTAGGTGAATTAAACATCATCTAGATCATTCCCAAACAAATCCCAAAGAAAAAAATCAAAATGAATAAAATAACCAAATGGTCATTTGTGCCATTTTAATCAACATGCCTACTTTGGCTATTCCTAGAACTCAAATCCTAATAGAAACAAATGTGGATCTTTGCACCCCTTACTAGTACAAGTAGTGATGTACCAAGGCCTACTTTGTGATCTACCAAAAACTTTCAAACACTAATTTTAAATGGCATTTGAAAATTGAATGTAGTTCATATGAGAAGATCCCACTTATTCAAAAACCACTCAAATGAGCTCCATTTTCAAATCCCAAGCAACCACATATGCTTAAGCATGTGACAAACATCTCCCCAAAAAATCATCTAAAAATTCAAAACTTGAATTCTTTCGGCCATTTCTACAAACACCTTGTGGGAAGAATTCAAACAAAAAACCAAAATCACTATTTGAGCAGTGTTCTGGCCAAACTTGTCCCCCACATTGCCACCAAACCCTCTCCACTGCTTCCCCTACCCTTCTCTAGCCCGGCCAAGCACTGTGCCCCAACCAAATGGTCATGGACATCAATGCCGAGCCCTAAACGAGCACCCCACCGGCGACAGCGCGCCACAGCCGCCGCCAGCCTCGCCCACCATGTCCAGCATGTCGCTTGTGGTCCACCTCCACCGTCCAGCCAGCCCCAGCCCGTGGACAGCGCTATGAGCAGCCAGGAACCGCCGTGCCCGGAGCCTGTCTACCATGCCGACGCCACCCGCAGAGCGTGCATGGTCCTCGCTCGACCAGACCCCGCCTCGCTCTAGCTGCCCGCCTACACGATCACCACCGTCCTAGGAAGCTAACGGACATCCCCGTTCCCCCGACCACGCCCCGTAGTCGCCGGCCGCCATGAAACTCGTCATCAGCAGAGACATAGTGCGCGCCGCGCCACTCACCTCCCCCGACCTTAAACCACTGCACACGCACCACCGTGACACTCGCCAGGGCACCGCCCACCATCCTAGCCCACCGCCCACACCTCTAGATCGATGTGCCATCGTCACCGGTGAGCACCGCCCATGCTCCTCTGCCGCTTCGCCGAGCCTATAAAAGGAGGCCACCCCAGCACAAACTCCTCACACCACTCTCATCCCCTCCCTCTCAGAACACTCCCAGAGCCCCACCGGAGCAAGCTGTCGTCCGCAGCTCCGGAATTTCGCTGGAGTCTGCCACGGAGGGGGAAGAAGGGGGCCGTTGATCAAGGCCACATCTCGGGACGTTGCCGGTACCAGGAGAACCGCCGTCCTCGACTTGTTCGTTTGCCCGCCTCGCCGACCCTCACCGGAGCCCTGGTAAGCCGCCCTAGACCCCCACCGAGCAGCTAGGGTTCCACCTCGCCGGCGACCTGTCCGTCGTCGACGACAAGCCACAATCATAGATGTTCCTTTTAATCTAACGACCCACGTCGCCTCGTACCGCTTCACGTTTAAAGAGCCGCTGACATGTGGACCCCCTGTCAGCTGTTCTCTGCGCCGCGGAGCGCCACTGGGCCAGCCCGTTAGTTTTCCCACGCTAGCCCGTGAATTCAAATGTGGATTTTTTCTATTTTAGTTTGAACTTACTTCTGACCCTTAGTTTAAAAATCAATTCCAGAAGATCTACTGAACCAAATTGAGTGATTCAAATTTTGTTAGAAAGCTACTAAAAAGGGCTATCCAAGCCCGTTGGATTTAGTTCATTTAGAGTTAGAGATCTCTCCTAGTAAAAATAACAAGACAGAAGCATTTGCACATTTAAACATTTTTATAAAATCAACCATAATAGCTTTTGAGTTGATTCCAACTCTCAAAAAATCACATTTAACCATACCTATCTGAATATGTAATAATATTAGGGTTTACATGCAGTGACTTTGGACTAGTACCGAAATAATGCTATATAGGCATTTCTAGTCACTTTAAATCATTAAATATTAAACTTAAACCAAAGTAAATATGATCCAACCCTTAAATCACATTCCCTTATGTTAGAATATGTGGTGATGACATGTGTCCATATGATCCCATATTTTAATTGAAGAATATTAAATCTTAGATATTTTCAATGAGTAGAAATTACTTTTCCTAAATAAAAAGAATGAAACTAGTTAATAAAACCTTGTTGTCACATCCCAAGATTTTCCAAATCTTGTAATGTGAAAAATAAATGAATAAAATAAAACTTTGGTGATTTTCAGGGCCAGAAGAAACTTTTGAATCCAATTGGGAATCTTCAAATCTATTTTGATCAAATAAAATCCTAAAGGGATTTAAAAAGATAAATATTTAATAAAGGGAAAATAAAAGTATTTTATTACTACTTTGAAATCTTTTTATAAAAGGTTTTGGTTCTCAAAATGAAAAGAAATATTTTAAATAAAGATTATTTTATAAAGCCAAATTAAACCTTGGCCAAGATTTTGAAAACAAAAGAGTTTGCTTTGATTAATAGAGTAAAAGTTTGTTTAAATAAAATAATAAGGATTTAAATATCCAAATTTTCTTAAAGTAAAGGCTTTTCCCATTTTAAAAACACTAAAACTTATTTATTTATTTTAAATAAGTTTTCCAAATATTTTATATTCTCAAATAAACCTACTGAAGTGTTTTGGTTTTATTTTAGATTTGAAAATAAAAGATTTAAATAAAACCAATCCTATTTGATTTAATAACCAAGGCCCATTTTATTTAATTATTAATGGACCCTATAGCAAAAATGTTATTTTGTTTTAAACAAGCTTTCCAAGTATTCTTTATTTTCAAATAAAACCTACTGATTTGGTTTTGAAAATATTTGGATTTCAAATAGAGTTTTAAAATAAATTAAACCCTATTTTGAATTAATAACTAAGGTATATTTACTTAATTATTAATAGATCTTAAAAGAATAAAAATTATTTTGTTTTGGACTTTGTTTTGTGTTATTAAACAGAACTAAAATTTTTACAAAGTTTGGTGGTGGTTTTGATTTGAATTGATGTTTGAAATCATTATTAAAACTTATTTGGTTTAAAACTAGGGCCTTTTTGATTTATTTAAAAGACCCCAAAAAGAATAAAGTTTTATTCAAAAATTAATTTCAGAATGTGCTACTAATCAGTATTTAAGTCCACACAAATTTTGACAAAGTTTTGAAATCAAATGAGTGCTTGAAATAATTAAAGGAAATCAAAACAGAAAATAGAAATAGAAAAGGAAAAAAGAAATCAGAAACAGAAAAAAATAGTGCAAAGGACCCAGCCCAACAAGGCCTAGTAACCAGCCTAGTTTCCTCCCCAAAGAAAAACGATTCGCACTCAGAATCTAACTCAGACAGAGGCTGACCAGTGGACCCTCCCCTCGTTTCTTTTCCCACTGACCGGTAGGCCCACTTCCCCCTGTTCATCGTCCACACCCGCACGACCCCTTCCCCCTCACCGTGCGGCCGTTTCTGCCGCTGATTTCTCGCGATCAATTCGCCATAATGCCTGAGTAATTCCTCGCAGTGACCACGCTCGTTAAATCCCCTCCCTCTCCTCTTCATTTCTCTCAAACCCCGCTGCCAGAGAGCCACCAGGCTGCCTCCATTTCTCTCTGTACCGCCGCTGCTCCGACGACGCTCCGACGACGATTCCGGCCACACCCCGCCACCCCTTGCCTCCTAGACCACACACGCATACTCCCCACCTCCTGGCGCATCTTCCCGTGTGATCCACTCGCCCGCGCGTGTCCCCTAGCGTCGACAAGCACGACACAGAGTGTGCGCCACCGACTGCCTCCGCTCCGACGAGCCCACCGGTGAGACCAGACCCCCCTTGCCCTTCTTTTGATGCACGCATGTCCGTGACTTGCGTACGAAGCTAACTGTGTCTTCCGTTTGTTCCCTCGTGTTCCGTAGCGTCGACTTCATCCTCACTTGAGCGCCGCCGCGTCTGTCCCTTTTTCCGGCGACCTCCCCTGGTAAGTCTCGACCGCCCTGGCACCTCCTATTGATGCTCACATGATTCCGAGTACCGTGCGCGTCTAACTCACCGCTTATTTCGATCTGGCACGCCTTGTAGCCCAGCCTCCGTCGACGACCGTACGAACCCGAGACGCAGCTCCACTCCGGCGAGCGATTCCGATCACCTCCGTGCGCCCCTTCACCAACCAGTACTACGTTGAGCATCAGCAAGCGTCAACGATTCCGGTGAGCACCTCCACAACCCCCCTTGCTTCCTGTAACGCCAGCGCCGCCACCGTCTGGCGGCTCCGCCGTCTGCCGCCGCGCAGCGCCGCCGATCTTTGGCAAGCATGCTAGCAACCATAGGATCGTGATCTAATGGATGCGATAGAACGTAGGCGAAAGGGTAAGTAATGTCTCTGCACCGCACGATCTCATTTAGATCCAACGGCTGCAGCTGTGCGATCCGCACGAAGTGGTACCGACGAATAGAAATACGCCGCGTGTCACAAAGACAGATTTAAAAACAGAATTGATCTAATTGATGTTCAATTTTGTAAAATCCATAAATTTTGATCCACACGTCCAAAATTTGCAAACTTTATATCAATGGAATCAGCAAGACGAGCCCTAGCCAACCATGCAATTTGTTTAGTAAAAAGCCTCTGTTAAATTGTTTGTTTTTGCAGAAACGTTTGTATGCATGTTTAGGTTATAAAAATTATTCCAAAATGATTTTGGGGATAAAATATTTGGCAAATTGTTTGTTTTGAACCTACTGACCCTAGCAACCAACCCATGTTTTGGAAAATGAATTTGGAAAAGTTTAGAATGGATTAATTGGTTTAGTTCATTTCTAGCTAAATAAAACTATTGATTTGTTTATGAAAATGGTTTTGAATAGAAAACTTTGGAGGAAATGTGTTGAGCCAAACCTACTTACATTGGGAACCACTTTGTCTATTATTCCAAAATGAATTTGGTGAAACAAAATAAGGATTCCTTGATTTAAAACCATTTCTAGTCAAATAGAAATGTGGTTTATCTATTAAAAATGGTTTTTGAAGAAAATTTTTTGGGAAATGTTTTGTTTTAAAACCTCTGACCCTAAACACCAAGTTTTGTGATTTGAAAACATATTGGGTGAACCCTATAGGTTAATGCCTTAGTAAAAATATTTCTACACCACATAAAATGATACCATGTTTTGAAAATGGTTTTTGTAGTTAAACCTTTTGCTAATAACTTTGCCACTTTGGTAAATGACCAATTTGGATCTTACAAAGTTTAGGAATCTAATAGAGACCCTCTTTGCAAAATAAACTATCTTGTGCATGCTCCCATGCATGACCTAGTTTTCATAGTTTTGTGTGAGTGAAATGATGTTTGATTGATTATTTGTAATGCTAGTTGATTTGGTGTTTTGCTTGATTGGTAGATTGAGTTTGTGCCTTGCTTGATTGATTTGTAGTGACTTGAAGGGTGTGATTGTTGCAAGGACAAGGAGTGAACCCATACTCTACCAAAAAGGCAAGTGATGCTTCATATCTTTTGTCCCATTACTTTCACTATGCATTAGTGATTTCTCTAAGTAAAACTTGCATGGAATTTTGCTAAGTATAAACCTTGCTATGGAAAATCCTAGTAGATGAAACCTTAGTAGAAATTTCCTAAGTTAAGATTCCTACTACTATCATGCTTAGCTTAGCTAGTAGAAAACAAGGGTGGAATATATACTCATGCTATGGAAAAATTTCTAAGTCTGAGGACTTGTGTTTTGTTTAATAAAACAACTAAGTGAATGAATCACCTGGGTAGAAAGGGACTTGCTTGGTGGTTTTTGGTTGAGTGGTTACACAAGGCCCATTTCTATGGTTTACCTTGTGTATCTCACTTGTGGATGGCCACCCAGGAACAAAGAGATTTGAGATGTCAAATGTTGAGAAGCTTCAAGTGCAGCCACATGGCATTATGGGCTCTGCCTGGATCATATAGGTTGCAAGAACTTGCCAAATGGACAGTTGGTGGTAGGGGAATGATAGGTTGGGAGCGTGTCCATTCTGGTCTAAGGGAAGGCTTCTGAAAGATCTTGTCTTGGTGAAACCAAGTCTTGTGGGGAAAGTGCACCACCTCTGCAGAGTGTAAAATCTAAGTACTTAGCCATGTCCCTGGCAAAGGACAATTTGAGCATCAAGACATGGAAGCTATCAAGAATCTCCTCATCCCAATTTCTAAGTTAAAAACTTGTGGGTGAACAAGGGTTAAAGGATCACCAATTTCTATTGGGAGATACCTTGGGTGTTTTTGTCAAGCAAAAGCTTAGTGTTTTCAAATGATAAGGAAAAATCTATTTTGAGCAATGCAAGCCTAAGCTCCACTTAGCCAAATGCATATAGATGATAGACTCCACTATACTACCATAGTATCACTTGCCAATACAATTCAAATGTATTGACCCTTGTGGCTGTAACTTGTTATGTTGCAGGTTTGTTTGATTTAGTGAAGTGTATTGATTAGGATTACAAAGTCTACAACCAACATGTCTGCCTGTGGCACTTTGAAGATGAAGGACCCCATGCTTATAGATATTCTGCTGCAATGTAATGTAATAGCCAAATGAGCTATGAAAGATGTAATAAACTATTTTATTCCTGGTTATAAAGTTGTATTATGACCTTTGTTTCTTGATATTACATCTTAACTGTGGATGCTAGCTATTGATCCAGGGACTAGCATTGTAAACACAGGGGACTCTACCTTATTAAAGGTTGGGAACCCTACAGATGGTATCAGAGCATTGTGTTACCTGTAGGATTTGTAAACCTAGGATTGGACAAAACCCCTTAGAAAATATAGGAGTTGAATTTGTTCCAAAACTTATTTACAAACAATCTTGTAAACTCTTTCCTCAACCATTTTGGTTTCAACTCTACACCTCATCTATTTCAACTTAATGGAAAACCCTACCCTTTGACCAAAGACTAAACCATGTACAAAGGACTTCTTCAACACCTTCAACTCTAATGACTTCAACTTCTTCAACTCTAATGACTTCAACTTCTTCAACTCTAATGACTTCAACATCTTAAAGTGAGTTCAACCTTATTCTCATCAAGGAATTCAACCTTAGATACTACTAAGGACTACAAGAGAGACAAGGAAAACTTGCTCAAGATTTAGAGACTGAGGGAATGCAAAAGTTAGAAGGAGCCTACATCATTTGAAGTATTGCAACCAAGAGTTTTTCTCAAGGAAACCATGATCTCATACAAGAAGAATCAAGAAGGAAAGAAAGATCACAAGTGACCCATATAGATGGACCACCATATTTTAGTTAAGTCAAACACACCAACTTATGTGGTGTAACAAAAATATTTTTGGTTGCCTAAAGTTATGCTTGAAACTTGTTGTTTGAGTGGAATGTTTGATTGTGAATGCTTGCACATTGCTTGAGTGAATTGTGATGTGTGTGATTAGAATTGATTCCTTAGAAAATCTTTTGCCTATTCTAATCCCAATCCAACCCAAACAGATGACTTCTCCAAGAGACTCCAACATCAAGGATGGTGACAACAACAACAACCAAGAGGTCAACATGAGAGAACAACTACTAGCAAACCAAACCCAATTAAGCCAAGTGACAACTCAGTTTTTAGCCAACAATAATGGATTAGACCCAGCCATGCAAAGGTTTTTGAAAACTCAATCCCAATTGTTGCAAAGGATGGCTACCCAAATGATCAACATGGAAGACAACCTTTCCAAAGGAGTTTGTGACAACAAGGATGACAAAGATGTTATTCTAGAAGGAACCCAAGCTTGCAATATTTGTGGAGACAAGGATCACACTTCCAAGGAGCATGGAGATCAATGCCCCAATTGTGAAGAGAAACATCCAACTAATCAATGCCCCACATCTCAAGTGACTTGTTTCCTATGTGAAGGAAATAATCATGTCCCTATCCAATGCCCCATCTATCCTATAGTTCAACAAATGAAGCAAGATGGAATGCATAAAATGTTTGGAAACCTCCATAAGGGAACAACTTCTACCCAGATGGATGAAGGCAAAGTCAGAACCATGCCACATAAGGCCAAATCCAAAGTGACCATAAAGTGTTGCTACTCTTGTGAAGAAGAAGGTCATATCTCTAGTAACTGCCCCAAGAAGAGAGAAAGATTTCCCACCTTTGTGGTGAAATATGAAGAGCATGAACTAGAAGCACTCCTAGCTTTGGAGAAACCCAAGAAGAAGAAGAAGAAATGCCCCAACCCAAACAAGAAGGATATTACTCAAGAGGAATGTTACACTTGCAAAGAGATGGCACATTATGACAATGAATGCCCAGAAAAGAAGAAGAACCAAGGAAACAAACAAGAGGCAATGATACCAAAGGAAAAGAAAGATATCAGCCAAGTGATGTGTTTCAATTGCAAAGAACCAGGACATTATGCAAGCAATTGTCCAGAAAAGATGAAGCACAAGATAAACAAGCCTATGAAGGATCTCAGCCTAGTCACATGTTTCAAGTGTGGAAACAAAGGACACTATGCAGATGTTTGCCCAGAGAGATTTCAACAAGATCCCAAGCAAGCCAACATGTAATCTAGATGGAAAATTTTTAAGGGTGGTAGTACCCTAGTTGCTTTGAGCCAACTTGTAACCCCTAGCCTTCCCAAATCTCGGGACGAGATTTATTTTAAGGGTGGTAGCCTGTCACATCCCAAGATTTTCCAAATCTTGTAATGTGAAAAATAAATGAATAAAATAAAACTTTGGTGATTTTCAGGGCCAGAAGAAACTTTTGAATCCAATTGGGAATCCTCAAACCTATTTTGATCAAATAAAATCCTAAAGGGATTTAAAAAGATAAATATTTAATAAAGGGAAAATAAAAGTATTTTATTACTACTTTGAAATCTTTTTATAAAAGGTTTTGGTTCTCAAAATGAAAAGAAATATTTTAAATAAAGATTATTTTATAAAGCCAAATTAAACCTTGGCCAAGATTTTGAAAACAAAAGAGTTTGCTTTGATTAAAAGAGTAAAAGTTTGTTTAAATAAAATAATAAGGATTTAAATATCCAAATTTTATTAAAGTAAAGGCTTTTCCCATTTTAAAAACACTAAAACTTATTTATTTATTTTAAATAAGTTTTCCAAATATTTTATATTCTCAAATAAACCTACTGAAGTGTTTTGGTTTTATTTTAGATTTCAAAATAAAAGATTTAAATAAAACCAATCCTATTTGATTTAATAACCAAGGCCCATTTTATTTAATTATTAATGGACCCTATAGCAAAAATGTTATTTTGTTTCAAACAAGCTTTCCAAGTATTCTTTATTTTCAAATAAAACCTACTGATTTGGTTTTGAAAATATTTGGATTTCAAATAGAGTTTTAAAATAAATTAAACCCTATTTTGAATTAATAACTAAGGTCTATTTACTTAATTATTAATAGATCTTAAATGAATAAAAATTATTTTGTTTTGGACTTTGTTTTGTGTTATTAAACGGAACTAAAATTTTTACAAAGTTTGGTGGTGGTTTTGATTTGAATTGATGTTTGAAATTATTATTAAAACTTATTTGGTTTAAAACTAGGGCCTTTTTGATTTATTTAAAAGACCCCAAAAAGAATAAAGTTTTATTCAAAAATTAATTTCAGAATATGCTACTAATCAGTATTTAAATCCACACAAATTTTGACAAAGTTTTGAAATCAAATGAGTGCTTGAAATAATTAAAGGAAATCAAAACAGAAAATAGAAATAGAAAAGGAAAAAAGAAATCAGAAACAGAAAAAAATAGTGCAAAGGACCCAGCCCAACAAGGCCCAGTAACTAGCCCAGTTTCCTCCCCAGAGAAAAACGATTCGCACTCAGAATCTAACTCAGACAGAGGCTGACCAGTGGACCCTTCCCTCGTTTCTTTTCCCACTGACCGGTAGGCCCACTTCCCCCTGTTCATCGTCCACACCCGCACGACCCCTTCCCCCTCACCGCGCGGCCGTTTCTGCCGCTGATTTCTCGCGATCAATTCGCCATAATGCCTGAGTAATTCCTCGCAGTGACCACGCTCGTTAAATCCCCTCCATCTCCTCTTCATTTCCCTCAAACCCTGCTGCCAGAGAGCCACCAGGCTACCTCCATTTCTCTCTGTACCGCCGCTGCTCCGACGACGCTCTGACGACAATTCCGGCCACACCCCGCCACCCCTTGCCTCCTAGACCACGCACGCATACTCCCCACCTCGTGGCGCTTCTGCCCGTGTGATCCACTCGCCCGCGCGCGTCCCCTAGCGTCGACAAGCACGACACAGAGTGTGCGCCACCGACTGCCTCCGCTCCGACGAGCCCACCGGTGAGACCAGACCCGCCTCCGTCGACGACTAACTCACCGCTTATTTCGATCTGGCACGCCTTGTAGCCCCGCCTCCGTCGACGACCGTACGAACCCGAGACGCAGCTCCACTCCGGCGAGCGATTCCGATCACCTCCGTGCGCCCCTTCACCAACCAGTACTACGTTGAGCATCAGCAAGCGTCAACGATTCCGGTGAGCACCTCCACAACCCCCCTTGCTTCCTGTAACGCCGGCGCCGCCACCGTCTGGCCGCTCCGCCGTCTGCCGCCGCGCAGCGCCGCCGATCTTTGGCAAGCATGCTAGCAACCGTAGGATCGTGATCTAACGGATGCGATAGAACGTAGGCGAAAGGGTAAGTAATGTCTCTGCACCGCACGATCTCATTTAGATACAACGGCTGCAGCTGTGTGATCCGCACGAAGCGGTACCGACGAATAGAAATACGCCGCGTGTCACAGAGACAGATTTAAAAACAGAATTGATCTAATTGATGTTCAATTTTGTAAAATCCATAACTTTTGATCCACACGTCCAAAATTTGCAAACTTTATATCAATGGAATCAGAAAGACGAGCCCTAGGCAACCATGCAATTTGTTTAGTAAAAAGCCTCTGTTAAATTGTTTGTTTTTGCAGAAACGTTTGTATGCATGTTTAGGTTATAAAAATTATTCCAAAATGATTTTGGGGATAAAATCTTTGGCAAATTGTTTGTTTTGAACCTACTGACCCTAGGAACCAACCCATGTTTTGGAAAATGAATTTGGAAAAGTTTAGAATGGATTAATTGGTTTAGTTCATTTCTAGCTAAATAAAACTATTGATTTGTTTATGAAAATGGTTTTGAATAGAAAACTTTGGAGGAAATGTGTTGAACCAAACCTACTAACATTGGGAACCACTTTGTGGATTCAAAAATGAATTTGGTGAAACAAAATAAGGATTCCTTGATTTAAAACCATTTCTAGTCAAATAGAAATGTGGTTTATCTATTAAAAATGGTTTTTGAAGAAAACTTTTTGGGAAATGTTTTGTCTTAAAACCTCTGACCCTAAACACCAAGTTTTGTGATTTGAAAAAATATTGGGTGAACCCTATAGGTTAATGCCTTAGTAAAAATATTTCTACACCACATAAAATGATACCTTGTTTTGAAAATGGTTTTTGTAGTGAAACCTTTTGCTAATAACTTTGCCACTTTGGTAAATGACCAATTTGGATCTTACAAAGTTTAGGAATCTAATAGAGACCCTCTTTGCAAAATAAACTATCTTGTGCATGCTCCCATGCATGACCTAGTTTTCATAGTTTTGTGTGAGTGAAATGATGTTTGATTGATTATTTGGAATGCTAGTTGATTTGGTGTTTTGCTTGATTGGTAGATTGAGTTTGTGCCTTGCTTGATTGATTTGTAGTGACTTGAAGAGTGTGATTGTTGCAAGGACAAGGAGTGAACCCATACTCTACCAAAAAGGCAAGTGATGCTTCATATCTTTTGTCCCATTACTTTCACTATGCATTAGTGATTTCTCTAAGTAAAACTTGCATGGAATTTTGCTAAGTATAAACCTTGCTATGGGAAATCCTAGTAGATGAAACCTTAGTAGAAATTTCCTAAGTTAAGATTCCTACTACTATCATGCTTAGCTTAGCTAGTAGAAAACAAGGGTGGAATATATACTCATGCTATGGAAAGATTTCTAAGTCTGAGGACTTGTGTTTTGTTTAATAAAACAACTAAGTGAATGAATCACCTGGGTGGAAAGGGACTTGCTTGGTGGTTTTTGGTTGAGTGGTTACACAAGGCCCATTTCTATGGTTTACCTTGTGTATCTCACTTGTGGATGGCCACCCAGGAACAAAGAGATTTGAGATGTCAAATGTTGAGAAGCTTCAAGTGCAGCCACATGGCATTATGGGCTCTGCCTGGATCATATAGGTTGCAAGAACTTAGCCAAATGGACAGTTGGTGGTAGGGGAATGATAGGTTGGGAGCGCGTCCATTCTGGTCTAAGGGAAGGCTTCTGAAAGATCATGTCTTGGTGAAACCAAGTCTTGTGGGGAAAGTGCACCACCTCTGCAGAGTGTAAAATCTAAGTACTTAGCCATGTCCCTGGCAAAGGACAATTTGAGCATCAAGACATGGAAGCTATCAAGAATCTCCTCATCCCAATTTCTAAGTTAAAAACTTGTGGGTGAACAAGGGTTAAAGGATCACCGATTTCTATTGGGAGATACCTTGGGTGTTTTTGTCAAGCAAAAGCTTAGTGTTTTCAAATGATAAGGAAAAATCTATTTTGAGCAATGCAAGCCTAAGCTCCACTTAGCCAAATGCATATAGATGATAGACTCCACTATACTACCATAGTATCACTTGCCAATACAATTCAAATGTATTGACCCTTGTGGCTGTAACTTGTTATGTTGCAGGTTTGTTTGATTTAGTGAAGTGTATTGATTAGGATTACAAAGTCTACAACCAACATGTCTGCCTGTGGCACTTTGAAGATGAAGGACCCCATGCTTATAGATATTCTGCTGCAATGTAATGTAATAGCCAAATGATCTATGAAAGATGTAATAAACTATTTTATTCCTGGTTATAAAGTTGTATTATGACCTTTGTTTCTTGATATTACATCTTAACTGTGGATGCTAGTTATTGATCCAGGGACTAGCATTGTAAACACAGGGGACTCTACCTTATTAAAGGTTGGGAACCCTACACTTGTGATGATATTAGATCATCCAATGTGTGCCTTAGAATGCTAAGTAGACTAGTTAAGCATTGTTTGGTGATTGTGTACTCCGTATGTATTTATAGACGATAGTACCGACCAAGCTTTCGAGGAGGAGGAGTTCTACCAAGAGGAGGAGGAAGAAAACTTCAACCACTGCACCAACCAAGGAAAGCTAACACTTGCAAGTATAATAATTAGCAAGCTAGAATTAAACTAGGTAACCTGAGCAAGATGCATTAGGCATGCTTTGGGTATACCACTTTGACTATTACCTACCCCCAAGTGTTATTTCCAAGCGTTACTTTCTTTAATTTATCAAAGTCCTTTACTTGTTTTGAAGGTAGCATAAAGAGTATAAAACTTGACCTATCTAGATAACCTTAGATGTCATTGTATGGCATGAGATTGATCTTAGCATCCCACTTTAGTGAACACTCTTACTTAGTAGTTTAGAGCTAAACTAATACTTGAGTCACTTTAGATGGGAATACTTGGTGAAAATGAATTATGAAAACCTTGGAATAATGAGCCATTCCATTGAGATGTTTTGACATATGTTGAGAAACACCAATGGTTTATGATGATGAAAATGTTGAGGCATGAGCCTTAGCCCTCTTACAAAAACTGATGGTTGGATTCGGATGCGATACCATTCCAAATTTACCGTACAACCACAATACCTGAATTGGGTAAGGCTTAGCCGGAAGTTTATATGCATTAGTATTAGTTCCCTTGCAGGAGAGGTTTGCGCCAAGGCTACCTCTCGATGTTGTCCACCTATGCAGTGCCCAAGATGACAGATGGTCATGGTTGGGAGGCCATGCTCATAGGAGAGGTGCTTATACTAGGGTGTGCAAAGGAAAGGTTATGTTTAATTATCTGCATACTAAGTATGACGATTCAGGGTTATCCCTGACAGATGTATCGAATCTTGTGGTGAAAGTGTACCACCTCTGCAGAGTGTCAAACTATTCGAATAGCCGCATCCGTGGTTATGGACAGTTGGAGTGGCCATACTGTTTCGTTGTCAGATATTTTCAAAATAACTTATGAAATGAATGATGAATCTTGACTTGACCACAACAAGGTTGTGAATATGACACTAGCTTCCCAACTTAAGTGATTCTAGAACTTTATTTTATCTTTCTTGGTTTTAGAACTCAGCTTAGGTTTCAAACTTAACTTTATAGTTAAACTTAGAGTTAGCATTTACACTAGAACTATACAACTTGTTAGTGGTAGTCTGCGAGTACTTAAAGAGTACTCATGGCTTTTGTCCCTGGCTATTCTCATGGCCAGACTATGAAGGAGACTACCAAGATGACGACCAGCAGGACGACTATGATAACTAGGACTATCTACCTTCGTCAGCATTGCCTTTGCCCCCTGAAGATGGACCCCACCGCTATGCTTATTATTTTATTACGCTGCTTGTTGTATTAAGACTGGATCATGAGATCCTTATTTGTGTAAGACCTTATTTATGGTTTGTAATGGATGATGTAATGTGATATCCAATCTGTTATGTCTCGCCAAAATGGTAATCCTAGGATTGCGATGTATGACATAATAGGCATCTGGGATTAAAAATTTGGGTGTTGACAATTGTTTGGTAACGAGATTGAACATGACATGGTGATGTCATTGATCAGATCTCGGGCAATGCAAGTAACAAGAGACAAAGGGAATAAGACACGACTGTCCCGGTTCAAACGACGAAAGATCTTCGTGGAACGCACATGGGTCACATGGCCATCCAGGTCCCTCTGTCGATCATTGGTGCGGGAGTGTCCCGGCCATGTCTGGAGTGTTCCCAAACCATGGGGTATCATGCTTTAGGGCTTGATGATGCTTAGAGAGTGTTTATAGGATCGGTAGAATTGCCGAAGAATAGTAGAGAGAGAACCGGAAGGGTTTCGGTAAGTCCGGAGGATGTCCGAAGTGGAGGTGGAAGGTGTTCCATAACCATAGAGGTTGAATAATATGTGAATGAATGTTAAATATTAATTTAATCATTTATTCATAATTATTTAATAGAGAAAATCAATTTAAAAGGTCAAAGGGCTTAATGGGCCAATTCCTGGAGGGGAGAGGGCCCATTAGGGAAAGGAGAGAGGGAGAAGGGGCAAAGGGGTGGCCGGCTGGGCCTAGCCCCCCCACCCCCTGCACAGGGCCCACTAGGGCTGGTCGGCGGCTTCCCCTCCCCCTCCTCTCCTTTAGTCCCATCCCGGGACTTTGAGGGAGGTAGTACCTCCTTTTCCCCTATATATAGTGGGGGTATTTGGCCAGATAAATACACACAATATTCAATAAAGGTCTTCTCACTTTTGGGAAGACCTCCAATCGATATTTTCTCACTCTCTCTCTCTCTCTCATGACCGTGGTTCTAAGTTTTGACTGCGTGAACGAGAGACATCTTCACCACGGAGTGCCGTCGCACTGCGGGATTCGGATCCAGGATCTCTACTTCCGCAACTGCTGCTGGATCGGGGAAGCGGGAGTCATCGTCAGGCACCGGATGTGCGTAACTCCCCGCGAGGTGTCGCACTTGAGGCACTCAAGTCGTTGGAGCCAAGGGAGCACAAGGACTTCATCATGACCTTGAGGTCGGCTTTGGCTCGTCTACATCAACCACACTCTCCTGAGCATTGACAACGCTTTTCGGTCTTCAAGGGTAAGTTCATGAAAAGCGCTTCCCGTTACTGCATTACTAATAGATAGGTCTTGGCAACATCAGGGGTTCAGGGGCGTAGGGTAAAAATTTATTGTTTTCATACGCGGAACCCCTACAGAAGGATCATCCAGATCTTATCCCAATAGAGAACCAGTATGCCATGGCCATCAACCCTTTGATTGACGGCACATAATTCACCAAGTGCCTTGTGGACAGTGGAAGCATGATACGTCCAAAATGTATCTACTTTCTCGAACACTTTTGCTATTGTTTCTCCTCTATACTTGTGTGATTTGGATACAACTAATGCGGACTGACACTGTTTTCAGCAGAATTGTCTTGGTGTCTACTTTTTGTGCAGAAAATCAACTATCAGGAAAAATCCTGGAAAATATGACAAAAATCCTATTTCACCCGAAGACTCAAGGAGCCAGAATACGAGACGGAGAAGAGCCAGGGGGTGGCTACACCACCTGGTGGCGCGGGCCAGGCCAGGCCGCGCCAGGGGGTGGTGTGGGCCCCCTAGGCACCCCCCCGGCCTCTCTCTTCGCCTATAAGGAGCCTTCTGACCTAAAAACTTCAGGGGGTTCGACGTTTTTCAGAAGGAGTTCCGCTCCACCGCCACCACCAGATTCCACGAAACAGCACCAGAAACTCCGTTCTGGCACCCTGTCGGGAAGGGTAATTGGAGGAGATCATTGCCACCATCATCACCATCGCTTCTCCATCGACCATCCATGTTTCCCCCATCTATGAGTGAGTAATCCCCCGCTGTAGGCTATGGGGATGGTAGGGATTGGATGAGATCATTCATGTAATGGCATCAGATTGTTAGGGCATGGTACCTAGTATCTTTTATTAGTGCTTTATGACTTTGTTGCCACTTGTTGTGCTTAATGCTTGTCACTAGGGCCCGAGTGCCATGATTTCATATCTGAACATGTTATTGATTAGTGCCTACCGCACTCGAATCCCACTGTTTACTGCTATTGTTACTACTGTCTTTACTTTGCTTCTGCTGTTACTTTGCTATTCCTACTACAAATCTGTTGCTACTGATAAACTACTGTGAGCAAGATTGTTTCCAAGTGCAGCTGAATTGACAACTCAGTTGTTAAGGCTTATTAATATTCTTTGGCTCCCCTTGCGTCGAATCAATAAATTGGGTTTCACTTCCCTCGAAAATACTGCGATACACCCCCTATACTTGTGGGTCATCAAGACTATTTTCTGGCGCCGTTGTCGGGGACCATAGCTTTATTTATCAAGTTCACTTGGATTCTCTATTGTTCGCCACTATCCATCCATCATGGGTAAGTCTCATGATGGCAAGGTTCCTATTTTACCATCCACTACAAGAAGAGGTACGGTTCTGAACACGTCTGTTGCTCTTGATTCACCGTCTGTTATGAGTAAGTTCCTTACACCACCACACACACATGCTACACACACTGCTACTACTGCTGAATCTGAAACTTCTAATGCTTATGATGCTGCTTCTACTGTGCTTGATAAGAGTGGTTCATTAGGTCCTTTCCTAGATGCTACGTTTGCTAGGACTATAGCTGGAAATACCGAAACTCCTAATGAAGACACTACCACACCTGTTAGTTCACCCAAGTCTAGTGAAAGTTATGATATCAAAGATGGTTATGTTGAGATGACCGATGAATTTATTAAAGAATGTAAGAACACCCATGATAGGAGCACTGCTAAGAGTCTCCTTGAGAGGCGTACTATTAGACCCAAATTGTCTCCTATTGCTAAGTTTGCTGCTTCTCCCATAAACATTATAGATGAATATTATCTCTCGATCTATCTTACATAGCTATTGTCGAGAAAGAACCTTTTTGTGGGACTAAGAATGAAAGTGCGGTCGCACATATGAATGAACTTTCTACCATGAGTGGCTTGTTTTCCGATGATATTAAGATGCATACTTACTTTGTTGCTAAGATTTTCCCCTTTTCACTGAAAGGAGAAGCTAAAACTTGGTTTAGTAATTTACCTCCTGGATCTATTGATAGCCCTGAGTGCTTGATTATTACTTTCTTACAGAAATATTTTCCTCCTAGTGCTAGACATACTATTTTGCAGGAACTTTTTTATTTTAAACAGGGAGAAAAAGAGGTATTGCCCGAATCTTGGGCAAGTTTTTGTGCTTTGATTCATGCACAAGCTGGAAGTCCATTACCTAAGAATGAGCTTCTTGATATATTTTATAATGGACTAACTGAGGAATCTAGGACATACCTAGATAGTTGTGCTGATTGTGTTTTCAGGAATAGGACTCCTAAGGAAGCTGAGGAATTAATGGCTAAAATAAGTAAGAACTATGAAGATTGGACTCCTCCTAAACAAGCTATACCTGAAGTAATTGTACCTGAACCATCTATTCCGGTGCCTATTCCAACATCAAAGAAGAGGGGAGTTATTGAATTAAATGATGAAGTGATGAAGGAAGCTAAGAAATGTCTTAAGGAGAAGGGAATTAAAGCTGCAGATGTCAAGAATTTACCTCCTATAGAAGAATTATGTAAGCCTATTCCCTACTCATCCACTATTGAGGTACACTCTCTCCAACACTTTGATGAAGGTGATATCCCTTACTCTAAACCTCCTGATCAATGCTTAGAAGAATTCGATATCTTTATTGTTAAGCAAGATAACTTTAATAAAAGGGTGCAAAATAATCTAATGGAAAACACTAGAGCTATTGTTGAGTTGACAGATATTGTGGAAAGAACCTCTAATGATGTTAAAATGATTGTTAAACACTTTCAAATGGTTCAAACTCAAATCGATCAACTTGTTAAAGTGCAAAACTACTTGCTAGTTAATGCTGCTAAAGAAAAACATGCTTATGAAATTAGGACTAGAAGTGGTGCTGCTACCCAGGATCCACTATATCCTGAGGTGCTTATGAAAAGAATTGAGCGGGATTCTCAACAAGCTGAAAATAGTGGTTCTACTCGTAAGAAAAGGAAAAAAGAAACATAAAACTGTTGAAGAACCCTCTGAACCTGCTATAGATCCTAATAGTATATCTATCTCTGATGCTGAAACTGAAAGTGGTAATGAAGAAAATGAAGCTCCTAATGAAGAAAAAGTTGAAGAAGAACCTGAAAACCACACTAAGAATACTAAATACACTAAAGAAGATTTTATTGCTAAGAAACATGGTAGTGAAAGAGAACCTTGGGTCCAAAAACCTATGCCTTTCCCTGATAAGAAACACAAGTCAAAGGAAGATGAACATTATAATAAGTTTTGTGAGTGAATGAAGCCTTTATTCTTGCAAATTCCTTTGACTGATGCTATTAAATTGCCTCCTTACTCAAAGTATATGAAGTATATTGTCTCGAATAAAAGGAAGATCCCTAATGAAGAAATTTCTACTTTGCTTGCTAATTATTCTTTTAATGGTAAGGTTCCTAAGAAACTTGGAGACCTAGGGATTCCAACTATCCCTTGCTCTATTAAGAATAGTTATGTTAGAACTGCTTTGTGTGATTTGGGAGCTGGAGTTAGTGTTATGCCTTTCTCTCTATATAAGAGGCTTCAACTAGAAAAGTTGATACCAACTGATATATCTTTGCAAATGGCTGATAAGTCTACCATTATTCCTGTGGGTATATGTGAGGATGTACCTATTCAAGTGGCTCATAATTGCTTGATATTAACTAATTTTGTTGTGCTTGAAATGCCTAAAGATGATAATATGTCTATTATTCTTGGAAGACCTTTTCTTAATACTGTAGGAGCTATTATTAATTGTAATCAAGGAAAGGTGACTTTCAATGAAAAGGAACATACTGTCTATTTCCCCAAGAAGATGGAAAGGACTTATGGTTTGAATTCAATTGAACATATTGAACGCATTCAAGTTGGAGAAATATATTGTCCCATACCTAGAGAAAAATTTGAAACTATTATGATTGGGACCATTGCTATCAAGGTTGAGGTAACATAATCACTAGTGGAATACAAAGTTTTGTCTCATATGCAATTGTTTTGGTAGCAAGACTTGATCAACCTTGTTAACAAAAGGATTCCATTGAACAAAACAATGTTTTCATTATGATTATCTCCGTTTATTTCTACCCTTTGCATTTTAGTTTTTTATTTCGTTTAGCTTTCTTTTTGTTGTTAGTTGCTTGCATGTTAGAGTGTCTTAGAACTTCTGTAGTTCTAGTTTTGTTTTGTCCTTGCATCATGTTTCCAAAAGAAAAAAATCTGTCTGTTAGAAAAATCATTCTTCTATTTCTGAAAAATGCCCGAAAATAAAGTGTCTCGAAAAATTCCAGAAAATTTATATTAAATTTTTACGTGAAAAAGGGGCAGAGGAGTACCTGGGAGGTACCAGGGGGGCCCACCAGGCAGGCACACCACCTGGTGGTGTGGCCAGCCCTGGGTGGCCCCATGCCCTGGTGTGGGCCACCCATGGCCCCCACTAACTCTCTCACCTGCCACTTTCTTCTCTCTCTCGAGTAAGCTCCAGTTCATTGCTCCAAATCGCGTTCTTGCTGTGATTTCTCTCGATTTTTTCGATCTCCTTGCTCAGCCCATCTTTCTTGCTAAAATTTGGAGCATTTGTTCCTTGGTATGTGACTCCTCCCCTTGTCCAAGTAGATTTGTGTTTAGTGGATTATATCTTGAGTATTTTTCTACTATAGGTGACTGGTTATGAGAGCTTGTAAGCTTGTTTGATGCTTAGAGATATAGTTTTGATGCATGTTTAGGCCTCTTACAAGTCCCTATGAGTAGAGTCCTTCAATATATTCACTTTACAATCACTTGTTTAATAGGTGTTTAAATTATAGAATACCAAGCATGAACAACCATACCTTTGGAGAGATATTTGAGAGTGATGCACCTAGGAGGTCGAGGCCCTCAAGATCCGCCTCTCAGTTTAGGCCATCATACAATGAAGATGGGGATGCTCACCCATCCTCTTTTCCTTGTTTTACTTTCTTACAAGCTGCAGGTATTCTTGATGATTTCTTGCTACTGATTGAGAGGGTTGGTTTGAACTCATATATGCAAGATGAGAGTGCGTAATACGCTATGCTCACCAAAACTTTTGTTGAGAGCTTCACGTTTACTAACACATCCTATCAGTCGACTGTCTCTTTTAAAATCTATAATCTGCCCTTCACCATGCCTTTGGAGAGATTTTGCAGTATTGTAGGTGTACGCATGACAGGAACCGTGAAGAAAATTCAAGGGCGACCTGCTGATTTGTTGGAGCTTTATCGAGGGGTGACCAATGGTGATGACCGCGTGGCGCAATGCGGAAAGATAAGAAATATCCAACTCCCTGCTCTTAGATACTTCGCATATTATCTTGCTACTAGCGTGCTTGGTAGGGAGAACACAAGTAATATCTCCAACTATCATTTAGCATTCCTTGCTGCTACGCTTAACAATGATACTCGGTACAATCTTGGATCGCTTATTTCTCGCCGCCTAGCTGCTAGGGGGCCTATCTATGGGGGCATCATTTCCTCGCGTATAGTCAATGCATTAGGTCATTCAGTGGATCCCTATGATGCTATGCTGGCACCACAAAGGCTTGACCTTGTTGCTATGAAAGCTCATCACTTTGTCACTGCTACTTCTGATTTGGACAGTCTAGTATATAGGATGCTTTTCACTGATGGGGATGAAAGGGAGATCCTTTTGCCACAGCCCTCTTTGTTTAGTGTTCACAGGAGACTGTGGTCACGCTCCAAGGAGGAGGTGGACGAGCAGCTTCGCTTGCTGGGTTTCCACGAGCAGCACCAGGAGGATGTGCTCTCCTATGATTACTCCACACATTATGGAGGGACGTACTCGAGCTCGCACCAGGACAAGGGTACTTCCTCGTCGTACCACGGTGACACTTCATCCTGGCCAGCTTGGGATTGATACCCACTTAGGCCAAAAGCCTACGCTTGGGGGGAGGTACGCCGACACTGCACTCATCTTCATATCATGTTGCGTCGGTACTTTGTATATTCATGTTTTTGTTCTCTTTTTAGTTTTCGTTCTTCTTTTACTTTTGCTTTCTAAAAACACAAAAAGACCAAAAATATTTCCGTTGTTTCTCTTTGGTTTGCTTTTTCTTTTTGCCTTGGTTTGTTTTTCCCTTTTTGCTTTGTTTAAACCATTCGAAAAACCCAAAAGGATTTTGCTTTCCTTGTTTTTCCCTTTTGGTTCTTGTTTAAAAATCAAAAACACCAAAAATATTTGTTCTTCTTCTTTGGTTTTGTGAGTTTGCTACAGGGTTCAGCAGTCATCAGTGGAATATTGGTTTCATATTATTATTCAAGCCACACAAGTGAAGAGCAATAATGAAGATTAATGACAACTTGAGGCGTGGTAAGAGGCTGGTAACGAACCCTATTTGTTTTTATTTTTGTACATATACTCATCACTGTGAGCATGCTTAGTCTGTTCATGTAGGGTGTATGTTATCTTTGGATGCTTAGTAGTTCTTGCTTTCTTATGATTAGCTCCAGCTCGCTAATAGTTTGTAGCATGTCTTATGAATGTTTGCTTGCATTGCTCTATTTATAAATTGGTATGACACCGTGGTATCCTCCTCTGAATGTTTCATTTGATTGACTTGGCACATGCTCACGCATGCACATGACTGTAATAATCAGTTAAGCCTCGATGAATTATTTTGCCTTGAGGATCTTGAATCACTTTCATGCCATGAGTAGTCCTGTTTTGTTGCAAGCATGATAATGACAACTATTGCTCTCTCGTTTGTCGCTCCCTTACTATTGCTAGCCTTCACTTTTACTGGGTATGTTTTACTCAAGTTCCCAACTCCCTAAACCAAATATTTCCAAAGTGTCCACCATACCTACCCATTAGCATCATTTGCTACTTCCGTATTCATTATGCCTTGTTT
This sequence comes from Avena sativa, assembly GCA_916181665.1. Lineage (NCBI taxonomy): Eukaryota > Viridiplantae > Streptophyta > Magnoliopsida > Poales > Poaceae > Avena > Avena sativa. The sequence continues at coordinate 205,500,838 of OV702290.1, forward strand.
TCTTCCGAATAAAATGTTTGCTTATTATGAGAAAGTTAGTTAGTAAAGCTCTCACGAACTTGATGGCACACTTTATTTTCTTGCACTTAATAAACCTGAACCATTGCATCCTTCTTTGTTGCGCATATGCTTGCGCTTTATGAGTTGAAGTTAGCAGAACCATGTATCATGGGGACCGCTTTCAACACTCATTGGTACTTTGTACCTAGTTGATATCATGTTCTTTTGCTTATGGATCTCGGCAGTGTGAAATAAAAGTGGAACTTGTAAGATCATGGAGTTTGTATGTATGTTAGAGAAACACCTGGGCCGCTAGCCTAAGCCATGCCTAATCACGGTGGAAACTTGCAGGATAACCATAATGAGCATTCTATGAAGCATCCTCGATAAAAATCTATGCACATAGTAAATAAAAAGATCACCGAGATGCTCATTGTCTGCTTGCCTTGTTATTTTGATTATGGGACAGCTCCCATGTCATGTGCAAGGGGTACCCCGTTGGCGGTTCTCTATGATACGTATATACTTACAATGACAAGAGCTTACTTGTGACTGAAGTTGAGTAGCATGAGGATCGGTCTTCATAAGTAAGGGGCATGAGACTTCGATTTATAACTTGTCAAGCATATCCTCTTAGTTGTGTCACTTTAACCTTAACCATTTAAAGATGCTTATGATAGGGGCAATGAGAGCTCAAAGCTAACGAGTACCATACTTTCAGCATTTGGAAGCCTTTCAAAATTATTCAAAACCTTTTTCTTTGCTTATTGAGTCTCCATTTATTCTTTGAGCACCTTCTTGAGAGCATAGTTGTCATTCTTTGTGTTTGTCTCATTACTTGACTATTTGTGTTATGATTTTGATGCTCGTATCTTTGATATCTTTACTTCTAGTCATCACTTGAACTTCAGAGGTTCCTTGATATTCATAATCAAAGGCAAGCTAGGTACCACTCTATATACCTTTTTATGAGCGTTGTAATGCTGCTTATGTTTATGCTTCATGCTACTTATTATTTTTGAATTGGAATATGTTCATAGCTTGCAATGACTATTAAGTAGACTCAGTTGCATACTCTTTATTATGAACTGTCTAAGTAGTTGATCGCATTGCTGAGAATATTTACATCTTATGAATCAAATGTGTTCGTGAAAGTTCTTTTATCGCACTCAGTTTTCAACTGAATTGCTTGAGGACAAGCAATAAGCTAAGCTTGGGGGGAGTTGATACGTCCAAAACGTATCTACTTTCTCGAACACTTTTGCTATTGTTTCTCCTCTATACTTGTGTGATTTGGATACAACTAATGCGGACTGACGCTGTTTTCAGCAGAATTGCCTTGGTGTCTACTATTTGTGCAGAAAATCAACTATCAGGAAAAATCCCGGAAAATATGCCAAAAATCCTATTTCACCCGAAGACTCAAGGAGCCAGAATACGAGACGGAGAAGAGCCAGGGGGTGGCCACACCACCTGGTGGCGCGGGCTAGGCCAGGCCGCGCCAGGGAGTGGTGTGGGCCCCCCTAGGCACCCCCTCGGCCTCTCTCTTCGCCTATAAGGAGCCTTCTGGCCTAAAAACTTCGGGGGTTCGACGTTTTTCCAGAAGGAGTTCCGCTCTGCCGCCACCACCAGATTCCATGAAACAGCACCAGAAACTCCGTTCTGGCACCCTGTCGGGACGGGAAATTGGAGGAGATCATCGCCACCATCATCACCATCGCTTCTCCATCAACCATCCATGTTTCTCCATCGCCACCATCGCCACCACCAGGCTATGAGGATGGTATGGATTGGATGAGATCGTTCATGTAATGGCATCAGATTGTTAGGGCATGGTGCCTAGTATCTTTTATTAGTGCTTTATGACTTTGTTGCGACTTGTTGTGCTTAATGCTTGTCACTAGGGCCCGAGTGCCATGATTTCAGATCTGAACATGTTATTGATTCATTATGATAGTATTGTTTTTGGTCTTATCTACAAGTTGTATACACATGTTGTTGTCCGGAACCAATGGCCCCGAAGTGACAGAAATCGGGATAACCGGAGGGAATGGCTTTGATGTGAGGATCACATGTGTTCACGGAGTGTTAATGCTTTGCTCTGGTGCTCTATTAAAAGGAGCACCTTAATTGCCAGTAGTTCTCTTGAGGCCCCACTGCAAACGGGCTGGCAGGACAAAAGATGTTGTGCAAGTGCTCATTGCGAGCATGTATGACTATATATGGAACACATGCCTAGGATTATCTAGTACTTGGATGCTTTATCTTATTTATCTGCAATTGCCCTATGTTCTGATTGCTATGTGAATTGTCTTGTCCATGCAGCACCCATCCATCCATCCCTATGCCTACCGCACTCGAATCCCACTGTTTACTGCTATTGTTACTACTGTCTTTACTTTGCTTCTGCTGTTACTTTGCTATTCCTACTACAAAACTGTTGCTACTGATAAACTGCTGTGAGCAAGATTGTTTCCATGTGCAGCTGAATTGACAACTTAGTTGTTAAGGCTGATAAATATTCTTTGGCTCCCCTTGTGTCGAATCAATAAATTGGGTTTCACTTCCCTCGAAAATACTGCGATACACCCCCTATACTTGTGGGTCATCAAAGCAGCATCAACATCATGTACCTGGATACACTATACAAGAGGAACTTGACGGAGACCCAGCTAAGGAAGAGCAACATTGTGTTCCATGGCGTTGTCCCTGGCTGACAGGCCAATTCCCTGGGCTGCATCATCCTTCATGTCGCTTTTGGCGATGTCAACAATTACCGCCAAGAATGCATGACCTTTGAAGTGGTTCCTTTCAAGAGCGTGTACCACGTCATCTTCGGACGCAACATCTTCCACTCCTTCCTAGCAAGGCCATACTTTGTCTATAACAAACTCAAGATACCCGGACCAAACAGCATCATCACCGTTAACGGAAGCTTCACCAAGGCACGGGAGTGTGAGCTCAGCAAAGCCGCCTTCGCCGAAGCAGTCCTCTATGGTGAGGAGTTCAAGGAGATCTAGAGCCAGGTCGATGCCTCGAAGATGTTGGCTTCGAAGAAGTAGATCACTGCTACCAAACTTTCCGTCAAGGCCGCCATCAAGACCAAGCAGGTGGAGCTTGTTGAAGGAGATTCCTCCAAGACCACCGCCATTGGCACGGACCTAGATCCCAAATAGGAAAGCGTGCTCGTCGAGTTCCTCCGTGAGAATAGGAACATCTTCGCCTGGCAACTTGCCGACATGAAAGGTGTACCTAGGGAACTAGCCGAGCACATCTTTAATATTGATCCTAATGCCAAACCGGTGAAAAAACCTCAACGATGCTTTGTTGACGAAAGACGAAGGGCTATAGGCAAAGAAATAGCTAGGTTACTTAAGGATGGCTTTATCCAAGAAGTTATTCACACCCGATGGGTGGGAAATCATGTACTTGTCCCCAAAAAGGGAACTAATGAATTAAGAACGTAAGTTGATTACACCGTCTTGAACAAAGCGTGTCCGACAGATCTGTTTGCTTTGCCTCGCATTGACCAAGTCATTTTTTTGACGGCTAGCTTAGAACTTCTGTGTTTTCTCGATGCCTACTCAGGTTACCACCAAATCTAGATGCGAAATTCGAACCAATGGGCCACTTCGTTCACCACACCCTACGTCACGTACTGCTATGTCATGATGCCCTTTGGGCTGACTAACGCTGGTGCTACTTACCAGCGAACAATGCAACGCTTCCTACACGACCAAATAGGTTGCAGCGTACACGTTTGCATGGACGACATGGCGGTAATGTCAAAGAAATCAAACGATCTTATCATTGACTTATAGGAAACCTTCGATGACCTCCAGAAATACAACATGATGCTTAACCCCCTAGAAGTGCGTCTTCGGGGTGCCATCCGGAAAGCTATTGGGATTCATCGTTTCGTACCGTGGAATCAAGGTCAACCCGGAGAAAATCGAGGCCATCCTTGACATCAAACGCCCAACGTGCTTGAAGGACATACAAAGGCTCACGGGCTGCATAGCAGCAGTAAGCCGGTTCATCAGCCAACTTGGAGAGAAGGCTATGCCACTCTACAAGTTACTCAAGAAGGCGGACACATTCGTATGGACGGACGAAGCTGATGCAATACTTTAGGAGTTGAAGAGAATACTCTCCTCCATGCAATACTGGCAGCACCGGTATCAAGGGAGCCTATGTTAGTTTACATGGCAGCAACCAACCGAGTAATCAGCATCGTCATCATGGTGGAGCGCAAGGAGCCAACGCATGAATACGGAGTTCAACAACCAGTTTACTGTGTAAGCGAGGTCTTGACGGAATCCAAGCAGCGTTACCCGCACTACCAGAAGATAGCTTACAGAGTTTTCCTTGCTTCACGGAAGCTAAGGCACTACTTCTAGGAGCACCCATCATAGTGGTGAGCAAAGCTCCACTATCCGACATCATCAACAACAGCGATGCTACAGGAAGAGTGGCAAAGTGGGGCATTGAACTTGCCGCCTTTGAAATCACCTACAAGAGGAGTGACACATCTAATCACAAGCATTGGTGGATTTTATTGCAGATTGGACATAATTGCCAGAAGACACTCCTGTGCCAGAGCCAGAATACTGGGTCATGCACTTTGACGGATCAAAGCTACTCAATGGCTCGGGGGCTGGTGTATTACTACAATCACCAACATGGGAGAAGTTGCAATATGTCCTGCATATCCACTTCAATACTACTAATAACATGGCGGAGTATGAGGCCCTCATTCATGGACTACGAGTAGCCAAGGATATTGGCATCAAGCGCATAGTTTGCTGTGGAGATTCCGACTTGGTTGCCTAGCAAGTAGCTGGCACCTAGAACACGTGGAACCCTATGATGGTGGCATATTGAGACGAAGTAGACGAGATCGCCAAGTGCTTCGATGGCTACGAAGTTAAGTACATAAAAGGGAGGAGAATGAGGCGACAGATCTGCTGTCAAAGCTTGGATTAGCTCGCAGACCAATTCCACCAGGCGTTTTCCTAGAGCATTTACGGACCCCATCCGTGAAGGGAGTAGACCCCGACGACCCGGATAGAGTGGACTCGTTCATTAACATAGTAACATTGACCTCTCCGGCTTGGACGAAACCATTCATGGATTATCTACAAGACGGAATTTTTCCTACCGATGAAGTCGAAAGCCAACAAATAGTACAAAGAGCAAAAGGCTACGTCATCATTGACGGCCAGCTATACAAAAGAAGTACCATATGAGTTTCCTTCGATGCGTCTCCAGCATCAAGGTATTGAAATCCTTAGAGAGATACATCTCGGAGATTGCGGGCATCATGCCGCTCCCCGATTGTTGGTGGCTAAGGCCTTCCGACAAGGATTCTACTGGTTAACTGCCAAGGCGGACACCGAGAAGATACTATAGACATGTCTTGGGTGTCAGTTCTATGCAAGACAACCAAATGTTCCAGCTAAAGAATTGCGAACCATACCAATAACTTGGCTATTTGCAGTCTGGGGGATGGACACGGTGGGACCTTTGCAGATAGCTCCTTATGGATTTACACACTTGCTAGTAGCAGTGGATAAGTTTGCAAAATGTATTGAAGCTAAACCCATCAGAAAGCTTGATGGGGCAACAACCCTAAAATTTGTTTGAGATCTAGTGGTGAGATTTGGTCTCCCACACAGCATCATCACCGACAACGGTAGAAATTTGTCTCTCGGAGAAGTTGAGGAGTACTGTCATGAAAAAGGCATCCGCCTTGACCTAGCATCTGTGGCACACCCAAAATCTAATGGACAAGTTGAATGGGCCAATGGACTAATTCTGCACGGAATCAAGCCATGCTTAGAGGCACCGCTACACATAGCAGCTGGAGCCTAGGCGGAGGAATTACCATCTGTATTGTGGATTTTAAGAACAACACCCAACAGATCCATCGTCTTGACTCCTTTCTTCATGGTTTTTGGAGCAGAAGCCATCTTACCATATGGCATCCTCCACGATGCACATGCTGGCATGCTAGAGATCTGCTATCTACCAATAGAAGCTATATGGCTACCATAGTCGCCATGTTAAGAATTGCTTGTTTAAAGAAGGGGATCTGGTGCTTAGACTCAAGCAGGAGAAATCACACAAACTATCCCCGCCTTGGGAAGGACCATTCGTCATAACAAAAGCATTGCTAAATGGTTCCTATTACCTCTTCGATATTCGCGAGTTGAAAGATAGGCCTAAAAATCACAAGCACAAGCAACATGACTTCGATAATGATTACCCGGAGACAGATCGGCCATGCAACATAGCACAGCTACGTCCCTTTTACACTTAGCAGATTTTATATTATGTAATAAGTTTCTTATATGATCAATTAAATAAAGCATTTGTGCAACATCCCAAATTTAGCAACCATGATTAGTTGTCCAGAATGCAAAAATCAGGGGGAACAAAAACTTTTTCTTGTTAAGTGGTGCAGTGTTTGCTTGCTATTTTTTTGTGCTTATGCATCTGAATGTATAACATATGATATACTCCCTACCTCACCCTCGGTTGATAAAAGCTATTTAACAAAACTGCCTTGGCTCTTTCTTACATATTCTCAAATGTTCTGGCATTTCAAAACCAGAGCCAAGATGCCTTTGCAACCCTAACTACTTCAGTAGCTTCTATTGCCAAAATTATGGAGATCTATAAGATATAATCTCCTTATGTTTTCAATACAGAACCTTCAACTACTCTTACCCCTAGAATTTCCAAGACCTTTTATAAAGCTTTTGAATTCTACTCTTGGTAGACATATCAAGGACTCTTACCATATTAAAACTCCAACCTTTCAAAATGCCAACCCTTACCTCAAGCTAAGCTTGATGGTAACCCTAGTAGTAGTTGATTTGCTTGTAAGATGATTTGCCTTGATCTGCTGTCTGATGATTTGTCTGGTTCTGCTATTTGACTTGTTGCTTAGGAGTAGTATGAGCTACTCTAGGGGCTCATAATCTAGCACTTAGGTAATCCAAGTTTATCAACCCTAAGCAAGTTAACCAAGTTGTATCTGATCTATTGCCACTACATGATCATCTAAAACCCTTAACCAAATCACTTTTGAAGATTATTCATTCTAGAATCTTCTAAGTCAATGAAGACCAATATCAAGCATGGATCCTTTCTAATCAATATACACTACAACCTAATCCATATGATAATGATTTGGAACCTTGCACCCTCTCAAAATCATCCCCTCCTACATTCTAGACAAAATCTCCCACTTTGCCAAAAATGACTAAGTCTGGAAATATGATATCAATATCACATCTTTGAGTCTCCCTCATTTCCACTCCTTCTACATTTTTGGTAATGCACTTGAACCATATTAAGGAATACAGAGGCCCACTATTGCCCTTGTCTAGTTCTTCTTTCAACCCACTTGTTCTTGATGGTTTTGCAGGCAACAAAATAATATTTCCTACAAATCTTATCAACATGCCTACTTGGTCAGAAGCTCACACTTTCATCCTACATTATTTGGACCAACTCTTTGAATGATTGTGTTGTACTCATAAAGGTCTAGCAATACCTACTTCACTTGTTCCAAATGGATCCTTGTTCTTCCCAAAACCCACAAGGTTTTGAAGGTTATTTAATAACCTGCTTTGGCACCCTTATTCTCTTCAAATTTTGGAGTCAATCTTTGGAGAGCTCAACCATGATCAACCTCAAACCTCTATACCATGGTGATCTACATCACTTTTTATATCTATCCATATAGACCATGACCCCAAGGTGAGCCTTGAGCTCCAAGATACAACCAAGTTTTGGTGGCATAAGAATAACCTTGTCCAAGATCCTTTAACCCTTGTTTCCTACCAAAATCCAGTTGGATTCTCAACACCTAAGGTCTCAAATGTTACATACACCTTGTGTAAATCATATATCTTGATTATAAACATTTATAAAATATTATCCATAATTATTGGGGCCCAAAAATAACTAAATTCCTTTAATTGACAAAAACTTAAAAACTCCTTCTATTAAGGAAGGTCTGGTTTTATCCAAAACACTTGCCCATCTTTAGGCATCCCTGAGGCCTATATATCATACCCTATCTTATCACTTCAAAAATAAATAATTTTGAAGAGTTCTGATAATTCTTTTTGCCCTTTTTCTCAAATGGCAGAAACAGGAAATAAAAGCTTAAAAATACTTTCCCTTCAAACTAAATTCAAATAAAATTCTCCATCGTGTTATATGGTAATTGGGACCATCCCACGTCAAAAACCAACCTTTCCCAATGTAAGAATATCAAAATAGCTTCCAAAAACCATTTCAGCACTTTTTGTATAAATAGTCTTAAGTGGACTTTAAATCCTTAGGAAAATCTAAAACAAATCCTAGAGAGGTACCTTGACATCATCTACCCTCCAGTACCATTTACCCAGCATGTCCATTGCAAGTATCTAAACTTCCTTCATAATAATTGTTGGGTCAAATTGGGCAAACTAAGAAAATCCCTAATCTAAACCCCATCAAATCTCAACCCTTTGGGTCAGCCAAACTTGCACAGCACAACACCACCACTCTGGTCGTGTGTTACAGTATAAACACTATAGCAAAACCCTAGACCTTGTCCTTACATGTTTGTATAGAGAGGGACAAGTCCATTTAACAAAAGCCTACTATTAAAGCTTGCAACATCGGGCTCCCTCTCTCTGCATTCCTGCATGACCAGACCCCACCATCACCTCCTCTCCCTTGATGTTGTAGGCCATGTCCATCATGGACCTCTCCACTCGGGTTAAATAGACCAGAGCTACCCCAACTCCTCCTCCCTCCCTCATTTCAATCCCTGGCCACCATAGCACCAACCCACCATCCCCTCCTCGCTCCCTCTATCTCCTTCGCCATGGAACAGAGAAAAATCTTCCTTTAGACATTCTCCAAGAAGGTGAAGCCACCATCGAAAAATGCCACTTCCTACCACTCTCTCTGTAGATCTATACTCCCCTCACACATATCTACTTGCCCCTATCCTCCTTTCTTCGTAGGAACCCCGAAGGCACCGCCGCCGTTGCATGTCTCAGCTAGAGCTCCGTTGGTGGTCCGGCCCACTCCCAGCCTCTGCAGTCGCGCCAGAGGCCATCTCAGGAACTCCACCAACCCCCCACCGAATCTCTTAGACATCATCCTGGCGACATGCAGCTGCCCAGGAGTGCTCACAAGCGAGCTCCCGATCCTGCTCCACCGCGGGATGTGTGCGACCCTAGATCTGCACCAAAATGGCCGCCATCGCCCATCAGCGAACTCCCATCAAGCTCCGCTTCTACCCGGCCCCTCGCCGCCATCTATCCACGTGCCCAGGTGAGCCCCTAGCCGTATCCTAAGCGCCCTAGGGTTCCGTCGAGGTCGAATAAGTCGCGAGGAAGGCGACACAGGTCGGCCATCGACCGGATTTCATGCCAACGGCTGAGATCTCCTGATACCGCTTCGATCCTCCACGCTGGCTGACAAGCGGGCCCCACCCATCAAGATTCAAACCTAGCTCCCGCGCAGTGCATCGCCTAGAATGGGCCGAATCCTCCCCCTGTGGCCCGTTTTTGCTTCAGATCCAGCCCGAGGCCACTCTCCTTTTATTATTTTCCTGGCTGATCTGTAAAGTAGTCATTTGGTTTAAAAATGGATATCAACCTAAAATGCCTGGATCCAAATTTACACAAGTGTATACATGTTATCCCTAATATACAACATCATCTTCAAGACCAAATTGGTTTTAGTTATTTTCTGGAAATTAATTTACCACAACCTCTCCTTTTTAATATATAAATTCTCCAGGGAATTTTGCAACTCCAAATTGAATGAAACATTTTCGTACGGCAAGGTATATCTCATGCCTTGCATTCCACCTTGTCCTGACCCTATTTTGATTCTTAGTTTGGCCCTGGTAAAAATAGCAAAAACAAGAAATTGCTGCCTTTGGGAATTTCTCTAGGTAAAATCAGAATAGATACTGACCTATTTCCCACTCTCATAATTTAAAAAACATAACATCTATCAAAACCCAGGAGCCTAGTATTTATTGACCTCTCCTTGAATTTTGGGCATTAAACAGTTCTATGCATTGTTAATTCACCAATAAATTAACTATAGTAATTCTATAACTCCAAAAAGAGTGATTGAAATTTCTATGGAAAGGTATGAAAAATTCCTAGAATGTGTTTTTGGAATCATATCAAAATCCCTTGTATATTAAATCTGGTTAAAAAGACAAAAACCTTCCAGAACTGCCTTTGGGAATTTCCTGAGGGAATTCTCCTAAATATTTTGAGATGAATCCAACTCTCAAAAATCTTAAACACCAAAGTCTAACAAAACCTCCGAGGACAAATTTATTTGAACTCTAGATCTTTTGTCGTGAATTATTCACGTAAACTAGAGGTTATTTCACTAGAAAAATAATAACTAAATATAGAAAATTGATAAAATCACGAAACCACTTTTGTTGGCCTTGTTTTATCAACAACTATCTGTTGATATCATTTTTGTATGTTGATATCATACATACCCAAGCCTTAGTTCAAAACCTCCTTCATTAGGTGATATTTGACAAATAAATCAAAAAGGAATTCTACAAAGGCAATTAAAGTAATTCCAACTGCTCTAACCTTAGTCCATCAAAACCAAATAAATTTACTACTATGTTGTTTGTTTGTTTCTGTATTGTAATGATGCTTGTATGCATTGTGTTGATTGTGGCTTTGTTTGCTTGCATGTGTTATCTCTAACGATGATAGTTGTGATTATATCGAAGACCAGAAGAAGTGGTTATTATTGGATTATTATGGTATTCTAAGAAGAAGTCCAGGGACATATATTGCTAGATTACTGATCTTAGGCAAGCCACCTTCTTGCTCATAAGCATTATCCTACTGTTTTACTTATGCATGTTTTACCTACTATTTTATGAAAGCTGCATTGTTTTATTATATGATGATCTATATCTGGTAGTGGCTTGGCTCCTCCAAACCATTACACATGTGTACTACTAAGTATAACCCCTTTGACGACACCTATTTGTCCCTAGAAAGGTGGATGGTGTATAACACCATAACCCTTTGGAAACCCTGTTTTAGCCAAAGCAAGCTATATGATGGGAAGACCCCGGAAAAGTTTTACAAAGACTTTTATGATAAAACCTTGGTGAGGTTTGACCTATCAAGAGAAGTTTAATAAAAAAAGCTTTTTGTTTTAAAAAATGCTGAAGGAAAGATGGAGGAAAAATATTTACGAAAACACACCCAATTCTTTGCAGCTTTAGCTATAACAACTTAACCCGTGCAACCACACTACTCTAGAATGGGACAGGGCTGGACATGAAGTTTGCTACTCTGGTGTGGGAATTCTCGTAACTACTGAAGGGGGATCATCTCCCTCTAATCCCGGGCTTCCTTTAAAAAAGGTCTGCTGTTAGACAACTACCTGGAGGAAGTAGGATCAACCATGCGAGTGACCGGGGGATACTATGAGCCTCTCATTGAAAGTGCCCACTCTAGAGGAGTCGGAATGCACTTCGGTTGGTATGTGGACCCGATGTCCTGGTGTTGAGAGGAATAACTCATATGGTAGGGCCTATACTAGAGTGGCATCTGGAGAGTCTTGATCGGTTACTCGACCCACGATCGGTGAAGATCAGGGTAGGGTAACCGGATGGTGTGGATAAAGTGTACAACCTCTACACAGTGTAAATCTGTTCGAATAGCCGTGTCCGCGGTTATGGACGGTTGGACCAACTACTGTATAGTGGTGCTGGTTTTGATTTCAAAAAGGACTTCGGCAAAGCAAAGGCTTTGGAAATGATTTAACCATGGGATGGTCGGAAAGGAAGGAAAGGAGTTTGGTAATGAGATGACCGAAATGAAGAAACAAATGGGTGACTGATGACTGCAAGTGCACAGATCGTTTGTAGCTAGTTTTGAAATAAATATATCGATCCCACAGGGAGCAGTAGGCAAAAGACTAAAATGCTTTTAACTATAACTAAACGGAGTACTTGAGAAATAACTTTAAGATGCAAGATAAGTAGAGTTGTTTTTGGGTTTTTGGTTGAACAAGGTAATTTAAAGTAAAGCAAAACTTAATGCAGAAAGTGAGAATCACGTGTGTAATAGAACTTTGGAACTACAATAGGGAAAATGCATTCTCAGGCAGTAGCGGATACACTGCTAGCAATTTAGAATAAGTAACTGAGAGTATTATAACGAATATTCTCATAGTGTGTATATATGTGGGAGGAGCTCCATATATGGATGATTTGCTAGCAACCGCTGCACACATCGTCCTCACAACCATAGTAGACAGTAACCGATAGCCATCGCATTACCGCACTATTAAGGGATTTCTCCCATGGCATGGACATGGATTGATGACTTCTCCTTGGTTCCCCATGTTAGTACATAAGGAATAACAACAGCTTTATAGTCACAGTAAGAGCTATCATCCCTCCGTCTACTAACAAGTAATCCCCTCCATCGATTCCCCACAAGAGGCACATATTAAGAAGGTGCACTTCTCCTTAATATCAAGATGAAGACAATTAACATATACACATAATGATGTATAACATAATAATCTCTATCTCATGTCAGTCATATGCTAGGGTTTCTCCATCTCCCCAAGAACTAAAGATCTACTTAGACATGGAGGCAATCAACATCATGGCAATAGTAATGGGAACAATCATAGATGAATAGTACTTGTATAAATCCACATCGAGTATAGGAATTACAACATGATATATACAAGATGTAGGTGGGATGGATGAGGATGATGGTGATGCAGCGGTGGTTGATGAAGATCGATGCCTTAGCCTCCTAGATCTGCGCAGGGTGAAGATGAATCCCTGGCAGACGAGTTCCCCTCCAAATGCCTTCCGGAGGTGAGGTTTTCGCGATTTACGGGTGTTCTTTATGCCGTCTCGCCGAAACAATTGCACGGGGAGAAACTATTTGACGAGGCGGAGGCGGCGCCAGCTATATGGGCGGAGAAAATTCTCCCGCCATATAGTTGGTCGTTACGCTCTCTGCCTCCTTTGTTCGCTTCTGGTTTTCTTCTGGTATTATTAATATTTCCCAAATAAGCGATTTACATTGTTTTTGATTCCTTTTCTCCTCAGTACAACTGCTTCAATAATTGTATCCATTGGATCCATCATCTGTCTTGACCCTGGTGAAAACAGACATAAAATGTGCGTGCAAGCACCGTAAAATACCAAAATCCTACATCTATAATGCAAAATAATAATGTAAAACATGATGCAAATATGCACTCATCAGTGACCCGTTCCTAGTGTTTTTCCAAAACTCTTCAAAATGTTTTCAAATGGTTTTACAAAAGTTTTCAACAAAGATATGTGGATGCTATATCTACAAGAGAAACTATTTTAGAAAAGAACCTCTTATGGAGCCCTCCTACTACCACGGCCATATTGCATATCATCTTTTTATCATTATTCTCTTAAGGTGGTTTGCGAGTACATTCAAAGTACGCAATGACATTGTCCCTGGCTATTAACTTGGTCAGATATCGAGAAGAAGGTGAAGTTGACGACTATGCGAGATAGGACGTTCTCCTAGTCAGTTGCCTGTAGGTTAAGGCATGGCTCGGGCTCTATGCTTGTTGAAGTTCTGCTGATGTTGTTGACGTAGCCATAATGGCATGTAAGGTATGGCATGTATCCGCTTAAGTACGGAATGTTTACTTTGATACTTGTCGGTTATGTGCCACGACTAACTGATCATGGGATCATGGTGTATGCATAACATGGATTCTAGAAGGATTAATCCGGGGGCCGCACAGACTTGGTATCAGAGCCATCCTGACTATAGGAGAACCTTAGTTAGCATGATCGTTAGACAGGAAACTATTTTGGAAACACTGGCTTTCGAAAACTACTTTCTCAAAAGCTTTTTTAAAGATTCTACTCCTTATCTCATTCTACTTTAAAGGATTCCAAAAATGGTTTCCTCTATATCTCGTCCAAATTTCAAACCTACGGATTTCAAATAACTAGGGCATAGAACCCGGTGAAGACAAGGATAACAAGATGAACACAAGCAACTATTAGCAAGCACAAGGAGACTACAAGATCGCCCCACCAGCGGAATCCTCATACTCAGAAGAAATCAAGTGTTGCACTATCAAAAAGCGTCCAAGATATGATGAAGACTTAATCTGCAGGATAGTGACCTAGACCGCAACAATGTGATATCTAGGATTAATAGTCCTAAGATAGGATTCCCATATACTGCGAGTAGTTAACTCCTTGGTCCCTCTAGTTAGCCGTGTTTTCTTGCCTAAGTGCATCATGTGTCGCTTGATGTGTGTTGTTTGCCAAGGACATCGCGATCCCCTCGCTCTGTTCGCCTTGTATGATTGTTTTGGTTTGCTTTAACCTTAGTCAAATATGACTCTAGGATCCATACCCCACCTAGTAACTCAGAAACCCCAATAGTTGTCGCTAGCAAGAATCCATACTAAACCCGGGACTTATGAGAGGAAGAGTATCGCAGGAACTAGGACTTCGACATCATCAAGTAAGAACCACTCGAAGTCTCCTCCGTATCGGGATGGCATACCCTGCCAAATTCACCACTCAAGACTCGTCGATAGCACAACACTCCATTAATCATCAGTCTATTATGGCAAGAATCCTATTGAAGCCGGAAGTCGATCACCAAAGGATCCTCACTGTCCGCGAGAAACCCCCAAGACTTGCTAACCAAGACAAGAAGTGAAGACCTGACTCTCCTAACCTTTTGTATATTAGAACTTCCTACAACCCCAAGAGACTAACTAGTAATTGATCCCTCTGCCTAACCAATGGGAAGTTCCTCACTAGAAGGACAGAATACTTCAATTCCCTGAAGAAAAGGATCCATGAAGACACCAAGTGTACTCTGCCATCAAGCAAAAGCAACACAAAGAGTTCAAGTGAAGATGTTTTCTACGAAGTTAGATACCCTGCCTGGTCCGAATACTAACAAGAGAGTCGTTAACCGCTAAATTTCCCTAAGCTAAACCCTTCAAACTTCGTTACTAAACCACCCAGGACAAGGTTCATGCAATAGAACGACACTCGAGGACCTCAACTCAAGACCCAAGGAGATACAACCTTCATCAGCATCATGCCAACACTTCAAGACAGAATATTGGTACCACCCTTGAAGGACCTTAGTGAAGCTCTAAGGTGGAAAGACTACATCTTTCCAACTCAAATCCTGAAGACTGTCTACCAGCAGATGCTCTAGAAAGAGTACCAGATCTGACATCTTCCGCCAAGCATCAACTCTCGAGTCATTAGATGAGACAATAGCTGAAGATTTACGAAGCCCCTTTACTACTTGAGCTGAAGACCCACCTGAAGGAACCCCAATTCACTAGCACCCTCAGTTCTAACCCTGTTAGAAGATCCCCAAATCCAACTACGATGATAGGCTAAGTATGAATAGAAGTAGTATGTGAGCCTCATAGAACCCAGCTGGTTGACGACATCGGAAGTTTTCAACTCCGGAAGGAAGGTTGGCGATAGTCTCCAAAATAAAATCTAATGACTCCAAGAAGGAAGGACTAACGTATCCCCGAGCTACCCTAGTTTAACCCTAAGGGGTAAAGACTGCATCTTTCTCACAATATAGAAAAATCCCTCGCTAGAAACAACCTTAGGAGATTCAAAACTAAGTCGTTAAATAGGATACAATAGGACCCTAAGGAAAACACTATGGACCCCTACTGAAAAAGACATCAAGCTATAGACTCTATCCATCGCAAAGTTCCACTAAGGAATAGTTTTCCCAGGTAATGCCCCGAGATATCGAGTCCGAAAGGAAAAGAATATCATCCATCGCAATCAGGACTAGAACCTGCTCAACTCTCCGTGCCTCCAAGAAGACTGAAGATCAACTTCACCAACGCAGTAATCACAGTCAAAGACTAAGATCAGAAGTTAGTATGCTCGAGATGCATAGCACTAACTGAAGGGTTCCGTAGCAGAAAACAAAAAAATTCCTATGTTGGAACCGCCTAATACTTCCCAAGATCTTTATATGTAGTAATGCGGTAAAAGCCAAGCATATAGAATACATACCCTCGTAGACCGTACACGGTTAATGTTCCGAGGGGAATGTGGTTGAAGTAGTCGAACTCGTAGCCGACCTCAAGGTCGCGAAGCTCCTTGCAGGTCACACCTTGCTCCTTCTTCATCGTGTAGCAGCTCCGACTCACGACATCCAAGGTGCCTCAAGTGAGGCCCCTCGTGGTTTCGTACACATACGGTGTATGATGACGACGTTCCACTCCTTGATACCTGTCGGGAGTGCGGAAGTAGATCTCTGGCTTGGAATCGCTGCAGCGCAAAGACGTGCTGCAGGTGCAGTGTCTCATGCTCGGACAGTCCTTACTTGGGACCGTGCCAATGCATGGAGACGAGAGAGAGGGAAGGATAAAGTCAACCAAAGGACTTTTCCAAATATTGGTGTGTCTATTCCCACCCATGGGCACCCCTTTATATAGGGGGAGGGGGTGTGCCCTCCCCTTTGGGTTTCCCATGTGGGACTAAACAAGGGAGAGAGGGGGGAGGCGCATGGGCCCTTAGGGAACCATGGGCCGGCCAGCAGGGGTGGGCCCCACAGCGAGCACAACCCAAGGCTGTCTGGGTGGGCCCCCTTGAGGCGGCTAGGCCTTGGCCCTTGGCCCTCCCCTCCTTCGGTTTTCCCTCATGGGCCCTTTTTCCCTAGGAAGTTTGGCCCATTAGTGGAATACCCCTTCAAATTAGATTTTAATATTATATTTAAAATTAATTACATTAATTAATATGTAAATACATATTGCAAAATCTGATTTGACCCAAAACACCTTTCGGTTCCCTTTCGATTTCCTCCGAACGACTTCAGAACTTTCCCAAAACGATCCCGGTTCTCTCACGGAACATTTCTGGTTTCCTTTTCTCTTTCATATGGTGATTCCAACTTATCGTACCCTTAAGTGTATTTCCCCATGGCTCAGGAATGGCACATACATGATCTCCAATGATCAATAGCGGGACCGGGATGCCCATAATGACCCCTGTGCATTCCACAATGATAATGTCGTTTGAACCGTAAACAGTCGTTTCCCATTCCCTTTGCCACTGGATACCTAGTTCACCCGAGATTTGATCTACGGTATCTCCATACCTTCGTTCGATCTTGTTACCGATGAACTTGTTTTCTCGTTTCCATGTCATTGCATTCCGTGACCGAGTCACACGCTTGCAAGCTTCATTAAGGCAACGTCACCGAGATGGCCACTAATGTATCTGTCCATTACATGGATGGGATAATCCTGGTCTTGATATGTACTCCTCTACACGCCCCTTTGGGAAACCTGAGTAGCACCTTTTCGATCACCCATTCATGGTGTGATACTTGAAATACCGTCTAAGCTCCCTCCAGAATGGTGATTTGCATTATCTCACAGTCTAAGGATCAGGTTGCGAGGTTTCCTTAGTTTATCATTAATGGTGAACTTTGTAACTAGATCTCATTAAGATACAACTGGTTGGGTTGTTTGTCTATCACATCATTCAACTAATGACGTGACCTCATTGTCAATTGGCATAAATGCCCATGATCTCGAAACTCTAGATCATCCTCATGACCAATGACCTAGTTCGCTAGAGGTAACTAGAGACTTGGTTTGTTTACATACCACATGTGTATTAACATTTCCTATTAATACAGTTATATCATAGTATGAAACTATTATGAACTAATTGAGATATGACAATAAAAACCTATTTATTATTTGCCTCTAGGGCATATCTCCTTCAGTCTCCCACTCGCACTAGAGTACAAATAATCTAGCTTGCATTTTACTCATCATAAACCATATCACATATGCGTTTATTGATCATGTATGCTTGTGGAAAACATCCTGTCCATGTTCTATTTTACCAGATCATTATGTCTTTGCAAATCGTTAATGTCTTCCTAACTTTGACATTGATACCATTATCTCATAATGGGTTGAAGTATTCGTTCGGCAACAAAGTGAGACTTTGTTTCTAGTGTTTATAATGATGGTCGTTTTCACTGTTGTCATCTAAACTTTGAAACATAATTTGCAACCCTTTGTGTATATACGGCAGTTATGGCAGCAGAACGAGGCCGGTTTCTAGAGCCTACAGTGACTTTAGATCAACCTCGAGGGCTTTCTCATGGGCACTGTGCCCTGATGTCTATGCACTTCTATTCTTGTAGACAGTTGGTGGGCCTCTAAGTGTAGAGGTTTGTAGAACAGCAACAAGTTTTCCCTTAAGTGGATTACCCAAGGTTTATCGAACTCAGGGGGGAAGTGGTTAAAGGTATCCCTCTCAAGCAACCCTGCAATCAAGATACAAGAAGTCTCTTGTGTCCCCAACACACCTAATACACTTGTCAGGTGTATAGGTGCACTAGTTCGGCGAAGAGATAGTGAAATACAAGTGGTATAGATATAAGACAATGGTGCCAGAAAATAGCTTGATGGCGTGGAAGATACTAAAGGCAAACTAAAATAAAGATGGCAGCAAGCAAACATGTAACAGATCTAGTTGCAAACGGTGTTTCAATGTTTAGAAACAAGGCCTAGGGATCATACTTTCGCTAGTGAACACTCTCATATAAATATCTTCTCTTCATGATACTACTCTGAACTACTCTCCGGTTGGACACTCTAATCCATGGTAGGGCTATAACAGCACACCTCAAAGTTCACTTTCCCCATCTAGATAACCCCACACTGTCACCTTGAGCGCTAGATGGTTCCAACAAATACCACAATTTCATAGAGACATCCAACTCCAAATATAACTCATAACAAGTATTTGTAATCTCTAGCCTAAGTGACACCATGGTGTACATGCTGTCACTTTTACACACGTGGGGAGAGCAGAGATCTATTAAAGCACTTGAGTAGCAAGGTAGATCTACTTGATTACAAAGCTCATGATCACAATATGATCATGCATAGAGAGAGATGAACACATAGCTACTGGTAGAACCCTTAGCCTCGAGGAAGAACTACTCCCTCCTCATCATGGGAATCAGCAATGGTGATGGAGATGGTGGTGGAGATGGATGGAGATGGCTCCGGGGGCACTTCCCCATCCCGTCAGGGTCCCGAAACAGAGACTTTTTGTCCCACGAATCTCCCCTTCGGCAGCGGCGGCGCTGTGGAACTTTTCGTGGCTGGAGGTTGTTCGATTTAGGGTTTTTGTCCCGAGGGGATTTTATAGGCAAAGGGGCAAGGTCGGTGGCTGGCCAGGGGGCCCACACCATGCCCTTGTGCGGCCTAGGGCTTCCCGCACCAAGGGGGTGGCCACCCTGTGGCCTCCCTTCGTCTCTTCTTCGGACTCCATGTGTCTTCCGGTAAAATATTGACTTTGGCTTTTGTCCCGTCCAATTCCGAGAATATTGATTTTCTACCTTTTTGGGAACCAAAAACAGAAGAAAACAGGTAACTGGCACTGTGGCATCTTGTTAATAGGTTAGTCCGAGAAAACATATAAAAATACCTCAAAGTGTTGACAAAGCAAAGCAAAGTAGATACTAAACAAGCATGGAACATCAAAAATTATAGATACGTTTGCAACGTATCAACATCCCCAAGCTTAACTCCTGCTCGTCCTCGAGTAGGTAAGTGATAAAAAGAATAATTTTTGAGGTGACATGCACCATCACAATCAAGATCAAACCATTTGCAAGCATTGAAAGCTGGGATCAAAGTACTCTAAACATGAGCATGAAAGATGAAGTTCTAACAATAAGGCATAGTAACTATGCATGCAACATGAAACGATACAAACCGAGATCATGAATAACAATGCATCGAAAGACATTTGTTTGTTTCACATATAGAAAACATAGCATAGTGGCATTCAGCTTGTCCCTCATGGAGTAGCAAAACATAAATGCAAAGGACACCTTCAAAGTTCATAAGGGTGACTAGATACAAATAGTTCAAGAACAAGCAATATCAACATTATGGATCAATCAATAAGTCTTGGGACAATGCACATTAAACTAAGAATGGCCACTATGCTATCTCAATAGGTGCATAAAGATAGAAGGTGGAGACTCAATATAAAAGTAAAAGAAAGGCCTTCATAGAAGGAAGCAGGGATTCAAGTTTCATAAAGAGCTTCCAAAAATTATGGTACTTATTAGCTTTCAAGTCTCATTGCTGAAATGGATCGAAAGGGCACCTAGAGGGGGGGTTGAATATGTGCTACACCAATTTTTAATACTTTTTCAATTTTATGCTTAGCACAAAGGGTAAATTCTCTAGATAAACTAATAGGTGGAATTTTCCCTATATGCAAACCTATCTACTAGCGAGTAAAGAGCGAGTGTAAGAGGAACGGGTAAACCGAAGTGAAGCATGCGGAGACACAGGATTTGTTTGACCGCAATTCCTTCCTTGTTAAGGGAAGTACGTCTGTGTTGGAGGGGTGGGCGGTACTAAGACCACCACGCCACAATAGGCCTCACCCTGTTCTCCGATTGATCTCGCCACCAAAGGCCTGATCAACCTTTCCACTATAGGTACCCTTCGAGGAGGGCACCGGCGCCTTTACACAACTAGCGGGGAAACAACTCCACAACAACTTGGAGGCTCCCGAAATGACAACAAGCTGCCACAAGAACAAAGTTATCAAATACAATAAACAAGATCTAGGTATTGACAAAAATACTAGATCAGGGATTTCCCCAAGTGAATGGAGAGGAGTTGAAGCGCTTGATTCTTGATGATGATGATGAACTTCTCCTCCTTCAATTCCCCCAAAGATCAAGACCTCCGGGTGGTTGAAGTGGGAGACCGAGAATGAGAGCTCTTGCACAATGTCTGGAAAATTTCGAATGAATCAAGAGTTCTAAACGTTGGGGAAGAAAGGATATTTATACCCCCTTCAGAAACCAGCCGTTGGACACTTTGGGGGCCGGATTATCCGGCCCAAGTGATGGCCGGATTATCCGTCCTAGGGAAAACACCGCCCCAGACTTAGAATATCCGCAGATAATCCGCCCCCTATCTGAGCATCGCGCCGAGCTTGCCCTTGATAAACTTCTGGGGGCCGGATTATCCGGTCCTATGTGAAGGCCGGATTATCCGGCCTGGGGAGGAAAACCCGCCCAGTTCGGGATTTCTGGGAGAAAATCCGACCGGAAACCAAGCGACGCGCCTTGGCCCCCTTTGCTCAAAAACTGGGGGCCGGATTATCCGGCCCATGCGACAGCCGGATTATTCGGCCTGGGAAAGAAAAACCGCCCCAGTTCGGTTTTTCCGGGAGAAAATATGACCGGGTACTAAGCGACACGCCTTGGCTCCCTTTGAGCAATGAAGTAGGCCGGATTATCTGGCCCTTGGTGGGGCGGATAATCCGGCCCCCCTCAAAGCTTCCTGCACACTTAGCGCACATGAATAGTCTCCACAATATTGTTATCTAACACGCAAAACATAGGAAAACATGAAATGTTCTTTCAATCCCCCCCTTTTTGGTGTTAGATGACAATACCAGGATTTGTAGGAGAAAGTCACAAGACAAATAGTAATAACCATGAAAGAGACTCCCCCTCAATGTGTGCATAATAGAATTATGCATTGGAATACAAATGCACACAAATAGGTGAATCTATTCCATAGACATGTGAGCAACATACACATACCACCGAGGTAGAGGGAAGACATGCTTGACATAAGCCACAATTATTACCGGATAACCAATATGAGCGCCTTCCGTGATAAGAACCTCCAGCAATAGGATATGAATAGATAGCTCCGTACGCATAATCCATGAGATGAAATCCATAGGCATAATAATCTAGACAACCACATAGAGTCTCAACCAACCACAAAAAACAAATTTCAAGTTCAATGCTAAATGGGCACAAGCAAGAAAACAACGAATAGAAAAATGCAAGTGCTTATGCCCGACCCATGCAAATCCACGGACACCCTAATAGAACTACTTCTCCCCCTTTGGCATCGAGACACCAAAAAGGGAGAAGAGCGATGCTAGCGCCCCATAGGATCACTCATAGTCCTCGTCCACGTCCTCTTCCTCGTCTTCATTCTCATCCTCATTCTCATCCTCATCCTCATCCTCATCCTTGCCCCATAGGAAAGAGTATCCAAGAACCTCAGCAAACACGTGAAAATCAGCAGTCATAGGCCTATCATGAGTCATCCACTTCATAGTGCGATGCTCATCCCCACAAATAACCAAAGTGGAGAAGAACTGCTTCACCACCTCAGAGTCAAAGGAGCACTGGAGAGACATGAGATGGTGCAGCCCCATCCTCTCAACCACAAACATCGCATCCACAAGATGATCCTTCTCCAAAGCATCAACAAGTACCAGTGGGTGCATAGGCCTAATGTTCAGCCTGGCATACACATCTTCATAGATTCCCTTCTGTTCTGCACACCAAAAACGAGTATCCCCCAGCTCATCATCACGAGGCAGCTCAGCAAACAAGTAATGGTGACGGATGGAGGAATAGGTGACCGCATCCAAAGTCCTGTAGTTGATCTTGGGCTCCTTGCCCTTCCTCTTGGACACCCCCTTCCTAGTCCTCTTAGCTTGTTCAGCCATGCGCTTCTCCTTGTTCTTTCTCCTCCTCAACTCAACTTCGTCCATCAAGTTACCTTGTCCGTCGTCCCGAAAGTATTTGGCGCGGGGGCGGCGCTTGTAGGTCTTTGGAACACTGGAACCACCTGTGAGGAGAATAAGGGCGATAGAAAGGGGATAAGCATACACACAAGTCCAAGAGAGAGCATGGAAAAAGTAGTCAAAAAGTTCATAGGACAAATCTACCCAATGCATACTCCATAGTGAAACTAAACCAGAATCGAATCTGTCAGGCCGGATTATCCGACCTGGCCAGGGGCGGATAATCCCGTCCTGGCAGAAAATTTTGATTTCACCTAGATTAAATGCAAAAAAGTATATCGGGCCTAGAAACTGCAAAACTATGATTTCTATGCGAAAACACATCCTTCTAGACAACGTTCCACCCAGCAAGTAACACATCTAGCCAAAGATGGGGAGAGAGGGAGTTACCCTCACTCACTGGAGGAAGAATGCGGAGGAGAAGGTACCCGGAGGCGCCGAGAAGAAGATCCGGGGAGGCCCGGAAAATCCGGTGGCCGGAGAGGCTCCGGGGAGGGTGGGAGACTACAGGTGGCGGCTGAGGAGGAGGAGAGGGTTGGGGGAGAAGTGCTGCTCGTTATGAGCCCTTCCCCTCGATCCCTGCCCTTTAAGATGAAATCCGCCAGGGCCGGATTATCCGGCCTACACTTGGGCCGGATTATCCGGCCTCAAATCTGGAATTCTGTTGTACACAGAAGCAGGCCCGCGTGTCCCCAAACAACACCCCCACAAGGTGTACAAGGGACTTGTGTGCTAGAAAAGATGGCTTAGGGGTAGGGAAAGACTTAGGATTAAGAGAGCCAAACTGAGATGGTACTAGACACTCAAAAATGCAAAATCCAAATCAAATAAAAGCCAAGATTGAGTGTGATTCCCATAAGAACAAGAGATAGCAAAGAACATCCAAAAAGAGCCAATCCTCCTCAAGGGAGAGGGCGGTGGCCGAGGCCACCTTGTTGGAGTGTATGGTGTGACATCGCAAAGATATATCTTGGGTTCACGACCAATACTCATCAAGAAGCTCACATATCACAAAATGATATTAAGAGAAATGATTTATCTTGCTTTTGGCATTATGGGGGAAGGGTTAGCCCAATGAGTTAGGACCACACTCCCCCTATATCCATGCCCACACCTAGACCAAATAAGGATTGAGATGTACGAGTGAGTGCATGGGTAATCAAGACAAGCTCCTGGAATCAATGATATTTAGCTCATTCCTCAAATAGCAGAATCTTGCTTCATCAAGTGGCTTTGTAAAAATATCCGCAAGTTGGTTTTTCATGCTCACAAAGGATAGATCAATATCGCCGCGAGCAACATGGTCTCGAATAAAATGATTCCGAATCTCAATATGCTTCGTCCTTGTGTGCTGCACAGGATTGTACACAATTTTGATTGCACTTTCATTATCACATAAAAGAGGCACTTTGTCACAACTGACACCGTATTCCTTTAAAGTTTGCCTCATCCACAATAATTGGGTGCAAGCGCTGGCAGCAGCAACATATTCAGCTTCGCCGGTGGAGAGAGATATACAATTCTGCTTTTTAGAGGACCAACAAACAAGAGATCTTCCCAAGAATTGACAAGCTCCAGAAGTGGATTTCCGATCATCCTTATCACCAGCCCAATCTGAGTCAGTATAACCACATAACGAGAAATTGGAGCCCTTGGGATACCAGAGACCAAAGTTAGGGGAATGAACCAAATATCGAAAGATCCTCTTGACCGCCACTAAGTGGCTTTCTTTAGGAGCTGCTTGATACCTTGCACACACCCCCACACTCAACACTATATCGGGTCTACATGCACAGAGGTAAAAAAGAGAACCGATCATGGACCGGTATACCTTTTGGTCCACATCTTTACCATGTGGGTTAAGTTCAAGATGACATTTTGTTTGCATCAGAGTGGCGACACCATTTAGATCCGTCATCTTGAATCTCTTAAGCATGTCTTGGATGTACTTTGCCTGATTAATAAAGGTTCCTTCTCTAAGTTGCTTGATCTCGAATTCAAGAAAGAACCGTAATTCCCCCATCATAGACATCTCAAACCTGTCAGTCATAAGCTTTGAAAATTCATCATTAAAAGCTTTATTAGTAGAACCAAAGATGATATCGTCTACATATAGTTGGTATACGAAGAGCTCCCCCTTAACCTTCTTAGTAAATAGAGTAGGATCGATTTGCCCAACTTCGAAGCCACGATCTAACAAAAGCTCTTTAAGGTGCTCATACCAAGCACGTGGGGCTTGTTCAAGGCCATAGAGTGCCTTATCGAGTTTGTAGACATGGTTCGGAAAGTTAGGATCCTCAAACCCCGAGGGTTGCTTTACGTATACCAACTCATGTAGAGGACCGTTAAGGAAGGCACTCTTGACGTCCATTTGCTGCAACTTAAAATTGTTATGGGCAACATAAGAAAGAAGGATACAGATGGACTCAAGGCGAGCCACTGGAGCATAGGTCTCGCCGAAGTCAATGCCCTCAACTTGGGAGTAACCTTGTGCCACAAGTCTTGCCTTGTTCCTCACAACAATGCCATTCTCGTCTTGCTTGTTTTTGAAAATCCACTTAGTGCCGATAACATTGCAACACTCTTTGGGTTTCTCCACGAGTTTCCAGACTTTGTTGCGCTCGAAATTATTTAATTCTTCATGCATAGCAACAACCCGGTCTGTGTCTTCAAGTGCTTCGAAGACCTTCTTAGGTTCCACCATAGAGATATGAGCTTGATGCTCACCAAAAATGGCCAATTCTCTTCTTGTAGAAACCCTTCGTCGAAGATCACCAACAACCTTGTCGAGAGTGTGACCCCTCAACTCAAGGTTTCGATCAGCTCGAGCCTTGCGACGAAGTTCAATAAGTTTGTTGTCTCTTGGAGGAGTAGATTCATCACTTGAGTCTTCATTGGAAGCATTTACTCGACATTGATCAGAACTGGAATATCAGCAGCAGGTGGTGATGACGCGTGCCCTTGAGGTGAGTCAGTAGCCGTAACAGGAGGCTGCTGAACTGGAGAGTCAGGGCCGGATAATCCAGCCGATGGAGAGGCTGGATAATCCGGCCTGGGAATATTTGTAGCAGTATCATCAGGAAACTTGGGGCTTGCTTGAACTGGTGAGCGGCCGGATAATCTGGGGCTTGCCAGAAAATCCGGCCTGGAGCTTGCGTTGATATCTTCACCACCAGGAGCAAAATGGTCAGCTGGAGCAGGGTGGCCGGATAATCCGGTGTCCACCGGATAATCCGGCCTGGAGTTTTCTGGAACAGCTTGACATTCAGCAGTTGATGGAGATGCTGCAGAATTTGCTCCCGTGGTAGGAACTTGTTGGGCATGTGTAGATGAGGGCTCTTCATGGGAAGAGCATTGTCCTTCCCGATTTTCCACAAGGGGTTCCTCAATGGGGCGGAAAAATCCCACACCCATTCTTCTTATGGCATCTTGGGGTATTTCAACATCTGCATCACAAACACCAACTTGCTCCGCACAGGAACCGTCATTTTCCTCGAACACCACACTACAAGATTCTACAACAGTACCGGAGAGCTTATTGTAGACTCTATAAGTGTGGGATTCGGCACCATAGCCAACAAAAATACCTTCTAAAGACTTAGATTCAAACTTAGATAAACAAACTCCTTTGATAAGAAAGAAATACTTACACCCGAATACCCGAAAGTATGAGATGTTTGGCTTGTTACCGGTAAGTATTTCATACGGAGTCTTGTCCAAGATCTTGGGGAGGTATAATCAGTTGGATGAATGACAAGCAGTAGAGATTGCTTCAGCCCAGAAGTTATATGGAGATTTAAATTCAGCTAACATTGATCTTGCCATATCCATTAGAGTTCGATTCTTCCTCTCGGCTACACCATTTTGTTGAGGGGTGTACGCAGCGGAATATTGATGTCTTATCCCCTCTTCACTTAGGAACTCATTTAAGGTGTAGTTCTTGAACTCAGAGCCGTTATCACTTCTTATAGCCAGAATTGGGACGTTGTGTTGACGTTGAACCTCGTTGGCGAAGTCGATGACAGTTTGTTGAGTTTCGCTCTTCAACTTGAAGAAATAAACCCAAGTGCATCTTGAGTAATCATCAACAATCACTAGACAATACTTCTTCCCACCGAGGCTTGCATGAGATGGAGGTCCGAAGAGGTCCACATGAAGGAGCTCCAAAATCCTTTTGGAAGAGATAATAGTTTTCCTTCAATGAGGTGAGTCATGCATTTTCCCTTCAACACACGCCCTGCAAACACGATCTTTGGAAAAGGAGACATTTTCTTTTAGTCCAAGAATGTGGCCACCCTTGTGGAGACTTTGCAAAATTCTCATATTGACGTGGGCTAGTCGGCGATGCCATAGCCAACCCGCGTCAGCCTTTCCGAAAAGACACATCGGGCATGTAGTGGTTTTCCCCGAAAAGTCCACCACGTACAGGTCGTTTTCGACATATGCCACGAAAGCGACTTTTAGAGACTTGCTCCACAAGAGTACCACCAAATCAGCATCAATATAAACTGCAAAGCCCATCTTACCAAGGGCATGAACTGAAAGTAAGTTGTACCCGAGGGTCTCAACAAGCATGAGGTCCACGAGGGAGATATCATGAGCCACCACAACTTTGTCGAGACCCAATACCTCAGATTTTGACTTGTCACCATAGGAGACGGTTATGTGATCATGGTTTGGCCGCATCTCCGTGATGATCTCCTTGCTTCCGGTCATATGACTCGTGCAACTGCTATCCAGTACCCATTTAGAACCACCGGAAGCATAGCCCTGCAATAAAATTACTTCTTGGTTTTAGGTACCCATTTTTTAATGGGTCCTCTCATGTCAGTGACAAGGGTCTTGGGAACCCAAATAGACCAAGGAATGTAACAGTCATAAGGCCCTACATAACTAGCATAAACATCACCATAATAATCGCAATATAGTTCAAAGTTAGGATTGTTGATCCCTGCAAAACCATCATAATTAGTCTTATCATTGGTAATGTTGCTAGTCTTTGGTTGAGCAGTCTTGCTCTTCTTCTTCTTCTTCTTCTTCTTCTTCTTCTTCTTCTTCTTGTTTTTCTTGCTCTTTGTCTTGGGTATGTAACCAAGACCTTATTTACTATTGTTTGTCCTTTGCCTGCTCAGTATCTCATCAATAACCCCTTTACCTTTGTGTTGAGAACTTCTTGTAAGGTCTTCTTTTCTAGAGGATGAAGTGGAGGTACTTGGCACATCATACCGTTTCAATTGAGTTTGGAGCTGGTCATGAGACTCATTTAAAGTAGAATGATCACTCTTCAATGCCTTGTGAGCACTTTCAAGATTATCAAACTTCTCCAAAAGTCTAGCATGAACAGCCCCAAAGTCAATCTTTTATTTCTTTAGTTTCTTTACCTTGGCAAGAGCATGGTCACGTTCTTTAATGAGCTGAGCTACACCTTCTTCTTGTGACTCCTCAAAGGATTCGAGTCTCTCTTCCAAAGATACTCGAGCTTCCTCTTCCTCTTCCAAGGAATTCTTCAAAGAAGCTATCTCCAAGGCATCTTCTCTTTCAATTCTGCCCTTTTCTTCAAGAAGATCTTCGGCTTGAGCAAGTTGACTCATAAGAGCATAAAAATGGAGTTTGTGCTCACCTTGTAGGTTAGTGAAAAAAGTATCCAAAGCAATAACTTCTTCTTTCATTTTAAGACTGTCATGATCATCCATATCCAAAATTATGTTAGTCTTAGGAAATGAAGAGCTAGAAGTTGATACCTCGGACCCTCTTGCCATTAGGCAAGTGGTGTTGTTATTGATGACGTTCTCGTTTGGCGAGTCGAAGAGAGATGAGGGAGTCGATGTGGTGGCTATAGCAGCCACCTCGCGGGAACTATCATCATCCTCTTCATCTTCACTTGCGGAGGAGTATTCCTCTTGAGCTACCA
The DNA here is from genome assembly GCA_916181665.1 of Avena sativa. NCBI lineage: Eukaryota > Viridiplantae > Streptophyta > Magnoliopsida > Poales > Poaceae > Avena > Avena sativa. The sequence goes on from OV702290.1 coordinate 205,529,478, forward strand.
AGACAATCTTGGGTTGCTTCTTGAAAGGGCCATTCTTCTTAATAAATAGCTTATTCTTAGGTGCTTTAGATTTCTCTTTAAGAATGAGCCTGCCACCATTGTCTTCTCTATTTTGATATGGACACTCGGCTACAAAGTGCATTCTATCTCCACAGTTGAAGCAAGTTCTTAATCTTGGGCCACTTTCTCTTCTTCCATTTGACCCGTTCTTGCACTCAAGTTCATACTTGGCTTTGGCAGGGTCCTTCCAAAAGTTCCTTGCATAAAATGCCATGTACTCACCATGAGCACGTTTGACCTCATCGGGGCAGTCCATGGATACCCCCTCAAAAGCTCCTTCATCTTCCTCTTGCTCAACAACATTGGCTTTGAGAGCCACATTGACACCCTTTTGCATTCCAATGGCCCGAGCACGGGCATCTTCAGCATTCTTTGCTGCCACTTTGAATGACGCCATTTCTTGCATGACTTCGTTGGATGTCATTTGATGATAGTTATGTCTACCTTGCAGGCTCTTCAAGTCCGTTGGCTCGAAAGGCATTAAGGCACTCACATACTTCCTTTTTATCCATGCATCATCAATGTGAGTGGCCCCATGCTTTTGAAATGTTGTTGCGATGCCCTTGAGTCTTCTATACATGTCCTCATGGTTTTCAGCATCCAACATGTAGAATCCCTCAGCTTCATTACTAAGGGCATCATACCTGTTTCTTCTCATGCTTTGATTTCCAACGAAGAGATCCGTAAGAGCATCCCACGCTTCTTTAGCTGTGTTGTGATGTTCAATGTGTGGCATGTCCTTGGGACCCACACCCAGCTGTATCATGTGGAGAGCGGTGGCATTCAACTGGCTGTCCACAACTTCTCTTCTTGGAGGTTTGATCTCCAATATGAAGACCCTCTTCAATAATCCTCCACAATTCAATAGAGGAGCTGCAAACATGAGATTTCATTAGGAATTGCCATTGATTAAAAGAGGAGCAGTGAGATTGGGTGGATCACCCCTATTGTTTATATGAGGATGAGGGATAGGTGGGTCGGGGGAATATACGTGGCGATCCTCACTATATTCCTCCTTACCACTTCCCTTCTTGGAGGTGGAACCATTAAGTTTTTCACCTTCCACATCATCATCCTTGGATCCGGTGTTACCCTTTTCCTTAGATGATGGTGTGGCAGCCTCAGAGGAGGATGGAGATGGGGCTATGGATGATGTAAGGCGAGCAATCATTTGATTCATCTCCTCCATCTTGGCCTCAAAGGATTTCAACAAGGTTGTTTCCAACGACTTGAGATCATCCATTGTGACCTTATCCATAGCCTCATTTCCATCATCCTTGGTACCCATACTACTCTTAGGCGGTTAAGCCCAAATTAAGAGACGGGGCTTTAATACCAATTGAAATGGATCGTAAGGGAACCTAGAGGGGGGGTGAATAGGTGCTACACCCATTTTTAATACTTTTTCAATTTTAGGCTTAGCACAAAGGGTAAATTCTCTAGATAAACTAATAGGTGGAATTTTCCCTATATGCAAACCTATCTACTAGCGAGTAAAGAGCGAGTGGAAGAGGAACGGGTAAACCGAAGTGAAGCACGCGGAGACACAGGATTTGTTTGACCGCAGTTCCTTCCTTGTTAAGGGAAGTACGTCTGCGTTGGAGGGGTGGGCGGTACTAAGACCACCATGCCATAATAGGCATCACCCTGTTCTCCGATGGATCTCGCCACCAAAGGCCTGATCCACCTTTCCACTATAGGTACCCTTCGAGGCGGGCACCGACGCCTTTACACAACTAGCGGGGCAACAACTCCACAACAACTTGGAGGCTCCCGAAATGACAACAAGCTACCACAAGAACAAAGTTATCAAATACAATAAACAAGATCTAGGTATTGACAAGAATACTAGATCAGGGATTTCTCCAAGTGAATGGAGAGGAGTTGAAGCGCTTGATTCTTGATGATGATGATGATGAACTTCTCCTCCTTCAATTCCCCCAAAGATCAAGACCTCCGGGTGGTTGAAGTGGGAGATCGAGAATGAGAGCTCTTGCACAATGTCTAGACAATTTCGAATGAATCAAGAGTTCTGAATGTTGGGGAAGAAAGGGTATTTATACCCCCTTTAGAAACCAGCCGTTGGATACTTTGGGGGCCGGATTATCCGGCCCAAGTGATGGCCGGATTATCTATCCTGGGGAAAACACCGCCCCAGACTCAGAATATCCAGCAGATAATCCGCCCCCTATCTGAGCATCGCGCCGAGCTTGCCCTTGATCAACTTCTGGGGGCGGATTATCAGGTCCTATGTGAAGGCCGGATTATCCGGCCTGGGGAGGAAAAACCGCCCCAGTTCGGATTTTCCGGGAGAAAATCCGACCGGATACCGAGCGACGCGCCTTGGCTCCCTTTGCTCAAAAACTGGGGGCCAGATTATCCGGCCCATGCGACAGCCGGATTATCCGGCCTGGGGAAGAAAAACTGCCCCACTTCGGATTTTCCAGGAGAAAATCTGACCAGGTACTGAGCGACATGCCTTGGCTCCCTTTGAGCAATGAGGTAGGCCGGATTATCCGGCCCCCCTCAAAGCTTCCTGCACACTTAGCGCACATGAATAGTCTCCACAGTATTGTTATCTAACACGCAAAACATAGGAAAACATGAAATGTTCTTTCAATTGCCCCTATCATAAGCATCTTGAAGTGATTAAGGTTAAAGTGAACAAACTATGGAGTATATGCTTGACAAAGTATAAGTTGGAAATCTCATGTCCCTTGAATACGAGGGCAGCTCCTCATGCTACTCAAGTTTAGTTACGGGTAAGTTCTTGTCATAGTAAGTACATGTGTATCATAGATAACCGCCAATGGGGTACCTGTAACATCCCAAAACTTTAATCCAAGTGATCAAGATCAAATCTACCCATTTTGAGGTTTAACAAAACCTTTTTCTATTTAAAAATCTTTAAGCATGCATATGAATGTTGCATTTAAATAGGAGTTGTTTGAAATGCCATGATTGAGTGATCTATTGATTGTAAGTTGACTCTAAGGTGAATTACACATCATCTAGATCATCCCCAAGCAAATCCCAAAGAAGAATAAATCAAAAAGAATTAAATAAGCAAATGGTCACTTTTGCCATTTTAATCACCTAGCCTACTTTGGCTATTCCTAGCACTCAATTTCAAACAGAAACAATTGTGGTTCTTTGCACCCCTTGCTAGTACAAGTAGTGATGTGCCAAGACCCACTTTGTGATCTCCCAAAAATATTCAAACTCTAAATTTAAATTACATTTGAAAATTGAATCTAGTTCATATGTCTAGATCTCACTTTTTCAAAAACCACTCAAATGAACTCCATTTCAAAATCCCAAGCAAACCTAGATGCTTAAGCATAAGATGAATCACTCCACCAAAAATCTTCAAAAAATTCAAATATTTTCTTCATGCGGCCATTGTGTCGAACATGTGGCATGCACAAAATTTCTAGCCTAACTAATACTGTTGACCATTGATCTCTTATCCCCCATTCGACCCTCTATGCTCTCCCCTATCTCCCCTTGTTCCAACCAAACCATCAACCAGCTCACCCTTCACCGCTAGCAGCAGTGGCGCGCCGCCTCAACTTGGTCACCTCGGCTGATACATTGCAAATGTATCTATAATTTTTGATGTTTCATGCTTGGTTTTATCTCCTTTCTTGTGTTTTGTCCACACTTTGGAGTACTTTTCATATGATTTCTTGGACTAACCTATTAAGAAGAGCCACAGTGCCACCTGCCTGTTTTCTGCTGTTTTTGGTTCCAGGAAAGTCAGAAAATGAATATTCTCGGAATTGGACGGGACAAAAGCCAAAGTCCCTATTTTTCCAGAAGACTCACAGAGCCAGAATACGAGACGGAGGAGGGCCAGGGGCTGGCCACACCACCCCCAGGCGCGGGCTAGGCCTGGCCGCGCCAGGGCATGGTGTGGGCCCCCCAGGCACCCCTCGGTCTCCCTCTTCGCCTATAAGAAGCCTTCTGACCTAAAAACTCCGGGGGTTTGACATTTTTCCAGAAGGAGTTCTGCTCCACCGCCACCACCAGATTCCACGAAACAGCACCAGAAACTCCGTTCTGGTATCCTGCCGGGACGGGGAATTGGAGGAGATCATCGCCATCATCATCACCATCGCTTCTCCATCGACCATCCATGTTTCCCCCATCTATGAGTGAGTAATCCCCCGTTGTAGCCTATGGGGATGGTAGGGATTGGATGAGATCGTTCATGTAATGGCATCAGATTGTTAGGGCATGGTGCCTAGTATCTTTTATTAGTGCTTTATGACTTTGTTGCGACTTGTTGTGCTTAATGTTTGTCACTAGGGCCCGAGTGCCATGATTTCAGATCTGAACATGTTATTGATTCATTATGATAGTATTGTTTTTGGTCTTATCTACAAGTTGTATACACACGTTGTTGTCCGGAACCAATGGCCCCGAAGTGACAGAAATCGGGATAACCAGAGGGAATGGCTTTAATGTGAGGATCACATGTGTTCATGGAGTGTTAATGCTTTGCTCCAATGCTCTATTAAAAGGAGCACCTTAATTGCCAGTAGTTCCCTTGAGGCCCCGCTGCAAACGGGCTGGCAGGACAAAAGATATTGCACAAGTTCTCATTGCAAGCACGTATGACTATATATGGAACACATGCCTAGGATTATCTAGTACTTGGATGCTTTATCTTATTTATCTGCAATTGCCCTATGTTCTGATTGCTATGTGAATTGTCTTGTCCATGCAACACCCGTCCATCCATCCCTATGCCTACCGCACTCGAATCCTACTGTTTACTGCTATTGTTACTATTGTCTATACTACTGCTATTACTTTACTATTCCTACTACAAAACTGTTGCTACTGATAAACTGCTGTGAGCAAGATTGTTTCCAGGTGCAGCTGAATTGACAACTCAGTTGTTAAGGCTTATAAATATTCTTTGGCTCCCCTTGTGTCGAATCAATAAATTGGGTTTCACTTCCCTCGAAAATACTGCGATAAACCCCCTATACTTGTGGGTCATCAAGACTATTTTCTGGCGCCGTTGCCGGGGAGCATAGCTTTATTTATCAAGTCCACTTGGAATCACTATTGTTCGAGCTAAGTTTATTTTTGCCTTGTTTGCTTGTTTCTTTATCAAAAATACAAAAAAAGGTAATTCCTACTCTAGTTGTTATTTTCGTTGGTCTGTTATTGTCTTGCTTTATCATGCTTGTTGTCAATGGTTGGTTTCTTTGAAACTGAAGCTTATTGGCAAGGTGGGTTCATGGAAGATCAAAAATATTATTATAAGGAACACCTCTTGTCACAAAAAGGGAAACACTTATGGGAACAAATTGATAGATTGTATACCATTGCTAGAAACGTGTGATCTACTTATAATGTTACTTATTGCTGTGATAAATCTTGTTGCAGAAAGAGGTATAAACACCTCCCTTTTCAATGTGAGTATAATGATAATGATACCATATCTTCTTATGCTAAAGGAATTTATGACTTTTATGATGCGGAACAAATTGAAGAATTTATTGCTTGGAAGGGTGCTTTTGAACTTGCTAGTTTGCTTGAAAATATTGATGATTCACCTTACAAATATGAGGTTTATGGTATACTTACATTTTGCTTTGATAATTACAAGGATGAAAATGGCTATATTCTTGAATATTTTAATATATGATTTCCACAAATGGGAGAGAATAATGCCTTGCAGAATCCTATGGAAGAAGAAATTGATGAACCTGAAATCTCATTAGATGAAAAAGAGGAGAGTGATGAACAAAAGGAGGAAGAATGGATTAGCTACTGTAGTATCCCATCTGTCTAACATCTGTAATGCTACATGGTCTAATAATAAAATGCTACTTCCTACATATAATTGTTGCATCATAATTATATCATGCTCATGTCATCATGCCACCTTGCATTTGAGCATCATATAAAATCCTTTTCATTTGGTTCTTATCTCATATGCATTATTAACTATATTTGCCTCTTGACATATATTGTAGTTGGTTCATGATCTAGTGCTAAATGCCTAAATTGAGTTGAGGGCATATCTCTTTAATTCCTTCCAACCTACTATTGTTTTTGCATGCCAATTTCCTTTGGGTATCATTCATCTTCCACCATCTAAATATGAATGTGGGCATTTCTATTATTTCTTCATATTTAAATCAAGCTCATATCTATTTTGGTATGGACCTTTTTTTCTATTCACCTACACATGGGATCATACCCAAACCCTTCCTTTTTGCCAAGTGTACTTGATCACACCTAAGAGCTTATTTTGTTTCGCCATCTTTTAATCTTGATCTTTGTTTGGCACACATACATGAGGTATATTTTGTTTTCACAAAATATTCCCATGCATGCAACACTCTAGCCACATGCAATATAACACCTCTTCTCTAGCCACATAAGATAAAAACACCACTATGTGGCTTTGTCTCTTGTTTAAATGCCTTTTGTTTTTCTTGCTCTCTAAAATGTGTTCCAAACCTGATCATCTATCTATGTGTGTCACCCCACTTCGACACACTTACAACCTCATCTTGAACCCACCTTGCACTCTTCGGCTAGCAAACGTGTTGCACTCCTTGCATGGCAGGTCTCCTCCATCTCTCTTTTCTTTCAGTTTGCTTGTTTTAATAGCTAGACACCCTGGCCCAAGTGCAAATAGCAGCAGCTGCGCTCCCTCTCTCCTGGTCCAGCTGCACCCCAAGCCGGCCTTCCACCTGGTTCGGTTGCACCACCGCAATTGCCTGTGTCGATGCCCCAGCAGCGTCGCGCCCCAGCCCGAACCGCCTCGCCAGCCCGATCGCTAGCCGCGCGCATGGATCTCTCTCGCTTTCTCTGAACCCAGTCCCAACCCAACGCTGCATGCCTCTGTCTACCCTCATGTTTCTTTTCCTCGTCCACGTGACCGGCACGCTGCACCGCCACACTCACGCAGAACCCGTGCCCCTCTCCTCGTGCATAAAGTAGGCAGCATCAGGGATGTGCCCTCCCCTTCCTATCCTTATCCTCTCCAACTACTTCCTCCTCCTTCCCCATATCGCCAAAACCCCATCGCCGCCGCCATATCCATGCCGCCGCCGCTACGGGCCGCCGACTGCCGCCGGTGAACCTCGCACTAGACCTGCTCAACCCTGCTCGAGCCCCTGCAAGCCTGGACGCGAGGAGGAGAAGCTCGCGTGCTTGCCACCGTCTCCGTCGCCGTGCACCGCTGCACTCCGTCGATCTGCACCACTCCAGATAGCTGGGCTATCTCCGAAGCAGCGCAGTGAGCACCTTCCCCTCCTAGTCTCTCTGGTCCATGTTTGTTGCCTTCCGTGTGCGCCCTCGCCTACAGCCGCCGCGCGCAGACACGCCTCACAACTGCGCGCTCGCCGCCCGCCGCGTGTTCTAGACAGCAACAACACATGCACACCAGCAAAGCTGCAGAGAACTTCCCCTGGTCCTCTGTAGTTTCCGGTGTACCTGGTGCCCCTCCGGAACAACTTCCAACACTACAAACCCTCCTGGAAGTCCCACTTTTCCGGCAAGCCCAACCAAGATCTCTTCCGGCCACCGTAGCCCTCGTAATCCTCCGCCGAAGATAAGCAAAATTCACTGGCACGACCAGTTTTTCAGTTCGTCAGTTTTCTCCCCCTATGTTCACCGCAAGATTCCGATCGATACAATTGATATCCGGTGGAAAATCAGTGTGAGTATCCTCTCGGTAGTACCAGCTCCTTGTAGGTCCAAACCCCACTCAGATCGGTGATCTAGAACGACCGCAACCTTCCGTGCAGTTTTGCTCAATCTCACTGACAGTCAACGTACTTACGATGCAGTGTGTTTCTGGCAATGTTCCTGAATTTTTGTCGCCCCGTACAGTCCATCTCCAAAGATTTTATTCATGCACGGATAATCTTGGTTGTACCAGCTCCTCATAGGATCAAACCACTCTCAAAACGGAGATCTGAGGCTCTTGGAATCTTCATCTGATGTTGGGGAAAAATCACCGGACTGTTGTTCTGAAATTCAGTTTTGACAGCAAAACTCCAGGAAACTTTTACAAAAATCCCCCTATCCTTTTAGTTCACCAAACCGCAGTCTCCCCACCGCGCCACTTGTTACCCCCTCACTGACCCGCTCCGTCAGCTGCCAAGTCAGCGCCTGGCCCCGCCCGTCAGCGTCTGTGGCTAGATCTTCCTGGGTACCAAAAAGTTTCTGAATCTTTTTCTAAATAATAATAATTCCAGAAATTGCTAAATGTGTTTTAATATCCAAAAATTAATAACCTTTAATTGGTAAATCCAAATAATACAAATGATATATGTTTTTGAATCAGAAAAATGTGAGGTTTTCATGTATGCCATACAAAATAATGTTTGACTAATTTAAATTTTCGAAATTGTTTAATTGCAATAAAAATGCATTTTCTTAATTAATTAATAACTTTAAATCTATAACTCCAATTTTGACAAATAATATGTCTAAATCGATCAGCGCGACGAGCCCGTTCTAACCATGCACTCCATGATATGAATTGAAGCATGCATCATTTCATTATTAAAACTCAGAACTGTTTATGGCAATAAAACTTGACCAAATAATTAATAAATTGGTTTACTCTTATTCCCACACCTCACCCTTCCCATGCTACATTATTGCCATGTAAATTGTGCATCATTCATCATGGCACGCTTGTTTGCTTGTCGCATTTTATTTATATGCTTGTGCACTTTATTTATGTTGGCCCTTGTTTGTGGTTCTTCTTTCGAATAAACGCCGAGCAGGGGAAATATCAGGAATCCTAGGAGTACTACCCAGATCCATCGCTCGCTTCAACAGAGTTGCCAGGCAAGCACTACCACATGCTTGCATAAATATAGTACCTATTGCTTCTATCTTATTCCTGTATCATGGAGTCGCGATTGTATTAAATTGAATCCGAAGTACTGCATAGCCTTTACCTTTAAACCCAACCGAGCCTGTTCCTCCATTCCATGAGCCATTACTACAGGAGTTGTTTGAGCCATGCGAGTCGTAGAACAGCATGTGTAGGGTATGTGGGTGTCTGAAGGATAACGAGGTACCTAAACAACTTAACCTGAGTAGTAATGGGATAACTAATGAAAGAGGCACCGGTGGGCAATATCTGCTATTTGGTTTTTCATGCTCACTTGTGTCCCGTAGGACCCCGAGTACTTGATTCCTGTTCCTTGACTATTCGCACTGTCCACATACGGGAGACTCTATGAATCCCCCTTTGCCAGAGCTTGATTCGTACTTTATTTCTTGGGGCCACAAAGTAGTTTGGGGCTTTATTACTATCCTGTACTTATGCCATGCCTTACTGCTTTATTTAGGATTGTGCGTGGAGCACCTGTACTGTTTAGGGATCGCGGCATGATTTCGCGGTATCGACAAGCCCAGTCACACTTTCGGGTACCCAGTCGTTTACAACCGTTCTTGCAAACCCTGGGTCCGTCACAGAGCCGGCCAACTTCGTTGCGGGTAGCTTATTGGGGTGGCCCCCTAAAATATTTTAAGAATCCTGTGATTGCTTTGTCGTGAAAGCCTCGTTGGGTTTTGATTTGGTTTTTCCGAGGTCGATCGTGTGTGTGTTGCTATTTGTGCACCCCTGCAGGGTAAATCTTTCTAAAAGCCGTGTCCGCGGTTATGGACGACTTGGAGCACAGTTTCTGTATCATAGACAAACATAACTAATGTACCGTCTTTAATTTGACTAAATATCTGACTAGTAAATAGTGCAATACTCATGGAATGGTTAATAAAACTGCCAATGGATGGGTTGTTCGTCCACGTTCTCGTTGGTAAGCGAGAAGGAGGATGGATCTGTTACTTTATACTGTTATAACTGTTGTTTTCTAATTAATGGACATTCGTCTATCATTGGTTAGGCGGATGGTTAGCGAGTATCTATATACTTGTTAGTATTATCTTTTGCTGCAATTGCGTCATCCCAGGTATATGTCCCCTTTAGAGGCATAAAGACTTGCTGAGTACCCCTAGGGTCTCACACGATAAATTGTTTGATTCAGATGAACAGCTGTATTCGCAAGATGGATACTGAGTGGAGGAGACAGATGATGTTGGCAACGATCACTCGGTGTAGATATTCCGGGGATGGGGATCCGTGAGATCTATGGGCGGGATGTGCTTCTTTATTTGGCATCTTATGCCGATTTGCTTCTTGTCCGTACTTGGATCTTGTTTCCCGCTTCCGCTTGATACTCTGATGTTTGATGTATGAGGAGCTATCCTAAACTATTATCTCTATCTAGGATATTTGGATCTTGCCATATGGCGTTGCAATATTTCTATTTCTTTTATATGGTATGGATCTGAGAATTGTTGTAAGGTAGCTTGCATACATACTCACTTGTGTATGTATTTGATCTTTTCGCCTGTTGCCTACGCCGCTCGCTCTTGTCCCGATGTCTTGGAAGTGGTTAGGACGGCCGACGGGTCTACACGTGGGTGGCCCCTGGGCCCCCGCTGTACTATTTTAACCACTTCTAGATCATCCAGGCTTGAACTTAGAGCGTAGGGTCCGAGGTAGTTACAATTGGTATCAGAGCCATCCCTCCCTTCAGGGTCTCAGCCAAATGGTCGTTGTCAGTCTAGCAAATATTTTGGTAGCTATTTATACTAGGGAAAAACAAAACGTGAGAGTAGGACTGCTTCCATTTTTCTTCTTACCCACCCACCCACCCTTTTCTGGTAAGGAAGTGTAACGTTTTCAATCCTCTTCTAAAATTCAAACTAGGATTCACGTGTTCTGGGTTCCGTAGTACCATAGGTTGTGTGTGTGTGTGTGTGAATTCTTTGTCTATCTATTGCATCCAATTTGTTGTCGCTATCTGCCTTTTGGTTATCAACTGTTGGTACATTCCATACCGACAGGTTTTTGTAAACCGACGCGATCTATCTGACTTGCTATATACCGATGCGATCTGTCTTACTCTTTGTTATCCGACGCTATCTTGTTTGGGGTGTTTGTTTCTGTAGTTGCTAATCTTTAGGTTCATCTTAAGAAGAAGGGGTTGGGATATGTGTTTTACTTATTCATGTGTGGAGTAATGATTTAAGTGCGGGATGGAGTCGCGACCGTACCACTACTTTTATCATTCGCTCTTGTATATTGAATTAGTAGAGTTACTAATCTTGATTCGTTAAGTGGTTTTGTGCATATAGTGGTATTTTAATGCCGAAATTTGCGGAAATTTTTTCTTTGATAGATTTGTGTACAACACACTCCTTGTTCAGTCGTGTGCGATATGCTTAATATCTTCTAGGTGCTTTGACCTTTGTTGATATTTTAATATCATCTTAGTAAATTGTATCCTTTAATCTTGGTTAATTCCATTTTGGTACTATTTTGGATTATTATTATTCTCCATTATGGTACTGACTTGAGTTTTATATCAATCCCAGGATGGCACCACCACGCCACAATGAGGAGGACATACCACCTGAACTGGGGGCTGCGTTGGCAAGTATTGCTAATGCCTTGGGAGCAATGCAACAGAACCAGCATCATTTTGAAGAAAGTGTCAGGAGGAACGAGTTTGTTCCGCTACCTCCACCTCCCAAGCGAGGAGACATCAAGAGTTTTCTGAAGTTCAACCCGCGCCACTTTGAGTTGTCTGATCAGCCACTTGATGCTGATGATTGGTTGCGTGAGATGTCAAGGTTGCTGATGACTGCTGATGTTCCTGAGCAAGAATGGGTAAAATGTGCCACGCACCTTCTGAAGGGAGATGCAGCTCTGTGGTGGGAAAATTACCTGAAGGCAAACCACTCTGGTTTTCAGCCTACTTGGAAGCAGTTCACTAGAGCTTTCAAAGTCAATATCTATCAGAGATTGTCATGGAAAGGATGAAGGAAGTGTTTCTCAACCTCAAGCAGGGCAATGACAATGTCAATACCTATATCAGAAACTTCATGAATCTTTCTCGGTATGGTGGCGATGAGATCTCTGATGACAAGAAGAAGCAAATGAGGTTCAGGCAAGGGCTCAATGCATCTATCAAATATGCAATCACTCATGCAAGGCCGGGGTCTCTTCTGGAACTCCAACATACAGCTCTGCAGGAGGAAGCAAGTAGGCAAGTGTTTGAGGAGTCCAAGAAACACAGCCGTGACGCAGCAAACTCTTCAGCTATGACAGCTCCTTCTAAGCGCCGCGTGTGGGTCCCTAATACCGCACCACCGCTCCCGGCTCCACCAAGACCTTCAAGCTACGCGTCAAGGCCACCAAAATCCTTCACCGCGGCTCCTAGGGGCTACAACCACAACTACCCTGGAGTGCCTGGCGGAGTCCCTGGCTACGCTGCTCCACGTCCACCTGGTGCTTGTTACACTTGTGGGAACACTGGGCATCAACAGTGGAGTTGTCCCATGAACAACAAAGCTCTTCCACCACCACCTCCAAGACCTACAGCAAGTTCTTCTATGGTTCGTGCACCTCCACCGCGGGATCTCAACATCAACACCAAGCCCGGGTCCACTATTGCTCGTGCCAACTGTGTCAACGTCGCTCAAGCTGAGCATGCACCTAGAGTTGTGTTGGGTACGCTTTCTATTAACTCATTTTTTGCACGAGTGTTATTCGATACTGGTGCATCGCATTCTTTTGTGTCTCAAAGGTTCTCTTAGCAACAAGGTCTTCCGCTTCAATCCTTGTCCAAGGTTCTTAGGGTGCAATTGAAGGGTTTCGCAGCATAGTAAATCAAAATTTTCTACGGAAGCGAACAAAGGGAAAGCCAAGATCTAATCTAGGAGATGCAAACAACGAGAGAGATTGGATTAGATCTTCATACCCTTGAAGATTCGCACAGCGGAACGTTCGTCGGAACGTGGGTGATGTAGTCGTACTCGCTTCTCCTCCTCGCGATCCGATCCGATCTAGCACCACAAGTGGCGGTGCCTCTGTGAGATGCACATGTGCGGCACCTCGATGTCTCCTCCTTCCTCGGACCAGCAAGTAGGGTGGAGAGATAGATTGGATCTACAACACGACGGCGTGGTGTATATGGTGGAGAATTTCTGCCGCAGGGCTTCGCCTACAAACAGTCGGGAGGGAGAGAGGAAGGCAGCAGGGCTACTAGGGCTTGGAGGAAGGTGTGTGGGGGAAGGGGGCGCACCAGCCCTCTATATATAGAGGGGGGGTGCGGCCAGCCCTTGCCTCTCCTCCAAGCGTATCTCTAGTTTAAACGATTTAAACTCTCCCTTATCTAGAAATTCTATCTCTAGTTTAAACGAGTTTAAACTTATCTAGAATCGGCTGGGCCCTATGGGGCCTTGTGCCCCTGGCCCAATGCGGCCAGGACACTCCCTCATAGGCCCATGCCCCCTCCCGGAAGGTGGGACCACGTTGGCCCCCTTCCGGAAGGTTCTAGAAGCTTCCGGTACAATACCGATTAATCCAGAACAATTCCGAACTCCAAAAACTGCACTGCCTTATATGAATCTTATTCTCCGGACCATTCCGGAACCTCTCATGATATCCCGGATCCCATCCGAGACTCCGAACAAAAATTCATAAACCAATTATCCAATCTATCCTAGCGTCGAGACACGTTAAGTGTGTGACCCTGCGGGTTCGAGAATATGCAGACATGATCTTCTATCAATAATCAACAGCGGGGTCTGGGCACCCATATTGACTCCCACACATTCATCGATGATCATATCGGATGAACCACGATGCCAGGATTCAATCAATCCCATATATATTCTCCCTTCGTCTCGCGATATTTTACTTGCCCGAGATTCGATCGTCGGTATCGTCATACCTAGTTCAATCTCGTTCACAGCAAGTACTTTACTTGTTCCGTAATCCGATATCACTTTGTGATTAACTCCTTAACCACATGCTTGCAAGCGGTGTTGATATCGATTACCGAGTGGGCCCGAAGTATATCTCTCCGACTTGGGAGGGACAAATCCCATCTCGATACATACAACCCAACAGATACTTTCCGATTACCTGAGAGACACCTTTATGATCACCCTCTCATAGGATGACGTTTGATGACCTCAAAGCTTTCTTCCGATACCAGGGAGTTGTATTATCTCATGGTCTAAGGAATACAATATTTGACATAAGAAAAACTTCGCAAAGACGAACACGATGACACGATCTAATTGCTTCGCTTAGTTTGGGTCTATCCACCATATCATTCTCCAATGATATGATCTCATTATCAATTGACAACTCATGTCTATGGTTAGGAAACCTTAACCATCATTGATCAATGAGCTAGTCCATAGAGGCGTACTAGGGACACGGTGTTGTTCACAAACCACACAAGTATTAATGTTTCCGCTTAATACAATTCTAGCATGGAATATAAACTTTATCATGAACAAGAATTATAATAATAACATCTTTATTATTGCCTCTAGGGCATAATTCCAACAGCAATCACCGGGGACAACTATGAAGGCTTCTCAAATAAGCCATGGGAACGAAATTGAAATTGGAAACAAAAATTTTCTAGCATCCCTCATTGAATTGGGCAATTCTGACATTGATGTTATCTTGGGCATGGATTGGTTAATAGCAAATGCAGCTGTGATTGATTGTGCTGAACGCTCGGTTTCTCTAAAAATTCCTGAAGGCCATATAGTCTATTCTCCAAGTCTGACTCCTGCAATTCAGCTTTTCTCTTTGGCGGCTCTGAATAATGATGTTATGGAGGCTATTCAGAGTGTTCCGGTGGTCTGTGAGTTCCTAGATGTTTTTCCTGAAGAGTTGCCAGGTATGCCTCCTGACCGAGAGGTCGAGTTTGTGATTGAGCTTGAACCTGGAACCGCTCCTATCTCCAAGCGGCCTTATAAAATGGGTCCTGCTGAATTGGCTGAACTCAAACATTAGCTTGATGAACAAGAGAAGTTGGGTTTCATTCAGCACAACACTTCTTCTTGGGGTAGCCCAACCATCTTTGTGAAGAAGCGAGACAAGACTGGTAGACTTTGTGTTGACTATCAGGCTCTCAATGCTAAAACCATCAAGAATAAATATCCCCTTCTGCGGATTAATGATCTCTTCGACCAGCTAGCTGGAGCTGTGGTATTCTCTAAGCTAGACTTGAGAAGTGGATATCATCAAATCAAGATTCGCAAGGAAGATGTTCCCAAAACAGCTTTCACCACCCGCTATGGCATGTATGAGTATACGGTCATGTCTTTCGGTCTCACCAACGCACCTGCCACCTTCTCGAGACTTATGAACTCGGTTTTCAGGGAGTATCTTGATAAGTTCATCATGGTCTATCTAGATGACATTCTAGTCTATTCTAAGTCAAAGGAAGAACATGAAGAACACCTTCGGTGTGTCCTAAACAAGCTACATGAGAACCGCCTGTATGCAAAGTTCTCCAAGTGTGAGTTCTGGCTGCCTGAAGTCACCTACCTTGGTCACATCATCTCTGCCAAGGGCATTACCGTCAACCCAAAAACTGTTCGGACAATTGTTGAGTGGCTTCCACCCAAAAATGTCAAAGAAGTCTGGAGTTTCCTTGGTTTGGCTAGTTACTCCCGTCGCTTCGTTTAGAATTTCTCGAAGATTGCGAAGCCTCTTACCGATCTCCTCAAGAAAGGCAAGAAATACCTTTGGTCCCCTGCATGTCAAGCAAGCTTTGAAACACTCAAAGAGAAGCTCACTTCCACACCAATCTTGATTCCTCCAGATACATCAAAGCCTTTCTAGATATTCTGCGACGCCTCCTTGCAAGGATTGGGTGCAGTCCTTATGCAAGAAAAGCAAGTTGTTGCTTATGCCTCTCGATAGTTGAAGACGCATGAGATCAACTATCCTACACATGACCTCGAACTCGCAGCAGTTGTCTTTGCTTTGAACGTATGGAGGCACTACTTGCTTGGCAACCGTTGTGAGATCTTTTCTGATCACAAGAGTCTGAAGTATATCTTCACACAACCTGATCTAAACCTTTGTCAGAGGAGGTGGATTGAAGCAATTAATGATTTCGATCTAACAATCAACTACACTCCAGGCAAAGCTAATGTGATGGCGGATGCTCTCAGCCGAAAAGCTTTTGTCAACAACCTCATGGTGGAAGAACAACAGCCTCTCTTGTGCGAGGAATTCCGCCAGCTCAACCTTGAAATTGTGGATCAAGGGTATCTTCTGAACCTCCTGGCAACACCTCTCTTGGAAGAAAAAGTTCACTCCATTCAACTTGGTGATCCTTACACTAAAAACATCAAATCCAAGATTCAACTTCCGAAGTATGAACCTTTCCACCTTGACGACCAAGGCACTCTATTCTTTGAGCACCGGATGTTCGTTCCGAAGTATCCGGGTTTGAGAGAGCAAGTTCTCAAAGAAGCTCATGATTATGTTCTTTCTATCCATCCTGGCAGCACTAAGATGTACATGGACTTGAAAACACAATATTGGTGGTCTGGCTTGAAACGAGATTGTGCCAAGTATGTCTCGGAGTGTGATGTCTGCCGTAGAGTTAAAGCCGTCCATCAGAAACCTTCCAGTCTTCTACAGCCATTGAAGCCTCCGGAATGGAAATGGGAGAAAGTAGAGATGGACTTCATCACTGGTTTTCCAAGGTCACAGAAGGGCAACAATGCAATCTTTGTTGTCATCGATAGGCTTTCTAAAGTGGCTCACTTATTTCCTATCAAGGAAACAATTTCCGCAATTCAGTTGGCTGAGCTCTATATCAATAGAATTGTCTCTCTGTATGGGGTTCCTCTTGAGGTCAGTTCAGACCGTGGAAGCATCTTCACTTCCAAGTTCTGGGAAGTTTCCAAAATGCTTTGGGAACAAAGTTGAACTTCAGCACAGCTTACCACCCTCAGTCACAAGGACAAGTTGAAAGGATCAATCAGATTCTAGAAGATATGCTCCGTGCTTGCGTCATCTCTTTCGGCATGAAATGGGAAGAATGTCTTCCTTATGCTGAGTTCTCTTACAACAAAAGCTTCCAGAAGAGTCTAAAGATGGCACCATTTGAGGTTCTCTATGGACACAAATGTAGAACTCCGATTGGTTGGTCAGGCGTAGGTGAAAGAACATTGTTTGGCCCTGACATTGTAACTCAAGCGGAGGAGAAGGTTCACATCATTCTCGAAAACCTGAAGGTTGCTCAAAGTCGCCAGAAGAGCAACTATGACAGAAAGCACACGGACATGGAGTATGTCCCTGGTGATCTCGTTTACCTTCGTGTCACTCCCATGAGAGGCACGCACCAGTTTGGTATCAAAGGAAAGCTGGATCCTAGATACATCGGTCCTTTCAAGGTTCGTGGAAGAAGAGGAGAAGTTGCTTATGCTCTTGAGCTCCCTGAAAAACTCAAGGTCCATGATGTTTTCCATATCTCTCAACTCAAGAAGTGCTTCAAGGATCCCGACAGGACCGTGGACCATGAACTCATCAATCTCGAAGAAGATCTGTCTTATCAAGAACACCCCACGAAAATCCTAGAAGTCGCAGAAAGAAGGACTCGCAACAAGTCCATCAAGTTCTGCAAGGTGCAGTGGTCGCACCATTCCGTTGATGAAGCCACTTGGGAACGCGAGGATGAGCTCTGTGCCAAGTACCCTACCCTCTTCGTCTCTTCTTCTTCTTCCTAGAATCTCGGCGCGAGATTCCTTCTTAGTGGGGGAGAGTTGTAGCATCCCATCTGTCTAACATCTGTAATGCTACATGGTCTAATAATAAAATGCTACTTCCTACATATAATTGTTGCATCATAATTATATCATGCTCATGTCATCATGCCACCTTGCATTTGAGCATCATATAAAACCCTTTTCATTTGGTTCTTGTAACATCCCAAAACTTTAATCCAAGCTTATCATGATCAAATCATCCAAAAATGGGGTTAACAAAAACTTTTCCAAATTTAAAATGAAAGCATTCATATATGTGTGCATTTAAAATAGGAGTTATTTGAATTGCCATGATTGATTGATCCAATGCTTGTAAAATGTTTCTTAGGTGATTTAAACATCATCTACATCATTCCCAAACTTTTCCTAAAGAAAATCAAATCAAAAAGAATTAAAAAGAAGGAATGGTCATTTTGGCAAATTTAACTCTCATGCCTACTTTGGCTATTCCTAGTACTCAATTCTTAACAGAAACATTTCTTGATCTTTGCACCCCTTGCTAATACACATAATGAGGTACCAAGGCCCACCTTTTGATATGCAAAAAACATTTTGTTAACTATTTTAAATGAAAGTTTAAAATTGAATCTAATGCATATGCATAGATCACCCCTATTTCAAAAACCATCTTTTTGAGCTCCATTTTCAAAACCCTTGCAACCAGAGACTACCTATCACTAGTGGAGATCACTCAAACATTTTGAACTCAAAATTCAAAACTTTTTCTCTTTCGGCCATTTTGTCAAACACCTTGTTAGCAAGATCATTAAGGCCTAACTATTACTGTTTTGGGCTGATTTTGTCTAGCAATTCTGTAGTGCTTTGATCATCTTGTCCCCCTCAAGCCAGACCAGACCAACCCCAGTCTCTTCTCTACCCCCTAGACGCACTGCACTGCCATGCCGAGCCCTCTCTCGCCGGCCGACCGTGCACTTGTAGCAGCAGCCCTCTCTAGCCCCTCTCGCCATGTCTAGTACCTTGCCAGTGGTCCACGTCCACCACCCAACCAGCCCCAGGCCAGAGATAGAGGGCAGAGCGGCCAGGAACCGCCGCGCCCAGAGCTTGTCGAGCATGCCGACGCCGCCCCCAGAGCGCGCACTGTCCCTGCATGCACAAGCCGCCGCTCGACCGCAGCCCGCGCCCACCGCTCCGCCTCGACCTGGAGAACACCCCAGACACCCCCGTTCGCCGCCCAAAGCCCCACAACCATCGCTCGCCGTGGACACCGCCGCCTTTGCCTCTCAGAGCGCCACCTCGGCCGGACCGCATACCACCGCCCCTACGACCGCATTTAAGTCCTAGAGCACCGCCAGGGGACCACCCATCGATCGCCATCCCCAGCCATGCTGCTAGCTCGCCGTAGCCATGTCGCCACCATCGACCACCCATCCCGCTTGGTCTCACCGTCGGGCCTATAAAAGGAGCCCTCCCCAGCCATTCTTCTCCACACAATTCCACTCCCCTCACCTCTCTGAACCTCACCCACCTCTCGTCGGAGCAAGTGGAGCAGCAGTTCGCTGGATTTGGAGCCGGAGCCGCCGCCTCTGGAGGAGAAGGGTGTCGTTGATTGCGACCACCCCAAGCTCTGCCGTGACCACGCCTCGCCTCGCCGTCGTCTTCCACTTTGTTTGCCCGCCTCGCCGACCCCGCTGGAGCCCTCGTACGCCCCCAGTAGACCCCCACCGAGCCGCTAGGGTTTGAGCTCGCCGGCGACCTGTTCGTCATCGATGACGATCCTCAGCTGTAGATTCCTATTCTAATCGCACGACCCACAGCGCGCGTACCGTTTCACGTGTTAAGTGCCGCTGACAAGCGGGACCCCCTGTCAGCTGAGCCCTGCGCCGTGGAGCGCCACTGGGCTGGCCCATTCCTTTTCGCGCGTTAGCCCACAGATTCAAATCTGGATTTTTCTTTTAAGTTTGAATCTAGTTTCTGTCCACTAGTTTGAAAATCAATTCAGAGAGTTTAAAAATTCAAATTGCATGAAACCAATTTTGTCTGAAAGGTATTAAAATGATCTATCCAAGCCCGTTGGATTTAATTCAATGGGAGTTATAGATCTCTCCTAATAAAAATAAGAAGACAAAAGCTTTTGCAACTTGAAACATTTTTATAAAATCAACCAAGTTAGCTTTTGAGTTGATTCCAACTCTCAAAAATCACATTTCATCATATTTATCTAAATATGTAATAATATTAAGGTTTACATGCAGTGACTTTGGACTAGTACCAAAATAATGCTATATAGGCATTTCTAGTCACTTTAAATCATTAAATAATAAACTTAAAATAAAGTAATATTGATCCAACCTTTAAATCTCATGCCCACAAGTTAGAATATGTGGTGAGGACATGTGTCCACATGACCCCATATTTTGGTGGTGAATATTACATTTTAGTTAATATTTCAATGAGTAGAAATTACTTTTCTAAAATAAAATGGATGAAACTATTGAAATTAAACTTGTGATGCTTGTGATGATAATAGATCATAAATTGTGTGTTTTAGAATGCTACTTAGCCTATTTAAGTATTGTTTGGTGATTGTCTACTCCCTATGTATTTATAGACGCTAGTACCGACCAAGCTTTTGAGGAGGAGGAATTCTACCAAGAAGAAGAAGAAGAAAACTTCAAGCACTTCACCAACCAAGGCAAGCTATTAGTGGCAAGCTAACCCTTGCAAAACATACTTTAGCAAGCTATTTTTAGCAAGCTAGAATAAAACTAGATGGTTTAGCAAAGATGCCTTAAGCATGCTTTGATCACACCCCTTTAACTATTAGTACCCCAAGTCTAATTGACAAGTTTTACCTTCCTTAGTTTACACAAAGTTCTTTACTTAATTTTGAAGGTAGCATAAAGATTATAAAACTTGACCTACTTAGAAACCTTTAGATGTCATTCTATGGAATGAGATTGATCCCATCTTTCCACCTTAGTGAACACTCTTAACTTAGTACCTTAGTATAGATCAAAAACTTGAGTCACTTTAGATGGGAACACTTGGTGAAAAAGAATTGTGAAAACCTTGGAATGATGAGTCATTCTATTGAGATGTTTTGACATGTGTTGAGAAACACAACTGGTTTATGATGATGAAAATGACGAGGCATGAGCCTTAACCCTTTTATAAAACTGATGGTTGGATTCGGATGAGATATCATTCCAAATTTATCGTACAACCACATTACCTGAATTGGGTAAGGCTTAGCTGGAAATTTATATGCATTAGTATTAGCTCCCTCACGGGAGAGGTTTGAGCTGAGGCTACCTCTCAATGTTGTCCACCTATGCAGTGCCCAAGATGACTGATGGTCATGGTTGGGAGGCCATACTCATAGGAGAGGTTCTTGTACTAGGGTGTGTAAAGGGAAGGTTATGTTTGATTATCTGCATACTAAGTATGATGATTCAGGGTTATCCCTGACAGATGTATCGAATCTTGTGGTGAAAGTGTACCACCTCTACAGAGTGTCAAACTATTCGAATAGCCACGTCCGCGGTTATGGACAGTTGGAATGGCCATACTGTTTCGTTGTCAGATGTTTTCTAAATAACTTGAAATGAATGGATGGACTTTGACTTGACCACAACAGGGTTGTGTTGATGATAATAGCTTCCCAACTTAAGTGATTCTAGAACTTTACTTTTTTTATAAGCTTCTGAACTTAGCTTAGGTTTCAAACTTAACTTGATAGTTAACTTAGATTCAGTACTTTAACTTGGAATTATACCCCTTGTTAGTAGTAGTTTGCGAGTACTTAAAGAGTACTCATGGCTTTTGTCCCTCGCTATTATCATGGCCAGACTATGAAGGAGATTATCAAGATGATGGTCAGCAGGACGGCTATGATAACTAGGACGATCTGCCTTCGTCAGCATTGCTTGTGCCCTTGAAGATGGACCCCACCGCTACGCTTATCGTTTATTTCCGCTGCTTGTTGTATTAAAGACTAGATCATGAGATCCTTATTTGTGTAAAACCTTATGTATGGTTTGTACTGGATGATGTACTGTGATATCCAATCCGTTATGTCTCGCAAAAATGGTAATCCTGGGATTGCGAGGTATGGCACAACGGGCATCTGGGATTAAAAATCCGGGTGTTGACAGTTCTTATCTCATATGCATTATTAACTATATTTGCCTCTTGACATATATTGTAGTTGGTTCTTGATCTAGTGCTAAATGCCTAAATTGAGTTGAGGGCATATCTCTTTAATTCCTTCCAACCTACTATTGTTTTTGCATGCCAATTTCCTTTGGGTATCATTCATCTTCCACCATCTAAATATGAATGTGGGCATTGCTATTATTTCTTGATATTTAAATCAAGCTCACATCTATTTTGGTATGGACCTTTTTTTTCTATTCACCTACACATGGGATCATACCCAAACCCTTCCTTTTTGCCAAGTGTACTTGATCACACCTAAGAGCTTATTTTGTTTCGCCATATTTTAATCTTGATCTTTGTTTGGCACACATACATGAGGTATATTTTGTTTTCACAAAATATTCCCATGCATGCAACACTCTAGCCACATGCAATATAACACCTCTTCTCTAGCCACATAAGATAACAACACCACTATGTGGCTTTGTCTCTTGTTTAAATGCCTTTTGTTTTTCTTGCTTTGTAAAATGTGTTCCAAACCTGATCATCTATCTATGTGTGTCACCCCACTTCGACACACTTACAACCTCATCTTGAACCCACCTTGCACTCTTCGGCTAGCAAACGTGTTGCACTCCTTGCATGGCTGGTCTCCTCCATCTCTCTTTTCTTTCGGTTTGCTTGTTTTGCTAGCTAGACACCCTGGCCCAAGTGCAAATAGCAGCAGCTGCGCTCCCTCTCTCCTGGTCCAGCTGCACCCCAAGCCGGCCTTCCACCTGGTTTGGTTGCACCGCCGCAACCGCCTGTGTCGATGCCCCAGCATCGTCGCGCCCCAGCCCGAACCGCCTCGCCAGCCCGATCGCTAGCCGCATGCATGGATCTCTCTCTCTTTCTCTGAACCCTGTCCCAACCCAACGATGCAGGCCGACACGCTGCACGCCTCTATCTACCCTCCTGTTTCTCTTCCTCGTCCACGTGACCGACACGCTGTACTGTCGCACTCACGCAGAACCCGTGCCCCTCTCCTCGTGCATAAAGTAGGTAGCAGCAGGGTTGTGCCCTCCCCTGCCCATCCTTATCCTCTCCAACTACTTCCTCCTCCTTCCCCATATCACCAAAACCCCATCGCCGCCGCCATATCCATGCCGCCGCCGCTACGAGCCGCCGACTGCCGCCGGTGAACCTCGCACTGGACCTTCTCAACCCTGCTCGAGCCCTTGCAAGCCTGGACACGAGGAGGAGCAGCTCGCGTGCTCGCCATCGTCTCCGTCGCCGTGCACCGCTGCACTCCATCGATCTGCACCACTCCAGATAGCTGGGCTATCTCCGAAGCAGCACGGTGAGCACCTTCCCCTCCTAGTCTCTCTGGTCCATGTTTGTTGCCTTCCGCGTGCGCCCTCGCCTGCAGCCGTCATGCGCAGACACGTCTCACAACCGCGCGCCCGCCGCCCGCCGCGTGTTCTAGACAGCAACAACACATGCACAGCAGCAATGCTGCAGAGAACTTCCCCTGGTCCTCTATAGTTTCCGGTGTACCTTGTGCCCCTCCGGAACAACTTCCAACACTACAAACCCTCCTGGAAGTCCCACTTTTCCAGCAAGCCCAACCAAGATCTCTTCCAGCCACCGTAGCCCTCGCAATCCTCCGCCGAAGATAAGCAAAATTTACTGGCACGACCAGTTTTTCAGTTCGTCAGTTTTCTCCCCCTATGTTCACCACAAGATTCCGATCGATACAATTGATATCCGGTGGAAAATCAGTGTGAGTATCCTCTCGGTAGTACCATCTTCTTGTAGGTTCAAACCCCACTCAGATCGGTGATCTAGAACGACCGCAACCTTCCGCGCAGTTTTGCTCGATCTCACTGACAGTCAACGTACTTACGATGCAGTGTGTTTCTGGCAATGTTCCTGAATTTTTGTCGCCCCGTACAGTCTATCTCCAAAGAGTTTATTCACGTACGTATAATCTTGGTTGTACCAGCTCCTCATAGGATCAAACCACTCTCAAAACAGAGATTTGAGGCTCTCGGAATCTTCATCTGAAGTTGGGCAAAAATCACTAGACTGCTGTTCTGAAATTCAGTTTCGACAGCAAAACTGTAGGAAACTTTTACAAAAATCCCCCTATTATTTTAGTTCACCAAACCGCAGTCCCCCACCGCGTCACTTGTCACCCCCTCACTGACCTGCTCTGTCAGCTGCCAAGTCAGCGCCTGGCCCCGCCCGTCAGCGTCTGTGGCTAGATCTTCCTGGGTACCAAAATGTTCCTGAATCTTTTTCTAAATAATAATAATTCCAGAAATTGCTAAATGTGTTTTAATATCCAAAAAATAATAACTTTTAATTGGTAAATCCAAATAATACAAATGATATATGTTTTTGAATCAGAAAAATGTGAGGTTTTCATGTATGCCATACAAAATAATGTTTGACTAATTTAAATTTTCAAAATTGTTTAATTGCAATAAAAATGTGAGGTTTTCATGTATGCCATACAAAATCTATAACTCCAATTTTGACAAATAATATGTCTAAATCGATCAGCGCGACGAGCCCGTTCTAACCATGCACTCCATGATATGAATTGAAGCATGCATCATGTCATTATTAAAAATCATAACTGTTTATGGCAATAAAACTTAACCAAATAGTTAATAAAATGGTTTACTCTTGTTCGCACACCTCACCCTTGCCATGCTACATTATTGCCATGTAAATTGTGCATCATTCATCATGGCATGCTTGTTTGCTTGTCGCATTTTATTTATATGCTTGTGCACTTTATTTATGTTGGCCCTTGTTTGTTTGGTTCTTCTTTCGAATAGACGCCGAGCAGGGGAAATATCAGGAATCCCAGGAGTACTACCCAGATCCGTCGCTCACTTCAACTGAGCTGCCAGGCAAGCACTACCACATGCTTGCATACATATAGTACCTATTGCTTCTATCTTATTCTTGCATCATGGAGTCGCGATTGCATTAAATTGAATCCCAAGTACTGCATAGCCTTTACCTTTAAACCCCACCGAGCCTGTTCCTCCATCCCATGAGTCATTACTACAGGAGTTGTTTGAGCCATGCGAGTTGTAGAACAACATGTGTAGGGTATGTGGGTGTCTGAAGGATAACGAGGTACCTAAACAACTTAACCTGAGTAGTAATGGGATAACTAATGAAAGAGGCACCGGTGGGCAATATCTGCTATTTGGTTTTTCATGCTCACTTGTGTCCCGTAGGACCTCGAGTACTTGATTCATGTTCCTTGAGTATTCGCACTGTCCACATACGGGAGACTCTATGAATCACCCTTTGCCAGAGCTTGATTCGTACTTTATTTCTTGGGGCCACAAAATAGTTTGGGGCTTTATTACTATCCTGTACTTATGCCATGCTTTACTGCTTTATTTAAGATTGTGCGTAGAGCACCTGTACTGTTTAGGGATCGCGGCATGATTTTGCGGTATCGACAAGCCCAGTCACACTTTCGGGTTCCTAGTCGTTTACAGCCGTTCTCGCAAACCCTGGGTCCGTCTCGGAGACGGCCAACTTCGTTGCGGGTAGCTTATTTGGGTGGCCCCCTGAAATATTTTAAGAATCCTATGATTGCTTTGTCGTGAAAGCCTTGTTGGGTTTTGATTTGGTTTTTCCGAGGTCGATCGTGTGTGTGTTGCTATTTGTGCACCCCTGCAGGGTAAATCTTTCTGAAAGCCGTGTCCGTGGTTATGGACAACTTGGAGCACAATTTCTCGATCATAGATAAGCATAAATAAAGTACCGTCTTTAATTTGACTAAATATCTGACTAGTAAATAGTGCAATACTCATGGAATGGTTAATAAAACTGCCAACGGATGGGTTGTTCATCCGCGTTCTCATTGGTAAGCGAGAAGGAGGATGGATCTGTTACTTTATACTATTATAACTATTGTTTTCTAATTAACGGACATCCGTCTATCATTGGTTAGGCGGATGGTTAGCGAGTATCTATAGACTTGTTAGTATTATCTTTTGCTGCAATTGCGTCACCCCAGGTATATGTCCCCTTTAGAGGCATAAAGACTTGCTGAGTACCCCTAGGGTCTCACACGATAAATTGTTTGATTTAGATGAATAGGTGTATTCACAAGATGGATACTAGGTGGAGGAGACAGATGATGTTGGCAACGATCACTCGGGGTAGAGATTCCGGGGATGGGGATCCATGAGATCTGTGGGCCAGATGTGCTTCTTTATTTGGCATCTTATGCCGATTTGCTTCTTGTCCGTACTCAGATCTTGTTTCCCGCTTCCGCTTGATACTCTGATGTTTGATGTATGAGGAGCTATCCTAAACTATTATCTCTATCTAGGATATTTGGATCTTGCCGTATGGCGTTGCAATATTTCTATTTCTTTTAGATGGTATGGCTCTGAGAACTGTTGTAAGGTAGCTTGCATACATACTCACTTGTGTATGTATTTGATCTCTTCGCCTGTTGCCTACGCTGCTCGCTCTTGTCCCGATGTCTTGGAAGTGGTTAGGACGGCCGACGGGGCTACATGTGGGTGGCCCCTGGGCCCCCGCTGTACTATTTTAACCACTTCTGGATCATCCAGGCTTGAACTTAGAGCGTAGAGTCCGAGGTAGTTACAGCTACCCATGCCTACCTTCTAATGAGAGTAACTCTTTATCCCTTACATTATTTGATTGTCCTCCATGCTTACTAAAGGAGGATGAATGTTATGTTCCTGAGGATTCTTTCGAAAATGCTTATAATAAAGCTCTAGTGCTTGTAGATCATGAAAAGGATGCTTTATGTGATAGTTATATTGTTGAGTTTATTCATGGGGCTACTGAAAATTATTATGAGAGAGGAAAATATGGTTGTAGAAGTTTTCATGGTATTGAAACACCTCTCTATGTGCTGAAATTTTTGAAGTTACTCTTGTTTTATCTTCCTATGCCTGCCACTTTGTTCTTTGTGAATCTATTCGCATACACGATTCCTATGCATAGGAAGTGGGTTAGACTTAAATGTGTTTTGAAATTGCTTCTTGATGCTCTATTTTACTTCAAATCATATTTCTTATGTGAGCATCCTCTCAAACTATCATGCCTGAAGATGATAATATGTCTATTATTCTTGGAAGACCTTTTCTTAAATACTGCAGGAGCTGTTATTAATTATAATCAAGGGAAGGTGACCTTCAATGTTAATGAGAAGGAACATATTGCCTATTTCCCCAAGAATATTTAAAGGACTTATGGCTTGAATTCAATTGAACATGTTGAGGGCATAAAAGTTGGAGAAATATATTGTCCCATACCAAGAGAAAAATTTGAAACTATTATGATTGGGACCATTGCTATCAAGGTTGAGGTAACATAATCATTAGTGGAATACAAAGTTGTGTCTCATATGAAATTGTTTTGGTAACAAGACCTGATCAACCTTGTTAAAAAAGGATTTCATTGAACAAAACAATGTTTTCACCATGATTATCTCCGCTTACTTCTATTCTATCCATTTTAGTTTTTGCTTATGCCTAACTTAAAGGCGTTAAAGAAAAGTACTTATTGGGAGATAACCCAAAAGTTTTAGAAGAGTTTTCAGTAATAACTTCCTTTTGAGGCGTTATTATTATGAGTCTTGGCACAGAAAGCAAATAAAAAGGATAAGGAGCGGTTATTACTGAAGTAATGGTTGGGAAAGTTGCTGTCCCAAAACAGATTTTTGTGCTTCACCGTAAAAATTAGTGTAAAAACTCTGTACGTCCTTTTGAGGCGTGAATTTTTGTGCTTCTGGCCCAGGTTGTTATCTAACTTTAGTTAGTTCAACACTTTTTTATTTGAGCAACAGAAGGTCTTCGCAAAAATTCGTCTTTACCTGCTGGTCTGTTTTGACAGATTTCTGCCATTTTCTGCATTTGCTTCTTGTTGATTCCTTTTTGAGTTCTTTTGGGGAATTGAGCTTTTTGAGGGAAGTGCTTCAGTAGCTAGTGTTCTAATGGAAGTTTATTGGTGTTAGAACTGAACCTTAAGACTTATTTATCTTGAGTGCACTAATGTTGCTAATAAAGATTATGTGAAGTTTTGTATGAAGGAAAAATTTCAGGTGTATGGAAGGAATGAGTAATGAGATGAAGAATGGACTAAAGCTCAAGCTTGGGGATGCCATGCGTGTCACCCCAAGAAATATCTAAGAAATACAAGCGTCAAATCTTGGGGATGCCCAAGGCATCCCTCTCTTTATCAATGAAAATCCCAGGTTTCTTCCAAACGCTTTATTTTTATTGTTTCATGCACAGTTGTGCTGTTCTTGGAGCGTCTTCTTTTTCGCTCTCGTTTTGGTTTTTCGTTTGCTTGGTTTTTTAGTTTGCTGAATAAATTGTTTGGACCTCCTCTTTCATACATTGGTTTTCAAATAGTTTGGTTTGGTTTGGAAAAGAGTAGGAAAGTTCGTGCTTAAGTGGTAAAGAGAGCTTGTTTTTGACAGAGGCCTATGCTTTGTTATGCCATGCTTGATATTGTTTTGGCTTTATGCTTAGTATTCTTTGTTGTAGCATGACTTGTTATAAACAATTGGGATTGCTTAATGTGCCTTGGATGAATCATGCGTTGTTTTAGCATATTAAAGCATACTATTGTGGTTTTCTCCTTTGATGCTTTATTTGGGTTGACTTGGCGCATGCTCACACCATGTTATGACTATCCCAAGTCACCATCAGCCATTATGATCCTTTAGTTTTAACTTGTAGTATCACTTTATTCTTTGATCAATGATGTTTTGTCACTCTGCATGATTATGGCCATTATTGCTCTCTCGTTTGTCGCTCCCTTACTATTGCTAGCCTTCACCTTCACTGAGTATGTTTTACTCATGTTTCCAACTCCCCAAAACCAAATATTACCAAAGTGTCCACCATACCTACCTATTAGCATCATTTGCTACTTCCGTGCATATTCAATATGCCTTGTTTTCTTCCGAATAAAATGTTTGCTTGTTATGAGAAAGTTAGTTAGTAAAGCTCTCACGAACTTGATGGTACACTTTATTTTATTTTATTTAATAAACCTAAACCATTGCATCCTTCTCTATTGCGTATATGCTTGCGCTTTATAAGTTGAAGTTAGTAGAACCATGTATCATGGGGAACGCTTTCAACATTACACTGGTGCTTTGTACCTCGTTGATATCATGATTCTTTTGCTTATGGATCTCGGCGGTGTGAAATAAAAGTGGAACTTGTAAGATCATGGAGTTTGTATGTATGTTAGAGAAATGCCTGGGCCGCTAGCCTAAGCCATGACTAATCATGGTGGAAACTTGCAGCATAACCATAATGAGCATTCTATGAAGCATCCTCAATAAAAATCTATGCACATAGTAAATAAAAAGATTGCTGAGATGCTCATTATCTGCTTGCCTTGTCATTTTGATTATGGGATAGCTCCTGTATCATGTGCAAGGGGTACCCCGTTGGAGGTTCTCTATGATACGTATATACTTACAATGACAAGAGCTTACTCGTGAGGGAAGTTGAGTAGCATGAGGATCGGTCTTCATAAGTAAGGGGCATGAGACTTCGATTTATAACTTGTCAAGCATATCCTCTTAGTTGTGTCACTTTAACCTTAACCATTTAAAGATGCTTATGATAGGGGCAATGAGATCTCAAAGCTAATGAGTACCATACTTTCAGCATTTGGAAGCCTTTTAAACTTTTGAAAACCTGTTCATTTCCTTCTTGAGTCTCCACACATTCTATGAGCACTTTCTTGAGAGCATAGTGGCCATTCTTAGTTCTATGTGCATTGTCTCAAGACTTGTTAATTGATGCATACCTTGATATTGCTTGTTTTAAACTATTTGTATCTAGTCACTCTTGTAAACTTTGAAGGTGTCCTATGCAATTATATTTGCTACTCTATGAGGGACAAGCTGAATGCCATTATGCTATGTTTTCTTTATGGGAAACAAACAAACGTCTTGCAAAGCATTGTTATTCATGAATCTTTTGTTTGTGCCTTTTCATATTGCATCATAGTTTCTTTGTCTTATTGCTAGAACTTTGTCTTTCATGTTATGATTGAAGTACTATGATCCTAGCTTTGAATGTTTACAAATACTTTGATCAAGTTTATGATGGTGCATGTCACCTCAAAAATTATTCTTTCTTTTTATCACTTACCTACTCGAGGACGAGCTGGAGTTAAGCTTGGGGATGTTGGTACATTGCAAATGTATCTATAATTTTTGATGTTCCATGCTTGGTTTTATCTCCTTTCTTGTGTTTTTTCCACACTTTGGAGTACTTTTCATATGATTTTTTGGACTAACCTATTAACAAGAGCCACAGTGCCAGCTGCATGTTTTCTGCTGTTTTTGGTTCCAAGAAAGTCAGAAAATGAATATTCTCGGAATTGGACAGGACAAAAGCCAAAGTGCCTATTTTTCCAGAAGACTCACGGAGCCAGAATACGAGACGGAGGAGGGGCAGGGGCTGGCCACACCACCCCCAGGCGCAGGCTGGGCCTAGCCGCGCCAGGGCATGGTGTGAGCCCCCCAGGCACCCCCTCGGTCTCCCTCTTCGCCTATAAGAAGCCTTCTGACCTAAAAACTCCGGGGGGTTCGACATTTTTCCAGAAGGAGTTTTGCTCCGCCGCCACCACCAGATTCCACGAAATAGCACCAGAAACTCTGTTCTGGCACCCTATCGGGACAGGGAATTGGAAGAGATCATCACCATCATCATCACCATCGCTTCTCCATCGACCATCCATGTTTCCCCCATCTATGAGTGAGTAATCCCCCGCTGTAGGCTATGGGGATGGTAGGGATCGGATGAGATCATTCATGTAATGGCATCAGATTGTTAGGGCATGGTGCCTAGTATCTTTTATTAGTGCTTTATGACTTTGTTGCGACTTGTTGTGCTTAATGCTTGTCACTAGGGCCCGAGTGCCATGATTTCAGATCTGAACATGTTATTGATTCATTATGATAGTATTGTTTTTGGTCTTATCGGCAAGTTGTATACACGCGTTGTTGTCCAGAACCAATGGCCCCGAAGTGACAGAAATCGAGATAACCGGAGGGAATGTCTTTGATGTGAGGATCACATGTGTTCACGGAGTGTTAATGCTTTGCTCCGGTGCTCTATTAAAAGGAGCACCTTAATTGCCAGTAGTTCCCTTGAGGCCCCGCTGCAAACGAGCTGGCAGGACAAAAGATGTTGTGCAAGTTCTCATTGCGAGCACGTATGACTATATATGGAACACATGCCTAGGATTATCTAGTACTTGGATGCTTTATCTTATTTATCTGCAATTGCCCTATGTTTTGATTGCTATGTGAATTGTCTTGTCCATGCAACACCCGTCCATCCATACCTATGCCTACCGCACTCGAATCCTACTGTTTACTGCTATTGTTACTGCTGTCTTTACTTTACTATTCCTACTACAAAACTGTTGCTACTAATAAACTGCTGTGAGCAAGATTGTTTCCAGGTGCAGCTAAATTGACAACTCAGTTGTTAAGGCTTATAAATATTCTTTGGCTCCCCTTGTGTCGAATCAATAAATTGGGTTTCACTTCCCTCGAAAATACTGCGATACACCCCCTATACTTGTGGGTCATCACCGGCCGAGCATGCGCAGCACGCCAGAGACACCGCAGTGCCAAACCAGCTTGCCTACTAGCACCGCCTAACCCTACCGCACTCCCCTGTCCACCCCTCGATCACTGCCAGCCCCTGGACCCCAGAGCAGCGCCGCCCTTTCTCTCTGGGCCATGCGTAGCGCATGCTAGAGCGCGATCGCCGCCAGCACGCCACAGACCGTGCCTCGACACCAAATTGCGCACGCCGCTCCGCCTTGAACCCAGCAACCCGCCAGACACGGCTGTGCACCGCCGCACGACCCACAGTCGCCATGATCACCGTCGAGCATTGCCTCTGTCTCCCAGAGCGCGAGAAGCCCCCGACCATTTTCCACCGCCCCTAGCGTCGCGTTTACGCCGTAGAGGACCGCCAGCAACCGCCCACCGTCAGCCTACCTCGCCCACGCCGGTAGCCCCCTGTGTCGTCGTACCGACGAGCCGCGCCCATACCTCACTGCCCCACCGTCGAGCCTATATAAGGAGGCCACCCCCAGCCTCATTCTGCAAACCATCTCACTCCCCCTCTCCACTGACTGTTTCCCCTCTCTCGCTGGAGCCGCTCGAGCAGCACATCGCCGGAATTCCGCCGGAGGTATCCGCTGCAGAGGAGGAGAAGTGGTCATCGATTTCGTCCACCTCATCCCATGCCGTGACCTTGACTGAGTCCACCGTTGCCATCCAATTCGTTTGCCCGCCTTGCCGCACTAGCTGGGGCCCTGGTACGTCCCCAGTAGACCCCCACCGACCGCGCTAGGGTTCAGTCTCACTGGCGATGAGTCCATCGTCGATGACGAAAAGAATAGGAATAGGAAAAACATAGGATTACAATGTCATGCCCACATTAATCCTATAGGAACCCACATATATGCAAGAAAGTTTGTTTGATTCCATCGAAGGAAAAAAAGGATTCTAAGAAAGAGGCTTGGGCCTGGATCAATGTTAGATTTCCTATGCAATCTAGTGCAAAGGATTCCCTAGGAAAATTTGGTATAGGAATCAATAATCGTACAAATCAAACGACCATTATAGAAAAAATTCTTATGGGATTTATCCTATAAATTTCCCATGTAAATCCTTTGAATCGAACATGATGTCCTAGAATGGAAAAGAAGATCCAACAACTGGAAATGTTGGGATTCGCGAGTCTTGATCCAACGGTCAGCATTCAAAGTTATTCGTACACTATATATAAAGTGGTAAGATAATGGAAAGATGAGATAGTGGTAAGATATACTACTCTTGTTGCTCCATGTCAAACCCCGAGAAGAAGAAGCACACACACACATACACACACAGAGAGACTCACAAAGATTGCTCTTGAAGTTATACTATGAAAATATTTTGAAGGTGTACATTGCGGGTCAATATCTTGAAAATCGTCGAGATTTCTGAACGACTCAATATCTTGATATATATGAATTTGCATGCTGTCAACTCTTACACAGATTAAAAAACAAAGAATATAAAGAAAAATGAATAAATGAAAAAGTGTCCGCATGACATCCTCTCGTGTGCAGTACCAGCCATGAAAAAATGGTAAACATGAGATTTGAAACATTCGAAAAAGCCGTAGTCATATTAGGTATGGCATGAACACTCAAGGGTTTCTCGAGCCGAACGACCGATTAGGTCATGGCCATATCTACATCATAGTTCATGATAATGTTCCCATATTTGGTAGATGGGTGTGTCTTGTCATGGTATACAATAATGCTGGGTGGGAGTTTTAAACTAGTATTAGGAAAAACATGTTCAAATTTCCGAGTTGTGTCTTTAGGGTCCGTGTTGTAAAAGTATAGGTCCTAGATGTATTTTGGTTTTCTCTTTGGACCACTATGTAATTTTTATGCCCACCATTGGATTTTACACCTTCTTGGTACTTCGGGGCAGATTCCTTGTTAGAAAGAAAAATAAAAAGTTTCGAGTGACCGGAATTATTTTACGCACGAATATTTTGGATTTGAATGCACCAGACACAATTTTCAGAAAAAATGACTATTATGCAAAATTTGAGTAGTCCGTACATCTACTGAACCAGGGGCACTAGAAAATTAACCCCAAAGCTACAAAATAAAAAATGGAAGAAAAAACGAAGAGCAAGAAGAGATTATTAACGGGAGGCTGTGCGAGAGTAGTGAATGAGTTGAAGGCGGTGCGATGTCAAAGTAAAGCTAGTTTGACGGGTTTCTGACACAAGGTACATGTACATACTACTAGTAGCACAGTACTACTAGTAGTACTACTATGTTTTCTCTCTCCTTCGATGTCTCTCACCATCCAGCCTCTCTCCCCTCTTGTGCAGTGCCCCACATGCACCGGCCGGCTGATCTCTCCCTCGTCCCACTGCGTGGTGCCACACACGTGTGCCCTGGTATGGCCGCGCTGTGTGTGTGGCCTGTTTTTTCCTTTTTTTTTCTTGACAAGAGTCTCTAGCGTGTTTTGAATTGGATACATAGCACCAATCCTGACCGTTGGGCTATAAGATCCAATGGTTAAAAGCAGCTAGATTCGTGTTGAACAGTACCTAGAGAAAACTCCACCATGTTCTAGAACCATCATACTTTAAGTCTTGTTAGAGAAAAATGCATACATTAAGTCTATTAATAATAACTACTCCTTGTGTATCAAAAAGGATTTCTCAAGTTTGTCTGAATATGGATGTATCTATATACTAAATAGTGTCTAGACACATCCAAGTTTAGACAAACTTGAGACATCCTTTTTAAGATGGAGGGAGTATCTTCTTTTCTATTCTAGCATCTAGAAGATTCTATTGATAGTCTTCATCACAATGAATGCTATGCAGAAAACTCAAAACACACTTCTCCATCATTCTAGAATCTTCTCCCTAGTTTCTATAGACCATGTTACCAAAATTTTAAAGTTTTAGATAGCTAATAACCGATGACTTCTACATGATATACAAAGTACAAGAACCAAATATATACACCCATACTTTATAGATGTTGATCAAATTTATATTTTTTCTGCTTTACCTATTACTAGTAAGTTGCACATTCCTTGCACGTGAGACTCAGATAGTAGACGTATGATATATTATCACTATATAAAATTATAATTGGTAAATCACAATAAATTATAAATTTGATCAACATCTATAAAGTATGGGTGTATATTTGGTCCTTGTACTTTGCATGTCATGTAGAATTCAAAGATCATTAGCTACTTGGCACATGAAATTTTTGATAACATGATCTAGAGAAACAAGGGAGAAGATTCTAGTATGATGGAGAAGTGTGTTTTGAGATTTGTGCATAGCATTCATTATGCCTAAGACTATCAATAGAATCTTCTAGATGCTAGAATGGAAAAGAAGATCCAACGTCTAGAAATGCTGGGATTCACGAATCTTGATCCAACGATCATCATTCAAAGTTATTCGTACACTATATAGTGGTAGGATAAGATAAGATAAGATCATTCAGAAGTCAACGGTTATTGGCTACAAGGGATAAGATTCTAGTATGATGGAGAAGTGTGTTTTGAGGTTTGTGCATAGCATTCATTATGCTGAAGACTATCAATAGAATCTTCTAGATGCTAGGGGCTTGTTTGATTCGTAAGATAGGAAAAGCATAGGAATAGGAAAAACATAGGATTACAATGTCATGCCCACTTTAATCCTATAGGAACCCATATATATGCAAGAAAGTTTGTTTGATTCCATCGAAGGAAAAAAGGATTCTAAGAAAGAGGTTTGGGACTGGATCGATGTTAGATTTCCTATGCAATCTAGTGCAAAGGATTCCCTAGGAAAATTTCCTATAGGAATTAATAATCATACAGATCAAACAACCATTATAGAAAAAATTCTTATGGGATTTAATCCTATAAATTTCCCATGTAAACCCTTTGAATCAAACATGATGGCCTAGAATGGAAAATAAAATCCAATGGCTCGAAATGTTGGGATTCGCGAGTCTTGATCCAACAGTCACTATTCAAAGTTATTCATACACTATATATAAAGTGGTAAGATAATGGAAATATGAGATAGTGGTAAGATATACTACTCTTGTTTCTCCATGTCACACCCCGAGAAGAAGCACACACACACACATACACACACAGAGAGAGACTCACAAAGATTGCTCTTGAAGTTATACTATGAAAATATTTTGAAGGTGTACACTGAGGGTCAATATCTTTAAAACTCCGAGATTTCTGAACGACTCAATATCTTGATATATATGAATTTGCATGTTGGCAACTCTTACACAGATTAAAAAAACAAAGAATATAAAGAAAAATGAATAAACAGAAAGGGTCTGCATGACATCCTCTCGTTTGCAGTACCAGCCATGAAAAAATGGTAAACATTAGATTTGAAACATTCAAAAAATCCGTAGTCACATTAGATATGGCCTGAACACTCGAGGGTCTCGAGCCGAATGACCAATTAGGTCATGGCCATATCTACATATAGTTCATGATAATGTTCCCATATTTGGTAGATGGGTGTGTCTTGCCATGGTATACAATGATGCTGGGGTGGGAGTTTCGAACTAGTATTAGGAAAAACATGTTCAAATTTCCGAGTTGTATATTTAGGGTCAGTGTTGTAAAAGTATAGGTCCTAGATGTATTTTGGTTTTCTCTTTGGACCACTATGAAATTTGTATGCCCACCATTGGATTTTAACGCGCACCTTCTTGGTACTTCGGGTAAGATTCCTTGTTAGAAAGAAAAAGAAAAAGTTCCTAGTGACCGGAATTATTTTGCGGACCAATATTTTGGATCTGAATGCCCCAGACCCAATTTTTAGAAATAAAAAGGACTAGTGTGCAAAACATGAGTATTCTGTACTTCTACTGAACCAGGGCCCCCAGAAAATTAACCCCAAAGCTGTCAAAGAAAAAACGGAAGAAACAAACGAAGAGCAAGAAGAGATTATTAATAGGAGGCAGCGCGAGAGCAGCGAAGGAGTTGAAGGTGGTGCGATGTTAGAGTAAAGCTAGTTTGACTGGTTTCTGACACGAGGTACAGGTACCTACTACTAGTAGCACAGTACTACTAGTAGTAATACTATGTTTTCTCTCTCCTTTGCTGTCTCTCACCATCCATCCTTTCTCTCCCCTCCTGTGCAGCACCCCGCGCGCACTAGCCGGTTGATCTCTCCCTCGTCCCACCGCGTGGTGCCGCACACGTGTGCCTTGGTACGGCCGTGCTATGTGTGTGTGGCCTATTTTTTCCTTTTTTTCTTGACAAGAGTCTCTAGCGTGTTGGTCAGCTACCTTGGTGTATATAGGAAGAGGACATCACAAATTTCACAATGTCCTGCTCCATGTGTTGTTGTTGAACAGTAGCCGGAGCAAATTCCACCATGCTTAGAACCATCATGTCACACCCCTCCCCAAAAAAATTCCATAGCACCATAGGCTATATTTTCAATATGTATATATAGTTAATATTAATAGACTTAATGTATGCCTTTTTCTCTATGAAGACTGTTGGTTAATAAAAACATAATGTTTCTTAAACCCACATGTGATCTGTCCATATAAATGACACCGTGACAGTAACCATGGAGAATCATCATACGTCTTCCCTTCTCCTGTTTTGCGAAAAGGATCCTAGAATTGAAAGAAACATCGAACAGTACAAAGCACCTCAACAAAAACTAAAATTACATCGAAATCCTTGAGATGCCCTTCGTCTTCAACCTCAGTTGCCCGTGCCATGAGGAGCAATGGTACCTGCCAGATTGACATGTTTTTTTGCAAAGTTGTCGAGGATATCCCTACAACGGAGGATGGCGGCCGTGCGGGCGTTGTTCACGCCCGACGTGCCCTAGGATACACACTGCTCAAGGAGGCTGATGAAGAGGCCGAGCTCGTCGTGTTGGGCAAGACGTTGTGCGATAACAACTACCTCCATGTAGACGTCCACCGGTGCAGCGGGCAAAGCCTCGAAAAGCTGCAGGGCCATCAGTGCGGGGAACAGATCGTCTCTAGAGCAACCAGCCAGGGAAGTGGTGAGCGCGGCAGCAACCTAGGGAGGAACACCTGGACCAAAATTTGGGGCTAAAAGTCAGTTATAGATAGGCTAGATGAATGAAGTCCATACTCCTGCCAGTAGCATGCATTATGGCAAACATACCTGTTGGGTATGCATCACGGCGCATGGCCTGAAGGCGGGAAGTGAGGTCGTCCACCATGCCTGTGATGACGCCAAAGCTAGTGAGGAAAGAGTCCATCGTCTTCTTGAGCCAGTCTGCGAAGATGGCGTTAGAATGGGTGTGTGCCATGGCGCATGCCAGCACGACACGGAGGCGCTGCAAAGATTCGACCTGGGGTGGGTGTCCCTGGCTTTCTCTATCAGACGGATGGCGCTCGCCCACACAACCTCCATCTTTCCATCTCCCTCTCTCTCTGGATATCGCTCTGCGGCAGACTCCACCGCTGCTTAATCTAGGTACTTTTGTACTCTTGCTTTTGGAAGTGTAGTACATATATACTACGGAGTACTAGTAGTAGTACTCGTACAAGCAATCAATGGTAGAAAGCTACTACCACCGGTATAGTTGACCTTCAAGTATTAAGTGCCTACCTAACCAAGCCTGCATGCTTATCTTAGTAATTGTGCGGCCTCTCGCATAGCCAAATCCCCACTTAGGCTTGTCATAGTGGGAAGTAACTTAGAGTAGTAGTAACATGCATATGTTACTAGTATAAGTTACTACCTCCATAGTGGAAAACAACATAGGTGTGGTATCATGCACAGTCTCATTTATTGCAATGTAGACTCATTTTGTCTTGAAATGTGTGATGTTATGGTAACATAGCTAGTTACCACAAGCCTCTCTCTCATCATTTAATTGCATGCCATATCATCTAAATGCTTAGTTGGCAATACAAGTAGGACTAGGTTACTACCCAAGTTACTCCCACTATGACCAGCCTTAACATGGAGTACTAGTATTGCTTGATCAAAAAAACATGTACTCCCTCCATTTCAAAATATAAGATGTTTTAGTTTTGTGAAAAGAGTGTATCTAGACTGCTTTTAGTGTATATATTCATTTAGATTTG
The DNA here is from genome assembly GCA_916181665.1 of Avena sativa. Taxonomy (NCBI): domain Eukaryota; kingdom Viridiplantae; phylum Streptophyta; class Magnoliopsida; order Poales; family Poaceae; genus Avena; species Avena sativa. The sequence continues at coordinate 205,568,013 of OV702290.1, forward strand.
AAGTGAACCTACACACCAAAAGAGGTCTAGATGCACTCTTTTCACAAAGCTAAAACATCTTATATTTTGGAACGAAGGGAGTACTAGCTAGTACTACTATTTTGTTGGTACCAAGACGTGTCCTTGAAAATCGGTGAGAAAATCTTAGGAACATTATTAGAGCTAGCCTCTTAACTACATCGTAATTATCTCCCCATTGGTTTCTTTTTTTCCTTCCCACTCTACCGCATGTTAAGAGAAACAAATTAGGGGCTGCAATAACTAGGGCTCTAGATTACTCCCCCATCTCATTGCATTTTACTACTCCCCGTATTCTGTATCTCGTGTCAGGGACCCATTGCAGCTTTGCTATGACATCGTACCACAAAACAGAATATTCCATTTTACGGTTCAGTTTTACAGCATCTGTTCCACCCCGTCACCTATACCGCAATGTAATTTATACCACAAAGCACTGAATTCATCGGGGTATGAACTAGCAAACACCATGGATTCGAGTTTTTCAATCGACATAGAAAACAATTAAATGCAAACAAAGCGACATAGCGAATGATTAAATGGGAACCCTAATCGACTATCTCGCTTCCGATGTCCTCCGCGTTGCCGTCCTCTACCTCCTCCTTGTCGCTGCCGCTATCGGAAATCTCGATGGTTCCGGCGCAGTTTGCCCCCCTCATGAAATCATCCCGGAGCGCATCATTGATGGTGGTGCTGATTGTGCGCCCAGGTACCTCCCAGAATTGCGCCCTAGCTTCAGCGTTGCGGTCGTCGGGGTGGACTCGCGCTGGTGTTCGAGGCAGATGGCAAGCGCCGCCCTGCGCTCCAGCTTGAATAGTCTATGCCAATAGTGAAAGAAATATGCCCTGAGAGGCAATAATAAAGTTGTTATTATGTATTCCTTGTATATGATAGATGTTTATTTTGCATGCTATAATTGTATTGATAGGAAACATCAATACATGTGTGTTTAATAAACAAAAAGGGTTCCTAGTTATGCCTCTCTTATAGACTAGCTTGTTGATTAACAAGATGATCAAGGTTTCCTGATCATGGACATTGGATGTTGTTAATAACAAGGTCACAGCATTTGTGAAATGATGTGATGAACATTCATCCGAAGTATAGCATTTCGATCAAGTCATTATGTTTATATTGCTATAACATCATACGAAGTAATCTTTATCCTTAGACCATGAGATCATGTTAATTGCTAACACCGGAAGAGTATCTTGATAACATCAAACGTCACACCGTAACAGGGTGACTATAAAGATGGGTTCAGTACTACGAAGGTGTTATGTTGAGGCTCATGGATCAATAGTGGAATTTGTCAATCCAGATGACGGATAGATATACTTTGGGCCCTCTCGGTGATATCACATTAGGATAGCTTGCAAGCAAGTGATGTGATCACTAGAATGTTATATCACGGGAACAAGAAAAGAGTGCATGTCGGTAACGAGATCAAACTAGGTATGGAGATATCAATGATCGAATCTCGGACATGTAATATATCGAGAGACAAAGGGATTTAGTTACAAGCGTTAAAGGTTCTCACGATCACAGGAGTCATCATTGAATGTGTAGGAGTCAGTACGGATCTCCAGGTCCCGCTGCTGATTATTGATCGGACAAGGGTCTCGATCATGTCTGCATTATTCGCGAACCGTAGGGTGGCACACTTAAGAGTTACCGGACACCATTTTGGAGCACATATGTTTCAGACGAAAGAATTGCAAAGTGCAGGAATTGTTTCAATAGAAACCGGAAATTGTTTCGGGTGAAATTGCAGAAGGTGGTTCTGCATGTGATATTGAAATATTGCAAGGGGCTATATGTGAATGTTTGTTAATTAAAGTAATTAACAAAATTCTGAATAAATTTAATAAAAAGAGTTTTATTAAATGAGAGAGCATTAAATTTGGAGAAATTTAATGCATTTAAAGTGGAGACTTTAAAAGGGAATGTGAAGAGGCATTTTAATGTGGAGGGGTTACCACCACATGAAAGGGGGAGGTGAGGGGTCACCCCCCATGCACCGGCCATGGAGAGAGGGGTCACCCCCCCTCCTCCTATAAAAGGCCACCCATTCCCTCCTTCATCCACACACCTCCTTGTGAAGGATCTCTCTCCCCCTCTAGAATTATTCCCCCATGGTCTCGGATTAGCGAGATACATGTTCCCGGTGGCATTTCGTCTGGAAGGAGTTGCTGCTTCCGCTGGATCGCTGGAGCGAGGAGGTGGAGGTTGTCCGGTGGCTTGAACGTGTGTGCGAGTGCGGATCCGCTGCTGAGTTGCGGCGCTTGGACTTCCTCACGATCTTGAGATTGGCAAGTGTACGACTACATCAACCACGAGTTCCTACTCGATAACAAAACTCGTTGTCTTCGAGGGTAAGTTCTCCATGGATGTATGTCCACTCGTTGCTCTGTATCTAGTAGATAGATCTTGGCGTATAGTTCTCATCGTAGGAAATTTTTTGTTTTCTATGCTGCGGACCAAACAGTGGTATCAGAGCCTGATCTATGCGCAGGTGCTTTGCACGAGTAGTACACATATGTTTATATGTGGGCGATGATGATCATGTTATTGCATCTTCTATGTACTTTGGATATTGGTGGCATAGTGGCATGAAGCGGCCCGGACCAACCTTACATGTCATCGTACATGAGACCGGTTCCACGACTAACATGTAACTAGTTTTGCATACGTGGCTAGCGGATGTCTATCTCTCCTACTATAGTCAATATCTCATTTACAACGAGTTGCTAATAACTTGGTTATCCTCGTTGTGGTTCATGTTCGTAGGTAAGACCGGTTCTATCTCCGAAAGCCCTAAGCCACATAAAACTTGCAATTGATAAATTAGAGGCGTCTAGTTTAGATCGTTGTTGGGCTAGTGTATTGATATGGTATTGTTGTAAGTAGATGTATGATAGATACTCTTACAACTCACTTAACGTGTAAGTTCCATAGACCTTGGCCTTACACACAAAGGAATGATAGAGATCATACCATGATGCAAATGATAGAGATCAAATGCATGGACCATATCACCTCACTTCACACATTAGCATCTTATATTGCTAGTTTAGCGTTTTTGGTAGCATTATAAGATGATCTCTCATTTAGATATCAAGATAAAAATGTGTTCTTCCTTACGTATGCACCGTTTTGTGGATCGTGTTTTGAGGCATCACGTGATGATCGGGTGTTCTCGACTCTACGCTTTCATACAACGGGTGTAAGACAGTTTTACACACGCAAATACTAAGGTTCTTACTTGACGAGCCTAGCATGTACAGACATAGCCTCGGAACACGGACCGAAAGGTTAAGCATGAGTCATATAGTTGATATGATGCCCATATAGATGCTCGCCTTTGAAGCTACACTGACTCACGTGATGATCGGACTTGGTGTAGTGGATTTGGTTCATGTAATCACCAAAAGGACACGAGGGATGTCGTTTTTGAGTGGGATTTCATTAGTAATTTGGATTAGTTGAACTCAATCTATCATAAACTTAGTCTAAATATATTTTACAAATTCTGTTATAGATGGCACCACCTGCTTTTAATTTCAATGTGTTCGTGGAGAAAGAGAAGCTTGCTGCGAATGGTAGCAACTTCACCAACTGGGCTATGAATTTGAGGATTCTCCTCACTGCTGCACAAAAGCAATATGTGCTAGAGGCGCCGCTAGGCCCCCCACCAGCTCGTGATGCCCCTGACGAGGAAAAGAACGTCTATGTAACTCGTCAGGAGGACCACAACTTAGTTCATTGCGGCATACTGTATGGGCTAGAGCCAGAACTTCGAAAACGTTTCGAAAATGGCAATGCCTTTGATACCATGGGAGAATTGAAAATGATTTTTGATACCCATGCTGCCATAGAGAGTTATAATGCTTCTGAAAAGTTCTTTAGCTGCATGATGGAAGAGAACAGCTCCGTTAGTGAACATGTACTCAAAATGTCTGGGTACGCCGATAAACTTGTGTCCTTGGGAATAACGATTCTCATTGACTTAGGCATACATCGTGTTCTCCAATCTCTGCCACCTAGCTACAAGAGCTTCGTGATGAACTATAATATGCAGGGCATGAAGAAGTCTCTTCCCGAGCTTCTGTCAATGCTTAAGACTGCAGAAGTGGAGATTAGGAAAGATCATCAAGTGTTGATGATCAATAAGACCACCGGTTTCAAGAAGGACAAGAAAGGCAAGCAGAAGGGAAAGAAGGGCGGCAAATCTGTTGCCGCGCCTGAAAAGAAACCCCGAGCTGGCCCTAAGTCTGACACCGAGTGCTACTATTGCAAGGGGACTGGCCATTGGAAGCGCAACTGCCCCAAGTATTTGGTGGACAAGAAGGCCGACAAGGCAAACAAAGGTATATGTGATATACATGTTATTGATGTGTACTTGACTAGTACTCGCAGTAGCACCTGGGTATTTGATACGGGATCGGTTGCTAATATATGTAACTCGATTCAGGGGCTGCAGAACAAGCAACAACTAGCAAGGGATGAGGTCACGATGCGGGTCGGCAATGGATCAAGAGTTGATGTGATCGCCGTCGGAACACTGCCTCTCCATATGCCATCGGGATTAGTTATAAACCTTAATAATTGTTATTTGGTGCCTGCACTGAGCATGAACATTGTATCCGGATCGTTTTTGTTGCAAAGTGGTTATTCGTTTAAGTCTAAAAACAATGGTTGTTCGATTTATATGAATAATATCTTTTATGGTCATGCACCTGTGTTGAATGGTTTATTTCTGTTGGATCTCGATAGTAGTATTACGCATATTCATAATGTTGATGCTAAAAGGATTAAACTTGATAATGATATATCTACATATATGTGGCACTGCCGTCTAGGTCATATTGGCTTTAAACGCATGAAGAAACTCCATTCTGATGGACTTTTGGAATCACTTGATTTTGAATCATTTGATACATGTGAGCCATGCCTTATGGGCAAGATGAATAGAATGCCGTTTTCCGGTTCAATGGAACGGGCGATAGATTTATTGGAAATCATACATACTGATGTGTGTGGACCAATGAGTGTGTTGGCGCGAGGTGGATATCGTTATTTTGTTACTTTCACGGATGAGTTGAGTAGATACGGGTATATCTATTTGATGAAACATAAGTCTGAAACCTTTGAAAGGTTCAAAGAATTTAAGAATGAAGTGGAAAATCATCGTAACAGAAAGATCAAATTTCTGCGGTCCGACCGTGGAGGAGAGTATCTTAGTTACGAGTTTAGCACACATATGAAAGACTGTGGAATAGTTTCACAACTCACGCCTGTCGGAACACCACAACGTAATGGTGTGTCAGAACATCGTAATCAAACTTTATTGGACATGGTTCGATCTATGATGTCTCTAACTGACTTGCCACTGTCGTTTTGGGGTTATGCACTAGAAACCGCTGCATTCACTTTAAATAGGGCACCATCTAAATCCGTTGAAAAGACACCATATGAATTATGGTTTGGAAACAAACCTAAGCTGTCATTTCTTAAAGTTTGGGGATGCGATGAAGAAACTTCCGGATAAACTCGAACCCAAAGCAGAAAAATGCGTCTTCATAGGATACCCTAAGGAAACGATTGGGTATACCTTCTATCATAGATCCGAGGGCAAGGTCTTTGTTGCCAAGAATGGATCCTTTCTTGAGAAGGAGTTTCTCGCGAAAGGTGTGAGTAGTCGGAAGGTAGAACTCGAAGAGGTTATTGAACCTTCTCTTCATGAAATGGCGAGTAGCGCAGCTCCAGAAGTTGTTTCGGAGTTAACTTCACCTAATGAAGAGAGAGCTAATGATATTGATCATGAAAATCCGAAAGAGGACACTACCGAACCTCACAGGTCAAGCAGGACACGTGCAGCTCCTAAACTGTACGGCAATCCTGTTATGAATTTCATGATTGATGAAATAGATGACCCTATGATGTATGAAGAAGCGATGATGAGCCCTGATTCCAACAAATGGCTAGAAGCCATGAAATCCGAGATGGAATCCATGTACGAAAACCAGGTTTGGACCTTGGTGGACTTACCTCACGATCGAAAGGCCGTTGAGAATAAATGGATTTTCAAAAGAAAAACTAATGCTGATGGTAATGTAACCATCTATAAGGCTCGACTTGTCGCAAAGGGGTTTCGACAAATTCAAGGAGTTGACTACGATGAGACATTCTCTCCCGTAGCGATGCATAAGTCGGTTAGGATTATGTTAGCAATTGCTCCATATTTCGATTATGAAATATGGCAGATGGATGTCAAAACTACGTTCCTCAATGGTAATATTGAATAAAGAGTTGTATATGATACAACCTAAGGGTTTTGTCGATCCTAAGGATGCTGATAAGGTGTACAAACTTCAGCGATCCATCTATGGACTGAAGCAAGCATCCCGGAGTTGGAATCTCCGCTTTGATGAGGTGATCAAAGAGTTTGGATTTGTCCAAACTTATGGAGAGGCTTGTATTTACAAGAAAGTGAGTGGGAGCAATGTGGCATTTCTGATATTATATGTGGATGACATATTATTGATTGGAAATGATATAGATCTTTTAAACAGTGTTAAAAGTTATCTAAACAGCAAATTTTCGATGAAGGACCTTGGTGAAGCTTCATATATATTAGGCATTAAAATCTATAGAGATAGATCAAGACACCTAATTGGTCTATCGCAGAGTACATACCTTGATAAGATATTAAAGAAGTTTAATATGGACGGAAGTAAGAAGGGGTACTTACCTATGTTGAAAGGCAAGACATTGAGTAAGACTCAAAGTCCGGCTACAGCGGAAGAAAGAGAGATAATGGATAAGATCCCCTATGCCTCAGCCATAGGCTCTATAATGTATACCATGCTATGTACAAGACTGGATGTGGCACATGCTATTAGTTTGACTAGTAGGTACCAATATGATCCAGGTTCGGAACACTGGATAGCGGTCAAGAATATCCTTAAGTACTTGAGAAGAACTAAGGATATGTTTCTTGTATACGGAGGTGAAGAAGAGCTAGTCGCTAAGTGTTATGTCGATGCTAGCTTTGACACTGATCCGGATGACTCTAAGTCTCAATCTGGATCCGTATTTCTCTTGAACGGAGCAGCAGTTAGTTGGAGGAGCTCCAAACAACCTGTGGTGGCTGGATCAACGACGGAGGCGGAATATGTTGCTACTTCAGAAGCAGCGCAGGAAGCGGTTTGGATGAAGGAGTTCATAACGGAACTAGGTGTGGTTCCTAGTGCGTTGGACCCAATGGTGATCTATTGTGACAATAATGGAGCCATAGCCAACGCCAAGGAACCAAGGTCTCACAAGAATTCCAAGCATATTAAGCGCCGGTTTCACTCCATCCACGAGCATGTCAAGGATGGAGATATAAAGATTTGTAAAGTGCACACGGACCTGAATGTAGCAGATCCGTTGACTAAAGTACTCCCTAGGGCAAAACATGATCAACACCAGAACTCCATGGGTGTTAGATTTATCACTATATAAACTAGATTATTGTCTCTAGTGCAAGTGCGAGACTGAAGGAAATATGCCCTGAGAGGCAATAATAAAGTTGTTATTATGTATTCCTTGTATATGATAGATGTTTATTTTGCATGCTATAATTGTATTGATAGGAAACATCAATACATGCGTGTTTAATAAACAAAAAGGGTTCCTAGTTATGCCTCTCTTATAGACTAGCTTGTTGATTAACAAGATGATCAAGGTTTCCTGATCATGGACATTGGATGTTGTTAATAACAAGGTCACAACATTTGTGAAATGATGTGATGAACATTCATCCGAAGTATAGCATTACGATCAAGTCATTATGTTTATATTGCTATAACATCATACGAAGTAATCTTTATCCTTAGACCATGAGATCATGTTAATTGCTAACACCGGAAGAGTATCTTGATAACATCAAACGTCACACCGTAACAAGGTGACTATAAAGATGGGTTCAGTACTACAAAGGTGTTATGTTGAGGCTCATGGATCAAGAGTGGAATTTGTCAATCCAGATGACGGATAGATATACTCTGGGCCCTCTCGGTGATATCACATTAGGATAGCTTGCAAGCAAGTGATGTGATCACTAGAATGTTATATCACGGGAACGAGAAAAGAGTGCATGTCGGTAACGAGATAAAACTAGGTATGGAGATACCGATGATCGAATCTCGGACATGTAATATATCGAGAGACAAAGGGATTTAGTTACAAGCGTTAAAGGTTCTCACGATCACAGGAGTCATCGTTGAATGTGTAGGAGTCAGTACAGATCTCAAGGTCCCGCTGCTGATTATTGATCAGAGAAGGGTCTCGATCATGTCTGCATTATTCGTGAACCGTAGGGTGGCACACTTAAGAGTTACCGGACACCATTTGGGAGCACATATGTTTCAGACGAAAGAATTGCAAAGCGCAGGAATTGTTTCAATAGAAACCGGAAATTGTTTCGGGTGAAATTTCAGAAGGTGGTTCTGCATGTGATATTGAAATATTGCAAGGGGCTATATGTGAATGTTTGTTAATTAAAGTAATTAACAAAATTCTGAATAAATTTAATAAAAAGAGTTTTATTAAATGAGAGAGCATTAAATTTGGAGAAATTTAATGCATTTAAAGTGGAGACTTTAAAAGGGAATGTGAAGAGGCATTTTAATGTGGAGGGGTTACCACCAGATGAATGGGGGAGGTGAGGGGTCACCCCCCATGCGCCGGCCATGGAGAGAGGGGGCACCCCCGCCTCCTCCTATAAAAGGCCACCCATTCCCTCCTTCATCCACACACCTCCTTGTGAAGGATCTCTCCCCCCTCTAGAATTATTCCCCCATGGTCTCGGATTAGCGGATACATGTTCCCGGTGGCATTTCGTCTGGAAGGAGTTGCTGCTTCCGCTGGATCGCTGGAGCGAGGAGGTGGAGGTTGTCCGGTGGCTTGAACGTGTGTGCGAGTGCGGATGCGCTGCTAAGTTGCGGCGCTCGGACTTCCTCACGATCTTGAGATCGGCAAGTGTACGACTACATCAACCACGAGTTCCTACACGTTAACAAAACTCGTTGTCTTCGAGGGTAAGTTCTCCATGGATGTATGTCCACCCGTTGCTCTGTATCTAGTAGATATATCTTGGCGTATAGTTCTCATCGTAGGAAATTTTTTGTTTTCTATGCTGCGGACCAAACAAATAGGAGCTCTCATCCGCGTATCGGGGCATTGCTCGCTTCCAGTACGGCAGTTCGAGGCGGCGATATTTGATCTAGCGATAGAGCTCGGCACCGCGCGGAACGGGTGACACCGACACCCCGAAGTGGCTGAGCTCAAAGCCTGCCAGAATCATCGCGTGAGGCGGTGCGAGGATATCATGGTGGGCGAACATCGACGCCTCGTAGTAATTCAGATTGGATCTAGCCATGGCTACGGCGACGGTGGCAAAGAGTGATGGGACGGAGGAAAGGGATATTGGGGGATGGAAATGGCCGGCGACGGTTGCGGCTGTGAGCGGGAAGCAGGGATGGGGAAACTTCCCTCCCGCCAACAGACGTGCCAGGATGCGCAAAAACCCTCGGTGCGGTATATATGCGGCACGGAAGCGTCGGTTTGCGGGAAACCGTATTTTTTTCTTTGGATGCGGTACGGTTTAGGGTATCTCGAATGACCAATTTTTTCCGCCTCGTACCGCAAATGGGCGGTTATTTTGCGGTATGTAGCGATATGCGGTATCTTCTAGAGATGCTCTAACAATGTTTTTATACAAAATGCCACCATCCCAATTATCACACAGAGTGGACAGTGGACCATGTGGTTTCTTTATCATTCTCGGTCCAACGGTCAATATTCAAAGTTATTCGTAGACTATATAGTGGTAAGAAATGTGGGGTGGTGGAATTTTTTCAAGTAGGGTGGGCCTAGAAGGATCCAGATACTTCACTTCACAACTTAACATGGTCCATGGAACTGCATGTTACACCAGGGACCTAAAAAAAGAAAATTACATCCAAGTCCAGATATTTCTTATCTTATCTTATCTTACCACTATATAGTGTACGAATAACTTTGAATATTGACCGTTGGATCAAGAGTCACGAATCCCAACATTTCCAGCTGTTGGATCTTCTTTTCCATTCTAGCATCTAGAAGATTTTATTGATAGTCTTCATCGCAATAAATGCTATGCACAAAACTCAAAACATACTTCTCCAGCTATTATATAATGTTTTAGAGAAAACTCCACCATGTTCTAGAACCATCATGTTTTAGAGAAAAAATGCGTACATTAAGTCTATTAATAATAACTATTTACACATATTGAGAATACAACCTACTGCGCTACGAAATTTTGGGGGTGGTTACATGATGGTTCTAGAACATGCATGGTGGAGTTTGCTCTAGGTACTATTCAACATGAATCCAACTACTTTGAACCATTGGATCTAATAGCCCAACGGTCAGGATTTGTGTTATGGATCCTATTCAAAACTGTTCCATTATATACCACTACATAGTCTATGGACAACTTTAAATATTGACTGTTGGATCAAGACTAGCGAATCCCAATATTTCTAGCCGTTGGATCTTCTTTTCCATTCTAGCATCTAGAAGATTCTATTGATAGTCTTAATCATAATGAATGCTTTGCACAAAACTCAAAACACACTTCTCCATCATTCTAGAATCTTATCCCTCATTTCTCTAGACCATGTTACCAAAACTTTAAAGTTTTAGATATCTAACAATCATTGACTTCTACATGATATGCAAAGTACAAGAACGAAATATACACCTAAGAAGATTACTCTACTCCCTCCGATCCAAATTATTGTTCTTAGATTTGCCTAGATTCGGTTGTATCTAGTCATGTTTTAGTGCTAGATACATCCGAATCTAGGCAAATCTGAGAACAATAATTTGGATCGAAGGGAGTAGAATGATGGAGTAGTGTTTTTTGATGTTTGTGCATTGCGTTCATTGTGCTAAAGATTTACTATCCATAATATATTCTAGTAGAGATGCTAGCTAGTAGAATGGAAAAGAAGATCCAACAACTAGCAATGCTGAGATTCAAGAGTCTTGATCCAACGATCAATATATTCGAAGTTATTCATACACTATATAGTGGTAATATAAGATAAGATAAACAATAGTATTTTCTAGAGATGATGCTACAATGGAACAGTATATCCAACGACTGGTAATGTTGGGATTCGCGAGTTTTGATCTGACCTATCAATATTAAAAGTTATTCGCAAAATATATAGTGGTAAGATACGATAATAAAGACTATCAATAGTATCTACTAGATGCCAGAATGGAAAAGAATATCCAACCGGTTGGCAACGATGGGATTCATGAGTCTTGATCTAACGGTCAAAATTCTAAGTTATTCGAACACTATAGTGGGTAAAATAATGTACTATCCATAGTGTATCTTTTATTTAGATGCTAGCTAGAATGGACTAATAAAAGGCACATGCCACACACGTATATATTGTATGAAATGTGATTTAGCAAACATTAAGTTGTTATTATTAATCAATAGTCTTGTTAGAGAAAAAAAGGCATACATTAAGTCTACTAGTAAAAGGCATGAGCCACACACGTATATACTGTATGAAATGTGATTTAGCAAACATCAAGTTGTTATTATTAACCAATAGTCTTGTTAGAGAAAAAAGGCATACATTAAGTTTACTAGTAAAAGGCATGAGCTGCACACGTATATGCTGTATGAACTGTGATTTAACAAACATTAAGTTGTTATTAACCAATAGTCTTGTTAGAGAAAAATTTATACATTAAGTCTAGTAATAATATATCTACACATATTGAGAATACAACCTACTATGTTATGAAATTTTGGGGGTGGTGACATGATGGTTCTAGAAAATGGTGGAGTTTGCTCTAGGTACTATTCAGCACGAATCCAGCTGCTCTAAGCTAGTGGATCTAACAGCCCAACAGTCATGATTGGTGCTATGGATCCAATTAAAAACTGTTCTATTATCTCTAACTATTATAATGGAGCAGTTTTGAATTGGATACATAACACCAATCCTGACCATTGGGCTATAAGATCCAATGGTTCAGAGCAACTGGATTTGTGTTGAATAGTACCTAGAGAAAACTCCACCATGTTCTAGAACCATCATAATTTAAGTGTTGTTAGAGAAAAAATGCATACGTTAAGTCTATTAATAATAACTATCTACACATATTAAGAATACAACCTACTGTGCTATGAAATTTTCGGGGTGGTTACATGATGGTTCTAGAACATGCATGGTGGAGTTTGCTCTAGGTACTATTGAACATGAATCCAGCTGCTTTGAACCATTGGATCTAACAGCCCAACGGTCAGGATTTGTGTTATGGATCCTATTCAAAACTGTTCCATTATATACCACTATATAGTCTACAGACAACTTTGAATATTGACCGTTGGATCAAGACTAGCGAATCCCAATATTTCCAGCCGTTGGATCTTCTTTTCCATTCTAGCATCTAGAAAATTCTATTGATAGTCTTCATCATAATGAATGCTATGCACAAAACTCAAAACACACTTCTCCATCATTCTAGAATCTTATCCCTCGTTTCTCTAGACCATGTTACCAAAAAATTAAAGTTTTAGATATCTAATAATCGTTGGCTTCTACATGATATGCAAAGTACAAGAATGAAATATACACCTGAGAAGATTATTCTACTCCCTCCAATCCAAATTATTGTTCTTAGATTTGTCTAGATTCGGTTGTATCTAGTCATGTTTTAGTGCTAGATACATCCAAATCTAGACAAATCTGAGAGCAATAATTTGGATCGAAGGGAGTAGAATGATGGAGTAGTGTTTTTTTGTGTTTGTGCATTGCGTTCATTGTGCTAAAGATTTACTATCCATAATATATTCTAGTAGAGATGCTAGCTAGTAGAATAGAAAAGAAGATCCAACGACTAGCAATGCTGAGATTCAAGAGTCTTGATCCAACGATCAATATATTCGAAGTTATTCGTACACTATATAGTGGTAATATAAGATAAGATAAACAATAGTATTTTCTAGAGATGATGCTACAATGGAACAGTATATCCAACGGCTGGTAATGTTGGGATTCGCGAGTTTTGATCCGACCTATCAATATTAAAAGTTATTCGCAAAATATATAGTGGTAAGATACGATAATAAAGACTATCAATAGTATCTACTAGATGCCAGAATGGAAAAGAATATCCAACCGCTTGGCAATGTTGGGATTCATGAGTCTTGATCCAACGGTCAAAATTCTAAGTTATTCGTACACTATAGTGGGTAAAATAATGTACTATCCATAGTGTATCTTCTATTTAGATGCTAGCTAGAATGGACTAATAAAAGGCACATGCCACACACACATATATATTATATGAAATATGATTTAGCAAACATTAAGTTGTTATTATTAACCAATAGTCTTGTTAGAGAAAAAAGGGCATACATTAAGTCTACTAGTAAAAGGCATGAGCCACACACGTATATACTGTATGAAATGTGATTTAGCAAACATCAAGTTGTTATTATTAACCAATAGTCTTGTTAGAGAAAAAAGACATACATTAAGTCTACTAGTAAAAGGCATGAGCTGCACACGTATATATTGTATGAAATGTGATTTAACAAACATTAAATTGTTATTATTAACCAATAGTCCTATTAGAGATAAAAGGCATACATTAATTCTATTAATAATAACTATCTACACACATTGAGAATACAGCCTACTATGATATGATTTGGGGTGGTACATGGTGGAGTATGCTCAATGGGTATTGTTCAACACGAATCCAGCTGCTCTGAACCATTGGATCTAACAGCCCAGTGGTCAAGATTGGTGCTATTAAGAATAACTATCTACACATATTCAGAATATAGCTTACTCTGCTATGAAATTTATGGGAGTGGAGTGTTGACATGATGGTTCTAGAACATGGTGGAGTTTGTTGTAGGTACGTACTAGCTGTTCAACACGAATCCAGCTGCTCTGAACCATTGGATCTAACATCCCAACTATCAGGATTTGTGCTATGGATCCAATTGAAAACTGCTTTATTACAGTAGTAGAAGAAAAGAAGATAACACTGTATAGTGTACGATACAAATAACTTTGAACTTTGACCGTTGGATCTAGACTTGTGAATCCCAATATTGCTAATTAACTGTTGGATCTTCTATCCATTCTACTCCCTCCGTCTAGAAATATAAGACATTTTAGCTTTCTAAAATGATTGTATCTAGATGTCTTTTAGTCTATAGGCCGACATCTAGATATATTCGTTTCACAAAGCTAAAATGTCTTATATTTGTGAACGAGGGAGTAGCATCTAGAAGATTCTATTGTTAGTCTTCACCATAATCAACGCTATGCACAAATCTGAGAGCAATAATTTGGATCGAAGGGAGTAGAATGCTGGAGTAGTGTTTTTTTGTGTTTGTGCATTGCGTTCATTGTGCTAAAGATTTACTATCCATAATATATTCTAGTAGAGATGCTAGCTAGTAGAATAGAAAAGAAGATCCAACGACTAGCAATGCTGAGATTCAAGAGTCTTGATCCAATGATCAATATATTCGAAGTTATTCGTACACTATATAGTGGTAATATAAGATAGGATAAACAATAGTATTTTCTAGAGATGATGCTACAATGGAACAGTATATCCAACGGCTGGTACTGTTGGGATTCGCGAGTTTTGATCCGACCTATCAATATTAAAAGTTATTCGCAAAATATATAGTGGTAAGATACGATAATAAAGACTATCAATAGTATCTACTAGATGCCCGAATGGAAAAGAATATCCAACCGGTTGGCAACGATGGGATTCATGAGTCTTGATCTAACGGTCAAAATTCTAAGTTATTCGAACACTATAGTGGGTAAAATAATGTACTATCCATAGTGTATCTTTTATTTAGATGCTAGCTAGAATGGACTAATAAAAGGCACATGCCACACACGTATATATTGCATGAAATGTGATTTAGCAAACATTAAGTTGTTATTATTAACCAATAGTCTTGTTAGAGAAAAAAGGGCATACATTAAGTCTACTAGTAAAAGGCATGATCCACACACGTATATACTGTATGAAATGTGATTTAGCAAACATCAAGTTGTTATTATTAACCAATAGTCTTGTTAGAGAAAAAAGGCATACATTAAGTTTACTAGTAAAAGGCATGAGCTGCACACATATATGCTGTATGAACTGTGATTTAACAAACATTAAGTTGTTATTAACCAATAGTCTTGTTAGAGAAAAATTTATACATTAAGTCTATTAATAATATATCTACACATATTGAGAATACAACCTACTATGTTATGAAATTTTGGGGGTGGTGACATGATGGTTCTAGAAAATGGTGGAGTTTGCTCTAGGTACTATTCAGCACGAATCCAGCTGCTCTAAGCTAGTGGATCTAACAGCCCAACAGTCATGATTGGTGCTATGGATCCAATAAAAACTGTTCTATTATCTCTAACTATTATAATGGAGCAGTTTTGAATTGGATACATAACACCAATCCTGACCATTGGGCTATAAGATCCAATGGTTCAGAGCAACTGGATTTGTGTTGAATAGTACCTAGAGAAAACTCCACCATGTTCTAGAACCATCATAATTTAAGTGTTGTTAGAGAAAAAATGCATACGTTAAGTCTATTAATAATAACTATCTACACATATTAAGAATACAACCTACTGTGCTATGAAATTTTCGGGGTGGTTACATGATGGTTCTAGAACATGCATGGTGGAGTTTGCTCTAGGTACTATTGAACATGAATCCAGCTACTTTGAACCATTGGATCTAACAGCCCAATGGTCAGGATTTGTGTTATGGATCCTATTCAAAACTGTTCCATTATATACCACTATATAGTCTACAGACAACTTTGAATATTGACCGTTGGATCAAGACTAGCGAATCCCAATATTTCCAGCCGTTGGATCTTCTTTTCCATTCTAGCATCTAGAAAATTCTATTGATAGTCTTCATCATAATGAATGCTATGCACAAAACTCAAAACACACTTCTCCATCATTCTAGAATCTTATCCCTCGTTTCTCTAGACCATGTTACCAAAAAATTAAAGTTTTAGATATCTAATAATCGTTGGCTTCTACATGATATGCAAAGTACAAGAATGAAATATACACCTGAGAAGATTATTCTACTCCCTCCAATCCAAATTATTGTTCTTAGATTTGTCTAGATTCGGTTGTATCTAGTCATGTTTTAGTGCTAGATACATCCAAATCTAGACAAATCTGAGAGCAATAATTTGGATCGAAGGGAGTAGAATGATGGAGTAGTGTTTTTTTGTGTTTGTGCATTGCGTTCATTGTGCTAAAGATTTACTATCCATAATATATTCTAGTAGAGATGCTAGCTAGTAGAATAGAAAAGAAGATCCAACGACTAGCAATGCTGAGATTCAAGAGTCTTGATCCAACGATCAATATATTCGAAGTTATTCGTACACTATATAGTGGTAATATAAGATAAGATAAACAATAGTATTTTCTAGAGATGATGCTACAATGGAACAGTATATCCAACGGCTGGTAATGTTGGGATTCGCGAGTTTTGATCCGACCTATCAATATTAAAAGTTATTCGCAAAATATATAGTGGTAAGATATGATAATAAAGACTATCAATAGTATCTACTAGATGCCAGAATGGAAAAGAATATCCAACCGCTTGGCAATGTTGGGATTCATGAGTCTTGATCCAACGGTCAAAATTCTAAGTTATTCGTACACTATAGTGGGTAAAATAATGTACTATCCATAGTGTATCTTCTATTTAGATGCTAGCTAGAATGGACTAATAAAAGGCACATGCCACACACACATATATATTATATGAAATATGATTTAGCAAACATTAAGTTGTTATTATTAACCAATAGTCTTGTTAGAGAAAAAAGGGCATACATTAAGTCTACTAGTAAAAGGCATGAGCCACACACGTATATACTGTATGAAATGTGATTTAGCAAACATCAAGTTGTTATTATTAACCAATAGTCTTGTTAGAGAAAAAAGACATACATTAAGTCTACTAGTAAAAGGCATGAGCTGCACACGTATATATTGTATGAAATGTGATTTAACAAACATTAAATTGTTATTATTAACCAATAGTCCTATTAGAGATAAAAGGCATACATTAATTCTATTAATAATAACTATCTACACACATTGAGAATACAGCCTACTATGATATGATTTGGGGTGGTACATGGTGGAGTATGCTCAATGGGTATTGTTCAACACGAATCCAGCTGCTCTGAACCATTGGATCTAACAGCCCAGTGGTCAAGATTGGTGCTATTAAGAATAACTATCTACACATATTCAGAATATAGCTTACTCTGCTACGAAATTTATGGGAGTGGAGTGTTGACATGATGGTTCTAGAACATGGTGGAGTTTGTTGTAGGTACGTACTAGCTGTTCAATACGAATCCAGCTGCTCTAAACCATTGGATCTAACATCCCAACTATCAGGATTTGTGCTATGGATCCAATTGAAAACTGCTTTATTACAGTAGTAGAAGAAAAGAAGATAACACTGTAGTGTACGATACAAATAACTTTAAACTTTGACCGTTGGATCTAGACTTGTGAATCCCAATATTGCTAATTAACTGTTGGATCTTCTATCCATTCTACTCCCTCCGTCTAGAAATATAAGACATTTTAGCTTTCTAAAATGATTGTACCTAGATGTCTTTTAGTCTATAGGCCGACATCTAGATACATTCGTTTCACAAAGCTAAAATGTCTTATATTTGTGAACGAGGGAGTAGCATCTAGAAGATTCTATTGTTAGTCTTCACCATAATCAACGGTATGCACAAATCTGAAAACACACTTTTCAATAATTCTAGAATCTTTTTTGTCATTTCTCTAGAGCACGTGGAGTATTAGGTAGGAGTAGCTAGGTTGATTTCTACATGATACAGTACAAAGTAGAAGAACCAAATATACACCCGATACTTTATGGACGTGGATCGAAATTAAAATTATATTTTGAGCTTCACCTATTATAATTATAATTTTATAGTCCTATGCAAGGCACGTTCAACTTTATAGTGGATGTCCAGACCATGCTGGGGGTGACAACTGCCTACGGTTGTCTCTTTGATTTATGCGTCAAGTACTGTATCTGAATGGAAATGGTTTTTTACTTGCGTGGAGACTAGGAGGCCACCTCTCACGGACTCGGCCTTCTTCCTCCTCCTCTTTGCAACTGTAGCTCTTCTCTGCCAGATTTCTTTGCCTGTTTTCATTCCTTTTTACTGTGCTATTTCACTAGCATGACCGGGACAAGTCCCGCCACAGAAGGGCTCATGCCGCGACGGCGAAGCTGGCAGAAGAGAAGAACTCGGCTTGTTGTTCTGCCATTATGTTGTTACCGGTACCAAGTGTTGTGATGATCAAAGGGTCCCATCGAATCCCTCGGCTGCAGGCGAGAGGTCTTCAACTCAAGGTTCTTCGAAGCCGCCGCAGCCAGGGACAGATACCTTCAGGTAAATCTTTGTTCTTGTGCAACTTTTCATGTCTTTGACCGTTTCTTGATTTGCTCATTTACCTAAAAAAGCACATTCTTCCTCAATGGTGTTTTTAGGTCTAGCAGTCTTCGAATTCCCTCAGCACTCCTGCCTGTAGAATCATCTTCACCGTCGCTGATGGAGACTGATACCTTCAGGTTAATCTCCATGCTTGGGAAACTTTCCATGTCTTTGACCATTTCTTGATTCACGCATTTCCCTATTAGTACATTTTTCTCAATGTTGTTTTAGGTCGGGTGGACTTCGCATTCCCGCGGCACTCCTGCCTGCAGAATCATCTTCACCATCACCGATGGAGGTCGATCGGTACAGCCGCAAGGTAAGAAATCATTCGAATTGTGATTCCGTGTCTCTCTTCCTTGATAGTTCTCTGGGTACACTTCTGAATTTACGCTCTCTGTTCATCTAACAGAATATTGGCTTCGAGATCGAGTTTATGGTGAAAAAGTTGATGGGAGATTTCTACGTTAAGATAGCGAACCGAAGCACCCTCGTTAAGGAGTGCACTAGACTTTACTCCAAACTCGCCGCTGACAAGGTTGGGCTTAGCCTCCTCATGACTCTGGAATACTTGATTGAGCATGACGAGCTGAAGCGGCGGAACATCGGCATGATGGAGATGTTGGGCATAAGCTTCGAACAGATCCAGGACCTCGTGGACTAGAAGGACAAACTTCTGGCTGAGCTGGCAAAGCTGAAGCATGAAACTATCGTCGATCTCCATCAATGAGCCAGCACATGGAAGACCTTAGTTAGTACTCCATCTGTTTTCACAATATAAGCCTATTTACACAGCTAAAACAGCTTACAAAAAAGGCTTATATATTATGGAACGGACGGACTAGTTCATGATCGGATATATAGATTGCAATATTGCCCCAATAAATTGAAAAACCTTTATTAGTAGTATGAATGTATGATCATGTACTTGCTGGTAAAATATTTGGTTATTTGGTGAATGTGACATGCATCAGCATCACCAGCCACAATGTTGCCAGAGCCAGTTTTGGGTGTGATTATCTTTCCTACTGTACTATAGTAGTAATTAGTTATTACCGCTTCCATGCAGAGCGGTAGCTACCTTTCCGTCGTTGTGATGCTGCATCTCACCAACTTCACTTGCTCAAAGCCTCCATTCTTCTTTACTCCAAAAAAAAGAGCCTCCATTCTTCCGCCATCTTTGGTTTTGGTCCTGCTGATGGCAGTGGTAGCGGTATCCCATTGATGGTGACTTTAGATCAGGACCGCAACTTTGTCTTCGTATAGATGCAATGTAGTATAATCATTGCGCCAATGCTTACAGGGGAAGGAAGAGGTAACTGCTGGGGATCCCTCCTGAACATATGTACACTCTCCATAATTTATACATTGAAGGGATAACCACTTTTATAGCCATTTAAAAGAGTTTTGGGTGATTTTGTCCAATTAATTCGACCTTTAACTTGATGTGTGCTATTTGGTCGACAAAATTAGAAAAGACTATTTAGTTATTTAGTAGTAGTATATAGATTCTTCCAATTTTTGACTAACTTGCGACATCTATTTTGATATGAAGGGAGTAGGATTATGCGTTAGGTACAAACATGGCCTTTATTCTGCATAGTGTTAACCTAGTGGGATAATTCTCTCTTGAGGAGAGTGGCCTACACATTAAAAGGTGTTTAGATATATTCGTTTCAAAAAAGCCAAAACATCTTATATTTTGGAATAGAGGGAGTACATAGGATCTAATAAAGAGGGGAGGGAGGTACATATATGAGTAAAAATGAGAGTTGCAAGAACAAGATGATGAATGAATATTCTACCAATGGTCTTCTGTAACTACCTCGGTGAATTACGCTCCTAGTTGCAAGCCTGGATGAGCAGAAATGGTTGAAATAGTACGGTGGGGCCCAAATGCCACTCACAGGTAGACCTTTCGGCCATCCCAACCACTTCCACACATCGGGACAAGAATGGGCGGCGTAATCGGCAGGCGAAGGGATCAACTACATACACAAATGAGTATGTATGCAAGCCACCATACAACAGTACATCAGAGCCATTCCATCTAAAAAGAAAGAAAATATAGCAATGCCATACGGCAAGATCCAAATATCATAGATAGATATAATAGTTTAGGACATCTCCTCATACATCAATCAACAGAGTGTCAAGCAGAAGCGGAAGACAAAATCCGAGTACGGATAAGAAGCAAATCGGCATAAGATGCCCCATAAATAAGCAGATCCCGCCCACAGATCGCACGGATCCCCGTTCCCGGAATCTCTACACCGAATGATCGTTGCCCACATTGTCCGTCTCTTCCACCCAGTATCCATCTTGCGAGTGTACCTGTTCATCTGAACCAATAATTTATCGTGTGAGACCCTAGGGGTACTCAGCAAGTCTTTATGCCTCTAAAGGGGACACAACCTAGGGTGACGCAATTGCAGCAAAAGATAAACCCTAGCAATTCTATAGATACTCGCTAACCATCCGCCTAACCAGAGATAGACGGATGTCCGTGAATTAATAACAACAGTTATAACAGTAATAATGGTAATATCCACAGATCCATCCTCCTCCTCGCTTACCGACGAGGAAGCGGACGAACAACCCCCCATCCGTTGGCAGTTTTATTATCCATTCCATGAGTATTGCACTATTTACTAGTCAGGTACCTAGTCTAGTCAAATTAATAGCGGTACTTTAGTTATGCTTGTCTATGATCGAGAAATTATGCTCCAAGTCGTCCATAACCGCGGACACGGCTTTCAGAAAGTTTTACCCTGCAGGGGTGCACAAATAGCAACACACACTCGATATGCCTCGGAAAAACCAAATCAAAACCCAATGAGGCAGTCACGACAAAGCAATCACAGGATTCAGAAATATTTCAGGGGGCCACCCCATTGAGCTACCCGCAACGAAGTTAGCTGACTCCGAGACGGCCTCAAGGTTTGCGCCAGTGGCTGTGAATGACTGGGAACCCGAAAATGTGACTGGGCTTGTCGACACCGCGAAAACACTCCGCTTTCCTAAACAGTACAGTGTGCAGTACCTCGCACAATTTAAATAAAGCAGTAAAGCATGGCATAAGTACAGGATAGTAAATAAAACCTCAAACTAGTTTGTGGCCCCAAGAAATAAGAATGAATCAAGCTCTGGCTCAGGGGGGTCCATAAGGCCTCCCGGATGTGGATAGCACGAATATTCTTGGAACAGGAATCAAGTACTCGGGGTCTTACGGGACACAAGTGAGCCTGAAAAACCAAATAGCGAATATGGCTCACCGATGCCACTTTCATTAGTTATCCCATTACTACTCAGGTTAAGTTGTATAGGTACCTCGTTATCCATCAGACACTCACATACCCTACACATGTTGTTCTACGACTCGCATGGCTCAAACAACTCCTGTAATAATGGCTCATGGGATGGAGGAACAAGCTTCGGTGGGGTTTAAAAGTAAAGGCTATGCAATGCTTGGGATTCAGTTTAATGCAATCGCGACTCAATGATGCAAGAATAAGATAGAGGCAATAGGTACTATATGTATGCAAGCATGTGTTAGTGCTTGCCTGGCAGCTCAGTTGAAGCAAGGGATGGATCTGGGTAGTGCTCCTGGTTCTCTTGATATATCCCTTGCTCAGCGTCTATTCGAAGAAGAACCAAACAAACAAGGGCCAACATAAATAAAGTGCACAAGCATATGAATTAAGTGAGACAAGCAAACAATCATGCCATGATGAATGATGCACAATTTGCATGGCATTAAGATAGCATGGCATGGGTTAGGTGTGGAATACAAGAATAAACCATTTTATTGAGTTTTGGCCACATTTTATCCTCATATTAGTTGCTGTACACATTATATTTATATGATGCATGCTTCAAATCAAACCATGGAATGCATAAACAGAAAGGTCTCGTCGAGCTAATCATTTTAGACATATCATTTATTAAATTTGGACTTATAAAACAAAAGTTATTAATTTATTAAAGAAAAGGGGCATTTATTGTAATTTAAATAATCTTGGAATTTTAAATGTCCAAAATATATTTTGAATGGCATATTTGAATTCCTCACATTTTTCTGATTTGAAAACATATATTATTTATTTAAATTGGATTTGTATTTTAAAAGTTATTTAAAAACAAAAATTAATTTGAATTTGAATTAATTTTAAAAGGATTTGAATTTGAACAGAATACAGGAAAAGGTTTTTGTTACTCGGCCCAGAGCTAGCTAGAGACAATGACAGGCGGGCCAGGCACTGAATCAGCAGCAGGTGGGGTCACAGGGGATGCGGGGCTTTTTCTTACTCGGTTCCTGCCTACCCGCACCGATGACAAGTGGGGCCGGGGGCAGCGAGGCCACGCGCGCGCGTCGCCAGCTGGGGCGTGACACGTGTGCGATCCAGGGTTCTGCGGGGGGCTGGTCTGTGATGGTTTGGGTTTTCCGGGGGTTTTCTTGCAAAGAGGCGTCGAGGCTGGCAGGTGGGGTCGCGGGGACCGCGGGTTTAGGCGGGAAAAAGGGGAGGGGCCTAAGCGCAAAACGGCAGCGGCTGCTGCTGTCTGCTGTCGGGCGCGGTGCTGCGGCGGTGGATCTGGCCGGAGCTTTGAACGACGATGGCGAGCGAACCACGGCGCTTCTGGCCACGCCGCAAAAACCAAAGATGAAGAGGGCGCTACCGGCTACAAGTTTTGTTCAGGTGGCATCTACTGGGATGGGTTGTGGCGCGCGGACTTCGAAGCGGAGCAGAGGCAGGACGGGGCTGCTGCGGATGCTGCTGCTGTCTGTCTGCGCGCGGCGAGCGGCCGTGCGTGCGCGCGAGGTGCTCGACGACGGGCAGCGACGCTACGGTGCACGAGCGAGGAGGGGGCCATGTCTGGGAGGTTAAGAGGCTCACCAGGAGCTCGCCGGCGTGGTCGTCGACGCTGAGGTGGAGTGGATCGGGCGGCGGGCTCGCGACGTGGAGCTTCGGCCTGAGGCGGTGCACGGCGGCGTTGGGCTGCTCCGGCGTGGTCCTGGTGCTACTTCGCGTCCTGCGCGTCGAAGAGGAAGTAGAGGGGGCGTCTGGTGCCCCTGGATCATCTTGGGAAGCTTCAAACCGACAAGGTCAGGAGGTAGCTAGGTCTAGGGTTTGGGTGGCCATGGAAGATGATCATGGTGGGGGAGGAGGAAGAAGAAGGGGGAGATGGTGCCTGGGATCTTGATCTGGGATGCCTGGGGTGGTTGAGAGGATAAGGAAGAGAGGGGAGAGGCACATGGGGTGGTGGTGGCTTTTGCAAAAGGTGGGGAGGAGGGTGATCGGGTAGGGATTCTTTCTCCTCTCTTTTCTGTCTTGTAGCCGAGAGAGGGAAGAGAGGAAGCAAGGGAGGAGGCAGGCTCGGGTTGGTGGGGCCTTGTGGCATGGAGAGAAGAGAGGGAGAGGGGTAGCCTCGGGTAGAGCTAGGTTTGGAGCTAGGGTAGGAAGGGGAGGGGGTGGTAAGGTAGCTAGGTCTTGTTTTTGTTAAGATCAAGACAAGCCAAGCTATACCAAGCTCTAACAAAAAAAACAAGGCAAGAAAAGAGGGGATGTGGTGATGTGGTTTAAGCATGATCCAATAAGATCAAGCTAAAAGAAAGAGATAGAGAGAGAGAGATGATCCACCCAAAACCAAATAAAATCCGAATGACAAGCAAAAAGGTGGTACTTGCATGGGCCATGCATGATATTTAATGCCATGCTTATGTTGTGAAAACAAGATGATTTACATGGCATTATTACTATGCATCCCAAAATGTGGAGTAAGGCCCAAGCAAAAGAATGTAGAAATAATTCCAAGTGTAGTAGATGGAGATGATCACATTGGACTATAATTGGGACTTGCTAGTGTGTATATGCCACTAGGTATTTAATAAGCCCACAAAAATATCCCAACATGATGATAACCCCAAACAAACATATGGAAGCTAGGAAAAAGGTTCCACTCACAAGGCATGCAAAGGTGGCCATGTGGCTCTCATGTTTCAATATTGTGAAAACAACATGATGCTAAGATGAGAGTATGTGGATAAAGAATTGGATCCATCCCAACCCACATGAGCTAGAGGTAAAACCAATAAGTGCCAAGCTCATATTTGGTTGGATGGTGGAATTATAAGGTGGTGAAAGAAAAAGGTGGTGGAGTTAATAAGAGATATGCCCCCAACTCAACTTGGGCATTTAAACAATATATCAAGAGCCAAATACAATATCAAGAGGCAAATACAATTAACAATGCATATGAGATAAGAACCAAATGAAAAGGGGTTTTATATGATGCTCAAATGCAAGGAGGCATGATGACATGAGCATGATATAATGATGATGCTACAATTATATATTTGAAGTAGCCATTATATTACTAGACCAAGTAGCATTACAATTGTTAGACAATTGGGATGCTACAACTCTCCCCCACTAAACAAGAATCTCGCCCCGAGATTCCTAGGAAAGAGAAAACAACACAAGGAGAGGAGGGTGTTCGGAACGAAGGTGACCCTCACGTTCCCAAGAAGATGAAGAACGGAATGGTGCGACCACTACACCTTGCAAAACTTGCTAGACTTCTTGCGAGTCTTGCGTTTTGCTAGAGAAACAACAGTTAGAAGAGTTGAAGGATTGTCGTGAGACAAGAAGGATAGGATGGACATAGCTCCGGTATTCTCAAGAAACATGATAAGAGAAAAAGGACCACTTGAGAAAGAAAGGACAGGATGATGTAGCATGGATAAAGAAAGGCACACCGATAAGATTAAAGATTTACCGATACTAGAGAGGATGAATCTTTGTCTCGCCGGAAGAAAAGAGCTAGATTGGAGAGGTTTTGAAGCACTATGACAATAGCATCGTATTCTCTCTCGGATTTTTGAAATGAATTTCGGAACAATATTGCCTTCAAACAATAGAGTCCCTTGATATGAACAGAAAGATTTAGCTAGACATCGCCGGATTAGATTCTTGTTGCGCCGGTAATACTCCGAAGGATCACGCAATTGAGGTGCGCGGATATAACTTCCAGAGATGGATGTGAAGCCAGATTACCACAGAAAAGAATTGATGGAACAGAGAGAGAGATAGCTTCCTTTCATCTTGTTTGGGGATGTAGAGCTCCGGTAGAAAGACGAGGACAGAAAAGAGTTTGCGTTTGTTTTACACCAGATAATTGAAGATTTTGCTCCGTGTAGGAAAGATAGATCACCAACAAGAGATTATTGATTACTTTCTTCGAGAGAGCACTCCGGAAAACAAGGACGGAAGTAAAAGTACCAAGGGATAAAGGCCACTTATAACTTCCGTGGAATGAGTGAAATCACATTAGTTCACCAATTCAATGTATGAGAGCGAATGATAAGAGTAGTGGTATGGTAGCTACTCCATCCCGCACTCAAAGCATTACTCCGCACATGAATAAGAAAACCATGCAATCCAACTACCGAAACAGACTGAAGGTATTGATAAGAAGAGCTCCTGGAACTCCGTTAGAAAACAAGGATAGATGCAAACGATTCACCGGATTCAAGATAGATAAGGGTGACGATGTTGTCGTCATGTCAGAAGTACCAAGCCACCGGAAATATATGAAGGAAGATCATGGAGACAACTGCAAGATTCCACAGACAAAGAAAAAGATAGCACCACTTGAACAGAAGGATTACGAAAGATCTGAAAAGTCTTCATGGCCTCCGGTGGATTGAGCATAGATGGTAGAGTGAGAGGGTTTCACGAGATCACTTGACGAGACTGAGGTGAAAGAACTCCATGTTCTTCTTGAAAAGATTGAGAGAGATTTAGCAGTCTTGAGGAAAACTTCGGCGGAACGACGATGATAACTCGCCAACAAGGAAAGAATCCGGGTTTGATTGAAGCTGGAGGATGGAGTTATCAATGAACTTGCTGATTCCAGAATTGAAGCGATCTATTTAGCAGAAGGACGTGGTCGAGATAGGTGACTTCAAAAAGTCAGAATTCTTACTTTGAGACTTTGCACACAGGCAGTGCTCACGAAGCTTGAGAGAAAGAGACACAGATGATCTTCCATGTCCTTCCACTGATATCGAATAGGCAAGCATATTATCAACATATACCACCACGGATTAACATGATATTCCCAGAATATCAAGTTCAAGAGGCGGGAGAAACGAACAAATGCTCGAAACACTTTCTGAGCTCAACGCTCTTTGAAAGATCAATATTAAGAGCACGGGTTCGTGTTGAAGAAGATGCACTGGAAGAATAGATTATCTGGTCCTTCGGAAGAAAAAGAGATGTCACCTGGTTCACATTGTCGATCGGATCGCCGTTTACAAAGATAAAGAGATCTTGGATAAGAACCGATGATAGATCATACCCTTAGCAAAACTATCAGAGACGAAAAGATGCAATTCCCTCGCATCAAAGAGAATATTGCAGATATGGGGTTCCAAGAGAGGTGCAGCATGATGAACAGATGATAGACCGCCGTAGTGCCTTGAGAAACTCCGGATTGCCAAAGATGCTTGAATATGCATAGATATGATCACGGTGTACTCGAAATCACAGGAGATAACCTTATCCTCCAGATGGTGACGTTTGATAGCATTTTCCATATTCCAATCGACACTTATCATGAGTGGAATATAGCTATGCCGAGAGCCAAATTACAATCACCAGCATCGGATCGACACATGTTATGTAATTAGCCCAAGAGGATTGGATATGAAAAGAAACTCTAGGATCAAGCGCCGGTGACAAAAGAATGAGTTGGCATGGACATGCTGATAAAAGGGAGATAGATAATGTTTCACACACGACTGGAAAAGGAGTGTGGAAACACAGATATAGCAAAGAAAAATTTCCCGCATTTTTCGGCATTAAAATACCAATAGATGCGCAAACCACTTAACAGATAGAGATTAGCAACTGATGATTACACAGAATGTGGAGTTGCTAGAAGGAAGGACACCCTTAAGAAGATGGCACCGGTTAACAAGGAGTCAGATAGATCGCGCCGGTTTTCAAAAGCCTGTCAGTATGGAATGTACCAACAGTTGATAACCAAAGGCAGATTGTGATAACAACTTGGATGCAACGGATAGACAAGGAATTACACACACACACACACACTGTCTATGGTACTACGGAAACCCAGAACACGTGAATCCTAGTTTGAATTTTTAAGAAGAGGATTGAAAACGTTACACTTCCTTACCAGAAAAGGGTGGTGGGTGGGTAAGAAGAAAAGTGGAAGCAGTCCTACTCTCGCGTTTTGTTTTTCCCTAGTATACATAACTACCAAAAATATTTGCTAGACAGACAACGACCATTTGGCTGAGACCCTGAAGGTCGGGATGGCTCTGATACCAATTGTAACTACCTCGGTGAATTACGCTCCTAGTTGCAAGCCTGGATGAGCAGAAATGGTTGAAATAGTACGGTGGGGCCCAAATGCCACTCACAGGTAGACCTTTCGGCCGTCCCAACCATTTCCACACATCGGGACAAGAACGGGCGGCGTAATCGGCAGGCGAAGGGATCAACTACATACACAAATGAGTATGTATGCAAGCCACCATACAACAGTACATCAGAGCCATTCCATCTAAAAAGAAAGAAAATATAGCAACGCCATACGGCAAGATCCAAATATCCTAGATAGATATAATAGTTTAGGATATCTCCTCATACATCAATCAACAGAGTGTCAAGCGGAAGCGGAAGACAAAATCCGAGTACGGATAAGAAGCAAATCGGCATAAGATGCCCCATAAATAAGCAGATCCCGCCCACAGATCGCACGGATCCCCGTTCCCGGAATCTCTACACCGAATGATCATTGCCCACATCGTCCGTCTCTTCCACCCAGTATCCATCTTGCGAGTGTACCTGTTCATCTGAACCAATAATTTATCGTGTGAGACCCTAGGGGTACTCAGCAAGTCTTTATGCCTCTAAAGGGGACACAACCTGGGGTGACGCAATTGCAGCAAAAGATAAACCCTAGCAATTCTATAGATACTCGCTAACCATCCGCCTAACCAGAGATAGACGGATGTCCGTGAATTAATAACAACAATTATAACAGTAATAATGGTAATATCCACAGATCCATCCTCCTCCTCGCTTACCGACGAGGAAGCTGACGAACAACCCCCCATCCGTTGGCAGTTTTATTATCCATTCCATGAGTATTGCACTATTTACTAGTCAGGTACCTAGTCTAGTCAAATTAATAGCGGTACTTTAGTTATGCTTGTCTATGATTGAGAAACTGTGCTCCAAGTCGTCCATAACCGCGGACACGGCTTTCAGAAAGTTTTACCCTGCAGGGGTGCACAAATAGCAACACACACTCGATATGCCTTGGAAAAACCAAATCAAAACCCAACGAGGCAGTCACGACAAAGCAATCACAGGATTCAGAAATATTTCAGGGGGCCACCCCATTGAGCTACCCGCAACGAAGTTAGCTGACTCCGAGACGGCCTCAAGGTTTGCGCCAGTGGCTGTGAACGACTGGGAACCCGAAAATGTGACTGGGCTTGTCGACACCACGAAAACACTCCGCTTTCCTAAACATTACAGTGTGCAGTACCTCGCATAATTTAAATAAAGCAGTAAAGCATGGCATAAGTACAGGATAGTAAATAAAACCTCAAACTAGTTTGTGGCCCCAAGAAATAAGAATGAATCAAGCTCTGGCTCAGGGGGGTCCATAAGGCCTCCCGGATGTGGATAGCGCGAATATTCTTGGAACAGGAATCAAGTACTCGGGGTCTTACGGGACACAAGTGAGCCTGAAAAACCAAATAGCGAATACGGCTCACCGATGCCACTTTCATTAGTTATCCCATTACTACTCAGGTTAAGTTGTATAGGTACCTCGTTATCCATCAGACACTCACATACCCTACACATGCTGTTCTACGACTCGCATGGCTCAAACAACTCCTGTAATAATGGCTCATGGGATGGAGGAACAAGCTTCGGTGGGGTTTAAAAGTAAAGGCTATGCAATGCTTGGGATTCAGTTTAATGCAATCGCGACTCAATGATGCAAGAATAAGATAGAGGCAATAGGTACTATATGTATGCAAGCATGTGGTAGTGCTTGCCTGGCAGCTCAGTTGAAGCAAGGGATGGATCTGGGTAGTGCTCCTGGTTCTCTTGATATATCCCTTGCTCAGCGTCTATTCGAAGAAGAACCAAACAAACAAGGGCCAACATAAATAAAGTGCACAAGCATATGAATTAAGTGAGACAAGCAAACAATCATGCCATGATGAATGATGCACAATTTGCATGGCATTAAGATAGCATGGCATGGGTTAGGTGTGGAATACAAGAATAAACCATTTTATTGAGTTTTGGCCACATTTTATCCTCATATTAGTTGCTGTACACATTATATTTATATGATGCATGCTTCAAATCAAACCATGGAATGCATAAACAGAAAGGTCTCGTCAAGCTAATCATTTTAGACATATCATTTATTAAATTTGGACTTATAAAACAAAAGTTATTAATTTATTAAAGAAAAGGGGCATTTATTGTAATTTAAATAAACTTGGAATTTTAAATGTCCAAAATATATTTTGAATGGCATATTTGAATTCCTCACATTTTTCTGATTTGAAAACATATATTATTTGTTTAAATTGGATTTGTATTTTAAAAGTTATTTAAAAACAGAAATTAATTTGAATTTGAATTAATTTTAAAAGGATTTGAATTTGAACAGAATACAGGAAAAGGTTTTTGTTACTCGGCCCAGAGCTAGCCAGAGACAATGACAGGCGGGCCAGGCGCTGACTCAGCAGCAGGTGGGGTCACAGGGGATGCGGGGCTTTTTCTTACTCGGTTCCTGCCTACCCGCAGCGATGACAAGTGGGGCCGGGGGCAGCGGGGCCACGCGCGCGCGTCGCCAGCTGGGGCGTGACACGTGTGCGATCCAGGGTTCTGCGGGGGGCTGGTCTGTGATGGTTTGGGTTTTCCGGGGGTTTTCTTGCAAAGAGGCGTCGAGGCTGGCAGGTGGGGTGGCGGGGACCGCGGGTTTAGGCGGGAAAAAGGGGAGGGGCCTAAGCGCAAAACGGCAGTGGCTGCTGCTGTCTGCTGTTGGGCGCGGTGCTGCGGCGGTGGATCTGGTCGGAGCTTTGAACGACGATGGCGAGCGAACCACGGCGCTTCTGGCCACGCCGCAAAAACCAAAGATGAAGAGGGCGCTACCGGCTACAAGTTTTGTTCAGGTGGCATCTACTGGGATGGGCTGTGGCGCGCGGACTTCGAAGCGGAACAGAGGCAGGACGGGGCTGCTGCGGCTGCTGCTGCTGTCTGTCTGCGCGCGGCGAGCGGCCGTGCGTGCGCGCGAGGTGCTCGACAACGGGCGGCGACGCTACGGTGCACGAGCGAGGAGGGGGCCATGTCTGGGAGGTTAAGAGGCTCACCAGGAGCTCGCCGGCGTGGTCGTCGACGCTGAGGTGGAGTGGATCGGGCGGCGGGCTCGCGACGTGGAGCTTCGGCCTGAGGCGGTGCACGGCGGCGTTGGGCTGCTCCGGCGTGGTCCTGGTGCTACTTCGCGTCCTGGGCGTCGAAGAGGAAGTAGAGGGGGCGTCTGGTGCCCTTGGATCGTCTTGGGAAGCTTCAAACCGACGAGGTCAGGAGGTAGCTAGGTCTAGGGTTTGGGTGGCCATGGAAGATGATCATGGTGGGGGAGGAGGAAGAAGAAGGGGGAGATGGTGCCTGGGATCTCGATCTGGGATGCCTGGGGTGGTTGAGAGGATAAGGAAGAGAGGGGAGAGGCACATGGGGTGGTGGTGGCTTTTGCAAAAGGTGGGGAGGAGGGTGATCGGGTAGGGCTTCTTTCTCCTCTCTTTTCTGTCTTGTAGCCGGGAGAGGGAAGAGAGGAAGCAAGGGAGGAGGCAGGCTCGGGTTGGTGGGGCCTTGTGGCATGGAGAGAAGAGAGGGAGAGGGGTAGCCTCGGGTAGAGCTAGGTTTGGAGCTAGGGTAGGAAGGGGAGGGGGTGGTAAGGTAGCTAGGTCTTGTTTTTGTTAAGATCAAGACAAGCCAAGCTATACCAAGCTCTAACAAAAAAAAGGCAAGAAAAGAGGGGATGTGGTGATGTGGTTTAAGCATGATCCAATAAGATCAAGCTAAAAGAAAGAGATAGAGAGAGAGAGAGATGATCCACCCAAAACCAAATAAAATCCGAATGACAAGCAAAAAGGTGGTACTTGCATGGGCCATGCATGATATTTAATGCCATGCTTATGTTGTGAAAACAAGATGATTTACATGGCATTATTACTATGCATCCCAAAATGTGGAGTAAGGCCCAAGCAAAAGAATGTAGAAAGAATTCCAAGTGTAGTAGATGGAGATGATCACATTGGACTATAATTGGGACTTGCTAGTGTGTATATGCCACTAGGTATTTAATAAGCCCACAAAAATATCCCAACATGATGATAACCCCAAACAAACATATGGAAGCTAGGAAAAAGGTTCCACTCACAAGGCATGCAAAGGTGGCCATGTGGCTCTCATGTTTCAATATTGTGAAAACAACATGATGCTAAGATGAGAGTATGTGGATAAAGAATTGGATCCATCCCAACCCACATGAGCTA
The DNA here is from genome assembly GCA_916181665.1 of Avena sativa. Taxonomy (NCBI): domain Eukaryota; kingdom Viridiplantae; phylum Streptophyta; class Magnoliopsida; order Poales; family Poaceae; genus Avena; species Avena sativa. Next base: position 205,600,286 of record OV702290.1, read on the forward strand.
GAGGTAAAACCAATAAGTGCCAAGCTCATATTTGGTTGGATGGTGGAATTATAAGGTGGTGAAAGAAAAAGGTGGTGGAGTTAATAAGAGATATGCCCCCAACTCAACTTGGGCATTTAAACAATATATCAAGAATCAAATACAATATCAAGAGGCAAATACAATTAACAATGCATATGAGATAAGAACCAAATGAAAAGGGGTTTTATATGATGCTCAAATGCAAGGAGGCATGATGACATGAGCATGATATAATGATGATGCTACAATTATATATTTGAAGTAGCCATTATATTACTAGACCAAGTAGCATTACAATTGTTAGACAACTGGGATGCTACATCTTCCCCACAATTTTTCACCCTGATACAGAAAAATGCAACAAATCCATGAAAAATGAAAAAATACACATGTATTAGTTTTTATGTGACAACAACTGTCACCCTTGTGCCCTGGTACACACCCAGAAAATATGTGGAATTTCTGGACTGACTCAACTGCAGCGACTCCGTCGCAAAAATAAAAAGAAAACTATAGAAAAAGGAAACGATGTTGTGAAACTCGGTCAAACTTTCTTATCTTATATTACTACTATATAGTGTACGAATAACTTTGAAGGTTGACCGTTGGATGAAGACTGATAAATCGCAATATATCTAACCTCTGGATCTTTACCATTCTAGCATCTAAAGATTCAATGGATAGTCTTTAGCACAATGAACGCTATGCTAAAACTTCAAAACACAATTATCTGCCATTTTAGAATCTTCTCTATCATTTCTCTAAGGATGTTACAATTTTTTGAGTATTATTATGTACCAAGAACCAAGTATACACCTAATAATTTATGGATCTGATGTGGCTCAAAATTCTTTAATAATCTTTTGAGCTTTACCTATTATAATTTTATAAGTGATGACATGTCTTACTTTCCATCTCATAGCTAGAGATGACATTATAGTCTTTTATTTGAGTCTCACGTTTGTTTTTTCGAAATGGGGATATCGCAGCCTCTACACTCAAAGGATGCACAAATCCCTTTTATTAAAAACCAAGTATCGAGTACAGTTTACGGATCAGATAAGGTTGATACAAATACCAACCATATGAACAAAGCTAAAGGTCTCACAAGAGAACACACACATCTCACGTGAAAATTATTATGCAAATACTTACTTCAAGAACATAGTTTGACCGTAAATCTGGTCAATAATTTATAATTATATTTAATAATTTTTAACCAATTTATTTATATTCGGAAGACGATTCCAATGGTACAATTTTGTGACATACAATTCATAAATTGGTGACCAAATTTATGGTCAAATTATTTTCTTCGAGTACGTATTTGCCTAATGAATCGGAATGGAGGTAGTATACTACATAGTAGTATGTTTTTTTCCCTAAAAGGGGAGTGTACATGTTTGATTCGTAGGATAGGAAAATCGTAGGAGTAGAAATTGCCAATGTCATGCCAACTCCAATCCTATAGGAATTCATATGAACCAAAGTGTGTTTGATTCCACCATAGGTGTCCGTTTGATTCAAAGGATTTCCCTAGGAATTTTGTAGGATTAAATCCTATAGGAAATTTTCCTACGACGGCTGTTTGATTGGTAGGATTGATTCCCATAGGATTTTTTCCAAAGGATTCCTTTGTATCAAACATCCACCCATACCTCTTTTTCATATTCCTATGGTGGAATCAAACACACTTTGGTTCATATGAATTCCTATAGGATTGGAATGGGCATGACATTGCAATCCTACATTTTTCCTACTCCTACGATTTTTCTTTCCTAGGAATCAAACATTCCCAATCTGAAAAAGAGGTATGGGTGGATGTTTGATTTCCTATGAAAACTAGTACTATGGGAATCAATCCTACAAATCAAACAGCCATCATAGGAAATTTTCCTATAGGATTTAATACTACAAAATTCTTAGGCAAATCCTTTGAATCAAACAAACTCTAGAGTAGGAGTGCTTGAAGCAGAGGCCCTGCTCGTGACTGCGCATAGCTTTTCGCAGTAGAGACTACACAGAGTCTGCACTTGGGAAAGGTTGCTGGTGCGTTCATACCTCCCATCGCATTCGATGAACTTCCGCTAGCTCGGCTCCTGACTAGTGTAGCAATAATCATAGAGTAGAGATCACCAAAAAAAAATTGGCGGGTTCATCTTGTTATAAAGTGAGATCACCAAAATTTGAATGACATTGGAGGGTTTTTCTTTGAACTACTCGGCGCGACGCAATTCAAAAGTTTCGAACCTACCACCGACGCCCTTGTGATACATATAAAACATGCCGTATCCCACATCTCTCACTCGACCTCAGAGCCGGAGCATCTCCCACGAATATGGCCTTGCACCGCCATCCCTCCCCACCACCACTGCCTCCTCACTAGGTACCGTTGTGACCGAAGGCACCACTCCCTTGTTTAGCAAGATGGAGCGGCTTCCCCACGCTGACGACCACCGCGCCGGAGCATGCACAGCATCACCAGCAAACACGGTACGGTCGCTGCAAAGTCCCTTCTGCTTCACGGACTTCCTAGACTCTAGCACCGAAGAGATGGGCAAACGACGCCCCCCCCCCCCCCCATTCGACCTCACCAACGTGAAGCGTAAACTCGTCTCCTCCCCATACGAAGTTTGTTGCACACTTTATGCTTCCTTTCATTGTGCACCTTATTACGATCAAAAGTACTTCGTCGTTTGTTGTAGTGTACTGCATCTTGCTCGTATACTCGATCGTTACTAAAGTTTGCTAGAGCCTTCATTACCATCGTTATGAAGCTCCTTTGACATCTGTGGAATATCTCCGAAAATGATTCTAGTTGGGGCGTACAGGTTTATAGATGGCACAACTGGTATACATCAACTCTAGCTGATGTCCTAAGCCAAATTAGTATGTCATGGCTCCTTGTTTAGAGTATAACCAGGCGGGCCCTACTAGTTATGTTATCAGTATTATAGTCAAGCCCACAGGTTAGTCGATTGTATTGGAACTTCATGTGTTTTGTTCTCACTCAGGGTGACATATGGTTAGAGTACTCATAGTGGAAGTAAGTTATTGTACTAGAGTTGTGATGGGAATCATTGCTTTTTGAGCCATCAACCTGAAAAGCTATTTGCTTCCAACGCAGGAAACGGAGTTAGAACAAGGTCTCAGACTCTACTTAATCTAGTTGAAAATGACAACCAGGCCAAGAAAGACAATATAGCAATACATCAGCATAAAAAGTTTCGTCCTAATCCTACACCAGTTGGTCCAGTTGCACTGGCAGCAACAAATAGAAAAATACACATCCCACATCCCACAGCCACCAGTAGCCCATCCGGTTACCCAGGAAGAATTGGCACCGGAACCATTTTCAACAGCAGGTTCTTAGCAATGAATTGGTAATGATCTCCCAGCGACCTTTAGTGCTGACAGAGACATATACTCTCTTGCAAACGAGCTTGACACCAAATTTGTTATATGTTCAAAGACTAGTAGTAGCATGCCCCTTTATATGTAATATGTATACATTGATATTTTGATGTAATTTTTTTAGTTGCACTACGACGAAGATTCACAAGGGGGACGGCGATGGGAAAAAATCTTGAGCAGATGCTTGAAATAACTAAATCAAGACTTTCGATCACATCTATAGCAGGATTAAGAAGGCCACTAGATCCATATCAATCTGCTTATATTGCATCGATCACAAGCGTTTTTGCGAGAAATGATATTCTCATCTTGTCATCATGGAAACACCACCGAAATACACCCGAGCATTTTGAAGGTTTACTGAAGAAGTTACATGTAAGTCCTCCATTTCTTGGACATACTCCATTGCTCTGTCCCTTGTCTTCTTAGCTTGTCGTTTGTTATATATGCTCCTCATTGTTGTCTACATAGATTTTTCATGTTCGATGATAATAGATAGGAAGTAAAGGTTGTTCTCAAAAGCATATTCTCTGCATGTTTGCGCCAACAGCGCCACAGGCTAAAGAAGCAACAGTTCTCTGGCAAGTGTTTTAAGGATGTTACAAGAACGTCTCCTGTGGATCACATGACTGACAATCAGTGGGGTGGTCTTCTCCACCACTGGCTTGATCAAAAGAATGAGGTATGCTTTGATAAGAATGGGACTAGATCACATTGTCAATTCGTATTTATGCATGTGTTTTACAAGTCTCATTTTGTAGGTCATCGCTCAAAGGAACGGTTCCAGCCGTAATAAAGCACGAGTACTAAGTCATACAGGATCCCGCAGCATAATTGGGCACCTCTACCAATTGGTAAGGACCTATTGTTCTGTACTGTATATTTTAAATAAGTATGTAATTGATGTTGTGGAATCTCTATGCATCTTATCTTTCAACCTCTGTTTCCACCATGTGATGCAATTTAGTTTCGCCCGTCCAAATGCAGATCAAGTCTATTGGGGATCCAAAAAAATAGTTGACTATGCTCGAGAAATTTGAGGGATGCTAGACGAATAGATATGGTGTCATTGTAAAGAAAGTTGTTGTAAGTCTACTTTGCATTTTGTGATGTTGCACTTGCAGTGATGTGTACGCATAAGTTTGATATGCAACCTTGCTTGGACTGCTTGTCAGTTTTGTTTTCATTTTCCTTCATAATTTTCAACTAAAGTCAGTTTCAGTTATGAATTGTACAAACAGTTGGCATATCATGCACCTCACAGTGTTTACACAGGAAGCCACATTTTTAGTCTTGTTAGTAAATGACATCAAAAAAAGATACACGACAAAATGATCTTTTTACTGAAGTGTATAAGATGGGTTATCAGCACTGCCAATTATAGCAGTTCATCCACATGTTAAAAATGTCTGCATGTTTCTCTATAGTAACTTCACTTCTCTTACACATGTCTGTCAACTGAAAACTTTCGAGGCTTAATTGAAAGAGGAGCTGGCAAATCCTAGAAAAGACTATTCAATAAAACTCCAAAAGAATGTGTGGATTTATTTTCCAAGGTACTACAACGCGGTGCTATAGCCAAGAATATGTTGTTGTGTAATGCTGGGTTCCCAGCGAGCTCGTCAAAGTCCAAGTTCAAGTTCAAGTCTAACTCCAAGGCCATTTCTTTGCATATTCAAGTTCTAGAGGAACAACTCCAAGCTGAACAATCGTTATCATCTGCCCTAAGTGTATACAATGAGCATTTGATCGCAAAGTTAGAAGAAATTTTAATTCAGCTGGAGCACTCCATAGAAGATAAGGAGAATTCATGAAGATGCTCAGTATTTGTGGTTGAGCACTAACAACTGAGGTCAGTCCCGTTGTCGTGAAATGGAACCTGAAGCTGAAAGTATTTGTTAGTGTACTAGTCTGCACTTGTTATGAACTTGGGTTGTTTCCTTGTTGCGACATGTCTATAATTTGTATGGTGCCTTATAATGTACTTCCTCGGTTTCAAAACATAACCCTTTTTAGCAAAGCTATTTTAGCTTGCTAAAGATCCTTATAGTATTAATGAAGGTACTATTGGGGAACAGAATGCACCAATATGGAAGTAGTATGATTCCTGAATGTGTGATCTCTGGATTGCTAGCCTGCTTAGTATTAGTGCTTTATATGCTGCAAGGTTGGATTGTTGTGTACTAATATGTGTGGATGGAGAAAATTGCATCTAACACTAGTCTTTGTGGCATTTGTTGCACAGAACACAGAAACAGGACCTTTTTTGTGGCTAGCATGGTTTGTGGCTTAATTTTTTACACCTAGCCCAAATAAACATCTTAACCTGATGGGTTAGAGCATCTCTAACCCATCCCCTAAATGGCAATGGAGAAGTAAATTTACTCCTCTAACGGCCGAAGCCGCACCGAACCTAACCCTAACCCCTATCGCCATTTAGAGGAGCATAAATATAGGACTTGCCACCACAACCTCGACTCCTTTATTTTTTCTCCCCCACCCGCACGTTCGCTATCGGCCCGCTGCCCTTCACCGGATCTATGCTCCATCGATGGCAAGCTACCCTATGTGCTTCTCGTGGTAGCCTACGTCACCGGAATCGGCCGCCATGAGCCATTTTCCCCGGCTACAAATGCGCCGACGAGCTTCGCCGGATTCGACGCACCATGGCCAGGATGTGCCGCGATACGATCAGATCCCGGAGGCCAAGCACCCTCCGGCATGACTACACACCGTTGCAACTCCCCGACCGAGCTCGCAGGAGCAGCGCCGTGAGCACCCGTGCCGCCACTAGCTCCGGATCCGGCACCAGTAGCCGCACTGGCACCAAACCTTGGACTTGCACTGGTACCTTCCCATACCACCGCTGCCGCAACAAGGTGAGGAAGAGATAACCTCTAGGGTTCTTTGTAGCATTTTTGGTTAAAGCTCATCAATTTTCTAATCTAGATGATTCTTTGTAGCAAGGTGAAGAAAAGAGAAGCTCCATGGTCTAAGGATGAAGACAATGGTTTGTACTTTGCTTGGTATCATCAAACAATTTTTGGAGTCGACCAGCCTTTCTAACAATTTTGGGAAGAAATACATGCCAATTTCAATGAAATAACTAGTGAAGATATGATGACCCACAAGTATAGGGGGTGTATCGTAGTACTTTCGATAAATAAGAGTGTCGAACCCAATCAGGAGTAGAAGGTGTTGACAAGTGGTTTGGATCAGGAATTCTCTGTAAATACTTAGAAAACGGATTTTTAGTGGTTTTTTGATAATGCAGATAAATAAAGTACGAGTAAATAAAAGACAATAATAATAATTGCAGCAAGTGTCCCAATCCTTTCTTTATCAAAGGAAAAGCTGTATGTATTACTGAAGATGACCAAATGTTCTCGAGGACACATGGGAATATTGCCAAGTGCTTTCGCTTCATATAGTTGATTAATATTCTCTGGTTGGATAAGGGTTGTGTGGGTGAACCTATGCTAATGTACTGACCTTACTAGGACTAATATATACTTGTGATTATACCCCTTGCAAGCATCCACAACTACAAGAAAGTAATTAAGATAAAAACCTAACCATATCCTTAAACTCTGAGATCCTACACTCCCTTATGCAAAGGTTTCCTAATGGGGGTTTAGGTTTCTATCACTCCGGCAACCCCATGATTAGTAGCCAAATACACAATGCATTCCCCTAGGACCATAAATGTAAAGTATCATGTAGTCGATGTTCACATGACACCACTAGAAGAATATCACCACAACTTAAATATCAAACCATTAAATCTTACTCAACACAATTCCACTACTAACAGCATGACTTCTCCCATGTCCTCAAGAACTAAACAAACTACTCACGAGACATCATATGGATCAAGATCAGAGATGAAATAATGATAAGTAACAATCTGAACATGAACAATAATTCAATGGTTCCACTCAATAAAATCAACTACAACAAGTAATAAACACCGGGAAAGTTTCCCCTAAGAACTATGCAAGATTCAACCCAATTGTTATAGCGGTACAGAGTGGTGGTGATGGTGCTGGTGGAGATGATGGTGGAGATGATGATGATGATGATCCCGATGAAGTCTAGCTTGATGACGGTGTTGATGGCGACGATCACCCCTCTCCGGGAAGGAATTTCCCCGGCAGATTTCTGCCTACTCGAGAGCTCTTTCTCTCTTTGTAGTTTACACCCCGCAGAGGCAGCGGAATCTTTCTGTGGTTGCTCCTCGAACATTAGGTTTCTGAGGGGAATATATATGCGGAAGGGCGATGTCGGAGGTGGGCCAGGGTGGCCACACCACCTGGTGGCGTGGCAAAGGGGGGCGACCCAGGGGGTGGTGTGGGCCCCCTGTGGCCCATCTCCACCTCCCCTTCTGGCATTCTTCATCTTCTAGAAAAATACGATTTTCCGTATATTTTCTGGGATTTTCTAGACAGTGCTTTTTTCCATCAGAATCCTGACTCTGGTGGTTCATCCTCCAAAAGTCATCAATCATGCAAAAATAGATGAAATAACATAAGTATCATCTCCTAACATGAAATATATCAATGAATAACAGTAAATTATGATATAAAATAGTGATGCAAAATGGATGTATCAACTCCCCCAAGGTTAGACTTCGCTTGTCCCCAAGCAAAAACTAAGCTCAATAAACATGACCACAGGTTTATGGAGCGAAGTGTTGATAAAGAGAAAACGGATAAGAATCATCACATTCATCAATACACAAATCATAATAGAAAACAACTCACTATTATATAACTTAACTTGCAATGAGTAAGTGAAACACAATAAAGATACACAAAGTAAATCATAATTGGTAATGGCAAACTTTGTTCTTGGTCAGAGAATGGTTAGAAAATTGCAGGAGTCAAACATAATGGGGTTTTCAATGATAGCTTTCAAAGTAATATTCACTCAGATAAGAGAAGTGTGCAAAACAAGGAACAGAAGAAACATGATTGAATAAATCATCATATGGATGATTGAATCACAACAACTCAAATGCTTGCTTGAGATAGAAAGGAATAGGTTTACTGACTCAACTAAAAAGTAAAAGATAGGCCCTTCACAGAGGGAAGCAGGGATTTCAAGTTTCATAAAGAGCTTCCAAAAATAATGGTACTTACTAGCTTTGATCCCTCATTGCCCCTATCATAGGCATCTTGAAGTGATTAAGGTTAATGTGAGGGAAAATATGAGTTATATGCTTGACAAATTATAAGTTGAAAATCTCATGCCCCTTGAGTATGAGTACTAGACCTCATGCTACTCAACTTTGGTCTCTAGTAAGTTCTTGTCATTGTAACTGTATGTGTATCATAGAGAACCGCCAACGGGGTACCCCTTGCCCCATGACGCAGGAGCTATCCCATATCAAAATGACAAGGCAATAGACAGTGAGCATCTCAGTGATCTTTTTATTTGCTATTTCCATAGGTTTTTATTGAGGATATTTCATAGAATGCCACTATGGTTATGCTGCAAGGTTCCACCATGATTAGGCATGGCTTAGGCTAGCCGCCCAGGCGTTTCTCTAACACGTATACAAACTCCATGATCTTACAAGCTCCCCTTTTATTTCACGCCGCTGGCATCCATAAACAAAAGAACATGATATCAACTAAATAATAAGTATAATGTCGAAAGCGGATCCCATGATAACATGGTTTTGTTAACTCCCAACTTATAATTTGCAAGCATACAAGCTTCATAAGATAGTCACAATTGTTCAAATTTATTAAGTACAAGAAAATAAAGTGTGCCATCAAGTTTGTGAGAGCTTTAATCACTAATTTTTACATAACAATTTTAATATGGAAGATAGATAAAACTCGAGAATTTACTTGAAATAGCAATAATGCTAATAGGTAGATATGGTGGACATAAATGGCATAGGTTTTAGTTCAAGGATTGGACGCACGAGAAGCATTCCCTCTTTTTTGCTAGTAAGGCTAGGTAGCAAGCATAAGAGTTGAAGGAAACAAACAAACATACAAGTAATAGAAACAATCATGCAATCTTCCTTGGAAACACAAAAGATCTTAACTAGAGAATACTAAGCTTATTTACCAATCAAGAAAGAAAGATAATGAAATTATATTTCTAAAAGTACTTTTTATTTTCCATTCAATCCTCAGATAGTGTTGCTACTGACCAGAGCTAGGTTTGCCAAAACTAACTAAATTTACTTAATGATCCGAAAGTGAAACCAATACTAACAACAAGATCAATCATATAACAGAAATTGCAAACTAAAATAAGATGTGCAAAAAGTAAATGATAGAACTTCTCATTAATATTCTATAATGGCAACTCACACCAAGGGATACATAGATAACTAACTAGAGGAGAGATACTTCCACAATGCAAACCATCCTATATGATAACTTCTCTATTCATGATATGACTCTACTAAAAAGGTAAAAAGATGAAAGATAATGATGTGATACCGTGGCACTCCCCCAAGCTTGGAACAAACCAAGGGGATGCCAAAACCTGATGACGAATTACTCCTGCGGTGGTGGTGGTGTTGTATCGTCATCATCAGACTTCCAAGGTAAAGGCTCCCCATCAACAAAGGACGTCTTGGTTTCCAATATCCTAAAACTAGCAGCAGAACTTATGTGTTTAAATCTAGCCTCATACTCACAGTTTTGATTTTGCATGTCGTAGAGTTGTGCTTGTAGTTGGTTGGTTGTTTGATGGAGTGAGAGAATATCATCCCTAAGCTCAGCAGTCTCCTTCTTGTGCTCGGTGATGAGTTCTGAACCTATCTTATGGATGATATCCACTTTGTGTGCTGCCATCTTCTTGTACCTAAAGACTTCTTGCTCTAGTGCTTCCATCCTGTCCTCCAGACTACCTTATCCTTTAGGGCCCTGAACCTCTTTTATCTGTACCTTCCCATCTTTGAGCAACAACTCCTTGGGGTGAATCTTCAACTCATACATGTACGGGTTGATGATGTCCGCGGAGGAATCCTCCTTGGGTGATCGAGAGGAAGACATTGTGGCTCCAAAACTGAGAATCTCCCTGTCAGAAACAGATCGAAATGAAAACACGACGAGAACACGATATGCAGACCTCAGGGATCCGGGGGATTATATATCACGAAGTTTAACAACAAAAGGAAAGTACTAGGAGAAAACGGGTCGGAGACGTGCTTCGGGGTGGCCACACCCCCAGGTGGCGCGGTCAGGCGGGCCCACGCCACGGGGTGGTGTGAGCCCCCCGGGCTCCATTTCCGTCCCTTTTTCGACTCATTATCTGCCATTTTAGATAAAAACTGCAAAAAATATAAATTGAAAAGTTTTTCGCGGACCTTTTCTTACCAGAACTATTACCGATTCGAAAACGGACTCTGTAGGTTTCTGAATTTGGTCTTCAATAAATTCTTCCGGAGTCACCACTTGAATAATATCAATATCTTCATTGTAAGAATTTTTGAAAATATAATGTTTGAGTCGTTTGACCATTCTTCATCTCATTACATCAATCTCTCCTAACACTTGAAAATTTCTTTCATACAAAACTTCACACAACCTTCATTAGAAACATTAGTGCATGCAAGATAATAAACCTTTGGGTTCAATTTCAACTGAAGTCCATCAAAACATAAGCTACTGTAGCAACTCCTTTCAAAAGCCCAAAAGAATTCAAAAAGGAAATCAATTTAAAAGGCAAATGCAAAAATGGCAGAAATCTGTCAAAACAGACCAACAGGTAAAGATTAATTTTTTAGAAAATATTCTGTTTATCAAATCAAAAAGTGCAAAACTAATGAAAGTTAAATAATAACCTGGGCCATGCACACACAAAATACAGATCAGTACGGTGTTCTGGGATTTTTCACGATTTTTTCACAGTGAAGCACAAAAATCTGTTTCGGGACAGCAACTTCCCCAAATCTTACTTTGCTCTCATTAGAGGCTAATCTTGACACAAAAACCAAACAAAAATGATAAGGAGAGGTTATTATAAAAGCAATAACTTCCAAGACTCAAATAAACAAAAGTAAACTAAAAGCAAAAATATAATGGGCTGTCTCCCAAAATGCTCTTTCTTTATAGCCATTAAGATAGGCATGATAATTTCAATGATGCTCACATAAGAATATGAATTGAACTAAAAGAGAGCATCAAGGAGCAAATATACACATATTTAAGTCTAACCCACTTCCTATGCAAGGGAATTTTGTAAGAAAATAAATTATTGAAACAAGAGGCTACTAGCATAGGAAGGCAAAACAAGTGCAACATAAAGACTTTTAGCATAAAGCGAGGAAACTTAATATTATTGAGATGCATAAAAACATTTTCCCCCTCTCATAATAACTTTTAGCATCATGAATAAATTTAACGATATAACTATCACATCAACCATAGTAGCAATGATCACTTATTCCGACAGAAAACACAGGGACACTAGCTTTCCTAGTTCTACTAGGATATGAAACAATATTAGAAGCATCCTTACAAAGGATAATGTGTCCATCTTCTACATTTTTAGTGACAAGGGCTTTCATATTTGCTACTACCGGTTCAACATCTATTTGTTCATCAGGTTCTACAGCTTTCTTTGTACTTTTGTTAACCATACTAGATATCATAGAATGTTCCTTTACCTTAACAGGGAAAGGTATTTTCTCGATGTAAGGTTCAGGTAAAATATGACCGACAGTTTAAACTTCAGTATTTCTAGCAGGAACACAATTAACAATATCTTTATAAGGATCATGATACTTGTTCCATTTTGTTTTAGGAATTTCAATATAAGAGGCAAAGACCTTAAAACAATTTGCAATACTTTGAGAATCAAGACCATAAGAAACACTAATATTATGAAAGTCATCAGTTCCCATAAAATATTTAATGCATTCATAATCATAATTTATACCTGACTTTCTTCCTTTATCATTCTCCCATGCTTCAGCATTGTCTTGAATACGGTCTAGAAGATCCCATTTAGCTTCTTCTTTCATACGTGTAAATGATCCAACAAAGAAGCATCCAATAAATCCTTATCATGAAGAGAAAGCCTTGCATAAAAGTTATTGATAATAATATTATTGGGGAGCTCATGAATAGGACATTTGAGCATTAGTAACTTCAATCTCCCCCAAGCTTGGGCGGTACTCTCTCCATCACGAGGCCAAAAGTTATATATTTGATTCCGATCTTTATGAATCTCACTAGGAGGATAAAATTTGAAATAAAAGAGGGGTACCATTTCCTCCCATTCAAGAGATTGGCCATTCTTTAGAAGCTTATACCATTCCTCAGCTCTGCCTTTCAATGATACAGAGAATAAGTTTTTCTTAACTTGATCTGTTGTAATACCTGCACACTTGAACAATCTGCATAATTCATGTATAAAAAGCAAATGATCACCAGGATGGACAGTTCCATCTCCAAAATAGTAGTTATCCATAACACGATCAACAATTTTTGTAGGTATTTTAAAAGGATCAATTTCAGCAGGTGGTGGTTCATCTACCTTAGCAGTGGTAGTAGCATTCCGAAATAAGAAACTAAGTGAATTATCCATATTGAAATAAAGTAACAAATATAAATAAACAATACTCACCGTAGAAGTTTCCTTTACCAGTTCCACTCTTCAATAGCGCTTCATGATGTCTATGCACTTCTATTCTTGTAGACAGTTGTTGGGCCTCCAAGTGCAGAGGTTTGTAGAACAGCAGCAATTTTTCCCTTAAGTGGATCACCCAAGGTTTATCGAACTCAGGGAGGAAGTGGTCAAAGGTATCCCCTCTCAAGCAACCCGGCAATCAAGATACAAGAAGTCTCTTGTGTCCCCAACACTCCCAATACACTTGTCAGGTGTATAGGTGCACTAGTTCGGCGAAGAGATAGTGAAATACAAGTGGTATAGATAATTATAAGTGGTAACGGTGATAGAAAATAGCTTGATTGCGTGGAAAAGACTAAAGTAAAACTGAAATAAAGAAGGAAGAAAATAAACATGTAACAGATCTAATTGCAAACTGTGTATCAATGCTTAGAAACAAGGCCTAGGGATCATACTTTCACTAGTGAACACTCTCATATAAATATATTCTTCTTTATGATACTACGCTGAACTACTCTCCGGTTGGACACTCTAATCCATGGTAGGGCTATAACAGCACACCTCAAAGTAAGCCTTTCCCATCTAGATAACCCCACACTATCACCTTGAGCACTAGATGGTTCAAACAAACACCACAATTTCATAAAGACATCCAACTCCAAATATAACTCATAACAAGTATTTGTAATCTCTAGCCTAAGTGCCACCATAGTGTGCACGCTATCACTTTCACACACGTGGGGAGAGCCAGAGATATATTAAAGCACTTGAGTAGCAAGGTAAATCTATAGATTACAAGCTCATGATCTCAATAAGATCATGCATAGAGAGAGAGATGAACACATAGCTACCGGTAGAACCCTTAGCCTCGAGAGAGAACTACTCCCTCCTCACCATGGGAATCAGCAATGGTGATGGAGATGGTTGTGGAGATCGATGGAGATGGCTCCGGGGGCACTTCCCCGTCCCGACAGGGTGCTGGAACAGAGACTTTTTGTCCCCCGAATCTCCCCTTCAGTGGCGGCGGCGCTGCAGAACTTTTCGTGGCTAGGGGCTTGAGGATTTATGGTTTTTGCCTCGGGGGAGATATATAGGCGAAAGAGGCAAGGTCGGTGGCCGTCCAGGGGGCCCACACCACCTGGTGGCACGGCCAGGGCTAGCCTATGACACCATATGGTGTGGCCACCCTGTGGCCCATCTCCGTCTCGTCTTCTGGCTCCATGAGTCTTCCGGTAAAATATCGACTTTGGCTTTTGTCCGGTCCAATTCCGAGAATATTGATTTTCTGACTTTCCTGGAACCAAAAACAGCAGAAAACAGGCAACTGGCACTGTGGCATCTTCTTAATAGGTTAGTCCAGAAAAGTGTATAAAAAGTACTCCAAAGTTGGAACAAAACATAAGAAAGTAGATAAAACCAAGCATGGAACATCAAAAATTATGGATACGTTAGCAACGTATCACTTCACTTCCCGGCAACGGCGCAAGAAAATAGTCTTGATGACCCACAAGTATAGGGGGAGTATCATAGTACTTTCGACAAATAAGAGTGTCGAACCTAATGAGGAGCAGAAGGTGTTGACACGTGGTTTGGATCAGGAATTCTCTGTAAATACTTAGCAAATAGATTTTTAGTGTTTTTTTGATAATGCAGATAAATAAAGTGCGAGTAAATAAAATACAATAATAATAATTGCAGCAAGTGGCCTAATCCTTTCTTTAGCAAAGGACAAGTCGGTTGTATTACTTAAGATGACCAAACGTTCTCGAGGACACATGGGAATATTGTCAAGTGCTTTCGCTTCATATAGTTGATTAATCTTCTCTGGTTGGATAACTGTTGTGTGGGTGAACCTATGCTAATGTACTGACCATATTAGGACTAATACATACTTGTGATTATACCCCTTTGCAAGCATCCACAACTACAAGAAAGTAATTAAGATAAAAACCTAACCACAGCCTTAAACTCTAAAATCCTACACTCCCTTATGCAAAGGTTTCCTAACAGGGGTTTAGGTTTCTATCACTCTAGCAACCCCACGATTAGTAGCCAAATACACAATGCATTCCCCTAGGCCCATAAAGGTGAAGTATCATGTAGTCGATGTTCACATGACACCACTATAAGAATAGCACTACAACTTAAATATCAAACCATTAAATCTTTCTCAACACAATTCCACTACTAACAGCATGACATCTCCCATGTCCTCAAGAACTAAACGAACTACTCACGATACATCATATGGATCAAGATCAGAGATGAAATAATGATAAGTAATAATCTGAACATGAACAATAATTCAATGGTTCCACTCAATAGCATCAACTACAATAAGTAATCAACACCGAGAAAGTTTCCCCTAAGAACTATGCAAGATTTAACCCAATTGTTACAGCAGTACGGAGTGGTGGTGATGGTGATGGTGGATATGATGATGATGATGATCCCGTTGAAGTCTAGCTTGATGATGGTGTTGATGGCAACGATCTCCCCTCTCCGGAAAGGAATTTCCCCGGTAGATTTCTGCCTGCTGGAGAGCTCTTTCTCTCTCTATAGTTTATGCCCCGTAGAGGCGGCGGAATCTTTCTATGGTCGCTCCCCGAACTTTAGGTTTCCTAGGGGAATATATACGCGGAAGGGCGATGCCGGAGGTGGGCTAGGGTGGCCACAAAACCTGGTGGCGCGGTCCACGGGGGCCCGCGCCGGGGGGTGGTGTGGGCCCCCTATGGCCCATCTCCACCTCTCCTTCTGGCATTCTTCGTCTTCTGGAAAAATAGGATTTTCCATATATTTTCTGGGCTTTTCTGATCTTCGCAAATATTGCATCTAGATAGTGCTTTTTTCATCAGAATCCTGACTCCGGTGGTTCATCCGCCAAAAGTCATCAATCATGCAAAAATAGATGAAATAACATAAGTATCATTTCTTAATATGAAATATATCAATGAATAACAGTAAATTATGGAATAAAATAGTGATTCAAAATGGACGTATCAAGATGCAAGGTCATTAGTATTGATTATGAATAGGTGGAATTTGCTAGTAATTTACTCAATACGGGAAATCTATGAATAACTGGAGCTTGCATGTATCAATAATGGTGTATGAACATCGAGCTTCTCTTCTGTTCATCTTGTAAAGTATGAGCTGACGTGAGGGTTATGTGTGGATGCACTAATATGTACTAGTGTGATACAGTATATTATGTTACAAGTATTGTTGTCCTGGATCATTGATCATAAGGTTTAGGTTCTCAAAACAATGCCTTAGCCCTTTGTTGCACACCATAATCATACGCGTCATGTGATAAATGGAACTACATTTTTGAATTGGAGCTCAACATTTTCTTTCACACCTGAATGGACTAATGGAGTACGACCTGCAAAAAAACCTTATACAATTTTTCTATTCTATTACTTGGAGTAGTCACATTCAAAACTGTATTGGAGCCACAATCCTCCCACCGTCCCCCATAATATTTTTGAATCTGAGATCATGGTATCCAATTTTCTACCCCTCCGTCCATAAAAAGGCTACTTCGAGCAAGGTCCTGGATGATCAGTTGATGTGACCAGGCCTTGAATTCGTGAATAGAGGGAAGTATGGTCTACTAGCAGTTATTACTTGGACTGTCACCAAATTCAAATTCTAAATCGAGAGGCAAAAGCTCCCGCCTACACAAAATATTTGGGCCCATGTTTAATCTTTTGTATACTGCGAAATTCCATTTGACCTACTGTACTGATGACCAATGGTGATTGTGAAATTGTTGGGTTGGGTGGTGGAGTTCGCTCGTAATTTTTATTATTAGGACTATAGCCAAATTCAAAATCTTAATCGAGGGTAAAAACCTATAGGCCAAACAATTTCGCAGATGGAGTTAACACTAGTTTTTCTATGGAAATATTTTTTTATTCCTAAACATAGGGAGTAGCATTTTTTCAAATTATTACTTGTACTCTAGCCAAATTCAAAATCTCAGTTGAGCGGCAAAATTTACCAATGTTCTGCGCAATTATGTAATGGATGGTCAGTTGATGTGACTCTCGGCCTTCAATTCCTGGCCAGATGGCGTACTAGTCTACAACTATATTTTTCTATTATTACTTTGTCGCTAGCAAAATTCAAAATCATAAAATCGAGTGGCAAAATCCCAACTGACTCATATGCATTCGCGCCCCTCCGTTTCAAACATTTTCAAGCAAAATCTCCCACCGATGGAGTACCATATTTCTAGTATTACTTGGACTCTTGCCAAATTCAAAATCTCAATCGAGCGGCAAAATCACACACCAACCTTGAAGCATTTCCCGCCCCACCATTTCAATAACTTTGAACAAAATCTCTGACCGGGGAGTACCATTTTTCTATTATTATTATTATTTGTCCTGTAGCCAAATTTAAAATCTCTACCGAGCGACAAAATCACACACCTACCTTGAGAATTTCCTGCCCCACTGTTTCATAAACTTTGAGGAAAAATATCCCATCGTGGAGTACCATTTTTCTATTACAGTATTATTATTTGTTCGGTAGCCAAATTCAAAATCTCAATCAGGCGGCAAATTCACACACCGACCTTGAAGCATTTCCCGCCCCGCCGTTTCGAAAACTTTGAGGCAAAATCTCCCACCATGGAGAATCATTTTTCTATTATTATTATTTGTCCGGTAGCCAAATTCAGAATCTCTATCGAGCGGCAAAATCATAGACCGACCTTGAAGCATTTCCCGCCCCGCCGTTTCAAAAACTTTGAGGCAAAATCTCCCACCATGGAGTACCATTTTTCTATTATTATTATTTGTCGGGTAGCCAAATTCAAATCTCAATCAACCGATAAAATCACACACCGACCTTGAAGCATTTCCCGCCCCACCATTTCAAAAAAATTGAGGCAAAATCTCCCACCGGGGGATTACCATTTTTCTATTATTAGCCAAATTCAAAATCTCAATCGAGCGGCAAAACCAGAGATCGACTTTGAAGCATTTTGCGCCCCTCCATTTTAAAAACTTTTGACATTAAAATTCCTTTTCTACCCATTGTTTCGACGCCCAATGGGCACGCTAAAGTCGGTAGCTTGGGGGCACAATCGTAATTGTTTTTCTGTTCACCTCGAAGTCCCGATTCACGTAGTTTTTCTAGCTGGCCCTCCCAAAATCCCAGGCTTCTCTCCCACGGCCTCACCTCCATGACCATCACGCGCACCGGCCGGCAGAAATTCCACGGCTACCGGAGCCGCTTCATCGACGCATATCCCATCGGATCTAGTTCACCGGGTCTCTCTTCCACTCCACCAAAGTTGTGGTCTCGCTAACCGTGCCTATGGCGTTGTCGACCGCCCATGCTCTGCTTCCCCGCCACCGAAAGATACCCAACCGTACCGGAGCAACTTCATCGTTGTCCACCAGACGAGATCTAATTCAACAAGTTCCATGTCCACTACTCCAGACCAGCTACACGGTCGTCGCCGTTGACTACACCAGCATCGACCGCCAAAGATCTGCTTCCCCGACGCCAACAGCCACCGCAACCGCAGCCCCCTCGGTGATCTAGACGTCACTCGCACGTGACCGATGATGCTTAGATGCCTCTCCGACCAAGGTATCCAGATCTCCAACCCGTTTTTGTTTTGTTAGCAATATAGCAGGTTCAAGCCTATCGCAGTGAACTGCATTATTATAATCGTGCTAGTACATACAAGTCACTGGGCATGCCTGTTCTTCGTGCTAGTATATACAAGGTCATTAGACATGTTGGTTTGCATTCGCTTCTCTACAAATTTCAAGTCATGCACATGACTGTTACTTTGTCATGCACATGTTCTTATCTTAGCTCCTACGTACACCAGTAAATGCCTGTTATTGTGTAGTTCTTGCAAAATATAATGTCGGTGGAAAATATTAGTGTGGATTCCCTGCTCCACAGTTACTAACTCTATCTAGTTATTCCTGAGCTAAGTTCCTACTATTATTTCCTTCCTGGTATCGTTCTACTATCCTGTGGTACCCGTTCAAAATCTTCGTACTAGTTCGATTATAATTTTGTTGTTGCCATTTGGCTCTTCAAAAGCTGCAACACTGACTATTTTAGTTTTTTTTGCGTAGAGCTCAAAAAGGCAACACTGAACATGTTGGATTGCACAGCCAACGGGTCTACCAGCGATGCCATTATATATTTTCTGTATCTGGTGTTGGCTCATTCTAACCAATGGCATAATTACTCTTTATTATATAGTTCATTCGTGTTTTACATTCTTGCTCGACAAGTTCTAGTATGATGTGGTTATAATTTCTATGTGGTTCATTCTTAGCTATGATAGTAACTACATGTTATTGTGTAGCTCATCGCAAATTCCGAGTCACCCAACGTCTCTTGCATTTCAGGAGATACCACTGCTTCCATATATATTTGCTAAAATGACCTAGCTAGTTTATACTGAAATTCTAAGAAACACTTTGTTTGATTGCTCATTTCATTGTTGGCATACTTGTCTAATGCTTGTTTGTCCTGTTCTATAGGTTCACAAGCCACACCATTATATCTCGTATCTGGTTCTGGTTCATCCTAGGCAACGACATAACTATCCTCTACTATATACTTTATTCATGGTTTGCATTCTTTCTCTACAAGTTCGTATTATGCAGTTATAATTCCTATCTGGTTCATTCTTAGCCATGAGTAGTTTGTCTTCTTTGTTGTATTAACTTGTTATTATTTAGTTTCAAACTATAATTATTGATATCGCTGCCAAAGAGGGGACTGCAAGATCTTGTCTCAAGGTGGTTTTCCAATGTAGCTGTCACACTCAAAGGGAGATGCAGTTGGTGGATTGTGAAAGCAAATTGAGGACTCTGCTATCAACTTGATTGGCAACTGAAATGCTGAATTTTCTTTCCCTTTTGTTCATATTATGTAATATTTTTAAGAAGTTTGCAGCTGATGTAATATCTAGATAACTCGCATAGGCCATGTAGGCATTTAGTTGATGCCGTCCATGCATGGCGGTACCATAACTGTGTTAGCCAGGTCGATCAGGTAACTGTATAGGGTTTTGTTATTTGCCCTTCTTGTATTGCGCCTTCCATGAACAGTAAAAGATGCTCACTAATAATACTCATTTTATGATATTTGGATTGGCTTCAGAAAGACCAAAACAGTAGCGGTAATTGGCCAAAATAGTAATAGGCCAGAACAATAACAGGTAAACTCAGAACATGCCAAAATAGTAATAGGCCAAAATAGTAATAGAA
The DNA here is from genome assembly GCA_916181665.1 of Avena sativa. Lineage (NCBI taxonomy): Eukaryota > Viridiplantae > Streptophyta > Magnoliopsida > Poales > Poaceae > Avena > Avena sativa. Next base: position 205,620,583 of record OV702290.1, read on the forward strand.
CAAAACATTAACATGCCAAAATAGTAATAGGCCAAAATAGTAATAGAACAAAACATTAACATGCCAAAACAGTAACAGGCTAAAACAGAAACATGCCAAAACAGTAGCAGGCCAAAACAATGGCAACCCAGAACAGTAACATGCCTGAACAGTAGCAGGCCAGAACAGCGGTAACCAGCACAGTAACGGGCCAGAATGGTAAACGACCACAACAGTAATGGACATGAATAGTAGAAGGTCAGAATAGTAAAAGGGCGTAACAGTATCGAACCTTCTCAAAAGTGGGCCATTCGTAGGCGGCCCAGGTCGAGCTGTGCGAACAGTGACGGGATGACCGTGGGCCTTAACAGTATCGGGCCTACTTGACGCAGGTTGTTAACGGGCCGCACAATATTCGAACAGTGTGGGCTTTTGTAGGCCAAAACAGTAACGGGCCTGACATTCGTGGACCGATGCCGGTCGCATCTTTTGGGCCCATTTCAAACAGTGCTAGACGAAACAGTAATGGGCCATAATCTTATTGGGCTATCTTAATGGGCCAGCCCACTTAATTATTAGCAGGCCTTGGCTGGACCTGGCTTCTACCACGGTTTTTGTGGACGTTAACGGTGGTAACTAGGTGTTAACTGTGTTTGCCACGTGGCATTTTGCATGACGTCAGCAGTCAACACGACTGGCGAATAGATCTACGATGGAACAAGTTTTCGTGGCTGAAGGGTGCGATCCGCCATGGTCAGAAAAAACCGTGGTAGATTCTTTTGTGATGGGGCTTTTACCATGATGGGCATCCATCTTAGAAGACTTTTTAGCCACGAAAATTGGTTCTTCAACCACGAAAATCGTCCGTTGTAAAATCCAACTTTTCTTGTAGTGAAAGTCCCTCTTTTTGTGATGGAGTCAGTACTGGTAGGCCATCGGGTCCTCGCACGTTGCTTCTGCTGTCATCGGGACTGCACCCAATATTTCATCTCTTGCTCTTTGCCATGTTTCAGCAGATAGCCAGAGAGTCTGTTGTTCACCTTCATGTGGTTCTTCTCTTCCTTGTATGACTCGATTGTTGGGTTGATCTCCTTCGTTCCCGCGGTTTCCTGCATTATCGTCTGATAAGATGTCATTGGGATCAAGGATGGGGTTACGTTGGAGTCGTGTGGCGTTGATTCATCCCCGGTGATCACGCACACTTGATGGTGCGTCATGTATGAGATGCTGATGTCATCGTCGGATCCGTGGGAGACATTGTTTGATAGCCTAGTGAAATCTTGTGGTTTCTATTCAAGGTAGATTTCGGTCATCCTGATTCCAAAGTCAATACTTTCATCACTTTCTTCGGGTTCGGCATTTGTTGGACTTGAGCCACGTGGTGGCGTTAGCTGAGAATCTAATCCTAAGGAGAGACTGTCATAGAGACCAGCCAAATCCCCTAGATTAGCGGAGTTTTCTGAATTTTCCTCGTCGTTTGCCGGCTAAGGGGCGGCCTCTTCAGATGAGCCGATAGAATATGCATGTATCGCTATGGGTGCTGTTGTTGCGACCAACGGACCTGACTAAATTGGGGCCTATGGGGCAGGTTCTTCGGGTCCCTCTACGTGGAAGTGAAAGCTCCCGGTGATGACATCTAATATGCCATTGAAGTCGATGGGAATCAAGACAGGGTGGGTGGGCGTGGTTCCGCTGCTGTTGGATTGCTTCTTGGTGGAAAGGGGGGAACGAATCCATGACTCCAGCGTTCATATTTCCCACATACGGCGCCAATTGAGGAGGGATAACCTCGGCAATGCCCATGATTATGGACTTAGGGTTTCGTGGAAAAGAGAACGCTGGGGATTTCATTGGCGGATCAAACAAACAAGTTGTCTGATTGCTTATGAACAAATTGATTACAAATCGCTCAAGGCTTTTTTGGTAGCTCTCCACTGGCTCCTCCCAGCCTATATATAATAGGATGGGTCCCGAGGTTGTAAACGGATATGTTACAGGTTACAATTACAATAGTAATACAATGTCAGTTTCTATTTCCTTATCCGGCAAGCTATGCCTTCCGTCGGATGCTTCATGGGCCTTCCTCTTGGGCATTGTTGTTGGGGATCGGTGTGGAAAAAAAATTCCTACGAAGTAACCCCAAAACTTGCCTAGGATCTATCTATGTAGTAATGCGGTAACGGCCGGAGCATAGAGAATACATACCCTTGTAGACCGTACGCGGTTAACGTTTCACGGGGAACGTGGTTGATGTAGTCGTACTCGTAGCCGACCTCAAGGTCGTGAAGCTCCTTGCAGGTCACCCCTTTCTCCTTCTTGATCTTCATCGTGCAACAGCTCTGGCTCACGACATATAAGCGCCCCAAGTGTTGTGCCTCGTGTCTTCGTACACATCCGGTGCACGATGAGACCTCCGGCTCCCCGATCCCGCCGGGAGTGCGGAAGTTGATATCCGGCTAGGAACCCCTGCAGCGCAACGGCGTGCTGCAGGTGTGCCTCGATCGCACAACCCAGACTTGGGGCCATGGTCACAAGGTATAGAGAGAGGGAGAAGGAGAAAGTCAACCAAAGGACTTCTCCAAATTGTGGTGTGTTTAGTACTCCCATGGGCACCCCCTTAAATAGGCGGAGGGGGGGTGTGCCCTCTCCATTAGGTGCCCCATGTGGGACTAAAACTAAGAGAAAAGGGGCAAAAAGAAAGGGGGCAGCCGGCTGGGCCAATAGGTGGCCGAATGGGCCACCTCGTCGGACCCAGCCACCAGCCCAAAAGCGGCCAACAGCAACAGCCAGCAGCACAGCCGACGGATGGGCCGGCTCGCCCCTGGCGGCCCATCTCGTGCTTCCACCGTTGCGGCCGGGTAGGCCGACGCCAAACCGCGCGGCCCAGCTCGCCCCTGGCGGCGGCCTGCGCCCCGCACCGCCCGCAGCGACAGCCTGGCGACCCAGCCCGGGTGGGTCGGCGGCCCAGCTCGTGCCCGCGTGGCGGCCTGCTCCCTCCCGCGCGCCCGCATGGGCCGGGGGGTTGAGCGGCCCGCTTCGGCGGCCGGCAGCAGCAGCCTGCCCCCGTGCGGCGGCAACTATCTGCCGCCCACGTGGGCTGTTTCTGTTTTTCTTTTTCCTTTTATTTTTCTGCAGCTTTTATTCTAGACCTTTTCCCTCTGGGATTTGGCCTAATATAAAAGTTGCTTTTATAAATCTTAACTTAAATATTATTTAGAATATATTAATTCACAATTAACATATAATAAATATACATTTAAATTCCCATTTATCCGAAAATCCTTTTCGAGGTCTTTTCCTTTATTCTTTCTCCGAACAACTTTGGATCTCTCTGCGGAACGATTCCGTCTTTCTCTCTTTCTCTACTATGATTCCGTCTTACGAATGATCGCTCTCATCGTACCCTTAAGTGTATCCTCTCACGGCTCGGGAATGCTCTAGACATGATATGTATCAATGATCAACAGAGGGACCATGGATATCCATGTGACCCCTATGCATTCCTGATGACAATGTTGTTTGAACCGCTAAATGTAGCATCATCTTCCTTTTGTTTCTCGATACAACTTGTCCGAGATCCGATCATTGGTATCCTATACCTTGTTCAATCTTGTTCACAACAAGTTCTGTTTTATTGTTACCGTGATATTACATCCCCGTGACCTAGTCACATGTTGCAACATTTATAGATGTAATCTCACCAAGCCGGCCATATGTATCTTTACACGTCATGTGGGTGAACAAATCCTGGTCTTGCAGTCACATGTCATCTACTGTTCCTTCGGAATACCAAACGTACACCTTTGTGGCCACCGTATTACCAGATGACGGTTGATGCAGTCTAAGCAGCCTAGGGAAACAGTGAGTAATATGAGCTCACGGTCTAAGGAGAAGGAGTCTAGGTATAGTTGTTGCAACAATGAACTATATGACTTGATCGTGTTGCAATCCTTCGAGGAATGTCCAATCACATCATTCGCCAATGATATGATCCCGTTGTCAGTCGGCATAAATGCCCATGATCTTGAAACCCAGATCATCTTCGTGACAAACGAACTAGTATGAATAGAGGCTACTAGGGACTTGGTTGTTTCATACCACACCTGTACCAATGTTTCTACTTGGCACAGTTCTAGCATAGTATGAAACTATTATAAACTAATTGAGATATGGCAATAAAAATCTATTTATTATTTGCCTCTAGGGCATATGTCCTTCAGTATCCCACTTGCACTAGAGTACAAATAACCTAGCTTGCATTTTACTCATATAAACCATATACCATATGCGTTTACAGATCATGCATGCTCATGGGAAACGTCATGTCCATGTTCTGTTTTACCAGATCATTATGTCTTTTGCAAATCGTTAATGTCTTCCTAATTTTGACATCCACTCCATTATGTTATAATGGGTCAAAGTATTTGTTTGGCAACAAAGCGAGATTTTTTTTCTAGTGTTTATAATGACGGTCGTTTTCACCGTTGTCATCTAAACTTCGAAACACACTTTGTTATCCTTTGTGTATATACTATAGTTATGGCAGCAGAACGAGGCCGGATTCCAGGAGCTTATAGTGACTTTAGATCAACCTCGAGGGCTTTCTCATGGGCACTAGGCCCTGGGACACATCATTCTACATTAAAAGCGAACTAGCCCCGCCATAACATTATACATCACATCAGATGTAGCCTTTATACTTCTATATCTATGTAGATCCTAGTGCATGAAATGCAACTATGCCACTTACATTGCTTCTTACCATTTGTGTACAAACTTAATTCTGGTTCAGTGATCAACTCAGGAATCACTTAAAGACATGTCCTTACAGTTAAGAGCTAGTCCTTCCAACCAGAACCTTGGGTCACATTATGTCGAGTATACAACATGGTTATATGGAAGAACCTATGACTGAGGCATAGGATATGCAACACATCTCTTTCTTTCAACCTTAGTTGCAATACTCAATTCAATGATTCATATAGTAAGAACTACTTTCTCACCTTGTTCCATTCTGAGCTTCTTCAGAATCTTGCTTAGGACATTCTGAACATCTTTCAGAATCAAGTCCAGGAAGCATTCGACATTTAGTGTTTATTAATCTCATCAATCTATCCTGATAGATCTCTTTGTTTAATAACTTCAACTTCATCCTTATTTATCTAACTTAAACGTTATTAACACCAATCACATCATTCACATATGTCGTCCACATATCACAGAATGATTTCACGCTCCCACTCAAATATGACATTCATGTTTGAGATCTAGGGATTTCACTTAGCTCCCACTCAAAATATGTCAGCTACATATTATGAATAAGCCAAGCTAATTTGCTCCCACTCAAATCTAAGTCCTCTCGATAATCTTGGACATTCCAAAATTCTTTGATCACCATCAAAACGAGAATTCCACTAACGAGATTTCAATGACCATTCATTTCTCGTACTTAGGTCCATCACGCTTCTTTGTATTTCGTAGGTGTGTCTTGTTTAAAACAAGACAAGTGAATCAATATATAATTCCACAAATTTGTAGAATATATAGTTGAATCCTACTTTCTTTAATAAAAGTATTCCCTGAAACTTTATGATCATTATCATTGGTTTCTCCTCTATTTGCAGAGTTTGGTTTCACGGAACAAATTCCACTGTGCCACTCAACAATTCGGAGGTAAGGTCAAATACCTTGTTTGATCTTTTACTTTCTTCCACCTGTATCTTCATCAAGACACATCAATTTAGGACAATAGCAGGTTTGCCCTTTTGTGGAAGATGCATTCATAGCTTCCTAAGAATGCTCTACAAAGACTTGTTTATTCGCCACGATTTCGACTTATCGAAATATCCAGAAACTCGAACGTGCCATAAGACTTATGGTGTTGTTTCCACGAATCTTTAGATGTTCCTTTGTATCTCAAATGAGTGTTTGCTTATTTCAATCTCTAACTCTAAACGACAACTATAACCCTATAAGAGATGATATTATACCATATCTATCTAATACATAATGAATTATGATGTTTAGACATTTCAACACAGTTTGAATTCATCCAATTATCATAATTTGTGAAACATCTTTCACAAGTTCCTTTTATGCTAAACTTAACTTGAATACCTTAGTCATGTCGATCAAATCGAAGAGACTTGTTAATTCAGTTAATTCAATATCCCATTTAGTTATGAACTCATTTGAACAATTCAAATCATTTCAAACTTCATGTTTCATTAAGTAAATACTTTATTCACTTAAGTCCACAATAAATGATTTCCACTACTTGTTGAAAATTGATACATAACTATGTATAATATTCAACATTTCTTCGCATATCACCATTTTACTAGAATGCGGAGTTTTAGTCATTCTGCCCAAGAGGCATGGTTTTGCAAAGTCTCTAGATTAAGCATCTAGGACCCCGATCTTTCATAAAGAACCTGCAATAACCAAAATGACTTAAATTGTAGTGTCATTTCATTATTAAACTTTGGATATCTTTTAGCATTTTAATCCTATTATAAATGTTTAAACTATTATCATTAACATAGTGATGAGAATAACTTGTTCGTAATCGTAATGTGACCATAATAGTATTGTTCATAAGAATAGTACAAACTGGTTTGTAACTTGTTCATATGAATAATCGTCTTGCCAAAAGCAAGACACACAAAAAGGATTACAAATTTATATTCAAGTCCACTAATCCAAATGACAAACTTTGAGGAAAGAGGTGATGTCGGCCATCAACTATTTTGGTTGCCGTCATCAAGTCACGTTGCCTCAAAACCAGCAATTCTCAAGCAGATCCTCCTATTTTCACAAAACGGGACAAGTATCAAATACTTTGCAAACTGCAACGAGTTTTGTAAGAACCACATTTATAATTTGTATATCTTACATATACCTTTTCATCCATGACCTCCAATTGCAATCAAGCCCTTCCAAGAGTTCTCAACTCTAATGCAAGATTGCTAAGTGTTTTTCCAAACATTCTGGAGTCATTGAATTATCTCCTAATGGTTATTGTATCAAGAAGAGAAGATCACCTTTTATGAGTATATCCCTCAGGCGTGGGTATTAATCTATGAAGTTGGACCCTTCTGCTAAGTTCCATATTAAGAAATATATTCCCATGGTCGCAAAGGACCTCAATGGGATAGGCTAAGATCTAATAAGATATTTGTAAACAGACATCTAGACTAAGTTTATAATAAGAGATCAATTTATAATTGGTCTCCACTAAAATTGTCATCCCCTGGACGATTTTAGTGATCGCATGATCCCTATCCTCTGCACCTCCCCCGTGTTATACAGCCATCAGTGCATTATCAAAGGTAGACATTCACTAATGCCAATCACATCATCCATGTGACTCATGCTCGATCTTTCGATCTCTTGTGTTTCGAGGCCACGCTTCTATGGCGTGCTAGGATCGCCAAATATAACTTGTGTGTATTTGCTGTGCAACATGGCTTACACCCACTGTATGCGAACGTAGATATGTCTGACAACCAGGCATGTAACCCTGGATCGCCTCATACGAAGAATTTTCTTGGTGGTGCACACACAAGGGGAACACGGAACATTGGAATTAAATAGGGATTATCTTATTTGCTACCGTTGAGTATCTAAATACTAGCACACAATAATATATAAAAACTGGTATCAACATCATATATATAATGTGATATGATATGGTCCTTCTTGCGCCTTGATCTCCATCGAGCGCTCCGGCATGATCTCCATCCTGCCCTTGGTTTGACGCCAAGTCTACGACGCCTCCACCAGGTCGTTCATGTTGGAATTATGCCCTAGAGGCAATAATAAAGATGTTATTATTATAATTCTTGTTCATGATAAAGTTTATATTCCATGCTAGAATTGTATTAAGCGGAAACATTAATACTTGTGTGGTTTGTGAACAACACCGTGTCCCTAGTACGCCTCTATGGACTAGCTCATTGATCAATGATGGTTAAGGTTTCCTAACCATAGACATGAGTTGTCAATTGGTAATGAGATCATATCATTGGGAGAATGATATGGTGGACAGACCCAAACTAAGCGAAGCAATTAGATCGTGTCATTGTGTTCATCTTTGCGAACTTTTCCTATGTCAAATATTGTATTCCTTAGACCATGAGATAATGCAACTCCCTGGTATCGGAAGAAAGCTTTGAGGTCATCAAACGTCATCCTATGAGAGGGTGATCATAAAGGTGTCTCTCAGGTGATCGGAAAGTATCTGTTGGGTTGTATGTATCGAGATGGGATTTGTCCCTCCCAAGTCGGAGAGATATACTTCGGGCCCACTCGGTAATCGATGTCAACACCGCTTGCAAGCATGTGGTTAAGGAGTTAATCACAAAGTGATATCGGATTACGGAACGAGTAAAGTGCTTGCTGTGAACGAGATTGAACTAGGTATGACGATACCGACGATCGAATCTCGGGCAAGTAAAATATCGCGAGACGAAGGGAATATATATATGGGATTGATTGAATCCTGGCATCGTGGTTCATCCGATATGATCATCGATGAATGTGTGGGAGTCAATATGGGTGCCCAGACCCCGCTGTTGATTATTGATAGAAGATCATGTCTGCATATTCTCGAACCCGCAGGGTCACACACTTAACGTGTCTCGACGCTAGGATAGATTGGATAATTGGTTTATGAGTTTTTGTTCGGAGTCTCGGATGGGATCCGGGATATCACGAGAGGTTCCGGAATGGTCCGGAGAATAAGATTCATATAAGGCAGTGCAGTTTTTGGAGTTCGGAATTGTTCCGGGTTAATCGGTATTGTACCGGAAGCTTCTAGAACCTTCCGGAAGGGGGCCAACGTGGTCCCACCTTCCGGGAGGGGGCATGGGCCTATGAGGGAGTGTCCTGGCCGCATTGGGCCAGGGGCACAAGGCCCCATAGGGCCCAGCCGATCCTAGAGAGTTTAAATCGTTTAAACTAGAGATAAGATAAGATAGGATTTCTAGATAAGGGAGAGTTTAAATTGTTTAAACTAGAGATAGGCTTGGAGGAGAGGCTAGGGCTGGCCGCCCCCCCTCTATAAATAGAGGGCTGGTGCGCCCCCCTCCTCAACACACACCTTCCTCCAACCCTAGTTGCCCTGCTGCCCTTCCTCTCTCCCTCCCGACTGTTTGTAGGCGAAGCCCTGCTGCAGAAATTCTCCACCATATACACCGCGCCGTCGCGTTGTAGATCCAATCTATCTCTCCACCATACTTGCTGGTCCGAGGAAGGAGGAGACGTCGAGGTGCCGCACGTGTGCATCTCACGGAGGCACCGCCACTTGTGGTGCTAGATCGGATCGGATCGCGAGGAGGAGAAGCGAGTACGACTACATCACCCACGTTTCGACGAACGTTCCGATGTGCGAATCTTCAAGGGTATGAAGATCTAATCCAATCTCTCTCGTTGTTTGCATCTCCTAGATTAGATCTTGGCTTTCCCTCTGTTCGCTTCCGTAGAAATTTTTGATTTACTATGCTGTGAAACCCTTCAGTGGTATCAGAGCTAGATCTATGCGTAGATGTGATTCACGAGTAGAACGCAACATGGTTGTTGCGGGCGTTGATGTTTTCTGTTGCAAGCCTCTTGTTTGTGTTCTTCTTATGACGCGGGATAGTGAGATTGAAGCGGTCCAGGCCAACCTTACGCGACGTCGTTCGCGAGACCGGCTCCGCACTTGACGTGTGGCTTGTACCACACATGCGGCTGGTGGATGTCAGTTTCTCTCACTATAGTTGTCATGGGATTAACACCGGAGTTTGGCAACCATAATATCACCGTTGTGGCTTTCCGTAGGTAAGAATCGTTCTTAGCATCTACTCCCATAAGCCACGTAAAACATGCAACAACAAAGTAGAGGCGTCTAACTTGTTTTTGCAGGGAGTGTTTTCTGTGATATGGTATGGCCCAAGATGTGATGTGTATAATGTATGCGATGATCATGTTTTGTAATGTTTCACGACTTGCATGTCGATGAGTACACAACCGGCAGGAGCCATATGGTTGTCTTTATAATTGTGTATGACCTGCGAGTCAACTTCTTATACGCCATGTAATAGCTTTACTTTATCGCTAAGTAGTTAGCAATAGTTGTAGTTGCTATTCGTGGTGGAGGCAATCATGGTGGAGTGATGGAGATCATGCCGGAACGCACAATATGGAGATCATTGCGCGAAGATTGGCTATACCATGTCACATAAAGTTATATGCATGTGATGTTTATCCTTTTATGTATCTTATTATGCTTAGATCGCGACGGTAGCATTATAAGATGATTCCTCACTTAAAGATCAAGATAAAAACTGTGTTCTCCCCAAGTATGCACCGTTGCGAAAGTTCGTCGTGTCCAAGCATCACGTGATGATTGGGTGCTATAGGCTCTACTCTCACATACAACGGGTGCAAGCCAGTTTTGCACACGCGGAAATACTTGGGTCTAACCTGACGAGCCTAGCATGTACAGACATGGCCTCGGAACACAAGAACCGAAAGGTTAAGCATGAGTCATATGAATGATATGATCGACACTTCGTTGTCCACCATTGAAACCACATCTCTTCTCGTGATGATCGGATTAGGTGTGGTGAATTTGGATCGTGTTCACTAAACAACTTGAGGGATGTTGAATTTAGTGGGAGTTCATCTAGTAATTTGATTAAGATGAACTATTTCTCATGAACATAGTCTAAATTGTACTTGCAAATACTGTAGATCACATGGCCAAGTCCAACTTCAACTTCAACGTTTTTGCTGAGATAGAAAAGCTTAGAAACAATGGGTCTAACTTCACCAAATGGTTCCGCATTCTGAGAATCATTCTCGCTGGCGGACAAAAGGACTATGTCCTTGAGAAAGCGCTAGGTGACGCCCCTGCTATAGATGCGCCGGCTGAGGAAAAAGCTGTTTATCAGTCGCGCAAGGATGATTATGATTTGATTAAGATTGCCATGTTGTATGCTATGGAATCGGATCTTCAAAATCGTTTTGAGGAGTTCGCCGGGCCCTTTGAGATTCTCGAGGAGCTGAAAAACATGTTTCAGACTCAAGCCCATTCTGAGAGATATGAGATCTCTAAGAAATTCTTTAACTGCAAGATGGAGGAAGGGAGTTCCGTTAGTGAGCACGCCATTAAGATGTCGGGCTACACTCAACGCCTTGAGCAACTGGACTGCAAGATTCCAGAGGAGCTCAAGATTGACAGGGTTCTGCAATCACTCCCTCCCAGCTACAAAAGTTTTGTAGTGACTCATAATCAGATTGGTTCCACTGATACGATCACCGAGCTCTTCGCAAAGCTGAAGGCTGCGGAGGTGGACATCAAGAAGGATAATCATGTGTTGGTGGTCAACAAGCCCTCCTTTAAGAAAGGTAAAGGTGCAAAGAAGCCCTTCAAGAAAGGCGGCGGCAAGCGCGTTGCCCCTGCTGAGAAGAAGCTCAAGTCTGGTCCCAAGCCAGACACTGAGTGCTTCTATTGCAAGGACAAGGGTCACTGGAAGCGCAACTGTCCGAAGTACTTAGCGGACAAGAAGGCTGGCACCATGAAAGGTATATTTGATATACATGTTATTGATGTTTTCCTTACTAGCCCTCGTTGTAGTGCCTGGGTATTTGATACCGGTTCAGTTGCTAATATTTGTAACTCGAAACAGGAGCTATGGAATAGACGGCGGCTTGCGAGGGATGAGGTGACGATGCGCGTTGGCAACGGATCAAGAGTTGATGTGATGGCCGTCGGCACGCTCTCCTTAGTTTTACCTTCGGGATTAGTTTTAAACCTTAATAAATGTTATTATGTGCCTGCGTTGAGCATGAACATTATTTCTGGATCGTGTTTATTGCAAGACGGTTATTCATTTAAATCGGAGAATAATGGTTGTTCTATTTATATGAGTAACATCTTTTATGGTCATGCACCTCTTGTGAATGGTTTATTTCTTCTAAATCTCGAAAGGGATGAAACACACATCCATAACATTGAGGCTAAGAGATGCAAAGTAGATAGTGATAATACTACTTATTTGTGGCACTGTCGTCTAGGTCATATTGGTGTAAAGCGCATGAAGAAACTCCATTCTGATGGACTTTTGGAGTCTCTTGATTTTGAATCATTTGACACATGCGAACCATGCCTCATGGGCAAGATGATCAAAACCCCGTTCTCCGGTATGATGGAGCGAGCAACGGACTTGTTGGAAATCATACATACCGATGTATGCGGACCGATGAGTGTTTCGACACGCGGTGGATATCGCTATTTTCTCACTTTTACCGATGATTTAAGTAGATATGGGTATATCTATTTAATGAAACATAAATCTGAAACATTTGAAAAGTTCAAGGAATTTCAGAATGAAGTGGAGAACCATCGTAACAAAAAGATTAAGTTTCTACGATCTGATCGTGGGGGCGAGTATTTGAGTTATGATTTTCTCACGCATCTTAAAGCAAGCGGAATTGTTTCGCAACTCACGCCACCCGGAACACCACAGCGCAATGGTGTGTCTGAACGCCGGAATCGAACCCTATTAGATATGGTCCGATCGATGATGTCTCTTACTGATTTGCCATTATCATTTTGGGGTTATGCATTAGAAACCGCTGCATTCACTTTAAATAGGGCTCCATCTAAATCCATTGAGACGACACCGTATGAACTGTGGTTTGGTGCTAAACCTAAGTTGTCGTTTCTTAAAGTTTGGGGATGCGAAGCTTACGTCAAGAAGTTGATGCCGGACAAGCTCGAACCCAAAGCGGAGAAATGCGTCTTCATAGGATACCCTAAGGAAACTATTGGGTATACCTTCTATCGCAGAACCGAAGGCAAAGTGTTTGTCGCAAAGAACGGTTCCTTTCTTGAGAAGGAGTTTCTCTCGAAAGAAGTGAGTGGGAGGAAAGTAGAGCTAGACGAGGTTATTGAACCTTCTCTTGAATTGGAGAGTAGCGCAGCACCTGAAATTGTTCCAGTGCCGCCTGCACCAACAATAGAGGAAGCAAATGACAAGGATCATGAAGCTTCGGACGATGCTGCTACTGAACGTCGCAGGTCGACAAGGTCGCGTGCCCCTCCTGAGTGGTACGGCAACCCTGTCTTGACTGTCTTGTTAGTAGAAGATAGTGAACCTACGAACTATGAGGAAGCGATGATGAGCCCAGACTCTGAGAAATGGCTAGAAGCCATGAAATCCGAATTGGGATCCATGAGCGAAAACCAAGTATGGACTTTGGTGGACCCTCCTAGCGACCGAAAGGCCGTTGAGTGCAAATGGATCTTCAAGAAGAAAACGGACGCGGATGGTAATGTTACCGTCTATAAAGCACGGCTTGTTGCGAAAGGTTTTCGACAAGTTCAAGGTGTTGACTACGATGAGACTTTCTCTCCCGTAGCGATGTTTAAGTCCATTCGGATTTTATTAGCAATTGTTGCGTTTCATGATTATGAAATATGGCAAATGGATGTCAAGACTGCTTTCCTCAATGGCAACATTGATGAAGAGTTGTATATGATGCAACCCGAAGGTTTTGTCGACCCTAAGGATGCTGATAAAGTATGCAAACTTTAGCGTTCCATTTATGGACTGAAGCAAGCATCTCGGAGTTGGAACCTTCGTTTTGATCAAGTGATCAAGAGCTTTGGATTTGTTCCAAATTGCTACGAAGCTTGCATCTACAAGAAAGTGAGTGGGAGCTCGGTGACGTTTCTGGTACTATATGTGGATGACATATTGATTATTGGAAATGACATCAACATGCTTAACGATGTGAAGAGTTATTTGAACAAGTGTTTTTCAATGAAAGACCTAGGTGAAGCTGCTTATATATTGGGCATCAAAATCTATAGAGATAGACAAAGACGCCTGATAGCTTTAAGCCAGAGTACATACCTAGACAAAGTTCTGAAAAGGTTCAGAATGGATAAGGCATTGAAAGGTTCAGTGCCTATGTTGTCAGGTAAGATATTGAGCAAGGCTCAGTGTCCAGCTACGGTAAATGATAGGGAAGCCATGAGCAAAGTGCCTTATGCCTCGGACATAGGTTCCATCATGTATGCCATGTTGTGTACTAGACCGGATGTGTCCAATGCTCTTAGTTTGACGAGCAGATATCAAAGTGATCCAGGAGTGGAACACTGGACAGCCATGAAGAACATCCTAAGGTACCTAAATAGGACTAAAGAAATGTTCTTAGTCTATGGGGGTGATGAACAGCTCGTCGTAAAAGGTTACGTCGATGCTAGTTTCGACACCGACAAGGATGATCATAAATCTCGGACAGGATACGTGTATATTTTGAATGGAGGAGCTGTGAGCTGGAGAAGCTGCAAGCAAAGCGTGATAGCGGGATCTACAGTAGAAGCGGAATACATGGCTGCTGCAGAAGCGTCAAGTGAAGGAGTTTGGATCAGAAACTTCATCACTGAGCTTGGCGTGGTTCCAAGTGCATTGGACCCACTGGAGATATTGTGTGACAACACTGGCGCCATAGCACTCGCTAAGGAACCAAGATATCATCCAAAGACCAAGCATATCAACCGCAAGTTTCATATAATCCGAGATTATATAGCAGATGGAGATCTGAAGATCAGCAAAGTACATACAGATCTAAATGTCGCAGATCCATTGACTAAACCTCTTCCACGTGTAAAACATGATCAGCACCTCAGTGCCATGGGTGTGAGATTGTTGCCAAATGTAAACTAGATTATTGACTCTAGTGCAAGTGGGAGACTGTTGGAATTATGCCCTAGAGGCAATAATAAAGATGTTATTATTATAATTCTTGTTCATGATAAAGTTTATATTCCATGCTAGAATTGTATTAAGCGGAAACATTAATACTTGTGGGGTTTGTGAACAACACCGTGTCCCTAGTACGCCTCTATGGACTAGCTCATTGATCAATGATGGTTAAGGTTTCCTAACCATAGACATGAGTTGTCAATTGGTAATGAGATCATATCATTGGGAGAATGATATGGTGGACAGACCCAAACTAAGCGAAGCAATTAGATCGTGTCATTGTGTTCATCTTTGCGAAGCTTTTCCTATGTCAAATATTGTATTCCTTAGACCATGAGATAATGCAACTCCCTGGTATCGGAAGAAAGCTTTGAGGTCATCAAACATCATCCTATGAGAGGGTGATCATAAAGGTGTCTCTCAGGTGATCGGAAAGTATCTGTTGGGTTGTATGTATCGAGATGGGATTTGTCCCTCCCAAGTCGGAGAGATATACTTCGGGCCCACTCGGTAATCGATGTCAACACCGCTTGCAAGCATGTGGTTAAGGAGTTAATCACAAAGTGATATCGGATTACGGAACGAGTAAAGTGCTTGCTGTGAACGAGATTGAACTAGGTATGACGATACCGACGATCGAATCTCGGGCAAGTAAAATATCGCGAGACGAAGGGAATATATATATGGGATTGATTGAATCCTGGCATCGTGGTTCATCCGATATGATCATCGATGAATGTGTGGGAGTCAATATGGGTGCCCAGACCCCGCTGTTGATTATTGATAGAAGATCATGTCTGCATATTCTCGAACCCGCAGGGTCACACACTTAACGTGTCTCGACGCTAGGATAGATTGGATAATTGGTTTATGAGTTTTTGTTCGGAGTCTCGGATGGGATCCGGGATATCACGAGAGGTTCCGGAATGGTCCGGAGAATAAGATTCATATAAGGCAGTGCAGTTTTTGGAGTTCGGAATTGTTCCGGGTTAATCGGTATTGTACCGGAAGCTTCTAGAACCTTCCGGAAGGGGGCCAACGTGGTCCCACCTTCCGGGAGGGGGCATGGGCCTATGAGGGAGTGTCCTGGCCGCATTGGGCCAGGGGCACAAGGCCCCATAGGGCCCAGCCGATCCTAGAGAGTTTAAATCGTTTAAACTAGAGATAAGATAAGATAGGATTTCTAGATAAGGGAGAGTTTAAATTGTTTAAACTAGAGATAGGCTTGGAGGAGAGGCTAGGGCTGGCCGCCCCCCCTCTATAAATAGAGGGCTGGTGCGCCCCCCTCCTCAACACACACCTTCCTCCAACCCTAGTTGCCCTGCTGCCCTTCCTCTCTCCCTCCCGACTGTTTGTAGGCGAAGCCCTGCTGCAGAAATTCTCCACCATATACACCGCGCCGTCGCGTTGTAGATCCAATCTATCTCTCCACCATACTTGCTGGTCCGAGGAAGGAGGAGACGTCGAGGTGCCGCACGTGTGCATCTCACGGAGGCACCGCCACTTGTGGTGCTAGATCGGATCGGATCGCGAGGAGGAGAAGCGAGTACGACTACATCACCCACGTTTCGACGAACGTTCCGATGTGCGAATCTTCAAGGGTATGAAGATCTAATCCAATCTCTCTCGTTGTTTGCATCTCCTAGATTAGATCTTGGCTTTCCCTCTGTTCGCTTCCGTAGAAATTTTTGATTTACTATGCTGTGAAACCCTTCAGTGGTATCAGAGCTAGATCTATGCGTAGATGTGATTCACGAGTAGAACGCAACATGGTTGTTGCGGGCGTTGATGTTTTCTGTTGCAAGCCTCTTGTTTGTGTTCTTCTTATGACGCGGGATAGTGAGATTGAAGCGGTCCAGGCCAACCTTACGCGACGTCGTTCGCGAGACCGGCTCCGCACTTGACGTGTGGCTTGTACCACACATGCGGCTGGTGGATGTCAGTTTCTCTCACTATAGTTGTCATGGGATTAACACCGGAGTTTGGCAACCATAATATCACCGTTGTGGCTTTCCGTAGGTAAGAATCGTTCTTAGCATCTACTCCCATAAGCCACGTAAAACATGCAACAACAAAGTAGAGGCGTCTAACTTGTTTTTGCAGGGAGTGTTTTCTGTGATATGGTATGGCCCAAGATGTGATGTGTATAATGTATGCGATGATCATGTTTTGTAATGTTTCACGACTTGCATGTCGATGAGTACACAACCGGCAGGAGCCATATGGTTGTCTTTATAATTGTGTATGACCTGCGAGTCAACTTCTTATACGCCATGTAATAGCTTTACTTTATCGCTAAGTAGTTAGCAATAGTTGTAGTTGCTATTCGTGGTGGAGGCAATCATGGTGGAGTGATGGAGATCATGCCGGAACGCACAAGATGGAGATCATTGCGCGAAGATTGGCTATACCATGTCACATAAAGTTATATGCATGTGATGTTTATCCTTTTATGTATCTTATTATGCTTAGATCGCGACGGTAGCATTATAAGATGATTCCTCACTTAAAGATCAAGATAAAAACTGTGTTCTCCCCAAGTATGCACCGTTGCGAAAGTTCGTCGTGTCCAAGCATCACGTGATGATTGGGTGCTATAGGCTCTACTCTCACATACAACGGGTGCAAGCCAGTTTTGCACACGCGGAAATACTTGGGTCTAACCTGACGAGCCTAGCATGTACAGACATGGCCTCGGAACACAAGAACCGAAAGGTTAAGCATGAGTCATATGAATGATATGATCGACACTTCGTTGTCCACCATTGAAACCACATCTCTTCTCGTGATGATCGGATTAGGTGTGGTGAATTTGGATCGTGTTCACTAAACAACTTGAGGGATGTTGAATTTAGTGGGAGTTCATCTAGTAATTTGATTAAGATGAACTATTTCTCATGAACATAGTCTAAATTGTACTTGCAAATACTGTAGATCACATGGCCAAGTCCAACTTCAACTACGTTTTTGCTGAGATAGAAAAGCTTAGAAACAATGGGTCTAACTTCACCAAATGGTTCCGCATTCTGAGAATCATTCTCGCTGGCGGACAAAAGGACTATGTCCTTGAGAAAGCGCTAGGTGACGCCCCTGCTATAGATGCGCCGGCTGAGGAAAAAGCTGTTTATCAGTCGCGCAAGGATGATTATGATTTGATTAAGATTGCCATGTTGTATGCTATGGAATCGGATCTTCAAAATCGTTTTGAGGAGTTTGCCGGGCCCTTTGAGATTCTCGAGGAGCTGAAAAACATGTTTCAGACTCAAGCCCATTCTGAGAGATATGAGATCTCTAAGAAATTCTTTAACTGCAAGATGGAGGAAGGGAGTTCCGTTAGTGAGCACGCCATTAAGATGTCGGGCTACACTCAACGCCTTGAGCAACTGGACTGCAAGATTCCAGAGGAGCTCAAGATTGACAGGGTTCTGCAATCACTCCCTCCCAGCTACAAAAGTTTTGTAGTGACTCATAATCAGATTGGTTCCACTGATACGATCACCGAGCTCTTCGCAAAGCTGAAGGCTGCGGAGGTGGACATCAAGAAGGATAATCATGTGTTGGTGGTCAACAAGCCCTCCTTTAAGAAAGGTAAAGGTGCAAAGAAGCCCTTCAAGAAAGGCGGCGGCAAGCGCGTTGCCCCTGCTGAGAAGAAGCTCAAGTCTGGTCCCAAGCCGGACACTGGGTGCTTCTATTGCAAGGACAAGGGTCACTGGAAGCGCAACTGTCCGAAGTACTTAGCGGACAAGAAGGCTGGCACCATGAAAGGTATATTTGATATACATGTTATTGATGTTTTCCTTACTAGCCCTTGTTGTAGTGCCTGGGTATTTGATACCGGTTCAGTTGCTAATATTTGTAACTCGAAACAGGAGCTATGGAATAGACGGCGGCTTGCGAGGGATGAGGTGACGATGCGCGTTGGCAACGGATCAAGAGTTGATGTGATGGCCGTCGGCACGCTCTCCTTAGTTTTACCTTCGGGATTAGTTTTAAACCTTAATAAATGTTATTATGTGCCTGCGTTGAGCATGAACATTATTTCTGGATCGTGTTTATTGCAAGACGGTTATTCATTTAAATCGGAGAATAATGGTTGTTCTATTTATATGAGTAACATCTTTTATGGTCATGCACCTCTTGTGAATGGTTTATTTCTTCTAAATCTCGAAAGGGATGAAACACACATCCATAACATTGAGGCTAAGAGATGCAAAGTAGATAGTGATAATACTACTTATTTGTGGCACTGTCGTCTAGGTCATATTGGTGTAAAGCGCATGAAGAAACTCCATTCTGATGGACTTTTGGAGTCTCTTGATTTTGAATCATTTGACACATGCGAACCATGCCTCATGGGCAAGATGATCAAAACCCCGTTCTCCGGTATGATGGAGCGAGCAACGGACTTGTTGGAAATCATACATACCGATGTATGCGGACCGATGAGTGTTTCGACACGCGGTGGATATCGCTATTTTCTCACTTTTACCGATGATTTAAGTAGATATGGGTATATCTATTTAATGAAACATAAATCTGAAACATTTGAAAAGTTCAAGGAATTTCAGAATGAAGTGGAGAACCATCGTAACAAAAAGATTAAGTTTCTACGATCTGATCGTGGGGGCGAGTATTTGAGTTATGATTTTCTCACGCATCTTAAAGCAAGCGGAATTGTTTCGCAACTCACGCCACCCGGAACACCACAGCGCAATGGTGTGTCTGAACGCCGGAATCGAACCCTATTAGATATGGTCCGATCGATGATGTCTCTTACTGATTTGCCATTATCATTTTGGGGTTATGCATTAGAAACCGCTGCATTCACTTTAAATAGGGCTCCATCTAAATCCATTGAGACGACACCGTATGAACTGTGGTTTGGTGCTAAACCTAAGTTGTCGTTTCTTAAAGTTTGGGGATGCGAAGCTTACGTCAAGAAGTTGATGCCGGACAAGCTCGAACCCAAAGCGGAGAAATGCGTCTTCATAGGATACCCTAAGGAAACTATTGGGTATACCTTCTATCGCAGAACCGAAGGCAAAGTGTTTGTCGCAAAGAACGGTTCCTTTCTTGAGAAGGAGTTTCTCTCGAAAGAAGTGAGTGGGAGGAAAGTAGAGCTAGACGAGGTTATTGAACCTTCTCTTGAATTGGAGAGTAGCGCAGCACCTGAAATTGTTCCAGTGCCGCCTGCACCAACAATAGAGGAAGCAAATGACAAGGATCATGAAGCTTCGGACGATGCTGCTACTGAACGTCGCAGGTCGACAAGGTCGCGTGCCCCTCCTGAGTGGTACGGCAACCCTGTCTTGACTGTCTTGTTAGTAGAAGATAGTGAACCTACGAACTATGAGGAAGCGATGATGAGCCCAGACTCTGAGAAATGGCTAGAAGCCATGAAATCCGAATTGGGATCCATGAGCGAAAACCAAGTATGGACTTTGGTGGACCCTCCTAGCGACCGAAAGGCCGTTGAGTGCAAATGGATCTTCAAGAAGAAAACGGACGCGGATGGTAATGTTACCGTCTATAAAGCACGGCTTGTTGCGAAAGGTTTTCGACAAGTTCAAGGTGTTGACTACGATGAGACTTTCTCTCCCGTAGCGATGTTTAAGTCCATTCGGATTTTATTAGCAATTGTTGCGTTTCATGATTATGAAATATGGCAAATGGATGTCAAGACTGCTTTCCTCAATGGCAACATTGATGAAGAGTTGTATATGATGCAACCCGAAGGTTTTGTCGACCCTAAGGATGCTGATAAAGTATGCAAACTTTAGCGTTCCATTTATGGACTGAAGCAAGCATCTCGGAGTTGGAACCTTCGTTTTGATCAAGTGATCAAGAGCTTTGGATTTGTTCCAAATTGCTACGAAGCTTGCATCTACAAGAAAGTGAGTGGGAGCTCGGTGACGTTTCTGGTACTATATGTGGATGACATATTGATTATTGGAAATGACATCAACATGCTTAACGATGTGAAGAGTTATTTGAACAAGTGTTTTTCAATGAAAGACCTAGGTGAAGCTGCTTATATATTGGGCATCAAAATCTATAGAGATAGACAAAGACGCCTGATAGCTTTAAGCCAGAGTACATACCTAGACAAAGTTCTGAAAAGGTTCAGAATGGATAAGGCATTGAAAGGTTCAGTGCCTATGTTGTCAGGTAAGATATTGAGCAAGGCTCAGTGTCCAGCTACGGTAAATGATAGGGAAGCCATGAGCAAAGTGCCTTATGCCTCGGACATAGGTTCCATCATGTATGCCATGTTGTGTACTAGACCGGATGTGTCCAATGCTCTTAGTTTGACGAGCAGATATCAAAGTGATCCAGGAGTGGAACACTGGACAGCCATGAAGAACATCCTAAGGTACCTAAATAGGACTAAAGAAATGTTCTTAGTCTATGGGGGTGATGAACAGCTCGTCGTAAAAGGTTACGTCGATGCTAGTTTCGACACCGACAAGGATGATCATAAATCTCGGACAGGATACGTGTATATTTTGAATGGAGGAGCTGTGAGCTGGAGAAGCTGCAAGCAAAGCGTGATAGCGGGATCTACAGTAGAAGCGGAATACATGGCTGCTGCAGAAGCGTCAAGTGAAGGAGTTTGGATCAGAAACTTCATCACTGAGCTTGGCGTGGTTCCAAGTGCATTGGACCCACTGGAGATATTGTGTGACAACACTGGCGCCATAGCACTCGCTAAGGAACCAAGATATCATCCAAAGACCAAGCATATCAACCGCAAGTTTCATATAATCCGAGATTATATAGCAGATGGAGATCTGAAGATCAGCAAAGTACATACAGATCTAAATGTCGCAGATCCATTGACTAAACCTCTTCCACGTGTAAAACATGATCAGCACCTCAGTGCCATGGGTGTGAGATTGTTGCCAAATGTAAACTAGATTATTGACTCTAGTGCAAGTGGGAGACTGTTGGAATTATGCCCTAGAGGCAATAATAAAGATGTTATTATTATAATTCTTGTTCATGATAAAGTTTATATTCCATGCTAGAATTGTATTAAGCGGAAACATTAATACTTGTGGGGTTTGTGAACAACACCGTGTCCCTAGTACGCCTCTATGGACTAGCTCATTGATCAATGATGGTTAAGGTTTCCTAACCATAGACATGAGTTGTCAATTGGTAATGAGATCATATCATTGGGAGAATGATATGGTGGACAGACCCAAACTAAGCGAAGCAATTAGATCGTGTCATTGTGTTCATCTTTGCGAAGCTTTTCCTATGTCAAATATTGTATTCCTTAGACCATGAGATAATGCAACTCCCTGGTATCGGAAGAAAGCTTTGAGGTCATCAAACATCATCCTATGAGAGGGTGATCATAAAGGTGTCTCTCAGGTGATCGGAAAGTATCTGTTGGGTTGTATGTATCGAGATGGGATTTGTCCCTCCCAAGTCGGAGAGATATACTTCGGGCCCACTCGGTAATCGATGTCAACACCGCTTGCAAGCATGTGGTTAAGGAGTTAATCACAAAGTGATATCGGATTACGGAACGAGTAAAGTGCTTGCTGTGAACGAGATTGAACTAGGTATGACGATACCGACGATCGAATCTCGGGCAAGTAAAATATCGCGAGACGAAGGGAATATATATATGGGATTGATTGAATCCTGGCATCGTGGTTCATCCGATATGATCATCGATGAGTGTGTGGGAGTCAATATGGGTGCCCAGACCCCGCTGTTGATTATTGATAGAAGATCATGTCTGCATATTCTCGAACCCGCAGGGTCACACACTTAACGTGTCTCGACGCTAGGATAGATTGGATAATTGGTTTATGAGTTTTTGTTCGGAGTCTCGGATGGGATCCGGGATATCACGAGAGGTTCCGGAATGGTCCGGAGAATAAGATTCATATAAGGCAGTGCAGTTTTTGGAGTTCGGAATTGTTCCGGGTTAATCGGTATTGTACCGGAAGCTTCTAGAACCTTCCGGAAGGGGGCCAACGTGGTCCCACCTTCCGGGAGGGGGCATGGGCCTATGAGGGAGTGTCCTGGCCGCATTGGGCCAGGGGCACAAGGCCCCATAGGGCCCAGCCGATCCTAGAGAGTTTAAATCGTTTAAACTAGAGATAAGATAAGATAGGATTTCTAGATAAGGGAGAGTTTAAATTGTTTAAACTAGAGATAGGCTTGGAGGAGAGGCTAGGGCTGGCCGCCCCCCTCTATAAATAGAGGGCTGGTGCGCCCCCCTCCTCAACACACACCTTCCTCCAACCCTAGTTGCCCTGCTGCCCTTCCTCTCTCCCTCCCGACTGTTTGTAGGCGAAGCCCTGCTGCAGAAATTCTCCACCATATACACCGCGCCGTCGCGTTGTAGATCCAATCTATCTCTCCACCATACTTGCTGGTCCGAGGAAGGAGGAGACGTCGAGGTGCCGCACGTGTGCATCTCACGGAGGCACCGCCACTTGTGGTGCTAGATCGGATCGGATCGCGAGGAGGAGAAGCGAGTACGACTACATCACCCACGTTTCGACGAACGTTCCGATGTGCGAATCTTCAAGGGTATGAAGATCTAATCCAATCTCTCTCGTTGTTTGCATCTCCTAGATTAGATCTTGGCTTTCCCTCTGTTCGCTTCCGTAGAAAATTTTGATTTACTATGCTGCGAAACCCTTCAGTTCATCGGAACGATGACTATCACTATACTACTTATTAATAGAAAAGTAAACTACTTTACCTTTGTAACGACCAATGTCATATCATAATCACATGCCCCCTGCAAAATAAAGTTAGACACCTCTACTTTATCTATTGCAAGTTTTACGTGGTTGTTAGGTATTTCGCAATAGAACCGTTTCTAATCTACGAACTTTCCAACCACAACATGGATCCAACAGTTATCTCTATTACACCCCTTTCGGGGCCCTCCATTTTAAATGTTATATCAACTATCGAATGAGAGACTGACACCCGCTAGCCACTTATACGGTACAAGCCGTATGTTGAGCGTGGAACCAGTCTCGCGTACGAATACGCGTAAGGTCGGTTCGGGCCGCTTCATCAAACAATACCGTGATATAAACAAGTACACGTTAGAGGGTAACAACTAAGGGATCAATGCCCGCACAACACATGTGCGTACTGGCCGTACAGCACTCCTACGCATAGATCGGCTCTGATACCACTATTGGGGATCGGTGCGGAAAACAAAAAATTTCCTACGAAGTAACCCCCAAACTTGCCTAGGATCTATCTATGTAGTAATGCGGTAATGGCCGGAGCGTAGAGAATACATACCCTTGTAGACTGTACGCGGTTAACATTTCGCGGGAAACGTGGTTGATGTAGTCCTACTCGTAGCCGACCTCAAGGTCACGAAGCTCCTTGCAGGTCAACCCTTGCTCCTTCTTGATCTTCATCGTGCAACAGCTCCGGCTCACGACATATAAGCGCCCCAAGTGTTGCGCCTCGTGTCTTCGTACATATCCGATGCACGATGAGACATCCGGCTCCACGATCCCGCCGGGAGTGCAGAAGTTGATATCCGGCTAGGAATCCCTGCAGCGCAACGGCGTGCTATAGGTGTGCCTTGATCGCACAGCCCAGACTTGGGGCCATGGTCACAAGGTATAGAGAGAGGGAGAAGGAGAAAGTCAACCAAAGGACTTCTCCAAATTGTGGTGTGTTTAGTCCTCCCATGGGCACCCCCTTATATAGGCAAATGGGGGTGTGCCCTCTCCATTATGTCGTCGGATTGATGACAAGTACGCCATGAGGGGGTCCTCGAGGCGTGCCGAAGAGAGGCGTGTGAGACGTACGGTGTTCCGGGACGGTGAGCACACAAGTTTACCTAGGTTCGAATCCGTCGGCTTTGGACGGATCCTACTCCTGCTAGCAATCCAGTAATATAGCAGAGCTAGAATATGGGTTACAAGGGTTTCGCCTGTGCAAGTTGAGATTGTAGACTATTGAGGTGTGTCCTAAAGGCTCTCCCTAGGACGGCTTATATAGATATCCGGCCTAGGGTTTACAGGAGAGATCTATCCGGCTACGACTAAGAGTCAGTTACAGAGTACATCTTGAACTACAAGTAACATTATGGGCCTAAGTCGGTAAGTCTTCTAGGCCTTCCCGTAGCCGGATTGGACTCCGTCTTTCTCCCTGACTGGGCCGCCCGTGAAGCAAAACTCTAACCTGAAGTGGGCCACCCTGGTCAGTGAGGAACTGTGAGGATACCCGGAAAGTATATCCCCAACAACAGCCCCTGGAGGCCTCCAAGATCCAAAGTCGGATTTATCATCGTCTAGCTTGATCTTCAGCTTGCAGAATCTTGAAGGGTTCCTGAAACTTCATAACAAAAAATACGATCCGGGTCTTGAAAATAAGTCGGACCTACCAGTAAGTTACTCGGATTTTCTAGCTTGATTTCAAACTAAGCCGGAACTTGGTTCCCAACGCCACCTGATACAAGTCATGGTCAAGTCACGTCATCTAACAGGCATTCCGTCAGCACGACTGTTGGTGGGTCTGCGGTTCGTGGAACCGAGGCACCGTTTCAATGCGTGCGTGGAGATCGAGGCGACGTGGGTCCTTCCCAGTTCCTTCCACGACGCGTCGCGGTTACACTGTAGCATTTGCACGAATCTTGGCGCAGTTAGGTGGAAATAAGGGGTTAGGATTTTCTCCCTCTCCTTTCACCAGTCGTTTGCCTTTTCTTCTCCTCCCAATCTTCCTGCACGCACAGAGCTCCCCGTTCCTCCCCCAAAAACTACCAGCGCCGCCCCTTTTAGGTCAACCACTCACCGGAGAAATGGCTTCATCTTCTTCTTCCGGCTTAGCGGCAGCAGCGGCGGCGGCGGCAACGGAAGCGGTGGCGGAGAAAGAGAGCTTCCGTGGGCTCTGGATCCCCTGCGTGCTCAACGAGGAGGGCCTCAAGAACGTGGAGAAGGAGGGGCTTCTCGCTGCCGGCGACTGACGGAGCGGCATCGAGGAAACCGTCCCCAACCCGCGCGACGGCGAGCGGGTCCACTTCAGCACCCACCTCGATAGAGGTTTGTCATTTCCTCCCTCGGAGTTCTTCTCCGAGGTGATTGATCATTACGGAGTTCAACTCCATCATCTTCCTCCCAACTCTCTCTTAGAGATGAGCGCGTACGCTTTGCTATGTGAGGGCTTTCTCGGCATTAGGCCGAGTTTGACTCTTTTCCGGTACTATTTCCATGTCCGGAGAAACTCCATTACTGCCGGTGTTCCTTACATCACTGGCACTATTAGCTTTTCGCTTAGACACGAGCGTGCGTATCCCAAAATTCTAGCTAGTGACTCGGTCAAACAATGGCCAGCCACGTTTTTCTATCATAGGGATGTTCTGGCTCCCGGCAAAGCCACTGCTTTGCCGGCTTTCATCGACGGAGCCGCCACGGCCCAACCATCCTGGGACGAGGCCGCTCCGGCTCTCACCGACAATCTGATCCTTGCTAAGAGGCGGATTGAATATTTGATCAAACACAAGGATCTGAAGGGATCCGACTTCGTTCAGTGTTGGGTCTCACGTCGGATCCAGCCCCTCCAGTATCACAGAACCCGACTGATGCATTCCATCATGTCGTCCCCAAAAGACTCCCTCCGCATCAACTCCAAAGCCTACACCACACAGGGCTACATAAGCCAGATCAAGTGGCTGATTAGGGAGCGGATCGAGAGGAGAATCCTGGAGGTTTCTCTGGACATGCACATGGCGGACAACCCCGTAGTGCCGGTAAGCTTTCATCAGTACACCTTTTTATGTGTTTCAACATTTGAATTACAGCGCAATGCTGATATGTTTTCTTCTTTTCAGCTTGCTGACCTCCCCGAGTCGGAATTTGCTCCGCTCGAAGGATATTCTCTGGAGTTCTCTCAGGAGGTAGAAGTGGTCCGATTGCCGGATCTTGCGCTCAAGAAGCGCAAAGCTCCGACAGTGGCTGTCGGCACAAAGGAGGTGCCTGTCGTGAAGAGGTAACGTTCAATCACAATTTTCCGCCTTTGTACTTTACTCGAATTTCTTTCTGAGATGTAATGTTTCCGACTTTACTACATTCTCAGAGCAAAACCGCTCCTCAAGGGCAAAGGGAAAGGGATTCCTTCGAAACCGCTGCGACAGATGAAGCTTACCATAGCTTCTCCTATCGTGGCTCCTCCGACTCTTGCCCCTCAACCTTCTGCAACACCGGTGATCTCTCTAGATGCCGCAGAAGATCTGGCTCCTTCAACGGAGCCTGCGAACCTTGGGTCGCAAACTGACGTCACCATGGGTGCGTCAGATCTAGATAAGGGTGAACCCTCTTTGGGTAATGATCCCTTGGCAGAGACCTTCGCCAAAAACCTCATGAGCAATCCGGGTCTTGCCAAGTTTGGCTTGTCCCGGAAATCTGCTGAAGAAATCCAGCGGCTCGCCAAGCAATGCTTGGAGAAGAGAACCTTATCCGCCTAGGAAGAAGCGCAAGAAGCAGAGGACGTCAAGTTCTCCGACTTTCTTGCCCAGGTGCGCCTCCACGACGAGAGGATTAGGACTGGTGAGCTTCCAACAGCCCCAGTGATTCCTCTGACCCTCGCCGAGAAGGTCGCTGTTGATGTGAACGTGAGTTTGGATAAACTCACTCGCGAACAATATGTAAGTCGGAATTCCAACTCCTGTTTTTCCTTTATTTGTATTTTATATCATATCCTCTAGCCCCCAAGCATGAAGTAGGATAAACAATCCGGGTTTATGCTTTATTAGGATGCCAAATAACGAACTAGTGTAGCCCCCAAGGCTCGTGCTGATATTAGCAAAAATATTAGCCCGAGTCTTAAGTAGCTTTCTGACTTTAGGTATTCTGACTTACAGAAAGTGTGTTCCTATAATCAGGATTTATTGAAGAATGTCTATGATAAGCGGAGAGAGATCAAGGCTCTCCGGCTTAAGAATGCTGAGCTTAAAGTTGCCAAGAATGACGCCGAAGGTAAGCATTCTGAGACACAAACCTTGTCTTTGTTATTTTCAATGTCGAATTTTTCTGAATTGTTGTTCTTTTTTGACTTACAGCGCTGGTGACACAATCCGTCACCATGATTGAAGAGCCCGAGAACCTCAAGACCCTGGTGGTGGAGAACAAGGAGCTTCGCCAAGAGCTGGACCAGCTCAAGGCAAATCATGAAAAGAGCATAGCTCAAGTCCTTGAATCCTCCTCCGTGGCTACTGAAGAGCATGATCGCAAGATCGCTGCTCAGGATAAAATAATCTCGGACCTCAAGAATGAGCTTAGCATAGAGAAGGACATGTCCCAAGCGCTCCGGGCTGAACTCCAGAGTCTCCGGGAGGAGAAGACCAAAATTGACGACGTCATTTTTGGTATGTTCCATCTATCTGACTTGTCTTTTTCTTCGACTTCTATCAATGTCGGATTTTTCTTAACTTGCTTTGTGTATAGGTCCTCTGAACTTGACGGACTCTTCCTCCTCCGAGCCGCGCACCCACCGGCTTACCCAAGTCGGTGACCTGCTTCATGACTTCCGCCAGTCCCTTGAGGACATTGGCGAAGCTCTCAAGATTTCGGACATGCCAAGCATGTCGGATTTTCAGGTGCGGGACAAGGCAAAGGAGATGCCGCAACTTGTTCGGGACTGGAACATGTCCTACGCGCGTACTGCTGCGCAGAACGCTCTTACCATGGTCATGAGCCACCATGGAAACATGGAATTATGGCAAGTGACCAGAGGGTACTGCAAGGTAGATGAAGACGGCCAGGAGCAGGACCTTTAAGCCATCATGCACTCCTGCGCCGGATATGGGTGCCACGTGGTTGACCTGACCAACTACGAGATCCCCTTCTTCACCCGCGTAGATACTCCGCCTCCTCCTCTGGAAGAACCAACAGAAGTTTCTGACGATGAACGCACCACCTTGGATGCGGACATCTCGGAACACTATCAAGGCGGAATCTCCAGCGAGCCGGTAGCTCCTTCATCTCCTCCTGTATCATAGATCAGAAATTTTTGTATTATTCCGGAAAAACATGATGCATCTGTAAATATGCAGTACTTTAATTTTGCTACTGCTAAGCTTTTGATCTATTCAGCACTTTTTGCTTTGAGTTTTTTTTGTGTGCCTAAAATGTTTACATAAGCACTTGTATCTTTTCGTCTCTACTTATTGTTTATCTGGCTTTCCGCCTCATCCCTTTCGTGAGCCGGCTAAACCTTCTGCCGGAAACTTTGCCGAGCAACGGAGCTCAATTGCTAAACCAGTTTAAACTCGGAAACAAAGCCAGCTTGTAGTACCAACAATTCACTACTCGAAATATGCCCGCATCCAGCAATCAGACAAATAACCAAAGTAAAGACTAGAAACTTTAGAGTTATACCCGAGGGTAGCATTTTTAGAATCAGAAATCTAAACCAGAACGAACATGAGCATAAAGTACTTTCAGCATTCTGGGATTGTTGACTATGACATGATCATTCGGAAATAAGATGGTAAAAACTTCTCAGAAAAAATTGAGGCAACCAAAACTTTTATTTCTCACAGAACATGTACATATATATGTTTACAAAGAAGGATAAACTAAGAATAAAAGGGACGTAGCTGAGCAATATTCCACGGTCTGTCTAACTCATCCGGATTTGTACTGCCTCCAGCTCTCTTTCTCTTCTTAGTAGCAGGTCTTTCTTTGACTGGCCTCATGTCAGTTAAGTAGTACGATCCATTGTGCAATACTCAACTAACTAAAAAGGGCCCTTCCC
This sequence comes from Avena sativa, assembly GCA_916181665.1. NCBI lineage: Eukaryota > Viridiplantae > Streptophyta > Magnoliopsida > Poales > Poaceae > Avena > Avena sativa. The sequence goes on from OV702290.1 coordinate 205,650,081, forward strand.
ATACTGGGGAAAGTTTGTGCTTTCTTTGTTGCACAAGCCAGAGAACCAAATCACCTTTATTGAAAGATCTATTTCGGACTCTCTGGTTATGATACTTGCGTAACTTTTGCTGATAGGCTGTAGATCTCATTTCAGCAACGAGGCGAACTTCTTCGACTAAGTCGAGATCATTTTGTCAAGAAATCTCGGCACCCTCTTCGATATACACGGCCACTCTAGGAGAAGTATGAATCAAATCACTAGGAAGAACTGCTTCTGCGCCATAGACCAAGAAGAAAGGTGTGTATCTTGTTGACCTGTTTGGAGTTGTTCGTAAACTCCAAATTACAGAGGGTAATTCCTCTGCCCAAGCCCCCGCAGCACGTCGTAGTGGTGCTTCGAGTCTCGGTTTTAGGCCTTGTAGAATTAAACCATTTGCTCTTTCGACTTGTCTGTTAGCCTGTGGATGTGCGACTGATGCAATATCAAGCCGGATATTTTGCTCGTTGCAGAATCCAGCCAATTCTCCCATAGAAAAGTTACTCCCGTTGTCCGTGATAATGCTATGCGGATAACCATACCGGATTATAACATCCTCGACAAATCTTTTGGCTGTTGCTCCATCACAACTAGTGACAGGTTTAGCCTCAATCCATTTGGTGAATTTATCTACCATCACTAAGAGGTGACTAAATCCACTTGGAGCTCGTTTAAAAGGTCCTACCATATCAAGCCCCTAGACCGCAAAAGGCCATGTTATGATGCCTTGAACTCCGGATTTGGCTTTGTCACCTCCTTCTTCGTTGTGGGCATCTCGGACGGATCTATGCTCTTCTTGATCTCCTGGTACTCCTGGGCGTGCAGCACAGCTTCGGCAAAGGAGGCATTTCCATCATCGCACTCTCGCGCTTTCTTCGGGTCTCCTCTGATGGTGATCACGCTGTTGGGACCTGGAATTTTCATCATATTGTAAATGTAACACGGACGAGCCATAAAAGCCCAGTAAACTGGACGTCCGAATATAGCGTGGTACGCGCTCTTGAATGGGACTACTTTAAAGGAAAGTGCCTCTGTCCGATAATTCTTTGGAGTTCCAAAGGAAACATCCAAAGTAATATCTCCCAGGGAATTAGCTTGTCTTCCTGGGACAACTACGTGAAAAATCACAGAGCTATGGTTCAGCTGGGTCTCCAAGATCTTCATCCGGCATAGCGTTTCGACATAGAGAATATTGATGCTGCTACCACCGTCCATGAGGGTCTTGGAGAAACCATAACCGTCAATAAGTGGGTTGACGATTAAGGCATATTTTCCTCGCCTATGTAACTTAGGCGGATGATCATCGCGGTCAAATGTGATTGCCACTTCCGACCAGTCCAGGTACTAGGGGACAGCCGGAACTGTTGCATTGAGCTCATGTAGAACTGCTTTCTTGACCTTTGCTGGTTGAGATCCGAGGAAAGTGACATAAATGTCCTTCTTGGTGGGAAAAGTTTTCTTCCCTTCCGGCTTGGGATTTGAAGCATCACCTTCCTCCATGTCGGAATCTTCCTTGGTCTTCTTGTCCTTTTCGGGATTTTTCTTTCCCTTCTTCCGCTTAGCTTTGTAGCCCGCGGTGTCATCTCTTTTGATGTCGTCATTGAAACGACATTCAGCTTTGGTGTGGGACGAGCCCCCATTGGCGTCTAGGTGATGCACACATGGGTTATTGGCAATGTCGGCCCAAGAGTAGGTTTTGCCTGGTTGCTGTTCTCCTCTACCTTGGACCCTTGAAGTCCCACGGCCACGCCCGCGGCCTCCGCCACGTCCTCCTCGTCCTCCAGACCCGGAAATAGTAGTAACCACCGCTGTTTCCCCGTTGGGTTTTTCTTCTGAGGTGTTTTTGCGCTTCTGAGCTTGTAGCTTTGGTTGTCTTGCCGACTGAGGCACAACTAGGGCATTGAGCAATCCCTCTACATCATCGTCAGCATCTGCATACTTGCTCGCTGTTTCTATCATCTCTCCCAAATTAGTGACCTTGTCCCACTTCAAGCGATGACGCAGTAGACCAATTGGGATACCTGCAATGAAAGCTTCAATCGCAGTTTGATCATTTACTCCCTCACAGGAGTTCTTGGTGTCGATCCATCATCCGAGGTAGTCCCGGCAAGTTTCTCTGGCTTTTTGGGTGCAACGCTGTAGGTCTCCGACCGTACAGGGCCTCTGATATGTGCCTTCGAAATTCCGAAAGAACGCACTTTGCATGTCATACCAGTTATGGATGGTGTTCTCCATAAGTTCATTGAGCCATGATCGTGCCGTCTTCCGCAACATAAGTGGGAGATATCGGGTTGCGACCAGGCTATTTTCGCCTTTGGTGATGCAGCAAGCTTGGAAGAAATCCTGTAGCCAGGTATCTGGCCGAGCAATGCCATCGTAGGCTTGGATATGTCTTGAGATAGCAAATCCTTCCGGGAATTTTGTAGATCTGATGCATGGTCCAAAGCACTTTGGGCCCATGTAGATATCATTGTTTTCGTAGCGCCGAGCCTCTATGTTGGAGTTGATCTTGTGCCTTGCGTCGTTTGGGGATAAAGATCATTCCGAATGTCGGCTGTGGCTGCGGTGCCTTGGAGTCGGACTTCGGCTTCTGCCACCACCTCCTCCGCCGTGTCGTCCTCCTTGCCCTCCATGGGGGCCGTTGTTATGACTGTGTGGTGGAGAGGGTGGGGCAGCTGGATAGTTTTCGGCTGATCGCCGGCCTTCGTCTGGAACGTCATTTTTCCGATTCCGGGGAGGGTCTTGACTACGACGAGCCCCCTGCCTGCTTGTTCCGGCATGGTTTCCGTCGTTTCTTCGTCCGTCGTTCCTACCATGGTGGGGCTCAGCCGGATGGCTTGTATGTCTAGGAGGTGGCATTTTTTGACGATCCTCCTCCCGACGTTTCTCTTTATCTTCTCCCTTTCGATCATTAGATTATCGTCGGGGAGGATTCCTCGGATTCAGAGTAGCGATGGCCTCTTTCTTGGCCGCTGGTGCGACGTTGCTCCAGTTGCGTGCAGTCCTGCGATGTTGTCCTAACAATCCGGTTCTCGAATAATTGTCCTCCCGTTGTTCGGGGCGATAATGCTGCTCCGGAACGTGGTGGGGTCTCACATCAGCCCATGCCGGATCTGTTCGACATTGGTCGGAATCCGAGACTAGTTTTTTGTTGGGTCCGCAGCATAGAAAACAAAAAATTTCCTACGGTGTGAACTACACGCCAAGATCTATCTACTAGGTACAAAGCAACGGGTGGACATACATCCAACGAGAACTTACCCTCGTAGACAACGAGCTTTGTTAACGAGTAGGACTCGTGGTTGATGTAGTCGTACACTTGCCGATCTCAAGATCGTGAGGAAGTGCGAGCACCACAACTCAGCAGCGCATCCGCACTCGCACACACATTCAAGCCACCGGACAACCTCCACCTCCTCGCTCCAGTGATCCAGCGGAAGCAGCAAATCCTTCCAGACGAAATGCCACCGGGAACATGTATCTCGCTAATCCGAGACCATGGTGGAATAATTCTAGAGGGGGAGAGAGATCCTTCACAAGGAGGTGTGTGGATGAAGGAGGGAATGGGTGGCCTTTTATAGGAGGAGGGGGTGCCCCCTCTCTCCATGGACGGCGCATGGGGGGGTGACCCCTCACCTCCCCCATTCATGTCGTGGTAACCGCTCCACATTAAAATGCCTCTTCACATTCCCTTTTAAAGTCTCCACTTTAAATGCATTAAATTTCTCCAAATTTAATGCTCTCTCATTTAATAAAACTCTTTTTATTAAATTTATTCAGAGTTTTGTTAATTACTTTAATTAACAAACATTCACATATAGCCCCTTGCAATATTTCAATATCACATGCAGAACCACCTTCTGCAATTTCACCCGAAACAATTTCCGGTTTCTATTGAAATAATTCCTGCGCTTTGCAATTCTTTTGTCTGAAACATATGTGCTCCAAAATGGTGTCCGGTAACTCTTAAGTGTGCCACCCTACGGTTCGCGAATAATGCAGACATGATCGAGACCCTTCTCCGATCAATAATCAGCAGCGGGACCTGGAGATCCGTACTGACTCCTACACATTCAACGATGACTCCTGTGATCCTGAGAACCTTTAACACTTGTAACTAAATCCCTTTGTCTCTCGATATATTACATGTCCAAGATTCGATCATCGGTATCTCCATACCTAGTTTGATCTTGTTACCGACATGCACTCTTTTCTTGTTCCCGTGATATAACATTCTAGTGATCACATCACTTGCTTGCAAGCTATACTAATGTGATATCACCGAGAGGGCCCAGAGTATATCTATCCGTCATCTAGATTGACAAATTCCACTCTTGATCCATGAGCCTCAACATAACACCTTCGTAGTACTGAACCCATCTTTATAGTCACCCTGTTACGGTGTGACATTTGATGTTATCAAGATACTCTTCCGGTGTGAGCAATTAACATGATCTCATGGTCTAAGGATAAAGATTACTTCGTATGATGTTATAGCAATATAAAAATAATGACTTGATTGTAATGCTATACTTCGGATGAACGTTCATCACATCATTCCACCAATGGTGTGACCTTGTTATTAACAACATCCAATGTCCATGATCAGGAAACCTTGATCATCCTGTTAATCAACAAGCTAGTCTATAAGATAGGCATGACTAGGAACCCTTTTTCTTTATTAAACACACATGTATTGATGTTTCCGAATCAATACATTTCTAGCATGTAAAGTAAACATCTATCATGTATAAGGAATATATAATAACAACTTTATTATTGCCTCTCAGGGCATATTTCCTTCAGTCTCCCACTTGCACTAGAGACAATAATCTAGTTCACATAGTGATAAATCTAACACCCATGGAGTTTTGGTGCTGATCATGTTTTGCCCTAGGGAGAACTTTAGTCAACGGATCTGCTACATTCAGGTCCGTGTGTACTTTACAAATCTTTATATCTCCATCCTTGACATGCTCGCTGATGGAGTGAAACCGGCGCTTAATATGTTTGGAATTCTTGTGAGACCTTGGTTCCTTTGCATTGGCTATGGCTCCATTGTTGTCACAATAGATCACCATCGGGTCCAACGCACTGGGAACCACACCCAGTTCCGTAATAACTCTTTCATCCAAACTGCTTCCTGCGCCGCTTCTGAAGCAGCAACATATTCCGCCTCCGTTGTTGATCCAGCCACCATAGGTTGTTTGGAACTCCTCCAACTAACTGCTCCTCCGTTCAAGAGAAATACGTATCTGGATTGAGACTTACAGTCATCCGGATCGGTGTCAAAGCTAGCATCAACATAACACTTAGCGACTAGCTCTTCTTCACCTCCGTATATGAGAAACATATCCTTAGTTCTTCTCAAGTACTTGAGGATGTTCTTTACCGCTATCCAATGTTCCGAACCTGGATCAGATTGGTACCTACTAGTCAAACTAATAGCATGTGCCACATCCGGTCTTGTACATAGCATGGCATACATAATAGAGCCTATGGCCGAGGCATAGGGGATCTTATCCATCATCTCTCTTTCTTCTGCCGTAGCCGGACTTTGAGTCTTACTCAATGTCTTGCCTTGCAACATAGGTAAGAACCCCTTCTTACTTTCGTCCATATTAAACTTCTTTAATATCTTATCAAGGTATGTACTCAGCGATAGCCCAATTAGGCGCCTTGATCTATCTCTATAGATTTTAATGCCTAATATATATGACGCTTCACCAAGGTCTTTCATCGAAAATTTGCTATTTAGATAACTTTTAACACTGTTTAAAAGATCTATATCATTTCCAATCAATAATATGTCATCCACATATAATATCAGAAATGCCACATTGCTCCCACTCACTTTCTTGTAAATACAAGCCTCTCCATAAGTTTGGACAAATCCAAACTCTTTGATCACCTCATCAAAGCGGAGATTCCAACTTCGTGATGCTTGCTTCAGTCCATAGATGGATCACTGAAGTTTGCACACCTTATTAGCATCCTTAGGATCGACAAAACCCTTAGGTTGTATCATATACAACTCTTCTTCAATCTTACCATTGAGGAACGCAGTTTTGACATTCATCTGCCATATTTCATAATCGAAATATGCAGCAATTGCTAACATAGTCCTAACCGATTTAAGCATCGCTACAGGAGAGAATGTCTCATCATAGTCAACTCCTTGAATTTGTCGAAACCCCTTTGTGACAAGTCGAGCCTTATAGATGGTCACATTACCATCAGCATCAGTTTTCCTTTTGAAAATCCATTTATTCTCAACGGCCTTTCGGTCGTGAGGTAAGTCCACCAAGTTCCAAACTTGGTTCTCGTACATGGATTCCATCTCGGATTTCATGGCTTCTAGCCATTTGTTGGAATCCGGGCTCATCATCGCTTCTTCATACGTCGCAGGGTCATCCATTTCATCAACCATGAAATTCACAACAGGATTGTCGTACAGTTCAGGAGATGCATGTGTCCTGCTTGACCGGCGAGGTTCGGTAGTGTCCTCTTTCGGAGTTTCATGATCATTATCATTAGCTCTCTCTTCATCAGGTGAAGTCAACTCCGAAACAACTTCCGGTGCTGCGCCACTCGCCATTCCATGAAGAGAAGGTTCAATAACCTCTTCGAGTTCTACCTTCCGACTACTCACACCTTTCACGAGAAACTCCTTCTCAAGAAAGGATCCATTCTTGGCAACAAAAACCTTGCCCTCGGATCTGTGATAGAAGGTATACCCAATTGTTTCCTTAGGGTATCCTATGAAGACGCATTTTTCCTCTTTGGGTTCGAGTTTATCCGGTTGAAGTTTCTTCACATAAACATCGCATCCCCAAACCTTGAGAAATGACAGCTTAGGTTTGTTTCCAAACCATAATTCATATGGTGTCGTTTCAACGGATTTAGATGGTGCCCAATTTAAAGTGAATGCAGCTGTTTCCAGTGCATAACCCCAAAATGACAGAGGTAAGTCAGTCAGAGACATCATAGATCGAACCATATCCAATAAGGTACGATTACGATGTTCCAACACACCATTACGTTGTGGTGTTCCGGCAGGCGTGAGTTGTGAAACTATTCCACACTCTTTCATGTATGTGCTAAACTCGTAACTTAGATACTCTCCTCCACGGTCAGACCGTAGAAACTTGATCTTTCTATTATGATGATTTTCCACTTCATTCTGAAATTCCTTGAACTTTTCAAAAGTTTCAGACTTGTGTTTCATCAAATAGATATACCCGTATCTACTCAAATCATCCGTGAAAGTAACAAAATAACGATATCCACCTCGCGCCGACAAACTCATTGGTCCACACACATCAGTATGTATGATTTCCAATAGATCTGTCGCCCGTTCCATTGAACCAGAAAACGGCGTTCTAGTCATCTTGCCCATAAGGCATGGTTCACATGTATCAAATGATTCAAAATCAAGTGATTCCAAAAGTCCATCAGAATGGAGTTTCTTCATGCGTTTAACGCCAATATGACCTAGACGGCAGTGCCACATATATGTAGACATATCATCATCAAGTTTAATCTTTTTAGCATTAACATTATGAATGTACATAATATTACTATCGAGATCCAGTAGAAATAAACCATTCAACATAGGTGCATGACCATAAAAGATATCATTCTTATAAATCGAACAACCATTGTTCTCAGATTTAAAGGAATGACCACTTTGCATCAAACACGATCCAGATACAATGTTCATGCTCAGTGCAGGCACCAAATAACAATTATTTAGGTTTATAACTAATTCCGATGGCAAATGGAGAGGTAGTGTCCCGAGGCGATCACATCAACTCTTGATCCATTGCCGACCCGCATCCTGACCTCATCCCTTGCTAGTTGTCGCTTGTTCCGTAACCCCTGAACCGAGTTACATATATTAGCAACCGATCCGGTATCAAATACCCAGGTGCTACTGCGAGTACTAGTCAGTACACATCAATAACATGTATATCACATATACCTTTGTTTGCCTTGCTGGACTTCTTGTCCGCCAAATACTTGGGGCAGTTGCGCTTCCAATGGCCAGTCCCCTTGCAATAGTAGCACTCGGTGTCAGACTTAGGGCTAGCCCGGGGTTTCTTTTCAGGCGTGGCAACAGACTTGCCACCCTTCTTTCCCTTGTGTTTGCCTTTCTTTTCCTTCTTGAAACCGGTGGTCCTATTGATCATCAACACTTGATGTTCTTTCCTAATCTCCACTTCTGCAGTCTTAAGCATTGATAGAAGCTCGGGAAGAGACTTCTTCATGCCCTGCATATTATAGTTCATCACGAAGCTCTTGTAGCTAGGTGGCAGAGATTGGAGAACACGATGTATGCCTAAGTCAATGGGAATCGTTATTCCCAAGGACACAAGCTTATCGGCGTACCCAGACATTTTGAGTACGTGCTCACTAGTGGAGCTGTTTTCCTCCATCATGCAGCTAAAGAACTTTTCTATAGCATTATAACTCTCTACGGCAGCATGGGTATCGAAAATCATTTTCAATTCTCCCATGGTATCAAAGGCATTGCCATTTTCGAAACGCTTTCGAAGTTCTGGCTCTAGCCCATACAATATGCCGCAATGAACTAAGTTGTGGTCCTCCTGACGAGTCACATAGACATTCTTTTCCTTGTTAGGGGCATCAGGAGCTGGTGGGGGGCCTAGTGGCGCATCTAGCACATATTGCTTTTGTGCAGCAGTGAGGAGAATCCTCAAATTCCTAGCCTAGTTGGTGAAGTTGCTACCATTCGTAGCAAGTTTCTCTTTATCCATGAACACATTGAAATTAAAAGCAGGTGGTGCCATCTACAACAGAATTTGTAAAGTTTATTTAGACTAATTTTATGATAGATTGAGTTCAACTAATCCAAATTACTAATGAACTCCCACTCAAAAACGACATCCCTCGTGTCCTTTTGGTGATTACATGAACCAAATCCACTATACCAAGTCCGATCATCACGTGAGTTGATATAGCTTCAAAGGCGATCATCTATATGGGCATCATATCAACCATATGACTCATGCTTAACCTTTCGGTCCGTGTTCCGAGGCCATGTCTGTACATGCTAGGCTCGCCAAGTAAGAACCTTAGTATTTGCGTGTGTAAAACTGTCTTACACCCGTTCCTATGAAAGCGTAGATTCGAGTACACCCGATCATCACGTGATGTCTCGAAACACGATCCATAGAACGGTGCATACTCAAGGAAGAACACATTTTTATCTTGATATCTAAATGAGGGATCATCTTATAATGCTATCAATTGCGCCAAACTAGCAGTATAAGATGCTAACATCTAATGTGTAAAGTGAGATGATATGGTCCATGCATTTGATCTCTATCACTTGCATCATGGTATGATCTCTATCATTCCTTTGTGTGTAAGGCCAAGGTCTATGGAACTTACACGTTGAGTGTGTTGTAAGAGTATCCACCATACATCTACTTACAACAATACCATATCATCACACTAGCCCAGCAACGATCTAAACTAGACGCCTCTAATTTATCAATTGCAAGTTTTACGTGGCTTAGGGCTTTCGGAGATAGAACCATTCTTACCTACGAACATGAACCACAACGAGGATAACTAAGTTATTAGCAACTCGTTGTAAATCAGATATTGACTATAGTAGGAGAGACAGACACCCGCCAGCCACTTATGCAAAACAAGTTGCATGTCAGTCGTGGAACCTGTCTCATGTACGATGACATGTAAGGTTGGTCCGGGCCGCTTCATCCCACTATACCACCAATATCCAAAATACATAGAAGATGCAATAACATGATCATCATTGCCCACATATCAACCATATGTGTACAACCCGTGCTAAGCACCTACGCATAGATCAGGCTCTGATACCACTGTTGGGTCCGCAGCATAGAAAACAAAAATTTCCTATGGTGTGAACTACACGCCAAGATCTATCTACTAGGTACAAAGCAACGGGTGGACATACATCCAACGAGAACTTACCCTCGTAGAAAACGAGCTTTGTTAACGAGTAGGAACTCGTGGTTGATGTAGTCGTACACTTGCCGATCTCAAGATCGTGAGGAAGTCTGAGCGCCGCAACTCAGCAATGCATCCGCACTCGCACACACGTTCAAGCCACCGGACAACCTCCACCTCCTCGCTCCAGCGATCCAGCGGAAGCAGCAACTCCTTCCAGATGAAATGCCACCGAGAACATGTATCTCGCTAATCCGAGACCATGGGGGAATAATTCTAGAGGGGGGAGAGAGATCCTTCACAAGGAGGTGTGTGGATGAAGGAGGGAATGGGTGGCCTTTTATAGGAGGAGGGGGGTTCCCCCTCTCTCCATGGCCGGCGCATGGGGGGTGACCCCTCACCTCCCCCATTCATGTGGTGGTAACCCCTCCACATTAAAATGCCTCTTCACATTCCCTTTTAAAGTCTCCACTTTAAATGCATTAAATTTCTCCAAATTTAATTCTCTCTCATTTAATAAAACTCTTTTTATTAAATTTATTCAGAATTTGTTAATTACTTTAATTAACAAACATTCACATATAGCCCCTTGCAATATTTCAATATCACATGCAGAACCACCTTCTGCAATTTCACCCGAAACAATTTCCGGTTTCTATTGAAACAATTCCTGCGCTTTGCAATTCTTTTGTCTGAAACATATGTGCTCCAAAATGGTGTCCGGTAACTCTTAAGTGTGCCACCCTACGGTTCGCGAATAATGTAGACATGATCGAGACCCTTCTCTGATCAATAATCAGCAACGTGACCTGGAGATCCGTACTGACTCCTACACATTCAACGATGACTCATGTGATCATGAGAACCTTTAACGCTTGTAACTAAATCCCTTTGTCTCTTGATATATTACATGTCCGAGATTCCATCATCGGTATCTCCATACCTAGTTTGATCTTGTTACCGACATGCACTCTTTTCTCGTTCCCGTGATATAACATTCTAGTGATCACATCACTTGCTTGCAAGCTATCCTAATGTGATATCACCGAGAGGGCCCAGAGTATATCTATCCGTCATTTGGATTGAAAAATTCCACTCTTTATCCATGAGCCTCAACATAACACCTTCGTAGTACTGAACCCATCTTTATAGTCACCCTGTTACGGTGTGATGTTTGATGTTATCAAGATACTCTTCCGGTGTTAGCAATTAACATGATCTCATGGTATAAGGATAAAGATTACTTCGTATGATGTTATAGCAATATAAACATAATGACTTGATCGTAATGCTATACTTCGGATGAACGTTCATCACATCATTCCACCAATGGTGTGACCTTGTTATTAACAACATCCAATGTCCATGATCAGGAAACCTTGATCATCCTGTTAATCAACAAGCTAGTCTATAAGAGAGGCATGACTAGGAACCCTTTTTGTTTATTAAACACACATGTATTGATGTTTCCGAATCAATACATTTCTAGCATGTAAAATAAACATCTATCATGTATAAGGAATATATAATAACAACTTTATTATTGCCTCTCAGGGCATATTTCCTTCATTTTTGACTTCCGGACAGGGCGACCTTTTGCTGCTCTAGTCCCTTTTTGAGTAGCTTGATACCCAAACGGATCTCCTCAGGTCCTGGATTAGCCGATAGAATTTCTCGGGCCGCCACGGTATTCTGTACTGGGGTTGGATATACCCAATCTCCTTTGCTATCTTTCCGTGGCTTCCCCATCTCATCTCTGAAAAGGATGGCACGGATATGTGGGAATTGGTCATCATTGGTGTGACGCTTTTGTGTCTTCTGATGCAACCGAGACATGTAGTCCTTAGTTGCCATGCATTTCTTCTCCACCTCGATGTTTTTGGCTTCATCGAGGAGTTGTTGACGACGTGCTTCTAGGGCTTGAGCCCTTTCGTCCAGCTCTTCAGCAGTAAGTTCTGCAGTTGTAGGGATAGGTGTGGTTAATGCAGCATCGATGAGTTTACGCGCACCTTCGGTGATCATGTGTCCATCCACCAATTCTTCTTTTTTCGGCTCTTCTGGGATAAGTGCTCCATCCAAGTCTTCTTCGTATTCCTCGACAATCACCTCCTCAGCCAGAGGGTATTTTGCCGGGGTTTTATTCTTCTTGTTCTTCTTCTTTGCCTTCTTGGCAGCGCCGGTAGCAAAGACGGCTTTGGGTCCGTTTCCCGGAGTCAGGCTCTGATCGGTACTTTCGGACATCTGGACCTCGGGATTATCTCCGACGTCCATGTCATCCTGCGCTTTAGGAGAGTGTTCCCCGGATCCTTCATCCATGGCTTCTCCTTCTTCTGCAGCCTTTGAGTTGTACTCCTCTTCATATTCCAAGGAGAACTTTCGGAAATCTGCTGACTTCATCGATTCATCCGAGGATGTGGGTACGTCGGCGTTTGTTCCAATTGCCTCCAGCACCGAATCGGTGTTTTCTCCAGCATCGGCAAAGCCGGATCCGGATCCCACGTACCCGACAAAGTGCGGCGCGTGCTTCCTGAGGTACCTGCGGCTTTCGCGATCAGCCATGTCAAAACTTTTGATGGTCTCGAGAATTGCATCTGCGCTTTCATCTTGCATTATCATACGTCGTAATGTGTACCTTAGGAAAGGTCTGTCTGTCCCGGCATCATCAGAGCAGGAATCAGTGTCATTGATATGCTCCTCCTGGATTTCGACTTCCGCGGGTGGGTCGATCTGGGATCCGGCTCCTCCAGGGAGATCTACTCTAGATTCGACTTGGGCCGCTAGGTCTTCTTCAGGCTCAGATTCCTCCACTATCTCCGCAACTGGTGCGGGCTAGGTGGGTTTCGGGTTTTCTGAGATCCAGAACTTTGCCGCCTCCGCAGACAAAGGGGACCCAGAAGATTCTTCTGCCTCTATCATCACCGCTGGGGTGGGTGGGGCTGGTTCAGCGAAATCGATGTAAACATCGATCTCGCCAAAATACATGATTGTGTAGGCAGTCACAGCCTCCCTAGCCGGAATCCAAGTCTCGTCGAGAACGATGAGAGGGACGTCGCTGGCGTAGAGGATGCGACCGACGGTAATAGTCTCGCCGATTCTGATTCTTGCAGATTCCGCTCAGAACGCAGATCCAAAGCTCACTTGCCCCACGGTGGGCGCCAACTGTCGTCGGATTGATGACAAGTACGCCATGAGGGGGTCCTCGAGGCGTGCGGAAGAGAGGGGTGTGAGACGTACGGTGTTCTGGGACGGTGAGCGCACAAGTTTACCCAGGTTCGAATCCGCCGGCTTTGGACGGATCCTACTCCTGCTAGCAATCCAGTAATACGGCAGAGCCGAAATATGGGTTACAAGGGTTTCGCCTGTGCGAGTTGAGATTGTAGACTATTGAGGTGTGTCCTAAAGGCTCTCCCTAGGACGGCTTATATAGATATCTGGCCTAGGGTTTACAGGAGAGATCTATCCGGCTACGACTAAGAGTCGGTTACAGAGTACATCTTGAACTACAAGTAACATTATGGGCCTAAGTTGGTAAGTCTTCTGGACCTTCCCGTAGCCGGATTGGACTCCGTCTTTCTCCCTGACTGGGCCGCCCGTGAAGCAAAGCTCTAACCCGAAGTGGGCCACCCTGGTCAGTGAGGAACTATGAGGATACCCGAAAAGTATATCCCCAACACATTAGGTGCCCCATGTGGGACTAAAACTAAGGGAAAAGGGGCAAAAAGAAAGGGGGCAGCCGGCTGGGCCAATAGGTGGCCGAATGGGCCACCTCGCCGGACCCAGCCAGCAGCCTAAAAGCGGCCAGCAACAACAGCCAGAAGCACAACCGTCGGATGGTCCAGCTCGCCCCTGGCGGCCCAGCTCGCGCTGCCAGCGCTGCGGCCGGGTGGGCCGACACCAGCCCGCGCGGCCCAGCTCGCCCCCTGGCGGCGGCCTGCGCCCCGCACCGCCCGCAGCGATAGCATGGTGACCCAGCCCGGGTGGGCCGGTGGCCCAGCTCGTGCCCGCGTGGTGGCCTGCTCCCTCCCGTGAGCCCGCATGGGCCGGGGGGTTGAGCGGCCCGCTTCGGCGGCCGGCAGCAGCAGCCTGCCCCCGTGCGGCGACAACTATCTGCCGCCCACGTGGGCTGTTTCTGTTTTTCTTTTTCCTTTTATTTTTCTGTAGCTTTTATTCTAGGCCTTTTCCCTCTGGGATTTGGCCTAATATAAAAGTTGCTTTTATAAATCTTAAATTAAATATTATTTAGAATATATTAATTCATAATTAACATATAATAAATATATATTTAAATTCCCATTTATCCGAAAACCCTTTTCGGGGTCTTCTCCTTTATTCTTTCTCCGAACAACTTCGGATCTCTCTACGGAACGATTCCGGCTTTCTCTCTTTCTCTACTATGATTCCATCTTATGAATGATTGCTCTCATCGTACCCTTAAGTGTATCCTCTCATGGCTCGGGAATGCTCTAGACATGATCTGTATCAATGATCAACAGAGGGACCAGGGATATCCATGTGACTCCTATGCATTCCTGATGACAATGTCGTTTGAACCGCTAAATGTAGCATCCTCTTCCTTTTGTTTCTCGATACAACTTGTCCGAGATCCGATCATTGGTATCATATACCTTGTTCAATCTCGTTCATAACAAGTTCTGTTTTCTTCTTACCGTGATATTACATCCTCGTAACCTAGTCACATGTTGCAACATTTATAGATATAATCTCACCAAGCCGGTCGTATGTATCTTTACCCGTCATGTGGGTGAACAAATCCCGGTCTTACAGTCACATGTCATCTATTGTTCCTTCGGAATATCCAACGTATACCTTTATAGCCACCGTATTACCAGATGACGGTTGATGCAGTCTAAGCAGCCGAGGGAACAGTGAGTAATATGAGCTCACGGTCTAAGGAGAAGGAGTCTAGGTATAGTTGTTGCAATAATGAACTATATGACTTGATCGCGTTGCAATCCTTCGAGGAATGTCCAATCACATCATTCTCCAATGATATGATCCTGTTGTCAGTCGCCATAAATCCCCATGATCTTGAAACCCAGATCATCTCCGTGACCAACGAACTAGTATGAATAGAGGCTACTAGGGACTTGGTTGTTTTATACCACACCTGTACCAATGTTTCTACTTGGCACAGTTCTATGAAACTATTATAAACTAATTGAGATATGATAATAAAAACCTATTTATTATTTGCCTCTAGGGCATATCTCCTTCAGTTGTGGGCTACGAGCCTTTATGTCACCAGGGTAACTAATCATAAGAACCCAAGTAATCATACACATGTCACCTATAGAAAAATAAGAGTCTGCAGCATTTGTCCTTTGTGTCGACTGCGTCCACGATGTCAGTTTCTTACTTACAAACATGCAACAATTAGGAGACTTCGCCTGCTATGCAACTTATACCAATGACGAGTTCAGAGATAACATCTCCTTGACCACCTAAATCACATCCGCTGCAAAAAAACATTCGGATGTTGTGTCTACGACGCGAAGATAAGACCTGCAGGTCCTTTTGATGGCCTGGCAACCGCATATGTTGCATTGACTAGAATCCGACTCAGTAAGGCCTCCGCGACATGAGTTGAATTACGCTAGCTTATACCAAATTCGAGTCTAGGGAATTGAGTTTGAGTAGGTAGCGTTTTTTGTCCAAGAGAAATTAACTAGTCCTGATCCATCGAGAGCACCAGACACGTTTAGAAAACATCCCTATAAATTGCTAAAATATCTACAAAATATAAAACTCTCTGATCCGATGTGCCTCAGGGTCAGTATCTTTCCCCATATGAAACTGTCGACTCTGACTAAAGTTGTACAAGGCTTATGACTTCTAAGTCTCCACCTGAATCGACGATTCGACTAGACACACGAGGGATAATGACATAGGTATGACCAACAGCCACGCGACCTTGGCCTATCTAGTTTGTCCCATCTGGAGGACCACGTGATGATTTGCTGAAGTCCATGAAGCCTACGGTGGTTTAGCTGAATCCAAGCCCATGAAGACATCGACTTCTTAACAAACCAGACAATAATAGATAGGGAACCCTTAGGGTTACGCCCTCAATCTGTAACCGACTCGGATGGTGCCTGATACCTAGCCTCTCATATAAAGGCTAGGCAGGATTGCCGGGGAGGACATCGAAACTCTCATCACAAACACGCCAGATCCAATCTGCACATCCATAGCCATCTCGGCGACATTGTAACCTCTAGTTTCTTCATCAATCAAGAACAGACAAGCAGGAGTGGGGTATTCCCTCTAGGGGCCTGAACTTGGGTAAACTCACATCCTCATTATTTGTCTGTTAGCCGACGAAGTCTCAAGCGCATACCTCCTTTCCGAAAAACCCAAGTCCATCAAGTATGGGCATTGTTGTGGAGACCCCACATAAATTACCGTAGCAACCCACAATAAGAAGGAAGATCAAATCAAATACAAATCCAAGTATGAATAGAGTATCAAACTCTAATCTTACAAGTGTTAATATCTCTCTCGTGCAAGGGTAATGATGGTGGAGTGGATGATCTAGAGTTAGAAGATCTTGGAGCAGATCAATTGGTTTATTCTTCTTCTCCGGATCTCTCTTCCTCTCTTTTGGGATGGTTGGCGGATATTGTATTGTGGTTTTGCGTGTGGTTCCTTCATGGAAGTTGTTCTATTTTACAAGGCGAAGGCGGATGTACCTGATACGGGTGGGCTATACAAATGGATCATGCTCGTACTGATGCTCGTTAAAGGTCCTGATGCCTCCAATGCAAATCTCCCCAATTGATGACTTGTTTGATTTTCTTGAATCAGCTCATAAATGGCTTTAAAACTTTCCAAAAGTGTATGACACCTGAAATTCATAATAGATAACAAAGTTTCTTTGTTTTCGCAACATTTAATGTTAGTTGAAGAGTGAAACCATAAAAAACGAATAGAAACCGATAGAAAAGTCTCGATACAAAGTGATCAAAATGGGAGCTATCAATACCTCGTCTAGCTTACCGAGTTCTTCTGTTGAAAGTGTTTGACATGATCCCACCTAGGAGAAAATAATTGCCACACCCCAATTTTTGAGCCCACTACCAAAAATATCCGACAGTAGCGGGTAAGCAACTAGAGCTTTGTTGAGGGATTAGTTCTACCCGCTAACAGCTGGAAGAAAACAAAGTCATATCAAAGAAATATTTAAATGTGAAATGATATGGGTCAAGACGACTTACCTATAATCTTACTCCATACCACCATATCTTGTATTGTTATCATCTTCCATCTTAGAGCAACAAATTACAAACAGAAATCGGCATGCATGATGTTATATAACAAAGAAAGCTTCTGCTAACAAAGAAAGCTTCTGCTCCAGTCGGCTATCATTTCGTGACACGCGCACGTCACGTACAGACTATACATCACATGCGCATAAGTAATACTACCATGAGAAAATTCCTTATATGATAGTACTTCTAAATATGAATCCTTATTCGACACTCTAAACTTTTTTTCTTCCCTCTACAGCACATGGTGTAAAAAATTGTCTTACATGACATTCTAGTTCATTTTAAGAGCTAATGGTGTCAATTGAGGAATCTACAAAGGCACTTTTACCCCTGATGTATTATGTGACAAAATTACAAAAACTGTTGTTGTAATCGTGTGGACTTGAGACTGTGACCGTGCGTCATGTGACAACAAAGGAAGAGGAACACTTTGCATTCAGACTATACTGAACAATCCCCATGCATGACACACGTCCATATATAACCACATGCAGTTAACAAACTATGCATTCCAACCTCGCCAATTCACACTCTTTCCTCCAAAATTACCGTGTTACTAGTCATGTTCCCTCCTGTGCGGGCCTTGGCCCGCTGCCACGCTTGGGCCCCACCCGCATAGAACCCCTGGCCCATATCGCCTCAGCTCAAGCTGCCCGCCGCTACTAGCCAGTAGGCCACCAGTGCCGCAGCTGCGAGCAAGGAGTCGCCGCCGCTAGGGTCCAAGAGCGGGAGACGGCGACAGTATCAACGCCGGGGGTATTTTAGTCCACACAGGGAAAACTTGATGGAATAAGATAACGATCCAACAACAGTGTCATATAAGGCAAAAGAATTACACCAAGTGTCATACAGGGAAGAAAAAAGTTTGGAGTGTCAAGTAAGGAATCATATTTAGAAGTAGTGTTATATAAGGAATTTTCTCTACTACCATTCATCAAACCTTGCAAAAAATAAGTTAGGTGTCTAGCAGCTTAAGGTGAACATGTATAGTGTCTTGGTAGATTCGGTGGCCCCAAGCCGACGGCAGGCAAGAAGAGAACTAGTTATTTTTCTGATCTCGTTAGTAAAGAAAACCAACCAGATCTTTTATTAGGATGCAGATCTAATCTTCATGTCCGCAACTCTGACAGAAACCAGATCTTGACCAACCCCTTGATATTGAATAAAATCATCCCCAAGACAACTTTACCAAAAGGCAAAACTGATTCAAATTAGAATTGACCACCAAAACTAGCGAATTGTTCCAATCAACTGCTTTCATCACACCTCACATGAACTACAATCGGTAGCTCTGATGCCACTTTTGCTTTGTGTCAAGGTGCATGAACCTACACATAAACTTTTCCCCTAACACAACACGCCATGATCCGGCTTAGGGTGATGGCCACAGTTCTTATCACTAGACACACAATTATGGAATTGGAGTAGTGCGTCGGAGCAGTGCAATCCTCTTTTTCGTTTGTTTCCACGATTGGCTTCGATTTCGGCTTCACCTTCTCTGGCGTTGGCGAACCCTTCTTCTTAGCACCATAGATGAAGTGTCTCTGTCGGTACCCACACGTGCAAGGTGGGCCGGCTATAGTGAGGTTCTAGCCTCTAATCTGACGCCTTTGGACGGGAGGTGGAGGCATTAGCTTTTAAACTTATGGGTGAACGCACACTTTCTATCGTGCTCCTCTCCTCCTATATGTAGGGAGTATCAGAGTAGATGAGGGGACATAATACTTGAGGCCCTCGGTCCAAAATAATAACACTAGTCAAACCGGATCTAACCCATTGACTCAGTCTTGGTCCACTCGCTCTAAGTCTAACATCGACGACTCATGTTAGTCGGAATTTAATCCACCTAGCTCCACTGTTTTAAGTGTGGGATCCCATAGGATCACAGTAAGCCAAACGTAATTCTGAGTCACACTCGGAACTGATAACATGATAGTGACTTCTAGCAAAGCGTGCGACACACTAATCGTTGAGTAAGACTGTCCCAATATAACGATCTGTCTAAATCCCTTTGCCTCAAGATATTGATGGTAAGCTACTGGCAAGTCGCTTGTCATTTATATCTCACTTAATTCTTTTTCTCGTCCTGTGATACTTGATCCCGTTTGCCTAATAATTAGTCAGACTACCTTGGTTAACACCAAACCTTGGCCAACGGGCCATCTCAGCACTAATCGGTGCTTCATGTGTCTAACATAGTCTGGCATGCGGTGGCCCATTTAACATGTTGTTCATGCCGTGGCAGCCTCCGTGCCCACCTTCCCGGCCTAGGCATGACACAATAGCTTAACGAGTTGCCCGTTATGCTAAACTGGCTATATTTAAAACAAATGTAAAACATAGGAAACTCGAAAAATAAAAAGAAAAGGCTAAATTGGCTGTGTTGGACTGGCACGCAGGCTTCAGGTTGTGGCCCAGACATGGCTTCAACGGGCCATGGGGCGGCACATACCCATTTAGCCACGTGTTGTGCCAGGCCACACGTGGGCTAGATTGGCGTGCTTCGGGCCGACACGAAAAAGCCTAGTCAGTTGGCCAGATTTGGTTAACACTTATCCAAGTAGCGCATGCTCTTGCTTCTGAACCATGGCACATGAGAGGGGTTAGATAATATCTCTCAAGAGATGAAGAGGCCAATTCCGTCTTAGTAATCCATGACATGCGCCTTGGTTCATAGAGGGCCCAAGTGTTTATAACCTCGATTACAGACATCTCTTGGCAAACTCATAGCCGGCTAAGCAACAACCCAAACCGTGTGATCATGTTAGGTCTAAAGATTTTATTGCTTAAGCCGGACAACATGACGACTTACTGGTTGCGACTTAATCGTTGTGTCAGTCTGGCTTGCTAAACACTTTAACCGAGTCAATGTAAGTCGGATTAACAACGCATGCTCATGATCGTGGTAAGAAGATGTCCAACATAACATTGGCAACTAAGAACTTAGCATGAACAAATAAAAATGTGGTTCCACAATCCGAATCACATATTTTATGGCATACAAAAGTTAATACATATATGTCTTATGAGTGTTCTTGAAAATTTGAGCTCATTGAATCGAAGAGGATGGTGAAAACAAATCTCGAATGGTACACCCGGCTCAAAAGATATGGCGTTTCTTTTATTGGGACTGAATTTTAAATAAACGGTCTAAATTAATGGTGAGAGAGAAGAAATGGATTACAGATTGGTTGTAGTAAAGCTGAGGGTGATAAGTGTAAACCACGTGCATGCTATTGAATATATACCGGTAATTGAAAATCTTACGTTCAGGTTCGATCCATATTAACGTTCTCAAATTGTCTAGATTTAAATATATATCTAATCATGTTTTAGTGCTAGAATACATCCGAAGTATGTTTTATGAGTTCACTTGAAAATAGTGTTGGCTATAGGTCACATATTTCTAATACTGAGCCCATGAAATGAGGACCCAAGTGCCAGCGACTTAAATTTGTGTCAGGAAATCTAGAAATCGCATTTTTCATGGAATTATTAGTATTGCTGAATTTTTCTCATCCGAAGGCGGAAAAGGCAGTGTTGGCCGAGGTTTAGTCAAAAAAAAAAACGGACTACAAGTTTTTTTGTGTGGCGGTGGCACGTAAACCAACCAGGAAAATAATCCTATACGATCTGGGTCGTACGAACCCAGCTGGTGGACCGCATACATCGCCGTACACGTGGCAAAACGAATGTTCAAGAAAGTCTGCCACTTCTCCTAATTCCCAAATCGATTTTCGCTGTTCTCCTGCGCCATGCTGCTCGCCTCCTAGCTGCAACGCCCAGTTGCTCGGCGCGCAGCCGGCGTAACTCCTCTGCTCGGTGCTGCGCGGACCCGCCGGCGCTCCGTCCAGGTCTCCAGACCACACTCCTTGACCAGCGGTCCATTCGAATGATTGCCCCAGCTGCTTGTCCCGTTAGCACAACGCTCGTCCTTGTTGCTTCTGTCTGTGCCCATGCGGCCATGTTCATCAACGTTGCCGGTGCTCGGCCTGCGGTCGCGGATGCTTTGCCCTGTCAGCGGCAGATTTGATTACCGGGGGTTACGAATTAGGACCTGCTTGTTTCACTGTAATTTAGCTCAAACCGGCATTTTTAGTCGGAGCAGGTTAAGTTACGGCCCGTCACCGGTATTGCCATTTGGTTGGGCGTTTTTTTTCTTCCCCCGACTCGTTTCCAGCCCGTTTACAGGTGCAAATTTCACGGACGTGCGGGGGTCGGACCAGTTTCCACGCGACACCAGACGGGAGGCTACGACCGTTCCCAACCCTAGCGCGGCGGCGACTGGTGGGGCGGGGCGGCGTGAGCTTGTCGAGCTGCTGGCGCAAGGTCTGGCGGGGCGACTGGCGGGGCGGAAGCGACTGGTGGGGCGGCGCGGCGGCGAATGGCGTCCGGCGGCGCAAGATATGCTAGATCCGCCCGACCAGGCACGACACTTTCTACTCCCTCTTTCCCTTCTTGAGCTCGCTTCGCCGCCGCATCTAGAGACGGCGTTAATAGCAGAGAGGGAAGGATGGGGTGAGGGGAATGGGCATGAGAGGTTGGCGCGCCTGAGGGAAAGAGGAGGGGCCGGGATTGACTGAGCAGAGGAGAGGGTCGCTGCTGGCGGGGAAGAAGGAGAGGAGAGGGGCCGGCCTGGGCTGCACCCGGTGGTGGAGACGAAGGGGATGAGAAGGAATGGGGCCCGGGGTGGGTGGGCGGTGGAGAAGGAGGTGGGGTGGAGTATCTCAATTTTACTGCACAGCTAGCTGAACTTGTGCTGCCGCTGCTAACTGCTACTGATAATTGAATATCTGCTGCTGCTTCTAACTGATATTGCTGAAAAATGAGAAGTGAGATATACGGATCGATGTTGCTTCTGACTTGTAGTACTGATGCTGAAGAGAGCAAGACACATAGATGCGCTGCTGCTGCTTGTTATCGGTGATTGTGGCACCCACCTAAATGAGTTTGATTCAGCACAGAGCACACATAATTGGTTCTTGACATAAATGACACGTTTTCCCTTCTGATAATTCTAAGTTTTGATAAAAAAATAGACTTGCCTCATTTGTGTTGATGACCCATGTGCTTACCTTATAGTTTGTTGGGTATTATTGTATTATATAGAAAATGAGCTTCTGTGGCATTGACACATCTGGTATAGGTTGTCCATGGATTGTTTATTTGTTCCTCTAATGGCAATCTTCATGCCGACATTTTCTGTTTCTCCTCTGCAAGAGTAGATATGAGGGCTAGACTAGGCATTGCTGAAACTTTTCAGTAAAGCATTTGCTCGAGAAAACTGTCCACTTTCCAGTCATGACTATTGCAGAAGTTCAGTTTACAATCTTGAACTTTGAACCCAGTTGTTTTTAACCTGAACTTGTCGGCCGTTTATATTACCCCAACATCCTATTTTAGGTAGTTTGTAATGCATCTGTTAATAGTTTGTAATGCATCTGACATGTGGGCTGGCAAAGCTTTATGTAGTGGGAGATGAAGAAGTTAACACGAGAAGTTTATGAACGGGTGGTTCATACCAGATCGTCTGCTCCTACAGTACAAGCTTTCTTGAAGTGAAATTCACTAGTATCAAATATATCTCTTAATGTGTTGTTTTTAATGCATTCTTAGGATTAGATGAGTAATTTGGAAATGGCGATGACTGATTCCGAGGAGGAAGAGGATGAGGAAATGATTTTCCTTATTTTTCTGGCATTATACAAACTACCTAAAATTAATGAGATGTCATGTACATGTTTGATCAGATGTCAGATAGTTGACGATTAGAAAAAATTGTAGTCTTGTTCAATTGTAGTCTTATTCAGAGTAGGTAAATGGTTCAGTTTTGCTCCCTCCTATCCTTGCAAATATGTATCAGGTTTAGAGTTGTATCATGACAGTTTGTACAGGTTCTATAGAAACTCGTGTTTAGCTTGATGTCTAATATTAATAATCGTAGAACAAGCTGTTTTCTAATATTGATTTCTTTTATTTAGGATTCCAAGTTCAAGTCTTCAGAAGTCCATCTGAGTTCAAATCTTCAGAAATCCATCCAAGTTCCAAGACTATTGAACGACTATTATATGTAATTTAAGTAACCTACTTTGTTGTCGATTTGAAAAAACTGAAGTTTGAGAGTCTGAATTATGCATGTTTAAAGATTATCCGCGTATGCTGTACTGAAATTTGAGAGTTTGATACTATTATTCGTGTATGTTGTTCCTGTATTGTGCTGGGATTTGAAAAAACTGAAGCCCTCCCGCCATAAGCTAGGCAAAATAAGGAAAATCCAGGGGGTACTATGCTGGGATTTGTGTATGTACGTATTCGTGTATTTGTGACAGCTTGTACTGTGCTGGGATTTGAAAAAACTAAAGCCCTCCCTCCAGAAGCCGGAGCCGGAAGAAACTGTGCACGTCTAAATACCCCCGGATGCAAACCGGAGCCGAAAACAAAACTGGTTCCCAAGCGGGGTGAAGTGGCAGACTTTCTTTGAGATTCGTTTTGTCGACTGTATGTGGTCCACCAGCTGGGGTCGTACGACCCAGGTCGTATAGGATTATTTTCGAACCAACCACGTCCACTCAAGGCGGCCAGGAGAGTGACAACACACACTGAACGTGTAAGATGGGAATCCCGAGAATCAATCGAGTGAGAGTATCTCAGAATCTCCACAGAATCATCGCCGCTAACTTCGTACAGATGCAAAACGACTAATCCGCACAAAGGGGTTAAACGATTCGTCCTCGTCTTGTGGCGTTGGCTTCAGGCCATGCACAGCTTGGATCTCTCTCGATCTCAAACCATAATTAGGTCCTCCGCTCCGGTCTCCAGATACGGCGCCACCGCTCGACGGCTCCTACTCCGTCAGGTTAGACCTCTACGGCATCCAAAGTACGTTCCTCCTTGATTTCTTTGGCAGTTTCGATCTTCCCTCACACTTGATGGTTGATGTAATTCTAAAAAAAAAGTTGATGGTTGATTTCTAGCTACAAATTTTATTTACTCTACTATTCCTTCTGGTTTTAAATTATAAGATGTTTTAGTCTTTTTTCTAAAACACGTATCTACACGTCTTTTAACGTATAGTTTCGAAACAAAATAAGTGAACCTACACACTAAAAAACATCTAGATACATGTGGTCTAGATAAAAGATTAAAACGTCTTATATCTTAGAATAGAGTACTAGTAGAGTTCATTGTTAAAAAAAACTATACTCCGGTAGAGCATATCCTTTTCAGCCTTCTTATTACTTGAGCGACGTGGCTTGATCCAGTCCACTAGGAAAAGTTAACGGTCAGGATCGAGAAGTCCACGCGGTGGAGTAGTCGCTAGCCCAGCCGAGTAGTGGTGCTGATCTGTAGAATGAGAATACTAGTCGGTGATTTACAGAATCCCTCAAGAGAAGATAAAAAAACACTGATCTAGAGAATCTGTCAACCGCACTCCCGATCCGAAGTCAAAGGAGATTATTGTTAGGCACCCCAACAACGCCACGGTACTCAGACAACTGTACTTAAGCCATAATATTGAACAGAATCACCATTAGTTAATTATTAATCAAGTTCCTCGTGTGTATCGGCTGGAATAGTAGAGCAGTAGAGGAGAGCCACAACAACCACCGCTGATCTGAACATATATATCATCAACAACACAGGGGGCGAGGGACAATTCACAACTTCTCGACTTCTTTGAAGGAAGATAGGGATCCTTCTTCCTCTTCTCCCCCAAGGTATTTGTTCTTATGTAACCTGCTTCTTTGACATACATTTATGATGCATTCCTTTGGACAATTGGACTGCAAATATGTTGGTATCCACATTCCGCCGATGCAGACTGTTGCGTGGTTCTCTCTTTTTTCTGGCAACATACTCGTCGCCGAATTCTCGGATCCATGTCAGCGTGATCCATCCTGTTCATGGGAGAAAAGAGAAAAACAGATATAATTCTTGCCTGTGGGACAAAAGGTCAAGATTCAGTATCCATTTCTTGTTGGAACCTTCACTCCCCTTCCTTTTCTTGGATAGCACAGCTGAAAGAGACAGGTAGGGGTTCTTTAATCGCTGGCCGATGAGTGCGATACTCTACTTCCATTATTTATCCTGTTTACTTCCTGGACATATCCAACGTTTTACATGAATCACAACATCCGCGTCTGAAGTTCTTTCTTGGATCCATGTGAGGCTCGATCGTCGACCGTGTCTCCCTGATTTCCTCTCTATCTTGTTCCTGAACCAAGGAAACAGAGTTGTTACTCGTGGGACAAGATTCAGTATCTGTTTCTTTGTTCAAAATCACCACACTTCTTGCATTTCTGGTCATCGGACAGCTTAGTTGAAAGAGATAGTTTGGGTTCTTTACGCGCTCCTCTGATTCCAGTATTTCCCTCGTTTGCTTTCTTGGAAAAAGAATCAGTCTTCTACAAAACGGGCCAACCTAATTGTCATGATTTTATTTCCGTGGAGGAGAAGGGCCAGGTCCTAGATGTCGTTTTCATACCCATTTTTTTTTTCGAGGTTAAAGTTCTTCTCTCCATTCATTTTCTTCTTCGATCCCATAAAAGCCCATCTCCATTGGTGTGATCTCCATGTCACACCACAGATGCCGCAACCTTGTGCGAGTCAAACTCAGACAACTCGTGCAGACGAAGTTGGACTTTGAGTGATAAAGATCCCATTGGACCTCCAGCTTTTGTGGTCTAGTGCTTTGTCACTATAAAATCCCCACTATGGACCATGCTCTAGCATGTGCTGCTGCTTTGGTGCCGTGCCAAGACCAAGAGGTACTCCCATCTTCATCCTCTCCCTCATCTTGTCTATTCTGCTGAGATTTTGGTACTCCCTCCGATCCAAATTAGTTACTCAGATTTGTCTAGATTTGGATGTATCTAGACATGTTTTAGTGATAGATACATCCGAATCTAGATAAACTTGAGTCAATTAATTTGGGTCGGAGGGAGTACCTATGATCTTTTCTTTCTTTTTCCACGCTCTTGGATAAGCTCGTCTGTGGTAATTGGAATCTTATCAACTTCCATGTTGATGTTAGGATGATTGGATTATCTCGTGTGGATATTGTAATTGTTTTCCTTTTGTTTTTTTATCCTCTTCCTTTTTGTCATGATCTTCATTCAGATCATATAAGCTTTGCAGAGAGGAAGAACGCATGGTTTCATTAGTCCTCTGTATCCAAATAGTAACTTGAAATCTCTCACATGATACCTGCAGGTGGTTCAAGGACCCTACTGAATTCCCTGCTGTCCATCAAACAAGGCCTCAAGATGTTCATCATAGAGGACAAAGGGGGTGCCATTGCTATCATGTGTGCCTCCCTCCTTTTCTTGGGCACATGGCCAGCGGTTCTCACCCTCTTGGAGCGCCGCGGACGGCTGCCTCAGCACACCTACCTCGACTACTCAATAACGAATCTCCTTGCCGCTGTCCTCATCGCTCTTACCTTCGGCCAGCTTGGGGATCCCAAGCACAACATGCCCAATTTCTTCACTCAGCTCAGTCAGGTCAGCTATCTTTGTAATTTCATATGCAAGAAACTCTCGATATCAAAAGATCAATTAGTTCTCTGGCAGTTTGCTGACTCTGAGTGAACTCTGTGATGAAGGACAACTTGCCTTCAGTGCTGTTTGCAATGGCAGGGGGTGTTGTACTCAGTATTGGGAACCTTTCTACGCAGTATGCTTGGGCATATGTGGGTCTCTCAGTTACTGAGGTTATCAGCTCAAGCATGGTTGTTGTAATAGGTAAACTTGATCTCCTCTACTTATTAAAGTTGCATGGATATTCTTATTCTTATTTCCTGGTTATGCTTCTGATTATACATTTGAAGCAAAGAATTGTTGATCACAAATCTACCCTTATTGCGAACTACAGAAGGGACACAGTTATTTAGCACTTATTGTGTGACACCTCAAGTTGCTTGTTTTCAGATAATGGTTCAAGTTGCTTCATAAAATTTGTCCGTTAACCGTAGTCAGTTCATTACCAAGAAACACTTTGTAGATTGAGGCAGCTGGAATGATGCCAGCATTGATGTCAATAAAAAACATTCATTATATTCCAGAATTAAAATAATAGCCTTCACGACAGAAGGACAAATTCGGTAGCTACACCAAACAAATTATTTATCATATGTTCTCGAATATCTGACGAATTGTGGGCCGCCTCTTTCTTTCTTGGATATTTATTCCGTCAAGTTGCATGTTGAATTTTCAGGCACAACACTGAATTACTTCCTGGACGACCGCATCAACAGGGCAGAGATTCTTTTCACTGGAGTCGCATGCTTCCTTGTTGCAGTCATCCTTGGTTCTTTAGTCCACGCTTCCAATGCAGCTGATAATGAAAAGAAACTAAGTGAATCCACAAATAGCTACAAACTTGGGTAAATTGCTCCCACTTTCTTGCACATTTTCTGCCATGCCTAGTAACTGTATCACCTTACCTAACTTACCCTCTGTTAAGTATTTAGGTCGGAAGTCATTTATGTCTTATATTTTCTGCTCTAATCATTGTAATGCATAATTTTACAGGCCAGATGGAGGTACGGAGGTAGGAAAACAAGTTATAGACAAAGGTATCATACCGAAAAATGGTGCAATTATTGTATGAACTACTGGCACTGTTGTGTATTGTGGTTGCAGATTCTAATCCTTAACTATATCAGATGCTCCTAAGGACATGGAGAATGGAGCTTCAGCCGACTATGCCTCCAAAGCTGAAGCAGGAACTGCAGAGTACCTAATAGAGCTCGAAGAGCGGCGTTCAATTAAGGTGAACACGTAATTTATCATAAAATCATCATTATTTGATATTTGTTATGAACCTTGTGCTCAAAGGAGAAGCATAATTTTAGTCGCAGCACCACTAAACTGACCTGGTAAAACTTCTCACTTTTCCAGGTATTTGGATCAAGTACCTACATAGGGCTTGGGATAGTTTTCTTTTCTGGCATCTGCTTCTCTCTCTTCTCACCTGCGATCAACCTAGCCACCAATGACCAGTGGCACACCCTGAAAGACGGCGTCCCACATCTGGTGGTTTACACTGCCTTCTTCTACTTCTCCATCTCGTGTTTTGTTGTCGGTATTGGGTTGAACATCTTGTTCCTCTACTATCCAAGGGCGGGCGTGCCAAAGTCATCCTTCAAGGCCTATCTGAATGACTGGGAAGGCAGGCAATGGGCTCTTCATGCCGGCTTCCTTTGCGGTTTCGGCAATGGTTTCCAGTTCATGGGTGGCCAGGCTGCTGGTTATGCTGCTGCTGATGCTGTTCAGGTTTGTCTGCTCAATATCAAGTGGCATCTACTCAATATTATCTTATTCAAGATTTTGAACAAACATTGAATCTTTAAAACATCGATTGTGGTCACACAGATATTATTTTTTACTTCAAGATGGTAGCAACTTACTAGATCTTTAGACAGAGAGGAACCTTTTCTGCAACTATGATTCTAACTGCTTCAGCATTGTTGTTCATCAGGCACTGCCACTTGTGAGCACATTCTGGGGCATCCTGCTATTCGGGGAGTACCGGAAGTCGTCGAAGAAAACATACATACTGCTCGTGTTCATGCTGCTCATGTTCATCGCTGCTGTAGCAACACTCATGGCTTCATCAGGGCACAGGAGCACAAAGTGATTGGTTGCCCCATCCTTTCGTCTTTTCTTCTAGTTTGCAACTCTTTCTGTCAGAAGGCGAAGAAATTGAGACACCAAGGAGAAGGCCTTGACATAGGAAGCTGCCCATGCAAACACAAAACGAATTCCATTCACGAAGTTTCATTTGAATGGAGTTTTAGCTGTACATAAACACAAAAAAAGGAAGAAGTTTGACATCTTTTGATTTCAAGTTAGTGCAGAATCATATAAAAATGATGTGGTATTCGGTTGTAAGATCATCTGCAGATAGCTACCAAAGATCGTTACCAAGTTATTATGTTTGATGCCATGTGAAGTTTAACTTAGAATTTCAATGTTCAAAATGATACAATGCCGAATTGGCTGATTTGATTCTGTTACTACAAACTGAACTTCTTGGTTCTGCACAATCGGCATTCTACTCATGAACAGGATACTACAAGAACAATACCATGTTTGTAAACCTAAGATGCCTGGAGGAAGATTGCAAGAATGGTATATGCCCATGTTATTATTGCAAACAGCTCTGTTCTCACTATGTTAATGTATCAACGAAAGACAGCACCCCCTACAAACAAGTGAAGAGAAAATTGATCTACTATAGATATCAAATAATATGGGGTTACAGGAACTACACTGGAGCGTTTGCAGGTCAAATTGACGTGTATGGAGGCACCCAAAACGAGAACAAGAATGGCATGACACTCTGCTATGGATGTGCTAATCTACCAGGATCAATTGGGAATAAAAATTCTAAAAAAAATATTATTACCCGCAACATGTTTCTTTAAGTGAGAAACTACTTGCTCCTGATGACAACACAAAAGGGGGAGGGAGGGCCTGAACGCTGAGCTTCTGAGTACCTTGACTCAAAAATGACATGTAGCATTAAGTGTTATTACTAACAATGGCCATGTAGAATTTTATACATAGTTGAGGCAAACAAAAGCTTCATATTATAATCATGAAATATCCAGATTATATTTCAAATGCCCGGAATATTTTCAGAAGATACACGTGTAAAAAACTCTGTGCAGTTACAAGATTATGATAAAGAATAGAAAAACCATTTTTGTGCATAGTTGGTGCTTTGTACTAGTTCAGCCTCACATTTTTCGCTTTTTTGTGCAAGACCACAGATTAACATATTATTTGACCAAATTCCAAATGCGCATAGAGTACTGCGACCTGTAGATGTGTGAATTGTTCAGAATTTTTTGAATGTTGAATATATTTAATTGTCCAAATTGGTGGTGTATGGGAGGTTCAGACACAAATTCAATCCCCATTGTGATCTCAAATGTTTTTTGTTTTCTAAGATTTTTGTATCTGGTGCATAGACGCACATATAACTATCGTGTGTGCACTTCATTAGGTGAGCAGAACGCATGAGCTAATTTCAAACAAAACATGAATATGAAAGCTGGAGTTGCACAGCCAATCTAACACAGGGTTCTCTTCCTACAGGTTACTCCTTGCCAGCGACCGAGACGAGGGGTGGGATCATCGTGGCCCAGGTTAGTAGCCTAGTGCAGCTTGATAGCGCACATGTTGACACCAATAGTGTCACGGCTTGGGTGAGGCCCCCGGGTGGGGCCCAGGGTGGTGGTTGACCTGTGTCTACGGACCGCAAGGTGACGCTGACAAGATCGCGTTCCTAGCCGAGCTGAGGTCGGTGCGCTCCACTAGATCAGGACCTTGGGCGCTGTGTGGAGATTTTAACCTTATCTACCGGGACGAGGATAAAAATAACGATAACCTGGACCAGAAGATGATGGGTAGATTCAGGCGATTCCTGAATTATGTGAACTCAAGGAAGTTTATTTGCATGGACGCCGCTACACATGGTCGAATGAGAGAGAGCGGCCCACTCTCGAGCGGCTTGACAGGGTGTCTGTTACGGCAGGGTGGGAGGAGCTGCACAATTGTTGCGCTCTTAGGTGCCTCGCGATAGTGATCGCGGACCACTGCCCCCTAGTCCTCGACTGCACTACGCAGACGGTCGGGAGGAGGCGCTTCCAGTTTGAACGCTTCTGGCTAAAGCTTGAGGGGTTTCGTGAGGTGGTTCAAGCTGCATGGGACGTTATCGACGGCGACCCAGACCCCTTCAGGAGGCTCACAGCCAAACTGAAGCGCACGGCGCGCAAGCTGATGACCTGGAGTGATAAGAAGGTGGGGTGTATTAAGTTGCAGCTGATGACAGCCCGTCAGGTGGTGCTTCAGCTTGATATAGCCATGGAGTCTAGACAGCTCTCCCCTGACGAGTGCCGCATGCGGGCATTCCTGAAGTGCTCCTACCTTGGGTTGGCATCGCTCGAACGCACGATGGCACGCCAGCGGGCCAAGATCGCATGGCTGAGTGAGGGTGACGCGAACACTGCCTTCTTCCACCAGCATGCATCATATAGAAGGCAGAAGAACGCAGTTCATAGCCTGTTGGTGCACGGCACGGTCATCTCAGACCACGCATCCATGGCTGAGGCTTCCTATCACCACTTCCAGGACCTCTTGGGCACTTCCGCAAACCGCGAGTACTCGCTCGACCTGGATTTTCTAGGCCTGCACACAGAAGACCTGACGGAGTTGGAGGCCTCGTTCAGCGAGGAAGAGGTATGGGACGTGGTGAGGTGACTCCCTCACGGGAAGGCGCCGGAACCAGATGGCTTCATAGATGAATTCCTGCAAAGCTGCTGGTCCACGGTGAAGGATGATTTCATGGCAGATTTTGCTAAGCTGTTCACGTTATGCGGTCGCAGCTTCCAGGGCCTCAACCAGGCACTATTAATCCTGCTGCCGAAGCGCCCAGACGTAGCCGCACTGGGTGACTACCGCCCCATCAACCTGATACACATTTTCGCAAAGCTGGTGGCGAAGATCCTAGCGACGAGGCTGGCCCCTAGGAGGGATTCGCTGGTGGATCGCAACCAATGCGCTTTCATACAGAAGCGTAGCATCCACGATAACTTCATGTTGGTTCAGCAAACAACGAGGTTCCTTCACCGGATGAAGGAACCAAGGGTGATGCTTAAGCTAGATATCGCCAAGGCCTTCGACTCCGTGTCCTAGGGTCTCCTCTTCCAGGTTACGCGGAGGGTAGGCTTTGGGCCGAGGTTCTGCGAGCTGGTGGCAATTCTTCTGTCCACTTCCAGCACTAGGGTGATGCTCAATGGTGAGCTAGGCCACCCCCATCTGGCACCGGAGGGGGCTGAGACAAGGAGATCCCTTGTCGCCAACGCTGTTTGTGTTGTTCATGAACACGCTGAGTAAAGATCTAGCAAAGGCCATTGAGGTGGGTGTGTGTGGCGCCCCGCAAAAACCACTACTAGAAAATCGCGTTGTTTTTGTGCATTGCATCATCATGACCGCATGCTCATGTCATCATGCCACCTTGCATTTGAGCATCGTCATGTCTTCTTGCATTTGTTTGCATAAAACTATTTTCGAGAAGTCTGGTTTTGTTTTCTAAACGCCCCGTCCTTCATTCAAAGTAAAACCCGGGTCCCCGGAATATTTTGTTTCGTCTACGAACGGTTTGCAATAGCCTCGTTTTAAATAAATAAAATATTTAAATTATTTTTTTAGGAGGCAGCCAGCCAGGCCGAAAGCCCAGCCAGCCACCTCTAGATAAAAATCCTACCTACCCAGAATCTACCCTAACCTTTTCCCACCAAAAACCCTACCATATTTTATCTACCCATCCCCAGCCACCTCACCCCAGCCAATCACCGGTCGCCACATCATCCTGGCCCAAAACCCCACCCAATCAGCCGCCGCCACCTCTTCCCCACACACACACTGCACACAGCTAGCAGAAAACGCACACGCAATCACCCGCACCCTGGCCAACGCTCTTCCCTGGCCCCACCTCTTTTTCCCGCTCATCCGGCCGCGTTCCACCCCACCTGGGCGCGCCGCCCCACCGACAGCCTCGGCTCGCGCGCTCTCCCTGGCCCCACCCCGCACTCACGCCGTGTCGAGACCGCGTCTCTCCCTGGCCCCTCTCGCCTCGCTCCTCGAGCCTCGTCCCCATCGCGCCCCCGTCTCCACCTCCTTCCGCCGCCGCCTCCTCGCTCTGCATCCCGCCGTGACCCTCCTCTCTACCACGCCTTCCCTCCGACCGCCGCTAGGACCCTCCCTCCATGGTGCCACCTGGGTCTGCGACCGTCGCCGGCCGTCTCCTCTTCCCCGTAACCGTGCGGACCCCGCCGCCGCGCCTGCTTCGATCCACGCCTCGTCGCGCCTCCATGCCCGCCGCCGCGCCTCCCTGCAGCAGGATCTACTGCTGCCTGGTCGTCTCCGACCCGCCACCGCCTCCTCGTCAGGCCCGCAAGCGCCACCTCTTCCTCGTGCCCAACCCTGTCGCCCCGATGCGGCCCTCCCCTCGTCTCCATCGACGGCCGCGGACAGCGCCGCCACCGTGGCTCTCTCCTGCCCTGCGCCGGCACACCCTCGAGCACCTCCCGTCGCCGCCGACCCTGCTGTCGCCCTTGCGCCAGCGAGCCCGCGACCGGCGCCTCTCCTCTCGTCCCTGCAGAGCCGCGCCGCCCAGAGGATCCCCTCCGTCTACCCAGCGCCCTGCTCGCTCGCGAGCCCGCCTCGACGCCGCCGCCGCCATGACCTTATCGCCGGTTCGCTTCGATGCTGCTGCCTCCCAGCCCCAGCGGCGCTATGCCGCCCGTCGCCAGGCCCGTCGACCTCCACCTTCGCCGCGTCGATCCCAAGCCGCCCTGCGTCGTCCTCCCCTCCGTCGGTCGCCCCGAACTCCTCTCCATCCTCCTCGTCGTCTCAAGCGCAACCCGTGCCCTGCCAAGACCTCCTCTGTCGCTTGTTGTTTAACCATGTATGTGACCCTGTAGCACTCAAGGGGCCTCCTTTTTGTTATGATGTCACGCCAGCTCTACCTCACTCTTTGTTCTGTCCAGCTGAAGCCGTTTGTAGATGTTCATTGAGAACACCGCAAGTATATGGAAGCCAAAGGCTGTCTAATCAGGTTCTATACCGACATAAAGCCGAAACAAGATCTCCGAGCCCGATGAACCACGTCAAGAACCCGCGTGCTCCGAAGACCGTACCGTACCCGGTGGCTCTAGACAAACCCTCTACAAGATCTTCGTCACGGAAACCCCGATGCCTTCGACACGTCGATGATGCCGTCATGAACCCGATGGCCGAGACGTTGAAGACCCGATCCCGGATTCGAAGTCTAAACCCTGACACTGGCTTCACGCTCTCCTTCACGGATGCAAGACCCCGTTCCCGGAGGTGAAGACCGATCCGGCCGAGACCGACCCCGAAGAACCCCGAACCCCCAAGATCTTTGGACCAATGTGTGACCCCTCCCGAGCCTCTATTTTATAAATTGACATACAATACTTGTTGCATATAATTGATCATGCTTGCATACATATTGTGGGGTGATTGGGGGGTGTTTCGATGATTCACCTAAATTAAATATGGGATCCATATGCGGGCAAATCTAGTCTTATATTGGTCCCATTTAAATTTGTGTAGCGAACCGGTGCTATCTTTTGCCATGTTAAGACAACATTTAAATTGTGGGGTATCTAAACAACTTGAACCACTTAAATATTTGCCGGGACCCCGGTTCCGTTAATATGGCCTAAATGCATCGCACCTTTGCCATATCATACATCATACATGCATCATGCCCGATTTTCTACCGTAGTATTAAATAGTCCATCCGGTGTTTCTTCTAGTGCTTTGCTTCTTCACGGATTAGGCCGATGAGTTGATGCGAGTGTCGACCCGATCTTCGGATGAACCTTCGGCAATGTTTTCAGGCGAGCATCTTCCCCTTTCTACCTATCTTACTTTTATAGTATTTATTCCCTCCTGTTGACCTATTGCTATCTGTGTTGCGATGCTCTAGTTTCCGTACCCGTGATATCCCTTGCAGCCTTATATTGCCTTGGACACATCCTATTACCTGTTGTTTGGTAGATAGTTGGACTTGCGCGTCGTAGTCGCTTGCTTAAGTGCTGTTGCGTGTCGTCCAGTACCACAGCTGTTGGAAGGCTGCCATATGCTTTATGTTGGAGATGATCATGGCTTTAATTACTGTTTAATAACTAAAATTGAAAGTAGGTAAATGCAGAGGCACCGGTGGGTAATAGACAATATTTGTTTTTTAACCGCTCACTGGTGTCCCATAGGACCCCGAGTTCTTGACACCTGTTCCGAGATCGAGCGCGCTAACCACAGGTGGGGTGTGTGGGCACCCCCATCGATTTAGTACCTGATTCCAAAGTATTGTACCGGGGGCCACAAAGTAGTTTGGGGCTTTATTACTATCCTGTACTTATGCCATGGTTTACTGCTTTATTTAAGATTGTGCGTGGAGCACCTGTACTGTTTAGGACCGTGACACGTTTTCGCTGTATCGACAAGCCCAGTCACATTTTCGGGTTCCCAGTCGTTTACAGCCGTCGACACAAACCCTGAGTCCGTCTCGGAGACCGGCCGACTTCGTTACGGGTAGCTTAGTGGGGTGGCCCCCCGTGCTTGCTTTGGGTCTGGGAAACGTCGTGTCCGAAACCCCGTCGACATACCGTTGGGTGTATGTTTTGTGATCTTGTACCTACCTGATCTGACAACAAGGGTGTAGGTGCGTGTGGAAACTTTGGTGCACCCCTGCAGGGTTAAATCTTTTCGAGAAGCCGTGTCCGCGGTTATGGACGACTTGGAGCACAGTTCTCGATCATAGATAACTATAACTAAAGTTTACTGTTATAATTTGACTTGGATCCGATATGACTAGTAATCAGCTTCACTACAACGGAATGGCTAAATAAAAGTACCAACAACTGCTGGGTTTGGGATATCTCATGCTAATCGTATCTGACTAGTAAGTGTTGCAACTTCAACGGAATGGTTAACTAAAACTGCCCACTGCTTATTATATCAGGATGACTATCTATACCTGACTAGTAATTGCTGCAACGATAACTGAATAAATAAAACTACCAACGGTGTGAGTTCCTCGGTTGACTTCCTCGTCTGGTCTCGAGGGGGAAATACCAGGATGGGTATGTTTGGTGGTAGTATCAGGTTGGTTCCGTATAGGTCTTTCTTATCCCTCTCTGATAGCCGACAGTTATATCGAGTCTCTATAGGTTGTTTAGTGCATGCTTTGTTGCCGCTTCAGTCCACCATACCTATGTAGGCGAGGACCGCCGAATTCTAGCCTCGCCGTGTACTGGCCTCAGTACTGACCGCTCTCTCTTTTTTCCTTTGCCCTTTGTCGGCACCCCTTTTTGTTTAAGCAGGTTTTGAGATCGACGTCGTTAGCAGGGTTACCCTTCCGGCTTGGCCTGGGCAGGGTTATGGACGCCATTGGTTGTTCTTCAGGGCTCTTAGCTCAATTTGCATCTTGTCCGTACTCGGATGCTATATCATTTTAAAGATGATTTGGATCTTTGTATTGTATATCTGTATTCTTGACTCTTTGAGTCACTGTTGTATATATCTTTCTGTGGGTTCCATCGTGGACTATTGTGTAATGATATCACTTCGTTTTCCACCCGCACGCAAGTGCCTGGTGGGCACCTTTGAATCGTTTCTATGCGGGTTTGGCGGGAATCGCTGAAACTTGCATAGGGCCCATTCCGAGGGTGTTACAGTGTGCTCAAGAGGTTGGCCCACCAAGGGTTGATGACCTCGGTCTCGCTTTACACGGATGATGTGGTGATCTTCTGTCACCCAGATGAGCCGGAGCTGCACGTCGTTCGCACCATTCTCGAGGTCTTTGGCCACGCCTCGGGGCTGTGCACCAACTTCGCCAAATGCTCGGTGTCCCCAATCGCGTGCACGGAGGTGATGGCCAACTGCGCGGCAGCGGTAATGGGATGCTGATACGTTGCTAAAGTATCCATAATTTTTGATGTTCCATGCTTGGTTTTATCTACTTTCTTGTGTTTTGTTCCCACTTTGGAGTACTTTCTATACACTTTCTTGGACTAACCTATTAACAAGAGTCACAGTGCCAGCTGCCTGTTTTCTGCTGTTTTTGGTTCCAGGAAAGTCAGAAAATGAATATTCTCGGAATTGGACGGGACAAAAGCCAAAGTCAGTTTTTCACCGAGGGACACCTGGAGCCAGAATACGAGACGGAGAGGGGCCAGGGGGTCGCCACACCACCTGGCCGTGTGGCCCAGCCTAGCTCGCGCCAGGGGGTGGTCTGGCCGCCTACGGCACCCCCTCGCCCTTTCGCCTATAAGATGCCTCCGATACAGAAACCCTAAGTACCCGATCAAAATTCCACGAAAGAGTTTATAGCCGCCGTCATCTCCATCCCTAGATCGGGAGGGATCTGAAGCTCTTCCCGACACCCTACTGGAGGGGAGAATTCACCCTGGAGGCCTTCTTCATCACCATGCAAGCCTCTGGTGTGATGCGTGAGTAGTTCATCTCTGGACTACGGGTCCATGTAGTAGCTAGATGGCTGGTTTTCCTCCTTTGTGCTATCATGTTTAGATCTTGTGAGCTCCGTTCATGATCAAGATCATCTATTTGTAATTCATACATGTTGTGTTTGCTGGGATCGATGGATATTGAGATGCTATTTCAGATTGATTATTGATTCTATCATGTCTTTGTTATTTGTGATCTTGCATGCTTTCCGTTGTTAGTAGCTACCTTGGCCAAGTAGATGCTAGCAACTCCAAGAGTTAGTATTTATGCTCGATAGTGGGTTCATGCCTCTAGTAATCTGGGGAAGTGATAGAAATCTCTAAGGTACTAGATGTGTTGTTGCTACTAGGGAGAAAACAACAATCCTTTGTTCATAGAACAATCGTATTGTTTACTTTACACCCAATGCGTAATGCAATTATCCGTTGCTTGCAACTTAATACTGGAGGGGGTTCAGATGATAACCTGAAGGTGGATTATTAGTCATAGATGCAGTTGGATTACGGTCTATGTATAATGTTGTAATACCCAATCGAATCTCAAAGGAGTCAAGATGAGTAGTATATGCATATTGCTTTCTCGATGTTTGTCAATTGCCCCACTATAATTTGTTCACCCAACATGTCATCTATCTTAAGGAGAGCCACCACTAGTGAACTATGGACCCTGGTCCTTTCTTTTACCATCAATCTACAACTGTTTACTGTTTTCTATTTACTTTCTGCAAACTGTTACTTTCTTCCACTCGATACGTTTAATCCTTTGTTTTCAGCAAAACCGGTGAGATTGACAACCTCATCGCAAGTTGGGGGCAAAGTTCTGTGGTTGTGTTGTGCAGGTCTCCATGTTGCTGCTGGCACCGGTAGTGCGTCCTGCCAAAGTTCAGCTAGCAACACCTTTGGGGTGTTTCCTTGCTCCTACTGGATTGATAACCTTGGTTTTATTACTGAGGGAAACTTGCTGCTATGCTCATCATACCTTCCTCTTGGGGTTCCTCAACGGGCTCGATATATTTTGGGCTAAGCAACTGATTTTCTGGCGCTGTTGCCGGGAAGTCAAGGACATCTTCACAAGGGGAGTCCCTCATAACCAATCTCTTTACTTTGTTGTTTTTGTTTTGCTTAGTTTACTTTTTCTTTGTTTTCTTGTTTCTTTATCAAAAACACAAAAAAATATTAGTTCCTACTATAGTTGGTATTTTTGTTGGTCTGTTATTGTCTTGCTTTATCATGCTTTCTATCAATGGTTGGTTTCTTTGAAACTGAATCTTATTGGCAAGGTGGGTTCACGGAAGAACAAAAATATTATTATAAGGAACACCGCTTGTCACAAAAAGGGAAACACTTATGGGAACAAATTGATAAATTGTATACCATTGCTATAAATGTGTGCTCTACTTATAATATTACTTATTGCTTTGATAAATCTTGTTGCTGTAGGATGTATAAACACCTCCCTTTTCAATGTGAGTATAATGATAATGTTACCATATCTTCTTATGTTAAGGGAAACTATGACTTTTATGATGTGGAACAAATTGAAGAATTTATTGCTTGGAAGGGTGCATTTGAACTTGCTAGTTTGCTTGAAAATACTGATGATTCACCTTATAAATATGAGGTTTATGATATACTTCAATTTTGCTTTGATAAATATAAGGAAGAAAATGGCTATATTCTTGAATATCTTAATAGATGATCTCCACCATCGGAAGAGACTAATGCCTTGCAGGAGCCTATGGAAGAAGAAATTGGTGAAACTGGAAGCTCATTAGATGAAAAAGAGGAGGAGAGTGATGATCAAGATGAGGAAGAATGGATCTACCCATTCCTACCTTCTAATGAGAGTAACTCTTTACCCCTTACAATATTTGATTGTCCCCCATGCTTACTAAAGGAGGATGAATGTTATGTTCCTAAGGATTCTTTTGAAAATATTTATAATAAAGCTCTAGTGTTTGTAGATCATGAAAAGCATACTTTATGTGATAGTTATATTGTTGAGTTTATTCACGAGTCTACTGAAAATTATTATGAGAGAGGAAAATATGGTTGTAAAAGTTTTCATGGTACTGAAACACCTCTCTATGTGCTGAAAGTTTTGAAGTTGCTCTTGTTTTATCTACCCATTCTTGTTACTATGTGCTTCTTTGATTTATTTTCTTACAAGATTCCTATGCATAGGAATTGGGTTAGACTTAAATGTGTTTTGAATTTTCTTCTTGATGCTCTCTTTTATTTCAATTCATGTTTCTTATGTGAGCATCTTCTCAAACTATGATGCCTAACTTAAAGGCGTTAAAGAAAAGTATTTATTGGGAGATAACCCAAAAGTTTGGGATGAGTCTTGGAAGTTATTACTTCAGTAATAACCTCTCCTTATCCTTTTTATTTTCTTTTTGTGCCAAGAGTAACCTCTAATGAGAGAGAAGTAATGATTGTGAAAGCTGCTGTTCCGAAACAGATTTCTGTGCTTCACCGTAAAAATTCGTGTAAAATCTCTGTACGTCCTTTTGAGGCGTGATTATTTGTGCTTCTGCCCCAGGTTGTTATCTAACTTTCGTTAGTTCAACACTTTTTATTTGAGCAACACAAGGTCTTCGAAAAAATTCGTCTTTACCTGCTGGTCTGTTTTGACAGATTTCTGCCATTATTTGCATTTACTTCTTGTTGGTTCCTTTTTGAGTTCTTTTGGGGAATTGAGATTTTTGAGGGAAGTGCTACAGTAGCTTGTGTTTTAATGGAAGTTTTATTGGTGTTGGAACTGAACCTAAAGACATATTATCTTGAGTGCACTAATGTTACTAATAAAGATTGTGTGAAGTTTTGTATGAAGGAAAAATTTCAGGTGTATGGAAGGAATGAGTAATGAGAGGAAGGATGGACTAAAGCTCAAGCTTGGGGATGGCACACGTGTCACCCCAAGAAATATCCAAGAAGTACAAGCGTCAAAACTTGGGGATGCCCAAGGCATCCTTTTCTTCATCAATAAAAATCCCAGGTTTCTTCCAAACGCTTCATTTTTATTGTTTCATGCACAGTTGTGTTGTTCTTGGAGCGTCTTCTTTTTTGTTTTCGTTTTGGTTTTTCGTTTGCTTGATTTTCTTAGTTTTCTGAATAAATTAGTTGGACCCCCTCTTTCATACATTGGTTTTCAAATAGTTTGGTTTGGATTGGAAAAGAGTAGGAAAAGTTCATGCTTAAGTGGTAAAAGGAGCTTGTTTTTGACTGTGGCCCATGCTTTGTCATGCCATGCTTGATATTGTTTTGGCTTTATGCTTAGTATTCTTTGCTGTAGCATGACTTGCTATAAACAATTGAGATTGCTCAATGTGCCTTGGAAGAATCATGCGTTGTTTTAGCATATTAAAGCATAGTATTGTGGTATTCTCCTTTGATGCTTTATTTGGGTTGACTTGGCACATGCTCACACCATGTTATGACTATCCCAAGTCACCATAATCCTTGATGATCCTTTAGTTTTAACTTGTAATATCACTTTATGCTTTGATTAATGATGTTTTGTCACTCTGCATGATTATGGCCATTATTGCTCTCTTAGTTGGTCGCTCCCAGTCTTTTGCTAGCCTCCATTACCAAGTGTGAGTTCCACTAATGCATCCAATTCCTGAAACCAAGTTATTCCAAAGAGTCCACCATACCTACCTATTAGCAATTGCCATTCCAAGTATATTCATGTTTTTATCTACCTTCCAAATTAAACTTGTTATGTGAAAATTACTGATTAAAGCTCTCACGAACTTGATGGCACACTTTACTTTCTTGCATTTAATAAACTTGAACCATTGGGTCCATATTTGTTGCATATATGCTTGCACTTTATAAGTTGAAATTAGCAGAACCATGCATCATGGGGAACTCTTTCAACATAGCACTTGTACTTAGTACCCCGTTGATATCATGTTCTTTTGCTTATGGATCCCGGTGGTGTGAAATAAAAGTGGAACTTGTAAGATCATGGAGTTTGTATTTGTGTTAGAGAAACGCCTGGGCCGCTAGCCTAAGCCATGCCTAATCATGGTGGAAACTTGCAGCATAAACATAATGAGCACTCTATGAAGCATCCTCAATAAAAACCTATGCAAATAGCAAATAAAAATATCGCTGAGATGCTCATTGTCTGCTTGCCTTGTCATTTTGATTATGGGATAGCTCTTGTATCATGTGCAAGGGGTACCCCGTTGGCGGTTCTCTATGATACATATGTACTTACAATGACAAGAGCTTACTTGTGACTGAAGTTGAGTAGCATGAGGTTCGGTCTTCGTAAGTAAGGGGCATGAGATTTCAGCTTATAACTTGTCAAGCATATCCTCTTAGTTGTGTCACTTTAACCTTAATCACCTAAAGATGCTTATGATAGGGGAAATGAGAGAGGAAAGCTAATAAGTACCATAATTTTTGGAAGCTCTTTATGAAACTGGAATCCCTACTTCCTTCTATGAAGGCCCTTTCTTTTACTTTATTGTTGAGTCTCCACCTTCTATCTTTATGCACCTATTTTGAGAGCATAGTGGCCATTCTTAGTTCTATGTGCATTGTCCCAAGACTTGTTGATTGATGCATAGCTTTGATATTGCTTGTTTTAAACTATTTGTATCTAGTCACTCTTATGAACTTTGAAGGTGCCCTATGCATTTATGTTTGCTACTCTATGAGGGACAAGCTGAATGCCACTATGCTATGTTTTCTTTATGTGAAACAAACAAACGTCTTGCAAAGCATTGATATTCATGAATCGTTTGTTTATGCCTTTTCATGTTGCAACATAGTTGCTTTGTCTTATTGTTAGAACTTTGTCTTTCATGTTATGATTGAAGTACTATGATCCCAGCTATCAATGTTTTACAAATACTTTGATCAAGTTTATGATGGTGCATGTCACCTCAAAAATTATTCTTTCTTTTTTATCACTTACCTACTCGAGGATGAGCAGGAGTTAAGCTTGGGGATGTTGATACGTTGCTAACGTATCCATAATTTTTGATGTTCCATGCTTGGTTTTATCTACTTTCTTGTGTTTTGTTCCCACTTTGGAGTACTTTCTATACACTTTCTTGGACTAACCTATTAACAAGAGCCACAGTGCCAACTGCCTGTTTTCTGTTGTTTTTGGTTCTAGGAAAGTCAGAAAATGAATATTCTCGGAATTGGACGGGACAAAAGCCAAAGTCAGTTTTTCACCGAAGGACACCTGGAGCCAGAATACGAGACGGAGAGGGGCCAGGGGGCCGCTACACCACCTGGCTACACGACCCAGCCTGGCCCACGACAAGGGGTGGTCTGGCCGCCTCCAGCACCCCTCGGCCTCCCCTTTTGCCTATAAGATGCATCCGATACAGAAACCCTAAGTACCCGATCAAAATTCCACGAAAGAGTCTGTAGCCGCCGTCATCTCCATCCCTAGACCGGGAGGGATCTGAAGCTCTTCCCGGCACCCTGCCGGAGGGGAGAATTCACCCTGGAGGCCTTCTTCATCACCATGCAAGCCTCCGGTGTGATGCGTGAGTAGTTCATCTCTGGACTACGGGTCCATGTAGTAGCTAGATGGCTGGTTCTCCTCCTTTGTGCTATCATGTTTAGATCTTGTGAGCTCTGTTCATGATCAAGATCATCTATATGTAATTCATACATGTTGTGTTTGCGGGGATCCGATGGATATTGAGATGCTATTTCAGATTGATTATTGATTCTATCATGTATTTGTTATTTGTGATCTTGCATGCTTTCCGTTGTTAGTAGCTATCTTGGCCAAGTAGATGCTAGCAACTCCAAGAGTTAGTATTTCGATAGTGGGTTCATGCCTCTAGTAATCTGGGGAAGTGACAGAAATCTCTAAGGTACTAGATGTGCTGTTGCTACTAGGGAGAAAACAACAATCCTTTGTTCATAGAACAATCATATTGTTTACTTTACACCCAATGCGTAATGCAATTATCCGTTGCTTGCAACTTAATACTGGAGGGGGTTCGGATGATAACCTGAAGGTGGATTATTAGCCATAGATGCAGTTGGATTACAGTCTATGTATAATGTTGTAATGCCCAATCGAATCTCAAAGGAGTCAAGATGAGTAGTATATGCATATTTCTTTCTCGATGTTTGTCAATTTCCCCACTGTAATTTGTTCACCCAACATGTCATCTATCTTAAGGAGAGCCACCACTAGTGAACTATGGACCCCGGTCCTTTCTTTTACCATCAATCTACAACTGTTTACTGTTTTCTATTTACTTTCTGCAAACTATTACTCTCTTCCACTCGATACATTTAATCCTTCGTTTTCAGCAAAACCGGTGAGATTGACAACCTCATCGCAAGTTGGGGGCAAAGTTCTGTGGTTGTGTTGTGCAGGTCTCCACGTTGCTGCTGGCACTGGTAGTGCGCCCTGCCAAAGTTCAGCTAGCAACACCTTTGGGGTGTTTCCTTGCTCCTACTGGATTGATAACCTTAGTTTCATTACTGAGGGAAAACTTGCTGCTGTGCTCATCATACCTTCCGCTTGGGGTTCCCCAACGGGCTCGATATATTTTGGGCTAAGAAGATGCCGAGTTGCACCCTACCTCGTTAAGTACCTAGGTATCCCCCTGGCGATTCGGAGACTGCCGGAAAAGGCGTTCCAACCGGTGGTTGACTGTATTGGAGATAAGTTGCTGACTTGGAAGGCATCGATGATGCCTAAGGCTGGGCGGCCAACTCTGATCCGGTCGGTGCTTGCTGCAATCCCTCTACACCAGCTGATGGTGCTCTCCCTCAACAAGAGAGCTCTTAAGTAGGTGTTCAAGATATTGCGTGGCTTTGTTTGGGTGGGAAGGAAGACGCCGAGGGTGGACACTGACATGTCAACTGGGCCAGAGTCAGTAGGCCACTGTTCTTTGGAGGGCTAGGTGTGCCAGATCTCGCACATACGGCCATCAGCCTCAAGACCCGCTGGATGTACCCAGAAACGCTGCGTCCATGGCACGGGTTGGACATGCATTTCCCCCAGAAAGAGCGACAAATTTTGTTTGCCTCCACCTCGATGGTGCTAGGCGCCGGATCTTCCGCCTTATTCTGGAAGGACAGATGGTTGGATGGGAAGTCCATAGGGGAGATAACACCGGATTTACTAGCACTAATCCCTAGACGACCTAAGAAGCGTTGTACGGTGAGACAGGCGCTGGTAGACCGCAGCTGGATAACTAAAATCGCAGGGCGTTGAGCCTCCTGGAGCTGTGGCAATACATTTAGCTGCGGAGTTGGGTGCAGAGTGTGCCACTGAGTAAGGAGCCAGACAAGCTCCTACGGCGGTGGACTCTAGACGGTCAATACTCGTCCAAATCATGCTACAATGCCCTCTTCCAGGGGTCGCTTGTCTCAGAATCTTGGGAGCTGAACTGTCACTCTTGGGCACCACCAAGGATGAAGTTCTTCATCTGACTGGCCTGTATGGACAGATGCTAGACGGGTAAGAGGCTGGCACGCCATCGCCTACCTCACCAGTTGCACTGCGTGTTGTGTGACGAGTCGGAGGAGAGAATGTCGCACCTCCTTACGGGATGCCCATTCGCAAAGTTGGTGTGGCATGAGGTCCTATCTTGGATCCGATAGGTGGCAGCCCCCC
Organism: Avena sativa; assembly: GCA_916181665.1. Classification (NCBI taxonomy): domain Eukaryota; kingdom Viridiplantae; phylum Streptophyta; class Magnoliopsida; order Poales; family Poaceae; genus Avena; species Avena sativa. The sequence goes on from OV702290.1 coordinate 205,695,043, forward strand.
CGGTTGCTGAGGGTGATTTCGCGGAGTGGTGGTCGCTGGTGGTGCGTTCCATCCCATGTCCCATGCGCAAAGGAACCTCATCGTTGGCCATGCTAATGGCTTGGTGCATTTGGAAGCACATGAACGCAGTTACCTTCAACAGTGAGCGCCCTTCAGTGGCTCCCCTCGTGGACACGATCAAAGCGGAAGTTAAGGCGTGGGCGGAGGCTTGAGCTCGGTGGCTGAGCCAGCTACTCCCCTAGTCTAGTAGTCTTGGGTTGAGTTGTACGGTGTGGGTGTTCGTCCGCTTCTGCGGACTTGTACATGAATCTTATTTTTCTATCAATGCATCGAAATGCAAGGCTTTTGCGTTTTCGCAAAAAAGGTTGCTCCTTGCAATGTAATGTTGACCAATGATGAAAAACCCTACATACTGACCTCAGCTTTATTTTCTAGATATTAAAAGCACAAGTAAGATCACATGAGAAACTACAATGCTAGAATTCCAGATAAGAGCCGAGTCCACATTTGTACCTCATGGGTCTCATGGGCAGAATTCATTTTACCAAACAAAACAAATCCCAAAAGCGGGGTTTTGTGGAACATGAAGAGTTATCATCCTATTTTGATCCTTATAAAAATGATGTTTGCAAGTTGTAACCCACGCCATGACGAATATAAACACAAAAAATTAGAATATCACAAAGTTGCTAGAAGCTCATTAAACTAACTTGCCAGGAATAGGCTTCCCTGTCGGAGCACGAACTGACAGTAACACATTTAGCGATCCTCTTTGAGAATGTAGTGCAATACTAAAAGCTTTCTTGGGAATCTCACTACGAGTAAGTGGTACCGACGCTTGGTGTCGGGCGATTGATGGGGGCACGTCGCCGGCGGCTGACGCTGGCGCCGACTCTCTCCTCGTCGGGATCAGATGGATCGCCGGCGGGATCGCATTTCTCTTGCCTTGAGGATGGCCACGTTCCGTTCAGGTTGCGGAGGAGGCCATTCCCAAGGAGGGGACATGGATGCCGGTGGTGCATCGGAGAAGAAGGCTTCCCAACGAGATTTTGGCAGAGTTCTGGTCGGCGGCTGGTTACCCTACGCCGGAGTCTTGATTCTGGGAGCAGCGGCCGAGAAGGCCGCCGGTGGCTGTGTCCGTGCAGGGCGAGTCCCGGGTGCGATCTCTGTCGCCGCCTTCGAAGTGGGGGACGCCCGAAGGTCGTCGGCGTTATGCGTCATCCTTGCTATCCGGGCTACGACTTTCTCGGCCTCTACGGATGGGACATTGGCGTGGCACGTTGCCCAGACATCGAGTGACTCCTCCGCCGGTGCTGGGATCGTTTTTTCCAGCGGCGACCAGGAGTCCGGGCTCTCTGTCGGTCTCTGCTGCGGCGCCTGCGGCGGAGATCGCGGGCCAGTTTCCTCCTGAGGCAGCACTGATCTTGCGTGAGAATTCTTCGGAGGAGTTTTCTTCGATAATCTCGGAACCGAGCAAGAAGGTTTTTTCCTTCGGTGCTAGGTGGGTCCCGCGTGCATGCAGATACCCCTCGGGCGTGTGCGATACGGAGATGTACACCGTGGCTTCTTCATACGATTCCAATCACTCCCTCGCATCGGTCTGCGTCTACCTCTGCACCGCCTGCTTCTTCGCCTCTTCCGCCGTCGCCTCCATCTTCGGCCGGGCGCCATCGTCCTCCCTAGCCGCCGGGGTCGCCCTCCTTTGTCCGTGTGGTCATGGCGAGGAGAACGCTGCCATCATTGATGGGGGGCTGGGGCCAGGGTGTCGGCTCATCCTTTGTTGGGAACTGGCCCGGCTACACCGTCCGCACCTCCTCCGATGCCCCTGCTGCTTACAGCTTCCCTGGCTAGGGGAGGTCAACCATCAGTGGCTGCCTCGTTTCCTTTCAGGCCGCTGCAACCCCCTTTTCGTCTACCTGGACCACTAGGCTTCGCTCTACATCCCTCAAGGCAGTTCCTCCAGCCGCCACAGATCCAATCGCCGCAGAATTTTCTGAGGACTATATTCCCTCCGATCATCCCGCCTCAGCAATTTGCTCAGATGTCCCCACAATATGCGCAAGCTCCTACACCTGCTGTCAACCCGATGGTGCCGCAGAATAAAAGGAAGAAAAAGAAGAATGTACAGGTTCCTTCGGTGCCTCAGGCGGCTCCTGCTCAGCCGATTTTTCAACCTCAATTTCAGCCCATGTCGGTGCCTGATGTCTACGCACTTCTATTCCTGTAGACATTTGTTGGGCCTCCAAGTGTAGAGGTTTGTAGAACAACAGCAAGTTTCCTTTAAGTGGATCACCCAAGGTTTATCGAACTCAGGGAGGAAGTGGTCAAAGGTATCCCTCTCAAGCAACACTGCAATCAAGATACAAGAAGTCTCTTGTGTCCCCAACACACCCAATACACTTGTCAGGTGTATAGGTGCACTAGTTCGGCGAAGAGATAGTGAAATACAAGTGGTATGGATATAAGACAACGGTGCCAGAAAAGAGCTTGGCGGCAGGAAAAGACTAAAGGCAATAATATGGAAGCAAGCAAACATGTAACAGATCTAGTTGCAAATGGTGTTTCAATGTTTAGAAACAAGGCCTAGGGATCATACTTTCGGCAGTGAACACTCTCATATAAATATCTTCTCTTCATGATACTACCCTGAACTACTCTCCGGTTGGACACTATAATCCATGGTAGGGCTATGACAGCACTCCTCAAAGTCCGCTTTCCCCATCTAGATAACCCCTCACTATCACCTTGAGCGCTAGATGGTTCCAACAAACACCACAATTTCATAGAGACATCCAACTCCAAATATAACTCATAACAAGTATTTGTAATCTCTAGCCTAAGTGCCACCATGGTGTGCACGCTATCACTTTCACACACGTGGGGAGAGCCAGAGATCTATTAAAGCACTGGAGTAGCAAGGTAGATCTACTTGATTACAAAGCTCATGGTCACAATATGATCATGCATAGAGAGAGAGAGATGAACACATAGCTACCGGTAGAACCCTTAGCCTCGAGGAAGAACTACTCCCTCATCATCATGGGAATCAAAAACGGCGATGGAGATGGTGGTGGAGATCGATGGAGATGGCTCCGGGGGCACTTCCCCGTCCCGGTAGGGTGCCAGAACATAGACTTTCTGTCCCCCGAATCTTCCCTTCGGTGGCGGCGGTGTTGTGGAACTTTTCATGGCTGGAGGCTGGATTATTTAGGGTTTCTACATCAGAGGCTTCTTATAGGCGAAAGGGGCGATGTCAGAGGGTGGACCAGGGGCCCACACCACCTGGTGTCGCGGCTAGGGGGACCCACGCCACCACATGGTGTGGCCAGCCCGTGGCCCCTCTCCGTCTTGTTTTCTGGCTCCATGAGTCTTCTGGTAAAATACCGACTTTGGCTTTTGTCCGGTCCAATTCCGAGAATATTCATTTTCTGGCTTTTCTGGGACCAAAAACAGAAGAAAACATGCAACTGGCACTATGGCATCTTGTTAATAGGTTAGTTCCAGAAAATGTGTAAAAGTACTCCAAAGTGTTGACAAATCAAAGCAAAGTAGATACTAAACAAGAATGGAACATCAAAAATTATAGATATGTGTGCAACATATCAACATCCCCAAGCTTAACTCCTGATCGTCCTCGAGTAGGTGAGTGATAAAAAGAAAGAATAATTTTTGAGGTGACATGCACCATCATAATCTTGATCAAAGTATTTGTAGAACATTGATAGCTGGGATCATAGTACTTTAACATAGCATGAAAGATATAGTTCTAACAATAAGACATAGGAACTATGTTATAACATGAAAAGGTACAAACAAAAGATTCATGAATAACAATGCTTTGAAAGACATTTGTTTGTTTCACATATAGAAAACATAGCATAGTGGCATTCAGCTTGTCCCTCGTGGATTAGCAAAACATAAATGCATAGGACACCTTCAAAGTTCATAAGGGTGACTAGATACAAATAGTTCAAGAACAAGCAATATCAACATTATGAATCAATCAATAAGTTTTGGGACAATGCACATTAAACTAAGAATGGCCACTATGCTCTCTCAATAGGTGCATAAAGATAGAAGATGCAGACTCAATATAAAAGTAAAAGAAAGGCCTTCATAGAAGGAAGCAGGGATTCAAGTCTCATAAAGAGCTTCCAAAAACTATGGTACTTATTAGCTTTCAGCTCTCATTGCCCCTATCATAAGCATCTTGAAGTGATTAAAGTTAAAGTGAACAAACTATGGAGTATATGCTTGACAAAGTATAAGTTGGAAATCTCATGTCCCTTGAATACGAGGGTCGCTCCTCATGCTACTCAAGTTTAGTTACCGGTAAGTTCTTGTCATAGTAAGTACATGTGTATCATATAGAACCACCAACGGGGTACCCCTTGCACATGATACATGAGCTATCCCATAATCAAAATGACAAGGCAAGCAGACAATGAGCATCTCAGCAATCTTCTTATTTACCATGGGAAAATGGTGCTTTTTTTCTTTCCTCTTTTCTCATATTTTTTTCTTTTTTAATCTCTATCTCTTTTTTATAAGAAGAATGCTTCATAGATTGCTCACTATGGTGATGCAGCAAGTTTCCACCATGATTAGGCATGGCTTAGGCTAGCGACCCAGGCGTTTCTCTAACACACATACATAACTCCATGGATTTACAAGCTACCCTTTCATTTCACACCGATGACATCCATAAACAAAAGAGCATGATATCAACTAGGTACAATGTACAAGTGCAATGTTGAAAGCGTTCCCCATGACAACATGGTTCTGCTAATCCCAACGTATAAGTGCAAGCATATACAACATAGATGACACAATGGTTCATGTTTATTAAGGGCAAGAAAAGTAAAGTGTGGCATCAAGTTCGTGAGAGCTTTAATCACTAATTTTCACATAACAAGTTTAATTAGGAAGGTAGATAAAAACATGAATATACTTGGAATAGCAAATGCTAATAGGTAGGTATGGTGGACTCTTTGGAATAACTTGGTTTTATTTGGAGTTGGATGCATGAGTGGAACTCATACTTGGTATGGAGGCTAGCAAAAGACTGGGAGCAACCAACTAAGAGAGTAATAATAGCCATAATCATGCAAAGCGACAAAACATCATTAATTAAAGCATAAAGTGATATTACAAGTCGAAAACAAAATGATCATAGAGGCTATGGTGACTTGGTATAGTCTTAACATGGTGTGAGCATGCGCCAAGTCAACCCAAATAAAGCATTAAAGGAGAATACCACTGTATTATGCTTTTATATGCTATAACAATGCATGATTCTTTCAAGGAACATTAAGCAATCTCAATTGTTTATAACATGTCATGCTACAGCAATAATCACTAAGCATAAAGCCAAAACAATATCAAGCATGACATGATAAACTCTAAGTCACAATCAAAAACAAGCTCCCTTTTGCCACTTAAGCATGAACTTTCCTACTCTTTTCCAATCCAAATCAACTTTATTTGAAAACTGATACATTACAAATGTATCTATAATTTTTGATGTTCCATGCTTAGTTTTATCTACTTTCTTGTGTTTTGTTCCAACTTTGGAGTACTTTTCATATGATTTCTTGGACTAACCTATTAACAAGATGCCACAGTGCCTGTTGCCTATTTTCTGCTGTTTTTGGTTTCAGGAAAGTCAGAAAATGAATATTCTCAGAATTGGACGGGACAAAAGCCAAAGTTCCTATTTTACTAGAAGACTCATGGAGCCAGAATACGAGACGGAGGAGGGCCAAGGCCTGGCCACACCATATGGTGGCGCAGGCTAGCCCTGGCCGCGCCACCAGGTGGTGTGGGCCCCCTGGCCGGCCACCGACCTTGTCTCCTTCGCCTATAAGAGCCTCCTGATACCAAAACCCTAAATCATCAAGCCTCCAGCCACGAAAAGTTCCGCAACACCGCCGCCACCGAAGGGGAGATTCGGGGGACAGAAAGTCTCTATTCCGGCACCCTGCCGGGACGGGGAAGTTTTCCCGAAGCCATCTCCATCGATCTCCACCACCATCTCCATCACCATTGCTGATTCCCATGATGAGGAGGGAGTAGTTCTCTCTCGAGGCTAAGGGTTCTACCGGTAGCTATGTGTTCATCTCTCTCTCTATGCATGATCTTATTGAGATCATGAGCTTGTAATCTATAGATCTACCTTGTTACTCAAGTGCTTTAATAGATCTCTACTCTCCCCATGTGTGTGAAAGTGACAGCGTGCACACCATGGTGGCACTTAGGCTAGAGATTACAAATACTTGTTATGAGTTATATTTGGAGTTGGATGTCTTTATGAAACTGTGGTGTTTGTTGGACCTATCTAGTACTCAAGGTGACAGTGTGGGGTTTTCTAGATGGAAAAGGCTTACTTTGAGGTGTGATGTTATAGCCATATCATTGATTAGAGTGTTCAATCGGAGAGTAGTTAAGAGTAGTATCATGAAGATAATATATTTATATGAGAGTGTTCACTAGTGAAAGTATGATCCCTAGGCCTTGTTTCTTAGCATTGAAACACCGTTTGCAATTAGATCTGTTACATGCTTGTTTGCTTCCATCTTTATTTCAGTTTTACTTTAGTCTTTTACACGCCATCAAGATATCTTCTATCACCGTTTCCACTTATAATTATCCATCCCACTTGTGTTTCACTATCTCTTCGCCAAACTAGTGCACCTATACACCTGACAAGTGTATTGGGTGTGTTGGGGACACAAGAGACTTCTTGTATCTTGATTGCAGGGTTGCTTGAGAGGGGATACCTTTGACCACTTCCTCCCTGAGTTCGATAAACCTTGGGTAATCCACTTAAGGGAAAACTTGTTGCTGTTCTACAAACCTCTGCACTTGGAGGCCCAACAACTGTCTACAAGAATAGAAGTGCGTAGACATCAAGCTATTTTCTGGCGCCGTTGCCGGGGAGGTAAGGTAAATGGTATTCACACCGGAGGATTAAAGAAGAAGAACCTCCCATGGCAAACGCCTATTTTCTGGCGCCGTTGCCGGGGAGGTAAGGTAAAAGGTATTCACATCCTCCGGTGTGAGTGCTCGAAGTTATTTCCTTTAGATTCTGCAATTTTGTCTTTTTGTTTCTTGTTTTCACTAGTTAGGCTTAATGGAAAACAACAAAAAAATTAGAGAGCTTTATAGTATTTATCTTGAGTTAGGGCATGAAGTGTTAGAAGAGAAAATTAAAAAACCTATGGAACTTTATTTGCATGCTAATAGCAATGTTGTTAGTATGAATTCTTTGGACACCATTATTGCTAATGCTATGGAAAAGTCTAAGCCTGGGGAAGCTAGTTTTTATGAAAATGATCTTTTTAGTTCCCCAGCTTTGGAAGATAGCTATTCTATTGCTTATGATGATACCAAACCTCCAATATATGATGATTACAATGATGAGTATGATATTTTCAGTCCACCTACTATCGAGGAGAAAATTAATTATGACTACAATATGCCTCATATATTTGATGATTATGGTGATGAGAATAATAATGATAGCTATTTTGTTGAATTTGCTCCCACTACAATTAATAAGAATGACTATGCTTATGTAGAGAGTAATAATTATTATATGCATGTAGCTCATGATAAGAATGTTTCATGTGATAGTTATATTGTTAATTTTATTCATGATGCTACTGAAAGTTATTATGAGAGAGGGAAACATGGTTTTATGCATCTCAATAATATTAAGTTTCCCCTCTTTATGTTGAAAGTCTTGAAGTTGCACTTGTTTTGCTTTACTATGCTTGTTGCTTTGTGCTTTCATGACTTGTTTCTTTACAAGATTCCTATGCATAGGAAGTGGGTTAGACTTAAATGTGCTTTGAATTTTCTCCTTGATGCTCTCTTTTACTTCAATTCATATTTCTTATGTGAGCATCTTCTCAAACTATCATGCCTAACTTAAAGGCGTTAAAGAAAAGTACTTATTGGGAGATAACCCAAAAGTTTTAGATGAGTTTTGGAAGTTAATACTTCAGTAATAACCGCTCCTTATCCTTTTTATTTGCTTTTTGTGCCAAGAGTAACCTCTAATGAGAGAGAAGTAATGATTGGGAAAGTTGCTGTCCCGAAACAGATTTTTGTGCTTCACCGTAAAAATTCTTGAGAGAGCTCTGTATGTCGGATTGAGCTGTAATTTTTTGTGCTTATGCCCAGGTTGTTATCTAACTTTCGTTAGTTCAGCACTTTCTGATTTGAGCAACAACCGGTCTTCAAAAAAATTCGTCTTTACCTGTTGGTCTGTTTTGACAGATTTCTGCCATTTTCTGCATTTGCTTCTTGTTGGTTCCTTTTTGAGTTCTTTTGGGGAATTGAGATTTTTGAGGGAAGTGCTACAGTAGATAATGTTTTAATGGAAGTTTTATTGGTGTTAGAACTGAACCCAAGGACTTATTATCTTGAGTGCACTAATGTTGCTAATAAAGATTGTGTGAAGTTTTGTATGAAGGAAAAAATTTCAGGTGTATGGAAGGAATGAGTAATTAGATGAAGGATGCACTAAAGCTCAAGATTGGGGATGCCACGCGTGTCACCCCAAGAAATATTCAAGAAGTACAAGCATCAAAGTTTGGGGATGCCCAAGGCATCCCCTTCTTCATCAATACAAATTCTAGGTTTCTTCCAAACGCTTCATTTTTATTGTTTCATGCACAGTTGTGTTGTTCTTGGAGCGTCTTATTTTTCGTTTTTGTTTTTGTTTTTCGTTTGCTTGGTTTGCTTAGTTTTCTGAATAAATTGGTTGGACCCCCTCTTTCATACATTGGTTTTCAAATAGTTTGGTTTGGTTTGGAAAAGAGTAGGAGAGTTCATGCTTAAGTGGTAAAAGGAGCTTGTTTTTGATTGTGGCCTATGCTTTATCATGCCATGCTCGATATTTTTTTGGCTTAATGCTTAGTATTCTTTGCTGTAGCATGACTTGTTATAAACAATTGAGATTGCTTAATGTGCCTTGGATGAATCATGCGTTGTTTTAGCATATTAAAGCATAGTATTGTGGTATTCTCCTTTGATGCTTTATTTGGGTTGACTTGGCGCATGCTCACACCATGTTATGACTATCCCAAGTCACCATAGCCTTTATGATCCTTTAGTTTTCAACTTGTAGTATCACTTTATGCTTTGATCAATGATGTTTTGTCGCTCTGCATGATTATGGCCATTATTGCTCTCTTAGTTTGTCGCTCCCAGTCTTTTGCTAGCGTCCACAACCAAGTATGAGTTCTACTCATGCATCCAACTCCCTAAAACAAGTTATTCAAAAGAGTCCACCATACCTACCTACTAGCTTAAGCTATTCCAAGTATATTCATGTTTTTGTTTACCTTCCAAATTAAACTTGTTATGAGAAAACTAGTGATTAAAGCTCTCACGAACTTGATGGCACACTTTACTTTTCTTGCCCTTAATAAACTTGAACCATTGTGTCGTCTATGTTGTATATGCTTGCACTTATTTGTTGGGGATTAGCAGAACCATGCTGTCATGGGGAACGCTTTCAACATTGCACTTGGTACTTGTACCTAGTTGATATCATGCTCTTTTGTATATGGATGTCATCGGTGTGAAATGAAAGGGAAGCTTGTAAGTCCATGGAGTTATGTATATGTGTTAGAGAAACGCCTGGGCCACTGGTCTAATCCATGCTGACATGGTGGAAACCTGCAGCGTAACCATAATGAGCTGTCTATGAAGCATTCTTCTTATAAAAAGAGTCCTATATTGAGAAAAGGAGAAAAAAAGAGAAAACATTGAGATTATGAAAAGTGGAAAGAGAGAAAAAAGCACCATATTCCCATGGTAAATAAGAAGATTGCTGATATGCTCGTTGTCTGCTTTCCTTGTCATTTTGATATGGGGATTCTTCCGTATCATCGAGCAAGGGGTACCCCGTTGGCGGTTCTCTATGATACACATGTACTTACGATGACAAGAACTTACCGGTGACTAAACTTGAGTAGCATGAGGAGCGGCCCTCGTATTCAAGGGACATGAGATTTCTAACTTATACTTCGTCAAGAATGTACACCATAGTTTGTTCACTTTAACCTTAATCACTTCAAGATGCTTATGATAGGGGCAATGAGAGCTGAAAGCAATAAGTAATAATTTTTGGAAGCTCTTTATGAAAATTGAATCTCTGCTTCCTTCTATGAAGGCCTTTCTTCCACCATTATATTGAGTCTCCACCTTCTACCTTTATGCATCTACTTTGAGAGCATAGTGGCCATTCTTAGTTCTACGTGCATTGTCCCAAGACTAGTTGATTGATGCATAGCTTGATATTGCTTGTTTTAAACTATTTGTATCTACTCACTCTTATGAACTTTGAAGGTGTCCTATGCATTTATATTTGCTACTCTATAAGGGACAAGCTTAATACTATTATGCTACGTTTTCTTTATGTGAAACAAACAAACGTCTTGCAAAGCATTGTTATTCATGAATCTTTTGTTTGTGCCTTTTCATGTTGCAACATAGTTTCTTTGTCTTATTGCTAGAACTTTGTCTTTCATGTTATGATTGAAGTACTATGATCCCAGCTTTGAATGTTTTGCAAATACTTTGATCAAGTTTATGATGGTGCATGTCACCTCAAAAATTATTCTTTCTTTTTATCACTTACCTACTCGAGGATGAGCAGGAGTTAAGCTTGGGGATGTTGATACATTGCAAATGTATCTATAATTTTTGATGTTCCATGCTTGGTTTTATCTACTTTCTTGTGTTTTGTTCCAACTTTGGAGTACTTTTCATATGATTTCTTGGACTAACCTATTAACAAGATGCCATAGTGCCAGTTGCCTGTTTTCTGCTGTTTTTGGTTCTAGGAAAGTTAGAAAATAAATATTCTCAGAATTGGACGGGACAAAAGCCAAAGTTCCTATTTTACTAGAAGACTCACGGAGCCAGAATACGAGACGAAGGAGGGCCAAGGCCTGGCCACACCATATGGTGGCGCGGGCTAGCCCTGGCCGCGCCACCAGGTGGTGTGGGCCCCTTGGCCGGCCACCGACCTTGTCTCCTTCGCCTATATGAGCCTCCTGATACCAAAACCCTAAATCAGCAAGCCTCCAGCCACGAAAAGTTCCGCAGCGCTGCCACCACCGAAGGGGAGATTCGGGGGACAGAAAGTCTCTGTTCCGGCACCCTGCCGGGACGGGGAAGTGCCCCCGGAGCCATCTCCATTGATCTCCACCACCATCTCCATCACCATTGCTGATTCCCATGATGAGGAGGGAGTAGTTCTCTCTCGAGGCTAAGGGTTCTACCGGTAGCTATGTGTTCATCTCTCTCTCTATGCATGATCTTATTGAGATCATGAGCTTGTAATCTATAGATCTACCTTGTTACTCAAGTGCTTTAATAGATCTCTGCTCTCCTCATGTGTGTGAAAGTGACAGCGTGCACACCATGGTGGCACTTAGGCTAGAGATTACAAATACTTGTTATGAGTTATATTTGGAGTTGGATGTCTTTATGAAATTGTGGTGTTTGTTGGACCTATCTATTACTCAAGGTGACAGTATGGGGTTTTCTAGATGGAAAAGGCTTACTTTGAGGTGTGCTGTTATAGCCCTACCGTTGATTAGAGTGTTCAACCGGAGAGTAGTTAAGAGTAGTATCATGAAGATAATATATTTATATGAGAGTGTTCACTAGTGAAAGTATGATCCCTAGGCCTTGTTTCTTAGCATTGAAACACCGTTTGCAATTAGATCTGTTACATGCTTGTTTTATTCCATCTTTATTTCAGTTTTACTTTAGTCTTTTCCACGCCATCAAGCTATTTTCTATCACCGTTTCCACTTATAATTATCCATCCCACTTGTGTTTCACTATCTCTTCGCCGAACTAGTGCACCTATACACCTGACAAGTGTATTGGGTGTGTTGGGGACACAAGAGACTTCTTGTATCTTGATTGCAGTGTTGCTTGAGAGGGGATACCTTTGACCACTTCCTCCCCGAGTTCGATAAACCTTGGGTAATCCACTTAAGGGAAAACTTGCTGCTGTTCTACAAACCTCTGCACTTGGAGGCCCAACAACTGTCTACAAGAATAGAAGTGCATAGACATCAAAAACTCACAATGATAATAATAAATAAAGATCAGTGAGCTTGTCTCACGAATCCACAAAGAAGAACTAAAAATTTCTAAGCTGAAAGCACAAGAAAACTAAGGCTAAACACAGTGCTAGCAAAAGAGAACACTCACAAAACAATAAGAATGAAATCTAGAGTGTTCTAGACAATGAAAATGGAGTTTCTCTCTCCCCAAATGAAGTGCTGGGATCCAACCAACTTATTGCGACAAACCAAGAAAAATAAAACTAAAAACAAAAACAAAGATGCTCCAAGAATAACACAACAATGCATGAGATAATAAAAACAAAGTGTCTAGCAAGACCTGAGATTTTTATTGATGAAGAAGGGGATGCCTTGGGCATCCCCAAGCTTTGACGCTTGTACTTCTTGAATATTTCTTGGGGTGACACAGGGTGAGATCCCCAAGCTTGAGCTTTTGTCCATTGTTCATCTCATTACATCATTCTTTCCCTACACCTGAAAATTTCCTTCATACAAAAATTCACACAATCTTCATTAGCAACATTAGTGCATTCAAAAGATAATAAACCTTTGGGTTTTAGTTTTAAAATAGCAAAACTTTCATTAAAAGCACAAGATACTGTAGAAATTCCCTCAAAAATATCAATTCACCAAAAAGAACCCAAAAAGAACCCAAAAAGAAACCGATAAAGAGGCAAATGCAAATAATGGCAGAAATCTGTCAAAACAGACCAGCAGGTGAAAACCTATTTTTTCGAAGACCTTATGTTGCTCAAATCGAAAAGTATTGAACTAATTAAAGTTATTTAACAACCTGGGGGATTTATTCAGAAAATTACAGCTCAATCGGACATACAGAGATTTTTCACGAATTTTTACAGTGAAGCATAAAAATCTGTTTCGGGACAGCACTTCCCCAAATCTTACTTCCCTCTCATTAGGGATGTTAAAACTGAGTCAAAGAGGAGGCTTCCCATGAACTGGGCAATTTTTGCCATCCAATCGCGTCCTCCGCATCATTCTGGCCGTTGGATGGTCATCAAATCCCGCGTGAGCCAAATTATCCCTTAGAGACGCTTCTCTGGATATCAAAACGCCTTTATGTGGTTAATTGGGCCGGAATGCTACTTCGACCCATTACATGGTTTACTATACCGTTCTACAATGAACCCGGTGTCGCTGGAATGAGCTGAAAAAATTAGGAGAGCACATGGCGATGCGGCAGACTCCAAGCAAGATTTCGATAGACCGAGACTAGATGCCACCTCTCGATCACTGGGCCAAGATAAATCCCATCTGCTCGAGGCCGACCTGAAATCATGTAGGCATGCACCGAGCAAAACCGTTTCAATCGAGAGAGCAAAATGTGCTCACGCAGCAGGGAAGGAGAACCAGCAGGCGGCCGAACTCAAGCGGCGGGGAAAGCGATGCAACGAGATGGTCGTAATTCGTCCGCCGTCGTTCGGTAGTGGAGTCCGTCTACCATTTTTTGGGGAGTAGAGCAGCAGTTTGTAAAATCCATTAATGGTAGAGATGCGCCAATCACCGGAGATACGTTACAGCATGCCTTAGCTCGAGCATATATACCATTTGTGCCTTCGTCCTGTATCCTACACCTTGTTCTTGTTCATTCCATTCTCCAGAGTGCCTGTAGGATTTATACCCCCCCTCCTCCCCTACGTGCAACGCGAAGCCAAACAGAGGCTGCAAAGGGCCGAGGTGGGATGGGCGGCCTGAGAAGGGTAGGTTAAATCGGATGGTCGGTGCATGCCTACATATCCATTGCCGTTTGTCTCTGTCCCTGACCCTATGGCCAGTCGAGTACACGACATCAGCCACCCTCTCCTATCCTCGGTGGCAACGACCAGACGACCTGCTGAGAGGCGGCGGCAAAGGTGTGCACAAGATGACGAGACGTGATGGAAAGAGAGCATAAAGCATGCGACGAGGAGGTAATTGATGTTGTAAATTACGATTTCATATTGAGGGTGAATCATGTACTGTTTTTTGGTTCAGTGCTTATGATTGTTTGTTGTAGTGACGTATTCATGCTTATGATTGTTTGTTGTAGTGACATAGCATGCTCTCTGCTTGCATGTCAGTGATCTTTACAACTTAACATGCCCTTTTCTCTAGCGATAAATACTTTGCATTAATAATTCAGGTGTTTCATATACTAGGATGTTATGCATATGCATTTACACCGCGTTCTGTTCTTTTAGATGATAAAGTTATGGGCTTTCATAGTTAATTTTCCGATGATTAGAGCCATCAAAACGTATTGTTCTTTTCACTGTTTCAGTTAGCACACTACAATACTGAGAGATTCATCTTACTGTTACATATTGATTTAGATAAAAGTGGCTCTGAATATTTGTGTGTAAAAAACTCCCATGAAAACAAGGTCTTTTAGTCACTATTTTTTATACTATTTGTATAGATCATACTGCATCACATATCTTGAATCACTGCCGGTCCATGTTCCTGCCAGTTCATGACATTGTTCCGTTTCTACATCAGATATTTGAACACTGGAATCATGTGGATTCAACTGACATATTTGCCTATTCAAATTCATGGCATTCTTGTATTTATTAACCAGATGTTATGCTGGTACATGTTCCTGCCAGTCTCAACTTTATGTAGTGACTCAACCTGTTGATTCTCCATGAATAATCTCCTTATCTTGTATTTTCTAATAGTACCTATCATGCTTTTGTATTTAGAGTCCTACAACGCATACATATTGACTCCTTCCCATCATATGCATGCATATTTTTCTTTCCACTACTATTGTTGCTTGCGGGTGTTACCAAATGAGTCAAAATGAAACCGTCTAAAATTGATGTGTACCAGCTACTGGATTTGGCAATAGTTCAGATTACACCACCTGATGAGAGTTCGCGATGCACAATTGGTTATCTCACAACATATTCACGACTCTTTTTTTGTAAATGCTCTTTCTACAAATGCCATCTTACTAGAATTACAGTTTTTATTGACGGGTCCACATAATTCTGCAGATGGTAATGATAGCTTGACAAGAAGCCTAATGATTAAAAATTCAACTATAGAGTAAGAATGTAAGAATGGTAATATCATAAAGGAACACAAAAAGACACCTACAAGTGTCTTTATAAAACGTATTCACATTTTCCTTCAGTATCACCTATGTTCGATTGGGAGTATTTGCCGTCTTTTTTCAAATATTTCAATCTTTTAACAATGAAATCCATCTATATTAAGGCACTATATTCTAAATTGGTAATAAATCTTATGATTCATTACTACAACTATCTATGTGTAATCAGGCCATTCCATTATCAAATGGACGGGCGCGGCAACACGCCCCTCCATGATCTAGTTAGAGGTTATTCTTGGCACAAAAATCAAATAAAAAAGATAAGGAGAGCTTATTACAGAAGTAATAACTTTGAAGACTCAAGAAAACTATTGGGTTATCTCCCAAGAAGTACTTTTCTTTAATGCCTTTAAGTTATGCATGATAGTTTGAGAAGATGCTCACATAAGAAATATGAATTGAAGTAAAAGAGAGCATAAAGAAGCAAATTCAAAGAACATTTAAGTCTAACACACTTCCTATGAAAAATAATCTTGTAAAGAAACAAGTCATGAAAGCACAAAGCAACAAGCATAGGAAAGCAAAACAAGTACAACTTCAAAATTTTCAACATAAAGAGGGGAAACTTAATATTGTTGAGACACATAAAACCATGTTTCCCTCTCTTATAATAACTTTCAGTAGCATCATGAATAAAATTAACAATATAACTATCACATAAAACATTCTTATCATGAGCCACATGCATAAAAGAATTAATACTCCCCACATAAACATAGTCATTCTTATTAATTGTAGTGGGAGCAACTTCAACAAAATAGCTATCATTATTATTCTCATCACCATAATAATCAAATATAGGAGGCATATTGTAATCATAATTAATTTTCTCCTCAATAGTAGGTGGACTGAAAATATCATATTCATCATTGAATCATCATATATTGGAGGTTTAGTATCATCATAAGCAATAGAATAGCTATCTTCCAAAGCTGGGGAACTAAAAAGATCATTTTCATAAAAATTAGCTTCCCCAAGATTAGACTTTTCCATAGCATTAGCAATAATGTTATCCAAATAATTCATACTAACAACATTGCTATTAGCATGCAAATAAAGTTCCATAGGTTTTTTAATTTTCTCTTCAAACACTTCATGTCCTAACTCAAGATAAATACAATAAAGCTCTCTAATTTTGTTGTTGTTTTCCATTAAGCCTAACTAGTGAAAATAAAAACAAGAAACAAAAAGATATAATTGCAGAATCTAAAGGAAATAACTTCGAGCACTCACACACCAGCAACAATACTAGAAGATATCTTAGTAGCCAGTGGATGTGAGTACCTTTTACCTTACCTCCCCGACATCGGCGCAAAAAAATAGCTTGATGTCTATGCACTTCTATTCTTATAGACATTTGTTGGGCCTCCAAGTGCAGAGGTTTGTAGAACAGCAGCAAGTTTCCCTTAAGTGGATCACCCAAGGTTTATCGAACTCAGGGAGGAAGTGGTCAAAGGTATCCCTCTCAAGCAACCCTGCAATCAAGATACAAGAAGTCTCTTGTGTCCCCAATACACCCAATACACTTGTCAGGTGTATAGGTGCACTAGTTTGGCGAAGAGATAGTGAAATACAAGTGGTATGGATATAAGACAACAGTGCCAGAAAAGAGCTTGGCGAGAGGAAAAGACTAAAGGAAAAAAGATACAAGCAAGCAAACATGTAACAGATCTAGTTGCAAACGGTGTTTCAATATTTAGAAACAAGGCCTAGGGATCATACTTTCGGCAGTGAACACTCTCATATAAATATCTTCTCTTCATGATACTACCCTGAACTACTCTCCGGTTGGACACTCTAATCCATGGTAGGGCTATAACAACACTCCTCAAAGTCCGCTTTCCCCATCTAGATAACCCCTCACTATCACCTTAAGCGCTAGATGGTTCCAACAAACACCACAATTTCATAGAGACATCCAACTCCAAATATAACTCATAACAAGTATTTGTAATCTCTAGCCTAAGTGCCACCATGGTATGCACGCTATCACTTTCACACACGTGGGGAGAGCCAGAGATCTATTAAAGCACTTGAGTAGCAAGGTAGATCTACTTGATTACAAAGCTCATGATCACAATATGATCATGCATAGAGAGAGAGATGAACACATAGCTACCGGTAGAACCCTTAGCCTCAAGGAAGAACTACTCCCTCATCATCATGGGAATCAGCAACGATGATGGAGATGGTTGTGGAGATCGATGGAGATGGCTCTAGGGGCACTTCCCCATCCCGGTAGGGTGCCAGAACAGAGACTTTCTGTCCCCCGAATCTTCCCTTCGGTGGCGGCAGTGCTGTGGAACTTTCCGTGGCTGGAGGTTGGATTATTTAGGGTTTCTACATCAGAGGCTTCTTATAGGTGAAAGGGGCGATGTCAGAGGGTGGACCAGGGGCCCACACCACCTGGTGGCGTGGCCAATGGGACCCGCGCCACCACATGGTGTGGTTAGCCCCTGGCCCCTCTCTGTCTCGTCTTCTGGCTCCGTGAGTCTTCCGGTAAAATACCGACTTTGGCTTTTGTTCGGTCCAATTCCAAGAATATTCATTTACTGGCTTTTCTAGAACCAAAAACAGAAGAAAACAGGCAACTGGCACTGTGGCATCTTGTTAATAGGTTAGTTCCAGAAATGTGTAAAAGTACTCCAAAGTGTTGACAAAGCAAAGTAGATGCTAAACAAGAATGGGACATAAAAAATTATAGATACTGTTACAACATATCAGTGCGACAAACTGTAGGTATGGTGTATGCTGCTCCGGCTTAGAGTATGTCGTTGGTCGCTGTTTCTCAGACACCTTTGGTTGCTGCTGTGGACTCTTTGGTTCAGTCTGATTTGGGCAAGTCCAAGAAGGTTCTGAAATGCTAGAAATGCTCTGGTGATTCTCACGCTTTCAGGAACTGCCCGGTTTTGCACTATTGTTTGGTTTGTAATAACTCAGCTCACCCCACCATCAAGTGCCCAACTCTGAAGATGCCCAAGCCCATGATGATTGTGGCTGGGAATGGTACAGAGAATACTCTTTTCAACCAACTGCCTGATTGTAATTTAAGGCTAATCTTGCACCTAAGTGTACACCTACTGCTAAGGTGTCGACGATTGGCGCAATGGTTCCTACGACTGTTATTGAGGCTTAGATGATGCGCATTTATCCACTCAGTACTCAGTGGAAATGGGAGGCGCTTCCTCATGGTGATGATGCTTATCTTATGAGTTTTCCATCCTTCGAGGATCTTTGGTGTGTTGATAGTATCCAGATGTCGGTTCGTTCTCACAATACCAGGGTCGTGATCAGTATTTGGGAGATGCAGGATATCCAGCCTAAGTTTATTCTTCCTTAGGTATGGGTTCATGTGGAGGGGGTACCTCATACCATCAGTCATTTCCATGGCCTTTGGGCGGTTGGTTCTTTGTTGGGCACGACTGTGGATGTGGATTTGCCGATGCTGTATAGTCACAACATTGTGCAAATTTGTGTAGCAATGATGAATCCTAATGCGCTGCTGAAGTGTGTGGATGCCAAGGGTCCATACATATGTACTACATCTACCTTGAAGATGAAGGGTTTTGACTTCACGTTTCACAAGGAGACTCCGGGCTTTGTCCCTAATCCCGCTTTCACTCCTCTTTTCTGGAGGCGTAAGGGGGATGATTCTGATGAGGATGATGGCACTGGCCAGAAGGAAAAGGATTCACTTGTTGATGATAGTGCACCTCGGTCTCAAGGGAATCACATGGAGGTTGATAATGCGGGCGCCCAACCAGCTACGGGAGGTCCTCCCGTTAACAGTGATTTGTCTTTCCCTGTTTTTTGCTATCACTCCATTCAATCCTTGCCCGCAGACTCCCCGGGGGAAAGCTATTGTGGCTGCTGCACGTCGCTCTCGTTCAGGTTTTCAGCGTCCCGGAGTACCTTTTTTTGCTGTGGTTTCTTGGGTTGGCTCAGGAGATAGGCTGCCGCTCGTGTTGCCTCTGTCGTCGCAGTCTCCTGAGGCTTTGGTGGAGCGCTGCGTTGGGCCGTCGGTGGTGCAGGTTATCACCACTACTGCTACTCTTACTGCACCGACAGCCCAGCCCACTTCGTCGATCATCACCTCCCCTTCCTTGCTGCGGACGGGTGCGACCCGGCTCCCTCCTCCCTCGTTGGTGGACCACGATGGCCCCTCTGCTGCTTTGGCGTCTGCTGTGGAGCAGCCCGACCCGCTCCAGCAGGTCACCGGTGGCCAGGCTCCCTCCCTGCCGAGACGGACCGCTACTGGTCGTGTGCCTCTAGAGGTCCCACTAGCGGTGACCTCGTCTCCTCCGACGGCTGGGCTTCTGGAGGTCCCTTGTTGGTGGCTGCGTCTCCACCGGCGGCGGACATGACCGTTGTAGCGATCGTGACGACTATGAGGGGATGCTCCTCCTACGCAGGTGTAGCATCCCATCTGTCTAACATCTATAATGCTACATGGTCTAATAATAAAATGCTACTTCCTACATATAATTGTTGCATCATAATTACATCATGCTCATGTCATCATGCCACCTTGCATTTGAGCATCATATAAAACCCTTTTTCTTTTGGTTCTTATCTCATATGCATTAGTAATTGTATTTGGCTCTTGATATATTGTATTTGGTTCTCGATAAATGCTTGATGCCCAAGTTGAGTTGGGGGCATATCTTTTATTCAACTCCACCACCTTTCCTTTGTCACCACGTTATAATTCCACCATCCCAAAATATTTGTGGGTTTTTGCATCTTCTCTTTTGGGTCTTGTCTAGCTCACATATATAAAGATGGATCTCCTTCTATACCACATGCCCCAATGGTGTTTACTATTGTTTTCACAATATAAATGATGTGGGTCTACATGTGGGATACTTCTACATCTTCATATGGTTTACTTCTACATGAGTGGGCAAATCTAAATATAAATGGGACCATATAATTATCTAGTGGCATACACACACTAGCATTTCCATTATATTTATTCATGCTTATTTCATCAATCGGACATATGGGTTTAATTCCAACCATGTGCTAATTCCTTGTGCATGTATGCTAGGTGTGGTATCATTATTTCATGTCGCATGAAATATAAGCCCCACATCCCATCTTATTCTAGTTCTTCTATTTGATGTTTTATTTAACCTCTTCAAACATTATGCTTGGGCTTTATTCAAATTTGAGTGCATGGGGCAAAATGGGGTCATTCAAGCTTGTACTTGTTTTCACAACTATAGTGTGGCCTATCTAAGAATCATGCATGAGCCATGCAAACAACCTCTCACCTTCCTTTGTTTTATATATCTTTTGGAGTCTATTTGCATGCATGGGTTTTGAATTCAAACAATCTATCTCTCCCTCATCTCTAGCTAACTAATCTCACAACCCTTGTTCCTTTACCTCTTCTTGGAAATTTTGAGGTTGGCTACTTGAAGCTTGCATGTATACCCATATTGCATGGCACATGCAACATCAACACACCTACTTCTCTCTCTCTCTTTCTCTCTCTCTACAAAACCTAGCTCAATCTCTATCTCTCTACCATCTAAAGCTAGCTAAGCTTCTAGCTAACCTTCTTAAGCATACGGTGAGTGCATACACTCACATACCTAGAAGCCTAGTTGTGGGCATTTTTGTTTTTGTCCATGTGTGTGTGCACATATGTTCCTCTCTCTCTCCCTCCTTTTCTTTTCCACCCTTCCTGAAGCATGTCGGACAGGCCAGCTGCACCGAACTGCACCTCCCCTCCTCTTGGTCCGACCCCTCCCAACCTGGCCTCCTCTCTCTTGGTCAGACTCGACCAGCCGTGGACACCGAAGCTGCCACACCCTGTAGCTCTTCACGCTCTCGCTCACGTGCCTAAAGCAGCTGCAGCGCGCCCCCCTCCCAGCCTGAACCCGACGCCGCTGCACGCCTTTTTTCCTTTCCTCCTGTTCCTCTTCCTTCCCTGGCACGTGATCGCCCACCCGCGCGTGGCCTCCCTCTTTGTTTTGGCATAAAGCAACCACATGCAAGCATATTCCTCCTCCCCCTCTTCCCTCTACCTACTCCACCAAAACCGATCCAGATCGCCATCCCCTCCTCTTCTTCATCTTCGGCAGTAAAAACCCTAGCCATGGCCGTGGCCACCGCACTTGCTCGCCGCCACTAGGGAGTCCACCAAAGCTAGGAGAGCACCAGGTCAAGGTGCGGTAGCAGCACAGTAGCGGGAGCGAGAAGGAGAAGCTCTCGAATGACATTGCCGCCGCGCTCGCCGCCGCCGTGCCGCCGTGGTCACCGCCGCCATCTCCTGCCTCTTTCGGACGTCTCCGTCACTCTCGAGCTCCACCGACGTCTTCTGAACCATCTCGGTGAGCTGATCATTCTCTAGGTGCCCTCCCCCTGTTCTCTTGTTGTTTTCCTCCCATGGCCATGAACGCATCAGCCCAACTCATGTCCGTCGACGTCTTGCGCCGCTCGCCGTCGATGTGGTCCACGCCAAGAGACGCCACCATGTCAGCAAGGTCCGCCTCGACCTACCTGACCTCCAGCACCAACCTCGGTCCTTTCCACAACCGGTGTCGCCTTCTCGTTGCACCTCGCACGCTCTGCCGCTCGCCGCGCCGCCCACACGTGCACTACGTCGCAGCAGCAACGCTCCCCGCAGCCTACTGTTCGTCGCCGAATCCCGACTGCCACAGTGCCCCGCCGGTGTTGCTGTCTGAACCAAACCCGTAGATCAACCTCTCCGCTTTAAATCGAGCTCTTAAACGCTCGATTTGGTGCAGCCTAGCACCCAGAATCATCCTCGCAAGATCATTAGTTGCCGCTGTAAAATCCTGGCAGAATTCAACAGTTTGGACCATGCGTTCCCCCTCTGTTCCCAACGAACCATCTCTCGATATAGTTCTCTGGCGACAAGATACCCTAAACAAAAGATGAAGCCCTTGCTATCCTCTACAACTTTGGTTTTTGCGGCATCGCAAAATTCCCGAAAGTTTGCTCTCCATCGTCAACCAAAGATCAGACGAGCTAGCTCGTGCCAGTAGATCGATTTCAGATTCGATGTTCATTTTGCGTAAAACCCCTGGCAGATTTCTGTCCGTCACGGACAGGCCCTCCCGCGCTCCCTGGATCTGCCGCGTGGCATGCCCCGGCTGGCGTACACGCGTGGTGGACCCGCCGTCCCCGGTCTCGCTTGTCAATCTCTGCGGCTGGGTAAACCTGCGGTGAGAAAAGCCCCTCGAAGAGCTGCTGCGCCAGCTGGCGCTGACTCAGCGCTGGCCCCGCTCGTCAGTGACTCGAGCTAAGTTCCACCTGAGTACAAAAAGTTTCTGTGAGCCTTTTTCCAAATAAAATAATTCCAGAAAATGCATATATGTTTTTAATATTCAGAAATTGATATCTTTATTTTGGTAATTCCAAATAATACAAATAATATATGTTTTTGAATCAGAAAAATATGAGGATTTCAAATCTGCCATCAAAATTAATGTTTGACTATTTAAATTTTTTCGAAATTGTTTATTTGCAATAAAATGCCTTTTCTTAATTAATTAATAACTTTAATTCTATAATTTCAAATTTGACAAATAATATGTCTAAATCGATCAGCGCGACGAGCCCGTTCTGTTTATGCATTCCATGTTCTGAATTGCAGCATGCATCATATAAATATTAAGTGGACAGCAAGTGTTATGGGAGCAAAATATGACTAAAACTTAATAAAATGCTTTATTCTTGTACCCCACACCTCACCCATGCCATGCTACATTATTGCCATGTAAATTGTGCATCATTCATCATGGCATGCTTGTTTGTTTGTCGCATTTTATATATATGCTTATGCACTTTATTTATGTTGGCCCTTGTTTGTTTGGTTCTTCTTTCGGATAGACGCCGAGCAGGGGAAATATCAGGAATACCAGGAGTACTATCCAGATCCGTCTCTCGCTTCAACTGAGCTGCCAGGCAAGCACTACCACATGCTTGCATACATATAGTACCTATTGCCTCTATCTTATTCTTGCATCACTGAGTCGCGATTGCATTAAATTGAATCCCAAGTACTGCATAGCCTTTACTTTTAAACCCCACCAAAGCTTGTTCCTCCATCCTATGAGCCAATACTACAGGAGTTATTTGAGCCATGCGAGTCGTAGAACAGCATGTGTAGGGTATGTGAGTGTTTGATGGATAACGAGGTACCTAAACAACCTAACCTGAGTAGTAATGGGATAACTAATGAAAGAGGCACCGGTGGGCAATATCTGCTATTTGGTTTTTCATGCTCACTTGTGTCCTGTAGGACCCCGAGTACTTGATTCCTGTTCCTTGACTATTCGCACTATCTACATCCAGGAGGCCTCATGGACCCCCCTGAGCCAAAGCTTGATTCATTCCTATTTCTTGGGGCCACAAAGTAGTTTGGGGCTTTATTACTATCCTGTACTTATGCCATGTTTACTGTTTTATTTAAGATTGTGCGAGGAGCACCTGTACTGTTTTGGATCGTGCCACGTTTTCGCGGTATCGACAAGCCCAGTCACACTTTCGGGTTCCCAGTCGTTTATAGCCGTCGTCGCAAACCCTGGGTCCGTTCCGGAGCCGGCCAACTTTGTTGCGGGTAGCTTAGTGGGGTGGCCCCCTGAAATATTTTATGAATCCTGTGATCGCTTTGTCGTGAATGCCTCGTTGGGTTTTGAGTTGGTTTTTCCGAGGTTGATCGAGTGTGTGTTGCTATTTGTGCACCCCTGCAGGGTAAATCTTTCTAAAAGCCGTGTCCGCGGTTATGGACGACTTGGAGCACAGTTTCTCGATCATAGACAAGTATAACTAAAGTATCGCTTTTAACCTGACTAAATATCTGACTAGTAAATAGTGCAATACTCATGGAATGGTTAATAAAACTGCCAACGGATGGGTTGTTCGTCCGCTTTCTCATTGGTAAGCGAGAAGCAGGATGGATCTGTTACTTATACTGTTATAACTGTTGTTTCTAATTAACGAACATCCGTCTATCATTGGTTAGGCGGATGGTTAGCGAGTATCTATAGACTTGTTAGTATTATCTTTTGCTGCAATTGCTTCACCCTAGGTTATGTCCCCTTTAGAGGCATAAAGACTTGCTGAGTACCCCTAGGGTCTCACACGATAAATTGTTTGATTCAGATGAACATGTGTATTCGCAAGATGGATACTGGGTGGAGGAGACAGATGATGTTGGCAACAATCACTCGGTGTAGAGATTCCGGGGATGGGGATCCATGAGATCTGTGGGCGGGATGTGCTTACTTATGTGGCATCTTATGCCGATTTTCTTCTTGTCCGTACTCAGATCTTGTTTCCCGCTTCCGCTTGATACTCTGATGGTTGATGTATGAGGAGCTATCCTAAACTATTATCTCTATCTAGGATATTTGGATCTTGCCGTATGGCGTTGCAATATTTCTATTTCTTTTTAGATGGAATGGCTCTGAGAATTGTTGTATGGTAGCTTGCATACATACTCACTTGTGTATGTATTTGATCTCTTCGCCTGTTGCCTACGCCGCTCGCTCTTGTCCTGATGTCTTGGAAGTGGTTAGGACGGCCGACGGGTCTACACGTGGGTGGCCCCTAGGCCCCCGCTGTATTATTTTAACCACTTCCGTTTCATCCAGGCTTGAACTTAGAGCGTAGGGTCCGAGGTAGTTACAGCAGGCCCCTGCAGGTTGGCGCTCGAAAGAAGAAGACCTTGATGTTCCCGGTGCTTCACATGAGTGGAAGGCACACACAGGGCTCTGACGGTGCTTCTGCGATGGACATGGAATCTTTGGAGAAGGGCATGCACAGAAAAGCTGAAATGAACCTGGACACTTGTGGTAATCCCTCTTCTTCCAAGCCTTTTATTTCTTTTCCTTCTACTAGTATTTATTCTAAGCTAAATTCAGTTGGTATTAGTCTAGGTAAGAATGCTAGTGATATTTCAATTTCTGGCAAGGTCTTGAAGCGGATGGAATTTGACCGGTTTACGGTTGTTCCAAAAGCTTCGACCTCCTATATTTCCTCTTACTCGGATGATGAGGAAGCGGACCATACAACAGATGGTCAGCTCCTATCTCATCTAGTAGGTGAAGTTCTGGAAGTTGGTTTGGACGAAGATAGATTAAGTTCATTATATGAGCTGACTGCTTCTGGTCATAAATCGACTTCTGGAAAAAATGTAATAAATCTCGTAAACGAGATCTTGCTCCTAAATTTATTATTGTTTCCCAATGAATGGCATGTTTTTAAATAGCAAAGGTCTTCATGACTTGGCTAAACATTTACACATTGCACTTTGTTCTAGGGAGCATAATTTAGACTTTGTGGCTATTTCTGAAACTGGTAGACGGGAATTCTCACAGAGTATGTTGATCGCCTATCGGGTGGTTTAGACTTTGTGTGGCATTCCCATCCACCTAGGGGACAGTCCGGGGGCATTTTACTCGGTGTGCGGGTGGATACCATGGACATATTAGCCGTTTTGGAAGGGAAGTTTCATATAAAACTTCTGTGACACCCCCAGGATCAGGGTTAAACAAATCTAGACCTTAGCCTGACATAAGCTCAACCTAGAGCTCGAGGATATCCAGTGAGAAATCAGTAACACAATAGTAACCCTGCGACACCAAAATTATTACAGCAAGCTCATAACTGAGCAAAGAACCAAAATATTACAAGAAGAGGTCACTAACCACAAACATCAAACAATAGAAGGCAAATTATGCTATTAAGTATAGCAAACTTAACAAATGGCCTAAGAGGCCTGAAGCATAATGATGACGTCCCAGTCCATAGATTCCAGGCTGCCAGCCGGGAACCCCAAGCTACTCGTCAGTGTCGATGTTGTACCAAACTTGTCTTCAGGGGAACACTTATTCTGCTACAAAAGAATCAACAAAGCAAGGGTGAGTACAGGATGTACTCTGCAAGACTTATGGCTAGTGGGATTATTTTGCATAAATCCATCTTTGTTTATAAAACAAGGGGCAGAAGAAGCTCGTCTAATCAGAATATTTTAAAAGGGGATAAGAGAGCGACATCTCTGAAAAATTGATCATCATCTTGATATCCACCAAAGTAATCCTCATCTCACAACTAGGATCACCCCCTCGTACCGATGAGGAAGCATTCTTAAGCACATGTTGATCTGCCAAGTTTTACGATTAGGTTAAAGTTCTCTATGATCTTCACGTCCGTTCCCAAGTCGTCCATAACCGTTGACACGACTTTTCGAAAAGATTTAACCCTGCAGGGGTGCACAACTTTACCCACACGTACTAACCGACTCTTAATGCTAGTACATTAGCCCACTTCCTTGGAAGGCCGGTAGAGGGTGGTTAGACACGACATTTACCTTGCTTTCACCGAGACCATGAGTAACGCCCTAAGGATGGTTCCACCGTAACGGGTCAAATCCCGAAGCCGGTCCCTAGAGATGTGAGGCGGGGTTGGTTTACCAGGGGCGCCATCTACCCCAAGCAACCCCGTCCATGCTTACCTACCTATTATGATGCACCTTCACTCGCCAAATCTTTCAAAACATTTTCTATGCATATGTCGAATGGAACACCGAACTATGCGACTCATGGAATCTACTAGGCAAGTTAATCAGCGGAGGGGTCCCCATAAACCCCGTGTGGCTATACTCTCGTCTTGGTTCAAGAGGCTAGAACTCGGGTCCTAGTGGTGGCGAGCATGGGACTACAAAAACCACATTCCACCGTGGCCTCCCATACAATCCTTAGCATGTTTAACCTTTACCACTGATCTTACCTCACCAGTATACCTCGTTATCCTGACATACTCGATTCTCTACATACGATACATCATCTAGACGAACCAGCATTGATAGCTAAGCATGGCTAAGCAAGACATAGATAATAGCTCTAGCATTACACACAAGATAAACCTAGTTATGCTAGGAGCAGTGGATAAGGTAATATAAGCTCAAGGGAGTAATGCAATAGATATGATACTCTATCTATCGATAAAAGACCACAATTGAATCGTATGCATCATGGCAAGAATTGAAGTGCTTTCGAAATCATAGGATTGTATAATGGTGAGGCTACGCTTGCCTTTGCCTGTTGATAACCAATAAGCAGATCTTTAGATATCTTGTTCTTGACTTGATTACAGTTGGTCAAGTATTGTTCATCGATCTTCGATGGTGTTGATCTCGGTCTTCGATCTCGATCTCGTTATTGTAGTCTACCGGGAAGAAGCAAACACTGGAAAGAAAGGAAACAATCAACACATGGCATCGATGCAATGCTCAAGCAAGGATGATGATATGACAAGTTTAATAACATTGAAATGAGACCCTAAAGCATACCTGGAAATTTAAGCGGTGTCCGAGGGGTCCAAACCCTAATACAAGAGAGACCCCGAAATCACCTATGGGATTCAAAATTGATTCTTCTAATTAAACGTGTAACTAAAGTTGTTGAACAATGCATGATTATGACTCTATTGTAAAATCTCATTTTTTCTGAATATTTTGATATATTATACATATTTTTCTGACTTAAAATGAATTAGTTATGATTTTCCCATGTTTAATCCATTTTAAATCATTTTTAAAACAATTAAACATTTTTGAATATTATATTATTTTCCAGCTGGACCCATGTGTCAGACTTTTATTAATTTCAGAAAACATTTCTAAAAAGAATAAAAACCTGACATTAGGGACCCACCTGTCAGATATTTCAATTATTAAAAAGATTATAGAAAAAATTATTAAAACAAAAAGGGAAAGGCTTATTGCATCAGCATGACGCATTGCTAACGTCAGCAATGGAGATGCTCCCAGGTCGAGCACGGATCTGTCGATCCCGTGCGTGCCTGGTCGCGCGGGTGGGCGAGCTGGAGAGAGCATGGCGCGGGCGACCCTATAGTGGTGGCGCCGGGTCCGAATGGTCACCGGAGCGATATCCATGACGACGGCCGACGGCGGCGCTCGCAGGTGCTAGTCGGTAGAGCAACAGGAAGCGAGAGGGGGAGCGCGGAGAGGTGCTGGAGCACTAGTGGCTCACCACAAACGCCATGCCGAGGTCGGGGAAGCAAGGGGAGGTCGGACGGAGGTGAATCGACGGTGGCTGGCAGAGAGTTGAGCTCGATTCCGACGAGCTTGGAGCTCCCTGGCAAGCACACTTCAACGAGGAGGATGAGGGCGGCGAGGAGAGTCCAACAGTGGCCTCAGATGGTCGACGGGAGCTCGGGAGTGGCAGCGATTGGCAGTCTCCGGCAGCTAGGGTTTTGGGCACACCCGCGGGAAAGAGAGGAAGATGGGAAAGTGAGGGGGTAGGGTTCTCCGGTGGCGACAGGGGTCCTTATAGGTGCTCGGGGGTGGCAACGTGGATCTTGGCGCACACCGACGGTGACGGACGGCGGCGGTGGTGACAGGTAGCTGCTTCAGCATCGGGGACGAAGACGACGATGAACAGATGGGCGAACCGGTATTTGGGCTGCTGGTGGGCTGCACTTGGGCCAGGCTAGGCCAGCTGCGGCCCTGCCGTGGGCAGCAAGGAAGGGACGAGAGAGCTGGGTTGCGGCCCAGATAGAGTTAGCAATAGGTTTTATTTTCGAAAAAACTTTTTATTTTTTTGGTTCTATTTTCTCTTTTGTATTTTCAAATACTTTTTGTTTTCAAACATTTTGAAAATACCAGAGGTATGTAAAATGTAACAAAAACACTCAGTGACGAGGGGTAACCTCAGCAATGCCCATGGTGATGGACTTGGGGTTTCGCGGAAAAGAGAATGCTAGGGATTCCGTCGGATGTCAGGGAAAACAATGAAGACAAAGTCGCCTGAATATTGGGGAAAAACTCTATTACACGTTGCCTACTTGATTTCTGTACCCTTGCTTGGGCTTCTCCCGCCCTATATATAATAGGCCGGGTCTCAAAGCTGTATGCGGATAGGTTTCATACACGCGTGATTACAATACCAACATAATGTCGGTTCATGATTTCTTTCCTAATTTGAATAAAGAGTCTCTGTCGGCTGCTTCCTTGGGCTTTTATCTGGAATCTCTATGGTCCGTTGGCCTTTTACCCAATGTAGGGTAGCGAATAATGGGCATCCAAGTAGTCATACCCATGTCAGTAGTCCCGAGACTCTATCTGAATCCGCAGTTTTCAGGTTGAGTCTCAAAGTTTTCTTTCTTCTTTCTCTTATTCTGTTTAATTTTATTTTTTGTAGGGCTTTTGGTACAACGAGTCTGATGCTTCCAAAGGATCGGGAATCAGTTAATTGCTCCTGGGCAAAAACAAGATTGACCTACATCAAACTCAAGTCCCCAGGCTTGAATCCGAAATTTGTAACTGGTGTAATTCAGTTCAAGCCGCTGAGGTCATACCGAATACTGAATTCAAGTTTTCAATTTTTTATCGGGTACCCAATGCGTCTGTCAGGATTTTTCATCGTATCGTTGATACGGATTTTTACTGGCAGAGCGTATTCTTGTGCGATTACCAGGCCACACAGGACGAATCCTGGGGTCTTACCTTCATGTTTCTGAACACAACATTCGGATTTTTTTCCTGCGTCTGATCGTGATCTGAGAGTTTTGTTTTACTTTCCGTATCATTCCCCCGATAGGAGTATTTATCGTCGGATGCTTCCGTTATTTTTCTTTATCAGGTGCGTGCCAGTGCTCCTGATAGGAGTAGCCCCCGAGGCTATGTTTGGATATGTGTATCAAGACATAGGCTCGAAAAAATGCGTCATTATTTCCATAAATTTTGGTCGGGTGCACGACCAGTGCTCCCGATAGGAGTAGCCCCCGAGGCTACAGTCGTAATGTTGTATATTTCGATTGTAGTCTCAAATCTTCACCTGGAGGAATTTACTTTGACTCCAATTGAATTTCTTCGGGTCATACCTTGAGAAAGCCGCAATTTTTGCTGTAGTGCTTTTCTGTGACATCAGTGATGACGTATCTGATGCTGTTATTTTTCAGAAAAACACGCCATGACGGGTTCTATCGAATGTGGGCCCATGCACAGTAATGATGACGCGTGATGGTGTTTTTAGCGGAGATTCTTGACTACACGTTCCCTTGCCGTGCGAGAATCGAGGCGTCACGCGTTGTTCTCCGTTTTTACCGCAGTCATAACTTTTTTTTATTTTTCCTTTTTGAGATGTTTGTAAACACGTGTCGTCATCACGCAATCCTCTGTCGCTTCGATTTTGCATCGAATGGTTAGGTCATTGCATTGTTGCTCTTTATAACAGAAGGGATTTGCTTTCTACTGTTTCACCTAGCCTCCCTTTGCTCCTTCTTCCTCAATGCGCTCTTACCTCTTGTGAACTTTGATTTTCGTGCCCTGCTTTCCTTGCTCCGTAGCCATGGGAAAAAACAAAGCCACTAGGACTTCCGCTGCCGCCGCAAAGGCCACCAGGAAAAGGGTCGTTGGGTGGGCTCCCACCAAGTGCACGACGCGGGAGCTCCACAAGGCGCGGAACTCCGGCATGCTGATGGAGGGCTCCTTCAAGCTCTGCTCCCATCCTCGAGCCTGGCTAGAGGGTAATGTTCCTCTCCTTCCTCTTCTGTGGTCTTTCTCTCCTCGTCCATGAATTCCTCCGAGGACTTCTATTCATTTAGGGCGTGCAGCTTTATCAGCTCACACCCAATTCCATCCTCCATGTTGCTTGTTTTGTCACTCTTCGCTAGTGTTTCCTTTCGATTCATCCCTATTGGGGCCTTTGGAAATACTTCTTCTATGTTCACCGCAACACCACTGACACCACTATCCATGATGTTGGTGGCGCCATTTTTTCTTTCCGCTCTGACGTTGATTACTTAGACTTCAAACTCACGGATTCTGTCCAAGGTTGGAAGTCTAAGTGGTTCTATGTCAAGGACCAGCCACTCGAAGGCCAATCTTTCGGGTTAGCCCCCTTTGAACCTAAAAAAGTTTGTCGTAAACTCGACTCCTAGGATCAGCGTCCCTCTGCCGAGGAAATTGCCAAAATCTAGCCCTTTGTTGATCATATTTCTGAGCTACGGCATGAGGTTGGCAAAGAATTGTCGGGTCTCTAGGTCCTGGCATATTTTTTGCGGATCTGTGTCCAGCCGCCCCATGCCCGGTTGTCCGGTATGTGGGCGTATATTGGGAAGAAGGACCCGATGAGGATTTCCTCGGAGGACCTCACCCTTAAGCTGTATGAGAAGAGAGTCCGGAGCTTCACAACTTTAACGGCAAAGAAACCGGTTCCTTCGACTTGCCTTGTAGAGCCTTATGGCAAGAAGAAACGTCTTCCCGAGGTGCATTTCCTTCGCTTTTGTATTTTCCTTGTCTTCTATTTATAGATGCATTTTTCAATTCTTCCGCTTTCTGTAGGATTTTGATCACCTGAGCTCGCTTCACCCCTTCCTGAAAGTGGTGAGCCCCCTGTCCACCCCTCTGCATCCGATGATCTCCCTATGACTAGGACTGCCACGGATGAGGAGGGGGATATTTTTGCGTCTGACTCTTCGTCGAAGATGCAATCTCTTCCTTCGGCTGGCTCCGGAGATTTCCGTGTGGAGCGTGCCGGCGAAAAGAGGAAACACCCTTGTGTTGTGGAAAGGGTCGAGGATTCGGATGACTCGACTGCTTCCAAGCCCTTCGGTACTTCTCCGACCGCCGCTGCTCCTTCCTGTATGAACTTGTTTCATCTTGCACAAGATGTGTCTTCGTAAGTATCTGCTTTCTCCTTTTCTGTTTTCTCTAAGTGTGTTTTTTTACTGCTGATGCTTACTCTTGGTCGTGTTGTTTGTAGTGATGACGAAGATCTTCCTGCTTCTCCTCTTCCCACATCTGTGGGCTGCTCCACAAGGAATACCCCTCCGCCATTGACGGAGCCGAAAGAGAAAATTTTGTCTCCTGTGGAGAAAGAGGTCCAGAAGGATGTCGCCGCTTCATCCAAGCCGCCGCCCTAGAAAAGAAGAAAAATGGCGGGTAAAGGGGTGGTGATATCTGAAGCACCCGTTGATGTGGACATGAAGGATGTAAGTTACTTTTGACGCCAGAAATGTTTCTTCCTCATATATTTAGTCTGCCTTTATATCCTTTTGCTATATTTTTCCCTTCCTCAGCCTTTGATGTGTGAGATGGTTGGTATGGCCACTCGCTTTATAAGGATCTGTGACGATGCCGAAGAGCTGAAAGGTATGTACTGATTGCTTCTGTCATTTCCTTGTAAACATGTTCATCCTTGTTTTTTTGCGTTTCGCTCCCTCAGCTGCTACCAAGCAATCCATGATTATCCGGGATGAGGCAATGAAGCATGCCGATGAGCTGGAAAACAGGCTCCGAGCTGCCGAAGAGGCCAATCAGAGGGCGAAGGCTGACGTTGATGAAATGGCCAGGCAAGTCGCTGCTCGAGATGTAAATCTGCGGCAGCGCCTGGAGGCCTTGAATAACTCCCTAACCCGTAAGTTTCGATTTGTGCGTGTATTTGTTGTTTCGTTTCTTTCTTTTTATTGTCGACCTCTTCTTCTATTTTTGTTTGTCGACCTCTTCTTCTTTTTTGTTTGTCAGAGCTGACTGGCTAGAACCTAACGCTGGACGATGATAAGAAGGTTGATCCTTTATCGGATGTTGTTAGCACTTTGGAGGCTAACAGCGTTCGTGGGTGCAATCTGCTTGTCTGTTCGCGTCGCGCCTTCAAGAAGCTCCATGCGAAAGTATTTCCAACCACGGATGTGTTAGAGGACCTGAATGATCTTTTCGCCATTTTTGGTGCTAATCCCAGCCCCCTTGTTGGTTATAGTCTGACGCAATCAAGGAGCGGTGCCGAAACTTCGATGGCTCTAGCGATGGCGCATGGCGAGAAGGTTGACTGGGAGAAGGTTAGCTCCTCTGTCCCGGTCACCTCCAATGGCAAAGCAGTTGACCTGAAGCCACATATTAAAAGGGCTAGAAAATATTCTCGACTGCTCCTGAGTCTGGTCTCGGGTTCAGGGAGATTGGCTGCCCCTTCCTCGACTCCTCTTACTGCGTCCGGTGCTCCTTCTTCGGCTACCCCTACCGCTGTTGTAGCTAGTGCTCCTTCTTCTAGTGCCACTTTATCTTTGAAGGACGCATCCCCATAGGCCCTTATTTTGTAATTGTTTGTCGTGTCTTCCCTTATTGTAATGAATTCTGAACTTGTTCGGCTTC
This sequence comes from Avena sativa, assembly GCA_916181665.1. Classification (NCBI taxonomy): domain Eukaryota; kingdom Viridiplantae; phylum Streptophyta; class Magnoliopsida; order Poales; family Poaceae; genus Avena; species Avena sativa. Next base: position 205,728,434 of record OV702290.1, read on the forward strand.
CTTTTGCTTCTAAATAGCCTGTGAATATACACGTCTGGTCTTGCCTTTGTATGCTGAGTGTTTCGTATAGTTCTTTTGTCTTGCCAGATCCTGAGTGATTCTTCGGCGCCTTCTGGTTCCGCGCAACCGTTAGATGTCGTTGCACCCTCCGCTGTAGCGGGTGCGATTGGTCATGTCTCGTGCGTACAGTAGACCCACCGCTGTATGCTGAAACGATAGAACAAGTTTAGAAACTTGAAGGAAAACTGCGGGTTGTTCAATCGATGGTTGATGTCTCCCAGTCAAAAACACGCCAAGCTCTCAATCGCGAGGCTTTTTTCTTGGAAGAGATCTCCAGGGCGAGTGAGAGGCTGTTGTGTAAGTACTTGTGCTCTCTCTTTTTGTTGGGTCCGCAGCATAGAAAACAAAAAATTTCCTACGATGAGAACTATACGCCAAGATCTATCTACTAGATACAGAGCAACGGGTGGACATACATCCATGGAGAACTTACCCTCGAAGACAACGAGTTTTTTTAACGAGTAGGAACTCGTGGTTGATGTAGTCGTACGCTTACCGATCTCAAGATCGTGTGGAAGTCCGAGCGCCGCAAATCAGCAGCACATCCATCCTCGCACACACGTCCAAGCCACCGGACAACATCCACCTCCTCACTCCAGCGAATTAGCGGAAGCAGCAACTCCTTCCAGACGCAAGGCCACCGGGAACATGTATCTCGCTAATCCGAGACCATGGGGGAATATCTAGAGGGGGAGAGAGATCCTTCACGAGGAGGTGTAGTCATACACTTGCCTTTTATAGGAGAGGGGGGACTCCTCCCCTACCATGGCCGGCGGCCAAGGAGGGAGCCCCCTCCTCTTCCTCATTCATGTGGTGGAAGCTCCACTCACATCAATTAAAGCTCCACCCAAAGTTCCACTCATATGCATTAAATTTCCACCAAATTTAATGCCACTCTCAATTAATAAAACTCTTTTATTTATTTTATTCAGAATTTTGTTAATTACTTTAATTAACAAACATTCACATAAAACCCCTTGCAACATTTCAATATCACATGTATAACCACTTTCTGCAATTTCACCCGAAACAATTCCGGTTTCTATCGAAACATTTCCTGCGCTTTGCAAACCTTTTTTCTAGAACATATGTGCTCCTAAATGGTGTCCGGCAACCCTTAAGTGTGTCACCCTACAATTCGCGAATATTGCAGACATGATTGAGACTACTCTCAGATCAATAATAAGAAGCGGGACCTGGAGATCCATACTGACTCCTGCATATTCAATGATGACTTCTGTGATCATGAGAACCTTTAACGTTAGTAATTTAATCCCTTTGTCTCATGATATATTACATGTCCGAGATTCGATCATCGGTATCCAAATACCTAGTTTGATCTCGTTACCGACATGCACTCTTTTCTCGTTCCCGTGATATAACATTCTAGTGATCACATCACTTGCTTGCAAGCTATCTTAATGTGATATCACCGAGAGGGCCCAGAGTATATCTATCCGTCATCGGGATTGACAAATTCCACTCTTGATCCATGAGCCTCAACATAACACCTTCATAGCACTGAACCCACCTTTGTAGTCACCCTGTTATGGTGTGACGTTTGATGTTATCAAGATACTCTTCCGGTGTTAGCAATTAACATGATCTCATGGTCTAAGGACTAAGCCTACTTCGTATGATGTTATAGCAATATAAACATAATGACTTGATCATAATGCTATACTTCGGATGAATGTTCATCACATCATTTCACAAATGTTGTGACCTTGTTATTAACAACATGCAATGTCCATGATCAGGAAACCTTGATCATCTTGTTAATCAACAAGCTAGTCTATAAGAGAGGCATAACTAGGAACCCTTTTTGTTTATTAAACACACATGTATTGACGTTTCCTATCAATACAATTATAGCATGCAAAATAAACATCTATCATATACAAGGAATACATAATAACAACTTTATTATTGCCTCTCAGGGCATATTTCCTTCAGTCTCCCACTTGCACTAGAGACAATAATCTAGTTTACATAGTGATAAATCTAACACCCATGGAGTTTTGGTGTTGATCATGTTTTGCCGTAGGGAGAACTTTAGTCAACGGATCTGCTACATTCAGGTCTGTGTGCACTTTACAAATCTTTATGTCTCCATCCTTGACATGCTCATGGATGGAGTGAAACCGGCGCTTAATATTCTTGGAATTCTTGTGAGACCCGTGTTCCTTGGCACTGGCTATGGCTCCATTGTTGTCACAATAGATCACCATTGGGTCCAATGCATTAGGAACCACACCTAGTTCCGTTATGAACTCCTTCATCCAAACCGCTTCATGCGCCGCTTCTGAAGCAGCAACATATTCCGCCTCCGTCGTTGATCCAGCCACCACAAGTTGTTTGGAACTCCTCCAACTAACTGCTGCTCCGTCCAAGAGAAATACGTATCCAGATTGAGACTTAGAGTCATCCGGATCAGTGTCAAAGATAGCATCGACATAACATTTAGCGACTAGCTCTTCTTCACCTCCGTATATAAGAAATATATCCTTAGTTCTTCTCAAGTACTTAAGGATATTCTTGACCGCTATCCAGTGTTCCGAACCTGGATCAGATTGGTACCTACTAGTCAAACTAATAGCATGTGCCACATCCGGTCTTGTACATAGCATGGCGTACATTATAGAGCCAATGGCTGAGGCATAGGGGATCTTATCCATTATCTCTCTTTCTTCCGCCGTAGCCGGACTTTGAGTCTTACTCAATGTCTTGCCTTGCAACATAGGTAAGAACCCCTTCTTACTTCCATCCATATTAAACTTCTTTAATATCTTATCAAGGTATGTACTCTGCGATAACCCAATTAGGCGTCTTGATCTATCTCTATAGATTTTAATGGCCAATATATATGAAGCTTCACCACGGTCCTTCATCGAAAATTTGCTGTTTAGATAACTTTTAACACTGTTTAAAAGATCTATATCATTTCCAATCAATAATATGTCATCCACATATAATATTAGAAATGCCACATTGCTCCCACTCACTTTCTTGTAAATACAAGCCTCTCCATAAGCTTGGACAAATCCAAATCTTTGATCACCTCATCAAAGTGGAGATTCCAACTCCAGGATGCTTGCTTCAGTCCATAGATGGATCGCTGAAGTTTGCATACCTTATTAGCATCCGTAGGATCGAAAAAACCCTTAGGTTGTATCATATACAACTCTTCTTCAATAATACCATTGAGGAACACAGTTTTGACATCCATCTGCCATATTTCATAATCGAAATATGCAGAAATTGCTAACATAATCCTAACCGACTTTAGCATCGCTATGGGAGAATGTCTCATTGTAGTCAACTCCTTGAATTTCTCGAAACCCCTTTGCGACAAGTCGAGCCTTATAGATGGTCACATTACCATCAGCATCAGTTTTTCTTTTGAAAATCCATTTATTCTCAATGGCCTTTCGATCGTGAGGTAAGTCCACCAAGGTCCAAACCTGGTTTTCGTACATGGATTCCATCTCGGATTTCATGGCTTCTAGCCATTTGTTGGAATCAGGGCTCATCATCGCTTCTTCATACGTCGCAGGGTCATCTATTTCATCAATCATGGAATTCATAACATGATTGTCGTATAGTTCAGGAGCTGCACGTGTACTGCTTGACCTGTGAGGTTCGACAGTGTCCTTTTTCAGAGTTTCATGATCAATATCATTAGCTCTCTCCTCATTAGGTGAAGTTAACTCCGAAACAACTTCCGGTGCTGCGCTACTCGCCATTTCATGAAGAGAAGGTGCAATAACCTCTTCGAGTTCTACCTTCCGACTACTCACACCTTTCGCGAGAAACTCCTTCTCAAGAAAGGATCCATTCTTGGCAACAAAAACCTTGCCCTCGGATCTATGATAGAAGGTATACCCAATCGTTTCCTTAGGGTATCCTATGAAGACACATTTTTTCGCTTTCGGTTCGAGTTTATCCGGTTGAAGTTTCTTCACATAAACATCGCATTCCCAAACTTTAAGAAATGATAGCTTAGGTTTGTTTTCGAACCATAATTCATACGGTGTCTTTTCAACGGATTTATATGGTGCCCTATTTAAAGTGAATGCAGCGGTTTCTAGTGCATAACCCCAAAATGACAGTGGCAAGTCAGTCAGAGACATCATAGATTGAACCATATCCAATAAAGTATGATTACGACGTTCTGACACACCATTACGTTGTGGTGTTCCGGCAGGCGTGAGTTGTGAAACTATTCCACATTCTTTCATATGTGTGCTAAACTCGTAACTAAGATACTCTCCTCCACTATCGGACCGCAGAAATTTGATCTTTTTGTTACGATGATTTTCCACTTCATTCTGAAATTCCTTGAACTTTTCAAAGGTTTCATACTTATGTTTCATCAAATAGATATACCCGTATCTACTCAAATCATCCGTGAAAGTAACAAAATAATGATATCCACCTCGCGCCGACACACTCATTGGTCCACACACATCAGTATGTATGATTTCTAATAAATCTGTCGCCCGTTCCATTGAACCGAAAAACGGCATTCTAGTCATCTTGCCCATAAGGCATGGCTCACATGTATCAAATGATTCAAAATCAAGTGATTCCAAAAGTCCATCAGAATGGAGTTTCTTCATGCGTTTAACGCCAATATGACCTAGACGGCAGTGCCACATATATGCAGATATATCATTATCAAGCTTAATCCTTTTAGCATCAACATTATGAATATGCGTAATACTACTATCGAGATCCAACAGAAATAAACCATTCAACACAGGTGCATGACCATAATAGATATTATTCATATAAATCGAACAACCATTGTTTTCAGACTTAAACGAATAACCACTTTGCATCAAACATGATCCGGATACATTGTTCATGCTTAGTTCAGGCACCAAATAACAATTATCAGGTTTATAACTAATCCCGACGGCATATGGAGAGGATGCGTACCGACGGTGATCACATCAACTCTTGATCCATTGCTGACCCGCATCGTGACCTCATCCCTTGCTAGTTGTCGCTTGTTCCGTAGCCCCTAAACCGAGTTACATATATTAGCAACCGATCCCGTATCAAATACCTAGGTGCTACTGCGAGTACTAGTCAAGTACACATCAATAACATGTATATCACATGTTTGCCTTGCCGGCCTTCTTGTCTGCCAAATACTTGGGGCAGTTGCGCTTCCAATGGCCAGTCCCCTTGCAATAGTAGCACTCGGTATCAGACTTAGGGCCAGCTCGGGGTTTCTTTTCAGGCGCGGCAATAGATTTGTCACCCTTCTTTCCCTTCTGCTTGCCTTTCTTGTCCTTCTTGAAACCGGTGGTTTTATTGATCATCAACACTTGATGTTCTGTCCTAATCTCCACTTCTGTAGTCTTAAGCATTGACATAAGCTGGGGAAGAGACTTCTTCATGCCCTGCATATTATAGTTCATCACGAAGCTCTTGTATCTAGGTGGCAGAGATTGGAGAACACGATGTATGCCTAAGTCAATGGGAATCGTTATTCCCAAGGACACAAGATTATCGGCGTACCCAGACATTTTGAGTATGTGCTCACTAACGGAGCTGTTCTCCTCCATCATGCAGCTAAAGAACTTTTCAGAAGCATTATAACTCTCTACGGCAGCATGGGTATCGAAAATCATTTTTAGTTCTCCCATGGTATCAAAGGCATTGCCATTTTCGAAATGCTTTCGAAGTTCTGGCTCCAGCCCATACAGTATGCCGCAATGAACTAAGTTGTGGTCCTCCTGATGAGTTATATAGACGTTATTTTCTTTGTAAGGGGCATCAGGAGCTGGTGGGGGGCCTAGCGGCGCCTCTAGCACATATTGCTTTTGTGCAGCAGTGAGGAGAATCCTCAAATTCATAGCCCAGTTGGTGAAGTTGCTACCATTCGCAGCAAGTTTATCTTTCTCCATGAACACATTGAAATTAAAAGCAGGTGGTGCCATCTACAACAGAATTTGTAAAGTATATTTATACTAAGTTTATGATAGATTGAGTTCAACTAATCCAAATTACTAATGAACTCCCACTCACAAACGACATCCCTCGTGTCCTTTTTGGTGATTACATGAACCAAATCCACTACACCAAGTCCGATCATCACGTGAGTCGGTGTAGCTTCAAAGGCGAGCATCTATATGGGCATCATATCAACTATATGACTCATGCTTAACCTTTCGGTCCGTGTTCCGAGGCCATGTCTGTACATGCTAGGCTCGCCAAGTAAGAACCTTAGTATTCGCGTGTGTAAAACTGTCTTACACCCGTTGTATGAAAGCGTAGAGTCGAGAACACCCGATCATCACGTGATGCCTCAAAACACGATCCACAAAACGGTGCATACTTAAGGAAGAACACATTTTATCTTGATATCTAAATGAGGGATCATCTTATAATGCTACCAAAAACGCCAAACTAGCAATATAAGATGCTAACATCTAATGTGTGAAGCGAGATGATACGGTCCATGCATTTGATCTCTATCATTTGCATCGTGGTATGATCTCTATCATTCCTTTGTGTGTAAGGCCAAGGTCTATGGAACTAACACGTTAAGTCAGTTGTAAGAGTATCTATCATACATCTACTTACAACAATACCATATCAAGACACTAGCCCATCAACGATCTAAACTAGACGCCTCTAATTTATCAATTGCAAGTTTTACGTGGCTTAGGGCTTCGGAGATAGAACCGGTCTTACCTACGAACATGAACCAAAACGAGGATAACCAAGTTATTAGCAACTCGTTGTAAATTAGATATTTACTATAGTAGGAGAGACAGACACCCGCTAGCCACTTATGCAAAACTAGTTGCATGTCAGTCGTGGAACCGGTCTCATGTACAATGACATGTAAGGTTGGTCCGGGCCGCTTCATCCCATTATGCCACCAATATCCAAAATACATAGAAGATGCAATAACATGATCATCATCGCCCACATATAAACATATGCGTACTACCCGTGCAAAGCACCTATGCATAGATCAGGCTCTGATACCACTATTGGGTCCGCAGCATAGAAAACAAAAAAATTCCTACGATGAGAACTATACGCCAAGATCTATCTACTAGATACAGAGCAACGGGTGGACATACATCCATGGAGAACTTACCCTCAAAGACAACGAGTTTTGTTAACAAGTAGGAACTCGTGGTTGATGTAGTCGTACGCTTGCCGATCTCAAGATCGTGTGGAAGTCCGAGCGCCACAAATCAGCAGCGCATCCGTCCTCGCACACACATCCAAGACACCGGACAACCTTCACCTCCTCGCTCCAGCGAATCAGCAGAAGCAGCAACTCCTTCCAGACGCAAGGCCACCGGGAACATGTATCTCGCTAATCTGAGACCATGGGGGAATATCTAGAGGGGAGAGAGATCCTTCATGAGGAGGTGTCCTTTGTGAGGGAGGAGAGGGGGGCCTTTTATAGGAGAGGGGTACTCCTCCCCTACCATGGCTGGCGGCCAAGGAGGGAGCCCCCTCCTCTTCCTTATTCATGTGGTGGAAGTTCCACTCACATCAATTCAAGCTCCACCCAAAGTTCCACTCATATGCATTAAATTTCCACCAAATTTAATGCCACTCTCAATTAATAAAACTCTTTTATTTATTTTATTCAGAATTTTTTTAATTACTTTAATTAACAAACATTCACATAAAACCCCTTGCAACATTTCAATATCACATGCATAACCACTTTCTGCAATTTCACCCGAAACAATTCCGGTTTCTATCGAAACATTTCCCGTGCTTTGCAAACCTTTTGTCTGGAACATATGTGCTCCAAAATGGTGTCCGGCAACCCTTAAGTGTGTCACCCTACGGTTCGCAAATAATGCAGACATGATTGAGACTCCTCTCAGATCAATAATGAAAAGCGAGACCTGGAGATCCATACTGACTCCTGCATATTCAACGATGACTTTTGTGATCGTGAGAACCTTTAACGTTAGTAATTTAATCCCTTTGTCTCATGATATAATACACGTACTAGATTCGATCATCGGTATCCAAATACCTAGGTTGATCTCGTTACCGACATGCACTCTTTTCACGTTCCCGTGATATAACATTCTTGTGATCACATCACTTGCTTGCAAGCTATCCTAATGTGATATCACCGAGAGGGCCCAGAGTATATCTATCCGTCATCGGGATTGAAAAATTCCACTCTTGATCCATGAGCCTCAACATAACACCTTCGTAGTACTGAACCCATCTTTATAGTCACCCTGTTACGGTGTGACGTTTGATGTTATCAAGATACTCTTCCGGTGTTAGCAATTAACATGATCTCATGGTATAAGGATAAAGATTACTTCGTATGATGTTATAGCAATATAAACATAATGACTTGATCGAAATGCTATACTTCGGATGAATGTTCATCACATCATTTCACAAATGTTGTGACCTTGTTATTAACAACATCCAATGTCCATGATCAGGAAACCTTGTCATCTTGTTAATCAACAAGCTAGTCTATAAGAGAGGCATAACTAGGAACCCTTTTTGTTTATTAAACACACATGTATTGATTTTTCCTATCAATACAATTATAGCATGCAAAATAAACATCTATCATATACAAGGAATACATAATAACAACTTTATTGTTGCCTCTCAGGGCATATTTCCTTCACCTTTTTCTTCGGTTCCCTCTTTCGTTTTGCGGGAGATTGGTTTTTTGTCTTCTTGATTTCTAGGCATCCAATTGTGCGAGAGGGACAAGACCCAACATCTGTGCAATCGAATGCAGGCTCTTGTGTCTACTTCCCGAAGTTCTGAGACGGACTTTTGGACTGATCACCGTCGCGCCTACACCGTAGCATTGCTTCAGGACCGCCTGTCGGAGCTGGAGCAATTCGTCGGGTGGTGCCATAGATCTTTGGCCGTTACTTATAACGCCATGTTTCCTCGGGATCCTCAGCCTCAAACCTTGGCGGATTTGATTGCGAAATTTCAATAGGGTGAGAAGATCCATCATTTTGTGAAGCTTCAGCTTGTGGCAGGTGCTAAGCTCGTGCTTTCCTGGGTGCATGTGCATCATCCGATGCTAGACTTGGATGATGTGTCTTCATGGCTACCTTCTCGTTCCGATGGTGGTCTTATTGATATGGTGCCTCATTATGCTGCTGCTCGTAGACCTGCAATTAGGATCGTCCGAAAATGTTTGGAGGCAGACGAAGAATTTTTTGTAAATTTCCCTATCTGATTATTTACTTGCTTCGCCTTTGTACTTTGTGTATAAACACTTTATACTTGCAAAAAGTTCGTATGTTTTATACGAGATTTTGATTATATGGTGTATTCTCATACGAGTAAAACTAGCAAGCTATTCTGCCGTGGAAGTTTGTCGCGGAATACTTTCTTTAGTTATTCATATCAATGGGTGAGAGTACATTGTTGTGGCGTGATCGCCTGGCCGTTGGCCTTTATTAAAAATAAGGTGTATCTATGTAGAAACTATCTTGAAGAGACTTCGGCTTCAATCAGTGGGTCTTTTTATGCGGGACCCTTATTGGAGGCCGCGTACGTTGCTTTTTGCGAGGCTACCGCGTGCTTGCTCTTCCGATGTTTTCTTCTTGCGGGTGTGTCCTTCGTGCGTCGATCCTTCATCCACCAACTTTAGCTGTCCAAGCTCTGCCTCCATCCTGAAAGATTCTGATATTTTGTTGAATTCTCGATCGCAGCTGTCTGCGCGGCGGAAGTTGCCTTTGACTGTGATGACCCCATTGGGGGCTAGCATTTTCAGCACTAGGTATACGTAGTGGGGTACTGCCATGAACCTGGCGAAAGCTGGTCGCCCCAGGATCGCGTGGTATTGAGATGGCCAATCCATAACTTTGAATTCTAGCTTTTCTCGTCTGAAGTTGTTTTTGACCCGAAAACAACGTCAAGGTGGACTTTTCCCAATGGAATTTCAGATTTTCCAGGAACTATCCCATGGAAGGTTGTGTCGGTTGGGGTTAGGTTCGTCATGGACCAATTCATGGCCCGCAGAGTTTTTGCGTAAATCAGGTTGATGCTGCTTCTTGCATCTAAGAAAACTTTGCTCATGTCGAACCTGCCGATTTGTGCTTCCACTATCAGTGCTGACTGGCCTGGCTGAGGGACCCATAATGGATAGTCAGCTCTACTAAAAGTGATTTCTTGTTTTGAACAATGTAGATACTCTGGTGTAGGAGGTGGCTTTGTTACCGCCAAATTTACTTGCCTAGTGATCAGCTTTTGTGTTCTATTGGAGGGTGGCCCCTTGTGGATCATAGGCATTGCTCCCTTTGATCTGAGGTATTCGATTGTCTTGGTATACTATGCTTTGCGGCTGTCCCGCTGGTGGAAGCCCCTGTGGTGGTGGTGGAGCGCCGATGGCCAGAGTGCCAGGTGCAGGGGCGTAGTTTCTGTTTGTTGCTTCAACTGCCTTTGCATTGCATAATTCTTGCATCTTTAAGAATGTCCGACAATCCTTTAGGAGGTGGTTTGATCGCCTTTTACCTTTTGAGTCGACGTAGTAATGCATATTGTTGGGTCCTTCCAACATTTGTCCTTCTGACATCGGTGGGTCTCGGTTCGTCGGCTGGTATCATTGTCGCGATGGCTTTCACTGATGTTATCCCTACTGCCACGATATCCGCTGTTGTAGTCATCATTTCGTCGGTTGTCCGTTCCAGAAAAACTCGTTGCAACATAAGTGGGTGTGTGGTATCCATCATTTATTCGTCGCCTTCGGTCGCTGTTACGCCAGTCTCTTTCGTCGGGTGATCGAGCCCTTTTGTTGTGTACTGCATCCTCTCCATCAGCCCAACGGTTGGCTATTTCCATTAGTTGTGAAATTGTTTTTGTCTTTGATCATCCTAGTTCTTCAATGAATTCCTATCGACAGAGACCATCATTGAAGGCGTCGATCGCTCTTTCGTCGGATATTGCTTCAGCCAAAATTTTGGTAATATTCCATCATTGGATGAAGGCTCGTATTGATTCTCCTGGCTTTTGCTTACAAGCACGTAATTGCTCTAAAGACGCAGGTATCTTGAATGTGGATTGTAAGTTTCTGATGAATTTGTCTTCAAGATCATTCCAACTGCTGATGGAATCTTCTGGTAACTATTTTAGCCAGGAGCATGCTTCACCGGTTAGGTGGAGCTACAGGCTTTGCATTGCCGTGGCGTTGGATCCTCCTTGTAATCTGACAGTCGCTAGATAGTCTATCATCCAAGCTTCGGGTTCTTGGAGGCTATCTTATTTTTGTCGGTCTTGGGGTAGCTTAAAATCTTTCAGTACCGGAGTTTTGCGAACCCGTCGGGTAAAGCAGCTGGCTCCGCATAATTATTGTTCATCCTCACTTTCGCCATCGCGGTATCTTTGGGTGCTGCGCTCTTCTCGTGACCGATCAATCCTTTGATGGGTGATGTCGTTTCTTGCGTTGTTGCGCGGTTCTTGTTCGGAAAAGTGGACCCGATGTGGCGACCGCGATCGTCGGGTGTGACCTCCTTGCCGAGGGCTGTAGCGATAGTGTGGGGATTGGTCACGGTTCCTCGTGGTTCCTTTATCTGCTTGCGCAAGAGTTTCTCCCGCCAAACTGAGGTTCATCAGGGAAGATCGATGGAGGGCTGCACGGGGATCGTCGGGTGAAGGTTGTGTTGTGATTAGATATGTTTCTGCGGCCACAATAGCAACCCGGGCTGTCTTGCTTTGATGTTCACATCTTGATCTATCGACATAAAAGAGAGATCATGGTCCCAGATTAATCTGCTTCTCTCTTCTTCGGGTATACTTCTTAATCTAGACGTTCCTCTTCTTGGCGATGCTCCTCCTGTGATGCTTCTTGATCCTCGGGTGGGGCTTAGCTGGGAGAATATCATTTTGCGGCCCGAAAGTTGGGGTGTACAGGCAACACGGTACCCAAGTTCCCTAAAATCAGCTGGGATGACTACAGTTGGTGTGCCAAATACTCAGAGGGTCTTTTTCGGCACGAATTCAACTTTACGTTTCAATACAAAAAATCCGGCTAACGGGCGTCAAGTTGGGCCCCCCTGTCAGTTCTCGCCGTTATGTCGCTCCTGTCGCTTAGGTGGGGTGACTGTCACGTAGGCTTGCAGCGTTGGCACAGTGGATAGGACAACACCCCCTACCCAGTGTATTGACGTGACAAAACAGGGCCCATGTATCGGTGTTATAATTATTTTTTGTTTACTCAGAAGCTGGAACGGCCACCGCCATGCGTCTCTCCTTGGACTTCCGTCCCAATCATTAACCCCTACCATAAAATCGCATTGACTGTTCCACCGTTCCCCTACCTCACCGAAACCACTCTTCTTCTTCCTGTCATCTACTATCTTCTTCCCGTCTTCTCCTTGCCGCCATGGAAGGTCTATGCACTCTATAAATATGAGGCCACAACGCTCGCTTTTGCCATCGCCTCGGCCTCTCTGCAGTCCATCTCCACCCCACCCCTTTAGCCATCGCCTCTCCACCATGCCGTTGTCTCGCCTCCCCTCCCTCTCCAATCTCCACCGCGTCGCCATGGAGGTGCCCATGCTCAACCACTACGAGGCAGCGATGTTTGCGTACTACGGCATCCTCGCGCCGCCACGCGCGACCGTGCCCGCCGGATTTCACATCAGCGAGGCGGGTGTGCCGGTGGCTCCGCTCCTCAACCCCGCGGATACGAGATGGAGTGCGTCATCGCGGAGCGTCGCCGCCAGCTACCCGCGTGGATGAGGGCATTGCCCCGGTACGCGGTGGCCAGCGAGTACTGGCCCCGACTGTTCAAGAAGGAGCGGAAGGCCAAGCTTGGCAACCGTATCGTGGACGGGCTCCTGGTGCACCCGGATCGCCGCAACCAAGAAGGGCGGGAGATATTCTGGTCCGTCCCTGGACGGACCATCTACACCGCCATCGACGCCGCTAGCCGCGCAGAGGAGCTCCGTCTCCCGAACAACGCCGAAATCGTGGAGATTTTGTCCAACGACGACAAGGAAGCCGGCGGCTCAGAGGACAGCGGCATCGGAAGTGTTGTCGACTAGGAAAATTTGTAAAGTTGCATCTTTGTATGGAAAAATTTGTGGTTGAATAATAAAATGTCTCAATTTAGATCTTTGTCTCGATTAATTGGTGAAAGATTTTTTCAAAATTACTGATCAATTCAATTTCTACCTCGAATTAATTTCTGCCTCGAATTAATTTCTGCCCGAATTAATTTACATTAATTGTCCTGGACTGCTGACCGTCGCGGGGTTTTTGGTCCCGGTTCGTGGCATGGTCCCGATTATGGAAACGAACCGGGACCAATGGAATTTGGGCGCTGGACCAAAGGCGCTCTTTCTACCAGTGCTAGAGACAAGCTTCACTACCCATGACAACAAGAAGATAGACGTTGTCTACACCAACGAGGAGGAGACAGTGGTGCGTGTCCTGAGGATGTACGAGGGTTGGCTTGGGATAGACAAGGACAAGTTTGTGGGATTGGACCTCGAGTACACCCTGGAGCACCCATATGAAGGGAGTGAAGTCGCCATCATTCAACTGGCCATGCGGAAACACGTCCTCGTCTACCACCTCTCCCGGTTTGTAGATCTGCTCTCTGTAGCTAACCGCTTTTAGGGTTTTCTCCTCTTGTTCTTTATCCACTTGCTCATCTTTTAACTACTGGATTTTATTTAGGACCAAATAAATTAGGGTTTGCCTATGTCTCAATCGACTGAGATTTTCTTTAGTCTCAATCACCTAAGAAAAGTGCAACCGTAGTTAAAAGAAATGTGCAACTCGTTCAGTCGACTGAGAAATAGCAAAACCGAATAAATTATGACAATACAATGGTTAGAGTCTTGATCTTGCATTTACTAAACTTTTCAAAATTATATTGAGATGATGATCTTGCATTGACAAAATATTTGTAGTTACAAATTTTGGTGATGACAAACTACATACTTTCAGGACTGACAGGAAATGTCCGGCGCTGTGCCAGTTCCTTGAAAAAAAGGGAATTGTTTTTTGCACTGTCGACACAACAACAGATTTTTCGAAATTGTATCAAGAGGAAATTATAATTCCTACGCACAACTGGATTGATATTCAGCGTCTTGTCAAGATCCTAGGGGGCAGGAAGAAGGATGGAATGGCATCACTCGCAACTAGAATCCTCGATGAGTCATACGACACAATGAAGGAAGATTTCCCTACGGATAGGCACGATTTCTAGGACGAGTGGCCGTTGTCTGATATAAACCTGAAGTATGCAGCCATAGATGCTTACGTGACCTACCAGCTGTACAAGAAGATCCATTTTTTTCAACGTTACCTCGTGTTTTGCCCTATTTGTAAGAGGGAAGACGAGCTTAGGGGAGCCCTTTGTAGAAAATGCCGAATAGCTGGGTTTGAAGTTGAATATGCAAAGAAATTGGCTGCATCTGAAGCAGCTGACCGAGAGGCTGCAGAAGCAGCTGAAAGAGAGCTTGCAGCTGAAGAAGCACCTGACAGAGAGGCTGCAGCTGAAGCGGTAAACAGAGAGGCGGCATCTTCTAGCGGCAGCAATCAGGCCTGTGATGCACCGCTAATTGTGCCACAGGACGCTGAAGATAGGAAAGCCAAGTCAGATGCCATTTGGGACAAAGCAGTTCATCGGACATAGAGTACCTGGAATGATGGCAAGCGTGTCAAGTGGTCTGATGAGGAGTGAATTAAATTTTACTTGTCAGTGTTATGTTTCTGTTTTGTGGAACTCAGTTAGCTTGCCAAGATGTCTAGCGCATCAAGTGATACTAGTAAAATAAATTTAACACTCGCTGTGTTATGTTTATGTATGTGTCTTGTAGCTTGTCAAGATGGCAGCTTCTTAACTGGCAGTTTGAAAGAGTGCCCTTTTCCTCTCTCGCTAAACATATATGTTTCATTTTGCCCAAATTGGTAGCAAATCTGGAGAAGATTCTCACTTCGATATTTCGTTCCCTTTTGGACCTCTTTTTGCCTCCGAACAGGTAGCAAATCTAGAGCAGCAAATCACACCAGGCAGAATACATTCATTCAGAAAACAAAACAAATGTAGATATAGGTGTGCGCAGCTAAATAGGATATAGCGATAGAAAGTAGGTTGCTTAATGAGGCTCGATGCATTCAGCCAAAAATAGGATATAGCTAGAAAGGAGCTGCTGGGCAGCAGGGGCAGCCGCCGCAGCTGCAGGCACATCCTGCAAGAGCCCGGCCCTCCACCATCTCCCTCTGGTGCTTCCGCCACTTCTTGCTGCCCAATTTCTTGGACTTGGGGGCCTTGGGCCTGATTGGAGGCATGCAACCCTCTTTGATGGCCACCCGCTGGAGGTTTCGGAGGTGAATGCCAAGAGCACGGTGTTCAGCGATGTAGGCGTTGTTGTTCGCGGGCTTGGGCTTGCCGCTTTTTTGGATGCCGGAGCCCGTGGCCTCTGCATGCTTCAGTAAGGTGTTCAAGACGGTGCCACTGGCAGCGTGACTCGTCAAGTAGTAGACGCCCCCCTTGCGGAAGGGGCAGCTATAGTAGGGGCCCGTGAGGAATCCGTCGTACTTGCTGGCCCGCAGCCTCCTCAGCACCTGACGAGCCTTGGTTTGAATGGACTCGTCATCACTGCAGACGTCCCTGCCGGAAACCTATTGGAAGAAAGGGAAAATGGGGGAGTAGATGGTGTAAGAAGATCGAGCAATCGAAATGCGAACAAGCGAATCCTAATAAACCAAGATCTAGCATCCAACGATGGGAACGGTGTTGGATAATTAGGCACAATTTGCATGATTAATTCCAGAATATTAAACATGACAATACCAGCTAAATTTTAAATAGATTAGCCCATTATTTCTAACAAACGGTAGAAGAACCAGCGGAGGGGAGCAAACCCAAGTTACCTCCGACCATAGGTCGTCGATGCTGGTGTCGTAGGGGTTCAGCGGAGCGATGTACTTATCTGGATCGTAGGTGCCCAAGAAGTGCGTGATCTGCTTGTGACCAGCGGGGGCCTCCTCGCCGGCGGGGGGCTCCTCTTCGGCGGCTCCGTCGGTAGCTGGGACGGGGGCCTGGACAGGAACGGCGGCTGCCATCGATGCCTCCACTGGGGCCTGGACAGGGACAGCGGCTGCTTTCAACGCGTCGATGGGGACCGGCGGGGATACGGGGGACTCCTCGCCGGCGGCCACGGAGGCGACGATGGCCACCTTATCCTCCTCGGCCATCGCCGGCATGGACGGGGTATTCTCGGGATTTTGCGGATGCTGGTGGGACAGTGGAGAGGGTTGCGTGGGGACAGTGAGCGAGAGTGGGAGTGGGTGTGCGGAGAGGGGTTCTATAGTTAAGGTGGATAGAAGCAAGGCACGTTTCGTCGCACTACCATGCAACGCGCCACGCAGTCGACTGCACCATGCACCGCGACACGTGCACGGTACGTCACGTTTTTTCCTGGGCCATGCATGTCAGTTCTGTATTGAGCCGCATGCAAAGGGCGCACACATAATTTCTATGTACGAAGTTTGACATGGCCCTAAAATTGGCGATTGAGAGCCACTGCGTAAAAAATGGGATATGTCTTATTAAAATCAAGTGGCAATAAATTGCAGCTGTCCATCGATGACCGTGCACTCGATGACGCATGCGTTGTGGTGTAGTAGTAGCAGTAGTAGTCTTTTCAGACTTGATTAAACATGACATGACCGCTCGACGATTTTTTCCATGGACGGCATCGCGTTCCTTCTTGTAGAAGTCTCGCTGAGGGAGATGTCAGTGCTGTCTCACGCTATACTGTGAAGGGCACGACGTGTGCAACGATCATCGTTGGATCGCACAGAATCAACGGTTGGTGCGCACGATCCGCGTGACAACTGTGATAACCAATCAGGGAGTAGCAGACAGGGTGAGCACAGATTTGTGCTTCTACGAAAGGTAGAGAGGGGGGCTAAAACTGAGTAGTACCACATAAAACAAAGGGCGATACTGAGTAGTATAAAAATGGAAAGTGAGTGTCTTGCACAATGAAATACATCGTGGCATACATCAAATTATGCCAAGATAGATCCACAAGAGTTCATTGCATGTGTGTTCTTCTCATAAACCACGTAAGGATCCACTAGAGTCATTGGATGTGTGTTCTTCTTACAAACCACATATCACCAGTGTCATTGCATGTGTGTTCTTCCCACAGACCACACATGGATCCACCGGTGTCATTGCATGTGTGTTCTTCTCACAAACCACACATGGATCCACTAGTGTCATCGCATGTCTACTCTTTTCATGTACCACGACTAGAGTCATTGCATGTGTGTTCTTCTCACAGACCACATATCACATGTGTCATTGCATGTGTGTTCTTCCCACAGACCACACATGGATCCACCCAGTGTCATTGCATGTGTGTTCTTCCCATAGACCACACATGGATCCACCAGAGTCATTGCATGTGTGTTCTTCCCATGAACCACAAAGGATCCACCAGTGTCATTGCATGTGTGTTCTTCTCACAAACCATATCATGAACCACACCCAGTGTCATTGCATGTGTGTTCTTCTACAAGACCACACATGGATCCACCAGTGTCATTGCATGTGTGTTCTTCCCATGAACCACACATGGATCCACCAGTGTCATTGTATGTCTGCTCTTCCCATGAACCATAGCTAGAGTCATCGCATGCGTGCTCTTTTCACAAACCACAGCTAGAGTCATTGCATGTGTGTTCTTATTACAAACCATATCATGAACCACACCCAATGTCATTGCATGGGTGTTCTTCTCACAAACCATATCATGAACCACACCCAGTGTCATTGCTTGTGTGTTCTTCTCACAGACCACATATCACCAGAGTCATTGCATGTGTGTTCTTCCCATGAACCACACATGGATCCACCAGTGTCATTGCATGTCTGCTCTTTTCATGAACCACAGCTAGAGTCATTGGACGCGTGTCCTTCTCATAGACCACATATCACCAGTGTCATTGCATGTGTGTTCTTCCCAAAGACCACACATGGATCCACCAGTGTTATTGCATGTGTGTTCTTCTCACAAACCATATCATGAACCACACCAAGTGTCATTGCATGTGTGTTCTTCTCACAGACCACATATCACCAGAGTCATTGCATGTGTGTTGTTCCCATGAACCACACATGGATCCACATGTGTCATTGCATGTCTGCTCTTTTCATGAACCACAGCTAGAGTCATTGGATGTGTGTCCTTCTCACAGACCACATATCACCAGTGTCATTGCATGTGTGTTCTTCCCAAAGACCACACATGGATCCACCAGTGTCATTGCATGTGTGTTCTTCTCACAAACCATATCATGAACCACACCCAGTGTCATTGCATGTGTGTTCTTCTCACAGACCACATATCACCAGAGTCATTGCATGTGTGTTCTTCCCACGAACCACACATGGATCCACCAGTGTCATTAAATGTCTTCTCTTTTCATGAACCACAACTAGAGTCATTGGATGTGTGTTCTTCTCACAGACCACATATCACCAGAGTCATTGCATGTGTGTTATTCCTATGAACCACACATGGATCCACTAGTGTCATTGCATGTGTGTTCTTCTCACAGACCACACATGGATCCATCGGTGTCATTGCATGTCTGCTCTTCTCATTAACCACAGCTAGAGTCATTGCATGTCTGTTCTTTTCACAAACCACATATCACTAGAGTCATTGTATGTGTGTTCTTCCCATGAACCACACATGGACCCACTAGTGTCATTTCATGTGTGTTCTTCTCACAAACCACAAATGGATCCACCCAGTGTCATCACGTGTGTGTTCTTTTCACAAACCACATATGACGAGAGTCATTGCATGTGTGTTCTTCCCATGAACCACACATGGATCCACCAGTGTCATTGCATGTCTGCTCTTTTCATGAACCACATCTAGAGTCATTGGATATGTGTTCTTCTCACAGACCACATATCACCAGTGTCATTGCATGTGTGTTCTTCCCAAAGACCACACATGGATCCACCAGTGTCATTGCATGTGTGTTCTTCTCACAAACCATATCATGAACCACACCCAATGTCATTGCATGTGTGTTCTTTTCACAAACCACATATCACCAGAGTCATTGCATGTGTGTTCTTCCCATGAACCACACATGGATCCACCAGTGTCATTGCATGTCTTCTCTTTTCATGAAGCATAACTAGAGTCATTGGATGTGTGTTGTTTTCACATACCACATATCACCAGTGTCATTGCATGTGTGTTCTTCCCAAAGACCACACATGGATCCACCAGTGTCATTGCATGTGTGTTCTTCTCACAAACCATATCATGAACCACACCCAGTGTCATTGCATGTGTGTTCTTCTCACAGACCACACATGGATCCACCAGTGTCATTGCATGTGTGTTCTTCTCACAAACCATATCATGAACCACACCCAGTGTCATTGCATGTGTGTTCTTCCCATGAACCACACATGGATCCACCGGTGTCATTGCATGTCTGCTCTTTTCATTAACCACAGCTAGAGTCATTGCATG
Source organism: Avena sativa (assembly GCA_916181665.1). Classification (NCBI taxonomy): domain Eukaryota; kingdom Viridiplantae; phylum Streptophyta; class Magnoliopsida; order Poales; family Poaceae; genus Avena; species Avena sativa. The sequence continues at coordinate 205,748,020 of OV702290.1, forward strand.
TGTATTTTCTTTTCACAAACCACATATCACCGGTGTCATTGCTTGTGTGTTCTTCCCACAGACCACACATGGATCCACCAGTGTCATTGCATGTGTGTTATTCTCACAGACCACGTAAGGATCGAGTGGTGTAATTGAATGTGTGTTCTTCCCATGAACTACACATGGATCCACCGGTGTCATTGTATGTCTGCTCTTCCCATGAACCACAGGTAGAGTCATCGCATGTCTGCTCTTTTCATGAACCACAGCTAGAGTCATTGCATGTGTGTTCTTCTCACAAACCATATCATGAACCACACCCAGTGTCATTGCATTTGTGTTCTTCCCATGAGCCACACATGGATCCACCGGTGTCATTGCATGTCTACTCTTTTCATGAACCACAGCTAGAGATATTGCATGTGTGTACTTCTCACAAACCACATATCACCGGTGTCATTGCATGTGTGTTCTTCCCATGAACCACACATGGATCCACCAGTGTAATTACATGTGTGTTCTTCCCATAGACCACACATGGATCCCCCAGTGTCATTGTATGTCTGCTCTTCCCATGAACCACAGCTAGAGTCATCGCATGTGTGCTCTTTTCACAAACCACAGCTAGAGTCATTGCATGTTTGTTCTTCTAAAAACCATATCATGAACCACACCCAGTGTCATTGCATGTGTGTTCTTCTCACAAACCACACATGGATTCACCGGTGTCATTGCATGTTTGCTCTTCTCATTAACCACAGCTCGATTCATTGCATGTCTATTATTTTCACAAACCACATATCACCAGAGTCATTGCATGTGTGTTCTTCCCATGAACCACACATGGATCCACCAGTATCATTGCATGTGTGCTCTTTTTGTGAACCACAACTTGAGTCATTGGATGTGTGTTCTTCTCATAGACCACATATCACCAGTGTGATTGCATGTGTGTTCTTCCCAAAGACCACACATGGATCCACCAGTGTCATTGCATGTGTGTTCTTCTCACAAACCATATCATGAACCACACCCAGTGTCATTGCATGTGTGTTCTTCTCACAGACCACATATCACCAGAGTCATTGCATGTGTGTTCTTCCCACGAACCACACATGGATCCACCAGTGTCATTAAATGTCTGCTCTTTTCATGAACCACAGCTAGAGTCATCGGATGTGTGTTCTTCTCATAGACCAGATATCACCAGTGTCATTGCATGTGTGTTCTTCCCAAAGACCACACATGGATCCACCAGTGTCATTGCATGTGTGTTCTTCTCACAAATCATATCATGAACCACACCCATTGTCATTGCATGTGTGTTCTTCCCATGAACCACACATGGATCCACCGGTGTCATTGCATGTCTGCTCTTTTCATTAACCACAGCTAGAGTCATTGCATGTGTGTTCTTCTCACAAACCACATATCACCGGTGTCATTGCATGTGTGTTCTTCCCATGAACCACACATGGATCCACCAGTGTCATTGCATGTGTGTTCTTCCCACAGACCACACATGGATCCACCAGTGTCATTGCATGTGTGTTCTTCCCATGAACCACACATGGATCCACCAGTGTCATTGTAGGTCTGCTCTTCCCATGAACCACAGCTAGAGTCGTTGCATATGTGTTCTTCTAACAAACCATATCATGAACCACACCCAGTGTCATTGCATGTGTGTTCTTCTCACAAACCACACATGGATCCACCGGTGTCATTTCATGTCTGCTCTTCTCATTAAGCACAGCTAGAGTCATCGCATGTCTGTTCTTTTCACAAACCACATATCACCAGAGTCATTGCATGTGTGTTCTTCCCATGAACCACACATGGATCCACCAGTGTCATTGCATGTGTGTTCTTCTCATAGACCATATCATGAACCACACCCAGTGTCATTGCATGTGTGTTCTTCCCATGAACTACACATGGATCCACCGATGTCATTGCATGTATGCTCTTTTCATGAACCACAGCTAGAGTCATTGCATGTGTGTTCTCACAAACATATCACCGGAGTCATTGCATGTGTGTTCTTCCCATGAACCACACATGGATCCACAAGTGTCATTGCATGTATGTTCTTCCCACAGACCACACATGGATCCACCAGTGTCATTCCATGTGTGTTCTTCCCATGAACCACACATGGATCCACCAGTGTCATTGTATGTCTGCTCTTCCCATGAACCATAGCTAGAGTCATCACATGCGTGCTCTTTTGACAAACCAAAACTAGAGTCATTGCATGTGTGTTCTTCTTATAAACCATATCATGAACCACACCCAGTGTCATTGCATGTGTGTTCTTCTCACAAACCACACATGGATCCACCGGTGTCATTGCATGTCTGCTCTTCTCGTTAACCATAGCTAGAGTCATTGCATGCCTGTTCTTTTGACAAACCACATATCACCAGAGTCATTCCATGTGTGTTCTTCCCATGAACCACACATGGATCCACCAGTGTCATTGCATGTGTGTTCTTCTCACAAAACATATCATGAACCACACCTAGTGTCATTGCATGTGTGTTCTTCCCATGAACCACACATGGATCCACCAGTGTCGTTGCATGTCTGCTCATTTCATGAACCACAGCTAGAGTCATTGGATGTGTGTTCTTCTCACAGACCACATATCACCAGTGTCATTGCATGTGAGTTCTTCCCAAAGACCACACATGGATCCACCAGTGTCATTGCATGTGTGTTCTTCTCACAAACCATATCATGAACCACAACCAGTGTCATTGCATGTGTGTTCTTCTCACAGACCACACATGGATCCACCAGTGTCATCGCATGTGTGTTCTTCTCACAAACCATATCATGAACCACACCCAGTGTCATTGCATGTGTGTTCTTCCCATCAACCACACATGGATCCACCGGTGTCATTGCATGTCTGCTCTTTTCATTAACCATAGATAGAGTCATTGCATGTGTGTTCCTTTCACAAACCTCATATCACCGGTGTCATTGCATGTGTGTTCTTCCCACAGACCACACATGGATCCACCAGTGTCATTGCACGTGGGTTCTTCCCATGAACCACACATGGATCTAGCAGTGTCATTGCATGTGTGTTATTCTCACAGACCACATAAGGTTCCAGAGGTGTAATTGCATGTGTGTTCTTCCCATGATCCACACATGGATCCACCGGTGTCATTGTATGTCTGCTCTTCCCATGAACCATAGGTAGAGTCATTGCATGTCTGCTCTTTTCATGAACCATAGCTAGAGTCATTGCATGTGTGTTCTTCTCACAAACCATATCATGAACCACACCCAGTGTCATTGCATGTGTGTTCTTCCCATGAACCACACATGGATCCACCGGTGTCATTGCATGTATGCTCTTTTCATGAACCACAGCTAGAGTCATTGCATGTGTGTTCTTCTCACAAACCACATATCACCGGTGTCATTGCATGTGTGTTCTTCCCATGAACCACACATGGATCCACCAGTGTCATTGCATGTGTGTTCGTCCCACAGACCACACCTGGATCCACCAGTGTCATTGCATGTGTGTTCTTCCCATGAACCACACATGGATCCACCAGTGTCATTGTATGTCTGCTCTTCCCATGAACCACAGCTAGAGTCATCGCATGCGTTCTCTTTTCACAAACCACAGCTAGAGTCATTGCATGTGTGTTCTTAAAAACCATATCATGAACCACACCCAGTGTCATTGCATGTGTGTTCTTCTCACAAACCACACATGGATCCACCGGTGTCATTGCATGTCTGCTCTTCTCATTAACCATAGCTAGAGTCATTGCATGTCTGTTCTTTTCACAAACCACATATCACTAGAGTCATTGCATGTGTGTTCTTCCCATGAACCACACATGGATCCACCAGTGTCATTGCATGTGTGTTCTTCTCACAGACCATATCATGAACCACACCCAGTGTCATTGCATGTGTGTTCTTCTCACAAACCACACATGGATCCACCGGTGTCATTGTATGTCTGCTCTTTTCATGAACCACAGCTAGAGTCATTGCATGTGTGTTCTTCTCACAAACCACATATCACCGGAGTCATTGCATGTGTGTTCTTCCCATGAACCACACATGGATCCACCAGTGTCATTGCATGTGTTTTCTTCCCACAGACCACACATGGATCCACCAGTGTCATGGCATGTGTATTCTTCCCATGAACCACACATGGATCCACCAGTGTCATTGTATGTCCGCACTTGCCATGAACCACAGCTAGAGGCATCGCATGCGTGCTCTTTTCACAAACCACAACTAGAGTCATTGCATGTGTCTTCTTCCTACAAACCATATCATGAAGCACACCCAGTGTCATTGCATGTGTGTTCTTCTCACAAACCACACATGGATCCACCGGTGTCATTCCATGTCTGCTCTTCTCATTAACCACAGGTAGAGTCATTGCATGTCTGTTCTTTTCACAAACCACATATCACCAGAGTCATTGCATGTGTGTTCTTCCCATGAACCACACATGGATCTACCAGTGTCATTGCATGTGTGTTCTTCTCACAAACCACACATGGATCCATCCAGTGTCATCGCATGTGTGTTCTTCCCATGAACCACACATGGATCCACCAGTGTCATTGCATGTCTTCTCTTTTCATGAACCACACATGGATCCACCAGTATCATTGTATGTCTGCTCTTCCCATGAACCATAGCTAGAGTCATTGCATGTGCATCCTTCTTACAAACCATATCATGAACCACACCCAGTGTCATTGCATGTGTGTTCTTCTCACAAACCACACATGGATCCACCGGTGTCATTGCATGTCTACTCTTCTCATTAACCACAGCTAGAGTCATTGCATGTCTGTTCTTTTCACAAACCACATATCACTAGAGTCATTGCATGTGTGTTCTTCCCATGAACCACACATGGATCCACCACTGTCATTGCATGTGTGTTCTTCTCACAAACCACACATGGATCCACCCAGTGTCATCGCATGTGTGTTCTTCCCATGAACCACACATTGATCCACTAGTGTCATTGCATGTCTGCTCTTTTTATGAACCACAGCTAGAGTCATTGGATGTGTGTTCTTCTCACAGACCACATATCACTAGTGTCATTGGATGTGTGTTCTTCCCAAAGACCACACATGGATCCGCCAGTGTCACTGCATGTGTGTTATTCTCACAAACCATATCATGAACCACACCCAGTGTCATTACATGTGTGTTCTTCTCACAGACCACACATGGATCCACTAGTGTCATTGCATGTGTGTTCTTCCCACAAACCATATCATGAACCACACCAGTGTCATTCCATGTGTGTTCTTCCCATGAACCACACATGGATCCACCAGTGTCATTGCATGTCTGCTCTTTTCATGAAACACAGCTAGAGTCATTGCATGTGTGTTCTTCTCACAAACCACATATCACCGGTGTCATTGCATGCGTGTTCTTCTTACAAACCATATCATGAACCACTCCCAGTGTCATTGCATGTGTGTTCTTCTCACAAACCACACATGGATCCACTTGTGTCATTGCATGTCTACTCTTCTCATTAACCACAGCTAGAGTCATTGCATGTCTGTTCTGTTCACAAACCACATATCACCAGAGTCATTGCATTCGTGTTCTTCCCATGAACCACACATGGATCGACCAGTGTCATTGCATGTGTGTTCTTCTCACAGACCATATCATGAACCACACCCAGTGTCATCGCATGTGTGTTCTTCCCATGAACTACACATGGATCCACCAGTGTCATTGCATGTCTGCTCTTTTCATGAACCACAGCTAAAGTCATTGGATGTGTGTTCTTCTCACAGACCAAATATCACCAGTGTCATTGCATGTGTGTTCTTCCAAAACACCACACATGGATCCACCAGTGTCATTGCATGTGTGTTCTTCTCACAAACCATATCATGAACCACAACCAGTGTCATTGCATGTGTGTTCTTCTCACAGACCACACATGGATCCACCAGTGTCATTGCATGTGTGTTCTTCTCACAAACCATATCATGAACCACACCTAGTGTCATTGCATGTGTGTTCTTCCCATGAACCATACATGGAACCACCACTGTCATTGCATGTCTGCTCTTTTCATTAACCACAGCTAGAGTCATTGCATGTGTGTTCTTTTCACAAACCACATATCACCGGTGTCATTACATGTGTGTTCTTCCCACAGACCACACATGGATCCACTAGTGTCATTGCATGTGGGTTCTTCCCATGAACCACACATGGATCCACCAGTGTCATTGCATATGTGTTATTCTCACAGACCACGTAAGGATCCAACGGTGTAATTGCATGTGTTTTCTTCCCATGAACCACACATGGATCCACCGGTATCATTGTATGTCTGCTCTTCCCATGAACTATAGGTAGATTCAACCATGTCTGCTCTTTTCGTGACCACAGCTAGAGTCATTGCATGTGTGTTCTTCTCACAAACCATATCATGAACCACACCCAGTGTCATTGCATGTGTGTTCTTCCCATGAACCACACATGGATCCACCGGTGTCATTGCATGTCTGCTCTTTTCATGAACCACAGCTAGAGTCATTGCATGTGTGTTCTTCCCACAGACCACACATGGATGCACTAGTGTCATTGCATGTCTGCTCTTCTCATTAACCATAGGTAGAGTCATTGCATGTGTGTTCTTCTCACAAACCACATATCACCGGTGTCATTGCATGTGTGTTCTTCCCACAGACCACACATGGATCCACCAGTGTCATTGCATGTGTGTTCTTCCCATGAACCACACATGGATCCACTGGTGTCATTGTATGCCTGCTCTTCCCATGAACCACAGCTAGAGTCATCGCATGCGTGCTCTTTTCACAAACCACAGCTAGTCATTGCATGTGTGTTCTTCTTACAAACCATATCATGAACCACACCCAGTGTCATTGCATGTGTGTTCTTCTCACAAACCATATCATGAACCACACTCAGTGTCATTGCATATGTGTTCTTCTCATAGACCACATATCACCAGAGTCATTGCATGTGTGTTATTCTCACAGACCATATCATGAACCACACCCAGTGTCATTGCATTTGTGTTCTTCCCATGAACCACACATGGATCCACCAATGTCATTGCATGTCTGCTCTTTTCATGAACCACAGCTAGAGTCATTGGATGTGTGTTCTTCTCACAGACCACATATCACCAGTGTCATTGCATGTGTGTTCTTTCCAAAGACCACACATGGATCCACCAGTGTCATTGCATGTGTGTTCTTCTCACAAACCATATCATGAACCACACCCAGTGTCATTGCATGTGTGCTCTTCTCATAGACCACATATCACCAGAATCATTGCATGTGTGTCCTTACCATGAACCACACATGGATCCACCAGTGCCACTACATGTCTGCTCTCTTCATGAACCACAGCTAGAGTCATTGGATGTGTGTTCTTCTCACAGACCACATATCACCAGTGTAATTGCATGTGTGTTCTTACCAAATACCACACATGGATCCACCAGTGTCATTGCATGTGTGTTCTTCTCACAACCCATATCATGAACCACACCCAGTGTCATTGCATGTGTGTTCTTCTCGCAGACCACACATGGATCCACCAGTGTCATTGCATGTGTGTCCTTCTCACAAACCATATCATGAACCACACCCAGTGTCATTGCATGTGTGTTCTTCCCAGGAACCACACATGGATCCACCGGTGTCATTACATGTCTGCTCTTTTCATGAACCATAGATAGAGTCATTGCATGTGTGTTCTTCTCACAAACCACATATCATTGGTGTCATTGCATGTGTGTTCTTCTTACAAACCATACCATGAACCACACCCAGTGCCATTGCATGTGTGTTCTTCTCACAAACCACACATGGATCCACCGGTGTCATTGCATGTCTGCTCTTCTCATTAACCACAACTAGAGTCATTGCATGTCTGTTCTTTTCACAAACCACATATCACCAGAGTCATTGCATTTGTGTTCTTCCCATGAACCACACATGGATCCACCAGTGTCATTGCATGTGTGTTCTTCTCATAAACCACACATGGATCCACCTAGTGTCATCGCATGTGTGTTCTTCCCATGAACCACACATGGATCCACCAGTGTCATTGCATGTCTACTCTTTTCATGAACCACAACTAGAGTCATTGGATGTGTGTTCTTCTCACAGACCACATATCACCAGTGTCATTGCATGTGTGTTCTTCCAAAAGACCACACATGCATCCACCAGTGTCATTGCATGTGTGTTCTTCTCACGAACCATATCATGAACCACACCCAGTGTCATTGCATGTGTGTTATTCTCACAGACCACACATGGATCCACCAGTGTCATTGCATGTGTGTTCTTCTCACAAACCATATCATGAACCACACCCAGTGTCATTGCATGTGTGTTATTCCCATGAACCACACATGGATTCACCGGTGTCATTGCATGTCTGCTCTTTTCATTAACCACAGCTAGAGTCATTGCATGTGTTTTTTTTTCACAAACCACATATCACCGGTGTCATTGCATGTGTGTTCTTCCCACAGACCACACATGGATCCACCAGTGTCATTGCATGTGTTTTCTTCCCATGAACCACACATGGATCCACCAGTGTCATTTCATGTGTGTTATTCTCACAGACCACGTAAGGATCCAGCGGTGTAATTGCATTTGTGTTCTTCCCATGAACCACATATGGATCCACCAGTGTCATTGTATGTGTGCTCTTCCCATGAACCACAGGTAGAGTCATCGCATGTCTGCTCTTTTCATAAACCACGGCTAGGGTCATTGCATGTGTGTTCTTCTCACAACCCATATCATGAACCACACCCAGTGTCATTGCATGTGTGTTCTTCCCATGAACCACACATGGATACACCGGTGCCATTGCATGTCTGCTCTTTTCATGAACCACAACTAGAGTCATTACATGTGTGTTCTTCTCACAAACCACATATCACCGGTGTCATTGCATGTTTGTTCTTCCCATGAACCACACCTGGATCCACCAGTGTCATTGCATGTGTGTTCTTCCCACAGACCACACATGGATCCACTAGTGTCATTACATGTGTGTTCTTCCCATGAACCACACATGGATCCACCAGTCTCATTGTATGTCTGCTCTTCCCATGAACCACATCTAGGGTCATCGCATGCGTGCTCTTTTCACAAACCACAGCTAGAGTCATTGCATGTGTGTTCTTCTTACAAACAATATCATGAACCACACCCATTGTCATTGCATGTGTGTTCTTCTCACAAACCACACATGGATCCACCGGTGTCATTGCATGTCTGCTCTTCTCATTAACCACAGCTAGAGTCATTGCATGTCTGTTCTTTTCACAAACCACATATCACCAGAGTCATTGCATGTGTGTTCTTCCCATGAACCACACATGGATCCACCAGTGTCATTGCATGTGTGTTCTTCTCACAAACCACACATGGATCCACCCAGTGTCATCGCATGTTTGTTCTTCCCATGAACCACACATAGATCCACCAGTGTCATTGCATGTGTTTTCTTCCCACAGACCACACATGGATCCACCAGTGTCATGGCAAGTGTGTTCTTCCCATGAACCACACATGGATCCACCAGTGTCATTGTATGTCTGCTCTTCCCATGAACCACAGCTAGAGTCATCGCATGCATGCTCTTTTCACAAACCAGAGCTAGAGTCATTGCATGTGTGTTCTTCTTACAAACCATATCATGAACCAAACCCAGTGTCATTGCATGTGTGTTCTTCTCACAAACCACACATGGATCCACCGGTGTCATTGCATGTCTGCTCTTCTCATTAACCACATCTAGAGTCATTGCATGTCTGTTCTTTTCACAAACCACATATCACCAGAGTCATTGCATGTGTGTTCTTCCCATGAACCACACATGGATCCACCAGTGTCATTGCATGTGTGTTCTTCTCACACACCATATCATGAACCACACCCGGTGTCATTGCATGTGTGTTCTTCTCAAAGACCACACATGGATCCACCAGTGTCATTCCATGTGTGTTCTTCCCATGAACCACACATGGATCCAGCAGTGTCATTGTATGTCTGCTCTTCCCATGAACCACAGCTAGAGTCATCGCATGCGTGCTCTTTTCACAAACCACAGCTAGAGTCATTGCATGTGTGTTCTTCTTACAAACCATATCATGAACCACACCCAGTGTCATTGCATGTGTGTTCTTCCCATGAACCACACATGGATCCTCCAGTGTTATTGCATGTCTGCTCTTTTGATGAACCACATCTAGAGTCATTGGATGTGTGTTCTTCTCACAGACCACATATCACCAGTGTCATTGCATGTGTGTTCTTTCCAAAGACCACACATGGATCCACCAGTGTCATTGCATGTGTGTTCTTCTCACAAACCATATCATGAACCACACCCAGTGTCATTGCATGTGTGTTCTTCTCATAGACCACATATCACCAGAGTCATTGCATGTGTGTCCTTACCATGAACCACACATGGATCCACCAGTGTCACAACATGTCTGCTCTTTTCATGAACCACAGCTAGAGTCATTGGATGTGTGTTCTTCTCACAGACCACATATCACCAGTGTCATTGCATGTGTGTTCTTCCCTAAGACCACACATGGATCCACCAGTGTCATTGCATGTGTGTTCTTCTCACAAACCACACATGGATCCACTGGTGGCATTGCATGTCTGCGCTTCTGATTAACCACAGCTAGAGTCATTGCATGTTTGTTCTTTTCACAAACCACATATCACCAGAGTCATTGCATTCGTGTTCTTCCCATGAACCACACATGGATCCACCAGTGTCATTGCATGTTTGTTCTTCTCACAAACCACACATGGATCCACCCAGTGTCATCGCATGTGTGTTCTTCCCATGAACCACACATGGATCCACCAGTGTCATTGCATGTCCGCTCTTTTCAAGAACCACAACTAGAGTCATTGGATGTGTGTTCTTCTCACAGACCACATATCACCAGTGTCATTGCATGTGTGTTCTTCCCAAAGACCACACATGGATCTACCAGTGTCATTGCATGTGTGTTCTTCTCACAAACCATATCATGAACCACACCCAGTGTCATTGCATGTGTGTTCTTCTCACAAACCATATCATGAACCACACCCAGTGTCATTGCATGTGTGTTCTTCCCATGAACCACACATGGATCCACCGGTGTCATTGCATGTCTGCTCTTTTCATGAACCATAGCTAGAGTCATTGCATGTGTGTTCTTCTCACAAACCACATATCATTGGTGTCATTGCATGTGTGTTCTTCTTACAAACCATATCATGAACTACACGCAGTGCCATTGCATGTGTGTTCTTCTCACAAACCACACATGGATTCACCAGTGTCATTGCATGTCTGCTCTTCTCATTAACCACAGATAGAGTCATTGCATGTCTGTTCTTTTCACAAACCACATATCACTAGAGTCATTGCATTTGTGTTCTTCCCATGAACCACACATGGATCCACCAGTGTCATTGCATGTGTGTTCTTCTCATAAACAACACATGGATCCACCCAGTGTCATCGCATGTGTGTTCTTCCCATGAACCACACATGGATCCACCAGTGTCATTGCATGTATGCTCTTTTCATGAACCACAGCTAGAGTCATTGGATGTGTGTTCTTCTCACAGACCACATATCACCAGTGTCATTGCATGTGTGTTCTTCCAAAATACCACACATGGATCCACCAGTGTCATTGCATGTGTGTTCTTCTCACAAACCATATCATGAAACACACCCAGTGTCATTGCATGTGTGTTCTTCTCACAGACCACACATGGATCCACCAGTGTCATTGCATGTGTGTTCTTCTCACAAACCATATCATGAACCACACCCAGTGTCATTGCATGTGTGTTAATCCCATGAACCACACATGGATCCACCGGTGTCATTGCATGTCTGCTCTTCTCATTAACCACAGCTAGAGTCATTGCATGTCTGTTCTTTTCACAAACCACATATCACCAGAGTCATTGCATGTGTGTTCTTCCCATGAACCACACATGGATCCACCAGTGTCATTGCATGTGTGTTCTTCTCACAAACCATATCATGAACCACGCCCGGTGTCATTGCATGTGTGTTCTTCTCAAAGACCACACATGGATCCACCAGTGTCATTGCATAGGTGTTCTTCCCATGAACCACACATGGATCCAGAAGTGTCATTCTATGTCTGCTCTTCCCATGAACCACAACTAGAGTCATCGCATGCGTGCTCTTTTCACAAACCACAGCTAGAGTCATTGCATGTGTGTTCTTCTTACAAACCATATCATGAACCACACCCAGTGTCATTGCATGTGTGTTCTTCTCACAAACCATATCATTAACCACACTCAGTGTCATTGCATGTGTGTTCTTCTCACAGACTACATATCACCAGAGTCATTGCATGTGTGTTCTCCTCATAGACCATATCATGAACCACACCCAGTGTCATTGCATGTGTGTTCTTCCCATGAACCACACATGGATCCACCAGTTTCATTGCATGTCTGCTCTTTTCATGAACCACAGCTAGTCATTGGATGTGTGTTCTTCTCACAGACCACATATCACCAGTGTCATTGCATGTGTGTTTTTCTCACAAACCACACATGGATCCACCGGTGTCATTGCATGTCTGCGCTTCTCATTAACCACAACTAGAGTCATTGCATGTCTGTTCTTTTCACAAACCACATATCACCAGAGTCATTGCATTCGTGTTCTTCCCATGAACCACACATGGATCCACCAGTGTCATTGCATGTGTGTTCTTCTCACAAACCACACATGGATCCACCCAGTGTCATCACATGTGTGTTCTTCCCATGAACCACACATGGATCCACCAGTGTCATTACATGTCTGCTCTTTTCAAGAACCACAGCTAGAGTCATTGGATGTGTGTTCTTCTCACAGACCACATATCACCAGTGTCATTGCATGTGTGTTCTTCCCAAAGACCACACATGGATCCACCAGTGTCATTGCATGTGTGTTCTTCTCACAAACCATATCATGAACCACACCCAGTATCATTGCATGTGTGTTCTTCTCATAGACCACACATGGATCCACCAGTGTCATTGCATGTGTGTTCTTCTCACAAACCATATCATGAACCACACCCATTGTCATTGCATGTGTGTTCTTCCCATGAACCACACATGGATCCACCGGTGTCATTACATGTCTGCTCTTTTCATTAACCACAGCTAGAGTCATTGCATGTGTGTTCGTTTCACAAACCATATCATGAACCACACCCAGTGTCATTGCATGTGTGTTCTTCCCATGAACCACACATGGATCCACCGGTGTCATTGCATGTCTGCTCTTTTCATGAACCATAGCTAGAGTCATTGCATGTGTGTTCTTCTCACAAACCACATATCATTGGTGTCATTGCATGTGTGTTCTTCTTACAAACCATATCATGAACCACACCCAGTGCCATTGCATGTGTGTTCTTCTCACAAACCACACGTGGATCCACCAGTGTCATTCCATGTCTGCTCATCTCATTAACCACAGCTAGAGTCATTGCATGTCTGTTCTTTTCACAAACCACATATCACCAGAGTCATTGCATTTGTGGTCTTCCCATGAACCACACATGGATCCACCAGTGTCATTGCATGTGTGTTCTTCTCATAAACCACACATGGATCCACCCAGTGTCATGGCATGTGTGTTCTTCCCATGAACCACACATGGATCCACCAGTGTCATTGCATGTCTGCTCTTTTCATGAACCATAGCTAGAGTCATTGGATGTGTGTTCTTCTCACAGACCACATATCACCAGTGTCATTGCATGTGTGTTCTTCTCACAAACCATATCATGAATCACACTCAGTGTCATTGCATGTGTGTTCTTCTCACAGACCACATATCACCAGAGTCATTGCATGTGTGTTCTCCTCACAGACCATATCATGAACCACACCCGGTGTCATTGCATGTGTGTTCTTCCCATGAACCACACATGGATCCACCAGTGTTATTGCATGTCTGCTCTTTTCATGAACCACAGCTAGAGTCATTGGATGTGTGTTCTTCTCACAGACCACATACCACCAGTGTCATTGCATGTGTGTTCTTCTCACAAACCACACATGGATCCACCAGTGTCATTGCATGTCTGCGCTTCTCATTAACCACAGCTAGAGTCATTGCATGTCTGTTCTTTTCACAAACCACATATCACCAGAGTCATTGCATTCGTGTTCTTCCCATGAACCACACATGGATCCAGCAGTGTCATTGCATGTGTGTTCTTCTCACAAACCACACATGGATCCACCCAGTGTCATCGCATGTGTGTTCTTCCCATGAACCACACATGGATCCACCAGTGTCATTACATGTGTGTTCTTCCCAAAGACCACACATGGATCCACCAGTGTCATTGCATGTGTGTTCTTCTCACAAACCACACATGGATCCACCGGTGTCATTGCATGTCTGCTCTTCTCATTAACCACAGCTAGAGTCATTGCATGTGTGTTCTTTTCACAAACCACATATCACCAGAGTCATTGCATGTGTGTTCTTCCCATGAACCACACATGGATCCACCAGTATCATTGCATGTGTGTTCTTCTCACAAACCACACATGGATCCACCCAGTGTCATCACACGTGTGTTCTTTTCACAAACCACATATCACCAGAGTCATTGCATGTGTGTTCTTCCCATGAACCACACATGGATCCACCAGTTTCATTGCATGTCTGCTCTTTTCATGAACCACAGCAAGAGTCATTGGATGTGTGTTCTTCTCACAGACCACATATCACCAGTGTCATTGCATGTTTGTTCTTCCCAAAGACCACACATGGATCCACCAGTGTCATTGCATGTGTGTTCTTCTCACAAACCATATCATGAACCACACCTAGTGTCATTGGATGTGTGTTCTTCTCATAGACCACATATCACCTGTGTCATTGCATGTGTGTTCTTCCCATGAAATACACATGGATCCACCAGTGTCATTGCATGTGTGTTCTTCCCACAGACCACACATTGATCCACCGGTGTCATTGCATGTGTGTTCTTCCCATGAACCACACATGGATCCACCGGTGTCATTGTATGTCTTCTCTTCCCATGAACGACGCTAGAGTCATCGCATGCGTGCTATTTTCATGAATCACAGCTAGAGTCATTGCATGTGTGTTCTTCTCACAAAACATATCATGAACCACACCCGGTGTCATTGCATGTGGGTTCTTCCCATGAACCACACATGGATCCACCGGTGTCATTGCATGTCTGCTCTTTTCATGAACCAGAGCTAGACTCATCGCATGCGTGCTCTTTTCATGAACCACAACTAGAGTCATTGCATGTGTGTTCTTCTCACAGACCATATCATGAACCACACCCAGTGTCATTGCATGTGTGTTCTTCCCATGAACCACACATGGATCGACCGGTGTCATTGCATGTCTGCTCTTTTCATGAACAACAGCTAGAGTCATTGCATGTGTGTTCTTCTCACAAACCACATATCACCGGAGTCATTGCATGTGTGTTCTTCCCATGAACCACACATGGATCCACCAGTGTCATTGCATGGGTGTTCTTTCCACAGACCACACCTGGATCCACTAGTGTCATTGCATGTGTGCTCTTCCCATGAACCACAAATGGATCCACCAGTGTCATTGTATGTCTGCTCTTCCCATGAACCACAGCTAGAGTCATCACATGCGTGCTCTTTTCACAAACCACAGCTAGAGTCATTGCATGTGTGTTCTTCTTACAAACCATATCATGAACCACACCCAGTATCCTTGCATGTGTGTTCTTCTCACAAACCACGCATGGATCCACCAGTGTCATTGCATGTCTGCTCTTCTCATTAACCACAGCTAGAGTCATTGCATGTCTATTCTTTTCACATACCACATATCACCAGAGTCATTGCATGTGTGTTCTTCCCATGAACCACACATGGATCCACCAGTGTCACTGCATGTGTGTTCTTCTCACAAACCACACATGGATCCACCCAGTGTCATCGCATGTGTGTTCTTCCCATGAACCACACATGGATCGACCAGTGCCATTGCATGTCTGCTCTTTTCATGAACCACAGCTAGAGTCATTGGATGTGTGTTCTTCTCACAAACCACATATCACCAGTGTAATTGCATCTGTGTTCTTCCCAAAGACCACACATGGATCCACCAGTGTCATTGCATGTGTGTTCTTCTCACAAACCATATCATGAACCACACCTAGTGTCATTGCATGTGTGTTCTTCTCACAGACCACACATGGGTCCACCAGTGTCATTGCATGTGTGTTCTTCTCACAAACCATATCATGAGCCACACCTAGTGTCATTGCATGTGTGTTCTTCCCATGAACCACACATGGATTCACCAGTGTCATTGCATGTCTGCTCTTTTCATGAACCACATCTAGAGTCATTGCATGTGTGTTCTTCTCACAAACCACAAATCACCGGTGTCATTGCATGTGTGTTCTTCTTATAAACCATATCATGAACCATACCCAGTGTCATTGCATGTGTGTTCTTCTCACAAACACACATGGATCCACCGGTGTCATTGCATGTCTGCTCTTCTCATTAACCACAGCTAGAGTCATTGCATGTCTATTCTTTTCACAAACCACATATCACCAGAGTCATTGCATGTGTGTTCTTCCCATGAACCACACATGGATCCACCAGTGTCATTGCATGAGTGTTCTTCTCACAAACCACACATGGATCCACCCAGTGTCATCGCATGTGTGTTCTTCCCATGAACCACACATGGATCCACCAGTGCCATTGCATGTCTGCACTTTTCATGAACCACAGCTAGAGTCATTGGATGTGTGTTCTTCTCACAGACCACATATCACCAGTGTCATTGCATCTGTGTTCTTCCCAAAGACCACACATGGATCCACCAGTGTCATTGCATGTGTGTTCTTCTCACAAACCATATCATGAACCACACCTAGTGTCATTGCATGTGTGTTCTTCTCACAGACCACACATGGGTCCACCAGTGTCATTGCATGTGTGTTCTTCTCACAAACCATATCATGAGCCACACCTAGTGTCATTGCATGTGTGTTCTTCCCATGAACCACACATGGATCCACCAGTGTCACTTCATGTCTGCTCTTTTCATGAACCACATCTAGAGTCATTGCATGTGTGTTCTTCTCACAAACCACATATTACCGGTGTCACTGCATGTGTGTTCTTCTTACAAACTATATCATGAACCACACCCAGTGTCATTCCATGTGTGTTCTTCTCACAAATCTCACATGGATCCATCGGTGTCATTGCATGTCTGCTCTTCACATTAACCACAGCTAGAGTCATTGCATGTCTGTTCTTTTCACAAACCACATATCACCAGAGTCATTGCATGTGTGTTCTTCTCACAAACCACACATGGATCCACCGGTGTCATTGCATGTCTGCTCTTCTCATTAACCACAGCTAGAGTCATTGCATGTGTGTTCTTTTCACAAACCACATATCACCAGAGTCATTGCATGTGTGTTCTTCCCATGAACCACACATGGATCCACCAGTATCATTGCATGTGTGTTCTTCTCACAAACCACACATGGATCCACCTAGTGTCATCGCATGTGTGTTCTTCCCATGAACCACACATGGATCCACCAGTGTCATTGCATGTGTGTTCTTCTCACAAACCACACATGGATCCACCCAGTGTCATCGCATGTGTGTTCTTCCCATGAACCACACATGGATCCACCAGTGCCATTGCATGTCTGCTCTTTTCATGAACCGCAGCTAGAGTCATTGGATGTGTGTTCTTCTCACAAACCACATATCACCAGTGTCATTGCATCTGTGTTCTTCCCAAAGACCACACATGGATCCACCAGTGTCATTGCATGTGTGTTCTTCTCACAAACCATATCATGAACCACACCTAGTGTCATTGCATGTGTGTTCTTCTCACAGACCACACATGGGTCCACCAGTGTCATTGCATGTGTGTTCTTCTCACAAACCATATCATGAGCCACACCTAGTGTCATTGCATGTGTGTTCTTCCCATGAACCACACATGGATCCACCAGTGTCACTTCATGTCTGCTCTTTTCATGAACCACATCTAGAGTCATTGCATGTGTGTTCTTCTCACAAACCACAAATCACCGGTGTCATTGCATGTGTGTTCTTCTTATAAACCATATCATGAACCATACCCAGTGTCATTGCATGTGTGTTCTTCTCACAAACACACATGGATCCACCGGTGTCATTGCATGTCTGCTCTTCTCATTAACCACAGCTAGAGTCATTGCATGTGTGTTCTTCCCATGAACCACACATGGATCCACCAGTGTCATTGCATGTGTGTTCTTCTCACAAACCACACATGGATCCACCTAGTGTCATCGCATGTGTGTTCTTCCCATGAACCACACATGGATCCACCAGTGCCATTGCATGTCTGCACTTTTCATGAACCACAGCTAGAGTCATTGGATGTGTGTTCTTCTGACAGACCATATATCACCAGTGTCATTGCATCTGTGTTCTTCCCAAAGACCACACATGGATCCACCAGTGTCATTGCATGTGTGTTCTTCTCACAAACCATATCATGAACCACACCCAGTGTCATTGCATGTGTGTTCTTCTCACAGACCACACATGGATCCACCAGTGTGATTGCATGTGTGTTCTTCTCACAAACCATATCATGAACCACACCCAGTGTCATTGCATGTGTGTTCTTCCCATGAACCACACATGGATCCACCAGTGTCATTGCATGTCTGCTCTTTTCATGAACCACAGCTAGAGTCATTGCATGTGTGTTCTTCTCACAAACCACATATTACCGGTGTCATTGCATGTGTGTTCTTCTTACAAACTATATCATGAACCACACCCAGTGTCATTGCATGTGTGTTCTTCTCACAAATCTCACATGGATCCACCGGTGTCATTGCATGTCTGCTGTTCTCATTAACCACAGCTAGAGTCATTGCATGTCTGTTCTTTTCACAAACCACATATCACCAGAGTCATTGCATGTGTGTTTTTCCCATGAACCACACATGGATCCACCAGTGTCATTTCATGTGTGTTCTTCTCACAAACCACACATGGATCCACCTAGTGTCATCGCATGTCTGCTCTTCCCATGAACCACACATGGATGCACCAGTGCCATTGCATGTCTGCTCTTTTCATGAACCACAGCTAGAGTCATTGGATGTGTGTTCTTCTCACAGACCACATATCACCAGTGTCATTGCATGTGTGTTCTTCCACAAGACCACACATGGATCCACCAGTGTCAATGCATGTGTGCTCTTCTCACAAACCATATCATGAACCACACCTAGTGTCATTGCATGTGTGTTCTTCTCACAGACCACACATGGATCCACCAGTGTCATTGCATGTGTGTTCTTCTCACAAACCATATCATGAGCCACACCTAGTGTCATTGCATGTGTGTTCTTCCCATGAACCACACATGGATCCACCAGTGTCATTGCATGTCTGCTCTTTTCATGACACACAGCTAGAGTCATTGCATGTGTGTTCTTCTCACAAACCACATATCACCAGTCTCATTGCATGTGTGTTCTTCTCACAAACCACATATCACCGGTGTCATTGCATGTGTGTTCTTCTTATAAACCATATCATGAACCACACCCAGTGTCATTGCATGTGTGTTCTTCTCACAAACCACACATGGATCCACCTATGTCATTGCATGTCTTCTCTTCTCATTAACCACAGCTAGAGTCATTGCATGTCTGTTCCTTTCACAAACCACATATCACCAGAGTCATTCCATTCGTGTTCTTCCCATGAACCACACATGGATTCACCAGTGTCATTGCATGTGTGTTCTTCTCACAAACCACACATGGATCCACCCAGTGTCATCGCATGTGTGTTCTTCCCATGAACCACACATAGATCCACCAGTGTCATTGCATGTCTGCTCTTTTCATGAACCACAGCTAGAGTCATTGGATGTGTGTTCTTCACACAGACAACATATCACCAGTGTCTTTGCATGTGTGTTGTTCCCAAACACCACACATGGATCCACCAGTGTCATTGCATGTGTGTTCTTCTCACAGACCACACATGGATCCACCACTGTCATTGCATGTGTGTTCTTCTCACAGACCACACATGGATCCACCAGTGTCATTGCATGTGTGTTCTTCTCACAAACCATATCATGAACCACACCCAGTGTCATTGCATGTGTGTTCTTCCCATGAACCACACTTGGAATCACCGGTGTCATTGCATGTCTGCTCTTTTCATTAACCACAGCTAGAGTCATTGCATGTGTGTTCTTCTCACAAACCATATCATGAACCACACCCAGTGTCATCGCATGTGTGTTCTTCCCATGAACCACACATGGATCCACCAGTGTGATTGCATGTCTACTCTTTTCATGAACCACAACTAGAGTCATTGGATGTGTGTTCTTCTCACAGACCACATATCACCAGTGTCTTTGCATGTGTGTTGTTCCCAAAGATCACACATGGATCCACCAGTGTCATTGCATGTGTGTTCTTCTCACAGAACACATGGATCCACCAATGTCATTGCATGTGTGTTCTTCTCACAGACCACACATGGATCCACCAGTGTCATTGCATGTGTGTTCTTCTCACAAACCATATCATGAACCACACCCAGTGTCATTGCATGTGTGTTCTTCCCATGAACCACACATGGATCCACCAGTGTCATTGCATGTCTGCTCTTTTCATGAACCACAGCTAGAGTCATTGGATGTGTGTTCTTCTCACAGACCACATATCACCAGTGTCTTTGCATGTGTGTTATTCCCAAAGACCACACATGGAGCCACCATTGTCATTGCATGTGTGTTCTTCTCACAGACCACACATGGATCCACCAATGTCATTGCATGTGTGTTCTTCTCACAGACCACACATGGATCCACCAGTGTCATTGCATGTGTGTTCTTCTCACAAACCATATCATGAACCACACCCAGTGTCATTGCATGTGTGTTCTTCCCATGAACCACACATGGAATCCTTGGTGTCATTGCATGTCTGCTCTTTTCATTAACCACAGCTAGAGTCATTGCATGTGTGTTCTTCTCACAAACCATATCATGAACCACATCCAGTGTCATTGCATGTGTTTTCTTCTCACAGACCACAAATGGATCCACCAGTGTCATTGCATGTGTGTTCTTATCACAAACCATATCATGAACCACACCCAGTGTCATTGCATGTGTGTTCTTCCCATGAACCACACATGGATCCACCAGTGTCATTGCATGTCTGCTCTTTTCATGAACAACAGCTAGAGTCATTGCATGTGTGTTCTTATCACAAACCACATATCACCGATGTCATTACATGTGTGTTCTTCTTATAAACCATATCATGAACCACACCTAGTGTCATTGCATGTGTGTTCTTCTCACAAACCACACATGGATCCACCGGTGTCATTGCATGTCTGCTCTTCTCATTAATCACAGCTAGAGTCATTGCATGTCTGTTCCTTTCACAAACCACATATCACCAGAGTCATTCCATTCGTGTTCTTCCCATGAACCACACATGGATCCACCAGTGTCATTGCATGTGTGTTCTTCTCACAAACCACACATGGATCCACCCAGTGTCATCTCATGTGTGTTCTTCCCATGAACCACACATAGATCCACCAGTGTCATGGCATGTCTGCTCTTTTCATGAACCACAGCTAGAGTCATTGGATGTGTGTTCTTCTCACAGACCACATATCACCAGTGTCTTTGCATGTGTGTTGTTCCCAAAGACCACACATGGATCCACCAGTGTCATTGCATGTGTGTTCTTCTCACAGAGCACACATGGATCCACCAATGTCATTGCATGTGTGTTCTTCTCACAGACCACACATGCATTCAACAGTATCATTGCATGTGTGTTCTTCTCACAAACCATATCATGAACCACACCCAGTGTCATTGCATGTGTGTTCTTCCCATAAACCACACATGGAATCACCGGTGTCATTGCATGTCTGCTCTTTTCATTAACCACAGCTAGAGTCATTGCATGTGTGTTCTTCTCACAAACCATATCATGAACCACACCCAGTGTCATTGCATGTGTGTTCTTCTCACAGACCACACATGGATCCACCTGTGTGATTGCATGTGTGTTCTTCTCACAAACCATATCATGAACCACACCTAGTGTCATTGCATGTGTGTTCATCTCACAAACCACACATGGATCCACCGGTGTCATTGCATGTCTTCTCTTCTCATTAACCACAGTTAGAGTTATTGCATATCTGTTTGTTTTAGAAACCACATATCACCAGAGTCATTCCATTCGTGTTCTTCCCATGAACCACACATGGATCCACCAGTGTCATTGCATGTGTGTTCTTCTCACAAACCACACATGGATCCACCCAGTGTCATGGCATGTGTGTTCTTCCCATGAACCACACATGGATCCACCAGTGTCATTGCATGTCTGCTCTTTTCATGAACCACAACTAGAGTCATTGGATGTGTGTTCTTCTCACAGACCACATATCACCAGTGTCTTTGCATGTGTGTTGTTCCCAAAGACCACACATGGATCCACCAGTGTCATTGCATGTGTGTTCTTCTCACAGACCACACATGGATCCACCAATGTCATTGCATGTGTGTTCTTCTCACAGACCACACATGGATCCACCAGTGTCATTGCATGTGTGTTCTTCTCACAAATCATATCATGAACCACACCCAGTGTCATTGCATGTGTGTTCTTCCCATGAACCACACATGGAATCACTGGTGTCATTGCATGTCTGCTCTTTTCATTAAGCACAGCTAGAGTCATTGCATGTGTGTTCCTCTCACAAACCATATCATGAACCACACCCAGTGTCATTGCATGTGTGTTCTTCTCACCGACCACACATGGAACCACCAGTGTCATTGCATGTGTGTTCTTCTCACAAACCATACCATGAACCACACCCAGTGTCATTGCATGCGTGTTCTTCCCATGAACCACACATGAATCCACCAGTGTCATTGCATGTCTGCTCTTTTCATGAACAATAGCTAGAGTCATTGCATGTGTGTTCTTCTCACAAACCACATATCACCGGTGTCATTGCATGTGTGTTCTTCTTATAAACCATATCATGAACCACACCTAGTGTCATTGCATGTGTGTTCTTCTCACAAACTACCCATGGATCCACCGGTGTCATTGCATGTCTGCTCTTCTCATTAACCACAGCTAGAGTCATTGCATGTCTGTTCTTTTCACAAACAACATATCACCAGAGTCATTCCATTCGTGTTCTTCCCATGAACCACACATGGATCCACCAGTGTCATTGCATGTGTGTTCTTCTCACAAACCACACATGAATCCACCCAGTGTCATCGCTTGTGTGTTCTTCCCATGAACCACACATAGATCCACTTGCATGTGTGTTCTTCTCACAGAACACATGGATCCACCAATGTCATTGCATGTGTGTTCTTCTCACAGACCACACATGGATCCACCAGTGTCATTGCATGTCTGCTCTTTTCATGAACCACAGCTAGAGTCATTGGATGTGTGTTCTTCTCACAGACCACATATCACCAGTGTCTTTGCATGTGTGTTGTTCCCAAAGACCACACATGGATCCACCAGTGTCATTGCATGTGTGTTCTTCTCACAGACCACACATGGATCCACCAATGTCATTGCATGTGTGTTCTTCTCACAGACCACACATGGATCCACCAGTGTCATTGCATGTGTGTTCTTCTCACAAACCATATCATGAACCACACCAGTGTCATTGCATGTGTGTTCTTCCCATGAACCACACATGGAATCCCTGGTGTCATTGCATGTCTGCTCTTTTCATTAACCACAGCTAGAGTCATTGCATGTGTGTTCTTCTGACAAACCATATCATGAACCACACCCAGTGTCATTGCATGTGTGTTCTTCTCACAGACCACACATGGATCCACCAGTGTCATTGCATGTGTGTTCTTCTCACAAACCATATCATGAACCACACCAAGTGTCATTGCATGTGTGTTCTTCCCATGAACCACACATGGATCCACGAGTGTCATTGCATGTCTGCTCTTTTCATGAACAATAGCTAGAGTCATTGCATGTGTGTTCTTCTCACAAACCACATATCAACGATGTCATTGCATGTGTGTTCTTCTTACAAACCATATCATGAACCACACCCAGTGTCATTGCATGTGTGTTCTTCTCACAAACCACACATGGATCCACCGGTGTCATTGCATGTCTGCTCTTCTCATTAACCACAGCTAGAGTCATTGCATGTCTGTTCTTTTCAGAAACCACATATCACCAGAGTCATTCCATTCGTGTTCTTCCCATGAACCACACATGGATCCACCAGTGTCATTGCATGTGTGTTCTTCTCACAAACCACACATGCATCCACCCAGTGTCATCGCATGTGTGTTCTTCCTATGAACCACACATAGATCTACCAGTGTCATTGCATGTCTGCTCTTTTCATGAACCACAGCTAGAGTCATTGGATGTGTGTTCTTCTCACAGACCACATATCACCAGTGTCTTTGCATGTGTGTTGTTCCCAAAGACCACACATGGATCCACCAGTGTCATTGCATATGTGTTCTTCTCACGGAGCACACATGGATCCACCAATGTCATTGCATGTGTGTTCTTCTCACAGACCACACATGGATCCACCAGTGTCATTGCATGTGTGTTCTTCTCACAAACCATATCATGGACCACACCCAGTGTCATTGCATGTTTGTTCTTCTCACAGACCACACATGGATCCACCAGTGTGATTGCATGTGTGTTCTTCTCACAAACCATATCATGAACCACACCCAGTGTCATTGCATGTGTGTTCTTCCCATGAACCACACATGGATCCACCAGTGTCATTGCATGTCTGCTCTTTTCATGAACCACAGCTAGAGTCATTGGATGTGTGTTATTCTCACAGACCACATATCACCAGTGTCATTTCATGTGTGTTGTTCCCAAAGACCACACATGGATCCACCCACTGTCATGGCATGTGTGTTCTTCCCATGAACCACACATGGATCCACTAGCGTCATTGCATATCTGCTCTTTTCATGAACCATAGCTAGAGTCATTGGATGTGTGTTCTTCTCACAGACCACATATCACCAGTGTCTTTGCATGTGTGTTGTTCCCAAAGACCACACATGGATCCACCAGTGTCATTGCACGTGTGTTCTTCTCACATACCACACATGGATCCACCAATGTCATTGCATGTGTGTTCTTCTCGCAAACCATATCATGAACCACACCCAGTGTCATTGCATGTGTGTTCTTCTCACAGACCACACATGGATCCACCAGTGTCATTGCATGTGTGTTCTTCTCACAATCCATATCATGAACCACACCCAGTGTCATTGCATGTGTGTTCTTCCCATGAACCAAACATGGATCCACCAGTGTCATTGCATGTCTGCTCTTTTCATGAACAATAGCTAGGGTCATTGCATGTGTGTTGTTCTCACAAACCACATATCACCGATGTCATTGCATGTGTGTTCTTCTTATAAACCATATCATGAACCACACCCAGTGTCATTGCATGTGTGTTCTTCTCACAAACCACACATGGATCCACCGGTGTCATTGCATGTCTGCTCTTCTCATTAACCACAGCTAGAGTCATTACATGTCTGTTCTTTTCACAAACCACATATCACTAGAGTCATTCCATTCGTGTTCTTCCCATGAACCACACAGGGATCCACCAGTGTCATTGCATGTGTGTTCTTCTCACAAACCACACATGGATCCACCCAGTGTCATCGCATGTGTGTTCTTCCCATGAACCACACATAGATCCACCAGTGTTATTGAATGTCTGCTCTTTTCATGAACCACAGCTAGAGTCATTGGATGTGTGTTCTTCTCACAGACCACATATCACCAGTGTCTTTGCATGTGTGTTGTTCCCAAAGACCACACATGGATCCACCAATGTCATCGCATGTGTGTTCTTCTCACAGACCACACATGGATCCACCAGAGCCATTGCATGTGTGTTCTTCTCACAAACCATATCATGAACCACACCCAGTGTCATTGCATGTGTGTTCTTCCCATGAACCACACATGGATCCACCAGTGTCATTGCATGTCTGCTCTTTTCATGAACCACAGCTAGAGTCATTGGATGTGTGTTCTTCTCACAGACCACATATCACCAATGTCTTTGCATGTGTGTTGTTCCCAAAGACCACACATGGATCCACCAGTGTCATTGCATGAGTGTTCTTCTCACAGACCACACATGGATCCAGCAATGTCATTGCATGTGTGTTCTTCTCATGAACCACACATGGATCTACCAGTGTCATTGCATGTGTGTTCTTCTCACAAACCGTATCATGAACCACACCAGTGTCATTGCATGTGTGTTCTTCCCATGAACCACACATGGAATCCCTGGTGTCATTGCATGTCTGCTCTTTTCATTAACCACAACTAGAGTCATTGCATGTGTGTTCTTCTCATAAACCATATCATGAACCACACCCAGTGTCATTGCATGTGTGTTATTCTCACAGACCACACATGGATCCACCAGTGTCATTGCATGTGTGTTCTTCTCACAAACCATATCATGAACCACACCCAGTGTCATTGCATGTGTGTTCTTCCCTTTAACCACACATGGATCCACCAGTGTCATTGCATGTCTGCTCTTTTCATGAACAATAGATAGAGTCATTGCATGTGTGTTCTTCTCACAAACCACATATCAACGATGTCATTGCATGTGTGTTCTTCTTATAAACCATATCATGAACCACACCCAGTGTCATTGCATGTGTGTTCTTCTCACAAACCACATATGGATCCACCGGTGTCATTGCATGTCTGCTCTTCTCATTAACCACAGCTAGAGTCATTGCATGTCAGTTCTTTTCACAAACCACATATCACCAGAGTCATTCCATTCGTGTTCTTCCCACGAACCACACATGGATCCACCAGTGTCATTGCATGTGTGTTCTTCTCACAAACCACACATGGATCCACCCAGTGTCATCGCATGTGTGTTCTTCCCATGAACCACACATAGATCCACCAGTGTCATTGCATGTCTGCTCTTTTCATGAACCACAGCTAGAGTCATTGGATTTGTGTTCTTCTCACAGACCACATATCACCAGTGTCTTTGCATGTGTGTTGTTCCCAAAGACCACACATGGATCCACTAGTGTCATTGCATGTGTGTTCTTCTCACAGAGCACACATGGATCCACCAATGTCATTGCATGTGTGTTCTTCTCACAGACCACACATGGATCCACCAGTGTCATTGCATGTGTGTTCTTCTCACAAACCATATCATGAACCACACCCAGTGTCATTGCATGTGTGTTCTTCCCATGAACCACACATGGAATCACCGGTGTCATTGCATGTCTGCTCTTTTCATTAACCACAGCTATAGTCATTGCATGTGTGTTCTTCTCACAAACCATATCATGAACCACACCCAGTGTCATTGCATGTGTGTTCTTCTCACAGACCACACATGGATCCACCAGTGTGATTGCATGTGTGTTCTTCTCACAAACCATATCATGAACCACACCCAGTGTCATTGCATGTGTGTTCATCTCACAAACCACACATGGATCCACCGGTGTCATTGCATGTCTGCTCTTCTCATTAACCACAGTTAGAGTCATTGCATGTCTGTTCTTTTCAGAAACCACATATCACCAGAGTCATTCCATTCGTGTTCTTCCCATGAACCACACATTGATCCACCAGTGTCATTGCATGTGTGTTCTTCTCACAAACCACACATGGATCCACCCAGTGTCATGGCATGTGTGTTCTTCCCATGAACCACACATGGATCCACTAGCGTCATTGCATGTCTGCTCTTTTCATGAACCATAGCTAGAGTCATTGGATGTGTGTTCTTCTCACAGACCACATATCACTAGTGTCTTTGCATGTGTGTTGTTCCCAAAGACCACACATGGATCCACCAGTGTCATTGCACGTGTGTTCTTCTCATAGACCACACATGGATCCACCAATGTCATTGCATGTGTGTTCTTCTCACAGACCACACATGGATCCACCAGTGTCATTGCATGTGTGTTCTTCTCACAAACCATATCATGAACCACACCCAGTGTCATTGCATGTGTGTTCTTCCCATGAACCACACATGGAATCACTGGTGTCATTGCATGTCTGCTCTTTTCATTAACCACAGCTAGAGTCATTGCATGTGTGTTCTTCTCACAAACCATATCATGAACCACACCCAGTGTCATCGCATGTGTGTTCTTCTCATAGACCACACATGGATCCACCAGTGTCATTGCATGTGTGTTCTTCTCACAAACCATATCATGAACCGCACCCAGTGTCATTGCATGTGTGTTCTTCCCAAGAACCACACATGGATCCACCAGTGTCATTGCATGTCTGCTCTTTTCATGAACAATAGCTAGAGTCATTGCATGTGTGTTCTTCTCACAGACCACATATCACCAGTGTCTTTGCATGTGTGTTGTTCCCAAAGACCACACATAGATCTACCAGTGTCATTGCATGTCTGCTCTTTTCATGAACCACACCTAGAGTCATTGGATGTGTGTTCTTCTCACAGACCACATATCACCAGTGTCTTTGCATGTGTGTTGTTCCCAAAGACCACACATGGATCCACCAGTGTCATTGCATATGTGTTCTTCTCACGGAGCACACATGGATCCACCAATGTCATTGCATGTGTGTTCTTCTCACAGACCACACATGGATCCACCAGTGTCATTGCATGTGTGTTCTTCTCACAAACCATATCATGAACCACACCCAGTGTCATTGCATGTTTGTTCTTCTCACAGACCACACATGGATCCACCAGTGTGATTGCATGTGTGTTCTTCTCACAAACCATATCATGAACCACACCCAGTGTCATTGCATGTGTGTTCGTCTCACGAACCACACATGGATCCACCGGTGTCATTGCATGTCTGCTCTTCTCATTAACCACAGTTAGAGTCATTGCATGTCTGTTCTTTTCAGAAACCACATATCACCAGAGTCATTCCATTCGTGTTCTTCCCATGAACCACACATGGATCCACCAGTGTCATTGCATGTGTGTTCTTCTCACAAACCACACATGGATCCACCCAGTGTCATCGCATGTGTGTTCTTCCCATGAACCACACATGGATCCACTAGCGTCATTGCATATCTGCTCTTTTCATGAACCATAGCTAGAGTCATTGGATGTGTGTTCTTCTCACAGACCACATATCACCAGTGTCTTTGCATGTGTGTTGTTCCCAAAGACCACACATGGATCCACCAGTGTCATTGCACGTGTGTTCTTCTCACATACCACACATGGATCCACCAATGTCATTGCATGTGTGTTCTTCTCGCAAACCATATCATGAACCACACCCAGTGTCATTGCATGTGTGTTCTTCTCACAGACCACACATGGATCCACCAGTGTCATTGCATGTGTGTTCTTCTCACAATCCATATCATGAACCACACCCAGTGTCATTGCATGTGTGTTCTTCCCATGAACCAAACATGGATCCACCAGTGTCATTGCATGTCTGCTCTTTTCATGAACAATAGCTAGGGTCATTGCATGTGTGTTGTTCTCACAAACCACATATCACCGATGTCATTGCATGTGTGTTCTTCTTATAAACCATATCATGAACCACACCCAGTGTCATTGCATGTGTGTTCTTCTCACAAACCACACATGGATCCACCGGTGTCATTGCATGTCTGCTCTTCTCATTAACCACAGCTAGAGTCATTACATGTCTGTTCTTTTCACAAACCACATATCACTAGAGTCATTCCATTCGTGTTCTTCCCATGAACCACACAGGGATCCACCAGTGTCATTGCATGTGTGTTCTTCTCACAAACCACACATGGATCCACCCAGTGTCATCGCATGTGTGTTCTTCCCATGAACCACACATAGATCCACCAGTGTCATTGAATGTCTGCTCTTTTCATGAACCACAGCTAGAGTCATTGGATGTGTGTTCTTCTCACAGACCACATATCACCAGTGTCTTTGCATGTGTGTTGTTCCCAAAGACCACACATGGATCCACCAATGTCATCGCATGTGTGTTCTTCTCACAGACCACACATGGATCCACCAGTGCCATTGCATGTGTGTTCTTCTCACAAACCATATCATGAACCACACCCAGTGTCATTGCATGTGTGTTCTTCCCATGAACCACACATGGATCCACCAGTGTCATTGCATGTCTGCTCTTTTCATGAACCACAGCTAGAGTCATTGGATGTGTGTTCTTCTCACAGACCACATATCACCAATGTCTTTGCATGTGTGTTGTTCCCAAAGACCACACATGGATCCACCAGTGTCATTGCATGAGTGTTCTTCTCACAGACCACACATGGATCCAGCAATGTCATTGCATGTGTGTTCTTCTCATGAACCACACATGGATCCACCAGTGTCATTGCATGTGTGTTCTTCTCACAAACCGTATCATGAACCACACTAGTGTCATTGCATGTGTGTTCTTCCCATGAACCACACATGGAATCCCTGGTGTCATTGCATGTCTGCTCTTTTCATTAACCACAACTAGAGTCATTGCATGTGTGTTCTTCTCATAAACCATATCATGAACCACACCCAGTGTCATTGCATGTGTGTTATTCTCACAGACCACACATGGATCCACCAGTGTCATTGCATGTGTGTTCTTCTCACAAACCATATCATGAACCACACCCAGTGTCATTGCATGTGTGTTCTTCCCTTTAACCACACATGGATCCACCAGTGTCATTGCATGTCTGCTCTTTTCATGAACAATAGATAGAGTCATTGCATGTGTGTTCTTCTCACAAACCACATATCAACGATGTCATTGCATGTGTGTTCTTCTTATAAACCATATCATGAACCACACCCAGTGTCATTGCATGTGTGTTCTTCTCACAAACCACACATGGATCCACCGGTGTCATTGCATGTCTGCTCTTCTCATTAACCACAGCTAGAGTCATTGCATGTCAGTTCTTTTCACAAACCACATATCACCAGAGTCATTCCATTCGTGTTCTTCCCACGAACCACACATGGATCCACCAGTGTCATTGCATGTGTGTTCTTCTCACAAACCACACATGGATCCACCCAGTGTCATCGCATGTGTGTTCTTCCCATGAACCACACATAGATCCACCAGTGTCATTGCATGTCTGCTCTTTTCATGAACTACAACTAGAGTCATTGGATTTGTGTTCTTCTCACAGACCACATATCACCAGTGTCTTTGCATGTGTGTTGTTCCCAAAGACCACACATGGATCCACTAGTGTCATTGCATGTGTGTTCTTCTCACAGAGCACACATGGATCCACCAATGTCATTGCATGTGTGTTCTTCTCACAGACCACACATGGATCCACCAGTGTCATTGCATGTGTGTTCTTCTCACAAACCATATCATGAACCACACCCAGTGTCATTGCATGTGTGTTCTTCCCATGAACCACACATGGAATCACCGGTGTCATTGCATGTCTGCTCTTTTCATTAAGCACAGCTATAGTCATTGCATGTGTGTTCTTCTCACAAACCATATCATGAACCACACCCAGTGTCATTGCATGTGTGTTCTTCTCACAGACCACACACGGATCCACCAGTGTGATTGCATGTGTGTTCTTCTCACAAACCATATCATGAACCACACCCAGTGTCATTGCATGTGTGTTCATCTCACAAACCACACATGGATCCACCGGTGTCATTGCATGTCTGCTCTTCTCATTAACCACAGTTAGAGTCATTGCATGTCTGTTCTTTTCAGAAACCACATATCACCAGAGTCATTCCATTCGTGTTCTTCCCATGAACCACACATTGATCCACCAGTGTCATTTCATGTGTGTTCTTCTCACAAACCACACATGGATCCACCCACTGTCATGGCATGTGTGTTCTTCCCATGAACCACACATGGATCCACTAGCGTCATTGCATGTCTGCTCTTTTCATGAACCATAGCTAGAGTCATTGGATGTGTGTTCTTCTCACAGACCACATATCACTAGTGTCTTTGCATGTGTGTTGTTCCCAAAGACCACACATGGATCCACCAGTGTCATTGCACGTGTGTTCTTCTCACAGACCACACATGGATCCACCAATGTCATTGCATGTGTGTTCTTCTCACAAACCACACATGGATCCACCCAGTGTCATCGCATGTGTGTTCTTCCCATGAACCACACATAGATCCACCAGTGTCATTGCATGTCTGCTCTTTTCATGAACTACAACTAGAGTCATTGGATTTGTGTTCTTCTCACAGACCACATATCACCAGTGTCTTTGCATGTGTGTTGTTCCCAAAGACCACACATGGATCCACTAGTGTCATTGCATGTGTGTTCTTCTCACAGAGCACACATGGATCCACCAATGTCATTGCATGTGTGTTCTTCTCACAGACCACACATGGATCCACCAGTGTCATTGCATGTGTGTTCTTCTCACAAACCATATCATGAACCACACCCAGTGTCATTGCATGTGTGTTCTTCCCATGAACCACACATGGAATCACCGGTGTCATTGCATGTCTGCTCTTTTCATTAACCACAGCTATAGTCATTGCATGTGTGTTCTTCTCACAAACCATATCATGAACCACACCCAGTGTCATTGCATGTGTGTTCTTCTCACAGACCACACACGGATCCACCAGTGTGATTGCATGTGTGTTCTTCTCACAAACCATATCATGAACCACACCCAGTGTCATTGCATGTGTGTTCATCTCACAAACCACACATGGATCCACCGGTGTCATTGCATGTCTGCTCTTCTCATTAACCACAGTTAGAGTCATTGCATGTCTGTTCTTTTCAGAAACCACATATCACCAGAGTCATTCCATTCGTGTTCTTCCCATGAACCACACATTGATCCACCAGTGTCATTTCATGTGTGTTCTTCTCACAAACCACACATGGATCCACCCACTGTCATGGCATGTGTGTTCTTCCCATGAACCACACATGGATCCACTAGCGTCATTGCATGTCTGCTCTTTTCATGAACCATAGCTAGAGTCATTGGATGTGTGTTCTTCTCACAGACCACATATCACTAGTGTCTTTGCATGTGTGTTGTTCCCAAAGACCACACATGGATCCACCAGTGTCATTGCACGTGTGTTCTTCTCACAGACCACACATGGATCCACCAATGTCATTGCATGTGTGTTCTTCTCACAGACCACACATGGATCCACCAGTGTCATTGCATGTGTGTTCTTCTCACAAACCATATCATGAACCACACCCAGTGTCATTGCATGTGTGTTCTTCCCATGAACCACACATGGAATCACTGGTGTCATTGCATGTCTGCTCTTTTCATTAACCACAGCTAGAGTCATTGCATGTGTGTTCTTCTCACAAACCATATCATGAACCACACCCAGTGTCATTGCATGTGTGTTCTTCTCACAGACCACACATGGATCCACCAGTGTCATTGCATGTGTGTTCTTCTCACAAACCATATCATGAACCGCACCCAGTGTCATTGCATGTGTGTTCTTCCCAAGAACCACACATGGATCCACCAGTGTCATTGCATGTTTGCTCTTTTCATGAACAATAGCTAGAGTCATTGCATGTGTGTTCTTCTCACAAACCACATATCAACGATGTCATTGCATGTGTGTTCTTCTTATAAACCATATCATGAACCACACCCAGTGTCATTGCATGTGTGTTCTTCTCACAAACCACACATGGATCCACCGGTGTCATTGCATGTCTGCTCTTCTCATTAACCACAGCTAGAGTCATTGCATGCCAGTTCTTTTCACAAACCACATATCACCAGAGTCATTCCATTCGTGTTCTTCCCATGAACCACACATGGATCCACCAGTGTCATTGCATGTGTGTTCTTCTCACAAACCACACATGGATCCACCCAGTGTCATCGCATGTGTGTTCTTCCCATGAACCACACATAGATCCACCAGTGTCATTGCATGTCTGCTCTTTTCATGAACCACAGCTAGAGTCATTGGATGTGTGTTCTTCTCACAGACCACATATCACCAGTGTCTTTGCATGTGTGTTGTTCCCAAAGACCACACTTGGATCCACCAGTGTCATTGCATGTGTGTTCTTCTCACAGAGGACACATGGATCCACCAATGTCATTGCATGTGTGTTCTTCTCACAGACCACACATGGATCCACCAGTGTCATTGCATGTGTGTTCTTCTCACAAACCATATCATGAACCACACCCAGTGTTATTGCATGTGTGTTCATCTCACAAACCACACATGGATCCACCGGTGTCATTGCATGTGTGCTCTTCTCATTAACCACAGTTAGAGTCATTGCATGTCTGTTCTTTTCACAAACCACATATCACCAGAGTCATTCCATTTGTGTTCTTCCCATGAACCACACATGGATCCACCAGTGTCATTGCATGTGTGTTCTTCTCACAAACCACACATGGATCCACCCAGTGTCATTGCATGTGTGTTCTTCTCACAGACCACACATGGATCCACCAATGTCATTGCATGTGTGTTCTTCTCACAGACCACACATGGATCCACCAGTGTCATTGCATGTGTGTTCTTCTCACAAACCATATCATGAACCACACCCAGTGTCATTGCATGTGTGTTCTTCTCACAGACCACACATGGATCCACCAGTGTGATTGCATGTGTGTTCTTCTCACAAACCATATCATGAACCACACCCAGTGTCATTGCATGTGTGTTCATCTCACAAACCACACATGGATCCACCGGTGTCATTGCATGTCTGCTCTTCTCATTAACCACAGTTAGAGTCATTGCATGTCTGTTCTTTTCAGAAACCACATATCACCAGAGTCATTCCATTCGTGTTCTTCCCATGAACCACACATTGATCCACCAGTGTCATTTCATGTGTGTTCTTCTCACAAACCACACATGGATCCACCCACTGTCATGGCATGTGTGTTCTTCCCATGAACCACACATGGATCCACTAGCGTCATTGCATGTCTGCTCTTTTCATGAACCATAGCTAGAGTCATTGGATGTGTGTTCTTCTCACAGACCACATATCACTAGTGTCTTTGCATGTGTGTTGTTCCCAAAGACCACACATGGATCCACCAGTGTCATTGCACGTGTGTTCTTCTCACAGACCACACATGGATCCACCAATGTCATTGCATGTGTGTTCTTCTCACAGACCACACATGGATCCACCAGCGTCATTGCATGTGTGTTCTTCTCACAAACCATATCATAAACCACACCCAGTGTCATTGCATGTGTGTTCTTCCCATGAACCACACATGGAATCACTGGTGTCATTGCATGTCTGCTCTTTTCATTAACCACAGCTAGAGTCATTGCATGTGTGTTCTTCTCACAAACCATATCATGAACCACACCCAGTGTCATTGCATGTGTGTTCTTCTCACAGACCACACATGGATCCACCAGTGTCATTGCATGTGTGTTCTTCTCACAAACCATATCATGAACCGCACCCAGTGTCATTGCATGTGTGTTCTTCCCAAGAACCACACATGGATCCACCAGTGTCATTGCATGTTTGCTCTTTTCATGAACAATAGCTAGAGTCATTGCATGTGTGTTCTTCTCACAAACCACATATCAACGATGTCATTGCATGTGTGTTCTTCTTATAAACCATATCATGAACCACACCCAGTGTCAATGCATGTGTGTTCTTCTCACAAACCACACATGGATCCACCGGTGTCATTGCATGTCTGCTCTTCTCATTAACCACAGCTAGAGTCATTGCATGCCAGTTCTTTTCACAAACCACATATCACCAGAGTCATTCCATTCGTGTTCTTCCCATGAACCACACATGGATCCACCAGTGTCATTGCATGTGTGTTCTTCTCACAAACCACACATGGATCCACCCAGTGTCATCGCATGTGTGTTCTTCCCATGAACCACACATAGATCCACCAGTGTCATTGCATGTCTGCTCTTTTCATGAACCACAGCTAGAGTCATTGGATGTGTGTTCTTCTCACAGACCACATATCACCAGTGTCTTTGCATGTGTGTTGTTCCCAAAGACCACACATGGATCCACCAGTGTCATTGCATGTGTGTTCTTCTCACAGAGGACACATGGATCCACCAATGTCATTGCATGTGTGTTCTTCTCACAGACCACACATGGATCCACCAGTGTCATTGCATGTGTGTTCTTCTCACAAACCATATCATGAACCACACCCAGTGTTATTGCATGTGTGTTCATCTCACAAACCACACATGGATCCACCGGTGTCATTGCATGTCTGCTCTTCTCATTAACCACAGTTAGAGTCATTGCATGTCTGTTCTTTTCACAAACCACATATCACCAGAGTCATTCCATTTGTGTTCTTCCCATGATCCACACATGGATCCACCAGTGTCATTGCATGTGTGTTCTTCTCACAAACCACACATGGATCCACCCAGTGTCATCGCTTGTGTGTTCTTCCCATGAACCACACAAAGATCCACTTGCATGTGTGTTCTTCTCATAGAACACATGGATCCACGAATGTCATTGCATGTGTGTTCTTCTCACAGACCACACATGGATCCACCAGTGTCATTGCATGTGTGTTCTTCTCACAAACCATATCATGAACCACCCAGTGTTATTGCATGTGTGTTCTTCCCATGAACCACACATGGATCCACCAGTGTCATTGCATGTCTGCTCTTTTCATGAACCACAGCTAGAGTCATTGGATGTGTGTTCTTCTCACAAACCACATATCACCAGTGTCTTTGCATGTGTGTTGTTCCCAAAGACCACACATGGATCCACCAGTGTCATTGCATGTGTGTTCTTCTCACAGACCACACATGGATCCACCAATGTCATTGCATGTGTGTTCTTCTCACAGACCACACATGGATCCACCAGTGTCAATGCATGTGTGTTCTTCTCATAAACCATATCCTGAACCACACCAGTGTCATTGCATGTGTGTTCTTCCCATGAACCACACATGGAATCCCTGGTATCATTGCATGTCTGCTCTTTTCATTAACCACAGCTAGAGTCATTGCATGTGTGTTCTTCTCACAAACCATATCATGAACCACACCCAGTGTCATTGCATGTGTGTTCTTCTCACAGACCACACATGGATCCACCAGTGTCATTGCATGTGTGTCCTTCTCACAAACCATATCATGAACCACACCAAGTGTCATTGCATGTGTGTTCTTCCCATGAACCACACATGGATCCACCAGTGTCATTGCATGTCTGCTCTTTTCATGAACAATAGCTAGAGTCATTGCATGTGTGTTCTTCTCACAAACCACATATCAACGATGTAATTGCATGTGTGTTCTTCTTATAAACCATATCATGAACCACACCCAGTGTCATTGCATGTGTGTTCTTCTCACAAACCACACATGGATCCGCCGGTGTCATTACATGTCTGCTCTTCTCATTAACCACAGCTAGAGTCATTGCATGTCTGTTCTTTTCACAAACCACATATCACCAGAGTCATTCCATTCGTGTTCTTCCCATGAACCACACATGGATCCACTAGTGTCATTGCATGTGTGTTCTTCTCACAAACCACACATGCATCCACCCAGTGTCATCGCATGTGTGTTCTTCCCATGAACCACACATAGATCTACCAGTGTCATTGCATGTCTGCTCTTTTCATGAACCACAACTAGAGTCATTGGATGTGTGTTCTTCTCACAGACCACATATCACCAGTGTCTTTGCATGTGTGTTGTTCCAAAAGACCACACATGGATCCACCAGTGTCATTGCATATGTGTTCTTCTCACGGAGCACACATGGATCCACCAATGTCATTGCATGTGTGTTCTTCTCACAGACCACACATGGATCCACCAGTGTCAT
This sequence comes from Avena sativa, assembly GCA_916181665.1. Taxonomy (NCBI): domain Eukaryota; kingdom Viridiplantae; phylum Streptophyta; class Magnoliopsida; order Poales; family Poaceae; genus Avena; species Avena sativa. Next base: position 205,786,166 of record OV702290.1, read on the forward strand.
TGCATGTGTGTTCTTCTCACAAACCATATCATGAACCACACCCAGTGTCATTGCATGTGTGTTCTTCTCACAGACCACACATGGATCCACCAGTGTGATTGCATGTGTGTTCTTCTCACAAACCATATCATGAACCACACCCAGTGTCATTGCATGTGTGTTCATCTCACAAACCACACATGGATCCACCGGTGTCATTGCATGTCTGCTCTTCTCATTAACCACAGTTAGAGTCATTGCATGTCTGTTCTTTTCAGAAACCACATATCACCAGAGTCATTCCATTCGTGTTCTTCCCATGAACCACACATGGATCCACCAGTGTCATTGCATGTGTGTTCTTCTCACAAACCACACATGATCCACCCAGTGTCATCGCATGTGTGTTCTTCCCATGAACCACACATGGATCCACTAGCGTCATTGCATGTCTGTTCTTTTCATGAACCATAGCTAGAGTCATTGGATGTGTGTTCTTCTCACAGACCACATATCACCAGTGTCTTTGCATGTGTGTTGTTCCCAAAGACCACACATGGATCCACCAGTGTCATTGCACGTGTGTTCTTCTCACAGACCACACATGGATCCACCAATGTCATTGCATGTGTGTTCTTCTCGCAAACCATATCATGAACCACACCCAGTGTCATTGCATGTGTGTTCTTCTCACAGACCACACATGGATCCACCAGTGTCATTGCATGTGTGTTCTTCTCACAAACCATATCATGAACCACACCCAGTGTCATTGCATGTGTGTTCTTCCTATGAACCAAACATGGATCCACCAGTGTCATTGCATGTCTGCTCTTTTCATGAACAACAGCTAGAGTCATTGCATGTGTGTTTTTCTCACAAACCACATATCACCGATGTCATTGCATGTGTGTTCTTCTTATAAACCATATCATGAACCACACCCAGTGTCATTGCATGTGTGTTCTTCTCACAAACCACACATGGATCCACCGGTGTCATTGCATGTCTGCTCTTCTCATTAACCACAGCTAGAGTCATTGCATGTCTGTTCTTTTCACAAACCACATGTCACCAGAGTCATTCCATTCGTGTTCTTCCCATGAACCACACATGTATCCACCAGTGTCATTGCATGTGTGTTCTTCTCACAAACCACACATGGATCCACCCAGTGTCATCGCATGTGTGTTCTTCCCATGAACCACACATAGATCCACCAGTGTCATTGCATGTCTTCTCTTTTCATGAACCACAGCTAGAGTCATTGGATGTGTGTTCTTCTCACATACCACATATCACCAGGGTCTTTGCATGTGTGTTGTTCCCAAAGACCACACATGGATCCACCCGCGTCATTGCATGTGTGTTCCTCTCACAGAGCACACATGGATCCACCAATGTCATTGCATGTGTGTTCTTCTCACAGCCACACATGGATCCACCAGTGTCATTGCATGTGTGTTCTTCTCACAAACCATATCATGAACCACACCCAGTGTCATTGCATGTGTGTTCTTCCCATGAACCACACATGGAATCACCGGTGTCATTGCATGTCTGCTCTTTTCATTAACCACAGCTATAGTCATTGCATGTGTGTTCTTCTCACAAACCATATCATGAACCACAACCAGTGTCATTGCATGTGTGTTCTTCTCACAGACCACACATGGATCCACCAGTGTCATTGCATGTGTGTTCTTCTCACAAACCATATCATGAACCACACCCAGTGTCATTGCATGTGTGTTCTTCTCACAGACCACACATGGATCCACCAGTGTGATTGCATGTGTGTTCTTCTCACAAACCATATCATGAACCACACCCAGTGTCATTGCATGTGTGTTCATCTCACAAACCACACATGGATCCACCGGTGTCATTGCATGTCTGCTCTTCTCATTAACCACAGTTAGAGTCATTGCATGTCTGTTCTTTTCAGAAACCACATATCACCAGAGTCATTCCATTCGTGTTCTTCCCATGAACCACACATGGATCCACCAGTGTCATTGCATGTGTGTTCTTCTCACAAACCACACATGATCCACCCAAGGTCATCGCATGTGTGTTCTTCCCATGAACCACACATGGATCCACTAGCGTCATTGCATGTCTGCTCTTTTCATGAACCATAGCTAGAGTCATTGGATGGGTGTTCTTCTCACAGACCACATATCACCAGTGTCTTTGCATGTGTGTTGTTCCCAAAGACCACACATGGATCCACCAGTGTCATTGCACATGTGTTCTTCTCACAGACCACACATGGATCCACCAATGTCAATGCATGTGTGTTCTTCTCGCAAACCATATCATGAACCACACCCAGTGTCATTGCATGTGTGTTCCTCTCACAGACCACACATGGATCCACCAGTGTCATTGCATGTGTGTTCTTCTCACAAACCATATCATGAACCACACCCAGTGTCATTGCATGTGTGTTCTTCCCATGAACCAAACATGGATCCACCAGTGTCATTGCATGTCTGCTCTTTTCATGAACAACAGCTAGAGTCATTGCATGTGTGTTTTTCTCACAAACCACATATCACCGATGTCATTGCATGTGTGTTCTTCTTATAAACCATATCATGAACCACACCCAGTGTCATTGCATGTGTGTTCTTCTCACAAACCACACATGGATCCACCGGTGTCATTGCATGTCTGCTCTTCTCATTAACCACAGCTAGAGTCATTGCATGTCTGTTCTTTTCACAAACCACATGTCACCAGAGTCATTCCATTCGTGTTCTTCCCATGAACCACACATGGATCCACCAGTGTCATTGCATGTGTGTTCTTCTCACAAACCACACATGGATCCACCCAGTGTCATCGCATGTGTGTTCTTCCCATGAACAACACATAGATCCACCAGTGTCATTGCATGTCTGCTCTTTTCATGAACCACAACTAGAGTCATTGGATGTGTGTTCTTATCAAAGACCACATATCACCAGTGTCTTTGCATGTGTGTTGTTCCCAAAGACCACACATCGATCCACCTGTGTCATTGCATGTGTGTTCTTCTGACAGAGCACACATGGATCCACCAATGTCATTGCATGTGTGTTCTTCTCACATGCCACACATGGATCCACCAGTGTGATTGCATGTGTGTTCTTCTCACAAACCATATCATGAACCACACCCAGTGTCATTGCATGTGCGTTCTTCTCACAAACCACACATGGATCCACCAGTGTCATTGCATGTCTGCTCTTCTTATTAACCATAGTTAGAGTCATTGCATGTCTGTTCTTTTCACAAACCACATATCACCAGAGTCATTCCATTCGTGTTCTTCCCATGAACCACACATGGATCCACCAGTGTCATTGCATGTGTGTTCTTCTCACAAACCACGCATGGATCCACCCAGTGTCATGGCATGTGTGTTCTTCCCATGAACCACACATGGATCCACCAGTGTCATTCCATGTCTGCTCTTTTCATGAACCACAGCTAGAGTCATTGGATGTTTGTTCTTCTCACAGACCACATATCACCAGTGTCTTTGCATGTGTGTTGTTCCCAAAGACCACACATGGATCCACCAGTGTCATTGCATGTGTGTTCTTCTCACAGACCACACATGGATCCACCAATGTCATTGCATGTGTGTTCTTCTCACAGACCACACATGGATCCACCAGTGTCATTGCATGTGTATTCTTCTCACAAACCATATCATGAACCACACCCAGTGTCATTGCATGTGTGTTCTTCCCATGAACCACACATGGAATCACTGGTGTCATTGCATGTCTGCTCTTTTCATTAACCACAGCTAGAGTCATTGCATGTGTGTTCTTCTCACAAACCATATCATGAACCATACCCAGTGTCATTGCATGTGTGTTCTTCTCACAGACCACACATGGAACCACCAGTGTCATTACATGCGTGTTCTTCTCACAAACCATACCATGAACCACACCCAGTGTCATTGCATGTGTGTTCTTCCCATGAACCACACATGAATCCACCAGTGTCATTGCATGTCTGCTCTTTTCATGAACAACAACTAGAGTCATTGCATGTGTGTTCTTCTCACAAACCACATATCACCGGTGTCATTGCATGTGTGTTCTTCTTATAAACCATATCATGAGCCACACCCAGTGTCATTGCATGTGTGTTCTTCTCACAAACTACACATGTATCCACCGGTGTCATTGCATGTCTGCTCTTCTCATTAACCACAGCTAGAGTCATTGCATGTCTGTTCTTTTCACAAACCACATATCACCAGAGTCATTCCATTCGTGTTCTTCCCATGAACCACACATGGATCCACCAGTGTCATTGCATGTGTGTTCTTCTCACAAACCACACATGGATCCACCTAGTGTCATCGCTTGTGTGTTCTTCCCATGAACCACACATAGATCCACTTGCATGTGTGTTCTTCTCACAGAACACATGGATCCACCAATGTCATCGCATGTGTGTTCTTCTCACAGACCACACATGGATCCACCAGTGTCATTGCATGTGTGTTCTTCTCACAAACCATATCATGAACCACACCCAGTGTCATTGCATGTGTGTTCTTCCCATGAACCATACATGGATCCACCAGTGTCATTGCATGTCTGCTCTTTTCATGAACCACAGCTAGAGTCATTGGATGTGTGTTCTTCTCACAGACCACATATCACCAGTGTCTTTGCAATGTGTTGTTCCCAAAGACCACACATGGATCCACCAGTGTCATTGCATGAGTGTTCTTCTCACAGACCACACATGGATCCAGCAATGTCATTGCATGTGTGTTCTTCTCATGAACCACACATGGATCCACCAGTGTCATTGCATGTGTGTTCTTCTCACAAACCATATCATGAACCACACCAGTGTCATTGCATGTGTGTTCTTCCCATGAACCACACATGGAATCCCTGGTGTCATTGCATGTCTGCTCTTTTCATTAACCACAGCTAGAGTCATTGCATGTGTGTTCTTCTCACAAACCATATCATGAACCACACCCAGTGTCATTGCATGTGTGTTCTTCTCACAGACCACACATGGATCCACCAGTGTCATTGCATGTGTGTTCTTCTCACAAACCATATCATGAACCACACCCAGTGTCATTGCATGTGTGTTCTTCCCATGAACCACACATGGATCCACCAGTGTCATTGCATGTCTGCTCTTTTCATGAACAATAGCTAGAGTCATTGCATGTGTGTTCTTCTCACAAACCACATATCAACGATGTCATTGCATGTGTGTTCTTCTTATAAACCATATCATGAACCACACCCAGTGTCATTGCATGTGTGTTCTTCTCACAAACCACACATGGATCCACCGGTGTCATTGCAAGTCTGCTCTTCTCATTAACCACATCTAGAGTCATTGCATGTCTGTTCTTTTCACAAACCACATATCACTAGAGTCATTCCATTCGTGTTCTTCCCATGAACCACACATGGATCCACCAGTGTCATTGCATGTGTGTTCTTCTCACAAACCACACATGGATCCACCCAGTGTCATCGCATGTGTGTTCTTCCCATGAACCACACATAGATCCACCAGTGTCATTGCATGTCTGCTCTTTTCATGAACCACAACTAGAGTCATTGGATGTGTGTTCTTCTCACAGACCACATATCACCAGTGTCTTTGCATGTGTGTTGTTCCCAAAGACCACACATGGATCCACCAGTGTCATTGCATGTGTGTTCTTCTCATAGAGCACACATGGATCCACCAATGTCATTGTATGTGTGTTCTTCTCACAGACCACACATGGATCCACCAGTGTCATTGCATGTGTGTTCTTCTCACAATACATATCATGAACCACACCCAGTGTCATTGCATGTGTGTTCTTCCCATGAACCACACATGGAATCACCGGTGTCATTGCATGTCTGCTCTTTTCATTAACCACAGCTATAGTCATTGCATGTGTGTTCTTCTCACAAACTATATCATGAACCACACCCAGTGTCATTGCATGTGTGTTCTTCTCACAGACCACACATGGATCCACCAGTGTGATTGCATGTGTGTTATTCTCACAAACCATATCATGAACCACACCCAGTGTCATTGCATGTGTGTTCATCTCACAAACCACACATGGATCCACCGGTGTCATTGCATGTCTGCTCTTCTCATTAACCACAGTTAGAGTCATTGCATGTCTGTTCTTTTCAGAAACCACATATCACCAGAGTCATACCATTCGTGTTCTTCCCATGAACCACACATGGATCCACCAGTGTCATTGCATGTGTGTTCTTCTCACAAATCACACATGGATCCACCCAGTGTCATCGCATATGTGTTCTTCCCATGAACCACACATGGATCCACTAGCGTCATTGCATGCCTGCTCTTTTCATGAACCATAGCTAGAGTCATTGGATGTGTGTTCTTCTCACAGACCACATATCACTAGTGTCTTTACATGTGTGTTGTTCCCAAAGACCACACATGGATCCACCAGTGTCATTGCACGTGTGTTCTTCTCACAGACCACACATGGATCCACCAATGTCATTGCATGTGTGTTCTTCAAACAGACCACACATGGATCCACCAATGTCATTGCATGTGTGTTCTTCTCACAAACCATATCATGAACCACACCCAGTGTCATTGCATGTGTGTTCTTCCCATGAACCACCCATGGAATCCCTGGTTTCATTGCATGTCTGCTCTTTTCATTAACCACAGCTAGAGTCATTGCATGTGTGTTCTTCTCACAAACCATATCATGAACCACACCCACTGTCATTGCATGTGTGTTCTTCTCACAGACCACACATGGATCCACCAGTGTCATTGCATGTGTGTTCTTCTCACAAACAATATCATGAACCACACCCAGTGTCATTGCATGTGTGTTCTTCCCATGAACCACAAATGGATCCACCAGTGTCATTGCATGTCTGCTCTTTTCATGAACAACAGTTAGAGTCATTGCATGTGTGTTCTTCTTACAAACCACATATCACCGATGTCATTGCATGTGTGTTCTTCTTATAAACCATATCATGAACCACACCCAGTGTCATTGCATGTGTGTTCTTCTCACAAACCACACATGGATCCACCGGTGTCATTGCATGTCTACTCTTCTCATTAACCACAGCTAGAGTCATTGCATGTCTGTTCTTTTCACAAACCACATATCACGAGAGTCATTCCATTCGTGTTCTTCCCATGAACCACACATGGATCCACCAGTGTCATTTGCATGTGTTTTCTTCTCACAAACCACACATGGATCCACCCAGTGTCATCGCATGTGTGTTCTTCCCATGAACCACACATAGATCCACCAGTGTCATTGCATGTCTGCTGTTTTCATGAACCACAGCTAGAGTCATTGGATGTGTGTTCTTCTCACAGACCACATATCAGAAGTTTCTTTGCATGTGTGTTGTTCCCAAAGACCACACATGGATCCACCAGTGTCATTGCATGTGTGTTCTTCTCACAGAGCACACATGGATCACCAATGTCATTGCATGTGTGTTCTTCTCACAGACCACACATGGATCCACCAGTGTCATTGCATGTGTGTTCTTCTCACAAACCATATCATGAACCACACCCAGTGTCATTGCATGTGTGTTTTTCCCATGAACCACACATGGAATCACCGGTGTCATTGCATGTCTGCTCTTTTCATTCACCACAGCTAGAGTCATTGCATGTGTGTTCTTCTCACAAACCATATCATGAACCACACCGAGTGTCATTGCATGTGTGTTCTTCTCACAGACCACACATGGATCCACCAGTGTGATTGCATGTGTGTTCTTCTCACAAACCATATCATGAACTATACCCAGTGTCATTGCATGTGTGTTCATCTCACAAACCACACATGGATCCACCGGTGTCATTGCATGTTTGCTCTTCTCATTAACCATAGTTAGAGTCAGTGCATGTCTGTTCTTTTCAGAAACCACATATCACCAGAGTCATTCCATTCGTGTTCTTCCCATGAACCACACATGGATCCACCAGTATCATTGCATGTGTGTTCTTCTCACAAACCACACATGGATCCACCCAGTGTCATTGCATGTGTGTTCTTCCAATGAACCACACATGGATCCACTAGTGTCATTGCATGTCTGCTCTTTTCATGAACCATAGCTAGAGTCATTGGATGTGTGTTCTTCTCACAGACCACATATCACCAGTGTCTTTGCATGTGTGTTGTTCCCAAAGACCACACATGGATCCACCAGTGTCATTGCATATGTGTTCTTCTCACGGAGCACACATAGATCCACCAATGTCATTGCATGTGTGTTCTTCTCACAGACCACACATGGATCCACCAGTGTCATTGCATGTGTGTTCTTCTCACAAACCATATCATGAACCACACCCAGTGTCATTGCATGTGTGTTCTTCTCACAGACCACACATGGATCCACCAGTGTGATTGCATGTGTGTTCTTCTCACAAACCATATCATGAACCACACCCAGTGTCATTGCATGTGTGTTCATCTCACAAACCACACATGGATCCACCGGTGTCATTGCATGTCTGCTCTTCTCATTAACCATAGTTAGAGTCAGTGCATGTCTGTTCTTTTCAGAAACCACATATCACCAGAGTCATTCCATTCGTGTTCTTCCCATGAACCACACATGGATCCACCAGTGTCATTGCATGTGTGTTCTTCTCACAAACCACACATGGATCCACCCAGTGTCATCGCATTTGTGTTCTTCCCATGAACCACACATGGATCCACTAGCGTCATTGCATGTCTGCTCTTTTCATGAACCATAGCTAGAGTCATTGGATGTGTGTTCTTCTCACAGACCACATATCACCAATGTCTTTGCATGTGTGTTGTTCCCAAAGACCACACATGGATCCACCAGTGTCATTGCACGTGTGTTCTTCTCACAGACCACACATGGATTGTAGCATCCCAATTGTCTAACAATTGTAATGCTACTTGGTCTAGTAATATAATGGCTACTTCCTATATATAATTGTTGCATCATAATTATATCATGCTCATGTCATCATGCCACCTTGCATTTGAGCATCATATAAAACCCTTTTGATTTGGTTCTTCTCTCATATGCATTGTAAATTGTATTTGCCTCTTGATATTGTATTTGGTTATTGATATATTGTTTAATGCCCAAGTTGAGTTGGGGGCATATCTTTTATTCTACTCCACCACCTTTTCTTTTCACCACCTTATAATTCCACCATCCCATTATCCATGAGCTTGTATTTTATTTTCTTTTGGTATTTAATCTAGCTCATGGGAGATAGGGTGGATCCAATTCTATAAATTCTTTTGATTGGCCTTTATTCCACTTCTTGGGAATGCATAAGAATAATGCCATGCTATTATTTTTGTTTTCACAAGAATTTAACCAAGGCATTTATTATTTTTGCATGGGCCATGCAAGAGTACCACCACTTTAGCCATTTGTTTCTCTCTTGGTTTAAATGGGTTTTCTCTTTTAGGGATCTTATCTACCCCTCACCACCATCTCTCTCTCCACCACTCTTCATGCTTGATCTTGTTTGATTCATGTTAAAAACCCTACAACCATTCCCCCATCCATGCAAGCCATGTGTGGGCATATTCAACTCTTATCTCTATAACCCTAAGCCATCACCCTCTCCTCTCTCTAACCTAGCTAACCCAAACCCTAAACCTAGTTTCCTCTCTAATCTAACCCTAGTTACACCCTCTCTCTATTCCCTCCTCTCTAAACCACACCCCACCCTAACCACTCCATGCCGAGGTGTCCTCTCTCCCTGGCCACCTGGTCACCCTCTCTTACTGGCCCACACCCCAGCCACCCCTCTCTCTAACCCTGACCAAAAACCCTAACCCGAGCCTAGCTCCTAACCGAGCTCCAACCTCTCTCCCTCTCTTCTCTCTCCCTACCATGAGGGCCCCTCCAGTCCGAGCCTCCCTCCCCCTCTTCCTGGCCCACCTGCAGCCCCTCTCCACGCCCTAGCTACCCCAGCCCGAGCCATCACGTGAGAGGAGAAGAGGAAAAAGGTGGCACCGAAGCCACCCTTACCTACCCCTGCCATGGCTCCTCCTCCCTCCCTCCTTTTCCTCCTTCCACACGGCTCCTCTGCCTCTCCTAGATCCGCCCAGCGCCCTGCCCGCCTCCCCTTCTTCTGCACCGACGCCCACCAGCAGCCGACGTCGCCCGCCGCCAGCACATCGTCGCCCTCGTCATTCCGGACGTCAAGCTCGTCGTGGAAGAGGCCGAGGGGATCGAGGACATCCCTCTGCTTTACCCTGGACACGCCGACATGAAGGAGGAGCCCCAGAACCGCCGGTACCGCCGCCACCCGATGCCAAACCCTAGAACTCCGGCCGCCAGCCTCGTCGACGATTCTCTGCGCCTCTCCCCGATCTGACCACACCAACCAACCCGCGGTGAGCCCCTCGTTCTCGCTGACATCCTCACTCTCGCTGTCGCCATCTAGATCCGCTGTTTGTTTCGTCGAGCACGCTGCGCGCGCCGTCGGCCACTGCGCTGGCTCGCTCCCGCGTCGCGCAGAACCACATCTAGCCCCCATCCACCTTGCTGTCACCAACCCTCAGCCAGCCGCACTGGTTCCGCCCCTAAGCGCGCACGCCAGGTCCCGGGTTCGAGTCCCCGCTCCGCGCCGTGCGCAGACCTACCGCTAGACGGTGGAGAAGAAGCACAGTGCCGCCGCGCGTTTTGCAGAAACCCCCCCCCCTAGCTTTTTATCTTAACCCGCGGTACCTCGTGGCCCGCTAGTCAGCCGCCCGGTCCATCTTGCAGGAAACTCCCCCAGCTCTCCAGCCCTCAACCCGCAGTCCCCCGGATCCGCGACGTGTCGCCCACTGGCTGGTTGCGCGCGCCGTGGACCCTCAAACCCCACCGGCCCCACCTGTCAGCCGCATGGGCTAGCTCAGCTCGCGTTGAGAAAGGGTTTTTCCGCGCGCGTGTTGCCCAGTCAGCACCTGGCCCACCCGTCTGTGTCTGTGGCTAGGTCTGTGTGGGTGACAAAATATTTTCTGTTTTTCTATTTTTAATTTAAACTTTTCAAATTTGTTTTAAATTCAAATTTAAATCTGTTTTCAAATAACTTTTAAAATATAATTCCAAATTAAACATGTAATATATGTTTTGAAATCAGAAAAATGTGAGGATTTCAAATATGCCCTTCAAAATATATTTTGAACATTTTAAATTACGAGTTGATCAATATTACAATAAAATGCCCTCTTTCTTAATTAATCAATAACTTTTGTTTTATAACTCCAAATTTGACAAATGATATGTCTAAAATGATCAGCGTGACAAGCCCGTTCTATCTGTGCATTCCATGTTCTGAATTGCAGCATGCATCATATAAATATAAAGGTTACAGCAACTTATTTGAGTATAAAAGGTGACTAAAACTCCATAAAATGCTTATTTCTTGTATTCCACACCTCACCCATGCCATGCTACATTGTTTCCATGCAAATTGTGCATCATTCATCATGGCATGATTGTTTGCTTGTCGCATTTTAATTCATATGCTTGTGCACTTTATTTATGTTGGCCCTTGTTTGTTTGGTTCTTTTTCGAATAGACGCTGAGCAGGGGATATATCAAGAAACCCAGGAGCACTATCCGATCCTTCTCTCTCGCTTCAACTGAGCTGCCAGGCAAGCACTACCACATGCTTGCATACATATAGTACCTATTGCCTCTATCTTATTCTTGCATCATTGAGTCGCGATTGCATCAAACGGAATCCCAAGTACTGCATAGCCTTTACATTTAAACCCCACCGAAGCTTGTTCCTCCATCCCATGAGCCATTACTACAGGAGTTGTTTGAGCCATGCGGGTCGTAGAACAGCATGTGTAGGGTATGTGAGTGTCTGATGGATAACGAGGTACCTAAACAACTTAACCTGAGTAGTAATGGGATAACTAATGAAAGTGGCACCGGTGAGCAATATCTGCTATTTGGTTTTTCATGCTCACTTGTGTCCCGTAGGACCCCGAGTACTTGATTCCTGTTCCTTGAATATTCGCGCTATCCACATCCGGGAGGCTTATGAACCCCCCTGAGCCAGAGCTTGATTCATTCTTATTTCTTGGGGCCACAAAGTAGTTTGGGGCTTTATTACTATCCTGTACTTATGCCATGCTTTACTGCTTTATTTACGATTGTGCGAGGAGCACCTGTACTGTTTAGGATCGTGACACGTTTTCGCTGTATCGACAAGCCCAGTCACACTTTCGGGTTCCCAGTCGTTTACAGCCGTCCACACAAACCTTGAGTCCGTCTCGGAGCCGGCCAACTTCGTTGCGGGTAGCTTAATGGGGTGGCCCCCTGAAATATTTCTGAATCCTGTGATCGCTTTGTCGTGAATGCCTCGTTGGGTTTTGATTTGGTTTTTCCGAGGTTGATCGATTGTGTGTTGCTATTTGTGCACCCCATGCAGGGTAAATCTTTCTGAAAGCCGTGTCCGCGGTTATGGACGACTTGGAGCAAAGTTTCTCGATCATAGACAAGTAAAACTAAAGTACCGCTTTTAATCTGACTAAGTACCTGACTAGTAAATAGTGCAACACTCATGGAATGGATAATAAAACTGCCAACGGATGGGGGGCTGTTCGTCCGCTTCCTCGTTGGTAAGCGAGGAGGAGGATGGATCTGTTAATATTACTGTTATAACTGTTGTTATTAATTCACGGACATCCGTCTATCTTTGGTTAGGCGGATGGTTAGCAAGTATCTATAGAATTGTTAGGTATTATCTTTTGCTGCAATTGCGTCACCCCAGGTTGTGTCCCCTTTAGAGGCATAAAGACTTGCTGAGTACCCCTAGGGTCTCACACGATAAATTGTTTGATTCAGATGAATAGGTACACTCACAAGATGGATACTGGGCGGAGGAGACGGATAATTAGGGCAACGATCACTCGGTGTAGAGATTCCGGGAACGGGGATCCGTGAGATCTGTGGGCGGGATGTGTTTATTTATGGGGCATCTTATGCCGATTTGCTTCTTATCCGTACTCGGATCTTGTTTTCCGCTTCCGCCTGATACTCTGATGTTTGATGTATGAGGAGATATCCTAAACTATTATATCTATCTAGGATATTTGGATCTTGCCGTATGGCGTTGCAATATTTCTATTTCTTTTAGATGGAATGGCTCTGAGGACTGTTGTATGGTGGCTTGCATACATACTCATTTGTGTATGTAGCTGATCCCTTCGCCTACCGATTACGCCGCTCGTTCTTGTCCCGACTTTTGGAAATGGTTAGGACGGATGAAAGGCCTACCTGTGAGTGGCATTTGGCCCCACCGTACTATTTTAACCATTTCCGATCATCCAGGCTTGTAACTAAGAACGTAATTCACCGAGGTAGTTACAGGGATCCACCAATGTCATTGCATGTGTGTTCTTCTCGCAAACCATATCATGAACCACACCCAGTGTCATTGCATGTGTGTTCTTCTCACAGACCACACATGGATCCACTAGTGTCATTGCATGTGTGTTATTCTCACAAACCATATCATGAACCACACCCAGTGTCATTGCATGTGTGTTCTTCCCATGAACCAAACATGGATCCACCAGTGTCATTGCATGTCTGCTCTTTTCATGAACAACAGCTAGAGTCATTGCATGTGTGTTTTTCTCACAAACCACATATCACCGAGGTCATTGCATGTGTGTTCTTCTTATAAACCATATCATGAACCACACCCAGTGTCATTGCATGTGTGTTCTTCTCACAAACCACACATGGATCCACCGGTGTCACTGCATGTCTGCTCTTCTCATTAACCATAGCTAGAGTCATTGCATGTCTGTTCTTTTCACAAACCACATATCACCAGAGTCATTCCATTCGTGTTCTTCCCATGAACCACACATTGATCCACCAGTGTCATTGCATGTGTGTTCTTCTCACAAACCACACATGGATCCACCCAGTGTCATCGCATGTGTGTTCTTCCCATGAACCACACATAGATCCACCAGTGTCATTGCATGTCTGCTCTTTTCATGAACCACAGCTAGAGTCATTGGATGTGTGTTCTTCTCACAGACCACATATCACCAGTGTCTTTGCATGTGTGTTGTTCCCAAAGACCACACATGGATCCACCAGTGTCATTGCATGTGTGTTCTTCTCACAGAGCACACATGGATCCACCAATGTCATTGCATGTGTGTTCTTCTCACAGGCCACACATGGATCCACCAGTGTGATTGCATGTGTGTTCTTCTCACAAACCATATCATGAACCACACCCAGTGTCATTGCATGTGTGTTCTTCTCACAAACCACACATGGATCCACCAGTGTCATTGCATGTCTGCTCTTCTCATTAACCATAGTTAGAGTCATTGCATGTCTGTTCTTTTCACAAACCACATATCACCAGAGTCATTCCATTTGTGTTCTTCCAATGAACCACACATGGATCCACCAGTGTCATTGCATGTGTGTTCTTCTCACAAACCACACATGGATCCACCCAGTGTCATGGCATGTGTGTTCTTCCCATAAACCACACATGGATCCACCAGTGTCATTGCATGTCTGCTCTTTTCATGAACCACATCTAGAGTCATTGGATGTGTGTTCTTCTCACGGTCCACATATCACCAGTGTCTTTGCATGTGTGTTGTTCCCAAAGACCACACATGGATCCACCAGTGTCATTGCATGTGTGTTCTTCTCACAGACCACACATGGATCCACCAATGTCATTGCATGTGTGTTCTTCTCACAGACCACACATGGATCCACTAGTGTCATTGCATCAGTGTTCTTCTCACAAACCATATCATGAACCACACCCAGTGTCATTGCATGTGTGTTCTTCCCATGAACGACACATGGAATCACTGGTGTCATTGCATGTCTGCTCTTTTCATTAACCACAACTAGAGTCATTGCATGTGTGTTCTTCTCACAAACTATATCATGAACCACACCCAGTGTCATTGCATGTGTGTTCTTCTCAAAGACCACACATGGAACCACCAGTGTCATTGCATGTGTGTTCTTCTCACAAACCATACCATGAACCACACCCAGTGTCATTGCATGTGTGTTCTTCCCATGAACCACACATGAATCCACCAGTGTCATTGCATGTCTGCTCTTTTCATGAACAACAGCTAGAGTCATTGCATGTGTGTTCTTCTCACAAACCACATATCACCGGTGTCATTGCATGTGTGTTCTTCTTATAAACCATATCATGAACCACACCCAGTGTCATTGCATGTGTGTTCTTCTCACAAACTACACATGGATCCACCGGTGTCATTGCATGTCTGCTCTTCTCATTAACCACAGCTAGAGTCATTGCATGTCTGTTCTTTTCACAAACCACATATCACAAGAGTCATTCCATTCGTGTTCTTCCCATGAACCACACATGGATCCACCAGTGTCATTGCATGTGTGTTCTTCTCACAAACCACACATGGATCCACCCAGTGTCATCGCTTGTGTGTTCTTCCCATGAACCACACATAGATCCACTTGCATGTGTGTTCTTCTCACAGAACACATGGATCCACCAATTTCATCGCATGTGTGTTCTTCTCACAGACCACACAGGGATCCACCAGTGTCATTGCATGTGTGTTCTTCTCACAAACCATATCATGAACCACACCCAGTGTCATTGCATGTGTGTTCTTCCCATGAACCACACATGGATCCACCAGTGTCATTGCATGTCTGCTCTTTTCATGAACCACATCTAGAGTCATTGGATGTGTGTTCTTCTCACAGACCACATATCACCAGTGTCTTTCCATGTGTGTTGTTCCCAAAGACCACACATGGATCCACCAGTGTCATTGCATGAGTGTTCTTCTCACAGACCACACATGGATCCAGCAATGTCATTGCATGTGTGTTCTTCTCATGAACCACACATGGATCCACCAGTGTCATTGCATGTGTGTTCTTCTCACAAACCATATCATGAACCACACCAGTGTCATTGCATGTGTGTTCTTCCCATGAACCACACATGGAATCCCTGGTGTCATTGCATGTCTGCTCTTTTCATGAACCACAGCTAGAGTCATTGGATGTGTGTTCTTCTCACAGACCACATATCACAAGTGTCTTTGCATGTGTGTTGTTCCCAAAGACCACACATGGATCCACCAGTGTCATTGCATGTGTGTTCTTCTCATAGAGCACACATGGATCCACCAATGTCATTGCATGTGTGTTCTTCTCACAGGCCACACATGGATCCACCAGTGTGATTGCATGTGTGTTCTTCTCACAAACCATATCATGAACCACACCCAGTGTCATTGCATGTGTGTTCTTCTCACAAACCACACATGGATCCACCAGTGTCATTGCATGTCTGCTCTTCTCATTAACCATAGTTAGAGTCATTGCATGTCTATTCTTTTCACAAACCACATATCACCAGAGTCATTCCATTCGTGTTCTTCCCATGAACCACACATGGATCCACCAGTGTCATTGCATGTGTGTTCTTCTCACAAACCACACATGGATCCACCCAGTGTCATGGCATGTGTGTTCTTCCCATAAACCACACATGGATCCACCAGTGTCATTGCATGTCTGCTCTTTTCATGAACCACATCTAGAATCATTGGATGTGTGTTCTTCTCACGGTCCACATATCACCAGTGTCTTTGCATGTGTGTTGTTCCTAAAGACCACACATGGATCCACCAGTGTCATTGCATGTGTGTTCTTCTCACAGACCACACATGGATCCACCAATGTCATTGTATGTGTGTTCTTCTCACAGACCACACATGGATCCACCAGTGTCACTGCATGTGTGTTCTTCTCACAAACCATATCATGAACCACACCCAGTGTCATTGCATGTGTGTTCTTCCCATGAACCACACATGGAATCACTGGTGTCATTGCATGTCTGCTCTTTTCATTAACCACAACTAGAGTCATTGCATGTGTGTTCTTCTCACAAACCATATCATGAACCACACCCAGTGTCATTGCATGTGTGTTCTTCTCACAGACCACACATGGAACCACCAGTGTCATTGCATGTGTGTTCTTCTCACAAACCATACCATGAACCACACCCAGTGTCATTGCATGTGTGTTCTTCCCATGAACCACACATGAATCCACCAGTGTCATTGCATGTCTGCTCTTTTCATGAACAACAGCTAGAGTCATTGCATGTGTGTTCTGCTCACAAACCACATATCACCGGTGTCATTGCATGTGTGTTCTTCTTATAAACCATATCATGAACTACACCCAGTGTCATTGCACGTGTGTTATTCTCACAAACTACACATGGATCCACCAGTGTCATTGCATGTCTGCTCTTCTCATTAACCACAGCTAGAGTCATTGCATGTCTGTTCTTTTCACAAACCACATATCACAAGAGTCATTCCATTCGTGTTCTTCCCATGAACCACACATGGATCCACCAGTGTCATTGCATGTGTGTTCTTCTCACAAACCACACATGGATCCACCCAGTGTCATCGCTTGTGTGTTCTTCCCATGAACCACACATAGATCCACTTGCATGTGTGTTCTTCTCACAGAACACATGGATCCACCAATGTCATCGCATGTGTGTTCTTCTCACGGACCACACATGGATCCACCAGTGTCATTGCATGTGTGTTCTTCTCACAAACCATATCATGAACCACACCCAGTGTCATTGCATGTGTGTTCTTCCCATGAACCACACATGGATCCACCAGTGTCATTGCATGTCTGCTCTTTTCATGAACCACAGCTAGAGTCATTGGATGTGTGTTCTTCTCACAGACCACATATCACCAGTGTCTTTCCATGTGTGTTGTTCCCAAAGACCACACATGGATCCACCAGTGTCATTGCATGAGTGTTCTTCTCACAGACCACACATGGATCCAGCAATGTCATTGCATGTGTGTTCTTCTCACGAACCACACATGGATCCACCAGTGTCATTGCATGTGTGTTCTTCTCACAAACCATATCATGAACCACACCAGTGTCATTGCATGTGTGTTCTTCCCATGAACCACACATGGAATCCCTGGTGTCATTGCATGTCTACTCTTTTCATTAACCACAACTAGAGTCATTGCATGTGTGTTCTTCTCACAAACCATATCATGAACCACACCAAGTGTCATTGCATGTGTGTTCTTCTCACAGACCACACATGGATCCACCAGTGTCATTGCATGTGTGTTCTTCTCACAAACCATATCATGAACCACACCCAGTGTCATTGCATGTGTGTTCTTCCCATGAACCACACATGGATCCACTAGTGTCATTGCATGTCTGCTCTTTTCATGAACAATAGCTAGAGTCATTGCATGTGTGTTCTTCTCACAAACCAGATATCAACGATGTCATTGCATGTGTGTTCTTATTATAAACCATATCATGAACCATACCCAGTGTCATTGCATGTGTGTTCTTCTCACAAACCACACATGGATCCACCGGTGTCATTGCATGTCTGCTCTTCTCATTAACCACAGCTAGAGTCATTGCATGTCTGTTATTTTCACAAACCACATATCACCAGAGTCATTCCATTCGTGTTCTTACCATGAACCACACATGGATCCAGCAGTGTCATTGCATGTGTGTTCTTCTCACAAACCACACATGGATCCACCCAGTGTCATCGCATGTGTGTTCTTCCCATGAACCACACATAGATCCACCAGTGTCATTGCATGTCTGCTCTTTTCATGAACCACAGCTAGAGTCATTGGATGTGTGTTCTTGTCACAGACCACATATCACCAGTGTCTTTGCATGTGTGTTGTTCCCAAAGACCACACAGGGATCCACCAGTGTCATTGCATGTGTGTTCTTCTCACAGAGCACACATGGATCCACCAATGTCATTGCATGTGTGTTCTTCTCACAGACCACACATGGATCCACCAGTGTCATTGCATGTGTTTTCTTCTCACAAACCATATCATGAACCACACCCAGTGTCATTGCATGTGTGTTCTTCCCATGAACCACACATGGAATCACCGGTGTCACTGCATGTCTGCTCTTTTCATTAACCACAGCTATAGTCATTGCATATGTGTTCTTCTCACAAACCATATCATGAACCACACCCAGTGTGATTGCATTTGTGTTCTTCTCACAGACCACACATGGATCCACCAGTGTGATTGCATGTTTGTTCTTCTCACAAACCATATCATGAACCACACCCAGTGTCATTGCATGTGTGTTCATCTCACAAACCACACATGGATCCACCGGTGTCATTGCATGTCTGCTCTTCTCATTAACCACAGTTAGAGTCATTGCATGTATGTTCTTTTCAGAAACCACATATCACCAGAGTCATTCCATTCGTGTTCTTCCCATGAACCACACATGGATCCACCAGTGTCATTGCATGTGTGTTCTTCTCACAAATCACACATGGATCCACCCAGTGTCATCGCATATGTGTTCTTCCCATGAACCACACATGGATCCACTAGCGTCATTGCATGTCTGCTCTTTTCATGAACCATAGCTAGAGTCATTGGATGTGTGTTCTTCTCACAGACCACATATCACTAGTGTCTTTGCATGTGTGTTGTTCCCAAAGACCACACATGGATGCACCAGTGTCATTGCACGTGTGTTCTTCTCACAGACCACACATGGATCCACCAATGTCATTGCATGTGTGT
This sequence comes from Avena sativa, assembly GCA_916181665.1. Taxonomy (NCBI): domain Eukaryota; kingdom Viridiplantae; phylum Streptophyta; class Magnoliopsida; order Poales; family Poaceae; genus Avena; species Avena sativa. Next base: position 205,805,868 of record OV702290.1, read on the forward strand.
TCTTCTCACAGACCACACATGGATCCACCAGTGTCATTGCATGTGTGTTCTTCTCGCAAACCATATCATGAACCACACCCAGTGTCATTGCATGTGTGTTCTTCCCATGAACCACCCATGGAATCCCTGGTGTCATTGCATGTCTGCTCTTTTCATTAACCACAGCTAGAGTCATTGCATGTGTGTTCTTCTCACAAACCATATCATGAACCACACCCACTGTCATTGCATGTGTGTTCTTCTCACAGACCACACATGGATCCACCAGTGTCATTGCATGTGTGTTCTTCTCACAAACCATATCATGAACCACACCCAGTGTCATTGCATGTGTGTTCTTCCCATGAACCACACATGGATCCACCAGTGTCATTGCATGTCTGCTCTTTTCATGAACAACAGTTAGAGTCATTGCATGTGTGTTCTTCTTACAAACCACATATCACCGATGTCATTGCATGTGTGTTCTTATTATAAACCATATCATGAACCACACCCAGTGTCATTGCATGTGTGTTCTTCTCACAAACCACACATGGATCCACCGGTGTCATTGCATGTCTACTCTTCTCATTAACCACAGCTAGAGTCATTGCATGTCTGTTCTTTTCACAAACCACATATCACGAGAGTCATTCCATTCGTGTTCTTCCCATGAACCACACATGGATCCACCAGTGTCATTTGCATGTGTGTTCTTCTCACAAACCACACATGGATCCACCCAGTGTCATCGCATGTGTGTTCTTCCCATGAACCACACATAGATCCACCAGTGTCATTGCATGTCTGCTGTTTTCATGAACCACAGCTAGAGTCATTGGATGTGTGTTCTTCTCACAGATCACATATCACCAGTGTGTTTGCATGTGTGTTGTTCCCAAAGACCACACATGGATCCACCAGTGTCATTGCATGTGTGTTCTTCTCACAGACCACACATGGATCCACCAGTGTCATTGCATGTGTGTTATTCTCACAGACCACACATGGATCCACCAATGCCATTGCATGTGTGTTCTTCTCACAGACCACACATGGATCCACCAGTGTCATTGCATGTGTGTTCTTCTCACAAACCACACATGGATCCACCGGTGTCATTGCATGTCTGCTCTTCTCATTAACCACAACTAGAGTCATTGCATGTCTGTTCTTTTCACAAACCACATATCACCAGAGTCATTGCATGTGTGTTCTTCCCATGAACCACACATGGATCCACCAGTGTCATTGCATGTGTGTTCTTCTCACAAACCACACATGGATCCACATAGTGTCATCGCATGTCTGCTCTTCCCATGAACCACACATGGATCCACCAGTGCCATTGCATGTCTGCTCTTTTCCTGAACCATAGCTAGAGTCATTGGATGTTTGCTCTTCTCACAGACCACATATCATCAGTGTCATTGCATGTGTGTTCTTCCCAAAGACCACACATGGATCCACCAGTGTCGATGCATGTGTGTTCTTCTCACAAACCATATCATGAACCACACCTAGTGTCATTGCGTGTGTGTTCTTCTCACAGACCACACATGGATCCACCAGTGTCATTGCATGTGTGTTCTTCTCACAAACCATATCATGAACCACACCAAGTGTCATTGCATGTGTGTTCTTCCCATGAACCACACATGGATCCACCAGTGTCATTGCATGTCTGCTCTTTTCATGAACCACAGCTAGAGTCATTCCATGTGTGTTCTTCTCACAAACCACATATCACCAGTGTCATTGCATGTGTGTTCTTCTTATAAACCATATCATGAACCACACCCAGTGTCATTGCATGTGTGTTCTTCTCACAAACCACACATGGATCCACCGGTGTCATTGCATGTCTGCTCTTCTCATTAACCACAGCTAGAGTCATTGCATGTCTGTTCTTTTCACAAACCACATATCACCAGAGTCATTCCATTCGTGCTCTTCCCATGAACCACACATGGATCCACCAGTGTCATTGCATGTGTGTTCTTCTCACAAACCACACATGGATCCACCCAGTGTCATCGCATGTGTGTTCTTCCCATGAACCACACATGGATCCACTACCATCATTGCATGTCTGCTCTTTTCATGAACCATAGCTAGAGTCATTGGATGTGTGTTCTTCTCATAGACCACATATCACCAGTGTCTTTGCATGTGTGTTGTTCCCAAAGACCACACATGGATCCACCAGTGTCATTGCATGTGTGTTCTTCTCACAGACCACACATGGATCCACCGATGTCATTGCATGTGTGTTCTTCTCACAAACCATATCATGAACTACACCCAGTGTCATTGCATGTGTGTTCTTCCCATGAACCAAACATGGAATCACTGGTGTCATTGCATGTCTGCTCTTTTCATTAACCACAGCTAGAGTCATTGCATGTGTGTTCTTCTCACAAACCATATCATGAACCGCACCCAGTGTCATTGCATGTGGGTTCTTCTCACAAACCATATCATGAACCGCACCCAGTGTCATTGCATGTGTGTTCTTCTCACAGACCACACATGGCTCCACCAGTGTCATTGCATGTGTGTTCTTCTCACAAACCATACCATGAACCACACCCAGTGTCATTGCATGTGTGTTCTTCCCATGAACCACACATGGATCCACCAGTGTCATTGCATGTCTACTCTTTTCATGAACAACAGCTAGAGTCATTGCATGTGTGTTCTTCTCACAAACCACATATCACCGGTGTCATTGCATGTGTGTTCTTCTTATAAACCATATCATGAACAACACCCAGTGTCATTGCATGTGTGTTCTTCTCACAACCTACACATGGATCCACCGGTGTCATTGCATGTCTGCTCTTCTCATTAACCACAGCAAGAGTCATTGCATGTCTGTTCTTTTCACAAACCACATATCATCAGAGTCATTCCATTCGTGATCTTCCCATGAACCACACATGGATCCACCAGTGTCATTGCATGTGTGTTCTTCTCACAAACCACACATGGATCCACCCAGTGTCATCGCATGTGTGTTCTTCCCATGAACCACACATGGATCCACTAGCATCATTGCATGTCTGCTCTTTTCATGAACCATAGCTAGTCATTGGATGTGTGTTATTCTCATAGACCACATATCACCAGTGTCTTTGCATGTGTGTTGTTCCCAAAGACCACACATGGATCCACTAGTGTCATTGCATGTGTGTTCTTCTGACAGACCACACATGGATCCACCACTGTCATTGCATGTGTGTTCTTCTCACAGACCACACATGGATCCACCAGTGTCATTGCATGTGTGTTCTTCTCACAGACCACACATGGATCCACCAGTGTGATTGCATGTGTGTTCTTCTCACAAACCATATCATGAACCACACCCAGTGTCATTGCATGTGTGTTCTTCTCACATACCACACATGGATCCACCAGTGTGATTGCATGTGTGTTCTTCTCACAAACCATATCATGAACCACACCCAGTGTCATTGCATGTGTGTTCTTCTCACAGACCACACATGGATCCACCGGTGTCATTGCATGTCTGCTCTTCTCATTAACCACAGTTAGAGTCATTGTATGTCTGTTCTTTTCAGAAACCACATATCACCAGAGTCATTCCATTCGTGTTATTCCCATGAACCACACATGGATCCACCAGTGTCATTGCATGTGTGTTCTTCTCACAAACCACACATGGATCCACCCAGTGTCATCGCATGTGTGTTCTTCCCATGAACCACACATAGATCCACCCGTGTCATTGCATGTCTGCTCTTTTCATGAACCATAGCTAGAGTCAGTGGATGTGTGTTCTTCTCACAGACCACATATCACCAGTGTCTTTGCATGTGTGTTGTTCCCAAAGACCACAGGTGGATCCACCAGTGTCGTTGCATGTGTGTTCTTCTCACAGAGCACACATGGATCCACCAATGTCATTGCATGTGTGTTCTTCTCACAGACCACACATGGATCCACCAGTGTCATTGCATGGGTGTTCTTCTCACAAACCATATCATGAACCACACCCAGTGTCATTGCATGTGTGGTCTTCCCATGAACCACACATGGAATCACCGGTGTCATTGCATGTCTGCTCTTTTCATTAACCACAGCTAGAGTCATTGCATGTGTGTTCTTCTCACAAACCATATCATGAACCACACCCAGTGTCATTACATGTGTGTTCTTCTCACAGACCACACATGGATCCACCAGTGTCATTGCATGTGTGTTCTTCTCACAAACCATATCATGAACCACACCCAGTGTCATGACATGTGTGTTCATCTCACAAACCACACATGGATCCACCGGTGGCATTGCATGTCTGCTCTTCTCATTAACCACAGTTAGAGTCATTGCATGTCTGTTCTTTTCAGAAACCACATATCACCAGAGTCATTCCATTCGTGTTCTTCCCATGAACCACACATGGATCCACCAGTGTCATTGCATGTGTGTTCTTCTCACAAACCACACATGGATCCACCCAGTGTCATCGCATGTGTGTTCTTCCCATGAACCACACATGGATCCACTAGCGTCATTGCATGTCTGCTCTTTTCATGAACCATAGCTAGAGTCATTGGATGTGTGTTCTTCTCATAGACCACATATCACCAGTGTCTTTGCATGTGTGTTGTTCCCAAAGACCACACATGGATCCACTAGTGTCATTGCATGTGTGTTCTTCTGACAGACCACACATGGATCCACCACTGTCATTGCATGTGTGTTCTTCTCACAGACCACACATGGATCCACCAATGTCATTGCATGTGTGTTCTTCTCACAGACCACACATGGATCCACCAGTGTCATTGCATGTGTGTTCTTCTCACAAACCATATCATGAACCACACCCAGTGTCATTGCATGTGTGTTCTTCCCATGAACCACACATGGAATCCCTGGTGTCATTGCATGTCTGCTCTTTTCATTAACCACAGCTAGAGTCATTGCATGTGTGTTCTTCTCACAAACCATATCATGAACCACACCCAGTGTCATTGCATGTGTGTTCTTCTCACAGACCACACATGGATCCGCCAGTGTCATGGCATGTGTGCTCTTCTCATTAACCACAGTTAGATTCATTGCATGTCTGTTCTTTTCACAAACCACATATCACCAGAGTCATTCCATTCGTGTTCTTCCCATGAACCACACATGGATCCACCAGTGTCATTGCATGTGTGTTCTTCTCATAAACCACACATGGATCCACCCAGTGTCATCGCATGTGTGTTCTTCCCATGAACCACACATGGATCCACCAGTGTCATTGCATGTCTGCTCTTTTCATGAACCACAGCTAGAGTCATTCGATGTGTGTTCTTCTCACAAACCACATATCACCAGTATCTTTGCATGTGTGTTGTTCCCAAAGACCACACATGGATCTACCAGTGTCATTGCATGTGTGTTCTTCCCACAGACCACACATGGATCCACCAATGTCATTGCATGTGTGTACTTCTCACAAACCACACATGAATCCACTAGTGTCATTGCATGTGTGTTCTTCTCACAAACCATATCATGAACCACACCTAGTGTCATTGCATGTGTGTTCTTCCCATGAACCACACATGGAATCACCGGTGTCATTGCATGTCTGCTCTTTTCATTAACCACAGCTAGAGTCATTGCATGTGTGTTCTTCTCACAAACCATATCATGAACCACACCCAGTGTCATTGCATGTGTGTTCTTCTCACATACCACACATGGATCCACCAGTGTGATTGCATGTGTGTTCTTCTCACAAACCATATCATGAACCACACCCAGTGTCATTGCATGTGTGTTCTTCTCACAGACCACACATGGATCCACCGGTGTCATTGCATGTCTGCTCTTCTCATTAACCACAGTTAGAGTCATTGTATGTCTGTTCTTTTCAGAAACCACATATCACCAGAGTCATTCCATTCGTGTTCTTCCCATGAACCACACATGGATCCACCAGTGTCATTGCATGTGTGTTCTTCTCACAAACCACACATGGATCCACCCAGTGTCATCGCATGTGTGTTCTTCCCATGAACCACACACATTGCATGTCTGCTCTTTTCATGAACCATAGCTAGAGTCATTGGATGTGTGTTCTTCTCACAGACCACATATCACCAGTGTCTTTGCATGTGTGTTGTTCCCAAAGACCACAGGTGGATCCACCAGTGTCGTTGCATGTGTGTTCTTCTCACAGAGCACACATGGATCCACCAATGTCATTGCATGTGTGTTCTTCTCACAGACCACGCATGGATCCACCAGTGTCATTGCATGGGTGTTCTTCTCACAAACCATATCATGAACCACACCCAGTGTCATTGCATGTGTGGTCTTCCCATGAACCACACATGGAATCACCGGTGTCATTGCATGTCTGCTCTTTTCATTAACCACAGCTAGAGTCATTGCATGTGTGTTCTTCTCACAAACCATATCATGAACCACACCCAGTGTCATTACATGTGTGTTCTTCTCACAGACCACATATGGAACCACCAGTGTGATTGCATGTGTGTTCTTCTCACAAACCATATCATGAACCACACCCAGTGTCATGACATGTGTGTTCATCTCACAAACCACACATGGATCCACCGGTGTCATTGCATGTCTGCTCTTCTCATTAACCACAGTTAGAGTCATTGCATGTCTGTTCTTTTCAGAAACCACATATCACCAGAGTCATTCCATTCGTGTTCTTCCCATGAACCACACATGGATCCACCAGTGTCATTGCATGTGTGTTCTTCTCATAAACCACACATGGATCCACCCAGTGTCATCGCATGTGTGTTCTTCCCATGAACCACACATGAATCCACCAGTGTCATTGCATGTCTGCTCTTTTCATGAACCACAGCTAGAGTCATTCGATGTGTGTTCTTCTCACAAACCACATATCACCAGTATCTTTGCATGTGTGTTGTTCCCAAAGACCACACATGGATCTACCAGTGTCATTGCATGTGTGTTCTTCTCACAGACCACACATGGATCCACCAAAGTCATTGCATGTGTGTTCTTCTCACAAACCACACATGAATCCACCAGTGTCATTGCATGTGTGTTCTTCTCACAAACCATATCATGAAGCACACCTAGTGTCATTGCATGTGTGTTCTTCCCATGAACCACACATGGAATCACCGGTGTCATTGCATGTCTGCTCTTTTCATTAACCACAGCTAGAGTCATTGCATGTGTGTTCTTCTCACAAACCATATCATGAACCACACCCAGTGTCATTGCATGTGTGTTCTTCTCACATACCACACATGGATCCACCAGTGTGATTGCATGTGTGTTCTTCTCACAAACCATATCATGAACCACACCCAGTGTCATTGCATGTGTGTTCTTCTCACAGACCACACATGGATCCACCGGTGTCATTGCATGTCTGCTCTTCTCATTAACCACAGTTAGAGTCATTGTATGTCTGTTCTTTTCAGAAACCACATATCACCAGAGTCATTCCATTCGTGTTCTTCCCATGAACCACACATGGATCCACCAGTGTCATTGCATGTGTGTTCTTCTCACAAACCACACATGGATCCACCCAGTGTCATCGCATGTGTGTTCTTCCCATGAACCACACACATTGCATGTCTGCTCTTTTCATGAACCATAGCTAGAGTCATTGGATGTGTGTTCTTCTCACAGACCACATATCACCAGTGTCTTTGCATGTGTGTTGTTCCCAAAGACCACAGGTGGATCCACCAGTGTCGTTGCATGTGTGTTCTTCTCACAGAGCACACATGGATCCACCAATGTCATTGCATGTGTGTTCTTCTCACAGACCACGCATGGATCCACCAGTGTCATTGCATGGGTGTTCTTCTCACAAACCATATCATGAACCACACCCAGTGTCATTGCATGTGTGGTCTTCCCATGAACCACACATGGAATCACCGGTGTCATTGCATGTCTGCTCTTTTCATTAACCACAGCTAGAGTCATTGCATGTGTGTTCTTCTCACAAACCATATCATGAACCACACCCAGTGTCATTACATGTGTGTTCTTGTCACAGACCACACATGGATCCACCAGTGTGATTGCATGTGTGTTCTTCTCACAAACCATATCATGAACCACACCCAGTGTCATGACATGTGTGTTCATCTCACAAACCACACATGGATCCACCGGTGTCATTGCATGTCTGCTCTTCTCATTAACCACAGTTAGAGTCATTGCATGTCTGTTCTTTTCAGAAACCACATATCACCAGAGTCATTCCATTCGTGTTCTTCCCATGAACCACACATGGATCCACCAGTGTCATTGCATGTGTGTTCTTCTCACAAACCACACATGGATCCACCCAGTGTCATCGCATGTGTGTTCTTCCCATGAACCACACATGGATCCACTAGCGTCATTGCATGTCTGCTCTTTTCATGAACCATAGCTAGTCATTGGATGTGTGTTATTCTCATAGACCACATATCACCAGTGTCTTTGCATGTGTGTTGTTCCCAAAGACCACACATGGATCCACTAGTGTCATTGCATGTGTGTTCTTCTGACAGACCACACATGGATCCACCACTGTCATTGCATGTGTGTTCTTCTCACAGACCACACATGGATCCACCAGTGTCATTGCATGTGTGTTCTTCTCACAGACCACACATGGATCCACCAGTGTCATTGCATGTGTGTTCTTCTCACAAACCATATCATGAACCACACCCAGTGTCATTGCATGTGTGTTCTTCCCATGAACCACACATGGAATCCCTGGTGTCATTGCATGTCTGCTCTTTTCATTAACCACAGCTAGAGTCATTGCATGTGTGTTCTTCTCACAAACCATATCATGAACCACACCCAGTGTCATTGCATGTGTGTTCTTCTCACAGACCACACATGGATCCGCCAGTGTCATGGCATGTGTGCTCTTCTCATTAACCACAGTTAGATTCATTGCATGTCTGTTCTTTTCACAAACCACATATCACCAGAGTCATTCCATTCGTGTTCTTCCCATGAACCACACATGGATCCACCAGTGTCATTGCATGTGTGTTCTTCTCATAAACCACACATGGATCCACCCAGTGTCATCGCATGTGTGTTCTTCCCATGAACCACACATGGATCCACCAGTGTCATTGCATGTCTGCTCTTTTCATGAACCACAGCTAGAGTCATTCGATGTGTGTTCTTCTCACAAACCACATATCACCAGTATCTTTGCATGTGTGTTGTTCCCAAAGACCACACATGGATCTACCAGTGTCATTGCATGTGTGTTCTTCTCACAGACCACACATGGATCCACCAATGTCATTGCATGTGTGTTCTTCTCACAAACCACACATGAATCCACCAGTGTCATTGCATGTGTGTTCTTCTCACAAACCATATCATGAACCACACCTAGTGTCATTGCATGTGTGTTCTTCCCATGAACCACACATGGAATCACCGGTGTCATTGCATGTCTGCTCTTTTCATTAACCACAGCTAGAGTCATTGCATGTGTGTTCTTCTCACAAACCATATCATGAACCACACCCAGTGTCATTGCATGTGTGTTCTTCTCACATACCACACATGGATCCACCAGTGTGATTGCATGTGTGTTCTTCTCACAAACCATATCATGAACCACACCCAGTGTCATTGCATGTGTGTTCTTCGCACAGACCACACATGGATCCACCGGTGTCATTGCATGTCTGCTCTTCTCATTAACCACAGTTAGAGTCATTGTATGCCTGTTCTTTTCAGAAACCACATATCACCAGAGTCATTCCATTCGAGTTCTTCCCATGAACCACACATGGATCCACCAGTGTCATTGCATGTGTGTTCTTCTCACAAACCACACATGGATCCACCCAGTGTCTTCGCATGTGTGTTCTTCCCATGAACCACACATAGATCCACCCGTGTCATTGCATGTCTGCTCTTTTCATGAACCATAGCTAGAGTCATTGGATGTGTGTTCTTCTCACAGACCACATATCACCAGTGTCTTTGCATGTGTGTTGTTCCCAAAGACCACAGGTGGATCCACCAGTGTCGTTGCATGTGTGTTCTTCTCACAGAGCACACATGGATCCACCAATGTCATTGCATGTGTGTTCTTCTCACAGACCACACATGGATCCACCAGTGTCATTGCATGGGTGTTCTTCTCACAAACCATATCATGAACCACACCCAGTGTCATTGCATGTGTGGTCTTCCCATGAACCACACATGGAATCACCGGTGTCATTGCATGTCTGCTCTTTTCATTAACCACAGCTAGAGTCATTGCATGTGTGTTCTTCTCACAAACCATATCATGAACCACACCTAGTGTCATTACATGTGTGTTCTTCTCACAGACCACACATGGATCCACCAGTGTGATTGCATGTGTGTTCTTCTCACAAACCATATCATGAACCACACCCAGTGTCATGACATGTGTGTTCATCTCACAAACCACACATGGATCCACCGGTGTCATTGCATGTCTGCTCTTCTCATTAACCACAGTTAGAGTCATTGCATGTCTGTTCTTTTCAGAAACCACATATCACCAGAGTCATTCCATTCGTGTTCTTCCCATGAACCACACATGGATCCACCAGTGTCATTGCATGTGTGTTCTTCTCACAAACCACACATGGATCCACCCAGTGTCATCGCATGTGTGTTCTTCCCATGAACCACACATGGATCCACTAGCGTCATTGCATGTCTGCTCTTTTCATGAACCATAGCTAGAGTCATTGGATGTGTGTTCTTCTCATAGACCACATATCACCAGTGTCTTTGCATGTGTGTTGTTCCCAAAGACCACACATGGATCCACTAGTGTCATTGCATGTGTGTTCTTCTGACAGACCACACATGGATCCACCACTGTCATTGCATGTGTGTTCTTCTCACAGACCACACATGGATCCACCAATGTCATTGCATGTGTGTTCTTCTCACAGACCACACATGGATCCACCAGTGTCATTGCATGTGTGTTCTTCTCACAAACCATATCATGAACCACACCCAGTGTCATTGCATGTGTGTTCTTCCCATGAACCACACATGGAATCCTTGGTGTCATTGCATGTCTGCTCTTTCATTAACCACAGCTAGAGTCATTGCATGTGTGTTCTTCTCGCAAACCATATCATGAACCACACCCAGTGTCATTGCATATGTGTTCTTCTCACAGACCACACATGGATCCGCCAGTGTCATGGCATGTGTGCTCTTCTCATTAACCACAGTTAGATTCATTGCATGTCTGTTCTTTTCACAAACCACATATCACCAGAGTCATTCCATTCGTGTTCTTCCCATGAACCACACATGGATCCACCAGTGTCATTGCATGTGTGTTCTTGTCATAAACCACACATGGATCCACCCAGTGTCATCGCATGTGTGTTCTTCCCATGAACCACACATGGATCCACCAGTGTCATTGCATGTCTGCTCTTTTCATGAACCACAGCTAGAGTCATTCGATGTGTGTTCTTCTCACAAACCACATATCACCAGTATCTTTGCATGTGTGTTGTTCCCAAAGACCACACATGGTTCTACCAGTGTCATTGCATGTGTGTTCTTCTCACAGACCACACATGGATCCACCAATGTCATTGCATGTGTGTTCTTCTCACAAACCACACATGAATCCACCAGTGTCATTGCATGTGTGTTCTTCTCACAAACCATATCATGAACCACACCTAGTGTCATTGCATGTGTGTTCTTCCCATGAACCACACATGGAATCACCGGTGTCATTGAATGTCTGCTGTTTTCATTAACCACAGCTAGAGTCATTGCATGTGTGTTCTTTTCACAAACCATATCATGAACCACACCCAGTGTCATTGCATGTGTGTTCTTCTCACATACCACACATGGATCCACCAGTGTGATTGCATGTGTGTTCTTCTCACAAACCATATCATGAACCACACCCAGTGTCATTGCATGTGTGTTCTTCTCACAGACCACACATGGATCCACCGGTGTCATTGCATGTCTGCTCTTCTCATTAACCACAGTTAGAGTCATTGTATGTCTGTTCTTTTCAGAAACCACATATCACCAGAGTCAATCCATTCGTGTTCTTCCCATGAACCACACATGGATCCACCAGTGTCATTGCATGTGTGTTCTTCTCACAAACCACACATGGATCCACCCAGTGTCATCGCATGTGTGTTCTTCCCATGAACCACACATGGATCCACTTGCGTCATTGCATGTCTACTCTTTTCACGAACCATAGCTAGAGTCATTGGATGTGTGTTCTTCTCACAGACCACATATCACCAGTGTCTTTGCATGTGTGTTGTTCCCAAAGACAAAACATGGATCCACCAGTGTCATTGCATGTGTGTTCTTCTCACAGAACACACATGGATCCACCAGTGTCATTGCATGTGTGTTCTTCTCACATACCACACATGGATCCACCAGTGTCATTACATGTGTGTTCTTCTCACAAACCATATCATGAACCACACCCAGTGTCATTGCATGTGTGTTCTTCCCATGAACCACACATGGAATCACTGGTGTCATTGCATGTCTGCTCTTTTCATTAACCACAGCTAGAGTCATTGCATGTGTGTTCTTCTCACAAACCATATCATGAACCACACCCAGTGTCATTGCATGTGTGTTCTTCTCACAGACCACACATGGATCCACCAGTGTCATTGCATGTGTGTTCTTCTCACAAACCATATCATGAACCACACCTAGTGTCATTGCATGTGTGTTCTTCCCATGAACCACACATGGATCCACCAGTGTCATTGCATGTCTGCTCTTTTCATGAACCACAGCTAGAGTCATTGCATGTATGTTCTTCTCACAAACCACATATCACCGGTGTCATTGCATGTGTGTTCTTCTTACAAACCATATCATGAACCACACCAAGTGTCATTGCATGTGTGTTTTTCTCACAAACCACACATGGATCCACCGGTGTCATTGCATGTCTGCTCTTCTCATTAACCACAGCTAGAGTCATTGCATGTCTGTTCTTTTCACAAACCACATATAACCAGAGTCATTGCATGTGTGTTCTTCCCTTGAACCACACATGGATCCACCAGTGTCATTGCATGTGTGTTCTTCTCACAAACCACACATGGATCCACCCAGTGTCATCGCATGTCTGCTCTTCCCATGAACCACACATGGATCCACCAGTGCCATTGCATGTCTGCTCTTTTCAGGAACCACAACTAGAGTCATTGGATGTGTGTTCTTCTCACAGACCACATATCACCAGTGTCATTGCATGTGTGTTCTTCCCAAAGACCACACATGGATCCACCAGTGTCATTGCATGTGTGTTCTCCTCACAAACCATATCATGAACAACACCTACTATCATTGCATGTGTGTTCTTCTCACAGACCACACATGGATCCACCAGTGTCATTGCATGTGTGTTCTTCTCACAAACCATATCATGAACCACACCCAGTGTCATTGCATGTGTGTTCTTCCCATGAACCACACATGGATCCACCAGTGTCATTGCATGTCTGCTCTTTTCATGAACCGTTGCTAGAGTCATTGCATGTGTATTCTTCTCACAAACCACATATCACCGGTGTCATTGCATGTGTGTTCTTCTTATAAACCATATCATGAACCACACCCAGTGTCATTGCATGTGTGTTCTTCTCACAAACCACACATGGATATACCGGTGTCATTGCATGTCTGGTCTTCTCATTAACTACAGCTAGAGTCATTGCATGTCTGTTCTTTTCACAATCCACATATCTCCAGAGTCATTGGATGTGTGTTCTTCCCATGAACCACACATGGATCCACCAGTGTCATTGCATGTGTGTTCTTCTCACAAACCACACATGGATCCACCCAGTGTCATCGCATGTCTGCTCTTCCCATGAACCACACATGGATCCACCAGTGCCATTGCATGTCTGCTCTTTTCCTGAACAATAGCTAGAGTCATTGGATGTGTGGTCTTCTCACAGACCATATATCACCAGTGTCATTGCATGTGTGTTCTTCCCAAAGACCACACATGGATCCACCAGTGTCAATGCATGTGTGTTCTTCTCACAAACCATATCATGAACCACACCTAGTGTCATTGCGTGTGTGTTCTTCTCATAGACCAGACATGGATCCACCGGTGTCATTGCATGTGTGTTCTTCTCACAAACCATATCATGAACCACACCCAGTGTCATTGCATGTGTGTTCTTCCCATGAACCACACATGGATCCACCAGTGTCATTGCATGTGTGTTCTTCTCACAAACCACACATGGATCCACCAGTGTCATTGCATGTCTGCTCTTTTCATGAACCACACCTAGAGTCATCGGATGTGTGTTCTTCTCACAGACCACATACCACCAGTGTCTTTGCATGTGTGTTGTTCCCAAAGACCACACATGGATCCACCAGGGTCATTGCATGTGTGTTCTTCTCACAAACCATATCATGAACCACACTCAGTGTCATTGCATGTGTGTTCTTTCCATGAACCACACATGGAATCACCGGTGTCATTGCATGTCTGCTCTTTTCACAAACCACATATCACCAGTGTCATTGCATATGTGTTCTTCCCACAGACTACACATGGAACCACCAGTGTCATTGCATGTGTGTTCTTCCCATGAACCACACATGGATCCACTAGTGTTATTGCATGTGTGTTATTCTCACAGACCACGTAAGGATCCCACGGTGTAATTGCATGTGTATTCTTCCCATGAACCACACATGGATCCACCGGTGTCATTGTATGTCTGCTCTTCCCATGAACCACAGGTAGAGTCATCGCATGTCTGCTCTTTTCATGAACCACAGCTAGAGTCATTGCATGTGTGTTCTTCTCACAAACCATATCATGAACCACACCCAGTGTCATTGCATGTGTGTTTTTCCCATGAACCACACATGGATCCACTGGTATCATTGCATGTCTGCTCTTTTCTTGTACCACAGCTAGAGTCATTACATGTGTGTTCTTCTCACAAACCACATATCACCGGTGTCATTGCATGTGTGTTCTTATTATAAAACATATCATGAACCACACCCAGTGTCATTGCATGTGTGTTCTTCTCACAAACCACACATGGATCCACCAGTGTCATTGCATGTCTGCTCTTCTCATTAACCACAGCTAGAGTCATTGCATGTCTGTTCTTTTCACAAACCACATATTACCAGAGTCATTGCATGTGTGTTCTTCCCATGAACCACACATGGATCCACCAGTGTCATTGCATGTGTGTTCTTCTCGCAAACCATATCATCAACCACACCCAGTGTCATTGCATGTGTATTCTTCTCAAAGAGCACACATGGATCCACCAGTGTCATTGCATGTGTGTTCTTCCCATGAACCACACATGGATCCACCAGTGTCATTGTATGTGTGCTCTTCCCATGAACCACAGCTAGAGTCATCGAACGCATGCTCTTTTCACAAACCACGGCTAGAGTCATTGCATGTGTGTTCTTCTTACAAACCATATCATGAACCACACCCAGTGTCATTGCATGTGTGTTCTTCTCACAAACCATATCATGAACCACACCCAGTGTCATTGCATGTGTGTTCTTCTCATAGACCACATATCACCAGAGTCATTGCATGTGTGTTCTTGCCATGAACCACACATGGATCCACTAGTGTTATTGCATGTCTGCTGTTTTCATGAACCACATTTAGAGTCATTGGATGTGTGTTCTTCTCATAGACCACATATCACCAGTGTCATTGCATGTGTGTTCTTTCCGAAGACCACACATGGATCCACCAGTGTCATTGCATGTGTGTTCTTCTCACAGACCACATATCACCAGTCATTGCATGTGTGTTCTTCCCATGAACCACACATGGATCCACCAGTGTCATTCCATGTCTGCTCTTTTCATGAACCACAGCTAGAGTCATTGGATGTGTGTTCTTCTCACAGACCACATATCACTAGTGTCATTGCATGTGTGTTCTTCCCAAAGACCACACATGGATCCACCAGTGTCATTGCATGCATGTTCTTCTCACAAACCACACATGGATCCACCGGTGTCATTGCATGTCTGCCCTTCTCATTAACCACAGCTAGAGTCACTGCATGTCTGTTCTTTTCCCAAACCACATATCACCAGAGTCATTGCATATGTGTTCTTCCCATGAACCGGACATGGATCCACTTGTGTCATTGCATGTGTTTTCTTCTCACAAACCATATCATGAACCACACCCAGTGTCATTGCATGTGTGTTCTTCCTATGAACCACACATGGATCCACCGGTGTCATTGCATGTCTGCTCTTTTCTTGAACCACAGCTAGAGTCATTGCATGTGTGTTCTTCTCACAAACCACATATCACCGGTGTCATTGCACGTGTGTTCTTCCCATGAACCACACATTCATCCACCAGTGTCATTGCATGTGTGTTCTTCCCACAAACCACACATGGATCCACGAGTGTCATTGCATGTGTGTTCTTCCCATGAACCACACATGGATCCACCGGTGTCATTGCATGTGTGCTCTTCTCATTAACCATAGCTAGAGTCATTGCATGTCTGTTTTTTTCGCAAACCACATATCACCAGAGTCATTGCATGTGTGTTCTTCCCATGAACCACACATGGATCCACCAGTGTCATTGCATGTGTGTTCTTCTCACATACCATATCATGAACCACACCTAGTGTCATTGCATGTGTGTTCTTCTCAAAGACCACACATGGATCCACCAGTGTCATTGCATGTGTGTTCTTCCCATGAACCAGACATGGATCCACAAGTGTCATTGTATGTCTGCTCTTCCCATGAACCACAGCTAGAGTCATCCAATGCGTGCTCTTTTCACAAACCACGGCTAGAGTCATTGCATGTGTGTTCTTCTTACAAACCATATCATGAACCACACCCAGTGTCATTGCATGTGTGTTCTTCTCAGAAACCATATCATGAACAACACCCAGTGTCATTGCATGTGTGTTCTTCTCACAGACCACATATCACCAGAGTCATTGCATGTGTGTTCTTCCCATGAACCACACATGGATCCACCAGTGTCATTGCATGTTTGCTCTTTACATGAACCACATTTAGAGTCATTGGATGTGTGTTCTTCTCACAGACCACATATCACCAGAGTCATTGCATGTGTGTTCTTCCCATGAACCACACATGGATCCACCAGTGTCATTCCATATCTGCTCTTTTCATGAACCACAGCTAGAGTCATTGGATGTGTGTTCTTCTCACAGACCACATATCACTAGTGTCATTGCATGTGTGTTCTTCCCAAAGACCACACATGGATCCACCAGTGTCATTGCATGCGTGTTCTTCTCACAAACCACACATGGATCCACCGGTGTCATTGCATGTCTGCCTTTCTCATTAACCACAGCTAGAGTCATTGCATGTCTGTTCTTTTCACAAACCACATATCACCAGAGTCATTGCATGTGTGTTCTTCCCATGAACCGGACATCGATCCACCTGTGTCATTGCATGTGTGTTCTTCTCACAAACCATATCATGAACCACACCCAGTGTCATTGCATGTGTGTTCTTCCTATGAACCACACATGGATCCACCGGTGTCATTGCATGTCTGCTCTTTTCTTGAACCACAGCTAGAGTCATTGCATGTGTGTTCTTCTCACAAACCACATATCACCGGTGTCATTGCACGTGTGTTCTTCCCATGAACCACACATTCATCCACCAGTGTCATTGCATGTGTGTTCTTCCCACAGACCACACATGGATCCACCAGTGTAATTGCATGTGTGTTCTTCCCATGAACCACACATGGATCCACCAGTGTCATTGTATGTCTGATCTTCCCATGAACCACAGCTAGAGTCATCGCATGCGTGCTCTTTTCACAAACCATATCTAGAGTCATTGCATGTGTGTTCTTCTTACAAACCATATCATGAGCCACACCCAGTGTCATTGCATGTGTGTTCTTCTCACAAACCACACATGGATCCACCGGTGTCATTGCATGTCTGCTCTTCTCATTAACCACAGCTAGACTCATTGCATGTCTGTTTTTTTCACAAACCACATATCACCAGAGTCATTGC
Organism: Avena sativa; assembly: GCA_916181665.1. Taxonomy (NCBI): domain Eukaryota; kingdom Viridiplantae; phylum Streptophyta; class Magnoliopsida; order Poales; family Poaceae; genus Avena; species Avena sativa. The sequence goes on from OV702290.1 coordinate 205,823,975, forward strand.
ATGTGTGTTCTTCCCATGAACCACACATGGATCCACCAGTGTCATTGCATGTGTGTTCTTCTCACATACCATATCATGAACCACACCCAGTGTCATTGCATGTGTGTTCTTCTCAAATACCACACATGGATCCACCAGTGTCATTGCATGTGTGTTCTTCCCATGAACCACACATGGATCCACAAGTGTCATTGTATGTCTGCTCTTCCCATGAACCACAGCTAGAGTCATCGAATGCATGTTCTTTTCACAAACCACGGCTAGAGTCATTGCATGTGTGTTCTTCTTACAAACCATATCATGAACCACACCCAGTGTCATTGCATGTGTGTTCTTCTCACAAACCATATCATGAACAACACCCAGTGTCATTGCATGTGTGTTCTTCTCACAGACCACATATCACCAGAGTCATTGCATGTGTGTTCTTCCCATGAACCACACATGGATCCACCAGTGTCATTGCATGTTTGCTCTTTTCATGAACCACATTTAGAGTCATTGGATGTGTGTTCTTCTCACAGACCACATATCACCAGAGTCATTGCATGTGTGTTCTTCCCATGAACCACACATGGATCCACCAGTGTCATTCCATGTCTTCTCTTTTCATGAACCACAGCTAGAGTCATTGGATGTGTGTTCTTCTCACAGACCACATATCACTAGTGTCATTGCATGTGTGTTCTTCCCAAAGACCACACATGGATCCACCAGTGTCATTGCATGCGTGTTCTTCTCACAAACCACACATGGATCCACCGGTGTCATTGCATGTCTGCCATTCTCATTAACCACAGCTAGGGTCACTGCATGTCTGTTCTTTTCACAAACCACATATCACCAGAGTCAATGCATGTGTGTTCTTCCCATGAACCAGACATGGATCCACCTGTGTCATTGCATGTGTGTTCTTCTCACAAACCATATCATGAACCACACCCAGTGTCATTGCATGTGTGTTCTTCCTATGAACCACACATGGATCCACCGGTGTCATTGCATGTCTGCTCTTTTCTTGAACCACAGCTAGAGTCATTGCATGTGTGTTCTTCTCACAAACCACATATCACCGGTGTCATTGCATGTGTGTTCTTCCCATGAACCACACATTCATCCACCAGTGTCATTGCATGTGTGTTCTTCCCACAGACCACACATGGATCCACCAGTGTCATTGCATGTGTGTTCTTCCCATGAACCACACATGGATCCACCAGTGTCATTGTATGTCTGATCTTCCCATGAACCACAGCTAGAGTCATCGCATGTGTGCTCTTTTCACAAACCATAGCTAGAGTCATTGCATGTGCGTTCTTCTTACAAACCATATCATGAACCACACCCAGTGTCATTGCATGTGTGTTCTTCTCACAAACCACACATGGATCCACCGGTGTCATTGCATGTCTGCTCTTCTCATTAACCACAGCTAGACTCATTGCATGTCTGTTTTTTTCACAAACCACATATCACCAGAGTCATTGCATGTGTGTTCTTCCCATGAACCACACATGGATCCACCACTGTCATTGCATGTGTGTTCTTCTCACAGACCACACATGGATCCACCAGTGTCATTGCATGTGTGTTCTTCTCACATACCATATCATGAACCACAGCTAGTGTCATTAAATGTGTGTTCTTCTCAAAGACCACACATGGATCCACCAGTGTCATTGCATGTGTGTTCTTCCCATGAACCACACATGGATCCACAAGTGTCATTGTATGTCTGCTCTTCCCATGAACCACAACTAGAGTCATCGAATGCGTGCTCTTTTCACAAACCACGGCTAGAGTCATTGCATGTGTGTTCTTCTTACAAACCATATCATGAACCACACCCAGTGTCATTGCATGTGTGTTCTTCTCACAAACCATATCATGAAGAACACCCAGTGTCATTGCATGTGTGTTCTTCTCACAGACCACATATCATCAGAGTCATTGCATATGTGTTCTTCCCCTGAACTACACATCGATCCACCAGTGTCATTGCATGTCTGCTCTTTTCATGAACCACATTTAGAGTCATTGGATGTGTGTTCTTCTCACAGACCACATATCACCAGTGTCATTGCATGTGTGTTCTTCCCGAAGACCACACATGGATCCACCAGTGTCATTGCATGTGTGTTCTTGTCACAGACCACATATCACCAGACTCATTGCATGTGTGTTCTTCCCATGAACCACACATGGATCCACCAGTGTCATTGCATGTGTGTTCTTCCCACAGACCACACATGGATCCACCAGTGGCATTGCATGTGTGTTCTTCCCATGAACCACACATGGATCCACTAGTGTCATTATATGTATGCTCTTCCCATGATCCACATCTAGAGTCATCGCATGCGTGCTCTTTTCACAAATCACAGCTATAGTCATTGCATGTGTGTTCTTCTTACAAACCATATCATGAACCACACCCAGTGTCATTGCATGTGTGTTCTCTCACAAACCACACATGGATCCACCAGTGTCATTGCATGTCTGCTCTTCTCATTAACCACAGCTAGAGTCATTGCATGTCTGTTCTTTTCACAAACCACATATCACCAGAGTCATTGCATGTGTGTTCTTCCCATGAACCACACATGGATCCACCAGTGTCCTTGCATGTGTGTTCTTCTCACAAACCACACATGGATCCACCTAGTGTCATCGCATGTGTGTTCTTCCCATGAACCACACATGGATCCACCCAGTGTCATCGCATGTGTGTTCTTCCCATGAACCACACATGGATCCACTAGTGCCATTGCATGTGTGCTCTTTTCATGAACCACAACTAGAGTCATTGGATGTGTGTTCTTCTCACAGACCACATATCACCAGTGTCATTGCATGTGTGTTCTACCCAAAGACCACACATGGATCCACTAGTGTCATTGCATGTGTGTTCTTCTCGCAAACCATATCATGAACCACACCCAGTGTTATTGCATGTGTGTTCTTCTCACAGACCACACATGGATCCACCAGTGTCATTGCATGTGTGTTCTTCTCACAAACCATATCATGAACCACACCTAGTGTCATTGCATGTGTGTTCTTCCCATGAACCACACATGGATCCACCAGTGTCATTGCATGTCTGCTCTTTTCATGAACCACAGCTAGTCATTGCATGTGTGTTCTTCTCACAAACCACATATCACCGGTGTCATTGCATGTGTGTTCTTCTTACAAACCATATCATGAACCACACCCAGTGTCATTGCATGTGTGTTCTTCTCACAAACCACACATGGATCCACCGGTGTCATTGCATGTCTGCTCTTCTCATTAACCACGGCTAGAGGCATTGCATGTCTGTTTTTTTCACAAACCACATACCACCAGAGTCATTGCATGTGTGTTCTTCCCATCAACCACACATGGATCCACCAGTGTCATTGCATGTGTGTTCTTCTCACAAACCACACATGGATCCACCCAGTGTCATCGCATGTCTGCTCTTCCCATGAACCACACATGGATCCACCAGTGTCATTGCATGTCTGCTCTTTTCATGAACCACAGCTAGAGTCATTGGATGTGTGTTCTTCTCACATACCACATATCACCAGAGTCATTGCATGTGTGTTCTTCTCACAAACCACACATGGATCCACCAGTGTCATTGCATGTGTGTTCTTCTCACAAACCATATCATGAACCACACCCAGTGTCATTGCATGTGTGTTCTTCCCATGAACCCCACATGGATCCACCGGTGTCATTGCATGTCTGCTCTTTTCATTAACCATTGCTAGAGGCATTGCATGTGTGTTCTTCTCACAAACCACATATCACAAGAGTCATTGCATGTGTGTTCTTCTCACAGACCACATATCACCTGTGTCATTGCATGTATGTTCTTCCCATGAACCACACATGGATCCACCAGTGTCATTGCATGTGTGTTCTTCCCACAGACCACACATGGATCCACCGGTGTCATTGCATGTCTGCTCTTCCCATGAACCACACATGGATCCACCGGTGTCATTGTATGTCTGCTCTTCCGATGAACCATAGCTAGAGTCATTGCATGCGTGCTCTTTTCATGAACCACAGCTAGAGTCATTGCCTGTGTGTTCTTCTCACAGACCATATCATGAGCCACACCCAGTGTCATTGCTTGTGTGTTCTTCCCATGAACCACACATGGATCCACCGGTGTCATTGCATGTCTGATCTTTTCATGAACCACAGCTAGAGTCATTGCATGTGTGTTCTTCTCACAAACCACATATCACTCGTGTCATTGCATTTCTGCTCTTCTCATTAACCACAGCTAGATCCACCCGTGTCATTGGATGCATGTTCTTTTCATAAACCGCATATGTATTCTAATTGACCTTAGGAGAACCCTAACCTTAGCGTTAGACCGAGTCTTCTAGAAGGCACGCCCTAACACAGTTGTTCTGCTTTTCGATTGTTACATACCGTCCGATCGGGGCGCTTGGACGATTGGGATGGTTTTTGTGAGATCGATCCGCGAGTAGTGTGTTCTGTGGCATGATTGGCCACGCTTGCTCTGGACAAACTGGCAACACCGGGGGCTCCCCTATTGCGAGTGTCACGACTCATGAGTTGAGCGGGCCATATCCCAGTGTCACGTCCCCATTACTTCTCTTCCTCCCCGTACTTCTCTTCCTTCCCCTTGAAGCCACATTCCCCACTTCACTCCCATCATGCCGTCGCCGCAAGCCGACGGCGCCGCCATCCCAATCCCCTCTCCGGCACCCCCCTCCCCTCTCGCCATGGGTTCAAGGGGAGACGACGAGGAAACGCGTCATCACGGCAGGGACGGTGATTTCGATGTGAGTCGTTGTTGGGGATATACTTTCCGGGTATCCTCACAGTTCCTCACTGACTAGGGTGGCCCACTTCGGGTTAGAGCTTTGCTTCACGGGCTGCCCAGTCAGGGAGAGAGACAGAGTCCAATCCGGCTACGGGAAGGCCTAGAAGACTTACCAACTTAGGCCCATAATGTTACTTGTAGTTCAAGATATACTCTGTAACCGACTCTCAGTTGTAGCCGGATAGATCTCTCTTGTAAACCCTAGGCCGGATATCTATATAAGCCGTCCTAGGGAGAGCCTTTAGGGCACACCTCAATAGTCTACAATCTCAACTCGCACAGGCGAAACCCTTGTAACCCATATTCTGGCTCTGCCGTATTACTGGATTGCTAGCAGGAGTAGGATCTGTCCAAAGCCAACAGATTCGAACCTGGGTAAACTTGTGTGCTCACCGTCCTGGAATACCGTACGTCTCACACCCCTCTCTTCCGCACACCTCGAGGACCCCCTCATGGCGTAATTGTCATCAATCCGACGACAGTTGGCGCCCACCATGGGGCAAGTGAGCTTCGGATCTACGTTTCGAGCAGAATCTGCAAGAATCAGAATCGGTGATACTATCGCCGTCGGTCACATCCTCTACGCCAGCGACGTCCCTCTCATCATTCTCGACGAGACTTGGATTCCGGCTAGGGAGGTCGTGACTGCCTACACAATCATGTCTTTTGGCGAGATCGATATTTACATCGGTTTCGCTGAACCAACCCACCCTAGCGGTGATGATAGAGGCAGAAGAAACTTCTATGTCCCCTTTGTCCGCAGAGGCGGCAGAGTTCCGGATCTCAGAAAACCCTAATCCCACCCAGCCCGCACCAGTTGCAGAGATAGTGGAGAAATCCGAGCCTGAAGAAGACCTAGCGGTCCAAGTCGAATCTAGAGTGGATCTCCCTGGAGGAGCCGGATCCCAGATCGACCCACCCACGGAAGTCGAAATCCAGGAGGAGCATATCAGTGACACTGATTCCGGCTCTGATGATGCCGGGACAGACAGACCTTTCCTAAGGTACACATTACGAAGTATGATACTGCAAGGCGAAAGCACAGATGCAATTCTCGAGACCATCAAAAGTTTCGACATGGCTGACCGTAAAAGCCGCAGGTGCCTCAGGAAGCACGCGTTGCACTTCGTCGGATACGTGGGATCCGGATCCGGCTCTGCCAATGCTGGAGAAAACACCGACTCGGTGCTAGAGGCAATTGGAACAAACACCAACGTACCCACATCCTCAGATGAATCGATGACGTCAGCAGATTTCCGAAAGTTCTCCACGGAATATGAAGAGGAGTATAACTCCAAAGCTGCAGAAGAAGGATAATCCATGGATGAAGGATCCGAGGAACACTCTCCCAAAGCACAGGATGACATGGACGTCGGAGATAATCCCGAAGTCTAGATGTCCAAAAGTACTGATCAGAGCTTGACTCCGGGAAACGGACCCAAAGCCGTCTTTGCTACCGGCGCTGCCAAGAAGGCAAAGAAGAAGAACAAGAAAAACAAGACCCTGGCAAAAGACCCTCTGACAGAGGAGGTGATTGCCGAGGAATACAAAGAAGACTCGGATGGAGCGCTTATCCTAGAAGAGCCGAAAAAAGAAGCATCGGTGGATGGACACGTGATCACCGAAGGTGCGCGTAAACTCATCAATGCCACATTAACCACACCTATCCCTGCAGCCGCAGAACTTACTGCAGATGAGCTGGACGAAAGGGCGCAGGCCCTAGAAGCGCGTCGTCAACAACTTCTCGATGAAGCCAAAAACATCGAGGTGGAGAAGAAACGCATGTCAAACAAGGAATACATGTCTCGTTTACATCAGAAGACACGGAAGCATCACATAGATGACAACCAATTCCCACGTGTCCGTGCCGTTCTTTTTGGAGATGAGATGGGGAAGCCACGGAAAGATAGCAACGGAGATTGGGTATACCCAACACCAGTACAGAATACCGTGGCAGCCCAAGAAATTCTATCGGCTAATCCAGGACCGGAGGAGATCCGCTTGGGTATCAAACTACTCAACAAGGGACTGGAGCAGCAAAAGGTCGCCCTGTCCGGAAGTCTAAAACTGGTCTCAGATTCTGACCAATGTCGCACAGATCCCGCATGGGCTGGCGTAAGATCCCATTACGTTCGGGCATAGTATCATCACCCCGAACACTGGGAAGACAACTATTCAAGAACCGGATCTTCAGGACAACATCACAAAACTTTGCAAAACTGGAGCAACGTCGCCCCAGCGGCCGAGAAAGACGCCATTGCCGCCCTGAATCTGACGAACCCTCCCTGACAAGAATCTAAGGATCGAAGGGGAGAAGATAAAGAAAAACGACAGGAGGAGGATCGTCAAAAGATGCCACCTCCTAAACACACAAGCCGTCCGGCTGAGCCTCACCATGGTGGGAACGACGGACAAAGAAACGACGGAAACCATGCTGGCACAAGCCGTCCGGCTGAGCCTCACCATGGTGGGAACGACGGACGAAGAAACGACGGAAACCATGTTGGTACAAGCTGGCAGGGGGCTCGTCGTAGTCAAGACCCTCCCCAGAATCGGAATAATGACGTTCCGGACAGAGGCCGGCGATCAGCCGGAAACTATCCAGCTGCTCCACCCTCTCCACCACACAGTCATCACAACGGCTCCCATGGAGGGCAAGGAGGACGACATGGCGGAGGAGGTGGTGGCAGAAGCCGAAGTCTGGCTCCACGGCACCGCAGCCATAGCCGGCATTTGGGACGATCTCTATCCCCGAACGACACAAGGCACAGGATCAATTCCAACATAAAGGCTCGACGCTATGACAACGATGATTTCTACGTGGGCCCAAAGTGCTTCGGACCATGCATCAGAGCTACAAAATTCCCGGAAGGATTTGTTATCTCAAGACATATCCAAGCCTACGATGGCATTGCTCAGCCAGATACCTGGCTACAGGACTTCTTCCAAGCTTGCTGCATCTCCAAAGGCGGAAATAGCCTGGTCGCAACCCGATATCTCCCACTTATGTTGCGGAAGATGGCGCGATCATGGCTCAATGAACTTCCGGAGAACACCATCCATAACTGGTATGAAATGCAAAGTGTGTTTTTTCGTAATTTCGAAGGCACATATCGAAGGCCCTGTTCGGTCGGAGACCTACAACATTGCACCCAGAAAGCCGTAGAAACTTGTCGGGACTACCTCGGACAATGGATCGAAATCAAGAACTCCGGTGAAGGAGTAAATGATCAAACTGCGATTGAAGCTTTCATTGCAGGTCTCCCAATTGGTCTATTGCGTCATCGCTTGAAGTGTGACAAGGTCACTGATTTGGGAGAGATGATAGAAACAGCGAGCAAATATGCAGACGCTGACGACGATGCAGAGGGATTACTCAACGTCCTAGCTGTACCTCAGTCGGCAAAAACAAAGCAACAGGCTCAGAAACGTAAGAACACCTTGGAGGAAAAACCCAACGCGGAAACAGCGGTGGTTACTACTGTTTCCGGGTCTGGAGGACGAGGAGGCCGCGGGCGTGGTCGTGGGACTTCAAGGGTCCAAGGTAGAGGAGAACAGCAACCAAGCAAAACCTACTCTTGGGCCGACATTGCCAATAACCCATGTGTGCATCACCTAGACGCCAATGGGGGCTCGTCCCACACCAACGCTGAATGTCGTTTCAATGACGACATCAAAAGATATGACACCGCGGGCTACAAAGCTAAGAGGAAGAAGGGAAAGAAAAATCCCGAAAAGGACAAAGAGACCAAGGAAGATTCCGACATGGAGGAAGCCGATGCTTCAAATCCGAAGTCAGAAGGGAAGACAACTTTTCCCACCAAAAAGGACAGTTATGTCACTTTCCTCAGATCTCAACCAGCAAAGGTCAAGAAAGCAGTTCTACACGAGCTCAATGCAACAGTTCCGATTGTCCCACAGTATCTGGACTGGTCGGAAGTGGCAATCACATTTGACCGTGATGATCATCCGCCTAAGTTACATAGGCGAGGAAAATACGCCTTAATCATCAACCCACTTATTGACGGTTATGGTTTCTCCAAGACCCTCATGGACGGTGGTAGCAGCATCAATATTCTCTATGTCGAAACGCTAGCCGGATGAAGATTTCGGAGACCCAGCTGAACCATAGCTCTGTGATTTTTCATGAAGTTGTCCCAGGAAGACAAGCTAATTCCCTGGGAGAGATCACTTTGGATGTTACCTTTAGAACTCCAAAGAATTATCGGACAGATGCACTTTCCTTCGAAGTGGTCTCGTTCAAGAGCGCATACCACGCTATATTCGGACGTCCGGCTTACTGGGCTTTTATGGCTCGTCCGTGTTACATTTACAATATGATGAAAATTCCAGGTCCCAACGGCGTGATCACCATCAGGGGAGACCCGAAGAAAGCGCGAGAGTGCGAGGATGGAAATGCCGCCTTTGTTGAAGCCGTGCTGCACGCCCAGGAGTACCAAGAGATCAAGAAGAGCATAGATCCGTCCGAGATGCCCGCAACGAAGAAGGAGGTGACCAAGCCAAATCCGGAGTTCAAGGCATCAGAAGAGACGAAGAAAGCGCCATTGAAGGATGATGACCCCTCCAAGGTGACCCAGATAGGCGTAGGCCTAGATAGCGCATAGGAAAGCGCGCTCGTCAAGTTCCTCCAAGAAAATCAAGATATCTTCGCATGGCAGACATCTGACATGACCGGAGTACCTAGGGAACTTGCCGAGCACTCTCTAAATGTAAACCCGAACGCTAAACCCGTCAAACAGTCCTTACGACGGTTTGGCGACAAAAAGCGTAAGGCAATAGCTAAGGAACTAGCGCGGCTCGAGTTAGCCGGATTCATAGAAGAGGTCATCCACACTGAGTGGTTGGCCAATCCAGTAATGGTCCCTAAAAAGGACACCACTAATTTAAGGATGTGAGTTGATTATACTGCCTTAAACAAGGCTTGTCCAAAAGATCCGTTCGCTTTGCCTAGAATTGATCAAGTTATCGATTCTACGGCAGGCTCGGAACTCCTATGTTTTCTCGACGCATATTCCGGTTATCACCAAATCCAGATGAAGGAATCTGACAAAGTCAAAAAACTTCATTCATAACCCCTTTCAGAAACTTCTGTTTTGTTATGATGCCCTTTGGGCCGAAGAACGCAGGAGCTACGTACTAGCGCATGATGCAGCGTTGCCTCCATGACCAACTCGAACGCAATATACACGCATACGTGGATGATATCGCGGTGATGTCCAAAAAGAAGGAAACGCTAATTTCCGACCTGGAGGAAACGTTCACCAATCTACGAAAATATAACATCATGCTTAACCCGAAGAAATGCTTCTTTGGAATACCAGCTGGAAAATTGTTAGGTTTCATCGTGTCTCAAAGAGGCATAGAGGTGAACCGAGACAAAATCAAGGCTATACTCAATATTTCCAGGCCAACTTACCTAAAGGACGTACAAAGATTAACTGGCTGCATCACCACGGTCAGTCGATTTGTAAGACGGCTTGGTGAAAGAGCCGCACCATTATACAAACTCCTGAAAAAGACCAAAGATTTTGTTTGGACTGATGAAGCTGAAGCTGCACTATAAGACCTGAAGAAAGTACTCTCATCTGCTCCTATCCTTGCAGCGCCAGAACCTCATGAACCGATGTTGCTTTATATTGCTGTGACAAATAAGGTCGTTAGTATCGTCATGGTGGTGGAGAGACCAGAGGAAAATCAGGAACACCTGGTACAGCGTCCGACTTACTTTGTCAGCGAGGTCCTGACAGAATCGAAACAGCGATATGCGCACTATCAAAAGTTGGCTTACGGTGTTTTTCTAGCATCTCGTAAGTTACAACACTATTTTCAGGAGCATCCAATTACCGTGGTGAGCAAAGCTCCCATGAGAGATATAATCAACAACAGTGAGGCAACAGGACGCGTCGCCAAATGGGGCATAGAGCTTTCAGCTTTCGATATTGAGTACAAACCTCGGACAGCAATCAAATCCCAGATCCTTGCTGACTTTATCGCTGATTGGACAGAAACAAAGGAGAATATGATACTCCCTAAGTCGGAATATTGGACCCTCTTTTTCGATGGGTCTAAGGCTCGAGGGGGCTTGGGGGCTGGCGTGGTGCTCAAATCACCCCAAGGAGATAAACTTTCATACGTGTTGCAGATCCACTTCACAGCGACAAACAATATTGCCGAGTATGAAGCACTGCTAGATGGAATCCGGATTGCTAAGGACATTGGCATCCGACGTTTGATGTGTTACGAAGATTCGGATCTTGTTGCTCAACAAGTGTTGGATATTTGTAATGCAAATAAACACATGGCAGCATATAAAGTTGTCGTGGATGATCTATCTAAATCGTTCGAAGGGTTTGAAGTTCAACACATCCCTCAAGCAGAAAATGAGGAAGCATATTATAACTACCTCGGTGAATTACGCTTTTAGTTACAAGCCTGGATGAGCGGAAATGGTTAAAATAGTACGGTGGGGCCAAATGCCACTCACAGGTAGACCTTTCGGCCGTCCTAACCATTTCCAAACATCGGGACAAGAACGAGCGGCATAATCGGCAGGCGAAGGGATCAACTACATACACAAATGAGTATGTATGCAAGCCACATACAACAGTCCTCAGAGCCATTCCATCTAAAAGAAATAGAAATATTGCAACACCATACGGCAAGATCCAAATATCCTAGATAGATATAATAGTTTAGGATATCTCCTCATACATCAAACATCAGAGTATCAAGCGGAAGCGGAAGACAAGATCCGAGTACGGATAAGAAGCAAATCGGCATAAGATGCCCCATAAATAAACACATCCCGCCCACTGATCTCACGGATCCCCGTTCCCGGAATCTCTACACCAAGTGATCGTTGCAAACACCGTCCATCTCCTCCACCCAGTATCCATCTTGCGAGTATACCTGTTCATCTGAATCAAACAATTTATCGTGTGAGACCCTAGGGGTACTCAGCAAGTCTTTATGCCTCTAAAGGGGACACAACCTGGGGTGACGCAATTGCAACAAAAGATAATCCCTAACAATTCTATAGATACTCGCTAACCATCCGCCTAACCAAAGATAGACGGATGTCCGTGAATTAATAACAACAGTTGTAACAGTAATAGTAATAGATCCATCCTCCTCCTCGCTTACCAATGAGGAAGCGGACGAATAGCCCCCCATCCGTTGGCAGTTTTATTAACCATTCCATGAGTGTTGCACTATTTACTAGTCAACTACTTAGTCAAATTAAAAGCGGTACTTTAGTTATACTTGTCTATGATCGAGAAACTGTGCTCCAAGTCGTCCATAACCGCGGACACGGCTTTCAGAAAGAATTACCCTGCAGGGGTGCACAAATAGCAACACACACTCGATCAACCTCGGAAAAACCAAATCAAAACCCAACGAGGTATTCATGACAAAGCGATCACAGGATTCAGAAATGTTTCAGTGGGCCACCCCATTAAGCTACCCGCAACGAAGTTGGCCGGCTCCGAGACGGACCCAAGGTTTGCGCCAATGGCTGTAAACGACTGGGAACCCAAAAAATGGGGCTGGGCTTGTCGATACTGCAAAAACACTCCACAATCCTAAATGGTACAGGTGCTCCTCGCACAATCTTAAAGAAAGCAGTCAAACATGGCATAAGTACAGGATAGTAATAAAGCCCCAAACTACTTTGTGGCCCCAAGAAATAAGAATGAATCAAGCTCTGGCTCAGGGGGGTCCATAAGGCCTCCCGGATGTGGTTAGTGCGAATAGTCAAGGAACAGGAATCAAGTACTTGGGGTCCTACGGGACACAAGTGAGCATGAAGAACCAAATAGCAGATATTGCTCACCGGTGCCACTTTCATTAGTTATCCCATTACTACTCAGGTTAAGTTGTTTAGGTACCTCGTTATCCATCAGACACCCACATACCCTACACATGCTGTTCTACGACTCGCATGGCTCAAACAACTCCTGTAGTAATGGCTCATGAGATGGAGGAACAAGCTTCGGTGGGGTTCAAAAATAAAGGCTATGTAGTACTTGGGCTTCAATTTAATGCAATCGCGACTCAATGATGCAAGAATAAGATAGAGGCAATAGGTATTATATGTATGCAAGCATGTGGTAGTGCTTGCCTGGCAGCTCAGTTGAAGCGAGAGGTGGATCTGGGTAGAACTCCTGTGATCCCTGATAATTCTCCTGCTGGGCGTCTATTCGAAGAAGAACCAAACAAACAAGGACCAACATAAATAAAGTGCACAAGCATATGAATTAAAATGCGACAAGCAAACAAGTATGCCATGATGAATGATGCGCAATTTACATGGCATTAAAGTAGCATGGCAAGGGTGAGGTGTGGGGTACAAGAATAAAGCATTTCCTGATTTATTTAGTCAAGTTTTATTGCCATAAACAGTTCAGATTTTTAATAATGACATGATGCATGCTTCAATTCAGAACATGGAATGCATAGATAGAACGGTCTCGCTGCGCTGATCGATTTAGACATATTATTTATCAAAATTGGAGTTATAAAACAAAAGTTATTAATTAATTAAGAAAAGGGCATTTTATTGTAATTTTAATCACCTCAAAATTTTAAAGTGCCCAAATAATATTTTGAATGGCATATTTGAAATCCTCACATTTTTCTGATTCCAAAACATATATCATTTGTATTATTTGGTTTTATATTTGAAAAGTTATTTAAAACAGATTTGAAAATCATATTTAATCTTTTCTGAATTTTGTTTTATTAAAACAGAAACCTAGATATTTTTTATACCCAGGCAGATCTAGCCCCAGTCACCGACAGGTGGGACCGAGCTGATCTGGCGAAACACTGCGCGGCAGAACTTTTCTCACCGCGGCGAAGTGAGCCACGGTGACAGACAGGTGGGTCTAGCGGCGAAACGGCCCCACGCGACAGCGGGCGAGAGGGGCTTGCCACGCGGCACAGCGGGGGAGCGCGGGTTGAGGGGTTGGTAAACCAGGTGCCTTTTTGTAAAACGTCTTCAGCCGATGACAGGTGGGCCAGGAAGGTCCGCGGGTTCAGAAGCGAAAAGGCCAAGGGGTTATGTGGGAAACAGCACAGGTACTGTTTTTCTTCTCTGAAACAACTGACGACAGATCGGTGGTCGCACGCGAGGCGCGGCGCGGGGGTTCGATCCCACGACCTGGGCGTTTGCGCACGGCGGCGGCTACCGCTGCGGTGGGGCTGGGTTGGTGAGAGGAAACGCGGGCGCGACCAGATGAACTACTGCGGCACGCAGCTAGCGGAAACACGCGCACGCCGGCGCACAGAGCGCGCTCAACAAAAAGTCCGGTGCGAGCAGGTAGCCAGGGCGAGAGAGGAGATGTCCGGGAGGTAGGGTGGCTCACTGCGGGGCTGCCGGTGGGGTCAGATCGTGTCGAGGAGAGGCGGGACGGCGAGGACGCAGACGCTCCGGCGATCTAGGGTTTCGGTGGGAGCACTAGTGGCAGCGTGTACTGGACCGTCTCCTCCTCGCCGGCGTGTACTGGGCGATGCAGGGAGGCCTCCTCGGTCTCCCAGGCCACCTCCACGACATGCACGCCGGCTGGAACGAAGAGGGACAGAGGTAGACGACGGTGACTGGCGGCGGGAGCTAGTGTCGGCGAGTAAGGAGGAGAAGGCGAGGCCAGCTTTGGGGCGGATCTGGGAGCTGCCAGGAGGCGTGGGGAAAGAGGAGAACGCGAGGAGGAGAGAGGGATAGCGTGTGGGCACAGGAAGGTATAGCCTCGGCCCCTTCTCTCTTTCCTCCTCGAGCACGTGCAGGTCAGGCTAGGGCAGGTAGGGCACGGTAGGGAGGCTGCAGGTGGGCCAGGGTGAGGGGGAGGCGCAGCAGCTGGGCCAGCAAGGCAGGGATAAAGAGAGGAAGAGGGGAGGGGCTCGGGCTAGGTAAATGGGGTGGTTTAGGGTTTTCTAGGGATGGGGTGGGGTAGCTGAGGTGGGGCCAGGGAGAGAGAGGGGTCAGATGGCCCTCATGGTAGAGAGAGGAAGAGAGAGGTGAGATGGAGATTAGGGTTTAGAAGAACTAGGCTAGGAGAGAAAGATAGAGAAAGAAAGGAATAAGCCTCATATGAACATGCATATTTAATTAAAAGAAAAAGATATGGATGAGAATATGGGGTGGGGATGGATGGAGATGGTCCACAAAGAAATATCCACCAACAACAAAGAAAGGGAAACAAAGGAATAAAAGGTGCTGGTACATCTTGCATGGCCCATGCAAAATAATAATGCCATGATTTATTTTGTGAAAACATTAATAATATTATGGCATTATTCTTATGCATTTCCAAGAAGTGTATAAAAAGCCAAGCAAAAGGATTTAAAGGATTTGATCCACCCCAAACCACATGAGCTAGAATGAAATATCAAAAGAAAAAGATGTACAAGCTCATGGATTACTGAGGTGGTGGAATTATAAGGTGATGACCAAGAGAGGTGGTGGAATTGGAATAAAAGATATGCCCCCAACTCAACTTGGGCATTAAACAATATATCAAGAACCAACTACAATATATCGAGAGGCAAATACAATTTATAATGCATATGAGAGAAGAACCAAATGGAAAGGTTTTATATGATGCTCAAATGCAAGGTGGCATGATGACATGAGCATGATATAATTATGATGCAACAATTATATGTAGAAAGTAACCATTATATTATTAAACCATGTAGCATTACCATTGTTAGACAATTGGGATGCTACAACTCTCCCCCACTAAACAGGAATCTCGCCCCGAGATTCTAGGAAGAAGAAGAAGACTCAAAGAGGGTAGGATACTTGGCACGGAGCTCATCTTCATGTTCCCAAGTGGCTTCATCAACAGAATGGTGCGACCACTGCACCTTGCAGAATTTGATGGACATGTTGCGAGTCCTTCTTTCTGCGACCTCAAGGATTTTTGTGGGGTGTTCTTGATAAGACAGGTCTTCTTGGAGATTGATAAGCTCATGGTCCACGGTCCTGCCGGGATCCTTGAAGCACTTCTTGAGTTGAGAGATGTGGAAAACATCATGGACCTTGAGTTTTTCAGGAAGCTCAAGAGCATAAGCAACTTCTCCTCTTCTTCCACGAATTTTGAATGGACCGATGTATCTAGGAGCCAGCTTTCCTTTGATACCAAAGCGGTGCGTGCCTCTCATGGGGGTGACACGAAAGTAAACGAGATCACCAGGGACATACTCCATGTCCGTGTGCTTTCTATCATAATTGCTCTTCTGGCGACTTTGAGCAATCTTCAGGTTTTCAAGAATGATGTGAACCTTCTCCTCCGCTTGAGTTACAATGTCAGGGCCAAACAATATTCTTTCACCTGCGCCCGACCAACCAATCGGAGTTCTGCATTTGCGACCATAGAGAGCCTCAAATGGTGCCATCTTTAGGCTTTTCTGGAAGCTATTGTTGTAAGAGAATTCAGCATACGGAAGACATTCTTCCCACTTCATGCCGAAAGAGATGACGCAAGCACGGAGCATATCTTCCAGAATCTAATTGATCCTTTCAACTTGTCCTTGCGACTGAGGGTGGTAAGCTGTGCTGAAGTTCAATTTTGTTCCCAAAGCATTTTGGAAACTTTCCCAGAAGTTGGAAGTGAAGATGCTTCCACGGTCTGAACTGATCTCAAGAGGAACTCCATACAGAGAGACAATTATGTTGATATAGAGCTCAGCCAACTGAATTGCAGAAATTGTTTCCTTGACGGGAAAGAAGTGAGCCACTTTAGAAAGCCTGTCAATGACAACAAAGATTGCATTGTTGCCCTTCTGCGACCTTGGAAAACCAGTGATGAAGTCCATCTCTACTTTCTCCCATTTCCATTCCGGGGGTTCCAATGGCTGTAGAAGACCGGAAGGTTTCTGATGGACAGCTTTAACTCTGCGGCAGACATCACACTCCGAGACATACTTGGCACAATATCGTTTCAATCCAGGCCACCAATACTGTGTTTTCAAGTCCATGTACATCTTTGTGCTGCCAGGGTGGATAGAAAGAACAGAATCATGCGCCTCCTTGAGAACTTGCTCTCTCAAACCCGGGTAGTTCGGAACAAACATCCGGTGTTCAAAGAAAAGAGTGCCTTGGTCGTCGACGTGGAAGGACTCATACTTCGGAAGCTGAATGTTGGAGATGATCTTTTTGGTGTACGGATCACCAAGTTGAATGGAGCGAACCTTTTCTTCCAAGAGAGGGGTTGCCAGAAGGTTCAGAAGATACCCTTGTTCCACAATTTCAAGGTTGAGCTGACGGAATTCCTCGCACAAGAGAGGCTGTTGTTCTTCCACCATGAGGTTGCTGACATAAGCTTTGCGGCTGAGAGCATCGGCCATGACATTTTCTTTGCCCGGAGTGTAGTTGATGGTCAAATCGAAATCATTGATTGCTTCAATCCACCTCCTCTGACGAAGGTTGAGATCCGGCTGTGTGAAGATATACTTCAGACTCTTGTGATCAGAAAAGATTTCACAATGGTTGCCAAGCAAGTAATGCCTCCATACTTTCAAAGCAAAGACAAATGCTGCGAGTTCGAGGTCATGTGTAGGATAGTTGATCTCATGCGTCTTCCACTGTCGAGAGGCATAAGCAACAACTTGTTTTTCTTGCATAAGGACCGCACCCAATCCTTGCACGAGGCATCACAGAATATCTGGAAAGGCTTTGATGTATCCGGAGGAATCAAGACTAGTGTGGAAGTGAGCTTCTCTTTGAGTGTTTCAAAGCTTGCTTGACATGCAGGAGTCCAAAGGTATTTCTTGCCTTTCTTGAGGAGATCGGTAAGAGGCTTCGCAATCTTCGAGAAGTTCTGCACGAAGCGACGGCAATAACTAACCAAACCAAGGAAACTCCGGACTTCTTTGACATTTACAGGAGGAAGCCAGTCAACAATTGTTTTAACAGTTTCTGGGTTAACGGCAATGCCCTTGGCAGAGATGACGTGACCAAGATAGGTGACTTGAGGGAGCCAAAACTCACATTTGGAGAACTTTGCATACAAGCGGTTCTCATGAAGTTTGTTTAGGACACACCAAAGGTGTTCTTCATGTTCTTCCTTTGACTTAGAATAGACTAGGATGTCATCCAGATAGACCACAACGAACTTATCAAGAAACTCCATGAAAACCGAGTTCATAATCCTCGAGAAGGTGGCAGGTGCGTTGGTGAGACCGAAAGACATGACCGTGTACTCATACAGGCCATAGCGGGTGGTGAAAGCTGATTTAGGAACATCTTCCTTGCGAATCTTGATTTGATGATATCCACTTCTCAAGTCAAGCTTAGAGAACACCACAGCTCCAGCTAGCTGATCGAAGAGATCATTAATCTGCGAAAGGGGATATTTATTCTTGATGGTTTTAGCACTAAGAGCCCGATAATCAACACAAAGTCTATCAGTCTTGTCTCGCTTCTTCACAAAGATGGTTGGGCTACCCCAAGAAGAAGTACTGTGCTGAATGAAACCCAACTTCTCTTGTTCATCAAGCTGACGTTTGAGTTCAGCCAACTCAGCAGGACCCATTTTATAAGGCCGCTTAGAAATAGGAGCGGTAGCAGGTTCAAGCTCAATCACAAACTCAACCTCACGATCCGGAGGCATACCTGGCAACTCTTCAGGAAAAACATCTGGGAACTCACAGACCACCGGAACACTCTGAATAGCTTCCATAGCATCATCATTCAGAGCCGCCAAAGAGAAAAGCTGAATAGCAGGAGTCAAACTTGGAGAATAGACTATATGGCCTTCAGGAATTTTCAGAGAAACCGAGCGTTCAGCACAATCAATCACAGTTGCATTTTCTGTCAACCAATCCATGCCCAAGATAACATCGATGTCAGAACTGCCCAGAATAATCAAGGAAGCCGGGAACGAAGAGCCACCAATCTCAATTTGATTGCCATGGCTGATTTTAGAAGCTGCCATTGTTGCTCCAGGAGAAAGGACCATTAACCGCTTAGGTAGAGGATCCATAGGGAAGCCATTCTCATCCACAAAACTTGTGGAGACAAAAGAATGCGATGCACCAGAATCAAACAAAACTCGTGCAGGAACTGAGTTAACAGGGAGCATACCCATTACAACTCCAGGTGCATGCTCAGCTTGAGCGGCACTGACACAGTTGGCACGAGCAACAGTAGACCCGGGCTTGGTGTTGATGTTGAGAGCCCAAGGTGGTGGTGCACGAACCATAGGAGAGCTTGCCGCAGATCTTGGAGGTGGTGGAGGAAGAGCTTTGTTGTTCATTGGACAGTTCCATTGTTGATGCCCAGTGTTTCCACAAGTGTAACAAGCACCAGGTGGACGTGGAGCAACATAGCCAGGGACTCCGCCAGGCGCTCCAGGGTAGTTGTGGTTGTAGCCCCTGGGAGCATCAGTGAGGAAGTTTGGTGGCCTTGCTGCGTAGCTTGAAGGTCTTGGTGGAGCCGGGAGCGACGGTGGGGTGTTAGGAACCCAGACATGACGCTTAGAAGGAGTTGACATAGCTGAAGAGCTTGCTGCATCACGGTTGTGTTTCTTTGACTCCTCAAACACTTGCCTACTTGCTTCTTCCTGCAGAGCTGTATGTTGGAGCTCTAGAAAAGACGCTGGCCTTGCATGTGTGATTGCATATTTAATCGATGCATTAAGCCCTTTTCTGAACCTCTTTTGCTTCTTCTTGTCATCAGAGATCTCATCGCCACCATAACGAGAAAGGTTCATGAAGTTTCTGATGTAGGTATTAACATTGTCATTGCCCTGCTTGAGGTTGAGAAACACTTCCTTCATCCTCTCCATGACAATTTCTGACAGATATTGCTCTTTGAAAGCTCTAGTGAACTGCTCCCAAGTAGGCTGAAAACCAGTGTAGTTTGCCTTGAGGTAATTCTCCCACCACAGAGCTGCATCTCCCTTCAGAAGGTGCGTGGCACACTTTACCCATTCTTGCTCAGGAACATCAGCAGTCGCCAGTAACCTTGACATCTCACGCAACCAATCATCAGCATCAAGTGGTTGATCAGAAACATCAAATTGGCGTGGGTTGAACTTCAGGAAGCTTTTGATGTCTCCTCGCTTGGGAGGTGGAGGTAGCGGAACATACTCATTCCTCCTGACACTTTCTTCAAATCGCTGCTGGTTCTGCTGCATTGCGGCCAAGGCATTGGCGATGCTTGCCAACGCAGCCCCTAGTTCAGGTTGTATGTCCTCCTCAGAACGGCGTGGTGGTGCCATCCTGTGATTGATATAAAACACAAGTTAGTACCATAATGGAGGATAATAATAATCCAAAATAGTACCAAAATGGAATTAACCAAGATTAAAGGATACAAAGTACTAAGATGATATTAAAATATCAACAAAGTTCAAAGCACCTATAAGATATTAAGCATATCGCACACGACTGCACAAGGAGTGTGGTACACAAACTAACAAAGAAAATTTTTCCGCAAATTCCGGCATTAAAATACCACTATATGCGCAAAACCACTTAACGAATCAAGATTAGTAACTCCACCAATTCAATATACAAGAGCGAATGAGAGAAGTAGTGGTATGGTCGCGACTCCATCCCGCACTCAAATCATTACTCCGCACATGAATAAGTAAAACACATATCCCAATACCTTCTTCAGATAAACCTAAAGATTAGTAACTACGGAAATGAACACCCCAAACAAGATAATGTCGGATAACAAAGAGTAAGACAGCTCGCGTCGGTATACAACAAATCAGATAGATCACGTCGGTTTGCAAAAGCCTGTCGGTATGGAATGTACCAACAGTTG
Organism: Avena sativa; assembly: GCA_916181665.1. Classification (NCBI taxonomy): domain Eukaryota; kingdom Viridiplantae; phylum Streptophyta; class Magnoliopsida; order Poales; family Poaceae; genus Avena; species Avena sativa. Next base: position 205,844,632 of record OV702290.1, read on the forward strand.
ATAACCAAAAGGCAGATAAAGATAACATGTTGGATGCAACAGATAGACAAGGAATTCACACACACACACACACACAACCTATGGTACTACGGAACCCAGAACACGTGAATCCTAGTTTGAATTTTAGAAGAGGATTGAAAACGTTACACTTCCTTACCAGAAAAGGGTGGGTGGGTGGGTAAGAAGAAAAATGGAAGCAGTCCTACTCTCGCGTTTTTGTTTTTCGCTAGTATACATAGCTACCAAAATATTTACTAGACTAACAACGACCATTTGGCTGAGACTCTGAAGGGCGGGATGGATCTAATACCAATTGTAACTACCTCGGTGAATTACGCTCTTAGTTACAAGCCTGGATGAGCGGAAATGGTTAAAATAGTACGGTGGGGCCAAATGCCACTCACAGGTAGACCTTTCGGCCGTCCTAACTATTTCCAAACATCGGGACGAGAACGAGCGGCGTAATCGGCAGGCAAAGGGATCAACTACATACACAAATGAGTATGTATGCAAGCCACATACAACAGTCCTCAGAGCCATTCCATCTAAAAGAAATAGAAATATTGCAACGCCATACGGCAAGATCCAAATATCCTAGATAGATATAATAGTTTAGGATATCTCCTCATACATCAAACATCAGAGTATCAAGCGGAAGCGGAAGACAAGATCCGAGTACGGATAAGAAGCAAATCGACATAAGATGCCCCATAAATAAACACATCCCGCCCACAGATCTCACGGATCCCCGTTCCCGGAATCTCTACACCGAGTGATCGTTGCAAACACCGTCCGTCTCCTCCACCCAGTATCCATCTTGCGAGTATACCTGTTCATCTGAATCAAACAATTTATCATGTGAGACCCTAGGGGTACTCAGCAAGTCTTTATGCCTCTAAAGGGGACACAACCTGGGGTGACGCAATTGCAGCAAAAGATAATCCCTAATAGTTCTATAGATACTCGCTAACCATCCGCCTAACCAAAGATAGACGGATGTCCGTGAATTAATAACAACAGTTGTAACAGTAATAGTAACAGATCCATCCTCCTCCTCGCTTACCAATGAGGAAGCGGACAAACAGCTCCCCATCCGTTGGCAGTTTTATTAACCATTCCATGAGTGTTGCACTATTTACTAGTCAAGTACTTAGTCAAATTAAAAGCGGTACTTTAGTTATACTTGTCTATGATCGAGAAACTGTGCTCCAAGTCGTCCATAACCGCGGACACGGCTTTCAAAAAGATTTACCCTGCAGGGGTGCACAAATAGCAACACACACTCGATCAACCTCGGAAAAACCAAATCAAAACCCAACGAGGTATTCACGACAAAGCGATCATAGGATTCAGAAATGTTTCAGGGGGCCACCCCATTAAGCTACCCGCAACGAAGTTGGCCGGCTCCGAGACGGACCCAAGGTTTGCGCCAATGGCTGTAAACGACTAGGAACCCGAAAATGTGGCTGGGCTTGTCGATACCGCGAAAACACTCCGCAATCCTAAACGGTACAGGTGCTCCTCGCACAATCTTAAAGAAAGCAGTAAAACATGGCATAAGTACAGGATAGTAATAAAGCCCCAAACTACTTTGTGGCCCCAAGAAATAAGAATGAATCAAGCTCTAGCACAGGGGGGGTCCATAAGGCCTCCCGATGTGGTTAGTGCGAATAGTCAAGGAACAGGAATCAAGTACTCGGGGTCCTACGGGACACAAGTGAGCATGAAGAACCAAATAGCAGATATTGCTCACCAGTGCCACTTTCATTAGTTATCCCATTACTACTTAGGTTAAGTTGTTTAGGTACCTCATTATCCATCAGACACTCACATACCCTACACATGTTGTTCTACGACCCGCATGGCTCAAACAACTCCTGTAGTAATGGCTCATGGGATGGAGGAACAAGCTTCGGTGTGGTTCAAAAATAAAGGCTATGCAGTACTTGGGCTTCAATTTAATGCAATCGCGACTCAATGATGCAAGAGTAAGATAGAGGCAATAGGTATTATATGTATGCAAGCATGTGGTAGTGCTTGCCTGGCAGCTCAGTTGAAGCGAGAGGTGGATCTGGGTAGAACTCCTGTGATCCCTGATAATTCTCCTGCTGGGCGTCTATTCGAAGAAGAACCAAACAGACAAGGGCCTATATAAATAAAGTGCACAAGCATATGAATTAAAATGCGACAAGCAAACAAGTATGCCATGATGAATGATGCGCAATTTACATGGCATTAAAGTAGCATGGCAAGGGTGAGGTGTGGGGTACAAGAATAAAGCATTTCCTGATTTATTTAGTCAAGTTTTATTGCCATAAATAGTTCAGATTTTTAATAATGACATGATGCATGCTTCAATTCAGAACATGGAATGCATAGATAGAACGGTCTCGCCGCGCTGATCGATTTAGACATATTATTTGTCAAAATTGGAGTTATAAAACAAAAGTTATTAATTAATTAAGAAAAGGACATTTTATTGTAATTTTAATCACCTCGAAATTTTGAAGTGCCCAAATAATATTTTGAATGGCATATTTGAAATCATCACATTTTTCTGATTCCAAAACATATATCATTTGTATTATTTGGTTTTATATTTGAAAAGTTATTTAAAACAGATTTGAAAATCATATTTAATCTTTTCTGAATTTTGTTTTATTAAAACAGAAACGCAGATATTTTTTATACCCAGGAAGATCTAGCCCCAGTCACCGATAGGTGCGACCGAGCTGATCTGGCGAAACACTACGCGGCAGAACTTTTCTCACCGCGGTGAAGTGAGCCACGGTGACAGACAGGTGGGTCCAGCGGCGAAACGGCCCCACGCGACAGCGGGCGAGAGGGGCTTGCCACGCGGCACAGCGGGGAGCACGGGTTGAGGGGTTGGTAAACCAGGTGCCTTTTTGTAAAACGTCTTCAGCCGATGACAGGTGGGCCAGGAAGGTCCGCGGGTTCAGAAGCCAAAAGGCCAAGGGGTTATGTGGGAAACAGCACAGGTACTGTTTTTCTTCTCTGAAACAACTGACGACAGATCGGTGGTCGCACGCGAGGCGCGGCGCGGGGGTTCGATCCCACGACCTGCGCGTTTGCGCACGGCGGCGGCTACCGCTGCGGTGGGGCTGGGTTGGTGAGAGGAAACGCGGGCGTGACCAGATGAACTACTGCGGCACGCAGCTAGCGGAAACACGCGCACGCCGGCACACAGAGCGCGCTCGACAAAAAGTCCGGTGCGAGCAGGTAGCCAGGGCGAGAGAGGAGGTGTCCGGGAGGTAGGGTGGCTCACCGCGGGGCTGTCGGTGGGGTCAGATCGTGTCGAGGAGAGGCGGTACGGCGAGGACGCAGACGCTCCGGCGATCTAGGGTTTCGGTGGGCGCACTGGTGGCAGCGTGTACTGGACCGTCTCCTCCTCGCAGGCGTGTACTGGGCGATGCAGGGCGGCCTCCTCGGTCTCCCAGGCCACCTCCACGACATGCACGCCGGCTGGAATGAAGAGGGACAGAGGTAGACGGCGGCGGCTGGCGGCGGGAGCTGGCGGCGGCGAGGAAGGAGGAGAAGGCGAGGCCGGCTTTGGGGCGGATCTGGGAGCTGCCAGGAGGCATGGGGAAAGAGGAGAACGCGAGGAGGAGAGAGGGATAGTGTGTGGGCACAGGCAGGTATAGCGTCGTCCCCTTCTCTCTTTCCTCCTCGAGCACGTGTAGGTCGGGCTAGGGCAGGTAGGGCACGGTAGGGGAGGCTGCAGGTGGGCCAGGGTGAGGGGGGAGGCGCAACAGCTGGGCCAGCAAGGCAGGGATAAAGAGAGGAAGAGGGGAGGGGCTCAGGCTAGGTAAATGGGGTGGTTTAGGGTTTGCTAGGGATGGGGTGGGGTAGCTGAGGTGGGGCCAGGGAGAGAGAGGGGTCAGATGGCCCTCATGGTAGAGAGAGGAAGAGAGAGGTGAGATGGAGATTAGGGTTTAGAAGAACTAGGCTAGGAGAGAAAGAGAGAGAAAGAAAGGAATAAGCCTCATATGAACATGCATAAGAGATTTAATTAAAAGAAAAAGATATGGATGAGAATATGGGGTGATGGGATGGATGGAGATGGTCCACAAAGAAATATCCACCAACAACAAAGAAAGGGAAACAAAGGAATAAAAGGTGCTGGTACATCTTGCATGGCCCATGCAAAATAATAATGCCATGATTTATTTTGTGAAAACATTAATAATATTATGGCATTATTCTTATGCATTTCCAAGAAGTGTATAAAAATCCAAGCAAAAGGATTTAAAGGATTTGATCCACCCCAAACCACATGAGCTAGAATGAAATATCAAAAGAAAAAGATGTACAAGCTCATGGATTACTGAGGTGGTGGAATTATAAGGTGGTGACCAAGAGAGGTGGTGGAATTGGAATAAAAGATATGCCCCCAACTCAACTTGGGCATTAAACAATATATCAAGAACCAACTACAATATATCGAGAGGCAAATACAATTTATAATGCATATGAGAGAAGAACCAAATGGAAAGGTTTTATATGATGCTCAAATGCAAGGTGGCATGATGACATGAGCATGATATAATTATGATGCAACAATTATATGTAGAAAGTAGCCATTATATTATTAAACCATGTAGCATTACCATTGTTAGACAATTGGGATGCTACACAGATGCACTATCTTGGATAGGTTCTGTGCGGAAAGAGGTCCCGGATGGCGCTTTTTTAGAGCACCTCAAAGTCCCCTCAATAAAGGGAGTAGATGAGGAATATCCGACCAAATCCCACTCACCTTTAATAGCAGTTCTGGCTGTAATTCCCAGCTGGACTCAACCCTACCTCGATTATTTGTTAGATGGCAAATTACCCGAAGACGAGGTGCTGAGCCGGCAGATTATCTGACAAGCTAAAGCCTATACTATTGTTAAAGGTGAGCTCTATAAATGGAGTGTTTCTGGGGGTTTTCAGCGCTGTGTATCTCCGGAAGAAGGAGTGGAAATCTTAAGGGAAATCTACGAAGGCGAGTGTGGTCACCACGCTGCAGCCAAATCTTTAGTGGAAAAAGCTTTTTGACACTGATTTTTCTGGCTTACAGCTCAGGCAGATGCCGAACGATTAGTCAAGACGTGCAAAGGCTGCCAAAAGTACGCCAAGCAAGCTCATGTTCCGGCTGATCAGTTGCGAACAATACCTATAACATGGCCCTTTGCAGTCTGGGGGCTTGATATGGTAGGACCTTTTAAACGAGCTCCAAGTGGATTTACTCACCTCTTAGTGATGGTGGATAAATTCACCAAATGGATTGAGGCTAAACCCGTCACAAGTTGTGATGGAGCAACAACCAAAAGATTTGTCGACGATGTTATAATCCGGTATGGTTATCCACATAGCATTATCACGGACAACGGGAGTAACTTTTCTATGGGAGAATTGGCTGAATTCTGCGACGAGCAAAATATCCAGCTTGACATTGCATCAGTCGCACATCCACAGGCTAACGGACAAGTCAAAAGAGCAAATGATTTAATTCTACAAGGCCTAAAACCGAGACTCGAAGCACCACTACGACGTGCTGCGGGGGCTTGGGCAGAGGAACTACCCTCTGTAATTTGGAGTTTACGAACAACTCCAAACAGGTCAACAGGATACACACCTTTCTTCTTGGTCTATGGTGCAGAAGCAGTTCTTCCTAGTGATTTGATTCATACTTCTCCTAGAGTAGCCGCGTATATCGAAGAGGATGCCAAGATTTCTCGACAAAATGATCTCGACTTAGTCAAAGAAGTTCGTGTCGTTGCTGAAATGAGATCTACATCCTATCAGCAGAAGTTACGCAAGTATCATAGCCAGAGAGTCCGAAATAGATCCTTTAATAAAGGTGATTTGGTTCTCCGGCTTGTGCAACAAAGAAAGCACAAACTTTCCCCAGTATGGGAAGGGCCCTTTTTAGTTAGTCGAGTATTGCACAATGGATCGTCTTACTTAACTAACATGAGGCCAGTCAAAGAAAGACCTGCTACTAAGAAGAGAAAAAGAGCTGGAGGCAGTACAAATCCGGATGAGTTAGACAGACCATGGAATATTGCTCAGCTACGTCCCTTTTATTCTTAGTTTATCCTTCTTTGTAAACATATATATGTACATGTTCCGTGAGAAATAAAAGTTTTGGTTACCTCAAGTTTTTTCTGAGAAGTTCTTAAACCATCTTATTTCCGAATGATCATGTCATAGTCGAAAATCCCAGAATGCTTGAAAGTACTATATGCTCATGTTCGTTCTGGTTTAGATTTCCGATTCTAAAAACTGCTACCTTCGGGTATAACTCTAAAGTTTCTAGTCTTTACTTTGGTTATTTGTCTGATTGCTAGATGCGGGCATTTTCCGAGTAGTGAATTGTTCGTACTGGAAGCCGGCTTTGTTTTCGAGTTTAAACTAGTTTAGCAATTGAGCTTCGTTGCTCGGAAAAGTTTCCAGCGGAAGGTTTAGCCAGCTCACGAAAGGGACAAGGCGGAAAGCCAGATAAGCGATAAGTAGAGACGAAAAAATACAAGTGCTTATGTAAACATTTCAGGCACATAAAAAAAATTTCAAAGCGGAAAAGTGCTGAATAGATCAAAAGTTTAGCACTAGCAAAGTTAAAGTATTACATATTTACAAACGCATCATGTTTTTTCCGGAATAATACATAAGTTTCTGGTCTACGATGCAGGAGGAGATGAAGGAGCTACCGGCTCCCTAGTTACTTCGCCTTGATATCGTTCCGAGATGTCTGCATCCAAGTTGGTGCGTTCATCATCGGAAACTTCTGTTGGTTCTTTCGGAGGAGGAGGCGAAGTATCCACGCGGGTGAAGAAGGGGATCTCGTAGCTAGTCAGGTCAGCCACGTGACACCCATATCCGGCGCAGGAGTGCATGATGGCTTGAAGGTCCTGCTCCTGGCCGTCTTCGTCTACCTTGCAGTACCCTATGGTCACTTGCCATATCTCGATGTTTCCATGGTGGCTCATGACCATGGTGAGAGCGTTTTGTGCAGCGGTCCACGCGTAGGACATGTTCTAGTACCGAACAAGTTGCGGCATCTCCTTCGCCTTGTCCCGCACCTGGAAGTCCGACATGCTTGGCATGTCCGGAATCTTGAGAACTTCGCCGACGTCCTCGAGGGACTGGCGTGAAGTCATGAAGCAGGTCACCAACTTTGGTAAGCCCGTGGGTGCGGGGCTCGGAGGAGGAAGAGTCCGTCATGTTCAGAGGACCTATACACAAAACAAGTTAAGAAAAAACCGACATTGATAAAAGTCGAAGAAAGAGACAAGTCAGATAGATGGAACGTACCAAAAATGACGTCGTCAATTTTGGTCTTCTCCTCCCGGAGACTCTGGAGTTCAGCCCGAAGCGCCTGGGACATATCCTTTTCTCTGCCAAGCTCATTCCTGAGATCCGAGATTATTTTATCTTGAGCAGCGATCTTGCGATCACGCTCATCAGTGGCCATGGAGGAGGATTCAAGGACTTGAGCTATGCTCCTTTCATGACCCGCCTTAAGCTTACCCAGCTCTTGGCGAAGTTCCTTGTTCTCCACCACCAAGGTCTTGAGGTTCTCGGCCTCTTCAATCATGGCGACGGATTGTTTCACCAGCGCTGTAAGTCAAAAAGAACAAAAGTTCAGAAAAATTCGACATTGAAAATAACAAGGACAAGGTTTGAGTCTTGGAATATTTACCTTCGGCCTCATCCTTGGCAACTTTAAGCTCAGTATTTTTAAGCCAGAGAGCTTTGATCTCTCTCCGCTTATCGCAGACATTGGTCAGTAATTCCTGGTTATAGGAACATACTTTCTGTAAGTCAGAATACCCAAAGTCAGAAAGCTACTTAAGGCTCGGGCTAATATTTTTGCTAAAATATCAGCACGAGCCTTGGGGGCTACACTAGTTCGTTCTTTGTCATCCTAATAAAGCATAAACCCAGATTGTTTATCCTACTTCATGCTTGGGGGCTAGAGGATATGATATAAAATACAATAAAGGAAAAATAGGAGTTGGAAATCCGACTTACATATTGTTCACGGGTGAGTTTATCCAAACCCGCGTTCACTTCAGCAGCCACCTTCTCGGCGAGAGTCAGAGGAATCACTGGAGCTGTTGGAAGCTCACCGGTCCTAATCCTCTCGTCGTGAAGGCGTACTTCGGCGAGAAGGTCAGAGAACTTGACGTCCTCTGCTTCTTGCGCTTCCTCTTCGGGGGATAAATGGCTTTTCTCCAGGCATTGCCTGGCGAGCCGCTGGATTTTTTCAGCAGATTTCCGAGACAGGCCAAATTTGGCCAGTCCCGGATTGTTGATGAGGTTTTCGGCAAAGGTTTCAGCCGAGGGATCATTACCCGAAGAGGGTTCACCCTTATTTAGATCTGACGCACTCGTGGTGACGTCAGTTTGCGATCTAAGGTTCACAGGCCCCGTTGAAGGAGCCGGATCTTCTGCAGCGTCCAGCGAGATAACCGGCGTTGCAGAAGGTCGAGGGGCAGGAGTCGGAGGAGCCACGGCAGGGGAATCTATGGTAATCTTCGTTTGCCGCAGCGGCTTCGAAGGAATCCCTTTCCCCTTGGCCTTGACGAGCGGTTTTGCTCTGAGAATGTAGTAAAGTCGGAAAACATTACATCTCGGAAAGAAATTTGAGTAAAGTACAAAGGCAGAAAGTTGTGACTGAAAGATACCTCTTCACGACAGGCACCTCCTTTATGCCAACAGCCACTGTCGGAGCTTTGCGCTTCTTGAGCGCAAGGTCCGGCAATGGGACCACCTCCACCTCCTGAGAGAATTCCAGAGGATATCCTTCGAACGGAGCAAATTCCGACTCGGGGAGGTCAGCAAGCTGAAAAGAAGAAAACACATCAGTATTGCAGTATAACTCAAAGAATGAAACACATAAAAAGTATATTGATGGAAGCTTACCGGCACCACGGGGTTTTCCGCCGTGTGCATGTCCAGAGAAACCTCCGGAATCCTCCTCTCGGTCCGCTCCTTGATCAACCACTTGATTTGGCTTATGTAGCCTTGAGTGGTGTAGGCTTTGGAGCTGATGCGGAGGGAGTCGGTTGGAGATGACGTGATGGAATGCATCAGTCGGGTTCCATGGTACTGAAGTGGCTGGATCCAATGCGAGACCCAGCACTAGACCAAGTCGGATCCCTTCAGACCATTGTGCTTAATCAAATATTCGATCTACCTCTTAGCGAGGATCAGATCGTCGGAAAGAGCCAGAGCAGCTCCATCGACAAAAGCCGGCAAAACAGTAGCTTTGTCGGGAGCCAGAATATCCCTATGATAGAAAAAAGTGGCCGGCCATTGTTTGACCGAGTCACTGGCTAGAATCTTGGGATAAGCCCGGTCACGTCTAAGTGAAAAGTTGATAGTGCCGGTGATGTAAGGAACACCGACAGTAATGGAATTCCTCCGGACATGGAAATAGTACCGGAAGAGATTCAAACTCGGCCTAATGCCGAGAAACCCTCACAAAGCGAAGCATACACACTCATCTCTAAGAGAGAGTTGGGAGGAAGATTGTGGAGTTGAACTCCGAAATGATCTATCTCCTCGGAGAAGAACTCCGAGGGAGGAAAGGACAGACCTCTATCGAGATGGGTTCCGAAGTGGACCCGCTCGCCGTCACGCGGGTTGGGGACGGTTTCCCCGAAGCCGCTCCGCCAGTCGCCGGCGGCGAGAAGCCTCTCCTTCTCCACGTTCTTGAGGCCCTCCTCGTTGAGGGCGCAAGGGATCCAGATTCCCCGGAAGCTCTCCTTCTCTGCTGCTGCTTCCGCCGTCGCCGCCGCCGCCGCTGCCTCCAAACCAGAGGAAGAAGATGAAGCCATTTCTCCGGTGAGAAGATGACCTGAAAGGGGCGGCGCTGGGAGTTCTGTGGGGGAAGGACGAGGAGGCTCTGTGCGTGCAGGAGGATTGGGAAGGAAGGAAACGGCAAAGGACTGGTGGAAAGGAGAAGGAGAAATCCAAACCCCTTATATCCACCTAACTGCGCCAAGATTCGTGCAAATGCTACAGTGTAACCGCCACGCGTCGTGGAAGGAACTGGGAAGGACCCACGCGATGATTGTGTCGCCTCGATCTCCACGCACGCATTGAAATGGCGCCTCGGTTCCATGAACCGCGGACCCACCAACGGTCGTGCTGATGGAACGCCTGTCAGATGACGTGACTTGACCATGCTTGTGTCAGGTGGCGTTAGAGACCAAGTTCCGGCTTAGTTTAAAATCGAGGTGGAAAATCCGAGTAACCAATTGATAGGTCCGACTTATTTTTAAAGACCCGGATCATATTTTTTGTTGTGAAGTTTCAGGAACCCTTCAAGATTCTGCAAGCCGAAGATCAAGCTAGACGATGATAAATCCGACTTTGGATCTTGGAGGCCTCTAGGGGCTGCTGTTGGGGGTATACTTTCCGGGTATCCTCACAGTTCCTCACTGACCAGGGTGGCCCACTTCGGGTTAGAGCTTTGCTTCACGGGCGGCCCATTCAGGGAGAGAGACGGAGTCCAATCCGGCTACAGGAAGGCCCAGAAGACTTACCGACTTAGGCCCATAATGTTACTTGTAGTTCAAGATATACTCTATAACCGACTCTCAGTCGTAGCCGGATAGATCTCTCCTGTAAACCCTAGGCCGGATATCTATATAAGCCGTCCTAGGGAGAGCCTTTAGGGCACACCTCAATAGTCTAAAATCTCAACTCGCACAGGCGAAACCCTTGTAACCCATATTCCGGCTCTACCATATTACTGGATTGCTAGCAGGAGTAGGATCCGTCCAAAGCCGGCGGATTTGAACCTGGGTAAACTTGTGTGCTCACCGTCCCGGAATACCGTACGTCTCACACCCCTCTCTTCCGCACGCCTCGAGGACCCCCTCATGGCGTACTTGTCATCAATCCGACGACAGTCGTCTCATCTCTATCTCTATCATCCGTGGCTAGTTATCTATTTTTTGAGCCAGATCTACTCCGTTTACTCATGCGCGTATGATGTGTTAGGCCAACCAGACGATGTATGACGCCGCCTATCACAGTTTAGCAGATGAAGACAGTCCTCTGCTATGTAAACATGGATATGTGCCCGCTAAATTTGTAGCATTCGAAGGACGAAATGCAGGCAGGAGGTTTCTACGGTGTCAAGGACATCGTGCAATGATGCGAGGCGGAAGTTGCGGTGTTGTCAAATCGGTAGATCCAGAGTGGCCCAAATCGATGCAGAAAACGCTAGACACACTATGGGAAATGACTATTGAGTTGAAAGAATCCGCATTCAGCTCACTTCTTGACAGTGTTGAGATGAAGCTATGGGAACCAGTTGACACGACCAAGCATAAGCGAGATCTCATGGGGGTGGAAGACAAGGTTAGCAAAGTCGAGAAGGAGAGGGACGCGGCGTTGGCCCTGAAGGCTAAAGTAGAGCAAGAACTGACTCAAGCAAGGAAGGATCTTCACCAGGACAAAGTCCTGCAGTTCACAACTACGAGTATTGACAAGTGCATGAGGAAAGATGCAGAGAAACAATTGAAGCTGTGCAAGGAAGATGCTAAAAGGAAGGAGCAGATGATTCGATCCTTGCTCTCGCTGGAAGATGCGCATAGGGCTAAGATTAGGAAGATCAAGGAGATGTGTGTTAACTAGTTCTATTTAGCTTAAGCCCCGTGCCTTTTTTAAGTTGTAATAGTTGTACTTGTTGACCTAGCGGTCTGAACTATTGGCCTTGGAGTCCTGGGAGTAAAAAAATTGGTCGCCCGTTAATCTGTCTTAACGCTGCATTACTTCGTTTTGTCTGACCAATGCCCCTTGGATATTCCGCACGTCGCTTCGTCGTCCTCGTGTACAAATAGGAGGCGCCATAGCTCGTCACTTCATCGCCCATCCCCTCGCCCTCTCCAATCTCCACCGCGCCGTCCACCCCCTCGCTCCCTCTCCAAACTCCACCGCGCCGCCATGGAGATGCCCTCGCTGAACTTCTACGAGGCGGTGATGTTCTCGCACTTCGACATCCTCGCGCCGTCGGCCGCAACGGTGCCCCACGGATGGCGCATCAGCTATGCGGGGGTGCCGGTGGCTCCGCTCCTCTTCCCCGGCAGAACAATGATGGAGAGCGAAATCGCGGCGCACCGCTGCCAGATGCCTGCATGGAAGAGGGCGCTTCCCCAATATGCGGCGTCCAGCCCGTACTGGCCGGCGCTGTTCAAGAAGGAGCGGAAGGCCAAGATTGGCAACCACATAGTTTATGGGCGCGTGGTGCACCGGGATCTCTGCAACCGAGAAGGGCAGGAGAGGTTCTGGTCCGTCCCTGGACGGACCAAGTTCACCGTCATCGCCACCGCTCACCGTGAAGAGGTGCTCCATCTCGCGTACAATGCGGAAATCGTGGAGGTTCTGTCCGACGAAGACGAGGAAGCCGGCGGCTCGAAGGACAGCGACAGCAGAAGTGAAATTGTTGACTAGTTGGTTGAATTAATGTAGGATGTGAAATCGCCCCTTTGTTTACAAGGATTTGTGGTTGAATTAATGAAATGCCTCGATTTAGATCTCTGTCTTGATTAATTTGTGGAAGAATTTGTGATTTAGATCAATTTCTGCCTCGATTTAGATCTCTGTCCCGGATTGGGAACGTGACCATGGACCAAAGACCCCTTTTCTACTAGTGTATTCTGACATTGGTGGTTTGTTTAAACGTAATCTACGTGGATTTGGCCACATGCAAATGGAACAACCGCAATTTATAAAGTGGAAGCACGTACACCCGGTTACTGGAGATCTAGGAGCTTCGCCAGATGCAGGGGATGCAGGAGCAGAGAGGCGGTGAGATAGACGGGCTCAAGATTAGGCCAGAAAGTGGTACCCATTTCCTCCTCATCTGGGCATTATAGGTGAGAACATTGTTGTTTATGTTGCCACATCGTTGTGCAGCATCTGAAATAAGTTGCTGCTTCGTGGAGTGTGGCAGCTTAAATAATTTATTTCTGTGCCACTTACATTCCATCGTATTTGGAGACCTCCTGCCCCTCAGCAATCGTGGAACCGGTGGATCCTTGTTTTCAGATAGCAGTGGCACAATCACAATTTTGGATTCAACTACTGACTCGGGCGTTTCCAAACCCTAAGTCGCGCTACATTTTACTCAGAGAACGTGGGTAGATTGTTTCGCCCAGCAACGTGCCACATAGAGAGTTCCAGAATTTAACAGAATTACATATATAGGTTCAAGTTCAACACACTACTATGCATCTTCATTGCTAGCAGCCTTCTTCCGTAGCCTGGGTGCCAAGCCTTCACATCCAATGGCTTCTTCATTTCCTGCCTTCTTCCTCTTCCTTGGTGCCAATTTTCTTAGCTTCACGTACTCGGCATCGCCGGGACAATGGGCACCAGAATCGTGTCCAGCATCATCTTTCCACTCGTTTTTAATTTCTTCGAGCAGCAAAATGACTGACTCGGCAGTCATGTTTCTAACCTTGCGGCGCTTTCTGTCAAAGAAACAAGACTGTTGCATAACTGCCCAATATCTACAGAGTAAATAAAACAAAAATTACAATTCAGCACAAACATGCGAACCCCAAGCGACCATTGCTTACTAGGAGCTAATTGCGTTCGAGCAACCACCCTGTCCAAGAATAGAAGGGCGACTTCCAGTTGCAGCAGCTTCCACATCCAATACATCACAATTCAGCTCAAACATGCAATCCGAAGCATACCTTTTCATCAACCCAATTAGCTGACTGTCACATGATATAGGAACATGGATGCCACGTTCATCCATGAAGCTGAACTTTGTAGTCTGCTTCGGCCATACTTCAACATGATTACGCAGAGCAGCAACCATACCAGATATAGTGCATATCTGCGCAGGCGCTTCTTTCATCGAGAAACAATGGCTTCCATACCACTTTCCCTTGGAGTCGTACCTGTAGAGGACTACCGTAACCAGGTAAGGGGGTCCGCGCAGATCCCACTTGACAGAAAACTATGGACAAAATATGTTTGTCAGCGTTGGGCTAACGAACAATTTGAGGTTCAGTAGCCAGCTAGCAGTTGTAATTAGTGCGAATAGCAAAGAGAAGGGTAGCTCACCCGCTTGTAGGCAGAACTTCTTCTTCCTTGATAGTAGGATCTGCCATCCTCCGAACTGCTCGGCTCATCGGCGGCGGAGGCGGGCTAGAGCCTCGCAACAGCGGCTACGGCATGCGCCATTGGAGCTCGGTATCAGCGACTGGGCACAGCAACTGGGCGTAGCAACTTGGCCCTGGAAGTCAAATGTCCGAAGGGATCGTCCTGCCTAGAGGGTGGATTCCGACGCCACCGGTGCTAGGGGAAATCTAGGAATGGATTTGTGAAATTGTTCAATGCATCCAATCCACTTAGCTTCTCGATTTGCCTAAGAGGTTGCCGCGTTGGCGCCCGCGTCATGGACAGATAACCGACATGTGGGTCCCGACCGTCTACTTCACGGGGCGGTTTAACGGAATGTTTGTATTTGGTAGGGGTGAGATGAGTTTGCCTCAAAATGGCCCCTCTCAGTAGTTGGCGGCCCAACTTTTTGAAACGCGGTAATTTCAGGAAACTTAGGTACCACCATGCGCTGGCCTGCCAACTTTGGTACCGCAGACGAACAAGCCCCTTAGATGTGCCCTTCATAAGCTAGATCGTCGGCTACCCTCTTCCTTTTGTCGAGCTTCCTTTGCATCCTGAGGATTTTTCTCTTTTTGCAGTGTAGCAGGTATTGGTATGCCAATACATCTTCGTGGGTGGCATCTGTTGCCATTGGGGTCGCACCCGAAATTGCTGCTCTCGCTTTCTCCCATGCACTAGCTGTTAGGCTAAGGGTTCGCCTCTCATCTTCACGTGGCTGCTCTTCTTCTCTATTTTCTCGGTCGATTGTTGTATCTGCTTCGTTTTCTCGACTTCCTTTGTTGTCATTGCTTCCTACACTATGGCTTGAAAGGATATCACCAGGGTTAAGAATTGGGTTACCGTTGGAGTCTTGCTGGGTCGTGGCATCTCCGATGATCACGCATACTTGGTGCTGAGTGGCATATGGACTGGTAACATCGTCGTTTTTGCCGATGGAGACACTATCGAATGAGCCAGTGAAGTCCATCAGCTTTTGCTCTGGATAAGTTTTCGCCACCTGAATTCCAAAGTCGATGCTTTCGCTACTTTCTTTGGGTTCTGAATTGGCTGGGCTTGCTTCACATGGTGGCGTGAACGGTGGATTTGATCTGAAGGAGAGATTGTCATAGAGGCCATCAAGATCCCCCAGATTCGTCTCGACTTGCCCGCCTTCGTTGCCTTCTTCGATCTGCGCCTCGACTTCCATTGGGGATTCAGTGGGAGGTTCCTGTACTTCTATTGATTTGCGGGTAACTTTACGGGTGGGTGGGCGTGGATTTGCTTTCGTCGAGTTGATGCTTGGTGGAGAGCGTTCCACCGAATATGTGTTTCCAGCATTGAAGTTTCCGACAGACGGTGCCAATTGACAAGGGGTAACCGCGGCAATGCGCATGGTGATGGACTTGGGGTTTCGCGGAAAAGAGAACGCTAGGGATTTCGTCGGATGTTAGGGAAAACAATGAAGACAAAGTTGCCTGAATATTGGGGAAAAACTCTATTACAAGTTGCCTACTAGATTTCGGTACCCTCGCTTGGGCTTCTCCCACCCTATATATAATAGGCCGGGTCTCGAAGCTGTATGCGGATAGGTTTCGTACACGCGTGATTACAATACCAGCATAAAGTCGGTTCATAATTTCTTTCCTAATTTGAATAAAGAGTCTCTGTCGGTTGCTTCCTTGGGCTTTTATCTGGAATCTCTATGGGCCATAGGCCTTTTACCCAATGTAGGGTAGCGAATAATGGGCATCCAAGTAACATACCCATGTCACTTAGGGGCCCTCTTATTCAATTTGGGCTCCAAGCTTTTGGTATTTTTCAAAATATAAAAGCATTTGAATGAATTTCACAGGAGGAGGAAAATTAGGGTTTTGGGTCTTGCATTATTTCTTTTGCAAATTTTATCTTAGCAAAGATACATGATGCTTATGAATGCACAAACAAACCCTAATTAAGATTAGCTAAAACTGGGGTGTTACAGCTCTACCCCCCTTATGAGAATCTTGACCCGAGATTCCGCGGGTAAGAAGGAAGAGAAATAGGACCACTTCTAAGGATAAGAGGGAAACACACTAACAACACAGAGTATCTCATGGTCAACTCGTGAAAGGAGTGTTCGTAAACGACGCTGAGATGACGAACATGAAACACATCAAGGTAAAGGAGGAAACAAGAGGAGAAGGTTCCAAGTTGGTAGATAGCTGGTCTTCATAAGGATTGAGACCATGGTGTTTCAGACGAGTTAAACTTCTAAAAAGGAAAGGTTACAACAGAAAGAACATAACCAAAGACTTCGAGAGATGAAACTCTACTAGATGACTTAAGTAGAGATTTCATGGATACAGAGATACGGATAACCAAGTTGTTGATCTACTTTTGATACAGAAGGATCACTCTTTGTTCAACATATGGTTAGGACAGAAAGGTTATTTTGTGGCGAGGAATCGTAAGAGTCACAAGGAACATGTAACAAGAGAACTATTGACTACCAAAATCGTAGTCACTCTATGAACATGATCGAGAACGAAGGAAACTCTTTATTCATCCAGTTCTATCAAAATCTTTGCCAAAGATCGTGATATCACTTTACACCACTAAGATGAATATATAAGAAGATTCCTGATGACATGAGGAAAAAGAAACTTCATTCTCAGACTTTAGTTACTTGGCACAACAAATGCTAGCCAACATAAAAGGTCTGGAGGATCGACCGAGAGACATTTAGCAACACTACTTTAAACGTTCTCCTTGATGTTGAATAAAGCAACCATCAAGTAAAGGTCGGACTTCGGATACAAAGGGAACCATAAGAATAACTCCTATAATTAACTCATAGAAGAAGCCTCATGAAGAGTGGTTGTTATTGCTGATTCAAAATAATATGACAATAGGTCTTTCGACTAATTGTGTCAACCATTACAACAATCTTGACAGATTTAAAAGAAACCTATGTCAATTCTTTGAGGAACACCAACCATCGTAGCTACTTGAGATTCAGCTCTGGTTAGGTGGGATGATACTTTGGATTCAGCACGTCCGAATAGAAAGCTTGCAACATTTACCATGAAGGTAAAGTTACTGGATTCTCAAGACATGGACTTTAGTGTTAAGCTCCAATAAACTGAGCTATTGCTAGACCCATGTACTAACAACTTGTCAGAGGACAGCTGCACATACATCAAGTACTTGCAATGAAATACACATGTGTCCTTAAGGAACAAAATAACTCTACTCTAATCCACAACACATCTTTCACCATTTGCCCATGAATCGGAGAAGGTTACTTCTAACATCTAGAACACATACTTCGAGATAACACGAAGGAGGTTCTCGAAAGTTTTTTCCAACATTAATGCCAAATGTTTCATATGAGTCTGTTCTAGTATGGAGAAGATAAGGATATTGTCGATGGGCTCAACAACAAACTTATCGATATACTCCAAGATGATGAACTCATATGTTACTTCAATAAGGTAGCGTATTGGTCAGAACAAAAAACATGAAGATGTACTCAAGTGAAACATCACAAGGAGCAGCATCGTCAAGATAGTCCTTGGAACTGAGTTTGATTTGACGATAACCCAAATCAAATCAAAGGCGGGAGAAGATAACATATCCACGAAGGAAATACTATCTTTCTTCAGCACGAACAAAACTAGACATCCCTTTAAGAGAGAACAAAATCAGATAGAACTTTTGTCTTACAACTCTCCAAGTTGTTGTTTAAGCTCAACCAACAATTCAGAGGTATCTAGTATGGATCCTTGGAGACAAGGACAAGTCAAAGAACTTGCTTACTCAGGAACTGGACTACATGGCCATGTGGCAACATGGCGATACTTCTAGAGGACGTCTAGAATATCACAAACTACCGATATGTCACTTGGTTCAAGAGGAAACTTGCTTGGTAAGGCAATAAGACATAGTCTCGGAGCTTCGGCACAAGCTTAACTCTTTGACCGAGGAGAGTGTACCAGAATAACGGACTTGGTAGCACAATCATCCTTTGCTTAGTGATAGGGTTAACCATCACGCTAAGAATGACACAAATGTCCTTGAAGTTCAAAGCAATAACGAATTGG
This sequence comes from Avena sativa, assembly GCA_916181665.1. Classification (NCBI taxonomy): domain Eukaryota; kingdom Viridiplantae; phylum Streptophyta; class Magnoliopsida; order Poales; family Poaceae; genus Avena; species Avena sativa. The sequence goes on from OV702290.1 coordinate 205,862,853, forward strand.
TAAGAATCTTGGATGGTCACATTATTATGCACACGCATCATTCACGAGCATGAAAACTCGGAGGAAGGGTGGGTAATTATGTTTAAGAGAATCACTTCATTAAGGGGTCATGATCAATTACTTTCCTTTCCAGCATCGGAGTTTCATCTGCTTCCAAGAGGTCTAGCGTCTCAGCTGGGCGCATCCATGATTTAGAAGAAAAGTTATCAAGTCAGGAGCAAGATTCGTTGAATGCAGCTGAAAGGGTTCAACGCGAGATGGAGGAACGGATGCAAGAGTAGGAAAGGAGATTTGAAGAGATGAGAAATAAGCAGGATGATGAACTTGAAGCAGTGAAAAAGTCCAGCGAAGCGAATCGTCTAGCATTTGAGAAGAGGCAGAAGGAAATGGATGGCATGCTTAGTTACCTGTTGAGGATGTCACAGAACTCCCAGTCCTAGTACCTGTGACTTGGGCCAAAAATCTCTGCACGCTAATGGGCCGGGTGGGCCGAAACATTGTTTTTTTATTCCTTTAGTCATTCGAGTTTGATACAGCAGTTTTAGTCTACCAGAATTTTAAAGTTTGCGTGTGATACAATTCATATTTATAAATTTTCTGCCATTTCAAATATTTGCTTCCATTTAATTTTGTTTCGTAATTTGCGTGGAATTTCAATTTTTAATCAAATTTGTCCGTGCAAAAAAATTGGTGACGGCGTCACATTCCTCTCGGCCCACAAGGCAGTTCCGAATGGGTCGGCCCAAAAAATGACACGTCATCATCACGGGCCCCACATGTAGACGCCACGTCATCGTTGAGGGCCCCACCTACATGCTGCCACGTCAGCATCGCTGGACCCACCTGCCAGCTGCCACGTCATCTCCGCAGGCCCCACACGAAGGTGTCACGTCATCGCATTGGCCCCACCTGTCAGATGCCACGTCATCATGGTGGGACCCACCTGCCAGCTGCCACGTCATCATCATCGCACCCACCTGCCAGCTGCCACGTCAGCATCGTTGGACCCACCTGCCAGCTGCCACGTCAGCATCATCGGACCCACCTGCCAGCTGCCACGTCATCATCGTCGGACCCACCTGCCAGCTGCCACATCAGCATCGTCGGACCCACCTGTTAGATGCCACGACATCATGGTGGGACCCACCTGCCAGCTGCCACGTCAGCATTGCAGGTCCCACCTGCCAGAATCCTCGTGACGCCATAAATCTTCCGTGATGGCATATTTCGTCAACGAATATGCTAAACAGTGACAGATTTTCCTATTTTAGGTGATGTAGAAGGTCCGTCACGGATAACCTATCTTAGGTGACACCGTAAGGACCGTCACCGAAGCTCAATCTTGCGTGACAAAAATTTGTATTCCGTCACTATAAAAGAATCTGTGACGGATCTTCCGTGACGACCCTGGTGACGCCACGTTTTCGTCACGAGGGAGTACTTAGTGACGGAAATGGCATTTTCGGTGCCAAAAGTGATTTGTCACAAAAACTCTTTTCTCTTGTAGTGTGAAACTCAATACAACCTCTTAATATAAAAGGGTGTGATACGCTAAGGCAGAACAGATAGAAGCTAATCACGCCTCTTAATCTGTGGACTACAACACTTTGACATGGTCCTAGATATGATGAGGTACGGGAGTTTGTTTCTCCTGACATTCCGAAATGGTTTGTCATGACGGACCACAATAGTATCTTGCATCGGGAGACACCAATGCAAATTACTACTTGGCTGCCAACTGATAGACAAAGGTCGAAAACAACAAGGGGAAAAGAACATGCTCAGGATAGAATCCCGAGATGTGGATGCGTAGATTATCAATCTTCCGAAAACCAATGCATGGAAGGGAGGGTGTGATAGAGTCACAATTATGGATGTGAGACTCACAAGGAGTACTCTTGTCGTGATCTATTTGGTTCCATTAAAGAACATTTGCCATAGCTAATGGTAGGGGAAGTCCTTAATTGTCGAAATTCAACTGTCACAATAACCACAAACTTGAAGGCTAGAACTATAGTACCATCCATACTGAGGTGATGTGTGAACATTAGCAACATGGGTCAACGGAATGGATCTTGGGTTAAAGATCAGCTTCATGTACAAGATTCACAACACCAGAATACAGCACAATCCGGGATCTTCGGTTCAAGTCCAAGAGTTAAAACCCGAGAAAGAAGTAATTACTACTTGGGTGACATAGCATACACTATAAGATAATAATCACGAGGTAGCTTCCAAGAGAAGAAAGAACTTCAGAAGTACCCAAACAAACAAAAGGGAGGCACACGAGGCGAAAGGAAACCTCGAGACCTAGTATAGAATACTGTGGAACCATCAACATGATGTTGTGGACCCATAAGATAGAGAGATCACGATAGAAAAGAATCTCTCGATTGAAGCAGAGCAAGGGGAAACAAGGAATTCACAACACACACAACTCTAGAGAACTCCAACACTAGGTCAACTGGCTGAGAAACGACTTGCCAGGAAGGCACCTAAGCTTTGAAATACTAGAAGAGATATCAAAACTTCTCCAAATGAACATAAGGTAAGATGACCCAGAGTTAAGAGCGATAATAGATGAGGAGCAAAATAAACATACTAGAGTTTTCACAAATACTTTTCATCTTTGAAATAGTTTTCTCTAGCACTAGACTCAACATCGACCAATAGCAAGGTTTTCCTACGGTCGGTACTGCTCTGATACCAAAACCTGTGACACCCCCGAGATCAAGGTTAAACAAATCCAGACCTTAGCCTGACATAAGCTTAACCTAGAGCTCGAGGATATCCAGTGAGAAATCGGTAACACAATAGTAACCCTGCGACACAAAAATTATTATAGCAAGCTCATAACTGAGCGAAGAACCAAAATATTAAAAGCAGAGGTCACTGACCACAAACATCAAACAACGGAAGGCACATTATGCTATTAAGTATAGAAAACTTAACAAATGGCCTAAGAGGCCTGAAGCATAATGATGATGTCCCAGTCCATAGATTCCAGGCTGCCGGCCGGGAACCCCAAGCTACTCGTCGGTGTCGATGTCGTACCAAACTTGTCTTCAGGGGAACACTTATTCTGCTACAAAAGAATCAACAAATCAAGGGTGACTACAGGGTGTACTCCGCAAGACTTATGGCTGGTGGGGTTATTTTGCATAAAGCCATCTTTGTTTATAAAACAAGGGGGAAGAAGCTCGTCTAATCAGAATATTTTAAAAGGGGATTAGAGAGCGACATCTCTGAAGAATTGATCATCACCTTGCTTTCGCTGAGACCATGAGTCACATCCTAAGGATGGTTCCACTGTAATGGGTCAAATCCCAAAGCAGGTCCCTAGAGATGTGAGGCGAGGTTGGTTTACCAAGGGTGCCATCTACCCCAAGCAACCCCGTACAAACTTACCTACCTGTTATGATGCACCTTCACCCACGAAATCTTTCAAAACATTTTCTATGCATATGTCGAATGGAACACCGAACGATGTGACTCATGGAATATACTAGGCAAGTTAATCAGCGGAGGGTTCCCCACAAACCTCGTGTGGGTGTATGCTCGTCTTGGTTCAAGAGGCTAGAACTCGGGTCCTAGTGGTGGGGAGGATGGGAATACAACAACCACATCCCACCGTGGCCTCCCATACAAGCCTTAGCATGTTTAACATTTACCACAGATCTTACCTCATCAGTATACCTCGTTATCCTGACATACTAGATTCTCTGCATCTGATACATCATCTGGATGAACCAGCACTGACAGCTAAGCATGGCTAAGCAAGACATAGATAATAGCTCTAGCATTACACACAAGCTAAACCTAGTTATGCTAGGAGCAGTGGATAAGGTAATATAATCTCAAGGGAGTAATGCAATATATAGGATACCTATCTATCGATAAAAGACCACCGTTGAATCATATGCATCATGGCAAGAATTAAAGTGCTTTCGAAATCATAGGATTGTATAATGGTGGGGCTACGCTTGCCTTTGCCTGTTGATAACCAATAAGAAGATCTTCAGATATCTTGTTCTTGACTTGATTATAGTTGGTCAAGTATTGTTTGTCGATCTTTGATGGTGTTGATCTCGATCTCGTTATCGTAGTCTACTAGGAAGAAGCAAACACCAGAAAGAAAGGAAACAATCAACACATGGCATCGATGCAATGCTCAAGTAAGGATGATGATATGACAAGTTTAATAGCATTGAAATGAGACCCTAAAGCATGCCTGGCAATTTAAGCGGCATCCGAGGGGTGCAAACCCTAATACAGGAGAGGCCCCGAAAGCACCTACGGGGTTCAATTGATTCTTATAATTAAACTTGTAATTAAAGTTGTTGAACAATGCATGATTATGACTCTATTGGAAAAATCTCATTTTTCTAAACATTTTGATATATTATACATATTTTTCTAACTAAAAATGAATTAGTTATGATTTTCCTATTTTTAATCCATTTTAAATATTTTTTAAAACAATTAACATTTTTGGATATTATATAAATTATTTTCCAGCTAAACCCACGTGTCAGACTTTTATTAATTTCAGAAAACATTTCCAAAAAGAATAAAAACCTGACATTAGGGACCCACCTATCAGATATTTCAATTATTAAAATAATTATAGAAAAAATTATTAAAACAAAAGTAAAAGGCTTCTTGCATCAGCATGACGCATTGCTGACGTCAGCAATGGAGATGCTCCCAGGTCGAGCACGGATCTGTCGATCCTGTGTGCGCCTAGTCGCGCGGGTGAGCGCGCTTGAGAGAGCGCGGCGCGGGCGACCCTATAGTGGTGGCGCTGCCTCCGAATGGTGACCAGAGCGATGTCCACGATGACGGCCGATAGCGGCACTCGCAGGTGCTAGGCGGCAGAGCAACATGAAGTGAGAGGGGGAGCGCGGAGAGGTGCCGGAGCACCAGTGGCTCACCACGAACGCGATGTTGAGGTCCAAGAAGCAAGGGGAGGCTGGACGGAGGTGAATCGACGGCGGCCGGCGGAGAGTCGAGCTCGATTCCGACGAGCATGGAGATCCTCGGCAAGCATGCTTCGACGAGGAGGACGAGGGCGGCGAGGCGAGTCCAACATTGGCCTCAGATGGTCGAGGGGAGCTCGGGAGTGGCGGCGACTGGCGGTCTCCGGTAGCTAGGGTTTCGGGCACACCCGCGGGGAAGCGAGAAAGAGGGGAAAGTGACGGGTAGGGTTCTCCGGTGGCGGCAGGGGTCCTTATAGGCGCTCGGGGGCGGCGGTGCGGATCTTGGCACACAGCAACAGCGACGGACATTGGCGGCAGTGACAGGCAGCTGCTTCAGCGTCGAGGACGAAGACAGCGATGAACAGACGGACGAACCGGTATTTGGGCCGCTGGTGGGCTGCACTTAGGCCAGGCTGGGCCAGCTGCAGCACGCGTGGGTGGCAAGGAAGGGAGTAGAGAGCTAGGCAGCGGCCCAGATAGAGTTAGCAACAGGTTTTATTTTCAAAAAACCTTTTTATTTTTCTGGTTCTATTTTCTCTTTTGTATTTTCAAATACTTTCTATTTTCAAACATTTTGAAAATACCAGAGATTTATAAAATGTAACGAAAACACTCAGTGACGAGGGTAACCTCAGCAATGCCCATGGTGATGGACTTGGGGTTTCGCGGAAAAGAGAACACTGGGGATTCCGTCGGATGTCAGGGAAAACAATAAAGACAAAGTCGCCTGGATATTGGGGAAAAACTCTATTACAAGTTGTCTACTTGATTTCGGTACCCTCGCTTGGGCTTCTCCCGCCCTATATATAATAGGTCGGGTCTCAAAGCTGTATGCGGATAGGTTTCATACACGCGTGATTACGACCAACATAATGTCGGTTCATGATCTCTTTCCTAATTTGAATGAGTCTCTGTCGGTTTCTTCCTTGGGCTTTTATCTGGAATCTCTATGGACCGTAGGCCTTTTACCCAATGTAGGTAGCGAATAATGGGCATCCGAGTAATCATACCCATGTCAGTAGCCCCCGAGACTCTATCTGAATCCGCAGTTTTCAGGTTGAGTCTCAAACTTTTCTTTCTTCTTTCTCTTATTCTGTTTGATTTTATTTTTCTAGGGATTTTGGTACAACGAGTCTGATACTTCCGATGGATCGGAATCAATTAATTGCTCCTGGGCAAAAACAAGATTGACCTACATCAAAGTCAAGTCCCCGGGTTTGAATCCGGAATTTGTAACTGGTGTAATTCAGTTCGAGCCGTTGAGGTCTTACCGAATACTAAATTCAAGTTTTCTATTTTTTATCGGGTATCCAATGCGTCCGTCAGGATTTTTCATCGTATCGCTGATACAAATTTTTACTAGTAGAGCGCATTCTCGTGCGATTACCAGGCCACACAGGACGAATCCTGGGGTCTTACCTTCATGTCTCTGAACACGACATTCGGATTTTTTTCCGTGTCTAAGCGTGATCTGGGAGTTTTGTTTTACTTTCCGTATCCTGCTCCCGATAGGTGTATTTATCATCGGATGCTTCCATTATTTTTCTTTATCAGGTGCGCACCAGCGCTCCTGATAGGAGTAGCCCCCGAGGCTATGTTTGGATATGTGTATGAAGACATAGGCTCGAAAAAATGCGTCATTGTTTCCATAAATTTTTGTCGGGTGCACGACCAGTGCTCCCGATAGGAGTAGCCCCCGAGGCTACAGTCGTAATGTTTTATATTTCGAGTGTAGTCTCAAATCTTTACCTAGAGGAATTTACTTTGACTCCAATTGAATTTCTTCGGGTCATACCTTGAGAAAGCCGCAATTTTTGCTATAGTGCTTTTCTATGACATCAGTGATGACGTATTTGATGCTGTTATTTTTCAGAAAAACACGCCATGACGGGACGTGTCAAACATGGGCCCATGCGCAGTAATGATGACGCGTGATGGTGTTTTTAGCGGAGATTTTTGACTGCACGTCCCCTTGCTGTGCGAGAATCGAGGCGTCACGCGCTGTTCTTTGTTTTTACCGTAGTCATAACTTTTTTTATATTTTTCCTTTTTGAGATCTTTGTAAACACGTGTCGTCATCGTGCAATCCTCTGTCGCTTCGATTTTGCATCGAACGGTTAGGTCATTGCGTTGTTTCTCTTTATAACGGAAGGGATATGCTTTCTACTATTTCACCTAGCCGCCCTCTGCTCCTTCTTCCTCAATGCACACTTGCCTCTTGCGAACTTTGATTTTCATGCCCTGCTTTCCTTGCTCCATAGCCATGGGCAAAAAGAAAGCCACTGGGACTTCCGCTGCCACCGCAAAGGCCACCAAGAAAAGGGTCGTCGGGTGGGCTCCCACCAAGTGCACGACGCAGGAGCTCCGCAAGGCGCGGAACTCCGGCATGCTGACGGAGGGTTCCTTCAAGCTCCCCGGTGACGAAGCTGCTCCCATCCCCGAGCCTGGCTGGAGGGTAATGTTCCTCTCCTTCCTCTTCTGCGGTCTTTCTCTCCCCATCCACGAATTCCTCTGAGGCCTTCTATTCATTTATGGCGTGTAGCTTTATCAGCTCACGCCCAATTCCATCCTCCACGTTGCTTGTTTTGTCACTCTTTGTGAGTGTTTCCTTGGGATTCATCCCTATTGGGGCCTTTGGAAATACTTCTTCTATGTTTGCCGCAACGCCATTGACACCATTGTCCATGATGTTGGTGGCGCCATTTTTTCTTTCCGCTCTGACGTTGATTACTTAGACTTCAAACTCACATATTCTCTCCAAGGTTGGAAGTCTAAGTGGTTCTATGTCAAGGACCAGCCACTCGAAGGCCAATCTTTTGGGTTAGCCCCCTTTGAACCTAAAAAAGTTTGTCGTAAACTCGACTCCTGGGATCAGCGTCCCTCTACCGAGGAAATTGCCAAAATCCAGCCCTTCGTTGATCGTATTTCTGAGCTGCGGCATGAGGTTGGCAAAGAATTGTCGGGTCTCCAGGTCCTGGCATATTTTTTGCGGATCCGAGTCCAGCCGCTCCAAGCCCGGTTGTCCGGTATGTGGGCGTATATTTGGAAGAAGGACCCGATGAGGATTTCCTTGAAGGACCTCACCCTTAAGCTGTATGAGAAGAGAGTCCGGAGCTTCACAACTTTAACGGCAAAGAAACCAGTTCCTTCGACTTGCCTAGTAGAGCCTTACGGCAAGAAGAAACGTCTTCCCGAGGTGCATTTCCTTCACTTTTGTATTTTCCTTGTCTTCTGTTTATAGATGCATTTTTTTCAATTCTTTCGCTTTCTGTAGGATTTTGATCACCTGAGCTCGCTTTCCCCCTTCCTGAAAGTCGTGAGCCCCCTGTCCACCCCACTGCATCCGACGATCTCCCTATGACTGGGACTGCTGCGAGTGAGGAGGGGGATATTTCTGCGTCTGACTCTTCTCAAAGACGCAATCTCTTCCTTCGGCTAGCTCCAGAGATTTCCGTGTGGAGCATGCCAGTGAAAAGAGGAAACACCCTTGTGTTGTGGAAAGGGTCGAGGATTCAGATGACTCGACTACTTCCAAGCCCTTCGGTACTTCTCCGATCACCGCTGCTCCTTCCTGGATGAACTTGTTTCGTCTTGCACAGGATGTGTCTTCGTAAGTATCTACTTTCTTCTTTTTCTGTTTTCTCTGAGTGTGTTTTTTTACTTCTGATGCTTACTCTTAGTCGTGCTGTTTGTAGTGTTGACGAAGATCTTCCTGATTCTCCTCTTCCCACATCTGTGGGCTGCTCCACAAGGAAGACACCTCCGCCATCGATGGAGCCGAAAGAGAAAATTTTGTCTCCTGTGGAGAAAGAGGTCCAGAAGGATGTTGCCGCTTTATCCAAGCCGCTACCATAGAAAAGAAGACAAATGGCGGGTAAAGGGGTGGTGATATCTGAAGCACCCGTTGATGTGGACATGAAGGATGTAAGTTACTTTTGATGCCAGAAATGTTTCTTCCTCATATATTTAGTCTGCCTTTATATCCTTTTGCTATATTTTTCCCTTCCTCAGCCTTTGATGCGTGAGATGGTTGGTATGGCCACTCGCTTTATAAGGATCCGTGACAATGCCAAAGAGCTGAAAGGTATGTACTGATTGCTTGTGTGATTTCCTTGTAAACATGTTCATCCTCGTTTTTTTGCGTTTTGCTCCCTCAGCCGCTGCCAAGCAATCCATGATTATCCAGGATGAGGCGATGAAGCATGCCGATGAGCTGGAAAACAGGCTCCGAGCTGCCGAACAGGCCAATCAGAGGGCGAAGGCTGACGCTGATGAAATGGCCAGGCAAGTCGCTGCTCGAGATGCAAATCTGCGGCAGCGCCTGGAGGCCTTGAATAACTCGCTGACCCGTAAGTTTTGATTTGTGCGTGTATTTGTTGTTTCGTTTCTTTATTTTGATTGTCGACCTCTTCTTCTCTTTTTGTTTGTCGACCTCTTCTTCTTTTTTGTTTGTTAGAGCTGACTGGCTAGAACCTGACATTGGACGATGATAAGAAGGTTGATCCTTTATTGGATGTTGTTAGCACTTTGGAGGCTAACAACATTCGTGGGTGCAATCTGCTTGTCTGTTCGCGCCGCGCCTTCAAGAAGCTCCATGCCAAAGTATTTCCAACCACGGATGTGCCGGAGGACCTGAATGATCTTGTCGCCATTTTTGGTGCTGATCCCGGCCCCCTTGTTGGTTATAGTCTGACGCAATCAAGGAGCGGTGCCGAAACTTCGATGGCTCTGGCGATGGCGCATGGCGAGAAGGTTGACTGGGAGAAGGTTAGCTCCTCTGTCCCGGTCACCTCCAGTGGCAAAGCAGTTGACCTGAAGCCACATATTAAAAGGGCCAAAAAATATTCTCGGCTGCTCCTGGGTCTGGTCTCGGGTTCAGGTAGATTGGCTACCCCTTCCTCGACTCCTCTTACTGCGTCCGGTGCTCCTTCTTCAGCTACCCCTACCGCTGTTGTAGCTAGTGCTCCTTCTGCTAGTGCCACTTTATCTTTGAAGGATGCATCCCCATAGGCCCTTATTTTGTAATTGTTTGTCCTGTCTTCCCTTATTGTAATGGATTCTAAACTTGTCCAGCTTCCTTTTGCTTCTAAACAGCTTGTGAATATACGCGTCTGGTCTTGCCCTTGTATGCTGAGTGTTTCGTATACTTCTTTTGTCTTGCCAGATCTTGAGTGATTCTTCGGCGCCTTCTGGTTCCGCGCAACCGTCAGATGTTGTTGCGCCCTCTGCTGTAGCTTGTGCGATCGGTCCTGTCGTCGTGCGTACGGTAGACCCACCGCTGTATGCTAAAAAGATAGAACAAGTGAAGAAACTTGAAGGAAAACTGCGGGTTGTTCAATCGATGGTTGATGTCTCCCAGTTGAAAACACGCCAAGCTCTCAATCATGAGGCTTTTTTCTTGGAAGAGATCTCCAGGGCGAATGAGAGGCTGTTGTGTAAGTACTTGTGCTCTCTCTTTTTTCTTCGGTTGCCTCCTTCGTCTTGCGGGAGATTGATTTTTTGTATTCTTGATTTCTAGGCATCCAATTGTGCGAGAGGGACGAGACCCAACGTCTGTGTAATCAAATGCAAGCTCTTGTGTCTACTTCCCGAAGTTCTGAGACGGACTTTTGGACTGATCACCACCGCGCCTACACCATAGCATTGCTTCAGGACCGCCTGTCGGAGTTGGAGTAATTTGTCGAGTGCTGCCACAGATCTCTGGCCGTTACTTATAACGCCATGTTTCCTCGGGATCCTCAGCCTCAAACCTTGGCGGATTTGATTGCGAAATTTCAATAGGGTGAGAAGATCCATCATTTTGTGAAGCTTCAGCTTGTGGCGGGTGCTAAGCTCGTGCTTTCCTGGGTGCATGTTCATCATCCGACGCTAGACTTGGATGATGTGTCTTCATGGCTACCTTCTCCTTCCAATGGTGGTCTTATTGATATGGTGCCTCATTATGCTGCTGCTCGTAGACCTGCAATTAGGATCGTCCGAAAATGTTTGGAGGCAAATGAAGAATTTTTTGTAAATTTCCCTATTTGATTATTTACTTGCTTCGCCTTTGTACTTTGTGTAGAAACACTTTATACTTGTAAAAAGCTCGTATGTTTTGTACGAGATTTTGATTATATGATGTATTCTCATACGAGGAAAACTGACAAGCTGTTGTGCCGTGGAAGTTTGTCACGGAATACTTTCTTTAGTTATTCATATCAATGGGTGAGAGTACATTGTTGTGGCGCGACCGCCTGGCCGTTGGCCTTTATTGAAAATAAGGTGTATCTAAGTAGAAACTATCTCGAAGAGACTTCGGCTTCAATCAGTGGGTCTTTTTATGCGGGACCCTTATTGGAGGCCGCATACGTTGCTTTTTGCGAGGCTACCACGTGCTTGCTCTTCTGATGTTTTCTTCTTGCTGGTGTGTCCTTCGTGCGTTGATCCTTCATCCACCAACTTTAGCTGTCCAAGCTCTGCCTCCAACCCGAAATATTCCGAGATTTTGTTGAATTCTCGATCGCAGCTATCTGCGCGGCTGAAGTTGCCTTTGACTGTGATGACCCCATTGGGGACTGGCATTTTCAGCACTAGGTATGCGTAGTGGGGTACTGCCATGAACCTGGTGAAAGCTGGTCGCCCCAGGATCGCGTGGTATTGAGATGGCCAATCCATAACTTCGAATTCCATCTTTTCTCATCTGAAGTTGTTTTTTTACCCGAAAACAACGTCAAGGTGGACTTTTCCCATGGAATTTCAGCTTTTCCAGAAACTATCCCGTGGAAGGTTGTGTCGGTTGGGGTTAGGTTCGTCATGGACCAATTCATGGCCCGCAGAGTTTTTGCATAAATCAGGTTGATGCTGCTTCCTGCATCTAAGAAAACTTTGCTCATGTCGAACCTGCCGTTTTGTGCTTCCACTATCAGTGCTGACTGGCCTAGCTGAGGGACCCGTAATGTATAGTTAGCTCTACTGAAAGTTATTTCTTGTTCTGACCAATGTAGATACTCTGGTGTAGGAGGTGGCTTTGTTACCGCCAAATTTACTTGCCTATGTTGGGTCCGCAGCATAGAAAACAAAAAAATTCCTACGATGAGAACTATACGCCAAGATCTCTCTACTAGATACAGAGTAACAGGTGGACATACATCCATGGAGAACTTACCCCCGAAAACAACGAGTTTGGTTAACGAGTAGGAACTCATGGTTGATGTACTCGTACGCTTGCCGATCTCAAGATCGTGTGGAAGTCCGACCGCCGCAAATCAGCAGCACATCCGTCCTCGCACACACGTTCAAGCAAGCGGACAACCTCCACCTCCTCGCTCCAGCGAATCAGCGGAAGCAGCAACTCCTTCCAGACGCAAGTCCACCAGGAACATGTATCTCGCTAGTCCGAGACCATGGGGGAATATCTAGAGGGGGAGAGAGATCCTTCACGAGCAGGTGTGCTTTGTGAGGGAGGAGAGGGGTGCCTTTTATAGGAGAGGGGGGCTCCACCCCTCCCATGGCCGGTGGCCAAAGGGGGGTGCCCCCACCTCTTCCTCATTCATGTGGTGAAGCTCCACTCACAGAAATTTTGACTCCACCAAAAATTCCACTCACATGCATTAAATTTCCACCAAATTTAATGCCACTCTCAATTAATAAAACTCTTTTATTTATTTTATTCAGATTTTTGTTAATTACATTAATTAACAAACATTCACATAAAACCCCTTGCAACATTTCAATATCACATGCAGAACCACTTTCTGCAATTTCACCCGAAACAATTCCGGTTTCTATCGAAACATTTCTTGCGCTTTGCAAACCTTTTGTCTGAAACATATGTGCTCCTAAATGGTGTCCAACAACCCTTAAGTGTGTCACCCTACGGTTCGCGAATAATTCAAACATGATTGAGACTCCTCTCAGATCAATAATCAGAAGCGAGACCTGGAGATCCATACTGACTCTTGAACATTCAACGATGACTTCTTTGATCGTGAGAACCTTTAACACTAGTAATTTAATCCCTTTGTCTCATGATATAATACATGTCCGAGATTCTATCATCGGTATCCAAATACCTAGTTTGATCTCATTACCGACATGCACTCTTTTCTCGTTCCCGTGATATAACATTCTAGTGATCACATCACTTGCTTGCAAGCTATCTTAATGTGATATCACCGAGAGGGCCCAGAGTATATATATCCATCATCGGGATTGACAAATTCCACTCTTGATCCATGAGCCTCAACATAACACCTTCGTAGCACTGAACCCACCTTTATAGTCACCCTGTTACGGTGTGACGTTTGATGTTATCAAGATACTCTTCCGGTGTTAGCAATTAACATGATACCATGGTCTAAGGACTAAGATTACTTCGTATGATGTTATAGCAATATAAACATAATGAATTTGATCGTAATGCTATACTTTGGCTGAATGTTCATCACATCAATTCACAAATGTTGTGACCTCGTTATTAACAACATCCAATGTCCATGATCAGGAAACTTTGATCATCTTGTTAATCAACGAGCTAGTCTATAAGAGAGGCATAACTAGGAACCCTTTTTGTTTATTAAACACACATGTATTGATGTTTCCTATCATTACAATTATAGCATGCAAAATAAACATCTATCATATAAAAGGAATACATAATAACAACTTTATTATTGCCTCTCAGGGCTTATTTCCTTCAGTCTCCCACTTGCACTTGAGACAATAATCTAGTTTACATAGTGATAAATCTAACACCCATGGAGTTCTGGTGTTGATCATGTTTTTCCCTAGGGAGAACTTTAGTCAACGGATATGCTACATTCAGGTCCGTGTGCACTTTACAAATCTTTATGTCTCCATCCTTGACATGCTCGCGGATGGAGTGAAACCGGCGCTTAATATGCTTGGAATTCTTGTGAGACCTTGGTTCCTTGGCGTTGGCTATGGCTCCATTGTTGTCACAATAGATCACCATTGGGTCCAATGCACTAGGAACCACACCTAGTTCGTTATGAACTCCTTCATCCAAACCGCTTCCTGCGCCGCTTCTGAAGCAGCAACATATTCCTCCTCCGTCGTTGGTCCAGCCACCACAGGTTGTTTGGAACTCCTCCAACTAACTGCTGCTCTGTTCAAGAGAAATGCGTATCCGGATTGAGACTTAGAGTCATCCGGATTGGTGTCAAAGCTAGCATCGACATAACACTTAGCGACTAGCTCTTCTTCACCTCTGTATACAAGAAACATATCCTTAGTTCTTCTCAAGTACTTAAGAATATTCTTGACCGCTATCCAGTGTTCCGAACCTGGATCAGATTGGTACCTACTAGTCAAACTAATAGCATGTGCCACATCCGGTCTTGTACATAGCATGGTATACATTATAGAGCCTATGGCTGAGGCATAGGGGATCTTATCAATTATCTCTCTTTCTTCCGCCGTAGCCGGACTTTGAGTCTTACTCAATGCCTTTCCTTGCAACATAGGTAAGAACCCCTTCTTACTTCCGTCCATATTAAACTTCTTTAATATCTTATCAAGGTATGTACTCTGCGATAGCCTAGTTAGGCATCTTGATCTATCTCTACAGATTTTAATGCCTAATATATATGAAGCTTCACCAAGGTCCTTCATCGAAAATTTGCTGTTTAGATAACTTTTAACACTGTTTAAAAGATCTATATCATTTCCAATCAGTAATATGTCATCCACATATAATATTAGAAATGCCACATTGCTCCCACTCACTTTCTTGTAAATACAAGCCTCTCCATAAGTTTGGACAAATCCAAACTCTTTGATCACCTCATCAAAGCGAAGATTCCAACTCCGGGATGCTTGCTTCAGTCCATAGATGGATCGCTAAAGCTTGCATACCTTATCAGCATCCTTAGGATCGAAAAAACCCTTAGGTTGTATCATATACAACTCTTCTTCAATATTACCATTGAGGAACGCAGTTTTGACATCCATCTGCCATATTTCATAATCGAAATATGCAGCAATTGCTAACATAATCCTAACCGACTTTAGCATCACTACGGGAGAGAATGTCTCATCGTAGTCAACTCCTTGAATTTTTCGAAACCCCTTTGCAACAAGTTGAGCTTTATAGATGGTCACATTACCATCAGCATCAGTTTTTCTTTTGAAAATCCATTTATTCTCAACGGCCTTTTGATCGTAAGGTAAGTCCACCAAGGTCCAAACCTGGTTTTAGTACATGGATTCCATCTCGGATTTCATGGCTTCTAGCCATTTGTTGGAATCAGGGCTCATCATCGCTTCTTCATACGTCGTAGGGTCATCTATTTCATCAATCATGAAATTCATAACAGGATTGACGTACAGTTCAGGAGCTGCACATGTCCTGCTTGACCTGTGAGGTTCGGCAGTATCCTCTTTCGGAGTTTCATGATCATTATCATTAGCTCTCTCTTCATCAGGTGAAGTCAACTCCGAAACAACTTCTGGTGCTACGCCACTCGCCAATTCATGAAGAGAAGGTTCAATAACCTCTTCGAGTTATACCTTCAGACTATTCACACCTTTCGCGAGAAACTCCTTCTCAAGAAAGGATCCATTCTTGGCAACAAAAACCTTGGCCTCGGATCTATGATAGAAGGTATACCCAATCGTTTCCTTAGGGTATCCTATGAAGACGCATTTTTCCGCTTTGGGTTCGAGTTTATCTGGCTGAAGTTTCTTCACATAAACATCACATCCCCAAACTTTAAGAAATGACATCTTAGGTTTGTTTCGAAACCATAATTCATACGGTGTCGTTTTAACAGATTTAGATGGTGCCCTATTTAAAGTGAATGCAGCGGTTTCCAGTGCATAACCCCAAAATGACAGTGGCAAGTCAGACGGAGACATCATAGATCGAACCATATCCAATAAAGTACGATTACAACGTTCCGACACACCATTACGTTGTGGTGTTCCGGCAAGCGTGAGTTGTGAAACTATTCCACAGTCTTTCATATGTGTGCTAAACTCGTAACTAAGATACTCTCCTCCACGGTTAGACCGCAGAAATTTGATATTTCTGTTACGATGATTTTCCACTTCATTCTGAAATTCCTTGAACTTTTCAAAGGTTTCAAACTTATGTGTCATTAAATAGATATACTCGTATCTACTCAAATCATCCATGAAAGTAACAAAATAACAATATCCACCTCGCGCCGACACACTAATTGGTCCACACACATCAGTATGTATGATTTCCAATAAATCTATCACCCGTTCCATTGAACCGGAAAAAAGCGTTCTAGTCATCTTGCCCATAAGGCATGGCTCACATGTATCAAATGATTCAAAATCAAGTGATTCCAAAAGTCCATCAGAATGGAGTTTCTTCATGCGTTTAACGCCAATATGACCTAGACGGCAGTGCCACATATATCCAGATATATCATTATCAAGTTTAATCCTTTTAGCATCAACATTATGAATATGCGTAATACTACTATCGAGATCCAATAGAAATAAACCATTCAACATAGGTGCATGACCATAAAAGATATCATTTATATAAATCGAACAACCATTGTTTTCAGATTTAAACGAATAACCACTTTACACCAAACACGATCTGGATACAATGTTCATGCTCAGTGCAGGCACCAAATAACAATTATTCAGATTTATAACTAATACCGACGGCATATGGAGAGGCAGCGTTCTGACGGCGATCACATCAACTCTTGATCCATTGCCGACCCGCATCATGACCTCATCCCTTGCTAGCTGTCACTTGTTCCGCAGCCCCTGAACCGAGTTACATATTTAAGCAACCGATCCCGTATCAAATACCCAGGTGCTACTGCGAGTACTAGTCAAGTACACATCAATAACATGTATATCACATATACCTTTGTTTGCCTTGCCGGCCTTCTTGTCCGCCAAAAACTTGGGGTAGTTGCGCTTCCAATGGCCAGTCCCCTTGCAATAGTAGCATTCGGTATCAGACTTAGGGCCAGCTCGGGGTTTCTTTTCAGGTGCGGCAACAGATTTTCCGCCCTTCTTTCCCTTCTGCTTGCCTTTCTTGTCCTTCTTGAAACTGGTGGTCTTATTGATCATCAACACTTGATGTTCTTTCCCAATCTCCACTTCTATAGTCTTAAGCATTGACAGAAGCTCGGGAAGAGACTTCTTCATGCCCTGCATGTTATAGTTCATCACGAAGCTCTTGTAGCTAGGTGGCAGAGATTGGAGAACACGATGTATGCCTAAGTCAATGGGAATCGTTATTCCCAAGGACACAAGCTTATCGGCGTACCCAGACATTTTGAGTACGTGCTCACTAACGGAGCTGTTCTCCTCCATCATGCAGCTAAAGAACTTTCCAGAAGTATTATAACTCTCTACGGCAGCATGGGTATCGAAAATCATTTTCAATTCTCCCATGGTATCAAAGGCATTGCCATTTTTGAAACGCTTTCGAAGTTCTGGCTCTAGCCCATACAGTATACCGCAATGAACTAAGTTATGGTCCTCCTGACGAGTTATATAGACGTTCTTTTCCTCGTCAGGGGCATTAGGAGCTGGTGGGGGGCCTAGCGGCGCCTCTAGCACATATTGTTTTTGTGCTTGAGTGAGGAGAATCCTCAAATTCATAGCCCAGTTGGTGAAGTTGCTACCATTTGCAGCAAGTTTCTCTTTCTCCATGAAAACTGTGGCATCCCGCTAAAACCACTACTAGAAAATCGCGTGTTGTTTTTATTTTGTGCATCATCATGACCGCATGCTCATGTCATCATGCCATATTGCATTTGAGCATCGTCATGTCATCATGCATTGTTTGCCTAAAACTATTTTCTAAATGCCTATCTTTGTTTTCTAAATATCCCCTGTCTTTATTTCAAATTAAAACCCCGGTCTTTTCCGGATATTTTGTTTGTCTAAAAGATATTTGCAAATGTGTTTAAATAAAAATAAATAAATAAAACTATTTTTCTACCGGGGGAAGCAGCCCAGCCGTTGAGGCCAGGCCACCTACTACCCCAGCAGACCCGGCCCAAGCCCACCACCACCTAATCCTAAACTAGTAGAGACCCTAACCCTAACCCCTCTCTCCTCACCTGCCGCCGCCACCCACCTACCACCGCCCTGCACCCAGCCACCCCAACCGTGTGCACTGCACCGCAGCAAATCTCCCCGACCCTGCCTGTCACGCTCGCGCGAGACGCCACCCCGCTTGACCGCACTCGACCCGACCCCGCGTGCCCCGCCCGCGTACGCACGCCATCCCCCAGCACCCCTGGCCATCGTGACCGACAACCCCGGCCCCACCTACCACCTCTCTCTCTTCCCCGACTCGGTCAACACGCACGTCGCACACCCACCACCCCCACCATCGATCGATCCCCAACCCATCTCCTCCTTCACCACTAGCCCCGCCGCCCTGCGTCCCCCGTCCCACTGACGAGCCGGGCCATGACACCGAGCCCGTCCTCGACCCCGTCGCCCCTGCGCCGCCCCTCCTTGATTGAGCTCCTAGAGCATCGCCGCTGCGCGACCCCGCTTCGCTGGTCCTCTCCCTCGCCTTCCTCTCAGGTAGCCACCGCCCGTGGCCCGGGCCCACGGCCGCGCCGCCGCTGCCTGTCTCGACAGCCGGCGACGCGAGTACCCTTACCGCGGTGTCCCTCCTGCTCTGGCCGGCCATCGATGCCCTGCTCGCCTCGCTGTGGAACCCTTCGCCCTGGCGCCCTCTGCCTCCGCCTCGTCCTCCGGCCGTGCGAGCCCTACTCTGCGCTCGCGCGCCAACCACCGCCTCTGCTGCTCGGGCCCGGCACTGACCACCACTCTACCGCTGTTGCCGCCTACAAGATCCTGTCAGACCGCTCTGCCTTGAAGACCGGCCGCCTCTGTGCGTCCCTCTCGCAGAACCACTATGGGCGCTGCCGCTGCGGTCGCCCTTCCTCGCCATGGACGCCTCCTGGCGCGAGCGCCGCCCGGCTCCCGGTCGACCTCAACGTCCTCGCCCTGTACCTCTGCACCGCTCGCTCGCATTCGTCAAGAAAGAAAGCAGGTTGTCGTGCCCTGTTTCATTTTCACCTAGTTGCGCTAGCAACCGAAGATGACCGTGTGTGACCCCGATGATAGTGTTGTTGTTGTTCGGCTGAACAAGTGTGTTGATCTGGTGAAGTGGTGATGATGTGATGCTACATGTGTGGCGTTTGATGACCAATGAACAAGTTCTCCAACACATAATTTGACTCTCTCGAAGATCGACCACACGGAGCACCGAGAACTCCTTCCTGGAACTGAAGACCGATCCCACCGAGACCCCCGACCCGAAGAGACCTCGGAACGCCAAGACCTCCTTCCTAACCCGAGTTCTTTGTCATAGGCGTCAAGATCTCCTACACGGACCCGAAGAACACAGATGCGACAAGATCTACTCCGTTGTCCGAGAATGTTCCCGCCGAGACCGATCCCCGTCGAACCCTGTCGAACCCCGAACCCCTGGAACCAAGATCTTCCGAACCCAGATGTGTGACCCTAAGCCTCTATTTTTATAATATGACATATACCTGTCGCATCACTAAATCATCATGCTTGCATACATGTCATCTGGTGGGTTGGGTTAAATAGTCGATTCACCTAAATTAAATATGGAGTCTATATGCGGGCTATTCTAGTCTTATTCCGGACTCCATTTAAATTTGTGTAGAGAACCGATGCCATGTTTTGCCTTGTTAATACAACACTTAAAGTGCGGGTTGTCTAAATTACTTGAACCTTCTAATTAATTGTCAGGACCCCGGTTCTGCTTAATACTGCCTAATTGCACCGCATCTGCATCATATCATAATCATGCCCGATCTTCTGCCGTAGTATTAAATAGTGCATCTGGTGTTTCTTTTAGTGTTTTGCTTCTTCACGGATTAGGCCGTTGAGTTGATGCAAGTATCAACAAGTCCTTCGGATAATGTATGTTTGGCAATGTTTCCCAGGCGAGCAATCTTCCTATTTCTACCTATTTTGCTTTTATAGTCTTTATTTCCTCCTGTTGATCTATTGCTATCCGTGTTGCGATGCTTTAGTTTCCGTGCACCATTTATACTCCTTGTAGCCCCTATAATGCCATGGCCACATCCTATTGCATGTTGTTTGATAAATAGTTAGCCTTGCGAGTCGTAGTTGCTTGCTTATGTGTTGCTTCGCGTCGTTGTCGTTCCACCGTTGACGGCAAGTTGGCACATGATAATGGTGGAGATGCTTAATGGTGGAGATGATCATGACTTTAAATACAACTATTAAATTGCTGAGAATAGATATAACTAATGCAGAGGCATCGGTGGGCAATAGATGTCATTTGGTTCTTCCACGCTCACTTGTGTCCCGTAGGACCCCGAGTACTTGATACATGTTCCTTGACTATCGCACTATCCGCATATGGGACCATGAATCCCCTTAGCCAGAGCTAGATTCATTTCTTATTTCTTGGGGCCACAAACTAGTTTGGGGCTTTATTACTATCATGTACTTATGCCATGCTTTACTGCTTTATTTACGATTGTGCGTGGAGCACCTGTACTGTTTTGGAACGTGGAATGTTTTCGCGGTATCGACAAGCCCAGTCACACTTTCGGGTTCCCAGTCGTTTACAGCCATTGTCACAAACCCTGGGTCCGTTTCGGAGCTGGCCAACTTCGTTGCGGGTAGCTTAGTGGGGTGGCCCCCTGAAATATTTTATGAATCCTGTGATTGCTTTGTCGTGAAAGCCTCGTTGGGTTTTGATTTGGTTTTTCCGAGGTTGAGCGTGTGTGTGTTGCTATTTATGCACCCCTGCAGGGTAAATCTTTCTGAAAGCCGTGTCCGCGGTTATGGACGACTTGGAGCACAGTATCTCGATCATAGACAAGCATAACTAAAGTAGTGCTATAAATTTGACTTAATATGTGACTAGTAATCAGCTTCACTACAATGGAATGGATAATAAAAGTGCCAACAAATGGTGGAACTGGGGTGTATCATGTCATGTTATACCTGCCTAGTAAGTATCGCAACTCCAATGGAATGAAATAAAAGTGCCAATAACTGCTGGGTTTGGGATGTCACATGCTAATTGTATTTGACTAGTAAGTACTGCAACTACAACTGAATGGTTAACTAAAACTGCCCACTACTTATGCTATCAGGATGACTCATGCTATCTATATTTGACTAGTAAGTGCCGGAACTATAATGGAATGAATAAAACTGCCAACTGTGTGAGTTCCTTGGTTTGACTTCCTCGTTTGGTCTCGAGGGGGAAATACCAGGATGGGTATGATTGGTGTTAGTATCAGGTTGGATCCAAATAGGTCTCTCTTATCCCTCTCTAATAGCCGACAGATGAATCGAGTCTCTATAGGTTATTTAGTGCATGCTTCGATGCCGCTTCAGTCCACCATAGCTATGTAGGCGAGAGCCGCCGAATTCTAGTCTCGCCGTGTACTGGCCTTAGTACTGACGCTCCTCTTTTTCCCTTCGCCCTTTGTCGGCACCCCTTTTGTTTAGCAGGTACGAGTTCGACATCGTTAGCAGGGTTACCCTTCTGGCTTGGCCTGGGCAGGGTTATGGACACCATTGGTTATTCTTCAGGGCTCTTAGCCCAATTTGCTTCTTATCCGAACTCGGATGTTGTATCGTTTTCAAGATGATTTGGATCTTTACACTATATATCTGTATTCTTGACTCACGGAGTCGTTGTTGTATATATATCTGTTATGTGGGTTCCATCATGGACTATTGTGTAATGTTATTACTTTGTTTTCCACCCGCACGAAAGTGCCTGGTGGGCGTCCTTGAATCGTTTCTATGCGGGTTTGGCGGGAAGCGCTGAAACTTGCATAGGGCTGATTCGAGGGTGTTACAAACACATTGAAATTAAAATCAGGTGGTGCCATCTACAACAGAATTTGTAAAGTATATTTAGACTAAGTTTATGACAGATTGAGTTCAACTAATCCAAATTACTAATGAACTCCCACTCAAAAACGACATCCCTCGTGTCCTTTTGGTGATTACATGAACCAAATCCACTACACCAAGTCCGATCATCACGTGAGTCAATGTAGCTTCAAAGGCGAGCATCTATATGGGCATCATATCAACTATATGACTCATGCTTAACCTTTCGGTCCGTGTTCCGAGGCCATGTCTGGACATGCTAGGCTCGCCAAGTAAGAACCTTAGTATTCGCGTGTGTAAAATTGTCTTACACCCGTCGTATGAAAGCGTAGAGTTGAGAACACCCGATCATCACGTGATGCCTCGAAACACGATCCATAAAACGATGCATACTTAAGGAAGAACACATTTTATCTTGATATCTGATACATTGCAAATGTATCTATAATTTTTGATGCTCCATGCTTGGTTTTATCCACTTTCTTGTGTTTTGTCCACACTTTGGAATACTTTTCATATGATTTCTTGGACTAACCTATTAACAAGAGCCACAGTGCCAGCTGCCTGTTTTTTGCTGTTTTTGGTTCCAGGAAAGTCAGAAAATGAATATTCTCGGAATTGGACGGGACAAAAGCCAAAGTGCCTATTGTTCCAGAAGACTCCAGGAGCCAGAATACGAGACGGAGGAGGGCCAGGGGCTGGCCACACCCTCCCCCCAGGCGCGGGCTGGGCCTGGCCGTGCCAGGGCATGGTGTGGTGGCCCTAGGCACCCCTCGGTCTCCCTCTTCGCCTATAAGAAGCCTTCTGACCTAAAAACTCCGGGGGGGTCGACGTTTTTCCAGAAGGAGTTCCGCTCTGCCGCCACCACCAGATTCCACGAAACAGCACCAGAAACTCCGTTCTGGCACCCTGCCAGGACGGGGAATTGGAGGAGATCATCGCCATCATCATCACCATCGCTTCTCCATCGACCATCCATGTTTCCCCCATCTATGAGTGAGTAATCCCCCGCTGTAGGCTATGGGGATGGTAGGGATTGGGTGAGATCCGTCATGTAATGGCATCAGATTGTTAGGGCATGGTGCCTAGTATCTTTTATTAGTGCTTTATAACTTTGTTGCGACTTGTTGTGCTTAATGCTTGTCACTAGGGCCCGACTGCCATGATTTCATATCTGAACATGTTATTGATTCATTATGATAGTATTTTTCTTGGTCTTATCTGCAAATTGTGTACACATGTTATTGTCCGGAACCTATGGCCCCAAAGTGACAGAAATCGGGATAACCGGAAGGGAAAGGCTTTGATGTGAGGATCACATGTGTTCACGGAGTGTTAATGCTTTGCTCCGGTGCTCTATTAAAAGGAGAACCTTAATTGCCAGTAGTTCCCTAGAGGCCCCGCTGCAAACGGGCTGGTAGGACAAAAGATGTTGTGCAAGTTCTCATTGCGAGCACGTATGACTATATATGGAACATATGCCTAAGATTGTCTAGTACTTAGATGCTTTATCTTATTTATCTGCAATTGCCCTATGTTCTGATTGCTATGTGAATTGTCTTGTCCATGCAATGCCCGTCCATCCATCCTTATGCCTACCGCACTCGAATCCCACTGTTTACTATTTTTGTTACTGTTGTCTTTGCTTTACTACTGCTGCTACTTTACTATTCCTACTACAAAACTATTGCTACTGATAAACTGCTGTGAGCAAGATTGTTTCCACGTGCAGCTGAATTGACAACTCAGTTGTTAAGGCTTATAAATATTCTTTGGCTCCCCTTATGTCGAATCAATAAATTGGGTTTCACTTCCCTCGAAAATACTGCGATACACCCCCTATACTTGTGGGTCATCAAGACTATTTTCTGGCGCTGTTGCCGGGGAGCATAGCTTTATTTATCAAGTCCACTTGGATTCACTATTGTTCAAGCTAAGTTTATTTTCTCCTTGTTTGCTTGTTTCTTTATCAAAAATACAAAAAAAATTAGTTCCTACTCTAGTTGTTATTTTCGTTGGTCTGTTATAGTCTTGCTTTGTCATGCTTGTTGTCAATGGTTGGTTTCTTTGAAACTGAAGCTTATTGGAAAGGTGGGTTCCCGGAAGATCAAAAATATTATTATAAGGAACACCGCTTGTCACAAAAAGGAAAACACTTATGGGAACAAAATGATAGATTGTATACCATTGCTAGAAACATGTGCTCTACTTATAATTTTACTTATTGCTGTGATGAATCTCGTTGCAGAAAGAGGTATAAACACCTCCCTTTTCAATGTGAGTATAATGATAATGATACCATATCTTCCTATTCTAAAGGAATTTATGACTTTTATGATGCGGAACAAATTGAAGAATTTATTTCTTGGAAGGGTGCTTTTGAGCTTGCTAGTTTGCTTGAAAATATTGATGATTCACCTTACAAATATGAGGTTTATGGTATACTTAAATTTTTCTTTGATAATTACAAGGATTAAAATGGCTCTATTCTTTAGTATTTTAGTAGATGCTTTCCACAAATGGAAGAGACTAATGCCTTGCAGGATCCTATGGAAGAAGAAATTGATGAACCTGAAATCTCATTAGATGAAAAAGAGGAGGAGAGTGATGAACAAAAGGAGGAAGAAAGGATTAGCTACCCATGCCTACCTCCTAATGAGAGTAACTCTTTATCCCTTACATTATTTGATTGTCCTCCATGCTTACTAAAGGAGGATGAATGTTATGTTCCTGAGGATTCTTTTGAAAGTGTTTATAATAAAGCTCTAGCGCTTGTAGATCATTAAAAGCATGCTTTATGTGATAGTTATATTGTTGAGTTTATTCATGAGGCTACTGAAAATTATTATGAGAGAGGAAAATATGGTTGTAGAAGTTTTCATGGTATTGAAACACCTGTCTATGTGCTGAAAGTTTTGAAGTTACTCTTGTTTTATCTTCCTATGCTTGTCACTTTGTTCTTTGTGAATTTATTTGCATACACGATTCCTATGCATAGGAAGTGGGTTAGACTTAAATGTGTTTTGAATTTGCTTCTTGATGCTCTCTTTTAATTCAACTCATATTTCTTATGAGATAATCGTCTCAAACTTTTATGCCTGAAGATGATAATATGTCTACTATTCTTGGGAGACCTTTTCTTAAATACTGCAGGAGCTGTTATTAAATATAATCAAGGGAAGGTGACCTTCAATGTCAATGACAAGGAACATAATATCTATTTCCCCAAGAATATTGATAGGACTTATGGTTTTGGATTCAATTGAACATGTTGAGGACATTCAAGTTGGAGAAATATATTGTCCCATACCAAGAGAAAATTTTGAAACTATTATGACTGGGACCATTGCTATCAAGGTTGAGGTAACATAATCATTAGTGGAATACAAAGTTTTGTCTCATATGAAATTGTTTTGGTAGCAAGACCTGATAAACCTTGTTAACAAAAGGATTTCATTGAACAAAACAATGTTTTCACCATGATTATCTCCGCTTACTTCTATTCTATCCATTTTAGTTTTTCCTTATGCCTAACTTAAAGGCGTTAAAGAAAAGTACTTATTGGGAGATAACCCAAAAGTTTTAGATGAGTTTTGGAAGTTATTACTTCAGTAATAACCTCTAATGAGAGAGAAGTAATGATTGGGAAAGTTGCTCTCCCGAAACAGATTTTTGTGCTTCACCGTAAAAATTTGTGAGTGAGCTCTGTTTGTTGGATTGATCTGTAATTTTTTGTGCTTATGCCCCAGGTTGTTATCTAACTTTCATTAGTTAAACACTTTCTGATTTGAGCAACAACCGGTCTTCGAAAAAATTCGTCTTTACCTGCTGGTCTGTTTTGACAGATTTCTGCCATTTTCTGCATTTGCTTCTTGTTGGTTCCTTTTTGAGTTCTTTTGGGGAATTGAGCTTTTTGAGGGAAGTGCTTCAGTAGCTAGTGTTCTTATGGAAGTTTATTGGTGTTGGAACTGAACCTTAAGACTTATTATCTTGAGTGCACTAATGTTGCTAATAAAGATTGTGTGAAGTTTTGTATGAAGGAAAAAATTCCAGGTGTATGGAAGGAATGGGTAATGAGATGAAGGATGGACTAAAGCTCAAGCTTGGGGATGCCATGCGTGTCACCCCAAGAAATATCCAAGAAGTACAAGCTTCAAAGCTTGGGGATGCCCAAGGCATCCCCTTCTTCATCAATAAAAATCACAGGTTTTTTCCAAACGCTTCATTTTTATTGTTTCATGCACAGTTGTGTTGTTCTTGGAGTGTTTTGTTTTTTGTTTTTCATTTGATTTTCATTTGCTTGGTTTGCTTAGTTTTCTGAATAAATTGGTTGGACCTCCTCTTTCATACATTGGTGTTCAAATAGTTTGGTTTGGATTGGAAAAGAGTAAGAAGCTTAAGTGGTAAAGAGAGCTTGTTTTTGACTGTGGCCTATGCTTTGTCATGCCATGCTTGATATTGTTTTGGCTTTATGCTCAGTATTCTTTGCTATAGCATGACTTGTTATAAACAATTGAGATTGCTTAATGTGCCTTGGATGAATCATGCGTTGTTTTAGCATATTAAAGCATAGTATAGTGGTATTCTCCTTTGATGCTTTATTTGGGTTGACTTGGCACATGCTCACACCATGTTATGACTATCCCAAGTCACCATCGGCCTTTATGATCCTTTAGTTTTCGACTTGTAGTATCACTTTATGCTTTGATCAATGATGTTTTGTCGCTCTGCATGATTATGGCCATTATTGCTCTCTCGTTTGTCGCTCCATTACTATTTGCTAGCCTTCACTTTCACTGAGTATGTTGTACTCATGTTTCCAACTCCCTTAAACCAAATATTGCCAAAGTGTCCACCATACCTACCTATTAGCATCATTTGCTACTTCCGTGCATATTCAATATGCCTTGTTTTCTTCCGAATAAAATGTTTGCTTGTTATGAGAAAGTTAGTTAGTAAAGCTCTCACGAACTTGATGGCACACTTTATTTCCTGCATTTAATAAACCTGAACCATTGTGTCGTTCTTTGTTGCGCATATGCTTGCGCTTTATGAGTTGAAGTTAGCAGAACCATGTATCATGGGGACCGCTTTCAACGCTTCATAGGTACTTTGTACCTAGTTGATATCATGTTCTTTTGCTTATGGATCCCGGCGGTGTGAAATAAAAGTGGAACTTGTAAGATCATGGACTTTGTATGTATGTTAGAGAAACGCCTGGGCCGCTAGCCTAAGCCATGCCTAATCATGGTGGAAACTTGCAGCATAACCATAATGAGCATTCTATGAAGCATCCTCAAAAAAAATCTATGCACATAGTAAATAAAAAGATCGCCGAGATGCTCATTGTGTGATTGCCTTGTTATTTTGATTATGGGATAGCTCCCGTGTCATGTGCAAGGGGTACCCCGTTGGCGGTTCTCTATGATACGTATATACTTACAATGACAAGAGCTTACTTGTGACTGAAGTTGAGTAGCATGAGGATCGGTCTTCATAAGTAAGGGGCATGAGACTTCGATTTATAACTTGTCAAGCATATCCTCTTAGTTGTGTCACTTTAACCTTAACCACTTAAAGATTCTTATGACAGGGGCAATGAGAGCTCAAAGCTAATGAGTACCATACTTTCAACATTTGGAAGCCTTTCAAACTTTTTAAAACCTGTTCATTTCCTTGTTGAGTCTCCACACATTCTATGAGCACTTTCTTGAGAGCATAGTGGCCATTCTTAGTTCTATGTGCATTGTCCCAAGACTTGTTGATTGATGCATACCTTGATATTGCTTGTTTTAAACTATTTGTATCTAGTCACTCTTGTAAACTTTGAAGGTGCCCTATGCATTTATGTTTGCTACTCTTTGAGAGACAAGCTGAATGCCACTATGCTATGTTTTCTTTATGTGAAACAAATAAACGTCTTGCAAGGCATTTTTATTCATGAATCTTTTGTTTGTGCCTTTTCATGTTGCATCATAGTCTCTTTGTCTTATTGCTAGAACTTTGTCTTTCATGTTACGATTGAAGTACTATGATCCCAGCTTTGAATGTTTTACAAATACTTTGATCAAGTTTTTGATGCTGCATGTCACGTCAAAAATTATTCTTTCTTTTTATCACTTACCTACTCGAGGACGAGCAGGAGTTAAGCTTGGGGATGTTGATACATTGCAAATGTATCTATAATTTTTGATGCTCCATGCTTGGTTTTATCCACTTTCTTGTGTTTTGTCCACACTTTGGAGTACTTTTCATATGATTTCTTGGACTAACCTATTAACAAGATCCACAGTGCCAGCTGCCTGTTTTCTGCTGTTTTTGGTTCCAGGAAAGTGAGAAAATGAATATTCTCGGAATTGGACGGGACAAAAGCCAAAGTGCCTATTTTTCAGAAGACTCCAGGAGCCAGAATACGAGACGGAGGAGGGCTAGGGGCTGGCTACACCCCCTAGGCGCGGGCTGGGCCTGGCCGCGCCAAGGCATGTTGTGGTGGCCCCAGGCACCCCCTCGGTCTCCCTCTTCACCTATAAGAAGCCTTATGACCTAAAAACTCCGGGGGGTTCGACGTTTTTCTAGAAGGAGTTCCGCTCCGCCGCCACCACCAGATTCCACGAAACAGCACCAGAAACTCCGTTCTGGCACCCTGTCGGGACGAGGAATTGGAGATCATCGCCATCATGATCACCATCGCTTCTCCATCGACCATCCATGTTTCCCCCATCTATGAGTGAGTAATCCCCCACTGTAGGCTATGGGGATGGTAGGGATTGGATGAGATCGTTCATGTAATGGCATCAGATTGTTAGGGCATGGTGCCTAGTATATTTTATTAGTGCTTTATGACTTTGTTGTGACTTGCTATGCTTAATGCTTGTCACTAGGGCCCGAGTGCCATGATTTCAGATCTGAACATGTTATTGATTCATTATGATAGTATTGTTCTTGGTCCTATCTGCAAGTTGTGTACACACGTTGTTGTCCGGAACCTATGGCCCCGAAGTGACAGAAATCGGGATAACCGGATGGGAAAGGCTTTGATGTGAGGATCACATGTGTTCACGGAGTGTTAATGCTTTTCTCCGGTGCTCTATTAAAAGGAGCACCTTAATTGTCAGTAGTTCCCTAGAGGCCCTGCTGCAAACGGGCTGGCAGGACAAAAGATGTTGTGCAAGTTCTCATTGCGAGCACGTATGACTATATATGGAACACATGCCTAGGATTGTGTAACTACCTCGGTGAATTACGCTCCTAGTTACCAGCCTGGATGAGCAGAAATGGTTGAAATAGTACGGTGGGGCCCAAATGCCACTCACAGGTAGACCTTTCGGCCGTCCCAACCATTTCCACACATCGGGACAAGAACGGGCGGCGTAATCGGCAGGCGAAGGGATCAACTACATACACAAATGAGTATGTATGCAAGCCACCATACAACAGTACATCAGAGCCACTCCATCTAAAAAGAAAGGAAATATAGCAACGCCATACGGCAAGATCCAAATATCCTAGATAGATATAATAGTTTAGGATATCTCCTCATACATCAATCGTCAGAGTGTCAAGCGGAAGCGGAAGACAAAATCCGAGTACGGATAAGAAGCAAATCGGCATAAGATGCCCCATAAATAAGCAGATCCCGCCCTCAGATCTCACGGATCCCCGTTCCCGGAATCTCTACACCGAATGATCGTTGCCCACATCGTCCGTCTCTTCCACCAAGTATCCATCTTGCGAGTGTACCTGTTCATCTGAACCAATAATTTATCGTGTGAGACCCTAGGGGTACTCAGCAAGTCTTTATGCCTCTAAAGGGGACACAACCTGGGGTGACGCAATTCAGCAAAAGATAAACCCTAGCAATTCTATAGAAACTCGCTAACCATCCGCCTAACCAGAGATAGACGGATGTCCATGAAATAATAACAACAGTTATAACAGTAATAATGGTAATATCCACAGATCCATCCTCCTCCTCGCTTACCGACGAGGAAGCGGACGAACAACCCACCCCATCCGTTGGCAGTTTTATTATCCATTCCATGAGGGTTGCACTATTTACTAGTCAGGTACCTAGTCTAGTCAAATTAAAAGCGGTACTTTAGTTATGCTTGTCTATGATCGAGAAACTGTGCTCCAAGTCGTCCATAACCGCGGACACGGCTTTCAGAAAGTTTTACCCTGCAGGGGTGCACAAATAGCAACACACACTCGATATGCCTCGGAAAAACCAAATCAAAACCCAACGAGGCAGTCACAACAAAGCGATCACAGGATTCAGAAATATTTCAGGGGGCCACCCCATTGAGCTACCCGCAACGAAGTTAGATGACTCCGAGACGGACTCAAGGTTTGCGTCAATGGCTGTGAACGACTAGGAACCCGAAAATGTGACTGGGCTTGTCGACACCACGAAAACACTCCGCTTTCCTAAACAATACAGTGTGCAGTACCTCGCACAATTCAAATAAAGCGGTAAAGCATGGCATAAGTACAGGATAGTAAATAAAACCTCAAACTAGTTTGTGGCCCCAAGAAATAAGAATGAATCAAGCTCTGGCTCAGGGGGGTCCATAAGGCCTCCCGGATGTGGATAGCGCGAATAATCAAGGAACAGGAATCAAGTACTCGGGGTCCTACGGGACACAAGTGAGCCTGAAAAACCAAACAGCAAATATGGCTCACCGATGCCACTTTCATTAGTTATCCCATTACTACTCAGGTTAAGTTGTCTAGGTACCTCGTTATCCATCAGACACTCACATACCCTACACATGCTGTTCTACGACTCGCATGGCTCAAACAACTCCTGTAGTAATGGCTCATGGGATGGAGGAACAAGCTTCGGTGGGGTTTAAAAGTAAAGGCTATGCGGTACTTGGGATTCATTTTAATGAAATCGCGACTCCATGATGCAAGAGTAAGAAAGAGGCAATAGGTACTATATGTATGCAAGCATGTGGTAGTGCTTGCCTGGCAGCTCAGTTGAAGCGAGGGAAGGATCTGGGTAGTGCTCCTGGTTCTCTTGATATAACCCCTGCTCAGCGTCTATTCGAAGAAGAACCAAACAAACAAGGGCCAACATAAATACAGTGCACAAGCATATGAATAAATGCATCAAGCAAACAATCATGCCATGATGAATGATGCACAATTTGCATGGCAATAGGTAGCATGGCATGGGTGAGGTGTGAAGTACAAGATTAAATCATTTTATGGGGTTTTAGTCCCATTTAATTCTCATATTAGTTGCTGTATACAATATATTTATATGATGCATGCTTCAAAACAAACCATGGAATGCATAAACAGAAAGGTCTCGTCGAGCTAATCATTTTAGACATATTATTTATTAAATTTGGATTTATAAAACAAAAGTTATTAATTAATTAAAGTGGAATGGCATTTTGTTGTAATTTTATTAAACTTGGAAAATAGAGTATTCAAAATATATTTTAGATGGAATATTTGAATTCCTCATATTTTCCTGAATTCAAAACATCTATTATTTGTTTAAATTGGATTTATAAATCAAAAGTTATTTAAAACAGATTTAAATTTGAATTTGATTTTAATTGAAAAAGATTTGAACTTAAACAGGCTACGGAAATGCTTTTTACACACAGACAGACCTAGCCATGGTCACTGATGGGTGGGGCCAGCGTTGACTCAGCAGCGGTGGGACGCGGCGGGCTGCGCGGGGCTTTTCTCACTGCGCAGTTAGCTAGCCCAGGAGGCAGACAGGTGGGACCATCGGCCTCGCAGGCCCACTTGGCAGAGAGATGCTGCGGGCTGACCACGTGATGCAGGGGGGGGGATTGCGGGTTGATGCGACCAAAGCAGGGGAGCCTTTTTGCAAAAACGCCAGAGACTGATATGTGGGGCCAGAGTGGAGCGCGGGTTGAGCAGATCAAAACGCTAGGGGGCTAAAAGCAAAAAGGGGTGGCCCGTACTGTTGATCTTCCTCTGCTCTCTGACGAGAGATCGATGCGCGGCGCGGCGTGGGATTCGATCCCTGGTCGCGGGCGTGCACGCGGAGGTCCGGAACCACTGCGGTGGGCTAGGGTTAGTGGTAGGGTAGGGCTGCAAGGCTAGCTAGGGTTCTGCGACGCGAGGAGCGAGCAGACGCACGCGCTCGCCAGCGTACGCAGTGTGCTCGATGAAACGAACAACGGCTCTAGGCGACTACAGCGCGGCGGAGCATGTCCAGGAGGTCAGGTGGCTCACCGTGAGGGCATCGGTGGAGGTGGATCGGCTCGGGGTGCTGGCGTTCGACGACGACGTAGACGGACGCGATGTTAGGGTTTCGGCTCGGGCGGCGCGGGTACTGGCAGCTCCGGTCCTCCTCCTCCTCAATGGCGCGTACAGGGGGACGCGGAAGGCTGGCCTTGGTCTTCCTCAACGCCTAGACGCCGCGCCCGCCGCCTGGTTCGGTGTCGTCGAGAGGAGGCCGAGGTTTGTCGGCGACGGTGCAGCCGGATGCGGTGGAGAAGAGGGGAAGAGGCAGGGCGCTGGGGCTGGATTTGGAGAAGGCCAGGGAGAGCCGTGGGGTGGTGGTAAAGCAGAGGGAGGGAGGATGATGCCGTGGGGGAGCAGGTAGAAGGAAAAGGTGGCTCGGCCACCTTTCCTCCTCCCTTCCTCACGTGCTCGGCCTGGCCAGGGCAGGCGCATGGGGAGATGGCAGGTGGGCCAGGGAAGGAGGAGAGGGTGGTTCGGGCTAGGGGCCACAAGGCAGAGAGAGGAGAGAGGGAGAGAGGGAGAGAGGTTAGCCTCGGGTAGATTAGGGTTGGGTAGAGGGGAGGCTCGGGTAGGGTTTGCTTGGGTGGGGTAGCTAGGGGCAGGGTGGCCAAGTGGGGCCAAGCTAGGGTAGGCCATGGTGGGGTGGCTCGGCTTAGAAGGAGGAGAGAAAGAGGGGGGGTACTTAGGGTTTAGGTTTAGAGAGGGGGTATGGTAGATTAGATGAGATGGAGAGGTAGGTTTAGGGTTTGAAGAGAGGGGGAAAGGCTAGTTGCTAGGGTGTCCCTTTGTCAAGACCAAGCCAAGCACAAACCAAACCCCAACAAGATCAAGACTAGGAAAGAGAGGACAAGGTGATGTGGTTTTATAAAAGATCTACTCAAAATGCAAATAAAAACCAAAGCTAGCCAAAGATGGTTCTTGCATGGCCCATGCAATCAATTAATGCCATGCTTCTTTTGTGAAAACAAGATTATCACATGGCATTAAACTTAGGCATGCCCACAAGTGGAATAAAACCAAGCCAAGAATTTAAAAGAAAGTCCCAAATGGATTAAATGGAGATGATCACATTTGAGTACAAATGGGTCATGCTAGTGGTATATGCCACTCTCATATTTCAATGTTGTGAAAACAACATGATGCTAAAATGAAAGCATGTGGAAAAGAATTGGATCCATCCCAACCCACATGAGCTAGAGGTAAAACCAATAAGTGCCCAGCTCATATTTAGTTGGATGGTGGAATTATAAGGTGGTGAAAAGAAAGGGTGGTGGAGTTAATAAGAGATATGCCCCCAACTCAACTTGGGCATTTAAACAATATATCAAGAAGCAAATACAATATCAAGAGGCAAATACAATTAACAATGCATATGAGATAAGAACCAAAACAAAGTGGGTTTTATATGATGCTCAAATGCAAGGAGGCATGATGACATGAGCATGATATAATGATGATGCAACAATTATATATTTGAAGTAGCCATTATATTACTAAACCAAGTAGCATTACAATTGTTAGACAATTGGGATGCTACAACTCTCCCCCACTAAACAGGAATCTCGCCCCGAGATTCTAGGAAGAAGAAGAAGACACAAAGAGGGTAGGATACTTGACACGGAGCTCATCTTCACGTTCCCAAGTGGCTTCATCAACTGAATGGTGCGACCACTGCACCTTGCAGAACTTGATGGACTTGTTGCAAGTCCTTCTTTCTGCGACTTCAAGGATTTTTGTGGGGTGTTCTTGATAAGACAGGTCTTCTTGGAGATTGATAAGCTCATGGTCCACGGTCCTGCCGGGATCCTTGAAGCACTTCTTGAGCTGGGAGATGTGGAAAACATCATGGACCTTGAGTTTTTCCGGGAGCTCAAGAGCATAAGCAACTTCTCATCTTCTTCCACGAACTTTGAAAGGACCGATGTATCTAGGAGCCAGCTTCCCTTTGATACCAAAGCGGTGCGTGCCTCTCATGGGAGTGACACGAAGGTAAACGAGATCACCAGGAACATACTCCATGTCCGTGTGCTTCCTGTCATAATTTCTCTTCTGGCGACTTTGAGCAATCCTCAGGTTTTCAAGAATGATGTGAACCTTCTCCTCCGCTTGAGTCACAATGTCAGGGCCAAACAAGATCCTTTCACCTGCACCCGACCAACCAATCGGAGTTCTGCATTTGCGACCATAGAGAGCCTCAAATGGTGCCATCTTTAGACTTTTCTGGAAGCTATTGTTGTACGAGAACTCAGCATAAGGAAGACATTCTTCCCACTTCATGCCAAAAGAGATGACGCAAGCACGAAGCATATCCTCCAGAATCTGATTGATCCTTTCAACTTGTCCTTGCAACTGAGGGTGGTAAGTTGTGCTGAAGTTCAACTTTGTTCCCAAAGCATTTTGGAAACTTTCCCAGAACTTGGAAGTGAAGATGCTCCCATGGTCTGAACTGATCTCAAGCGGAACCCCATACAGAGAGACAATTCTATTGATATAGAGCTCAGCCAGCTGAATTGCAGAAATGGTTTCCTTGACGGGGAAGAAGTGAGCCACTTTAGAAAGCCTGTCAATGACAACAAAGATTGCATTGTTGCCCTTCTGCGACCTAGGAAAACCAGTGATGAAGTCCATCTCTACTTTCTCCCATTTCCATTCCGGGGGTTTCAATGGCTGTAGAAGACCGGAAGGTTTCTGATGGACAGCTTTCACTCTGCGGCAGACATCACACTCCGAGACATGCTTGGCACAATATCGTTTCAAACCAGGCCACCAATATTGTGTTTTCAAGTCCATGTACATCTTTGTGCTGCCAGGGTGGATAGAAAGAACAGAATCGTGCGCCTCCTTGAGAACTTGCTCTCTCAAACCCGGGTAGTTCGGAACAAACATCCGGTGTTCAAAGAAAAGCGTGCCCTGATCATCGACGTGGAAGGACTCATACTTCGGAAGCTGAAGCCTAGAGATGATCTTTCTTGTGTACGGATCACCAAGCTGAGAAGAGCGGACCTTTTCTTCCAAGAGAGGGGTCGCTAGAAGGTTCAGGAGATACCCTTGTTCCACAATTTCCAGGTTGAGCTGACGGAATTCCTCGCACAAGAGAGGCTGTTGTTCTTCCATCATGAGGTTGTTGACATAAGCTTTGCGGCTGAGAGCATCTGCCATGACATTAGCTTTGCCCGGACTGTAGTTGATGGTCAAATCAAAATCATTGATTGCCTCAATCCATCTCCTCTGCCGAAGGTTGAGATCAGGCTGTGTGAAGATATACTTCAAGCTCTTATGATCAGAAAAGATCTCACGACGGTTACCAAGCAAGTAGTGCCTCCATACTTTCAAAGCAAAGACAACTGCTGCGAGCTCGAGGTCATGTGTAGGATAGTTGATCTCATGCGTCTTCAACTGACGAGAGGCATAAGCAACAACTTGCTTTTCTTGCATAAGGACCGCACCCAATCCATGCAAAGAGGCGTCACAGAAGATCTGGAACGGCTTGGATGTATCCGGAGGAACCAAGACTGGTGTGGAAGTGAGCTTCTCTTTGAGTGTCTCAAAGCTTGCTTGACATGCAGGAGTCCAAAGGTATTTCTTGCCTTTCTTAAGGAGATCGGTAAGAGGCTTCGCTATCTTCGAAAAGTTCTGAACGAAGCGACGGCAATAACTAGCCAAACCAAGGAAACTCCGCACTTCTTTGACATTAACAGGAGGAAGCCATTCAACAATTGTCTTCACAGTTTCCGGATTGACTGCAATGCCCTTGGCAGAGATGACGTGACCAAGATAGGTTACTTGAGGCAGCCAAAACTCACACTTGGAGAACTTTGCATACAAGCGGTTCTCACGAAGCTTGCTTAGGACACACCGAAGGTGTTCTTCATGCTCTTCTTGTGACTTAGAATAAACTAGGATGTCATCCAGATAGACCACAACGAACTTGTCAAGATACTCCATGAAAACCGCGTTCATGAGCCTCGAGAAGGTGGCAGGTGCGTTGGTGAGACCGAAAGACATGACCGTGTACTCATACAGGCCATAGCGGGTGGTGAAAGCTATCTTCAGAACATCTTCCTTGCGAATCTTGATTTGGTGATAACCACTTCTCAAGTCAAGCTTAGAGAATACCACAGCTCTAGCTAGTTGATCGAAGAGATCATTAATCCGCGGAAGGGGATATTTATTCTTGATGGTTTTAGCATTGAGAGCCCGATAGTCAACACAAAGTCTATCAGTCTGGTCTCGCTTCTTCACAAAGAGGGTTGGGCTACCCCAAGACGAAGTACTGTGTTGAATGAAACCCAACTTCTCTTGTTCATCAAGTTGTCGTTTGAGTTCAGCCAACTCAGCAGGACCCATTTTATAAGGCCGCTTGGAGATAGGAGCGGTACCAGGTTCAAGCTCAATTACAAACTCAACCTGACGATCTGGAGGCATACCTGGCAACTCTTCAGGAAAGACATCTGGGAACTCACAGACCACCGGTACACTCTGAATAGCTTCCATAGCATCCACATTCAGAGCCGCCAAAGAGAAAAGCTGGATAGCAGGAGTCAGACTTGGAGAAAAGACTATATGGCCTTCAGGAATCTTCAGAGAAACCGAGCGTTCAGCACAATCAATCACAGCTGCATTTGCTGTCAACCAATCCATGCCCAAGATGACATCAATGTCAGAATTTCCCAGAACAATTAAGGAAGCCGAGAACGAAGAGCCACCAATCTCAATTTGATTGCCATGGCTGATTTTAGAAGATGCCATTGTTGCTCCAGGAGAAAGGACCATTAACCGCTTAAGGAGAGGATCCATAGCTAACTCATTCTCATTTGCAAACTTGTGAGACACAAAAGAATGCGATGCACCAGAATCAAACAAAACTCGTGCAGGGACTGAGTTAACGGAAAGCATACCCATCACAACTCCAGGTGCATGCTCAGCTTGAGCGGCGTTGACACAGTTGGCACGAGCAATAGCAGACCTGGGCTTGGTGTTGATGTTGAGAGCCCGAGGTGGTGGTGCACGAACCAAAGGAGAGCTTGTCGCAGATCTTGGAGGTGGTGGAGGAAGAGCCTTGTTCTTCATCGGACAGTTCCATTGTTGATGCCCAGAGTCTCCACAAGTGTAACAAGCACCAGGTGGACG
Organism: Avena sativa; assembly: GCA_916181665.1. NCBI lineage: Eukaryota > Viridiplantae > Streptophyta > Magnoliopsida > Poales > Poaceae > Avena > Avena sativa. The sequence continues at coordinate 205,900,085 of OV702290.1, forward strand.
TGGCCCAACGTAGCCAGGGACTCCGCCAGGCGCTCCAGGGTAGTGGTGGTTGTAGCCCCTGGGAGCAGCAGTGAGGAAGTTTGGTGGCCTTGTTGCGTAGCTTGAAGGTCTTGGTGGAGCCGGGAGCGACGGTGGGGTGTTAGGAACCTAGACACGACGCTTAGAAGGAGCTGACATAGCTGAAGAGCTTGCTGCATCACGGCTGTGCTTCTTTGACTCCTCAAACACTTGCCTACTTGCTTCTTCCTGCAGAGCTGTATGCTGGAGTTCCAGAAAAGATGCCGGCCTTGCATGTGTGATTGCATACTTAATCGATGCATTGAGCCCTTGCCTGAACCTCTTTTGCTTCTTCTTGTCATCAGAGATCTCATCGCCACCATAACGAGAAAGGTTCATGAAGTTCCTGATGTAGGTATTGACATTATCATTGCCCTGCTTGAGGTTGAGAAACACTTCCTTCATCCTCTCCATGACAATTTCTGACAGATACTGCTCTTTGAAAGCTCCAGTGAACTGTCCCCAAGTAGGCTGAAAACCAGTGTGGTTTGCCTTCAGGTAATTCTCCCACCAGAGAGCTGCATCTCCCTTCAGAAGGTGAGTGGCACACTTTACCCATTCTTGCTCAGGAACATCAGCAGTTGCCAGTAACCTTGACATCTCCCGCAACCAATCATCAGCATCAAGGGGTTGATCGGACACATCAAATTGGCGTGGGTTGAACTTCAGGAAGCTTTTGATGTCTCCTCGCTTAGGAGGTGGAGGTAGCGGAGCAAACTCATTCCTCCTGACACTTTCTTCAAAGCGTTGCTGGTTCTGCTGCATTGCTGCCAAGGCATTGGCGATGCTTGACAAAGCTGCCCCCAGTTCAGGTTGTATGTCCTCCTCAGAACGGCGTGGTGGTGCCATCCTGTGATTGATATAACACACAAGTCAGTACTATAATGGAGAATAATAATAATCCAAAATAGTACCAAGATGGAATTAATCGAGATTAAAGGATACAGTTTACTAAGATGATATTAAAATATCAACAAAGTTCAAAGCACCTAGAAGATATTAAGCATATCGCACACGACTGAAAAGGAGTGTGGTACACAAATATATCAAAGAAAAATTTTCCACAAATTTCGGCATTAAAATACCAATAGATGCGCAAAATCACTTAACGAATCAAGATTAGTGAATCTACCAATTCAATATACGGGAGCGAATGATAAGAGTAGTGGTATGGTCGCGACTCCATCCCGCACTCAAATCATTACTCCGCACATGAACAAGTAAAACACATATCTCAACACCTCTTCTCACGATGAACCTAAAGATTAGCAACTACGGAAACGAACATCCCAAACAAGATAACGTCGGATAACAAGGAGTAAGACAGATCGCGTCGGTATACAACGAATCAGATAGATCGCGTCGGTTTGCAAAAGCCTGTCGGTATGGAATGTACCAACAGTTGATAACCAAAGGAAGATAAGATAACAACTTGGATGCAACAAATAGACAAGGAATTACACACACACACTCACACACACAGGTACACAACCTATGGTACTACGGAAACCCAGAACACGTGAATCCTAGTTTGAATGTTTAAGAAGAGGATTGAAAACGTTACACTTCCTTACCAGAAAAGGGTGGTGGATGGGTAAGAAGAAAAGTGGAAGCAGTCCTACTCTCGCGTTTTGTTTTTTCCCTAGTATACATAACTACCAAAAATATTTGCTAGACAGACAACGACCATTTGGCTGAGACCCTGAAGGGCGGGATGGCTCTGATACCAATTGTAACTACCTCGGTGAATTACGCTCCTAGTTACCAGCCTGGATGAGCAGAAATGGTTGAAATAGTACGGTGGGGCCCAAATGCCACTCACAGGTAGACCTTTCGGCCGTCCCAACCATTTCCACACATCAGGACAAGAACGGGCGGCGTAATCGGCAGGCGAAGGGATCAACTACATACACAAATGAGTATGTATGCAAGCCACCATACAACAGTACATCAGAGCCACTCCATCTAAAAAGAAACGAAATATAGCAACGCCATACGGCAAGATCCAAATATCCTAGATAGATATAATAGTTTAGGATATCTCCTCATACATCAATCGTCAGAGTGTCAAGCGGAAGCGGAAGACAAAATCCGAGTACGGATAAGAAGCAAATCGGCATAAGATGCCCCATAAATAAGCAGATCCCGCCCTCAGATCTCATGGATCCCCGTTCCCGGAATCTCTACACCGAATGATCGTTGCCCACATCGTCCGTCTCTTCCACCCAGTATCCATCTTGCGAGTGTACCTGTTCATCTGAACCAATAATTTATCGTGTGAGACCCTAGGGGTACTCAGCAAGTCTTTATGCCTCTAAAGGGGACACAACCTGGGTGACGCAATTCAGCAAAAGATAAACCCTAGCAATTCTATAGAAACTCGCTAACCATCCGCCTAACCAGAGATAGACGGATGTCCGTGAAATAATAACAACAGTTATAACAGTAATAATGGTAATATCCACAGATCCATCCTCCTCCTCGCTTACCGACGAGGAAGCGGACGAACAACCCACCCCATCCGTTGGCAGTTTTATTATCCATTCCATGAGGGTTGCACTATTTACTAGTCAGGTACCTAGTCGAGTCAAATTAAAAGCGGTACTTTAGTTATGCTTGTCTATGATCGAGAAACTGTGCTCCAAGTCGTCCATAACCGCGGACACGGCTTTCAGAAAGTTTTACCCTACAGGGGTGCACAAATAGCAACACACACTCGATATGCCTCGGAAAAACCAAATCAAAACCCAACGAGGCAGTCACGACAAAGCGATCACAGGATTCAGAAATATTTCAGGGGGCCACCCCATTGAGCTACCCGCAACGAAGTTAGCTGACTCCGAGACGGACTCAAGGTTTGCGTCAATGGCTGTGAACGACTAGGAACCCGAAAATGTGACTGGGCTTGTCGACACCACGAAAACACTCCGCTTTCCTAAACAATACAGTGTGCAGTACCTCGCACAATTCAAATAAAGCGGTAAAGCATGGCATAAGTACAGGATAGTAAATAAAACCTCAAACTAGTTTGTGGCCCCAAGAAATAAGAATGAATCAAGCTCTGGCTCAGGGGGGTCCATAAGGCCTCCCGGATGTGGATAGCGCGAATAATCAAGGAACAGGAATCAAGTACTCGGGGTCCTACGGGACACAAGTGAGCCTGAAAAACCAAACAGCAAATATGGCTCACCGATGCCACTTTCATTAGTTATCCCATTACTACTCAGGTTAAGTTGTCTAGGTACCTCGTTATCCATCAGACACTCACATACCCTACACATGCTGTTCTACGACTCGCATGGCTCAAACAACTCCTGTAGTAATGGCTCATGGGATGGAGGAACAAGCTTTGGTGGGGTTTAAAAGTAAAGGCTATGCGGTACTTGGGATTCATTTTAATGAAATCGCGACTCCATGATGCAAGAGTAAGAAAGAGGCAATAGGTACTATATGTATGCAAGCATGTGGTAGTGCTTGCCTGGCAGCTCAGTTGAAGCGAGGGAAGGATCTGGGTAGTGCTCCTGGTTCTCTTGATATAACCCCTGCTCAGCGTCTATTCGAAGAAGAACCAAACAAACAAGGGCCAACATAAATACAGTGCACAAGCATATGAATAAATGCATCAAGCAAACAATCATGCCATGATGAATGATGCACAATTTGCATGGCAATAGGTAGCATGGCATGGGTGAGGTGTGAAGTACAAGATTAAATCATTTTATGGGGTTTTAGTCCCATTTAATTCTCATATTAGTTGCTGTATACAATATATTTATATGATGCATGCTTCAAAACAAACCATGGAATGCATAAACAGAAAGGTCTCGTCGAGCTAATCATTTTAGACATATTATTTATTAAATTTGGATTTATAAAACAAAAGTTATTAATTAATTAAAGTGGAATGGCATTTTGTTGTAATTTTATTAAACTTGGAAAATAGAGTATTCAAAATATATTTTAGATGGAATATTTGAATTCCTCATATTTTCCTGAATTCAAAACATATATTATTTGTTTAAATTGGATTTATAAATCAAAAGTTATTTAAAACAGATTTAAATTTGAATTTGATTTTAATTGAAAAAGATTTGAACTTAAACAGGCTACGGAAATGCTTTTTACACACAGACAGACCTAGCCATGGTCACTGATGGGTGGGGCCAGCGTTGACTCAGCAGCGGTGGGACGCGGCGGGCTGCGCGGGGCTTTTCTCACTGCGCAGTTAGCTAGCCCAGGAGGCAGACAGGTGGGACCATCGGCCTCGCAGGCCCACTTGGCAGAGAGATGCTGCGGGCTGACCACGTGACGCAGGGGGGGATTGCGGGTTGATGCGACCAAAGCAGGGGAGCCTTTTTGCAAAAACGCCAGAGACTGATATGTGGGGCCAGAGTGGAGCGCGGGTTGAGCAGATCAAAACGCTAGGGGGCTAAAAGCAAAAAGGGGTGGCCCGTACTGTTGATCTTCCTCTGCTCTCTGACGAGAGATCGATGCGCGGCGCGGGGTGGGATTCGATCACTGGTCGCGGGCGTGCGCGCGGAGGGCCGGAACCACTGCGGTGGGCTAGGGTTAGTGGTAGGGTAGGGCTGCAAGGCTAGCTAGGGTTCTGCGACGCGAGGAGCGAGCAGACGCACGCGATCGCCGGCGTACGCAGTGTGCTCGATGAAACGAACAATGGCTCTAGGCGACGACAGCGCGGCGGAGCATGTCCAGGAGGTCAGGTGGCTCACCGTGAGGGCATCGGTGGAGGTGGATCGGCTCGGGGTGCTGGCGTTCGACGACGACGTAGACGGACGCGATGTTAGGGTTTCGGCTCGGGCGGCGCGGGTACTGGCAGCTCCGGTCCTCCTCCTCCTCAACGACGCGTACAGGGGGACGCGGAAGGCTGGCCTTGGTCTTCCTCAACGCCTAGACGCCGCCTGGTTCGGTGTCGTCGAGAGGAGGCCGAGGTTTGCCGGCGACGGTGCAGCCGGATGCGGTGGAGAAGAGGGAAAGAGGCAGGGCGCTGGGGCTGGATCTGGAGAAGGCCAGGGAGAGCCGTGGGGTGGTGGTAAAGCAGAGGGAGGGAGGATGATGCCGTGGGGGAGCAGGTAGAAGGAAAAGGTGGCTCGGCCACCTTTCCTCCTCCCTTCCTCACGTGCTCGGCCTGGCCAGGGCAGGCGCATGGGGAGATGGCAGGTGGGCCAGGGAAGGAGGAGAGGGTGGTTCGGGCTAGGGGCCACAAGGCAGAGAGAGGAGAGAGGGAGAGAGGGAGAGAGGTTAGCCTCGGGTAGATTAGGGTTGGGTAGAGGGGAGGCTCGGGTAGGGTTTGCTTGGGTGGGGTAGCTAGGGGCAGGGTGGCCAAGTGGGGCCAAGCTAGGGTAGGCCATGGTGGGGTGGCTCGGCTTAGAAGGAGGAGAGAAAGAGGGGGGGTACTTAGGGTTTAGGTTTAGAGAGGGGGTATGGTAGATTAGATGAGATGGAGAGGTAGGTTTAGGGTTTGAAGAGAGGGGGAAAGGCTAGTTGCTAGGGTGTCCCTTTGTCAAGACCAAGCCAAGCACAAACCAAACCCCAACAAGATCAAGACTAGGAAAGAGAGGACAAGGTGATGTGGTTTTATAAAAGATCTACTCAAAATGCAAATAAAAACCAAAGCTAGCCAAAGATGGTTCTTGCATGGCCCATGCAATCAATTAATGCCATGCTTCTTTTGTGAAAACAAGATTATCACATGGCATTAAACTTAGGCATGCCCACAAGTGGAATAAAACCAAGCCAAGAATTTAAAAGAAAGTCCCAAATGGATTAAATGGAGATGATCACATTTGAGTACAAATGGGTCATGCTAGTGGTATATGCCACTCTCATATTTCAATGTTGTGAAAACAACATGATGCTAAAATGAAAGCATGTGGAAAAGAATTGGATCCATCCCAACCCACATGAGCTAGAGGTAAAACCAATAAGTGCCCAGCTCATATTTAGTTGGATGGTGGAATTATAAGGTGGTGAAAAGAAAGGGTGGTGGAGTTAATAAGAGATATGCCCCCAACTCAACTTGGGCATTTAAACAATATATCAAGAAGCAAATACAATATCAAGAGGCAAATACAATTAACAATGCATATGAGATAAGAACCAAAACAAAGTGGGTTTTATATGATGCTCAAATGCAAGGAGGCATGATGACATGAGCATGATATAATGATGATGCAACAATTATATATTTGAAGTAGCCATTATATTACTAAACCAAGTAGCATTACAATTGTTAGACAATTGGGATGCTACAGATTGTCTAGTACTTGGATGCTTTATCTTATTTATCTTCAATTGCCCTATGTTCTGATTGCTATGTGAATTGTCTTGTCCATGCAACGCCCATCCATCCATCCCTATGCCTACCGCACTCGAATCCCACTATTTACTGTTTTTGTTATTGCTGTCTTTGCTTTACTACTGCTGCTACTTTACTATTCCTACTACAAAACTGTTGCTACTGATAAACTGTTGTGAGCAAGATTGTTTCTAGGTGCAGCTGAATTGACAACTCAGTTGTTAAGGCTTATAAATATTCTTTGGCTCCCCTTGTGTCGAATCAATAAATTGGGTTTCACTTCCCTCGAAAATACTGCGATACACCCCCTATACTTGTGGGTCATCAATATCTAAATGAGGGATCATCTTATAATGGTACCAAAAGTGTCAAACTAGCAATATAAGATGCAAACATCTAATGTGTAAAGTGAGATGATATGGTCCATGCATTTGATCTCTATCATTTGCATCGTGGTATGATCTCTATCATTCCTTTGTGTGTAAGGCCAAGGTCTATGGAACTTACACGTTGAGTGTGTTGTAAGAGTATCTATCATACATCTACTTACAACAATACCATATCAAGACACTAGCCCAACAACGATCTAAACTAGACGCCTCTAATTTATCAATTGCAAGTTTTACGTGGCTTAGGGATTTCGGAGATAGAACCGATCTTACCTACGAACATGAACCACAACGAGGATAACCAAGTTATTAGCAACTCGTTGTAAATCAGATATTGACTATAGTAGGAGAGACAGACGCCTGCTAGACACTTATGCAAAACTAGTTGCATGTTAGTCGTGGAACCGGTCTCATGTACGATGACATGTAAGGTTGGTCTGAGCCGCTTCATCCCACTATGCCACCAATATCCAAGATACATAGAATATGCAATAACATGATCATCATCACCCACATATAAACATATGTGTACTACCCATGCAAAGCACCTACGCATAGATCAGGCTCTGATACCACTGTTGGGTCTGTAGCATAGAAAACAAAAAAATTCCTATGATGAGAACTATACGCCAAGATCTATCTACTAGATACAGAGCAATGGGTGGACATACATCCATAGAGAACTTACCCTCGAAGACAACGAGTTTTGTTAATGAGTAGGAACTCGTGGTTGATGTACTCGTACGCTTGCCGATCTAAAGATCATGTGGAAGTCCGAGCGCCGCAAATCAGCAGCGCATCCGTCCTCGCACACACGTTCAAGCCACCGGACAACCTCCACCTCCTCGCTCCAGCGAATCAGTGAAACCAGCAACTCCTTCCAGACGCAAGGCCACCGGGAACATGTATCTCGCTAATCCGAGACCATGGGGGAATATCTAGAGGGGGAGAGAGATCCTTCACGAGGAGGTGTGCTTTGTGAGAGAGGAGAGGGGGGCTCCTCCCCTCCCATGGACGGCGGCCAAAGGGGGGTGCCCCCACCTCTTCCTCATTCATGTGGTGAAGCTACACTCACATAAATTTTGACTCCACCCAAAATTCCACTCACATGCATTAAATTTCCACCAAATTTAATGCCACTCTCAATTAATAAAACTCTTTTATTTATTTTATTCAGAATTTTTTTAATTACTTTAATTAACAAACATTCACATAAAACCCCTTGCAATATTTCAATATCACATGCAGAACCACTTTCTGCAATTTCACCCAAAACAATTCCGGTTTCTATCGAAACAATTCTTGTTTCTATTGAAACATTTCCTGCACTTTGCAAACCTTTTGTCTGAAACATATGTGCTCCTAAATGGTGTCCGGCAACACTTAAGTGTGTCACCTATAGTTCACGAATAATGCAGACATGATTAAGACTCCTCTCAGATCAATAATCAGAAGCGGGACCTGGAGATCCATACTCACTGCTGCACATTCAACAATGACTTCTGTGATCGTGAGAACCTTTAACGCTAGTAATTAAATCCCTTTGTCTCATGATATAATACATGTCCGAGATTCGATCATCGGTATCCAAATACCTAGTTTGATCTCGTTACCGACATGCACTCTTTTCTCGTTCCCGTGATATAACATTCTAGTGATCACATCACTTGCTTGCAAGCTATCTTATTGTGATATCACCGAGAGGGCCTAGAGTATATCTATCTGTCATCGGGATTGACAAATTCCACTCTTGATCCATGAGCCTCAACATAACACCTTCGTAGCACTGAACCCACCTTTATAGTCACCCTGTTACGGTGTGGCGTTTGATGTTATCAAGATACTTTTCCGGTGTTAGCAATTAACATGATCTCATGGTCTAAGGACTAAGATTACTTCGTATGATGTTATAGCAATATAAACATAATTACTTTGATCATAATGTTATACTTCGGATGAATGTTGATCACATCATTTCACAAATGTTGTGACCTCGTTATTAACAACATCCAATGTCCATGATCAGGAAACTTTGATCATCTTGTTAATCAATGAGCTAGTCTATAAGAGAGGCATAACTAGGAACCCTTTTTGTTTATTAAACACACATGTATTGACGTTTCCTATCAATACAATTATAGCATGCAAAATAAACATCTATCATATACAAGGAATACATAATAACAACTTTATTATTGCCTCTCAGGGCATATTTCCTTCAGCCTAGTGATCAGCTTTTGTGTTCTATTGGAGGGTGGCCCCTTGTGGATCATTGACATTGCTCCCTTTGATCTGGGGTATTCGTTGTCTTGGTATACTGTGCTTTGCGGCTGTCCCGCTGGTGGAGGCCCCTGTGGTGGTGGTGGAGTGCCGATGGCCATAGTGCCAGGTGTAGGGGCGTAGTTTCTGTTTGTTGCTTCGGCTACCTTTGCGTTGCATAATTCTTGCATCTTTAGGAATGTCTAACAGTCCTTTAGGAGGTGGTTTGATCGCCTTTTCCCTGTTGAGTCGACGTAGTAATGCATATTGCAGGGTCCTTCCAACATTTGTCTTGCTGACATTGGTGGGTCTCGGTTCGTTGGCTGGTATCATTGTCGCAGCTGGCTTTCATTGATGTTATCCCTACTGCCACGATATCCGCTGTTGTAGTCATCATTTCGTCGATTGTCCATTCCAGAAAAACTCGCTGCAACATAAGGGGGTGTGTGGTATCCATCATTTGTTCATCGCCTCCGGTCGTTGTTACGCCAGTCTCTTTCGTCGGGTGATCGAGCCCTTTTGTTGTGTACTGCATCCTCTCCATTATCCCAACGGTTGGCTATTTCCATTAGTTGTGAAATTGTTTTTGGCTTTGATCGTCCTAGTTCTTCAATGAATTCCTGTCGATGGAGACCATCATTGAAGGCGTCGATACCTCTTTCGTTAGATATTGCTTCAGCCAAATTTTTGGTAATATTCCATCATTGGATGAAGGCTCGTATTGATTCTCCTGGCTTTTGCTTATAGGCACGTAATTGCTCTAAAGATGCGGGTCTCTTGAATGTGGATTGTAAGTTTTTGATGAATTTGTCTTCAAGATCATTCCAACTGCTGATGGAATCTTCTAGTAACTGTTTTAACCAGGAGCATGCCGCACCGGTTAGGTGGAGCTGCAGGCTTTGCATTGCCTTGGCTTTGGATCCTCCTTGTAATCTGATAGTCGCTAGATAGTCTATCATCCAAGCTTCGGGTTCTTGGAGGCTGTCGTATTTTTGTCGGTCTTGGGGTAGCTTAAAATCTTTCGGTACCGGAGTTTTGCGAACCTGTCGGGTAAAGCAGATGGCTTCGCATAATTCTTGTTCATCCTCACTTTCACCGTCGCAGTATCTTCGGGTGCTGCGCTCTTCTCATGACCGATCAATCCTTTGCTGGGTGATGTCGTTTCTTGCGTTGTTGCACGGTTCTTGTTCAGAAAAGTGGACCCGATGTGGCGACTGCGATCGTCGGGTGTGACCTCCTTGCCGAGGGCTGTTGCGACAGTGTGGGGATTGGTCACGGTTCCTCGTGGTTTCTTTATCTGCTTGCGCAATAGTTTCTCCCACCAAACTGAGGTTCATCAAGGAAGATCGGTGGAGGGCTGCACGGGGATCATCGGGTGAAGGTTGTGTTGTGATTAGATATGTTTGTGCGGCCACAATAGCTGCATGGGCTGTCTTTGCTTTGATGTTCCCATCTTGATCTATCGACATAAACGAGAGATCAAGGTCCCAGATTAATCCGCTTCTCTCTTCTTTAGGTATACTTCTTAATCTAGATGTTCCTCTTCTTGGCGATGCTCCTCCTATGATGCTTCTTGATCCTCGGGTGGGGCTTAGCTGTGCCCTTCATAAGCTAGATCATCGGCTACCCACTTCCTTTCATCGAGCTGCCTTTGCATCCTAAGGATTTTTCTCTTTTTGCAGTGCAGCAGGTACTGGTATGCCAATACATCTTCGTGGGTGTCATCTGTTGCCATTGGGGTCACACCCGAAATTGCTGCTCTCGCTTTCTCCCATGCACTAGCTGGTAGGCTAAGGGTTCGCCTCTCATCTTCACGTGGCTTCTCTTCTTCTCTATTTTCTCGGTCGACTATTGGATCTGCTTCGTTTCCTCGACTTCCTTTGTTGTCATTGCTTCCTACACTATGGCTTGAAAGGATATCACCAGGGTTAAGAATTGGGTTACCGTTGGAGTCTTGCTGGGTCGTGGCGTCTCCGATGATCACGCATACTTGGTGCTGAGTGGGTACGGACTGGTAACATCGTCGTTTTCGCCGATGGAGACACTATCAGATGAGCTAGTGAAGTCCATCAGCTTTTGCTCTGGATAAATTTCCGCCACCCGAATTCCAAAGTTGATGCTTTTGCTACTTTCTTTGGGTTCTGAATTGGCTGAGCTTGCTTCACATGGTGGTGTGAATGGTGGGTTTGATCTGAAGGAGAGATTGTCATAGATGCCATCAAGATCCCCCAGATTCGTCTCGACTTGCCCGCCTTCGTTGCCTTCTTCGATCTGTGCCTCAACTTCCATTGGGGATTCAGTGGGAGGTTCCTGTACTTCTGTTGATTTGCGGGTAACTTTACGGGTGGGTGGGCGTGGATTTGCTTTCGTCGAGTTGATGCTTGGTGGAGAGCGTTCCACCGAACCCGTGTTTCCAGCGTTCAAGTTTCCCACAGATGGTGCCAATTGACAAGGGATAACCTTGGCAATCCCCATGGTGATGGACTTGGGGTTTCGCGGAAAAGAGAACGCTAGGGATTTCGTCGGATGTTAGGGAAAACAATGAAGACAAAGTCGCCTGAATATTGGGGAAAAACTCTATTACAAGTTGTCTACTAGATTTTGGTACCCTTGCTTGGGCTTCTCCCACCCTATATATAATAGGCCGGGTCTCAAAGATGTATGCGGATAGGTTTTGTACACGCGTGATTACAATATCAACATAATGTCAGTTCATAATTTCTTTCCTAATTTGAATAAAGAGTCTCTGTCGGTTGCTTCCTTGGGCTTTTATCTGGAATCTCTATGGACCGTGGGCCTTTTACCCAATGTAGGGTAGCGAATAATGGGCATCCAAGTAATCATACCCATGTCACTCAGGGGCCCTCTTATTCAATTTGGGCTCCAAGCTTTTGGTATTTTTCAAAATATAAAAGCATTTGAATGAATTTCACAGGAGGAGGGAAATTAGGGTTTAGGGTCTTGCATTATTTCTTTTGCAAATTTTATCTTATCAAAGATATATGATTCTTATGAATGCACAAACAAACCCTAATTAAGATTAGCTAAAACTGGGGTGTTACAGCTCTATCCTCCTTACGAGAATCTCGACCCGAGATTCTGCAGGTAAGAAGAAGGAAGAGAAACATGACCACTTCTAAGGATAAGAGGGAAACACACTAACAACACATAGAGTATCTCATGGTCAACTCGTGAAAGGAGTGTTCGTAAATTACACTGAGATGACGAACATGAAACACATCAAGGTAAACGAGGAAACAAGAGGAGAAGGTTCCAAGTTGGTAGATAGTTGGTCTTCATAAGGATTGAGACCATGGTGTTTCAGAGGAGTTAAACTTCTAAAAAGGAAAGCTTACAACAGAAAGAACATAACCAAAGACTTTGAGAGATGAAACTCTACTAGATGACTTAAGTAGAGATTTCATGGATACAGAGATACGGATAACCAAGTTGTTGATCTACTTTTGATACAGAAGGATCACTCTTTGTTCAACATATGGTTAGGACAGAAAGGTTGTTTTGTGGCGAGGACTCGTAAGAGTCACAAGGAACATGTAATAAGAGAACTATTGATTACCAAAATCGTAGTCACTCTATGAACATGACCGAGAACGAAGGAAACTCTTTATTCATCCAGGTCTATCAAAATCTTTGCCAAAGATCGTGATATCACTTTACACCAATAAGATGAATATATAAGAAGATTCTTAATGACATGAGGAAAAATAAACTTCATTCTTAGACTTTAGTTACTTGGCACAACAAATGCTAGCCAACATAAAAGGTCTGGAGGATCGACCGAGAGACATTTAGCAACACTACTTTAAATGTTCTCCTTGATGTTGAATAAAGCAACCATCAAGTAAAGATTGGACTTCGGATACAAAGGGAACCATAAGAACAACTCCTATAATTAACTCATAGAAGAAGCCTCATGAAGAGTGGTTGTTATTGCTGATTCAAAATAATATGACAATAGGACTTTCGACTAATTGTGTCAACCATTACAATAATCTTGCCAGATTTCAAAGAAACCTATGCCAATTCCTTAAGGAACACCAACCATCGTAGCTGCTTGAGATTCAGCTCTGGTTAGGTGGGATGATACTTCGGATTCAGCATGTCCAAATAGAAAGCTTTCAACATTTACCATGAAGGTAAAGTTACTGGATTCTCAAGACATGGACTTTAGTGTTAAGCTCCAATAGCCTAAGCTATTGCTAGACCCAAGTACTAACAACTTGTCAGAGGACAGCTGCACATACATCAAGTACTTGCAATGAAATACACATGTGTCCTTAAGGAACAAAATAACTCTACTCTAATCCACGACACATCTTTCACCATTTGCCCGTGAATCGGAGAAGGTTACTTCTAACATCCATAACACATACTTCGAGATTACACGAAGGAGGTTCTTGAAAGTTTTTTCCAACATTAATGCCAAATGTTTCATGTGAGTCTATTCTAGTATGGAGAAGATAAGGATATTGTCGATGGGCTCAACAACAAACTTATCAAGATAATCTAAGATGATGAACTCATATGTTACTTGAACAAGGCAGAGTATTCGTCAGAACAAAAAACATGAAGATGTACTCAAGTGAAACATCACAAGGAGCAGCATTGTCAAGATAGTCCTTGGAACTGAGTTTGATTTGACGATAACCCAAATCAAATCAAAGGCGGGGGAAGATAACATATCCACGAAGGAAATACTATCTTTCTTCAGCACGAACAAAACTAGACATCCCTTTAAGAGAGAACTAAATCAGATAGAACTTTTGTCTTACAACTCTCCAAGTTGTTGTTTAATCTCACCAACTAATTCAGGGGTATCCAGTATGGATCCTTGGAGACAAGGACAACTCAGAGAACTTGCTTACTCAGGAACTAGACTACACAGTCATGTGGCAACATGGCGATACTTCTAGAATACGTCTAGAATATCACGAACTACCGATATGTCACTTGGTTCGAGAGGAAACTTGCTTGGTAAGGCAATAAGACATAGTCTCGGAGCTTCGGTGCAAGCCTAACTCTTTGACCAAGGAGAGTGTACCAGAATAACGGACTTGGTAGCACAATCATCCTTTGCTTAGTGATAGGGTTAACCATCATGCTAAGAATGACACAAATGTCCTTGGAGTTCAAAGCAATAACGAATTGCTAAGAATCTTGGATGGTCACATTATTACGCACACGCATCATTCACGAGCATGAAAACTCGGAGGAAGGGTGGGTAATTATGTGTAAGAGCATCACTTCATTAAGGGGTCATGAAACTCAATACAACCTCTTAATATAAAAGGGTATGATATGCTAAGGTAGAACAGTTAGAAGCTAATCATGCCTCTTAATCTGCGGACTACAACACTTTGACCTGGCCCTAGATATGATGAGGTACGGGAGTTTGTTTCTCCTAACATTCTGAATTGGTTTGTCATGACGAACCACAAGAGTATCTTGCATCGGGAGACACCAATGCAAATTACTACTTGGCTACCAACTGATAGACAAAGGTCAGAAACAACAAGGGGAAAAGAACATGCTCAGGATAGAATCCCGAGATGTGGATGCATAGATTATCAATCTTCCGAAAACCAATGCATAGAAGGGAGGGTGTGGCAGAGTCACGATTATAGATGTGAGACTCACAAGGAGTACTCTTGTCGTGATCTATTTGGTTCCATTAAAGAACATCTGCCATAGCTAATGGTAGGGGAAGTCCTTAATTGTCGAAATTCAACTATGACAATAACCACAAACTTGAAGGCTAGAACTATAGTACCAGCCATACTGAGGTGATGTGTGAACATTAGCAACAGGGGTCAATGGAATGTATCTTGGGTTAAATATTAGCTTCATGTACAAGATTCACAACACCAGAATCCAGCACAATCCAGGATCTTCGGTTCAAGTCCAAGAGTTAAAACCCGAGAAATAAGTAATTACTACTTGGGTGACATAGCGTACACTACAAGATAATAATCACGTGGTATCTTCCAAGAGAAGAAAGAACTTCTGAAGTACCCAAACAAACAAAAGGGAGGCACACGAGGCGAAAGGAAACCTCGAGACCTAGTACAGAATACTGTGGAACCATCAACATGATGTTGTGGACCCATAAGATAGAGAGATCACGATACAAAGGAATCTCTCGATTGAAGCAGAGCAAGGGGAAACAAGGAATTCACAACACACACGACTCTAGAGAACTCAACACTAGGTCAACTGGCTGAGAAACGACTTGCCAAGAAGGCACCTAAGCTTTGAAATACTAGAAGAGATATCAAAACTTCTCCAAATCAACATAAGGTAAGATGACCCAGAGTTAAGAGCGATACTAGATGAGGAGCATAAGAAACATACTAGAGTTTTCGCAAATACTTTTCATCTTTGAAATAGTTTTCTCTAGCACTAGACTCAACATCGACCAATAGCAAGGTTTTCCTACGGTCGGTACTGCTCTGATACCAAAACCTGTGACACCCCCGGGATCAGGGTTAAACAAATCTAGACCTTAGCCTGACATAAGCTTAACCTAGAGCTCGAGGATATCCAGTGAGAAATCGGTAACACAATAGTAACCCTACGACACAAAAATTATTATAGCAAGCTCATAACTGAGCGAAGAACCAAAATATTACAAGCAGAGGTCACTGACCACAAACATCAAACAACGGAAGGCAAATTATGCTATTAAGTATAGAAAACTTAACAAATGGCCTAAGAGGCCTGAAGCATAATGATGACATCCCAGTCCATAGATTCCAGGCTGCCGGCCGGGAACCCCAAGCTACTCGTCGGTGTCGATGTCGTACCAAACTTGTCTTTAGGGGAACACTTATTCTGATACAAAAGAATCAACAAAGCAAGGATGAGTACAGGGTGTACTCTGCAAGACTTATGGCTGGTGGGGTTATTTTGCATAAAGCAATCTTTCTTTATAAAACAAGGGGGCGAAGAAGCTCGTCTAATCAGAATATTTTAAAAGGGGATAAGAGAGCGACATCTTTGAAGAATTGATCATCATCTTGATACCCCACCAAAGTAATCCTCATCTCACAACTAGGATCACCCCCTCGTACCCATGAGGAAGCATCCTTAAGCACACGTTGATCTGCCAAGTTTTACGATTAGGTTAAAGTTCTCTATCATCTTCATGTCCGTTCCCAAGTCGTCCATAACCGTGGACACGACTTTTCAAAAAGATTTAACCCTACAAGGGTGCACAACTTTACCCACACGTACTAACCGACTCTTAATGCCAGTACATTAGCCCTCTTCCTTGGAAGGCCGGCAGAGGGTGGTTAGACACAACCTTTATCTTGCTTTCGCCGAGACCATGAGTCACATCCTAAGGATGGTTCCACTGTAACGGGACAAATCCCAAAGCAGGTCCCTAGAGATGTGAGGCGAGGTTGGTTTACCAGGGGCGCCATCTACCTCAAGCAACCCCGTCCACACTTACCTACCTGTTATGATGCACCTTCACCCGCCAAATCTTTCAAAACATTTTCTATGCATATGTCGAATGGAACACCGAATGATGTGACTCATGGAATCTACTAGGCAAGTTAATCAGCAGAGGGTTCCCCATAAACCCCATGTGGCTGTACGCTCATCTTGGTTCAAGAGGCTAGAACTCGGGTCCTAGTGGTGGCAAGCATGGGACTACAAAAACCACATCCCACTGTGGCATCCCATACAAGCCTTAGCATGTTTAACATTTACCACAGATCTTACCTCATCGGTATACCTCGTTATCCTGATATACTAGATTCTCTGCATCTGATATATCATCTGGATGAACTAGCACTAACAGCTAAGCATGGCTAAGCAAGACATAGATAATAGCTCTAGCATTACACAAAAGCTAAACCTAGTTATGCTAGGAGCAGTGGATAAGGTAATATAAGCTCAAGGGAGTAATGCAATATATAGGATACCTATCTATCGATAAAAGACCACCGTTGAATCATATGCATCATGGCAAGAATTAAAGTGCTTTCGAAATCATAGGATTGTATAATGGTGGGGCTACGCTTGCCTTTGCCTGTTGATAACCAATAAGAAGATCTTCAGATATCTTGTTCTTGACTTGATTACAGTTGGTCAAGTATTGTTTGTCGATCTTCGATGGTGTTGATCTCGGTCTTCGATCTCGATCTCGTTATCGTAGTCTACCGAGAAGAAGCAAACACCGGAAAGAAAGGAAACAATCAACACATGGCATCGATGCAATGCTCAAGCAAGGATGATGATATGACAAGTTTAATAGCATTGAAATGAGACCCTAAAGCATGCCTGGCCATTTAAGCAGCGTCCGAGGGGTGCAAACCCTAATACAGGAGAGGCCCCGAAAGCACCTACGGGGTTCAATTGATTCTTATAATTAAACTTGTAATTAAAGTTGTTGAACAATACATGATTATGACTCTATTGGAAAAATCTCATTTTTCTAAATATTTTGATATATTATACATATTTTTCTAACTTAAAATGAATGAGTTATGATTTTCCCATTTTTAATCCATTTTAAATCTTTTTTAAAACAATTAACATTTTTGGATATTATATAAATTATTTTCCAGCTAAACCCACGTGTCAGACTTTTATTAATTTCAGAAAACATTTCCAAAAAGAATAAAAACCTGACATTAGGGACCCACCTATCAGATATTTCAATTATTAAAATAATTATAGAAAAAATTATTAAAACAAAAGTAAAAGGCTTCTTACATCAGCATGACGCATTGCTGACGTCAGCAATGGAGATGCTCCCAGGTCGAGCACGGATCTGTCGATCCTATGTGCGCCTAGTCGCGCGGGTGAGCGCGCTTGAGAGAGCGCGGCGCGGGCGACCCTATAGTGGTGGCGCCGCCTCCGAATGGTGACCAGAGCGATGTCCACGATGACGGCCGATAGCGGCACTCGCAGGTGCTAGGCGGCAAAGCAACATGAAGTGAGAGGGGGAGCGCGGAGAGGTGCCGGAGCACCAGTGGCTCACCACGAACGCGATGTTGAGGTCCAAGAAGCAAGGGGAGGCTGGACGGAGGTGAATCGACGGCGGCCGGCGGAGCGTCGAGCTCGATTCCGACGAGCATGGAGATCCTCGGCAAGCATGCTTCGACGAGGAGGACGAGGGCGGCGAGGCGAGTCCAACATTGGCCTCAGATGGTCGAGGGGAGCTCGGGAGTGGCGGCGACTAGCGGTCTCCGGTAGCTAGGGTTTCGGGAACACCCGCGGGGAAGCGAGGAAGAGGGGAAAGTGACGGGTAGGGTTCTCCGGTGGCGGCAGGGGTCCTTATAGGCGCTCGGGGGCGGCGGTGCGGATCTTGGCACACAGCAACAGCGACAGACAGCGGCAGCGATGACAGGCAGCTGCTTCAGCCTCGGGGACGAAGACGACAATGAACAGACGGGCGAACCCGTATTTGGGCCACTGGTGGGATGCACTTAGGCCAGGCTGGGCCAGCTGCAGCGCGTGTGGGCGGCAAGGAAGGGAGGAGAGAGCTGGGCTGCGGCCTAGATAGAGTTAGCAACAGGTTTTATTTTCAAAAAACCTTTTTATTTTCTGGTTCTATTTTCTCTTTTGTATTTTCAAATACTTTCTATTTTCAAACATTTTGAAAATACTAGAGATTTGTAAAACGTAATAAAAACACTCAGGGGCCCTCTTATTCAATTTGGGCTCCAAGCTTTTGGTGTTTTTCAAAATATAAAAGCATTTGAATGAATTTCACAGGAGGAGGGAAATTAGGGTTTAGGGTCTTGCATTATTTCTTTTGCAAATTTTATCTTAGCAAAGATAGATGATGCTTATGAATGCACAAACAAACTCTAATTAAGATTAGCTAAAACTGGGGTGTTACAACTTCACATCCGTAACAAGGCTGATAATTTCAAATGGAGTCTAGTCACAGTTTATGGTGCCACCCAAGAAGCTTTTAAGGCCGATTTTCTTCGCAAATTGGTGAACTTAGCAAAGGACAATCCACACCCTATCCTCATAGGGGGTGATTTAATTTGCTTAAGTTTCCATACGAGAAGAGTAAAGGCTGTTTTGATGATCATTGGCCTTTCCTTTTGAACGATATCATTGATAGTTTGGATTTAAAGGAAGTGACAATGATTGGAAGACGGTTTACTTGGGCTAACTCTTTGCCAGAACCAACATACGAAAAACTTGATCGTGTACTCATGGACTCAGACTGGGAAGATCACTTCCCGCTAGTCTCGGTACACGCTCTAGAACATATTGAGCCTATGTCATATCATTCTCCCATTTTGCTTACCACTGGGTTACGACCACTACATTCGTCCCGTCCGTTCAAATTTGAACTAGGATGGCTAATACGAGATGGTTTCCAGGACATGGTGAAAGCATTATGGGAAAAACCAGTTGATGGTGTTACCCTAATCCAGAGGTGGAATAATAAAGTGTTTATGACACGAAAACACCTTGGGGGTTGGGCGCGACACACAACCGGTATCCTTAAAAACGAAAAACTGAGACTTTCCTCTACTATTGATGACCTCGAAGCTTTAGCAGAAACTCAATTGCTAACACCGCAGGAAATTAAGCTCAAAAGCCAATCGAATGCGGAGATTGCCCGGTTACTGCGGGAAGAGGAACTCAAATAGTATCAGCATTCTAAATCGCAATTTATCTTGCATGGGGACTCGAATACTAGATACTTCCATAGTATAGCCAATGGCAGACACAAGAAGAAACATATTCATTCCTTAATGCATAATGACTAGCCGATTGAAGGACATGATCAGTTGAAATCTTATATTACAAATTACTACAAATCTTTGTTCGGGGAACCGGATGAAGGTTCTTTCTCTATGGATGAATCTCAAACAACCGATATACCCAGGTTTCTGATGCAGAAAACAACTATCTGACCGCTCCTTATTCTAAGGACGAGGTCAAATTGGCTGTTTTCCAAATGGAACACAATAAGGCCTCTGGTCCTGATGGATTCCTAGTTGAGTTTTACCAAACCTTTTGGGACGTCATCAAAATAGATCTCCTTGACATGTTCAGTGCTCTGCACCAGGGTCAATTAGATCTGTTTCGTTTGAATTTTGGTGAGATTATCTTATTACCTAAGGTTAACGAAGCAGAATGGATCCAACAATATAGACCGATCTGTCTACTTAATGTTAGTTTTAAGATTTTTACCAAAGTTGCTACTATCAGGTTAAACTCAGTGGTTGATCATGTTGTTAGACCTTCGCAAACTGCTTTCATGCAAGGTTAAAACATTCTTGATGGTGTAGTAACTTTACATAAAACTGTTCGTGAACTTCATAGGAAGAAACTAAATGGGGTAATTCTCAAAATTGATTTCGAAAAATCTTACGATAAGGTTAAATGGTCTTTCCTTCAGCAAGTTCTTAGAATTAAAGGATTTTCCGTTGAGTGGTGTGCCTTAATCAATAGCTTTGTGGTCAAAGGTAGTGTTTCCATCAAAGTCAATGACGACGTTGGTAGCTACTTCCAGACCAAAAAGGGATTAAGACAAGGAGATCCATTATCGCTAATGTTATTTAATTTAGTGGATGATATGTTATCTATCCTGATTGAGCGAGCCAAGTCAAAGGGTCATATTGAAGGTGTGATTCCCCATCTCGTGGATGGTGGCTTATCTATAATTCAATATGCCGATGACACAATTCTCTTAATGGAACATGACCTCGAAAAGGCAAAAAACTGAAACTTATTCTTTTAGCTTTTGAGCAACTTTTGGGATTAAAAATTAACTTCCACAAGAGAGAATTGTTTTGTTTCGCGGAGTTGGTCTTTACAATGAACTTTTTGGCTATAGTCACAGTGTTTTTCCGATCAAATATTTGGGCATCCCGGTACATTACTGTACCCTTACAAATGCTGAATGGAAAATTGTCGAAGAAAGACTATAGGTGCGTCTAAGCAGTTGGAAAGGCAAATTACTCTCTATAGGGGGAGATTGGTACTTGTGGCATCCCGCAAAAACCACTACTAGAAAACCGCGTTGTTTTTGTGCATTGCATCGTCATGACCGCATGCTCATGTCATCATGCCACCTTGCATTTGAGCATCATCATGTCATTATGCATTTGTTTGTCTAAAACTATTTTCAAAACGCCTAGTTTTGTTTTCCAATATTCCCGTCTTTATTCAAATTAAAACCCGGGTCTATCCGGAATATTTTGTTTTGTCTACCAAAGGTTTACAAATGCCTCGTTTTTAATAAATAAAATATTTAAATTATTTTTGGGAGACAGGCAGGCAGGCCCAAAAGCCCAGCCGGCCACCTCCAGATAAAAATCCTATCTAAACCAGAGCTACCCAAACCTTTTTCTACACAAACCTAATCTACCCAGCCCCCTCCACCTCACCTTGGCCACTCACAACTCGCCACATCACCCCACCCTGCCACCCTGGCACCCCGCCACCTCTCTCTCTCCAGTCCCAGCCCGCCACCACAGCCACCCCACCGCCACCTCATCCCACCTGCCCAATTTCCCTCCAACTCCCTATTCAGCCGCCGCCTCCTAGCTTTTTCCCACTCAGCCACCTAGCCCGCTCCTCACCCCGGCCCCACCCCCGCATCGTATTCCGCGCCTGCCCACCACACCCCGCGCGAGCCAGCCCGACCGTCCCCCACCTGGACACGCCCTCCCATGCGACGCGATCCCGCCCTTGAGCTCCTCCGGCCGACGCGCCCGCGCTCCGCCGCCCTGTGTCTCGCCACCCCCCCGGCCTCGGCTACCACCACAGCGCCGCCCGGGGATGCTCCCTCCTCCTCAAGCCGGTCGCCCCCAACCGCCGTGGCCAACCGTCGACCCGCCGCCTCCGACGGCTCTCCTCCGTCGTCCCCGTCCGCTCGCCTCCTCCCGCAGAGCCGCTGTGTCGCCAGCATCGATGGCCGCTTCCCCTCGCCGTGGGCTTCCCCGCCATGCTCTCCTCCAGCCTCTCCTCCTCCCTCCCTTCGGCTCGATCCCCTCCGCCTCAAGCGCCAGGCCGCCTCGCCGGCCCTGCCTCGCCTCGTTCCCCGTAGCTCCGGCGCCGCCCTTCCTCGCGTCCAGCCCGCCTGGCCGTCGCCTCCGCCGGTCGCCCACCTCCCTTCCGCCTCCATGCCGTCGCGGCCCCCACTCTGCCTCGCCTTCCGTGTCCGTCCTGCTGCAAGCACTGTGGCTGCTTCCGTCCCTTGTTGATGCTCTGCAGGTCCCCGGGAGATAGGACGCTCGTGTAGCATCAGCTATTGGTTGGAGTTTTCTGCTCCCCAAAACGGTCCATCACCAAGACAAGACCTGCGCGTCGTACCGGTGTACCCGAGCGGCTCCCACGAAGGTTTCCTGATGAGCCAGGGGACACCAAGATCTGCGTGCCGAGGGTGTGTCGACAAGATCTTCGAAACAACCGACACCAAGTCCGCCGACGAACTTCAACGCAAGTCCATGACCGACGATCAAGATGGGATCCGAAGACATCGAGACCCCTAGGTGTGCCGATAAAGGAACGCCGAGGACCCCTACCGGACCCGGTGACGCCGCTGCCTCGAGATCTCCATCATGGAACAACAAGTACTCCTTCTCGGACGACAAGACTATAGACATGGAACCGAAGGACGCCAAGTACTTCCTCCCGGATGCCAAGACCGACCCGATACGCGGACCTGACAAGATCTTCACGACGACAAGATCGACACCGACCAGGGCAAATCCGATGCGGCCCGACGCCAAACCAAGTCCTTCTTCCTGGATGCGATAAGATCTACTTCCGTTGTCCAATAACGTTCCCGTCGAGGCCAATCCTGATCCCGTCGAACCGCTCCCCGTCGAACCCTGAGACCGGACCCCGCACCCCGGCACCCAAGATCTCCCGAACCCGGATGTGTGTCCCTAAGCCTCTATATTTATAATATGACATTATCAACTGTCGCATATTAATTGTTCATGCATGCATATCTGTCTGTGGGTTGGGGGCATTATGCCGATTCACCTCATAATTAAATATGGAGTGTTTATGCGGGATATCTTTGTCTTATTCCGGACTCCATTTAAATTGGTGTAGCGAACCGATGCCATGTTTCGCCCTGTTAATCCAACATTTAATTTGAGGGGTAAATAAATAACTCAAACCTATTAATTAATTGTCGGGACCTTGGTTCCGCTTAATATTGCCTCATTGCACCGCATCTGCATCATATCATAAGCATGCCAGATCTTCTACCGTAGTATTAAATATTGCATTCGGTGTTTCTTCTAGTGTTTGCTTCTTCGCGGATTAGGCCGATGAGTTGATGCGAGTATCGGCAAGTTCTCCGGATATGAACGGTCGGCAGTGTTTTCCCAGGCGAGCATCTCTTCCCCTTCTACCTATTTTGCATTTATAGTCTTTATTTCCTCCTGTTGATCTATTGCTATCTGTGTCGCGATGTTTTAGTTTCCGTACCCTAGTTATATCCCGTGCAACCTCTATATTGCCTCGGACACCTCCTATTACCTATGTTTGGTAGATAGCTGGCCTTGCGAGTCGTAGTTGCTTGCTCAGGTGCGATCTCGTGTTGTCAAGTACCACAGTTGTTGGAATGCTAGCAGATGCTTATTGGTGGAGATGCTTACTGGTGGAGATGATCATGACTTTAATTACAACTATAAAATGCTAGCTATAACTAATGCAGAGGCATCGGTGGGCAATAGATGTTATTTGGATCTTCCACGCCCACTTGTGTCCCGTAGGACCCCGAGTACTTGATACCTGTTCCTTGATTTTTCGCACTATCCACATCCAGGAGGCCTTATGGACCCCCTGAGCCAGAGATTGATTCATTTCTATTTCTTGGGGCCACAAACTAGTTTGGGGTTTTATTACTATCCTGTACTTATGCCATGCTTTACTGCTTTATTTAAGATTGTGCGTGGAGCACCTGTATTGTTTAGGACCATGACACGTTTTCGCTATATCGACAAGCTCAGTCACACTTTCGGGTTCCCAGTCGTTTACAGCCGTCCACACAAACCCTGGGTCCGTTCCGGAGCGGGCCAACTTCGTTGCGGGTAGCTTAGTGGGGTGGCCCCCTGAAATATTTCTGAATCCTGTGATCGCTTTGTCGTGAATGCCTCGTTGGGTTTTGAGTTGGTTTTTCCGAGGTTGATCGAGTGTGTGTTGCTATTTGTGCACCCCTGCAGGGTAAAACTTTCTGAAAGTCATGTCCGCGGTTATGGACGACTTGGAGCACAGTATCCCGATCATAGACAAGCATAACTAAAGTAGTGCTATAAACTTGACTTAATATATGACTAGTAATCAGATTCAACTATCACGGAATGGATATTAAAAATGCCAACAACTGGTGGATCTGTGGTGATCTGTGTCATACTATACCTGCCTAGTAAGTATGGCGACTCCAATGGAATGTGACAAAAGTGCCAACAACTGCTGGGTTTTGGGATTCCTCAGGACAATTATATCTGACTAGTAAAGGTTCCAACTACCACAGAATGGTAATTAAAACTGCCCACTACTTATGCTTCAGGATGACTCATGCTATCTATATTTGATTAGTAATTGCTGCAACTATAATGGAATGGATAAAACTGCCAACTGTGTGAGTTCCTCGGTTTGACTTCCTCGTTTGGTCTCGAGGGGGAATACCAGGATGGGTATGTTTGTTGTTAGTATCAGGTATGATCTGAATAGGTCTTTCTTACCCCTCTCTAATAGCCGCCAATGATACCGAGTCTCTATAGGTTGTTTAGTGTCGCTGCGCTGCCGCTTCAGTCCACCATACCTATGTAGACGAGAGCCGCCGAATTCTAGCCTCGCCGTGTACTGGCCTCAGTACTGACGCTCCTCTTTTTCCTTTGCCCTTTGTCGGCACCCCTTTTGTTTTAGCAGGTTTGAGATCGACGTCGTTAGCAGGGTTACCCTTCCGGCTTGGCCTGGGCAGGGTTATGGACGCCATTGGTTATTCTTCAGGGCTCTTAGCCCCATTTGCATCTTGTCCGTAGTCGGACGCTCTATCGTTTTTAAGGTGATTTGGATCTTTGTATAGTATATCTGTATTCTTGACTCATGGAGTCGTTGTTGTATATATATGTTCTGTGGGTTCCATCGAGGACTGTTGTGTAATGGTATGGCTTCGTTTTCCACCCGCACGAAAGTGCCTGGTAGGCGTCCTTGAATCGTTTCTATGCGGGTTTGGCGGAAAGGGCTAAAACTTGCATAGGGCCGATTCGAGGGTGTTACAGAGTGGTATCAGAGCTCAACAGTTGTGATACCCCACTGGTCCAGCCTGTAGGATAACCCAGCTAACGGCCGAAGTAGAGAGTCAAAACTATTTTGCAAATCGGTTGGATAGATCTGATTAGGTCTGCTTTACTCCTTACCCCTCTGCTGTTCTCCTCTTACCTTTGCGTGTTTTGATTCTACTCTCTTATCTTTTCTTCGAGTCTAGGATTTCCCGTGGTTGGGCTTCCGTCGTACCTTCAGGGCTTCGCTTCCTCCTTTGCCAACGGTGCTTCTACATCCGGTCTTCGTGCTATCTGAGGAATCCTTCGTCTGTTGGACTTCTCTCTGTTCCTTGTTGTGCCTTCCGGTGTTTTCCGACGCGACGACATCATCTACGCCAGATCCGATGCAGAGTCTACATCACTCCTTGATTCCGAATCCCGTTTGTCGAGATCTCCAGTCCAATTCCGAGAGTTGGTTGCATAATTCTCCTATTCGTATGCAGAGTAATGCTTTGAGTGCGGGATGGAGTAGCTACCATACCACTACTCTTATCATTCGCTTTGTACATTGAGTCGGTGGAACCAGCAATTTTACTCCGTCCACGGAAGCTAGAGGTGGCTTGTTGATACCTCTACCTTCGCCCTTTGTTCCCGCAGTGTTCTCTCGATGATCACGGACAACAACCTCTTGTTAGTGGTGTCGCAAGGATCTACACGAAGCGAGAAGATTTAGATCATCGACCTTCTTCCCGGTACCATGAGGCGGATCTCGAGGGCGAAATCCGTTGTTAGTGGTGTCGAATTGTGGCATCCCGCAAAAACCACTACTAGAAAATCGTGTTGTTTTTGTGCATTGCATCGTCATGACCGCATGCTCATGTCATCATGCCACCTTGCATTTGAGCATCGTCATGTCATTATGCATTTGTTTGTCTAAAACTATTTTCAAAACGCATAGTTTTGTTTTCCAATATTCCCGTCTTTATTCAAATTAAAACCCGGGTCTATCCAGAATATTTTGTTTTGTCTACCAACGGTTTACAAACGCCTCGTTTTTAATAAATAAAATATTTAAATTATTTTTGGGAGGCAGCCAGCCAGGCCCGAAAGCCCAGCCGGCCACCTCCAGATAAAAATCCTATCTAAACCAGAGCTACCCAAACCTTTTTCTACCCAAACCTAATCTACCCAGCCCCCTCCACCTCACCTTGGCCACTCACAACTTGCCACATCACCCCACCCCACCACCCTGGCACCCCGCCACCTCTCTCTCTCCAACCCCAGCCCGCCACCACAGCCACCCCACCGCCACCTCATCCCACCTGCCCAATTTCCCTCCAACTCCCTATTCAGCCGCCGCCTCCCAGCTTTTTCCCGCTCAGCCACCTAGCCCGCTCCTCACCCTGGCCCCACCCCCGCATCGTATTCCGCGCCTGCCCACCACACCCCGCGCGAGCCAACCTGACCGTCCCCCACCTGGACACGCCCTCCCACGCGACGCGACCCCGCCCCTGAGCTCCTTCGGCCGACGCGCCCGCGCTCCGCCGTCCTGTGTCTCGCCGCCCCCCCGGCCTCGGATACCACCACAGCGCCGCCCGGGGCTGCTCCCTCCTCCTCAAGCCGGTCGCCCCCAACCGTCGTGGCCAACCGTCGACCCCGCCGCCTCCGACGGCTCTCCTCCGCCGTCCCCGTCCGCTCGCCTCCTCCCGCAGAGCCGCCGTGTCGCTAGCGTCGACGGCCGCTTCCCCTTACCGTGGGCTTCCCCGCCATGCTCTCCTCCAGCCTATCCTCCTCCCTCCCTTCGACTCGATCCCCTCCGCCTCAAGCGCCAGGCCGCCTCGCCGGCCCTGCCTCGCCTCGTTCCCCGTAGCTCTGGCGCCGCCCTTCCTCACGTCTAGCCCGCCTGGCCGTCGCCTCCGCCGGTCGCCCACCTCCCTTCCGCCTCCGCGCCGTCGCGGCCCCCGCTCTGCCTCGCCTTCAGTGTCCGTCCTGCTGCAAGCACTGTGGCTGCTTCCGTCCCTTGTTGATGCTCTGCAGGTCCCCGGGAGATAGGACGCTCGTGTAGCATCAGCTATTGGTTGGAGTTTTCTGCTCCCCAAAACGGGCCATCACCAAGACAAGACCTGCGCGTCGTACCGGTGTACCCGAGCGGCTCCCACGAAGGTTTCCTGATGAGCCAGGGGACACCAAGATCTGTGTGACGAGGGTGTGCCGACAAGATCTTCGAAACAACCGACACCAAGTCCGCCGACGAACTTCAACGCAAGTCCATGACCGACGATCAAGATGGGATCCGAAGACATCGAGACCCCCAGGTGTGCCGATAAAGGAACGCCGAGGACCCCTACCGGACCCGGTGACGCCGCTGCCTCGAGATCTCCATCATGGAACAACAAGTACTCCTTCTCGGACGACAAGACTGTCGACATGGAACCGAAGGACGCCAAGTACTTCCTCCCGGATGCCAGGACCGACCCGATACGCGGACCTGACAAGATATTCGCGACGACAAGATTGACACCGACCAGGGCAAATCCGATGCGCCCCAACGCCAAACCAAGTCCTTCTTCTTGGATGCGACAAGATCTACTTCCGTTATCCAATAACGTTCCCGTCGAGGCCGATCCTGATCCCGTTGAACCGCTCCCCGTCGAACCCTAAGACCGGACCCCGCACCCCGGCACCCAAGATCTCCCGAACCCGGATGTGTGTCCCTAAGCCTCTATATTTATAATATGACATTATCAACTGTCGCATATTAATTGTTCATGCATGCATATCTGCCTGTGGGTTGGGGGCATTATGCCGATTCACCTCATAATTAAATATGGAGTGTTTATGCGGGATACCTTTGTCTTATTCCGGACTCCATTTAAATTGGTGTAGCGAACCGATGCCATGTTTTGCCCTGTTAATCCAACATTTAATTTGAGGGGTAAATAAATAACTCAAACCTATTAACTAATTGTTGGGACCTCGGTTCCGCTTAATATTGCCTCATTGCACCGCATCTGCATCATATCATAAGCATGTCGGATCTTCTGCCGTAGTATTAAATATTGCATCCGGTGTTTCTTCTAGTGTTTGCTTCTTCGCGGATTAGGCCGATGAGTTGATGCGAGTATCGGAAAGTTCTCCGGATATGAACCGTCGGTAGTGTTTTCCCAAGCGAGCATCTCTTCCCCTTCTACCTATTTTGCATTTATAGTCTTTATTTCCTCCTGTTGATCTATTGCTATCTGTGTCGTGATGCTTTAGTTTCCGTACCCCAGTTATATCCCGTGCAACCTCTATATTGCCTCGGACACCTCCTATTACCTGTGTTTGGTAGATAGCTGGCCTTGCGAGTCATAGTTGCTTGCTCAGGTGCGATCTCGTGTTGTCAAGTACCACAGTTGTTGGAATGCTGGCAGATGCTTATTGGTGGAGATGCTTACTGGTGGAGATGATCATGACTTTAATTACAACTATAAAATGCTAGCTATAACTAATGCAGAGGCATCGGTGGGCAATAGATGTTATTTGGATCTTCCACGCCCACTTATGTCCCGTAGGACCCCGAGTACTTGATACATGTTCCTTGATTTTTGGCACTATCCACATCCGGGAGGCCTTATGGACCCCCCTGAGCCAGAGCTTGATTCATTTCTATTTCTTGGGGCCACAAACTAGTTTGGGGTTTTATTACTATCATGTACTTATGCCATGCTTTACTGCTTTATTTAAGATTGTGCGTGGAGCACCTGTACTGTTTAGGATCGTGACACGTTTTCGCTGTATCGACAAGCCCAGTCACACTTTCAGGTTCCCAGTCGTTTACAGCCGTCTACACAAACCCTGGGTCCGTTCCGGAGCCAGCCACCTTCGTTGTGGGTAGCTTAGTAGGGTGGCCCCCTGAAATATTTCTGAATCCTGTGATCGCTTTGTCGTGAATGCCTCGTTGGGTTTTGAGTTGGTTTTTCCGAGGTTGATCGAGTGTGTGTTGCTATTTGTGCACCCCTGCAGGGTAAAACTTTCTGAAAGCCGTGTCCGCGGTTATGGACGACTTGGAGCACAGTATCTCGATCATAGACAAGCATAACTAAAGTAGTGCTATAAACTTGACTTAATATATGACTAGTAATCAGATTCAACTATCACGGAATGGATATTAAAAATGCCAACAACTGGTGGATCTGTGGTGATCTGTGTCATACTATACCTGCCTAGTAAGTATGGCAACTCCAATGGAATGTGATAAAAGTGCCAACAACTGCTGGGTTTTGGGATTCCTCAGGACAATTATATCTGACTAGTAAAGGTTCCAACTACCACAGAATGGTAATTAAAACTGCCCACCTACTTATGCTTCAGGATGACTCATGCTATCTATATCTGATTAGTAATTGCTGCAACTATAATGGAATGGATAAAACTGCCAACTATGTGAGTTCCTCGGTTTGACTTCCTTGTTTTGTCTCGAGGGGGAATACCAGGATGGGTATGTTTGTAGTTATTATTAGGTATGATCCGAATAGGTCTTTCTTACCCCTCTCTAATAGCCGCCAATGATTCCGAGTCTCTATAGGTTGTTTAGTGCCGTTGCGCTGCCGCTTCAGTCCACCATACCTATTTAGGCGAGAGCCACCGAATTCTAGCCTTGCCGTGTACTGGCCTCAGTACTGACGCTCCTCTTTTTTCTTTGCCCTTTGTCGGCACCCCTTTTGTTTTAGCAGGTTTGAGATCAATGTCGTTAGCAGGGTTACGCTTCCGGCTTGGCCTGGGCAGGGTTATGGACGCCATTGGTTATTCTTCAGGGCTCTTGGCCCCATTTGCATCTTATCCGTAGTCGGACGCTCTATCGTTTTTAAGGTGATTTGGATCTTTGTATAGTATATCTGTATTCTTGACTCATGGAGTCGTTGTTGTATATATATGTTCTGTGGGTTCCATCGAGGACTGTTGTGTAATGGTATGGCTTCGTTTTCCACCCGCACGAAAGTGCCTGGTGGGCGTCCTTGAATCGTTTCTATGCGGGTTTGGCGGAAAGGGCTAAAACTTGCATAGGGCCGATTCGAGGGTGTTACAGTACTCATAAATTCAGTACTTAGTAACATGGTACTATATATGTTATCTTTCTTTCATCTACCAAAAGGAGTCTTAAAAAGGTTAGATTATTTCCGATCAAGATTCTTTTGGTAGGGGGATAATGATAAAAAGAAATACAAACTGGCTAAATGGAGTGTGTTATGTCGTCCCAAAGAACATGGTGGGCTAGGTATTCATGATTTGGATATCAAGAATACAACCCTCCTTAGTAAATGGCTCTTCAAGTTATTAACTAAAAAAAGGATATGACAAACTCTTATTAAGAGAAAATATGTTGGTTCAAAAACATTGTTCCAAATGGTTTGGAAACCGGGCGATTCTCACTTTTGGGCTGGTCTTATAACGATAAAGAAATATTTTCTTTGCTTTGGCATATTTTCTATTAATAATGGGTCTTAGGTAAGATTTTGGGAGGATAAATGGTTAGGTAATGCCACCCTCCGAAAACAATATCCTGCGTTGTATTCCATTGTCCGTTATAAGGAAGAAACGATTGCCACTGTGTTAGAATCTTTTCCACCCAATATAGCGTTCATAAGAAGACTTGACTCTTGGATCATGCTGCACATCGACTGGCACATATACAATTGTCAGCAGAGCCAGATGAATTTCACTGGAATCTAACTGAGAATGGTTCTTTCTCGGTTAGCTCTTTATACAATGCTTTAACACAGCCATTAATACAAGTATTAGATAATAGGATGATCTGGAAAAGGTATCTTCGTCGAGGAATTATCCTTACAAAAGACAACCTTATTAAGCGGAATTGGCATGGGAATCCGAGATGCGTGTTTTGTCACCATGATGAGACAATCAAACACCTGCTTTTCCAATGTAGTTTTGCACGGTCTATATGGTCACTGACCCAAGCAGCTTCTGGCTTGTCTCCACCACGTAGTATTGCCAATATTTTTGTGAATTGGTTACATGGTATAGATAACAAGTATAAGATATTTCTTCGGATCAGAGTGATTGCATTTATATGGTCGCTATGGCTATGTAGAAATGATAAAGTTTTTAATGATATTAACTGTTCCCTTATGCAGGTTATTTTTAGGTGTACAAATACCCTTCGGGCTTGGTCGACACTACATCGTGTGGAGCTTCACGACCTTTTTACGGAGGTGTGTACGCGGCTGGAGGATACAACACGAGACCTATTTACCAGACATGGATGTCAGCATAATCTTCGGATCGGCCCGCCACCAACACCTTTGGCGTACTTGCATTTAATCACATCGTTTTGTAATCTGGCATCGACTTTATCTTTACTACTGTTGGATTTGCTGGACTATTGTCGGCTGTGTGCATCCTAGATATTCAGAGGCCGGGTGTAATACTTATCTAAGTAATAAAAGCGCCATTTATCGAGAAAAAAAAGTAACACATTTAGCACCCTATAAGGAACACGCGTCCCGTGCACACTAGTGGGTCGCCCGCCGCGGGGCCCAGCGAGCCTTTCAGTGCCGAAAAACTGAGCCTGGGTTTCCTGCGGCGAGCCACGAACTCCAGCCACCACCAGAAACCGCCTCCAACGGACCCCTCCGTCTGACAGAGATCTGCAGCCTGCAGGAAGGGAGAGGACGTTACCAGCGCTGCAAATATCGGAGATGCGCATGCACCAGTTGACCAAGTACCTCCCCTCTCTCCGCCACCTGCACTCGACGCACCGGCGGCGGGTGGCGGCGGTCTCGCTCGCTCCAACCCAAATCGGGCGAAAGAATGCCAAAAAACAAAAACATCTTCCACACCACGACATGTACCGAATTCACTCGGCCCAAAACGCTCCCTGTGGTGGACCTCCCAGCCCGCTCGGCCATCCAGCCCGCTCCAGGTAGCGTAGGGGTCCCGCCACCGTCCCCAACGGCACCCTCGCGCCCTGGTTCGGAACACGGAGAAACACGAACCGGGCTGCATCGCGGTACGTAGTCGCCAAGGAAGGGAGGGAAGGCACCGACCCACCCCGCCGATCTCGACACACACATATATATATATATATATATATATATATATATATATATATATAACACAGGGGCGGCGAGCATAAGCTCTTGAGGAGCTCTCTCAAGGGAAAGGATCGACAAGGATTCCCCCTCGCTTCATCGTCTTCTCCTCAGGTACTTCCTCTGATCCTGCTCACTCCTTTTACATGTGCGCGCCGATAAATCCCGGTTCGGGGAGAGGACGACGAGCCTCCGTCCCGCTGGATGGATGGAGTCCTCGCTGACGACTAGAGTAGGGCCGACGGCCAGCGAGCCGCTCGAGCGCCGGGGCGAGCAGAGCATGACAACGAGGCGGACGGGGCGGCCGCTACCTCCCGCGAGACGGCTGCTGCTCCTGAGGCACTTGACGGTGGAGGAAGGAGACCGCGGGAGGTTGGGAGGCGCCAGGTCTCGCGCGGCGCGGAGGGGTCGGCTGGTGGGTGTGCTAGGGTTTTGAGAGGGTTTTCGTTCACCTCCGACCGCAGCTTGGATTGAACGATCCCCTACTCTGGGTGCATTGCAATTTGCAAGGGGTGGGGTGGGATGAGAGGAGCCAGGTGTCGCTGGCTGCCAACACGTTCTATCATTTCAACTGCTGATGATTATCTCTCTCTTAGCTCCAATTTTTTTTTCTGAACTCCCCGTAAGTTATGCCACAATTACACTGGTGATCTCCATGTGCAGCAGAGCACACGCCTCAAACTTAACTCGTGTAGATTAACTTGAACTTTCAGTGAATCACGGGACCTGTGGTAATTTAATTTGGGTTTCAGAAAATTGTAGTATCACTTTCGTGTTATTGCTTCTCAATTATTGGATTATGTTCTTGTGGATGTTACTAACTTGAGTAATTTGTATTGACCTTATTTGGTTATGCTATTATTGCTCCTTGTAACGAGCAACGAGGGATCCAGTCAGGTCGTTCAGTTCAACCAAGCTCTGCAGCAGTGTCTTTATTGATCATTTATATCCACAATTCCTGATTACTAGTAACTTAACTGAAATCTCTAAATCACATGATGATGACTGCAGGTGGTCTAAGGTCCTCTTTAGTCTATACTGTATACCTTCCTCCATCAAGCAAGGCCTCAAGATGTTCATCGTAGAAGATAAAGGGAGTGCCATTGCTCTCATGTGTGCCTCCCTGTTCTTCCTGGGTACATGGCCAGCGCTACTCACCCTCTTGGAGCACAGAGGGCGGCTGCCGCAGCACACCTATCTCGATTACTCCATAACGAACCTCCTCGCTGCGGTCCTTATCGCGCTTACCTTGGGCCAGCTTGGGGACAGCAAGCAAAATATGCCCAATTTCTTCACCCAACTCAGTCAGGTTTGCTGTTTGCTTATTTATTATGCAAGAGCTTCACAGTGTTACGATCGATTGTTCGTCAAGTTTGCTTAATGAATAATTCTGCGATGTGAAGGACAACTGGCCTTCAGTGCTTTTTGCAATGGCAGGGGGTGTTGTGCTCAGTGTTGGGAACCTTTGCACACAGTATGCCTGGGCATATGTCGGTCTATCGGTTACTGAGGTTATCGTCGCAAGCATGGTTGTTGTAATAGGTAAGCTCATCTCTGCTAATTACAGATCATTATCACGGCATTATTGTCTACTAATTTAAACAAATCGAAGATATGCCAACCCTTAATTCTAAGGACAGCCTTCGATATATGAGTACAACAAATTCGATCTTTGAACTGAATGAACATTTTCGTTAATTCAGCGGATGCACCAAATTACCTGTTGGCTCTACTATTAGCCTGTGTCCTGGTCTAAGAATTAAACACATTTTCAGCTGTCTCATATTTCTTGGAAATTTATTCCATTAAGTTGCGTCTTGTATTTTCAGGCACAACAGTGAATTACTTCCTGGACAACCGCATCAACAGGGCAGATATTCTTTTCACTGGAGTGGCATGTTTCCTTGTTGCAGTCATCCTTGGCACTGGTGTCTACTCTTCCAATGAAGCTGATAATAAAGAAAAACTAAGTGGATCCACAAATAGGTACAAACTTGGTAACATGTCTCACTTTCTTGCACATTTTGCCCCACACCAAGAAACCAGAGTCACGGTATCCACTGGTTAACTTATCTCTGTTAGGTGCTCTCGGACAAAATCTTTGCAATCCATTTTATCTCTTATATTCCCTTCTGTGATCATTGTAACATGTGGGCTATAACAGGAAAATTGGAGGTAAAGAGCCAAGCAATCAACTTATAGACAAAGGTATCATAAATTTTCCATGATTGTATGGACTACTGGCACTGTTAATGTTGCAGATTCTTGTTCTTAACTTCGCCTATTTCAAATGTTTTAGAGGACATTGAGAATGGAGCTTATGCAGAAGAGGCCACCAGAGCTGAAGCAGGAACTGCAGAATAACTAAGGGAGGTCGAAAAGCGGCGTTCAATTAAGGTAAACTAGTAACTATGTCATAAGCTATCACTGTAGAATAATTCAGCTAGTATGTGATATTTGGTCTGAACCTCGGTGCTCAAAAGTGAGAAGCACAATTACTGTCACAATACCAGTGAACTGATCTAGTAAAACTTCTATCTTTTCCAGGTATATGGATCAAGCACCCTTATGGGGCTTGGGATAGTTTTCTTTGCTGGCGTCTGTTTGTCGCTCTTCTCCCCGGCACTCAACCTGGCCACCAATGACCAGTGGCACACCCTGAAAGATGGTGTCCCGCATCTGGTGGTCTACACTGCCTTCTTCTACTTCTCCATCTCTTCTTTTGTCATTGGCATCGGGTTAAACATCTTGTTCCTCTACCATCCAATGGCCGGCGTGAAAAAGTCATCCTTCAAGGCCTATCTGAATGACTGGGAAGGCAGGCAATGGGCTCTTCTTGCCGGCCTC
Source organism: Avena sativa (assembly GCA_916181665.1). Lineage (NCBI taxonomy): Eukaryota > Viridiplantae > Streptophyta > Magnoliopsida > Poales > Poaceae > Avena > Avena sativa. Next base: position 205,935,279 of record OV702290.1, read on the forward strand.
CTTTGCGGTTTTGGCAATGGCTTCCAGTTCATGGGTGGTCAGGCTGCTGGTTTCGCTGCTGCTGATGCTGTTGAGGTTTGTTAATCAATGTCTAGTTCTTCTTATATCTTCTCATCCGAAGAGAAACCCACCATGTTTGCATTCTGTGTGATTCAAAATGTTAAACAAATATTGGAGCTCTGGAAATTAGGTTGGTAGATATAACTGTTAACTTAAGATGGTAGCAACTTAAAATATATTCAGAGAGAGGAGAAATTTTGCACCTGTGATACTAACTGCTTGTTGCATTGATGTTCATCAGGCATTGCCACTTGTGAGCACATTCTGGGGCGTTGTGCTATTCGGGGAGTACCGGAAGTCGTCAAAGAAAACATACACCTTGCTCGCGTTCATGTTGCTCATGTTCATAGCCGCTGTAGCAACACTCATGGCTTCATCAGGTCACAGGAGCACAAAGTGATCGGTTGCCACATCCTAGGACATCGTGCTATTGGGGGGAGTACCGAAAGTTGTCAAAGAAAATGTACACTCTACTCGTGTTCATGCTGCCAACGTTCATCCCAGCTGTAGCAACGCTCATGGCTTCGTCTGGTCGCGGACGTGCAAAGTGATTGATTTTTCCATCCTTTCATCTGTTCTAGTCTGCAGCAACTCCTGCTACAAGGCGTAGGAACCATTCGTGAGGTTCCCATTTGAATGGGGGGTTTTTAGGGAAGAGTTTTAGAGCCTCTTTCGTTGAAAGAGATTTTGGAGGATTCTATTTCTGTGGAGCGTTTTTGGTTTGTAGGACTGTAAAACATAGAAGTATTTTGTATGTCAGTGGAAATTTTGTATCGAATTTTAGATTCAATGAAACCTCATGGAAATTTGAGACAATTACTATTTTACATATATACTTCTGTTTTGAATTATGGATTAATTAGATATATGCCACCGTAATTTCTAGCTATTTGAGAAACACTACTATAACTTTCATCTTTTGAAAAACATCATCACAATTCTCCCTACATTTCCGTCGTATACGGGCTAATGTATACTTGCTTTTCCATCGTATGTACGTACGCATGGTGGACCTCACCTGAATGGACGTGGACCGGCTGTAAGCCTGCGCAGGACCCGAATCAAGCTATGATCGATCCCCTTTGTGTGAAGGAGCTAGCAGGTGTTATATGTTGATCTAAATTCAATAAAGTAAAGATCAACATTTGACCTAGGCTTTCACAGTTATATATATCTCTTGTAAGTCGCCGGCTGAGATAAGTTGTATCTGTGAAAATCCCGGAGTTGTGTAAGCACTCCACGATATAGTAAAGTTTTGTAGTCTGGCGTCCGTGGTTTTTTCCTCTCTCTGTTAGAGAGATTTTTCCACGTATGTGGCCCCTTGTTATGATTTCGTTTCGTTCTCTATTGTTTACTTGTAGCAAAGCTAACGACAGGGAATTTGCCGTAAGTGCCGCTGCATTTCCCCACATGCTGCTGCCGCTCCCTATTGTCCCTGAGCAACCACCGCTACTCACCTTGAAGCGCGCCGCTTCTCCTCCCCGCTCGGCTCAGCCTATGCCGCTCGTCCTATCCATGTGCTCTCACCGCTGCACGCCGGTCGCCAACACATGCATCGAACGACCAAGGGAATAATCCAGACGGGGCTCGACCTCGACAGAGTGTGTGCCTGCGATGGCCACCACCGCTGTCTCCCCGTCTCCAAGCTCTTCCTGCTGCACCGCCCACGTTTTTGGTTAAGGGTACATGGCCAGCTAACTCGGCGTTCTTCTCTATCTCCGGCCCAAAATTGCCAACGACGGATCGTAGATGATTCCATCATCCAAAGTGTGCCCTGATTCAGGATGTAGACGGACGTGTCCCTGATGTCCATGACATCAATTGCATCGTCTGTGTAAACAAATCCAGTTGTCCACAGTGTTCGTGCAAACAAATTCAGCTGACCACGGACGTTCACCGGCCGTACACGGACAGATTATACACTAGTTACCTTCTTCAACTCAGCACAACCCAGCCAAGATCTAATACTATGTGTGTGCAGTTAGGACAACTAGTACTTGCAAATAGCACGGGGAAACAAGGGAGAGCTATAACAGCTCGTGTCACTGCCGTGGCAAATACTAGAAAGTATAACAATCATAGATAACTTTAAAAATATCTGATTATCCTGCTATTTGCTCCTGATTATTTTTTCGAAATGGGGTAAACCTCGGCCTCTGCATCCTAGGATGCACACAGCCCTTTATTAAAAGTTCAAAAAAGTACCATAAAAGTATTACAGCTCATAAAATAGATAGAAAGATGCGCAGATCTACCATCCGATAAAACAAAAGGGTCTCACAAGAGAGTGAAAATAGCAGCTAAGCAACAGTCAATCTACTAGAATGCCATCACGAAGCCTGGCTGAAGAAATCCGAAGTAACCGCCACAAGACGGGTGCAACCAGAAACCATCGGTTGTCATTGGTGCTTTGAGAGGAGGAAAGCCCAGAGTTAAATCCAATGCGCCGGCATAAGAATAACCTGCAAAAAGAAAGGAGCTCGGAACTTGCTAAAAATATAGTTGTTACGACTTTTTCAAATAGACCAACAAATAGCCAAAATACCAATACGAATCCTTCCTTTATTCACTTTATCTACTCCGTTTAACCAATTCTCAAACATATTGATGATATTAGTTAGAGGAGAGAGGTTATACATGGAGAAAATCATACGCCATAAAATCTTTGCGGAAGGACATGAAAGGAATAAATGTTCAACTGTTTCGACTTCGTCACAGAAACAACATTTCTTACATCCATTCCAATTCCTTCTAGCAAGGTTATCTTTGGTTAACAAGATTTTATTATACAGAAATCACATAAAGAATTTATTTTTCATTAAAATTTTTATCTTCCACAAATACCTTGTGAGAAAGCGTAGATGTTCATTCATAAGGTCTTTATACATGGATTTAACTGAAAATACCCCATTCTCAGTTAGTTTTCATATGAATTTATCCTGATCTGAAGACAATGATATCATCATTAACCTCTCACATAGGTGCAACCAAACTATTTGCTCCTGATGCTTCACAAATTTTGCTTCACAAGAAGAGGACCGTAGTAGAGTAGAAATTTCCTTCAACGATGATGCTGAAAACTTTTCTCCTGATGCTTCTTCAACTCAACTGGTTATAAGCTATCTGTCAGGTTTCTATGTACAGTCAATGGAACCCATTTGGTAAGCCCAATATATACTTAGTTTTGCAGGTGATATAACATCAAGCAAATTAAAACAAATCAGCTCAAGTAAAATGACAACTTGAAGCAATGATGGAGTTCAGAGCAGCTCAGTTTTGACATATGTTGTATAGAGAAAATATCATGTGAAAATATGACAGAGTTCAGTTCAACACTCACACAGATCCCTGGTTGTAGAGGTCGAGGGAGACGGGGAGCCACTCAACACCAGGCCAGGGCAGAGTGAGCTCGACCTTCTTGTGCGCGAGCGAGCCTAGTTTTCTTCCTAGCACTTGCTTGCTTGGTGGAACACCTGCGAGTGAGACAAAGACAAACATTAATATGATTTATTTACTCATATTCAGTATTAGCTACCCAACTCACCAAGTATTCTTCCTTCTCAACATCTTTATTTCTTGATTTAGGGTCTGAAAGATTAAAAGACAAACAAGTTAGTAACAAAGTTGAAATTTTTATTCTACTATTCAATAGTACAAAAACTTACCAGCAGCCTTTAGCCAATCTTGGAGGCATATCAACCCCTCGACCGTGTCACTCTTGAGCATGGTCCTATGATCACTAATTATTCTTCCACCGGCGCTAAAGAAGATTCTGATGCCACAGTTGATGCTTGAATAGCTAGAACATCATGAGCGATGCAAGATAGGACGGCGTATTTAGGACTGTTCATTTCCCACCATCCTAAGATGTCGAAACCATTTTTGCAGGGGAAAAGTTCTTCACTCGGGTATCTATCAAGCTCACTTGCTGCTTGTTTCTTCTGCACTCTCAAATGGGCTTCCCAATCAGCCAATGGATTGTCATCCTCTGCAGCCTCATCAACATGAAATTCTTCCTCTAAAGGATCAGAAAGTGAACCCCCATCTCATGGGAGTATTCTTTAAAGAGACTCTTTATAGCTACGTCCACCTTTTCGAGGTGTTCTTCTACATTATCTCCAAAGGCTTGCTTGGTGTGAAACACAATAAATTCTAACTTGTATCTTGGATCAAGGATCACAGGTATGCAGTTCGCCAAGTACGACTCCTTCTAGTACTTGTCAAACTTTTGTTGCATTTTTCTCACCATGGATGCAATGATCTTGTTTTTATTGTTTGCATGTCTTTGCAACAACAGTTTAACGCTCCATATTTCATGGAAGTAATGGTTCGCTGTTAGATAGCTATAACTTGAAACCACATGTAGCTTCGAAGAAGATTTTTAGTAGTGAGTGGATCGCTTCAGCCATTTTCCAATCATTCAGTGAAGGAGCATACTTGAATTGTTGATCTTGCTTCGCTAACTCATCAAATTCTTCTATGTAAGGAAGAGCCGAATCAATCATAAGGTATGTCGAGTTCCATCGTGTAGTGACATCAATAGAGGGCTCCTTTTCAGAGATGATGCCTAGCTTCTTAACTATGCCCTCAAACAACTCCTCTCGAGTTTGTGAACTTTTTATATATTCAACACTGTCTCTGATCTTGTCGATGTAAACTTTCATTACAAACAGACCATCTTGCACGATAAGATTCAGCACATGTGCAGCACTATGGAAGATTTGTAAGGAAATAAACCCATTGTTTTTAACTTGCAAGTGCATGCACAATTGAATGAATGCACAAGTTATACGTGCAGGCTAAAGGAAAGGATAGTGCCAGATTACCAAAACCCGGAACTAAATTCAGAACCTGAGACTTTCTCATGACCAAAGCCCATAGTTTCTAAATGCATAGGCTGAAGGGAAAATCAATTCAGAACCTAGGACTTGCTCATCACCAGAGCCCACGGTTTCTAAATACATTGGCTAAAGGGAAAATCAATTCAGAACCTGGGATTTGCATACATTACAACAGAGTAATGAACAAAAGCCAAACCAGCTTTATTTCTTAGTATTGCAATGGAAATCTTTTGTTCAGACAAGCATAAAAGCTAGTACAGAACAAGAACATAGAAGCATTGAAAAGTCATAGCTTGATTCTGAGTGCAAAGCCAATATGCAACACTAACAGTACATCGAAAAACATCAGGCCAGTACATTCAAACACTCCACCAAAATCCTGACATGAAACATATTCTCCTAGCTACCTAAGAAACAAAGTCATACGTGCTACTCTGCTAGGCTAGAACATGACTACTACTTTTTTTTTGCTTAAATGACTACTACTTGCAGAACTCTATCTTTTCTTAATGAAGAATGCAAGAAATACTAGCTGGGCAGTAATAGAGAACGAGCTTCCAATAAGGGGGGAAATTAGACCTGCACCTTGCCCTTTAGGTTGATGTGGATGTCTCCTCCCTCGCTTGCCAATTTCTTGTCATTCTCCCCCACTAGGTTCTTCTCATCCGACGCCAGCGTAGTTCCCCCATCTACTGCTGCGTGTTCAGCCGGAGCACTCGACATTTTTCTCCAAGGGCGGAGATGGGAAGGGCACCGACGCCGAGATGGCGTGAAAGGATACGGCAAAGCATGCGCATCAAGCATTCATGGCAGCGACGACAGGGAACTAGCGGGCGGCCAAGAGCTAGCGCTGGGCGGCGGGATGGTTCCTATTGGCGGCGTGGGAGAGGCGATCTGCTCCTATCCTATCGATGGACAAAGCATGCCAAACATGCTATATGGACCAGTCCGTCAAGCCCATATTAATTAGATGGACTATCCGTGAATCCGTTTAGGCTTTTGGAGCAGCACAAACGAAACAGTGTCGCGGACGTCCGTTTCCGGCAACATCCTGAGCCCTGATTCAATTCCTCGCATAGGAAGGATCCCTCCTCTCCTCTAATCAGTTCCCACACCCAATTTGAGAAACTAGTGGACATTGACAAGGTCCACAAATGAGCTCAACAGCGGCCATACTGTTTCCAGTTGAGGGGGTGAGATGGTGGAGCCCAGGAAGTGACTAAGAGTCAGGGGAGGTGTTGCCATTCTCTACGGTGTTCCCTAGTTGTTTTTGTTTAATCTAGTTGGTAATAGTAGTGAGAACACTAGTGTGTATGTGTGCATGGCGGCAGCAGCAAGAGGGCACAAGTCCAACTTGTGCATGCAAAGCTTCATACATATCATATGAAAAATGCTAGGGTAGTAATTAGTTTGATATACTAGACTTTAGGAGTCAAAGGTTCACACCTTGGAGAGTAGAAGCTCACTAGTATAAATAAGCTCTTCGTTGTATTGGTTTAAGACACCAAGTAGTAAGAAGAAGCAGAGAAGAGAAAACACAGCTAGCTTTGCTGCACCAATACTACTCGTGTCCATCCATTGCCTTTGAGTTCTTCGAGTGCATGTGTCCAATTGCTCAAGCGTGAGTAGCTAGCTAGCTCTACTGTAAGAGCTGACAATTGGTATTAGAGGTAGAGTTTTCTAGCCATGCCAAAGGGCGGTGATGCGAGTGTGTCAAGGACGGAGGAAGAAATGGAAGCCGAGATCGAGGAAAGAGTTCATGCTCGTATGCTGGCAGCAAAGAACGGCGGACGGGAGCTAGCAGATCTGCATTCTGCATGTGACATGGGCTTGTCCTCGACGGCCTTCCTACTCCTAACACGCTCCAACTACCACGACTGGTCGCTACTCATGCGTGTCATCCTCTAGGTCCATGGCTAGTGGAAGGCGGTGGAGATAGGTGAAGCAAAGTTCACCGACGACATGCTAGCGCTCGAAGCGATCCTTCACAACATGCCGTCGGAGATGCATGGCACTCTCGCCATCAAGGGAACTGCCAAGGAGGTCTGGGACACACTCAAGACTCTACGGCTCGGTGCCGAATGTGTGCGCGAGTCTAGGGTGAAGACGTTGCACATTAACTATGAGGAGATCAAGTTTTGTCTAGGGGAGTCAATCGATGGGTTTGCCATGCGACTCCAAGCTCTCTCCAACGAGTTGGAGTTCCTCGGCAACCCTCTCGATGAGAAGAAGGTCGTCCTCAAGCTGCTCCGTATCGCTCCTAAACGGTACAAGCAGTTGCGTTGGTCAATTGAGAGCCTGGTGGACGTGAACACTTTGTCCATCAAGGAGCTCGTCGACCGGCTCAAGGTCGTCGACAAACGAGACGACGACAAGCATGACTCTAGTAGCAAGCTCCTGCTCATAGAGGACCAGTGGCGTGCTCGCATGCATTGCGAGTGCGACAGTTCGTTTGGAAGTAGTGGTAGTAGTTTTGTGACGAACTGGCGTCGCGACAAAGGACACGGGCGCGGCGAGGACGGTGCACATAACAAGGTTGGCAAGGGCGGCCAACATGGTCACGGCGCAAACGGCACCCCAAAGGACATCAACTGTCGGAACTGCGGTATATCGGGCAACTGGGCTCAAGAGTGACGTAAGAAGCAACGTGATGAGGCGCACTTGGTGCAGCCTGGTGACAACGATGAGCCGGTGATGCTAATGTAACAAGTAACCTCCATCTCGATCGAGCCCAAGCACATTGGTGGCCACATCTTCCTCAACGAAGAACATGTGAAGGTGTGGCTCAGTGACGAGGTGGAACCCGTCGATGCACCATGGTATCTCGATACTAGTGCATCGAACCACATGACGGTTGGCCAAACCACCAACAATCCGGCCACATGGTCAGGCCTATGACAAGAAGAAGTTGGCTCCTATTTATTCACAGAATGGTGCGGTTGGCCAAACCACCAACATTAAGCTCATCTACAACATTCTACTTCGCATGTTCCGCCACACTCTTACTCCCAAGGTGGGCAACAAGGACGAGATGAGAGGTACTAAAATCAACCTCATGGCTCATGCGCACTAAGTTTATGCTCATGGTCCAAACCATGAAGGTGGTGCTATTGATATCAAGGATTTTATCTACCTAGATAGGTACAAGTGCATCATCGACAAAAAGTGTCCTCTCTATGCCCCTTATGTGATGAAGCTCATTCTTTCTCAAGATCCTCCAACTCCTTTGCTCCACTCAAACCTCGTGAGGCACAAGCCTGCCAAGCTTCAGAGAAAGGAGGCCCCTTCCTCCAAGGTACCCCATGGCTATCCCCCTTCCCATGGTATCTTTGAGGATGAGGATGAAGATGATGGTGATAGTGGTGATGCGTCTGAGGATGTGAAGGAGGTTGCACCCCGTGGCCCTCGCATGAAGCATGCTAGCAATGCATACCATTTTGACGCCACTCGTGAGGAGGTTCATCAAAAGGTGAAGAAAGCTTCTTGGTGGAAGAAGCTACTCCTGTGTGAGAACATCGACATTTTCCATGGTCAATATGATTCCTATACGACAACATGAATGTAATGAAGGAGCTCAAAATGATCAACCAGCCCATGGACATTGACTCCTCTCAGCAGGTATTAGATGGTACTCTCTCTTATGGTCCCTAGATCTAGGGTCAAGTGGATTGGTCTATGTTTGAGGATGTGTCTTCCTGTTCTCACCCTCATGGCAAGGAGACGGTTCCAGATGATGATGAGTAAGAAGATGAGGATGAGGATGATGAGGATGGCGAGGATGACGATGAAGATGATGAGGACTTCAGTGGTTAGTGTCAGTTTGGGATGCTTTCATAGTGCTCTTTTCCCTTTTGGCGTCTCGATGCCAAAGGGGGAGAAGTAGCCCCATATTAGGTTATACTGGGGATTTGCATGGGTACACAAGATTATCGTTTATTCGATTTGCCTCTTTGAAGCTTGTGTTGTTATTTTTAATCCGTATGTGAACTATGTCGTGTTGAACTCCTAATCCGTATGTGAACTATGTCGCGTTGAACTCTTGTGTGTGTGGTAAGACATGTGAGCCCGGTACCTTTATCTCATCAAAGACTATGTTGTGTCCATGTATATTTGTCGAGTCTTTACATTAGTATCTTATCTTACCTCATCAATGGGTGTTGATCCTAGTTAGTGTGATCTTGTACTCAAATGCAAACTCAAATGGTCACACATCTAGGGGGAGCCTATCTATTGTTTATAAATTAGTTGTTGCTATGCTTATTGCTTATCATCTATGCAAATCCTTGGGTTGTCATTAAACACCAAAAAGGGGGAGATTGAAAGGGCATTTTTGCCCTTCATATGTTTTGATGTTTGTTGACAATACTAGGATGGTTTAATCGTGTGTGTTGTGGTGGTGTCACGGCAGATGCCATGGATAGGCTAAAGGTGGGGACAATACGCACTAGAGGAATCCAGGGAGGGATAGTGTGGTGATTCCACACACAAATGTTTTGTATTCAGTAGGTATCCAAGGTTTACAAGTGCTCTTTGAGCTGTGTTGGAGAGAGGAGGAAGAAGGAACTCTCTTACTCTCTCCACTAGCTAGCTCTCACGGACCAACTAGAAATCAACCAAGTAAATCTCAACCAAGTCAAAACCCAACCCCTTCTACAGATGCCCTAGCCCTCCTTATATAGGGGTGGCTAGGTCTCCAATTAGGGCATACGTGGAGGCTTATTCCAGGGAATATGCCTCTTCCCAAAATAGTAAACCGACCGGGTCACTTTTCCCCATCATAAGCCATGCAGAGGCTACGTGAGCCTCTGCGGCGACAGCGTCATTCGACACAGGCAGCGTCACCCTTGTCGGCCACGCCTCGGTGGTCCTAGCCTCTGTCCGCTTCGCTCACGCTCTAGCGTACAGTGACCTTCTTTTGACCAGTGAGATACCTTCCTTCTCTTGCAAGCCTGATATAACCCGGATCATGCCTGGTTAATCCGGCCACACTAGTACCTGCATACAACATACATAAATCCTGCCGGCATAAGACATAAGTCGGCCAGGACCTAGTTAGGTGGACATCCTCCGGTCCGGGTTACTCCGTGATTCGGCCTGCCTTGAGGTGACTCGGCCAGCATTCGCTTTGACCTTGTCGTACCTCGGATAACTCGGCCATTATACCCTGGCGTGACCCTACCCGGGGGTATCCCCCCAACATTAGTCCCCAAAGCTGGTGCGGTCTTAGCAGCCTCAGCCGCTAAGGCCACAGCAGGTTCAATTTTACCGAGCCTTTTGCTCCCTTTTCCGAGTTACCTCATATCCCGGATTTCATTGGCTAGCTTTTCCCTTGGCACATTCCGAGTTTTCACTCGCTCGCCGGGTCATCCCATAGTTATCCGGGTTATTCTTCCTTCTCTCGTACGCTTCCCCATGTGGAGGGTAATCATTACTTTGCCTCATTTTAAGGGCCTGCGCCAGTTACTGCTGCAGTTATTGTCATGTGTTACTGTTGCACATGTCACATCGTGTCTGTCTCCTCGTTAACTGTATCACCACGCCGTGTCATGGGATCTCCTGCGCCCTGTGGCCCTTCCTGTGGCTTGTCTGTGATTGGATAACCCAACAAATACACGACCACACCGTGTGGCCTCGTCGCACCGCACGATCCCACTACCCCAGCCTGGGCGTGGTTAAATAGGGGAGGGGCGCGCCCCTTGGTATTTTTCTCCACTCTCGCGCCCCTCTGCCTCTTCTCCTTCTTCTTCTTCTTCCCAGCAACAACGCCGCTGCCGCCACACCTGCTTAGCAGCGCCGCCGCCGCCCCGTGCCTTTCCGCGCCAGCATCGCCGCCACTCCCGCGCAGCTCCACCGCCACGGGTCCGCGCCAATCCAAGGCACTGCCCCCACCTCCGATAGGGCCGGTGAGGACAGCGACCTATATATGATAGAGGAGGAGCTCACTATTGCGGAAGCGGAGATGGAGGAGGAGGCGGAAAACACCAGACGTGGCGCCTGGGCTGGCTCCTGGGTGTGCCAGGATGACCTAGACTGGTTGTACCGCACCCGGCGCATCCCGGAGGGCATGGTTGCCCGTCTCGCCGCCGAGGAGCTTGCTCCCTCACCTAATCCGGGTGAGTTCGTAGTGTTCCTCTCCCACTTCCAGCGTGGGTTCGGCCTCCCTATTAGCGATTTCTTCCACGATTGGCTCAATATCTATGAGCTTCAACCGCACCACCTTCCGGCGAATGCCATCACTTCCCTTTCTTCCTTTGCCTCCACCATAGAGGGCTACGTCGGATTGTGGCCCACTAAGGAGCTCTGGATCTGGTTTTTCGGTCTACGTCGGAACGTAATTCCGAATAAGGAGCTTGACCCGGAGGACAAACAACTTACGCAGTTCGGTGCTGCTTCTATCTGTCCCTGGAAACAATCCGTATTTCCCGAGTCACGGGGCTTGATTCTTGCAAGGGCTAGGCCCGAACCTTCTTTTATGTCAGAAATGGCACGACTGAAGATCTGATCCGGCTGCGCCCCTACGCTCTGGGTCCTCCTAATCCGGATCTGTGGGACCGGATCTCCAAGAAACCCACTGTCCTGGCGAACCAAGTCAACAAACGGTTCTAGGAGCTGAAGGATGCGGGGCTGCGCAACAAGGACGCGATGATCACATTCGTACGCAACCGGATCTCCCCTCTCCAGAAACGCACTCACAAGCTTTGCCACATGAGCTGGTGCCTTGACCCCAACCGGACCTCCTCATTCGAGTTGAGCAATACCGAGATATTCTGCCGAGTCAAGGCCCTCTTCACCACTGACAAAAACTTCTCCGCTGATTGGGAGTGGGGGATCGAGCACTTCTGCCGAGATAGGCTCCCTCCTGCGGTAAATCTCGTGATCCAATCTTTTTCCGAGTTATATCATATGTCGGAATTTGTTGTTTGTTTGATCCCTTTGCATTTTCTTCTTAGTTGTTTCTTCAGCAAACCCTCGAGGATGGTACCGAGCCTTCTCTTAAATGGGCGAATGATCGAGATGTCTCGAACGAGGAGGAGCCGGATCAGGAGATGTTCCTGTCGTTCCCCGACGCGACCAAACGACCCACCGGTAACTTATCTTCTTTAAGAGATTGGCCTGATGATGAAGATGATTCCGACGTTGAGGTGATGGAAGCATTTGACGCTGTCCCCCTTTCTTATGCCTTTCCGGCATCAGCTACCCGGGTGGGCAGATCCACGAAGATCCTCCCCTCGCCACAGGCGAGCCTGTCCCGGCCGCGTCAAAGAAAAGGGAGGCCGCATCTGTTTCTTCCTCTAGACCTTCTAAGCCAAACAAGAGGAGAAATAAGTCCGCAGACAAAGCTGCCACCAAGCCTACGACTAAGGCCATAACCCGTAGAGCTCGCAAGCCCAAGGAGCCTTTGACCTCTGATGAGTAAGTCACTTCTTCCTTATCCAATTTTTTGCTTCGTGCTTTTCTTCTGTTGTAACTTATTGTTCGTCGTTTGATTCGGCAGGGCTGCGGTGGAGGTTCCTCAGAGCGGATCCGGCATCGCTTCGCCGCTCTGGCATAGCCCTTCTCCCCCTCGTGGCGACGATTCACGCCCACTGAGCCCCATTCAGGAGGGTTCAGCGGCTACTTCGGGTTCTAGCCCACCTCGTCCAGAGGAGGGCAACCTCGGAGCAGGGGGAAGTGGCTCTGCCGAGGCAGTGGTTGCTCCCAGCTCCACTTCGGCTCAGCCGCAGCCAGCTACCTCCGAGGTACCAACAACACCCCCGCCAAGACAAGCACCAGCACAAGCACCAGCATCAGCACCAACAACAGCAGCACCAACTCCCTCTGCCTCGTCCGAGTCTTCCAAGGCTCGGCGAGAAGACACAACCAGCACCAAGGCTAGCACCAAAGCTGTGCCCAAGGGAAAATCCGCAGCACAAACTTCAACCTCTCAGCAGCAGCCCAAGGGCAAGAAAGCTTCTGCCGCCGCCAGGGCAGTGTCTATCGAGGCTAGACAGCGCACGCTCGAGTCCAAGCTTCCGAACAAGACCCCACCGAAGAAAGACACCTCTGCCGGGTCAGCTGATGCGCAACTCGTTCTGCACACCAGCCCCGCTGCTGCACAAGTTGAGAGGAAAGAGGCCCATGCCAAGGGTTTGATCGCGCCCCACATGCTTAGCGGAGAACGCTATCCTCCGGCCTTGATCGAGTTCGTCAATAACTAGAACAAGGCGGAGTTCATCCATAACGACGATCTCCCGGAGAAATTTGGGCATGTTGAGTTTGCGGCACAGATGAACACAGCCGCCAAGGCTATCAACCTTGCGTGTCGAATGATGGAGGTAAGCTACTTCGTCTTTTCTTTAACATGTACTAGTGCTTAGTCATATAACCATTAGTCCCCGAGCCTCCGAGGGAGTAAATTGTTACTCGGCCGGATGCTCCTTAGAGAATTAGTGTAGCTCCCTAGTAACTTCGAATATGCACACACCTAGAGCTGGGTTAAGTTCCACTTGACCCGGATCTTGTACACTTCGAATATGCACACACCTAGAGCCGGGTTAAGTTCCACTTGGCTCGGATCTTGTACACTTCGAATATGCACACACCTAGAGTCGGGTTAAGTTCCACTTGGCCCGGATTCTGTACACTTCGAATATGCACACACCTAGAGCCGGGTTAAGTTCCACTTGGCCCGGATCTTGTACACTTCGAATATGCACACACCTAGAGCCGGGTTAAGTTCCACTTGGCCCGGATCTTGTACACTTCGAATATGCGCACACCTAGAGCCAGGTTAAGTTCCACTTGGCCCGGATTTTGTGCACTTTGAATGTGCACACACCTAGAGCCGGGTTAAGTTCCACTTGGCCCGGATTTTGTACACTTCGAATATGCACACACCTAGAGCCGGGTTAAGTTCCAGTTGGCCCGGATTTTGTACACTTCGAATATGCACACACCTAGAGCCGGGTTAAGTTCCACTTGGCCCGGATTTTGTACACTTCGAATATGCACACACCTAGAGCCAGGTTAAGTTCCACTTGGCCCGGATTTTGTACACTTCAAATATGCACACACCTAGAGCCGGGTTAAGTTCCACTTGGCCCAGATTTTGTACACTTCGAATATGCACCTGACTAAGCTATCCTTGCTCTTTTTCAGGTGACTACCAACCGCTGGAGCGCTGAGTTTCAGCGCCTCCTAGACACACATAAGATGCTGCGTTCGAAACATTCTACGCTTCTCGCTGAGTTTGAGAAACGGGGTAAGTTTTCTCCTTGGCTTTTCCCCATCTTTCTTTGTCTTTTCCCGCCGAACTAACCTGTTATTCGGATTGGGCAGCCAGAGTGGAGGCCGAGAACACCCTCATGAGGAAGAACTTGGACCAGATAAAAGGTAAGTCATTTCGGTTACTTAACTTCTGTGCTCTCTTTCCCTTCTCCCGAGCTCGGCAGATATTCATACCTTGGCTTTGCCGGGTCAACAAACTGTTTCAGCATCTCTTGAAGATAGTGTGCCCATGCCTGATATGATGCTGCATTTTCTCGAACAAGCAGGGCAGCATCAGGCCGAACTTAAGAAGAAGGATGATGAGCTCGCACTTCTCCGGACCAAGGATGATGAAATTGCCAAGCTCAAGGCAGAAATGAAGAAGCTCAAGGCGCTCCACAAAACTGAGATGGATAAAGTTGGCCAAGATTTTACTGAAGAATGAGAATGTCTCAATCTCCAAATTGCCAAAGATCAAGAACTGCTAAAGGAGGCCGACGTTAAGCTTGAGTCGGCAAACACTGAACTTGTGCAACTCCAGAAGAGGCGTGACAACTGCACCAAGGTGCTGACCCGGATCCACAGCCATATTTCTCGTAAGTTCTTTTCCTTCAGCCGACATGAATCTTTCCGGGTCAACTTCTTTCACTTATTTCACTTGTCTTGTTTTCAGACAAATTTCCGGAGGGTGATGCCATTGCAGCCACTGCCGTTGCCAAGTTCCGCCAGAAGAGGGGTACCCCAACTGGTTCTGGCGCTGAAAATATTCCTTATGACATGGAGGACTTGCTGGTCAGCTTATCTTCTCACGCCAAGATTGTGAAGAACTATGGTAAGGATATCCTGGATGTAGCAGTCCGGATCTTCAATCCCTTTTGGCCTGATGAAGACACCCAGGAGGGGTCCACTGCTCTGATTAACAAGTTAATGGAGTGCGAGACTCAACTTGACCTCTGGAGGGCATCCGCCGGACGCGCCGGAGCTGAAACTGTCCTCCACTACGTGCTCACATGGTATGAAAAGATAAACCTGAACCTTCTCGAGCGCATGCGCACCGGATCAAGGTGGTCCACTGACCCGGATTGGATAGCTCGGCGCAAGGCTTGCGCCCATAGCCTCATTCAGTATGCCCCCATCAATCAATGGAACGAGGGACCAAGCTTCCTTGGCGCCGTTGACGACGAATATGTCGAAGATGGTTCGGGTGAGGAGGAAGAGGACGAAGCCTCGAACGTCGAAGAGAACGAATATGACGCTGAAGCTGAGGCTGAAGTTCCACCTGCTGGCGCCGAGTTACCTCCTCCTGCTGCTCCTTGATCACCAGCAAACACTTTGAAGTTTATCAGATCCCCGGTATGTCGGGTGCAAATGTATTAAGCACACAAATTATGTTTTTCTACTAAGTTGCTCGTGCCGGATTAACTTGGGCGTAGTCCTCGAGTTTCATTTTCTTGTTTCTCCAATTTCCTGGCTCGGCTCGTGTCTACCTTGATTCGGTTTTATGACTTACGAGTCCGAGTTTCAAAAATTGACTTAACAATACTTCGAAACTTTAGGACTAGCTCAAAATAACTTAGCATAGTAGAAATAAAGTAAACATAATGTTAGTCCGAATAACAAATGTCGGCTCGACTAAGTCCTTTTCCTTAGTCGTTTTCCGTGTGCTACGCAATTCCAAACTTGTTCTCTTGCTTGCCATGAAGCCAAATCTTGTTCGACAGCAGCAAATCAAAGAGTTGAGTTTTTGGTGCTCACACACTACTAATCCGGCTTAGGAATAAGCAACTTAAACCAGCCGACATAAAAACAAATAACAAGTACAGAAGACAACGAATATTATTAAGGCAGTCCTCGAGTTACTGCTCGAGGTGCCACGATTTCATTGATAAACTCATTGCCGGCATACATACCGACGTATGAGAGACTCAGATACACACACTTCTTTGCTAATTGTAGAACGGACGAAGTAGAGCTACATTCCATGGACGCTTAGATTCCTCGCCAGACCTGTCCGCCTTGTTCTTCTCCTGTGGTTTTGCATCGATGAGATAATACGAGTCATTGTGCAATGCTTTGCTCACAATGAATGGCCCTTCCCATGGGGGGGATAGCTTATGCATGCCAGCAGTACGTTGTACCAACCGGAGTACCAGATCACCTTCCTGGAAGACTCGGGGGTTAACTTTCCGGCTATGATAGTGTCGGAGATTTTGCTGATGTATGGTGGATCTGGACAATGCCAATTCTCTCGCTTCTTCCAGCAGATCAACATCATTTTGTCAGGCTTCTCGCACTTCGTCTTCTATGTATTGGGTGACCCTAGGCGAGTCATGCTCTATGTCGGCTGGTAATACAGCTTCTGCCCCATATACCAGAAAGAATGGCGTATAGCCTGTTGATCGATTCGGAGTTGTTCTTAAACTCCACAGTATCATTGGTAGTTCTTCTATCCAGCACCCCGCTGATCTTTGTAGCGGCTCAATGAGCCGGGGTTTTATCCCGGATAATACTAATTCGTTGGATCTTTCCACTTGCCCGTTTGATGCAGGGTGGGCTACAGAGGCAACGTCCAGCCGGATCTTCTTATCTCGGCAGAATGGCGAAAATGCTCGTTCAGCAAAATTGGTGCCATTATCTGTTATGATACTGTGAGGATAGCCGTATCTCAAGATGATATCTTTGAGGAATGTCACGACCGTAGCTCCATCACATTTTCTTATTGTCTTTACTTCAATCCATTTTGTAAACTTATCAACCATGACTAAGATGTGGGTCATGTTCCCTCTCGATGGTTTAAACGGGCCAACCATGTCCAAACACCATACAACAAATGGCCAGGTAATTGGTATAGTCTTGAGCTCCGACATTGGCATATGTGTCTTGGTAGCATACCTCTGACAACCATTGCACTTTCTTACTAGATCTTCCGCTTGTTCTAAGGCACTTGGCCAATAGAAGCCATGCCGGAAAGCTTTTTCTACCAACTCTCTGGACGAGGCGTGATGCCCACATTCCCCTTGATGTATATCCCGGAGGATGTCAAGCCCTTCTTCCGGGTCAACACATCGTTGGAGGACATTTGTGACACTTCTCTTGTATAGTTCGGCATTGATAATTGTGTATGCCTTTGCGCGCCTCTGAATTTGCCTGGAAAGCACCTCTTCACTGCGCAAAGTTCCATCCTTTAGGAATTGAAATATGGGCAGTGCCTAAGCCGGTATAGCTCACACTGGAAACATATCCTCATCTATTTCCATTTGCTCCACCGGCATAACCTCGACCAGATCGCGCTGCGCAGTCCCCGGGTTTCTTGAACCACTTCCCACGTCAATGTCCATAGGTACAGCTCCAGACTCCGGATCTGCCGGGATGTAAATTGAGTCAGTTTCTAGGGATGGCCTGATAGATGGTTTTCTGAGGTGTTCTAGTGCTACACCCGGTGGAATTGCTTGTCGGGTTGATCCGAGCTTCGACAATACGTCGGCAGCCTCGTTTTCTAGTCGGGGTACATGGTGAAACTCGCATCCCTCAAAGTACCTAGATATCTTTTGCACATGGAATCTGTACAATGCCATGTTTGGATCAAGAGCGTCCCACTACCCCGAGACTTGCTGAACTACCAAATCCGAGTCGCCAAAGCATTGGATCCGATGTATTCCAATTTCTTTTGCCACTTTGTGCCCATGCATAAGTGCTTCATACTCAGCGATATTGTTTGATGCTGCAAAATGGATCTGCATCACATACTTCAGCTGGTCGTTCTTTGGCGAGGTAAGTACAACTCTGGCGCCTAACCCGGTTTTTGTTTTTGATCCATCAAAATGCATTCTCCAGTAGTTCGGATCTGGTAGCGGTGGTTTGTATTGCATTTTGGCCCAATCCACGAAAAAGTCGGCCACAGCCTGAGACTTGATCACATCTCTCCTGTCGTATTGCAGAGCATAAGGGGCTAGCTCAATTGCCCATTTTGTGATTCGGCCGCTTGCGTCCTTGTTATTCATTATCTCAGATATGGGGGCTTCACATATCACGTTGATTGGGTGTGCTTCAAAGTAGTGTTTCAGCTTATTTGCTGACATGTACACACCATATGCCATTTTCTGATAGTGAGGATAGTTTTGCTTCGATGCGGATAATACCTTGCTCACGTAATAGACTGGCCTTTGCATTGACTTACCCTCTTCATCGCGCTCTACCACCACCACTGCACTTACAACTCGGTTTGTTGTGGCTATGTAGAGCAATATTGGCTCTTTTGATAGTGGAGAGGCTAACACTGGTGCAGTGGCTAACATCTTCTTTAATTGGATAAAGGCTTCATTGGCCCGCGGCGTCCATACGAACTTGTCCGCTTTTTTCATTAGTTGATAGAGAGGCAATGCCTATTCTCCCATCCGACATACAAACCGACTTAAAGATGCCAGGCAACCAGTGAACTTCTGGACATCGTTAAGACACTTCGGCAGCTCCATTCGCTCTATGGCTCGGATTTTAGTTGGGTTAACTTTGATACCTCGGCTGGATACAAGAAATCCGAGTAGTTTTCCAGCCGGGACACCAAAGGTACACTTCTCCGGGTTAAGCTTCATCCGGAATCTCCTTAAGTTCGTGAATGTTTGCCTGATATCTTCAAGGAGCATTTTGCTTTCCTTGGTTTTTATAACCACATCATCCACATATACTTGCACATTTCCACCAATTTGATCGTGCATACATCTTTGGTACGTTGCCCCTGCATTACGTAAACCAAAAGGCATGGTGCGATAGCAATAAGCCCCGTACGGGGTGATAAACGCAGTCTTTATTTGATCATTCGGATTCAGAGGTATCTGATGGAAACCAGAATATGCATCTATGAATGACAACAGTTCACACCCAGCAGTAGAATCTATGACTTGATCTATCCTTGGAAGTGGGAATGCATCTTTAGGGCACGCCTTATTCAGGTTTTTGTAATCAATACACATATGCCAAACCACTGCCACATTCAGATCGTCTTTCTTCTTTTCCACCAGCATCGGATTAGATAGCCAATCCGAGTAAAGCACTTCCATAATAAACCCAGCTACTAGGAGTCGAGCTATCTCATCTCCAATGACTTTTGTCCTATCTTCGGCGAAGCGGCGGAGAGGTTGCTTCACCGGCTTTGCTCCGGGTCTCACATTCGAAGATTGCTCGGCCAACTCCCTCGGAACACCTTGCAAGTCCTGTGTGGACCAAGCAAAGATATCCCGATTCTCACAGAGGAAGTTGATGAGCTCGCTTTCCTATTTGTCATTTAACCCGACACCAATCGTTACGGTGCGCTCTGGGAACAGATCATCAACAGGCACTTTCTTCGTATCCTTTGTTGCTTGAAATGAGACACTTCCATGCGGGTTACTCAACGCCGGCATATACTGCTGCGCGGACTGAGCCAATGCCGCCACTTCCTGTATCTTTCTTTTCTCTTGCGCAATCACGAGTGACTCGGCCAGGTTAGACCTGGCTGACGCACACTCAATGGAACATCGGAAATCTCCAACTATGGTAATTACTCCATTTGGGCTGGGCAACTTCATCTTCAAGTACTGATGTGACAACTTGCCATGAACTTGTTCCGTGTTGGCCTGCCGAGTAACGCGTGATACACACTTTCTAAGTTCACTACCTCAAACTCCAAATTCTCAGTTCGGCAGTTATCTCGTGTGCCGAACAATACGTCAACCCGGACATTGCCAATGGGTTCACAGGAAATGCCTGGCACAATACCATGAAAAGTTGTTCTTGTAGCTTGGAGCATGTTCTCTGAGATACCCAACTTGCGCATTGTATCCACATACATGATATTAATGCTGCTGCCATTGTTGATTAGCACCTTGGAAAATCTCACATTGATATTGGGGTCGATGAACATTGGGTCCAGCACTAACGCATATGAACTAGGACTCGGCATAAGGTTGGGATGATCCTTGATGTTCTAGGTGATTTCCTAATCCGACCAAGGCATATACCTCGTCACTACGAGCATTACTGCGTTCACTTCCATATGTCGGTGCTGCAAACTCTTTCTATTCGTCTCCTCCGTGGTAAACACACAGTAACTCTGGTGATGCTCTCTGTATTCATTTCTCCCCTCATTTCCAGGGTACCTTTGATCTGGCTGATGATGATTTTCCACCTGATGCACTGCATCCCTTCTCTCATGATTTTTATACCTCGGCGGAGGTGGTGGCAACATTAACTATTGCGTGTTCGCTCTGGAGAGCAATTGCTGCCGAGGTTGATCGTTCCGAGGTGCCTGAGCATTCCCCAAACCACTTTGTTCTATCTTCCTCATCCACGCACATTGCCGAGTTGTGTGACCCGCCGGGTTACTCGGATTTGGCGTGTGAAATTTGCACGGCTGATCCAGCAGTGCCTCATACGTATACCTCGGTCGGTCCTTCTTTTCTTGCCATTGCTTCTTTTGCTCTGGTGTCCAAGTTTTCTTGCCATCATTTCTTGGAGTCCATTGTTGGCCTCCAGTTTTCTGATGCTGATTACTCCTTGCTCCGGGTTGATCCTGATTTACAGCTGCAACTTGTTGCGAACGGTATCTGTAATCCGGCCTATCATCTCTTCTCTTACCCCGGTAGTCATTCCGCCGGGATGATCCGGCCCCATATCGCTGGTAATACTCCTCATTTGCCTCGTTTGACACAAGCCTGGGTTGAGTCGGATCACCCAAGGCATATGAATCAGCAATCCGGATCGTCTCTGCCAATGTAGTTGGCATATCCCTTTGTAGCCTTTGCCACAACATGCTTTCATATCTACACCCTTGTGCAAACCAGGCTATGGCCTGTGACTCAATCACACCCTCACATGAGTTTCGCACTGTGCACCACCAGGTTAAGAACTTCCGGTCCGTCTCATTCGGTCTCTGCTTGCACATTGCCAGGGTCTGTGGCCTATTGGGCCTCTGATACATGCTTGAGAAGTTACTGACGAACATTTCCTCAAAATCGATCAAGCAGTTAATACTTCCGGGTGGCAAATTGTTTAGCCATACCCTTGCTGGCCCCTCCAGCATCTGAGGTACATATCTCACAGCCCATCTCAAGTTGCGTGTAGCAATTTTCACTACCGTAGCATAGTTGATTAACCAATCCTCCGGCTTAGTGCTGCCGTCATATGTTTTCGTGCCTCTGGGTAGCTGGAAGTTAGGTACCGGAGGTTCTTTCATGATCCGAGGCCCAAAGCACGCCGGACCCGGAGGACCTTGACACTCAATTTGTTCCGACCTATAAAGCCGATCCAGTTTTAACCTGGCGTCGTCAGGCATCAAGTCCCTGCTTCCCAATCTTGACCCTATCACGTGATAGTCCGGCCTAGGGTATCCTACGTTCACCATTTCCGAATCACTGTCATTGTATCCGTCTTGCTCTCGTGGAGCGCCTCTCTGTTGCATACCTTGGCCGGCACTTCGCTCTTGCCGTGGTATATTCCCTGCTGCGGTTGCCCTGCACCCGCCGAGTTGTGCTGTCCGGCATTGCCATTTACAACATTTCCCTGACCGGCATTGCCTTGGTCGCAGTTACCTCGACCAGCTTCACCTCGGCTGACACTTTGTCGGTCTTCATTTCCCTGCACTGCTTTTCCTTTCCCTGCCCTTGCCGGGTCATATGGGACTATCTGTTTGTTTCTCCTCGCCGAGGTTACCACCTCCTCTCTTCTTGGGTCTCCATGAGGTGACGATGCAGCTCCAGCAGATTTCTCCGGGTTACCTACTGCTGAATGAACGACCTTAGAGGCCCCAGCCCTTGCCGGATTTGCCCTGAGAAACTCTTCATTTTGTCTGTTAGCTATCCGAACTAACTCGTTGACCCTATCCTGTTGCCTCTGCCGGGCTTCACCCGTCAAACCCTCTAACTCGGATGCAGATGCATTCGCTGCTCTGAGGTTCTTTGCCGGGGTACTGTACTTTGGCAGCCCCACGGAGAGAAAGTTCTCTGACTCCTCAACTCTAGTATCACCCTCTTTGTTCATTTCACTGATGAGGTTTTTCCCCTTTACTTTTACAGCATCTACCTTATTTTCTCTTGCGTACTCGCGCAGTGTCATGTTCAACGACTGCGAGCCGCGACTATCTTTTTTGCACCCTCTAGTATTTTCTGCCTAGTTTCCTCTAACTCGGCCTGTGCCTGAGCCGGGTCTACTGCTGGTGCTATGGGGTTCTCTAGGCTATCTATCGCCTGCTGCATCATGTTCTCTGGCCTCTCTAGTGGAGGACCTCTACTTTTCCTTGGTGCCTTGGGTGTTACCTCCAGATCTGGTGCCGGATCATTGCTCGCGCCAGTGCCAGGCGCCATCATCATCACCTCGGCGCGGTCAGGGGAGCGAGTGATACGCGCCCCGTGAACCGTGCTAAGGGGTGGCTCGCCTCCCTCGACGACGTGCCGTGGGTGAACGCACGGCACATCGATGGCGACGTAGATCTTGTGCGCACCAAGCTTGACGAAGAGGCCGTTGCACGGGAGAGGTCGCTTGCTGAAGCAACCTGCATTGTCGCTGACGAAGTCCAGTGCTCCAAAGCGCTGAACGAGTCCGGAAACGATGCGCTCGCCATTGCCGATGAGGTTTCCCGTCCGGATCTTCACTCCTGCTAGCGCCGCTAGCCCCACGGTGGGCGCCAACTGTCGTGGTGGTGTCACGGCAGATGCCATGGATAGGCTAAAGGTGGGGACAATATGCACTAGAGGAATCCAGGGAGGGATAGTGTGGTGATTCCACACACAGATTTTTTGTATTCAGTAGGTATCCAAGGTTTACAAGTGCTCCTTGAGCTGTGTTGGGGAGAGGAGGAAGAAGGAACTCTCTTACTCTCTCCACTAGCTAGCTCTCATGGACCAACTAGAGATCAACCAAGTAAAGCTCAACCAAGTCAAAACCCAACCCCTTCTACAGATTCCCTAGCTCTCCTTATATAGGGGTGGCTAGGTCTCCAATTAGGGCATACGTGGAGGCATATTCCAGGGAATATGCCTCTTCCCAAAATAGTAAACCGACCGGGTCACTTTTCCCCATCGTAAGCCATGCAGAGGCTACATGAGCCTCTGCGGCGCCAGCGTCATCCCACACAGGAAGCGTCACCCTTGTTGGCCACGCCTCGGTGGTCCTAGACTCTGTCCGCTTCGCTCACGCTCCAGCGTACAGTGTCCTCCTTTTGACCAGCAAGATACCTTCCTTCTCTTGCAAGCCTGATATAACCTGGATCGTGCCTGGTTAATCCGGCCACACTGGTACCTGCATACACATACATAAATCCTGCCGGCATACGACATAAGTCGGCCGGGACCCAGTTAGGTGGACATCCACTGGTCCGGGTTACTCCGTGATTCAGCCTGCCTTGAGGTGACTCGGCCAGCATTCGCTTTGACCTTGCCGTACCTCGGCTAACTCGGCCATTATACCCTGGCGTGACCCTACCCGGGGGTATCCCCCCAACAGTGTGCTAAATGTTTCAGAGCATATTTATCTTATCAACATACTTTTACATTGTTGCTCCCTCAAAGGGAAAAGAGGGTTTTAGGTGATTGTATGAAATAGGATTCCAGGATTTTAAGGGGTTAAATGCTCTATTTCACCGGGCTCTCTAGCTGGTTTCGGCCGTAGTATCCGACCCAGCCGGAATGTTTGGGTGTTGCCGACCGGAATGTCTGGCCTGGGATTTCCTCAAGTTTTCGCTCGGTGGCTGCATCCATTCAGTATGCCACATTGGACTCCACCCAGAATCTGGTCAGATTGTTTGAAGAACCTTGTGCAGGCCGGAATGTCCGAGGTGAAGAGGCCAGAGTGTCCGACCTAGATCAGAATGTCCGGTTGGTTTCGGCCGGACACTCCGGGGTAAGTGACTCCAACGGCTATATTTCCTGGGGCCCTATATAAATGCCCCTTCTTCTACCATTGGAAGTTGTCCGTCCCCAACCTCAAGAATCCTAAAGCTGAGCCACCAAATCAACAAGATCTCCCCATCCAACCATCTAAAGTCCTTGATCTTTGGAGAATCAAAGGAGGAGGCCTTAATCTACATATTCACCAAAAGAGATTTTCATTTCCCCCTCATTCAGTTGAGGGCCCCTTGCTCTAGTGTTTCATTGGAAACCCTAGGCCTTGATTTGGTTCTTACAATCTTATCTTTGGTTGTTGTGATAGCTTGCTTGCATTCGGGAGCCTCCAATTCAGTTGTGAATGTGTGCCTCAAACTTGTTGTAAAGGTTTCGGTTTCCACCTCTAAGGTTACCGATATAGTGGAAGAGTGAATCGATCCCTTTGGGGTGAGGTTCACCCGAGAACAAGGGAGGTAATTTTTGGCGTTGGTGGTTTGAAACCACCCCCTCTCCAAATGCAGACGTACTTCCCCTCAAAAGGAAGGAACTACGGGAAATCATCCTTGTGTCTCCACGTGCTCCATTTCGGTTACCTTTATACTTTACCGCACCTTACTTATATCTTGCTCTTGCTTAGTTAGTTGTGCTAGTGTGACATGTAGGTAAATTCACCTTAATTGCATATCTAGAGAATTTACCTTTTGTGTCAAACCCTTAATTGGGAAAGAGTAAAATTTGAAGTAGCACCTATTCACCCCCTCTAGGTTCCCATATGATCCTTTCAATTTGTATCAAATCCTCGGCTCTTTATTCGGGCTTAACCGCCTAAGAGTGTACAGGTAACCAAGATGAGGATGGAGGGGGTGAGTCTAGGCCTCGGTGACCATGGAGGATCTCAAGAATTTGGAATCAAGCTTGAGCTCCTCCCTGGGCAACGAAATCCAACAGTTGCGTCAACTAGTTGAGAAACTTGTTAAGGAAAAGATAGCATCACCACCTCCTTCTCAAGAGGAACCCCCTATGATTTTGAAGGTGTACACTTCGGTTAAACCAACGGTTGAAGTAGTGGGGGATGAACATAATGCCACTAACTCCTCCACCAAAAAGGGTGATGGAAAGGAAGAGCACCATGCGGTTCCTGGTTGGTACTCTCCCGACCCTCCGATCCCTCATCCACATATAAATAAAAGAGGTGACCCAGCTATGCTAGCTGCACATTCTTTTTCTCAATGGCAAGTTTTCATGAATTCTCATGTGCGCAGCTCTTGCATTGACTTGTGGAATATTATTGAAGAAGGGCTCAAAATTGAGAATCCAACCAACTTGACAAGAAGAGAAGTGGTCAATAGTCAACTCAATGCCATCGTGTTGCACATGATTCAACTTGGTGTTGGGCCAAAATATTTCCCTCACATTGAACACCTCAACACCGCTAAGGAAGCTTGAGATGCTCTCGTTGATTTGTTTGTTGGAAATGAGAGCATGAGAATAACCCTATATGATGCTTTGAGCAATGAAGCCGAAGGCTTCTATATGAAGGATGGTGAGGATGGTGAATACATGTATCGAAGACTCAAATCCACTGCCACCACTTTTAGAAATGTTGGTGCCTCTCATGTGGATGATGCTTGGATAAAGAGGAAGTATGTGAGTGCGCACATGCCCTTTGATCCCACTGACTTGAAGAGTCTCCAAGGAAGGCACAACTACCATCTCATGACCTCCAATGAAGTTATGCAAGAGATGTCTGTGATACGTTCATAACGTATCTATAATTTTTGATGGTTTTATGCTAATAATATGCTTTTGATACTCCTTTTTATATAAATTTTATGATTTATTTGGACTAACCTACTAATAGTTGCAAAAATGCACAATGTTCTTGTTTTACACTTTAATGTGTAGGAATTACCAAGAATACAAGTGGAAACCTTGTTGGAGTCAAATTGGGATTTTCCAGAAATCTGTCTCAGAACTCTTTTTGAAGATGGTCGCGTTTTGGGTCAAAGACGGCGTCAAACGGAAGACTCTTCAACTACAAAGTTGTTGAAAATTTCGTGACAAACGTTCTGGACATAAAATTTAGCTGATTCCGAGTCCAGATGGGCCCGATAGGCCCGATTTACTGCAGTCCAAGATGGAGTGACGGGAATCCGAGAAGCTATATAAAGGGAGGAAACGTAATTCGTGGGAGACACCTCCACCCACGAATTTGCAGCCACCAAAGCCACGTTTTTGCCTCCCCCATAGATCCCATCTCCATGGGAGAGGGCTCCCAATAAGCCATGAAGGAAGGGGGCTAAGGGGCGGTGCTCCCCTGTGATACCGGTGGCAGGGAAGGAGTCCTCCACACCGTCGGCGGGCCTGTTCGTCTGCGGTACCAAAGTTTGCATGCCAGCGCATGGTGGTACCTAAGTTGCCTGAAATTGCCGCGTTTCGAAAAGTTGGGCCGCCAACTACTGAGAGGGGCCATTTCGAGGCAAACTCATCTCACCCCTGCCAAATTCAAACATTCCGTTAAACTGCCCCGTGAAGTAGAGGGTCTGGGACCCTCATGTCGGTCATCTGTCCGTGACGCGAGCGCCAACGCGGCAAGCTCTTAGGAAAATCGAGTAGCTAAGTGGATTGGATGTGTTGACCAATTTCACAAATCCATTCCCACCTTTCCCTAGCACTGGTGGCGTCGGAATCCACCCTCCAGGCAGGACGATCCCTTCGGACATTTGACTCCTGGAGCCAAGTTGCTGCACCCAGTTGCTGATCCCGAGCTCCAATGGCGCATGCTGTAGCCACCGTTGTGAGGCCCTAGCCCGCCTCCGCCGCCGACGAGCCGAGCAGCTCGGAGGATGGCAGATCCTACTACCAAGGAAGAAGAAGTTCTGGCTACAAGCGGGTGAGCGACCCCTCTCTTCGCTATTCGCACTAATTATAACTGCTAGCTAGCTACTAAACCTCAAATTGTTTGTTAGCCCAATGCTGACAAACATATTTTGTCCATAGTTTTCTGTCAAGTGGGATCTCCGCGAACCCCCCTTACCTGGTTACGGTAGTCCTCTACAGGTACGACTCTAAGGGCAAGTGGTATGGACACCATTGTATCACGATAGAAGAAGCGCCTGCACAGATCTGCACTATATCTGGTATGGTTGCTGCTCTGTGTAATCATGATGAATTATGGCCGAAGCAGACTGCAAAGTTCAGCTTCATAGATGAACGTGGCATCATGGTTCCTCTAACGTGTCACAGTCAGCTAATTGGGTTGATGAAAAGGTATGCTTTGGCTTCCATGTTTGAGCTGAATTGTGATGTACTAGATGTGGAAGCTGCTGCAACTGGGAGTCGCCCTTCTATTCTTGGACAGGGTGGTTGCTCGAACCCAATTAGCTCCTGGTAAGCAAAGGTCTCTTGGGGTTCGCATGTTTGTGCTGAATTGTAAATTTTTTTTATTTACTCTGTAGATATTGGGCAGTTATGCAACAGTCTTGTTTCTTTGACAGGAAGCGCCGCAAGGTTAGAAACATGATTGCGAGGTCAGTCATTTTGCTGCCCGAAGAAATTAAAAATGAGTGGACAGATGATGCTGGACATGATTCTGGTGCCCATTGTCCCGGCGATGCAGAGTACGTGAAGCTAAGAAAATTGGCACCAAGAAAGAGGAAGAAGGCAGGAAATGAAGAAGCCAGTGGACGTGAAGGCTTGGCACCCAGGCTGCGAAAGAAGGCTGCTGGCAATGAAGATGCATAGTAATGTGTTGAACTTGAACCTATATATGTAATTCTGTTAAATTCTGGAGCTCTGTGTGTGGCACGTTGCTGGGCGAAACAATCTACCCACATTCTCTGAGTAAAATATACCGCGACTTAGGGTTTGGAAACGCCCGAGTCAGTAGTTGAATCCGAAATTGTGATTGTGCCACTGCTATCTAAAAACACGCAGCACCGGTTCCACGATTGCTAGGGGCAGGAGGTCTCCAAATACGACGAAATGTAAGTGGCACAGAAATAAATTATTTAAGCTACCACAATCCACGAAGCAGCAACTTATTTCAGATGCTGCACAATGACGTGGCAACATAAACAGCAATGGCAACCGATAATGCCCAGACGCTTGAGCCCGTCTATCTCACCGCCTCCCTGCTCCTGCATCCCCTGCGTCTAGCGAAGCTCCCGGATCTCCATTAACCAGGTGTACGTGCTTCCACTTTATAAATTGTGGCTATGACATTTGCATGCGGCACAATCCACGTAGATTACATTTAAACAAACCACCAATTTCAGAATACATATGATAGAGATAGAGATGAGACGACTCACATCGAAATCACCGTCCCTGTCGTCATGACGCGTTTCCTTGCCATCTCCCCTTGAACCCATGGCGAGAGGGGAGGGGGTGGCTGCCGGAGAGGGGATTGGGATGGAGGCGTCGTAGGCTTGCGGCTACAGCGGGATGGGAGTGAAGTGGGGAAAGTGGCTTCGAGGGGAAGGAAGAGATGTACGGGGATGAAGAGAAGTAATGGGGACGTGACAATGGGATGTGGCCCACTGAACTCGTGAGTCGTGACACCCGCAATAGGGGAGCGCCAGGTGTTGCCAGTTTGTCTAGAGCAAGCGTGGCCAATCATGCCGCAGAACATCCTACTCGTGGATCGCTCTCACGAATACCATCCCAATCGTCCAAGCGCCCCGATCGAACGGTATGTAACAATCGTCAAGCAGAACAACTGTGTTAGGGCATGCCTTCTAAAAGACTCGGTCTAACGGCCACCCATTGGGGGGCTAAGGTTAGGGCTCTCCTAAGGTTAATTAGGATCCATATGTGGTTTGTGAAAAGAGCAGACATGCAATGACACTGGTGGATCCATATGTGGTTTGTGAAAAGAACAAACATGCAATCACACTAGGTGGATCCATGTGTGGTTCCTGAGAAGACCACACATGCAATGACACTGGGGATCCATGTGTGGTTTGTGAGAAGAACACACATCCAATGACACTGGGTGTGGTTCATGAAAAGAACACACATCCAATGGCACTAGGTGTGGTTCATGAAAAGAACACACATGCAATGACACTAGATGTAGTTCATGAAAAGAACAGACATACAATGACACTGGTGGATCCATATGTGGTTTGTGGAAAGAACGGACATGCAATGACTCTAGATGTGGTTCATGAAAAGAACAGACATGCAATGACACTGGTAGATCCATGTGTGGTTCATGAGAAGAACACACATGCAATGACACTGGTGGATCCATGTGTGGTTTGTGAGAAGAACATACAAGCAATGCCACTGGTTGTGGTTCATGAGAAAAACACACATGCAATGACACTGGTGGCTCCATGTGTGGTTCATGAGAAGAACAGACATGCAATCACACTAGGTGGATTCATGTGTGGTTTTTTTAGAGGAATAGACATGCAATGATACTGGGTGTGGTTCATGAAAAGAACAGACTTGTAATGACACTGGTGGATCCATATGTGGTTTCTAGAAGGAACAGACGTGCAATGACTCTAGCTCTGGTTCATGAAAAGAACAGACATGCAATGACACTAGTGGATCCATGTGTGGTTCATGAGAAGAACACACATCCAATGACACTGGTGGATCCATGTGTGGTTTGTGAGCAGAACAGACATGCAATGACACTGGTGGATACTTATGTGGTTTGTGAGAATAACAAACATGCAATGACACTGGCTATGGTTCATGAGAAGAACACACATGCAATGACACTGGTGGATCCTTGTGTGGTTTGTGAGAAGAACATACATGCAATGACACTGGCTATGGTTCATGAGAAGAACACACATGCAATGACACTGGTGGATCCATGTGTGGTTCATGAGAAAAACAGACATGCAATCACACTAGGTGGATCGATGTGTGGTTTGTGGAAAGAACAGACATGCAATGATTCTAGCTGTGGTTCATGAAAAGAACACACATGCAATGACACTGGTGCATCCATGTGCGGTTCATGAAAAGAACAGACATGCAATCACACTGGTGGATCCATGTGTGGTTCGTGGAAAGAACAGACATGCAATGACTCTAGCTGTGGTTCATGAAAAGAACACACATGCAATGACACTGGTGGATCCATGTGTGGTTTGTGAAAAGAATAGGCATGAAATCACACTAGGTGGATCCATGTGTGGTTTGTTTGGAGGAACACACGTGCAATGACACTGGGTGTGGTTCATGAAAAGAATATACATACAATGACACTGGTGTATCCATATGTGGTTTGTGGAAAGCACAGACATGCAATCACACTGGGTGTGGTTCATGAAAAGAACACACATGCCATGATAGTGGTGGACCCATGTGTGGTTTGTGAAAAGAACAGACATGCAATGCCACTGGTGGATACTTATGTGGTTTGTGAGAAGAACAGACATGCAATGACACTGGCTGTGGTTCATGAGAAGAACACACTTGCAATGACACTAGTGGATCCTTGTGTGGTTTGTGAGAAAAACATACATGCAATAACACTGGTTGTGGCTCATGAGAAGAACACACATGTAATGACACTAGTGGATCCATGTGTGGTTCATGAGAAGAACAAACATGCAATCACACTAGGTGGATCCATGTGTCGTTTGTGGAAAGAACAGACATGCAATGACTCTACCCGTGGTTCATGAAAAGAACATAGATCCAATGACACTAGTGGATACTTATGTGGTTTGGGAGAAGAACAAACATGCAATGACACTGGCTGTGGTTCATGAGAAGAACACACATGCAATGACACTGGTGGATCCTTGTGTGGTTTGTGAGAAGAACATAAATACAATGACACTGGTTGTGGTTCATGAGAAGAACACACATGCAATGACACTGGTGGATCCATGTCTTGTTCATGATAAGAATAGACATGCAATCACACTAGGTGGATCCATGTGTGGTTTATGGAAAGAACAAACATGCAATGACTCTAGGTGTGGTTCATGAAAAGGACACACATGCAATGACACTTGTGTATCCATGTGTGGTTCATGAAAAGAACACACATGCAATGACACTAGTGGATCCATGTGTGGTTTGTGGAAAGAACAGAAATGCAATGACTCTAGCTATGGTTCTTGAAAAGAACACACATGCAATGACACTGGTGGATCCATGTGTGGTTTGTGAAAAGAACAGACATGCAATCACACTAGGTGGATCCATGTGTGATTTGTTTAGAGGAACACACATGCAATGACACAGGGTCTGGTTCATGAAAAGAACAGACATCCAATGACACTGGTGTATCCATATGTGGTTTGTGGAAAGCACAGACATGCAATCACACTGGGTGTGGTTCATGAAAAGAACACACATGCAATGACATTAGTGGATCCATGTGTGGTTTGTGAAAAGAACAGACATGCAATCACACTAGGTGGATCCATGTGTGGTTTGTTCATAAGAACACACATGCAATGACTCTAGTTGTGGTTCATGAAAAGAACACACATGCAATGACACTAGTGGATCCATGTGTGGTTTGTGAAAAGAATAGACATGCAATCACACTAGCTAGATCCATGTGTAGTTTGTTTAGAGGAACAGACATGCAATGACACTGGGTGGATCCATGTGTGGTTTGTTTAGATGAACAAACATGCAATGACTCTAGTTGTGGTTCATGAAAAGAACACACATGCAATGACACTGGTGGATCCATGTTTGGTTTGTGAAAAGACCAGACATGCAATCACACTAGGTGGATCCATGTGTGGTTTGTTTAGAGGAACAGACATGCAATGACACTGGGTGTGGTTCATGAAAAGAACAGACATGCAATGACACTGGTGGATCCATATGTGGTTAGTGGAAGGAACAGACATGCAATGACTCTAGATGTGGTTCATGAAAAGAACAGACATGCAATGACACTGGTGGATCCATTTGTTGTTCATGAGAATAATAGACATGCAATCACACTAGGTGGATCCATGTGTGGTTTGTGGAAAGAACAGACATGCAATGACTCTAGCTGTGGTTCATGAAAAGCACACACATGCAATGACACTGGTGTATCCATGTGTGGTTCATGAAAAGAACACACATGCAATGACACTGGTGGATCCATGTGTGGTTTGTGAAAATAACAAACATGCAATCACACTAGGTGGATCCATGTGTGGTTTGTGAAAAGAACAGACATGCAATCACACTAGGTGGATCCATGTGTGGTTTGTTAAGAAGAACACACATGCAATGACTCTAGTTGTGGTTCATGAAAAGAACACACATGCAATGACACTGGTGGATCCATGTGTGGTTTGTGAAAATAACAGACATGCAGTCATAGTAGGTGGATCCATGTATGGTTTTTTTAGAGGAACAGACATGCAATGACTCTAGTTGTGGTTCATGAAAAGAACACACATGCAATGACACTGGTGGATCCATGTGTGGTTTGTGAAAAGAACGTACTTGCAATCACAGTAGGTGGGTCCATGTGTGGTTTGTTTAGAGGAACAGACATGCAATAACACTGGGTGGATCCATGTGTGGTTTTTTTAGATGAACCGACATGCAATGACTCGAGTTGTGGTTCATGAAAAGAACACGCATGCAATGACACTAGTGGATCCATGTGTGGTTTGTGAAAAGAATAGACATGCAATCACACTAGGTGGATCCATGTGTGGTTTGTTTAGAGGAACAGACATGCAATGACACTGGTGGATCCATGTGTGTTTTTTTAGAAGAACACACATGCAATAACACTAGGTTTGGTTCATGAAAAGAACACACATGCATTGACACTGGTGGATCCATGTGTGGTTTGTGAAAAGAATAGACATGCAATCACACTAGGTGGATCCATGTGTGGTTTGTTTAGAGGAATAGACATGCAATGACACTGGGTGTGGTTCATGAGAAGAACAGACATGCAATCACACTAGGTGGATCCATGTGTGGTTTGTGGAAAGAACATACATGCAATGACTCTAGCTGTGGTTCATGAAAAGAACACACATGCAATGACACTGGTGTATCCATGTGTGGTTTGTGAAAGAACACACATGCAATCACACTAGGTGGATCCATGTTTGGTTTGTGAAAAGAATAGATATGCAATCACACTAGGTGGATCCATGTGTTGTTTGTTTAGAAGAACATACATGCAATCACACTGGGTGGATCCATGTGTGGTTTGTTTAGAAGAACACACATGCAATGACTCTAGTTGTGGTTCATGAAAATAACACACATGCAATGACACTGGTGGATCCATGTGTGGTTTGTGAAAAGAACAAACATGCAATCACACTAGGTGGATCCATGTGTGGTTTGTTTAGAGGAACAGACATGCAATGACACTGGGTGGATCCATGTGTGGTTTGTTTAGAAGAACATACATGCAATGACTCTAGTTGTGGTTCATGAAAAGAACACACATGCCATGCCACTGGTGGATCCATGTGTTGTTTGTAAAAAGAACAGACATGCAATGACACTGGTGGATCCATGTGTGGTTCATGATAAGAACACACATGCAATGCCACTGGTGGATCCATGTGTGGTTTGTGAGAAGAACATACATGCAATGACATTGGGTGTGGTTCATGAGAAGAACACACATGCAATGACACTGGTGGATCCATGTGTGGTTTGTAAAAAGAACAAACATGCAATCACACTAGGTGGATCCATGTGTGGTTTGTTTAGAGGAACAAACATGCAATGACACTGGGTGTGGTTCATGAAAAGAACATACATCCAATGACACTAGTGTATCCATATGTGGTTTGTGGAAAGCACAGACATGCAATCACACTAGGTGTGGTTCATGAAAAGAATACACATGCAATGGCACTAGTGGATCCATGTGTGGTTTGTGAAAAGAACAGACATGCAATCACACTAGGTGGATCCATGTGTGGTTTGTGAAAAGAACAGACATGCAATCACACTAGGTGGATCCATGTGTGGTTTGTTTAGAAGAACACACATGCAATGAACCTAGTTGTGGTTCATGAAAAGAAAACACAGGCAATGACACTGGTAGATCCATGTGTGGTTTGTGAAAAGAACATACATGCAATCACACTAGGTGGATCCATGTGTGGTTTGTTTAGAGGAACAGACATGCAATGACACTGGGTGGATCCATGTGTGGTTTGTTTAGATGAACAGACATGCAATGACTCTGGGTGGATCCATGTGTGGTTTGTTTATAAGAACACACATGAAATGACACTAGTTGTGGTTCATGAAAAGAACACACATGCAATGACACTGGTGGATCCATGTGTGGTCTGTGAAAAGAACAGACATGAAATCACACTAGGTGGATCCATGTGTGGTTTGTTTAGAGGAACAAACGTGCAATGACACTGGGTGTAGTTCATGAGAAGAACAGACATGCAATCACACTAGGTGGATCCATGTGTGGTTTGTGGAAAGAATAAACATGCAATGACTCTAGCTATGGTTCATGAAAAGAACAGACATGCAATGACACTGGTGTATCCATGTGTGGTTCATGAAAAGAACACACATGCAATGACACTGGTGGATCCATGTGTGGTTTGTGAAAAGAACAGACATGCAGTCACACTAGGTGGATCCATGTGTGGTTTGTTTAGAGGAACAGACATGCAATGACACTGGGTGGATCCATGTGTGGTTTGTTTAGATGAACAAACATGCAATGACTCTAGTTGTGGTTCATGAAAAGAACACACATGCAATGACACTGGTGGATCCATGTGTGGTTTGTGAAAAGACCAGACATGCAATCACACTAGGTGGATCCATGTGTGGTTTGTTTAGAGGAACAGACATGCAATGACACTGGGTGTGGTTCATGAAAAGAACAGACATGCAATGACACTGGTGGATCCATATGTGGTTAGTGGAAGGAACAGACATGCAATGACTCTAGATGTGGTTCATGAAAAGAATAGACATGCAATGACACTGGTGGATCCATTTGTTGTTCATGAGAAGAATAGACATGCAATCACACTAGGTGGATCCATGTGTGGTTTGTGGAAAGAACAGACATGCAATGACTCTAGCTGTGGTTCATGAAAAGCACACACATGCAATGAAACTGGTGTATCCATGTGTGGTTCATGAAAAGAACACACATGCAATGACACTGGTGGATCCATGTGTGGTTTGTGAAAATAACAAACATGCAATCACACTAGGTGGATCCATGTGTGGTTTGTGAAAAGAACAGACATGCAATCACACTAGGTGGATCCATGTGTGGTTTGTTAAGAAGAACACACATGCAATGACTCTAGTTGTGGTTCATGAAAAGAACACACATGCAATGACACTGGTGGATCCATGTGTGGTTTGTGAAAATAACAGACATGCAGTCATAGTAGGTGGATCCATGTATGGTTTTTTTAGAGGAACAAACATGCAATGACTCTAGTTGTGGTTCATGAAAAGAACACACATGCAATGACACTGGTGGATCCATGTGTGGTTTGTGAAAAGAACGTACTTGCAATCACAGTAGGTGGGTCCATGTGTGGTTTGTTTAGAGGAACAGACATGCAATAACACTGGGTGGATCCATGTGTGGTTTTTTTAGATGAACCGACATGCAATGACTCGAGTTGTGGTTCATGAAAAGAACACGCATGCAATGACACTAGTGGATCCATGTGTGGTTTGTGAAAAGAATAGACATGCAATCACACTAGGTGGATCCATGTGTGGTTTGTTTAGAGGAACAAACATGCAATGACACTGGTGGATCCATGTGTGTTTTTTTAGAAGAACACACATGCAATAACACTAGGTTTGGTTCATGAAAAGAACACACATGCATTGACACTGGTGGATCCATGTGTGGTTTGTGAAAAGAATAGACATGCAATCACACTAGGTGGATCCATGTGTGGTTTGTTTAGAGGAATAGACATGCAATGACACTGGGTGTGGTTCATGAGAAGAACAGACATGCAATCACACTAGGTGGATCCATGTGTGGTTTGTGGAAAGAACATACATGCAATGACTCTAGCTGTGGTTCATGAAAGGAACACACATGCAATGACACTGGTGTATCCATGTGTGGTTTGTGAAAGAACACACATGCAATCACACTAGGTGGATCCATGTTTGGTTTGTGAAAAGAACAGATATGCAATCACACTAGGTGGATCCATGTGTTGTTTGTTTACAAGAACATACATGCAATCACACTGGGTGGATCCATGTGTGGTTTGTTTAGAAGAACACACATGCAATGACTCTAGTTGTGGTTCATGAAAAGAACACACATGCAATGACACTGGTGGATCCATGTGTGGTTTGTGAAAAGAACAAACATGCAATCACACTAGGTGGATCCATGTGTGGTTTGTTTAGAGGAACAGACATGCAATGACACTGGGTGGATCCATGTGTGGTTTGTTTAGAAGAACAGACATGCAATGACTCTAGTTGTGGTTCATGAAAAGAACACACATGCCATGACACTGGTGGATCCATGTGTTGTTTGTAAAAAGAACAGACATGCAATGACACTGGTGGATCCATGTGTGGTTCATGATAAGAACACACATGCAATGCCACTGGCGGATCCATGTGTGGTTTGTGAGAAGAACATACATGCAATGACATTGGGTGTGGTTCATGAGAAGAACACACATGCAATGACACTGGTGGATCCATGTGTGGTTTGTAAAAAGAACAAACATGCAATCACACTAGGTGGATCCATGTGTGGTTTGTTTAGAGGAACAAACATGCAATGACACTGGGTGTGGTTCATGAAAAGAACATACATCCAATGACACTAGTGTATCCATATGTGGTTTGTGGAAAGCACAGACATGCAATCACACTAGGTGTGGTTCATGAAAAGAATACACATGCAATGGCACTAGTGGATCCATGTGTGGTTTGTGAAAAGAACAGACATGCAATCACACTAGGTGGATCCATGTGTGGTTTGTGAAAAGAACAGACATGCAATCACACTAGGTGGATCCATGTGTGGTTTGTTTAGAAGAACACACATGCAATGAACCTAGTTGTGGTTCATGAAAAGAAAACACAGGCAATGACACTGGTAGATCCATGTGTGGTTTGTGAAAAGAACATACATGCAATCACACTAGGTGGATCCATGTGTGGTTTGTTTAGAGGAACAGACATGCAATGACACTGGGTGGATCCATGTGTAGTTTGTTTAGATGAACAGACATGCAATGACTCTGGGTGGATCCATGTGTGGTTTGTTTATAAGAACACACATGAAATGACACTAGTTGTGGTTCATGAAAAGAACACACATGCAATGACACTGGTGGATCCATGTGTGGTCTGTGAAAAGAACAGACATGAAATCACACTAGGTGGATCCATGTGTGGTTTGTTTAGAGGAACAAACGTGCAATGACACTGGGTGTAGTTCATGAGAAGAACAGACATGCAATCACACTAGGTGGATCCATGTGTGGTTTGTGGAAAGAATAAACATGCAATGACTCTAGCTATGGTTCATGAAAAGAACAGACATGCAATGACACTGGTGTATCCATGTGTGGTTCATGAAAAGAACACACATGCAATGACACTGGTGGATCCATGTGTGGTTTGTGAAAAGAACAGACATGCAGTCACACTAGGTGGATCCATGTGTGGTTTGTTTAGAGGAACAGACATGCAATGACACTGGGTGGATCCATGTGTGGTTTGTTTAGATGAACAAACATGCAATGACTCTAGTTGTGGTTCATGAAAAGAACACACATGCAATGACACTGGTGGATCCATGTGTGGTTTGTGAAAAGACCAGACATGCAATCACACTAGGTGGATCCATGTGTGGTTTGTTTAGAGGAACAGACATGCAATGACACTGGGTGTGGTTCATGAAAAGAACAGACATGCAATGACACTGGTGGATCCATATGTGGTTAGTGGAAGGAACAGACATGCAATGACTCTAGATGTGGTTCATGAAAAGAATAGACATGAAATGACACTGGTGGATCCATTTGTTGTTCATGAGAAGAATAGACATGCAATCACACTAGGTGGATCCATGTGTGGTTTGTGGAAAGAACAGACATGCAATGACTCTAGCTGTGGTTCATGAAAAGCACACACATGCAATGAAACTGGTGTATCCATGTGTGGTTCATGAAAAGAACACACATGCAATGACACTGGTGGATCCATGTGTGGTTTGTGAAAATAACAAACATGCAATCACACTAGGTGGATCCATGTGTGGTTTGTGAAAAGAACAGACATGCAATCACACTAGGTGGATCCATGTGTGGTTTGTTAAGAAGAACACACATGCAATGACTCTAGTTGTGGTTCATGAAAAGAACACACATGCAATGACACTGGTGGATCCATGTGTGGTTTGTGAAAATAACAGACATGCAGTCATAGTAGGTGGATCCATGTATGGTTTTTTTAGAGGAACAAACATGCAATGACTCTAGTTGTGGTTCATGAAAAGAACACACATGCAATGACACTGGTGGATCCATGTGTGGTTTGTGAAAAGAACGTACTTGCAATCACAGTAGGTGGGTCCATGTGTGGTTTGTTTAGAGGAACAGACATGCAATAACACTGGGTGGATCCATGTGTGGTTTTTTTAGATGAACCGACATGCAATGACTCGAGTTGTGGTTCATGAAAAGAACACGCATGCAATGACACTAGTGGATCCATGTGTGGTTTGTGAAAAGAATAGACATGCAATCACACTAGGTGGATCCATGTGTGGTTTGTTTAGAGGAACAAACATGCAATGACACTGGTGGATCCATGTGTGTTTTTTTAGAAGAACACACATGCAATAACACTAGTTGTGGTTCATGAAAAGAACACACATGCATTGACACTGGTGGATCCATGTGTGGTTTGTGAAAAGAATAGACATGCAATCACACTAGGTGGATCCATGTGTGGTTTGTTTAGAGGAATAGACATGCAATGACACTGGGTGTGGTTCATGAGAAGAACAGACATGCAATCACACTAGGTGGATCCATGTGTGGTTTGTGGAAAGAACATACATGCAATGACTCTAGCTGTGGTTCATGAAAGGAACACACATGCAATGACACTGGTGTATCCATGTGTGGTTTGTGAAAGAACACACATGCAATCACACTAGGTGGATCCATGTTTGGTTTGTGAAAAGAACAGATATGCAATCACACTAGGTGGATCCATGTGTTGTTTGTTTAGAAGAACATACATGCAATCACACTGGGTGGATCCATGTGTGGTTTGTTTAGAAGAACACACATGCAATGACTCTAGTTGTGGTTCATGAAAATAACACACATGCAATGACACTGGTGGATCCATGTGTGGTTTGTGAAAAGAACAGACATGCAATCACACTAGGTGGATCCATGTGTGGTTTGTTTAGAGGAACAGACATGCAATGACACTAGGTGGATCCATGTGTGGTTTGTTTAGAAGAACAGACATGCAATGACTCTAGTTGTGGTTCATGAAAAGAACACACATGCCATGACACTGGTGGATCCATGTGTTGTTTGTAAAAAGAACAGACATGCAATGACACTGGTGGATCCATGTGTGGTTCATGATAAGAACACACATGCAATGCCACTAGCGGATCCATGTGTGGTTTGTGAGAAGAACATACATGCAATGACATTGGGTGTGGTTCATGAGAAGAACACACATGCAATGACACTGGTGGATCCATGTGTGGTTTGTAAAAAGAACAAACATGCAATCACACTAGGTGGATCCATGTGTGGTTTGTTTAGAGGAACAAACATGCAATGACACTGGGTGTGGTTCATGAAAAGAACATACATCCAATGACACTAG
Source organism: Avena sativa (assembly GCA_916181665.1). Lineage (NCBI taxonomy): Eukaryota > Viridiplantae > Streptophyta > Magnoliopsida > Poales > Poaceae > Avena > Avena sativa. The sequence continues at coordinate 205,975,102 of OV702290.1, forward strand.
TGTATCCATATGTGGTTTGTGGAAAGCACAGACATGCAATCACACTAGGTGTGGTTCATGAAAAGAATACACATGCAATGGCACTAGTGGATCCATGTGTGGTTTGTGAAAAGAACAGACATGCAATCACACTAGGTGGATCCATGTGTGGTTTGTGAAAAGAACAGACATGCAATCACACTAGGTGGATCCATGTGTGGTTTGTTTAGAAGAACACACATGCAATGAACCTAGTTGTGGTTCATGAAAAGAAAACACAGGCAATGACACTGGTAGATCCATGTGTGGTTTGTGAAAAGAACATACATGCAATCACACTAGGTGGATCCATGTGTGGTTTGTTTAGAGGAACAGACATGCAATGACACTGGGTGGATCCATGTGTGGTTTGTTTAGATGAACAGACATGCAATGACTCTGGGTGGATCCATGTGTGGTTTGTTTATAAGAACACACATGAAATGACACTAGTTGTGGTTCATGAAAAGAACACACATGCAATGACACTGGTGGATCCATGTGTGGTCTGTGAAAAGAACAGACATGAAATCACACTAGGTGGATCCATGTGTGGTTTGTTTAGAGGAACAAACGTGCAATGACACTGGGTGTAGTTCATGAGAAGAACAGACATGCAATCACACTAGGTGGATCCATGTGTGGTTTGTGGAAAGAATAAACATGCAATGACTCTAGCTATGGTTCATGAAAAGAACAGACATGCAATGACACTGGTGTATCCATGTGTGGTTCATGAAAAGAACACACATGCAATGACACTGGTGGATCCATGTGTGGTTTGTGAAAAGAACAGACATGCAGTCACACTAGGTGGATCCATGTGTGGTTTGTTTAGAGGAACATACATGCAATGACACTGGGTGGATCCATGTGTGGTTTGTTTAGATGAACAAACATGCAATGACTCTAGTTGTGGTTCATGAAAAGAACACACATGCAATGACACTGGTGGATCCATGTGTGGTTTGTGAAAAGACCAGACATGCAATCATACTAGGTGGATCCATGTGTGGTTTGTTTAGAGGAACAGACATGCAATGACACTGGGTGTGGTTCATGAAAAGAACAGACATGCAATGACACTGGTGGATCCATATGTGGTTAGTGGAAGGAACAGACATGCAATGACTCTAGATGTGGTTCATGAAAAGAACAGACATGCAATGACACTGGTGGATCCATTTGTTGTTCATGAGAAGAATAGACATGCAATCACACTAGGTGGATCCATGTGTGGTTTGTGGAAAGAACAGACATGCAATGACTCTAGCTGTGGTTCATGAAAAGCACACACATGCAATGAAACTGGTGTATCCATGTGTGGTTCATGAAAAGAACACACATGCAATGACACTGGTGGATCCATGTGTGGTTTGTGAAAATAACAAACATGCAATCACACTAGGTGGATCCATGTGTGGTTTGTGAAAAGAACAGACATGCAATTACACTAGGTGGATCCATGTGTGGTTTGTTAAGAAGAACACACATGCAATGACTCTAGTTGTGGTTCATGAAAAGAACACACATGCAATGACACTGGTGGATCCATGTGTGGTTTGTGAAAATAACAGACATGCAGTCATAGTAGGTGGATCCATGTATGGTTTTTTTAGAGGAACAAACATGCAATGACTCTAGTTGTGGTTCATGAAAAGAACACACATGCAATGACACTGGTGGATCCATGTGTGGTTTGTGAAAAGAACGTACTTGCAATCACAGTAGGTGGGTCCATGTGTGGTTTGTTTAGAGGAACAGACATGCAATAACACTGGGTGGATCCATGTGTGGTTTTTTTAGATGAACCGACATGCAATGACTCGAGTTGTGGTTCATGAAAAGAACACGCATGCAATGACACTAGTGGATCCATGTGTGGTTTGTGAAAAGAATAGACATGCAATCACACTAGGTGGATCCATGTGTGGTTTGTTTAGAGGAACAAACATGCAATGACACTGGTGGATCCATGTGTGTTTTTTTAGAAGAACACACATGCAATAACACTAGTTGTGGTTCATGAAAAGAACACACATGCATTGACACTGGTGGATCCATGTGTGGTTTGTGAAAAGAATAGACATGCAATCACACTAGGTGGATCCATGTGTGGTTTGTTTAGAGGAATAGACATGCAATGACACTGGGTGTGGTTCATGAGAAGAACAGACATGCAATCACACTAGGTGGATCCATGTGTGGTTTGTGGAAAGAACATACATGCAATGACTCTAGCTGTGGTTCATGAAAAGAACACACATGCAATGACACTGGTGTATCCATGTGTGGTTTGTGAAAGAACACACATGCAATCACACTAGGTGGATCCATGTTTGGTTTGTGAAAAGAACAGATATGCAATCACACTAGGTGGATCCATGTGTTGTTTGTTTAGAAGAACATACATGCAATCACACTGGGTGGATCCATGTGTGGTTTGTTTAGAAGAACACACATGCAATGACTCTAGTTGTGGTTCATGAAAAGAACACACATGCAATGACACTGGTAGATCCATGTGTGGTTTGTGAAAAGAACAGACATGCAATCACACTAGGTGGATCCATGTGTGGTTTGTTTAGAGGAACAGACATGCAATGACACTAGGTGGATCCATGTGTGGTTTGTTTAGAAGAACAGACATGCAATGACTCTAGTTGTGGTTCATGAAAAGAACACACATGCCATGACACTGGTGGATCCATGTGTTGTTTGTAAAAAGAACAGACATGCAATGACACTGGTGGATCCATGTGTGGTTCATGATAAGAACACACATGCAATGCCACTGGCGGATCCATGTGTGGTTTGTGAGAAGAACATACATGCAATGACATTGGGTGTGGTTCATGAGAAGAACACACATGCAATGACACTGGTGGATCCATGTGTGGTTTGTAAAAAGAACAAACATGCAATCACACTAGGTGGATCCATGTGTGGTTTGTTTAGAGGAACAAACATGCAATGACACTGGGTGTGGTTCATGAAAAGAACATACATCCAATGACACTAGTGTATCCATATGTGGTTTGTGGAAAGCACAGACATGCAATCACACTGGGTGTGGTTCATGAAAAGAATACACATGCAATGGCACTAGTGGATCCATGTGTGGTTTGTGAAAAGAACAGACATGCAATCACACTAGGTGGATCCATGTGTGGTTTGTGAAAAGAACAGACATGCAATCACACTAGGTGGATCCATGTGTGGTTTGTTTAGAAGAACACACATGCAATGAATCTAGTTGTGGTTCATGAAAAGAACACACAGGCAATGACACTGGTAGATCCATGTGTGGTTTGTGAAAAGAACATACATGCAATCACACTAGGTGGATCCATGTGTGGTTTGTTTAGAGGAACAGACATGCAATGACACTGGGTTGATCCATGTGTGGTTTGTTTAGATGAACAGACATGCAATGACTCTGGGTGGATCCATGTGTGGTTTGTTTATAAGAACACACATGAAATGACACTAGTTGTGGTTCATGAAAAGAACACACATGCAATGACACTGGTGGATCCATGTGTGGTCTGTGAAAAGAACAGACATGCAATCACACTAGGTGGATCCATGTGTGGTTTGTTTAGAGGAACAAACGTGCAATGACACTGGGTGTAGTTCATGAGAAGAACAGACATGCAATCACACTAGGTGGATCCATGTGTGGTTTGTGGAAAGAATAAACATGCAATGACTCTAGCTATGGTTCATGAAAAGAACAGACATGCAATGACACTGGTGTATCCATGTGTGGTTCATGAAAAGAACACACATGCAATGACACTGGTGGATCCATGTGTGGTTTGTGAAAAGAACAGACATGCAGTCACACTAGGTGGATCCATGTGTGGTTTGTTTAGAGGAATAGACATGCAATGACTCTAGTTGTGGTTCATGAAAAGAACACACATGCAATGACACTGGTGGATCCATGTGTGGTTTGTGAAAAGAACAAACATGCAATCACACTAGGTGGATCCATGTGTGGTTTGTGAAAAGAACAGACATGCAATCACACTAGGTGGATCCATGTGTGGTTTGTTAAGAAGAACACACATGCAATGACTCTAGTTGTGGTTCATGAAAAGAACACACATGCAATGACACTGGTGGATCCATGTGTGGTTTGTGAAAATAACAGACATGCAGTCATAGTAGTTGGATCCATGTATGGTTTTTTTAGAGGAACAGACATGCAATGACTCTAGTTGTGGTTCATGAAAAGAACACACATGCAATGACACTGGTGGATCCATGTGTGGTTTGTGAAAAGAACATACTTGCAATCACAGTAGGTGGGTCCATGTGTGGTTTGTTTAGAGGAACAGACAAGCAATAACACTGGGTGGATCCATGTGTGGTTTGTTTAGAGGAACAGACATGCAATGACACTAGGTGGATCCATGTGTGGTTTGTTTAGAAGAACAGACATGCAATGACTCTAGTTGTGGTTCATGAAAAGAACACACATGCCATGACACTGGTGGATCCATGTGTTGTTTGTAAAAAGAACAGACATGCAATGACACTGGTGGATCCATGTGTGGTTCATGATAAGAACACACATGCAATGCCACTGGCGGATCCATGTGTGGTTTGTGAGAAGAACATACATGCAATGACATTGGGTGTGGTTCATGAGAAGAACACACATGCAATGACACTGGTGGATCCATGTGTGGTTTGTAAAAAGAACAAACATGCAATCACACTAGGTGGATCCATGTGTGGTTTGTTTAGAGGAACAAACATGCAATGACACTGGGTGTGGTTCATGAAAAGAACATACATCCAATGACACTAGTGTATCCATATGTGGTTTGTGGAAAGCACAGACATGCAATCACACTGGGTGTGGTTCATGAAAAGAATACACATGCAATGGCACTAGTGGATCCATGTGTGGTTTGTGAAAAGAACAGACATGCAATCACACTAGGTGGATCCATGTGTGGTTTGTGAAAAGAACAGACAAGCAATCACACTAGGTGGATCCATGTGTGGTTTGTTTAGAAGAACACACATGCAATGAATCTAGTTGTGGTTCATGAAGAGAACACACAGGCAATGACACTGGTAGATCCATGTGTGGTTTGTGAAAAGAACATACATGCAATCACACTAGGTGGATCCATGTGTGGTTTGTTTAGAGGAACAGACATGCAATGACACTGGGTGGATCCATGTGTGGTTTGTTTAGATGAACAGACATGCAATGACTCTGGGTGGATCCATGTGTGGTTTGTTTATAAGAACACACATGAAATGACACTAGTTGTGGTTCATGAAAAGAACACACATGCAATGACACTGGTGGATCCATGTGTGGTCTGTGAAAAGAACAGACATGCAATCACACTAGGTGGATCCATGTGTGGTTTGTGGAAAGAATAAACATGCAATGACTCTAGCTATGGTTCATGAAAAGAACAGACATGCAATGACACTGGTGTATCCATGTGTGGTTCATGAAAAGAACACACATGCAATGACACTGGTGGATCCATATGTGGTTGTGAAAAGAACAGACATGCAGTCACACTAGGTGGATCCATGTGTGGTTTGTTTAGAGGAATAGACATCCAATGACTCTAGTTGTGGTTCATGAAAAGAACACACATACAATGACACTGGTGGATCCATGTGTGGTTTGTGAAAAAAACAGACATGCAATCACACTAGGTGGATCCATATGTGGTTTGTTTAGAGGAGCAGACATGCAATGACACTGGGTGGATCCATGTGTGGTTTGTTTAGAAGAACACACATGCAATGACTCTAGTTGTGGTTCATGATAAGAACACACATGCAATGACACTGGTGGATCCATGTGTGGTTTGTGAAAAGAACAAACATGCAATCACACTAGGTGGATCCATGTGTGGTTTGTTTAGAGGAACAGACATGCAACGACACTAGGTGTGGTTCATTAGAAGAACAGACATGCAATCACACTAGGTGGATCCATGTGTGGTTTGTGGAAAGAAGAGACATGCAATGACTCTAGCTGTGGTTCATGAAAAGAACACACATGCAATGACACTGGTGTATCCATGTGTGGTTGATGAAAAGTACACACATGCAATGACACTGGTGGATCCATGCATGGTTTGTTAAAAGAACAGACATGCAATCACACTAGGTGGATCCATGTGTGGTTTCTGAAAAGAACAGACATGCAATCACACTAGGTGGATCCATGTGTGGTTTGTTTAGAAGAACACACATGCAATGACACTAGTTGTGGTTCATGAAAATAACAGACATGCAATGGCACTGGTGGATCCATGTGTGGTTTGTGAAAAGAACAGACATGCAATCACACTAGGTGGATCCACGTGTGGTTTGTGAAAAGAACAGACATGCAATCACTCTAGGTGGATCCATGTGTTTTTTTAGAAGAACACACATGCAATGACACTAGTTGTGGTTCATGAAAAGAACACACATGCAATGACACTGGTGGATCCATGTGTGGTTTGTGAAAAGAACAGACATGCAATCACACTAGGTGGATCCATGTGTGGTTTGTTTCGAGGAACAAACATGCAATGACACTGGGTGTGGTTCACGAGAAGAACAGACATGCAATAACACTAGGTGGATCCATGTGTGGTTTGTGGAAAGAACAGACATGCAATGACTCTAGTTGTGGTTCATGAAAAGAACACACATACAATGACACTGGTGTATCCATGTGTGGTTCATGAAAAGAACACACATGCAATGACACTGGTGGATCCATGTTTTGTTTGTGGAAAGAACAGACATGCAATGACTCTAGCGGTGGTTCATTAAAAGAACACACATACAATGACACTGGTGGATCCATGTGTGGTTTGTGAAAAGAGTAGACATACAATCACACTAGGTGGATCCATGTGTGGTTTGTTTAGAGGAACACACATGCAATGTGTTGGTTCACGGGACGCGTATCACTTGCTCCCTGGACCGTGCAGAGGTGATGATGACCGCGCCAGGTGCAGGCGCAAGCAAGGATCCGGCACCAGATCTAGAGGTAATGCCTAAGGCACCGAGGAAAAGTAGAGGTCCTCCACTAGAGAGGCCAGAGAATGAGCCGCAGCAAGCGATGGATAGCTTGGCAAACCCAGTAGCAGCAGCGGTAGATCCGGCTCAGGCACAGGCCGAGCTAGAGGAAACTAGGCAAAAAATACTAGAGGGTGCAAAAAAGATAGCCGCCGCTCAGCAATCATTGAACATGACACTGCATGAGTATGCAAAGGCGAATAAAGTAGATGCTATAATAGTGAAGGGGAGAAACCTCATGAGTGAAATGAACAAAGAGGGTGATAGTAGGATTGAGGAGTCAGAGAACTGTTTATCCGTGGGGCTACCGAAGTATAGTACCCCGGCGAAAAACCTCAGAGCAGCAGATGCAGCTGCATCCGAGTTAGAGGGTCTAACGGGTGAAGCCCGTCAGAGACAGCAAGATAGGGTCAATGAGTTGGTTCGGATCACGAACAGGAAAAATGAGGAATTGCTCAAGGCTAACCCGGAGAGAGCTGGGGCCTCCAAGATAGTTCATTCGGCGGTGGGTAGCCCGGAGAAATCCGCTGGAGCTGCTTTGTCTCCTCATGGTGGTCCTAGGAGAGAAGAGGTAGTGACCTCGGCCAGGAGGAACAAACAAATAGTCCCGTATGACCCGGCAAGGGCAGGGAAAGGAAAAGAAGTGCAGAGAAATGAGGATCGACGAAGTGTGAGCCAAGGTGAAGCTGGCCGAGGTAACCGCGACCAAGGCAATGTCGGTCAAGGAAATGCTGTAAATGGAAATGCCGGACAACGCAACTCGGTAGGAGCAGGACAACCGCAGCAGCAGAACATACCAAGGCAAGAGCAAAGTGCCAGCCGAGGTATGCAACAGAGAGGTGCTCCACGAGAGCAAGACCGATATAATGATGGTGATTCGGAAATGGTGAATGCAGGATACCCAAAGCCGGACTATCATATGATAGGATCAAGATTGGGAAGCAGGGATTTGATGCCTGACAATGCCAGATTAAAACTGGATTGGCTGTATAGGTCGGAGCAGATTGAAAGTCAAGGTCGGGTCCTATGTGTTTTGGGCCCCGGATCATGAAGGAACCTTCGGTACCTAACTTCCAGCTACCTAGAGGCACTAAGACATACGATGGTGGCACAAAGCTGGAGGATTGGTTGATTAACTATGCTACAGCTATAAAGATTGGTACAGGCAACTTGAGATGGGCTGTGAGATACATACCCCAGATGTTGGAGGGGCCAGCGAGGGTATGGCTAAACAATTTGCCGCCCGGAAGTATCAACTATTGGATCGATTTTGAGGAAATGTTTATCAGCAATTTCTCAAGTACGTATCAGAGGCCGAATAGGCCACAGACCCTAGCAATGTGCAAGCAGAGACCGAATGAGACGGACCAGGAGTTCTTAACCCGGTGGTGTACCGTGCGAAACTCATGTGAGGGTGTGATTGAGTCACAGGCCATAGCATGGTTTGCGCAAGGGTGCAGATATGCGAGCATGTTGTGGCAAAGATTGCAAAGGGATATGCCGACTACATTGGCAGAGATAATCCAGATTGCTGATTCATATGCTTTGGGTGATCCGACTCAACCCAGGCTCGTGTCAAATGAGTCAAATGAGGATTACTACCAGAGAGATGGAGCCAGGTCATCCCGGAGGAATGATTACCGGGGTAAAAGAAGAGATGACAGACCGGATTACCGGTACAGTTCGCAACAAGTTGCTGCTGTGAATCAAGATCAACCCGGAGCAGGGGCAATCAACGTCAGAAAACTGGAGGGCAACAATGGACACCAAGAAACGATGGCAAGAAAACTTGGACTCTAGAGCAAAAGAAACAGTGGCAGGAAAAGAAGGACCGTCCGAGTATACTTACGAGTCAATGCTGGATCAGCCGTGTAAATTTCACACGCCAAATCCGAGTAACCCAGCGGGTCATACAACAAGGCAGTGTGAGTGGATGCGTAAGATAGAACAAGGTGGTTCGGGGAATGCTCAGGCACCTCGGAATGATCAACCTCGGCAGAAGTTACCCCGGCAGCAATTGCTCTCCGGAGCGAACAAGCAACAACTAATGTTGCCTCCCCCTCCGCCGAGGTATGACAACCATGAGAGAAGTGATGCAGTGCATCAAGTGGAAGACCAGCATCAACCGGATCAGAGGTACCCCGAAAACAAGCGGAGGAATGAGTACAGAGAGCATCATCAGAGTTATTGTGTGTTTAGCACAGAGGAAACAAATAGAAAGAGCTTGCAGCGTCGACACATGGAGGTGAATGCGGTAATGCTAGCAGTGACGAGGTATATGCCTTGGTCGGACCAGGAAATTATGTGGAGCATCAAAGATCATCCCAAGCTTATGTCGAGTCCTGGTTCATATGCGCTAGTGCTGGATCCGACATTCATTGGGCCTAATATCAATGTGAGATTCTCCAAGGTGCTGATAGATAATGGCAGTAGCATCAATATCATGTATGCGGACACAATGCGCAAGTTGGGTATCTCGGATAACGTGCTCCAGGCTACAAGGACAACTTTCCATGGCATTGTGCCAGGTATTTCTTGTGAGCCCATAGGCAAGGTCCGGGTTGACGTATTGTTCGGCACGCGAGATAACTGCCGAACTGAGAATTTGGAGTTTGAGGTGGTGAACTTAGAAAGTGCATATCACGCGTTACTCGGAAGACCAGCACTGAACAAGTTCATGGCAAGTTGTCACATCAGTTATCTGAAGATGAAGTTGCCTGGGCCAAATGGAGTAATTACCATAGCTGGAGATTTCCGACGTTCCATTGAGTGTGCGTCAGTCGGGTCTAACCTAGCCGAGTCACTCGTGATTGCCAAGAAAAAAGAAAGATATAGGAGGTGGTGGCATTGGCTCAGTCCGCGCAGCAGTATATGCCGACACTGAGTAACCCCCATGGTAGTGTTTCGTTCCAGGCGACAAAAGATACCAAGAAGGTGCCTGCTGATGATATGTTCCCAGAGCGCACCATAACAATTGGTGTCGGGTTAAATGATAAATAGGAAAGCGAGCTCGTCAACTTCCTCCGTGAGAATCGGGATATTTTTGCTTGGTCCACACAGGACTTGCAAGGTGTTCCGAGGGAGTTGGCCAAGCACTCTTTGAATGTGAGACCCGGAGCAAGGCCGGTGAAGCAACCTCTCCGCCGCTTCGCCAAAGATAGGAGAAAAGTCATTGGAGATGAGATAGCTCGATTACTAGCTGCTGGATTTATCATGGAAGTTCTTTACCCGGATTGGCTATCTAATCCGATGCTGGTGGAGAATAAGAAGGATGATCCGAATGTGGCAGTGGTTTGGCGTATGTGTATCGATTACACGAACCTAAATAAGGCGTGTCCAAAAGATCCATTTCCACTGCCAAGGATAGATCAAGTCATATATTCAACTGCTGGGTGTGAACTGTTGTCATTCATAGATGTGTATTCTGGTTTCCACCAGATACCCCTGAATCCAGATGATCAAATAAAAACTGCATTTATCACCCCGTATGGGGCTTATTGCTATCGCACCATGCCATTTGGTTTACATAATGCAGGGGCAACGTACCAAAGATGTATGCAGAAATGTTTGCACGACCAAATTGGTAAAAATGTGCAGGTGTATGTGGATGATGTTGTTATCAAGACCAAGGAAAGCAAAACGCTCCTTGACGATATCAGGCAGACATTCGCGAACCTAAGGAGGTTCCGGATGAAGCTTAACCCGGAAAAATGTACCTTCGGTGTCCCGGCTGGAAAGTTGCTCGGATTCCTTGTCTCCAGCTGAGGTATCAAAGTCAATCCAACTAAAATCCAGGCCATAGAGCGAATGGAACTGCCGAAGTGCCTTAACGATGTCCAGAAGTTCACTGGTTTCCTGGCATCGTTAAGTCGGTTTGTATGTCGGTTGGGATAAAAGGTATTGCCTCTCTATCAACTCATGAAAAAGTCGGACAAGTTCATTTGGACGCCGCAGGCCAATGAAGCCTTTATCCAATTAAAGAAAATGTTAGCCACTGCACCAGTGTTAGCCTCTCCACTATCAAAGGAGCCAATGTTGCTCTATATAGCCACAACCAACCGAGTTGTAAGTGCAGTAATGGTGGTAGAGCGCAACGAAGAGGGTAAGTCAGTGCAAAGGCCAGTGTATTATCTGAGCGAGGTATTATCAGCGTCAAAAAAAAATTATCCGCACTATCAGAAAGTGGCGTATGGTGTGTACATGTCGGCAAAGAAGCTAAAAAATTATTTTGAGGAGCACCCCATCAAAGTGATATGTGAAGCTCCCATATCCGAGATAATGAGTAACAAGGATGCAAGTGGCAGGATTGCAAAATGGGCAATTGAACTAGCTCCCTATGCGCCACAATATGACAGAAGAGAAGCAACCAAGTCTCAGGCTGTGGCCGACTTTTTTGTGGACTGGGCCGAGTACGAACCACCATTGCCAGATCCGAACTATTGGAGAATGCACTTTGACGGGTCAAAAACAAAAACCAGGTTAGGCGCCGGAGTTGTGCTTAGCTCGCCAAAGAATGACCAGTTGAAGTATGTGCTGCAGATCCATTTCGCAGCATCAAATAATGTCGCCGAATATGAAGCAGTTATGCATGGGCTCAAAGTGGCAAAAGAAATTGGGATACGTCGGATCCAATGCTTTGGCGACTCGGATTTGGTAGTTCAGCAAGTGTCGGGGCTGTGGGACGCTCTTGATCCAAACATGGCATTATACAGATTCCATGTGCAGAAGATATTTGGTTACTTTGAGGGATGCGAATTTCGCCATGTACCCCGAGTGGAAAATGAGGCTGCAGACGTATTGTCGAAGCTCGGATTAACCCGACAAGCAATTCCACTGGGTGTGGCATTAGAACACCTCAGAAAACCATCTATCAGGCCGTCCCCAGAAACCGACTCAATATACATCCCGGAAGATCCGGAGTCTAGAGCTGCACCCATGGACATTGACATGGGCGGTGGTACGCGAAACCCGGGGACTGCCTCAGCAAACCTGGGGACTGCCTCGGCGAACCCGGGGACTGCTCAGCGTGATCCGGTTGAGGTTATGCTAGTGGATCAGATGGAAATTGATGAGGATGTGTTCCCAGTGCGAGCAATACCAGCTTGGGCACTCCCTATATTTCAATTCCTAAAAGATGGAACGTTACTCGCTGAGGAGGTGCTATCCAGGCAAACTCAGAGGAGAGCAAAGGCATACACGATCATCAATTCCGAGCTATACAAAAGGAGTGTGACCAATGTCCTCTAGCGATGTGTTGACCCGGAATAAGGGCTTGACATCCTCCGAGATATACATCAAGGGGAATGTGGGCATCATGCCTCGTCTAGAGCCTTGGTAGCAAAAGCTTTCCAGCATGGATTCTACTGGCCAAGTGCCTTAGAACAAGCAGAAGACTTGGTAAAAAAATGCAATGGTTGTCAGAGGTATGCTACCAAGACACATATGCCAATGTCGGAGCTCAAGACCATACCAATCACCTAGCCATTTGCTATATGGTGTTTGGACATGGTTGGCCCGTTCAAACCAGCAAGGGGAAATATGACTCACATTTTGGTCATGGTTGATAAATTTACAAAGTGGATTGAAGTAAAGCCAATAAGAAAATGTGATGGAGCTACAGCCGTAACATTTCTCAAAGACATGATCTTGAGATACGGCTATCCTCACAGTATCATAACAGATAATGGCACGAACTTTGCTGAAGGAGCATTTGCACGATTCTGCCGAGATAAGAAGATCCGGCTGGACGTTGCCTCGGTAGCCCACCCCGCATCGAACGGACAAGTGGAGAGATCCAACAGATTAGTATTATCCGGGATAAAACCCCGGCTCAGTGAGCCGCTGCAAAGATCAGCGAGGTGCTGGATAGAAGAACTACCAGCGGTATTGTGGAGTTTAAGAACAACTCTGAATCGATCAACAGGCTATACGCCATTCTTTCTGGTATATGGGGCAGAAGCTGTATTACCAGCCGACATAGAGCATGACTCGCCTAGGGTCACTCAATACACAGAAGCCGAAGCGCAAGAAGCCCGGAAAAATGATGTTGATCTGCTGGAAGAAGCGAGAGAATTGGCATTGTCCAGATCCACCATATATCAGCAAAATCTCCGACGCTATCATAGCCGGAAAGTAAACCCCCGAGTCTTCTGAGAAGGTGATCTGGTACTCCGGTTGGTACAACGTACTGCTGGCATGCATAAGTTATCCCCCCCATGGGAAGGGCCATTCATTGTGAGCAAAGCATTGCATAATGATTGTTATTATCTTATCGATGCAAAACCACAGGAAAAGAACAAGGCGGACAGATCCGGCGAGGAATCTAAGCGTCCATGAAATGTAGCTCTACTTCGTCCTTTCTACACTTAGCAGAGAAGTGTATGTATCCGAGTCTCTCATATGTTGGTATGTATGCCGGCAATGAGCCTATCAATGAAATATGGGCACCTCGAGCAGTAACTCGGGGACTGCCTTGAAAATGTTTGTTGTTTTCCGTATTTATTATTTATACGTCGGTTGGTGTAAGTTTTTCTACTTAAGCCGGATTAGTAGTGTGTGAGCACCAAGAATCCAACTCTTTGACTTGCTGTTGTCCAACAAGATTTGGCTTCATGGCAAGCAAGAGAACAAGTTTGGAATTGCGTAGCACATGAAAAACGACTAAGGAAAGGAACTTAATCAAGCTGACGTTTGTTTTTTGGACTAACCTTATCTTTACTTTCGATTTATTACGCTAAATTATTTTGAGCTAATCCTAAAGTTTCTAAGTATTGTTAAGACAATTTTCGAAGCTCGGACTCGTAAGTCATAAAACCGAATCAAGGTAGACACGAGCCGAGCCAAGAGATTGGATGAACAAGAAAATGAAACTCGGGGACTACACCCAAGTTAATCCGGCATAAAAACTTAGTAGCAAAATATCACTTGTGTGCTTGATACAACTGCACCCGGCATACCGGGGATCTGATGAAATTTAAAGTGTTTGTAATCAAGGAGCAGTAGGAGGAGGTAGTTCGGCGCCAGCAGGTGTAGCCTCAGCCTCAGCTTCAGAGTTATCTGCGTCTTCCTCGATGTTTGAGGCTTCGTCCTCTTCGTCCTCATTTGAGTCATCTTCAACGTTTTCAGCATTTTCATCATCGGCGACATCTAGGAAGCTCGGTCCCTCGTTCCATTGATGAATGGGGGCGTATTGGATGAAGCTATGAGCGCAAGCCTTGCACCAAGCTACACAATCTGGGTCAGTAGACCACCTTGATCCGGTGCGCATGTGCTCAAGGAGTTTGAGGTCAATTTTCTCGTACCACATAAGCACGTAGTGAAGAACGATCTCAGCTCCGGCGCGTCCAGCAGATTCTCTCCAGAGATCGAGCTGAGTCTCGCATTCCATAAGCTTGGCAAAAAGAATAGGCATATTCTCCGGAGTATCTTCTTTAGGCCAAAAGGCGTTGAAGATCCGGATCACTACGTCCAAGATATCCTTGCCGTAGTTCTTCACGATCTCGACTCGGGAGGACAAGCTGACTATCAAATCTTCGAGATCAAGAGGAATGGTGCCAGGACCAGATGGAGTACCCCTTTGCCTGCGGAACTTGGTAACAGCATTGGAGGCAACAACATCATTCTCTGGGAATTTGCCTGAAAAAATAAAACAGGTGGAGTAAGTAAAGGAAGCAGACCCGGAGAGATTCATGACAATTGAAGAGAAAAAGAACTTACCAGAAATATGGCTGTGAACCCAGGTTAGCGCCTTGGTGCAGTTGTCGTGCCTCTCCCGGAGTTGCACAAGCTCAGCATTCGCCAACTCCAGCTTGACGTTGGCCTCCTTAAGCAATTCTTGGTCCTTGGCAATCTGAAGGTTGAGGCGCTCGCGCTCTTCAGTAAAGTCCTGGCCAGCCTTTTGAAGTTCGGTTTGGTGCTTTGCTTTTAGCTTCTTCATATCTGCCTTGAGCTTGGCAATCTCATCATCTTTGGTTCGGAGGAGGGCAAGCTCATCATATTTCTTTTTGAGCTCGGCCTGATGCTGTCCTGCTTGTTCGAGAAAATGCAGCATCATATCAGGCACGGGCACACTATCTTCAAGAGATGCTGAAATAGTTTGTTGACCCGGCAAAGCCGAGGTATGAATGTTTGCCGAGCCATGAAGAAAAGGAGATAGAGAGCGTAGCAAGATTGATCAAAAATAACTTGCCCTTGATCTGATCCAAGTTCTTCCTCATGATGGTATTCTCAGCCTCCACCCCATCTGCGAAATCCTAATGATGGATTAGTTCGGCGGAAAAAGATGAAGAAAAACAGAAAAATGCCAAGGAAGAAACTTACCCTGTTTATCATGTTCGGCGATAAGCACAGTATGTTTTGCACGTAGCATTTTGTGAGTATCCAGGAGACGCTGAAACTCAGCACTCCGGCGATTGGTGGTCACCTGAAAAAAGTACAAAAATATAGCTTAGTCTTGTGCATATTTGAAGTGTACAAAATCCAGGCCAAGTGGAACTTAACCCGGCTCTAGGTGTGTGCATATTCGAAGTGTACAAGAGCCGGGCCAAGTGGAACTTAACCCGGCTCTAGGTGTGTGCATATTTGAAGTGTACAAGATCCGGGCCAAGTGGAAGTTAACCCGGCTCTAGGTGTGTGCATATTCGAAGTGTACAAAATCCGGGCCAAGTGGAACTTAACTCGGCTCTAGGTGTGTGCATATTCGAAGTGTACAAGATCCGGGCCAAGTGGAACTTAACCCGGCTCTAGGTGTGTGCATATTCGAAGTGTACAAAATCCGGGCCAAGTGGAACTTAACCCGGCTCTAGGTGTGTGCATATTCGAAGTGTACAAGATCCGGGCCAAGTGGAACTTAACCCGGCTCTAGGTGTGCGCATATTCGAAGTGTACAAGATCCGGGCCAAGTGGAACTTAACCCGGCTCTAGGTGTGTGCATATTTGAAGTGTACAAGATCCGGGCCAAGTGGAACTTAACACGGCTCTAGGTGTGTGCATATTCGAAGTGTACAAAATCCGGGCCAAGTGGAACTTAACCCGGCTCTAGGTGTGTGCATATTCGAAGTGTACAAGATCCGGGCCAAGTGGAACTTAACCCGGCTCTAGGTGTGCGCATATTCGAAGTGTACAAGATCCGGGCCAACTGGAACTTAACCCGGCTCTAGGTGTGTGCATATTTGAAGTCATTAAGGAGCTATGTTAGTTTTCTAAGGAGCATCCGGCCGAGTAACAAGTTACTCCCCCGGAGGCTCGGGGACTAATGGTTATATCACTAATATCTACAACATGTTAAGGAAAAGACGAGGTAACGTACGTCCACCATCCGACCCGCAAGATTAATTGCCTTGGCAGCAGTATTCATCTGCACAGCAAATTTGGCGGGACCGAACTTCTCCAGGAGATAGTCATTGTGGACGAACTCCGCCTTGTTCCAGTTGCTCACAAACTCGATCAAGGTCGGAGGGTATCGCTCGCCACTGAGCATGTGGGGCGCCACTAGGACCTTGGCATGCGCTTCCTGTCTCTCAACCTGGGCAGCGGCGGGGCTAGTGTGCAAAACAAGTTGCACACCAGCTGAGTCGGCAGGGGCGTCCTTTGGAGGTGGAGTCTTCTTGGAAAGCATGGACGCAAGTGTGCGCTGTCCAACCTCGATTGACGCTGCCCTGGTGGCGTCAGGAGCCTTTTTGCCCTTGGGCTGCTGCTAAGAGGTTGAGGTTGCTGCAACCGATTTGCCCTTGGGAGCTGCCTTGGCACTGCTGATGTCTTCTCGCCGAGACTTGGAAGACTCGGACGAGGCAGAGGGGCTTGGTGCTGCTGCTGTTGCTTTTGTTGTTGCTACTGGTGCTGGAGCTGATGATGGTGCTAGTGCTGGTGCTGATTTCTGTTTCGGCGGAGGTGCTGAAGGTAACTCAGACGAAGCTGGTTGCGGTGGAGCCGAAGTCGTGGTTGTTGCTGCCTCGGCAGAGCCAATCTCCCCCGCTCCGAGGTTGCCCTCCTCTTGACGAGGTGGGATGGAACCCGGAGCAGCCGCTGAACCCTCCGGAATGGGGCTCAACGGGCGTGAATCATCGCCACGAGGGGGAGAAGGACTGTGTCGGAGCGGCGAGGCAATGCCGGATCCACTCTGTGGGACCTCCACCGCAGCCCTGCCGAATCAAATAATGTATGATGAGAAACTATAACAAAAGAAGAACAAGTGAATGGCAAAGGGAGAAACGACTTACTCATCCGAAGTCAGGGGCTCCTTCGTCTTGCAAGCTCTCCGGGCCACAGCCTTAGTCGTGGACTTGGTGGCAGCTTTGTCTGCGAACTTCTTTCGCCTCTTGGCTGGCTTAGAAGGTCCGGAGGAAGAAGCAGATGCGGCCCCCTCTTCTTCGGTGCGACCGGGACAGGCTCACCCATGGCAAGGAGAGGATCTTCATGGATCTGCCCACCGGGTTAGCTGATGTCGGAAAAGCATAAGAAAGGGGGACATCGTCAAATGCCTCCATCACCTCAACGTCCAAACCATCTTCATCATCGGGACAATCTCTAATAGAAGAGAGTTTACCCGTGGGTCGCTTGGTCGCGTCCGCCATCGGTAGGAACATCTCCTGATCCGGCTCCTCCACATCCGAGGTGTCTCGATCAGGGGCCCATTTGAGAGAAGGCTCGGTGCCATCCTCAATGGTTTGCTGAAGAAACATCTAAGGGAAAGAAAAGACAAAGGGATTAAACCTATGACAGAAACCGACATGTGATACAATTCGGAGAAAGTTTGGGGCACGAGACTTACCGCGGGGGGAAGCCTATCTCGGCAATAGTGTTTGATCCCCCACGTCCACTCAAAAGAGAAGTCCTTCTTAGTGGTGAAGAGGGCCTTGACCCGGCGGAAGATCTCGGTGTTGCTTAACTCAAATGAGGAGGTCCGGTTGGGATCACGGCCCCAACTCATGTGGCAAACTTTGTGTGTACGTTTCTGGAGGGGGGAGATCCGGTTGCGGACGAACGTAATCATCGCTTCCTCATTGTGCAACCCCAAGTCCTTCAGCTCATGGAACCTTTTGTTGAATTGGTTCACCAGGACGGTGGGCTTCTTGGGGACCGCGTCCCATAGATCCGGATTGGGAGGACCCGGAGCGTAAGGGCGCAGCCGGATCTGATCCTCAGTTGTGCTGTTCCGGACATAGAAGAAGGTTCGGGCCCAGCCCTTGCAGGAGTCAAGCCCCGTAACTCGGGGAAAGATAGACTGTTTCCGGGGGGAGATGGAAGCTGCGCCGAACTGCGTGAGCTGCTTATCCTCCAGATTAAGCTGGACGTTTGGAATCACGTTCCGGCGAAGGCCAAAGAACCGGAGCCAGAGCTCCTTCGTGGGCCATAGTCTGGCGTAGCCTTCAATGGTGGGGTGAAGGCAGAGAGAGGTGATGGCATTAGCCGGAAGATGGTGCAGCTGAAGCTCATATGTGTTGAGCCAGTCGTTGAAGAAATCGCTTGCTGGGAGCCCGAATCCACGTTGGAAGTGGGAGAGGAATACAACATACTCACCCGGATTGGGTGAGGGGGCAAGCTCCGCAGCGGGAATGCACGCAGTAACACCCTCCGGGATGCGCCTGGTGCGATACAGCCAGTCCAGGTGATCCTGGCAAACCCAGGATCTAGCCCACACGCCGTGTTCGTTGTTCACCGCATCCTCCTCCATTTCTTGCTCAGCGACGACAAGCTCCTCCTCTATCATCTCGAGATCACTGCCCTCACTGGCGCTAGCGGCGGTGGGTGACAGTGGCCTAGATAGGCGAGGACCCGTGGCGGAAGAGGTGCGGGGAGGTGGCGGCGATGCCGGTGAGCGTGGAAGCAGTGCGGCGGTGGCGCTGCTACTCAGATGCGGTGGCGGCAGCGTTGTCGCTGGAAAGGAAGAAGATGAAGCAGAGGGGCGCGGAAGTGGGGAAAGAACCCAAGGGGCGCACCCCTCCCCTATTTAACCACTCCCTTGAGGGGTAGTGGGATCGTGTTGTGCGGGCGGGCCACACAGTGTGGCCGTGTACAACCCGGATCAACCAATCAGCAGCGAGCCACAGGAAAGGCCACAGAGCGTAGGAGATCCCATGACGCGACGTTATGATGCACTTAACGAGGAGGCAGGCACGATGTGACGTGTGCTATAGTGATAACTAACAATTACTGCGGCAGTTACTAGCGTAGGCCCTTAAAATGAGGCAAACGTGATGATTAACCTCCACGTGGGGAAGCGTACAAGAGAAGGAAGAATGACCCGGATGAATATGAGGTAACCCGGCCAGCGAGTGAAAACTCGGAATGTGCCAAGGGAAAGTAAACCTAAGAAAATCCGGACTATGAAGTAACTCGGGAAGGAGCCAGAGGCTCGATAAAAATTGAACCTGCTGTGGCCTTAGCGGCTAAGGTAGCTAAGATCGCACCAGCTTCGGTGACTAATGTTGGGGGGATACCCCTGGGTAGGGTCACTCCGGGGTATAAAGGCCGAGTTAGCCGAGGTACGGCAAGGTCAAAGCGGATGCTGGCCGAGTCACCTCAAGGCAGGCCAAATCACGGGGTAACCCGGACCAGGGGATGTCCACCTAACTAGGTCTCAGGCGACTTATATTGTAAGTCGGTGAGATGTATCTAACTTGTATGCAGGAACAGCTATGGCCGGATCAACTAGGTATGATCCGGGTTATAGCAAGCTTACAAGAGAAGGAAGGAATCTCGCTGGTCAAAGGGTGACCACTGTATGCTGAGCGTGAGCGAAGCGGACAGAGGCCAGGACCACGAAGGCATGGCCGACAAAGGTGACGAAGCCTGTGTCGAATGACGCGGGCGCCGTAGAGGCTCACATAGCCTCTGCATGGATGACACTGGGTTAAAGTAACCCGGTCGGCTTACTATTTTGGGAGGAGGCATATTCCTTGGAATATGCCTCCACGTATGCCCTAATTGGAGACCTAGCCACCCCTATATAAGGAGCGCTAGGGCCTCTGTAGAAAGGGTTGATCTCTAGCGAGAAGGTTGAGTTTTACTTGGTTCCTGAGGGCTAGCTAGTGGTGAGAGTAAGAGAGTTCCTTCTTCCTCCTCTCTCCAATACAGCTCAAGGAGCACTTGTAATCTGTGAAAGTGAATCAAATACAAAACTACTGTGTGTGGAATCACCACACAATCCCTCCCTGGATTCCCCTACTGCATTTAGTCCCCACCTTTAGCCTATCCATGGCATCTGCCGTGACACCACCACGACACAATGACACTGGGTTTGGTTCATGAAAAGAATAGACATCCAATGTACTGGTGTATCCATATGTGGTTTGTGGAAAGCACAGAGATGCAATCACACTGGGTGTGGTTCATGAAAAGAACACACATGCAATGACACTGGTGGATCCATGTGTGGTTTGTGAAAAGAACAAACATGCAATAACACTGGTGGATACTTATGTGGTTTGTGAGAAGAACAGACATGCAATGACACTGGCTGTGGTTCATGAGAAGAACACACATGCAATGACACTAGTGGATCCTTGTGTGATTTGTGAGAAGAACATACATGCAATGACACTGGCTGTGGTTCATGAGAAGAACACACATGTAATGACACTAGTGGATCCATGTGTGGTTCATGAGAAGAACAGACATGCAATCACACTAGGTGGATCCATGTGTGGTTTGTGGAAAGAACAGACATGCAATGACTCTAGCTGTGGTTCATGAAAAGAACACACATGCAATGACTCTAGCTGTGGTTCATGAAAAGAACACACATGCAATGACACTGGTGGATACTTATGTGGTTTGTGAGAAGAACACACATGCAATGACACTGGCTTTGGTTCATGAGAAGAACACACATGCAATGAAACTAGTGGACCCTTGTGTGGTTTGTGAGAAGAACATACATGCAATGACACTGGCTGTGGTTCATGAGAAGAACACACATGCAATGACACTAGTGGATCCATGTGTGGTTCATGAGAAGAATAAACATGCAATCACACTAGGTGGATCGATGTGTGGTTTGTGGAAAGAACAGACATGCAATGACTCTAGCTGTGGTTCATGAAAAGAACACACATGCAATGACACTGGTGTATCCATGTGTGGTTCATGAAAAGAACACGCATGCAATGACACTAGTGGATCCATGTGTGGTTTGTGGAAAGAACAGAAATGCAATGACTCTAGCTATGGTTCATGAAAAGAACACACATGCAATGACATTGATGGATCCATGTGTGGTTTGTCAAAAGAACAGACATGCAATCACACTAGGCAGATCCATGTGTGGTTTGTTTAGAGGAACACACATGCAATGACATTGGGTGTGGTAGATGAAAAGAACAGACATCCAATGACACTGGTGTATCCATGTGTGGTTTGTGGAAAGCACCGACATGCAATCATACTTGGTGTGGTTCATGAAAAGAACACACATGCAATGACACTGGTGGATCCATGTGTGGTTTGTGAAAAGAACAGACATGCAATCACACTAGGTGGATCCATGTGTGGTTTGTGAAAAGAACAGACATGCAATCACACTAGGTGGATCCATGTGTGGTTTGTTTAGAAGAACACACATGCAATGACTCTAGTTGTGTTTCATGAAAAGAACACACATGCAATGACACTAGTGGATCCATGTGTGGTTTGTGAAAAGAACAGACATGGAATCACACTAGGTGGATCCATGTGTAGTTTGTTTAGAGGAACATACATGCAATGACACTGGGTGGATCCATGTGTGGTTTGTTTAGAAGAACACACATGCAATGACTCTAGTCGTGGTTCATGAAAAGATCACACATGCAATGACACTGGTGGATCCATGTGTGGTTTGTGAAAAGAACAGACATGCAATCACACTAGGTGTATGCATGTGTGGTTTGTTTAGAGGAACATACATGCAATGACACTAGGTGTGGTTCACGAGAATAATAGACATGCAATCAACTAGGTGGATCCATGTGTAGTTTTTGGAAAGAACAGACATGCAATGACTCTAGCTGTGGTTCATGAAAAGAACACACATG
The DNA here is from genome assembly GCA_916181665.1 of Avena sativa. Classification (NCBI taxonomy): domain Eukaryota; kingdom Viridiplantae; phylum Streptophyta; class Magnoliopsida; order Poales; family Poaceae; genus Avena; species Avena sativa. The sequence continues at coordinate 205,997,196 of OV702290.1, forward strand.
TAATGACACTGGTGTATCCATGTGCGCTTCATGAAAAGAACACACATGCAATGACACTGGTGGATCCATGTGTGGTTTGTGAAAAGAACAAACATGCAATCACACTAGGTGAATCCATGTGTGGTTTGTGAAAAGAACAAACATGCAATCACACTAGGTGGATCCATGTGAGGTTTGTTTAGAAGAACACACATGCAAGGACTCTAGTTGTGGTTCATGAAAAGAACACACATGCAATGACACTGGTGGATCCATGTTTGTTTTGTGAAAAGAACATACATGCAATCACACTAGGTGGATCCATGTGTGGTTTGTTTAGAGGAACTGACATGCAATGACACTGGGTGGATCCATGTGTGGTTTGTTTAGATGAATAGCCATGCAATGACTCTAGTTGTGGTTCATGAAAAGAACACACATGCAATGACACTAGTGGATCCATTTGTGGTTTGTGAAAAGAACACACATGCTATGACAATGGGTGGATCCATGTGTGGTTTGTTTAGAGGAACAGACATGCAATGACACTGGGTGGATCCATGTGTGGTTTGTTTAGACAACACACATGCAATGACTCTAGTTGTGGTTCATGAAAAGAACACATATGCAATGACACTGGTGGATCCATGTGTGTTTTTTGAAAAGAACAAACATGCAATCACACTAGGTGGATCCATGTGTGGTTTGTTTAGAGGAACAAACATGCAATGTACTTGGGTGTGGTTCATGAAAAGAACAGACATGCAATGGCACTGGTGGATCCATATGTGGTTTGGAAGGAACAGACATGCAATGACTCTAGTTGTGGTTCATGAGAAGAACACACATGCAATGACACTGGTGGATCCATGTGTGGTTTGTGAAAAAACAGACATGCAATCACACTAGGTGGATCCATGTGTGGTTTGTTTAGAGGAACAGACATGCAATGACACTGGGTGGATCCATATGTGGTTTGTTTAGAAGAACACACATGCAATGACTCTAGTTGTGGTTCATGAAAAGAACACACATGCAATGACACTGGTGGATCCATGTGTGGTTTGTGAAAAGAACACACATGCAATCACACTAGGTGGATCCATGTGTGGTTTGTTTAGAGGAACAGACATGCAATGACACTGGGTGTGGTTCATGAGAAGAACAGACATGCAATCACACTAGGTGGATCCATGAGTGGTTTGTGGAAAGAACAGACATGCAATGACTCTAGCTGTGGTTCATGAAAAGAACACACATGTAATGACACTGGTGTATCCATGTGTGGTTTGTGATAAGAACACACATGCAATCACACTAGGTGGATCCATGTGTGGTTTGTGAAAAGAACAGACATGCAATCACACTAGGTGGATCCATGTGTTGTTTGTTTAGAAGAACACACATGCAATCACACTGGGTGGATCCATGTGTGGTTTGTTTAGAAGAACAGACATGCAATGACTCTAGTTGTGGTTCATGAAAAGAACACACATGCAATGACACTGGTGGATCCATGTGTGGTTTGTGAAAAGAACAGACATGCAATCACACTAGGTGGATCCATGTGTGGTTTGTTTAGAGGAACAAACATGCAATGACACTGGGTGGATCCATGTGTTGTTTGTTTAGCAGAACAGACATAGAATGACCCTAGTTGTGGTTCATGAAAATAACACACATGCAATGACACTGGTGGATCCATGTGTGGTTTGTGGAACTGGCATGCAATGACACTGGTGGATCAATGTGTGGTTGTTAACACCCGGATTTTTAATCCCAGATGCCTATTATGTCATATATTGCAATCCCAGGATTACCATTTTTGCGAGACATAACAGATTGGATATCACAGTACATCATCCATTACAAACCATAATAAGGTCTTACACGAATAAAGGATCTCATGATCCAGTCTTAATACAACAAGCAGCGAAATAAATTATAAGCGTAGCGGTGGGGTCCATCTTCAGGGGCACAGGCAATGCTGACGAAGGCAGATAGTCCTAGTTATCATAGCCATCCTGCTGACCGTCATCTTGGTAGTCTCCTTCATAGTCTGGCCATGAGAATAGCCAGGGACAAAAGCCATGAGTACTCTTTAAGTACTCGCAAACTACCACTAACAAGTAGTATAGTTCTAGTGTAAATGCTAACTCTAAGTTTAACTATAAAGTCAAGTTTGAAACCTAAGCTGAGTTCTGAAATAAAGAAAGATAAAATAAAGTTCTAGAATCACTTAAGTTGGGAAGCTAGTGTCATAGTCACAACCCTGTTGTGGTCAAGTCAAGATTCATCATTCATTTCATAAGTCATTTTTTTGAAAACATCTGACAACAAAACAGTATGGCCACTCCAACTATCCATAACCGTGGACGCGGCTATTCAAATAGTTTGACACTCTGCAGAGGTGGTACACTTTCACCAAAATATTCGATACATCTGTCAGGGATAACCCTGAATCATCATACTTAGTATGTAGATAATCAAATATAACCTTTCCTTTACACACCCTAGTATAAGCACCTCTCCTATGAGCATGGCCTCCCAACCATGACCATCTATCATCTTGGGCACTGCATAGGTGGACAACATTGAGAGGTAGCCTCAGCTCAAACCTCTCCCGCGAGGGAACTAATACTAATGCATATAAACTTCCAGCTAAGCCTTACCCAATTCAGGTATTGTGGTTGTACGGTAAATTTGGAATGGTATCGCATCCGAATCCAACCATCAGTTTTATAAAAGGGCTAAGGCTCATGCCTCGTCATTTTCATCATCATAAACCATTTGTGTTTATCAACACATGTCAAAACATCTCAATAGAATGACTCATCATTCCAAGGTTTTCAGAATTCATTTTCAACAAGTGTTCCCATCTAAAGTGGCTCAGTTTTAATTTAGCTCTAACTACTAAGTTAAGAGTGTTCACTAATGTGGGGATGCTAATATCAATCTCATGCCATAGAATGACATCTAAAGTTATCCAGATAGGTCAAGTTTTATACTCTTTATGCTACCTTCTAAACAAGTAAAAGACTTTGGTAAAGTAAAGAAAGTAAAAGCTTGAAAGTAAACTTGGAATAGGTACTAGTCAAAGTGGTATAACCAAAGCATTCCTAATGCATCTTGCTTAGTTTATCTAAATGTTCTAGCTTGCTAATAATAGCTTTCCTTGGTTAGTGCAGTGGTTGAAGTTTTCTTCCTCCTCTTCTTGGTAGAACTCCTCCTCCTCGAAAGCTTGGTTGGTACTATCGTCTATAAATACATACAGAGTACACAATCACCAAACAATACTTAACTAGTCTACTTAGCACTCTAAGGCACACATTGGATGATCTATTATCATCACAAGCATCACAAGGTTTTATTAACTAGTTTCATTCTTTTTATTTAAGAAAAGTAATTTCTACTCATTGAAAATAACTAAGATTTAATATTCACCACTTTAAAATATGGGATCATGTGGACACATGTCATCACCACATATTCTAACATGTGGGAATGTGATTTAAGAGTGGGATCACATTTTAATTAAGTTTAAGTTTATTATTTAATGATTTAAAGTGACTAGGAATGCCTATATAGCATTATTTTGGTACTAGTCCAAATTTGCTGCATGTACATCTTAATATTATTACATATTCAGATAGGTATGGTTAAATGTGATTTTTGAGAGTTGGAATCAACTCAAAAGCTATCATGGTTGATTTTATAAAAATGTTTGAATGTGCAAATGCTTCTGTCTTGTTATTTTTACTAGGAGAGATCTCTAACTCTAAATGAATTAAATCCAATGGGATTGGATAGATCTTTTCAGTAGCTTTCTAACTAAATTTGACTCACTCAATTTGGTTCAGTAAATCTTCCTAGATTGATTTTTGAACTAAGTGACAGAAGTGTGTTCAAACTAAAATAGAAAAACCTATATTTGAATTCATGGGCTAGCGCGGGAAAGAAAATGGGCCGGCCTAGTGGCGCTCCGCGGGGCGAATGACAACTGATAGGGGGGTCCCGCAGGCCAGCGGCACATCAAACGCGAAGCGGTACGGGGTAATCTAGGCGCTACGATTAGAACGCAGATCGACGGCTCATAATCGTCATCAACGACGGACTCGTCGCCGGCGAGAACGAACCCTAAACGGCCAGTGGGGGTCTACCAGGAACGTACCAGGGCTCCAGCTACTGCGGCCCATGGAAGAAGAAATTGATGAACCTGAAATCTCATTAGATGAAAAAGAGGAGGATAGTGATGAACAAAAGGAGGCAGAATGGATTAGCTACCCATGCCTACCTTCTAATGAGAGTAACTCTTTATCCCTTACATTATTTGATTGTACCCCATGCTTACTAAAGAAGGATGAATGTTATGTTCCTGATGATTCTTTTGAAAATGTTTATAATAAAGCTCTAGTGCTTGTAGATCATGAAAAGCATGCTTTATGTGATAGTTATATTGTTGAGTTTATTCATGAGGCTACTGAAAATTATTATGAGAGAGGAAAATATGGTTGTAGAAGTTTTTATGGTATTGAAACACCTCTCTATGTGCCGAAAGTTTTGAAGTTACTCTTGTTTTATCTTCCTATGCCTGTCACTTTGTTCTTTGCAAATTTATTTGCATACATGATTCCTATGCATAGGAAGTGGGTTAGACTTAAATGTGTTTTGAATTTGCTTCTTGATGCTCTCTCTTACTTCAACTCATATTTCTTATGAGAGCATCCTCTCAAACTATTATGCCTGAAGATAATATTATGTCTATTATTCTTGGGAGACCTTTTCTTAAATACTACAGGAGCTGTTATTAATTATAATCAAGGGAAGGTGACCTTCAATGTTAATGACAAGGAACATATTGTCTATTTCCCCAAGAAGATTGAAAGGACTTATGGCTTGAATTAAATTGAACATGTTGAGGGCATTCAAGTTGGAGAAATATATTGTCCCATACCAAGAGAAAAATTTGAAACTATTATGATTGGGACCATTGCTATCAAGGTTGAGGTAATATAATCATTATTGGAATACAAAGTTTTGTATCATATGAAATTCTTTTGGTAACAAGACCTGATCAACCTTGTTAACAAAAGTATTTCATTGAACAAAACAATATTTTCACCATGATTATCTCCGCTTACTTCTATTTTATCCATTTTTAGTTTTTGCTTTTGCCTAACTTAAAGGCGTTAAAGAAAAGTACTTATTGGGAGATAACCCAAAAGTTTTAGATGAGTCTTGGAAGTTATTACTTCAGTAATAACCGCTCCTTATCCTTTTTATTTGCTTTTTGTGCCAAGAGTAACCTCTAATAAGAGAGAAGTAATGATTGGGAAAGTTGCTGTCTCGAAACAGATTTCTGTGCTTCACCATAAAAATTCGTGTAAAATATCTGAACGTATTTTTGAGGATTGAATTTTTGTGCTTCTGCCTCAGGTTGTTATCTAACTTTCGTTCGTTCAACACTTTTTGATTTGAGCAACAGAAGGACTTCGAAAAAATTCCTCTTTACCTGCTGGTCTGTTTTGACAGATTTCTGCCATTTTCTGCATTTGTTTCTTGTTGGTTCCTTTTTGAGTTCTTTTGGGGAATTGAGCTTTTTGAGGGAAGTACTACAGTGGCTAGTTTTCTAATGGAAGTTTATTTGGTTTTAAAACTGAACCTTGAGACCTATTATCTTGAGTGCACTAATGTTGCTAATAAAGATTGTGTGAAGTTTTGTATGAAAGAAAAATTTCAGGTGTATGGAAGGAATGAGTAATGAGATGATGGATGGACTAAAGCTCAATCTTGGGGATGCCACACGTGTCACCCCAAGAAATATCCAAGAAGTACAAGCCTCAAAGCTTGGGGATGCCCAAGGCATCCCCTTCTTCATTAATAAAAATCCCAGGTTTCTTCCAAACACTTCATTTTTATAGTTTCATGCACAGTTGTGTTGTTCTTGGAGCATCTTGCTTTTCGTTTTTTGTTTTGGCCTTCGTTTGCTTGGTTTGCTTAGTTTTCTGAATAAATTGGTTGGACCCCCTCTTTCATACATTGGTTTTCAAATAGTTTGGTTTGGATTGCAAAAGAGTAGGAAAGCTCATGCTTAATTGGTAAAGAGAGCTTGTTTTTGATTGTGGCCTATGCTTTGTCGTGTCATGCTTGATATTGTTTTGGCTTTATGCTTAGTATTCTTTGTTGTAGCATGACTTGTTATAAACAATTGAGATTTCTTAATGTGCCTTGGATGAATCATGCGTTGTTTTAGCATAAAGCATATTATAGTGGTATTCTCCTTTGATGCTTTATTTGGGTTGACTTGGCGCATGCTCACACCATGTTATGACTATCCCAAGTCACCATAAGCATTTATGATCCTTTAGTATTCAACTTGTAGTATCACTTTATGTTTTGATCAATGATGTTTTGTCGCTCTGCATGATTATGGCCATTATTGCTCTCTCATTTGTCGCTCCCTTACTATTGCTAGCCTTCACTTACACTGAGTATGTTTTACTCAAGTTTCCAACTCCCTAAACCAAATATTTCCAAAGTGTCCACCATACCTACCTATTAGCATCATTTGCTACTTCTGTGCATATTCAATATGCCTTGTTTTCTTCCAAATAAAATGTTTGCTTGTTATGAGAAAGTTAGTTAGTAAAGCTCTCACGAACTTGATGGCACACTTTATTTCCTGCATTTAATAAACCTGAACCATTGCGTCCTTCTTTGTTGCGTATATGCTTGCACTTTATAAGTTGAAGTTAGCAGAACCATGTATCATGGGGAACGCTTTCAACATTGCACTGGTACTTAGTACCTCGTTGATATCATGTTCTTTTGCTTATGGATCCCGGTGGTGTGAAATAAAAGTGGAACTTGTAAGATCATGGAGTTTGTATGTATGTTAGAGAAACGCTTGGGCCGCTAGCCTAAGCCATGCCTAATCATGGTGGAAACTTGCAGCATAACCATAATGAGCATTCTATGAAGCATCCTCAATAAAAATCTATGCACATAGTAAATAAAAAGATTGCTGAGATGCTCATTGTCTGCTTGCCTTGTCATTTTGATTATGGGATAGCTCCTGTGTCATGTGCAAGGGGTACCCCGTTGGCAGCTCTCTATGATACGTATATACTTACAATGACAAGATCTTACTTGTGACTGAAGTTGAGTAGCATGAGGATCGGTCTTCATAAGTAAGGGGCATGAGACTTCGATTTATAACTTGTCAAGCATATCCTCTTAGTTGTGTCACTTTAACCTTAACCATTTAAAGATGCTTATGATAGGGGCAATGAGAGCTCAAAGCTAATGAGTACCATACTTTCAGCATTTGGACGCCTTTCAAACTTTTCAAAACCTGTTCATTTCCTTGTTGAGTCTCCACACATTCTATGAGCACTTTCTTGAGAGCATAGTGGCCATTCTTAGTTCTATGTGCATTGTCCCAAGACTTGTTGATTGATGCATACCTTGATATTGCTTGTTTTAAACTATTTGTATCTAGTCACTCTTGTAAACTTTGAAGGTGTCCTATGCATTTATATTTGCTACTCTATGAGGGACAAGCTGAATACAACTATGCTATGTTTTCTTTATGTGAAACAAACAAACATCTTGCAAGGCATTGTTATTCATGAATCTTTTGTTTGTGCCTTTTCATGTTGGATCATAGTCTCTTTGTCTTATTGCTAGAACTTTGTCTTTCATGTTATGATTGAAGTACTATGATCCCATCTTTGAATGTTTTACAAATATTTTGATCAAGTCTTTGATGGTGCATGTCACCTCAAAAATTATTCTTTCTTTTCATCACTTACCTACTCGAGGACGAGCAGGAGTTAAGCTTGAGGCTGTTGGTACATTGCAAATGTATCTATAATTTTTGATGCTCCATGCTTGGTTTTATCTACTTTCTTGTGTTTTGTCCACACTTTGGAGTACTTTTCATATGATTTCTTGGACTAACCTATTAACAAGAGCCACCGTGCCAGCTGCCTGTTTTCTGTTGTTTTTGGTCCAGGAAAGTCAGAAAATGAATATTCTCGGAATTGGACGGGACAAAAGCCAAAGTGCCTATTTTTCCAGAAGACTCACGGAGCCAGAATACGAGACGGAGGAGGGCCAGGGCCTATCCACACCACCCCCAGGCGCGGGCTAGGCCTGGTCGTGCCAGGGCATGGTGTGGTGGCCCCGGCCATCCCCTCGGTCTCCCTCTTCGCCTATAAGAAGCCTTCTAACCTAAAAACTCCGGGGGGTTTGACGTTTTTCTAGAAGAAGTTCCGCAGCGCTGCCACCACCGAAGGGGAGATTCAGGGGACAGAAAGCCTCTGTTCCAGCACCCTGCCAGGACAGGGAAGTGCCTCCGGAGCCATCTCCATCGATCTCCACCGTCATCTCCATCGACCATCCATGTTTCCCCCATCTATGAGTGAGTAATCCCCCGTTGTAGGCCATGGGGATGGTAGGAATTGGATGAGATCGTTCATGTAATGGCATCAGATTGTTAGGGCATGGTGCCTAGTATCTTTTATTAGTGCTCTATGACTTTGTTGCAACTTGTTGTGCTTAATGCTTGTCACTAGGGCCCGAGTGCCATGATTTCAGATCTGAACATGTTATTGATTCATTATGATAGTATTGTTTTTGGTCTTATCTACAAGTTGTATACACACGTTGTTGTCCGGAACCTATGGCCCCGAAGTGACAGAAATCGGGATAACCGGAAGGGAATGGCTTTGATGTGAGGATCACATGTGTTCACGGAGTGTTAATGCTTTGCTCCGGTGCTCTATTAAAAGGAGCACCTTAATTGCCAGTAGTTCCCTAGAGGCCCCGCTGCAAACGGGCTGGCAGGACAAAAGATATTGTGCAAGTTCTCATTGCAAGCACGTATGACTATATATGTAACACATGCCTAGGATTATCTAGTACTTGGATGCTTTATCTTATTTATCTGCAATTGCCCTATGTTCTGATTGTTATGTGAATTGTCTTGTCCATGCAACGCCTGTCCATCCATCCCTATGCCTACCACACTCGAATCCCACTATTTACTGCTTTTGTTACTACTGTCTTTGCTTTACTACTGCTGTTACTTTGCTATTCCTACTACAAAACTATTGCTACTGATAAACTGCTGTGAGCAAGATTGTTTCTAGGTGCAGCTGAATTGACAACTCAGTTGTTAAGGCTTATAAATATTCTTTGGCTCCCCTTGTGTCGAATCAATAAATTGGGTTTCACTTCCCTCGAAAATACTGCGATACACCACCTATACTTGTGGGTCATCAATTCTGTCGATACTTTCATTTCCCTTCTAGGCTTCCTTGATTTGGTTAATCAAAGTGGGTTGAAGTTCAATGCTAGCTAAGAATCCTTTGCTAACAAGCTCAGTTCTAAACTGTTCCAACTCCTCATACAAACTTGGTTGCCTCACCTTGATCATGGTATTTAGCCTACACGGCAATCTGCTAAGAGCATCCGCTACCACATTGGCTTTGCCGGGGTGATAGTGAATGTCAAGGTCATAATCCTTGATTAACTCTATCCATCTTATTTACCTCATATTCAGCTCCTTCTGAGTGAAAATATACTTCAAGATTTTGTGATCTGAGTAAATCTCACAGCGATTACCCATCATATAATGACGCCATGTCTTTAATGCCAAAACTACGGCTGCTAACTCAAGATCATGGGTCGGATAGTTCTGCTCATGCTGCTTCAGTTGTCGAGACAAATAGGCGATAACTTTGCCTTCTTGTATTAATACACATCCGAGACCAATCTTGGATGCATCACAATACACATCAAACGGCTTCTTGATATCTGGCATGATCAATATTGGGGCTGAAATCAATCTCTTCTTCAGCTCCTCGAAACTGGCTTCACATTTGTCGGTCCATTCAAACTTCTTGTCCTTCTTCAACAATTGGGTCATGGGTCTGGAGATGCTCGAGAATCCTTCTACGAACTTGCGGTAGTATCCTGCTAATCCAAGAAATGCACGGACTTGGGTTTGAGTGGTTGGGGCTTCCCATTCTTCGACATCTTTGATCTTGGCGGGATCAACAGAGACTCCTCCGGCAGACACAATATGTCCTAGGAATCCTACTTCTTTCAGCCAAAACTCACATTTGCTGAACTTGGCATATAACCGATGCTCTCTCAGGGTTTCTAGGATGATTCTCAGATGTTGCTCATGCTCTTGTTTTGACTTGGAGTAGATAAGGATATCATCGATAAACACAACGACAAACTTATCTAGGAAATTCATAAAGATCTTATTCATGAGATTCATGAAATAAGCAGGGGCATTGGTTAATCCAAAAGACATAACCGTATACTCGTATAAACCATAGCGAGTAGTAAAGGCGGTCTTCGGAATATCCGTTGCACGAATCTTAAGTTGGTGATAACCAGTCCTAAGATCAATCTTTGAGAATACCTGAGCTCCAGTCAACTGATCAAATAGATCCTCTATCTTTGGCAAGGGGTACTTGTTTTTGATGGTGACATCATTCAGCTTTCTGTAGTCGGTGCACAGACGGTTGCCTACATCTTTCTTGTCGATGAATAACACTGGTGATCTCCATGGCGATGCGCTTGGTTGAATCAAGCCTGTTGCTAACATGGCATCCAACTGCTTCTTCAATTCTACTAACTCTGAGGGGTTCATGCTATAGGGTCTCTGGGCTATGGGTCCGGTTCCGGGGATTAGTTCGATAATGAACTCAATATCCCTATTCGGGGGCATACCTGGCAATTCATCTGGGAATACGTCGGGGTATTCACAGACTACTCGGACTTGGTATATGGTGGGTAAGGCTAGATTCTTGTTGCACTTGAATTGACGAGGTAAGGTTTCAGATATATGCTCTACTGTGACTCCATAGCTACTGGTCATGGTGATGGCTTTCTTAGCACAGTCTATCAGTCCTTTATGCCTTAACATCCAGTCCATACCCAGTACTACTTCCAATCCTTTGGTTCCAAGTACTATAAGGTTGGCATAAAAATCTATCCCATGTATTCTTATAGGCACAACTTTGCAAATTTTTCTAGATTTTGTAGTTGATCCAGGAATTTGAACTATCATGACATGCTTCAAGTTGGTTGGGTGGATCTTACTAGTGCATGCAAATTCTTCGGTGAGAAAAGAATGTGATGCTCTCAAATCAAACAATACTCTTGCTAAAACTGAGTTGACAGAAAACATACCCAGCACTACATCTGGTGCTTCTTGGGCTTCTTCGGTGTTCATGTGGAAGAGACGGTCGTTGCGGTTGTGAGGGTTCCCTGGGGCAAATCTTCTCCCTGGTTGAACACGATGCTATTGTTGAGCTGGGGCATTTACGTTGGCAGTGGCCGCAATCTTCTTGGGACACTCATTGGAATAGTGACCCTTCACTCCACACTCGAAACAGGTGATCTGAGACTTGTCTTTTGCTGCGAGGGGCATAGCATTGCTTCCAGTTCTGGGTGCGGTGTTGTTGTTGTTGTTGTTTCTCTTGGGAGGGGCACGGTTGAAATTGCTGGAGTTGCCGGAGTGATTGTTGTTTCCTCCGGACTTCACATTGCCTCCGCTAAGGTTGGGGTAGCTTGGGCGAGACATTGGGGGTCGGTTGTTCCTCAGTGCATATCCTAGTGAGAGGTTGGGACGGTACTTCTGGTGACTACTGGGTCCAGTTTGCTACATCATACGATGTTTGCGGTTGTTGTTCGCCTGGTTAATCTTTCCTTCCATCTGAATTGCGGAGTCGACTAGCTCTTCGAGATCCTGGAAACGGATGTTGACGAGAACAGTCTGCATCTCATCATGGAGTCCGTTCAGGAATCTCTCCTTCTTGGCCTCCGTGTTGATCTCATTAGGTGCATATCTGGCAAGCAATAGGAATTGTCACGGTACTCTACCACAGTCATTCTGCCTTGCTTCAACTCTCTGAATTCATCCCTCATTCTGGTGACTAAGCCCCGCGGCACATGGGTGCGGCTGAACTTGATTTTGAAGGCTTCCCATGTCATCACTTGACCATGGTTCATCAGGCGGATGTTGTTCCGCCATGCTCTTGCATCTCCTGCCAAGTAGTGGGTGGAGAGAACCTTCTCGTTGTCATCAACTCTGGCTACTTCTAGATTGTTCTCCATTGTCTGCAACCAGTCATCCGCACCTAATTGGTTCTCTGAAGTGCTAAAGATTGGGGGATTGGTATTCTGGAAGTTTTTCAGCTTGGATCCTTGATGATCCTGATTTCCATGGTTCTGGTTGTTGAGAGCCATCTACGCGATCTGTTGCAGCATTGCGAGATTAGCTTGGCACTCTGCTCTGCTTGCTTCTCTATCTGCGATGAGATTCTGCAGGATCTGCAGCATTGGGTCTTGCGACGAGCTTCTCCCTCCTTGGTTTCCACGAGTCATCTGAAGATTGAGGTAGATAAAGGGGTAAGAGGGAAAATTCTAAGGTTCAGGGTTTTGATTTCAAAGCTAAAACTTTGAGTTTGACTCAGGTTTTGTAACTAATTCCATTTCATTCATTCAAACAAGCACACGATACAAACACACACACAGCACAACAACAAAGGAAAACAGTTGGTTTTAAGAACCATTCTGCAAGCTACAATATAGTGGGAGCGATACATCTCATGCTATGACAGTGCTCTAGTGCATCTACTCATCGTCGATGAAGTCGGAGTCCTCATCGTCAGTGTAGAAGTCCACGGCATCCTCCTACAGAAAGTCATCATCATTGCTGAGGTAAGAATCCATGTCTCCCTGGATGTCTTCACCCTCCGCTTCTTCCTCCTTTGCTGCAAGCTGAGCTTCTTGCTCCTTAACGGTCTTCTCGAGGTCGGCCACCTTCTTGCAAAGACAGACGATGGTGCGAAGCTTCTTCTCGCGCTGGAGGCGAAGAGACTGATGGTCCTTGACAAGCAGTGAGAAAGTTTGGGACTTCTGGGCGGCAATGGCATGATTGTGGTTAGCAAACTCCCTAGCATTGTCCAATTCCTTCTGGCGATCGTACAGCAGGAAGTCAAGGTTCTCCACTTGACGCTTCAACTCCGGGTGACTTGGCATCTCCATCGGCATTCCCATGAAGTCACGCCTTGCATAGTGCGCAAAGCAGGTTCCTTGGATTTGGTTGACACTAAGGGCACATAGACGTGCGAGAGCTTCATGCACTGCCCTGGCTAATCCATCTAGCTAGTTGTTCTCTCAGACGGAGAACTGGATTCTCTCGGACGTTGGTGCTTCTATGCTTCCTCAAAGATCAGTGGTGACTAGCCACTGTAAATCTCCTCCTGGGGGTCCTGGAAGTTGAGCTCCAAGAAACTCCGGATGCGGGCGTCCCAATAACTCAGACAGTGAATCTAGATCCCTCTTGAAGATCAGCTGGCCTCCATTTCCCAGCTGGTAGAACTTGCTAAACTGAGTCTCCATCTACAAGAATTAAGGATGAGGAAATTAGTGAAGTGATCAAGTGTGTCAAATTTTATGTAGTAATGTAAGAATTGGAGGAACATGAATTTTTGAGAAAGAATGAATTCCCAAGGGTAAGAGAGGAAATAGTTTTTCATAAGTACTCACTTTGGTTTTGAAATTAAGTTTTTTTTTCAGACGTCCATTCTAACTAGGGTCTCCTATGGTCAGGATCGCTCTGATACCAACTTGTCAACACCCGGATTTTTAATCCCAGATGCATGTTATGTCATACATCGCAATCCCAGGATTACCATTTTTGCGAGACATAACAGATTGGATATCACAGTACATCATCCATTACAAACCATAATAAGGTCTTACACGAATAAAGGATCTCATGATCCAGTCTTAATACAACAAGCAGCGGAATAAATTATAAGCGTAGCGGTGGTGTCCATCTTCAGGGGCACAGGCAATGCTGACGAAGGCAGATAGTCCTAGTTATCATAGCCATCCTGCTAACCGTCATCTTGGTAGTCTCCTTCATAGTCTGGCCATGAGAATAGTCAGGGACAAAAGCCATGAGTACTCTTTAAGTACTCGCAAACTACCACTAACAAGTAGTATAGTTCTAGTGTAAATGCTAACTCTAAGTTTAACTATAAAGTCAAGTTTGAAACCTAAGCTGAGTTCTGAAATAAAGAAAGATAAAATAAAGTTCTAGAATCACTTAAGTTGGGAAGCTAGTGTCATAGTCACAACCCTGTTGTGGTCAAGTCAAGATTCATCATTCATTTCATAAGTCATTTTTTTGAAAACATCTGACAACAAAACAGTATGGCCACTCCAACTATCCATAACCGTGGACGCGGCTATTCAAATAGTTTGACACTCTACAGAGGTGGTACACTTTCACCAAAAGATTCGATACATCTGTCAGGGATAACCCTGAATCATCATACTTAGTATGCAGATAATCAAATATAACCTTTCCTTTACACACCCTAGTATAAGCACCTCTCCTATGAGCATGGCCTCCCAACCATGACCATCTATCATCTTGGGCACTGCATAGGTGGACAACATTGAGAGGTAGCCTCAGCTCAAACCTCTCCCGCGAGGGAACTAATACTAATGCATATAAACTTCCAGCTAAGCCTTACCCAATTCAGGTATTGTGGTTGTACGGTAAATTTGGAATGGTATCGCATCCGAATCCAACCATCAGTTTTATAAAAGGGCTAAGGCTCATGCCTCGTCATTTTCATCATCATAAACCATTTGTGTTTATCAACACATGTCAAAACATCTCAATAGAATGACTCATCATTCCAAGGTTTTCAGAATTCATTTTCAACAAGTGTTCCCATCTAAAGTGGCTCAGTTTTAATTTAGCTCTAACTACTAAGTTAAGAGTGTTCACTAATGTGGGGATGCTAATATCAATCTCATGCCATAGAATGACATCTAAAGTTATCCAGATAGGTCAAGTTTTATACTCTTTATGCTACCTTCTAAACAAGTAAAAGACTTTGGTAAAGTAAAGAAAGTAAAAGCTTGAAAGTAAACTTGGAATAGGTACTAGTCAAAGTGGTATAACCAAAGCATTCCTAATGCATCTTGCTTAGTTTATCTAAATGTTCTAGCTTGCTAATAATAGCTTTCCTTGGTTAGTGCAGTGGTTGAAGTTTTCTTCCTCCTCTTCTTGGTAGAACTCCTCCTCCTCGAAAGCTTGGTTGGTACTATCGTCTATAAATACATACAGAGTACACAATCACCAAACAATACTTAACTAGTCTACTTAGCACTCTAAGGCACACATTGGATGATCTATTATCATCACAAGCATCACAAGGTTTTATTAACTAGTTTCATTCTTTTTATTTAAGAAAAGTAATTTCTACTCATTGAAAATAACTAAGATTTAATATTCACCACTTTAAAATATGGGATCATGTGGACACATGTCATCACCACATATTCTAACATGTGGGAATGTGATTTAAGGGTGGGATCACATTTTAATTAAGTTTAAGTTTATTATTTAATGATTTAAAGTGACAAGAAATGCCTATATAGCATTATTTTGGTACTAGTCCAAATTTGCTGCATGTACATCTTAATATTATTACATATTCAGATAGGTATGGTTAAATGTGATTTTTGAGAGTTGGAATCAACTCAAAAGCTATCATGGTTGATTTTATAAAAATGTTTGAATGTGGAAATGCTTCTGTCTTGTTATTTTTACTAGGAGAGATCTCTAACTCTAAATGAATTAAATCCAACGGGCTTGGATAGATATTTTCAGTAGATTTCTAACAAAATTCGAATCACTCAATTTGGTTCAGTAAATCTTCCTAGATTGATTTTTGAACTAAGGGACAGAAGTGGGTTTAAACTAAAATAGAAAAACCTATATTTGAATTCATGGGCTAGCGCGGGAAAGAAAATGGGCCAGCCCAGTGGCGCTCCGCGGGGCGAATGACAACTGACAGGGGGGTCCCGCAGGTCAGCGACACATCAAACGCGAAGCGGTACGGGGCAATATGGGTGCTACGATTAGAACGCAGATCGTCGGCTCACAGTCGTCGTCGATGACGGACTCGTCGCCGGCGAGACCGAACCCAAAACGGCCAATCGGGGTCTACCGGGAACGTACCAGGGCTCCAGCTACTACGCCGAGGCGGGCAAACGAACTGGTGGATGCCGGCGAGCTCAGGCGAGGTCGCGGCAGCTCCTGGGGTGGACGAAATCGATGGTGCCTCTCCTCCTCTACTGCGGCAAGCTCCGGCTAAATTCTGGCGAACGGCGGCTCGCCTTGCTCCGGGGATGGGGTGGAAGGATCAGTGGAGAGAGGGGAGTGAGATGGTGTGAGTAGTTTGTGCTGGGGAGGGCTCCTTTTATAGGGCGATGAAGCGACCGAATGGAATGGGCTGGCGACTCCGGCGAGGGCTGCACATCGTGCTAGCGGCGTGGCTGGAGGTAGGGGACGGTGGCCTGCCTCCTGGCGGTGCTCTACGGCTTAAATGCGCGGCTAGGGGCGGTGGCGTTTGGTCGGGAGCTTCCCGTGCTCTGGGAGACAGAGGCGGTGCTCGACGCGGCACACTGCGACTGTGGGCCGCGCGGCGGCGCACGGCTATGTCTGGCGGGGTGCTAGGGTCGAGGTGGAGCGGCATGCACGGTATTGGGTCGAGGGGCGGTCTGTGGCATGCTGGCGGCTAATACGCTCTGGCGTGCTCTAGCGAGCTCGCAGAGAGAATGGGCGGCGGTGCTGGGGAGTGGTCCAGGGGCTATGGGTGATAGAGGGGTGGACAGGGAGGTGCGGTAGGGTTAGCTGGAGCTAGTGGTGGTGCTAGAACAGCGTGGCGCTGTCCCTGGCACTCTGCCCTCTTCTAGCCAGCGGTGACCACATAGTGGTGGCGCTCCACTGCTGTTGTGGCTTAGGGGTAGGCCAGTGAGGGTCTGGTTGGTCTCAGGGGGGACAAGGGAGAGTAGAGAGGGTGCAAAGGGGGACAATGTCTTAATTAGAAACATTAATAGTTAGGCCATTTCATTTCGGTCTGCAAGGTGTTCGATCAAATGGCCGCAAGAAATTTAAATTCGAATTTTGAAAAGATTTTTGGTGTGTGGTCTGATCTTATGCTTGGGAGTCTCTGGTTGCTAGGAAATGTCAAGGTGAATTGGTTTGGTTGGTTTTAGCATAAGTGGGATCTTCTCATGTGAACTACATTTAATTTTCAATTGCCATTTAAAATTAGTGTTTGAAAGTTTTTGGTAGATCACAAAGTGGGCCTTGGTACATCACTACATGTACTAGCAAGGGGTGGAAAGATCCACATTTGTCTGTTAGGATTTGAGTTCTAGGAATAGCCAAAGTAGGCATCTTGATTAAAATGGCACAAATGACCATTTGGTTATTTTATTCATTTTGATTTGTTTTTCTTTGGGATTTATTTGGGAATGATCTAGATGATGTTTATTTCACCTAAGAATCATTTTACAATCAATGGATCACTTAACCATGGCAATTCAAAGCAACTCCTAAACTATATGCACACACATATAAAGGCTTTAATATTTTGAATTGTAAAAGTTTTTGTTAACTCAAAATTTGATGATTTGGATCTTGATCACTTGGATTAAAGTTTTGGTATGTTACAGTGGTTCATGAGAAGAACACACATGCAATGCCACTGGTGGATCCATGTGGTTTGTGAGAAGAACATACATGCAATGACACTGGCTGTGGTTCATGGGAAGAACACACATGCAATGACACTGGTGGATCCATGTGTGGTTTGTGAAAAGAACAGACATGCAATCACACTAGGTGGATCCATGTGTGGTTTGTTTAGAGGAACAGACATGAAATGACACTTGGTGGTTCCATGTGTGGTTTGTTTAGATGAACAGACATGCAATGATTCTAGCTGTGGTTCATGAAAAGAACACACATGCAATGACACTGGTGGATCCATGTGTGGTTCATGAAAAGAACAGACATGCAATCACACTAGTGTATCCATGTGTGGTTTGTTTAGAGGAGCAGACAATGACACTGGGTGGATCCATGTGTGGTTTGTTTAGAAGAACACACATGCAATGACTCTAGTTTTGGTTCATGAAAAGAACACACATTCAATGACACTGGTGGATACATGTGTGGTTTGTGAAAAGAACAGACATGCAATCACACTAGGTGGATCCATGTGTGGTTTGTGAAAAGAACAGACATGCAATCACACTGGGTAGATCCATGTGTGGTTTGTTTAGAAGAACACACATGCAATGACTCTAGTTGTGGTTCATGAAAAGAACGCACATGCAATGATACTGGTGGATCCATGTGTGGTTTGTGAAAAGAACAGACATGCAATCACACTAGGTGGATCCATGTGTGGTTTGTTTAGAGGAACAGACATGAAATGACACTGGGTGGATGCATGTGTGGTTTGTTTAGATGAACAGACATGCAATGACTCTAGTTGTGGTTCATGAAAAGAACACACATGCAATGACACTGGTGGATCCATGTGTGGTTCATGAAAAGAACAGACATGCAATCACACTGGTGTATCCATGTGTGGTTTGTTTAGAGGAACATACATGCAATGACACTGGGTGGATCCATGTGTGGTTTGTTTAAAAGAACACACATGCAATGACTCTAGTTGTGGTTCATGAAAAGAACACACATGCAATGACACTGTTGGATCCATGTGTGGTTAGTGAAAAGAACGGACATGCAATCATACTAGGTGGATCCATGTGTGGTTTGTTTAGAGGAACATACATGCAATGACACTGGGTGTGGTTCATGAGAAGAACAGACATGCAATCACACCAGGTGGATCCATGTGTGGTTTGTGGAAAGAACATACATGTAATGACTCTAGCTGTGGTTCATGAAAAGAACACACATGCAATGACACTGGTGTATCCATGTGTGGTTTGTGAAAAGAACACACATGCAATCATAGTAGGTGGATCCATCTGTGGTTTGTGAAAAGAACAGACATCCAATCACACTAGGTGGATCCATCTGTTGTTTGTTTAGAAGAACAAACATGCAATCACACTGGGTGGATCCATGTGTGGTTTGTTTAGAAGAACACACATGCAATGACTCTAGTTGTCGTTCATGAAAAGAACACACATGCAATGCCACTGGTGGATCCATGTGTGGTTTGTGAAAAGAACAGACATGCAATCACACTAGGTGGATCCATGTGTGGTTTGTTTAGAAGAATAGACATGCAATGACTCTAATTGTGGTTCATGAAAATATCACACATGCAATGACACTAGTGGATCCATGTGCGGTTTGTGAAAAGAACAGACATGCAATGACACTGGTCGATCCATGTGTGGTTTGTGAGAAGAACACACATGTAATGACACTGGTGGATCCATGTGTGGTTTGTGATAAGAGCATACATGCAATGACACGGGCTGTGGTTCATGAGAAGATAACACATGCAATGACACTGGTGGATCCATGTGTGATTTGTTAAAAGAACAGACATGCGATATCACTAGGTGGATCCATGTGTGGTTTGTTTAGAGGAACACACATGCAATGACACTGGGTGTGGTTCACGAAAAGAACATACATCTAATGACACTAGTGTATCCACATGTGGTTTGTGGAAAGCACAAACATGCAATCACACTGGGTGTGGTTCATGAAAAGAACACACATGCAATGACACTGATGGATCCATGTGTGGTTTGTGAAAAGAACAGACATGCAATCACACTAGGTGGATCCATGTGTGGTTTGTGAAAAGAACAGACTTGCAATCACACTAGGTGGATCCATGTGTGGTTTGTTTAGAAGAACACACATGCAATGACTCTAGTTGTGGTTCATGAAAAGAACACACATGCAATGACACTGGTGGATCAATGTGTGGTTTGTGAGAAGAACAGACATGTAATCACACTAGGTGGATCCATGTGTGGTTTGTTTAGAGGAACAGACATGCAATGACACTGGGTGGATCCATGTGTGGCTTTGTTTAGGTGAACATACATGCAATGACTCTAGTTGTGGTTCATCAAAAGAACACACATGCAATGACACTGGTGGATCCATGTGTGGTTTGTGAAAAGAACAGACATGCAATCACACTAGGTGGATCCATGTATGGTTTGTTTAGAGGAACGGACATGCAATGACACTAGGTGAATCCATGTGTGGTTTGTTTAGAAGAACACACATGCAATGACTCTAGTTGTGGTTAATGAAAAGAACACAAATGCAATGACACTGGTGGATCCATGTGTGGTTTGTGAAAAAAACAGACATGCAATCGCACTAGGTGGATCCATGTGTGGTTTGTTTAGAGGAACAGACATGCAATGACACTGGGTGGATCCATGTGTGGTTTTTTTAGATGAACAGACATGCAATGAATCTAGTTGTGGTTCATGAAAAGAACACACATGCAATGACACTTGTGGATCCATGTGTGGTTCATGAAAAGAACAAACATGCAATCACACTGGTATATCCATGTGTGGTTTGTTTAGAGGAACAGACATGCAATGACACTGGGTGGATCTATGTGTGGTTTGTCTAGAAGAACACACATGCAATGACTCTTGTTGTGGTTCATGAAAAGAATGCACATGCAATGACACTGGTGGATCCATGTGTGGTTGTTGAAAAGAACATACATGCAATCACACTAGGTGGATCCATTTGTGGTTTGTTTAGAGGAACAGACATGCAATGACACTGGGTGTGGTTCATGAGAAGAACAGACATGCAATCACACTAGGTGGATCCATGTGTGGTTTGTGGAAAGAACATACATGCAATGACTCTAGCTGTGGTTCATGAAAAGAACACACATGCAATGACACTGGTGTATCCATGTATGGTTTGTGAAAAGAACAAACATGCAATGACACTGGTGGATCCATGTGTGGTTCATGAGAAGAACACACATGCAATGACACTGGTGGATCCATGTGTGGTTTGTGAGAAGAACATACATGCGATGACATTGGCTGTGGTTCATGAGAAGAACACACATGCAATGACACTGGTGGATCCATGTGTGGTTTGTGAAAACAACAGACATGCAATCACACTAGGTGGATCCATGTGTGGTTTGTGAAAAGAACAGACATGCAATCACACTAGGTGGATCCATGTGTGGTTTGTTTAGAGGAACAAACAAGCAATGACACTAGGTGGATCCATGTGTGGTTTGTTCAAAAGAACAGACATGCAATGACTCTAATTGTGGTTCATGAAAAGAACACACATGCAATGACACTGGTGGATCCATGTGTGGTTTGTGAAAAGAACAGACATGCAAGCACACCAGGTGGATCCATGTGTGGTTTGTTTAGAGGAACAAACATGCAGTGACACTGGGTGGATCCATGTGTGGTTTATGAGAAGAACACACATGCAATGACACTGGTGGATCCATGTGTGGTTCATGGGAAGAACACAAATGCAATGACTCTGGTGATATGTGGTTTGTGAAAAGAACAGACATGCAATGACTCTAGCTGTGGTTAATGAGAAGAGCAGACATGCAATTACACCGGTGGATCCATGTGTGGTTTGTGAGAAGAACACACATGCAATGGCACTGGGTGTGGTTCATGAGAAGAACAGACATGCAATCACACTAGGTGGATCCATGTGTGGTTTGTGGAAAGAACATACATGCAATGACTCTAGCTGTGGTTCATGAAAAGAACAGACATGCAATTTCACTGGTGTATCCATGTGTGGTTCATGAAAAGAACACACATGCAATGACACTAGTGGATCCATGTGTGGTTTGTGAAAAGAACAGACATGCAATCACACTAGGTGGATCCATGTGTGGTTTGTTTAGATGAATAGACATGCAATGACTCTAGTTGTGGTTCATGAAAAGAACACACATGCAATGACACTGGTGGATCCCTGTGTGGTTTGTGAAAAGAACAGACATGCAATCACAATAGGTGGATCCATGTGTGGTTTGTTTAGAGGAGCAGACAATGACACTGGGTGGATCCATGTGTGGTTTGTTTAGAAGAACACACATGCAATGACTCTAGTTTTGGTTCATGAAAAGAACACACATGCAATGACACTGGTGGATACATGTGTGGTTTGTGAAAAGAACACACATGCAATCACACTAGGTGGATCCATGTGTGGTTTGTTTAGAGGAACAGACATGCAACGACACTAGGTGTGGTTCATTAGAAGAACAGACTTGCAATCACACTAGCTGGATCCATGTGTGGTTTGTGGAAATAAGAGACATGCAATGACTCTAGCCGTGGTTCATGAAAAGAACACAGATGCAATGACACTGGTGTATCCATGTGTGGTTCATGGAAATAACACACATGCAATGACACTGGTGGGTCCATGTGTGGTTTGTTAAAAGAACATACATGCAATCACGCTAGGTGGATCCATGTGTGGTTTGTGAAATAAACAGACATGCAATCACACTAGTTGGATCCATGTGTGGTTTGTTTAGAAGAACACACATGCAATGCCACTAGTTGTGGTTCATGAAAAGAACACACATGCAATGACACAGGTGGATCTATGTGTGGATTGTGAAAAGAACATACATGCAATCACACTAGGTGGATCCATGTGTGGTTTGTGAAAAGAACAGACATGCTATCACACTAGGTGGATCCATGTGTGGTCTGTTTAGAAGAACACACATGCAATTACACTAGTTGTGGTTCATGAAAAGAACACACATGCAATGACACTGGTGGATCCATGTGTGGTTTGTGAGAATAACAGATATGCAATCACACTAGGTGGATCCATGTGTGGTTTGTGGAAAGAACATACATGTAATAACTCTAGCTGTGGTTCATGAAAAGAACACACATGCAATGACACTGGTGGATCCATGTGTGGTTTGTGAGAAGAACAGACATGCAATCACACTAGGTGAATCCATGTGTGGTTTGTTTATAATAACAAACATGCAATGACACTAGGTGTGGTTCATGAGAAGAACAGATATGCAATAAAACTAGGTGGATCCATGTGTGGTTTGTGGAAAGAACAGACATGCGATGACTCTAGTTGTGGTTCATGAAAAGAACACACATGCAATGACACTGGTGTATCCATGTGTGGTTCATGAAAAGAACACACATGCAATGACACTGGTGGATCCATGTGTGGTTTGTGAAAAGAACAGACATGCAATCACACTAGGTGGATCCATGTGTGGTTTGTGAAAAGAATAGACATGCAATCACACTGGGTAGATCCATGTGTGGTTTGTTTAGAAGAACACACATGCAATGACTCTAGTTGTGGTTCATGAAAAGAACACACATGCAATGATACTGGTGGATCCGTGTGTGGTTTGTGAAAAGAACAGACATGCAATCACACTAGGTGGATCCATGTGTGGTTTGTTTAGAGGAACAAACATGAAATGACACTGGGTGGATCCATGTGTGGTTTGTTTAGATGAACAGACATGCAATGACTCTAGTTGTGGTTCATGAAAAGAACACACATGACACTGGTGGATCCATGTGTGGTTCATGAAAAGAACAGACATGCAATCACACTCGTGTATCCATGTGTGGTTTGTTTAGAGGAACATACATGCAATGACACTAGGTGGATCCATGTGTGGTTTGTTTAGAAGAACACACATGCAATGACTCTAGTTGTGGTTCATGAAAAGAACACACATGCAATGACACTGTTGGATCCATGTGTGGTTAGTGAAAAGAACGGACATGCAATCATACTAGGTGGATCCATGTGTGGTTTGTTTAGAGGAACATACATGCAATGACACTGGGTGTGGTTCATGAGAAGAACAGACATGCAATCACACCAGGTGGATCCATGTGTGGTTTGTGGAAAGAACATACATGTAATGACTCTAGCTGTGGTTCATGAAAAGAACACACATGCAATGACACTGGTGTATCCATGTGTGGTTTGTGAAAAGAACACACATGCAATCATACTAGGTGGATCCATCTGTGGTTTGTGAAAAGAACAGACATGCAATCACACTAGGTGGATCCATCTGCTGTTTGTTTAGAAGAACAAACATGCAATCACACTGGGTGGATCCATGTGTGGTTTGTTTAGAAGAACACACATGCAATGACTCTAGTTGTCGTTCATGCTAAGAACACACATGCAATGCCACTGGTGGATCCATGTGTGGTTTGTGAAAAGAACAGACATGCAATCACACTAGGTGGATCCATGTGTGGTTTGTTTAGAAGAATAGACATGCAATGACTCTAATTGTGGTTCATGAAAATATCACACATGCAATGACACTAGTGGATCCATGTGCGGTTTGTGAAAAGAACAGACATGCAATGACACTGGTCGATCCATGTGTGGTTTGTGAAAAGAACACACATGCAATCATACTAGGTGGATCCATCTGTGGTTTGTGAAAAGAACAGACATGCAATCACACTAGGTGGATCCATCTGTTGTTTGTTTAGAAGAACAAACATGCAATCACATTGGGTGGATCCATGTGTGGTTTGTTTAGAAGAACACACATGCAATGACTCTAGTTGTCGTTCATGAAAAGAACACACATGCATTACCACTGGTGGATCCATGTGTGGTTTGTGAAAAGAACAGACATGCAATCACACTAGGTGGATCCATGTGTGGTTTGTTTAGAAGAATAGACATGCAATGACTCTAATTGTGGTTCATGAAAATATCACACATGCAATGACACTAGTGGATCCATGTGCGGTTTGTGAAAAGAACAGACATGCAATGACACTGGTCGATCCATGTGTGGTTTGTGAGAAGAACACACATGCAATGACATTGGTGGATCCATGTGTGGTTTGTGATAAGAGCATACATGCAATGACACTGGCTGTGGTTCATGAGACGATAACACATGCAATGACACTGGTGGATCCATGTGTGGTTTGTGAAAAGAACATACATGCAATATCACTAGGTGGATCCATGTGTGGTTTGTTTAGAGGAACACACATGCAATGACACTGGGTGTGGTTCAGAAAGGAACATACATCCAATGACACTGGTGTATCCACATGTGGTTTGTGGAAAGCACAAACATGCAATCACACTGGGTGTGGTTCATGAAAAGAACACACATGCAATGACACTGATGGATCCATGTGTGGTTTGTGAAAAGAACAGACATGCAATCACACTAGGTGGATCCATGTGTGGTTTGTGAAAAGAACAGACATGCAATCACACTAGGTGGATCCATGTGTGGTTTATTTAGAAGAAAACACATGCAATGACTCTAGTTGTGGTTCATGAAAAGAACACACATGCAATGACACTGGTGGATCAATGTGTAGTTTGTGAGAAGAACAGACATGTAATCACACTAGGTGGATCCATGTGTGATTTGTTTAGAGGAACAGACATGCAATGACACTGGGTGGATCCATGTGTGGTTTGTTTAGATGAACATACATGCAATGACTCTAGTTGTGGTTCATGAAAAGAACACACATGCAATGACACTAGTGGATCCATGTGTGGTTTGTGAAAAGAATAGACATGCAATCTCACTAGGTGGATCCATGTGTGGTTTGTGAAAAGAACAGACATGCAATCACACTAGGTGGATCCATGTGTGGTTTGTTTAGAGGAACAAACATGCAATGACACTAGGTGGATCCATGTGTGGTTTGTTTAAAAGAACATACATGCAATGACTCTAATTGTGGTTCATGAAAAGAACACACATGCAATGACACTGGTGGATCCATGTGTGGTTTGTGAAAAGAACAGACATGCAAGCACACTAGGTGGATCCATGTGTGGTTTGTTTAGAGGAACAAACATGCAGTGACACTGGGTGGATCCATGTGTGGTTTATGAGAAGAACACACATGCAATGACACTGGTGGATCCATGTGTGGTTCATGGGAAGAACACAAATGCAATGACTCTGGTGATATGTGGTTTGTGAAAAGAACAGACATGCAATGACTCTAGCTATGGTTAATGAGAAGAGAAGACATGCAATGACACCGGTGGATCCATGTGTGGTTTGTGAGAAGAACACACATGCAATGGCACTGGGTGTGGTTCATGAGAAGAACAGACATGCAATCACACTAGGTGGATCCATGTGTGGTTTGCGGAAAGAATAAACATGCAATGACTCTAGCTGTGGTTCATGAAAAGAACAGACATGCAATGACACTGGTGTATCCATGTGTGGTTCATGAAAAGAACACACATGCAATGACACTAGTGGATCCATGTGTGGTTTGTGAAAAGAACAGACATGCAATCACACTAGGTGGATCCATGTGTGGTTTGTTTAGATGAATAGACATGCAATGACTCTAGTTGTGGTTCATGAAAAGAACACACATGCAATGACACTGGTGGATCCATGTGTGGTTTGTGAAAAGAACAGACATGCAATCACAATAGGTGGATCCACGTGTGGTTTGTTTACAGGAGCAGACAATGACACTGGGTGGATCCATGTGTGGTTTGTTTAGAAGAACACACATGCAATGACTCTAGTTTTGGTTCATGAAAAGAACACACATGCAATGACACTGGTGGATACATGTGTGGTTTGTGAAAAGAACAGACATGCAATCACACTAGGTGGATCCATGTGTGGTTTGTTTAGAGGAACAGACATGCAACGACACTAGGTGTGGTTCATTAGAAGAACAGACATGCAATCACACTAGCTGGATCCATGTGTGGTTTGTGGAAATAAGAGACATGCAATGACTCTAGCTGTGGTTCATGAAAAGAACACAGATACAATGACACTGGTGTATCCATGTGTGGTTCATGGAAATAACACACATGCATTGACACTGGTGGATCCATGTGTGGTTTGTTAAAATAACATACATGCAATCACGCTAGGTGGATCCATGTGTGGTTTGTGAAATAAACAGACATGCAATCACACTAGTTGGATCCATGTGTGGTTTGTTTAGAAGAACACACATGCAATGCCACTAGTTGTGGTTCATGAAAAGAACACACATGCAATGACACAGGTGGATCTATGTGTGGACCGTGAAAAGAACATACATGCAATCACACTAGGTGGATCCATGTGTGGTTTGTGAAAAGAACAGACATGCAATCACACTAGGTGGATCCATGTGTGGTCTGTTTAGAAGAACACACATGCAATTACACTAGTTGTGGTTCATGAAAAGAACACACATGCAATGACACTGGTGGACCCATGTGTGGTTTGTGAGAAGAACAGACATGCAATCACACTAGGTGAATCCATGTGTGGTTTGTTTATAATAACAAACATGCAATGACACTGGGTGTGGTTCATGAGAAGAACAGATATGCAATAAAACTAGGTGGATCCATGTGTGGTTTGTGGAAATAATATACATGCGATGACTCTAGCTGTGGTTCATGAAAAGAACACACATGCAATGACACTGGTGTATCCATGTGTGGTTCATGAAAAGAACACACATGCAATGACACTGGTGGATCCATGTGTGGTTTGTGAAAAGAACAGACATGCAATCACACTAGGTGGATCCATGTGTGGTTTGTGAAAAGAATAGACATGCAATCACACTGGGTAGATCCATGTGTGGTTTGTTTAGAAGAACACACATACAATGACTCTAGTTGTGGTTCATGAAAAGAACACACATGCAATGATACTGGTGGATCCGTGTGTGGTTTGTGAAAAGAACAGACATTCAATCACACTAGGTGGATCCATGTGTGGTTTGTTTAGAGGAACAAACATGAAACGACACTGGGTGGATCCATGTGTGGTTTGTTTAGATGAACAGACATGCAATGACTCTAGTGGTGGTTCATGAAAAGAACCCACATGCAATGACACTGGTGGATCCATGTGTGGTTCATGAAAAGAACAGACATGCAATCACACTCGTGTATCCATGTGTGGTTTGTTTAGAGGAACATACATGCAATGACACTGGGTGGATCCATGTGTGGTTTGTTTAGAAGAACACACATGCAATGACTCTAGTTGTGGTTCATGAAAAGAACACACATGCAATGACACTGTTGGATCCATGTGTGGTTAGTGAAAAGAACGGACATGCAATCATACTAGGTGGATCCATGTGTGGTTTGTTTAGAGGAACATACATGCAATGACACTGGGTGTGGTTCATGAGAAGAACAGACATGCAATCACACCAGGTGGATCCATGTGTGGTTTGTGGAAAGAACATACATGTAATGACTCTAGCTGTGGTTCATGAGAAGAACACACATGCAATGCCACTGGTGTATCCATTTGTGGTTCATGAAAAGAACACACATGCAATGACACAGGTGGATCTATGTGTGGATTGTGAAAAGAACATACATGCAATCACACTAGGTGGATCCATGTGTGGTTTGTGAAAAGAACAGACATGCAATCACATTGGGTGGATCCATGTGTGGTCTGTTTAGAAGAACACACATGCAATTACACTAGTTGTCGTTCATGAAAAGAACACACATGCAATGACACTGGTGGATCCATGTGTGGTTTGTGAAAATAACAGATATGCAATCACACTAGGTGGATCCATGTGTGGTTTGTGGAAAGAACATACATGTAATAACTCTAGCTGTGGTTCATGAAAAGAACACACATGCAATGACACTGGTGGATCCATGTGTGGTTTGTGAGAAGAACAGACATGCAATCACACTAGGTGAATCCATGTGTGGTTTGTTTATAATAACAAACATGCAATGACACTAGGTGTGGTTCATGAGAAGAACAGATATGCAATAAAACTAGGTGGATCCATGTGTGGTTTGTGGAAAGAACAGACATGCGATGACTCTAGTTGTGGTTCATGAAAAGAACACACATGCAATGACACTGGTGTATCCATGTGTGGTTCATGAAAAGAACACACATGCAATGACACTGGTGGATCCATGTGTGGTTTGTGAAAAGAACAGACATGCAATCACACTAGGTGGATCCATGTGTGGTTTGTGAAAAGAATAGACATGCAATCACACTGGGTAGATCCATGTGTGGTTTGTTTAGAAGAACACACATGCAATGACTCTAGTTGTGGTTCATGAAAAGAACACACATGCAATGATACTGGTGGATCCGTGTGTGGTTTGTGAAAAGAACAGACATGCAATCACACTAGGTGGATCCATGTGTGGTTTGTTTAGAGGAACAAACATGAAATGACACTGGGTGGATCCATGTGTGGTTTGTTTAGATGAACAGACATGCAATGACTCTAGTTGTGGTTCATGAAAAGAACACACATGACACTGGTGGATCCATGTGTGGTTCATGAAAAGAACAGACATGCAATCACACTCGTGTATCCATGTGTGGTTTGTTTAGAGGAACATACATGCAATGACACTAGGTGGATCCATGTGTGGTTTGTGAAAAGAACACACATGCAATGACTCTAGTTGTGGTTCATGAAAAGAACACACATGCAATGACACTGTTGGATCCATGTGTGGTTAGTGAAAAGAACGGACATGCAATCATACTAGGTGGATCCATGTGTGGTTTGTTTAGAGGAACATACATGCAATGACACTGGGTGTGGTTCATGAGAAGAACAGACATGCAATCACACCAGGTGGATCCATGTGTGGTTTGTGGAAAGAACATACATGTAATGACTCTAGCTGTGGTTCATGAAAAGAACACACATGCAATGACACTGGTGTATCCATGTGTGGTTTGTGAAAAGAACACACATGCAATCATACTAGGTGGATCCATCTGTGGTTTGTGAAAAGAACAGACATGCAATCACACTAGGTGGATCCATCTGTTGTTTGTTTAGAAGAACAAACATGCAATCACACTGGGTGGATCCATGTGTGGTTTGTTTAGAAGAACACACATGCAATGACTCTAGTTGTCGTTCATGCTAAGAACACACATGCAATGCCACTGGTGGATCCATGTGTGGTTTGTGAAAAGAACATACATGCAATCACACTAGGTGGATCCATGTGTGGTTTGTTTAGAAGAATAGACATGCAATGACTCTAATTGTGGTTCATGAAAATATCACA
The DNA here is from genome assembly GCA_916181665.1 of Avena sativa. Taxonomy (NCBI): domain Eukaryota; kingdom Viridiplantae; phylum Streptophyta; class Magnoliopsida; order Poales; family Poaceae; genus Avena; species Avena sativa. The sequence goes on from OV702290.1 coordinate 206,027,146, forward strand.
CATGCAATGACACTAGTGGATCCATGTGCGGTTTGTGAAAAGAACAGACATGCAATGACACTGGTCGATCCATGTGTGGTTTGTGAAAAGAACACACATGCAATCATACTAGGTGGATCCATCTGTGGTTTGTGAAAAGAACAGACATGCAATCACACTAGGTGGATCCATCTGTTGTTTGTTTAGAAGAACAAACATGCAATCACATTGGGTGGATCCATGTGTGGTTTGTTTAGAAGAACACACATGCAATGACTCTAGTTGTCGTTCATGAAAAGAACACACATGCATTACCACTGGTGGATCCATGTGTGGTTTGTGAAAAGAACAGACATGCAATCACACTAGGTGGATCCATGTGTGGTTTGTTTAGAAGAATAGACATGCAATGACTCTAATTGTGGTTCATGAAAATATCACACATGCAATGACACTAGTGGATCCATGTGCGGTTTGTGAAAAGAACAGACATGCAATGACACTGGTCGATCCATGTGTGGTTTGTGAGAAGAACACACATGCAATGACATTGGTGGATCCATGTGTGGTTTGTGATAAGAGCATACATGCAATGACACTGGCTGTGGTTCATGAGACGATAACACATGCAATGACACTGGTGGATCCATGTGTGGTTTGTGAAAAGAACATACATGCAATATCACTAGGTGGATCCATGTGTGGTTTGTTTAGAGGAACACACATGCAATGACACTGGGTGTGGTTCAGAAAGGAACATACATCCAATGACACTGGTGTATCCACATGTGGTTTGTGGAAAGCACAAACATGCAATCACACTGGGTGTGGTTCATGAAAAGAACACACATGCAATGACACTGATGGATCCATGTGTGGTTTGTGAAAAGAACAGACATGCAATCACACTAGGTGGATCCATGTGTGGTTTGTGAAAAGAACAGACATGCAATCACACTAGGTGGATCCATGTGTGGTTTATTTAGAAGAAAACACATGCAATGACTCTAGTTGTGGTTCATGAAAAGAACACACATGCAATGACACTGGTGGATCAATGTGTGGTTTGTGAGAAGAACAGACATGTAATCACACTAGGTGGATCCATGTGTGATTTGTTTAGAGGAACAGACATGCAATGACACTGGGTGGATCCATGTGTGGTTTGTTTAGATGAACATACATGCAATGACTCTAGTTGTGGTTCATGAAAAGAACACACATGCAATGACACTAGTGGATCCATGTGTGGTTTGTGAAAAGAATAGACATGCAATCTCACTAGGTGGATCCATGTGTGGTTTGTGAAAAGAACAGACATGCAATCACACTAGGTGGATCCATGTGTGGTTTGTTTAGAGGAACAAACATGCAATGACACTAGGTGGATCCATGTGTGGTTTGTTTAAAAGAACATACATGCAATGACTCTAATTGTGGTTCATGAAAAGAACACACATGCAATGACACTGGTGGATCCATGTGTGGTTTGTGAAAAGAACAGACATGCAAGCACACTAGGTGGATCCATGTGTGGTTTGTTTAGAGGAACAAACATGCAGTGACACTGGGTGGATCCATGTGTGGTTTATGAGAAGAACACACATGCAATGACACTGGTGGATCCATGTGTGGTTCATGGGAAGAACACAAATGCAATGACTCTGGTGATATGTGGTTTGTGAAAAGAACAGACATGCAATGACTCTAGCTATGGTTAATGAGAAGAGAAGACATGCAATGACACCGGTGGATCCATGTGTGGTTTGTGAGAAGAACACACATGCAATGGCACTGGGTGTGGTTCATGAGAAGAACAGACATGCAATCACACTAGGTGGATCCATGTGTGGTTTGCGGAAAGAATAAACATGCAATGACTCTAGCTGTGGTTCATGAAAAGAACAGACATGCAATGACACTGGTGTATCCATGTGTGGTTCATGAAAAGAACACACATGCAATGACACTAGTGGATCCATGTGTGGTTTGTGAAAAGAACAGACATGCAATCACACTAGGTGGATCCATGTGTGGTTTGTTTAGATGAATAGACATGCAATGACTCTAGTTGTGGTTCATGAAAAGAACACACATGCAATGACACTGGTGGATCCATGTGTGGTTTGTGAAAAGAACAGACATGCAATCACAATAGGTGGATCCACGTGTGGTTTGTTTACAGGAGCAGACAATGACACTGGGTGGATCCATGTGTGGTTTGTTTAGAAGAACACACATGCAATGACTCTAGTTTTGGTTCATGAAAAGAACACACATGCAATGACACTGGTGGATACATGTGTGGTTTGTGAAAAGAACAGACATGCAATCACACTAGGTGGATCCATGTGTGGTTTGTTTAGAGGAACAGACATGCAACGACACTAGGTGTGGTTCATTAGAAGAACAGACATGCAATCACACTAGCTGGATCCATGTGTGGTTTGTGGAAATAAGAGACATGCAATGACTCTAGCTGTGGTTCATGAAAAGAACACAGATACAATGACACTGGTGTATCCATGTGTGGTTCATGGAAATAACACACATGCATTGACACTGGTGGATCCATGTGTGGTTTGTTAAAATAACATACATGCAATCACGCTAGGTGGATCCATGTGTGGTTTGTGAAATAAACAGACATGCAATCACACTAGTTGGATCCATGTGTGGTTTGTTTAGAAGAACACACATGCAATGCCACTAGTTGTGGTTCATGAAAAGAACACACATGCAATGACACAGGTGGATCTATGTGTGGACCGTGAAAAGAACATACATGCAATCACACTAGGTGGATCCATGTGTGGTTTGTGAAAAGAACAGACATGCAATCACACTAGGTGGATCCATGTGTGGTCTGTTTAGAAGAACACACATGCAATTACACTAGTTGTGGTTCATGAAAAGAACACACATGCAATGACACTGGTGGATCCATGTGTGGTTTGTGAGAAGAACAGACATGCAATCACACTAGGTGAATCCATGTGTGGTTTGTTTATAATAACAAACATGCAATGACACTGGGTGTGGTTCATGAGAAGAACAGATATGCAATAAAACTAGGTGGATCCATGTGTGGTTTGTGGAAAGAATATACATGCGATGACTCTAGCTGTGGTTCATGAAAAGAACACACATGCAATGACACTGGTGTATCCATGTGTGGTTCATGAAAAGAACACACATGCAATGACACTGGTGGATCCATGTGTGGTTTGTGAAAAGAACAGACATGCAATCACACTAGGTGGATCCATGTGTGGTTTGTGAAAAGAATAGACATGCAATCACACTGGGTAGATCCATGTGTGGTTTGTTTAGAAGAACACACATAGAATGACTCTAGTTGTGGTTCATGAAAAGAACACACATGCAATGATACTGGTGGATCCGTGTGTGGTTTGTGAAAAGAACAGACATTCAATCACACTAGGTGGATCCATGTGTGGTTTGTTTAGAGGAACAAACATGAAACGACACTGGGTGGATCCATGTGTGGTTTGTTTAGATGAACAGACATGCAATGACTCTAGTGGTGGTTCATGAAAAGAACCCACATGCAATGACACTGGTGGATCCATGTGTGGTTCATGAAAAGAACAGACATGCAATCACACTCGTGTATCCATGTGTGGTTTGTTTAGAGGAACATACATGCAATGACACTGGGTGGATCCATGTGTGGTTTGTTTAGAAGAACACACATGCAATGACTCTAGTTGTGGTTCATGAAAAGAACACACATGCAATGACACTGTTGGATCCATGTGTGGTTAGTGAAAAGAACGGACATGCAATCATACTAGGTGGATCCATGTGTGGTTTGTTTAGAGGAACATACATGCAATGACACTGGGTGTGGTTCATGAGAAGAACAGACATGCAATCACACCAGGTGGATCCATGTGTGGTTTGTGGAAAGAACATACATGTAATGACTCTAGCTGTGGTTCATGAAAAGAACACACATGCAATGACACTGGTGTATCCATGTGTGGTTTGTGAAAAGAACACACATGCAATCATACTAGGTGGATCCATCTGTGGTTTGTGAAAAGAACAGACATGCAATCACACTAGGTGGATCCATCTGTTGTTTGTTTAGAAGAACAAACATGCAATCACATTGGGTGGATCCATGTGTGGTTTGTTTAGAAGAACACACATGCAATGACTCTAGTTGTCGTTCATGAAAAGAAAACACATGCAATGCCACTGGTGGATCCATGTGTGGTTTGTGAAAAGAAAAGACATGCAATCACACTAGGTGGATCCATGTGTGGTTTGTTTAGAAGAATAGACATGCAATGACTCTAATTGTGGTTCATGAAAATATCACACATGCAATGACACTAGTGGATCCATGCACGGTTTGTGAAAAGAACAGACATGCAATGACACTGGTCGATCCATGTGTGGTTTGTGAGAAGAACACACATGCAATGACATTGGTGGATCCATGTGTGGTTTGTGATAAGAGCATACATGCAATAACACTGGCTGTGGTTCATGAGAAGATAACACATGCAATGACACTGGTGGATCCATGTGTGGTTTGTGAAAAGAACAGACATGCAATATCACTAGGTGGATCCATGTGTGGTTTGTTTAGAGGAACACACATGCAATGACACTGGGTGTGGTTCACGAAAAGAACATACATCCAATGACACTGGTGTATCCACATGTGGTTTGTGGAAAGCACAAACATGCAATCACACTGGGTGTGGTTCATGAAAAGAACACACATGCAATGACACTGATGGATCCATGTGTGGTTTGTGAAAAGAACAGACATGCAATCACACTAGGTGGATCCATGTGTGGTTTGTGAAAAGAATAGACATGCAATCACACTAGGTGGATCCATGTGTGGTTTATTTAGAAGAACACACATGCAATGACTCTAGTTGTGGTTCATGAAAAGAACACACATGCAATGACACTGGTGGATCAATGTGTGGTTTGTGAGAAGAACAGACATGTAATCACACTAGGTGGATCCATGTGTGGTTTGTTTAGAGGAACAGACATGCAATGACACTGGGTGGATCCATGTGTGGCTTGTTTAGATGAACATACATGCAATGACTCTAGTTGTGGTTCATGAAAAGAACACACATGCAATGACACTGGTGGATCCATGTGTGGTTTGTGAAAAGAACAGACATGCAATCACACTAGGTGGATCCATGTATGGTTTGTTTAGAGGAACGGACATGCAATGACACTAGGTGAATCCATGTGTGGTTTGTTTAGAAGAACACACATGCAATGACTCTAGTTGTGGTTCATGAAAAGAACACAAATGCAATGACACTGGTGGATCCATGTGAGGTTTGTGAAAAAAACAGACATGCAATCGCACTAGGTTGATCCATGTGTGGTTTGTTTAGAGGAACAGACATGCAATGACACTGGGTGGATCCATGTGTGGTTTGTTTAGATGAACAGACATGCAATGAATCTAGTTGTGGTTCATGAAAAGAACACACATGCAATGACACTTGTGGATCCATGTGTGGTTCATGAAAAGAATAGACATGCAATCACACTGGTGTATCCATGTGTGGTTTGTTTAGAGGAATAGACATGCAATGACACTGGGTGGATCTATGTGTGGTTTGTCTAGAAGAACACACATGCAATGACTCTTGTTGTGGTTCATGAAAAGAATGCACATGCAATGACACTGGTGGATCCATGTGTGGTTGTTGAAAAGAACATACATGCAATCACACTAGGTGGATCCATATGTGGTTTGTTTAGAGGAACATACATGCAACGACACTGGGTGTGGTTCATGAGAAGAACAGACATGCAATCACATTAGGTGGATCCATGTGTGGTTTGTGGAAAGAACATACATGCAATGACTCTAGTTGTGGTTCATGAAAAGAACACACATGCAATGACACTGGTGTATCCATTTGTGGTTTGTGAAAAGAACACACATGCAATCAAACTAGGTGGATCCATGTGTGGTTTGTGAAAAGAACAGACATGCAATCACACTAGGTGGATCCATGTGTTGTTTGTTTAGAAGAACAGACATGCAATCACACTGGGTGGATCCATGTGTGGTTTGTTCAGAAGAACACACATGCAATGAGTCTAGTTGTGGTTCATGAAAATAACACACATGCAATGACATTGGTGGATCCATGTGTGGTTTGTGAAAAGAACAGACATGCAATCACACTAGGTGGATCCATGTGTGGTGCAATGACATTGGTGGATCCATGTGTGGTTTGTGAAAAGAACAGACATGCAATCACACTAGGTGGATCCATGTGTGGTTTGTTTAGAGAAACAGACATGCAATGACACTGGGTGGATCCATGTGTGGTTTGTTTAGAAGAATAGACATGCAATGACGCTAGTTGTGGTTCATGAAAAGAACACACATGCAATGAAACTGGTGGATCCATGTGTGGTTTGTGAAAAGAACAGACATGCAATGACACTGGTGGATCCATGTGTGGTTCATGAGAAGAACACACATGCAATGACACTGGCTGTGGTTCATGAGAAGAACACACATGCAATGACACTGGTGGATCCATGTGTGGTTTGTGAAAAGAACAGACATGCAATCACACTAGGTGGATCCATGTGTGGTTTGTGGAAAGAACAGACATGCAATCACACTAGGTGGATCCATGTGTGGTTTGTTTAGAGGAACAAACATGCGATGACACTAGGTGGATCCATGTGTGGTTTGTTTAAAAGAACAGACATGCAATGACTCTAATTGTGGTTCATGAAAACAACACACATGCAATGACACTGGTGGATCCATGTGTAGTTTGTGAAAAGAACAGACATGCAAGCACACCAGGTGGATCCATGTGTGGTTTGTTTAGAGGAACAAACATGAAGTAACACTGGGTGGATCCATGTGTGGTTTGTTTAGAAGAACACACATGTAATGACTCTAGTTGTGGTTCATGAAGAGAACACTCATGCAATGACACTGGTGGATCCATGTGTGGTTTGAGAAAAGAACAGACATGCAATCACACTAGGTGGATCCATGTGTGGTTTGTTTACATGAACATACATGCAATGACACTGGGTGTGGTTCATGAGAAGAACAGACATGCAATGACACTAGGTGGATCCATGTGTGGTTTGTGGAAAGAACAGACATGCAATGTCTCTAGCTGTGGTTCATGAAAAGAACACACATGCAATGACACTGGTGTATCCATGTGTGGTTTGTTTGAGGAACACATATGCAATGACACTGGGTGTGGTTCATGAAAAGAACAGACATCCAATGACACTGGTGTATCCATATGTGGTTTGTGGAAAGCACGGACATGCAATCACACTGGGTGTGGTTCATGAAAAGAACACACATGTAGTGACACTGGTGTATCCTTATGTGGTTTGTGAGAAGAACTGATATGCAATGCAATTGGTTGATCCATGTATTTCATTGTACACGACACTCACTTTCCATTTTTATACTACTCATTTTTGCCCTTGGTTTTTTGACACTACTAAGTTTTGCCCCCTCTCTCTATCTTTCGTAGAAGCCCAAACCTGTGCTCACTCTGTCTGCTACTCCCTGATTGGTTGTCATAGTTGTCACGCGGATCATGCGCACCAACCATTGATTCTGTGCGATCCAACGATGATCGTTGCACACGTCATGCCCTTCACAGTACAGCGTGAGACATCATGGACGTCTCCCTCAACGAGACTTCTACAAGAAGGAACACGAAGCCATCCATTGAAAAAGTCGTCGAGCGGTCATGTCATGTTTAATCAAGTCTGAAAAGCCTACTACTGCTACTACTATGCCACAACACATGCGTCATCGAGTGCACGGTCATTGATGGACAACTGCAATTTATTGCCACTTGATTTTAATAAGACATATCCCATTTTTTACGGAGCGGCTCTCAATCTCACTTCCAACTAGGCCCTACTGTAAGAAGCTTGCACGTGCTAGCCGGAGGCCGAAGAGATGAGATCAACGAGACCTAACATCTCCGCCTTCATCGAGTCCCTCGCAGCCATCAACACATCCCTCTACCCGATCTAGCACAATCCCACAAATCTCACCGTACAGCCACCTACCTTCCCCTCTACATTTCCACTTTTAACTATCACCAATTTTAGGGCCGTGTCAAACTTCGTACATAGTAATTGTGTATACTCCCTTTGCATGTGGCTCAATACAGAACTGCCATGCATGGCCCGGGAAAAAAACGTGACGTACCGTGCGCGTGTCGCGGTGCAAGGTGTAGTAGACTGCACGGTGCGTTGCACGGTGGTGCAATGAAACGTGCCTTGCTTCCATCCACCTTAACTATAGATCCCCTCTCCGCACACCCACTCTCAATCTCGCTCACTCTCCCCACACAACCCTCTCCACTGTCCCACCAGCACCCGCAAACTCCCGAGAATACCCCGTCCGCGCCGGCGATGGCGGAGGAGGATAAGGTGGCCATCGTCGCCTCCGAGGCTGCTGGCGAGGAGGTCCCCGTCTCCTCGCCGGTCCCCCTCGACGCGTTGAAAGCAACCACCATCCCTGTCTAGGCCCCAGTCGAGCCATCGATGGAAGCCGCCGTTCCCGTCCAGGCCCCCGTCCCCGCTACCGACGGGGCCGCCGAAGAGGAGACCCCCGCCGGAGAGGAGGCCACCGCCGGTCACAAGCATATCAAGCACTTCTTGGGCACCTACGATCCAGATAAGTACATCGCTCCGCTGAACCCCTACGACACTGGCATCGACGACCCATGGTTGGAGGTAACTAGGGTTTGCTCCCCTCCCCTGGTTCTTCTACCGTTCCCATCATTGGATTCTAGATCTTGGTTTATTAGGATTCGCTTGTTTGCATTTCGATTGCTCGGTCTTCTTACATCATCTACTCCCTCATTTTCCTTTTCTTCCAATAGGTTTCCGGCAGCGATGTCTGCAGCGATGATGAGTCCATCCACACCAAGACTCGTCAGGTGCTGAGGAGGCTGCGGGCCAGCCAGTACGACGCCTTCTTCAGGGGCGGCTCCCGGCGCTGCCCCTTCTGCAAGGGGATCGCCTTCGGCTGGGTGAGTCTCCTTAGCACCGACTTCAACTCTTTACTGAAGCATGTAGAAGCCCCGGGCTCCGGCATCCACGAAGGCGGCAAGCGTGAGACCATGAACATCAACGCCTACATCGCTGAACACCGGGCTCTCGGCATTCACCTTTGAAACCTCTAGCGGGTGGCCATCAAAGAGGGTCGCATGCCTCCAATCAGGCCCAAGGCCCCCAAGATCAAGGGACTGGGCAGAAAGAAGTGGAGGAAGCGCCGGAGGGATGAGCCGGAGGCACGGGCGCATGAAGGATGGGTTGGATGTGTCCTTAAATGTATCTTCATCTACGGCGACTGCTACTGCTAAGCAGCTTCTTTTGATTTTCTATATTTTGCTTGCATCCTATTTCTGGCTGAATGGATCGAACCTCGTTAAGCAACCTACTTTCTATCGCTATATCCTATTTAGCTATGCACAGCTATATCTACATTTGTTTTGTTTTCTGAATGAATGTATTCTGCCTAGTGTGATTTGCTGCTCTAGATTTGCTACCTGATCGGAGGCAAAAAAGAGGTCCAAAAGGGAACGAATTATCGAAGTGAGAATCTTCTCTAGATTTGCTACCAATTTGGGCAAAATGAAACATCTCTGTTTAGCGAGAGAGGAAAAGGGCACTCTTTCAAACTGCCAGTTAACGAGCTACCATCTTGACAAGCTACAAGACACATACATAAACATAACACAAAGAGGGTTAAATTTATTTTACTACTATCAATTGAGGCGCTAGACATCTTGACAAGCTAACTGAGTTCCACAAAATAGAAACATAACACTGAGAAGTAAAATTTAATTCACTTCTCATTAGACCACTTGAGGCGCTTGCCATCATTCCTAGGCGACCAACTACGACCATTCTAGGTACTCCACAGCTCACGAAATGCTTCGTCCCACCTGGGATCTGACTTGGCTTCCCTATCTTCAGCGTCCTGTGGCACAATTAGCGGTGCATCATAGGCCTGATTGTTGCTGCTAGAAGATGCTGCCTCTCTGTTTGCTACTTCAGCTGCAACCTCTCTATCAGCTGCTTCTGCTTCAGCTACAAGCTCTCTTTCAGCTGCTTCTGCAAGCTCTCTTTCAGCTGCTTCAGATGCAACCATTTTCTTTGCATATGCAGCTTCAAACTCAGCTATTCTGCATTTTCTACAAATGGCTCCCCTAAGCTCGTCTTCCCTCTTGCAAATAGGGAAAACACGAGGTAACGTAGAAAAAATGGATCTTCTTGTACAGCTGGTAGGTCACGTAAGCATCTATGGCTGCATACTTCAGGTTTATATCAGACAACGGCCACTCGTCCCAGAAATCGTGCCTATCCGTAGCGAAATCTTTCTTCATTTTGTCGTACGACTCATTGAGGATTCTAGTTGCGAGTGATCCCATTCCATCCTTCCTCGAGCCCCCTAGGATCTTGACAAGACTCTGAATATCGATCCAATTGTGCGCAGGAATTATAATTCCCTCTTGATAAAATTTCGAAAAATCAGTTGTTTTGTTGACAGTGCAGAAAACAATTCCCTTTTCTACAAGGAACTGGCACAGCGCCAGACAATTCGTGTCAGTCCTGAAAGTATGTAGTTTGTCATCACCAAAATTTGTAACTACAAATATTTTGTCAATACAAGATCATCATCTGAATATAATTTTGAAAAGTTTAGTAAATGCAAGATCAAGACTCTCAACATTGTCTTGTCATAATTTATTTGGTCCTAAATAAAATCCAGTAGCTGCAAGATGAACAAGTGGATAAAGAACAAGAGGAGAAAACCCTAAAATCGGTTAGCTATAGAGAGCAGATCTACAAACCGGGAGAGGTGGTAGACGAGGACGTGTTTCCGCATGGCCAGTTGAACGACATCGACTTCACTCCCTTCATATGGGTGCTCCGGGGTGTACTCGAAGTCCAATCCTACAAACTTGTCCTCGTCTATCCTAAGCCAACCCTCGTACATCCTCAGGACACGCACCACTGTCTCCTCCTCGTTGGTGTAGACAACGTCTATCTTCTTATTATCATGGGTAGTGAAGCTTGTCTCTAGAGTGCGACGACCTTCCATGGCGGCAAGGAGAATACGGGAAGAAGACAGATGACAGGAAGAAGAAGAGTGGTTTCTGCGAGGCAGGGGAACGGTGGAACCGTCAATGCGCTTTTAAGGTAGTGGTTAACGACGGGGACGGAAGTCCAAGGAGAGACGCGTGGCGGTGGCCGTTCCAGCTTCTGAGTAAACAAAAAATAATTATAACACTGATACATGTGCCCTATTTTGTCACGTCAATACACTGGGCAGGGGGTGTTGTCCTATCCACTGTGCCAACGCTGCAAGCCTACGTGACAGCCACGCCGCCTAAGCGACGGGAGCGACATAACGACGAGAACTAATAGGGGGGCCCAACTTGACGGCTGTTACCCTGATTTTTTGTATTGAAACGTAAAGTTGAATTCGTGCCGAAAAAGACCCTCTGAGTATTTGGCACACGAACTGTAGTTATCCCGACTGATTTTAGGGAACTTGTGTACCGCGTTGCCTGGACACCCCAACTTTGGGCCACATTCTTGCCGCCAGCGCCGTTGCCGCCTCTTCACCATCTTCACCGCCATCTCCATCGACTCCACCGCCATCTCCATCGCCGTTGCTGACTCCCATGATGAGGAGGGAGTAGTTCTCTCTCGAGACTAAGGGCTCTACCGGTAGCTATGTGCTCATCTCTCTCTCTCTATGCATGATCATATTGTGATCATGAGCTTTGTAATCAAGTAGATCTACCTTGCCACTCAAGTGCTTTAATAGACCTCTACTCTCCCCATGTGTGTGAAAGTGACAGCGTGCACACCATGGTGGCATTTAGGCTAGAGATTACAACAAATACTTGTTATGAGTTATATTTGGAGTTGGATGTCTGTATGAAATTGTGGTGTTTGTTGGAACCATCTAGAGGTCAAGGTGACAGTGTGGGGTTATCTAGATGGGGAAAGCGAACTTTAAGGAGTGCTGTTATAGCCCTACCATGGATTAGAGTGTCCAACCGGAGAGTAGTTTAGAGTAGTATCATAAAGAGAAGATATTTATATGAGAGTGTTCACTAGTGAAAGTATGATCCCTAGGCCTTGTTTCTAAGCATTGAAACACCATTTGCAGCTAGATCTGTTACATGTTTGCTTGCTTCCATCTTTATTTCAGTTTGCCTTTAGTCTCTTCCACGCCATCAAGCTATTTTCTGGCACTGTTACCACTTATAATTATACATACCACTTGTATTTCACTATCTCTTCGCCAAACTAGTGCACCTATACACTTGAAAAGTGTATTGGGTGTATTTGGGACACAAGAGACTTATTGTATCTTGATTGCAAGGTTGCTTGAGAGGGGATACCTTTGACCACTTCCTCCCTGAGTTCGATAAACCTTGGGTGATTCACTTAAGGGAAAACTTCCTGCTGTTCTACAAACCTCTGCACTTAGAGGCCCAACAACTGTCTACAAGAATAGAAGTGCGTAGACATCAGTCCACCTTAAAGGTTGCTGCCAAGAATGCCAAAGATGCCCACGCTCGTGCCCTTGGAATGAGCAATGGTGTTAATCTTGCCTTGAAGGCCAAGGTTGTGGAGTATGAGGAAGAAGAAGGAAGTGATGAAGACCTGACTATGAGGCACCCCGAAGATGTCAAGGCTGATCATGGTGAATACATGGCCTTTTACGCAAGGAACTTTTGTAAAGATCCCACCAAGGCCAAGATGGAGATACAATGAAGAAGGAATCCAAGTGGTAGAAAAGAGAATGGTTCAAGATTGAGAACTTGCTTCAACTGTGGTGACTTCTATCATTTTGTTGCCAAATGTCCATATGATAAGAGAGATCGTGGTGGTGTACTTATATTGAATAAAAAGTCAAAGGTCCCTTTCAAGAAGTCTTTCATCAAGAAGAATGCCACCAACAAGAAGTCAGTTGACATTGCATTGATATCACATGAAGAGTTCTCATCCGATGATGAAGATAAGGAAGAATAATAAGAAACATGAAATGGTGTGGCAGCCATCGCCACTACCTCTACATCCACTTTCTCACTCTTCGACTCTCCAAATGAAAATATCTCCAACAAGAACGACACTTGCCTTATGGAAAAAGCATCAGAGGTATCATCATCTCCTCTCTTCGCCTCTATTATCAATGATGAATTGAATGATGATATAACTCTTGAGGTGAAGGAGGAATTAGTTGCTGTTGATGTTTATATGACTAACTTGCAAGGGGAGCACAAGAAGGATTTTGTGAATCTCTTGAATCAACTTTCTCACACTGACATGGGTATACCCTACAGGTACTCGAGCTTGGTATATACGGCCTGAATACAGCGGAAGCCCACGACGTTGCCAAGGCCCAAATGGAGAACTCGAGTAACCTACGGACTCTCGATTGCTTGCGGAACAAGAAGAAGCTAAAGATAGAAAGTTTAAAGGAAAAACCCTAACCTGTAACCGACTCAACCTGCTACCCGAGACCTAGCCTATCTATATAAAGGCTAGGAGGGGGCGGTGAAGAGGACGCACGCAACCCTAGTTTCCACAACCCTCGCCAGATCACATCTGCGCACCATTGTAATCTTCGATTCCTCTGTTAGTTTCATGAGGAGACAAGCAGGAGTAGGGACCTCTATGAGGCCTGAACCTAGGTAAACCTTGCGTCCCTGTGTGCTTGTTTGCTAGCCGATTGATGCTTACAGCGCTCCCTCCTTCTCCAAAACCCAAGTCCATAACAATGGGCATTGATGAGTTAAACCCTCGTCACACACACAAGAGCTTCTTGATGAGAGATGCAAAATTGGGAGAGAGCATATTATTGAGATGGACTCTCTAACTAATGCCCTAGAAGAAGAGCAAGAGACTAGGGAGTCTCTTGAAGAAAAACTTGAAGGCCTCGATGAGGCAGATGGTCAAATTGTTGCTAAACTCATTAAGGAATGTGATCATGCCATTGCTAAGTATAAAAAGTCTAAAAAGGATAAGGTTGAGTTTGGTGTTGTTCATGACAAACTTTCCGAGGACTTCAAGAAGCTTGACAAGGCTCACAAGACCTTGGAAAGTAAACTCTTGACTCTCACAAAATCTCGTGAACAACTTCAAACTCAATTGACTAATATTGCTTCACCTAGTATTTTCATTCCTTCTAGTAGTACAAACATCCTAGAGGAAAATTCTAGGTTGAAGGGGGAGTGACATGGGCATACCTTACAGGTACTCGAGTTTGGCATATATGGTCTAGTCTGGCAGAAGCCCACGACATTACCAGGGCCTAATCAAAGATTCCAGTGACCGAAGGAGACTCTGAATGCTTGCAGCACACGGCGAGCTCAAAGATAGAAAGTTTAAAGGGATAAACCCTAACTTGTAACTGACTCAACCTACTACCTGAGACCTAGACTATCTATATAAAGGCTATGAGGGGTGGCAAGGAGGACAATCACAACCCTAGTTTTCTACACCTTTGCCAAATTGCATCTACGCACCCCTATAACTTTCGACTCCCTCGATAATTCCAAGAGCATACAAGCAGGAGTAGGGTCCTCTACAAGGCCTGAACCTAGGTAAAACTTGCATCCATGTGTGCTTGTTTGCTAGCCGATTGATGCCTCTAGTGCTCCCTTCTTCTCCAAAACCCAAGTCCATAACAATGGGCATTGATGAGTTTAACCCCCGTCAATTGGTGCCGTCTGTGGGAACTGGGAGTGCTAATGTTGCGGCTTCCTTGGTCCCATCAATTGTGATCTACAACTATGCAATAGTGGAGATTCTCCTTCTCTTTGGTGCCTTTGATTTCACCGTGCACATGCCGGCCACTCGCCCGGAATTTGAGTCCGTGGGCGATGGGATCGGCCTGGCGATCGGGAGCTTACGCTTCCAAGTTGGTAAGCTAGGCACACTCTGCCTCCCTGACTAGCCAAAGGTTCCTGAGATTGCTCCAGCATCGTGGTTTCCACCACCGATCGGCACCCTGAGCAAACTCAACAGCCTGATAGCAATCGGGAATACGATCAGCGACAATAGTCGTGAATCCGATCTGGGCGATCTGGCCATGGAGGATGAAGCCTACGACTCTGAATCTGAAAGCTGCAGAAGAAAAAGCTTCCCCAAACACTACATGTGCGCCATCGTCAACACAGGCGAGAACGGCGGCACTCGGGATAACACCAGCACCAGAGGTGGTATCCCAGTCGCGAACGGTGGCCCCCCAACGAAGCACCCACCAACAACGGGTTGGAAGGCCATCCGCATCTCACTGCGAATGAACATACCCATGAGCGCGTGATGATCAAGCTCAATGACGCCGAGTGGGCTCGCTATCGAGAAGCCCTGCGGGGCAATCCCCTGCCCCCAATTCATCACAAGACATGCTGATGGGCTACCACTGGCTGCTCAAGGAATAATTCAAGCACCAGCAACAAGTAATTGCCTAGCTCGATGAGCGCAGAAGGGCGGCAGACTTGTCGAGCCTACGACGAGCACAACTCTCCTCCATGAGAGGATCCTCCTCCAAAGGTAAAGATCATATAGCCGCCAAGAGACACTCTCGATTGGCTCATCTCACCGATAAGGAGCAAGAAGAGGCCGCGCGAGTCCTTGACTTCTCATCCATGATGGTGGATACGCGGGGAAATGTGCTCCCGAAGACACCGCAGGCAGCGGTGACAGCGACCACCATGTACCTCCTCAACAACCAGCCACTGGCTGGGGGCCCCCGGGCCGCCATGCACCAATCTATGATCACGGGCCTGGGGTTAGTCGAAGATTCCCTCATCAAGGATCCAACACTGGAGCCAAAGAAAAACAAGGCTCAAACCAAACGCTACTCTTCACCCTCCTCCAGCGATGACAGGCACAACTTGTCGTGACGACGCCGCTCACGGCAGCACGATTACGACTACGATGCGCGTGATGACATCATGCAGCGCCAAGGTCGACAAGATGCGCACGAGGCGTGCTTGTTCGACTAACTCGGATGACGGGATAGAGCTCTACAGCGCCAGCTGCTTCAGTAGAGCCATCAGGCAGAAGCGAATGCCAAAGGGGTTTAAACTCCCATCGGAGAACCCAAAATTAGACGGCCTGCAGGACCCGAAGATCTGGCTGGAGGATCACATCTCCTCCATCAGGCTGCACGGCGGAACCACAAGCACGACAATGCAATGCCTCCAGCTACAGCTGCAGGGTGCCGCCCGCGCGTGGCTCAATAACCTCCCGCGTGGATCAATTCGCAGTTGGGAAGAGTTAGTCTACAACATCGTGCAAAATTTCAAGGGCACTTACAAAAGGCCCGCATAAATCGAAGAATTATGAGGCTTCTACCAGAAGACTGGCGAGTCACTACGCTCATACATCAAGAGATGGTCCATCATAAAAAACTCTATAGAAGGCATCTTCGAGGATCACGCAATGACGCATTCAATGGCGGCGTGGGATACGTCGTAAACGTATCTATAATTTTTGATGTTCCATGCTTGTTTTATATCAACTACCTTATGTTTTGTCTACATTTTGAGATACTTTTATGCATTTTCTGGAACTAACCAATTAACAAGATGCCATAGTGTCAGTTGCATGTTTTCTGCTATTTTTTGGTTTCAGAAAAGCTGGAAAAGAAATATTCTCGGAATTGGACCGGACAAAAGCGAAAGTCAATATTTTACCAGAAGCCTCATGGAGCCAGAAGACGAGACGGAGAGGGGCCACGACGTGGCCACACCACCTGGTGGCGCGGGCCAGCCCAGGCCTCCCTAGGGGGTGGTGTGGGCCCCTAGGGCGCCTACCGACCTTACCTCTTCGCCTATAAAAGCCTCCCGGGATGAAAACGCTATGCACAAGATCAGAATTCCACGAAAAGTTTTGCAACGCCGCCGCCACTGAAGAGGAGATTCGGGGGACAGAAGTCTCTGTTCTGGCACCCTGCCGGGATGGGGAAGTGCCCCCGGATCCACCTCCATCGACTCCACCGCCATCTCCATCACCAGTGCTGACTCCCATGATGAGGAGGGAGTAGTTCTGTCTCGAGGCTAAGGGATTTACCAGTAGCTATGTGTTCATCTCTCTCTATGCGTGATCTTATTGAGATCATGAGCTTTGAAATCTATAGATCTATTCTGCTACTCAAGTGCTTTAATGAATCTCTGATTATCCCCACGTGTGTGAAGTTGACAGTGTGCAGACCGTGTGGCACTTTGTCTAAGGTTACATAAATACTTATCATGAGTATAATTTGAGTTGGATGTCTCTATGAGATTGTGGTGTTTGTCGAAACCATCTAGCGCTCAACATGACAGTGAGGGGTTATCTAGATGGGGAATGCGAACTTTAAGGTGTGCTGTTATAGCCCTACATCGTCCAACCGAAGAGTAGTTCAGGGTAGCATCATGAAGAGAAGATATTTATATGAGAGTGTCCACTAGTGAAAGTATGATCCCTAGGCCTTGTTTCTAAGCATTGAAACACCGTTTACAATCAGTTCTATTACATGTTTGCTTGCTGCCACTCTTATTTCAGATTGTAGTTACCACTTATAATAATCCATATTACTTGTATTTCACTATCTCTTCGCTGAACTAGTGCACGTATACACCTGACAAGCGTATTGGGTGTGTTGGGGATACAAGAGACTCCTTGTATCTTGATTGTAGGGTTGCTTGAGAGGGATACCTTTGACCACTTCCTCCCTGAGTTCAATAAACCTTGGGTAATCCACTTAAGGGAAACTTGCTGCTATTCTACAAACCTCTACACTTGGAGGCCCAACACTATCTACAAGAATAAGAGCGAGCGTAGACATCAAGCTATTTTCTGGCGCCGTTGCCGGGGAAGTAAGGTAAAAGGTACTCACATCATCTGGCTACTAAGCTATCTCCTAGTACTATTGTTGGTGTGTGAGTGCTCGAAGTTATTTCCTTTAGATTCTGTAATTATATCTTTTTTTTCTTGTTTTTATTTTCACTAGTTAGGCTTAATGGAAAACAACAACAAAATTAGAGAGTTTTTTAGTATTTTCCTAAGGTAGAACATAAATGGTTTGAAAAGAAAATTAAAAAACCCATGGAACTTTCTTTGCATGCTAATAGCAATGTTATTAGTATGAATTTTTTGAACTCCTTTGTTACTAATGCTATGGAAACGTCTAAGCTTGGGGAAGTTAGTTTTAATGAAAATGATCTTTTTAGTTCCCCAGCTTTAAAAGAGAAAATTTGCTCTGATGATACTTTATCTCCTATATGTGGTAATTCTAAGGATACTTCTGATATTTTAAATCGACATACTGAAAGTGTCCCTTTTGAAATACCTATGGAAATTGTTGAACATGTTATGAATAACTGCTATTTTGGAGATGGAACTGTCCATCCTAGTGATCATTTACTCTTTATACATGAATTATGCGAGTTGTTTAAGTGTGCAGGTATTTCAATGAACCAAGTTAAGAGGAAGCTATTCTCTTTATCACTTAAGGGCAAAGAAAGGGAGTGGTATGAGCTACTAGACGGTCCTCATCATTCGGAGTGGAAGGAACTTGAATCTATCTTTTACTCTAAATTTTATCCTCCTCATGAAATTCATAAATATAGGAATTCTATTTATAATTTTCATCCTCATGATGGAGAAAGTATTTCCCAAGCATGGGGGAGACTGAAGTCACTAATGCTCAAATGTCACATTCATGAGCTTCCCAGGAATATTGTTATTAATAATTTTTATGCAAGGCTTTCAGGACATTACAAGGACTATCTAGATACCTATTTAGAGGGATCCTTCACAAGTAAGGAGGTAAAAGCTAAGTGGGATCTTCTTGAAACAATTCAAAGCAATACCGAATATTGGGATAACGACAAAGGTAAAGAACGAGGTATAAATTATGAGTATGATTGCATTAAGTCTTTCGCTGAAACTGCTGATTTTCAAGAGCTTGGTGCTAAATATGGTCTTGATCCTCAAATATTTGTTGATTGTTGTAGAGCCTTTGCTTCTCATATTAATGCTCCTAAAGAAAAATGGGACATGTATCATGAACCTTTTAAAGACACTTACATGAAAAATGAAATTGTTATTAATGATAGCAACAAACATGCTCAAACCGCTGAAAGTACTATTTCTTATAAGCATGTAATTTTTTGTGGAATACATAGACCTTGTGAGAAGAATCAAATTGAATAAGAATATTGTATCACCCACAAGAATGAAAATACTAGAATGTGGTATAGGGCTCTAAATGATCTTGGTAAAAAAGTTTGTGCTCTCTATCCTTTTATTTGTGATCTTTGCTTTGAAGTGGGTCATTTCAATTTTCAATGCTCAGGCCATAATAATAGCCCTTCTAATCCAATGAGTACTGCAAGTTTGTATTGTGATGACATGATCACTCCTAATCAGCATGATGAACTTACATTATTTTTGGGGTGTGAAGAATTATCAAGAAAAACTTCTTTGGTAGATATGAGTGCTTTTGATATGAATAGCGTCCTGCATGGTTGTCATCTTTATTGTGTTAATAATTGTCACACAAATACTTACATACAGCATATCCTCCTTTCAAGCCTCTTCCTCCTAAAGAGAAGAAGGAAAAGAAGAAGAGGATGAGTAAAAAGAGGGAGGAAACAGTATTTTACCCTAAGCATGTTGCTCCTATTATAGTTTTTGATGAGTCTGAACTCGATGATGTTCCTATGCCTATTACCTATAGTATTGATAATGATTGGGAAAAGCACACTACTTTTGATATTGAAAATATCTTCGGTACCAATTCTAAAAATGATGATGTTAATAATTGCTGCACTGTTTGTACTATCCATGTTCCTTCCAATGATGATATGTTTACAAATGAACACACTTTGGCAGATAACTATTCTATTGCTTATGATGATACTATACCTCCAATATATGATGATTACAATGATGAATATGATATTTTCAGTCCACCTACTTTTGAGGAGAAAATTAATTATGATTACAATATGCCTCCTATATTTGATGATTATGGTGATGAGAATAATAATGATAGCTATTTTGTTGAATTTGCTCCCACTACAATTAATAAGAATGACTATGTTTATGTGGGGAGTATTAATTCTTTTATGCATGTGGCTCATGATAAGAATGTTTTATGTGATAGTTATATTGTTAATTTTATTCATGATTCTACTGAAAGTTATTATGAGAGAGGGAAACATGGTTTTATGTATCTCAACAATATTAAGTTTCCCCTCTTTATGTTGAAGATTTTGAAGTTTCACTTGTTTTGCTTTCCTATGTTTGTTGCTTTGTGCTTTCATGACTTGTTTCTTTACAAGATTATTTTTCATAGGAAGTGGGTTAGACTTAAATTTGTTCCATATTTGCTTCTTGATGCTCTCTTTTACTTCAATTCATATTTCCTATGAGAGCATCATCAAAACTATCATGCCTATCTTCATGGTTATAAAGAAAGAGCTTTTGGGAGACAACCCATTATATTTTTGCTTTCAGTTTATTTTTGTTTTTGTTGAGTCTTGGAAGTTATTGCCTCTGTAATAACCTCTTGTTATCCTTTTTGTGTGGTTTTTATGCCAAGAATAACCTCTAATGAGAGAGAAGTAAGATTTGGGAAAGTTGTTGTCCCAAAACAGATTTTTGTGCTTCACTGTAAAAATTCGTGAAACATCTTTGTATGTCGGATTGAGCTATAATGTTTGGTGCTTCTGCCCTAGGTTATTATCTAACTCTCGTTAGTTTATCACTTCTCGATTTGAGCAACAGAAGGTCTTTGAAAAAATCAGTTTTTACCTGCTGGTTTGTTTTGACAAATTTCTGCCATTATTTGCATTTGCCTCTTAATCTCATTCTCTTTGATCACGTGAGCTTTTAGAAGGAATTGCTACAGTAGTTTGTGTTTTAATGGAAGTTTTACTTGTGTTGAAACTAAACCCAAAGACTTATTATCTTGAATACACTAATGTTGCTAATGAAGATTGTGTGAAGTTCTGTATGAAGGAAATTTTCAAGTGTAGGGAAAAATAATGTGATGAGATGAAGTATGAACATAATCTCAAGCTTAGGGATTCCACCCATGTCACCCCAAGAAAAATTCAAGAAGTATAAGAGTCAAATCTTGGGGATGCCCAAGGGATCCCCTTCTTCATCAATAATCTCATGTCTTCTTTCAAGACACTTTATTTTTATTACCTTATGCACTATGTGCTGTTCTTGGAGCGTCTTTGTTTTTAGTTTTATTTTGTTTGGTTTGCTTAAATAATTTTGTTTGATCCCAACACACTTCTTTTGGAGAGAGACACACCTTGTTATTCATTGCCTGGAACACTCTAGTTTTTACTCTTATTGTTCTGTGAGTGTTCTCCTTTGCTAGCACTGTGTTTAGCTTTAGTTTTCGATTGGTGTTGGAAAAGAATAGGAAGTTTCATGCTGATAGCGGTAGAAAAGGAGTCTTATTTTGACTGTGGCCTAGACTTTATCATGTCATGTTTGATATTGCTTTGACTCTATGCTTAGTGATTATCATTGTAGCATGACTTGTTACAAACAATTCAGATTGCTTAATGTGCCTTGAAAGAATCATGCGTTGTTTTAGCATATAAAAGCATAATATTGTGGTATTCTCCTTTGATGCTTTATTTGGGTAGACTTGGCGCATGCTCACACCATGTTAAGACTATACCAAGTCACCATAGCCTCTATGATCATTTAGTTTTCGACTTCTAATATCACTTTATGCTTTAATTAATAATGTTTTGTCGCTTTGCATGATTATGGCCATTATTGCTCTCTTAGTTGGTCGCTCCCAGTCTTTTGCTAGCCTCCACATGTACCATGTATGAGTTCCACTCATGCATCTAACTCTAAATAAACCCAAGTTATTCCAAAGAGTCCACCATACCAACCTTTTAGCATTACTGCTATTCCAAGTATATTCATGTTTTAATTTACCTTCCGAATTAAACTTGTTATGTGAAAATTAGTGATTAGAGCTCTCACAAACTTGATGGCACACTTTACTTTCTTGCACTTAATAAACTTGAACCATTGTGCCCATCTATGTTGTGTATATGCTTGCGCTTTGTAAGTTGTGAATTAGCAGAACCATGTTACCAGGGGGAACGCTTTCAACATTGCACTTTATTTAGTTGATATCATGTTCTTTTGCTTATGGATCCCGGCGGTGTGAAATAAAAAGGGAGCTTGTAAAGCTCATGGAGTTTGTATATGTGTTAGAGAAACGCTTGGGCGGCTAGCCTAAGACATGCCTAATCATGGTTGAAACTTGCAGCATAACCATAGTGATCAATCTGTGAAGCATCCTCAATAAAAAAACCTATGCAAATAGGAAATAAAAACCTATGCAAATAGGAAATAAAAGGATCGCTGAGATGCTCATTGTCCGTTGCCTTGTCATTTTGATATGGGAAAGCTCCTGTATCATGGGGCAGGGGTACCCCGTTGGCGGTTCTCTATGATACACATGTACTTACAATGACAAGAGCTTACTCATGACTAAAGTTGAGTGGCATGAGGTTCGGTACTCGTAAGCAAGGGGCATGAGATTTTCAACTTATAACTTGTCAGGCATATCCTCATATTTGTTCACTTTAACCTTAATCACCTAAAGATGCTTATGATAGGGGTAATGAGAGCTGAAAGCTAATAAGTACCATAATTTTTGGAAGCTCTTTATGAGACTTGAATCCCTGCTTCCTTCTATGAAGGGCCTTTCTTTTGCACCTATTGAGAGAGCATAGTGGTCATTCTTAGTTTAATGTGCATTGTCCCAAAACTTATTGATTGATTCGTAACTTTGATATAGCTTGCTCTTAAACTATTTGTATCTAGTCACCCTTATGAAATTTGAAGGTGTCCTATGCATTTATGTTTTGCTACACCATGAGGGACAAGATGAATACCATTCTCATTATGTTTTCTATATATGAAACAAACAAACGTCTTTCAAAGCATTGTTATTCATGAATCTTTTGTTTGTACCTTTTCATGTTACAACTTAGTTGCTATGTCTTATTGCTAGAACTATATCTTTCATGTCTATGTTAGAGTACTATGATCCCAGCTATCAATGTTTTACAAATATCTTGATCAAGATTGTGATGGTGCATGTCACCTCAAAAATTATTCTTTTTTATCACTTAGCTACTCGAGGACGAGCCGGAGTTAAGTTTGGGGATGTTGATACGTCGTAAACGTATCTATAATTTTTGATGTTCCATGCTAGTTTTATATCAACTATCTTATGTTTTGTCTACATTTTGAGATACTTTTATGCATTTTCTGGAACTAACCTATTAACAAGATGCCACAGTGCCAGTTTCCTGTTTTCTGCTGTTTTTGGTTTTAGAAAAGCTAGAAAAGAAATATTCTAGGAATTGGACCGGACAAAAGCCAAAGTCAATATTTTACCAGAAAACTCACGGAGCCAGAAGACGAGATGGAGAGGGGCCACGAGGTGGCCACACCACCTAGTGGCGCGGGCCAGCCCAAGCCGCGCCAGGGGGTGGTCTGGGCCCCTCAGGAGCCCACCGACCTTGCCTCTTCGCCTATAAAAGCCTCCCGGGACGAAAACCCTAGGCACAAATCAGAATTCCATGAAAAGTTCCGCTGTGCCGCCGCCACCGAAGAGGAGATTCGGGGGACAGAAGTCTCTTCCAGCACACTGCCGGGACGGGGAAGTGCCCCTGGATCCATCTCCATCGACTCCACCACCATCTCCATCGCTGTTGCTGACTCCCATGATGAGGAGGGAGTAGTTCTCTCTCGAGGCTAAGGGATCTACCGGTAGCTATGTGTTCATCTCTCTCTATGCGTGATCTTATTGAGATCATGAGCTTTGTAATCTATAGATCTATTCTGCTACTCAAGTGCTTTAATGAATCTCTGCCTATCCCCACGTGTGTGAAGTTGATAGTGTGCACACCGTGTGGCACTTTGGCTAAGGTTACATAAATACTTATCATGAGTATAATTTGAGTTGGGTGTCTCTATGAGATTGTGGTGTTTGTCGGAATCATCTAGCGCTCAAGGTGACAGTGAGGGGTTGTCTAGATGGGGAATGCGAACTTTAAGGTGTGTTGTTATAGCCCTACATCATCCAATCGGAGAGTTTAGGGTAGCATCATGAAGAGAAGATATTTATATGAGAATGTCCACTAGTGAAAGTATGATCCCTAGGCCTTGTTTCTAAGCATTGAAACACCATTTACAATCAGTTCTATTATATGTTGCTTGCTGCCACTCTTATTTCAGATTGTGATTACCACTTATAATCATCCATATTACTTGTATTTCACTATCTCTTCGCCGAACTAGTGCACGTATACACCTGACAAGTGTATTGGGTGTGTTGGAGACACAAGAGACTTCTTGTATCTTGATTGCAGGGTTGCTTGAGAGGGATACCTTTGACCACTTCCTCCCTGAGTTCGATAAACCTTGGGTAATCCACTTAAGGGAAACTTGTTGCTGTTCTACAAACCTCTGCACTAGGAGGCCCAACACTGTCTACAAGAATAAGAGCGAGCGTAGACATCAGCGTGCGGCGAATAGATCTCAGGGAGGAGCTGGGCCGCTCGAAGCCCAAGACAATCGACCACCTGATGGAGATCATGAATAGGTGGGCTGATGGAGATGTCTCGGTAAAAAACCATGTCCGCTCTGATGATGATGATGACCTCGGCCGCATGCGCGATCATCGAGGAAAACATCGAATGCGTGGTTACGAGGACCGCGAGGAGGTCGACATGGTCGCAGCTAGCTACGCCGACAAACGTGACGACAAATGCAACAGCAGATACCACAGAGATGGATACCACGACAGCAGAAAAAACACGCAAGTGTGGCAACACCGCAGTCACGATGAGGCACCTGGGACTTCTATCCAGGATAAACTGTCTGGACTATGCAACATACAATTCTACATAGACAAGCAAGACAACAAGAAAAAGTCTAGCCACCTTCTAAAGGACTACCGCGAGTTCCTCAAATACCACGAAGGCCTGGCCCAGATGAATCGCGATGCGATAAACCAGGGGTATGGAGCTGCCCCGGGTGCTGTGGCTCATGGAACACCTCCACCACCACCCGGGCCACCACCACCTGCGGCTGCACCAATATAGAACCATGGACGCGAACCATACCCGTGGGCACTAGGAAACATGGGGATGATCCAAAAAGGATGCCGGTCAAATCGAGTGCGAAAATCAATCACTCGCCAAGTCAATCTGGCAATGAACTCCTCCGCCCTCCACCACTGAGTACCTCAGTGGAAGCGAGTCCTGCATGACCTTTGACATGCGCGATCATCCACGCCAAGTACCTCACCCAGGCCACTGTCCTCTGGTGCTCAAGGCACAGATTGGAGGCTTCGAGATGAGTCGCGTCTTCATGGACGGAGGAAGCGGCATAAATCTCATGTTCACAAGCACCTTGCGCGCCATGCGAATCCCTCTGTCATGTCTAGAAGCTTCAGACACAACATTCCACAGCATCATCCTAGGGAAGGGCGTATACCCCCTGGGCAATATCAGCCTCGACGTCATCTTCAGAATGCTGGTAAACTTTCAACGAGAGCACATTGAATTCGAAGTCGTCGACCGGCCCTCACAATACCAACGCATCCTCGGACGTGTCGCGTTCGCAAGGTTCATGGTAGTGCCACACTATGCCTACCTGCAGATGAAGATACCGGGCCCAAGAGGAATTATCACAGTCAACGGAAGCTTCGAGAGATCCGACAGCTGCGATAGGGAATTCAACAGAATTTCCCAGTCTTTCGGCATGCAAGAGGAACTGGCAAGGTTGAAGGAGTCGACAGACAACAGTCTGCCTCCCCCGAGCAAGCCAAGCTCACCTGACCAATCCTTCGACACATCGGTGCATACCAAGCCAGTCCAGGTCCACCCAATGGACCCGACCAAGACGGCAATCATCGCCAACAAATTGAGTCCCGCATAGGAAGTCGCGCTCATCGAATTCCTCCGTGAGTGCTGGGAAATCTTCGCCTGGTGTCCAGCGGACATGCCAAGAGTTCCTAGGGAATTAGCTGAGCACTCACTCAACGTGAATCCTGAAGCAAGGCCAGTCAAAAAAACAATACGACGACTATCTGAACCAAGGGAAAAAGCGGTCCGTATGGAAGTCAATAGACTCCCTGACGCTAATTTCATACATGAAATCAAGGAAAGCACCTGGGTAGCAAACCCCGTGCTTGTTCCTAAAAAGACACGGATATCCTGCGGATGTACGTGGACTTCACCTCCCTGAACAAGCATTGCCCGAAGGACCACTTCCTGTTACCACGGATCGATTAGATAATCGACTCCACCGCGGGATACGAGCGCCTCTGCTTCCTCGACGCCTACTCAGGCTATCATCAGATTCGAATGAAGGAGGAGGACGAGGAGAAAACATCGTTCATCACACCCTTTTGTGTCTTCTGCTACACAACGATGCCCTTGGGCTGAAAAGCGTAGGAGCCACCTACCAGTGGTGTATGTAGGCCTACCTCAAGAACCATCTTGGTCGTAACATCCAATTCTACATCGATGACATCATCGTCAAAACCGAGGAAGCCTCGTTACTCGACGATCTCTGCGAGACCTTCAATAACCTCGACCGCTATCGGATCAAGCTGAATCCGGACAAATGCGCCTTCGGCGTACCATCTGGGAAATTGCTCGGGTACCTCATCTCCGCGAGAGGGATCGAGGCCAACCCGAAGAAAATAAAAGCCATACTGGCTATGGAGAAGCTGAAGAACGTAAAAGGCGTCCAACAATTGGCTAGGCGAATCGCGGTGCTCAGTCGATTCATCAGTCGGATGGGCGAAAAGGCATTGCCTTTCTACCAACTTCTCCACAAGGCTGACAAATTCGAGTGGACAGTCGAAGCACAAGAGGCATTCGAAGACCTCAAGCGTCTACTGTCCACCTCGCCGGTGTTGGTAACACCTCAGGAAAAGGAGCCACTGTTGCTATACATCTCCGCCACCAACCAGGTGGTTAGCACTGTGCTCGTAGTGGAGCGAGCTGAACAAAATAAAGTCCACAGGGTGCAACACCCAGTCTACTACCTCAGCGAGGTGCTCACGCCAACAAAATAGTGGTACCCGCATTATCAGAAGCTAGCGTATGGCATATTCATGATAGCCAGGCGACTGCACCCACTACATCCAGGAGCACCCAATTTTTGTGGTGAACGACGCCCCGCTAGGGCACATACTCAACAACCCCGACGCCACTAGACGAGTCGCGCTCTGGGGATAGAACTGCCTCCACGATACATCACATACGAGAAGCAAGACGTGATTAAGTTGCAAGTTCTCTCAGACTTCCTCGTGCACTGGATGGAAAACCAGCTCCTCGACAAGCCAGACATGTCCTATCTATGGACAATGCACTTCGATGAGTCCAAGCGCAAGGAGGGAGCTGGCGCGGGCGTCATCCTAACATTGCCACAAGGTGAAAAGATGAGGTATGTTATACGAATGTAGTTCACTGCCTCCAACAATGGAGCTGAATACAAAGCCCTACTCCACGGGATGTGTATGGCAAGAGCCTGCGGCACAAAGAGACTCGTAATCTACGGCGACTCCAAACTGGTGGTCAACCAAACAATGAACAAGTGCGATGCTCTGAGCGACAACATGATCGCCTACCGCAACCTCTACGACGCACTTGAGGGGGACTTTGACGGCTGCGAGCTGCAGCATGTCGGCCGCGAGAGCAACGAGGAAACAGTCATACTCGCCAACATCGGCTCCACTTGTGCCTAGTGCCACCCGGAGTATTTCTAGAGCGCATCTGCAAGCGCTCCATCAAGCCAAAGGCTTCAGAGCATAAAACCAGCACGTCAAAGGACTCGGGGGCTACGCCACGCAACGAGCCAACAGCACTCGACGACATGGAGCCAGACACAGGACTCGAAGGCCCCATGGAGTTCATGATGATCAAGCCATCCTGGACGCAACCGTACATCACATACTTGCTCAGCAAAAGGTTGCTAGTTGACCCGACATATGCACATCATATACAACGACGATCCAAGGCATTCTCCCTCACCAATGGCGAATTGTACGAGCGCATCATCATAGGAGTCCTTCAACGGTGTGTCTCCAACAGGGACGAAGGAGCCATCCTCCTCGACATACACGAAGGCACTTGCGGGTGCCATGCCGGCAGTCACGCTCTTGTCGCCAAAGCTCTATGAGCTGGATTCCACTAGCCAACGACAATGCGTGACGCCAAGGATATAGTCCAGCGTTGCAATGCCTGCCAGGGATTCGTGGACAAGACGCACACACCTGGCGTGGATCTCAGGCCAATACATGTGGCCTGGCCCTTCGCACAATGGGGACTCGACATCATTGGCAAGCTCCAGAAATCATCACTTGGAGGATATGTCTACCTCCTTGTCGCAGCCGACAAATTCACCAAGTGGATTGAGGCCATGCCGGTGACAAATCAATTAGGAGCCAGCGCCGTTAAATTCTTCGAGCCCATCGTCTTCCGGTTCGAGGTGCCACACAGCATCATCACGGACAACAGAACAAACTTCACCTCGAACGAATTCCAGGGCTTCTGCGAAAACCTGGGAATCAACATCAGCTACGCCTTAGTGGCGCACCCGCATACCAACAGTCAAGTTGAAAAGGCCAACGGCCTCGTATGCGGCGGAATCAAGAAAAGGCTCCTCCGACCACTCGAAACAGCTGCCGGGTGCTGGCCCGAGGAGCTGCAATCAGTGCTATGGAGCCTACGCACAACTCCAAACAGTGCTACAGGCTACACTCTGTTCTTCATGGTACACGGTGCCGAGGCGGTACTACCCGCAGAGGTGCGCTACAAAGCACCATGGGCAGTAGCATACAACAAAGCAGAATCAACCCTCGCACTCGAAGACTCCGTCGATCTCCTCGATGAAGCACGTGAGATTGCAGCGGAGAGATCAACGATCTACCAGCAGAACCTCCACAACTACCACAGTAGAAGGCTATGCCCTAGATCCTTCGTCGAAGGATACCTGGTCCTACGACTGAAGAAGCAAGGGCACCTCATATTCGAGTCCCCTTGGGAAGGACCTTACGTGATTACTGAAGTAATCCCAGGTGGCGCTTACCACCTTAAATATCAAGAAAGCGGAGTCGCATACTCCAATCCTTGGAATGTCGCGCAGCTGCGCCGTTTCTACCCTTAGATGTTTCTTACTTTACAAATAAGGCTATTCAGCCAGGCTACTTAGCCACATATTGTACCTCGTGATATTCTGCGAATAAATAAACCTAAGTGCCTCCAACTTTGTGTTTTCTATTTTACTTGCAATTATATCACTCGGGGGCTGCGCCACCCTCTACACCTCATTACACAAACAACTCAGTATCCTGAGTAGCTGACGCACTATCAATCGAACCCTTGGTAAAACCAACCCAGCTGCAATGCACCTGACAGGTTGACAAGGTGATGAGATGAATATCGTCAGGCTAACGAAAAGGAACTACAGATTACAACACATTCGAAAAACATACAAGCTAGATGGCTTTTTACACATTAACTGGTATCAAAAACACCCAGCACAATTATATGAACTTTACAACACCTATACATCCATGTGCAGGTCCATACTACACTACTGCCACAAAAGGAGAACATTTGTCTGTTCTTTGAAGAAGTCAACGATATCTTCGGTTGGCTGATCAACCGCCTGATAATGTGGCACCATGTTCCATGTCATCCCCTCTGGTGGGGACGGTGGCCTAGCGGCAAAAACTGCGAAGTTCATATTTGGCTAGTGCAGGCGAACAAGCGCCAACGCAGCCTTGGCACCCGCGACCAACTCCTGGCGCATGCACTCACAGAGCACGCTGATATCCTGAAACTTCGACAAAAAATCTAGCAAGCTTGAAGGCACCACATCTAGGGGAAACATGGCCTAAAAAATATGCTTAAGGCACGACTGCGCCTTCTTCAAACACTACAGCACCCGTGATGCACGATCCTACAGCATCACAAGCGTGACTGCACGATCGTGATCCACCCAGAAATATCCACTAGCTGCCAGCTGCTCCTGGGTCAAGTCATTCAGTCGAATAGCAACTCGATCCCTCTCATCCTGTGGATGACGAGTGCTCAAAACTAGAAGAAGCAGGGCAAAGCATAAAGACAAAGCGTCGCTGCGAATGGCTAAAGAAAAAAATAAGAAGCTAGAGAGCTAACACTTAAATTGCTCATTCAACTAAGCAACTTTGTTGAGGAGGTACTTCTCGCGCGCATCGGCCTTTTCAGCCTTCGACTTCCACACATCCGCGTTACCACGGATCATGGGCATATCTCGCGAGAGCAGCGGCAACTCCTCCACTTTTGAACACGGCCGTGCCACAATTTCATCGGTAGGAGGAGAGTCAGGCGAACCACTCGAAGGACCCTATTACAGCTAAAGAAAAGAGGAAAATAAGACAAACCATTCGTCAATAAATAAGAAGAATGCATCCAAGTTCAACGAGTCTCAAAAGGGATACTCCCACATAGCACAATTCAACAAGGAAAGCTAGTCTATTACAAAAGGCAGCAAGGCAACGCTCTACGGCTTCGCTTTTGCACTCGGGGGCTTCCTCGCATCTGTAGCAGTCTCTGATGCCACAGACTTCCCAGCTACAGCCCCGGACACCACAGCCTTTGTGTTCTTCAACCACTGCAGCTCCGTCGAATAATTGGCAAGTGTCTTAATGAGCCGAGGCCCATATTTAGTGCAACTAGTGGTGAAAGGAGAAAACACTACCTGCTGTCCATCCGCAGTGACCGACATCGCCTCGGAGATTTCACTGGGGTCTAGTTTAATGCCATGAGCTTGCGCCATCGCAAGTCCCATGGTCTCTCCAACTGCCCGCTATGCGTTCTTGAAGTCCACAGGCATGCCCTACATGAAGGAATCCACCAGGCCATCAAGATTTTCGATCAGCTTAGCCTTGGGGACCATCTCCTCCCTAAGACGGCTCAGCATGCCCTTGGCCTTCCCGAGTGTGTCCTGGATAGAGACGATGCGGTCTTTGACTGTAGCCACGGCGCCGGCCAAGGCATCTGCACGGGTCAAAGCCTGGGCGTCAAAGTCTAGTCCGACAACATCTACAGAATATACATATGAGCATAAACAATATGTAGGCAAAGTGCATGGCAAATGCAAGTGAGTCAGTATCATACCTGAGAGCGCTTTCGCAATAGAGAAGAGCTGTTCTACGAACAACTTTTCCCTCTCAACGGTGGAAGAACGCAAATCTTCCTCACGCCTTTTCGACTCTTCAAGAGCCTCGAGTGCCTCATTGTGTTTCTTCTCCGCTGCGGCAAGTCCCTTCTCGAGGGAAGTGATGCGACGAAGAAGCTCATTATGCTCACCTACAAGGGATAAAAATGACAAAACCTGAGCTCGCCAAACTCCATACAAGTAGAACGGAGAGAAAGTATAAAACTAACCTTTGAAGGCACGATGGCGGTTTTCCAGCACATCATGCTGTCGACCCAAGGAAATGATTTTCTCGGCGAGGCGAACGGAATTCTTCAAGATAGGCTACAAAAAAGTAAATGTGTGAGCATTAACACAAAATAGACTACTAGCGACAAGAGAAAACTCACATGTTCCTCCAGGGACTCCGAAGATTCTTTTCGAATCAACGTCCGGGCAACAATCTGGTGCCCCAGTGTGGGGGGAACTCGAAGAATTGGCACCAGAGTGGGCCACCACCGGAGGAGAAGGAGATTGTGCCGCCACCTCCTTCTCTTTGGAGTCTGTGACTCCGGTCTCATTGACAAATTGACAGTCGTCAGAGGAGGACAACACCGTCCGACTACAAAAATATCTAGAACTACTTCAGAAGAATAGATTTTGGGAGGACAGGACGAACTCGCAAGAATATAAACACATACCCATCAAAATTGTCGAGGTCGAAGGAATCCCCAGACGACTCCTTCGGTAACCTCAACTTCTTCCGCGAAGGAGGATCCATGACACGCACAGGCATTGTGGGGATTGGCTCCCCTACTAAAGTGGGAGGACCCTCTAGCATCGTCGGCGGAGAGGCATCCAAGTCCTTGCTTCGGGAGCGCTTGCGAATCTCGTGCCTGCTGGACTCGGGGGCTTCCTGCTCCTCCCCAATGGGTACGGTAGAGCCTGACTCATCCTCCTCTTCCGCTTCGCATGAAATTATTCCCTTGGGCTAAGGACGCAAGTTGGCGGCCACCTTCTAGTCCTGAAACCAGAACCAAGCACCAGTATAAGCTACAATGAGCAAGCAATCGTAAAATAAGAAGAACTTTTAAAAGAAACCCACCTCAGGCGGAGGATGGCTTGCATAGAACCGAGACACGACTGAGTCACCCAGGAGATCCTCCTTGGAGGTGTACTTGGTTAGCAGTCGAAACCTCTTGTCTACTTCGCCCGAAGAAATGTCTTCTGCGGAGATGCGAGTCACATCACCAGCTCTAGTCCAGCAGCACATTGGATGCGCCCTGGCCTACAGCGGCTGCACTTGACAGAGCATCCAAGTACGGATAAGGTCCGCGCCTCCTACTTCCTTCCCTACGTGGCGTTCGAGGTCGCAGACACGCTGGTAAAGAGTTTCTGTTTCCTCGACTTCGCCGGGCATCACAGTATTCTTCCATGACCTCCTCCTCTTGCAAGATGCCACCGGATCAAAGGGTGCGAGTCCGTAGTGCTCTCCGTCAACCTTCTGGTCGCGAATTTAGAACCACTTCTCCCTCCACCCTTGGACAAATGCAGTGAGGTTGATCGAAAAAAGGGGTGACATTGGAGTCGACATGGATCCCGTAGCCTCCTATATCGTAGACTACTGAACCCGAGCCTGACTAGCATTTGAGTTTGAAGAGCTTTTTGAAGAGGCCAAAGTGTGGCTCGATTCCGAGCCAGCACT
The DNA here is from genome assembly GCA_916181665.1 of Avena sativa. NCBI lineage: Eukaryota > Viridiplantae > Streptophyta > Magnoliopsida > Poales > Poaceae > Avena > Avena sativa. Next base: position 206,060,156 of record OV702290.1, read on the forward strand.
CACAGAGGGTAATGAAATAAGCGAGGTGGAGGATAGAGTTTGGGGTCAGCTGGTGCAGTTGGAGCCCATAGAAACAAAGCAGACCCCTCAGAAAAGGGTGAAGGGGGAGAGACAGACCACAAATAATGAACACGAGGAACATCACTCGAAAGCCTACAGGAGGTCTGTGGATTACCTCATCGCCGGGGATTCGGTAGTCCTCTTCCGTGAAGGGGAGCGCCCCATCTTGGCGCTGGGTGAAGAACTCTGAAGGCTTGATGGTGGATGGACGCCATGACCCATTCATGACACGGGTTCCTGGGCCTTTCTTCTTCCCAGCCGTGGCGGCAGTGCTGGTGCCCGTGGTGGCAGCGCTCTTCTTCTGGGCCGTAGTAGCAACAGCCGCAGATCCAGCGGTGGAAGTTCCTTTTTCTTTCCATCTGGCGCTGGCGGTGAGAGCACAAGAAGTAGCTCGGAAAAGTGTGAAGCTGGTCCAGTGCCGCAAAGAGGGTGAGAGCAATGGAGCAGCAAGGAGAAGCAATGGAGGTTGTGCACAAGGAGGAAAAACCGTGTGGCACAAATCAATGTCGACGAGTGGCAGAATAAACCGCGAACTGTCGTTCCACTCCTCCCACTACGCGCGAGAATCGAGGAGACACGGTTAAAACCAAAGTTTACGCACGCCAGGTCAAGTCCAAGTTAGAAAATGGGACCCACTCCTCATCGCATTTAGTCAAAACCGCTCACGCGGGTAACTAAGATCATCTCATCATCAGCACTGATGTCACTTACTCCAGCAGGAACACTTTTTGACTAATCTAGTCCTTACTCGAGTCTTCAACTCGACCAAGCACTCAGGGGATACTCCTAACAGGAGCGCTGGCCGCGCACCCGAGGAACTTTGTAAGACATCCAAGCATTATGACAACGTATTTTCTCTCAAAAAACCTTCACTCAAATCAACGATTCAACTGAGGACTCTGGGTTACTCCCATAGGGAGCATTGAAAGCACATTCGACTGAAACAAGCAAAGGATGATAGTAGTCGCAAAATAATTATAGTCCCCACTCGAGTTTATGACTCAAATAGGCACTCGGGGGCTACTCCCATAGGGAGCTCTGGCCGTGCACCCTATGATTTTTTCTTATACATAACTGTGTGTTGACCGCGTCCACACTCGAAAGCTTTGGCGACTCTGCCTCATATTTTCCCTACAAAGATATTACGTCTCCTAGGCCACCCAAATCATCTCCGCGATGACAAAAATTCGGATGCCACGCTTACAATATGAAGATAAGACCTGAAGAAGGCCTGACAACGCACCCGCTGCACTCTACCAGAAACAATCCTTCCTGCAGGTACGATGAAATAAACCTTGACGGACGCGTTGAGTGCTCACATTTATACACTAGGATTCGACTCTATAAGACCTCCACGGCCTGAGTCGAATTACACCAGCACTTTTCTGAATTCGAGTATGGGGACTCGAGTTTGAGTAGATTGTGTTGTTTTTCCCTGAGGCAGTTAACTGATCCCGATACATCGGATACACCAGGCATGCCTATCAACAATCCCTATGATACAAGTTAGAGCACTCGAAAACATGCTAAAGCTGTGCACTCGAAAGACTTCATAAGTCTCCACTTGAATCTGCGATTCAACCGGATACTCGGGGGCTACTGACATGGACATACCTTACAGGTACTCGAGTTTGGAATATATGGTCCAGTCTGGCAGAAGCCCACGACGTTACCAGGGCCCAATCAAAGATTTGGCCCAAAGGAGACTCCGACTGCTTGCGGCACACATCGAGCTCAAAGATAGGAAGTTTAAAGGGATAAACCATAACTTATAACCGACTCGCCCTAATACCCGAGACCTAGCCTATCTATATAAGGCTAGGAGCGGGTGACTAGGAGGACAATCACAACCCTAGTTTTCTGCACCATCGCCAGATTGCATCTGCGCACCCCCTGTAACTTTAGACTCCCTCGATAATTCCAAGAGCAGACAAGCAGGAGTAGGGTCCTCTACGAGGCCTGAACTTAGGTAAACCTTGCGTCCCTGTGTGCTTGTTTTCTAGCTGATTGATCCCTCCAACACTCCCTTCTTCTCCAAAATCCAAGTCCATAACAATGGGCATTGATGAGTTTAACCCTCGTCAGGGAGCTTGCAAAGGCCACCTTCCCCGAAGGAAACAAGTCTCTTGATGACCTTTTGCGTAAGCAAAGGTCAAATAATGAGAAAGGAGGCATTAGCTATGTGTCCAAGGCCAAGAAGAAGAACAACACGAACAAGAAGGCCAAGCCTGCACAAGCAAAAGACAAGACCATTGTGGGTAGTAATACCACAAGTGGCAAAACTATGTCACGGGATGACTTTGTGGGAGTTGCTAACCCTCACTATGTTTTAATGCGTGATTATTATGGTGATGTCTATGCACAATATGTTGGCCCACTTGATGGTTATATTGCTTGGTCTATTTGGGTTCCCAAGACCCTTGTCACTAACAAAAGAGGACCCATTGAAAAATGGGTACCTAAAAACTAGTTTGATATCTTGTAGAACTATGCTTCCAACGGGTCAAAGTGGGTGCTTGATAGTGGATGCACAAGTCATATGACCGGAAGCAAGGCAATAATGACAGAGATAAGGCCAAATCAAGATCAAATAACCATCACATATGCCGATAAATCAAGATCTCAGGTAATGGGTCTTGGCAAAGTTGTGGTTCCACATGATACTACTCATGTGGACATCATGCTTGCTGAGACCCTTGGGTATAATTTACTTTCAGTCCGTGCTCTTGGAAATATGGGCTTTTCCATCTTTATTGATAATGATATTGTGGTTCTCTCGTGGAGCAAGACTCTAAAGGTTGCTTTCGTTGGGTACGTCGAAAATTACTTGTATGCTTTTCAGGGAAAACCATTAGAAGTGCGATGTGCCTATTCGGAAAGGCCGATGTGGGTTGGCTATGGCATCGCTGTCTAGCCCATGTCAATATAAGAACTTTGCAAAGTCTCCACAATATCTATAGATGAATTAGATGTGAGTGACTCTAAAGAACAAGTGGCCATATTGTTGGACTAAAAGAAAATGTTTGTTTTGCGAAAGATCGTGTGTGCAGGGCTTGTGTTGAAGGAAAAATGCATGATTCTCCCCACAAACCCAATAAAATCGTAAAGTCCAAAAGGATCTTGGAGCTCCTTCACGTGGATCTATTTGGTCCTCCATCTTATGTGAGTCTTGGTGGTAACAAATATTGTTTGGTAATTGTTGATGACTACTCAAGATATACATGGGTATACTTCTTCAAGTTGAAGAGTGAGACCCAACAAAACTTCATCGACTTCGTCAATATAGTTCAATGTCAATACAATGTCCCCGTGTTGGTGATAAGAAGCGACAATGGCACCGAGTTCAAGAACTACACCTTGAATGGATTTCTTATTGATGAGGGGATAAAACATCAAGTCTCCGAGATTGTCAAAAAGTCTCCAGGATCGTCATAAAGTCTTGTAGTGTGGTTTTCGAAGAATATAATGGCCCCCAAGCAAGGCGTGTTGATGTTTGTGATGTAGATGATGAAATGACTCAAGATGCTATAAGAAGAATGGGTGCGGGATTTATCTGCCCCGTTGAGGAACCCCTTGTGGCAGATCGAGAAGAACTATGCTCTAATCAAGTGGAGCCCTCATCTTCACAACATCAACAAGCTCATATTGCTGAAGTCAATGATGACGCAAGCCAAAGAAAAGATGAGACCCCTCACCATGTTGATCAGGCTAGAATCTCTAGGCCGGATTATCCGGCCTCTCCATTGACTGGATTGTCTAGCCCTGCACAGTCAATTGCACAAGGCAGATTCATTGAGTCGCCCACAAGATCATCTCGATGTCTCTCAAGGAGTATGCCGGATCAAGACCAAGATCAACCTATGCCTCATGATGATGATAATGAACCCATTGATGATCAAGGTCAAGTTGAAGGTCAAGGCGAGGACCAAAATGACAAATAGATCCCCACAAGAAACAACAAGGAGATCAAAACTCGTCATAAAGTTAGAGTGGATAGAATGTTGGAAACAAGAGACCACACTATTGAGAATGTTATAGGTGATCTAAGGAGTGGAATGTCCACTCGAGCTCAATTGAAGCATTTTGATGAGCATCAAGCTCATATATCCATGGTTGAGCCCAATAAAGTGTGGGAATATCTTGAAGATTCAGATTGGTTAAAAGCCATGCATAATGAGATCAACCACTTCGAGAGAAACAAAGTTTGGAAGTTAGTATAAAAGCCTAAAGATTGTCGCAATGTTATTGTCACTAAATGGATATTCAAGAACAAGCAAGATGAACATGGAATTATTGTGAGGAACAAAGCAAGATTGGTAGATCAAGAGTTCTCTCAAATTGAAGGCATTGATTATGGAGAGACCTATGCTCCCGTGGCTTGCCTTGAGTCCATCCGTATCCTTCTTGCATATGCTGCACATGATAACTTTAAATTGCAACAAATGGTTGTGGAAAGTGCTTTTTTAAATGGTCCATTGCAAGAGTTGGTTTATGTTAAGAAACTGCCAGGGTTCAAGGATCCCAACTTCCCAAATCACGTCTACAAGCTTGATAAGGTGCTCTATGGGATTAAACAAGCTCCACGCACGTGGTATGAGCACCTTAGAGAGTTTGTGTTTGACCGTGGGTTTGAAGTTGGGAAAATTGATCCCACTCTTTTAACTAAGAAAGTTAATAGGGAGCTTTTCGTTTGCCAAGTATATGTTGATGATATCATCTTTGGTTCGTCTAACAAAGCATTTAATGATGAGTTCTCAAATCTTATGACTGACAGGTTTAGGATGTCTATGATGGGAGAGTTGAGGTTATTCCTTGGTTTTGAGATCAAGCAAGTAAGAGGTGGAGCTTTCTTCAATCAAGCCAAGTATACTCAAGACATGCTCAAGAGGTTCAACATGAAAGAACTAAATGGAGATCCTACTCCCGTGGCAACCAAGACTCATCTTGAACTAAATCTAAATGGTAAATATTCGGATCAAAAGGTATACCGATCTATGATTGGTTCTTCGCTTTACCTTTGTAGATCTAGACCTGATATAGTATTAAGGGTAGGAGTGTGTGCAAGATATCAAGCGGCTCCTAAAGAAAGCCACTTAATGGCCGTCAGAAGAATCTTTCGATATTTGGTTCATACCCCAAACTATGGTGTGTGGTATCCTAGGGGCTCAACATTCTCTCTTTGTGGGTACACGTATTCGGATTGGGCTGGTGACAAGGATGATAGGAAACCAACCTCCGAGGCTTGCCAATTTCTTGGTAGGTCCTTGGTGTGTTGGTCTTCTAAGAAGCAAAATTGTATATCTCTCTCCACTTCCGAAGCTGAATATGTGGCAACCGCTAGTGCATGCACTTAATTTTTATGGAGAGGAAAACTTTAAAGGAATATGATGTCCATTGTGACAGTGCCTCTTTTATGTGACAATGAAAGTGTTATCAAGATTGCCTATAACTCAGTGGATCATACAAGGACGAAGCATATTGAGATTCATCATCATTTCATTAGAGATCATGTTGCCTGGGGAGATGTTGATCTATCTTATGTGTCAACCAAAGACCAACTTGCTGATATTTTCACGAAGCCTCTTGATGAAGCAAGGTTTTGCTATTTGCGGAATGAGATACATATCATAGATTCAAGGAGTTTGACTTGATCATCTTGCATACTCACTTATATCTTGATCCTTATTTGGTTTAGGTGTCGGAATGGAGATAGGGGAGTGCGGTCCTAATCAATTGGGCTATCCCTCCCCCCATAATGCCAACATTAAGTAATTAAATACTCTTTATATCATCTTGTGATATATGAGCTTTATTGTTAAGTAGTGGCTATGAACCCAAGATACATCTTCGTGGTGTCATGCCACACACTCTTACATGGCAGCCTCGGCCACCACCGTCTTCTCTATGAAGAGTTGGATTTTCATATCTTGTTGGAGTTCTTTTGGGCACTTATTTGGATTTGCCTTATTTTTTGAGTCCATCCCTGTTAGTCCTCCATCCCAGACATGTTCCCACCCCAAAACATGCTTATCTTGCCACACATTTGGCCTACTAACTTGTCCTGGAGTTTTTTCACGAAAGGGGCTGGACACTCCGCCTTGTACATAATGGAGTATCCGGCCAGACCGGACTCTCCGTTGTGTACAGGCTGGACTATCCGGTTGGCCCGGACACTCTGGCATGTTTTGCTCGGACAGTCCGGCCAAGGCGGTTTCAAACTTGAGTGTTAAGGAGTCGGGGTGAAGTTAACTGACCAGTTCCTTTCTCCACCCTCGACTCCCTCACTCTCCACACTCGTTGCCCCTCGCCCTAGAACACCGCAGGGAGGGCTCCTTTGGCCCGGATCCTGCCGCTGCCGCCGTCCATCTCCCCCTCCGCCTCTGGGACCTCTTCCCCACTGGTGGAGCACACCATGGATGCAGGTATTTGCTCCTTCCTCTCCCTTTCCACTAGGCATTGCCTAGTTTAATTTTTGAGGACATATCAATGCTTGAATCCATACCCATATCTCCCCTGCGTGCAATGTACCCCCTAGTAGTCATCTTAGCACGGGCGATCTGCTCCGATTGATCTTCCCTGCATGGTCAAGGAAACACCAAGGCTCTGGTTGGAGTCTCCAACACGTACACATCGGACATTCTGGTCCAGCTGGAATATCCGGCGTATTCACACCGGAATATCAGGGATGAGCGGAGTCTCTGGGGTATTTTCTGGACAGTCAGGCGAAGTTCAGTTTGATCAAATATGTTTTACTTTGATTGCTTCTATCTTTTTGACAACTCCTGGACAAATGTGCTTACCCCCTATGATATCTCCCTCCTCTGATTTCACAGTTGGTTATCATCCTCGCCGGTCTCATACAAGTCAAAAGGATCATCCTCGTGTGTTCTAGTATGACGAAGAGTGTGATAATCATGTTGATCCAGCTATTGTTAGGCAGTCAGATCGTGAGCGTGCATCATCTAAGCAAGAGAAGATCAGGCAACTGAAAAGGGATGAAGCCAAGCGGATCAAGTTTGATTCTTTGACTACCTTGAAAGGGTTGAGTACCGAGGAGTTTGTGGAGACACGGATTCATCAATTCTATGCCCAGCCTCACACCTCCCCTTATGATCATTTGTGGAGGAATGAGCATGTAATACCTCAGACCTTATGCTCTAAGCTCAAGCCTGGATGAACCAAAAGTGGACAGGACGTACTACCGTGGGGCTGCGTAGCCACACACAATAGGCCCACCTCTTGGAGCAGGGCACGAACTGGCCAACCATCCCACCCACTTTCTAGAACATTGGGACTAGAGTGAGCGGCATAATCGATAGGTAAAGCGATCAAAACATACACAAATGACTGTGTATGTCAGCGACATACAATAGACATCAGAGCCACACCATCTAACACAATAGAAACATAAATATTCCATGCCACACGGCAAGATCCAAATATCCTAGATAGATATAATAGTTTAGGATACATCCTCATACATCACACAACAAAGTATCAAGCGGAAGCGGAAAACATGATCCAAGTACGGATAAGAAGCAAATTGGCATAAAATTAAGCACATCCTGCCCACAGATCTCATGGATCTCCATCCCCAGAATCTCTACACCGGACAGTCATTGCCACCATCATCAGTGTATTCAACCCAGTAGCCTTCCTGAGAGTAGACCTATCCATCTGAACCAAATATTCATCGTGTGAGACCCTAGGGGTACTCAGCAAGTCTTAATGCATCTAAAGGGAACAACCTAGGGGTGACGCAATTGTAGTAAAATATAATATCTACAAAGTTCTCTAGAGACATGCTACACATCTGCTCAACCAGAGATGGACGGACGCTCATTAATTAATAACAATAGTTATATAAGCAACATAAATAAACATCGCTCGCCCTCCTTCTCGGTTACTGATGAGAAGGCGGAAGAACATCCCATCTGTTGGCGATTTTATTAACCGTTCCATGAGTGTTGCACTATTTACTAGTCATTTCTTAGTCAAATTAAAGGCGATAATTTAGTTATGCATCGAGAAACTATGCTCCAAGTCATCCATAACCGCGGACACGGCTTTCAGAAAGATTTACCCTTTAGGGGTGCACAAATAGCAACACACACACTATCAACCTCCGGAAGACCAAATAAAATGCAACGAGGCCTCATGATAATGCATTCATAGGATTCATAAATTATTTTAGGGGGCCACCCCAATAAGCTACCCGCAACAAAGTTGGCCGACTCCGAGACGGACCTAGGGTTTGCAACAATGGTTGTAAACGACTAGGAACCTAAAAGTGTGACTGGGCTTGTTGATACCGCGTAAACATTCTGCATTCCTAAATAGTACAGGTTCTCCATGCACAATCGTAAATAAAGCAGTAAAGCATGGCATAAGTATAGGATAGTAACAAAGCCCCAAACTAGTTTGTGGCCCCAAGAAATAAAGTGTGAATCAAGATCAAGCGAAGGGGATCCATAGAGTCTCCCGTATGTGGATACTGTGAATAGTCAAGGAATAGGAATCAAGTACTCGGGATCCTATGGGACACAAGTGAGCTTAAAGAACCAAATAGCAGATAATGCTCACCGATGCCTCTTTCATTATTTCTCCCATTACTATTCAGATTAAGTTGTTTAGGTACCTCATTATCTAAAGACTTCCACAAACCCTACACATGTAGTTCTATGACTCGCATGGCTCAAACAACTCATATAGTAATGGCTCATGGGATTGAGGATTGAGGATTGAGGTATAAGCTTCAATAGGGTTTAAAAGTAAAGGCTATGCAATACTTGGGATTCAATTTAATGCAATCATCACTCAATGATGCAAGAGTAAGATACAAGCATAGGTACTATATGTATGCAAGCATGGGGAATTGCTTGCCTGGCAGTTTATTTGCAGAATAAGATGGATTCGAGTAATACTCTTGAGGCTCCTGGTATTCTCCTTGCCCAGTGTCTATCCGGATAAGAACCAAACACACAAGGGCCAAATTAAACACATTGCACAATCATATAAATCATATGCAACAATCAAACAAGGTATGCCACGATGAAATGATTCGCAATTGCATGGTATAACGTAGCATGGCATGGGTGAGGTGTGGAACAAGAAATAAAGCACTTTATTAATTTATTTAGGCATGTTTTACTCTCATAAACAGTTTTGATTATTTAATATTTATATTATTCATGCTTCGGTTCATATCATGGAATGCATAAACATAACGGGCTCGTCGCACTAATCGATTTAGACATATTATTTGTCAAATTTGGAATTACGGAATTAAAGTTATGAATTTATTAAGAAAAGGCATTTATTGACATTTTAAATAATTTTTAAATTGCTCAAAAATTATTTTGGATGGCATATTTCAATTCCTATCATCTTTTCATCAAGAAACATATATCATATGCAAAATTTGAATATATGAATTAAAATTATTATTAAATGCAAGTAATTCAAAAGGGGTCAAATGTCATAGGTTTGAGTAGTTAGGGTTGACTTTGGTCAAATTTGAGTTTAGAATTCATAATAAAAAACTAAACACATTTCATATTAAAATTTTATTCAAATTCTTATTTATTTAAAAGTTATGATTTAGTTTATATTTAAATAGAATATAAAACATATTTGAATTTTGATTTCTAAAAGCTTTTGGATTTTTTATTACTCAGGGTGTGGCAACCCACAATGAGTGACCGGTGGGCCTAGGACGCCTGCAGGCCACGCGCATGCGCTGGGAGGTGGTCAAAACCATGTGGGATGTGGGAGGACCCGTGCGTGATCGACGAAAGCTAACAGGGGGTTTTCTAGAAAAATGACATGTGCTGAACCTCTGACGAAATTGAACCCAGCCTGCTCTCTGAATTTCATCAGCAATGTCGACAGTGGGATCTTCCGGCAACGAGGGCGACACAACAAATAGTCAAAATGATTATTCGCAAAAACCGAACATGGAGAGGGGAGGATGATCTATGTTCTTCATTCAGGACGGAACTCCGGAGGAGGGTTGGGTACGCCGGGAGATCTCATGGAACAGAGGGCTCACGGGCTGCATGTGGTGCGGCTAGGAGAGCACAGAAGCAGCTGCTTGCGGTGCCGATGCTTTTTGGCGCGACGCGAGCGGCGCTGGGTGCCTGGCGTGCGTGAGGCAGAGGTGGCTGCTACTTCTGCCTGTATGCGCATGCTCTAGCATGGCAACGCGACGAGTGGCTGGAGCGGCTGCTGCTTGCGCAGGGCTCGCGGGTCCTACAGCAAGCGAGTCTGACGGTGGTGATAGCAGGGTAATATAGAAGAAGGCCAAGGACGGGACGAATAGGTAGCATAACTCACCAGGATCGCGGTGGAGCTGCTGGCGTGGCCGGAGGATGACCGTGGTGGCCGGAATCGCGAGGGAACGACGACGACTAGAGCAGAAGAAGACTAATCACCAGGTACAGGGGCGTGTTGGGACGACCAGCGGGTACCCGGGGCTTCACGGCAGCAAGGCAGTCTCGCTGGTGTGCTTCATGTGGCCGGACGCGGATCAGGATGGAGATGGCATCACCTACCTGCAGCGGTGGCGCGACACACGTGGAAAAGAAAAAGGGGAGAGGAAGGCTAGGGTTCTGCGGTGCTAGCTCGGCGCTGGGTAGATAGAGCAGGGGATAAGCACGACCTTGGCGTGGGTGCTAGCGTAGCTCACGATACGGACAACCACCTACCTGCTGTCGTGTGAAGCACAGAGAGAGGGAGGCAACAAAGATGATGAATAGAGACGGCGTTGATCGACGAAGGGGTATCAGGCTGGAAGAGGGTTGCTAGGTCGGGAGAAAGGTGTTGGGCCGAGAGGAGCTGCGGCGCTGGGGTTCTACTGCTGGGCTGCTGCGGCCTACCAGGTAGGTTCCTTCTTATCTCTTTTTATTTCAGATTGATTTTATTTCTCCGTTTCAAATTTTAACAAGCTTTTCAATAAACCCTTTGAGCCTTTTGAATGATTTTTGAACAGAGATTTTAGGCAACCAAAAGGGACAAGGAAAACAAGACAAAGGAGAGATGATGCCCACAAGGTCCAAATGGGTATTTACAAGATTAGAGAGAGAAAGGATTTAAACATTTAGTAAATAGTGAACCCTAGCATTGGGTTCCAACTTGTTGCAATCAATGTAAGTATGTTGAAGAAAAGAGATAGGGAGTATTGGTGATAGCAACACATATGAGATACAAATACAAGATGCAATGCAATGCAACACATGCAACAATTTATAACATCATCCATGCAAGGTGGCATGATGAACATGAGCATGATATAATGATGATGCAACAATACATGTACGAAGTAGCATTTATTATTACACCATGTAGCATTACAGATGTTAGATAGATGTGATGCTACAGAGCAGTTGCTTGTTTACACCGAGGTGATGAGTACTTTCCGGACTCTTGTGGTTCCCATGTAGTGATTGGAGCTTGAGAAGCTGCGGGCTTTCTCGCATTTTCATGATGCTATTTGGGTGACCGAGAAGATGGGGTTGCACACCATCTTTCAAGCCAAGGAAGACTACAATACCGACTTGGTCTAGTAGTTCTATGCCACGGTGCTATTTGGTGAGTCTGTGGATATTCCTCTTGAGTGGATGCTAGGCAACACAAGGTGTCGTTCTAGCGTGCTATAGTTTGCAGTTATCCTTGGTTTTCCTTTCAACCCCAATGCTCCCAGTGGTGCCAGGATGCATGTTCATGGTCAAGCTTATGACAAGAAGAAGTTGGCTCCTATTTATTCACAAAATGGTGTGGTTGGCCAAACCACCAACATCAAGCTCATCTACAACATTCTACTTCACATGTTCCTCCACACTCTTACTCCCAAGGCGGGCAACAAGGATGAGATGAGAGGTGCTGAAATCAACCTCATGGTTCATGCGCACTCAGTTTATGCTCATGGTCCAAACCATGAAGGTGGTGTTAGTGATGTCATGGACTTCATCTACCAGGATATGTACAAGTGCATCATGGACAAGAAATGTCCTCTCTATGCCCCTTATGTGATTAAGCTCATTCTTGCTCAAGCTCCTCCAACTCCTTTATTTGCTCTACTCAAACCTCGTGAGGCACAATCCTGCCAAGCTTCAGAGGAAGGAGGCCCTTACTTCAAGGTACCCGTGGCTATCCCCCGTCCCACGGTATCTTGAGGATGAGGATGAAGATGATGGTGATAGTGGTGATGAGTCTGAGGATGTGTAGGAGATTGCACCCCGTGGCCCTCGCATGAAGCATGCTAGCAGTGCATACCGTTTTGACACCACTCATGAGGAGGTGCATCAAAAGGTGAAGAAAGCTTCTTGGTGGAAGAAGATAGTCATGTGTCAGAACATCGACATCCACCATGGTCAGTATGATGCCTACAAGGCCAACAGGAATGTAATGAAGGAGCTCAAAAGGATCAACCTTCCCATGTACATTGACTCTCAGTAGGTATCATATGTTACTCTCTCTTATGGTCACTGGATCCAGGGTCGAGTGGATTGGTCTATCTTTGAGGATGTGTTGCAGCCCGTCCTACGGATACTCCTACATCTACACCAACAAGTCCCCCAAGTGGACCCATGACTCGTGCCCGAGCCAAACTCCTACAAGCTAAGGTGAACTCGCTCCTCTCCTCATGCCAATTTGATACATCCTTGGATGGTGTGCTACTTCATGCAACTACTCTATGCACCATCAGGTACGAAGTCCCAACACATCACCAAGCACCCAAGGATGGAGAACAAGGAGCAGGGCATGAAGCAGGAGCCACTAGAGCTGCTCAGACCGGAGTCTCCAGTCTGCGCACACCGGAGTCTCCGGTCCACCAAAGTCTTCGGTCCACCACACCAGAGTCTCTGGACCGACCGTCCCTAGGCATGTAAAGGGCCTTTGGGCCTTCGGCCCATGTACCCTCTAGTCCGTCCAGAACTTACCTTTTATCCCTAAAGTACCCCTGTTTAAGTGGCTAGCCTATATATAGTCCCCCACCTCTATTGTAAACCCTAGGCATGATATTTGGAATTAGTGGAAACCCCTTGTGGATCTATCTAGTTCTTGCCTCATTCTCCTTTGACAAAGGAGCACCAAATATCCCAAACCTCGTTGGAGTTTGCATCGTGCCTCCGCGTTGTACAAGGCCTAGGCATCGGAGTCCCTTTTCCTAGACGTCAAGATCTCACCGAGTCTCCTTCCTCTCCATGCCGGTTCGAGAGAGAGTCCTCCGCCCGACGCCGATCCTAGGGATTGTGCCGGACCAGTCACCGCCGACGTGAGCTATTGGTGTGTATCGTGGCTTTTGCATGTGTGTGTTCATCGCGTTCTTCGTGTGTGAGTTCGGCGTGTTCATCCTCGCCTTCCCTCCCCGCACTCCATACTCGATTTTGAAAGATCGGGCCACCCTAGAGGTTTTCCCTCAACATATTTGTATCAAGAGCTTCATTTCTCACGAATTCCCCCACAAAATTTTCTTCTATCCACCAAAAATTCAAAAATCCCAAAAATAACCCATATTTGCCTTTGGAACGATCTCTTGATTTGGAGTGTTATTTGTGGTTTTGATCCGACAAAACCTTGTCTTAGAAGTTGGTCCAACTTTATCCTGTGTTTCCCAGCCCAATTTGGCCAATTTTTCGCGGATTTGAGGACTCAAGGCGTGGATTTCCGCTCAAGAACACGAGCAGTTCGCGATCTGACTACATACCGGAGTTTCCGGCCTGCGTACTGGAGTCTCCGTCCTACACCAGAGTTTTCAGCCTGAACACACTGGAGTCTCCGGCCTGGACTGGAGTTTCCCGCCTAAGTCCCCGGAGTCTCCAGCCCTGACGCCTGATTTTGACAGTTTTGCCTCTAATCTTGCATTGGCTAATTTCCTCTTGTTTGTTTGTGCCCGTGTGCGTGTCGTCAACTAACAACAAGCTTCCACATCAACAAATCCCGCGCTCATCGACACCATGGCCCACGAACATCATCCCGCACCACCGACATCAAGTTCATCATCACCAACAAAGGTATAACTTGTGTCACCTTGTTAACCCCTATATTCCTTTGTGTGTACCTATCCCACGAGAGTGGCTTATCTTGTGTTTGCTTGAGCATTGTGCATTTGTCCTTGGATAGTGAGAGTGCAAGAGCAATATCAAGTGTGACTAGGTAGCATCAAGGGAGAGCAAAAAAAAGAAAGAAAAAGATACAAAGCAAAAGAAAAAAGAAACATTGTCTCCCATTGCAAAAGAGAGTGTCAAAGCTTGTAAGCAAGAGAGAAAGAAGAGCGCCCAAGGAAAGTGCAAAAATCCTTTGCTCATTTTTCTTCTTTGGAAACGAGCCATGGTCTCTCCTTGCATTGGCATGACAACAAGCTTAGTCTTCATTAGGACATTTTGTTTGCTCATTTTCATAGTCGTGTCAATCCCAACAATCTCCACGTGTGTGTATATAGTCGTAGGTTCTCATCACCCTTTTGAGTTGTTGACCTTTGCCTTTGACTTGAGTTTTGTTGGATTTTACCCACTTTTGACTATCCCTTTTCTTTTGGTTGGTTCTCTGGCATTCAACAACCCTAACCTACCACCAACAAGCTTTTGAGAGTTAGTTCTTTCTTTAGTGTGAATTTTCTTTGCAATTACACTTTCCACGCTTATATCTCTCACTTGTGGTTTCTAGTTTGGTGCAATCCCCAAGGTGAGGTACAAGTCTAACACCACCATATTCCACTTCCATATACAATACTTGTGTGTTTTGCATGATAGATAGGCACGGTGAGTCGAGCCAACCACCTCCTCTCAAGAAGAAAAAGATGGACCGTACATGACGCACGTAAGTCACTTCATCATCCGACAAGAGTTCCATGAACGTTGCCAAGACCTTGAGACGCGACAAGATGAACAATTTGGCGAGACGCAAGCCAAGTTCAAGAACATCGAAAACCGCTTCGATGGCCTTGAACGACAAATGCATGCAATGCATCACAACTTCGGCTACCAAAATGAAGCGCTTCAACGCTCCGACGCCGAAACAAATGACAATCTTTGACGCCTCATCGACGAAATGGCAAGACCGTGTTCACGTGCATCAAGCTCTTCAAGCTCTTCGCGTCGTCATGAACCTTCCCAACAAGATCTACATCCAAGTGCTCCAAGATGCAATGACGCCCCCGTGGTTGAAGATGGAAGTTCTTCGAACTATGTACCTTCCCCACGGCACGCCGCAACGTCAAGTTATGATGGTGATTTCTCTTGAAGACCACGAGCAAGGCAAGAAGCACACTGTCATCATGAAAGGGCATTGGTGATCCAACAAGAGCAACCACAAGAAGAACCGCAAGTGCAACCACAAGTCTACCACCATCGTCCGCGACACGTACTTGACACAACAAGTGATGACTCCAATTTGGCAACTCAAGCTCGTTATCGACGTGAAGCTCTCCAAAATCCTCCTCCTCGTCATCACCGTCATGAATGTCTGCACTGACAACATGGTCATCACGATGCGCCTCGTCCACCACACCAAAACATGGAGCGTCAAGTGGTACAAGTTGAGCGACGCCCACCATGTCAAGAGGCTCAAGACCATGATCTTCACCGTGAGGCACATGGGCCTAATCCACATCAACAACCGAGGAACGAGCCTCCCCTTCTTCATTAACCGCATCATGAGGCTCCACACCCTCGACACCATGAGGCCCAAGTGCCTCAACCCCGTCAACAACCACGACAATAGCAAGAGCAAGCTCCACAACAACAATAACATCAAGAGCAAGCTCCTCAACAAGGTCATGAGAATCAAGTTCCACCTCTTCAACCGCAAGCATATCATCAAGGTCACCAACATCGTCACAATGACCGTAATGATGATGAAACCTTCGGCAAGCTCAAGTTCACAATGCACAAGTTTACCGGATCCAATGACCCCGAAGAATACCTCTCATGTGCACTCAAAGTCGACAAGATCTTCCGCATGCACAATTATAGGAACAAGAAGATGGTTGCCATGGCTTCGCTTGAGTTTGATGATTACGCCAACCTTTGGTGGGAACAAGTTCAAGTTGCTCGTGACGCAAGGCAAGAGCTGCCAATCACAACTTGGCATGACATGAAGGCTCATATGAGATCCCGCTTCGTCCCCACACACTACACATGTGACCTCTTCAACAACCTTCAATCGCTTTGTCAAGGGATAAAGACCGTGGAAGAGGACTTTAAGGAAAGGGAACTCAACTTGATTCGCGCCAACATTGACGAGCGCATGGAGCAAACTATGGCACACTTCCTTATTAGGTTGAACCATCCAATCAAGCGCATCGTTGAGTTCCAAACATACAACACTCTGGTTGCACTTGTGCACATCGCAACAAAGGCCGAACATTAAGTGCAAGAGTACATCAAGTACAACAAGCCCAAGACGTATTTCACCTACAAGCAAGCTTCAACTGCTATGTCAACAACCTTCAATGGAAGCTCGTCAAGTACCTCCAAGCCTTCCTTCAAGCCCACACTTCCTCAAGGAAAACTGCCCCCAAGTGGCAAAGAAGCAAAGAGTGATACACCTTTCAATGGTGAATGCTATAAGTGTGGAGGCAAAGGACACAAGTCCGCCGAGTGTGGAAAAAAGAAAGTATTGTTCATCCATCACAATGGTGACGAAGAGTACTTGAGTGAAGATGAATTTGATGCCCGAGTCAAGGAAGCAATGGAAATACAACGAGTGGAAGATGACCAAGAACTCCTCATGTGTGAACATGACGCACGTCCATCGCTTGTCGTCATAAGAATCTTGACCACTCAAGCACATGAGCCTGAAGACCAATGCTCAAATATCTTCCAAACACAAGCAGGCATCAATGGCAAGTCTATCAAAGTGATCATCGATGGAGGGAGTTGCCACAACCTTGCTAGCACCGAGTTGTGTGAGAAGCTCAACCTCACCCTCCATCCACACAAGCACCCCTACCACGTGCAATGGCTAAGTGACCAAGGGTCCATGAAGATCAAGCATACCGTATCGGTCTCCTTCGCCATTGGTCCTTACAAAGACATGGTGGAGTGCGATGTGGTTCCTATCATAGTTTGTCACATGCTTCTTGGTCGACCATGGCAATTTGGCAAGGCTGCTCTACATGATGGTCGCACCAATGTGTACACCTTCAAATGGCTCAACAAAACATGTGTTTTGCAATCAATGACTCCTAGACAAATAATTGCGGACAATGCAAAGGCTTTAGCGAGGGTGCAAAGCACAACACCTACTTGTGAGAAGAGCGGTGAGAGAGAGAACCACCTCATAGTGAGTGAGAGCCACAAGCCAAACTCGAGTGGAAAAACTAAGAGTGTTCTCCTTGCCACCAAAAGTGAGATGAGAGATGGTCAGAACAACCCATCCATCTTACACTATGTCCTCCTTTGCAAGGGACTAGTGCAAGGAACTAATGAATTAACCAATGTTCCTCCATCTTTGATGATTGTTTTGCAGGAATTCAAGGATGTGTTCCCCGAAGAACTCCCACATGGACTGCCTCCTCTTCACGACATCGAACATCGCATTGACCTCATCCCTGGTGCACCACTTCCCAACAGCACCACTTACCGTATGAACCCGGAGGAGACAAAGGAGATTGAACGTCAAATCAACCAACTCGTCTCCAAAGGTTTGATCCAAGTTAGCACTAGTCCAAGTGCCGTACCTGTGATACTTGTTCCAAAAAGGGATGATACGTTACAGTTATTCATGGACTGTTGTCCAATCAATGCTATCACCATGCGTTATCGACATCCCATACCACGTCTCGATGACATGCTTGATGAGTTATGTGGAGCCACTATTTTTTTGAATATTGATCTTCGTAGTGGTTACCAAATACACATGGCTGAAGGCGATGAGTGGAAAACCGCCTTCAAGACCAAACTTGGTCTCTATGAATGGTTGGTTATGCCCTCTGGTGTATCTAATGCCCCATCCACCTTCATGCGCCTTATGAATCATATCTTGCATTCTCTCATTGGAAAAAGTGTTGTTGTCTATTTCGATGATATACTTGTTTATAGCAAGTCAATTGAGGACCATATTACACGTCAAGGAAGTTCTGCAAATCCTTCGACATGAAAATCGTTATGCTAACCTTCCCAAGTGTACTTTTGCTAAAGACAAGTTGATTTTTCTTGGATTTGTCATTTCTTCGAAGGGCATTGAAGTTGATGTGTCCAAGGTAAAGGACATACGATATTGGCCCATCCCAACAAATGTGAGTGAACTCCGAAGTTTTCATGGGTTGGCCGGTTTCTATCGTTGCTTTGTGAAAGAATTTTCAACCATTGCTTGTCCTCTCAATGAGTTGACAAAAAAGAATGTCACCTTCGTGTGGGGAAAAGCTCAACAAAAAGCTTTTGATGAACTTAAAAAGTGGCTCACCAAAGCACCTCTTCTTGTGTTACCGAATTTCACTAAATTTTTTGAGATAGAGTGTGATGCTAGTGGTATTGGCATTTGAGGAGTCCTTATGCAAAACAGAAATCCTATAGCCTACCATAGCGAGAAACTCGATGGTGCTTTCCTTAATTATCCGATTTATGACAAAGAGCTTTTTGCCTTAGTTCGTGTCCTTCAAGTTTGGCAACACTACCTATGGCCCAAGGAATTTATCATACATTCCTACCATGAGTCGTTGAAATATCTCAAAGGCCAAGCCAACTTGAGTAAGAGACACACTAAGTGGGTTGAGTTTATGGAGTCTTTTCCATACATTGTCAAGTATAAGAAGGGCAAAGATAATGTAGTTGCGGATGCTTTGTCTCGCAAACACACAAGCCTTCTTACAAGACTTGAAATCAACGTGTTGGGTCTTGAGGAAATAAAATATTTGTATGCTTCCGACCTGTTCTTTGAACCAAATTTTCGCAAAGTGCTCCATTGACAATGGAGTTGATGATTTCTATTTGCATAAGGGCTTTCTCTTTAAACAAAATAGGCTTTGCATTCCGAAATCGTTGCTCCAACTTTTGCTTCTCCAAGAATCTCATGGTGGAGGCCTCATGGGTCACTTTGGTCGTGACAAGACATTGGACATGCTCTCCACTCACTACTTTTGGCCCAAGGTGAAGCGCGACGTGGAACGCTACGTTCAATGATGCACGACATGTGTTCAAGCTAAGTTGCAAGCTAACCCTTATGGTCTTTATATGCCATTGCCTATTCCTCATTCACCTTGGTCCAACATTAGAATGAATTTTGTATTAGGATTGCCTAGATCTAAGCATGGTCATGATTCTATATTTGTTGTCGTGGATCTCTTTTCCAAAATGGCACACTTCATACTGTGCCATAAGACCGACGATGCTTCACATGTTGCCAATTTGTTTTTCAGGGAAATCGTCCGTCTTCACGGTGTGCCAAGAACAATCTTCTCTGACCGTGACATAAAATTCATGAGATACTTATGGAAGACCCTCATGGCCAAGCTCGGCGTCAAGCTCCTCTTTTCATCCGTGTCGCATCCTCAAACAGATGGACAAACCGAGGTTGTCAACCGAAGCCTCAGAAATCTTCTACGTGTGTTGATCAAGAAGAACTTGAAGGATTGGGAGGAATGCATTCGCCACGCCGAGTTCGCCTACAACCGAGACAAGCACTCAACAACCAAGATGAGTCCCTTCATGATCGTCTATGGTTTTGAGCCGCTCGGCACGCTCGATATCCTACCACTACCTCTCCATGAGCGCACCAACATGCACGTTGAGAAGCCCGCACAAGCTATGAAGAAGCTTCATGAAGAAACAAGAGCTACTATCGAGCAACAAGTCCTTCGCCAAGCTTCAAGGTTAGACAAGGACAAGAAGGAGATGATCTTTGAAGAAGGTGACATTGTATGGATACACTTGAGAAAAGACTGCTTTCCCAAGGAACGAGATTCCAAGCTCAAACCAAGAGGATATGGCCCCTTCAAGGTACTCAAGAGAATCAACAACAACACCTACATCATCGACATTCCAGTCTCCAAGTACCTTGCAAGAAACACATTCAATGTCAAGGACCTCTCACCCTACCATGAAGATTCGAGGACGACCCTTTCCCAAGGGGGGGTGCTTAGCCCAAAATATATCAAGCCCGTTGGGGAACCCCAAGAGGAAGGTATGATGAGCACAATAGCAAGTTTTCCCTCAGTTATGAAACCAAGGTTATCAATCCAGTAGGAGCAAAGAAAAACCTCAAAGGTCTTGCTAACTGAACTTTGGCAGGGTGCACTACCGGTGCCAGCAACAACATGGAGACCTGCACAACACAACCACAAAACTTTTCCCCCAACTTGCAATGAGGTTGTCAATCTCACCGGTTTTGCTAAAAACAAAGGGTTAAACGTATCGAGTGGAAGAAAGTAATAGTTTGTAGAAAGTAAACAAAAAGCAGTAAACAGTTGTAGATTGATGATAAAAGAAAGGACCTGGGTCCATAGTTCACTAGTGGTGGCTCTCCTTAAGATAGATGACATGTTGGGTGAACAAATTACAGCGAGGCAATTGACAAACATCGAGAAAGCAATCATGCATATACTACGCATCTTGACTCCTTTGAGATTCGATTGGGCATTACAACATTATACATAGACCATAATCCAACTGCATCTATGACTAATAATCCACCTTCAGGTTATCATCCGAACCCCCTCCAGTATTAAATTGCAAGAAACAGATAATTGCATTACGCATTGAGTGTAAAGTAAACAATACGATTGTTCTATGAACAAAGGATTGCTGTTTTCTCCCTAGTAGCAACAACACATCTAGTACCTTAGAGATTTCTGTCACTTCCCCAGATTACTAGAGGCATGAACCCACTATCGAGCATAAATACTAACTCTTGGAGTTGCTAGAATCTACTTGGCCAAGATAGCTACAAACAACATAAAGCATGCAAGATCACAAATAACAAAGACATGATAGAATCAATAATCAATCTGAAATAGCATCTCAATATCCATCGGATCCCCGCAAACACAACATGTAGGATTACAAATAGATGATCTTGATCATGAACGAAGCTCACAAAATCTAAACATGAAATCACAAAGGAGATGAACCAGCCATCTGGCTACTACATGGACCCGTAGTCTAGAGATGAACTAATCACGCATCGCACCGGAGGCTTGCATGGTGATGAAGAAGGCCTCCAGGGTGAATTCCCCTCTCCGGCAGGGTGCCGGGAAGAGCTTCAGATCTCTCCTGATCTAGGGATGGAGATGACGGCGGCTACAGACTCTTTCATGGAATTTTGATCGGGTAGTTAGGGTTTCTGTATCGGAGGCATCTTATAGGCGAAAGGGGAGGCCGAGGGGGTGCCTGGGCTGCCCACACCACCCCCTGGCGCGGGCCAGGCCTGGCCGCGTGGCCAGGTGGTGTGGCCGCCCTCTGGCCCCTCTCCGTCTCGTATTCTGGCTCCGTGTGTCCCTCGGTGAAAAACTAACTTTGGCTTTTGTCCAGTCCAATTCCGAGAATATTCATTGTCTGACTTTCCTGGAACCCAAAACAGCAGAAAACAGGCAGCTGGCACTATGGCTCTTGTTAATAGGTTAGTCCAAGAAAGTGTATAGAAAGTACTCCAAAGTTGGAACAAAACATAAGAAAGTAGATAAAACCAAGCATGGAACATCAAAAATTATGGATATGTTAGCAACATATCAGGGAGCTGATGTAGCCTGTCCTACGGACGCTCCTACATCTACACCAACCAGTCCCCCAAGTGGACCCATGACTCGTGCCCGAGCCAAACTCCTACAAGCTAAGGTGAACTCGCTCCTCTCCTCGTGCCAATTTGATACATCCTTGGATGGTGTGCTACTTCATGCAACTACTCTATGCACCATCAGGTACGAAGTCCCAACACATCACCAAGCACCCAAGGATGGAGAACAAGGAGCAGGGCATGAAGCAGGAGCCACTAGAGCTGCTCAGACCGGAGTCTCCAGTCTGCGCACACCGGAGTCTCCGGTCCACCAAAGTCTTCGGTCCACCACACCGGAGTCTCTGGACCGACCGTCCCTAGGCATGTAAAGGGCCTTTGGGCCTTCGGCCCATGTACCCTCTAGTCCGTCCAGAACTTACCTTTTATCCCTAAAGTACCCCTGTTTAAGTGGTTGGCCTATATATAATCCCTCACCTCTATTGTAAACCCTAGGCATGATATTTGGAATTAATGGAAACTCCTTGTGGATATATCTAGTTCTTTCCCCATGCTCCTTTGAAAAAGGAGCACCAAATATCCCAAACCTCGTTGGAGTTTGCATCGTGACTCCGCGTTGTACAAGGCCTAGGCATCGGAGTCCCTTTGCCTAGACATCAAGGTCTCACCGAGTCTCCCTCCTTGCCATGCTAGTTTGAGAGAGAGTCCTCCGCCTGACGTTGATCCTAGGGATTGTGCCGGACTAGTCACCATCGGCATGAGCTATTGGTATGTATCGTGGTTTTTGCGTGTGTGTGTGTGCATCGTGTTCTTCGTGCGTGAGTTTGTCGTGTTCATCCTCTCCTTCCCTCCCTGCACTCCATCCTCGATTTTGAACGGGATTCGTGAAAGATCGGGCCACCCTAGAGGTTTGCCCTCAACAGGATGTTTATTCCTCTTCTCTCCCTAACGGCAAGGAGACTGTTCCAGATGGTGTTGAGGAACATGATGAGGGCGAGGATGATGATGATGATTATGAGGATGGCGAGGATGACGACGAGGAGGACAAGGACTTCAGTGGCTAGAGTCAGTTTGGGACGCTTTCGTAGTGCTCTTTTCCCTCTTTGTCATCTCAATGCCAAAGGGGTATAAGTAGCCCCATATTAGGTGGTACCGGGGATTTGCATGGGTACACAAGCTTCTCGTTTATTCTATTTGCCTCTTTGAAGCTTGTGGTCATTATTTTTAATCCGTGTGTGAACTATGTCGTGTTGAACTCCTGTGTGTGGTAAGACATGTGACCTCGGTACCTTTATCTCGTTAAAGACTATGTTGTGTCCATGTATATTTGTCTAGTCTTTACATTAGTATCTTGTCTTACCTCATCAATTTATAACCACTAGAATGTGTGTTGATCCTAGTTAGTGTGCTCTTGTATTCAAATGCAAACTCAAATGGTTACACATCTAGGGGGAGCCTATCTATTGTTTATAAATTAGTTGTTCATATGCTTATTGCTTATCAGCTATGCAAATCCTTGGATTGTCATCAAACACCAAAAAGGGGGAGATTGAAAGGGCATGTTTGCCCTTCATATGTTTTCATGTTTGTTGACAACACTAGATTAGTTTAATCGTGTGCTAAATGTTTCATGGCATATTTATCTTGTTAGCTGATACCTTCAATCTGGATTACGGATGTAGTATAGCTTCTTTTTCCCTAGTAGACCTAGATTATCGAATCCTCGGGTAGCGAATGCGTAGTGAAGTTACTTTAACAGACCTTCGGGAGTTTTAGAATTCCTTTTGTGTTTTCACCGGACCAGTAGCTTGCATCTTTTTGTTGTTGTCAATGATGGAGAGAGAGGGCCTAGGGCGTTTGGTTTCACCTGTAGCTGTGCAAAACATCTGATGGAAATAAAAGATAGAAATAAAGTATGCATGTACTTGTTAGAGCTAGATAAATTATATGTGGGCAGTGCATCCATAAGTTCTATTGCCTCCGCAACCTTTTATAGCAATAACCTACTAGTCTCATCCATAGAAGAAAGAGAACTAATGATATGCATAGTGATGTCATCGTTAATCCCAAGAAAATCCCTCACATACAGCCGTACTACCCCTTCTGTCACTGGGGTTCCCAACCTGCAGATCAGTCATCACCCATACTCCCTATACTTGGCTCAACCCTCAGGGTCTTGGGTACCTGACAAGTCCTTGGATTGAGGCAAGAGAGGATACACTAATCATCATGTCATACAAACTAATACATGATCCCATCTATGATAATTCACATGCACAATTGCTACATGGCTAGGCCGAAGCCCTTAGCCCAAGGAGAATTACTCACACATAGAGATGAGATCAACAATCACAAACATTGTAATAAAAATCATAAGATTGATAGAAATAGTCTTATAATGTCGCCAATCGGAGAAGAAATATACTATTACAAGTGGTGGAATATGGCTATGGAGATGGAGAAGGGTTTGGAGATCTGGAGGCGGCTGGTGATCTGTGGTAGAGACTTTTGGATGGTGCGAACTCTGTTTTCTCGTCTCCCGAGGCTTCTTTATATAGGGGTCCCTTCGCGAAAGTTGTTCTGTTTGACCTAACAGTGGTGGCGCCAACTATACGACTGGAGCTATACGGTCAAATCTTTCGCTCCGGCCGTATAATTGGTTGTTAAAGCGTCTGCCTCCCATGTAAGGCTCTTGGTTTCTTCTGGTAGTTGGAAATCTTGTATCTTTGACTTTAATGTAGTGATTCCCTCCTATAAACGACATTATCTGCGCAGGAAAAATACAAAAAGAAAGGATTGCATACCCCTCTGAATATTTGCATTAGTGGCAGGGTTTAGAGAGATATTTCATCAAGAATATGATTAATATCCAGTTTAAATGTGGACGTTAGATGGCTATATTTCAGAGCCATCAACCTCCCCAAGCATAAACTTGATCGTCCCGAGCAAGAAAACAAAAATCAAAAAGGAACTCAGCATTTAAACTGAAATAACGAGATGGTGATCTTACTCATGATTAGTAGTCTTGTGTTTCCTCCACTTTATAAATCTGAAAAACTTCAGCATAGATAGAGCAATGGCAATCATATCATACGGGTTTCATGCATCATTATAGTGCAACAAAATTATTGTAAGCATGGATGATTCAAATGAGTAAACTTTATTGTGTGTCAAATAATCAACTCTTAGGCTTTCCTTTGAACAGTAAAGTATAATCATGTGAATTAAGAGTGTGAGAGTTGTCATGAAAAGCATATATACTAGAGTGTCTCAAATCGCCCACATCAATAAATCAAGACTTTTTAAGCACTACTTTTATATTCATTGTCCTTCAAGAATTTCAGTTTTTAAGTAATTGAGAGCATGGCAAAAAAATTATTTAGTTTATCGGGTTGTGATGGACACTCATGGCATCACTAAGGTTTTTATTCCTTTTGCATAATGATTTCTCATAACAGCCAGAGGAGTGATTCCATCATGATTACAGCTACCCGAGAGTACCAAGAATCTTACCCACTATAACATTGCTACTATAAGTGTTTAATCAACTCATAGCTGAAATCTAGGAGTTTCCTCCATAAAGATCGCTCGTAGGCAAGCGGAGTTGTTGGCATCCCATGAAGTTTGACACACATAAAGCTATATCATTCTTATGATTAACAAGTCAAACTTTGGCATGCTCACAGAAACCGCTAAACATTAATTCAATCGAATCCTTTCAAAGAGAGCTATCAAGTCAATCAATATTTTTTCAGTGGTGTTGAATATCTCTAGAAATAAGCCTACAAGACTAAGCACTACAACACCCAAGCCTTCAATTGTGAGACTTTTTCTTATTACAATTGTTTAGGAATTTTTAAGCAAGACTTGGTTAATTACGAGAGCTGGAACAAAACGTACCCAATTAAATACCCATGCAAACGAAAATCTTACGACGATACCAGGACTCACTCCACCAATATAATATCTTCACATTCACTACTAACTAGCATGGGTATCTCAAACTTCAAAAGTGGGGAGTCATAAGGCATACCTCTCATGTTTGGTTCCAGTTCTCTCTTCCTTTTTTATTTGTTTCTTGGAAACTCGAAGTCGACCACGCTCCTGCAAATATATGAAGACCTCGAGGCGGAAACAAAAAGGAAGAGGGAAAAATAACGAAAAATGGAGAAATCTTTTTGTGATTTTTAAGAGAGGAAAATTAAATAATAGAAAATTGGCGACAAAGCTCGGCTAGAAAATTCCAAAATCAAATAGAAAGAACTAAAGATAAAGTGTTGGGGATACCAACACGAGTGCTTATAAACTCAAATAAAAAACACAACCTCTAAAATAAATAAAAGCAAATGAACGCCACGAAAAGATACATGAGGAACCTTCCCCAAGCTTAGGCTTTTGCAAGCCCTTCAAATCATTATGGTGGCGGGAAAAAGTCGGTACTCTAGTTCACGAATTGAGTTGAGAGGTTACTTGTTGATTCTCAGAGGTTCAAAGAGAGGTTGTGCATCCTCTCCACAGTTCCTCCAAGTCCTTGGAAATCTTAGTTTGTGGTTGCTCCTCTTGATAAGGAACTTCTTGCTCCTCTTCTTGGTCCTCGTCCTCTTTAGGAATCTCTTCCTCGGGCTGGTGTTTCTCAACCTGCGAATCATATAGCAAACATCCCTCCTTGATAGAGAAAAGGCCATTAGGCATAGGAGCGGGGGGCCTGTTCGTCTGCGGTACCAAAGTTCACAGGCCAGCGCATGGCGGTACCTAAGTTGCCTGAAATTACCATGCTTAGAAAAGTTGGGCCGCCAACTACTGAGAGGGGCCATTTCGAGGCAAACTCATCTCACCCCTACCAAATTCGAACATTTCGTTAAACCGCCCCGTGAAGTAGACGGTTGGGACCCACATGTCGGTCATCTGTCCGTGACGCGGGCGCCAACGCGGCAACCTCTTAGGCAAATCGAGCAGCTAAGTGGATCGGATGTGTTGACCAATTTCACAAATCCATTCCCAACTTTCCCCTAGCACCGGCGGTGTCGGAATCCACCCTCCAGGCAGGACAATCCTTTTGGACATTTGACTTCCAACGCCAACTTGCTGCGGCCAGTTGCTGTGCACAGTCGCTGATCCCGAGCTCCAATGGCGCATGCCATAGCCGCCGTTGCAAGGCTCTAGCCCGCCTCCGCCACCGATGAGCCGAGCAGCTCGGAGGATGGCAGATCCTACTATTAAGAAAGAAGAAGTTATGTCTATAAGCGGGTGAGCTACCCTTCTCTTTGCTATTCGCACTAATTACAACTGCTAGCTGGCTACTGAACCTCAAATTGTTTGTTAGCCCAACGCTGACAAACATATTTTGTCCACAGTTTTCTATCAAGTGGGATCGACGTGGACCCCCTTACCTGGTTACGGTAGTCCTCTACAGGTACGATTCTAAGGGCAAGAGGTATGGACACCATTGTTTCACGATGGAAGAAGCGTCTGCACAGATCTGCACTATATCTCGTATGGTTGCTGCTCTGCGTAATCATGTTGAATTATGGCCGAAGCATACTACAAAGTTTAGCTTCATGGATGAATGTGGCGTCATGGTTCCAATAATGTGTGACAGTCAGCTAATTGGGTTGATGAAAAGGTATGCTTCGGCTGCCATGTTTGAGCTAAAATGTGATGTACTGGAGGTGGAAGCTGCTGCAACTGGGAGTCGCCCTTCTATTCTTGGACAGGGTGGTTGCTCGAACCCAATTAGCTCCTAGTAAGCAAAGGTCTCTTGGGGTTCGTATGTTTGTGCTGAATTGTAATTTTTGTTTTATTTACTCTGTAGATATTGGGTAGTTATGCAACAGTCTTGTTTCTTTGACAGGAAGCGCCGCAAGGTTAGAAACATGACTGCCGGGTTAGTCATTTTGCTGCCTGAAGAAATTAAAAACGAGTGGAAAGATGATGCTGGACACGATTCTGGTGCCCATTGTCCCGGTGATGCAGAGTACGTGAAGCTAAGAAAATTGGCACCAAGGAAGAGGAAGAAAGTAGAAAATGAAGAAGCCAGTGGACGTGAAGGCTTGGCACCTAGGCTTCGGAAGAAGGCTGCTAGCAATGAAGATGCATAGTAATGTATTGAACTTGAACCTATATATGTAATTCTGTTAAATTCTGATTTCTCTGTGTGTGGCACGTTGCTGGGCGAAACAATCTACCCACATTCTCTGAGTAAAATGTACCGCGACTTAGGGTTTGGAAACGCCCGAGTCAGTAGTTGAATTCGAAATTGTGATTGTGCCACTGCTATCTGAAAACAAGGATCCACCGGTTCCACGATTGATGAGGGGCAGGAGGTCTCCAAATATGACGGAATGTAAGTGGCACGAAAATAAATTATTTAAGCTGCCACACTCCACGAAGCAACAACTTATTTCAGATGCTGCATAACAACGTGGCAACATAAACAACGATGTTCTCACCGATAATGCCCAGAAGAGGTACCACTTTCTGGCCTAATCTTGAGCCCGTCTATCTCACCGCCTCTCTGCTCCTGCATCCCCTGCATCTGGCGAAGCTCCCGGATCTCCAGTAACCGGGTGTACGTGCTTCCACTTTATAAATTGTGGTTGTGCCATTTGCATGTGGCCAAATCCACGTAGATTACGTTTAAACAAACCACCACTGTCAGAATACACTAGTAGAAAAGGGGTCTTTGGTCCACGGTCACGTTCCCAATCCGGGACAGAGATCTAAATCGAGGCAGAAATTGATCTAAATCACAAATTCTTCGACAAATTAATCGAGACAGAGATCTAAATCGAGGCATTTCATTAATTCAACCACAAATTCTTCTAAACAAAGGTGCGATTTCACATCCTACATTAATTCAACCCCTTTCAACAATTTCACTTCCGCTGCCGCTATCCTTCGAGCCGTCGGCTTCCTCGTCGTCGTCGGACGGAACCTCCATGATTTCCGCATTGTTCGCGAGACGGAGCACCTCTTCGCGGCGAGCAGCAGCGATGACGGTGAACTTGGTCCATCCAAGGACGGACTAGAACCTCTCCCGCCCTTCTCGATTGCGGAGATCCCGGTGCACCATGCGCCCGTAAACGATGCGGTTGCCAATCTTGGCCTTCCGCTCCTTCTTGAACAGCGTCGGCCAGTCCGGGCTGGCCGCCGCGTACCGGGGCAGTGCCCTCTTCCACGCGGGCATCTAGCGGCGGCGCGCCATGATTTCGCTCTCCATCACGGCTCCACCGGGGACGAGGAGCGGAGCCACCGGCACCCCTGCATAGCTAATGCGCCATCCATGGGGCACCGTCGCGGCCGGCGACAGGAGGATGTCGAAGTGCGCGAACATCACCGCCTCATAGAAGTTCAGCAAGGGCATCTCCATGGCGGCATGGTGGAGATTGGAGAGGGAGCGAGGGGATGGACGACGAAGCGATGGTGCTGTGGAGATTGGAGAGGGCGAGGGGATGGGCGACGAAGTGACGCGCTGTGGCGGCTCCTATTTGTACACGAGGACAACGAAGCGACGGGCGAAATATCCAAGGGGCATTTTTTTGAAAAGGAAGTAATGCAGGATTAAGACAGATTAACGAGCGACCAATTTTTTTACTCCCAGGACTGCGAGGCCAATAGTTCAGACCGCTAGGTCAACAAGTACAACTATTACAACTTAAAAAAAGGCACGGAGCTTAAGCTAAATAGAACTAGTTATCACACATCTCCTTGATCTTCCTAATCTTAGCCCGATGCACATCTTCCTGCGAGAGCAAGGATCGAATCATCTTCTCCTTCCTTTTAGCATCTTCCTTGCACAACTTCAATTCTTTCTCTACATCTTTCCTCATGCACTTGTCAATACTCGTAGTTGTGAACTGCTGGACTTTGGCCTGGTGAAGATCCTTCCTTGCTTGAGTCAGTTCTTGCTCTGCTTTAGCCTTCAGGGACAACATCGCGTCCCTCTCCTTCTCACCCACCTGAGATCCCTCTTATGCTTGGTCGTGTCACCTGGTTCCCATAGCTTCATCTCAACACTGTCAAGAAGTGACCTGAATGCGGATTCTTTCAACTCAACAGTCATTTCCCATAGTTTGTCCAGCGTTTTCTGCATCGATTTGGGCCACTCTGGATCTATCCATTTTACAACACCGCAACTTCCGCCTCTCATCATTACACGATGTCCTTGACACCGTAGAAACCTCCTGCCTGCTTTTCGTCCTTCGAACGCTACAAATTTAGCGGGCACATATCCATGTTTACATAGCAGAGGACTGTCTTCATCCGCTAAACCATGATAGTCAGCGTCATACATCGTCTGGTTGGCCTAACACATCATACGCGCATGAGTAAACGGAGTAGATCTGGCTCAAAAAATAGATAACTTGCCACAGATGATAGAGATAGAGATGAGACGACTCACATCGAAATCACGGGCCCTGTCATCATGACACGTTTCCTCGCCGTCTCCCCTTGAACCCATGGCAAGAAAGGAGGGGGGTGGCTGTCGGAGAGGGGATTGGGATGGAGGCGTCGTCGGCTTGTGGCTACGGCAGGATGGGAGTGAAGTGGGGAAAGTGTCTTCGAGGGGAAGGAAGAGAAGTACGGGGAGGAAGAGAAGTAATGGGGACGTGACACTGGGATACGGCCCACTCAACTCGTGAGTCGTGACACTCGCAACAGGGGAGCCTCCGGTGTTGCCAATTTGTCTAGAGCAAGCGTGGCCAATCATGCCGCAGAACAGACTACTCGCGGATCGATCTCACGAAAACGATCCTAGTCGTCCAAGCGCCCCGATCGAACGGTATGTAACAATCGTCAAGCAGAACAACTGTGTTAGGGCGTGCCTTCTGGAAGACTCGGTCTAACTCTAAGGTTAGGGCTGTCCTAAGGTTAATTAGGATCCATATGTGGTTTATGAAAAGAACATGCATCCAATGACACTAGTGGATCCATATGTGGTTTGTGAGAAGAACACACATGCAATGACACTGGTGGATCCATGTGTGGTTTATGAGAGGAACGCACATCCAATGACACTGGATCCATATGTGGTTTGTGACAAGAACAGACATGCAATGACACTAGGTGTGGTTCATGGGAAGAACACACGTGCAATGACACTGGTGGATCCATGTGTGGTTAATGAGAAGAACACACATGCAATGACACTAGGTGTGGTTCATGATATGGTTTGTGAGAAGAACACACATGCAATGACTCTAGCTGTGGTTCATGAGAAGAACACACATGCAATTACTCTAACTGTGGTTCATGAAAAGAGCAAACATGTGATGACACCGGTGGATCCATGTGTGGTCTATGAGAAGAGCACACATGCAATGACACTGGGTGTGGTTCATGATATGGTTTGTGAGAAGAACACACATGCAATGACTCTAGCTGTGGTTGATGAGAAGAACACACATGCAATGACTCTAACAGTGGTTCATGAAAAGAGAAGACATGCGATGACATCGGTGGATCTAGCTGTGGTCTATGAGAGGAACACACATGCAATGACTCTAACTGTGGTTCATGAAAAGAGCAGACATGCGATGACACCGGTGGATCCATATGTGGTCTATGAGAGGAACACACATGCAATGACACCGGTGGATCCTTACGTGGTCTGTGAAAAGAACACACATGCAATGACACTGGTGGATCCATGTGTGGTTTGTGGGAAGAACACACATGCAACGACACTGGTGGATCCATATGTGGTTTGTGATAAGGACACACATGCAATGACACTGGTGGATCCATGTGTGGTTTGTGGGAACAACACACATGCAATGACACTGGTGATGCGTGGTTTGTGAAAATAATAGACATGCAATGACTCTAACTGTGGTTCATGACAAGAGCAGACATGCAATGACACTGGTGGATCCATATGTGGTTAATGAGAAGAACACACATGCAATGACACTGGGTGTGGTTCATGATATGGTTTGTGAGAAGAACACACATGCAATGACTCTAGCTATGGTTTATGAGAGGAACACACATGCAATGACTCTAATTGTGGTTCATGAAAAGAGCAGACATGCGATACCACCGGTGGATCCATATGTGGTCTATGAGAGGAACACACATGCAATGACACTGGTGGATCCTTACATGGTCTGTGAAAAGAACACACATGCAAAGATACCGGTGGATCCATGTGTGGTCTATGGGAAGAACACACATGCAATGACACTGGTGGATCCATATGTGGTTTGTGAGAAGGACACACATGCAATGACACTGGTGGATCCATGTCTGGTCTGTGGGAAGAACACACATGTAATGACACTAGTGATATGTGGTTTGTGAAAAGAACAGACATGCAATGACTCTAACTGTGGTTCATGAAAAGAGCAGACATGCAATGGCACTGGTGGATCCATGTGTGGTTAATGAGAAGAACACACATGTAATGACACTGGGTGTGGTTCATGGTATGGTTTGTGAGAAGAACACACATGCAATGACTCTAGCTGTGGTCTATGAGAAGAGCACACATGCGATGACCCTAACTGTGGTTCATGAAAAGAGCACACATGCGATGACACTGGTGGATCCATGTGTGGTCTATGAGAGGAATACACATGCAATGACACCGGTGGATCCTTACGTGGTCTGTGAGAATAACACACATGCAATGACACTGGTGGATCCATGTGCGGTCTGTGAGAAGGACAGACATGCAATGAATCTAGCTGTGGTTCATGAAAAGAGCAGACATGCAATGATCTAACTGTGGTTAATGAAAAGAGCAGACATGCAATGACATTGGTGGATCCATGTGTGGTCTATGAGAGCAACACACATGCAATGACTCTAACTGTGGTTCATGAAAAGAGCAGACATGCGATGACACCGGAGGATCCATATGTGGTCTATGAGAGGAACACACATGCAATGACACCGGTGGATCCTTACGTGGTATGCGAAAAGAAAACACATGCAATGACACTGGTGGATCCATGTGTGGTCTGTGGGAAGAACACACATGCAATGACACTGGTGAATCCATATGTGGTTTGTGAGAAAGACACACGTGCAATGACACTAGTGGATCCATTTGTGGTCTGTGGGAAGCACACACATGCAATGACACTGGTGATATGTGGTTTGTGAAAAGAACAGACATCCAATGACTCTAACTGTGGTTCATGAAAAGAGCAGACATGCAATGGCACTGGTGGATCCATCTGTGGTTAATGAGAAGAACACACATGCAATGACACTGGGTGTGGTTCATGATATGGTTTGCGAGAAGAACACACATGCAATGACTCTAGCTGTGGTCTATGAGAAGAGCACACATGCGATGACTCTAACTGTGGTTCATGAAAAGAGTAGACATGCGATGACACCGGTGGATCCATGTGTGGTCTATGAGAGGAACACACATCCAATGACACTGGTGAATCCTTACATGGTCTATGAGAATAACACACATGCAATGACACTGGTGGATCCATGTGTAGTCTGTGAGAAGGACACACATGCAATGACTCTAGCTGTGGTTCATGAAAAGAGCAGACATGCGATGACTCTAACTTTGGTTAATGAAAAGAGCATACATCCAATGACACTGGTGGATCCATGTGTGGTCTTTGAGAGAAACACACATGCAATGGCTCTAACTGTGGTTCATGAAAAGAGCAGACATGCGATGACACCGTTGGATCCATGTGTGGTCTATGAGAGGAACACACATGCAATGACACAGGTGGATCCTTACGTGGTTTGTGAGAACAACACACATGCAATGCCGCTGGTGGATCCATGTGTGGTCTGTGGGAAGAACACACATGCAATGACACTAGTGGATCCATATGTGGTTTGTGAGAAGGACACACATGCAATGACACTGGTGGATCCATGTGTGGTCTGTGGAAAGAACACACATGCAATGACACTGGTGATATGTGGTTTGTGAAAAGAATAGACATGCAATGAATCTAACTGTGGTTCATGAAAAGAGAAGACATGCAATGACACTGGTGGATCCATGTGTGGTTAATGAGAAGAACACACATGCAATGACACTAGGTGTGGTTCATGATATGGTTTGTGAAAAGAACACACATACAATGACTCTAGTTGTGGTTCATGAGAAGAACACACATGCAATGACTCTAACTGTGGTTCATGAAAAGAGCAGACATGCGATGACACCGGTGGATCCATGTGTGGTCTATGAGAGGAACACACATGCGATGACACCGGTGGATCCATGTGTGGTCTATGTGAAGAACACACATGCCATGACACCGGTGGATTCTTACGTGGTTTGTGAGAAGAACACATATGCAATGACGCTGGTGGATCCATATGTGGTTCATGGGAAGGATACACATGCAATGACACTGGTGGACCCATGTGTGGTCTGTGGGAAGAACACACATGCAATGACACTGGTGATATGTGTTTTGTTAAAAGAACAGACATGCAATGACTCTAACTGTGGTTCATGAAAAGAGTAGACATGCAATGACACTGGTGGATCCATGTGTGGTTAATGAGAAGAACACACATGCAATGACACTGGGTGTGGTTCATGATATGGTTTGTGAGAAGAACACACCTGCAATGACTCTAGCTGTGGTTCATGAGAAGAACACACATGCAATGACTCTAACTGTGGTTCATGAAAAGAGCAGACATGCGAAGACACTCGTGGATCCATGTGTGGTTAATGAGAAGAACACACATGCAATGACACTGGGTGTGGTTCATGATATGGTTTATCAGAAGAACACACATGCAATGACTCTAACTGTGGTTCATGAAAAGAGCAGACATGCTATGACTCTAACTGTGGTTAATGAAATGAGCAGACATGCAATGACACTGGTGGATCCATGTGTGGTTAATGAGAAGAACACACATGCAATGAACTCTAGTGGGTCCATGTGGTTTATGAGAAGAACACACATCAATGACACTGGTGGATCCTTATGTGGTTTGTGAGAAGGGCACACATGCAATGACACTGGTGGATCCATGTGTGGTTCATGGGAAGAACACACATGCAATGGCACTGGTGGATCCATGTGTGGTCTATGAGAAGAACACACATGCAATGACACTGGTGATATGTGGTTTGTGAAAAGAACAGACATGCGATGACTCTTAGTGTGGTTAATGAAAAGAGCAGACATGCAATGACACTGGTGGATCCATGTGTGGTTAATGAGAAGAACACACATGCAATGACACTGGGTGTGGTTCATGATATGGTTTGTGAGAAGCACACAATGACTCTAGATGTGGTTCATGAAAAGAGCAGACATGCGATGACTCTAGTGGTTAATGAAAAGAGCAGACATGCAATGACACTGGTGGATCCATGTGTGGTCTATGAGAGGAACACACATGTAATGACTCTAATTGTGGTTCATGAAAAGAGCAGATATGCGATGACACCGGTGGATCCATGTGTGGTCTATGAGAGGAACACACATGCAATGACACTGGTGGATCCTTACGTGGTTTGTGAGAAGAACACACTGATGGCTCGTGGTTGATGTAGAGCTCGTTGGGAAACCCAAGAGGAAGGTATGATGAGCACAGCAGCAAGTTTCCCTCAGTTATGAAACCAAGGTTTAATCGAACCAGTAGGAGCAAGAAAACACCCCAAAGGTGTTGCTAGCTGAGCCTTGGCAGGGCGCACTACAAGTGCTAGTAGCAACGTGGAGACCTGCACAACACAACCACAAAACTCTGTCCCCAACTTGCGATGAGGTTGTCAATCTCACTGTGTTTCGCTGAAAACAAAGGATTAAACGTATCGAATGGAAAGAAGTAAAAGTTTGCAGAAAGTAAACCCAAAGCAGTAAACAGTTTGTAGATTGTATGTAAAAGAAAGGACCGGGATCCATAGTTCACTAGATGTGGCTCACCTTAAGATAGATAACATGCTGGGTGAACAAATTATAGCGGGGCAATTGACAAACATCGAGAAAGCAATACATGCATATACTAATCATCTTGACTCCTTTGGAACTTGATTGGGCATTACAACATTTTACATAGACCGCCATCCAACTGCATCTATGACTAATAATCCACCTTCAGGTTATCATCTGAACCCCCTCTAGTATTAAGTTGCAAGCAATAGATTATTGCTTTACAAATTGCGTGTAATGTAAACAATACGATTGTTCTATGAACAAAGGATTGTTGTTTTCTCCCTAGTAGAAACAACACATCTAGTACCTTAGAGATTTCTGTCACTTCCCCAGATTACCAGAGGCATGAACCCACTATCGAGTATAAATACTAACTCTTGGATTTGCTAGCATCTACTTGGCCAAGATAGCTACTAACAACGGAAAGCATGCAAGATCACAAATAACAAAGACATGATAGAATCAATAATCAATCTGAAATAGCATCTCAATATCCACCGGATCCCCTCAAACACAACATGCAGAATTACAAATAGATGATCTTGATCATGAACGGAGCTCACAAGATCTAGACATGAAAGCACAAAGGAGGAGAACCAGCCATCTAGCTACTACATGGATCCGTAGTCCAAGGATGAACTACTCACGCATCACACCGGAGGCTTGCATGGTGATGAAGAAGGCCTCCAGGGTGAATTCCCCTCTCCAGCAGGGTGCCGGGAAGAGCTTCAGACCCCTCCCGATCTAGGGATGGAG
This sequence comes from Avena sativa, assembly GCA_916181665.1. Lineage (NCBI taxonomy): Eukaryota > Viridiplantae > Streptophyta > Magnoliopsida > Poales > Poaceae > Avena > Avena sativa. The sequence goes on from OV702290.1 coordinate 206,096,533, forward strand.
ATGACAGCGGCTACAAACTCTTTCGTGGATTTTTTGATCGGGTACTTAGGGTTTTCGTCCCGATGGCATCTTATAGGCGGAAGGGGAGGCAGAGGGGTTGCCGGAGGCAGCCAGACCACCCCCTGGCGCGGGTCAGGCTGGGCCGCGCGGCCAGGTGGTGTGGTGGCTCCCTGGCCCCTCTCCGTCTTGTACTCTGGCATCAGATGACTTCCGGAAAAATAGGCACTTTGGCTTTTGTCCTATCCAATTCCAAGAATATTCATTTTCTGACTTTCCTGGAACCAAAAACAGCAGAAAACAGGCAGCTGGCACTATGGCTCTTGTTAATAGGTTAGTCCAAGAAATCATATGAAAAGTACTCCAAAGTGTGGATAAAACACAAGAAAGTGGATAAACCCAAGCATGGAACATCAAAAATTATAGATACATTTGCAATGTATCAACATCCCCAAGCTTAACTCCTGCTCGTCCTCGAGTAGGTAAGTGATAAAAAGAAAGAATAATTTTTGAGGTGACATGCACCATCAAAGACTTGATCAAAGTATTTGTAAAACATTCAAAGCTGGGATCATAGTACTTCAATCATAACATGAAAGATAAAGTTCTAGAAATAAGACAAGGAAACTATGATGCAACATAAAAAGGCACAAACAAAAGATTCATGAATAACAATGCTTTGCAAGACGTTTGTTTGTTTCACATAAAGAAAACATAGCATAATATGATTTAGCTTGTCCCTCAATAGAGTAGCAAATATAAATGCATAGGACACCTTCAAAGTTCATAAGAGTGACTAGATACAAATAGTTTAAAACAAGCAATATCAAGTTATGCATCAATCAACTAGTCTTGGGACAATGCACATAGAACTAAGAATGGCCACTATGCTCTCAAAGTAGGTGCATAAAGATAGAAGGTGGAGACTCAATGTGTAATGGTGGAAGAAAGGCCTTAATAAAAGGAAGCAGGGATTCAAGTCTCATAAAGAGCTTCCAAAAAGTATGGTACTTATAGCTTTCAGCTCTCATTGCCCCTATCATAAGCATCTTGAAGTGATTAAGGTTAAAGTGAACAAACTATGGTGTACATGCTTGACGAAGTATAAGTTAGAAATCTCATGTCCCTTGTATATGAGGGCCGCTCCTCATTCTACTCAAGTTTAGTCACCGGTAAGTTCTTGTCATATTAAGTACATGTGTATCATAGAGAACCGCCAACGGGGTACCCCTTGCCCGATGATACGGAAGAATCCCCATATCAAAATGACAAGGCAAGCAGACAACAAGCATCTCAACAATCTTCTTGTTTACCATGGGAATATGATGCTTTTTTATCTCTTTCCTCTTTTCATAATCTCGTTTTTTATTTTTCTCCTTTTTTTTCAATATAGGACTCTTTTTTTATAAGAAGAATGCTTCATAGACAGCTCATTATGGTTACCCTGCAGGTTTCCACCATGTTAGCATGGATTATACCAACGGCCTAGGCGTTTCTCTAACATATATACATAACTCCATGGACTTACAAGCTCCCCTTTCATTTCACACCGACGACATCCATATACAAAAGAGCATGATGTCAACTAGGTACAAGTACCAAGTGCAATGTTGAAAGCGTTCCCCATGAAAGCATGGTTCTGCTAATTCCCGACAAATAAGTGCAAGCATATACAACATAGATTACACAATGGTTCAAGTTTATTAAGGGCAAGAAAAGTAAAGTGTGCCATCAAGTTCGTGAGAGCTTTAATCACTAGTTTTCTCATAACAAGTTTAATTTGGAAGGTAAACAAAAGCATGAATATACTTGGAATAGCATAAGCTAGTAGGTAGGTATGGTGGACTCTTTGGAATAACTTGGTTTAGGGAGTTGGATGCATGAGTGGAACTCATACTTGGTTGTGGAGGCTAGCAAAAGATTGGGAGCGATAAACTAAGAGAGCAATAATGGCCATAATCATGCAGAGCGACAAAACATCATTGATCAAAGCATAAAGTGATACTACAAGTTGAAAACTAAAGGATCATAAAGGCTTATGGTGACTTGAGATAGTCATAACATGGTGTGAGCATGCGCCAAGTCAACCCAAATAAAGCATCAAAGGAGAACACCACTATACTATGCTTTAATATGCTAAAACAACGCATGATTCATCCAAGGCACATTAATCAATATCAATTTTTTATAACAATTCATGCTACAGCAAAGAATACTAAGCATAAAGCCAAAAAAATATCAAGCATGGCATGACAAAGCATAGGCCACAGTCAAAAACGAGCTCTATTTACCACATAAGTATGAACTTTCCTACTCTTTTCCAAACCAAACCAAACTATTTGCAAACCAATGTATGAAAGAGGGGGTCCAACCAATTTATTCAGAAAACTAAGAAAACCAAGCAAACAAAAAACCAAAACAAAAACGAAAAGGAAGACGCTCCAAGAACAACACAACTGTGCATGAAACAATAAAAATGAAGCGTTCGGAAGAAACCTGGGATTTTTATTGATGAAGAAGGGGGTCCCTTGGGCATCCCCAAGCTTTGACGCTTGTACTTCTTGGATATTTCTTGGGGTGACACGCGTGGCATCCCCAAGCTTGAGCTTTAGTCCATCCTTCATCTCATTACTCATTCCTTCCATACACCTGAAATTTTTCCTTCATACAAAACTTCACACAATCTTTATTAGCAACATTAGTGCACTCAAGATAAATAAGTCTTAAGGTTCAATTATAACACCAAATAAACTTACATTAGAATTCTAGCTACTGCAGCACTTCCCTCAAAAAGCTCAATTCCCCAAAAGAACTCAAAAAGGAACCAACAAGAAGCAAATACAGAAAATGGCAGAAATCTGTCAAAACAGACCAACAGATACAGACGAATTTTTTCGAAGACCTTCTGTTGCTCAAATCAAAAAGTGTTGAACTAACAAAAGTCATATAACAACCTGGGTCAGAAGTACAAAAATTCACGCCTCAAAAAGACCTTCAGAGATTTTACACAAATATTTACGGTGAAGCACAGAAATCTGTTTCGGGACAGCAACTTTCCCAATCATTACTTCTCTCTCATTAGAGGTTTCTCTTGGAACAAAAAGCAAACAAAATGGATAAGGAGCGGTTATTACTGAAGTAATAACTTCCAAGAATCATCTAAAACTTTTGGGTTATCTCCCAATAAGTACTTTTCTTTAACGCCTTTAAGTTAGGCATAAGAAGCAAGAAAAAGAATCAAGTGTTCTCAAATGAAGAAGCATTAAGACCAAATTTGTTTTCATAGGAGAAGCAAAATAAATCTTCTCTCTCTTCTTAGGGAAGTGTTCTTTACCTTTCTTGAGTGGGAGTTGATATTTAATGGTGCCTTCTTTCATATCAATAATGGCACCAACAGTTCTAAGAAAAGGTCTTCCCAAAGTAATAGGACATGAAGCAGTGTATTCAACATCCAAAACATAGAAATCAACAGGACATAGGCATTGTTAACCATAATAAGAACATCATTAATACTCCCCATGAGTTTCTTTTTAGCATTATCATCAAGTGGGACATTCAAATAACAATCTTCAAGAGGAGGCAAATCAAGCATATCATAAATCCTTCTAGGCATAATAGAAACACTACTATCAAGATCACATAAAGCTTTGAAATCAAAGTCATTCACTTTCATATTAATGATGGGTTCCCAACCATCTTCTTGATTTATAGGAATAGAAGCTTTATGTTTCATATTTTCTTCTTTAATCTTTATGAGAGCATCAGTAATGTGTTTTGTAAAGGCCATGTTCATAGCACTAGCATTAGGACTTTTAGCAAGCTTTTGTAGGAACTTAATGACTTCAGAGACATTGCAACCATCAAGATCAAAATCAAATTTATCATCTAAAGTAGTAGAACTATTACTAGCCTCAACACTAGTGGTGGTAATAGTAGAAACACTAATGTTTCTAGCAATTTCATCTTCTCTTTCCCACTTAGCATGTAATTCAGCTAATAGTCTAACATTTTCATCAATTCTTACTTGTATAGCATTGGTAGCTGCAAAGGGATTATCATTAGTTTCAGGTTTAGCAGCCATTTTATTAATCAATGAAGATTGAGCTTCAGACAAAGATGATATATTCCTTTCAGTATTATAAAGTTTCAATTGTAAACTAGGAATTTCCCTATTTAGACTCTCAAGTTGATGGCTAATGTTCTTCAAAATGGTAGATTGTTCCTCCATAGTTTTAGTAAATAGTTGATTTTGCTCATATTGCCTTTGCATGAAGTTCTTAGTGGCTCTTTCAACTGCTAAAATTCTTCCTTCACTAGGTAATCCAGGTTTACCATTATAGCCATAAGTATTATTAGGAGGGTAGGGCCTATAATTGTTATTACTATAAGAATTGTTGCCAAAATTATTATTTCTTATAAAGTTCACATCAACTTGCTCTTCTTGAGCAACCAAAGAACCCAAAGGAACATTATTTGGATTAATATGGGCTTTCCCATTAACAAGCATAGACATAATAATATCAATCTTATCACTCAAGGAGGAGGTTTCCTCAACAGAATTTACCTTCCTACCTTGTGGAGCTCTCTCAGTATGCCATTCAGAATAATTAACCATCATATTGTCCAGAAGTTTTGTTGCAGCACCCAAAGTAATGGTCATAAAGGTACCTCCAGCAGCAGAATCCAATAGGTTCAATCCTGCATAAAAAGTTTGGATGATCATTCAAGCAGTCAGTCCATGAGTGGGGCAATTCTTTACCAAAGATTTCATTCTTTCCCAAGCTTGAGCAACATGCTCATTATCAGATTGTTTAAACTTCATTATTTCACTTCTCATATATATAATCTTAGCAGGAGGATAGTATTTTCCAATGAAAGCATCTTTGCATTTAGTCCAAGAATCAATACTATTCCTAGTTAAGGAATTCAACCATTCTTTAGCTTTTCCTCTCAAAGAGAAAGGAAACAATTTTAGCTTAATAATATCACCATCTACATCCCTATGCTTTTGCATCTCACAAAGTTCAACAAAGTTATTTAGATGGGCAGCAGCATCTTCATTACCAATACCAGAAAATTGTTCTCTCATAACAAGATTGAGTAAAGCAGGTTTTATCTCAAAGAAAGTATCTTCAGGCACAGGTGGAGCAATAGGTGTGCTCATAAAATCATTGTTGTTGGTGCTAGTGAAGTCACACAACTTAGTGTTTTAAAGAGTAGTCATTTTTTTGTGTTTTCAAATAAGAAAGCAAACTAGTAAAACTAATTTTTTGTGTGTTTTTTGATAAAGAAACAAGCAAACGAAACAAAAGTAAAGTAAAACAAAAATAACAAAGTAAAGAGATTGGTTATGAGGGACTCCCCTTGTGAAGATGTCCTTGACTCCCTGGCAACGGCGCCAGAAAAATGCTTGATGGCTCGTGGTTGATGTAGAGCTCGTAGGGAACCCCAAGAGGAAGGTATGATGAGCACAGCAGCAAGTTTCCCTCAGTTATGAAACCAAGGTTTAATTAAACCAGTAGGAGCAAGGAAACACCCCAAAGGTGTTGCTAGCTGAGCCTTGGCAGGGCGCACTACCGGTGCTAGTAGCAACGTGGAGACCTGCACAACACAACCACAGAACTCTGTCCACAACTTGCGATGAGGTTGTCAATCTCACCGTGTATTGCTGAAAACAAAAGATTAAACGTATCGAATGGAAAGAAGTAAAAGTTTGCAGAAAGTAAACACAAAGCAGTAAACAGTTTGTAGATTGTATGTAAAAGAAAGGACCGGGATCCATAGTTCACTAGATGTGACTCTCCTTAAGATAGATAACATGTTGGGTGAACAAATTACAGCGGGGCAATTGACAAACATCGAGAAAGAAATACATGCATATACTAATCATCTTGACTCCTTTGGAACTTGATTGGGCATTACAACATTATACATAGACCGCCATCCAACTACATCTATGACTAATAATCCACCTTCAGGTTATCATCCGAACCCCCTCCAGTATTAAGTTGCAAGCAACAGATTATTGCTTTACGAATTGCGTGTAATGTAAACAATACGATTGTTCTATGAATAAAGGATTGTTGTTTTCTCCCTAGTAGCAACAACACATCTAGTACCTTAGAGATTTCTGTCACTTCCCCAGATTACCAGAGGCATGAACCCACTATCGAGCATAAATAATAACTCTTGGTGTTGCTAGCATCTACTTGTCCAAGATAGCTACTAACAACGGAAAGCATGCAAGATCACAAATAACAAAGACATGATAGAATCAATAATCAATCTGAAATAGCATCTCAATATCCATCGGATCCCCTCAAACACAACATGCAGAATTACAAATAGATGATCTTGATCATGAACGGAGCTCACAAGATCTAGACATGAAAGCACAAAGGAGGAGAACTAGCCATCTAGCTACTACATGGATCCGTAGTCCAAGGATGAACTACTCACGCATCACACCGGAGGCTTGCATGGTGATAAAGAAGGCCTCCAGGGTGAATTCCCCTCTCCGGCAGGGTGCCGGGAAGAGCTTCAGATCCCTCCCGATCTAGGGATGGAGATGACGGTGGCTACAAACTCTTTTGTGGATTTTTTGATCGGGTACTTAGGGTTTTCGTACCGAGGGCATCTTATAGGCAGAAGGGGAGGCCGAGGGGGTGCCGGAGGAGGCCAGACCACCCCCTGGCGCGGGCCAGGCTGGGCCGCGTGGCCAGGTGGTGTGGTGGCCCCCTGGCCCCTCTCCGTCTCGTACAATGGCATCTGATGACTTCCGGAAAAATAGGCACTTTGGCTTTTGTCCCGTCCAATTCCGAAAATATTCATTTTCGGAATTTCCTGGAACCAAAAACAGCAGAAAACAGGCAGCTGGCACTGTGGCTCTTGTTAATAGGTTAGTCCAAGAAATCATATGAAAAGTACTCCAAAGTGTGGACAAAACACAAGAAAGTGGATAAACCAAGCATGGAACATCAAAAATTATAGATACATTTGCAATGTATCACACACATGCAATGACATGGGTGGATCCATATGTGGTTTGTCAGAAGGACACACATGCAATGACACTGGTGGATCCATGTGTGGTCTGTGGGAAGAACACACATGCAATGACACTGGTGATATGTGGTTTGTGAAAAGAACAGACATGCATTGACTCTAACTGTGGTTCATGAAAAGAGCAGACATGCAATGACACTGGTGGATCCATGTGTGGTTAATGAGAAGAACACACATGCAATGACGCTGGGTGTGGTTCATGATATGGTTTGTGAGAAGAACACACATGCAATGACTTTAGCTGTGGTTCATGGTAAGAACACACATGCAATGACTCTAACTGTGGTTCATGAAAAGAGCAGACATCCGATGACACCGGTGGATCCATGTGTGGTCTATGAGAGGAAAACACATGCGATGACATCGGTGGATCCATGTGTGGTCTATGAGAGGAACACACATGCGATGACACCGGTGGATCCATGTGTGGTCTATGAAAAGAACACACATGCAATGACACCGGTGGATCCTTACGTGGTTTGTGAGAAGAACACACATGCAATGACACTGGTGGATCCATATGTGGTTCATGGGAAGGACACACATGCAATGACACTGGTGGATCCATGTGTGGTCTGTATGAAGAACACACATGCAATGACACTGGTGATATGTGTTTTGTGAAAATAACAGACATGCAATGACTCTAACTATGTTTCATGAAAAGAGCAGACATGCAATGACACTAGTGGATCCATGTGTGGTTAATGAGAAGAACACACATGCAATGACACTGGGTGTGGTTCATGATATGCTTTGTGAGAAGAACACACATGCAATGACTCTAGCTGTGGTTCATGAGAAGAACACACATGCAATGACTCTAACTGTGGTTCATGAAAAGAGCAGACATGCAATGACACTGGTGATCCATGTGAGGTTAATGAGAAGAACACACATGCAATGACACTGGGTGTGGTTCATGATATGGTTTATGAGAAGAACACACATGCAATGACTCTAACTGTGGTTCATGAAAAGAGCAGACATGCGATGACTCTAACTGTGGTTAATGAAAAGAGCAGACATGCAATGACACTGGTGGATCCACGTGTGGTTAATGAGAAGAACACACATGCAATTAACTCTAGTGGGTCCATATGGTTTATGAGAAGAACACACATCCAATGACACTGGTGGATCCATATGTGGTTTGTGAGAAGGACACACATGCAATGACACTAGTGGATCCATGTGTGGTTCATGGGAAGAACACACATCGAATGACACTGGTGGATCCATGTGTGGTCTGTGGGAAGAACACACATCAAATGACACTAGTGATATGTGGTTTGTGAAAAGAACGGACATGCAATGACTCTAACTGTGGTTAATGAAAAGATCAGACATGCAATGACACTGGTGGATCCATGTGTGGTTAATGAGAAGAACACACATGCAATGACACTGGGTGTGGTTGATGATATGGTTTGTGAGAAGAACACACATGAAATGACTCTAGATGTGGTTCATGAGAAGAGCAGACATGCGATGACTCTAACTATGGTTCATGAAAAGAGCAGACATGCGATGACACCGGTGGATCCATGTGTGGTCTATGAGAGGAACACACATGCAATGACATCGGTGGATCCTTACATGGTTTGTGAGAATAACACACATGCAATGACACTGGTGGATCCATATGTGGTTTGTGAAAAGAACACACGTGCAATGACACTGGTGGATCCATGTGTGGTTCATGGGAAGAACACACATGCAATGACACTGGTGGATCCATGTGTGGTCTGTGGGAAGAACACACATGTAATGACACTGGTGATGTGTGGTTTGTGAAAAGAACAGACATGCAATGACTCTAACTGTGGTCCATGGGAAGAACACACATGCAATGACACTGGTGGATCCATGTGTGGTCTGTGGGAAGAACACACATGCAATGACACTGGTGGATCCATGTGTGGTATGTGGGAAGAACACACATGCAATGACACTGGTGATATGTGGTTTGTGAAAAGAACAGACATGCAATGACTCTAACTGTGGTTAATGAAAAGGGTAGACATGCGATGACACTGGTGGATCCATGTGTGGTTAATGAGAAGAACACACATGCAATGACACTGGGCGTGGTTCATGATATGGTTTGTGAGAAGAACACACATGCAATGACTCTAGCTGTGGTTCATGAGAGGAACACACATGCAATGACTCTAACTGTGGTTCATGAAAAGAGAAAACATGCGATGACACTGGTGGATCCATCTGTGGTTAATGAGAAGAACACACATGCAATGACACTAGGTGTGGTTCATGATATGGTTTTTGAGAAGAACACACATGCAATGACTCTAACTGTGGTTCATGAAAAGAGCAGACATGCGATGACTCTAATTGTGGTTAATGAAAAGAGCAGACATGCAATGACGCTGGTGGATCCATGTGTGGTTAATGAGAAGAACACACATGCAATGAACTCTAGTGGGTCCATGTGGATAATGACAAGAACACACATCCAATGAACTCTAGTGGATCTATCTTGGCATAATTTGATGTATGCCATGATGTATTTCATTGTACAAGACATTCACTTTCCATTTTTATACTTCTCAGTATCGCCCTTGGTTTTATGTGGTACTACTCAGTTTTGCCCCCCTACTCTATCTTTCGTAGAAGCACAAACTTGTGCTCACCCTGTCTGCTACTCCCTGATTGGTTATCATAGTTGTCACGCGGATCGTGTGCACCAACCGTTGATTTTGTGCGATCCAACAATGATCGTTGCACACGTCGTGCCCTTCACAGTACAGCGTGAGACACCACAGACGTCTCCCTCAGCGAGACTTCTATAAGAAGGAACACAATGCCGTCCATGGAAAAAGTCCTCGAGCGGTCATGTCATGTTTAATCAAGTCTAAAAAGCCTACTACTGCTACTACTACGCCACAACACATGCGTCATCGAGTGCACGGTCGTCGATGGACAACTGCAATTTATTGCCACTTGATTTTAATAAGACATATCCCATTTTTTACGCAGCGGCTCTCAATCGCCAATTTTAGGGCCGTGTCAAACTTCGTACATAGAAATTGTGTGTGTGCCCTTTGCATGCGGCTCAATACAAAACTGCCATGCATGGCCCGGGGAAAAAAACGTGACGTACCGTGCGCGTGTCGCGGTGCACGGTGCAGTAGACTTCGCGGCGCATTGCATGGTGGTGCAATGAAACATGCCTTGCTTCTATCGACCTTAACTATAGAGCCCCTCTCTGCACACCCACTCCCACTCTCGCTCACTGTCCCCACGCAACCCTCTCCACTGTCCCACCAACATCCGCAACCTCCCGAGAATACCCCGTCCGTGTCGGCGATGGCCGTGGAGGATAAGGTGGCCATCGTTGCCTCCGTGGCCACTGGCGAGGAGGCCCCCGTCTCTTCACCGTCCCCCCTCAACGCGTTGAAAGCAGCCGCCATCCCTGTCCAGGCCCCAGTCGAGGCATCGATGGCAGCCGCCGTTCCTATCGAGGCCCCCGTCCCTGCTACTGACAGAGCCACCGAAGAGGAGCCCCCCGCCGGTGAGGAGGCCCCTGCCGGTCACAAGCAGATCACACACTTCTTGGGCACCTACGATCCAGATAAGTACATCGCTCCGCTGAACCCCTACAACACCGGCATCGACGACCCATGGTCGGAGGTAACTAGGGTTTGCTCCCCTCCCTTGGTTCTTCTACCGTTCCCATCGTTGGATGCTAGATCTTGGTTTATTAGGATTCGCTTGTTCGCATTTCGATTGCTCGATCTTCTTACATCATCTACTCCCCCATTTTCCTTTTCTCCCAATAGGTTTCAGGTAGTGACGTCTGCAGCGATGACGAGTCCATTCACACCAAGGCTCGTCAGGTGCTAAGGAGGCTGCGGGCCGGCCAGTACGACGCCTTCCTCAGGGGCGGCCCCTGGCGCTGCCCCTTCCACAAGGGGATCGCCTACAGCTATGCGAGTCGCGCCGACCGCACCGACTTCATCTCCTTAATGAAGCATGCAGAGGCCGCGGGCTCCGACATCCACAAAGGCGGCGAGCGTGAGACCTGAACATCAATGCCTACATCGTTGAACACCGGGCTCTCGGCTTTCACCTCCGAAACCTCCAGCGGGTGGCCATCAAAGAGCATCACATTCCTCCAATCAGGCCCAAGGCCCCCAAGATCAAGGGAATGGGCAGCAAGAAGTGGCGGAGGCGCCGGAAGGAGGTGGAGGCGCTGGCGAATGAATGGGTCAGATGTCTCCCTGAATGTATCTGCATCTGCGGCGGCTGCTGCTGCTAAGCAGCTTCTTTTGATTTTCTATATTTTGCTTGCATCCTATTTCTGGCTGAATGCATCGAACCTCGTTAAGCAACCTACTTTCTATCGCTATATCCTATTTAGCTGCGCACAGCTATATCTACATTTGTTTTGTTTTCTGAATGAATGTATTCTGCCTGGTGTGATTTGCTGCTTTAGATTTGCTACCTGATCGGAGGCAAAAAGAGGTCCAAAAGGGAATGAATTATCGAAGAGAGAATCTTCTCTAGATTTGCTACCAATTTGGGAAAAATGAAACATATCTGTTTAGCGAGAGAGGAAAAGGTTACTCTTTGAAACTGCTAGTTAATGAGCTACCATCTTGACGAGGCACCATCTTGACGTCTCCCTCTACAAGAAGGAACATGATGTCGTCCATGGAAAAAGTCGTCGAGCGGTCATGTCACGTTTAATCAAGTCTGAAAAGCCTACTACTTCTACTACTATGCCACAACACATGGGCCATCGAGTGCACGGTCGTCGATGGACAGCTTCAATTTATTGCCACTTGATTTTAATAAGACACGTCCCATTTTTTACGCAGCGGCTCTCAATCTCACTTCCAACTGGGGCCCACCGTAAGAAGCTTGCACGCGCTAGCCGTAGGCCGAAAAGCTGAGCTCGACGGGACCTAATAACGTCTCAAGCTTCATCGAGTCACTCGCAACCATCAACACATCCCTTTACCTGATCTATCACAACCCCACAAATCTCGCCGTACAGCCCTCTACCTTTCCCTCTACATTTCCACTTTTAACTATCGCCAATTTTAGGGCCGTGTCAAACTTTGTACATAGAAATTGTGTGTGCACCCTTTGCATGCGGCTCAATACAGAATTGCCATGCATGGCCCAGGAAAAAACGTGACGTACCATGCGCGTGTCACGGTGCACGGTGTAGTAGACTGCACAGCGCGTTGCACGGTGGTGCAACGAAACGTCCCTTGCTTCCATCCACCTTAACTATAGAGCCCCTCTCTGCACACCGACCCTCACTCTCGCTCACTGTCCTCACGCAACCCTCTCCACTGTACCACCAGCACCCGCAAACTCCTGAGAATACCCCGTCCGTGCCGGTGATGGCCGAGGAGGATAAGGTGGCCATCGTCGCCTCCGTGGCTGCCAGCGAGGAGGCCCCCGTCTCCTCGCCGGTCCCCCTCGACGCGTTGAAAGCAGCCGTCGTCCCTGTCCAGGCCCAGTTGAGGCATCGATGGCAGCCGCCGTTCCCGTCCAGGCCCCCGTCCCCACTACTGACGGAGCCGCCAAAGAGGAGCCTCCTGCCGACGAGGAGCCCCCCGCCGGTCACAAGCAGATCAAGCACTTCTTGGGCACCTATGATCCAGATAAGTACATCGCTCTGCTGAACCCCTACGACACTGGCATCAATGACCCATGGTTGGAGGTAACTAGGGTTTGTTCCCGTCCCCTGGTTCTTCTACCGTTCCCATCGTTGGATGCTAGATCTTGGTTTATTAGGATTCGCTTGTTTGCATTTCGATTGCTCGATCTTCTTACATCATCTACTCCCCCATTTTCCTTTTATTCCAATAGGTTTCCGGCAGCGACGTCTGCAGCGATGATGAGTCCATTCACACCAAGGCTCGTCGGGTGTTGAGGAGGCTACGGGCCTGCCAGTACGACGCCTTCCTCGGGCGCGGCGACTACAGCTTCTCCTTCCGCAAGGGGATCACCTACTTGGGCAAAAAGAGGTCCAAAAGGCCTGGTGTGATTTGCTACCTAATCGGAGGCAAAAAGAGTTCCAAATTGGAACGAAATATCGAAGTGAGAATCTTCTCTAGATTTGCTACAAATTTGGGCAAAATGAAACATATCTGTTTAGCGAGAGAGGAAAAGGGCACTCTTTCAAACTGCTAGTTAACAAGCTACCATCTTGACAAGCTACAAGACACATACATAAACATAACACAACGAGGGTTAAATTTATTTTACTAGTATCACTTGAGGTGCTAGACATCTTGGCAAGCTAATTGAGTTCCACAAAACAGAAACATAACACTGACAAGTAAAATTTAATTCACTCCTCATCAGACCACTTGAGGCGCTTGCCATCGTTCCTAGGCGACGAACTGCGACCATTCCAGGTACTCCACAGCTCACGAACTGCTTTGTCCCACCTGGCATCTGACTTGGCTTCCCCATCTTCAGCGTCCTGCGGCACAATTGGCAGTGCATCACAGGCCTGATTGTTGCCGCTAGAAGATGTTGCCTCTCTGTTTTCCGCTTCAGCTGCAGCCTCTCTGTCAACTGCTTCTTTAGCTGCAAGCTCTCTTTTAGCTGCTTCTGCAGCCTCTCTGTCAGCTTCTTCAGATGCAGCCAATTTCTTTGCATATACAGCTTCAAACTCAGCTATTCTGCATTTTCTACAAAGGGCTCCCCTAACCTCGTCTTCCCTCTTGCAAATAGGGCAAAACACGAGGTAACATCGAAAAAAATGGATCTTCTTGTACAACTGGTAGGTCACGTAAGCATCTATGGCTGCATACTTCAGGTTTATATCAGACAACAGCAACTCGTCCCAGAAATCATGCCTATCCGTAGGGAAATCTTCCTTCATTTTGTCGTACGACTCATCGAGGATTCTAGTTGCGAGTGATGCCATTTCATCCTTCCTCGAGCCCCCTAGGATCTTGACAAGACTCTGAATATCGATCCATTTGTGCGCAGGAATTATAATTTCCTCTTGATAAAATTTCGAAAAATCAGTTGTTTTATCGACAGTGCAGAAAACAATTCCCTTTTCTACAAGGAACTGGCGCAGCGCCGGACATTTCCTGTCAGTCCTTAACGAGTTTGTCATCACCAAAATTTGTAACTACAAATATTTTGTCAATGCAAGATCATCATCTCAATATAATTTTGAAAAGTTTAGTAAATGCAAGATCAAGACTCTCAACATTGTATTGTCATAATTTATTCGGTTTTGCTATTTCTCAGTCGACTGAACGAGTTGCACATTTCTTTTAACTATGGTTGCACTTTTCTTAGGTGATTGAGACTAAAGAAAATCTCAGTCGATTGAGACATAGGCAAACCCTAATTTATTTGGTCCTAAATAAAATCCAGTAGTTGCAAGATGAGCAAGTGGATAAAGAACAAGAGGAGAAAACCCTAAAAGCGGTTAGCTATAGAGAGAGATCTACAAACCGAGAGAGGTGGTAGATGAGGACGTGTTTCCGCATGGCCAGTTGAACGACGGTGACTTCACTCCCTTCATATGGGTTCTCTGTGGTGTACTCGAGGTCCAATCCCACAAACTTGTCCTCGTCTATCCCAAGCCAACCCTCGTGCATCCTCAGGACACGCACCACTTTCTCCTCCTCGTTGGTGTAGACAACGTCTATCTTCTTATTGTCATGGGTAGTGAAGCTTGTCTCTAGAGTGAGTAGATCTTCCATGGCGGCAAGGATAAGACGGGAAGAAGATAGATGACAAGAAGAAGAAGAGTGGTTTCTGCGATGCATGGGAACGGTGAAACCGTCAATGCGCTTTTAAGGTAGTGGTTAACGATTGGAACGAAAGTCCATGGAGAGACGCGTGGCGATGGCCATTCTAGCTTCTGAGTAAACAAAAAATAATTATAACATCGATACATGTGCCCTGTTTTGTCACGTCAATACACTGGATAGGGGGTGTTGTCCTATCCACTGTGCCAACGCTGCAAGCCTACGTGACAGCCACCCCGCCTAAGCGACGGGAGCGACGTAATGGCGAGAACTGACAGGGGGGCCCAACTTGACGACCGTTAGCCTGATTTTTTGTATTGAAACGTAAAGTTGAATTCGTGCCTAAAAAGACCCTCTGAGTATTTGGCACACCAACTGTAGTCATCCCGGCTGATTTCAGGGAACTTGGGTACCGTGTTGCCTGTACACCCCAACTTTCGGGCCGCAAAATGATATTCTTAGGAGCAGGGTAGATACGCCCATCTCCAGCAATATGCAGGTAATAAACACCACCTCTCCTAGTGAGCATTCCACGGGCTCTCAAGGTGGAGAAACCAACACGTGTCTCACCTAGTACCGGTTGCAAATCACCTAGGCCATGGCCTAGGGCAGTGGCAAGCACGGTGATGACGCCTCCTCCTATGGTTGGCCCTTGGCTTTGGGAGGCTTGGTTCTCCAGGTAGCGCGCAAGGATGGTGCCCAAGTTGAGTGAAAAGCTGCAGTTGATGTAAGCAGCATTTGCAAGGACTAGGATGTCCTCCTCGTTGAGTCTCGTGAACTCAATACGTGCCTGCAAAGTGTTAGTAATAACATAGAACAAATAGCGAATTGCACGATGTTGAATATTCTTCCCCTTGTTCACTTTACTAGTGAAACTCATTCCATTATAGTATTGATCAGGGGAAGGATTTAAGCCAGTAAAAGATGCGTGTAAAGCATGAATATCATTGTTTGGAAAATTAAAACATGCGCACCATTCATCTAATGTTATAGTGTAGTTGATGTTCATTAGGCGGAAAGAAATAGTATCATCTCCTTGCCATTGTTTAACGGTGCTTCGCAATGAACTAAGGAATTCAATGGTTAAGCGGCGATAGATAGGTACATCATTGTACACAAAGTTTTGCAGGACAGTTCTATTGCAAAGTAAATTGAAGACATCAGCAATACCGATTTGGTTCAATATGATGGGGCAAGCCCACTTGGTGGCCTTCGCTTCGCGGTTCTTGATCCTGTTGAAGTGATCACGATGGGCCTCATCATTCTTGAACCATATCCCCATGCGTTCCTGAGCGGAAGCCCAAGAAGCGCTAGCGGTGGCACGACCGCGAGTTTAGCTCCTTGTGTTCATCATCTAAAACATTGAAGAAAGGAAAAAATAAAACTTTTTGATCCAACAAAAGTAAGTGTATCATATTCCTCATCATAGCACACTAAAGAATTCTCCTCAAAATAATAATCTAGGCAAGATAATCATGGCAATTGGTTCATAGTAGGTCTCACCCTAGATTGATAATGACAATAGATTGATGATGAATTTGCAAAAATTAATTGGAGGATCGGAGGAGAAACATACCGTAGACCACTTCTGTGCGAGGAAATCGAACGAAATTGGATAGAGATGGAGATCCCTAGAGGTTTTGAGAGAGTTTGGAGGTAGAAGAAAGAAAAAGGGTTGAAATTTTGGAGTTGGGAGTACCTTCCCATGTCATTTTGTGGTCGGATGCAACTATATGGACAGAGCTATACGGTCGGAACAATGTGTTCCGGCCGTATAGTTGCCTTTTGTAAAAAAATTAGGTTTTCCTCCTAGCGGCGCAGCTATACGGACGCAGCTATACGGGCGGAACAAAATTTTCCAGCCGTATAGTTGGTCGTTAACCTATCTGTCCCTGCGAAAGAAAATTTGCAAAGGCATCAATATCTATACGACTAGAGCTATATGGCCAGAATTTTTATTCCCGTCGTGCAGTTGGTCGTTAAACTCTCAGAACATATGAAAAGAAATTGTACGGAGGCATTCATATGTATACGACCGGAGCTATACGGCTGGAATTTTTTATTCCAACTATATAGTTAGTCGTTAAACTCCCAGTATATATTGTAGAATAATTTTTGATGGCAAAGATATCTATACGATCGGAGCTATTTGGCCGGAATTTTTATTCCCGTTGTATAGTTGGTCACTAAACTCTCTGTGTGCATCAAAAAAAATTGTTTCTTCGTAGACTATTTCTTTTCCTGTAACTTAGTGATATACCTTATTTTTCACAGAAAATTGACAATAAATATTGCCGACCAACAATAGCATGAATAAAGCAGAATTTCAAGTACTACCAAACTTCTTCTCCTCAAATGGAGTTTTCTAGCACTCTTTATTAAACAAGAACTTAAATTAAAACTAAAAACTTAACTCAAACCTTTATTTTACATGGGTTGCCTCCCATGGAGCGATCTTTTATGGTCAATAGCTTAACCTTGATGATACTCACTTGGGCCAAATGAGTGGAACACCCACTCCAAAGTAATTGGCCTTCAAAGTGATGGCCTCCTTTTCGTCATGCGTGGCTTTCTTCTTCCTGGGGAAATGAATAACAAAAGGATCCCATGAAGGCAATTGCAACTTCATGTTCCCTTCATGCAGATTAATCAAAGCCTTAATAGTTCTTAAGAAAGGACGACCTAATATAATAGGAGCTTTAGCATCTTCAGGCATGTCAAAAATAACGAAATCAATAAGAGCGGGACAGCCTTTAAGGTATACTAAAGTGTTCTCCTTAATTCATACAGCTTGTTTGTAGGTAGAATCTGCTAGATGCAATTTTAACTCAGTAATTTCAAAGGATCCAAGATTTAACTTGTTAAAAAAGACTCTTTGGAATTGTCGAGACGCTTGCACCTAGATCACAAAGTGCAGCTATCTCATTGGTTCCAATTTTAATCTTAATAGTAGGCTCAAATATGTCATCTAGTTTAATAGGTAGTTTTTCAACAATTTTCTTGTATTCTTCTTCAAGCTCACATACTGTTATTGGTACTTGATTGACAAAATGTTGATACATAGCTTCCTCGCTACCTTCACTTACCGGAATCTTGACATTGATCCTTTTTACGAGATCTTGAACGGTGTAGCTTGGTGAAGGTGCATTACTATAGTCAAGTTCTTCAGGCTCCTCCCTTTGGATCCTCATCATTTTGAGTTCCTCAACCAGATTGGGCTCAACTTTACCTGCAAATTTAGCTAGAATGAGAGTTTGACTCTCGGTTATCTTACCTAGATGTGCCTCAATGATCCTCGTTCTTTCTTGAAGGGCTTGTAAATCATTTCTCAAACTACCATCTTGGTTAGATAATTTACCAAGCATAGCATCATGGTTCTCTATAATTTTAACTAGAATATTATTTTGTTTGTTTTGTGAGTCTATGAAAGACTTAAGTGTTTCCTGGAGACTACCATTACTATTTGCCATATTATTATTAGAGTTACCTGCAGGAATAGCATAATGTTTCTAAAAATTAGGATTGTAACTCTTCTTCCAAGCAAGGTTATAATCATTACGAGCTACGAAGTCTATTTCTTCAATATTTGGTTCGGGACTGGCTCTTACCTGAGTTTCCTTACCTTTTACGGCTAGTATGAGCTCATCCAACTTAGCATTGACATCTTTGTTCTCTTGTGGTGAGATAGAGTTCACCTTGTTTGTGCTTGATCTTTCCACATGCCATTGGGCATGGTTGTCTTGCATATTGTCTAGTAGCTACTTTGCTTTGGTAATATGTTTACCCATAAATGTTCCTCCAGCTATAGTATCAAGCATAAACTTAGATATAGAATTAGGAGCATTGTAAAATAAATGGAGGATTAACCAATCTTCCATCCCATGATTAGGACAGTTTCTCAGGCATTCTTTGATCCTCTCCCATGCAAGCGCTAGTGGCTCACGCTCTTCTTGTCTAAAGCCAGTAATATTAGATCGAAGTTGCATAGTCTTTGAAGGTGGGAAAAATTTAGTCATAAATAAAGAAGTACATCCCACCCATGATGTAATAGTATTTTTAGGCAAAGATAGCAGCCATTCTTTAGCTCTCCCTCTTAGAGAGAAAGGAAATAGATGCAATTTTCCCGCATCAGGGTCAACGTCTTTTATAGGCATCATATCACATATTTAAGTGAAAGTATTTAAGTGCATACCTGCGTCTTCAACAACAGAGCCTCCAAATTGATTCTGTTGAACCAAACTTAAGTAATGGGGATTAATTTCATAGTCATTGATACATTTCAAATGTATCTATAATTTTTGATGTTCCATGCTTGGTTTTATCCACTTTCTTGTGTTTTGTTCCAACTTTGGAGTACATTTCATATGATTTCTTGGACTAACCTATTAACAAGAGCCACAATGCCAGCTGCCTGTTTTCTGCTGTTTTTGGTTCCAGGAAAGTCAGAAAATGAATATCCTCGGAATTGGATGGGACAAAAGCCAAAGTGCCTATTTTTCCGGAAGACATCAAGTGCCAGAATACGAGACAGAGAGGGGCCAGGGGGCCACCACACCACCTGGCCGCGCGGCCAGGCCTGGCCCATGCCAGGGGGTGGTGTGGCCACTCGCGGCACCCCCTCGGCCTCTCCTTCCGCCTATATATTACCCTCGGGACGAAAAACCTAAGTGCCCGATCAAAAATCCACGAAAGAGTCTGTAGCCGCCGTCATCTCCATCCCTAGATCAGGAGGGATCTGAAGCTCTTCCCGGCAACCTACCGGAGAGGGGAATTCACCCTAGAGGCCTTCTTCATCACCATGCAAGCCTCCGGTGTGATGCGTGAGTAGTTCATCCTTGGAATACGAATCCATGTAGTAGCTAGATGGCTGGTTCTCCTCCTTTGTGCTATCATGTTTAGATCTTGTGAGCTCCGTTCATGATCAAGAGCATCTATTTGTAATTCTGCATGTTGTGTTTGCGGGGATCCGATGGATATTGAGATGTTATTTCAAATCGATTATTGATTCTATCATGTCTTTGTTATTTGTGATCTTGCATGCTTTCCGTTGTTAGTAGCTATCTTGGCCAAGTAGATGCTAGCAACTCCAAGAGTTAGTATTTATGCTCGATAGTGGGTTCATGCCTCTGGTAATCTGGGGAAGTGACAGAAATCTCTAAGGTAATAGATGTGATGTTGCTACTAGGGAGAAAACAACAATCCTTTGTTCATAGAACAATCGTATTGTTTACTTTACACGCAGTTCGTAAAGCAATAATATGTTGCTTGCAACTTAATACTGGAGGGGGTTCGGATGATAACCTGAAGGTGGATTATTAGTCATAGATGCAGTTGGATGGCGGTCTATGTATAATGTTGTAATGCCCAATCAAGTTCCAAAGGAGTCAAGATGATTAGTATATGCATGTATTGCTTTCTCGGTGTTTGTCAATTGCCCCGCTGTAATTTGTTCACCCAGCATGTTATCTATCTAAGGAGTGCCACCTCTAGTGAACTATGGATCCCGGTCCTTTTTATTTTCCATACAATCTATAAATTGTTTACTTCTTTGTGTTTACTTTCTGCAAACTTTTACTTCTTTCCATTCGATATGTTTAATCCTTTGTTTTCCGCAAAACACGGTGAGATTGACAACCTCATTGCAAGTTGGGGACAAAGTTCTGTGGTTGTGTTGTGCAGGTCTCCACGTTGCTACTAGCACCGGTAGTGCACCCTGCCAAAGCTCAGATAGTAACACCTTTGGGGTGTTTCCTTGCTCCTACTGGTTCAATTAAACCTTGGTTTCATAACTGAGGGAAACTTGCTGATGTGCTCATCATACCTTCCTCTTGGGGTTCCCAACGAGCTCTACATCAACACCGCCATCAAGCATTTTTCTGGGCACTGTGCATTGAGCCATCAAGCATTTTTCTGGCGCCGTTGCCGGGGGGTCAAGGACATCTTCACAAAGGGGAGTCCCTCATAACCAATCTCTTTACTTTGTTATTTTTGTTTTGCTTAGTTTCTTTTTGCTTTGTTTGCTTGTTTTCTTATCAAAAACACACAAAAATTAGTTCTACTAGTTTGCTTTCTTTTTTGAAAACCCAAAAAAAGACTACTCTTGAAAACACTAAGTTGTGTGACTTCACTAGCACCAACAACAATGATTTTATAAGCACACATATTGCTCCACCTGTGCCTGAAGATACTTTCTTTGAGATAAAACCTTCTTTGCTCAATCTTGTTATGAGAGAATAATTTTCTGGTATTGGTAATGAAGATGCTGCTTCCCATCTAAATAATTTTGTTGAACTTTGTGAGATGCAAAAGCATAGGGATAGAGATGGTGATATTATTAAGATGAAATTGTTTCCTTTCTCTTTGAGAGGAAAAGCTAAAGAATGGTTGAATTCCTTAACTAGGAATAGTATTGATTCTTGGACTAAGTGCAAAGATGCTTTTATTGGAAAATACTATCCTCCTGCTATGATTATATCTATGAGAAGTGAAATAATGAAGTTTAAATAACTTGATATTGAGCATGTTGCTCAAGCTTGGGAAAGAATGAAATCTTTGGTAAAGAATTGTCCCACTCATGGACTGACTGCTTGGATGATCATCCAAACTTTTTATGCAGGATTGAACTATTCTTCAAGGAACCTATTAGACTCTGCTGTTGGAGGTACCTTTATGACCATCACTTTGGGTGCTGCAACAAAACTTCTGGACAATATGATGGTTAATTATTCTGAATGGCATACTGAGAGAGCTCCACAAGGTAGGAAGGTAAATTCTGTTGAGGAAACCTCCTCCTTGAGTGATAAGATTGATATTATTATGTCTATGCTTGTTAATGGGAAAGCCCATATTGATCCAAATAATGTTCCTTTAGCTTCTTTGGTTGCTCAAGAAGAGAAAGTTGATGTGAACTTCATAAGAAATAGCAATTTTGGTAATAATGCTTATAGGAACAATTTTGGTAACAACAATTATAAGCCATATCCTCCCAACAATGGTAATGCTTATGGAAATTCTTACAACAATAATAAGAATGCTCCCTATGAACTTGAAGTTATGCTTAAACAGTTTATTAGTAAACAATCTGCCTTCAATAAAACTATTGAGGAAAAACTCTCTAATGCTGAAAGAAATATAGCATCTTTGGCTGAAGCTCAATCTTCTTTTAATAAAATGGCTGCTAAACCTGAAACTAATGAGAATCCCTTTGCAGCTAATAATCCCATACAAGATGAAAATGTTAGACTATTAGCTGAATTACGTGCTAAGTGGGAAAGAGAAGATGAAATTGCTAGAAACATTAGTGTTTCTACTATTTCCACCACTAGTGTTGAGGCTAGTAATAGTTCTACTACTTTAGATGATAAATTTGATTTTGATCTTGATGGTTGCAATATCCCTGAAGTTATTAAGTTCCTACAAAAGCTTGCTAAAAGTCCTAATGCTAGTGCTATGAATATGGCATTTACAAAACACATTACTAATGCTCTCATAAAGATTAAAGAAGAAAAGATCAAACATAAAGCTTCTATTCCTATAAAACAAGAAGATGGTTGGGAACCCATCATTAATATGAAAGTGAATGACTTTGATTTCAAAGCTTTATGTGATCTTCATAGTAGCGTTTCTATTATGCCTAGAAGGATTTATGATATGCTTGATTTGCCTCCTCTTGAAGATTGTTATTTGAATGTCCCACTTGATGATAATGCTAAAAAAAACTCATGGGGAGTCTTAATGATGTTCTTATTATGGTTAACAATGCCTATGTCCCCGTTGATTTCTATGTTTTGGATGTTGAATACAATGCTTCTTGTCCTATTACTTTGGGAAGACCTTTTCTTATAACTGTTGGTGCCATTATTGATATGAAAGAAGGCACCATTAAATATCAACTCCCGCTTAAGAAAGGTATAGAACACTTCCCTAAGAAGAGAGAGAATATTTCTTTTGCTTCTCCTATAAAAACAAAATTTGGTCTTAATGCTTCTTCATTTGAGAACACTTGATTCTTTTTCTTGCTTCTTTTTTTTCAGGTGAAACAGTAGGGAAAAATCCCCACTGCAAATTTTTTTATTATATATGTGTATGTTACAATGAGAAAATGATCTAAGGTAGATCATAAACAGTTACATCTAAATTGAAACAATCTATTCTATCCCTGATCTAATTGCTGACTGAGCCAGGCTTTGAATTTCTCCTTGTATTTTCCTTTGATTCTGAATTGTATCCATCTCATTTCCTGGTAGAAAATTGCTTTCCATCTATCAAAAGTGGGTCTTTTGTCATTAAAAATCTTCTCATTTCTGCAAATCCAGATACCCCAGGAAGTCATGATAATGATTTCCATTGCAAATGGTAGATGTAACTTTTCTTTGATGTTTGAAATAGCTTCTAATCCTATTAGATTTGCAGTTCTGTTTCTGGAAATATGGTCCCAACATTTTTTTGCACATGGACAATCCCAGAAAAGATGATTTGCTAATTCTTCTGTGATGTAGTTTGATTTAACACAATTGTAATCAGGAAGGTTGAAATTCTTTCTCATCAGTAGGTTTCTTGTATTCAATCTGTCTAGTAACAAAAGCCAGAAAAAGAACTTGTGTTTATTTTGACAGGAGGTTGCCCAAACCCAGGAAAAGTGAGGTGGTGATGGTGAGTGTCCAATCATGGCTGAGTATGCCTTTTTAACTTCAAATTTATCTGATCCCCAAATATAGTTCCAATTATCATGGGTGTCCTCCTGAGTGACATGCCTGAATTCCTGGCATCTTTCTTCTAGGACTAAAAACTCAGAGAAAGCTTGATGAGAGAGAGGTAGGTGGAAGTTATCTTCGAGGAATTCAGCATGAAGGAAATCATGAACACTGATGATTGTGGACTTAGCATAGGACAGAAGGTGAGGGAATTTATTCATCAAGCACTCCTCTTGCCAAAGGTCAGTCCAGAATTTCTTGCTTCTTATACCTAACTTAAAGGCGTTAAAGAAAAGTACTTATTGGGAGATAACCCAAAAGTTTTAGATGAGTCTTGGAAGTTATTACTTCAGTAATAACCGCTCCTTATCCTTTTTATTTGCTTTTTGTGCCAAGAGTAACCTCTAATGAGAGAGAAGTAATGATTGGAAAAGTTGCTGTCCCGAAACAGATTTCTGTGTTTCACCGTAAAAATTCGTGAAAAATCTCTGAATGTCTTTTTGAGGCATGAAGTTTTGTGCTTCTGCCCCAGGTTGTTATCTAACTTTCATTAGTTCAACACTTTTTGATTTGAGCAACAGAAGGTCTTCGAAAAAATTCGTCTTTACCTGCTGGTCTGTTTTGACAGATTTCTGCCATTTTCTGCATTTGCTTCTTGTTGGTTCCTTTTTGAGTTATTTTGGGGAATTGAGATTTTTGAGGGAAGTGCTACAGTAGCTAGTGTTCTAATGGAAGTTTATTTGGTGTTAGAACTGAACCTTAAGACCTTTTATCTTGAGTGCACTAATGTTGCTAATAAAGATTGTGTGAAGTTTTGTATGAAGGAAATATTTCAGGTGTATGGAAGGAATGAGTAATGAGAAGAAGGATGGACTAAAGCTCAAGCTTGGGGATGCCACGCGTGTCACCCCAAGAAATATCCAAGAAGTACAAGCGTCAAAGCTTGGGGATGCCCAAGGCATCCCCTTCTTCATCAATAAAAATTCCAGGTTTCATCCAAACGCTTCATTTTTATTGTTTCATGCGCAGTTGTGTTGTTCTTGGAGCGTCTTCTTTTTCGTTTTTGTTTTAGTTTTTCATTTGCTTTTGTTTGCTTAGTTTTCTGAAAATTGGTTGGACCCCCTCTTTCATACATTGGTTTGCAAATAGTTTCGTTTGGTTTGGAAAAGAGTAGGAAAGTTCATGCTTATGTGGTAAAAAGAGCTTGTTTTTGACTGTGGCCTATGCTTTGTCATGCCATGCTTGATATTGTTTTGGCTTTATGCTTAGTATTCTTTGCTGTAGCATGACTTGTTATAAACAATTGAGATTGCTTAATGTGCCTTGGATGAATCATGCGTTGTTTTAGCATAGTAAAGCATAGTATAGTGGTATTCTCCTTTGATGCTTTATTTGGGTTGACTTGGAGCATGCTCACACCATGTTATGACTATCTCAAGTCACCATAGCCTTTATCATCCTTTAGTTTTCAACTTGTAGTATCACTTTATGCTTTGATCAATGATGTTTTGTCGCTCTGCATGATTATGGCCATTATTGCTCTCTTAGTTTGTCGCTCCGAGTCTTTTGCTAGCCTCCACAACAAGGTATGAGTTCCACTCATGCATCCAACTCCCTAAACCAAGTTATTCCAAAGAGTCCACCATACCTACCTATTAGCTTATGCTATTCCAAGTATATTCATGCTTTTGTTTACCTTCTAAATTAAACTTGTTATGAGAAAACTAGTGATTAAAGCTCTCACGAACTTGATGGCACATTTTACTTTTTTGCATCTAATAAACTTGAACCATTGGGTCCTTCTTTGTTGCGTATATGCTTGTGCTTTATAAGTTGAAATTAGCAGAACCATGTTTCATGGGGAACGCTTTCAACATTGCACTTGTACTTTGTACCCCGTTGATATCATGTTCTTTTGCTTACGGATCCCGGTGGTGTGAAATAAAAGTGGAACTTGTAAGATCATGGAGTTTGTATGTGTGTTAGAGAAACGTCTAGGCCGCTAGCCTAAGCCATGCCTAATCATGGTGGAAAGTTGCATCATCACCATAATGAGCACTCTATGAAGCATCCTCAATAAAAAGCTATGCAAATAGCAAATAAAAAGATCACTGAGATGCTCATTGTCTGCTTGCCTTGTCATTTTGATTATGGGAAAGCTCCTGTATCATGTGCAAGGGGTACCCCGTTGGTGGTTCTTAATGATACACATGTACTTACAATGACAAGAGCTTACTCGTGACTTAAGTTGAGTAGCATGAGGATCGGTCTTCGTAAGTAAGGGGCATGAGATTTCGGTTTATAACTTGTCAAGCATATCCTCTTAGTTGTGTCACTTTAACCTTAATCACCTTAAAGATGCTTATGATAGGGGCAATGAGAGCTGAAAGCTATAAGTACCATGATTTTTGGAAGCTCTTTATGAGACTTGAATCCCTACTTCCTTTTACAAAGGCCTTTCTTCCACCATTATATTGAGTCTCCACCTTCTATCTTTATGCACCTACTTTGAGAGCATAGTGGCCATTCTTAGTTCTATGTGCATTGTCCCAAGACTAGTTTATTGATGCATAACTTGATATTGCTTGTTTTAAACTATTTGTATCTAGTCACTCTTATGAACTTTGAAGGTGTCCTATGCATTTATATTTGCTACTCTTTGAGGGACAAGTTGAATACTATTATGCTATGTTTTCTTTATGTGAAACAAACAAACGTCTTGCAAAGCATTGTTATTCATGAATCTTTTGTTTGTGCCTTTTCATGTTGCATCATAGTTTCTTTGCTTATTGCTAGAACTTTGTCTTTCATGTTATGATTGAAGTACTATGATCCCAGCTTTGAATGTTTTGCAAATACTTTGATCAAGTCTTTGATGGTGCATGTCACCTCAAAAATTATTCTTTCTTTTTATCACTTACCTACTCGAGGACGAGCAGGAGTTAAGCTTGGGGATGTTGATACATTGCACATGTATCTATAATTTTTGATGTTCCATGCTTGGTTTTATCCACTTTCTTGTGTTTTGTTCCAACTTTGGAGTACTTTTCATATGATTTCTTGGACTAACCTATTAACAAGAGCCACAGTGCTAGCTGCCTGTTTTCTGCTATTTTTTGGTTCCAGGAAAGTCAGAAAATGAATATCCTCGGAATTGGACGGGACAAAAGCCAAAGTGCCTATTTTTCCGGAAGACATCAAGTGCCAGAATACAAGACGAAGAGGGGCCAGGGGGCCACCACACCACCTGGCCGCGCGGCCAGGCCTGGCCCGCGCCAGGGGTGGTGTGGTCGCTCCCGGCACCCCCTCGGACTCTCCTTCCGCCTATATATTGCCCTCGAGACGAAAACCCTAAGGGGCCGATCAAAAATCCACGAAAGAGTCTGTAGCTGCCGTCATTTCCATCCCTAGATCGGGAGGGATCTGAAGCTCTTCTCGGCACCCTGCCAGAGAGGGGAATTCACCCTGGAGGCCTTCTTCATCACCATGCAAGCCTCCGGTGTGATGCGTGAGTAGTTCATCCTTGGACTACAGATCCATGTAGTTGCTAGATGGCTGGTTCTCCTCCTTTGTGCTTTCATGTTTAGATCTTGTGAGCTCCGTTGATGATCAAGATCATCCATTTGTAATTCTGCATGTTGTGTTTGCGGGGATCCGATGGATATTGAGATGCTATTTCAGATTGATTATTGATTCTATCATGTCTTTGTTATTTGTGATCTTGCATGCTTTCCGTTGTTAGTAGCTATCTTGGCCAAGTAGATGCTAGCAACTCCAAGAGTTAGTATTTATGCTCGATAGTGGGTTCATGCCTCT
This sequence comes from Avena sativa, assembly GCA_916181665.1. Classification (NCBI taxonomy): domain Eukaryota; kingdom Viridiplantae; phylum Streptophyta; class Magnoliopsida; order Poales; family Poaceae; genus Avena; species Avena sativa. The sequence continues at coordinate 206,123,867 of OV702290.1, forward strand.
AGTAATCTAGGGAAGTGACAGAAATCTCTAAGGTACTAGACGTGCTGTTGCTACTAGGGAGAAAACAAAAATCCTTTGTTCATAGAACAATCGTATTGTTTACTTTACATGCAATTCGTAAAGCAATAATCTGTTGCTTGCAACTTAATACTAGAGGGGGTTCAGATGATAACCTGAAGGTGGATTATTAGTCATAGATGCAGTTGGATGGCGGTCTATGTATAATGTTGTAATGCCGAATCAAGTTCCAAAGGAGTCAACATGATTAGTATATGCATGTATTGCTTTCTCGGTGTTTGTCAATTGCCCCGCTGTAATTTGTTCACCCAGCATGTTATCTATCTAAGGAGAACCACCTCTAGTGAACTATGGATCCCGATCCTTTTTCTTTTACATACAATCTATAAACTGTTTACTTCTTTGTGTTTACTTTCTGCAAACATTTACTTCTTTCCATTCGATACGTTTAATCCTTTGTTTTCCGCAAAACACGGTGAGATTGACAACCTCATCGCAAGTTGGGGACAAAGTTTTGTGGTTGTGTTGTGCAGGTCTCCACGTTGCTACTAGCACCGGTAGTGCGCCCTGCCAAAGCTCAGCTAGTAACACCTTTGGGGTGTTTCCTTGCTCCTACTGGTTCGATTAAACCTTGGTTTCATAACTGAGGAAAACTTGTTGTTGTGCTCATCATACCTTCCTCTTGGGGTTCCCAACGAGCTCTACATCAACACCGCCATCAAGCATTTTTCTGGGCGCCGTGCATTGAGCCATCAGTCATCAGTAGTGATTGCTGGCTGAGTAATAGGAGTACACAAATAATCATTATTGGGAGTAGCAAACTCCCCAAGCTTCTTTTCAGCCATACTTCCTATGTTTTTGGGTTTTCTTAGATAAAGAATTATAACGGTAAAAGCAAGAATTTAAAGACTAACTATTTTTTTTGGTTTATCAAATAAAGACTGAAAGAAAACTAAAAAAATTTAAAACAAGGATTAAAACTAGCAAGGTTCCTAGTATCCTCACCAGGGTATCTATTGCTTCCCTAGCAACGGCGCCAGAAAAAGAGTTGATACCTTCGATCCAGATTACGGATGTAGTATAGCTTCTTTTTCCCTAATAGACCTAGGTTATCGAATCCTCAGGAAGCGAATGCATAGTGAAGTTACTTTAACGGACCTTCGGGAGTTTTAGAATTCCTTTTGTGTTTTCACCAGACCAGTAGCTTATGTATTTTTGTTGTTGTCAATGATGGAGAGAGAGGGCCTAGGGCGTTCAGTTTCACCTGTAGCTGTGCAAAACATTTGATAGAAATAAAGTATGTGTGTACTTGTCAGAGCAAGATAAATTATATGTGGGTAGTGCATCCGTAATTGCCATTGCCTCTGCAACCGCTTATAGCAATAACCTACTAGTCTCATCCATAGAAGAAAGAGAACTAATGATATGCGTAGTGATTTCACCGTTAATACCAAGCAAATCCCTCACATACAGCCATACTACCCCTTCTATCACTGGGGTTCCCAACCTATAGATCAGTCATCACTCATACTCCCTATACCTGGCTCAACCCTCGGGGTTTTGGGTACCTGACAAGTCCTTGGATTGAGGCAAGAGAGGATACAATAATCATCATGTCATACAAACTAATACATGATCCCATCTATGATAATTCACATGCACAATTGCTACATGGCTAGGCCGAAGCCCTTAGCCCAAGGAGAATTACTCACACGTAGAGATGAGATCAACAATCGCAAACATTGTAATAAAAATCATAAGATTGATAGCAATAGTCTTACAATGTCGCCAATCGGAGAAGAGATCTATTACAAGTGGTGGAATATGGCTATGGAGATGGAGAAGGGTTTGGAGATCTGGAGACGGCTGGTGATTTGTGGCAGAGACTTCTGGATGGTGTGAACTTTGTTTTCAAGTTGCCCGAGGCTTCTTTATATAAGGGCCCCTTCACGAAAGTTGTTCTGTTTGACCTAACGGTGACGGCACCAACTATACGGTCGGAATTTTTGCTCCGGTCGTATAGTTGGCTGTTAAAGCGTCTGCCTCCGATGTAAGGCTCCTAGTTTCTTCTGGTAGTTGGAAATCTCGTATCTTTGACTTTAATATAGTGATTCCCTCCTTTAAATGACATTATCTACGCAGGAAAAATACAAAAATAAAGGATTGCATACCCCTCCGAATATTAGCATTAGTGGCAGGGTTTAGAGAGATATTTCATCAAGAATATGATTAATATCCAGTTTAAATGTGGACGTTAGATGGCTATATTTCAGAGCCATCATTAGCATGCTTTTACATTGTTTCTCCCTAAAAGGGAAAAGAGGGTTCTAGGTGATTGTATTAAAGAGGATTCTAGGATTTAAGGGGTCAAATGCTCTGTTTCGCCGGACTCTCCGGCTGGTTTCGGCTAGAGTATCTGGCCCAGCCAGAATGTCCGGCCTGAGATTTCCTCGAGTTTTTGCCTGGAGGCTGCATCCATTCAGTATGCCACATCGGACTCCACCCGGAATCTGGCCGGACTGTTTGAAGAATCTTGTGCAGGTCGGAATGTTTGGGGTGAAGCAGCCAGAGTGTCCAGCCTAGACCGGAATGTCTGGTTGGTGCCGGACACTCCGGCGTAAGTGACTCCGACGGCTATTTTTCCTGGGGCCCTATATAAAGGCCCCTTCTTCTACCTTTGGAAGCTGCTCATCCCCAACCTCAAGAACCCTAAATATGAGCCACCAAATCAACAAGATCTCCCATCCAACCATCCAAAGTCCTTGATCTTTGGAGAATCGAAGGAGGAGGCCTTGATCTACATCTTCACCAAAAGTGATTTTCATTTCCCTCCTCATTCACTTGAGGGCCCCTTGCTCTAGTGTTTCATTGGAAACCCTAGGCCTTGATTTGGTTCTTACAAGCTTATGTTTGATTTTTGTGATAGCTTGCTTGTATTCGGGAGCCTCCAATTCAGTTGTGGATGTGTGCCTTGAACTTTTTGTAAAGGTGTCGGTTTCCACCTCGAAGGTTACCGATATAGTGGAAGAGTGAATTGATCCCTTTGGGGTGAGGTTCACCGGAGAACAAGGGAGTACTTTTGTGGCATTGGTGGTTTGAAACCACCACCTCTCCAAACGCAGACATACTTCCCCTGAAAAGGAAGGAACTGCGGGAAATCATCCTTGTGTCTCCGCGTGCTCCATTTCGGTTACCTCTATCCTTTACCGCACCTTACTTATATCTTTCTCTTGCTTATTTAGTTGTGCTAGTGTGACATATAGGTAAATTCACCTTAGTTGCATATCTAGAGAATTTACCTTTTGTGTCAAACCCTTAATTGAAAAAGAGTAAAATTTGAAGTAGCACCTATTCACCCCCTCTAGGTGCCCATACGACCCTTTCACTTGGCCATCAGCATTTTGCTGCTTTGGAGAAGATGGCACGCACAAGCATGGTGCGTGGTATTTCAAAGATCGACCATGTCAAAGAGCTCTGTGATGCATGCTTGGCAGGCTAGCAACATCGCGCCCCGTTTTCTCCAACGGCCAAGTTTCGTGCAACAGAAAAGCTCGAGCTGGTGCATAGCGACCTCTGCGGGCCCATCTCGCCACCCACACCAGGCGGGAAGAGGTACTTCCTACTACTCGTGGATGACCACAACTGCTACATGTGGCTGATGCTACTCGCCTCCAAGACGAGGCAAAGGCGGCAATCAAGCGCTACAAGGCAAGCGCTGAGGTGCAGAGCAGATGCAAACTACGCAAGCTACGGACAGATCGTGGAGGCAAATTTACCTCCAAGGACTTCGACACGTACTGCACCGAGCATGGCGTCCAACGACACTTGTCCTCTCCCTAATCCACTCAGCAAAATGGGGTGGTGGATAGGCACAACCAAACCGTTGTTGCCATGGCTCGTAGCATGCTTAAGGCACGAGGAGTGCCAAGCAAATTCTGGGGAGAGACTATGACCTCTGCGGTGTACATCCTCAATCGCTCCTACACGCGTAGCATCGATGGAAAAACTCTGTATGAGGTATGGCATGGCAAGATACCAAACCTTCACTACATACGGGTGTTTGGATGTGTTGCACATGTCAAGACAGCGCGCCCCCAACTCAAGAAGCTTGATGACCGAAGCACTCCCATGGTAATCATGGGATATGATGTTGGCTCAAAGGCGTACAAGTTTTTCGACCTAGTGTCACAGCGCGCACATGTCTCCCAAGACATGGTGTTTGACGAGGATGCGGGCTAGGAGTGGAGTGAGCAGGTAGAAGCGCACCCCGCTAGCACGTTCACCTTCGACTTCCTGGTTCCGGGGACCGACACCGGCGTGAACGACGATGAGACTCTAGGCGACGGGGGAGCGGCACCAGCTCCGCTCTCACCACAACAACCAGAGGAACCCGGAACCCCTGCAGCTATACCTGGTACACAACACGCTGGCCATGGTGCTCCGGTGGAGTTTGTGTCACCTCCATCCGGAGTGACACCAACCTCGGCGGATGGACACGGGTGTCTGCGAAGGTTCTGCACCATCGACAACATTGTCGCTGAGTTCGGGGAGGAGCTCCTTCTGGTGGCTGGTGAGGAACCTGCCATGTTTGCTGAGGCTGAACCACACCCAGCCTGGCGTGCAGCCATGCTAAAGGAGATGAGCTCCTTCAAGGAGAATGACACCTGGGAACTCATGAGTTTGCCAGCAGGTCATCGCCCAATCTGGCTCAAGTGGGTCTTCAAATTACTAACGGCAACATCGTTAAGCACAAGGCTCGCCTTGTAGCAAAGGGCTATGTCCAGCGTGCCGGTGTCGACTTCAATGAATTGTGCCCCAGTCGCTCGAATCGACTCTGTGCGCTTCCTCATCGCGATTGCAGCGCAGCACTGTTGGGAAGTACACCACATGGACATCAAATCGGCGTTCCTCAACAGCGATCTTCAGGAGGAGGTGTACGTGGCTCAACCATCTGGTTTTGTCTGGGAAGAACAAGAAGGCAAGAGGTTGCGGCTGTGCAAGGCACTCTACAGACTGCGCCAAGCCTCGAGGGCCTGGAATACCAAGTTGGACAACACACTGTTGTCGCTTGGGTTTTAGAGGATCCTATCGGAGCATGTTGTCTATGTGCATAGCACAAGGGAGATGCGACCACTTCTAGGCGCCTACGTCGATGACTTGATCGTGACTGGAGCAAGCAAATGTGAGATCAGCAAGTTCAAGATGGATATGCAAGGCACATTCAAGATGAGTAACCTCGGACTCTTGAGCTACTACCTCGGCATCGAGGTGAAGCAGGCCCCTGGCGATATAACACTCGGCCAGGATGCATATGCTGGCAAGCTGCTGGAGAAGGATGGCATGGGCGACTGCAACCCAGTGCACGTCCCAATGGAGCCCAGGCTCAAGCTGAGCAAGGAGAGCTCAAACCCACCGGTGGATGCAACATTCTACCATAGCATTGTCAGGAGCCTGAGGTACCTTGTGCACACTCGGCCTGACATTACTTTCGTCGTCGGCTACATCAGCCGGTTCATGGAGAAGCCCACGACAGAGCACATGGCTGCTATCAAACAATTATTGCGGTACATTGCTGGTACATGCAACTATGGTTGCCTCTATGTGAAGGACAAGGACGACGACAAGCTGATCGACTACAGTGACTCCGACATGGCGGGCAACATTGACGACCGAAAGAGCACCTCTGATGTTTTATTCATGCTCGGTCACAACCCTGTGACTTGGCAGTCACAGAAGCAGAAGGTGGTCGCACTTTCATCATGCGAGGTGGAGTACATTGCCACAACGACTTCGGCTTGTCAAGGAGTTTTGCTTGGCCGGCTTCTTGGCGACCTCCTTGGCTAGAAGGATGATATCGCGACAATATTTGTGGACAAGAAGTCCGCAATTCAGTTGTGCAAAAATCCGGTCTTCCATGATCGGAGCAAGCACATCGAGACACGCTTCCATTTCATCCGGGAGCGTGTCGACGAAGGCAAGATTAATGTTGAGTACATCAGTACAGAAGACCAGCTCGCAGACATTCTAACCAAAGCACTTGGTCGCATTCAGTTTTAGAGTCTACGAGAGAGAATTAGCATCGTGAACATCTAGTGCAACTATATTAGGGAGAGAATTGTTGTTTAATCAAGTTGGTAATAGTAGTGAGAACACTAGTGTGCATGTGTGCATGGCGGTAGCAGCAAGATGGCACAAGTCCAACTTGTGCATGCAAAGCTTCATACATATCACGTGAAAAATCCTAGGATAGTAGTTAACTTGATATAGTAGACTTTAGGAGTAAAGGTTCACACCTTGGAGAATAGCATCTCACTAGTATAAGTAAGCCCTCGTTGTATTGGTTTGGGACACCAAGCAGAGCTAGCTTTGTTGCACCAATACTACTCGTGTCCATCCATTGTCTTTAAGTTCTTTGAGCGTGTGTGTCCAAGTGCTCAAGCGTGAGTAGCTAGCTAGCTCTAGTGTAGGAGCTAGCAGTTGCGGTGGTGAAAGTCACCATTCCGCCGTCATCTCCCGACGCTCCTGGTGTGGTACGGGTTGCTCTGGTCTTTTGTTGGGGAGAGATGCCAACATAAACTACCGTGTCTACTAGACCAGCTCAATCATGTGTCTGTTAAAATCTGATTCGGCTGGGCTCATCATACATACGTACATACACAAGAAATACGAGTGTATATTAGCTTATATATGTATTGAAGTGGACGCTAATGGCGTTTATGAAAGGTATAGATAATTACAGTGACGTTTATCAGAAGTCAAAAGTTATAGTGGCATTTCTCAAATAGCTAAAAATTACAGTGGCATATATCCAATTAACCCTTGGTTTATTGTTCTTGGGTATAAAGTTAACGTGTTATTGGTATGAAAGATCATGCTCAGATTGGGTTAGGAACTGGGAGTCATCAGAACATCATATCTATCTATCTATCTATATCTATACCTCTATACCTAACAATAAGGATGATCGCTTCTGTCAACTCTTTTTTTGGATGATTTTGTCCTTTCACGAGATACTAAATTACCCAACTATACCACCGGTAAGTGAAAATAACTGTCTCAGAAAAAAGCAACCCGCGTGACCATGTCTTCGCTCCCTTGCCGGAGGCGTGCTCGCTGGTCTGTGGGCACCAACGCCAGCACGGCAAGAGCACGAGCTTGAGGGGGACACGGTCGGGGCTCGCGGACATGAAGAGTAGAAGCGGTAGCGGCCGGATCTGGCGCGGTTCCGTGCAAACAGAAAAAGGGTCCGTGAGACCCGTTCCATCTTGCGTCGCCGCCGCCCGTCCATGGGTTGCCGCTGACCGGCATCTCCCACCGATAAAATCAAGCTTCCGCCAGACTCCCGCTGTCCGAGATCGATCCCGATGGCCTCTCGCGCCGCCCAACTCCTGCTGTCAGAGATAGACCCAAAATCTCGCTATCAGAGATCGACCGGGCCACCCGGCGCGCTAAGTAGGAGGACCAACCACCCGCGCCTGATACTGCTGCTGCCGACATGGTGGGAGGAGAACGACATGGCTTTGGTTGCGCGGTTCCACCGCTCCCTTGAGCGGAAGCTGTGCCGGACCTCTATGCTGCGACGACCTCCGGCCGGCCGGCACATGACAGCTCTCTCTCGGCAGCACTAGACGCTGCCTCATCTCAAGGCCTTATTCACTTTATTAATCTATCGAACGTTGTGTGATTTCTCCATGTTTAGCTGTTTTTTCGTCCACGAGTGATGTGTCCGTGTGAGCACACTCTGATCCCCTTTGTGCACTCATACGTCTATTGCTTGTTGGTAATTAGAATGATGTAAATGTTGCACCTGTTCGATTGGGTGAGGTCGCCCATGATGTTAGCTGACTAAAAAACGAATTCAAATCAAAGGGAGGTGCCCTTGATTCCATAAGCTATGTTGGTATGGATGTTGATAGTTCTTATTCTATTTGACTAAAATCATACTCTATTCTACATCAGTACAAATGCATTGTCTAATGGTTTAACTTCCTGCACATGTTACACTTATTGAATAATGTTTTTTCATGTAATTTAGCAAGTGATTTTCTACACGACGATTTCATAATTTGGATACACTTGATGTATATAAAAGAAAATTTGAAAATGATGAGTTTTTCCTTTACCTTTGTGTAGGATTATTGTGTTTTGGGACATCTAAGAAAATTAAAATCTAGATAGAAAACAACATACTTCTGAAACAATGATATTAACTTATTGGCATCTGATTTTGGTTTCAATTTCTGGGTTTGAACTCCATCAAAATCGTTGTTCATTGCACATATTATAGATCCATTCCTATTGTCTGCACTGGACCTAATAGTTTCAGTGGTGAAAGCTCTTTTTTGGGAACACACTTTGGGCTAAATGCGCATTTGAAAGACAGAAACTAAGGTGATATTATCCCGGCGGCCACACTGAGCTTGGGATCAAATTTGCAGGCTGATCAGGCTTTAAAGAGAGGCTACGGTAGTACACCTTGGTAATGGTTTAAGCACTGCTTTTTGGATGGATAAGTGGACAAGCGATGGCCCTATCTACATTCTCTCATGCTCTAAGGCTGGATAGTATAGTGGCGTAATGCAGAGCAAACTAGGATCGGCAAGGTGGTGCCTATGCGTCATATTACATCAGAGGGCCAAGAGAGAGCTTGGAGCATTAATGATTTTCCTAGACAACTGTAGTTTGGATTCATCAAGCATCGACAAGAGAGGTTGGTGACATTTCTTGGTGAAGAACCTATACCAACTCTGAATGGCATCAACAAGATTTTCCAAGAATCTCGTAAAACAGAAAAGTGGCTTAGACCCTGGTGATCATCGCGCCCTTCTGAGTACAGATTTTTTCTAATAGGATTACCACTCCAGTTCAAACGATGGTGTGCAATGCATTGAGATGGTCAGGTTGTGAGCGCACAAAGTAAGAAGCATGAACTGGAAGCAATAAGTGAGATGGCTGCAGTCCTGGACCGACAACAGTCCCTTTTTTCCAACTCTATAATCTGACCAGGTTGGCGTGGTCCTTTTTTAAATTAAAATCAAGTAAGGGGAATTCTCCCAATCTTTGCTAAAAGATGTTCTGATTTCAGGGTAGAAATTGGATTTTTTTGGGTAATCGGGTCTCGTTGTTCATGATCCAGACTTGTAATATCAGGTGCGGACTTCTCTTTATTTCATCAAAATAAATTATATGTGGATATTATATTTGGTTCCATTAATTCATCAAATTGGTGTAACCTTACCTGATTCATGCACTAGATGCATGATCTAACAGTAGTGATATAACATTTTAATTTTCGGTTTCATGAACCAAAACATAAAAATGCACTTTTTAGTAGTGAAACAACAGTTTCATCAAAATGCATAAAAATTTGCATAGCATTAATCTTGAACTGATCTGAAATATATATAAAGGATCGTTGTTCTGATATAAATAAAGGTGTTATCCATCATGTACAGAACGTACAGGGTTGCATAATGCAAGAACACTAAATCTCAAATCCTTTTTCTAAAAAATAAGCACGAATCTTGAAGAAATTGACTTTCGGGATAGCTAAGGGACTTCCAACCGGTTGTGGGGTTGTATTCCCCCGTGTTCCTCTCATCTCGTCGTTTCCACCGCCAACCTCTTTTCTCCTCATAACCATGGATCGAATCACTGTGCAAATTTTGGTAGATTGGGTCAATCCGCATCTCGACTCCCTCCAACGATATATCGGATTTTCTCTACTTTATCTACTCGCTTACCTCGAGGAGGTGAAGGCCTTTGCCGAGTAAGATGAGCTAGCGGTGGCCGTGTATGTCTAAACATGTGTACCAAATGGGCTAGCTGAAGTCTAAATGTGCATAACCATGGAACACGCCGTGAATGTGTTGAAGCTGAGTGGTTTCTATGAAGCGCCGATGTATATTTATTCTCCTGTTGCAATGCACGGGCATGTTTTCTAGTAGCTAATAATAAAGGAATGAACGCTTATGTGAATCAGTCTTTTTTTGGATGGTTTTGCCCTCCCACCAATTCGCATATTACGCACTGTGCCCCTGTACCGATTCGTTCCGTTTATTTTTCTTTGCCTGTTCCTCTGACTGGAACTGACCGAGACTAGTGACCGCAACCCCCAAATCATTCCTCCGTCTCCCACGACCTCCTAGGCATTCATCCTCTCCGGTGACAACCACCCTGCCTAGCGCCACCTCAACCTCACCGGCGGAAACAACACTGCAACCCTCGAACTCCATAGTTGTAACATCTCAAAAATATTAAACAAGCTTACGAATTAATAATCACCCAAGTTTAGGATTAACAAAAACTTTTATTCCAAAAATCTATATGAGTGCATGTGTGATTTGTATTAATGTATGAATGCTTGCATTTGCCATGATGGATTGCTATAAATGATAAGGATTAGTTTAAAGATGAATACCGCGTCATCTAAGTCTTTTCCAAACAAAATCAACTAAAAAGAAAATCATATACGAGGCATATGCTCATATGGTCACTTTGGCCAAAATTAACCCCTAGCCCACTTTGGTCATCTCTAGTAAAAGATTTTTAACAGAAATAATTCCAATTATTTTCAACCCTTGCTATACCAAGTAAAAGTGAACCCAAGCAAACTTTACAAAATTGCAGAAACTATTTTCAAACCAATTTGAGAGGCATTTCAAAATTGAATCAAGTGTAGGTGCATAGATCACCACTTTTCAAAAACCACTCAAATCAACACCACTTGACAATTCCCAGCAACCATAGACTACCAAGCATGTGACAAGCTCACCCACCAAAATTCATGGAAAAATTCAAAAGATAAGCTCGTGCAGCCATTTGGTCGAACACCTCACAGACAAAGTACAAGCTACCAACTATTGACTATTTGTGATCGCTCAATTGCTCACCAATTGTACTACAATCAAACCAATAACTCGCCCACGATCACCCCAGTACCTGGCCGTGTAGTGGAGAAGCTCACCTTCGTTGTTGCGCTAGTGCAACGCCGTACTTGAGCGAGGTCATGTCGGTCAACCATGGACAGGTCGCCTCACGCTACGCTGCCCTCTCCCACGATGCCTAGCTGCTAGCCGTGACCTCACCGCCCCTCTCTGTCTACCACTTGACCAACGGCGAGGAGTGGAGGAGCCAGAACAGCCGCGCCCATTTAACACCCTGCCATGCCGAGTGCACGACGGAGCGCCGCAGCCACCTCGCGCACACATGTCGCGCATCGCTCTCTCCGCTCGTACCCGCACCCGCCGCGTCACCAACCACCTCCCAGACAACCTCATTCGCCGTCGCGCGCCCCGCGATCACCATAACTGATGACGAACACCTCTGTACCTGAACAGATCAGCGCCGACGTTGCCCGACCGACTGAGACCGCCCCTTGCCGCGCCATCACGCGTGTGACGATCGCCATAGTTCCCCGCTTCGACCCATGCCATCCGCCATGCTTAGCTCGACCTGTAGCAGCGTCGCCGGTGAAGCCTGACCATGCCGCCCTGCCTCCAACATGGTGTATAAATAGGAGCCACCCTAGACCTCAATCGGCACACCATCTCACTCCCCACTCACCCAAGAACCTCAGTGACCCTTCCCCGGAGCAAGGCGAGCACCACGACGCCGGAATTTGGCCAGAGTCCGCCGTTGTAGTGAAGGAAGGAAGCCATCGATTGGAGCCACCCCAGGAGCCGCTGCGACCACCAATCGACCCGCCGTCGTCAACCAGCTCGTTCGCCCCCATCGTCGGACCAAGATGGAGCCCTAGTAAGCCCCCAGCGACCCCCACCGCCGCATTAGGTTTAGAATCTCGCCGGAGCAGTTCGCCGTAGACAATGAACCTTAGCTGTAGAGTTCATTCTAATCATAAGGCTAAGATTGGTAGATACCGTTTCAGGTTAGATGAGTCGCTGACGCGTGGGACCATTCTGTCAGCAGCCCGTTGCGCGTACGCTGTGCAGTTGGGCCGTCTCATTTCTTTTCCCGCGCAGAGCCCAATAGTTCAAATAGAATTTTGCTATTTAGTTTAAGCCCTATTCTGTCAGTAGATTCAAAATTAAATTTAAAGAGATGTACTCATCCAAAATGCATGATTCCAATTTTGCTAGAAAGGTATTAAAAATATCAAATCACTCCCGTTGGATTCAAACCAATTGAAACTATAGATAACTTATACTAAAAATAACAAGACAAAGACTTTTACCACTTCAAACATTTTTATAAAATCAACCATAAATACTTTTGAGTTGATTCCAATTCTCAAAAATCACATTTGACATGCTATACATGAATATGTCAAAAGATTTGGTTTTACAGACATGAAACATGGTTTAGTATTAAAGGAATGATATAGAGGCATTTCTAGTCACTTAAATATTATTAAATAGTAATATTAAATCTTGTAATACATGATCACCATTTTAAATCACATTCTCAAGTATTGGAATATGTGGTGATGACATGTGTCAACATGATCCACTATTTTAATTAGAGAATATTAAATCTTAAGTATTACCAATGAGTAGAAATTACTTTTCCCAAATAAGATAAATAAGAATGTGCCATTATTACATGTAATGATTGAGATGATACTAGATCATCTAATATGAGCCTTGTGTGCTAAATAGAAGTAGTTAAGGTTGTTTGGTGATTATGTACATTGTATGTATTTATAGACGCTAGTACCGACCCGACTACGACGAGGAGGAGTACTTCGACGAAGAAGAGAACTTCAACAACTCCACTTCTCAAGGCAAGCTAAACTATGCAAGCTAGAACTTTGCATGATATCTATGCAATCCCACTATACTAGATAACCTATGCAAGATGCACTATGCATGCTTAGTTATACAAATTAATTATACCAATCCCAGTTTTACTTACCAGCTTTACGTTTCCTTTATTAAAGTTTCTTATCTAGTAATGAATTGTGATTAGTGGAAAAGTAGAATGGATACCATCAAGATCATAGACTTAGTTTTGGATACTTGTACTTGATTAGCACCCCTCAATACTAGTGGCTAGTGCTAAACTAATCTTGATTAATTTAGATGGGAATACTTGGTGAAAATGATTATGAAAACCTTGGAATGATGATTCATTCTATTAAAATGTTTTGACATGTGTTATGATAAACAATGGTTTGAGGATGAAAATGAATGAAGCATGAGCCTTGACTTTGATAGAAACTGATGGTTGGGTTCGGATGTGATACCATTCCAATTTTACCGTACAACCACAATACCTGAGTTGGGTAGGTCTTAACTGGAAGTTTATATGTCTTAGTATGGGTTCCCTTGCGAAAGAGGTGAGATGAGGCTACCTCGGGAATGAATGTCCACCTATGCAGTTCCCAGGATGATAGTTGGTCATTGCTGGAAGGCCAAGCTCATAAGGGAGGTGCCTATACTAGGGTGTGTAATTGAAAGGTTAGGATTGATTATCCGCATACCAAGTATGATGATTCAGGGTTACCCTTGACGGATGTATCGAATTTTATGGTGAAAGTGTACCACCTCTGAAGAGTGTCAAACTATTCGAATAGCCGTGTACGTGGTTATGGACAGTTGGAGTGGACATACAACACCGTTGTCAGATGTTTTCAAAATGACTTGTGACTTGAAAGATGAATTTGACTTGACCACGACAGAGTTGTGGACATGAAATCTAAGTTCCCACTCAAGTAATGTAGAGAACTAAAATTAGGTATTTACTCTTAAGGGTTTATCAAATAAACCTGGCTTTTTGCAAACAAACCTAGAGCTTATGATTCCTACTAGTTTTACCTTACTTATATTAGTAATAGTTTGCGAGTACTTAAAGAGTACTCATGGCTTTGTCCCTGGCTATTCCCATGGACAGACTATGAGGAGGACTACCCGGAAGATGGACAGCAGGAGGTCTATGATAACTAGGATCATCTCCCATCGTCAGTATTGCCTGTGACCATGAAGATGGAGCCTACTACGTTTACTTTCCGCTGCTTTGATTGTATTAAGACTGTATCATGAGATCCTTTATTTGTAAGACCTTTATTCTGGTTTGTAATGGATGATGTACTGTGGTACCAATTCTTTTATGTCTCGCAAAAATGGTAATCCTGGGATTGCGATGTACGGCATAACTGGCATCTGGACTTAAAAATCCGGGTGTTAACAAGTTGGTATCAGAGCCATGCTGACCATAGGAGACCCTAGTTAGAATGGACGCCTGAAAAACCTAGTTTCCAAACAAAGTAATTGAGTATTTATGAAAACTTATTCTCACTCTTACCCTTGAGATTCTTTCAAAAAGGAGTTCACATGTTCCTCAAAACTCTTACAATTCTACATAAAATTTGACACACTTGTTCACCCCAATAACTTACTCATCTTCATTGCTTATAGATGAAGGTCAAATATAGAAAGTTTTACCAGTTGGGCAATGGAGGGGAGCTGATCTTCGAGAGGGATTTGGACCAGCTTTCGGAGTATCTTGGACGCTCGCACCCAGAGTTCTTTGGAGCATAGCTCAATGACCAATCTGGAGGGGAGCTACAGTGGCTGATTGTTGCCGACCTGAGAGGCAAAATGGAGCCACCGCTGTCAGAGAAGATTCAGTTCAGCGTCAGGGAGAACAACTGGTTAGACGGTCTAGCCAGGGCAATGCAGGAGGCACTTGCTCGCTTTTGTGCTCAGAACATCAACCAGATTAGTGGCACCCGCTATGCCCACTATGCAAGACGTGACTCCACTGGACAGTCTTTGGCCATGCCATCACATCCGGAGTTAAGGCATCACGTGGACCACTTGGACTTCATGCTACATGAGACTCAGAAGGAGTTGGACAACGCACGTGCCTACGCCAACCAGAACCATGCTGAAGCTGTTGAGAGGAAGCAAACCCTCGCCATCCTCACCAAGGAGCGCAAGTCACTTTGACGCTAGCGCGATAAAAAGGATCGCATCATCGCCCGTCTTCGTCAGAAGATAGCCACCCCAGAGGAGACCATCCACGACCAGGAGATCCAGCTGGAGGAGAAGGAGGAGGAAGGTGAAGATATCCGTGGGGATATTCACTCTTACTTCAGTGATGACGATGACTACCTAGAGGACGCAGCCATGGAGGACCACACTGATGAGGATGATGCTGAATTCATTGTGATGAGGATCCCGACACCCCCGATGATGAGTAGTCACACCTGAGCACTATCGTAGGTGTGAGTTGTACCCGGTCCCACTTTATCGTAGCTTCATAGAATGGTTCTTAAAACCATCTGTTTTCTAGTTGTGGTGTGTGTTTGTATTGTGTGTTTGCAATGAATGAATGAGAAGAAGTTGTTAGTTTTCAAAACCGGAGTCATACTCAAAGTTTAAAGCATTGGAAACAAACCCATGAACCATAGAAATTTCCCTCTTGTCTCACTATCTATCTCAATCTTCAGATGACTCACAGAAACCCTGGAGGAAGCAACTCATCTCAGGACCCAATGCTTTAGATTCTACAGATGTTAGTTTCAGACCGTGAAGCTGGTAGAGATGAACGTCAAGCCAACTTAGCCACTCTTCAATAGATAGCCCAGATGGCCCACAATAATCAAGGCCATGGAAACCAAGATCACCATGGATCCAAGCTCAAGAACTTCCAGAATACCAATCCTCCTATGTTTAGCAAGTCAGAGGAACCCTTGGATGCTGATGCTTGGCTGCAAACCATGGAAAACAATTTAGAAGTCACAGTAGTTGATGCTAATGAGAAGCTGTTGTTTGCCACCCACTATCTATCCGGCTACGCCAGATCTTGGTGGAATAGCACCTGTACCATGAATGGAGGTCAGATGATGACTTGGGAAGAATTCAAGCTCAAGTTCCATAGGACCCATGTGCCCCCGGGTCTGATCAAGAGAATGAGGGATGAATTCAGAGAACTAAAGCAGGGAAGAATGACTTTGGTTGAGTACCATGACAAATTTCTCTCACTAGCTAGGTATGCACCTGATGAGATTAACACTGAATAGAAGAAGAAAGAGAGATTCCTGAATGGACTGCATGATGAGATGCAGACAGTGCTATTCAACATTCCCTTTGATGACCTAGAAGCTTTAGTGGATTTTGCTATCTAGATGGAAGGAAAGATAAACAAAGCCAGTGAGAACCGCAAGCGTCGTATGATGTACCAACCAGGACCCCACCATACCCCGAAGTATCGCCCCACCCCGTCTCCAGGATATGCACCCAGAAACAATAGGCCACCAATGAACCGTCTGAACTACCCCAATCGTGGCAGAGGAAACCCGAGGCCCAGAGGCCACCACCACAACAACAACCCCGGCAACCCCAATAACTTCAACTATGCACCACCAAAGTCCAACAACAACAACATCAATACTGCCCCAAGGATTGGAAGCAATGATGTGCCTATCGTAGGGAAAGACAAGCCAATGATCAATTGCTTTGAATGCAGAGTCACGGGCCACTACTCCAACGAGTGCCCCAAGAAGCTTGCCGCAGCAACCAATGTGACTACACCTTCCCAACAGCAGCGCCGTGTCCACCTGGAAAGAGGTTTGCCCCAGGAAACCCGCACAACCGTAATGGCTGTATGTTCCACATGAATGCTAACGAATCCCAGGAAGCACCAGATGTTGTGCTGGGTATGTTTTCTGTTAACTCAGTTCTAGCAAGAGTGTTGTTTGATTCTGGAGCATCGCACTCGTTTGTTATAGAAGAATTTGCATGCACTAGTAAGATTCAACCAACAAATTTGAAGCATGTTATGATAGTTCAAATACCCGGTTCAACCACCAAAGCTAGAAAAATTTGCAAGGCCGTACCTATCAGAATTCATGGGATAGATTTTTATGCCAATATAATAGTACGTGGAACCAAAGGTTTGGAAGTAGTACTAGGGATGGATTGGATGTCGAAACATCAAGGATTGATCGACTGTGCCAAGAAAGCCATAACCATGACCAGTAGCATCGGAGTCTCAGTAGAGCATGTATCTGAGACCCTGCCCCATCAATTCAAGTGCAACAAGAGTTTATCCCAATCGACCCTTGACCAAGTCAGAGTAGTCTGTGAATACCCCGATGTGTTCCCGGATGAATTGCTCGGTATGCCCCCATATCAGGATATCGAGTTTATCATTGAACTAGTTCCTGGAACAAGACCCATAGCTTAGATACTCTATAGTATGAACCCATCTAAATTAGTGGAGCTGGAGAATCAACTGGATGATATGCTGGGAAAAGGTTTGATACAGCCAAGTGCATCGCCATGGAGGTCACATGTTTTGTTTGTTGATAAGAAGGATGGTGCCAACCATTTGTGTACGGATTATCGGAAGTTGAATAACATCACCATCATGAACAAGTACCCACTGCCAAAGATAGAAGATCTGTTTGACCAACTGACAGGTGCCAGAGTGTTTTCTAAGATTTATCTTAGAACTGGTTATCATCAATTGAAGATTCGTGCAACGGATATTCCAAAGACTGCCTTCACCACCAGATATGGATTGTATGAGTACAATGTCATGTCTTTTGGATTAACCAATGCCACCGCTTATTTCATGAACCTCATGAATAATATTTGTATGAATTTCCTAGATAAGTTTGTTGTTGTTTTATCGATGACATTCTGATCCACTCCAAGTCAGAAGACGATCATGAACTGCACCTAAGAACCATCCTTGAAACCCTTAGGGAGCATCAGTTGTATGCCAAGTTTAGCAAATGTGGGTTCTGGTTAAAGGAAGTAGGATTCCTAGGCCATATCTTGTCGGCATGAGGAGTTGTTGTAGATCCCGCCAAGATTAAAGATGTTGAAGAATGGAAAGCCCCAACCACCCAAACCGAAGTCCGTGCATTTCTTGGATTAGCCGGATATTACCGCAAGTTTGTTGAAGGATTTTCAAGCATCGCAAGGCTGATGACTCAGCTATTGAAGAAAGATAAGAAGTTTGAATGGATGGACTAATGTGAAGCTAGTTTTCAAGATCTCAAGAAGAGATTGATTTCAGCCCCAATTTTGATTATGCCTGATATCAAGAAGCCTTTTGATGTATACTGTGATGCATCCAAGATTCGTATAGGATGTGTGTTGATGCAAGAAGGCAAAGTCATATCATATCTGTCTAGAAAACTAAAGCAACATGAGCAGAACTACCCTACCCATGACCTAGAACTGGCAACCGTAGTTTTATCCTTGAAGACATGGCGTCATTACCTTATGGGTAACCGCTGTGAGATTTATTCTGATCACAAGAGTTTGAAGTACATTTTCACCCAGAAGGAGCTGAATATGAGGCAAAGGAGATGGATAGAGTTAATCAAGCATTATGACCTTGACATTCACTATCACCCCGGCAAGGCCAATGTGGTAGCGGATGCTCTTAGTAGACTACCGTGTAGATTAAACACCATGATTAAGGAAGCCCAGCCAAGTCTGCATGAGGAGATGGAGAATTTTAGAATGGAGCTAGTTAGCGAAGGATTTATAGCCAGTATTGAACTTCAACCCACTTTGATCAGTCAGATAAAGGAAGCTCGGAAAGGAAACGCTAGTATCGAGGGAATTAAGCATCATATCTGTACAGGGAAGGTACCTGGATTCACTGAAGATGAAGAAGGAGTTATGTGGTATAAGGGACGTATCTGTGTTCCAGCAAATTCAGAGTTGAAACAAGTCATTATGCAGGAAGCCCATGATACACTTTATTCTATTCACCCAGGAGGAACCAAGATGTATTAGGATTTGAAGGAGCAATTTTGGTGGCACAAAATGAGAGAGAAGTCGGAAGCTACATACCCAAGTATGATATCTGTCAGAGAGTCAAAGCGGAACATCAGCGACCCGCAGGACTTTTGCAACCATTGTAGATTCCAGAATGGAAATGGGATTCTGTTGGAATGGATTTCACAGGTTTGCCTACATCTAGTAGGGGAAATGACTCTATTTGGGTCATAATGGATAAACTGTCTAAAGTAGCTCATTTCATACCCGTCAAGACCACTTATCAAAGTTTGAAGCTAGCAGAGTTGTATATTGCTAGAATAGTTAGTTTGCATGGAACCCCCAATACCATAGTGTCAGATCGAGGAACCCAGTTTACCTCAAGATTCTGGAAGAAAGTCCAAAAAGGATTAGGAACCAAACTGAATTTCAGCACAACTTATCACCCGCAAACCGACGGACAAATAGAAAGAGTAAACTAGATCTTAGAAGATATGCTGAGAGCTTGTGTGTTAGAGTATGGATCTAAATGGGAAGATTGTTTGCCTTTCAGCTCTCATTGCCCCTATCATAAGCATCTTGAAGTGATTAAGGTTAAAGTGAACAAACTATGGTGTACATGCTTGACGAAGTATAAGTTAGAAATCTCATGTCCCTTGTATATGAGGGCCGCTCCTCATGCTACTTAAGTTTAGTCACCGGTAAGTTCTTGTCATTGTAAGTACATGTGTATCATAGAGAACCGCCAACGGGGTACCCCTTGCCCGATGATACAGAAGAATCCCCATAGCAAAATGACAAGACAAGCATACAACGAGCATCTCAGCAATCTTCTTATTTACCATGGGAATATGGTGCTTTTTTCTCTCTTTCCTCTTTTCATAATCTCTTTTTTTTCTTTTTCTTTTTTTCTCAATATAGGACTCTTTTTTTATAAGAAGAATGCTTCATAGACAGCTCATTATGGTTACGCTGCAGGTTTCCACCATGTCGGCATGGATTAGAACAGCGGCCCAGGCGTTTCTCTAACACATATACATAACTCCATGGACTTAGAAGCTCCCCTTTCAATTCACACCGACGACATCCATATACAAAAGAGCATGATATCAACTAGGTACAAGTACCAAGTGCAATGTTGAAAGTGTTCCTCATGAAAGCATGGTTCTGCTAATTCCCAACAAATGAGTGCAAGCATATACAACATAGACGACACAATGGTTCAAGTTTATTAAGGGCAAGAAAATTAAAGTGTGCCATCAAGTTCGTGAGAGCTTTAATCACTAGTTTTCTCACAACAAGTTTAATTTGGAAGGTAGGTAAAAACATGAACATACTTGGAATAGCATATGCTAGTAGGTAGGTATGGTGGACTCTTTGGAATAACTTGGTTTAAGGAGTTGGATGCATGAGTGGAACTCATACTTGGTTGTGGAGGCTAGCAAAAGACTAGGAGCGACAAACTAAGAGAGCAATACTAGCCATAATCATGTAGAGCGACAAAACATCATTGATCAAAGCATAAAATGATACTACAAGTTGAAAACTAAAGGGTCATAAAGGCTTATGGTGACTTGAGATAGTCATAACATGGTGTGAGCATGCGCCAAGTCAACCCAAATAAAGCATCAAAGGAGAATACCACTATACTATGCTTTAATATGCTAAAACGAGCATGATTTATCCAAGGCACATTAAGCAATCTCAATTGTTTATAACAAGTCATGCTACAGCAAAGAATACTAAGCATAAAGCCAAAACAATATCAAGCATGGCATGATAGAGCATAGGCCACAGTCAAAAACGAGCTCTTTTACCACATAAGCATGAACTTTCCTACTCTTTTCCAAACCAAACCAAACTATTTGAAAACCTATGTATGAGAGAGGGGTCCAACCAATTTATTCAGAAAACTAAGCAAACAAAAGCAAATGAAAACCAAAATGAAAATGAAAAAGAAGACGCTCCAAGAACAACACAATTGTGCATGAAACAATAAAAATGAAGGGTTTGGAAGAAATCTGGGATTTTTATTGATAAAGAAGGGGATGCCTTGGGTATCCCCAAGCTTTGACGCTTGTACTTCTTGGATATTTCTTGGGGTGACACGCGTGGCATCCCCAAGATTGAGCTTTAGTCCATTCTTCATCTCATTACTCATTCCTTCCATACACCTGAAATTTTTCCTTCATACAAAACTTCACACAATCTTTATTAGCAACATTAGTGCACTCAAGATAATAGGTCTTAAGGTTCAGTTCTAACACCAATAAACTTCCATTAGAACACTATCTACTGTAGAACTTCCCTCAAAAAGCTCAATTCCCCAAAAGAACTCAAAAAGGAACCAACAAGAAGCAAATGCAAAAAACTGGCAGAAATCTGTCAAAACAGACCAGCAGTTAAAGACGAATTTTTTCGAAGACCTTATGTTGCTCAAATAAAACAGTGTTGAACTAACGAAAGTTATATAACAACCTGGGGCAGAAGCACAAAAATTCACGCCTCAAAAGGACGTACAGAGATTTTACACGAATTTTTACGGTGAAGCATAAAATCTGTTTCGGGACAGCAACTTTCCCAAGCATTACTTCTCTCTCATTAGAGGTTACTCTTGGCGCAAAAAACAAATAAAAAGGATAAGGAGTGTTTATTACTGAAGTAATATATTCCAAGACTCATCTAAAACTTTTGGGTTATCTCCCAATAAGTACTTTTCTTTAACGCCTTTAAGTTAGGCATGATAGTTTGAGAAGATGCTCACATAAGAAATATGAATTGAAGTAAAAGAGAGCATCAAGAAACAAATTCAAAACACATTTAAGTATAACCCACTTCCTATGCATATGAATCTTGCAAAGAAACAAGTCATGAAAGCACAAAGCAACAAGCATAGGAAAGCAAAACAAGTGCAACTTCAAAATTTTCAACATAAAGAGGGGAAACTTAATATTGTTGAGATACATAAAACCATGTTTCCCTCTCTCATAATAACTTTCAGTAGCATCATGAATACAATTAACAATATAACCATCACATAAAACATTCTTATCGTGAGCCACATGCATATAATAATTATTACTCTCTACATAAGAATAGTCATTCTTATTAACTGTAGTGGGAGCAAAATCAACAAAATAGCTATCATTATTATTCTCATCACCATAATCATCAAATAAAGGAGGCATATTGTAATCATAATTAATTTTCTCCTCAATGTTTGGTGGACTGAAAATATCATATTCATCATTGTAATCATCATATATTGGAGGTATAGTATCATCAAAGTAAATATTCTCCTCCATGTTTGGGGGACTAAAAAGATCATTTTCATAAAAACTAGCTTCCCTAAGCTTAGAATTTTCCATACCATTAGCAATAATGGTGTCCAAAGAATTCATACTAACAACATTACTATTAACATGCAAATAAAGTTCCATAGGTTTTTTAATTGTCTCTTCAAACACTTCATGTCCTAACTCAAGATAAATACTATAAAGCTCTCTAATTTTTTTGTTGTTTTCCATTAAGCCTAACTAGTGAAAACAAGAAACAAAAAGACAAAATTGCAGAATCTAAAGGAAATAAGTTCGAGCACCCACACCGGAGGATGTGAGTACCTTTTACCTTACCTCCCTGGCAACGGCGCCAGAATAGGCATTTGCCGTGGGAGGTTCTTCTTATTTAATCCTCCAGTGTGAATACCTTTTACCTTCCCTCCCCGGCAACGGCGCAAGAAAATAGCTTGATGTCTGCACACTTCTATTCTTGTAGACAGTTGTTGGGCCTCCAAGTGTAGAGGTTTGTAGAACAGCAGCAAGTTTTCCCTTAAGTGGATCACCCAAGGTTTATCGAACTCAGGGATGAGGTGGTCAAAGGTATCCCCTCTCAAGCAACCCTGCAATAAAGATACAAGAAGTCTCTTGTGTCCCCAACACACCCAATACACTTGTCAGGTGTATATGTGCACTAGTTCGGCGAAGAGATAGTGAAATACAAGTGGTATGGATAATTATAAGTGGTAATGGTGATAGAAGATAGCTTGATGGCGTGGAAGAGACTAAAGGCAAACTGAAATAAAGATGGAAGCAAGCAAACATGTAACAGATCTAGTTGCAAACAGTGTTTCAATGCTTAGAAACAAGGCCTAGGGATCATACTTTCACTAGTGAACACTCTCATATAAATATATTATCTTCATGATACTACTCTTAACTACTCTCCGGTTGAACACTCTAATCGATGGTAGGGCTATAACAGCACACCTCAAAGTAAGCCTTTCCCATCTAGATAACCCCACACTATCACCTTGAGTACTAGATGAGTCCAACAAACACCAGAATTTCATAAGGACATCCAACTCCAAAAATAACTCATAACAAGTATTTGTAATCTCTAGCCTAAGTGCCACCATGGTGTGCACGCTGTCAGTTTCACACACATGGGGAGAGCATAGATCTGTTAAAGCACTTGAGTAGCAAGGTAGATCTACTTAATTACAAAGCTCATGATCACAACATGATCATGCATAGAGAGAGAGATGAACACATAGCTACCAGTAGAACCCTTAGCCTCGAGAGAGAACTACTCCCTCCTCATCATGGGAATCAGCAATGGTGATGGAGATGGTGGTGGAGATCGATGGAGATGGCTCCGGGGGCACTTCCCGGTCCTGGCAGGGTGCCGGAACAGAGACTTTCTGTCCCCCGAATGTCCCCTTCGGTGGCGGCGGTGCTGCGGAACTTTTCGTGGATTTCTGATTGATGATTTAGGGTTTTGGTATTGGGAGGCTCTTATAGGCGAAAGAGGCAAGGTCGGTGGCCGGCCAGGGGCACACACCATGCCCTGGCGTGGCCTGGGCTGGCCCGCGCCAAGGGGGGGTGTGGCCACCCTATGGCCCCTCTCCGACTCTCCTTATGGCTCCGTGAGTCTTCCGGGAAAATAGTAACATTGGCTTTTGTCCCGTCCAATACCGAGAATATTCATTTTCTGACTTCCTAGAACCAAAAACAGCAGAAAACAGGCAACTGGCACTGTGGCATCTTGTTAATAGGTTAGTCCAAGAAATCATATGAAAAGTACTCCAAAGTTGGAACTAAACATAAGAAAGTAGATAAAACCAAGCATGGAACATCAAAAATTATAGATACATTTGCAATGTATCATCAAGCATATCATACGGGTTTCATGCATCCTTATAGTGCAGCAAAATTATTGTAAACATGGATGATTCAAATGAGTAAACTTGATTCCATGTCAAGTAATCAACTCATAGGCTTGCCCTTTGAACAGTAAAGTATAATCATGTAAATTAAGAGTGTGAGAGTTATCATGAAAAGCATATACACTAGAGTATCTCAATTCTCCCACATCAATAAATCAAGACTTCTCAAGCACTACTTTTCTATTCATTGTCCTTCAAGAATTTCAGTTTTTTAAGTAATTGAGAGCATGCCAAAAAAAATATTTAGTTTATCAGGCTGTGATGGACACTCGTGGCATCACTAAGGTTTTTGTTCCTTTTGCATAATGATTTCTCATTACAGCTACCCGAGAGTGCCAAGAATCTTACCCACTATAGCATTGCTGCTACAAGTGTTTAATCAACTCATAGCCGAAATCTAGGAGTTTCCTCCATGAAGATCGTTCGTAGGCCAGCGGATTTGTTGGCATCCCATGAAGTTTGACACGCATAAAGCTATATCATTCTTATGATTAACAAGTCAAACTTTGGCATGTTCACAAAAACCGCTAAACATTAAATCAATCGAACAAATCCTTTCGTAGAGAGCTATCAAGTCAATCAACATTTTCAGTGGTGTTGAGTATCTCTAGAAATAAGCCTTCAAGACTAAGCACTACAACACCCAAGCCTTCAATTGTGAGACTTTTTCTTAGTACAATTGTTTAGCAATTTTTAGGCAAGACTTGGTTAATTACGAGAGCTGGAACAAAACATATCCAATTAAATACCCATGCAAACGAAAATCTTACGACGATACAAAGACTCACTCGGCCAATATAATATCTCAACATTTACTACTAACTAGCATGGGTTTCTCAAACTTCAAAAGTGGGGAGTCATAAGGCATACCTCTCATGTTTGGGTCCACTTCTCTCTTCCTTTTTTATTTATTTCTTGGAAACTCGAAGTCGTCCACTCTCCTGCAAATATATGAAGACCTCGAGGCGGTAATAAGAACCACCTCTCCTAGTGAGAATTCCATAGGCTCTCAAGGTAGAGAAACCAACATGTGACTCACCTAGTACGGGTTGCAACTCACCTAGGTCGAGGCCTAGGGCAGTGGCAAGTATGGTGATGACGCCTCCCCCTATGATGGGTCCTTGGCTTTGGGAGGCTTGGTGCTCCAAGTAGCAAACAAGGATGGTGCCCAAGTTGAGTGACAAGCCGCAGTTGATGTAAGCAGTCTTTGTGATGACTAGTATGTCCTCCTCGTTGAGTCTCGTGAACTCATTACGTGCATGCAAGGTGTTAACAATAACATAGAACAAATAGCGAATTGCAGGATGTTGAATATTCTTCCCCTTGTTTATTCTAGTAGTGAAACTCATTCCATTATAGTATTGTTCAGGGGTAGGTCTAGGGCAGTAAAGGATGCACATAAAGCATGAATATCATTGTTTGGCAAATTAAAACATGCACACCATTCATCTAATGTTAAAGTGTAATTGTTGTTCATCAAATGGAAAGAAATAGTATCCTCTCCTTGCCATTGTTTAATGGTGCTTTGCAATGAACTAAAAAATTCAATGGTTAAGCGGCAATAAGTAGGTACATCATTGTACACAAAGTTTTGCAGGCCAACTCTATTGCAAAGTAAATTGAAGTCATCAGCAATACTGAGTTGGTTCAATATGATGGTGGCCTTCACTTCGTGGTTCTTGATCCCGTTGAAGCAATCACGATGGGCCTCAATCCTGAACCGTATCCCCATGTATTCATGGGCGGTAGCCCAAGAAGTGCTAGCGGTGCCACGAGCACGAGTTTGGCTCCTTGTGTTCATCATCTAAAATATTGAAGAAAGGCAAAAATTAAACTTTTTGATCCAACAACAGTAAGTGCATTATATTCCTCATCATAGCACACTAAAGAATTCTCCTAAAAATAATAATCTAGGCAAGAAAATCATGGCAATTGGTTCATAATAGGTCTCACCCTAGATTGATAATGACAATAGATCGAAGATGAATTTGCAAAAAGTAATTGGAGGATCGGAGGAGAAACATACCATAGATCACTTGTGTGTCAGGAAATCGAACGAAATTGAGTAGAGATGGAGATCTCTTGAGGTTTTGAGAGAGTTTGGAGGTAGAATAAAGAAAAATGATTGAAGTTTTGGAGTTGGGAGTACTTTCCCATGTGATTTTGTGGTCGGACGCAACTATACGGGCGAAACTATACGGTTGGAACAATGTGTTCCGTCCGTATAGTTGGCGTTTTGTCAAAAATTTAGGTTTTCCTCCTGGCGGCGCAGCCATACGAACGCAACTATACAGGCAGAACAAAATGTTCCGGCCATATAGTTGGTCGTTAAACTGTTTTTCCTTGCGAAAGAAAATTTTGCAAATGCATCGATATCTATACGACCCGAACTATACAGCCAGAATTTTTATTCCCGCTATATAGTTGGTCGGTAAAATCTTAGTACATATAAAAGAAATTGTACAGAGGTATTGATATCTATACGATTGGAACTATATGGCTAGAATTTTTTATTCCCGCCGTATAGTTAGTCGTTAAACTCTCAGTACATATTGCAGAAAAAATTTTGATGGCAAAGATATCTATACGACCGAAACTATACGGCCATAATTTTTATTCCCACCGTATAGTTGGCCGTTAAACTCTCTGTGTGCATCAAATTTTTTCTGTTTCTTCGTAAACTATTTCTTTTCTTGTAAGTTAGTGATATACCTTGTTTTTGACAGAAAATTGACAGTAAATATTGTCGACCAAAAATAGCATGAATAAAGCGGAATTTCAAATACTACCGAACTTCTTCTCCTTGAATGGAGTTTTCTAGCAGTCTTTATTAAACATAAACTTAAACTAAAACTAAAAACTTAACTCAAACCTTTATTTCACATGGGTTGTCTCCCATGGAGTGCTCTTTATGGTCAATAGCTTGACCTTAATGATACTCACTTGGGCCAGATGAGTGGAACGTCCACTCCAAAGTAATTGGCCTTCAAAGCGATGGCCTCCTTTTCATCATGCTTGGCTTTCTTCTTCCTGAGGAAATGAATAACAAAAGGATCCCGCGAAGGTAATTGAAGCTTCACGTTCCCTTCATGCAGATTAATCAAAGCCTTAATAGTTCTTAAGAAAGGATGGCCTAATATAATAGGAGCAGTAGCATCTTCAGGCATGTCAACTATAACGAAATCAATGAGAGTAGGACAACCTTTAATGTGTACTAAAGTGTTCTCCTTAATCCCTACATCTTGTTTGTAGGTAGAATCTGCTAGATGCAATTTTAAATCAGTAATTTCAAAGGAGCCAAGATTTAACTTGTTAAAGACACTTTGGAATTGTTGAGACGCTTGCACCTAGATCACAAAGTGCAGCTATCTTATTGGTTCCAATTTTAATCTTAATAGTAGGCTCAAATATGTCATCTAGTTTAACAGGTAATTTTTTAGCAATTTGCGTGTATTCTTCTTCAAGCTCACGTACCTTTATTGCTACTTGATTGACAAAATGTTGGTACATAGCTTCCTCACTACCTTCACTTACCGGAATCATTATGTTGATCCTTTTTACGAGATCTTCAACGGTGTAACTTGGTGAAGGAGCATTACTATAATCAAGTTCTTCAAGCTCCTCCCTTTGGATCCTCATTATTTTGAGTTCTTCAATAGGATTTGGCTCAGTTTTACCTACAAATTTAGCTAGAATGAGAGTTTGACTCCCGGTTATCTTACCTAGCTGTGCCTCAATGATCCTTGTTCTTTCTTGAAGGGCCTGCAAATCATTTCTCAGACTAACAGCTTGGTTAGATAATTTACCAAGCATAGCATCATGGTTCTCCGTAATTTTAACTAGAATATTATTTTGTTCGTTTTGTGATTCTATGAACGACTTTAGTGTTTCTTGGAGACTACCATTACTAGTTCCCATATTATTATTAGAGTTACCTGCAGGACTAGCATAATGTTTCTGAAAGTTAGGATTGTAACTCTTCTTGCAAGCAGGATTTAATCATTACGAGGTACGAAGTCTATTTCTTCAATATTTGTTTCGGGGGTGGCTCTTACCTGAGTTTTCTTACCTTTTACGGCTAGTATGAGCTCACCCAACTTAACATTGAGATCTTCGTTCTCTTTTAGTGAGATATAGTTCACCTTCTTCGTGTTTGATCTTTCCACATGCCATTGGGCATGGTTGTCTTGCATATTGTCTAGTAGTTGCTTTGCTTCGGTAATATGTTTACCCATAAATGTTCCTCCAGCTGTAGTATCAAGCATAGACTTAGATACAGAATTAATAGCATTATAAAATAAATGGAGGATTAACCAATCTTCCATCCCATGACTAGGATAGTTTCTTAGGAATTCTTTCATCCTCTCCCATGCAAGCGCTAGTGGCTCACGCTCTTCCTGTCTAAAGCCAGTAATATTAGATCGGAGTTGCATAGTCTTTGCAGGTGAAATTTAGTCATAAATAAAGAAGTACATCCCACCCATGATGTAATAGTATTTTTAGGCAAAGATAGCAACCATTCTTTAGCTCTCCCTCTTAGAGAGAAAGGAAATAGATGCAATTTGACCGCATCGGGGTCAACATATTTTATACGCATCATATCACATATTTCAGTGAAACTATTCAAGTGCATACCTGCGTCTTCAACAGCAGAGCCTCCAAATTGATTCTGTTGAACCAAACTTAAGTAATGGGGCTTAATTCATAGTCATCAGCAGTGATTGCTGGCTGAGTAATAAGAGTATGCAAAAAATCATTATTGGGAGTAGCACACTCCCCAAGCTTCTTTTCAGCCATACTTCCTATGTTTTTGGGTTTTCTTAGATAAAGAATTATAACAGTAAAAGCAAGAATTTAAAGGCTAACTAATTTTTTTGGTTTATCAAATAAAGACTGAAAGCAAACTAACAAAATTAAAAACAAGAATTAAAACTAGCAAGGTTCCTAATAAACTCACCAAGGTAGCTATTGCTTCTCCGGCAACGGCACTAGAAAAAGGGTTGATACCTTCGATCCAGATTACGAATGTAGTATAGCTTCTTTTTCCCTAGTAGACCTAGGTTATCGAATCCTCGGGAAGCGAATGCGTAGTGAAGTTATTTTAACGGACCTTCGGGAGGTTTAGAATTCCTTTTGTGTTTTTACCGAACCAATAGCTTGCATATTTTTGTTGTTGTCGATGATGGAGAGAGAGGGCCTAGGGCGTTTCACCTGTAGCTGTGCAAAACATCTGATGGAAATAAAAGATAGAAATAAAGTATGTACTTGTTAGAGCAAGATAAATTATATGTGGGTAGTGCATCCATAATTGCTATTGCCTCCACAAATGCTTATAGAAATAACCTACTAGTCTCATCCATAGAAGAAAGAGAACTAATGATATGCATATTGATGTCACCGTTAATCCCAAGAAAATCCCTCACATACAGCCATACTACCCCTTCTGTCACTGGGGTTCCCAACCTGCAGATCATTCATCACTCATACTCCTTATACCTGGCTCAACCCTCGGGGTCTTGGGTACCTGACAAGTCCTTGGATTGAGGCAAGAGAGGATACAATAATCATCATGTCATACAAACTAATACATGATCCCATCTATGATAATTCACATGAACAATTTCTACATGGCTAGGCCGAAGCCCTTATCCCAAGGAGAATTACTCTAACATAGAGATGAGATCAACAATCACAAACATTGTAATAAAAATCATAAGATTGATAGCAATAGTCTTACAATGTCGCGAATCGGAGAAGAGATCTACCATTACAAGTTGTGGAGTATGGCTATGGAGATGGAGAAGGGTTTGGAGATCTGGAGGCGGCTTTTGGCAGAGTCTGGCTTCTTCAGGGCAGAGCGAGAGATGTTTTCCCATTGCCTAAGGCTTCTTTATATAGGGGTCCCTTCATGAAAGTTGTTCTGTTTGACCTAACGGTGGCGGCACCAACTATACGGTCGGAGCTATATGGTCGGAATTTTTGCTCCAGTCGTATAGTTGGTCGTTAAAGCATTTGCCTCCGTTGTACAGCTCCTGGTTTCTTTTGGTTGTTGGAAATCTCGTATCGTTGACTTTAATGTAGTGATTCCCTCCTTTAAACGACATTATCTGCGCAAGAAAAATATAAAATAAAGGATTGCATACCCCTCTGAATATTTGCACTAGTGGTAGGGTTTAGAGAGGTATTTCATCAAGAATATGATTAATATCCAGTTTAAATATGGACGTAGATGGCTATATTTCAGAGCCATCAACCTCCCCAAGCTTAAACTTGATCGTCCTGACAAGAAAACCAAAATCAAAAAGGAACTCAGCATTTAAACTGAAATAATGAGATGGTGATCTTACTCATTGCTATATTTCAGAGCCATCACAACTCAACCGTCCTTCCTTTCCGCGCGAGTAACTCTCCTCCTAAGGTAACTCTATCGTCGTCTTTTGTCTGCTTGTCATTTTTCCCATAAGGCTTGCCTTGATTGTAGTTTGCTGCTCATATTACGAATGAAAGTGGCGACTTCTCTACCACCTCAGCCGGAGGAAGTTCTACCCTCCGAGGCCGAAGAGGATGACGAATCAGGGTCGACTGTGCCTGCATAGGAAATCCCTGATTCTAGCAAAGGCGACACTCGCAAGGGTTCCCGGAGCAAAGAATCTGACGCGTCTACGCGAGAGGCGCTGAAGGATACTTCACCTGAGGTAGGCACCACCAACGTGATTCCAGCGGTTCCTATCCGCAGAGCGGTTTTGCCACCGTTGAAGAAGCCGAAGAAGTTGAAAGAGCCGCTGGAAGAGGACTTTGACCTCGACAATTTTGACAGGTAAGTCTTCTATTGAGGTATTAAGACTTTTTTGACTTGCGATTGTCTTTGTGCTCAATCGCTGTTATGAACTTGCTGCAATAGGACCACATCATCATCATCATCGGATGACTACCAGTTCCTGGGGGATACCAGAGTCATGTACTCCAAAGGTGCAGATGCGGAGGGATCAGCACCGTCCCCAAAGATAGAGACCAACTCCGGTGAGAGTTCCTCAAGCTTGCCCCACTCGAGCAACATAGGTTTCTTGTGCGGATGCCCACCAAGAAAACACTTTTGGAGCCTTTGGGTGACCATGTAAGTGTTCGTGAGATTTGCACTTGAAGTTTTTGTTCAGAGTCAAAACTTTGCGATGATATATGTTATCCTCTACAGCCCATCATGTAGGAGGCTGTTCATTTAGGTGAGAAGATCGTGGCCCTAGGCCGGCAGCATGCACGACTGGATACTGACAACCAACAACTGCAAAGTAAGCCATTTGACATGTGATGTACCCTGAATCTTCGTTTTGTTTGGGTTTTTATGTCTATTCCTTGTTCTTCACAGGAAAAAATGACCTACTTCGTCAGGTGAGTTCCCTTGAGAAGGGTTTGCACGCGGTGGAGACCAAGCAAGATGAGGCACTCGAAGCCCTCGAGCGCCTCAAACAGGAGTCAAAGAGGCGCGAGGATCACCAGATGGCCGCCGCAGCTGACAGAGAAAAGGGGTTCGTAGAACAACTTTTCTCTGTCACATAAGCGCTCTCGGATATGTGTATATCTGATCATTTTTCGTTATTCTTGTATTTTCCTCTTTTGGTCATGTCTCCTAACTTGATGGAAT
Organism: Avena sativa; assembly: GCA_916181665.1. Taxonomy (NCBI): domain Eukaryota; kingdom Viridiplantae; phylum Streptophyta; class Magnoliopsida; order Poales; family Poaceae; genus Avena; species Avena sativa. The sequence goes on from OV702290.1 coordinate 206,155,452, forward strand.
GCTATTATAGATGCTACCGGTGTTGGCTTCGACTGCCAGGCTCTGGCCCGTGGGGACGCCTTGGTTGATGTTGTGGCAGCGATCGAAGATCATGGTGTCTCCGCTCAAGATGCCCTCAAGATGGCCAGAGCTGTTCTGGGACTCCTTCATGGAGAAATGCTCCCCAAGGCCAAGTTAGTTGAAGATCTTGATGGCCTGGTCGAGACCTTCGCCAGTGGCGTGCCTGCGGACTTCAAGAACGCACAGAAGGGAGTCGGTGTGTCCATGGGTTTGGCGATGGCACATGTCTGCGGTGCCAATCTAGACGTCATCTAGATAACCTCGAGGATGCCAGCGACCGCAGAGGGCTAGGATTTAGTTTTCGCTCCCTTTGCTACTCGCTGTCATAAATATGGGCCGCGGCTCATAGAGACACTCGCGAAGTACTCTGCGGAGCGAAAGCGGCTGAACACGGCGAAGGCCACGACATTAGGGGCCACCGTAGCGAAGGCCACGACGTTGGAGGCCACCACAACGAAAGCCACGGTGTCGGAGGCTGACATGGAGTCGTCGAAGCCTGCGGGTGCTGAAGCGTAGGCGTAGCCATCCTCATTGCTTCCTTTTGTAGCTGCGTGAAGAAATTTGGCTTTGTCCTTGAACTGCTTCTGTGGGGATTCCCCTGTTAGAACTTGTTACAATTCTCGATGTATAAATTATCTTCGTGCTTGCACCCACTACAAGAAAAGTTTCCTTCCAGAACCAATTAGTCTGACGGTCATCGAGAAGGCGCGTCTTCCGCAACGAATTTCTCAGCTTGACCGTGGCCGATGGAAAACTTTTTTTCCGCTTTCGCGGCGCTCTACTACGACAGAACCACTAAAAACATGGAGGAAGCTCAGCTGGCACGTGGCGGAAGAAAGATTTTCGTTTAATCGCGCGATATTGACTCACCAAAGTCTTTTGAGGTGTGTAGGTCCCAGACGTCAGTGTCTCTAGTGGGCCATACTTTTTCGTCGCGTGTCCCTGATTTAAATTCAATAATGTTGCTCGAGGCATCTGCCATTTAGTCAGGCCGCTGGGTCCCACATGTCAGCCTCTCATTAGAAGAATCGTGTGTATGATGGAATTTTTTTCCTTCGCTCGTGCTACCCTTTTCCGAAGTTGATAGCATTACTCGATGCATCTACCGTTTAATCAGGCTACTGTGACCCACATGGCATCCTCTCATTAGAAGAAACGTGTCTATGATGGAATTTTTTCTTTCACTCACGCTACCGTGTTCCGAAGTTGATAGCGTTGCTCGATGCATCTACTGTTTAATGAACCTCCTGGGCCCCACATGTCATCCACTCATTAGAAGAAACGTGTGTATGATGGATTTTTTGCCCTTGTTCATGCCTTCGTGTTCCGAACTTGATAGCGTTTTTTTAGATAGGAACTTGATATTGTTGGTCGCTGCTTCAGCCATTTGTATAGGTTGGTGGGCCCCACATGTCAGCCTCCTCTGTGCAGGAAACGTGTGCATGCTAGACTTTTTTCTTCTCTCGCTCCTCCCCGTTTGGAAATTGGCAACGTTGCTCGATACAACACCTGTATAATGTGTCCCTGCTGGGTCCACATGCCAGCCTCCTATGTAGAGGAAACGTGTGCATGTTGGACATTTTTTGGTCGCGTCCAACAGTTTGACCTTGGTAACATTGTTCGATGCGGTAGTTGTGTATGATCATGCTGTTCGGGCCCACATGTCAGCCTCTCTGGACAAGAAACTTGTCAATCTTGGTCTTCTTTTTTCCGGTCGTGACTGTTGTACAAGTACTTTTTAAACACACTCGTTAAACTTCATCTCTTGTATGGTAAGGTTGATGGGCGCTAGCTGTAGGTAGGTGGGTCAGCCATGTCAGCCTCTTAGTACGGAAATATTGCTACAGATAAACTACATGCCTTGCCACTACAAAAATTTTTTTAATGCTTTTATAAAATGTAAAAAATATACTAACATCATATATAACTTATTTATTTTTCTTCTTAAAAAATTGCTTGTCCATCTGCTACGTGTGATTGCTAGCAGCTCAACTAAAAAATGTTAAGTATAAATAATGTAGTAGGTAGTACTTAAAAACCATGGACAAGTGGAGTTTTTTAGGGGTGGGTGGACACTGCCCAAAAAAGGCCGAATTGAAGAAAAATGGGCCAAGCAGGGATTGATTGGCTATTTTTCATGGGATCTCGCCCAATCTAACTAGGCTATTTGCATGGCCGAATGACCCAAAACATGGCCGAATTATAAGGTCTTGGGCTATAATGAGGCCGAATGGGCTAATTTCTTGGGCTCGATAGTTAAAATCCCAAGGTACATGTTGGGGCTCGGCCGAATTCGAAACAAAGACGTCAACAAGGAAAAAAGTATAAAATATGAGCGCCTAGATCCCAGGCGCTTGAGAACTTGTTATGTTAAGGTGCTAACATCACCCTACTAATTGTGCTAATTCTCAGTTGTAACCTAGTAGTTGCAACTCATTAAATTCCCAGTTACAAGCTAGTTGCAACAAATGTATAACCCTCACATTGCACGAATCGCGAGGTAAATCCAATGGCGAGAGAGGTGACTCTTGAGAACTGGCAAATCTGATAAAATATTCACAGATATTTCTGTGAAAATTATGAAGAAACACCCCGCGCCCGCCAAAACTTTCCACTGAGACCCCAAACTTTTCTAAGCGCGCCCTCGATCGAGCGACCAACCCAGGTCTCTTCAAATTTTGCGCCGTTCTTACGGGATATGCACCGATTAGAACCAGGCCGCAAACTTCTCCATGCCTTAAAAAACTTATCGATGCCTTTCTATCAATAGTGCCAGCCTACCACCATTGGTCGCGCTATTCTTCACGAGACGCACCGGCTGGCGGTTAGCTAGGCGATCCCCATGCTTCGCCTGGTAGATTCAGCCACTAGACATTCTTCTTGGCTTTGGTTTATTCTCCACCTCTCCTAGAAATAGTTAAAGCTTGTGACCATCTAGATTTACAAGGTGCTTGTAGATTTGGGTAGGTATGTTCTTAGGTAAATCTATAGTAAAGCTTAGGACAGAAGAGTTGGAAAACATCTTAAAAAGGACTTGGCAGAGATCCTATGCAAGCTTTTGACCTGATATATCCCCATCCTTCTTTGATACGATCGAGCATTGGCTGTTGATGTACCTGACGAGGAAGTACTTAGAGGTACAGTACAATATAGATGGATGTACCCTATAGAACATCGACTTCGCATTACCAAGGAGCGGGAAGATATCCGTAGACAGTTTGATAAGTGAGTGTCATGCAAAGATATTTTCACATATAATATAGACTATAGAAAAGTTGGATATATTTAGATGCCTGACTTGGCTATGTTTTGTAGGTTCTTCGAAGAAATAAAAGTACCAGCAAATTTCGTTCCACCAATAAAAACACCGGATGGACTAAGATCTAAGGATCATGTAAGACGCTCAAATTGCACTATGAATTATCTATGAATTGTCTAGGTGGGGTAATCTCTTGTCTATTTTGTAATGCTAGATCTCGGAGATTGAATTTCTGGCCCTTATCTATGGTCCTAATAGGAGTATAACAACAACTTCATCTTGCATTTCCAACGATGTCTTCCATAGCAATGATGTACCTTCTATGGAGACTGACGCAGTTGGAGGTTGTCCTGATGAACCTGCACTGGATTGCATTTATACTCGAAATCCTGCACTTGACATTGTCGTCCCAAGGAAAAGAAGGTTGTGGATCTAGTAACACCTTCTGTAGAACAAGATGCTAAAGGTGATGATTTCCTATGGCAATCCCTACCATTCTATGACTTGTACAAGTAGTTATTATACTATAATTGAATTGCATGTCCCTCTCTATCAATGAAAATGGCATATCTTTTGCCTTGTTTCAAAGAAGATACTATTTTCTGTTCAAGTCATGTGAACAAATATGTTTGTATGTAGAGACACAAATGCAGATTGGGTGACAAAATTAGCATAAAATTGCTAGATCAATAACACAAGCATAATGGCATTACAAGAAAAGGAACATAACCATATTTTCACCATGCTTGTGAAAAGGAGATGAGCCAGGAACCACACATGCAAGTGATAGAGGCCAATTCTCGTGCAACTCAGCTAGCATTGGTTTATCATCGATAATACTTAAGCATCCGAATATGATTACATACTAGGAGTAGTTCCAGTTCCACACTACAGTTCAACAGGCAAAAGTGTAAGAAATGCGTAAGGTAGCACCATAATACAGGTTCCATAGAAAAGCATACAAATCATAAGAAAGAAAGCTCTGCATCACAGTTCACCACCTTCAGGTGCAACGGTCTCTACGTATTGTAAACCCAAATCACCACCTCCTTTAGGTGGCACAATGATTTCAGGAGCAGGATCAACAGCACTGACAACAACGCTGTCACCGGTAGCATGAGTCTCCACAATAGGTGAACTATCGAGCACCACAATGTCCTATGAAGGCTCTTCACTGCCAGCTCTAGCCGCACAAGTCTCCATCGATGGTAAAACCAATCCACCACCTCCATCATCTGGCACGACGATGGCAGGTGCAGGATCATCAGTACCAGATATAGTTGCAGCTGCATCAGTCTCCACAGAAGGTAAACAAGGTGGCGTCTTAGGTGTAGCAATCTTACAACCATTTTCTACTCCGTCATCAGGAAACTGAGAGTCCTCTTTAACTTTGTGCTTCTGCAATTACAAGATAAATAGAGATTATAGCGAAACATCTATGCGGTACGACAAGAACATACGTCATTCTATTGATTTACCTTGTCATTTGGGATAGCAAAAGTCACAGGATTGGAACCTATTTCATCGATAATCCTCTTTTTTTCTCCTTCCCCTATCTCCTTCTGTAGTAAGTTGTAATATTGATTACATGATGTTGATTGTCAAATATATGCAAATGCTTAAAAGTTTGCGTTGTCGAACTACCAACTTTGAACGGAACCCCACTATTCTTAGATATGGTATCTAGCCCATAAAACAAGCTTCTATGCAATCCTAGTCTACAAAAAATGGATGCATAACCAAGATAAGAACTACTCTACACATGACAATGCTGCACAATCGACAATAAAAATTTAACCGCATTATCAATTCTATCATGTAAGTTCAGAATGAATCTAGATACACTCGTTTCACATAAGCTAAAACATATTATATTATGAAACGGAGGGAATATGTACGAGTGTTCTAGTATTTCACAAACCGCCATTGTTGCCGCAGGATAGAGATGACGGGTGCTCCACCGCCCTACAGAAGGTTGGTGTACCGATCTCGCTACCACCTGTAGAGGATGGAGCCGAGGAGCTGGTTGACAATATGGAGCGAGAGGCCAGGGGGCGGTAGTGGATGGAAAGAAGGGACTGAGTAAAAGAGGTTGTGTGTGCATGGGGGGAGGCCAGTGAGGGAGTTAAATCCAGCTTGTCTCGGAAGGACCATGCTGCTACGTGCACCGACATGTGTAAAACTCCCTCTCTCTCTCTTCTGTGGCAGCTACTGACAGTAGTACTCCAGCTAGCTTCATCGAGTTCTCTAGTACTGCTACTAATAGACCTTTACTACTACTACTAGGTAGACAAGCAATACTTGTTCAGAAGAAGAGAAAACTAGACTAGCACACCGTCGTACAGTATTGCCTTGTCAAATCACTAGTGATTCCATGATGAGCGACTATTTTTACTAGTAAACCTGGAAACATCGTGTTCCTTCCACCGCATGCAGTTTCTGAGCGAAGTACCAACACGTCCAACTTAGGCAGTAGCTTATTACAGGATCCAAACTTCAGTGAAAAAGAAACAGAACTACAGACCTGCAAGGAGTAATACTAATAGTACTACTACTATACAACATTCTGGAAGAAATTATATAGTAGTAGTAGAGTACAAATGTACTCCTAATAAGGTTCTTTTACAAGATTGGTGAAATATACATACTGGAGAAACTACCAAGTGTACAAAAGGGGTCATATGGAGTATTTTACAAGACGGACCAGGTGCGAAACTAAATACTGAGTACTCGTACATCAGCTAAAGCCATCCAAAAAAGAGTTCAACAGAAGGCTGAGACCAAATGAGCTATCCTTAAACAGGCTCGTTCCACTCCAAGGCATTTGAGAAGCTTGGGATGAACCAAAATGGAGTCTCCGACCATATCCAGCGAGTGTTGGTGTGGAAACCAACATCTGCGTCACCATTCAGAAAAAAAGGCAAATTTCAGGACGCGGCCTGTAGTCGTATCCAATTTCTTGGTGTGATGTGTAAACATAGTTCCTTCTTGTCAGATGTCCTGGCAGATCATTTGCATCGCCTACTGCAATGTTAATCGGATAGTTCATGCCAAGGAAAAGAGAATATGATCCAAGGTCAGTAACCCTTTTCCATTGGTTAGTTGCAGTTAACTGGCTTGTGTCCATCGAGAACACCATGCACTCAAACCCAGAAGGATAGGTGCGAACGGTGCGACCATAGTGAACAACACTAGTATCATCAGCAATTGCATTGCCTGAGACACCATATGTATAGACCAGAACAAGTCTTGAACCACCGTATGATCTTGCTAACCACCACCTACCAGGATCATACTCCTCATCGTCCTCAGCAAACCCGTGTGTTAGGTAGAGCAAATCGCGTGGCGACAGGATAAGGAAAGGACCTTCAAAGGGAAAGGAAATGTAACATGGAAATAATACTGATCTTGATCTGACATTGTAGAAGTTGATATATGGTACTATTTTAAAAAATCTTTATTACACTTAAGATGTTTGATTGTGTAAAAAAATGCCAACCTAGGGAGATGCTATGGAAATTCTAATTCTCTTCGAAATGGGGATATGCTATTGAAATTCTCCTACAGACACCATTTGATTTATAGGATCAAATGAAATAGGAAATAATCCTATAGGATCTTGCAATGTAAAGTTCATTGGGAAAAAACCAAGGTTGGATCCTACAAGATTTTGGTGTGTTATATACCAAATGAAAACCAATAAGGATTATTTCTAGGAGGTTTAATAACTTATATTATCTTATCTTACCACTATATAGTGTATGAATAACTTTGAATATTGACTGTTGGATCAGGACTTGTGAATCCCAACATTGCCAGCCGTTGGATCTTCTTTTCCATTCTAGCATCTACTTGAAGATTCTATTGATAGTCTTTAGCACAATGAATGCTATGCACAATTCTCAAAGCACACTTCTCCATCATTCTAGAATCTTCTCCTTCATTTCTCAAGACCATGTTAACAAAATTTACAAGTACTAGTACCTAATAAACGTTGACTTCTACATTATACAAAATACAAGAACTAAATATGCACCCATACTTTATAGATGTCGATCAAATTTCTAATTTTTTGAGCTTTACCTAGTATTATAATTCTATATAGTGATGATATGTCATATGTCTAGTAGGTGAGTCTCACGTAAGTACTACTAGTAGATACCATATTTTCCATGGATGTACTAGTACTAGGAGAGAAGGCAATACTATGAGCAGAACTCAATCCTATGAATCAAATTACTTATATCTAAGAAAACTTAGTAAGGATTGCATTTCACTGAAATTCCTAGGGAATTCGTACGAATCAAAGAGGCTAAAATTCCTATGAAATTCCTGCTAACCAACAAAAGTTCAGAAAAAATAGCTTACATCGATTCAGGAATAATATCTGAGTCTCACATAAGTACTACTAGTAGATACCATATTTTCCCTGGGATGTACTAGGAGATGAAGCAATACTATCAGCAGAACTCAATCATATGAAACAAACTACTTATATGTAAGAAAACTTCCTAAAGATTGCATTCCTCTGAAATTTCTAGGGAATTCCTTTGAATCAAAGAAACTAAATTTTTTATGGAATTCCTACTAACCAATGAAAGTTCAGAAAAATTAGCTTGCATTGATTCAGGAATAAAGCTAATAAAATACGTAGGGAGGAGAATTTACCAAGTTCAAGAGACTTCCATGCATAAACACAGCCGTTCTCGGTCACAGCGAACACACGATAGTGTTGGATAATTGCATTGCAGTATCTGAAGTAGCCCTAGAACTCGTTCACACAAACTGACCATCCATGACTATCATTCCCGTTAAGGATAGCAATTCTAAATTTGAAAATGGCGACAAGAGAGAAACCTTTGTATTCCCTAGCAGCTGTCGGAACTTGGCAAATGACTATCTTCTGCAGTTTAGTACATCGACCTTCATTGGCATCATCCTAAAATGTAAGTGCAGAACCATCGGTCGGTTCAAACCTCGACACTTGCGAAATAACAATCTTGTGACGAGTGTACATGTTGACAAGGTCGCACGTGAAATCAGGCCCAACTGTGATGATCCAATCTCCATTGCCGCCTGCTCGCTGCTCATCAAAACCATTTGGCATCACAGCATCGGAGGAGAACCTGTCCAGTGAGAATGCACCGGTTGCCCGCCACTTTGAAGCAGTCTTTGGATTCCCACGGTCTCACCGTCGGGTGAGAATGCACTACAAGAAAAGTTTCCTTCCACAGCGAATTGGCCCGACGGTCGTTGTAGAAGGCGCGTCTTCCGCGACGAAATTCTTGGCTTGGCCGTGGCCGATGGAAAACTTTTTTTTCCGGTTTCGCGGCCCTCTACTATGACGGATCTGCTAAAAACATGGAGGAAGCTCGACTGGCGCGTGGCAGAAGCAAGATTTTCGTTTCCTCGCGCGATGTTAACTCGCCGATGTTTTTTGAGGCGTGTGGGTCCCGGACGTCAGTGTCTCTAGAGGACCATACTTTTCGGTCGTGCCTCCCTGATTTGAACTCGATAACATAGCTCGAGGCATCTGCCGTTTCGTCAGGCTGCTAGGTCCCACATGTCATCCTCTCATTAGAAGAAACGTGTGTATGATGGATTTTTTCCTTCGCTCACGCTACCCTGTTCTGAACTTGATAGTGTTGTTCGATGCATCTACCGTTTAATCACGCTGCTGGGCCCCACATGTCATCCTCTCATTAGAAGAAAGGTGTGTATGATGGATTTTTTTTTCCTTCGTTGGCGCTACCCCGTTCCGAGTTGATAGCGCTGCTCGACGCATCTATTGTTTAACCAACCTCCTGAGCCCCACATGTCATCCTCTCATTAGAAGAAACGTGTGTATGATGGATTTTTTTCCTTCGCTCGCGCTACCCTATTCCGAATTTGATAGTGTTGTTCGATGCATCTACCGTTTAATCACGATGCTAGGCCCCACATGTAATCCTCTCATTAGAAGAAACGTGTGTATGATGGATTTTTTTTCCTTCGCTGGCGCTACCCCGTTCCAAGTTGATAGCGCTGCTCGACGCATCTACCGTTTAACCAACCTCCTGAGCCCCACATGTCATCCTCTCATTAGAAGAAACGTGTGTATGATGGATTTTTTTTCCTTCGCTCGCGCTACCCTGTTCCGAACTTGATAGTGTTGTTCGATGCATCTACCGTTTAATCACGATGCTGGGCCCCACATGCCATCCTCTCATTAGAAGAAACATGTGTATGATGGATATTTTTCCTTTGCTGGCGCTACCCCGTTCCAAGTTGATAGCGCTGCTCGACGCATCTACCATTGAACCAACCTCCTGAGCCCCACATGTCATCCTCTCATTACACGAAATGTGTGTATGATGGATTTTTTTCCTTCGCTCGCGCTACCCTGTTCCGAACTTGATAGCGTTGTTCGATGCATCTACCGTTTAATCACGCTGCTAGGCCCCACATGTCATCCTCTCATTAGAAGAAATATGTGTATGATGGATTTTTTCCTTCGCTGGTGCTACCCCATTTCGAGTTGATAACGCTGCTCGACGCATCTACCGTTTAACCAACCACCTAAGCCCCACATGTCATCCTCTCATTAGAAGAAATGTGTGTATGATGGATTTTTTCCTTCGCTCGCGCTACCCTATTCCGAACTTGATAGCGTTGTTCGATGCATCTACCGTTTAATCACGTTGTTGGGCCCCACATGTCATCCTCTTATTAGAAGAAACGTGTGTATGATGGATTTTTTACCCTCTATCGCGCCTTCGTGTTCTGAACTTGATAGCTTTGCTCTCTACATCAGCCGTTTATTCAGGCTGGTGGGTCCCTTATGTTAGCCTCACATTAGAAGAATCATGTGCATCTCAATTTATTAAATGCTAGATAATCGAGTAGTTTCTTAAAAACATGGGTAGGCAGGTTTTTGTTTTTGTTTTAAAGGGCAATACCAAAAAGGCCAAATTAAACATTTTGGGCTATTCTACATCTACTATACTCAATGGGCTATACTCCATGCGCTATTCTCCATGGGCTCCTTGATAAATATTTAAATGGGCTGTCATCAGCAAGTCCCCTGACCCCTACAAGGCCGAATTAAATTTTTCTGGGCTAAAGAGGGGTCGAATGGGCTAGATTTTACCTCCTCTTTAGTAAAATTTGCATTATGATGTGGCTCGGCCGGATTCGGAACACATACCTCACTACTGGAGGGAAAAAGAAACGATAATTCTTTTGACATATATTCGTGTAAAAATATCTAAAGAACAAGGGACACAGACCGCGTGTGCCAAAACTGGACTGGTATCCAATGACTTCACTTGGTACCCTCTCATTTCTGTCCAAAACACATCCAACAGTTCCGATGACACATAGGCAAAAGCTCTAGTGCAAGCATCCCCGCAGCAGCGACATAACTTTTTTACAAATTCAGTAGCATTTGAAAGATCCAGTAGTATAGAATAAGACAGAAAAAATATTGACAGGTTCCTAGTTCATATTCAGCAGCACTTGACCGATTCTGCAGCATTCCAAAGTGACTGTTTCAGCTATATAGACACTAAAACTCAATAGCAGTATAGAGAGAACCCGTTCATATTTCAGCTCTAAAACCTTGTTGCACGATCAGTTTGCCCTTTTCTCCAAACACACTCGATCATTGGAGCAAGCATAACTGACGATCAAGTATGCTTTTGTGTGCATACCTCCTCTTCACATTAATACCAGTGTGACCCCCATATATATGCATCCCAAAATGCCCAAGCCTCATCTAGATTGTGACAAAGCCAAGTTTAAAAAGGAAAGCAAGACCATCTACTGCACTTGATCTAAACAAGTACCAGTACATCAGTATTAGTTCTAGAAAATACCTTAGTAATAGTAACGACATAACACTTGACATATTGAGTAGCATTTGAAGCTTGAGCAGTACAAACTAAAAAAGAAAAAATATCTATAGATTCCCAGTTCATATTCAGCACCACTTGGCAAATTCAGCAGCATTTCAAAGTGACCGATTCAGCAGTACAGACAATGGCCAAAAGAAATGACAGCTTCAGCAATGAAGACATTGAAATTCAATAGTTGTAGTAATGCCATGACTCATAAGGAAGGAGAGTCCATATTCAGCACTCGATCGGTCGATCTGAACGAGTACCACTACATATGTATACTAAAAAATAGATTAGCATTAGCAAGTTAAGACCTCCATACAAAATACTCGGCATAACGCAACAGCGTTGTAGCATCCCAATTGTCTAACAATTATAATGCTACTTGGTCTAGTAATATAATGGCTACTTCAAATATATAATTGTTGCATCATCATTATATCATGCTCATGTCATCATGCCACCTTGCATTTGAGCATCATATAAAACCCTTTTTGTTTTGGTTCTTATCTCATATGCATTATTAATTGTATTTGCCTCTTGATATTGTATTTGGTTCTTGATATATTGTGTAAATGCCCAAGTTGAGTTGGGGGCATATCTCTTATTAACTCCACCACCTTTTCTTTCACCACCTTATAATTCCACCATCCAACTAAATATGAGCTTGGCTTTATTTGAGTTTATCTCTAGCTCATGTGGGTTGGGATGGATCCAATTCTTTTACCACATGCTCTCATCTTAGTGTCATGTTGTTTTCACATTATTGATACATGAGTGCCACATGGCCACCTTTGCATGCCTTGTGGGTGGAACCTTTTTCCTAGCTTCCATATGTGTGTTTGGGGTTATCTTCATGTTGGGATATTTTGTGGGCTTATTAAATACCTAGTGGCATATACACACTAGCAAGTCCCAAATATAATCCAATGTGATCATCTCCATATACTCCACTTGGTATTCTTTCAAAATTCCTTTGCTTGGGCCTTACTCCAATTTTGGGTTGCATAATAATAATTCCATGAAATAATGTCGTTTTCACAAGAATCATCATGGCATTAGATGTTTTGCATGGGCCATGCAAGTCCCCTTTTAGCTTGTCATTTGGATATTATTTGGTTTTGGGTGGATCCTCTCCCTCTCTCTATCTCTCTCTTTTAGCTTGACCTTATTCGATCATGCTTACACCACCTCCCCCTCTTTTCTTGTTTTGTTTTGGTTTGATCTTGGTTGATCTTGGCTTGACCTTGTCCATAGTAAACCCTAATCTACCTTGCCCTCATCTAACTCTAACCCTAAACCCTGCCCCTAGTCATCTAACCTACTCCATCACCATCACCATAACCCCCCTCTCTCCTAAACTCCACCGTGACCTAAACCCTAAGCTACCATCTCCCCCTTTCTTTCGGCCCTCCCTTCTACCTGCCATGCAGGCCCCACCTGGTCCCTCACCCAGCCCGAACCACCCCAACCCTAGCTCCCAACCTAGCTCAAACCCGAGCCTAGCTCTACCCTACCCGAGGCTACCCTCACCTCTCTCTCTCTTGCTCTCTCTCTGCCCTAGGGGCCCCAGCCCAAACCACCCCGACCTTGGCCTGCCCTACCCCACCTGGCAGCTCCCCTACCTGCCCCTGCCCTGCCCTGGCCTCCTAGCCGAGCACGTGAGGAGGAGGACAAAAGGTGGCCGAGCCACCTTTATCGTCTACCACCTCCCCACGGCACCCCTCTCCCTCTCCGTCCTTATCTCCTGCCTCTCTGCCATGCCAGACCATCCCCAGATCCAGCCCCAGCACCCTGCTCGCTCCCCTCTCTTCTCCACCTCCGTCTACACCCGAGCGCCGATCACCGTCGGCCTCTACTCCGTCCCGACGATCCAGTCGCGCAGCGCGTCGGTGGAGGGCCCTGGAAGACCGAGGAGGCTCCCCTACGTCGCCCTGTACACGCCGGCAGCGAGGAGGAGAGCCGGAGCTACCAGATCGACGCCAAGGCCGACACCAAACCCTAGCCGCCCGGCCTCTGCCCCGACGACGATCCCCTGCTCGTCGACCCGATCCAACGCCACCGACAGCCCCACGGTGAGCTGAAACACCTCCCTGACATGGTCCCCTTCGCCGTACCGCCCTAGTGTCGCCGTCCACTCCGTCGAACAGGCTGCGTGCGCCGGCGGCGCTAGCATCTGCTCGCTCGCGCTCTGCGTAAAACCCTACCTAGGCCACGCCCACTCTCCTGGCACCAAGCCCAAGCCAGCGCAGTGGCTCCGCCCTCCGCGCGCGCACGCTAGGTCCCTGGATTGAACCCCGCCCGCGCCGCGCACCGACCCGTCGCTCGGCACAGAGAGAGAGAAGAAAAACAGTACCGCGGGCGCCGTTTTGCTGTTACCCCCCTGCAATTTTTGTTGCATCAACCCGCGCTCCCGCGTGGCCCACCGTCAGCCTCTCGTGGCATTTTGCAAAAAGGATCCCAGGTTTTCGTAAAGCTCAACCCGCGCTCCCTGGCTTCCCCACGTGGCACGCCCCCGCTGGCGCGCCCGCGTGTGGACCCTGAGGTCGCCCTGGCCCACCTGTCATTCGCTTAGGCTGGGTCATCTCGCGGTGAGAAAACCTCCTCTGTGCGCGTCTGGTCTAGTCAGCAGGGAGGCCCCACTCGTCTGTGTCTGCGGCTAGACATGGACTGGGTGACAAAAGTATTTCGGCAAATCTGTTTCAAATTCAAATCTTTTCAATTTAATTCAAATCCAATTTAAATTCTGTTTTCAAATAACTTTTCAAATATTAATCCAAATAATATATGTTTTCAAATCAGAAAAATGTGAGGATTTCAAATATGCCATTCAAAATATATTTTGAACACTTAAATTTCCAAGTTTATTTAAATTACAATAAAATGCCCCTTTTTTTAAATAATTAATAACGTTTATTTTATAAGTCCAAATTTAATAAATGATATGTCTAAAATGATTAGCTCGACGAGACCTTTCTGTTTATGCATTCCATGGTTTGTTTTGAAGCATGCATCATATAAATATAATGGGTACAGCAACTAATATGTGAATAAAGTGGGGCCAAAACTAAATAAAATGCTTTATTATTGTATTCCACACCTCACCCATGCCATGCTACTTTAATGCCATGCAAATTGTGCATCATTCATCATGGCATGATTGTTTGCTTGATGCATTTATTCATATGCTTGTGCACTTTATTTATGATGGCCCTTGTTTGTTTGGTTCTTCTTCGAATAGACGCCGAGCAGGGAATTTATCAAGACACCCAGGAGTACCACCCAGATCCTTCTCTCGCTTCAACTGAGCTGCCAGGCAAGCACTACCACATGCTTGCATACATATAGTACCTATTGCCTCTATCTTATTCTTGCATCATTGAGTCGCGATTGCATTAAACTGAATCCCAAGTACTGCATAGCCTTTACTTTTAAACCCCACCGAAGCTTGTTCCCCCATCCCATGAGCCATTACTACAGGAGTTGTTTGAGCCATGCGAGTCGTAGAACAGCATGTGTAGGGTATGTGAGTGTCTGATGGATAACGAGGTACCTAAACAACTTAACCTGAGTAGTAATGGGATAACTAATGAAAGTGGCACCGGTGAGCAATATCTGTTATTTGGTTTTTATGCTCACTTGTGTCCCGTAAGACCCCGAGTACTTGATTCCTGTTCCAAGAATATTCGCGTTATCCACATCCGGGAGGCCTTATGGACCCCCCTGAGCCAGAGCTTGATTCATTCTTATTTCTTGGGGCCACAAACTAGTTTGAGGTTTTATTTACTATCCTGTACTTATGCCATGCTTTACTGCTTTATTTAAATTGTGCGAGGTACTGCACACTGTACTGTTTAGGATTGCGGAGTGTTTTCGCGGTGTCGACAAGCCCAGTCACATTTTCGGGTTCCCAGTCGTTCACAGCCATTGGCGCAAACCTTGAGTCCGTCTCGGAGTCAGCTAGCTCCGTTGCGGGTAGCTTAATGGGGTGGCCCCCTGAAATATTTCTGAATCCTGTGATCGCTTTGTCGTGACTGCCTCGTTGGGTTTTGATTTGGTTTTTCCGAGGCATATCGAGTGTGTGTTGCTATTTGTGCACCCCTGCAGGGTAAAACTTTCTGAAAGCCGTGTCCGCGGTTATGGACGACTTGGAGCACAGTTTCTCGATCATAGACAAGCATAACTAAAGCACCGCTTTTAATCTGACTAGACTAGGTACCTGACTAGTAAATAGCGCAACACTCATGGAATGGATAATAAAACTGCCAACGGATGGGGGGGTTGTTCGTCCGCTTCCTCGTCGGTAAGCGAGGGGGAGGATGGATCTGTGGACATTACCATTATAACTGTTGTTATTAATTCACGGACATCCGTCTATCTCTGGTTAGGCGGATGGTTAGCGAGTATCTATAGAATTGCTAGGGTTTATCTTTTGCTGCAATTGCGTCACCCCAGGTTGTGTCCCCTTTAGAGGCATAAAGACTTGCTGAGTACCCCTAGGGTCTCACACGATAAATTATTGGTTCAGATGAACAGGTACACTCACAAGATGGATACTGGGTGGAAGAGACAGACGATGTGGGCAACGATCATTCGGTGTAGAGATTCCGGGAACGGGGATCCGTGAGATCTGTGGGCGGGATCTGCTTATTTATGGGGCATCTTATGCCAATTTGCTTCTTATCCGTACTCGGACTTTGTCTTCCGCTTCCGCTTGATACTCTGTTGATTGATGTATGAGGAGATATCCTAAACTATTATATCTATCTAGGATATTTGGATCTTGCCGTATGGCGTTGCTATATTTCCTTTCTTTTTAGATGGGATGACTCTGATGTACTGTTGTATGGTGGCTTGCATACATACTCACTTGTGTATGTAGTTGATCCCTTCGCCTGCCGATTACGCCGCCCGTTCTTGTCCCGATGTTTGGAAATGGTTGGGACGGCCGAAAGGTCTACCTGTGAGTGGAATTTGGGCCCCACCGTACTATTTCAACCATTTCCGCTCATCCTGGCTTGTAACTAGGAGCGTAATTCACCGAGGTAGTTACAATTGGTATCAGAGCCATCCCGCCCTTCAGGGTCTCAGCCAAATGGTCGTTGTCTGTCTAGCAAATATTTTGGTAGTTATGTATATTAAGGAAAAACAAAACGCGAGAGTAGGACTGCTTCCACTTTTCTTCTTACCCAACCACCACCTTTTCTGGTAAGGAAGTGTAACGTTTTCAATCCTCTTCTTAAACTTCAAACTAGGATTCACGTGTTCTGGGTTTCCGTAGTACCATAGGTTGTGTATCTGTGTGAGTGTGTGTGTGTGTGTAATTCCTTGTCTATCTGTTGCATCCAACATGTTATCTATATCTGCCTTTGGTTATCAACTGTTGATACATTCCATACTGACAGGCTTTTGGAAACCGGCGCGATTTATCTGACTCCTTGTTACCCGGTGCCATCTTCTTAAGGGTGTTCTTCCTTCTAGCAACTCCTCTTTCGGTGCAAGCATCTGTTGCTAATCTCTTCCCGATAAGTGTTTTGCGCATCTATTGGTATTCTAATGCCGAAAAATGCGGGAAATTTTTCTTTGATCCATCTGTGTTTCCACACTCCTTTTCATTCGTGTGTGAAACATTATCTATCTTCCTTTTATCAGCATGTCCATGCTAACTCATTCTTTTGTCACCGGCGCTTAATCCTGGAGTTTTCACTTCATCTTCTTTTCTCTTGGGCTAATTACATAACATGTGTCGATCCGATGCTGACGAGTGTAATTTGGCTCTCGGCATAGCTATATTCCACTCATGATAAGTGTCGATTGGAATATGGAAAAATGCTACCACTCCGGATTGCCAAAGATACTCCTGTGATTTTGAGTACACCGTGATCCTATCTATGCTTATTCAAGCATCCTTGGAAATCCGGAGTTTCACAAAGCACTACGGCGGTCTATCATCTGTTCATCATGCTGCACATCTTTTTGAACTCCATATCTGCACATCTTTTTCGTCTCTGATAGCTCATACCATAAGCAAACCTATATCATCGTTTCTATATCCAAGATCTCTTTATCTTTGTAACCGGTGATCCGATCGACAATGTGAACCAGGTGACATCTCTTTTTCTTCCGAAGGACCAGATAATCTATTCTTCTAGTGCATCTTCTTCAACACGAACCCGTGCTCTTAATATTGATCTTTCTAAGAGCGTTGAGCTCAGAAAGTGATTCGAGCATTTGTTCGTTTCTCCCGCCTCTTGAACTTGATATTCTGGGAATATCTCGTTAATCCATGGTGGTATATGTTGATAATATGCTTGCCTATTCCATATTAATGGAAGGACATGGAAGATCATCTGTGTCTCTTTCTCTCAATCTTCGTGAGCACTGCCTGTGTGCAAAGTCTCAAAGTGAGAATCCTGACTTTTTGAAGTCACCTATCTCGGCCACGTCCTTCTGCTAAATACATTGCTTCAATTCTGGAACTAGCAAGTCCATTGTTAATTCCATCCTCCATCTTCAACCAATCCGGAGTTGTTCCTTGTTGGCAAGTCATCATCGTCGTTCCGCTAAAGATTTCCCTCAAGACTGCTAAATCTCTCTCAATCATTTCAAGAAGAACATGGAGTTCTTTCACCTCAGTCTCGTCAAGTGATCTTTTGAAACCCTTTCGTTCTGCCATCTATGCTCAATCCACCGGAGGCCATGAAGATTTTTCAGATCTTTCGTAATCCTTCTGTTAAAGTGGTGCTATCTTTTTCTTTGTCTGTGGAATCTTGCAGTTGTCTCCGTGATCATCCTTCATATCTTTCCGGTGGCTGGTTACTTATGATATGACGACAACGTCAACACCCTTATCTATCTTGAATCCGGCGAATCGTTGCATCAATCTTTGTTTTCTTACAGAGTTCCATGAGCTCTTCTTATCAATACCTTCAGTCTGTCTCGGGAGTTGGGTTGAATGATTTTCTTATTCATGTGCGGAGTAATGCTTTGAGTGCGGGATGGAGTAGCTACCATACCACTACTCTTATCATTCGCTCTTGTACATTGAATTGGTGAAATAATGTGATTTCAATCATTCCACGGAAGTTATAAGTGGCCTTTATCCCTTGGTACTTGTACTTCCGTCCTTGTTTTCCGGAGTGCTCTCTCGAAGAAAGTAATCAATAATCTCTTGTTGGTGATCTATCTTTCCCTACACGGAGCAAAATCTTCAATTATCTGGTGGAAAACAAACGCAAACTCTTTTCTGTCCTCGTCTTTCTACCGGAGCTCTACATCCCCAAACAAGATGAAAGGAAGCTATCTCTCTCTCTGTTCCATCAATTCTTTTCTGTGGTAATCTGGCTTCACATCCATCTCTGGGAGTTATATCCACGCACCTCAATTGCGTGATCCTTCGGAGTATTACCGGCGCAACAAGAATCTAATCCGGCGATGTCTAGCTAAATCTTTCTGTTCATATCAAGGGACTCTATTGTTTGAAGGCAATATTGTTCCGAAATTCATTTCAAAAATCCGAGAGAGAATACGATGCTATTGTCATAGTGCTTCAAAACCTCTCCAATCTAGCTCTTTTCTTCCGACGAGACAAAGATTCATCCTCTCTAGTATCGGTAAATCTTTAATCTTATCGGTGTGCCCTTCTTTATCCATGCTACATCATCCTGTCCTTTCTTTCTCAAGTGGTCCTTTTTATCTTATCATGTTTCTTGAGAATACCGGAGCTATGTCCATCCTATCCTTCTTGTCTCACGACAATCCTTCAACTCTTCTAACCGTTGTTTCTCTAGCAAAACGCAAGACTCGCAACAAGTCTAGCAAGTTTTGCAAGGTGTAGTGGTCGCACCATTCCGTTCTTCATCTTCTTGGGAACGTGAGGGTCACCTTCGTTCCGAACACCCTCCTCTCCTTGTGTTGCTTTCTATTTCCTAGGAATCTCGGGGCGAGATTCTTGTTTAGTGGGGGAGAGTTGTAGCATCCCAATTGTCTAACAATTGTAATGCTACTTGGTCTAGTAATATAATGGCTACTTCAAATATATAATTGTTGCATCATCATTATATCATGCTCATGTCATCATGCCACCTTGCATTTGAGCATCATATAAAACCCTTTTTGTTTTGGTTCTTATCTCATATGCATTATTAATTGTATTTGCCTCTTGATATTGTATTTGGTTCTTGATATATTGTTTAAATGCCCAAGTTGAGTTGGGGGCATATCTCTTATTAACTCCACCACCTTTTCTTTCACCACCTTATAATTCCACCATCCAACTAAATATGAGCTTGGCTTTATTTGAGTTTATCTCTAGCTCATGTGGGTTGGGATGGATCCAATTATTTTACCACATGCTCTCATCTTAGTGTCATGTTGTTTTCACATTATTGATACATGAGAGCCACATGGCCACCTTTGCATGCCTTGTGGGTGGAACCTTTTTCCTAGCTTCCATATGTGTGTTTGGGGTTATCTTCATGTTGGGATATTTTGTGGGCTTATTAAATACCTAGTGGCATATACACACTAGCAAGTCCCAAATATAATCCAATGTGATCATCTCCATATACTCCACTTGGTATTCTTTCAAAATTCCTTTGCTTGGGCCTTACTCCAATTTTGGGTTGCATAATAATAATGCCATGAAATAATGTCGTTTTCACAAGAATCATCATGGCATTAGATGTTTTGCATGGGCCATGCAAGTCCCCTTTTAGCTTGTCATTTGGATTTTATTTGGTTTTGGGTGGATCCTCTCCCTCTCTCTATCTCTCTCTTTTAGCTTGACCTTATTCGATCATGCTTACACCACCTCCCCCTCTTTTCTTGTTTTGTTTTGGTTTGATCTTGGTTGATCTTGGCTTGACCTTGTCCATAGTAAACCCTAATCTACCTTGCCCTCATCTAACTCTAACCCTAAACCCTGCCCCTAGTCATCTAACCTACTCCATCACCATCACCATAACCCCCCTCTCTCCTAAACTCCACCGTGACCTAAACCCTAAGCTATCATCTCCCCCTTTCTTTCGGCCCTCCCTTCTACCTGCCATGCAGGCCCCACCTGGTCCCTCACCCAGCCCGAACCACCCCAACCCTAGCTCCCAACCTAGCTCAAACCCGAGCCTAGCTCTACCCTACCCGAGGCTACCCTCACCTCTCTCTCTCTTGCTCTCTCTGCCCTAGGGGCCCCAGCCCAAACCACCCCGACCTTGGCCTGCCCTACCCCACCTGGCAGCTCCCCTACCTGCCCCTGCCCTGCCCTGGCCTCCCAGCCGAGCACGTGAGGAGGAGGACAAAAGGTGCCCGACCCACCTTTATCGTCTACCACCTTCCCACGGCACCCCTCTCCCTCTCCGTCCTTATCTCCTGCCTCTCTGCCACGCCAGACCATCCCCAGATCCAGCCCCAGCACCCTGCTCGCTCCCCTCTCTTCTCCACCTCTGTCTACACCCGAGCGCCGATCACCGTCGGCCTCTACTCCGTCCCGACGATCCAGTCGCGCAGCGCGTCGGTGGAGGGCCCTGGAAGACCGAGGAGGCTCCCCTACGTCGCCATGTACACGCCGGCAGCGAGGAGGAGAGCCGGAGCTACCAGATCGACGCCAAGGCCGACACCAAACCCTAGCCGCCCGGCCTCTGCCCCGACGACGATCCCCTGCTCGTCGACCCGATCCAACACCACCGACAGCCCCACGGTGAGCTGAAACACCTCCCTGACATGGTCCCCTTCGCCGTACCGCCCTAGTGTCGCCGTCCACTCCGTCGAACAGGCTGCGTGCGCCGGCGGCGCTAGCATCTGCTCGCTCGCGCTCTGTGTAAAACCCTACCTAGGCCACGCCCACTCTCCTGGCACCAAGCCCAAGCCAGCGCAGTGGCTCCGCCCTCCGCGCGCGCACGCTAGGTCCCTGGATCGAACCCCGCCCGCGCCGCGCACCGACCCGTCGCTCGGCGCAGAGAGAGAGAAGAAAAACAGTACCGCGGGCGATGTTTTGCTGTTACCCCCCTGCAAGTTTTGTTGCATCAACCCGCGCTCCCGCGTGGCCCACCGTCAGCCTCTCGTGGCATTTTGCAAAAAGGATCCTAGGTTTTCGTAAAGCTCAATCCGCGCTCCCTGGCTTCCCCACGTGGCACGCCCCCGCTGGCGCGCCCGCGTGTGGACCCTGAGGTCGCCCTGGCCCACCTATCATTCGCTTAGGCTGAGTCATCTCGCAGTGAGAAAACCTCCTCTGTGCGCGTCTGGTCCAGTCAGCAGGGAGGCCCCACTCGTCTGTGTCTGCGGCTAGACATGGACTGGGTGACAAAAGTATTTCGGCAAATCTGTTTCAAATTCAAATCTTTTCAATTTAATTCAAATCCAATTTAAATTCTGTTTTCAAATAACTTTTCAAATATTAATCCAAATAATACAAATAATATATGTTGTCAAATCAGAAAAATGTGAGGATTTCAAATATGCCATTCAAAATATATTTTGAACACTTAAATTTCCAAGTTTATTTAAATTACAATAAAATGCCCCTTTTTCTTAAATAATTAATAACGTTTATTTTATAAGTCCAAATTTAATAAATGATATGTCTAAAATGATTAGCTCGATGAGACCTTTCTGTTTATGCATTCCATGGTTTGTTTTGAAGCATGCATCATATAAATATAGTGGGTACAGCAACTAATATGTGAATAAAGTGGGGCCAAAACTAAATAAAATGCTTTATTATTGTATTCCACACCTCACCCATGCCATGCTACTTTAATGCCATGCAAATTGTGCATCATTCATCATGGCATGATTGTTTGCTTGATGCATTTATTCATATGCTTGTGCACTTTATTTATGATGGCCCTTGTTTGTTTGGTTCTTCTTCGAATAGACGCCGAGCAGGGAATTTATCAAGACACCCAGGAGTACCACCCAGATCCTTCTCTCGCTTCAACTGAGCTGCCAGGCAAGCACTACCACATGCTTGCATACATATAGTACCTATTGCCTCTATCTTATTCTTGCATCATTGAGTCGCGATTGCATTAAACTGAATCCCAAGTACTGCATAGCCTTTACTTTTAAACCCCACCGAAGCTTGTTCCCCCATCCCATGAGCCATTACTACAGGAGTTGTTTGAGCCATGCGAGTCGTAGAACAGCATGTGTAGGGTATGTGAGTGTCTGATGGATAACGAGGTACCTAAACAACTTAACCTGAGTAGTAATGGGATAAATAATGAAAGTGGCACCGGTGAGCAATATCTGTTATTTGGTTTTTATGCTCACTTGTGTCCCGTAAGACCCCGAGTACTTGATTCCTGTTCCAAGAATATTCGCGTTATCCACATCCGGGAGGCCTTATGGACCCCCCTGAGCCAGAGCTTGATTCATTCTTATTTCTTGGGGCCACAAACTAGTTTGAGGTTTTATTTACTATCCTGTACTTATGCCATGCTTTACTGCTTTATTTAAATTGTGCGAGGTACTGCACACTGTACTGTTTAGGATTGCGGAGTGTTTTCGCGGTGTCGACAAGCCCAGTCACATTTTCGGGTTCCCAGTCGTTCACAGCCATTGGCGCAAACCTTGAGTCCGTCTCGGAGTCAGCTAGCTCCGTTGCGGGTAGCTTAACGGGGTGGCCCCCTGAAATATTTCTGAATCCTGTGATCGCTTTGTCGTGACTGCCTCGTTGGGTTTTGATTTGGTTTTTCCGAGGCATATCGAGTGTGTGTTGCTATTTGTGCACCCCTGCAGGGTAAAACTTTCTGAAAGCCGTGTCCGCGGTTATGGACGACTTGGAGCACAGTTTCTCGATCATAGACAAGCATAACTAAAGCACCGCTTTTAATCTGACTAGACTAGGTACCTGACTAGTAAATAGCGCAACACTCATGGAATGGATAATAAAACTGCCAACGGATGGGGGGGTTGTTCGTCCGCTTCCTCGTCGGTAAGCGAGGGGGAGGATGGATCTGTGGACATTACCATTATAACTGTTGTTATTAATTCACGGACATCCGTCTATCTCTGGTTAGGCGGATGGTTAGCGAGTATCTATAGAATTGCTAGGGCTTATCTTTTGCTGCAATTGCGTCACCCCAGGTTGTGTCCCCTTTAGAGGCATAAAGACTTGCTGAGTACCCCTAGGGTCTCACACGATAAATTATTGGTTCAGATGAACAGGTACACTCACAAGATGGATACTGGGTGGAAGAGACAGACGATGTGGGCAACGATCATTCGGTGTAGAGATTCCGGGAACGGGGATCCGTGAGATCTGTGGGCGGGATCTGCTTATTTATGGGGCATCTTATGCCAATTTGCTTCTTATCCGTACTCGGACTTTGTCTTCCGCTTCCGCTTGATACTCTGTTGATTGATGTATGAGGAGATATCCTAAACTATTATATCTATCTAGGATATTTGGATCTTGCCGTATGGCGTTGCTATATTTCCTTTCTTTTTAGATGGGATGACTCTGATGTACTGTTGTATGGTGGCTTGCATACATACTCACTTGTGTATGTAGTTGATCCCTTCGCCTGCCGATTACGCCGCCCGTTCTTGTCCCGATGTTTGGAAATGGTTGGGACGGCCGAAAGGTCTACCTGTGAGTGGCATTTGGGCCCCACCGTACTATTTCAACCATTTCCGCTCATCCTGGCTTGTAACTAGGAGCGTAATTCACCGAGGTAGTTACAAGCGTGTCAAGTGCTGGCCGGGTAGCACTTTCTTTCCTGCCTGTTACCCTTTCCTTGTCACACCGTCGCCTATGGGCCCACTATGTCAGCAGCGTACATTGGAAATAGGTATACATTGCCGCAAACTTGTTCCACCTCTCCCCATACAAATTAAATCTGTCACCAACATAAAGTAATAATTAATTAGTACGACGACATTGGGATCATCACAAATAATATTTAGATGTTTTATGTCACTTATGAAACTTGTTGATGCAATACTCCTAATCCATAGGGAATTCCGACGAACGGTTCAGAAGCTTCCAAGTAACACCGCGACTGCGATAGGTATGACCTAAGCCCTTCCAGGGCGACTTCGGCTGACGATGGCCTGCTCGTCAGCTCAGATGTCGCCACCATTTTGACCGCATGGAGCTCATGCCATAGAGACAGCGACCAAAGCTTCACCTTGTACCACGGCGAATCGCACACCCCTGAACTGACGAACCTGGGGGATATGATGATGTCCATGGTGTGGCCATCAATTTGGGCGACGAACACGGTGCCCTCTTTCCCGATGCTGATGATATCCACTCTCCGCGAGCCTCCTGTGGGCACCGGCTTAGACGACTCCCAGTGTTTGTGGCTATAGGGCATTATGGGCGCAGTCCTCGAGTGCGCAACTCTGAGGTGGCGGACGAGCTCTACCATAGGTGTTAGCTCTACCGACAAGGTGATGAACTTGCATCCAGGCCCTATGCAGACTTGTTGGCCGTGAAAGCACCAGATTATGTGGTCATAGACGTTGTTGTAGGGGACGGATGTCCCATAGTGGTCATTGGGGCATCTGCTACCTTTTCCACCTGCGACATGGCGGTACAGCTCCTTGGATCATGCGGCCAGCCGGGCGGCACTGGTAGTGTTCAAACGCATAGCGATTTCATTGAAAACATCGTCTCCGACCTTGCTCCAGACGCCGTGCAGTGGGTTGTGCATCGATTGCGACATCGGGATGGATTGGGAGGAAGAGGTCGGACTAGAGTATGACTATCGAGGGACTTTTGGAGAGGGGTGGCATGCGGCCTGCAAGATCCGATGCAGCGGGCGATATGGCGAGGAAAATGTGCGATGCATGCACTGGAAACAATCCCAAATGCGGGGCCAGGCAGCATTGGCGAGTGGGGATAAAAACAGTCGAGATGGGGAAGATAGGGTTGGCTCTTTGAACGAGATTTTTTTGCAAGGCCTCTGGAGCTGCATCTAGGACGCCGATTAGCTTGGCTTGCATGCTATAGTGCACTAAATTAACCATCTGAAATCCTGGTGCATTTTATAGCTAGGCCAGCATGCTGTCGTGCCCTAAATTAACCATGTCACAACCTGGGCCATTACAGCTAGGCCAGCACACTGCCGTGTACGCCGACTAGAGTTACTACTGTTGTCATGTTTGACCAGATGATGTTTGTTTAGTTTGCTAAAAAGGATTATACTGTAGGGCTGGACTATCGAGCAGCTCGACTCGTTAAGGCTTGGCTCTTTAAGGCTCATGCTCATGAAAGCTCAGATCATTAAACTCGTTAAGGATAACAAGCAAAAATTAAAGCTTAGCTCGGTTCATTAGATGTTAACGAGCGCTCATGAGCTGCTTGTTATGAAAATGTATCAGCCTCAGACAGAGGCATACCGATAATTAAAAACGACAGTCGGCAGGGTTCGGTCAGTGCCGTGGCCAGCAGATCCAGATCGATAAGATGGAGATGGGGTATGCAGTGGGAGATGACGAGTTGACGAGACACATGAGAAATATTCTGAATCGATCGGGAGAGTCTAGGGAAAGGTTTTTGGTTAGTCACTCTCGCTCCTGGATTGATCAGTCTTACTTAATGGCTAGATGTTTGCCTTAGATGGGCTGCCAGATTAGACATGTAGCAACATAAGTGGGCCTTACCTTGGTTGTTACCGAGCTTAATGAGTATCTCCCGAACATCGTTAACTCGATCATTTAGCTCGTTAAGGATATCGAGCAAAAAATATAGCTCAGCCAAGATCGTTAAGGAAACGAGTCGATTTTGAATGAGCCGAGCAAACATGTGCTCATTAAACTCGTCGAGTTTCGAGTTTTATGTCCAGCCCTAATACTTTGGAATAGGAGGTAGTACAATACTAGCAGTAGTACACTAGATGTTTGTTTTGCAATTTTGCTGCAAACATAGTACAATAAATACCTCCACATTGGAGCCTATCGCGATTAAGTACCAGGGTGTTCCAACAGGATGCATGATAATGGAAGGTGTTCAAGCACCTCTTTACAGAATAGTTATAATTAGAAGCGAACAGTCAGTACATTAATAAACCTAAGATATAGTAAATTGTCCATCAAATGATGGGTGATAACCTGCACATCTGATCACCTTCTCGCAGTTATCATGATCAAATACTATCACCTTAAAGGAAGTGGTGGCAAGCTTCTTGAATACCAGAAAGTATCCTACCTTCAAGTCATGTGCTTTGACAAAATCTAGCCATCCTTCGTCAAGAATTACCTTGCCATCTTGCTTCTTCAGCTCGACGTCCCAACTGCAGGCTTTGCATATCTTCAGCTTGATGGCCTCTGGATACTCACCGCCAAACGTTGGCAAAAAGGAGCTAGGTATGCTCCATAGGTCTAACCCTCCCGGTATTAACAGCATCTCGCAGAACTCGTCACAGGTGTTCTCCACATGGGTGTTCCTGGCTAGCCCCTCCATCCAGACTGCACAGGGCTCTCTTGTCTTCTTCGATGATGAGTCTATCCAAGCTCTTCTTGCCCGAACACTGCAAAAAAAGCTTGTGGATAGATAATGTCTCTACCAGCTGTCAATAATTGTGAAATAGTATAGTATTAACTGATAGAGTACAATACAAGATCAACTAAGAGAGTAAAGTGGAGCAATTTTCTTATCAAAGTACACAAATTAAAGTCTTAACTCTAGCTAGCATGAATGCTAGTTATATTAGTACTACTTCCAAGGTCTAGGCATCACATTAGTGCAGTTTTTTATCGAGCAGTACAGATACCGAACACCCAGGAACAGATGAACGAACAAACATGATGAGCTCTATCTGTTGCCGATGCTAGAGATGCATACATATACTCGAAATTTTGGCAAAAATCAGGGTAGGGCAGCAACCGCCCTAACTTGCCCAAATTAAAGGGACATCCGCCCCTGAGACAAATCTAAAGCAAAACATACCGAGTGGCCTCCCAAATCATCATCAGTCATGGATCAATCAATACAAAATTTGAACTTATTATTATAGTTCACCGTAGATCTAGCCTCGGAACTAGCTTGCATGCGTAAAACTGAACTGTAGTATACAGACGGGTTAAATGCACTAGATGAGAACTATACTCAACACCAACCCAATGTTAACCAAGCGCTAATAAAAGCTTGACCACATCTCATCATCAAGATCAAGGGTTCCGGGGATTATGTACATACCGCACTGCCACCGTGATATCTGAGGGATGCGATGGCTCTATAGATGAGGTTGCAGGGCTGGCCCGCCCGTAGATGACCCGCCTAAGACGAGTAAGTTGTGGCGGTGGTGGTCATTAATGGAGGGAAGAGCAATGGCGATTAAGGAGTGCTGTGTGAGAGAGGGATGGGGCTAGGGCGAGGGCTGGTGAGGGAATAAATGCGGCGAGGCTACACGAATGCTGTGGACAAAGCAAACCTTGCCACCAATACAGTACTACTAATTGTCATGCAAAAATTAATTGCCTAGAAAATTGGGCACGGCAGCTTGAGTGCTTGAATAGGGAAACATCAAACAATATACTATGAAAGTATTTATTACATACATGGTGCCTACTACAAGAAATAGTGGAAATGATGTTGCAAGTACTGATACTACAATACAGTATGAAAGTACTACGTACATAGTACTGTACATTAGATGGTGACAAGTACTAGTTACAGAAATGATGTTGCGAGTGCTCATAATCAGCTTTTCGGTATTTTGGTTAAACTTCACATAGTTCTAACGAGGCAGGGTTTGCACGAACCACATTGGCGCCTCAAACATTTGCTCTCTATGTTCCGCTCCAGTGCAGTTAAGTGATGAACCTATGGCAACTCCCCCATTGACGTGCATGCGGCTCCAATCTGGAACTGGCTGTGGGCAATGTTGGTAGTGCACGTGTGTAGCAAACACACAGTCTCCTCTAAACACTGGCAGAGCTTTGTCAACATCGGCAGCACCAGGTTCGGAGTTTGTATGGGGATCGAGGATGAATGGATGGTTGATTACCACAAACACCGACCTTTGTTGGCGCGTGGTTGACGTGGGAGCTTTCTTCTTCAGTCCCCAGCAATGGCGCCAGAAAAATGCTTGATGGCTTAGTGTTGATGTAGAGCTCGTTAGGAACCCCAAGTGGAAGGTATGATGAGCACATCAGCAAGTTTCCCTCAGTTATGAAACCAAGGTTTAATCAAACCAGTAGGAGCAAGGAAACACCCCAAAGGTGTTGCTAGCTGAGCCTTGGCAGGGCGCACTACCGGTGCTAGTAGCAACGTGGAGACCTGCACAACACAACCACAGAACTCTGTCCCCAACTTGCAATAAGGTTGTCAATCTCACCGGTTTTGCTAAAAACAAAGGATTAAATGTATCGAATGGAAGGAAGTAATAGTTTGCAGAAAGTAAACACAAAGCAGTAAATAGTTTATAGATTGTATGTAAAAGAAAAGGACCGGGATCCATAGTTCACTAGAGGTGGCTCTCCTTAATATAGATAACATGCTGGGTGAACAAATTATAGCGGGGCAATTGACAAACATCGAGAAAGCAATACATGCATATACTAATCATCTTGACTCCTTTGGAACTTGATTCCGCATTACAACATTATACATAGACCGCCATCCAACTGCATCTATGACTAATAATCCACCTTCAGGTTATCATCTGAACCCCCTCTAGTATTAAGTTGCAAGCAACAGATTATTGCTTTACGAATTGCATGTAAAGTAAACAATACGATTATTCTATGAACAAAGGATTGTTGTTTTCTCCATAGTATCAACAACACATCTAGTACCTTAGAGATTTCTGACACTTCCCCAGATTACCAGAGGCATGAACCCACTATCGAGCATAAATACTAACTCTTGGAGTTGCTAGCATCTACTTGGCCAAGATAGCTACTAACAAAGGAAAGCATGCAAGATCACAAATAACAAAGACATGATAGAATCAATAATCAATCTGAAATAGAATCTCAATATCCATCGGATCCCCGCAAACACAACATGCAGAATTACAAATAGATGATCTTGATCATGAACGGAGCTCACAAGATCTAAACATGAAAGCACAAAGGAGGGGAACCAGCCATCTAGCTACTACATGGATCTGTAGTCCAAGGATGAACTACTCACGCATCACACCGGAGGCTTGCATGGTGATGAAGAAGGCCTCCAGGGTGAATTCCCCTCTCCGGCAGGGTGCCGGGAAGAGCTTCAGATCCCTCCCGATCTAGGGATGGAGATGACGGCAGCTATAGACTATTTCATGGATTTTTGATTGGGTAATTAGGGTTTTCGTCCCGAGGGCATCTTATAGGCGGAAGGAGAGGCCGAGGGGATGCTGGGGTCGGCCAGACCACCCCCTGGCGCGGGCTAGGCCTGGCCGCATGGCAAGGTGGTGTGGCCGGCCCCTAGCCCTTCTCCTTCTCGTATTTTGGCATCTGATGACTTCCGGAAAAATGGGCACTTTGGCTTTTGTCCCGTCCAATTCCGAGAATATTCATTTTCTGACTTTCCTGGAACCAAAAACAGCAGAAAACAGGCAGCTGACATTGTGTCTCTTGTTAATAGGTTAGTCCAAGAAATCATATGAAAAGCACTCCAAAGTTGGAACAAAACACAAGAAAGTGGATAAAACCAAGCATGGAACATCAAAAATTATAGATACATTTGCAATGTATCAGCATCCCCAAGCTTAACTCCTGCTCGTCCTCGAGTAGGTAAGTGATAAAAAGAAAGAATAATTTTTGAGGTGACATGCACCATCAAAGACTTGATCAAATTATTTGTAAAACATTCAAAGCTGGCATCATAGTACTTCAATCATAACATGAAAGACAAAGTTCTAGCAATAAGACAAAGAAACTATGATGCAACATGAAAAGGCACAAACAAAAGATTCATGAATAACAATGCTTTGCAAGACGTTTGTTTGTTTCACATAAAGAAAACATAGCATAATAGCATTCAGCTTGTCCCTCATAGAGTAGCAAATATAAATGCATAGGACACCTTCAAAGTTCATAAGAGTGACTAGATACAAATAGTTTAAAACAAGCAATATCAAGATATGCATCAATCAACTAGTCTTGGGACAATGCACATAGAACTAAGAATGGCCACTATGCTCTCAAAGTAAGTGCATAATGATAGAAGGTGGAGACTCAATATAATGGTGGAAGAAAGGCCTTCATAGAAGGAAGTAGGGATTCAAGTCTCATAAAGAGCTTCTAAAAATTATGGTACTTATAGCTTTCAGCTCTCATTGCCCCTATCATAAGCATCTTGAAGTGATTAAGGTTAAAGTGAACAAACTATGGTGTACATGCTTGACGAAGTATAAGTTAGAAATCTCATGTCCCTTGTATACGAGGGCCGCTCCTCATGCTACTCAAGATTAGTCACCGGTAAGTTCTTGTCATCGTAAGTACATGTGTATCATAGAGAACCGCCAACGGGGTACCCCTTGCCCGATGATATGGAAGAATCCCCATATCAACATGAAAATCGTCATCGTTGCTGAGGTAAGAATCCATATCTCCCTGGATGTCTTCACCCTCATCTTCTTCTTCCTTGGCGGCAAGCTGAGCTTCCTGCTCCTTGACGGTCTTCTCGAGGTCGGCCACCTTCTTGCGAAGACGGGCGATGGTGCGATCCTTCTTTGCATGCTGGCGGCAAAGAGACTGGCGATCTTGGACAAGCAGTGTGAAAGTCTGGGCCTTCTGGTCAGCGATGGCACGGTTCTGGTTGGCTAACTCCCTAGCATTGTCCAGTTCCTGCTGTCTGTCATGAAGCAAGAAGTCAAGGTTCTCCACTTGACGCCTCAACTCTAGGTGACTAGGCATTTCCATTGGCATTCCCATGAAGTCACGTCTTGCATAGTGGGCAAAACGGATTCCTTGGATCTTGTTGACGCTGAGGGCACATAGACGTGCGAGAGCTTCATGCATTTCCCTTGCTAATCGATCTAGCCAGTTGTTCTCTCTCACGGAGAACTGAATTCTTCCAGAAGTTGGTGCTTCGATGCTTCCTCTAAGATCTGCGGTGACTAGCCACTGTAGGTCTCCTCCTGGGGGTCCTAGAAGTTGAGCTCTAAGAAACTCCGGATGTGGGCGTCCCAGTAACTCCGACAGTGAATCCAGATCCCTTTCGAAGATCAACTGACCTCCGTTTCCCAACTGGTAGAACTTGCTGAACTGAGTCTCCGTCTACAAGAATTAAGGATGAGGAAGTTAGTGAAGTGATGAAGTGTGTCAAATTTTAAGTAGTAATGTAAGAATTTTGAGGAACATGAATTTTTGAGAAAGAATGAGTTCACAAGGGTAAGAGGGGAAATAGTTTTTTCAGAAATACTCACTTTGGTTTTGAAACTAAGTTTTTGTTTGACGTATAGGGTCTCCTATGGTCAGGATGGCTTTGATACCAACTTGTCAACACCCGGATTTTTAATCCCAGATGCCCGTTATGCCATACCTCGCAATCCCAGGATTACCATTTTTGCGAGACATAACGGATTGGATATCACAGTACATCATCCATTACAAACCATACATAAGGTCTTTACAAAAATAAGGATCTCATGATCCAGTCTTTAATACAACAAGCAGCGGAAATAAAAGATAAGCATAGCGGTGGGTCCATCTTCAGGGGCACATGCAATGCTGACGAAGGCAGATAGTCCTAGTTGTCATAGTCGTCCCGATGACCATCCTCCTGATAGTCTCCTTCATAGTCTGGCCATGAGAATAGCCAGGGACAAAAGCCATGAGTACTCTTTAAGTACTCGCAAACTACTAATAATAGGTACTATAGTTCTAAGTTAAAGTGCTAAATCTAAGTTTAACCATAAAGTTAAGTTTGAAACCTAAGCTGAGTTCTGAAGCAAAGAAAAATAAAATAAAGTTCCAGAATCACTTAAGTTGGGAAGCTAGTATCATAAACACAACCCTGTTGTGGTCAAGTCAAGATTCATCATTCATTTCAAGTTATTTAGAAAACATATAACAATGAAACAATATGGCCATTCCAACTATCCATAACCGCGGACGCGGCTATTCGAATAGTTTGATACTCTACAGAGGTGGTACACTTTCACCACAAGATTCGATACATCTGTTAGGGATAACCCTGAATCATCATACTTAGTAAGCAGATAATCAAACATAACCTTCCCTTTACACACCCTAGTATAAGCACCTCTCCTATGAGCATGGCCTCCCAACCATGACCATCAGTCATCTTGGGCACTGCATAGGTGGACATCATGAGAGGTAGCCTCAGCTCAGACCTCTCCCGTGAGGGAACTAATACTAATGCATATAAATTTCCAGCTAAGCCTTACCCAATTCAGGTAATGTGGTTGTACGGTAAATTTGGAATGGTATCGCATCTGAATCCAACCATCAGTTTTATAAAAGGGTTAAAGCTCATGCCTCATCATTTTCATCATGATAAACCAGTTGTGTTTCTCAACACATGTCAAAACATCTCAATAGAATGACTCATCATTCCAAGGTTTTCACAATTCATTTTTCACCAATTGTTCCCATCTAAAGTGACTCAAGTTTTTGATCTACTCTAAAATACTAAGTTAAGAGTGT
Organism: Avena sativa; assembly: GCA_916181665.1. Classification (NCBI taxonomy): domain Eukaryota; kingdom Viridiplantae; phylum Streptophyta; class Magnoliopsida; order Poales; family Poaceae; genus Avena; species Avena sativa. Next base: position 206,188,200 of record OV702290.1, read on the forward strand.
TCACTAAGATGGAAGTGATGGGTTCTCATGCCATAGAATGACATCTAAAGGTTTCTAAGTAGGTCATTTTTTATACTTTTTATGCTACCTTCAAAACAAGTAAAGAACTTTGTGTAAACTAAGGGGGGTAAAACTTGTCAATAAGACTTGAAGTACTAATAGTTAAAGGGGGTGTGATCAAAGCATGCTTAAGGCATCTTTGCTAAACCATCTAGTTTTTTTCTAGTTTGCTAAGCACTAAACTTGCAAGGGTTAACTCTGGGGTATTGCTAGCTTGCTAAGGGTAGCTTGCACTGTTAATGGTGGCTTGCCTTGGTTGGTGCAGTGGTTGAAGTTTTCTTCGTCTTCGTCTTGATAGCACTCCTCCTCCTCGTAAGCTTGGTCGGTACTATCTTCTATAACAATACATACGAAGTAGACAATCACCAAACAATACTTAACTAGGCTATATAGCTTTCTAAGACACACTATTGATGATCTATTATCATCACAAGCATCACAAGTTTAATTCAATAGTTCCATTCTTTTTAATTTAGAAAAGTAATTTCTACTCATTGAAAAATTAACTAAGATTTAATATTCACCACTTAAATATGGGATCATGTTGACACATATCATCACCACATATTCTAACATGTGGGAATGAGATTTAAGGGTTGGATCAATATTACTTTGGTTTAAGTTCATTATTTAATGATTTAAAGTGACTAGAAATGCCTATATAGCATTATTTTGGTACTAGTCCAAAGTCACTGCATGTAAACCTTAATATTATTACATATTTGGATAGATATGATGAAATGTGATTTTTGAGAGTTGGAAACAACTCAAAAGCTCACTTGGTTGATTTTATAAAAATGTTGCAAGTTGCAAATGCTTCTGTTTTGTTATTTTTATTAGGAGAGATCTATAACTCTAATTGAATTAAATCCAGCGGGCTTGGATAGAGCATTTCAATACCCTTCAGACAAAAATGGTTTCATGCAATTTGGATTTCTAAAACTCTCTGAATTGATTTTCAAACTAGAGGACAGAAACTAGATTCAAACTAAAAAGAAAAATCCAGATTTTAACAGGTGGGCTAGCGCGGTAAAAGACTTGGGCCGGCCCAGTGGCACTCCGCGGCGTGGGGCTCATCTGACAGGGGGGTCCCACTTGTCAGCGACACTTAAAACGCGAAACGGTACGCGCGCTGTGGGTCGTAGGATTAGAATAGGAATCTACGACTGAGGGTCGCCGTCGACGATGAATAGGTCGCCGGCAAGCTCGAACCCTAGCGGCTCGGTGGGGGTCTGCTGGGGACGTACCAGGGCTCCAGCAGGGTCGGCGAGGCGGGAAAACGAACTGGAAGACGATGGCGAGGCGAGGCGCGGTTGCGATGGAGCTTGGGGTGGTCGCAATCAGCGGTGCCCTTCTCCTCCCGAGGCGGTAGCTCCAGCTCCAATTCCGGCGAGCTGCTGCTCCCGTTGCTCTGGCGAGAGGTGGGTGAGGTTCAGAGAGGTGAGGGGAGTGGAATGGTGTGGAGAGAAGAGGCTGGGAGGGCTCCTTTTATAGGCCCGATGGTGAGACCGAGCGGGATGGGCAGTCGACGATGGCGACATGGCTACGGCAGGGTAGAGGCATGGCTGAGGGTGGCGATCGATGGGTTGTTCCCTGGCGGTGCTCTAGGCATTGAATGCGGCCGTAGGGGCGGTGGCACGCGGTCTGGGCGAGGTGGCGCTCTGAGAGGCAGAGGCGGCGGTGTCCACGGCGAGCGGTGGCTGTGAGGCTATGGGCGGCCAGCGGGGGTGTCTGGGGTGTTCTCCAGGTCATGGCGGAGCGGCGGGCGCGGGCTGTGGCCAAGGGGTGGTCTGAGCGAGCGGGGACAGGGCGTGCTCTGGGGGCAGCGTCGGCATGCTCGACTAGCTCCGGGCGTGCCAGTTCCTGGCCGCTCTGCCCTCTATCTCTGGCCTAGGGCTGGTTGGGCGGTGGAGGTGGACCACTGGCGGTGTGCTAGACATGGCGAGAGAGGTTGGAGAGGGCTGCTGCTGCGAGTGCACGGTCGGCCGGCGAGAGAGGGCTCGGCATGGCACTACAGTGCAGCTAGGGGGTAGGGAAGAGGCTGGGGTTGGTCTGGTCAGGCTTGAGGGGGACAAGATGATCAAAGCACATTGCAATTGCTAGACAAAATCAACCGAAAACAGTATTAGTTAGGCCAATGTGATCTTGCCAGCAAGGTGTTTGATGAAATGGCCGAAAGAGAAAAAGTTTTGAATTTTCGTTTCAAAATTTTTGAGTGATCTCCACTAGTGCTAGGTAGTCTCTGGTTGCAAGGGTTTTGAAAGTGGAGCTCAAATAGATGGGTTTTGAAATAGGGGTGATCTATGCATATGCATTAGATTCAATTTTCAATTGTCATTTAAAATAAGTAAAATAATTTTCTTAGCAGATCAAAAGGTGGGCCTTGGTACCTCATTATGTGTACTAGCAAGGGGTACAAAGATCAAGAATTGTTTCTGTTAGGAATTGAGTACTAGGAATAGCCAAAGTAGTGTAGTGGATTAAAATGGCCAAAATGACCATTCCTCCTTTTTAATTCTTTTTGATTTGATTTTCTTTAGGAAAAGTTTGGGAATGATGTAGATGATGTTTAAATCACCTAAGAAACATTTTACAAGCATTGGATCACACAATCATGGCAATTCAAAACAACTCCTATTTTAAATGCACACACATATGAATGCTTTCATTTTAAATTTGGAAAAGTTTTTGTTAACCCCATTTTTGGGTGATTTGATCTTGATAAGATTGGATTAAAGTTTTGGGATGTTACACTCCCCTTTCATTTCACACCGACGACATCCATATACAAAAGAGCATGATATCAACTAGGTACAAGTACCAAGTGCAATGTTGAAAGCGTTCCCCATGAAAGCATGGTTCTGCTAATTCCCAACAAATAAGTGCAAGCATATACAACATAGACGACACAATGGTTCAAGTTTATTAAGGGCAAGAAAAGTAAAGTGTGCCATCAAGTTCGTGAGAGATTTAATCACTAGTTTTCTCATAACAAGTTTAATTCGGAAGGTAAACAAAAACATGAATATACTTGGAATAGCATAAGCTAGTAGGTAGGTATGGTGGACTCTTTGGAATAACTTGGTTTAGGGAGTTGGATGCATGAGTGGAACTCATACTTGGTTGTGGAGGCTAGCAAAAGACTGGGAGTGACAAACTGAGAGAGCAATAATGGCCATAATCATGCAGAGCGACAAAAATCATTGATCAAAGCATAAAGTGATACTACAAGTTGAAAACTAAAGGATCATAAACGCTTATGGTGACTTGAGATAGTCATAACATGGTGTGAGCATGCGCCAAGTCAACCCAAATAAAGCATCAAAGGAGAATACCACTATACTATGCTTTAATATGCTAAAACAACGCATGATTCATCCAAGGCACATTAAGCAATCTCAATTGTTTATAAAAAGTCATGCTACAACAAAGAATACTAAGCATAAAGCCAAAACAATATCAAGCATGGCATGACAAAGCATAGGCCATAGTTAAAAACAAGCTCTTTTTACCACATAAGCATGAACTTTCCTACTCTTTTCCAATCCAAACCAAACTATTTGAAAACCAATGCATGAAAGAGGGGGTCCAACCAATTTATTCAGAAAACTAAGAAAACCAAGCAAACGAAAAACCAAAACGAAAATGAAAAAGAAGACTCTCTAAGAACAACACAACCGTGCATGAAACAATAAAAATGAAGCGTTTGGAAGAAACCTGGGATTTTTATTGATGAAGAAGGGGGATGCCTTGGGCATCCCCAAGCTTTGACGCTTGTACTTCTTGGATATTTCTTGGGGTGACGTGCGTGGCATCCCCAAGCTTGAGCTTTAGTCCATCCTTCATCTCATTACTCATTTCTTCCATACACCTAAATTTTTTGCTTCATACAAAACTTCACACAATCTTTATTAGCAACATTAGTGCACTCAAGATAAATAAGTCTTAAGGTTTAGTTCTAACACCAAATAAACTTCTATTAGAACACTAGCTACTGTAGCACTTCCCTCAAAAAGCTCAATTCCCCAAAAGAACTCAAAAAGGAACCAACAAGAAGCAAATGTAGAAAATGGAAGAAATCTTTCAAAATAGACCAGCAGGTAAAGACGGATTTTTTCGAAGACCTTATATTTCTCAGATCAAAAAGTGTTAAACTAACGAAAGTTAGATAACAACGTGGGGCAGTAGCACAAAAATTCACGCCTCAAAAAGACATTCAGATATTTTACACGAATATTTACGGCGAAGCACAGAAATCTGTTTCGGGACAGCAAATTTCTCAATCATTACTTCTCTCTCATTAGAGGTTACTCTTGGCACAAAAAGCAAATAAAAAGGATAAGGAGCGGTTATTACTGAATTAATAACTTCCAAGACTCATCTAAAACTTTTGGGTTATCTCCCAATAAGTACTTTTCTTTAACGCCTTTAAGTTAGGCATAAGAAGCAAGAAAGAATCAAGTGTTCTCAAATGAAGAAGTATTAAGACCAAATTTCGTTTTCATAGGAGAGGCAAAAGAAATCTTCTCTCTCTTCTTAGAGAAGTGTTCTATACCTTTCTTGAGTGGGAGTTAATATTTAATGGTGTCTTCTTTCATATCAATAATGGCACCAACAGTTCTAAGAAAAGGCCTTCCCAAAGTAATAGGACAAGAAGCATTGTATTCAACATCCAAAACATAGAAATCAACAGGGACGTAGGCATTGTTAACCATAATAAAAACATCATTAAGACTCCCCATGAGTTTCTTTTTAACATTATCATCAAGTGGGACATTCAAATAACAATCTTCAAGTGGAGGCAAATTAAGCATATCATAAATCTTTCTAGGCATAATAGAAACACTACTATCAAGATCACATAAAGCTTTGAAATCAAAGTCATTCACTTTCATATTAATGATGGGTTCCCAACCATCTTCTTGTTTTATAGGAATAGAAGCTTTATGTTTCATCTTTTCTTCTTTAATCTTTATGAGAGCATCAGTAATGTGTTTTGTAAAGGCCATGTTCATAGCACTAGCATTAGGACTTTTAGCAAGCTTTTGTAGGAACTTAATAACTTCAGAGATATTGCAACCATCAAGATCAAAATCAAATTTATCATCTAAAGTAGTAGAACTATTACTAGCCTCGACACTAGTGGTGGTAATAGTAGAAACACTAATGTTTCTAGCAATTTCATCTTCTCTTTCCCACTTAGCATGTAATTCAGCTAATAGTCTAACATTTTCATCAATTCTTACTTGTATAGCATTAGTAGTTGGAAAGGGATTATCATTAGTTTCAGGTTTAGCAGCCATTTTATTCAAAGAAGATTGAGCTTCAGCCAAAGATGCTATATTTCTTTCAGCATTAGAGAGTTTTTCCTCAATAGTTTTATTAAAAGCAGTTTGTTTACTAATAAAGTCTTTAAGCATAACTTCAAGTTCAGAGGGTACACTCCTATTATTGTTGTAAGAATTTCCATAAGCATTACCATTGTTGGGATATGGCTTATAATTGTTGTTACCAAAATTACTCCTATAAGCATTATTGCCAAAATTATTATTTCTTATGAAGTTCACATCAACTTGCTCTTCTTGAGCAACCAAAGAGGCTAAAGGAACATTATTTGGATCGATATGGGCTTTTCCATTAACAAGCATAGACATAATAATATCAATCTTATCACTCAAGGAGGAAGTTTCCTCAACAGAATTTACCTTCCTACCTTGTGGAGCTCTCTCAGTATGCCATTTAGAATAATTAACCATCATATTGTCCAGAAGTTTTGTTGCAGCACCCAAAGTGATGGTCATAAAGGTACCTCCATCAGCAGAGTCCAATAGGTTCCTTGAAGAATAGTTCAATCCTGCATAAAAAGTTTGGATGATCATCCAAGCAGTCAGTCCATGAGTGGGACAATTCTTTACCAAAGATTTCATTCTTTCCCAATCTTGAGAAACATGCTCATTATCAGATTGTTTAAACTTCATTATTTCACTTCTCATAGATATAATCTTAGCAGGAGGATATTATTTTCTAATGAAAGCATCTTTGCACTTAGTCCAAGAATCAATACTATTCCTAGTTAAGGAATTCAACCATTCTTTAGCTTTCCTCTCAAAGAGAAAGGAAACAATTTCAACTTAATAATATCACCATCTACATCCCTATGCTTTTGCATCTCACAAAGTTCAACAAAGTTATTTAGATGGGCAGCATCATCTTCATTACCAATACCAGAAAATTGTTCTCTCATAACAAGATTGAGCAAAGCAGGTTTTATCTCAAAGAAAGTATCTTCAGGCAGAGGTGGAGCAATAGGTGTGCTCATAAAATCATTGTTGTTGGTGCTAGTGAAGTCACACAACTTAGTGTTTTCAAGAGTAGTCATTTTTTTGTGTTTTTGAATAAGAAAGCAAACTTGTAAAACTAATTTTTTTGTGTTTTTGATAAAGAAACAATCAAACAAAACAAAAGTAAACTAAGCAAAACAAAAATAACAAAGTAAACAGATTGGTTATGAGGGAATCCCCTTGTGAAGATGTCCTTGACTCCTCGGCAACGGCGCCAGAAAAATGCTTGCTGGCGCGTGGTTGACGTGGGAGATTTCTTCTTCTTCAGTCCCCGGCAACGGCACTAGAAAAATGCTTGATGGCTCGGTGTTGATGTAGAGCTCGTTTGGAACCCCAAGAGGAAGGTATGATGAGCACAACAGCAAGTTTCCCTCGGTTATGAAACCAAGGTTTAATCGAACTAGTAGAAGCAAGGAAACACCCCAAAGGTGTTGCTAGCTGAGCCTTGGCAGGGCGCACTACCGGTGCTAGTAGCAACGTTGAGACCTGCACAACACAACCACAGAACTCTGTCCCCAACTTGCGATGAGGTTGTCAAACTCACCGGTTTTGCTGAAAACAAAGGATTAAACGTATCGAATGGAAGGAAGTAATAGTTTGGAGAAAGTAAACACAAACCAGTAAACATTTTATAGATTGTATGTAAAAGAAAAGGACCGGGATCCATAGTTCACTAGAGGTGGCTCTCCTTAAGATAGATAACATGCTGGGTGAACAAATTACAGCGGGGCAATTGACAAACATCGAGAAAGCAATACATGCATATACTAATCATCTTGACTCCTTTGGAACTTGCTTGGGCATTACAACATTATACATAGACCGTCATCCAACTGTATCTATGACTAATAATCCACCTTCAGGTTATCATCCGAACCCCCTCCAGTATTAAGTTGCAAGCAACAGATTATTGCTTTACGAATTGCGTGTAAAGTAAACAATATGATTGTTCTATGAACAAAGGATTGTTGTTTTCTCCCTAGTAGCAACAGCATATCTAGTACCTTAGAGATGTCTGTCACTTCCCCAGATTACCAGAGGCATGAACCCACTATCAAGCATAAATACTAACTCTTGGAGTTGCTAGCATCTACTTGGCTAAGATAGCTACTAACAACGGAAAGCATGCAAGATCACAAATAACAAAGACATGATAGAATCAATAATCAATTTGAAATAGCATCTCAGTATCCATCGGATCCCCACAAACACAACATGCAGAATTACAAATAAATGATCTTGATCATGAACGGAGCTCACAAGTTCTAAACATTAAAGCACAAAGGAGGGGAACCAGCCATCTAACTACTACATGGATCCGTAGTCCAAGGATGAACTACTCACGCATCACACCGGAGGCTTGCATGGTGATGAAAAGGCCTCCAGGGTGAATTCCCCTCTCCGGCAGTGTGCCGGGAAGAGCTTCAGATCCCTCCCGATCTAGGGATGGAGATGACGGCGGCTACAGACTCTTTCGTGGATTTTTGATCGGGTACTGAGGGTTTTCGTCCCGAGGGCATCTTATAGGCGGAAGGAGAGGCCGAGGGGGTGCTGGGGTTGGCCAGACCACCCCCTGGCGCGGGCCAGGCCTGGCCGCACGGCCAGGTGGTGTGGCCGGACCCCAGCCCTTCTCCGTCTCGTATTCTGGCATCTGATGACTTCCGGAAAAATAGGCACTTTGGCTTTTGTCCCATCCAATTCCGAGAATATTCATTTTCTGACTTTCCTGGAACCAAAAACAGCAGAAAACAGGCAGCTCGCACTGTGGCTCTTGTTAATAGGTTAGTCCAAGAAATCATATGAAAATCACTCCAAAGTTGGAACAAAACACAAGAAAGTGGATAAAACCAAGCATGGAACATCAAAAATTATAGATACATTTGCAATGTATCAACCTTGCTTCAATATTATCCCTTCTAATCCAGTCCGGTGCTACATGGTCATCCAAATTAAGGGCCCTTTGGAAAATGTGGCAGTGGAGCAAGGGATAAGTGAGCAGTTCTCTACCCATGTATGATATAGGATTACCATGGCTGCTGGTTCGTGCACGCCTAGTGTGAATCCATAGGATATTCCAGCCAAGCTCTGCTAAGTACCAGCTGCGTAATGCAATATCTTCAACCTCGGCATCGTCACCAGATTGGACGTTTGCCGGCTCTTCAATTACTGGAGCATGTATGACACGCGGGCCTGCAAGTATACCTGTGTGTGCATTTCAGTTAGCAAAAGTATCATGAACAATGTAGTTGTAAGTAATTTATAAAGTTTACTTTTAAATAACGGGACTCACTCCACTTGTTTGGTTCCCAGACAAGAACATCTCCTCGCGGTTCTGTCACCGTTTATATGTGATCAATAGAACCACTGATTAGACACTTGGCAATGGCATCGACATACATTGCTGGTGCAAGATAGTCGTTTCGAAGGATAATCCAGTCCCTGTCACAAGGAAAATCTATTGTAGCAATGAATTTGTCAAACACCGCCATCGCACTGTAGTGCCATTGGTTGTCAAATCTGTACAATTTCTTTGCTATGTGTATCCTCAGCAGCTCAATATATGAGTGCTTGTAGAGGTAAGTGCATGGGGGCGGGGAAACACTGGTTACCTGATGGATAAATATCAACATGCTGCACACGTGGCAGCTCGATACATGCCATACTATAGACGTTTTGGAGGTACCAGCACCCTAGGTGCTTTGCAATAGTAATCCATTCTCCGTTGGCACCAACCTAGCGACCCTTGTTTTCAAATCCTTCATCATCCCATGTTCCGGGTATGTCATCATCAACTGGTACAAATTCTTCTACTGTTGGATTGTCTAGTGGCATCAGCAACGCGTCAATGCCCTGCAATAGATTTTCTTCATATCTAGGGGCATGCAAGGTGTTCGACAAAGGGGTAGTGCTAGCTAGCTTTGCGGAAAAACTACCATCTGAAAGATGCAGAAACATGTTGAATAAATCATGAGTGCATGCAGACAAACACACCAAGGTATAAGGTCTTGTTGGCATTAAAGTAAAAGTGTAGGAATAGTTAAGTTTCCTATGCTGTCACTGTTTAGAGGAATGGACCAGAGGAAAAAATGCAGGAAATTTTCCTATGATTGATTAATAAGATTAGGGGCCTATTTTGATTAATGGTTTTTAAAAAACGTAGGAATAGGAAAAACACAGGATTGACATGGTAGGTACAGTAAATTCATATTAGGGATTAAAAACATAGGAATTTTTTAACAAATGTTTTTGGATGGTGAATAGGAAATAAACACAAGAGTTTTGCAGGAATATAGTGTAAGCGCATTGGACTTCTCAAAGGAGAAATAGAATAAGGCTGGAGCTCGTGTTTAGATTCTTACGGAATGGAGGGCATAGGAACTAAGAAGTGACTCCATAGGTGACGAGGGTTTAACTCGTCAATGCCCATTGTTATGGACTTGGGTTTTGGAGAAGGAGGGAGCACTGAAGGCATCAGTCGGCTAGCAAACAAGCACACAGGGACGCAAGTTTTACCCAGGTTCAGGCCTCGCAGAGGTCCCTACTCCTGCTTGTCTTCTCTTGGAATTAACGAAGGAATCGAAGATTACAGGGACACGCAGATGCAATCTGGCGAGAGTTGTGGAAACTACGGTTGTGTGTGTCCTCCTCGCTGCCCCCTCCTAGCCTTTATATAGATAGGCTAGGTCTCGGGTAGCAAGTCGAGTCGGTTATAGATTACGCTTTTCCCTTTAAACTTTCTATCTTAAGCTTCTTCTTGTCTCGCAAGAAATCGAGAGTCCATGGGCCACTTGAATTCTCCATTTGGGCCTTGGAAACACCGTGGGCTTCTGCCGTATCTAGACCGTATATACCGAACTCGAGTACCTGTAGGGTATACCGATGTTAGTAGCCCCCGAGTGTCCAGTGGAATCGCAGATTTGACTGGGGACTTTATGGAGTCTTTTCGAGTGCATAACCGAGTATATTTTTGAGTGTCTAGTTTGTGTCATAGGGATTGTTGATATACGTGCCTGATTTATCTAATGTATCAGTATCAGTTAACTGCCTTAGGGCAAAACAACGCAATCTACTCAAACTCGAGTCCCCGGACTCGAATTCGGAAAAGTGCTAGCGTAATTCGACTCAGGCCGTGGAGGTCTTACAGGATTCGAATTCCAATGTATAAGTGTGAGCACTCGACACGTCCGTCAAGGCATGTTCATCGTACCTGCACGCAAGGATATGTTTCTGGTAGTGCGCAGCATATGCGTTGCCAGGCCTTGTTCAGGTCTTATCTTCACGTTGTAAGCGTGGCATCCGATTTTTTTGTCATCGCGGAGATGATTCTGGTGGCCCAGGAGACGATAGTCTCCTTGTAGGAAAGTATAAGGAAGAGTCGCCATAGCATTTGGGTGTGGATGTTATCAACACATAGTACAATGCACAAATAATCATAGGGTGCATGACCAGCGCTCCCTATGGGAGTAGCCCCCGAGTGCCTAGTTGAGTCGAAGACTCGAGCGGGGACTAAAAACTTTTTGCGACTGTTGTCGTCTTTTGTTGCTTGTTTCAGTCGAATTGGCTTCTGGCGCTCCCTATGGGAGTAACCCATAATCCTCAATCGAATCGTAGATTCGAGTGTTGGGTATGTCCTGAATGTTCTTATCCCTGCATAAAGATAAATCGTAGGGTGCGCGACCAGCGCTCCCTATGGGAGTAGCCCCTGAGTGCCTGGTTGAGTCGAAGACTCGACCAAGGACTAAAGTAGTCGAAATCTTCTGCTGCTGAAATCAATGACGTCAGTGTTGACAATGTGATGACCTTGGTTGCCCTCGTGAGCGGCTTTAACGGGACGTGATGAGTGGTGGGTCCCACTTTCTGACTTTGATTTGACCGGGCATGCGTAATCTTCTATTTTAACTGTGTCTCCTCGATTTCCACGCGTAATGGGAATAGTGGGGGGACGGTTCATGCTTCAGCTTCGCCACGTGTCGATGGCGATGCATGCCACGCGTGTAGTAAGGTTTCTGCTGGCCGTTGGATGGTGTCTGCGATGAGGTTAAGTAGTAGCACAGTTGCGGTAATTTCCCCATCTCTCTTAGTTGTTCTTGCCTCCATTGCCATTGCTGCTGCTCTCTGCTTCTTTGCGCACTTTCTCGTTGCGGCGCTGGACCAGCTTCGCATATTTTCGAGCTACTTCCTCCGTTCTCACCGCCATCGGAAGATGGGCAAGAAGAAGGGAGGCGCCGCCGCTGGGTCTGCCGCCGCCATTGCCGCCGCCAAGAAGAATGGCGGCTCCGCCACTGTGGGCACCAGCGCCGCTGGCGCTGGGAAGAAGGGCGCGGGTACCCACATCACCAATGGCGCTTGACGAGCGTCCATCATTAAATCCTCCGAGCTTCATCTTCATCATCAAGATGGAGTTCTTCCATCCGTGGAGGGCGATTCGCGAGTGCCTAGCGAGAAGGTAATTCCTTGTCCTCCCGGTTTCCGGGTGATGTTCCTTGCATTCATCATCCGAGGTCTTTCTCTGCCCCTGCATCCTTTCTTCAGGGGCCTCCTTTGCTTCTACGGGCTCCAGCTGTCCCCAAATTCTATTCTCCACATCTTCTGATTTATTATGCTTTGCGAGTGCTGGCGCAGGATCGAGCCGCACTTTGGCCTCTTTAAGAGGCTTTTTTAAGCTAAAACACCAGTTGGTGTCCTGTTTAGTAGTCTACGACGTAGGAGGCTGCGGAATCCACGTCGACTCCTTTGTTACCTACTTTGCCATCAAGCTCACTTCGTCCGTCCAAGGGTGGAGGGACAAATGGTTTTATATCCGTGACCAGACGGCCGACGGAGAGCAATACGGACTCGCGCCCTTCGATCCCGCGACACCGTGCAAGAGGAGGTGCTCTTGGATGAACATAGTGATGTCTGGCGAGTCCGAGGAAACGGAGGTGCTGTACAAGCACGTCTGCGACCACGAAAGTTGCATAGGCAAAGAAGAGGGTGGCGCCGCCCTTATTCGCATGTGGTTGCGCCGCCGCGTCCAGCCTCTGCAAGCTAGAGTGCACCCAATGTACTATTGGACCAGTGCTGACGATGTCACCCGCATATCTGTCGAGGGCATTTCTGCGGGTGAGGTAGATAAGAGGGTGCGATTGGTTACCAAATACACCGCCAAGGAGGTTCTCCTAGGCGAACCAGTCGTGCCTCCTTTCGACACCTCTAACCCCTCTCCTGATGTAGAGTTATTCTGCAAAATAGTGTCCTGTTGCGACCGCCTTTATGATGTTTTTTGATATATAATGTTGTATCTTCTGAATATAGGACTGGAAGGTGGCTCCCAACTTGCCCCCTCATCCTAAAGGGATTATCCCACATGAAGTGGATGAAGAGGACGAGTCGGAGTTGACCGTCCCAATTGAAGAGGAGGAGGGAGCCCCCGAGTCCAGCGGCCAGGACACTCGCAAGCGATCCCGCAGCGAGGACTCGGATGCCTCATCGCCGTCAACACCAGAAGGCCCTTCTACTGTTGCAGAGGAGCCGATCCCTGCCGTTCCTGTGTGCTCCATGGCTCCTCCTGCCCGGAAGAAGCTGCGGCTGCCAAAGGAATCATCGGAGTTGGAGGAGCAATCCTTCGACCTTGATAAATTTGACTGGTGAGTTCGCGACGTTGCCTTAGTTTCTTTTTGGAGTTTCCTTCCCTGAGGTTTTTGCTTGACGTGTTTTGCAGACAAGCGACATCGTCGTCTTATGGTGACATCTAGTTTGTGAAGGAATCCGTAGTCGCGGACTCCAAGGCCAAAGAAGTGGCCGAACGATCTTCTTCTCCTCCATTGGCGTCCCACTCTGGGCACAATTCTTCGAGTTCCCCGCATGCTGGGGAACACCTCATCGTGAAGGAGGCTGCTCTTTGGAGTCATGGAGCACACAGGAACGACATCTCTTTGCTATGTTGGCAGTCGAATATGTACTTGATGTTGTTGCTGAACTTTTGTTTTCTTCTAATACAACTCATCATGAAGGAGGCTGCTCGCCTGGCGGAGCAAGTCCTGGAGATGGGGCGACAGCATGCCTGACTAGACAATCTCCATCGCATTGTTGAAGGTTAGTATTGCCTTTGTATTTGTCTTGGTGAAGTGTCTAGATGCGATTAATCATACATCCTCTCTTGTAGTTGAGCATAACGAACTTCTGCGCCATGTCGCTTCACTTGAGAAGGCGCTTGCCGCGGCAACGAAGAGTCGCGACGAAGCAATCACGGCCTTGGAGGAATCGCAAAAGCGCGAGGAGGACTTGCGGAAGCGTGAAGAAGACCTGCAGTCCTCCAATGCCTAGAGGGAGAAGTTGCTCGAGGAGCAGCTTTTCTCGATTGCTAAGTCCCTCTCAGGTATTCTTTCAGCTGAATTTTTTTGTTTCTTGCTTCGACATCGTGGTATTGTACCAACACTTTACTGTATGTAGATGTCGGTGGCCTGAGCATTGACGCCCAGGCCCTTCGTCACGATGATGCATTGGCTGGTGTCATCGCCGCAGTCGAAGACCGCAACACTTCTCTTCAAGGGATGCTGACGAAGGCCAAGAATGTGCTCAGTCGCATAAGTAGGGATCTAACTCCCAAGGCTGAACTTCTTGACAACCTATAGGACCTGGTGGAATCCCTTGCTAGGGGAATTCCCATGAACTTCAGGAACTCCCAGCGGTCCGTTGGCGCCACCATGTCACTCGCAATGGTGCAAGCCCATGGCGTGGAGGTGGATCCTGCCACGATTTCCAAGGCGATGCCCATCGGCGCAGATGGCCAACAGGTAGTGTTTGCTCCCTTCGCTACTGGTTGTGGTAAATATGGGGCCATAGCTCATCCATACAGTTGCCAAATACTCCGAGGAGCTGCAGCGAGCGAAGAATGAGGCGAAGACTGTGGCATCAGGAGCCGGAACTGGAAAGTCTATGGAGTCAGAGACCGCCACGAATTCGACGAGGCCCCCGAAGTCCAAGTCGAAGTCAAAGAAGCAGGCTGCTCCTTAGTAGCTATCTTGTAATAGTTGTAGTTTTAACTTCTATGTTGGAACAATGCTTTTAGGGAAGTGTCCCAGTCGAAACTTTTGCTAAGCTTGAATGCATCTATGCCTTTTGTGAATGTATTCTTGCTATCTTATTTGCTTTTGCTTGGTTCGTGATAGGGTACGTCGAGTGGTCCTTCGACTGGTCCTCACGATCCTCCACCCACCGATGATATCTTGGCTCAGCCGCGCTCAAAGGTGGATGAGTTGTCCTTGCTTTCGCGATTGCGCGATCGCATTAAGCAACTGGAGCGTGAGTTGCCCATCCTCCGTGGTAGCGCTGATGTATGGAAGTCGAAGGCGGAGAAGGCTACTGCCCACGAGAAGTATCTATTGGAGGAGGTGACGCAGCTGGGCGACCAGTTCAAATGTTAGCTTTCTTCCCTCTTATCTTTTCTTTTAGCCAGTCGTGGCAGTGCCTTGTCTTCATACTTTGCCCTTTTTTGCTTGGTGTAGTTGTCAGTGCTCGTCATCCGCAGGATGAGAAAGACCGGATTGCCATTCGGATGAATGACTTGACCTAGGAGCAACTTCAGGCGAGTGGATACTTTTGGGTGGACCATGATCGTGCAATCGCACTTGCGACCCTGCATGATCGTGCTTCTGGAGTACTCCACTTTTTGAAGAAGGCGCAGTCGTGCCTTAGGCATATCTATCAAACAATGTTCCTGCTGGACACCATCCCTTCAAGCCTGTTGGCTCTTCTGGCGAAGTTCCAAGATCTGAGTGCAGTTCGCGAGTGTGTGCGGTAGTAGTTAGTGGCTGGTGCCAAGGCTGCTTTGTCGCTGGTGCGGCTCCATAGGCCAGATGTAGACGTTGCAGCTGTTGCCGCTGGGCCGCCGACCCCGCCGGAAGGTTTGACCTGGAACATGGTTCCACATTACCAGGAAGTTGATCGCCCAGCAGAAGAAATCGTCAACTTCTTTGAGGAACAAATGAACGTTCTTCTGTTGCAGCAGTAGCTTTAGCTTGTATCCTGCGCATAATTGTACAAGTGTTGTAAAGTTCGTATAGATATGTTGGTTGTAATTAATTACTATTGATATGTAAAGAGCTTGCTAGCTTATATATTTTGCGAGTGTATTTGTACTCTGTAGTTCCTTTTCGTTAGCCTAACTTGTGTTATCTCAGCACCTTGGCAACCTGTCAGGTGCATTGCAACTAGGTTGGTTTTTTATCAAGGGTTCAATTGATGTTGTGTCAGCTACTCGGGATACCGCGACTTGTTCGTAGAATGAGGATGTAAAGGGTGGTGTAGCCCCCGAGTGGTAAGATTGCCAGAAAAATAAGGGAAAACACAGAGTTTCGGGGTACTTAGATTTATTTATTCGCAGAATAGTACGAGGTACAATGTGTGGCTAAGTAGCCTGGCTGAATAGCCTTATTTGCAATGTAAAAAACGACTAGGAGTAGAAATGACGCAGCTGTGCGATGTTCCAGGGGTTGGAGTATGTGACTCCTGTCTTGAAATCTTTAAGGCGATAGGCGCCACCTGGGATTACTTCTGTAATCACGTAAGGTCCCTCCCAGGGATACTCGAGCTTGAGATGCCCTTGTTGCTTGAGTCGCAGGACCAGGTCTCCTTTGACGAAGGATCTTGGGCGTAGCCTTATGCTGTGATAGTTGCGGAGGCTTTGCTGGTAGATCATTGATCCTTCCGCTGCGATTTCTCGTGCTTCGTCAAGAAGGTCGGCGGAGTCTTCAAGTGCGAGAGTTGAATCCTGCTCACTGTAAGCGACCACCCGTGGGGCTTTGTAGCTTACTTCCGCGGGTAGCACCGCTTCAGCGCCGTGCACCATGAAGAACGTGGTATATCCTATGGTGCTGTTTGGAGTTGTGCGCAAGCTCCAGAGTACAGATTGCAGCTCATCTGGCCAGCATCCGACGGCTTGTTCGAGTGGCCGGACGACTCACTTCTTGATTCCACCGCAGACGAGGTTGTTGGCCTTTTCGACTTGACCGTTGGTCTGCGGGTGAGCCACCAAGGCGTAGCTTATGCTGATTCCTAGGTTTTCACAGAATTCCTGGAACTCCTTGGAGGTGAAGTTCGTCCCATTGTCTGTGATGATGCTATGTGGCACTCCGAAGCAATAGACAATGGACTCGAAGAACTTTACGGTGCTGGCTCCTGACTGGTTTGTCACCGGCATGGCCTCGATCCACTTGGTGAATTTGTCGACTGTGACCAAGAGGTAGACATAGCCTCCTCGCGAGGATTTCGGGAGCTTGCTGACCATATCGAGTCCCCATTGCGCAAAGGGCCAAGCCAATGGTATCGGCCGGTGTTCAGCGCCAGGTGTGTGCGGTTTGTCCGCGACTTGCTGGCAAGCGTTGTAGCACCGGACAATGTCCTTAACATCGTGCATGGCCATGGGCCAGTAGAATCCAGCTCGTAGAGCTTTGGCAACGAGGGCGCGACTGCCATCATTGTGCCCGCATGTCCCTTCGTGGATGTCAAGGAGGACGTCCCTTCCGTCCCTATTGGAGACGCACCGTTGGAGTACTCCTATGATGCTGCGTTTGTATAGTTCACCGTTGATGACGACGAATGCCTTGGATCGTCGTGCAATGTGTCGCACGTCAGTCAGGTCGTCAGGCAGCCTCTTGCTGAGAAGATATGTGATGTAGAGTTGAGTCCAGGATGGCTCGATCATCATGACGCCCATTGGTCCTTCGAGTCCTGTGTCGAGCTCCAGGTCATCGAGTGCCATTGGCTCATTGGGTGGCGTAGCCCCCGAGTCTGTTGACGCACTTGCTTTCTTCTCTGGAGCCTTTGGCTTGATGGAGCGTTCGCAGGTATGTTCAAGAAATACCCCAGGTGGTATGGGGGCACATGTGGAGCCAATGTTGGCGAGTGTGTCCGCCTCTTCATTGCTTTCACGGCCTACGTGCCACAGCTCACAACCGTCAAAGTCCCCATCGAGTGTGTCGTAGAGGTCACGATAGGCGATCATGTTGTCGCTCAGTGCGTCGCACTCATGCATTGTTTGGTTCACCACCAGTTTGGAGTCGCTGTAGATGATGAGCCTCTTGGTGCCACAGGCTTTTGCCATCTGCATCCCATGGATTAGGGCCTCGTACTCAGCTTCATTGTTGGAGGCCGTGAACTGCATTTGTAGAATGTATTTCAGCTTGTCTCCTTGGGGCGATGTCAGTATGACACCTGCGTCGGCCCTGTCCTTTCGTTTGGACCCATCGAAGTGCATTGTCTAGAGATAGGACATATTTGGCTTTTCGGGGAGCTGGTTCTCCATCCAGTGCATGAGGAAATCAGGGAGGACTTGCGACTTGATCGCGTCGCGCTTTTCATATGTGATATCTCGTGGAGACAACTCGATTACCCAAAGCGCGAATCGTCCGGTGGCATCAGGGTTGTTGAGGATATGCCCGAGCGGGGCGTCGTTGACCACCACGATTGGGTGCTCCTGGAAGTAGTGGCGTAGTTGCCTGGCTGTCATGAAGATGTTGTACGCCAGCTTCTGGTAGTGCGGGTATTGCTGTTTTGTTGGCGTGAGCACCTCGCTGAGGTAGTAGACTGGGCGCTAGACCCTGTGTACCTTGTTTTCTTCGGCTCGTCCCACCACAAGCACTGTGTTGGCCACCTGGTTGGTGGCGGAGATGTAGAGCAAAGTGGTTCCTTTTCGCGTGGGGTCACCAGTACTGGAAAGGTGGATAGTAGACGTTTGAGGTCTTTGGATGCTTCTTGCGCCTCGTCTGTCCACTCAAACTTGTCAGTTTTGCGGAGAAGTTGGTAGAAAGGAAGTTCCTTTTCGCCCATTTGACTGATGAATCGACTGAGCACCGCGATTCGCCCTGCCAGCTGCTGGACGCCTCTTACATTGTTCGGCTTCTCCATCGCCAGTATGGCCTTTATTTTCTTTGGGTTTGCTTCGATCCCTCTCGCAGAGATGAGATACCCGAGTAACTGCGCAGATGGCACGCGGAAGGCGCATTTATTCGGATTGAGCTTGATCCGGTAGCGGTCAAGGTTGGCGAATGTCTCGCGTAGATCATCGATTAGCGAGGCTTCCTCTTTGGTTTTGATGACGATGTCGTCAACATAGACTTGGATATTGCGACCAAGTTGGTTCTTGAGGCAAGCCTGCATGCACCGCTGATAGGTGGCTCCTGCGTTTTTTAGCCCGAAGGGCATCGTGTTGTAGCAGAACACACCAAAGGGCGTTGTAAACATTGTTTTCTCCTGATCTTCCTCCTTCATTCGAATCTGGTTGTAGCCTGAGTAGGCATCGAGGAAGCAGAGACACTCACATCCCATAGTGGAGTCGATGATCTAGTCGATTCACGGCAATGGGAAGTGATCCTTTGGGCAGTGCTTATTCAAGGAGGTAAAGTCCACACACATCCGCAGGATATCTGTGTCTTTTTTAGGCACGAGCATCGTGTTGGCGAGCCAAGTGCTTTCCTTGATCTCGCGTATGAATTTGGCGTCGAGGAGTCTGTTGATCTCCATTCCGACTGCCTTTGCTCTTGGTTCAGACAGTCACCGAATTGTCTGCTTGACTGGCCTTGCGTCTGGATTTACATTGAGTAAGTGCTTGGCGAATTCCCTGGGAACCCCTGGCATGTCCGCTGGACACCAGGCGAAGATCTCCCAGTGCTCACGGAGGAATTCGACGAGCGCGAGTTCCTATGCGGAACTCAAGTTGTTGGCGATGAGGGCCGTCTTGGTCGGGTCCGTTGGGTGGACCTGGACTTTCTTCATGTGCACCGACGAGTCGAAGGACAGGTCGGGTGAACTTTGCCTGCTCAGGGGAGGCAGACTGTTGTCTGTCGACTCCTTTAATCTTGCGAGTTCCTCCTGCATGCCGAAGGACTGGGAGATTTTGTTGAATTCCCTATCGCAGCTGTCAGACCTCTCGAATTTGTTGTTGATTGTCATTACGCCATTTGGACCCGACATCTTCATCTGCAGGTAGGCATAGTGTGGTGCTGCCATGAACCTTGCGAACGCGACGCGTCCGAGGATGCAGTGATATTGTGAAGGCTAGTCGACGACCTCAAAGTCGATGCGCTCTCGTAGAAAGTTTTGCGGCGCGTCGAAGATGACACCGAGGTTGATTTTCCCCAGGGTGTATATGCCTTTCCCTGGGACGATGCCGTGGAACATCGTGTCTGAAACTTCCAGACATGTCAGAGGGATCCTCATCGCCCGCAAGGTACTCGCGAACATGAGGTTGATGCCGCAGCCGCCATCCATGAAGACGCGACTCATGTCGAAACCCCCAATCTGCGCCTCGATTATGAGGGGACAGTGGCCTGGACGAGGAACTTGGCACGGGTGTTCACGCCTGTCGCAGGTGATGTAGGAGTTGCTTCAACTAAGGTACTCAGTGGTGGAAGGTGGAGAGTTTATCGCCAAGTTGACTTGGCGAGTGATGGCCTTCTGCACTCGATTTGAGGGATGCCCCTTTTGGATCATCCCCATGTTGCCCACAGATCGTGGGTATGGTTCGCCTCCGTGATGCTGGACCGCCGCGGCCACAGGTTGTGGTGGTCCGGGAAGTGGTGGAGGAGCTCCATGTAACATGGCGCCTGGGGTGGCTCCATAGCCCCTGTTGACTGCGTCGCGATTCATCCGGGCCAGGCCTTCATGGAGTTTGAGGAACTCGCGGCAGTCCTTGAGAAGGTGGCTGGATTTCTTCTTTCCATCGTGCTTGTCAATGTAGAAGTGCACGTTGCATGGCCAGGACAATTTGTCCTCGATAGATGTTACGGGTGCCTCTTCGCGAGCGCGGCGTTGCCACACCTGCGTGGTTTTTCCGCTGTTGCGGTTGTCGTCGCATTTGTCAGCGTTGCCGACTGCGACCATATTGACTTCATCGCGGTCGTCGTAGACACGCATTCAATGTTTGCTTCGGCGATCACGTCTGTCCCCAAGGTCGTCGTCGTCGGAGTATGAGCGGTTCTTCACCGAGTCTTTTCCGTCAGCCCACCGATTCGTGATTTCCATCAGGTGGTCGATTGTTTTGGGCTTCGAGCGGCCCAGCTCTTCCCTGAGCTCTATACGGCGAACACCGCCATTGAACGCGTTGATTGCGCGGTCCTCTGAGATGTTTTCTGCGGAGTTCTTGATGATGGACCACCTCTGGATGTACGAGCGTAGCGATTCGCCTAACCTTTGTTGGCAGCTTCTCAACACTTCGATTGGCGCGGGCCTTTTGTAGGTGCCCTTGAAATTGTGCACGAAGCTGTAGACCAGCTCTTCCCAGCTGCGAATGGATCCGCGCGGGAGATTGTTGAGCCATGCGTGAGCGGCGCCCTTCAGCTGAAGCTGCAGGCTTTGCATGGCCGTGCTTCGACTCCCGCCATGTAGTCTGACGAAGGATATGTGGTCTTCCAATCAGATTTTCGGGTCCTATAGACCATCAAATTTTGGGTTCTCCGATGGGAGTTTAGGCATTCGCTTCTGCCTGATCGCCCTGTTGAGGCATCTGGCGCCACAGAGTCCAGTCTCGTCCTCTTCTGAGTCAGTCCAACGAGCGCGTCTTTCCCTTGATTTGTCGATTTCGCGCTACGTGAGGTCATCGCGTGCATCGTAGTCGCGATCGTGCCGCCGTGAGCGGCGACGCTGGGATAGGTCATGTCTATTGTCGCTGGACGAAGACGAGGAGTAGTGTTTTGCCAAAGCCTTGCCTTTCTTTGGCTCCGGTGCAGGTTCTTTGTTGAGAGCTGCCTCGACTAGCCCCAAGCCCGCGATCGTAGATCGATGCATGGTAACTCGTGGATCTCCAACTGGCGGCTGGTTGTTGAGGAGGTACATGGTGGCCGCCGTTACCGCGGCTTGCGGCGTCTTGGGGAGCACGTTGCCCCGTGTATCCACCATCATGGAGCTGAAGTCGAGGACTTCCATGGCCTCCACGCGCTCCTCCTTGGTGAGGTAGGCCAGTCGAGATCTTCTCTTGTTGGCCAGGTACTCATTGCCTTTGGAGGAGGATCCTCCGTCGGAGGAGAGCCCAGCTTGCCGAAGGCTTGATTCGTCCGCCGCCTTTTTACGCGCTTCAAGTTGCGCGATTTCATGTAGCTGGCGCCTGTACTCCTCCTTCAGTAGCCAGTGGTATCCCATCAGCATGTCTTGCAGGGAATTGAGGGGCAGAGGATTGCCTTGCAAAGCTTCTCGACAGCAAGCCCATTCGTTGTTGTTGAGCTTGATCACCACGCGCTCTCCCGTGTGTTCATTTATTATGGTAGGCGGTTCTCCTTCCGCTCCATTGTTGACGAGTGCGTCGTTGCCACCGTTGGTGGGGCCGCCATTGGGCGTACTGCCGTTGGGTGGTCCAGTGATGTTGGGCGGTTCGTTGTCAGATCCGGGGCCAACGTTTTTACGATTGGCGGTAGTGTCGCCTGCATTGATGAATGCGCACATGAAGTGGTTGGGTAAGCTATTGCTCCTGCAACTTTCGGATCCATAGCCGTAGGCTCCATCTTCAGTTGCCAGGTCAGCCAGATCGGATCCGCGACTGCTATCGCTGTCCGTGCTCCTAGCTGTTGCTGAGGCGTTGAACTCGCCGAGGGTGCCGATTGGTGGAGGGAACCACGATGCTGGAGCAATCGCAGGTGCCGTCGGCTGGCTAGGCATGCGAAGCGTGCCCATCTGACAAATCTGGAAGTGGAAGCTCCCAATTGCTAGACTGATTCCGTCGCCCACGCACTCGAAAGCCGAACGAGTGGCAGGTGTGTGGACGGTGAAGTCGAATGCGCCAAAGAGCTGGTGAATCTCCGCTATTGCGGAGTTGTAGATCGCGGTTGATGGGGCCGAAGAAGCCGCGACATCAGCACTCCCAATTCCCATAGACGGCGCCAATTGACGAGGGTTTAACTCGTCAATGCCCATTGTTATGGACTTGGGTTTTGGAGAAGGAGGGAGCACTGGAGGCATCAGTCGGCTAGTAAACGAGCACATAGGGACGCAAGTTTTACCCAGGTTCAGGCCTCGTAGAGGTCCCTACTCCTTCTTGTCTGCTCTTGGAATTAACGAAGGAATCGAAGATTACATGGACACACAGATGCAATCTGGCGAGAGTTGTGGAAACTAGGGTTGCGTGTCGAGTCGGTTACAGATTAGGGTTTTCCCTATAAACTTTCTATCTTAAGCTTCTTCTTGTCTCGCAAACAATCGAGAGTCCGTGGGCCACTTGAATTCTCCATTTGGGCCTTGGCAACGCCATGGGCTTCCACCGTATCTGGACCGTATATACCGAACTCGAGTACCTGTAGGGTATACCCATGTCAATAGGAATTTGATATCTTCCAAAATCCTATCGGTTAGAATCCTCCAAAACTCATATGCAATTCTTCATATCTAACTTGGACCTCATTTTCAAATTCCTATGTGGGCAAAGAACAAGAATGAGATCCCAAGAGACACGATAACATGATAAATATACTCTCCCGTGAGGTTTGACTTTGATTTTACCATGTTTTAAAGTAATCCTATGTTTTTCTATTCACGTAAACCAAAGAGGCAACTTTTTACAAAAATCTTGTGTTTGTAAAACACATGAAACTTAAAATATAACGCCAGCCTTGATTGGCCAATACACCTTCCATTACAGGTATCAACAATCCTGGTTGTTCTTGTGTTTTCAGATTAGTATGTTTGGAGGAGAGGGGGAGGGACACTGAAGCAAAAGTCTTGGGCCCCTTTTGATCGCAGGATTGAGACCACAGGAATTTCGCAGGTTTGCCGGTGAAAAATAGGCGATTATAAAACATAGGAACCTACGTGATTGGCACGATGAGAGTTGAGCCTCAAGTAGATGTTCCAATTCCTACAGGATTTAAGCATGGGTGGGGGTTGCAGTTCAAAAGAATTTGCGTACCACAATTCCTTTGATCCAAATTCAATCCATAGGAAAGAATCTAAGGATTCGAGTCCTACAAAAATCATGCAAAACTGATTTTTACCTGCTTGTCACGGTCTAGTGGCCATGTCTGTAGGTCAGAGTGAAGTAGGCAGGGCAAACCAAACGGGAGACCAGGATCGTCTGCAATCCCTCAACGCATGCCAACCATGCCGTGAGCCAGGCGAGCGGTCCTCAGAAGATCGGCGCGACCGATGATGTTGCTCAGTGGTCCGTAGTGCAGGTTGCCAAATCCGATTGCCTGGCTGTAGCACTCAAATATCTTACGCTTCATCGCTTGATGGGGATATGCCGAATGGGGTATGCCCAGCAGGACGTTCCGATCAGGCCAAAGGCCTAGCGAGTGGGCCTACATGACGGCGACTGGAATGCGACTGAGGAGAAGGCCTGGCGATTGGAAACTGGAGGCCCAGAAGCGTAGGTGCCTCCTATATAAGCCTCCCAAGGGTAGTATGTGGACTTAAGTTCCATCATACACCCCTTCGAGCGACTCGCTGCTTAGACACCGAGCTTGCCACCCTTGTAACTCGCTCTCCATCAATCTAATCTAGAAGGAGTAGGTCTTTACCCTTCGGGGGGCCAAACCTGGGTAAATCCATGTGCATCCGCCCCCATCTCGCACCGCAGATGGCCGCCAACTCTCGCCCCCGATTCTACCAATCGCTGCCTATAGCAGCGACTGCCGTGGCCATTTCCACGACAGTGGCGCCCACCTTGGGGCCTAGCCAGACTGGCCTGAGTTCTGAGGTGAGACCCTACACGCCGATCGATCGGCCGATCGCCACCGGCCGCATGATCGCCACCGGCGGGATCTTGCAGATCCTGCCCGGTAGCTACATCCCGGTGTCACGCCCGATCACCCACAGCGCGATAATGCCGGTCGGCACCATCAACCTGTTCGTCGGCTTCACCGACGCAGTCGACCCAGCGACAACGATGATCGTCGGCGGATCGCCGCCACGCCACGATCTGCTCTCGAAGAAGCAGGTCCGCTCCATTAGCCGCCTTGCCACCGAATACGACTCGGCCGCCAGCAACACGGTCGAGACCAACGCCGCCACGGACAACACGGCCCTCCACGATGACGCCGACTCCACGACCCCTGGCTCGGTTGATGGATCCATCACCGCAGCATCACGGGAGGACTCCATCACGTGGGTCTCCAACCCTGAGGAATTCGAGGATTCCTCCATCCTTGGGATCTTCGGTTCCGACTCCGGCTCGGAGTCCCCCGAGGACTTCCGTGCCAAATCCAATCTCTTCAACACGATCTACATGGTGGGTAGCACGGTGCCCCGCCAGATCCATTCTCTACACTGATCCCTCCAACCGTCACGGCCACGGAGGTGGAGGAAGCCCGCCTGCGACTGGAGGAGGCGTAGCGCAAGGAGCTAGCTGAGCACGAGAAATTCCGCCTCGAGCGGGCAACTACGCAGGAGTTGTCGCTCTACCACCAGCACCGCATCAGGACCCGCCTGAACTCCAATGTCCAGGGCCGCGTCCTGAACTTCAACGATAAAAGCGACCCCGCACACGCGGCTGGGCGCGAATACTGCGAGAACACGCCACCAGGTGGCAGCAACCTACCACCACCCGGCGCACCGGTGACCGGGGTCCCACCGCCACCCCTTGGTCGCGCGCCCCCACCGGACCAGCCACGGATCATAATCTCGCCATAGGCCCGTGACGCTAACAGGCTCCCACTGTACTCCACTCCAATGGACAACATCATCGTGGCCGACGCTGCAGTCGCCCACCTCGATGTCCAAGGAGAGGGCACGTTGTAGATCCAATACGCCAAGGCCCTACTTGCCAGGGCCGTCGAGCAGCAAGCCATGGGAGTCGACCCACGGGGGAGGATGTATTCCTGCTCATCGGCAAGCAGGGCAGCCTCAAGTGGGAGAATATCATTTTGTGGCCCGAAAGTTGGGTCGCCCAGGCAACGTGGTACCCAAGTTGATTTTTTATCACCGCGATTCGAAAATTTGGGGCGCCAATTGCTGAGAGGGGTCTTTCGAGTGAATGATGGCCAAACCCAATATTTTCAAATCATGCCCGTTAAGTCAGGATATTCCGTTACACTAGTTCCTGCTGTTCTCCTCCTTCGCTGGTCACTCTTCTTAGCCACCCTACACGTGTCGTAGGGGCAAATCCGTTACTCTACTTTCCTAACTCTCGACACTGAATCTTGCTGCGGCGGCGGCGGTGGTCCCTTTTCTTCCCTTCCCCGACCCTAAATCTGCCGGCGGCGGAGGACCTTTTTTCTCCCTCCCCCGACACTGAATCCGACGGCGGTGGCCCAACATGTCTTGCAAGGCGAAGGTTGTAGCTACGCTGCCGACTGATTCAGGTCCGTCGGGGCCCAAGTATGGGGCTCAACGCGTAGCAGCGACGAGGTCTTCAGCCCCGGTTAGCGAGGAGGCCAGCAAGGATTCTGCTCCCAAGGTACCTACGAGCAGCGGGTTGAAGAGAAAAGCAAGGCCGGTGGCAGATTGTTCGGCTCCGGTGGGCGGATGCAGCACCCAGATCTCGAAGAAAAAAACCCGGGAGAAGAGAGAGAGGTGAATTTTTCTTATCTGTGCCTTATGTTGCAAGTAGATTAGTTACGGCATAATAGAATCGAATGAATTAAAATGTTCCCCTTTTTTAATCAAATTAGGCACAACTTTGATACAAGGGACCTATATGAGTTCACAGTTCATGTTCGGCAGTACACTGCAAAACTTGATTTTGGTTACGAGAGGGTTGTGTTCGGGCAAGATGTGCATCTGCTTGTGAATTGCAAAGAGGTTGTGTCTGTTTCGCAGCTGGTAGATATGCTTACTGGTAGAATTCCCTGGGTTCTAGACAGAGGACAAAATTGGTGTGGCGTAACATGAATGATACCTATCAGCAAATTGAGCACTCCCATGAGCTTCAGATGGTTTGGGAGTGTTGTGCAGCTAATCGTAAGGTGAAAGTTGAAGCGATGATTGATGATATGTATGCAGATGCTGGAGACCTTGCTTCTAGAGCTTCTGCTCCTAGAGAATACAGACCAATACATGCTGATCTAGATAAGTTCCGTATATGCATAGAGGTGGATTCATACATGGCAAAACTTGATGAGGGAGTTAATAAGCCAGTTTCGTCATGTACTATGGAGATCACTGTCGATTCCAAAAACATAACTCTTGATGAAATGAGAGAGATGATCGGTAAGGAAATGAGTATTGGCCCTAAGCAGATGGCAAAAATCCGGTGGTGGCATCATAAGAAGCAGCAATTCATAGATGTTTTGGATACTGAAGATCTTATGCAAATTATGCGACGAAAGAAGCGAACCAGGAAGGTTTTCTTCCTTGGTACCATTTCTGATGTTGTTGAACAGGTTATAGTGGATGTAGATGCCCCTGTAGTGGCTGAACAGAATGAGGTGGTCGACGTTGATGAGATCTGATGAGAGCTGCTACCCTAGGCTTCTCATATGGACCGCGGGGTTCCCCTGCCTGTATTTGTAATATTGACGGCTGTTGCATTTAGAGCGTGTTTCTATGATTATGTTTGTTGAGAGATTGCGATATAATGATGTGCGAGCTATTGAGATTTTGGGACATGTCACTCACTGATTATGTTTGTTGAGAGATTGCGATATAATGATGTGCGAGCTGCTACCCTAGGCTTGTCATATGGACCGCGGGGTTCCCCTGCCTGTATTTGTAATATTGACTACTATTGCATTTAGAGCGTGTTTCTGTGATTATGTTTGTTGAGAGATTGTGATATAATGATGTGCGAGCTATTGAGATTTTCGGAAATGTCACTCACTGAAACCATCGTAGTTGACATGATTATGTTTCTTAAGATGACGTACCGTACTTGTTTCTGTTATTATGTTTGTTGGGACATTGTAATGTAATGTTTTGTGAAACCATGATTGGACTAGTGATGCATAAATAAATTGTAGTTGACATGATTATGTTTCTTGAGATGATGTATTGTACTTGTTTCTGTTATTTTGTTTGTTGAGAGACTGTAATGTAATGTTTTGGGAAACCATGACAAGACAAGTGATGTGTAAGTACCTTGTAGTCGACATGATTTTGTTTCTTGAGTTGATGTAATATACTTGTTTCTTTGATTATGTTTGTTGAGAGATTGTAATGTGATGTTTTGTGAAACCATGTTGTGATCATGTTTGTTGAGAGATTGTAATGTAATGTTTTGTGAAACCATGACTGAAGAAGTGATGCATAAGTACCTTGTAGTTGACATGATTTTGTTTCTTTAGATGATGTAATATACTGGTATGTTTTCGTTAGGCAATGAAATTGGGATGGAGGGAGTGCAGGTTTAATATTTGAAATGAGAATGTGTGAAGAGAATCCATATCAGGTAGGAGATAGTAATCCAGGGAAAGGGCATGGTATCCATTAAAGTATTGTAACATGCCAATTTAGTCATTGTTGCAGCGGTAGAAGGGCTGCTGTCTCTATCTATCTATCTATCTATCTATCTATCTATCTCTCTCCCCCTCTCTCTCTCACCGACGCTGACACCGACGTCGACGCCGTCGCCGATGCCATCGCCTGCGACGACGCATTCGCCATGTTGTCCTTGAACGGCGAGGACGACCAGTCGAGCAGCAATAGCCTTCTCCCCGACATCGAGTATTCCTTCCATGATGTGAGTTCCTCTATTTTCTCGGGCTAGGGTTAGGAAATGGTAAATCTCTCGATCTGAGCTCCATATGTGCATGCAATCGTGTTCGATTTCAGCTTTGCGTTTACCTATAGGTACCACGGATGATCTACGACTCCAAATGAGAGGGCCTGGATCTCGATGGAGAAGTGCCATGTGACCATGGGCTAAAACTGAGGAGATATGTTGCATTCGAAGGTAGTAACACTGGGAGAAGGTTTTTGGGCTGTACATATCAGGTTTGTTTACATTATGTGCAACTGTGACATGAAGTAAAATGTATCATGCATGTTCATAACACTATAGTGTGTGTGTTTTTAGGTTGGTCTGGTGTGTAAAGCAGTAGAGTGGGTGGATCTTGAGTGGCCAGATGCACTTAAGAAATGTTTGGCACAATTATGGGAGATGTATGAGTTGGAAAGGTCGGGGAGATTTACTGATGTAAGTGCTGCAGCTGAAAAAATTACAATCTATAGGTACGAAATAAGGAGTTGGAACAAGAAATCGAGGATTTGCAGTCAAAGCTAACTGACGAAATCAATGGGAGCTTGGTTGTTGGAACTGCAAAGAAGCTTCAGGATAGTCACAGGTTGCTGATTCATAATGCAGAAAAGGAGAGGGATCAGCTCAGGGAAGACAAGAAGAAGCTAGAGTACTGCATTGCAGATCTGTTGAAGGAACTTGAGAAGGCACGCGAGGATGAACAAGGACAGACTATAGAGGATAAAGGAAATTCGAGATGAATAATTTATGTTGTGCCAATGCCTGAAACTAGTTAATTGTAAGACTTGTAGTTGCGCTTTCCGAACTAAGCCAAACTCAATCCTCGAGCAAACTAATTTCAGACGAACACACATATTGTGCATAGAGTTAAGTTCACGCTTACAAAATCACCACTTCGGAGGATAAACCAGGCAGTTCAGTACTAAATAGACATATGTTGTGTTCAAGCGAGCCTGTCCCGGAGCTGCCTGTTTTCCTCCCTAAGATTAACCAGCTCCTTTAGTACTATGTCGTGCTTCAGCTGTAGATTCTAGCGCTCCGTCACGGATTGGAGAATTTTGTCCGTAGCCATACGATTTTCCTTCAAGATCCCTTTCATGATCTCCGTCTGCTTCCTAGACAAGACGCGACCTTCACTGTGTAGCTTCGCCCAGCCGGCATTTAATTCCTTCAGTTTTTGGCACTTGTAAAAAAGGACCGCGAGTTCAGCGCGCAGTTTGTCAAAGGCCAGTTTCTGGGAATTCTGCTTCTCCCTTTGGATTCCTATCTTGTCATTTAGCCAGGTCGCCAGGTCCTGGTTGATCTTTCGCCTCTTTTCTTGCAACAAAAATACATAGTATGGTTTGTTCAGTTCACTAGGACAAGCTGGTTAGTTTCCATAATTAACTGAATCGACTAGTGGTACTGTCATAATTTCAAGGAAGAAGCAATCTAGGACTAATCAACATTTTATGAATCGACTAGTGGCACTGTCATAATTTCAATTTCAAAGACATATAAGATTTATCTGCAGTTTAGTGTGCTATGGATTTTTCCCAATATCACCAAATAGTAGTGGGAGAGTGGCAAACTCATAATGCAGAAACCCATGTCCAGATACATAATGGAAAGAGAACATGGTGTCCATTCATGAACATGAACACCAACACATGTCCAGATAGATAAGGAGTTGCCCTAGGATTCTTATTGCACCCTATAATGGGAAGTAGACATGCGCATTGCTCCCTGAACCCTAAACATTACAAAAGGAGTGGAGGACGAACTGATATTCGTGTCCCCGCTAACGGGAATCAGACTTGGGCATTGCTCCGATACGCCTCCAGACATTCCCTTAGCTCCTCGTTCTCTTTCTGAACACCCTCGAGTATAGTGATCCCTCTGCTCATGTCCGCCTTCATCTCCTTGACTGCATCCAGGCAACGATTCCTGTCATGGTAGGCTCGGATGGTAGCCTTGGTGTCCTCGACGCATCCTCTGAGTGCCTCGCTGACTTCGTCCTGTAGGAGAATGCACCTTTCCACGAGATTCTTCTTCTCCTCTGTGAGCATGTTGATTATCTTGATGGCCTGTTCTTGCCTGTTCAAGTTACGGTCGAGCACTTTCTGCAGCCTAATGACGTCACGTGTAAAATCTAGCGAGATCTCCTTCTACATAGATAATTGCTTGCATAGGATCTCATTAGCTTGGATGAGGGAGCGTGCAAGCTCATGTTGGTTGGCAATCTTGGAACTGATCGCGGCCACCTTGTCACGGTACTCGGCCTTCGATCACTACATCGTTCATGTTAATTGAAATAGGAATTCTACAATTACACTCCAGGTCCCAGGTGAATACTAATACAGATAAAAAAATCCCCGTTGAATCTATTGGCCGCAGTGTTAAAAAATGGACCTAGAGATCTATTCATGACCACGATAAACTAATCCTAATCATAGAAAATCCATAGTGAATCTATGAACAGCGGTATTAAGGAAAGACCAAGAGATCCAGTCATATTCATGAAAACTAATACAACTCGCAAAAGAAGAAGAAAAACCAATGCGAGGCGGACAGGATCTAAGAAATCCACATCACAACTCAGAGAAATAACAGCGTGGAGATTTGCTACCTCGCTGAGACATGGAACGGGGCCGAACGGGTCCTATAACGCCTCCGTCGTGGTGGATTCGGGCTCCACGGCCGGCCTGTAATACATAGAAGAGGAAGAGCCAGAAGAAGAAGAAAACAAGAAGAAGTTGATTAATATCATGATGGAGAGGGAGATGGAGAAGAAGTAGAACAAGAAGACCTTTCCGGGAGGAGCCCTCGCCTGCTAGAACATCCGACGTCATTGTCGGGGGAGATTGGGCCTCGATGAGAGGGTGGGCTTGAGCAGCTGGTAGAGAAAGAAGTGCCTCGCGGCGATTTCTCTCCCTTTTCTCCGTGAGGATCATTCACCGGCCTCTCCCCCTCCTCAGTGGAGCCATGGCTTGCAGAGTGAGTGTGGCGGCGGCAGGAGGAAGGAGATAGTGATTAGTGTGGGAGAAGAGTCAAAGAGTAGAGGCCGTGGTCTAGTAGTACTAGTACTATTATACAAGACCACCGTGTACGGTCTACCTTCTCAAAGAAGCCAGGGAGGCAGGGGTAGGGAATCGATGGGACTTGTCTTTATTGCGATGGACACTTCAATGGTCTTCGGCGCTGCCCAAAATCCAGTATATAATAAGGGGAGTGCGAGCCGGGTTATCATCACGGGAATCGGCGCGCACATCCCGCGTGCGTGTGTCACGGGTTGATGGGGAAGTGATGCGCGCAACTGTTGCACGATCACGTCGGCACGTCGAACTCCATTGAACTCCACATGATAGGCACGCACGGGATATTTACGAGTCTAGAATACGATCTGGCACTTTTGTTGTGATCAAATTATGTTCAGTACGCGAGATATTACTTCTTTATTCTTTTTTTGATAATCAACAAATGCATGCGTGGACACGACGCACGAAACCGCTGCTCGTCCTTGATCAGATCAGCACCCCACTCTATGTACCCGCCATCGACCATTCGGAGCAACTACCTTGAGCACGATGCTCCCTCGTCGTGGCAACGGCAGGTCCAAGCCGTCCACTAACCGTCCTGCATCCCCGGTCTTCGCTGCATCGTTCGCGCTCGCGAGTCACCTGCTGAGGCAGCACGTCGTTTCCGACCGCGCTAGGATCCATCAACATCGGCACTCGAGGACACTGCAACGTTGAAGCTCGTACCAGCCATGCAGGAGGAGCGTGGGGTACCTGTAGCATCAGACAAGTGCAAAGCAGCAGCCAGGACAGGGGCGTGTGTTGCACCGGTGAGTACGTACAAGAAGAGGAACGAGAAGAAGACCAGGAAGAAGAGAGGAGATAGCTATTTGGACGAGTCTGACTCGGCCAACAAGGAGGCGTTCATCGATCAGTTGGAGGCAGAAGCGGAGGAGAGTGACATGGACCCGTGGGACTATGAAGAGGAGGAGGAGGACTTCGATGAGGAGCTAGTGCGCTTATTCGAGGAAGGGGCAGTCTTGAGTCGTCAGAGGAGGACACTGACGGCGGCAATGGCAGGGACCATGGTGTTGACGAAGACGAGGACGAACCGGAAGACGAAGACGATGGTTTCTTTGAAATGTGATCATTTATTTTATTTATTTTAGTTAGATAGATGGATTTTCACTTGTTTATGGAGGTAAAGTATCGGTGGCACGGATAGAGAGGTGGCATGGATTGACCATGCATAAAGAAGTGGAGAAGGGAGGGGTTATCCTGCCTGTTGGATCACATAGGATCAACAGTTGGTGGAGACGATCCGCGTGACATCTGTGTTAGCCAATCAGGGCATAGCACCCAGAGTGATCACATGTTTGGGATATCCACACGTTTGGGCTTTTGTGAGATTTGTGACCGTGAGAGAGGGAAAATCTCTTTTCACAATCCGCCTATGGATCCACCAGTGTCATAGAAATATGTGTTCTCTTCAGAGACCACACATGGATCCACCAGTGTCATTGCATGTGTGTTCTTTTTACTAACAACAACTGGAGTCATTGCATATGTGTTCTTTTCACATACCACAAATGGATCCACCAGTGTCATTGCATGTGTGCTCTTTTCACAATCCACCTATGGACCCACCAGTGTCATTCCATGTTTGTTCTTTTTACTAACAACAACCAGAGTCATTGCATGTGTGTTCTTTTCACATACCACATATGGATCCACCAGTGTCATTGCATGTGTGCTCTTTTCACAATCCACGTATGGATCCACCACTGTCATTGCATGTGTGTTCTTTTTACTAAGAACAACTGGAGTCATTCCATGTGTGTTCTTTTCACATACCACATATGGATCCACCAGTGTCATTGCATGTGTGCTCTTTTCACAATCCACCTATGGATCCACCAGTGTCATTTCATGTGTGTTCTTTTCACATACCACATATGGATCCACCAGTGTCATTGAAATGTGTGTTCTCTTCAGAGACCACACATGGATCCACCAGTGTCATTGCATGTGTGTTCTTTTTACTAACAACAACCAGAGTCATTGCATGTGTGTTCTTTTCACATACCACATATGGATCCACCAGTGTCATTGCATGTGTGTTCTTTTTACTAACAATAACAAGAGTCATTGCATGCGTGTTATTTTCACATACCACATATGGATCCACCAGTGTCATTGCATGTGTGTTCTTTTTACTAACAACAACTGGAGTCATTTCATGTGTGTTCTTTTCACATACCACATATGGATCCACCAGTGTCATTGAAATGTGTGTTCTCTTCAGAGACGACACATGGATCCACTAGTGTCATTGCATGTGTGTTCTTTTTACTAACAACAACCAGAGTCATTGCATGTGTGTTCTTTTCACATACCACATATGGATACACCAGTGTCATTGCATGTGTGCCTTTTTTACTAACAACAACCAGAGTCCTTGCATTTGTGCTTTTTTCACAATCCACCTATGGATCCACTAGTGTCATTGCATGTGTGTTCTTTTTACTAACAACAACCAGAGTCATTGCATGTGTGTTCTTTTTACTAACAACAACCAGAGTCATTGCATGTGTGTTCTTTTCACATACCACATATGGATCGACTAGTGTCATTGCATGTGTGTTCTTTTCACAATCCACCTATGGATCGACCAGTGTCATTGCAAGTGTGCTTTTTTTACTAACAACAACCAGAGTCATTGCATGTGTGTTCTCCTCAGACACCACACATGGATCCACCAGTGACATTGCATGTGTGTTCTTTTTACTAACAACAACCAGAGTCATTGCATGTGTGTTCTTTTCACATACCACATATGGATCCACCCGTGTCATTGCATGTGTGTTCTTTTCACAATCCACCTATGGATCCACCAGTGTCATTGCAAGTGTTCTTTTTTTACTAACAACAACCAGAGTCATTCCATGTGTGTTCTCTTTAGAGACCACACATGGATCCACCAGTGTCATTGCATGTGTGTTCTTTTTACTAACAACAACCAGAGTCATGTCATGTGTGTTCTTTTCACATACCACGTATGGATCCACCAGTGTCATTGCATGTGTGTTCTTTTTACTAACAACAACTGGAGTCATTGCATGTGTGTTCTTTTCACATACCACATCTGGATCCACCAATTTCATTGCATGTGTGTTTTTTTACTAACAACAACCAGAGCCATTGCATGTGTGTTCTTTTCAGAGACCACACATGGATCCACCAGTGTCATTGCATGTGTGTTCTTTTTACTAACAACAACCAGAGTTATTTCATGTGTGTTCTTTTCACATACCACATATGGATCCACCAGTGTCATTGCATGTGTGTTCTTTTCACAATCCACCTATGGATCCACTAGTGTCATTGCATGTGTGCTCTTTTTACTAACAACAACCAGAGTCATTGCATGTGTGTTCTCTTCAGACACCAGACATGGATCCACCAGTGTCATTGCATGTGTGTTCTTTTTACTAACAACAACCAGAGTCATTGAAATGTGTGTTCTTTTCACATACCACATATGGATCCACCAGTGTCATTGCATGTGTGCTCTTTTTACTAACAACAACTAGAGTCATTGCATGTGTGTTCTCTTCAGAGACCACACATGGATCCACCAGTGTCTTTGCATGTGTGTTCTTTTTACTAACAACAACCAGAGTCATTGCATGTGTGTTCTTTTCACATACCACATATGGATCCACCAGTGTCATTGCATGTGTGTTCTTTTTACTAACAATAACCAGAGTCATTGCATGCGTGTTATTTTCACATACCACATATGGATCCACCAGTGTCATTGCATGTGTGTTCTTTTTACTAACAACAACTGGAGTCATTTCATGTGTGTTCTTTTCACATACCACATATGGATCCACCAGTGTCATTGAAATGTGTGTTCTCTTCAGAGACGACACATGGATCCACTAGTGTCATTGCATGTGTGTTCTTTTTACTAACAACAACCAGAGTCATTGCATGTGTGTTGTTCTCACATACCACATATGGATACACCAGTGTCATTGCATGTGTGCCTTTTTTACTAACAACAACCAGAGTCCTTGCATGTGTGCTTTTTTCACAATCCACCTATGGATCCACTAGTGTCATTGCATGTGTGTTCTTTTTACTAAAAACAACCAGAGTCATTGCATGTGTGTTCTTTTTACTAACAACAACCAGAGTCATTGCATGTGTGTTCTTTTCACATACCACATATGGATCCACTAGTGTCATTGCATGTGTGTTCTTTTCACAATCCACCTATGGATCGACCAGTGTCATTGCAAGTGTGCTTTTTTTACTAACAACAACCAGAGTCATTGCATGTGTGTTCTTTTTACTAACAACAACCAGAGTTATTTCATGTGTGTTCTTTTCACATACCACATATGGATCCACCAGTGTCATTGCATGTGTGTTCTTTTCACAATCCACCTATGGATCCACTAGTGTCATTGCATGTGTGCTCTTTTTACTAACAACAACCAGAGTCATTGCATGTGTGTTCTCTTCAGACACCAGACATGGATCCACCAGTGTCATTGCATGTGTGTTCTTTTTACTAACAACAACCAGAGTCATTGAAATGTGTGTTCTTTTCACATACCACATATGGATCCACCAGTGTCATTGCATGTGTGCTCTTTTTACTAACAACAACTAGAGTCATTGCATGTGTGTTCTCTTCAGAGACCACACATGGATCCACCAGTGTCTTTGCATGTGTGTTCTTTTTACTAACAACAACCAGAGTCATTGCATGTGTGTTCTTTTCACATACCACATCTGGATCCACCAGTGTCATTGCATGTGTGTTCTTTTTACTAACAATAACCAGAGTCATTGCATGCGTGTTATTTTCACATACCACATATGGATCCACCAGTGTCATTGCATGTGTGTTCTTTTTACTAACAACAACTGGAGTCACTTCATGTGTGTTCTTTTCACATACCACATATGGATCCACCAGTGTCATTGAAATGTGTGTTCTCTTCAGAGACGGCACATGGATCCACTAGTGTCATTGCATGTGTGTTCTTTTTACTAACAACAACCAGAGTCATTGCATGTGTGTTCTTTTCACATACCACATATGGATACACCAGTGTCATTGCATGTGTGACTTTTTTACTAACAACAACCAGAGTCCTTGCATGTGTGCTTTTTTCACAATCCACCTATGGATCCACTAGTGTCATTGCATGTGTGTTCTTTTTACTAACAACAACCAGAGTCATTGCATGTGTGTTCTTTTTACTAACAACAACCAGAGTCATTGCATGTGTGTTCTTTTCACATACCACATATGGATCCACTAGTGTCATTGCATGTGTGTTCTTTTCACAATCCACCTATGGATCGACCAGTGTCATTGCAAGTGTGCTTTTTTTACTAACAACAACCAGAGTCATTGCATGTGTGTTCTTTTCACATACCACATATGGATCCACCAGTGTCATTGCATGTGTGTTCTTTTCACAATCCACCTATGGATCCACCAGTGTCATTGCAAGTGTTCTTTTTTTACTAACAACAACCAGAGTCATTCCATGTGTATTTTCTTTAGAGACCACACATGGATCCACCAGTGTCATTGCATGTGTGTTCTTTTTACTAACAACAACCAGAGTCATTTCATGTGTGTTCTTTTCACATACCACATATGGATCCACCAGTGTCATTGCATGTGTGTTCTTTTTACTAACAACAACCAGAGTCATTGCATGTGTGTTCTTTTCACATACCACATATGGATCCACTAGTGTCATTGCATGTGTGTTCTTTTCACAATCCACCTATGGATCGACCAGTGTCATTGCAAGTGTGCTTTTTTTACTAACAACAACCAGAGTCATTGCATGTGTGTTCTCCTCAGACACCACACATGGATCCACCAGTGACATTGCATGTGTGTTCTTTTTACTAACAACAACCAGAGTCATTGCATGTGTGTTCTTTTCAC
The DNA here is from genome assembly GCA_916181665.1 of Avena sativa. Classification (NCBI taxonomy): domain Eukaryota; kingdom Viridiplantae; phylum Streptophyta; class Magnoliopsida; order Poales; family Poaceae; genus Avena; species Avena sativa. The sequence continues at coordinate 206,225,181 of OV702290.1, forward strand.
ATACCACATATGGATCCACCAGTGTCATTGCATGTGTGTTCTTTTCACAATCCACCTATGGATCCACCAGTGTCATTGCAAGTGTTCTTTTTTTACTAACAACAACCAGAGTCATTCCATGTGTGTTCTCTTTAGAGACCACACATGGATCCACCAGTGTCATTGCATGTGTGCTCTTTTTACTAACAACAACCAGAGTCATGTCATGTGTGTTCTTTTCACATACCACATATGGATCCACCAGTGTCATTGCATGTGTGTTCTTTTCACAATCCACCTATGGATCCACTAGTGTCATTGCATGTGTGCTCTTTTTACTAACAACAACCAGAGTCATTGCATGTGTGTTCTCTTCAGACACCAGACATGGATCCACCAGTGTCATTGCATGTGTGTTCTTTTTACTAACAACAACCAGAGTCATTGAAATGTGTGTTCTTTTCACATACCACATATGGATCCACCAGTGTCATTGCATGTGTGCTCTTTTTACTAACAACAACTAGAGTCATTGCATGTGTGTTCTCTTCAGAGACCACACATGGATCCACCAGTGTCTTTGCATGTGTGTTCTTTTTACTAACAACAACCAGAGTCATTGCATGTGTGTTCTTTTCACATACCACATCTGGATCCACCAGTGTCATTGCATGTGTGTTCTTTTTACTAACAATAACCAGAGTCATTGCATGCGTGTTATTTTCACATACCACATATGGATCCACCAGTGTCATTGCATGTGTGTTCTTTTTACTAACAACAACTGGAGTCACTTCATGTGTGTTCTTTTCACATACCACATATGGATCCACCAGTGTCATTGAAATGTGTGTTCTCTTCAGAGACGGCACATGGATCCACTAGTGTCATTGCATGTGTGTTCTTTTTACTAACAACAACCAGAGTCATTGCATGTGTGTTCTTTTCACATACCACATATGGATACACCAGTGTCATTGCATGTGTGACTTTTTTACTAACAACAACCAGAGTCCTTGCATGTGTGCTTTTTTCACAATCCACCTATGGATCCACTAGTGTCATTGCATGTGTGTTCTTTTTACTAACAACAACCAGAGTCATTGCATGTGTGTTCTTTTTACTAACAACAACCAGAGTCATTGCATGTGTGTTCTTTTCACATACCACATATGGATCCACTAGTGTCATTGCATGTGTGTTCTTTTCACAATCCACCTATGGATCGACCAGTGTCATTGCAAGTGTGCTTTTTTTACTAACAACAACCAGAGTCATTGCATGTGTGTTCTTTTCACATACCACATATGGATCCACCAGTGTCATTGCATGTGTGTTCTTTTCACAATCCACCTATGGATCCACCAGTGTCATTGCAAGTGTTCTTTTTTTACTAACAACAACCAGAGTCATTCCATGTGTGTTTTCTTTAGAGACCACACATGGATCCACCAGTGTCATTGCATGTGTGTTCTTTTTACTAACAACAACCAGAGTCATTTCATGTGTGTTCTTTTCACATACCACATATGGATCCACCAGTGTCATTGCATGTGTGTTCTTTTTACTAACAACAACCAGAGTCATTGCATGTGTGTTCTTTTCACATACCACATATGGATCCACTAGTGTCATTGCATGTGTGTTCTTTTCACAATCCACCTATGGATCGACCAGTGTCATTGCAAGTGTGCTTTTTTTACTAACAACAACCAGAGTCATTGCATGTGTGTTCTCCTCAGACACCACACATGGATCCACCAGTGACATTGCATGTGTGTTCTTTTTACTAACAACAACCAGAGTCATTGCATGTGTGTTCTTTTCACATACCACATATGGATCCACCAGTGTCATTGCATGTGTGTTCTTTTCACAATCCACCTATGGATCCACCAGTGTCATTGCAAGTGTTCTTTTTTTACTAACAACAACCAGAGTCATTCCATGTGTGTTCTCTTTAGAGACCACACATGGATCCACCAGTGTCATTGCATGTGTGCTCTTTTTACTAACAACAACCAGAGTCATGTCATGTGTGTTCTTTTCACATACCACATATGGATCCACCAGTGTCATTGCATGTGTGTTCTTTTTACTAACAACAACTGGAGTCATTGCATGTGTGTTCTTTTCACATACCACATCTGGATCCACCAATTTCATTGCATGTGTGTTTTTTTACTAACAACAACCAGAGTCATTGCATGTGTGTTCTTTTCAGAGACCACACATGGATCCACCAGTGTCATTGCATGTGTGTTCTTTTTACTCACAACAACCAGAGTTATTTCATGTGTGTTCTTTTCACATACCACATATGGATCCACCAGTGTCATTGCATGTGTGTTCTTTTCACAATCCACCTATGGATCCACTAGTGTCATTGCATGTGTGCTCTTTTTACTAACAACAACCAGAGTCATTGCATGTGTGTTCTCTTCAGACACCAGACATGGATCCACCAGTGTCATTGCATGTGTGTTCTTTTTACTAACAACAACTAGAGTCATTGAAATGTGTGTTCTTTTCACATACCACATATGGATCCACCAGTGTCATTGCATGTGTGCTCTTTTTACTAACAACAACTAGAGTCATTGCATGTGTCTTCTCTTCAGAGACCACACATGGATCCACCAGTGTCTTTGCATGTGTGTTCTTTTTACTAACAAAAACCAGAGTCATTGCATGTGTGTTCTTTTCACATACCACATATGGATCCACCAGTGTCATTGCATCTGTGTTCTTTTTACTAACAATAACCAGAGTCATTGCATGCGTGTTATTTTCACATACCACATATGGATCCACCAGTGTCATTGCATGTGTGTTCTTTTTACTAACAACAACTGGAGTCATTTCATGTGTGTTCTTTTCACATACCACATATGGATCCACCAGTGTCATTGAAATGTGTGTTCTCTTCAGAGACGACACATGGATCCACTAGTGTCATTGCATGTGTGTTCTTTTTACTAACAACAACCAGAGTCATTGCATGTGTGTTCTTTTCACATACCACATATGGATACACCAGTGTCATTGCATGTGTGCCTTTTTTACTTACAACATCCAGAGTCCTTGCATGTGTGCTTTTTTCACAATCCACCTATGGATCCACTAGTGTCATTGCATGTGTGTTCTTTTTACTAACAACAACCAGAGTCATTGCATGTGTGTTCTTTTTACTAACAACAACCAGAGTCATTGCATGTGTGTTCTTTTCACATACCACATATGGATCCACTAGTGTCATTGCATGTGTGTTCTTTTCACAATCCACCTATGGATCGACCAGTGTCATTGCAAGTGTGCTTTTTTTACTAACAACAACCAGAGTCATTGCATGTGTGTTCTTTTCACATACCACATATGGATCCACCAGTGTCATTGCATGTGTGTTCTTTTCACAATCCACCTATGGATCCACCAGTGTCATTGCAAGTGTTCTTTTTTTACTAACAACAACCAGAGTCATTCCATGTGTGTTCTCTTTAGAGACCACACATGGATCCACCAGTGTCATTGCATGTGTGTTCTTTTTACTAACAACAACCAGAGTCATTTCATGTGTGTTCTTTTCACATACCACATATGGATCCACCAGTGTCATTGCATGTGTGTTCTTTTTACTAACAACAGTGGAGTCATTGCATGTGTGTTCTTTTCACATACCACATCTGGATCCACCAATTTCATTGCATGTGTGTTTTTTACTAACAGCAACCAGAGTCATTGCATGTGTGTTCTTTTCAGAGACCACACATGGATCCACCAGTGTCATTGCATGTGTGTTCTTTTCACAATCCACCTATGGATCCACTAGTGTCATTGCATGTGTGCTCTTTTTACTAATAACAACCAGAGTCATTGCATGTGTGTTCTCTTCAGACACCAGACATGGATCCACCAGTGTCATTGCATGTGTGTTCTTTTTACTAACAACAACCAGAGTCATTGAAATGTGTGTTCTTTTCACATACCACATATGGATCCACCAATGTCATTGCATGTGTGCTCTTTTTACTAACAACAACTAGAGTCATTGCATGTGTGTTCTCTTCAGAGACCACACATGGATCCACGAGTGTCTTTGCATGTGTGTTCTTTTTACTAACAACAACCAGAGTCATTGAAATGTGTGTTCTTTTCACATACCATATATGGATCCACCAGTGTCATTGCATGTGTGCTCTTTTTACTAACAACAACTAGAGTCATTGCATGTGTGTTCTCTTCAGAGACCACACATGGATTCACCAGTGTCATTGCATGTGTGTTCTTTTTACTAACAACAACCAGAGTCATTACACGTGTATTCTTTTCACATACGACATATGGATCTACCAGTGTCATTGCATGTGTGTTCTTTTTACTAACAACAAATAGAGTCATTGCATGTATGTTCTTTTCACATACCACATCTGGATCCACCAATTTCATTGCATGTGTGCTTTTTTACTAACAACAACCAGAGTCATTGCATGTGTGTTCTTTTCATAATCCACCTATGGATCCACCAGTGTCATTGCATGTGTGCTTTTTTTTACTAACAACAACCAGAGTCATTGCATGTGTGCTCTTTTCACAATCCACCTATGGATCCACCAGTGTCATTGCATGTGTGTTCTTTTTACTAACAACAACCAGAGTCATTGAAATGTGTGTTCTTTTCACATACCACATATGGATCCACCAGTGTCATTGCATGTGTGCCCTTTTTACTAACAACAACTAGAGTCATTGCATGTGTGTTCTCTTCAGAGACCACACATGGATCCACCAGTGTCATTGCATGTGTGTTCTTTTTACTAACAACAACCAGAGTCATTGAAATGTGTGTTCTTTTCACATAACACATATGGATCCACCAGTGTCATTGCATGTGTGCTCTCTTTACTAACAACAACCAGAGTCATTGCATGTGTGTTCTCTTCAGAGACCACACATGGATTCACCAGTGTCATTGCATGTGTGTTCTTTTTACTAAGAACAACCAGAGTCATTTCATGTGTGTTCTTTTGACATACCACATATGGATCCACCAGTGTCATTGCATGTGTGTTCTTTTTACTAACAACAACTGGAGTCATTGCATGTGTGTTCTTTTCACATACCACATATGGATCCACCAGTGTCATTGCATGTGTGCTTTTTTACTCACAACAACCAGAGTCATTGCATGTGTGTTCTTCTGATAATCCACCTATGGATCCACCAGTGTAATTGCATGTGTGCTTTTTTACTAACAACCATCAGAGTCATTGCATGTGTGCTCTTTTCACAATCCACCTATGTATCCACCAGTGTCATTGCAAGTGTTCTTTTTTTACTAACAACAACTAGAGTCATTCCATGTGTGTTCTCTTCAGAGACCACACATGGATCCACCAGTGTCATTGCATGTGTGTTGTTTTTACTAAGTACAACCAGAGTCATTTCATGTGTGTTCTTTTCACATACCACATATGGATCCACCAGTGTCATTGCATGTGTGTTCTTTTTACTAGCAACAACTAGAGTCATTGTATGTGTGTTCTTTTCACATACCACATCTGGATCCACCAATTTCATTGCATGTGTGCTTTTTTACTAACAACAACCAGAGTCATTGCATGTGTGTTCTTTTCAGAGACCACACATGGATCCACCAGTGTCATTGCATGTGTGTTCTTTTTACTAACAATAACCAGAGTTATTTTATGTGTGTTCTTTTCACATACCACATATGGATCCACCAGTGTCATTGCATGTGTGTTCTTTTCACAATCCACCTATGGATCCACTAGTGTCATTGCATGTGTGCTCTTTTTACTAACAACAACCAGAGTCATTGCATGTGTGTTCTCTTCAGAGACCAGACATGGATCCACCAGTGTCATTGCATGTGTGTTCTTTTTACTAACAACAACCAGAGTCATTGAAATGTGTGTTCTTTTCACATACCACATATGGATCCACCAGTGTCATTGCATGTGTGCTCCTTTTACTAACAACAACTAGAGTCATTGCATGTGTGTTCTCTTCAGAGACCACACATGGATCCACCAGTGTCATTGCATGTGTGTTCTTTTTACTAACAACAACCAGAGTCATTGAAATGTGTGTTCTTTTCACATACCACAATGGATCCACCAGTGTCATTGCATGTGTGCTCTTTTTACTAACAACAACCAGAGTCATTGCATGTGTGTTCTCTTCAGAGACAACACATGGATTCACCAGTGTCATTGCATGTGTGTTCTTTTTACTAACAACAACCAGAGTCATTACACGTGTGTTCTTTTCACATACCACATACGGATCTACCAGTGTTATTGCATGTGTGGTCTTTTTACTAACAACAACTGGAGTCATTGCATGTGTGTTCTTTTCACATACCACATCTGGATCCACCAATTTCATTGCATGTGTGCTTTTTTACTAACAAAAACCAGAGTCATTGCATGTGTGTTCTTTTGATAATCCTCCTATGGATCCACCAGTGTCATTGCATGTGTGATTTTTTTACTAACAACAACCAGAGTCATTGCATGTGTGCTCTTTTCACAATCCACCTATGGATCCACCAGTGTCATTGCATGTGTGTTCTTTTTACTAACAACATCCAGAGTCATTGCATGTGTGTTCTTTTCACATACCACATATGGATCCACTAGTGTCATTGCATGTGTGTTCTTTTCACAATCCACCTATGGATCCACCAGTGTCATTGCAAGTGTTCTTTTTTACTAACAACAACCAGAGTCATTGCATGTGTGTTCTCTTCAAAGACCACACATGGATCCACCAGTGTCATTGCATGTGTGTTCTTTTTACTAACAACAACCAGAGTCATTGCATGTGTGTTCTCTTTAGAGACCACACATGGATCCACCAGTGTCATTGCATGTGTGTTCTTTTCACAATCCACCTATGGATCCACCAGTGTCATTGTAAGTGTGCTTTTTTACTAACAACAACCAGAGTCATTGGATGTGTGTTCTCTTCAGAGACCACACATGGATCCACCAGTGTCATTGCATGTGTGTTATTTTTACTAACAACAACCAGAGTCATTTCATGTGTGTTCTTTTCACATACCACATATGGATGCACTGTTGGGTCCGCAGCATAGAAAACAAAATTTTTCCTATGGTCTGAACTACACGCCAAGATCTATCTACTAGGTACAAAGCAACGGGTGGACATACATCCAACGAGAACTTACCCTCGTAGACAACGAGCTTTGTTAACGAGTAGGAACTCGTGGTTGATGTAGTCGTACACTTGCCGATCTCAAGATCGTGAGGAAGTCCGACCGCTGCAACTCAGCAGTGCATGCACACTCGTACACACCTTCAAGCCACCGGACAACCTCCACCTCCTCGCTCCAGCGATCCAGCGGAAGCAGCAACTCCTTCCAGACAAAATGCCACCGGGAACATGAATCTCGCTAATCCGAGATCATGGGGGAATAATTCTAGATGGGGAGAGAGATCCTTCACAAGGAGGTGTGAGGATGAAGGAGGGAATGGGTGGCCTTTTATAGGAGGAGGAGGGGGGGTGCCCCCTCTCTCCATGGCCGGCGCATGGGGGGTGACCCCTCACCTCCCCCATTCATGTGGTGGTAACCCCTCCACATTAAAATGCCTCTTCACATTTCCTTTTAAAGTCTCCACTTTAAATGCATTAAATTTCTCCAAATTTAATGCTCTCTCATTTAATAAAACTCTTTTTATTAAATTTATTCAGAATTTTGTTAATTACTTTAATTAACAAACATTCACATATAGCCCCTTGCAATATTTCAATATCACATGCAGAACCACCTTCTGCAATTTCACCCGAAACAATTTCCGGTTTCTATTGAAACAATTTCTGCGCTTTGCAATTCTTTCGTCTGAAACATATGTGCTCCAAAATGGTGTCCGGTAACTCTTAAGTGTGCCACCCTACGGTTCGCAAATAATGCAGACATGATCGAGACCCTTCTCCGATCAATAATCAGCAGCGGGACCTGGAGATCCGTACTGACTCCTACACATTCAACGATGACTCCTGTGATCGTGAGAACCTTTTAACGCTTGTAACTAAATCCCTCTGTCTCTCGATATATTACATGTCCGAGATTCGATCATCGGTATCTCCATACCTAGTTTCATCTCGTTACCGACATACACTCTTTTCTCGTTCCCATGATATAACATTCTAGTGATCACATCACTTGCTTGCAAGCTATCCTAATGTGATATCACCGAGAGGGCCCAGAGTATATCTATCCATCATCTGGATTGATAAATTCCACTCTTGATCCATGAGCCTCAACATAACACCTTCGTAGTACTGAACCCATCTTTATAGTCACCCTGTTACGATGTGACGTTTGATGTTACCAAGATACTCTTCCGGTGTTAGCAATTAACATGATCTCATGGTCTAAGGATAAAGATTACTTCGTATGATGTTATAGCAATATAAACATAATGACTTGATCGTAATTCTATAGCGGTAAACAACATCCAATGTCCATGATCAGGAAACCTTGATCATCCTGTTAATCAACAAGCTAGTCTATAAGAGAGGCATGACTAGGAACCCTTTTTGTTTATTAAACACACATGTATTGATATTTCCGAATCAATACATTTCTAGCATGTAAAATAAACATCTATCATGTATAAGGAATATATAATAACAACTTTATTATTGCCTCTCAGGGCATATTTCCTTCAGTCTCCCACTTGCACTAGAGACAATAATCTAGTTCACATAGTGATAAATCTAACACCCATGGAGTTCTAGTGTTGATCATGTTTTGCCCTAGGGAGAACTTTAGTCAGTGGATCTGCTACATTCAGGTTCGTGTGTACTTTACAAATCTTTATATCTCCATCCTTGACATGCTCGCGGATGGAGTGAAACCGGCGCTTAATATGTTTGGAATTCTTGTGAGACCTTGGTTCCTTTGCGTTGGCTATGGCTCCATTGTTGTCACAATAGATCACCATCGGGTCCAACGCACTGGGAACCACACCCAGTTCTGTAATGAACTCTTTCATCCAAACTGCCTCATGCGCCGCTTCTGAAGCAGCAACATATTCCGCCTCCGTTGTTGATCCAGCCACCACAGGTTGTTTGGAACTCCTCCAACTAACTGCTGCTCCGCTCAAGAGAAATACGTATCCGGATTGAGACTTAGAGTCATCCGGATCGGTGTCAAAGCTAGCATCGACATAACACTTAGCGACTAGCTCTTCTTCACCTCCGTATATGAGAAACATATCCTTAGTTCTTCTCAAGTACTTGAGGATGTTCTTTACCGCTATCCAGTGTTCCGAACCTGGATCAGATTAGTACCTACTAGTCAAAATAATAGCATGTGCCACATCCGGTCTTGTACATAGCATGGCATACATAATAGAGCCTATGGCCGAGGCATAGGGGATCTTATCCATCATCTCTCTTTCTTCCGTCGTAGCCGGACTTTGAGTCTTACTCAATGTCTTGCCTTGCAACATAGGTAAGAACCCCTTCTTACTTTCGTCCATATTAAACTTCTTTAATATCTTATCAAGGTATGCACTCTGCGATAGCCCAATTAGGAGCCTTGATCTATCTCTATAGATTTTAATGCCTAATATATATGACGCTTCACCAAGGTCTTTCATCGAAAATTTGCTGTTTAGATAACTTTTAACACTGTTTAAAATATGTATATCATTTCCAATCAATAATATGTCATCCACATATAATATCAGAAATGCCACATTGCTCCCACTCACTTTCTTGTAACTACAAGCCTCTCCATATGTTTGGACAAATCCAAACTCTTTGATCACCTCATCAAAGCGGAGATTCCAACTTCGTGATGCTTGCTTCAGTCCATAGATGGATCGCTGAAGTCTGCACACCTTATTAGCATCCTTAGGATTGACAAAACCCTTAGGTTGTATCATATACAACTCTTCTTCAATCTTACCATTGAGGAACGCAGTTTTGACATCCATCTGCCATATTTCATAATCAAAATATGCAGCAATTGCTAACATAATCCTAACCGATTTAAGCATCGCTACGGGAGAGAATGTCTCATCGTAGTCAACTCCTTGAATTTGTCAAAACCCCTTTGTGACAAGTCGAGCCTTATAGATGGTCATGTTACCATCAGCATCAGTTTTTCTTTTGAAAATCCATTTATTCTCAACGGCCTTTCGGTCGTGAGGTAAGTCCACCAAGTTCCAAACTTGGTTCTCGTACATGGATTCCATCTTGGATTTCATGGCTTCTAGCCATTTGTTGGAATCCGGGCTCATCATCGCTTCTTCATACGTCGCAGGGTCATCCATTTCATCAACCATGAAATTCACAACAGGATTGCCGTACAGTTCAGGAGTTGCACGTGTCCTGCTTGACCTGCGAGGTTCGGTAGTGTCCTCTTTCGGAGTTTCATGATCATTGTTATTAGCTCTCTCTTCATCAGGTGAAGTCAACTCCAAAACAACTTCCGGTGCTGCGCCACTCGCCGTTCCATGAAGAGAAGGTTCAATAACCTCTTCGAGTTCTACCTTTCGACTACTCACACCTTTCGTGAGAAACTCCTTGTCAAGAAAGGATCCATTCTTGGCAACAAAAACCTTGCCCTCGGATCTATGATAGAAGGTATACCTAATTATTTCCTTAGGGTATCCTATGAAGACGCATTTTTCCGCTTTGGGTTCGAGTTTATCCGGTTGAAGTTTCTTCACATAAACATCGCATCCCCAAACCTTAAGAAATGACAGCTTAGGTTTTTTTCCAAACCATAATTCATACGGTGTCGTTTCAACGGATTTAGATGGTGCCTAATTTAAAGTAAATGGAGCTGTTTCCAGTGCATAACCCCAAAATGATAGAGGTAAGTCAGTCAGAGACATCATAGATCGAACCATATCCAATAAGGTACGATTACGATGTTCCGACACACCATTGCGTTGTGGTGTTCCGGCAGGCGTGAGTTGTGAAACTATTCCACACTCTCTCATGTGTGTGCTAAACTCGTAACTTAGATACTCTCCTCCACGGTCAGACCATAGAAACTTGACTTTTCTATTATGATGATTTTCCACTTCATTCTGAAATTCCTTGAACTTTTCAAAAGTTTTAGACTTGTGTTTCATCAAATAGATATACCCGTATCTGCTCAAATCATCCGTGAAAGTAACAAAATAACGATATCCACCTCACGTCGACACATTCATTGGTCCACTCACATCAGTATGTATGATCTCCAACAGATTTGTCGCCCGTTCCATTGAACCGGAAAAACGGCGTTCTAGTCATCTTGCCCATAAGGCATGGCTCACATGTTTCAAATGATTCAAAATCAAGTGATTCCAAAAGTCCATCAGAATGGAGTTTCTTCATGTGTTTAACGCCAATATGACCTAGACGGAAGTGCCACATATATGTAGACATATCATCATCAAGTTTAATCTTTTTAGCATTAACATTATGAATGTGCGTAATATTACTATCGAGATCCAATAGAAATAAACCATTCAACATAGGTGCATGACCATAAAAGATATCATTCTTATAAATCGAATAACCATTGTTTTCAGATTTAAAGGAATGACCACTTTGCATCAAACACGATCCAGATACAATGTTCATGCTCAGTGCAGGCACCAAATAACAATTATTTAGGTTTATAACTAATCCCGATGGCAAATGGAGAGGTAGCGTCCCGACGGCGGTCACATCAACTCTTGATCCATTGCCGACCCGCATCCTGACCTCATCCCTTGCTAGTTGTCGCTTGTTCCGTAGCTCCTGAACCGAGTTACATATATTAGCAACCGATCTGGTATCAAATACCCAGGTGCTACTGCGAGTACTAGTCAAGTACACATCAATAACATGTATATCACATATACCTTTGTTTGCCTTGTTGGACTCCTTGTCCACCAAATACTTGGGGCAGTTGCGCTTCCAATGGCCAGTCCCCTTGCAATAGTAGCACTCGGTGTCAAACTTAGGGCCAGCCTGGGGTTTCTTTTCAGGCGTGGCAACAGACTTGCCACCCTTCTTTACCTTGTGCTTGCCTTTCTTGTCCTTCTTGAAACCGGTGGTCCTATTGATCATCAACACTTGATGTTCTTTCCTAATCTCCACTTCTGCAGTCTTAAGCATTGACAGAAGCTCGGGAAGATACTTCTTCATGCCCTGCATCTTATAGTTCATCACAAAGCTGTTGTAGCTAGGTGGCAGAGATTGGAGAACATGATGTATGCCTAAGTCAATGGGAATCGTTATTCCCAAGGACACAAGCTTATCGGCGTACCCAGACATTTTGAGTACGTGCTCACTAATGGAGTTGTTTTCCTCCATCATGCAGCTAAAGAACTTTTCTGTAGCATTATAACTCTCTACAGCAGCATGGGTATCGAAAATCATTTTCAATTCTCCCATGGTATCAAAGGCATTGCCATTTTCGAAACGCTTTCGAAGTTCTGGCTCTAGCCCATACAGTATGTCGTAATGAACTAAGTTGTCGTCCTCCTGACGAGTCACATAGACATTCTTTTCCTCGTCAGGGGCATCAGGAGCTGGTGGGGAGCCTAGCGGCGCATCTAGCACATATTGCTTTTGTGCAGCAGTGAGGAGAATCCTCAAATTCATAGCCCAGTTGGTGAAGTTTCTACCATTCGCAGCAAGTTTCTCTTTCTCCATGAACACATTGAAATTAAAAGTAGGTGGTGCCATCTACAATAGAATTTGTAAAGTTTATTTAGACTAAGTTTATGATAGATTGAGTTCAACTAATCCAAATTACTAATGAACTCCCACTCAAAAACGACATCCCTCGTGTCCTTTTGGTGATTACATGAACCAAATCCACTATACCAAGTCCAATCATCACGTGAGTTGATATAGCTTCAAAGGAGAGCATCTATATGGGCATCATATCAACCATATGACTCATGCTTAACCTTTCGGTCCGTGTTCCGAGGCCATGTCTGTACATGCTAGGCTCGCCAAGTAAGAACCTTAGTATTCGCGTGTGTAAAACTGTCTTACACCCATTCCTATGAAAGCTTAGATTCGAGTACACCCGATCATCACGTGATGTCTTGAAACACGATCCATAGAACGGTGCATACTCAAGGAAGAACACATTTTTATCTTGATATCTAAAAGAGGGATCATCTTATAATGATATCAAACGCGCCAAACTAGCAGTATAATATGCTAACATCTAATGTATAAAGTGAGATGATATGGTCCATGCATTTGATCTCTATCACTCGCATCGTGGTATGATCTCTATCATTCCTTTGTGTGTAAGGCCAAGGTCTATGGAACTTACACGTTGAGTGTGTTGTAAGAGTATCCACCATACATCTACTTACAACAATACCATATCAAAACACTAGCCCAGCAACAATCTAAACTAGACGCCTCTAATTTATCAATTGCAAGTTTTACGTGGCTTAGGGCTTTCGGAGATAGAACTGTTCTTACCTACGAACATGAACCACAACGAGGATAACTAAGTTATTAGCAACTCGTTGTAAATCAGATATTGACTATAGTAGGAGAGACAGACACTCGCCAGCCACTTATGCAAAACAAGTTGCATGTCAGTCGTGGAACCGGTCTCATGTACGATGACATGTAAGGTTGGTTCGGGCCGCTTCATCCCACTATGCCACCAATATCCAAAATACATAGAAGATGCAATAACATGATCATCATCGCCCACATATCAACCATATGTGTACTACCCGTGCTAAGTACCTACGCATAGATCAGGCTCTAATACCACTGTTGGGTCCGCAGCATAGAAAACAAAAAATTTCCTACGGTGTGAACTACACGCCAAGATCTATCTACTAGATACAAAGCAACGGGTGGACATACATCCAACGAGAACTTACCCTCGTAGACAACGAGCTTTGTTAACGAGTAGGAACTCGTGGTTGATGTAGTCGTACACTTGCCGATCTCAAGATCATGAGGAAGTCCGACCGCCGCAACTCAGCAGCGCATCTGCACTCGCACACACGTTCAAGCCATCGGACAACCTCCACCTCCTCGCTCCAGCGATCCAGCGGAAGCAGCAACTCCTTCCAGACGAAATGCCACCGGGAACATGTATCTCGCTAATCCGAGACCATGGGGGAATAATTCTAGAGGGGGAGAGAGATCCTTCACAAGGAGGTGTGAGGATGAAGGATGGAATCGGTGGCCTTTTATAGGAGGAGGGGGGGTGCCCCCTCTCTCCATGGCCGGCGCATGGGGGGTGACCTCTCACCTCCCCCATTCATGTGGTGGTAACCCCTCCACATTAAAATGCCTCTTCACATTCACTTTTAAAGTCTCCACTTTAAATGCATTAAATTTCTCCAAATTTAATGCTCTCTCATTTAATAAAACTCTTTTTATTAAATTTATTCAGAATTTTGTTAATTACTTTAATTAACAAACATTCACATATAGACCCTTGCAATATTTCAATATCACATGCAGAACCACCTTCTGCAATTTCACCCAAAACAATTTCCGGTTTCTATTGAAACAATTCCTGCGCTTTGCAATTCTTTCGTCTGAAACATATGTGCTCCAAAATGGTGTCCGGTAACTCTTAAGTGTGCCACCCTACGGTTCGCGAATAATGAAGACATGATCAAGACCCTTCTCCGATCAATAATCAGCAGCGGGACCTGGAGATCCGTACTGACTCCTACACATTCAACGATGACTCCTGTGATCGTGAGAACCTTTTAACGCTTGTAACTAAATCCCTTTGTCTCTCGATATATTACATGTCCGAGATTCGATCATCGGTATCTCCATACCTAGTTTGATCTCGTCACCGACATGCACTCTTTTCTCGTTCTCGTGATATAACATTCTAGTGATCACATCACTTGCTTGCAAGCTATCCTAATGTGATATCACCGAGAGGGCCCAGAGTATATCTATCCGTCATCTGGATTGACAAATTCCACTCTTGATCCATGAGCCTCAACATAACACCTTCGTAGTACTGAACCCATCTTTATAGTCACCCTGTTACGGTGTGACGTTTGATGTTATCAAGATACTGTACCGGTGTTAGCAATTAACATGATCTCATGGTCTAAGGATAAAGATTACTTCGTATGAAGTTATAGCAATATAAACATAATGACTTGATCGTAATGCTATACTTCGGATGAATGTTCATCACATCATTCCACCAATGGTGTGACCTTGTTATTAACAACATCCAATGTCCATGATCAGGAAACCTTTATCATCATGTTAATCAACAAGCTAATCTATAAGAGAGGCATGACTAGGAACCCTTTTTGTTTATTAAACACACATGTATTGATGTTTCCGAATCAATACATTTCTAGCATGTAAAATAAACATCTATCATGTATAAGGAATATATAATAACAACTTAATTATTGCCTCTCAAGGCATATTTCCTTCATGCACCAGTGTCATTGCATGTGTGTTATTTTTACTAACAACAACTGGAGTCATTGCATGTGTGTTCTTTTCACATACCACATCTGGATCCACCAATTTCATTGCATGTGTGCTTTTTTACTAACAACAACCAGAGTCATTGCATGTGTGTTCTTTTGATAATCCACCTATGGATCCACCAGTGTCATTGCATGAGTGCTTTTTTTTACTAACAACAACCAGAGTCATTGCATGTGTGCTCTTTTCACAATCCACCTATGGATCCACCAGTGTCATTGCATGTGTGTTCTTTTTACTAACAACAACCAGAGTCATTGGATGTGTGTTCTTTTCACATACCACATATGGATCCACCAGTGTCATTGCATGTGTGTTATTTTCACAATCCACCTATGGATCCACCAGTGTCATTGCAAGTGTTCTTTTTTTACTAACAACAACCAGAGTCATTTCATGTGTGTTCTTTTCACATACCACATATGGATCCACCAGTGTCATTGCATGTGTGTTCTTTTTACTAACAACAACCAGAGTCATTTCATGTGTGTTCTTTTCACATACCACATATGGATCCACCAGTGTCATTGCATGTGTGTTCTTTTTACTAACAACAACTGGAGTCATTGCATGCGTGTTCTTTTCACATACCACATCTGCATCCACCAGTTTCATTGCATGTGTGCTTTTTTACTGACAATAACCAGAGTCATTGCATGTGTGTTCTCTTTAGAGACCACACATGGATCCACCAGTGTCATTGCATGTGTGTTCTTTTTACTAACAACAACCAGAGTCATTTCATGTGTGTTCTTTTCACATACCACATATGGATCCACCAGTGTCATTGCATGTGTGTTCTTTTCACAATCCACCTATGGATCCACTAATGTCATTGCATGTGTGCTCTTTTTACTAACAACAACCAGAGTCATTGCATGTGTGTTCTCTTCAGGGACCAGACAAGGATCCACCAGTGTCATTGCATGTGTGTTCTTTTTACTAATAACAACCAGAGTCATTGAAATGTGTGTTCTTTTCACATACCACATATGGATCCACCAGTGTCATTGCATGTGTGCTCTATTTACTAACAACAACTAGAGTCATTGCATGTGTGTTCTCTTCAGAGACCACACATGGATCCACCAGTGTCATTGCATGTGTGTTCTTTTTACTAACAACAACGAGAGTCATTGAAATGTGTGTTCTTTTCACATACCACATATGGATCCACCAGTGTCATTGCATGTGTGCTCTTTTTACTAACAACAACCAGAGTCATTGCATGTGTGTTCTCTTCAGAGACTACCTATGGATCCACCAGTGTCATTGCAAGTGTGCTTTTTACTAACAACAACCAGAGTCATTGCATGTGTGTTCTCTTCAGACACCACACATGGATCCACCAGTGTCATTGCATGTGTGTTCTTTTTACTAACAACAACCGGAGTCATTTCATGTGTGTTCTTTTCACATACCACATATGGATGCACCAGTGTCATTGCATGTGTGTTCTTTTTACTAACAACAACTGGAGTCATTGCATGTGTGTTCTTTTCACATACCACATCTGGATCCACCAATTTCATTGCATGTGTGCTTTTTTACTAACAACAACGAGAGTCATTGCTTCTTTGTTCTTTTGATAATCCACCTATGGATCCACCAGTGTCATTGCATGTGTTCTTTTTTTACTAACAACAACCAGAGTCATTGCATGTGTGCTCTTTTCACAATCCACCTATGGATCCACCAGTGTCATTGCATGTGTGTTCTTTTTACTAACAACAACCAGAGTCATTGCATGTGTGTTCTTTTCACATACCACATATGGATCCACCAGTGTCATTGCATGTGTGTTCTTTTCACAATCCACCTATGGATGCACCAGTGGCATTGCAAGTGTTCTTTTTTACTAACAATAACCACAGTCATTCCATTTGTGTTCTCTTCAGAGACCACACATGGATCCACCAGTGGCATTGCATGTGTGCTCTTTTTAGTAACAACAATTAGAGTCATTGCATGTGTGTTCTCTTCAGAGACCACACATGGATCCACCAGTGTCATTGCATGTGTGTTCTTTTTACTAACAACAACCAGAGTCATTGAAATGTGTGTTCTTTTCACATACCACATATGGATCCACCAGTGTCATTGCATGTGTGCTCTTTCTACTAACAACAACCAGAGTCATTGCATGTGTGTTCTCTTCAGAGACCACACATGGATTCACCAGTGTCATTGCATGTGTGTTCTTTTCACAATCCACCTATGGATCCACCAGTGTCATTGCAAGTATGCTTTTTTTACTATCAACAACCAGAGTCATTGCATGTGTGTTCTCTTCAGAGACCACACATGGATCCACCAATGTCATTGCATGTGTGTTCTTTCTACTAACAACAACCAGAGTCATTTCATGTGTGTTCTTTTCACATACCACATATGGATGCACCAGTGTCATTGCATGTGTGTTCTTTTTACTAACAACAACTGGAGTCATTCCATGTGTGTTCTTTTCACATACCACATCTGGATCCACCAATTTCATTGCATGTGTGCTTTTTTACTAACAACAACCAGAGTCATTGCATCTGTGTTCTTTTGATAATCCACCTATGGATCCACCAGTGTCATTGCATGTGTGCTTTTTTTACTAACAACAACCAGAGTCACTGCATGTGTGCTCTTTTCACAATCCACCTACGGATCCACCAGTGTCATTGCATGTGTGCTCTTTTTACTAACAACAACCAGAGTCATTCCATGTGTGTTCTCTTCAGAGACCACACATGGATTCACCAGTGTCATTGCATGTGTGTTCTTTTCACAATCCACCTATGGATCCACCAGTGTCATTGCAAGTGTGCTTTTTTTACTAACAACAACTAGAGTCATTGCATGTGTGTTCTCTTCAGACACCACACATGGATACACCAGTGTCGTTGCATGTGTGTTCTTTCTACTAACAACAACCAGAGTCATTTCATGTGTGTTCTTTTCACATACCACATATGGATCCACCAGTGTCATTGCATGTGTGTTCTTTTTACTAACAACAACTGGAATCATTGCATGTGTGTTCTTTTCACATACCACATCTGGATCCACCAATTTCATTGCATGTGTGCTTTTTTGCTAACAACAACCAGAGTCATTGCATGTGTGTTCTCTTCAGAGACCACACATGGATCCACCAGTGACATTGCATGTGTGTTCTTTTTCTAACAACAACCAGAGTCATTTCATGTGTGTTCTTTTCACATACCACATATGGATCCACCGGTGTCATTGCATGTGTGTTCTTTTCACAATCCACCTATGGATCCACTAATGTCATTGCATGTGTGTTATTTTTACTAACAACAACCAGAGTCATTGCATGTGTGTTCTCTTCAGGGACCAGACAAGGATCCACCAGTGTCATTGCATGTGTGTTCTTTTTACTAACTACAACCAGAGTCATTGAAATTTGTGTTCTTTTCACATACCACATATGGATCCACCAGTGTCATTGCATGTGTGCTCTATTTACTAACAACAACTAGAGTCATTGCATGTGTGTTCTCTTCAGAGACCACACATGGATCCACCAGTGTCATTGCATGTGTGTTCTTTTTACTAACAACAACCAGAGTCATTGAAATGTGTGTTCTTTTCACATACCACATGTGGATCCACCAGTGTCCTTGCATGTGTGCTCTTTTTACTAACAACAACCAGTGTCATTGCATGTGTGTTCTCTTCAGAGACCACACATGGATTCACCAGTGTCATTGCATGTGTGTTCTTTTCACAATCCACCTATGGATCCACCAGTGTGATTGCATGTGTGTTCTTTTTACTAACAACAACCAGAGTCATTGCATGTGTGTTCTTTTCACATACCACATATGGATCCACCAGTGTCATTGCATGTGTGTTCTTTTCACAATCCACCTACGGATCCACCAGTGGCATTGCAAGTGTTCTTTTTTACTAACAATAACCACAGTCATTCCATTTGTGTTCTCTTCAGAGACCACACATGGATCCACCAGTGTCACTGCATGTGTGCTCTTTTTACTAACAACAACTAGAGTCATTGCATGTGTGTTCTCTTCAGAGACCACACATGGATCCACCAGTGTCATTGCATGTGTGTTCTTTTTACTAACAACAACCAGAGTCATTGAAATGTGTGTTCTTTTCACCTACCACATATGGATCCACCAGTGTCATTGCATGTGTGCTCTTTCTACTAATAACAACCAGAGTCATTGCATGTGTGTTCTCTTCAGAGACCACACATGGATTCACCAGTGTCATTGCATGTGTTTTCTCTTCACAATCCACCTATGGATCCACCAGTGTCATTGCAAGTATGCTTTTTTTACTATCAACAACTAGAGTCATTGCATGTGTGTTCTCTTCAGAGACCACACATGGATCCACCAGTGTCATTGCATGTGTGTTCTTTCTACTAACTACAACCAGAGTCATTTCATCTGTGTTCTTTTCACATACCACATATGGATGCACCAGTGTCATTGCATGTGTGCTCTTTTTACTAACAACAACCAGAGTCATTGCATGTGTGTTCTCTTCAGGGACCAGACAAGGATCCACCAGTGTCATTGCATGTGTGTTCTTTTTACTAACAACAACCAGAGTCATTGAAATGTGTGTTCTTTTCACATACCACATATGGATCCACCAGTGTCATTTCATGTGTGTTCTATTTACTAACAACAACTAGAGTCATTGCTTGTGTGTTCTCTTCAGAGACCACACATGGATCCACCAGTGTCATTGCATGTGTTTTCTTTTTACTAACAACAACCAGAGTCATTGAAATGTGTGTTCTTTTCACATACCACATATGGATCCACCAGTGTCTTTGCATGTGTGCTCTTTTTACTAACAACAACCAGAGTCATTGCATGTGTGTTCTCTTCAGAGACCACACATGGATTCACCAGTGTCATTGCATGTGTGTTCTTTTCACAATCCACCTATGGATCCACCAGTGTCATTGCAAGTGTGCTTTTTTTACTAACAACAACCAGAGTCATTGCATGTGTGTTCTCCTCAGACACCACACATGGATCCACCAGTGTCATTGCATGTGTGTTCTTTCTACTAACAACAACCAGAGTCATTTCATTTGTGTTCTTTTCACATACCACATATGGATGCACCAGTGTCATTGCATGTGTGTTCTTTTTACTAACAACAACTGGAGACATTGCATGTGTGTTCTTTTCACATACCACATCTGGATCCACGAGTTTCATTGCATGTGTGATTTTTTACTAACAACAACCAGAGTCATTGCATGTGTGTTCTTTTGATAATACACCTATGGATCCACCAGTGTCATTGCATGTGTGCTTTTTTTACTAACAACAACCAGAGTCATTGCATGTGTGTTCTTTTCACAATCCACCTATGGATCCACCAGTGACATTGCATGTGTGTTCTTTTTACTAACAACAACCAGAGTCATTGCATGTGTGTTCTTTTCACATACTACATATGGATCCACCAGTGTCATTGCATGTGTGTTCTTTTCACAATCCACCTATGGATCCACCAGTGTCATTGCAAGTGTTCTTTTTTTACTAACAACAACCAGAGTCATTCCATGTGTGTTCTCATCAGAGACCACACATGGATCCACCAGTGTCAATGCATGTGTGTTCTTTTTACTAACAACAACCAGAGTCATTTCATGTGTGTTCTTTTCACATACCACATATGGATCCACCAGTGTCATTGCATGTGTGTTCTTTTTACTAACAACAACTAGAGTCATTGCATGTGTGTTCTTTTCACATACCACATCTGGATCCACCAATTTCATTGCATGTGTGCTTTTTTACTAACAACAACCAGAGTCATTGCATGTGTGTTCTCTTTAGAGACCACACATGGATCCACCAGTGTCAATGCATGTGTGTTCTTTTTAATAACAACAACCAGAGTCATTTCATGTGTGTTCTTTTCACATACCACATATGGATCCACCAGTGTCATTGCATGTGTGTTCTTTTTACTAACAACAACTAGAGTCATTGCATGTGTGTTCTTTTCACATACCACATCTGGATCCACCAATTTCATTGCATGTGTGCTTTTTTACTAACAACAACCAGAGTCATTGCATGTGTGTTCTCTTCAGAGACCACACATGGATCCACCAGTGTCATTGCATGTGTGTTCTTTTTACTAACAACAACCAGAGTCATTTCATGTGTGTTCTTTTCACATACCACATATGGATCCACCGGTGTCATTGCATGTGTGTTCTTTTCACAATCCACCTATGGATCACCTAGTGTCATTGCATGTGTGCTCTTTTTACTAACAACAACCAGAATCATTGCATGTGTGTTCTCTTCAGAGACCAGACATGGATCTACCAGTGTCATTGCATGTGCGTTCTTTTTACTAACAACAACCAGAGTCATTGAAATGTGTGTTCTTTTCACATACCACATATGAATTCACCAGTGTCATTGCATGTCTGCTCTTTTTACTAACAACAACTAGAGTCATTGCATGTGTGTTCTCTTCAGAGACCACACATGGATCCACCAATGTCATTGCATGTGAGTTCTTTTTACTAACAACAACCAGAGTCATTGAAATGTGTGTTCTTTTCACATACCACATATGGATCCACCAGTGTCATTGCATGTGTGCTCATTTTACTAACAACAACTAGAGTCATTGCATGTGTGTTCTCTTTAGAGACCACACATGGATCCACCAGTGTCATTGCATGTGTGTTCTTTTTACTAACATAAACCAGAGTCATTGAAATGTGTGTTCTTTTCACATACCACATATGGATCCACCAGTGTCCTTGCATGTGTGCTCTTTTTACTAATAACAACCAGAGTCATTGCATGTTTGTTCTCTTGAGAGACCACACATGGATTCACCAGTGTCATTGCATGTGTGTTCTTTTCACAATCCACCTATGGATCCACCAGTGTGATTGCATGTGTGTTCTTTTTACTAACAACAACCAGAGTTATTGCATGTGTGTTCTTTTCACATACCACATATGGATCCACCAGTGTCATTGCATGTGTGTTCTTTTCACAATCCACCTACGGATCCACCAGTGGCATTGCAAGTGTTCTTTTTTACTAACAATAACCACAGTCATTCCATTTGTGTTCTCTTCAGAGACCACACATGGATCCACCAGTGTCACTGCATGTGTGCTCTTTTTACTAACAACAACTAGAGTCATTGCATGTGTGTTCTCTTCAGAGACCACACATGGATCCACCAGTGTCATTGCATGTGTGTTCTTTTTACTAACAACAACCAGAGTCATTGAAATGTGTGTTCTTTTCACATACCACATATGGATACACCAGTGTCATTGCATGTGTGCTCTTTCTACTAACAACAACCAAAGTCATTGCATGTGTGTTCTCTTCAGAGACCACACATGGATTCACCAGTGTCATTGCATGTGTTTTCTTTTCACAATCCACCTATGGATCCACCAGTGTCATTGCATGTGTGTTCTTTTTACTAACAACAACCAGAGTCATTGCATGTGTGTTCTTTTCACATACCACATTTGGATCCACCAATTTCATTGCATGTGTGCTTTTTTACTAACAACAACCAGAGTCATTGCATGTGTGTTCTTTTGATAATACACCTCTGGATCCACCAGTGTCATTGCATGTGTGCTTTTTTTTACTGACAACAACCAGAGTCATTGCATGTGTGTTCTTTTCACAATCCACCTATGGATCCACCAGTGTCATTGCATGTGTGTTCTTTTTACTAACAACAACCAGAGTCATTGCATGTGTGTTCTTTTCACATACCACATATGGATCCACCAGTGTCATTGCATGTGTGTTGTTTTCATAATCCACCTATGGATCCACCAGTGTCATTGCAAGTGTTCTTTTTTTACTAACAACAACCAGAGTCATTCCATGTGTGTTCTCATCAGAGACCACACATGGATCCACCAGTGTCATTGCATGTGTGTTCTTGTTAGTAACAACAACCAGAGTCATTTCATGTGTGTTCTTTTCACATACCACATATGGATCCACCAGTATCATTGCATGTTTGTTCGTTTTACTAACAACAACTAGAGTCATTGCATGTGTGTTCTGTTCACATACCACATCTGGATCCACCAATTTTATTACATGCGTGCTTTTTTACTAACAAGAACCAGAGTCATTGCATGTGTGTTCTCTTCAGAGACCACACATGGATCCACCAGTGTCATTGCATGTGTGTTCTTTTTACTAACAACGACCAGAGTCATTTCATGTGTGTTCCTTTCACATACCACATATGGATCCACCGGTGTCATTGCATGTGTGTTCTTTTCACAATCCACCTATGGATCCACTAGTGTCATTGCATGTGTGCTCTTTTTACTAAAAACAACCAGAGTCATTGCATGTGTGTTCTGTTCAGAGACCAGACATGGATCTACCAGTGTCATTGCATGTGTGTTATTTTGACTAACAACAACCAGAGTCATTGAAATGTGTGTTCTTTTCACATACCACATATGAATTCACCAGTGTCATTGCATGTGTTCTCTTTTTATTAACAACAACTAGAGTCATTGCATGTGTGTTCTCTTCAGAGACCACACATGGATCCACCAGTGTCATTGCATGTGAGTTCTTTTTACTAACAACAACCAGAGTCATTGAAATGTGTGTTCTTTTCGCATACCACATATGGATCCACCAGTGTCATTGCATGTGTGCTCTTTTTACTAACAACAACCAGAGTCATTGCATGTGTGTTCTCTTCACAGACCACACATGGATTCACCAGTGTCATTGCATGTGTGTTCTTTTCACAATCCACCTATGGATCCACCAGTGTCATTGCAAGTGTGCTTTTTTTTACTAATAACAACCAGAGCCATTGCATGTGTGTTCTCTTCAGAGACCACACATGGATCCACCAGTGTCATTGCATGTGTGTTCTTTTCATAATCCACCTATGGATCCACAAGTGTCATTGCAAGTTTGCTTTTTTTACTAACAACAACCAGAGTCATTGCATGTGTGTTCTCTTTAGAGACCACACATGGATCCACTAGTGTCATTGCATGTGTGTTCTTTTTACTAACAACAACCAGAGTCATTGCATGTGTGTAACATCCTAAAAATCATATTTCAAAACTCATTCATATCATCCTTGCATTCCTCTTTCATTTAGGGTTTTTCTCAAAATCATTTAGAGACGGAAGTTTGAGCTATGATTTCATGTGTGCAAATTCAACTCAATTGGCCATCACCCTTTGAGTTTTGATTGTCTATGAACTTGTTTGCTTGCCTCCATTGTTGGAAAGAGTAAGTGTAGCATTTTATCCCAAGTTTCAAATTTAGAAATAGTTTCAAAACCCTATTTCAAACATTTTCAAACTAGAGCAAAGTCTCTGTTTGATTTAAAACCCAAGCTTGACCAAGCCCTTGCAAGGTAACCACATGGTTTTTTGACTATATTTGAACCCACAGAACCCTGCAAAAATTCCCAAAGCTATTTGAATTCAAAAGGATTTGAATTCATATAAAATTCATTCCAGAAAATGAATTTAGAAAAAGAAAAGGATTTCTCAAGGAAAAAGGCCGCGCGGCAGAGTTCTGCCCAGCTTCGAATCAAGCCCAGCAAGCCCACCCGAGGATCTCCTTTTTCCTCTCTCACGCGCGAGCGCACGCGTTCAGTCGCTGACAGGCAGACCCCACCTCCACCTCACGCACCTCGCTGACGAGCGGGCCTCCTCCACGTCAGCATCGTCTCCACCCGCACGACCAGTTCATCCCCAAATCAACGCGGGCGTTTTCTGTGTTTAATTCGCGGCGTTAATTCGATTCAATGGCCGAGTGATTCTCGCTCGTGACCAGGCTATAAGAACCCCCTCTGCCCCCTCTCCCTTCTCCCTCAAACCCCGAACCCAGAACGCCACCAGGCTGCGAGCATTACTCTCTGTAGCCCTGCCGTCTCCAACGACTGCGCCGGCGAATTCCGGTGAGTTCTGAGCTCCCCTCTGCCTCTCGTTCTTGCTATCTGGTTCAGTGAGCCTCTGTGCTTCTTTTAACACCCTTCGTTTGCCCTCGCATGAACCGTAGCTCCGGCAACATCGCCGACTGGCCGCCACTGTCTGTCTGCTACTCCGGCGGAACCCCTTGGGTAAACCAGACTACCCCGACCCCTCTCGTTCACACACACACCTTCGCCGTGACCTTGCGCTCCTGACTATGTGTTTTGTTTGCCTCCGGGTGATCTACAGCTTCGTCCTCGACAGCAACCAGAGCCAACCGCCACCCGCAGCAACTCCGGCGAGCAATCTAGGACGGCCCCGTGCGCCCCTCGCCCGACCAACTCCTCCCCGAGCATCGCCGTAATCCCCTGAGCTCGGTGAGCTACTCCTCTTTCTCCCTCACCCCCTGTAGCGTCGCCTCCATCATCGACCGACCGCTCCGCCGCCGCTAGCCACCGCAGCGCCACCACTTTGTGGTTGATTAGATCAGGACCGTTCGATCTAGATCTGGCGCTCACGATTAGTTCACTTAACACCGAAGAGGTATGCCCTCTGGACCGCACGATCCACTTTAGATCTAACGCTCCACAGCCACGATCCGGCCGAACCGGTATCGACCAATGAAACAGCGCCGCGTGTCCCCTATTAGGTTTAAAAACAGATTTGAAAACAGAATTTCTTGCAAACTTCAAACCCTTGTAACTTTGGATCCACACGTCCAAATTTTACAAATTTGATGTCGTTGGATTCAGCAAGACAAGCCCTAGCCAACCCTGCCCTTGGTTTAACAAATAGTAGCCATTAGATTGGCTTAAATTGCAGAAACTTGTTTGAGGCATTTTTGAGTATAGATTTAGTTTAGTATTTTGTTTTAGGGTTAATTTTTGTTTAGTGGACAAAATTGTGACTTGTTTAGTTTCTGTAAACTTGCACTTGCTTGATTGAGTTTTAAAAATCACCACTTAGTAGATTTGTGCATGCATGCATTCATATTATTTCTGTTTGTATATATTTGTGTGTAATTGTGTGCTACAACTTTGTGTGTAGATTTTGCTAGTGATTGTGATTGTGACGAGTGCTACTCTCCACACTACCAAGGCAAGTGATATCTTCATGAATATTCCATTCCTTTATTTTATACTTGCATTAGATATATTTTGTTAGGACTTGCATGCTACTTTTGTCAAAGTTATGATGGGAAATCCTATGTAGATTAGAATGGTAGAGTTGCTAGGAAAATTTCCCTAAGGATAAGTTGCCATGCCATGCTTAGCCTAGCTACTAGAAAACAAGGGTGGTTTACATATTCACACTATGGAAAAATATTCTAAGTCTGAGGACTTGTGTTTTATTTAACAAAACAACTAAGTTAATGAATCTCCTGGGTGGAATGGGACTTGCTTGGTGGTTTTTGGTTGAGTGGTTCACAAGGCCCATGTTTATGGTTTACCTTAGTGTATCTCACTTGTGGATGGCCACCCAGGAAACAAAGAGATTTGAGATGTCAAATGTTGAGAAGCTTCAAGTGCAACCACTTGGCAATATGGGCTCTGCCATGATCTTAGGTTGCTAGAACTTAGTCTCTTGGACAGTGGGTGGTAGATGGGTTGATAGGTTGGAGCACGTCCATTTGACTAAGGAAAGGCTTCTGAAGGATCTTGTCTTGGGAAACCAAGTCTTGTGGGGAAAGTGCACCACCTCTGCAGAGTGTAAAATCTAAGTACTTAGCCATGTCCCTGGTATAGGACAATTTGAGCATCAAGACATGGAAGCCTCAAAAATCTCATCACTCCAATTTCTACATAAAACTTGTGGGTGAACAAGGGTTAAAAGGATCTTCAGTCCTTGATTGGTAGATGCCCTGAGTGGATCTTCAGTCTTTGATTGGTAGATGCCTTGGGTGTTTTTGTGCCAAGCAAAAACTTAGTGTTTTCAAAATGTTAAGGAAAAATCTATTTTGAGCAATGCAAGCCTAAGCTCCACCAGCCAAATGCATATAGTTTTATAGTCCACTTAAATATATACTAAGGTATCACTTGCCAATACTATTCCAAAGTATTGACCCTCTATGGCTGTAACTTGTAATGTTGCAGGTTACTCCGATGATGATTAGGAGTCATGAGTCTACACTCAACATGCTTGCCTGTGGCACATGAAGATGAAGACTTATGTTTATTTACTTATTCCATAAACTCTTGTATTAGGCCTTTGGCCATGAGTTGTAAAAGACTATGTTTTATCTCTGGAATGACTGTAATAAACGACCTTTGTATCTGTGTACTTCATCTTAAACTGTGGATGCTAGCATTGATCCAGGGACTAGCATTGCAATCACAGGGATCTTTTCCTTTACAAAGGAGGGATCTTACAGATGGTATCAGAGCACTGTGTTGCCTGTAGGATTATGACCCTAGGATTGGAAACCACTAAGGAAAATTTTTACTTCTTCTACACTTGTCTATTCTTCTCGTAAACTTTTCTAATCTTCTCATTCTCATCTCTATTTGTAGATGAACTCCATCAACGAAGCCGTGAAGAAAGGACCACTCATGACCATGACCTTGGAATGTGAGACTGAGTTTCCCAAGATTCTCAAGGACCTCATGGAGACAATGGGAGCACATGGTGCAGCTGTGTACAAGGGCTTTCCAGTGATGGAAGAAGGAGTGGAGTATTGGTGGGTGCAACTTCACTTGTACAAAAACAAGGAAGACAACCACAAAGAAAAGGGCTTCTGCATGTACACCAACACTTTTATGCACACCACATTCTTTGAGTCAGCAAAAGAAGCAGCTTGGAAGACTATCAAGGAACTGAGTGCTAGAGTCAAGTGCAAGATGCTCAACCTCCAAAAAGACTTAGAGAAAGAGAAGGAACATACCCAAGAGTTGGAAGTCACCAACCAATCCTTAAGAGGAGATATTATAGACTTAGTGATAGAAGCATGTGAACAAGATAGGCTGATTGCCACTAGGAACATTGTGTTAGCTACCAGATCCAGTGAGATAGGATTGTAAGCGCACTTCGTTAGTTGGACCACCACCTATCACCTTATTTTCGAAAATGATACCTTAAATAAGTTTGAACCTTGGTTGATGTAATGGAATCTTGTATGCATGACTTGTATGATTTTTGTGTGTTCCAAGAATGTGTTGAATGTTGACTTGATTATCTTAAATTGTGTTGTTCTAACTTTTTCAATCTTATAAATAGATGCCTATTGCCATCAGCACTGTTGAGGAGTTCCAGGCTACCCGTTTTGGTCCTCGTATCGTAGAGCTTACTACTTTACTCGATCTCCCTCTTCCCATCATTACGGTGCACCCACTCACCAAGTTTGAGAGGAAGGACCTTTGGGGCTTCAAGGTGAACCAGCCAGGACGCCAGACTGAGCCTACTACGGAGGCCATCGTCTTCAAGCTTATGCACGATGACAGGGAGAGAGGCATGGAGGTTGTCATGCAGGATCTGATAGGACGACTGTTAGGCTGTCACTCCCGACAGGTTAGAGGCACTCACTTCCACGCCTTCGGAAGGCGTGATGATGACGGAGAGTCCATTGACTTTGAGGACGACTCGAGGGTCACAGCAGAGCCGATACGCCTGTACCTTCAGAACTTAGAGACTCTTATTAGGCACGTGGATACTGATAGGACCAACGTCATGCTTAGTAATGACGAGCTCCAGGTGCAGCTTCGCGAGAAGGACAAGCTCTTCGCGCAGCAGGACGAGATAGTCAAGGAGATGGAGGCGAAGTTCGAGACCCAAGACCGTAAGTTCAAGAGTCAAGAGAAACGTGTCCAGGATAGGAACAAGAGGATCCGGGATATGACCGAGGAACTGCAGTCCAAGGACTTCGAGTTAGAGCAGCAGCAGACAGTGATTGAGAGGCTTTGTTCCCAGAAGAGGGCTCTCAAGGCCAAGATCGACTCTTTGACCACTACTATCGAGGAGAATAAGACCGCAATGGAAAACGCAGGTCTTACCTTTGTCGAGGAGGAGATTGATGCCGACGAGTAGATTTGACTACTCAGTTATCTTTAATTACCGCACTTGTTATTTGTGAACTTATTATTGGACCATTCGACATGTGGATGGCTTGCCACTTGTGTGTTTTTACTTTGAGACTTTTGTTATCTTGTTGTTGAGTTCTTATCCCTGTGTTGCATGCTATGTGTTTGTTTGAGTAATGTATTGTGCATAAATCATGTAAGGGTATCTCATTCTTATCTCTATATGAATAAACCACAGATGCCTCGCCGTCGCGCAAACCCCAACCCCAACCCCAACATTACCCCGGAAATGCAACAAATGATGAATGCGCAGACACAGCTTATGCAAATGATGACGACGTTCATCCAGAACCAGAACAACAACAACCCCAACAACAACAACAATAACAACAATAACAACAACAACAACAACCCTCCAGGTTTTGATATGCTCACCAGATTTCTGCGTCTGAGGCCAGCTAAGTTTTCGGGAACGACTGATCCCATGGTGGCTAATGATTGGCTACGCTCTGTGAACAAGGACTTAGTGACCGTGGGATGCACAGATGCTGAAAAGGTCAGGTTCGCGGCACATCTGTTGGAAGGACCAGCCGCCGCATGGTGGGACAATTTCCAGATCACCACACCTATTGATGAGGTGACTTGGGCTATCTTTGAAGATGGCTTTCGCGCTACTCATATCTCACTAGGTATGATGAGCCTGAAAAAGAAGGAGTTTCACAACCTGAAGTAGCGCCACCACAGCGTGGCTGAATATATTGAAGAGTTCAACAATCTGGCGCGCTATGCACCGGATGAGGTTGACACTGATGCCAAAAGGAAGGAAAAGTTTCTAGAAGGCTTAAATGATGAGCTGAATCTGCAGCTGTCCGTGGCATATGTTCCAACTTATCAGTCGTTGTGTGACAAGGCTGTTATTGTGGAGAATAAAATGAAGCAAGTCGAGAGTAGGAAGAGGAAACACTCCGACAAGCATAGCTCGGGATCGTCTCATAAACGATCTCACTATGATGATAGTGTCAGCTCAGGATCCCACAAGCATGGGAAGTTTAACAAGCACCACAACCACAACCGTCATGACAACAAGCATCATCGTAGTCATGACAATGATAAGTATAAGAATCACAAGAGTGGACATAAGAACCACCATAGTGGAAGTGGAAGTGGAAGTCAGCCTAAAAGGGACATCAGTCAGGTTGAATGCTTCAAATGCAAGAAGCTGGGGCATTATGCTAATGAGTGCACTGAGAAGAAAGTTGAAGGACCTAACAAGCCTAATCCTTTTCAGAAAGGACAGGTTAACCACATCAATGTGGAGGAGGTCTATGAAGAGCCTGATGCCATTGCTGGTAAGTTCAGACTTAATTCCATCTCAGCATTTGTACTCTTTGATACTGGTGCATCTCATTCATTCATATCAAAAGCATTTATTGATAGAAACGGTTTTGCATCTGAAAACATTGGGTGTCCGATAAAAGTTAGCTCTCCGGGAGGAGATATGATAGTGAGTCTTGGATGCCGGGATCTAGTCATAGAGATCGGAAAACATAAGTTTCCAGTAAACCTAATAATCCTGAATTCCCAAGGATTGGATGTAATTTTGGGAATGGATTGGATGGCTAAGTATGAGGGAATACTAGATTGTGCCAATCGTACGGTTTCACTCACAACCCCTGAAGGTAAGAGGATAAAATTTAAGTCCAATTTTAAATCTAAAGGGAGTAAGCTGAAATCTCTTAAGGGGGTTAGCATGGACAGCGTGCCAATTGTGTGTGAATATCCGGATGTGTTTCCGGAAGAGTTACCAGGAATGCCACCAGATAGAGATGTGGAGTTTATAATAGATTTGGTACCAGGTTCTGGACCAAGAGCAAAGAGGCCTTATAAAATGTCAGTTGACGAACTTAAGGAACTCAAGAAAAAACTTGGAGAACAATTGCAGAAAGGATTCATCCAGCCAAGTTCTTCATCTTGGGGAGCTCCAGTTTTGTTCGTAGAAAAGAGAGACAGAACTCAAAGATTATGCATAGATTACCGTTCTCTCAACGAGGCAACCATCAAGAATAAATATCCTTTGCCAAGAATAAATGAATTGTTTGATCAGCTAGAAGGAGCTTGTGTATTCTCGAAGATTGATCTTTGGTCAGGCTATTTTCAACTCAAGATAAGAGAGCAAGACATACCTAAAACAGCATTTACCACCAGGTATGGATTGTATGAGTACGCTGTGATGCCTTTTGGTTTAACCAACGCTCTAGCATACTTCATGAATATGATGAACAAAGTGTTCATGGAATTCCTCGACAAGTTCGTTATCGTTTTCATCGATGACATCTTAGTCTACTCCAAGAGCAAGGAAGAGCATGAAAGACATCTACGCTTGATACTTGAGAAACTAAGAGAACATAAGCTTTATGCCAAATTCAGCAAATGTGAGTTTTGGTTAGAGGAAGTTGGATTTCTTGGTCATGTTATGACAAAGGATGGTGTAGCAGTTGACCCTGCTAAAGTTTCAGCTGTGACAGAGTGGGAATCTCCTAAGAATGTAAAAGAG
Source organism: Avena sativa (assembly GCA_916181665.1). Lineage (NCBI taxonomy): Eukaryota > Viridiplantae > Streptophyta > Magnoliopsida > Poales > Poaceae > Avena > Avena sativa. The sequence continues at coordinate 206,257,219 of OV702290.1, forward strand.
GTTCGTAGTTTCCTTGGTTTAGCAGGTTACTACAGAAGGTTCATTGAAAATTTTTCAAAGGTTGCTAAACCAATGACGGAATTGTTAAAGAAAGATAAGAAATTTGCTTGGTCTGAAGGTTGTGAACTCAGCTTTCAAGAATTAAAGAAGAGACTCGTGTCAGCACCAGTTCTGTGCCTACCAGATTTGGAAAAGGATTTCCAAGTGTATTGTGATGCTTCGCATCAAGGATTAGGTGACGTACTTATGCAAGGTGGAAAAGTTGTGGATTATGCCTCGAGACAACTCAAAACTCATGAAGTAAACTATCCTACTCATGATTTAGAGTTAGCCGCTGTTGTCCATGCACTCAAAACATGGAGACACTACCTTTTGGGAAAACGTTGTGAACTGTTCACCGACCATAAGAGTTTGAAGTATATCTTCACCCAGAAGGAAATCAATATGAGACAAAGGAGATGGCTAGAACTTATCAAGGATTACGACTTGAGTTTGCAATACCACCACGGTAAAGCAAATGTAGTAGCAGATGCTCTAAGTCGTAAGGCGTTTGTAAATGGCCTTACCAAAGGTGAATTGCCAGATGACTTGTGTAAGCAATTCAAGGAACTCAGGTTGGAGATTGTGCCAGAAGGACATCTCATGTCTTTGGATGTTCAACCCACTCTGTTGGATAAGATTAAAGAAGCCCAAAAGACGGATAAAGAAATCGAAGAGATTAAGAAAAGGATTAGTCAAGGGAAAGCTAAAAGTTTCCATATGGACGAACAAGGTACTTTATGGCACGAGAAACGTATTTGTGTTCCACAAGATCCGGAATTACGGAAACTGATTCTACAAGAAGCCCATAACTCTCCGTATTCTATTCACCCGGGAAACACCAAAATGTACATGGATATGAAAGAAAGATTTTGGTGGAACAATCTCAAAAGGGACATCGCTGAACACATTGCTTTGTGTGACGTGTGTAGTAGAGTGAAAGCGGAACATCAGAAACCAGCAGGTTTGCTTCAACCAATGCCTATTCCTGAATGGAAGTGGGAAAATATTGGTATGGATTTCATTACCGGATTACCAAGGACTAGGTCAGGGTATGATTCCATATGGGTAGTAGTGGATCGCCTAACTAAAGTGGCTCATTTTATACCCGTAAAGACAACTTATACCAGTGCAAAGTTAGCCAAAATCTACATGAGCAGAATTGTATGTCTTCACGGTGTGCCAAAGAGTATTGTATCTGATAGAGGAACTCAGTTCACTTCTCACTTTTGGAGACAGCTTCATGAATCTTTAGGAACGAGGTTGGAATTCAGCACTGCTTTTCATCCTCAAACTGATGGACAAACAGAAAGGACTAATCAAATTCTTGAAGACATGTTGAGGGCATGTGCCCTAGACTATGGAGCAAGTTGGGATGAAAGTCTGCCTTACGCAGAGTTCTCCTACAACAACAGTCACCAATCTAGTATTGGGATGGCACCATTTGAGTTTCTCTACGGAAGAAAGTGTACCACCCCATTGCTATGGAATGGTGTGGGAGAAAGAAGTTTGTTTGGACCAGATCTTATCAAAGACGCCGAAGAAAAAGTCAAATTGGTTAGGGACAGGTTGAAGATAGCACAGTCTCGACAGAAAAGCTACGCAGATGCTAAGCGTAGAGAAGTCACCTACAAAGTTGGGGATAGAGCTTATCTTAGAGTATCACCACTTCGTGGAGTGAAAAGATTTGGAGTCAAAGGAAAGTTGGCGCCAAGATATGTTGGACCATTCAACATTCTAAGTCGCAAGGGAGAAGTTGCGTATGAAATCGAACTGCCAGCATCTTTATCAGCAGTCCATAATGTTTTTCATGTGAGTCAGCTTAAGAAATGTCACCCAGAAATGGAAGAAACATCTTTGAAGGATACCATACCTTTGGAGGAAGTTCAACTAGAAAGTTATCTCACCTATGAAGAAAAGCCTGTCAAGATTCTTGAGACCGCAGAAAGAGTCACAAGGACAAAGACTATCAAGTTTTGCAAAGTGCAGTGGAGTCATCACTCCGAAGAAGAAGCAACTTGGGAAAGAGAAGATGATCTTCGGAAAGACCACCCACACCTATTTGCTAGCCAATCCGAATCTCGAGGGCGAGATTCATCTTAAGGGGGTTAGATTTGTAACATCCTAAAAATCATATTTCAAAACTCATTCATATCATCCTTGCATTCCTCTTTCATTTAGGGTTTTTCTCAAAATCATTTAGAGACAGAAGTTTGAGCTATGATTTCATGTGTGCAAATTCAACTCAATTGGCCATCACCCTTTGAGTTTTGATTGTCTATGAACTTGTTTGCTTGCCTCCATTGTTGGAAAGAGTAAGTGTAGCATTTTATCCCAAGTTTCAAATTTAGAAATAGTTTCAAAACCCTATTTCAAACATTTTCAAACTAGAGCAAAGTCTCTGTTTGATTTAAAACCCAAGCTTGCCCAAGCCCTTGCAAGGTAACCACATGGTTTTTTGACTATATTTGAACCCACAGAACCCTGCAAAAATTCCCAAAGCTATTTGAATTCAAAAGGATTTGAATTCATATCAAATTCATTCCAGAAAATGAATTTAGAAAAATAAAAGGATTTCTCAAGGAAAAAGGCCGCGCGGCAGAGTTCTGGCCCAGCTTCGAATCAAGCCCAGCAAGCCCACCCGGGGATCTCCTTTTTCCTCTCTCACGCGCGAGCGCACGCATTCAGTCGCTGACAGGCAGACCCCACCTCCACCTCGCGCACCTCGCTGACGAGCGGGCCTCCTCCACGTCAGCATCGTCTCCACCTGCACGACCAGTTCATCCCCAAATCAACGCGGGCGTTTTCTGTGTTTAATTCGCGGGGTTAATTCGATTCAATGGCCGAGTGATTCTCGCTCGTGACCAGGCTATAAGAACCCCCTCTGCCCCCTCTCCCTTCTTCCTCAAACCATGAACCCAGAGCGCCACCAGGCTGCGAGCATTACTCTCTGTAGCCCCACCGTCTCCGACGACTGCGCCGGCGAATTCCGGTGAGTTCTGAGCTCCCCTCTGCCTCTCGTTCTTGCTATCTGGTTCAGTGAGCCTCTGTGCTTCTTTTAACACCCTTCGTTTGCCCTCGCATGAACCGTAGCTCCGGCAACATCATCGACTGGCCGCCACCGTCTGTCTGCTACTCCGGCGGAACCCCTCGGGTAAACCAGACTACCCTGACCCCTCTCGTTCACACACACACCTTCGCCGTGACCTTGCGCTCCTGACTATGTGTTTTATTTGCCTCCGGGTGATCTACAGCTTCATCCTCGACAGCAACCAGAGCCAACCGCCGCCCGCAGCAACTCCGGCGAGCAATCTAGGACGGCCCCGTGCGCCCCTCGCCCGACCAACTCCTCCCCGAGCATCGCCGTAATCCCCTGAGCCCGGTGAGCTACTCCTATTTCTCCCTCACCCCCTGTAGCGTCGCCTCCGTCGTCGACCGACAGCTCCGCTGCCGCTAGCCACCGCAGCGCCGCCACTTTGTGGTTGATTAGATCAGGACCGTTCGATCTAGATCTGGCGCTCACGATTAGTTCACTTAAAACCGAAGAGGTATGTCCTCTGGACCGCACGATCCACTTTAGATCTAACGCTCCACAGCCACGATCCGGCCGAACCGGTATCGACCAATGAAACAGCGCCGCGTGTCCCCTATTAGGTTTAAAAACAGATTTGAAAACAGAATTTCTTGCAAACTTCAAACCCTTGTAACTTTGGATCCACACGTCCAAATTTTACAAATTTGATGTCGTTGGATTCAGCAGGACAAGCCCTAGCCAACCCTGCCCTTGGTTTAACATATAGTAGCCATTAGATTGGCTTAAATTACAGAAACTTGTTTGAGGCATTTTTGAGTATAGATTTAGTTTAGTATTTTGTTTTACTGTTAATTTTTGTTTAGTGGACAAAATTGTGACTTGTTTAGTTTCTGTAAACTTGCACTTGCTTGGTTGAGTTTTAAAAATCACCACTTAGTAGATTTGTGCATGCATGCATTCATATTATTTTTGTTTGTATATATTTGTGTGTAATTGTGTGCTACAACTTTGTGTGTAGATTTTGCTAGTGATTGTGATTGTGACGAGTGCTACTCTCCACACTACCAAGGCAAGTGATATCTTCATGAATATTCCATTCCTTTATTTTATACTTGCATTAGATATATTTTGTTAGGACTTGCATGCTACTTTTGTCAAAGTTATGATGGGAAATCCTATGTAGATTAGAATGGTAGAGTTGCTAGGAAAATTTCCCTAAGGATAAGTTGCCATGCCATGCTTAGCCTAGCTACTAGAAAACAAGGGTGGTTTATATATTCACACTATGGAAAAATATTCTAAGTCTGAGGACTTGTGTTTTATTTAACAAAACAACTAAGTTAATGAATCTCCTGGGTGGAATGGGACTTGCTTGGTGGTTTTTGGTTGAGTGGTTCACAAGGCCCATGTTTATGGTTTACCTTAGTGTATCTCACTTGTGGATGGCCACCCAGGAAACAAAGAGATTTGAGATGTCAAATGTTGAGAAGCTTCAAGTGCAACCACTTGGCAATATGGGCTCTGCCATGATCTTAGGTTGCTAGAACTTAGTCTCTTGGACAGTGGGTGGTAGATGGGTTGATAGGTTGGAGCACGTCCATTTGACTAAGGAAAGGCTTCTGAAGGATCTTGTCTTGGGAAACCAAGTCTTGTGGGGAAAGTGCACCACCTCTGCAGAGTGTAAAATCTAAGTACTTAGCCATGTCCCTGGTATAGGACAATTTGAGCATCAAGACATGGAAGCCTCAAAAATCTCATCACTCCAATTTCTACATAAAACTTGTGGGTGAACAAGGGTTAAAAGGATCTTCAGTCCTTGATTGGTAGATGCCCTGAGTGGATCTTCAGTCTTTGATTGGTAGATGCCTTGGGTGTTTTTGTGCCAAGCAAAAACTTAGTGTTTTCAAAATGTTAAGGAAAAATCTATTTTGAGCAATGCAAGCCTAAGCTCCACCAGCCAAATGCATATAGTTTTATAGTCCACTTAAATATATACTAAGGTATCACTTGCCAATACTATTCCAAAGTATTGACCCTCTGTGGTTGTAACTTGTAATGTTGCAGGTTACTCCGATGATGATTAGGAGTCATGAGTCTACACTCAACATGCTTGCCTGTGGCACATGAAGATAAAGACTTATGTTTATTTACTTATTCCATAAACTCTTGTATTAGGCCTTTGGCCATGAGTTGTAAAAGACTATGTTTTATCTCTGGAATGACTGTAATAAACGACCTTTGTATCTGTGTACTTCATCTTAAACTGTGGATGCTAGCATTGATCCAGGGACTAGCATTGCAATCACAGGGATCTTTTCCTTTACAAAGGAGGGATCTTACAATGTGTGTTCTCTTCAGAGACCACACATGGATCCACCAGTGTCATTGCATGTGTGTTCTTTTCACAATCCACCTATGGATCCGCCAGTGTCATTGCAAGTGTGCTTTTTTTACTAACAACAACCAGAGTCATTGCATATGTGTTCTCTTCAGAGACCACACATGGATCCACCAGTCTCATTGCATGTGTGTTCTTTTTACTAACAACAACCAGAGTCATTTCAGGTGTGTTCTTTTCACATACCACATATGGATGCACCAGTGTCATTGCATGTGTGTTCTTTTTACTAACAACAACTGAGGTCATTGCATGTGTGTTCTTTTCACATACCACATCTGAATCCACCAATTTCATTGCATGTGTGCTTTTTTACTAACAACAACGAGAGTCATTGCTTCTGTGTTCTTTTGATAATCCACCTATGGATCCACTAGTGTCATTGCATGTGTTCTTTTTTTACTAACAACAACCAGAGTCATTGCATGTGTGCTCTTTTCACAATCCACCTATGGATCCACCAGTGTCATTGCATGTGTGTTATTTTTACTAACAACAACCAGAGTCATTGCATGTGTGTTCTTTTCACATACCACATATGGATCCACCAGTGTCATTGCATGTGTGTTCTTTTCACAATCCACCTATGGATCCACCAGTGTCATTGCAAGTGTTCTTTTTTACTAATAACAACCAAAGTCATTCCATTTGTGTTCTCTTCAGAGACCACACATGGATCCACCAGTGTCATTGCATGTGTGTTATTTTTACTAACAACAACCAGAGTCATTGCATGTGTATTCTCTTCAGATACCACACATAGATCCACCAGTGTCATTGCATGTGTGTTCTTTTTACTAACCACAACTGGAGTCATTGCATGTGTGTTCTTTTCACATACCACATCTGGATCCACCAGTTTCATTGCATGTGTGCTTTTTTACAAACAACAACCAGAGTCATTACATGTGTGTTCTCTTTAGAGACCACACATGGATCCACCAGTGTCATTGCAAGTCTGTTCTTTTTACTAACAACAACCAGAGTCATTTCATGTGTGTTCTTTTCACATACCACATATGGATCCACCAGTTTCATTGCATGTGTGTTCTTTTCACAATCCACCTATGGATCCACTAGTGTCATTGCATGTGTGCTCTTTTACTAACAACAACCAGAGTCATTGCATGTGTGTTCTTTTCACATACCACATCTGGATCCACCAATTTCATTGCATGTGTGCTTTTTTGCTAACAACAACCAGAGTCATTGCATGTGTGTTCTCTTTAGAGACCACACATGGATCCACCAGTGTCATTGCATGTGTGTTCTTTTTACTAACAACAACCATAGTCATTTCATGTGTGTTCTTTTCACATACCACATATGGATCCACCGGTGTCATTGCATGTGTGTTATTTTCACAATCCACCTATGGATCCACTAATGTCATTGCATGTGTGCTCTTTTTACTAACAACAACCAGAGTCATTGCATGTGTGTTCTCTTCAGGGACCAGACAAGGATCCACCACTGTCATTGCATGTGTGTTCTTTTTACTAACAACGACCAGAGTCATTGAAATGTGTGTTATTTTCACATACCACATATGGATCCACCAGTGTCATTGCATGTGTGCTCTATTTACTAACAACAACTAGAGTCATTGCATGTGTGTTCTCTTCAGAGACCACACATGGATCCACCAGTGTCATTGCATGTGCGTTCTTTTTACTAACAACAACCAGAGTCATTGAAATGTGTGTTCTTTTCACATACCACATATGGATCCACCAGTGTCATTGCATGTGTGCTCTTTTTACTAACAACAACCAGAGTCATTGCATGTGTGTTCTCTTCAGAGACCACACATGGATTCACCAGTGTCATTGCATGTCTGTTCTTTTCACAATCCACCTATGGATCCACCAGTGTCATTGCAAGTGTGCTTTTTTTACTAACAACAACCAGAGTCAATGCATGTGTGTTCTCTTCAGACACCACACATGGATCCACCAGTGTCATTGCATGTGTGTTCTTTCTACTAACAACAACCAGAGTCATTTCATGTGTGTTCTTTTCACATACCACATATGGATGCACCAGTGTCATTGCATGTGTGTTCTTTTTACTAACAACAACTGGAGTCATTGCATGTGTGTTCTTTTCACATACCACATCCGGATCCACCAATTTCATTGCATGTGTGCTTTTTTACTAACAACAACCAGAGTCATTGCATCTGTGTTCTTTTGATAATACACCTATGGGTCCACCAGTGTCATTGCATGTGTTCTTTTTTTTACTAACAACAACCAGAGTCATTGCATGTGTGTTCTTTTCACAATCCACCTATGGATCCACCAGTGTCATTGCATGTGTGTTCTTTTTACTAACAACAACCAGAGTCATTGCATGTGTGTTCTTTTCACATACCACATATGGATCCACCAGTGTCATTGCATGTGTGTTCTTTTCATAATCCACCTATGGATCCACCAGTGTCATTGCAAGTGTTCTTTTTTTACTAACAACAACCAGAGTCATTCCATGTGTGTTCTCATCAGAGACCACACATGGATCCACCAGTGTCATTGCATGTGTGTTCTTTTTACTAACAACAACCAGAGTCATTTCATGTGTGTTCTTTTCACATACCACATATGGATCCACCAGTGTCATTGCATGTGTATTCTTTTTACTAACAACAACTAGAGTCATTGCATGTGTGTTCTTTTCACATACCACATCTGGATCCACCAATTTCATTGCATGTGTGCTTTTTTACTAACAACAACCAGAGTCATTGCATGTGTGTTCTCTTCAGAGACCACTAATGGATCCACCAGTGTCATTGCATGTGTGTTCTTTTTACTAACAATAACCAGAGTCATTTCATGTGTGTTCTTTTCACATACCACATATGGATCCACCGGTTTCATTGCATGTGTGTTCTTTTCACAATCCACCTATGGATCCACTAGTGTCATTGCATGTGTGCTCTTTTACTAACAACAACCAGAGTCATTGCATGTGTGTTCTCTTCAGAGACCAGAACTGGATCTACCAGTGTCATTGCATGTGTGTTATTTTTACTAACAACAACCAGAGTCATTGAAATGTGTGTTCTTTTCACATACCACATGAATTCACTAGTGTCATTGCATGTGTGCTTTTTTTACTAACAACAACTAGAGTCATTGCATGTGTGTTCTCTTCAGAGACCACACATGGATCCACCAGTGTCATTGCATGTGAGTTCTTTTTACTAACAACAACCAGAGTCATTGAAATGTGTGTTCTTTTCACATACCACATATGGATACACCAGTGTCATTGCATGTGTGCTCTTTTTACCAACAACAACCAGAGTCATTGCATGTGTGTTCTCTTCACAGACCACACATGGATTCACCAGTGTCATTGCATGTGTGTTCTTTTCACAATCCACCTATGGATCCACCAGTGTCATTGCAAGTGTGCTTTTTTTTACTAACAACAACCAGAGCCGTTGCATGTGTGTTCTCTTCAGAGACCACACATGGATCCACCAGTGTCATTGCATGTGTGTTCTTTTCATAATCCACCTATGGATCCACCAGTGTCATTGGAAGTGTGCTTTTTTTACTAACAACAACTAGAGTCATTGCATGTGTGTTCTCTTTTAGAGACCACACATGGATCCACTAGTGTCATTGCATGTGTGTTCTTTTTACTAACAACAACCAGAGTCATTGCATGTGTGTTCTCTTCAGAGACCACACATGGATCCACCAGTGTCATTGCATGTGTGTTCTTTTCACAATCCAGCTATGGATCCGCCAGTGTCATTGCAAGTGTGCTTTTTTTACTAACAACAACCAGAGTCATTGCATATGTGTTCTCTTCAGAGACCACACATGGATCCACCAGTGTCATTGCATGTGTGTTGTTTTTACTAACAACAACCAGAGTCATTTCATGTGTGTTCTTTTCACATACCACATATGGATGCACCAGTGTCATTGCATGTGTGTTCTTTTTACTAACAACAACTGAGGTCATTGCATGTGTGTTCTTTTCACATACCACATCCGGATCCACCAATTTCATTGCATGTGTGCTTTTTTACTAACAACAACGAGAGTCATTGCTTCTGTGTTCTTTTGATAATCCACCTATGGATCCACCAGTGTCATTGCATGTGTTCTTTTTTTACTAACAACAACCAGAGTCATTGCATGTGTGCTCTTTTCACAATCCACCTATGGATCCACCAGTGTCATTGCATGTGTGTTCTTTTTACTAACAACAACCAGAGTCATTGCATGTGTGTTCTTTTCACATACCACATATGGATCCACCAGTGTCATTGCATGTGTGTTCTTTTCACAATCCACCTATGGATCCACCAGTGTCATTGCATGTGTTCTTTTTTACTAATAACAACCAGAGTCATTCCATTTGTCTTCTCTTCAGAGACCACACATGGATCCACAAGTGTCATTGCATGTGTGTTCTTTTTACTAACAACAACCAGAGTCATTGCATGTGTATTCTCTTCAGATACCACACATAGATCCACCAGTGTCATTGCATGTGTGTTCTTTTTACTAACAACAACTGGAGTCATTGCATGTGTGTTCTTTTCACATACCACATCTGGATCCACCAGTTTCATTGCATGTGTGCTTTTTTACTAACAACAACCAGAGTCATTGCATGTGTTTTCTCTTTAGAGACCACACATGGATCCACCAGTGTCATTGCAAGTCTGTTCTTTTTACTAACAACAACCAGATTCATTTCATGTGTGTTCTTTTCACATACCACATATGGATCCACCAGTGTCATTGCATGTGTGTTCTTTTCACAATCCACCTATGGATCCACTAGTGTCATTGCATGTGTGCTCTTTTACTAACAACAACCAGAGTCATTGCATGTGTGTTCTCTTCAGAGACTAGACAAGGATCCACAAGTGTCATTGCATGTGTGTTCTTTTTACTAACAACAACTAGAGTCATTCAAATGTGTGTTCTTTTCACATACCACATATGGATCCACCAGTGTCATTGCATGTGTGCTTTTTTTACTAACAACAACCAGAGTCATTGCATATGTGTTCTCTTCAGAGACCACACATGGATCCACCAGTGTCATTGCATGTGTGTTCTTTTTACTAACAACAACCAGAGTCATTTCATGTGTGTTCTTTTCACATACCACATATGGATGCACCAGTGTCATTGCATGTGTGTTCTTTTTACTAACAACAACTGAGGTCATTGCATGTGTGTTCTTTTCACATACCACATCCGGATCCACCAATTTCATTGATGCGTGATTTTTTACTAACAACAACGAGAGTCATTGCTTCTGTGTTCTTTTGATAATCCACCTATGGATCCACCAGTGTCATTGCATGTGTTCTTTTTTACTAACAACAACCAGAGTCATTGCATGTGTGCTCTTTTCACAATCCACCTATGGATCCACCAGTGTCATTGCATGTGTGTTCTTTTTACTAACAACAACCAGAGTCATTGCATGTGTGTTCTTTTCACATACCACATTTGGATCCACCAGTGTCATTGCATGTGTGTTCTTTTCACAATCCACCTATGGATCCACCAGTGTCATTGCATGTGTTCTTTTTTACTAATAACAACCAGAGTCATTCCATTTGTCTTCTCTTCAGAGACCACACATGGATCCACAAGTGTCATTGCAAGTGTGTTCTTTTTACTAACAACAACCAGAGTCATTGCATGTGTATTCTCTTCAGATACCACACATAGATCCACCAGTGTCATTGCATGTGTGTTCTTTTTACTAACAACAACTGGAGTCATTGCATGTGTGTTCTTTTCACATACCACATCTGGATCCACCAGTTTCATTGCATGTGTGCTTTTTTACTAACAACAACCAGAGTCATTGCATGTGTGTTCTCTTTAGAGATCACGCATGGATCCACCAGTGTCATTGCAAGTCTGTTCTTTTTACTAACAACAACCAGATTCATTTCATGTGTGTTCTTTTCACATACCACATATGGATCCACCAGTGTCATTGCATGTGTGTTCTTTTCACAATCCACCTATGGATCCACTAGTGTCATTGCATGTGTGCTCTTTTACTAACAACAACCAGAGTCATTGCATGTGTGTTCTCTTCAGAGACCAGACAAGGATCCACAAGTGTCATTGCATGTGTGTTCTTTTTACTAACAACAACTAGAGTCATTCAAATGTGTGTTCTTTTCACATACCACATATGGATCCACCAGTGTCATTGCATGTGTGCTCTTTTTACTAACAACAACTAGAGTCATTGCATGTGTGTTCTCTTCAGAGACCACATATGGATCCACCAGTGTCATTGCATGTGTGTTCTTTTTACTAACAACAACCAGAGTCATTGAAATGTGTGTTCTTTTCACATACCACATATGGATCCACCAGTGTCATTGCATGTGTGCTCTTTTTACTAACAACAACCAGAGTCATTGCATGTGTGTTCTCTTCAGAGACCACAAATGGATTCACCAGTGTCATTGCATGTGTGTTCTTTTCACAATCCACCTATGGATCCACCAGTGTCATTGCAAGTATGATTTTTTTACTAACAACAACCAGAGTCATTGCATGTGTGTTCTCTTCAAAGACCACACATGGATCCACCAGTGTCATGGCATGTGCGTTCTTTCTACTAACAACAACCAGAGTCATTTCATATGTGTTATTTTCACATACCACATATGGATGCACCAGTGTCATTGCATGTGTTCTCTTTTTACTAACAACAACTGGAGTCATTGCATGTGTGTTCTTTTCACATACCACATCTGGATCCACCAATTTCATTGCATGTGTGCTTTTGTACTAACAACAACCAGAGTCATTGATGTGTGTTCTTTTGATAATCCACCTATGGATCCACCAGTGTCATTGCATGTGTGCTTTTTTTACTAACAACAACCAGAGTCATTGCATGTGTGCTATTTTCACAATCCACCTATGGATCCACCAGTGTCATTGCATGTGTGTTATTTTTACTAACAACAACCAGAGTAATTGCATGTGTGTTATTTTCACATACCACATATGGATCCACCAGTATCATTGCATGTGTGTTCTTTTCACAATCCACCTATGGATCCACCAGTGTGATTGCAAGCGTTCTTTTTTTTACTAACAACAACCAGAGTCATTCCATGTGTGTTCTCATCAGACACCACACATGGATCCACCAGTGTCATTGCATGTGTGTTCTTTTTACTAACAACAACCAGAGTCATTTCATGTGTGTTCTTTTCACATACCACATATGGATCCACCAGTGTCATTGCATGTGTGTTCTTTTTACTAACAACAACTGGAGTCATTGCATGTGTGTTCTTTTCACATACCACATCTGGATCCACCAATTTCATTGCATGTGTGCTTTTTTGCTAACAACAAGCAGAGTGATTTCATGTGTGTTCTCTTCAGAGACCACACATGGATCCACCAGTGTCATTGCATGTGTGTTCTTTTTACTAACATCAACCAGATTCATTTCATGTGTGTTCTTTTCACATACCACATATGGATCCACCAGTGTCATTGCATGTGTGTTCTTTTCACAATCCACCTATGGATCCACTAGTGTCATTGCATGTGTGCTCTTTTTACTAACAACAACGAGAGTCATTGCATGTGTGTTCTCTTCAGAGACCAGACATGGATCCACCAGTGTCATTGCATGTGTGTTCTTTTTACTAACAACAACCAGACTCATTGAAATGTGTGTTCTTTTCACATACCACATATTAATCCACCAGTGTCATTCCATGTGTGCTCTTTTCACTAACAACAACTAGAGTCATTACATTTGTGTTCTCTTCAGAGACCACACATGGATCCACCAGTGTCATTGCATGGTAGTTCTTTTTACTAACAACAACCAGAGTCATTGAAATGTGTGTTCTTTTCACATACCACATATGGATCCACCAGTGTCATTGCATGTGTGCTCTTTTTACTAACAACAACCAGAGTCATTGCAAGTGTGTTCTCTTCAGAGACCACACATGGATTCACCAGTGTCATTGCATGTGTGTTCTTTTTACTAACAACAACCAGAGTCATTGCATGTGTGTTCTTTTCACATACCACATATGGATCCACCAGTGTCATTGCAAGTGTTATTTTTTTACAAACAACCAGAGTCATTGCATGTGTGCTTTTTTGCTAACAACAAGAGAGTCATTTCATGTGTGTTCTCTTCAGAGACCACACATGGATCCACCAGTGTCATTGCATGTGTGTTCTTTTTACTAACATCAACCAGATTCATTTCATCTGTGTTCTTTTCACATACCACATATGGATCCACCAGTGTCATTGCATGTGTGTTCTTTTCACAATCCACCTATGGATCCACTAGTGTCATTGCATGTGTGCTCTTTTTACTAACAACAACGAGAGTCATTGCATGTGTGTTCTCTTCAGAGACCAGACATGGATCCACCAGTGTCATTGCATGTGTGTTCTTTTTACTAACAACAACCAGACTCATTGAAATGTGTGTTCTTTTCACATACCACATATGAATCCACCAGTGTCATTGCATGTGTGCTCTTTTCACTAACAACAACTAGAGTCATTACATTTGTGTTCTCTTCAGAGACCACACATGGATCCACCAGTGTCATTGCATGGTTGTTCTTTTTACTAACAACAACCAGAGTCATTGAAATGTGTGTTCTTTTCACATACCACATATGGATCCACCAGTGTCATTGCATGTGTGCTCTTTTTACTAACAACAACCAGAGTCATTGCAAGTGTGTTCTCTTCAGAGACCACACATGGATTCACCAGTGTCATTGCATGTATGTTCTTTTTACTAACAACAACCAGAGTCATTGCATGTGTGTTCTTTTCACATACCACATATGGATCCACCAGTGTCATTGCAAGTGTTCTTTTTTTACAAACAACCAGAGTCATTGCATGTGTGTTCTCTTCAGAGACCACACATGGATCCACCAGTGTCATTGCATGTGTGTTATTTTTACTAACAACAACCAAAGTCATTCAAATGTGTGTTCTTTTCACATACCACATATGGATCCACCAGTGTCATTGCATGTGTGCTCTTTTTACTAACACCAACTAGAGTCATTGCATGTGTGTTCTCTTCAGAGACCACATATGGATCCACCAGTGTCATTGCATGTGTGTTCTTTTTACTAACAACAACCAGAGTCATTGAAATGTGTGTTCTTTTCACATACCACATATGGATCCACCAGTGTCATTGCATGTGTGCTCTTTTTACTAACAACAACCAGAGTCATTGCATGTGTGTTCTCTTCAGAGACCACACATGGATTCACCAGTGTCATTGCATGTGTGTTCTTTTCACAATCCACCTATGGATCCACCAGTGTCATTGCAAGTATGCTTTTTTTACTAACAACAACCAGAGTCATTGCATGTGTGTTCTCTTCAGAGACCACACATGGATCCACCAGTGTCATGGCATGTGCGTTCTTTCTACTAACAACAACCAGAGTCATTTCATATGTGTTCTTTTCACATACCACATATGGATGCACCAGTGTCATTGCATGTGTTCTCTTTTTACTAACAACAACTGGAGTCATTGCATGTGTGTTCTTTTCACATACCACATCTGGATCCACCAATTTCATTGCATGTGTGCTTTTGTACTAACAACAACCAGAGTCATTGATGTGTGTTCTTTTGATAATCCACCTATGGATCCACCAGTGTCATTGCATGTGTGCTTTTTTTACTAACAACAACCAGAGTCATTGCATGTGTGCTATTTTCACAATCCACCTATGGATCCACCAGTGTCATTGCATGTGTGTTATTTTTACTAACAACAACCAGAGTAATTGCATGTGTGTTATTTTCACATACCACATATGGATCCACCAGTATCATTGCATGTGTGTTCTTTTCACAATCCACCTATGGATCCACCAGTGTCATTGCAAGTGTTCTTTTTTTTACTAACAACAACCAGAGTCATTCCATGTGTGTTCTCATCAGACACCACACATGGATCCACCAGTGTCATTGCATGTGTGTTCTTTTTACTAACAACAACCAGAGTCATTTCATGTGTGTTCTTTTCACATACCACATATGGATCCACCAGTGTCATTGCATGTGTGTTCTTTTTACTAACAACAACTGGAGTCATTGCATGTGTGTTCTTTTCACATACCACATCTGGATCCACCAATTTCATTGCATGTGTGCTTTTTTGCTAACAACAAGCAGAGTGATTTCATGTGTGTTCTCTTCAGAGACCACACATGGATCCACCAGTGTCATTGCATGTGTGTTCTTTTTACTAACATCAACCAGATTCATTTCATGTGTGTTCTTTTCAGATACCACATATGGATCCACCAGTGTCATTGCATGTGTGTTCTTTTCACAATCCACCTATGGATCCACTAGTGTCATTGCATGTGTGCTCTTTTTACTAACAACAACGAGAGTCATTGCATGTGTGTTCTCTTCAGAGACCAGACATGGATCCACCAGTGTCATTGCATGTGTGTTCTTTTTACTAACAACAACCAGACTCATTGAAATGTGTGTTCTTTTCACATACCACATATTAATCCACCAGTGTCATTCCATGTGTGCTCTTTTCACTAACAACAACTAGAGTCATTACATTTGTGTTCTCTTCAGAGACCACACATGGATCCACCAGTGTCATTGCATGGTAGTTCTTTTTACTAACAACAACCAGAGTCATTGAAATGTGTGTTCTTTTCACATACCACATATGGATCCACCAGTGTCATTGCATGTGTGCTCTTTTTACTAACAACAACCAGAGTCATTGCAAGTGTGTTCTCTTTAGAGACCACACATGGATCCACCAGTGTCATTGCATGTGTGTTCTTTTTACTAACAACAACCAGAGTCATTGCATGTGTGTTCTTTTCACATACCACATATGGATCCACCAGTGTCATTGCAAGTGTTATTTTTTTACAAACAACCAGAGTCATTGCATGTGTGCTTTTTTGCTAACAACAAGAGAGTCATTTCATGTGTGTTCTCTTCAGAGACCACACATGGATCCACCAGTGTCATTGCATGTGTGTTCTTTTTACTAACATCAACCAGATTCATTTCATCTGTGTTCTTTTCACATACCACATATGGATCCACCAGTGTCATTGCATGTGTGTTCTTTTCACAATCCACCTATGGATCCACTAGTGTCATTGCATGTGTGCTCTTTTTACTAACAACAACGAGAGTCATTGCATGTGTGTTCTCTTCAGAGACCAGACATGGATCCACCAGTGTCATTGCATGTGTGTTCTTTTTACTAACAACAACCAGACTCATTGAAATGTGTGTTCTTTTCACATACCACATATGAATCCACCAGTGTCATTGCATGTGTGCTCTTTTCACTAACAACAACTAGAGTCATTACATTTGTGTTCTCTTCAGAGACCACACATGGATCCACCAGTGTCATTGCATGGTTGTTCTTTTTACTAACAACAACCAGAGTCATTGAAATGTGTGTTCTTTTCACATACCACATACGGATCCACCAGTGTCATTGCATGTGTGCTCTTTTTACTAACAACAACCAGAGTCATTGCAAGTGTGTTCTCTTCAGAGACCACACATGGATTCACCAGTGTCATTGCATGTGTGTTCTTTTTACTAACAATAACCAGAGTCATTGCATGTGTGTTTTTTCACATACCACATATGGATCCACCAGTGTCATTGCAAGTGTTATTTTTTTACAAACAACCAGAGTCATTGCATGTGTGTTCTCTTCAGAGACCACACATGGATCCACCAGTGTCATTGCATGTGTGTTATTTTTACTAACAACAACCAAAGTCATTCAAATGTGTGTTCTTTTCACATACCACATATGGATCCACCAGTGTCATTGCATGTGTGCTCTTTTTACTAACACCAACTAGAGTCATTGCATGTGTGTTCTCTTCAGAGACCACATATGGATCCACCAGTGTCATTGCATGTGTGTTCTTTTTACTAACAACAACCAGAGTCATTGAAATGTGTGTTCTTTTCACATACCACATATGGATCCACCAGTGTCATTGCATGTGTGCTCTTTTTACTAACAACAACCAGAGTCATTGCATGTGTGTTCTCTTCAGAGACCACACATGGATTCACCAGTGTCATTGCATGTGTGTTCTTTTCACAATCCACCTATGGATCCACCAGTGTCATTGCAAGTATGCTTTTTTTACTAACAACAACCAGAGTCATTGCATGTGTGTTCTCTTCAGAGACCGCACATGAATCCACCAGTGTCATTGCATGTGCGTTCTTTCTACTAACAACAACCAGAGTCATTTCATATGTGTTCTTTTCACATACCACATATGGATGCACCAGTGTCATTGCATGTGTGTTCTTTTTACTGACAACAACTGGAGTCATTGTATGTGTGTTCTTTTCACATACCACATATGGATCCACCAATTTCATTGCATGTGTGCTTTTTTACTAACAACAACCAGAGTCATTGCATGTGTGTTCTTTTGATAATCCACCTATGGATCCACCAGTGTCATTGCATGTGTGCTTTTTTACTAACAACAACCAGAGTCATTGCATGTGTGCTCTTTTCACAATCCACCTATGGATCCACCAGTGTCATTGCATGTGTGTTCTTTTTACTAACAACAACCAGAGTAATTGCATGTGTGTTCTTTTCACATACCACATATTGATCCACCAGTGTCATTGCATGTGTGTTCTTTTCACAATCCACCTATGGATCCACCAGTGTCATTGCAAGTGTTCTTTTTTTACTAACAACAACCAGAGTCATTCCATGTGTGTTCTCATTAGAGACCACACATGGATCCATCAGTGTCATTGCATGTGTGTTCTTTTTACTAACAACAACCAGAGTCATTTCATGTGTCTTCTTTTCACATACCACATATGGATCCACCAGTGTCATTGCATGTGTGTTCTTTTTACTAACAACAACTGGAGGCATTGCATGTGTGTTCTTTTCACATACCACATCTGGATCCACCAATTTCATTGCATGTGTGCTTTTTTGCTAACAACAACCAGAGTCATTGCATGTGTGTTCTCTTCAGAGACCACACATGGATCCACCAGTGTCATTGCATGGGTGTTCTTTTTACTAACATCAACCAGAGTCATTTCATGTGTGTTCTTTTCACATACCACATATGGATCCACCGGTGTCATTACATGTGTGTTCTTTTCACAATCCACCTATGGATCCACTAGTGTCATTGCATGTGTGCTCTTTTTACTAACAACAACGAGAGTCATTGCATGTGTGTTCTCTTCAGAGACCAGACATGGATCCACCAGTGTCATTGCATGTGTGTTCTTTTTACCAACAACAACCAGAGTCATTGAAATGTGTGTTCCTTTCACATACCACATATGAATCCACCAGTGTCATTGC
Organism: Avena sativa; assembly: GCA_916181665.1. Taxonomy (NCBI): domain Eukaryota; kingdom Viridiplantae; phylum Streptophyta; class Magnoliopsida; order Poales; family Poaceae; genus Avena; species Avena sativa. The sequence continues at coordinate 206,276,118 of OV702290.1, forward strand.
ATGTGTGCTCTTTTTACTAACAACAACTAGAGTCATTGCATGTGTGTTCTCTTCAGAGACCACACATGGATCCACCAGTGTCATTGCATGTGTGTTCTTTTTACTAACAACAACCAGAGTCATTGAAATGTGTGTTCTTTTCACATACCACATATGGATCCACCAGTGTCATTGCATGTGTGCTCTTTTTACTAACAACAACCAGAGTCATTGCATGTGTGTTCTCTTCAGAGACCACACATGTATTCACCAGTGTCATTGCATGTGTGTTCTTTTTACTAACAACAACCAGAGTCATTTCCTGTGAGTTCTTTTCACATACCACAAATGGATCCACCAGTGTCATTGCATGTGTGTTCTTTTTACTAACAACAACTTGAGTCATTGCATGTGTGTTCTTTTCAGATACCACATCTCGATCCACCAATTTCTTTACATGTGCTTTTTTACTATCCACAACCAGAGTCATTGCATGTGTGTTCTTTTTATAATCCACCTATGGATCCACCAGTGTCATTGCATGTGTGCTTTTTTTACTAACAACAACCAGAGTCATTGCATCTGTGCTCTTTTCACAATCCACCTATGGATCCACCAGTGTCATTGCACGTGTGTTCTTTTTACTAACAATAACCATAGTCATTGCATGAGTGTTCTTGTCACATACCACATATGGATCCACCAGTGTCATTGCAAGTGTTCTATTTTTACAAACAACCAGAGTCATTGCATGTGTGTTCTCTTCAGAGACCACACATGGATCCACCAGTGTCATTGCATGTGTGTTATTTTTACTAACAACAACCAAAGTCATTTCATGTGTGTTATTTTCACATACCACATATGGATCCACCGGTGTCATTGCATGTGTGTTCTTTTTACTAACAACAACTGGAGTCGTTGCATGTGTGTTCTTTTTACTAACAACAACTGGAGTCATTGCATGTGTGTTCTTTTCACATACCACATCTGGATCCACCAATTTCATTGCATGTGTGCGTTTTTACTAACAACAACCAGAGTCGTTGCATGTGTGTTCTCTTCAGAGACCACACATGGATCCACTAGTGTCATTGCATGTGTGTTCTTTTTACTAACAACAACTAGAGTCATTTCATGTGTGTTCTTTTCACATACCACATATGGATGCACCAGTGTCATTGCATGTGTGTTCTTTTCACAATCCACCTATGGATCCACTAGTGTCATTGCATGTGTGCTCTTTTTACTAACAACAACCAGAGTCATTGCATGTGTGTTCTCTTCAGAGACCAGACATGGATCCACCAGTGTCATGGCATGTGTGTTCTTTTTACAAACAACAACCAGTCATTGAAATGTGTGTTCTTTTCACATACCACATATGGATCCACCATTGTCATTGCATGTGTGCTCTTTTTACTAACAACAACCAGAGTCATTGCATGTGTGTTCTCTTCACAGACCACACATGGATTCACCAGTGTCATTGCATGTGTGTTCTTTTCACAATCCACCTATGGATCCACCAGTGTCATTGCAAGTGTGCTTTTTGACTAACAACAACCAGAGTCATTGCATGTGTGTTCTCTTTAGAGACCACACATGGATCCACCAGTGTCATTGCATGTGTGTTTCTTTTCACAATCCACCTATGGATCCACTAGTGTCATTCCAAGTGTGCTTTTTTTACTAACAACAACCAGAGTCATTGCATGTGTGTTCTCTTGAGAGACCACACATGGATCCACCAGTGTCATTGCTTGTGTGTTCTTTTTACTAACAACAACTAGAGTCATTGCATGTGTCTTCTCTTTAGAGACCACACATGGATCCACCAGTGTCATTGCATGTGTGTTCTTTTCACAATCCACCTATGGATCCACCAGTGTCATTGCAAGTTTGCTGTTTTTAGTAACAACAACTAGAGTCATTGCATGTGTGTTCTCTTGAGAGACCACACATGGATCCACCAGTGTCATTGCATGTGTATTCTTTCTACTAACAACAACCAGAGTCATTTCATGTGTGTTCTTTTCACATACCACATATGGATCCACCAGTGTCATTGCATGTGTGTTCTTTGTACTAACAACAACTGGAGTCATTGCATGTGTGTTCTTTTCACATACCACATCTGGATCCACCAATTTCTTTACATGTGCTTTTTTACTAACAACAACCAGAGTCATTGGATGTGTGTCTTTTTATAATCCACCTATGGATCCACTAGTGTCATTGCATGTGTGCTTTTTTTTACTAACAACAACCAGAGTCATTGCATGTGTGCTCTTTTCACAATCCACATATGGATCCACCAGTGTCATTGCATGTGTGTTCTTTTTACTAACAAGAACCAGAGTCATTTCATGTGTGTTCTTTTCACATACCCCATATGGATCCACCAGTGTCATTGAAATGTGTGTTCTCTTCAGAGACCACACATGGATCCACCAGTGTCATTGCATGTGTGTTCTTTTTACTAACAACAACCAGAGTAATTGCATGTGTGTTCTTTTCACAATCCACTTACGGATCCACCTGTGTAATTGCATGTGTGCTTTTTTACTAACAACAACCAGAGTCATTGCATCTGTCTTCTCTTTAGAGACCACACATGGATGCACCAGTGTCATTGCATGTGTGTTCTTTTTACTAACAACAACTAGAGTCATTTCATCTGTGTTCTTTTCACATACCACATATGGATCCACCAGTGTCATTGCATGTGTGTTCTTTTCATAATCCACCTATGGATCCACTTGTGTCATTGCATTTGTGCTCTTTTTACTAACAACAACCAGAGTCATTGCATGTGTGTTCTCTTCAGAGACCACACATGGATCCACCAGTGTCATTGCATGTGTGTTCTTTTTACTAATAACAACCAGAGTCATTTCATGTGTGTTCTTTTCACAAACCACATATGGATCCACTAGTGTCATTACATGTGTGTTCTTTTTACTAACAACAACCAGAGTCATTGAAATGTGTGTTCTTTTCACATACCACATATGGATCCACCAGTATCATTGCATGTGTGTTCTTTTCACAATCCACCTATGGATCGACCAGTCTCATTGCAAGTGTGCTTTTTTTACTAACAACAACCAGAGTCATTGCATGTGTGTTCTCTTTAGAGACCACACATGGACCCACTAATGTCATTGCATGTCTGCTCTTTTTACTAACAACAACTAGAGTCATTGCATGTGTGTTCTCTTCAAAGACCAGACATGGATCCACCATTGTCATTGCATGTGTGTTCTTTTCACAATCCACCTATGGATCCACCAGTGTCATTGCAAGTGTGCTGTTTTTACTAACAACAACCAGAGTCATTGCATGTGTGTTCTCTTCAAAGACCACACATGGATCCACCAGTGTCATTGCATGTGTGTTCTTTTTACTAACAACAACCAGAGTCATTTCATGTGTGTTCTTTTCACATACCACATATGGATGCACCAGTGTCATTGCATGTGTGTTCTTTTTACTAACAACAACTGGAGTCATTGAATGTTTGTTCTTTTCACATACCACATCTGGATCCACCAATTTCATTGCATGTGTGCTTTTTTACTAACAACAACGAGAGTCATTGCTTGTCTGTTCTTTTGATAATCCACCTATGGATCCACCAGTGTCATTGCATGTGTGTTTTTTTTACTAACAACAACCAGAGTCATTGCATGTGTGCTCTTTTCACAATCCACCTATGGATCCTCCAGTGTCATTGGATGTGTGTTCTTTTTACTAACAACAACCAGAGTCATTGCATGTGTGTTCTTTTCACATACCACATATGGATTCACCAGTGTCATTGCAAGTGTTCTTTTTTTACTAACAACAACCAGAGTCATTGCATGTGTGTTCTTTTCACATACCACATATGGATCCACCAGTGTCATTGCAAGTGTTCTTTTTTTACTAACAACAACTAGAGTCATTCCAGTTGTGTTCTTTTCAGAGACCACACATGGATCCACCAGTGTCATTGCATGTGTGTTCTTTTTCCTAACAACAACCTTATTCATTGAAATGTGTGTTCTTTTCACATACCACATATGGATCCACCTGTGTCATTGCATGTGGGCTCTTTTTACTAACAACAACCAGAGTCATTGCATGTGTGTTCTCTTCAGAGACCACACATGGATTCACTAGTGTCATTGCATGTGTGTTCTTTTCACAATCCACCTATGGACCCACTAGTGTCATTGCATGTGTGATCTTTTTACTAACAACAACCAGAGTCATTGCATGTGTGTTCTCTTCAAAGACCAGACATGGATCCACTAGTGTCATTGCATGTGTGTTCTTTTTAATAACAACAACCAGAGTCATTTCATGTGTGTACTTTTCACATACCACATATGGATCCACCAGTGTCATTGAAATGTGTGTTCTCTTCAGAGACCACACATGGATCCACCAGTGTCATTGCATGTGTGTTCTTTTTACTAACAACAACCAGAGTAATTGCATGTGTGTTCTTTTCACAATCCACTCACGGATCTACCTGTGTCATTGCATGTGTGCTTTTTTACTAACAACAACCAGAGTCATTGCATCTGTCTTCTCTTTAGAGACCACACATGGATCCACCAGTGTCATTGCATGTGTGTTCTTTTTACTAACAACAACCAGAGTCATTTCATCTGTGTTCTTTTCACATACCACATATGGATCCACCAGAGTTATTGCATGTGTGTTCTCTTCAGAGACCACACATGGATCCACCAGTGTCATTGCATGTGTGTTCTTTTACTAACAACAACTAGAGTCATTTCATGTGTGTTCTTTTCACATACCACATATGGATCCACTAGTGTCATTGCATGTGTGTTATTTTTACTAACAACAACCAGAGTCATTGAAATGTGTGTTTTTTTCACATACCACATATGGATCCACCAGTATCATTGCATGTGTGTTCTTTTCACAATCCACCTATGGATCGACCAGTGTCATTGCATGTGTTCTCTTTTTACTAACAACAACCAGAGTCATTGCATGTGTGTTCTCTTCAGAGACCACACTTGGATCCACCAGTGTCATTGCATGTGTGTTCTTTTTACTAACAACAACCAGAGTCATTGAAATGTGTGTTCTCTTCAGAGACCACACATGGATCCACCAGTGTCATTGCATGTGTGTTCTTTTTACTAACAACATCCAGAGTCATTGCATGTGAGTTATTTTCACATACCACATATGGATCCACCAATGTCATTACATGTGTGTTCTTTTTACTAACAACAACTGGAGTGATTGCATGTGTGTTCTTTTCACATACCACATATGGATCCACCAGTGTCATTGCATGTGTGCTCTTTTCACAATCCACCTATGGATCCACCAGTGTCATTGCATGTGTGTTCTTTTTACTAACAACAACCAGAGTCATTGCATGTGTGTTCTTTTCACATACCACATATGGATCCACCAGTGTCATTGCATGTGTGTTCTTTTCACAATCCACCTATGGATCCACCAGTGTCATTGCATGTGTGCTCTATTTACTAACAACAACCAGAGTCATTGCATGTGTGTTCTCTTCAGAGACCACACATGGATCCACCGGTGTCATTGCATGTGTGTTCTTTTTACTAACAACAACCAGAGTCATTTCATGTGTGTTCTTTTCACATACCACATATGGATCCACTAGTGTCATTGCATATGTGCTCTTTTTACTAACAACAACTAGAGTCATTGCATGTGTGTTCTCTTCAAAGACCAGACATGGATCCACCATTGTCATTGCATGTGTGTTCTTTTCACAATCCACCTATGGATCCACCAGTGTCATTGCAAGTGTGCTGTTTTTACTAACAACAACCAGAGTCATTGCATGTGTGTTCTCTTCAAAGACCACACATGGATCCACCAGTGTCATTGCATGTGTGTTCTTTTTACTAACAACAACCAGAGTCATTTCATGTGTGTTCTTTTCACATACCACATAGGGATGCACCAGTGTCATTGCATGTGTGTTCTTTTTACTAACAACAACTGGAGTCATTGAATGTTTGTTCTTTTCACATACCACATCTGGATCCACCAATTTCATTGCATGTGTGCTTTTTTACTAACAACAACGAGAGTCATTGCTTGTCTGTTCTTTTGATAATCCACCTATGGATCCACCAGTGTCATTGCATGTGTGTTTTTTTTACTAACAACAACCAGAGTCATTGCATGTGTGCTCTTTTCACAATCCACCTATGGATCCTCCAGTGTCATTGGATGTGTGTTCTTTTTACTAACAACAACCAGAGTCATTGCATGTGTGTTCTTTTCACATACCACATATGGATTCACCAGTGTCATTGCAAGTGTTCTTTTTTTACTAACAACAACCAGAGTCATTGCATGTGTGTTCTTTTCACATACCACATATGGATCCACCAGTGTCATTGCAAGTGTTCTTTTTTTACTAACAACAACTAGAGTCATTCCAGTTGTGTTCTTTTCAGAGACCACACATGGATCCACCAGTGTCATTGCATGTGTGTTCTTTTTCCTAACAACAACCTTATTCATTGAAATGTGTGTTCTTTTCACATACCACATATGGATCCACCTGTGTCATTGCATGTGGGCTCTTTTTACTAACAACAACCAGAGTCATTGCATGTGTGTTCTCTTCAGAGACCACACATGGATTCACTAGTGTCATTGCATGTGTGTTCTTTTCACAATCCACCTATGGACCCACTAGTGTCATTGCATGTGTGATCTTTTTACTAACAACAACCAGAGTCATTGCATGTGTGTTCTCTTCAAAGACCAGACATGGATCCACTAGTGTCATTGCATGTGTGTTCTTTTTAATAACAACAACCAGAGTCATTTCATGTGTGTACTTTTCACATACCACATATGGATCCACCAGTGTCATTGAAATGTGTGTTCTCTTCAGAGACCACACATGGATCCACCAGTGTCATTGCATGTGTGTTCTTTTTACTAACAACAACCAGAGTAATTGCATGTGTGTTCTTTTCACAATCCACTCACGGATCTACCTGTGTCATTGCATGTGTGCTTTTTTACTAACAACAACCAGAGTCATTGCATCTGTCTTCTCTTTAGAGACCACACATGGATCCACCAGTGTCATTGCATGTGTGTTCTTTTTACTAACAACAACCAGAGTCATTTCATCTGTGTTCTTTTCACATACCACATATGGATCCACCAGAGTTATTGCATGTGTGTTCTCTTCAGAGACCACACATGGATCCACCAGTGTCATTGCATGTGTGTTCTTTTACTAACAACAACTAGAGTCATTTCATGTGTGTTCTTTTCACATACCACATATGGATCCACTAGTGTCATTGCATGTGTGTTATTTTTACTAACAACAACCAGAGTCATTGAAATGTGTGTTTTTTTCACATACCACATATGGATCCACCAGTATCATTGCATGTGTGTTCTTTTCACAATCCACCTATGGATCGACCAGTGTCATTGCATGTGTTCTCTTTTTACTAACAACAACCAGAGTCATTGCATGTGTGTTCTCTTCAGAGACCACACTTGGATCCACCAGTGTCATTGCATGTGTGTTCTTTTTACTAACAACAACCAGAGTCATTGAAATGTGTGTTCTCTTCAGAGACCACACATGGATCCACCAGTGTCATTGCATGTGTGTTCTTTTTACTAACAACATCCAGAGTCATTGCATGTGAGTTATTTTCACATACCACATATGGATCCACCAATGTCATTACATGTGTGTTCTTTTTACTAACAACAACTGGAGTGATTGCATGTGTGTTCTTTTCACATACCACATATGGATCCACCAGTGTCATTGCATGTGTGCTCTTTTCACAATCCACCTATGGATCCACCAGTGTCATTGCATGTGTGTTCTTTTTACTAACAACAACCAGAGTCATTGCATGTGTGTTCTTTTCACATACCACATATGGATCCACCAGTGTCATTGCATGTGTGTTCTTTTCACAATCCACCTATGGATCCACCAGTGTCATTGCATGTGTGCTCTATTTACTAACAACAACCAGAGTCATTGCATGTGTGTTCTCTTCAGAGACCACACATGGATCCACCGGTGTCATTGCATGTGTGTTCTTTTTACTAACAACAACCAGAGTCATTTCATGTGTGTTCTTTTCACATACCACATATGGATCCACTAGTGTCATTGCATATGTGTTCTTTTTACTAACAACAACAGGAGTCATTGCATGTGTTTTTTTTCACATACCACATATGGATCCACAAGTGTCATTGCATGTGTGCTTTTTTACTAACAACAACCAGAGTCATTGCATGTGTGTTCTCTTCAGAGACCACACATGGATCCACCAGTGTCATTGCATGTGTGTTCTTTTTACTAACAACAACCAGAGTCATTGAAATGTGTGTTCTCTTTAGAGACCACACATGGATCCACCAGTGTCATTGCATGTGTGTTCTTTTTACTAACAACAACCAGAGTCATTGCATGTGTGTTCTTTTCACAATCCACCTATGGATCCACCAGTGTCATTGCATGTGTGTTCTTTTCACAATCGACCTATGGATCCACCAGTGTCATTGCAAGTGTTCTTTTTTTACTAACAACAACCACAGTCATTCCATTTGTGTTCTCTTCAGAGACCACACATGGATCCACCAAAGTCATTGCAAGTGTTCTTTTTTTACTAACAACAACCAGAGTCATTGCATGTGTGTTCTCTTTAGAGACCACACAAGGATCCACCAGTGTCATTGCATGTGTGTTCTTTTTACATACCACATATGCATGCACCAGTGTCATTGCATGTGTGTTCTTTTCACAATCCACCTATGGACCCACTAATGTCATTGCATGTCTGCTCTTTTTACTAACAACAACTAGAGTCATTGCATGTGTGTTCTCTTCAAAGACCAGACATGGATCCACTAGTGTCATTGCAAGTGTGTTCTTTTTACTAACAACAACCAGAGTCATTTCATGTGTGTACTTTTCACATACCACATATGGATCCACCAGTGTCATTGAAATGTGTGTTCTCTTCAGAGACCACACATGGATCCACCAGTGTCATTGCATGTGTGTTCTTTTTACTAACAACAACCAGAGTAATTGCATGTGTGTTCTTTTCACAATCCACTTACGGATCTACCTGTGTCATTGCATGTGTGCTTTTTTACTAACAACAACCAGAGTCATTGCATCTGTCTTCTCTTTAGAGACCACACATGGATCCACCAGTGTCATTGCATGTGGGCTCTTTTTACTAACAGCAACTAGAGTCATTGAAATGTGTGTTCTCTTCAGAGACCACACATGGAACCACCAGTGTCATTGCATGTGTGTTCTTTTTACTAACAACATCCAGAGTCATTGCATGTGAGTTATTTTCACATACCACATATGGATCCACCAATGTCATTACATGTGTGTTCTTTTTACTAACAACAACAGGAGTGATTGCATGTGTGTTCTTTCCGCATACCACATATGGATCCACCAGTGTCATTGCATGTGTGCTCTTTTCACAATCCACCTATGGATCCACCAGTGTCATTGCATGTGTGTTCTTTTTACTAACAACAACCAGAGTCATTGCATGTGTGTTCTTTTCACATACCACATATGGATCCACCAGTGTCATTGCCTGTGTGTTCTTTTCACAATCCACCTATGGATCCACCAGTGTCATTGCATGTGTGCTCTATTTACTAACAACAACCAGAGTCATTGCATGTGTGTTCTCTTCAGAGACCACACATGGATCCACCGGTATCATTGCATGTGTGTTCTTTTTACTAACAACAACCAGAGTCATTTCATGTGTGTTCTTTTCACATACCACATATGGATCCACTAGTGTCATTGCATATGTGTTCTTTTTACTAACAACAACAGGAGTCATTGCATGTGTGTTTTTTCACATACCACATATGGATCCACAAGTGTCATTGCATGTGTGCTTTTTTACTAACAACAACCAGAGTCATTGCATGTGTGTTCTCTTCAGAGACCACACATGGATCCACCAGTGTCATTGCATGTGTGTTCTTTTTACTAACAACAACCAGAGTCGTTGAAATGTGTGTTCTCTTTAGAGACCACACATGGATCCACCAGTGTCATTGCATGTGTGTTCTTTTTACTAACAACAACCAGAGTCATTGCATGTGTGTTCTTTTCACAATCCACCTATGGATCCACCAGTGTCATTGCATGTGTGTTCTTTTCACAATCCACCTATGGATCCACCAGTGTCATTGCAAGTGTTATTTTTTTACTAACAACAACTACAGTCATTCCATTTGTGTTCTCTTCAGAGACCACACATGGATCCACCAATGTCATTGCAAGTGTTCTGTTTTTACTAACAACAACCAGAGTCATTGCATGTGTGTTCTCTTTAGAGACCACACATGGATCCATCAATGTCATTGCATGTGTGTTCTTTTTACATACCACATATGCATGCACCAGTGTCATTGCATGTGTGTTCTTTTCACAATCCACCTATGGACCCACTAATGTCATTGCATGTCTGCTCTTTTTACTAAAAAGAACTAGAGTCATTGCATGTGTGTTCTCTTCAAAGACCAGACATGGATCCACTAGTGTCATTGCATGTGTGTTCTTTTTACTAACAACAACCAGAGTCATTTCATGTGTGTACTTTTCACATACCACATATGGATCCACCAGTGTCATTGAAATGTGTGTTCTCTTCAGAGACCACACATGGATCCACCAGTGTCATTGCATGTGTGTTCTTTTTACTAACAACAACCAGAGTAATTGCATGTGTGTTCTTTTCACAATCCACTTACGGATCTACCTGTGTCATTGCATGTGTGCTTTTTTACTAACAACAACCAGAGTCATTGCATCTGTCTTCTCTTTAGAGACCACACATGGATCCACCAGTGTCATTGCATGTGGGCTCTTTTTACTAACAGCAACCAGAGTCATTGAAATGTGTGTTCTCTTCAGAGACCACACATGGATCCACCAGTGTCATTGCATGTGTGTTCTTTTTACTAACAACATCCAGAGTCATTGCATGTGAGTTATTTTCACATACCACATATGGATCCACCAATGTCATTACATGTGTGTTCTTTTTACTAACAACAACTGGAGTGATTGCATGTGTGTTCTTTTCACATACCACATATGGATCCACCAGTGTCATTGCATGTGTGCTCTTTTCACAATCCACCTATGGATCCACTAGTGTCATTGCATGTGTGTTCTTTTTACTAACAACAACCAGAGTCATTGCATGTGTGTTCTTTTCACATACCACATATGGATCCACCAGTGTCATTGCATGTGTGTTCTTTTCGCAATCCACCTATGGATCCACCAGTGTCATTGCATGTGTGCTCTATTTACTAACAACAACCAGAGTCATTGCATGTGTGTTCTCTTCAGAGACCACACATGGATCCACCGGTGTCATTGCATGTGTGTTGTTTTTACTAACAACAACCAGAGTCATTTCATGTGTGTTCTTTTCACATACCACATATGGATCCACTAGTGTCATTGCATATGTGTTCTTTTTACTAACAACAACAGGAGTCATTGCATGTGTGTTTTTTCACATACCACATATGGATCCACAAGTGTCATTGCATGTGTGCTTTTTTACTAACAACAACCAGAGTCATTGCATGTGTGTTCTCTTCAGAGACCACACATGGATCCACCAGTGTCATTGCATGTGTGTTATTTTTACTAACAACAACCAGAGTCATTGAAATGTGTGTTCTCTTTAGAGACCACACATGGATCCACCAGTGTCATTGCATGTGTGTTATTTTTACTAACAACAACCAGAGTCATTGCATGTGTGTTCTTTTCACAATCCACCTATGGATCCACCAGTGTCATTGCATGTGTGTTCTTTTCACAATCCACCTATGGATCCACCAATGTCATTGCAAGTGTTCTTTTTTTACTAACAACAACCACAGTCATTCCATTTGTGTTCTCTTCAGAGACCACACATGGATCCACCAATGTCATTGCAAGTGTCCTTTTTTTACTAACAACAACCAGAGTCATTGCATGTGTGTTCTCTTTAGAGACCACACATGGATCCACCAGTGTCATTGCATGTGTGTTCTTTTTACATACCACATATGCATGCACCAGTGTCATTGCATGTGTGTTCTTTTCACAATCCACCTATGGACCCACTAATGTCATTGCATGTCTGCTCTTTTTACTAACAACAACTAGAGTCATTGCATGTGTGTTCTCTTCAAAGACCAGACATGGATCCACTAGTGTCATTGCATGTGTGTTGTTTTTACTAACAACAACCAGAGTCATTTCATGTGTGTACTTTTCACATACCACATATGGATCCACCAGTGTCATTGAAATGTGTGTTCTCTTCAGAGACCACACATGGATCCACCAGTGTCATTGCATGTGTGTTCTTTTTACTAACAACAACCAGAGTAATTGCATGTGTGTTCTTTTCACAATCCACTTACGGATCTACCTGTGTCATTGCATGTGTGCTTTTTTACTAACAACAACCAGAGTCATTGCATCTGTCTTCTCTTTAGAGACCACACATGGATCCACCAGTGTCATTGCATGTGGGCTCTTTTTACTAACAGCAACCAGAGTCATTGAAATGTGTGTTCTCTTCAGAGACCACACATGGATCCACCAGTGTCATTGCATGTGTGTTCTTTTTACTAACAACATCCAGAGTCATTGCATGTGAGTTATTTTCACATACCACATATGGATCCACCAATGTCATTACATGTGTGTTCTTTTTACTAACAACAACAGGAGTGATTGCATGTGTGTTCTTTTCACATACCACATATGGATCCACCAGTGTCATTGCATGTGTGCTCTTTTCACAATCCACCTATGGATCCACCAGTGTCATTGCATGTGTGTTCTTTTTACTAACAACAACCAGAGTCATTGCATGTGTGTTCTTTTCACATACCACATATGGATCCACCAATGTCATTGCATGTGTGTTCTTTTCACAATCCACCTATGGATCCACCAGTGTCATTGCAAGTGTGCTCTATTTACTAACAACAACCAGAGTCATTGCATGTGTGTTCTCTTCAGAGACCACACATGGATCCACCGGTGTCATTGCATGTGTGTTCTTTTTACTAACAACAACCAGAGTCATTTCATGTGTGTTCTTTTCACATACCACATATGGATCCACTAGTGTCATTGCATATGTGTTCTTTTTACTAACAACAACAGGAGTCATTGCATGTGTGTTTTTCACATACCACATATGGATCCACAAGTGTCATTGCATGTGTGCTTTTTTACTAACAACCAGAGTCATTGCATGTGTGTTCTCTTCAGAGACCACACATGGATCCACCAGTGTCATTGCATGTGTGTTCTTTCTACTAACAACAACCAGAGTCATTGAAATGTGTGTTCTCTTTAGAGACCACACATGGATCCACCAGTGTCATTGCATGTGTGTTCTTTTTACTAACAACAACCAGAGTCATTGCATGTGTGTTCTTTTCACACTCCACCCATGGATCCACCAGTGTCATTGCATGTGTGTTCTTTTCACAATCCACCTATGGATCCACCAGTGTCATTGCAAGTGTTCTTTTTTTACTAACAACAACCACAGTCATTCCATTTGTGTTCTCTTCAGAGACCACACATGGATCCACCAATGTCATTGCAAGTGTCCTTTTTTTACTAACAACAACCAGAGTCATTGCATGTGTGTTCTCTTTAGAGACCACACATGGATCCACCAGTGTCATTGCATGTGTGTTCTTTTTACATACAACATATGCATGCACCAGTGTCATTGCATGTGTGTTCTTTTCACAATCCACCTATGGACCCACTAATGTCATTGAATGTCTGCTCTTTTTACTAACAACAACTAGAGTCATTGCATGTGTGTTCTCTTCAAAGACCAGACATGGATCCACTAGTGTCATTGCATGTGTGTTCTTTTTACTAACAACAACCAGAGTCATTTCATGTGTGTACTTTTCACATACCACATATGGATCCACCAGTGTCATTGAAATGTGTGTTCTCTTCAAAGACCACACATGGATCCACCAGTGTCATTGCATGTGTGTTCTTTTTACTAACAACAACCAGAGTAATTGCATGTGTGTTCTTTTCACAATCCACTTACGGATCTACCTGTGTCATTGCATGTGTGCTTTTTTACTAACAACAACCAGAGTCATTGCATCTGTCTTCTCTTTAGAGACCACACATGGATCCACCAGTGTCATTGCATGTGTGTTCTTTTTACTAACAACAACCAGAGTCATTTCTTCTGTGTTCTTTTCACATACCACATATGGATCCACCAGTGTCATTGCATGTGTGTTGTTTTCACAATCCACCTATGGATCCACTAGTGTCATTGCATTTGTGCTCTTTTTACTAACAACAACCAGAGTTATTGCATGTGTGTTCTCTTCAGAGACCACACATGGATCCACTAGTGTCATTGCATGTGTGTTCTTTTTACTAACAACAACTAGAGTCATTTCATGTGTGTTCTTTTCACATACCACATATGGATCCACTAGTGTCATTGCATGTGTTTTATTTTTACTAACAACAACCAGAGTCATTGAAATGTGTGTTTTTTTCACATACCACATATGGATCCACCAGTATCATTGCATGTGTGTTCTTTTCACAATCCACCTATGGATCGACCAGTGTCATTGCATGTGTTCTCTTTTTACTAACAACAACCAGAGTCATTGCATGTGTGTTCTCTTCAGAGACCACAAATGGATCCACTGATGTCATTGCATGTGTGTTCTTTTTACTAACAACAACCAGAGTCATTGAAATGTGTGTTCTCTTCCGAGACCACACATGGATCCACCAGTGTCATTGCATGTGTGTTCTTTTTACTAACAACATCCAGAGTCATTGCATGTGAGTTATTTTCACATACCACATATGGATCCACCAATGTTATTACATGTGTGTTCTTTTTACTAACAACAACTGGAGTGATTGCATGTGTGTTCTTTTCACATACCACATATGGATCCACTAGTGTCATTGCATGTGTGCTCTTTTCACAATCCACCTATGGATCCACCAGTGTCATTGCATGTGTGTTCTTTTTACTAACAACAACCAGAGTCATTGCATGTGTGTTATTTTCACATACCACATATGGATCCACCAGTGTCATTGCATGTGTGTTCTTTTCACAATCCACCTATGGATCCACCAGTGTCATTGCATGTGTGCTCTATTTACTAACAACAACCAGAGTCATTGCATATGTGTTCTCTTCAGAGACCACACATGGATCCACCGGTGTCATTGCATGTGTGTTCTTTTTACTAACAACAACCAGAGTCATTTCATGTGTGTTCTTTTCACATACCACATATGGATCCACTAGTGTCATTGCATATGTGTTCTTTTTACTAACAACAACAGGAGTCATTGCATGTGTGTTTTTTCACATACCACATATGGATCCACTAGTGTCATTGCATGTGTGCTTTTTTACTAACAACAACCAGAGTCATTGCATGTGTGTTCTCTTCAGAGACCACACATGGATCCACCAGTGTCATTGCATGTGTGTTCTTTTTACTAACAACAAGCAGAGTCATTGAAATGTGTGTTCTCTTCAGAGACCACACATGGATCCACCAGTGTCATTGCATGTGTGTTCTTTTTACTAACAACAACCAGAGTCATTGCATGTGTGTTCTTTTTGCAATCCACCTATGGATCCACCAGTGTCATTGCAAGTGTTCTTTTTTTACTAACAACAACCAGAGTCATTCCATTTGTGTTCTCTTCAGAGGCCACACATGGATCCACCAATGTCATTGCAAGTGTTCTTTTTTTACTAACAACAACTAGGGTCATTTCATGTGTGTTCTCTTCAGAGACCACACATGGATCCACCAGTGTCATTGCATGTGTGTTCTTTTTCCTAACAACAACCTGAGTCATTGAAATGTGTGTTCTTTTCACATACCACATATGGATCCACCAGTGTCATTGCATGTGGGCTCTTTTTACTAACAACAACCAGAGTCATTGCATGTGTGTTCTCTTCAGAGACCGCACATGGATTCACTAGTGTCATTGCATGTGTGTTCTTTTCATAATCCACCTATGGACCCACTAGTGTCATTGCATGTGTGATCTTTTTACTAACAACAACCAGAGTCATTACATGTGTGTTCTCTTCAAAGACCAGACATGGATCCACTAGTGTCATTGCATGTGTGCTCTTTTTACTAACACCAACCAGAGTCATTGAAATGTCTGTTCTTTTCACATACCACATATGGATCCACTAGTGTCATTGCATGTGTGCTCTTTTTACTAACAACAACCAGAGTCATTGCATGTGTGTTCTCTTCAGAGACCACGCATGGATCCACCAGTGTCATTCCATGTGTGTTCTTTTTACTAACAACAACTAGAGTCATTTCATGTGTGTTCTTTTCACATACCACATATAGATCCACCAGTGTCATTGCATGTGTGTTCTTTTTACTAACAACAACTGGAGTCATTGCATGTGTGTTCTTTTCACATACCACATCTGGATCCACCAATTTCATTGCATGTGTGCTTTTTTACTAACAACAACCAGAGTCATTGCATGTGTGTTCTCTTTAGAGACCACACATGGATCCACTAGTGCCATTGCATGTGTGTTCTTTTTACTAACAACAACCAGAGTCATTTCATGTGTGTTCTTTTCACATACCACATATGCATGCACCAGTGTCATTGCATGTGTGTTCTTTTCACAATCCACCTATGGACCCACTAGTGTCATTGCATGTGTGCTCTTTTTACTAACAACAACCAGAGTCATTGCATGTGTGTTCTCTTCAAAGACCAGACATGGATCCACTAGTGTCATTGCATGTGTGTTCTTTTTACTAACAACAACCAGAGTCATTTCATGTGTGTTCTTTTCACATACCACATATGGATCCACCAGTGTCATTGAAATGTGTGTTCTCTTCGGAGACCACACATGGATCCACCAGTGTCATTCATGTGTGTTCTTTTTACTAACAACAACCAGAGTAATTGCATGTGTGTTCTTTTCACAATCCACTTACGGATCTACCTGTGTCATTGCATGTGTGCTTTTTTACTAACAACAACCAGAGTCATTGCATCTGTCTTCTCTTTAGAGACCACACAAGGATCCACCAGTGTCATTGCATGTGTGTTCTTTTTACTAACAACAACCAGAGTCATTTCATTTGTGTTCTTTTCACATACCACATATGGATCCACCAGTGTCATTGCATGTGTGTTGTTTTCACAATCCACCTATGTATCCACTAGTGTCATTGCATTTGTGCTCTTTTTACTAACAACAACCAGAGTTATTGCATGTGTGTTCTCTTTAGAGACCACACATGGATCCACCAGTGTCATTGCATGTGTGTTCTTTTTACTAACAACATCTAGAGTCATTGCATGTGAGTTATTTTCACATACCACATATGGATCCACCAATGTCATTACATGTGTGTTCTTTTTACTAACAACAACTGGAGTCATTGCATGTGTGTTCTTTTCACATACCACATATGGATCCACCAGTGTCATTGCATGTGTGCTCTTTTCACAATCCACCTATGGATCCACCAGTGTCATTGCATGTGTGTTCTTTTTACTAACAACAACCAGAGTCATTGCATGTGTGTTCTTTTCACATACCACATATGGATCCACCAGTGTCATTGCATGTGTGTTCTTTTCACAATCCACCTATGGATCCACCAGTGTCATTGCATGTGTGCTCTATTTACTAACAATAACCAGAGTCATTGCATGTGTGTTCTTTTCACATACCACATATGGATCCACCAGTGTCATTGCATGTGTGCTCTTTTCACAATCCACCTATGGATCCACCAGTGTCATTGCATGTGTTTTTTTTTACTAACAACAACCAGAGTCATTGCATGTGTGTTCTTTTCACATACCACATATGGATCCACCAGTGTCATTGCATGTGTGTTCTTTTCACAATCCACCTATGGATCCACCAGTGTCATTGCATGTGTGCTCTATTTACTAACAACAACCAGAGTCATTGCATGTGTGTTCTCTTCAGAGACCACACATGGATCCACTAGTGTCATTGCATGTGTGTTCTTTTTACTAACAACAACTAGAGTCATTTCATGTGTGTCCTTTTCACATACCACATATGCATGCACCAGTGTCATTGCATGTGTGTTCTTTTTACTAACAACAACCAGAGTCATTTCATGTGTGTTCTTTTCACATACCACATATGGATCCACTAGTGTCATTGCATATGTGTTCTTTTTACTAACAACAACAGGAGTCATTGCATGTGTGTTTTTTCACATACCACATATGGATCCACAAGTGTCATTGCATGTGTGCTTTTTTACTAACAACAACCAGAGTCATTGCATGTGTGTTCTCTTCAGAGACCACACATGGATCCACCAGTGTCATTGCATGTGTGTTATTTTTACTAACAACAACCAGAGTCATTGAAATGTGTGTTCTCTTTAGAGACCACATATGGATCCACCAGTGTCATTGCATGTGTGTTCTTTTTACTAACAACAACCATAGTCATTGCATGTGTGTTCTTTTCACAATCCACCTATGGATCCACCAGTGTCATTGCATGTGTGTTCTTTTCACAATCCACCTATGGATCCACCAGTGTCATTGCAAGTGTTCTTTTTTTACTAACAACAACCACAGTCATTCCATTTGTGTTCTCTTCAGAGACCACACATGGATCCACCAATGTCATTGCAAGTGTCCTTTTTTACTAACAACAACCAGAGTCATTGCATGTGTGTTCTCTTTAGAGACCACACATGGATCCACCAGTGTCATTGCATGTGTGTTCTTTTTACATACCACATATGCATGCACCAGTGTCATTGCATGTGTGTTCTTTTCACAATCCACCTATGGACCCACTAATGTCATTGCATGTCTGCTCTTTTTACTAACAACAACTAGAGTCATTGCATGTGTGTTCTCTTCAAAGACTAGACATGGATCCACTAGTGTCATTGCATGTGTGTTCTTTTTACTAACAACAACCAGAGTCATTTCATGTGTGTACTTTTCACATACCACATATGGATCCACTAGAGTCATTTAAATGTGTGTTCTCTTCAGAGACCACACATGGATCCACCAGTGTCATTGCATGTGTGTTCTTTTTACTAACAACAACCAGAGTAATTGCATGTGTGTTCTTTTCACAATCCACTTACGGATCTACCTGTGTCATTGCATGTGTGCTTTTTTACTAACAACAACCAGAGTCATTGCATCTGTCTTCTCTTTAGAGACCACACATGGATCCACCAGTGTCATTGCATGTGGGCTCTTTTTACTAACAGCAATCAGAGTCATTGAAATGTGTGTTCTCTTCAGAGACCACACATGGATCCACCAGTGTCATTGCATGTGTGTTCTTTTTACTAACAACATCCAGAGTCATTGCATGTGAGTTATTTTCACATACCACATATGGATCCACCAATGTCATTACATGTGTGTTCTTTTTACTAACAACAACAGGAGTGATTGCATGTGTGTTCTTTTCACATACCACATATGGATCCACCAGTGTCATTGCATGTGTGCTCTTTTCACAATCCACCTATGGATCCACCAGTGTCATTGCATGTGTGTTCTTTTTACTAACAACAACCAGAGTCATTGCATGTGTGTTCTTTTCACATACCACATATGGATCCACCAGTGTCATTGCATGTGTGTTCTTTTCACAATCCACCTATGGATCCACCAGTGTCATTGCATGTGTGCTCTATTTACTAACAACAACCAGAGTCATTGCATGTGTGTTCTCTTCAGAGACCACACATGGATCCACCGGTGTCATTGCATGTGTGTTCTTTTTACTAACAACAACCAGAGTCATTTCATGTGTGTTCTTTTCACATACCACATATGGATCCACTAGTGTCATTGCATATGTGTTCTTTTTACTAACAACAACAGGAGTCATTGCATGTGTGTTTTTTCACATACCACATATGGATCCACAAGTGTCATTGCATGTGTGCTTTTTTACTAACAACAACCAGAGTCATTGCATGTGTGTTCTCTTCAGAGACCACACATGGATCCACCAGTGTCATTGCATGTGTGTTCTTTTTACTAACAACAACCAGAGTCATTGAAATGTGTGTTCTCTTTAGATACCACACATGGATCCACCAGTGTCATTGCATGTGTGTTCTTTTTACTAACAACAACCAGAGTCATTGCATGTGTGTTCTTTTCAAACTCCACCTATGGATCCACCAGTGTCATTGCATGTGTGTTCTTTTCACAATCCACCTATGGATCCACCAGTGTCATTGCAAGTGTTCTTTTTTTACTAACAACAACCACAGTCATTCCATTTGTGTTCTCTTCAGAGACCACACATGGATCCACCAATGTCATTGCAAGTGTTCTTTTTTTACTAACAACAACCAGAGTCATTGCATGTGTGTTCTCTTTAGAGACCACACATGGATCCACCAGTGTCATTGCATGTGTGTTCTTTTTACATACAACATATGCATGCACCAGTGTCATTGCATGTGTGTTATTTTCACAATCCACCTATGGACCCACTAATGTCATTGCATGTCTGCTCTTTTTACTAACAACAACTAGAGTCATTGCATGTGTGTTCTCTTCAAAGACCAGACATGGATCCACTAGTGTCATTGCATGTGTGTTCTTTTTACTAACAACAACCAGAGTCATTTCATGTGTGTACTTTTCACATACCACATATGGATCCACCAGTGTCATTGAAATGTGTGTTCTCTTCAGAGACCACACATGGATCCACCAGTGTCATCGCATGTGTGTTCTTTTTACTAACAACAACCAGAGTAATTGCATGTGTGTTCTTTTCACAATTCACTTACGGATCTACCTGTGTCATTGCATGTGTGCTTTTTTACTAACAACAACCAGAGTCATTGCATCTGTCTTCTCTTTAGAGACCACACATGGATCCACCAGTGTCATTGCATGTGTGTTCTTTTTACTAACAACAACCAGAGTCATTTCATCTGTGTTCTTTTCACATACCACATATGGATCCACCAGTGTCATTGCATGTGTGTTGTTTTCACAATCCACCTATGGATCCACTAGTGTAATTGCATTTGTGCTCTTTTTACTAACAACAACCAGAGTTATTGCATGTGTGTTCTCTTCAGAGACCACACATGGATCCACTAGTGTCATTGCATGTGTGTTCTTTTTACTAACAACAACTAGAGTCATTTCATGTGTGTTCTTTTCACATACCACATATGGATCCACTAGTGTCATTGCATGTGTTTTATTTTTACTAACAACAACCAGAGTCATTGAAATGTGTGTTTTTTTCACATACCACATATGGATCCACCAGTATCATTGCATGTGTGTTCTTTTCACAATCCACCTATGGATCGACCAGTGTCATTGCATGTGTTCTCTTTTTACTAACAACAACCAGAGTCATTGCATGTGTGTTCTCTTCAGAGACCACACTTGGATCCACCAGTGTCATTGCATGTGTGTTCTTTTTACTAACAACAACCAGAGTCATTGAAATGTGTGTTCTCTTCCGAGACCACACATGGATCCACCAGTGTCATTGCATGTGTGTTCTTTTTACTAACAACATCCAGAGTCATTGCATGTGAGTTATTTTCACATACCACATATGGATCCACCAATGTCATTACATGTGTGTTCTTTTTACTAACAACAACTGGAGTGATTGCATGTGTGTTCTTTTCACATACCACATATGGATCCACCAGTGTCATTGCATGTGTGCTCTTTTCACAATCCACCTATGGATCCACCAGTGTCATTGCATGTGTGTTCTTTTTACTAACAACAACCAGAGTCATTGCATGTGTGTTCTTTTCACATACCACATATGGATCCACCAGTGTCATTGCATGTGTGTTCTTTTCACAATCCACCTATGGATCCACCAGTGTCATTGCATGTGTGCTCTATTTACTAACAACAACCAGAGTCATTGCATATGTGTTCTCTTCAGAGACCACACATGGATCCACCGGTGTCATTGCATGTGTGTTCTTTTTACTAACAACAACCAGAGTCATTTCATGTGTGTTCTTTTCACATACCACATATGGATCCACTAGTGTCATTGCATATGTGTTCTTTTTACTAACAACAACAGGAGTCATTGCATGTGTGTTTTTTCACATACCACATATGGATCCACAAGTGTCATTGCATGTGTGCTGTTTTACTAACAACAACCAGAGTCATTGCATGTGTGTTCTCTTCAGAGACCACACATGGATCCACCAGTGTCATTGCATGTGTGTTCTTTTTACTAACAACAAGCAGAGTCATTGAAATGTGTGTTTTCTTCAGAGACCACACATGGATCCACCAGTGTCATTGCATGTGTGTTATTTTTACTAACAACAACCAGAGTCGTTGCATGTGTGTTCTTTTTGCAATCCACCTATGGATCCACCAGTGTCATTGCAAGTGTTCTTTTTTTACTAACAACAACCAGAGTCATTCCATTTGTGTTCTCTTCAGAGGCCACACATGGATCCACCAATGTCATTGCAAGTGTTCTTTTTTTACTAACAACAACTAGAGTCATTGCATGTGTGTTCTCTTCAGAGACCACACATGGATCCACCAGTGTCATTGCATGTGTGTTCTTTTTCCTAACAACAACCTGAGTCATTGAAATGTGTGTTCTTTTCACATACCACATATGGATCCACCAGTGTCATTGCATGTGGGCTCTTTTTACTAACAACAACCAGAGTCATTGCATGTGTGTTCTCTTCAGAGACCGCACATGGATTCACTAGTGTCATTGCATGTGTGTTCTTTTCATAATCCACCTATGGACCCACTAGTGTCATTGCATGTGTGATCTTTTTACTAACAACAATCATAGTCATTACATGTGTGTTCTCTTCAAAGACCAGACATGGATCCACTAGTGTCATTGCATGTGTGCTCTTTTTACTAACACCAACCAGAGTCATTGAAATGTCTGTTGTTTTCACATACCACATATGGATCCACTAGTGTCATTGCATGTGTCCTCTTTTTACTAACAACAACCAGAGTCATTGCATGTGTGTTCTCTTCAGAGACCACGCATGGATCCACCAGTGTCATTCCATGTGTGTTCTTTTTACTAACAACAACTAGAGTCATTTCATGTGTGTTCTTTTCACATACCACATATAGATCCACCAGTGTCATTGCATGTGTGTTATTTTTACTAACAACAACTGGAGTCATTGCATGTGTGTTCTTTTCACATACCACATCTGGATCCACCAATTTCATTGCATGTGTGCTTTTTTACTAACAACAACTAGAGTCATTGCATGTGTGTTCTCTTTAGAGACCACACATGGATCCACTAGTGCCATTGCATGTGTGTTCTTTTTACTAACAACAACCAGAGTCATTTCATGTGTGTTCTTTTCACATACCACATATGCATGCACCAGTGTCATTGCATGTGTGTTCTTTTCACAATCCACCTATGGACCCACTAGTGTCATTGCATGTGTGCTCTTTTTACTAACAACAACCAGAGTCATTGCATGTGTGTTCTCTTCAAAGACCAGACATGGATCCACTAGTGTCATTGCATGTGTGTTCTTTTTACTAACAACAACCAGAGTCATTTCATGTGTGTTCTTTTCACATACCACATATGGATCCACCAGTGTCATTGAAATGTGTGTTCTCTTCGGAGACCACACATGGATCCACCAGTGTCATTGCATGTGTGTTCTTTTTACTAACAACAACCAGAGTAATTGCATGTGTGTTCTTTTCACAATCCACTTACGGATCTACCTGTGTCATTGCATGTGTGCTTTTTTACTAACAACAACCAGAGTCATTGCATCTGTCTTCTCTTTAGAGACCACACAAGGATCCACCAGTGTCATTGCATGTGTGTTCTTTTTACTAACAACAACCAGAGTCATTTCATTTGTGTTGTTTTCACATACCACATATGGATCCACCAGTGTCATTGCATGTGTGTTGTTTTCACAATCCACCTATGTATCCACTAGTGTCATTGCATTTGTGCTCTTTTTACTAACAACAACCAGAGTTATTGCATGTGTGTTCTCTTTAGAGACCACACATGGATCCACCAGTGTCATTGCATGTGTGTTCTTTTTACTAACAACATCTAGAGTCATTGCATGTGAGTTATTTTCACATACCACATATGGATCCACCAATGTCATTACATGTGTGTTCTTTTTACTAACAACAACTGGAGTCATTGCATGTGTGTTCTTTTCACATACCACATATGGATCCACCAGTGTCATTGCATGTGTGTTCTTTTCACAATCCACCTATGGATCCACCAGTGTCATTGCATGTGTGTTCTTTTTACTAACAACAACCAGAGTCATTGCATGTGTGTTCTTTTCACATACCACATATGGATCCACCAGTGTCATTGCATGTGTGTTCTTTTCACAATCCACCTATGGATCCACCAGTGTCATTGCATGTGTGCTCTATTTACTAACAATAACCAGAGTCATTGCATGTGTGTTCTTTTCACATACCACATATGGATCCACCAGTGTCATTGCATGTGTGCTCTTTTCACAATCCACCTATGGATCCACCAGTGTTATTGCATGTGTGTTCTTTTTACTAACAACAACCAGAGTCATTGCATGTGTGTTCTTTTCACATACCACATATGGATCCACCAGTGTCATTGCATGTGTGTTCTTTTCACAATCCACCTATGGATCCACCAGTGTCATTGCATGTGTGCTCTATTTACTAACAACAACCAGAGTCATTGCATGTGTGTTCTCTTCAGAGACCACACATGGATCCACTAGTGTCATTGCATGTGTGTTCTTTTTACTAACAACAACTAGAGTCATTTCATGTGTGTCCGTTTCACATACCACATATGCATGCACCAGTGTCATTGCATGTGTGTTCTTTTCACAATCCACCTATGGACCCACTAGTGTCATTGCATGTGTGCTCTTTTTACTAACAACAACCAGAGTCATTGCATGTGTGTTCTCTTCAAAGACCACATATGGATCCACTAGTGTCATTGCATATGTGTTCTTTTTACTAACAACAACAGGAGTCCTTGCATGTGTGTTTTTTCACATACCACATATGGATCCACAAGTGTCATTGCATGTGTGCTTTTTTACTAACAACAACCAGAGTCATTGCATGTGTGTTCTCTTTAGAGACCACACATGGATCCACCAGTGTCATTGCATGTGTGTTCTTTTTACTAACAACAAGCAGAGTCATTGAAATGTGTGTTCTCTTCAGAGACCACACATGGATCCACCAGTGTCATTGCATGTGTGTTCTTTTTACTAACAACAACCAGAGTCATTGCATGTGTGTTCTTTTTGCAATCCACCTATGGATCCACCAGTGTCATTGCAAGTGTTCTTTTTTTACTAACAACAACCAGAGTCATTCCATTTGTGTTCTCTTCAGAGGCCACACATGGATCCACAGATGTCATTGCAAGTGTTCTTTTTTTACTAACAACAACTAGAGTCATTGCATGTGTGTTCTCTTCAGAGACCACACATGGATCCACCAGTGTCATTGCATGTGTGTTCTTTTTCCTAACAACAACCCGAGTCATTGAAATGTGTGTTCTTTTCACATACCACATATGGATCCACCAGTGTCATTGCATGTGGGCTCTTTTTACTAACAACAACCAGAGTCATTGCATGTGTGTTCTCTTCAGAGACCGCACATGGATTCACTAGTGTCATTGCATGTGTGTTCTTTTCATAATCCACCTATGGACCCACTAGTGTCATTGCATGTGTGATATTTTTACTAAAAACAACCAGAGTCATTGCATGTGTGTTCTCTTCAAAGACCAGACATGGATCCACTAGTGTCATTGCATGTGTGCTCTTTTTACTAACACCAACCAGAGTCATTGAAATGTCTGTTCTTTTCACATACCACATATGGATCCACTAGTGTCATTGCATGTGTGCTCTTTTTACTAACAACAACCAGAGTCATTGCATGTGTGTTCTCTTCAGAGACCACGCATGGATCCACCAGTGTCATTCCATGTGTGTTCTTTTTACTAACAACAACTAGAGTCATTTCATGTGTGTTCTTTTCACATACCACATATAGATCCACCAGTGTCATTGCATGTGTGTTCTTTTTACTAACAACAACTGGAGTCACTGCATGTGTGTTCTTTTCACATACCACATCTGGATCCACCAATTTCATTGCATGTGTGCTTTTTTACTAACAACAACCAGAGTCATTGCATGTGTGTTCTCTTTAGAGACCACACATGGATCCACTAGTGCCATTGCATGTGTGTTCTTTTTACTAACAACAACCAGAGTCATTTCATGTGTGTTCTTTTCACATACCACATATGCATGCACCAGTGTCATTGCATGTGTGTTCTTTTCACAATCCACCTATGGACCCACTAGTGTCATTGCATGTGTGCTCTTTTTACTAACAACAACCAGCGTCATTGCATGTGTGTTCTCTTCAAAGACCAGACATGGATCCACTAGTGTCATTGCATGTGTGTTCTTTTTACTAACAACAACCAGAGTCATTTCATGTGTGTTCTTTTCACATACCACATATGGATCCACCAGTGTCATTGAAATGTGTGTTCTCTTCGGAGACCACACATGGATCCACCAGTGTCATTGCATGTGTGTTCTTTTTACTAACAACAACCAGAGTAATTGCATGTGTGTTCTTTTCACAATCCACTTACGGATCTACCTGTGTCATTGCATGTGTGCTTTTTTACTAACAACAACCAGAGTCATTGCATCTGTCTTCTCTTTAGAGACCACACATGGATCCACCAGTGTCATTGCATGTGTGTTCTTTTTACTAACAACAACCAGAGTCATTTCATTTGTGTTCTTTTCACATACCACATATGGATCCACCAGTGTCATTGCATGTGTGTTGTTTTCACAATCCACCTATGGATCCACTAGTGTCATTGCATTTGTGCTCTTTTTACTAACAACAACCAGAGTTATTGCATGTGTGTTCTCTTCAGAGACCACACATGGATCCACCAGTGTCATTGCATGTGTGTTCTTTTTACTAACAACATCTAGAGTCATTGCATGTGAGTTATTTTCACATACCACATATGGATCCACCAATGTCATTACATGTGTGTTCTTTTTACTAACAACAACTGGAGTCATTGCATGTGTGTTCTTTTCACATACCACATATGGATCCACCAGTGTCATTGCATGTGTGCTCTTTTCACAATCCACCTATGGATCCACCAGTGTCATTGCATGTGTGTTCTTTTTACTAACAACAACCAGAGTCATTGCATGTGTGTTCTTTTCACATACCACATATGGATCCACCAGTGTCATTGCATGTGTGTTCTTTTCACAATCCACCTATGGATCCACCAGTGTCATTGCATGTGTGCTCTATTTACTAACAACAACCAGAGTCATTGCATGTGTGTTCTTTTCACATACCACATATGGATCCACCAGTGTGATTGCATGTGGGCTCTTTTTACTAACAGCAACCAGAGTCATTGCATGTGTGTTCTCTTCAGAGACCACACATGGATTCACTAGTGGCATTGCATGTGTGTTCTTTTCACAATCCACCTATGGACCCACTAGTGTCATTGCATGTGTGATCTTTTTACTAACAACAACTAGAGTCATTGCATGTGTGTTCTCTTCAAAGACCAGACATGGATCCACTAGTGTCATTGCATGTGTGTTCTTTTTACTAACACCAACCAGAGTCATTGAAATGTCTGTTCTTTTCACATACCACATATGGATCCACTAGTGTCATTGCATGTGTGCTCTTTTTACTAACAACAACCAGAGTCATTGCATGTGTGTTCTCTTCAGAGACCACGCATGGATCCACCAGTGTCATTCCATGTGTGTTCTTTTTACAAACAACAACCAGAGTCATTTCATGTGTGTTCTTTTCACATACCACATATGGATCCACCAGTGTCATTGCATATGTGTTCTTTTTACTAACAACAACTAGAGTCATTGCATGTGTGTTCTCTTCAGAGACCACACATGGATCCACCAGTGTTATTGCATGTGTGTTCTTTTTCCTAACAACAACCTGAGTCATTGAAATGTGTGTTCTTTTCACATACCACATATGGATCCACCAGTGTCATTGCATGTGGGCTCTTTTTACTAACAGCAACCAGAGTCATTGCATGTGTGTTCTCTTCAGAGACCACACATGGATTCACTAGTGTCATTGCATGTGTGTTCTTTTCACAATCCACCTATGGACCCACTAGTGTCATTGCATGTGTGATCTTTTTACTAACAACAACCAGAGTCATTGCATGTGTGTTCTCTTCAAAGACCAGACATGGATCCACTAGTGTCATTGCATGTGTGTTCTTTTTACTAACACCAACCAGAGTCATTGAAATGTCTATTCTTTTCACACACCACATATGGATCCACTAGTGTCATTGCATGTGTGCTCTTTTTACTAACAACAACCAGAGTCATTGCATGTGTGTTCTCTTCAGAGACCACGCATGGATCCACCAGTGTCATTCCATGTGTTTTCTTTTTACTAACAACAACCAGAGTCATTTCATGTGTGTTCTTTTCAAATACCACATATGGATCCACCAGTGTCATTGCATGTGTGTTCTTTTTACTAACAACAACTGGAGTCATTGCATGTGTGTTCTTTTCACCTACCACATCTGGATCCACCAATTTCATTGCATGTGTGCTGTTTTACTAACAACAACCAGAGTCATTGCATGTGTGTTCTCTTCAGAGACCACACATGGATCCACTAGTGCCATTGCATGTGTGTTCTTTTTACTAACAACAATTAGAGTCATTTCATGTGTGTCCTTTTCACATACCACATATGAATGCACCAGTGTCATTGCATGTGTGTTCTTTCACAATCCACCTATGGACCCACTAGTGTCATTGCATGTGTGCTCTTTTTACTAACAACCAGAGTCATTGCATGTGTGTTCTCTTCAAAGACCAGACATGGATCCACTAGTGTCATTGCATGTGTGTTCTTTTTACTAACAACAACCAGAGTCATTTCATGTGTGTTCTTTTCACATACCACATATGGATCCACCAGTGTCATTGAAATGTGTGTTCTCTTCAGAGACCACACATGGATCCACCAGTGTCATTGCATGTGTGTTCTTTTTACTAACAACAACCAGAGTAATTGCATGTGTGTTCTTTTCACAATCCACTTACGGATCTACCTGTATCATTGCATGTGTGCTTTTTTACTAACAACAACCAGAGTCATTGCATCTGTCTTCTCTTTAGAGACCACACATGGATCCACCAGTGTTACTGCATGTGTGTTCTTTTCACAATCCACCTATGGATCCACCTGTGTCATTGCATGTGTGCTCTATTTACTAACAACAACCAGAGTCAATGCATGTGTGTTCTTTTCACATACCACATATGGATCCACCAGTGTCATTGCATGTGTGCTCTTTTCACAATCCACCTATGGATCCACCAGTGTCATTGCATGTGTGTTCTTTTTACTAACAACAACCAGAGTCATTGCATGTGTGTTCTTTTCACATACCACATATGGATCCACCAGTGTCATTGCATGTGTGTTCTTTTCACAATCCACCTATGGATCCACCAGTGTCATTGCATGTGTGCTCTATTTACTAACAACAACCAGAGTCATTGCATGTGTGTTCTCTTCAGAGACCACACATGGATCCACCGGTGTCATTGCATGTGTGTTCTTTTTACTAACAACAACCAGAGTCATTTCATGTGTGTTCTTTTCACATACTACATATGGATCCACTAGTGTCATTGCATATGTGTTGTTTTTACTAACAACAACAGGAGTCATTGCATGTGTGTTTTTTCACATACCACATATGGATCCACAAGTGTCATTGCATGTGTGCTTTTTTACTAACAACAACCAGAGTCATTGCATGTGTGTTCTCTTCAGAGACCACACATGGATCCACCAGTGTCATTGCATGTGTGTTCTTTTTACTAACAACAACCAAAGTCATTGAAATGTGTGTTCTCTTCAGAGACAACACATGGATCCACCAGTGTCATTGCATGTGTGTTCTTTTTACTAACAACAACCAGAGTCATTGTATGTGTGTTCTTTTCACAATCCACCTATGGATCCACCAGTGTCATTGCATGTGTGTTCTTTTCACAATCCACCTATGGATCCACCAGTGTCATTGCAAGTGTTCTTTTTTTTTACTAACAACAACCAGAGTCATTCCATTTGTGTTCTCTTCTGAGACCACACATGGATCCACCAATGTCATTGCAAGTGTTCTTTTTTTACTAACAATAACCAGAGTCATTGCATGTGTGTTCTCTTCAGAGACCACACATGGATCCACCAGTGTCATTGCATGTGTGTTCTTTTTCCTAACAACAACCTGAGTCATTGAAATGTGTGTTCTTTTCACATACCACATATGGATCCACCAGTGTCATTTCATGTGGGCTCTTTTTACTAACAGCAACCAGAGTCATTGCATGTGTGTTCTCTTCAGAGACCACACATGGATTCACTAGTGTCATTGCATGTGTGTTCTTTTCACAATCCACCTATGGACCCACTAGTGTCATTGCATGTGTGATCTTTTTACTAACAACAACCAGAGTCATTGCATGTGTGTTCTCTTCAAGACCAGACATGGATCCACTAGTGTCATTGCATGTGTGTTCTTTTTTACTAACAACAACCAGAGTCATTCCATGTGTGTTCTCATCAGACACCACACATGGATCCACTAGTGTCATTGCATGTGTGCTCTTTTTACTAACAACAACAAGAGTCATTTCATGTGTGTTCTTTTCACATACCACATATGGATCCACCAGTGTCATTGCATGTGTGTTCTTTTTACTAACAACAACTGGAGTCATTGCATGTGTGTTCTTTTCACATACCACATCTGGATCCACCACTTTCATTGCATGTGTGCTTTTTTACTAACAACAACTAGAGTCGTTGCATGTGTGTTCTCTTCAGAGACCACACATGGATCCACTAGTGCCATTGCATGTGTGTTCTTTTTACTAACAACAACTAGAGTCATTTCATGTGTGTCCTTTTCACATACCACATATGCATGCACCAGTGTCATTGCATGTGTGTTCTTTTGACAATCCACCTATGGACCCACTAGTGTCATTGCATGTGTGCTCTTTTTACTAACAAAAACCAGAGTCATTGCATGTGTGTTCTCTTCAAAGACCAGACATGGATCCACTAGTGTCATTGCATGTGTGTTCTTTTTACTAACAACAACCAGAGTCATTTCATGTGTGTTCTTTTCACATACCACATATGGATCCACCAGTGTCATTGAAATGTGTGTTCTCTTCAGAGACCACACATGGATCCACCAGTGTCATTGCATGTGTGTTCTTTTTACTAACAACAACCAGAGTAATTGCATGTGTGTTCTTTTCACAATCCACTTACGGATCTACCTGTATCATTGCATGTGTGCTTTTTACTAACAACAACCAGAGTCATTGCATCTGTCTTCTCTTTAGAGACCACACATGGATCCACCAGTGTCATTGCATGTGTGTTCTTTTTACTAACAACAACCAGAGTCATTTCATCTGTGTTCTTTTCACATACCACATATGGATCCACCAGTGTCATTGCATGTGTGTTGTTTTCACAATCCACCTATGGATCCACTAGTGTCATTGCATTTGTGCTCTTTTTACTAACAACAACCATTGTTATTGCATGTGTGTTCTCTTCAGACACCACACATGGATCCACCAGTGTCATTGCATGTGTGTTCTTTTTACTAACAACAACAAGAGTCATTTCATGTGTGTTCTTTTCACATATCACATATGGATCCACCAGTGTCATTGCATGTGTGTTCTTCTCACAATCCACACATGGATCCACCAGTGTCATTGCATGTGTGCTCTTTCTACTAACAACAACCAGAGTCATTGCATGTGTGTTCTCTTCAGAAACTACACATGGATCCACCAGTGTCATTGCATGTGTGTTTTTTTACTAACAACAACCAGAGTGATTGAAATGTATGTTCTCTTCAGAGACCACACATGGATCCACCAGTGTCATTGCATGTGTGTTCTTTTTACTAACAACAACCAGAGTCATTGCATGTGTGTTCTTTTCACAATCCACCTATGGATCCACCAGTGTCATTGCATGTGTGTTCTTTTTACTAACAACAACCAGAGTCATTTAATGTGTGTTCTTTTCACATACCACATATGGATTCACAAGTGTCATTGCATGTGTGTTCTTTTCACAATCCACCTATAGATCCACCAGTGTCATTGCATGTGTGGTCTTTTTACTAAAAACAACCAGAGTTATTGCATGTGTGTTCTCTTCAGAGACCACACATGGATCCACCAGTGTGATTGCATGTGTGTTGTTTTTACTAACAACAACCAGAGTCATTTCATGTGTTTTCTTTTCACATACCACATATGGATCCACCAGTGTCATTGAAATGTGTGTTCTCTTCAGAGACCACACATGGATCCACCAGTGTCATTTCAGGTGTGTTCTTTTTACTAACAATAAACAGAGTCATTGCATGTGTGTTCTTTTCACAATCCACCTACGGATCCACCAGTGCCATTGCATGTGTGCTTTTTTACTAAGAACAACCAGTGTCATTGCATGTGTGTTCTCTTTAGAGACCACACATGGATCCACCAGTGTCATTGCATGTGTGTTCTTTTTACTAACAACAACCAGATTCATTTCATCTATGTTCTTTTCACATAGCACATATGGATTCACCAGTCTCATTGCATGTGTGTTCTTTTCACAATCCACCTATCGATCCACTAGTGTCATTGCATGTGTGCTCTTTTTACTAACAAAAACTAGAGTAATTGCATGTGTGTTCTCTTCAGAGACCACAAATGGATCCACCAGTGTCATTGCATGTGTGTTCTTTTTACTAACAACAATCAGAGTCATTTCATGTGTGTTCTTTTCACATACCACATATGGATCCACTAGTGTCATTGCATGTGTGTTCTTTTTACTAACAACAACCAGAGTCATTGAAATGTGTGTTCTTTTGACATACCACATATGGATCCACCAGTATCATTGCATGTGTGTTATTTTCACAATCCACCTATGGATCCACTAGTGTTTTTGCATGTGTGCTCTTTTTACTAACAACAACCAGAGTCATTGCATGTGTGTTCTCTTCAAAGACCACACATGGATCCACCAGTGTCATTGCATGTGTGTTATTTTTACTAACAACAACCAGAGTCATTGAAATGTGTGTTCTTTTCACATACCACATATGGATCCACCAGTGTCATTGCATGTGTGTTCTTTTTACTAACAACAACTGGAGTCATTGCATGTGTGTTCTTTTCACATACCACATCTGGATCAACCAATTTCATTGCATGTGTGCTTTTTTACTAACAACAACCAGAGTCATTGCATGTGTGTTCTCTTCAGAGACCACACATGGATCCACTAGTGCCATTGCATGTGTGTTCTTTTTACTAACAACAACTAGAGTCATTTCATGTGTGTCCTTTTCACATACCACATATGCATGCACCAGTGTCATTGCATGTGTGTTCTTTTGACAATCCACCTATGGACCCACTAGTGTCATTGCATGTGTGCTCTTTTTACTAACAAAAACCAGAGTCATTGCATGTGTGTTCTCTTCAAAGACCAGACATGGATCCACTAGTGTCATTGCATGTGTGTTCTTTTTACTAACAACAACCAGAGTCATTTCATGTGTGTTCTTTTCACATACCACATATGGATCCACCAGTGTCGTTGAAATGTGTGTTCTCTTCAGAGACCACACATGGATCCACCAGTGTCATTGCATGTGTGTTCTTTTTACTAACAACAACTAGAGTAATTGCATGTGTGTTCTTTTCACAATCCACTTACGGATCTACCTGTATCATTGCATGTGTGCTTTTTTACTAACAACAACCAGAGTCATTGCATCTGTCTTCTCTTTAGAGACCACACATGGATCCACCAGTGTCATTGCATGTGTGTTCTTTTTACTAACAACAGCCAGAGTCATTTCATCTGTGTTCTTTTCACATACCACATATGGATCCACCAGTGTCATTACATGTGTCTTGTTTTCCCAATCCACCTATGGATCCACTAGTGTCATTGCATTTGTGCTCTTTTTACTAACAACAACCATAGTTATTGCATGTGTGTTCTCTTCAGAGACCACACATGGATCCACCAGTGTCATTGCATGTGTGTTCTTTTTACTAACAACAACCAGAGTCATTTCATGTGTGTTCTTTTCACATATCACATATGGATCCACCAGTGTCATTGCATGTGTGTTCTTCTCACAATCCACACATGGATCCACCAGTGTCATTGCATGTGTGCTCTTTCTACTAACAACAACCAGAGTCATTGCACGTGTGTTCTCTTCAGAAACTACACATGGATCCACCAGTGTCATTGCATGTGTGTTCTTTTTACTAACAACAACCAGAGTGATTGAAATGTATGTTCTCTTCAGAGACCACACATGGATCCACCAGTGTCATTGCATGTGTGTTCTTTTTACTAACAACAACCAGAGTCATTGCATGTGTGTTCTTTTCACAATCCACCTATGGATCCACCAGTGTCATTGCATGTGTGTTATTTTTACTAACAACAACCAGAGTCATTTAATGTGTGTTCTTTTCACATACCACATATGGATTCACCAGTGTCATTGCATGTGTGTTCTTTTCACAATCCACCTATAGATCCACCAGTGTCATTGCATGTGTGGTATTTTTACTAAAAACAACCAAAGTTATTGCATGTGTGTTCTCTTCAAAGACCACACATGGATCCACCAGTGTGATTGCATGTGTGTTGTTTTTACTAACAACAACCAGAGTCATTTCATGTGTTTTCTTTTCACATACCACATATGGATCCACCAGTGTCATTGAAATGTGTGTTCTCTTCAGAGACCACACATGGATCCACCAGTGTCATTTCAGGTGTGTTCTTTTTACTAACAATAAACAGAGTCATTGCATGTGTGTTCTTTTCACAATCCACCTACGGATCCACCAGTGCCATTGAATGTGTGCTTTTTTACTAAGAACAACCAGTGTCATTGCATGTGTGTTCTCTTTAGAGACCACACATGGATCCACCAGTGTCATTGCATGTGTGTTCTTTTTACTAACAACAACCAGAGTCATTTCATCTATGTTCTTTTCACATAGCACATATGGATTCACCAGTGTCATTGCATGTGTGTTCTTTTCACAATCCACCTATCGATCCACTAGTGTCATTGCATGTGTGCTCTTTTTACTAACAAAAACTAGAGTGATTGCATGTGTGTTCTCTTCAGAGACCACAAATGGATCCACCAGTGTCATTGCATGTGTGTTCTTTTTACTAACAACAATCAGAGTCATTTCATGTGTGTTCTTTTCACATACCACATATGGATCCACTAGTGTCATTGCATGTGTGTTCTTTTACTAACAACAACCAGAGTCATTGAAATGTGTGTTCTTTTGACATACCACATATGGATCCACCAGTATCATTGCATGTGTGTTCTTTTCACAATCCACCTATGGATCCACTAGTGTTTTTGCATGTGTGCTCTTTTTACTAACAACAACCAGAGTCATTGCATGTGTGTTCTCTTCAGAGACCACACATGGATCCACCAGTGTCATTGCATGTGTGTTATTTTTACTAACAACAACTAGAGTCATTTAAATGTGTGTTCTCTTCAGAGACCACGCATGGATCAACCAGTGTCATTGCATGTGTGTTCTTTTTACTAACAACAACCAGAGTCATTGGATGTGAGTTATTTTCACATACCACATATGGATCGACCAGTGTCATTACATGTGTGCTCTTTTCACATACCACATATGGATCCACCAGTGTCATTGCATGTGTTCTCTTTTCACAATCCACCTATGGATCCACCAGTGTCATTGCATGTGTGTTCTTTTTACTAACAACAACCAGAGTCATTGCATATGTGTTCTTTTCACATACCACATATGGATCCACCGGTGTCATTGCAAATGTGTTCTTTTTACTAACAACAACCAGAGTCATTGCAGGTGTGTTTTCTTTAGAGACCACACATGGATCGACCAGTGTCATTGCATGTGTGTTCTTTTTACTAACAACAACCAGAGTCATTTCATGTGTGTTCTTTTCACATACCACATATAGATCCACTAGTGTCATTGCATGTGTGTTCTTTTTACGAACAACAACTGGAGTCATTGCAAGTGTGTTCTTTTCACATACCACATATGGATCCACCAGTGTCATTGCATGTGTGCTATTTTACTAACAACAACCAGTCATTGCATATGTGTTCTCTTCAAAGAGCACACATGGATCCACCAGTGTCATTGCATGTGTTTTCTTTTTACTAACAACAACCAGAGTCATTTCATGTGTGTTCTTTGCACATACCACATATGGATCCACCAGTGTCATTGCATGTGTGTTCTTTTTCTAACAATAACCAGAGTCATTGCATGTGTGTTCTTTTCACAATCGACCTACGGATTCACCAGTATCATAACATGTGTGTTCTTTTTACTAACAACAACTAGAGTCATTGCATGTGTGTTCTTTTCACATACCACATATGGATCCACCAGTGTCATTGCATGTGTGGTCTTTTCACAATCCACCTATGGATCCACCAGTGTCATTGCATGTGTGTTCGTTTTACTAACAACAACCAGAGTCATTGCATGTGTGTTCTTTTCACATACCACATATGGATCCACCAGTCTCATTGCTTGTGTGTTCTTTTCACAATCCACCTATGGATCCACCAATGTCATTGCATGTGTGCTCTTTTTACTAACAACAACCAGAGTCATTACATGTGTGTTCTCTTCAGAAACCACACATGGATCCACCAGTGTCATTTCATGTGTGTTCTTTTTACTAACGACAACCAGAGTCATTGCATGTGTGTTCTCTTCAGAGACCACACATGGATCCACCAGTGTCATTGGATATGTGTTCTTTTTACTAACAACAACCAGAGTCATTGAAATGTGTGTTCTCTTCAGAGACCACACATGGATCCACCAGTGTCATTGCATGTGTGTTCTTTTTACTAACAGCAACCAGAGTCATTGCATGTGTGTTCTTTTCACAATCCACCTATGAATCCACCAGTGTCATCGCATGTGTGTTCTTTTTACTAACAACAGACAGAGTCATGGCATGTGTGTTCTTTTCACATACCACATATGGATCCACCAGTGTCATTGCATGTGTGTTCTTTTTACTAACAATAACCAGAGTCATTGCATGTGTGTTCTTTTCACAATCCACCTACGGATTCACCAGTGTCATTACATGTGTGTTCTTTTTACTAACAACAACTAGAGTCATTGCATGTGTGTAAGATCCCTCCTTTGTAAAGGAAAAGATCCCTGTGATTGCAATGCTAGTCCCTGGATCAAAGCTAGCATCCACAGTTTAAGATGAAGTACACAGATACAAAGGTCGTTTATTACAGTCATTCCAGAGATAAAACATAGTCTTTTACAACTCATGGCCAAAGGCCTAATACAAGAGTTTATGGAATATGTAAATAAACATAAGTCTTCATCTTCATGTGCCACAGGCAAGCATGTTGAGTGTAGACTCATGACTCCTATTCATCATCAGAGTAACCTGCAACATCATAAGTTACAGCCACAGAGGGTCAATACTTTGGAATAGTATTGGCAAGTGATACCTTAGTATATTTTAAGTGGACTATAATACTATATGCATTTGGCTGGTGGAGCTTAGGCTTGCATTGCTCAAAATAGATTTTTCCTTAACTTTTTGAAAACACTAAGTTTTTGCTTGGCACAAAACTCCCAAGGCATCTACCAATCAAAGACTCTAGATCCACTCAGGGCATCTACCAATCAATGACTGAAGATCCTTTTACCCTTGTTCACCCACAAGTTTTATTTTTGAAATTGGAGTGATGAGATTCTTGAAGTTTCCATGTCTTGATGCTCAAATTGTCCTTTACCAGGGACATGGCTAAGTACTTAGGTTTTACACTCTGCAGAGGTGGTGCACTTTCCCCACAAGCCTTGGTTTCCCAAGACATGATCCTTCAGTAGCCTTTCCTTAGTCAAATGGACGCGTTCCAACCTATCAACCCATCTACCACCCTCTGTCCAAGAGACTAAGTTCTAGCATCCTAAGATCATGGAAGAGCCCATAATGCCAAGTGGTTGCACTTGAAGCTTCTCAACATTTGACATCTCAAATCTCTTTGTTTCCTGGGTGGCCATCCACAAGTGAGATACACAAGGTTCACCAGTACCCCTGGCCTTGTGTAACCACTCAACATAACCAATCCATCCATTCCACCCAGGTGATTCATTAACTTAGTTGTTTTGTTAAATAAAAACAAGTCCTTAGACTTAGAATATTTTTCCATAATGTGAATATATAAACCACCCTTGTTTTCTAATAGCTAGGCTAAGCATGATAGTAATAGGAATCTTGACTTAGGAAATTCTCACTAAGGCTTCACCTATTAGGTTTCCCCATAGCATAGTTTATACTTAGCAAAAAAAATGCAAGTCCTATATTTGGAAAAATATTACTAATGCATATATAAAATATAGGAATGGAATATTCATGAAGATATCACTTGCCTTGGTAGTGTGGGGAGTAGCACTCGTCACAATCACAATCACTAGCAAAATCTACACACAAAGTTGTAGCACACAATTACACACAAATATCTACAAACAAAAATATTATGAATGCATGCATGCATGAATCTACCAAGTGATGATTTTTTTTTTAAAACTCAACCAAGCAAGTGCATGAAAACAGAAACTAAACAAGTCACAAAGTAGCCAAGACAACTTAAATAAACCTAAAACAAAATACTAAACTAAATCTATTCTCAAAAAGGTCTCAAACAAGTTTCTGAAATTTAAGTCAATCTAATGGTTACTATTTGCTAAACAAAAAGGATAGGCAGAAAGGTCTTGTTTTTCTGAATCCAACGGTATAAAGTTTGCAAAATTCCAACGTGGAATTCAAAAGATATAGGCATTTGAATTTGGATCAAATTTCTGGTTTTAAATTCTATTTTCAGATCTAACCTAGCCACGCGTCATGTTCTTATTCGCCCGTACCGTTTCGCACTGGATCGAGCTCCACAGCCGTAGGATCTAAATGAAATCTGGCGGCTCAGATCGCGTACCGCTTCGGGGTTAAGTGGATCTATCCTAGCGCTACGATACAGATCTAACGGCGGCTATTTCCCTGGCCAAGAACTGGCGGCGGAGCGGCGGCTACCGGCGGCGGAGCTGTCGGTCGATGACGTTGCCGATGATGCAGACGGAGAGGGAGAAAGAGGAGTAGCTCACCGGGCTCAGGGGGTCACGGCGAAGCTCGTCGTACTCGCGGTTGGTCACGGGGCGCTCGGGCACGGCTGCGATTGCTCACCTGAGTTCGTGGCGGCGTCTGGTGCGTCGGGTGGTCGTCGTGGACGTTGTTGTGGATCACCCCAAGGCAAAGCGAGGACACGGTTAGATTCACAGAGTCAAGGCGAAGTAGTGAGCATGAACGGGAAGGCGAGGGGCGGTCTGTATCTACCGAGAAAACTCGTCGGAGTTGATGTCGCCGTCGGTGCTTGCGGTGTCAAGTGGAACCGGCGACCTGGGGCAGTACAGGACAGACTAGTGAGGTCAGGAGATGCGCAAAGACACACTGAGTCAGATAGTAAGAACGATAGGCAGAGGGGAACTCGAGGCTCACCTGAATCGCTCGCCGGAGAGGCTCTGTCTGCGGCGATGCAAAGCTGATTGAGGACAGCCTGGTGGCGGAGTGAGCGAGGTGTCTGGGGGAAAAAGATCGCGGGGCAGAGAGGATCTTATAGCCGGGGAATCGACAGGAAACGCTCGAGTTTTAATGCCCATTTACGCCGCGCCATTACCGGCCTTCACTGCTGCAGCGACGTGGTCGCAGGCGCGGTCTGGGGAAGACAAGGCCGACGTGGACCGGGCCCGCTCGTCAGCGAAGAGTGCGAGGTGTTGGTGGGGTCGGGCTGTCAGCGTCTGTCTGCGTGGGCTCGCGCGTGTGAGAAGGAAAAGGAGATACCCGGGTGGGCTTGCTGGGCTTCATCCGCTGCTGGGCCAGATTCTGGCCGCTCGGCCCTTTTCCTTTCTTTAAGCCTTTTCTTTTTCTAATTCCATTTTCTGAATAGAATTTGATATGAATTCAAATCCTTTTGAATTCAAACTGTTTTGGGAATTTTTGCAGGGTTCTGTAGGTTCAAAAACATTCAAATATCCTAGTGGTTACCTTGCAAAGGCTTGGTCAAGCTTGGGTTTCAAAATAAACAGAGATTTGCTCTAGTTGGCAAATATTTGGAATAGGGTTTAGAAAAATTTCTAAATTGGAATTTTGGGTTTAAATGCTACTCCTAATCTTTCCAACCATGGAGGCAAGCAAACAAGATCATGGACAATCAAATCCCAAAGGGTGATGGCCAATTGAGATAAATTTCCCACATGAAATCATAGCTCAAACTTCTGTATCTAAATGATTTTGAGAAAAACCCTATATGAATGAATGATGCAAGAATGATATGAATGAGTTTTTGAAACATGATTTTTGGGATGTTACAATCTAACCCCCTTAAAATGAATCTCGCCCTCGAGATTCGGATTGGCTAGCAAATAGGTGTGGGTGGTCTTTCCGAAGATCGTCTTCTCTTTCCCATGTTGCTTCCTCTTCGGAATGATGATTCCATTGTACTTTGCAAAACTTGATAGTCCTTGTCCTTGTGACTCTTTCTATGGTCTCAAGAATCTTGACAGGCTTTTCTTCATAGGTGAGATCACTTTCTAGTTGAACTTCTTCCAAAGATATGGTATCTTTCAAAGATGTTTCTTCCATTTCTGGGTGACATTTCTTAAGCTGACTCACATGAAAAACATTATGGACTGCTAATAAAGATGCTGGCAGTTCGATTTCATATGCAGCTTCTCCCTTGCGACTTAGAATGTTGAATGGTCCAACATATCTTGGTGCTAACTTTCCTTTGACTCCAAATCTTTTTACTCCACGAAGTGGTGATACTCTAAGATAAGCTCTATCCCCAACTTCGTAAGTGAC
Organism: Avena sativa; assembly: GCA_916181665.1. Classification (NCBI taxonomy): domain Eukaryota; kingdom Viridiplantae; phylum Streptophyta; class Magnoliopsida; order Poales; family Poaceae; genus Avena; species Avena sativa. The sequence goes on from OV702290.1 coordinate 206,317,459, forward strand.
TTCTCTATGCTTAGCATCTGCGTAGCTTTTCTGTCGAGACTGTGCTATCTTCAATCTGTCTCTAACCAATTTGACCTTTTCTTCGGCGTCTTTGATAAGATCTGGTCCAAACAAACTTCTTTCTCCTACACCATTCCATAGCAATGGGGTGGTACACTTCCTTCCGTATAGAAGCTCAAATGGTGCCATCCCAATACTAGATTGGTGACTGTTGTTGTAAGAGAACTCTGCGTAAGGCAGACTTTCATCCCAACTTGCTCCATAGTCTAGGGCACATGCCCTCAACATGTCTTCAAGAATTTGATTTGTCCTTTCTGTTTGTCCATCAGTTTGAGGATGAAAAGCAGTGCTGAATTCCAACCTCGTTCCTAGAGATTCATGAAGCTGTCTCCAAAAGTGAGAAGTGAACTGAGTTCCTCTATCAGACACAATACTCTTAGGTACACCGTGAAGGCATACAATTCTGCTCATGTAGATTTTGGCTAACTTGGCACTTGTATAAGTTGTCTTTACGGGTATAAAATGAGCCACTTTAGTTAGGCGATCCACTACTACCCATATGGAATCATACCCTGACCTGGTCCTTGGTAATCCGGTAATGAAATCCATACCAATATTTTCCCACTTCCATTCAGGAATAGGCATTGGTTGAAGCAAACCTGCTGGTTTCTGATGCTCCGCTTTCACTCTACTACACACGTCACACAAGGCAATGTGTTCGGCGATGTCCCTTTTGAGATTGTTCCACCAAAATCTTTCTTTCATATCCATGTACATTTTGGTGTTTCCCGGGTGAATAGAATATGGAGAGTTATGGGCTTCTTGTAAAATCAGTTTCCGCATTTCCGGATCTTGTGGAACACAAATACGTTTCCCGTGCCATAAAGTACCTTGTTCGTCCATATGGAAACTTTTAGTTTTCCCTTGGCTAATCCTTTCCTTGATCTCTTCGATTTCTATATCCGTCTTTTGGGCTTCTTTAATATTATCCAACAGAGTGGGCTGAACATCCAAAGACATGAGATGTCCTTCTGGCACAATCTCCAACCTGAGTTCCTTGAATTGCTTACACAAGTCATCTGGCAATTCACCTTTGGTAAGGCCATTTACAAACGCTTTACGACTTAGAGCATCTGCTACTACATTTGCTTTACCGGGGTGGTATTGCAAATTCAAGTCGTAATCCTTGATAAGTTCTAGCCATCTTCTTTGTCTCATATTGATCTCCTTCTGGGTGAAGATATACTTCAAACTCTTATGATCGGTGAATACTTCACAACGTTTTCCCAAAAGGTAATGTCTCCATGTTTTAAGTGCATGGACAACAGCGGCTAACTCTAAATCATGAGTAGGATAATTTACTTCATGAGTTTTGAGTTGTCTTGAGGCATAAGCCACAACTTTTCCGCCTTGCATAAGTACGGCTCCTAATCCTTGATGCGAAGCGTCACAATACACTTGGAAATCCTTTTCCAAATCTGGTAGGCACAGAACTGGTGCTGACACAAGTCTCTTCTTTAATTCTTGAAAGCTGAGTTCACATCCTTCAGACCAAGCAAATTTCTTATCTTTCTTTAACAATTCTGTCATTGGTTTAGCAACCTTTGAAAAATTTTCAATGAATCTTCTGTAGTAACCTGCTAAGCCGAGGAAACTACGAACCTCTTTTACGTTCTTAGGAGATTCCCATTCTGTCACAGCCGAAACTTTAGCAGGATCAACTGCTACACCATCCTTTGTCATAACATGACCAAGAAATCCAACTTCCTCTAACCAAAACTCACACTTGCTGAACTTGGCATAAAGCTTATGTTCCCTTAGTTTCTCAAGTATCATGCGTAGATGTCTTTCATGCTCCTCCTTGCTCTTGGAGTAGACTAAGATGTCATCGATGAAAACGACAACGAACTTGTCGAGAAATTCCATGAACACTTTGTTCATCATATTCATGAAGTATGCTGGAGCGTTGGTTAATCCAAAAGGCATCACAGTGTACTCATACAATCCATACCTTGTGGTGAAGGCTGTTTTAGGTATGTCTTGCTCTCTTATCTTGAGTTGAAAATAGCCTGACCGAAGATCAATCTTCGAGAACACACATGCTCCTTCTAGCTGATCGAACAAGTCATTTATTCTTGGCAAAGGATATTTGTTCTTGATGGTTACCTCGTTGAGAGAACGGTAATCTATGCATAATCTTTGAGTTCTGTCTCTTTGTTCTACGAACAAAACTGGAGCTCCCCAAGATGAAGAACTTGGCTGGATGAATCCTTTCTGCAATTGTTCTCCAAGTTGTTTCTTGAGTTCCTTAAGTTCGTCAACTGACATTTTATAAGGCCTCTTTGCCCTTGGTCCAGAACCTGGTACCAAATCTATTATAAACTCCACATCTCTATCTGGTGGCATTCCTGGTAATTCTTCCGGAAACACATCCGGATACTCGCACACAATTGGCACACTGTCCATGCTAACCCCCTTAAGAGAAATTAGCTTGTTTCCTTTAGATTTAAAATTGGACTTAAATTTTATCCTCTTACCTACAGGGGTTGTGAGTGAAACTGTATGATTGGCACAATCTAGTACTCCCTCATACTTAGCCATCCAATCCATTCCCAAAATCACATCCAATCCTTGGGAATTTAGGATTATTAGGTTTACTGGAAACTTATGTTTTCCAAACTCTATGACTAAATCATGACATCCTGAGTTCACTATCTTCTCCACCAGGAGAACTTACTCTTATAGGACACCCAATGGTTTCTACCGGTAGTTCATTTCTTTCGACAAATGCTTTTGATATGAATGAATGAGATGCACCAGTGTCAAAGAGTACAAATGCTGAGATGGAATTGAGTCTGAACTTACCAGCAACGGCATCAGGTTCTTCATAGACCTCCTCCACATTGATGTGGTTAACCTGTCCTTTCTGAAAAGGATTGGGCTTGATAGGTACTTCAACCTTCTTTTCAGGACACTCATTAGCATAATGCCCCAACTTCTTGCATTTGAAGCATTCAACCTGACTGTTGTCCTTCTTAGGTTGACTTCCACTTCCACTTCCACTTCCACCTCCACTATGGTGGCTCTTATATCCACTCTTGTGGTTCTTGTACTTATCATTGTCATGACTGCGATGATGCTTGTTGTCATGACGGTTGTGGTTGTGGTGCTTGTTAAATTTCCCATGCTTGTGGGATCCTGAGCTGACATTATCATCATAGTGAGATCGTTTATGAGATGATCCCGAGCTGTGCTTGTCGGAGTGTTTCCTCTTCCTACTCTCGACTTGCTTCATTTTATTCTCCACAATAACAGCCTTGTCACACAGTGACTGATAAGTGGGAACATATGCCACAGACAGCTGCAAATTTAGCTCATCATTCAAGCCTTCTAGAAACTTTTCCTTCCTTTTGGCATCAGTGTCAACCTCATCCGGTGCATAGCGCGCCAGATTGTTGAACTCTTCGATATATTCAGCCACGCTGTGGTGGTGCTGCTTCAGGTTGTGAAATTCCTTCTTTTTCAGGCTCATCATACCTGGAGAGATATGAGTAGTACGAAAGCCATCTTCAAAGATAGCCCAAGTCACCTCATCAATAGGTGTGGTGATTTGGAAATTGTCCCACCATGCGGCGGCTGGTCCTTCCAACAGATGTGCCGCGAACCTGACCTTTTCAGCGTCTGTGCATCCCACGGTCACTAAGTCTTTGTTCACAGAACGTAGCCAATCATTGGCCACCATGGGATCAGTCGTTCCCGAAAACTTAGCTGGCCTCAGACGCAGAAATCTGGTGAGCATATCAAAACCTGGAGGGTTGTTGTTGTTGTTGTTATTGTTGTTGTTGGGGTTGTTGTTGTTCTGGTTCTGGATAAACGTCGTCATCATTTGCATAAGCTGTGTTTGTGCATTCATCATTTGTTGCATTTCCGGGGTAATGTTGGGGTTGGGGTTGGTGTTTGCGCGACGGGGAGGCAGCTGTGGTTTATTTATATAGAGATAAGAATGAGATACCCTTACATGATTTATGCACAATACATCACACAAGCAAACACATAGCAAGCAACACTAGGATAAAAGCTCAACAACAAGATAACAAAAAGTCTCAAAGTACAAACATACAAGTGGCAAGCCATCCACATGTCGGATGGTCCAATAATAAGTTCACAAATAACAAGTGCGGTAAATAAAGATAACTGAGTAGTCAAATCTACTCGTCAGCATCAATCTCCTCCTCGACAAAGGTAAGACCTGCGTTCTCCATTGCGGTCTTGTTCTCCTCTATGGTAGTGGTCAAAGAGTCGATCTTGGCCTTGAGAGCCCTCTTCTGGGAACGAAGCCTCTCAATCACTGTCTGCTGCTGCTCTAACTCGAAGTCCTTGGACTGCAGTTCCTCGGTCATATCACGAATCCTCTTGTTCCTATCCTGAACACGCTTCTCTTGACTCTTGAACTTACGGTCTTGGGTCTCGAACTTTTCCTCCATCTCCTTGACTATCTCGTCCTGCTGCGCAAAGAGCTTGTCCTTCTCGCGAAGCTGCACCTGGAGCTCGTCATTACTAAGCATGACGTTGGTCCTATCGGTATCCACGTGCCTAATAAGAGTCTCTAAGTCCTGGAGGTACAGGCGTATCGGCTCTGCTGTGACCCTCGAGTCATCCTCAAAGTCAATGGACTCTCCGTCATCATCACGCCTTCCGAAGGCGTGGAAGTGAGTGCCTCTAACCTGTCGGGAGTGACGTCCTAACAGTCGTCCTAACAGATCCTGCATGACAACCTCCATGCCTCTCTCCCTGTCATCGTGCATAATCTTGAAGACGATGGCCTCCGTAGTAGGCTCAATCTGGCGTCCTGGCTGGTTCACCTTGAAGCCCCAAAGGTCCTTCCTCTCAAACTTGGTGAGTGGGTGCACCGTAATGATAGGAAGAGGGAGATCGAGTAAAGTAGTAAGCTCTACGATACGAGGACCAAAACGGGTAGCCTGGAACTCCTCAACAGTGCTGATGGCAATAGGCATATATTTATAAGATTGAAAAGTTAGAACAACACAAATTTAAATTAAACCAGACAAGCATTCAAGCATAATCACACAAGTCATGCATACATAAATCCATTACATCAACCAAGGTTCAAACTTTTAGGGTATCATTTTGGAAAATAAGGTGATAGGTGGTGGTCCAACTAACGAAGTGCGCTTACAATCCAATCTCATTGGATCTGGTGGTTAACACAATATTCCTAGTGGCAATCACCCTATCTTGTTCACATGCTTCTATCACTAAGTCTATAATATCTCCTCTTAAGGATTGGTTGGTGACTTCCAACTCTTGGGTATGTTCCTTCTCTTTCTCTAAGTCTTTTTGGAGGTTGAGCATCCTGCACTTGACTCTAGCACTTAGTTCCTTGATAGTCTTCCAAGCTGCTTCTTTTGCTGACTCAAAGAATGTGGTGTGCATAAAAGTGTTGGTGTACATGCAGAAGCCCTTTTCTTTGTGGTTGTCTTCCTTATTTTTGTACAAGTGAAGTTGCACCCACCAATACTCCACTCCTTCCTCCATCACTGGAAAGCCCTTGTACACTGTTGCACCATGTACTCCCATGGTCTCCATGAGGTCCTTGAGAATTTTGGGAAACTCAGTCTCACACTCCAAGGTCATGGTCATGAGTGGTCCTTTCTTCACGGCTTCGTTGACGAAGTTCATGTACAAATAGAGATGAGAATGAGAAGATTAGAAAAGTTTACGAGAAGAATAGACAAGTGTAGAAGAAGTTAAAATTTTTCCTTAGTGGTTTCCAATCCTAGGGTCATAATCCTACAGGCAACACAGTGCTCTGATACCATCTGTAAGATCCCTCCTTTGTAAAGGAAAAGATCCCTGTGATTGCAATGCTAGTCCCTGGATCAAAGCTAGCATCCACAGTTTAAGATGAAGTACACAGATACAAAGGTCGTTTATTACAGTCATTCCAGAGATAAAACATAGTCTTTTACAACTCATGGCCAAAGGCCTAATACAAGAGTTTATGGAATATGTAAATAAACATAAGTCTTCATCTTCATGTGCCACAGGCAAGCATGTTGAGTGTAGACTCATGACTCCTATTCATCATCAGAGTAACCTGCAACATCATAAGTTACAACCACAGAGGGTCAATACTTTGGAATAGTATTGGCAAGTGATACCTTAGTATATTTTAAGTGGACTATAATACTATATGCATTTGGCTGGTGGAGCTTAGGCTTGCATTGCTCAAAATAGATTTTCCCTTAACTTTTTGAAAACACTAAGTTTTTGCTTGGCAGAAAACTCCCAAGGCATCTACCAATCAAAGACTCTAGATCCACTCAGGGCATCTACCAATCAATGACTGAAGATCCTTTTACCCTTGTTCACCCACAAGTTTTATTTTTGAAATTGGAGTGATGAGATTCTTGAAGTTTCCATGTCTTGATGCTCAAATTGTCCTTTACCAGGGACATGGCTAAGTACTTAGGTTTTACACTCTGCAGAGGTGGTGCACTTTCCCCACAAGCCTTGGTTTCCCAAGACATGATCCTTCAGTAGCCTTTCCTTAGTCAAATGGACGCGTTCCAACCTATCAACCCATCTACCACCCTCTGTCCAAGAGACTAAGTTCTAGCATCCTAAGATCATGGCAGAGCCCATAATGCCAAGTGGTTGCACTTGAAGCTTCTCAACATTTGACATCTCAAATCTCTTTGTTTCCTGGGTGGCCATCCACAAGTGAGATACACAAGGTTCACCAGTACTCCTGGCCTTGTGTAACCACTCAACATAACCAATCCATCCATTCCACCCAGGTGATTCATTAACTTAGTTGTTTTGTTAAATAAAAACAAGTCCTTAGACTTAGAATATTTTTCCATAATGTGAATATATAAACCACCCTTGTTTTCTAATAGCTAGGCTAAGCATGATAGTAATAGGAATCTTGACTTAGGAAATTCTCACTAAGGCTTCACCTATTAGGTTTCCCCATAGCATAGTTTATACTTAGCAAAAAAAAAATGCAAGTCCTATATTTGGAAAAATATTACTAATGCATATATAAAATATAGGAATGGAATATTCATGAAGATATCACTTGCCTTGGTAGTGTGGGGAGTAGCACTCGTCACAATCACAATCACTAGCAAAATCTACACACAAAGTTGTAGCACACAATTACACACAAATATCTACAAACAAAAATATTATGAATGCATGCATGCATGAATCTACCAAGTGATGATTTTTTTTTAAAACTCAACCAAGCAAGTGCATGAAAACAGAAACTAAACAAGTCACAAAGTAGCCAAGACAACTTAAATAACCCTAAAACAAAATACTAAACTAAATCTATTCTCAAAAAGGTCTCAAACAAGTTTCTGAAATTTAAGTCAATCTAATGGTTACTATTTGCTAAACAAAAAGGATAGGCAGAAAGGTCTTGTTTTTCTGAATCCAACGGTATAAAGTTTGCAAAATTCCAACGTGGAATTCAAAAGATATAGGCATTTGAATTTGGATCAAATTTCTGGTTTTAAATTCTATTTTCAGATCTAACCTAGCCACGCGTCATGTTCTTATTCGCCCGTACCGTTTCGCACTGGATCGAGCTCCACAGCCGTAGGATCTAAATGAAATCTGGCGGCTCAGATCGCGTACCGCTTCGGGGTTAAGTGGATCTATCCTAGCGCTACGATACAGATCTAACGGCGGCTATTTCCCTGGCCAAGAACTGGCGGCGGAGCGGCGGCTACCGGCGGCGGAGCTGTCGGTCGATGACGTTGCCGATGATGCAGACGGAGAGGGAGAAAGAGGAGTAGCTCACCGGGCTCAGGGGGTCACGGCGAAGCTCGTCGTACTCGCGGTTGGTCACGGGGCGCTCGGGCACGACTGCGATTGCTCACTGGAGTTCGTGGCGGCGTCGGGTGCGTCGGGTGGTCGTCGTGGACGTTGTTGTGGATCACCCCAAGGCAAAGCGAGGACACGGTTAGATTCACAGAGTCAAGGCGAAGTAGTGAGCATGAACGGGAAGGCGAGGGGCGGTTTGTATCTACCGAGAAAACTCGTCGGAGTTGATGTCGCCGTCGGTGCTTGCGGTGTCAAGTGGAACCGGCGACCTGGGGCAGTACAGGACAGACTAGTGAGGTCAGGAGATGCGCAAAGACACACTGAGTCAGATAGTAAGAACGATAGGCAGAGGGGAACTCGAGGCTCACCTGAATCGCTCACCGGAGAGGCTCTGTCTGCGGCGATGCAAAGCTGATTGAGGACAGCCTGGTGGCGGAGTGAGCGAGGTGTCTGGGAGAAAAAGATCGCGGGGCAGAGAGGATCTTATAGCCGGGGAATCGACAGGAAATGCTCGAGTTTTAATGCCCATTTACGCCGCGCCATTACTGGCCTTCACTGCTGCAGCGACGTGGTCGCAGGCGCGGTCTGGGGAAGACGAGGCCGACGTGGACCGGGCCCGCTCGTCAGCGAAGAGTGCGAGGTGTTGGTGGGGTCGGGCTGTCAGCGTCTGTCTGCGTGGGCTCGCGCGTGTGAGAAGGAAAAGGAGATCCCCGGGTGGGCTTGCTGGGCTTCATCCGCTGCTGGGCCATATTCTGGCCGCTCGGCCCTTTTCCTTTCTTTAAGCCTTTTCTTTTTCTAATTCCATTTTCTGAATAGAATTTGATATGAATTCAAATCCTTTTGAATTCAAACTGTTTTGGGAATTTTTGCAGGGTTCTGTAGGTTAAAAAACATTCAAATATCCTAGTGGTTACCTTGCAAAGGCTTGGTCAAGCTTGGGTTTCAAAATAAACAGAGATTTGCTCTAGTTGGCAAATATTTGGAATAGGGTTTAGAAAAATTTCTAAATTGGAATTTTGGGTTTAAATGCTACTCCTAATCTTTCCAACCATGGAGGCAAGCAAACAAGATCATGGACAATCAAATCCCAAAGGGTGATGGCCAATTGAGATAAATTGCCCACATGAAATCATAGCTCAAACTTCTGTATCTAAATGATTTTGAGAAAAACCCTATATGAATGAATGATGCAAGAATGATATGAATGAGTTTTTGAAACATGATTTTTGGGATGTTACAATGTGTGTTCTTTTCACATACCACATATGGATCCACCAGTGTCATTGCATGTGTGGTCTTTTCACAATCCACCTATGGATCCACCAGTGTCATTGCATGTGTGTTCTTTTTACTAACAACAACCAGAGTCATTGCATATGTGTTCTTTTCACATACCACATATGGATCCACCAGTGTCATTGCATGTGTGTTCTTTTCACAATCCACCTATGGATCCACCAGTGTCATTGCATGTGTGCTCTTTTTACTAACAACAACCGGAGTCATTGCATGTGTGTTCTCTTCAGAGACCACACATGGATCCACTAGTGTCATTGCATGTGTGTTCTTTTTACTAACAAAAAACCATAGTCATTTCATGTGTGTTCTTTTCACATACCATATATGGGTCCACCAGTGTAATTGCATGTGTTTTCTTTTTACTAACAACTGGAGTCATTGCATGTGTGTTCTTTTCACATAACACATATGGATCCACTAGTGCCATTGCATGTGTGCTTTTTTAATAACAACAACCAGAGTCATTGCATATGTGTTCTCTCAAAGACCAGACATGGATCCACCAGTGTCATTGCATGTGTGCCCTTTTTACTAACAACAACCAGAGTCATTTCATGTGTGTTCTTTTCACATACCACATATGGATCCACCAGTCTCATTGCATGTGTGTTCTTTTCACAATCCACCTATGGATCCACCAATGTCATTGCATGTGTGCTCTTTTTACTAACAACAACCAGAGTCATTACATGTGTGTTCTCTTCAGAAACCACACATGGATCCACCAGTGTCATTGCATGTGTGTTCTTTTTACTAACAACAACAAGAGTCATTGCATGTGTGTTCTCTCCAGAGACCACACACGGATCCACCAGTGTCATTGGATATGTGTTCTTTTTACTAACAACAACCAGAGTCATTGCATGTGTGTTCTCTTCAGATACCACACATGGATCCACCAGTGTCATTGCATGTGTGTTCTTTTTACTAACAGCAACCAGAGTCATTGCATGTGTGTTCTTTTCACAATCCACCTATGAATCCACCAGTGTCATCGCATGTGTGTTCTTTTTACTAACAACAGACAGAGTCAATGCATGTGTGTTCTTTTCACATACCACATATGGATCCACCAGTGTCATTGCATGTGTGTTCTTTTTGCTAACAATAACCAGAGTCATTGCATGTGTGTTCTTTTCACAATCCACCTACGGATTCACCAGTATCATTACATGTGTGTTCTTTTTACTAACAACAACTAGAGTCATTGCATGTGTGTTCTTTTCACATACCACATATGGATCCACCAGTGTCATTGCAGGTGTGGTCTTTTCACAATCCACCTATGGATCCACTAGTGTCATTGCATGTGTGTTCGTTTTACTAACAACAACCAGAGTCATTGCATGTGTGTTCTTTTCACATACCACATATGGATCCACCAGTCTCATTGCATGTGTGTTCTTTTCACAATCCACCTATGGATCCACCAATGTCATTGCATGTGTGCTCTTTTTACTAACAACAACCAGAGTCATTACATGTGTGTTCTCTTCAGAAACCACACATGGATCCACCAGTGTCATTGCATGTGTGTTCTTTTTACTAACGACAACCAGAGTCATTGCATGTGTGTTCTCTTCAGAGACCACACATAGATCCACCAGTGTCATTGGATATGTGTTCTTTTTACTAACAACAACCAGAGTCATTGAAATGTGTGTTCTCTTCAGAGACCACACATGGATCCACCAGTGTCATTGCATGTGTGTTCTTTTTACTAACAGCAACCAGAGTCATTGCATGTGTGTTCTTTTCACAATCCACCTATGAATCCACCAGTGTCATCGCATGTGTGTTATTTTTACTAACAACAGACAGAGTCATTGCATGTGTGTTCTTTTCACATACCACATATGGATCCACCAGTGTCATTGCATGTGTGTTCTTTTTACTAACAATAACCAGAGTCATTGCATGTGTGTTCTTTTCACAATCCACCTACGGATTCACCAGTGTCATTACATGTGTGTTCTTTTTACTAACAACAACTAGAGTCATTGCATGTGTGTTCTTTTCACATACCACATATGGATCCACCAGTGTCATTGCATGTGTGGTCTTTTCACAATCCACCTATGGATCCACCAGTGTCATTGCATGTGTGTTCTTTTTACTAACAACAACCAGAGTCATTGCATATGTGTTCTTTTCACATACCACATATGGATCCACCAGTGTCATTGCATGTGTGTTCTTTTCACAATCCACCTATGGATCCACCAGTGTCATTGCATGTGTGGTCTTTTTACTAACAACAACCAGAGTTATTGCATGTGTGTTCTTTTCACAATCCACCTATAGATCCACCAGTGTCATTGCATGTGTGGTCTTTTTACTAACAACAACCAGAGTTATTGCATGTGTGTTCTCTTCAGAGACCACACATGGATCTACCAGTGTCATTGCATGTGTGTTCTTTTTACTAACAACAACCAGAGTCATTTCATGTGTTTTCTTTTCACATACCATATATGGATCCACCAGTGTCACTGAAATGTGTGTTCTCTTCAGAGACCACACATGGATCCACCAGTGTCATTGCATGTGTGTTCTTTTTACTAACAATAACCAGAGTCATTGCATGTGTGTTCTTTTCACAATCCACCTACGGATCCACCAGTGCCTTTGCATGTGTGCTTTTTTTACTAAGAACAACCAGTGTCATTGCATGTGTGTTCTATTTAGAGCCCACACATGGATCCACCAGTGTCATTGCATGTGTGTTCTTTTTACTAACAACAACCAGAGTCATTTCATCTATGTTCTTTTCACATAGCACATATGGATTCACCAGTGTCATTGCATGTGTGTTTTTTTCACAATCCACCTATCGATCCACTAGTGTCATTGCATGTGTGCTCTTTTTACTAACAAAAACTGGAGTAATTGCATGTGTGTTCTCTTCAGAGACCACAAATGGATCCACCAGTGTCATTGCATGTGTGTTCTTTTTACTAACAACAACCAGAGTCATTTCATGTGTGTTCTTTTCACATACCACATATGGATCCACTAGTGTCATTGCATGTGTGTTCTTTTTACTAACAACAACCAGAGTCATTGAAATGTGTGTTCTTTTGACATACCACATATGCATTCACCAGTATCATTGCATGTGTGTTCTTTTCACAATCCACCTATGGATCCACTAGTGTTATTGCATGTGTGCTCTTTTTACTTACAACAACCAGAGTCATTGCATGTGTGTTCTCTTCAGAGACCACACAAGGATCCACCAGTGTCATTGCATGTGTGTTATTTTTACTAACAACAACTAGAGTCATTTAAATGTGTGTTCTCTTCGGAGACCACACATGGATCCACCAGTGTCATTGCATGTGTGTTATTTTTACTAACAACAACAAGAGTCATTGCATGTGAGTTATTTTCACATACCACATATGGATCGACCAGTGTCATTACATGTGTGCTCTTTTCACATACCACATATGGATCCACCAGTGTCATTGCATGTGTGCTCTTTTCACAATCCACCTATGGATCCACCAGTGTCATTGCATGTGTGTTCTTTTCACATACCACATATGGATCCACCAGTGTCATTGCATGTGTGGTCTTTTCACAATCCACCTATGGATCCACCAGTGTCATTGCATGTGTGTTCTTTTTACTAACAACAACCAGAGTCATTGCATATGTGTTCTTTTCACATACCACATATGGATCCACCAGTGTCATTGCATGTGTGTTGTTTTCACAATCCACCTATGGATCCACCAGTGTCATTGCATGTGTGCTCTTTTTACTAACAACAACCGGAGTCATTGCATGTGTGTTCTCTTGAGAGACCACACATGGATCCACCAGTGTCATTGCATGTGTGTTCTTTTTACTAACAAAAAACCATAGTCATTTCATGTGTGTTCTTTTCACATACCACATATGGGTCCACCAGTGTAATTGCATGTGTGTTCTTTTTACTAACAACTGGAGTCATTGCATGTGTGTTCTTTTCACATAACACATATGGATCCACCAGTGTCATTGCATGTGTGCTTTTTTAACAACAACAACCAGAGTCATTGGATATGTGTTCTCTCAAAGACCAGACATGGATCCACCAGTGTCATTGCATGTGTGCCCTTTTTACTAACAACAACCAGAGTCATTTCATGTGTGTTCTTTTCACATACCACATATGGATCCACCAGTGTCATTGCATGTGTGTTCTTCTCACAATCCACATATGGATCCACCAGTGTCATTGCATGTGTGCTCTTTTTACTAACAACAACCAGAGTCATTGCATGTGTGTTCTCTTCAGAAACTACACATGGATCCACCAGTGTCATTGCATGTGTGTTCTTTTTACTAACAACAACCAGAGTGATTGAAATGTATGTTCTCTTTAGAGACCACACATGGATCCACCAGTGTCATTGCATGTGTGTTCTTTTTACTAACAACAACCAGAGTCATTGCATGTGTGTTCTTTTCACAATCCACCTATGGATCCACCAGTGTCATTGCATGTGTGTTCTTTTTACTAACAACAACCAGAGTCATTGCATGTGTGTTCTTTTCACATACCACATATGGATTCACCAGTGTCATTGCATGTGTGTTCTTTTCACAATCCACCTATAGATCCACCAGTGTCATTGCATGTGTGGTCTTTTTACTAACAACAACCAGAGTTATTGCATGTCTGTTCTCTTCAGAGACCACACATGGATCCACCAGTGTCATTGCATGTGTGTTCTTTTTACTAACAACAACCAGAGTCATTTCATGTGTTTTCTTTTCACATACCACATATGGATCCACCAGTGTCACTGAAATGTGTGTTCTCTTCAGAGACCACACATGGATCCAACAGTGTCATTGCATGTGTGTTCTTTTTACTAACAATAACCAGAGTCATTGCATGTGTGTTCTTTTCACAATCCACCTACGGATCCACCAGTGCCTTTGCATGTGTGCTTTTTTACTAAGAACAACCAGTATCATTGCATGTGTGTTCTCTTTAGAGCCCACACATGGATCCACCAGTGTCATTGCATGTGTGTTCTTTTTTACTAACAACAACCAGAGTCATTTCATCTATGTTCTTTTCACATAGCACATATGGATTCACCAGTGTCATTGCATGTGTGTTCTTTTCACAATCCACCTATCGATCCACTAGTGTCATTGCATGTGTGCTCTTTTTACTAACAAAAACTAGAGTAATTGCATGTGTGTTCTCTTCAGAGACCACAAATGGATCCACCAGTGTCATTGCATGTGTGTTCTTTTTACTAACAACAACCAGAGTCATTTCATGTGTGTTCTTTTCACATACCACATATGGATCCACTAGTGTCATTGCATGTGTGTTCTTTTTACTAACAACAACCAGAGTCATTGAAATGTGTGTTCTTTTGACATACCACATATGGATTCACCAGTATCATTGCATGTGTGTTCTTTTCACAATCCACCTATGGATCCACTAGTGTTATTGCATTTGTGCTCTTTTTACTAACAACAACCAGAGTCATTGCATATGTGTTCTTTTCACATACCACATATGGATCCACCAGTGTCATTTCATGTGTGTTCTTTTCACAATCCACCTATGGATCCACCAGTGTCATTGCATGTGTGCTCTTTTTACTAACAACAACCGGAGTCATTGCATGTGTGTTCTCTTGAGAGACCACACATGGATCCACCAGTGTCATTGCATGTGTGTTCTTTTTACTAACAAAAAACCATAGTCATTTCATGTGTGTTCTTTTCACATACCACATATGGGTCCACCAGTGTAATTGCATGTGTGTTCTTTTTACTAACAACTGGAGTCATTGCATGTGTGTTCTTTTCACATAACACATATGGATCCACCAGTGTCATTGCATGTGTGCTTTTTTACTAACAACAACCAGAGTCATTTCATGTGTGTTCTTTTCACATACCACATATGGATCCACTAGTGTCATTGCATGTGTGTTCTTTTTACTAACAACAACCAGAGTCATTGAAATGTGTGTTCTTTTGACATACCACATATGCATTCACCAGTATCATTGCATGTGTGTTCTTTTCACAATCCACCTATGGATCCACTAGTGTTATTGCATGTGTGCTCTTTTTACTTACAACAACCAGAGTCATTGCATGTGTGTTCTCTTCAGAGACCACACAAGGATCCACCAGTGTCATTGCATGTGTGTTATTTTTACTAACAACAACTAGAGTCATTTAAATGTGTGTTCTCTTCGGAGACCACACATGGATCCACCAGTGTCATTGCATGTGTGTTATTTTTACTAACAACAACAAGAGTCATTGCATGTGAGTTATTTTCACATACCACATATGGATCGACCAGTGTCATTACATGTGTGCTCTTTTCACATACCACATATGGATCCACCAGTGTCATTGCATGTGTGCTCTTTTCACAATCCACCTATGGATCCACCAGTGTCATTGCATGTGTGTTCTTTTCACATACCACATATGGATCCACCAGTGTCATTGCATGTGTGGTCTTTTCACAATCCACCTATGGATCCACCAGTGTCATTGCATGTGTGTTCTTTTTACTAACAACAACCAGAGTCATTGCATATGTGTTCTTTTCACATACCACATATGGATCCACCAGTGTCATTGCATGTGTGTTGTTTTCACAATCCACCTATGGATCCACCAGTGTCATTGCATGTGTGCTCTTTTTACTAACAACAACCGGAGTCATTGCATGTGTGTTCTCTTGAGAGACCACACATGGATCCACCAGTGTCATTGCATGTGTGTTCTTTTTACTAACAAAAAACCATAGTCATTTCATGTGTGTTCTTTTCACATACCACATATGGGTCCACCAGTGTAATTGCATGTGTGTTCTTTTTACTAACAACTGGAGTCATTGCATGTGTGTTCTTTTCACATAACACATATGGATCCACCAGTGTCATTGCATGTGTGCTTTTTTAACAACAACAACCAGAGTCATTGGATATGTGTTCTCTCAAAGACCAGACATGGATCCACCAGTGTCATTGCATGTGTGCCCTTTTTACTAACAACAACCAGAGTCATTTCATGTGTGTTCTTTTCACATACCACATATGGATCCACCAGTGTCATTGCATGTGTGTTCTTCTCACAATCCACATATGGATCCACCAGTGTCATTGCATGTGTGCTCTTTTTACTAACAACAACCAGAGTCATTGCATGTGTGTTCTCTTCAGAAACTACACATGGATCCACCAGTGTCATTGCATGTGTGTTCTTTTTACTAACAACAACCAGAGTGATTGAAATGTATGTTCTCTTTAGAGACCACACATGGATCCACCAGTGTCATTGCATGTGTGTTCTTTTTACTAACAACAACCAGAGTCATTGCATGTGTGTTCTTTTCACAATCCACCTATGGATCCACCAGTGTCATTGCATGTGTGTTCTTTTTACTAACAACAACCAGAGTCATTGCATGTGTGTTCTTTTCACATACCACATATGGATTCACCAGTGTCATTGCATGTGTGTTCTTTTCACAATCCACCTATAGATCCACCAGTGTCATTGCATGTGTGGTCTTTTTACTAACAACAACCAGAGTTATTGCATGTCTGTTCTCTTCAGAGACCACACATGGATCCACCAGTGTCATTGCATGTGTGTTCTTTTTACTAACAACAACCAGAGTCATTTCATGTGTTTTCTTTTCACATACCACATATGGATCCACCAGTGTCACTGAAATGTGTGTTCTCTTCAGAGACCACACATGGATCCAACAGTGTCATTGCATGTGTGTTCTTTTTACTAACAATAACCAGAGTCATTGCATGTGTGTTCTTTTCACAATCCACCTACGGATCCACCAGTGCCTTTGCATGTGTGCTTTTTTACTAAGAACAACCAGTATCATTGCATGTGTGTTCTCTTTAGAGCCCACACATGGATCCACCAGTGTCATTGCATGTGTGTTCTTTTTTACTAACAACAACCAGAGTCATTTCATCTATGTTCTTTTCACATAGCACATATGGATTCACCAGTGTCATTGCATGTGTGTTCTTTTCACAATCCACCTATCGATCCACTAGTGTCATTGCATGTGTGCTCTTTTTACTAACAAAAACTAGAGTAATTGCATGTGTGTTCTCTTCAGAGACCACAAATGGATCCACCAGTGTCATTGCATGTGTGTTCTTTTTACTAACAACAACCAGAGTCATTTCATGTGTGTTCTTTTCACATACCACATATGGATCCACTAGTGTCATTGCATGTGTGTTCTTTTTACTAACAACAACCAGAGTCATTGAAATGTGTGTTCTTTTGACATACCACATATGGATTCACCAGTATCATTGCATGTGTGTTCTTTTCACAATCCACCTATGGATCCACTAGTGTTATTGCATTTGTGCTCTTTTTACTAACAACAACCAGAGTCATTGCATATGTGTTCTTTTCACATACCACATATGGATCCACCAGTGTCATTTCATGTGTGTTCTTTTCACAATCCACCTATGGATCCACCAGTGTCATTGCATGTGTGCTCTTTTTACTAACAACAACCGGAGTCATTGCATGTGTGTTCTCTTGAGAGACCACACATGGATCCACCAGTGTCATTGCATGTGTGTTCTTTTTACTAACAAAAAACCATAGTCATTTCATGTGTGTTCTTTTCACATACCACATATGGGTCCACCAGTGTAATTGCATGTGTGTTCTTTTTACTAACAACTGGAGTCATTGCATGTGTGTTCTTTTCACATAACACATATGGATCCACCAGTGTCATTGCATGTGTGCTTTTTTAATCACAACAACCAGAGTCATTGGATATGTGTTCTCTCAAAGACCAGACATGGATCCACCAGTGTCATTGCATGTGTGCCCTTTTTACTAACAACAACCAGAGTCATTTCATGTGTGTTCTTTTCACATACCACATATGGATCCACCAGTGTCATTGCATGTGTGTTCTTCTCACAATCCACATATGGATCCACCAGTGTCATTGCATGTGTGCTCTTTTTACTAACAACAACCAGAGTCATTGCATGTGTGTTCTCTTCAGAAACTACACATGGATGCACCAGTGTCATTGCATGTGTGTTCTTTTTACTAACAACAACCAGAGTGATTGAAATGTATGTTCTCTTTAGAGACCACACATGGATCCACCAGTGTCATTGCATGTGTGTTCTTTTTACTAACAACCAGAGTCATTGCATGTGTGTTCTTTTCACAATCCACCTATGGATCCACCAGTGTCATTGCATGTGTGTTCTTTTTACTAACAACAACCAGAGTCATTGCATGTGTGTTCTTTTCACATACCACATATGGATTCACCAGTGTCATTGCATGTGTGTTCTTTTCACAATCCACCTATAGATCCACCAGTGTCATTGCATGTGTGGTCTTTTTACTAACAACAACCAGAGTTATTGCATGTGTGTTCTCATCAGAGACCACACATGGATCCACCAGTGTCATTGCATGTGTGTTCTTTTTACTAACAACAACCAGAGTCATTTCATGTGTTTTCTTTTCACATACCACATATGGATCCACCAGTGTCACTGAAATGTGTGTTCTCTTCAGAGACCACACATGGATCCAACAGTGTCATTGCATGTGTGTTCTTTTTACTAACAATAACCAGAGTCATTGCATGTGTGTTCTTTTCACAATCCACCTACGGATCCACCAGTGCCTTTGCATGTGTGCTTTTTTACTAAGAACAACCAGTATCATTGCATGTGTGTTCTCTTTAGAGCCCACACATGGATCCACCAGTGTCATTGCATGTGTGTTCTTTTTACTAATAACAACCAGAGTCATTTCATCTATGTTCTTTTAACATAGCACATATGGATTCACCAGTGTCATTGCATGTGTGTTCTTTTCACAATCCACCTATCGATCCACTAGTGTCATTGCATGTGTGCTCTTTTTACTAACAAAAACTAGAGTAATTGCATGTGTGTTCTCTTCAGAGACCACAAATGGATCCACCAGTGTCATTGCATGTGTGTTCTTTTTACTAACAACAACCAGAGTCATTTCATGTGTGTTCTTTTCACATACCACATATGGATCCACTAGTGTCATTGCATGTGTGTTCTTTTTACTAACAACAACCAGAGTCATTGAAATGTGTGTTCTTTTGACATACCACATATGGATTCACCAGTATCATTGCATGTGTGTTCTTTTCACAATCCACCTATGGATCCACTAGTTTTATTGCATGTGTGCTCTTTTTACTAACAACAACCAGAGTCATTGCATATGTGTTCTTTTGACATACCACATATGGATCCACCAGTGTCATTAAATGTGTGTTCTTTTCACAATCCACCTATGGATCCACCAGTGTCATTGCATGTGCGCTCTTTTTACTAACAACAACCAGAGTCATTGCATGTGTGTTCTCTTGAGAGACCACACATGGATCCACCAGTGTCATTGCATGTGTGTTCTTTTTACTAACAAAAAACCATAGTCATTTCATGTGTGTTCTTTTCACATACCACATATGGGTCCACCAGTGTAATTGCATGTGTGTTCTTTTTACTAACAACTGGAGTCATTGCATGTGTGTTCTTTTCACATAACACATATGGATCCACCAGTGTCATTGCATGTGTGCTTTTTTAATCACAACAACCAGAGTCATTGGATATGTGTTCTCTCAAAGACCAGACATGGATCCACCAGTGTCATTGCATGTGTGCCCTTTTTACTAACAACAACCAGAGTCATTTCATGTGTGTTCTTTTCACATACCACATATGGATCCACCAGTGTCATTGCATGTGTGTTCTTCTCACAATCCACATATGGATCCACCAGTGTCATTGCATGTGTGCTCTTTTTACTAACAACAACCAGAGTCATTGCATGTGTGTTCTCTTCAGAAACTACACATGGATGCACCAGTGTCATTGCATGTGTGTTCTTTTTACTAACAACAACCAGAGTGATTGAAATGTATGTTCTCTTTAGAGACCACACATGGATCCACCAGTGTCATTGCATGTGTGTTCTTTTTACTAACAACCAGAGTCATTGCATGTGTGTTCTTTTCACAATCCACCTATGGATCCACCAGTGTCATTGCATGTGTGTTCTTTTTACTAACAACAACCAGAGTCATTGCATGTGTGTTCTTTTCACATACCACATATGGATTCACCAGTGTCATTGCATGTGTGTTCTTTTCACAATCCACCTATAGATCCACCAGTGTCATTGCATGTGTGGTCTTTTTACTAACAACAACCAGAGTTATTGCATGTCTGTTCTCTTCAGAGACCACACATGGATCCACCAGTGTCATTGCATGTGTGTTCTTTTTACTAACAACAACCAGAGTCATTTCATGTGTTTTCTTTTCACATACCACATATGGATCCACCAGTGTCACTGAAATGTGTGTTCTCTTCAGAGACCACACATGGATCCAACAGTGTCATTGCATGTGTGTTCTTTTTACTAACAATAACCAGAGTCATTGCATGTGTGTTCTTTTCACAATCCACCTACGGATCCACCAGTGCCTTTGCATGTGTGCTTTTTTACTAAGAACAACCAGTATCATTGCATGTGTGTTCTCTTTAGAGCC
Organism: Avena sativa; assembly: GCA_916181665.1. Lineage (NCBI taxonomy): Eukaryota > Viridiplantae > Streptophyta > Magnoliopsida > Poales > Poaceae > Avena > Avena sativa. The sequence goes on from OV702290.1 coordinate 206,338,235, forward strand.
CACACATGGATCCACCAGTGTCATTGCATGTGTGTTCTTTTTTACTAACAACAACCAGAGTCATTTCATCTATGTTCTTTTCACATAGCACATATGGATTCACCAGTGTCATTGCATGTGTGTTCTTTTCACAATCCACCTATCGATCCACTAGTGTCATTGCATGTGTGCTCTTTTTACTAACAAAAACTAGAGTAATTGCATGTGTGTTCTCTTCAGAGACCACAAATGGATCCACCAGTGTCATTGCATGTGTGTTCTTTTTACTAACAACAACCAGAGTCATTTCATGTGTGTTCTTTTCACATACCACATATGGATCCACTAGTGTCATTGCATGTGTGTTCTTTTTACTAACAACAACCAGAGTCATTGAAATGTGTGTTCTTTTGACATACCACATATGGATTCACCAGTATCATTGCATGTGTGTTCTTTTCACAATCCACCTATGGATCCACTAGTGTTATTGCATTTGTGCTCTTTTTACTAACAACAACCAGAGTCATTGCATATGTGTTCTTTTCACATACCACATATGGATCCACCAGTGTCATTTCATGTGTGTTCTTTTCACAATCCACCTATGGATCCACCAGTGTCATTGCATGTGTGCTCTTTTTACTAACAACAACCGGAGTCATTGCATGTGTGTTCTCTTGAGAGACCACACATGGATCCACCAGTGTCATTGCATGTGTGTTCTTTTTACTAACAAAAAACCATAGTAATTTCATGTGTGTTCTTTTCACATACCACATATGGGTCCACCAGTGTAATTGCATGTGTGTTCTTTTTACTAACAACTGGAGTCATTGCATGTGTGTTCTTTTCACATAACACATATGGATCCACCAGTGTCATTGCATGTGTGCTTTTTTAATCACAACAACCAGAGTCATTGGATATGTGTTCTCTCAAAGACCAGACATGGATCCACCAGTGTCATTGCATGTGTGCCCTTTTTACTAACAACAACCAGAGTCATTTCATGTGTGTTCTTTTCACATACCACATATGGATCCACCAGTGTCATTGCATGTGTGTTCTTCTCACAATCCACATATGGATCCACCAGTGTCATTGCATGTGTGCTCTTTTTACTAACAACAACCAGAGTCATTGCATGTGTGTTCTCTTCAGAAACTACACATGGATGCACTAGTGTCATTGCATGTGTGTTCTTTTTACTAACAACAACCAGAGTGATTGAAATGTATGTTCTCTTTAGAGACCACACATGGATCCACCAGTGTCATTGCATGTGTGTTCTTTTTACTAACAACCAGAGTCATTGCATGTGTGTTCTTTTCACAATCCACCTATGGATCCACCAGTGTCATTGCATGTGTGTTCTTTTTACTAACAACAACCAGAGTCATTGCATGTGTGTTCTTTTCACATACCACATATGGATTCACCAGTGTCATTGCATGTGTGTTCTTTTCACAATCCACCTATAGATCCACCAGTGTCATTGCATGTGTGGTCTTTTTACTAACAACAACCAGAGTTATTGCATGTGTGTTCTCTTCAGAGACCACACATGGATCCACCAGTGTCATTGCATGTGTGTTCTTTTTACTAACAACAACCAGAGTCATTTCATGTGTTTTCTTTTCACATACCACATATGGATCCACCAGTGTCACTGAAATGTGTGTTCTCTTCAGAGACCACACATGGATCCAACAGTGTCATTGCATGTGTGTTCTTTTTACTAACAATAACCAGAGTCATTGCATGTGTGTTCTTTTCACAATCCACCTACGGATCCACCAGTGCCTTTGCATGTGTGCTTTTTTACTAAGAACAACCAGTATCATTGCATGTGTGTTCTCTTTAGAGCCCACACATGGATCCACCAGTGTCATTGCATGTGTGTTCTTTTTACTAATAACAACCAGAGTCATTTCATCTATGTTCTTTTAACATAGCACATATGGATTCACCAGTGTCATTGCATGTGTGTTCTTTTCACAATCCACCTATCGATCCACTAGTGTCATTGCATGTGTGCTCTTTTTACTAACAAAAACTAGAGTAATTGCATGTGTGTTCTCTTCAGAGACCACAAATGGATCCACCAGTGTCATTGCATGTGTGTTCTTTTTACTAACAACAACCAGAGTCATTTCATGTGTGTTCTTTTCACATACCACATATGGATCCACTAGTGTCATTGCATGTGTGTTCTTTTTACTAACAACAACCAGAGTCATTGAAATGTGTGTTCTTTTGACATACCACATATGGATTCACCAGTATCATTGCATGTGTGTTCTTTTCACAATCCACCTATGGATCCACTAGTTTTATTGCATGTGTGCTCTTTTTACTAACAACAACCAGAGTCATTGCATATGTGTTCTTTTCACATACCACATATGGATCCACCAGTGTCATTTCATGTGTGTTCTTTTCACAATCCACCTATGGATCCACCAGTGTCATTGCATGTGCGCTCTTTTTACTAACAACAACCAGAGTCATTGCATGTGTGTTCTCTTGAGAGACCACACATGGATCCACCAGTGTCATTGCATGTGTGTTCTTTTTACTAACAAAAAACCATAGTCATTTCATGTGTGTTCTTTTCACATACCACATATGGGTCCACCAGTGTAATTGCATGTGTGTTCTTTTTACTAACAACTGGAGTCATTGCATGTGTGTTCTTTTCACATAACACATATGGATCCACCAGTGTCATTGCATGTGTGCTTTTTTAATCACAACAACCAGAGTCATTGGATATGTGTTCTCTCAAAGACCAGACATGGATCCACCAGTGTCATTGCATGTGTGCCCTTTTTACTAACAACGACCAGAGTCATTTCATGTGTGTTCTTTTCACATACCACATATGGATCCACCAGTGTCATTGCATGTGTGTTCTTCTCACAATCCACATATGGATCCACCAGTGTCATTGCATGTGTGCTCTTTTTACTAACAACAACCAGAGTCATTGCATGTGTGTTCTCTTCAGAAACTACACATGGATGCACCAGTGTCATTGCATGTGTGTTCTTTTTACTAACAACAACCAGAGTGATTGAAATGTATGTTCTCTTTAGAGACCACACATGGATCCACCAGTGTCATTGCATGTGTGTTCTTTTTACTAACAACCAGAGTCATTGCATGTGTGTTCTTTTCACAATCCACCTATGGATCCACCAGTGTCATTGCATGTGTGTTCTTTTTACTAACAACAACCAGAGTCATTGCATGTGTGTTCTTTTCACATACCACATATGGATTCACCAGTGTCATTGCATGTGTGTTCTTTTCACAATCCACCTATAGATCCACCAGTGTCATTGCATGTGTGGTCTTTTTACTAACAACAACCAGAGTTATTGCATGTGTGTTCTCTTCAGAGACCACACATGGATCCACCAGTGTCATTGCATGTGTGTTCTTTTTACTAACAACAACCAGAGTCATTTCATGTGTTTTCTTTTCACATACCACATATGGATCCACCAGTGTCACTGAAATGTGTGTTCTCTTCAGAGACCACACATGGATCCAACAGTGTCATTGCATGTGTGTTCTTTTTACTAACAATAACCAGAGTCATTGCATGTGTGTTCTTTTCACAATCCACCTACGGATCCACCAGTGCCTTTGCATGTGTGCTTTTTTACTAAGAACAACCAGTATCATTGCATGTGTGTTCTCTTTAGAGCCCACACATGGATCCACCAGTGTCATTGCATGTGTGTTCTTTTTACTAATAACAACCAGAGTCATTTCATCTATGTTCTTTTAACATAGCACATATGGATTCACCAGTGTCATTGCATGTGTGTTCTTTTCACAATCCACCTATCGATCCACTAGTGTCATTGCATGTGTGCTCTTTTTACTAACAAAAACTAGAGTAATTGCATGTGTGTTCTCTTCAGAGACCACAAATGGATCCACCAGTGTCATTGCATGTGTGTTCTTTTTACTAACAACAACCAGAGTCATTTCATGTGTGTTCTTTTCACATACCACATATGGATCCACTAGTGTCATTGCATGTGTGTTCTTTTTACTAACAACAACCAGAGTCATTGAAATGTGTGTTCTTTTGACATACCACATATGGATTCACCAGTATCATTGCATGTGTGTTCTTTTCACAATCCACCTATGGATCCACTAGTTTTATTGCATGTGTGCTCTTTTTACTAACAACAACCAGAGTCATTGCATATGTGTTCTTTTCACATACCACATATGGATCCACCAGTGTCATTTCATGTGTGTTCTTTTCACAATCCACCTATGGATCCACCAGTGTCATTGCATGTGCGCTGTTTATACTAACAACAACCAGAGTCATTGCATGTGTGTTCTCTTGAGAGACCACACATGGATCCACCAGTGTCATTGCATGTGTGTTCTTTTTACTAACAAAAAACCATAGTCATTTCATGTGTGTTCTTTTCACATACCACATATGGGTCCACCAGTGTAATTGCATGTGTGTTCTTTTTACTAACAACTGGAGTCATTGCATGTGTGTTCTTTTCACATAACACATATGGATCCACCAGTGTCATTGCATGTGTGCTTTTTTAATCACAACAACCAGAGTCATTGGATATGTGTTCTCTCAAAGACCAGACATGGATCCACCAGTGTCATTGCATGTGTGCCCTTTTTACTAACAACAACCAGAGTCATTTCATGTGTGTTCTTTTCACATACCACATATGGATCCACCAGTGTCATTGCATGTGTGTTCTTCTCACAATCCACATATGGATCCACCAGTGTCATTGCATGTGTGCTCTTTTTACTAACAACAACCAGAGTCATTGCATGTGTGTTCTCTTCAGAAACTACACATGGATGCACCAGTGTCATTGCATGTGTGTTCTTTTTACTAACAACAACCAGAGTGATTGAAATGTATGTTCTCTTTAGAGACCACACATGGATCCACCAGTGTCATTGCATGTGTGTTCTTTTTACTAACAACCAGAGTCATTGCATGTGTGTTCTTTTCACAATCCACCTATGGATCCACCAGTGTCATTGCATGTGTGTTCTTTTTACTAACAACAACCAGAGTCATTGCATGTGTGTTCTTTTCACATACCACATATGGATTCACCAGTGTCATTGCATGTGTGTTCTTTTCACAATCCACCTATAGATCCACCAGTGTCATTGCATGTGTGGTCTTTTTACTAACAACAACCAGAGTTATTGCATGTGTGTTCTCTTCAGAGACCACACATGGATCCACCAGTGTCATTGCATGTGTGTTCTTTTTACTAACAACAACCAGAGTCATTTCATGTGTTTTCTTTTCACATACCACATATGGATCCACCAGTGTCACTGAAATGTGTGTTCTCTTCAGAGACCACACATGGATCCAACAGTGTCATTGCATGTGTGTTCTTTTTACTAACAATAACCAGAGTCATTGCATGTGTGTTCTTTTCACAATCCACCTACGGATCCACCAGTGCCTTTGCATGTGTGCTTTTTTACTAAGAACAACCAGTATCATTGCATGTGTGTTCTCTTTAGAGCCCACACATGGATCCACCAGTGTCATTGCATGTGTGTTCTTTTTACTAATAACAACCAGAGTCATTTCATCTATGTTCTTTTAACATAGCACATATGGATTCACCAGTGTCATTGCATGTGTGTTCTTTTCACAATCCACCTATCGATCCACTAGTGTCATTGCATGTGTGCTCTTTTTACTAACAAAAACTAGAGTAATTGCATGTGTGTTCTCTTCAGAGACCACAAATGGATCCACCAGTGTCATTGCATGTGTGTTCTTTTTACTAACAACAACCAGAGTCATTTCATGTGTGTTCTTTTCACATACCACATATGGATCCACTAGTGTCATTGCATGTGTGTTCTTTTTACTAACAACAACCAGAGTCATTGAAATGTGTGTTCTTTTGACATACCACATATGGATTCACCAGTATCATTGCATGTGTGTTCTTTTCACAATCCACCTATGGATCCACTAGTTTTATTGCATGTGTGCTCTTTTTACTAACAACAACCAGAGTCATTGCATATGTGTTCTTTTCACATACCACATATGGATCCACCAGTGTCATTTCATGTGTGTTCTTTTCACAATCCACCTATGGATCCACCAGTGTCATTGCATGTGCGCTGTTTATACTAACAACAACCAGAGTCATTGCATGTGTGTTCTCTTGAGAGACCACACATGGATCCACCAGTGTCATTGCATGTGTGTTCTTTTTACTAACAAAAAACCATAGTCATTTCATGTGTGTTCTTTTCACATACCACATATGGGTCCACCAGTGTAATTGCATGTGTGTTCTTTTTACTAACAACTGGAGTCATTGCATGTGTGTTCTTTTCACATAACACATATGGATCCACCAGTGTCATTGCATGTGTGCTTTTTTAATCACAACAACCAGAGTCATTGGATATGTGTTCTCTCAAAGACCAGACATGGATCCACCAGTGTCATTGCATGTGTGCCCTTTTTACTAACAACAACCAGAGTCATTTCATGTGTGTTCTTTTCACATACCACATATGGATCCACCAGTGTCATTGCATGTGTGTTCTTCTCACAATCCACATATGGATCCACCAGTGTCATTGCATGTGTGCTCTTTTTACTAACAACAACCAGAGTCATTGCATGTGTGTTCTCTTCAGAAACTACACATGGATGCACCAGTGTCATTGCATGTGTGTTCTTTTTACTAACAACAACCAGAGTGATTGAAATGTATGTTCTCTTTAGAGACCACACATGGATCCACCAGTGTCATTGCATGTGTGTTCTTTTTACTAACAACCAGAGTCATTGCATGTGTGTTCTTTTCACAATCCACCTATGGATCCACCAGTGTCATTGCATGTGTGTTCTTTTTACTAACAACAACCAGAGTCATTGCATGTGTGTTCTTTTCACATACCACATATGGATTCACCAGTGTCATTGCATGTGTGTTCTTTTCACAATCCACCTATAGATCCACCAGTGTCATTGCATGTGTGGTCTTTTTACTAACAACAACCAGAGTTATTGCATGTGTGTTCTCTTCAGAGACCACACATGGATCCACCAGTGTCATTGCATGTGTGTTCTTTTTACTAACAACAACCAGAGTCATTTCATGTGTTTTCTTTTCACATACCACATATGGATCCACCAGTGTCACTGAAATGTGTGTTCTCTTCAGAGACCACACATGGATCCAACAGTGTCATTGCATGTGTGTTCTTTTTACTAACAATAACCAGAGTCATTGCATGTGTGTTCTTTTCACAATCGACCTACGGATCCACCAGTGCCTTTGCATGTGTGCTTTTTTACTAAGAACAACCAGTATCATTGCATGTGTGTTCTCTTTAGAGCCCACACATGGATCCACCAGTGTCATTGCATGTGTGTTCTTTTTACTAATAACAACCAGAGTCATTTCATCTATGTTCTTTTCACATAGCACATATGGATTCACCAGTGTCATTGCATGTGTGTTCTTTTCACAATCCACCTATCGATCCACTAGTGTCATTGCATGTGTGCTCTTTTTACTAACAAAAACTAGAGTAATTGCATGTGTGTTCTCTTCAGAGACCACAAATGGATCCACCAGTGTCATTGCATGTGTGTTCTTTTTACTAACAACAACCAGAGTCATTTCATGTGTGTTCTTTTCACATACCACATATGGATCCACTAGTGTCATTGCATGTGTGTTCTTTTTACTAACAACAACCAGAGTCATTGAAATGTGTGTTCTTTTGACATACCACATATGGATTCACCAGTATCATTGCATGTGTGTTCTTTTCACAATCCACCTATGGATCCACTAGTTTTATTGCATGTGTGCTCTTTTTACTAACAACAACCAGAGTCATTGCATATGTGTTCTTTTCACATACCACATATGGATCCACCAGTGTCATTTCATGTGTGTTCTTTTCACAATCCACCTATGGATCCACCAGTGTCATTGCATGTGTGCTCTTTTTACTAACAACAACCAGAGTCATTGCATGTGTGTTCTCTTGAGAGACCACACATGGATCCACCAGTGTCATTGCATGTGTGTTCTTTTTACTAACAAAAAACCATAGTCATTTCATGTGTGTTCTTTTCACATACCACATATGGGTCCACCAGTGTAATTGCATGTGTGTTCTTTTTACTAACAACTGGAGTCATTGCATGTGTGTTCTTTTCACATAACACATATGGATCCACCAGTGTCATTGCATGTGTGCTTTTTTAATCACAACAACCAGAGTCATTGGATATGTGTTCTCTCAAAGACCAGACATGGATCCACCAGTGTCATTGCATGTGTGCCCTTTTTACTAACAACAACCAGAGTCATTTCATGTGTGTTCTTTTCACATACCACATATGGATCCACCAGTGTCATTGCATGTGTGTTCTTCTCACAATCCACATATGGATCCACCAGTGTCATTGCATGTGTGCTCTTTTTACTAACAACAACCAGAGTCATTGCATGTGTGTTCTCTTCAGAAACTACACATGGATGCACCAGTGTCATTGCATGTGTGTTCTTTTTACTAACAACAACCAGAGTGATTGAAATGTATGTTCTCTTTAGAGACCACACATGGATCCACCAGTGTCATTGCATGTGTGTTCTTTTTACTAACAACCAGAGTCATTGCATGTGTGTTCTTTTCACAATCCACCTATGGATCCACCAGTGTCATTGCATGTGTGTTCTTTTTACTAACAACAACCAGAGTCATTGCATGTGTGTTCTTTTCACATACCACATATGGATTCACCAGTGTCATTGCATGTGTGTTCTTTTCACAATCCACCTATAGATCCACAGTGTCATTGCATGTGTGGTCTTTTTACTAACAACAACCAGAGTTATTGCATGTGTGTTCTCTTCAGAGACCACACATGGATCCACCAGTGTCATTGCATGTGTGTTCTTTTTACTAACAACAACCAGAGTCATTTCATGTGTTTTGTTTTCACATACCACATATGGATCCACCAGTGTCACTGAAATGTGTGTTCTCTTCAGAGACCACACATGGATCCAACAGTGTCATTGCATGTGTGTTCTTTTTACTAACAATAACCAGAGTCATTGCATGTGTGTTCTTTTCACAATCCACCTACGGATCCACCAGTGCCTTTGCATGTGTGCTTTTTTACTAAGAACAACCAGTATCATTGCATGTGTGTTCTCTTTAGAGCCCACACATGGATCCACCAGTGTCATTGCATGTGTGTTCTTTTTACTAACAACAACCAGAGTCATTTCATCTATGTTCTTTTCACATAGCACATATGGATTCACCAGTGTCATTGCATGTGTGTTCTTTTCACAATCCACCTATCGATCCACTAGTGTCATTGCATGTGTGCTCTTTTTACTAACAAAAACTAGAGTAATTGCATGTGTGTTCTCTTCAGAGACCACAAATGGATCCACCAGTGTCATTCCATGTGTGTTCTATTTACTAACAACAACCAGAGTCATTTCATGTGTGTTCTTTTCACATACCACATATGGATCCACTAGTGTCATTGCATGTGTGTTCTTTTTACTAACAACAACCAGAGTCATTGAAATGTGTGTTCTTTTGACATACCACATATGGATTCACCAGTATCATTGCATGTGTGTTCTTTTCACAATCCACCTATGGATCCACTAGTGTTATTGCATGTGTGCTCTTTTTACTAACAACAACCAGAGTCATTGCATGTGTGTTCTCTTCAGAGACCACACATGGATCCACCAGTGTCATTGCATGTGTGTTATTTTTACTAACAACAATTAGAGTCATTTAAATGTGTGTTCTCTTCAGAGACCACACATGGATCCACCAGTGTCATTGCATGTGTGTTCTTTTTACTAACAACAACCAGAGTCATTGCATGTGAGTTATTTTCACATACCACATATGGATCGACCAGTGCCATTACATGTGTGCTCTTTTCACATACCACATATGGATCCACCAGTGTCATTGCATGTGTGCTCTTTTCACAATCCACCTATGGATCCACCGGTGTCATTGCATGTGTGTTCTTTTTACTAACAACAACCAGAGTCATTGCATATGTGTTCTTTTCACATACCACATATGGATCCACCAGTGTCATTGAAAATGTGTTCTTTTTACTAACAACAACCAGAATCATTGCACGTGTGTTCTCTTTAGAGACCACACATGGATCGACCAGTGTCATTGCATGTGTGTTCTTTTTACTAACAACAACCAGAGTCATTTCATGTGTGTTCTTTTTACTAACAACAACTAGAGTCATTGCAAGTGTGTTCTTTTCACATACCACATATGGATCCACCAGTGTCATTGCATGTGTGCTTTTTTACTAACAACAACCAGTCATTGCATATGTGTTCTCTTCAAAGACCACACATGGATCCTCCAGTGTCATTGCATGTGTGTTCTTTTTACTAACAACAACCAGAGTCATTTCATGTGTGTTCTTTTCACATACCACATATGGATCCACCAGTTTCATTGCATGTGTGTTCTTTTCAAAATCCACCTATGGATCCACCAGTGTCATTGCATGTGTGTTCTTTTTACTAACAACAACCAGAGTCATTGCATGTGTGTTCTTTTCACATACCACATATGGATCCACCAGTGTCATTGCATGTGTGCTTTTTTACTAACAACTAGAGTAATTGCATATGTGATCTCTTCAAAGACCACACATGGATCCACCAGTGTCATTGCATGTGTGTTCTTTTTACTAACAACAACCAGAGTCATTTCATGTGTGTTCTTTTCACATACCACATATGGATCCACCAGTCTCATTGCATGTGTGTTCTTTTCACAATCCACCTATGGATCCACCAATGTCATTGCATGTGTGCTCTTTTTACTAACAACAACCAGAGTCATTACATGTGTGTTCTCTTCAGAAACCACACATGGATCCACCAGTGTCATTGCATGTGTGTTCTTTTTACTAACAACAACCAGAGTCATTGCATGTGTGTTCTCTTCAGAGACCACACATGGATCCACCAGTGTCATTGCATGTGTGTTATTTTTACTAATAACAACTAGAGTCATTGAAATGTGTGTTCTCTTCAGAGACCACACATGGATCCACCAGTGTCATTGCATGTGTGTTCTTTTTACTAACAACAACCAGAGTCATTGCATGTGAGTTATTTTCACATACCACATATGGATCGACCAGTGTCATTACATGTGTGTTCTTTTTACTAACAACAACTGGAGTCATTGCATGTGTGTTCTTTTCACATACCACATATGGATCCACCGGTGTCATTGAATGTGTGCTCTTTTCACAATCCACCTATGGATCCACTAGTGTCATTGCATGTGTGTTCTTTTTACTAACAACAACCAGAGTCATTGCATATGTGTTCTTTTCACATACCACATATGGATCCACCAGTGTCATTGCATGTGTGTTCTTTTCACAATCCACCTATGGATCCACCAGTGTCATTGCATGTGTGCTCTTTTTACTAACAACAACCAGAGTCATTGCTTGTGTGTTCTCTTCAGAGACCACACATGGATCCACCAGTGTCATTGCATGTGTGTTCTTTTTACTAACAACAACCAGAGTCATTTCATGTGTGTTCTTTTCACATACCACATATGGGTCCACTAGTGCCATTGCATGTGTGTTCTTTTTACTAACAACAACTGGAATCATTGCATGTGTGTTCTTTTCACATACCACATATGGATCCACCAGTGTCATTGCATGTGTGCTTTTTTACTAACAACAACCAGAGTCATTGCATATGTGTTCTCTTCAAAGACCACACATGAATCCACCAGTGTCATTGCATGTGTGTTCTTTTTACTAACAACAACCAGAGTCATTTCATGTGTGTTCTTTTCACATACCACATATGGATCCACCAGTGTCATTGCATGTGTGTTCTTTCAACAATCCACCTATGGATCCACCAGTGTCATTGCATGTGTGCTCTTTTTACTAACAACAACCAGAGTCATTACATGTGTGTTCTCTTCAGAAACCACACATGGATCCACCAGTGTCATTGCATGTGTGTTCTTTTTACTAATAACAACCAGAGTCATTGAAATGTGTGTTCTCTTCAGAGACCACACATGGATCCACCAGTGTCATTGCATGTGTGTTCTTTTTAGTAACAACAACCAGAGTCATTGCATGTGTGTTCTTTTCACAATCAACCTATGGATCCACCAGTGTCATTGCATGAGTGTTCTTTTTACTAACAACAACCAGAGTCATTGCATGTGTGTTCTTTTCACATAACACATATAGATTCACCAGTGTCATTGCATGTGTGTTCTTTTCACAATCCACCTATAGATCCACCAGTGTCATTGCATGTGTGGTCTTTCTACTAACAACAACCAGAGTTATTGCATGTGTGTTTTCTTCAGAGACCACACATGGATCCACTAGTGTCATTGCATGTGTGTTCCTTTTACTAACAACAACCAGAGTCATTTCATGTGTGTTCTTTTCACATACCACATATGGATCCACCAGTGTCATTGAAATGTGTGTTCTCTTTAGAGACCACACATGGATCCACCAGTGTCATTGCATGTGTTTTCTTTTTACTAACAATAACCAGAGTCATTGCATGTGTGTTCTTTTCATAATCCACCTACGGATCCACCTGTGCCATTGCATATGTGCTTTTTTACTAACAACAACCAGTGTCATTGCATGTGTGTTCTCTTTAGAGACCACACATGGATCCACCAGTGTCATTGCATGTGTGTACTTTTTACTAACAACAACCAGAGTCATTTCATCTATGTTCTTTTCACATAGCCCATATGGATTCACCAGTGTCATTGCATGTGTGTTCTTTTCACAATCCACCTATCGATCCACCAGAGTCATTGCAAGTGTGTTCTTTTTACTAACAACAACCAGAGTCATTGCATGTGTGTTCTTTTCACAATCCACCTATGGATCCACCAGCGTCATTGCATGTGTGTTCTTTTTACTAACAACAACCAGAGTGATTGCATGTGTGTTCTTTTGACATACCACATATGGATCCACCAGTGTCATTGCATGTGTGTTCTTTTCACAATCCACCTATGGATCCACCAGTGTCATTGCATGTGTGCTCTTTTTACTAACAACAACCAGAGTTATTGCATGTGTGTTCTCTTGAGAGACCACACATGGATCCACCAGTGTCATTGCATGTGTGTTCTTTTTACTAACAACAACCAGAGTCATTGCATGCGTGTTCTTTTCACATACCACATATGGATCCACCAATGTCATTGAAATGTGTGTTCTCTTCAGAGACCACACATGGATCCACCAGTGTCATTCCATGTGTGTTCTTTTTACTAACAACAACCAGAGTCATTGCATATGTGTTCTTTTCACAATCCACCTACGGACCCACCAGTGTAATTGCATGTGTGCTTTTTTACTAACAACAACCAGAGTCATTGCATGTGTGTTCTCTTTAGAGACCACACATGGATCCACCAGTGTCATTGCATGTGTGTTCTTTTTACTAACAACAACCAGAGTCATTTCATCTGTGTTCTTTTCACATACCACATATGGATCCACCAGTGTCATTGCATGTGTGTTCTTTTCACAATCCACCTATGGATCCAGCAGTATCATTGCATGTGTGTTCCTTTCACATCCACCAGTGTCATTGCATGTGTGCTATTTTTACTAACAACAACCAGAGTCATTGCATGTGTGTTCTCTTCAGAAACCACACATGGATCCACCAGTGTCATTGCTGAAGGGTTTCGCAGCATAGTAAATCAAAATTTTCTACGGAAGCGAACAGAGGGAAAGCCAAGATCTAATCTAGGAGATGCAAACAACGAGAGAGATTGGATTAGATCTTCATACCCTTGAAGATTCGCACAGCGGAACGTTCGTCGGAACGTGGGTGATGTAGTCGTACTCGCTTCTCCTCCTCGCGATCCGATCCGATCTAGCACCACAAGTGGCAGTGCCTCCGTGAGATGCACACGTGCGGCACCTCGACGTCTCCTCCTTCCTCGGACCATCAAGTATGGTGGAGAGATAGATTGGATCTACAGCACGACGGCGTGGTGTATATGGTGGAGAATTTCTGCCGCAGGGCTTCGCCTACAAACAGTCGGGAGGGAGAGAGGAAGGGCAGCAGGGCAACTAGGGTTTGGAGGAAGGTGTGTGTGAGGAGGGGGGCGCACCAGCCCTCTATATATAGAGGGGGGGGCGGCCAGCCCTTGCCCATCCTCCAAGCCTATCTCTAGTTTAAACGATTTAAACTTTCCCTTATCTAGAAACCCTATCTTATCTCTAGTTTAAACGATTTAAACTTATCTAGGATCGGTTGGGCCCTATGGGGCCTTGTGCCCATGGCCCAATGCGGCCAGGACACTCCCTCATAGGCCCATGCCCCCTCCCGGAAGGTGGGACCACGTTGGCCCCCTTCCGGAAGGTTCTAGAAGCTTCCGGTACAATACCGATTAATCCGGAACAATTCCGAACTCCAAAAACTGCACTGCCTTATATGAATCTTATTCTCCGGACCATTCCGGAACCTCTCGTGATATCCCGGATCCCATCCAAGACTCCGAACAAAAATTCATAAACCAAGTATCCAATCTATCCTAGCGTCGAGACACGTTAAGTGTGTGACCCTGCGGGTTCGAGAATATGCAGACATGATCTTCTATCAATAATCAACAGCGGGGTGTGGGCACCCATATTGACTCCCACACATTCATCGATGATCATATCGGATGAACCACGATGCCAGGATTCAATCAATCCCATATATATATTCCCTTCGTCTCGCGATATTTTACTTGCCCGAGATTCGATCGTCGGTGTCGTCATACCTAGTTCAATCTCGTTCACAGCAAGTACTTTACTCGTTCCGTAATCCGATATCACTTTGTGATTAACTCCTTAACCACATGCTTGCAAGCGGTGTTTATATCGATTACCGAGTGGGCCCGAAGTATATCTCTCCGACTTGGGAGGGACAAATCCCATCTCGATACATACAACCCAACAGATACTTTCCGATCACCTGAGAGACACCTTTATGATCACCCTCTCATAGGATGACGTTTGATGACCTCAAAGCTTTCTTCCGATACCAGGGAGTTGTATTATCTCATGGTCTAAGGAATACAATATTTGACATAGGAAAAACTTCGCAAAGACGAACACGATGACACGATCTAATTGCTTCGCTTAGTTTGGGTCTGTCCACCATATCATTCTCCCAATGATATGATCTCATTATCAATTGACAACTCATGTCTATGGTTAGGAAACCTTAACCATCATTGATCAATGAACTAGTCCATAGAGGCGTACTAGGGACACGGTGTTGTTCACAAACCACACAAGTATTAAAGTTTCCGCTTAATACAATTCTAGCATGGAATATAAACTTTATCATGAACAAGAATTATAATAATAACATCTTTATTATTGCCTCTAGGGCATAATTCCAACAGTCTCCCACTTGCACTAGAGTCAATAATCTAGTTTACATTTGGCAACAATCTCACACCCATGGCACTGAGGTGCTGATCATGTTTTACACGTGGAAGAGGTTTAGTCAATGGATCTGCGACATTCAGATCTGTATGTACTTTGCTGATCTTCAGATCTCCATCTGCTATATAATCTCGGATTATATGAAACTTGCGGTTGATATGCTTGGTCTTTGGATGATATCTTGGTTCCTTAGCGAGTGCTATGGCGCCAGTGTTGTCACACAATATCTCCAGTGGGTCCAATGCACTTGGAACCACGCCAAGCTCAGTGATGAAGTTTCTGATCCAAACTCCTTCACTTGACGCTTCTACAGCAGCCATGTATTCCGCTTCTACTGTAGATCCCGCGATCACGCTTTGCTTGCAGCTTCTCCAGCTCACAGCTCCTCCATTCAAAATATACACGTATCCTGTCTGAGATTTAGAATCATCCTTGTCGGTGTCGAAACTAGCATCGACGTAACCTTTTACGACGAGCTGTTCATCACCCCCATAGACTAAGAACATTTCTTTAGTCCTATTTAGGTACCTTAGGATGTTCTTCACGGCTGTCCAGTGTTCCACTCCTGGATCACTTTGATATCTGCTCGTCAAACTAAGAGCATTGGACATATCCGGTCTAGTACACAGCATGGCATACATGATGGAACCTATGGCCGAGGCATAAGGCACTTTGCTCATAGCTTCCCTATCATTTACCGTAGCTGGACACTGAGCCTTGCTCAATATCTTACCTGACAACATAGGCACTAAACCTTTCAATGCCTTATCCATTCTGAACCTTTTCAGAACTTTGTCTAGGTATGTACTCTGGCTTAAAGCTATCAGGCGTCTTTGTCTATCTCTATAGATCTTGATGCCCAATATATAAGCAACTTCACCTAGGTCTTTCATTGAAAAACACTTGTTCAAATAACTCTTCACATCGTTAAGCATGTTGATGTCATTTCCAATAATCAATATGTCATCCACATATAGTACCAGAAACGTCACCGAGCTCCCACTCACTTTCTTGTAGATGCAAGCTTCGTAGCAATTTGGAACAAATCCAAAGCTCTTGATCACTTGATCAAAACGAAGGTTCCAACTCCGAGATGCTTGCTTCAGTCCATAAATGGAACGCTGAAGTTTGCATACTTTATCAGCATCCTTAGGATCGACAAAACCTTCGGGTTGCATCATATACAACTCTTCATCAATGTTGCCATTGAGGAACGCAGTCTTGACATCCATCTGCCATATTTCATAATCATGAAACGCAGCAATTGCTAATAAAATCCGAATGGACTTAAACATCGCTACGGGAGAGAAAGTCTCATCGTAGTCAACACCTTGAACTTGTCGAAAACCTTTCGCAACAAGCCGTGCTTTATAGACGGTAACATTACCATCCGCGTCCGTTTTCTTCTTGAAGATCCATTTGCACTCAACGGCCTTTCGGTCGCTAGGAGGGTCCACCAAAGTCCATACTTGGTTTTCGCTCATGGATCCCAATTCGGATTTCATGGCTTCTAGCCATTTCTCAGAGTCTGGGCTCATCATCGCTTCCTCATAGTTCGTAGGTTCGCTGTCTTCTACTAACAAGACAGTCAAGACAGGGTTGCCGTACCACTCAGGAGGGGCACACGACCTTGTCGACCTGCGACGTTCAGTAGCAGCATCGTCCGAAGCTTCATGATCCTTGTCATTAGCTTCCTCTATTGTTGGTGCAGGCGGCACTGGAACAATTTCAGGTGCTGCACTACTCTCCAATTCAAGAGAAGGTTCAATAACCTCATCTAGCTCTACTTTCCTCCCACTCACTTCTTTCGAGAGAAACTCCTTCTCAAGAAAGGAACCATTCTTTGCGACAAACACTTTGCCTTCGGTTCTGTGATAGAAGGTATACCCAATAGTTTCCTTAGGGTATCCTATGAAGACGCATTTCTCCGCTTTGGGTTCGAGCTTGTCCGGCATCAACTTCTTGACGTAAGCTTCGCGTCCCCAAACTTTAAGAAACGACAACTTAGGTTTAGCACCAAACCACAGTTCATACGGTGTCGTCTCAACGGATTTAGATGGAGCCCTATTTAAAGTGAATGCAGCAGTTTCTAATGCATAACCCCAAAATGATAACGGCAAATCAGTAAGAGACATCATCGATCGAACCATATCTAATAGGGTTCGATTCCGGCGTTCAGACACACCATTGCGCTGTGGTGTTCCGGGTGGCGTGAGTTGTGAAACGATTCCACTTTCTTTGAGATGCGTGAGAAAATCATAACTCAAATATTCGCCCCCACGATCAGATCGTAGAAACTTAATCTTTCTGTTACGATGGTTCTCCACTTCATTCTGAAATTCTTTGAACTTTTCAAACGTTTCAGATTTATGTTTCATTAAATAGATATACCCATATCTACTTAAGTCATCGGTAAAAGTGAGAAAATAGCGATATCCACCGCGCGTCGAAACACTCATCGGTCCGCATACATCGGTATGTATGATTTCCAACAAGTCCGTTGCTCACTCCATCATACCGGAGAACGGGGTTTTGATCATCTTGCCCATGAGGCATGGTTCGCATGTGTCAAATGATTCAAAATCAAGAGACTCCAAAAGTCCATCAGAATGGAGTTTCTTCATGCGCTTTACACCAATATGACCTAGACGACAGTGCCACAAATAAGTAGTATTATCACTATCTACTTTGCATCTCTTAGCCTCAATGTTATGGATGTGTGTTTCATCCCTTTCGAGATTTAGAAGAAATAAACCATTCACAAGAGGTGCATGACCATAAAAGATGTTACTCATATAAATAGAACAACCATTATTCTCCGATTTAAATGAATAACTGTCTTGCAATAAACACGATCCAGAAATAATGTTCATGCTCAACGCAGGCACATAATAACATTTATTAAGGTTTAAAACTAATCCCGAAGGTAAAACTAAGGAGAGCATGCCGACGGCCATCACATCAACTCTTGATCCATTGCCAACGCGCATCGTCACCTCATCCCTCGCAAGCCGCCGTCTATTCCGTAGCTCCTGTTTCGAGTTACAAATATTAGCAACTGAACTTGTATCAAATACCCAGGCACTACAACGAGGGCTAGTAAAGAAAACATCAATAACATGTATATCAAATATACCTTTGACGGTGCCAGCCTTCTTGTCCGCTAAGTACTTCGGACAGTTGCGCTTCCAGTGACCCTTGTCCTTGCAATAGAAGCACTCAGTGTCCGGCTTAGGACCAGACTTGAGCTTCTTCTCAGCAGGGGCAACGCGCTTGCCGCCGCCTTTCTTGAAGGGCTTCTTTGCACCTTTACCTTTCTTAAAGGAGGGCTTGTTGACCATCAACACATGATTATCCTTTTTGATGTCCACCTCCGCAGCCTTCAGCTTTGCGAAGAGCTCGGTGATCGTATCAGTGGAACCAATCTGATTGTGAGTCACTACAAAACTTTTGTAGCTGGGAGGGAGTGATTGCAGAACCCTGTCAATCTTGAGCTCCTCTGGAATCTTGCAGTCCAGTTGATCAAGGCGTTGAGTGTAGCCCGACATCTTAATGGCGTGCTCACTAACGGAACTCCCTTCCTCCATCTTGCAGTTAAAGAACTTCTCAGAGATCTCATATCTCTCAGAACGGGCCTGAGTCTGAAACATGGTTTTCAGCTCCTCGAGAATCTCAAAGGGCCCGGGATAGTTTTCAAAACGATTTTGAAGTTCCGGTTCCATAGCAAACAACATGGTGCTCTTAATCACACCATAATCATCTTTGCGCGACTGATAGACAGCTTTCTCATCAGCCGGCGCAGTTGCAGCAGGGGGGTTACCTAACGCTTTCTCAAGGACATAGTCCTTTTTTCCGCCAAATAGAATGATTCTTAGATTGCGGAACCAGTTGGTGAAGTTAGACCCATTATTTCTAAGCTTTTCTTTCTCAGCAAAAACGTTGAAGTTGAAGTTGGACTTGGCCATGTGATCTACAGTATTTGCAAGTACAATTTAGACTATGTTCATGATAAATAGTTCAACTTAATCAAATTACTAGATGAACTCCCACTAAATTCAACATCCCTCAAGTTGTTTAGTGAACACGATCCAAATTCACCACACCTAATCCGATCATCACGAGAAGAGATGTGGTTTCAACGGTGGACAACGAAGTGTCGATCATATCATTCATATGACTCATGCTTAACCTTTTGGTTCTTGTGTTCCGAGGCCATGTCTGTACATGCTAGGCTCGTCAAGTTAGACCCAAGTATTTCCGCGTGTGCAAAACTGGCTTGCACCCGTTGTATGTGAGCGTAGAGTCTATAGCACCCGATCATCACGTGATGCTTGGACACGACGAACTTTCGCAACGGTGCATACTTGGGGAGAACACAGTTTTTATCTTGATCATTAAGTGAGGAATCATCTTATAATGCTACCGTCGCGATCTAAGCATAATAAGATACATAAAAGGATAAACATCACATGCATATAACTTTATGTGACATGGTATAGCCAATCTTCGCGCAATGATCTCCATCTTGTGCGTTCCGGCATGATCTCCATCACTCCACCATGATTGCCTCCACCACGAATAGCAACTACAACTATTGCTAACTACTTAGCGATAAAGTAAAGCTATTACATGGCGTATAAGAAGTTGACTCGCAGGTCATACACAATTATAAAGACAACCATATGGCTCCTGCCGGTTGTGTACTCATCGACATGCAAGACGTGAAACATTACAAAACATGATCATCACATACATTATACACATCACATCTTGGGCCATACCATATCACAGAAAACACTCCCTGCAAAAACAAGTTAGACGCCTCTACTTTGTTGTTGCATGTTTTACGTGGCTTATGGGAGTAGATGCTAAGAACGATTCTTACCTACGGAAAGCCACAACGGTGATATTATGGTTGCCAAACTCCGGTGTTAATCCCATGACAACTATAGTGAGAGAAACTGACATCCACCAGCCGCATGTGTGGTACAAGCCACACGTCAAGTGCGGAGCCGGTCTCGTGAACGACGTCGCGTAAGGTTGGCCTGGACCGCTTCAATCTCACTATCCCGCGTCATAAGAAGAACACAAACAAGAGGCTTGCAAAAGAAAACATCAACGCCCGCAACAACCATGTTGCGTTCTACTCGTGAATCACATCTACGCATAGATCTAGCTCTGATACCACTGAAGGGTTTCGCAGCATAGTAAATCAAAATTTTCTACGGAAGCGAACAGAGGGAAATCCAAGATCTAATCTAGGAGATGCAAACAACGAGAGAGATTGGATTAGATCTTCATACCCTTGAAGATTCGCACAGCGGAACGTTCGTCGGAACGTGGGTGATGTAGTCGTACTCGCTTCTCCTCCTCGCGATCCGATCCGATCTAGCACCACAAGTGGCAGTGCCTCCGTAAGATGCACACGTGCGGCACCTCGACGTCTCCTCCTTCCTCGTACCAGCAAGTATGGTGGAGAGATAGATTGGATCTACAGCACGACGGCGTGGTGTATATGGTGGAGAATTTCTGTCGCAGGGCTTCGCCTACAAACAGTCGGGAGGGAGAGAGGAAGGGCAGCAGGGCAACTAGGGTTTGGAGGAAGGTGTGTGTGAGGAGGGGGGGCGCACCAGCCCTCTATATATAGAGGGGGGTGCGGCCAGCCCTTGCCCATCCTCCAAGCCTATCTCTAGTTTAAACGATTTAAACTTTCCCTTATCTAGAAACCCTATCTTATCTCTAGTTTAAACGATTTAAACTTATCTAGGATCGGCTGGGCCCTATGGGGCCTTGTGCCCCTGGACCAATGCGGCCAGGACACTCCCTCATAGGCCCATGCCCACTCCCGGAAGGTGGGACCACGTTGGCCCCCTTCCGGAAGGTTCTAGAAGCTTCCGGTACAATACCGATTAATCCGGAACAATTCCGAACTCCAAAAACTGCACTGCCTTATATGAATCTTATTCTCCGGACCATTCCGGAACCTCTCGTGATATCCCGGATCCCATCCAAGACTCCGAACAAAAATTCATAAACCAAGTATCCAATCTATCCTAGCGTCGAGACACGTTAAGTGTGTGACCCTGTGGGTTCGAGAATATGCAGACATGATCTTCTATCAATAATCAACAGCGGGGTCTGGGCACCCATATTGACTCCCACACATTCATCGATGATCATATCGGATGAACCACGATGCCAGGATTCAATCAATCCCATATATATATTCCCTTCGTCTCGCGATATTTTACTTGCCCGAGATTCGATCGTCGGTATCATCATACCTAGTTCAATCTCGTTCACAGCAAGTACTTTACTCGTTCCGTAATCCGATATCACTTTGTGATTAACTCCTTAACCACATGCTTGCAAGCGGTGTTGATATCGATTACCGAGTGGGCCCGAAGTATATCTCTCCGACTTGGGAGGGACAAATCCCATCTCGATACATACAACCCAACAGATACTTTCCGATCACCTGAGAGACACCTTTATGATCACCCTCTCATAGGATGACGTTTGATGAACTCAAAGCTTTCTTCCGATACCAGGGAGTTGTATTATCTCATGGTCTAAGGAATACAATATTTGACATAGGAAAAACTTCGCAAAGACGAACACGATGACACGATCTAATTGCTTCGCTTAGTTTGGGTCTGTCCACCATATCATTCTCCCAATGATATGATCTCATTATCAATTGACAACTCATGTCTATGGTTAGGAAACCTTAACCATCATTGATCAATGAACTAGTCCATAGAGGCGTACTAGGGACACGGTGTTGTTCACAAACCACACAAGTATTAAAGTTTCTGCTTAATACAATTCTAGCATGGAATATAAACTTTATCATGAACAAGAATTATAATAATAACATCTTTATTATTGCCTCTAGGGCATAATTCCAACAATTGCATGTGTGTTCTTTTTACTAACAACAATCAGAGTCATTGAAATGTGTGTTCTCTTCAGAGACCACACATGGATCCACCAGTGTCATTGCATGTGTGTTCTTTTTACTAACAACAACCATAGTCATTGCATGTGTGCTGTTTTCACAATCCACCTACGGATCCACCAGTGTCATTGCATGTGTGTTCTTTTTACTAACAACAACCAGAGTCATTGCATGTGTGTTCTTTTCACATACCACATATGGATCCACCAGTGTCATTGAATGTGTGTTCTTTTCACAATCCACCTATGGATCCACCAGTGTTATTGCATGTGTGCTCTTTTTACTAACAACAACCAGAGTCATTGCATGTGTGTTCTCTTTAGATACCACACATGGATCCACTAGTGTCATTGCATGTGTGTACTTTTTACTAACAACAACCAGAGTCATTTCATCTGTGTTCTTTTCACATACCACATATGGATCCACTAGTGTCATTGCATGTGTGGTCTTTTTACTAGCAACAACTGGAGTCATTGCATGTGTGTTCTTTTCACATACCACATATGGATCCACTAGTGTCATTGCATGTGTGCTTTTTTACTAACAACAACCAGGGTCATTGCATGTGTGTTCTCTTCAGAGACCACACATGGATCCACCAGTGCCATTGCATGTGTGTTCTTTTTACTAACAACAACCAGAGTCATTTCATGTGTGTTCTTTTCACATATCACATATCGATCCACCAGTGTCATTGCATGTGTGTTCTTTTCACAATCCACCTATGGATCCACCAGTGTCATAGCACGTGTGCTCTTTTTACTAACAACAACCAGAGTCATTACATGTGTGTTCTCTTCAGAAACCACACAAGGATCCACCAGTGTCATTGCATGTTTGTTCTTTTTACTAACAACCAGAGTTATTGAAATGTGTGTTCTCTTCAAAGACCACACATGGATCCACCAGTGTCATTGGAAGTGTGTTCTTTTTACTAACAACAACCAAAGTCCTTGCATGCGTGTTCTTTTCATAATCCACCTATGGATCCACCAGTGTCATTGCATGTGTGTTCTTTTTACTAACAACAACCAGAGTCATTGCATGTGTGTTCTTTTCACATACCACATATGGATCCACCAGTGTCACTGCATGTGTGTTCTTTTCACAATCCACCTATGGATCCACCAGTATCATTGCATGTGTGCTCTTTTTACTAACAACAACCAGAGTTATAGCATGTGTCTTCTCTTCAGAGACCACACATGGATCCACCAGTGTCATTGCATGTGTGTTCTTTTTACTAACAACAACCAGAGTCATTTCATCTATGTTCTTTTCACATAGCCCATATGGATTCACCAGTTTCATTGCATGTGTGTTCTTTTCACAATCCACCTATCGATCCACCAGTGTCATTGCAAGTGTGTTCTTTTTACTAACAACAACCAGAGTCATTGCATGTGTGCTGTTTTCACAATCCATCTACGGATCCACCAGTGTCATTGCATGTGTGTTCTTTTTACTAACAACAACCAGAGTCATTGCATGTGTGTTCTTTTCACATACCACATATGGATCCACTAGTGTCATTGAATGTGTGTTCTTTTCACAATCCTCCTATGGATCCACCAGTGTTATTGCATGTGTGCTCTTTTTACTAACAACAACCAGAGTCATTGCATGTGTGTTCTCTTTAGAGACCACACATGGATCCACTAGTGTCATTGCATGTGTGTACTTTTTACTAACAACAACCAGAGTCATTTCATCTGTGTTCTTTTCACATACCACATATGGATCCACTAGTGTCATTGCATGTGTGGTCTTTTTACTAGCAACAACTGGAGTCATTGCATGTGTGTTCTTTTCACATACCACATATGGATCCACTAGTGTCATTGCATGTGTGCTTTTTTACTAACAACAACCAGGGTCATTGCATGTGTGTTCTCTTCAGAGACCACACATGGATCCACCAGTGCCATTGCATGTGTGTTCTTTTTACTAACAACAACCAGAGTCATTTCATGTGTGTTCTTTTCACATATCACATATTGATCCACCAGTGTCATTGCATGTGTGTTCTTTTCACAATCCACCTATGGATCCACCAGTGTCATAGCACGTGTGCTCTTTTTACTAACAACAACCAGAGTCATTACATGTGTGTTCTCTTCAGAAACCACACAAGGATCCACCAGTGTCATTGCATGTTTGTTCTTTTTACTAACAACCAGAGTTATTGAAATGTGTGTTCTCTTCAAAGACCACACATGGATCCACCAGTGTCATTGCAAGTGTGTTCTTTTTACTTATAACAACCAAAGTCCTTGCATGTGTGTTCTTTTCACAATCCACCTATGGATCCACCAGTGTCATTGCATGTGTGTTCTTTTTACTAACAACAACCAGAGTCATTGCATGTGTGTTCTTTTCACATACCACATATGGATCCACCAGTGTCACTGCATGTGTGTTCTTTTCACAATCCACCTATGGATCCACCAGTATCATTGCATGTGTGCTCTTTTTACTAACAACAACCAGAGTTATAGCATGTGTCTTCTCTTCAGAGACCACACATGGATCCACCAGTGTCATTGCATGTGTGTTCTTTTTACTAACAACAACCAGAGTCATTTCATCTATGTTCTTTTCACATAGCCCATATGGATTCACCAGTTTCATTGCATGTGTGTTCTTTTCACAATCCACCTATCGATCCACCAGTGTCATTGCAAGTGTGTTCTTTTTACTAACAACAACCAGAGTCATTGCATGTGTGCTGTTTTCACAATCCATCTACGGATCCACCAGTGTCATTGCATGTGTGTTCTTTTTACTAACAACAACCAGAGTCATTGCATGTGTGTTCTTTTCACATACCACATATGGATCCACCAGTGTCATAGCATGTGTCTTCTTTTCACAATCCACCTATGGATCCACCAGTGTTATTGCATGTGTGCTCTTTTTACTAACAACAACCAGAGTCATTGCATGTGTGTTCTCTTTAGAGACCACACATGGATCCACTAGTGTCATTGCATGTGTGTACTTTTTACTAACAACAACCAGAGTCATTGCATGCGTGTTCTTTTCACATACCACATATGGATCCACTAGTGTCATTGCATGTGTGGTCTTTTTACTAGCAACAACTGGAGTCATTGCATGTGTGTTCTTTTCACATACCACATATGGATCCACTAGTGTCATTGCATGTGTGCTTTTTTACTAACAACAACCAGGGTCATTGCATGTGTGTTCTCTTCAGAGACCACACATGGATCCACCAGTGCCATTGCATGTGTGTTCTTTTTACTAACAACAACCAGAGTCATTTCATGTGTGTTCTTTTCACATATCACATATCGATCCACCAGTGTCATTGCATGTGTGTTCTTTTCACAATCCACCTATGGATCCACCAGTGTCATAGCACGTGTGCTCTTTTTACTAACAACAACCAGAGTCATTACATGTGTGTTCTCTTCAGAAACCACACAAGGATCCACCAGTGTCATTGCATGTTTGTTCTTTTTACTAACAACCAGAGTTATTGAAATGTGTGTTCTCTTCAAAGACCACACATGGATCCACCAGTGTCATTGCAAGTGTGTTCTTTTTACTTACAACAACCAAAGTCCTTGCATGTGTGTTCTTTTCACAATCCACCTATGGATCCACCAGTGTCATTGCATGTGTGTTCTTTTTACTAACAACAACCAGAGTCATTGCATGTGTGTTCTTTTCACATACCACATATGGATCCACCAGTGTCACTGCATGTGTGTTCTTTTCACAATCCACCTATGGATCCACCAGTATCATTGCATGTGTGCTCTTTTTACTAACAACAACCAGAGTTATAGCATGTGTCTTCTCTTCAGAGACCACACATGGATCCACCAGTGTCATTGCATGTGTGTTCTTTTTACTAACAACAACCAGAGTCATTTCATCTATGTTCTTTTCACATAGCCCATATGGATTCACCAGTTTCATTGCATGTGTGTTCTTTTCACAATCCACCTATCGATCCACCAGTGTCATTGCAAGTGTGTTCTTTTTACTAACAACAACCAGAGTCATTGCATGTGTGTTCTTTTCACAATCCACCTATGGATCCACCAGTGTCATTGTATGTGTGTTCTTTTTACTAACAACAACCAGAGTCATTGCATGTGTGTTCTTTTCACATACCACATATGGATCCACCAGTGTCATAGCATGTGTGTTCTTTTCACAATCCACCTATGGATCCACTAGTGTCATTGCATGTGTGCTCTTTTTACTAACAACAACCAGAGTTATTGCATGTGTGTTATCTTGAGAGACCACACATGGATCCACCAGTGTCATTGCATGTGTGTTCTTTTTACTAACAACAACTAGAGTCATTGCATGCGTGTTCTTTTCACATACCACATATGGATCCACTAGTGTCATTGCATGTGTGGTCTTTTTACTAGCAACAACTAGAGTCATTGCATGTGTGTTCTTTTCACATACCACATATGGATCCACTAGTGTCATTGCATGTGTGCTTTTTTACTAACAACAACCAGGGTCATTGCATGTGTGTTCTCTTCAGAGACCACACATGGATCCACCAGTGCCATTGCATGTGTGTTCTTTTTACTAACAACAACCAGAGTCATTTCATGTGTGTTCTTTTCACATATCACATATCGATCCACTAGTGTCATTGCATGTGTGTTCTTTTCACAATCCACCTATGGATCCACCAGTGTCATAGCACGTGTGCTCTTTTTACTAACAACAACCAGAGTTATTACATGTGTGTTCTCTTCAGAAACCACACAAGGATCCACCAGTGTCATTGCATGTTTGTTCTTTTTACTAACAACCAGAGTTATTGAAATGTGTGTTCTCTTCAAAGACCACACATGGATCCACCAGTGTCATTGCAAGTGTGTTCTTTTTACTAACAACAACCAGAGTCATTGCATGTGTGCTGTTTTCACAATCCATCTACGGATCCACCAGTGTCATTGCATGTGTGTTCTTTTTACTAACAACAACCAGAGTCATTGCATGTGTGTTCTTTTCACATACCACATATGGATCCACCAGTGTCATTGAATGTGTGTTCTTTTCACAATCCACCTATGGATCCACCAGTGTTATTGCATGTGTGCTCTTTTTACTAACAACAACCAGAGTCATTGCATGTGTGTTCTCTTTAGAGACCACACATGGATCCACTAGTGTCATTGCATGTGTGTACTTTTTACTAACAACAACCAGAGTCATTTCATCTGTGTTCTTTTCACATACCACATATGGATCCACTAGTGTCATTGCATGTGTGGTCTTTTTACTAGCAACAACTGGAGTCATTGCATGTGTGTTCTTTTCACATACCACATATGGATCCACTAGTGTCATTGCATGTGTGCTTTTTTACTAACAACAACCAGGGTCATTGCATGTGTGTTCTCTTCAGAGACCACACATGGATCAACCAGTGCCATTGCATGTGTGTTCTTTTTACTAACAACAACCAGAGTCATTTCATGTGTGTTCTTTTCACATATCACATATCGATCCACCAGTGTCATTGCATGTGTGTTCTTTTCACAATCCACCTATGGATCCACCAGTGTCATAGCACGTGTGCTCTTTTTACTAACAACAACCAGAGTCATTACATGTGTGTTCTCTTCAGAAACCACACAAGGATCCACTAGTGTCATTGCATGTTTGTTCTTTTTACTAACAACCAGAGTTATTGAAATGTGTGTTCTCTTCAAAGACCACACATGGATCCACCAGTGTCATTGCAAGTGTGTTCTTTTTACTTACAACAACCAAAGTCCTTGCATGTGTGTTCTTTTCACAATCCACCTATGGATCCACCAGTGTCATTGCATGTGTGTTCTTTTTACTAACAACAACCAGAGTCATTGCATGTGTGTTCTTTTCACATACCACATATGGATCCACCAGTGTCACTGCATGTGTGTTCTTTTCACAATCCACCTATGGATCCACCAGTATCATTGCATGTGTGCTCTTTTTACTAACAACAACCAGAGTTATAGCACGTGTCTTCTCTTCAGAGACCACACATGGATCCACCAGTGTCATTGCATGTGTGTTCTTTTTACTAACAACAACCAGAGTCATTTCATCTATGTTCTTTTCACATTGCCCATATGGATTCACCAGTTTCATTGCATGTGTGTTCTTTTCACAATCCACCTATCGATCCACCAGTGTCATTGCAAGTGTGTTCTTTTTACTAACAACAACCAGAGTCATTGCATGTGTGTTCTTTTCACAATCCACCTATGGATCCACCAGTGTCATTGTATGTGTGTTCTTTTTACTAACAACAACCAGAGTCATTGCATGTGTGTTCTTTTCACATACCACATATGGATCCACCAGTGTCATCGCATGTGTGTTCTTTTCACAATCCACCTATGGATCCACTAGTGTCATTGCATGTGTGCTCTTTTTACTAACAACAACCAGACTTATTGCATGTGTGTTATCTTGAGAGACCACACATGGATCCACCAGTGTCATTGCATGTGTGTTCTTTTTACTAACAACAACTAGAGTCATTGCATGCGTGTTCTTTTCACATACCACATATGGATCCACTAGTGTCATTGCATGTGTGGTCTTTTTACTAGCAACAACTGGAGTCATTGCATGTGTGTTCTTTTCACAATCCACCTATGGATCCACTAGTGTCATTGCATGTGTGCTCTTTTTACTAACAACAACTAGAGTTATTGCATGTGTGTTCTCTTGAGAGACCACACATGGATCCACCAGTGCCATTGCATGTGTGTTCTTTTTACTAACAACAACCAGAGTCATTTCATGTGTGTTCTTTTCACATATCACATATCGATCCACCAGTGTCATTGCATGTGTGTTCTTTTCACAATCCACCTATGGATCCACCAGTGTCATAGCACGTGTGCTCTTTTTACTAACAACAACCAGAGTCATTACATGTGTGTTCTCTTCAGAAACCACACAAGGATCCACCAGTGTCATTGCATGTTTGTTCTTTTTACTAACAACCAGAGTTATTGAAATGTGTGTTCTCTTCAAAGACCACACATGGATCCACCAGTGTCATTGCAAGTGTGTTCTTTTTACTAACAACAACCAAAGTCCTTGCATGTGTGTTCTTTTCACAATCCACCTATGGATCCACCAGTGTCATTGCATGTGTGTTCTTTTTACTAACAACAACCAGAGTCATTGCATGTGTGTTCTTTTCACATACCACATATGGATCCACCAGTGTCACTGCATGTGTGTTCTTTTCACAATCCACCTATGGATCCACCAGTATCATTGCATGTGTGCTCTTTTTACTAACAACAACCAGAGTTATAGCATGTGTCTTTTCTTCAGAGACCACACATGGATCCACCAGTGTCATTGCATGTGTGTTCTTTTTACTAACAACAACCAGAGTCATTTCATCTATGTTCTTTTCACATAGCCCATATGGATTCACCAGTTTCATTGCATGTGTGTTCTTTTCACAATCCACCTATCGATCCACCAGTGTCATTGCAAGTGTGTTCTTTTTACTAACAACAACCAGAGTCATTGCATGTGTGCTGTTTTCACAATCCACCTACGGATCCACCAGTGTCATTGCATGTGTGTTCTTTTTACTAACAACAACCAGAGTCATTGCATGTGTGTTCTTTTCACATACCACATATGGATCCACCAGTGTCATTGAATGTGTGTTCTTTTCACAATCCACCTATGGATCCACCAGTGTTATTGCATGTGTGCTCTTTTTACTAACAACAACCAGAGGCATTGCATGTGTGTTCTCTTTAGAGACCACACATGGATCCACTAGTGTCATTGCATGTGTGTACTTTTTACTAACAACAACCAGAGTCATTTCATCTGTGTTCTTTTCACATACCACATATGGATCCACTAGTGTCATTGCATGTGTGGTCTTTTTACTAGCAACAACTGGAGTCATTGCATGTGTGTTCTTTTCACATACCACATATGGATCCACTAGTGTCATTGCATGTGTGCTTTTTTACTAACAACAACCAGGGTCATTGCATGTGTGTTCTCTTCAGAGACCACACATGGATCCACCAGTGCCATTGCATGTGTGTTCTTTTTACTAACAATAACCAGAGTCATTTCATGTGTGTTCTTTTCACATATCACATATCGATCCACCAGTGTCATTTCATGTGTGTTCCTTTCACAATCCACCTATGGATCCACCAGTGTCATAGCACGTGTGCTCTTTTTACTAACAACAACCAGAGTCATTACATGTGTGTTCTCTTCAGAAACCACACAAGGATCCACCAGTGTCATTGCATGTTTGTTCTTTTTACTAACAACCAGAGTTATTGAAATGTGTGTTCTCTTCAAAGACCACACATGGATCCACCAGTGTCATTGCAAGTGTGTTCTTTTTACTTACAATAACCAAAGTCCTTGCATGTGTGTTCTTTTCACAATCCACCTATGGATCCACCAGTGTCATTGCATGTGTGTTCTTTTTACTAACAACAACCAGAGTCATTGCATGTGTGTTCTTTTCACATACCACATATGGATCCACCAGTGTCACTGCATGTGTGTTCTTTTCACTATCCACCTATGGATCCACCAGTATCATTGCATGTGTGCTCTTTTTACTAACAACAACCAGAGTTATAGCACGTGTCTTCTCTTCAGAGACCACACATGGATCCACCAGTGTCATTGCATGTGTGTTCTTTTTACTAACAACAACCAGAGTCATTTCATCTATGTCCTTTTCACATAGCCCATATGGATTCACCAGTTTCATTGCATGTGTGTTCTTTTCACAATCCACCTATCGATCCACCAGTGTCATTGCAAGTGTGTTCTTTTTACTAACAACAACCATAGTCATTGCATGTGTGCTGTTTTCAAAATCCACCTACGGATCCACCAGTGTCATTATATGTGTGTTCTTTTTACTAACAACAACCAGAGTCATTGCATGTGTGTTCTTTTCACATACCACATATGGATCCACAAGTGTCATTGCATGTGTGTTCTTTTCACAATCCACCTATAGATCCACCAGTGTTATTGCATGTGTGCTCTTTTTACTAACAACAACCAGAGTCATTGCATGTGTGTTCTCTTTAGAGACCACACATGGATCCACTAGTGTCATTGCATGTGTGTTCTTTTTACTAACAACAACCAGAGTCATTTCATATGTGTTCTTTTCACATACCACATATGGATCCACTAGTGTCAGTGCATGTGTGGTCTTTTTACTAGCAACAACTGGAGTCATTGCATGTGTGTTCTTTTCACATACCACATATGGATCCACTAGTGTCATTGCATGTGTGCTTTTTTACTAACAACAACCAGGGTCATTGCATGTGTGTTCTCTTCAGAGACCACACATGGATCCACCAGTGCCATTGCATGTGTGTTCTTTTTACTAACAACAACCAGAGTCATTTCATGTGTGTTCTTTTCACATATCACATATCGATCCACCAGTGTCATTGCATGTGTGTTCTTTTCATAATCCACCTATGGATCCACCAGTGTCATAGCACGTGTGCTCTTTTTACTAACAACAACCAGAGTCATTACATGTGTGTTCTCTTCAGAAACCACACAAGGATCCACCAGTGTCATTGCATGTTTGTTCTTTTTACTAACAACCAGAGTTATTGAAATGTGTGTTCTCTTCAAAGACCACACATGGATCCACCAGTGTCATTGCAAGTGTGTTCTTTTTACTAACAACAACCAAAGTCCTTGCATGTGTGTTCTTTTCACAATCCACCTATGGATCCACCAGTGTCATTGCATGTGTGTTCTTTTTACTAACAACAACCAGAGTCATTGCATGTGTGTTCTTTTCACGTACCACATATGGATCCACCAGTGTCACTGCATGTGTGTTCTTTTCACAATCCACCTATGGATCCACCAGTATCATTGCATGTGTGCTCTTTTTACTAACAACAACCAGAGTTATAGCATGTGTCTTCTCTTTAGAGACCACACATGGATCCACCAGTGTCATTGCATGTGTGTTCTTTTTACTAACAACAACCAGAGTCATTTCATCTATGTTCTTTTCACATAGCCCATATGGATTCACCAGTGTCATTGCATGTGTGTTCTTTTCGCAATCCACCTATCGATCCACCAGTGTCATTGCATGTGTGTTCTTTTTACTAACAACAACCAGAGTCATTGCATGTGTGTTCTTTTCACAATCCACCTATGGATCCACCAGTGTCATTGTATGTGTGTTCTTTTTACTAACAACAACCAGAGTCATTGCATGTGTGTTCTTTTCACATACCACATATGGATCCACCAGTGTCATTGCATGTGTGTTCTTTTCACAATCCACCTATGGATCCACTAGTGTCATTGCATGTGTGCTCTTTTTACTAACAACAACTAGAGTTATTGCATGTGTGTTCTCTTGAGAGACCACACATGGATCCACCAGTGTCATTGCATGTGTGTTCTCTTTACTAACAACAACTAGAGTCATTGCATGCGTGTTCTTTTCACATATCACATATGGATCCACCAATGTCATTGAAATGTGTGTTCTCTTAGAGACCACACATGGATCCACCAGTGTCATTGCATGTGTGTTCTTTTTTACTAACAACAACCAGTGTCATTGCATATGTGTTCTTTTCACAATCCACCTACGGACCCACCAGTGTAATTACATGTGTGCTTTTTTACTAGCAACAACCAGAGTCATTGCATGTGTGTTCTCTTTAGAGACCACACATGGATCCACCAGTGTCATTGCATGTGTGTTCTTTTTACTAACAACAACCAGAGTCATTTCATCTGTGTTCTTTTCACATACCACATATGGATCCACCAGTGTCATTACATGTGTGTTCTTTTCACAATCCACCTATGGATCCACCAGTGTCATTGCATGTGTGCTCTTTTTACTAACAACAACCAGAGTCATTGCATGTGTGTTCTCTTTAGAGACCACAGATGGATCCACCAGTGTCATTGCATGTGTGTTCTTTTTACTAACAACAACCAGAGTCATTTCATCTGTGTTCTTTTCACATACCACATATGGATCCACCAGTGTCATTGCATGTGTGTTCTTTTCACAATCCACCTATGGATCCACCAGTGTCATTGCATGTGTGCTCTTTTTACTAACAACAACCAGAGTCATTGCATGTGTGTTCTCTTCAGAAACCACACATGGATCCACCAGTGTCATTGCATGTGTGTTCTTTTTACTAACAACAATCAGAGTCATTGAAATGTGTGTTCTCTTCAGAGACCACACATGGATCCACCAGTGTCATTGCATGTGTGTTCTTTTTACTAACAACAACCATAGTCATTGCATGTGTGCTGTTTTCACAATCCACCTACGGATCCACCAGTGTCATTGCATGTGTGTTCTTTTTACTAACAACAACCAGAGTCATTGCATGTGTGTTCTTTTCACATACCACATATGGATCCACAAGTGTCATTGCATGTGTGTTCTTTTCACAATCCACCTATAGATCCACCAGTGTTATTGCATGTGTGCTCTTTTTACTAACAACAACCAGAGTCATTGCATGTGTGTTCTCTTTAGAGACCACACATGGATCCACTAGTGTCATTGCATGTGTGTTCTTTTTACTAACAACAACCAGAGTCATTTCATATGTGTTCTTTTCACATACCACATATGGATCCACTAGTGTCAGTGCATGTGTGGTCTTTTTACTAGCAACAACTGGAGTCATTGCATGTGTGTTCTTTTCACATACCACATATGGATCCACTAGTGTCATTGCATGTGTGCTTTTTTACTCACAACAACCAGGGTCATTGCATGTGTGTTCTCTTCAGAGACCACACATGGATCCACCAGTGCCATTGCATGTGTGTTCTTTTTACTAACAACAACCAGAGTCATTTCATGTGTGTTCTTTTCACATATCACATATCGATCCACCAGTGTCATTGCATGTGTGTTCTTTTCACAATCCACCTATGGATCCACCAGTGTCATAGCACGTGTGCTCTTTTTACTAACAACAACCAGAGTCATTACATGTGTGTTCTCTTCAGAATTCACACAAGGATCCACCAGTGTCATTGCATGTTTGTTCTTTTTACTAACAACCAGAGTTATTGAAATGTGTGTTCTCTTCAAAGACCACACATGGATCCACCAGTGTCATTGCAAGTGTGTTCTTTTTACTAACAACAACCAAAGTCCTTGCATGTGTGTTCTTTTCACAATCCACCTATGGATCCACCAGTGTCATTGCATGTGTGTTCTTTTTACTAACAACAACCAGAGTCATTGCATGTGTGTTCTTTTCACATACCACATATGGCTCCACCAGTGTCATTGCATGTGTGTTCTTTTCACAATCCACCTATGGATCCACCAGTGTCATTGCATGTGTGCTCTTTTTACTAAGAACAACCAGAGTTATAGCATGTGTCCTCTCTTTAGAGACCACACATGGATCCACCAGTGTCATTGCATGTGTGTTCTTTTTACTAACAACAACCAGAGTCATTTCATCTATGTTCTTTTCACATAGCCCATATGGATTCACCAGTGTCATTGCATGTGTGTTCTTTTCACAATCCACCTATCGATCCACAAGTGTCATTGCAAGTGTGTTCTTTTTACTAACAACAACCAGAGTCATTGCATGTGTGTTCTTTTCACATACCACATATGGATCCACCAGTGTCATTGCATGTGTGTTCTATCCACCTACGGATCCACTAGTGTCATTGCATGTGTGCTCTTTTTACTAACAACAACCAGAGTTATTGCATGTGTGTTCTCTTGAGAGACCACACATGGATCCACCAGTGTCATTGCATGTGTGTTCTTTTTACTAACAACAACTAGAGTCATTGCATGCGTGTTCTTTTCACATACCACATATGGATCCACCAATGTCATTGAAATGTGTGTTCTCTTCAGAGACCACACATGGATCCACCAGTGTCATTGCATGTGTGTTCTTTTTTACTAACAACAACCAGAGTCATTGCATATGTGTTCTTTTCACAATCCACCTACGGACCCACCAGTGTAATTGCATGTGTGCTTTTTTACTCGCAACAACCAGAGTCATTGCATGTGTGTTATCTTTAGAGACCACACATGGATCCACCAGTGTCATTGCATGTGTGTTCTTTTTACTAACAACAACCAGAGTCATTTCATCTGTGTTCTTTTCACATACCACATATGGATCCACCAGTGTCATTGCATGTGTGTTCTTTTCACAATCCACCTATGGATCCACCAGTGTCATTGCATTTGTGCTCTTTTTACTAACAACAACTAGAGTCATTGCATGTGTGTTCTCTTTAGAAACCACACATGGATCCCCCAGTGTCATAGCATGTGTGTTCTTTTTACTAACAACAACCAGAGTCATTTCATGTGTGTTCTTTTCACATACCACATATGGGTCCACTAGTGTCATTGCATGTGTGTTCCTTTTACTAACAACAACTGGAGTTATTGCATGTGTGTTATTTTCACATACCACATATGGATCCACCAGTGTCATGGCATGTGTGCTTTTTTACTAACAACAACCAGAGTCATTGCATGTGTGTTCTCTTCAAAGACCACACATGGATCCACCAGTGTCATTGCATGCGTGTTCTTTTTACTAATAACAACCAGAGTCATTTCATGTGTGTTCTTTTCACATACCACATATGGATCCACCAGTGTCATTGCATGTGTGTTCTTTTCACAATCCACCTATGGATCCACCAGTGTCATTGCATGTGTGCTCTTTTTACTAACAACAACCAGAGTCATTGCATGTGTGTTCTCTTCAGAAACCACACATGGATCCACCAGTGTCATTGCATGTGTGTTCTTTTTACTAACAACAACCAGAGTCATTGAAATGTATGTTCTCTTCAGAGACCACACATGGATCCACCAGTGTCATTGCATGTGTGTTCTTTTTACTAACAACAACCTGAGTTATTGCATGTGTGTTCTTTTCACAATACACCTATGGATCCACCAGTGTCATTGCATGTGTGTTCTTTTTACTAACAACAACCAGAGTCATTGCATGTGTGTTCTTTTCACATACCACATATGGATTCACCAGTGTCATTGCATGTGTGTTCTTTTCACAATCCACCTATAGATCCACCAGTGTCATTGCATGTTTGGTCTTTTTACTAAAAACAACCAGAGTTATTGCATGTGTGTTTTCTTCAGAGACCACACATGGATCCACCAGTGTCATTGCATGTGTGTTCTTTTTACTAACAACAACCAGAGGCATTTCATGTGTGTTCTTTTCACATACCACATATGGATCCACCAGTGTCATTGAAATGTGTGTTCTCTTCAGAGACCACACATGGATCCACCAGTGTCATTGGATGTGCTTTCTTTTTACTAACAATAACCAGAGTCATTGCATGTGTGTTCTTTTCACAATCCACCTACGGATCCACCAGTGCCATTGCATGTGTGCTTTTTTACTAACAACAACCAGGGTCATTGCATGTGTGTTCTCTTTAGAGACCACACATGGATCCACCTGTGTCATTGCATGTGTGTTCTTTTTACTAACAACAACCAGAGTCATTTCATCTATGTTCTTTTCACATAGCACATATGGATTCACCAGTGTCATTGCATGTGTGTTCTTTTCACAATCCACCTATCGATCCACCAGTGTCATTGCAAGTGTGTTCTTTTTACTAACAACAACCAGAGTCATTGCATGTGTGTTCTTTTCACAATCCTCCTATGGATCCACCAGTGTCATTGCATGTGTGTTCTTTTTACTAACAACAACCAGAGTCATTGCATTTGTGTTCTTTTCACATACCACATATGGATCCACCACTGTCATTGCATGTGTGTTCTTTTCACAATCCACTATGGATCCACCAGTGTCATTGCATGTGTGCTCTTTTTACTAACAACAACCAGAGTTATTGCATGTGTGTTCTCTTCAGAGACCACACATGGATCCACCAGTGTCATGGCATGTGTGTTCTTTTTACTAACAACAACCAGAGTCATTGCATATGTGTTCTTTTCATAATCCACCTACGGATCCACCAGTGTAATTGCATGTGTGCTTTTTTACTAACAACAACCAGAGTCATTGCATGTGTGTTCTCTTTAGAGACCACACATGGATCCACCAGTGTCATTGCATGTGTGTTCTTTTTACTAACAACAACCAGAGTCATTTCATCTGTGTTCTTTTCACATACCACATATGGATCCACCAGTGTCATTGCATGTGTGTTCTTTTCACAATCCATCTATGGATCCACCAGTGTCATTGCATGTGTGCTCTTTTTACTAACAACGAGAGTCATTGCATGTGTGTTCTCTTCAGAAACCACACATGGATCCACCAGTGTCATTGCATGTGTGTTCTTTTTACTAACAACAATCAGAGTCATTGAAATGTGTGTTCTCTTCAGAGACCACACATGGATCCACCAGTGTCATTGGATGTGTGTTCTTTTTACTAACAACAACCAGAGTCATTGCATGTGTGCTGTTTTCGCAATCCACCTACGGATCCACTAGTGTCATTGCATGTGTGTTCTTTTTACTAACAACAACCAGAGTCATTGAATGTGTGTTCTTTTCACATACCACATATGGATCCACCAGTGTCACTTCATGTGTGTTCTTTTCACAATCCACCTATGGATCCACCAGTGTCATTGCATGTGTGCTCTTTTTACTAACAACAACCAGAGTCATTGCATGTGTGTTCTCTTTAGAGACCACACAAGTATCCACTAGTGTCATTGCATGTGTGTTCCTTTTACTAACAACGACCAGAGTCATTTCATTTGTGTTCTTTTCACATACCACATATGGATCCACTAGTGTCATTGCATGTGTGGTCTTTTTACTAGCAACAACTGGAGTCATTGCATGTGTGTTCTTTTCACATACCACATGTGGATCCACCAGTGTCATTGCATGTGTGCTTTTTTACTAACAACAACCAGGGTCATTGCATGTGTGTTCTCTTCAGAGACCACACATGGATCCACCAGTGCCATTGCATGTGTGTTCTTTTTACTAACAACAACCAGAGTCATTTCATCTGTGTTCTTTTCACATATCACATATGGATCCAACAGTGTCATTGCATGTGTGTTCTTTTCACAATCCACCTATGGATCCACCAGTGTCATAGCACGTGTGCCCTTTTTACTAACAACAACCAGAGTCATTGCATGTGTGTTCTCTTCAGAAACAACACAAGGATCCACCAGTGTCATTGCATGTGTGTTCTTTTTACTAACAACCAACGTCATTGAAATGTGTGTTCTCTTTAAAAACCACACATGGATCCACCAGTGTCATTGCAAGTGTGTTCTTTTTACTAACAACAGCCAGAGTCCTTGCATGTGTGTTCTTTTCACAATCCACCTATGGATCCACTAGTGTCATTGCATGTGTGTTATTTTTACTAACAACAACCAGAGTCATTGCATGTGTGTTCTTTTCACATACCACATATGGATCCACCAGTGTCATTGCATGTGTGTTCTTTTCACAATCCACCTATGGATCCACCAGTGTCATTGCATGTGTGCTCTTTTTACTAACAACAACCAGACTTATTGCATGTGTGTTCTCTTCAGAGACCACACATGGATCCACCACTGTCATTGCATGTGTGTTCCTTTTATTAACAACAACCAGAGTCATTTCATGTGTGTTCTTTTCACATACCACATATGGATCCACCAATGTCATTGAAATGTGTCTTCTCTTCAGAGACCACACATGGATCCACCAGTGTCATTGCATGTGTGTTCTTTTTTACTAACAACAACCAGAGTCATTGCATGTGTGTTCTTTTCACAATCCACCTACGGATCCACCAGTGTCATTGCATGTGTGCTTTTTTACTAACAACAACCAGAGTCATTGCATGTGTGTTCTCTTGAGAGACCACACATGGATCCACCAGTGTCATTGCATGTGTGTTATTTTTACTAACAACAACCAGAGTCATTTCATCTATGTTCTTTTCACATACCACATATGGATTCACCAGTATCATTGCATGTGTGTTCTTTTCACAATCCACCTATGGATCCACTAGTGTTATTGCATGTGTGCTCTTTTTACTAACAACAACCAGAGTCATTGCATGTGTGTTCTCTTCAGAGACCACACATGGATCCACCAGTGTCATTGCATGTGTGTTCTTTTTACTAACAACAACCAGAGTCATTTCATGTGTGTTCTTTTCACATACCACATATGGATCCACTAGTGTCATTGCATGTGTGTTCTTTTTACTAACAAC
This sequence comes from Avena sativa, assembly GCA_916181665.1. NCBI lineage: Eukaryota > Viridiplantae > Streptophyta > Magnoliopsida > Poales > Poaceae > Avena > Avena sativa. Next base: position 206,378,085 of record OV702290.1, read on the forward strand.
AACCAGAGTCATTGAAATGTGTGTTCTTTTCACATACCACATATGGATCCATCAGTATCATTGCATGTGCGTTCTTTTCACAATCCACCTATGAATCCACCAGTGTCATTGCAAGTGTGCTCTTTTTACTAACAACAACCAGAGTCATTGGATGTGTGTTCTCTTCAGAGACCACACATGGATCCACCAGTGTCATTGCACATGTGTTCTTTTTACTAACAACAACCAGAGTCATTGAAATGTGTGTTTTCTTCAGAGACCACAGATGGATCCACCAGTGTCATTACATGTGTGTTCTTTTTACTAACAACAACAAGAGTCATTTCATCTGTGTTCTTTTCACATACCATATATGGATCCACCAGTGTCATTGCATGTGTGCTCTTTTCACAATCCACCTATGGATCCACCAGTGTCATTGCATGTGTGTTCTTTTTACTAACAACAACCAGAGTCATTGCATGTGTGTTCTTTTCACATACCACATATGGATCCACCAGTGTCATTGCATGTGTGTTCTTTTCACAGTCCACCTATGGATCCACCAGTGTCATTGGATGTGTGCTCTTTTTACTAACAAGAACCAGAGTTATTGCATGTGTGTTCTCTTTAGAGACCACACATGGATCCACTAGTGTCATTGCATGTGTGTTCTTTTTAGTAACAACAACCAGAGTCACTGCATGTGTGTTCTTTTCACAATCCACCTATGGATCCACCAGTGTCATTGCATGTGTGCTCTTTTTACTAACAACAACCAGAGTCATTGCACGTGTGTTCTATTTCCTAACAACAACCAGAGTCATTTCATGTGTGTTCTTTTCACATACCACATATGGATCCACCAGTGTCATTGCATGTGTGTTCTTTTCACAATCCACCTATAGATCCACCAGTGTCATTGCATGTGTGCTCTTTTTACTAACAACAACCAGAGTTAGTGCATGTGTGTTCTCTTCAGAGACCACACATGGATCCACCAGTGTCATTGCATGTGTGTTCTTTTTACTAACAACAACCAGAGTCATTTCATGTGTGTTCTTTTCACATACCACATATGGATCCAGCAGTTTCATTGCATGTGTGTTATTTTCACATCCACCAGTGTCATTGCATGTGTGCTCTTTTTACTAACAACAACCAAAGTCATTGCATGTGTGTTCTCACCAAATACCACACATGGATCCACTAATGTCATTGCATGTGTGTTCTATTTACTAACAACAACCAAAGTCATTGAAATGTGTGTTCTCTTTAGAGACCACACATGGATCCACGAGTGTCATTGCATGTGTGTTCTTTTTACTAACAACAACCAGAGTCATTGCATGTGTGTTATTTTCACATACCACATATGGATCCACCAGTGTCATTACATGTGTGTTCTTTTTATTAACAACAACAGGAGTCATTGCATGTGTGTTCTTTTCATATACCACATATGGATCCACCGTTTTCATTACATGTGTGTTCTTTTTATTAACAACAACTGGAGTCATTGCATGTGTGTTCTTTTCACATACCACATATGGATCCACCAGTGTCATTGCATATGTGCTCTTTTCACAATCCACCCATGGATCCACCAGTGTCATTGCATGTGTGTTCTTTTTACTAACAACAACCAGAGTCATTGCATGTATGTTCTTTTCACATAACACATATGGATCCACCAGTGTCATTGCATGTGTGTTCTTCTCACAATCCACCTATGGATCCACCAGTGTCATTACATGTGTGCTCTTTTTACTAACAACAACCAGAGTCATTGCATGTGTGTTCTCTTCAGAGACCACACATGGAGCCACCAGTGTCATTGCATGCGTGTTATTTTTAATAACAACAACCAGAGTCATTTCATGTGTGTTCTTTTCACATACCACATATGGATCCACTAGCGTCATTGAAATGTGTGTTCTCTTCAGAGACCACACATGGATCCACCAGTGTCATTGCATGTGTGTTCTTTTTACTAACAACAACCAGAGTCATTGCATGTGTGTTCTTTTCACAGACCACCTATGGATCCACCAGTGTCATGGCATGTGTGCTTTTTTACTAACAACAACCAGAGTCATTGCATGTGTGTTCTCTTCAAAGACCACACATGGATCCACTAGTGTCATTGCATGCGTGTTCTTTTTACTAATAACAACCAGAGTCATTTCATGTGTGTTCTTTTCACATACCACATATGGATCCACCAGTGTCATTGCATGTGTGTTCTTTTCATAATCCACCTATGGATCCACCAGTGTCATTGCATGTGTGCTCCTTTTACTAACAACAACCAGAGTCATTGCATGTGTGTTCTCTTCAGAGGCCACACATGGATCCACCAGTGTCATTGCATGTGTGTTCTTTTCACTAACAACAACCAGAGTCATTGAAATGTATGTTCTCTTCAGAGACCACACATGGATCCACCAGTGTCATTGCATGTGTGTTCTTTTTACTAACAACAACCTGAGTCATTGCATGTGTGTTCTTTTCACAATACACCTATGGATCCACCAGTGTCATTGCATGTGTGTTCTTTTTACTAACAACAACCAGAGTCATTGCATGTGTGTTCTTTTCACATACCACATATGGATTCACCAGTGTCATTGCATGTGTGTTCTTTTCACAATCCACCTATAGATCCACCAGTGTCATTGCATGTGTGGTCTTTTTACTAAAAACAACCAGAGTTATTGCATGTGTGTTTTCTTCAGAGACCACACATGGATCCACTAGTGTCATTGCATGTGTGTTCTTTTTACTAACAACAACCAGAGTCATTTCATGTGTGTTCTTTTCACATACCACATATGGATCCACCAGTGTCATTGAAATGTGTGTTCTCTTCAGAGACCACACATGGATCCACCAGTGTCATTGCATGTGCTTTCTTTTTACTAACAATAACCAGAGTCATTGCATGTGTGTTCTTTTCACAATCCACCTACGGATCCACCAGTGCCATTGCATGTGTGCTTTTTTACTAACAACAACCAGGGTCATTGCATGTGTGTTCTCTTTAGAGACCACACATGGATCCACCTGTGTCATTGCATGTGTGTTCTTTTTACTAACAACAACCAGAGTCATTTCATCTATGTTCTTTTCACATAGCACATATGGATTCACCAGTGTCATTGCATGTGTGTTCTTTTCACAATCCACCTCGATCCACCAGTGTCATTGCAAGTGTGTTCTTTTTACTAACAACAACCAGAGTCATTGCATGTGTGTTCTTTTCACAATCCTCCTATGGATCCACCAGTGTCATTGCATGTGTGTTCTTTTTACTAACAACAACCAGAGTCATTGCATGTGTGTTCTTTTCACATACCACATATGGATCCACCAGTGTCATTGCATGTGTGTTCTTTTCACAATCCACCTATGGATCCACCAGTGTCATTGCATGTGTGCTCTTTTTACTAACAACAACCAGAGTTATTGCATGTGTGTTCTCTTCAGAGACCACACATGGATCCACCAGTGTCATGGCATGTGTGTCCTTTTTACTAACAACAACCAGAGTCATTGCATATGTGTTCTTTTCACAATCCACCTACGGATCCACCAGTGTAATTTCATGTGTGCTTTTTTACTAACAACAACCAGAGTCATTGCATGTGTGTTCTCTTTAGAGACCACACATGGATCCACCAGTGTCATTGCATGTGTGTTCTTTTTACTAACAACAACCAGAGTCATTTCATCTGTGTTCTTTTCACATACCACATATGGATCCACCAGTGTCATTGCATGTGTGTTCTTTTCACAATCCATCTATGGATCCACCAGTGTCATTGCATGTGTGCTCTTTTTACTAACAACGAGAGTCATTGCATGTGTGTTCTCTTCAGAAACCACACATGGATCCACCAGTGTCTTTGCATGTGTGTTCTTTTTACTAACAACAATCAGAGTCATTGAAATGTGTGTTCTCTTCAGAGACCACACATGGATCCACCAGTGTCATTGGATGCGTGTTCTTTTTACTAACAACAACCAGATTCATTGCATGTGTGCTGTTTTCACAATCCACCTAAGGATCCACTAGTGTCATTGCATGTGTGTTCTTTTTACTAACAACAACCAGAGTCATTGCATGTGTGTTCTTTTCACATACCACATATGGATCCACCAGTGTCACTGCATGTGTGTTCTTTTCACAATCCACCTATGGATCCACCAGTGTCATTGCATGTGTGCTCTTTTTAGTAACAACAACCAGAGTCATTGCATGTGTGTTCTCTTTAGAGACCACACATGGATCCACTAGTGTCATTGCATGTGTGTTCCTTTTACTAACAACGACCAGAGTCATTTCATCTGTGTTCTTTTCACATACCACATATGGATCCACTAGTGTCATTGCATGTGTGGTCTTTTTACTAGCAACAACTGGAGTCATTGCATGTGTGTTCTTTTCACATACCACATGTGGATCCACCAGTGTCATTGCATGTGTGCTTTTTTACTAACAACAACCAGGGTCATTGCATGTGTGTTCTCTTCAGAGACCACACATGGATCCACCAGTGCCATTGCATGTGTGTTCTTTTTACTAACAACAACCAGAGTCATTTCATCTGTGTTCTTTTCACATATCACATATGGATCCACCAGTGTCATTGCATGTGTGTTCTTTTCACAATCCACCTATGGATCCACCAGTGTCATAGCACGTGTGCTCTTTTTACTAACAACAACCAGAGTCATTGCATGTGTGTTCTCTTCAGAAACAACACAAGGATCCACCAGTGTCATTGCATGTGTGTTCTTTTTACTAACAACCAAAGTCATTGAAATGTGTGTTCTCTTTAAAAACCACACATGGATCCACCAGTGTCATTGCAAGTGTGTTCTTTTTACTAACAACAGCCAGAGTCCTTGCATGTGTGTTCTTTTCACAATCCACCTATGGATCCACTAGTGTCATTGCATGTGTGTTCTTTTTACTAACAACAACCAGAGTCATTGCATGTGTGTTCTTTTCACATACCACATATGGATCCACCAGTGTCATTGCATGTGTGTTCTTTTCAAAATCCACCTATGGATCCACCAGTGTCATTGCATGTGTGCTCTTTTTACTAACAACAACCAGACTTATTGCATGTGTGTTCTCTTCAGAGACCACACATGGATCCACCACTGTCATTGCATGTGTGTTCCTTTTATTAACAACAACCAGAGTCATTTCATGTGTGTTCTTTTCACATACCACACAAGGATCCACCAATGTCATTGAAACGTGTCTTCTCTTCAGAGACCACACATGGATCCACCAGTGTCATTGCATGTGTGTTCTTTTTTACTAACAACAACTAGAGTCATTGCATGTGTGTTCTTTTCACAATCCACCTACGGATCCACCAGTGTCATTGCATGTGTGCTTTTTTACTAACAACAACCAGAGTCATTGCATGTGTGTTCTCTTGAGAGACCACACATGGATCCACCAGTGTCATTGCATGTGTGTTCTTTTTACTGACAACAACCAGAGTCATTTCATCTATGTTATTTTCACATACCACATATGGATTCACCAGTGTCATTGCATGTGTGTTCTTTTCACAATCCACCTATGGATCCACTAGTGTTATTGCATGTGTGCTCTTTTTACTAACAACAACCAGAGTCATTGCATGTGTGTTCTCTTCAGAGACCACACATGGATCCACCAGTGTCATTGCATGTGTGTTCTTTTTACTAACAACAACCAGAGTCATTTCATGTGTGTTCTTTTCACATACCACATATGGATCCACTAGTGTCATTGCATGTGTGTTCTTTTTAATAACAACAACCAGAGTCATTGAAATGTGTGTTATTTTCACATACCACATATGGATCCATCAGTATCATTGCATGTGCGTTCTTTTCACAATCCACCTATGAATCCACCAGTGTCATTGCATGTGTGCTCTTTTTACTAACAACAACCAGAGTCATTGGATGTGTGTTCTCTTCAGAGACCACACATGGATCCACCAGTGTCATTGCACATGTGTTCTTTTTACTAACAACAACTAGAGTCATTGAAATGTGTGTTCTCTTCAGAGACCACAGATGGATCCACCAGTGTCATTACATGTGTGTTCTTTTTACTAACAACAACAAGAGTCATTTCATCTGTGTTCTTTTCACATACCATATATGGATCCACCAGTGTCATTGCATGTGTGCTCTTTTCACAATCCACCTATGGATCCACCAGTGTCATTGCATGTGTGTTCTTTTTACTAACAACAACCAGAGTCATTGCATGTGTGTTCTTTTCACATACCACATATGGATCCACCAGTGTCATTGCATGTGTGTTCTTTTCACAGTCCACCTATGGATCCACCAGTGTCATTGGATGTGTGCTCTTTTTACTAACAAGAACCAGAGTTATTGCATGTGTGTTCTCTTGAGAGACCACACATGGATCCACTAGTGTCATTGCATGTGTGTTCTTTTTAGTAACAACAACCAGAGTCATTTCATGTGTGTTCTTTTCACATACCATATATGGATCCACGAGTGTCATTGAAATGTGTGTTCTCTTCAGAGACCACACATGGATCCACCAGTGTCATTGCATGTGTGCTCTTTTTACTAACAACAACCAGAGTCATTGCATGTGTGTTCTTTTCACAATCCACCTATGGATCCACCAGTGTCATTGCATGTCTGCTCTTTTTACTAACAACAACCAGAGTCATTGCACGTGTGTTATATTTCCTAACAACCAGAGTCATTTCATGTGTGTTCTTTTCACATACCACATATGGATCCACCAGTGTCATTGCATGTGTGTTCTTTTCACAATCCACCTATAGATCCACCAGTGTCATTGCATGTGTGCTCTTTTTACTAACAACAACCAGAGTCATTGCATGTGTGTTCTCTTCAGAGACCACACATGGATCCACCAGTGTCATTGCACGTGTGTTCTTTTTACTAACAACAACCAGAGTCATTTCATGTTTGTTCTTTTCACATACCACATATGGATCCAGCAGTTTCATTGCATGTGTGTTATTTTCACATCCACCAGTGTCATTGCATGTGTGCTCTTTTTACTAACAACAACCAAAGTCATTGCATGTGTGTTCTCACCAAACACCACACATGGATCCACTAGTGTCATTGCATGTGTGTTCTATTTACTAACAACAACCAAAGTCATTGAAATGTGTGTTCTCTTCAGAGACCACACATGGATCCACGAGTGTCATTGCATGTGTGTTCTTTTTACTAACAACAACCAGAGTCATTGCATGTGTGTTATTTTCACATACGACATATGGATCCACCAGTGTCATTACATGTGTGTTCTTTTTATTAACAACAACAGGAGTCATTGCATGTGTGTTCTTTTCATATACCACATATGGATCCACCGTTTTCATTACATGTGTGTTCTTTTTATTAACAACAACTGGAGTCATTGCATGTGTGTTCTTTTCACATACCACATATGGATCCACCAGTGTCATTGCATATGTGCTCTTTTCACAATCCACCCATGGATCCACCAGTGTCATTGCATGTGTGTTCTTTTTACTAACAACAACCAGACTCATTGCATGTATGTTCTTTTCACATACCACATATGGATCCACCAGTGTCATTGCATGTGTGTTCTTCTCACAATCCACCTATGGATCCACCAGTGTCATTACATGTGTGCTCTTTTTACTAACAACAACCAGAGTCATTGCATGTGTGTTCTCTTTAGAGACCACACATGGAGCCACCAGTGTCATTGCATGCGTGTTATTTTTACTAACAACAACCAGAGTCATTTCATGTGTGTTCTTTTCACATACCACATATGGATCCACTAGCGTCATTGAAATGTGTGTTCTCTTCAGAGACCACACATGGATCCACCAGTGTCATTGCATGTGTGTTATTTTTTACTAACAACAACCAGAGTCATTGCATGTGTGTTCTTTTCACAGACCACCTATGGATCCACCAGTGTCATTGCATGTCTGCTCTTTTTTCTAACAACAACCAGAATCATTACATGTGTGTTCTCTTCAGAGACCACACATGGATCCACTAGTGTCATTGCATGTCTGTTCTTTTTCCTAAAAACAACCAGAGTCATTTCATGTGTGTTCTTTTCACATACCACACATGGATCCACCAGTGTCATTGCATGTGTTTTTTTTCACAATCAACCTATAGATCCACCAGTGTCATTGCATGTGTGCCCTTTTTACTAACAACAACCAGAGTCATTGCATGTGTGTTCTTTTCACATACCACATATGGATCCACTAGTGTCATTACATGTGTGTTCTTTTTACTAACAACAACTAGAGTCATTGCATGTGTGTTCTTTTCACATACCACATATGGATCCAACAGTGTCATTGCATGTTTGCTTTTTTACTAACAACAACCAGAGTCATTGCATGTGTGTTCTCTTCAGAGACCATACATGGATCCACTAGTTTCATTGCATGTGTGTTCTTTTTACTAACAATAACCAGAGTCATTTCATGTGTGTTCTTTTCACATACCACATGTGGATCTAGTAGTGTAATTGCATGTGTGTTCTTTTCACATCCACCAGTGTCATTGCATGTGTGCTCTTTTTACTAACAACAACCAGAGTCATTGCATGTGTGTTCTCATCAAATACCATACATGGATCCACTAGTGTCATTGCATGTGTGTTCTTTTTACTAACAACAACCAGAGTCATTGAAATGTGTGTTCTCTTCAGAGACCACACATGGATCCACTAGTGTCATTGCATGTGTGTTCTTTTTACTAACAACAACCAGAGTCATTGCATGTGTGTTATTTTCACATACCACATATGGATCCACCAGTGTCATTGCATGTGTGTTCTTTTCACAATCCACCTATGGATCCACCAGTGTCATTGGATGTGTGCTCTTTTTACTAACAAGAACCAGAGTTATTGCATGTGTGTTCTCTTTAGAGAGCACACATGGATCCACTAGTGTCATTGCATGTGTGTTCTTTTTAGTAACAACAACCAGAGTCATTTCATGTGTGTTCTTTTCACATACCATATATGGATCCACCAGTGTCATTGAAATGTGTGTTCTCTTTAGAGACCACACATGGATCCACCAGTGTCATTGCATGTGTGTTCTTTTTACTAACAACAACCAGAGTCATTGCATGTGTGTTCTTTTCACAATCCACCTATGGATCCACTAGTGTCAATGCATGTGTGCTCTTTTTACTAACAACAACCAGAGTCATTGCACGTGTGTTCTATTTCCTAACAACAACCAGAGTCATTTCATGTGTGTTCTTTTCACATACCACATATGGATCCACCAGTGTCATTGCATTTGTGTTCTTTTCACAATCCACCTATAGATCCACCAGTGTCATGGCATGTGTGCTCTTTTTACTAACAACAACCAGAGTCATTGCATGTGTGTTCTCTTCAGAGACCACACATGGATCCACCAGTGTCATTGCATGTGTGTTCTTTTTACTAACAACAACCAGAGTCATTTCATGTGTGTTCTTTTCACATACCACATATGGATCCAGCAGTTTCATTGCATGTGTGTTATTTTCACATCCACTAGTGTCATTGCATGTGTGCTCTTTTTACTAACAACAACAAAAGTCATTGCATGTGTGTTCTCATCAAAGACCACACATGGATCCACTAGTGTCATTGCATGTGTGTTCTATTTACTAACAACAACCAAAGTCATTGAAATGTGTGTTCTCTTCAGAGACCACACATGGATCCACTAGTGTCATTGCATGTGTGTTCTTTTTACTAACAACAACCAGAGTCATTGCATGTGTGTTATTTTCACATACCACATATGGATCCACCAGTGTCATTACATGTGTGTTCTTTTTATTCACAACAACTGGAGTCATGCATGTGTGTTCTTTTCATATACCACATATGGATCCACCGTTTTCATTACATGTGTGTTCTTTTTATTAACACAACTGGAGTCATTGCATGTGTGTTCTTTTCACATACCACATATGGATCCACCAGTGTCATTGCATATGTGCTCTTTTCACAATCCACCCATGGATCCACCAGTGTCATTGCATGTGTGCTCTTTTTACTAACAACAACCAGAGTCATTGCATGTATGTTCTTTTCACATACCACATATGGATCCACCAGTGTCATTGCATGTGTGTTCTTCTCACAATCCACCTATGGATCCACTAGTGTCATTACATGTGTGCTCTTTTTACTAACAACAACCAGAGTCATTGCATGTGTGTTCTCTTCAGAGACCACACATGGATCCACCAGTGTCATTGCATGCGTGTTATTTTTACTAACAACAACCAGAGTCATTTCATGTGTGTTCTTTTCACATACCACATATGGATCCACCAGCGTCATTGAAATGTGTGTTCTCTTCAGAGACCACACATGGATCCACCAGTGTCATTGCATGTGTGTTATTTTTACTAACAACAACCAGAGTCATTGCATGTGTGTTCTTTTCACAGACCACCTATGGATCCACCAGTGTCATTGCATGTCTGCTCTTTTTTCTAACAACAACCAGAATCATTACATGTGTGTTCTCTTCAGAGACCACACATGGATCCACCAGTGTCATTGCATGTGTGGTCTTTTTCCTAATAACAACCATAGTCATTTCATGTGTGTTCTTTTCACATACCACACATGGATCCACCAGTGTCATTACATGTGGTTTTTTTCACAATCAACCTATAGATCCACTAGTGTCATTGCATGTGTGCTCTTTTTACTAACAACAACCAGAGTCATTGCATGTGTGTTCTTTTCACATACCACATATGGATCCACTAGTGTCATTGCATGTGTGTTCTTTTTACTAACAACAACTAGAGTCATTGCATGTGTGTTCTTTTCACATACCACATATGGATCCACCAGTGTCATTGCATGTTTGCTTTTTTACTAACAACAACCAGAGTCATTGCATGTGTGTTCTCTTCAGAGACCATACATGGATCCACTAGTGTCATTGCATGTGTGTTCTTTTTACTAACAATAACCAGAGTCATTTCATGTGTGTTCTTTTCACATACCACATGTGGATCCAGTAGTGTCATTGCATGTGTGTTCTTTTCACATCCACCAGTGTCATTGCATGTGTGCTCTTTTTACTAACAACAACCAGAGTCATTGCATGTGTGTTCTCATCAAAGACCATACATGGATCCACTAGTGTCATTGCATGTGTGTTCTTTTTACTAACAACAACCAGAGTCATTGAAATGTGTGTTCTCTTCAGAGACCACACATGGATCCACTAGTGTCATTGCATGTGTGTTCTTTTTACTAACAACAACCAGAGTCAATGCATGTGTGTTATTTTCACATACCACATATGGATCCACCAGTGTCATTACATGTGTGTTCTTTTTATTAACAACAACTAGAGTCATTGCATGTGTGTTATTTTCATATACCACCTATGGATCCACCATTTTCATTACGTGTGTGTTCTTTTTATTAACAACAACTGGAGTCATTGCATGTGTGTTCTTTTCACATACCATATATGTATCCACCAGTGTAATTGCATATGTGCTCTTTTCACAATCCACCCATGGATCCACCAGTGTCATTGCATGTCTGTTCTTTTTACTAACAACAACCAGAGTCATTGCATGTGTGTTCTTTTCACATACCACATATGGATCCACCAGTGTCATTGCATGTGTGTTCTTTTCACAATCCACCTATGGATCCACCAGTGTCATTGCATATGTGTTGTTTTTACTAACAACAACCAGAGTCATTGCATGTGTGTTCTCTTCAGAGACCACACATGGATCCACCAGTGTCATTGCATGTGTGTTCTTTTTACTAACAACAACCAGAGTCATTTCATGTGTGTTCTTTTCACATACAACATATGGATCCACCAGCATCATTGAAATGTGTGTTCTCTTTAGAGACCACACATGGATCCACAAGTGTCATTGCATGTGTGTTCTTTTTACTAACAACAACCAGAGTCATTACATGTGTGTTCTTTTCACAATCCACCTATGGATCCACCAGTGTCATTTCATGTGTGTTCTTTTCACATACCACATATGGATCCACTAGTGTCATTGAAATGTGTGTTCTCTTTAGAGACCACACATGGATCCACAAGTGTCATTGCAAGTATGTTATTTTTACTAACAACAACTGGAGTCATTGCATGTGTGTTCTTTTCACATACCACATATGGATCCACCAGCATCATTGCATGTGTGTTCTTTTTATTAACAACAACTTGAGTCATTTCATGTGTGTTCTTTTCACATACCACATATGGATCCACCGGTGTCATTGAAATGTGTGTTCTCTTCAGAGACCATACATGGATCAACCAGTGTCATTACATGTGTGTTCTTTTTACTAACAACAACCAGAGTCATTGAAATGTGTGTTCTTTTCACATACCACATATCGATCCACCAGTGTCATTGCATGTGTGTTATTTTTTACTAACAACAACTGGAGTCATTTCATGTGTGTTCTTTTCACATACCACCTATGGATCCACCGGTGTCACTGAAATGTGTGTTCTCTTCAGAGACCATACATGGATCCACCAGTGTCATTGCATGTGTGTTCTTTTTACTAACAACAACCAGAGTCATTTCATGTGTGTTCTTTTCACATACCACATATGGATCCACCAGTACCATTGCATGTGTGCTCCTTTTACTAACAACGACCAGAGTCATTGCATGTGTGTTCTCTTCAGAGGCCACACATGGATCCACCAGTGTCATTGCATGTGTGTTCTTTTTACTAATAACTACCAGAGTCATTTTATGTGTGTTCTTTTCAAATACCACATATGGATCCACTAGTGTCATTGCATGTGTGTTCTTTTTACTAACAACAACTAGAGTCATTCCATGTTTGTTCTTTTCACATACCACATATGGATCCACCAGTGTCATTGCATGTGTACTTTTTTACTAACAACGACCAGAGTCATTGCATGTGTGTTCTCTTTAGAGACCACACATGGATCCACCAGTGCCATTGCATGTGTGTTCTTTTTACTAACAACAACTAGAGTCATTTCGTGTGTGTTCTTTTCACATACCGCATATGGATCCAGCAGTGTCATTGCATGTGTGTTCTTTTCACATCCACTAGTGCCATTGCATGTGTGCTCTTTTTACTAACAACAACAAGAGTCATTGCATGTGTGTTCTCATCAAAGACCACACATGGATCCACTAGTGTCATTGCATGTGTGTTCTTTTTACTAACAACAACCAGAGTAATTTCATGTTTGTTCTTTTCAGATACCACATATGGATCCACCAGTGTCATTGAAATGTGTGTTCTCTTCAGATACCACACATGGATCCACCAGTGTCATTGCATGTGTGTTGTTTTTACTAACAACAACCAGAGTCATTGCATGTGTGTTCTTTTCAGAGACCACCTATGGATCCACCAGTGTCATTGCATGTGTGCTCTTTTTTCTAACAACAACCAGACTCATTGCATGTGTGTTCTCTTCAGAGACCACACATGGATCCACCAGTGTCATTGCATGTGTGTTCTTTTTCCTAACAACAACTAGAGTCATTTCATGTGTGTTCTTTTCACATACCGCACATGGATCCACCAGTGTCATTGCATATGTGTTCTTTTCACAATCAACCTATAGATCCACCAGTGTCATTGCATGTGTGCTCTTTTTACTAACAACAAGCAGAGTCGTTGCATGTGTGTTCCTTTTAAGAGACCACACATGGATCCACCAGTGTCATTGCATGTGTGTTCTTTTGACTAACAATAACCAGAGTCATTTCATGTGTGTTATTTTCACATACCACATATGGATCCAGTAGTGTCATTGCATGTGTGTTCTTTTTACTAACAACAACTAGAGTCATTAAATGTGTGTTCTTTTCACATACCACATATGGATCCACCAGTGTCATTCCATGTGTGCTTTTTTACTAACAACAACCAGAGTCATTGCATGTGTGTTCTCTTCAGAGACCATACATGGATGCACTAGTGTCATTGCATGTGTGTTCTTTTTACTAACAAGAACCAGAGTCATTTCATGTGTGTTCTTTTCACATACCACATATGGATCTAGTAGTGTCATTGCATGTCTGTTCTTTTCACATCCACCAGTGTCATTGCATGTGTGCTCTTTTTACTAACAACAACCAGAGTCATGGCATGTGTGTTCTCATCAAAGACCACACATGGATCCACTAGTGTCATTGCATATGTGTTCTTTTTACTAACAACAACCAGAGTCATTGAAATGTGTGTTCTCTTCAGAGACCACACATGGATACACTAGTGTCATTGCATGTGTGTTATTACTAACAACAACCAGAGTCATTGCATGTGTGTTATTTTCACATAACACATATGGATCGACCAGTGTCATTACATGTGTGTTCTTTTTATTAACAAAAACTGGAGTCATTGCATGTGTGTTATTTTCATATACCACATATGGATCCACCATTTTCATTACATGTGTGTTCTTTTTATTAACAACAACTGGAGTCATTGCATGTGTGTTATTTTCACATAACACATATGGATCCACCAGTGTCATTGCATATGTGCTCTTTTCACAATCCACCCATGGATCCACCAGTGTCATTGCATGTGTGTTCTTTTTACTAACAACAACCAGAGTCATTGCATGTGTGTTCTTTTCACATACCACATATGGATCCACTAGTGTCATTGCATGTGTGTTCTTTTCAAAATCCACCTATGGATCCACCAGTGTCATTACATGTGTGCTGTTTTTACTAACAACAACCAGAGTCATTGCATGTGTGTTCTCTTTAGAGACCACACATGGATCCACCAGTCATTGCATGTGTGTTCTTTTTACTAACAACAACCAGAGTCATTTCATGTGTGTTCTTTTCACATACCACATATGGATCCACCAGTGTCATTGAAATGTGTGTTCTCTTCAGAGACCACACATGGATCCACCAGTGTTATTGCATGTGTGTTCTTTTTACTAACAACAACTAGAGTCATTGCATGTGTGTACTTTTCTGTCAACACCCGGATTTTTAATCCTAGATGCCCGTTATGCCATACCTCACAATCCCAGGATTACCATTTTTGCGAGACATAACGGATTGGATATCACAGTACATCATCCATTACAAACCATACATAAGGTTTTACACAAATAAGGATCTCATGATCCAGTCTTTAATACAACAAAAAGCGGAAATAAATGATAGCGTAGCGGTGGGGTCCATCTTCAGGGGCACAGGCAATGCTGACGAAGGCAGATAGTCCTAGTTATCATAGCCGTCCTGCTGACTATCATCTTGATAATCTCCTTCATAGTCTGGCCATGATAATAGCCAAGGACAAAAGCCATGAGTACTCTTTAAGTACTCGCAAACTACTACTAGCAAGGAGTATAAATCTAAGTTAAAGTGCTGAATCTAAGTTAACTATCAAGTTAAGTTTGAAACCTAAGCTGAGTTTAGAAGAAAAGAAAGATAAAATAAGGTTCTAGTATCACTTAAGTTGGGAAGCTATTATCATCATCACACCCCTATTGTGGTCAAGTCAAAGTTCATCATTCGTTTCAAGTTATTTAGAAAACATCTGACAACGAAACAGTATGGCCATTCCAACTGTCCATAACCACGAACGCGGCTATTCGAATAGTTTGACACTCTACAGAGGTGGTACACTTTCACCACAAGATTCGATACATCTGTCAGGGATAACCCTGAATCATCATACTTAGTATGCAGATAATCAAACATAACCTTCCCTTTACACACCCTAGTACAAGCACCTCTCCTATGAGCATGGCCTCCCAACCATGACCATCAGTCATCTTGGGCACTGCATAGGTGGACAACATTGAGAGGTAGCCTCAGCTCAAACCTCTCCCGTGAGGGAACTAATACTAGTGCATATAAATTTCCAGCTAAGCCTTACCCAATTCAGGTAATGTGGTTGTACGGTAAATTTGGAATGGTATCGCATCCGAATCCAACCATCAGTTTTATAAAAGGGTTAAGGCTCATGCCTCGTCATTTTCATCATCATACACCAGTTGTGTTTCTCAACACATGTCAAAACATCTCAATAGACTGACTCATCATTCCAAGGTTTTCATAATTCATTTTCAGCAAGTATTCCCATCTAGAGTGACTCAAGTTTTTGATCTATACTAAGATACTAAGTTAAGAGTGTTCACTAAGGTGGAAGTGATGGGTTCAATCTCATGCCATAGAGTGACATCTAAAGGTTTCTAAGTAGGTCAAGTTTTATACTTTTTATGCTACCTTCAAAATTAAGTAAAGAACTTTGTGTAAACTAAGGGAGGTAAAACTTGTCAATAAGACTTGGGGTACTAATAGTTAAAGGGATGTGATCAAAGCCTGCTTAAGGCATCTGTGCTAAACCATCTAGTTTAATTCTAGCCTGCTAACAATAGCTTGCCTTGGTTGGTGCAGTGGTTGAAGTTTTCTTCTTCTTCTTCTTCTTCTTCTTGGTAGAACTCCTCCTCCTCGAAAGCTTGGTCGGTACTAGCGTCTATAAATACATAGGGAGGGAACAATCACCAAACAGTACTTAACTAGGCTAAGTAGCATTCTAAAACACACATTTGATGATCTATTATCATCACAGACATCACAAGTTTTAATTTAATAGTTTCATCCTTTTTATTTTAGAAAAGTAATTTCTACTCATTGAAATATTAACTAAAATTTAATCTTCACCACAAAAATATGGGATCATGTGGACACATGTCCTCACCACATATTCTAACATGTGGGAATGAGATTTAAGGGTTGGATCAATATTACTTTGGTTTAAGTTCATTATTTAATGATTTAAAGTGACTAGAAATGCCTATATAGCATTATTTTGGTACTAGTCCAAAGTAACTGCATGTCGACCTTAATATTATTACATGGTTGGATAGATATGATGAAATGTGATTTTTGAGAGTTGGAATCAACTCAAAAGCTAACTTGGTTGATTTTATAAAAATGTTGCAAGTTGCAAAAGCTTCTGTTTTGTTATTTTTATTAGGAGAGATCTATAACTCTAATTGAATTAAATCCAACGGGCTTGGATAGATCATTTTAATACCTTTCAGACAAAATTGGTTTCATACAATTTGGATTTATAAAACTCTCTGAATTGAATTTTGAAATAGGGGACAAAAACTAGATTTAACTAAAAAGGAAAAACCAGATTTGAATCTATGGGCTAGCGCGGGAAAGGACTTGGGACGGCCCAGTGGCGCTACGCGGCATGTGGCTCAGCTGACAGGGGGGTCCCGCGTGTCAGCGGCACTTAAAACGCGAAACGGTATGCGCGTTGTGGGCCGTAGGATTAGAAGCGAGATCAACGGCTGAGGGTCGTCGTCGATGACGAACAGGTCGCCGGCGAGCTTGAACCCTAGCGGCTCGGTGGGGGTCTACTGGCGGCGTACCAGGGCTCCAGCGGGGTCGGCGAGGCGGGCAAACAAAGTGGAAGACGATAGCGAGGCGAGGCGTGGTCACGGCGGAGCTTGGGGCGGTCGAAATCAACGGCACCCTTCTCCTCCAGAGGCGGCGGCTCCGACTCCAATTCCGGCGAGCTGCTGCTCCACTTGCTCCGGCTAGAGGTGGGTGAGGTTCTGAGAGGTGAGGGGAGTTGAATGGTGTGGAGAAGAATTGCTAGGGAGGGCTCCTTTTATAGGCCCGACGGTGAGACCGAGCGGGATGGGCGGTCGACGGTGGCGACATGGCTACGGCGAACTGGTGGCATGGCGGGGGATGGCGATCGATGGGCGGTTCCCTGGCAGTGCTCTAGGACTTAAATGCGTCCGTAGGGGCGGTGGCATGCGGTCTGGGCGAGGTGGCGCTCTGCGCGGCCGAAGCGGCGGTGTTCACGGCGAGCGGTGGCTGTGAGGCTTTGGGCGGCGAACGGGGATGTCTGGGGTGTTCTCCAGGTCGAGGCGGAGCGGCGGGCACGGGCTGCGGTCGAGCGGCGGCGTGTGCACGCGTGCCGGGTGCGGCGCTCTGGCGTGCTCTCAGCCTGGTGCGGTGGCACTGGGCACGGGTTGTGCTCGGTGGTCCACTGCTGCTCTTGGCTCGGGCAAGGGACATGGAGTGGCGGTGAGGTGCTGGCTACCTCCTAGACATGGAGAGAGAGGGGCAGGTGGTCGGCTGGGGTGAGGGAAAGGTTGGCCGGCGAGTTGGTGCTCGACATGGCTTGGCCTTCCCACTAGGGTGTAGGGGATGGGGTGGTAATGGCATGGTTTGATCAGGTGGAGACAGAGGGAGTGTTTTTTGGTCAATTGGGTGGCAAAACCCTGTAGAAATAGTGAGCTAGCTAATTGTGTTTGATTCTTCCTACCATGTGTTTGATGAAATGGCCGCAAGAGAAAAAGTTTTGAATTTTGAGTTCAAATTTTTTGAGTGATCTCCACTAGTGATAGGTAGTCTCTGGTTGCAAGGGTTCTGAAAATGGAGCTCAAAAAGATGGTTTTTGAAATAGGGGTAATCTATGCATATGCATTAGATTCAATTTTAAACTGTCATTTAAAATAGTTAACACAATGTTTTTAGCAGATCCAAAGGTGGGCCTTGGTACCTCATTATGTGTACTAGCAAGGGGTCCAAAGATCAAGAATTGTTTCTGTTAATAATTGTGTAACATCCCTAAATTCATATTTCAAAGCTCATTCATATCATCCTTGCATCCTTCATCATTTAGGGTTTTTCTCAAAAATCATTTCAGAAACAGAAGCTTGTGCTATGATTTCATGTGAGCAAATTTAACTCAATTGGCCATCACCCTTTGAGACTTGAATGTTTAGGAACTTGTTTGCTTGCCTCCATTGTTGGAAAGTTTAGGTGTAGCAATTTAACCAAAGTTTTCAACTTAGAAATAATTTCAAAACCCTTTTCAAAACATTTGCAAACCAGAGGCAAAGTATCTGTTTGTATTAAGCCCAAGCTTGACCAAGCCCTTGCAAGGTAACCACATGGTTAAATGACTGATTTTCAAACCTCAGTACCCTACAAAAATCCCCAGAATTGTTTGAATTCAAAAAGGATTTGAATTCATATTTAAATCATTCCTGAAAACCAAAATAGAAAAAGAAAAGGTTTAAACAAATGAAAAGGGCCGCGCGCCAGGTTACTGGCCCAGCTTCAAATCGAGCCCAACAAGCCCACCCGGGACTTTTCTTTTCTTCTCTCACGCGCGAGCGCACGCAATCAGTCACTGACAGACAGACCCCACCTCCACCTCGCGCACTTCGCTGACGAGCGGGCCTCCTCCACGTCAGCATCGTCTTCCCCTTGAATCCGCGCACGATCTCCGCCGCTGGCCGTTGCAGCAGTGATACCGAGCTTAATTGGGCATTAATCTACGAGCGTTTCCTGTCGAGCCTCTGGCTATAAGATCCCCTCTGCATCGCGGTCATTTCCCCCCACTTAGCACCACCTCTCCGCCACCAGGCTGCCCTCAATCAACCCCACACCGCCGCAGACAGAGCTCACTCCGGCGATCAATTCAGGTGAGCCCTGTGCACCCCTTTCCCTCTGGTTCAAGCGAGCCACTTCGCAATCTCCTTGCGCACCTCCTGACCCCACTAGTTCATCCTGTACTGCCCCAGGTCACCGTTTCCACTCGACACCGCAAGCACCGACGACAACCTCGACTCCGACGACCTCCAGTGGTAAGTCCAGACCGCCCCAAGCCTTGTCTTTCACACACGCGTGTTCTCCGTGATCTTCTGCAACTAACCACACCCTCCGTTTGCCTCCTAGTGATCAACAACGTCGCCTCCGACCCCGAACAGAACCACCTGTCGCCAGACTCAACTCCGACGAGGAATCATCGCCGAGACAGCACGCCCCTTCGCAAACCGACGCTACCTTGAGCTTCAGCAGCTTCTTGCGAACCTGGATGACCCTTCTCCCTCTCGCGGGCGATCTGGAACGCTAGCGCCGCCGTAGACCGAGCGCTCCGCCGCTCGCTGACGCAGCGCGCTGCCAGGACATGGTCGCTTGCTCGCGCGCCGTTAGATCTAGATCCAAGCGTTAGGATAGATTCACTTATCAGCGAAGCGGTACGCGATCTGGAACGTGCGATCTGATTAGATCCTGCGGCTGCAGAGCTCGATCCGGGCGAATCGGTACGCGCCAATCACAACGCGACGCGTGGCTAGGGTTAGATCTAAAAACAGATTTAAAATCAGATTTTGATCCAAATTCAAATGCCTATAACTTTTGATTGCCACGTTGGATTCTTGCAAACTTTATACCGTTGGATTCAGTGAAACAAGACCTTTCTGAATATCCAATGTGTTTAACAAATAGTAACGATTAGAATGAATTTGTTTGTAGAAACATGTTTAAGGCTATTTTGAGTATGGATTTAGTTTAGTAATTTGTTTTAGGGTTAAATAAGTTTGTTTTGGCAAATTTGGTGTCTTGTTATGTTTCTGTAAACATGCACATGCTTGGTAGAGTTTTCAAAATCCCCACTTAGTAAATTCATGCATGCATGCATTCATATTATTTTTGATTGAATATGAATTGTGTGTAATTGTATGCCACAATTTTGTGTAGATTTTGCTAGTGATTGTGACTGTGAAGAGTGCTACTCTCCTCATTACCAAGGCAAGTGATGCTTCATACTTTTGTCCCATTATTTTTTTCACTATGCATTAGTGATTTTGCTAAGTAAAACTTGCATGGAATTTTGCTAAGTATAAACTATGCTATGGGAAAACCTAGTAGATGAAACCTTAGTAGCAATTTCCTAAGTTAAGATTCCTATTACTTTCATGCTTAGCTTAGCTAATAGAAAACAAGGGTGGAATATATATTCATGCTATGGAAAAATTTATAAGTCTGTGGACTTATGTTTTGTTTAATAAAACAACTAAGTGAATGAATCACCTGGGTGGAATGGAAAGAATGGTTTGTGTTGAGTGGTTATGCAAGTCCAGTATGCTGGGGAAAACTTGGGCTTCACCAAGTCCAGTATACTGGGGAAAACTTGATATCTCACTTGTGGATGGCCACCCAGGAACAAAGAGATTTGAGATGTCAAATGTTGAGAAGCTTCAAGTGCAGCCACATGGCATTATGGGCTCTGCCTGGATCATATAGGTTGCAATAACTTAGCCAAATGGACAGTGGGTGGTAGGGGTTTGATAGGTTGGAGCGCGTCCATGTTGGTCTAAGGGAAGGCTTCTGAAAGATCTTGTCTTGGTGAAACCAAGTCTTGTGGGGAAAGTGCACCACCTCTGCAGAGTGTAAAATCTAAGTACTTAGCCATGTCCCTGGAAAAGGACAATTTGAGCATCAAGACATGGAAGCTATCAAGAATCTCCTCATCCCAACTTCTAAGTTAAAAACCTGTGGGTGTACAAGGGTTAAAGGATCTTCAATCTTTGATTGGTAGATGCCTTGGGAAGATTTTGTCAAAACAAAAACTTAGTGTTTTCAAATGATAAGGAAAATCTATTTTGAGCAATGCAAGCCTAAGCTACACTTAGCCAAATGCATATAGTATCATAGTCCACTTTAAATAAGCCAAGGTATCACTTGCCAATACTATTACAAAGTATTGACCCTCTGTGGCTGTAACTTGTAATGTTGCAGGTTACTTCGATGATGAATAGGAGTCATGAGTCTACACTCAACATGCTTGCCTGTGGCACATGAAGATGAAGACTTATGTTTATTTACTTATTCCATAAACTCTTGTATTAGGCCTCTGGCCCTGAGTTGTAAAAGACTATGTTTTATCTCTGGAATGACTGTAATAAACGACCTTTGTATCTGTGTACTTCATCTTAAACTGTGGATGCTAGCATTGATCCAGGGACTAGCATTGCAATCACAGGTATCCTTTCCTTTATAAAGGAGGGGTCTAACAAATTGAGTACTAGGAATAGCCAAAGTAGGCATGAGAGTTAAATTTGCCAAAATGACCATTCCTTCTTTTTAATTCTTTTTGATTTGATTTTCTTTAGCACAAGTTTGGGAATGATGTAGATGAGGTTTAAATCACCTAAGAAACATTTTACAAGCATTGGATCAATCAATCATGGCAATTCAAACAACTCCTATTTTAAATGCACACATATATGAATGCTTTCATTTTAAATTTGGAAAAGTTTTTGTTAACCCTATTTTTGGATGATTTGATCTTTATAAGCTTGGATTAAAGTTTTGGGATGTTACATTTTCACAACCCACCTATGGATCCACCAGTGTCATTTCATGTGTGTTCTTTTCACATACCACATATGGATCCACTAGTGTCATTGAAATGTGTGTTCTCTTTAGAGACCACACATGGATCCACCAGTGTCATTGCATGTGTGTTCTTTTTACTAACAACAACTGGAGTCATTGCATGTGTGTTCTTTTCACATACCACATATGGATCCACCAGCGTCATTGCATGTGTGTTCTTTTTATTAACAACAACTAGAGTCATTTCATGTGTGTTCTTTTCACATACCACATATGGATCCACCGGTGTCATTGAAATGTGTGTTCTCTTTAGAGACCATACATGGATCAACCAGTGTCATTACATGTGTGTTCTTTTTACTAACAACAACCAGAGTCATTGAAATGTGTGTTCTTTTCACATACAACATATCGATCCACCAGTGTCATTGCATGTGTGTTATTTTTTACTAACAACAACCGGAGTCATTTCATGTGTGTTCTTTTCACATACCACATATGGATCCACCGTTGTCACCGAAATGTGTGTTCTCTTCAGAGACGATACATGGATCCACCAATGTCATTGCATGTGTGTTCTTTTTACTAACAACAACCAGAGTCATTTCATGTGTGTTCTTTTCAAATACCACATATGGATCCACCAGTGTCATTGCATGTGTGTTCTTTTCACAATCCACCTATGGATCCACCAGTGTCATTGCATGTGTGCTCTTTTTACTAACAACAAACAGAGTCATTGCATGTGTGTTCTCTTCAGAGGCCACACATGGATCCACAAGTGTCATTGCATGTGTGTTCTTTTTACTAATAACAACCAGAGTTATTTCATGTGTGTTCTTTTCAAATACCACATATGGATCCATTAGTGTCATTGCATGTGTGTTCTTCTTACTAACAACAACTAGAGTCATTCCATGTTTGTTATTTTCACATACCACATATGGATCCACCAGTTTCATTGCATGTGTACTTTTTTACTAACAACAACTAGAGTCATTCATGTGTGTTCTCTTCAGAGACCACACATAGATCCACCAGTGTCATTGCATGTGTGTTCTTTTTACTAATAACAACCAGAGTCATTTCATGTGTGTTCTTTTCACATACCACATATGGATCCACTAGTGTCATTGCATGTGTGTTCTTTTTACTAACAACAACTAGAGTCATTCCATGTTTGTTCTTTTCACATACCACATATGGATCCACCAGCGTCATTACATGTGTGTTCTTTTTATTAACAACAACTGGAGTCATTTCATGTGTGTTCTTTTCACATACCACATATGGATCCACCGGTATCATTGAAATGTGTGTTCTCTTTAGAGACCATACATGGATCAACCAGTATCATTACATGTGTGTTCTTTTTACTAACAACACCAGAGTCATTGAAATGTGTGTTCTTTTCACATACCACATATCGATCCACCAGTGTCATTGCATGTGTGTTCTTTTTTACTAACAACAACTTGAGTCATTTCATGTGTGTTCTTTTCACATACCACATATGGATCCACCGGTGTCTCTAAAATGTGTGTTCTCTTCAGAGACCATACATGGATCCACCAGTGTCATTGCATGTGTGTTCTTTTCACATACCACATATGGATCCACCAGTGTCATTGCATGTGTGTTCTTTTCACAATCCACCTATGGATCCACCAGTGTCATTGCATGTGTGCTCTTTTTACTAACAACAACCAGAGCCATTGCATGTGTGTTCTCTTCAGAGACCAGACATGGATCCACCAGTGTCATTGCATGTGTGTTCTTTTTACTAATAACAACCAGAGTCATTTGATGTGTGTTCTTTTCACGTACCACATATGGATCCACCAGTGTCATTGCATGTGTGTTCTTTTCACAATGCACCTTTGGATCCACCAGTGTCATTCCTTGTGTGCTCTTTTTACTAACAACAACCAGAGTCATTGCATGTGTGTTCTCTTCAGAGGCCACACATGGATCCACCAGTGTCATTGCATGTGTGTTCTTTTTATTAATAACAACCAGAGTCATTTCATGTGTGTTCTTTTCAAATACCACATATGGATCCATTAGTGTCATTGCATGTGTGTTCTTTTTACTAACAACAACTAGATTCATTCCATGTTTGTTCTTTTCACATACCACATATGGATCCACCAGTGTCATTGCATGAGTACGTTTTTACTAACAACAACCAGAGTCATTGCATGTGTGTTCTCTTCAGAGACCACACATGGATCCACTAGTGTCATTGCATGTGTGTTCTTTTTACTAATAACAACAAGATTCATTTCATGTGTGTTCTCTTCAAATACCACATATGGATCCACTAGTGTCATTGCATGTGTGTTCTTTTTACTAACAACAACTAGAGTCATTCCATGTTTGTTCTTTTCACATACCACATATGGATCCACTAGTGTCATTGCATGTGTACTTTTTTACTAACAACAACCAGAATCATTGCATGTGTGTTCTCTTCAGAGACCACACATGGATCCACCAGTGTCATTGCATGTGTGTTCTTTTTACTAACAACAACTAGAGTCATTTCATGTGTGTTCTTTTCGCATACCACATATGGATCCAGCAGTGTTATTGCATGTGTGTTCTTTTCACATCCACCAGTGTCATTGCTTGTGTGCTCTTTTTACTAACAACAACCAGAGTCATTCCATGTGTGTTCTCATCAGAGACCACACATGGATCCACCAGTGTCATTGCATGTGTGTTCTTTTTACTAACAACAACCAGAGTCATTTCATGTGTGTTCTTTTCACATACCACATATGGATCCACCAGTGTCATTGCATGTGTGTTCTTTTCACAATCCACCTACGGATCCACCAGTGTCATTGCATGTGTGCTCTTTTTACTAACAACAACCAGATTCATTGCATGTGTGTTCTCTTCAGAGGCCACACATGGATCCACCAGTTTCATTGCATGTGTGTTCTTTTTACTAATAACAACCAGAGTCATTTGATGTGTGTTCTTTTCACATACCACATATGGATCCACCAGTGTCATTGCATGTGTGTTCTTTTCACAATGCACCTTTGGATCCACCAGTGTCATTCCTTGTGTGCTCTTTTTACTAACAACAACCAGAGTCATTGCATGTGTGTTCTCTTCAGAGGCCACACATGGATCCACCAGTGTCATTGCATGTGTGTTCTTTTTACTAATAACAACCAGAGTCATTTCATGTGTGTTCTTTTCAAATACCACATATGGATCCATTAGTGTCATTGCATGTGTGTTCTTTTTACTAACAACAACTAGAGTCATTCCATGTTTGTTCTTTTCACATACCACATATGGATCCACCAGTGTCATTGCATGTGTACTTTTTTACTAACAACAACCAGAGTCATTGCATGTGTGTTCTCTTCAGAGACCACACATGGATCCACTAGTGTCATTGCATGTGTGTTCTTTTTACTAACAACAACTAGAGTCATTCCATGTTTGTTCTTTTCACATACCACATATGGATCCACTAGTGTCATTGCATGTGTACTTTTTTACTAACAACAACCAGAATCATTGCATGTGTGTTCTCTTCAGAGACCACACATGGATCCACCAGTGTCATTGCATGTGTTTTCTTTTTACTAACAACAACTAGAGTCATTTCATGTGTGTTCTTTTCGCATACCACATATGGATCCAGCAGTGTCATTGCATGTGTGTTCTTTTCACATCCACCAGTGTCATTTCTTGTGTGCTCTTTTTACTAACAACAACCAGAGTCATTGCATGTGTGTTCTCATCAAAGACCACACATGAATCCACTAGTGTCATTGCATGTGTGTTCTTTTTAGTAACAACAACCAAAGTAGTTTCATGTTTGTTCTTTTCACATACCACATATGGATCCACCAGTGTCATTGCATGTGTGTTCTTTTCAAAATCCACCTATGGATCCACCAATGTCATTGCATGTGTGCTCTTTTTACTAACAACAACCAGAGTCATTGCATGTGTGTTCTCTTCAGAGGCCACACATGGATCCACTAGTGTCATTGCATGTGTGTTCTTTTTACTAATAACAACCAGAGTCATTTCATGTGTGTTCTCTTCAAATACCACATATGGATCCACTAGTGTCATTGCATGTGTGTTCTTTTTACTAACAACAACTAGAGTCATTCCATGTTTGTTCTTTTCACATACCACATATGGATCCACCAGTGTCATTGCATGTGTAATTTTTTACTAACAACAACCAGAGTCATTGCATGTGTGTTCTCTTCAGAGACCACACATGGATTCACCAGTATCATTGCATGTGTGTTCTTTTTACTAACAACAACTAGAGTCATTTCATGTGTGTTCTTTTCACATACCACATATGGATCCAGCAGTGTCATTGCATGTGTGTTCTTTTCACATCCACCTATGGATCCACCAGTGTCAGTTCATGTGTGTTCTTTTCACATACCACATATGGATCCACTAGTGTCATTGAAATGTGTGTTCTCTTTAGAGACCACACATGGATCCACCAGTTTCATTGCATGTGTGTTCTTTTTACTAACAACAACTGGAGTCATTACATGTGTATTCTTTTCACATACCACATATGGATCCACCAGCGTCATTGCATGTGTGTTCTTTTTATTAACAACAACTGGAGTCATTTCATGTGTGTTCTTTTCACAATCCACCTATGGATCCACCAGTGTCATTGCATGTGTGCTGTTTTTACTAAAAACAACCAGAGTCATTGCATGTGTGTTCTCTTCAGAGACCACACATGAATCCACTAGTGTCATTGCATGTGTGTTCTTTTTACTAACAACAACAAGAGTCATTTCATGTGTGTTATTTTCACATACCACATATGGATCCACCAGTGTCATTGAAATGTGTGTTCTCTTCAGAGACCACACATGGATCCACCAGTGTCATTGCATGTGTGTTCTTTTTACTAACAACAACTAGAGTCATTGCATGTGTGTTCTTTTCACAATCCACCTATGGATCCACCAGTGTCATTTCATGTGTGTTCTTTTCACATACCATATATGGATCCACCAGTGTCATTGCATGTGTGTTCTTTTTACTAACAACAACTAGAGTCATTTCATGTGTGTTCTTTTCACATACCACATATGGATCCAGCAGTGTCATTGCACGTGTGTTCTTTTCACATCCACCAGTGTCATTGCATGTGTGCTCTTTTTACTAACAACAACCAGAGTCATTGCATGCGTGTTCTCATTAAAGACCACACATGGATCCACTAGTGTCATTGCATGTGTGCTCTTTTTACTAACAACAACCAGAGTCACTGCATGTGTGTTCTCTTCAAAGACCACACATGGATCCACCAGTGTCATTGCATGTGTGTTCTTTTTGCTAACAATAACCAGAGTCATTTCATGTGTGTTCATTTCACATACCACATATGGATCCACTAGTGTCATTGCATGTGTGTTCTTTTTACTAACAACAACTAGAGTCATTGCATGTGTATCTTTTCACATACCACATATGGATCCACCAGAGTCATTCCATGTGTGCTTTTTTACTAACAACAACCAGAGTCATTGCATGTGTGTTCTCTTCAGAGACCATACATGGATCCACTAGTGTCATTGCATGTGTGTTCTTTTTACTAACAATAGACAGAGTCATTTCATGTGTGTTCTTTTCACATACCACATATGGATCTAGTAGTGTCATTGCATGTGTGTTCTTTTCACATCCACCAGTGTCATTGCATGTGTGCTCTTTTTACTAACAACAACCAGAGTCATTGCATGTGTGTTCTCATCAAAGACCACACATGGATCCACTACTGTCATTGCATGTGTGTTCTTTTTACTAACAACAACCAGATTCATTGAAATGTGTGTTCTCTTCAGAGACCACACATGGATCCACTAGTGTCATTGCATGTGTGTTCTTTTTACTAACAACAACCAGAGTCATCGGATGTGTGTTATTTCAACATACCACATATGGATCCACCAGTGTCATTACATGTGTGTTCTTTTTATTAACAACAACTGGAGTCATTGCATGTGTGTTATTTTCATATACCACATACGGATCCACCATTTTCATTACATGTGTGTTCTTTTTATTAACAACAACTGGAGTCATTGCATGTGTGTTCTTTTCACATGCCATATATGGATCCACCAGTGTCATTGCATATGTGCTCTTTTCACAATCCACCCATGGATCCACAAGTGTCATTGCATGTGTGTTCTTTTTACTAACAACAACCAGAGTCATTTCATGTGTGTTCTTTTCACATACCACATATGGATCCACCAGTGTCATTGCATGTGTCTTCTTTTCACAATCCACCTATGGATCCACCAGTGTCATTGCATGTGTGCTATTTTTACTAAAAACAACCAGAGTCATTGCATGTGTGTTCTCTTCAGAGACCACACATGGATCCACCAGTGTCATTGCATGTGTGTTCTTTTTACTAACAACAACTAGAGTCATTTCATGTGTGTTCTTTTCACATACAACATATGGATCCACCAGTGTCATTGCATGTGTGTTATTTTCACAATCCACCTATGGATCCACCAGTGTCATTGCATGTGTGCTCTTTTTACTAACAACAACCAGAGTCATTGCATGTGTGTTCTCTTCAGAGGCCACACCTGGATCCACCAGTGTCATTGCATGTGTGTTCTTTTTACTAATAACAACCAGAGTCATTTCATGTGTGTTCTTTTCACATACCACATATGGATCCACCAGTGTCATTGCATGTGTGTTCTTTTCACAATCCACCTATGGATCCACCAGTGTCATTGCATGTGTGCTCTTTTTACTAACAACAACCAGAGTCATTGCATGTGTGTTCTCTTTAGAGGCCACACATGGATCCACCAGTGTCATTGCATGTGTGTTCTTTTTACTAATAACAACCAGAGTCATTTCATGTGTGTTCTTTTCAAATACCACATATGGATCCATTAGTGTCATTGCATGTGTGTTCTTTTTACTAACAACAACTAGAGTCATTCCATGGTTGTTATTTTCACATACCACATATGGATCCAATAGTGTCATTGCATGTGTACTTTTTTACTAACAACAACCAGAGTCATTGCATGTGTGTTCTCTTCAGAGACCACACATGGATCCACCAGTGTCATTGCATGTGTGTTCTTTTTACTAATAACAACAAGAGTCATTTCATGTGTGTTCTCTTCAAATACCACATATGGATCCACTAGTGTCATTGCATGTGTGTTCTTTTTACTAACAACAACTAGAGTCATTCCATGTTTGTTCTTTTCACATACCACATATGGATCCACCAGTGTCATTGCATGTGTACTTTTTTACTAACAACAACCAGAGTCATTGCATGTGTGTTCTCTTCAGAGACCACGCATGGATCCACCAGTGTCATTGCATGTGTTTTCTTTTTACTAACAACAACCAGAGTCATCGGATGTGTGTTATTTCAACATACCACATATGGATCCACCAGTGTCATTACATGTGTGTTCTTTTTATTAACAACAACTGGAGTCATTGCATGTGTGTTATTTTCATATACCACATACGGATCCACCATTTTCATTACATGTGTGTTCTTTTTATTAACAACAACTGGAGTCATTGCATGTGTGTTCTTTTCACATGCCATATATGGATCCACCAGTGTCATTGCATATGTGCTCTTTTCACAATCCACCCATGGATCCACAAGTGTCATTGCATGTGTGTTCTTTTTACTAACAACAACCAGAGTCATTTCATGTGTGTTCTTTTCACATACCACATATGGATCCACCAGTGTCATTGCATGTGTCTTCTTTTCACAATCCACCTATGGATCCACCAGTGTCATTGCATGTGTGCTATTTTTACTAAAAATAACCAGAGTCATTGCATGTGTGTTCTCTTCAGAGACCACACATGGATCCACCAGTGTCATTGCATGTGTGTTCTTTTTACTAACAACAACTAGAGTCATTTCATGTGTGTTCTTTTCACATACAACATATGGATCCACCAGTGTCATTGCATGTGTGTTATTTTCACAATCCACCTATGGATCCACCAGTGTCATTGCATGTGTGCTCTTTTTACTAACAACAACCAGAGTCATTGCATGTGTGTTCTCTTCAGAGGCCACACCTGGATCCACCAGTGTCATTGCATGTGTGTTCTTTTTACTAATAACAACCAGAGTCATTTCATGTGTGTTCTTTTCACATACCACATATGGATCCACCAGTGTCATTGCATGTGTGTTCTTTTCACAATCCACCTATGGATCCACCAGTGTCATTGCATGTGTGCTCTTTTTACTAACAACAACCAGAGTCATTGCATGTGTGTTCTCTTTAGAGGCCACACATGGATCCACCAGTGTCATTGCATGTGTGTTCTTTTTACTAATAACAACCAGAGTCATTTCATGTGTGTTCTTTTCAAATACCACATATGGATCCATTAGTGTCATTGCATGTGTGTTCTTTTTACTAACAACAACTAGAGTCATTCCATGGTTGTTATTTTCACATACCACATATGGATCCAATAGTGTCATTGCATGTGTACTTTTTTACTAACAACAACCAGAGTCATTGCATGTGTGTTCTCTTCAGAGACCACACATGGATCCACCAGTGTCATTGCATGTGTGTTCTTTTTACTAATAACAACAAGAGTCATTTCATGTGTGTTCTCTTCAAATACCACATATGGATCCACTAGTGTCATTGCATGTGTGTTCTTTTTACTAACAACAACTAGAGTCATTCCATGTTTGTTCTTTTCACATACCACATATGGATCCACCAGTGTCATTGCATGTGTACTTTTTTACTAACAACAACCAGAGTCATTGCATGTGTGTTCTCTTCAGAGACCACGCATGGATCCACCAGTGTCATTGCATGTGTTTTCTTTTTACTAACAATAACCAGAGTCATTGCATGTGTGTTCTTTTCATAATCCACCTACGGATCCACCAGTGTCATTGCATGTGTGTTCTTTTCACAATCCACCTATGGATCCACCAGTGTCAGTTCATGTGTGTTCTTTTCACATACCACATATGGATCCACTAGTGTCATTGAAATGTGTGTTCTCTTTAGAGACCACACATGGATCCACCAGTGTCATTTTAGGCGTGTTCTTTTTACTAACAATAACCAGAGTCATTGCATGTGTGTTCTTTTCACAATCCCCCTACGGATCCACCAGTGCCATTGCATGTGTGCTTTTTTACTAAGAACAACTAGTGTCATTGCATGTGTGTTCTCTTTAGAGACCACACATGGATCCACCAGTGTCATTGCATGTGTGGTCTTTTCACTAACAACAACCAGAGTAATTTCATGTGTGTTCTTTTCACATACCATATATGGATCCACCAGTTTCATTGCATGTGTGTTCTTTTCACAATCCACCTATGGATCCACCAGTGTCATTGCACGTGTGTTCTTTTTACTAACAACAACTGGAGTCATTACATGTGTGTTCTTTTCACATACCACATATGGATCCACCAGCGTCATTGCATGTGTGTTCTTTTTATTAACAACAACTGGAGTCATTTCATGTGTGTTCTTTTCACATACCACATATGGATCCACCGGTGTCATTGAATTGTGTGTCCTTTTTAGAGACCATACATGGATCAACCAGTATCATTACATGTGTGTTCTTTTTACTAACAACAACCAGAGTCATTGAAATGTGTGTTCTTTTCACATACCACATATCGATCCACCAGTGTCATTGCATGTGTGTTCTTTTTTACTAACAACAACTGGAGTCATTTCATGTGTGTTCCTTTCACATAGCACATATGGATCCACCAGTGTCACTAAAATGTGTGTTCTCTTCAATGACCATACATGGACCCACCAGTGTCATTGCATGTGTGTTCTTTTTACTAACAACAACCAGAGTCATTTCATGTGTGTTCTTTTCACATACCACATATGGATCCACCAGTGTCATTGCATGTGTGTTCTTTTCACAATCCACCTATGGATCCACCAGTGTCATTGCATGTGTGCTCTTTTTACTAACAACAACCAGAGTCATTGCATGTGTGTTCTCTTCAGATGCCACACCTGGATCCACCAGTGTCATTGCATGTGTGTTCTTTTTACTAATAACAACCAGAGTCATTTCATGTGTGTTCTTTTCAAATACCACATATGGATCCATTAGTGTCATTGCATGTGTGTTCTTTTTACTAACAACAACTAGAGTCATTCCATGTTTGTTATTTTCACATACCACATATGGATCCACTAGTGTCATTGCATGTGTACTTTTTTACTAACAACAACCAGAGTCATTGCATGTGTGTTCTCTTCGGAGACCACACATGGATCCACCAGTGTCATTGCATGTGTGTTCTTTTTACTAATAACAACAAGAGTCATTTCATGTGTGTTCTCTTCAAATACCACATATGGATCCACTAGTGTCATTGCATGTGTGTTCTTTTTACTAACAACAACTAGAGTCATTCCATGTTTGTTCTTTTCACATACCACATATGGATCCACCAGTGTCATTGCATGTGTACTTTTTTACTAACAACAACCAGAGTCATTGCATGTGTGTTCTCTTCAGAGACCACACATGGATCCACCAGTGTCATTGCATGTGTGTTCTTTTTACTAACAACAACTAGAGTCATTTCATGTGTGTTCTTTTCACATACCACATATGGATCCAGCAGTGTCATTGCATGTGTGTTCTTTTCACATCCACCAGTGTCATTGCTTGTGTGCTCTTTTTACTAACAACAACCAGAGTCATTGCATGTGTGTTCTCATCAAAGACCACACATGGATCCACTAGTGTCATTGCATGTGTGTTCTTTTTAGTAACAACAACCAAAGTAATTTCATGTGTGTTCTTTTCACATAGCACATATGGATCCACCAGTGTCATTGAAATGTGTGTTCTCTTCAGAGACCACACATGGATCCACCAGTGTCATTGTATGTGTGCTCTTTTTACTAACAACAACCAGAGTCATTTCATGTGTATTCTTTTCACATACCACATATGGATCCACCAGTGTCATTGCATGTGTGTTCTTTTTACAATCCAACTATGGTTCCACCAGTGTCATTGCATGTGTGCTCTTTTTACTAACAACAACTAGACTCATTGCATGTGTGTTCTCTTCAGAGGCCACACATGGATCCACCAGTGTCATTGCATGTGTGTTCTTTTTACTAATAACAACCAAAGTCATTTCATGTGTGTTCTTTTCACATACCACATATGGATCCACCAGTGTCATTGCATGTGTGTTCTTTTCACAATCCACCTATGCATCCACCAGTGTCATTGCATGTGTGCTCTTTTTACTAACAACAACCAGAGTCATTGCATGTGTGTTCTCTTCAGGGGCCACACATGGATCCACCAGTTTCATTGCATGTGTGTTCTTTTTACTAATAACAACCAGAGTAATTTCATGTGTGTTCTTTTCAAATACCACATATGGATCCATTAGTGTCATTGAATGTGTGTTCTTTTTACTAACAACAACTAGAGTCATTCCATGTTTGTTCTTTTCACATACCACATATGGATCCACCAGTGTCATTGCATGTGTACTTTTTTACTAACAACAACCAGAGTCATTGCATGTGTGTTCTCTTCAGAGACCACACATGGATCCACCAGTGGCATTGCATGTGTGTTCTTTTTACTAATAACAACCAGAGTCATTTCATGTGTGTTCTTTTCAAATACCACATATGGTTCCACTAGTGTCACTGCATGTGTGTTCTTTTTACTAACAACAACTAGGGTCATTCCATGTTTGTTCTTTTCACATACCACATATGGATCCACCAGTGTCATTGCATGTGTACTTTTTTACTAACAACAACCAGAGTCATTGCATCTGTGTTCTCTTCAGAGACCACACATGGATCCACCAGTGTCATTGCATGTGTGTTCTTTTTACTAACAAAAACTAGAGTCATTTCATGTGTGTTCTTTTCACATACCACATATGGATCCAGCAGTGTCATTGCATGTGTGTTCTTTTCACATCCACCAGTGTCATTGCATGTGTGCTCTTTTTACTAACAACAACCAGAGTCATTGCATGTGTGCTCTCATCAAAGACCACACATGGATCCACTAGTGTCATTGCATGTGTGTTCTTTTTACTAACAACAACCAAAGTAATTTCATGTGTGTTCTTTTCACATACCAAATATGGATCCACCAGTGTCATTGAAATGTGTGTTCTCTTCAGAGACCACACATGGATCTGCCAGTGTCATTGCGTGTGTGTTCTTTTTACTAACAACAACCAGAGTCATTGCATGTGTGTTCTTTTCAGAGACCACCTATGGATCCACCAGTGTCATTGCATGTGTACTTTTTTACTAACAACAACCAGAGTCATTGCATGTGTGTTCTCTTCAGAGACCACACATGGATCCACTAGTGTCATTGCATGTGTGTTCTTTTTACTAATAACAACCAGAGTCATTTCATGTGTGTTCTCTTCAAATACCACATATGGATCCACTAGTGTCATTGCATGTGTGTTCTTTTTACTAACAACAACTAGAGTCATTCCATGTTTGTTCTTTTCACATACCACATATGGATCCACCAGTGTCATTGCATGTGTACTTTTTTACTAACAACAACCAGAGTCATTGCTTGTGTGTTCTCTTCAGAGTCCACGCATGGATCCACCAGTGTCATTGCATGTGTGTTCTTTTTACTAACAACAACCAGAGTCATTTCATGTGTGTTCCTTTCACATACCACATATGGATCCACCAGTGTCATTGCATGTGTGTTCTTTTCACAATCCACCTATGGATCCACCAGTGTCAGTTCATGTGTGTTCTTTTCACATACCACATATGGATCCACTAGTGTCATTGAAATGTGTGTTCTCTTTAGAGACCACACATGGATCCACCAGTTTCATTGCATGTGTGTTCTTTTTACTAACAACAACTGGAGTCATTACATGTGTGTTCTTTTCACTTACCACATATGGATCCACCAGCGTCATTGCATGTGTGTTCTTTTTATTAACAACAACTGGAGTCATTTCATGTGTGTTCTTTTCACATACCACATATGTATCCACCGGTGTCATTGAAATGTGTGTTCTCTTTAGAGACCATACATGGATCAACCAGTATCATTACATGTGTGTTCTTTTTACTAACAACTAGAGTCATTGAAATGTGTGTTCTTTTCACATACCACATAACGATCCACCAGTGTCATTGCATGTGTGTTCTTTTTTAGTAACAACAACTGGAGTCATTTCATGTGTGTTCTTTCACATACCACATATGGATCCACCGGTGTCACTAAAATGTGTGTTCTCTTCAGAGACCATACATGGATCCACCAGTGTCATTGCATGTGTGTTCTTTTTACTCACAACAACGAGAGTCATTTCATGTGTGTTCTTTTCACATACCACATATGGATCCACCAGTGTCATAACATGTGTGTTCTTTTCACAATCCACCTATGGATCCACCAGTGTCATTCCATGTGTGCTCTTTTTACTAACAACAACCAGAGTCATTGCATGTGTGTTCTCTTCAGAGGCCACACATGGATCCACCAGTGTCATTGCATGTGTGTTCTTTTTACTAATAACAACCAGAGTCATTTCATGTGTGTTCTTTTCACATACCACATATGGATCCACCAGTGTCATTGCATGTGTGTTCTTTTCACAATCCACCTATGGATCCACCAGTGTCATTGCATGTGTGCTCTTTTTACTAACAACAACCAGAGTCATTGCATGTGTGTTCTCTTTAGAGGCCACACATGGATCCACCTGTATCATTGCATGTGTGTTCTTTTTACTAATAACAACCAGAGTCATTTCATGTGTGTTCTTTTCAAATACCACATATGGATCTATTAGTGTCATTGCATGTGTGTTCTTTTTACTAACAACAACTAGAGTAATTTCATGTGTGTTCTTTTCACATACCACATATGGATCCACCAGTGTCATTGAAATGTGTGTTCTCTTCAGAGACCACACATGGATCCGCCAGTGTCATTGCATGTGTGTTCTTTTTACTAACAACAACCAGAGTCATGGCATGTGTGTTCGTTTTAGAGACCACCTATGGATCCACCAGTGTCATTGCATGTGTACTTTTTTACTAACAACAACCAGAGTCATTGCATGTGTGTTCTCTTCAGAGACCACACATGGATCCACTAGTGTCATTGCATGTGTGTTCTTTTTACTAATAACAACCAGAGTCATTTCATGTGTGTTCTCTTCAAATACCACATATGGATCCACTAGTGTCATTGCATGTGTGTTCTTTTTACTAACAACAACTAGATTCATTCCATGTTCGTTCTTTTCACATACCACATATGGATCCACCAGTGTCATTGCATGTGTAATTTTTTACTAACAACAACCAGAGTCATTGCATGTGTGTTCTCTTCAGAGACCACACATGGATCCACCAGTGTCATTGCATGTGTGTTCTTTTTACTAACAACAACTAGAGTCATTTCATGTGTGTTCTTTTCGCATACCACATATGGATCCAGCAGTGTCATTGCATGTGTGTTCTTTTCACATCCACCAGTGTCATTGCTTGTGTGCTCTTTTTACTAACAACAACCAGAGTCATTGCATGTGTGTTCTCATCAAAGACCACACATGGATCCACTAGTGTCATTGCATGTGTGTTCTTTTTAGTAACAACAACCAAAGTAATTTCATGTGTGTTCTTTTCACATACCACATATGGATCCACCAGTGTCATTGAAATGTGTGTTCTCTTCAGAGACCACCCATGGATCCACCAGTGTCATTGCATGTGTGCTCTTTTTACTAACAACAACCAGAGTCATTGCATGTGTGTTCTTTTCAGAGACCACCTATGGATCCACCAGTGTCATTGCATGTGTGTTCTTTTTACTAACAACAACCAGAGTCATTTCATGTGTGTTCTTTTCACATACCACATATGGATCCACCTGTGTCATTGCATGTGTGTTCTTTTTACAATCCACCTATGGTTCCACCAGTGTCATTGCATGTGTGCTCTTTTTACTAACAACAACCAGACTCATTGCATGTGTGTTCTCTTCAGAGGCCACACATGGATCCACCAGTGTCATTGCATGTGTGTTCTTTTTACTAATAACAACCAGAGTCATTTCATGTGTGTTCTTTTCACATACCACATATGGATCCACCAGTGTCATTGCATGTGTGTTCTTTTCACAATCCACCTATGGATCCACCAGTGTCATTGCATGTGTGCTCTTTTTACTAACAACAACCAGAGTCATTGCATGTGTGTTCTCTTCAGAGGGCACACATGGATCCACCAGTGTCATTGCATGTGTGTTCTTTTTACTAATAACAACCAGAGTCATTTCATGTGTGTTCTTTTCAAATACCACATATGGATCCATTAGTGTCATTGCATGTGTGTTCTTTTTACTAACAACAACTAGAGTCATTCCATGTTTGTTCTTTTCACATACCACATATGGATCCACCAGTGTCATTGCATGTGTACTTTTTTACTAACAACAATCAGAGTCATTGCATGTGTGTTCTCTTCAGAGACCACACATGGATCCACCAGTGTCATTGCATGTGTGTTCTTTTTACTAATAACAACCAGAGTCATTTCATGTGTGTTCTTTTCAAATACCACATATGGATCCACTAGTGTCATTGCATGTGTGTTCTTTTTACTAACAACAACTAGAGTCATTCCATGTTTGTTCTTTTCACATACCACATATGGATCCACCAGTGTCATTGCATGTGTACTTTTTTACTAACAACAAACAGAGTCATTGCATCTGTGTTCTCTTCAGAGACCACACATGGATCCACCAGTGTCATTGCATGTGTGTTCTTTTTACTAACAAAAACTAGAGTCATTTCATGTGTGTTCTTTTCACATACCACATATGGATCCAGCAGTGTCATTGCATGTGTGTTCTTTTCACATCCACCAGTGTCATTGCATGTGTGCTCTTTTCACTAACAACAACCAGAGTCATTGCATGTGTGTTCTCGTCAAAGACCACACATGGATCCACTAGTGTCATTGCATGTGTGTTCTTTTTACTAACAACAACTAGAGTAATTTCATGTGTGTTCTTTTCACATACCACATATGGATCCACCAGTGTCATTGAAATGTGTGTTCTCTTCAGAGACCACACATGGATCCGCCAGTGTCATTGCATGTGTGTTCTTTTTACTAACAACAACCAGAGTCATTGCATGTGTGTTCTTTTCAGAGACCACCTATGGATCCATCAGCGTCATTGCATGTGTGTTCTTTTTATTAACAACAACTAGAGTCATTTCATGTGTGTTCTTTTCACATACCACATATGGATCCACCGGTGTCATTGAAATGTGTGTTCTCTTTAGAGACCATACATGGATCAACCAGTATCATTACATGTGTGTTCTTTTTACTAACAACAACCAGAGTCATTGAAATGTGTGTTCTTTTCACATACCACATATCGATCCACCAGTGTCATTGCATGTGTGTTATTTTTTACTAACAACAACTGGAGTCATTTCATGTGTGTTCTTTTCACATACCACATATGGATCCACCGGTGTCACTAAAATGTGTGTTCTCTTCAGAGACCATACATGAATCCACCAGTGTCATTGCATGTGTGTTCTTTTTACTAATAATAACCAGAGTCATTTCATGTGTGTTCTTTTCACATACCACATATGGATCCACCAGTATCATTGCATGTGTGTTCTTTTCACAATCCACCTATGGATCCACCAGTGTCATTGCATGTGTGCTCTTTTTACTAACAACAACCAGGGTCATTGCATGTGTGTTCTCTTCAGAGGCCACACATGGATCCACCAGTGTCATTGCATGTGTGTTCTTTTTACTAATAACAACCAGAGTCATTTCATGTGTGTTCTTTTCACATACCACATATGGATCCACTAGTGTCATTGCATGTGTGTTCTTTTCACAATCCACCTATGGATCCACCAGTGTCATTGCATGTGTGCTCTTTTTACTAACAACAACCAGAGTCATTGCATGTGTGTTCTCTTCAGAGGCCACACATGGATCCACCAGTGTCATTGCATGTGTGTTCTTTTTACTAATAACAACCAGAGTCATTTCATGTGTGTTCTTTTCAAATACCACATATGGATCCATTAGTGTCATTGCATGTGTGTTCTTTTTACTAACAACAACTAGAGTCATTCCATGTTTGTTCTTTTCACATACCACATATGGATCCACCAGGGTCATTGCATGTGTACTTTTTTACTAACAACAACCAGAGTCATTGCATGTGTGTTCTCTTCAGAGACCACACATGGATCCACTAGTGTCATTGCATGTGTGTTCTTTTTACTAATAACAACAAGAGTCATTTCATGTGTGTTATCTTCAAATACCACATATGGATCCACTATTGTCATTGCATGTGTGTTCTTTTTACTAACAACAACTAGAGTCATTCCATGTTTGTTCTTTTCACATACCACATATGGATCCACCAGTGTCATTGCATGTGTACTTTTTTACTAACAACAACCAGAGTCATTGCATGTGTGTTCTCTTCAGAGACCACACATGGATCCACCAGTGTCATTGCATGTGTGTTCTTTTTACTAACAAAAACTAGAGTCATTTCATGTGTGTTCTTTTCACATACCACAGATGGATCCAGCAGTGTCATTGCATGTGTGTTCTTTTCACATCCACCAGTGTCATTGTTTGTGTGCTCTTTTTACTAACAACAACCAGAGTCATTGCATGGGTGTTCTCATCAAAGACCACACATGGATCCACTAGTGTCATTGCATGTGTGTTCTTTTTACTAACAACAACCAGAGTAATTTCATGTGTGTTCTTTTCATAGACCACATATGGATCCACCAGTGTCATTGAAATGTGTGTTCTCTTCAGAGACCACACATGGATCCGCCAGTGTCATTGCATGTGTGCTCTTTTTACTAACAACAACCAGAGTCATTGCATGTGTGTTCTTTTCAGAGACCACCTATGGATCCACCGGTGTCATTGCATGTGTGCTCTTTTTTCTAACAACAACCAGAGTCATTGCATGTGTGTTCACTTCAGAGACCACAATGGATCCACCAGTGTCATTGCATGTGTGCTCTTTTTACAATCCACCTATGGTTCCACCAGTGTCATTGCATGTGTGCTCTTTTTACTAACAACAACCAGACTCATTGCAAGTGTGTTCTCTTCAGAGGCCACACATGGATCCACCAGTGTCATTGCATGTGTGTTCTTTTTACTAATAACAACCAGAGTCATTTCATGTGTGTTCTTTTCACATACCACATATGGATCCACCAGTGTCATTGCATGTGTGTTCTTTTCACAATCCACCTATGGATCCACCAGTGTCATTGCATGTGTGCTCTTTTTACTAACAACAACCAGAGTCATTGCATGTGTGTTCTCTTCATAGGCCACACATGGGTCCACCAGTGTCATTGCATGTGTGTTCTTTTTACTAATAACAACCAGAGTCATTTCATGTGTCTTCTTTTCAAATACCACATATGTTCATTAGTGTCATTGCATGTGTGTTCTTTTTACTAACAACAACTAGAGTCATTCCATGTTTGTTCTTTTCACATACCATATATGGATCCACCAGTGTCATTGCATGTGTACTTTTTTACTAACAACAACCAGAGTCATTGCATGTGTGTTCTCTTCAGAGACCACACATGGATCCACCAGTGTCATTGCATGTGTGTTCTTTTTACTAATAACAACCAGAGTCATTTCATGTGTGTTCTTTTCAAATACCACATATGGATCCACTAGTGTCATTGCATGTGTGTTCTTTTTACTAACAACAACTAGAGTCATTCCACGTTTGTTCTTTTCACATACCACATATGGATCCACCAGTGTCATTGCATGTGTACTTTTTTACTAACAACAACGAGAGTCATTGCATCTGTGTTCTCTTCAGAGACCACACATGGATCCCCCAGTGTCATTGCATGTGTGTTCTTTTTACTAACAACAACTAGAGTCATTTCATGTGTGTTCTTTTCACATACCACATATGGATCCAGCAGTGTCATTGCATGTGTGTTCTTTTCACATCCACTAGTGTCATTGCATGTGTGCTCTTTTCACTAACAACAACCAGAGTCATTGCATGTGTGTTCTCATCAAAGACCACACATGGATCCACTAGTGTCATTGCATGTGTGTTGTTTTTACTAACAACAACCAGAGTAATTTCATGTGTGTTCTTTTCACATACCACATATGGATCGACCAGTGTCATTGAAATGTGTGTTCTCTTCAGAGACCACACATGGATCCGCCAGTGTCATTGCATGTGTGTTCTTTTTACTAACAACAACCAGAGTCATTGCATGTGTGTTCTTTTCAGAGACCACCTATGGATCCACCAGTGTCATTGCATGTGTGCTCTTTTTTCTAACAACAACCAGAGTCATTGCATGTGTGTTCTCTTCAGAGACCACAATGGATCCACCAGTGTCATTGCATGTGTGTTCTTTTTCCTAACAACAACCAGAGTCATTTCATGTGTGTTCTTTTCACATACTGCACATGGATCCACCAGTATCATTGCATGTGTGTTCTTTTCACAATCAACCTACAGATCCACCAGTGTCATTGCATATGTGCTCTTTTTACTAACAACAACCAGACTCGTTGCATGTGTGTTCCCTTCAGAGACCACACATGGATCCACCAGTGTCATTGCATGTGTGTTCATTTTACTAAAAATAACCAGAGTCATTTCATGTGTGTTCTTTTCACATACCACATATGGATCCAGCAGTGTCATTGCATGTGTGTTCTTTTTACTAACAACAACTAGTGTCATTGCATGTGTGTTCTATTCACATACCACATATGGATCCACCAGTGTCATTCCATATGTGCTTTTTTACTAACAAGAACCAGAGTTATTGCATGTGTGTTCTCTTCAGAGACCATACATGGATCCACTAGTGTCATTGCATGTGTGTTCTTCTTAGTAACAATAACCAGAGTCATTTCATGTGAGTTCCTTTCACATACGACATATGGATCCAGTAGTGTCACTGCATGTGTGTTCTTTTCACATCCACCAGTGTCATTGCATGTGTGCTCTTTTTACTAACAACAACCAGAGTCATTGCATGTGTGTTCTCATCAAAGACCACAAATGGATCCACTGATGTCATTGCATGTGTGTTCTTTTTACTAACAACAACCAGATTCATTGAAATGTGTGTTCTCTTCAGAGACCACACAT
Organism: Avena sativa; assembly: GCA_916181665.1. Lineage (NCBI taxonomy): Eukaryota > Viridiplantae > Streptophyta > Magnoliopsida > Poales > Poaceae > Avena > Avena sativa. Next base: position 206,420,631 of record OV702290.1, read on the forward strand.
GGATCCACTAGTGTCATTGCATGTGTGTTCCTTTTACTAACAACAACCAGAGTCATTGCAAGTGTGTTATTTTCACATACCACATATGGATCCACCAGTGTCATTACATGTGTGTTCTTTTTATTAACAACAACTGGAGTCATTGCATGTGTGTTATTTTCATATACCACATATGGATCCACCATTTTCATTACATGTGTGTTCTTTTTATTAACAACAACTGGAGTCATTGCATGTGTGTTCTTTTCACATACCACATATGGATCGACCAGTGTCATTGCATATGTGCTCTTTTCACAATCCACCCATGGATCCACCAGTGTCATTGCATGTGTGTTCTTTTACTAACAACAACCAGAGTCATTGCATGTGTGTTCTTTTCACATACCACATATGGATCCACCAGTTCCACCAGTGTCATTGCATGTGTGTTCTTTTCACAATCCACCTATGGATCCACCAGTGTCATTGAATGTGTCCTGTTTTTACTAACAACAACCAGAGTCATTGCATGTGTGTTCTCTTCACAGACCACACATGGATCCACCATTGTCATTGCATGTGTGTTCTTTTTACTAACAACAACCAGAGTCATTTCATGTGTGTTCTTTTCACATACCACATATGGATCCACCAGTGTCATTGAAATGTGTATTCTCTTCAGAGACCACCACATGGATCCACTAGTGTCATTGCATGTGTGTTCTTTTTACTAACAACAACTAGTGTCATTGCATGTGTGTTCTTTTCACAATCCACCTATGGAACCACTAGTGTCATTTCATGTGTGTTCTTTTCACATACCACATATGGATCCGCTAGTGTCATTGAAATGTGTGTTCTCTTTAGAGACCACACATGATCCACCAGTGTCATTGCATGTGTGTTCTTTTTACTAACAACATCTGGAGTCATTGCATGTGTGTTCTTTTCACATACCACCTATGGATCCACCAGCGTCATTTCATGTGTGTTCTTTTTATAAACAACAACTGGAGTCATTTCATGTGTGTTCTTTTCACATACCACATATGGATCCACCGGTGTCACTGAAATGTGTGTTCTCTTCAGAGACCATACATGGATCCACCAGTGTCATTGTATGTGTGTTCTTTTTACTAACAACAACCAGAGTCATTTCATGTGTGTTCTTTTCACATACCACATATGGATCCACCAGTGTCATTGCATGTGTGTTCTTTTCACAATCCACCTATGGATCCACCAGTGTCATTGCATGTGTGCTCTTTTTACTAACAACAAGCAGAGTCATTGCATGTGTGTTCTCATCAAAGACCACAAATGGATCCACTGATGTCATTGCATGTGTGTTCTTTTTACTAACAACAACCAGATTCATTGAAATGTGTGTTCTCTTCAGAGACCACACATGGATCCACTAGTGTCATTGCATGTGTGTTCCTTTTACTAACAACAACCAGAGTCATTGCAAGTGTGTTATTTTCACATACCACATATGGATCCACCAGTGTCATTACATGTGTGATCTTTTTATTAACAACAACTGGAGTCATTGCATGTGTGTTATTTTCATATACCACATATGGATCCACCATTTTCATTACATGTGTGTTCTTTTTATTAACAACAACTGGAGTCATTGCATGTGTGTTCTTTTCACATACCACATATGGATCGACCAGTGTCATTGCATATGTGCTCTTTTCACAATCCACCCATGGATCCACCAGTGTCATTGCATGTGTGTTCTTTTACTAACAACAACCAGAGTCATTGCATGTGTGTTCTTTTCACATACCACATATGGATCCACCAGTGTCATTGCATGTGTGTTCTTTTCACAATCCACCTATGGATCCACCAGTGTCATTGCATGTGTCCTGTTTTTACTAACAACAACCAGAGTCATTGCATGTGTGTTCTCTTCAGAGATCACACATGGATCCACGATTGTCATTGCATGTGTGTTCTTTTTACTAACAACAACCAGAGTCATTTCATGTGTGTTCTTTTCACATACCACATATGGATCCACCAGTGTCATTGAAATGTGTGTTCTCTTCAGAGACCACACATCGATCCACTAGTGTCATTGCATGTGTGTTCTTTTTACTAACAACAACTAGTGTCATTGCATGTGTGTTCTTTTCACAATCCACCTATGGAACCACTAGTGTCATTTCATGTGTGTTCTTTTCACATACCACATATGGATCCGCTAGTGTCATTGAAATGTGTGTTCTCTTTAGAGACCACACATGATCCACCAGTGTCATTGCATGTGTGTTCTTTTTACTAACAACATCTGGAGTCATTGCATGTGTGTTCTTTTCACATACCACCTATGGATCCACCAGCGTCATTGCATGTGTGTTCTTTTTATAAACAACAACTGGAGTCATTTCATGTGTGTTCTTTTCACATACCACATATGGATCCACCGGTGTCACTGAAATGTGTGTTCTCTCCAGAGACCATACATGGATCCACCAGTGTCATTTCATGTGTGTTCTTTTTACTAACAACAACCAGAGTCATTTCATGTGTGTTCTTTTCACATACCACATATGGATCCACCAGTGTCATTGCATGTGTGTTCTTTTCACAATCCACCTATGGATCCACCAGTGTCATTGCATGTGTGCTCTTTTTACTAACAACAACCAGAGTCATTGCATGTGTGTTCTTTTCAAATACCACATATGGATCCATTAGTGTCATTGCATGTGTGATCTTTTTACTAACAACAACTAGAGTCATTCCATATTTGTTCTTTTCACATACCACATATGGATCCACTAGTGTCATTGCATGTGTGTTCCTTTTACTAACAACAACCAGAGTCATTGCAAGTGTGTTATTTTCACATACCACATATGGATCCACCAATGTCATTACATGTGTGTTCTTTTTATTAACAACAACTGGAGTCATTGCATGTGTGTTATTTTCATATACCACATATGGATCCACCATTTTCATTACATGTGTGTTCTTTTTATTAACAACAACTAGAGTCATTGCATGTGTGTTCTTTTCACATACCACATATGGATCGACCAGTGTCATTGCATATGTGCTCTTTTCACAATCCACCCATGGATCCACCAGTGTGATTGCATGTGTGTTCTTTTACTAACAACAACCAGAGTCATTGCATGTGTGTTCTTTTCACATACCACATATGGATCCACCAGTGTCATTGCATGTGTGTTCTTTTCACAATCCACCTATGGATCCACCAGTGTCATTGCATGTGTCCTGTTTTTACTAACAACAACCAGAGTCATTGCATGTGTGTTCTCTTCAGAGACCACACATGGATCCACCATTGTCATTGCATGTGTGTTCTTTTTACTAACAACAACCAGAGTCATTACATGTGTGTTCTTTTCACATACCACATATGGATCCACCAGTGTCATTGAAATGTGTGTTCTCTTCAGAGACCACAAATGGATCCACAAGTGTCATTGCATGTGTGTTCTTTTTACTAACAACAACTAGTGTCATTGCATGTGTGTTCTTTTCACAATCCACCTATGGAACCACTAGTGTCATTTCATGTGTGTTCTTTTCACATACCACATATGGATCCGCTAGTGTCATTGAAATGTGTGTTCTCTTTAGAGACCACACATGATCCACCAGTGTCATTGCATGTGTGTTCTTTTTACTAACAACATCTGGAGTCATTGCATGTGTGTTCTTTTCACATACCACCTATGGATCCACCAGCGTCATTGCATGTGTGTTCTTTTTATAAACAACAACTGGAGTCATTTCATGTGTGTTCTTTTCACATACCACATATGGATCCACCGGTGTCACTGAAATGTGTGTTCTCTTCAGAGACCATACATGGATCCACCAGTGTCATTGCATGTGTGTTCTTTTCACAATCCACCTATGGATCCACCAGTGTCATTGCATGTGTGCTCTTTTTACTAACAACAACCAGAGTCATTGCATGTGTGTTCTCATCAAAGACCACAAATGGATCCACTGATGTCATTGCATGTGTGTTCTTTTTACTAACAACAACTAGAGTCATTCCATATTTGTTCTTTTCACATACCACATATGGATCCACTAGTGTCATTGCATGTGTACTTTTTTACTAACAACAACCGAAGTCATTGCATGTGTGTTCTCTTCAGAGTACACACATGGATCCACCAGTGTCATTGCATATGTGTTCTTTTTTCTAACAACAACTAGAGTCATTTCATGTGTGTTCTTTTCACATACCACATATGGATCCAGCAGTGTCATTGCATGTGTGTTCTTTTCACATCCACCAGTGTCATTGCATGTGTGCTCTTTTTACTAATAACAACGAGAGTCATTGCTTGTGTGTTCTCATCAAAGACCACACATGGATCCACTAGTGTCATTGCATGTGTGTTCTTTTTACTAACAACAACCAGAGTCATTTCATGTGTGTTGTTTTCATATACCACATATGGATCCACTAGTGTCAATGAAATGTGTGTTCTCTTCAGAGACCACACATGGATCCACCAGTGTCATTGCATGTGTGTTGTTTTTACTAACAACAACCAGAGTCATTGCATGTGTGTTCTGTTTAGAGACCACCTATGGATCCACCAGTGTCATTGCATGTGTGCTCTTTTTTCTAACAACAACTAGAGTCATTGCATGTGTGTTCTCTTGAGAGACCACACATGGATCCACTAGTGTCATTGCATGTGTGTTCTTTTTCCTAACAACAACCAGAGTCATTTCATGTGTGTTCTTTTCACATACCGCACATGGATCCACCAGTGTCATTGCATGTGTGTTCTTTTCACAATCAACCTATAGATCCACCAGTGTCATTGCATGTGTGCTCTTTTTACTAACAACAACCAGAGTCATTGCATGTGTGTTCTCTTCAGAGACCACACATGGATCCACCAGTGTCATTGCATGTGCGTTCTTTTAACTAACAATAACCAGAGTCACTTCATGTGTGTTGTTTTCACATACCACATATGGATCCACCAGTGTCATTGGATGTGTGTTCCTTTCACATCCACCAGTGTCATTGCATGTGTGCTCTTTTTACTAACAAAAACCAGATTCACTGAAATGTGTGTTCTCTTCAGAGACCACACATGGATCTACTAGTGTCATTGCATGTGTGTTCTTTTTGCTAACAACAACCAGAGTCATTGGATGTGTGTTATTTTCACATACCACATATGGATCCACCAGTGTCATTACATGTGTGTTCTTTTTATTAACAACAACTGGAGTCATTGCATGTGTGTTATTTTCATATACCACATATGGATCCACCATTTTCATTACATGTGTGTTCTTTTTATTAACAACAACTGGAGTCATTGCATGTGTGTTCTTTTCACATACCACATATGGATCGACCAGTGTCATTGCATATGTGCTCTTTTCACAATCCACCCATGGATCCACCAGTGTCATTGCATGTGTGTTCTTTTACTAACAACAACCAGAGTCATTGCATGTGTGTTCTTTTCACATACCACATATGGATCCACCAGTTCCACCAGTGTCATTGCATGTGTGTTCTTTTCACAATCCACCTATGGATCCACCAGTGTCATTGAATGTGTCCTGTTTTTACTAACAACAACCAGAGTCATTGCATGTGTGTTCTCTTCACAGACCACACATGGATCCACCATTGTCATTGCATGTGTGTTCTTTTTACTAACAACAACCAGAGTCATTTCATGTGTGTTCTTTTCACATACCACATATGGATCCACCAGTGTCATTGAAATGTGTATTCTCTTCAGAGACCACACATGGATCCACTAGTGTCATTGCATGTGTGTTCTTTTTACTAACAACAACTAGTGTCATTGCATGTGTGTTCTTTTCACAATCCACCTATGGAACCACTAGTGTCATTTCATGTGTGTTCTTTTCACATACCACATATGGATCCGCTAGTGTCATTGAAATGTGTGTTCTCTTTAGAGACCACACATGATCCACCAGTGTCATTGCATGTGTGTTCTTTTTACTAACAACATCTGGAGTCATTGCATGTGTGTTCTTTTCACATACCACCTATGGATCCACCAGCGTCATTTCATGTGTGTTCTTTTTATAAACAACAACTGGAGTCATTTCATGTGTGTTCTTTTCACATACCACATATGGATCCACCGGTGTCACTGAAATGTGTGTTCTCTTCAGAGACCATACATGGATCCACCAGTGTCATTGCATGTGTGTTCTTTTTACTAACAACAACCAGAGTCATTTCATGTGTGTTCTTTTCACATACCACATATGGATCCACCAGTGTCATTGCATGTGTGTTCTTTTCACAATCCACCTATGGATCCACCAGTGTCATTGCATGTGTGCTCTTTTTACTAACAACAAGCAGAGTCATTGCATGTGTGTTCTCATCAAAGACCACAAATGGATCCACTGATGTCATTGCATGTGTGTTCTTTTTACTAACAACAACCAGATTCATTGAAATGTGTGTTCTCTTCAGAGACCACACATGGATCCACTAGTGTCATTGCATGTGTGTTCCTTTTACTAACAACAACCAGAGTCATTGCAAGTGTGTTATTTTCACATACCACATATGGATCCACCAGTGTCATTACATGTGTGATCTTTTTATTAACAACAACTGGAGTCATTGCATGTGTGTTATTTTCATATACCACATATGGATCCACCATTTTCATTACATGTGTGTTCTTTTTATTAACAACAACTGGAGTCATTGCATGTGTGTTCTTTTCACATACCACATATGGATCGACCAGTGTCATTGCATATGTGCTCTTTTCACAATCCACCCATGGATCCACCAGTGTCATTGCATGTGTGTTCTTTTACTAACAACAACCAGAGTCATTGCATGTGTGTTCTTTTCACATACCACATATGGATCCACCAGTGTCATTGCATGTGTGTTCTTTTCACAATCCACCTATGGATCCACCAGTGTCATTGCATGTGTCCTGTTTTTACTAACAACAACCAGAGTCATTGCATGTGTGTTCTCTTCAGAGATCACACATGGATCCACGATTGTCATTGCATATGTGTTCTTTTTACTAACAACAACCAGAGTCATTTCATGTGTGTTCTTTTCACATACCACATATGGATCCACCAGTGTCATTGAAATGTGTGTTCTCTTCAGAGACCACACATGGATCCACTAGTGTCATTGCATGTGTGTTCTTTTTACTAACAACAACTAGTGTCATTGCATGTGTGTTCTTTTCACAATCCACCTATGGAACCACTAGTGTCATTTCATGTGTGTTCTTTTCACATACCACATATGGATCCGCTAGTGTCATTGAAATGTGTGTTCTCTTTAGAGACCACACATGATCCACCAGTGTCATTGCATGTGTGTTCTTTTTACTAACAACATCTGGAGTCATTGCATGTGTGTTCTTTTCACATACCACCTATGGATCCACCGGCGTCATTGCATGTGTGTTCTTTTTATAAACAACAACTGGAGTCATTTCATGTGTGTTCTTTTCACATACCACATATGGATCCACCGGTGTCACTGAAATGTGTGTTCTCTCCAGAGACCATACATGGATCCACCAGTGTCATTGCATGTGTGTTCTTTTTACTAACAACAACCAGAGTCATTTCATGTGTGTTCTTTTCACATACCACATATGGATCCACCAGTGTCATTGCATGTGTGTTCTTTTCACAATCCACCTATGGATCCACCAGTGTCATTGCATGTGTGCTCTTTTTACTAACAACAACCAGAGTCATTGCATGTGTGTTCTTTTCAAATACCACATATGGATCCATTAGTGTCATTGCATGTGTGATCTTTTTACTAACAACAACTAGAGTCATTCCATATTTGTTCTTTTCACATACCACATATGGATCCACTAGTGTCATTGCATGTGTGTTCCTTTTACTAACAACAACCAGAGTCATTGCAAGTGTGTTATTTTCACATACCACATATGGATCCACCAGTGTCATTACATGTGTGTTCTTTTTATTAACAACAACTGGAGTCATTGCATGTGTGTTATTTTCATATACCACATATGGATCCACCATTTTCATTACATGTGTGTTCTTTTTATTAACAACAACTAGAGTCATTGCATGTGTGTTCTTTTCACATACCACATATGGATCGACCAGTGTCATTGCATATGTGCTCTTTTCACAATCCACCCATGGATCCACCAGTGTGATTGCATGTGTGTTCTTTTACTAACAACAACCAGAGTCATTGCATGTGTGTTCTTTTCACATACCACATATGGATCCACCAGTGTCATTGCATGTGTGTTCTTTTCACAATCCACCTATGGATCCACCAGTGTCATTGCATGTGTCCTATTTTTACTAACAACAACCAGAGTCATTGCATGTGTGTTCTCTTCAGAGACCACACATGGATCCACCATTGTCATTGCATGTGTGTTCTTTTTACTAACAACAACCAGAGTCATTTCATGTGTGTTCTTTTCACATACCACATATGGATCCACCAGTGTCATTGAAATGTGTGTTCTCTTCAGAGACCACAAATGGATCCACAAGTGTCATTGCATGTGTGTTCTTTTTACTAACAACAACTAGTGTCATTGCATGTGTGTTCTTTTCACAATCCACCTATGGAACCACTAGTGTCATTTCATGTGTGTTCTTTTCACATACCACATATGGATCCGCTAGTGTCATTGAAATGTGTGTTCTCTTTAGAGACCACACATGATCCACCAGTGTCATTGCATGTGTGTTCTTTTTACTAACAACATCTGGAGTCATTGCATGTGTGTTCTTTTCACATACCACCTATGGATCCACCAGCGTCATTGCATGTGTGTTCTTTTTATAAACAACAACTGGAGTCATTTCATGTGTGTTCTTTTCACATACCACATATGGATCCACCGGTGTCACTGAAATGTGTGTTCTCTTCAGAGACCATACATGGATCCACCAGTGTCATTGCATGTGTGTTCTTTTCACAATCCACCTATGGATCCACCAGTGTCATTGCATGTGTGCTCTTTTTACTAACAACAACCAGAGTCATTGCATGTGTGTTCTCATCAAAGACCACAAATGGATCCACTGATGTCATTGCATGTGTGTTCTTTTTACTAACAACAACTAGAGTCATTCCATATTTGTTCTTTTCACATACCACATATGGATCCACTAGTGTCATTGCATGTGTACTTTTTTACTAACAACAACCGAAGTCATTGCATGTGTGTTCTCTTCAGAGTACACACATGGATCCACCAGTGTCATTGCATATGTGTTCTTTTTTCTAACAACAACTAGAGTCATTTCATGTGTGTTCTTTTCACATACCACATATGGATCCAGCAGTGTCATTGCATGTGTGTTCTTTTCACATCCACCAGTGTCATTGCATGTGTGCTCTTTTTACTAATAACAACGAGAGTCATTGCTTGTGTGTTCTCATCAAAGACCACACATGGATCCACTAGTGTCATTGCATGTGTGTTCTTTTTACTAACAACAACCAGAGTCATTTCATGTGTGTTGTTTTCATATACCACATATGGATCCACTAGTGTCAATGAAATGTGTGTTCTCTTCAGAGACCACACATGGATCCACCAGTGTCATTGCATGTGTGTTCTTTTTACTAACAACAACCAGAGTCATTGCATGTGTGTTCTGTTTAGAGACCACCTATGGATCCACCAGTGTCATTGCATGTGTGCTCTTTTTTCTAACAACAACTAGAGTCATTGCATGTGTGTTCTCTTGAGAGACCACACATGGATCCACTAGTGTCATTGCATGTGTGTTCTTTTTCCTAACAACAACCAGAGTCATTTCATGTGTGTTCTTTTCACATACCGCACATGGATCCACCAGTGTCATTGCATGTGTGTTCTTTTCACAATCAACCTATAGATCCACCAGTGTCATTGCATGTGTGCTCTTTTTACTAACAACAACCAGAGTCATTGCATGTGTGTTCTCTTCAGAGACCACACATGGATCCACCAGTGTCATTGCATGTGCGTTCTTTTAACTAACAATAACCAGAGTCACTTCATGTGTGTTGTTTTCACATACCACATATGGATCCACCAGTGTCATTGGATGTGTGTTCCTTTCACATCCACCAGTGTCATTGCATGTGTGCTCTTTTTACTAACAATAACCAGATTCACTGAAATGTGTGTTCTCTTCAGAGACCACACATGGATCTACTAGTGTCATTGCATGTGTGTTCTTTTTGCTAACAACAACCAGAGTCATTGGATGTGTGTTATTTTCACATACCACATATGGATCCACCAGTGTCATTACATGTGTGTTCTTTTTATTAACAACAACTGGAGTCATTGCATGTGTGTTATTTTCATATACCACATATGGATCCACCATTTTCATTACATGTGTGTTCTTTTTATTAACAACAACTGGAGTCATTGCATGTGTGTTCTTTTCACATACCACATATGGATCGACCAGTGTCATTGCATATGTGCTCTTTTCACAATCCACCCATGGATCCACCAGTGTCATTGCATGTGTGTTCTTTTTACTAACAACAACCAGTGTCATTGCATGTGTGTTCTTTTCACAATCCACCTATGGATCCACCAGTGTCATTGCATGTGTGCTGTTTTTACTAACAATAACCAGAGTCATTGCATGTGTGTTCTCTTTAGAGACCACACATGGATCCACCAGTGTTATTGCATGTGTGTTCTTTTTACTAACAACAACCAGAGTCATTTCATGTGTGTTCTTTTCACATACCACATATGGATCCACCAGTGTGATTGAAATGTGTGTTCTCTTCAGAGACCACACATGGATCCACCAGTGTCATTGCATGTGTGTTCTTTTTACTAACAACAACTAGAGTCATTGCATGTGTGTTCTTTTCACAATCCACCTATGGATCCACTAGTGTCATTTCATGTGTGTTCTTTTCACATACCACATATGGATCCACTAGTGTCATTGAAATGTGTGTTCTCTTTAGAGACCACACATGGATTCACCAGTGTCATTGCATGTGTGTTCTTTTTACTAACAACAACTGGAGTCATTGCATGTGTGTTATTTTCCCATACCACATATGGATCCACTAGCGTCATTGCATGTGTGATCTTTTTATAAGCAACAACTGGAGTCATTTCATGTGTGTTCTTTTCACATACCACATATGGATCCACCGGTGTCATTGAAATGTGTGTACTCTTCAGAGACCATACATGTATCAACCAGTGTCATTACATGTGTGTTCTTTTTACTAACAACAACCAGAGTCATTGAAATGTGTGTTCTTTTCACATACCACATATTGATCCACTAGTGTCATTGCATGTGTGTTCTTTTTTCCTAACAACAACTAGAGTCATTTCATGTGTGTTCTTTTCACATACCACATATGGATCCACCGGTGTCACTGAAATGTGTGTTCTCTTCAGAGACCATATATGGATCCACCTTGCATGTGTGTTCTTTTTACTAACAACAACCAAAGTCATTTCATGTGTGTTCTTTTCACATACCACATATGGATCCACCAGTATCATTGCATGTGTGTTCATTTCACAATCCACCTATGGATCCACCAGTGTCATTGCATGTGTGCTCTTTTTACTAACAACAACCAGAGTCATTGCTTGTGTGTTCTCTTCAGAGGCCACACATGGATCCACCAGTGTCATTGCATGTGTGTTCTTTTTACTAATAACAACCAGAGTCAGTTCATGTGTGTTCTTTTCAAATACAACATATGGATCCATTAGTGTTATTGCATGTGTGTTCTTTTTACTAACAACAACTAGAGTCATTCCATATTTGTTCTTTTCACATACCACATATGGATCCACCAGTGTCATTGCATGTGTACTTTTTTACTAACAACAACCAGAGTCATTGCATGTGTGTTCTCTTCAGAGACCACACATGGATCCACCAGTGTCATTGCATGTGTGTTCTTTTTACTAACAACAACTAGAGTCATTTCATGTGTGTTCTTTTCACATACCACATATGGATCCAGCACTGTCATTGCATGTGTGTTCTTTTCACATCCACCAGTGTAATTGCATGTGTGCTCTTTTTACTAACAACAACGAGAGTCATTGCATGTGTGTTCTCATCAAAGACCACACATGGATCCAGTAGTGTCATTGCATGTGTGTTCTTTTTACTAACAACAACCAGAGTCATTTCATGTGTGTTCTTTTCACATACCACATATGGATCCACTAGTGTTATTGAATTGTGTGTTCTCTTCAGAGACCACACATGGATCCACCATTGTCATTGCATGTGTGTTCTTTTTACTAACAACAACTAGAGTCATTGCATGTGTGTTCTGTTTAGAGACCACCTATGGATCCACCAGTGTCATTGCATGTGTGCTCTTTTTTCTAACAAAAACCAGAGTCATTGCATGTGTGTTCTCTTCAGAGACCACACATGGATCCACTAGTGTCATTGCATGTGTGTTCTTTTTCCTAACAACAACCAGAGTCATTTCATGTGTGTTCTTTTCACATACCGCACATGGATCCACCAGAGTCATTTCATGTGTGTTCTTTTCACATACCGCACATGGATCCACCAGTGTCATTGCATGTGTGTTCTTTTCACAATCAACCTATAGATCCACTAGTGTCATTGCATGTGTGCTCTTTTTACTAACAACAACCAGAGTCATAGCATGTGTGTTCTCTTCAGAGACCACACATGGAGCCACCAGTGTCATTGCATGTGTGTTCTTTTTACTAACAATAACCAGAGTCATTTCATGTGTGTTCTTTTCACATACCACATATGGATCCACTAGTGTCATTGCATGTGTGTTCTTTTTACTAACAACAACTAGAGTCATTGCATGTGTGTTCTTTTCACATACCAAATATGCATCCACCAGTGTCATTGCATGTGTGCTTTTTTACTAACAACAACCAGAGTCATTGCAAGTGTGTTCTCTTCAGAGACCATACATGGATCCACTAGTGTCATTCCATGTGTGTTCTTTTTACTAACAATAACCAGAGTCATTTCATGTGTGTTCTTTTCACATACCACATATGGATCCAGTAGTTTCATTGCATGTGTGTTCTTTTCACATCCACCAGTGTCATTGCATGTGTGCTCTTTTTACTAACAACAACCAGAGTCATTGCATGTGTGTTCTCATCAAAGACCACACATGGATCCACTAGTGTCATTGCATGTGTGTTCTTTTTACTAACAACAACCAGAGTCATTGAAATGTGTGTTCTCTTCAGAGACCACACATGGATCCACTAGTGTCATTGCATGTGTGTTCTTTTTATTAACAACAACTAGAGTCATTGCATGTCTGTTATTTTCACATACCACATATGGATCCACTAGTATCATTACATTTGTGTTCTTTTTATTAACAACAACTGGAGTCATTGCATGTGTGTTATTTTCATATACCACGTATAGATCCACCCTTTTCATTACATGTGTTTTCTTTTTATTAACAACAACTGGAGTCATTGCATGTGTGTTCTTTTCACATACCACACATGGATCCACCAGTGTCCTTGCATGTGTGTTCTTTTCACAATCCACCTATGGATCCACCAGTGTCATTGCATGTGTGCTCTTTTTACTAACAACAACCAGAGTCATTGCATGTGTGTCCTCTTGAGAGACCACACATGAATCCACCAGTGTCATTGCATGTGTGTTCTTTCTACTAACAACAACCAGAGTCATTTCATGTGTGTTCTTTTCGCATACCACATATGGATCCACCAGTGTCATTGCATGTGTGTTCTTTTCACAATCCACCTATGGATCCACCAGTGTCATTGCATATGTGCTCTTTTTACTAACAACAACCAGAGTCATTGCATGTGTGTTCTCTTCAGAGACCACACATGGATCCACCAATGTCATTGCATGTGTGTTCTTTTTACTACCACCAACCAGAGTCATTTCATGTGTGTTCTTTTCACATACCACATATGGATACAGTAGTGTCATTGCATGTGTGTTCTTTTTACTAACAACAACTAGAGTCATTGCATGTGTGTTCTTTTCACATACAACATATGGATCCACCACTGTCATTGCATGTGTGCTTTTTACTAACAACAACCAGCGTCTTTGCATGTGTGTTCTCTTCAGAGACCACACATGGATCCACCAGTGTCATTGCATGTGTGTTCTTTTTACTAACAATAACCAGAATCATTTCATGTGTGTTATTTTCACATACCACATGTGGATCCAGCACTGTCATTGCATGTGTGTTCTTTTTACTAACAACAATTAGAGTCATTTTATGTGTGTTCTTTTCACATACCACATATGGATCCACCAGTGTCATTGAAATGTGTGTTCTCTTCAGAGACCACACATGGATCCACTAGTGTCATTACATGTGTGTTCTTTTTACTAACAACAAGTAGAGTCATTGCATGTGTGTTCTTTTCACATACCACATATGGATCCACTAGTGTCATTGCATGTGTGCTCTTTTCACAATCCACCTATGGATCCACCAATGTCATTGCATGTGTGTTTTTTACTAACAACAACCAGCGTCATTGCATGTGTGTTCTCTTCAGAGACCACACATGGATCCACCTGTGTCATTGCATGTGTGTTCTTTTTACTAACAACAACCTGAGTCATTTCATGTGTGTTCTTTTCACATACCACATATGGATCCAGTAGTGTCATTGCATGTGTGTTCTTTTCACATCCACCAGTGTCATTGCATGTGTGCTCTTTTTACTAACAACAACCAGAGTCATTGCATGTGTGTTCTCAGCAAAGACCACACATGGATCCAGTAGTGTCATTGCATGTGTGTTCTTTCTAGTAACAACAACCAGAGTCATTGAAATGTGTGTTCTCTTCAGAGACCACACATGGATCCACTAGTGTCATTGCATGTGTGTTCTTTTTACTAACAACAACCAGAGTCATTGCATGTGTGTTATTTTCACATACCACATATGGATCCACTAGTGTTATTGCATGTGTGTTCTTTTTATTAACAACAACTAGAGTCATTGCATGTGTGTTCTTTTCATATACCACATCTGGATCCACCAGTGTCATTACATGTGTGTTCGTTTGTAGCATCCCCTGCATTTAATAAGGTAGGGTCCCCTGTGTTTACAATGCTAGTCCCTGGATCAATAGCTAGCATCCACAGTTTAGATGTGATATCAAGAAACAAAGGTCATAATATAACTTTATAACCAGGAATAACATAGTTTTATTACATCATACATAGCTCATATGCCTATTACATTACATTGCAGCGGAATAATTATAGTCGTGGGTCCTTCATCTTCAAGTGCCACAGGCAGATGTTGGTTGTAGACTTTGTAATCCTAATCAATCAATCTTCACTAAAATCAATCAAACCTGCAACATTACAAGTTACAGCTACAAGGGTCAATACATTTGAATTTTATTGGCAAGTGATACTTTGGTAGTATAGTGGAATCTATCATCTATATGCATTTTGGCTAGGTGGAGTTGAGGCTTGCTTTGCTCAAAATAGATTTTTCCTATATTTTTGAAAATACTAAGTTTTGTTTGGCAAAAACTTTCCAAGACATCTACCAATCAAAGACTGAAGATCCTCTCAAGGCATCTACCAATCAAAGACTGAAGATTTACTTGGCAAAAACACCCAAGGTATCTACCAATCAAAGACTGAAGATCCACTCAGGGCATCTACCAATCAAAGACTAAAGATCCTTTTAACCCTTGTTCACCCACAAGTTTTATTTAGAAATTGGAGTGATGAGATTCTTGAAGTTTCCATGTCTTGATGCTCAACTTGTCCTTTACCAGGGACATGGCTAAGTACTTAGGTTTTACACTCTACAGAGGTGGTGCACTTTCCCCACAAGACTTGGTTTCCCAAGACAAGATCCTTCAGAAGCCTTTCCTTAGTCAAATGGACGCGCTCCAACCTATCATTCCCTCTACCACCAACTGTCCAAGAGACTAAGTTCTAGCAACCTAAGATCATGGCAGAGCCCATATTGCCAAGTGGTTGCACTTGAAGCTTCTCAACATTTGACAACTCAAATCTCTTTGTTCCTGGGTGGCCATCCACAAGTGTGATACACCAGGGTAGTCCATTTAATGGGCCCTGAGTAACAACTCAACATAAACCATTCCTTCCATTTCCACCCAGGTGATTCATTAACTTAGTTGTTTTTGTTAAATAAAAACATAAGTCCTTAGACTTAGAATATTTTTCCATAGTGAATATATAAACCACCCTTGTTTTCTAGTAGCTAGGCTAAGCATATTAGTAATAGGAATCTTGACTTAGGTAATTTTCACTAAGGTTTCACCTAATAGGTTTTCCCATAGCATAGTTTATACTTAGCAAAAATCCATGCAAGTCCTACTTAGCAAAACACTAATGCATAGTGAAAGTAATGGGACAAAAGATATGAAGCATCACTTGCCTTTTTGGTAGAGGGTATAGGTTCACTCCTTGTCCTTGCAACAATCACACTCTTCAAGTCACTAAAATTCAATCAAGCAAGGTACAACTCAATTCACATTCCAAACCAAAGTCAAACAAACAATTTCTCACACACAAAGTAATGGGATCTAAGTCATGCATAAGCATGCAAAGGTTGGTTCTATTGTAAGGATGGTCTTCACTAGGCTTCTAAACTTTGTAAGTTCCAAATTGGTCATTTCTCAAAATGGCAAAGTCAAAGAAATGCATGCAAGCATGCCAAGCTTTCCTTTGTTTGAAAAAGTGGTTCCTAGTGGGTCATAAACATTTGGGTACACCTAATGGTCATTTTGTAAAGTGGCAAAGTCATTTGCAAGAGGGTCTCTATTATATTCCTAAACTTTGTAAGATCCAAATTGGTCATTTACCAAAGTGGCAAAGTTGTTAGCAAAAGGTTTCACCTCAAAACCATTTTCAAAACAAAGTGTTATTTTATGGGGTGAAGAAATATTTTTCCTAAGGCCTTAACCTATAGGGTTCACCAAATGAGTTGCTATTGCAAAACTTGGTGTTTGGGTTAGTAGGTTTGGTCCAAACCATTTTCTCAAAGTTTTCTTTTACAAAAACATTTTCATAACCAAAACAATAGATTTTGATTAGCTAGAAATGGACTAAACTAATTAATCCATTCTATTCTTTTCCAAAATCATTTTCAAAACCATGGGTTGGTTCCTAGGGTCAGTAGGATCACAACAAACTAATTGGCAAAGGTTTTAACCTTAAAACCATTTTTAAACAATTTTTCTAATGTTAGCAAGCACTCAAATGTTTCTGCATAATCAACCAATCTATCCAATACTATTTGCTAAACTAAGGGTAGGGTTGGTTAGAGCTTGACTTGCTGATTCCAACAACATCAAATTTGTAATTTTTGGACGTGTGGATCCAAAGATACAAGGGTTTGAAGTTTTCAAAAGTTTCTGTTTTCAAATTCTGTTTTAAACCTAACAGGCGACACACGGCGTGATATCATTGGTCGATACCGGTTCGGCCGGATCGTGGCTATGGAGCGTTGGATCTAAGTTAAATCGCACGGTCCAGAGATCATACCTCTTCGCGACTAAGTGGCTCTATCCTAACCAATGGATCGAGATCGAACGGTTTCGGCAGGCTTGACCTAAAGCTAGCAGCGCTGCGGTGGCTACCGGCGGCGGAGCGGTCGGTCGATGACGTTGCCGATGATGCAGGTAGCGAGGGAGAAGAAGGGGTTGCTCACCGGGCTCAGGGGGTCACGGCGATGCTCGGGGAGGTGTTGGTCGGACGAGGGGCGCTCTGGCACGACTGCGATTGCTCGCCGGAGTGGAGGACGACGTTTGGTGCGTCGGGTGGTCGTCGTGGACGTCGCTGTGGATCACCCCAAGGCAAGGCGAAGACTCGGTTAGATTCATAGGGTCAAGACAGAGTCGTGTGCGTGAACGAGAGGTAAAGGGGCGACCGGAAACTACCTGTGGGCTTCGCCGGAGAGGAAGCAGACGGCAGCGGCGAGTCGAGCTTGTCGAAGACGGTGTTCTGGGTCACGCGCGGTCGAACCAGGAGTACTAGGAGATGCGTGAGGTCGAGAGGAGTCCACTCGCATGAAGTAGAGGCAGAGGGGTGGTCGGAGTTGGCCGGAATCGGCGAGGGAAGTCGTCGGGGCAGCGGCGGTTCGGGGAGAAATTGGAGCGGCCTGGAGGCAGAGGGGAGATGGTGTCTGGGAGAAATGGAAGAGGAGGAGCAGGCGGTTAAATGGGCGATGTCATGACGAGGTTTAAATCACGGCGTTACTGCGAATTGATCGTGGCTTGAATGGCAGCAACGGCAGCGAGGTCTGGGGGAGACAGGGTCGCGCGGGTGAGGACGAAGCACAGTGGTGTGGGGTCGTCTCGTCAGCGATAGCAAAAGAAAGGGATTGGGTCCACCAGTTAGTCGCTTAACGGGTTCTTTCTACGGTGAAGAAAAATGGTTCGGGGTGTGAGAGAGAGAGGTGGGGTCTGTTGTCAGCGAGAGGGAGAGAGGAAGAAGTGGGTCCAGGCTGTCACTCTCTGTGCGGGTTAATTATCTGGTGCGAAAAGTTTTTCTGAGGGAAAAGAGAGGTGGGCTAGGTGGGCTGCTGCTGGGCTTTAGTGGGTTGCTCTATTTTTTTCTGTCTAAATCTTTTTCTTTTTCTAATTCTTTTTCTGTTTTGAATTTCCAAACAATATTTCAAACAATCAAACCAATTCAATCAAACACTCAACTTTGTACTTGAATTTGGTTCTGTTTTTCAACATATTCCAAATCTCAAAATAAAATAATATTTTTATTTAATTTAGGATCCATTTAATAATTAAATAAAATGGATCTTTAGTTATTTAATAAAATAGGGTTTGATTTATTTAAATAAAATTTCCATTTGAAATCCAATTATTTTCAAAACCAACCAGAAGGTTTTATTTGAAAAATAAAAGAATACTTGGAAACTTATTTAAATAAATAAATAAGTTTTGGTGTTTTAATTAAAATGGGAAAGCCTTTACTTAAATAAAATTGGATATTTAAATCCTTATTTTTTTATTTAAATAATCCTTTACTCATTTTAATCAAAGCAAAACCTTTTAATAAAAGATTTCAAGGTAGTAATAAAATACTTGGTGTTCATTTAAAATGGGAAAACCTTTACTTAAATAAAATTGGATATTTAAATCCTTATTATTTATTTAAATAAACCTTTACTCATTTTATCAAAACAAAATATTTTATTATAAAAGCTTGGCCAAAATTAATTTGGCTCACCTTTTCATTTGATAACAAAGTATTTTATTAAAAGATATAAATTAGTGTTTCCAAAACAATTTATTTTCCTTTGATAAATGTTTATCCTTATAAATCCCTTTAGGATTATTTGTTCACCAATTGGTATGGATTTTAGATGAGGGCTTTAATGGCTTTGGAAATTCAATTCCTTATTAAATCCATAAGATTTTGTTTATGGATCCAAATTAAGTGAAACCAATCTCTATGGTCTTTCTTGATCCTTTGTGAATATTTGTTGATCAACTTTGATATGGATCAAATCCATAGATTTGGGGTAACTTTGGAAATGATTTCCTTCCATTAGGGTTTAGGGATTTATTTTCCAAATGTTCAAATTTCCAGATACATTCATTGAGGAATGCATTTTACTTGATTTGGATTTGTTGAATTCAAACTTTAACCAAAGTTTGTTCAGGATGGGATTTTCAGTTTCCTTTTAGAAACAAAAGTTTCATTTCACGCTGATTTTCATCAAAGATTTATTTTGTTTATTTAATTTTCACATTACAAGATTTGGAAAATCTTGGGATGTGACAGGCTACCACCCTTAAAAGAAATCTCGTCCCGAGATTTGGGGAGGCTAGGGTTACAAGTTGGCTCAAACAGCTAGGGTACTACCACCCTTAAAATTTTTCCAACTAAACTACATCTTGGCTTGATTGGAAATCTTGATGAATCTTCCTTGGAAAACTTCTGCATGTTGCCCTTGTTTCCATACTTGACTCATGGGCCAAGGTTGAGATTTTCCATAGGCTTGTTCAACTTTTCTAGACAATTGTTTGCATAATGGCCTAGTTCCTTGCATTTGAAACAGGTTATAAGTTTGAGGTCTTGAGGTGGCTTCTCTGGACAGTATGATGCATAATGTCCTAACTCCTTGCAGTGTTTGCACATCACTTGGCTAATATCCTTCCTCATCTTGGGTTTCACTAGCTTTCGTTTGTCTTCTTGGCTCTTTTTCTTTTCTGGGCATTCATCGGCATAATGACCCATCTCTTTGCATTTGAAACATTGCACTTGTGTAATATCCTTCTTGCTAGTGTTGGGGAATTTCTTCTTCTTCTTTTTGGGTCTCTCCAAAGCTAGGAGTTCTTCTAGTTCTTGTTCTTCATAGGTGGGAGATCTTTCTCTCTTCTTGGGGCATTGATCTTCATGCTCCTTGGGTGCATGATCCTTGACTATACAAGTATTGCTAACTTGGGTTCCTTCTAGAATAACATCTTTGTCATCCTTGTTGTCATTAGCTCCTTGGGAAAAGTTTTCTCTCATGTTGATCATTTGAGTAACCAATCCTTGCATCAATTGGGATTGAAGTTTCAAAATCCTTTGTATGGCTGGGTCTAATCCATTGTTGTTGGCTAGAAGCTGAGTTGTCTCTTGGCTCAACTGGGTTTGTTTGCTAGTAGTTGTTCTCTCATGTTGACCTCTTGATTGTTGTTGTTGGTGTCATCAACCTTGATGTTGGAGTCTCTTGGAGAAGTCATCTGTTTGGGTTGGATAGGGATTAGAATAGGCAAAAGGTTTTTCTAAGAAGTCAATTCTAATCACACACATCACAATTCACACAAGCAATGTGCAAGCAATCACAAACAAACATTCCACTCAAACAACAAGTTTCAAGCACATACTTAGGCAACAAAATAATTTTTGTTACACCACATAGGTTGGTGGGTTTGACTTAACTAAAATATGGTGGTCCATCTATATGGTTCACTTGTGATCTTTCCATCCTTCTTGGTTGATTCTTCTTGATTGAGATCTTTGTATCCTTGGAGAATTCTTGTGTCTTGGTCACAAATCTTCAAAAAGTGTTCATGGTTTCTTCTAAGTTGTGTTTCCTTAGTCTTCAAATCTTGAGTAACATTTCTTGTCTCACTTGTAGTCCTTAGTGGTATCCAAGTTGGAAGTCCTTGGTGAACATGCTGAAAATGTTGAAGTCATTGGAGTTAAAGAAGTTGAAGTCATTGTAGTTGAAGAAGTTGAAGTCATTAGAGTTGAAAGTGTTGAAGAAGTCTTTTGCTCATGATGAAGTCTTTGGTCATGGGGTAGGCTTTTCCATCAAGTTGAATATAGATGAGAAGTAGAGTTGAAACCAAAATGGTTGAGGAAAGAGTTTACAAGATTGTTTTATAAATAAGTTTTTGGAACAAATACAACTCCTATTTTTCTAAGGGTTTTTTGTCCAATCCTAGGGTTACAAATCCTACAGGCAACATAATGCTCTGATACCATCTGTAGCATCCCCTGCCTTTAATAAGGTAGGGTCCCCTGTGTTTACAATGCTAGTCCCTGGATCAATAGCTAGCATCCACAGTTTAGATGTGATATCAAGAAACAAAGGTCATAATATAACTTTATAACCAGGAATAACATAGTTTTATTACATCATACATAGCTCATATGCCTATTACATTACATTGCAGCGGAATAACTATAGTCGTGGGTCCTTCATCTTCAAGTGCCACAGGCAGATGTTGGTTGTAGACTTTGTAATCCTAATCAATCAATCTTCACTAAAATCAATCAAACCTGCAACATTACAAGTTACAGCTACAAGGGTCAATACATTTGAATTGTATTGGCAAGTGATACTTTGCTAGTATAGTGGAATCTATCATCTATATGCATTTTGGCTAGGTGGAGTTGAGGCTTGCTTTGCACAAAATAGATTTTTCCTATATTTTTGAAAATACTAAGTTTTGTTTGGCAAAAACTTTCCAAGACATCTACCAATCAAAGACTGAAGATCCTCTCAAGGCATCTACCAATCAAAGACTGAAGATTTACTTGGCAAAAACACCCAAGGTATCTACCAATCAAAGACTGAAGATCCACTCAGGGCATCTACCAATCAAAGACTGAAGATCCTTTTAACCCTTGTTCACCCACAAGTTTTATTTAGAAATTGGAGTGATGAGATTCTTGAAGTTTCCATGTCTTGATGCTCAACTTGTCCTTTACCAGGGACATGGCTAAGTACTTAGGTTTTACACTCTACAGAGGTGGTGCACTTTCCCCACAAGACTTGGTTTCCCAAGACAAGATCCTTCAGAAGCCTTTCCTTAGTCAAATGGACGCGCTCCAACCTATCATTCCCTCTACCACCAACTGTCCAAGAGACTAAGTTCTAGCAACCTAAGATCATGGCAGAGCCCATATTGCCAAGTGGTTGCACTTGAAGCTTCTCAACATTTGACAACTCAAATCTCTTTGTTCCTGGGTGGCCATCCACAAGTGTGATACACCAGGGTAGTCCATTTAATGGGCCCTGAGTAACCACTCAACATAAACCATTCCTTCCATTTCCACCCAGGTGATTCATTAACTTAGTTGTTTTTGTTAAATAAAAACATAAGTCCTTAGACTTAGAATATTTTTCCATAGTGAATATATAAACCACCCTTGTTTTCTAGTAGCTAGGCTAAGCATATTAGTAATAGGAATCTTGACTTAGGTAATTTTCACTAAGGTTTCACCTAATAGGTTTTCCCATAGCATAGTTTATACTTAGCAAAAATCCATGCAAGTCCTACTTAGCAAAACACTAATGCATAGTGAAAGTAATGGGACAAAAGATATGAAGCATCACTTGCCTTTTTGGTAGAGTGTATAGGTTCACTCCTTGTCCTTGCAACAATCACACTCTTCAAGTCACTAAAATTCAATCAAGCAAGGTACAACTCAATTCACCTTCCAAACCAAAGTCAAACAAACAATTTCTCACACACAAAGTAATGGGATCTAAGTCATGCATAAGCATGCAAAGGTTGGTTCTATTGTATGGATGGTCTTCACTAGGCTTCTAAACTTTGTAAGTTCCAAATTGGTCATTTATCAAAATGGCAAAGTCAAAGAAATGCATGCAAGCATGCCAAGCTTTCCTTTGTTTGAAAAAGTGGTTCCTAGTGGGTCATAAACATTTGGGTACACCTAATGGTCATTTTGTAAAGTGGCAAAGTCATTTGCAAGAGGGTCTCTATTAGATTCCTAAACTTTGTAAGATCCAAATTGGTCATTTACCAAAGTGGCAAAGTTGTTAGCAAAAGGTTTCACCTCAAAACCATTTTCAAAACAAAGTGTTATTTTATGGGGTGAAGAAATATTTTTCCTAAGGCCTTAACCTATAGGGTTCACCAAATGAGTTGCTATTGCAAAAATTGGTGTTTGGGTTAGTAGGTTTGGTCCAAACAATTTTCTCAAAGTTTTCTTTTACAAAAACATTTTCATAACCAAAACAATAGATTTTGATTAGCTAGAAATGGACTAAACTAATTAATCCATTCTATTCTTTTCCAAAATCATTTTCAAAACCATGGGTTGGTTCCTAGGGTCAGTAGGGTCACAACAAACTAATTGGCAAAGGTTTTAACCTTAAAACCATTTTTAAACAATTTTTCTAATGTTAGCAAGCACTCAAATGTTTCTGCATAATCAACCAATCTATCCAATACTATTTGCTAAACTAAGGGTAGGGTTGGTTAGAGCTTAACTTGCTGATTCCAACGACATCAAAGTTGTAATTTTTGGACATGTGGATCCAAAGATACAAGGGTTTGAAGTTTGCAAAAGTTTCTGTTTTCAAATTCTGTTTTAAACCTAACAGGCGACACGCGGCGTGATATCATTGGTCGATACCGGTTCGGCCGCATCGTGGCTGTGGAGCGTTGGATCTAAGTTAAATCGCACGGTCCAGAGATCATACCTCTTCGCGACTAAGTGGCTCTATCCTAACCAATGGATCGAGATCGAACGGTTTCGGCAGGCTTGACCTAAAGCTAGCGGCGCTACGGTGGCTACCGGCGGCGGAGCGGTCGGTCGATGACGTTGCCGATGATGCAGGTAGCGAGGGAGAAGAAGGGGTTGCTCACCGGGCTCAGGGGGTCACGGCGATGCTCGGGGAGGTGTTGGTCGGACGAGGGGCGCTCTGGCACGACTGCGATTGCTCGCCGGAGTGGAGGACGGCGTCGGGTGCGTCGGGTGGTTGTCGTGGACGTCGCTGTGGATCACCCCAAGGCAAGGCGAAGACTCGGTTAGATTCACAGGGTCAAGACAGAGTCGTGTGCGTGAACGAGAGGTAAAGGGGTGGCCGGAAACTACCTGTGGGCTTCACCGGAGAGGAAGCAGACGGCGGCGGCGAGTCGAGCTTGTCGAAGACGGTGTTCTGGGTCACGCGCGGTCGAACCAGGAGTACTAGGAGATGCGTGAGGTCGAGAGGAGTCCACTCGCATGAAGTAGAGGCAGAGGGGTGGTCAGAGTTGGCCGGAATCGGCGAGGGAAGTCGTCGGGGCAGCGGCGGTTCGGGGAGAAATTGGAGCGGCCTGGAGGCAGAGGGGAGACGGTGTCTGGGAGAAATGGAAGAGGAGGAGCAGGCGGTTAAATGGGCATTGTCACGGCGAGGTTTAAATCACGGCGTTACTGCGAATTGATCGCGGCTTGAATGGCAGCAACGGCAGCGAGGTCTGGGGGAGACAGGGTCGCGCGGGTGAGGACGAAGCACAGTGGTGTGGGGTCGTCTCGTCAGCGATAGCAAAAGAAAGGGATTGGGTCCACCAGTCAGTCTCTTAACGGGTTCTTTCTGCGGTGAAGAAAAACGGTTCGGGGTGTGAGAGAGAGAGGTGAGGTCTGTTGTCAGCGAGAGGGAGAGAGGAAGAAGTGGGTCCAGGCTGTCACTCTCTGTGCGGGTTAATTATCTGGTGCGAAAAGTTTTTCTGAGGGAAAAGAGAGGTGGGCTAGGTGGGCTGCTGCTGGGCTTTAGTGGGTTGCTCTATTTTTTTCTGTCTAAATCTTTTTCTTTTTCTAATTCTTTTTCTGTTTTGAATTTCCAAACAATATTTCAAACAATCAAACCAATTCAATCAAACACTCAACTTTGTACTTGAATTTGGTTCTGTTTTTCAACATATTCCAAATCTCAAAATAAAATAATATTTTTATTTAATTTAGGATCCATTTAATAATTAAATAAAATGGATCTTTAGTTATTTAATAAAATAGGGTTTGATTTATTTAAATAAAATTTCCATTTGAAATCCAATTATTTTCAAAACCAACCAGAAGGTTTTATTTGAAAAATAAAAGAATACTTGGAAACTTATTTAAATAAATAAATAAGTTTTGGTGTTTTAATTAAAATGGGAAAGCCTTTACTTAAATAAAATTGGATATTTAAATCCTTATTTTTTTATTTAAATAATCCTTTACTCATTTTAATCAAAGCAAAACCTTTTAATAAAAGATTTCAAGGTAGTAATAAAATACTTGGTGTTCATTTAAAATGGGAAAACCTTTACTTAAATAAAATTGGATATTTAAATCCTTATTATTTTATTTAAATAAACCTTTACTCATTTTATCAAAACAAAATATTTTATTATAAAAGCTTGGCCAAAATTAATTTGGCTCACCTTTTCATTTGATAACAAAGTCTTTTATTAAAAGATCTAAATTAGTGTTTCCAAAACAATTTATTTTCCTTTGATAAATGTTTATCCTTATAAATCCCTTTAGGATTATTTGTTCACCAATTGGTATGGATTTTAGATGAGGGCTTTAATGGCTTTGGAAATTCAATTCCTTATTAAATCCATAAGATTTTGTTTATGGATCCAAATTAAGTGAAACCAATCTCTATGGTCTTTCTTGATCCTTTGTGAATATTTGTTGATCAACTTTGATATGGATCAAATCCATAGATTTGGGGTAACTTTGGAAATGATTTCCTTCCATTAGGGTTTAGGGATTTATTTTCCAAATGTTCAAATTTCCAGATACATTCATTGAGGAATGCATTTTACTTGATTTGGATTTGTTGAATTCAAACTTTAACCAAAGTTTGTTCAGGATGGGATTTTCAGTTTCCTTTTAGAAACAAAAGTTTCTTTTCACTCTGATTTTCAACAAAGATTTATTTTGTTTATTTAATTTTCACATTACAAGATTTGGAAAATCTTGGGATGTGACATCATTTTCTTAACAACAACTGGAGTCATTGCATGTGTGTTATTTTCACATACAACATATGGATCCACCAGTGTCATTGCATATGTGCTCTTTTCACAATCCACCAGTGTCATTGCATGTGTGTTCTTTTTACTAACAACAACCAGAGTCATTGCATGTGTGTTCTTTTCACATACCACATATGGATCCACCAGTATCATTGCATGTGTGTTCTTTTCACAATCCACCTATGGATCCACCAATGTCATTGCATGTCTGCTCTTTTTACTACCAACAACCAGAGTCATTTCATGTGTGTTCTTTTCACATACCACATATGGATCCAGTAGTGTCATTGCATGTGTGTTATTTTTACTACCAACAACCAGAGTCATTTCATGTGTGTTCTTTTCACATACCACATATGCATATAGTAGTGTCATTGCATGTGTGTTCTTTTTACTAACAACAACTAGAGTCATTGCATGTGTGTTCTTTTCACATACCACATATGGATCCACGAGTGGCATTGCATGTCTGCTTTTTACTAACAACAACCAGAGTCATTGCATGTGTGTTCTCTTTAGAGACCACACATGGATCCACCAGTGTCATTGCATGTGTGTTCTTTTTACTAACAACAACTAGAGTCATTTCATGTGTGTTCTTTTCACATACCACATATGGATCCAGTAGTGTCATTGCATGTGTGTTCTTTTCACATCCACCAGTTTCATTGCATGTGTGCTCTTTTTACTAACAACAACCAGAGTCATTGCATGTGTGTTCTCAGCAAAGACCACACATGGATCCACTAGTGTCATTGCATGTGAGTTCTTTTTAGTAACAACAACCAGAGTCATTGAAATGTGTGTTCTCTTCAGAGACCACACATGGATCCACTAGTGTCATTGCATGTGTGTTCTTTTTACTAACAACAACCAGAGTCATTGCATGTGTGTTATTTTCACATACCACATATGGATCCACCAGTGTCATTACATGTGTGTTCTTTTTATTAACAACAACTCGAGTCATTGCATGTGTGTTCTTTTCATATACCACATATGGATCCACCAGTGTCATTACATGTGTGTTCGTTTTCTTAACAATAACTTGAGTCATTGCATGTGTGTTCTTTTCACATACCACATATGGATCCACCAGTGTCATTGCATATGTGCTCTTTTCACAATCCACCAGTGTCATTGCATGTGTGTTCTTTTTACTAACAACAACCAGAGTCATTGCATGGGTGTTCTCTTCACATACCACATATGGATCCACCAGTGTCATTGCGTGTGTGTTATTTTCACAATCCATCTATGGATCCACCAGTGTCATTGCATGTGTGATCTTTTTACTAACAACAACTAGAGTCATTGCAAGTGTGTTCTCTTCAGAGATCACACATTGATCCACCAGTGTCATTGTATGTGTGTTCTTTTTACTAACAACAACCAGAGTCATTTCATGTGTGTTCTTTTCACATACCATATATGGATCCAGCAGTGTCATTGCATGTGTGTTCTTTTCACATCCACCAGTGTCATTGCATGTGTGCTCTTTTTACTAACAACCAGAGTCATTGCATGTGTGTTCTCAGCAAAGACCACACATGGATCCACTAGTGTCATTGCATGTGTGTTCTTTTTAGTAACAACAACCAGATTCATTGAAATGTGTGTTCTCTTCAGAGACCACACATGGATCCACTAGTGTCATTGCATGTGTGTTCTTTTTACTAACAACAACCAGAGTCATTGCATGTGTGTTATTTTCACATACCACATATGGATCCACCAGTGTCATTACATGTGTGTTCTTTTTATTAACAACAACTGGAGTCATTGCATGTGTGTTCTTTTCATATACCACATATGGATCCACCAGTGTCATTACATGTGTGTTCGTTTTCTTAACAACAACTTGAGTCATTGCATGTGTGTTCTTTTCACATACCACATATGGATCCACCAGTGTCATTGCATATGTGCTCTTTTCACAATCCACCAGTGTCATTGCATGTGTGTTCATTTTACTAACAACAACCAGAGTCATTGCATGTGTGTTCTTTTCACATACCACATATGGATCCACTAGTGTCATTGCGTGTGTGTTCTTTTCACAACCAGAGTCATTGCATGTGTGATCTTTTTACTAACAACAACCAGAGTCATTGCAAGTGTGTTCTCTTCAGAGATCACACATTGATCCACCAGTGTCATTGCATGTGTGTTCTTTTTACTAACAACAACCAGAGTCATTTCATGTGTGTTCTTTTCACATACCACATATGGATCCACCAGTGTCATTGAAATGTGTGTTCTCCTTAGAGAACACACATGGATCCACCACTGTCATTGCATGTCTGTTCTTTTTACTAACAACAACTGGAGTCATTGCATGTGTGTTCTTTTCACATACCACATATGGATCCACTAGTGTCATTGCATGTGTGTTGTTTTTACTAACAACAACTGTAGTCATTTCATGTGTGTTCTCTTCACATACCACATATGGATCCACCGGTGGCATTGAAATGTGTGTTCTCTTAAGAGACGATACATGGATCCACCAGTGTCATTACATGTGTGTTCTTTTTACTAACAACAACCAGAGTCATTGAAATGTGTGTTCTTTTCACATACCACATATCGATCCACCAGTGTCATTGCATGTGTGTTCTTTTTACTAACAACAACTAGAGTCATTTCATGTGTGTTCTTTTCACATACCACATATGGATCCACCAGTGTCATTGAGATGTGTGTTCTCTTCAGAGACCACACATGGATCCACTAGTGTCATTACATGTGTGTTCTTTTTACTAACAATAACTAGAGCCATTGAATGTGTGTTCTTTTCACATACCACATATGAATCCACCAGTGTCATTGCATGTGTTCTCTTTTCACAATCCACCTATGGATCCACCAGTGGCATTGCATGTGTGTTCTTTTTACTAACAACAACCACAATCATTGCATGTGTGTTCTTTTCACATACCACATATGGATCCACCTGTGTCATTGCATGTGTGCTCTTTTTACTAACAACAAATAGAGTCATTGCATGTGTGTTCTCTTCAGAGACCACACATGGATCCACCAGTGTCATTGCATGTGTGTTCTTTCTACTAACAACAACCAGAGTCATTTCATGTGTGTTCTTTTCACATACCACATATGGATCCACCAGTGTCATTGCATGTGTGTTCTTTTCACAATCCTCCTACCAATCCACCAGTGTCATTGCATATGTGCTCTTTTTACTAACAACAACTAGAGTCATTGCATGTGTGTTCTCTTCAGAGACCACAGATGGATCCACCAGTGTCATTGCATGTGTGTTGTTTTTACTACCAACAACTAGAGTCATTTGATGTGTGTTCTTTTCACATACCACATATGGATCCAGTAGTGTCATTGCATGTGTGTTCTTTTTACTAACAACAACTAGAGTCATTGCATGTGTGTTCTTTTCACATACCACATATGGATCCACGTGTGTCATTGCATGTGTGCTTTTTACTAACAACAACCAGAGTCATTGCATGTGTGTTCTCTTCAGAGACCACACATGGATCCACCAGTGTCATTGCATGTGTGTTCTTTTTACTAACAATAACCAGAGTCATTTCATGTGTGTTCTTTTCACATACCACATATGGATCCAGCAGTGTCATTGCATTTGTGTTCTTTTCACATCCACCAGTGTCATTGCATGTGTGCTCTTTTTATTAACAACAACCAGAGTCATTGCATGCGTGTTCTCATTAAAGACCACACATGGATCCACTAGTGTCATTGCATGTGTGTTCTTTTTAGTAACAACAACCAGAGTCATTGAAGTGTGTGTTCTCTTTAGAGACCATACATGGATCCACTAGTTTCATTGCATGTGTGTTCTTTTTACTAACAACAACCAGAGTCATTGCATGTGTGTTATTTTCACATAACACATATGGATCCACCAGTGTCATTGCATGTGTGTTCTTTTCAGAATCCATCTATGGATCCACCAGTGTCATTGCATGTGTGATTTACTAACAACAACCAGAGTCATTGCATGTGTGTTATTTTCACATAACACATATGGATCCACCAGTGTCATTACATGTGTGTTCTTTTTATTAACAACAACCGGAGTCATTGCATGTGTGTTCTTTTCATATACCACATATGGATCCACCAGTGTCATTACATGTGTGTTCGTTTTCTTAACAACAACCAGAGTCATTGCATGTGTGTTGTTTTCATATACCACATATGGATCCACTAGTGTCATTGCATATGTGCTCTTTTCACAATCCACCAGTGTCATTGCATGTGTGTTCTTTTTACTAACAACAACCAGAGTCATTGCATGTGTGTTCTTTTCACATACACATATGGATCCACCAGTGTCATTGCATGTGTGTTCTTTTCACAATCCATCTATGGATCCACCAGTGTCATTGCATGTGTGATTTACTAACAACAACCAGAGTCATTGCATGTGTGTTCTCTTTAGAGACCACACATTGACCCACCAGTGTCTTTGCATGTGTGTTCTTTTTACTAACAACAACCAGAGTCATTTCATGTGTGTTCTTTTCACATACCACATATGGATCCACCGGTGTCATTGAAATGTGTGTTCTCTTCAGAGACCACACATGGATCCCCCAGTGTCATTGCATGTGTGTTCTTTTTACTAACAACAACCAGAGTCATTGCATGTGTATTCTTTTCACAATCCACCTATTGATCCACCAGTGTCATTGCATGTGTGTTCTTTTTACTAACAACAACCAGAGTCATTGCATGTGTGTTCTTTTCACATACCACATATGGATCCACTAGTGTCATTGCATGTGTGTTATTTTCACAATCCACCTATGGATCCACAAGTGTCATTGCATGTGTGCTTTTTTTACTAACAACAACCAGAGTCATTGCATGTGTGTTCTCTTTAGAGACCACACATGGATCCACCAGTGTCATTGCATGTGTGTTCTTTTTACTAACAACAACCAGAGTCATTTCGTTTGTGTTCTTTTCACATACCACATATGGATCCAGCAGTGTCATTGGATGTGTGCTCTTTTCACAATCCACCTACGGATCCACCAGTGTCATTGCATCTGTGCTCTTTTTACTAACAACAACCAGAGTCATTGAAAAGTGTGTTCTCTTTAGAGACCACACATGGATCCACCAGTGTCATTGCATGTGTGTTCTTTTTTACTAACAACAACCAGAGTCATTGAAATGTGTGTTCTTTTCACATACCGCATATCGATCCACCAGTGTCATTGCTTGTGTGTTCTTTTTACTAACAACAACTAGAGTCATTTCATGTGTGTTCTTTTCACATACCACATATGGATCCAGCAGTGTCATTGCATTTGTGTTCTTTTCACATCCACCAGTGTCATTGCATGTGTGCTCTTTTTACTAACAACAACCAGAGTCATTGCATGCGTGTTCTCATTAAAGACCACACATGTATCCACTAGTGTCATTGCATGTGTGTTCTTTTTAGTAACAACAACCAGAGTCATTGAAGTGTGTGTTCTCTTTAGAGACCATACATGGATCCACTAGTGTCATTGCATGTGTGTTCTTTTTACTAACAACAACCAGAGTCATTGCATGTGTGTTATTTTCACATAACACATATGGATCCACCAGTGTCATTACATGTGTGTTCTTTTTATTAACAACAACCGGAGTCATTGCATGTGTGTTCTTTTCATATACCACATATGGATCCACCAGTGTCATTACATGTGTGTTCGTTTTCTTAACAACAACCAGAGTCATTGCATATGTGTTCTTTTCATATACCACATATGGATCCACTAGTGTCATTGCATATCTGCTCTTTTCACAATCCACCAGTGTCATTGCATGTGTGTTCTTTTTACTAACAACAACCAGAGTCATTGCATGTGTGTTCTTTTCACATACACATATGGATCCACCAGTGTCATTGCATGTGTGTTCTTTTCACAATCCATCTATGGATCCACCAGTGTCATTGCATGTGTGATTTACTGACAACAACCAGAGTCATTGCATGTGTGTTCTCTTCAGAGACCACACATTGACCCACCAGTGTCTTTGCATGTGTGTTCTTTTTACTAACAACAACCTGAGTCATTTCATGTGTGTTCTTTTCACATACCACATATGGATCCACCGGTGTCATTGAAATGTGTGTTCTCTTCAGAGACCACACATGGATCCCCCAGTGTCATTGCATGTGTGTTCTTTTTACTAACAACAACCAGAGTCATTGCATGTGTATTCTTTTCACAATCCACCTATTGATCCACCAGTGTCATTGCATGTGTGTTCTTTTTACTAACAACAACCAGAGTCATTGCATGTGTGTTCTTTTCACATACCACATATGGATCCACTAGTGTCATTGCATGTGTGTTATTTTCACAATCCACCTATGGATCCACAAGTGTCATTGCATGTGTGCTTTTTTTACTGACAACAACCAGAGTCATTGCATGTGTGTTCTCTTTAGAGACCACACATGGATCCACCAGTGTCATTGCATGTGTGTTCTTTTTACTAACAACAACCAGAGTCATTTCGTTTGTGTTCTTTTCACATACCACATATGGATCCAGCAGTGTCATTGGATGTGTGCTCTTTTCACAATCCACCTATGGATCCACCAGTGTCATTGCATGTGTGCTCTTTTTACTAACAACAACCAGAGTCATGGAAAAGTGTGTTCTCTTTAGAGACCACACATGGATCCACCAGTGTCATTGCATGTGTGTTCTTTTTTACTAACAACAACCAGAGTCATTGAAATGTGTGTTCTTTTCACATACCGCATATCGATCCACCAGTGTCATTGCTTGTGTGTTCTTTTTACTAACAACAACTAGAGTCATTTCATGTGTGTTCTTTTCACATACCACATATGGATCCACCAGTGTCATTGAAATGTGTGTTCTCTTCAGAGACCACACATGGATCCACCAGTGTCATTGCATGTGTGTTCTTTTTACTAACAACAACTGGAGTCATTGCATGTGTGTTCTTTTCACATACCACATATGGATCCACCAGTGTCATTGCATTTGTGCTCTTATCACAATCCACCTATGGATCCACTAGTGTCATTGCATGTGTGTTCTTTTTACTAACAACAACCATAGTCATTGCATGTGTGTTCTTTTCACACACCACATATTGATCCACCAGTGTCATTGCATGTGTGTTCTTTTCACAATCCACCTATGGATCCACCAGTGTCATTGCATGTGTGCTCTTTTTAATAATAAACAACCAGAGTCATTACATGTGTGTTCTGTTTAGTGACCACACATGAATCCACCAGTGTCATTGCATGTGTGTTCTTTTTACTAACAACAACTAGAGTCATTTCATGTGTATTCTTTTCACATACCACATGTGGATCCACCAGTGTCATTGCATGTGTGCTCTTTTTACTAACAACAACCAGAGTCATTGCATGTGTGTTCTGTTCAGAGACCACACATGGATCCAACAGTGCCATTGCATGTGTGTTCTTTTTACTAACAACACCCAGAGTCATTGAAATGTGTGTTCTCTTCACAGACCACACATGGATCCACCAGTGTCATTGCATGTGTGTTCTTTTTAATAACAACAACCAGAGTCATTTCACGTGTGTTCTTTTCATATACCACATATGGATCCACCAATGTCATTGCATGTGTGTTCTTTTCACAATCCACCTATGGATCCACCAGTGTCATTGCATGCGTGTTCTTTTTACTAACAACAACTGGAGTCATTTCATGACTACTCTTTTCACATACTACATATAGATCCACTAGTGTCATTGAAATGTGTTTTCTCTTCAGAGACCACACATGGATCCACTAGTGTCATTACATGTGTGTTCTTTTTACTAACAACAACTAGAGTCATTCCATGTGTGTTCTTTTCACATACCACATATGGATCCACCAGTGTCATTGCATGTGTGCTCTTTTCACAATCCACCTATGGATCCACCAGTGTCATTACATGTGTGTTCTTTTTACTAACAACAACCAGAGTCATTGCATGTGTGTTCTTTTCACATACCACATATGGATCCACCAGTGTCATTGCATGTGTGTTCTTTTCACAATCCACCTATGGATCCACTAGTGTCATTGCTTGTGAGCTCTTTTTACTAACAACAACCAGAGTCATTGCATGTGTGTTCTCTTCAGAGACCACACATGGATCCACCAGTTTCGTTGCATGTGTGTTCTTTTTACTAACAACAACCAAAGTCATTGAAATGTGTGTTATTTTCACATACCACATATGGATCCACCAGTGTCATTGCATTTGTGTTCTTTTCACAATCCACTTATGGATCCACTAGTGTCATTGCATGTGTGCTCTTTTTACTAACAACAACCAGAGTTATTGCATGTGTGTTCTCTTTAGATACCACACATGGATCCACCAGTGTCATTGCATGTTGTTCTTTTTACTAATAACAAACAGAGTCATTGAAATGTGTGTTCTCTTCAGAGACCACACATGGATCCACCAGTGTGATTGCATGTGTGTTCTTTTTACTAACAAAAACTAGAGTCGTTGCATGTGTGTTCTTTTCACATACCACATATGGATCCACCAGTGTCATTGCATGTGTGCTTTTTTACTAACAACAACCAGAGCCATTGCATGTGTGTTCTCTTCAGAGACCACACATGGATCCACCAGTGTCATTGCATGTGTGTTCTTTTTACTAACAACAACCAGAGTCATTTCATGTGTGTCATTTTCACATACCGCATATGGATCCACCAGTGTCATTGCATGTGTGTTCTTTTTACTAACAACAAATGGAGTCATTTCATGTGTGTTGTTTTCACATACCACATATGGATCTACCAGTGTCATTGAAATGTGTGTTCTCTTCAAAGACCATACATGGATCCACCAGTGTCATTGCATGTGTGTTATTTTTACTAACAACAACCAGAGTCATTGAAATGTGTGTTCTTTTCACATACCACATATGGATCCACCAGTGTCATTACATGTGTGTTCTTTTCACAATCCACCTATGGATCCACCAGTGTCATTGCATGTGTGCTCTTTTTACTAACAACAACTAGTCATTGCATGTGTGTTCTCTTCAAAGACCACACATGGATCCACCAGTGTCATTGCATGTGTGTTCTTTTTACTAACAACAACCATAGTCATTGAAACATGTGTTCTTTTCATATACCACATATGGATCCACCAGTGTCATTGCATGTGTGTTCTTTTCACAATCCACTAGTGTCATTGCATGTGTGCTCTTTTTACTAACAACAACCAGAGTCATTGGATGTGTGTTCTCTTCAGAGACCACACATGGATCCAACAGTGCCATTGCATGTGTGTTCTTTTTACTAACAACAACCAGAGTCATTGAAATGTGTGTTCTCTTGACAGACCACACATGGATCCACCAGTGTCATTGCATGTGTGTTCTTTTTACTAACAATAACCGGAGTCATTGCATGTGTGCTATTTTCACATACCACATATGGATCCACCAGTGTCATTGCATGTGTGTTCTTTTCACAACCACCTATGGATACACCAGTGACATGTCATGTTTGTTCTTTTTACTAACAACAACTGGAGTCATTTCATGAGTATTCTTTTCACATACCACATATGGATCCACCAGTGTCATTGAAATGTGTGTTCTTCTCATTAACCACAGCTAGAGTCATTGGATGTGGGTTCTCTTCGGAGACCACATATTTATCCACCAGTGTCATTGAAATATGTATTATTTTCAACTACAATCGTTGGCCATAAACAATCGGGACGCAGAGCTAACTAGCAGCCGCCCTGGGCTTCTAGAAGACCCGATCCCCGATTGTTAGGCGCCATTGGATCGGGGTGCATGGACGATAGTGATGTCCTTCGCAAGGGCGGTCTGTGAGAAGTCTTTTCTGCGAACTAATTGGGAGTGGCAACGATGCTGGGCCTACGTCCTTACCCTTAACCCCTTAACCTCGGGGCCGAAGATCAGATCGTGTTCCTTCATCGCCATGGAGAGGGAGAGGCCCAAACTCAGCTGGCACGAGGCTCAGATGTTCGCCCACTACGACATACTCGCGCCGCCGTTCGCGAGGCTTCCGGCCGGCTTCGAGCTCAGCTACGTCGGGGTTCCTGTCACGCTGCCCTTGCGCGACAACACGTTGGCGAGGCAGATCGAGGAGTGCTGCCGCCAGCTATTGGAGCGGAAGATGGCAATGGCGCGGTACTCGTGCACGAGCGCGTACTGGCGAAAGCTATTCAAGAAGGAGCGGGCTGCGTTGATTGAGCTGTACGGAACCCACCGGCGGGAGATCCACCCGGATCTGCGCAACCCCGAAGGGAGGCAGCACTTCTAGGCAATGCCTCGGCGTACGACCTCCACTGTTATCGATGCAGCGCGCCATGAAGAATCCATGAGGAGGAGGAATGCTGTTGGGAACATCGGCATCGATTCCAACGCGGAGGAGGCTGGCGGTGACGCGGACAACGTCGTCAACGATGGAGACTGTGGGAGCGTCATAGTCGATTAGGGACACTTAAGCATAAATTAAATCTATGTACGGTATCTTAATGCGCTCTTTGGATTTGGGTCACTTGAGTCATGGTCGATTATCGTCATAATCTATATATGTTGGCCATGTTTTAGTTGTCTTTGTCTTTGAAACTAGTCGATCGAAACTCGTCCGATCCTGAAAATAAAGTTCGCGTGTTCCTGGCATATCAGATGGGACAATACGCTGACTCTGCTCCCAGCACTTGATGGCACAGCCATAATTTGGAGTGCGCCAGAGGAGAAGGGATCGAGCGTGTTGTAATAGTGTAATACTCCTGTCTAGATAAAACTGACTTAGTTTTTTTAGATATTTAATAAATGTGTCTATACCCAAAACATGTCTAGATACATGTTTTAGGTTTCTCTGTCTTTCAAACTAATCAAAAGTCGTCAAATTCTGAACAAACAAAGTCATTGTGTTCACACTTGATGGGACAATACGCTGACTGTGGTACTTGATGGCACATCCATAATTCTGGAGTGCGCCAGAGGAGATGGGAATGCAAGGGAGATGGGAACTAGTAGCCGCGTCCAAATGCATGTAAAAAATTAATGTAATAATATTTTAAAAAATTGTAATCTGGTCCACATGACCCCATCACAGACACGTTGCACGCGCCAGATATAAATAAAGACGACACTGCTAGTTTAGTTTCAGTGATATAATTCAACATACGACGTTACTGTGTCCGCATCTTTCTGCTCCTCTTATTGGTCTGCTAGCCCACGCTGCATTAAGCATTAGTTGATGAGGATAAAAAATGATAAAATGGCAAATAAAACAATTTTGAAGCTTACCTTCCATTCGTAGAATCGTACAAAGATGAGATTGGCAGGGATTTATTATTTCTCCTGCAGTTAGCCGAAAGATCCTCAAGAACATCCTCAATCACCCCTGCAACTTCTTCATATTCTAATACACCTCCATTATTTGCCCTTTCCTCCCCGTTCCGCTTATCCTTTTGTTTCTTTTCACACCCTTTTCTCGCCGGCACCTCCACTTCTTCATAAATTGGCTGCTTACGTACATTTTCCTCTGAGTGCTCATCACCATCTTCGCGCTGCTCTTCCTCCAGTTCTGGCAGAGAAGCCTCATTTTCTGCCACCGGGGTGTGAACAGGGACAATATCATGTGTAACTATGTTTTTGCACAACCTCTTGATATGGCCGAATCGGCCACAACATTTGCATTTCCTTTTCCTAGCTCCCGGCCTTGAACCTTTATCGGTGGAGGCTTCGATCCTTAGCTTTCTAGGCCTCCCAGGTGGCCTCCTAAGAACTGGTGGTTGAAGTTTGAACCCTAGATCGACAATCTCCCAATCATTTTCATCGGCCATATGTGGTACGTTTTCTGCATAAGTTGCAGCAAACTTGTCCATGGAGAAATAGTTGTCGACATAGTTCTCTATTTCAGCTCCGTTACCTCTAAGCTTTAAGATGAAGTAAATTGCATGGTGACATGGCAGGCCAGTAATCTGCCACTGCCTACATGAACAAGTCTTGTTTCCAATGTCTATAGTGTACCTCTGTTCACTTCCACGCTTGTATTCTACATAAACCTCAGCCAATGTTCTAGAACTTCTGACCATCCTCATCTTTATCGTTCTCATTGCCCTGGTTCTTGCATTCAGTAACATAACCACCTTTGGAACTATTTTATGGCCTAAAAAATTTCTTGCACAAATTCTTTGCCTTAAATCTATCTTCACAATTATGCACTGTGTTATTGCATCCAACAAAATAACAATTCCAAGTGTCTTCATGCCTAAAATCTTATCATTGAAACTCTTTGCCAAATTATTGCAAACAAAATCCACCTTGCTTAACTCACCAAACTTGCTTCTGGCCCATAGCTTGGTGTGATGTTCTTCAAGGTCTTTTTCACCTTTGGCACTACATACATGTTCTGCAAGTAAGTAGCATGCGTGCTTGGGGTGTATGTGTATGCTGATCGCCACAAGTCCTCTTCAAAGATCTTTCCTTTGAACTTCTTCATGAAGTAAGTAGCGAGGTGCCGCATGCATTCCCTATGCTCAACCCCAGGAAACACAGCATCAACAACATTCTCAAGACCCTCGCATGCACCGGTGTGTATCACCAAGCCTTCAGGGTGACCAATTACTTCCTGTAGTGTCTGCATGAACCATGTCCAGCTTTCATTTGATTCACCCTCAAGAACAGCATAAGCTACGGGTAGAAGCCAATTATGCGCGTCCAAAGCACAAGAAGAAGCAACATGTCCCCTGAACTTCCATGTTAAAGAAGTTGCGCCTATTGCCAAGTATGGCCTGCAGCCATCTAGGGACCCCTTCCAACATGCCTTTAGGCAGACAAAACATCTCCTAAAGCATATCTTATCTGCCTGCTTATACCTGACCCCCTCGAGACCTTTTCTCTCCCTTTCACAACCTCGTAATCGATGTCAACAACACTACCAGGTGATGTTTTCTCTACCTGAGCTTTGAAACTATACAACATATGAAAATTGTCATTCCACTTGCCTTGAATGAAGTCTAGATCCATCTCCTTCCCATCAAAGACTCTGTGGTAAGGAATCAGAACGTTAATCTTTTTGCTAATCTTTGCTCTGAGTTCAGTAGGTCCAATGTTATGATCCTGCATCACCCAGTCAAGTACAGTAGCAGCAATCCACTTGGTAGTCGTTGGTCTAATTTTACCACTTAAAGAAGTATTAGGGCAGTTGTGTTTCTTCGTGTTTACTTTGATCTACATTCGGTAAGAATCCAAATAATTTAGAGCTAGTTATCAGCAGAATAAATATGAGAAAGACTGAAACTAGATGTAGCTATTGCAACCTGAAATGGGTGTCCACCCCGCATTGGAGATGCATGTAATCTCCATTTACACACATTACTTTCCCTACAGTGCACCCTAAATCTCTTTTGGTCGCTCTTTTCAATGATAAATTCGAACCCAACTCTGATTGCATAGGTTGCAACTGCATATCTGCAGTCCTCCACATTATCAAAGACAGTCCCCTGATCAATTGTAGAATTGAACCTATCAAAGTGTATCACTGGCCTGTCCACGTCTTCGTCATTGTATCTACATCCCATTTCTACATCTTCACATTCCTCTTCCTCATCAGTCCCATAGTCAGGCTCAAAGGTCGAACCAACCAAATATTCCCTACTCTTCATCCTATCATGGTCAGCAGCCACGTCTGGATATGATTTCTCATCATCATCCGCACTGCCACACATTTCAGTGCCTTCATGCTCGCTTTACAAAGCATCATGCTGAAGGACAAGCTGTACAGACGTCCTGCGGTTACCAACACATATCCTTGCCATCACCACCGGACTAGAAACGCTAATTGGGGTATGCAGAAAAGGAATCACAGTTCTTACCCTTCAATGTGGACGCA
Source organism: Avena sativa (assembly GCA_916181665.1). Taxonomy (NCBI): domain Eukaryota; kingdom Viridiplantae; phylum Streptophyta; class Magnoliopsida; order Poales; family Poaceae; genus Avena; species Avena sativa. The sequence continues at coordinate 206,460,857 of OV702290.1, forward strand.
CGGCACCTTCTCCGGGCTCCATACCTCCAAAGCTCTGCACCCCGCTTCCTCTCCCATTGTTTTATTGTCCTCTATGCTCTCTAGACTTGAAGGAGATTCCGTGCTCTCCAGCCGCGTAGGACCCATATCCGTGCTCTCAAGCCTCGCAGGATCCATCTCTGAGCGGGATCCAGATTACCAGCGTCGTTGGGCCCCTAATCCAACGGCCGACTCTCGGTTTTCGTTTCCAGACGTGCCTGGGCGGTGGACGGTGGCAAAGAGACAGGGTAGGGAGGGGAGGGGAGGGGACGTGAGGGGATGGTAGGGAGGGGAGGGCGGGAGTATGACGGCCCAAGGGGATGACGAGAGCGGTGCACAACTGAGCAGAGTGGCGGCGGCAGGAGCAGAGGAGCAGAGTGGAGCGGAGCTGGTTGCGACAAAGCATGGAAAATTGCACACTAATGTGTTGGTGGGCGGCACCAACCCTCAAACCTGGGACACGCGCCGTCGAAGGTGGAGGAGGCAGGCCCGACAGTCAGAAAACATGCCACCTATCAGCGCATTATGCACGGTAGCACTTCACGGAATTTTTTAGCAGGTCCCACATTTCAGACTGTTTGATCAAAACTTGCATATAGTGCATGGTTGGTTCACGCGCTAGTTCCGAAAAAAAGCCTATTGATCCAAACTTGAAGTGGCAGTTCTGCTTCTTCTCCCCCATCTCCTCGTCTTCTCGAAGTGGCAGTTCTGCTTCATCTCCCTCGTCTGTTATCCTCTTCTTCTTCTCCTCGTAGTGGTAGTTCTTCTTTCTTCCTCGATCAAAACATTCCCGCACGTAAGCCATGGCCAGTAGCCAGATGAAGAGGAACTGGTCCGATCTCCCGGCCGACCCACTTCGCATGATCGCTGACTACTTGCTGGAAAAAGAGGAGTACGTCGACACCTATGCTGCTTGTCAGGAAGTCTGCACCGATTGGCGCCGCACTTTCAAGGTGCCCGAATTCTATCTCAACAACTGGATCATGATAGATCACACACTTCCAGATGTTGGCGACTTCACCTTCCTCAACCTCGCCACTAGTCGTTGCTTCAGGATAAATTTAATGGACGTCCATCGTAGGTTCACATTCACATCCGATATTTATTGGTATTTTCCATTGTAAACATCTTAGTGCTAACTGATGCCCTCTTATTCCAAAAGATTCTACTTTGTCGGTGTTTCTCATGGTGTCATCGTTCTTGCTCAGAGGGTGGAGCCATACCAGTATCGGCTTCTGAACCCAATCACTCATAAGTCTAACACTGAGTTTCAAACACACATACCATCTGATCTTCTGCAATCTGTCGTCGTGACAAAGTCCCCGACGATGGTGTTCGTTTGCACTGATTATCCAGATCATATTGCATGGGCCGATGAGAGCACCCCAACGGGGCAAATCAATGAATCATTTGGAGAAGGATTGTATTCGCCACCTCCTGCTATGCTTCTGGACTGCATGACAGCATTCCGAGGGGAAGTATATGCATTACTTGAGAATGGATACATCTTGTTGACCAACATCAAGTTAGAGCAGCGCATGAGCACTGTCACGATGGCCAAAATAATTTCGGCCCCAGTTTTGAACAGGTACACGGAACTTACAAATTTTACCTTGTGGAGTCAGATGGTGATCTGCTTCTTGTGTTGAATGGGGATTTCGCCAAAGGGCAACCAGTGTTGTACCGGGTGGACACGGAGAACCGCTCTCTCGAGGCCGTCGGTGACATTGGAAGTCGTGCCCTCTTTGTTGATTACAATCGGTCTATCTCCATTGACACCAGGTTACACCCCACAGTCAAACCCGGTTGCATATACTACAGGAATTATATCAGACTGTATGATCATGAGGTTCAAGCCTGGGAAGAGGAACCAACAATGACGTATGGCTTAAGTCTGGAACATACACCGAGGCCTTACCCTCTGGACGAGATACTGGCAGCACATTGCAGATGGAGAGAGTTCTCTGAATATGTGTTGCAGCACGTGGGAGCCACCGCCGACGAAATATATGGGGGAGAATGAATCCTATATTCATCCTAGGTTATTTGCTAGCATTTTCAGGTCTATTTTTCGAAGTAGAAATTTGTACTGTATTTATATTATTTCGATCAGCAGTATGCGTATTACCTTTCAGACAAAATTGCAATGTACTTAATTTTAGTACTTTCAGAATTCAAAGTATTTATTTTTAGGAGCTTCTTTCAGAATTCTCTGTGTTCGACATGGGCATCAGCTCAGTGCCGGAATTCAGGTTCCACATGGAAAATTGCACAATAATGTGTTGGTGGGCGGCACCAGCCCTCGAACCTGGGATGCGCATTGTCGAAGGTGGAGGGGGCAGGCCCGCCAGTCAGAAAACATGCCACGTCGACATCCCCTATTTCTGATGCCCTTTAAAAAAAGAAAACACGCCACGTCGTTATCCACTGTTTCTGATGGTGTTGCTACAATTGACGGTACATTGTGGCATATAAATAATATCGTATAAACATAAGGGCACATTCGTCAACATTTCTAAAATGAAACCCGGTCCCGTCTCCTACCTGTCCTGGTATATTGCCCGATGAGGTTGATAGCCACGACCGATCTTTTTAATACGTTCGCACTCTTATTCTAAGAAGGGAAATAAAGATTGAGCCGTTAATGCAAAGAGTGTCGAATTATTACCATCTAAGGAAATGGGAGATGGTTATTTTCACACATGCCCGTAGTCCAAACCTACTGTCAGTCTTTCACTCCCCTTCTCCGACTGACCATAGTTCACCTTGCGCAGCTCCTCCGTGCCGCACCAACTAGGGTAACATGGCCCCGCCTAAGAAGCTTCCGCCGCCGCCACGACAGCCGCCGAAACTAGGGTATTTAGCCCCTCTAAGGCAGGCCATGAAGCTCTACTTCAAGGCCGGTCTCCCATTGCCCTTCCAGGCGGATGATTTCCCTGAATGTGTCGAATCGGCAGCGGCGGCGACTGCGGAGGCGGTGGCGCCAGATGCGGCAAGCAGGGCCAAGAGAGCGATGTGGAGAAATCGCGCGGCGGCATTACGGCATTCTCTAGGCAGTGGGAACAAGGTACGTATAATATCATTCATGAGAGCATGCCGCCGAGGGTACACACCCTCGAATAGGGCAGCGCCAAGGTCTAGGAACTCTCGCGTCCACGCTTCGGTGCGGACTACCTTACCTCAGTGGGGGAGGCTGGGAGCACGCCGTCTGCGGCAAAGATGCTCTATCCTACGCACCATTGGAGGCCGTACCGTGGCGGCGACCAAGCGTCTACACTCAGCATGCTAGATTGTTCGACAGCCGAAGCCGGCAGCGGGCATCAGCTCAGCCCCGGAATTCAGGTTCGAGTTCACACGGACCTACGATCCCGAGAAGGAGATGCCGAATTTCAGTTTCGAAGAAATCGTTGCGGCGGTGCGAATGGTCCAACTGAACCGGGACTGGCGCATGCAAATCGCTCGTGCATGAACGATGCAGATTTCTTGTAGTTTGGCGGGAAGGCAATAGATCAGTTTGGGTTAAATGATCAAAGAACTTATGTCCTCTCAAGGCAATTGGCCAGCCAACTTTTTTGGTGGAGATCTATAGTTTCTTTAGTGTAGAATAGTTAAGTTTAGACTGAAGAATGGCTTTTGTAGATGAAATGCTGACGGTTCTATAAACTAGTAGGAAGTTTAGCCCACTTTTGTGCAGGTATAAGACCCTTTTGTATGGAAGTACTACTGTTGTAAGAAAATACTATGAAGTATCTATTTCCTTAAATTACTAGTCGTGGTTCAATCTAGTTAACTGGCATCTTTTTATCCCAGACTACAGATTTTGCGTCTGCTGTCTGTGCTGTAAACCATTTTTCCTTTGTCTTGTGTTGCCTGCAAAATGGTCCTGCAGTTGAACGTGTTACAAATGTAGCTACCTTGTACTTGAAGAGGAGATGGACTACATTTTCCTGGCATTCACAGAATTGACATTGCTCATTGCTAGGCCACCCTCTTTTCATGAGGTTGTCCTTGGTTATTCATAGAAATTATAAAGCACGATGTTCAACTACATCGATTCAAACTATTACACACACAGACTACATCAAATTCATTACCCACACATACTACATCGATTCAAACTATTACACACACACTACATCAAATTCATTACCCACAAATACTACATCGATTCAAACTATTACACACACATACTACTTCAAACTATTACAGACACGTACTACATCGATTCAAACTATTACATATTTTTAGTCGATGCTAACTTCCTGCTACGCTCTCCATACTACTCATTAGCCACACATACCACGGCAATTCACTAGAGCTCTGTCTTCACTCGAGGGAAATCAGAACCACCAGCTCGTCCAAGCCCGGTTCCCCCACCGAAACTGTGTGCACCGTCGCAAAACGGTGGTGGTCTTGTGCCATCGATCCTTCCAGGCCAACACTGCAGGCGACAAGGACGCTTTTTGGCAGCCTTTTCGGGGCCCTGAATGCCATGTATCGATTCCAGAACCTTCTTTAGGTGGATGATGACCGGGTGCTTCCAGCAAAGCTGTCGCCCTGCCCTGCTTGGAATCTGCACCTCGTACATCTTAGGAACAGCGTCAGGATGTTTTAGCCATGCCTTTACCTTGATGACCCATATGTCTCTCGGTGGCACGATTTCCACCAGCTCGCCGCCAAGGCTACTGACGACCTGCTTGAGGGCCTCCGGCTCCCAAGCATCCAATGGGAGGCCGACAAAGCTGAGTTTGGAGAAGAAATGAAGCTGCCCCAACCGATCGTTCCACCCACAGGGGCGATGCCAACGCATGAAGCTCATTTTCTCCCCGTAGCACTCGAAAGAACAGGAAGAATGCAGCACGCGCTCGGTGTCTGAGTTGTGCTCGAACCGGACAAAAAAATCGAATGGCGGTGCGCATACCTCAATGTTAACCTCATTTCGTCTGATCCCAAAATGAAACCTGAAAGCCGACAGCAACTCTGTCAGCGACACGCCGGGACGGACGCCCAGCATGGTGGCCATGAGAGCGTGGTCGTCGAACTGCTGTGCCAGGGCTACCATGTCTGGGGTGCGCGGCAGCACGCAACTTCCCGAGGCCGGTCGCCGGCCTGGATCGCCCGACGGGACACGCTCCACCGTCCGAGAAGGACTAGCTAGAGGCGAGATATTAGTCCGGGGACGCGAAGCTCTGATACGGCAGACGATGCAACGATGACGGCTGCGAGCTTCAATTAGAGGCGTGGGAGGTTGACCGGACATGGCGAGGACGCAAATTAGAGCAAGTGCGAGCTCCGATCTGAGACGAGCAGCTGGAGATGAGCAAATGTTATGGGGAGGGGAGCAGGGGAGAAGACCAGACCAGAGCAAAGAAATAGATCTGGTCCACTCAGGGATCTGGTCCACGCAGGGGTAAGCTAGTCCACGACCGCAAAAGATAATGGGGAATACTGACATGGCGGGCCAAGAAGAGTTGACCTAACGGCGGTATTTGAGTTCAACTGTTTTTTGTCTGGTTCAAATGACCGTTTGGCCGTTAGATTTGTATTCACCCCCATTTGGCTCTTCTGGACAATTGGGGATTCTACTATGGTCCCTCCACGCGATTGATGACAACTCGGGTACCGCGGTGTGCTCACCCACCAAGTTTGGTACCGCAAATGAACATTCCCCTCAAGCGGCCCTCCAACCGTCGCCAATGCCGTGACCTTCCCACCACCCCAGCCCCTGGTGCATCAGCCATGGACCGCTAACCCTGCGCTCTCCACCAACGAGCCGCGGCCTGGGAACAACACTATCGCCACCAACGGGAAACCCATCGATGCCCAAACACACATAGTCAACAAGCAGGCTTGGCGGGCGCGCCAGCCCGACGACTTGAGGCACACCCTCACCAACCGTGGCGACCCCGAACCCAGGGGCTCGCTCAGTCGAGTCGGCCCCCAATGCTTCGGACCTATGATCCGAGGCTATAAGTACCCCGCCAACTTCAACGCGCCCAAGAAGATCAAAAAGTATGACCCAACGTACGACCCAGCGGTACCTCATGGCGATGGGAATCGCCGGCCACACCGACCTGCTAGCCACTCGCTACCTTCCCCTGATGATGGAAGGTGCGACCCGACAATGGATTAACACCCTCCCCGCAGACAGCATCGACTCGTGGGAAGCGAGGTTGTATGCCTTTATCAGGCACTTTGAGGGCTCCTACACCCGCGCCACCATCATTGAGGACCTGGAGCGATGCATCCAGGGGCAGTGCGAGTCGACCCGCCACTAGATCCAGAGGTGGCAGGAACTATGGATCAACGCCTCCGGCATCCACCCGGACACGGTGATCCACTGCTTCAAGAACATGTGCCGGTACAAACCCCTAGTCACCAAGATCAAGAGGGTCTATCGGACGCTCGACAACATCCGCGGCCTCCTCGAGATCACCAAGCGTTACATAGAAGAGGACCCCAACCAGGACTCTGACAACGAGTCAGGAGGAAGACGCCGCATTAGCGGACACGACAACGGGCGACAGCGTGACATGCGCTACAGCAACACCTGCCTCACCGGCAAGCGCCGCAATGACGGGCGAGTCGACTTCGTCGCTAATGCCAGTACGGCCAACGCGACCCGAAGAACTTCCGCCGCGACGGAGGAAACTACCGCGACGGAGGAAACTACCGCGCCAACAACACGGCGAGGCCGAAATTCGACTCCGCCGCCCGGCTCAACCATCCCTGCGTCTACCATAGCAGGGAGGGAAAACCCGCCACCCACACCACCGCGGACTGCCATTCTCTAAAGGAGATCGAAAAGGCAAGGCGAGCAACAGAAAATCCCAACAACAACCCACCAAGGGACAACGGCAATGCCGACGTGTTCAGAAATGCCGTCGTCTCACTACACACCTTCACCGGGCTCGGCACCAAATGCAAGAAGAAGGTGCTCGCCCGCGCGGTCGCTGTCACTGCGGTGACCCAAGTTGACATCCCCCGCTTCCTCAACTAGTCTGAGCAAATCATCACCAGGAGTTGCCAGGATCACACGCCCAGGATCGAATACCCAGGGCAAGTCGCCCTCGTGGTTAGGCCCAAAGTGGCCGACTACTGGCTACCCAAGATGCTGATGGACGGCGGAAGCTCCATCAACATCATGCACTTGGATACATTCAAAAGGCTGCACCTCCCGGAGTCAGCGATCAAGTCGACACTCACCACCTTCCATGGCATCGTCCCCGGTCGGAAGGCATATCCGATCGGAAAGGTGACGCTGCCAGTCACCTTCGGCACACTAGCGAATTTCCGCACCGAGCGAATCGTCTTCGAGCTGGTGAACTTCAGCAGCCCATACCACTGCGTCCTAGGACGACAGGCGTTCGCCAAGTTCATGGCGACACCGCATTACGCCTACAGCATGATGAAGCTCCCTGGGCCAAGCGGCATCATCAGAATCCACGGCGACCCCGGCATGGCTGTGGAGTGCGAAGACAAAGGTGCCGAGCTCGCCAACACCGTCATCGCCGCGGAAACAAACCACGCAGACGAACTCGCGAAGTACGCTAGCAACATTGACAAGGACGACCCCACCATTCTGAAGAAGACAATTGTCACGAGCTCCACGTTCGAGGCAACCACGCACACCCGCACTGTTGAGCTTGTCTCGGGCGACTCTAGCCAGACAGTCACCATCAGGGCGCACATGAGCCCAGCATAGGAAAGTGCGCTCATCAGGTTCCTACGTGAGAATCGAGACATCTTCGCATCGAAACCATCTGACATGCCTGGTGTCTTGAGGGAACTCACTGAGCACAAACTCAATGCCGACCCCAAAGTGCGACAAGTAAAGCAGTTGCTACGGCCCTTCAATGAAGAGCACCGTCGAGCAATCGCCGAAGAAGTACAGCGCCTGCTAGCCGCAGGCTTCATTCGGCCCATCAAATACTCCAAGTGGCTGGCAAACCCAGTCCTGGTCCTGAAAAAGAACAATACCTGGAGAATGTGTATCGATTACACCAACCTCAACAGCGCCTGCCCGAAGGAGGAGTTCATCCTTCCGCGCATCGACTAGATCATCAATTAGACCGCGGGATCGGAGTCGCTGTGCTTCCTCGACACGTATTCTAGATACAACCAGGTCAAAATGGCGGTCGAGGACAAGGAGAAGACAACATTCATTACGCCATTCGACGCCTTCTGCTACACGACCATGATGTTCGGCCTCAAGAACGCCGGCGCCACCTACCAAAGGTGTATGCAGGAGTGCCTCATGGACCAAATTGGTTGCAACATCCACGTCTACATCGACAGCGTAGTGGTTAAATCCACCTGCCAGGACAACCTTCTCACCGACCTGGCCGAGAACTTTGCAAATCTGCGGAGGTACAACATCAAGCTAAACCCAGGGAAGTGCACCTTCGGCGTCCCCACCGGACAACTCTTGGGGTATGTGGTCTCCAAGTGGGGCATCGAGGTGAACCCCACCAAGATCGACACCATCGCGCGGCTCGGGAAACCCGAGTGCTTGCGCGACGTCTAGAAGTTGGCCGGGCAAGTCGTGGCTCTCGGCCGCTTCATTCCCCGGCTCGGCGAGAAGGCAATGCCCCTCTACCGCCTGATGCGCAAGAACCCCACATTCCAACGGGACACAAAAGTAGACAACACGCTCAAAGCACTCAAGGAAGTGCTACTCGTTGCCCCAGTCGACAAAGAGCCAATGCTCGTTTACGTGGCGGCTACCACTCGAGTCGTCAGCACCGTGATGGTTGTAGAATGACCAAAAGAGGGCAAGGAGCACCTAGTACAACGCCCTGTCTACTACATCAGCGAGGTCCTGACAGATTCAAGGCAGCGCTACCCGCAGTACCAGAAACTGGTATGCGTGGTATTCCGAGCCTAGCGGCGACTCCCGCACTACTTCCAGGAGCACCCAATCACGGTCTTCTCCTCCGCACCACTACATGATATCATCCGCAATCGCGAGGCAACTGGGTGAGTGGCCAAGTGGGCCATCAAAATCGGCGTCCACAACATCAAGTACGAGCCACGGAAAGCGATCAAGTCGCAAGCCCTGGCCAATTTCCTCACCGACTGGGAAGAAGCACAGCAGCCGGAGAAGCTACCATACCTCCACTACTGGTCGCTCCACTTCGACGGTTCCAAGAACACCGACGGCACAGGGTCCGGGGTCATACTGACCTCACCCAAGGGAGACAAGCTGCGCTATGTGCTCCACCTCGACTTCATGCCCTGCACCAACAACATGGCCGAGTATGAGGCCCTCCTTCACGGCATGCGAGCCGTCAAGGAGATGAATGTCAATCGCCTACGGTGCTACGGCGACTCCGAGCTAGTCGCCGGCCAATTCACCGGGACCTGCGATGCCGTGTCTCCAACAATGATAGTATACCGACAAGTCGTCGACCAGCTCGGAGGGCACTTCACTAGCTACTCAGTCGAGTGGATCGATAGGCGAAAGAACAAGGAGGCAGACGCCCTCTCCCGAATCAGGTTGGCTAGGCAAATGCCACCCGCAAGAGTCTTCCTCGACATCATCCACAAGCCTTTGGTCTCCCCGCCAAAGGAGATTGACATCGGGATACCACTGTAGCCCGAGCGTACCCTCGTCGCCATGGTCACATAGCCCAGTGACTGGACTACACCATACGTCGCCTTCCTCGAGCACAAGATCCTCCCAAGCAACGAGACGGAAGCGCGAATGATCGTGCGCCGTAGCAAATACTTCGTCATCATCAACAACGAGCTCCACAAACGCAGCGTGACTGGTGTGTTCCAGCACTGCGTATAGCTAGAAGAAGGACGCAAGATCCTCCAGGACATCCATGCTGGCAACTGCGGCCATCGCGCCGGCGCCAATTCACTGGTCGCCAAAGCCATGCAACATGGATTCTACTGGCTCACCGCGCACGCCGACGCGACCGACATCATCCAATGATGCATCGAGTTCCAGAAATACGCCAACCAGACGCATCTCCCTGGTTCGGCACTCAAGACCATCCCCATCACCTGGCGATTCGCCGTATAGGGCATGGACATGGTCGACCAGTTCAAGAAGGCCCCATCCGGCTTCACCCACCTCCTGGTCACAATCGAGAGTTCACCAAGTGGGTCGAAGCCAAGCCGATCAAAAAGTGTGACAGCAAGACGGCCACCAAGTTTCTTCGCGAGCTCATCTACCGGTGCGGCTACCCACACAACATCATAACGGACAATGACACCAACTTCGCCAAGGGCGCCATGGCAGAATTCTGCGAAGAGCACAACACACGACTCGACCTCACGTCAGTCGCCCACCCGGAGTCGAATGACCAAGCAGAACACGCTAATTAGAGCATCCTCCATGGGCTCAAGCGGCGACTTCAAGTGCCCCTCGAGCGAACCCCATGATGCTGGGTCGAAGAGCTCCCCTCCGTAATATGGGGGATCCGCACCTCCGTTAACCGCTCCATGGGGTTCACGCCCTTCTTCATGGTGTACGGCACCGAGGCCGTAATGCCAACCGACATAGAACACGACTCACCTCGAGTCGCCAACTACGTCGAGGTGACAAACGAGATCGCCCGCCAAGACAGCATCGACCAGCTCGACGAAGCACGCGACCTAGCTCGCTCCCGCACCACCATCTACCAGCAGGGACTCGGCCACTACCACAGCCACCGAGTTCGGACCCGCACCTTCCAGGAAGGCGACTTGGTCCTATGACTGGTCCAGGACAAGAACGGCATGCACAAGCTTTCCCCCCATGGGAGGGGCTATTCGCCATAGGGCACATCCTCGGCAATGATGCTTACTACCTTATCGACATACGAGGCAATGGCCAGCTCGAGGTCGGGAAGCCATGGAATGTAAACCTCCTCCGAAAGTTCTATACATAGAACTCAAACTTGTACCATGATGATATATAATGAAATATATTCGGATCGCACAAATTGTGCCTACTCGCCATCTTCTTGTGCCACTCGCACTCGTACATTTAGCAATATGCTACCTATGGAAGTCAACCCTTGGTCGAGTGACCGGCACGGCTAAGTAGTGCGACCCAAGGGCACTAGAGATATTCTGGCCTTGTGTCGTCCAAAAACAAGCCAACCCGGAGCCACCATCGGAGTCGCCCCACTCGACTGGCCTACCGGGCCAAGACGACCAATAAACGCTTCCCACAGCGACCTATCCTCCCCATCCTCGTGCAAAGCGACTCGAACGGTTAAGTACCACGCACGGGGACTTCGCAACAAGAAAACCTCAGGCGGCTCGGGATCGCACCAAGTAAGAGAGCTGCCTTGGACTCTCCACGCGACTGGCTTTCCGAGCCAGGGGAAGAGACGCGTTACAAACAACGCATTAGACCTTGCAATAGGCACATGCCCAAAACGGGTAAGTACCATGCTCGGGGACTCGCCTAAAGCGACCTCACCCATGCTCGGGGACTTGCCCCTTAGGAGTCGCAAGGCGACTGGCCCCACACGCCACGGCAAATCAGCTTAAACCAAACCTAAAACCCAACGCAAACACACATACACATAAACGAGTTATACCCGAGTAAAGGGCAGACGTGCTCGGGGACTCGCTCGAACAAAAGTCAAACATATCACATAACCGACCATGCACTGCGAGTCGATTAACTCCCCTTACTTTTATACATATGTATTGTTCATATCACAAAATGGCCACCAGGCATAACCTACAAAAGCCCCCAGGGCCGCTATCTATTTTGCAGGCTCCGACGAAGAAGCGCCACCACTGCCCTTGACACGAACGTATGGCTCGCATGGATTCATCGGGTACATCGTCAGTAACTTCGATAGCACCGACCGGAAAGGCTGCCCTGACTTCAGGTCGTTATGCTCTGGCTCGGGGTCGCCCGGTGCCACCACCGTCTCCTGGTACGGCAGCAAGTCCCCCATTGCCAGCACCCGATCCACAAAGGGAGCATCCTTGGCGGTCAGCCTCAATACCTCCGACATCTCCACCAAGCCAGTCGCTGAAGGGTAGCCGCTGGTGACATCGTCGAGGTCGAAGTCGTCAGGGAAATGCGCGAGCCCCAGGCTCAATGCCGTGGTGGCCCCATGCCTAAAGGTCGAACGCGCCATCCATTCTACAACGGCAGGTGCCTCTTCCAGGTTGCGCCATACTTCAGTCATTCCCCAGGTATAACCTCGGCGGGGGACATCCCTTGAAACACCGCCTAGACGCACAACGCTGAGGCGGTGGCCGCGGTCACCACCGCGGTCACGCATTGTGAGGCATCAAAGGTTTGCACCACCGGATCGCCTTGCCCTATCAAAGCTGCAATGTCAGACACCCATTGTCACCATGGACTCACCCACTCAGGGACTCACCGCATACATCAAAGAGGAAAGCAACCACTCACCAAGGAGTTTCCGGCAGTTCTCCGTCACATGCTTCTCAAGGGCAGCAAGGTCGCCCTGCAGCCCGACGATGATTGAATCATCAGCCTTCCGATCCTCACCGCAAACACCAGTAGCTCACGATAGCCAAGCAAAACAATTACTCACCGGCAGTCTCCTGGAGTCGCCGGTTAGCCTCCTGCGCCACGCGCAAGTCACGCTCAAGGCGCTCCTTCGCAGCTTGCCGATCAGCCGATTACCTCTGCAAGCCCTGCAAGTAGCACCAACAATCAGCAACTGCAAAACCACAATTTTAGTGCCTAGCCGCTGAGATTCAGTGACCAGACACTCGGGGACTGGCGACTAGAAGAAATTCAGTGCCTAGCCGCTGGAATTCAGCGACTAGGCACTCGGGGACTGCACTTACCTGAATAGCGGCACCAAGCATGCTATGAAGCCCACTGGTGTCCGTTGAAGGGTCCACGAAGGAGGTGCGCCTGCGAAGAGGCCCAACATCCTCATCAACGATCTCTGGCATCTACGGAGACTGGTTTTCCGCCATGATCGAAAAACCCTTCACCATGAAGCGCGGAAACGACGCAGACGCCCTAGCCGGGACACTGGTTATTGGGGCTGGTGGTTCTGTCATTGGAGCCCCCTTAGCTGGCTCCGATTGAGTGACCGTCACCTCCTCGGTGCCGGCGACAGGGTCACTCCCCATGGTGTTGTCTTCTGTCGCAGCATCATCGGCATCACCCCTCTACTTCTTCGCGCCCTCAGCAGGCACGACATCCGTAGCAGGCTTCTTCTTCCTACGGGAATCGCCTTCCCCGTGGTGACAACCGGCGGAATCTTAGCCACTGAAGGGCGACCAATCTTCTTAGCGTTGGACCTGCAAAACAACCAAAGTCAGCAAAGAAATCATACAAGAAGTCACCCAAGAATTTAAAGGAAAACTTGTGACTCACTTGGCGACCGGAAGAACGCGTAACCCCGTGCTGATGTGGGCGGGTTTGTCTAGCTCTGGGCCCAGCTTGCGTGTGAGACCCTTCTCGAAAACATCTGAAGCCCATGACACGGCGGGCTTCTTCAATGATGAAGCCCCAGTCACGGGAATTTCTGGCCCAGACACCACGGCCGTCCCCGAAGGTTGTGGCGACTTTGATGTCGCAGCTTCAGCAGCCTCCCACTCCGATGTAGCCAAAGTTGTCGGTGCGATCGCCGCGAGCAGAACTTCCACCGCCACTGTCGTGCCCGCAGCCTCCGATCCCATCATCGGAGTCACACCCTCCGGGATCTCGTGTGAGGTTTTAGTCACATCATCGTCAGACTCATCATCCGACTCAAACGCCACCGCCGATCTAGGTGGCGACGCCGGCTTTGGAGCCGGCTTCTTCGTGGGCAACTTCGGTTTGCAAGCAGGTTTCACCAGCGTGGCCGTTCGCCATAAGCTGTGCTCTTGCAAAATCTCGTTGTCCTCATCGCGCTCTTCAAGACTACGACTCGCCTCGATCTCGCGTTGCTTCTGCATGCGAGTCTTGCGAGCCATGGGTGCTCGGGGAGGGACCTCCCTCTCTTCCTCTTCGCTCTTAGAGGACTCTCCTTTGCTCCCCTCCTTGAGCTCCTTGGGGACCTCTTCGTCGAGCGGGAGAAGCCAGCCCTCGAGGACCTGAAATAGCTAAGAACGGCCACAAATGAGCATCATAATTAAAGAGAATGGCTGCGAGTAAATTTGACGGGAGTGGGCTACCGTGGGAGCTTCAATCTTCTCGTCCACATATGGAGCGAGCCCAGCCGATGTGGTGGTGAATTCCGCATCGGTGATCTTCTTCAGAGCGGCCTTGTAATCTGCAGCATCCCACGACTCCTTGCTGGTCCGGGAAGGGTCATTCTTCCCGGTGTATTCATACATCCAATGGGGCTGGGTCGCCAATGGGACCAAGCGCTGCCCGAGCCAGCAATTGTACATATTAATTGTGGACAATCCATTGTCCTTCAGCTCCTAGATCTGGTCCATCATTTCCACGACGGACATCCTCTGGTCGTCAGGAAGCTTGTCCGCTGTTAGCCGGCAGGGCTAGCTTCTTTTCGCGACATACTCGGGGAGCGCCACTTCTCCGGAGGGAGTGGATTATTTCACATAGAACCAACTTCTCTTCCACTCGCTGACGTCCTTCTTCGATAGCAGGAGCTTGAAGAAATTGGCCTTCGACTTTGACTGGAACGTAATGCCCCCTGCCGCCAAGATCGGGCCACCGGACCCCTCGCGCCCGATGCGACCGTGGAACAGCTCCAACCACAACGGGAAGTACGGCCTGTAGCCGAGGTAGCATTTGCAGAAGGCGATATAGATTGCCAGTTTCTCGATGCTGTGTGGGCCGAGATCCGATGGCTTGATCGCGTAGTACACGCAAAATCGCTAGAAGAATACTGAGGTGGGGAATCCCAAGCCCCTCTCCAAATGGCTTGGGAAGTAGATAAACTCACCGGCGCGTGGCTTTGGCTAGATCTCGGAAGACGCGGGGATCCGCCAATTCCGCTTGCAGAGGACCCTCGCATCCTCAAATGACTTGAGCTATTCCGCGGTGCAATTGGACTTCCCCCACAGATCTTTTGAAGGCGCCATTAGGATAGAAGCAAAATCGCTCGGTCTAGGGAATCTAGATCGAGGAGAGACAGAGAGAGTGGATGCGCGAAGATGAGGAATGCGGGGAAGGGTCTACAGGACTAATCTGTCACTCTCCTTATAAAGAAGCATTACCTGCCAATCTCGGGATACCGTTACCCATGGTAATCGTGCCAAAGTTACCGTTGGACTACCCAACGGCTAGTTTGACCAAGCTGACGGTCCAACTCCTCCCACTCGACTCACTTGCAGCTATACCCTGTCTGGTCGATGGGAGCAGCGACTCGGTAGTAATTGCATTCGCCAAAGCTGCGACTAGAAACCCAGTGGAAAATTTCCTCGGTTCTCGGTAGAGTCCATCGCCGATTCGACTGGGCGTCCTAATTGGACTCGCCTACTCCGACTGCCAAATGAACACATGTGTTTGAATCAATGATGGCCTCGTGGACTACTGATGGGGATATGCCAAATGGGGTATGCCCAGCAGGACGTTCCAATCAGGCCAAAGGCCTAGCGAGTGGGCCTGCAGGACGGTGACTAGAATGCGACTGAGGAGAAGGCCTGGTGATTGGAGACTAGAGGCCTAGAAGCGTACTTGAAGCCCAGTTGGATTAGGTCAAAGCCTCTGAATCCATATCTTGTTTGGTTGTAAACTAAACCCTAGCAAGGTGCCTCCTATATAAGCCTCCCTAGGGTAGTCTGAGGACTTATGTTCCATCATACACCCCTTCGAGCGACTCGCTGCTTAGACGCCGAGCTCGCCACCCCTGTAACTCGCTCTCCATCAATCTAATCTAGCAGGAGTAGGTCTTTACCCTCCGGGGGCTGAACCTGGGTAAATCCATGGGCATCCGCCCCCATCTCGCAACGCAGATGGTTGCCAGCTCTCGCCCCCGATTCTACCAATCGCTGCCTATAGCAGTGACTGCCGTGGCCATTTCCACGACATCGCTCCAAATGTCGTTCTGGGGAATAGTACTACGGAAGATTAGTCGGGATGGGTTGGCAGTTTCTACCTTTTTGCAAGGGTGGAGAGGGGCTACGATGGTGCACAAACGGCCGGAGCGGCAGAGGAAGACGATGAGGGGCGCGAGGTGGTTCTCCTCCGGTTGTCGGATCGACTACTTCGACCCGGTATATTAGGGCAAAACTAACGCGGGACATTAACATAGATGCTTATGCTAAGGAATAATAACAGAAAATTAGATATAGTAGTATTTCCTAAACGCTCCAGCCCGCAACACTGGCCCCTAGTTTGAGGCGCTACTGTTTTTTCCGGTAGGTATTATGGATAGCAAATCACACCGTGCCAAAGAAAAAAAGTTCGAAATGTCCTCAAATTTTCTTTGCGTGTGGGGATGGTGATGCCGCACTGAAGGATAGAGCAAACACAATTTGTTTTGAATGCATATATACTACTCCCTCTGATCCATATAATGTTCTCAGATTTATCTAGATTAGAATGTATATAGTCATGTTTTCGTGCTAGATTTATCTAATGGTTGGAAACTCCGAGTGGCAACATTATTACCATGACATGATTCACCCATTTACTCCTAAATATGGAACATCACGGATGATGGGAGTACAATTTACATCAAGGACCTAAAATGGATAAAATTACATAGAGGTCCTTACATTTAGCATGAAGCACCCTAAAAATAAGCAAGGGAAATAGTCGGGTATGGCTCCTTCTCGAGAGAGAAGAGCCATACTCTTCATACTACTTTCTCTTCATTTGTTTTCAAAATATATGGCCAAATTTGGTGGCATGAAAATTCCTAGACATTGGATCATCATCAACATAAAGTATGATGTAGATATGGCCATGACCTTGGTCGTTCGTCTTGAAATCCAAGAATGTTCATACTCATCGACATATAATAATCTTAAACATGTTTAAATTTTACAACTTGCTTTTAGGATCGAATTTTACACGGACAGTTGGAGTACATTTTACATCAAGGACCTAAACAAGGTAAAATTACATCGAGATCCATACATTTAGCACGAAGCACCCTAAAATTAAGCAAGGAAAACCGTCATGTTTTGCTCCTTCTAGAGAGAGAAGCTGACCGAGCCATGCATACTCTTCATACTACTTCATGTTCGTTTGTTTTCAAAATATGGCCAAGTTTGGCGGTATGAAAATTCTTCGCTATGGGATCATGAATCATCAGCATATAAAGTATGTTGTAAATATGTATGACCTTGGTCTTTCGGCTTGAAATGCAAGAATTTTCATATTCATTGAAAACTAATAAGCTTAATTACGTTTAAATTTTACAACTTGCTTTTATGTTCAAATTTTACACAGACGGTGGGAGTACATTTTATAGTAAGGACCTAAAAAAGGTAAAATTACATCGACTTCTATACATTTAATTACCACGGAGCACCCTAAAATTAAGCAGGGAAAATAGTCGGGTTCGGCTCCTTCTCAAGACAACACTTGGTCGAGCCATACTCTTTGTACTACTTCCCTCTTCTTTTGTTTTCAAAATATGGCCAATTTGGTGGCATGAAATTCTTGGATATGGGATCGTGAATCATCGATGTAAAGTATAATGTAAATATAGCCATGACCTTGGCCGTTCGGCTTGAAATCCAAGATTGTTCATACTCATTCACAATTAACCTTAAATTCGTTTAACTTTTACCACTAACTTGTAGGTTTGAATTTTACACGGACGGTAGGAGTACATTTTACATCAAGGGCCTAAAAAGGGGGAAATTACATCCAGGTCCATTCATTTAGCATGAAGTACGCTAAAATTAAGCAAATAAAACAGTCTGGTTCGGCTCCTTCTTGAGAGAACAGCTGATTGTCGTACTCTTCATAGTACTTCTCCTCTTCGTTTGTTTTCATCACGGACCTAAAAGGGGGAAATTACATCGAGGTACAAAAATTTAGCATGAAGCACGCCTTAAAATTAAGCAAAGGAAAATAGTCAGGTTCGGCTCCTTCTCGAGAAAGAACCTGACCAAGCCATACTCTTTGTAGTACTACTTCCTATTTGTTTGTTTTTAAAATACATGGCCAAATTTTTGCGTCATGCAAATTCTTCGATATGGGATCATGAATCATCAGCTTAAAGTATGATGTACATATGTCCATGACCCTGGAGGTTCGGCTTGAAATGCAAGAATGTTCATACTCATTGACAACTAATAATCTTAAATACGTTTAAATTTTACCACTTGCTTTTGTGTTTGAATTTTATAGGGACAGTGGGAGTACATTTTACAGCAAGGACCTAAAAGGGGTAAAATTACATCAAGGTCCATACATTTATCACGAAGCACCCTAAAATTAAGCAGGGAAAAAGTCATGTTTGGGTCCTTCTCGAGAGAGAAGCTCATCGAGCCATACTCTTCATACTACTTTCTTTTTGTTTGTTTTCAAAATATATGGCCAGAGTTGGCGGTATGAAAATTCATGGACATGGGATCGTCATCAACATAAAGTATGATGTAGATATGGCCTTGACCTTGGTCGTTCGGCTTGAAATCCAAGAATGTTCACACTCATCGACAACTAATAATCTTAAATACTTTTAAATGTTACCACTTGCTTTTAGGTTTGAATTTTACAAGGACGATGCGAGTACATTTTACATCAAGGACCTAAAAAGGTAAAATTACATCGACGTCCATACATTTATGTCTGAAAACTTGTCTTGTGGTATTCAGCATATTCTTCGGTGTTTCTTTACGTTAAAGAACAATCTTGTCATCACTCGAAAAATTGAGAATTAAATGTTCTTTTGTGATAGTTGGAAACTAACACCGAGGACATTGTTTACTACATGAAGATGCACCCATCTACCTCTGGAAATACATTTAATTCAATAGCAATCTATCGTGCTTACTTGTAGCTCAAGTTTGACCTAATTTCGTTAAATTGTCAAGATGCAAAATCTTAGCAAGACATTGAACCTATCGTCAAAACTCTCAGTGTTTTGTGATATATTAATTGTGACCCCTCTCCAAAAGATTTTTCGTAAAACTTTCAATGCAACCTACAATTTACTTGTAGTTTCAAATTTGACCTAATTTCGATAAATCAACATAGAGTCATTCGGTCAAATAGGCAGAGTTAGCTAGGAAGTTTGAAAACTCATAAATAAAACATGGGAATCCTTGGTACAACATGTTGGTAAACTTGGCTTCTGGCATTCAGATCTAATATTCTTCGCACATTCCTAAACGGAAAAGCACAACCTCGTTCGTCATCCACTCAGAAAATTGAGAATAATTGAATGTTCTTTCCTGATATAATTGGAAAATCACACCGACAACAATGTTTGGATTTGCCGGTCTTGATCCAATGGTCAATGTTCGAAGTTATCCGTACACTATATAGTGGTATGGTATGGTATTGTAATAGATAAGAAAATATAAAGATAAGATAAGAAGTACTATGAATGGTCGATCTTTTGAGTAACCTTCCCTCCCGATGTTTGGGAAGCAAGTGAAAATTTCGAAAACCGGAAAATTTCTAATTTTTTGCTGATAAGGACCAAACTGGTTTCCTTCCTATGTACTCCTCGTCCCTACTCCATGCCAACACAGTTACCAAACACGCCAGAGACACAGAGCCGCCGTACCAAGGCACACGTGCGCACACCATGCTGTGGACCAGGGAGAGATCAGTCGGGCCAGTGCGCGAGGGGAAAGGGTAGGAGAGGGAGAGGATGGATGGTCAGAGGCATCGAAGGAGAGAGAAATCACACAATTTGTTTTGCGTGCATAGGTCCTGAAATTTACTGCTAGTAGAGTGGCCGCAGGAATACCTCATGTCAGGAACCCATCATAACTTTCCTCTGATTCGAACCGCCTTCAACTCCTCTTCGCTGATGCCCTCTTTTACCCTGCTGATGACCCACAAGTATAGGGGGTGTATCGCAGTATTTTCGAGGGAAGTGAAACCCAATTTATTGATTTGACACAAGGGGAGCCAAAGAATATTTATAAGCCTTAACAACTAAGTTGTCAATTCAGCTGCACCTGGAAAAAATCTTGCTCATAGCAGTTTATCAGTAGCAACAGTTTTGTAGTAGGAATAGTAAAGTAATAGCAGTAGTAAAGTAAAGGCAGCAGTAACAATAGCAGTAAACAGTGGGATTTGAGTGCGGTAGGCATAGGGATGGATGGACGGGCGTTGCATGGACAAGACAATTCACATAGCAATCAGAACATAGGGCAATTGCAGATAAATAAGATAAAGCATCCAAGTACTAGATAATCCTAGGCATGTGTTCCATATATAGTTATACGTGCTCGTAATGAGAACTTGCACAACATCTTTTGTCCTGCCAGCCCGTTTGCAGCGGGGCCTCAAGGGAACTACTGGATAGAGCAACGGAGCAAAGCATTAACACTCTATGAACACATGTGATCCTCACATCAAACCCATTCCCTCCGGTTATCCCGATTTCTATCACTTCGGGGCCATCGGTTCTGGACAACAACGAATGAAACACGTCTTGGTGATTCATTCCAAATGACAAGGAACATGTTCTGGACAAAGTCATACATAAAAGAGTACCAAGAAGCGTGAAGCTGATAGTCCATCAGCCCGGGGAAGCTTTACCCTCGTCACTGCTCTTTTAGGATTTCATGAGATACATGCCATGGAAGCCAGTGGTGGGCCATCAGCACCGAATGCTGACGGTTCGGGTATGGGTGGAAATGATCATGTTGGTGCTTCAGGTTCTGCTGCGCCCGAGCCCCAGAACACCAGCTCCATGGATGTCTTGGTTGACTGTCTCTATCTCGAGGAGACTTGAGATTCCTCTAAACCATCAGTGAATCAGCCGGCGCCTGATTTCCTTGCTGTCGAGCAGGAACAGGAGGCAAAGCGAGCTAGGCTGGACGAAATCCATCAACTGCTTTTAGAGCAGTATCGGATTGTCGAATGGAATAAGAATTTCCACGCCCACCAATCACTTTCTGCGGAAGCTCAATCAATGGCCACTAATGACAAGGGGACAATATATTACATTGAACACGCATCCAGCACCCCGAGTCACTACCAGAAAAATCGTGATATAGGAGGTAGACTGCAACCCCCGCTCCACAACGAGTGAAGAGAAAATCCGCTCATGAAAGAGCTCTCCTGAGCGACAACAGGAAGAATGAAGCGATAAAAGATCGCTGAGTGAATGGGATGCTAGCCGCGTATATGCTTAAGAAAGGGTTGATGCTATTGTTGATTCTAATCTCCATACCTTTCCCTCTCCGAAGAGGGGACTCTTTGCATCAAGATTCGTTGAAACGTACCTTTATGCAAACCTATTCGCGACCTTCCTTATAGAGTGGACAATCACTCTTGTTCTTGTCCTTAGTCTACTTCGCCAATGTAGTTCTTGTCCCGGGTCCCACAGGGTATTGGGTGAAAGATTTCTTCTAGACGAAGACTTCGAGCTGAGTGCAGGAGCACCATCTTCAAAACTTATCGGGCTCCGGAGTTTTTTGATAAAAGGTCCCATCCTTCAATATCATGATTGGGTCAACCAGGCCAGATCATAAGTGAAATAGTTTGATCGGGTCAACCAGGTCAGGACCGATCATGAGTGAATAGAAAATCGAAATTGCAAATAAGACCATAAACAATACTATCATAATGAATCAATAACATGTTCAGATCTTAAATCATGGCACTCGGGCCCTAGTGGCAAGCATTAAGCACAACAAGTCGCAAGAAAGTCATAAAGCACTAATAAAAGATACTAGGCACCATGCCCTAACAATCTGATGCCATTGCATGAATGATCTCATCCAATCCCTACCATCCCCATAGCCTACAGCGGGGGATTACTCACTCATAGATGGGGGAAACATGGATGGTCGATGGAGAAGCGATGGTGATGATGATGTCGATGATCTACTCCAATTCCCCGTCCCGATAGGGTGCCAGAACGGAGTTTCTGCTGCTGTTTCGTGAATCTGGTGGTGGCGGCGGAGCAGAACTCCTTCTGGAAAAACGTCGAACCCCCCAGAGTTTTTAGGTCAGAAGGCTTCTTATAGGCGAAGAGGGAGACCGAGGGGGTGCCTGGGGGGCCCACACAATGCCCTGGAGCGGCCAAGCCCAGCCCGCGCCTGGGGGTGGTGTGACCAGGCCCTGGCCCTCCTCCGTCTCGTATTCTGGCTCCGTGAGTCTTCTGGAAAATAGGCACTTTGGCTTTTGTTCCGTCCAATTCCGAGAATATTCATTTTCTGACTTTCCTGGAACCAAAAACAGCAGAAAACAGGCAGCTCGCATTGTGGCTCTTGTTAATAGGTTAGTCCAAGAAATCATATGAAAAGTACTCCAAAGTGTGGACAAAACACAAGAAAGTGGATAAAACCAAGCATGGAACATCAAAAATTATAGATACATTTGCAATGTATCAACATCCCCAAGCTTAACTCCTGCTCGTCCTCGAGTAGGTAAGTGATAAAAAGAAAGAATAATTTTTGAGGTGAC
Organism: Avena sativa; assembly: GCA_916181665.1. Classification (NCBI taxonomy): domain Eukaryota; kingdom Viridiplantae; phylum Streptophyta; class Magnoliopsida; order Poales; family Poaceae; genus Avena; species Avena sativa. The sequence continues at coordinate 206,483,328 of OV702290.1, forward strand.
ATGCACCATCATAAACTTGATCAAAGTATTTGTAAAACATTCAAAGCTAGGATCATAGTACTTCAATCATAACATGAAAGACAAAGTTCTAGCAATAAGACAAAGAAACTATGATGCAACATGAAAAGGCACAAAGAAAAGATTCATGAATAACAATGCTTTGCAAGACGTTTGTTTGTTTCACATAAAGAAAACATAGCATAATGGCATTCATCTTGTCCATCATAGAGTAGCAAACATAAATGCATAGGACACCTTCAAAGTTTACAAGAGTGACTAGATACAAATAGTTTAAAACAAGCAATATCAAGGTATGCATCAATCAACAAGTCCTGGGACAATGCATATAGAACTAAGAATGGCCACTATGCTCTCAACAAAGTGCTCATACAATGTGTGGAGACTCAACAAGGAAATGAACAGGTTTTGAAAAGTTTGAAAGGCTTCCAAATGCTGAAAGTATGGTACTCATTAGCTTTGAGCTCTCATTGCCCCTATCATAAGCATCTTTAAATGGTTAAAGTTAAAGTCACACAACTAAGAGGATATGCTTGACAAGTTATAAATCGAAGTCTCATGCCTCTTACTTACAAAGACCGATCCTCATGCTACTCAACTTCAGTCACAAGTAAGCTCTTGTCATTGTAAGTATATATGTATCATAGAGAACCGCCAACGGGGTACCCCTTGCACATGACACAGGAGCTATCCCATAATCAAAATGACAAGGCAAGCAGACAATGAGCATCTCAGCGATCTTTTTATTTACTATGTGCATAGATTTTTATTGAGGATGCTTCATAGAATGCTCATTATGTTATGCTGCAAGTTTCCACCATGATTAGGCATGGCTTAGGCTAGCGGCCCAGGCGTTTCTCTAACATACATACAAACTCCATGATCTTACAAGTTCCACATTTATTTCACACCACCGGGATCCATAAGCAAAAGAACATGATATCAACGAGGTACTAAGTACCAATGAAATGTTGAAAACGTTCCCCATGATACATTGTTCTGCTAACTTCAACTTATAAAGCGCAAGCATATATGCAACAAAGAAGGACGCAATGGTTCAGGTTTATTAAATGCGAGAAAATAAAGTGTGCCATCAAGTTCGTGAGAGCTTTACTAACTAACTTTCTCATAACAAGCAAACATTTTATTTGGAAGAAAACAAGGCATATTGAATATGCACAGAAGTAGCAAATGATGCTAATAGGTAGGTATGGTGGACACTTTGGAAATATTTGGTTTTAGGGAGTTGGAAACATGAGTAAAACATACTCGGTGAAAGTGAAGGCTAGCAATAGTAAGGGAGCGACAAACGAGAGAGCAACAATGTCCATAATCATGCAGAGCGACAAAACATCATTGATCAAAGCATAAAGTGATACTACAAGTTGAAAACTAAAGGATCATAAAGGCTTATGGTGACTTGGGATAGTCATAACATGGTGTGAGCATGTGCCAAGTCGACCCAAATAAAGCATCAGAGGAGAATACCACAATACTATGCTTTAATATGCTAAAACAACGCATGATTCTTCCAAAGCACATTAAGCAATCTCAATTGTTTATAACAAGTCATGCTACAGCAAAGAATAGTAAGCATAAAGCCAAAACAATATCAAGCATGGCATGACAAAGCATAGGCCACAGTCAAAAACAAACTCTCTCTACCACTTAAGCATGAGCTTTCCTACTCTTTTCCAAACCAAACCAAACCAAACTATTTGAAAACCAATGTATGAAAGAGGAGGTCCAACCAATTTATTAAGAAAATTAAGAAAACAAAGAAAATGAAAAACCAAAACAAAAACAAAAAAGAAGACGCTCCGAGAACAACACAACTGTGCATGAAACAATTAAAATGAAGTGTTTGGAGGAAACCTGGGATTTTTATTGATGAAGAAGGGGATGCCTTGGGCATCCCCAAGCTTTGACGCTTGTACTTCTTGGATATTTCTTGGGGTGACATGCATGGCATCCCCAAGCTTGGGCTTTAGTCCATCCTTCATCTCATTACTCATTCCTTCCATACACCTAAAATATTTCCTTCATACAAAACTTCACACAATCTTTATTAGCAACATTAGTGCACTCAAGATAATAAGTCTTTAGGTTTAGTTATAACACCAATAAAACTCCCATTAAAACACTATCTACTGTAGCACTTCCCTCAAAAAGCTCAATTCCCCAAAAGAACTCAAAAAGGAACCAACAAGAAGCAAATGCAGAAAATGACAGAAATCTGTCAAAACAGACCAGCAGGTAAAGACGAATTTTTTCGAAGATCTTATGTTGCTCAAATCAAAAGGTGTTGAACTAACGAAAGTTAGATAACAACCTGGGGAAGAAGAAAAAAAATTCACGCCTCAAAAAGACGTTCAGAGATTTTACACGAATTTTTACCGTGAAGCACAGAAATCTGTTTCGGGACAACAACTTTCCCAAGCACTACTTCTCTCTCATTAGAGGTTACTCTTGGCACAAAAAGCAAATAAAAAGGATAAGGAGAGGTTATTACTGAAGTAATAACTTCCAAGACTCATCTAAAACTTTTGGGTTATCTCCCAATAAGTACTTTTCTTTAACGCCTTTAAGTTAGGCAAAAGCAAAAACTGAAAATGGATAAAATAGAAGTAAGCGGAGATAATCATGGTGAAAACATTGTTTTGTTCAATGAAATCCTTTTGTTAACAAGGTTGATCAGGTCTTGCTACCAAAACAATTTCATATGAGACAAAACTTTGTATTTCACTAGTGATTATGTTACCTCAACCTTGATAGCAATGGTCCCAATCATAATAGTTTCGAATTTTTCTCTCGGTATGGGACAATATATTTCTCCAACTTGAATGCCCTCAACATGTTCAATTGAATTCAAACCATAAGTCCTTTCAATCTTCTTGGGGAAATAGAAAATATGTTCCTTGTCATTAACATTGAAGGTCACCTTCCCTTGATTACAATTAATAACAACTCCTGCATTATTTAGGAAAAGGTCTCCCAAGAATAATAGACATATTATCAACTTCAGGCATAATAGTTTGAGAGGATGCTCACATAAGAAATATGAGTTGAAGTAAAAGAGAGCATCAATAAGCAAATTCAAAACACATTTAAGTCTAACCCACTTCCTATGCATAGGAATCGTGTATGCAAATAAATTCACAAAGAACAAAGTGACAGGCATAGGAAGATAAAACAAGAGTGACTTCAAAACTTTCAGCACATAGAGAGGTGTTTTAATGCCATGAAAACTTCTACAACCATATTTTCCTCTCTCATAATAATTTTCAGTAGCCTCATGAATAAACTCAACAATATAACTATCACATAAAGCATGCTTTTCATGATCTACAAGCACTAGAGCTTTATTATAAACATTTTCAAAACAATCCTCAGGAACATAAGATTCATCCTCCTTTAGTAAGCATGGAGGACAATCAAAAAATGTAAGGGATAAAGAGTTACTCTCATTAGAAGGTAGGCATGGGTAGCTAATCCATTCTTCCTCCTTTTATTCATCACTCTCCTCCTCTTTTTCATCTAATGAGATTTTAGGTTCATCAACTTCTTCTTCCATAGGATCCTGCAAGGCATTAGTCTCTTCCATTTGTGGAAAGCATCTATTAAAATATTCAAGAATATAGCCATTTTCATCCTTGTAATTATCAAAGCAAAATTTAAGTATACCATAAACCTCATATTTGTAAGGTGAATCATCAATATTTTCAAGCAAACTAGCAAGTTCAAAAGCACCCTTCCAAGAAATAAATTCTTCAATTTGTTCCGCATCATAAAAGTCATAAATTCCTTTAGCATAAGAAGATATGGTATCATTATCATTATACTCACATTGAAAAGAGAGGTGTTTATACCTCTTTCTACAACAAGATTTATCACAGCAATAAGTAACATTATAAGTAGAGCACACGTTTCTAGCAATAGTATACAATCTATCAATTTGTTCCCATAAGTGTTTCCCTTTTTGTGACAAGCGGTGTTCCTTATAATAATATTTTTGATCTTATGTGAACCCACCTTGCCAATAAGCTTCAGTTTCAAAGAAACCAACCATTGACAACAAGCATGATAAAGCAAGACAATAACCGACCAGCAAAAATAACAACTAGAGTAGGAACTATTTTTTTTGTATTTTTGATAAAGAAACAAGAAAACAAGGCGGAAATAAACTTAGCTTGACCAATAGTGATTCCAAGTGGACTTGATAAATAAAGGTATGCTCCCCGGCAACGGCGCCAGAAAATAGTCTTGATGACCCACAAGTATAGGGGGTGTATCGCAGTATTTTCGAGGGAAGTGAAACCCAGTTTATTGATTCAACACAAGGGGAGACAAAGAATATTTATAAGCCTTAACAACTGAGTTGTCAATTCAGATGCACCTGGAAACAATCTTGCTCATAGCAGTTTATCAGTAGCAACAGTTTTGTAGTAGGAATAGTAAAGTAACAGCAGTAACAATAGCAGTAAACAGTGGGATTCGAGTGCGGTAGGCATAGGGATGGATGGACGAGCGTTGCATGGACAAGACAATTCACATAGCAATCAGAACATAGGGCAATTGCAGATAAATAAGATAAAGCATCCAAGTACTAGATAATCCTAGGCATGTGTTCCATATATAGTCATACGTGCTCGCAATGAGAACTTGCACAACATCTTCTGTCCTGCCAGTCCATTTGCAGCGGGGCCTCAAGGGAACTACTGGCAATTAAGGTGCTCCTTTTAATAGAGCACCGGAGCAAAGCATTAACACTCCGTGAATACATGTGATCCTCACAGCAAAGCCATTCCCTCCGGTTATCCCGATTTCTGTCACTTCGGGGCCATCGGTTCCGGACAACAACGTGTGTATACAACTTGCAGATAAGACCATAGACAATACTATCATAATGAATCAATAACATGTTCAGGTCTTAAATCATGTCACTCGGGCCCTAGTGACAAGCATTCAGCACAACAAGTTGCAACAAAGTCATAAAGCACTAATAAAAGATACTAGGCACCATGCCCTAACAATCTGATACCATTACATGAACGATCTCATCCAATCCCTACCATCCCCATAGCCTACAACGGGGGATTACTCACTCATAGATGAGGGAAACATGGATGGTTGATGGAGAAGCGATGGTGATGATGATGGCGATGATGTTCTCCAATTCCTCGTCCCGGCAGGGTGCCAGAACGGAGTTTCTGGTGCTGTTTCGTGGAATCTGGTGGTGGCGGCGGAGCGGAACTCCTTCTGTAAAAACATCGAACCCCCCGGAGTTTTTAGGTTAGAAGGCTTCTTATAGGCGAAGAGGGAGTCCGAGGGGTGCCTAGGGGGGCCACACCATGCCCTGGCACGGCCAAGCCCAGCCCACGCCTGGGGGTGGTGTGGCCAGGCCCTGGCCCTCCTCCGTCTCGTATTCTGGCTCCGTGAGTCTTCTGGAAAAATAGGCACTTTGGCTTTTGTCCCGTCCAATTCCGAGAATATTCATTTTCTGACTATCCTGGAACCAAAAACAGCAGAAAACAGGCAGCTGGCACTGTGGCTCTTCTTAATAGGTTAGTCCAAGAAATCATATGAAAAGTACTCTAAAGTGTGGACAAAACACAAGAAAGTGGATAAAACCAAGCATGGAACGTCAAAAATTATAGATACATTTGCAATGTATCACCTGCCTATGTTTTATTCTCTCAGCGTGTACAACGCGTGGACAGAGGTGAGCATATGTCTAAGCAAAGAAATGAGTACTAGTACTATACTAGTGTACTAGTACTAGTGTACTTTCCTCAAAAAAAGTACTAATATACTACTCCCTTCGATCGAAATTAATATTCTCAGATTTGTCTAGATTCGGATGTATCTAGCACTAAAACATGACTTGATACATCCAAATCTAGACAAATGTGAGAACACTAATTTGGATTGAGGGAGTACTATTTGCTTTTTCCCTAATAAGGGCATTAGCAATGTGTACAAAAGCACACCTTAAGGCCTACTATGTGGCATCCGCCAAGGTTCACCATATACATTGTGGAGAAAATAGAGTTTGTATCTTTAAGCCTAATAAGGTGCACCTCAAGCTTGTGGGTTGCCCAGAGAGAATAGAAAAATCATTTCCCCTCTCTCCTTGTTTCATGTGATCGTTTTCAAAAGGTGTTCAAAATTTTCATGATGTAAAATCTTAGCTAGAAGTCGAACTACTCGTCAAAACTCTCTATGGTTTCTGATATATTGTTTAACCGCTCGATGGGTACCTCCAAAAGATTTTTTCATAAAACTTTCAAAGCAACCTACAATTTATTACTTGTAGTTCAAGTTTGACCTAATTTCATTAAATTCAAGAGCAATATACCGCACTTAGTTTTAGCTCAAGTTTGACCTAATTTCATTAAACTGTCAAGACGCAAAATCTTAGAAAGAAGATGAACCTCTCGTCAGAACTCTCTATGGTTTCTGATAGTATATTAATTGACCCCCCTGCCTCCCCCCCGCTGGGTACCTCTAAGAGCTTTTTCATAAAACTTTCAAAGCAACCTATAAAGTTTACTTGTAGTAGTTCAAATTTTACCTATTATATTTTCTGCTGTACCTATTATAATTTTATATAGTGATGGTATGCCAGATGTCTATTATCTGAGTCTCATGTTTAGGGCACGTGCACTTTACTAGTACTTGTAGTTTCAAATTTGACCTAATGTCAATAAATCGACATAAAGTCATTCTAATGGGCAGAGTTAGTTGGGAAGTTTGAAAACTCGTAAAACATGGGAATTGTTGGTACAACATGTTGGTCCAATATATCTATATGTAAACTTGGCTGGTGGCATTCAGATCCAATATTCTTCGTACTTTTGTTAAGGAAAAAGAACAACCTCGCTCGTATTCTTCACTCGGAAAATGTAGAATTGAATGTTCTTTCTTGATAGTTGGAAACTCACACCGACGACACTATTTACTACAAGAAGATGCACCGATGATCTACCTATGAAAAACATTTAATTCAAGAGCAATCTATGGCGTTTACTTGTAGCTAGATCAAGTTTGACCTAATTTCGTTAAATTGTCAAGATGCAAAGTCTTAGCAAGAAGTTGAACCTATCGTCGAAACTCTTGCTGGTTTCTAGTATATTAATTTTGAATCCTCGATGGGTACCTCCAAAAGCTTTTTTGTAAATCTATCAAAGCAAAACCTACAATTTACTTGTAGTTTCAAATTTGACCTAATTCCGAGATATCGACATAAAGTCATTCAAATGGGCGGGGTTAGCTAGGAAGCTTGAAAACTCATAAAACATGGGAATCGCAAGTACAACATGTTGTCGATCCACTATATATCTCTGTCAACTTGGCTTGTGGTATCCACATCCAATATTCTTTGGACTTCTCTTTATAGAAAATTAAAGAACAACTAACCTCGCTCGTCTTCACTCGGAAAATGTAGAATTGAATGTTCTTTCCTGATAGTTGGAAACTCACACTGACGGTATTGTTTACTACAACAAGATGCACCGATCTATCTCTGAAAATACATTTAATTCAAGAGCAATCTATCATGCTTACTTGTAGCTCAAGTTTGACCTAATTTCCTTAAATTGTCAAGATGCAAAATCTTAGCAAGAAGTTTAACCTATCATCAAAACTCTCGGTGTTTTATGATATATTAATTGTGACCCCTCAATGGGTACCTCCAAAAGATTTTTCATAAAACTTTAAAACCAACCTACAATTTACTTGTAGTTTCAAATTTTACCTAATTTCAATAAATCGACATAAAGTCATTCGGTCAAATGGGCAGAGTTAGATAGGAAGTTTGAACACTCATAAATAAAATAGGGGAATCATTGGTACAACATGTTGGTAAACTTGGCTTCTGGCATTTAGATCCAATATTCTTCGGACATTTCTTTACAGAAAAGAACAACCTCGCTCATCAGCACTCGGAAAATTGAGAATAATTCAATGTTCTTTCCTGATATAGTTGGAAAATCACACTGACGACACTATTTACTACAAGAAAATGCACCCATCTACCTCTCTAAAAAGTCATATATTTCAATAGCAACCTGTCGCGCTTACTTGTAGCTGAAGTTTGACCCAATTTCGTTAAATAGTGTCATGCGATGCAAGATCTTAGCAAGAAGTCAAACATGTTGTCAAAACTCTCGGTTGTTTCTCATATATTGATTGTGACCTCCCCCCGATCGATACGGTACCTCCAAAAGATTTTTCGTAAAACTTTCAGAGCAACCTACAATTTAGTTATAGTTCAAGTTTGACCTAATTTCGATAAACCGGCATGTAGTCATTAAAGTGGGCAGAGTAATTAGCTAGGGAGTTTGAAAACTCAAAAAACATATGGGAATCGTAAGTAAAACACGTTGGTCCACTTAATATGTCTAGAAGCTTGGATTATGGCATTGAGATCCATATTCTTCGAGCTTTCTTTACGGAAAAGAACCATCTCGTCATCACTCAGAAAACTGAGAATTTTATTTCCTGATAGTTCGAAACTCACACTGACGACATTATTTACTACAAGGAGATGCGCCCATCTACCTCCAAAAATACATTTAATTCAAGAGCAATCTATCGTGCTTACTTGTAGCTCAAGTTTGACCTAATTTCGTTAAATTGTCAAGATGCAAAATCTTAGCAAGAAGTTGAACCTATCATCAAAACTCTCAGTGTTTTATGATATAGGGAAATTTTGCTACAGAACACCATTATTTTCTGTCATTTGCTGAAACAAACTATTCGATTATGCCTTTGCTAGGTACCATTACATTTTTTGGCACATTTGCCAGAACACACCACGTGGCCAAAAATGGAAAGTTTTGCCACTTTTGCATGGGTGACCATGTTATGGCCAGGTTTGAAAAAAATATGCCAGTGTGCCGCAAAATTGTAAGGTATCTGGCAAAGACATAACTGAACAGTGTGTTTCAGCAACTGACACAAAATAACAGTGTCATGTAGCAAATTTTCCCGATGATATATTAATTGTGACCCCTCGATGGGTACCTCCAAAAGATTTTTTGTAAAACTTTCAAAGCAACCTACAATTTACTTGTAGTTTCAAATTTGACCTAATTTCGATAAATCGACATAAATTCATTCGGTCAAATAGGCAGAGTTAGCTAAGAAGTTTGAAAATTCATAAATAAAACATGGGAATCGTTGGTACAATATGTTGGTAAACTTGGCTTCTGGCATTCAGATCCAATATTCTTCGGACATTCCTAAACGTAAAAGCACAACCTTGCTCGTCATCCACTCGAAAAATTGAGAATAATTGAATGTTCTTTCCTGATATAGTTGGAAAATCGCACCGACGACACTGTTTGGATTTGCCGGTCTTGATCCAACGGTCAATGTTTGAAGTTATCCGTACACTATATAGTGGTATGGTATGGTATTGTAAGAGATAAGAAAATATAAAGATAAGATAGTAAGTACTACGAATGGCTGATCTTTTGAGTAACCTTCCCTACTGATGTTTGGGAAGCAAGTGGAAATTTCGAAAACTGGAAAAGTTTGATTTTTTTTGTCGCCGAGGACCAAAGTGGTTTCCTTCCTATGTACTCCTCTTCCCTACTACATGCCAACGTGGTTGTCGAACATGCCAGAGACACAGAGCCGACGTACCAAGGCACACGTGCGCACCACCACGCTGTGGACTAGGGAGAGATCAGCCGGGCTGGTGCGCAAGGGGAAAGGGTAGGAGAGAGGGAGGATGGATGGTGAGAGGAAGAAAAGGAGAGAGAAAACACACAATTTGTTTGGCGTGTATAGGTCCTAAAATTTACTACTAGTAGAGTGGCCATAGGAGTACCTCGTGTCAGAAACCCATCATAACTTTCCTCTAATATCGAACCGCCTTTAACTCGTCTTCGCTGCTGTCCTCTTTTACCCTGCCTATGTTTTATTCTCTCGGCGTGTATAGCGCGTGGACAGAGATGAGCATATGTCTAAGCAAAGAAATGAGTACTAGTACTATACTAGTGTACTAGTACTAATATACTTTCCTCAAAAAAGTACTAATATACTACTCCCTCCGATCCAAATTAATGTTCTCAGATGTGTCTAGATTCGGATGTATCTAGCACTAAAACATGACTAGATACATCCGAATCTAGACAAATGTGATAACACTAATTTGGATCGAGGGAGTACTATTTGCTTTTCCCCTAATAAGAGCATCAACAATGTGTACAAAAGCACACCTTAAGGCCTAGTATGTGGCATCCACTAAGGTTCACCATATACATTGTGGAGAAAATAGAGTTTGTATCTTTAAGCCTAATAAGGTGCACCTCAAGCTTGTGGGTTACCCATAGAGAATATAAAAATCATTTTCCCTCTCTCCCTGTTTCATGTGATCGTTTTTAAAAGGTGTTCGAATTTTTCATGATGCAAAATCTTAGCTAGAAGTCAAACCACTCATCAAAACTCTCTGTGGTTTCTGATATATTAATTAACCGCTCGATGGGTACATCCAAAAGATTTTTTTTCATAAAACTTTCAGAGCAACCTACAATTTATTACTTGTAGTTCAAGTTTGACCTAATTTCATTAACATAAAGTATTATCAAAACCAAAGAATAATTAAAAATGTTCGTATTATACTTTTATAACTCGTTTTTCCAGATACACGTAACATGATGACACAAAAAAAATTATACTTCTTATTCTTTTTTTGAAATGTTATGAAAACCGTGTCAACTTTTTCGAGATGCGGATGCATAGCAAGAACATGATTTTTTCAGAACTTTCGGTGGTTTTTCGATGTACCGAATTCCTGCTTAGCTTCAAAAGATTTTTGGAAATTTTTAAGAGCAACCTATCGCGCTTACGTTTAGTTAAAATTTGAGAAGGTCGGTGGGAGTACAGTTTACATCGAAGACCTCAAAAAATAGAAAATTTCATAGAGGTCCATACATTTATCACAAAGGACGAGTCGGGTGCTGGTCCTTCTCGAGTGAGCGGCTGAGCCATACCCTTTGTACTACTGCTACTGTACTTTCGATCCAGCATGGTGTGGGTGTACTTGGTGGATTCCTCTTCGCAGGATGTGAAATGGAACGACAATGGAGTACTACGGAGTAGTGGTAAAGCTGGTCAGATCATAATGAAGTGCATCGAATGCGATGGGATGTACTGCAGACACCAGACAGTATAAACAATCCCTTGTGCACCACTATCTTTTGCATCTTTTGAATAACCTTCCCTCTGGATGTTTGGGAAGGAAGTGAAAATTTCGAAACTGCCAAAGTTTGAACTCCGACTCTAATAATAGTATGAGTATTGTCCCTTTTGTCGCCAAGCCCCAAAATGGTTCCTTCTACACAGCACGCCTGATACTGACACAAAGCCGATGACAAGGCAGGTCGACACACGTGCGCAGCGCCACATTTTGGACAAGGGAGAGATCACCTAGCGCGGGTGTGGGGATGGTGATGAGGCACTGAAGGATAGAGAAAACACAATTTGTTTTATGTGCATACGATAGTACTATATAGTAAAGGTCCTAAAATTTACTAGTACTAGTTCCGTACTACTAGTACTACTAGGTGACTGTACCCTGTACCTCGTGTCATGAAGCCATCACAGCTTTGCTCTCATATCGCACTGCTTTCAACTCCTCCTCTTCGCTGCTCTCTCGAGCTGCTTCCTCTGTGCCCAAAGTTTTTCTTCTGTCTCTTTGTTTCTTTTCTACCGAAATACATATTCTTCCTCCCTCCGACCCAAATTAATTGACTCAGATTTGTCTAGATTCGGATGTATCTAGACATATTTTAGTACTAGATACATCCGAATCTAGATAAACTTGAGTCAATTAATTTGGGTCGGAGGGAGTACTTGCTTTACATAAAATACACTCCTCTCACTTGGAAAATTGATTTTTTCCTCATGGTTGGAAACACCGAGTGGCAACATTGTTACCATGCCATGATTCACACCCATTTTACGCCCAAATATGGGACCACCATAGACGGTGGGAGTATAATTTACATCAAGGACCTAAAAATTTAAATAATTATATAAAGGTCCTTACAATTAGCACGAAGCCCCCTAAAATTAAGCAATAGAAATAGTCGGGTGCGGCTCCTTATCGAGAGAGAAGCTGATCGAGCCATACTATTCATACTACTTTCTCTTCATTTGTTTCCAAAATATATGGCCAAATTTGGCAGCATGCAAATTCTTCGATATGGGATCATGAATCATTAGCATAAAGTATGATGTAGATATGTCCATGACCCTGTCGTTCGGCTTGAAATGCAAGAATGTTCATATTCATTGGCAACTAATAAGCTTAAATACGTTTAAATTTTACCACTTGCTTTTACGTATGAGTTTTACACGTACGGACGGTGGAGGTACATTTTACATCAAGGACCTAAAAAAGGTAAAATTACATTGAGTTCCATACATTTAGCACGAAGCACCCTAAAATCAAACAGGGAAAAGTCATGTTTTGCTCCTTCTCGAGAGAAAAGCTAATCGAGCCATACTCTTCATACTACTCCCTCTTTATTTGTTTTGCAAATATGGCCCAATTTGGCAGCATGCAAATTCTTGGATATGGGATCATGAATCATCGATAAAAAGTATGATATAGATATGGCCATGACCTTGGTCGTTCGGCTTGAAATCCAAGATTGTTCATACTCATTCACAACTAAGCTAAAATATGTTTGAATTTTAGCTATTTTTTAAAATAATACATTTTTTTAATAATTTTCACAAATAATACACGAATTGAAAGATTTACAATTCTAGTGTGGTGTCGGCACTTGAAAAGCCAACCAGTCCTTATCGGCTTTTGAAAAGCTGACTAGTCCTTGTCTGCTTTTGAAAATCTAACTAGTCCCCCTATTCTTCACATTGCCCTAGAACCTGTCAGCTTTTCAAAAGCAGACAGAGACTTATCAGCTTTTCAAAAGCAGACAGGGACTAGTTGGCTATTCAAAAGCCGATATGGACTGGTCGACTATTCAACTGCCGACACCATGCTAGAGTTGCAAATATGTTAATTCTTGTATTATTCGTGGAAATTATTAAAAAATGTATTATTTAAAAAATAGCTGAATTTTACGACTTGCTTTTATCTTTGAAATTTACACGGACGGTGGAGTACATTTTACAGCAAGGACCTAAAAAGGGGTAAAATTACATCGAGGTCCATACATTTAGCATGAAGCACCCTAAAATTAAGGAGGGGAAACAGTCATGTTTGGCTCCTTCTTGAGAGAGAAGGTGATCAAGCCATACTCTTCAGACTACTTCCTCTTTGTTTGTTTTAAAAAATGGCCAAATTTGGTGACATGGAAATTCTTGGATATGTGATCATCATCGGCATAAAGTATGATGTAGAGATGGCCATGACCTTGGTCATTCCTCTTGAAATCCAAGAATGTTCATACTCATCAAGAACTAATAATCTTAAATACGTTTAAAAAGGTAAAATTACATCGAGGTCCATATTTTTAGCACGAAGCAACCTAAAATTAAGCAGGAAAAACAGTCGGGTTTGGATCCTTCTCGAGAGAGAGCAGCTGGTCGAGCCATACTCTTCATACTACTTCCTCTTCATTTATTTTCAAAATATGGCCCAATTTGGCAACATGCAAATTCTTGGATATGGGATCATGAATCATCGATATAAAGTATGATGTAGATGGATATGGCCATGACCTTGGTCATTCGGCTTCGAATCCATGATTGTTCATACTCATTCACACAACTAATCCTAAATACGTTTAAATTTTACCACTTGCTTTTATCTTCAAATTTATGGACGTTGGAAGTACATTTTATAGCAAGGACCTAAAAGGGGTAAAATTACATCGAGGTCCATACTTTTAGAACAAATAAAGCACTCTAAAACTAAGCAGGGAAAACAATCATGTTTGGCTCCTTCTCGAGAGAGAAGCTAATCGAGCCATACTCTTCATACTACGTCCTCTTGGTTTGTTTTCAAAATATGGCCAAATTTGGTGGCATAAAAATTCTAGGATATGTGATCATCATCAGCATAATGTATGATGTAGATATCGCCATGACCTTGGTCGTTCGTCCTGAAATCCAAGAATGTTCATACCAATCGACAACAAATAATATTAATATGTTTAAAAAAGGTAAAATTACAACGAGGTCCATACATTTAGCACGAAGCACCCTAAAATTAAGCAAGGAAATAGTCATGTTTTGCTCCTTCTCATGAGAGAAGTTGATCAAGCCATAATCTCAATACTACTTCCTCTTTGTTTGTTTTCAAAATATGGCCAAATTTGGTGGCATGCAAATTCTTGCATATGGGATCATGAATCATCAACATAAAGTATGATGTAGATAAGGCCATGACCTTGGTCGTTCGTCTTGAAACCCAAGAATGTTCATACTCATTGAGAACTAATAATATTAAATATGTTTAAAATTTTACCACTTGCTTTTAGGTTCGAATTTTACACGGATGGTGGGAGTATAATTTACATCAAGGACCTAAAAGGGGGAAATTACATCGAGATCCTTACATTTAGCATGAACTACCCCAAAATTAAGCAAAGAAATAAAACAGTCGGGTTCGGCTCATTCTCGAGAGCACACCTGATCCAGCCATACTCTTCATACCGCTACTTCCTATTCATTTGTTTTCAAAATTTATGGCCAAATTTGGTGGCATGCAAATTCTTGGATATGGGATCATCATCAGCATAAAGTGTGATGTTGATATGGCCATGACCTTCGTCGTTCGGCTTGAAACTCAAAGAATGTTCATACTCATTAACAACTAATAATCTTAAATACGTTTAAATTTTACCACTTGCTTCTAGGTTCGAATTTTACATGGACGGTGGAAGTATATTTTACATCAAAGACCTAAAAAAGGTAAAATTACATCGATGTCCATACATTTAGCATGAAGCACCCTAAAATTAAGCAAGGAAAATAGTTGGCTAGGAAGCTTGAGAACTCATAAAACTTGGTAATCAATCGTAAGTGTATCATGGTCCACGCTTTGTCTGAAAACTAGGGTTGTTGTTGTGGTAGTCTGAGCCATTTTTCTTCGTACTTGCTTATAGAAAAAATATTGTCACTTTCAGTTTCATTGTTCCTGTAAGTTGGAACCTGTGGGTGCCACTATTTTTCACCTTGCCAAGATGCAAACATCTACCAAATATGGGAACATGACAATACAATACGATGTGCATATGGTTGTTACCTTTGTCGTTCGGCTTGAAACCCAAGAGTTCTCATACACCGTGGGCCATATATATTGTGTAACTATTTTTTGTAATTTATGATGACTCACGGTTATTAATTATTTTTCAATGCAAATAGTAGTACACGCAAGAGGACACCATGAAGAAGGCTTCATTTTTAGGTTTTCATTATTTTTGTTCATAGCTAGTGAGGATCAAATTGTCAACATGCATATTCGTAGCAAGAATTTTAATCATGTAGAACTCTCATTGGTTTGTGAAGTATTGACCGCCTAGGTACCATAAAGACTGAAAGGATGTTTGTAACTTTTTAAGAGCATTCTATCATGTTTACTTATAGTTCAAATTTGAAAATGATTTTGTATTCCTAAATTTTGGAAACTCCCAGTACTGGTAGCATTATTGTTCACCATGCCAAGATGCACTCATCTACCAAATATGGGAACATTACCATAAAGTATGTTGTACATATATATAAGGCCATTTAGCTTGTCTTTCCGCCTAAAGCCTAAGGATATGTTCATAGATGGCAGGCCATATTTTCAATTACATTGTTTTTTATATGCGAACTCTCTTGATAATAATCATTTTTCACAGCAAGTAGGACAAGTCAGAGGTCATCGTGCAATGTTTTTTATTGTTTTCAAATAAAAGACAAATTTTGTACATGCAAATGCTTAGCAAGAAGTTGAATCCAACAAATTCATTGGTTTTCAATATATTGACAGTCGGGGTGTGGGTACCTTCAAAAGATACTTGTATAACTTTAAGAGCAATCTACTACTTACTCATAGTTCAAATTTTTATCTAACATTGATAAATCAGCTTAAATTAGTTTAATAATGTGAAGTTCACTAGGAAACCTTGAGAACTCAAAAAATTTCATAATCGTAAGTGAAACATGTATAAACTTTGTCTGTAAACTAGGCTTATGGCATTTCGAGGCATATTCACCGTGCTTACTCTCAAGAAAATAAATCTCGAGAAAATAATAATCTGCTTAAAGTTTATGATCAATCAGAGTGTGTTTTTGTGTGAGGTGTAATAAACAGACATATATCATTAGTCCTACACTTTGAAAGAAACTCTTCGATGGACATTTGGATATGTGAATGAAGCGTCAAATCTTATGTACAAACAAGTTATGTTCAAAAACAAGTTTATTATGACCAAATAAAGCCTTCACAAATTCAATGTGTGACGGACTGTTATGTTGGTACCTTTGTGTAAACATTGATGTTTCATATGTAATAAGTCTCTTACATACCAGCTACATGCATCCAAAAAGTATTGCGGGTGATAAATATCGTTAGTATCTAGTTTTTAGCATCATTCAAATCTTTGTGTGTGAATGGGAGCAATGGCATTCGGGGACCACTTGTCAGTCTTGCTACCAATGAGGTTAAATCGGTTATTACAGGACTAACTGGCCAAATTTGTGCATATTACGCTAAAAAACTATTAAAATGTGCAAAAATGATGTCCACCGAGTGCTTTGTGCAAAAGTGCGATGAAAAGATGGTAGATCGTGCAATTTCCTCTATCCAAAAAAATGTTTTCTATTACTTCCTTCGTCCCAAAATATAAGGCGTCTAAGGATTGGTCAAAAGTCAAACCTTGCTACCTTTGACAAAATATTTAGAAAAAAAATATCTACATCTACAATATTGAATGGACATATTAATAAAATATACATTATGGTGAATCTATTGATATTAATTTAGTATTATAAATTTTATATATTTTGTGTATAATCATGGTCAAACTTAAAAAATGTTGACTTTTGACTAATCCTCAGGCGCCTTATATTTTGGGATGGAGGGTAATACAAAGTATTGTACTGTACTTACTACTAGCAAAACAGGTACCGGATGGAAGTTTGAAACCTAAAGGGTACCCACTATTTTACTCGGTTCAAAGAAATGAACTAGTTCATCAAAAAGTGATGATATGTGAAATGAAGTTTTTTTTGTAGTACGGTACTACTAAAGCTGATAGAGGGTTACCCACTCCCATTCTCTAATAACTCCTCCCCCACCATTCCCACTTGCTTGCTCAATATGTAGAGCTCGTTGGGGAACCCCAAGAGGAAGGTATGATGAGCACAGCAACAAGTTTTCCCTCAGTTATGAAACCAAGGTTATCGAACTAGTAGGAGCAAGGAAACACCTCCAAGGTGTTGTTTCCAACTTGGAATCATGCAGAACACAACCACAAAACTTTTCCCCCAACTTACAGTGAGGTTGTCAATCTCACTGGTTTTGTTGAAAACAAAGGATTAAACGTATTATGTGCAAGATAGTAATTTCTTATAGAAAGTAAACATAAAACAATAAATAGTTATAGATTGATGGTAAAAGAATGGACCGGGGTCCATATTTCACTAGTGGTGATTCTCCTTAAGATAGATGACATGTTGGGTGAACAAACTACAGCAACGCAATTGACAAACATCGAGAAATCATACATGCATATACTAATAATCTTGACTCCTATGAGATTTGATTGGGCATTACAACATTATACATAGACCGTAATCCAACTGCATCTATGACTAATAATCCACCTTCAGGTTATCATCCAAACCCCCTCCAGTATTAAGTTGCAAGAAACAGATAATTGCATTAAGCAAAGTGTGTAAAGTAAACAATACGATTGTTTTATGAACAAATGATTGTTGTTTTCCTCTAGTAGCAATAGCACATCTAGTACCTTAGAGATTTCTGTCACTTCCCTAGATTCCTAGAGGCATGAACCCACTATCGAGCAAAAATACTCTCTCTTGGAGTTGCAAGCATCTACTTGGCTAAGATAGCTACTAACAACGGAAAGCATGCAAGATCACAAATAACAAAGACATGATAGAATCAATAATCAATCTGAAATAACATCTCAATATCCATCGGATCCCCGCAAATACAACATGCAGAATTACAAATAGATGATCTTGATCATGAACGGAGCTCACAAGATCTAAACATGGTAGCACAAAGGAGGAGAATCAACCATCTAGCTACTACATGGACCCGTAGTCCAAGGATGAACTACTCACGCATCACACCGGAGGCAGGCATGGTGATGAAGAAGGCCTCCAGGGTGATCTCTCCCCTCCGGCAGGGTGCTGGGAAGAGCTTCAGAGCCCTCCCGATCTAGGGATGGAGATGGCGACGGCTACAGACTCTTTCGTGAAATTTTGATCGGGTCCTTAGGGTTTTCATCCCGGAGGCAATATATAGGCGAATGGCCAAGGTCGGTGGAGTACTAGGGGGGCCACACCACCTGGTGGCGCGGCTAGGGCTGGTCGCGCCACCACCAGGTGTGGCCGGCCTGGCTCCCCTCTTTGTCTCCCCTCCGGACTCCGTGTTCCTTCTGGTGAAATATTGACTTGGGCTTTTGTCCGGTCCAATTCCGAGAATATTTCCTTACTAGCTTTTCTGAAACCAAAAACAACAGAAAACAGGCAACTGGGAAGGAAATATTCTTCGTCACCCTTATGAACATCTTGATAATAGGTTAGTTCCAGAAAATGTGTAAAAATACTCCAAAGTGTGGACAAAACATAAGAAAGTAGATATAAAACAAGCATGGAACATCAAAAATTATAGATACGTTTGCAACGTATCAACATCCCCAAGCTTAACTCCTGCTCGTCCTCGAGAAGGTAAGTGATAAAAAAGAAAGAATAATTTTTGAGGTGACATGCACCATCATAATCTTGATCAAGGTATTTGTAGAACATTGATAGCTGGGATCATAGTACTTTAACATAGCATGAAAGATATATTTCTAACAATAAGACATAGCAACTATGTTGTAACATGAAAAGGTATAAACAAAAGATTTATGAATAACAATGCATAGGACACCTTCAAAGTTCATAAGGGTGACTAGATACAAATAGTTCAAGAACAAGCAATATCAAAGTTATGAATCAATCAACAAGTCTTGGGACAATGCACATTAAATTAAGAATGGCCACTATGCTCTCTCAATAGGTGCATAAAGATAGAAGATGGAGACTTAGCATAAAAGTAAAAGAAAGTCCTTCATAGAAGGAAGCAGGGATTCAAGTCTCATAAGGAGCTTCCAAAAATTATGGTACTTATTAGTTTTCATCTCTCATTGCCCCTATCATAAGCATATTGAAGTGATTAAAGTTAAAGTGAACAAACTATGGAGTATATGCTTGACAAAGTATAAGTTGGCAATCTCATGTCCCTTGAATATGAGGGCCGCTCCTCATGCTACTCAAATTTAGTTACCGGTAAGTTCTTGTTATAGTAAGTATATGTGTATCATAGAGAACCGCCAATGGGGTACCCCTTGCACATGATACAGGAGCTATCCCATAATCAAAATGACAAGGCAAGCAGACAATGAGCATCTCAGCAATATTCTTATTTACCATGGGAAAATGGTGCTTTTTTCTCTCTTTCCTATTTTCTCATCTCTTTTTTTCTTTTTCTCAATCTCTATCTCTTCTTTTATAGGAAGAATGCTTCATAGATTGCTCATTATGGTGATGCTGCAAGTTTCCACCATGATTAGGCATGGCTTAGGCTAGCGGCCTAGGAGTTTCTATAACACACATACATAACTCCATGGACTTACATGCTCCCCTTTCATTTCACACCGACGACATCCATAAACAAAAGAGCATGATATCAACTGGGTACAATGTACAAGTGCAATGTTGAAAGCGTTCCCCATGACAGCATGGTTCTGCTAATCTCCAATGTATAAGTGCAAGAATATACAACATAGATGACACAATGGTTCAAATTTATTAGGGGCAAGAAAAGTAAAGTGTGCCATCAAGTTTGTGAGAGCTTTAATCACTATTTTTCACATAACAAGTTTAATCTAGAAGTTAGATAAAAACATGAATATACTTGGAATATCAAATGCTAATAGGTAGGTATGGTGGACTCTTTGGAATAACTTGGTTTATTTGGAGTTGGATGCATGAGTGGAACTCATACTTGGTATGGAGGCTAGCAAAAGACTGGGAGCGGACAACTAAGAGAGCATTAATGGCCATAATCATGCAAAGCGACAAAACATCGGTAATTAAAGCATAAAGTGATATTACAAGTCGAAAACTAAATGATCATAGAGGCTATAGTGACTTGGGATAGTCTTAACATGGTGTGAGCATGCGCCAAGTCAACCCAAATAAAGCATTTAAAGGAGAATACCACAATACTATGCTTTAATATGCTAAAACAACGCATGATTCTTTCAAGGCACATTAAGCAATCTCAATTGTTTATAACATGTCATGCTACAGCAAAAATCACTAAGCGTAAAGCCAAAACCATATCAAGGATGACATGATAAAGTCTAAGTCACAGTCAAGAACAAACTCCTTTTATACCACTTAAGCATGAACTTTTCCTACTCTTTTCTAATCCAAACCAATCTTATTTGAAAACTAATGTATGAATGAGGGGGTCCAACCAATTTATTCAAGCAAACTAAGCAAACGAAAACTAAGAACGAAAATAAAGACGCTCCAAGAACAACACAATTGTGCATGAAACAATAAAAATGAAGTGTTTGGAAGAAACCTGAAATTTTTATTGATGAAGTAGGGGATGCCTTGGGCATCCCCAAGCTTTGACGCTTGTACTTCTTGAATATTTCTTGGGGTGACACGGGTGGCATCCCAAAGCTTGAGCTTTTGTCCATTCTTCATCTCATTACATCATTCTTTCCCTACACCTGAAAATTTTCTTCATACAAAACTTCACACAATCTTCATTAGCAACATTAGTGCATTCAAAAGATAATAAACCTTTGGGTTTTAGTTTTAAAACAGCACAAATTTCATTAAAAACACAAGCTACTGTAGCAATTCCCTCAGAAAGCTCAATTTACCAAAAAGAACCCAAAAAGAAATCGATAAAGAGGCAAATGCAAATAATGACAGAAATCTGTCAAAACAGACTAGCAGGTGAAAACCTATTGTTTAGAAGACCTTCTGTTGCTCAAATCAAAAAGTGTTGAACTAACAAAAGTTGTATAACAACCTGGGACAGAAGCACAAAACATTACAGCTCAAACTAATGTACAGAGATTTTTCACGAATTTTTACAGTGAAGCACAAAAATCTGTTTCGCAACAACAACTTTCCCAAATCTTACTTCTCTCTCACTAGAGGTTACTCTTGGCACAAAAAAGAAAATAAAAAGGATAAGGAGAGGACATTACAGAGGTAATAACTTCCAAGACTCAAGAAAACTATTGGGTTATCTCCCAAGAAGTACTTTTCTTTAACGCCTTTAAGTTAGGCATGATAGTTTGAGAAGATGCTCACATAGGAAATATGAATTGAAGTAAAAGAGAGCATCAAGAAGAAAATTCAAAACACATTTACGTCTAACCCACTTCCTATGCATAGTAATCTTGTATGCAAATAAATTCACAAAGAACAAAGTGACAGGCATAGGAAGATAAAACAAGAGTAACTTCAGAACTTTCAGCACATAGAGAGGTGTTGTAGTACCATGAAAACTTCTACAACCATGTTTTCCTCTCTCATAATAATTTTCAGTAGCCTCATGAATAAACTCAACAATATAACTATCACATAAAACATGCTTTTCATGATCTACAAACACATAATTTTTATCACGCTCAAAAATAATGGGATTAAAACCTTCAAACCCACTTTTAACAATTTTCTAACAAGGTGACTGATCATTCTCAAGAGGTATGGGGTTCCAAGATAAGGCCAAGACCCTTCCAATCTCATTTTTAATAGTAGTACAATTAATATTATCAACCAATATAGGACCATCATCTAGAGCTTTATCATAAACATTTTATAAGCAACGCTCTTTAGTACCATGCATTTCGAAGTTAGGCACTAATAAAGGATTATCATAGATAATAGGAGCATAATTATTATCACAAGTTTTACCCATAGTAGATTTTTCAAAAGAATCCACAGGAACATAACAATCATCCTCCTTTGGTAAGCATGGGGGACAATCAAATAATGTAAGGGATAAAGAGTTACTCTCATTAGAAGGTAGGCATGGGTAGCTAATCCATTCTTCCTCCTTTTGTCCATCACTCTCCTCCTCTTTTTCATCTAATGAGCTTTCAGGTTTAGCAATTTCTTCTTCCATAGGCTCCTGCAAATTGTGGACACATTCTTGTGCATGACTGAGTCTCCCTTTATAATCAATGATATAACAATTATTGCTGAAATTTTCTATTCAATGATCAAGGATAGAAGAGACCATATCTTTAAGGTCTTTACAAGCAACACATGTTTCATAGTTTTTAGACATGAAGGATTCTATTTCAGAAGCTCCCATAAACAAAACGAATTGTTCTACTTCTTCAAATCCAAGATGAATATAGTTATTCCAATGATAGTTCATAATTACAAATTCTTTACTAAAGCCACATTGGAATTTAAGATGTTTAGTATCCTGTTCAGAGCAACAATTTATATCATGGCGTTTAAGCAAAATTTTAGCAATTAGATCCAACCTTTTTAACACGGCTCTCATGACTTTACCCTTATAAGATTCTCTATACCTTATAAAATCTTCCATGGAGGTTCTAGCAGGCGGTGGTTCATCTACTACCGTAGCAGTGATAGTAGTTTTCCCAAATAGGAAACCGAGTGGGCTATCCATAATGAAATAGTGATTGGAGCAGAACTAGACATAAAAACAACTTGAAGTAGGAACTAAATTTGTTTTTGTGTTTTTGATAAAGAAACAAGCAAACTAAGCAAAAATAAACTAAGCAAAACAAATAAAACAAAGTAAAGAGATTGGTTATGAGGGACTCCCCTTGTGAAGATGACCTTGATTCCCTGGCAACGGCGCAAGAAAAAGTCTTCCTTGCTCAATATGTAGAGCTCGTTGGGGAAACCCAAGAGGAAGGTATGATGAGCACAGCAACAAGTTTTCCCTCAGTAATGAAACCAACGTTATCGAACCAGTAGGAGCAAGGAAACACCTCCAACGTGTTGTTTTCAACTTGGAATCCTGCACAACACAACCACAGAACTTTGCCCCCAACTTATAGTGAGGTTGTCAATCTCACCGGTTTTGCTAAAAACAAAGGATTAAACGTATTTTGTGGAAGATAGTAATTGCTTGCACAAAGTAAACAGAAAATAGTAAATAGTTGTAGATTGATGGTAAAAGAATGGACCGAGGTCCATAGTTCACTAGTGGTGATTCTCCTTAAGATAGATGACATGTTGGGTGAACAAATTACAGCGAGGCAACTGACAAACATCGAGAAAGCATACATGCATATACTAATCATCTTGACTCCTACGAGATTTGATTGGGCATTACAACATTATACATAGACCGTCATCCAACTGCATCTATGTTAATAATCCACCTTCAGGTTATCATCCGAACCCCCTCCAGTATTAAGTTGCAAGCAACAGATAATTGCATTAAGCAAAGTGTATAAAGTAAACAATACGATTGTTCTATGAACAAAGGATTGTTGTTTTCTCCCTAGTAGCAATAGCACATATAGTACCTTAGAGATTTCTGTCACTTCCTTAGATTCCTAGAGGCATGAACCCACTATCGAGCATAAATACTCCCTCTTGGAGTTGCTAGCATCTACTCGGCCAAGATAGCTACTAACAACAGAAAGCATGCAAGATCACAAATAACAAAGACATGATAGAATCAATAATAAATCTGAAATAACATCTCAATATCCATCATATCCCCGCAAACAAAACATGCAGAATTGCAAATAGATGATCTTGATCATGAACAGAGCTCACAAGATCTAAACATGGTAGCACAAAGGAGGAGAACCAACCATCTAGCTACTACATGGAACCGTAGTCCAAGGATGAACTACTCACGCATCACACCGGAGGCAGAGATGGTGATGAAGAAGGCCTCCAGGGTGATCTCTCCCCTCCGGCAGCGTGTCGGGAAGAGCTTCAGATCCCTCCCGGTCTAGGGATGGAGATGGCGGCGGCTACAGACTCTTTTCATGGAGTTTTGATCGGGTCCTTAGGGTTTTCGTCCTGGAGGCAATATATAGGCGAAGGGGCAAGCTCGGTGGAGTACCAGGGGGGCCACACCACCTGGTGGCACATCTAGGGCTGGCTGCACCACCACCAGGTGTGGCCGGCCTGGCTCCCCTATTCGTCTCCCCTCCGGACTCCGTGTTCCTTCTGGTGAAATATTGACTTGGGCTTTTGTCCGGTCCAATTCCAAGAATATTTCCTTACTAGATTTTCTGAAACCAAAAACAGAAGAAAACTCTGCTTCAGAGCTGCAGGTGGCTTGTTCGATTCCGACGGCCTCAGCACCCTCTCTAAAGCGTTCTTCGCCTTTCGCATGTGTGCGGGTCGTGCCCAAGGTGAGGCGTCCGTCCCCCTTAGGGTTTCGTCCGGTCATGCTAAAACCCTCGTCGCCCGCCGAGCAGTTGTCAAAGCCTTCGGCGCCTCGTGCGTTGGGAACGAATGCTCGTGCGGTGGTGGATGCGTCCTTTTCGTCTGCAGGTTGGACTCTCATTCCCAATGTGCCAAATTTCAGAATGTACGCAGTGAAAGCCCTATCGGTGGTTCCCCCTTCATCAGCGATTGTATGTGCTTCTTCGGTGTATGTGGCTGGTTCTTCGTCAGTGGCGCCTTGTTCATCTGCTCAACCCATCGACCCATGTGCAAGTTCGCGCCCCCCTAACTACAACGAGGTTAGATCTGGAGGATTGGGGCTTTAACCCAAATCCGACGTGCATCTAGTCAGATTTTTGCAACGTGTACTGTAGGTCCTTTGTTGAACTGCTTAGTTGTATGTCATATTCTTGATAATTGTCTTTTGTGTTGTACTTTATACTCCCTCTGTCCAGAAATAAATGACTTGACTTTGCCTAGATTTGAATGTATCTATATTTGTCGTTTGTGTTGTTCTGCTTAGTTATGGATTATTCTTGATGACGATGATGCAGGGTTCTGTTTTGGTACCTAGATGATACATTGTGTTGTTTAGGAATTTTCCATGACGCGTTGTGCTGTTTTGGTTTTTTTTTTGTATGATGCATTGTGTTATGTCTCCTCACTGTGTTGTTTCGTCCATTTTGATCTGCATTCTGCTGTTTAGGATCAAATGATATGCCTTCTATCTTTTCAGATTATTTCAATGACCCATTAGTTTAGGTAATTTTGATTGTGCAGACACTGTCTATTAAATTTAATTACATAATACCTTTTGCTGTTTTGGTATTTTTGATGATGCACTACATATATGATGTTTTGTCTATCCAGATAATGCATTGTGCTGTTTTAGCCATTCAGATTATGAATTATGCTGTTTTTTTTGCGGGGGATATGCATTGTGTTGTTTAATCAATCTAATTAAATGTTATGCCTTCTAGTAGCTATTCAGATAATTTTGAGGACCCGTCGGGTTAGGTCATTCTGATGATGCATTGTGATGTGTAGGCAATTTAATTTACCTGATACCTTGTGTTTTTTAGGTAATTTTGATGGTGCAATGACACATTGTGATGTTTAGTCAACTTATACAATGCATTGTGTTGTTTTGGTAATTCCAAAGGACCGACACAATGGTAATTTTCATGTAGGATGACCGAGTTGTAATGTCGAACTTAGAATACATTCTTGACCGGACTGCTCCAACTCCAGGTGGCTATGAAGATGCTCTCCCCATCATACCAAGGGAGTTGAAGCTACCGGGCAGGAGAGTGGAGGCCTTGGCAAGGGCAAGTGCTGCCAGGTCGGTCGCTAGTTCTGCCAAACCGAGAAGACGCCCTAGGTTGGTTGGACACCATGCCACAGAGGATCGTCCTAGGCGTTTCTACATCTAGTTAGTCCAGCATGACTTGTATATGCTTATCATCCCGACTTACTTCAAGCCTTACTTGAAGGGACGCCCCTACCCATAACTAGTGGTGGTCCAAGCATGCGAGGAATGCGAGTGGGTTGTCCATGCCAACCGCAACAAAGACCAAATTGTCCTAGACAAAGAGTGGGCTACCTTTGCTGCTTTCCATGGGTTCAAGGTCACCGCAGACGGGTTCAAGATGAAAATCAACGACCGCATCACCTCCTTCCGGAAGGTGTTCGTCTATCGTGAGCACGCACATCTTGTTTAAGTGCCAATTTGGATCGAAGGAATTTTGGAGGAATTCGACCCATAGTATTTTTTTCATAAGGAAGCCCTTTGGATGAAAGGAATCATACCTACAAAATTCATATAGATTGCATTTCTACACCCCAATCCCATAGGAATTTCAAAATCCACTTTTTTATACTCATTCGCGTAGGATTGAGGCAATTTTCCTCCCCGTTTACTGTGTTTCATTGAAATGACTTTAAGCCAGCAGATTTGTACCGCCGACCTTGTTATCCTGTGTTTTGAAATTCTGTGATTCAAAGAAATCTATTTCCTCTGTTTTGCAATCCATTGTTTTGTACCTGTGACCGAGTCAAATTCTGGTGTTTTTAAATCATGTTATCCAAAAAAGCCCAAAGTTATCTTTAAGTTTGCCGTTCAATCTTTTGGCGATCGTTTGTGAAGCTTATGCGTCAAGTCCTAAGTATATTCAATATGACTACTACTACTACTACTACTACTACTACTACTTCTACTACTACTATTACTACTTCTACTACTACTACTACTCCCTCCGATTCATTGCTAGATACGTCCAATTCAGCGACGAGTAAATATGGATGGGAGCGAGTACTACTATGAGCAAGAGACCTAAATGGTGGAGAAGTTTTGATTAAAATATTCTTGGACTTGTGTATAGTACAAGACCCAGAGGCTAGTTGATTAAAATATTTGGCATAATACTTTGAGGCATTTTCATAGGCCAGAGCACTAGTAGTTTGGAGAGAAAAAGTGAAAAAAAAAGCTACTACATGGGACCCACGCAAGAGACCTAAATGGTGGAGCAGTTTTGATTTTGCTAGACTCATTTCTAAGTTATTTTCTTAGCTCATGCCCAAGCCTTAGCACACTGCACAATATTTGCAGCTAGTAAGCTCGATCGCTTGATGGACCAACAAGATTGCTCGAAGGCCGGCGACAAGACCCAGTACTTTTTTTGAACAAGCGAGACCTAGTACTTGACGTTTTGCTTCCACTATTCACTCTCATCTCTCCTCCTACTGGTACTACCTCGCTCCGCCTTCACAGAAACCATTTTCTTCCACTTCTCCTCCCTTTCTTCTCTACTTATTCATCTAGCGATGTCACAAAATATCTTGTCTCGTCGGAAGAATAGCAAGATGGCGGTGGTTAGAGCCGTGGAGAAATCCCGCCGACAGGGTGACCTGCAGGCTCAGACCGAGAAAGGAGACCAGCCATGGGGCGAGGGCTCGTCTTCGCGCATGTATCTGAAGAGCGGCTATCATGGGGACCAAGAGTCCGGGTAGGTTTGAACTTCCGTTGATTCCTGGGCTGTCTAGTCCTACTATTGAACTGTCTATGTACATCTTCCAGGGAAGGCGGCTCGAGCGTCGAATTTTCCACCCCACGGGTCGATAGCACGACGGATATCTCTGACACGTACGATGCCCTCATGCCCGCTCTTGGTCGAAGAAGAGCGGTACTATAGTCACTATACATGTATTGACATTTTTTGTTCTTCTCTGCATGCACTCCATGCTCTCTTACTGATGATGCATTTTCCATGCAGGAAGTCAGGGCGAGAATCTTGGCCAAAGTAGATGAAATCTATAGCCATAACATCAACATTCTTCAGAAAAACTTAGAGCTCAACCTAGAGTGTGATCGCCTCCGAGTCGATTAGGCTTTTCAAATGAAGCTCGCACGATCTTACGAGCGTGAGTCCTCCACGCTTCGCGTTGAGTGTGAAAATTTGAAGAAAGAAGTCACGGTGCTCAGCAGCTAGTAGCTACCATTGCGGAGATCGTCCAGGTCACGCCCCACTAAGTAGGAAGAGAGAAGCCATCTCATGTTGGCCGTCGAGGTCGTGACCATTGCGGAGGTCGTCGAGGCCCTACCTCCGCATGGTGGCCACAGTGTTGCAACCGCCGAATCTTGGAGTAGGAACTAGGAAGGGGGAGGACTTGCCTACATGGCCCTCCTTTTTCTTTCTTTTGGGTGCATGGATCGTTTTTTCTCATTCGTCTACGCATAATTATATTGCACTCTTTAGCATTCGAATGTGCTCTGTGGAGCTTTTGTAACGATATACTTGCCGTATAGTAGTCACTGTTTAGTGTACATATTACATTAAAATTTAGTCAAATATGTGACATCCTTTTTAATTAGGTTGGAGGGATTTTCAGAAAAATTAGGATGGAGGGAGAGTATGTCTGATAAATCAAAAATAATTAAATCGTCAATGAGTGATCTTTAAATTTGGTCATACTTTCTACTTTGTCAGATGTGTAGGGATCCGGATCCAGTGTCTAGAAAAGAAAATGCACCGTCAGCATCGTGGACACCCAGCTATTGTCTGGACTCTGGAGTATTTTGGGTCATAAGCACAACTACCCCTATAGTCTACGCACGGACAGCCAACGATTCCTTGCATAGGCATTCCTGCCAGAGCCTTCACAGTGAAGGTATCCGCTTTGACCCGTTGATTTCGGATTGGACGGTCAAGATTGCTAGACGCTCAACTTTGTCTCCCTAGATGATATTTCTACTATTACTATGTAAAAATACACTTATGTGTGAGCTGCGTTGATTAGCAAGGGTCATTAGCATATGGGGGCCTCGACCGCACAAAACAAGGTTTGCCACTCAATCAATTGTGCTCACATCTAGCATTAAATGTGAGCATTTTACCAGCTCGACTGCCTCTATGCACTAATCGTTCATCCATCTAATCACTCGCTTTATAATTTAAAGTGTTCAATTCTATGTATCTGATAATTGATTCTTCAAACTGAAAACCTAGAAAACTCCTCTAGAAAGACAGAAAGAGAAATTACTTATGATGTTAATTGGGTGTGTAGTATTACCTCTGTATGTAAATACAAATTAGCGAAAGTATTTAATCACTAACATGTAACTAATTTCGTGCGTTATTTTATAGTAAAAATACTTCAGTATAAAAATGTAAAACTGTGACGGTAGAAAAGAAGTGGTTTTGTTTATGGAGTGTAGCGAATATCATTATTTATCATGACAATATTGCAAATTTATAATATTGCCGTACTCCCTCAATACGAAACTTAGATTTGTCTAGATTCACGAGTATATAGATCGAGTATATAGATCATATTCACGAGTATATAGACGTATTTTAGTGATACATATGAATCTAGATAAATTCCAAGTCACTTATTTCCGAACTACTAGTAATAGTTTTATCATAAGTCCTAGGACAAGAGGTCAATTGTCTTTGTGAGTGTCCACAAGAATGTAGTACATTTATTGAATTAAAAATTTGCACCTAGCCACCACAAATAAATCTAGCATGCTCCCTCCTTGACACTTCTAATTACAAATTAGACAGTCACTAAGGTTTATACACATCAGGTCATTGTATATGGTTATTGTGCTGGAATTCATTTCTTGTGCTATATATTCTTGGTGATAAAGACATTATTTTTTTCATGTAATGGAAACATTTCCCCGGATGGTGAAAACATTGTTTCATTTTATGGAATGCTCTGTAAAATGGTAAAAAATAATTATTAACAATGAAAATATTTTTAGATACTAAAAAAGGTCACAACTCTTTTTTGGCCGTTTCATGCATCATTGGAAATGATGGTAGTTTAATGTAATATTTAGAAAGTAGGGAAAAAACGATGAAACTTATGGTTGTTCATAGAGAGGTATATGTATATTGTCTGCCTGGACGTCAAATGTGAACAATGCAAAACCAAAATTATGCATATCGACAGTCATGCAAAACCATCCATAGTAATGCATCCATTAAAAAAAACACGATACCTTGGTAAGCTAGAAACATGTTTGGGAGTACTTCTAAAATACCCAAGAGATGTTTAGTTCTAATAAGTTGACCAAGTATTGCACCAAAGTTCTAAATTATGCAGGATATTATTATGCTTTAATTAGGTAAGTTATTGGAGTACACGCAATAAAAAAGTCGTGCGAAGCACGTATAGTTTACTAGTCACGTAAGTACAGTACCTTTTTTTGAGCTGGATGCATTCACTCCTGAACACCATAAGTAAAAGTTTGAACTTGTGGAGCGCCAAAATGACATCGCGCCAGCTAGCCCGATTAATGGTCTGCTACTACAGTAACCTACACATCTACCCCTATAGTCTACTCTGGGACATCCAGCGATTGCTTGCATAGGCGTCCGCGCCAAAGCCTTCGAAGGGAAGGTATCCCCTATGGCCCATTGATTTGGGAGGATGGACAAGATTGCTAGACGGCCAAAATCACGTGGTCCCCACTCTCTCGCATCCCTCCATTTTGAACACTGCGAAATTTCTGGCGCCCCTCCATTTCAAATGATATCAAAATCATGTGGTCCCCACTCCCTCGCGCTCCTCCATTTCAAACACTGCGAAATTTCTGGCGCCCCTCCGTTTCAAACGATACCAAAATCACGTGGTCCCCACTCCCTCGCGCCCCTCCATTTCAAACACCGCGAAATTTCTCGCGCCCGGAACCTCCCGCAGCACTTCTCCGCGACTGGCTTTGCCTGTCGGAACTCGACACCATGCACTCCTCAGCCAACAGTATACTGGAGCTGCATCAAATGCGGTCTCATCCAAAGCATCATTGCCGCTTCACCGACGTCCACCGCACCCGACCTTGGTCACCGAGTCCGTCATCGTCCACCGCACCTGATTTCCTTTTCCCACTTTCCCCTCCATAGCACCGAATCTGTCAATGACTGCCCAAGATCTGCATCAATGCCGGCGGCATCCTCGCCACCCGTACCTTACCCGAACTGTCGTGCAGTGCACCGATTCAACCTCGTCCACTGCGGTCAAGCCGGCATCGAGCGCCCAAGATCTACTTCCCCGACGCAAACATCCGGTGCAACCGAAGCACCCTGGCTGGCAAGGATGTCAACCGTGCTGGTACAGATGATGATTAGAAGCCTATCCGACCATGGTAACCAAACACCAACTCTTTTTTGGTTTTTTCAGCAGTACAGCAGGTTCAAGCCAGTCGCAGTGAACTGCATTTTTCTAATTGTTCCGTACACCTAGTCAAAGCGCATGCATGTTCTTCGTACTAGATACTACGGAGTAGGTCACTAGACATGTTGGTTTGCATTCTCTACTCTACAAATTTTGAAGTCATGCACATGTTCTTAGCTACTCCGAACAATAGTAATTGCCTACTACTCCGAACAACAGTTTGGATTCCCTGCTCCACAGTTACTGAATCTATCTAGTTCGTCCTGAGATAAGTTCCTATTATTGTTTCCTCCTTGGCATCGTTATGTTGTCCGGTAGTACCCGTTTTGACTCTTCATACTAATTCGATTATAATTTTGTTGTTTCCATCTATTTCTTCAAAAGCTACAACACTAACTATTTTCTTTTTCTTGCATAGTGCCCAGAATGGAACAATGAACATGATGGTTTGCATAGCCTCTTCTACAGGTTCACAAGCGATGCCATTATTTCCTTATTTGGTGTTGGTTCGTCCTAATCAATGGCATAACTATCCTCTACTATGTAGTTCACTCGTGGTTTGCATTCCTACTCTAGATGTTCTCTTATGATGCCATTATAATTTCTATCTGGTTGATTCTTAGCTATGACAGTAACTACATGCCATTGTGTAGCTCACCGCAAATTCTGAGTCACCCAACGACTATGCATTCCAGGATATACCACTGCTTCCATATATTTTCTAAAATGACCTCTCTTGTTTATATTTGCTTAAATTCTAAGAAACACTTTGTTTGATTGCTCATTTCATTCTAGGCACACTTGTTTAATGCTTGTTTGTCCTACTCTACAGGTTCACGAGCAACGCCATTATATCTTGCATCTGGTTCTGGGTCTGTTTCATCCCAAGTCACGACATAACTATCCTCTACAATATATAGTTCATTGGTGGTTTGCATTCCTGCTCTACAAGTTCTCGTATGATGCGGTTATAATTTCTATCTGGTTCATTCTTCGCTATGATAGTAACTGCATGCCATTTTGTGGCTCCGCGCAAATTCCGAGTTACCCGACGTCTCTTGCATTTTAGGGTATAGAACTGCTTCCACATATATTTGTTGAAATGACCTGGCTAGTTTATTTTTGCTAAAATTCTATGCCATGCACACACATTTTTGATTGCTCGTTTCACGGTAGGAACACTTGTTTAATGCATGCTGGCTTGTCCTTTTTGTTTACCGTGGTCAATAATTGAACCATTGACCAGTTGTAAACTCCAGATCATAGCTCATGTCATATCAATCAAATGAGTAGTTTGTCTTGTTTGATGTATTAACTTGTTATTACTTAGTTTCAGGCTGTAATTATTGCTATCGCCACCAAAGAGGGGGCTACAAGATCATGTCTCCTCCAATTTAGCTATCACACTCAAAGGAAGATGCAGGTGATCAATTGAGGACTCTGCTATCAACTTGATTGTCAACTGAAATGCCGATTTTTCTTTCCCTTGAATTGATAATATGTAATAATTTTAAGAAGTTTGCAGCTGATGTAATATCTAGATAACTCGCGTAGGCCATGTATGCATTTAGTTGATGCCATCCACATATGCGGTAGTCGTTACGGTAACTACGCCAGGCAGGTCGATTAGGGAACAGTACCGTGCTTTGTTATTAGCCCATCGTGTATTCGGTCGATGATGAATAGTAAAAAATGTTGGATTATATAAACATTTTATGATATTGGCATGGGCTTCAGAAAAGGCCGAAACTATAAAAGGCCGTAAACGTAATGGGCGACCTACAAATTTTAACTAGACATAACAGTAATAGGCCCTAATGGTAACATGTCGTAAGAGTAACAGGTCATAACTATAATAGGCCAAAAGAGTAACAAGCCTTAACAGTAGCAGGCTATAACAGAAATAGCCCATCGCAGTAACAGGCAAGAAACCGTGAAATCCCAGAACAGTAACAGGCCAAAATACTATCCGGCCGCAACAATAAAGGGCCGCAACAGTGAAAGGCCAGAATAGTGACAAGCCAGAATAGTAACGACCCGAGAAATTTCCAGGCGAGGGCAGTAACAGGCCGACACATTTACTAGACTAGAACAGTAAAGGGCCACTTGTAGGCTTGAATAGGTAAAGTCCGGAACAGTGAAAGGCCAGGACAGTAACAGGCCTGAACAGTAATGGGCCATCTCAGACAAGGGCCGTCAGTAGGCCGTCCATGATGGGCTGCGATAAACAGTGATGGGTCGCATGTAGGCCTTAAATGTACAAGAGCGTCTTGGCGCAGGCTGCTAATGGGCCGCAGAGTGTTGGACCATCATGGACCTTCTTTAGGCCGAAATAGTATTGGGCCTGAAAGTTCGCGGGCCGCTGCCGGCTGCAACTTTGGGCCCATTTCAAATAGTGCAGGACAAAACAGTAACAGGCCATCTTCTTATTGGGCTCCCCTAATGGGCTGATCCAGTTAGAATTTAGTAGGCCTTGGCTGGGCCTGGCTTCTACCACGGTTTCTATGGCCGTTAACGGCGGTAACTGGCCGCTAACGGTGGTTGTCGTGTGGCAGTTTGCATGACATCAGCAGTCAACGCGGCTGGCAAACAGATCTATGACGGAACAAGTTTTCGTGGCTAAAGGTCAGGAAAAAAACTGTGGTAGATTCTTTTGTGACGGGGCTTTTACCACGATGGTCATCCGTCATAGAAGACTTTTTAGCCACGAAAAACGGGCCTTCAACCATGAAAGTCGTTCGTTGTAAAAGACAACTTTTCTTGTAGTGATAAAGAACACATGGGAGGCCAAACGGATGATAAGAAGGTGTAGTTCCGCTCTCTTTTGCTGATTGAAGAATATGTTTGGACGAACCGACAGGCTCGCGGCAGTGGTGGCATCGCAATGGCTGATGAGTACTTGAAGGGGGCCTTCGGTGAACAGCTTCTTAAACTGGTCAGGATCTTTATTAACATTGCTTGATCTCACCATGGAAGGAGGTTGAGATGGTGTTTTGGGGGCTTTCTTTGGGGTCGGTGGGGGTGGGGAGGGAGGGAAGATCGTTTGCGGGAGCTAGCGGCTAGGGTGAGATGGAGAAGACAAAGGCTGATGGTGCGTAGTAGTACTACTAGTACTGCAGAAGGTGGGCGAGTGGGGGTGAGGCTCCAATTGAGGCTAGTTGCACAAACCTCCAACAATTAGAGCTGTAGTTGCAAAGAGCTCCAACTGTTGAGCCCCGGGTATGTAAGAAATAATGTTAAGAGGGCTAATCAAAAAATTGTGCTATGTGCAGCATTTGTATCCAAAAGTAAATGTAGTAGTTTCTTGCAACTATACTATCCTGATTATCTGGAGTTCCCTACAATTTCGAATCCAATTGTTGGAGGTTTGTGCAATTTCCTCCCTCCTCGTGTTTCGAGGAAGCTCTATGAACCTATGTTCAAAAAATGATCAAAGACAAACAAAAAAGGAAGAACATCTCTTAGGGCTCATTTGATTTGCGGGATTCTCAAAACATAGAAAGAGGAAACTACAGGAATTTGGATCAAGTATGTGTTTGAATCACAGGGAAAGCAAAGAAATTATACCATGAGGTTGGAATCGATGGAAATTTTCCTAAAAAATAGAGGGCAAAGGAATACTATGAAGGAATCTCAATTCCTATGTTTCTCCTATTCCTATATTTTTCCTATCATGCATTCCAAATGGGACATAATTCCTATATATTTGAATCCTATGAATCAAAAAACAGCGTAGGATTATTTCCTAAGGGACAAAATCCTTCACAAATCCTTTGAATTTTCTTTGAATCAAAGAAGGGATAAAAAAGGTTTCCTCTCTCAGAGAAAAAAGGAACTCCACCTCTTGGAGAAAAAAGGAACTCCACCTCTTGGACAATTTAGTGTGACAAGAGTAGCTACTAGATTCTATGTCTAGTACTAGCTGTAGGGCCCAATCGTAGCACGTTATTACTAGTACTAGTACGTATCAGTCTTTGCAGGTGCCTTGAAGGAAACAGAATAAAACTTTGCAGGTAATAAATGGCCATGGCAATTTCCAAGATACACAATCTTTTGCTTGTTCATTTTGATCTGGGTGACAACCGGAGGATAAAGGAGTACTAGCTACTTCGTGTCTTGAGCCATCGAGCTGGAGTAGAATTTTGGATATCTAAAAACCTGAATTGTCCTGTCAAACCAATGCTCGTTGCATGCAGCTTGACCAAACAGACTTACTGCACTACTTTACTGCACATCCGAAAAACTACGGAGTATAGTAATACTACTACTACTACCATGTAGTACGTACTACAAGAAGTACTAGTACAGTAATGTTACACAAAGAGCTCCACATTCATCTTATAATGCCAAAATCAGAAGTTGTGCCAATATAGTACTGCAGTAGTCACGTTCAGGTTGCCTTACAGGGAAAAAATAGTATGATAAGCAACAAGATATATCTATTTATGTACTCCTGTTTACGTATACTAGTAGTACTACTCAGAAATGGCACGAGTATGTGCTCCACTAGTGCACCTCCGCATGTAGGGTAATCTAGTACTACTAGTACAGAGTATATCTCCACCGCATGGTCGCATGATTATTATGCATTGGTCCATGCCCTAGCCGTGGGCACGTGTCGTAGCAATAATATTTTTATGAAAAATCGAATACTAATAAATAATTACTCCCTCCATACTAAAATAGTAGCAACTGACTTGCCTTTGTCTAGATACGCATGTATTTCTATGCATTTTAGTACTTAGATGCTCCCTCATTTCCAACTTAGAAAGCATACTGATGTCTACACACTTCTATTCTTGTAGACAGTTGTTGGGCCTCCAAGTGCAGAGGTTTGTAGAACAGCAGCAAGTTTCTCTTAAGTGGATCACCCAAGGTTTATCGAACTCAGGGAGGAAGTGGACAAATGTATCCCCTCTCAAGCAACCTGCAATCAAGATACAAGAAGTCTCTTGTGTCCCCAACACACCCAATACACTTGTCAGGTGTATAGATGCACTAGTTCGGCGAAAAGATAGTGAAATACAAGTGGTATGGATATAAGACAACGGTGCCAGAAAATAGCTTGAAGGCGTGGAAAAGATTAAAGGCAAACTGAAATAAAGATAGAAGCAAGCAAACATGTAACAGATCTAATAGCAAACGGTGTTTCAATGCTTAGAAACAAGGCCTAGGGATCATACTTTCACTAGTGAACACTCTCATATAAATATATCCTTCTTTATGATACTACGCTGAACTACTCTCCGGTTGGACACTCCAATCAATGGTAGGGCTATAACAGCACACCTCAAAGTAAGCCTTTCCCATCTAGAAAACCCCACACTGTCACCTTTAGCACTAGATGGTTCCAACAAACACCACAGTTTCATAAAGACATCCAAATCCAAATATAACTCATAACAAGTATTTGTAATCTCTAGCCTAAGTGCCACCATGGTATGCACGCTGTCACTTTCACACACATGGGGAGAGCAGAGATCTATTAAAGCACTTGAGTAGCAAGGTAGATCTATAGATTACAAGCTCATGATCTCAATAAGATCATGCATAGAGAGAGAGATGAACACATAGCTACCGGTAGAAGCCTTAGCCTCGAGAGAGAACTACTCCCTCCTCATCATGGGAATCAGCAATGGTGATGGAGATGGCGGTGGAGATCGATGGAGATGGCTCCTGGGGTACTTACCCGTCCCGAGAGGGTGCCGGAACAGAGATTTTCTGTCCCCCAAATCTCCCCTTCGGTGGCGGCGGTGCTACGGAACTTTTCGTGGATTTCTGATTGACGATTTAGGGTTTTTGCGTCGGGGGAGATATATAGGCGAAAGAGGCAAGGTTGGTGGCCGGCCAGGGGGCCCACACCATGCTCTGGCGCGGCCTAGGGTTGCCCACGCCAAGGGGGGTGTGGCCACCCTGTGGCCCCTCTCCGACTCTCCTTCTGGCTCTTTGAGGTTTCTGGGAAAATAGTAACTTTGGCTTTTGTCCCGTCCAATTCCGAGAATATTCATTTTCTGACTTCCTGGAACAAAAAACAGCAGAAAACAGGCAACTGGCACTGTGGCATCTTGTTAATAGGTTA